>CM069534.1:43662500-48662500 GCA_035773235.1 Eospalax fontanierii
GAAGCAGAATAAAGGCCCTGGTCATCAGCCAAGAGTGACCTACTGACCACAGTGCGATAAAACCGCTACTAAAGCTGACCTCGCCTGATTCTTCTCTGTGTGACTAAAACACCAGCTAGCATTTCACTGTGTTGTCTTCCTCAGTGACACCCAACACCGAGATGCAGTGGGCAGATGTGTTAGGCTTCCATTCTTGGTGACTAATAATGCCACTGTCTCTGTATATTGATATGCGGAGTCATTCCTTGCACTCTGTAGATCGGCCTCATTGTCTTATAAGAGGTCAGATGCTGCGGTTTTGAGCATAGCAAACGTTAAGTTACGAAAATCAGTGAAAATTGAAAGCTCATATATTTGCATCCTAACTTTCTAACACCTAAAGTTATGAGACTGAGAAGTTACTTTATGTTTGTTTGAGTGCTTTGTTTTCTGGAGGGATGCACTAGGGATGGTTGAAAAGAGCTAATAAAAGCTTTATACTTTACTTGAGACATTTGTGAACCCTCCCTTTATCAACACAAGAATTGTATTACATTGCACTAGGCTTGGTACATTGTACAAAATAAAAATATTTTCAAATTAGTAATGATTTAATATCTGTGAATATTTTCTTAGAAAAAAACAGGTCACATACAACTGCAGTCATCTGATAGCCAAATGATATTGTTGTTATAAATTTTGTCAGCAAACACCAGAACAATCTATGATTAGGAAGTTTATCACAAGTGACCTCCTAGCCTCTCACTGTTCCTAGGACAAGACATATGTGTGTGACTGTGTTCAGGGACACAACAGAACTATCATCACATGATATCATCTGAGATTTCTTCCTTTTCCTAAAATGTGATGATCATTTTTAAAATATGAGGTTGGGAACACAGAATTCAGTTTTAGCATTGTTGGCCTTGTTAATCTGCAAAGCTGCTCTGTATTAGAACTTTATGTTCCCTAACTTGCTAAAAGACCCTCAAGATGTGGCAATTGTTCTACAAAGCATTCTGTGAAACTTTCCAAGAAGTATTAAAGATATTTCAATAACTCAACATCTTCAGACACTACTAATAGGAAACACAATTGGAAAAGTCATTCCCTGCTATTGTCAGACTTTACACAGGAACTTAACATTTTATCTAATGTCAGAACTATTTATTGAGGCTTCAGAATCAAAATGAAACATAATTCATACTACACATGCAATGAACCACACACAATATACATCTACCTGACAGTAAATGCTCCAAATGTTGTAAAATATAAATTCCTATCCAGATTTTAAGTAAATATTTTTAAAGCACCTTGTGTGACAACCTGAGTTCAATTCCCCTGGATCCACATGGTGGAAGGAGAGAACAAATTCCCAAAAGTTATTCTCTGATCTCTACACTTGTGCCATGTGAGCACACACACTATTAATACATAATAGATGATATGTGTAAACTCATGATCACTAAATTCAACGTGCCTTCATAAAACACAGTATTTCATAGTAACAGTTTTTAAATAAGAAATAAAACAGTATTGTCCTCAGTGAGATTACTATATTTTTTAATCTTACCCAAATTGTATTAAATTCTAAAATAACCTAGAATAATCAAATTCTGATAGGAAAACATCTTTTAGGAAAACTTCCTGGCTTGTAATAAATATTTTGTGAATAAGTGAATAAAATCTAAATACAAAATCCTAAAAAGTAGCAAGACCAAAAGACAAAATAACTAGACTCTTATGGTTGTTAAACTAGTTCAGAAAGCAGATGTTACAATAACCTGTGAAAAAGTCTCCTAATTTTCTCAGTCTCTCTCCAGAGGCTGTGGAAAAGTTGGTATCAAGAAAGTACAAGCACAAGCAGTCACAGGAAGCAGGGTGGAACAAGTCCACAAAGTCAAGTATAGAGTCTAAGAAAGCCCCAAGAACCAAGGACCAAAGATTCAGTTTTAGAATCTACAGTAATTCTAGGATCTTCAGAATCACCAAGGATTTCGGTAATGAGCAGTCACCCAGTTGCCTTTAAAGGAGCAAACAAGTTAGCAATGTTTGTAGTAACTCAGTGTGCATCACGGCTTCCAATAATGGAGCAAAGGCACATCAACTGCTCAACTGTTAATTTTACATTATAAACATGCATGCTCAGAGAAGCTAATTGAAAGAAAACAGAGGCCAGCGAGATGGCTCAGTCACTTAAAGGTACTTGGTATGAAGCCTGACAACCTGAGTTCAATTCCTCTGGATCCACATGGTGGAAGGAGAGAACAAATTCCCAAAAGTTATTCTCTGATCTCTACACTTGTGCCATGTGAGCACACACACTATTAATACATAATAGATGATTGATGATAGATAGATAGATAGATAGATAGATAGATGATAGATAGATAGGATAGATACAATAGGATAGAAATAGATGATTGATAGATATAGATGATAGATATGACTGATTTGATAGAAATAGATGATAGAAATGGAGGGATGATAGACAGATGATAGATAGTAGATAGATAGACAAATAGATATAGTAAAATGTTTAAGAGAGGGAGAAGAGAGGAAAACGTAGACCAGGATCCTATCTCTGAATTCTGTTCACTGTTCTTGCTATAATGACTTACTCCATTTCCATTAACACTGCAGGAAATTCAGAGTGGCTCCACAACCCAGCAGCTATACATCGCTTGCCCACAACCCACTCAGGTTCTCTGATGCGCATATGTGTCCTCTGCCCAGAAGTCTGACTGCCATGCAGTCATTTCTACACAATACCTCATCCTCATCTCTTCTCTTGTCATCTGCACAAATGTGCATTTCCCCCAAAGGAAAGCTCAGCAGCACAAAGAGCTAGTAGAGAACTCTAAGTAGATTTTTGGACACCACTAAGCACTGTCCAGGTGCCAGCCACACACCATCCCATTCAAGGCTTCCAATCACCCATCTATCCTCCGGTCACATTCATGGTGGTCCTTCACCCCACTCAGCACAGGATCTATTTAAAACCTCAACTGCCCCCACAAACATCCCTGCAATAGCTTTGAGTTCACATGAATGTTACTTGGTAGCATAATCATTTCATATAATTTACAAATAAAGCAGATGTAAGCCTTAAAAATGTCTCATGACACCAAAATGCATACCTACAAGAAACAAATCTTAAAACCAAATTCTTTCTAGGAATATTTTTAAATTATTTTTCCAACATAGGGCAATAACACCAACTTCAGTATAAAAGTCAGAACTTTTTTCCATATTAATTATTTGCAAGGTCTTTATATATTATTTTAAAATAGTAAGTTTAATTTCATGTGTGTTTCTCTTCTCCTTCATCTCTGATTCTTTCTGACTCTCTGTTCCTCATTTATACCAGCTTAATAACCTTACAATTCTAAAAACAGTGTTTAAAAACACTTGATTTTTATTGGTTTTGTTTTTCTTTGGTAAGGTAGCTTTCTAAATGAAGAACTTTATCTGTAAACAGCTGGCTACAGTTGGGTTAATAGCAAATTAACTTGAGTTAAACACTTTGGGTATATTATTTAAATAACTTGTTAATCATGCAAATTTTAAAAATTATTCATAATCCCATTTAAATATCCATCTTAATACTGTGAAACGATTTCTTCTATTGTTTTTTTGTATATCAATATCATACATATTGTTTAAACTTTTTAAAAATTAACATATTGTGTATGCTTTTCTTTCATTAACTATTAATAAACTTTTCAATGCGTGAGATCGCATTACATCTATGGTATGATGGTTAATTCTGATTTTCAACTTGAAAAGATTTAGTATCATCTAGGAAAAAACCTCTGACTATGTCCTATGTCTCTGTCAGGTTGTTTCCAGGAAAGTCAGACACAGGTATAAAGACTTAGACTGGTTATAGATGATGCCATTCTGAGCTGGAGTCCCAAACTGAATCAAAAGTTTTTTTTTAAGTTCTATCTATCTTTCTATCTCTCTGTCTATCTTTGTCTATCTATCTGTCTGTCTGTCTGTTTGTCTGTCTGTCTATCTTCTTCCTGACAGGGAAGATAGTGTGAGCAGCTGCCTTGAACTCCTGGTGCCGTGACTTCTACACTAACATGGACTTCACCCTCACATTGTAAGGGTAAATAAACTCTTCATTAAGTTGCTTATATTGGTTATTTTGTCACATCAACAAATAGTGTAATTAACACAGATGTTTTGTAGTTTCATTCTGTTGCTGTGACAAATACCATAACAAAGGTAACTTAGGGGAGGAAAGAGTTTACCTCATTGCACACCACCCGGGTCACAGGCCTTCACTGAGGGAAGTCAGGACAAGAACTCAAGGCAGGACTCATGGAGGGAGGCTGCTTACTAGCTGGCTCGCTGGCTCATGTTCAGCTAGCTTTCTTATACAGCTCAGGCCCAATTGCCTAGGGACGATGCCACCCACAGGCTAATGTGATCTAGGAGATTCTTCAACCAAGGTTCCCTCTTTTCAGATAACTCTAGGTTGTTCAAGTTTCCAATAAAAACTAGCCAGGACAGATGGTATCACCTTCACTGAGCCAGTTCCCCTTGTTTAATTCTAGGAAAAACACTGCATTTAACATCCTTATGTCACTGTATCATTCCACACAGTCATGGTTATTTCTTTGGAAAAAAAAAAAAAAAAAAAACAGCAGAAGAAGACAAGTTGGGTCAATGATGATGCAGATTCTGAGCATCTTTTATACATGTTTCCAAGTTTGGTTCCAGGCACCTTACTAGTTAATAATCTATCCTAGCTTCATTAATGGGCCACATACCTGAAACCTACTTTAAAGATGGAACTATTATTTACATGGATATTGCCAAATTTAAGTCAAAACTATTAATGAAGACCAGAGAAGATGCCCTGTCCCTTAGCTGGGTGATTAAAGGACAGAAGCACGGCGTGCACTCTAAACAGTGTGCAACACCTCTGAGCTTGAGCGGCAAACTTTCCCTGGCTCACTCCAGCCTGCTAGCCAGGCCTGCAGATTTTGAGCTTACCAACTCACCACAACTATGGCAACAACTTCCTCAAAATAAACCTGTATCTATATATGTGTGAGTATTAATCAATAAATACAGAACAACTCATGCTGATTCAAAATATATCTTTCTCTAAATTTAATTAGAAGTTCTCTTTTGGACAAATGTGTCTCAATTTTTCCCCTTCATCCCACTTATTAAAGAAACTAAGAAAAGATGCAATGCAAGAAAAACACCACCCTTCACACGAGGCTGAATGAAACACAGGACTTTTTCCCTTCATCCTTCCACCCCCACCCAAACTCCTTTCCACAGCAGATTAAGTTTTGAGGCTCTCTGAGTGGCAGTACCAGTGGAGAGGCACTGCATGAGCCGAGGAACCTTGAGTCTGGCCGCTTCAAAGTCCCAGGAGAAAGGAGCTGCAGACTCAGTCACACGGACATTTGGCAGGTCGGTAATGTAGTTGTCTACCTTCCCATTCTGTGCTGAAGCCCCCAGGTAAAGGTCTGGTAATAGAAGGTGACCACGTCCAAGCTGCCCAGATCAACGTTACTGAAGAGTGGTCTGTCCACCAGTCCAACATCTCTAGAGAGCAAGGGAGTCAGTTCTCAGTGGGGAATGGGGGATTGGCCCACAGGAAAGTATCCCTGAGGAAAGTTCATGAGAACAATTCAAGAAACTAGTAAGAAACAAGGGGCAGAAAACTGTGGGGCAAAAGCCTAGCAGTCTTCAGAAGACTAGAGATCCTTCTCTGAGGCCAGGATCATGCCTATCTGCCATCATCCATGTCCCATAAATAACACTTTGCCTTCAGTGAAGAAAAAAGCACAGGAAAAAGAAGACTTATTTGAACTTGGGCCCCAGCTATGTTCTTCAAACAGTAGCTCCATTATCTACCCTTTTAACTAAGAGACAATCCATGCCCAGAACCACAATGCTTGGGAAACAAAGTGGTCCTGGAGGGAAAGTGGTGTTTAAGAGGAAACGGTTCATTTATCTGGGTACATTACAGTCATTGGAACCCTTGGTCTGGGGAAAGCAGCCAGGTCTATTACAGGGAGGCTCCCCACTCTAGGAAATAGGACCAAAGTCTTAGTTACTCAGCCATTCATCCTTGGAAAAGAAGCTGCATTTAGACCCAGGGTCCTATTGGTCTTGCAAAAGGAGCTAGGGTGTGCTGGAGAAGAGCCCAGGTGTTCAGCAGTTGACCTTGGGAGATCAACTTGATTTGGGTCTAATAGACTAGCAGACTTTGGAAAGGCAGCTGGACTTGGGCCCTGCAGGATTGTGGCCCTTGGAGAGTTAGCTGGGTTGAGACCTAGCAGCTGAGACTGCTCAATTTGAGCCCTAGAGCAGTAGACCTCTGGAAGGTACCTGGATTTGAAGCCAATGTGCCTGATCCTGTCCCCCTTGGAAAGGGATTAGCATTTACCCCATGGGACCAGCTGGCCTTGAGAAATGAGCTGAATTAGGGCCCATGGGTCCAGGAGCTCTTGACAAATGAGATGGATTTGACCCTGAAAGGGAAATTCTTTGAGAATCAGGACCTGTGTTTGGGCCTGTGGGGCCAGATGGTCTTGTCGTGGAGGATGAATTTGTACCCACATTCCCAGAAGCTATAGGAAATCAGCTGAATTTCCTCCTAAAAGACATGCTGCTCTTAGAACAGGGACAAGATCTAGGCCTTGTGGTCCAGCCATTTGTAAGACCAGATCCTATCCCCAAGAGGCCACCTGTTCTGGTGTCCAGATTTGTGCCTGGGCCCAGGCCACCAGCTTTTAGGTTTGGGACGAAACGTGGACCCTTTCCACTTGCTGTGGCTTGAACCCTGAGTCTGGGCCTGGAAACGTACCTGACCTAGGGGCAGGGTTTATACCTAGAGTGCCCAGTTGCACATTAGGACGTGGTCCAGAGTCCATACTCACTGGCCTAGGATTGGGAAGACCATTCTCAGAGGCCAAGACATGTGTCTTCAGGTTGGGTCCACATCCAGAGCCCATGGGGTCACCAATTTGGGGTCAGGAATTGCTCCCAGGAGCCCACTTTCCCTTGGGTTGACCCAGGCCTGGGAGACCAACTAATCTGGAGTTAGACATAGGAACTGGGCCTAGAGCCCCTGTTCTAGAGTTTATACCTGGTCCTGGGCCCAAAAGGCCACCTGGCCTTGGAAAAGAAAGCACCTGTGCCAGTAGAATTCATTCCTCTCGGGAAATAAGCCATACTGGGTCACTACACCAGCAAGAAAAGGTGCTGGATTTGAAGCTATCGAGCTTGACGAACTTAGAACAAATCCATCCCTTGGAAATGGGGTGAGGTTCCACCAAGGGAACCCCCACTGCCATGAAGAAGGGATCCAAGTTCACACCCATCGGGTGGCCTGTGTTCATAACCTCTGTGTTCTGAGGGAACTGTCCAGCCATCCTCGAGACGGCAGTGGAGCACAAGGAGTTGGTCACTCTGGAAAATGGGTGTTCTTTCATACTTTCTTGGGTACTTTGTTGATAATGGGCTTGGGGATAGTTTTGAAAAGAATCTTGTTTTTGATGAGTGCTGTCACCAGGTACTGGGTGTCAGTTTTTTGACCAAGCTCATGAAAGTCCTGCTCCTCAGGAACACGTTTGACAAGGGCTGCAAAAGATTTCTCCAAGTGGATAATTTTCCCATACAGGATATGATGCTCCACAGTCAGGACAGGGATTATTCCTTCAGTGGTGTAACGTGTGCTTCCTGCTAATCTGGTGCTGTCATAAGCCTCGATCTCCCCTCTATCTCCACCAGCACCCGTCCTGCCAGGCTTTCCAGGTCAGCCCCGAACTGGAATAACAATTTTCACCATGAGTCCTCTTTCTTTAAAAAGCAACTAGAAATAATTTCAATGGCAGCACAGCCGAACTCAAATTTTAATGTATTTACAAATCATTGATGCATCTTGTAAAGTATAGATTCTTCTTGCACTTTAAGGACCCCAGGTTTTTCCTTTGAGTAAACTCCATGGATCAAACTGCAGGGTCTTAGTTAATTTTCAGCAGTGGACAAACCACTGTAACTCCAGTGTCTGTAGAAAGCCATACTTCAACAAAATCCTAATTTTTCAAATAAGAAATCTAAAATGATATTTCCAATAGCATCATATGTATTTTTACAAAACTAGCTACTTGTGTAATATGCCAGAAAGACAAATCTAAGACCTTAAAAATAACTATTTTTTAAAATAATGATACATTAAGTAAAGAGAATACTGAATCCAGTTTTTATAATCTATCCTATTTAGAAATTTCTCCAACCACAGAATAGCACAGAGAAATCAAGATAAGTATTTTGTGTGTGTGTGTGTGTGTGTGTGTGTGTGTGTGTGTAGACATGTGTGTATGTGTGTGTGTGCTTGTATGTGTGTGTGTGTATGTGTGGTGTGTGTGTCATGTGCATGTATAGTGTACATGTGGTGTGTGTGTGTGTGTGTGTGTGTGTGTGTGTGTGTGTGTTTATGAATCAGGGAGATAGAGTATCCTGTTCATTCCCTTAATGTCATTCCTTGCCAGTTGGCTAAGCTTAAAACAATCTGAACCCAAGTTTTGCCAAAATTCCACCCCCACAACCTGGCTGACAGCTTTATCAACAATCTGGAGAGAGAACAGTCCCAGCCTGCCCTTCCCTCTTTGTAATGCCAACTGTAGCCTGAATGTTGGGGCTTCATCAGTAAACAGAAGCATGCAGGCCCTAAATATCTAAAGTGAGCAAAAAGTTACTTTTATTAATAACAACAAAGTAAATAAGCAAGCAAGTGAGCTAGACATTCAGAATATGTCTCTGCTTTTAAGACAACAATGGCTAAATAATTAGTCTTCTCAGTGTATCAGTAATGATCTATGGAATGCTGTATTCCAATACTAATATTTACATTGGTAAATATGTCACTTTCTTCAAATAAATATATCTTTCAGCTGTTCCGCAGGTGATTCATATCAAAGGAACAGAATGATTACTAGAATAATGGCTCAGTCAACATATGTCAAATCCCTCTTCACCTATATAGCTCAAGGTTGACAGGACAGACACTAGAAAAAGGCCTTGCAAAAAAAGTTGGTGTGAATTTACGATTGCTCCTTCAGTATTTTTCTTGAATGAATATGTAGTTCCAAATTGTCTAACAAGCTGCTGATCACCCATCAATTACCCAAAAAATTTGGCTGAAAGTGAGAGGGGAGGGTCATCAGGAAAGTTCTCCTCAGCTACAACTTGGATGAATCCTGAAGTATGCTAAACAAAATAAGTTGGGCATAAAAGGATGAATGATTGCATGATTGCACTTACGTGAGAAATCTAACATGGGCAAATTCATGGATGCAGAAAGGCAGAGTTGCTGTTACTAGTGACTGTGGGTAGGGAAGATGGGAAGCTATTGTTTTCTGAGTTTGGTGTTTCAGTCTTGATATGAAAAAAACATTCTGAAAATGAACTGCGCTAATGGCTGTGCGGCAATGTGAAAGTACTTAATGTCACCAAATTGTACACTTAAAAATGGTCAAAATGGCACATTTTGAGGTAAATGTAATCATAACAAAATATAAAAAATAAAATATTGCATACTTGAAAAGCCTATTTTAAAGACATCCTCTTTTCACGTTCTTTATAAACTCAATATGTACAGTTATTAAAAATCTGAAAAGCTAAGACTAGGAAGTGGATCTCAGACAAGTCTTAGATCAACATGTGTAGCTGGAGCTATTTTGTTGCTTTCTTTGCTATAGTTGATTTTGTCTAAGCTAATACAAAAGCTTGGATCCAATAAATCAAGGGTCTTTCCACTATCAACCCTCCATAATGATCTATTACAAAAGGTTCAAGTCATTCAGAGGCTCAGACAAAGCAGAGAGGAGTCTGGGACTTTGAGAACAGTAACCAGATCCTTTCCACCCACCATGAGAAAGACACACTGAAAGCAATGGATGAGACCTCTGACAGAGATGTTGTGGTGTTACCGCTCCAGAAAGGGCACATTATACTTGGGAAACATCTCTGTTTTATTTCAGCTTTCAATTCTTTTTCAAGGAAATTAAAGCAGCATCCATAAGATAGACTACACTTTTAGTGTACTTGCCTGAAGGTCTAAAATCATGCTGATCAGAGATTAGATAAGGGCTCCTGTGTTCTTTACCACAAACTATTGGGTGCATACCCCCAACAGTCAAGCAGAAAACTAGAGTACAGTTCAACTGTACTGACTCTTTCTTCCTTGTTGAGGACTAGATGTTCAATATCCCCTCTCAAAATTCTTTTATTGAAGTTCTAACTCTCACACTTGGAGCTGGGGCTCTTGGGAAATAATTGGGTTTAAATGAAGTCTTCATTGGACACCCATGATGGAATTGGTATCCCTATCATATGAGGTAGAGAGACCACAAGGATCTCCACCATATAAAGAAACAGTAAGAAAGTGGCATATGAAAGGCAGAAAGAGGCCCTCACCAAGACCTGGAGTTTCTGACATCCTGGTCACAAGTTTCCTAGCATCTAGAACTGTCAGAAATCTCTGTTGCCTTATCACATAGTCACTGGCATTTTGTCATTAAAGCCAAAGATAATGAAGACATTCCTCACTGACAAATTACCCTGATCATCTAAGTAAAATATATAAAGGAGTGTGTTTAGGTATTATTGTTTAATGTATAAACCTGGTATATTATTTCCATGGGAGTTTTCTACTTCTAAATTTCAATGTCCCTGCATGACCAACCCATGGTTGATATACCATGTATAGACAAAAATAGCTATGAATGCAGCCCAACACAAGAGTATAAATTTGTTTTAAACACCACAAAATTATTTTAGAATTTGGGGGTACCTTGATTCTGCAGTTCTCAAGTGTAAACTTTGTAAATAACATCATGTTGCAATGTCCAAACATTGGACAGGCTTGGTCAACCCTTATGCTAAAGACATTCCCCAAACAAGTATATCCAAGAGAAAGGCAAAACATCCTTTGAATGGATCCCCAAGTCCTCATATAGTACAACAAGACCTCAGATCCAGTGGTTTAGATGTAAAGAACCAGTGACAAAAAACAAAAACTGGAAAATGAAAATTGCTTCTGAAATAGCCAGGTTTCAGGCTAAAAAGAAATTGGGGTAATCTAAGCACCACTGCCTCAGAGTGACTCTCCAGGGTCTCCATCTCCATCACCTTGCCTAAATGACAGGGTTCAGACAGTTCTTTGTATCCCAAACTAAGCCTGCCTTTGACAACACAGATTTCTCTTTGCTTCTTTTTATCAGTCAATTCCATCCTAATCTTAACATCAAGACCTTTGCACCAGGCCTTCCACAGATCCAGGAGGTAAAACTCCAAAGCCTGAGTGGGTCCCAGTTGCAGTAGTAATACTCTTGAGAGGAGAAACAAGAAAAGATGACACTGGTAATGAGGATGGGAAGAAGAGAGAGCAGAAAGAGGACAAGGAATAAAAATAAGGAAACAAGTAACACTGACTACAAAATCAAGCTCCAAGACAGGAGCAGTAAATGCCCTCCATCACCCATGAGACAGGCTGGCCTCTGTCCTGCTCCTTCTAGCCAAGTGATTGTGTGTGACAAAATTTGGATGGCAGGGACCCCCCAGAGTCCTGGTGTCTTCAAATTCTCTTCCTGATACCCTAATAGTAGTAGTGTGTCTGGACTCTATCATCACCATCTAAAATTCTGAGATTATCACTGGAGTCGTGGGAGTGGAGTGAACGGAGGCACTTCACTTGTAAACCTACAGTGTTCCTAATTAATTCCTCGTGGTTTCATATAAGCATTAAGCAGAAGTGTCCCTGGCATTATTTGAATCACAGAGTCAGTCATGGCTACTGCCAGTGACTACAGAGTCCTTTCTTCAAAGCATGCAACAATACATGCAGAAGGAATAATTTGCTTCTTACATATGTGTACTCTAATAAGAGAAATCTCCTAGGTGAAATACAACCAGATCCGAAATCAAGAAGCACCAAAACAGGCATTGCAGGATCTGCAAAATGACTCCAGGGGTAAAGGTACTTGCCACCAAACCTACCAATACTAGTTTGATCCCCAAGACCCATGTAATAGAAGGAAAGAATCGACTCCTTAAAGTTGTCATCTGGCCTGCACATGTACACACACATACACAAATATGCACACACACACACACGCATGCATGCATACACAAACAAATTAATTGTAAGCAAATTAAAAAAACATTTTAATGCAAATGATTTTAAGCAAATAAAAAACACATTGTAAATACTGTCAACTACAATTTTAGAACTTTGGAAATCAAAGCTAAGTTTAAATATTTCTCTCTCTCTCTCTCTTTCTCTCTCTGTCTCTCTCTCTTTCTCTCTCTCTTTCAAATATGTGACTGCCCAAAAAGGCCAGAAAAGGATGTCTGATCACCTAGAGCTGGAGTTTATAGGTGGTCATAAGCCTCCTGACATGGGTGCTGGGAACCAAATTTGGGTCCTCTGTAAGAGTAGTACGAGCTCTTAAATGCTGAAAAATCTCTCCAGTCCCATCTAAGTTTAAACATGAGTGGTACTTTAGAGCTTGCAAAGTATTTCCATTAATTTATCAATTTGTAAAAAAAATAGAAAGTGAATGTTACAAGAACTGCAATCTGCAAATATAAAAAAGACATAAGCCTGGTAATGGCTTTGCAAAAATTCATAATGTTATATAAGTCATCCGTGGAGGGAAAATGATCTGGCTTAAGCCACAGCCTCTTTTCAAGAGCTATTAAGTTATAATGGTGCCCATTCTCTATAATCTTTACATTTCAGGCTATGAAAAAAGCAAACAAGGTTTCATTTCATGTCTATGAATCAGAGAAGTGGAAGGAAACATTTCCATGAACCCTTCTGTGGCAATGAACTTAACTACATCAATGTATCTGATGTGGGCTCTGGACACAAGACAAACCCTCAGAATTGGAAATGACAACTCATATTCTTGCCAAATCTTGTCAACGGCTGGTGGCCAGGCCTTGCCTAATCCCAAGTGTTTGCCTCTTAATGGTGGTTTCCTGTGTGTGCCCTACCAGAATTCCAAGTGGTTTGTGGAGTATTTGGAAGTCATGGTTGGCCTTGCTCATGGTTAGGCAAACAGTTCAAATGCTACCACTGTCTGTGTGACTGTGGAGTGATTCCTGGGTTCATCACTTAAAAATAAAATCAAATGTAAAGAGTGATATGAAATCTCATTGCTGGTAGCAAGACACTTTCTTCCATGAGTGAGGGAAGGAAGGGCCAGCACATATCACATATCCATCAGAGCCATGACAAGAAAGCAACCATCCTTTGCCACTTCAGGAAGGAACAAAGAAACAAGCTCTGCCCTGTGTGAATCCACAGATCCCTCTTCTTTACTGCTAAGAATGTCATCCTCTGTTCAGGCTTCTAACATGTTAAATCACTTTGCACTACATTTCTCTAAATTTTGAATGTTAGTAACAATTTAAATGAAAAAAACTCCACCACAAAAATATTTCCCTATTATGAAAATGACTCAAATTTGTTAATAAGATATAATCCTTCGATTTGAAAATAAGATGCCCTTGTAAGTATAATTACCATAAAAGATTTCTTATTTGCACTTACAGTAAGTGAAAGATGGGAAAGTTGATTTTATTTCGGAAGAAGAGAATAAGGATATCAACCACTACCTAAAAAAAGAGAGTAAGTAACACGATAAGCAATTAAGACCAAACTCAAACATCAGTTTTATATGTGTTTCCATTTAGGGGACAGCAGTGTACAGTCATACTTGTTTAAACAGTGTTTATCTGGGCATGGGCACTTCTAGCTAAATACCATTTTTGATTCGCTCAGCATTTGAGGACCTACAAGCTTCTACTTCTAGATGTTAGAAATCTATCAGTCAACATGAAAAAGGAAGCCTCTGACTCCATGGAACTTTTGGTATACTATAACTTTAATATAATCAAAAGAAATCTGCAGATAAATTGGTATAAAGATTTATAATGCAGTGACTCTGTTTACATATACAACTCAAGACAAACACATAGTTCCCCAGTTGAGCTTTGTTTTGTTTATTTACCTCTGCTGTATGAACTTTTCCTAGAGAGAGGAAAAGAAAGAAATGCCTGCTCCCCTTAGCGAGGGCACCAACAACAGGAAAGTACGGTTCCACCAAAATCCAACTTGGTGAACCATGAGCTTGCCAGGCTTGCTCACAGAGCGCGAGTGAGGGTCACTTACAGGAGTGGGGACGCAGCTGTACCACAGAAGTCTCATCACAACGTGGATGATGACCTCCCCATAGCTGTATAGATGTAGCCTCCCCTTCAGTTAACTCCACACTCTGTATACACTACCATCCCCACAGAGCACTGAATCACAAGCATCTGGGGCAGAAGTACATACAGATGAAAGGGAAGTGTAGTAAGGAGCGAGTGGAATCTCAAGTGAGGGTCTAATGACCCGCACCACCCCCTTCTCCAAAGAGGACAAGCTCAAACTCAAGTGTCTCAGGCAAGTAGTGACAGCTGCTCTGTTAAAGATGATAATAGTTGTCATTCGACAACACTTTCCTCGAGTTTCATCCAAGAAGGCAGCATCTTCAGTCACACATAAAAGACAAATTAATTCCTATATCTTTTTAGACCACCTTTATTCTGTCTTATTCTATATTGGATGGCATTGTCATTTCACCTGGTCCCCTTTCCCATCTTCCTCCAGAGGGTGGCTATACCTAACAGTAGGCCTGTGGCAGGGGTCCACCAGTCACATTTAACCTGCTCAGCATTCTCAAGTTCCCATTTTCCTCGCTTCATCCCACAATTTCCTGGACATGTATGTTCGCAAAGCAGTCTTGTTCAGCTCACCTCATATTTTAGCCCAGGAGAAAAGAAATTGTGTCCTTCTTAGGGATTAAGACTATTAATTCTTCTAGCCACCTCCCTGTTATTCAGCAATAGAAACTAGCTTCTGAGACATTACAAAATGATTTCTGTTGCTCAAATACGCATTCCTCCACCCATCTCTTTAAAAGTTTTCTAAAAATACAAATGTCACCATTGGGGAGTCTGATCCATTAGGTTCAGATGGGACCCAGAAAGCTGTGCCCTTTTTAAAAATAACATGGCTCATTCAGATGTTTATTCAGATTTGACAGCACTGGCCAGATCCCCAGATAGTCGAAGTACTCAGAGCAGCAACTTCTACATGTCTTTATAACCTCCATTTCTAATAAATTTAGGAATATTCTGGATATTGGCATAGACTGAACACCAATGGGCCATCTTAGAGTCCTGAAATAAGGCAATTTGAGAATAAGAAGCTATGAGAGAGATAATAAAGCTATAGACATTAGATAGTCCTCATCTCCTGGCAAAAACCTCAGGACCAGAACATCAGAGAACTCAGGGAAATGGCAGCATGAATGGGAAAGAGAGAGGGTGGCACAGCGAGTGTGGGGGATTGAGGCGTACAGTGTACATACCTGAAACTTGCTGCAAATGCAGACCACAATTTATTGCTTCTTTATGTGGATCCTTTTTGTCCTTTTATACTATCAAGGATTCAGCAAAAGTGTAAAAAATCAAACTCAAAATATGGAAATGAAGAGGGCAGAGTCCTAGACTTCTTTGGGATTAAGTTAAAGAAACAGCCACATAGACCATGAAATGGTCAATCCACTCTGGTTTAGTTGAAAACTGTCAATGGAAAGAACTCCAGAGCAACTGATCTAAAAGTACTTAAAGCAGAGCCTACAGGTCTGTGCTGAATAGCTTCAGTTGTCAACTTGAAACATCTGGTTAGACAGAACCTGAACTGAGGAACTGTCTCCGTTAGATTGGTCTGTGGGCATTTTCTCCATTGTTGAGTGATGTGGGAGGACCTAGCCCACTGTGGATGTTACTACCTCAGGCAGGTGGTCCTGTATTGTAAAGAAAGCAGGTTGAGTACAGGCCAGGGGAGCAAGTCAGTAAGCAGCACTTCTCCATGGTCTGTCCTCCAGGTTCCTGCCCTGAGTTCCTGCTTTGGCTTCCGTTGATGCTATAAACTTCATAAATCCTTTCCTCCCCAAGTTGGTTTTCATCAGTTTTTTTTCAAACATAGAAATAGAAAATAACTAAACTCTTGACTAAATTTCCTCTAAATGGACAAGAAAGCAGAATATGCTGTCAATTCTGTCAATTTTCCAGGCTTGTACACAGCTTTCTTGGCTGGTCTTGCATTCACAACATCCTGAGCATCAAACCAAAAGGAAAACAGCCATTGGCTGGTGTGGGAACAGAAAGTAAGGAAGGTATCACTCCAGTCCCACCTATGATTGAAAGATGTATGGTTGCAACCAGTAAGCACATTCCAGTCATGGGGTTAGCTAGAACATATTTTATTCAACAGCTTCTTAGAGGCTGAAAAGTAGGAACCCCACCAGAACAATCCCTGGAAACAGCAATGGTTTCAAGAGTGCTAGAACTATGTCTGCCAGATTTAGTAAAAGAATTCACCAAGTATGACACAGATGGACATAGTCAACAGCATACTGAAATCAAGGCAATCTCAAAGAAAGAATTTTCCATTGATGTTTCTTATTCATCCAAATTTTCCTGAGCCTGGCTTCATACAACCTACCTAAAAAGTGTTAAATGAAGCAATTCAAAGTTATCTTGTTGATACTAGAGTTCTCTCTACAAGTTCATTGACCTCACTAAACTGAGTATTCTGGGATTGTGTGTTTCACTTTCATATTTCAAAGGAAAACTGTGATCAAGTAAAAGATAAAATTTTAACAGTGGTTCATATAAAGAATGTTTTTGTGATGCCACTAAGCTGTGTATTTAAAAATAATAAACATTTGGCCACATATTTACTATAATAGTTTTAAAGATTGTTTTTGAATTTATTTATCATATATGAATGTATATGTGTATGTATATGGGCACATACATGCCACCATGCAAGGGCAGAGGGCAGAGGACAACGTGTGGTAATTAGTTCTCTCTTCTACCATGTGGGTCCGGGAGACCAAACTCAGGTTATCAGGCTTGGTGGCCAGTGCCTTTACCTCCTAAACTATCTCATTAGCTCTGTTACGTTTTTTCATTTGTATTTATCTATTTTATTTTATTTGTATATAAGCAACACATGTGTGCAATGCCTGCAGAGGCCAGAAGAGGGCATTGGATTCCCTGGAACTGAAGGTACAAAGAGTTGTTAGCCACCGTGTGGCTACTGGGAACCAAACCAGAATCCTCTGCAAAAACAGGTAGTGCTCTTAACCACTGAGCTATCACTCCAACCCCCACTCTGTTACATTTTTAAAAAGAAACTTCATGACACTTGGCATTCCTCATTCTTGGAATGAGGAAAGACAATAATTGGGAATTGCTACAATCTTCCACACAGAGAAAATTTATTTTTGTTGCAAGTGCTTTTAAGCCCATAGGCAAAGTTTTCCATGAAATTGCCTCATAGTCTTTCTCTTGGTTGGTTGGGTTGGTTGGCTGGTTGGCTGGTTGGTTGATTTCAATATTACCACACTGGGGTTCTGTCTCCATATTCTAAGCTGTCTTCCAAGTTCACAATTCTTACCCAAGATGTGAAAAGCAGACAGTGGGTAGTGCTATGTTTGGGAAACATTGCCTGCTTGCTTCCAAAGATGCTGACCTCTCTTACACTCTTTGCCATGCAAGGAATGACTGGCAGTGCTGGGACCAAATCACTTCTCTACTAACTGATTTGCCGTGGTTTTAATAGACTTGTTTCTTACCTGCTCTTCTTTATTCTTCTTTTAAAAATATTTTAATTGATACACAGCTATTATATAAGTTTCTGGGGCACAATATGAATTTCACTATATGTATACAATATATATGATCAGATCAGAGTAACTAGCATATGTATCATTCCAGACATGTTGTTTTTTATTTTGGGGACATTTGAAATCCTGCTACTAGCTATCTTGAGATTTTCAATTAATTGTTGTTAACCATAGTTAATTGTGCTGTACTATAGCCTCTCTGCTCTGTGGTGCTAATATTAAACAATGAGTGGGCATGATTCACAGGCAAATATATCTCATAACAATTCTGATGGGACTATTTGTATGATTGCCTTATTACAATATGAATTTTTGCAAAAAGGAAGTATACTTTGCATAGGATGATCATAGAAACAAAACAACTTTCAATTCATATTTTCCCAAATAAAAGGCTGAAACATTAAATGATCCCAATTGTTAAAAGACGTAATCTCAGCTCTCAAACATTTAGTCACATCATAGTCAACATTTTTTAAGATTTATTTTATTTTTATTTATGTATATGGATGAGACAAGGATGATAGAGTAAGCATGCTCATGTGAGTCCAGGTATATTTGGAGGCTAGAAAAGGGCATCAAATGCCCTGGAGCCACACAAAATGGGTTCTTGGCACTAACCTGAGGTCCTCTTCAATAGCAGTACACTCTCTCAATCACTGAGCCATCTGCCCAGCCCCTACGTGCAGTCTTTAAACTCTCCACTTTACAGCTGTTTTGTAAAGAATAGACATGCTTCTGGGTGACAGTCTTTAGTGACTGAATTTTGAGACTCTCCTCAAGATTCACCTTCCTATTCATTATCCTGACTCAATTTAACTGTCCTATGTATGGAAAGTATTCTATACTCAGAAAGTGATGGGGCAATAATAAAACCTATGGTAAATCTGAATCATTTTTCCAATATAGAGCAAAAGCACCAATTTTGTGTGTTTGCTTTTAATACTGAAAAGAATAAGTAGATTAGTCAGTATTGTTTCCATCTATAAGTGAGAATTAAGTGTGTGATATGTGGTAAAGGAATACAAATCTAAAACATAACCACAATCCTCAAGATAGCAGCCCAATTGGAAAGACAAAAACTTCAATTTTCATAAATTTGTGGAGACCTGCTTTGTGTCCAATTATGTGGTCAATTCTGGAGAAAGTCCCATGAGCTGCTAAGAAAGTATAGTCTTGGGCATGTGCATGGAGTGTTCTGTAGATATCTGTAAAGCCCATTTGAATAATGGTATCATTTAACTCCAAGGTTTCTCTGTTTAGTTTTTGTCTGATTGGCCTGTTTATTACTGAGAGAAAGGTACTGAAGTCACCCATTGTCACTGTGTTAAGTCTTGTGAGATTTTAGAGCTAACAAAATTTCTTTTATAAAAATTGAATGCCCATGTGTAAGGTGTATATATGTTGAGGATTGTAATATCCCTCCATGGGATTATTTTGTATTTTTCCCTCCATGAATATGAAGTGACCTTCCCTGTCTCTCCTGACAAGTTTTAGTTTGGAGTCTATTTGGTTAGATATTAGAATAGCTATACCTGCTTGTTTCTTGGTTCCATTTGCTTGGAATATCTCTTTCCATTCTTTTAGCAGAAGGTGGTATATCTCATTATCAGTGAAGTATGTTTCTCAGAGGCAGCCAATTGATGGATTCTGTTTTCTAATCCAATCAGTCTGTGTCTTTTTACTGAGTGGTTTAAACCATCAATATTGAGGGTTATTGACCCATGTTTATTAATTCCTGTTATGCTGTAGTGCTGTTTTATTAAGACATTTTTTGGTCGACTCTTTTGGGATTATTTACTTATGAGCCCTCTTGGGAGTGTTTAATCTTTTCTTCCAAACAAAGTATTCCATTGAGCATTCTCTGAGGAGCTGATTGTGTGGAGATAAGTTCCCAAAATCTGTTTGGATCATGGAAAGTTTTTTTTCTCCTTCAATTACGCTGGGTAGTTTTGCTGAGTATAGTAGTCTGGGCTGGAATCTGTGGTCTTTCAGGACTTTTATAGCATTGGTCCATGTCTTTTAATAGTCTCCACTGAAAAGTCAGTTGTTATTCTGATGGACCTGCCTTTATATGTGACTTGATCTTTCTCACAGCTTTCAATACATTTTCTTTGTTCTGTACCTTTAGTGTTTTGACTATTATATAATGTGGGGAGATCTTTTTTGTCCAGTCTACTTGGTGTTCTGTATGCTTCTTATACCTTAATAGTTATCTCTTTCCCTAGGCTTGGGAAATTTTCTTCTACGATTTTATTAAAAATATTTTCTGCATCTTTGGCCTGGGATTCTCCTCCTTCTTCTATGGCTGTGATCCATAGCTTTGGTCTTTTTACAGTGTCCCAGAAAATTCCTTGCGTATTTCATTCCTGACTTATCTTCAGTTTGCCATTTTCTGTAAGCGACCCACTTCCCTTTGGTATTGATAATCTTTGTTCCATTTCTTCCACTTCCTTTTTACTTCTTTCCTCTAAAATTTTTGTTTGAGTCCCTGAGTTTTTATTTCAATTTTCATTTCAGATTCTCTTCAGAGATTCTGTCTCTTTATTGAATTCTGGTTTCTGCTTTGAATTGCTTCATTTATTTCATTCAACTATTTGTGTTTTCATGATCTTCATTCTGTTTTCTTATTCATGTCCACTTTGAGCTCCTTGAACGTATTTATAATCGCTATTTTGAAGCCATTGTCTTGTGCATCCATGTGACTGTCATTCTCAGGGGACATTACAATTAGACTATTAATTTCTGTAGTAGCCATTTTATCTTGGTTGTTCATGTTGTTTGTGGTTTTTTCATGAGGCCTGGGCAACTGGACTTGTATGGTGGTGTTTCTTGGTAAGGGTAAATGATTTTGTCCCTGTTGAATGTATATTTTTAACTTGTTGTTTCTCCAACTTGTTGGCTTATGGTTAAGCTGAATAGTGCTTGGTGTTCAGTTTGGGGGCCACTTTATATTGCTGTACAATTGGGGTGAAGTAAGTGGTCTCAGTTCAATTATAGATAGGTGCAACTTTTGAGTTGAGATTCTAGGATTGACTGCACAGGGTTCTGGATCAACAGGGTGGGAAGGGAGCCACTAGGTGAACAGGTTGACTAGCAAGTTAGGGTAGGAATTCTCAGGGACACACAGAGCTCAGATGGCAGAGCACAGGGAGATCTTGGGGAAAGAGGTCCAGACTGCAAGTCTAGGACAGTAAAAGATTCCAGAGACCCAGGCTTGTCTGAGAGCTGTGATGGCAAAGATTGGTTCATCCTCAAAGACTAAAGGAACACACAGATAACCACTTACATTCTTCACTGTTCATCTGAATATATTTTTTAAACTCTTCTCCTACTACATTGTTTCCTGTATAGCATCAGGTAACCCCCCAAAATGGACTTCACAGGCCAATAAGTAACAACTGCAATGTCTATTGATATCAATAACCAAGTATCAGTGATCTTGCTGCAGACTCACTCCCCAGGTCTCTTTATGGAATTATCACTTATAACAGAATGAACAAAATCCCATCACATTCACCTGAGGTGTTTCTCAAGGCTGAAACTTCACACCCAAAACTTTTACTGTCATTCTGTCATTATGTTTATGAAATAAATGAGAAATCACAAAAGGTTCCTACAGCAAGCCTACAGAAACTGTTGCAGTGACTGTGACACTAAAGAGAATCCCAGGCTCCTGCAGTTAGTTATTAATCAAAAGGAAGTCTAATAATTAATGAAAATAACCTAATGAAAAAATATTTAAATATTCCTTTATATGAAATAAGTGAAATTTTCTCTCAGAAAATGGCCTTGAGTATTTGAAAATTATCTCTCATTTTCTTCTTTTTCTCATTCTAACCAGTGGCTTTAGGTATTATTTACATACCTTCTTACCTGCATATTTTTAAAGACTCTCAAGAAGGAACCTGGAACCCAGTTCTTCATAAGCTATAAGTGAGTGACTTCACTTCCAGTGAGTGACTGGCCTTGGTGCAGGGTAATACCAACTATCAGAGATGTCGCTAGGACAAGACTAACAGCAAGAGAATCTCTCTGTGGCTTTTTTTATTAGTAAGGCATGACTTATAATGTGACTAAGTGATTAGGATTAGGAAGACACTGTAGAAGACACATTATTAGACACAAAACTCTTCATGGAAGTTTCCCTTCTTGGCCATGCTTGAGCCAGTACATTGCCCTCCTCCTGTGATCAATAAAATCTCTTAAGATTCTCTAAGCCAACAAGTCACTGCTTATTCTAAGTTATCTTAGATTTCCGAGAATGGACACTGGGTCTTAATGGGAGTAGCTGATGACATGCTGTCATTTACCACCAAGACTGGCTAATCAAGGACTTCACACCAAAGTGCCACACTTCCCACAGTAAGAAGTCTACGACTCATCACCCTCTCCCACCATCTTCTTCCCTCCTGCCTAACACTAATGCTAGAGAAGCACACCTGACCACCCCAGAGTCACGCTTCTTCAAAGTGTGGACTTTGTCCTGTTTTACATTTAGTCACAATCAGTTCACAGAAATTCTTCGAAGATATTCTTTTCTCTCCCTCTCTCTCTCTCTCTCTCTCTACATATATATATATATACACATATATATAATAACCTTAAGAAAAAATGTCTAAATCTTCCTTCATATGAAATAAACGAAATTTTCTCTCAGAAAATGGCCTTGAGTATTTGAAAATTATCTTTCATTTTCTTCTTTTTCTCATTCCAACCAGTGGCTTTAGGTATTATTTACATACCTTCTTACCTACATATTTTTAAAGACTCTCAAGAAGGAACCTGGAACCCAGTTCTTCATAAACTATAAGTAGCCCAAGGTCTTCCAGTGAGTGGCTGGCCTTGGTGCAGGGTAATACCAATGAATATATATATATTATATATATATATATATATCTTTATGACACAAGTATGCACACACTGTTTGGGAGCTAGATTTGGTTCCTTTCTTTCCTTTCTCATTAACACTCATTCAGCAAACTATTACCAAGCATTGGAAAACTTTCATAAGATGAAGGAGAAAACCAAGACGAAATGTTGGCCTCTCTGTATGTCGATGATGTGGATATATGGACTGCACAAAACTCTGTTGCTGCACCTGAAGGCGGGGACATTGCACGCAGGCAGTATTGGTGAGATGTCAGGTACCCGGCTTCCTATGATAACCAGCTCACTCGATCTCCCAGGACTTTCTGATGAGCCATCTCTGACAGACCTACAGGGTTTTGTCTTGTTCTTGCTGCTAGTGGTGGTTTTGATTTTTTATATAAAATTTAGTCTCTATTGTCATCATTCCATGTCTACAAATAGTTTTGAAGATTCCAGGATAGCAGTTTGCATGGCACTTGAATCACTTGAGAATTTTTGTGTTAAAGCTGAGGCCAGGACTCCACCCCAAGAAATTCTGGTTTAATTGACTGTGGAGGTTCTCTGGGTTCTGTGAACTAAAGTTTCATGTATTATAGACCAAGACAACCTAGATGGCAGAGAGCAGGTCAGAGGTCACTTTCTTAAGTGACACAGCCTATGTAAACATGTTTCAAACTGGATTTTGGAGGAAATCCAGAGACATGAATTTGTCTCATTGTATATTATTATTCTAATTCTGATCACTTACTATAATTATTTCTCTACCAACTTCAGCCCAAAACAAATTAAACCTTTTATAACAAAGAACATGGGTTTCTCCATTTATTGTTTCAATGGGAAGATGAATGCTGATAATGCAATAAAGAGGAAAAACAATTCCATCCTACGAGCATCAGGATGCTTTCATCATATAACCAGCCTATCTTTAAGTCATTCATTTATTTCCAATTCCAAAAGAAGTATCCTGGCTGGCTTGCTAATTTTCTGCAGTCACTGGCTATTATAACTATAAGAAAGTGTAGACAATTAACTTAAGAGTTTTATTCCATTAAAAGTAAGAAACGATTTCTCCTAAAATATTAACAAATAGCACCCTTATTCAACATATCATAATCCTGCTCCAAGTGAGGTCAAGGTCAGTTTATCAGATTTTCCTCTGTCTCATAAAATTCTCCACTCTGTCAGAGCTTGCAATTTAATTACAGAAACCATAAACTATCTCGGAGTGCAAGAGGAAGAATTAGCTATCATCTTTATTTATAAGTATTCTAAACAAAGAGGCTGGCAAATGTGGATAGAGTCAGGTCTCCCAGGCCACACCAACCAGAAGATAGAAACAGTTACTACATACCACAAGCAGAATTTGATGGCCTCCTTCTCCAATTACACTGCCAGAACTCCAGGCTCCTTAGATACACTCTAAGAGTTTTTGGAGTCTCTGAAGGTCTGGAGTCCAGGCACTGATGAAATCCAGAGCCAGAGCCATCCCATCAACACTTCCAGGCCTACTTTTAGCTCAAAGACCACAGCTTACAGGCATAGTCTCTACAGGGGAAGATGGCATGCAGTCCAAGTCCACAGCCATGTTAACAATGGTTCTAGCAAGGTCGCTGTTTCTGGTATGACTTCTTGGAGACCCTTCCTGAAAACCCATGGAGTCTAGACTGAACAGCACAATTGAAAAGCATTTTGTTCATAAAAGCCATCTGTTCCTCTCAGGCTTTGGTGTATTCTCCAAGAATCACTCGTGTTTTCTTCATTTTGAAGATGATTTTTCCATGATGAAGATTTTTATTAGAGACTTAAAGTTCACCTGCTCATGTGGCCCCACTCCGAGGCTTCTAGGTGTATTTATTTACTCATTCATAAGCTAAGCAAGTTCTCTGATGAGGAAGTGCAGGACGCTATGACAGAGCCAGGGAAAGAGAGAATGGACTGGAGGAAGGGACAACTCCACACACAAAGAACATGACTCTGGAAGCCCAGGTATGATGCAGAAGTAACAAATTATTTAGCAAATACTCCTATCACAAGCTTTAACCTTCTACACCAACAGCTCATCATCATGAAGGAGAAATATGGTTGACTGAATTTTATCCTGAGTTTTTCCTGAGATCCTTGATCTCCTGAGGTTTTTTTTAAAGAAAATGCTAATTCAGTAAGGGTAGGCTTTGAAAGCAGAAAGTCAGATGTATGTGGTGATGCCAGATAAACTGCAGAATACCCAATTAGAATTGAATTTAGCTAATTAATGATAACCTGATAGCAAGATTTGTCTCAAATACTGCATGGGATATATTTATACTAAAAATGACTTGCTGTTTTCTGTAATTCTAATTTAACTGAGTGTACTGTATTTTTATTTGCTAAATCTGGCAACCCTACAACATGAATATGACCACAAACTTGATCAGTCTCACTGGAAAAAAGAGATAAGTTTACAAAAGCAGACACCAATGGTAAAAGCATGAAAATGTGATTCACAGGAAAAAAAAAAAAAAGACTACCACAGACCAAGCCAAGTCTGAATTCTAAATAATTAAAACCCATAGAGAATGCTCTGCAAAAACAAATAGGAAGTTCATGGCCAGAAGGAAGGATCGCAGAAGAAGGATCACTGAGGCCGAAAGTTATTAGTATCCATCTGCTAGGGCAATGAACCTGACAGCAAGAGAAAAGAGCCTTGCAGCTATGGAGCCACGGGGCCATCGTTCCTAAGCTCATACACAGTGAAACTGCTGACTACATCTCAGTTCCCAAGAACTCTACAAGGTATAAAGCAGTACACAAATGTCAGACTTCCTGGATCAGATTCTACCGATAAGAAAATGAATAAGATCAACTAATCAACTAAGACAGGAAAAGTAAGTTCGTGACAATTGGAAACAAAACAGATTGAGAATGAAAAGAAGAAATATTTGCTGCTCTCTTAATCTTGACTTGAAGAACAGTAGTTGATGATGAAAAAATTAGGTGAGGGAGGAGAGGATTTAGAAATCAAAGTTCCTAGACAAGATTGTAGCTAATCTAAACCAAGATCACCATAAGATTGGCTCTGTATGTATGTGTCTGTGTGTGTGTGTCTGTGTGTCCAGAGAGACTGGAAGGGAGAGAAAGAAAGCATAAGAGATCAATATGATGGACACAAGTAAAAGATTAAAGAAAGGCTATTTTATTCTATTGCAGAATGCCATAAATCTTTGACCTTAAGTAGAAACACACTAAAATTGAGGGCAGATGAGAACAAAACCAATAAATTACACAGGAATGTACTGAATGCCTGATGTTGAAACAAAGTCTCACCAAACCAGTCATCTACTTTTATCTGTGACAAAAAAAAAAGACATACACAAAATATAGCCCAAAAGAAGACACAAAAAAAGATTAGATGTGGCGACTCCTTCCTCACACCCAAGTCTGCCACAGATCCTTGGCTTTCCACAAGGACCCACTGGTCTCAGTGCTTCATATTCAATCCAAACCTGAAACTATGATTTGCTATCCATCTTTAAAACATTTAAAATTGAAATGACCAAAAATACTCCATCTTGGTTCATTTGAGCTGCTTTAACAAAATACCTCAGGTTGACTAATTTATAATAACAGCAGTTGATCATTCACAGTTCTAGAAACTGGGACCAGTACGGGCTTCAGCTGATTTGAGACCAGTCAAAGGCTTGTTTCTCATAGATAGGACTTTCTCATCGAGGAACAAACAAACAAGCACGTTCTCTCAGGCTTCTATAATTCCTTCACTATTTTTATTTTTTGTTGATGATGATGTTGTTGCTTGCCTATTTTTTAAGACAGGGTCTCATTATGAAACCCAATCTGGCCTCAAATTTGTGGTCCTCCTGCTTCAATCTCTTAAGTACAGGAATTATAACTATACAGCCCCATACCTGCCTTCTCTATCATTTCAAAGTGGCACTAATTCAATTTGTGAGGAGTCCAGCCTCATGACCTTGTCACCTCCTCAAGGACCCGCCTCTTAGTATCACCACAGAGGGTATTAGGTATCCATATAAAAATCAGGGAAGACAGAAGTGTTCAGACCATTTCACCCGCTTCCAATATCTCACTGAGTTCAATCTTCCCTCCCTACAATAAACCCAAGAGCACTCTCCTGCTCCAGGATGAAAACAGTTGTTTCTTTCCAGAAGAAGGCAGAGTAACAGTGGGCCCTGCAGGCTGACCCTTTCACCTTGTTCTTCACATCATGTTAAAATAAAAATGATTTTCTCTTACAGAGGATCCAGGTTTAGTTCCCAGCACCCACATGGTGGCTAACAATGTCCATAACTCCAGTTCCAGCAGATCCAAGGCCCTCTTCTGACCTCCGCAGTCATTGCACAACATGGGTGTGCTTACAAACATGCAGGAAACACACTCATACACTTTAAAAATAAAAATGTTTAAAAGTTTTTTTACTATATTTTTACCCATTATTATACTTTCTGTTGCTGTGATAAAAACACTGACCGAAACTGGGGAAGAAAGGGTTTATTTCCCCCTCAGCTTATAGCTCATCATAGAGAGATGACAAGGCAGGAGCTCAAGGCAGGAAACAAAGTACAAACCAGGGTGGAAAACTGCTTACTGACTTGCTCCTCTGGCCTCACTTCAGCCTGCTTCTTAGAGAACACAGGACCAGCTGCCCGGAGACTGGCACCACCCACAGTGGACAGGGCCCTCCACATCACTCAACAATCAAGAAAATGCCCCCACAGACATGTTCATGAGACAGTCCAATAGAGGAAACTCCTCAGCTGAGGTTCCCTCTACCCAGGTGTTTCAAGTTGATGACTGAAGCTATCTAGCGCATGCATTAATTTCAAAATGTGCACTTGAATTTCTGTGGTCTGAGGTTTTGTTTCCCCATTTTATTGCAATGCTAGAGCTCAAACCCAGAGTCTCCTGCATGCTAGGCTAAAATGTGTAATTTTATAGATTTGAATATACAGTCCTTTCTCCATAGTAAGATGTCTGTGGATTAACCACACATCAAAACATAGTTAGACAGGGACTAGGGAAATGGTTCAAGGGTAAAGCACTTGCCATGTAAATGTGAAGACTGAAGTTTGGATCCCATAAGTCACATAAATGCCATGCAGCCATGTAATCCAAGTACTTAGGAGGTAGATACAGGCAATCCCCCAAAGAAAACTGGTATGCTAACTACTGAAATCAGCAAGCCCTTGGTTTAAGTGAGAGCTCTTGCCTCAATATATAAGGTAGAGAGTAATCAGAAAGGATCCCTGAAATCAGCCTCTGGACTACATATATGACTGCATGCATACACCCATGCACACATATACAGACACATATATGTACATAGGCCCACCCAAATACACACACACACACACACACACACACACAGAGAGAGAGAGAGAGAGAGAGAGAGAGAGAGAGAGAGAGAGAGAGAGAAATGTACTTAATTAGGCCATAGTTATCTATTTTACTGAATATTACAAATGTTTTGTTTCTTGTCATTATTCCCTAAGCAATGCAGTATATTTACACATTTGCATCATATCAAGTGTTATATAATCTAGAGAAAGTTTGGAAGAACAGGCTCTATGCAAATACTACACTACTTTATATAAAGAACTTGAGTGTAGTGGATCCCAGAACACTTGGGTCCTAAAATCAACCTCCTACAGATGCCGAGGTACAAGTTTACCTTATTTACATTATTTATCTCATTTACATTACTTTTTTTATAATTAAAAAGCATACTTTTCTGGATACCTTAATAGAGAATGTAATCAAGAAAAAGGCAAGTGGGACTGGAGAGATGGCTCAGCATTTAAGAGCACTGGCTGTTCTTGTAGAGGACCTGGGTTTGGTTCCCAGCACCTACATGGTGGTTAACAACCATCCAAAACTCCAGTTCCAGCGGATCTGACATCCTCTCTGACTGCCACAGGCATTGCACTACATGGGTGCATTTACACACATGCAGACAATATACACTCATACACATAAAAATAATAATATAAAATATTAGAAAAGAAAAAGACAAGTAGGAACTTCATCCCTACTGGTTAGCTTTCAGTGTCAGAAGGTACCCCATGCTACTGCGGGAGCAAAGCTATCAAGTCTTACCAAGCTGTGAACCCTGCAAACTATTATAATGACGTGCCTGGAAAAATATACCCATTGGTGTAATGGGGCACGGACGTTTTTGGAATAATCAACTGTTTCCTGACTGGATTTAAGTTCCACTCTACAAGGCAGAACTCATCTTGGCACTATTCACAGGTACAAGAACCCAAGGTGGGTAGGTTATAGGCTGTAGGAGAGAATTTGATACTGTTTTTGGACATAGCATTAAGCTTTACACCAAATACTTATTTTTATGCCTGTATTAGTGCAACACTCAACCTTCATCAGAAAAGCTTCTTTTTGCAGTAGATGGTAGATTTGATCAGATGCACAACTGATCAAAGTGCCAAGAATAAGAAACTGGGATTATAGCCCTCAATGGGACATCTATATCATATCCATTCCCCACAAGGCTCAGGGATCATCCAAGAAGAAGGGGCAGAAAGACTGTGAGAGCCAGCGGTAGTGGAGGACTGTTCCAGTGTTTTGCCATCGTGGCAGGACAGTTGCACTATGAACTCACAGAGCACGTGACTACATGCACAAGACCAAGCCAGCAAAAATTCCAGGATGGGGGAAGAGTTTGTAAAGTTCCACCCCTAGCTGAGCAGCTGTTGGCAACTGATGGCTGCTCAGGGAAAGGAGGGTGTCAGATTCCCTTGAATGTGGCCCCTGATAGGTTACCATGCTCCAGTGGATGACACCCCCCTGCCAGGATGCTGTACCTCCTGGCAGCTCTAAGTGAACTCAGTGAGTTTAAAAAGAGGACACGAAGCTGGGAGTGGAAAGTAGTGGAGGAAATGCGAGGAGTTGGAGAGGAGGGGCTGGAGGTAGATTGGGTCAAAACATGCTATGCGTATGTTTGAAGTCCTCAATCAATAACTTTTTTTAAAAAAGGAAAGTTAAGTGTTGCTTGTATGAATGGACTGCTATAGAATGGACTGCATTTTCTCAGATGTTACAATGACTGTCTTAAAGATGCAAAGCTGTTGTTTTCAGCCACATCACCTATAACAAATTTAGCATGGCATTTACAGGTAGTTATTTCCTTTAAATTTTTTTAACATAGGGTCTTACTATGTATACCAGACTAGCCTCAAAATCACTATGCAGCCTAAGACAGCCTTGAACTTGCAATCCTCCTGCCTCTGCATCATGATAACTGGAATTACAGCAATGGGCCATCGTGTCTGGCTTCTTATTTCAAAAATAATATCAAAAAATTGAGAAGGCCAAAATACAAAATTTAAATCACCCCAAAACCTATCATTTTGGAGTAACCAGTACTATTATACTGTCATTTAATCATCTATGTTTATTCTGTATTTGTATAATTTTATCATAAAAATTAAACCATCCTATTTATTGTTTTAAAACAAGTTTACCAATAAACAACATACAGAATGCATCCTTATATCATTAAATATATCTCTAAAACACATAGATAATTTTTGAGCTCCACAAATATTTCATTATTGATTTTAAGTGAAACTACTCTAAAACTGAGGTCAGAGAAAGATAATAATTTGTTTTCTTTAATGAATGCACATTAATTTATTTAGCTAAACTTCCTGCCATATCTATGTCTTTCTAGCCTCCCTTCCTACCTTCCCACGCCATCACAAGCAATACTAGGCATAACATCCTTGTAGATGAACATTTGTCTAGTTATTTCTTTCCGATAAATTTCTGGACGTATAATTTCTGGTTAATAGACAATATACTCTGCTTTTTAAACCCAATATTTCTGTTCTACTTCTGAAATGTTCTAGAAATCAACAGACACTCTACAGAGGCCTTCAGTAATGTATGCACTCTCTTCTAGTTTATAATGCGGAATCTCATTCTACCAAGTAATAAATTGAATTAATTTTTAAAAATCAGAGTAATTGCAATCATTTATGCTGACAGTTCCAGTCATTTCCACTGTGTAAAGATTATATTGTAAAATTAAATTTTTTGTTTATTGGTAAACTTGCTTTAAAACAATAAATAGGATGGTTTAATTTTTATGATAAAATTATACAAATACAGAATAAACATAGGTGATTAAATGACAATATAATAATACTAGTTACTCCAAAATGATAGGCTTTGGGGTGATTTAAATTTTGTATTTTGGCCTTCTCAATTTTTTGATATTATTTTTGAAATAAGAAGCCAGACATGATGGCTCATTGCTGTAATGAAATCATTACTATGCAATTTACATATTGGCAGCATTACAGAGAATTCGATTATCAGTTCTAAAGGCAATGGGATGCAGGCATGGATATGCTATGAATGAGTCTCACAAGTATTATGTTAAGCACAAAAGAGTCCAAGACCAATGAGAACCTATCTATGATTCCATTTATGTACAATGCAAGAGTAAGAAGAACAGAGAATAATAGAGAAATGGTTACCTTTTGAGGTCAGAGAAGGTGGTGTTGACTGAGAATCAGCTTAACAGAGGCTTCTGGAGTCTTAGAGATATTATAAAATTTACAGGTAAATAGATACAAGAGGAAAGAACTGTACGTACTATGTGACATAATCAGACCTAACAAAGTAAAAGTAAAAAGTAAAAGTAAATCTTTCTCTCTCTCTCTCTCTCTCTCTCTCTCTCTCTCTCTCTCTCTCTCTCTTTCTCTCTCTCTCTCTGCTATTACCTTTGTATTTTTTTAATATGTGTGCCTCATTTAGAACGTCTGTAGAAGTTAGGAAGCCATAGAGGGCCCATAACAGGAGAAGAAGAAAAGGCCTTAAGTAAAGGGGAAATAATAGAACACATAAAATACAAAACTGGGGAATATTAGAAATTAAATGGTTAATCAGGGATGGGATGGATGGATGAGAAACAGAAGGGGATAAAAGGCAGGTTAGCCTGAACTATAGATATATGAAAAAACTTGATGGAAATCTATTACTTTGTAAGATAATGAAAAAAATATAATTTTAGTGCCAGCAAGATGGTTCAGCAGATTAAGTTACTTGATGCCAAGCCTGAGGACCTAAGTTGAATGTCAGGTTCAATGACAGAAGGAGAGAACCATCTCTTGCAAGTTGTGTCTGACCTCCACATGCACACCATTGCATATGTATATACACACACACACACACACACACACACAAACACACACACACACACACAAATAAATAAATGTAGTTTTAAATTTTGTTAATTTGGGGGAACTGGAGAGATGACTCAGTGGTAAGAGCACCTGCTGCTCTTGCAGAGGACCGGGGTTTGATTCCCAGCACCACATTGCAGTAAACAACTATGTGTAACTTCAGTTCCAGGGGAATCCAATGCCTTCTTCTGACTCTGTAGGCATTGCAGGACATGGGTGCACATACACACATACAGGCAATATACTCAAACACATAAAGTAAAAATAATCAATATTTTTTCATGTTAATTTTTTAGGGAGACCTTGAATGGAGGTATCCTGCATGAATGGACATTGCTTTCCCCAGAAGATGTGAGTTAGTAAGTGAAAATCTCAGTGCCAGACATGGACTATCTCTTTATGAGTTACTAGTCAGGAAAGCTCCAGAGGCACCTAAAACAACAGACTACTGCCATGGCTCTTGGTTGACCACATGGTATGACGCTATTGCTAAAGACACAACACTGTTTGATTGCAGGACACAGAAAACTCTGGAATATTTCTGGAAGCTTCCTCCCTGCTGCCTAGCTTTCGTAGTATGAAAAGTGCTATGCAAGCTGCTGGGGAGAGAAAAGTCATCAGTGATCTTACCCGACAATGAACCTTGCATGCACAATACAAACTTGTCAGTCAAAATTTGCAAACTGGTACAATAATGGAATGACTGTTATGGAGTAACCAATTGCTTTCTGATTAAATCTGACCTGCTCCACAGGAAGGAATTCATGACTGGTATTGTAAAGCTAGTCAAAAGCCTACCACTAGTTGAGATCATGGGGGATGAGGGAATGGAAATTATTACCGTTGCTTTGTTAAACAGACACGTTGTCACACTGCCTTCTAAATATCTGTTTATGCCCAACCTGGGTCAGAGATGCCTCTTTTTGCAGTGGGCAGCATAAAATACAGAATGCAGAGACTCACTGTCAGAGTGCTCAGAATAAGTGACTGCTGAGTGTAGAGCTCTAAATGGGACGTCTATTTCAACCCCCACGAAGTTCATAGAACATCGCAGAAAAGGGGGTGGAAAGAATGGAATAGCCAGAGGATGGAGAGGAATGCTGTGAAATGCTGTGTTCTGGACACGGCAAAGTCATTATACTCACAAACTCACAGCAGCTACAATTACTTACACAAAACCTACACAAGATCAAGCAACTCAATAATTCCAGCATGGTGGGGAGGACTTCGTGAAGTTCTGACCGTAGCCGAGCAACTATTAAATTGATGGCTGCTAGGGGAGAGAAAGTCCGTTTTCTTTGGGGGACGTGGTTGCTAGTAGGTTGCCCATGCTCAGATAGGCAGCACTATTGGACTCAGTCAGTGACAAGAAAAATAGGAAAAAAGGAAGGAAAGAAGGAAGCAAGAAAGAGAGAGAGAAGGAGGGAGGGAAGAACATGATGTGTTCAGAGATCTGGAAGGAGGAAGAACAGGGAATTGGGGTCAGTATAATCAAGATACATTGTGTACAGGTATGAAATTGTCAAAGAATGCATTTTTAAAATATTAAATAAAAGTATTGACAAATATAGTTGACAATATGCTTAAAAATTTTGTCTTTTAGCTGTATATATTTTACTGTCTGTCATACCTCAGTTTATTTGGGGAGGGGTTAATGTGTATTAAACCCAGAACCTCACACATGCTAAGCAAATGTCTTATCACTAAGCTACATAACCAGCACCAACATAATTCAACAAAACAAAACAGCAAACAGCAATACCTGATAGATCTATTTTTAGTATTTTGAGGAAGCGCATTTTGATGTACCTAGGGGCTGGAGTGATTTACAATCCCTCCAGTAGTGTTCACAGTTCCTTCTCTCCATGTCTCCATATAATTCATATATGAAATCATATATGCATATGTGGCATAAAAGTAGAAGGGAGCTGATTTAGAAGGAAGTAGACTAATGGAGAAAGGGGAGGGAGGAGATGCTTAGAAAGAACATGGTCAAAGTAGATTGTGTACTGTATGGAAGCATCTGTGAAACCTAGTAATATGTACAATGAAGTACACAAGATAGTAATTACATACAGTAATGCATACATCCCTATGTTTCAGTTTTCTAGGACTGCCATAACAAAGTACCACAAAATGGATCGTCTCAAACAATAGATATTTATCTGGAAATTAAAAGTCCAAATCAAAGTATCCAAGGACTATACTCTTTCCTTCCTTGCCTCCTATAATTTGTCAATAGTCTAATTCCTGGATGACAGACACCTCACTGAAATCTTCTGTCTTCATGTGCTATTCCTGTAAAGACACCAGTAAAATTGGCTTAGTAGTCTACCTTATTCCCATATGACCTCTTCTAATTATATCTGCAGTATCTCTATTTTCACTTAAGGACACGTTCTGAACTCCTCAGAGTTAGGACTTTAACATATATTTCAGGGGGACAGAATTCAATCCATATTTTACAATCATGTTTTTAAGTTTTCCCTCAAAAATTTGAGTTACACCAAGGAAAACCAAAAGGCAAATATAATATGTTTTTTGTCTCATATGTAGAATCTATATAAACAATCCATTAAAAGGGGCAGGGGCTGGAGAGATGACTCAGTGGTTAAGAGCACTGGTTGCTCTTGCAGAGGACCTGGGCTCAATTCCCAGCACTCACGTGGCAGCTAACAAGGGTCCACAACTCTGTTCCAGGGGATCTGACGCCCTCTTCTGACCTCCACAGACATTACATGACACGGGTGCACCTACATACATACAGGCAATGCATTCATACACATAAAATAAAAATAATAAATAAACTATTTCTAAAACTAAAAATAAGCAATTAAAGTAGAAGGGGACTATTTGGAAAGAGGAAGGGAACCCACTGAGTCTGGGAGGAGAGCAAGATGATTGAATGTGAATATGATCAAAGCACATGATAAAAATGCATGAAAATCTAATCATTAAATTCATTCTGTGCAATAAAAATACGATAATCATTTTAAAGAAACCAGAGAGCATTAGAACTACCACTGAACAGATTCCACTTGGAAGATTATCATCGTGACTAGATTTGTTCTTAGTTTCCAGAGAATGTAAAGAGGAAGATGCATTACTTGGAAAAACTCACGTGGTGGAATTTTCAGATACCAACAAATATCTCACTTAAATAGTAAGGTACTATTGGCTTCTGAAATACTAAGCTATCCTATGCTTCATGTTTTCCCAATATCCAGCCTCAGGAAAAGCTTTTAGCGGGTCAGAAAATAGAATTAAAATGGATCTTCCTGAGTTTTTTTGTTGCAGGGCAGAAAGATCAAGCAGAGAGTTAGGAGGAGTGAGCCACCACAGCCTATTAAACGTAAGAAAGAGCCTTTCAGTCTTGGAATGAAAGGAAAATGAGGAAGGCCTATTTTCTTAATTCATAGCCTACCAATTAGTGCTACAGGGCCGTCAGGAGCCCTGTGAACACCACCAAAATCACCGCAACAGAAATCCAAAAAAAAAACATGGATCACATGAGCCCATTACTTAATTCACAGGTCAAAAGAAAAAATGTTACTCATTAAATTGATAACTATATCTACTCTCAAAAAGTTTGTCCCATTTATAAGGTATTTCAAGTAAATAAATACACAAATCAGGGAACTCTATTCCTTGTCAGAAAAGACAGTCTACGTTTCCAGTTCAAACATCATTATCTTAAAAAAAAAAAAAAAAAAAGCCAATGAAAGAGAAAAAAATTTAGAGTTGTAAGGGCCTCAGGTCGAACCATATCCTAGTCCATTTTGTGTTGCTGTGACAAAATGTCTGAGGCTATCCACTTTATAAAGAAAAAGATTTGGAAGTCAAAAATTCAATGTACAACACCTAACATAAACACTTTTAGAAGATGCCGGCATATGTATACATACTTACACAAACTGATGCTAACTTCAGCAGTTAGGACTGGCCTAAATTTGTTTAATTTGTTCATTGTTCTGCAACATTAAATGTCTTAGCACCATTAAATATGTGTGTCTTTTACCTGGCTTTCTAGAGCAATGATCCATAAATTTAGGAAGTCTGATCTGACAAGGAAGACTTGTCAGGGATTTGTAAATTTACTTATGTAATTTATATTTAAAATATATAGATATATAAAATTAAGATCATTTGTGTTCAACTTAGAGATTTATTTATTCTACAAAGATGAACAAAATCAGGTACAGTGTGTAAAATCTAAGACATATGTTCATTCTAGGAGGATAACTGGGCTTTGGCAAGCAGTCATCTGGAAACCAGCCTTGCACAGGAATTTGCTTCAGGAAAATTGATTGTTCTGTAAATGCAAGTCCAACTCAGCATCAAGTGCCAAGGAAGACCTGGCCGCCCTCTAGAGATGATAATGAGAGAGCGATTCCACAGGCGGACAAGCCCTTGCTGGGATCCAATCTTTAACTGCCTTCACACAGCCCCGATCTGCTGTCAGCGGTTCTCTATGCGATGTACGTGGCCCTTTCTGTCCTAAGCACAATCGCGCAGTCCCAAGGACATCAGGTTTCGTTCCAACAGACAGGCTTTTTTACATGTTTGTCGATTCTGTTAATTCCATCTTGTGCTTTGCATCTTAAATTAATTCATCAGCAGACAAACATTTTGGCAAGAGTAAGCTAGGGAATATTCCATTTCGAAATAGCAGGAAAACATTACAAAAAATAAATGTGATTTCCATTTGCTGATGATACTCCATGTTCCTGATGCATTTAGTTCCCCCTGGTGCGTTCCATTTTTGAAATGAAAAATGAAGAAGCTGATACCTTGGTTTGAGAGTAAAAGCAAAGCCCCTGTAACTTTTGTTTGAAGGTGAATCACAACCAAATAATTGAAATTTATCATTTTAAGGCTTACACAGGTGACCTGACAGCACCTAATAAGACATGCTTTTCAGTAGGTGAGGAACTTGAGTCACAATGAGCTTCAAGTTATTCTTCTCAAATTTCAGTGTACCTAGGCTGCATGTTGAAGAGTGAATTTCCTTGACTTCAGCATCAGAGGTTCTGTCCAGTGGTCCAGGGAGTCAGGGGGAGGCAGAATCTGCATCCAGGGAAGAACAGCCTGCATTTCTAACAGTTATCTCAGGTGATTCTGAAGCCAGCAGTGTCTATACAGCACTGAAAAATACTATGAAACCATTTCCGGGATCCCACAGGCAGGAATGGCAGCCTGGACTCACACCTTCAGCCCTGTGACCAGGTGCGAGGAAGGCAGGTGAATGTGGAGAAGGCAGGTGAGACACAAGAAGATGTCATTGTCCTTGAGTCAGACTCTCTCCCTGTACCCACTGCTCAGTGCAGCTGCCTCGATTGCTCTAAAACTCCTCTCAGTTAATGTCTATACTGGAATCAGCATGGAGGGTATTTTTATTTTTGCAGCTGTTTAAGAAACTTTAGTTGTTTTATTTTTGAATAATATAACTAAGATACATAGCACTATTCAGTATGATATTTCAACACACTCACACAATATGAGATGAGCACTGTTCAGCATGATATTTCAACACACTCACACAATATGTGCAAACCAAGTCTGATCTCCCTCTCCATCGATGCCTCTTCTGAGCATCGGGTAATCACTATTCTACATTCAGGTTGACTCTTTTTAGTTGATATTAAAATTTGAATAACATGATGTAAAATGTACTTTGATATGTGGTAAATTGTTAGGTCCTCATAATAAGTATTAAGTACTTTATTATTTACGTTTCATAAAGAATCAAACTGAGACTATAATTAGCTCATCCAAAATCACACAAGACAGCACAAGAGCTCTGTGTAACTTCACATGCATACAGCTAAGTGTCCTTGAGGAGTCCAAGGATTATGATTCAGCTCTTCCACGTGAAACCCTTCCACCACCATCAAGTACTTCTGATTTGTCTTCTAGACTTTCCACTGGTGAGTCAGTGACATTTCTTTGACATATTGTATGCAAGAAGTCGAACAAAGAAACCGCAATGTCCTCACAGCAGTACTGTTGTTCACGGGCCTCACGGTGCTCTACATCTGCCCCAGTTTGTGACTTCACTTCTCCAGGAGCAAGTCTGGCTTCCAAACAGAAGAAGAAAGATGTAGAAGATTGAGAAGAAAGAGAAGAAAGATTGCTCTATGAGCAAATCAGAGCTATTGTTTGTTTAATCTCAGTAGTTGACTGCATTTTTAATTGATCTGTGAATAAATGGTTGTGAAATCTGTATAAAGTACTTGTGGTATACTTTGTAGTAATCACCGTTATATTAGTTACTTTTCTGTTGCTGTGATAAAACACCATGACCAAGGGAACTTATAAACGAAAGATTATTTGAGCTTACAGTTCCAGAGAGTCAGTGTCCCTCGTAGTAGGGAGATGTGGGGCAGGAGGTGCCCCGAACAGGAGCAGAAGGGGGAGCACTCCCCTCATCAAGCAGGCACAGGAAGCAGAGAGACATACTCAAATCTGAATCTGGCAAGGTTTAAGAACTATCAAAGTCCACCTCTAGTGAAGCACTTCCTCCTGCAAGGCCACACCTCCTAAAACAGCGCCACCAACTGGCTACAAAATGTCCAAATGCTTGGAGCCTGTGGAGGACATCCTCATTCAAACCATCATAACCATGTAATCAGAACGGATTTGTATGATCAAGCTGTGAATTGGGAGTCGCTAACCAATGTAAACAGGATGGCTCACAGCAAGACAAATGCACTCCCTTACACATTTGGAGGTCAGAAATCCAACATGGGTCTCCTCCAGCTAAAGCTGAGGTGCAGGATGTGGCCATTATTCTCTGTACTCTAAGTACCATCTTCACTTGAAAGAACAAATAATGGACAAGCTATGGTTGTTCAGTCTTGGGTGGTTGGCAGATCTTTCCTCAAAATGAACAGCATTGTAACTTCAGGAAGTCAGATCATAAATTTTGTTGTTAAAGATAAAATTCAAGTTTCAAAGTGAAAATTCAAATAGCGGAAAATATGTGTCACTACAATGAACTTGACGACTTCCTGATCCTAAGAGACTTTTTTAATAAGATTAGTACTGTGTTTTGAGTTTATAGTTTTGCAAATTATTGTGGAATAATAAAATGTTGTCTACATTGGGAGAATCTGGGTAACTAAATAAACCATCATTTTCTGATCACTGCATGATGTTACAAAATGAGGAATAATCAAAAGATTACTCAACATGGAAGCTAAATGAATGAGTTTAAAGTGTTGAGCATGAAAAGCTCACAATATGGTTTTAGAGGCTGCATTACCACCAACCTTTAGAAGCTATTATCTGCTAGTCAGATGTGTTCGAACATACCTATAACCCTCAGAAGGCTGAAGTGGGAGAATAAGGAGTTTGAAGCCAGTCTGGGTAACACAGAAAGTTCAAGGCTAGCCAAACTTTTGTATTAGGCCATATTTTCTTTGTCTATCTTAATTTTAAAAATAAAAGCAGATTTCAGAATAAGAACATTTATCATCCAATTATCAGCTAATAAGTTTAGCATTAAAAATATTTTCAAAATGTAAAACAGCTGGGCATGCTCATGCATGCCTTTAATCCTAGTACTCAGGGGGCAGAAGCAGATGAAATTTTGTGAGATTAAGGCCAGTTTGGTCTACATAGAGACTTCCAGGTGAGCTGCAGCTCAGGGAGAGCCTGTCTCAAAATTTTAAAAAAGAAAAAGAAAAAGTAAAACAATGCCACTCTTCTCCCCAACTTTGGAATTAGACAGCTGTTGGGGGTCCCAGCACTCAGGGCCAGCCCGAGGGGGACGGAAGGAGCTCTGCCATAGGGGAGGGGATGAGTAGGTGCAGAGTCAACACACAGACTCCAGGAGTTGAGTGGAAAGCCAGCAGTGATGGTCTGCTGCAAACTCATTTATTCAAGAAAGAGCAGAGTGTCTTATAGGTCTTGTTAGCCAATAGCTTTATGGGGTGGGGTCCTGACTACAGCCAATTGCAGTTTGTTCCCAGGTGGATCAGGTTCCATCCAGGTGCTGGGCAGAAACTGGCTTCACAACCAACTGGTGTGAAGCACCACACCCATGAGAGCCACTCCTCCATTCTTCCTGGCAGGTGGCCTAGCCAGGCCCACCCTGCATTATGCCCATCAAACAGCAAGTTTTCATTTTTTAATATTTTTATTTATTATGCTTATTTTATGTGTATGAGTATATTACATGCATGTATGTAAGTGCATATGTGCTGTATAATGTCTGTAGAGGTAAGAAGAAGGCATCACATTCCCTAGAACTGAAGTTAAGGATGGTTGTTAGCTTCCATGTGAGTGCTGGGAACTGAACCCAGTTCCTCTGTAAGAACATCTGGTGCTCTTAACTGCTGAACCATCTCTCCAGCCTCAGCTGTTAGTTTTCATTCTAAAAATATGTTCTATGACCATTTGGTTGAGTGGATGCTGGTCAGGCCATGCTGGTCCCCAGAATCTCAACACAGCTGCTGTTACTTGCTACCTTGCCATGTTTCTCACCTGGTACAATATGACTGGGCTGTGAATATTTGTCTCCTGAAGCAAAATTATCTCAAGTTGATTTTGCCATTGAAACTAAAAGCTTGGCTTTAAAGTCACTGAGATCTAGATATCAAAAGGTGTGTGCCTATCAGTGAAGAAACCATTATCTCCCTATTCATGTATCCCAGGAGTACTGAAGACTGTCCTGACTAATACTCCTAAGGTCTGTGCCATGAGTGAGAAGCTACTGATGCGTGGACTTTACTTGATAAGGCTAGCATTGAAACACAAAATCACTGGTTCACCCACAGTGAGACAACGGCAGTGGTTCACTGCCAAGACTGTTTCCATTCTGGCTCTACCGTTTGGAGAAGATGCAGATCCAAGTATCTTGTCTCATCCCTTTGGAGCAGCACTGTTATTTGGAGCAGTTGATAAGAAAGGACCCCAGTTGTTTCTCACAGACCACCAGAGACCTTTATGAAGCGCAACGTTTCAGCAATTGACTTTGCTTCTGAGCGCTCCCAGAGTCCTTGCAGGAAGTTTACCATAAGTCTATGACACTGAAAGAAGTCTTCATTCATTACCTCAAACAGGTACTACAGAATGCAACCGACGCGAAGCACCCATAACAGCACCTTTAGAATTTCCACTTGTTCACAGAGGGAGAACTTGGATCCGTTTTCCAAGGACATTGAAAGAAGCATGGTCCTCAGAACTCTGGAGTTATTTTAGTTCTAGTTGCCTTTAATTTTTATTTCCAGCTCCTATTTCTTAGAAACTCCCCAGTGTATGCACATTTTTGTGATGTTTATACAGACAAGGCAATTCTGAAACAAAATTTTAAAACATTTAAGAGACCTACTGGGCATGGTGGCATACAGTTTTAATCCCAGCACTTGGAAGGCAGAGGAAGGTAGATCTCTGTAAGATCAAGACCTTACATAATAAGGTCCAGACCAGCCAAACTTACAGGAGACCCTGTCTCAAAAACACCAGAAAAGGTATTTAATAGATGAAACCATTGATCAGCCTGCAATGGGTATGATATCAGTATTTGAAAATATGCTCATGCACATGATGTGGAAGCTAGAGGACAACCTAGGGTGTCATTCCTCAAGGGCTGCCTATCTTTAGTTTCTTTTTTTTAAATAGGGTTTCTCACTGACTTGAAGCTTGCCAAGTAGGCTGGGCAGGCTGGCCAGTGAGTTCCAGGGATCCTCCTGTCTCTCTCTAGCACCAGAATTACAAATACATGCCAACATGCCTGCGTGTTTTTTGGTGGTTGTTTTTTTTCTACATGAGTTCTGAGACTTGAACTCAGGCCCTCACACTTGCAAGGTTAACACTTTACTGACAGTTATCTACCCACCATAAAATTCTCTCTTGATGATAATGTTTAACCCCTCCTAGTGCCCCAGAGACTACACACTATCCAGCGGTCACCACTGGATCTAAACCCACTCAAGACAATTGCTTCTTTACAGCTGTGCTTCATGCTGATTCCTCCACACATTCTGAATACCCTGACCCAAAAAAGGAGATGGCAGAGATAGGACTTAAGTTTTCAAAACAGTGCTGTGCAAGGGGCCATCTAACAGTGACCTAGAAGTATGAATTTTCCTGCAAGACACTGATCACATTATCAGCAGCATCATCAGTACCTGTGAGTGTTATGATGTACCAGACATTGTGCCAGCATTTAATGTTCATGGTAGCTTTGTCAATTACATGTCATTATCTGTCCCGTTTTATAGAGAAAGAAACTGGAGGATGAAAATGTTCCATAACTTGCCCAAAGTTAAACAAGATTTTAAGTGAGTCTAGCAATTCTTCTCTAAATACTACGTTCTCTTTCCTCTTACAGAAGTCCTATAAACAGACTGCTTTGTGTTTTAGAATGATACATATTACATCTATTTTATGATAAATCTGGGTGTGTTTTACTATAAAGATTATAGTACTTCCCAAGCAACTTAGTAACAGTATTCCCACAAGAGATGACATATTTATCCGGAGGCTTGGTGTTTGGGATTCAGGGACAAAATAGGAAAGAAATGGCATCATGGCATTGGAGTTTGCATCTTTTACATCTTACTTCTTTTAAAGCTCTAGTCTCTCCTTTTTCTTCAGTTCAAGTCCACAGGTCATTGTCCTAATTCTTTTCCTAATAGCCGTGGCACACGCTTCACATCTAAGCACTACTTTATCAAGACCAACAAGCAGAAACTTAATCAGCTCAAAAGAAACAGCGCCTGATATGGTAATTAAATACAATTACTAGGATGACATAGCAGATGTTAGCAATATGTTCTATACTGAAGCCAAATTTGAGAGACGTCTATTCTCTGGGGACGGCACTGTGCTATGTCTAACACCCAATAAAACACTGCATGCCTTGCCTTCTAAGGTGTCACCTTCTAGGTATATGTCACCTTCTAAGGTATGTAAGAGTAATCTTCATTATTTCTTTCTGACATTATATACTTAATCCTCAACATATTACCATATTACATATGGGGCTCTGGGCTGATACAAACCTAAAAGCTCCAGCCTACTTTTACTCAGCTTTAACAGGTGAGATCCAATATGTATGTTTACTGTAAGGGTTATCACATAAAGTAGTATTGTATCATAAACAACAGAATTTCTGTTCCACAGTTTGGAGCTAGCTAGAAATATGAGACTGAGTATTAACAGAGTTGGTTCTTCTGGCAGCCATGATAGAATCTCTCAAGCCTCTTTCAAGCTTCTGATGATTTGCCAGCCAATCTTATTGCTCCTTGGCTTGTAGCACCATCACCCATCTATCTGCCTTTGTCTTCACATGATATTATCCCTCTGTGTATGTGTGTGTGTGTGTGTGTGTGTGTGTGTGTGTCTGTTCAAATTTACCCTTGTTGTAAGACCACCAATCATACTACATTAGATTTCAACTCTAATGGCTTCATCTTAACCTGATCATCTGAGAGACCCTACTTCCAAATAAGGCCATATCCAAAAGGTACTGATTCTGAACAATTCTTTATCTTTGAGAAGCATAAGTCAATTCAACCAGAAAACATGCTCTGCTACAATGGGCCATTTCACTGTGACTCTGCTTAGCAGCTAAGCACTCCCTCCTCACAAAATAGAAATAATTGAAAGTCTAAGAGGGGTCCTGGGTATATTTAACATGTACCTACCTGGTACATGTAAGATGAAGAGGCTGTCTCATAGAAGCAGTCCCTGAGTGACAGTCTTACCGCATGCAAAAAGGGAAAGAAAAGGAGGTCAGAGTATGGGTTCTTAAAATGCAACTACCTGCCCTCAAGTAATTAGAGCTCTCTGTTCTAACAGGCAGATGAAGATTCAAGAAAGAGTCATTATGTTGCTAAATTTAAGTAGCAACCACAGAGAAAATGTCGTTTATTTTAAATCAGAAAAGCATTTATATATAACAGGCATATATATATATATATATATATATATATATATATATATGCACACATACACACCCCAACTACCAAATAAGGTCCTGTAAGCATCGTGTATCTTTGTGCTACTCCTGGTCCTTTTGCCTTACTTGTATTTTTAGGCCTTCCTCTGCTCTGATGTATATTTTGCTCTGATGTATATTTCAAGGTGATTATTCTTCAAGGTTTGTTTTCCAAGATCTCATATCAGCTGGATTCTGGCTACATCCGGCCACAAAAAGGTTCCAAGAGTAGACAGAGAGCAAAAGAAAGATAAAAGTATCAGTCCTTTTTATCACTATGACCACAATACTTTACAGAAATGAATTAAGGAAGGAAAGATTTGTTTGGGTTCATAGTTTCATAGGATAGCAATCCATCACACTGTAGAAGTCATGGCAGAGTTCATGGTGGCATGGGCACATGGGAGAGATGTCTCATGTCATCAACCAGGAAGTAGTGTGTGGCAGGAACCAGGAGCCAGGCTGTAACCTGCAAAGGCTAGCCTGTATTTCTTCCAGCTATGCCCTACCTTCTAAAGATTGCACAGTCTCTCAAAATAGCACAACCAGCTGTGGAACAAATGTTCAAAACATGTGCCTATGAAAGGTATTGGGTAGATTCAAACCATTACAGCCTCCATCTGTCTTCTAAGTTGGCTTGTCTCTTAGTAGCCACATTGCCTCAATCACTGAAGTGATCCCTCTGGATAGGGATAATGTATTGATAACGTCTCACAGATGACTCCAGTCCTAAGGATATACTACATACCTCCTCTATCCTTCCAGTATTACTGTTTTCTCTGGATGGAATCACTGATGTCAACTTGGTTCTAGGGTCCCCATGACCAGTTTAACCAATTCCCTGAATTAAATCAAAACCATATACCAATATGAGTGAGCACTGGTAGATCCCAGTCTTCCTCTCTATATATCATTTTTCATAAAAAGTATAAGTGTTATAGATGTGGCTCATATCTAGTCTATGGAAGGCAAAAGATGCAATGCACATGGAAGAGCTGTTAGCATCAGAATTCATTCAGAAAGCATTCAATGTTGTGATAAAGACATCTAAAAATACATAAAAGCCACTTTGCAAGGGCTCCCATATGGAGAAGTTGATAGTATGATAATGATAGTCATAGTTTATAATCCACCAAACAGGTTAAGAAACAAAGCGTTGTGCTGATGTGAATAAATAAGTGAATAAATTAAAAGTTTGATGAAGAACAGAATATTCACACAGTCTCAAAGAAACCGGACCCCTCAAATAATTATTCAAAGGTTAAAAAGGTAACTTTACAGCAGAGAAGCATGGAAGATATAGCTTAAAAAGTGTTCAAACTAAACGTTGTGAAGAACAGCAAAGTATAGGGTTGTTCTGCATAACAAGATCTATGGAAAACACAGCATCACTTCTGTGATTTTCCTCCAAACACCTGAATCCCATCATGAGAAAACAAAGACAAACTGAAGGCAGATTCTACCAAATATATTATCTGTAACCTTCAAATGCTACAAGGTTATGAAGTCACGGAGATTTGAGGAACTCTTCAAAAATCCACAGGAAACATGACGTCTTCATCCAATGTGTGATTCCAAACTCAATCTCTAGATCCTCTTGCTCTAAGATGGCTATAGGTCAGATGAATGGAGTTAAGAGAGAAGGCAGTAGTATTGTATCAATGTAATTTCCTGATTCTAATGTCTATGTTGTCCTTATGTTTGGATGCTGTGTTTTTTGCAGAAAATACACACTGAAATATGAACAGTGATGGGGTATCCAGGCCAGCAAATTACCGTCTATACTGTGTTGCATCTTTACAGTTAATTTTGCGATTATTTCAAAATTTTTTAAACATCCTTCTCTTGAGAGCTTTGATTTCTATTTTCCTCTTATGGGTGACCAATGTCTTTTATTGCTTTCAATAATACACTCTTGTGAGTAGATAGCCTCTTTATATCTGCTACAACACAAGGAGACTGACATATATATAGTTAAGACCAAACTATATTTAGTGATTTGACCAGTGTAACTCAATTGTCCATTTGAGTAAATTAGTAAACTTTAATTGACAAAGTCAGTTAACCCAACTGCCTAAATTATGTCTAAGGCACTGCAGTCATTGGTCCATCTTTACGGGCTATGGTCATACACTGACTGCTAGGCTTCATTTTAATACTAACTTCAGGTTTCCTTTGCAAACTCAGTACTAGAGCTTTTAAGATCATCAAAATGTGTTTTGGCTTTCCCAGCAATCCTATAAGATAGGCAAGGTAGATATTTCTCCTGTCTCATAAATACAGATACAAGGAAGTGAAAATATTCATCCCAAGTGACCAGGTAGAAGGTGGTAGAACAGAGATTTTAACTCTTCTGACTCCAGAATTCCCTCAGACATCTCTGAAAGACCTAGGAAAGGAGTGCCTATAAGGCACTCAGACAGTTGTGCCAAAAGATATACAAGGAGTTAGGCATCAACAACATAGCCCCATCTACAAAGCGCCATGCACCTATATAATACGTAATGACTACATGTTAAAGTGATTTTCCTTTCTGGCATAGAATTTGGCTATCATCTCACCAACACAAATTTAAAGGCCTCTAAGATACCACAGGCATTGAAACATTTACATGCCTGCACTATAAATATTCCTAGACATCAAAAATGTGAATTCAGTGATTTCCACAGAAATTAAGAAGCATTTTGCTAATGAACATGCTATAAATTAAAGGGAAACAAACCAAGAAATGCAAACAGTCTTGATGGTAAATATTTGGCTATATAAATATTTACATTCTACAAAAAAAAGCATGCATAAGTATAAATACTTAGATTAAATAAGAGTCTGTTTACACTCTGCTGTGCTCTCCAAAGTTCTCACAGGGAGCGTCTTCTGTCTCACTGACTGTTTTGTGTCTGCTGTCTTCCCAATACTAATTAAGTTACCAAGTGCCCTCATTTCAGCTCTGTTGTTGTGACTAAAATACTCTGAAGAAGGACTTGAGAGATGGCTCAGTTGTCAAGAGACATATTGCTCTTGCAGAGGGTCTGAGTTTGGTTCCCAGCATCCATATATTATGACTCACAACAGTCTATAACTCTAATTCCAGCTCTGAGGGGTCTGCTATCTCTGGCCTCTACCGTCACCTGCACATGGATACACATACGCACATACAGACACACACATACACAAAACTAAAAATTAAATTAAATTAAAATTTTTATAAATTATTGAATATTCGCATATTCCATACAGAACATCTTAATTATCTTTATGGCCCTTCTCCACTGGTGCCTCCTCACAGCCCTCCCACTGAATTTATACATTCTGTCATCTGTGTTAAAGCCCATCATGTCAAGTGAGTGTTCCCAGATGTCCCTCAGTGCAAGCTCATTCACCGGGGGTCTAGGCAACCTATCTAGAGTCCCTCCCTTTAAAAAGATCGTCTCTTCCTCACCCAGCAGTAATCAGCTACCAATAATTATTTGAATAAGATTGGGGTCTGTTGCTCATGTCCCCAGTTCTGTGCTGGGATTTTGTCTTCCTGAGTTTGCATGGGTTTTGTGCCTGCTCTCACCATTGCTATAGGTTCATCTGAGCAAGGAACCTGTAAGACTCTGTTTCCATACAGTCATGTACCTCTTCCCTGGCATATATATACATATACATATATATGTATATGTATAGTCTAGGACCTAAAACCATGGAAGGGTGTTGTCCACAATAGGCGGATCTTCTCACTTCAATTAAAGTAATCAAGATAATCCCCCACAGACATGCCCACAGGACAATCTGATCTAGGCAATCCCTCATTAAGACTCTCTTCCCCAGGATTCTAGATTGTGTCAAATTGATAAAACTAATCACCAAGTGAACATTTAAGTTAATAAACCAATAAATACAAACAGAGTGATAAACTAAAAATGTAGTCTATGTATGATATCACATTTTAATTTCACATACTTTGCTTCATATTCACAGTTTGAAAATCAATATTATTCAGACTGTGATATCCCAACAAGATATAAAAAGCAAAATTAGTAACTCTTGTATATTTGTATTTAATTTGACATTTAATACTTTTATTCAAATAAAAAAGTTGTCAAAAATCTTGTTAATAGAGGCTCTTCACACACAGTTTCTGCTGGCTTAAAGAGTGGCAACTATCCATCTGGGTTGAATGGTCTCTCACAGACTATTTCTACTCAACAGCAAACTAGTTCAGCCACAATACTGAACAGACTGGATGACACCCACACACAGAGGATGTTACAGTTACATAGCTACGGTTCTGTGCCATGGGTGAGCCCTCATCAGTCTGGATAGTGTATGGACTTGCAAGGTGTTTGGTTGGTTAGGATTTGTGCTGGAGCCCAGAGATTTGTACATGCCAGGTAAGTGTTCTTCTACTGAGTAACATTTTGAGGTAATATTTTTAGTCCCAATAATAAAATGTCATTCATTTTTAAAAATCTGGTTATTGAATGCAGGTTATAGATTCGAATCTATAGAACTTCAAACAAAGATTCACAAAAAGAAACAGAGAGAGAGATTAGAGAACAGCATCTGAGCACCACCCTTGTCCTGTGTTCTGTTCTTTCTATTGAATTTAAGAAACTTCCAAGATTATCATGTAGGTCTGACTCTAGATCCCACTTTTGTGTTACACAAGCTGCCACCACTGTCAAATTCTATAGCATCAAATCTACAAGGAAGAAAGAGAAAAGGAAAATATGAAGAAAGGATTGTTTTCCCTTGGGGTAGATCTAGGCACAGGGCATTGGAGGCCAGAGTAGAGAGTTCAGATGAAGGCCCTATATAAAAGACAGAGATCACAAATAGATCCAAAACCAAGTTAAGGAACCAAGAAAAATGATGCCTCCATAAAGTAGTTTGTACAGTATGTCAAAAAAAAAGATAATCATGATGTCATAGACCTTGAATCTGGAAAGGACCATTGGTATCACCACATGTGGTGACACCCTGTGCTGTACCACAAACACATTTACTGATGAGGGTACCCAGAGCTAGAACTACTGTAAGATTTGCCCACAGATAGAAAATAAACAACAGCCTCAGGACTAGTACAGTAGTTGTTGAACTCTCAGTCCTTCCACATATTTTCCATAATTTAAATTTAAAATATAGATGTGTTATAGAGCAAGAGTTAGAAATTGTTTTCCTATTAAGGGAAAAATAATTTCTAAAATCCTTAGGCTTTGCAGACCATATGGTCTCATATGGACAAAACTACTCAATCCTGGCCTTTTTGCATGGAAGCCACCCAGACAAAACATGAACAAAGGGGTATACTTACGTCTTACTAAGACTTTATTTACAGGGTCAGCGAGATTGCTCAAACTGTAAAGGTGCTTGCCAAAAAGCCTGATGATCTGAGTTCAATCCCCAGGACCCACATGGCAGAAGAAGAAAACAATCCCCAAAAGCTGTCCTCTGACTTGCACATGCACACTGTGGCTCATGCATGCTCCCACATATTAAATGAAAGAAAGAATGAAGAAAAAGAAAGAAGGAAGGAAGGAAGGAAGGAAGGAAGGAAGGAAGGAAGGAAGGAAGGAAGGAAGAAAGAAAGGAGGGAGGGACGGAGGGAGGGAGGGAGAGAGGGAGGGAGGGAGGAAGGAAGGAAGGGACTTTAAATTTTTTTATTTTGTTAAATCACACCTCCCCAGTTATTATAATAAATTATTCAAAAACATACTTATGCACATACACAGAGACAGACAGAGAGAGAAGACAACTTATGGGTGAACATTCTACTCATCAGATTCTTTTTCTTTCACATTTATTGAATGAGATCAAATCAAGTGTTCGATTTTACTCATTTATTGGTATTTGGGACACTCATTAACTGCCTATAAATCTCTGCTGCTCTCTGGTGGTAGCATGAAGTTGTTAAAAGATATTTCAGACAAGTTCAGTATAGAAGAATTTGGGACCTGAATTCACAAAATGCTTTGGGACACTCAAGAACTAAATAACAGTGAGCTAGAGAATTTTCAGATTTACTAGACAGAATCATAATAACCAAATCCTCAAAATGTTTCTAGAAATGATTTCCCATCAAATTAATCTCGTCATTTTTTCTACCAGGCCCAAGCATTAGTTTTTCTGACACTTGAGGGTACTGATTCCTACACACACCATGACTCAAAAGAAGCTTTAATTCCTCCAGAATTTCTGGCACAAAAAAAGTGCAGTGGAGAGTCAACAGGGATTAAGTGTCCATCCAGCATCTGGCTGGCAGCAAAGAAGTTTTTAAGGCAAATTACAATTCCAAGTGGTGTATGTGGCTGAATGTCAGCAGATTTTACTTCTCTTCAGTGGTGAGATAGCTTCTTCATTTCTAATGCTTTAATTGCATCAGAGATGCAGAGAGATCTTCAGTTTTGGTTTTCTCATCACTGAAAACATCCTTTCAGAGATGGAGTGAGGTTCCAAACAGGAGACAAGGTCAGGCCACTGTTTTTGTCTCAGTGGATTTGTGACTCTTGATGTACATCAAACAAGGATGGGAAAGATTCCAGATACCCGGGATGAATAAGAGTAGGCTCTAGTGAAATAGCATGAGTACTCTCAACCCAGAAGCCATGACTCCCCAGCCACCATGACTCTGTCCAGCTCTGTGCACGAAGACTAACACATGGAAAGAATTCAGTATGCTTTGACTGAAGAATGGAGGAAGCAACTGAGTTAAATATTAGTGCTTATGAGAAGGTCTCATAAACTATACAGCGTACTAAAATGGCTACTTATTCATATTAGAAATACTGAAGGTGTACATTTCAAACCAAAAGGTAACAGAAGAAAATGGTATGTTTAACACAACGAGATTCTTTCTGAATTTATGACTCCTTTCTCAGTATCTCATATCTCCTTTCTCAGAATCACAGCATCACAGAACTTGGATGCTGAAAGAGAATTTTGGGCTACTCTTCGCTCATCATTCATCTTTATTCAGAATTCTACAATGTTCCCAACAAATGGCAGTGACCCAAACTCTAGTTCAACAATTCCAGAATCAAGGAATTCAATGTCTGTAAAGACATTTGTATAACTGAAGGAAAAAAGAGTTTGGAGCATGAGGAAAGGAAAAAACTAAGCTTCCAGAATGGTTCTGCTCAATGAGTAGTGACTAAGCCACCTATGGCTATGCGCATAGGAGCTATGGTTAGTACCAACTGATCTGAACTGTCATTTTGAAGACAATGTAGAAAGAAAAAGGGACATAAAATATCTTACTCATTTTTGTGATGATTACAGGACAAAACCTTTTTATTTGTTGTTTATATTATATGTGTATAAATTATACGTGTATCAGTAGTTTGCTTGTATGTGTACCATGTGCATGCAATACTCATAGAAGCCGGGAGAGGGCAATAGATTCCTTGGAACTGGAGTTACAGATGGTTGTTAGCCATCATGTGGGTGCTGGGTAAGAGTAGCCAGTGCTCTTAACTGCTATCTGTCCAGTCCCTACACAACAAAATCTTAATATCTTATATACATTGAGCTAAATAAAATACATTATTAAAATTAATAATAACCTGTTTCTTTTAACTTAGTTAATGAAATATTTTTAAGTCTTTATATATTAGTTCAACATGGTGATACAAGCTTGTAATCTGAGCACTTAAGAGACTGAGAAGGGAGGATCATAAATTTGAGGCCAGTCTAGGCCACATGATAAGACCCTATCAAAAAAAACAAACACATATATATATATATATATATATATATACATATGTATCACATTACCTTCCTGCAGAACAGAATTAATGTCTGAGTTCTTTAGTCCTTCAGTTTGCTAAGTCAAATGTAATGTCTTTAGGAGAAACCAACTTATAAACTCTGGTCCACATTTGAGGTGGAAATCAAAATCCTTTCTAATTGAATCCTATCAATGCTCATAATACTGTGTCTGTATCTGTGTCTGTGTCTGTGTCTGTGACTCTGTTTTTGGCTGTGAGACAGAAATAATATTTTCTTCTTCCTACCACAGAGAGCCAGACTTATTACGAATCTCTCATAATAATGATTCCTGTTGTCCTGGAAACAGTACACAAAGAGAGCTGTTTGGGACTCACGAATGGTCATCTTGTTTGGATATCACCCCAGGCAGGAGGCAGTCTCCACAGCTTAGCTTCTGTATACCAATCACAAATAGTAATTCTTGAATGGAAAGTACCTGGGATACTTAGGACTATCATAATCCTTAGGTAATACAGTGACAATTCTATTCTTAAAAATCCATCTGAGCATCATTTAATGCTGTATATGTACTTTTAAAAGTTTGAGCCTTTTTAACTTTTTGTTGAACAACCTTTTAAAGTTACTTCCATTGTTTGACAGTTTCCTACATTTACATAATAAATTTTAGCCATTTCATCTCTCTCATGCCTCTTCTTCCCCACTAAAACACTTCTTCCCAGTAAAATTACTTTCTTGCCTGAGCATAGATAGGACGTTATTTACTGGAATGAAGACAACTTATCAGTGGCTACACTACTGAAGAAAATAACACTCCTTCCAGAACAATCATTAGCTGCTAATAGTCTTGGGGAGTAGTGAGGCCTCATGGGCCCTTCCCATCCATGATGAAATGTTGACCAGCCCAATCTTGTGCAGATAACTACAGTAGAGGTAAGTGCAATGGCCATGCCATGTCCAGAAGACATTTGCACTGCATATCTCCCCGTCCTCTGTCTCTTACATTCTTTCTACCTCCCTCTTCCCTGACAGTTCCTGAGTTTTGGAGAGGATGATATACCATTCCCATTTCAGGCCAAGTACTCCACCATCACTTTGTTTGGTTGTGGGTTTTCCCATTAATGGCTGCCTGCTGCAGTAAGAACATTTTCTGATAAAGACTGGGCACAGCACTAATCTCAAATGGTGAGCAGATGTTGAGTTACTGAACAGTCTTAAGATAATGAGTAAAGCATTCAATCAAAGCTCAGCATGTTGACACACATCCACCATCTCAGCAATTAGGGGGCTGGGATAGGATGGTCTTAAGTTTAAGGTCAAACTCCATTGTGTAGGTAGAACTTGTCTTAAAAAAGCAAAACCACAAGAAACCAATTCATCCATTTTACTGCCCACCACAAACGATTGCAAACTTTGAGTGACTAATAAGTACTGCCTCCTATACAAACATATATGCAGGGACAAAGGAGCATACACAGTAGAGAGAGAGAGAGAGAGAAAAAGAGAGAGAGAGAGAGAGAGAGAGAGAGAAGAGAGAGAGAAAAAGAGAGAGAGAGAGAGAGAGAGAGAGAACCTAATGCACTAACTCCCAAGCTTTCCTTTTCTCCAATATTCAGTGCAAAGAGACTGAGGTTGGACTGACAGTCTTCATTGACTTTGGTAGTGTTAGGTCTAACCCCTCTTCATGAGCCCCGGAGGGTTATCTGCTCCTAGGCTGTGACTTAGAAATCCCATAACAGAATTTGGCAACTAATGTGTCTAAAATGTTAACTGTGAAAGATTGTTAAGTCAAGTGTGGTGGTACACACCTTAATATTGGCACTTATGGGAACAGGAAGATCAGAAGCTTGAGGTGAGCCTGGGCTATGGGTTATTGCGATTACCCCTGACTGAGATTGTCCTTGGAAATTTTTTAATTATTTTTTAATATCTTATTTATTATTTTTATTTTATGTGTATGAGTGTATTGCCTGCATGGATGTAAGTGCACCCATGTCACGCAATGCCCACGGATGTCAGAAGAGGGCATCAGATCCCCTGAACCTGGAGTACCCCCGGAATACTTGTTAGCCACCAACAATTGTTGCTGAGAATCAAACCCAGGTTCTCTACAAGAGCAGCCAGGGCTCTTAACTGCTGAGCCATCTCTCCTGCCCTGTCCTTGGAAATTTTTAAGAACAAAGAAAGTTTGGCAGAATATTTAGACAGAATATTCCTTTTGAAGACAATGAAATAAAGTACTCTAAGCACCTTTCAATGCACAAATTTGTTATTAAACCATTCATGCAGTGCATTACCGAGTGAGAATTTTCTCATTCTCATGAGCCTCTTTTTTTAATGAAAGATGTGTTACATAGATGCATTCAGACTGCAGATAAAACACCTGAACTTCTTTTCACTATTAGAGTAGTATTTAGCTAAGAGAGTATTTTATATAAGCAGCATCAGAGGCACCAAACATGAAAAAGACCACCATCTCCTATGTAATGAGTTTGTGCTGTGTGCCAACAAGGACCTGCTTGAGTTATAAATAGAGGCGAAATGACTGATAGACAAGGAAAAAATCCTGTGCTAGCCCAAACTGACTCACCGTTTTCCTCTTCCTCCTCACCGTCTTCATCTTCCTTGTCTTCCTCTTCCGTCTTGGCAACTCCCATTTTGGCTACATTAGATTTTCTGTAGCTCAGTAGGCAGCAATGTCCGTTTCATAGTTTCAGTTCAACTCAGCAGCCCTCTGTTCAAGAGGTTGCTTTGACAACCTTAAGCAGTGTTGCTCGAATACTCTCCTAATTTCTTTGCAACATCGCCAAAGGATAGGCTGGGAGTTTCTCCTGTGAAGTTCATGTAATTCTCAGGACAGAGCAAGAAGACACAGGTCTTTGCGTACACTGGGATCCTTGAATGTCTTGTCTCTACTTTAGGAGGGGTACAGGTTTTGTTTCTCTTTCATAAGTTGCGTCCCTTCTCCCCTTGGAAGCGTCCCTTCAGATTTCACTACTCCTTAGCATGCATGATCTTTCACTTTTCTGAGCACTTATTAGAAAACTCAGAGAAGCTTACTGAAGCACCTGGACGCTCCTTTAGTTCCTCCAGGGGACATTTCACAAAGGATGCATGTCAGGATAGATTCCTACCAGCCTGCTTGGCTCTCACTTGCCCCAGGAGGTTCTTTAGACCTCAGTAGACTACAGTAGCTATGAGAGTGGGAGGCCGGCACAGCCTCTTCACATCTCCAGTCCATAGGAGTCTCTTCTTAGAGCTACTTTCAGACTGAGGGTAAAGAATATGATTTAGGAGTGTACTGTCCTATGAGTTCTAAACACTCTAGGAAATACAATTTTATTGTTTAAAGGAGAAAACAGCTCACTCTTTTCTATGATCCAAGAATCACAACAGTAAGGTTTCTTTGTGCTAGACATGTGTCTCCTCAATGAACCATGTTCTTTGGCCATTTGCCATCATAGAAATAGCCATGTCTCCAGTTCTATTGCATTAGAATTTGACCATATAGTATCCAATAATACAACAAAACTTGAGACAACCCAGTTCAGTGAGTATCAAGCTTAGCATTACAGTTACCTGAAGGACATGTTAAAACAGACCATTTGAACTTATTTCCTAGTTTCCAGTCTTCAACTCTGGAGTGAGATCTGAGAATGCGCATTTTTGGATGCTGCTGCTGCTGCTGGTCCAGCCCACACCTGGAGAAGTCTTCATCTAGATGCAGATTATTTTAACAAAGATAAAACTGAGCAAGAGCTGTTCTTTCCAAAATCAGGTTCTCTCTTCTAAAAATCTCTTTTTCTTTATGGTTGAGAATTTCATACATGTATACAATGAGATATGATCATATCTACCTCCGTTTCTCCCCTGGAACTCTTCCTATGTCCTTCCCAGTATGCTCCCCTACCAACTTCATAGCTTTTTTTTGATAAACCACTAAGTCCAGTTAGTGCTAGCCATAGGTGCATGGGTGAGGGGCCATCAACTGGAGCATGGGAAACCTACCAATGGCCACATCCTCAATAAGGAATGATTCTCCCTCCCCCAGCAGCTAGCCACTGACAATAGCTTCTCAGTTAGAGGTAGATTCTGGAGATCATCTACCCCATCTCTGCTAGGATTTTAGCTGACTTGATCTTGTAAAAGACGTGCAGTTAACCACAGCTAATGTGAGTTCAAGAGTGTGATAGCCGTGTCCAAAGGATACCACTTTACAGCACTCCTCCCCATTCTCTGGCTCTTACATTCTTCCTTCCTCCTCTTCCTGGATGTTCCTTGAGCCTCAGTAGGCAAGAAAAGGTCTTCTAGAACCTTTTCAAACCACTTACTGAGGTCATTTTGCAATATAGTGAGTATGAACATATGTCTTGGGATCAATTTACTGCAGAAAGAAGACTTTTCTGTGACCAGTTAAATGATTAAATTGAAACTGTGACATATAACATTTGAGTTGAAATACAGGCAATGCCTATGGTAATCATTTCCAGCAGGGAAAACCCTGGAAAGATGAACTCTAGTCCTTAAAATTTAATCAGTATAAAAACAAATTCACATTTCGTTCTTTAGAGATTCTTTTTGGTCTGGTGATACATATTCTAATATATAACTAAAGGAAAATAATTTTACAATAATATCAAATATACCTAGGATTTATATTTAAAATTCAAGTTAATCTTGAAAATCCAATTGTTCCTTCTAAATTTTGCAGTGATACTTGAGACTAGGATTTGTAATACTTGTTGGACTGTGAATTTAGGACTTTTAAGTTTTTGACTTTCATTAGACTAGGTAATAAAGTTTTCAAATTATATGCCTCTAAAATATTTACACAGGATATGCTTATGTTAGAGATACTAATATCACCCAATAAGGCTCTAATTAAAACCAATAATTCTAAGATGATATTTGGAACACAGCTTTTACAATGTGTAGCCAAGGTCATCTGCCAGCAAAACACACTCCATCATCTTTGAGTTTCCCACAATGTAATGAAGTTCCTAAAAGGCCATATCCTGTCTTCCTTGAAGTCAGAGGACCCAACTCTAGGGATTCTCTTGATGCATCATGTTCAACAAACACTTAAAAGAATTGTGGTTTTCAGTTTTCTGTTATTATCACAAAATATATGAAATTGAGCTGGTGAGATGGTTCAACAGGTAACAGTACTTGATGTTCAAGCCTGAAAATCTGAGTTCAATCCCTGGGACCTACATAAAGGTAGAAGGAGAGAACCAACTCCACAGAGTGACCTGCTGTCCTTTGTACATGCACTGCATGCACTGTATGTGCACACACATACACATGCACACACAATAATAATAACAATAATAATTGTAAATTCCTGAGATAATGAGCTCATAAAGAGGGAAGATTTGTTTTGACCTCATGGTTTCAGATTCTTCAGTCAAAAGTCAGCAGGACTATTGCTTTTGAATCTGTGGCAAGACCATATATTATGAAAGAAGATCGTGGTAGAAAAAGCTGATCACTTCAAGGTAGCCAGGAAGCAGATAGCAGAATAGGAACCCGCAGGAGTGTCAGGGAGAGTAAGAACACAGATTTGAGGCAAGATTGAATTACCCTTGAGTCTAGCTATTCTGGAGGCATAAACATCAGCAAACTAACATCTATGAGCTATAGGTATTCATCTGGAAAGAATAATTATATAAGAAACACCTACTCTTAGGTAAGGATTAAATAGGAGACAGGGCAAGTGAGATGACTCCTTGGATTCACATGCCTGCTGCTAAGCTGATGACCTGAATTCAATCTCTGAGACCCAATGGTGGTATAAGAGAACCAACTCCCACAAGTTGTCCCCTGACCTCCACATGCATGCTGTGATGTATGCACAAACCCCCCACACACACAGAAGCACACACAACAAATAAATAAATAAAGTGCAATTTTAAAATCTTTAGTAATATGCCAGATATAAAAGACTCCAACTCACTAAAGGGATAGCGAGGCCCTAAAATTCGAAGGCTAACAACCAAAACATAAAAGACTCAAAACAAAGGTTGACAATGAAAAAATAATTTTAGTATGAATTAATTTAATAGAGATGCCTGTAAATTCAATGAGCTCCTTATAAGGGGGAGGAGTTAACTCAAGCTAAATTATCATCTTTCAGATAGGTTGTGGTGACTGTTCCTGAATCATATAGCAAAAGAAGGTAGCCTGTATGACCCTTCAAACCCAGAAAATCATCATTGCTGCTAGCCAGCACATAATTCCTCTATGTTCCCTGCATACGGTATTTGCTTCATACCACTATTGCAGAATTTGTCACACTTTTTCATCTTTATTTATGGATATATCAATCTTCTAACTACTCTGAATCAAAACTGTACTATATCCATATGTGTTTTCCATGATCCTGCCTAATGCCTAATATACAGCAGGCATTCAATAAATATTTAACAAATGAAAGAAAATGCTGGGACTCCTGGCTTCTTTTTAAGCTAGAAAAATCTTAAAATGTTTGTGATTATGTTAGAAATAATCTATGGGGATTCATTTGGGGGTTAACCAAGTATTCCAGTTGTTATACAGTGTCAGTCATATTGTAAAATTATGAAATTTGGCCAAATTCCTGACTCCATAAACAAGAATCCCCGTCCCGTCCTAACAGCGGCAATCGCTCTGAGTTGAGGTACGCATGCTCCACAGTCCTCTCCAGCTGATAAAGTAGTTCAGCTCATACCTGTGAAAATCCTTTTTCTGAACCAGAAGTTTCTAGAAGTGGCAAAAAGCATCTCAAAGTCTAGCCATAATATTCAAATCCAACAAGATACCTGTTCTACAGGAAAATAGATGCTTGCATAATGACCAACCCTCGTTCTTCCTGTGTCTAAGTTCTTTCCTGGATAAAACTGACACATTGACAGTATTCAAATCCCCAGACTTATTAACTTTTAATGTGTTTGTTCAAGTACTTACCAAAATGTGAGTGTTTCTTTGGTCATTCAATAAATTCCCCTTGGCATAACAGAGGTAGTTTTCAATCCTGTTTAAATTATAGCTATGGAGTAACTGAAGTGTTTAGAGAGAGTTCAACTATAAATGCAGAAACAAAGTTTGAATACTTTGTACTCTGAGTTGAATCTGTTTTTAAAGAACTGAGTTGTGCAAACTACAAATAAAAGTTAGAATGGAGTATGAATAAAAGTAGAAAGTGAACTTCCAGTCCTGGTCACCCACAGAATATCACATCTGATTCTAAACACATGGACAGTGGGTCTGTTCCACACAGTGGTGCCTCTGTGAAGGGAAAGTCTGAAAGGAGACCCAATCCTGGCAAAAATCGACGTTTGTGCTTTCACATATTCCAAAGAATTGAGACTCTGAAGCACTCAAGTCCTCAACTCTGGCTATGACTAAATTTGACTTTTACAAATGTCAAAACAACAATTTCCCTCTGCTTCCAACAGCAAATGCAGCATGGTGAACACAGAGCCTGCCCAAGCCGCGATAAACAAGAAATCCCGTGTTCTCCATCAGGACTAATTTCCTCAGCAATAATCTGACATTTTTATGATATTCTTAAAGAGAAGTGACCTGTGCATAGGACTTTTGGTGGAGAAAATAAAAGAAGATTTTCATAAGATAGTGTTCATCCATATAACTTTCTAACTATCATTTACCTTAATTCTGTAATTTTTGTGCTATTTGGGATGTTGTCTACCCATACAAGAATTTGGAAATCTATGCACAGTTCATTAACTTTGCCAAGGATGATTGAAAGAATTTCCCATACTCAAAACAGTTATTGACATAGTGAGTGAGAAGATGTCGGACATGCTGGTGGCCATCTCATACCTATTGATTCTTGCTGATTCCTTGTTACAGTGATACATGCAGCAGCTGATGACCAACAGAACAGTGCTATGTCCCTGTTCTTATGTGCAAATAATTTAGACCAAGTAATTAGTGACACACTAAAGGACTTTTTGGACAGCATTGATAAAGAATCATCTTGTAGCAGAGCCCATTAGTCATGACCACTTGGATAAATGATTGTGATATTTTATAAAGCCCCAAGAAAAAGCCTGGGACTGAAGAGGGCTCAGCCGTTAAGAGCACTGGCTGCTCCTGCACGACACAGGCGCACTTACATATATGTGGCCGATATATTCATATGCATAAAATAAATTTTTTAAATAAGTAAAATATTTTTTAAGCCTAAACAATTTTTGGCCTTAGAGATATTGCAGAGAAGAATGTAATATAAATGCTATCCATAAAAGCCAGGGAAAATATCAGCAGAGTGAGCAAAACAAAGGAATCACAGGGCATCTGAAGATGAATTAAACAACAGTCCCCATTCAGACTGAACAAGGTCATTCCAGTCCTCTGTTTACAGAGAGAAGCCAGTTTAAGTCAAGAAGAAAAGACCACATACAGAGAGGTTAAGGTCTTTACTGCTATTAAAATAATGCCAAGAATTTCCATAGTCCTCTATGTGGCCATGCATAATCCTGAATGTAGTCAAGCAGACTGCCCAGTGAGAAACTGGGTTTGTACCAGCACTCACAAATGTCCGCATATAAAGTGGTAGTCACTGCAGCAAAACCACACTAATGAAGATAACTTTCACAAAGACCTTTCCAAAGGGCTCCACACATTCAAGACATTAAGATCACCAGGCATTCTTCACAATTTAAGGCTCTTAATGGTCATATGTCCAAAACCTGGGGTGTGATTGCACAGTATGACTCCTCTGGAAGAAGGAAGCTTCTTCCTCAAGGTGTTTTCAAACTCCCTTGAAGAGAAACCATTTCAAAATACTATGTAGATACTGATATAGTAATTTAGCTACAGAAACTAGTAACAAATTTTCCAAAGCATTCTGAGAAGAATTCCAAGCACACAAAGAAGGAAATAAGCTGGTACACACCAGCAGCACCAGTGACTGGGAGGCTGAGGCCAAGGGATCGCTTGAGCTCATGAGTTCAAGATCAGACTGAACAACATAGTAAAGCCTTGTTTTTTTGTTTTAAATTTATTTATTTATATGTATGAATGTTATGCCTGCATCTGTGTAAGTGCCCACGGGAAACACAAGAGGGTGTCAGATCCCCTAGAACTGGAGTTATGGACAATTGTTAGCCACCATGTGGGTGCTGGGATTCAAACCGGGTCTTCTGCCAGAAAAAACAGTGCTCTTAACCATTGAGCCATCTCTCCAGCCCCACCCTGTTTTTTTCATGAAGGATGAAATGGTCAGCCCATTGGGATCAAGTGTTTTCTTCAACTTGCTACTTTTACTTTTTAAAAGGAAGAATAACAACAGAAATAAAAGCCTAACTATCCATATGTGTAGTTGAAGGCTCACATTGGCTGTACTGTCAACAAATAAAGATGGTAAGCAATGTTGAGAAAATGAGATATGCTCTGCAGATGAGTCCCTTAGGTGGAATACATTTTCAATGCATCAAATCTCAATTGTTCTTCTTGAAATCTTTGCAAGACTTGACCAGGCCAAGTAGATAACAAATAACAGGTGCTATACTGAACTGATAGATACTTCTTATTCTGTGAAGAGGTTTTTCCAGTTGAGTAATGCCTCCTTTAGAAATTATTTTGTCCCTTAAAATTTCATTACTTTGTTACAACCTCGTTTTCCAGGATTATAGATATACTAATAAGTAACCATAAGAATTAATATATAGAATTTACTGTTTACATAGCTAAGATTGGATATACCAATTTTAGAAATGTCCCTCATAGGCTCAAGTATTTGAAAACTTGGTCCCCAGTTGCTGGCACTGTTTGGAAGGTCATGGAACCCTTTACAGGTGTAGCATTGTTGGGAGTGGGAGGCTTTGAGAGTTCATAGCTTTGCCCCACTTTGAATTCACAGTCTGCTTCACACTTGCTGTTGATGTAAGCTCTCAGCTTGTGGCTCTAGCAAGCATGCCTGCTTGTTGCCATGCCTCCCTGCATGGTGAACTTCTCCTTCAGAATCGTAAAACCCAAATAAACTCTTCCTTCTATAAGTTGGCTAGGTCATGGTGTTTTATCACAGCAACGGAGGAGTAAGAAATACACATTTAACCACGATTAGTTATGAGGATATGGAGACCCAGAAAGGCAAATTATCCTCCCAAAATTATACAGTCTATGAAGAAACTATAATTAAAACTTCTTAGCTTTGGCCTTTTCTTCACAGTCTGTTGTTCTGATCAATGACAAGAGGACTTGTAAAGGTTTTTAAAAGAACAAGTTAAACATAGCCATACAATATTTTTAATGCACTGAAAATAGAAGTATAAGACCATAATTTATATAAGTTGTTCTCATTACTTAAGACAAATCAATAGTTTATAGAGTTCCTGATGTTACTTTATTTCCAGTACGTTTTCTTTATGAATGGAAGTTACTGTGAGTCCCATCACCTAAAGGGAAAAGCTCTCTCTGCCAGGTCAACCTAAGGACAATTTCTAACATGTCAAGTTCTTTTTTCATTAGCATTTTAGCATAAATATAAATCTGTTTCTTACCACTGACATTTCATGTAATAATTTTGAAATCGAACTTAGCCACAAAATACAAGCTGTCATAGAGCAGCGTAGGTTTACTACTCATAAATAATGTCTCATGAAAAATAATTGCACTCAAGTTGATGAAGAAGCTTCTGTGGTTATCATTGAACGCAAGAATTCCCAAAATGATCCTAGTATCAAATATTTTTCAATGGTTTTTCCAGGCTTGCCTTGAACTCTTTTTTCATATTTATTTATATTTTTATGTGTATGAGTGTTTTGCTGGCTTGTATGTAGGCACACTACCTGCATGCAATATCTGCAGAAGCCAAAAGATTGTGTCAGATCGCCTAGAACTGGAGTTATGCATGGTTGTTAGATGCCAGAACTGGAGTTATAAATAGTTGCTAAATGCCGTATGGATGCTGGGAACCAAACCAGGGGCCTCTGCAAGAGCAGTCAGTGCTCTTAAACACTGAGCCATCTTCCAGTCTCCTAGTATCAAATCTTAACAGTTTCTTCTATCATCAAGTTGTTGGTAAGGTATTTATTGCAACAATACTTTAATGTTACTTTCGCTGCCTTGTAAACTGTCCTAGTCTTTTACTTAGTGCCTCGAACTTTTTGCTTATATGTAAATCTGGAATGGTAGAATCACTTGCTGGTGTCAACCATGTTGATGTAACAAGTACAACCTTTGTTGGATGGTCTTATATAAAAGAAACTATTAAACTCCTTTGAAAACTGAGCCAATCATTGGTTGACTGTCTCACATCTTAAACTGAGTCTGGCTGGAGGCTTCCATTTAAAAAGTGGCAGCAGAGAGTCTCACATCTTTACAAATAGGAAGCATGGCTCACCTATCCCTAAGGGGTGCTTCTTAGGCAAGAAACCACATTATTACCCAAAAGACCGCTACTCTCACCCTATTCTAGAATTGTTCATGTGGATCTATTTCTTTCAAACTATATCCTAAACCAACATTGATTTTGGTACAAAAAGACTCTAAATCACAGGAAAACATGTCAGGCCCCTCATTATAGTATAAGAAATAGTCCGTGTAATTGACAAAGGAAGTATAGTCAAGAATGTACTGCTGGTTTGAAAAATCATCCCAGAGGAAAATATTCTTTTACTCCTCAAGACTCGTTCCAACAGCTTGAAACGATTCACATCTTATTATTAAATAAAAACTTACCACAGATCTTTGCAATAAACGCAGCTATCATTTTGCTCATCTCTTTAATTTTAAGTGAATAAGAAGTAAGTGGGAGACATTTTTCTTTGTTTATTTTTATGACGTTACAATTTTCTCTTCTGTTGTTGTTGCTTTTCCTCATGGATAATTTAAGCATACTCAGTGGTAGAAAGATGAGCACAATAAACTCCCATGTATGAGCACCAGTCATACCAACTCTCATCCCAGTCTCTCTTCCCCCCTTATTTCACAGAAGGAATTCAAAATCCAGAAAAGTAACCTAATCACAATTATTTATTTCATGGCAGAGTCATGACTCTGTAACTGAATCCATTCTTAACGGCCCACTTACGTTAGTTTGCCTTTGTTTCTGTGATAGAACACCAAGCAAATTCAATTTGTGGAAGAACAAGTTTTTTTTTTTTTTCATCTTAAACTTTCAGGTAACAGTTCATCACTGAGGAAGTCAGGGCAGGAACTCAGCAGGAGCCTGGAGGCAGCAACAGAACCAGAGACCATGGAGGAGCGCTGCTTGCTGGCTCCCTTCCCTTACCTTTTCAGCTCTCTTTCTTACACAGTCCAGGCCCACCTGCCCAAGGACAGCACTGCTCAGAGTGGGCTGGGCCCACCCATATCAATTAGTCATTGAGAAAAGCCCACAAATGGGCCACAGGCCAATATAATGGAAGAAATTCCTCAGTTGAGGTTCCCTCTTGGCAGGTAGCTCTAGTTTGTGTCAAGTTGACAAAAACTAATGAGCACACAACTTTTCCCAAATAGTGCTTTTTTCTTCTGTCTCATGGTATTTAGAAAAATTGTCTTATCTACACTGTCAGTATTGTACAGTTAGATCATTTAGGGAGTCATTGCAAATTTAACGAACACTGCAGAAGATTAAGGACATCCTGACCAGGACTCTGAGAACACACTGCCAACAAAATTATTCCAAATACTTCTCCACATTCAGCAACAGGAAACCGCTCTATCGACATATGGAAAGTTCTTGGCTGTCTTCTGCATATCTGTAACAGTAGCCAAAATGCCTGTTTAGGTGGATTGGATTCTTACTCCTCTAATTTTAAAATAGCAGAACAGGAGCTATGGAATCAAATCAAAATAGAAACAGTTTTTAGTCTAGTTGTCATGCCATTTTCTTTAAGATTTGTCTTTGCTTTAATTGTATGTGTGTGCACATTCATGCAGGTGCATATGAGCTCATGTGTACAGCTGTCTGAATAGGCCAGAGCTATCAGATCCCCTGCAGCTGGAACTGGATTTACAGGTGGTTGTGAGCTACTCAATGTGACTGCTGGAAGCTGAACTTGGATCCTCTGCAAGAACAGTATACACTCTTAAGCAATGAGCCATCTCTCTAGCACCAGTCCATCCCATGTTCTAAATCAAACAAAACTATACAATGCAGAATTCTTCAGCCAACAGACCATAAAGCAAGCCACAGACAACCCTACTCCGTAACCTTTGAACCGCTGTGCTCTGTTCCTAATCCTCATTTTGTCCCATTCTGTCTTAGTTTGGTCCAGTTTTCATCTTACTCTTTGTGTTCTGTGACTGTCTTTACCAATTTGATGTCTTTGTTGTTGCTTATAGAATCAGCTCCTGGAAGCTTCCTCACTGCTGGCTAGCTTTCATAATGCCAGGAGGTGCTATGCAGGCAACTTGAGAAAAGTCAACAACTGTCTTCTCCAGTTTAGATGTTGTATGTTAAAATACCAAAATACCAACATACCAAGAAAGATGTGCCTACTGGTACACTTGTATCACAACTGTTAGGTGGATCGCCACCTAATTTCTGATTAGATTGGAGAACCTCTCCATAGGAGGGAGTTCATGCCAATGCTGGAGACCTTGTCAAAAGCCCATTGCTGAGGAGTCATAGATACGGGGTGGCTTGGGGTGGGAGGTGATTGCTAATTTTGTTTTGCCAAATGGACATGTCAAAGTGTCGCATAAATATTTATGTTTATATGCAAACACTAAGAGCACCCCTCGGCTTTGATCAAAGAAGCTTATTTTTGCAGTGAATGGGAGGGAGCAAGTACAAAGACTCATGCTTTGTCAACATGCTGAGAACAAGTGGCTGTTGAGTGCCAAACCTTAAACCGACACTATATCATCCCATAGGACTCAGCGTTGTAGAAGAGGGACTAAAAAGAATATAAGAGCCAGACAATGGGGAAGAGAGCCATGAAATGCTGTGTCACAGGCATGACAAGGCTGTAGCACTCATGAACTTATAGCAGCTGTGATTGCCTGTGTAGGGTTTACACAAAACTGAGCCTATAAACATAGATAGGAGTGGGACTCATGGGGCCCAGCCTGGCTCAGAGAGTTTGAAGTCTCAGGCTTTTTCATGAAAAGGAGATCATTGACTTCAGTGATGCAGCCATTGGTAAGTCACTCATGCTACAGGGGATCCTCACACACATGCCCATGTGGATAGCCAGGATAAACCCAGTGGATCAAAACAAAAACAAAACAAAAAGACGGGGAGAGTGGGGTGGAGACTTGGCGGGAAGAGGACTAGAAGAGGGGGAAAGTTAGTGAAGGTCAGAGAAGAGGAAGAAGAGGAAGGGAAGAGTGTGACCAAATGTATTGCGCCCACATATGAAACTGTCAAAGAACAAATTAATTGACATAAACAAATAGTTTGGTCTTTAAAATAAATAAGGTAGAAGTTCCTCCTGTTCCTAAGCACCTGAACTCACCCATTCACATGGTATTCTTTCAGCTCCAAACCCTCACAGAGAGAAACTTGGACAGGTCAGTGTGGGGCAATGCCATGTTTATAAACTGTGAAGTCATTAGTCCCTCCCAGGGAAACTTGGCTGCCATCACTATTTGGTGCTGTTTTTACATTTAGACTAAGAGTTTACCTTTCCATAAAAGAGAAGAAAGATGCCCTTCTTTTCTCCTTTTATAGCTGTTGAATGTAATAGAGATACTTGATGCCTCTTAAACTCAGTGATAACTCAGGAAGAGTCTTGAAAATGAATTCAATATGCTGGTTTTTAAAATTGTTCTTGTTCATTATTTACTAAGGAATTCAGAGTTCATATTTTTATTCATCTTAAGTGTATGCATTAATAGGCTATGATGATTAAAGTAATATTATTCAGGGTGGCATGAACAATAAAAGGATTGTTTAAACTCACTTCTACAATGAAAACCAAATTTTTATTTAAAGGGTTTTTTTTAGAATTTCATACATGAATACTATATTTACATCATTTCTACCCCTCCGCCACTCCCCTCCAAATCCTCCTATGCCCCTCGCTCCCTCCTCATGGAAATGACTTCTATAATATGGACATGCTCTGGAAAGATGACTTTTACTTAACCTTGCAACCAAAAAGTGAATCTTATTTTAGCTTGTTTATAATGTGGATAAACTCACTGAAACACGTTTCTCTTGTGACCAGGCATGCATAACCCTTCCTTCCCCTCAATTCAAAGTAATGTATGAATCTATGTTTTTTACATATAAAATCACTACAAACAGCACATATTTCATTGAAAACAATAAGATAATTCTCATTTGTGTTGTAAGCAATATATGGGATTAAATTGGTAACTTGTCTGTGGTTGTATGTGTGCTATTCTAGGTTAGTAGGGATCAAAAAAGCAAAAATCTCTGAGAAGACAGTTCTGCTTTTACTTCCCCATTTCATGTTGGATATATTGTTTCAATAAAAGAAATAGCAGGCCTTTTAGGGGCATCTCAGTTCTAAAAGTGTTCTGAAGAAAACTGGTTCTCAACAATTCAAGTCCACTTGGCTTAAAATGGATGCTGGGTCAGGATGTTTTTATTCACGCATAAGTGTAATGAGACATCATTTAATAACTGCCACAAAATTCATTACCTATCCTTCTGTAATTATTATTGTTAGAGAGGTAAAAAGAGAAAGATGGAGAAAGGAAGAAAGAAAGTCCATTTAATGGTGTTAGTAAGTACATTTGTTTAACTTGTTTAGGGATGACCACTTGGGATTGGGTAAACTATCAAGAAGTCTCTGGAGAAAACTGATTCTCTCGGCAGCCATGAAGAGCCTGTAGTTTTTCATCTAGGGATGGGGACTGTGAGAAGTTCCCTATCTGAGTTGGTATATCAACTGCTATTGTCATTATGCAGGTCTTGTGTAAGCAACATTATTGTTGAAATTTCATGGGTGCAGTATCCCTGTCATGTCTAAAGGACACTATTTAAGCAGCTGGCATACTGTTTCTCTGGCTCTTACAATCCTTCTGCATCCTTTTCCATAAGGTTCCCTGAGCCCACAGTGTATGAGTCACCAGGCTTTTACAGCAAGCGCTTTGCCCACTGAGCCATCCTGCCAGTCCAACTGTAAACTCTTAAGGAGCAAAGACTGTTTTATCCATTTTTGATTTTCCCAGAAGGTACTTCTCTTGAATCAGGTTCTTTATTAATAATTGTTTTTAAGACTGCCTTCTCTAAAATAAAAATTTTAAATAAAATATTTTAAGCGGGGAGACTGGAGAGATGGCTCAGTGGTTAAGAGCACTGGCTGCTCTGGCGGAGAACCCAGGTTCTATCATCGTGTCAGTTATCATCTCACCACTCGGGGCCAGCTGGAGTGAACTCTGGGGGGCCAGCCCCAGGGGTTGGGGGCGAGTAGACGCAGAGTCAAGCCGCAGACTCCAGGAGTTGGATGGGAAGCAGGTCAAGCGCGTGGCACTGCAAACTCGGAAAAGGTGCACAAGCTCTTATAGGTCTGGATAGCCAATGACCTAATGGGGTGGGGTCCCAAATACAGCCAATAGTAAGTTTGTCTCCTGGTAGGCAGGTTCTTTCCAGGTGCAGAACACCACACCCACAGGCGCCATTCCTCTATTCCTCCTAGCAGGTGGCCTGACTAGGCCCACCTTGCATTATGCCCAACAAGGTTCAATTCCCAGCTCCCCACATGGCAACTAACAACCATCTATAACTCCAGTTCCAGGGAATCTAATGTCTTCTTCTGATATCCATGGGCATTGCACAACACAGATGCCTTTACATACATGCAGGCAATACGTTCACATACAACACATAAGATAAAAATAATAAATAAAACAGTTCAAAAACTACCTTCTCCAATCAATGAGTTGGTAAAAAGTTCTGATGGAACATAAGATGTGATATAAATAAAATAACAAAGATAGAGACTGCAGATGACTCTTTGTGATAACCTGGGTTTGATGTCAGCACCACAAAATTGATTAATAAAGGGGAACAAAGGAATGTCAAACAAAGGTCTTTAGGAACAGGAGAATTTCTGTATCAATATCAAATGCAAATTATTCATCTTTCTATATTAATACATTTATGTGATTACACCTGAGTTTTCATTTTAGATAGTGTTTATAAATCTCTGTTCAACTGGGACTTAATTCAGATTGAAAAAATGTTTTTCTCAATAGCTGTATGATATCGTCATACTTTGAAACAAAACCCAAAATTTACAAATTGATTGAAAACTAAGAACATTTTAGAATAATTTAACTAAAAATTCATTTTTGAAATGATGTCATATGCAACTAAAGAATGAATAGACATCACAAAACTTATTTGTACTAACTTACCTTTGATTTTAAAAATAATAAATTAAAGGAGACCTGCGCCTCCAAAGGAGACCTGCCAAGAGCCCCTCCATGACGGGCAGACTGGAGGCCCCGGTCTAGTTAACACCCTTGTTGTGAATCTGAGAGCTGCTTCACTGGTGTTAGGAGCAGATTGGCCAGATGGAAAGAGAGTTGTAAAGTGAGAGTCAGAAAGTATGAGAAGAAAAATAAACTGCTTTAAAACCACATACAAATCTTTGCTAAGGAGGCATTCGGAAAAGCAGAAATTGCTGTGGAATTTCTTACAAGATTCATTGTAACCATTTAAAAATAGAAAAAACCTGATGTAAATCACAATAAGTGAATGGCTCATATCACTTTTAGTAACTCTCAAAAAAAATATGCCAGCAGGATGGGAACTGCCACCATGGCACATGAAATGAGCTGGGCCACATGAAGCCTGCTTGTAAAATTCTGGCAGCGAATGCAAATATTTTGTAACATTTCAAATATCCAAAAAATATGTCTACAGTCTGTATTTGGCCAACTTTCTTCATTGATCTATGTGATGAAATGTTTTAGAAAATTATTTATTAAATAATTTTAATGAAAATGTTCTTTGGCTAACATTCCACTTCAGAAGCTTAAGTCTTGAATATCTATTGTCAGTCTCAAAAAAGTCACGGCATTTTTCAACCTCAGTTTTTGTTTGAGAATAAGCTACCTCTAGTCTTAAATTGCTCTAAGCATTTAAAGTTACTGTTAAGCTTCTGAAGTGGACAACTGCCAAAAGAAACAGAGTACTTATAGACAAAAAATGGATCAATCCTTTTGAAAAGAGACAGCAACAAGCTACAAGGGAAGGCCGCCTTATGTGTCTTCAATTACATGTTGATTTATGCTCACTTTTCAGTATTGTATCCAGAGGTAATTGCTGTGAGGAAGAATTATACACACATATTTGAAATATTTTCCACTGTATTCCAAGCTGCATTTAGTAGTTTTATTTAGATAAATTTATAAAACCAAAACAAGGCAAATCTTCAAACCATCTATATGGCATAACATAAACAGCAGAATTGGAAAACCAGCTGAGTAACTCAGTGACCAGCAAAGCACTCCTGGAAAACGAGGCATTTTGGGCTCAGTTTTCTATGACCATTCATTGCCCTCACTTCTCAACATCAGTCAAGCCTTTCCAATTGTCCACTTCTGCTACATAACCCCTCAAGCACCAGAAGAGAAGCTCTTTTCTCTGAAGAGCCATTTAAACCTGGGAGCAAGAACAGGAACCTTCCTGAAAAAGAAGCCACCTTAGAATGTTCCAGTTCATTGGGGCCATTTCCCTCCACCAGACACGGGCTTGCACTTCAGTACTGTACAGTTGAGCTCCAATGTCTGGGCTTTAAATCCTACATTCTTTAACAGTTTCTTGCTCCCATTTATCTGACTTCAGAAATATTCCCCTTTACCTCACCAACCTTGAAGCTGACAACAGGCTTCCAGTACTTTGAAACTATTGTCCATGACTCTGGTTTTAGCTTTCTATGAACCATCTCTACATATCAGACCAACTGTGTTTCAGACTTTAACCAATCCACATCCTTAATCCCTCTAGGTAGATGACCAAGCCCCTAACTCCTGGTTTCTCACAAAGCAGCAAGAACACAATTCTGGGTATAACTCTTCTGGAAAAAATTAAATACTGGCCAGACATTTCATATTTAGAGAATTTTGTTTGGATTTTATTTTATTTTATTATTTTATTTTATGAGGTGCTAGGGCTCTAACCCAGGACCTTGCACATGCTAGGTAAGCACTCTACCACTGTGTCCCCCTAAAGATCACTAATCATATAGAAATATTTTTCAATGAGAATTACCTAAATAAACCTCAGAACACAGAATTTTAAAAAACAATTATAACCATGATTAAAGAATTCAAAGAGTTTAAAGGGGACACAAATACCTGGATGATCTTAAAGAGGCCAGGAATCAACCCCTGATTGAGGTCTAAGAAAATACAAACACCTAAATGTAATAATGAAGGCACTTCAGGATTTAATGGTGAATTTGACAAAGAGATAGAATTACTAGAGAAAACCCGAGCTGAAATGAAGACATAATTGAAAAATTCAATAATCCAATTAGAAAACACGGAAGAATGTCTTACCAGTAAAATGAATCGAGGAAACAGAATATTGGGGCTTGAAGTAAAGTAGAAGAATTGCACCATTCAATTAAAGAATGTGATAAAAAAAAATAATTGAAACATACAAAAGGTCTATACAGGAACTTTGGGCCACCATGAAAATAGCAAATCTATAAATTATAGGGATACAAGAAGAAGAACCCCAAGTCAATGGCATAGACCAGATCTTCAACAGGATTACAGAAGAAAACGTTCCCAATTAAGGAAAGCTGGACCCATACAAATACAAGAAGCGCCCAGAACACAAAATAGATTGGACCAGGGAATGAAGAGATACCTCAGTGGTTAAGAGCACTTGCTGCTCTTGCAGAGGACCTGGGTCAGTTCTTAAACCCCACATGGCAGCTAACAACTGTCCATAACTCCTGTTCCAGAAGATTCAACACTTTTATTCTGGCCTCCATGGGCATTGCATGTAATGAGTGTGCTTACAGAGATGCAGGCAAAACATTCATACACATGAAATAAATAAATAAAATTCCTAATTCTATTTTAAAAAATAAAACCAGAAAAGAAGTTCTGCATGGCATATTATAGTTAAAAAACACTAAATATACAAAACAAGGGAAAGTACTGAAAACTGCAAAAGAAAAAGCACAAATCACAGATAAAGGAAATCCATCAGAATAATAGTTGATTTATCAATGGAAATTTTAAAAGCCAGAAGATCACAGATGCCAACCCACCAAAATTATCCCCCAAAGTTGAAGGAGAAAGATAATTTTTCATGATATGAAAGGGCCAAAAGAGTTTGTGTCCAACAAACCATCCTTACAGGGAATACTGGAGATTCAATACTTCAGACTAAAGAGAGGAATGAATAATCATAGCCAAGAGAACACAGACAGAAAACAAACAATTATTGAATTACAAAGTAAACTAAGAACAAAAGCTTTAAAAGCAACAAAATGGCAGCAGTCAACACACACCTTTTTTCCTGAATATTTTTATTGAATTTTGTGTATTTAATATAGAACATCACAACTAATCTTAATCACATTTATACCCCCTTCCTTATAGGCACCCTCCCACAGGCCTCCCCTCCTCCCCCAAAATTCATACACTCTGTCATTTGTGTTAAGGCCTATTGTGTCAATTTAGTGTCCTTGGACATTCCTCAGTGCAAGTTCATCCACTGAGGTCTAGTCAGCCTATCCAGAGTCCCTCTCTTTAAGATTAGCTCTTCCTTATCCAACAGTAAGCAGTCACCAATATTTCTTCAGCTAAGAGTGGAGTCTGCTGCCTATTTCCTCAGTCCCATACTCAGTTTTTGTCTGCTTGAGTTTGCATGGGTCTTGAACATGCCAAGACCATTGCTGTAGGTTCATATGAGCAGAGTCCCAGGAGCTTGTAGGATTCTATTTCTCTATGGTCATGCACATCCTCCCTGGTTCTGGCAATTTTTCTGCCCCCTCCTCCACAATGGTTCCTGAGCCCTGAGTTATTGAAGCTCAATATAGGAGTCCTATCCAGGAACTGACACTCTGCAGACTCCTAATCTCCACTCTTAGGACATTTGTGACCTTTTGTGTTACTGGCCCTCAGTTCCATGAAGGAGCTTCATTAATGAGCATTGAGAGATTCGTTAGTGTCCTCTTTAGCCTTTATTTTTTGTTGCATGAAGCTTAGATGTAGAGGTTGCATTGTAAATGTGTCATTTAGGCTTGGGCAATTCACAGACAATGTCTCTGTGTGACCAGTTGTGATACTCTGTTTTAGTCTCTGGTACAGCAGAAGCTTATTTGATGAGTGGTGACTGGGATGCTTGACTGTAAATATAAGGATACATATTTTGCACTTAGTAAGAAGTTATTAGTAAGAAGTTATATTAGTTTAGGGGAATTACAGCCTTTGAAATTTCTCTAAGATCTTCATCCATGTGTATTGGCTATGATTACAATACCACACATGAGTTTCCTCCCATTGAGTGGGCTCTAAAACCAATTAGTCATTGATTTCACCCAAGGTAAAAGTGCCACTACTGCACCAATGTCGTATGCTTTGCCAGTCATGGGTGTGGTTATTTGGTCATGAAGCTGGTGTTGGACCATTAATTGATGCCTTCCCTTAGAAAACAGTGCTCTCCAGAGCAATGAGAGCTAGCCTTCAGGGGAAGTGGCTTCCAGCTCAGTTCCAAGTCCATTGTTCCAAATCCCATGTTGGAAGTATGTCCTGTTTTCAGCAGGATGATCTTATCTTCAATTTCTGGAGGGCAATCAAGAACTGTGGCAATAGTGGAGTGCGGCCTGTGGAATTTGGGAGTCTCTAAGACTACCCTGGCCAACAAATCAAAGGAAGACTTTTCCTGTCTGGCACTGTCTCTTGTTATGTAGCCTTCAGCTATGCACATGGACTCATGTGGAAATATTGGATGTGGAATTTGTTATTAGGTTGTTAGACTAATAAGATTCCCTCTGGTGTTTCACACTAGCTAGGCATTCTCTCTCTCTCTCTCTCTCTCTCTCTCTCTCTCTCTCTCTCTCTCTCTCTGTCTTGTCTAAACCTCCCCCCACGCCTTACCCATTAGAAGGTCTCCATTTTCTCCATTCCATAATAATATCAGTTTCTTAAGGTCCCACCTCTCTTGAGCTCCTTCTTTCCCTTTACCCTTTATCCTCATAGATCCTTGGGTAACCCTCACTAAACCCTTCCATTTAAATATGCCCATTTTGTCTGTTTCTCTATTAGTAACACCTGTCTCCTACTATTCTTGTCTCTCAGGTTCTTTCCCTTTACCTCCCTGGTTCCTTTCCATTTTCCTGGTTCCTGTAGTGACATCAGGATGCATACTCACATTTGATGCTAGGATCCACAAATGAAGGAGAACATAATGTCATTTGTTTTTCTGAGTCTTAGCATAACAGTTTCCAGTTCCATCCATCTACCTGCAAATGTCATGACTTCATCTTTCTTTACCACTGAGTAGAACTGCATTGTGTAAATGTATCACATTTTCATTATCCACTCATCAATTGAGGCACATTTAGGTTGCTTTCATCTCTTAGCTATTGTGAAAAGAATGGCCACAAATATGGTTATACAAGTATCTCTGCAATAGGATGAGCCCTTTGGATATATGCCAAGGAATGGTATAACCAGAACAAATGGTAGATTCATTTTTCATTTTTAAAGAGTTCTCCACACTGCTTTCCATAGTGGTTGCACAAGTTTACAATTCCACCAGCAGTGAAGGGGCATTCCCCTTCCCCATGTTCTCTCCAGCATTTGGTATCATTTGTTCTGTTGATCTTAGCCAGTCCAACTAGGATAAGATGAAATGTTAAACTGGTTTTAATTTGTATTTCCCTAATTATAAATGATGTTGAACAGTTCTTAAGATGTTTCTTAGCCATTTTTATTTCTTCTTTTGAGAACTCTCTGCTCAGATCCTTAGCCCATCTTTTAATAGGGTCAGTGTTTTCTTGATCCTTTGTTTTTTACAGTTCTTTAGATGTTGCAGATGTTAAACTTCTGTCAGATTTATCACTGGTGAAGATTTTCTCCCACTCTGTGGGTTTTCTCTTCATTTACTTGGTTGTTTCTTTCACTGTACAGAAGCTTTTTAGTTTAATGAGGTACCGCTTTTTGATTATTGGCCTTAATTCCAGAGCAACTGATATCTGATTTCAAAAGTCCTTTCCTACACCTATATCTTGTAGGTTGCTGCCAATGTTTTCTTCTAACAGCTTCAGAGTTTCCACGTTGAGGTCTTTTATCTATTTGGAGTTGACTTTTGTGCAAGGTGGAAGATAAGGATCTAGTTTTATTCTTCTACAGGTGGAGATCTGGTTTTGTCAGTACCATTTGCTAAAGATTCTTTCCTCCAGTGAGTGTTCTTGGCCCCTTTGTCAAATATCAGGTGGCTGAAATTGCATGTACTCATGCTTGGGTCTTCAGTTACATTCCATTGATCTGTGGGTCTATTTTTGTGTCAGTGCCATGCTGGCTTTATGACTATAGCTCTGTAATATAGGTTGAAATCTGGTATAGTAATCCCCTTGCATTGCTCTTTGTGCTCAGGGTTGCTTTGGCTGTCCAAGGTCTTTTGTGTTTCCATATGAATTTTTTAGAGTGTTTATTTCTAATTCTGTGAAGAATGTCATAGGGATTTTTATTGGAATTGCATTAAATCTATATATTGCTTTTGGTAGGATGGTCATTTTCACAATATTAATTCTTCCAGTTCATGAGCATGGAGGCCCTTCCATCTTCTTGGGTCCTCCTCAATCACTTTCTTTAAAGATTTAAATTTTTCATCATAGAGATCTTCTATGTCTTCAGTCAGCTTTATTCTGAGATGTTTTACTTTTCTGAGGCTATTGTGAATGGGAGAGTCTCCAGATACTCTTTCTTCAATTGCTTGTTACTGATATATAGAAAGACTACTAATTTTGAAGATTAATTGTAAAACCTGCCACTTTATTGAAAGTATTAATCATTTCTAGGGGTTTTCTTGTGGAATTTTGGGCATCTCTTAGGTACAACATTATATCATCTGCAAAAAAAGGATAATTTGACCTCTTCTTTTCAAATGATTACTCCTTTAATTTCCTTCTCCTGTCTTACTCCTCTAGCAACAGTTTCAAGCACTATATTAAAAAGGAGTGGAGATAGTGGGCAGCCTTGTCAGGTTCCTGATTTTAAGGAGAATGCCTCCAGTTTTCCCCATTTAGAATGATGTTGGCTGGGAATTTATTGTACATAGCTTTAATTATGTTGAGGTATGTTGCCTCCAGTCCAATTTCCTCTAAGACTTTTAACATAAATGCATGTTGAAGTTTGTCAAAGGCCTTTTCTGCATCTATTGAGATAATGATGTGATTTTTGTTTTTCAGAACATTTGTATGACTTATGACAGTTATTGACTTATGTATATTGAACTACCCCTGCTTCTCTGGAATAAAGCCAACTTGATCATTATGGATGATCTTATTGATGTGTGTCTGTATGCGGTTTGCAAGTATTTTGTTGAGAATTTTTCATCTATGCCCATTAACGATATGGGTCTATAGTTTTCTTTTTTGGTTGGATCTTTACCTGGTGTGGGTGTTAGAGTGATGCTGAATCATAGAAGGAATTTGGGGGTTCTCCCTCTGTTTCTATCCTTTTAAATAATCTAAGTTATATTGGTTGTAGATCTTCTTTAAATGTCTGGTAGAATTCTGCTGTGAATCCATATGGACCTGGGTTTCTTTTTAGTTGGGAGATTTTGTATTACTGTTTCAATTTCCTTTTATATTATGGATCTGTTTAAGCTATTGATCTCTTCTTGATTTAGTTTTGGAGATTTCCATTTCTTTTATACTTTCAAATGTAATAGTCTTTAAAGTATTCCCTTATAATACTTTGGATCTTTTTATGTCTATTGTGATATTTTCATCTCTAATTTTGTTTTTTGGAGTTGCTCTTTCTTTCTTTTGGTTAACTGGGCTAAGGGTCAGTCTATCTTGTTTATCTTTTTCAAAGAACCAGCTCTTGGATTCATAGGTTCTTTGTATTGTTTTCTTTGTTTCTATTTCATTAACTTCTGCTCTAATTTTTGTTACTTCTTCTCTCCTGGGTTTAGGCTTTATCTGTTGCTGCCTTTCAAGAGTCTTGAGTTATAATGTTAAATCATCTTTCTGTTTTTTTTTTAAATGTAGGCACTTCGAGATGTTAACTTTACTCTTAGGACTGCTGCCTTTAAAGTATCCCAGAGGTTTTATTACATTGTATTGTCCTTTTTATTTAAATCCAGGAATACTTTTATTTCTTCTTCATTTCTTTTTTGATCCATTCATCACTCAGGAGTTTGTGGTTTAGTCTTCATGAGTTCATGTAGTTACTAGGGTTTCTTCCAGTGTTGATTTTAAGCTTTATCACATTGTGGTCTGATAGAATACATGAAATTATTTCAATTTTTTGCATTTTTTGAGGTTTATTTTGTGCCATAGGTCAGATTTGGAGAAAGTTCCATAGGGTGCTGAATAGAAAGTACAATGCAGTAAACCCTGAAATCAATAGTAAAAACAAATCTAGAAATTAGACAAACTCATGGAGATTAAATACACGCTATTGAATTATAAATTGGTCAAAGAAGAAGTCACAATGAAACCAAAAATTTCCTGGAAATAAATGAAAAAGAAAACACAACACCAAAACTTCTCAGACACATTAAAATCAGTCCCAGATGGGAATTGTACACTCTAAGAGCCTACAGAAAGAACACAAATAAGCAATTTAATGATGCACCTCAAGAGTTCAAAAGCCAAAACAAGCCTCACCAAAATCCAGTAGCTGAGAAGAAATAATAATAATCAGGGCAGAAATTAATGAAACAGAAACAAACAAAAAATAATATAAAGAATCAATGAATCTAACACTAGGTCTTGCAGAGGCTCAGCTTGCAGAGGACTCAGGTTCAATTCCCAGCACCCAGATGGTGGCTAACAACCATCTGTAACTCTAGTTCCAAGGGATCTGACACCCTCTTCTGACTTCCATGGGGACTACATGACACTTACATACATACAGGCAATATACTCATACACATAAAATAAAAATAAGATATACTTATTTTTATTTTATGTGAATGAGTGTATTTGCATGTCTGAATAAAATATTTTTAAAGACTAGTTCTTTAAAAAGATAAACAAGATTGACAAACTATTAGCCAACTTAATCAAAAAAAAAGAAAGAGGAGACTGAAATTAATAAAATTAGAAATGAACATAGAAATCGTACAACAGACATCCAAGAATTTTGGAAAAACATGATGAGGTCATATTTTTTTAAACAAAAAAAAAACTATACTTAATTAAGATGGAAAACTTAAAAAGAAATGAAAACATTTCTAAATTCACCTGAAGCACCAAAGTTCAAACAAGAAAGCATCAACAACTTAACCAGAGCCACCAAATAAGGAGGTAGTCACCATAATAAAATCTTTCAACCAAAAAGCAAAAAAAAAAAAAAAAAACCAGTTCCACCAGTTCCAGATAGATTCACAGCAGAATTCCAAGAGGCTTTCAAAGAAGAATTACAAGCAATATTTCTCAAATTATTCCAAAAAAATAGAAACGGGAGCACTTCTAAACTCCTCCTATGAAGCCAGTATTTCTCTAAATCAAAGCCAGGTAAAAGATCAACAAAAAAGAAAACTATAGGTCAATATCCCTGGAGAAGTATAGATGCAAAAATTCTCAACAAAATATTTGGACACTGATAATGGCATATATCAATAAGATCATCTACCACAATGGAACTGGCCTTCTCCAAGATCCAGAGATGATTCAACATTCCCATAAGTCAATAAATATAATAAATCATATTAATGTACTTAAAGACAAAAAAACACATGATCGTCTCAATAGATTCAGAAAAGACCTTTGACAAAATCCCACATAACTTCATATTGAAAATTCTAGAGAAAATAGGACTGCAGAAGCATACCTCAACATAATAAGGCTCTAAGTGACAGACATACAGCCAACATCATCCTAAACGGAGAAAAACCCAAAGCAATCCCATTAAAATCAGGAACAAGAAAGGGCTGTCCTCTGTCTTCGCTCCCATTCAATAGAGTGCTCAAAGTCCTAGCTAGGGCAATAAGACAAGAGAAAGAAATAAAAGGAATACAAATAAAATAAGTCAAGATATCCTTATGTGCAGATGCTATATGATATATAAAAGATCCTAAAAATTCCATCAGAAAATATATAGAAATGATGAACACTCAGCCAAATGGCAGGATATAAAACCAACTTACAAAAATCAGTAGCTCTTTTACATAACAATAACATACATGCTGAAAGATCATAGAAGCACTCCCATTCACAATAGCCTCAAAAACTATCTAGAAATAAACCTAGCTACTATTAAAGACCTCTACACTGAAAACTCTGAATCTCTGAATTGATTGAGATAGACACTACAAGATGAAAAGACCTCCTATTCTCATGTATTGGCAGAGTTAATACAATGAAATGACCATCATACCAAAAGCAACTTACAGACTCAGTAAAATCCTAGTCAAAATCTGCATGACATTTTTCACAAAAAAAACAGAAAGTCCTAAAATTCATATAGAAGCATAAATGAGCCCAGATAACCAAAGCAATTCTAAGTAAAGTAACAATCCTGAAAGTACTACCATGTCAGAATTCAAGCTATATTACAGAGCTATGATATTTTTTTAAAAGACAGGATAGTAATGGCACAAAAATAGACATATGGATCAATGGAACAAAATAAAAGACCCAAACATGAGCTCACATTATTACAACCATCTTATATGTAACAAAAATGTCAAAAATGCACACTGAGGAAAGACAGCATCTTCAACAAATGATGCTGGGAAAACTGGATGTCCACATGTAGAAAAATGAAACAAGACCCATATCTATCACCCTGTACAAAAAAAAAAAAAACCTCAAAATGAGCCAAAGACCTCACTCTGAAACCTGAAATGTTGAAGCCAATAGAAGAAAACAAGGAATATCCTACAAGATACAAGAGCAGGAAAGGACTTTCTGAATAGGACTTCATTCACTCAGGAATTAAAGTCAGCAATTGATAAATGGATCATCATAAAACTACAAAGCTTCTTACAACAAAAGAAACAACAAATCAAGTAAAGATTAAGCCCACAGAGTGGGAGAGAATCTTTTCTAGCTATACATTCAATAGAGGATTAATACTCATAATATACAAAGAATTCAAACAACAACAACAAAAATCAATAAAACATACAACTCAGTCAAAAATGAGCTAAGAACCTTAACAGACAGTTCTCAAAAGAAGAAATAAAATTAGATAAGAAATAGCTTTAAAGATTATTTATTTTTATTTATATGTCTTGCCTGCGTATATGTAAGTACACCTGTGTTGTTCAAGGCCTGTGTGGGTCAGAAGAGGATGGTGGATCCCTTAGAACTGGAGTTAAAGACAGTTGTTAAGGCACCATGTAGGTGCTGGGAACCAAACCCAGGTCCTCTGTAAGAACAGAGAGTGCTCGTAACCACTGAGCCATGTCTCCAGCCCCTAAAAAATTAAAAGTGTTCAAAATCTTTAGCAATCAGGGAAATGCAAATTAAAACTACTTTGAGATGTCATCTTACCCCAGTCAGAATGGCTAAGATTAAAACAACTGACAACAAATGCTGTCGAGGATTTGGGGAAAGGGAACACTCATTCACTATTGATGGGATTGCAAACTGGTGCAGTCACTGTGCAGAGCAGTACAAAACAATATAGACTATTCCCGTTGCCCTTGGTTGCCTCCTAGAACTTGAAGATAAGATCGTATGTTCTGAAGACGCCACACACTTCAGTCACAAGACTTAAAGGAATCAAGCTGGTATTTTCCTGAAAGCCTGCCTGAAGGCTATTGCTCATAGTATCCAGAAGTTACTATGTAAACTGCCAATGGAGAAACGTCCTACCCTATTAATGGTCCTGCCTAGCTGTAAAGCCTACAAACTACAACAATTATGAGTCTGGAAAGATGTGACCAATGGTGTAATAATGGCACTTATATTTGGGAAGTAACCAATTAGCTATCTAATTGAACTTAAGATCCACTCAGTAAGGGGAACTCATGCCTGGTACTGTAACCTAGCTAAGAACCCGTTACTCAAGAAGTCATAGATGCTAGAGGAGAACCTACTACTGACAGTTTCCTAAATTAATATAACTTCTGAATCCTTACCCTCATACCCACAGATAAGTGCAGTTCTCACCCATCATTAAAGAAGCTTCTTTTTGCAACAGATGGAGACTATTACAGAGACTACAACAGGTCAAAATGCAGAGAATATGTGACTATGAGGTGCCTAGCCCCAACTGAGACATCCAAAGCATAACCCACAACTACAGCTTAGGGAGCATTGAGGGAGAGGGAGCGGGAAGAGCGTAAGAGCCAGAGGACCAGGAAGACCGTTGTGAGATAGTGTCTTCTAGACATGGGTCCACCCATGAACTCCCTACAATGTGGTTGCCTGCGCAAATCTGCACAAGACCATACCAGTCAACCAGTAGTCAATGACTGCGGACAAAGGGAGAATCCATTTTCTCCAGGGACAAGCACCTCCATAGTGCAATCCTAATGGTCAGTCCTAAATATATGTCCATATACACAACACTAATTGAACTCTGTAGGGTTCTACACGTGTGTTTGTGTGTAAAACAATAATTATAGAAATCATGAGTCTGAGAGTGAGGAGAGCAGAAGGGAGGAGCTGGACTGAGAGGGAAAAGTGGAAATCGTGTAACTACAGTGTGCTCGTGTACGAGATTCTCAAAAAGCTACAATTTTAAAAATTTGCATTTCATACAATTAGACAATAAAAGAGTACCTCAGCAATGACTATTTTTAGGTACTGAGTTGGTTAATATTTTGTCAGCCTAACACAAACTGGGAAGAGGGACCCTCAACTGAGACATTTTGGCCATGGTATTTGGCCTGTAGCCATATCTGTGAGATATTTTCTTTGTTAATATTTTCTTTATTATTTTTATTTTATGTGCATGAGTATATTGCCTGCATGTTCATAAGTGCATCTCTGTCATGCAGTTCCTGCAGAGGTCAAAAGAGGGCATTTGGATCCCCTCAAACTGGAGTTATAGACAGTTGTTAACTACCATGTGGGTTCTGGGAACCAAACCCAGGTCCTCTGTAAGTGAGGCCAGTGCTCTTAACTGCTGAGCCATCTCTCTAGCCCCTGAGGTAGTCTCTTAATTCCTGATTGACGTGGGAGGGCCCAGCCTACAGTGGGTGGTGCCGTCTCTGGGCATGTGAGCCTGGACTGTATAAGATAGCAGAACAAGCCAGGGGAGCCAGGCAGTAAGCAAAGCTTTCCAGTGGTCTCTGCTTCATGCCTCCAAGTTCCTCCCTGAGTTCCTGCCCTGACTTCCCTTGGTGATGAACTATCACCTGCAAGTATAAGATGCAATAAACCTTTCCTCTGCAAGTTGGTTTTGGTCAGCATGCTTTATCACAGCACTAGAAAGCAAACTACTGCAGGTCTACTTTAATTCAACTCCCTGCTTTAAGTCAGGAGTATAAGAGACAAAATTATTACAGACAATTAGATGGAAACAGCAAGGCAACTGAGTTCTATATAAGCCCAATGATTTACCTCAGCAGGTCGGCAGCAAGGATTTGGTGCACGGCTGAGACATCCCACATGGGGGTCACTGTCGGTCCTGATGTAAATGCATCCATGAAGAACAGGTCAATGTGTCACAGGCCAGGACTAAGAGGAAATGATTAAGTAACCACCAGTCAGCATGGCTCTTACCTGTGTACTGCAAAAATACTGGTAAAGGGGCCAGGTGTGGTGGCATACACCTTTTTGGGATTTTGTAATATTTATTCAAAACTGACATTTTGGCATTTTTAATAGTGAAAAATATAAATACAAGAAATTTATATTTAACTGTTTAAAGTAAACAATTCAGCAGCATTAAGTGCAGTCCCATGTTGCAAAATCACCAGCACCATCCATCTCTGGAACCTCCTCTTCTTTCCAGATAGAAACACTACATCCATTAAACAATGGCTCAGAGCTTTCCACCCTCTGCCTCCAGGAACTCTTTCTATTTTCTGTCCCTATGAACTTGAGTCTTCTAAGCACCTCATGTAAAGGAAATCATTTAAAATTTGTCCTTTTTTGTCTCACTTATTTTATTTCATTCACATAATGTTCTCAAAGTTCATTCCTGTGGCATGCTTCAGAATTTCATTCCTTTTGATGGTCAAATAATATTCCATTTACGTATGTATAATACATATCCATTCATTTGTTTATATATTATAGACCCTCTGTTTACATGCTTGAACTATTGTTATACTACTGTTTATGAATATTAGTATATAAGTATTTGTTTGACTTTCTATTTATTTTGCTTTTCTTTTTCATAAATTTTTATTGACTTTCTGTGTATTTCATACAGAACATTTTAATGGACTTTATACCCGTTTCCCCACTGGCACCTTCTCACAGTCTCCCTCCTCCCCCTCCCCCGCTAGAATTCATACATTCTGTCATGTTAAGGCCTATGGTGTCAAGTTAGTGTCGACTTTGTTTTTAATTGTTGTACATTCCTGGGAACATTATCGCTCAGAGAAAACTCTTAAAATGCAACCATCAAAGGCATTTATCATGAATACTACTGCATGCGTCCTTACATGAGGAGGAAGAATGATGCTTCTATTCTCTTGAAGATATTTTTCCTTAAAGAACTTTTTAGTCAGCTAATGACTGAACTAAGGACCATGCCCAAGTCTGCAGCCTGAACATCACTGAACATTTGCTTTGCTTATTCACACATTCAGTACACTGAAGGAGCGGGTGGTTTAAAGACCAGGATATGCCTGTTGTTTTCATTCAGAATGTGTTATAGCAGTTTCAATGGTCAGGAAATTCTGTTAGCAACAGTTCACAGCAGAACTACTTCCTCTTTGTCTCCTCCCAGGGTTGGTTTTGACACCACAGAGATTCCACGGATACCGCGAAATAATACTGGCAAAGTGGACAGGCATGGTGGTGCAACCTTTAATCCCAGCACTAAGGAGACAGAGGCAGACATCTCTCTGCCATTTTGAGACTGTCCTGGTCTACACAGGGAGTTCCAGGCCAGTCAGGGCTGCACAGTTAAGACCCTGTTCTCAAAAAATTAAAAAATACTGGTGAATCTAGTGTTGCTCTAATTGTTCATAAACATCAGATTCTTAAAAGATTTTTACCATCTGAAGAGAAACCAGAGTACTTTTATCCTCCTCACATGGCCTTGCAATCCCGAGAACAATCACTTGGATTTATTGTCTCTCCTAATGCTCAGCTTTATGTTTTAAGTCAAAATTAATTTAAAATTGTCTTCAAAATTGAATAATGCCTCAACCTGCTCATTAATGGAAAGTCCACTTCAGTCTGAAGCTTTGCTGTTCCAAGTTAAATTCTGACCTTGAGACATCACTGATGAATTTGAAAGTAAAATAAGAAAAAGTGAAGCAATGGAAAAATGTTTCCTGGCCCATGGCGTTGAACCGCAGGCATTTCCAATCCTCAACATGTGTTTTAGAGTTTTCTTTTATGAGGAAGAAGGATCATTCCACTGCTGTGTCATGACGATCACTTCATAAGGAAAACAAATTTCTCCAGAAATACAATACCTTTTTCATTTGTAAAAGGAACACACGTTTATGAAGACCAATTCCAACTTAATTTATCTACATACTTTGAAAAAATATCATCTACTCTGGAAATAGGTCACCAAGCATATCTTCCTTGTTAAAAAAAAAAATTCAAGGTAGATAATTGACTGATTATTTACATAAAATGAAATTGTTACTAAATGGCAGAATGAAATATGGGTGTTTCTTTTATTTGTGGTGTTCCAGTATCAAATGGCACATTCATTTTTTTAAGATAAAGAATATTTTTTAGTTTAATTTATAACATCAAACTCTCATTTATAGTAAATAAAGTACTAAGATGCTAGAAAGCAAAAAATTATTTGAGGCAAATATTTCTCAAAGGTTTTCTATATAATGACTTTTAAAATGGAGAAGTACAAGAGTCCACCCCACCCTACACAGAATGGCCACTAGATAGCTTCAGTTTCAACGTCACACCTGAGACGAAGGAACCTCAATTGAAGAATTACCTCTCCCATACTGGCCTGTGGCCATGTCTGTGAGGCATTTTCTTGAGACTGTTGAATGATGACAGAGGGAGGGCCCAGACCACTGAGTGGTGCCATATCTGAACAGGTGCCCTGGGTTGGATAAGCTGGATACACTGGAGGGATGGTTCAGCAATTAAGAGCACTGGCTGCTCTTGCAAAGGACCCAGTTCAATTCCCAGAACCCACATGGCAGCTAACAACTGTCCATAACTCCTGTTCCAGAGAATCTAATGCCCTCTTCAGACCTCCACAGGTATTGCATGACAGATACACCTACCAACATGCAGGCAATACACTTCATACACATAAAAATAAATAAATAATAATTTTTAAAAAAACAACAACAAACAAAAAGAAAGTAGGCTAAGCACAGGCCAGGGGAGCAAGCCAGCAAGCTGCAATCCTCCATGGCCTTGCTTCAGCTTCTGTCTCTAGATTCTTGCCATAAGTTCCTGCTCTGGTTTCCCTCAATGATGAATTGTGATAAGGAAATATAAGCCAAATAATGTCTTTTCTCCCCAAGTTGTTTTTGATCACAGTGTTTTATCACAGCAATAGAAAGTGAACTCGGGAAAGGGGAACCTTTAAACATTGTTGGTGGGAGTATAAACTAGGGCAGCCGCTTGAAGTCAGTATGGAGGTTTCCCAGAAAAAAAGAAATTGAACAGCCATGTGACTCAGCTATACCACTCCTGAGTACACAACCCAAAGGACTCTGTATCCTACTACAGAGACCCCTGCACATCCATGTTCTTTGTTCCTCTATTCACAATAGCTAGGAACGGAATCAGCCCTGATGACCAGCAATTGATGAACAGACAATGGAAATGTGGTGCATATACACAATGGAATGTTACTCAACTGTAAAGAAAAATTAAATTATGAATTTTACAGGTAAATAGATGGAACTGGAAAACATTTAGTGAGTGAGGTATCCCAGACCCAGAAAGACAAAGACTTCATGTTCTCATCTGTGTATAGTGTCAAATCTTTATTTTTGTGTTTAACTCCTGGAAAGCAGGAGAATGGAAAGGAGCCATTGAGGAGGGATAGCTCAAGGGAGGCAGGAGAATAGAACACAGATAAAATGAGAAAGGCAGAGTATTGGGGGTGGGAAGGTTTAAGCAAGGAGGTAAGTGGGGGGAAACTGACGGGGTGATGAGAAGGTTGAGGAAGGGAAGGTTAACCAAAACATGTATGAAAGAGCTGTATGGAAACTTCCTATAATTAAGTTAAAATATATAAGTTTTTAAGGAATTAGAAAGAAGATACCCTGCATGGTTCAATAATGTTGCTCCTAAAAGCCATGGGATCCCAAACAAAATGCCTAGCTCCAGGCATGGGATATACTTCCTTAGGAGTTGTTAGTTAGGAATGTCTTGGAGACCCTCAAGATAACACAGGCTCTTGCCTTTCCTCTTGGTGACCACCAGGACTATGTGATAAGATCCTATTGCTGAAGACACACCACATATATTGGTTGCAAGATATAGATGATCAAACTAGAACTGAGCTAGGAGCTTCCTCCCTACTGGATAGCTTTCAAAGTGCTAGAGGGTGCTGCACAGGCTGCTGAGAGAGAAAAGGAATTACTAGTCTTATCTTGCTGTGAACCCTACAAACTACTGTGTCAGCCTGCAAAGTAGATGTGCCCACTTGTACGGTTGCACAAACGGTTGCTATGGGAGTAACAACTGCACTCTTATTGGACTTGAGGCCCCTCCACAAGAGGAAATCCATAAGCCCAGTCAAAAACATATGGCTGAGAAAGTCATAGGCTCTCAAGGGAATTTACCATTGTTGTTTATTTAAACTGACACAGAGTCAGCTGCCTTCTAAATAGCTATGTTTATACTTATAAATAGATACAACCCTTGCCTTTAATCAGAGAAATCTCTCTTTGCAGGGAGTAGTAGTGAATGCAGAGGCTCATGGCTGCTCAAGGTGCTGAGAATAAGTGATTGTTGAATGCTCAGCTGTAAACAGTTCATTTGTACCTCCTCATCAAGGCTCAAGGAACAATGCAGATAGGGCAGCAGAAAAGCTGTGAGAGCCAGAAGAGAGGGAGAAGGGTTGGGAAATACCATTTTCAGGCATAGCTTTACCATTGCAATAATGAATTCACAGCAGCTATAGTTATCCGCACTGGGTCTGCAGGAGACTGGCCCTGTCAGTAGCAGATAGAGGAGGACTCATGGGGTCCAACTAGTCCTACTCGCTACCGACAGAGTCTAGGAGTAGACATGTCATCAGTTACACACCCACTGACGAGCCCACCAGGTTCCAATGGACAGTTCCAAACCCATGGTCACACAGATAACCCTGGTTAAACTCGGTGTCATAAAACAAAACCAAAAGATATGAATGTGGGAGACCGATGTGTAGTAAGGAGTCCATGTTGACAGAGGTGGAAGGGAGATAAAAGAAGGTAGCCTTGAGAGAAATCAGAGTGCACTATATACATGTATGAAATTGCCAATGAACAGATTTAGTTAATAAAATGGCTAATTACAAACAGAAAAGTGATATCTTTGACAAAAGAAAAAAGGAAAGAGAGGCCAACTGACCCAATTTTTTAATATTCTGGTTTGCATTCTGTTGCTGTGAAAAACACCATGACTGAAAGCAACTTGGGGAAGAAAGGGTTTTTTTACCTTGCACATTCACACTCCATCACTGAGGAATATCAAGGCAGGAACTCAAGCAACACCAAAGAGGAACACAGCTTACTCGCTTGTTCAACTGCTTTTTCATACTGCAGACCAGGCCCAACGTCTAGGAAAGGCTGGGCCTTTCCACATCAATGAGCAATTGAGAAAATGTGTAGTAAACACAGCCACAGGCCAATCTCATCTGAGAAATTTTTCAATTGAAGTTCCCTTTCCCAGGTGGCTCAGGTTTGTCAAGCTGATGAAAAACTAAACAGCACAATTACTAAAAAACAACACGAGAGGGCTGGAGAGATGGCTCAGCAGTCTAGAGCACTGGCTGCGCTTGCAGAGGACCAGAGTTGGGTTCCCAGCACCAGCATGGTGGCTAGAGGGATTAGACACCCTCTTCTGGCCTCCACAGGCATTGCATGCACATGGTGCACTTACATACATGTATACACGTACATACATGCAGTCAAAACATGCATACACATAAAATAAAAGTAAATTTTTTGAAAACTAGAAATTCAATCAATTTTCAAATAATTAAAACTTAGTTTTCTTCTAAATTTGCTAACAAATTGCTGCTTATAATCTGAATCGTTCATTATAGCAAATATTTAACGATTGTTCCGTTGCACAGATGTCTGGTTTCACAGCAGCAGCAGTGTCTCCCTCATTAAGCTTTCCATTTATCTCACATTGAGGAAAACTGACTCTTGTTTTCTAGGCACGCAGAACCAAATCAAGGTTCCCAAACACACGCCTATCATCAGTGGCAGGAAGTCCTGGAGAAGCCTAGCCTGGAGGCCCTCTCTTCAAGACCTTGTCTTTGGAGCACCCCGACGCCAGTCATTCCGCACACCTTGAGTTACAGAACTGAGATGTCAAGAAATGCTTCCCTCACGGGAAACCTTGAGAACCTGAGAAGAAATACCGAAAGCAACGACTGTTACGTATAGGACAATTAACTTCGGAGGCATACCACGCCAAGTGTAAAAAGACAAAAAAGATAGGTTCAAGAAAATAAAACTGGGGCCAGAGAGATGGCTCAGCAGTTAAAAGTACTGCGTGTTCTTGAAGGATCCGGATTCAGTTGCCAGCACCCACATGGCAGCTAACAACCAGAGGATCCAGCATCCACTTCTGGCCTCCACGGGCACTGCACTACTTGGGTGCACTTACATACATGCAGGCAAAACATGCATACACATAAAATGAAAATGAATTTTAAAAATTAAGAAAGGGGTGGACAATGGACACCATGTGTGTGTGTGTATTGGTGACAAGATGTTAAATGTTATTTTATGAACATGGTCCATCAAAGACCAGGTCAATGCAACATAAATTCATAAGACCTAGAAGTGGGCCAGCTTGGTGAAGGTTTGAGCAAAGAGTTACTCAGGCTTATCCAAGCCTTAATTGGGGCTTATAATCAGCCTATTACTCACCATTTCTCCTAAAATTGGGTCACTAATGAATCAATCAACAGATGTTTATTGAGCCTATTTCTCTTCCTGTGTTTTTACAGTATGTTTTTAGGCTCTAATCAAAGCCAACCTCTCTCCTCTTCTCTATCATTGATTTAGAATTTTCTCACATCCTCATGCCATCAAGACAATATACAAATGTAAGAAAGAAAAAAGCCTGAAAGCGGAGATTTCTGATGCCAAAACACTAGAAGCTGGCTGCTCGGACAACCGTGAACTGACTTCCTCCTGCCTGTCCTTGGAAGAGGCCTGTTCCCATATTTATGTCTTCTCTGTTCTCCCTAGACAAGTCACAAATTTCTCCTCCTCTTGAAAGATAACTGGTACTAGCTACCCCACTTAATCTTTCTTTAATCAACTTCATCAGTTTTCTTTCCATCACTGTCTTCAGAAGATGAGGAAAAGCTGGAAGTGTAAAGTTCAATAGAGGCCAAGTCATGACTCAGTATCACTATCAACAAAATTCAAGACCACCACTGGGCTCCAGATCCATCTCCAGTTCTCTCAACCCCCTTCTACTAAGACCAATCAACAATCATTTTCAGCTTCATATACCTTTTATATAATATGTATCTTTGAATGGTGATTGCAACTCAATTGTCCCTGAGGGTGCCATTGTTTTTCTAATTGGCTAAAGAACAACAAGCTCTTAAAAGATATGTTTATTACTAATGAATACACCACAGTTATATACACAAGAATAAAAGGATCCTTATATATACATACATTTAACTTTTATTTCTAATTCATTGATATTAAGACCAAAAACTTTCAAGAAAATAGTATGGTAAATTGAATTTGTTTTAATCCCATGTTGAACAGGCTTTGATTATAAATAAGATGAAGAAAAATACTTTGCCATTAACCATACTCCATATTAAATATATATTTGGGTATGTACATTACTACTTAAGAACCATCACATAGTCCTGACACATAATTATGCCTATAGTCTTTTATACCATGATTATTTTCCCCTTATCAGTCAAATACAAGAAAATAACACAAAATCCATAATCATTTAGTCTAGGCTGTAGTAATAACTATATACTTAAATGAATTGTCTCAACTAGTGTCTTCCTGTCCTGAGACAAGCAATTTCACCTGTCTCTTTCTTATGAATGGACAAGGCTAGTCTAAATATTACAAGATGCATGAGTCAAAGATTCCAGGCGAATTCCTTACAATATCCACTACATTACGGTACCTTCCCATCTTCCCATCTCCAGTCAGGGTCTTCTGTGGGACACAATGCAGTCGTGCTAAGGATTGTGACCTTTACATCATTTTCTTTCATTGATTGCACACTTGAGAATAGAATGACCTAGAATCCTGACTCACTGCAGCTGCATTATTAATGAGGGCAGGCCCCACCCATTTCCACTGGGAACCCTTGGAAACCTTTTAGGAGAAAAAAACCTGACCCATATTTTTCTTGGCTAAAATGCCTCAAGTTAATAAAGATAAGTTATTCTCCTAAATCAGCTGTTTCCTTATAAATATGTTGTCAGTTCTTCCTATTGCAAAACTGAGACTTTTCAGTGACTACATGCTGTTAAGTTGCCTTGGAGAAAGCACTTTTTAAAAAAAAAGTGATCTTTGGGGGCTGACTAGATGGCCCAGTGAACAAGAGCACTTGCTCCTCTTTCAGAGGACACAAGTATGATTCCCAGAACCTACATCAGGCAGCTCATAACTGCCTGTAACTCTGCATCCAAAAGATCCAATGCCCTCTTCTGGCCTCTATGCACTCTGCACACACATGATTCACATACAGACAAGCAAGCACATGTACCATGTGGCCAGACATAGGTCATAGGACATAGGGGAGAGTCCAATACTATTATTCTGATAAATAATTACCATATCAAATTAGTTCCTAGTCATTTATTGTTATACCCATAGATTAATGCATCTCTCAGCGCTCACCAGAGAAGCTTCCTTATGCAGCAGATGGTGATTAACACAAAGACCCACAACTGGCCAAAATGCAGAAAATAAAAGCTTCAGTGTTTATGCCTGAATTGCACACTTATATAGAACTTAGGCTTCCCATGGCTCATGGATCATTGTGGAAGAGGAAGACGAACAGAAAAACTGTAAAAGCCAGAGGCAGTGGATGACCACCAAGAAACAGAGTTTTCCAGACATCTGGGCAGTTACCCATATGAACTCACAGCAATGGTTGTGGCATGCACAAGTCCCACATAAGTTCAAGCCAGATAAAATCTAGGCACAAATGTGGGTATGTGGGAAGAAACCCCAACCCTACCTAAGTAACAAATGCCTACTGGGAGGGGAGAGTCAGCCTCATTTAATAGTGAGATCATTGATGGGTTGACCAGGCTCCAGTGAATAAGCACACACAGAAAAGCATCTGTGGACACCAGTTTTGACTTTATAGGCCTGTGTGTGTATGTGTGTGTGTGTTTGTGTGTGTCTGTGTAAAAGTAATAAAGTACATAAAATTGGGTGGGGATTCTGGGGGTGCAGATGGGGTAGAAGATCTAAACTGGATCAAAATATATTGTATGAAATTAGCAAAAATTCAATTAACAAATGAGAGATAAATTTAAAACGTATTCTTTGTCCCAGCAGCCTGATGGCTCCTTCAACCCTCTACGTAGTCATACAACAGTGGATTTTCCCCGGAAAACCATTCTTCAGTCTTAGCCACTGTGGTTCAGCTATAGCAAAGGTAGTATTAAAAAGTCTTTCCACCTGTTGGGAATCTCTGTAATCCCAGCTCTCAGTAGATGAAGGCCAGAGTAGCACAGGGAATTAGAGGCCAGCCTACACTACACAATGAGTTTGAGGCCAGGCTGGACCACACAGAAATTCCCTAGCTTAAAATGAATTAAGAATCTTTTTTCCTAAGCAGGCCTCTTGTTCTTTTCAGTATAGAGATCCCTTTATTCTGGTGTGGAGCAGACATTCAGAAAGAGCTAAATTGCTCCTTCTTCATAAGTTTATGCAAAAGAAAATCAGAGATGGTGGTGTCAGAATCCCCAACTCCTCCCTTCACTGCTTAGCTCATGGAAACACTGGCTCTTCTTTGGCTCAGTTTCTGTTTTTCCTACATGTTTGATACGGCATCAGGCTCTAGACAACCCTCACTAGCCCAGACTTCTTCCAGAAAGCCTTAAAAAAGTTGCCTTCTAGGGGTAATCTTAAATTAAAATGAAAAATCATTTTCATTCAACACAGATAATTTTAGGGGAAAAATTTTAAATCCTAAGCAAAAGTCTTTCTTTCACAGACTTATAAATAAAATGGGCATTTAATAGTGATAAATATATTTAACATTTATAATGCTTCAACTATTTTTTAAATTAGCCCAAAAGATAATGTCCCATTGGTAGTTTATATTCATGTTGAATTAACAGAGGAGAGAGAGAGAGAGAGAGAGAGAGAGAGAGAGAGACTGTTGCCCTCATGTACTTTGTAAAATATCTGAGTAACGTCAAAGCTTTCATGTCCCTGGCCCAGACATTTAGTTTGTTCTGACCTCATAATGAGTAAAACTGACAATCATTGATTTAAGATAAATTAACCAAGTATTTCATCTTATGACCATTTTATCCTAGGTTAATTATCTCTGATACAGAATAAATCCAGATGTTCATGATTATTTTTGCCAATATGAAGGTGTGCACATAAACTGTTTGAATTCATAATAACCTTTTGCTTATGCGGTTTTAAATTAATCATGATTACTTGGCCTTCACCCTCTCAAAGCTAGCCACTCAAAATAACCCTAGGGGAAAAGAGGAAAACTTCCAGAGTTTTATTTAAAACTTATAAGCATGGACTTTTCCAACCTGGACAGTTTTAATAATATTTTACCTGTGACAACAGTCTTGTCCTGTTTTATGTAGACAGGACTTCATTTAGACAGCAGGTATCACACAATGGAGAAGCAATGCAAATGAATTCATCGGCATTATGTGAGGTAGGGAGGTACTGTTTTCCATATTAATCTAACACAACTACGATCCACGGTTTGCCCAAGACATTTTTCCTTCTCAGAAGCAGTCAGGGAACCCATCAGTATTGGTTTAATCCATCCATCCATTGGCAAAGTGGATTCTCTGCTGTGGCCTTGACCCAACACCTACTCTTGTCCCTGTTCACATGATTATTTTTGCCTTCAGTGGGAACCATCTAAGCTTCATTCATATGACCTATTCCTGAGAGCTTCAAAACTAGGATACTGATATAACTAAGGTAAATGTTGTGGTCTTGATTAGTGTGCTCAGAAAATTCAAAATTTGGCTAGAAGCATCAGATATGAACTTAATCTATATTGCAACAAAAGGCTGTTTAATTCAGCAGTTTATTCAAAAAGTCAATGTTTTTATTTAGGTGCATATTTTATTTTAAACTACATTAAAATTATGTCATAGTCTTCCCCATTTCACTTGACATTAATAAATACATCAAAAAACAGCGACTTACTCAGACGAACTTCTCTTGTATTGTTTCACCTTACTTCCTACTGGGGAACTTGGGGAACTATTTTTAGGAAATACCCTTCAAGATCCAGAAGCAGAGAAACTACAGCCCTAACTCGCAGGTGTGGATTTGTATTTTTCGTTTGGTTTTGTTTATTTTTAGAATACTTTCCAGAACACAAATTCCCATTGCTTTAAATTTCTTTAACCACATCTGTTGGTCTTTGTAGAAATAAAAATTGAAACAGTTTCCACTACGTTGCAAAAACGTAAGCTGGGATAGGAGAAAAGTATGTCTCACTTTTTTTTTTTTTTTTTGCCATTGGAAAAAAAAAAAAGCTCTTCTTCCAACAGTGTTCACAATCCAGGTTGATGATCTAACGAAAGCAACAAGCATCCTCCATCTTCTTCAGGCTTCTAACACAGGCATTTAGGTTAAAGCTCCTCCCTGCCATGAAAAGCAAGAATGTGCTGAAATGACTTTTTGCTGTTAATACATCACCAGACTACAACCTAAAATCACCCATGTGTCCCATGCTTCCTTTTTTATCTTTAAAGATTTTTCTTGTGCTCTGCTAAAATTTAAATTTTTTTAACTTCTTAAAACCTCTACAAATACCACATAATGCTTTTACTGGGTCTTAAATTAAATCCATTAATATTTTCTGGAGCTAATTGGTGACTAAGAACTCAGAGACTAAATGAAAGCTAAAAATGCTATTTGTTTTTCATTTTATTTTTTATGGGGCTGAAGAGATGACTCAGTAGTTAAAAGCAATGGCTGCTCTTGCAAAGGACCTGGGTTTGAATCCCAACACCTACATGGTAGTTAACAACCATCAAATGTTATGTGGGCATAACATTCATATACATAAAATAAAAATTAATTAATTAATTAATAACTAATTAATATCTATTTTATGTGTATGGGTGTATTGCCTGCATGTATGTAAGTGTCATGCAGTGTCCACAGAGGACAGAAGAGGGTGTTGGATGCCCTGTAACTGGAATTACAGATGGTTGTTAGCCACACTGTGGGTGCTGAGATCCCAACCCTGGTCCTCTGTATGAACAGCCAGTGCTCTTAGCCACTGAGCCATCTCTCCAGCTCCCTAAAAACACTATTTGGATTATATACCTATTATGTTTTCAATTCCATATGCATTCTATGACCATCCCAAGCTTCACTTTGTTTTTCCTTTAACCACTTATTCTTTTATCTCTGACAATTTCATGTGTGTGTATAATGTGTCTTGATCATATTCACATGTCCCCGTTACTCTGTCTTCTTCCTTTCCACTCCCACTGAACCTCTTCTTCCTCAAAAGTCCTCCTCTTTCATGTCTTTTTTCTGTGCATATACAGCTCACTACTTTAATTATGGAGGCTCACATGAGTATGAGCAGGAAGTTATTTATTGGAACATGAGCTACTCATGCCTCAGAGGCTACTCCACTGAAGATAACACTCCTCCCCCAGCAACACTAACTGCCCATAGTCTCTCAGGGTGGGTGGGGCCTCTTAAAGCTGTAAGGTCTGGGCATAATTTCTTTCTTTCAAGGGACCTTTTTGTTTAAATCTTTGTTTTGTGGATTTTAATGCTAGGTAGTTCATCAGATGGAAGTACAGAGTCACTATCCTTAAATAGGATGAACTCTTTCTTTGACTATCTTAGCCTAGATCAGATGCATTTTATTTATTTGTTGCTGGTTGGTCAGTCGGTTGGTTGGTTTTTGGTTGGTTGGTTGGTTGGTTGGTTGGTTGGTTGGTTGGTTTTTGTTTGTTTGTTTGACTGGTCACACTAGGCAGCTGAAGCTGGCCTCAAACTCCCAATTCTCCTGCCTCAGCCTCCCAAGTGCTGGGATTACAGGCATGTACTTCCATGTCTGGCTCTGATGCCTTTTTAATTTAGGAAACACATTCAGGCAGGTATCTCTGAAGGATTTACAAAGAGACTTCAGAAATAAAGCAACATTCACGTTCTTCCCGTTAGCTACTGCTAGAGTAGAACCGTGGGCCGTTTTCTGGCTGGAGATGCAGAGATGAATGGATATCCTGCTTTAAAGGGCAATTACTTTTATCACTGGTGTGACAATTCAGCAAGGTTGCCAGTACCTCCTGGGAGCTAATCAAGTGTTCAGAAGGACAGCCTGAGTGAAGGGGCTATCTATCAGAGAAAAAGAACTTAGAGCAAAGTCACAGAGGCTCTGCTCAAGGGTGTTATCCTGACCCATCCTTTTTACAAAGACATATGAATTTCTCTGGTGAAAATGCCTGACTCTGGATCCATCCATGAGAAAGTAGTAGAACCAAATACCAACATGAAATTTCAATAATATCTATCATGGAATATCATTGAATAATGACCATAGGGTCTCTTTACAGGATAGTTGTTTTTAGCCTATGTCTTACTGTAGATCTTGGGAGGAAAAACAGAATTATAGACATTTTCCCAAGATACATGATTAAAGGAAATTGAAAGAGACAGAATGAAACTTGATAAAGAGATGCCTTTTAATAAAATGTGTGGTTGAAAGCATACTACAAAGTATCTTTAGAGGTGGAAATGTAAGGTTGTGTTAAGTATAGGAGATTTATGGATACTCAGTAGAAATCATCTATGAAATGTATTTATAGCATAGGTTTACTAGTGAAATCTATGGTAGCAAGAAAGACATGATAACTTAGCTCAGGGGTCTAGGCCAAAAGAGATAGTGTGCTGGTTTAAAATCTTCTCTGATACTTATTATCAATACTATTTTAAATAACATTTATCTTTCTAAGCCTTCTCTTTTTCACATAAGAAATGTCCACTTTATGAAGTCATTGAAGGAGTAAGTGTATCTCAGGCATAAGCTCTAGAAACTTAATACATGTTGGTTAAGACCAAGGCCTCTATCACATGGGCAGGAATAACATTGCTTTAAGACAGGCCATTAAGGTTGTGAGTTATAGGACTATTGCAAGGCTTACAGTTGATGCTCTCTCACAAAAGCTGCCAACTCAGGATCATTGGCATACAGTTCTAAAATCTTCATTCTCTCTTGAATTTCCTTAAACAACAACAAACAAAGAGACTATTTGTCGCATTTGAAAGACAACAACATTCTTTTTAAAGGACTTCTAAGTATCAGAAGGAATTGTGAGGGTTTTCTGAGCTACCCAAGAAAGAACTGTAAGAAAGAATTCCCCCTTTAGCAGAACAGACAGCTCTGCATACACTGATGTAGATGCTATGGGAACTGGAGCTGGTGATGTAACTCAGTCTCAGAGCATTCCCCAACATGCACAGGCCTTGGGTTCAGTCCCCAGCACTGTCAAAAGAAAGTATTCCTGGATAGATACTGTGTGAACTATTCTAACTCTAGCATACATCCCTAAGCAAAGAGTAGAGAAAGGACGGAGTGCTTCCTAATTGTGGGAAAAGAAGTCATTGAGTGGTGACTAAGAACCGGTTCACAGTTGAATACTCTCTGCATACCACATTACTAGGAGATATCACCAAGCAATAACTATTAAATACTTTTCATCCTCTCTCGAAGCCCATGAGCATGTACACATGCGCACAGACACCAGCAGTGGAAGCCTCCTACCTCTTTGGAAAGGTCGCTGCTCTCATACATCTGTCTGATTTCTTCTCTGCTCAGCCCACCAATCATCTCTTCCCTAGCAGAGCTGTAGAAGGGACGCTGGCAATAGGAGTCCTCATATTGCTCACACCTAGCCAGGCGGCTTTCCAGTGAAGGGTTGGACCTCACAGCATTTTCAACAGATGACAGGTTGTCAGTCTGCCTGCTGGGAATCAAGAAGAAATGTATATTAATTAATGATTGCCTTGGATGCTCAACTATGTGAAACACTATTTCTCTGGAACAAGATTTCTGTTGGGGAAGAGAGAGAAAGGAAGAAGATGCAGAGGTAGGGTTAAAGGAATGAGGAGAAATGTCCGGATTAATCTTAGGATTTGTCAGGTGTCATCACTGTTCCCTATTTCATTTATCTCTTATTTTCCCCCATTGCCTGACACTCAATAAACGTTGGTTGGGAACTATGTTGTCAGTGGATAGTGTTTCATTAAACAAACACAGATCCATCATTCCCAGAGTTATGTCTATGGAAAAAATCGGTTTGTTGCCATATAGAAAATCTGACAAAAATATAAACATTGGAGGATCAAAGGCTCTGGGCCTCAATTAAATTCAAGTCTACAAATATTTACTGAGTATTGAGTACATGCCATTGATTTCTCTCAATGCTCACAATACAAAGAATCTGTTGAGCTCTCTTTCCTGAATAAGATCAGACAGTTGGAAACTCGGTCAATGGAAATCATAAGAATAATGGAGGAGTGTCTCAGTGCTCTAGGACCCCAGAACTGATGTCTCCTTAGCCAGGTTAGAGGTAGGGGAAGGTAGACTGGCCTAAAGTAACTACTGCAGACTCTAGAAGTATAGAAAACAAGTACAACCAGGAATTATGATCATAAGAAAACTAAAAAGGTCCTTGGATCCCTAGACTGGCCAGTGGATCAGGCTTTATTTCCCCCATTAGTGAAACCACATTTAACTAAACAAAGAACTAGATTTCATTTCTTCTCAGGTTCTTACCCAAACTTATAATCTAATTACCACTGGTATGAGCCAAAGGGAAACTGTAACACACCTGTTCCTCACCAAGGAAAATATCTTTGGGTCTCCTCTCCATCAACTCCTCTCCCACAGTCTACCCCACAATGGAGCAACTGTGCTGGCCACACTCTTGGCTGCTTTTCTGTAGCATACCTAGATGTTGACACAGGCCTCCCTGACCTGGCTTGTGTTAACTCACCGGTTGCAAAGAGTCCCACCCATTGCCTGCAAATGTCCTCTCTTCTGCCCCACTAAATACCAGACTATCAGTAAACTTTCAGGACTCTGTACCCAAGACAAAACTATTTAGTATTCATTGAGGGCTCTTAGCATCTCATTCACTGGGCTACTTATATTTCTTTCTAATGTGACACCAGTTTGAGGACAGACCATGTTTTCATTGACTTTACAGCTCTCTGCCCTCTGCCAAGCTCTTTGTCCAATATTTGCTAATATTGCCAATATTTAGTACATAATAATGAGTAGACAGAAAGAACATTTGTTTCCATCAGAGAGCTCTTTCCTTGTCTACCTGGTGGGCCTCTCTCCTTCTCTCTTGTCAGTCTGAGCTTGAAGTGTCTTCACAAGGAAGAAGATGACAGCAGAAGAGACGAGGAGAAGGCCAACCACTGAGGCGATGGTGATGCCTATGACGAAGGGCTCAGACACAAACTCCTCACAATGTTCACCTCGGTACCACCAGTTCGAACCAACCCGGCACCTGTAAGAACAGTCACCAAAGTCAAGACATGAATCACTCTGCTCAAAGTGACATTAAACAGAACGTCCAATGGAACGGGGAAAGTATAGACATAGATGTGATCATATGGCACTTCATTAAAGACTTGAAGAGAGGTCTTGGGACTTAGCTCAGTAGTAGAATACTTGCCTAGCACACATATTTCCAGCATAGAAAAGAAAAGGCCTTGATAGACAAGTTAAATGAGCATATGATTGAAAGCAGTGCACAATGCCCAACACAGACCAAGTAGAACCTGAATGACTGTTTTCAAATGACTGAATAATTATCCCATTCAAATTTCCCATGAACAGATAACAAAAGCATAGGACCAAGAAGGACAGTAACTGTTATTAGGTCACAGCTAACAGAAGAGTTTCTAAAATGCAGCTTTCCATATTCTACATGTCATCTCCTCTCCCTAAGAGATCCTCAGAATCCTGAGGGTACAGACGGGTGCAAAAACATCTTCAATCACCAGAGTGGCAAGGAAGTTACTGCTTTGCAAAATAATGTTAGCTTCTCTGGATACCAAGAAACTATTACTGCCCTTAGCTTTCTAGTTAAACTTTATACATTTTTGCAGAAAACCATCTAGATAATTCCCAGTTACTGTTTCAGAATCTATGCTAATATTTACCCCTTAATACATTCCCTAATTCTCTCTTATGTACATTCCTCCTGCTTATTTTCAGCATAGCCATTGTGGATGTGTGTGGCTGGGAAGTTAGCATGCTTGATTTTTTGTTTGGGGTTTTGTTTCTTTGAGGGGCGTGGTTAGGAAAGGGTTGGTCAGCCTAACTGCCTTTGTGCACCTGCAGCAATCTCATTTGTCTGCCTTTATAAAATGGATATCAGATGGACTTAGAATAAAGTATATTTGTCATCACTTTAAAAACATTGCTTGTTTTACTTGTTTTTTAAATACTTGTGTCCTGGACAGCTTCAGTTGTCAACACACCTCCAACTGAGAGAACCTCAATTGAGGAATTTCCTCCATTGGTTTGACCTGTGGCCATGTCTATGCTAGTTTTTCTTGACTGTTGAGTAATGTAGGAGGGCCCAGCCCACTGTGCATGGTACCACCTCTAGGAAGGTGGTCCTGTGTTATAAGAAAGCAGGTTGAGCACAGGCCAAGGAGCAAGCCAGCGAGCAGGATACCTCCATCATCCGTGCTCCAGGTTCCTCTTCTGAGTTCCCGCCTTGGCTTCCCTTGATGAAGGATTGTGTGCTGTAAGCCAAATAAACCCTTTCCTTCCCAAGTTGTTTCTGTGCCATGTTTTTATCATAGCAATAGAAAGTAACTAGAACAACTTGCTAAGGAACTCAAAGTCATTAAGAATAAAAGCAAAGGAGGACAAAAGACCCCTTTAGATATAAAGTGCTGACTTTATATCAAAACATCATTTGAATATCAATAGTTTTAACATAACCACTGAAAACACAACACAAAGACCTCCAGCTAATTCTAGTACTCTCAGAAGTGCATACCTAGAAGCGTTCATAGCTCCCCTACAACATGAAATAAGCACTTGAACTGGGTACATAATTCAGACCTGTTATTTTCATCACTTTGAAAACTTTACCTGTTTTCACACAAGAATTTGACAGCATCCATCTAATTGCCTAGGTGCAGTAAACATTGTACCAATTGTCCTAAAATTATATATTCAACTTATCTTCTTCACTGAAAGTATATATAACCTTTAAAGCAAAAATCTCTACTCTCACAACATACCTACAAATGGCCCCATGCCCTGGCATAATGTCACACTTTCCGTCATTCAAGCAGAAGTCTGGCTGTAGGTCACACAGACTTTGACAAGGCAGTTCATCCACACTCAGGTATCCAGGGTGACATCTGCACTTTGCCTCTCCACTCCAGGGATTCACCAAACACTCAGAAAATTCATTGCAGGCCTGAAACTTGCAAGGGTTGGCATCATCGCCTAAAACATCAAACAAACCAGACAATGATACAAAGGAAGACAAAGCCCAGGAATTGGGATGCATGATGCCTCTCAGTAAAGTTCCTCCCTCTGAGCACCATGGGACAACCCCTAGCCTGAACCACGAAAGTATAGCACCACCTGACTGTTACTACAAAAATAATATTCCTGATTCATCATGGGTTTGTCAGTTCATTTCAGATTTTCCTGAAATTCAGAGTGAAATCATGAAAGCCTCTGCCCTGGACAAGCTCTACGTGTTTTATCTAGAACATATTGACTTTAAAATCAATACCAGATAACTGGGAATATAAATTAAATAAAATCTTCATTTGTCTTTCATTTCTACCATTCTAATCCAGCTATAAGCTGTAATGGCCTAGGAAAATGGAATAAAGACTTTCATTTTTCTGTTTGTCCAGACTTCAAAGTATGCTGGTACTTGACCTTTGCCCAGCCTCTCCTAGTGGCACACCCAGAAAGGAGTGACCTTGTGATTTACAAAAACTGGCCGGACCACACCACACATGATGTTCTAATCTGGGAGGGGTGTGTACAAATAGATAACCCTCCACCCCATCTGTTTTGTTAGGAACATGCATACGGGAAACTTTGTGAAATGCTTAATGCTTACTGGATGTTGCAAACTGTAACCAGTCCCCGCTGCCAAGACCCTATAAAAGCTTCTTTCTAAGTATGATGAGGGTTCACTACAAGCGCCCCAGCTAATGGGAAATAAAATACCTTACTATTCCATCTACATGGTATTGGCTTTTTATCTCAACCCATGACACAAGTAATATACACTCCTGTGTGCCTGCCCTACACTGAAAGCATGGGATCAGAAGAAAGCCTAGAAAAGACTGTAGGGGCTTCCTCACAGAGGTATCCTTGGGGACGATCTAGATTGGTGGAAGTCAGTGTTAGGAAACAAATCATTCCTGCACTTCCTCAGGCAATTGTGAACAATATTTTGTCTTCAGTAACTTACTGTGTTATTAACAACAGTCAAAAGTGACATAAAACATTGACCACAGGGGGTCAACCACAGCTCCACCAGGTGCTCTTTCCTGGGGGATGCGAGTAACCAGAATGCATTATATATGTCTATGAAGTTGTCAAAGAACAAGTTTAATCAATAAAAAAAAGTCTCTTCCTGATCCTTTATGCTGGCCAAAGATAATTTGCCCTATGGAAAAGTACCTTAGTGACTTTTGGAGAAACAAAAGTAGACCTGGAGCTAAGTTTTACATAGGAAACAGGCATCTAAATGGTAGAATTAATTACACATATCCCAGCTTTCCAGGAGCAGTGAAGAGAATTTACGGGCTGTGGAAAATGAGAGCAGAGGGCTGAAAAGGAAAGCTTCATGGTCAGGGCAACACGGAAGCTGGCTAGGTCCTGGGAATGCAGGCAGGTAAGATAATGTCCTTGAGAGGATGGCGGAGGAATTTCAGGATGATTCTGGCTAACAATGATATTTCAGACATCTGCTGTGCTTAGGGAAAAAAAAAAAAAAAAAAAAAAAAAAGCCCATGCAGGGCACGGAGTAGAGGATGACACCTTTAATCCCAGCCCCTCAGGAGATAGAGGCAGGTGGAACTCTGTGAGGTGGAGGCAAGCCTGGTCCACGAACTGAATTCCAAGTGGGCTAGGACTAGGGAGATCCTGTCAAAAAGAAAAAAAATAAATAAACTCTCTATTACCCTTCATCAGACAGCTATTAAAATCATCTGTCTTATACCATAGATGCTTAGGAAAAAATAAACAGCACAAAGGTCTGGGTTAGGCTGAAATAAAGGACAACTACAAGGATCGAGGCACACTAACACTAGGGCTGGGATATAGCTTAATGGTAGTGTGCTTACCTAGCACGAACAAGGCCCTGGTTTCATCCCGAGCACCGTAAAAAATGTGAACTTGAAAATTCAGAAGAAACTCAGAGCTGGAGGTGATTAAGAGATATTTGAGATCCCTAGCACTACCTAGGAATAGGTGGGAGAGGAACATAGATACAGATTTTGCCCTGAATGCAGGAGGGATTAATACCAGTTCCTTTGACTATTAAGAGAAAAGGTGACCCTATAAATCTGCATGACTTGACAGGCAGCTAGTGAATGAATTACATTAAACAATGAGCAGCTGTAATCTGTCTCTAAAAAAAGATGATTAGAGCAGAACACACTTGTGGCCCTAGGTTTGAACCCCAGAACTTTAAAAAGACCATAACCATGACAGCAACTTTTGGAATTTTTTTGTAAATCATAACTGCTTACATTAGTGGAACTAGTCAAATACTTCTACATATTTATTCAATCCTTAGACTAGACTCATGAAATCATAGGCCAGTTAATTGCATGCCCATATAATATGTGCGAGAATACAATTTAGAGATTAAATGGCTCACCTAAAGTCACACAAATGATAAATGGCAGAGTGAAGGCAAAAGTTCTTGACTTCCAAATTATAATAAATTGTTCTTCTGCTCACCACATGGCAAAGAATATGCAAGCAGCCTTGGAGAACTCGAGTGGTTAGAGATTTGAATATTGGGAGATTAGCTAAATCATGTTCCTCACTTTCAATGAATAATGGTTCTTCAAGGATTTCAAAGGAAAGAACGTTTGCTTTTTCCAGCTTAAAAAAAAGTCTTTTTTAAACCAGTTTGAAAATAAAAGGCACTGAAGAAACATGACCCTAAACATTCCTCCTCACTCCTACTCAAAATCACTGTCCTCTGGTACGTGAAAGGGAAAAAGAATAAAATTGTGGGCTCCAATAGTATTCTCTGCATCCAATTCTTCCAAATAAAAACAATAGTTCATTTGATTCACTCATAGTGTTTTTGAGTATCTTTTCTTATACTTAGAGTGTCATGCTAAATTCTGGCTAGAAAGTGGTTAACTACAACCAGTATACTTTGAATATTTGTGGAAAGCTCCACTGGGAGAAGTAATTATTAAGCACTACTCACATAAATTAACATCATAAAAGGTGCTAAATTCTGTAGAGGAAATGAACATAATGTTATGAGAGACTAACATAATCAGACAGGTTCACTCTGGGTTATTGAAATCACCTAAAATCTTGAGAAGCAACATTTGAACTGAAGCCTAAAGGGGAAGAATGTTTCATGAAGGGAGACAGTATATCCAAAGGCTCTACAACCACAAAAAGATTTTGAGGTCTGAGGAAGGATGGGGCCTTGTGGCAACCAAACCAGGCACAAAGCAGTCACATGAAATAATTAGGAAGCTGTTTTACAAAAAATGTTTAAGTTACTGTCTGGAGAGCAGACAGGTAAGACAACAAGAGAAGTGGGAGAACTGGTCCTCAGGAGGCACTATGGTGATTTCGGTAGACTGGTAGTCATAGTGACAAAGACAAGAGCCTGGATTTGGGATAGTGTAGAATTCAGCATTACTATAAGTTTGGTGAATGGTTAAAAGTGGGAATGATGGAAACAATAGAATCCTAGACTTTCCTAAATTTCTGATTTATGCAGCTGGGTAAATAAATCTTCTGTTGGTTGAGAAGGGTAGATGTACATGGAGAGTGGGGATATATGCCAAATAAGAGCTGACCCTGAAATGCTTTAGATTTAACAGAATACATCAAATACACCCATGTGGAGATTGGCAACTAGTGTATCTGCAACTCAGAAGTTTGATCTGTGTGTAGAAACATGGAACATGAAGCAAGGCCCGGTGGCACGGGGCACATGCTTATAATCCCAGCTACTTGGAAGGCTGAGGCTACACAGGAAGTTCAAGGCCAATAATAAGACTGTTTCAAAATAAAAAGGAGACATGATGGTTGGGGACGAAGCTGGAATGTTTACTTAGCATTTTGGAGGCCCTGGCTTCAATAACTAACACCACACACAAAAAAAGAGTGACATTTGCATAAAATTTAAATCAAAGAAATCAATACAGAAACTTAAAATCTATCTATGTATCATCTATTGGAAAGAAGAAAGGCCAAATCTGATGGTTATGACGCCATTAAAACAAAACAAATAGGTAACAGAAAAAGCTGGAAAGAACTGTGGGAAGGGGACAGGAGGTGAACAGCAAGTAACACATGTCTGCTCAGTCTTTTGAGACACCCTTGAAAACATCACTTTGCTCATTTTCTAGATAGAGAAAATGTGTCTGACATAATACTCTTTCCTTCCTACAAGAATTAGATTTACTTTGACTCAATGAAAAAGAAAATACATCAGAATACTCACTGTATTCCACTACAAAACCACAACAATAGGCACTGTCATTACCTGATTCCACGTCCAGGGAGTATTTATCAATATTCAAGTTCATAGTTTGGTAAGCGGTAGTACAAAAGTCTTCCAGAACCATATACACAGCACTGTTGACATTAGGAGGCACAGACTCCGCAAACTTCATCCGGCTGTTCACCACGATGCTGCCATTTCTGAAGTTCAGGATCTCCAAGTTCTGAAACCCTGAGAGATTTGACTGGAGATAGGGAACCAGCTGCAATGCACGAAAAGGGGTAAGATCACAGCCACGGCTTAGCATTCTGTGGAATACATACCAAAATGACGAAAAACACACAAAAAACAAATTCTTTAAAAAGATGCTCATATGTTTTCTGTCTTTTGGTGATATAGTCAATAAAACAGAAAAGTTACTCTACAGGAAGAAGTACATGACAAAGTAGTGCAGTACAAGAAACAAAATCTGATCATCTTTGTTGACATGTGAATCTATATTTAACTGTACTATATTATAAATACATACACATTCATCATGTATTAGTCTGCCCCATCATTTGTGTATACAAATCAGACATAAAATCAGAAGGATACTGACTACTTGGGAAGATGAAATGGACCAGTGGAAGTGTGATGAAGACAGGAATACGTAATGGGGGATTGAATATGAGCAAAGTCCATATGTGTGTGTGTGTGTGTATATATATGTATATATGAAAATGTCATAATGATCCCTTTTATTTTATACACCAACTAAAACAAAACTTAAAAATTAGGAGTGAGGGGCTAGAGACATGGCTCAGCACTTAAGAACACTGACTGCTCTTGCAGAGGATCTGAGTTCAATTCCCAGCACCCACGTGGCAGCTAACAACCGTCTGCAACTCCAGTTCTAGGGGATCTGATGCCCTATTCTGACCTCTATGGGCACTGTACAACACAGGTGCATTTACACGCAAGCAGGCTATACATTCATACACATAAAAGTAATAAATAAAATATTTTTAAGTTAGGAGTGATTTGATAGCATAAAGTTTTGTGGAATTCATGAAGCAGTTCAGATACTCAGAGTTTGTTTGCTCTGTTTCACTGAAGAACCACAACAGTGAAGAAATGAACATTCACAAAACACTGATCTCACAATGAGATATTTTGTTTCAGTCTCAGAATTCCTGGCATAGATCTAACATATTCCTGGCGTTATCTAACATATCATATCACCCTTGTGCCACATTTATGTCACCATTTCTTGAGTCCACCTGTCTTATTTTTCTTCTGCCAATAATGATACCATCTACAGATGGATCATTTCCCTGGACTAGACTTGGTATGCTGAGGATGGGGATAGATTCACATGATGCTAACTAGTGCCCATGTTTTACACTTTGTGCTTACCAATTCTAAGAATCTTTGCTCCAGGGCCTTATATTCCAAAGAGTTTTTATTAAACAAGTCTTCTGAAAACATCATGTTTGTTACTCGGAGGCTGAAGAAAACCACCAATGCTCCTGTGGTCTGGGTGTGACTCCAGTCACCTCCTTTTGTGGGTTGAGCCACAAAAGGCATCTCTGTGGAGTGAACATTTGTAGACATTTCCACATAGCTACCAACCTTGCCATTTTGCTCTTGGATGAGCTCAGGCTGATAGTAGTGTGTGCCTGCCCGGTCTAATTCTAATGAAATATCCTGTACGCCCATTATTACTTCATCCTCTAGCAGGGTGGAGCTGGTGGCTGGCAACAATTCAGTGGACTGTGTCATGGAAGCATTCAACTGGAGTCTGTCAGTTCTCTCTGGTGTACTTGCCAGTGTGTCTCTGGACAGTTTCCCTAGGGAAGAAGTTCTTGCCCAAACTGTATCTGATTCTGGTAATATAGTCCACACCGGCTTCATGTCTGGCTTTGCCACTGAAACCTCACTGTCAATCCATTTGTGACTGGATGACTGTGTTGTTTGCTCCACATCCCCCTTCAGGAAGGCTTGGTCCGTTTCCTCAGTAGAAGCAGAGACTTCAATAGTTTCTGGTAAAAGAGATACTTCAGTAACAGAGTAAGAGTCAATGTCAGGTACCTCTGGTGTGTGCTTCAAAAAAATTAGAGATGTAGAATGAGTTGCAGACTCTACAAAGATGGGTATGGTAAATCCACCAAGGGAATCTTCTTCTGATAGTTTTGTGGATCTGTCATCAGACCTATGTTCTGAATGTCCAATAATTTGGTCTGTGGAATCTACTTTGTCATCTACAAGTAGTTTTTCACCTAAATTCTCAGTTGGCCAGAGTGAATCCTCATCCTCAGGCCGTGACTTTGACAGTGGTTTAGTGCTCTTCTCTACTGAAGTCTCACTCCATGGCCAAGTAATCAGATTCAAGTTTTCCCCAGATCCAGATCCTAAACCACTTTCAAATATGAACTCTTTTTCCACAGAGGTGTCTGGAAACAAAGGGCTTACTTCCAATTTGTCTATGACTTTGGAGGACAAGGAGTCTAAACCAAAAGGTACAGTAGTCTCTTTAGCAAGATCTTCCCTAACAGAAGAGGTCAGATATGGTGAGAATGTGGGAAGAGTCATGCCAGAGTCTTCCACAGACGCTACTATTTCTTTAGGCACAGGTTGAATGAATGAACTTGAAGGCAATGGATCAACAGAAAGAACATCTTTTGCATCTTCAATATTGGCTAATCCTAAAAACAAAGTTTTCCATTAATGAATCTACAAAGTTCCCAAAACATAATCCTAGTTCTCCTAATAAAACTAGTTGCCTGTTTTCTCCAGTTACCAGGGACAAGGGCAGTCTTTTAACCTACCCTATAAGAAGATATATTTGTAATGTAATCATTCATGAATATAACCCCCTTCTCTGGACATAAGACCTTGACTATTGAAATAATCCTCAAACACTTGATTATTCCCCTGAAAATAATGAATTAACCATACTGGAAAACACAGACAGAACTGTGCTTCTCTTTCTTTGCTGTGTTTATTGTCCACCATCTTTATTGTCCATCATCCTTGAGATGTACCCTGTGTTCAAAATTCTAGATCCATTATTTATTTATATCTTTGTTTGTCATCTTATTTCCTATCTCAAATTCACCCCATCACACTGATCTGTCCTGTCCTCTACAGCATCATGTTTGTGGCTTCCCTAGTTCAGATTCTCCTCATTATTGCCATAACCTAAAATCTCTACACTTGCTCCCACAATTAATCCTATTAGAACTTACTAGAATAATCTTCTTTAACGCAGTTCACTACTCTAATAAAGTTCTTTGACAGTACCAGTCATAGCAGTTTAATTATATATTCTTCAATATGACCTTCAAAATTTCAATTAATTGATCTCACCCCACCTCCTCAAAGGTGCTTCTTAGTATGTAGTGATTTGGGCTTTCCAATCTAATTAATTAAATCTGATTGTTCTTCTCTCCCATGGGTTTCCCCGGACATTTCACCCTGTTGAATGCTACCATACTTTTCTCATTAATCTCTTCCTCTCTTCAAAGCTTTTGCCATCTGATTCAACAAATAAGCATGAAAAGAGGTTAACGTTCCTCACCGTCTTCTAATACGTAAGATCCAGAAGTCCTCTCGTCAGAAGCCACAGGGAAGCCGATCTGAAGCACTGCTGGGGTGACAGAAGGAAGAGTCAAGCTGCTGCCCTCTGAACCCTCCGGGGAAGAACTGAGGATCACGTTCGAGGGAGAGGCTAATTTAGTTGCAGACACTAAATCACCCAAAGCACTTTCTGACCAGAGTTCCCTGCCAGTGGTTGAGGGAGGACCAGAGCCGAAATCAAGTGGTGAAATATTGCTGGTGGTGGATTCATCTGCTGAGGGCCATTCAGCTTGAAAGGTATTATCCTGGGAGGGGAGAAAAAGGCTAAATCATATCATAGAGAAAAGACATACATAGAAATGATTTTTAAATGCTTCCCATCTATCCATATTCCTGGGCTTCCTAGAGGAAAGGATAATGTCATATTGGAGGAGAAAAGCACAAGAGCTCTTGGATCAAACATTCTGGAATCAAATCGAAGTTCAGTTAGTTACCAGATCAAAAATCTAACAGATAACCTCTCAAAACTTGCCTGTAAAGAGCCAAGAGAAGTAGCATATTTAAAAGACCCTAAACAAAACGAATTTGTAGGAGTACATTGTTTCTCTTGCTTTAGATATTCCACTTCCTTCTGTCTTTTTGCTCAAATGACTTTAAATACTCTAACGTTATCAATATCTGTCATTTGTTGGCAAAGATGTGCACTGCCTATAGCAAGAAGGAACAGTTGGAATTTTATCCACCAACTATCCAATGAAGGTCTTCCATTCTGAAAGCTATCTAATGAAAGACTTCCATTTTTATGAAAAATCTCATTATATCAAAGTGCTGTCTGATTGTCTCAAATAAATTACCTAATATAAAATGTCATCTTATCTCAAAATAAAAGTTTCTTTTTATGGTGACTTTTTATCATTGTAGTGCTAATCTTAACTCAGTGTCTGTGTTCAGGAATAGAAAACAGAAATACAACCCTTGAACAGGATAATTCTTTAATTTTGTGAAGATTTAATCTATGTAAAAAATGATGTTAATGGCCATGGCAGTTATGGGAGTTTATTGTTTTATAAGATTTATTTTCATTTTATGTGTATGAATGTTTTCCCTGCATGTATGTAAGTGCACCACATAATAGGCTAGTGCCCAAAGAGATCAGAAGAGGGCATAGAAGCCGCTGGAACTGGAGTTAAGGACAGGCATTAACTGCGATGTGTGTGCTGGGCACCAAATCCAGGCCACCTGCAAGAGCAGACAGTGCTCTTAACTGTTGAGCCATCTCTCCAGCCCTAGAGTTTATTTATTTTAATCTATGCTAGGCATTAGACTGGAGTATAATATTCTAATAACCTGAGTTCATTGAAGTAAAATATACTGCAATAGAAAAAAAATGCATTGTATAAGGAAGACGCTGAAGACTGTTCTCAAATGCCTAGATAAAACAGCAAATGAGTTGTGGAGAAAGTGAAGGATTTCAGGGTGAGAAATGCCCTCTCAGGAATCCCGGATCAGATATGAACCTGAGAACAGTAAGACATGGCTCATGAGTTGGGCCGGTAGCATCGTGGAGTAGGAAACCACCAGGAACAGTATAGCCTTACATAACTATGCAGTGTGAGCAGCTCACAATTGCTGACCTGGGTATAGGGTGCTCCCACAGAACTTAGAACCACACAGTCACATTTTTTCCTAGAATGTCTAAGTTATTCTGAATGGACCTTCTGAAAAGAGTAAAAGTTGAGTTAATAAATAATAAGAATAAATTGAAATTCTAAATGTGAATGAATAAAAGTAAGAAAAAAAATGCTCATTTATCTTGCCAAAGTCTGAGGGACTGTATTAGTCCATTCTTTGGTCTATAAAAAATCTTAGCTGAAAGAACGAGCATGTACATGTATGTGAGCATAGCAAAATATCACATTTTAGAACTAGAAAGACTTGAGAATCAATCCAGTCACATGTTCTACAAATAAAAAGCTGAGGCATATAGGAGCAAAAATAATCACACAACAAAAAGGGACAAAATATTGGAACTTAAAGCTGAAACTCTGGCCTTCCCAGGCATGTTTTTTTCCACTGTAACTGTTCATTCAGATGTCTCTACAACTCTGTGTACCCAGACAGTGAAAGGTTGCTAGCCAAGAAACTAAAGTCCATAAACTACATAGTCCATGCTCCTGGGTTAGCAATTTCCACAGGTCCTCCAGACCCAGGTGAGTGCAAAGAAGGAAAGAGGGATGGAGAGATGGATCAGAGGTTACGACTGAGGACAGCTCTTCTAGAGGATCTGAGTTCAGTTCCCAGCAGCCATGTCAGGTGGCTCACAACCCCCATCTCCAGGGAATGCAACCTGTCTGTCCTCCACATACACCTACACACACACACACACACACACACACACACACACACAATTTTAAAAAATTTTAAAAGAGGGAGAAAGACAAACTGTTTTAATATTTTAATGTCTTTATAGGAGATATGGAAACTTTGTACAGAAAGAAAAGTTACTTTATTTTCTCTTTCTTTTTCCAGTATCTAAAATTTACATGTATATTCAAAAGAAGACATTTGTTCAATACCAGGTTCTCTTCTTCAAAAAAGGAGTTAGAGTGCTTGCTACGGTACCGTATCTGAAATTCACCTTTTCCCCTATTTGTTTTCTAGAACTATTTCTAAAGTTATGTTGAAGCAACCTGTGCTTCTGGCTGAGTCATGCATATGTTTTAAAAAATTCTAGATCAGATGGCTTAATAAGCTGTCTAGCCCACGCTAAGGAAATTTTTTCATCAGACAGAGCCTATGACGTGATACCTATTAGGAAAGTGCAAAGTCCTCAAGGGGATGGAGAAGTGGTTCAGCAGTTAAGAGAGTATACTGCTATTGCAAGGACCCAAGTTCAGTTCCCAGCAAGCACCCACGTCTGATGGCTCAAAACTTCTCTAACTCTATATCCAGGCTTCTCTAACTCTATATCCAGGGATCTGATGTCCTCTTCTGGCCTCCATAGGAACCAGCATATACATGCACATACCCACACATAATTTAAAATAAAATATGTTAAGGAGTCCTCAAGTAGTAACTATTAATATCTTATTTCATAAGTTACTGAAAAATACATATATGTTATATGTGCAATTGCATGAGCTATTGCATGAAGGCTATACAACAAAAATCACAGTGCCAGGCAAGGGAAACCCCTCTTCCAGATGTTGAACAGTTTGGTCCAAGAGCCTCCCAAAATAATTTAGGCTATTGACACATCCCTTGGTTGCCTCCCAGAACTTGAAGATAAGACCCTATTGCTGAAAACATCACATATTTTGGAGACAGGACTTGAAGCAATGGAGCTGGAAGACTAGCTCTCATAGTATCAGAAGGCACTATGTAAGCTGCCAAGGGAGAAAATCAATCAGTGCTGCTACCTAGCTACAAACCACAACAATGACCAGTCCAGTAAATTATCTCTACTTGTGCAATAGTGGCACTTTTATCTTTGGGATAATCAATTGCTATCTAATGGGCTTAAGGCCCTCTCAAGAGGAAGGAATCCATTCATGGTAAACATAGACAAGTACACATAGTTGGAGAGGTCACAGACACTAGAGAAAAACCTACCATCGTCACTTTCCTAGACCAATGTAATATCATAATATGTTCTAAATATATATCCTTATTTTCATAATATCTTTAATAAAAGTCATTACAAATAGGACCAGGGGTGGTGGAGCACACCTTTAATCCAGTCCTTGGAAGGTAGACATAGGTGGCTATCTGTGAGATCAGGGCCAGCAAGGTCTGCATAGTGAGTTCCAAGTCAACCGGGGCTACAAGGAGACCCTGTCTCAAAAAAAATTTTTTAATGTCATTACAAATAGATAATAAAGTGTGAAAGTAAAATTTTTTAAATGACCTTTCGAATAAAAAGGTAAGCACATCAACTTCACACAGATACTCCTCTAAAAGAATTACATGATAATGAAGGTTTCTTATACATTTTAAAAGATGAACACACCATGCAAAGAGTGGTGCTTTATTTACTTTGTGTCAATAGTAACAAATTCAACTCCTGAATATTTTTAAATTTAATATAGTATAGTGAAGTGTTTAATACCATATTGGCCAGCTTCATCTCTAACAATTCCATTCTAATAGCTTTCCAGTACTATAGAAAACATACTGTAGGGCTGGAGACATGACTCAGCCAGTAAGAGCACTGGCTGCTCCAGCAGAGGACCCAGGTTCAAATCCCAGCAACCAATCATAACTCCAGTTACAGGGAATTTGACGCCCTCTTCCGTCCTCTGTGGGCACTGCACAACATGGGTGCACTCTGCATACATGCAGACAATATAGTATACTCAGACACATAAATATAAATTTACATTTTTTTAAAGAAAATACATCCTAGTTCTCAAAACTAGGATGCCAGAAAGCTTTGAATTAGCTTCCTACTTCTAAATGAAGTCTGAAAATTTAAATTTGATTAAGAAATTTCACTTCTACGATAAAATAAAATGTTGAAGGAAGGGAGAAAGCAATAGCTGTCCCTTTGCAATCAATTAGGTCTTATTATCATTCATCAATATTTCATTGTTTCAAATTCCTCATGTTCTATTAATATGGAGAAGCTGGTAATTAATTAGATTCTATAGATACAGATAAGATAGTAGTTACCAGAGTTTGGAAAAAATATGCATAAAAGAATAGAGAAAAGTTGGTTAATGAATACAAAAATACAGTTATAAAGAAAAATACCTAGTGTTCTATAGCATAACAGTGACTATATTTAATAATAATTTATAGTATATTTCAAAATAGTTAAATTTGACTGTTCTCAACATACATAATAATGATAAATGTTTAGGGACAGATATGCCAATTACTCTCATTTGACCACAATGTACAGTGTGAAAACCTTCATAAATATACATAGTTATTATGTATCATAAAAATGTTAACATATTCCAGTCTCCTTACATTTTTAACTAATTTCCTACTGTTGTCGCTTCTCATAAAAAGATGAGAAAGAAAAACTGGGCTACTGCCACATAACTGAAAAATAATCCCAGTTAGTCAGTGTTTGCCATCATTAGCTGGCAGCCACAGCCATGCCCTGGCCTCTTTCTCACAGAAGGGAATGGGAATTTCTTGGTATCAGGGTCTTCCTGACTCTCCAAAGAAACTAGAAACCTGCATTTTTATGTAAAACCTAATATTTAGATATTGGGGTTTTTTTTTCCTTTTAATTTGGTTCCAAAATATATTTCTATTTCTGAATCCAGTTGGCAACCTCTGGCTGATTCGGAATTTCTTGTTTTTTATGCTTCTGTGTGTGTGGTCCCATTTTTTTTACATGGTACTAGCGATCTGAACTCAGTTACTCGTGTTTGAATAGCAGGCACTTTATAGACTGAGTCACCTCTCCAGCCCTATACACTTTGTGTCATAAATACCCTAACAGATCTCCTGTGGTTGGAGAAGCCCCAGGACAGTGTGATTAGGAGAAGGGGTGCCATCACCTCCCCCTGCCTCTACACCCTGGGTGGACTTGCAGGACAACAGCTATGTCACCTTATTTGTTTAGAAATCTGTCTACTACCAGACTGGAAACTTCTCAGAGTAGGACCATGCCTCATTCATTTTAGTTTTCCCAGTACTTGGCACATTAACAAGAACAAAATAAATATATTTGGATGAATGTCCAAATAAATGTCAAATTAATGTGCTATCTAATGTCAATACTCCAAAAACATTCTTTCTCCAACACAGTTCTCAATGGCTCCACATTTCAAAACTAAGTTGCTTTATAATTCAGTAAGAGGAAACAGCTATGTAGACCAATGGTTGAGTGAATTTACTTTCTAAATTCTCATTGTTCTGCTAATGTCAAGAAACAAGTATTTCAAAGAACTAAGTGAGATAAGAAGACATTTTAAGAGAAAAGGAATGAGGACTGTGAGTAGAAAAGAAGTCGCCTTCTGTGTCTGTGTGATCACAAATGATCACTGGAGTCATCTGCACACGGGTAGTCACTGCATTGTAGTTGGGGGTGTCCACCCTGATGTTCCAACTATACTAGAGGAAGTCATTCTCTGTTCTCCTCAACATCCCCCATAAGTGAAACGGAAAATGGAGATGGAGGGAGGAAATCCTGATGGAGTTGAGTGGTAAGCACACAAAAAAAGATTCATTTTATGTTGTTTATGTACAAATGGAAATGTTTTTACTTCAGTATAAAAGGTAGGCTGTGAGCCAGGAAAATGACTCAGTGAGAAAAGGTGCTTGCCACCTAAGCCTGGCAACCTGAGTTGAAGCCCTGAAACCCATATAAGGGTGGAAGGAGAGAGCCAAGTTCACAAAGTTGTGCTCTGACCTCCCCATGCATGCTATAGCTTGCATGCCTTTACACATACATCCTGTGCATACACACATACAATACTAACAAAGTTTATTTTAAAAGAGGACTGATTTTAGAGTGTGTCTCATTGATCAGCTAGTCAATATTCCCACACTTCCATTTCGCCTTTTCATGTTCGTGTGATTCTATATGCTTTGATGTCTCAACTTCCTTCAATATAATCCTTGAAATACAAATATGTACACTCTACCTACATACATCAATTTATACTCTTGGCTATAAAATCTTACTTCTTGGTAACTTAAAAAACAACTCAATGGGCAGTTACAGCTTAATTATCCCCAAACAAGTATGAGACATAAATAATAAATCTTCCACCATATGTGGAGTTTGTCAATGAAGACTTCATTCAACTATTGTGAAAGGTTTCAATTTTCTGAACCAACACGTAGTACCGATGAGCTTACAACTAAGAGTAATGTCCAGGCATGATGCAAAAGAATACTTGAAATGGGAACAGCTTGGGAAATCCATAATGCCAGAGTAAGAAGTAGGAGAGGCTGCACAGGAGAGAAGCTTGAGGGGCTGAATCTAGGTGTAAGGCATAGAGGCTTACCAGAATAGAGGATGGGGTTGCCTGAAAACTTGAACTTTGGGTGTTCCAAGTGAGGTCTTCCATTTGGGGAAGCAGAACTCCTCTCACTGAGGGAAGAATAAAGTTAAAGAACATTTTCAACTGAGATACAGGAACAACTAAAACCAGTTTCATCCTCTGTATTGGTTAGATTTTGACAAAATAGATGAGGTCGTCATGCTTAGAAAATGTTTGTGATACTGATGTTCAAATATTTTATGTGCATTGGAACAATCTGTCTGACTTTTAAGAATCCAATATGAAACAAATATGCTTCCACTATAACACAGTGCCAGGTTGTGTTACTTCTTTCTTCTTGTCAGTTTTCACTCTTTGCTAGATTCTTACAAAGTGCTGGTTTTCCATTCCTTTCTTTCCTTCTTTTATTTTCTTATTTATTATTTACCTTGTAGGGTTTCGACTAACTAGCCCAGGCTACCCTCAAACTTGTAATCTTCTTACTTCAGCCTTCAGAGAACAGTATTAAAAGCATGTACCACCAATTCCACTATTTTTTTTAAGTAAAAACAAAGTTGAACTGAAATTTTGATCCATTTGGTTATGCGAGGATAGTAAAAAAAAAAAAGTACACAAAATTATTTATTTTTTTGGCAATAAAAGCCTTTATAAAATGGACTAGTGCACCAGTTGCTGCAATAATAGTAAACAGCAATAAAGAAACAACAGTAGATTGTATAATTTAACTCAACAAATGTTTACTGAATCCTTACTAGTTACAAAAGACCTTGCCAAAACTGAGAGTATAAACATTAATAAAGCCAAGTCTCTCATCTGGAAGCATTTCCTACATCAGAAAGATAAACATAAATTGGAAATTATGAACCAATATGAGAGCATTATACAAAGTATAGGAACACAAAGAGGCAACTGACTTTTCCTGAAGGGGAGAGGGAATCAATAAAGGCTAAAAAGAGGGGATTTCTAGGAGAGGGGCCTGGCACACACTTCTAAAATAAAGACAGCGTCTCATCATTCACCTGTTTCAACTGGCCTGACATACAGGAATCTATCTGAAGTGGAGAGTCCTATCTGGTTTAAGTTTTTGCAAATCTCTTTCCAACTATGTATAAATTATCATGTCCTCTATGCAAAATAATATTTATAAGCTCAAGAATGAGTGTGTCTTTTGGAATAGCAACCAGAATATCTAGAAATCTGTAGTCTCATTTGGAAAATGCCAAGAAAACAGAAATGTATTTTATTAACAAAATTCTGAATGATTAAAATATACATCTAACAGAAGGTCATGCCATCTGAATCAGGTGACATTGGATTTTTTAAAGCCTTTGTCAAACTTGCCTGGAATCTGTTGCCCATCTGAGGTCACCATGGCTAGTCTCTGGTTTTAGGTTACAAGAAACTTTTTCTAGTCCCACTTTTTATCTGGGATGTATTTCAATAGTATATGAGGAAATGATCCCAGAGTGCTCACCCTTCTCCTAATGTTTTAAAACCCTTAGCTTCACATCATTACCACCAAAGACAGTGCCTCTCCATCTTCAGTGGATTCTACGTAGCCCATATAAAATTCAGATCACATTTTGACTCTCTCTCTCAACACAATGTCAGCATTAAAGAAACAGTCCATCAGTCAAAGTTGTTGAAAAGCAATGTGAAGAATTAGTCCTGCTCAGTAATATTTTTTGTTTGGGAAATAAGGGATTTTAGCATATATGGTAAAAATTTTCTCTTTCTCTAACATACATATATACACATGAATACAGATATACACAAGTGTACATAACACACACTCACACCACAGACAGATAAACAAATAAATGTGAAAAAATTAATGCACTGTTATAAGTGTTTTTCTTGTTTTCCTCTTTAGCAACTGGCGCTTTTCCCATTCTCTCAGTGAAATACACTGTGCTGGAAGTTTTACAAAATTCAACTACCCGAAGTGAAGACACCATGGCACAGCAAACATGAAAAAAAAGCAGTAATAACAAATAAGTTAGGACACCATGCCCCTAAAGGATTAAGATGCTGTGCACAGGTAGCTTGATAGTGAGCAAGCCTTAGGCCCCAGTTGACAGAAACACCCTTCTAGCCTCCTGCCCACAGTGGTCCCCTTCTCCCTGATGATCCTGATCCATCTGAACTCTAACTTGTACTGAACACTCTGGGACTCTTCTTGGCATGCAGTTCTTTGGCCATTTCCGTTGGCCTTCTTCAGCTGTCCCTTCTGTCCTGCTGACTTTAAGTCATAACCAACTTGCATTTTTCTGCAGAGTTCATCTTGTGATTGCCTTGCAGCCTATTCTGATCCATATGTTCAGGTATTACTTTCCTTTTTCTTATACTTGGTTCCCATCTCTCCAAAAGCATTTTGAAATGCCATGCTAATCTCTGCTCTCCCTGCTCTGTGACCTTCTGCCTACAGATATCCCAGAAAGCCATTGCTTAATCTATCCCAAATGGCTTCATGACTGAAGCTGCACGTATCAGGATAGGTCCCAGTTCATGCAATCTATGAAAATGTAGAGCCATACATATTAAGGAAGTGTGCACCATACCACATTGGGAAAGAAACAAAAACTACACAAGGATTCAATGACTATTATTCAACTCACCATTGATAAGCTGGAGAGACTCTGGATCTGGATTCAAAGAGGAATTCCCCATCAAAAAATTCTGATGCAGTGTTTCAGCAATATAATCCCTGAAGTTACTGATTGTATAAACAGCAGTAGGCTTATCATCCAATTCTACAAGGCCATGGTTTTCGACCTTGTTGGAATGAAGGCTTATCAGGTCCCAGGTGGTATTGCTGATGGCCTCACCATTGAAGGTGACTACATAGTGAACATCTATACCACTGTGGATCAAAAGAGAACAGATTGGGTACAGCTAAGAAAGCACAAAGAAAGCAGTTTGGGGTCTATAGAAATCAAACATTGATCAAGAGAGGGAATCTGGAAAGTCATGGAGTTCATACACATTCTCTGTAGACTCTGGGCAACTTTTGGGCATCCCTTCCCAGAGAATGGAGGGACAAAGCTTTAGGAACAGGACAAGAATTCCAAAGAAGCCACAGACTCAACCCTACAGAATTATCTGAGCTTCTTCATCCCTCCCACTCTCATCCTTTATTTTCTCTTTCAAAGCCAGCTCCTCTCTGTTCACTAATAGCCTTCTTTCTTCTTTCCCTATATGAACAAACGTACCTGAAAAGAAACTGTAACTACCAAACGTACCTGAAAAGAAGCTATAACTACAAAGACTGATTGACTGATTAGAGGTTCAATGATGTGGGAAGTTGGAATATTACAAGTCTAGAGTCAAACTAATAGCCATTTATTTCCCACGCTGTGTATGAACTAACATCTTTATAACTATTGGGTAAATTCTTTGGAATGCACAAACAGACTCCTAATTTCCACCAATCCAAAAGCAAAGAATGTTATTAGATTATATCTGGGGCCTATAACAGAGACTGCCTCTCTTTGTTGTAATCCACCTGCTGTTTCTACCAATGTCTTTGAAACCTGTGTTGATTTCTGACTGTCTTTGTTAAACTCCACCCACCCAGGGTTCAGGGACCATTGCAGAAGAGGGGGTGGAAAGATTGTAAGATCCAGGGAAGAGATACATGACCACATGGAAATACAGTCTTACAGGCTCCTTACAGGGACCTTGCTCATATGAACTTACAGCAATGGTGTCAGCCTACACACAACTCCTTCAAACTCAAGCAGACAAAAAACCCAGCAGAATACTGTGGAAATGGACAGCAGGCCCCAATCTTAGTGAAAGAACTATTGGCAACTGATTATTCTTCAGTGAGAAAAAGCTAATCTTCTTTAAGGAAGAAATTCTAGATACGCTGACGAGTCCTCAGTGGATGAACTTCCACCGAGGGACATCTGGGGACAACTTGTCTCAATAGAACTTAACACAAATGACAAAATTCATAAAACCAGTGTGGGGGCTAAGGGCAGTACCAATGGGGACAACAGCATAAAGAGGATTAAGATGTTCTGTATGAAATGCACAAAATTACAAAAAAAATTAATGTATTTCCTTTTTTCCTTCTACCACTTCCCTACACTCTGTGACCTCAGCTCTGCCATGATCCTTGCCAGATCCACCTGGGAGTTGTTCCAGACCTTCCTAGCAGTCAAACCTGCTTTAGCTAGTAGGATCCTTGCACCCCAAGACCCATGAGCCCTCCCAATCTATCAGTTAACCTGTTCCCCTAGCAACCACTCAGGTCACCCTGCTCTTACAGAACCATGACAAGTCAACCATGGACTGTCAGCTCAAAAGTTGCACCTATCCTTAACATAACTGAGTCTAATACCACATTTTCACATCAACATAAAGCGGTCCTAAAATTGAACACCAAGCACTACTCAGCTGAACCATAATCTGACATCTTGGGAAAACAGAAAAGATACAAATAACCCCTTAACAAAGATGAGAACACATACCCATACAAAGAAACACCATCAAGAACACAAGTCCAGATACCTAGGTATCATAAAAAAAATACACAATCTGGGGGCTAAAGAGATGGCTGAAGAGACTAGCTGTTTTTGCAGAAGAACCTGATTAGAATCCCAGTACTCACAACTAATAATTATTGGTAACTCCAGTTCCAGGGGATCCAAATTCTCTCTTCTGTCCTCCATGGTCATTGCATGACACAGGTACTTACATAAATCCAGGTATAATACACATACACATATAAGGATAATTAATTAATTAAAATAAGCCAAGAAAGAAATGTATAAGACCTCTAGGACACTGGAAGAAGACAAGACTCATAGGCATAGAAAAAGGAGAAGAAACCCAGGTCAAAAGCACAGAAAATATTTTTAATAAAATCATAGAAGAAAATTTTCCAAACCTAGGGAAAGAGATAACTGTCAAGGTACAAGAGGCATAAAGTACACCAAGTAGACAGGAAAAGAAAAGAAACTCCCACATCATATAATAGTCAAACCTTTAAATGCACATAACAAATAAAAGATATTGAAAGCAGTGAGATAGAAAGAACAAGTCACATACAAAGACAGGTCCATTAGAATAACAGCTGACTTTTCAACAGAGATGAAGAAAGTCAGACGGCTTAGACCAATGTCCTACAAGTCATGAAAAAACACAGATTCCAGCCACACAGCTACTATACCCATCAAAACTATCAGCTGTAATTGAAGGAGAAAGAAAAAGTTTCCATGATAAAAAGAGATTCTAAGAATCTGTCCATAAAACCAGCTCTCCAGAGAATATTCGATGGAATACTTCAGTCAGAAAAAAAAGTTAAAGACTCTCAAGAGGGAATAATGAATAGATAAATTATCCCAGAATACTCAACCAAAAGAGGGCTAAGAAAACAGCCCTACAGTACCAACATATAGGAATTAATAAATATTGGTTGATAATATACTCCCAGTATTAATGATCTCAGCTCCCAAGTAAAATGAAACAGACTAACTGATTGGATAAGAAAATAGGATCCGTTGATTTTCTGCCTCCAAGAAACATACCTCACTAACAATGATCAATACAACCTTAAAAGAATGGAAAAAGATATTCCAAGTAAATGGAACCAAGAAACAAGAAGACGTAGCTATTCTAATACCTTACAAAATAGACTTGAAACTAAAACATGTCAGAAGAGACAGGAAAGGTCACTTCATTATTCATTAAAAGAAAAATACAAAAGGAAGATATCACAGTCCTAATATATATGCAGTACACACATGGGCACCAAGTTTCATAAGAGGAACATTATTAGATTTAAAATGATACAGTGATAATGGATGATTTCAATATCCCACTGTCACAAGGGAACAGGTCAACCAGACATAAACTAAATAGATAAAGCCTGGAGTTAGATGAGACCATAAATCAAATGGACCTAACAGACATCTACAGAACATTCCACCTACACACCAAAGAGTACATTTTCTTCTCAGAAGCCCATGAAATTTCTCCAAAATTGGCCACATATTAAGACATAAAATATAAATTTACAAAAATGCAATATCATCCTGTATTCTATCTGACCACAAAGGAATAAACATAGGAATCAATAATGAAAATGGAAAAAATTACACAAAGTCATGGAAGCTAAACCAACACCCTTCTGAATGAAATTTGGACCAAGGGAGAAATCAAGGAAGAAATTTTAAATTCCTTAGAATTGCAGCTGAAGTGATAATTCAGTGGTTAAGAACACTAGCTGCTCTTGCAGAGGACCTGGGTTCAGTTCCCAGCACCCACGTGGTAGCTAACAACCATGCAAAACTCCAGTTCCATGGGATCTGATGCCCTCTTCTGGCCTCCACGAGTACTGCACAGTATGGGAGTACTTACATACAAGCAGGCTCACTCACACACATAAAATAAAAATATTAAATATTTTTAATTCTTAGAATTTAATTAAAATTAAAACATACCAAAACCCATGGGACACAATGAAGGCAGTCCTAAGAGGGAAATTTGTAGCCTTTAGTGCCTATGTTAAAAAATTAGAAACAGCTCACATAAATAAATTAATGATGCACCTGAAAGCCTTAGAAAATCAAAAGCAGTTCACAGAAAGAGATAAATAAAATCAAGGCTGAAATTAATGAAATAGAAACAAAGAAAACAATACAAAGAATCAATGAAATGAAAATTTGGCCCTTTGAAAAGATTAAAAGATTGACAAACCTTGAGCCAAATCAACCAAAAGAAAGAGAGGATCAAAATTAACAAACTCAGAGATGAAAAGAGAAACATTACAACTCTAAATAAAGTAAAAAAGCTAGAAGGACATACTTTTAAAAATCAATATTCCACTAAACTAGAAAATCTAAAAGAAATAGATGAATTCCTATATATGTATGGCCTACCAAAGTTAAACCAAAATGGCATAAGTAATCTAAACAGACACACAACAACCAATGGGACACAGTAATTAAAAATCTTCCACTAAAACAGGGTTGGTGGCACATGTCTTAACACCTGCACTGTGGGGGCACAGGCGGGTGGATCTCTATGATTTCAAGGCCATCCTGGTCTACAGAGTGAGTTCCAGGCCTGCTGGGATTCCAGGGAGAACCTCAAAAAAACTTCCACTAAAAAGAGCCTAGGACCAGATGATTACATCACAGATCCTACCAAACCTTTAATATTCTTCAAATTATTCCATAAAATAAAAAATGAAGAAACACTCTCAAATTCCTTCTATCAAGTTATTATTACTATAATACCAAAACCAGACAAAGACATAACAAAATTGAAAATTTATAAACCGATATCTCTAGTGAATATAGAAATGTAAACATGTAGAACATGTAAAAATTCACAATAAAATACTTGCAAACCAAATGCACATCAAAACACATTATCCACCATAATCAACCTAACTTCATCAAAGAGATGCAGGGATGGTTCAACATACATAAATCAATAAATGTAATCTACCACATAAACAGCTTCAAGGACAAACATCACATGATTATCTCATTGATGTAGAAAAGGCCTTTGCCAAAAGTCCAACATCCATTCATGATTAAAAAGTCATGGAGAATCGAGGAATACAGGGGACATATCTCAATGTAATAAAGGCAATATACCTACCACAAGCCCACAGCCAACATCAAACTAAATGGAGAAAAACTGGAGGCACTCCCATTTAAATCAACAGAACAAGGATGTCTGCTGTCTCCATCCCTGTGCTTGAAGTCTTAGCTAGAGCAATAAGGCAAATGAAGGCGATAAAGGGATATAAATTTAAAAGGGAGAAGTTAAAGTCTCCTTATTTGCAGTTGGCATGATGCTATGCACAAACGACCCTAAACTTTCCACCAGAAAGCTGCTAGAACTGATAAATACAGTAATAAAATTAGCAGGATATGAAATTAACACCCTAAAATCAGTAGCTTTCCTATATGCCCACAACAAACATACCAAGTATGATCTGGAAAACGATCCCATTCACAATAGCCTCAAAAAATATATATATATATTTTGAAATAAATCTAACAAAGGAAGTGAAGGACTTGTACAATAAAATCTTTAAGATAACGAAGAAAGAATTTGAAAAGGATACCAGAAGATAGAAAGACCTCCAAAACCCATAGATCAGAAGGATTAATATTGTGAAAATGGCCATCCTATGAAAAGCAATCTACAAATTTAATGCAATACTCATTAGCATTCCAACACAATTCTTCACACAAAATGAAAAAAAATTATCTTAAGTTTTATATGAAAGCACACACAAAAAATAGGATATTCAAAATAATCCTCAACAATAAAAGAACTTTGAGAGGGGCTGGAAATCACCCTGAAAGCTAGTAGTCTTGCCTTTTATCTATTTTAGAAAATAAAAGTTGGATGGACAAGTTAGGAAATTATATTAGTAAATTGTCACGTGCTGTTTGAGCTCACTGAGAAGCTGACTCTGGAGACTCAAGTCTGTTATCTCAAGATGTTCTCCAAGACTCTTGTCCAGGTTCAGGCTGGCCTCCTGACCCTGTCACAAGAAAAAAAAAAATAACAAAATAGCCTAAGAGTAAAGGCACTGTGCTGTTGAAAAAAACTGAGAGATAAACTAATTTCAACAGAGGTTATTGTTATTTATCTCATGGTATAAAATGTCTACAGCAAAAGTAGCTAATGAGATTCTCTATTTTGTCACAACAATAAAGAAAGTCACTAACAGAAACTAATGCCAAGGGATAGTATATACAAAGGTATGTTTAACTACTTAATGAAAGAACCAACAGAATAGAATTTTTTAAAGGACAATTCACAGTCCAGGGAGAAAATAGAGAGTACCATCTGCCTAAAATTTCTCAGTCAGTAACTAAAACATCACAGTTTTCCTTAAGTGGTTATGCTGGAGGTTGTGGCCTGTATTGCTAGGTACCAGTTGCTTCTCTCTACCTAGTGTTTACACTCCTTCAAAACTTAATGCAAGGATTTGTTGGTCCACTCTCTGAACAACATAAAATGAAAAATATTTTAACTGCTTTGTGTTTTCTGTAATGTTTACCTGGGAACATTGTTGCATAAATTTTCTCATGGCGGGTCTCCACATTCAGCCACACCCTGCCCTCCAGGTCTGAACTGACTGACCAAATAGAAAATGATCTTTTTAGAGAAATGATTTATTTCAGGTGAGCCATAAAGTCATTTTTACCAGCAATCCACCCGCCTGAAGCTGCCATAGGGATGGCACGTGAGTCTCTCTGCTCTGGGCGCAAAGCCCTTTGTTCCGGGGCTCGGTCTGGTCCCAGCCCGCTGGCTTCCACTCACATGATCCTTAGGACCACAGGGACTTGGGACATGGCCTCCTGGGTTTTGGACTTCTGCATGGGCCCGCGACCAGGGTGTTTTTCGTCCCCCGTGGATCTTAGAAATCTCCATGCCTCTCTCCAGCTTGCGGCCATGTTCCTTCCCCTACTCTCCCCACCTTCCTTTTCCCTTATTGGTCCAAGGGCGGGACTTGCCATGGAATGAACCAATAAGAAACAAAAACCTCAGAGAGAGAGTTCGCTATTCACTACACAAACGTATAAAATGCACTGTGTATGAAAGTATTACGTTACGTGTGTAATTTGGATTTCACGTTCCTTTATAAAGATGATGCTGCACATCACTCTTCTGTGCCAAATAACTGCCATCTTCATGACTTGAGCTATGCCTACTTGCATAAGATCATCAGAAATGAACTTGTTGACTATCATATTCTTTCAGTGAAGAGGGGTAAGCAGGGTCATTGGACCTTCACCTGAGTATCCAGCCACTCTTCCCAGTCAACTATATGCAATTCTTCTCTAATCACAAATGTTCTCCTGGATTTGGAGAGGAAATCTGGAGAAGGCTAGGAAGAGAGAGTTTGACCCATGAGGCTATAGAAAAGTCAAAATCCATGTTGGATAAAGAATTTAAAGTGCAACTACTCTTAGGCCACCCATATACTTGTCAGTAACACCTCACCCATCTCTATGAGCACAGTCATTGGTTCCCCAGGGTGAACTTTAATCAAACATTGGCTTGACACTAGAACCTTAGAAAGGGGGTAAATATTGCTTAACTTAATACCCTCAGGAAGAGAATTCTTACAACAGATGGAAAATCTATTTGTTAGTGTCATTATGTCTCATGGTATTAAGAAAGAAAATGAGGAGGTGAAAAGGAAAAGGAAATATTGTACTAAAAAGGATTTATTTATGAAGATTATGACAGCTAGATATTTCCAGAATGGAAAAGAAGAAATGAAAATGTCTATGCAAGTGACGAAGGTCTGAGCAGGTATGTTATGCTCTATAAAGGATAACATACAGATAATCTTAAATTTTCTAAGGTCAGAGTTCAGTCAAGAAGTTTAAGGAACAAATATATGTCTAGTCAAGGTTTATTTAAGAATGTTTAATTTTGCTCAAGCTTTGTCTACACAGCAACTGGTAATTAAAAGTACCAGACTGGTGGAACTAACCATGTTGGGTAACTAATAACCATAATTTGAGACCTATACAAATCTGATCATGGGGACTTGCAGGGACATTTTTTTGTCTCTTGCCCTCCAAGGTCAACTAAATGCCAAAGGACTATGGGGCATCTCTTGAAATGTCCTGAGTGATCTGTGTCTTGTTCACGGAAGACACAGAGACCCCACTAGATAGACTCAAACCAATGTCCAGTTTACAAAGAGGGGGGTCAGCATAATGCTTCCAAGTTAAGCCAAGGTCAAACAGGACCTTTGACCAATCTTCACATAGATAGAACTGGTAAAAAAAAAAAAAAAAGGCCTAAGGAGCCAGTGGTTCCTCCAAACAAAGCCCATGTGACTCCTGAGTATCAGATCCTCAACAAACCTTAAGGTCTCCTAAGAGTAAAAATAAATTGGTTTATTTGGACCAACTGCATGGTCTTAAACATCCAAGAGGAAAGTATAGCCAAAGATTAAAATGATTGGTTTATTTCTTTGGGAATCCAAGGGATTGCACATCCCAAACATTAGGCATAAGATGCTATTTAGACAGTTATTTCTCATTGATAAATTTGTTCTTAATAATAAAATGCTGCTCAGAAGCAAGACTTCACACATCTTGGCCTACTTCAACAGTGCACTGTGTACTTGCAGCCAGGAAAGACAAGCCCACTATTGTTCTAGCCTAAAAAATTAAATGACGGCTAATTTCTTTTCTACCCCTGTCTAGAAGCCATTTGGGAGGGAAGTTATACTGGTTCTAGCCACTCCAACAAGTATCAGAATTCCTGAAAACAAATCCTGACTTCACCACTCTAAAGCCCAGCCTTGGCAGCCAAAAGAAAATGAAAAGGAACCCAAGAGATGGATGCTTTTGGAAGTCCCCATCAAGAAATTCTAATGGACTTTGATTTGGACATTTGAAGTTTCCCTGCTCTGACTTTCTCTGTATAATGCTAACTACCCTTGCCTTTACTTCTCCTTCTCATCTTTTCCCAAGCACTAGTCAAGGGCTTTCTTTTCTTCCTATAGCTAACAGTTATACAATTTGGGTTTTTTTTAGATAGAGCCCCCCTGGAGGGATATCCCAATTGCCACAGCCTGCGCCCCTATTCAGCATGGAAGAAGTCAGAGAGGTCAGCATCCCAATTCCTTATTGGCAATTAGGATGCCCTCTTCAAAGGGTGTTCTGATAAAAATAGGAGGTAGAAATAGGCTAGGCAGTTTACGAAAAAAAAAGACTCCAAAGAAAAGTAGCCTGTTTCTTTCTTGACTAAAAGCCAAAGTGTCCTTGGGTCTCTTATCAGCCTACTCTGTGTCAAAGGCTAGAAATGTCCAAAGTATTTGGACATCTAATTCCTAAAAGATTTTAGGGTTACCCCTTTAGAGAGGGGAATGTTAGAGTAGCAACTAGCCCCTGAAGATTAACCGGAATCAACCAAAAACTTTCTAGTCTATTTGTTGAAAGACCCACCTTTCCAGTTTCATTAGTCAATCATCTGGTCATAGGACCAACCACCCTTAGGAAGGCAGGTTCACCTTAAGGTATGCTAAATAGATGGGCTATGTGGTGTGTTAATGAGATAGTGAACTTTTCCTGCCCAGAATCCCACCTCTCGGCCCTGTGCTCTCTAGATCCCAGCCCAGAGAGTACAGTCACTGGCCACTTGAATAAATTTGGCTGGTTTGGAGTCTGAGTGGTCCTTCCCAGGGGTCTTGGAGCCATAACAAAAGTCCAATAAAATGATTCTGCTAAATTGATATAGTATTAAACTGATTTCTAATGACTTATTTTTATACCCATAGATTAGCACATCCCTCAACTCTCAGCAGAGAAGATTCCTTATTCAGCAAATGTTGATTAACAGAGAAGCACCCCACTGATCAACATGCAGAATAAGAAACTGCAGACTGCTTATCCCTAATTGGACACCTATAATATTCCTGCCTCCAAAGGTCAGAGACCGTTGCAGAAAAGGAGGCAGAAAGATTATAAGAGCCAGAGGAGGTGGATGCCCACGTGGGTATAAACAGCTGGTCAGTTACACATATGAACTCACAGCAGTGTGACAACATGGATGAATCCCACATAAACTCAAGCCAGACAAAATCCCATCACAGACTTGAAGAAGTTGGTAAGACACCCCAACCCTATCTGAGAAACTACTGGAAACCAATGAAATGAATGCTGAGAAGGGGAGATTTAGTCTCATTTAAAGGCAGGACTCTTAGTAGGTTGATGAGGCTCCAGTGGATGAACCCACACTGAAAGGCACTTTGAGGACACAAACATGACTCTCTGTCTCTCTCCCTCTCTCTCTTTCTCCATATATATATATGTGTGTGTATGTGTGTGCATGCAATACGTGTGTGTGAATATATTATGCATGTATAAACACATTAGACACAGAAATTTGGTGGGCAGTTAGAAAGTGGGTGTAGATATTGGGAGGGGATTTAAATATGATCAAAATGTATTGTATGAAATTCACTAAAATAAATTTTTTAAAAATTAACTGTATAGCCAGGCATAGTAGTACATGCCTTTAATCCTAGCACTTGGGAGGCAGAGACAGACAGATCTTGTTAATTTGAGGCCAGCCTGGTCCATATAGTGAGTTCCAGGTCAGCCAGGGCTATGTAGTGAGACTCTGTCTCAAAACAAATATTTTTTAATGTGCAAATAAAGTAAACTGATTTTTCTTATATATATATATATATATATATATATATATATATAATGATAGGATATTTTCTAAAATGACAGTTATCTGAATCTTTTAGGAGACATACTTCAATTTGATAATCCAGAGAATTTACAGTTCAATAAAGTTTAAGGTTAAACAGTAAAGGCTGTTATGATGTGACAATTTTGGCTGTAGGAAAGTTAACTCCAAAGTTTATGACTTTACAACACTGACGTTTACCAACTTTGAATTTAACTTAGAAATCCTTTTCCCATGAACTATATAAGGTTTTGTTTTCTCTTTTCCTTTGTTATTTTGGATGATTCCTTCATAAAGGAATTAAATCAAATGGTAAGAAGTGATAAATAATTTTCTAGAAATTGGACTTTTCACTATCCACCTTCCCATAAGCAGAGAAATAGAGGATTTTGTAGAATGAGAGGAAGAACAAAAATGTAGTAGTTGACTACTTGGCATTTTCTTAATCAACTGGAGAAATAACATGAGAGGATAACATTTTTAAGCAAATAGGAATTTATCTTTTATACATCCACTCAAGTATCTCTAACAACTAAAAGCTAACCTTTTGTAAGTGTTTGTAATATCTGTCTAGATTGGGAACAGGCACAACAAGCTATCTTGGTTTGCTAATACTGGTCATTAAGATCATCCCACTTCCTCATTCTGAATTTGAGTTTGCAAAAGAAACTTTTGATTACAACTCCTTAGAGATTTTCCTATGAGGATATAATACATGATCCAGTAAATGCAAAAATTGCACAATTGGCAGGTGCATGCTGTATTTTAACTAGAACAATGGGAGAGAATTGTTTTTGTGGTTTAGGAAGCATGACTTTTCCTTCCCAGCAGTGTTGGCTGGTTCGAACCTGTCCTGACCCACACTGTGTGGATAGAACTCTGGTCTGTAGGGAATGCCTGTACAAGCATCCAGATGTCTCCAATTAGATTAGAATAGGAAGGCACTAATTCACTGACTGATTAAAGCAGAGGAATAAATTCTGGCTTTGTTCAATATTGCTGACTTCCAGATCTGGTAAACTGTCATAGCTGATGCTACTGTAAACAAATTCATGCACACTCCTATAAAAAAAAATCTTAATGAAACTTAGTGGGACACACACACACACACACACACACACATACACAAAGCATGAAAGTAGGTGGAGGGGAGCCCACTGAGAAGAGAAAAGGGATTAGTAGAATGGGGAGACGAGAGAGTAAGGGAGTGAGTATGATTGAAAAGTATTATGTACATGTATTAAAATGTCATTCATGGGCTGGAGAAATGGCTCATTGATTAAGAGCACTGGCTGTGCTTGCAGAGGACCTGTGTTCAATTCTCAGCACCCACATGGAGGCTAACAACCATCTGTCACTCCAGTTCCAGGAGATGCAACTCCCTCTTCTGACCTCCGCAGGCACTGCACAACATGGGTGCACCTACCTGCATACAGGCATTACACTCATACACATAAAATACAAATAATTTTAAAAATTTAATGCCATTCCCTCAATCCCTCAAGCAATTAAAGAACCTTTTAATTTTCCACATTAAAATGTTGATCCCTGACAAACGTGATTTTTTTTGAGTTTTTGTGTATTTCATACAGAACATCTCTATCAGTCTTAATTACCTCTGTACCCCCTTCTTCATTGGCGCCCTCCCTCAGCCCACCTCCCTGGAATTCATACACTCTGTCATTTGTGGTAAGGCCTATTGTGTCAAGTTAGTATTTGATCTTTCTTTTTAAGGAAAGAAATTCTGGAAAATATGCTGAAATAACCAAATGATGGAATAAGACAGTAAGAAGGATCCCTGCTAGTCTGATCTCAGCACACCACACTCTCCATGCTTTAGAGATGCTGGTCACTCTGATATACTGGCAGACCACAGGTACCACATACTGATCACCTCTGGGTGTTTGCACATCTAGTTCTTTCTCTCTGAAATGCCTCCTGTCCCACACATCCTTACATAACATACACATAAATATACACCTCCTTTACCTCTCTACTTCTTTTTCACCTCAGCTTACATGTCACCACCTCAGAGAACATCTTTCTAACACTTGAAGATGTGGGTCTTGCTCTTTCTCTCCCATCATTTATACAGACACAATTATTATTCAGTTCAGCATTCCAAGCATCCCCAATGCCTGAGTTCACAGTACCACAATAAATAATTTTGAAAATAATTTTAAAATAAGCAGTCTTCTCACTGATATAAGCATATATAACAATTTGAATTTGTACCACTTAACTGACACTACATATCTGTGCTGAATAGCTTTGGTTATCAACCTGACACACTTGGAAAGAAACCTCAATTGCAGAATCTCTTCTATAGGACTGGCCTGTGGGCATGTCTATGAGGCATTTCCTTGATTGTTGAGTGATTGGGGAGGGTCCAGCCTCCTGTGGATGGTGCTACCTTTAGGCAGGTGGTCCTGAGGTATGTAAGAAAATCAGCTGAGCAAGCCAGGAGGGGCAAGCTAGTAAGCAATGTTCATCCAGTTGCCCCCTCCAGATTCCTGCCTTGAGTTCCTTCCCAGGCTTCCCTTAGTGATAAACTGTGATTGGGACATGGAAGCCAAATAAACCCGTTCCTCCTCAAGTTGGTCTTCGTTAGAGTGGTTTATCCCAGCAACTAAGCAATATCTTAATCTGAAGCATCTTCCTTCTCTAAATATAAAAGGAACTATTTTCACCCTACAGATCATGTATATTTTCTTCATAAGTTTGTGTCTAAATAATCGTTTAAAGCCATTGTTTCAGAGCAATAGCCTAACTCTGTCATGCTCTTTCAAAACTTGGTGGAATAGATCATATCTGCATATCCAGAGAGTTGGCTCCTCCTTGGGATTTTTTTCATAACCTATTAAACTTACTTATAATGTTAATATGACACTAAGGCAGGAATCAATGGTGAAAAAACAAAAGGATCAGAGGAGGAGGAAGAGGCAAATAGAACATGAATGGATTCCTCATTACACAGAAAATCAAAGAGACTCAAGCATTTACTGGAAGCCTAGCATGTGCCTTGCATGGCTTCTAAATATTATGGAGAAAAGATCAAGAGAAATGTTCCTGGATTGAGAACTCTATGCAAATCAGGAAGTATAGGTTAGATTACTAACCTTGCCCTTTACTGACAGAATACTATTCACATCCCAGTGTTTCCACTAGTCATCTAAAAATAATGCTTCTACTATCATCTGCCTGGTCTAGTAAAGATAAATTCATTTAAAAAGATAAAATGACTCAGAGTGATGCTGTAATTGATTATCATGTTTTTATTCTGGAAAAACCACTCAAAGAAATGCTTGAGATACCAAAAATCATGTATTCTTAAAGCCAAGAACTTTACTGTGACCCAGAAAGGCTGGATTCTGGAAAGTAATAGAGTACAAAAATGTCTCAGGATGAAGGAAAAAAAATTGTAAGAAGCCAAGAAGTCCAAAAGAGGTCGAATGCACAGGGGTAGACAAAACATTTTTTTATTGAAACAAGCTGTCCAGGCTCTCCACACATGGGAACCCTGAGCTAACAATCACTGCTGCACCATCATAATTCAACTCTAATCACACTGAAACAGCTGTCAGGAGGCGACAGTTTCTATGTGCACCAGCTAGGCATCTATCATATGCAGGTAAGGTTCATCCTTCTTATTCTCTTACCCAAATGCCCTGACTGGCTATCTGAATTGCATAATTGTTTTAGACGGGGTCTCCCTGTAGCCACAGCTAGCATGGAACTCATCATGTAAACCTAAATCTCACAGAGCTCTGCCTTCCTCTGCCTCCAGAGAGCTGGGACTGAAGGCCTGTTCATCACAATCGGCTGACTATGCATTTTTTAAAAGGGAAAGTACCACATATCACCAAGATCAACCTAATAAGAAAGTAAGTTTGGATACAAAGCAAAACAAGTAACTTTCAAAATGGGTATTGATTATACCTTTTGTGCTACTTTTTGCCAACTTGATACAAACTAGAGTCACCTGGGAACCTCAACTGAAGAATTTTCCCCATCAAATTGACCTGTGGACATGTCTGAAGGGCCTAGCCTATTGTGGGCAGTGCCATGCCTGTACAGGTAGGCCTGGCCTGTTATAAGAAAGATAATTGAGCAAGCCAAGTCGGTAAATAGCATTATTCCATGGTCTCCGCTTAGGTTCCTGCCTCGAGTTCCTTCCTGCCTGCACTGGATGAACTATGGCCTGTAAGCCAAATAAACTCTTTCTTCCAAGTTATTTTTGCTAAGTGTTTTATCACAGGAACAGAAAGAAAACTAGAATACATTATATTATACTCCTTCCTAAAAAGGTTGAAGATATCTACTTTAAAAATACTAGAGAGCTCAGCTTTCTCATCTTCATTTGCCACTTTTAAGTCATTTGATTATATTATTTGATGGCATAATGCATTGAAAGCATTTTTATTGGTGATTTTTACTCTTATTTTGAATTAAATATAACTTGATTTTTAAAGTACTTGTCAGCAGTCTATACCAGGAGTCTATCAATGACAGCCCATAAGTGAATTTCAGCCTGATGTCCATATTTCAGTGAAATTCATATTTCAGTATACATAAAGTGGTTTGGGTTTATTGTTTTGGAGGTAGAGTCTCCCTTTGTAGCCCGTCTGACTTTGAACTTGCAATCATCTTGCCTCAGCCTCACAATGCCTGAGATTATAGCTGTATACCACCATACCTGATGAATCAAGTTTCACTGGAATACAACAGTGTTTTTAATTTGTGTGGTAAATGCCACAGTATGGTGGTATCTGAACAAAGCAAGTCTCTCCTGGAATCATTTAAACTAAGAATCAGCCCAATCTGTTGGGAACTGTTCCTTTCTCATGGAACCGTTTCTCAAACAAAGGACTTTCTCTGTATTTAAACAGTATTTCCAGAATGATATGGAAAAGAGATGAGAAACTTCGTTTTGAAGAATCTCTAAACAAAGAAGTTACCTTAGCTGACCACTTACTGACCTAGAACAGCATACAGAACCACTAACAGATGTTATCAACTTAAGTCTACATGTTATTTGCAATATATACTGAAGATAATCTATTGCTTCCAATGTGTATCAAAGGTCAGTGCTTTCAGAGATGATATTTGCACAACACAAACACACATACATTGTCCTGGGACAGGGGCAAAGAAGGGTCTTAAGGGAGAAATAGAGAAATAGAAATTTTATAAGAAATAGCTTATAAAAATTGATTACAAGAGAAGTCCAAGGCCTAGTAAAATTATTTACATTGTTTTCCTAAAGGTTAGCTAAATTTAAATAAGCTGATTACACTGTAGGAAGGCAAATTGAATAGATATTGTTAAATGATCTCAAAACACAAGTTTAACGTTGGTTACAAGGTTAGGTAAGACAAGAGGCTTTCCCAGGAAAGTCATTCCCACAAGTTTACAATGCATTGCCTATGTCTATTTTCACCTGAGTTGAAGAGTTGCAGTGGTGTCTATAGGACCTTCATAGTTTAAAATATTTGTCACAAACTTTTAATAGTTTCCCAGTACCTGATGTTTTGCTTTGTTTGTTTTTCTCACTATGTGATCCTAGTTGGCCTTGAACTTACTATGTAGACCAGATTAGCTTCAAACTCACAGAGATTGTCTCTCTCTGCCTCCTGAGTGCTACAAATAAGGCACATTAATGTGACACCATACATGGCATTGCCAAAGCCTGATCTGTAAGAAGCCATACTGTGAACTTCATACTGAAGAACTGAGTCGTGCTCCTCAGCACTAGGGCTGACAGTTTCTAAACCACCTCCTGATTCAATGGACAAAACTGAAAGTACCAAAAGCACTTACCTGCCATTTTCTTCAGGGGACCTAAAAATAACAAAAGTATAAATTAGAGTTTAAAATCATTGTAATTGTGACAGCAGTCATCAGTATACAAGTTCTTCATATATTTCTTCTCATTTTTATAATGCTTTTCTTAAGTGAAAATGCTTCTACTCTTCCAGATTTTTGTAAAATTCTGTAGATTAAGGAAAGTATATGAAATGGAGAAAGAATTTATCTTAAAGCCAATAATTTTTACAATCTTTTAAGTTTAACCTAAAAATACTTCTTTAAATAAGTAAGTCATATGTGATTATCTCTTTGTAAATAACATTTTTGGTAGATAAGCAGAAGATTTCAGCTGTTGGCATTAAAATTGGGAATTTCTGGAGCTGGAAAGATAGCTCAGAGGTGAAGAGCACTGGCTGTCCTTGCAGAAGACCTGGGTTTGATTCCCAACACCCACATGGTGGCCAACAATTCACTGTAACTCCAGTTCCAGGGGATCCGAAGCCTTCTTCTGACTTCCATGGGCTCTGCACAACAACATGGGTGCACCAACCTACGTGCAAGTAATACACTCATACACATAAAATAAAAATAATAAATAAAATATTTTTTAAAAATAAAATTAACCATCACTCGCTGCTGATGGCCTGCATCAACACGTGTGCTCCCAACGATGCCCCACAGAAATGCTTCAGTAACCCACAGCCCCTCGCCAGATGAGATCAGTGTCCTGGGAACTGGCTCCTCTTCTCACTCTGGCTTATGCCAAAAGATGTAAAATCTGGTGCAGATGCCAGAGCCTTAATGCTTCAAGGTGTAGACCTTTTAGCCAATGCTATAGCCCTTACCGTGGAGCCAAAGGGAAGAACCATGATTATTGAACAGCGCCAGGGAAATCCCAAAGTAACAAAAGATGTTGTGACTGTTGCAAAGTCAATTAACGTAAAAGATAAATATAAAACTATTGGAACTAAACTTGTTCAAGATGTTTCCAGTAACACCAGTGAAGAGGCTGGTAAGACACCAGCACTGCCACAGTTCTGGCTTTTTCTATCACCAAGGAGGGCTTTGAGAAGAACAGCAAAGGTGCCAATCCAGTGGAAATCAGAAGTAGATGTTGGCTGTGGATGCTGTGATTGCTGAACTTAAAAAGCAATCTAAACCTGTGACAGCTCCTGAAGAAATTGCTCAGGTTGCTACAGTTTCTGCAAATGGAGACAACGAAATTGGAAACGTTGTTTCTGATGCAATGAAAAAGGTTGGAAGCAAGGGTGCCATCACAGTAAAGGATGGGAAAATGCCGAATGGTAAATTAGAAATTACTGAAGGCATGAAGTTTGAATGAGGATCTGTTTCCCCTTATTTTGTTAACACATCAAAAGGTCAAAAAAATGAATTCTGAGATGCCTATGTTCTGATGAGTGAAAAGAAAATGTCCAGTGTCCAGTCTATTGCTCTTGCTCTTAAAGTTGCTAATGCTCACTAGAAGACCTTGGTCATAATTGCTAAAGATGTTGACGGAGAAGCTGTAAGTACACTGATTTTGCACAGGCTAAAAGTTGGTCTTCGGGTGGTAACAGTCAAAGTTCCAGGGTTTGGGGACCATAAAAAGAACCCCTTAAAAGATACAGTAATTGCTACTGGTGGTGCAGTATTTAGAGAAGAGGGTTTGAATCTAAACCTTCAAGCTCATTTCTTAGGGAAAGTTGGGATGGTCATTGTCACAAAAGATGATGTCATACTGTTGAAAGGAAGAGGTGATGGAGCTCAAATTGAAAATGTATTCAAGAATCACTGACCACTTAGACGTCACGACTACTGAATACGAGAAGGAAAAACTGAACGACTGGCAAAGCTATCAGCTGGAGCAGCTGTGCTGAAGACACAAGTGATGTTGAAATAAATGAGAAGAAAGATAGAGTAACAGATGCCCTCAATGCTACAAGAGCGGCTGTGGAAGAAGGCATTGTTCTCGGAGGGGAGTTGTGCTCTGCTTCGTTGCACCCCAGCCTTGAATGAAGCCTGTCAATGAAGATCAGAAAATCGGTATAGAAGTTATTAAAAGAGCCCTGAAAATTCCTGTAATGGCCATTGATAGCTGAGAAAATTCGGCAGAGTTCCTCAGAAGTCGGTTATGATGCTGTGCTTGGAGATTTTGTGAACATGATAGAACGAGGAATCACTGATCCAACAAAGGTTGTAAGAACTACTTTACTGGACTGGCCGCTGCTGCCGTGGCCTCTCTGTTAACTACAGCAGAAGCTGTAGCCGCAAAAATTCCTAAAGAAAAGGACCCTAGGATGGGCGCAATGGCTGGAATGGGAGGTGGCATGTTCTAGTTCCTAGTTAACTGGGACAGGAAGCTCAGGGCAGGGCTCCTCACCAACTTCAGAGAAGTCAGTTAAAGAAAGGTACCAAAGAAAGGGCGGCTGACGTTTAAGAAAATCGCTATAACCATCGGTTCCTGGTTTCAGTTGACAACAAATAATGGTTTAGGGCTGTCATTGTCCATACCTATAAATAATTTATTTTGTGTTTTTGAATAAAGACACCTGAACATTCCTGATACTGGGTACACAAGTCATGTACACTGTCCTGCCTTCAACTTCAATCACTGAGGCATTTCGACTCCTGTTCTGTTCTGTACAGTCAGGGTTTTAGTGCTTCTTGCCGTCACCAGATGAGAAGCTCAGAAGCAGCCTTTCTGTGGTGAGTCAGAATGATTGTGTACAAAGTAGAGAAATATCCGATTATGTGACAACTTTTCTGTAATAAAAATTTATTTAATGTTAAAAATTGAATTCAATTAATTAATTAAAATTGGGAATCTCCTTTTGGGAATACAATGTGCTAAGTGGCATTAAGATAAATGAAAGGAAACTCAAATGCAAAGATTCATACAAAAATAAAGCACTGAGACATTTCAGAACTTTCCCGAAAAAAGAGAAGTGATCCTATATCCCTCAAGAAAAGAGGGGAGGCAAATCAAAATAAACTTTTTCTTGAATAAAAAAAACAAAATGGAACAATGATCTGGAAGTCTTAAAGGAAAATTATTTCCCAAGAAGAATTTCATCCTTAATCAAACTATTATTAATAACCCAACAGGAAAATCAAATAGATTGGTTCAAGAACTCATAAACACACCGAAATCATTTCCGACATTGTGCTGTGCTCCATAAAAATGAAGAAGCAGATCAAGAAAACGTTTACATCAGCCACATGGCAGAGCAGAAACATCCCAGGTGGTCTTCTGACACCAAGGTGTGGAGGAATGTTAGTTAGGATGCAAGATAAGCTCTATAACGAACTAGTTTCCCAAGTAAACTGGCCTTAAAGGAGACAGAAATGTAATTCTCTCTCATGGACAGTCTACGCTCAGCAATATAGGTTGGTGAGACATTTTCTGCTTCAGAAAAGTATTTAGGTGCCAAAGTTCCTTTTTGCTCATCCAGATTGTCCTGTTTCTCTGCACATTCAAAACCCAAGGACACATGTGTGCCCCAGCTTCAGGGAAAGTGACATTCAAAATTCAGAGAAAGCAATTAAAGCAGACGTTTGCTGCATCACTCCTGCTCGTCTCCCACCAGTCTGAGCTTCTATGGTGAAGCCAACAAGAACAGAAGTTATGAAAATCCACTTCCTAGCTACATAATCTTAGGACTGACTTAAATTATCTTTTTAAATATTTAATTTTCATTTTAGGTGTATGAGTGTGTTGCCTGCACGTATTTTAAGTGCACCCATGCCGTGTAATGACGCAGATGTCAGAAGAGAGTATCAGATTTCCCTGAAACAAGAATTACAGACGGTTGTTAGCCAACATGTGGGTGCTGGGAAACAAACCAGCATCTTGCACAAGTACAGTAAGTGCTCTTAACTGCTGAGCCATCTCTGCAGTCCCACTTAAATTATCTTACTAGAGAAGAAAGGAAAAGCAGACTTTATGATATCATCTCTGCTAGAGAGAGCAGTCAGTTCAGATTGAGTCTTGTTTTTAAAACTTGTGAATAAGAAAAATGTCAATGCTTATATCCAAGAGGGTCCTTGGATATAATACAGGCAGAGTGGAAATCAATAGAAATGCAACATCTTTGGTAGACTCTGCAGTGTTTCTGATATTAAATAATAAACAATATAAAACATGCTCCTGACACAGTGACATAACAGCCTTAGTACTTCTCCTTCAAACATCATCTTGGCAGAAGCCTTTACCTTCATAAGTTCGGTTCAAACTATATACATATGAGATTCTTTTTCTTAAATATGTACATGTTTATATTTTCAAAGAATATCTTTGTAAAGATATAAGAAGCTGGCAACAGTGGTTGTTTATCAAGGGGTCATATTTTTACTATGCATCTTTCTGTTTTTCTTCTGATTTTGTATATATGATGCATTTATATTCCATCCAAGAAAAGAAAACAATAAAATGCATTTCTATAAAAATGCAAGTACATATAACTTCATAACCAGCAATTCTGGTTTTAAGAGTTTATCCTACAGATTTGCCAGCATAATATTTTAATAAGCAAAAGAGAAGACAACAACCTAAAAAGTCAACAGTGAGAGAATGATGGAGTTAGTTACATTCATATAAAGTGCTGAATACAGTGCAGCTTCAAAAAAAATAAACATATGAAAATGGACTAAAACCAAAACCAAAAAATGTGATCAGTAATGCGAATACTTAAATAGATGCGGTCTTTGACTCTACTCCTACAGCTTGATTTCAAAAGAAAATTAAAATATTTCTTTGAGGAAGAAAAAAACAGAAAATTCAATTTTATGCCATTAAGATTAAATGACATGAATGCAAAAGAAGAAAAGGAAAGAGTATAGAAAGGGTTTGCAGCGAAGTAGGAAGACATGCTAACCAAGATACAGTGCACAGCTTTTAATATTTGTTTATTTCATGTATCAGAGAACTTCCCATATGCCTGAGAACTGTGCTAATAAACATTTTACAAAAAATAATTTACTTAACCTTCACTAAGATTCATTAAAATTTATTAATATCCACAGTATAAGTAAAGAGACTGTAGAACAAAGAAACTAAATAATTTGCCCAAAGTATCTCAAATGCATTTTTAATAAAGCAAGATTCACGGGCAAATTATTTTTATACAAATGGAAATTTAAGATCTAGTAATTCACCTAAAACCATCCAGCGTTCCCAGCCAGACAAGCCGGCTCCAAAAGCCATGCTGCCTGCCACAGGCTGCCAGATGAGCCAGATCTTCAAAGGCCTCACATTCTCATGGTCTGATCTTGGTCACAGTGGAGAGGCACTTGGTGAAAACTGTGGAGACTAAATTAAAAGGACTATTGTGGTGTGAGATTAAGAAGATTCATTTTACAGGCAGGGCCTCTCTTTAGATGAGAAGCCTTGGATAAATGATTTAAATTTTCCTTGTTCTGGTCTCCTTATCAGAAATAAAAATAACTCTACATCTTATATATCCTGGTATACTATAAATGCTCTATAAATGCTTACTGTTATTTCTGGTATCACACATTCTGGTGAAAACATGCCAAAACAAGCAACATAGCTAATTATTCTGCCAGGTTGCATAGTGCTCCAACCCCTGTCCCTGCACCCAGGAGCTGGGCCACAGCTCTCCTGGCTCCTCCAAACAGAAACTGACAGTGCTACTGAGCCTAGCATGGACGGTAAGAGCCAAAACTAGAATGACAGCTACCTCATCCTCAGGTGACAAGCAGTCTCTTGACTGCAGGCTACTTAGGTCTTTTAAACCTGTTTCTTCCCCTCTAAAATGAAAAGTTTAAATGTCTGTCCTGAGAGGATTGAAGATTAAAGGCATTCAGGTAGATGACGTTTCCAAACCACTGACTCACCCAGTAGATGCTCTCACAAATCATTTATAGTCTTAAGCAGGGAAGAAATGTCTTTAAATGAGGTCTCTGATTTACTCAGAACTGTTGCACTTGAAATAAGGACTAGAGCACCCTTTTCAGAACGGCCCTTCCACGAAGGTACCCAAATCACCTCATTGGAAGACTGATGTGCTTTTGGAAGATCCTGAGGCCACTTCTAATCTGACTCCAGATCCAGGACCAAATGAAAGCTGTGTAACTTCTGAAAAGAAAACCAGGACCCAAATTTCTAAACCCTTACTGTGGACCAACCACAGACCTAACTATCTCTCTGTCCCTTTGCTTTTACTAACTCAGTTTCACCTGGGAAAAAAAAAAAAAAACAATATTAAAAATACTAATTTAGGCCAGGCATTGTGACACATGCCTTTTAGCCCAGCACTTGAGAAACAAAGGCAGGCAGATCTCTGGAAGTTCAAGGTCAGACTGGTCTATATAGTGAGTTTCAGACCAGTCACCAGGGCTACATACTGAGATCCTGTTTCAAACACCCTCCCCACCAAAATGATGTGTGTGTGTATACTAACTTTCCACAAATAGTACAGAATGATAGAACTCCAATTGCTTGTTGTAAAATATGTATGTGAACAAAGAGCTCTATCACCACACATAGGCATTTTTAAGGTAAATTCGTTTACCTAAATTCAAGAACACGAATACCCTTGTATCCTGGTAACCCCATAAATGCATTTTCAACCTGCAAAAAAAAAAAAATTAAAGTTGATAACTATATAGAGATGTGAAAATGTATATGTTAAAGCTTTTAAGAGCAAAATAAAAAGTATACTATTTACAACTAAGGAAGCTTGTACACACAGATTTTTTAAAAATACAATAACTACAGTATTAGAATATAGTGTTTACCACGATATTGCCATATTTTTCTTTTTCATTTTGTCTTTGATGATTTTAATACGCTTTATTTTTTTAATTTATAGAAGACATAGTTCTTATTGGTAAAGCACTGTTTTCCACACTATGTGATGAAATGTGAAAGAAAAAAACATTCATTTCAAAAGAAGTTCTAATAACATTTTTATAATAGCATTTTCAAATGTTATTGTTTGGGTTAGAAATCTGGTCCCAGAATGCATACTGACAGAGAGTCAAGTGTCTGTTTTCTCCAAGCGTGAAAATGTCTAGTAGCATCTGTTTCCTGTTCCTCCAACACAAGAGAACTATGAATACACCCAGCATTCAAACATAGTGTACAAGCTCTGAATTCTCTATCCCCAGGGTTGGCCTTGGAAACTGCTTGTCATGAAGGAGGTTAAGAGGCACTGGTTAGGTAACTCAGCTGTCAAAAGATCAATTTATGAATATCACATCCACAGGAGCTGATTTAATACCAAGTCCTTGAAATCCAGCTCTGTAATTCCATGTGAGTTTAGTAACTGGAGAAGGAAAAACAACGCTAGATGTAGGATCTAGAAATAATTTAATTATATAAAATGCATACTTTAACAAAATTTAATGTTTAACTCATACTATCAGGCGGGGCTTTGGAGCCAACAGAAGAACAGAGGAAATAAACCCGAAGGATCTTGGAGACATCTCTGGGTGTATGCTTTTTTTAAGATTTTTTAAATATTCATTTTATTGTTTATTTATGTATATGTGTCTGTGTGTGAGTATGCACACATGCATTCAGGTAACCATGGAGGCCAAAAGAGAGCATCAATACCCTGGAGTAACAGGCAGTTGTGAGCTGCCCAACATGGCTGCTGGGAACCTAACACAGGTCCTCTGGAAAAGATGTGTGTACTCTTAACTGCTGAGCCATCTCTTCATCCCCCGGGTATATGCTTTTAACTAAGTCCTCAGAATAATGGAATGTTTTTTCATCTTTGTTCACTAAAGATCTTCCTGCCTTAAGAATAAAGAATTCAAGGAGCTGTGAAGGAAGATACCTCATTTGATAAAGTACTTGCTGTACAAACAAGATGACCTGAATTTGATCCTCAGAACTCACATGAAAAGCCAGGAGAGGCCGTGGGTACCTGTGATCCCAGCTCTAGTAGGCAGAGAAAGAAAGATCTCTGGGGCTTGCTGGCTAGCCAGCCTAGCTGAATGGACAGCTCCTGGTTCGGTAAGAGAACCTGACTCAAGGACCAAAAACCAAGGTTATCTTCCACATGCATGCTGGGCCAAGCATACACACATACATACACACACACACACACACACACACACACACACACACAGAGCAGAAGGACTTGATTCTATATTCTGTTCATAGAGAGGCTGAAATATCTGGCTTCCTGAATCTCATCTGAAAGGGGAAATGCAGACAGAAAGCAGACTATAACAGCCTCGACACTGTGACTGCCTTCCGGCGCTTCTCTTCCCACGTCTATCATGCTGTGCTTCTCTGTCTGATGTTCTTGGTGTTGTCTCAAGCTTACCATGCTCTCTTTTCCTCTAGCCTTTCTCCTCATTAAAAAAAAAAAAAGGTCTCGCTTCTGAACATCCTCCCTTCCCTGTGTGTCTTGTAATATTACTGAGGTTATAGAGGGAATTATCAGTATGACGATGCCATGAGAGAGAGTTGGAGGGTCTACTTTAGCCTACAATAGGTAGAATGACAAGTTCTTTTAGGAACTCCCCCCAAAATACATACACATAAACATACATATGCACAAACACACATATACACACACACACACACAAATATAAACACATGGACAAGCACGGGTACACACACACAGTCAAACACACATATTAACATACACACACACACACACACACACAAACTCACACTGCTATTCCACACAAAGTAGTTATCAGTAGACATTTGAGTCCAGGTGAGATGATGATGGTGGTGGTACAGAGGCTGGCCAGAGACAGTGTTGTTTCAGAGTAGACTCAAGCTATTCATCCCTCTCAAGCCACCTCAACTAAGTGGCACCTACCTCATAAAGTCATTACTGGAGGGATTTCTCACACTATTTACCAGACTTTCTCTAAACTTCCAGTCATTCCATCAGTTGTTTATCCAAAAACTAAGACTTATTAAAGTTTCCTTAATCCAAGGGCAGGAAGACCAGGCAGCCAATTCAAGACACTGTCTGATGCCAGGTGGCCACTGGCCTGGCTGACATTTCTCCCACATACCATACAGCCTTGCAACTTGGCTGTATGGTTAGGAAAATGAATTATCTGGCCTACAGTCCCCAAGTCTGATGGCTGCCATGAAGCTGTTTGGCTGAGAGACACATATTTATATTTCCCATCTGGACACAATATCTAGGGAAGGAAAGTAAGCCAAGGTAATGGAATTGACAAACTTGGCCAAGAAGAAACCAATCAAGTAAGAATGGAAAAGAAATAGACAGGAAGAAATGAGGCTCGGCCATCACCAAGAGAGAGATAGATGGCATCCAAGTTACCCAGCAAACCCAAGAGCAAAGACAAACTAAGAAGCCAGGGATGGGTGACTTTTAATGGAAGAATCTTGAGTTCAAATTCTATCCAGAATTCTTCCAGAAAGTGAGTTATGGTGTGGTTTAATCCATGGTTATTTAGAAGAAAAAAAAAATTCCTTTTAACAAAAACCTCTTGCCAGAGAACAGAGAGAGACGGGAAATTATTTTTATTATGCTCCTTTTATGCTTCTAAACTTTTCACATATATCACCTGTGTGTTAACTACTCACATTTTTTCCAGTTTAGGAAAAGGAGTTGCAAAGATGAAATGTAAAGAAATTATATCCAAAGTCCCTTCCTGGAAAAAAATGACAAGGAGCACATAGCTTTTCAGAGATGTTCATTTCCTCAGACACTGTCAAGTCAAAATGACAGCTCAGCTCATTCTTCCTTGGCTACGATACATTAGAAAAGGCCAGGGAGAAAGGGTTTGGTTTTTTTTGTTTTTGTTTTTGTTTTTTCCTACCAAAGAATATACCTTCTTCTGAACTTTTCACAGAGTTTTCTGAAGAAAGGGCTAAGTTACAACAACAGTAACCAATAAGTTATCTGGAATCCTAAACCTCCCTCTAAAGAGTATTGCGGAATGAGAAACTTACATCCCCAGCAAACTGTTCACAAACCGAACAAAAACTACGCACCTCTGAAATGAACTCTTCCACAAGTTGCCGGTAGGGGGCGCTGGAGGGGTTCCGCAGTTCTTCGCTGTATTCCTTCCCCAGAAGTCGGATGCTGAATTCGGCCATCTGTTCAGTTGCTGGTTTTGAGGGCTCCTCTGTCACATTCTCAATTTCATTGCTGATCTGGATTTTAAAAGAGGAGTATGTATTCATGCCATCAACAAATATTTGCTGATTACCCACAAAATTCCAGACTGCACCAAAGGCAATGTGTAATGATAACATTTCATGTAGTGTTTCATTTTACAACAAATTAGATAGACTTTAGGACATAAGCTAACATTAAAATGACTGTACGTTTGTATATTCCTTTCAACACATATTTAAAGGGAAGGCAGAAAGTTGACCATAGGAAACTATCAAGGTGAGTAAGAAAAGAGTTGACTATAGCCTAATTACTATCAAAACATGGCTTAGGGGGATAGTTCTCACACATTTTAGTCCTAGAGTTTCTTTAGACTCTTGAAAATAATTCAGCAACTAAAAGATATATGATAAATATACATAACCAGCAAAAAATACTAAAAGATAAATTTGATACATATATCAATTATATATATATATATATAAATTCATTTAAAAATAACAAAGTAAGGGCTGGAGAGATGGCTCAGCAGCTAGGAGCGCTGGTTGTTCTTGCAGAGGACCAGGGTTCAGTTCCCAGCACCCTTATGGCAGGTAACAACCATCTGTAACCCCAGTTCAGGAGATTCCAATGCCCTCTTCTGGTCTCTGTGGGCATTGCCTATGTGCAGTGTACATGCAGGTAAAACACTCATACACATAAAATAAAAATAAATAAAGTTTTTTTTTTTTAATATCAAAGTATGGGGTTAGAGAAAAGGCTCAGCAGCCAAGAGCACTGGCTACTCTTGCAGAGGGCCTGGATTCGGTTCTCAGCACCCACATGGTGACTAACTCCAGGTCCAGAGGATCAGATGTCCTCCTCTGACCTCTGTGAGAATTTTATGGGGGTACACTAATATATGCAGGCAATACATGTATACACATAAAATAAAAATTTTTAAATAATACAATGTTTTTTAAAAACAATGGAAGTAAGCCAACTTCATTCAAAAATAAAGTACATATTCTGTGAAACTGAAAACAGAGGGAAGAGGGACATTGCTAATGTTTTTGCAAATTCTTGAATGTCTGGCTTAATACATGACAGCTGAATTCTCATGTTTATTTCTATATTCAGTTCATCACAATATGTTATTTTAATGGAAGCTACATGAAGACAGTCTGTTTACATGAATATGTGTCGAAGAAGGAAGGAACATAGTAATAACCTTTTAGATTGAAGTATTCTTTTATGATACTACATAGGCTTAAAAACTGATAATTTCTTTTATTTGGAGTGGGGGTTCTTTTTTGAGACAAGATCTTCCTGGTGCCCCAACTGGCCTGAAACTCACTATGTAGACCACACTGGCATTGAACTCACAGATATCAACCTGCCTGCCTCTGCCTCCAGAGTGCTGGGATTAAAGGCATGTACCACCACACCCAGGGAAAACTGCTAATCTCTTAAAGGTTGGTTGTCATGTGGTCAAAACCACAACAAAATTTTTGAAGCATTCTATAACAACATCTAGATCTTGACTGGGGAGCACTTACCTAGCCTGCTCAAGAACCTAGGTTCAATTTCAAAACCCATCCCACTCCACACAAAATCAAGAAGCTGGCATGGTATTCACATCTCTACTGCCATAGTCAGTAGGATGAGGCAGAAGAATGGCCAAGAGTTCAAGGTCAACCTGGGCTATACAGTGAGTTCCAGGTCATCACAAGCTACAGAGTGAAACTCTGGAACACTGTCTGAAAAAGAAAGAAAGAGAAAGAGAGAGGGGGGAAAGAGGGATGAAGGGAGGGAAGGAAATGAGAAAGGAGAAAGAAAAAGGAATAAATTTGAAAGTCTGGGGCTGAAGAGTTGGCTCAGTGGTTAAGAGCACTGGCTGTTCTTGCAGAGGACCCAGGTTTCATTCCCAGCACCCACATAGCAGCTAATAACTGTCTGTAATTCCAGTTCCGGGGATCCAGTGCCCTCAGCTGACCTCCGTGGGCATCGAACAGCATAGGTGCACTTAAATACATGCCAGCAATACACATTAAATAAAAATAAATATCTTTTAAAAGCAAATGGAGCCAGGCATGGTAGCTCACTCCTTTAATCCTAGCACACTGGAGGCAGAGACAGGTGGGTCTCTGTAAGTTTTAGGCCATTCTGGTCTGCACGGCAAGTTCCAGGCCAGCTAGAACTTCAGGGAGACCCTGTCTCAAAAAAATAGATATATATAGGATATCCTCCAAGGCAGAGAGGTGCCAATTTCCTGAGCTTAGCTGTGCCTGCTCACTGGACTTGTTGATTATTCACACCCCAGCATAGAAAGAGGGGTCCAGTGGGTCATAGGATTCTTACCTGAGAGCATCCAGACAAATCTCCCAACCCATGATGAACAATTCCATCTTAATTGCACATGGCTCAGCAAAAGGGCTAAAGTCAGTAAGAGAGTCTCCATTTATGTGGCGGTAGGAAAGATCTTCCATGCTGGGTGAAGACTTTCCATGGCAGCCTTAGTGTGCTGGGAACTGAACTCAGGTTCTCTGAGAGAACAGCAAGTGTTCTTAACCACTGAACCATCTCTCCAGCACCGGAATAGCAGATTTTTTATCTCCTGGTTTTAGAACTCATAGTATTTTCATAGCAAGGTACCATATGAAGTCTTGTATAATCCAGCAATGGAGTAGAAATCTTGTTAATGCCCAACCTCCATGTTAGAAAGTAAATAACAGAATAGAGCACAACTTACTCTCTCCTCTGGTGATTGCAAGCTGCTTTCTGAGGCACTTTCATAGGAAGCCACCCCTGGATATGGAGTACTGGGAGCAGCACCTAAGTAGAAAACCGGAAAATGTATGACATTGGTCCTGGAGTAAGTCAGAATTCATGTCAGGAATTAAAGAACTGACTTTGACTTCAAAAGCCATTCTTACAAGTCATAGTGGAAATTCCTTCATTTTAACCTCAAGACGTGTTTGCATAGAGTCTTCCTAGAACAACAAATAATTATGACTTGCTGACAAGTGTTTTCTTAGGTATGCCAGGTACTAGGACCAATGCTGAGATACAAAAAGAAAGTGTCTATCTATAAGTGAAGGAAACAGACACTGAAACTTGTAACAGACAAAGGAAATAGATGAAATTGTAGCTTGGCCATTATTTGACAATCACTGAAATAGACAACATCAAGCCATTCTAGTTTTGTATATGTTTAAATTTTCTAATACAAAGAAGTTTGCATTTTCAAACATTTATTAAAAGTAACATGGACTTGGGGTACAGCCCAGTGGTAGAACATCTCCCTAGCATGGAACATGCCTTTGGATTCAGTCTCAAGAAAAGAAAGGAAGAAAGGAATGGAGAGGACGAGAAAGGAGAGAGACAGAAACAGAGAAACAATTGACAAGCAACACAGAGCTGAAAGGAACATGTTCCATGCCACAGGATGCCATCAGAAAAACCCTTACCCTGGGAAACCCCAGGACAAAGGGCATATAATGGTGACAGAAAGGTTTTACTCTCTGATGTGAGTGTTTGGTCTTCAAGCAATTCATTATGTCATTCTTTTGTTTTAAGCTTTGGTCTGATTTGTATGACACTTAACAAAGATTTTTTTAAGTACCCACTACATAATATCATAAGATAGAAGAAAATAATTACATTTCTTGAGTCTCTTAAGCAATATACAAATACAGAAAACCTGATCTTTTTAAAATATGAGCTGAAAAACTGTATTTGCTTGAAATTTTTGTTTTAAACTTTAAATAGCTAAGAAATAAAAGCAAATAAAGACACAAAAGCATACCTTCCGGTGTCAAAGTATCACCAAGGGGACCTGGAGATGACAGCTCGGGTCTAGGGAGAAATGTTTACAGCAAATAAAATTACAGAAACACAAGGAAGCATTTCCCAAAGGAAATCCTTAGAGCAGCAAATAAGGCTTCCCAGGCTTCCCAATGGTACTGTGTAGTAAAGTTTAAAAGATTACAAGTTCATAATTCACTAATTTTATATTATTGATGCCTAGTCAACATAGTAACTCTATCTAAAGTAACTTCCTAGTTATCCACATGAACTATTTTCTTCCTTTTCCATGCAAATCACTGGATGAAGTTATTTTGTTTACTTATCTACTTTATCTCTGTCTCCAACCCCTTAATTCTCTGAAGTATGTCAGTAAGGAAGTCCTTGAACATATAGAGTTCTACATTCATTAAAATTAAATAGTTGGAAATTCAGCTCCTTATTCATAGTTCAGTGAAAGAGCACTTGCCGAGCACATTCAAGGCTCTGAGTTTGATCCTAAGAATTACAATAAGAAAGGAAAAAAAGAAAGAAAAAAAATTCTATGAAGGGCTGGAGATGTCATGCAGTAGTAGAATGTTTGCCTAGAACATACAAGACCTGAATCCCAGCACCGCATGTATACAAAGTAATCCTGAACTCCGTGGGACCAAGATTTGCCTGCCATGTCCCTACTGTGTCTCCGGTGTCTAAAAACAGTACCTGTCAAAAGACATTTTTTCATGGCTAGGGATGTAACTCAGCAGAGTGCTTACCCAGCATGCCTAAAGCCTTGGGTTCACTCTCCAGCACTACATAAATTAAGTGTGGTGACTCCTATATATAATCCTAGCACTCCAGAGTGGAAGCAGGAGGATCAGAAATCAAGGTCACCCTTGGCCGTACAGTAAGTTTGAGACCAGTATGGGATATATGAGACCTGGTCTCAAAAAGAAAAGGCATTTTTGTAGTAAGTGAACGAATGAATGGCTGTGTCAGTGTAAATGGCACTTGATACATACTAGTAAGCAACCACCTCTGGCCAGTGAAGGTTACATTTTCAGAGAAAATACAGATACAAAATAAATATTTACAAGTAAAACAAGTATCACAGGCAGGAAGGAACTGGAAGGTAAGAGGGAAATAACTTTTTTAATTTTTAATTTTTGAGAATTTTATACATGAGTACCGTCTTTGCATTATTTCTGTAATTTCCAATCCCCCACCAATTCCTTGCGTGTCCCCCCGCCCCCTCTTAATTTTTGTCTTCTTCTTTGATTACTATTGTTACATATACAAACATATATTTATAAATATACATATATTTACATAATACACTGAGTCCATTTAGTGGTGCTCATGTGTACCTGTGTTTAACGCTGCCCATTGGGATTAGATAACCTCTCGGGAGGCTAATCCCTGGAGAAAAGTGATTCTGGCTCCTCGGCATCCATTGATTGCCTGTAGCTCTTCATCGTGAGGTGGAACTCTGTGACATTCCCCCATCTGTCTTGGTATATCAACTGGTTTTGTCAATATGCAGATCTTGGTAGACTACCTTCCTGTGGGGATTTCATTGGTGCTGCTTCCTTATCATGTCTAGAATGTATTAACTAGCAGTAGGTGTCTTGTCCTTGGGAAATAAATCTTATCTCGCTTTCCAGATCATCACAATTATAAATTTTTTAAGTAAACAAGGTCAAGTTTACAGGTGACTGTCAGCCATACAACTAACAGATTTTAGCTTCCTATTCATTCTAGTTCTGTGTTACCCTGCAATGTAGGCGAAGACCAGAAGATCACATGAGGAAGGTCTTGCTCTTAAAGAAAAGAATGCAGGTTTCCACAAGTCCAGACTTCCAAAGGTCAAATAAGGTATAACAAGGAAGCTGAACTGCATTCATATCAGAGCTTTAAAGTCTGCACATGTGTCCTAAGGGGAGAGCGCTGTTCCAGTGACTGCTCCCAAACGTGTTGAACAGTAGTGACTGTCAGTCTTCACCTCATGGCAATTGAACACTCTCTTCAGTGTTACACAGTCAGCTTTCAACAATGATGCAATCATTGTGATGCTGTCTCCCTCAGACACATCGTGTGTTCAGGTGCCAGGAAGCCCCACTTATTTAAATCACTGCTGCTCTCAACAGGTTGGAAGAGGTCTTCAAAGCCACCAGATGCATATGGCAGACATCTTGAAACATCAATTTTAGTAGAACTTAAAATGTAGAGAGTTGAATATGAACTGATATATGATTTTTAAATATCAATACTGGAACTGGAAAGAGGGCTCAGTGGCTTAGAGAACCTAGTGTCTTACAGAGAACCTGGGTTTGATTCCCAGCACCTACATTAGGTAACTCACAGCCACTTGTAACTCCAGTTTCAAGGGAACTAACACTCACTTCTGACCTCTACCAACACCTGCACATACATGGTACACAAAAAACACATGCAGGCACACACACACACACACACACACACACAAATAAAAATAATTTTTAAATCAATATAAAGTTTAAAGGAATATTGAGATAAGTCATGATAAACAAAAGGCATTTTGTGATTGGAGCTAGTTTGGGAAGGACATAAGGAACGTGAAAGGAAGACTGATAAAAGGCATTGAAACAGTTGGAAGGAATCAGTCCTGGTTTTCTATAGCTCACTAAGGTAACAAACAAAATCCATGTATGCCTAGCAAAGTCTCAAATCTGTACCTAAGTTTCCTAAAAGGGAAATGAAGAAGAGGTGTGGCCCCAGTGGTAGAGCACTTGCCTAGCCTGTGTGAGGCCTAAGAATTCACCCTCAGCACTGAAAATAGACTGATGAAGTGACTCGTCCTAGTTAAGCCCATGAGATGTCACGCATCCCCAGCACTATCTGCTTACTGTGCCTACCATCACCTCTGTGAATACAAGTTTCCACAAAGATAAAAAGGGTTAGAGTTAGAGAAGATGGTGCTGTGTGTCTGAGATTTCCACAATTTTTTTCAAGGAAAGATTTTTTAAAATAGAATAATTTAAAGGGCTAGAAGATGCTAGGAAGTTTGCAGGGGGAGAAAGTCCCATTAATGGTCTTACCCACCAGTAGATCGTGCAGTCTGCAATATCAGCCTGCCCAGGCAAGAGGTGCCCACTAGTACAATATTGATGTGACTGTTAAAAGGGTAACCAACCACTTCCTGATTGGATTTGCGGCCCATTCCACAGGAGGAATCCATAGCAGATACTGTAAACCTGGTCCAAAACCTATGTCTATGGAAGTCATAGGCTGCAGGAGGGAGCCAACTCCGTTTGGTTTGACATAGTGTCAAACTGCCTGATAAAAATATATGTTAATACCCATAGGTCATTACTGCTTTCTGATCAGAGAAGTTTCTGCTTGCAATGAGGGAAGTTAATACAGAGACCCAATGGTCACAGTGCTGAGAAAAAGTGACCACTGAATAATCATCCCTAAAGAGAACATTAATATCACTGCCTCCAAGGCTCAGGAACATTGAAGAAGAGGAGGCCAAAAGAATATAAGCCAAAAGATGGGAAGAAGTGTTGTGGAATGCTATCTTCTGGACACAGTATGGCTATTGCACCCATGAGCTCACAGTACCAATAGTGACCTACACAAGAATAGGTCCATCAATGTTCCATCCTGGATCAGGGTTGGGCTCATAAGAGCTTACATCTCCCTAAGGAACTATAGGTAGTTATGGTTGCTGGAAAGGGAAAGTCTTATTATTCAATGGTAAGTTGCTATTAGTCAAGCAAATAACCGCCCACCACGCTCATGCGTGCAATCCTAATTAAATGTAATAACCTACTTCCAAAAAGACATGAAACTAAGAAGGAGACTTGGGAAGAAGAAGGAATTTGGTGGGAAGGGGAAAGAGACAAGAGATGATAATGGGGAGAAATATGATCAAAGTATGTAATGTGTAGGTATTAATTTATGGAAGAATAAGTTTTAAAAGTAGAACAATTACTGAATGTTGGGATATTTTCTAATGAAATCCACCTCATAAAATGTTTATACTACCAAACTAGCTAGTTTGCATTTTCCTGGCATTGCCAGAGTACCCGAGTCTATAACTAATCTGATAGTAGTTTTCTGTCACTTAATAACAGAAATTTGGGTCATGCATGGTGGTTCACATCTCAGCTCCAGAGAGAGAGGCAGAGGCAGGAGGATGAATACAAGTCCAAGACCTGCTTGAGCTACATAGAAAGTTCCTGGCCAGCCAAGGCTACATAGTAAGATTCTATCTCAATAAATAAACAGAAAAGAAGGATTGTTAGGTTTTTATTCTCTGGTTTTGGTGTTAGCTTTTGTTGTTTGTTTGTTTGTTTGTTTTTAAGACAGGCTGGCCTGGAACTCTCTAGATTGCTGAAGCTCATCTTGAATTCCTGGTCCTCTTTCTCCACCTCCAAAGTGCTACAATTATAGGCACCCAGTTAATAACTTAGGTTTTGAAAACATTCCACAAATTGTCTTGTACTACAGAGAACTATAGTGTATCCGATTTCACAGGAACTAAATATGGGGGGAAAGGCTCTTTAAAATATAAAGCACTGTATATTTATACACACTGATATGCTGATGGTTGATGAGTGGGTCAGAGAATTATTCTGCCATCCCTCTACTCATGCGCTATTTGCCCAAGAATACTGCCAGTGTACCCAAGGACAACCCTGCCTACATCCGTAACAGAGTCCAGCACAAAGCATAGCACCTTCCGCCTCTGTGCTCACTAAATGTGTAGAGAACACAACCAATCACACAGGAACCACTTCCCACCACCACAGTAAGAGTTCTGTTCCTATCACTTGGAGGCCAAGGCTTGGACAAGTTATTGATAAGACAGCCAAAAGAACTCTAGACCTTGTACACACTGCCCTGCACGGACACCTAGTCATATCATCAGGTAGATAGTATGATGAATGACTGTCTCAGAAACACTATCATGAGGAAGTTTTTCTAATTTATTGTATTAACCCTCTAAATGTTTACTCATTGTGGTTAGTTCCTTTTAACTTCAAGAGAGACATGTTTGAAACAAGAGCACAGATTTATATGAAATTTCATAATATTTTTATATTATAAAATCTACTTAAATGGAAATTTATTTTCATTATTCATGTCTATTCTTTTTTTATTCGTATATATTCAAACAAAATTAATTTCCAAATAAAATTCAGATTATTTGAACAGAGATATAGTGTACCGGTTTGGTTACATGTATTTATTTATTTATCTATATATTGTGTGTGTGTGTGTGTGTGTGTGTGTGTGTGTATGCGTGAACATGTACACACATGTACCACAGCATGCAGGTGGAGATCAGAAGACCACCTTCCTTTCATGAGTCAGTTCTCTCCCATCACATGGGTTCCTGCGATCAAACTCAGGTTGTCAGGCTTGGTGGCAGGTGCCTTTACCTGCTGAGCCATTTTACCATCCCAGTGTATGGGCTTAAACTAGACTCTACCGCTTTGGTAGATCTGAGACCTGGAACAGTCTATTAAACTCCTTGTGCCCTTATTTCTCTTTGGAAAAGAAGCCTGATGATGCTTACTTCATTTCACTGCTCAGAGTGAATTAACAGAAGAACCTAGACCAATGTCTAGCCAATCAGCACTAAATTTTTGTCATTTATTTTTTATTTTTCAATTAAGTTGAAAAGCCTCTATGTAGGCAATTATTAAAATTACATTGAAACCATTTAAAGTAAAAATCCCATTATTCTTTTTGCAAGAAGCTTTCCACAATACTCAAAGTACAGCTGATGTTGCTGGGTGTGGTGGCACACACCTTTAATCCCAAGTACTTGGGAGACAGAAGCAGGTGGATCTCTGTGAGTTCAAGGCCAGCCTAGTCTACAGAGCAAGTTCCGGGCCAGCTGGGGCTACAGGGAGACCCTGTTTCAAAAAGACAAAACAAAAAATAGTAAAGTTTATGTGCTAGTGCTTTTAGTTACAGGGCCCAGATTTTGAGGAAATGCTTTCAATATTTAACTAAAAAAAAAAATCAAGATCCACTTTTCATAGCAGTCTACTGTGGGCTGACCTCTCGTGACTTTGGTATCTTTATAGTTTTAAGATGCAAGTGCAATCCAGTCCTCTGAATGCCTGAAGACGGTACTGTCTCAACCGTAGACATCTGTGCTCCCATGTGCATTGCCAGTCTAGCTTCTGAGTGCTATGCTGCAGTCCTGTTTTATGATATAGAATCATCATGCTGGCAGAATTATTGTCTTTCCTTTCAAACATTTTTCTTAGGACCTGGGCCAGTGAAGGAGAGATGAAGGTACTGGTTTCGAGCTGGCAGGCACACCATGAGACAGTGGGAGTCAGCAGTTGAGAGAACACAACCAAGTGCCACAATCAAGCTGGGCCAGTTCCAAAGAAACCTGTTCCATCAGCGAGTTCACAGGCTTTATTCATTTTCCCTTGTCTAGCCCCTTCCTAAAGCACTGTCCTGAGGGACTGCTTAAAAAGTGCTTCACTCAGCAGGGATAAAGAACAACTCTTCTAGAATGAGGAAATCGAACAAGTTCTGACATGTAGCTGTGAGGCAATGTCACCACTGGAGCAGAGTGGCGCAGAACCACAATGGGGACAAAATGTGTGTCGCAGTGTCCATGATTAGTTAACAGAGAATCCCTGGCCTTTTCAAAATTGATGTGTGCAGCTTGACCACACACAATGATGAATTCATAAAATTAGATAAAAGTCATCCTGGTGACTTTTCCCTTTCTGTGTATATGTGCAAGTATTCACACACACGCACACACACACACACACACACACATACACTACACACTTTCAACACAAATTGTATTGATCTAGGTCTGATTGATTAAACAAAATGAACCAAAACAATACATAGTATGCGTGTAGACGTGCAGACATGTAAACTTGATGCTGGATAATGTAGAGGTTACAAGAAATTTTAAAACAAAGCCTCTTGCCCCAAGAAGAGTATACATTAGGGTTAGAAATGAGTAAGCTAAATTTCCTCTTCATTTCCTGAGATCCTACCGAAGGCCACTAACACCTGCATGGTAGATTGTACAGGTAGTCAGGCTTTAGGTATTTCATGAAATTACTTTTTTTATATTTAGATTTCTGTAATGGCTTTATAGCTAAATCCAGGAGGTTTAGTTGCTGTGATAAATAAAAGAATAAATACTTTACATAGTAAAAGACAGTTTTATTAGAGGTTAAAATCTGGTTATTGAGATTCAAATGGGTTGCAAGTCTAAATCCCAGAAGCACCCCTTACTCAGGAGTAAGGAAACTGGATTGCCTGCAGTTATTTAAACTCTAACATATTTTCTTTGTATAATTTTAAAGAACAGTAAAAGTTTTCATGGAATTATTGTGAGAATAAATGCACTAATGCATATAAAATGCTTAATACATTGTAAACACTCAATAAGTGTTATTTCATGTTTCACTCCCTCTCCAAATTCCAAACTCATCTTTCCTTCAAAGTAGTGCTCATTCCCCAAAACGGTATAAGTTCTGTTTAGTAATCATCTCCTTGGTATACATTTATGGGTGCTCATAGATTTAAATATATTCACCAGTTTTGCAACATGCTTTTTAAGCAAAACTTTTTGTGACCTCAGCAAAGCTTCTGTTCTTTTTCTTTTTCTTTTTTTCTCAAGCTTCTATTCTTGACTCAGGCTAGAAATGTGAGCAAATGGCAATTTGATAATATAGGTCAACTAAAGTTATTCCACTGTTGACAGGGGCTATACTGTTTTTAATAACATGCATTACTCCGCAGTAGCAAGGTCTGGTCGTTTTCTGAACTGATAGACTCACAACTACTTTTTAGAGCTTATTATTCCATTAGAAACCATCTCCTTATAACATAGTTGTACTTACAGGTCTTTAAAATTATTGCACCATACTCTAAAGTTGCAAACAATTTTTAAATGTACATGAGAAACAGAAGATGCCTGGACAAAGTTTTTAAGATCAGAGGACCTGGAATGAAATAATACTTCCACACACCCAAAAGGACTACATGACCCCACATCGAAGTAGATGCCTAATCCCAAACTTTAGCACAGACTCAGGGTATCCTGAGCTGCATGAATGACTAAGACTATGAGATTCCATTTTCTTCCTGGTCCCTCACGTTCTGTTGAAACCTCCTGCATGTTTGCTTCAACTATATCTTCCTCCTGTTGTAGAAGCTGGATCTATGAACACTGGCTTATTTATTTCATTTTCAATCTACTGCTGATTTTTCTATATAATCACCCACATGCTGGATATTCTGAGACTAGAATTCAATCTTTAGCCACTATAATCTTGACCTTTCACAGTCTGCTTTGTACTACTACTGCTTAGAAACCAAAAATGTTTTCATCCCTATGTATAAAGAATCATACTGACAGATTCATCAAAGTTGTACTATTCTTTTTGGGGGGACTGGAGAATAAGACAAGGTCTCCCTGTAAGCCAAGCTGGCCTGGAACTCACTATGTACACCAGGCTGGCCTCTGTCTCATAGAGATATGTCTGCCTCTGCCTCCAGAGTCCTGGGATTAAAGATCAGCTAAGTCTTACTTATTTTATGTGGATGAGTGTTTGCCTTCATGAACATGCACCACATGAATGCAGTGCTCACAGAATCCAGAGAGGGCACGGGATCCCCTAGAACTGGAGTTGTAGATGGTTGTGAGCCACTATGTGGGTACTAGGTACCAAAGCCGGGTCCTCTCAAGACCACTGAGCCATCTCTCCAACCTTGCTTTTTTAATGTTTATTGACTTTTTGTGCTTCCATATAATAGATCTTAATGAAATTTGGGCCCCTCCCCCATCCATACTCCCCGTATCCCCCCCAGCAGATTTCATGCATGCAGTCATCTGTGTTAAGTCCTATCCAATCAAGCTTTTGTACCCAGATGTCTGTTCATGCAAGTTCATCATTGGAGTCTAGTCAGCCTATCTGGAGTCTCTCCCTTAAAGAAGATCTACTCTCCCTCACCCCACAATTATTAGTTGCCAATAGTTCCTCGGCAAGGGTTGGGGCCCGCTGTCCATTTCCTCAGTTCTATGCTGGGTTTTGTCTGACTGAGTTGGCATGGGTCTTGTGCATGCTGTCACCATTGTTGCACGTTCATAGGGACAAGTTCCCAGAGGCCCAGAGCCTCTGTTTCCATATGCTTATGCACCAGCCCTTGCTCTTATAAGCTTTTTGCCCCCTCTTCCACAATGGTCCTTGAGCCATGGTGGGTGAGGTCTAATATAGGCCATAAATTCTATGGTTGTGTTCTGAGAAGGGAGAGGGCCTCAAGATAAGGAGAACATTTGGGACTTACCCACAGGCCTGGTCTTTACAGGAACTGAAAGAAAACAGAAAAGGTACGATGACACTGGGGTGAGTCTTGGAGTAGGTAGACACATCTATAGTGCCAAAAATAAATTTAGAGGAAAACACAGACTCACCTGCTTGCAATTTCCTTTATGTAAGCCAGTTTCTGAGGAAAACAAATATATAAAATGACAAGTAAACAACTAAGATATAACAATGACTAACTGATTAAGCACTCAGTGAAACAATCCATTGAGTTCACTAGTTTCCTAACATGGTAGAAGCTTTGCTACTTGTCTCTAATGCAAATAGTGAAAACAGGTCCTAACAATGTCAAGTTTGTTCTGCAAGTGTGGGAACATCCCAGTACTCAGTGTCTGCTTCTGTACCTGAAGTTCTGATGCTCTTTTTTTATTGTTGTTTTGCTTTGTTTTGTCTTTTGAGACAGGTTCTCCCTGTTACCCTAGTTGGCTTGGAACTCTCTGTGTAAACCAGGCTTGCCTCGAACTCGCTATGTAAATCAAGCTGGCCTTGATCTCACAGAGATCCACCTCTTCCTCCAAAGTGCTGGAATTAAAGATGTGGGCTGCCACACTTGGCTTCTTGTTTTCCTAATGAATGCATAAACAAACTTTGCCTATTAATCATTCATAAAGATCTAAAGTTTCATATTAACCTGAATTGGACTTAGAATCAAAGAATGTTGTGATATAATAAATTATAACTCCCATCCTGCAACAGTACAAATATATAGATAAAGCAATTGACATATCAGTCTTTCCAGGATTCAGACAAAAAGATAAACTATCAGTAACAGACTTTGTTTCTTTAGAGGCATTTCAAAGTCAAATTTCCCCAAATTTCCACTTAATTTGGTCATTTTATTTTGAGATCAAAATGATGAATAATGGGCTACTACAGTGAGATGACTCAGCAACTTCAAAGCCCTTGTTGCACAAATACATCAACTTGGTTTCAATTCCCAGAACCCAAGTAGAAGGAGCCAACTCCATAAAATTGTCCTTTGACCTCCAAACATGCACTATGACACACACACACACACACACACACACACATCACTAGCAGTAATAATAAATACAATTTTTAAAATAAAATAATAGCTAATTCTTATTTCTTTTAAAGATGAAACTAACACTAAGTTGAGTTCAGAAGGTCTACTTTCAAATTCTAGGTTCCTCTCCCTAGACACAATGACGACAAAGACAAATTCCAAACTCTCCTGGGTGCCTGATCTTCCTCATCTGCTGAATGGAAGGAATATTAGCTGAACACCTCTAAGGACACTGCTAAATAACACTGCTTTTCTTACTTGTCTTCCCACAATAATCTGCCTCTCCCATACTTTAATACTACCTCAAGGTTGATGATTCCTTTGGCTCTATTTTAAATATCTATTTCATATCTAAGAATCAAGCAATTCACAGGTTTTACAGGCAGCTCCAATGAACACTTCAAAAGTGAGTTTATCCTTCCTGCCTCATCTACAAAGCTGCTCTTCTGCCTGCATTCCTGGTCTTCTTCATTCATGCTAGAAACTAGAAGGCTTACAGCACTACCCTCCCCTCTCATCCAGTCTGTCAGAGTCCCACAAACCATGTTACTGCTTTTGCCCATTGTGTCCCTGTTCTCTATCTCATGGCCTGGTCAGAAGCCTCATCCTCTCAGGCCTGAAGGATTGAGTGGCTTGCTTCCTGGTCTCTCTGCCATATTACCTCCTGTAACCCTTTGTACGGTGTTTACAACCATAATTACCTTTTAAAATTCCAAAACTGTGCCACTGAGATGGCTTGGCAGGAAAAGGTATTTTGCTGCTAAGCCTGATGACCTGAGTTTAAATTCCCAGAATCCACATGGTGGAAGGAGAGAACCAACTCCAACAGGTTATACTCTGCCCTTCATACATGTGCCATGACACACACAATAAAGAAATAAATGCAAAAAAAAATTTTTTTTTAATTTCAAGTCAGATCCTGTGACTTACCTCCTTACAACCCTGAAATGTGTCCTGTCATCTAGAGATGTTAATGTTTCTTAATGTTTTCTTGTCTGATCTGTCATGTTTAGCTCTAGTATATTGGCCTATACACAGCTCATGTTGTCTCTGCCATCTCCCCTGTCCATCCTCTATTTCTTCTCAGCAACTAGACATAAGCCAGGCAACATATTACCCGCCATCCCCCGCCCCCACCCACTGCTTTTTGACAGAGTGTCCCTACTCCCAGCCTGCCCAGAGTTCACTATGTAGACCAGGCTGGCCTCAGTCTCACAGAGATTTGCCTGCCTTTGCCTCCCAAGAGCAGAAATTAAAGGCATTTGACCCCATATCTGGCATACGCCCCTTTATAATCATTAAAACTTACTTCCTAGGCCTTCAAATCTAAACTTAAAGTTCCGTTTGTAAGAAATGTATTTCAGTATAACATGACAAGATTCTGTTGTTAGGTATTAATTCATGACAGATAGGTCTTGATTTAATAGCTGATCCTATACTGTGAACACAATTGAAATACATGATACTGATATATAAATATACATATTAACACATGTTTCTTTTTCCACAGAATAACTATTCCATAGCCATTGCAATTTTTAAAATCAATAATGATTGAAAATGGAAACTCGATAATATGGGAGGGAATATGGACTGGAGAGTTTTGTTTTTAGCTATTCCTTCAATAATGATTTTCAGTATATAATACTTGCAATCGATATGTGAAATACTATTCATGAACTTGATACATTGCAGCAAGTAGGAATAAAACATTGTGGTTATTGCTTATATTTTTCTTTTCAACTAATATTTACTTTATCATGAGTGCAAAAATTAACACATAAAGCCAACAAGATGGTTCAGTGGGTTGAAGTATTTGTTGCACAACCCTGAGGACTGGAATTTAATCCCCAGAACAGCCAGATAGAGTTAATATGCATCTATAATCCCAGCATTCCTACAATGAGATGCGAGGCAGAGGCAGAAGAATCAGCCAGAAGTTCGTGTACACAGGACAGCAGCAGAAACAAGAGACTCTACCTCAAAACCAAAGTGGAGATGACGGACTCCCAAAAAGTTGTCCTCTGACCACACACATGCCATGGCACTTCCTCCCTCCCTCCTTCTCCCATTCTTCTCTTCTCTCTTTTGCTCTCACAGTCACACACACAAAATAAATAAGTAAATAAATAACTAAATAATGAATGAATGAACACACAATGCCAATAGTCATTGTCTTTGGTCTCATGGTCTATTAATAAGGAATTGTTCATTTGAACAATATATAACTAGTAGTAATAAGATATGAGAGTTATATTACTAAAGATAAAGAATTATGGAGACTCAAAGAATTAAGGCACCTAAATCTTCTAGATTGAGAGACAATTCTCACAAGAGAGGTTGCATTTGAGCTGAGAACAAACAGCTTGAATAGATGGACGGAGGATACTTGGGCTCAGATTGCGTGGACAATTTGTCATATATGTGAACAGTTTCATTTTCTTGATATGAATAAATGTAAAAATTTAGAAGTGGGTAATTTATCTATATGCATGTAATGGAAACTCATGAGTAACCTCATGTCTAAAATGAGGAAAATAAATAAATGAATAAGACTCATATTTATACCTCAATAAGCATTTATTAAATGGACTATATCATCTACCTTAAATAGAATGATGGATATCCATTCTGAATAAAGAGCTGAATGCTTAATTCTCAGAGATCCCCATCTTTAAACTTGTGTTGACTATCATTTCAACATGTTTACATCACACAAGGCTAAAGCTAAGGCAGCTTACTCAGTAACTTTAGTTCAGTTTGTACTTTCTTTCTTTAGGCTTCTACCATGCACACTTCCGTCTACAACAACCCAACAGCTCCTTCTCTCCCTATGACACTTACCTTCATGATTAAACTTCTGTGTTCCACAGACTGACTAAAATTTGTGCCCATTTCAAATATATTTGTGATTCCATTCTCACACAAATTCATCCAATAAAGATACTCCTCCTGTCCAGGAAGTTGATCCCAAAAAGTCCTGAAGGCTTCCCAAATGGCTTCCTGGCACACTGGAAAACAGAGGGAGATGTTTTAGGAAAAGCTAATGTTCCCTGGGGTTCTGACAATGATCCTGGAGCAATCCATTCGCATTCCTCTGAGATACTTTTGAGCACACTGTCCTTTCTGGGTGAAAAGAAAATTGTATCCAGTTTAAACTTTTCAGTTCTGAAAAAAAAAATTACTCACCAATGCTTCGTTTACCTAGGGGATTAACTAAAACCTCTTCATGAATTTGTTCCTCATTGATTTAAAAAATTCCATGTCTGTTCCCAGCACTTAGGAGGCAGAGGCAGGCAGATCTCTGTGAGTTCAAGGTCAGCCTGGTCTATGTAGCAAGTTCCAGGCCAGCTGGGTCTATAGCAGGGAGACTCTGTCTCAAAAAGACAAAAAAAAAAAAAATTCCATGTTTATATTTCATAAAATGTAGTTAATACTAACTACATTGCATTTAATCATGTTTTACTAATGGACACTATAATTTTAAGTTTCTTTGATTTTACTGAAGTTGTGACTTCAAAAATAACTTCTTAGCCTTTCAAGAGTTTATGAAATTGTGAAACAGTCCAGGGCTATTTTTGGCAAATAATATGAATGTACATATGAACTGAATCTACTCTTCTGAAAACTTATCACATATCTTTCATTTTTAAAAAGGAATACTTGGACCACCTCGACACTATAAGAAGTTGAAGGCACTTCATAAAGTTGGGAAGAGAATGTTCACTGGGAGTGATCACTCTCCAGCTACAACATCTCATATCTGAAAACAGAACATAATTAAGGAGATTAGCAGCATTAAGTAGACACCTGCTGCTCTGCACTGGAACGTGGGGAAGGGTACCCTCCCTCAGGGTAAGGCCTCACCCAACTAAGTCTTCACCTTGTGAAAGGAAAAGGCTTAAGGGGTTTTGTACTCCTAGAAAGGAACATACAAAAGTTGCTAAAAATGTAATTCAAGGGCCGAGGGTCTATCCCAAGCTGGCAACTGAACTTGGCAGTATTGTCCAGCTGTGTGCTGATTCAAAATATTAATATAACTCGTGCACTGTGAAATTGCACCTGTGCATGCAGTGCCTGTGGGGACCATAAGATAGTGCCAGATACCCTGGATTTGGAGTTGCAGATGGTTGATAGCTGCAATGTGGGTGCTAGGAATCAAATCCAGGTCTGTTCTCTGCAAGAGCACGCATTGCTCCTAACCACCGAGCCATCTCTCTAACTCCAAGACTCAATATTCTTAAGATGAAATTTTTCTCCCCATTGTCTATCAACTCAATGCAATTCCAATCAAAATCTCAGCAACTTTTTTTTGTAGAAATTAGCAAGTTGGTTTTAATATATAAAGGACCTATCATAAAAGCCATTAAACTGGAAAAAATGTCTTAAGTTGAAGAACTTACACTATCTGATTCATAGATATAAAATTTACAGCAATTACAATAGAATGGATGTTGGTGTAAAATTAAAGAAATAGATGAGGACAAAATGAAGAGTACAGAAATAGAATAGAAATGGATCCAAACACTGAGCGTAAAGGACCGAAAGTATGATCTCATCAACAAATGGCGCCGGAACAATGACCTATGCATATGTGGAGAATTCAAGGGCCAGAGAGACGGCTCAGCGGCTAAAAGTGCTTGCTAAGCAAGCTTGATGACTTGAGTTCAATCCCTAGAACACATGTAAATGTGGGACAAAAGAATCAACTCCACAAAGTTGTCGTCTAACTTCCATGTGTGCATTGTGGTGTGTGCATGTGCGTGCGCACACACACACACACACACACACAAATATGATAATAATATAGCAGTAGTAGTCATAATAAATTTAAATTTAGGGGCTGGAGAGATAGCTCAGCAGTTAAGAGCACTTGTTATTCTTCCAGAGGACCCAGGTTCTGTTCCTAGCACCCACATGGCAACTAGCAACTAACTGTAACTCCAGCTCCAGATTATTCAACACTGTCTTCTGGTATCCAAGGGAACTGCATACATGTGGTACACTCACATACATGCATATACATAAACACTCATATACATAAAAATTAATAAAATATTTTTAAATAAATAAAATAAAATTTTTAAATTAACTCAAAATAGACTATGTACCTAAACTCAAAAAACAAAAACTCAAACTTTCTCAGGAAAAGATAGATATAATCTGTTATGATTCTGAATTAAACAAACTCAGATCCACCACCAAAAGCATGATCTTCTAAAAGACTTATAAATAGAATTTTATCAAAACTGAAAACATATCCTCCTTTAAAGATATCATTCAGAAACTTACCCCACACACACAAGGCTCAGGGAACATCACAGAAGAAGAAGAGGAAAGACTGTAAGAGTCAGAGGACGTGGAGGGAGGGGTGCTCTGACATGGCATGGCAAGGCCACTGCACACAGGAACGCACTGCAGCTGTGCTTATCTGCACAAGACCGAGCAAGATGGAGTCCATAAACATTACATTGTGAATGAGGAAAGGGCTCATGGAGCTCCACTCTCTCTGAGGAAATATAGATGATTAATGGTTGCTAGGACTCATTTTCTTCAGTGGGTGTAACTAATCACTGTTAAGTTACCCATATTCGAATAAATAAGCCCCACTTATGCTCAAGCAAGCAATTGTAATTAAACTTGGTGGGATACACACACACACACACACACACACACACACACACACACACTGACTTAAAAACATTAGAGGGACTGGTTGAGAAGGGGTCCAGTGGGAGTAGAAAGGGATAAAGAGAGAGTAATGGGATGAATAGAGTGAAACACATTATATTCATGCATGAAATTTTCAAAGAATAAATTATAAATAATTTTTAAGGAAAATTAAAAGATAAGACTCAGACTTAGAGGAAAAATACATAAAAGATATATCTGACAAAGAACTCTCTTGCAAAGCCAAGTATGTGGTGTACACCTTTAATCTCAGCACTCAGAAGGCAGAGGTAGGTAGGTATCTGTGAATTCAAGGCTAGCCTGATCTACATAGTGAGTTCCAGACCAGCTAGGACTACAAGGAGACCTTGTCTAAAATAACAAGAGCAACCAAAACAAGAACAAAGAAAAAATTCAGTGAGAAGCAAACAAGCTAATCTATAATACATAAAACATTTGAATGGACTTGTCACTACAGAATATAAGATAGCAAATAAACACATAAAAGGAGCTCAAATCATGGAACTAGTCTTAAAAAATGCAAAGTAAAGCCATGATAAAATATGTATTAACTAGCAGAGCTGAAGTTTAAAAGGATTTAGTTGTAGCGATGGTGCTTCCAAGGGTAAACACATCTGTCAAAGCTAATCAAATCATGTACTTTACCTAGGCGTGGAGGTGCCTGCCTTTAGTCCCAGCACCATGGGTCAGAGGAAGGGGAGCTCAGTTCAAGGTCAGCCTGGTCTACATAGTGAGTTCCAGGCTCCAGGCCAGACAGGGCTACATAGTGAGACTCCATCCCCAGTCCATCTCTAAGATCATGTACTTTAAATATGTGAAACCCAGAATCCATCAAAGCATTCCCCAATAACACTGTATTTTCAAGGATCTAACTACAAATGAGCTGAGAAAGAGGGAGAAACTATTGAACATATATTTTCTATTCCAAGCACCCTATCTTTTTAATCTTAGAAATCCTTAGATTTCTTGCTTAAATGGAAAAACTTTCAAATTAATTACACCATCTAGCAGTTAATGCCAAACTCTCTATTAAGGAAAATATGGATCGGATTAACTTGGTATAAACAGCTAAGATCCTTGGCTGAGCAAAGAACAGATCTCCAAGTTTCAAACACTTGATTTTAAGGGTATAATACAAATTACCTCCTCAAAACCAAGACTTACACTGAAATATCTATTTTCCTCGATTTCAAAAACATAACAGATGAAATACATATTTTTCTGCCATGACAGAATAACCTTGCTATAGCAGGCTGCACCAACTATTTATACTTTGGGGGTGGGGAGAGGTGAGACCCAGTCTCCCTGTAGCCCCAGCTTGCCCGGAACTCATTATATAGACCAGGCTGGCCTGGAACTCACAAAGATCTGTCTGCCTCTGCCTCCCTAGAGCTGGGATTAAAGGCATGTACCACCATGCCCCACCCGTAACTACTTACTTTTGTGAGGTCCTTTTCAATGACCCACCCATGGCACCTGTATTTTAACATCAGTTATTGCAAGGATGCCTTGTTTTTCATTATCTGGACTTCTTTTTGAGCAGTATCTCTTGAATTTATAAAAATAAGAGCAAAGGAATCAGGAAATATGAGAACACTCCTTAAATGATTAGCCATCTTCTCTTCCCTGTGCAACAAACAGCTGAGAAATCTGGATGTTTTGATCTGCTGAAGAATTAAAATCCAGGTAGTGTAAATCATCTTGATACTTATTTGTTGCCATTCTCATCCACCCTAAATTCCTTAATTTTCTTCTCAGACACTTTGCAATTTCTCATTTCAAACCTATGTCCTACATACAAAATGCTAGGTCTCTGATTCCCCCTTTTAAAAGTAAAAGGGGGGGGCGGTGAGACGGGCCAGTGGGTAAAGGCACCTGCTGCCAAGCCTGACAATCTGAGCTTGAGTCCCAGGACCCATGTGGTAGGAGGAGAGAATCAACTCCCACAAGTTATCCTGTGACCTACACACACTCACTGTGGAACACACACACACACACACACACACACACACGATGAATAAATTTAAAATGCCATAAAAAAATAAGAACTGGAGAGATGACTCAGTAGCTAAGAGCACTTACTGCTTTTGCAGAGGACATGGGTTCAAATTCCAGCACCCACATGCTTGCTAACAACCACCTGTAACTCCAGTTCCAGAAGATCAGACACCTTCTTCACAACATGTGTGCATTTACACATGTGAGCAATACAGTCTTACACATAAAAAATAATAGTAATAAATAAAATATTTTTAAATTATATATATATATTTTTTTAAGTGAAAGAAAAGCTAGGCATGATGACACATGCCTTTAATCCTAGCATTGGGGAGTCACAGGCAGGAGGATCTCTGTGAGTTCCGGTCAGGCTGATGTAGATAGTGAGTTCCAGGCCAATTAGAGATACACAGTGAGACTGTGTCTCAAAAAGAAAAAGAAAAAGGAAAACCTATTCATTAGTAATGTTTGATGGTCCTCAAATACAATTGAGACATCTCCCTCATGCACCATGTTAACAAACAAAAACGTTATTTTTATAATATGTACTTATAAAATATCTGGCATTTTTTTAAAAACTTCAGTGTAAAAGAAAAGGAACAGGAACAGGAGATGGAAATGAAAAAGTAGCACCTCGGAAAGAAAATCCATAAATCCTAGTGTCTGGGAATTAGTAAGTGCTCAAAACACATCTGTTGGATAAACGAATGAATGTGTAACACAACAATCCCAGTTTAGCAATAATTTTCATCATTAGTCTCTACGACAGTATACTATCATCATATCCATATTATTGCTTCTTAATGGCTACTGAACCGAAAAAAGCAAAGTTTAGAAATTCTCCAAATGTCTAAGATATCTATCACAATCAATTTAACCATTTTAGTAAATCTAAGAAACACTTAATGAATTCACACAATAAAAGATATGAGTTCAAGGATCATATACTTAACTAAAAACAAAATTCAAGTGTATTACTTCAGAGAATACTGTGAGAAGTGTCATAATTTTTAACATAGAAACATTTTTATTTCCTAACCAGGCAATTCACACGAATCTATGGAATGTCTAAACTATAGAAATTGTCTAAACTATAAAGAAATTGATTGTATTTTCATTATAAAACAAATAGGTTCAGGTGAATATTCCTTGAAAAATATATATTGTGGGTATGGCGTGTCAAATTACAATTAAGAGTAAAAATTACAGTTAAGTTAGCCAATAACAACATTTTAAAATTTATTTTTATTTTATGTATGTGTTTGCCTGCATGTAAGTGCATCCATGTTATGCGATGCCTCCAGAGGCCCGAAGAAGGCGTCAGATCCCCTGGAACCGAAGGTTCAGGTGGTCGTTAGCTGCTGGGAACTGAACTCGGAGCCTTTGCAGTTTGAAGTAGTTAAAATGATCTGAAACATTTTCTCTTACGATCATGCAAACTTTTCTCAAATTGTATCAATATGATATTCTTAGTAAGTCCTTTCCTCACAGTTCATAGGTAATATTTGACTCGTTCGATCTAAATTATCTAGTTTTTATTGATAACACAACAAATATGAGGATTTCATGTCTGAATTTCGTTAAGGAGCCCCAGGTTTGGCGTCTGCTTACCTCGGGCTTTAAAATACTTCACGTGGTTTGCCACGGCCTCTGTAACACTTTCATTCGGACAAATTTTTACCCCGTTTGGGAACAGAATTGATCGCCGCTTTCTAAGCCGCCACCTTCTCTCAGCCTCTCTAGGGTCAAGCTGTCTCCTTGAGGTGGGCAGGGAAGCGCTTGTAGATTCTTCAGGCAGGACAGAAACTGCGCTCCTGGATTCTTGCATCTCTTCTAAAGAGAAATCAGTGTTACTTCTGGTGTGGAGCGAAGACACAGTATGAAAGGTAATAAATAAAGATTGTTTTTAAAATCAAGTGTACACCATTTCAACACAAGGCAGTAGGAGGAAGGTTTGAACCTGGAATTATTAATGAAAGGAAACCCGAATCACGGAGATACTTTAAAGCAGTTTAATAAAGCAATATCAAAGACTAATAGGCATATTTTTGCAATTTCTAACAGCAGTCACATCAAATACAATTTTGAGAGAATAAACTAAAGATATATAGAAATCTAAAAACAAATATTGGTTTTTCAGTTACCTGAGAATGATACAAGACTTCTTTCTGTCAAGACACATATCAAAATACCCAGAGAAATCTTCCCCCAAAAAGGAAACATAATCATCTGGGCCAAAACCAAAGAAATGAGAAACTGGCAAAAGCCTTAAGTGAGCATCCAGAGTCCTGAAATTTCCACTAACAACTAGTTAACCAAAAAGGCTTCACAGTTAAAAGTTTATGTTTCAGAATGGACAACCACTCCAAAACCATTGTAAATTAGTGATATAAAGAAAATCAGAACTGCCGGTTCAAAGTAGCTCTCACTTCTTTCCTGTCTTGATCAGCACACTATGGAAGCAGAGGAGATAGGCTAATTAGGACAGATGGGGAGAGACTTTGCTTCTAATCTAGTTCCTTAAGCTGTTTAATAAGTCTCCTTCCCTTTAACCAGCAGCTCATTTGCAAATAGTCCGTTCCCGTGTAGTTCACTGGTTGTTTTCCTCCAGATTTTCTGAATTCATTCGTCAAATCTGGTAGAGTCATAGGTTCTCTGTTTTCTAAGACAGATGTGAGCCTAAAGTTTCTCCCTGGATAGAAAAATCTTTCCTTTCTAACCCCTTGTTTTGTCTTATGTGTTTTTCAAACTGAACAGCATTTAATATAAATGATGCTAAAATGTTGCCAAATATGCTAACAAGTCCAAGCCATCATGTGTTTATCTTCATGAACATAAGAAACAGTCAATAAAGAATTTCCTACACCAAATGGAACTAGATAAAATTCTATACTAGTAAAGTTTTTCACCAAATAAACCAGGTAGAAAGCAATTAAATCAGCTAAAATCCCTAAATAATTTATATTTTATGTATTACTGGGGTAATTTTTGAAAAAAAATTAAGTTCTAAGGCACATCTCTCTCAAGAACCCTTAATTAATTGCATTATATCCAGTGTTTTATGGCTTAAGAAAAGCTTACCAATATTTAACCAAGCCCCAAATAAACATTTCCAGTCATTTTAAAAGCTACATGAATATAACTGTATCTGCAAAATATTAGTAAACTTCTAAGAAATTCGACAAGCTTTATCATATAAGTCAAAGGGAAAAAAAAAAGAAAATGTTATTAACCCCCCAAATTTCTAAGTCTTAAAAATATTTGTTGACAATTACAAACACAGGAGGCTGGAGAGATGGCTCAGCAGTTAAGAGCACTGGTTGTTCTTGCAGAAGAGTTTGAATCCCAGCACCCACGTGGTAGCTGACAACGGTCTGTAACTCCAGTTCCATGGGATCCGAGGCGCTCTTCTGTCTTCCACAGGGGCACTTACACATATGCAGGCATAACACTCATACACATAAAATAAATTATTTTGTTTTAAAAAAAGACAATTACAAACACAAATCTCTTATATAACAAACACTTTGATGAAAAACATTTTTATTGGTCTACTCCAAAAAATGAAAAGCTTCTGAGAATGAGGGCAATCTAGAAACACTGTTCTATTTAGACTGAGAAAAACCACATCCAAATGCAAAATGTTCCCAATAATTGATGGTCTTATAGCCCACGGGTGAAAGCATGTATACATACAATAAAAAATTATTAGAGAATTATATACAAGTTGTTATGGGGGACAGAAGAGTGAATTATTCTCTGTTAAGTATTCTTTGAACATCTGTGTGGAGAGGTATTAGAGACAGATTTTTAAAAAACTAAGTTCACAGAAACCACGTTGTTTTAGGAAAAAGGAATAGTAATGTGCAGTGTGACTTGGAAATGAGTATTTGTCCAAATTGCCGCATGGATGGGGCCCCAGGACTCCTCTAGGTGGAGGAGCTATTAGATGAGGTTGCTGAGGGAGGGAAAGTCACTCTCCTTTAGGGACATGGGTAGATTTTATTTCGGCCAAGCTGACTTCTGAACGAGGTCTGAGAAGCAGCGTGGATTCACTGTAGTATCCAGCTTTTATAGGCAAGTACAAGGTGTGTAAAGGTCAGCTTCAAAAATAGCCAACCCCCAAACCCCCAGTAGAGCCCACAGAAGCAGATGTTTGCATTTTAATTGCTGCCTTTGTTTCCAATTAACACATCCTGTGGTATTATATCCAATCTTGAAGACCACGAGAAAGTGTCAAGCGTAGAGTTCCGTTTAAGCTTAGCTTGCTCAAAACCAGGATATCATTGCTGGGGAGCCACAGATGTGTTTTTTCACAATGGTTATTTGCTTAAGATGTCGGCATAAGATTAGATACTCTTCTTTCACACAAGATGTCTGCATAAGATTAGATACCCCTCTTTCACACAAGATGTTTGCATAAGATTGGGGGAGGAGGGTAGAGGTGGTCTTAAGTTCTCACGTGGCCTGGTGGGAGGCAGGGAAGATTCGGTCGGGTCGCTCTAATTCTTTACCCTTTTACACTTTCAAAAGAGTTCATTTTTTGTGTGTCTAGCAAATTGTTAGATAACAGTAGATCTAGATGAGGTATCACTATCACTTATCTAAAATGCTTGGGAATACTTCGTTGCAAGTTATATCAAGTATCAAGCTAAAATGAATTTATTAGAAAGATGAACCTACTTAGAAATAAAACCAATTCCATGCAACCAACTATGGTTTGGAGTTTAAAATATCACTTACAAAACCACAATCTATAACCCGGTTCCATGTATACTTTGTAGAACACATCACAGTGTGATTACCATGAGGCCTTCAAATAGAGTACATCTTCATCTGGAGTTTTCTGGGGGCTTTGATTTCTCCAGTCTCCAAAAGGAATATAATTTTAGAGCTGAGACCATTCAGATGAGCATAGGTCACAACAGCAGCAGGGGTCACATATATACAGAGACTTTTAACATTTAGTAGGGCAAAGTTGTCAAAATTCCACAAGTACAGCATGAATGAATAATTCTGTATAGCTAAAAAGTAAGGAGAATGGAAAGATGAGGACACAATACAGGCAGAAACTGGATGAAGACGGGCTCTGCACCAAGTTTAAACCTGTTCCCCCTGATGACAAAAAATAGATATAAGCTGATTTTAAGAGGTATAAAATTTTTGCAAGTACTACTTAACTACTACAGCTTTTAAAAATTCTTCTTTCCAGTCACAAGAATTTTAACTTTCAGTGTTAACTTGTCTGGTCACCAGCAAGCATTTCACTCTCTCACCATGACCTCTCACTAATTAATACCTCACCCTAATGAGCTCCACCATGCTACCAAAGAAACTCTGTTCTGCTAAGGAAGAACATCAATTAATGGTCCAACCCCAGCTTTAAGGCCTAATAACCACAACAATGACTGGCATAGCAAACTATATTGGGAAGTAGCAGCACTTTTATCTTCCAGGCAATCAGCAGCTACCTAATTAGACCTAAAGCCCACTCAATGGGACAGACCTCATGCGTGGCACTGTAAACATAGTCAAATACACATAGCTGGAGAGGTCATAAATCTTAGAGAAAACACCAAGGCTGTCGCATCCCTAGAGAACTGTAATTTCTTACTACGTGCTAATATGGATACCTATATTAACAGACAAGTATCTCAGTCACCACTCATCAAAGAAGCTTCTTCTGCAACAGAGACTATTATAGAGTACCACAACTGGTCATACACAGAGAATAAGCGTCTGTGAAATGGCCAACCCTAAGGGACCCATCCACAATGGAACCTCTACACCTAGGGTTCACCAAACAGTGGATTAGAGTGTAGAGAGAATACTAATCCTCTTTCAATTCTCATCAACAAAGCTCCCTCAGGAAACAGAGGGCAATGAACCCAAGGCTGGGAACCATTGTAAAAGAGATGGAGGAAAGATTGTAAGAGCCAGGGAAGGAAGTGCATGGCTATTGGAAAATAGTCTTACAGGTTCCTGAGAACTTGCTCTTAAAAACTTACATCAATGATGCCAGCATGCCCAAGACCAATGTAAACTCAAGCAGACAAAAATTCAGCACAGACTTGTGGAAACGGGCAGCAGGCCACAATCTTATCCAAAGAACTATTGGGCAACAGATTATTCCTGGGTGAGGAAGAGCTGATCTTCTTTAAGGGAGCGACTAGATAGGCTGACTAGACCCCAGTGGATGAACTTGTGCTGAGGATGTCAGGGGACACTAACTTGACTCAATAGGTCTTCACATAAATGACAAAATGCAGGAAATCCAGCAGGGAGGCTACAGAGGCTGTCAGTGGGGAAGGAGTATAAAGATAATTAAGATGCTCTATACAAAATGCACAAAAATACAATTAATTTTTTTATTGTTTATAAGTACTACTTGACTAAATACAGCTTTAAAAAAAATTTCCAATGTCAAGAATTTTAAGTTAAAAAACACTGTTATCCTCTCTGGCCACTAGCAAGCATTTCACGCTCTCTCCATGACTTCTCACTACTACCCAACCCTAACACATAGATAGCCTTTACGTTGAGCTCTGCCATATTACCGAAGAAACTATGTTATCAGAGTATTAAAATTGCTCATGTGTCCATAAATGACTCAGAAATGAGTATTCACTTTCAAAAATTTATTGGTGTGCATGATGTGCATGTGTGCAAATTCGTGGAGGTCAGAGGACAACTTTGTGGAGTCAGCTCTCCCCACCTTTTCATGACTCAGGTCACTAGTTATCCTACTTTTTACTGTCACAACCAAGAGTCACCTGGAAAGAATAGAAGGGGGAGTCTCAATTGAGGGATTTCCCAGATCAGATTGGCCTGTGGCCAGTTCTTCTTAGGAGGAACTGTGTTGTTGACTAATGTGAAAGGGTCCAGCCTACTCTAGGCAGCGCCACCCCTGGGCAGGTGGGCCTGGGCTGTATAAGAAAGCTGTCTGAGCAGGAGCCAGAGGGAGCTAGCCAGTAAGTAGTGTTCCCCCGTTTCTGCTTCAAGCTCCTGCCTTGAGTTCCTGTCCTAATTTCTAATGATGGACTATGACCTGGAAGTGTTAACATGTATTAAATCCTTTTCTCCCCAGCTTGTTTTGGTCATGGTATTTAGTACAGCAACAGAAAGCAAATTAGGACACTAGATTTGCATGTCAAGTGCCTTAACCCACAGAGCCACCCAGCCAGCCCAAGAGTTTTTGTGTCTAGAAAAATATTGGCTAATAGTAGATCTGAGCTAGGTATCACTTATTTAGAATGCCTTGGGCCAAAAGTGTTTCATATTTTGTATTTTAGAATATCTGAAAATGCATGAATATACCTTGGGGACAGAGCCCAAGTCTATCTATAAAATTCATTTGTTTCATATAAACTTTATAAACATATCCTGAGGTCATTTTACACAATATTTTTGGTGGACCTGTGATTTAACTATCACCCATCAAATGTGGTCAGGATAGAATTTTCTACCTGTGGCATCAAATTGGTGCTCAAAAACATTTCAGACTTTGGGGCATTTGGAATTAGATTTGTGGAACATTATTCTTATCTGATGAGGTTGCTCAATTTGAATATTTACCCTTAAACAAAAAGGCATTTGAATTAACTATATACTTGTTAAAATATGAAGAAAAATTAATTTAGACATCTGTTATATTTATGGTCTATGCAGGACATCATACAAAATACATTTCTAACAGTGGTTTGTATTTAAGAAAAAAACTACACTTCAATTTAATGAATTGGAAATATGTTTAATACAAAATGTTGATATCCTCCTCAAAGCATTATTTTCACATGAATTTAAGAAAACGAATTTTAAACAATTTCCAACACATGATAAAAAAGACAGTGGTATCTTTGAAAAACATACAAACAAAAAAATTAAGAAATCACAAGATGTCTTTATACTTGCTTTCACAAAAAGAGATGTACAAAACAAAACAATTAACAGTCACCTTTAAAAGTATCTTCCCAATACACACAAACTGGGAATGAAATATGCAATTAATAAACATCTTTATGTGAAATCTCCAAAAGACAAATCTTGAAAAATACAAAGATGGAAACAAGATGAACTAAAGCTGACAACATCAATTCATTTAATTTTGAAATAAAACATTCAAACTTTTTAACTTTATCTTGAATGTTCTTTGTTTCAATGCTTTACATACAGTTATAATTATAAATCCAAGAGATGTTTAAATCAGAAGATTAAATAATATTTTGAATCCCATTATCTGAGAAAACACAGGATGGTCATGTCTCAAAGTATTTCTGATAACATTAAAGGTACTTAAATTATAATACCATTATCATCATACAAATTCGATAAATTGTTACCTGAATAGTTAATAAAATATTAAGTGCCATAGGTTTAAGATCATAGGGGTTCACAAGTCTTTTAAATTTAAAAATATAAAAGAAATGAGAGAAATCTGGATTTGCAGATGAATAGTGGGTAAACTATAAAATTTATATATTTGGTTCTAAATAATAAATAGAAGTTTGAAGGTATTCTTTTTGATAAATTTATGAGGACACCAATTTTATCTTCTATACTTATATAGACTGAATACATACATTCTGAGATAATATAAGAATGAATATTTATATAGCTATATCTCAAATAAACTAAGTTTAGCTACAGAATTTTTAAAAACTTATTTGGGACCAACTAAATTTTACTCTAAGTTTTGTCTGAACAAATGAACTAATTTCTCAGATCCTCATATATGACACTGAAAGAAGGGGATGGTGAAAACAGAGTAACTGCATCTAGCAATTGAGACTAATAAGCTGCACTCTGAAAGGGTGAAGTTTTATCTAATGTTATGTCTTTTTTCTACACTGTACAGAAGGGATGCCATGAATGGCATTTTCTGAAGCCTTGATACTAGGTTCTTTTTAAAAAAAAATACACAGTATTCATACTGCATGCTTGAGCTGCAAAGAATAGAATTACAATATGATGTGACTTGTCAACAAATTTGACAAGCACTGGGGTTGGCACCAGGGAGAACTTAACTCCCAACAACACCCAGTTATGTGGAAGTACAGATCACATAGTTTTATTACTTACAAAAACATTCCCACATTACATATGCTGTTGCATAATCCAAGCATATTTACTCATAAAAATATCAAATATTTATGAAATTTTAATTTCTATCTTATAATGTATCTACATCACTCCCATTCCCACTCCATCCATGAGAGCCCAACAATTCAAATGAGATGTGTATTTTAATAGTGCTCAATGACTTATAAAACTACTGCAAGTTATTTTCTTCTTAGTGAGCTAACACAAATGCTGGTAAGCCGCTTTCCAGTAATCTTGGAGAGCATGTGTCATGTTTATACAGATTAACTAGCTACTGCTGCCCTTCTGTTGCTGTAAATGAAGTTTCAAGATAAGCTCTCGAATATCTTCCCGTTTGGTCTTTATTACGTGACGAGGAAACCATTTCTCCAAATGAATTGGAAATTCAAAATTAACAATGGGATCCTAATGAAAAAAAGAAAGAAATAATGCAATCAGTTTGGCATCATAATTTCAATCGTTTAAATTTCATTATTATAGAAAATGAAAATGGTAACTTGAAAAACAGCTTTATTACATATCATACAATTCACCTAAAGTATACAATCAGTTTTCAGTTACTGAGAGTTGTGCAAACATGACCATTTTACAACATTTTCATTAAACAGCTCACTTTTGAACATCAAAAGTAAATACTGTCTACTCTGTTATAATGCATGCCTAAGTGACTGGTAGTTGATTCAGCAGAACTCAAAAGTCATATTAGTTTGAACACATGCTAATATTTTTAACTATTAAAGAAAAAACCCTGGTGATAAAGAATCTCAGATTTTAAAATATTCTATTTATTATTTTTTTATGTATATGGAGTTGCCTGCATATATGTGAGTGTACCCCTGCAATGTAATGCCAACAGAAACCAGAAGAGGGTGTCAGATCCCCCTGGGACTGGAGATACAGATGGGTATTAGCCACCATGTGAATGCTGAAAATTGAACCCCAACCCTCTGCAAAAGCAGCCAGCACTCTTAACCACTGAACTGTCTCTCCAGCCCCAAGAATTTCAGATTTTAAAAACTAGGAAATCCTACAGAAGAGTTTTTGTTTGTTTGTTTGTTTTGGTGGTCTTTTCTAGCTGGCCTACAACTTGCAAAGCAGACCAGCCTCAATCTTAACAGTGATCTGCCCCTCTCTTTGCCTCCTGAGTACTCAGATTAAAAGAGTCACCTTTTGGGGTAAAAAAAAATTTAAGAACAGAAAATTTTTCCATTATGTTAAAGCTTAATAGGAAAATTATAAGTTGCAACAGCAAACATATTTCTCCTTATGTTTGAGTTTTTTTTAATTGCTAAAGAAGGTTACCCATAAATTATGCTTATAAATTTGAAATACTAGAAGTCAAACATAAAGACTTATATCTTGGGGCTGGAAAGATGGCTCATTGGTTAAGAGCACTGGCTGCTCTTGCAGAGGACCCAGGTTTGATTCCCAGCACCCATATGGCAGCTAACAACCATCTGTAACTCCAGTTCAGGGATCCTACACCTTCTCTGAGCTCCATGGGTACACTTAGACACATCCAGGCAATACACTTATACACATTAAACAATAAAAATAAAATAAATAAATATTTTTTAAAAAGATTTATCTTAGAGAAGAAAAGCTAAAAAGATGGACTATAGAATCACAGGATGTACTCACTGACTATCACTCTAGGAGCGAATGTCTACATGGTGATGTATTTTTTATTAGAATACTGTATTGTTTTCATTAGTGTTTAGTTACAAACACCCACCAGTTTGAAGCAGTCTTCCCCAAGCCTATTTTTTAGCCTAGGCAATATTAATTATTTCACAAATCTGCAAAACATGAGTTTAATTTTTTAGCTCTCTTCTCCCAAGAATTTTACATGGTGCTTCATTCTGTATTTACTGTTGATTCCCTTGATTGAAAGTACATTAAAGTAGAACTCTGTTTTTAAAAAAGTCAAAATATGTCACTAAGCAAGGCCCATTGAATATTCTACACCACAAGTTGAAATCTATTTGGAAAGAGTCACCCTATGATGATGTTCCAATGTTGAATAAAGGAGAGGAGGGAGTGCTAAATAATACAAATATGTAATGATTTCTATAATGTGCAACATCTTTTACTATATAGTACCATCTCCCAATATTATAGACCCAAAAAAGTCTCAAGTCCATAAGCCACAAAGCTTATAAAGCCATAAGCTATAAGCTTTGAAAATACCTCAAAGTATTCTCTTAAGAGACTTCTTTTCAAAAATACATCTTCATAAATGATGTTGCCAATTCCTGAACTAAGTAAGTTGATGCCAAAACTGCATACAGTGATTCTCTGCCATTTAAGATTTTTGTCTTTAATACTGCTAAGTTCTTATAAAGTCTCTGAATTAGAACAAAAGCCATGTTTGTAATTGTATTTCCTCAGCTATGATGTTCTAAGCTTCTTAAATACATGGGTCTTTTTGCATTCTCGAAAATTCTCTTTAAATGTTTTATCTGCCCTACTGGTTCTTTCTTCTGGGACTCCAACTACATGAAAATGAAATCTTGTCCTATCACACTTGTCTCTTGGGCTTTGTTCTCTTCCTTACATTCTTTTTCTCTGTGAGCTACCCTTGAATACTTTATTTTCTTTAAGTTTACTCATTCTACCTTCTGCTCCAGCTAATGTGCTATCAGATGTGACCAATCAACCTGTAGTCCAGAGCTCACATGAGTCCCAGGATAGCTGGGAATGCAGCACAACATACAGGACAGCTGGATACCCCTGTAACCGACCAAACAATGATTAATGCTTTGCCTGCATGTATGTAAGTGCACCCATGAGCATAGTGCCCACGGAGGCCAAAAAAGGGCATTGGATCCTCTAGAACTGGAGTTATGGACAGTTTTTAGCCACTATGTGGGGACTGGGACCCAAACTCAAGTCCTCTGCAAGAGCAGTTAGTGCTCTTAACTGCTGAGCCATCTCTCTAGCCCTGATTTTATCTTTTTAAGTGAAAGTTTCTCTGTTTCCTCATCCCCTTACCTCAGTCTGCCAAAAGGATGGGATTACATGTATATACCATCACATCTGGCTCCAAATAAGTCTTTAATAAACATATTATTACATACTTCCAATTCTAGAATCTCCATTTATTTGATTTGGGGAGAAAGTTTTTGTTTTTGTTTTATTTCATGTCTTCATTCATTTTGTTCATCTATGGCTTTATTTTACCTAATATAATAATCAAATAATTTAAAACTTTTTTCCAGTTCTTGCAGCTAGGTCATTATGGTCCCTATTTCATTTCTGTTCTCTCCATACCCCTTTTTTCCCCTCTTTTCTACTGTTTTTTTGACTAAACATTTTCCTCCCTGTTTGCTTGACATGGAATTTGTAACTGTATGCTGATAACTGAATTAAAATGTGTATCTTCACATACCTTGAAGAAGCTTTCCACATACTGCAATAAATACACTCCACAATCACTGCTATTATCCTGTTTAGGGACTTTAGGGCACAGGTCTACCATGTTTGTTTTGCTGAATTCACGGTGGGTTTTTCGCTTTACCTCCCACTCTACTTCTAAATACCTGAAATAATAAAGAGAGTGCCTTAAGAAATCTATCATTATACAACACTTCCACAAAGAAGAAAACATTTCACTCAGGATGTTGCCTCAAACTAACTTTCTGAAGACAGTACTTTAACCATGCATACTATATTCCATGAGCCTTCACAACTGCCACTTTAAAGTGTTATTTTCAAATAAAACCTAGAGTTTTTCAACAACTTAATTTTCATAAGTCAAATATATAAAGTTATATTATGAAGTAAAGTAACAAATAGCTTTTGAAGCTTCGTGGTTGGTTTTCTCAGTTCCTATAGTAAATTACAAAATTCCTGTCTCTGGCTGGCTGATAGAGGTACTTTCTGGTAAAGGCCCTTGCTGCCAGACTTGACCTGCATCCACATGGTGAAAGGAGAAAACTAACTCCACAAGTTGTCCTCTGATCTCTACACTCAGGCCAGAGCACACAAGTATCCACATATACATACCATACACACACACACATAGGATTTAAAATTTTGCAAAAAAATCTCTTTCTCTCTCTCACACACACATAATAATAGTAATTTAAGAGTTCATTCTTTTCTTCAAATGGCATTTTTGATAATCATTAATATTTGCAATGCTCCAACATAAGATTACAGTTTTGTTCAATTATAAATATAAACTTTGAATTTACCTTTAATGTAATTCTTGAAAAATGTACATACATAACTACTAACATATAATACATTATATTTAATATTAATTTAAAATTTCAGGTTTCATTTAAATATATGTTAAAAATATAACTCCTGGGTCTAGAAAGATAGCTCAGCAGTTAAGAGCACTGACTACTCTTGCAGAGGACCCGGGTTCAATTCCCAGCACGTGGCTAACAACCATCTGTAACTCCAGTTCCAGGAGAATCTGACATTCTCTTCTGACCTCCACTGCATGACACAGGTGCATTTAAATACTTGCTGGCAATACATTCATACACCAAAAAATGAAATAATAAATAAAATATAATTCCTGGGGCTGGAGAGATGACTCAGCAGTTAAAAGCACTGGCTGCTCTTGCAGAGGACCTGGGTTTGATTCTCAGCAACTAGATAGCAGCTAACAACTGTCTGTAACTCCAGTTCCAGGAGAATCTAATACCCTCTTTCTGATCTCCACAGGCATTGAACAGCACAGGTACACTCACATACATACAGGCAATATACTCATACACATAAATTAAAAATAATAAATAAAATATTTTAATATATGTATATAATTCTTAATGACATTCAGTCTTTTTTTTTTAAGCCATAGTCTTACTATTATAGTCCAGATTGACCTCAAACTCACAGTATAGTCCTAACTGGCCTTGAACTTATGATCGATCTCCTTACCTGTCAGGCTGCTAGACTCCCTCTGAGTATTGGATTGCATGCCTGTAATGCCACTCCATCCCAAACCCCCAGGAGTGTTTTCAGTTAATACTTAAAGTAGGTTCAAAAGTGCTGAGATTTTCAGTAATATACTTAACAAGAAAAATGTCATTACTTACTCTCGTAAATTCTGAACTGTGTTTTGTATAGAAGCAGCTTTCAAGGAGTCTAATATAAGAATACATGGCCTATAAAAAACAAGGGAAGAAATCAAATGTAAAGACATATATAAAGATGTGCACCCAAATACATACAAAAAAATCCAAAACAAACAAAAACCAAACACAGATACACAAAATTAATTAACTAATTAATTAATTAAAATAAAAGGATTGGCTAAATGGCTCAGCAGGTAAAGGTGATTGCTGCCACGTCTGACAACCTGAATTCAATCCTGGCAACCCACACAGTAGGAGAGAATCTATTCCTGCAAGTTCTCCTCTGACCTTTACACATATGCCATGCACGTATGTGTATATATACACATCCACAATAAACAAATGTAATTATAAAAACCTATATTATTATTTTAACATGTACTTACCTTTTACACATTTTCTTTGGTACTGACATATTCATCTTGGTACTCTGAAATAACATGAATTTTTATGTCTTCGCAATTTAAGCTACTTTGAATACAACTGTTATTTATTTCTTAAAATGTTTTGAATACTTTGAAGTTAAATTTTCAAGTACTAGTTCTTAAGCATTCACTTTAAACTAAATCAAGCTAACTCTATCTTTTTTAATTCATTGATTTATTTTCTTAATAGTAACAAAACAGAAGTTTATACAGTTTTCATTGGCCTCAAGTAGTTTTGCTTTAACCTGCTTATAAATTTGTTTTTATTCATTTATCATCTTAAAAATAAACATGATAACTTATCTCTACATACATTTTCTAACTCAATCAAGGCCTATAGACACACATCTCTTCCCTCTGAAGCACAAGAAGCAAAGTACGAATCTACACTCAATCTTAGCCAAAAAGCTCAGAAGCAATCAAAGCATTAACCTATAATAAGGGGCAAAGAGCTAACAATTATGGTTCTTATTGACATTGGTTTTGTTCATAAATTTCAGGAAGAATATATCAAACAGATTTCTTTAGTGAAGACTACATTTCATTAGTATTATTTTTCTAATGCACACAATGAATCTCTAAGAAATGAAGTTGAGGCAAACTAAACAGATCAAGAATGATAACTTCTTGTTCTCTTTCCAAAAATTGGTGAAAGAACCAAAAAGCAGCACAATTTAATTATGTGCCACAAATGCCCATCTCAATCTACTTAGTTAAGCACTATTTTACACTTAGCATAATCATGAGTGTTCCTTTCTTCACATCTGAACAGAACACACTTACTTGGGAATCTTCTGCACTCAAGGAGAATGTTGAAGTGGTATGTAGATCATTATCTAATAAGAAACAAGTCACTATGAATCTTTACTGTATGTCATACAGATAATTTAGATAAGATAAACTTTAATTTGTTATCCATAGCTAATTAAAGAAAAAAAATTTATGGTTAGTATTATGAGAAAACTCAGTCAATGGACAAAACTGATGATGGTTGGCGTTATGAGATAATGTGAAAACCTTAAAGTACAAACCTAAAATACAAATTAGCTGGGTCAATTTCCTACAAAGATACAGTCTTCAAATACAGCTCATAAACTAAAATGTCTCTTATTTTAATGTGGAGGGTAGCTAACTTGTCTAGTAATGGTTCTTCTAAATCTGACCATCAGGTTTTGCATAAGCACACTTCTAAAGCTCAAAAAGGTAAGAGAAAATGAAAAATAATCAGATGCTTCCACAGTTTTTCTCCATATCCGTCCCTTCCCCCAGGTTCTGGACCCTATTAGTGGGAAGATGGCTATCGGTTCTCCCTGCTACTTAGGTTACAGCTATAAAGCACCTTAATTAAAATATGGTGTTCTAGAAAAGTCATGGACAAAATATGGGATTCTATGCTGTCTCTGAATTACTAATATACAAGTATACATTTACAGAGATTTTAGGCTATGACTGAAAATCTACATCATGAATTCCAAGTCATGTTAACAAAGCTATTCTTTAAAGATGCTGCAGTAAAACAGAATCAACAGCATGACTTTGGAATTATAGATGGCATATGTAATACTGGGTACTGTGAAAATTTCAAACTTCTTGTATTCCTTCTAATAAACTTAACATAAATAGACTGTTAGCTTCATATTGTTTTCCTTAATTTCCCTATGATTGTGATTATTATTAAAAACACTGTATTAACAATGTCACCTATTGTTTTACTGTCCTGTTGAGCTTGGTGATCGTGGAACTGTTGGGATACAGTTTGTGGAAAATCTTCATACACAGCTTCTTCTAACCAGGGAAAACAAATGACTGCAAGATACCAGTGAGACCTGTTGAAGAAGAACTGTTCTCTTAATAACATGCCAAATCTAAACAATGTAGAATATTCTAGAGCTACATCTATGACAGTGGATATGATAAACATGTTAATTTTGAAGGCATCCAGTATAGCATCTAATATGAGGCACACATTCTAAACAGCCACAATTACAAAGCCATAAATAAAACCACACAGTAAAAATCTAAGTAATCCCAACTTTATTTACCTGTATACATTCAGTATTTTCAGTCTATAATAGTAATAGACTCATAGCATCACTTTTTGTATTGTTATAATGAGTTTATTCTCTTTTCGTTTTTTATTTACAAAGCCTTTTTTTTAATGAAATGCTTTGATTTTTATAACATTGGAGCAATTTGTCATTTTATTAGTCTACTGATTTATAACATAATCATACGTGAGCAAAAATCAAAGAAAAGATTGTTGTAGGAATTTTCATAGAAAAGAATAAAATATGTCTATATGCCCATATTTCTTACTGATTACTAGTATCTAAACCACCACAAATATTTTGGTTTTCAAATAATCAAAATTACTCACGACTCATTCACAGGTACAAAGATGTAATCTTTATTAAAAATATTTATGTGTCGAGTCCAAGTTCTTACTCTTTTATGTCTCCTTTGGGCCAGTCTAGGAATATGAAAGACAAAGAGTTTGGATTATAAAAAAATTTTAAACTTAAGATACAGAATTCAAGAGCTACTTTTATACACTGAAAATGCTATTGCAAAACCACCTTCTTCAAAATATGTAAGTTAACATACTAGAAATACATTTCATTGTTCTTCAATTTGATTGCCATGAACAGAAATAGAGAAAGGGAAATTTGTGACTTAATTAAATGCTTTGTGGATTCTGAAGTAGCTGAGTAACTGAATATAAATATGCCGAAGTTATCTGTTCTGTTTTGCTCCACTTGGGTTGAGAATAATGTCTAAAGTGTCATTAAACTTTAACAGAATTATCCAACTGTTCTGTGATAAGACAGATGTTAAGACTTAATGGAACAGAAGAAATGAGGCTTTTTGTCTTTAACATGAAACTCATCTTCCTTTATTTCATACATAAGGAAATGACAGGACATGGATCAGTATACCCACTGCTCATCCACTCATTTGCCTTTTAGTTCTCCAGAAGATACTAGTTTTCTAAGAGCAAATAATGAAAATCTACATTGTCCTAAAAGAATTTATAATCTAATAAAGGCAAAAGAAAACAAATAAAAAATAACTGAAATAAAATGCTAGAAAGGATGCAAAGGAATTACACTAAGGTACCTAGAAAACATACACACACACACACACACACACACAAATCAGAGTTTGTTTTGCTTTGTTTTTATAATTTACATTAACAGAATTATAGCAAACCAATTTTGAATGTCAAAAAAATATTTTAGTGAGAAAATGGACACTTAATAATCACACAAAAGAGAACATATCTGACTCCTGGCTCAGTGCCTCAGAAGGAAGTTTTTATGCAAAGAAAAAACAAATTATTAAATTCCTACACAATATAAATCAAATAAAAAAAGAAACAGATATCTTTGTCTCACTCTGTTCATCTGAAGAATATCTAACCATTGGAAGTCAACACTAGAAGAAAGACTCCAGAATGAGCTGGAAAAAATGACAGAGATTAGACAGCATATGAAAAATTAGTATTATAAATAAAATAATCAGGAGTCACATGTTCATCAAATTATCTCACTTTAGAATAACTCAATTAATTATCAAATCAGAAACAATTACCTTCAACTAGTGTATAAACAACTTGTTTTCCATTTGAGAATGTTAAAGATGGACACTTTGTTTTGTTATGCTGGTATTTAGTAGGCTTCATAATTGCGCTAAACTTATTTGTGAATACATGAGACACTGAATGAAGCAAAGATGATAAGAAAAACTATGAGTAATAGGGGCTGGCAAAATGGCTTTGTAGGTAAAAACGCTTGCTGTGCAAGCCTGATGGCCTAAATTCAATCCCTAGAACAATGGTGTGAGGAGAGAACTGACTCACTGACTCCTGAAAGTTGTCCTCTAACCTCCACATGTGTACAGAGAGAGAGAGAGAGAGAGAGAATAAGGGCCATACATGGTCTCTTTTTCTAAGCTCATAAATGTATAAACAATTCTCAGTTATCTAACAGTTTTTTGTACTTAGTAATAGACATTTTATTAACCTTGAGTTTGTATGGTTTCAAACACTGAGTAAAGCACTGGAGAGACAGTGGAAATAAGAGACAGTCACTGACCTCACAGAAAGCTTGGGATGAGAAACAGAAAAAGAATAAGCAAACAACGTGACTGTAAAGGTCTCACTGTAAAAGAGAAGTACCAAAAGAAATTTCAGAAAGAAAAATAGAAAAGAGCTGAATGTATTTGAAAACTGAAAGGAAGTAGGTTGACTAAAGTATGGTAAGATGAGAGAATGTTACAAAATAGATCTAAAAACATGAAAATAGTCCAAATTTTCACTGAGAATAGAGTGTGTACACCATATAGTCTGTAGTTTGCTAACACTAGGAACTTGGGCCTTTTGTCATGAATTGTGTATCTCTTAGTGTACTGTTTCTAGATTGCTTTTTTAAATAATTTATTTTTATTTTATGCGTATGAGTGTTTTATGTGCATGTATGTAAGTGCACCCATATCGTGCAAAGCCCCTGGAGGACAAAAGAGGGCATTGGATCCCCTAGAACCAGAGTTACAGATGTTTTTTAGTCACTGTCTGTGTGTGCTAAGAATCAAAACCCAGGTCCTCTGCAAGGGCAGCCAGTGTGCTTAACTGCTGAACCATCTCTCAAGTCCCAATAGATTATGTCTTTTAAAAAAGGGTTTGTAGAGATTCTTTTTGTGAATATGAATTATTGCTTTAAGATACACACACATGTTTATGTACCAGATTAAGCATCAGTAGGAGCATGTGTGTGAGAGAGACACACAGAGAATTATTTTATCCTTTCCACACTAAAGTATACCATGCAACTTTATTGTATGATCAGGCACACATAAGCTATTTTTAAAAACCTAGTAACAGCAGAATCTACCTACTTTCACCTCTCCACTTTGAAGATAAGTATGCCAAATTTATCATCTATGAGTTGAATAATCTTAAAATGTGGAATTACTTGCATGATTCTAATCATTAATTTCTATATATACAAAAGAGAACTGCAGAGCATCACAAATTATAAAAAAATAAAATTATCTACTAAATTGTTTCTCTTCTAAACAGTGGCAGACAGGAGAAACCTCCCTTTGAGTTGTTGGTCAGGGTAGTCCAAGAGACTCCCCAAACTACACAGGTTATTGACACAGTCCTTGAGTGCCTCCCAGAACTTGAAGACCCTATTGCTGAGGACAGGAGACACTTGGGAGGCAGGATTTGGAGTAATGGAGCTGGAATTGACCCGGAAGCCACCTCCCCTGAAGGCTAGCCCTCATAGTTTTGGAGAACACCATGCAAGCTGCTAAGGGAGAACATAATCGATGGCCTAACACCAGTTTTAAGGCCTACTAACCACAACAATGACTGGCACAGCAAACTATACTGAGGCAGTAGTAGCACTTTCATCTTGGAGGTAATCAACAGCTACCTAATCAGACATAAAGCCCACTCCATGAGCAGAAACTTATATGTGGTTCTATAAACATAGCCAAATACACATGGCTGGAAAAGTCACAGATCTTAGAGAAAACCTCAAGGCTGTCACATCCCTAAACTAACATAATTTCTTACCATGTGCAAAAATATAGATCCTTATATTCACAAAAAAGTATCCCAGTCACCACTCATCAAACAAGCTTCCTTTGCAATAGACAAGAGATTATTAGAGTTACACAACTGGTCACACACAGAGATTGTCTATGAACTGCCCAAGCCTAAGTGGTACATCTACAATGCAACATCTACACCAAAGGCTCACAGAACATAGAACAATGGGTAAAGAGAACACTAATGCATCTCTCAACTCTCACAATGAAGCTACCTCATGCAACAGAGGGCCAGGAACACAAAAGGTCACAAACCGCCAAAGCATAGGGATTAAGAGTCTGTAGAGTGTGGGTTCTTTAACAATATTAAACTCCACCCACCCAGGACTCAGGGACCATTTCCGAAGAGGGGATGGAAAAATTGTAAGAGCCAGGGAGGAGGTGTATGACCATAAAGAAATAGAGTCTTACAGTCTCCTGGGACCTTGTTCATATGAACCTACAGCAATGGTGTCAGCATGCACAAGACTAGTGCAAACTTAAGCAGACGAAAATCCAGCACAGAACTATGAAAATGGGAGGAAGTCCCCAATATTAGTCAAAGAACTATTGGCAGCTATTACTACTGGGTGAGGAAGAGCTGATCTTCCTAAAGGGAGGGACCCTAGATAGGCTGACTAGACTGGGAACATCTGGAGACACTAACTTGACCAGATAGGCCTTAAAACAAATGACAGAATGCATGAATTCCAGTGGGGAAGGAGGAGTTATGGGAAGTGCCAATGGGGAAGGGGCATAAAGATGATTAAGATGTCCTATGTGAAATACACAAAAATTCAATTAAAAAATTTACAAAAAAATGTTTTTCTCTTCTAACTTTGATTATTAGAAATATTGTCAAATTAGATTTTTCTCTTTAAGTGATTCTGAAAGGCTTTGTCCATCAGTATATATCTCAAACCAATAAAGACACTCAAAACTCACCATGATCCCAGTTTGTCTAAGACAGGCTTAGTATATACTACTTGCTTAGTATATGCTATTAAAAGAACCTTCTTTTATTCTTTAAAATGCCCAACTTAGACATAAATTATATATCACAATACTACAAACAACAGAAAGAATTGAACTTTGAAACCTGAAAGTTATATTCAACTTTGTATAATTAACCTAATTTCTTTCAGCTTTAATTAATAAAAATGATATTTATCTTACAATATATTACAGCTAAATAATTAGTTTTATATCAAAACAAGCATTCAATAATGATTAACACTCTCTATATTCCTACACCTTTTATCAAACAATATAACAAATTTAAGCAGCTTATTTAACCATCTTATTATTCCTTCAATGGGAGGAAATAAGCCATTTTTAATATTTTATTTATTATTTTAATTTTAGGTGTCTAAATGTACTGGCTGCCTGTATGTAAGTGCACCCAAGTTGTACAGTGTCCACGAACATCAGAAGAGGGCATCAGATTCCCTGGAATTGGAGTTACAGATGGCTGTTAGTCATGATCTGGGTGCTGGGAATCAAACCCAGGTCCTCTGCAAGAGCAGCCAGTGTTCTTAACCACTGAGCCCATCCACCCAGCCCTGAAATAAGCCATTCTTAAAAGTTTTGGTTTGTTTGTCTATTTATTTATTTATTTATTTAGTGTATGTGTGTTTGTTTGTTTTAGTGTGTGTGTGTGTGTGTGTGTGTGTGTGTGTGTGTGTGTACATGTACATGCCATGATACTCTTGAGGAAGTCAGAGGCCAATCTCACAGAATCAGTTCCCTCTTTCCACTACGTAGGTCTCAGGGATCAAACACAGGTTATCAAGCTTGGCACAAGCACTTTTATCTGCTCAGTCATATCATTCTTTTTTTTCCCCAGCATACCTAGAAGATCCACCTGCCTCTGCCTCCTGTGGGCTGGATTAAGGTGTTCAGCACCTTGCCTGCCATGGTCTTATGTATTGAAAAGCACTATAATATGAGAAAAGGGAAGCATAAAATCTACCCTGTAAATTGCAAAGTTTTTGCCTGGTCCTATCTACTGCTCCACAGTTCAATTCTTAAAATCAAAAAAATACTTGAAAAAAACACTGAATACAGAAATTTAGCAAATGCAAATAACAATGGAATTTCATGTCATGTTATACCAGCTTAATGAAATAGAATGCCAGCAAAGAACTAACTAGGAAAATAAAAAATAGTTCTATAATTTTTATAACAGATACAATATAATATTGTATATGGGCTGCAAGGAAAAGTACAAAGAAAGGGGGAAGGGCAGTAAGGCATTAAAGATTACCATAGCAGGAAACTACTATACACCCTAGGGTGGGGGGCAAAGAGAAGTGAAAGTACCTCCACATGAAAGTTTGGAGGTTTGGCAGGTCTGTTCTAGAAAGACAGACCACAGAGGAAATATAACCTGTGACAAAATCACGGTGCAAGGCAAAGGGGGTAAAGGAAGAAAAAGCCTGGCTTCTTTTGTTCCTTGTTTTCCAATTTCTAGTACCTCCCACAGATCATGTAACTGGAAAAACAGCCTGCAAGAGCCAGTCTCCCTGTTAGAGAGAGAAAAGTGAAAGCATAAAAAATGGTTTTCACTGCCCACAAACTCATAACTTGCACAAGTGTTAATCTGCTCACTTTAGCATATACTACAATAGAGCCACTTCACTAAGAGCAGAAAAAGAATTTTTTTTTTCTTTTAAAACCTAAGGGCTAGAGAGATGGGAAAGTGGGTTAAGACATCGGCTGCCAACTTGCTGACTTTAGATGGATCCCCCAGATTCACATGATAGATAGAACGGGCTCCCTCAAACTGTACTCTGACCGTCACATGCATGTTGTGGCACATCCACCCACGTACACACATGTAATAAGTTAAAAAAAAAAAAAAAAACTGGGCCTGAAGAGATGGCTTAGTGGTTAAGAGAACTGGATGCTCTTGGTAAAGAACAGGGTCCAATTCCCAACACCCATATGGCAGCTAACAATCATCCATAACACAGTATTGAAGACAATACACTCATACACATAAAATAAAATACAAATTTTTTTCAAAAAACTTAGGGCATGGTGGTGCATGTCTTTAATCCCAGCACTCAGGAGACAGAGGAAGACAGATGTCTGTGAGTTGAAGGCTAGCCTGGTCTATATAGCAAGTCCCAGGCCAGCCAGGGCTACATAGTGAGACCTTGTTCAAAAAGACAAAAAAAGAAAGAAAGAAACTTAAGAACATTAAAAAATTGACTTACGAGAGATCTGTATTATCTTCTGTTAAATTATTTTCCTTTCTTGTCAAGCACTTATAGAAAAAGCTACTAAAAATATGACTTCGTTCAACAAGTTCATCTGATGCCTTCTCCAACAGAAGATACCTGTAAAGTAGCAAGCCCACAAAAATAAATTGTTTTTAAATTTTACCTAGTTTTCTCCGACTACCTTATAGGACTGAAAATTATTGTTATATCCAATTGAATTTAAAGCAGTCTTTCATTTTCTATTTAAACTTTCATTTTTTCTTTTAGTAATCTCATCTTTCAAAAAAAACTCATTTAAAGTAGAAATTTCCCACTTATTTAATTAATAGTATCTTATCAAATTCCTAACATGCATCAAGTACCACATTTACACCAAAGACACAAAACGTGTTGGGGAAGTAGTATTTGCCCCACAGAACTCACAATCCAAAGAAGTAAAAATAGAAAGAAATGCTATTCAAATAATCACAGGTACAAATGCAAGTCTATGGCATACAAATCTAGGAAACATTAGTAACTGCAGTACTACTAACTTTTCACTTTTGCTCTCCTTCCACACTAAAATGATTCTTCAACATAACCTTAAAACTCAATCACTCAGTAATTAAATCTTTCATAATCATGGAAATTTTGTTACTCTTAATAGTTTACAAGTTTATAAATGACCTTGTAATCACTTTTAGAAAGTTAACTGGAGTATTCAGATCAGAATACTAGAAAGGAAAAAGTGTGAAGAGAATTCCAGACAGCTACAGAGAGTCCTCCCCATAAATCTAATAGAGCACTGATCTACTGTATATTGTGAGGAAAATACCTAAGACAGGGAAAAACTGCCTAAAATAAAAAGAAGAAATGGTATCACATTTTGTATCTATCAGTCAAATTGGGCAGCCTCATAATTCACGAGACACTGGACACAATACTAAGGAGACTGTTTCCTCAGTAGCAGAAATAAGTTTGTTAGTCTCATTTAGTACATCTTAAAAACAAAACACTAGAGACTATAAAACTTCTTCCAGATACTTTATGTCCTAGAACAAAACTGAAGCATATATAGAGATTCAAAGACACCCAGCCTTCAAAAGACAATCATCAAATTGCAAAGCTACAAAACATGACTCATAGAGAGAAGTATCAAGTCAATTGAAGCCAACCCATAATTTACACAGAACAAGAAAAAAACATTAAATGTTATTAGAACTGAATTTCCATGTGCTCAAAAAGAGACATGGAATTTCTCTGAATTTCTAAGGACTTACAAATCTATGCTGTTTATAAGTATGTTATAAATATAAGTGGTAATGTGAGACTTTTGAGCCTTTGATTAGAATAAAAATAGCATAGTAAGTAAAAATGGCAGAGTGAAGGCAAAATGATAATAAATTTGACTTGAGAGAGATTTGTTAAGTAATAAGGTAATCTTTCAATTGAATGTTAGAAATTTAAGTCTAGGGATATAGTACAAAATGAAGGCTAGAAACAAATTTCCTTTACATGAAAATGTTTTGTTAGAGATCTTATGTTGGCCTTGTTTGGGTTTTGCTTTGTTTGTTTGATTGTTTATTAAAACAGAGGCTCGCTATGTAATCCAGACTGGCCTTGAATTCACAATTCCCCTCATCCTCCTGCCTCAGTCACCATGTACTAGGATTATAGCCTGCACAACCATGCCTGGCTTTGCATGAAAGTTTTAAGAGTTTTCACAACCTTCAAGCTTCTCTATACAAGAAGTTGAAATTTTTAAATGCAACAATAATATGGATTTTTTAAAAGAGAGTTAACTTGATGATGCTTAAAGGTACAGAAGATACAGTAAATAACTGAATAAGGGGCTTCTTTTCAGTTCCCAAAGTATTTTGTAATTATATAAATCCTTCCTTCAACACAATAACACAATATTAAATTCAGTATACATACTACAGATACTCTCCCTCTCTTTCTCAATCAATCAATCAAAAAAGCAGTTTATCTTCTGAAGTGTGCAGTATCTATACGAGATAAGAGAATGAAACCAAATTACTCAACATTAGGAAAATTTTAGTAGACAAAATTTTTTCCAAATCTGGAATCTGTGGTGGTGGTGGTTGTTTTCCAAATCTGGAATCTGTGGTGGTGGTTGTTTTCAAACTCTGGAATCTGTGGTGGTGGTTGTTTTCCAAATCTGAAATCTTACTGGTGGCGGTGGCAGTGGTTTTGAGAAAGGTCCAACTGGCCTGAAAGTCACTATGTAGACCAGAGATCTACCTGCCTCTGCCTCCTCACCACCACATCCACCAGTAGGTTACTTTAACTAGAGTTAGAAATAATTCACATAAAGACATTTATTTTAAGGCTGGACTACAGCTCAATAGCAAAGTGTTTTCCTAATAGGTTCAATCCCAAGTAAAACCAAAAAAAAAAAGACATCTATCTTAAAGTTTCACATTAAAACTATAAAACAAATGAGATTGCTATTATTATACTTACTTAAGGTAAAAATCAATGATTACATCATTAAGAAATTCTCCTTCTTCTAAACATTCCAGATCTTCATTAGTTACTCCTAAACCCCCCTTAGTAGGTGGTGGAGGATATACAATCAACCTGTAAAAAGTAAAAATAAAATTAAAATATAATGATATTGAAATACTAGTTAACTAAAAAAATTCTTATATGAAACAACTAGGCAGTAATATTCTGTAACTAAAATCTGTAGGGTAAAAATACTTGGTAAGACATAACCAATTATATTTTCTAAATTTTCACAAATCTACTAATGGCACACTCAAGTGAATATTATCCTCCCATGTGGGATAATCCCCGGAGACTAGTATCTTACTATTAATCTCAATACATTTTTGTTTTTAAAAATCTTATCTTACAATTGGTTACAATACCATTAAGGAAGTCTCTTTTGCACAACTGTTAACTTTCAACAACAACTATGATAAAGCATAGATTTTTCTAATGCTCCAATTTCCAATTGTAAATTTGAACTAAAACCAATTCTTTTCCATTCAGAAAAGCCAGTGCTCAAAAACTGTGCTAACCTTCTGGGGGCTGAGGGGCAGACAATGAGGTAACAAGGAAGCTTAGGGAACACATTTCCCATAAGTGCTCACAATATAAACTTAATAGAACATAAAGGAAGCAATTAGATCATAACCAGAAGTGATAGAGGACAAATGACAAGCATCCTTTTGGTGCCCTCCCTTAAAATGTTAGAAAGAAACCCAGAAGTGAAATCCAGGCTATATTTTTAAAATAATCTTGGTAGTATTTGATGGGCAAATGTAGCAGTTTAATAAAGATATAATATATTTCTTGCACCAAAAATGTGACACTGTCATCCACTGTTGATTTAATGTTGGTACCAAGGCACTTAAACAAGAAAACTGAAATTTTTAAATGCTAATTTGATAGTTCCTATGTAATCAGTAATTGCTTTATCCTGTGCTTTCAGCTGCTTAAAAGGAAAAAAAAAATCACAGGAAGGTATAGACATAATCTCAAATGTACAGAACATTCTGCCTTACCAACAGCAGGCACATAAAAAGCAAAATATCAACAAAGAAGCAACTTCCAGGGATGGAGAGATGGCTTAGTCATCAAGAGTACTAGCTGCTCTTGCAGAGGATGCAGGTTCGATTCCCAGCACTTACCTGGTGGCTAACAACCATCCATATCTAACTTCAGTTTCAGGAGATCCAACATCCTCTTCTGACCTCCTCGGGCACTGTACAACATAGGTACACTTATATACACACTGGCAACACACTCATACACATAAAAATAAAAATAATAAATAAAACACTAAAAAAATAGAAGCAACTTCCAGAGAACTGAAATACCAAATCACCTAAACTGAGGAATACTTTAGTGAACAAATTCATTTTCCCATCATATTTTCAGATACAGACGATACAGTTTTCAAAACCACACTGCTATTCCAATATTTTCAATAAGCATTTTGATTTTACCAAATGACATTTTGGCAATCACTTTTGTCATACAGACACAAAAACTAATGAAGTGATATGTATTTTTTCAGAAAAATTTTCAAGTTCCTTATAAACAAAATTATTTCCATTATTAGCCATCAGCATAAAAGTAAAACTCAAAACATTTCAATAAGTAAGCTGCCTAAAGGTAGTAGCACTAATGAAGGCTACTATTATGTGCACCAGGTTAGCACCCAGTACATACTTCTGAACAGGTCCCGTGTGCCTGACTTCTCGCCATTCTTCATCTGGATTTGAAGTGATAGAGAGAGAATAGCAACCACTGCTTTGTTTCTGTAGGAAGGTGTAAGTAGGCTTGACTGCATCTGAATTTGAAGGCTAAAAGAAAAGAATAAGGAGAAGATCATAAACACATGAAAACAAACAATACTTTTGAAAAACACAAAGGTAAAACCTAGATTTGTAACTAAAAAAGTGACTAAAGGAAATCTCTATCAATGAGTTACAAGCACACTTTGACAGTTCCCATAATATATAACCAAGTGAAAATTAATTACTTCTGATCAAAAGATTCCACATACAATATAATAAAGCTGAACCTGAAATCCTACTTCAGATCAGTTCCAAAACTAAATAATTTAAAACTTTATATTTCAAAATAATCAAAGCACGTGGAAAATAATAGGAAAAATAAATATTTTAATTAAAAGAGGCTGAATTCATGACATAAATTGACATTCTATTACTAAATGGAAAAGATATTCATTTTTTGTATACAATGTAATTAAGTTTTCTGCCTCATCTAACACTATTGTGGTCTTGTGTGTATGTGTGTGTGTATGATGTATATGTGTGAACATGAGTGTGCCACAGCATGTGTGTAGAAGTCAGAATACAACTTTATAGTCAGTTCTCTTCATTCAGCTTTACGTGGTCCCAGGTACTTGCACAGTAAGTGCTTTACCTGGTAAGATATTTAAAAGGCCCCTAAACAGAATTTTTAATTATTATTGTTTTCAGATAACTTTATTCTTACAGAATGTTGAGAAAAAAAAGAAAGAAAACCTTGCCTATATTCTCCTAACCTTATTATCACAGACAAGCATAATATAATTATCAAAATTGACAGTGATATAAAATTAGCTGAGCACTTTAGTCTGATTTCATGGCTTTTCCCACTACTATTCTTTTTCTATTTCATGATCTTAAAATTCTCAGTCCCTTTTTTTTCTTTTAATCATTCATGACCTTGACACTTCAAAGTATTGACCATTTACTTTATAACTAGGTTTATCTCCTTTTGTTATCAGATTTGGATTATACATTATTGAGAAGAACATTACAGAAGTTATTTACCCTTCTCAGTGTATGGTACTAGGGGGAATGTCGTGTCAATGTGCCTTAATGCTCACTTAAGTAACGTGCTATCTGCCAGGTTTCTCCACTACATAATTACTACTTTTTGTTTTGTAAAATTTTGGAGTTTTAGGGCTTGAGATTATGCACATATCCTGCTTCTCCTTAAGTTTTCACCTATTAAATTAAGAATTCACTAGTGGGCCTTGCCTGCAAAAATCATAATACAGTGTTTTCATTGTGGTTTTATATTTCCTTTATTGTTTTTATATTTTCCAACTGGGTTCTATTCTAAGTAAGAATTGTGTCTACTCACCACTTGCTAATTTATTCATTTCTTCACTCATTACCTAAATCAATACAGACTCAAAGATACTTATGTTGTTCTTTGGTTATAATCTCAACCTATTATTACTGCTTTTGTTGAATAAACGCCCCAGCTTTGACACTGGGAGTTCTTTTATGTTGGTTCCTTTTAACAAAGCACAGTATTTGGAAACCAGCCCAATCTAAGTCAAACAATTTTTACCTCTTTACCTTCTGTCAATTATGTTAATCATATGCTAACCTGAGATACTGATTTCATCTTCATTTCTGTATCAGCAGCAACAGGGAAAGAACAAGTTGAAGCACAGTAATAATGAATAAAAGAGCTGTCTTTTGAAGAGAGATTCTGAAACAAAGGAAATGCCTGCACCCAAGATAATGGATAAGAAAGGTCTAATTCTCCATTGGTCGTACTTATTTCCTTCATAATATCTTTCAATTTCAATTCTTCTCTTTGTGAAATGGAACTGTTTAACTCAAGGAAAATGAATTCACTGGCTTTTGCTATAAAAGAAAAAAGAAATCAATTTTTATCAATACTATTATTTTCAAGTCAATTATAATTAATCTAATTGTGAATAACAGTAAGGCTTATTTAAAACCCAACAAAGTATTGTGTATGTTAGGTAATAGGCAAGTTTAAATTCCAAAATAAACTGCTAGTAATCTAAAACCCAAACTCACAATTTTTAGGTCCTATTCTACTTAATTGGAATGAAAATTTCATATGTTTTTGACTTCTGTGCCTGGCATTTAGTAAGTGCTAGTACTTGCTAGTGAGTGTATAAATGAATGATAATTAAGCCATTATTCATTTTAAGCTAGTCTCCTCCACAGAGCCACCTATCTAGCATCCCAGTTAAACACTTCCTTTCATATTTTAAACCAACCATTTCAACAGTGGTCTCAAAAAATATTATTACCCGGGCCTGGAGAGATGGTTCAGCAGATAAGAATACTGACTGCTCTTGGAGAGGACTTGGGTTCGATTCCCAGCACCCACATAGCAGCTAGCAACCACCTGTGACTCCAGTTCCAGGGGATCCAACACCTTCTTCTGACCTCCATAGGCATTGCATGACATGGGCGCATTTATACACACACAGGCAATACACTCATATAGTTAAAATTTAAAATATTATCACCCATTCACATGATTATAAATGGTTCTTTGTAGTTCCCACAATTTTGTTAACTAATTATAAATTTTCCTGTTGCAAGTAGTTAGAGCAGGAGATGATTGATTTTAAAGGTAAAACTTTAACTCACTACTTATCATTTAGAACATGCAAGAAAGTGGGCAGAAGGTAAAGAGATCAAAGAGATAACAACTCTTGCTTATTTTATTTACCTAATTCTAAACCAGACACCACCACTAGGAGCTGAAAACTAAGCAAAGCTGGTATTTCAAGGCACATGTATGTAGATACCTATGTGTTATTAGAACATAAGAAAAGCACTCAATTCTGTCTTAGAAGACTGATACATAAGTTGAACTTTACCAAAAACAAAGAAAATATGGAACATCAGAAACATACATATAGCATATCTAGTTGTGCCACTAATTAATTCTGTCATTGCTTATAATAAAACAATGGCCAACAAAAAAGCTTCATAAGAAAAATAACGAAGAATAATGGAACTTTCGCTAAAATAGATCACATTTTAGGCCTGAAAGTAAGTCTTAACAAATACAAAATAATTAAAATAATTTTGTATATCTAATCAGATCATAAAATGAATAAAACTAGAAATCAATAATAAAAGAAACTACAGAAACAAAATAAATACTTGAATATTGAACACCCTTGAATGACTACTGGATCACTGAAGAAATCAGGCAGGAAGGAAATATTTAAATTTAGAACTACGTAAAATGACAACACAACTTATCAGAACCATCAGAATAGAGCAAAACAGTACTAAGACGAGAGTTTACAGCTGTGATTTACTACATTAAAAAATCCAGGCTGAAAGAACTATTGGCAACTTATTACTGCTGGGTGTGGAAGGGCTGATCTTCTTAAAGGTAGAAACGCTAGATAGGCTGACTAGATCTCAGTGGATGATCTTACCTGAAGGACATCTAGGGTCACTAGCTTGACTAGATAGACCTTAACACAAATGACAAAATTTATGAATTCCAGTGAAGGGGGTTATGGGTGGGTGCCAATGGAGAAAGAGGTATAAGGATGACTAAGATGTTCTGTGTAAAATAAACAAAAATTCAATTTAAAAAAACTACAAAAAGAAAAATCAAGAACTCAGTGGTTAAGAACACTTGCTGCTCTTGCAGAGAACCCCAGCACCACAACCATCTATAACTTCAGTTTCAGAGTGTCCGACGCCCTCTTCTAGATGCTGTGGGCACCGCACACATATAACACATATGCATGTAGGCAAAATACTCATACACACAAAAATAAATACAATTTTGATAAGCATGGTGACACACGCCTTTAATCCTGGCACACATGAAGTAGAGGAAGATGGATCTCTGTGAAATCAAGGCCAGCCTGGTCTACATGGCAAGTTCCAGGCCAGCTGGGGGTCTACAGGGAGATCCTATCTAAAAACAAGCAAACAAACGAAATCAGAGAGATCTCAAATGAACGATTTAATGGTGCACCTCAAGATTTTAGGACAAGATCTTAGGAAATAATAACAATCAGAGCAGAAATTAAGTGGAGAATAAAAGGACAATACAAAGAACCAATGAAACAAAGAGCTGGTTCTTTGAAAAAATAAAGATTGAGGATGGTGAGATGGGTAAAGAAAAGTTCTTGCCAGCAAGCCTGACAGCCTTTACCAGGACTCACATGGTGGAAGGAGACAAGTGACTCTCAAAAGTTGTCCTTTTCCTACATACAAGCACTGTGGCATGCATATGCACACACACAGACACACAGACACACACACGAGTTTTAAAACATACTTTTTTTAAAGAAAGATCAACAATTCTTAGTCAAATTAATAAAAACAAAAATAAGGCATAGGTAAACAACAAAATTAGAGATGAAAGGGGGAACATTACAACAGATATCAATGAAATCTGAAGAATCATCAGGGAATACTTTGAAAATGTATATTCTAAAATCATGGACTATCTAGAAGAAATGGATAAATTTTTAGATATATGTGACCTTTCAAAGCTAATTTAATAAGATATAATAAAAATAACTCAAACAGACCTATCGTAAGCAACAAGGTTGAAGCAGCACTAAAGAGTATCCCAACAAAAAGGCCCAGAACCATTCAGATTTACTACTCTATTTTTCCAGATCATTAAAAAATAGCTAATAGGGCTGGAGAGATAGTTCAGTGGTTAAAAGCACTTTCTGCTTTTCCAGACAACTCAAGTTGAGTTGCCAGCACCGTGCTAGACAGCTCAAAACCATCTGTAACTCCAGCTCCAGTATCCAATACTTTCTTCTGGCCTCCACAAACAGGCATACAAGACACACAGAGGCATACTTACTCTCTCTCCACATACTTATGGACACACACACACACACACACACACACACACACACACAGTAAATATAATAATAAATCTTAAAAAATAGCTAATCACTGTTCTTCAGACAATTCCATACAATAAAAAGGGAGAGGACCACCACCAAGTTCATTGTACAAAGCCAGCATTACATTGAATCTAAAACTGAATAAAGACACAATAAAAAAGAAAACAATATACACCAATTTCTCTGATGAACACATCAATTCAAGGATGGTTCAAAATACATAAATTTGTAATTGTGGTACAAATGCATAAATAAAATTAATGACAGAAATCAAAGGATCATCTCAATGGAAGCAGAAAAGGCTTTTGATAAAAAGCTCAACATTCTTTTATGACAAAAGCACTGAAGAAATTATTACTAAAAAGAAGATACCACAACAAAATGAAGGCTATGTATAGCAAACCAATAGCCAAATTATACTAAATGGGGGGCAAGGAGGGGGCACAGGGAACTGAGAGCATTCCTCTACAAGCAGAAATGAGGCAAGGGTGCCCACTTTCTCTACTCTTATTCAGCATAGTGCTGGCTCCCAGCAACAGTAAAAAATCAAGAGAAAAAAAAATAAAAGCAATATAAATAGAAAAGGAAAAAGTTAAATTATCTTCATTAGCAGATGACATAAATATTCCACCAAAAAATCTGAGATCTGATAAACTCTCATTAAATGAGCAGCATACAAAATCAACACATGAAAATCAGTAACTTTTACCATATACCAAGTATGAACTTGCCATACACACACACACACACACACACACACACATATGATCTGAGAGCAGATGGGAGCTATTGGAGGAAGAAAGTGACCAGTGAGAGGGGGAAAGAGGAATAGGAAAGGGGGTGCCAATATGAGCAAAGTCATTATATATGAAATGTCATAATAAAACAATGGTTTATATACCAACTTAAAAAAACTAATCAAGAAAAGAAAGACAACCAAAGATAATAACTGACTAAAAGCTTTTTTTAGGGGTACAGAAATATTTTATTTTCAAAGTAAACAACACTTAAGATGTATTTAAAGGTACTCTTTCATTTTAGAAGATAATTTTGTATAACTGAATAAAATTACCAGGCAAGTCATATGAATAAGTAAAATAATTTATCTTACATAATATTAGTGGCTAACATGTTTAATTTAAAGAGATAATTTCAACCCAATGAAACAATTACAGTATCTATTAATTTACATTAAAGAAAATTACTTTACTTATAGGACTTCTCAGGTTATCCTGGAGTTTAGGAATTATTTTTATACTCACATTGTTGACTTAGCATAGGGTTTTCTAATTGGATCTGGATCTCTTGAAGGTAATTTGAAGAGACCCAGAGGAAAAGGATAGCATGGTTCCTTTTACTGTGATCATCATCCTTACTTTTCCATAACCCAAACCTCCTTAAATGTATGGTGTCCACTGACAACGAAACCTCATTCAGGGACACTGAAATAAATAAAAGAAAGCAATTTAAAAACTAATCTACTTAGGAATACAGCATCTCTGATACTTCCTGATACACTGTATTTTTCTAAAAGATTTATGTGAAAAACTTTTCAGAAATGTATTTCAGTACCCTTAACTAAACTTAACCTAAATATACCAAACACTATTATTAGAGTAAATATACACTGCAAATTAGGAAGGGAAAATAATTATTAAATGATAACTAAATTTTGTCTCTGATTCTGGTTAATCCACAGACAAAAATTATGAAGCTAAATTTCTGCAGCATAAAAACAGTATGCAAAGAGCTTTCTCACCTAGGAACTTTGGTACCAGCTAAAATAAAAAAAAAAATTAAAAGATGGGATGAACAAACCATCACTGTAGAAAATGAAACACAGTATAACCTTAAAATGAAATATTTTTACCTTATCTTTCTTGGTCAATACTACGAACCAATATTCCAAATGTTATCACAGGCCATAAATTTCTCTCCTAAAATACCTGCATTTCACTATAAAGGCAAATTACTCTCATAAGAGTCTCTTAACAGTTGAGCCATCTCTCCAGTTTCTCTCATAAGTCTCAAAAATGAGAGAAGGTTCTGAATGGTTTAAAGATACTACAATTAAAATTCTTCCAGTTTTCACTTCTCAAAATCTCTAAGTATCACTCTAACTTGTAAGGTTTTTCTACCTTCTCTGATGATATTCTAACTCAAAACCCAAAGAAAACAAGTTTTGTTTTGTTTAAAAAAAAAAAAAAAGCCTAAAGGAGCTGGACATGGTAGCACCCATGATCCCAGTCAGCACTCAGGTGGGAGACAGAAGCAGGCAGATCTCTGTGAAATTGAGGCCAGCCTGATATGTAGAAAGTCCCAGGACAGATGGGGCTATAGGGAGACTGTCTCAAAAAAACTAAACAAAACAAAAAGGAATCCTGAAGGATATTCAGTCCAACTTTAAGAAAACAAGCATCTGAATCAGGAAAATAACTATCAACTACATACAAAACCAAAATAGGTGCCTCTCAGAAATGGTGTTCCTTGTTAGTATCTCTTAATATTTCCTGGTACCTTACTGCTACAAGTGTAGTTCTCAGCCTGTAACCCTGATATCAGATGGAACTTGATTAGAAATGCAGAAGACCTCAGATTAAAAGTCCCCCGTCAGATGATTATTAACATTAAAGTTTGAAAATGATTTTATAATGAGCGTTCAAAGATTTAACCATTCATCTTTCTGTTCCACACACCATAGCTTCATAGTCTAATTCCTCCATTCTGAAAACTGGCAGCAAAGACATTCAAATTTAAATGAAAACCAGGGTAAGATCTGTCTAAAATACTGCTAATCATTTCTTCCTCATGAAGTTCACAATTCCACATCTCCTCTTCCATTATTTCCTCCTCAGTAACAGAGCTTTCTGTGTCATTAGGTGTGTGGTCATACAAAACGTTAAGTACAAAAGGTTAAATGGTCTGTGCATTCAAGAAGACTCCTTAAAAGGGCAAGTGAGAGATAGAATGTACTATTTTAATCATTTTTCCAGTCCTCTTGCTTTTTGTCTGAAATATTAACATAATATGGAATACAGAGGAGGAGCAGCCAAATTGCCCATAAAATGATCTTTTATAAATGATTCATTTTCATTTTCATTTATGTGTATCTATATCAATGGATGTCATGGGTGGGCACTTAGAGAGGCCAGAGGAGAGTGCCAGATCTTCTAGAGTTGCAGTCAGTTTTGAGCTGCCAACATGGGTGCTGAGAACTGAACTCAGGTCCTTTGGAAGAGCAGCAAGTGCTCTTAACCACTGAGCTTCTCCAGCACCCCTGTGAGACAATCTTGAGAATGAAAGTCATGTGCCAAAGATGAAAGAGTAGAAAAAGAAAATAATCTGGACCACTGATAACTAAGGAAACACATTATCAGTTCAACTCACCTCTGGACTTCTATTTGTATAAAAAATAAACTGTCTTCTTTATTTTTTATTTTCTTTAAGCCAAACAAAATTAATAGAAAATATAAATATGAATATATCAACTCATTCTCTCAGTTACATGGAAAAAGAGTAAATATTTAGACCCATGAAAGCCTTTTATAAGTACCCTCTGTGTGTGTGTATATGTGTGCATGTCTGAGGGGAGAGAGGTCAAGTACATGCATATACACAAAGGTCAGATAACAGCCTCAGGTTCCTCAGTCACTGTCCACCTTGGTTGGTTGGTTGGTTGGTTTTTTGAGACAGAGCCTCTCAATGGCCTACAATTTGCTAAATAGGCTGGGCTGGCTGACAAACAAGTCCCAGGAATCTATCTGTCTTCCTATCTCCAGCACTGGGATAACACATACCACCTCGCTTGGCTTTTTTTGTTTCTAACATAGGTTCTGAGGATTGAACTCAAGTCTTCATGCTTATGAGGGAAGTACTTTACCAACTAGCTATCTCCCCAGCTCCTGTATGCCTTGTTTCAAAAAATATTTTTTTCTTATAAAAAAAATAGCACAGACAGCATTTGTAGGAAAGACTAATATTTTTCCATCATAAAGTTATAATGCGTATTACTATTTATAAAAGTATTTTTCTATGGTTTGTAATTAAAACTCTTTCTTTAAAAACATGTGAGATTCATCTCACCGTAGAAACACCAGGATTACAGATGAGTGTCAGAGCACCCAGCTTTTTACAGGGGTTCTATGGATTGAACTCAGGTCACTAGGTTTGCATAGATAAGCACTTTTATCCACTAAGCCACTTTTCCTCAGCCCAAGTATCTTTTTTTTTTTTTCCAATACTCAGTTGTATGGGGTTTAGGAGAGAAACTATAAGCAAAAGTTTAAAAAGAAATGTTGAAGCTGGAGAGATGGCTCAGCAGTTAAGAGCACTGGCTGCTCTTGCACAGGACCCCAGGTTAATTCCCAGCACCCACATGGAGGCTAACAATCATCCAAAACTTCAATTCCAATGAATCTGATGACCTCCGTGGGCACTGCACAACACAGGTGCACTGCCATACATTCAGGTAATATGTTCATACAAATAAAATTTTAAAAATAATAAATAAATAATTTTTTAAAAAGTTGATCCTGGCCTGATGGTGCACACCTTTAATCCCAGCATTTGGGAGGCAGAGGCCAATGGATCTCTGTGAGTTCAAGGCCAGCCTGTTCTACATAGTGACTTCCAGGTCAGCCAAGGCTACATAGTGAGACCTTCTCTCAAAAAACAAACAAAAATATTGAAAGTAAAATAAAATGGGAAGAAAGCTAGCATATCATTTTAAATAAACTATAACATAAATAGAATTATTAGATATAAAAACTTTAAAATACTGGTAAATGGCTCATTTCACAGGAAAATACAGATTTAATATATATGGAACTAACTACCTTGAAATAAAGCAAAAATTAATTCTGTGAGAGAAAATTGAGATATTTCACTGGTATAATGAGAGATTATAGTATTATTTTCCTAAGAATTTGATAAAGAAAGCACACTTACCCCACAACCCTAAATCAGGAATCTAGAAAATTTTAAACAGTTCTTGATGTAAATACCATCTATTGAAATTTAACAAGCTTGATCCAGTGAAATATATTTGATTCTATCACCAGAGAGACATCAACTGAATTGTTGTAAAAATGATGTGCCAGCCCATGAAATAAGCTTCAGCCAATTTCAAAGGTTTGATATCTTTAGGCCATTATATCAAGTCAGCTAAAAACTGCTATCAAATACTCTTGGCCATAAGTCTATCTGCTGGTGCCTGGTTAACCCACCCAGCATTACACTCTTAAAGAAAATTAGCTCTCCCTCTCCTAGCAGCTATCAATTGCCAATAGTTTTCAGTTAGGGCTGGGGCTTCTTGCCTACCTCCCACATCAAAGCTAGATTTTTATGTGGCTTTGGCTTACACAGGTCTTGTGCACGCTGCCACAAGTGCTATGGGTTTATGTGTGTAACTGCCCTGTTGTGTCCAAAAACAGTTTCCTTGTATTACCACAACTGGTTCTTACAACCTTCTGTTCCCCTTCCACATGATTCCTGAGAGCATTTGGTAAACTCAATTAGATTCCATAGGCCTTTGAAAACAAACAAATGAAAACCAATACAGGACATGCAGTCAGAGGTAGGAATAGAGATGAGAGAAGGGATATGAATACAATCAGAATGTACTGTATGAAATTCTCAAAAAAACAATAAAAATATGTTTTAACTGTTGACAAATTTTTAAGAGAAAACCATTTAGAAAATAAATCATGACTGAAAGAAAAAAAATAGGATGGAGAAAGTATAAAACAGCAATACTGGAAAAGGCATAATATTAACTATGGACCTCTAAAATATTTTTTAATGGTTGTGTCATATGAACTGGAGAAGCAGCACTCTGTTACTTGGGAGTTTAGCTATTACAACATTAATCTCAAAGTATCTCAAATACTTAATAGCACATTATTTCTCAACACATTAGTGCTTTCCATAAAGGACAATTAATATATTATTTTATGCCTTATATATTCTTACTATTTAAGTGATAATCTAATCATTAGATTGGTTATCCGTGAAAATGCAGGATCTGAAGAACCCAAGCTACTTAGATCAGACCTTCAATGTTAAAACAGTGCTTCTTTTACCCTAGTTCACATCTGAAGTGTTATTCCCAAATACATTTTCTCCCCTGCTATTTCTATAATTCACTCTCTAAGGAGATTATTCTCTTTTGGTCACAATTCTGGAAGGTTTTATGTTGGGGAAAAATTTTTTAAATCACGCACATTTAGGCTCTAGGTACATTTTCCACTCTGCATTATTCGGATAAGATAGGCATAAAAAAAATCTACGTGTTATGCAAAAACATATTTGTTCCTGTGCTTCTTTCTTTATAGTTCCTATCTTTGTCTATTTTCACATACACCAAAAATATTCCTGCTGTCAAGACATTATTCTACTAACCCTAAGAAATCACATGAGTATTTTATTATCACTTGATTTAGTCGTTAAAATGTTTTTCAGTACATTTTAAGTCTTTTAGAATTGCTAAAACATGCTGAGGTGAAATACATCATTAAACTACCTTCGCTTTGATTATTTTGTACTCGAAAAGTGATGGAAAATTTGTAAAGAATTCCAGAATTTCTGCTAATGAATTACTTTATGCTCAAAATTATAGTGAAGAAATGTCATAAGAGAAGATGGCTTACCTTGAAATGGGATTTTAATATACTTTGTTGTGAACTAAAGAAAAAATAAGAAATAAAAAATGGGTTATTGCTCAAAATATAATTCTTTTTTCATTTTTGTATGAAGTCTACACTAAAAATACATAGGAATAAACCAAACAAATATTTCTTAGTTTTATGGCTATTTAAAAGTATTATCCAAATAACTTAATTCTCAAAATACTCATTTATAAAAATTGGTAAGAATTTACCTTTCAAAAATGTATTCTGAAATTTTAAGAAATGAGACAATGCCCAGAAGAAATGCCAGAAGCCCCTCACAAAGATCTGTCTCCAAAGATGAACTTACATCACTCAAAACAAAGTGACTACTAATCAAGCTAAAGTGCTAGTGTGCAGTATTATTTTTGTTCGTGTGTTTGTTTGTGTGCTTGTTTGTTTGAGACTGGGTTTCCTGGTAGCCCCAGCTGGCCTGGAACTTGATATGTAGACTAGGTTGGCCCCAATCTCACAGAGATCCACCTACCTCTGCCTTCTGAGTACTGGGATTAAAGGTGCACACCACCATGTTTTATCATATTATTTATAATGAGACATTAAAATTGGTAAAAGATTTAACTTGCATCCCTATCTGTTAGGAACATTCTATCTTTGTAAAATAACTACTAACTAAATTCAACTATTTTATTACATGATTATTTAATTACACGAAAAAATAACAACAAAAGTCCAGTTGTTTAATACAGAATGGCTACAAAATCCCATTTCAAAACACTAAAACACCTGTCAAAATGATAACATAAGAGTTGGAGAGATGGTTCAGCAGTTAATAGTACTTGCTGCTCTTGGAAAGAACCTGAGTTCAGTTCCAAGCATCTACATGGCCCCTCACCATCTATAACTTCAGTTCCAGGGGCTCCCACACCCTCTTCTGGCCTCTAAAGGCACCAGGCATGCATATGGCACACATACATATATACAGGCACTCATAAATACACATAAAATAAATTTTTAAAATCTTTTAAAAGAGAAGATACCATAAATTAAGTCCCCAAGCCAGAACACCCCTCCCCTGAATGACTTTTGGAGGGATACCACCAACTCTTTTACCTCTAACAACCATTTTGTTTGTTCCATTTTGGGAATTCTCTTATAATTGAATTTCTTGCTTTTTCTGTTCCTTTTACCTCAATAAATTTATTTTCTATATATAGATCTACTCATGTACAATACAAAAATCTCACATACAACATCAAAAACAGGTGTTTTGACATTTGTTTTTCCATTACTGAAAAAGAAATGTATCTATTTGCTTATTCTTTGTTTCAAGTTCTCTATAATCAATACATTTTTGACACTGTTGACTATAACAGAGACCAATTTGTAAGCACAAAACAAAATGGACTTGGCATATGAGTTCCAGACAAGTAGCAGTGTTCTATGCATTTAATTTTATTCCATTTATTATCCTTACTTAAATACTATTTCATATTATATTTTTTTTAATTTTCTATTTATTTTTATTCTATATGTATGAGTGTATTGCCTGCATGTATATAAGTGCACCTGTGTCATGCAATGCCCAGAGAGGACAGAAGAAGGTGTCAGATCCCCTGGAACTGGAGTTATGGACAGCTGTTACCACCATGTGGGTGCTGAGATTTGAACCCAAGCCTTCTGCAAGAATAGCCAGTGCTCTTAATCCTCCAGCTTCTCATATTATATATTTTTTAAACATAAACCTCACATTCCATAAATTCTATAAATTGGCTAGAGAAGCAAAATGTGAGGCAGCAGGGCATATTACCAAAAAACTGAGTTTGGGAGTATAAATCCTGCTTCTGTTATTTCTACCAGTAACAAAAATAAGGAGGTAAATAGGCAAGTCAATGAATCACTCTCATATTTAATAAGGCTCTCAATCAAGGGGCACTATTATCCTAAAACATTAACATTAAATTAAATTATCTAATTTAATATAATTAAATACAGGAACCAGAGAGTTGGCTCAGCAGTTATGAGCACTGACTGCTCTTATAGAAGACCTGGGTTCTACTCCCAGCACCCACATGACGGTTAACAACTGTCCAAAACACCAGTTCCTGAGACTCTGCCACCACCTTCTGACCACAGGCATTGTACAACATGGGTGCATTTACATAACTGCAGGCAATAAACTTATACACAAAAATAATTAATTAAATATTTTAAAAGTATAATCAAACATATTTTCATTACCACTTTTGTAAACTGCTATGTAATAAATATACATATTTATAATGTATATCTTCCTTTGCCAAAATTCTCTGTTGTGTTTTACTGAGGACTTAATCTCCAAAAATGTCTTACTAAATATAAAGTACTAGCTCTAGAAAATGACTATAAAGTATATTTGTTTTTCTTAGTTTATAGAACAATTTCTCAAAAGTATAAAAGAGATACTGCATCACTATGCCCCAAGCCTCTATTTTCTTATACCTTCACTCTCAACTCCGTCCCATGCCAACAAATACTCTCATTCTATCAAATCTTTCTACTGGACAAATGGAAACCTACTATAGAGACTTCTTACAATATATACATATACAATATCAAAAGAGTTTAAATAGCTGGGTGTGATGGTACATGCCTTTAATCCCAATACTGAGGAGGCAGAGGTAGGCGGATCTCTGAAAGATTGAGGCCAGTCTGATCTACACAGAGAGTTCCAGGCCAGATGGGGCTATAGGCTTGATGGCATTAAGGTCTCTGTCTCAAAAAGACCAAAAAAAAAGTTAAAATATATTATTACCCAAAAAGGGGTTCAGTGACCCTATTAGACACCACAGGCTAACAAATAAAAAGCTCAATGCTAGAAATGGACTTCCTCTTTTGGAGTTGTTGGCCAGAGGGATCTCACAGAATCTCAAACAATACTAACTGCCCTGCTCCTCATTAATCACCAGAACTTGACAGTAAGATTCTATTGCTGAAGAAACTGCATATGTGAATCACAGAACAAACAAGGAGAAATCAAGTTGATATTGACCTCAAAGCTTCAGCTCAACTGGCTAGCTTTCACAGAATTAAAAGATGCTATGCATGCTACAAAGAAAAAAGTAATCATCAATCTTACCCAGCTCTGAACCCTGGCAGGTACAATAACAACTGGTCTGGCAAGAAATACCCAGTAGTGCAGTAGTCGCACAAATGTTATGAAAGTCAGCAACCATGTTCTAATTGGATTTAAGGCCCATTTCACAAGATAGAATCCATATCTGATATTTATCAGGGCCAAGAACTTGTGGCCATAAGGTGAAATCCATTACTATTACTCTGCTAAACAGATACAATATTAAACTGACTTCTAATGACTTATTGTTAGACCCATAGATTAGTGAATTTCTCAACTCTTCTCACTTCTTCTTGCAGTAAATGGTGATTAACACAGAGACCTACTAACTGGTCAACTTGCAGAGAATAAGAGACTGTGGTATGTTCAGTCCTACGTGGAACACCTATATCACACACTCTCCTCCCTAGGCTCAGGGACCATTATGGAAGAGGAGGTGGAAAGATTTAAGAGCCAGAGTTCATGAATGAATAATAGGAAACTGTGTTGTCTGGACACCACAGGGCAGTTTCACATATGAACCCACATCACTTGGGTCAGCATGAACAAAACCTGTATAAGTCCAGGCCAGCTAAAAACTCAGTATTGATATGGGTGGGAGTTGGACAAGAAGCCCCAGGCCTAACTAAGGATCTACTGGCATCTATAGCTTCTGGGAGAGAGTAGTTTTCTTCAGTGATTTGGTGCCTAGTAGGCTGACGAGACTCCAAGAGATAGACAAATACCAAGAGCATTTGAGGAACACAGATTAGGCTTCATAGGCCTTTAAAAAAAGAGAGATAAATACTACTACAGAACATGAAATCAGGGAGGGTTAGCAAGGTGGGAGTGGAAGTTGCGGGGGAGGGTCTGAATATGTTCAAAATATGTTGCATCAAATTCTCCAGTAATAATAAAATTTTTTTAATTTATTATTTAGTATTTATATCAGTTACTTTTCTGTTGTGATAAGATCATGACCAAGAGAATCTATAGAGAGAATGGCTTATGAATGTCTCCTGAGGGTTAGAGTCTATCATGAAGGGAGGCATGGGTGCAAGAGGTGAACGGAGCAGAAAGTGGAGCACTCACATCTTCAAGCAGGCACAAGAAGAAGAAAGCGACTGGAAATCCAACAAGACTTAAGAATTCTTAAAGCCTGGCCCCAGTGATGTGCTTCCTCTGGCATGGCCACATCTCCTAAAGGTTCCTTGACCCTCCCCAAACAGTGCCACAAACTAGGAACCAAATACCTGAAGTGTCCAAATACCTGAAGCATATGGGAAACACTCATTAAACCACCACAGTATCTATGTTGGATTTTTCTCCCTGGCTAATAAATTATTATCATATATTTAGGTTATCCAACTTTTTGCCATTACAAAGAACTCCATAGAAATAACTGAATTTATATCTAAAAAAGAAAAGCACTTGGTCTCATCCAGGCCAAAGTCATTAATAAATACTTAGAATATTAATAAATATTCAAATGAAAACCAATGATCAGAAAATATTACTTTTTTAACTTATCATTTTTATTTTATGTGTATGAGTGTACTGACTGCATGTAGGTACATGCCCCCATGTTGTTCAGTGCTCAGGAGAGGGTGTCAGTTCCCCAAAGTTTCAGACAATTCTTAGCCTCCATATATGGGTGCTGGGAATCAAATCCAGGTCTTCTGCAAGAACAGCCAGAGCTCTTGACCACTGAGCCATTTCTCCAGTCCAGGGAATATTACTCTTAAACCAAATTATTTTGAACTTTCAATCTAAACAATTTGACTCTATCCTGTTATCATTATTTGTAGTTCCTAGAATTTTTCAGATTTTTACATAATGCCTGCAATAATAAAATTACGTCTTCTTCCTAGATGGCTACCTAGTAAACATTTAGGTTTACTTCATGTCTTAAATCATGTGCTATCTCCTCTGTGAAGCCTTCACCGATTCCTCCAGAGAGTTCTAGGTACCCACTCTCCATTCATTTTATCTGGTAAAGATTAACAATACACATTTTACCATAATGCAAATAATTAATTATATGCCTATTTCATCCATCAGACTTACAAACTCCTTGCAAGCAGAAAACATGCCCTGACATCTCTATACCCTCTGCTCTATTCGCAACACAGTGAAAAAAAACTGCTAGAGAAATACTTCATTTCAAATCTGATACAGACAACAAACACCTATAAGTGTTTGCTGTAAAGGAAGTAAACACATGGCTTTTCATCCTAAGACACTCAAAGATTAATGAAGGAAGTTTATGCAAGAATGTAAGTAATTATAAAACAAATAATAAATCCAACAAAAAATGTAATAATAGAAATGAGATGCTCTAAGTATACAGTAAATGCAAAAGTTAATTCTGGTTTTGAAGGACGGATTAGGGAAGGTTTCCTGGGAGATGTGGTATTTCAGATAAACTTTAAAGGATGGCAGGTAATGTTAAAGCTAGAAACAGAGAGGGGGATGGTGAGATGGCTCAGTGGTTAGGAGCAATGGCTGCTCTTGCAGAGGACTTGGGTTCAATTCCCAACACTCACATGGAGGCTATCACCTATAACTTCAGATCCAGGGGATCCCTCTTCTAACCTCGACAGGCATTGCTTGACATGGGTGCACTGATATAAATGCAGGCAATACTCATACACATTTTTTTTTAAAAGGCTAGAAACAGTGACAAAGTAGATGAACTAGAGTTCATTCTGAGATTGATATATAGTCTATAAGAAGAGATACTAGGAAGCGGAGGCCATAGGAAATGAGATTAGAATACATTCCTAAATACCCTTAAATTGAAAATTTAGGAATCTGACCTTTTAAAAATTGTTTAGGCATCAGAGTCAATAGGTCAATCCCAATCCATATGCAGGAGGCACTGCCACATATAATTAGCTATAACTATGTGGTTTTCTAGTAATATAGTTATAAAAATGACACATTTTTATTTTTATGTTATTCCTTATGAGCTTAAGTCTTAGAAGTATGCTTTAGTTAAGCCAAAATGGAAAAATGTAATTTCTCTATACATTTTTCGTTGTTCAGAAAGAAGAAAATGACTCAGCAGTGGCTATTAAATTTGAACAGTCAAGTGAAAAGTATCATCGGGACCTCACCCCACCTGAAGGAATTACACCTGAGCCTCTAGAAAGTGATTTTACTAAATTGTCCTCACTTGATACTCAGGAGTTGAGTCTTAGCTCTGCCTCTAGAAGTGCCTCTGTCTGTTCAACCACAAAAATCTTGGAGAGCTCTATTTCTAGTGATGCAGTGGAGAATTCTTCACTGATTGAGAAGGGAGAGGAGTTGGATATAACAGAAAAGGCTCTTCAAGATAGAAGCAGTGAAGAGAACCAATTGCTGATCTCGGCTGAACCAAGTAAGTAAAAGAGGGTTGTAAAGATAATTTAATTTCTGACGCTTTACTCAGACCCTTTGCTTTTCTCAAATTTTGCTAAAGCAGTGAAGTTTCTTTACTGTATTCTAAATTATACCCTAAGAATGTTTATAGTAGAAAGAAAATTGACACATGTGACTGTTTTTCATACATTATTTTTGTCAAAATAGTTTTAACCAAAGAAACCTAAATAAACCCTTGAGCTTACCTACTTTTAGTTGACTTTAAAAATTACTAATTTTAGAGATCAAACAGTTGAACAATTTATTAGTCTCTCACTGGTTTGGCTGCAAATGACACCTCTGACTAAAGTCCTTCACTGTCTCCCAATGCTCTCTGGGGAATACCTTTTGTATTTTAATAATCAACTGCAATATTAGCTATTCCTGAAAAACAGAACTTTAAAAAGAGTCATAAAGCTTACTAATCTACATTTTTTCTCCAGATTTTCCAGAACCTAAGATATGTGATGGTCTTCAGATAACATTAAAATGTAGGCCAAGGACTTTCTACTCTTGTTCTTTAATTAAAAGCAAAATAACGTTTAACTTGCAGGGAAACAAAGTACTTACCTAAAGAATACAGAGTCTGGTGGTCCATGAATATTAATTTTACCTCAAGAATGTTCTAGCACAAGAAAGCAAAACACAGGTCCCGGACAATGAAGAACCCACTCTAGATTAGTTTTCTTGCCCAATGCCTCCTGCTTTTTCTTTCTCTCCCTGAAAAAATCTTTTATGACCCTTAATTCCTCCAAAATGGTCTTTGTTGGTAACAGTCTCAATCTGTTTTGATTTTTCCTTATCCCAACAACTTACCCTCAAATCACTGGTTTTTCCCTCCACCCCCACTCTCCCATTCCAATGTGAGTTAACAAACTTGGTTAGTTGGAAACCGGTCAGGTGAAAGAGAGGATTTTAGGATGAAGGACATAAAGATACAGTTCAAAATGGGTGTAATGTCTTTCTATACATCCCAAATATCCCATAATAAAATTAATATCAGGTCTACCTTTTTTTTGGCCTTTCTGAGACATGGTCTCCCTGCAACCCCAGCTGGCATGAAAGTTAGAACAGGCTAGCCTTGATCTCAAAGATCCATCTACCTCGGTCTCCCAAATGCTGGGATTAAAGGCTTGTGCCACCACACCCAGATCTCAAGTCTACTTTTATTTGCATATAAGCACATACAAAACCTAAAACTGTCCAAGATCCAGAATTAAAACAAAAATTTAAAATACTTACTGTGACCCAACCTTTAGAAGCTCCTTTTATTTTACCAATATATACAGAAGTAAACATAAAATCCAGTTTCAGATCCATCTCACTATTAGATTTAATACCAGAAATGTTTTCCACGGCAGGATTATATGGACACAATTCTGGTGATACCTAATAGAAGATAAATTATAAATGCATATAGCCGTAAGAATTATAAAAAATCAAAAATTATTTTCAAAGTCAAAATTCTATATAATTAAAGACTTTAAGAATATCATGCCATTCTTAGTGTGACAAAAACGTTACCAAGATGTTTTTTTCTAAAAAATTACAGGATTTACTTTGAGAATATTAAAAATTCAAACCCAAAATTAATCCCACAGGACTAACCTCCATATTATATTCTCTTCTGCATCAAAGCATTGTTTTCTACCCAGTATTCCCTAGGTGGTTTATTTATTTTTCAATCAATAGAAATAAGTTTATATTTACATAGTGCTTTAATTTAAAGTAAGTTTTTATTTTAGTTCTTTTTATCTCATAACCACTGATCAAATATTGCAGCTCCCCATCCCCACGGCCATTTCACAAATACAATTAACAATTTAAAGTGGTTAAGTAACTTGCCTGAATTCAGTAAGAAGCAAAGGCCCAAAGTCAGGTTTATCTATTCAGGTCAAGTATTTAAACAAATAAAAGTGTTTCCATTATCCAAAATACTGTTCTTGTTATTGCACTTTTTAATACTTTTTTTCAATGACAGGAATGAGACTTTAATCAGTTTTAGGTGAAGTTTATAACACTAAGAGATAAAGGGTTGTTAACAAACACAATAATAAATGGGCATCTGATTGGTATGAAGCATTATCCTGTGGACATCATATTTTTGTGTATCCTCAGCACATAGCACTTTCACAAAGAGCCACTACCGTACAGCACTACGGTACAGCACAACAGTATATGAAGACCTGAATCAGAGTAAGGTCATTTTACAGACTGAAAAAAAAAAAAAAAAAAAAAAATATATATATATATATATATATATATATATATATATATATATTCTCTATGAAAACAAACTGAACTACTGAACTGGCAGCAAGTAGAAGGGAACTCTGCCAAATACTACACTTAAAGCCCTCAAGCTCCACTCCTTCTGCATGAATGACACATTAGCAGTAATACATATTATATTTTTATTAATTCTTTGAGAATTTCATACATGCATATAATGTATTTTGATCATGTTCACCCCCCATTCCTCCCAGGTCACCCTCCACCCCCTTGCTATTGCATTTTTAATGAGCAACGAGGAGATGTAAGTGGTTGGAGAGGATGATGAAGAAGTGGGTAAGAGTGCTTGCTGTAAAGCCAGATGACCTGAGTTCCATTAGATCCCTGGAATCCTCATGGAAGGAGAGAATCAAATCTTTCAAGTTGTCCTCAGACCTCCACATTAGTGCCCACACACACATACTAATTAAATTGTTTAAAGCAGAAAGTTATAAGTGCTTGAGAATCCTCTATTATATCAAATCTATGTTTCATTATAGATTTTGTTTGAGGCTAGCCAATCTATGTAAGCAAAAGGAATAATTCCAAATAGCCATATACTCCAAATATGGAAATTATTTAATCCTAGAAAATGTTTTGGGCTGAAGAGATGGCTCAGTGGTTAAAAGCAATTTTTAATGAAAATTATTGCAAAATTCAAACTAAGGAACTGCATAATCTTTTCATAATATTCTGCTTACTAAATCAAGTAACAGTTTTATTCAATCAGACTATTTCACTGACAAGCCTGACTGGCTCAGCAAATAAAGGCACTTGGGCACTAAGCCTGACAACCTGAGTTCTATGCCTGGGACCCACACAGTGGAAGAACTATTCCCTTATGTTGTCCTCTGACCTCCATTTTCTTGGCATGGCACATGTGTCCTTACACACATACAGAAATGTAATAAAAACATGCTTTAAGCCTTGACAATTAAAAACAGTAGAAATGTTTTAAAAAGAATATTTCATTGTTACTCTATCAGAGAAAAGAAATAAATTACCTGTCCAGATTCACATGTAGCCAATGGTAGTTCTGATAACTGTGATTCAGAAATGCCCTTGTTTGCATTAGCAATCTCAAAGTCTTGACTAAATTGTAATTTAAGAATTCCTGAATTCTTATGTTCAATGGGTCCTTCTTCATCACTGGAAACAACAACTAAAAAGGAAAATGTATTTTAAATGTATCACAATAATCGCCTAGAAAAAGAACCTTCTAATTATAGAATCACATTGAATTTAATCATCTACATATATTACATTTATATGTAGCCTGTCTTGCATTAGCAACAGTTATACAAAATGTTTCCATATCAGTATGATTATTCAGTAATTATCTGCAACCTTACCTTCTGAAGAACAAAGAAAGACATTTAAAAATGGCTAAACTCATAAGTAAACATGCTACACTGTGGGTGCTTAGTGTTCCTCAAAGATCTGGGTGTTAAAAGCTTTGTCCCAAAAGGGTTACAATTGGGATATGGTGAGCGTTTGAAAGGTAGAGCTTAGTGGTGGATTCTCAGGTCACTAGACATCCTTAGGTCAAGTGGAGTATGCTAGAAGGGGATGGGGGGCCATTTGCCTGCCTAAGTCATTCACTTTGCTCCCTGAGTAATGAAATACATGATTTTGCTTTATTATACACTCCCTGACATTGCCTGTCATCTAGAATATCTACCAGAGCCCTAAATCAGTGGATCATCCTATCTTGGGCTGAAGCCTATAAAAGTTTGGGCCAAAATAAATCTTTTCCTCACACTTTTCCCTCAACTCTAAACCAAAATAAATATTTTGTTTAGTCCTTCTTTTTTGCTAAAGGTTGAATCCAGAGTCTTGGAAATGCTAGCCAAGTGCTATGCCACAGAGCAACATTCCCAGCCCAATCTTTTATCAAGTAATTACCTCAGGTACTTTGTACTTATGAACAATTTCTAGTGCTAATAATGTATTGTGGGATCACTCTATACTGTACCATAAATCTGTCAGTTTCTTCTGGAAGGGAGAAATGGATGGCTAAGAGATGTAGAGACAACTCAGTGTACAGCCTATAGAGCCTTGTAAATTTTTTACACCACATAACTACACCAAGTTGTAAAATATAACTAAATAAAAATTAACAGCAATATCAAATTGTACTTAATTTTCATCAACATCACAATAATAATAACCTTCAAAGAACCTTTTTTAAAACTACTGTTAGATCACAGTAAACTATGTTTAAAAACTTACTATTTCCAGGTATTACACTTATTTACCTTAATCAATATTACAAGACTCACAAGGGAATCCTGAAAACTCCAGGACAATCTTTCCAAAAGTTAATATACTTCCGAAAAACCCAAACGGCTCACTGCTTTAGCAAAATTTGAGAAAAGCAAAGGGTCTGAGTAAAGCGTCAGAAATTAAATTATCTTTACAACCCTCTTTTACTTACTTGGTTCAGCCGAGATCAGCAATTGGTTCTCTTCACTGCTTCTATCTTGAAGAGCCTTTTCTGTTATATCCAACTCCTCTCCCTTCTCAATCAGTGAAGAATTCTCCACTGCATCACTAGAAATAGAGCTCTCCAAGATTTTTGTGGTTGAACAGACAGAGGCACTTCTAGAGGCAGAGCTAAGACTCAACTCCTGAGTATCAAGTGAGGACAATTTAGTAAAATCACTTTCTAGAGGCTCAGGTGTAATTCCTTCAGGTGGGGTGAGGTCCCGATGATACTTTTCACTTGACTGTTCAAATTTAATAGCCACTGCTGAGTCATTTTCTTCTTTCTGAACAACGAAAAATGTATAGAGAAATTACATTTTTCCATTTTGGCTTAACTAAAGCATACTTCTAAGACTTAAGCTCATAAGGAATAACATAAAAATAAAAATGTGTCATTTTTATAACTATATTACTAGAAAACCACATAGTTATAGCTAATTATATGTGGCAGTGCCTCCTGCATATGGATTGGGATTGACCTATTGACTGATGCCTAAACAATTTTTAAAAGGTCAGACACGGCTAAGTCAACTTAAAAATGTGAGGATTTTTTTTTTTTGCAAAAGTAAATATAATCAACTACTTTGGCAACAAAAGTAAAAGAAACATTTAATAGTAAAGAATATCAAGAAGTATGAAAACCATAATTTCAACATCTCTATTGTTCTACTGTAAGTCTAAATCAGGTTTATATTTATAACTCAAAGACACAAGGTCCCGAAATATTTTGTAAATCAAAGGAATCAAAATACTGTCTCTCTTCTTTCCTAAAAGACTATATCTAGTATCACTTTTTTTCTTTTCTTATCTACATAAAATCTGAACCTGTGTCCATTTTCTTTAAGTAAAAAGAAATAGTTATGAACTAGATGGACACTTTATAAAGAAAGCCAAACAGTTCACTGCACAACTGTCAGAAAACATAGCTCTCAGCATAGCTCTACAAATACATGGAAGCCCAAGAATACTCAATGGATGCTTTCAACTGAACAAAGATGTTTTGATCACCAAACCAATCACAATTATAAAGACAATTTTCAGTAATAAGAAAGAGCATACTGGGATATGAAGTATTCTGTTTGGGACCTATTATTCGCAGGTACCAGTAATTTCTCTCTAGGAACTACGAAATTACATAGCAGGCCCTCTGATGATATTACAAACAACTGAATAGTGCAGTGGCTAAACTTTGTCATAAATTTCACTGGACTAAGAAGAACAACCTCAAAGATAATTAAGCACAACATCAAGTGCATGCAGACATTTCCATAGAAGACTGATTAAGGGAGGGACAAATTCACCCAGAATGTGGGCTGCACCTACAGGCCAGGATAGATGGAATAAATGCAGGAAAAAGAGAAAGCCAGCTAGCACAGGCATTATATCTGCTTCCCAGATGCCAAAGTGAGTTGCTCTGCTCTGCCACACACTACCCAACATGATGGACTGACATCTCAGAAGCTATGATCGAAATGAATGTTTCTTCTAATAATTAGACTACAGTAGATGAACTTGCACTACATCTGGGTATATAAACTTGACTTGAAATGCCTTAATATATAGGAGAGAATGCATAAAACCTGGTGAGGACTAGGGGGAATGTGAAAGGGGTGTGTGGATGAGGGAGGGAGTATAAAGATGATTAAGATATTTTGTATGAAATGCATAAAAACTCAACAAAAAAAACAAAAAAATGTTTCTTCCTTTTGAAAGTTTTCTCCTTATAACTGTATAACTATTATAAAAATGATCTTCAAAAATAAATACAATAGCTACTTATAAATAAGTTCCCTAAATTCTACATAAAAATAGGTTTAAAATGGTAAGTTAAGTACTACTAATAAAAATATGATAATAATTTCACAGAGCAAGTGTATAGAATTTGGTTAAAATGATGAAAAAAAGGAACAAAGTAAGAGTGGTATCTAGTAAAAAGCGACAGTAATTGTTTTTAGTCATATATAATACAATACACAATTCTTGGTACTCGTTCTAATAATTCTGTTATAAAGAGAATTTTTATATAAAATACTTTTTAAATAAAGCTTGATGGGCTGGCAAGATAGCTAAGTGGGTAAAGGTGCTTGCTGCCAAGCCTAACAACTTGAGTTTGATTACCAGGACTCACATGGTGGAAGGAGAGAACTAACTCCCACAAGTTGTCCTCTGATCTCCATATGCATATGCACATGTGCACACACATACATACAAATAAGTAAATATAATTTAAAATTTAAAAATAAATAAAGCTTGTAAAGAACTAGAAAATAGGGGTTAAGAGAGATGGCTCAGTGGTTAAAGTACTTGCTGTTCTTGCAGAAGACTGAAGTTCAGTTACCAGCACCCACATAACCTCCTATAACTCCAATTACAGAGAACCTGATGTCCTCTTCTGAATTCTGTCAGTACCAGACATGCGCGTGGATACAGGCAAGTGCTCATATACATGAAATAAAAATGTCTTTAAAAAAAAAAGAACTAGAAAATAAAGAAAAAGCAGAAAGCTCAAAGAACATTATTTAGCTACAGTCAACTCATTTTTATCACAGCGCAAACTATTTTGTATGACACCTAAATATCTCTACTTACTGAATGTTCTGTTGATTTATCCAAAGAAGACACAGTTTTATGAGAGTTGTGTAAATTACTTCTAACCCTTTTCTTTGTCTTTCTGGAAACTGGAGTGGGTTCCATTTTTGAATCCGAATATGAAGCATTGTTTCTGCTCCCCTCTTCAACATAATCACAACTTCTATTTCCACTTTTAGGATCTTCTAAAAAACAGAAAATGCATAATTTTGGGGAAAAAACACACAAAAAATTCCTTTTATATGAGCTCAAGATAATATCAAAATTACTATACTACCTCCAAAGCCAACTAAAGCAAAAGTCTACAGTGACACTGGGTGAATGTATAAAGTATATCCTATATTAACCTGCTCATACAAAATAAATATTCATTACACAATATATGTGAAGGATGCTATAAAATATATAGGGAGGGAATAGTTTTTTATAGAGTAATAAAAATGAAACAATCAACCATGTTGTTCCACTTAATATAAATACCTTTAGTAGTAATATCTGAAAAATGTCTTATTAAAATGTGAAAAAAATCTGTCTTCAAAAATGTATATAAGTCATTGTAATTTTGAAAGCTATTTATCATATATTTGACTTAAAAGTAAAGGCCTGAAAAAGAGTAAAACATTGATTGCTGTGCTTTGAAAAAGAGTCAAGATATCTTTCTTCACCAACTGTCTGTGATCACAAAGGGATCAACTTACTTGATAATTTGTTTATTCTTTTTAATTATCAAGACTCTTTCATTTGAAAGTATCCAATAAATCTGCCATTCTACAGAGAAGCATTTCCTTTCAAGTAACAGCATCATTTTGAAGCCTGTGCCTATCATCATTAAAAATGATTCCTACTTCAGTTAACAACATATACTACGCAAAAATATCTTACAGTATTTTTTAATGGAACATGTGAATTATTTTACTTTCTGAACCAGTATCATATGAGAACTTAAAGTTTGTGACAAAAGTCGTAAAGTAAGCCTCTTAATCAAAACTTATATTCATTTAATAAAAAAAAGGTCTCAACTTTCCAATTATTACTCATATTTTTAAAAAGAAAGAAAATATTCTATTCCTTCTATCAAGAAAGTAAACTTCCCACATATCATCAAAACAATATTTAGAAAAGCATAAAATATTTATTTCTAAACAAAAATATTACAGTAAAAGACTAATGGGCTACAGATCTGAACAAGAAAGTCTCAAAAGAAGAAATAAAAATGGCTAAGAAATACCTAAAAAGTGTTCAACACCTTTAGTAATTAGGAAAATGCAAATTAAAAACACTGTAAATTTCATCTTACGCAAGTCAGAATGGCTGTCATCAAGAAAACAAACAACAACAAATACTGTCAAGGATGTGGAGAAGGAGGAAGCTTTATTCACTGACAGTCATTATGAACTGGTGCCAACTATGGCAAAACACTCACACACGTAAAAATCAAAATAAACAAATTGTAATAAATAATAAATATAGGCCCAGTTATACCACTCTTAGGCATATATTCAGAGAATTCTTTCTCAGATCACAAAGATACTTTCACATCCATGACTATTACTGCTCAATGTACAATGTATGAGGGAAGTCAAATCAACCTACCTAAACATCAACAGTTGAGTAATGAAAATGTGGCAAAAAAATGCAATGATAGGCTTCTCTTGCTCCCTGTATTGTAGTTTTTTAATCAGTGTCTACAGAAGGAGCAGAGGGCTGCTGGTCTCAGTAATACAAACAAATTCAATAAAGTGTGTCCTTCAGGAAAGGACTTTGTGGCCAGATGACTTTCTGACAGATTTCCCTGTCTGATTTCCCTGGATTGCAAATTACAACCCTATCTCTGGTGTTCAGTGAGTCAGTTTGTGCTGTACCTGGGATTATGTTCTAAAGTCTATCTACACAAACTTCTACACAAACTTCCTGTGATCCTCCTTGATGTCATGAGGGAAGAAGAAGTGTGGAGAATATCTCAGCTTCAGGCTCCATTACCACACTTCTATCTCCACAGTTTCTGCTGCTTTAGGTCTGTTGCCCCGATCACAATATTGTACTATGTTTCCCCTTCTTCCTCTATGCTAATCCCATGATAATCTGGGCAAAAGTGAGGATGGCAAGATGGTGAGCATTGACGTTCTCTCAACTTTAGGGTCTGGTACTTTTTTTGTGATATTTGCCGTATTCGTACTCTTTTCTCCTCTCAGGGAATACTGAATTGACCCTTCAGTTTGGGTTTTCAGCACCATGAACTATCTCTCACTGGCTTTTGCAGCATCTAATGTTCAGAGCCCTTGAATATATTTCCCTAGCTGTATATGCAATAGCATTCAAGACCCATTTACAGAAACCTGCTGCCTCCCAAAGAAAAATATGTCATCTACCTCTGAGTGGAACATGCCATTGCCACCTCCCTTAAGAATTAAATGAGTTGGTGCTCAAGAAATGGTTCAACAGATATGAGCACTGGTTGCTCTTGCAGAGAACCTAGGTTGGGTTCATAGAACCCACATAGTGGGATCCACCACCCTCTTCTGGCCTCCACAGGCATTATACACATGTGGTGCACTTACACATGCAGGCAAAAACACTCATACACAGAAGATAAAAGTAAATAAACCAGAGGTGGTGGTTACATGCCTTTAATCCCTGAACTGCAGGGGCAGAAGAAGTTGGATCTCTGTGAGATCAAGGCCAGCCTGACCTACATACCAAGTTCTACACCAGCCTGGTCTATAGGGAGATCCTGTCTCAACAAACCAAAAAATAATGACTAAATAAATAAATCAAAATTATGCAGAAAATAAAATACCTCAAGTTATTCTACGCTGTCAACAATCCAAGAGATCTATGAAGGTGCTAGTTTTACAAATGGTAAAGTCCTAAATTAGTTTTTTATAAATTTTGGTTAAAGTTTTTAAGTCTTAACTAGGTATGGTACCTTTTAGTCTAGCAATCAGGAGGCAGAAGCAGGCAGATCTCTATGAGACCTAGGCTAGCCTGGTCAGTTCTAGCAAGTGCCAGGTCAGAGGCTACAGGGAGATCCTGTCTCAAAAGGACCAAAAGGAAAAAGGTTTTTTAGGTCTTAAAAGAGAAATAAAAAGGTAAAAGGTCATAAAATTATTAATTATATATATAAGAAGGCCTACAAAGAATTTTTATATAAATCTGGGATATATACATACCTTCAAATTTGTTAATATTGGTTTAGTTAGGCATTCCTTGAGAGTTAAGAGAGTTCTAATCAATAGAGAATGCATCTCAATGATAAGAGTATAGACAGCAGGAAGCTGATAATAAAAATCCAGGTAGCAGAAACAACATTTTGAGTAACAAAACTCACATAACTTTATAGACACACTTTCACTCCATACACACACACACAAAAAGGAAACAATGTTTAATTTTAGCTTTGTGATTGGCACATAAATCAATTATTAAGTACTAAAGTATAGAAATAGATGCTTTGGCAATACTAAATAGCTTCCAATTACTTTCACGTATCCCTTTGATATTAAGATGAACTATTTACAACATAAAAATTGCTGCAAATATAATAAGCAAAATATTAATTGCAACAGTTTTCTAGTGATCACAAACCTTTAGGCTGAATATCAGACATCTCAAGAGAAATGCCATCACCATCACTTCTTTGCTTTTCTTTCACATCTGCAGCCTGATTTGCAGAAATGTTCTCTCCTGTCTTACTTGGTTTTGAAACCCTGCAAAACAGAACTTCATTACACTCACTTCTAATGAGGGTCAAATGAATTTAGAAAACAACTGGTATGTATTCAGAATAAAAATTCAATATTCCCACATGAAATACTTTATCTAATGAATAGTGAAAAAAAATTACTAAACTCTGATTAGAGTTTTTCATCCTTGTTCTAACTTTAAAACAAGATACCAACATTATGAAAATGAGCAAAAGAATAAACTTATATAAATAAATCAAACAAAATTAAAAAGTAAAATTTCAACAACATAAATACCCTTATAATCAACCAGTGTGTAATAAAACAATTATAAACCAAAGCTGTTACTATAAATACAGTTCATATAACAAAATTTAAGAACAAAATAAAGCCTGGACTATGCTAACAAATTTTACCTGTAGAAAATAATTTAAAATCTAAAGTACAAGCAAAATATTTAAAGTGAAATGTTGAATGGAAACAGATTTTCCCATAACATTTTAAAAAAATTTCTGATCCAAAAGATCATACATATGCAATAAGATATAAAATTTGATGTAGAAGAATTCAACCCACTCAAACGGGAAGAAACTCATGTGTGGTTCTATAAAGATAGCCAAATATACATTGCTGGAGAGGTCATAGATCTTAGACAAAACCCCAGAGCTGTCACATCCCTAAACAAATACAATTTCTTACTATGTGTAAAATATAGATCCTTATATTCACAGACAAGTATCCCAGTCACCACTTATCAAACAAGCTTCTTTTGTGAAAGAGATTATTACTGAGTTCCACGACTGGTTACACACAGAGAATGTCTATGAACTGCCCAAGCCTAAGTGGCTCATCTACAATACAACTTCTATACCTAAGGCTCACAGAACATAGAACAAGGGGTAAAGAGAACACTGATGCATCTCTCAACTCTCATCAATGAAGCTCCCTCATTCAACAGAGGGCTAGGACAACAAAAGGTCACAACTGGTCAAAGTATAGAGAATAAGAGTCAACAGAGTGTGGGTCCTTGGACAGGACTCCTATATTAAGTTCCACCTACCCAGGCTCAGTGACCATTGGGAAAGAGGGGACAAAAAGTTTGTAAAAGCCAAGGGGGAAGTTCATTACCATATGGAACTAGAGTCCTACAAGCTCCTGGGACCTTGCTCATATGAACTTACGGCAATGGTGTCAGCATGAACAAGATCTATGCAAACTCAAGGAGACAAAAACCCAGCACAGAACTATGGAAATGGTCAGCAGGCCCCAATCTTAGTCAAAGAATTATTAGCAGCTGGTTACTGCTGGGTGAGGAAGAACTGATTTTCTTAAGGGGAGAAACTCTGGATGGGCTAACTAAGTTCATCATGGATGAACTTGCACTGAGGATATCTGGGTATACTAGCCTGACACATTGGGCCTTGACACAGAGAATGGAATGTATGAATTCCAGTGAGGGGAGCTATGAGAGGATGCCAGTGGAGGAAGGGGTACAGAGATGGTTGGGATGTTCTTTGTGAAATACACAAACTAGAAGGAAGGGAGGGAGGGAGGGAGGGAGGGAGGGAGGGAGGGAGGGAGGGAGGGAGGGAGGGAGGGAGGGAGGGAGAAAGGAAAAACGTAAGTTAGTTGAGTATAAGTGAGCCACAGAGCAAGCCAGGAAGCAAGTAGTGTTCCTTCATGGTTCCTGCCTCCAGGTACCTACCTTGAGTTCCTTCCCAGACTTGCCTCAGTGATTGATGGATTGTGGCCCCCAAGTAAAGGCCAAATAAACCCTTCCTTTCCCCTGTCTCCCCAAAAAGAATTCAAACCTATTTAGACAGTAAATTTTTCAAAAGGAGGAGGGTAACAAACTCGGAAATTACAATACACATAGCATCTTTACTTCTATTATATTTCTTTTAATAACATGGGCAAATTTGGTATATATAAAGAAAATACTAGTTAAAGCTAAGAAAATGTATTATATTGGTCTGTCCAAATATAAGTTTTAAACAGTTTATAATTTTAAAACATAATGTAGTCACAATCAAAGTAACTATAATAAGTGAAAAGAACTACAAAGATCAATAACATAACCTATAAGAAAAATGGTAGAGAATATAAAAATGAATTATAAATTACAAGGCTATGGTAGCCAAATATTACCAATGCAGTATCTTGATGAAAGAAAACTGCTGCCATGATTGCCCTATTCATTCTCTTCATATTAACTTTGATATAATATTCTTTACTTTTAAACTGGAAACCAAACTCAAATATTCAATATTTAGTTTTACCTACAAAAAAGTTTTGACTAAGTCTAGTCAATCTTCAAGTCTCAACAATCAACCTCAAGGGTAAAAGCCTTTAAGTACCACTATACTAGCAAGTTTCATTTATTGAAGTTAAAAGTTTAAAGCAAGTATATTTTCTAATTTTCCCAGCAAAACCTCACTAGACACTATAAATAAGGCTAGAATATGATCTAAACAATTTTAAAAGATCAAACAGTCATTTTCTCATTGCTTTCTCTTTTAAATTTTTAAAAAAATCCTTAGTTTTATATATGTGTGTGTGTACGTGGGGGTGGCGGGGGGCTGTGCACATGAATGCTGGTTCCTGGCTAGATGTGTTAGATCCATCAGATCTTAAGTTACAGGCAGTTGTGAAATGCCTGTGTGGGTGTTAGGAACCAATCTCAGATCCCCTGCAAAAGCAATATGTACTCTTAACTGCTAAGCCATTTCTCCATTCCCTTTCTTGTTGTTTTCTTGTTCTCAAGAAACAAATGGCATATCTGTTCTTGTTTTTCTATCACAATACACATTGAACAAAATGAAACTTTACCTATAACCTATAATTAAGTATACAGGCACAGAAGAAATAATACAGCATTTCATAACCAATACTAAGCATTAAATTTTCAAAGTCTAACATAAAAGTAATATAATTTCATTTAAAATATCAACAAATGTTTTGTAGAACTTGTTTATCTCATATTGAAGTGTAATGGAAGATTCATATGTATTTAAAGATTATTGCTGGTAAATATGGAAAGATGGTAATGTTGAAAAACTGCTGGTTTGGGGGACTGGAGAGATAGTGGTTAAGAGCACTGACTGCTCTTGCACCCGGCACCCACGTGGCAGCTAACTCCAGCTTCAGGGGATCGATGCCCTTTTCTGACCTCCATAGGCATTGAATGACATGGGTGCATATATGCAAGCAATACACAGATACACATAAAATTAAAATTAACAAAAGAGAAAAATTGATAGCTTCTATCCACATTTTTAAAAAATGAATGAAGTAGGAAGACTTCAAGTCCAGTTTTCACTCAAAAGAAATAATAAAAATGTTTAAGGAGATAAATATGTTTAATCTGATTTAAGCATTATATAATGCATCCATGCTTTGAACATTATTTTATTGAACCCTTCAATATAAACCACCTTTATATGTTTGATATCAGTGTAAAAATGAATTAAAATAAACACATTTAAAAAGAATTAAGAAAATGTATTTTAAAGCTATAAAAATGTACAAAGAGGGGCTGAAAAGATAGTTCAATGGTTAAAAGCACTGGCTCCTACTGCAAAGGACCTGGGTTCAGTTCCCAGCACCCACATGGCAGCTAGCAACCATCTGCAATGCCGGTTCCATGGTATCCAACACCCTCTTCTGGCCTCAGCAGACACTGTACAAACATGGTGTACTTGCAAGCAGGCAAAATACATAAAATAAAATTAAATAAATTAAAAAAAATTAATGTACAAAGAAAACATTGTGATGTCAGAATGAAGATGAATATAGATCAAAGAAATTACAAAACCTAGTAATAACCCCTCAATATATGACCAAAAGATATTTTAATAAGGTGCTGAGACCACTCAAAGGAAAAGGATGGTCTTTTCCACAAAGAATGCTGAACACACAAAAGAACCACATGCAAAAGGAAAGAAGTTAGATCCTGACCTTCCATTATTTATTAAGTCACAATGGATCAAAACCTTAAGTATAAACCATAAAATTCTTAAAAGAGAATAGAAAAAAAATACAATGGATTTGGCAATGATTTCTTAGATAGAACAAAAGTAGTAACAAAGATAAAATAAATAAAATACTGAAAATCAAAGCTTTAAGGCTGGAGTTATGACTCAGTCAAGTAATTCCCCAAGACCCACATAAAAAGCTAGGCATGGAGATGTAGGTCTGTATTCCCAGCACTGCGAAGGCAGAGACAGGCAGATTCCTGGAACTTGATGGTCAACCAGCTTAATCAAATCAATGAGCTCCAAGTTACAGGTTCAGCGAGAGACGCTGATTTAAAATATGGTGGAAGGACACCAAGATTGCTTAGCAGGTAAAGCACTTGCTGAAGAAGTATGATGAGCTGAGTTCAATCCATGGAACTCACATAACGATAAAAGGAGAGAACTCCCCAGAATTGTCCTCTGACCTCCACATGTGTACCAAAGCAAGTACACACACACACACACACACACACACACACACACACACACAAATAATAGTAATTTTTGTGCATCCAAGGGCACTAACAATAGGGTGAAAAAACAACCAACTGAAAAATTGCAAATCACATAACTCATAAGGAGTTTTACATCAGGAATACACAGTACAAAGAACTCTTACAATTCAACACAAAAAAACAGGCAAAGTTGAGGTGGAAAAATGGCTAAGTAGTTAAGTTTGTTGCCCTTGCAGAAGACTGCAGTTCAGTTCCTGGCACCTACATGAGACAGCCTACAACTGCATGTGATTCTAGCTCTAGGAGATCCAATGCTATCTTCTGAACTCCAAGGACATTGATGTGTACAGGCATATACACATTTGTTGAAGAAGTCATCTCTTTTTCCAATGTATGCTATTTTTCACCTTTGTTGAAAATTAGGTAGTTGTAATTGCCCGGGTTCATTTCTCCACTCTTCTCCCTTCCAACTAGACCTACCCTTGCTTAACTTCCAAGATCAGAGAATGGGGCACATTCAGGGTGGGATCATCTATTCTATTCTTGTCTACATGGTTGTTTTTGTGCCAGTACCATGCTATTCAGTTACTATGGCGATCAGGTATTTTGATACAGCATTATTCTTTTTGTTCAGGATTGCTTTCACTATTTGAGGTCTTTTGTGTTTCTATCTGAATTTTGGAATTGTTCTTTATAGTTCTATGAAGAATGTCATTGAAATTTTGGTGTAGAATACTCTAAATCTGCTGATGACTTTCAGTAATGTAGCTATTTTCACACAAGATTAATTTTGCCAATCCATAATAAAAGAGATCTTTCCATCTTTCAGTATCTTGAATTTCTTCAGTTTTTAAAAGATTTTATTGTAGAGGCCTTTCATTTCATAATAAGCCTTTATTATGAGATATTTTTGAAAAGCTTTTGTGAACAGATTTTTTTTCCTGCTTTCTTTGCATTTCTTACAGGTATGTACAGAAGCTCATAATTTTTGCATGTTGATTTACTATACTACATTACGAAAACTGTTTGTCAAACTTAAGAGTTTTCTGGTGGAACCAGTATGGTCTTTTGCTTGGATGAGGCTTGGTTTGGGGGTGGGGGGGCTGTGTGTGTGTGTGTGTGTGTGTGTGGTGTGTGTGATGAATGCATGCATGGATGCATGTTCACATGCCTAGATGTGAGTGAATGTGTGTGCATATATCTGGAGGTCAGAGGTTAGTATTTGGTGCCCTCCTCAACCACTCTCCACTTTATTTTCTGAGGCAGAGTCTCTTGCTGAATGCTGAGCTCATTGATTTGGCTAGTTTAGCTAGCAAGCTTGCCCTAGGGAGCCCATCTGTGTCTCCCAATTGCTGGGATCACTATGCCCACCTAGTTTTTACATGGGTCCTTGGAATCTTTAATATGGGTACTAGAAACCCAAATTCCAGTCTTCGTGGCTTTACAATATGCAGTTTAACCACTGAGCCATTTCCCCAACCTTCTGCCAGGACTTTTATGTATAGGATCATATTATCTACAAGCAGAGATCATTTGAGTTCTTCTTTTTCTACATATACCCCTTTTGTGTAATTAGTAAGTTATGGCTTACTGCATTATTTTAGCCTGTCTAGCAGCCAGGCTAAAAGACTTTATTAGGTGTTTTCAAAGAATCAGGTTTTGTTGATTTTTAAAGAGCACTTACTGTGATTAAGTAAGAATCATCCCAGGAGTACAAAAAATGACTCAGTACATACAAATAAATACATGTGACATATTACATTAATAGAAGACAAAAATCATAGGATTATTTTAACAGATGCAGTAAAACCATTTGACGAAAGAAATATCCCCTCATAGTTACAGTTCACAACCAAAAATGCATAAAAGGAATGGCCATGTATGCTTGCAAAGTCCTAGGTTTGATCCCTAGCACACACAGGGGCACATGCATGTACACACACACACACACACACACACACAGAGAGACCTAAACAATTTGTATATGTATAGTAGTGGCCATTTTTTGTTTGTTGTTTTTTTTTTTTGAGAAAAATAGTAAGTTTTCAAATAATTTCTGGTTTCTTTTTAGGTGTGTGTGAGTTTGTGTGTGTTGTTCACATGTGAGTGCAGTTGTGTACCCGCCATGACATACATATAGGGTCCAGAAGACAATTTTCATGAGTTGGCTTCCTCCTTCCAACATGGAATCTTGGGATCCAACTCAGGTCATCAGGTTTGCACTTTACCCACTGAGCCATTTCACTAGCTCTCAAATAAGTTCTAAAGAAATTTTGTGAGAAAAAAAAATGGGGGAAGGATTACTGAAGAGACAGTTCAGCAGTTAAGAACATTTCCTGAACAATCATGAAGGTCAAAGTTCATATCCCAGCACCCATATAACAAGTCAGGTGTTCCACATATCTGCTCTGTAACCCCAGATCCAAGGAGGGGACAAGACAGCAGAATCACTGGGGCTTACTGGCTTCCAGACTAGCCAGTTTCAGGGAGAGACTCTGCCTCAAAGGAAGAGGTGGAAAGTAATAGAAGAGGATACTCAACACCCTCCACAGAGAAGTGCACAGCACACACCCATAAACATGCACATACACTCATACAAGACATATACACAAAAGAAAGGTAGATGGATGGATGGATGGAATAGAAATGGCCAGAAAGCATGTTACAATGTTCATATCACCAATCATTGAGGAAATAAAATTAAAACCATACAAATATTACTTTATACCTCTTAGAATGGTTATTATCAAAAGGAAAGCTTAAAAATGTTGGAGATGTACAGAAAAGGAAAATCTTATATATACGCTATTGGTGAGAATATAAATTAGTACAAACATGAAAAGCTACACAGAGGTTCTTTAAAATAGCCAAAATTAGAATTACCATATGATCCAGCAGCCCTACTTCTGGATATTTACCCTGAAGATCTGAAATCAGTATGCCATAGAGATACCTTCATGCCCCTGTTCATAAGCATGATTGACAAGAGTCAAATTATCAAATCAAGGTAGATGAATGGAGAAAGACAATATGATACACACACACACACACACACACACACACACACACACACACACATATGCCTACTAACTCAGCCTTTAAATAGAAATTTTGGGGCCAGCAAAATGGCTCAGCGGGTATAAGGCACTTGCCACCAAGCCTCATAACCTGAGTTCAATCCCTGGAACCATTCCTATAAGGTGTCTTCTGACCTCCACACATGCACCATAGCACATACACCCAAACACATACACGCATACATGCATAAACGTAATGAAATTTTTTTAAAGAAATTTTGGCATTTTAAAAATATTTATTATTTTTATTTTATGTATTTTAGTCTATGTAAGTGGACCTGAGTCATGCAATACCCATGGAGGTCAGAAAAGGGTGTTGGATCCCATGAAACTGGAGTTACAAATGGTTGTTTGCCACCATGTGGGTACTAGGAACCAAACCCAAGTCCTCTGCAAGAGCAGCCAGTGCTCTAAACCACTGAGCCATGTGACTTTGGCATTTGTAACAACATGGGTAGAGCTAAAAGACTTTATGCTAGCCACGCCCATGTGTGTCCTGTCCTGACCAGCCTCTGTCCCAGTTTCCCTCCCCCAACCCCGAGTCATGCAACCCACCCACCTATACCCCATGAATGCATTCCTGGAACACTGGGACATTAACCTACCCTGACCTTTGAGCTTGGGCAACGGGGCCAAGAGGTGGAAGCAACATGGTAGCTGCAACCAGGAAGTGGTTGCAACCATCCCACTGTGCCACACCCCATGTACCTCTCTTGCCCAGGGGCCGGGCCTTGCCAATGGTCTCTGCACAGTGTACCCATGGTGATCTGTGCTAGCATCATCATCCATTGACTATCAAGACCTGGCTGCAATCTGTAACAGCAATAGAAACCTAAGAAATTTACATATTACAGAAAATAAGCGAGAGAACACTGGTGTAAAGCTGTCATGTGAAACTGTGAAACATCCCGACAGCCACACAGAGAATTGGGGATTGGAGGCCAGTAACTGAACTGCTGTTTGCTGTGAGGAACTACTTTCTGCTTTTGCCCACAGTAAAACCCTCTGGAGAATCAATCTGTTAGAGAAGCGTTAGACCATAGTGGGGTGAATGTGCTGAGTGAGGCCAGGAAACAAAGTATAACCTGAATGTACTTGGGCTGCAAACAACTGACTTTGATGAAGAATCAAGCATCACTGATCCTTGATGAAAAGAGAAATCCCTACTAAGCAGTGTGTAAAAGAAACCAAAAACAAATGTGAAAACTCCATTCTAAGAAACTTAGGTGTATTCTGACCCAAAACCACATATAAAGGAAAGGGAATGGGTCTTTACTTTTGACCCATGTATCTGTGCATAAGAATTATATCACTGACAGTCTAATGAGACTTCTGTGGCACTCAGTTCAGATGTGTTGTGTAAGATAGCATTTTTCATATGCTAACAAAAATCATGAAGTTGGGGGAAAAGTGGAGATGGGGGGGTCAGAACATAATCAAAACACATTGTATGAAATTCTTGACTCAGTAAAGAACAATTGTTTTGTTTTGTTTTTTGGTCTTTTTGAGACATGGTTCCCCTGTAGCCCCAGCTTGTCTGAAACTTGATAAGTAGACGAGGCTAGCCTTGAACTCACAGAGATCCACCTGCCTCTGCTTCCGAGTATTGGGATTAAAGGTGTGTACCATCATGCCCAGCTTGACTCAATAAAAAAATTTAAAAAGCATTAGGCTATATGAAATAACTCAGGCACAGAAAGACAAACACTAGTTGTTCTCATTTATATGTGGTCTCTAAAACAATGGAGCGCAAAGAAGAGTAGAATGACAGGTATTTTGTGAATCTTCTCATTTACTCATTGACTATAATATGCATTATTATCTCACTTTACAAATGACAAACTAATGCATAGGGGGTTAAACAAATTGCCAAAGCCACAGTTAAGCCTGTATGAACTAAAAGAAGTAGTATACAAACAGTATTTTTCATAGTATAATATCATGCTAAGGGCTCAATAAAAGCTAGTTTAAAATTGTTACAGGACCAATTGAAAGCAGAATAACTAAGGATTGTATGCTAAAATAATGGAAACTGTCATGCTGAAAAAATATGCTCTTGAAAGATCATTTAATTTAAATTTTCTATTCACCACTAGTTGGTTTTTTTTATCATTTCTTGGTTTTTGATATAAATAGAAGACATCTTTCAAATTGTCTATAATAGGCAGTAGTTACAGTTCATGTAAGGCTACAGTAAAGTTTTTAATCTTCACAGAACACTTGTTTATATGCATCACCAAGTGCACAAGTAAGCATTCCACCCACAGAGTGTGTTTGTACTTGTTATCATACCTAACAAGAGTTGGCACATTACCACATTCTCTACAATCACAGAACAATAATAACAAAAATGAACAAACATCATGTCTCCTGGGAAGATCTAAGAAATTTCTATTTACTCATTCTGCTTTGGAGAGGAGAGGCTGAGGAAGGATGAGGTTAGGTACAATGAGAGTCGCAGCCTGAGTCTAGTCCATGTTCATCTTATATACTTCAATTGTATGGGTATGTATTCTAAAGTAACAATACAGGCATAATTGCAATGTATTTCCACTAAGTACTACTTTCAAAAAGAACTCATTTTAAAAGAAGAGAAAACCAAGGTTTAATTTAAGGCACTCAGTACTTATTCTTACACTAAATGGTGGTGTTGATAAAGCTGCAACAAATGTTTTGGCCACAGTGCTAATGTCAACAGTGGTCTCAGATCAGACTGTCATTCCTGGATAAAGGCTTCAGCAACATCAATTACAGTGATAGCCTTTAATGGAATTCTTTGTATTAGTAGCAATAAGAAAAGCCATTGATTATCATCTATTACCAGGCATTTTATTTTGGATTTTACTTAAATCTAAACATGGACTCAAGAATATGTGTATTACTATCCCTGTTTTAAATATTTAAATAACTTGCCAAGGTAAGTCACTGCATGTATTAGCAATCCACATGTCTGGATACAAAGTTTATGTTTTGAATCAATGAAAGTTACCACCAAGAGAATCACTTTGTCAGAGAACACATCAAAACTACCCAGAAATTGTAAGCCTGCTTAGAAAGAACTTGAAGAAAGCAAGGGCTTCCGCTGAATAGATTCTGGAAACAAGTGGAAATTTTATACTTATTATTATTCAGCTTTAGCCCCGGGTTGGTATAAAGCCTAAAAAGTACAGATTACTATTTGACAGCTTCATAAACTCCTCACAATGGAACCATTTTTCTTAAGGGTATAAATGCATACAATATAATTTGTATTCCATGGCAAAGTATATCATGAACTTCCTCTACAAAAAGTGCCTCAATGACATTTTCATTTATATTTTATTGTAAATAAAAATTCTTATGCGAGACTTAAAAGCTAATGTAACAATTTTGTGAGGTAGAAAGTGCATTCAAAATTACTTCTCTTTTTATAGCTCAAGAAAATAAGATTCAAGGTTAAACGTCTTGGGCACATGAAATTTTTAGGCACTGAATTAAGTACTGATTATAAACACAAATATGGTATGAAGCCCCTCCTTAAGAAGCTTTCAATCACTTAGAGATGGCAGAAACAAACACAGAACATGATAAATGCATTTCTTTTTTATATCTTATTAATTTTTATGTGTATGAGTTATTTACCTGCATGAATGTGTGCCACATGTGTGCAGTGCCTGACAGAGGCTGTCAGAAGAGGGCGTTGGATCCCCTGGAACTAGAGTTACAGGGAGTTGCCAGCCACCAAGTGGGTGCTAGGAACAAAATCTGGTCCTCTGCAAGAGCAGCCAGTGCTCTTAACTGCTGATCCGTCTCTCCAGTCTTGATAAATGTATTTCTAACATATCCAATTTTACATAAAATTTAGTGGTTGGATAATATCACTTAAATTCTTACTTGGAGAGGGAAAAAAAATTAAAGCAACTATGAGTGATTGGTTACACTGGGTCGGTGGCCTATGGGCATGTCTGTTGGGGATTGTCTAAATTACATTGATTGGATCATTACCCAGACAAGAGGTCCTGAATTATGTAAGAGTAGAAAAACCAACTTAAGTACAAGCAAGCAAGGAGGAGTACATGCGTGCATTTACTTCTCTCTGCTCTTGGCTATGCATATGGTATGAGCAGGTGCTTCAAGCTCCTGCTCCTGTGACTTCCCCACAGTGATGGATTATAACCTGGAACTTTGAACTAAAAAAAACCCTTTCTCCCCTAAGTTGCTTTTTGTCAGGATTCTTTGTCACAGCAATGGAAATGAAACTGGAACAGAGACCTAGTAAAATAAAGTATCACTGATACTTCATGAATTAAAACAAAGATAAAATATTGAATATTTTTTAAAAAAGAAAAATTCAGAAGTTCAGAAGAAACTGTTCTAAATGATGTAAGAAATTTATTAAAGGTCTTTAAAATGGGAATCATAAACAATGTATTAAGCTTGCAATGAAAATACAAACTAGAAGTTAATTGTGGAGTTCAGGAGGCAAAAAACATTAAGTCAAGAACAAATTTTTGCTGAAATAAAAGCCTGTATTTTTTCCTATGGATTGAAAGCAAAAATTAAAAGAAGCTTCACCAGTCTGTAGCAAGTGAAAGTTTAAAATCTAGAAGTCAAGTCCTGTGATACACACATATAATCCCAGTACTCAAGAGGTGACAAAGGAGTCACAAGCTCAAAGCATGGTTACCCAGCAAGAATTGTCTCAAAAAAAAAAATCAAGTGGTATTTACTAAGTGAACAATCATTAGCCTTTCAACAAATTCTTTCCCCACAAAGAATAGCCTCTTAGTGCCTAAAAAACAAAGTAATTTAAGATATGTATTTTTAAATGAGTATATTAAGCCATATTTGTCAATGGAATTCAGCTATCTCAAACATTTTTTGTGAGGAACATATTAGCTGTTCATTAAATAAATATTAATGAGCACTCAATGCCAGGTAGCATTCTCCTGGCATAAAAATAATGAATAAAGATGGATGGATGGATGGATGGATGGATGGATAGACAGATGAGCAGACAGATGGAAGGATGGATAGGGAGAGAAAAGAAGGGAAGAATAGAATGACTTCAATTATACATAATAAATGAAAGTGAATACAACAGGTAACTAAATTTTCATCCAATGTTTTCATTTTTCCAACATACAAGAATGACTTTTGATTACTAGCCATGGACTGCTGCTTCCAATAGCCATTCTATCCACCAGGGGAGAAAAGTCATGCCAGGCATTAAAGCACAATTTGCCTCATATTTACCAGTAACATCTGTGAGGAAAAAAAAAGGTTCATAAGCATAAGTATATTTAAATAAAGATATTGCTAGACATACCTTTCAGATAAAAAACAGCTCTTGTGAAGATTTACATTCTGACAAAATTCTAAGCTGCCATCAGATGATGAAGAAAGATGCTCTGATTTCAAGTTGTCTGTATCACTCAAACTGGCCTCAGTTACAGGTGGGTTCTTTAAGTACTTTCTTCCTAACTTTGTTCCCAAGATATTCGTCAACATAACTCTGGGTATCCTGTCACATAGAATGACAAACACTGTACTGTACTGTTTTCAGTTTAAAAAAAGAGGGAAAGAAAAATGTACTCTATGAAGCTGAACATTCAAACATTGTCATCTTAGTACAAGTAAGCTCTACTAGAATTGCAACACCCTAGAAATCAATACATGAATACTCAAAATTTTGAATAGATACAATCTTTCTGTTTCTTACAAATTACAGCATGGATTATCAGCATTCTATTATAAAGCTTTAACTGTTCTAATAGATGCTATTGCAGTGCTTAAATTTTTAACCAATTTTCCTCAATTTTTTTTCTTTTCCAGTACTTATGTGAGCTTTCTTGCTTGTTTTATTCCATAACATTATATTCAATACTACCCGGTAAGAGTTATAAATAACTAAGCTTTTCTACAGACATGTCAGAAAACCCTTGAAAATATCCCTCTCTAGTATAATCACCTTTAAAAAGTTCTATATTGATTGAATAGTATATATGATCTAAAGACAATGGCTGATGATTAAGTACAACTTTCTTAAATTAAAGGTTTATGAAAGAAAACAAAAGGAAAGGAAGACTGTTATTCTAACAGTGTGGAAGTGAAGCAGGAGTATTTTTCATCATCCTTCCATTACTTAAATCTTTAAGTAGCCTACTTAATATTATTTGCTTTGTATGCCTGATAACTGAAAGAATTATTCTATAAAATACTAGACTGGGGAAAAAATGCATATTTGAAGTGGTGGGAGCTAGTGAAGGACCAATGAGGAATCTCAAGATTCCCTTTATTTGCTTTCATACTGTGTACTGCTCTGAAAGGAATCACTAGAGGAAATTTAACTATGATTCTCAATACTTTGAGAAAAATGTTGATCTGGGAATAGTGGCACACGCCTTTAATCCCAGCACTCAGAAAGCCAAGAAAGGGAAATTTCTGTGAATTCAAGGCTAACCTGGTGTACATAGAGAGACCCTGTCTAAAAATAAAAATTAGGTTGGAGTACAACAGAATTTTATTTAAGTTATAGTCACATTTTTCCAAATAAATACTTTAGTGTAAATAAAATCTCATTCACTTCTAAAGATGAAAGTACCTGATACACTAACTCAATAACTCATTTTGAGAATAACTCTCTTCATGTTCTATCACTATTGAAATATAAGATATTGCTCATTTTACAAAAAATGAATCCAAAAGCAATAGAACATAAGTAAAATCTAGGGGCACATAGGAACTGACATCAAAGATATGTCAACTGTCATTTGGTATCTCTGTTTAAAAGCCCGACAACAGTATAATTTAAATATGGTTTAACATGTTCAGCTCCTAATAAATATTTTTTCTAAAATAGAGGAGCTGGTATATAAAGAATATTAATCCTGTACAAGGAGTTGAAAAAAAATAAATTGATCAAAAAATAGTAAAAGTATGAACAAGGAAAGGAAACACTGCTCCAGAATTTTCTTTGGAATAATAAATCATCAGTCATTATTGAGAGTTTGTTTGGAGGTTCTACCAGAGAAGAACATCTACCCTTTATGGAAGACTGGTCTAGGGAGATAGAGCTCATCTTCCTTCAGGAGTGACACACATGGAACAGGGAGGGAGGAAGGGGACAGCAGTCTAGCAGGGAGGGAGGAAGGGGATGAGTCAAATGAATCCTGGCAACCAGTGAAGTGACAGGTTGCAGTCAGACCTCACATCCCCAGACTTGTATTGTTTGTTATGCTGCAAGATTATGAAGAAAGAAAAAAGCAAAAGAGAGAGATGAAAAGGGACACTTAGGAGAACAAATAAGAAATATAAGTTTCGAGGTTGGAAAGATGGTTCAGTGGTTAAGAGCAAGGGCTGCTCTTGCAGAGGACCATGTGAGAGCTAACATGGCAGCTAACAACCATCTGTAACTCCTGTTCCATGGGATCCCATGTCCTCTTCTGTCCTCCTCAGGCACTGAACTTACATATATGCAGGCAATACATTCATATACATAAAGTAAAAATAATAAAATAGTTTATTAAAAAAAGAAATATATTTCCTAGAAGAAAGACACTTCAAAATTTAAACTAAAAGTATTTTAAAATATTAAACACCACACTATACTAAAACCTGCATCTCTAAGATCTCTTGAAAGTCTCTCAAGTTCTCAAAAGGTTCAAGGCTGTATTTCAGCATGTCCCTAACAGTGTGCCTCTTAATTAGAAGGCACTCTACTTCTGTGTGAACCAATGTCACAGGAACAAAACGAAGTAGAATATCAAAGATTAATAAACTAGGTAACACAGAAAATCTGCAGTAAATTTCAATTCCTGTTTTACTAATGAGGAAAAAAACTAACTTCAAAAGGAGAGTTCTAACTATCAGTTCTGTTTCTGAGTACTGATCACCTATCTCTAATATAGGAAGAGTATCTACCTTCCACAGTTAGGATGAAACAAAGTAATATTTAAAGCAATTAGTACAATTATTGATATGTGGTATATTCAGAGCAAATGGAAACTCAGTTTAATTTCTATATTATCGAAGTCTTTCTCAGTATTAACTGTGATCAGTACTATGCAGTACTATGTTCTGCAATCTTGATGAAAACATAATCTTTTTAAAAATAAGTAAAACTGAAGAGCTAGTAATGACTATAGTATATACAGCTCTTCATAACCCTTAGCCATATTCCAAACACTTGTCATCTATGGATAGCATCCACTTTGGGTACCATGAGGAAACAAAGAACTCTGTGTGACAGCCTGACAGCATACAAATCTACAGAAAGGAAACTAAATTCATTACACCATAACTGTCTTCGAGAATAAAACTATGCACTGTCATGGATGTTCCACAAATCTGTGAAAGAAAACTAAATTCATTACATTATAACTGTCTTTGGGAACAAAACCTTGCACTGTTATGGAGGTCCCAAAGCTAGACAGTATTTCAAGAAGTTCTGAATTTTCACAAGGTGAATATTATGTACATTATACATCTCTCATATTACCTCAATCTGAAAAGAAGGAATGAAAACTGTCATTTCACCCAAGGTATCTAATTTGCTTCCCTAAATATGTAAACAGCATCAATAAGTAGTAGAAAATAGAACTTGTTTATTTGCTAATATTATAAAATTATACTTCAAAATAATAAAAAAAATATCAAACCAAAGAAGAAACAACTAATGAAATGCTGTGAAACAGCAAAAAGTATGCTGGAAATGCCATGGCATTTTCTGATAGTATCACTTCAGGCTTACTATCTCAAATGGTAGGTTCTATTTTGGCTTAAATAGCAAGATAACTATGAAACTCAAATATTTAACAAGTGGGAAAGACAATGAAAATCTGGTATTAATATATAACTTCAGTTCAAGAGCAATTTTCTAACATAATGAAGTCCTTATTTAAAAAACAGCAATTACATCTAATAAGGCTGCAATGTAAGAAAAGGTTACAATGCCAAATGAGTTTCATTTTTCTGCAATTCTACATTAATGTCATTCTAAACACATTCTAAATTACAATTTCTGGCATTTTTAACAAGGCTATCATAAATCTAATTTCTTTTTTTAATATTTTATTTGTTATTTTTATTTTATGTGTATGAGTGTATTGCCTACATGCATGAAAGTGCACCCATGTCATGCAATGCCTGCAGAAGACAGAAGGGGGTGTCAGGTTCCCCTGGAACTGGAGTTATGCACAGTTATTAGCTGCCATGTAGGGGCTGAGAATTCAACCCGGATCCTCTGAAAGAACAGTCAGTGCTCTTAACTGCTGAGCCAATTCTCCAGTTCCAGATCTACTAATTTCTCAAATGACATAATTCAAACGATACCTTCTAAATCGGCATCTTAAAAATTGGAAGAAAAATTAATTTTTAACTTTCTTATTTTCTTCTTTTTAAAAAATAATTATTTAGTATTATTACTGTGTGTGTATGTACTTGCTCATACCACAGTACACATGTGGAGGTTAGAGAACAATTTTGGGGAGACAGTCCTTACCCTCCTGGGATGGAGCTTGGGTTGTCAGGCTTGAACATCAAGTGCTTTCACTAGCTGAGCCATCTTACAAGCCCATAACTTTAAAAGATTCACAATTTTTTTTCTTTTTGTATATGAATATATAGGTGTATGTGTACACGTATATGTTCAGGTTTATGTGAGGGTAGATGCATGTGAGGGTGCGTGTATGCATGCATGTCACATGAGGACACACAATGACCTTGTGTATTATTCCTCAGGAACCATACAGATTTTTTGAGACAGAGTCTATCATTTAGGACTTCAGGTTTGCTCATTACGCTCTTGGCTAGCCAGTGGTCCCCAGTAGTCTTCCTGTTTCCACCTCTACACAGCTTGAATTGCAAACACACACCACTGCATCCTGCCTTTTACATGGGTGCTAGGGATTAACTAGGTTCTTCATGCTTGTATCACAAATACTTTACCAACTGAGCTATCTCCTTAGCCTTGAAATTCAACCTTGAGATTCACAGATTTTCTACATTTTTTCCCTTTTACAAATCTAAAATTTAAATGAATAAATTATCATTCAACAAGGATATTACTGGTCTAAAGAAATCTTGAGATAATCACAGAATTCAGAATATGTATTTTTCCGTTTCAAATATATAATTTAAGGAAAAAATATGCCGTTTAAAGAAATTCCAGGTACTAGTAAGTAACTCTCTTTAATAGAACATAAATACACTGTACCTCACTAATAATCTGTGCTGCCACTAAATAAAAGCAAGATAAAGTTTATCCTCTCAAAACTTACGTGTATCACATTAAGCTCCTGCTAACCAACATTTACAAATGTCCAGAAATTTTCAGCCAGGAAAATAGATGTGAATCACATATGGAAATAAGCACTACATAAAATGTATTAAAGCTTCCTTTAAAAGAGTCAAGGCTATTGAGTCATATTTTAAAACGTTTGTTTTGGAGGTTTTTTTTGTCTTTTTAATGTATGCTGATCATACTACTGGTCTGATATTTCTAATTCTTAACCCTGATCTGAACTTTATTTATTTAGACAATGTGTTTTCTATTTGTTCTCTTACTCTTACTCAGGAATCAAAATGCCAATCTGTCCTTACAGAAAAGACAAGATACTAGCTCACTGCCCTAGATACCAAAATGGAAATAAAATTCTCAACAAAATGTCATTTCAGAAACTGAAGGAATAATTTTAAAGTTAAACTTTAGGACAAAATTTAAGGAAAAATTAAAAATCAAATTTTTTTTTTCTGAAATAATTAAGTCCCAACTAGGTAAAAATGAAAATATGACAAAAAGTCTCATGTCAAGCTTCATCAAATCTGAAAGTAAACCTCCTGTTCCAAATATTTATCCAAAGCAATACCCAAAGAGTTCAATGTCCGCATTTGAGGTTTGTAATCAATTTTCCTGAGTTTTACCAAATTACAGGGCCAAAAATTCCATCCATGGAGGAAAATATGTAACAATAAAGGTCTAAAGATGAATTTCTAGTAAGAAGCAATTTCTTTCTTTTATTCAGCAAACATTATTTAGTATACATTTAGTATTGTACTAGAAAAAAAGGGAAAAAATTTAATGTAGTTCCTACCTTCATGAAATTTACTGTCACAGATACAGAAAAACTAAAAATCATATTATGAGTGCTACTGATATATAAGCACATTGTTTAACAAGAGGATCAAAAGTAGACATGTAAGGTGGAAGCAAGGAAGGCTTCCAAGATGATGGATAAGTTCAATGTTCAGAATTAGCAGAAGTAAGAAAAAAGGAAAAGGAGGTTGTTTATAAGATAAAGGAACAAAGAAAATGTATGAAACAGTTTATATTCAGTAATATACTAATAGTTCTCTAACTCTAAAGTATGATATAAATATGGAGGAGCAAACAGACAGGCTAACAGATACAGTCGAAGGGTCATTAAGGGCCTTCTATGCCAGACTAAGAAGTCTGAACTTTCTGTCTTGAAGGTTATTTGGATCAACAGATAATAAACTAGTGAGCAGGAAGTGATAACACCTGGCTTTAATCCCATCATAGTAATAATCATTCCTAAATCCTAATTTATAGAACTCAGTACATGGGCAAGTCCCTTAGACAGTGAGAGGATACAAATATAGGAATGAGTTTGAGAACAAAGATTTGTTTTCATTTTGGAACAAATTGAGATGAGAGGACCTAACCCTTAGGAGAGGCTAGATTAGCTGAACTTCAGTGACAGAAGGGGGCGGGGGTGAAGGAGAAGACAACAAGAAAGTACTTAGTGGGCTGGAGAGATGGTTTTGCAGTTCAGAGCACTTGCTGCTCCTACAAAGGACCAGGATTCAGTTCTCAGCACCCACATGGTGATTAACAACCAGTTGTAACTCAAAGACCAGGGGATCCAAGAGTCTCTTCTGGCCTCTGTGGACATTACACACATGTGGTGCACTTCATGCAGCCAAATACTCATGCACATAAAAATAAATTTTAAAAAACTAATTAGAATCTTAGTGAGACTAGTTATACTAAAGCTTCATGAACACATAATTTAGTTCATAATATGTCTTGGAAGACCTATTGTTCAGAGAGCATGGAATGCCACTTATCATTAGGAAAAGGATAAGGGAACTAATGATTGTGTTGTCATATGGAAGAGAATTAAGGCTTCCTCTCATGAATACCATGAAAGTCATTCTTCTAACTAGCCCCTTTATTTAGATATCAACAGAGTTAGAGATTAGTGATAACACCTGGCTTTAATCCCAGCACTTAGGTAAAAGAGGTAGGTGGCTCTCTGAGTGTTCAAGGCCTGCTAGAAATCAGGAGAATAAGAGCAAATTACTTTAATAACTCCTTATACCAAGCTGTCTGATCTATTTTAAAAAGGTATAAGTCCATCACGTATGATATACTAGGAAAGTCTCAGTAAACATTTTATGATTTTACCTTTTAAAATAAGTGTCCTTTTAAAAAGTATGTGACATTATACTTGGATGTTGTAAGAAAGTACTACTTTTATTTTTAAAAAACAACTGCCTTAGGTTAGTAGCTTTTTATCTGGCCATGGCTTAAAGTACTTACTTTCATCCAGATTACACACCAGAACCTGAAAGCACTACCTGGGTAAAGTTATTCTGATTCAAAACAAAGTATCATCTCACAAAAATATTATACTAACTATAAATGGAAATATATATAAACATTATGTTACAGATTACAAATTCCAACATCTAATTCCTACTTTTTAGTCTCAAACTCTATATACAATTTTTTTAAGTACAAAATTGTTCTTCTTAATTTTCAAAATTAAAATAAATATTCACTATTTAAAATGTGGAAGGGTATTTTAATATCATTTCCTCTACTAAAAAAATAAGAAAATTCATAAAGCCAAAAGTAGTGAGGAACCAGATTAAATAATGTTTAAAAGGTATGCTAAGACTTATAAAATAAGAAATGTATGCAAACAAATATGTACACATAACATGTACTCATATATGTATACATGTATCTTTTTATATCATAAAGTAATTCCTAAAAATATACATTAAATTGTCAAAGTAAATTAAGTTAAATGTAGTAAAGAATAAAGATACTTGTTTAAATTAATCCCTTGACAATCCATTTAATGAAGTACAGAACCATCACCTAACTAAAAATAAAGATTGAAAACTAAACTTTGCCTTAGACCAGACATACTTGTATGTGCAGATTTTCTTCAAGATAATTTCCATCAATCTTATTTTTAAGAATATTGGATTTATATTATTTCAAATGTAGTAAATGAACAAAATCAATACTAAGCAACATACCTTCCAGATAAATGAAGGCTTTGGTGAAGAGGATCTAATTTTTGACATGTCTCTATGCTGTCAACAGATGTCGAAGGAAATGATTCTGATTGCACCTTGCTGGTATCACATAAATTAGCATCATTTCTAGGTGGGTTCTTTCTGAATTTTCGTCCTAAATCCGTCCATAGCACATTCGTCAACATAACTCTGAGATGCCTGTTATATACATAAATAATACATATGATACTAAACATTGTATACTACATAAATTTATCACAAATTTTAACAAGTAGGTATCTCTTGAAATTTTGAATTTCAGTACTTCAGTTAATTAGATTCACAAATACTATAAGTAAAAAAAAAATATATCTAACCATTCTCACTGATATATTAAAAAGTAAAGCCTAAGCCAGCATGATGGTGCACACCTTTAATCCCCACACTGAGGAGGCAGAAGCAGATTTATCTCTGTGAGTTCAAGGCCAGCCTGGTCTACATAGCAAGTTCTAGGATAGACAAAGATCATAGTTAGACCGTGTCTCAAGAAACAAAAAGGCCTATTTCACTTGCACTGGAATTTTCTTCAGAATTCTATCATGCAACCTACAACTATACTCACGCATATATACAGCTGCTGGATTCCTAGGAATTCATCCACTTTTATTCACATTGTTAATAGAAAGACAATATGTTTGTAAATCTCATCACAAAAGCAACCACTTTCTGTATTACAAATATGTTTTGGTTTTAGCATGTAATAATTGAGAAAATATAATAAAACTATGAAGAAAGAGTACTTATTTTACCTTATTTTTAAAATGAATAAGTATAAAACATTTGCTTTTAATTTTAACAAACAATATCAAAAGGAAGCCAAATAAATACAAGCAATTTCAGATTTTTGCTTCATCACATTTTGTGCATTTATACATTTTACATATATATATTAAGAAACAAATCTATATATATTGACAGTATTTGAAAACTATTGGAACCATGGAATATAATTTTTGCAGGGTATGTATGAACAGGGTACCAAGTGAACTTCAAACAGCATCAAAATAACTGGAAATGTTTAATCAGAAGAGTCTGTTTTAGTTGTTTTCTTTAACAATTACTGTAAGGTGTGAATGAAACCCCCAACAGTTTCAGACTCAGGAAGAAACCTGGAGCCAGAACTTATCTAAGCCTTGCAGATAAGACTCCAGATCCCAAATTCACAAAGGACAGTGGGCTTCCTTGGCAGATAAGATCCAGGACTCAAGGAATTCACAAACAGCTCTGAAAAAGGACTACTTCCTAGCCAGAAACTTGCCTTAAACATCAATCAGATGTCATGGCAACCCCCCTCCCCTAAAAGCCAGGAGGGGGCTGAAGGTTTTTAAGGCTTTGAGGACTTGGACAACGTGCTGCTGCTGGAGCTGCACTGGGCTTTGAGACTCAGACTTGGGCTGAGCTCGCTTCCCTGGTTCCCCGGAGCCCCAGCCCCAAGATGGGGGTGAGGGGGCTAGCCTCCCCCATCTCTTCGGGGAGGCTAGCTCCCAAGGGGGGCTAGCATTTCTCCACTCGTGGGTGCGGAGGAGCTAGTCCCATCTGGTCTTCTCTCAATAAAGCCAGGTCCTGTTAACTGCCAGCGGAGTCTGGTCCCTTCTGTCCTCTGCGTCTCTCAAACCCAAAACCTGACAATTACAACATTAAGAAACAGAAGACAATGTTCATGTATTTTCAAGTTAAAACAGGAAGCCTCCAAATGAAAAAAAAAAAAAGAATCTCTTTGTGCCAGCTACAATGATGAGAAATACATCATTATATGATCTAGAAGGAAGATGGTAAAAGTCCTAAGAGAACTTCCATGGAAACATGTTAATAAAAACATAAGGTATAAAGAATAAATAACAAGCGGTTAAAGAGATGGCTCAACAGTTAAGAACACTGGCTGCTCTTGCAGAGGACCCAGGTTCGGTTCCCAGCACGGACATGGTGACTAACAACCTTCCATAACTCCAGTTAGAGGAGATCCAACACCCTCTTGGCCATCTGTGGGCATTCATGACATGGGTGCACTTACATACACAGAAACAAACATTCATACACATAAAATAAAATAACCAAAAATATTTTTAAAAGAATAGTGTATGACACCTCTATTAATCATTAAAAATACACACAACAAACACTTATTGAGTATCTTCTAATGAAACAACTGTGCTAGTAGGATCTAAAGGTACAACAACAAACAAGAAAAGGTTCTTCCCTTCATGTAACTTGCATTCAGAAAACAACTCAATGGATCATTTAATGTAATTGTGATAAGAGGTAGGAAGGCTAAGAGTTAACACCATTTTTTCTTAACCAAGTCCAAAAAGGTTTTACTATGAAACCAGGAGTTAAAAATTAGCTGTTTCTATCAGAAGCTGTGAAAATGACGCCTAAGTTGCATCAGAGACCCCGGGATATTGAAGATGCCAAAACCATGGGATATCCACCAAGGAAAGCTGAAGGCACAGAAGGCAGACAGCTCACAACATAGTGTCCATGTGCTGCAGGCAGCAGAGCTGGAAGAGTGCAACCTATCCAAACCCTTTGATGCTTAGATGATTCTAAGAGGAGCCCAAAGTGGCAGACATAGAGCTATAGCATTTGGTATCTGCCCTGATGCATGTAACACCTGCTTTGGTCTGATCTTTGCTATGATCCCATTCCTATTTTGGGGAATGGGAATGTTTACCTTGTCCCATTACTTACTGGAAGTATATGACTTGATATTTTCTTTACAGGGGCTCACAGTTAAGAGATCACCTTAGTTTCAATGAAAATTTTAGACTTTGAACTTTTAAGTAGTGTTGGGACTGTTAAAGATTATGGGGATATTTAAAGATGAACCTAAAGTATTTTGCATTCTAAGATGAAAATGAGACTTTGGGGGCCTGGGATAGAAATGAGACTTTTGGAGTCAGGGGTGGAATGTGTGTGAGTGTCAAGCTGACAAGCGGTGAAGTTACAATGGTTAATTTCATTGTAAAGTTAACTGGATTTCAATTCACAATGGAAACATACCACTGAGCATGTCTATGAGGATGCTTCCAGAAAGGTTTCACTGGGACAGGAAAATCCACCATAAATGTAGATGACACAATCCCATGGGCTGCAGACCAGGACTAAATAAATAGGGAAAAGCAAGCCAAACACCAACATTCATCTCTCTCTGCTTCTTGGCCAAGGATACAATGTGATAACATTTCCTCTTACCAAGTCTTCCCTGCCATACTGGACTGTATCCTTTCTTAAATCAAACGCCTAGACAAACCTTTCTTTCCTTAAAGTTGCCTCTTGTCACATCTTTGGTCACAGCAATGAAAAAAAGTAACTAATACAATCTTAAAATTCACATGGAAACAAAAAAGACCCTGAATAGCTAAAGCAATCTTCATTCAAAAGAACAAAGCTTGAGGTATGACAATTCCTGATTTGAAGATATATTACAGAGCCACAGTAACCAAAACAATATAGTATTAACATAAAAACAGATATATATGGAACAAAAAAGCCATCTATAATCACAAACATCTACAGGCAACTGAGTCTCAACAAACGTACTACAAATTAACACTGGAGACAAAGCATCCTTGTCCATAAACTGTGCTAGGAAAACTGGGGATCTAATAATAGAAGATTTAAATATAACTCCTATTTCCCACATTATACAAAAAAATCAACTTAAAATGGATAAAAGATCTAAATGTAAAGCCTCAGGCTATGTAATCCTTATACTACAGGAAAACATACGAGAAATGCTTCAAATTATTGTTACATTCCATTATTTTTTAGATAGGAACTGAAAGGCATAGGAAATATTGACAAATAGAATTCTATCAAACTAAACAAATGACACAGCAAAGGAAATACTCAGCAAACTGAAGACAATCTGCAAAATGGGAGAAGGTTTTCAAAACCTATTCTTATGACAAAGGATACATAAAGAACTCAAAAAAGTTAACAACATAAAAAGTAACCCAATTTAAAATGGAAAATTAGAAAGGCTACTGATTTTTGTAGATTGATTTTGTAACCTGTTACTTGCTAAAAGTATTAATCATTTCTAAGAGTTTTCTAGTGGAATTTTTGAGATCTCTAATCTAGAGTATCATATCATATGTAAGGGTAACAATTTCTTTCTCTTGCCTTATTGCTATAGTAAGAGATTCAAGCACTATATTGAAAAGGAATAAAGACAGTGGACAGCCTTGTCTGGTTCCTGATTTTAATGAAAATGCTTCCAGTTTTTCTCCATGATGTTGGCTGTAGGCTTGTTGTATATAGCTTGAATTATATTGAGATATGTTCCCTCCAGTCCAATTCCCTCTAGGACTTTTAACATAAAAGCATATTGGAATTTGTCAAAGGTCTTTTTCTGCACCTACTGAGACGATCATATGATTTGATGATGGTGGATGATCTTTTTGATGTGTCTTTCTATGTGGTTAGCAAGTATTTTGTTGAGAACTTTTGCATCTATGTTCATTAAGGATATGGATTTGCATCTCTATTCAGTAAGGATATAGGTCTATAGTTTAACAATCAGTGAAAGAATACAAAGAAACCCTCTCATTAACAATAAACATAATAAAATAACTAGGAATAAACATGACCAAAGACACGAAGGACCTGTACAATGAAAATTTTAAACCTTGATGGAAGAGACTGAGGAAGACACCATGAGATGTAAGGACTTGTAATGTTCATGCATTGGAAGAATGAATATTGTGAAAATGACCATCCTACCAAAAGCAACATATAGATTCAATGAAATTCCAATCAAAATTCCAGTGACATACTTCACAGAGCTGGGGAAAAAAAATCCTAAAATTCATATGAAATCACAAAAGGCCCAGGATAGCCAAAACAATCTTGGGCAAAAAAACCAATGCTGAGGGGACCACTATATCAGATCTCAAACTACATTACAGAGCTATAGTCATAAAAACAGCATGGTACTGGCACAAAAACATACACATACATCAATGGAAAAAAACAGAAGACCCAAATGTGAATGTATACAATTTCAGCCACCTGATATTTGACAAAGGTCCCAAGAACTAGAGGAAAGACAGCATCTTCAACAAATGGTGCTGGCAAAACTGGATCTCCACATGCAGAAGAATCAAGTAGACCCTTATATTTCGCCCTACAGAAAAGTCAACTCTAAATTGATCAAAGATCTCAATGTGAAACCTGAAACTCTAAAATTGTTAGAAGAAAACATATGCAGTACCCCATAACATAGGTATAAGAAAGAACTTTCTAAATCAGATATCCGTTGCTCAGGAATTAAGGTCAATAAGCAAAAATTGAGACCTCATGAAATTAAAAGGCTTCTGGACAGGAAAAGAAACAACCAAGGAAGAGAAGAGAAAACCCACAGACTGTGAGAAAATCTTCACCAGCTATACATCTGACAGAGAATTAATATCCAAAATATATAAAGAACTCAAAAAACAAAGAATCAAGAACACTGTTCCAATTAAAAGATGGGCAATGGATCTGAAATGACAGTTCTCAAAATGAGAAACAAAGATGGCTAAGAAACACCTTAAAAAGCGTTTGACACCCTTAGTAATTAGGAAAATGCAAATTAAAACCACTTTAAGATTTCATTTTATCCCAATCAGACTAGCCAAAATCAAGAGAGTAAATGATAGCAATGCTGCAGAAGTTGTGGGGAATGGGGACTACTCATTCACTGCTGGTGAGATTGCAAATTCACACAACCATTATGGAAAGCAGTATGGAGAACTCTTAAAAAACTAAAACTGGGGGCTGGAGAGATGGCTCAGCAGTTATGAGTATTGGCTGCTCTTGCAGAAGACCCAGGTTCAATTCCCAGCACCCACATGGTGGCTAACACCTGTCTGTAGCTGTAGTTTAAGGGGATCCAACTCCTTCTTCTGGCCTCCACAGCACTGCACAACACAGGTGCTCCTACCTATATTCAGGGAATATACTCATACACTTAAAAGTAACTAAAAAAAAAAGGATTTTTAAAAAACACTAAAAATGAACCCTATAGGATCTGGTTATACCACTCCTTGGCACATACCCAAAGGACTGATCCTACTGCAGATACTTGTACATCCATGCTTCTTGTTGTTCTTTTCACAATAGCTAAGAAATAGAAACAACCTAAGTGTCTCTCAACTGACAAGTGGATAAGGAAAATGTGGTACATTTTCACAATGAAGTTCTACTTAGCAATAAAGAAAGATGAAATCATGAAATTTTCAGGTAAATGGATAGAACTAGAAACAGTTATACTAAGTAAAATAACAGACTCAGAAAAACAATGTAAGTTCTATCTCATTTGTAGATCTTAGCACCAAATCTTATATGCAAATATGTAACTTCAGGAACCAAGAAAATGGAAAGGAATCAGAGAGGTAAAAGGGAAAGAAGGAGCCTGAGAAAAATGAGTAATAGGGGACAGGTGCTACCAAGGAGGAAATGGGTAAAATTGGGGTATTCAGCTGGGAGGAGAAAAAAGGGAGCTATACAACTATGGGGGAAAAGGAGAAGGAGGAGCTGAGGAAGGGTGAGCATAAGAGACAGGTTTTATCAAGGGTGAAAGGGGGGAAATGTGGGGACTGTGACTGGGGAAGGAGGAGGGAGGACTAGACAGGGGGAGAGAGAAAAGAGAAATAAATAATGCTCAGCTGATGTGACAAACCAAAGGAAAATGTATTAGTTCAACAGCCTACTGAAAAATTACATATACAATATTTCTGCATGAGTCCATGTGTATAGCTGAAGGCTATATAACAAGAAACTGTGAGACAAGAGAAACTTCCTTTTGAGTTGTTGGCCCAAATAGTCAAAAACAACTCCCAAAATTACACAGGATATTGCCACAGCCCTTGATTGCCTCCCAGAAGTTGAAGTTAAGACCCTATTGCTAAAGACAGGACATACTTCAGACATAGGACGTGGAGTAATGGAGCTAGAACTGACCTTCCTGAAGGCTAATTCTCAAAGTTTTGGAGTACACTATACTAGCTGCTAAGAGAGAACACCAACTGATGGTGCAATCCAAGCATTAAAGTCTAATAACCACAACAATGACCACCACAGCAAAGTATACTGGGGCAGTAGTAGCACTTTTATCTTGAGGATAATCAACACCTACATAATTGAACTTAAAGTCCACTCAATGGGAGGGAACTCATGTATGATACACAGAGAATAAAAGTCTATGAGATGCCCTACCCTAAGTGACACATCTACAATGAATCTCTATGTCTACGAGCTCATGGAACATAATGGAACAAGAGGTAGAGAGAACACTAATGCATCTCTCAACTCTCATCTGCAAAGCTCCCTCATGTAACAGAGGGCTATGAACACAAAAGGGCACAAATAATCAAAGCATAGAGAATATTACTCCCTGGACAGGACTCCAATATTAAACTTCATTCACTCAGGCCCATTGCAGAAGAGGGGGCAGAAAGATTGTAAGAGACAGAGAAGGAGGTGCATGACCATATGGAAGGAGAGTCTTATAAGCTCCTGGGACCTTGCTCATGTGAACTTACAGCAATGGTGACAGCATGTACAAGTCTCACGCAAATTCATCAGACAAAACCCCAGCATAGGACTGAGGTAATGGGCAGCAGGACCCAATCATAGCTGAAGAACTATTAGCAGCTGATCACTGCTGGATGAGGGAGAGTTGATCTTCTTTAAGGGACTGACTCTAGATAGGCTGACTAGACCCCAGTGGATGAACTTGCACCAAGGGATGTCTGTATGGGTACACTAAATTGACTTGATAAGCCTTAAGATAAATGACAGAATGCATGAAATGGGGGCGGGGGGAAACAGATGAGGGAGAGGGTATAAAGATGATTAAGATGTTTCGTATCAAATATACAAAAATTCAATAAAAATTATACTAAATAAATAAATAAAAATGGAAAACTAGGGTTGAAGAGATGGCTCAGCAATTAACAATGGCAGTGATATGACAGCTAAGAAATCATCTGTAACTCCAGTTCCAGGGGATCCAACCCCCTCTTCTGGCCTCTTTGAGCATCACATGATACAGGTACACTTATATACATGCAGGCAAAACACTCATACATATAGATATATAACAATAATAATAATAATAAACAAACTAGAATAGACACTTGTAAAAAGAATACAAATAGGGGCTGGAGAGACAGCTCGGTGGCTAAGAGCATGGGCTGCTCTTGTAGAGGACACAGGTTTGATTCCCAGAACCCACATGGCAGCTAACAACTATCCATAACTCCAGTTCCAAGAAAATCCAACCTCCCCTTCTGGCCTCCAAGGGCATTGCATGACACAGGTGCAACACATACATGCAGGCAATACACTCATACACATAAAATAAAAATAATAAAGTATTTTTTAAAAGAATACAAATAATAATATATGGGGAAACTCTCAATTATTGTTAATTATCAAGGAAATAAAAATCAAAAGTATGATTCCATCTCATTCCAGTTAAAATGGCTAGTATAATACATCCTGGAGAGGACTGGGAAAAAGGAACTCTTCCATACTACTACTGGGAATGAAAATTAGTACAGTCACAATAGAAAACAGCATGGACAGTCTTCAAAAACTACAACAAATTTCTATGTACATAAAATCTACTTTTCCCATTTCAGTAAATATCAAAATGAAATAAGCATACCAAAGTGATATGCATATGCCCATGTTTATTGTGGTACTATTCACAAAACCTAAGATATAGAATCAGCCTTAAGAGTCCCTTACCAGGAAACACATATATATAATAGATTATTTATCGATAAGAATAATGAAATCCTGGGGGCTAGAGAGATGGCTCAGTGATTAAGAACACTTTGCTGTTCGTCCAGAGGCTGAAAGGCTATCTAACAAGAAAGAGTAACAGACAGGAGAAACCTTAATTTGAGTTGTTGACCAGGGTAGTCTAAGAGACACCAAAAGTATATAGGCCATTGCCACAGTCCTTGAATGCCTCCCAGAAGTTGAAGGTAAGATCCTATTGCTGAAGACAGGACAAAATTTGGTGCAATAGAGCTGGAACTGACCTAGAAGCCATCTTCCCTGAAGGCTAGCTCTCACAGATTTGGAGAGCACTGTGCCAGCTGCTAAGGGAGAACATCAACTGATGGTCCAACCCCAGTTTTAAGGCCTAATACATATCAGTAACCAGCATAGCAAATGACATTGGGGCAGTAGTGACACTTCTAAATCTTGGGGGGTAATCAACAGTTACCTAATTAAACTTAAAGCCTACTCAATGGGAGGAAACTCATGTGTGCTACTGTAAACATAACCAAATATACATGGCTGGAGAAGTCATAGATCTTAGAGAAAATCCCAAAGTTGTCACATCCCTAAACATATATCATTTCTTACTATGAGCAAAATATAGATCCTTATATTCACAGACAAGTATCCCAGTCACCACTCATCAAATAAGCTTCTTTTGTAACAGACAGATTATTGCAGAGTTTATGTTAAGAGTGGTATGGGTAGATCATATAGTAGATCTATTTTTGACTTTTTGAGGAATCTCCACACTGAGCAAGGTCCCAGGAGCTTGTAGGACTCTAGTTCCATGCGGTCATCACCTTCTTCCTGGCTCTTAAAATCTTTCTGCCCCCTCTTCTGGAATGGTCCTGAGCTCTGAGTGGGTAGAGTTTAATTTAGTAATCCTGTCCAAGGAACCACACTCTGCAGACTCTTACTCTCTGCTTTTTGACCATTTGTGACCTTTTGTTGTTCTGGCCCTCTGTTGGGTTTCATTGGTGAGAGCTGAGAGATGCATTAGTGTTCTGTTTACCCCTTGTTCTGTGTTCTTAGGTGGAGAGGTTGCATTGTAGATGTGCCATTTAGGCTTGGGCAGTTCACAGACAATTTTTGTATATGAACAGTTGTGGAACTCTGCTATGGGAGTAAACAACCATTTTCTGTCTGGATTTAAAATCCAATTCACAAGATGGAGCCCATACCTGACACTCTCAAGCCTAGGAACCCATGGCTAGACAGGTCATAAGCCATAGGAGAGAACCTATTACTGTAATTCTGCTCATTGGACATAGTATTAAGTTGATTCCTAATGACTTATTGTTCTACCTATAGATTAACATATCTCTCAACTCTCACAAGAGAAGATTCTTCAAGCAGCAGATGGTGATTAACACAGAGTCCCACTACTAGCCAATGTGCAAAGAACAAGACACCTTTATCTCTGCCTCGAAATGCTCAGGGATCACTGAGGAAGAAGGGGCAGAAAAATTATAAGAGCTACAGTTGGTGGATGACTACAAGGAAATAAGAGTTTTCCAAACAGCTGGGCAGTTGCTCATATGAACTCACAGCAATGCACAAGACCCACATATGTTCAAGCCAAATAAAATTCCAAAATAAAAATGGAGAAGTGAGTAAGAAGTTCCAACCCTAGTTAACCCTAGTTGGCAACTAATAGCTACTGAGAGAGAAAGTCAGTTTGCTTTAAGGGTGTTGCATAGGTTAACAAGGCTCTTAGGGATGGATCTACACAGAAAGGCATTTGGGGACACAAATTTGACTTAAAAGGCTTTTATGTATATGTATATGATGAAACAGGCCTGGGATATTAAAGGGGATTGAGAACAGGGGAAGAAATTTAAATATAATCAAAACACACCATATGAAATTCAGAAAAATTAAAAAAAAAAAAAAAGCTGGGCAAGGTGGCACATGCCTGTAACTCCAGTGCAGGGGCAGGGGGAACAGCAGGGGGATTTCAGGGGTAAACTGGCCAGTCTAATCAAAATGGGAAAAATAGTAAGCTCTAGATTTTGTGAGAAATCTCATCTCAAAAAATAAGGCAGAAAAACAATAAGAAAGACATCCTAACATCAACCTCTGGCCTCCACAAACAGGCAAGTGCACATACATACACACACATCTACGTGAACACAGCTTGGAAAAAGTGTAGGAATAGAGAAGAAAACAAAAAGAAGGTGAGGTTTGATGCATGTTATATGAATTCAAGGAAACGGCTTAGTAAACACTTCAACATCTATAAGCAAGAAGAATTAATTTAAAAATCTAAGAAATTCAAGCAGAGGTCTCTGGAAACATGTAGTAGTAGGAAGCCCCAGCAATCTATCTCTGTACCTTGAAAGCAACTAATTTAGCAGAATTTACTATATACAACAATTGGTATTTCTGTAGCCAACTGAAAGCTTGTGGATTTCTAAGCTATTGAAAGAGTAAAGTATGATTAATTTCCATTAATTTCAACCCTTAACACAGTAACTGCTACCCATCTCCCATCCCCTGGCCCATGACTAGATTGCTGTGTCTGTATCCTTTGAGCAGTTTATACACAACTGAAAAATCCAGGGTGGAAAATAAAGGAGCCTGCCACCAAATACCAGGGATGGGAATCCATCTTGTGATGGCTACTTCAGAAAGTGGAGGTGTAGACAGAAAGACAAAGGCCATACTGTTGCCCCTCCCTTGACTGCTACAGCCCGACTTCCTTCATGATGAAGTGACTGCCAGAGGATTTAAAGGATCAGGAGCCTCTTTTGTAACTATTCTAATTTTTTTTTTCCTCTTTGATGACCTTAATAACTAGAATATTTAATCTTTTTTTAAATGGGGAGGGGGACTCACAGGAGGAATGACTCAGCAGCAGTTAAGAGCACTGGATGCTCTTACAGAGGACCAGGCTCTGTTCCCAGCACCTATGTTACAGCTAACAACCATCTGTAACGCCAGTTCCAGGGGGCTCCAACGCCCTCTTATGGCCTCCACTGGCATTGCACACATGTGATGCAGTTACATACATGCAGGCAAAACACTCATATAAATTAAATAAAATAAAAATAATTAAATTAAATTTTTAAAAACAACTGTGTATATAGAAAGAATTAGAAATTCACCCCACAGGTATATGAGAAAGCTGCAGGCTCAGAAAAAGCGCAAGAAGAATTTAGGCTGATCCTCAGATCAGAGACAGCACTGAAAAAAAAAAAAAAAAACCAAAAACAGCAAATTCTAAGAAAAGAAAGAATCCCATTTTAAGAGTTACTATGTTTTTATGGCAGAAGCAGTTTGAATATGATCAAAGTACACTGTATGAAATTCTCAAAGAATCAATAAAAATATTATTTGAACAAAAGATAGGAACACAGACTTGAAATTTAAAAATATTAAAGTATTATTGTTGGCCTCTAGGTGTATAATGATACTATGGTTATGTCTTACAGGATTCTGGTATTTCAGAGATATATTATCAAGTATTTGTGAACAAACCATATGATCTAGAAAAAATACACAAGATGGAAATATTAATAAAGACAAAGAAAACATAAAAAGAAACCAAAAAGACATTCTGGAGCTTAAAAATGTATCAGTCACTCAGGTGTGGTGGCAAAAACCTTTGATCCTAGCACCCAGGAAGCAGAGGCAAGCAGTTCTCACAGTTAGTTCCATGCCATCCAGCGCTACATAGTGAAGACTCTTGTCTCAAAAAAAAAAAAAGGAATCCAGTAGAAAAATTAAAAGGCAAACTTAAGGAGGCAGAAGAAAGAAACCTTCAAAATCTAATGAAATGTGAATATTAACATCCTAGAAACTCAACAGACCCCAAATAAGATAAGCTAAAAGAGAACCTCATCTAGGTGCCTGACAGATGGTATAGTCTGTGGGTTCATCCAGGGGCTCTATTCATCCTTTTCTCTCAAAATGGAGTCCAAAACTGCTCATAAAATAGAACCTCTCAGGATACAGGACAGCCTGAAAACACAATATAGAATAGCCTGAGCAGCGTACAGCCTGATCACAACACATTCAAAATTTGGGGGGAGGGAGAGCTCCTGTATTCAGCAGCTCTCCTACAAAAATTACTGAGAATCAAACAGGTGTGGTGGTGCACACCTTTAATCCCAGCACTCAGAAGGCAGAGATCAAGGCTGCTCTACACAGTGAGTTCCAGGTCAGCTGAACCTACAGAGAAACCATGTCTCCAAAAACCAAAGCCAAAAACCAAAAAATAAAAAAGAATTTATACTTTCTGAAAATTATGTATTATATTAATATATACAATAAGGAAGTCATTTTTTAAAGTATAAATGTACGTGTGGATGCCTAGAGCGTCAAAAGAGGGCATCTGATCCTCTGGAGCTAGAGTTACAATGGTCATGAACTACCAGATGGGAGTGCTGGGACCCAAACTTCAGTCTTCTGTAAGAGCAGCAAGCACTCTTAACTACTGTACTATCTCCAGTTCTATGAGCATATAATTTGGTGGCAGCAACAAGTGACAGGGATGGAGACCAAAATGGAAAAGGACAAAGGTTTTTATATTATAGAAATTAAACTGTTATAATTCAAGCTAAACTGTTATAAATTTATAATGGCAAACATAATACCATAAGTAAATGGGTAAATATACCCAAGCAGAAATTTAAAAAAAATTATATTATCTAACAACAAAAAAAATCTTAAACATAAAAAAGAGGACAAGTCAGGAAGTGGTCAAAAATCTATATAGACAAAAACCTAACAGTAAGAATGGGATAAGCATATCTTTACATTTCAATAATTTTATTAAATGTAAATGGATAAATTTATCAGTCAAAAAGCAGCAATTAAGAAACTAGATAAAAATATATAGTCTAATTATATGATATCTACAAGCCCTCACTTTCTATCCAAAGATACAACAGGCTGAAAGTGGAAAGATACAAAAAGTATCAAACATCACAATCATGAAACAAAACTGAATTTAAAATCAAAAAAGATTTCAAGAATCAAGGAAAGACATTATATTAATAAAAATGTCATTAGAGCAAGAAAATATGAAGGTAATTATGCATCATAAAAAATAAGACAAGGGACTAGAGAGATGGTTCAGTGGTTAAAAACACTGCTGATCTTGCAGAGGATCCAGGTTCTGCCCCCAGCATCCACACAGTGGCTAACAACCATCTATAACTCCAGTTCCACGGGATCCAATTTCCTCCTCTGGTCTCTGTGAACACTGCATGCATATGGTCTACTTATATACATGCAGGCAAAACACTCATACACATATAAACAAACAAATAAATAAATTAGTAAAAAATAATAGGAGTAAACAGAGAAATATGCAGTTCTACAAAAACTTCAATACCCCAACAATAGAGAGAATAAGCAAATACAAAAATTTAAAATACAGGAATTAAACAATACAATAAGCTATTTGAATCTAACAAACATATACAAAAAAAATTCCCAACAAGGATTAAAATATTACAAACATATCCTTAGGACTGAGGATGTAGTCAGTTAGTATAATGCTTGCCTAGCATGCACAACTCCTTGGATTCATTCCCAAGCACCACATAAACCAGGTGGGGTAGCACATACTTATAATCCTGCCACTCAGGTAAAAAAAAAAAAAAAGAAGAAGACAGGATCAATGTCATCATCTTTGGCTACATAGCAAGTTCAGGCTAGCCTGGAATACATGAAACTTTCACTCAAAAACGCAAAAAAAAAAAAAAGGCATATCATTCTCGGGGACATATGGGGCATTTTCAGAACAATACGTGAGGCCAGATTATCAATAGGTTTAAGATGATAAAGATCATTCAATATATGTTCATGGACTACATGGGATGAAGCTAGAATAACAAAGGGGCAATTAGAAAATTTACTAATTTGTAGGAAATAACAGTCTTAACATACTAAAGAACAGGGAAATAAAATACTTAAGAACTAGGAAAATAAAAGCTTAACAAATTAGCATATATATTATATATCCAGAGCAGGAGTAAGGCAGAAATATATGGCACAAATTCTTACACTAAAAAATAAGAGGCTAACCATGGTGGTACACAATCTTTAATCTTACCACACTGGCGGTAGAGACAGGTAGATTAAGAAACTGTGAATTCAAGCCCAGCCAGGTCTACATAGAGAGTTCCAGGCCAGCTGGGGCTACAGATACTAAAGGGAAGGGGGAGGTAGGAGAGGAAGGAGAAGCGAGAAGAAAAGAGGCTGGAAAGACAGCTCCACCATTAATAGCACTAGATGTTCCTGCAGAGGACAGAGAGGTTTGGTTTCTGGCATCTACATGGCAACTAATAACTGTCTGTAACTAACTCCAATTCAGGGGATCAATGCCCTCTTCTGGCCTCTGTGAGCACTGCATGCATGTGGTACAGATACATCCATGCAGGCAAAACACTCATATACATAAAATAAAAATAAATTAAAAAGAAAAAAAATCCATTTTAATAGCATCAAAAAAGATAACATACTTAAGAATACCTTAATCAAGGTAGTGAAAGACCTATATACTAAAACCATAAAACATTGTTAAAAAAAATTAACAGAGATATATGGAAACATATTCCATGTTCACGTACTACAAGAGTTAATACTTTAAGATGACAGTATTATCCCAATCTTAAGAGTCCTTATTAAGGACTTATTAAGATGACAATGTTGTTTTCTGTTAAAAAAGAAACTCTTATCCTAAAATTCATATGGAATCTCGAGAAACCCCTTAAAAAACAGTCAGAAAAAAAAAAAAAACAGGTGGGCATGGTGGTAGACATCTATAACCCTAGCACATGGGAAGCTGCAACAAGAAACTCACCAGTCTGAAGCCAGCTTGGATTACACACTGAGTTTGAGCCCAGCCTGTGCTATATAGTAAGAACTTATCTCAAGAAATATTAAATACATAAAAATCTTAGAGGGCTCACCATTGCTGACATAAAACTTACTACAAATTACTCAGGAGTCTGAAGCAATTAAAATCAATCAGCCCAAGAATTGAGGTCACCTGAGCAACATAAATCCTATCCCTTTAAAAAACTTACAGCTCTTAAATGCCTCAGAGGGTAAATGGCCACTTGCTGCCAAGCCTGAGAACCTAATTTTCATCCCCAGAACCCATATGGTAGAAGAAGAGAATGTAACCAACTCCTCCAAGTTGTCCTCCAGCTTCCATATGGAGGGTCTGACCTCTGACCTACACCCACAATAAATAAAGAACCAAACATATAAATATAAATAAATGTTTTTAAATTTGTAACTTTCTATAAAATGCTAGAATAAAATGTTATAGCCAGGTGTGGTGGTGTGCACCTTTAATCCCAGCACTCTAGAGGCAGAGGCAGGCAGATTTCTGTGAGTTCAAGGTCAGCCTGGTCTATATAGCAAGTTCCAGGCCCACTGGAGCTATAGGAAAACCCTGTCTCAAAAAGACAAAAAAAAATATAAAATAAAAATGTTAGATAACTTGGAGCATCTGAGAAAGATGAAGAACTAAAAGCTAATTTCACTTTAGCCAGTGAAGGAAAAAAATAAAAAATAATAGATTCTATTCCTAACAGAAAAAGAGAGGAAGAGATTCAGAAGACCACAAAGGAAAGGATAACGGAAAAGGATACAAAGGAGAACATTACCTTCCCTACAGGATGTGACCTACACAGTATTCCAGCATGGTGAGGAATCTGTCAAGCCCATAGACTACGAAGCTAATAAATGTGGCCAGCAGAAGAGTCTGGTAACAAAAGAAGTGAAGATAACTCCAGTACAGGTTCAGCATCAATATAAATCATAGGAAAGACAAGAGTCCACAGGTTCAACTGACCCTACCCACCCACTAGGCATATAACTGGCACACTCTCCAGCTTTTGAGGACCTAGAAAGAAGATGCTCCAACACCTCATCATTTTCTTCTTTTTCAACCCTTGTGGTTCACTTTTTCCTTCTTATTACACCTTTAACAATATTGTTACACTGTATTGTGTTTTTTAACTGTTTTTGCTTTGGGAGCTACAGAGACGGCTCAGGAGCTAAGAGCACTGGCTGTTCTGGCTGAGGACCCAAGTTCAATTCCCAGCACCCACATGGTGGCTAACAACCATCCATAACTCTCTAGTTCCAGGGGCTCTGACGTCCTCTTCTGACCTCTGTGGGCACTGCACAACACTGGTGCACTTACATATATGCAGGCAACATACTCATACACATAAAGTAAACTAAATAAAACAAAATTGGGGTTTTGCTATTCCTATTCACTATTGAGCAATATTTTGTCTTTATTCCATAGTTTCCTTTATCTTTCTTGCCCGTTTCCTCCTCTCCAACTGCTATCTTAGAACTATTCTGAATTTGTCTTATATTTATACTTTTCTTTTTAAATTCTCCTTCTTACACTTACCTAATTTTGTTTTTGAGATTTTTCACTGTTGAGAAATCTTGTCATTTTTTTTTCTAATCTCTTGCTCTTTTGCTGTCATAAATGTTCTTTCCCACTTTTTCCTCTTTTTTAAATTTTATTTTTCATTGATTTTTTGCAATTTTCATACAAGATAGTTTGACGGTATTTAAATCCCCTCCCTATCAGTACCTCTCCCACTGCCCCCCACCAAATTTAATGAACTTTCTTATATATATTAAACAGTATATAGTCTGATTTGTGTTCCCGAATGTCTTTTAGTATGGGTCTACCCATTGGGCCAACCAAGAATCTCACCCCCGTAGACAGTCTCTTTCCCCTCCCAGCAGCCATAGTTGTCAAAAGTTCCTTAGTTGGGTTGGTTGGGATTTCTTACCACTTCCCATGTCTCTTCTGGGATTTTGTCTGATCTGAGGACTTGTGCATGCTGTCACCATTGTTATGAGCAACTAACAAGCTGTCTGGAAGACTGTTTTCTTATGGTCTTCCACCCATCTCTGGTTCTTAAAATCCTTTTGCTTCCTCTTCTGCAATGATTCCTGAGCCTTGGGAGGCGGAGGTTTGAAATAGGTGTCCTATTCAGGGACAAGCAGCTGCAGCCTCTTGTTCTCTCTGCACATTGGTTAATTGTGGGTCTCTGTGTTAATCACCACCTGCTGTATAAGGAATCTTCTCTGGTGAGAGTTAAAAGATACATTCATCTTATGTGTAGAGGTTACATTGAAGATGTGTCACTTAGGGTTAAGTGTCTCACAGACACTTATTCTCTGCATTTGATCAGTTCTAGAACTCTGTAATAGTTTTCATCTGTGCAAAAAGCTTTTTTGATGAGGGGTAGAAATTACACTTGTCTGTAAATATGAGGATCTATATTTAGAACATAGAAAAAAATTATGTTAATCTAGGAATATGGCAAACGTAGATTTTTCTCTAGGATCTATGACCTCTTAGTCATTTGTATTTGACTATGTTTACAGTATTTCACATGAGTTTCCTCCCATTAAGCAGGTCTTAATTCCAATAAGACAGCTGTTGATTACCCCCAAGTTAAAAGTGCCACTATTGTACCAATAGCAAGAGTTTACTGGGCTAATTTTTGCTTTTTAGGCTTTATCATTGGGTAGGACCATTGACTGGTTTTCTCCCTTGGCAGCTTGTATAGTATCCTCTGATTCCATGACAGCCAGTGTTCAAAGGGGAGGCTACTAAGTCAGTTCCAGCTCACCTGCTCTATGTGTAAGTCCTGTCTTCAGAATAGGGTCTTACTTTCAAGTTCTGGGAGGCAATCAAGGGCTGTGGCAATAGCTTATATTATTTTGGGGTTCCTTCTTTTCTTGAAACTTGCTTTTCTATTTCTTTACTTCCCCTGTCTCATCCCAACCCAGCCCCCTTTTCTTAGAGACAGGGTCTCCCTGTAGCCCCAGCTTGCCTGGAACTTAGTGTGTTGACCAGGCTGACCTTGATCTCACAGAGATCTGTCTGCCTCTGTCTCACTAATACTAGAATGAAAAGCATTCACCACCACTCAGTCTCTGATTCCTTTTATTTCATTTGTTTATTATTTCCACACTTACACTAAATAATTTTTAGTTATAGTATATTCTATAGTAATTTACCCATTTTCAGTTTTATGGTGGTTGATGATATATTATTAATGAGCTTTAATCAATTTCAAGTTTATTTTCTATGTCTTTTGTATGGTTTGATGTTGTTGCTGTCAAGAGCAGTGTATTTTCTCCTCGCTGAGTGGCACTGGGATTAAGCCTTCAAGAGTAGAGTTCTCAGTAACACCCCCAAATAAACCTGGAAGAGATATTCAAACCAACAGATATACATATAGAAAAAAAGGTAAGGCATCATGACTCATACAAAATGTATTTTGCTACCTACAGACTCAAGATGTCAACAGATATTATTTGCACATATATATGTGAAAGGGTAGCATGTATATGCATACATGTATATGCAGGTGCAGCACATGCATTGTGTGTGTGCGTGTGTGTGCGTGCTCATGCACATGCACACATGCGGAGGCAGAGGACAATCTTGGTGGTTGTTTTCAGGCACCATCTACCTTTTTTTCTGAGACAAAGTCTCTCCAAGGCTAGGATTTTCCAGGTAAGTTGGCCAATGAGTCCCAGGGATACATTTGCCTCTACTTCTCCAGTGCTAGGATTACAACCACATGGCTTCTGGGACTGACGTCACGTCGCCTTGTAAGCACTTTACCAACTGAGTTATCTCCCCAGTCCCTGGTAACACATATTCTAAAAAGTTGAATAAAACACTGCACCCAGTGTAGTAGTAGATGCACACTCAGTACTGGTGGTTAGTACTCACCACTCACCAAAACAGCAACCAGGCCAGGCATGGAGGCACACATCTTTAATTCCAGCATTTAGGAGGCAGAGGCAAGTGGAGCTCTATAAGCTGAGGCCATCCTAGTCTACACAGTGAGTTCCACACAAGCTGGGACTACTGGGAGACCCTGTCTTTAAAAGAGAGAGAGAGAGAGAGAGAGAGAGAGAGAGAGAGAGAGAGAGAGAGCGCAAAGAGATGCCATTTTTAAAAAGACCCTTACTTCACTGGTGACTCAGGAACCAAAGACCCTCTATGAATCACTCTGGAGAAACTCAGAAAAAGTGTCATGGAAATCTGGTCAGCAGAATACTAGGAGACTCGGGAAGAAACTCCTAATCACAACTGCTGTATTTTCGTGAACTGAAAATCCTGTAGAAGCCAAATTCTGAAAGAGAACTATCTGTCACACGGGCCCTAAGCAGTGCCTAGATTCTGGAGAGGATCATACAGGACCAGAGCTAGCATCTGCAATCAGTCTCTCAAGGGGTCATCTAGAAGTATGATCAGCACCTGAGACTTCATCTATGAAACACCAGTCAGAACTGGACCAGCTCCTGTATTCTGATCCCAAAGGAAGACTTGGAGGTGAGAATAGTATTGACCATTGCAAAGAAACTCCTATGGTTGAGACAGTCTTCTGGGATTCAGACAAAGAACACAGAAACTAGAGTCTGAATCCAGTCAGATAGTTTTCAGATCCTATATCCCCAGCTAGCTCTCTCCCCTCCACACCTATTCCCCTACTATTTAATGTCCAACATCAACTTAGCAGGTCAGCTTGGCCTTACTCTATTCTTATTCTTTATCATTGTTGTCATTTTTTTTTCTATTTATACTCTCTGTATCATTCTCCTCTCCCAAAGAACATAGATTATTCTGGTTTGTAAGGTCTCTGTGTCAGCCTCCTGAGAGATGAGACATTCTACATTATCTTACTACTTTGCAGGGGAGGGAATGAATGGGTGGTGGTGGCAGTGCTTGCTTTCAGGTTTGGGAGAGACTGGTTGGTAGTTCGTTGGTTGGTTGGTTGGTTGGTTGGTTGGTTGGTTGGTTTGAGACAGGGGCTCACTACATAGCCTTGGCTGACTGACCTGGAACTTAACTACATGGCCTCAAACTCAGAGACTCACTTGTCTCTGCTGGAGATTAAAGGTGTGCACCACCACACCCAGCTCTGATTAGATATTTTTACCTCTCTCAGCATTCTGTTACCTTTAGTCATAACTCCCACATCTTCCCCCCTTTGTATTCTCACTATTCCGCCTTTTATATGATTCCTTCTTATGCATTCTATCAACCCAATAATATGTTTTTGCCTTCTATTTTCCTTTCCACTCATACAAACAGTAACTAATGTATTAGTACACACAGAATTATCAGTGTCCTTGCACTTCCTAAAATGACAAGCACTTAAGCAAAGATTGTCTTTTAGTTGATTATTAACTGTATTCCCACACTGGGTCTATCACTGGATAGAAACAGCTTTCGTAAACTATAATCAATTCTCGGGGTAGCACTAGGGATTGAGCTTGGTACATTGACTACCAGTACAGAAGAGGAAAATGACCTCAACTGTATTATAACTGAGTCCTACTAGCACACTGTTAACACTCACTGAAAAAATAAAAATGACAAATTAAATTTTTTAAAATTCAAACAATGACCAAACTCCACAACATAAGTTCCAATGCAAAGCACAAGAAACATGAAACCCCACATCTCCTCAAATAACTACCAACACCACAGTAAAGGCCATCAATGACAGTGAATTATCAAAATTCCAAAATATTCCATAAATGTGTTCAAAGAAATTAAAGAAGATACAAACTCCTAAATGAATTCCAAGAGACTATTAACAGCTGAATGAAGTAAGAAAGTCAATAGAGGGTATGAAAATGGAATTCAGTCAAGAAGTATAAATACTAAAGAAAAACAAAACAAATGCTGGAAATGAAATTGTCAATAAGGTGCTCAGGAGCCTGAGGCAGAATGACAAAGAGTTAAAGGCCTGTCTTGATTTTCAAAGTGAATTCAGGCCCAGTCTGGCCAAAATTTTTCAAGTAAAAGGAGACCTGAGGATATAGTTCAGTGGTAAGAGCATCTATATAACAGGCCCAAGCCCTAGGTCCAATCCCTACCATAAATGAATAAATAAATAAGGGGTTAGCTCCACTTAAAAAGATAGTTTTCCTCAAGATAATAAGAAAGATGCCTTAAAAGAATCTCAGGAAATGGCCAGACCTACCCTTCACAGACTTATAGATAATGAAAGTGCAAATTCATTTGAAAAGTTTGCTAGAAAGCACCTCTGGATCATCCTGCTTGCATAGGACATCCTAGGATGTTCACCTAAAATTCATTTCATTAAGCCCAGTGCCCCAGCACTCAGAGGCCATTAAAGCCATGAGCCCAGGGGTTGGGAACTGATCAAGAAGGTCTAATACCTTAGTATCGCCCACAAAATGCTGGGTTTTCGGGCATACAGAATACAAGTTATTGGGTCAGGGAGGCTCTGACTCAGTTTTCAAAGGAGGTGCTGAAAGGACAGGAAATATGTGACAGAGTCAAAATCCCTGCAGGAAGCCCATGAGGGTACTGCAGGAACCTGTAAGCATTTAAAGCCTAAGCTACAATGGAAACCCTAGATGGCTGGAACATGGAACATCTGAAGATGAAAACCACAGGCAATAACTAGAACCATCAAAGTAAAGAGGCCACGTAGGCTCTAAACAGCAAGGCTACAAAATCATTTTGGAGAGAACCACATGCTCCAGATGCTAGACATGGAGCACCAATATATAATCTCTGTTTTGCTGGGTTTCTGTTCTGCTTTGGACATTTTCCCTTATTATTCTATTCCATTCCATTTGAAATAGGAAAACTGATTCTGCAATAATGTATTTTAGAAATATGTAGCTTGTTTTTTATTCTACAGGGGCTCACAGCTAAGAGTTTCCCTTGAGTCTCAGAGAATACTTTGAATTTGGACTTTTGAACAATGTTGAAACTTTTACTACTTTAGAGAGTCACAGAGATAGACGGGAAAGTTTTGAAGAAAAACGGTGGAATGTTATGGTGTAAACAGATGCATATGGGTATGAAGTTAATAAGAAGTAGACTTGTAAATGGACTAGACTGAAAAAGACCTAGGACAATCAGTAAAGCAAACCTCTGGGTATGCCTGGGAGAATTTTTCCAGGGACAATTAGATCACAATGAGCCTAACCTAAAGAACAGTTTGCTCCACTGATAAACTTAAAATCTGAATAAACTATTCTGAGGTGGTGGAACTGCAGAAGGCAGAACCTGGTTGGCGGAAGTAGGCCACTGGCAGCAGTTCTCCGAGCGTCTGTTTTGCTCCAGGACTCTTTATTGCTGCTCTTCTCTGCTTTCTATCCACCATGTAAATAGCCTTCTTTGCTACATTCTAACACTACCACAATACTGTTTCACCACAAGCCCAGAATCAATGGAGCCAAGGACTAACTACTGAAATGAACCAAATAATTCTTCCCATTAAGCTGTTTCCTTTTCAAGTATTTGTTTAAAGCTATGCAAAAGAAACTAAGAATTCCAAACATTTCACTTAACTTCAATGTAACAAAAGATTTAGAAAAAGGTTAGGAATCAAAAGTTGAAAATCTTCAGTTAAAGTAGGAAAAACACCTACTTTAAAGTACAAAAGGGACACTCCTTCTTAGCTTAAATCACTAGGAATTGGTTCAGATTCTTTCAACATTAAATATTTTTTTAATTACTAATGTGAAATATAGGCACATTTTATGAACATTTTAATTTTGTGAATTTGAATATAATATAGGTATTAAAACATAAAGTCCTACTTCAGTCACAAATTCTGAAATAATAAAAAGTCCTCTAGGTTTTAAATCTTTGTCAAAAATCAGATTACAGCTAGGCACAGTGATGGTACACGCCTTTAGTCCCAGCACTTGGGAGGTAGAGAGGCAGGGTATCTGTGAGTTCAAGGCCAGCCTGTTTTACATAGTGAATTCCAGGCCAGCTGGGGCTACAGGGAGACCCCGTCTCAAAGAAGAGCCCCCCGCCAAAAAAAATCAGATTACATTATTCCAAAGATGATTGGCTGAACAGGCTATAAGATTGATTATACTTTTAACCTACTGTCTACATCACTCTACCAGTTAGTAAAAGATTTCATTGTCCTTGATGCATTTTATGCACTAAGAATATATTAAGTTTTGTCATAAGTATGAATTTTTTAGTCAGTATCTACTAGTATTGAATTTTAAAATATTTTTATCCTTTAACTCTGTCACTAACAGAGTATTGAATGGACCTTATAATGCTAATACTGATGAAATACCTCAAAAGCATTAACTCTGGAACAGAAATCAGGTGTCATAAGCTCAAGGTCAAGAAATTTTAAACTAAAATGATAATTTAGCAGAAAACAAACTGATATTAGAGATAATACCAGGAAAACAAAGTGCATTTAAAGTAATAATATGCTGTAACAATTTTTAACTGATATCTTCAAAGGACCTGTCCTCACCACTCTGTAAGCATTCTCTCAAGAAAATGAGACTTGAATCATGCAAAGGTTGGAGTATCTCTTTACCATCAAATTAACCAGCCTTGTAAATGCAAATCTTTCATTAAGTATAGCTTGATATTTTTTAAATTAAAGAAATGAGTCCTCAAATATAATTTTTCTATAATCTTAATAGTCACTAAGTATAAAAACTTGAGTTTGTGCTTGTCCTAAAGATGAAGACATCATCACTGTATTCATCAAGTCTTCTGTTTTATTTCTCTGGTACTAGGGATTAAACATAGAGCCTTACACATACTGTTAAACAAGTGCTCTACCATTAAGCTACAACCCCAGCCCACTTTTTACTTTTTCTTATTTTGACACAGAGGGCTAAACTGTCTGGGCTGACCTTAAACTTGCAATCCTTGTACCTTGGCCTCGCAAGCAGGCCTGAGTTGTGGGGAATAAGGCCTCCCAACACAACCCTCTCCATAGCCTTGCTATGGTGGCTGTTAGGTCTCTCTTGACAACAGGCCCTTCCTGGAGGCCATGAGACCTTGCCTTAATGTACCTGAGCAATCTTTCAAGCTTTGTGTCCCTAACCCGTGATTGTGGGACGTGTAACAAGTCATGGGACCAGGAACTTGTGGTCTGCAGTACAGAGATATGCTTCAAGGTTGTAATATGCTGTCTATAAATCAGACATGACCTAGGTCATGGGGCTCGCCTCTTAGAGCTGTTTTGTTCTTGATAAATGCTCAGGATGGCCCAACCTTACTCTGTGGCCTGGAACCTGTGGATAGCTTGTTTTGATCTGCACCTGTGCCTTGGTCTCGAAAATTCATGATGTACTCCCTTTGTAATGCCAAACTAAATTGTTCTGAACCAGGTACCGTTACATACCCAGAAGTTTCCTGGGAACCTGAACTTTTTACCCCTTGCTGACTTGTATGAATCTTGTAACAGTGTATGGGAGATATATATGGGATGGATTTGCAAATCCCAACACCCCTCGCAGAGACTCGGACCCAGGGCCATGCAGGCGCGGCATGAGTCACAAAGCCTGGCTTATATTAAGTTTTCTTATTCACAATTTATCCATACAATAATAAACTGACCAGAGGTTTATAAACTGCTATCATGTCACCAATACATTTTTATACTTTCTATAATTTCCTAAAAAGGAAAGAAAAAGAATCAGTAGTATACAGAAGTATTCTATTAAGAACTCTATGAGTCCTTCAAGATGTAGGACCTAATAACTATAATGTTTACGTTGCTATTATTTTTCCTCATTCATCATGCTGAAAGAGAAAATTCAATATTCTCTATTAAGATAACAACTTTCTAACCATGGATGAATATTCAACCCTGAATATTTTAAATTCCTTCTAAAAACAACTGTTGTTTGAATCATCCTGATATTTAATTTCACTATGTCCATACTTCGTTAACTCTCTGAATGTAGACTAATACCTGCTAAATGGAGCACCCTTTACACACTAATGACAAATAAGTCTAGAATTTTTTTTATTATCAACTAAAGCTTATCCAGATGTGCCAGATGCACAACAACAAGGTGTAAAAATAATTTATAATCACAGAAATTTTAAATGAGAAGGAACCTTAAGGCCACTGAATACAACCTTTCTAGTTTAAGCATGTTAACTGAGACCCAAAGAGCTTCGATGAATCCTTCCTGGTCACAAAATTTACATATAGTATAAGTCAACACACACACACACACCATACATATATATACAGGCCTTAACATGTGTGACAGAGTACATGAAATATATCTTACCTTCCTGATGTTGCCTTTGAAGTCACAGGATGCCCACGGACACCTTTTTTATTTTTATGATCTAAAGAGATGACTTTATTTCTTAGGCTTCTTGTCCACTAGGAAAAAAAATTAGTAATAAATATATCAATATGACAGATTTTTTACAATAAAAAGTAGTTTTTCCTTTTTTGACAAAAAGTATTTTTACTTATAAATTCAAGATAACTAGCTAAATTCTTAGTAGTTCACAGAAAAAATAAATGCAATCTAAAGAATACCAGCCTTTTTTGCCAGTGTTGAAAAACAAGAACATTGAAAATACTAAGACAATTTGGTTTTCAGATTATGAATAATTTAAAATACAATAACTTAAAAAATAATAAAGCTTAAATAACAATAAAAATTTCAGCTGTGTTAAAAGACAGTTGTGACAGGTTAGAAGTAGCCCAAATGTAGATGATTTGCTTGGCATGCACAAGGGTTTATATGTATATTTTAATTACTTAATTTTGAAATGATATATGATATAGCAAAATTATTATAAGCCACATTAAATAAAGCCTATGTCTCTGTGGTAGTTCCATTTATAACAATTAGATGGAATTAAAATCGGTTCTTTACAAATTGCTGCATGGGAAACCACCTGACATTTATTAGGGTTTAGATTTCATATGACAAGAAAGAAGTGAAAATTTGATTAGCTGATATGGCAGCACATGCCTATAATCCTAGCAGCTGGGAGGTAGAGGTAGGAAGATCAGGATTTCAAGGCCAGCCTCAGCTACACAGTAAGTTAGAGGCTATCCTGGGTTATATAAGTCTCTGTCCCAAAAACAACAACAACAAATCTAATTTATTTAACATATACTGTGAAACTATTTTATATTTTAGGCCTTTGTTTCTTTATTTGAAAATGGACATAAAAACAGTAGTTATTCTATTTTTTTTTTTTGGTGGGGGGGAATATATGAATATGCACATCCATGAGTGCATGTGTAGAGGTCAGAGGTTGATGCTGGCTACCTTTCTCTATGGTGTTTCACCTTATTTTTCAGACAGGATCCTTCTCTTTTTTAATGTATATTTTTACTGAGTTTTTGTGCATTTCACATAATATTCTTAATCAAATTTAGACCCTCCTCCCCCATCCACACCTCCGAACTGTCCCCACACTGAATTTCATGCACTCTGTCACACGTTAAGGCCTATCTAGTCAAGCATTTGTACCAAGACGTCCCTTGGCACAAGTTCATCTACTGGAGTCTAATCAGCCTATTTAGAGTTAGTCCTTTAAAGATCTACTCTCCCTCACACAGCAGTAATTAGTTACCAATAGATCTTTGGCTAAGGTTCAAGCCTGCTGCCCATTTCCCCAGTTCTCTGCTGGGTTCTTTTCTGATTGAGTCAGCATGAGTCTTGTGCATGCTGTCACCATTGTTGCAACACACAGTATCTCTCTTACTAAACCCAGGGCTCAGTATTTTGGCTGAACTGGCTAGTTAATTCTAGGGATCTTCCTGTCTCCATTCCCCAAGAGTTGGAATTATAGGTATGCAACATCCCAGCCCACATTTACATGGATGCTGGAGATTGAATTCGGGTCCTTATGCATACACAGAAAAGACATTTACTCACTAAGCCATCTCCCCAGCCATTAGTAGTTACTTTAAAAGATATATAATCATCAACATGTATTAAGTTTTAAAGATTGTCTTCATCTAAAAGACATCTGTTAAACATCTGTTTATAGTAGCATTGTTCACAGTGGTCAAATGATGGAATCAACTCAAATGTGCATCAAAAGATAAAGAGCTAAACAAAATGAAGTACATGTATATGTGCATGTGTGAACATATATACATTTAACTATTAAATCTTACAGAATAAGGAAATATCTAGGTTTAATAGCATTGCCTATGAACCCAGGATTTAAGGAGGCTGAGGCAAGATGAGCACAAGTTCAAGGCCAGCTTGGTGACAGAGTAATACTGTTTCAAAGAAAACATTTTTTAAAAGAGGAAGGAGATTCTCAAACATGCTACAACATGAACAAATCTTGACACTACACTAAATGAAATAAACCAGGAACAGAAAGACAAATGAGAGGCAACAACAGGGAGTTATTCTGTAATGGACAGAATATTTCAATTTTCAAGGTGAATGGCCATAACTGGGCAATAGTAAGAATATACTAGCCAGGCAAGGTGGCACACACCTTTAATCCCAGCACTCAGGGGGCAGAAACAGGCAGATCTCCATGAGACCAGCTAGGTTTTCATAGCAAGCTCCAGGCCAGTTGGGGCTATAGAGAGACTCTGTCTGGGAGAAAAAAAAAATTCTACAACCAAAGTGGATATATGTAACAATAATAATTAAAGAAGAGGTCAGGAAATTGAAAGGGAGTGGGGGGAAAAGGAGGAGTTGGGAAGGAGAGACAAAGATGATGTAAACATGCATGTGTAAAACTCTAAAAATTTTTTTTAATTATAAGAAGAAAGATTAGTCTTTGCTATATGGGCATAGTGATATACTCCTGTGATCCCTGTACCTAAGAGACTGAGATAAGGACTCCAAGTTTAATGCTAGCCTCAGCTACATGGTAAATACCCTGTTTTAAAAAGAAAAAACCAAAGTTAATCTCTGTGAAGCCAGCCTTGTCTACATAGCAAGTTTTCAGGTCAGCCAGGACTACATGGTGACTTTGTCTCAACAACAAAAAAAGGTGGACAGTACCTAAGAAACGAAACCCAAAGGTGACTTATGGCCTCCACTCAAACATGCACACATACACAAACTCCACACACACAGTAAATAAATAAATAAATAAATAAATAAATAAATAAATAAATAAACAACCAACCAACCAACCAACCAATGTTGCTAATCTGATGGCTCAGAGGCTTCAGACACTCTGTAAACTGCATTCAGGAAACTCAGAGCAAGTGTCACAGGACTATAGTACAGACTTCTAGATTGTTGGGGTAGAAACTGCATCAGAAACATGAAGTATGAAGTGAGATAGAAACATGATCAGAGTCATAGTCTGCAGGAGAACATAGGCTTGGGTTCCAAGCAGCAAGTCCAAAATCAGGAAGGAGTTCCCAAGCACCAGAATTTGCAACCTAGGCCTTGAAGAGCATCAAGGCCAACATTTATGACCCAACCTTGGAAAAGATGGGCCTGGGGCAGGGTCAGATTTGCAAGGAGATTCCTAAAGAATCACCCAGAGGTGTGACTAGCATTAGTGACCCTGAAATACAGCTCACTTGATCAGGAGCTGTGACTCTGAAGTAGGCAATCTGAACAGAAAACCAAATCCGGTATTGTACCCCAGTACAGTCCCTGGGAGTTCTCTAAGGCAGGGCCCTGAACAAAGGAAACCTTAGTCTTTTTATACTCCATGTACAGTTCAGTGTCTTTGTCTCCCATATATGGCAATAAGCAAATACTAATTGGGTGCTCTCTGCTACAAGGTCATGGTATGTATAACTATGTATGTGCATGCAACACAGACCATGCTGCATTTCTTTTTCTTTGTTCTGGGGGGTTCCTGCCATAGTCCATCCTTTGAAGCTCAACTCACATAAAAAAATAAAATTTGATTTACTAAAATATTTTAAACGTATCAGATAAAAACCATATACTTAAAGAATTAATTTTATTTACCCCCTCCAAAGGGAAATCCCAGCATTCTGAGCCTCTGAATTTGGACAGTGGTGACTGGGCATGAACAGCCTCTGATTTTATAGTTAACAATTTTGTTATCTGAAACCAGGATGAGAAAATAATTAGTTTAACTGAAATACATATAAGAATTGAATCAATTATTAGAATCATTTATATATACCCTACATAAATATTTTGCTAATAGTTTTAAAGATTTAAATGTAAAACCAAATTTATACACAATAGAGTTTTATAAAAAAACAATTATCTCATGAGCATTAAAACTAGGTAAGTGGAGAATCACAATAGCTTCCTAACTACTATTCTCTTGTCCAGTCTCTTCACCTTCTAGTCTATCTAATGTAAACTACAGAGTTAAGAAACACATAATTCTACTTTTGACTGCAATATCCAAAATACAATAATGGCACTCATCACTTATAGTTAAAACTCTATACATTTCAGGTTCTTTCACATCACTCACATATTAAAAATTCTAACTCAACTGTGGAGCTGATAAACTCTCTTCAGACATGTTACATTACTTTATATCTCTACATCTTTTTATATATTGTTCCTCCAATCTAGAATGCTCTTCCTTATAGTCCTTTTTGTGGATTACTCGAACTTGTCTAAAAATTATCTTCATAGGCATCACATGAAATCATTCCTTTCTCTTGGTATTAGTACTTAGAACATTTGTATTGTTTATTTTACTCCTACTGATATCAGTTATTTGCTTATATATGTCTTATTCTTCAATTGTATAATCCCCTATTGAGGACCTCGATTATTTACTTTCTTTTTCTGCCTCTCCTTTTTTTTAAGGGTCTTTCTATGTAGCCCCCGGTAGCCTGGAACCTGCTAGGTAAACCAGGCAGCTTCAAATTTATGGCAATCTTCCTGCCTCTGTCTCCCCCGTGCTGGGATTACATACCTGCACCCACCACACCCAGCACTTTTTCACTCTGGTATCAATGTACATGGATCATGATAAACTAAATTAAAAGAATGAATGCATGGAAAGCAAAAAGTTAGAAATCATTTGTTTAAAACTTAAATATCTAAAATTTATAAATGATTTATGTTACAAGTTCAGCCAAAAGTCAAAACACATAGAAAGGGAATATAGTTCAATGGCAGAACACCTGCTTAGCCTGTACATAAGGCCCTGAGTTCAATTATGAATACCTTGTTCTAGCTGCTTTTTCTATTGCTGGGAGTGGTCTATGGGAGGATGCCAGTGTGGAAGGGGGTATAAAGATGATTAAGATTGATTAAAATGTTCTGTATAAAATACACAAAAATTCAATTAAAAATTTACAAGAAAGAGGAGGAGGAGGAGGGGGAAGGAGAGAGGGAGGGGGATGGGAGGGGGAAGGGGAGCGGCAGGGGGAGGGGAGGGGAAGGGAAGGTGGAGGGGGAGGGGGAGGGGAGGGGGAGAAGAGGAGGAGGGGAGAAGGGAGGAGGAGGGGGAAGGGGAGGGGGAGGGGAAGGGGGAAGGGAAGGGGAGGGGAGAAGGGAGGAGGAGGGGGGAGGGGAAGGAGAGGGGAGAAGGGAGGAGGAGGAGGAGGCGGCGGCGACAGCCTAACTCAAAAGGAGTTTATATATATATATGAAGAATATATAGCTCAAATTTTCTATCATTGGCTTTTCTGGAGGATAGTTAATCTTCCTGAGTACCAGCAACTTCTTATTAATTGCTTTTCTCTGTCTGTAACTCCAGTTCCAGGGGTGCCCTCTTTTGACCTCAATGGGCACTGCATGGCACGGGTGTACTTACATACATGCAGGCAATACACTCATACACATAAAATAAAAATAATTTTTAAAGATATAGAAGCATGATAGCTCACATATGTAATCCCAGCACTCAGGAGGTAGAAATAGGAAATCCCCAGGGCTCATTGGGAAGCCAGGTTTGCCGGCCTGGCATTTGCCAAGCACATGATCACATGCACGCGCGCACACACACACACACACACACACACACACACACACACACACACAGAGGGGACCCAGAAGCCAAACTGAAAGATCCTATTACCAAAACTGGATATTTAACCAACAAAATCATCGACAGTAGATTATAATCCACAGAACAAGTATCTGAGTACATACTGACATAAATAAGTAAACTGAGGGAGGACAGTTCTCCCTCAAAGAACTTCCATTAATGAATGGAGAAGGAAGAGGAAATGCATACTAAATCCAATCTTAGCCAAAAGGGATGACTAAAGGGAAATAGAAAATCACCAAAAGAATTCAGCCTGTATCCACTAACAGATGCCAAAATAGTGGACAAAGGTATGAGAACAACAAATTGCATAGATTTGCAGTCTGCCCCACAATACCTACTAATTATAAAGAGAAAACGAGTACCTTTAAAGGGAGTAACCAAGCAGACACTACCTTAACCAAACAATCAAGGTTGACCTTACTAATAACAAGACATGTATCAACATGATGCAGAGGGAAGGAAACCATACTTCTATGGTATTTCTATCCCCAAGTTATAACCTTGATCTAATCATAAGGAACTCAGGACAAACCCAAGTTGAAGGATAGTCTACAAAATATTATCTAGTACTTTTCAAAAGTGTCATGTTATAAAAGCAAAAAGACTGAAGAACAAGGAAATTAGGAAGGCATAACAACTGAATGTAATGGACAATCTTGGAATGGATCATTAGGGTAACCTAAGTGAACAGTATACAGGAATTTTGTTCTACTTCTGTAACTTTTCTATAAATCTAAAGCTTTTTGAAAATAAAAGATGTCAAATATATAAAGAGCAGAATACAGCCAAGGGGTATGGCTTAGTGCTAGAGCACTTCCTTAGCATCTCTGAGATCCTGGGCACAATCCACAGCACCATGAAATGGATGCAGGGTTAAGGAGGCAAAGGATGAAGAAGACAAAGAAGAGAGGATGAGAGCAATCAATACTATGGATTTTCTCTTTCATAAGAGATGGCTCACTAGACTGCCTAGGCTGGCCTCAAACCTCTGCTTTCAAAACTCCTGGGGGAAGGGTAGAAAGCTGTAAATACATATTCCTGTATAAAATACTAAAATAAAATTTAAAAATTAAGCTGGGCGTGGTATCTCATGCTTTTAATTCCAGCACTCAGGAGGCAGAGGCAGGCAGACTTCTGTTTGAGGACAACCTGGGCTGCATAGTGACTTCCAGGCCAGCCATGACTACATGAGCCCTGAGGGAGAGGGGGAGGGGGAGGGAGAGGGGGAGGGTTAGGGAGAGGGGGAGGGGGAGGGAGAGGGGGAGGGGAAGGGAGAGGGGGAGGGGGGGAAGGGAGAGGGGGAGGGGGAGGGAGAGGAGGAGGGGGGAGGGAGGGGGAGGGGAAGAGGGGGAGGGGGAGAGGGGGAAGGGGAGGGAGAGGGAGAGATTCCTTGAAGTAACTTTCTAAATAGTTGGTAGCACAAACACACATCACTGCTATGCATTTTAAATGGTGGAATTTTAGATTAATTGATGAGTAACATAACAGTCTAAAGTGAAACATTTACTTAACTGCAAATACCTAACTGCAAATATTAATAGTAGTAGTTAATACAGAAATATTTAAAACTGGATGCTCTAGTTTAGATGTGGTTTGTTGATGGCCAATCAAGTTGCGTAGGACCCTTGAGAGGCAATTATCCCATAGGAAATTCATGCTTACAAGTGATGTCTTCATCAAGAGACTAGTTAGTAATCTTAAATAAATTAGTCCTCAAGAGAACAGGTTATAACAAAGAAATACTAGAACTCTCCCCTCAATTCTTCTCATGGGGTTCTTGTCCTCAGCCTGCTTGCTCTTTTGCTTCTTGCATGAGCTGAAGCTGTACAAGGCCCTCACTAGAAGCTGAGCAAATGCCAGTGGTTCTCTAGAAGCATGAATAAAATATACTTCTTCACAAATTATCAATCACAGGTATTCTGTTACAGCAACAGAAAATGAACTGAATCACTGGATATGACGATATGTGGTCTCACAATGTAAATTGTCTTTGTTACCTCTGTTGTTCATTCCACTTCAGCCAAGTCCAGTTTTTGTTTTTTGTTTGTTTGTCTGGTTGGTTGGTTGTTCAGACAGGGTCTCCCTGTAGCTGGTCTGGAAGTTACTGTGTAGACCAGGTTGGCCTTGAACTCACAAAGACCAGCCTGCTTTTGCCTCTGAGTGCTAGGATTAAAGTGGGCACCACCACACCTGGTCTAAGTCCAACATTTTAAACTAAAAAACTACACCCTACAAATCTTAAGTAAGCCAATGAAAAACAATACCTAAAGCTATATTCTCTCACAGTCATCTAAGATGATCTTGATTTCCTCTCATCACCCTCCTTTTTTATTTATTACCCCTTTGTTAAATACTACAACTACATAACATAAAAAACGTCCAAACTTGCTGGATGTGGTGGTACACCCCTGTAATCCCAGCACTCAGGAGACAGAGGCACGCAGATCTCTGTGAGATCGAGGCCAGCCTGGTCTACACAGCACACAGTGAGTTCTAGGCCAGCTGGGATTACAGGAGAGACTCTGTCTCAAAAAGACCAAAAAAAAAAAAAAAAAGTCCAAATGAAATGTAAGCATGCACAAATGCTTCAGAGAAGTGTATCTAATAAATAATTATAATGTAAATCAGGTGGTTTTTATTTAAATCACAAAATGCTACAGAAAAAAATTCATCTTTTTTAAAAGGATGATTAAAAAAAAAAAAAAAAACATGGGACTGGAGAGATGGCTCAGTGGTTAAAAGCACTAGCTGCTCTTGCAGAGGACCTGAGTTCAATTCCCAATACCCACATGGTGGTTAACACTGTCCATAACTCCAGTACTAGGGGAATCCAATGCCATCTTCTGATTCCAAGGGCACTGCACAATATGAGTACACTTACAAGCATACAGGCAATACACTCATACACATAAAAATAATAAACTAATTTTTTTTTAATTTATGGGGCTAGAGAGATGGCTCAGTGGTTAGAAGTACTGACTGATCTTATAGAGGATCCAGGATCAAATCTTAGCACCCACATGACAGCTAACAACCAACCGTTCATTATTCCAGTTCCAGGGGAATTCAACACCCTCTTCTGATCTCCATGGGCATTACACAAAATGGGTGTACTTATATACAGACTGGCAATACATTCATACACATAAAAATTTTTTTTAATTAAAAATAAAATACAACATATATTTTTGTTTAAAAAATAACTTAAAGTAGAAGCCTAAACTTACTTGTTTTGCTAGTCTTGGCTTATACAGAATAAATGAAAAAAAATTTTTAAGGGAATTTTCCAAAGCCAGGCACAGTGGAACACACCTGTGATCCTAGCACTTGAGAGATGGAGGCAGGATAATCAGGAGTTCAGGGTCATTCTCAGATACACACAGAGTTCGAGGCCAACCTGTGCTATATGAAACCCTGTTTCAAGAAAACAAAGCACAAAGCAAACCTAAGCAAGCAAACAAAAACAAAGACATATTTCTACTATCATTTTCTGCATATGCCATGAATATAACTCTTCTAAATCTATATTATGATGAATGACCATGAGGCATGCTATTCATTGATCAAAGAAATACTGAGTTATATTTGGGTTTTTTTTTTTTTTACATTTATTTTCATTCATGTGTCTCTGTAAGTGTACACCACATATGGTCAGACACTCTGGGAACTGGAGTTATAGTTAGTTGTGAGTTGCCTGACATGGGTTCTGGGAACTGAACTCTGGTCTCCGGAAGAACAGCAACTGCTCTTTACTGCTGAAACATGTCTCCAGCCCCCCTGAGTCATGTTTTCATATAAAATCTAAAATGAAAACTGGAAAGTATACTGAGTACCTTATTAATGTTAAAAAGTCAAGTCCCAGGAAGGACTCCCTAGTTAATCCTCAGTTAATAAGAACATGTTTTCTTAAAACACTGATTAAAGTTTTATGATATTTTTTAATTATTCCAAAATTAAAAATAGCAAAATGTTTTCAGTATCAGTAACATTAAAGACAATAAACATGCTAGGTGTGGTGGCACACCTCTTTAATCCCAGCACTTGGGGGACAGAGGCAGGCAGATCTCTATGAGTTCCAGGACAGCCTGGGCTACATAACAAGCTCAGACCAGCCAAGTGCTACATAGTGAGCCCCTGTCTCAAAAAATAAAATGAAGACAATAAACATTAAAAGTAAAAGTAATGCATACCTCCTGTAAATCAGATGATGATGACTTTTTCCTTTTTCCTTCTGTGACAATCTCTACAAAAACCAAAGAGATGGTAAAAATTATCATTTAATATCTAAATGACATAAACAATTTAACGAACAGGATCCTTTTATATCTAGCCATTGTATAAGAGTAATTTGTTATACTTAAGAATACACAGTGATAGGTTTTAGAGACCCTGAAAGGCTGAGCCTTTTATCATGTGTCATTATAAGAGTGTCACAAAATGTCTCCAGTAAACATTATATGTATGACAACAATTTTAAAAAAGAAAGTTGGCTCTGAGAACCAAACAGAAAGTTCCTGGGAAAAGACTTCACACCTAATGGTGTGAAGATGATTGCGCCAATTCGTATGATGGTGAACAGAGGTGAGGATACCTAGAACTTGGTAATATTCTACACAAACATTTCTAGTTCTACCACATACCCATGAATACTGTGACATGGGAACACTTTATTCACTCATCAATATTTTTTGAGGTTTCCTGTGGATTTTTTCTTTTATTAATCCTCTTTCAATCAGCAAGTATTTATTGAATGGTCATCATGTGCCTCTCATTGTGCTAAGCAATGAGTAAAAATATAACACAGGCCAGGCGTGGTAGTGCACACTTTTAATCCCAGCACTGGGGAGGCAGAGACAGGAGAATCTCTTTAAGTTCAAGGCCAGCGTGATCTACATAGTAAGTTCCAGGCTAGCTGGAGCTACAAGGAGACCCTGTCTCAAAAAAGACAAAAAAAAAAAAAAAAAAAGTAATACACTGAGCAAACTAGATACAATCCAAGATTTCTTATAAATTATAACCTATTATATAGATTATATCACAGATTTCATAATAAATAACTGGCTTCTATTTATGACAAATATACTACTACAACTGAGTAAAAGGGAGATTGGTTTTTTCAATGATGGTGAAGCAATTTTGTCTATGTGTGTCTGAGTGTATGTTTGTGGTGTGTGTTATATACACATTTGTAGGTGCAAACATTCCTGGATATGTAGAGAAGCCAGAAGAAGACATGAGGTGTCCTGCTCTATCACTCTCTGCCATATTCCTTTGAGACAGAGTCTCACATTAAACCTGGAGTTAGAGAGGCAGCCAGCAAGGTCAGTGATTCTCTTGTATCTACTCTCAACAATGCTGGGGTTAAGGGAGCATGCAGCTATGATGGGCTTTTTATGCGAGTGCTGGAGATTTGAACTCAGGTCCTCTTACTCATATAGCAAGCATCTTCCTAGTCCCAGTGAAGAAATTTGAGAGAGAAAAAAAAAACTTTTAAAAAACCTTGACCCTCTATACCCCATACCATATATAAAAATTAATTTGAAATGGATATTTTTAAATGTCAAAGACAAGGTTTCTAGAATAAAAACTAGTATATATTCATAGCCCTGAGGGAAGAAAAGATTTCTCAAACAAGACAAACATACTAATCATAGGTGAAAATGACAATAAACTCAAATTTATCTAAATTAAGAATTCTATTCATCAGAACTTATCATTAAGAAAGTAGACAGTACCGGACACAGTAGTGCACATCTTTCAACCCAGCAATTGAGAGGCAGAGGCAGTCAGGTCTCTGTGAGATCAATGCCAGCCTAGTCTACACAGTGAGTTCCAGGCTAGCTGGGGCTACAGGGAGCCCCTGCCAAAATAAATTTATTTTGTTTTTCTTTTTTTAAGTAGAGAGCAAGTCTCAGATTGGAACATAAATTACAACAGATATATCTGTCAAAGAACTCATAACCAGTATACATAAAGAACTCTTTGGGCTGAGGCATATACTCATGGTAAAATACATGCTCAGCAAGGCAGATGGGAGTAGAAGTCAGGAGGGAAAGGAGTAAGTGCAACACAACTCAGTATGTACAGGTTTCAATTTCATTACTGGGAGGGAAATGCGACTCAAATGATAATGAAATACACAGCCCTTGCAATGACTAAAATGCAAAAGACTAATATCATCAAATACTGGTGAAAGACTAATGCTCTGCTAGTAAGAGCGTAAATGAGTGCATTTGCTTTGCCAGTGTCTATTAGCTATCTACCTACCTACTCAGATCCAACAGTTTTATGTCTAGATAAATAACTAAGAACAAGAATGTTCAAGTTGGGGCTAGAGAGATGGCTCAGGGGTTAAGAGCACTGGCTGCTCCTGCAAAGGACCCAGGTTCAATTCCCAGCACACACATGGTGCTAACAGTCCATAACTCCAGTTCTAGAGGAATCTGATACCCTCTTCTGACCTCCACAGGCACTGCAGAACACAGGTGCACTTACATATATGTAGGTAATATACTCATACACATAAAATAAAATAAAAATTTTTTAAACCAAAGAATGTATAGCTGGGCATGGTAGCACACACCTTTAATCCCAGCACTTGGGAAGCAGAGGCAGGCGGATCTCTCTGAGTTCAAGGCCAGCTTAATCTAGAAAGTGAGTTCTAGGCCAGCTGGGGCTACAGGGAAACCCTATCTCAAAAACACCCACCCCCCTCAAAAAAAAAGAATGTTCAAGGTATCTTTATGTTTAATAATCAAAAACTAGAAATAACCCAAACATTATCAACAAGAACATGTATAAACAAATACATTTCTATCAAGGAAAGCTGTGCCCACCACATACAAACAAAATAAATCTAACAAAAAAAGTTAAATAAAACATATAAAATAAAACATTGGTTTTACTACATGCATTTCCTAAGCAAATGCTAGTTTAAAAAATTAATCTTACTTCCATTTATCTATTTTTATGTCCGTGTGTGTGTGTGTGTGTGTGTGTGTACACAAGTCACAGCTATTGGAGCACAACTTATAAAAACTGGTTCTCCTTCTACTATGTGAGTTGCAGAGACTGAATTCAAGTCATCAGGGGCAACCAACTTTATCTGCTGAATCATCTCACTGACCCAAAACTTAACCTTTCAGTAAGCTTTTAATAACTCAAATAAGTCATTCAATAATTTCAATAAATTAGTATTCTTTAGGTAGGCTAGGAAAAGTTGGTGATTTTTTTAGATTGGGAGGGGTGTGGTTCAGTGAAAGAATAGGTGAACATCATATTTCAAAAGATAATACATTAACATGTTTAGAACTATGGATAGACTATAACTAGTAAAAATAAATTAACTACTACAATATTTTATATTAAAATATCTATTACTAGGGGACTGGAGAGATGGCTCAGTGGTTAAGAGCACTGGCTGTTCTTCCAGAGGACTCAAGTTTGGCTCCCACCCATTTGGTGGCTAACAACTGTCTGTAACTCCAGTTCCAAGGGATCAACATCTGCAGACATTGCACACACATGGTAAACTTACATACACGAAGGCAAAACATTCACACACATAAAATAAAAACAAATCGAAAAACTTTTCATGTCTATCACTAAAATACTTTACATTAAAATCTCACTTTAGTCTAATTATTCTTTTCCAAATATCAAAAAAATAAAGTATGCATAATCTCATGCAGGAGGATCAGGAATTCAAGGTGTTCCTCACATACAGGGCAAACTTAAGACTGGGCCACATAAGACTCCGTCTAAAAAAAAAAAATTTTTTTTTAACTCAGCTGGGCAGAGTGGCATACATCTATAACACCAGCACAAAGGAAACTGAGGAAATTGGATCTAAAGGATGGCAACTGTGAAGCTAGCTTGAAAGATAAAAAGACTATGCCACAAAAAATTATATTATATATAATTACATATATATATTGAGGTGGATAGCAAAATAGCCCATTGAGTAAAGGTAATTACTACCAAGTCATAATACCTGAGTTCAGTTCCCAAAACCCACATGGCAGGAGAAAACCAACCCCTACATACATGGCATTCCTTCTTTAACCCCTCCAATACATACAATAAATAAATGTAAAATTTTTGAAATTACTTTAAAATATTTTAAGGCCTGACTTTCCTAAGTAGATTACGTAATTATTTGTTTGCTCATTACATAAACATTTACTTGAGATAACAGTAATTACCATTGTCAGGCAAATTTTATTTAATTCTTACAAAAGCCTTGAGACCCATAATACTATTCTCTTTATTTTACCTATTAAGGAATTCAAGTTTGAAAATCCAAATAACTTGTCAATCACTTGTCTGACTTCAGAGGTGGCACTCTTAGTCTGTATAGTCTAGGCATGCTGCACATTATGGAGCTGTAAAATGACTAAGACAGACTCCGTTAATGATTTCAGAGTATAGAAACAAAGACTGAACAATTTAGCGTGTTAAAATATATGGTAGACTCTGATAAACATCTTTTAAGTAGCAAAACCAGTTTGGAAATACAAATAAAAAGAGAAAAAAGCAGAAATATGAATAAGTCTTTTTGAAATTTAAGCTAATCAGAATATAGTTCTTGAAAAGGTACAATGGAATTGGACTTTGAAGAACAAGATTTAAGATAGGCAGAAATGAACAGTCTACTACCATGGGTAACCCAGGAGGGTTACCAATAAAAGTGCACAAACCTAGATGAAAACCAGACTCATAAATTATTGACAACCCAGATTACAGCTATTCACCTGTGAGGCAGGTTTTAAGATGGTACCATTGCTATCAGCAGCGCAAATAATCCACAGAAAGGAAGAATATCTTTACCAGCTATACTTCCAACATTAGGCAGAATTTACGAAGAACTGCAAAAACTAAATTCAAAAAAACAAAATTGCCAATCAACAAATGGGCTAATGAAACAAACAGCTAGTTCTCAACATAAAAAACACAAATGGCCAATACGTACTTTTCAAAATTATTTTTATTTATGTGTATGCATGCATATATGCCACATGTGTGCAGGTGCCCACGGAAGCCAGAAAATGGTGTCAGATCTCCTGGAGCTCGAGTTACAGGCAGTTGTGAGTCACCTGACATGGATGCTGAAACCTGAACTCAGGTACTCTGGAAAAGCAGCAAACACTCTTAACCCACAGAACCATCTCTCCAGCCCCACAATGAATATTTGAAGTTTTCGATATACTTAAGCATTGGAGAAATGTAAATCAAAACTTCTTTGAGATACCATCTTATCCCAATCAGAAAAGCTTTCATCAAGAAACCTAACAGGCTGGAAAGATGACTCAGTAGTTATGCAGAGGACCCGGGTTCAGTTCTTAGGACCCACAGAGCAGCTCACAACCAGATCCAACTCATTCTTCTGGCCTCCGTGGGCATGTACACATATAGGCAAACACTCATACGCATAAAAAAATAAAAATAAATACATTTTCTTTAAAAAGAAGTCTGACAACAAATGCTGGTGAAGATGAGGGGAATGAGGGAACCTCACTTACTGCTGGTGGGAGTACAAACTACTACCAGCATTATAAATCGTTATGGAGGTTTCTCAAAAAATTAAAATAGAACTATCATACAACCCAGCTATTCCACCTCTGGGCATATACCCAAAGGGCTTTATATCCTACCAGAGAGAAACTTACACATCCATGTTTACTCCTATCTACTCACAAGAGCAAGAAAATGGAACCAGTCTGGATGTCTATCAACAGGTAAACCGATAATGCAAATGTGGTACACACATGGAATTTTACTCAGCTACAAAGAAAAATGGAATTATTTTACTCAGAGATAAAGAAAAATGAAATTGGATGAATCTGCAAAGTATAATATTAAGCAAGGTGATACAAACTCAGACAAAACCTGCATGCTCTCTCTCATGAGAACCCTAAGGTATAATGTATACACATATACATATACATGGGTATAAATGTGAGTTAAGCTTTAAAATGTAGGAGACCAAGAGAGTGTAAAAACGGAAGATAAGGAAGGATGTGGTGGACAAAAGGACCTATAAGACATGAAAAAGGTAAAGAGACTAGACAAAAAGGGAGCAGGGGAAGCGAAGCGGGGGGGGGGTCTACCAAAATACACTCTGTTCCAAAATGCCGCAGTACTATCTAATTATCTTGTATGTTAGTTTTTTAAATGCATGCACGGATTCTCTCTCTGCTCTTGACTGTGGATGTGATGTGAACAGCTGCCTCTCTGATTCCCCAGTGACGGCCGGTACCCTAGAATTAAACTAAACTGGCATCTTTACTTCATTTATCTGCTGTACTGTTTGAGACACAGCAGGAGTTTTTAAATTAGCTTAAGAACCAAAAGAAGTCGCTGCTGAATTTGCATCTGGACATGTTAGAGCTTCTGCTCTAGGAGCTACAAAGTCCAGTCAAAAATCTACTTTTGGGGGGAATGAGGGTTTAAGACAGGGTGTCACTTTGTAGCCCTGGTTAGTCTGGAGCTCATGATGTAGACTGACTGGGCTGGCCTCAAACACACAGAAATCTGCCTCCTGAGTACTGGGATTAAAAGAGCATACCACCATGCCCAATCGAAATCTACTTTTGCAAATAAAACCAAAATAAAAATAAATATTTTTAAGGCAGCATCATTGTAGCAAAGTCTCAGTCTGGATCTTTGAAGCAATTCAATCTTAGTCATAATCCTGTGCCTCTCTAATCTACTTTGTAGTCCTCTGACTTCATAATTCAGTCTGGAAATCATAGTCATCACCTAGTACCAGTCTCTAAAGCGTATCCTTTGCTATTGCTTATTCTGCAATTCAACTCTATTCTCTCACCTGTATTCCCCATCTCTCTTCTAGCCCATTAAAATCCTTTGAAAGTTGGGTTATGTTTTATTTTGTTTGACACAGTGTCTCCCTGCAGCTTTGTAGTCCACTGACTTCCATAACTGGAAACTTGCCGTGTAGACCATGCTGGCCTAAATCTCACAGGCATATATATATATCACCATGCCCAGCCTAAAAGTCAGTTTCAACCTCCTTAAATTCTAAGTATCTTCCTTGAATACTTCCCCTTAAGTTAACTGAATGCTAACTTTTTATTACCTATACTATTTTTAAGACTCTTTCTCCACTTATAAACCCAGAAGTAGAATTAATAATCTATTAACTCAACTACTAGTAGTTCCGATTAATATTCTAACTTCTGGATGCTGGGTATGGTGGCATACATCTTTAATCCCAGCATTCTAGAGGCAGAGGAGGTGGATCTCTGTGAGTTGGATTGACACAAATTGGAGGACCACCTAGTCTACACATAATATTCAAGCCAGTCTACTGAGACTTTGTCTTAAAACAAAACAAATTCTCCCTTAAAATTCCCATAAACTAGAAGAACAGAGAGGATATCCGGAAAGAAATTCAATAAAAATACCCAAAACAGAGCCTGCCAAATGACTTGGCAGGTAAAGGTCCTTGCCAGGCAAGCCTGGCAACCTAAGTCCAATCTAAAGAACCCATCTAGTGGATCCACAGAGTTGTCCTGTGACCTACACAAACACAGTAATAAATAAAATTTTTAATTAAAAAGTTCCAGGACTAGAGAGATGACTCCGTGGTTAAAAACACTGACTTCTCTTGCAAAAGACTCAGGTTCACTTCAAACATGGCACCTAATAAATGTTGGAAACTCCAGATATCTCATATTTCTGACCTCTGTGTGCATTGAACATATGTGATACACTTACATACATGCAGGCAAAACACTCATACACACACACAAAAAAAATTAGTTAACAAGTTAATAACATTTTTAAAATTAAAATTCCTATAAATTCAGTTTCCTCACCCACATTTGTGATTGTTACTTACAGTCTACATCTACCATTCCTAGAGCAGTCTCATACTTGGTTCATAGTTTTCCTCTCCATTCTTAAATCTACCATTATTTTACAGGACTAAAATCCCACTGAATCAACTCACTCAAAATAAAACTCGTCTGTTTACTCCAAACTTCTACATAGCTGCATTTTAGCTTCATGCTTAGAACTGAGGTAAAACATTTCACTCTTCTTAAACATGAAACTTTCAGTCTATAACATGCTGTTCTTTGGCCCCTCAACTTTCTCACTCCCACTGAATTCATTCCTCAACCCCACATCCTTTCACATTTTACCCTAAATAAAACTAAATTCATATACTTACTTACTCCAAATACTTACTCCTACACTGCTTGGCATTATTGAAGTCACCAAATTGTAGGAACTACAATCACTAACACATTTTAAAGCTTCATAATTACTTGATTACGTCCTCTATCCATCCCTATTTGACCTCCTATTCTTGAGTTCATATTATTTCAAAGGCTCTCTCATAATATCATCTTGCCTATTTCATATACAAGCCATGACTATAATATTAACTTCTCAAAATGTAGCTATACTCATCTTCTTTCCCTTCTTTCCCCATGTGACATCAAATTAACTCCATTTTCTGCTATTTCTCTGGGACATCACCCCATTAACTATTTCATTTATTTATTAATTTACTGTGTATGACTGTTTCATCTGCAGGTATATAAGTACACTACATGTATGCAATACCTGCAGAGGCCAGAAGAGGGCATCAGGTCTGGTGGAACTGGACTTAGAGACAGTGTGTTAGCCACCATGTATATGCTAGGAACTGAACCTAGGTGGTAACTGTTCAGTCATTTCTCCAGCTCTCATTAGCTATTTTTTAACTGATTTATCTTTAGTCATTTTCCCCTCTACTGACCACTTCCCCACGCCCTTGCCAACCCAGTCTTTATATTCTTTTCTCTTTGATCCTAATTTCCTACTCAAGCTGCAAAACTCTATCCCCACTATCTCTCTTTTTTTTTTTTCAGCATTTTTCTGTAGCCTATTTCCTCACCATCACTCAATTCCTTTAGCTTCTTAAACTCTAGCTTTTCGTTCTGTCCTACTAGAACCATATTTACCTCTACCAAAAGCAACTTTCTAATTGCCAAATCTAATACCTGCACACCACTTTATCCAAAACATTTTCATTCTTTCTAAACCTATTCCTAATCTGCCTATTTAACTGCTCAGCAATGCTTATTCTTCTCTACTTGTAAATTATCTGTGATTCAAAATTTCTCCCTTTATACTAGTTCTACAGGAAATTCTATTCACTCCTGACTTCAGGTATCATCTTGGTGAATAATGCAGTTTTATCGTGATTAATTGTACCATCTCAGCTTGAACTTATTCGAAGTTCATTACTTTTCCAACATTGTAAAGCAGACATCACTGAAAGATGCTAGGAAGTATATCATGGGACACTAGTCCCTCAAGATGGAACTGAAGAAGGAATTGGCTTTCTCAAGTTTGAGACGCAGTCAGCCACTTTTTTTTAACATTTATTTATTTTGATAGGGAGCAGACATGCTCTACTGCTCATGTGGAAGTTTGAGGACAACTTTCAGGAGTCAGTTCTCTCCCTCTACCGTGTGGGTTTTAGGGACTGAATTCAGGTGTCATGGTTGCTAGCAAATGCCTCTAAGCCATTCACCAGCCCTCAAGCACTTTCTTGGTAAACCACAGTGTACAATAGCCTGCACAGGATATGAAAAACCTCGAAGTTAAAAAAAAAATTGTGGCACATGCCTTTAATCCAAGCACTTGAAGACAGAGGGACCTGTACTTTTGAGTTCCAGGCCAGCCAGCCAGGTCTACAGAGTGAGACTATCTCCAAAACTGATTAATTAATAAAATTTTTAAAGCCCAGATGCAGTGGAAAATATCTGTAATTCCAGCACTCCTACAGTGAAATGGGAAACAGAGACAGGAGACTCCTCAAATAAAGACTGGCACAAACAATAAAATGCCAACTCCTGAAGAATGCCCTCTAACCTCACTCAATCACATGCTCTGGCACAAGCATACACAGGCATATCATACATACATATAAATAAGAAAATTTTTAAGACTTCTAAATTTGTGTTACTATATTTTTATTGCCACCTTTCCACCTCTTTTTTATGTTGTATTCATTAAATTCATCTGTGTATTTATGAACTTTGATGACTATAAATGTCTTTGGGTTCCAGTTAACAATACTCCTATGAAATGCATCTATGTGCATTATAACCAGCACATGAAATCCACAGAAACTCAACCAAGAAAACTTTATTTTCTACTAATATGTATATTAAAGGGAATGGAGAGATGGTTCAACAGTTAAGAGCACTTGGCTGCTCTTGCAGAAGACCAGGGTTCAAATCCCAGCACCCACATAGAGGCTAACCACGATCCACAACACCAGTCCCAGGGGAATCCAATGCCCTCTTCTGACCTCTGCAGGCACTGCACAACACAGGTGTACTTACATACATGCAGGCAATACATTCATACAAATAAAATGAAAATAATTTTTAATCTCAAAAAATATGTGAAAAATGTAATACACTATGAAGAAGCAACACTTAAAATTAATGTTCACATGGGCATGATGGCACACACCTTTAGTCCCAGTATTTGGGGAAGCAGAGACAGGTGGATCTCTGTGAGTTTGGGACCAGTCCAGTCTAACTAGTGAGCTCCAAGCTAGCTGAGGCTACAAGGAGACCCTGCCTCAAAACAACAAATTAATATTCACATTATAAAACTAGAGGCATACTTGAAAAAAAGCTAGAAAATGTTAGACCTAAGAATGGTTCTTTTTATACATTACTTTTCAGAAAGTACATTTGCAAAAGGAATTCACTAGAAAAAAAATTGTCAGATGATATAAACATCAGTGTCTTTTATGAATCTGCAATCTTAATTTCAAAACTCACTTAAAAAGATCTTTCTCAGAAATAAAACATAAATGCCAATGTATTTTAAGGATTAGCAACTTTTTATTCTCAAAGTTCTTTTCCCACAACTATCTGCATCAAATTAACTGTAATAAATGAATGTAACTAGATGAAAGATACATATTTTGATGATGGAAATGACCAATATCTCACTCTAACACACACACACAGGAAACATAAGGCAAAATGAAATTCATTTATTGAAAAGAAACTCAGCATCCTACACTGAGGTTACGATTACACCTAACTGTTCTGCATTAGGAAACTTCCAAATGACACCAGACACTATATCTTTTTCTACTGTGTCACTTGAACATAGGAAACAAAAATATTCAAACAAAAACTGATCAGTGATGGCACATGCATACAATGCAAAGACACCTTTACATGTTGCAAAAACATACTTTCAAAGGCAAAGAATTACTAGTATTAGGCCTGGAGACATGACTTAGCATTTAAGAGCACAAGCTGCTCTTGCAGAGGACCCAGGTTCAATTCCCAGCACCCACACGGCAGTTCATAGCCATCTATAACTCCCATTTCAGGGAATCCAACATCCTCTTGTGGCCTCCACAAGCACCAGGCATGCACATGGTACATACAGAAATGGAGGCAAAAAGTTTACTCATAAAAGTAAACTTTAAAAAAAAAATTGCTACAATTAAAATACACAACACACAGAGTTGAGCAGGATAGCATATAAGACTGAGGCAAGAGGATGCTGAGCTCCGGACCAACCTGGGCTGCACAGTGACAAACTCCCCCTTCCTGCAAAAAGAGACAAAAATATTGAAACTGATTGTATATGAAGAGATCTTGGAGAAGAACAGGGGATGGTGGCCTATGCCTTTAATCCCAGCACTCAGGAGGCAGAGGCAGGCAGATCTCTATAAGATGTAGGCCAGCCTGGTTGGCATAGCAAGTTCCATCCAGGCCAGCTGGGGCTTACAGAGAGATCCTGTGCAAAGACAGAGACAGAGAGACAGAGAGACAGAGACAGAGAGATTGAGATTTCAAATCTCAGGATTTCAACTACTTCAAGGAAAGTCCACAGAAAATTACTCCCTCCTTCTAGTTAAGGGCAATAAACGTTTTAACTGCATTACCACAGGGCATTCCTAAATAGATTTGAAACAGTATTTCTACAAAACAGAAAAAAACAGTACTCTCTTCTTTAAGGCAGTGATGTCAGACATGCTGACCAGTCTCCAAGGGACACCTGAGGACAATAACTTGACTCAATAGGCCTTCACATGTATGAAAAAAGTGTGAACTTCGATGGGGGAGTTATGGAGGGTGTAGACAGGGGAGGGAGTCTAAATATGATTGAGATGTAAGAAATGCACAAAAATTTAATTTAAAAAGAAAGAAATTTTAAGTGGGTCAAGGAGGCCCGTAACCCCAGCACTCAGGACAGACAGGTAAGCAGGAGGACAGCAAATTTGATGCTAGCCTGGGTTACACTGTAAGACCTTGTCTCAAGAAAACAAAACTTAATCCATCGGCATTACTTCACGTACTAGACTATGCACTTCTAAGTCCACAGGAACCAACACAAGTAGTTGAGGGACCTTTAACGGATGGCACTTCTGACAAGCTTATTGACTGGGAGGAGCTGTATCTCACATTTTATACAAAACTCAAGAGGATCACTTAAGTCTTCAAACTGCCAAAAAAAAATTTACTGGGAATAAAAAACAACAAAAGACCGGCTTGAAATCCTTTGACTTTCGAACCACTTTTGGAAGATGCTGGAGGCTGGAAAAGAAAAACGCTATTAAAGGAGCCTGTTGAGGAAAAAGACAGGAGGTGTATTTACTAGAGGACCAGCGGGCCCAGCAGCAAGCCCCGCCCCTCCCTCAGTACAGCCTCCCGCGACCCGAAGAGGACAGCGAAAGCAGGCCGGGCAAGAACTCCGAAGCTGGGGGAAGTGGGATCCAGGGCGGAGGGGAGCGGAACAACACCCGAGGACGCCGAGGAAGGCGTGGCAGGAGAGCCGCGAGCCCACCGCAGGACCCGGGGCCGACACATCCCGGGAGGGGATCGCGGGCGAAGGAACCACCCCCGGTGCGAGGGGCAGGCTGCGGTGACTCCGCTGAGTCTGACAGTCCGGGCCTGCGGCGGTCCGCGCGCTCCCGGGGCCCTCCATTGTGCGCGCCCCCGCCGGCCGCGCCGCTCCCTCCCGGCCGCCCGCCGCCCGCCGCCCGGCCCCCGCCGCCCGCCGCGCAGGTAGCTCGGTGCGCTCGGCGCTCGCGCAGGCCTCCTCACCCGCAGAAGATCGCCGGCGCCCTGGCCTCCCCTGGTCCATCTTCTCCGCCCCCGGTTCCTCGAGTCGCACTTTAACGAGCTGTCACCTCGGGACCCCTCAGGCTGGGTAAGGGAGGGGGAGGGGGGAGAAAGCCAGCCAGAAGTGCGAGTCGCGCTTGCGCAATCGCGGCCGCCTCCCTCCGACCGGAAGTCCCCCGCCCCTCCCCTCCGTGTGGATATTACTTCCTGGGGCTTGCTTTCTGCCGAGGCTGACGACGCCACCTCTCCGTTCGCGAGGCCTTAGTAGGAGGGAAAGTCAGGCTCGGTGTGAGATTTTAGTCCTTGATTTTAAAGCTCAACTTGACAAAAGTTAAAAATACTGAATTCCTTCATTTTATTAGTATAAAAAGTGGCCCGAAGATTAAAACACCATTGCTTTTTCTTTCCAGCACTTCGTCAAGAAGCGTCCTCAAATTTAGAAGCAAAATGATTTAAAAACAGGAAACTCTGCTAACAGTGCAGTTTTTGTTGTTACCTGTCTTGTTTATTTACTGTTTGTTTTTTTGAGACAGGGTCTCCCTGTACCCCTGCTGGCTGAAACCCACAGACATCTGCCAGCCTCTGCCTCCGAGGGCTAGTTAAAGGCGCTCTCCAGGCTTATTTACCTTTTTTTTTTCTTTTTTTTTTAAGACATAATGCTCACTTTGAAGCCCAGGTTAGACCAGAACACAAAATGTAGCTCAGGCTAGACTTGAGACTCCCTTCAATCCTCCAGACTAGGATTACAGGTATGTGCCACCATGTCTCGTGGCATAGTAATTTAGTGTTTCGAGGAGAAATTAAGAGGTGAGCAAATGTGTAGTTTACAAAGAAGATCTATTTTAAATTAAAATTCACCATTATTAAGGTTCCTCCAAGAAATAAATGAAAGGCCAGGCATGGTAGTTCACATCTATAATCCCAGCACTCAAGAGGCATAAGCAGAGGCTCGCTGTGAGTTCAGTGACTGCCTAGTCTAATACTGAGTTCCAGACCTACAAGGGCTACAGAGTGAGGATAGAAAAAAAAAAAAAAGAGGCGAGTTAGGAGAGACCTTAGAAGTACTTAAATTGAACAGGGTCTCACCAGTGTGGTAAGTCGCATCCTTATCAGTATAGGAATTGTTTGGTTCCTAGCCAATTAAAGAATTAAAAGGCAGGAAAAATCTCACTGCAGCAGAGAACACCAAACAGATAAACACACATTCATACAGAACAATGCTCTCCACAAGTGGAGACAACCCAGAAACGGAAATCCAACACCGTCCCCCAAGAAAATCTGGGTGTAAAGGGTTTCAGAGGTTTCTCCTCCCCTAATTTTGGTTTGGTTAATGTAAACAAAATGGGTGCTGCTAGGCTTATGGCCCCAAATGATGAGGCATCTAGGTCTTAAGTGCTCAAGGCAGGTCAGTTAAAGGGACCCTGTCCTTTCTACCAGAGACCTAGAAGTTGAACGTGTGCCATCTTTATAACTTCCCAGTGACCCTGTTGGCTTGTAGAGATTTAGTCCCTACATCATCATATAACCTAGGCTTTCATGAGTCTTGAGATCCACCCAAATACTAAGATTACAGAATTCTTTACATTTTTATTTTTTAATATTTTATATTATATATATATATATATAGAGAGAGAGAGAGAGAGTGGTGCACGTGGAGAGTAAAGGGCAACTAGCAGCAGTTGGTTCTCTCCTACCACTAGGTGACTTCCAGGAATCTAACTCAGGTTGGCAGGCTTGGGAATAGGCCTTTACCCACTTAGCCAGCGAGATGGCCTGATTTTCTTTTTTTTTTTTTTTTTTTTTTAATGTTTATGAGTGTATTGCCTATATGTATGTAAGTGTACCTGTGCCGTGCAGTGCTGGTGGAGGTCAGAAGAAGCCATTGGATCTCCTGGAACTGGAATTACAGATGGTTATATGCTGCCATGTGGATTCTGGGAATTGAACCCAGGATCTCTGCAAGAGCAGTCAGTGCTCTTAACTGTTGGGCCATCTCTCCTGCCCCCTGATTTTCCTTTTAATTTTTTTTTTCTCAGAGCCAGGAATAGTGGCATATGTCTGTACTCCTAATACTTGATTGGCATTGGCAGGAGCGTCAGGAATTCAAGGTCATAATTAGCTACTTAGCAAGTTCAGGCCAGCCTAGGCTACATGAGACCTCTCTAAAAAAAAAAATCCCAGGAAGTTCTGTTGCATACGAAAATCTGGGAAACTTAACACTTGCTACCATCTGATTTGTTTCTAGTTCTAATAGTCTATCTTCTATTTATCTTTACTTCTTGTTGATTACATAAAGCTTCTTGTTGCTGAGTTTTGTTTTGGTTGGTATTTTGGGCAGAAGAGGGGGTTGAGGCAGTCCAGCATGGTGTTGACTCTGACCTTATTCATCTGATGCTCCTGCCTCCACCTTTGATTTTGGAAACAGGATCTTGTTTCCAGACTTGCCACCATATTGCTTTGTCTTCTGAAAGGCTGTATGATAGAAGTAAAAGATCTGAGTCATTTGTAATTAAATTAAAATACTTAGGTATTGTTAGACCTCACTCTCAGCCCGGGGACTCGAACCCCAATGGGCCATCTGAGCGCCTAAAGTCGGGGAGCCCCAGTCCCAAGAATCCAGACCGTCAGATGCAAAAAGTACGAGGTTTATTTCACTTGCGCAAGTGGGGGACTCAGCATCGGGAAGCCAAGCCCCCCCTGACCTCGGCTGGGCCAGGCTTTTATAGTAGAAACTCACAGTATTATTATTCATTACTTGTTACATTTGGATTGGCTTTTGGCCTACAGACCAGGGTCACAGAGAAGACAATTTTACATAGTCCAACCTTTTTTCAGAAATGCCACACACATTATTTTGTAGTTTACAAGATGTTGACTTAACTGAATGTTTAACCCACCATCCTATAGATGGGATATTAGGGGCTGTTCTTGTGGAATGTTTAACCCACAATTTTATAGACGAGGTATTAGAGGCTCTTCTTGTAAATACCACAGACGTTATCTCACATATCATGAGATGTTGACATAGCCCTTGACTGGGACTTTCTAGTTTGGGAGGAGGTAAGCTAACAAAGGGGACCAGGCATTTTTCCATGAAAGCAGGGGTCCTACAGTATGACTTCTGTACTCTTCACTTCTTAAAATCTATAGAAGCCAGGCATGGTGGTGCTTACCTTTAAACCCAACACTTGGGCACTTGGGAGGCAGAGGCAAGTGTATTTCGGTGAGCTGGAGGCCAGAATTGTCTACATAGAGAGTTCCAGGCCAGCCAGGGCTACATAGTTTTTTAAAAAAAGAAATAAATAAATAAAAGAGGGGTAAGGACCTGGAAAGATGATTCACCAGTCAAGAGTACATGCTGCTCTTCCAGAAGATCTCAGGTCAATTCCCAGCACTTATATGGGGGATATGACACATCTGGCTTCTGAGGACACCTGCATTCACATGCACATACACACAGGCAGACATGTACGCATAATTTAAAAATCCTTCCTGGGCATGTTCTGGCATGCCTTTAATCCCAGCATTCAGGAGGGAGAGGCAGTGAAATTTCTGTCACTTTGAGGTCGGCCTAGTCTGCATAGTAAGTTCCAGGCCAGCCTGGACTACATAGTGAGACTCTGTCTCAAAAACTATTGAAAGATAATGTATTTGGGTCTAATAAATATTTCTTCAATATTGATATATAAAGACACTTTAAGGTTATATATAGCTCATTGGTAGAAGGCTTACCTAGCATGCAGAAAACCTTTGGTTCAATCCTCAGCACCACGTAAACCAATTGTGATAACACACATCTTAATCCAAGCATTCAAGTGGTAAGGGCAGGAAGATCAAGTCATCAGTGGCTACTACGTAGTGAGTTCAAGGCCAGCTTGGGCTACATAAGACTATGTCTCAAACAACAACAAACTTTGTTGTATTATCAACTGATATCTGGTCTTTTAATAAGTTTGAGAACAATGTAGAGGGACAATCACTATCTACAAATAAAGACTTTAAGGACATTTTCATGTACTGTAGGCCATGTACTATAGGAGGGAATAAGCTTTAGGCAATAAAGTTTTTAAATGATTAAGGATCGTATTTGTAGGCCAAGTTAAAATACCCTTGAGTCCGTAATATATATAAATTAATTTGTTGTTTTAGCTGTAAAATAAACATTTTTAGTAGATATCTTAGAGATAATTTAGAGAGATGTCTTTCAATTTTACTGCTGAGGCCCATTAATTTATTTTTTAATATTTTTTATTTTATATGTATATGAATGTTATGCCTGTGTGTATGTAAGTGCACCAGTGTACCTGTGTTGTGCAGTGTCCTCAGAGATTAGAACACATCGTGAGAGCCCCTGGAACTGAAGTTACAGACAGTCATTAGCCGCTATGTGGGTGCTTGGACTAAACCTGGATCCTCTGCAAGAGTAGCCTGTGCTCTTAACCGCTGAGCCATCTCTCCAGCCCCAAGGCCCATTAATTTAAAATTAGGGTTAGTAGCTATAACTTACCTAGCCTGATAATGAAATGTGTTTACTTATCTGGCCTGATACCAATAATTTAAATAGAGACTTAATAAAGATGCCTGCATCTCTTCAATAGGTGAGCTGTTGCTATTTTTTATAGTCTGTCTTTAAATTCTTTTTCTTTTTGTTTTTGTTTTTTTGCAGGGGATGTTTGTTTGTTTTGAGACAATCTCCCTGTAGTCCCAGCTGACCTGGAATTTGGAACTTGCTTGCTATGTAAAACCCCTCTGGTCTTCATTTCCTTAGATCTTACAATTGTAATTTTCAAATTTGTTTTGAGGCTAGGCATGATACTATGATACTAATTAGGCATGATGCTAATCCGAGCACTCAGGAGGTGTCAGATCTCTGTGTGTTCCAGACCAGTCAGTGATACATAGTAAGACCCTGTCTCAAAAAACAAACAAAACCAAAACAAAAAAGGTTTTTCAGGAAAATCTTAAGACTTGAAATCAAAGCTTTAGGTGTTTTAAATGAATGTGTAGGGTTGCCCTGTCTCCAAGGTTTGTTTGGAGTACAGGAATGATTATATATGACTATTAATTTGTCAACAAATACTTGGAAATCTACCAATGAAACTATAAGTATAAACTGAATTCTAAAGAGTTTATAGCTGCTGTGGCTGGAGAGATGGCTAAGCAGTTAAGAGCACTGATTACTCTTGCGGAGGACCCAGGTTCGATTCCCAGCACCCACATGGCGACAAACAACTGCCTGTAACTCCAGTTCCACAGAATCTGACACTCACTTCTGACCTCCTTGGGAATTGCATGACACAGGTGCACTTACATACATACAGGCAATACACTTATACACATAAATAAAAATAAGTAATTTTTTTAAAGAGAGAGTTTGTAACTGCTGTTTAAGAAATAGATGGGGCTCGAGAGATGGCTCAGTAATTAAGAGCACTGGCAGCACTTCAAGAGGACCTGGGTTTGGTTCCAAGCACTCATATGGTGGCTGATCACCATCTGTAACTCTATTTCCAGGTTATCTAATGCCCTATTCTAGCTTCTTTGTGAAGGGCATGGTGTGGTGTGGGCCCTGGCAAGGTTACCTGCTATGAGGATTAAGGAAGTGGCTCTTGTGGTTACCTGCTATAGAGGGACCCCAACATCTTTGGGCACTGCACACATATGGTACACTTACATACATGCAGGCAAAATACTCATACACATACAATAAAAATAAATCCCAAAACAATTTTTAAGAAATGTATTAGATATCTTAAGCTCAAAACGAATTTTATTTGGTCTTTCTTTTTTATCTGAAATTTAAAATAGGTGGGCAAAAATTTTTTTTTTTTTTTGATAGAGTCTTCTGTACAGCCTTCCCTAGCCTGGAACTTAGTAAGTAAACCCAGGTTGGCCTCAAACTCAGAGAGATCTGGCTGCCTCTGCCTCTCAAGTGCTGACAACTAGTGATTTTTTAAAAATATTTTATTTATTAGTTTTATTTTATGTATATAAGTGTATTGCCTGTGTGTATGTAAGGGCACCTGTGTCACGCAATGCCCACAGAGATCAGAAGAAGACATAGGATCCCCGACCCGAAACTGGAGTTACAGATGATTATTAGCCTCTATGTGGGTACTGGGAAGTGAACCCAGGTCCTCTGCAAGAGCAGCTAGTGCCCTTAACCACTTCTAGATTGCTAGAGCAACCTTCTAGCCCCAATAACTAATGATTTTTTAAAGTACTGGTAGTATATATTTGTTTCTAATTTCTAGGTTGGCATCACTCTATATCAACCTTAGAATTATATTTTGATTATTTCAAATAAAAAGACATTACTTTTATATCTTATTTTGTAAGTATATATAGAGGTAAAGTATATAGCATAAATATGCCACTGTGAACCTTCTTTAAATTTCTGTGTATGTGGTGTATGCATGTATTTGCAGGTGTGTTTACCTTTTGTGTGCAGATAGAGACTGGAGGTCAACACTTGCTATTGCCAATGCTATCACTCTCCACCTCATATTTTTAGGACAAAGACTATCACTGAACCTGGGACTAACTGACTGAACTGGGCTTACCAAGGAATCCCTCGGATCCACCTGTCTCCACACCCCCATCCCCACCACAGAGTTACAGACGCACACTGCCACACAGCTTCCACACGAGTGCTGGGAGTGGTGACTCAAGTCCTCATGTTTCCACTGAACACCTCCCAGTCCCTAACCTTCTTAAGTGTGGAATTCAGTGACATTTGATAGATATTCTGTTGTGCAACCATCACAACTGCTAGCATTTTTTTTCTGTCATCCACCCAAAACAGAAAATCTGCACCATCATGCAGTAATCCCTTAAACCTTTCTCTCCCAATCCTATAACTGGAGTTTTATGGCAAAATTCTTGGCTCCAACAGCCACAACAGACTAGGACCAGCCACCCATCTCAATATACCAATTAAATATGGGATGGTAAGAAGCAGAAGAAAGGCTTTTGATTTTCGTTTTCGTTTTCGTTTTCGTTTTCGTTTTGAGATAGTATCTCACTATGTAGCCCTGGCTGGCCTGCGGCTTGCTGTGTAGACCAAGCTGGCCTCGAAATCAGAGATCTGCCTGCCATTGCCTCCCAAGTGCTGGAGAAAGGGTTTGTAATGAATGCATATTGTGAAGCAGAACAGATAAAGGGATCTAGTGACCCTCCCCCCAGCTTGTCTTTGGGGATACTGATATGGACTTTACACTTAAGTAGAGGAAGATTTAGTACTGGAAGAAGAGGTTAGCATATTTAAGCAGTCTTTCTGGTCATGGAGTGGTCCCACCATCTCTGTCTCAGCTCATGTCCTGCAAGGTGGTCAGGTTATAATCTGTTAATCGAGGTCATTGCCTTAGAGGAGCAATCTGGGTCCTACAAGATGATCTGCGCCAGGGGCTAACCTCTCCTCTCTGTCATAGGTACTGTTCTCATTTTAAGGGTGATCTTGCTTGCTTGCCACCCTTGCTGTTAACAGGATTCAAGGTGACAACAGGTTTAGGACAATTATTTATCCTTGTGCCTTCAGCATTAAAAGGAAATGCTCTCTATATAAATACCCCTTGAGTCCTTAACATGTCCACACACATGTTATCAGGTGGCCCAAAGTAAAGGAAACAGATGCAAACTAAAGGCAGAGATGCCAACTTTCATCCTGTTCTCAGTTACTTGTTGACCCAGGTGAGGAGTCAACGCTTTGTTTAGCAAAAGCAGTTTCTAAGAGCCTATTACAGGCCTAGGCAACTGTAATCTACTTTCTATCCTTTAAAAATTATCTAATCTGGAAGGAGAACAAAGTGGGAGCAGTTAATATTATCCAATCAGAAAACCAAATGATGTCTAATACACACTATGACATAATAGACCTTGAAAACATATCAAATGATACAAGTCAGTCAAAAAAGGGCAATGCCGCCCGCTCATGGTCCAGATCTGCCTTTTCCATCAGGGGCTCCACGTGCATGCATATGCCATGCATATGCCTGTCGCCATGGCACAGCAAAAGCAACTCTAGTCTTGATTGAAACGTAGACTGGTCACACGTTGGAGTGGCTGCTGAATCATGGTTCAGAATTGCTTCCTTGGATCAAAAAGGATAGAATTTCAAGGAATCCTGGGTGGGGAAGGCCCTCCTTTCTTGAGTCCTACAACCTCTGTCCCCAGAATGATTTCTTCCTCCCCACTTTTTTGTCTATTTTGTTTTGAGATAGGGCCTTGCTATCAAGAATGAACTCTACCCCTGGGACCCTGGGAGAAGATCCCCTAGAACTGGAGTTACAGACAATTGTTAGCCACCACGTGGATGTTGGGAATTAAACCCAGTTTCTCTGCAAGAGCAGTCAGTGCTCTTAACCACTGAGCCATCTCTCCAGGCCCTAGATATAATATTCTTTTTTTTAAATTGATTTATTTATTTTGCGTGTATGAACAAGTACGCGCATGCGCGTGTGTGTGTATGTGTGTGTGTGTGTGTGTGTGTGTGTGTGTGTGTTTGGGTAAGCTGTCCATGAGACACCTTGATGGCCCAAGGCATGACATTCTGACCTTCCCTAAAGATTAAAGCTTACATACTATTATCTCCAGCTTTAGGAGTTAATCCAAGGACTGGAGAGGTGACTCTGCATTAAGAGCACCTACCTCTCTGGCATAGAAACATGGTTTAGTTCCCAGCATCCACATAATGACTCACAACTCCCTGTAACTCCATTTCCAGGAGATCAGATGTCCTCTTCTGGTCACTGTGGGTTCCAGCATGAACATAGTACATGAAGATACACGAACACATAAGTAAGATAAATCTTTTAAAAAAGAGTTAACCGAACTGGGCCTGTTAATCATCTAATCATCTGGCCAGGAGACCACACCTCAGGAAAAATTATTCAATTGAAGACATACTAAAGAGATAAGAGGACTAACTCTCCCCTTAATGAGGTCACATACTTACACCCTAGGGACCCCACTCTCAGCAGATGTTCATTGTTAAGCCTGCCTAATTTTCTGAGTTCTAACTCAAAAAGTATAACTTTTCCTTTCTATCCTCCTTTTCTGGATACCAACCAAAAGCCTGAGCATGCTTTACCTGACATTCTGATGGTTTCCACTCTTTCTCTGAAGCCCCTCCCTCTGCCTCTCCACAGCTGCTTGCTGTTCTCTATGTCTGATTCGAAGGGCATGACTTTCTCTCCTCTTCTCCATCTCCTTCCTCCTGGCAGCCACTGGGATTCTCAGCTGGCCTGTCCCATTGTTTTCCTCCCAAACTCTAATAAAATGGTCCTTAAGCTTCCCTCTGCGTCCTTTTACATTTTTAATTGCATTTATTTGCTGTTTGTTTGTTTGGACGGCACACAGTTGCCACAGTGCCAGTGCAGAGGTCAGAGAATAACCTGTGGGAGTCAGCTCTCTCCTCTGGAGGTCCTAGGAATCAAATTCAAGGCATCGGGATGGTGGCAAGCACCTTTACCCAGTGAGCCATCTTCCTGGGCCCTTTTTAAATTCTTTTCTCAATAAGACTAAGAACCCACACAAAAAGGGCCGGCTATGCTGGCACACACCTTTCATCCCAGCACTCAGGAGGCAGAGGCAGACAGATCTCTGTGAGATCAAGAACAAGGGCTGCCTGGTCTACGTGGTCCACAGAGTGAGTTCCAGGCCAGCTGGGACTGCAGAGAAACCCTGTCTTAAAAAAAAAAAAAAAAAAAACTGATTCCCCTATTATTATTTAAATCTCCATTTTGATTTAAATAAGATCTTTCCTAATGAAAGTTTTGGGTTTTAGAATCTCTGGTTCCAGTACCTTAGTTTTCCTTCTCAGAATTCAAGTTTAAACTTGATTTCTCTGTGGCATGAGGTGCATCCCTTTAATCTCAACCTTTGAGAGATGAAGGCAGGAGGATAAGAAGTTCACATCATCCTCAGCATTGTTGAGAGAGGCCACCCTTGATGACCATCATGCTTGGACAGCTTCTGTGTAGTTTGAATGAGAACTGTCCCACATAGACTCAGGTATTTGAACACTTGATCCCGATTGCTGGCACTGCTTGGGGAGGTTATGGAACCTTTGGACGGTGAAACCTTGCTGCCAGAAGTACATCACTGGGGGCGGGCTTGAGAGCTCACAGCCTCGCCTCCACATTTAGTTTGCTCTCTCTTCCACTATGTGGATGACAATGTGATCTCTCAGCTTCCTGCTCTGGCAACCTGCTGCCATGCCTCCCTGACCAAAGTCTTGGTCATGGTGTTTTACCACAGCGCCAAAAAGTAGCTAATACAACTTCTATTCAAATATATTACCAAACCTCTAAGTGCTAGCCTAGGATATCCTATGCACCCAGCCTGTACTAGTTTTGGGTACATGCAAAATAAGTCAAATTAGGTCCTCAAAATGAACTTTTAAGAAAAAAACCCCAACTTACCATCTGATGCATTATGCATAATTGTGAGTGCATATGCTTAAAATCAAGTGCATTATAGAACATGTGGTAATGAAATGGTTACATAATATGTCAATTAAAATAGAGAATCAGAGACACAGAGATGGCTTAGTGGATAAAGGTACCTGTCCCATTGCCTGAAAACCTTAGTTGGATCTCTACAACTCACAAGGTGGAAAGAGAGAGCCAGCTACCAGAAGTTGTCTCTGACCTCCAAAAACATCCAGTGCTATGTGTTCACCCACATTCATCACCCACACAATCAAATAAATAAAATGAAAGAAAAAATTAAAATAGAGAACCACCTGAACTATGTTCCTGGGAAACAAACGCCTTCTGTTGAACCCCATTAAAAGAATCTTCAAACAATAATTGGGACCCTGGGGCAGTTAAGATGACTCAGTGGGTAAAGGAACTTGCCACCAAGCCTGAAAACCTGAGTTCAGACCCCAGAACCTACAAGGTAGAAGTGTAGAACTGACTCCAACAAGTTGTCCTCTGACCTTCACATACATGCTATGTCAAATACACACACACACACACACACACACACACACACACACCAATAAATGTGTTTTTAAAAAATCCAGGCCTATGAATATCTTTACTAATGTGGCCCATTTTGCAAGCTGTCAGAGTCCTTATTTCAGTCCTTTGAGTTAGAGGCCAGGAAGGGGAAACAGCTGTCCCAAATCATAACCACCAGTAACAGTGGCACACTATCAACAAGTTCAAAGTCAGCCCAACTATATGAGACTCTCAAACAAACAAATGATACCCTCATCTCCGTATAGAATATGAAAAAGGAAAACGAAAAGAAGGAGGGTCAGCTGTTAAAGCAGGACCTGACAGTTCTGTGTGTCTCGCCTATCTTTCCACTAGGTGGTGCCATTAGATATCTTTCAGTCTAGGTTCCTAAATGTATTGTTTCTGGTTTTGGGTATTTTCTGGTGTTTTTTGTTTTGTTTAATCTCTTGAAAAAGATTGTGTGTGTATAGTATATGCATGGGCACATGGTGCATGCACATGTTTATATGCATGGAGAGATCAACATCAAGTGTCTTCTTCTATCACTATTTTTCCAGACAGGGTCTTTCACCAAAACTTGAGCTTAACAGTTTGCTTAACAGAGACTGGCTGGCCAGTGAGCTCCCACAATCCATTTGTCTCCACTTCTAGCCCTTCACCTCTCTTCCCCAGTGCTGAGGTTATGGACATGCTAGGCTTTTACATGAGTGTTTGAGATTCAAGTTCCAGTTTGGTGGCAAGCATTTTGCCGGCTGAGCCATCTCCCCAGCCTTTTATGTGGGTTCCAGAAATTGAACTCAGGTCAGCAGGCTTGCACAGCAAGCACCTTTATCCACTGAGCCATCCTATCAGCCCCTGATGTTTCTTTATGGTCCAGGCAGGTGGGTTCTTATGTTTCGGATGTCCTTGGTGTAACCTGTGCCTATCTAACAGTAGACAGCCAAAGGACACAACATCCTGTATCCTTAGGACAAGACAATCAGGAAATTATAACTGAACCCTAGAAATTAGAACCCTTCAGGAAATGCCATGCTGGAAGTAAAATTGGCCTGCTCAAGATCCCTGGCCTCTGGTACCGAAATTTTCCAATTTTAATAGTTCCAACCCACAGCTAAACTTGCGTATAGACACTTCCTACCTTTTATTTAATCTTTCAGCATTTGTCTTTATTTTCTTTTGTTCATTGGAAGGGTTGTTTGTGTGAGGTAGAGACTGAACCCAGGGCCTTGCTCTGCCACTGAGCTAAATCTTCCACTCCTGTTCACCTTTTCTATAAGTTGTAGCATTACTGTGGGCAAGACAGAGACACATTAAGACTTTTCATCCGGTTTTAAGCAAAACTGTAAATCCATTTTTACACACACGCACACACACAACACACACACACACACACACATACAGTAATTTTATCTTAGTCCAGGTAAGAGTTGAAACCAATATCCAGTCATTAGAGTTGGGGACTCTGGTAGAATAAGGTTGTGGTGGTTTGGGTGCCATTTCTTATTATAGGCATATTTACATGAGATCACCCTCTTCAACATCTAGATTTACTGTTTTTGTTGTTTTAAGGTGTTATGGTTAATACAGATTGCCAACTTGACAGGATCTACAGGCACCCCAGAAAGTGTGATGCAGCAATTCCTCTGAGATAAAACATTCCCTCTTGGAGGGAAGCTCCTAAGACGGGGAGGTGAAGCACTCCGTCCTGCAGGGACGAGCTCTAAGGTCAGAAAGCAAACAAGTCACAAGTTTCAGGATGTCCCTGAAACTAAGCAAATGCTCCTTCTTCTCAAAGCATACATAAGCTGTAAGGACTGCTGAGAGACACTCTCAGATCAGCAGAGCCCTGGAATAGACAGTGACCAGCTGAGCGTCCTCAAAGAGGGTCAGACCAACGGAGCAGCCTACAAAGGACAGCCTGTTGAGCCGTGTGCAAGCTGTGCAGTATGCTGCAGATGTGTAGACTTTGTGAGCTGTCACCCATGCTGGGGTGATGCAGATGACCTTGAGCCATTCCTGCTCCTGTAAGTAAATCCTCACCTGTTTTCCTGTAATTAACTCCAATAAAACACATACACATAAATGGAAATAATTTTTTTAATATTTTATTTGTTGTTTTTATTTTGTGTGTATGAGTATATTGCCTGCTTGTACCTAAGTGTACGCATGCCGTGCAATGCCCATAGAGATCAGAACTGAATTCCCCTGGAACTAGAGTTACAGATGGTTGTTAGCTGCCATGTGTTGCTGGAAATTGAACCCAGTTCCTCTGAAAGAGCAGCCAGGGGTCTTATCCACTGAGACATCTCTCCAGCCCCCCAAAAATCTTTTTCATTAAAAAAGGAGAAAGTAAGCTGAGCACCACATTCGTTTCCCATTACCTCCTGACTGCCTATGTGACATGACAACCAGCCTTCTTCTGCTCCTGCTCCCATGCCTTTCCTCTAATAATGGACTGTATGCCCCTGAAGCAACAAGCCAAAATAAACCTCTTCCTCCATTAAATTATTTTTGTCAAGGTATTTTGCCATAGCAATGAGACAAGTAATAACTAATGCTTAGGGTTTGACAAAAGTGATTCCATCATTATTCTAACAGCTTTCACAGTATATATAATATTGTCAAGATTAATTAATAAGGGACTGGAGAGATGGCTCAGTGGTTAAGAGCATTAATTACTCTTGCAGAGGACCTAGTTCAGGTCCCAGCACCCACATGACGGCTAACAAATATCTGTAACTCCAGTTCCAGGGGATCATCACTCTCTTCTAGCCTCTACTGGCATTGCACAACATGGGTGCACTTATATACATGCAGACAAACATTCATACACATAAAATAAAAATAAATATATCAAAAAAAGTTAAAGATTAATTCAGCCAGGCATGGTGGCACACACTCGGGACACTGAGGCAATGGCTCTCTGCGAGACTGAAGCCAGCCTGGTCTACATAGTTCCAGGCCAGCTGGTGCTATAGGGAGACTCTGTCCCACAAAAACAGAACAACAAAAAAGATTAGTTCCTAAGTCTAGGCTGAGGAGATGGTGTAGCAGGAAAAGGCTCTTGTTATTAGTCCTGACAACCTTAGTTCGATCCCTGGTACCCACATAATAGAGGAGAGAACCAGTTCCCAAAAGTTGTCCTCTGATCCCTACACATGCACCATAACACAGGAGCATTAGCACATACGCACATGTACACACAATACTCCCATACCTGCATGAACACAAATAAATAAATGTCAAACTTTAAATTCATAAATGCTTGAGATGTATTAACTTTACAATTATAAAAGAAGACTCTTCTTTTTCCAAAGTCTTCTGTTGCAACTTTCTTTTATGAATATAGAGGGCTTGTAAAGCTCTACACGTTCTTATGCTCTTGCAAAAAATCATAATGTTCTAATAATATTTAAATGTCTATGATACATCAGGCACTATTCCAAGAAGGAGAGATACTTTATTAACAAAACAGAGTCTTATCCTGCTTTATTGGAACTTACAGTCTAATGGATAGAAGCAGACAATACACAAGTTTGTATTAGTTTGTAATAACACAGAGTATGTATGAATGCTGTCTGGTGTGTAGCTGTATTTCCACACTGTCGCTGTTCCCTCAAGATCTCCCTCCTCCCCTAGCATTCCAGCCATTCTGTATCCTCTTATAGTGGTTTAAAAAACGGCAATCAAAAGGTATGTTCTTATCTATAAGAGACATGAAAGAAAAAAAAAAGATGTAGAGAAAACTCTCTCTCTTGTACAATAATAAACTGCTCCCTGTTTGCCCTCTGAGGTCCTGTTCTGTATTCTAAGCCTGCAACAAGTTAGTAAGGAGAAAGCAACAAAAGGCTGCACTGCCCATTCAGGTAGAATGTGCAGAGAATATGTCATCAAACAGCAGGTAGGAAAGAAATAAAGCTCTGTAAGTATCTAGGGTAAAAATGTTCTAGGCCCAGTAAGGATGAATGGTCTTAAACAGGAGCTTGCTGCACAAGTTGACAGCAAAGGAACAAGATGTAGTTACAGAGAAGTAAGGAGGTGGTAGAAAATGTCACCAGAGAAACAGATAAGCACCAGATCATGAAATCAGATGAGTAAGCAAGAGAAGCAGCCATGCAGGAGCTGGTAGACTTAGGGCTTTACGAGGAGTTACTCTGAGTGGGAGGGGAGGTCACTGAAATTTTTAAGGAGCTTTTGCCTGGAGTCTGTGACCTCAGCCCCCTTCAGTGGGACAAGCTAGCTTGAGGAGGCTGTTACCTTTACTTGTGTCGGGCTCTGATAAATCCCAGCAAACCAGGCTCCAGTTAAATAACTTCTTTTGAAAGCAGGTTTTGCTAAGAAAAAAGAATTCTGAGTTTCACAATAATTCCTTTCCTCCACACCCTGACAGGAACATCGACAGTAACTAAAACACTGGTAGAACTCCAGGGAGTGAAAATCACAAAGTGGGGATGGAGGCAGGGACTGGATGTCCGGGGGCTTTAATCCCTCAGGCTGGATAGTCCACACTGACTATCCAGCAATCTGTTGATCAAAGTTCGGATCTCCTTCTTCCTACACCGGGGACTGGAAGTTTCAGCTCCAGGTCTCTACTCTTGTAAATTGGTTTTGTCTTGTTTTTATAAGATGATGTCTTGTTCTACAGCCCAGGCTGGCTTTACATTTGAGACCACCCTCCTGCTTCAGCCTCCTAAGTGCTGGGACTGAAGACATGTACCTCCATGCCTGTGATTTTTCTGACTTCACCTGTCAGTCTCTGAATTTGCTGGCAGTGGGTTCATTCATTGGTCTCATTTCCTCTAAAGGGTCTAAGAAGAATTGATTTTCAGTTTGTTCGTTAGTTGGTTAATTTTGGTTTCAGGTTTGGGTTTTGGGTTTGGGTTCCAGGAGGGTGGCAGATGGAGTGGTGGTTCTTACTATGCAGCCTTTGCTATCCTGAATCTTGCTATACAGACCAGGCTGGCCTCAAACTTAGAGTCATCCTTTGTTTCTGTCTGGGATTATAGGTACGTACCACCATGCCCAGCTGATTTTCAGTTTCTTTCTTTTTTTTTTCATTAGGACTTAGTAATAAATTCCAAGTATTTTTATATGTTATACCAGAAACCAAAAGTCAACAAATATATTTTCTTTGAGAATTCTGATTAGGGTTTTAACATTCCAACTTAAATGTTTTGAAAAGGTCATTTTGAAAACAAAGTACAAGGAAGTAAGAATGTATTCTGGGACTGAATAGGAGACTATTATAAAAATGAAGAGGAGAATCAATGGTGACTTGGACTAAAGTGCCTAGAGGAAGGGGAGATAGGCAGCTATATTACAGATGCAGATTTATTAACTGATACAGCTCCAAAGAGAAGACAGAAGATTGTAACATAAACAGCTGAATGAGCAGAGTTACCATTTGCTGTGATAAGGGAAAACTAGGGAGTGGATTGAAAGGGGTGTTTAAAATAAGTTTGAAATGGATATTTGAAACACAATAGATATATCAAGCAAACAGATGGACTGTCAAGTAGACAAGAAGGTTACATATTGAAGTATACTAGCCAAGTAAAATGTACTACACTGAATTCTAAAGAATTATCTGTTGGCCATAGAGGTAGCTCAGTGATTTAAAATGCTTGCTGGGGGCGGGGGAAGCACTCCTTTAGTACCTGCACTTAGGAGACAGGCAGGTGGACCACTTGAGACTGAGGTCTATATAGAGATGTCCAGGCCAGCTGGGGCTACAGGGAGACCCTGTCTAAATAAAACAACTAGACAAACCAACCAAACAACAGTGCTTGCTGTGAAAACATGGAGACCTAAGTCTGGATCCCAGCACCCACGCTGCAAGCCAGGCATGGTCTCATGAACACCTGTTACCTTAGCACTGTTGGGAGGCAAAGACAGGAGAGTCCCTGGGGCTTGTTTGCTGCCAGCCTAGGCGAAAAGCTTCAGGTTCAAAGGACAGACTGACTCAAAGGAGTGAGGGAAAGAGTGACAGAGGAGGTTACCTGGTGCCCTCTCCCTCTCTCTGTGCACAAACACAGACACCTACCTGCACCAGTACACACGTGCACATGCCACATACACATATAACACACACAAATAACAACAACAATAATAAATAGTCCAAAGCAGGCCTGATAGCATGAGACTGTATCTTAGCTACGTGGAAGGTGGAGGCAGGAAAGTCACAAGTTTGAGTCCAGTCTGAGCTACACAGACACTGTCTTCAAAAAAAGTTCTTGCCTTTTTATTCTACAACATAGTTTCCACCTTGCTTTTATCCACCTGCCTCCACACAGCTTTTATCTCTATGTGTGTTATTGTGTTTTCCAGCTCACCAACCTCCATTCTTTGCCCTAAGAATTGTCTTCCCACCAACAAGGTAAGCAAACACCTAACAAAGCTGAAAGACAATAAATGGACGCTGTGTGCTATGTGATACCAGAGAATAGTGATCTTCTTTGTATATTCTCTGGTTAAATGAAAAATGCTTAAGTAGGTAAGTAACAAGGTTCTTTGTTTAGTTTCTTGAGTTTTCCATATTCTGTATCCTTCTTTTTGTTTTTAGCATGAAAAATGATATTTTACAGCATAGCACCTGGATACCCAGGATTTTTAGATCTGAGACAGTATTGTTTTTTTGTGCAACCCTATTGTGATGATTAATGTTGTCAACCTGACTGGATTTAGAATCACCATGGAAACACACCTCTGAATGGTTCTACAAAAGTGTTTGCATAAAGTTTAACTAAAGAGAACAACCTACCCTGAATATGGGTGGCACCATCCTAAGGTTGGGGTCCCAGATGGAGTAAGCTGAAACCAGAATTCATCTCTCTTTGCTTCCTGGCTGCAGAGGCAATATGCCCAGCCGACTCCCGTCTCCATGCCGTCCCTCTGCCGTGGACTGTCCCCTCAAACTGGGAGCCAAAGTAAGCCCTTACTTTCTTCTTCTTTAAAAAAAAAATCTTTTACACTTACGTATTTATGTGTCTGAATGTTTTGCCTGCATGTATGTATGTGCACCACATATGCTGAGCCATCTTTCCAGCTCCAAATCCTTCTTTTCTTAAGCTGATTTGGTTATATATTTCATCACATCAACAAGAAAAGTAATTAATATGATGTAATTATTTTAAGAACAAGAATTTTGAGTCAGTTTCATTAATTCATTCAATAAATTATTCATTTAATAGTGACTATAATCAGAATCTGAAACGCCCACCAAAGGCCCATCTTACAGCCTTGACCCCTAGCATCGTGCCATTGGATGGTGGTAGAAATGTTGACTTGGGGACCCAATGGGAGGTCTTCAGGCCACTGAGATGTACACTTGAAAGAAACTGTGGGACCAAAGCCTCTTTGTCTTTCACTTTCTGGTCATGAAATGAGTTGTTTGGGGGCTGCAGGGATGGCTCAGTTGGTCAGGGCTTGCTTTGCAAGTATGAATGTTTGAGTTTGATCTCCAGTTGGGAGTGGTAGCCCATACTTGTGATCCCAGTGCTAGGTTGGCTGAGACAGATGGATCCTTGGCCAACCAGACTGGTTTATCTGGTGAGTTCTAGGCCCAATAAGAGATCCTATCTCAAGAATAAAAGATTGACAGTGGTTCTGGGCAACAATACCCAAGGTTATCTTTGGGCCTCCACATGCATGGACGTGCACACAGGTGCATGCACACCTGCACATAACATACACAATAAAATTAAATATATGAGGTTATGATTGACTCATGCACTAAAAAAGGAAAGAAATGAATGATTTTGCCCACACTACATGCCCCCCACTGCCATCAGGCACCCTCATCAGAGTCCATAAGCAATGAGTTTGCCTGATCACAAACCAGAATCTCCAAACTGTAAGCGAAAATAAACTTTTTATCACAGAATACTGATTGTCTCAGGTATTTTCTAAGCGAAGTATATCTGACATGACCAAACTCTGTCTTTGGGGAAACTCATTCAGGCTGTCAAAGTCTTATCTTTTTCCTTTAAGTTCTGCTCTCAAGAATTCAGCTTAGGTATAGAGAGATGGTTTAGAGGTTAAGAGCATTGGCTGCTCTTGAGGAGGACCCAGGTTTGATTCCCAGCACCCACATGGCAGCTAACAACCATCTATAACTCTGGTTCTAGGGGATCTAACACCTTCTTCTGACCTCCATGGGCACTGCACAACATGGGTGCACTTACATATATTCAGGCATACACTCAACTGTGCTAGATAGCTTTAGTGTCAACTTGACATACTTGGGTTGAGGGAGCCTCAATTGGGGAGCCTCCTTTGGACTGACCTGTGGCCATGTCTGTGAGGTATTTTCTTGACTGTTGAGTGATGTGGGACCAAGCCCACTGTGGGCAGTGCCACCCCTGGGCAGGTTGATCTGTATTGTATAAGAAAGCAGGCTGAGGATGGGTCAGAGGAGCAAGCCATTCCTCTGTGGCCTGGCTCCAGCTCCTGCCTCCATGTTCCTGACCTAAGTTCCTACCTTGAGCTCCCTGAGTAACCTGGGAGGTGTAAGCGAAATAAACCCTTCCCCACCCCCAAATTGCTATTGGTCAGAATGCTTTGTCACAGCAACGGAGAAACAAGCTGAGATATATGCACATAAAATAATATATATATATATATATATATATATATATATATATATATTTTTTTTTTTAAGAATTCAGCCTGTTTTTTTTTCTTTCTCAGACATCAGGATAACTATATGAAGTGATTAGGTAAACTGATCATAACATACTCAGCCTAATTCACATTTCATTCCTGTGGCATTACCATGCTAACATTACTGTTATTCCTGAATCAACAGCTTGACTCTTAACTTTAGTCATAAGAGTAGGCCTGAACTCAGAGGGCACCCTTTCTCCTGGAACTGTGCAGCTGAGCCAGGCCTCATGACTAATTTTATTCAAAACTGGGTCTCCAACATCAATTTGGAGAACTACAAGATTGAATCCACCCTTAACAGATAATCTTTCTTATTCATCCCTAGCCTAAAACATCTCGCACAAACAATGTCTAGCATTCTTTTCAATCTTCATTGTTTTCAGTGAAGATGCACTTTTTTTCAGTGTTTTGTTAATTCTCAAGCACACCCACATTCATTCATTATTGGATGGAGCAGCAAATTGAAGTTCTTGGGGATCAAGATGCCCAGGTCACAAGAGCACTTGGATCAGTGAATTTGTTTGCAGTAGCTTTTTGGTTGTAAAGTTAATTAAAAATCATTAGTTCATATTCTTTCCATTTTATTAGTCATTCCTACACACTCCCACCACTGCCTTCTAACAGTAAAATTTATTAAATGTCTACTGTGGAAATAAATGTAGAGCAACCAAATAAGAAAAGCAAAGCCTGTTTATTATGAGTCTTCTGTAGCAAGGAGTCAGCCACCATTTCTGGTTGACAGAAATTCAAAGGCAGGAAGAGGAACAGAAAAGCCTTGCAATGGGAAATAGAAACTTAGACATGCCTTTATTACTGGCTGAGTATGTTGGGAAACTGTAGGTGAGTTTTCTAGAAGTGGGGCATCCTATGCTATTGGCCAGGAATATATATTTGACTTTCTCCAAATGATCTCAGATTATAAGCAGAGGCAAGAATCAGTGAAGGTGAGCCCTTAGTGATGCCTCATAGGCTGAGATGCTGTGACTTCTGGTGGGTCTTGACAATTGGGTCTCTGCTAGGCTCCTTTCAGATGCTGTGATGCCTGGGAAAGCCTGTGTGGTAAGCAAGGGTCAGAAACAGCTCTTAACTAGAGATAGCACTTTCTCCTGTAGGACCTGTGGCAGCTGGTCCTAAAGGTTGTGTCATTATAGTGTCGACACAAAAGCATAACTATCATCTCGATAGGGATAAGAGATAGTTATTCTAGAGCCAAATATGAGTGACATGCCGGGGAACACAGATTCATGTTGCCCCAAATTCCATGTTCCAAACTGATAACAATTTCATGAAGGTTGTATAGTAAAAGAAAAAAGAAAAGTCATAAATAACACTTTTCAGATATATTGGTAGAAACATTAAGCAGGCAGATCTAGCAAAAGATAAATCTCAGCTATAGACCTCAGAAGCCATGTGATGCCGCTCGGTGTTTTGGTTGGTGGAATCTGGTGGTCTGCTAAACTAATACATTCCAAAAGGTTTCTTTATCTGTTGGTCACAAGACATTAATTTAGAAGCAAAGGTGGGTAAGGAATGGCTATTTAGGAGTCTTAAGATGGCCCAAGATAAATGGTAATTAGACTCTAGACCCCCATCATTCCAAACTCTCCACAATCACTGAACTTCTGGTCAGCTGATCAGCCTTTGTAGAATGTTCAATTTTAAGATGCAGTTTCTCTGGAAACTGTTGTTCATAGTAGTCAGCCACACCACCCTTGGCTCCAAACAAAATGCTGTGACAGATCTGACAACTAAAACAGTAAACAGCAATCACAGCACCTCCATCTGAGAAAGAAATGAAGGCAGAGCTCTGTCCATAATTTTCCAAGGTCTTAGAACTCAGGAAGAGTGATGTGGTTTGGGGTAAGCAATTATGAAAAGATGGTGAAGCTTTTGGCCGCTATAACTCCAGAAAAGACCTTGGCGAAATGAAAAAGGAAGCCAAAAAACATAAAGGCAAGAAATGAAAAGCACATCTTTGATGATTGTTGTTAACAATAAAAAGACAGCTAAATAGGAAAATAGATACACAAACCTTATATGGAGAACACATATGAGAATCAGATTTTTTTTCAAAAGTAGAGCCAGGCATGGTGATGCAGGCCTTTACTCCCAGCATTCAGGAGGCAAAGGAAGATAGATCTCTGTGATATTGAGGCCAGCCTGGTCTACATAGGGAATTCCAAGCTAAACAGAGAGTGATAAAGGGAGATCCTGCCTCAGAAACAATAACAGCATAAAGTAGGGAATTTAATTCTGCACATTAAACACAGGCTCTAAAATCCCTAACTGCCAACAGCCTGAAGCATGGCACTCTGATTTTATGGCATGACAATCAAATAACTGTAAAAAAAAATAGTGATTTAACCCTTGCAGTCTATGATGGAGTTTCTGGTACACAGAAATTGGGAGAGTTGTTCAAGATTATAACATGCAAGATGACAGTAAAAACCTACATCCCTTGACTCCTACTTGAATGCCTCTAACCTACTCAAAACTAAAATGATAACACCTCTACAAAACTTCTGAGAGTTGCTTTTTTATAATCCTAACCTCTATTTTAAGATGCTTATTTAAATGCAAAAATGTTTTCTTCATATCTTTTAAAAATTATATCGAGCATTTTGTGAAAAGTAAATGAACATGAAGACTTGTAACTTGATGTTAATTATTTCTGAGAACACTCTAAATCTTCAAATCTAGTAGTTATTATGAATCTCCAAACTCTTAAAGGAATAAAGATGACCTAGAAGCTCTTGTTAGTATTTGTAAAAGCCCATTTGAAATAGTATCTGTGAGCTGGGTGTGTATCTCAGTTGGCAGAGTGCTTGCCCAGCACGCATGAAGCCTTGGGTTTGATCCCCAGTACTACATAAACTGGGCATGGTTATGCACATCTGTAATCCCAGCACTCAGGAGGTGGAAGTAGAGTTTGAAGCCAACCTGGGATAAATGAGACTACACACACACACACACACACACACACACACACAAACACAGATGTATGTACATTTTTATATATGTAGCTGAAAAGATAAATACTTTTTATATATTTGATACAAGCTATAGTGTAGAGAGCCGCGGATTGCTGCGTCTTAAAGATGGCGCCTGCTCCCGCCCCCCACCATCCCGAGGTGGGCACTCTCTGGAGCAAACAGCTCCATAATTGGCTGTGGCTGAGGTCTGGCCCTGCTTCCGCATGTGTGCGCCTATCTGCTTTCACCACGTGGTAGTTTGGGGTTGGCTGGCAGGAGGGATTTTAACTCTGTGGCGGGCTTTCCCCGGGAGGAGAAGGAGGGAAAAGGAGAAGTAAGTTAGCAAGAGGAGGAGAAGGAGAAGCAGTAAGAAGAGGGAAGAAGAAGTTAGAAAGTTAAGAAGCCAAAAGGTTGTTCAAGGTTCCTGAATAAACTGCTTTTGGAAGAGTCCGGGGTCACGTCTTCCTTGCTGGACGAGGCGGGCGCGACACTATAGTAATTTGGTTTGTTGTTTGTGTTTTTATTTATTTTATGTGTATGAGTGTTTGCCTGCATGTATAAAAGTGTACCATGTGCATATAATGCTCAGGGAGGCCAGAAGAGAATGTTTGATCTCCTGGAACTGAGATTATTGATAATTGTTAGCCAGTATGTGGGTGCTGGAAACCAAACTTGGGTCCTCTGCAAGAACAAGTGCCCTTAACCACTGAGCCATTTCTCTAGCCTTGTCGTTTTGTTTTTACAACGACAGGGTCTCACTTTGTCACCTTGAACTAGAGCTCTTACTGCCCTAGCTGCTCATGTATTGGCATTATAGGCATGCATCATCATGGGCAGCTATAATAATCAGCAAAGAAGTACCTTTGTTGTTTTGTAATGTGGTTTTGTCCAGTAAGCACATGAGGAAAAAAATGCGTAATGACATAATCATTAAAAACACAAAATTCACACGAAATATCAATAATAAAAACTCTTGATAGCAAAAGAAAACAAGTTAATGAAGCTGGGTTAGTGAGGTGTTTCAGTGTGTAAATCAAACCAGTACATGTATCTGCAATCTCAGTGCTCCTACAGGAAGACAGGAGATGGAGCTGGGAGAAAGCCCAGACGCTCACAGGCCAGTTAACCTGGTATATGCTGCTGTAAACAACAGACTCCACCTCAGATCTGACCAACATCTGACCTCCATATGTGTGCCATGGCAAACGTGTGCCCATACTTACAAAGACAAACACTAATATACACATACACACAGAGAAGATTTTTTTAAGTGAAGTCATCAGTTATTAATCTATTCTGTCCATTTGGAATCATTTATAAAAGAAGTTATTACTTAGCTTCCTGGATTGTTACCAGAGATAGAAGCATGACTTCCTGCAGGCCTAACACATGCCAGGATAATTTCCTGGGCTGTTTATTGTAGATAAAGAGTTGGTTACCTGGGGGCTGGAGAAATGGTACAGCGGTTAAAGGCTAAACCTAAAAACCCAAACATCAAAGAGTTAGTTAGCTGGGAAGGCTGCAGAAGGTTTCTGGATCAAATTCCATATTTATGTATGTTCTGGCCATCATCCCTTCAAATGTTCAGTCTATCACTACTGTGCATCATCATTCACAGTTACTTTGAGTTGAAGTTTGTACCATAGGTCAGAAGAAGAATGTCTTCACGAAACGTTTAATTTAGCATGATTTACCACAGAAAGAATTTGGAAAGATGAAAACCTTGATTTTTCTCTAACACTGATGTGTTATTTTGCTCTTTTTATTTTTAGTAATTACCAATATCTCAGAAGTGGTTTTCCCAAAAATCATTGAGCAATCTTAATAGAACTTAAATAAAAGTTAAATGAATAGCTAAGTTGAGACAGAGGTGCATCTGTCTTTATGTACTATAAAACACTCTTGAGAGGTAGCAAGTGCTAACAGGCCCTTGAAGCCTATATTCCATCCCAGGCTGATAAAGAACCAGGAATCTTCTTTTTCATGAATGAGAAAGTAGTAGCAAATCATCACTCTGCTGTATTTGTCCTTTGTCAAGACCATAATTTCTTTCAAGATAGTCCAGCAAGCCAGCAAGCAATATGTTTTCCAATGTTGAAGTCAAACACCATGTAAGCAAATCACATTGGGATTCACAATGGTACTAAATACCAATGAAGTTTCTGTGAACCTAAAAATATAAAAAAGAATGAGAAAACCTTGTTAATAAAAAATACTGAATCTTCTTTCCTAAAAATGATTCAAGTTGGGAGCTTTTTATCTCCCTAGAGTCCTCCTAAATACATGCCAAAATTTGTAGCCACACCTCTGAAGAACAAATTTGCTTATGTCTGAGACTGATTCATGTCAATGATTGAAAGAAATGATGTTGGATTCACTGTGGCTAAAGAAGCCAGTTTTTATGGACTTGCTTACTCATAGAAAGTGGGAGATGATGAGTAAAGCACGGGCTACTTGCTTTTGACTCTATGTTGTATAGGACAACATCTAGAAAGTAAGTAGCATTATTAATATGGATAAAGCAGCATAACTATGGATGGGTGACAAGTCCTAAGTCTTTGGATAAATCTAAAGCGCCTGATAGAATAAGAGTGAAAATGAGGAAATGGCTGTCAGTAAAGGGCTTGCTATGCAAGCGTGAAGACCTGAATTTAAATCCCCAGGACCCATGTAAAACCTGGGCACACAGGGGCAGAGAACACAGACTGAGGGATCCCTGGGTTCCTTGCCCAGCCAGTCTAGTCAATCCATAATGCCAACTTCAATGAGGGATATTGTTTCAAAAACTAAGGTGGCAGATTGGAAAGATGGCACAGCAGTTAAGAACATTGCTCCAGCAGAAGAATCAGGTTCAGTTCACACCTACATAGCTAAAAACGCTCCCTAACTCCAGGGGATCTGATGCCCTCTTTTGACCTCTACAGGCATTGCATGACATGAGTGCACTTACATACATGCAGGCAACAAACATATGAAATAAAAATAAATAAGTAAACAAAAATTTAAAAACCAAGGTGGAGAGCAACCTAAGGAAGACACCTGAGGTTGACCTCTGGCCTCCACATGCATTCACATATATATGCGCACACATATACCACACACACACCAATGAAAGACAGAAAGAAAAGAAGGAAAAAAATGTTCCAGTATGGAGATGTATGCTTATATTCTCAGCACTCTAGAGGCTAAGGGAAAAGGGTCGCCTCAAGTTCAGGGACAACCTGGATTACATAGTGAATTCTAGGTCAGCCTGGGCTACAGTGTGAGGTTCTGTCTCAAAAAAAAATTATATAGTTGTTACAGTATGATAAGGAAAACTTTCTAAAGGTTTTATCTATTTTTATTTTCTGTATGAGTGTTTTACGTGCATGTATATAAGTGCACTACATGCGCCTTGTTCCTGCAGAGACCAGAAGAGGGCATTAGATACCCTAGATCTGGAGTCATAGGGTAGAAGGAGAAAAGAAATTCATGAAAGTTGATGGATGCATTATCTCCATAAACATGCACATGCACACACACACACACACACACACACAGAGATAAAATCAGTAAAAAATAATTTTTAAAAATTTAAGTTAGGAGTGATGGAGAGATAACTCAGCAGTCAAAGGCACTGGCTGCCCTTGCAGAGGTCCCAGGTTTGGTTGCCAGTACCCACATGGTAGCTGACAACCCTTTGTAACTCTAGTTCCAGAGGATCTGATGCACACTTCTGATTTCCTCTGACATTGCACAGATGGCTACACTTACATACATGCAGGCAATACATTCATATACATAAAATAAAAAATAATAAATCAAAAAAATTTTTGGCTCGGTGATTAAAAGCACTGGCTGCTCTTACAAAGGACCTGAGTTTGATTCCCAGCAACTTCATGGTGGCTAATAACCATCTGAAACTTGAAACTTTCATTCCAGGGGATCTGACACCTTCTTCTGACCTCCAATTAAACTGTATAACATGGGCACACTTACATACACGCAAGTAATACACTCATACACATAAAAAATAAAAATAACAAAATATTTTTTAAATAAAAGATCTATGTTAAAAATATCTTTTAAGGGACTGGAGAGATGGCTCAGCAGTTAAGAGCACCGGCTGCTCTTGCAGAGGACCTTAGTTCAAATCCCAGCACTCACATGGGGCTAACAACCGTCCATAACTCCAGTTCCAGGGTATCCAATGCCCTTTTCTGACCTTCTCAGGCATTGCACAACACGAGTGCATTTACATGCATGAAATATACTCATACATATAAAATAAAAATAATTAAATTACCAGATGAAAAGGTGAGCATCTCTGGGCTTTGTTGCCTTAATGGGACAAAGTTACTTCCTCTTGATCAAAAGAATAGAATCTAGGGCTGGAGAGATGCTCAGCTGTTGAGAGCTTTTGCTAATCTGGAAGGATCTAAGTTTGAGTCCCAGCACCCATGTCAGGTAGCTCACAATTGCCTGTAATTCCAGCTCTAGAATCCCGCATCCTCTTCTGGCCTCCGTGGGTACCTACACACACACAAATAAGTAATAAGTTCCTTTTAGAAAAAAACAATGCAATCTAAGTTCTACCTCTGGCCATGGCCCCAGCCATCACTTACTATTGTCTCCACTCATTAAGAGTGGATGACAATTTAACCCTATTGTCATCCAATGCACATCAAGAACCATACTATAATCTTTTTTTTCCATCTGTTTGAAACATGGTCTCCCTGAAGCCCCAGTTAACCTGGAACTCACTATGTAGACTAGGCTGGTCTTGAACTCACACACTGTAACCTTTTTTAAATTAATTTTTATTTATGTCTGTGTGCCTGTTTGTCTGTATGTACACCACGTCATGCAGTGCCTGTGGAGGCCAGAAGAGGGTATCAGATCTCCTGGAACTGGAGTTACAGGTAGTTGTGAGCTGCCAGATGTAGGTACTGGGAATTAAACCCAGGTCCTCTACAAGAGCAGCAAATGATTTTAACCTCTGAGCCATCTTTCCAGTCTTACACTGTGGTCTTATTTACTGAAAAAGAAAAGGTTCCTTAGCAACCTTCTGTGATATAACTTTAGAAGCATTACAAACAGGGTTTTGTTTTTGTTTGTTTATTATTTTTATTTTATGTGTATGAGTGTTTAGCCTGCAAGTATGTATGTGCACCTGTGTCATGCAGTGCCCATGGATGTCAGAAGAGGGTGTCAGATCCCCTGGAACTGGAGGTACAGATAGTTGCTTGCCATCATGTAGGTGCTGGGAATCAAACCCAGGTCTTCTGCAAGAGCAGTCAATGTTCTTAACCACTGAGTCACCTCTCCAGCCCCTCAAAAACAGTTTTTATGGCTACTGTAAAGATACTTAAAGCAACACTCTTTGAGAAGGCCATGCCCATGTTCTTCCTTTCTGAGCATCTCTCATTCTATTAATTTATGTGCTTAAGATCTATATTAGGGGCTGGAGAGATTGTTCAGCATTTATGAGCACTGACTGCTCTTTTAGAGGACCCAGATTTGGTTCCCAGCACTGGTATGATGCCTAACAATCATCTGAAACTCCAGTTCCCAGGTATCTGACACCCTCGCCTGACCTCCATGGGCACTGCATGACATGGGTGCACTTACATACATGCAGGCAATACCCTCATATACATAAAAAATAAAAATAGCAAAACATTTTTAAAAAACAAAATTTAAAAAGATCTATGTTAAAAATATCTTTTAAGGGCCTGGAGAGTGGTTAAGAGCACTGGTTACCCTTGCAGAAGACCTGTGTTAGAATCCCAGCACCCACATGGCAGCAAACAACTGTCGGTAACTTCAGTTCCAGGGGATCCAATGCCCTCTCCTGTCCTCTGTGGACACTACATGATATGGGTGCACTTACACACTAACACTCATACACATAAAATAAAAATTAATTAGCTAATAATTAATTTTTTAAGGGGTAAGATAGTTCAGTGCATAAAGTGTGCAAGCATGAGGACATTCAAATACCCAGAACCCAAAAGCTATGAGTAGATGGAAGGCTGAGATAGGAGAGTCTCTGGAGGTTCGTAGATCAGCTAGCCTGGGGTATGCAGTGGAAAAACAACTGACCTTGTGTCAAATAGGGGGGAAGTGAGGGCCAACACTGAAGTTGTCCTCTGACTGCTACATAATGTCATGATGTGTGCACATCTACATTCACACACACACATACGGATACACAAAGATCAAAAAATCTCTTTTAATAAACTTCAACTCTATTTCATACTGATTTTAACCAAAATTATTTCCTTGCAACAAAGTCAAGAATCCAGCTTTACCTAAATGGAAGTCCCTAAAAGATAAGAGAACTCCTCAGCCTGTGTTGAGGGAGAACAACATGCAGCAATATCTACACCCCACCAGCAGTACAGTATTACAGTACAACTGTTGTTTGCCTGATCAGCTCACACTTCATCCTTTTTAAACTCTTGTAAATACATACATAATTTACCATCTTAATGGTACCATTAGTAATGTGAATTTATATTGTATGATAAGAGATAGAGAATTTTTTTGAGGGGGGGGAGACAAAGTCTCACTTTGTAGTCCTGATTGGTCTGGAACTCATTATATAGACTAGGCCAGCCTTGAAATCAAAGAGATTCACTTGCTTCTGCCTCTCCAGTTCTGGAATTAAAGGCATGCACCACCACACCCAGCCTTAGAGGAATTTTTTAGATAGCAAACTGAAACTCTATACCAATTAAACCACTCTTCATTCCCCCTTCCCTATAGATCTAGATAACCACTATCAAATTCAGAAACTTTAAAAGCAAAAGAATTTTATTTCTTTTGCAATTTTGAAATTGCAATTTGGGAAACAGTTTTTCATCTTTCTAAATCAGTGCTCCAAAGGCAATAAGGAAAGTGGGAACTTTTATATGCAAAACAAACTATTGTTCTATTGAAGTCAGAAAAGAAGGCAAGGGCTAGGGCTAGCTGACCAGCAGAAGACAAATAAAATAATATATTAATTGGTGAAACTGCTCATAAGAGTTTGAATGCTTCTTAAGTCCTTGGGACAATGTAATTACCTAGTCCTTTCAGATGCCTGCGCCAAAGTCTCTAGTACTGGGCAGAAGCTTGAGATATACTGGATTGAATTCTGCTTTCTTAATGGCTCCCCACTGCCATTTAGATCATGGTGTCTCACTTTCTGGGTAAGTATAATGACTCCATTTTGAAATATCCAATGTTGGTTTCATTGTAATTTTCCTCTTATTTTTATACTACCATTCAAAAACTGAAAAAAAGAAACTATATATATGTATATATATATATGTGTGTGTGTGTGTGTGTGTGTGTGTGTACTCCCATTTTTTTGCTTTTATTGCTCCCATTCTATTCTAATCCAGTCTCATCACTTACTTGATTTGCTATAATATCCACTTATCAGCATATAATAATTGAGTTCCCACTACAAGCTAGTCACTGTTATAGGCCATGTGGCTAAGACTGAGAATCAAACCAAAGAGATCCTTAACATCTGAACACATGCCTTATCTTTAAACTATTGGAAGAAACATTGGTATAGAGAAATTGTTTCCTACTATGTAATAAATACAACAAGCAAAATACATGGCAAATGTCATCTGTGTCAGTGTGACAGAAACATGTGGAATTAACTAGTGATAGCCAGAAAGCTGGTGAGTTGAACACAGAGGTGCTTCTATTTAATAGTCTACCAGTTGTTTCCAAGCAGAATTATGGACCAAGGTCTTTTATGTGACATTGCATTGAGATTTTGAGGTTTTGTTACTTTGCTTTTAAAAGCTATTTCCTGGGCTGTGTTGTACAAGTATGAAAACCTCAGTTCAAAACCCCCAAATCCAAAAAAAAGTAGTAGCATGTGTCCATAATCTGAGTGCTCCTATGGTGAGATGGGAGGAGACAGGAGAATATCTAGTAGCTAACAGACCAGCTAATCTGGCATAGCAGCAGTAATAACAAGAGACCCAGTCTCAAACAAGGTGTGACCTCTGCATACAAGCTATGGAATGTGTGCGCCTGCACTCATATAAACAAACATGGACTCATACATGCACATGCATCATGTACACATACAAACTAAATAAAAATAACATAGGAGTGGGAGAGATAGGTCAGAGGTTAAAAATGTCAACTGCTTTTTGTAGAAAATTGAGTTCTATTCCTAGCATCCATGTCAAGTGGCTCACAACGGTCTGTAACTCCAGCTTCAGAGGCCTCCGAAGCACTTTCAGACATGTGCACACATCTACATGCATGCATATAATTAAAAATAAGTCTCTAAACAATAAAATAAAAGTGAAAACATAAAATTATTTCTTGCAGATGGGCATGGTGGCACACGCCTTTAATCCTAGCACCCAGGAGATACAGGCAAGCAGATCTTGTGTGTTCAAGGCCAGACTGGTCTACATATTGAGTTCCAGGCCAGCTGGGGCTACAGGGAGACCCTGTCTCAAAAAGACCAAAAAAAATTATTTCTTGCAATATTGTATGTCCCATATAAGTGTTATATAGCAAAACTGTTTATATGTATTTTTATATGTATCGTGTGTGTGTGTGTGCGCACACGCATGTGACTGTGAATGTGCTTTTGCCATGGTGAACCTGTGGAGATCACGTGGTGTTACCATGTCACATTAGGGTTAATACCTGAATAAAACACACTAACTTTAGGGTTTTTTATTTCATTGCATGAGTGTATTGCCTGCATGTGTATCTGTGCTCCCATGTTGTGTGATGCCCATGGAGGTAAGAGGGCATCCCATCCCCTGGAACTGGATGGTTGTTAGCCATGATGTGGGTGCTAGGAATCACACCCTGGTGCTCTTAACCACTGAACCATCTTTTCAGCCCCTTAATTTTAATTTTTAAGAGTGGGCCCAAACTTGGAAGACATTGTTCCCCCAGGTGTCTCTTGGAACTATACCTCTCCCCGGAACTGTGTTCTGGAGTCAGGCCTCATCCATACTTTTATTCAAATGTTTCTCCAGATTCAATTGGGAAACTACATATTTGAATCCACCCTTCTCTCATCAATCTTGCCTTTCCATCCCTAGTCCTAGACTATCTCATACACACAATGTCAGGCGTCCTCTCAGTCTTCATTGTATTCAGCACAGATGCACACTGGCTTTCAGCATTTTGATGTGTTAATTCTCAAACATACCTACATTCATTCCCTATCTTTGGGTGAAGTAGAAAACTGAGATGCCCAGGAAATAAGATCAGGTGCCCAGGTTACAAGAGCACATCAGTGAGTTTGCCAAGGTTACTTAAAAGTCATTAATCCAGATTCTGTCCGTTTTACAAAACTCATTCCTACAAGATCAGAAGACAACTTTCAGAATCAGAGATCAGATTGTCAGGCTTATTCAAGTGCTTTTTCAACTGAGCACTCTTGCCAGTCCCTAACACATATTTTCTTAGATCTCTGTGCTAGATTTGGAGATAATAGGTCAGATCCTAGGCATAGCATATGAACAATGTTCTGCTGTATTTTTAGAAATGCTTCCAAAGATTTTTCACATAATTTCAGCAAATTTCAAAATACAAAACTTTTAATTTGGTAAAGACCACATGTCAAGAGTGTTTGGAAGCACAGCATAGTGGCACACACCTTTAATCCCAGTACTTGGGAAACAGAGGTAGGCAGATCTCTGTAAGTTCAAGGCTACCCTGGTCTACATATCAAATTCGAGGCCAGTTAGGACTATAGAATGAGACCCTGTCTTGAAAAAAAAGTATTTGGAAAATACTATATTTAATGGAAAACTTTATTATGTATCCTTTTTAAGATCAGAAATAACCTCTACCACTGTTGCTACCCTTGGCTTTTGCTTTTATGAGATTTTAAATTTTTATTTATACCATGTACATGGATTCCCATGGAGGCCAGAAAAGGCATCAGATATCCTGGAGCTGGAGTTATAGGTGGTTGTGAGCTGCCTCATGTGGGTGCTGGGAACTAAACTGGGTCCTCTGGAAGGACAGCAAACACTCTTAACCGCTAAGCCACCTCTCCAGTCCCTTTGTTTCTTGACACAGGATCTCTCTGCATATCCCAGACTAACCTGGAACTTGCTATGTAGCCCAGGCTGGCTTTAAACTCATAATTCTGCTGAAGTTTCTCAAGTACTGGGATTATGGGTTTTTAAACTGTGAAATTATATTTTTAAGTTTTCCTCATATGTTAGTGAGAAAACTCATGATTGCTCTGTTGTTCCTGACATGTCCTTTTAACATTATAGTCAGTCTCTTAAACAAAAAACTGTGTCATGTTCCATAGTCAACTTCTTTCCTTTTCTTGTGATAAATATACATACAGGTTGGGGTAGACTAGCTCAGTGATGGAGCACTGGCACTGTCACATCATTAATGTCTGAGGAGCCACCAGCCTTTTTCCTAGCTGCTCCATTGATTCACATTCCCACTGACAATGCACAGCTTTCCATATTTTTGTCAATTTTTTCTAGATTTTTATATAGTCATCATAATAAATATTATCTCATTGTAACTTTGATTTTCATTTCCATGGTTAAAGATGTTGAATATTTTTTAATGTGTTTAGTGGTCATTTGGAGAAGTGTTTAAGTTCTTTCCTCCCTTTTTTATGGGCTGTTGATCTCTGTTGTTCATTTGTATAATTTTTATTTTTTTGATGTTTATGTCTGGAGTTTTCTTGTTTTGCTTGTGATACTGGGGCTTGAACCTAAGGTCTTGTGCATTATAGGTAAGCACTCTATCACAGAACTATTTCCATTTTTAAAAAATTCTTTTTATTTTTATTTTATTTGAGTGTAGTTCCTGTATGTAAGTGCATCCGTCCATGTAATACCCACAAAGGAGAGCAGAGGGCGGCAGATCCTCCAGAACTAGAGTTAAGGACCTTTGTTAGCCTCCATGTGAATACTGGGAACTAAACTGTTGTCTGCAAAAGCAGTTGGTGTGCTTAACCACTGAGCCATTTCTTTAGCCCGAAGTTCCTATTTTATAAGAAAATATTTTATTATTTTTATTGTATGTGTATGAGTATATTGCCTGCATGTAAGTGCACCCATGTCAAGCAATACCTGCAGATGTCAGAAGAGGGCATCAGATTCCCCTGGAACTGGAGTTATGGATAGTTGTTAGCCACCATGTGGGTGCTTAGAATAAATAGAACCTGGGTCAATTGCAAGAGCAGCAAGTGCTCTTAGCCTCTGAGTCATCTCTCCAGCTCCCCAACCTTTTGAAAATATTTTATTATTTTTCAAAGTTTCTATTTTTTATGAAGTTAAATTTGTCTGTTTTTTAATTTGTTGCCCATGTTTTGGTGTTATATTCATGGAATCTTCCAATTAGGGTCATAAAGGTGCCCCCCCATATGTTTGATCCATTTTGAATTAGTTTTCATATATGATAAGGCTCCAACTTCAGTCTTCATAGAGATACATTCAGTTGTCCTATCATTTGTTGGGAAAAAAAGAAACTTCTCATAAGGGAATGGCCATGTTTTTCGTTTTGGGTCTTTTGAACTGCAGCTCCAGCTGGCCTAGAACTTACTATGTAGACCAGGCTGGCCTTGAACTCACATAAATCTGCTTGCCTCTGCCTTCTGAGTGCTGGGATTAAGGGTATGCACCTCCAGGCCTGACCCGCAACGTGTTTTAAAATGACAGCTAAACTAAAATACCTGAGGAACACAGTTACCAAAAAAACACCCGCAGGCTAGATTTTGGCCTAAGGCTACTAATGAACAAAGGTGCCTCAACTTTATTTTTCCATTAATTTGCCAAATTAGGAGAGAGAAGGAAGAGGGAGAAAAGGAGAGAGGGAGAGAAGAAGGAAGGAGAGGAAGGGGAGTAGAAAGAGGAGAGAGGGAGAGGGAGAGAGAGAGGGGGGAGAGGGGGAGAGGGGGAGAGGGGGAGAGGGGAGAGAGGGAGGGGGAGAGGGGAGAGAGGGAGGGGGAGAGGGGGAGAGGGGAGAGAGGGAGGGGGAGAGGGGAGAGAGGGAGGGGGAGAGGGGAGAGAGGGAGGGGGAGAGGGGAGAGGGAGAGGGAGAGGGAGAGAGAGAGAAAAGCGGAGGGGAATGAGAGGCGATGGACACAAGCCATTGTAGTAGGATTTGGTGATTACTCAATCGGGTTTAGAGTTAAGAGTCCAAGCATTAAGGCGTTTGGAGTTGTAAGACTTGCCTTAGGATCTTTTTGTTGGCACACACTTATAAATACAGTAACCGAGCAGAGAGAGGGTTGTGAGGACTCTAGTTTGTTTGATAAATGGAGGAAGGTGGGGGAGCACTGCTCACAAGCCGCAAGTAGGTACAGAGCGTCACGTTCACTACTGGAAGCCCAGCCTTGCTTTCCGCTGGGAATCTTTGCCGGCCTCTCGTGACGTCATCGGCAGCGCCTGGAGAGAGGGGCGGGGCTTCCGGCGGGTTGGATTTCCGGCTGTGCAGCGGTCGAATCCTTCCTCCGCTCCCTGGGCGGTGCGGTCTTCCTGAGTCGTGCTGGCTGAGCCGAAGTGCACGCGGTCCCGCTGCGGCCCCGGCGGTCGTCGCGGATTCCTCGGCCTGCTGCGAGCCCTGCCTCCGCAGTCCTGGTACGCGGGTCTCTGGCGGTGTTTGGGTTGGGAAGACAAACTTCCTCCTTGGGGAGGAAGCTTAGTGATATAAACTATAATGGTACACTCCTGCCATAGAAGCAGTGTTTCCCAAACGACATCCCTGTTCTTAGTCTAAAATGTAAGATTCAGGGCCTAGAGATATGGATGGCTCAGCGGCTAAGGGTACACTTGACCCTGGTTGGGTTGCCGGCATCTTTGTCAGCCGGCTCCCAACCGCCTCTTAACTCCAGCTCCAGGGGATCCGATGCCTTTGGCCTCCTCCGACATCTACACACAAGTACGCATACCTCGCCCCTACACACTAATTGAAAAATAAATAAATCTTTTTTTAAAATTAGATTTTCTCCAGGCCTGATGGCGCAGGCCTTTAATCACTGCACTTGGGACACAGAGGCAGGCGGATCTCTGACATTGAGAGCAGCCTGGTCTACATAGCGAGTTCCAGGCGATCTAGGGCTACAAGAAGACCCTGTCTCAAAAAGAACTTTGATTTTTAGGCTTTCATTTCTGTGGTAATAGTCACAAAAACAGAACTCAACCCTTGTGGTTTTGTGATTCTTTTTCTTTCTTTTTTTTTTTTTTTTTTTTAGACAGGGTCTCATTAGGGGATTAAAGGCATGGGCCACCATGTCCCACCTAAGATTGTTTTTGAAATCAAGTTGTCACACTGGGAGCCCCAGGAACCTAGGTTAAATATTTCACGAAATCTGACATCAGTTGTTTTTTTCTTTAGAGCCAGGACATTTTAAAAATGTGAGAATGCATGTTTGTCAGTAGAGACACAGTCCTTGCCTGGGTGGAATATAGTCTCCTAGTGGGGAAAATAGTGTAGTGTTACAAGTATTCTTGTAGGCACAGGGTGCTGTGAAAACTAATAGGAATATTTGGTCTAAAGTATGGAATGAACAACACAGATAGATGCAGCTGGAAAAGTAAGCAAAGAGTAATACCAGAAAAAACTTTGTAAGCCACATTAGTAAGCTTAGACCTGAACCAGGCAGCTGGGGATGCTACAACTGCCATTGATAACATATGTACTGGCTCTCTGGGCATGTGGCTCACTCCTTTAGTCCCAGCACTCAAGAGGCTGAGGCAGAGGCAGACGGATCTCAGATCAAGGCTAGCCTAATCTACATAGTGAATTCCAGGCCAGGTAGGGCTATAAGGAGGACATGTCCCAAAAAAAACAAAGAAAGCACTGACCTGAATGACTAAGATGGAAGAAAGTAAGTCTGTAGGCTATGGATGCAATTAAAGAGAGTTGTTGAGAAGTGAATGGAGTTTAAAAATATGTAGATAAAAAGAATATAACAAATAGGTCAGGTATGACAGATGTGACAGGCTAAATGAAATAGCTCAAACTCTAGATCAGGTGTGGTGGTGGTTGGCAGATCAGGCATGTGATTGGATAGCAGTATCCTGAAACAGAACACAGGAGAAGCAGGTTGGGGAGAAAAAGGAGAGATTTCAGTTTGTGTATTTGAGATTTCTTTCTGCTGTATAGAGATTGTAGATAAGATCTCACAGGAGAAATAGATTTTAAAAAGGAATAAGGACAGAACACAAAGTTATGTTTCTTATGTGTGTGTGTGTGTGTGTGCGCACGCACGTGTGTGTGTGTGAGTGTGTGTGTGTGTGTGTGTGTGGTGGGTGGTGGGTACATCTGGGCATCAGTGTGCAGACCAGAGAGGAAGAAGATCTAGGAGTATGTAGACTTAGTATAAGAAGTCAAAGCAAGATGAAATTTCTCAGGAATTTCCTTTTTCATCCAAATTTTGCACTGATTTGTAACTTTAAGCATCCTCATTGTCTTGTATAACATTCAGGTCTTCAGGATAAAAATTATGGGCTTTATGCATATTTGTCCCAGTTTTTTAAATAATATTCTTTGCTGTTAAGTCTGAACTGAAACATTTTTTTTTAAGCCAGCAGCTCTCTAAATTTCTGTTCTGAAAATACAAGGGCATCTGTCCTTGTTTTTTATTAGTTGCCATCTTATATAACTTTCTTGTTCTTCGTGCTCAGCTTTCCTGAAGGATCTTGCAATTGGATATGTATTTGGGGATAAGAGCACCATGATCTCTACTACATCAGTGACATCTAACTTTGCTATAGAGCTAGTCCTGCCCCCATACAAAATCTAAGGATTTTTAAGCCATCCTTTTACTTAAAAATATGTTGACATTCATATATAAAAAAAGAACCTGGAGCAAGGTGTAGTGATATATGGCTATAGTACTAGTACTCAGAGGCTGAGGCAGAAAGATTGCTTAAGTTGGTGAGTTTGAGACCACGCTGGTCGGCATAACAAGACTCCTGTCTCACAAAATAAGCAAGTTAAAAAAAAATTTTTTTTGACTAGCAAGTAATCACAAGCTCTATCAAGACCATAGGAATTTAAGAAAAATTAGTGGTGTATAACATGTAGGTTGAATAAAGATTTCACTTTGTGCTTCAGAAATCAGTTGCCTTCTGCAGCCAATTAAGCCGACCAAGTTCCTTTCCTCGTGGGAGCCTGGTGTGCAATGACTGCAAACAGCAGCCTCCTTGGTTAGTGTATACAACCTGTTGCATGTATGGGTTGCCCAAAGGGACCTTGGAGACAGTTTTCTGGTGGATATTCATGTCTCTGATCTCATGGAATCCCCAGCCTAGACTCTAGACTGGTATTCAGTATGTTTTAGGAAGCCGTGGGGCAAAGTGGCTAGGGTTCACATTAGCCAGGTCATCATGTCTATCCACACAAAACTACAGAATAAGGAGCATGTGATTGCGGCCGAGCATAGAGCCAAGTTCAACTTCCCTGGCAGCCAGAAGACCTGCATCTTGAAGAGGTGGGACTTCCCTGAGTATGATGCAGATCATAAATTTGAAGACATGGTAGCAGATATGCAGTTCCTCCTTCATGGCTGAGGGATCAAATGTGTCCACAGTCATGGTCCCCTAGATAGGTGGTGGGCACTTCCATTGTGTTGAGTCTCACACCTACCAATTGTGTTCACTAATAAATCTCAAATCCAGTCTACCTTAATAAAAATCAATTGCCCTTTTGGTATCAAAGTTATATTTGAACAGTTATGAAGTTTAAAAAATATTGGTCAACTTGATTTCGTTTCTCTTTTATAGGTGTTTTCTCACATTTCTTCAAAATGAGTATTACTGTTGGTTTCTTAAGACCCTTTGCCAGGTTATTGGTGCCATGTACTCTTCATAGGAAGAGAAGGAATTTATATTCAGCAGTTATGCAGAGATACATGTCTTCCAAAGTGCCTTCTTTGTCCTATCCTAATAAGGATAGTAAATCCTCTCCTGAACAGCTAGAATTGGATGGGTGGAAAACGACAATGAAATCTGGTGTGCAAGAAGATGGAGTTTCCACAGTCTCGAGCAAGGATAAAGATACCGTGGCTGCCACTAGAGAATTAATTGAGATGTGGAGATTGCTTGGCAGAGAAGTGCCAGAACATATCACAGAAGCAGAGCTCAAAACCATTATGGAGTGTCCTTCTAAATCATCCCAAAGAAAATACTTAAGGTATTTATTTTGTAAGGAAAAAATGAAAAAAGCTAAGCAGATGAAAAAGGAAATGAAAGCAGAAGCAAGGGAAAAAGCCAAGTTGCTAGAAACCACCGAGGAGAATGAACAAAAAGACTTTTTCTTTCTTCGATTTTGGGACAGGCATATTAACAATGCATTGGGCTGGAAGGGTGCCCAGGCTATGCAGTTTGGACAACCATTGGTTTTTGACATGTCTTATGATAATTATATGAATGTAAAAGAACTTCGGAATGCGGTTTCCCAACTGTTAGAATGTGAAGGACGGAACAGAAGAAATGTTGATCCTTTCCATATTTATTTCTGCAATCTGAAACTAGACGGTGCCTTTCATAAAGAGCTAGTGAGACGTTATGGAGAAAAATGGGACAGACTGCTTTTAACAGCAACAGAAAAATCTCCTGTAGATTTATTTCCAAAGGACAATATTATATATTTAACTGCAGATTCTCCCAATGTTATGACTACTTTTAAGCATGATAAAATTTATATAATTGGATCATTTGTTGATAAAAATTCACAGACAGGCATATCCCTAGCCAAGGCAAAACGGCTAAATCTGGCAACAGAACGCCTTCCATTAGATCAATATTTACAATGGGAAATTGGTAATAAAAACCTTACTTTAGACCAAATGATCCGTATTTTGCTCTCCATGAAAAACACAGGTAGTTGGGAAGAAGCTCTGCAGTTTGTTCCCAAGAGAAAGCATACTGGCTACATGGAGATTACCCAGGCTTCTCAACAGGTTTATAGCAAACTGAAGAAAACAAAGGTTTTAAATGCGTTTCCAAAAGTCTCTTTAAATGTACAAACATGGAAAGGGTGACCTGAATAAGATAATATAATAGTGCTAAAAGTAAACAGATTGTAAAACTGTTCTAATGTATTTTTTGTTGAATTTTATTTTCCAAACTGCAGAGTTGTGTCTTTTTCTAAATAAGTATCTGAAAACTTTGAAAATATATTTTGTTTGTTATAAAGACAATGATCAGAGGTCTTAAATTTATTGAATGATCTTGAAGTGAACCCAATAAAACAGTTATACCATTAATACAGCTTCATTTTACTTTTTGGTTCTAGGTCTTTTTGAGGGTTTTGTTCTTTGATTTTTGTTGAGATAAAGTCTCAAGTAGCCCATGCTGGCCTCAAAATTGCTATGCTGAAAATGACTACCTCACAAATGATGGGATTACGGGCATGTGCCACCATGCCTGGCTCCATTAAGCATATATTTTTATCCATGTCAAAAACTAATTTTAGTCAGATATGGTGGCACATGCCTTTAATCCCAGGATTGGGAGACAGAGGCAGTCAGATCTCTGAATTCGAGGCCAGCTTGGCCTACTTAGGGAGTTCCAAACCAGCCAGGGCTACATAGTGGGACCCTATCTCAAACCCCAGAACTATTTCATGAAAAAGATTTCTAAACTTCAGGTGGTGATTCACTAATGAAATTCAAATCTTAATACTGGGCATGTCACAGGCACTAAGATAAAGTATATTGTGTAATAAAATCATGCTTTTACAGGAAATGTTTTGGCATAATAGGGGATCTTGTCTATACTATAAAAAATAAGTTTGGAGATAAAACTAGTTTCTTGGGGAAAAAAGCACATTTTGGGCTGGAGAGATTGCTCAATGGTTAAGATCAGGCTCTGTTCCTATCACTAACATCAGGTACTAGCCTCTGAGGGCACCTGCATGCACAAGGTACATACATATAACTCATGCAGGAGCACAGGCATACATATAAATATGAAATAAACCTTAAGAAGTATTTATTTGATTAATGTATGTAAAGTGTGTGTGTGCGCGATACACACTCCTGCAGAGCTAGAAAATGGCACTGGACCCTGCAGCTGGAGTTATGGGGTGAGCTCCCTGACTTGGATCCTGGGAATTGAACTTGGGTACTAAGGACTAAACCACCCAGCTCCAGCCACATGATTTTCACTTCTGGGTTTTGCTGGGAATCAAACCCAGGTTAGGGCCAGCTTCATCTATATAGCAAGTTGAAGGCCAGCTAAGGATACATGAAACACTTTTCTTAAAAAAGGGTGGTTGAATAGTGGTAGAGCATTTGTCTGAATCTCTAGCATTGCAATAACTATCATACATGCCTCAAAAACCTTGTGTCTCATGAAATGATGTGAAAATCTCAAATGATTACTTTGCAAAGACAGGAAAAATAAAACAATCAGGAATTAAGTACTACAAGGTAGTTTTTTGGTCACATTGTGTGATGATGAACCAAAACTTCAGCTCACATTACGAAGTCTCCATAAAACATCCTTACTTCTGACATGGTTAAAACCACTGAATCTCCATTCTCCATACTTGAGACCTAAATCATCCATTCACAAATATTGAACACCATTCATATAGGAAATCCCCTGTTTGAAATATTCTTAATATTTCATGTGTGCATCAGGTGTCTAATTGTTCACTCTGTGTGAGAGAGACAGGGTTTCCTTGTAGCCCCAGCTGGCCTGGAATTTGCTTTGTAGACCAGGCTGGCTTCCATGTCACAACAGATCTACCAGTCTCTTCCTCCTTAATAATGGGATTAAGGGTGTGGCATGGCCTGTCACACCTGTCGTCTTGAGCTCTGTAGCCCCAGCTGGCCTGGAACTCGATATTTAGACCAGGGGCCTCATACCCAGCTATGTTCACCTTAGTTTTTGAAGCAGGGTCTCGTGCTGAAGCTGGCTGATTGGGCTAGATTTGCTGGCCTGCAAACTGCAATAATCCTGTCAACATCCCCAGCACTAAGATTATATGCACATGCTGCCATACCTGGCTTTTACATGGGAGCCATGAATCCAAATTCAAGTCTTGATCAATAGGATGATCCAATATAAGCATTTACTGATTGCGTCATTTACCTAGCTTTGGTTTTGGTTTTGGTTTTGGCTTTGGTTTTGGTTTTGGTTTAGGGAGACAAGGTCTCATGTAGCTCAGGCTGGCTTTGAACTTGCTGTGTAGCTGAGGATGAACTCCATCCCATGATCATCTGTTGAAGAGGCACTAGTATTATTCACTTATCTGGAAATAGGGTCTTATGTATTTCAGAGTTGCCTCAAACGTGGGGGCATAGCTAAGGATGAACTTCAACTTCTGATCCTCCAATTCACAAGTATTAGAATACAAGTGTGTACCACCATCCAATTTATGCAGTGCTGGAGATGGAATCCAGGGTGGTTTTTCCAACACTAGGTAAGATTCTACCAATTGAGCTACTATTAGCCCCACTATTTTATAAAGAAGTAAAAGTCTGCGGACAGCAGCTCTCAGTGTTGCTTAGGAAAGGACAGATAAGGATTTTTAAATGACTGTATTCTCTAACACTGACTGTATATTGTAAGACATCTCTAGTTCCCCACTTAGGCAAGTAATCTGACTAAATTTGGATAGAGGGCTGAATAAGTTGAGAAAAAGAAGACAAAAAAGGTGGGGAGAGGTGAGGCTGTAGCCACATTTAATGTATGAATTCCACTCAACACTAAAGGTTTCCAGTCAAGGCAGGAATTACAGTAGTCTTCAACTTGATAGAGATGTTGTAGTCTGCAGTGGTTGTTAAGTAAAAGACATGAGTGTGGAGCTAGCAGAAGAGGGGGCCTACAAGGTAGTTCTCTTTCTATTCGTTTTTTGGGCCTGTACAGCTTGTGAAGAGACTCTGGTGACAGCTTTCCCAAGACCCACTCAGAGTAGGATGCTTGAACCTTAAGACGATAGGATGATTTAGATGAGACTAAAAAAAATCTCAGGAAGGGATTAGTTCTAGTTGAAAGCATGGAAGGGGTTGGAGAAAGATTTTCTTACCCTTTCTCTGGGAAGATCAGCTCCTACCTTTGCAAGTGTACTACTTTAAAACAATTTATTAATGTATATATGGGGATATGTGCACATGAGTGCAGGTGTCCACACATGTCAGAAGAGTATCGGGACCTCTGGAGCTGGGGTTGCAGTCGGACTTTGGTGCTAGGAACCGAACTATGTTTTTCTGCAAGAGTTCCTAACCTCTCAGCCATCTCTCCAGCCTTCCACTTATCTACTTTTGCTTTTTAAAAAAGTTTGCTTGCTTGCTTGCCACAACTCCGCTGAATTCATGAGTGCAAGAACTGAGGAAAAACTTTCGCAACATTACTGTATTACTACGTGACCTTGCACAAACTGCTTTCCGATCTCATACAAATTAAGAGGATAATTTTGCATTGGACAATAGTGGAGATTAAACAGTAGTGTTACGAAAAATGTCTTAGCACTAGAGGACGTTCACTAAGTGCTCTTTTTTTCCCCCCCTCCCAAATAGAAGAAAAAAATACAGCCCTATCCCACAGGTGATTCTATAAAACCAGAAGGAGAAACCCTGCCAATGTCAGCTGCAATCACACTTGGGTATGCAGAAACCTAGGAGTCCACCAATTGTTGCAAGGTCAAACTCTCCACTCTGCTTTGTATCGTCTAAAAGTCGAGAGCCACCAGCGGACCTTAACCTCCGCGCTCCCATTTGGGGCCGCCCGTGACGTCACTTCCGCTTCTCTCTCCAAGGCCACTCTAGACTGCAGCCAGCCGGCCGGCCCGAAGCTCGATGGTTGCTGGGCGGAGCTGTGACGTCCTCGGCGGGGCTGCAGGGGAGGCCGCGGCGGGGAAAATGGCGGACGGGAAGGCGGGAGAGGAGAAGCCTGAGAAGCCGCAACGAGCCGGAGCCGCCGGAGGTGAACACAACCCCAGCGTCGCGGGCTGCGGGGGCTACTCCGGGCCTTTCTCCGTGCTCCCCGGGGTGGGGGCGGGGGAGCTTGGGCACAACCAGAGCAGGCGGACCTGGCGCTCGCCCGGCTAGAGGCCGGGCCCACATGAGCCCGGGCACGCCCGGTGCGGCCCGCGGGGATCCAGGCCCACGTCGCCGCCTTGTGGGAAAGGCCGCCGGCGTTGGTGACCCGGGCCGTCCTGTGGAGAAGGGAGACAGGTGCGGGTGGGACCGGACACCGCCGCCACTACCGCGGAGACGAACCGCGCAGACGTCCGGGCCTGCTGCGCACTCAGGCCCCGCGAGCCCGAGTCGCCGCCGCGGGCCCTGGCCGGAGGCCGGCTTGCCGCGGGCACCGGCCTCTCGGTTACACGTAGTCATTAATTACTCTTGGTGCTCCCTTTTCGCCTGGGAGGGCGACCCCAGCCTGCTCTTACCTGTATTTCAGACAGACGCTGCTGTGGGGTAAATAGAGACGATTCAGGGAAAGAGGAATGTCCTTGATTCAAGCTGCAGAGGCTTGAGTTAGGCTTTGATCCCTTTCTTTGAAGTATCTGTCTTAAGCTCTTAACAGTCTCTGCCAGCAACTTAGTAAGCAAGTGTGATCTTTCTGTATTTAGTTACCGTATTAAACTCAGATTATAACTACCCTTATTCCGTTCACTCTACCCCTGTAGTTTTTTCATCTTGTGCTTTAAGGAGAAAAATTTGTAGTCTACACCTCACACCCTTTTGTCATTACGAGAATTAACACGTGCGAGCTGATCATGTCTTATTTAGTACATTTCTGGCCTCCTCATATCCCTAAAAACTTTAATGTGGGAATATATAGACTATTAATAGGACATGAAAGCATATAGGATCTGCTAACAATGTTCATTGTGGTGTCAGGAATTACTGAAATTTTTAATATGATGTTACTTTGGACTCAGGAATTTGCTGCTTTGAAAATATGTAAAGTGCTCTTAGTTGAGCCAAAACGCCTTCCTTCCTTCCTCCTCCCATTATTTTAAAGATAGGAGCTCATTAAGCCCAGGCTAGCCTGAGCATCCTGCTTCCACTCCCTAAGTGCAGGAATTACAGGCTTACATCACCATGCCAGGTTTGTTCACTTTGGGGAATAGCTTATAAAGAAAGTCTTAAACATAGCACTTCCTTACTTTAGACCTCATCCATTTTTGTCTTAGAAATTGTTAAGCAAAAAAGTAAAAATTTAGAGATAGTTTGAGGAAGAACTGTAGCCTGAAGAATCTTAAGTGGCTTTGACTTTGAGATCTCCCTTTTTAACTCCCTTGACTGAGAGTAGCAGAATTATGCTTAAGGTACTGCTAGCTAAAATGTACCTTAAATGTCAACAGAAATCCACTGTGTAATGTACTTGCCACCCTTTCATTTGAGGGTATTCTGTAGTATGAATAACGTTTCCATTCTAAAATGTTTAGAAGGGGTTGTATCCAATGGACTTTCTTGGTAACTTAGAATAACAGACATCCCTTTGTTTCTACATTATTTGCCTCATTTCCTTTATGAGAAAGTAGTGCTATTGGCGTATAGACCATTTTCTAATGTCAGGCGTTCATAATGAAATTGTGCAGAGGGATCGGAGCCAAAATATTTCATGCCATAGTTATGACTAAATTGATAAATTTGTGACAAGTATTCAGCTTGTTTTGGAAAACGTTATAATGTCCTAGAGACTTAGAAAATTTTATTCCTCTTGCACAGTCCCCTAAGTTGAAAGGATAAGTATTTTGCGTTATTGAACCTGGGCCTCATTTATGCTAAGGATGTACTTCGCTGCTGCACTCTTTTAGTAAATGTAGTACTTCCATAGTTAAAATTAACATGAATCTGTGAGAGATGCTCCTTACTTGAACTGCCTCTTTTCATTTCAAAGACTAGAGTAAGGCTTTGGGTAGAGAGTTAAACTTCTGTGGCTCTTTCACGTAAGTAGACATTTAGAGAAGAGCAACTGAATATATAATCCTAGCCATTTCAAGCTTTTGGGGATTATGCCAAGAACTACTTCAGTAGCATGGGCATTTCCTGTGTCAGATAGATAGGTTGTTGAATACATTCTCATCTAAGCTGCATACCTATCTTCTTAAAGAACTAGTAGGGTTCTCTCCCTTTCCCTCCCGGACTCAGATTAGGAAACTACAGGAGTGCAAATGGCTCATTGTAGGTACCCTTGTAGAACTACATTTTCTTATTAGGTAGTTTTTTCAAAGTAAAGTACCTTTGTCCTCTGAGGCCCAATCCCCTTTGCTCTCTATTCAATGAAAAAGAAAAAAAAAAAAACAAACAAACAAACAAAAAAACACTAGTAACATGTGTACTTTAACTTGACATTAATCTGCCCTCTAAAAATATTTTTATGTGTGTGTACTTGGGTGTACATGTGTATATCACTTATATGTGGGCAGTTGTGAGCCTCATGTGTTTGTGGGATACAAACTCATGTCCCCTGGAAGAGCAGCAAGCATTGTGAACTGCTGAACCATCACTCTAGCCCAATCTACACTTTTTGTTTGTTTAGAATGAATATAAATTAGACAATTCATTAAAATATCCTTTCATTTAAAAATCTAGCAATTTGTGTAGTTGTGTCATAAAATTGATAGGTGATTTATTTTTAAATGATCATTTATTCAGCAAAATTCACATTACTAATTGCAGTATTAGATATTCACAGTACTAATCAGTGTGAAAACACAAAATGTCCTACTAAGCTGGGCACTGTGTGATCTCAGCACTTGGAATGCAGAGGCAGGAGATTTCCCCGGGAATAATAATATAATTATTATTGGTTTTTGAGACAGTCTCCCTGTAGCCCCACTTGCCCTGGAACTAACTCACTGTGTAGTCCAGACTGGCCTTGAACTCGGAGATCCCAGTGCCTCTGCTGGGATTAAAGACATGCCCAAAGAGTCCTTCAGGAATTTGAAATACAAATTCAGCCAGGAATTTTGACTGCATAGTGAGACCTTGTTTCAAAAAACAAGCAGAATGTCTCATTAAAGAAATTGAAAGTAGGAAATGGAGAGATGGCTCAGTGGTTAAGAGCACTGGGCTGCTCTTGCAGAGGACCTGGGTTCAATTCCCAGCACCCACATGGCGGCTAACAACTGTCCATAACTCCAGTTCCAGGGGATCCAACACCCTCTTCTGACCTCTGCAGGGATTGCATGACATTGGTACATTCACATAAAATAAAAAAAATTTTAAAAAAGAAAAACATTCAGTACTTAAGAATTACTGTTAATTTTTAATGGTATATTTCAAAGCTCACATTTGCTTGAAATAATTTTCTAATGAACCATATGTGGAATTACAAATATTTCAATAACAATAACATTAGTAATATATTTGCCTGCTGTATTTTCCCATCTTAGTCCATTTTCCCATGTCTTCTTTCCTAAATATTTTGCCTGTTTTACTACATAATTGCTAAAGGATTCTGTAAAGAGAAAATAAGTTTCATCTGTGTGTGCATTGAGCCTGCTAACCCCAAGACCTCAGAGCTAACAGTGCATTCACTTCTCTCCTTATTCCCCTCATCTCTTGAACAGAAGGTGCCATCTAAACATACTCATAGAACTTTTTAAAGATTTATTTTTATTTTATTTTGTGTTTGAGTGTATTGCCTACCTGAGTGTAAGTGCACCTGTGTCCTGCAGTGCCCACAGAAGTCAGAACAGGGCATCAGATCCCCTGGAACTGGAGCTGTGGATAGTTGTTAGCCACCATGTGGGTGCTGGAATATGAACCCAGGTCCTCTGCAAGAACAGTCAGTGCTCTTAACTGCTGCATTATCTCTCCAGCCCCTATTATTTTTAAGTGTGTGTACACACATGTGCATGAATACAGGCTCCCTTAGAGGGTTGGATTCCCTGGAGCTGAGTCGGGTAGGTGGTTCTGAGCCACCAAACTTAGGTGCCAGTTTCAGCTCAGGTTCTCTGAAAGGTATAAGCACTCCTAACTGCTTAGCCATCTCTCCAGCTCCTGTTGGTAGAATAGTTGTAGTTGCTTTAAAAAAAAAAAGAAACAAGAAACAAGATGCAGGAATAGATAGATCTCTGAATTGGAGGTCAACCTCATCTACACAGTGAGTTCTGGGCCAGCCAGTGCCACATAGTGTGAGACTCAATCTCAAAACAAAGAAGAACCCTTAAAACTAAACGTATTGAGTATGGACAAGGCCAGTTGTTTGATGATGTTCAGAAATACATTGCTGTTTGCATCTGGAATTAGTCATGTTTAGAAATAACCTAGTAAAAGGATCTTTCATCATATGAGTTTATCTCTTTAGATAAGAACACAAGATACAGTTGGATTGTTGCTAATTACTATTAAATATACTTGGTTAAAATTGTAAATAGAGGACTAGAGAGATGGCTCAGTGGTTAAGAGCACTGGCTGCTCTTGCAGAGGACATGGATTCAGATCCCAGCACTCACATGGTGGCTAACAACCATCCATAACTTCAGTTCAATGGAATCTGACTCCATCTTCTGACCTCCTGGGACATTGCACAACATGGGTTCATTTATACACATGCAGGCAATGCACTCATACACATAAAAATAATAAATTTAAAAAATTTTTTAAATTGTAAATAGAATGGAAGAGACAGGGTCTTTTGTAGTCCATGCTGCCTGGAACACTCGTCGTAGTCCAGGCTGTCCTCAAACTCCCACTGCTCCTGCCTTAGCAACCTGAATGCTGAAATTACAAGTCTAAGCCAACTATCAGTTTAAGTTAAGTATTTCTTAAATTGGGTTTTTCAGTTACTGAATAGTATTCATTCCTTAATTCAGGTGCTTTTACATATAAATAAATGAATGGCACCTCAGGCAACTGATCAATGCCAACCAAGTTTGCCTCTTGGAAGTCCCAAAACCAAATCCTAATGTTTACCTTTATCCAGAGAAAATAGTTTAAACTAGCATGGTAGTACAAGTCCATTATCCCATCTGCACCAGAGATTCAAGCAGGAGGAATGCAAATTAGAGGCATGCCTAGGCCTGGGCAACATAGCAAGACCCCTTTCTCAAAATGAAAAAAAAAAAAATCTGGGCATGTAGGTCAATGGCAAAGCACTTGCATAGCATGTGTGAGGCCCAGTGTTCAATCCTCAGTGCCACAAAGTACATATTAATCTGGAGACCCATCATTTCCAAACTGTATAGATCTGGGTTTATAGTCAAGTGTCTTTTAGTCTTTTACCTGTTAGTTATTCTGTGCCTGATCCCTCCTAACTCCCCCTTCTAGCCTTTTGTCTCATTTTCTTTTTTAACTTGCCAAGGCAATCCCTTAGAGCATCCTTTTTTTTTTCCTCTAGAATTAAAACTTCACTCAACTTTGTTCATTGTTACATAATGCGTTCTACAGGGTAGAACTGAGGGGAAAAAAAGAATATTAATGTCAACCAGTCTTCTGTTTTATTTCCCAATATGTTCTTAAATAGTCTTATATAATATAACATACTCAAGATGTGAAGTCATTATTGACTTACAAGCAAAACTATTGAAAGATATCTTGCCTTCCAAGTCTGCATATACATTCACACACACACACACACACACACACACACACACATATATATATATATATATTCATATTCTTAAAGTTAAGATTAGCTCTCCTTGGGACTGGTGAGATGGTTCAGCAATTAAGGGCACTTACTGCTCTTCCAGAGGACCTGAGTTTGGTCCTAGTACCCACATAGTAACTCAAAACTGCTTGGAACTCCTTTCCTAGGGAATCTGACTCTCCACTTCTTCAGGCCTTCCCAGGTACAAGGCATGCACATGGTGTGTGTGCATAACATGCAGGCATAATGCTCATACACAAAAAAATTAGAAATCAAAGATGAGCTGCTGTTTCACCCACAAGAAAAAGTAATACATAAGCCAAAGTCTGACTTTGAATAACTTTTACAGGTAGCTAAAACAGGTGATTTTCCAGCTTTCAGCCGAGTATGAATTTAAAGACCTCCTTGAAGTTCTTTTTCAACTTCTAAGGTTCTATAAGGTATACCTTGAGTAACATATAGCTTGAGACAGTAACTTGCTGGGGATATAGTTCAGTGTAGAGTGCTTGCTTGCCTCCTGCAAGGCCCTGGGTTTGGTAAAGAATATAAAAAAAAAAACAAAAAAAAAAAAAACAAGTCTCTAGGCTGAGTTAATTCTGTAGTTTGAATGTTCATGACTAGAAGTTTTATGTTATTAGGACTACATTATTGAGAGTATTAGAATTTATTAGTCAAATGTTTTACCACATGAATGGTTATTACAAGCTAGTTTGTATAAAATAATTTATTGATCTGAGTTTCTAAACCTCAAAATTCCAGGAATGGAACCAAGATTATTGTACAGCTAATATGGTAGTGTTTAGTTGAAGGGTATTTACTTTTGTGAACTCTATGTTTATAATTTTAAATTGCTCTGTATTTTATGCTAGTTAATTCATGGGAGCCTCTTCTACTGCCACACAATCTCAGTTCCTGCTATATACTCTAACAAACAGTGGAAGAGACTGTTGGGTCAGTAGGTGACAACTGCAGAGGTATCTTCTTGTAAAGATGCTTTTTGAGGTTGCTGCTCCCATCAATCTGCTCAGTAAAAATAGCTCATCTTGGTAAGTTGTTTCGACTTCACCAGGACCTGAAGAAGAAGCAGAAAAACCTGTGAAAACTAAGACTGTTTCTTCCAGTAATGGAGGGGAAAGTTCCAGTCGCAGCGCTGAAAAGCGATCAGCTGAAGAAGAAGCTGCAGATCTCCCAACAAAGCCAACAAAGATCTCCAAGTTTGGATTTGCCATAGGTAGTCAGACGACAAAGAAAGCATCAGCCATATCCATCAAACTTGGATCAAGTGTGAGTTGTTTTATATATGGTGTTATGTTTCATAAATATGTTTTTTTAAGAGTATGGTAAAATGAGTCTTAAAAAGGTAAACTCCCTAAACTTTGGTGTTTGAACTTAACATGTAAATTGTTAAGAAGTAATTAGCACTTTAGGAAGCATCTGAATACTGTCTCAATAAAGCATTTTAAGTAAAAGGCTTAGTATATTGTGGAGGATACATGATTTATAAAGTAATCACTTAGAATTTTTCTGAGAGGAATAAGATTTCTGAATAAGAATTTTAGGAGTTATTTATTTTATTGATCTTTTTGAGACAGGGTCTCCTTGTAGCTCCCTGGCTTGGAATTCGCTATGTAGACCAGGCTGACTTGGAACTCACAGAGGTCCACCTGCCTCTACCTCCTAACTGCTGGGATTAAAGGCATGTACCGCCATGTCTGGCTTTTAGGGTTTCTTAAAAATCTTTCACTGTTGGTAGTATTAAAATTAATGTCTACTGGACTGGAAAGATGGCTCGGCTGTTAAGATCATTGACTACTCTTGCAGAGGACCCACATGGTGGCTAACAACTGCCCATAACTCCAGTTCCAGGGGACCTCATGCCCTCTTCTGACCTCCGTGGGCTTTGCATGACATGGGTACACTTACATACATTCAGGCAATACACTCATACACATAAAGTAAAGGTAATAAAACTTTAAAAAAGTAATGTCTACTGTGCTGAAGCTCAGTTTAGCATGTGGACTTGGCGTTGAGAAGCCTTGGAATCAGTTCGTAGCACCATATACCCAAAATAATAGTAATAACTATAGAAATCAGATATTTGTAGGTTAAAGGATTGTTATCAATTCATAACAACCAAATTATTTTATTGGAGCTTTCTAATTATCTATATATTTTTTGAAGATTAATGATTAAAGGTCAGATGCATATGGTTTTATTTATGCTAAAAATGTTTAGTCAGAGATTTTAAAAATTATTTCAGTCACTTTTTTATTTTTAAAAAATAATTTATTTAATTTTATGTGTATGACTGTGTTGCCTGCATGTATGTAAGTGCACCAGTGTTGTGCAGTGTCCACGGAGATCAGAAGAGGGTGTTGGATTCCCTGGAACTGGAGTTATGGTCAGTTGTAAGCTACCATATAGGATCTGGGAATCAAACCTGGGTGCTCTGCAAGAGCAGCCAGTGCTCTTAACTGCTGAGCTACCTCTCCAACCCCTCAGTCACTTTCTTACTAGAATCTGAGTTGTCTTCCTCAGAAGTCCTGAATCTCATCCTGCACTGATGGTGAGACTATGGTAGAACAGTGTTACCAGTCATTTCCTCTCATCTCTGTGTGTCCTTTAGCTTGAGTAATACTAAATTAGAAATCCTAGTGAGTGGTATTTATATAGGGGTGAAACAAATGAATATACCAAATTAGTGAAGAAATAAAGTAAAGTTTATATACTAGTAAATGTACTCAAATGGAGACTGGATTTATCCAAAATCCTTGAGTTCCTTACTATGGTAAGCTTAAGAGAACATAAAACTAATACTTTAAGATCAGTTGCTTATGATTAAACCAGCCTATATAAGTTTTATTTGTGATATTCTGTTAAATATGTTTCTTCTTCAGAAGCCTAAGGAAACTGTACCAACTCTTGCTCCAAAAACCCTTTCCGTAGCAGCAGCTTTTAATGAAGATGAAGATGTAAGTTAATACCCGCTTTATTTTACTTTACTTAGTTTTTAAAACCTTACTCTATATATTATTGTTATTGTGTATATACATGAAAGTCAGGTGTATGTATTCCATAGCATGTGTGTGGAGGTCAGAGGACAAGTTGGGACTCTTTCTGTTCTCCCCTTCTACCATGGGGCCCAGGGATTAATTTGGGTTGTAAGACTTGCATGGCAAGATGTTAGCATACAGCAGCCATCCTGCTAACACTTATTTTAACCAGTCCTGTGAAGAAAATTTCAATAGAGGCTGCTGGAGAGTTTACTCAGTGGTTAAGAGCCCTGACTGCTCATACAGAGGACCCAGGTTTGATTCCCAGCACCCACATGGTAGATAACACCCACCTGTAACTCCAGGGGATCCAATGCCCTCTTCTGACCTCAGGCATTTCATGATATGGTACACTTACTTGCAAGCAATACATTCATACACATAGAATAAAAATAACAAAGTAAGAACATGATAAATACTAATAGGAAATTGGAGTATTAACTGTTACTAAAACTATTTTACTTTTTGTAATGCTTATAAAAGCTGGATTTGTTTTCTTATGGTGCTGGGGATTGAGCTGAGGACCTTGTGCATACTAAGCAAGTGCTTTCCCACTGAGGTACATCCCCAAACCTAAAAATTGGATGGTTCTCTTATTTTTGTTTTGTTGTAAACTTTTAAAATATTGCTAATCTTTAGGGAAAGAAGCTTAAGAATGAAATTTAAGAATGCTTGATAATACTAATACATGTTTCAGATTTTTACATTGACTTGTTTTTTTAGTGTATATTTGCATGTGTGCCTATGAGAGAGTGCATACGGTTGAGGACAAAGTTGGTTCTTTCACCACATGGTTACCAGTGGTCAAAAGTGTGGTTGGTGCCATAACCCACTCAGCTATCTTGACAGCCTCATGTCTGATTTTTAGTAATGCCACCTTCATTTAATTTTTGTATCTGGGCTGAGTGTGGTGGTAGACACTTTGGAGGCAGATCTCTGTGAGTTTGATGCCAGCCTAGTCTACATAGTGAGTTCTAGGCCATTTGGGGGTATAGGGAGACCCTGTCTTGAATACAAAAACTGAGTGAGTTTGAGGTGATTATCTGTGGTTCTGTCTGTCCCAGTTCCTCTCATTGCCCCTCACAGTGTGACTGTCTTCCATACTGAAGAACAACTGATGAAATTTTCTCTTTTAAGAAAACATTAAGGCTGGGCGTGGTGGCTCACACTTTTTAATTCCAACACTTGGGAGGCAGAGGCAGGTAAATCTCTTGATTTCGAGGCCAGCCTGGTCTACAGGAAGACCCTGTCTCAAAAAGACTGGAAAAAAAAATGGGATAGAGGAGATGGCTCAGCAGGTCCAAAGCATTTAGTGAAACAAACCTGATGGCCTGAGTTTTAATTCCCCCAAACACAATAAAAATCCTAGATGGTAGTATGGTGACACACATCTTTAAGTCCCAGCATTCCTATGGATAGGAGAGATGTCTTTGATGTCTAACAGTTTGCATATCTGTTTCACACAACTTTATTCTCCATATGTTCCTTTGGAGTACATATTTATTCATACTTTGCAAATGGAGAAGTTAAATATCCTGAAGCTTGTTCTAATATAAACACATTGAACTTTAGATCTTGGGTATTTTTGCCCAAAGTTCTGTGCGTCCTAACTTACTGTAACGGCCCGCGTTACATCGGCATCCGAGTCTATCTGGCGCGGGGCTGAGGAACTGAAGACATACACAAGACACACACACAGACCCAAAAATGGTGGAGAAGCTTCCGATTTATTCAAGTAGAGTGCACATATATATACACCCAGCAAATGCAAGTGATTAATAGCAGAAAATTCCAAGGGAAATTGGTAGGGGGTAAAAAGTTCAGGTTCCCAAGGAATGTCTTGGTAGGTGACGGTGCCTGGTTCAGAACAATTAAGTTTGGCATCTAAAGGTTGAGTTGTTCAGGCCAAGCTGTTCTCATAGAAACTTCAGCTGACGTGCTGAAGCTAGTTCCTGATCAGGGAGCTAGCATGGAAAAAGGCACGTAGGGAGGCCAGCAGCCCTACATGTCTCCCTTTTTCTTTTAGTAACTGAGCGCCTGTCTTAGGCTACCAAGGACGTTAGTGTCCGTCTTACCCGTCATTGGAAAACCAGCCACAACGTCATCTGGCCATAGAGGCTGATTCCCTGTCTTAGGTCGGCGGACACCCCCTTGTGTTTACCCATCTCTGGCTACTCATTTCACCTAGGTCAGTGAATTCAGGCAGTTGTAATGCAGTGTGATGAGCTTAGGACCGAGAGGCCATGCAATTGAACCAGAGGCTAGCGAGTCACAACCCAGCATTCTTGGGAACAAACTCTGAACACAAAAAGGAAGGGAATACAGGGCAAATCCAGGGGAATCAGGCATCTAGGTGATCATTCCAGTGATGTAGCAAAGGCTTATTCTTATGCTGAAAAATATAAAAGATTAGTAACAAAAAGAAAGGCACAATAAACATTTCTCTTTAAAATTTTAGCCCTGTTGGGTTCTAAGTATCATCAACTGTATAGATGTCAAACGAGCTCTAATAAAACTCATCAGGTGATTAAAAATGCAAGGGCCACAAGTAATAATAAGGACAAAAATAAAAAGCGGTCCTGCCATTACTGAAAATAGGGAAGTAAGCCAGGGGAATCAAAAAAAGAGTGACTCATACCAGCTTTGATTGAAAACTTTTCCTTTTTCTCGCTCCTGTAATCTCCGTCTTAATTCATCTAAGGACTGTCTGATCACTCCAGGATGATTTACCTAAAGGCAGCACTGTTCTCCTAAGGCCACACATAATCCTCCTTTTTCCATTAAAAGTAAATCAAGACCTCGCTGATTTTTGAGGGCCACCTCAGCCAAAGAGGAGAGGGACTCCTCGAGGTGACGGATGGTGCCTTCGATAGAGTTGATATCTAGATCAATTGCTTGTTGAAGGGCTCGATAATTCTGGTCTTGAAGAATCAGGGCTGAAGTTCCAACTCCTGTGATGGCAACTGTGCCAACGCCCAAAAGAATAGTCAGAACAACAGTGGCCGTGCCTAGGGCTTGCTTGGAGTGATGCCCAAGGGTGAGCCCAGCCTCAACCTCGAGGTCAGAATGATAAAACAGGTGAGGCACCAATTGAACTAGAACACAGAAGTCTTGAGTATAATTAAGGACAAGGGAATGAAGGCAGGGTTGTTAACTCCAGAAGTGCAGGCCCACCAGGTGGAATTGGGCACAACAAGGTAGGGAAAGGAAGTATTAAAAGCAACAGAATAGGTGGAATTACAAAGGTGACTATATGAATCAGGAACAGAAGTTCCAATAGAAACCACACAAAGGCCTGAGCCTTTGGGTAAACAAAAGTCCATGACGGCTCGTAGGGGGAAAAGTACTGCAAGCAATGGAGCTTGAGGGAAAGAAATAATTGGCATTAACAGCTAACCCATCATAAAAGGGGGGTCTGGAATCCAGGCAGAACCAACACTGTGTAAGGTGAGGGTTGGTTGCATTAAGAACTGTAGAGGTGGCATCAAGTAGGCCAAAAGGTCTAAGAGAAGGACGCAAGGAGGGAAAAGACGTAGAGGTGAGGATAAAAGAAGGAGAGGTAGGGAGAGAAGAAGGATTGGGCCGAGAAGAGATGGGGTGTAGAGTAGTAAATCGGGTTGGACCCACATGGAGGCAAACAGTAAAAAGTACCCCGGGGTCAGTACCCCAAACATAAAGTCTCAAGCCCCCATGTATTTAAAGTCACAGGGTTGCAAGCCTTTTCACATGGACCATGGGAGTCCGGTGCCTTACTTAATGTAATTAAATCGGTAGAAATTGGAGCCATCCAAGAAATGTATCCCGTGGATGCACAATCCCAAGAGGCACAAAAAAAGGCAGACGGACCTCCACGTTTTAGTTTATGTTCTATAGAGTTGGCATTACTGGGGCAAACATAGAAATATTGGCTCCTAGTTTGGCTACGAGTAAACTCAGTATTACACCCATAAATCATTGCAGTGGGGCTGTAAGGGGATTGATCCCAAGCTCCATCTACTAAGGAGCAAAGGTAAAACTGAAGTGTGGGGAACCAAGTGTTAAGGGGATGGTTGCCAGAAGTTTGATTGATAATTTTACCAGACACAGTATCACTGATGATCCAGGTGAGATTTTTAACTTGGTGGGGTGAGAGGTCAGCCGGACCTGAAGCCTTTGAATAGAAGAGTCCAACACTGACAATCACCAGGCCCCAAATCCACATCATTTTTCAAGGTTTTCTAAAAAAAATTAAAGCAAAATGACTCAGGGGAAACTTGTTTACCTGGGTCAAGGAGTGTTAATTCATAATCATGTGCCTTCAGTCGTTAGAAGGAGAGGGTGTGGCAACACGAACTAGACGTTCAGGCACCCATAAGGCACGTAGGAAGGCCAGAAGCCCTACAACTTACTATCTTTCTTATTATATCTTTTTGTTTGTTTCTTTGAGACAGGGTCTCCCATTTAGCCTCAGCTGACCTGGAACTTGCCATGTAGAACAGGCTGGCCTTGATCTCATCGAGATCCTTCTGCCTCTTGTCTTCCTAGTGCTCGGTTTAAAGGCCTGTACTACCATATCCGACTTTCCTTAATAATCTTTGAGAAAATTTAAACTGGTTCAAACAATGCTCTTTGTGTTAATAATGTAATGGTAGTAAAGGCTAAACTGTTTCTTAGATAAGAAGACAGATACACATTAAAAATCTCTATCCAGTTCCTTGTCTTGCTAAGAACATAAGTAATTTTGGTTTTATGCATTTGAGTGTGAAATATACTGAACAAGGAGTATGCATTTAGTTAATTTTGACTTTCTTTTCTTTTTGTTGTAGTGATTGAACCCAGATAAAGCATTCAGTCTATCACTGAACTATAGATCCTGGGTCCCATAATTTTATTATGTTCAAGACCAGGTCTTGCAAACTCAGTTGGCCTCAAACTCACCAGCCCTATCATTGCTTCCCAAGTACTGAGATTACAGGAATACACTAGAATATGAATTTTTAATAAAAAATTTTAATTGACACCCAATTGTATTTATTTCTAGGGTACACATGGCATTTAGTGCACGTGTACAGTGTGTACTGATTGGGCTCAGGTTGACAGTGACTCAGTGAGTAAAGGTACTTACTTGCTGCACCAAGCCTGATGACCTGAATTTGACACCCACACCCCCCACACATGGTGGAAGGAGAGAACCAGTTTCCACCAGTTGTCCTCTGACCTTCACTAGCTATATTTTTAAATAGCTAATTCTTGTCAATCATAGGTACCATACTGTGTGTTATAGGTTTTTATCCTATCCAGCTGTACCTGTTACCATTTTGTATATAATGCCTCTTCCTTTCTAGCCTCTGGTAACTACTGTTGTACAAGTTATTAAATAATTCACTACTTTTTTCCTTTTATTCAAATTTGTGGCTGTAGCTTATAGATAGAAAATTTATCATTTTAGTAAGCAAGTGAATTTAATAATTTGAATGTATTCATCTCAGTTATTTTTTTTTCTACAGAGTGAACCAGAAGAAATGCCTCCAGAAGCAAAAATGAGAATGAAGAATATTGGAAGGTATGATAATTTTTCATAATTATTATAGAGCTATAGAGATGAATTAAGATCAAGAATAAATTGTACATCTATTATGCCAATCTATACTATGTCCATATGAACCCCAGAACTAAATTCTAAATCCGTCATTGAGCATCAGCCTTCAGACTTTCAGCTTATGATTCAAGAAGAAGTATTCCCAGCTGTGTAGACCAGGCTCCCCTTGCATTCAGAGATCCATCTGCCTTTGCCTCCTGAATGCTGGGATTAAAGGTATGCCCTTCCACTCCTGACATACACATATTTAAACATAAAATTAAAACAAAGTCTATATAAAATGACCCTCAAATCTTCATATTTGTTGTTTGATTTTTTTAAATAAATGCCAGTAAAATACCCCCACATTAATTTTTTAATCTTATTTATGGATTTCAGATAACTTACTTGCAACTGTTTTGTTGTCTTCTGCAGTGCTGAGAATTGAATGCTAGACAAGTACTCCATAGCAGAGCTAGACCTCCAGCTCTCAGGCAACATTTCCAAAAACTGTAATGGCGTCCCCCTTAACTGTGTATTAGCATTACCTGAAATGTACATTGAAAATTGCACATCAGTGGTGGAGCACTTGCCCAGCATGCACTAAGCCCTGGGCTTTTTCGATACCACAAAAGAAAAACCCAATTCCTTTTTCCAGCCCCAGCCCCATCCCTACTGCAGACATACTGAATCTGAAGTCTGTGCCCTGTGTAGAAAGGGTATTTTTAAAAATCTCTGCAGAGGTTTCAGCCTGTGTTTATAGTAATTGATAGATGTATTAGTAAACACCTCCAAACACTTAACATCAATCTAAATAAATTGCATTTCTTTTAACACAGGGATACACCGACATCAGCTGGACCAAACTCCTTTAATAAAGGAAAGCATGGGTTTTCCGATAACCAGAAGCTGTGGGAACGAAATATAAAATCTCATCTTGGAAATGTCCATGACCAAGACAATTAAATGATGCATTTTGAGATTGGGATGTGGGTGGGTGTACAGTTAAAAGGAACAGTCTCCTTTTTTAAAGAATGGTGTAAGACTATCTTTGGAGCCGCTTTTTCTTTTTTCCTTTTTCTTTTTCTCTTTATTTTTTTTTAAAGATTGAGTGGTACACTAATAAATGAGAGTTTGAAATTAGAGGTAATTTATGTTTTATATACAGATTTCAAGACATTTGCTAATTTTGTAGTTTCATGTGATTAGTTTCCAATGGTTACAGATAATAAAGAAATCGGAAATGGTACCTTTCTAAGAATTGCATATTTTTTTAGACACAACTATTCGCACATTGAGAGGGAAGCCAAAAGTTATTGTCTCTCTGTGAGCAGTTACTCCGAACCTCACTCCCTCATTATGTAACTAAGCTGACTGGCTCCCAGGACCAGCCTTACGGAGAGAGAGGGGGCAGTATGTATTGAGAGGAGATTCATACTGGACTATTGACTGGAAGTAAATTTAGATAAAATTAAACCTTTTTTCCTGTGGGCATTTTGTTTTGTTTTGGGTCATTATACACTAGGGATGGCATTGTTGTCAGTGGATAGAGACACTTAGCTCTTCAAAAAATTTTTTTTTCAAAATTTTTATGTGTAGTATTGAGTATTTGAAATAGCCCACTTCAGTTTAATGGAGCTTGTCTACCCTTCAGTTGTCTTCAAAGAACACCATTTTCTACCAAAGTAAATCAGTATTTTGAATGTGCTTCTCTTGATTTTTGTTCCTAGTTCCTGTAGGCATTTCCACCTGAACTTGAGGCACATCGTAAGGAAGCTGTTTCTTTTAAAAGTACAAACCACCACCAAAATCTAAATGTATAGACTGCTTTAAGTATTTGGCTGGTTTTTATTTTTTCAAAGGTTTACCAAAAAAAGGGTATAGCATTGTATGAAGAAAAAATGTGATGCACTTTCTGTGACTTTGTAAAAGCATTTAATTTACTAACGTGTTAGTTCCAATTTGAATTGAACTCACTGCAAGATTTATTTGTACAATTCAACAGCTTATTTTAAGTATACATGTACTGACCAGTGGTTTCAAAAGCACATTTTAATTACTGAAATAGAAGGAAAGAAAATGCATCTTCAAACATATTTTCATTATGAAATCTCTCACCACACTCTATCCGATTTGTGTATTGTAGGGTGTTTGTTTTGTATTTTTGTATTGTATATGGACTTTTTTTAATGTGACTGTTAAACACATCTTTAAAAGTATAGTCACAGACAAAAGAAATGATACAATTTCCTTGAAAATAACAATGTTAAATTTGGAGGCAGCTTCAAGGAATTTTATTGGTGGTAATTACTCACTGAGCTTTTTTAATAACTTCTGAGAAGCAGCCTGCAGTTATTCCTAATACTTTGTTCACTTACGTTTAAGTTTAGTTACTAAGCCCCAAGTAAAACAATGAAAATGTACATAGCACTATTAGTTCTTACATGATTTAATTATATCAAGATACATAAATTTAACTTTTATGTAGGCAAACTGTCCATTTTACTGTTTGTTAAAATTACATATCTCTCCTACATAATCTTTACTTGACCCAAATGAAATATTAACCTAAGGTCAAGATGAGGAGAGAGAAACGACTGAGATGAATGTCTTTACTAAAATACCAATAAATTTTGTCAAACTCAATAGTGTTCTTATTTTCTGTTCTTATTAATTGTTACTTGCTGGGTTTTTTTAATTTTTTATTTATTTTTCTACATTTCAAAAGATTTATTTGGGGCTGGAGTGATGGCTCGACTGTTGGGTGCTGACTCCTCTTGCACAGGACCTGTTTTCAGTTAAAATCGTCTGTAGCTCCAATTCAGGGGATCCAGTGCCACCTTCTGACCACTGCATATGTGAGGGTCCACTCACATACATGTAGGCAAAACATTCATACCCATAAAATAAAAATAAAATTTTAAAAATTATTTTGTGTGCCTATGGTGGCCTGGGGTGGCACACACGTGCTGTTGCAGCTGTCTGGAGGTCAGAGGGACGTTAAGGGAGTTGTTTCTCTCCTACCATGGTGGCCCCAGCTCGTCAGGCTTGCTGGTAGGTACTTTTACCTGCTGAACCACTTCACCAGCCTAGTTTTGTTTTATTACTGTTTTCAACAGAGAACTTGAAATAATTGTGAGTATTGCTTTTGCTCTGATTGTTGGCCAAAAAAATGAGGATTAAAAGGTTATTTGAGTTAATTTGTTCTGTAGCATTAGAGTATCCCAGGTTGGAAAAGACTTTAATCCAAATCTTCCTCTGCAGAAAGACTTGCTGATTTTTGCTAGAGATTAAGCTCACTGCCTTAAGTAAACATAGTCAAGTGAGCTACTCAGACTTAAAGGGGAGAAAAAAATCTATTCCTACCTTTTAGTGGCTTTCTTCAAATATTTCAGAAGCTCTTTCTGCCTTTCACTTTCCCCCAGATTATATCCTGCTTTGATCTGATCATACTTTGGTCTTTAAGTTTCCTTTCTTAGTCTTAGAATGTTACATATTTTCAAACAATTCCTAAGCTTCCTTTCTTTGGTTATCGTGAATTTTAAAACTACAGGGCTACTTGCTAATTTTCTATTACTTTGAGTTTAAACTGTTTCCTCCCACACAGAGCTTGCTTCTAACTGCTTGACAAACTCCGTCAGACACCCCCTCTACAATATATTTTCTTTGTTTTGGTTTTTTGAGTCACGGTCTCCATGGAACTCCAGTTGGCCTCTAACTAGCTTTGCAGACGAGGCTGTCCTCTATCCACCTGCCTCTGCCTCTGCCTCCACCTCCCAGCTGCTAGGATTAAGTCATGTACCACCATGCCTAGCCCTACAATACGTTTTCTTAATGTTTATAGTACTGCTGCTCAACAGTAGTTTTTGGCATGGTGTGCTTATGTGCGCTTCCCAAACTGATTTTTATCTCTAGAAGTTCAACTAGATGATTAACATTTTCTGTAGGACACAGGTGAAGGTACACTGGAGCTGTAGGAGAGTAATAGAAAAATGGTGGAACGATTCAACATCAAGGCCCCGATGCCCAGGACTGTGTGAGGAGTTGGGACCATAGTTGGCCATCAAGGAGGTGTAAAGTCCATTCATGAGAATCTGCCCTCCAAGACTAGAATCTGCAAATGTCAGAAATCTCCTCTGTCCCTGGCATAAGCTCAACACAGAGGAAAAGCCACTGCCATGTACAAGCTGAGAGTGTTTAGGGAGTCCGGGAAGAGGGTTTAGGAGTGAAGCCACTCAGAAGCTGAAACTGCCCACCATCCTCCAGTCTGCTCCGGCACCGGAGGAATTTGGAACTGTGGCTCACGGTTGGACCCCACAGCTACAGTTCATGGGAGGTGACCATCCTTCTGGGCTCATGGGAGGGGTCATAATTTCAATTACACTGGCTCCTACTATTGCTGTCTCATTGCTCTGCCCATGTGATTATGCTTCTGTTAGAGAACATTCTACCTTCTGTGCAGGAAACAGGCAACAGTTACTTGCTAGCTTGAATTTCTTGCTAGAGGGACATCAGAATTAGAGAAAAGCACTTTTTGCTCTGCACAAGGAGATTGTTTTTCACAGTAAAGGATCTAGGTGCCTTGGTGTTTCCATATCTTCATGGTGGAGCAAGTGACGAGACATCTTACTGGAGTCCTCTGATTGAAACATGAAGGTCATTTCCCAATAAAACTCCTCACCTTAAAGCAGGGCGTGGTGACATAAGCCTTTAATCCCAGCACTCTGGAGGTGGAGACAAGTGGATCTCTGTGAGAATGCGGCCAGCCTGGTCTACATAGCCAATTCCAGGCCAGCTGGGGCTACGGGGGACCCAGTCTCAAAAAGCAAACTCCCCATCTTCACCATGCCCTAGGCTGGACCCTTGGGGAACACACACTTGGTCTGAGGGTCATGAGATGCTCCTCACCATCCTCACCCATGCAGAGAGCTGCCATCACCGCCGTAGCTCTGGCACCTGCGGCCGTACCACTGCCATCTTGGCTCCCAGTTTTCTTTCTTGTCAAGTCTTGAGTTTAGGATTTTGAGATCAACATAGAAGCACGTGGGGCTGGAAGGATGGCTCAGGTTAAGAGCACTGGCTGCTCTTGCAAAGGGCCTGGGTTAGTTCCCAGCACCCACATGGCAGCTAACAGCCATTTATTTGCAAATCCAGTTCCAGGGGATCCAACGCCTTCTGACTTCAACAGGCATTGCTCAACACAGGCACACTTCCATATACAGAAAATGTTAAAAAACAGAACTTAAGGTCAGGAAAAATCTTTGTTCTGTGTAATAGTTCTTCACGTGGTCCAGCAAACACAGCCTTTTGGGAGCCAGTGCACCCTTCCAGCTGCCCGTGGCACACCTCATTCTGCCATCTTGATCTCTGAATTGTCAAATATTTTTTTTCTTTTATGAAGTTCAGCTTGTCGTGTTGAGGCATTCAAGTTGTGCTCCTGGAAAGACCTCATTTGGGGGAAATTAGAATGTTGACAGAATTTCAGATTTAAAATACTGCAAAAATAATTCATGAATTATCTCGTTAGACTTTTCTCCATTGATTTATTGTGTATCTGTGTGTATCTGTGTGCGTGCACAGTGCAAATGTGAAGGACAGAGAATAACATGGGGAAGTTAGTTCTCTCCTACCCCATGTGTTCTGGGGATCAAATTCGTATCATCAGGCTTGGCGGCAAGCACCTTTGCCTGCTGAGCCGTCTCTCTGGCCCCTACACTTACAATTGGAACACACATGGATGTTTATCCCCCCACCCCCCACTGTTATATCCTCAGACTTGTAATCCTCCTGCCTCAACCTCCCAAATTGCAGGTTGATGTTTATCTTTCATGACTTTGAGAAAAGTATTGTCCTATTAATTGCAAAAGTCCAATTAGGGGTCTGCCTTGTACTAACATGCACTTAATGTGTTTTGGGCAATGCCATTGATCCATGTCGTATTAACAAGTACATGATGTCAGTGTGTTCTGTTACAGATTGCCTTGGATTAAGAATTGAGCCTAGATACTTAGCACATGGTAAGCAAGCACTCTTCACCTGAACCCTGTCTCCAGCTCAATCAGTGGTGTTAAGTTCTTAGATGGTGCTGCCTGAGTCGCCTTTTTTCACTGCCCCACTACAGTTTTTGCCTTTGTAATTGTGTATGTGGTATGGGTCTATCATAAAAGGTATTGAGCAAGCCAAGCAATCCCGGATACCCTGAAGGGATGGTAGGAGTCTGGCCAGCTCTGCCTGATGCGATAGCCTAGGTCCCAGGAAGCCACTGCAGGCCTCAGCAGTTGCTTCATCTTTTCCCCCCACAAAGATCACCCCAGACCAGAACCAGGATTTTGGGTTTCATTTCTCGTTCCTAATTTCCATATCAGCCCTACAACCTTCCCACCTTTACCTAAAGACCCTTTAACTTTCCCGCCTTCTGTAACGGCCAGAAAGGCCTTCCTATATAAACCCCTGCCTTGGTTTCAATAACTGAACTGCCCACTGATGCAGTATCCCGGGAACTCCTCCCGCCGGACTCTGAGCCCCCTGAGGCTCTGTTTGATCGTCCTCCATTCTCTGGGACAGCTGGAGCACAACAGCTGTGCTGGAGATGGAGAACTCACCCACAATTGTGTCTGAGGAAATGCTCGAGATTGTATCCTTTATTGCATAATTCACCTTAATTAGCAGCAGTCCAGTGGTTTTTCAATTAGTGCTTGCCACATTCTGTTTGCATCATGCTGTTACTGGTTTTTGTGGGTTTGAGACTTGGTCTTCCTCTGCACCGCAAGCCACGTCCACTTACCACAGCCTTTTAAGTGTGTCTTTAGTCGTTGTATATGTTTAATTTTGTATACCAATAAGAAATCGGGCTTTAACCATATGTTCACATTGTTTAATTCTAAAATATACATAGCCTCAGAGTTGCTGACCAATTTATTTCTCTGTGAAAAACTAGGGCACATTACTAAGTTACACAATTCTTTGCTCTCCTTTCACAATATAGTTACTTATTTGCGATGTAATCGGTTAGATCTGGGTAATGGTGCCGCCAGCGCTGAGGGTGGGGTTAAGTCCTGGAGGGCACACCAGAAACTCGAGACCTCGGACTCAGTCCCCAGCACTGAAAGGGAGAGGGGGAGAGAGGGTGTGTGCAAGGGTGTGTCCACCCTTGGTAACGTCTTTGATAAGTGAAATATTTACATAGTTCTAAAAACTATGCAGAATAAAAACAAAAAACCTTTTCACTCTCTTAACGCTACTTTCTTCTGCGCGCGTGCCCGGAAGTAGCCTGTGTCAGGCTCCTCCTTCCCTTATTTCTTTTTACATAAATTGCCCTTCCTCTCTGACGTGGAAGGGAGCATACTAGTCACTTTCGTTTTATACCTTCTGGTGCTGAGACTGAACCCAGTGCCTAGTGCCTGCTAAGTACATGCTTCAGCTAAACAACATTCCTATCCTATTTATTTTTTGGGGTTTTGGGTTTGGGGTTTTTTTTTGTTTGTTTCAGGATCACACACAGAAATTCAATTATAGGTATGAGCCTCCACTTCCCAGTTTGTATGTGTACCTCTCGACAGATAGATAGATGATAGATGATTGATAGATAGATAGATAGATAGATAGATAGATAGATATTTAGTTGAACTACAAATCATATCAATCTGAAGAGATCTTTATAAAAAGAGAAAAGGTTAGGAGTGTTATCTTGGAGGAATGCTTGCCTGGCATGTGAAATACTCTATATTGTAAAATTAGCACTCCAGTTTCTCAATAGTATTAAATTGTGAATTATTTTATATACAGACTTTATATACAGGCACTGAGGTGATCGCATATATATATTTATGGAGGGGTTTAGAGCCTGGTGTATGTACCAAGTTCCAGGCCAGCTGGGATAACAGAGAGACCTTGTCTCAAAACAAGTTACCCATTATAACTGAAGTACCCTTGCTGAGTGCTTTTACTTATGTTTTCATCATTCTGAAGGATTTTCAGGTTTTGGTCCTCTTAATTTCTTATCTCTGTATTGCTCAGTATCCCTGGTAGCTTAGAGGCCATCTGGCTTTACTACTCTTAGTAGAAGTGTTACCATTAAGTAAGATACTGACTTAAAGCTAAAGTCAACATTTTATCTTGCAAAAATTATCAGCTCATTTCTCTTAAGTGCTTTTGCCATGAATGAATGTTGAGTTTTGTCAAAAGTCTCAGCAATGTCTTAACTAAAGAACTCCGTGGTGTAGCAGAAGTATTAACTGTAGAGAGAGGCTATCCTAAGAATAGGAAAAAGGCAACAACTGAAGAGGAAATGTATAATCTTAGAACAGAAGCCCAGAACTGGAGATGGTAACTCAGTTGGTAGAATGCTTGCCTAGTATACACAAAGCTCTTGGTTTGATTTCCAGCACCCACATAACAGCTAACAACTGTCTGTAACTCTGGTTCCAGAGGATCCAATGCCATCTTCTGTCCTCCAGGGGCATTGCATGACACATATGCACTTACATACATGCAAGCATAACACTCATACACATAAAATAAGAGTAAATAAAAAAATATTTAAATACCAGGCATAGTGGCTCATGGTTATAACTTGTAGTCTGAGTACAAAGCCAACCTATATGTGTGCCCTTGAATTATAACAAAGAACAATTCAGAGCAGTACAGAAGGGTCACTATTTAAGATTTTATTTTATGTATTTGGAGTGTTTTGCCTGCATTTAAGTAAATATACCCATGTGTGCAGTGTCTTTGGAGGTCAGAAGAGGGTGTCAGATTCCCCTAGAACTGGACATTGTTAGCTGCCATGTTGGAGCTGGGAATTAAACCTAGGTCCTCTGGAACAGCAGCCTATGCTCTTAACAGCTGAGCCATCTCTCCAGTCCCAGTATTTAATAAAAAGATATGTATATAATTGGGAATCCATATTAAAAAGTAAGATATGCAAACACAGTTACCTGATCATACATATGCTTGGGAGGTGGAGGCAAAAGGATCAGAAGTTCAAGTCATCCTCGGTTACATAGTAAGTTTTAGGCCAGCATGGGCTACATGAGAGCCTGTCTCAAAAGAACAAAAATAAAAGAAAGGCTCAATAGGTAAAAGGCACTTGCTGCCAAGCCTGACAACATGAATTCAATCCCTGAACCCACATTGGTAGAAGAGAACTGGCTCCTGAAAGTTATCCTGTGACCTCTACACTTGCTTTGCAGGACGAGTCACCATACACACAATAAATAAACAATTTAATGCCTACATAGCTAATAAACATACAAAAAAGGTATTCAACTTTATAAGGGAAACAGAAATTAAGAGTCCTGTGAGGTCCTACTACAAATCTATAAGACACATTGCATAAGGAATAAACCTCGTATTTTACAACCATGTGGAACAGCCATCAGCTGTGAGATGGTAAGGTGGGACAATCTCTTGGTATTATCTGAGAAATTTTGGACATTCATAAATGCAAATAACTCAAAAGTTGCACTTCTGGGTATAAACAAGAAAAATGGACACCCATAGAAGTCCAAACATAAGGATAAAAATATGGCCTGGAACCAGAAATAACCCAGAGTTAACACAGTAAGGTATAGTATAAAGTAATTTTTAGCAGAGCACACGGAACAGACAATAGAACTGAAAATGAGAAGAAGGCTTGAGAGATGGTGTGTTTTGTTTGCATGTCTGTTGCTCTGATAAACACGGTGGCCAAAAGCAACTTGGGTAGGAAAGAGTTTATTTCATCGTACAACTCCCAGGTCATAATCCGTCACTGAGGAAGTCAGGGCCGGAACCTGGAGGCAGACATGCTTAGCTACTTTTCTTTTTTTATTATTTTGTTTATTTTATGTGTATGAGTATATGGCCTTGCATGTATGTAAATGCACCTGTGTTGTGCAGTGCCCATGGAGGTCAGAAGAGGGTGTTGGATTTTTCTAGAATTGGAGTTACAGTTAGCTGACATGTGAGTGCTGGAAATTGAACCCAGGTCCTCTGCAAGAGCAGCAAATGCTCTTAACTGCTGAGCCATCTCTCCAGCCCCTCAGCTATTTTTCTTATACGGCTCAGGCCCACCTGCCTGGGAATGGCACTACCCACAGTGCGCTGGGTCCTCCTACGTCAAGTAGCAAGCGGGAAATGCCCCACAGATAATGCTCATGGGCCATCCTGAGGAAGGCATTTCCTCAACTGAGGTTTCCTCTTTCCAGGTAACTAGTTTGTGTCAAGTTGACAAAAACTAACCAGAGTGGATGGCCCAAGTTTTATCGTTGGAACCCACAGCCCAAGGAGAGAACCAACTCCTGTAATTTGTCCTTTGGCCTCCATATGCACACTGGCACCATGCCCACATTCACACACACACGAAATTAAGGGCTCGCAGCTTGTATAGACATTGATGGCAAGACTGATGATCTGTCTTCAATCTTTGGAATCTACCTGGTGGAAGAAGTAATTCCCCAAGTTGTCCTCTGACCTCCATACTTCATATCACAGGTATATGCCCACACATATACAATAAAATAAATGTTGCAAACAAAAGTAAAAGCTTTTTAAAGTTACCAAGAAGGAAAAGATAGGTACAGGCCATCTCTGCTGTTAGGACCCTTGTGGATCCTCAGTTCTGGGATCTCTCAATTCTGCAGAGAAGTGCACAGAAGATTACACATTACACAGAAGATAGTGATTTAACACAGAAGCACAACTGGCCAACGTGCAGAGAATGGGAGGCTTCAGACTGATTATCCCCGAATAGGACACCTACATCAAACTTCTGCCCCCAAAGGCACAAAGATCATTTCAGAAGAGGGAGTGGAAAAATTATAAGAGCCAGAGGAGGTGGATGACCCCATGGAAACAGTTTTCTAGACAGCTGGTCAGTTACTCATATGCACTGACAGCAGTTATGACAGCATACACAAGACCCACATAAGCTCAAGACAGACAAAATCCCAAAAATCTATGAAAGACATGGGGAAACAAGAAGAAACTTCATTTGTACTATTAGTAACTAATGACTACTGGGAAGGAGAGAGTCAGTCACCTTTAAAGGTGAGAGTCTTAGGTTGACTAGACTTCAGTAGATGAACCCACACTAAAGGGCATTTGGGGATATAAACTGACTCTAGGCCTTTAAAAAAATTATATGTGTGTGTGTGTGTGTGTGTGTATTTACACATTAGAATACAGAAATTGATGGGAGGTTACTAAGGGAGGGCTGCTAATATGAGAGGAGATCTAAACAAGATCAAAATATATGAAATTTGTAAAACAAATGAAAAATTAAAACCATAAACAACCCCCCAATACAAAGTCATTGAAAACAACAGACTAGATAAATCTGAAGAAATAATTTCTGAACTTGACGGCAAGTCTTTTGAAATAATCCAAACAGACACAGATAATCCCCAGTTGAATTTTATCAGACTTTTAAAGAAGAGCTAACACACACACACATACACACACACATACATACACATGAGCTAACACAAATTGTTGAGTATTTCAAAAACATATGAGGGAGTAATTCTTCCAAACTCATTAAACAGGGTTAACATCCTACTATCAAAACCAGAGAAAGATCCAACAACAGAAGTACGAAAATACTAGGCTAGCATCTTTAATGACTACACACTCAAAACTCAACAAAATACTATCAAGTGCAATTCAAAGGCACATCAAAAGATCAGTCACCATAAGAGAGTTGACTTTATCCCTGAGATAAGAACGATTCAGCATATGCAAATCAATAAATGTAACACTTCTCATGAGCAAAATGAATTACAAAAACATGATCACTGTGATGCTTAATAGTGACTGTCAATTTGACAGGCTCTAGAATCATCCAGGAGACTCCAGAATCATGTCTGTGAAAGCATGAAGAAGACTCATTCTATGGGCTGAGACCCAGGACTGAATAAAAGGAGAAGGCCAGCACCCAAGAGGTGGATCAGCCTGGTCTACATAGTGAGTTCCAGGCGGGCTGGAGCTGGGGAAACCCTGTCAAAAATAAATAAATAATAAGAAAGTAAAATAAAAGAGGGCAATCTGAGCACAGCACTAGGCTCCTTCAGCTTCCTGACTGCAAGTCCCTGCCTCCGTAACCTTACCCTGGTGAGCTGTACCCTCAAACGATGAGCCAAACAAACCCGACCTTCCTCCAAACAAACAAAAGGAGGACAAGAGAATTCAGTAAGTATTGAAAGTAGAAATCAAACTCAAAGCACAACCAATGGGAATAAAATACATGATAAAGTAGAAGTTAGAAGACTGACAAAACAACTCTACGGCCAAGAGTAACAATGTGGCGAACATTTTTACAAATGCTTCATTTCCAGCTAGCATTTGGCAGACTGAAATTACCTGACAATTTCTTCTTAGCAACCTCTAACAGGCATCCTTTCAAGGTCATGGTACTGAGTTTACAATACAGTGAATATCCATCAACAAGAGGAGATTGAGTTGAAATTGTGGTAGATGACATTGTTGGTGTTAAAGTGACTGGCTTTTGACAAACACAAAATACATTAGGATGTGGGTCCACTGGAACTGAGAACTCCACAGAAACTTGAGACCAGTGAACAGTAGCTGCTCCTTCAATGTATAAACCAGGTAAACGCATTTAACAAGCCAGGTGTACACTGGGAAGGCAGAGGCAGGCAGATCTCTGTGAGTTCCGGGCCAGCCTGGGCTACAGAGAGAACCTATCTCAAAAAGACCAAAAAAAAAAAAAAAAAAGGCATTTACCAACCTAATGACCACAGCCTATGAAGATTTAAGCCAGTGGGCCTGCCCTCACATTGGTCTAAAATTCAACTGTCCAGACTGTCATTTGCAACTGTCCAAATGGGAGTTCACATAAGAAGTTAATGTAAAATAGTACTAACTCCCTGAGCAACCCAGCACAAGCAAACTCTTCTGGAAAAAGCAATCAACACAGGTAGTCTGCACAGGTTCCCAAACATGTGACCTTGCCTTAGTCCATTTGTCCTGCTGTAACAAAATATCAGGCTGGTAATTATAAATATAGACTAAGTAGGATGAGTTTATTTCTGAATGGTAAGCAGTTCTTTTCTCCCAGATCTGGAGGCAGAAGGCCATGCTCAAGGCAGAACTCGGGGTTTTGTAAGCACTGCGCAGCAAGGTGGCACTTCCTCCACTCCTTTGCTTGGCTTAAGGCAGAGGACCAAAAAGCATCTAGTGCTGTTAACCAATTGTCACGACCTAATCATCTTCCAAAGGCTACACTGCTTAATATTATTGCTTTGGGGATCAAGTTTCAACATGAATCTGGAGAACACAAAAATATTCAAAACCAGCAGAAGCTGATGGAGACAAGGTTATACTTCTTAAGAAGTCCAACAAAAAGTAGTAATAAACTTCCAGACAGACTATAAAGTACGGTCTATTCAGAGCTATGAAACTATGTACTGTCACGTCACACATAAGCAAGCTTACTGATGAATTAGTAGGATCAGCAGAGGTAGCCTAACTTTTCATCCTATGCTGCTGCTGTTGGTAATAATGATAATGATAAAAACAGAAGAACAAGAACAGTGAACGCCGATGCTTTGAATTAGCTCCAAATCTAGCCCTTTTAAGTAACCTGGAGAAATTCTGCAAACAATCATTGCCTTTTGAAAAAACTGAGCACAGCAAAACTTCTGTGGTACTCCTGCCTGTAATCCCACCACACAGAAGTGTGAGGTCAAGGCCTGACCAAGCAACAGAGCAAAGCCTTTGAGAAACAACAGACGTATGTTAGATTGTTTAATTTCTACCAGCAATGGGTTTCAGCGACTAACAGCAGGGACTCAAGGGGCTCTCACAGCAGTGGCAGTAAGTAGCAGGGCCGGGGCATGCGGCTCGGCTCGTAGAGTGCTTCTCTAGCATGCCGGAAGTCCTGTCCACCAGCACCACATAAACCCGGTGTGGTACAGGCCGGTAATCCCACCACTTTAGCGGGGTGGCAACAGGAAGGTCAGAAGTTCAAGCTCATCCTCAGCTACACAGGGAGTTCAAGGCCCAACTGGGCTACAGGAGACCCTGTCAAAAGGTATTTCTTCAAATTCTCAGATTTGATTAAGAGAGCCAGTTTCTGAAAATCATCTGACCACAAAACACTATCTCTAACATGGAACTGTCATAAGTAAAATGTATAGATTTTTCCCTGTGGTAACATTAAAACTATATTGAACTGGTTGTGATAGCACATAGCCAGCCCTCAGGAAGCAAAGGCAAGAGAAATGTCACAAATTCAACACCAGCCTATCCAGTCTTCGTATAAGTTCTAAGCCAGTCAGGGCTGCAAGTATGAAATTCTGTCTCAAAAGAAAAAAGAAAAAAAATGTGGAGGGCTGCAGAGTTGGCTCAGGAGTTAAGAGTACTAGCTGTCCTTGTAGAAGACCCAAATTCAGCTCCCAGCACCTACATGGCAACCAACAACTAGCTGTAATTCCAGTTCCAGGGGATCTGACTCTCTCTTCTGACCTCTATTGGACATTGCACAACATAGGTTGGGGCAATACACTCATATACTTAAAATGAAATTAAGAAAAAAAAATTTTCAATGTGGGCTGGAGTAATGGCTCAGTGTTTAAGAACACTTGCTGCTCTTTTATAGGTCCAGAATTGGGTTCCCAGTACCTATGCTGGGCAGCACATAACCACCTGTGTGAGTTTATGCATGTGAATGCAGGTGCCTAAGGAGGCCAGAGGCAAAGGATCCCTCTAGTGCTAGAGTTACAGGTAGTTGTGAGCTTCCCAACGAGTGTGCTGGGAACTGAACTCAGGTTCTCTGCAAGAGCAGTACAAGCTCTTAACACCGGATCAACTCTCTCGTCCCTGGATTGCCAGTTATTTGCTTGACATTTAACTTGTGGTAAGATTAAATTTGTAAGTTTTTAAATAAAGTATATCCCTAACTATTCTTTTTGAGCTTAATTTCCTTACTCTAGGACTAGGGAGGTGGCTCAGGTGGCTCAGGAGGTGCTTGCTCACAAGCTTAAGGACCTGAGTTCAGATCCCCAGAACCCACATAGAAGCAGGGCACAGTAGCACGTCCATAACAGTGTTGGTCCAGGGTGTAGACAGGCAGATGGATCCAGGTGGCTTTCTGGCAGACCAGTCTAGCCAAATTAGCAAACTCCATGTTTAATGACACCATGTTCAAAAAATAAGATTGAGGGGCTGGTAAGATGGCTCAGTGGGTAAAGGGGCCTACTGCCAAGCTTAACAACCTGAGTTCTGTCCCCAGGACCCACATCGTAGAGAACTGACTCTCACAAGCTGTCCTTGAACACTCACCAACACCCAAATTTTTTAAATGCAAAAACAAAATAGGAGGTAGAGAGTTGTAAAAGACACCAGATAGTAGACCTGTGGCCCCATGCTTGCACTAATAGGTGAGCACATACCATACCCACACACAGAAGGATTTCTTTATTCTTTAACTTAACATGTTAAATAACTATGTGGTTTTACAGACTAAAAATAATGTCAGTCTCAATCTGAAAGCTCTGCTTTTAAACAAGATTGAACTTTTATTTACATATTTCTGACACACATCAATGGCCTCATACAGTTAACTAAATCTAACAACAGTGGTGAAAATGGAACATAAAAGACAACAATTTCAATTTTCAGTTAGGTTGAAATACTTTTTTTACTAGCTGATCGACAGGACAAATGAGCAGCCATTATAAAGTCATGGGCTGTATATAGATTCACTTAAAACTGAAAGCCACATAACTATTAAAACAATGAGAAATTTGCAAATGCAAACATTATATATGCAAGTAAGATGCATGCAGGGCTATCACATTCACTCCTTACCCTTAAAGCCATTTTTAAAAGTAAACTGGAGTAAGCATCTTAATGTTATATATGTACATCAAGGCACATTCATCGCTTGTGCTTTAGGAATGATTTACATATGATCTGTTTATATCTTAATTTTATACCTTAAGAAAGCTTCTAATCCCTAAAAGCTTAATTTTGACAATTACAGCTTGAATGACAGTTTTTTGGAGAGAAATATGGTATCTCTCCATGGTTATTTTGAAAACTGAATATTCGACAGTTCACAGAGGCAAGAACTTCAAAATCAAACACATGAATTACTATATCTTAGTTTTAAGGTAACTTTTCAAAATACTTCAACAATTTGATAGTACCATAATCAATTTCTTTAGTATAATGACAGCTGCACTGAAGAATTTTCAGTGTTCTGAAATTAACAATTATATAGAATCCATATCCACTACAGATGTCTATATTGCTATCAGATTTTTCAACTGCCATTTTTCAACAAATTTAAACATGATACAAAAGCTAAAACATATCAAACATAACTTCTTCATTCATTAACTTGTTCATTTCTCAGCAAAAGAATCTGAATTTTTTATTTGTAGTCCATGTTATCAAGCAGAAATTTTCCACCAACGGTGTTTAGTAACAGTGCTCTTCTCTTGTGGCCAGTTACTTGCCTTGGAGATGGTATAATGAGGCTCTAATAGGCATCTCATGCATTCTAATGGCATTTCTAAAATTAGCTTTTCATTTATGGTTCCCCATACAGATAAATAAATTATGCAACTTGATTACAACACGTAACTCATTAAGTGCTTTAAAACAGAGCAAAGATTCCCTGACTCAAAAGTGGTTAAAATAAATAGCAAGTCAAGAATCACAGATCTAAAGTATTTTAGAGATATAGTTATGCATCCTACAGATACACTTTATATTAGAATTTTTAAAATTCACAAACAGCAACGAAAGTCACAGAACCTCTGTTTTGAGAAGAAAAGCCAACTGGTGCAGCCTTTTAAATTCAACATATGTAATAAAATAATGCCAAAATACAAATGAAACTGTACAGCTTTAAGTTTAGTAGTTATTTACAAACATTAATTCATAAAAGGCATAGCATGATAAACCACTACCATCAACAGACTTTTGTTTTCAATTTCTTTACAGAAAGTGGACTTTCCTACAGAACTCACTGGCCAGACAAAAGGTTTGGAAATGTCACCAACAGCCCAGAGCCTTGACATAAAGCTCTGAGTGGACGGTGACATGGAACTGTAAACAGACGCTCTGTGAGTTCAGTGGGAGTCTCCTCTGTGACTGTGTATTCAGTCCGCTTCTGAGATATGAGCCACTTCCACCTCAACAGTCTGAATAGCTTCTGCAACCTCAGATAGCTTCTGTCCTTGCTGCTGTGCCAACACATAATTAACCACTTGCATAATACTTTGGTCAGAAAGGGTAGATACTGATGGACACTCTTCGGTAGCTGCAACAGCTTCAAGAACTTCCATGGTTTCTCCTGTAACCACCACAGTCTCAAGTTCTTGAGGACCACTGCTTTCTTGTTCCTGCATATCTGCAGTTAGGATGCTAACAGCATGTTCCACTTGGGTTCCTTGGTTATGAAACTGTAGAGTGTCTTTTTCCAGCATAATCTTGCAAGGCACATAGTCTCTGTGGAATTTAGTCATATGCTTTCGAAGTGTTCGAGCATCTATGTAGGCTTCACTACACACAGGACACACGTAGGGCCGTTCACCAGTATGTGTTCTGACATGACGCTTTAGTGATCGAGCATCAGCCCAAGCTACTCCACATGTTAAGCACTCAAAGGGCTTAACTCCTGTCAGACAAGAGGTAAAAAAGATAAAGATATGTGCAGTAAGGTGCCAAGTACCAAACTATATTAAAATCTCCTTGCAAATGTTTTAAAGTACAGTAGTCAACAAACCTTTTCACTTTTACTAAGAGAATCTTTTAATTAGAACCTAAAAGTATTGTGTAGAATAAACAAGATTTTACACTATAATCTCCCTAAAGGCATTCTCATGGATAGAAGGCACTGACAGGCAATTTTGAGTTTCTGTGCATAATCTTATTTATCCTTTCACTGAAAACTTAAAACCCTAGGATAAGAACTTTCAAATCATTACAGTCTTAGATTCTGGCTCACTTGAATAAATCTTCCAAAATATAGGATTAATCTCCTATCAAGGAAGAAGGTAAGGTAATAAGCAAAGAGCTGATCAAAGAAGAAACACTACTTGTTCTTCTCCAGCGGGATCAATGTAATTCTAAGTTCAGTTACCTTCATGGTTGTTCATGTGTCTCCTGTACTCTCTTAGCTGAGTGAACTTTCTTCCACACTGATCACACACCCGTTCCAGGTTTTGCTTTGCTCTCCCCTTCTTCCCATGGGTGGCTTTCTTTACATGTCTTCTGAATAAAGCTTTCTCATAAAATTCTTTGCCACATATATTACACCTAAAGTAGGGGAAGCGGCTTAATTATTTTTTTTTTTCAAAGCAACAATGGCCATAAGAATCAACTGGAAGTGTGTACATTTCTCAGATGAGCTCAGCTCTTACTCAGATCTCCTCACCTGTAAGGCTCAGTGACAGAATGGGACTTCACATGGGAGTACCAATCTTTCTTCCAGCTGTAACATTTATCACAATATTGGCACTGGAATGGCTTCACACCAAGATGCTTGTTCATGTGCTGCCGAAGATCTCTAGCTTCAAAGAAACTTTTCTCACATCTGCAATAAAGTTTAATCACCCAATTGGATCATCTTTAAAATAAGTCTCCAAGACCTCACTATATTCTTAAATCTCTCCAGATTAAGAATAAACAACAATAATTCCAATTTTCCAATCTTACATCAAGAAGGCTAGGTTTGAAGTTCTCTTTGGAATGCTAGAAGTCCAACAGTTATCACAGAGGATTATTTACTGTCCACATCTTATCCCTCTCTCCTGCTCCCTCTTTCTACATCCCCTTCCTCCTCTTCCTCCTTTGCCCATGTTTTGAAGATAAGTGTCACACTTGATGCCAGGAATGAAACACTGATTCAGGCCTAACCAGGAACAGTAACAGCATTCCCCTGGCCATATTAATCAGCTCAGAAATGCCAAAAGACTTATCTTGATCCAAACGGAGTGAAAGTCAGGGCTTTTACAGGAACTACCAGAAAAGAATCTGGACAATTTGGAGGTTGATCATCTCACACCAAACCACTCAGACTTCCAGGCTTTTATCATTCATTCAAGCCAGTTTGGGTTGGATTTTCTTTCACATAGAACAAAAAAAAATATTGATAAAAATAATGAGCAAAATGGCTCAGCAGGTGAGGGTACTTGCTGCTTGGCCTGGTGACCTGAATTTGATCCTTGAAACTACATTGTGGAAGGAGAGAAGTGATTCCATTCCTGACCTCTACATAGGCCCACATACATCATGGCATGTACACACACACACACACACACACAATAAAGAGATGAATTTTAAAAAGACTCTATTTGCTGTTATATTGTTGTCATCTGTTTTGAGACAATTTCACTGTCTAGTCCAAGCATGTCTCAAATGTGTGATTCTGCCTCAGTCTCTCAAATACTGAGATTACAGGCATGTGCCACCATACATAATTCTATCTTTATTTTTAAATGAGACTAATAGGCCAGGTATGGTGGCACACACATTTAATCCTAGCACTGGAACTGCAGGAGCAATTGTATCTTTATGAGACTGAGGCCAGCCTGGTCTACACAGGGAGTTCCAGGACAGCTGGGGCTACAGGGAGACCTGACTCAAAAAAAAAAAAAAATCTTTAAGAAAAACAATTACCAGTGTCTAAGATTTTCTGGCACCCATGCTCTGCTCCCCATAGCTGCGAGGACGACAGCTTACATTCCTAACAAAGACTCCCAGTACTAAAGGATCTACAGTTAAAGAACTACGGCTACTTTAGCCTCTCTGTAGTTCTCTGAAGGAGCCAGTTCTTACCTTTTATTTAGATCCAGATTTTACTAACTGTTGGGTTGGGGTAGAGAGGTATCTGAAAACATTTAGAGGCAAATGCATAGCCAGTGCCTCCTGAGGCAAGGAGTAAGTTTTGTGGACATACAACTACCAAAAACATGAGAATGAGATACTTTGGGAAATAAGGATTTGAAAATTCCTCACCTATTTCTAGGAATCAAGATATATAGGTGTTAAGACTGAGCATGGTAAGACTATGCTTAGGTAGGGTCTGGAAAGCTCCTGCACAGTTACCACTGCTAACCTGAATCTGTACCAAATGGAAACGAAGGCTAAGACAAAGCTGGTAAAGTGCTAAGCTCAGTGTTGCAGGGTCTCTAGAATTAGTAGTCTTGTTTGTATAATACTGAATGTATTAAAAAGTCCCTTTAAGCTGGGCATGGTGGCACATGCCTGTAGTCCCAGCACTTGGGGGGCGGGGGCCGAGGCAGATGTATCTGTGAGTTCAAGGCCAGTCTGCTTTACACAGCAAGTTCCAGGTCAGATGGGGTACAGAGTAACCATGTCTCAAAAGGACCTCCCCCCAAAAAAATCCCTTTAGTTTTAGAGTATATAACTTTTACTGCAATTATTTAAAAAACAGCAGCAACAACAGAAAACCACTTTAGGAAAGTGAAAGGAAAAGGAGGAAGAAAGAAGAGTCACAGAAAAGTGAAAGAGTCTACAGTACTTCAAGGAACTGCCCTGGCTATAGAAGTCTTCTCTACAGTCTCCACACCCAGGCACTACCCTGGAAATTTCTCTTTAAATCACTTTAAAAAGAAACAGAATTTTTAAACCAAATAGTAAGACCTTGGCAAGATAAAGACTGATTATAAGCCATAAAATGAAATTATAGCTTAGTTATCTTTGACTATTTTATTGTAAAAGACAATATTCAAATAAACTAAGATGCCAAAATTAGCTGAATATTTTACATATTAAATACTTACTGAGTACAATGATAGCCTCGAACCTCAGGCTTTGGCTGGTGTTTCTTTAAGTGTTTGCTGAGTCCAGAGCCTCTGTGAAAGGACTTTCCACAAACTGAGCAAAAATACTTGGACTCTCCTGTGAATAGATGAAAAACCACATCATGATCCAATAATCAGGTTCTCTTTTCAACATAATTTGTTATATTTCAGAAGTTATTCTATCAAGGCAACAGATAAACCATATAACATTTGGTAAGAAGTTACAAAAAACAACAGAGTATTTCCTCTCAAAACTATAGCACAGTGAAGAAATATTAAAAATAATGTGTTAGGTCTGGAGAAACAGTTCAGTAGTTAAGTGCACTGGCTGCTCTTGCAGATGACTAGAGTTCAGGTCCCAACACCCACATGGCAGCTAACAACTGTCTATAACTCCAGTTTCAGGGAATCTGATACCCTTTTCTGGCCTCCACAGGCCTTGCATACACATGGTACACTTACATACACGCAGGCAAAACACTCATACACATAAAAATAAATAAATGCTAAAACTAAAAAAATACTGTTAGTATTCTGTCACTGACACAAATAGTTGAGATCTGGGCATGCAGAGTCATGGTATTTCCAATATTTACAGGAAAAGGACAGAGGACAAGGGGGTGAGGTAGAGGGAGTAATAACAGGAAAAGCCACGTGAAGGAGATGGAGGGTAACCTTGAAATCAGAGGACATTTCATAACAGTGCAAACATTGCAGAGTGTATAATCTATAGCATCACCTGCTGATATTGTCTTCTGGGACAATCACGGTACACGTAGTTCATTGTTGACAGAAATGTCATTATGTGATGCATGACTATACTAGAAAAGGCTGCTTCCTAAGAATTTGATATGTCTGAATAATCTACAAATTGTAATAGGGCTGACTCTAAGTTCTGGAGCAGGGATCCACCCTTCACTGGCCATTCCCCCATTCTGGCTTTAAATTTGAAGCACATATGAAAAAATATATATGTGGACTAAAGATGCTGATAAAATAAGCTAACAAAGATGTTGACATTTACATCTGCCTACAATTTACACTTCTGAAAGCATGATCATTTCTTTCAGTGCCTGGTATTTGACAGTAGTATGAACCTTTTACCACTGAAAGAAACGAGGGGAGTGGCAAGATGGTTCAGCAGGTAAAGTGCTTGCTGCCAAAGCCAGACACTGGTACTCACATGGTGGAAGGAACAAACTGATTCCTTTAAGTTGTCCTCTGACCCCGACACCAATGCAGTTGCACTATAATGTGCATGTACACACAGGCACACAAATACAGAAATATATGAATCTCTACACAAGCATCTCTACACAAGACAATTCTAAATCTATATTTAAGAAAAGTCAGGAGAGTTGACTCAGTGATTTAAAGCACTAGCTGCTCTTGCTGAGAACCTGGGTTCCATTCCCAACACCCACTTAGTGGCTAACAACTGTCTGTAACTCCAGTTCCAGGGGAATCCTTCTGGAGGAAGGATGCCGTCTTCTGACCTCCACAGGCATTGCACAACATGGGTGGACTTACATACACTCATACACATAAAAAATAATAATAAAATAATGCTGGGCATGGTGCCACACGCCTTTATCCAAGCACTGGGGAGGCAGAGGCAGGAGGATTTCTGTGAGTTCAAGGCCAGTCTGGTCTACATAGCAAGTTCCAGATGAGCTGGGGCTACAGGGAGACCCTGTCTCAAAAAGACCAAAATAAATTAAAATAAATTTTTTTAAAGCTTTAAAATTTTATTCATTAAAAAACTGAACACAAAAAATTTTTCTATTAGAGTGCAGAGGAATTTGAGACAAGGCTCACTATAGTATGTAGATCAGACTACTCTAGAGCTTGCTATGTAGCCCAAACTACCCTTCAGCTCAGGATCCTCCTGCCTTATGTTCCTAAACACTGGAAATAACAGGCATGAGCCAACATAAATGACTGTGTTTTCTGATATAATTAGTATAAGCAACAAGAGTAAATTAAAATACATAAAATGTAACTATGTCAATATAAATTTCTCATTACCTGTGTGAATACTCATATGTTCCTGAAGACTCCGTTTAGTAACAAATGACTTAACACACAGTTCACACTGGAACTGCTTTTGTGATTGATGGAGACTTTGGTGTAATTTTAGGCCATGTTTATAGATAAAAGTTTTTCCACAGACCTAAGACAGAAAACGAATGTTTAAGACAGGGGAAAAAAAAAATGTTATTCTGAAGACAGAAGAAAAAAAAAAAAAACAACCAAAAATCATAATACTATTATAAACAAAAATGTAAGTAATTTAATTAAATATAATTTACTCAATTAAAATTAGTATAATGACAATATCAAAATTGAAACCACAAATGCAGAGGCTCTTAGCTAGCTGGCTCCCTGTCTGACCAGTACTGTTGCTGTCTTTCTGAAATCCACAGGACACTGAGAGCTCACGCTGGGAGAACGCCTTGTGCTGCTCCTGCCCGTGTGGTGAAAAATGTACTTAAGAAATGAGAGCTTAATTAACAACACTTCTCATTTCCTACCGCACTGCCTTCAACAGTTTTTCTCAAACTCTGGGGTGAACAACTATTTTTCCAACGTCCCTAATCTACTGGGGAACAATTTTGCTATACACAATAAATACAGCAACAATGTCAAGCTATGAGAGCTTCTACATTCTTAATCTCTATTTCCCGTGGAGTACACATTTTAAGTAGTGCTATACTAGAAGACCAGTGGCTCAACTAATTCTTGATATTTAAATTTATGAATAAATGATTCTTAGAACTTAGTTGAAAAACTAACTGGGACAGTGGAGAAGAACAGCAAGTGACAGTATGACTGAGACTGCCCATGAGTCAATAAATATTAAATACTGGCAAAGGGTTATCTCCTAATGAATTCTGTTTTCAGAGAGTAAGAAGCTTAAAAAGAAATATTAAAAATCTCATTGGTTCCACAATTGTTTAATAATAAAAACAGTGGGTCACACTTCTATGCGAGGCTATAGGTATTACTTGACAAAACTTTTCCATGTTCCAAACAGGCCAAAGCTGGATAATCACAGGAGTCTTTAACCAGGAGTGGACACATTACGGCATTTAGTTACCCTCAGTCCTCAGTACCAGCAAACAGACAGCTTAGGCGGGACTTTTTCTGAGTAGTATTTGTTTATGCCATGCATCCTTCTCCAGTACAGGTTGTTTCTAAGGGATGTTTAGGGTGATGAATTGGCTCTTCTCACCCAGTAGATCCTCTGGACTCTAATAAAACATTTCAAACATCTTTAACAGATTCCTTTCAAGTGACAACTTCAGACAGCAAATGAAAGACTACAACAGGGTATCCCACTTAATCTAGGCAACAAACAAACTAAAGACGTAACCTTCCCTGACATTCTACAGAGTGAGGATGACTACAGAATATACACCATCCCACCTCATCACTATAATTAACTTCCAGTCTTCTTTAAATAACAAAATCAATATGCTTTTACCTGGCATGCATGTGGCTTGACACCTGTGTGCTTCAACATATGTATTCGGAGAGAGTATAATTTAGGTAGTGTCCTTCCACATATGGAACATATAAATTCTCTTTTGGTTCTGCCCTTCTCAGATGATGCTCCTGATGTCTCATTAGATGAGGAATTGGATGAAGATGAAGTAGGTGCATCTTTTCTCGTATGCCGAATGAGGTGGGCACGCAATGAGGCACTGTACTGAAACTGCTTTTTACATAACTACAAAAGAAAAGAAAAATTCTTTCTAAATATATTTCCATTATAAAATGTTAAGTGAAACTCAATTCATATTTCAACTTTCCATTTCTGAACACAATTACAAAAATCAATAAAGAAATACACTGTTTAAAAGACGATATGGCTGGGTATGGTGCACATATTTAATCCCAACATTCAGGAGGCAGAGGCAGGTGAATCTCTGTGAGTTCAGGGCCAGCTTGGTCTACATAGTGAGTTCCAGACCAGCTGGGGCTAGAGGAAGACCCCGTCTCAAAAAGACTTTAAAAAAAAAAAAAAAAGGCAATATAGAGGGTCAGGGAGATAACTCAGTAAAGACTTTGATGATCTGAGTTCAATCCCTGGAACTCATGGAAAGAGAAAAATACACTCCACCAAGTTGTCTTCTGACCTCTTCCACGTGCTCTGTGGTATGCAGATACCCGTTAATAGAGAACAAAATCAACATAGGGCTAGCAATGTAGGTCAGTTGGTAGAATGCTTAGCTAGCATGTATGAAGCCCTAAGTTTAATTCCAAACATCAAATACATCAGACATGGTGGCACATACCTGTAATCTCAGCAACTGGGAGGCAGAGGCAGGAGGATCAAGAATTCAAAGCATCTTTGGTTACATGAGATCACCATCTCACAAAAAAACAAGAACAGAACAGCAGCAGCAAAAAAAATTGCACTAGGAACAGACTATGAAGACGAAAAGATTAAGACTCAGACTCTATTCTGAAGAGCACAGGTACTACATGTTTGTTTGTAAGAGGGACTAATCAGAATGAGGAGATAGTAGGCTTGAGTTGGTCTTAAAGGAATAGTAGAGTTGGACATGTAGCTAGGGACAGAGAGCTTACCCAAAACAAAATAAACAACAACTGCAAAACACCACCATACCAGGACTCAAACACAGAATACTATGAAAATATATTATTAGTACTACCAGTTTTAGGAAAAATTAAATAAAGACTAGAAAAATTAGAACGGTTAAGACTATGAAGCTCTTCCGATTTTTGTTTTGTAGAAATGGGGTTCATGAAAGCTTTTGTTCTTTCACAAATTGAGAATATATATGTTCACCATTTTAAAAACTTTACTTAAAAAGTAAAAAGATGCTGGGCATGGTGCTGCACACCTTTAATTCCAGTAGAGGCAAGTGGATCTTTGTGAGAAAAAGGCCAGACTGGTCTACACAGTGAGTTCCAGACCAGCTGAAGCTACAAGGAGACCCTGTCTCAAAAAGACAAAAAGAAAAAAGAAAGTTTGAGCAGTTAAGAACAGTGGTTGCTCTTCTAGAGATCCCAGGGTCGATTCCTAGCACCCATATGATGACTAACAACTGTCCTTTACTCCAGTCCAGGGGATGGACACCCTCTTTTGGCCTCTATGGGCATGGTATAACACAGGTGCACTAATACACATGTAGGTAAAACACTTGTACACATAAATAAACATAAAATTTTTTAAATTAAAAGTTTTGGCCAGGCACTCATCTTTAATCCCTTAAGAGACAGAGGCAAGCAGATGTCTGTGAGATTGAGGACAGCCTGGTCTACAGAGCAAGTTCCAGGCCATCTAGAGTACAGAAAGACCCTGTCTCTAAGAGACCTAATAATAATAATGATAATAATAAATAAAAGTTTCTGGACCTATTCATATTTTGCAACTAGAATGAACTCTTTTATTGTTTCTTAATGTTTATTTTCTAATTCTAAGAAGAATATGTAATGGAAGTTGATCTTTCCACTCTACATGTTAATGATTTCTATTACCTCACTTTAACAATATAGTCACATCACATTAATTAGATCTACTTGACATAAGATCATTTTTATTCATTTGGTTAAGAAAGGGTCTCACTCTGTAGCCCAGGCTAGCCTTGAACTAGTAGCTATCCTTCTGCCCCCTTTGAGTGATGTAATTACAGGCTACAGGCTAGAAAAATTATGTTTTGCTACTGGTTATATATGTTATCAAACCTGGGTCACATGACACACACTATGATCCATTTCCCTTTTTATTTTATTTTTCTTTATATTTACTACTAACTCATCACCAAAATGCTTCCTCAGTTTTTTACTGAGTTTTGAAGCATATCATCAAAAACACACAAACCCCAAACCATTAACTTACTAAAAAATTCTATGAAAGCATTTTCTATTGACACCTACCTGATTGTTCTATACTCTTGATCCATAGCTTTCCTCTGGGGTTAACCTCTGCTACTATTCTCATATATCCTTTAAACTTTGCTGAGCTGAACCTACACTGTCCATTTCCCATACACAGCTAAGCCTCAAAAACAGCCTGAGAAACAGGGTTTAATGAAGTAAAACTTCATAACCTTCCAAGCTTGAATATGTCTATGCTGCTGTCATAGATAAATAACAGTTTGGGAACATTTTCAATCGGTAGATTATGCCTCTAGAATTTTAAACACACACACAGTGTCTCTGTCCTCTAGTTTTAATTGCTGCTGCTGCTGAAAAGCCCAAAGCCTTTCTGAACCTCATCCTCTCCACAAGGCTCACCCATGTTATTCACCCTCTGACAATTTGTAAAATTTTCCCTTTGGTTTTTGTGTTTTATTTTATTTTTCAGGCAGAGTCTCCAGTAGCCCTGGCTGGTCTAGAACTCACTATATAGATCAATCAGGCTGGCTTCCATCTCACAGAGACCTGTCTGCCTTTGCCTCCTGAGTGGAAAGATTAAAGGCATGTGCAACCAAGTCCACTGTTTCCCTTTGTTTTTTGACTCTAAAACTTATTATACTTCAATAAAGGTTTTTTGTCACCCAATATTTTGGATATACCTTTTACTTAAAAATTATTGTGTGTGTGTTGGGAATGCACATGCCATAACAACCTGCAGGAGTTGGTTTTCTCTTTCTACTATATGGGTCCTGGGGACTCAACTCAGCTCATCAGACTTGGTTGGCAGGCACATTTACCTGCTAAGCCATCTTCCTGGTCCTGGGCATATTCTTTTAACTTGAAAACACTCACTCTTAGATCCTGACAGTTTTTTTGTTATGTTTTAAATTCAGAAATGCTTTCTTTCTATCTATCCATGCTCTAGAAACATTACTTAGATACAAGATAATCTAATCCTCGAATTTTCTTTCACTCTTATTTTCTATTTTACCTTTTTGCTCTATTTTCTGCAATATTTATTCAATTGTATGCCCCAACTTAAAAAAATTATTTTATGTATACAAGTGTTTTACCTACATGTATGTAAATGTATCCTTGTATGGAATGTTTGCAGAGGCAAAAAGAGGACATTGAATCTCCCAGAAATGGAGTTATGGACAGTTGTAAGCCACTCTGCGGGTGCTGGGAACTGAACCCTGGTCCTCTGCAAGAACAGTCAGCACTCTTAACCCCATCTCTCCAGTCCCCTTGAGATTTTTGTAACTATGCAGTGTGACAATGCCACATAAAAAAAACTATCTCTTGGAGTCCTTAAACCAAGAGAGAGCTTGTCCTGATTTCTCTCAGAATTGTTTTGAACAAAGGGCCTCCTCTTATCGAACAGAAGAAAATCAGTCAAGGTTGGTGAAAGAATGGAAAATTTTATCCCCAAAAATCTTTAATCAGAGTTTACAAGAGAAGGAATTATTTTTCTGACCCTACTGACCTAGAACAGTATGCAAAACCACAAACAGTGCCTTTAATCCCAACACTCAGGAAGCAGAGGCAGGCAGATCTCTGTAAGATTGAGGCTAGCCTGCTTTACATAGCAAATTCCAGGCCAGCTAGGACTACAGGGAAAACCCTGTCTCAAAAAGAACAAAACAACAATAAACCACAAAAAATCTTTATCAACCTATGCCCACATGATATCTCTAACACTTGTGGGGTACATGTTATTTTCTACATTATCACTACTTTCTGTGAATGATCTTAGGTCTAATTACCACATCTCATGCATACAATATTCTAAAGTCAGGAACATAAAAGTATCACAATAGGGAACACAAATAAGGTTAAAGCTATGAATTCAGCTTAGCTTCTAAGAGTTAACACTGGATATTGTTTTTCTTAAAAGCTAGTTAAATTTAAACAAGCTCAGTGTACAGAAGAAATACATAGTTTTAAACAAGCAAGCATATGATTAACTTGGTCCCAGAAACATCATTTCTCAAAATACAGATATTTCACTTATAATGGGAGTACATCATTATAAATCCTTCATAAAGTAAAAAAATCCTTAATTTAGACTGTCATAAATTGGAGACCATATGCATTCTCTTATTAAAAAGCTATTATTTCCTCACTTTTATTCCTAGGTAATGCAGTGGAATTTATTTTACTTTTCCTGTTGCTATGATAAAATACCCTGTCAGAAGCAACTTAAGGGAGAAAGGGTGCTAAGAAGAAGCATGCATTATCACTCTCTGCTTCCTGACCATGGATCCAAAGTGACCAGATCCTTCAAGTTCCTGCTGCCTTGTGTTTCCTACTATGATGGACTGTATGCATGTACCCATGAACTATAAGCTACATTAAGTTCTTTCTCTCTGAAGCTGCTCATTTCAGAGTATTTTAATCATAGCCAAGGAAAAGTTCAAACTAATAACCAACCTAGAATTGGTTCCATGATCCTCTAAAGGTATCAATATCATACAACGTTGAAATCTCTTATATAAAAAATCAGAGTGTGTGTAGAACCCACTCATCTATTCCTAATCTCCACATTATTTAGTGTACCTTGTAATATGTAAATGCTCTGTAATTAGTTATTAAAATGTACTGACTCAGATCTTTTGAGTTCCGACCCCAACGAGCCTGTTTCCAGGTCAGTCAGGGTCATATAGCGAGACCCTGTGCCACCCTGTCCCCTGCACCCCCAAAAAAGTGTATCAGGAGGCTGGAGAGACGGCTCAGCAAAGAGCACTGGCTTCTCTTGCAGAGGACCTACATTCAATTCCCAGCACCCACACCAGCTAACAACCATTTGTAATTCCAGTTTCAGGGGTTCAGACACCTTCTTCTGACTTCTTATGGGCACTGCACACACACAGCACACTTAAACATACATGTAGGCAAAAAGTTATATACCTAATTTAAAATTTTTTTCAGTACTAGTAATGACAATAAAATAAGGTTTGTACATATTTTAGTATAAGAAAACTTTTTTGCAAATATTTTTGATATCCATTAGTTGAATCTGTGGGTGTAGAACCTATCAATCAATATGGAGAGCTGGTTATAGCTGGTTGTTTCATATGTCAAAATTTCTCAATTATTTTTTACACAAACTGTATTTTGTGTAGTTTGTTTCTTTTCTGAGACAAGATCTCATTTATATAGTCCAGGCTGTCCTTGAACTCACAATCTTCTTGCCTCTTCCTCTCATGTGCTGAGATTACAGGAGTGCACCACCACTCTTCTTGATTTTGTGATGAGAGATTTTGTTTTTTTGTATGGTCTTGGATTCCTCAAATTGCTTTTTCTGTGAGTCTGGTGATCTGTGATGTTTATGCTTCTTTGTATAGATCAGAATAAGACATTAAAAAACTAACTGGGCAGAGGGAAAAAAAAAAAAAACCTAATTGGGGTAGAGTACATACCTAGCATGTATATTCAATCCCAGCACCAATCAACAATAACAACAATAAAAAGTGGAAGCCACAGTGGAAGTGGAGGGAGTGTTTATCAATATCAACCTTAGGCTCTGGTTAGTAATATCTTTATCTTTTAGTTAAAGATAATAGTTTATTTAGTTAATAATATCTTTAGGTCTTTTGTTACTGAACTTCAGATTTCTTATATCTGTATGCAGAGAAAACATTTTGTTTTAAGGTTAAGAGTTTGACCACTAACATACTGGGACCTGAGGATAGAAAGACCCTGAAAGGTTTCAATATTCAGTATGTGATCTTTTACCTTTCCCTACTTGGGGATATATAGTATGTCAACAACCTTATATGCAGTCCTCCCCAAGGCAGTCATAATTTATAGCACCTTGTATGTAGTCCTCCCAAAGGCAATCATGATTTTCTTTTTTCCAAAGAGAAGGGTGATTTCTGGTCAAGAGTTGGCAATTCAATTGCTCCTGCTCTCAAGGTAACTGGTACCATCAATTTTTGAGACTTTTGGTGACACATTCTTAGCTTTCTCCATTGGAAACTTGGTTCAGTTCACTAATCACTTCACCCACTTCTTAGCATAGAGAAGTTAGTTGCCACAATCTCTTCTGCTACCTTTGCCTTCTTAAGTTTATTTTGAAAAACAATCTTGTCCTGTACTCTTTCTGAAGTATCATGAGGAAGCATAGATAAATCAACGAATATTCAGGAAGGAGGGAATCTAAGAAAAAGCTGGGCATGGTGGTGCATGCCTGTAAATCTCAGAACTTGGAAGGCGGAAGTAGGATTGCCTCTAGTCCAAGATTCAGGCAGCAGTGTAAAACTATATCTCAAGAAAACAGCAGCAGTATGGGCTGGGCATGGTGGTGTCCCAGCACTTGGGAAGCAGAAGCAAGGAGATTTCTGTGAGGTGGAGGACAGCCTGGTCTACATATGGAATTCCAAGCCAGCTAGGGCTACAGAGTGATACCTTGTCTCAAAAAAACAGTGTAGGAATAACAGATCAGTAAGCAAACTGGACTCCATTATGAATTTAGGATCGTTTTTAGTTAGCTTTCCAGATACTCACGGGACACTTGTAATCTCTAGCTCTTTCATGTTTCAATGTGTGCATTATAAAGGCATATCGTCTCTGAAAAACCATTCCACATTCCCCACACTTATGGGACGTTTCTTCGGTGTTCTCCTTAGCATCCCGTTTCGGTTGTTTCATCTTTTTCCCTCTTTGAACTAATTTCTGAGCCACCTAAATAGAAAGAAAACACAACAGAAGAAAACACATTTTCTTCTCTTTTCCCACTTTTGAGATAGGGACTTGCAATGTAGCCCAAGTTGGACTGAACTCATTACGTCGCCCAGGCTGGCCTTGACCTGATAGCAATACTCCTGTATCACATGTATCATCACCCCATGTCCAGCTTAATTATCATTTTCAAAGTCATAGGTCATGTTACAAATCTCTAATAAAAATATTTTGAGTTCTTATTAATATCATATTTCAAATATTAACCTGCTTCCCTGTACATATCCCCTTCCAAATAACTTTTATTGTAGGCACAACTTCATTACTAGAATACCATCAGATTAAAGCTAAAACTAACAAGACAATCTTTTTTATATCCTACCTGTTGAACTGCTGACTTGGGAATGGCTTTACGCTTCTGTAGCTTTTTCTCCATACCCTTGTGTAGTCGGATGTATCCCCCTTCATTAACAGACCGTTGCCGAAGCCTGCTTCTGTAAGTATCATCATCAGGGCCAGAGTCTGTCTTTGCTGTTGGCACAATTAGATTTTCTGGATCTTCTAAAGGTTGGTCAAGGTTCTGACTTTGATTTGGAATGTCTTTGGCACAGATATCCTCAGCTGATGTATCATTTCCCATGTCACTTTCCTCTTGAGAGATAACGATTATATTCTCTTTTGAGAGTTTAGGATGAACATTAGAAACTGTGCCATCTTCTCTGATGATTGCAGTTTCTATGTCTGGTTGGTTGTTTTTTGTCACTAAGTTATCAGTTTCCATTTCAGAATGGGAGTCACTTATGCATTCTACAGATGACACAGTAGCCTCAGCCTCTGAAGAAACCTGAGGTGCAGGCTGTTGTCCTAGCTCTCTACTCTGCTCAGCTTCTGGCAATTCTCCATTTACCAGTAGTACAATTTCACAATGCCCAAGTTCACCAGACAAAGCTGTGGTTCCTTCATTCCTAGCCACAGGTGGTGCTGTCGTGGTTCCATTCTGTGCTGTTAAGTCCTGGGTAGATGCAACTGTTTGCACTTCACCTTTCTTATACACTGTTAGCTGCTTTTCTTCCATTAGCTTATGCACACTTTCACAAATTTCTAAAACTTCAGACATAAAAAGATGGCGAGCTAAGACAGCTACATCAGCCATGCTACAGAAGTCAAAACTTAGTACAGAAGTATAGGCAAATTCCAGCAAAGGAAGGAAGCTTGCTTTACAAAAACCTGTGTGTAACAAGAAAAGCAAGGGGGAAAAAAGTCAATCACCAGAAAACCACTCTGTAAGAATAATTAACATAGATCTGTGACAAGAGAAAAATATAATGAAAAGTCAATTCTGATCTGGTATTCTACAATTTAGTTAACACTGAATATTCTTTCAAGTTCTGGTTGCTTATTAAACTTTGACTAACTCACTTCTATGAACCGAGTCTCTAAACACCCAATATAGAAAATAATATCAGAATTATTACCACAAACTGTACTTCTTAGAACCATGGGAATTCCTCAATTCTCCTCAAGAAACGGAGTACAGAGGGTGAAAGCAGGGGTAGGAAAGTGAATAGGCAGGGATCAACGAAGCTGCCCACTAACCTCTCATTACAGCTATGGAATAGTAGTCCATATAAAAGGATGAACCAAGTGTTCTTCTACAAGATCACTTAAAAACTAAAATTTGGGGGGAGTGCAATGTCTCAATGGTTAATATACTTGCTGCCAAACTTGATGATCTGAGTTTGATCCCCGGAACCCACACCATACAGAACCAACTCCCCCAAGTTTTCTCACTTCAAAACACATGCCTTAGAACACGGACACCCACAAAACTCCACTCTTACTATATGTGTAAGTGTGTGTGTGTATACATACATACATACATACATATATATATATATATATATATATATACATATATATATATATTTTTTTTAACCTAAAATTTGAGGCTAGGGATGTAGCTCAATTAATAGAGTTTCGGCCTAGCAGGAAACCCTAGGTTGATTTCCAGAGTTTCATAAACAAGTCTAATGGTACATCCCTGTATCCCACACCCAGGAGTTGGCAGGCAGGAAGATGAGAAGCTCAAGGTCATCCTTGGCTACACAGAGAACTCAAGGCTAGCCTGGGATACATGAACTCCAACTCCAAAAAAACAAAAACAAAACCCACTAAGATTTAAAGCAAGAGTTACTAAATATTTTCTGAAATAAGTCAGATAATAAATAATGCAGGTCATAAAGTATCTGTCACAAGCAATCAGCTTGACACTGGAAAGCAGATGCATACAACAGGTACAGATAATACAACTTTCCTTAGAAAAATGGGAAGAAAGGAGAACTGACACTGAGCTATACTTATAAAGTATTAAATTCTTATTTTATGTAGCAGAATAAGTTCATTTTACTTCTCAGTCTTTCACTTTCAATAGCCATTTTTAACATTTAGAGTTTGTAACAGAAAGGTAAGAGAAAAAAATAACCAGTAGTGATAATTATAACTCTATAATCGTGAAAACGTGATGAAGTTCAGTAAGGCTGGAAGTGTAGGTCTAAAGTACAGCACATGTACAAGGACTCAATTCTGTTTCCTTTGTCCCCTGTCCAAAAAAGGTGCTGGGCTGATTTGAATGAGAAATGTTCCTATAGGCTCCAGTAATTGAACACTTGGTCCTAAGTTGGTGGTGCTGTTCGGAGAGGTCATGGAACTTTTCGGAGGAGCAGATTTGCTTGGGAAGCATATCACTGGGGGCAGGCCTTGAGAATTCATAGCCACACCCCACTCCCAGTTTGCTTTCAGCTTTGCATTTATGAGTGAAGATGTGAGCTCTCAGCTTTTGCAGCCATGCCTGATGCTGCCTCCCCATTATGACGGACTCTTGTTTTTATTATTTTGAAACAGGGTCCTCAACTACGATGGACTCTTATCCCTCTGGAACTTTAAGGCAAAACAAACACCTCCTTCTGTAAGTTTCCTTTGGTTATGGTATTTTATCACAGCAATAGAAAAATAATTCATACAAGTATGTATCTTTCACAAAATGTTTTTAAAGAATTTTTCTGGCTATCAAACAAAGATGGTGACATCTTCATGCCTGCATCACTGTACTCTGTTCTCATTCCCTGCTCTCTCCTACTGCTACCTTTCCCCTTCAACTGATTCCCTTCCTCCTGTGCTCATGCCTTCTGTACACCATGACTTTCTTCCCAATCTCCCTTAAGACCTTTCTCTCTTCCCATTATTCTCTTTCTAGTTCTGATTAGTGATATACATGCTTTTAAATGTAGATGTCACATTTAAGAAAACATGCTATAGTTGTCTTTTATTTGTAAACAATAAAATTTATTATAACTACAAAACAGCTATAGAATTTATCTTGTTGGTAATACTGAAAACCCAAAAGAGAATCTCAAAAAAAAAAAAAAAAGACTTGGTTGAAATAACTGACAGAAAGTAGGCAATGGCCAAAACTCACTATGAGATAATCTGTTTTTAACTAAAATGTGAAAGAAGAAAATCTTATGAATAAAAATTTTATGTGTAAAATTTGACCCTGGGCTACTATACTTCATAAAAATGAGGGTCATAAAAAAAGAAAACTAATAGCAGAAGTTATTGTAGGCAACATTTGATATGTTTGAGAAAAATACCATGGAAAAATTTAAAATAATAAAATTCATGAAAAAGGACTTTAGGAGAATTTTGGTTAAATGAAAATGGAAATTATTTAAATACTTTATATAGAAAAAAGATGGCTCAATAAACTGGCTTAACATAATTTGGTTAAAAAAGGGGGGCTGGAGAGATGGTTCAGAGGTTTAAAGCACTGGCTGTTCTTGCAGAAAACCAGAGTTCAAACTGCAGCACCCACATGGCAGTTAATAACTGTCTATAACTCCAGTTCCAGAGGTTTTGATGCTCTCTTATGTCCTCTGCAGTCAGGCATCGCATGTCATGCAAGCATAATACTCATACACATAAGATAAATTTAAAAAATTCCTTTCTTGGCAGTATTCATATGACTAAAAAAAATGACTGGGTTTATAGGTTTCGTATTTTTTCTTTTAATTAATTTTTAATCCACTGAGACATGGCAACGTACCAACAGCCAGCCCCACTCTTCCTCTCCCAGCAGTTAGCAACTGCCAATAACTCAGCTACGGTAAAGGCTTTGGTGGTTCTTTTCTCACCCAGGCTGGAAATTTTAATTGGCTAGACTTTCTGCAGGTCTTATGCAGGTAACCACAGCTAGCCACGTTATGTCCAGAAGACAGCATCTCACTTCATAGCTCTCTTCCCCATCCTTATTCTTACATTCTTTTCATACTCTCTTCCACGATGTTCCCTGAACTTTGGGGTGGAGGATCTCTCATCTATGCTGACCGCTCACTGTCACTTTGTATTTTTCTTTTGAGTCTGGCTTATTTCACTTAATGATTTCCAGTTGCATCCATTTTCCTGATTTTATTTTTTCTTTATAGCTACATGAAATCCAAATTGTGTGTGTACATTTTCTTTATCCATTAAGATGTCTTAATGGACATCTAACCTGATTCCATTTCCTATCTATTAATAGTGCAGCAATAAAGTGGGTACACAAGTATTTCTGTGGTATACTGACTTACAAAATCATTCTGGAATAACTGGGTCATGTATCATATTTTATTTTCAGAGTTTTGAAGAATCTCCATACTGATTTCCACAATGGCTACCTTCTTACCCACAGTGTGTAAGTGTTCCTTTTTTCTCCACATTCTCACCAGCACTGCTGCCATTTGTTTTCTTAATGATTGCTCTTCTGGCTGGTGAAATGGAATCTCAAAGGAACTTTAATTAACATGTCCCTCAAGGCTAAGGATGTTGAACACATGAGTTCAAGTACTCACAGGCCACTTGTATTTCTTCTTTGAGAACTGTCTCTTTATTCACATTATCCCAGTTATTGGTCAGATGCTTTAGTTTTGTTTTTTGGTGGGGTTGTTTTTTTTGGTGGGGGGGTGTTTATGCAGTTCTTTACATATTCTGGATTTCATCCCAGTCTGATGTGTAGTTTGGCAGAATTTCTTCCCATTTCTATAAGCTGTCTCTTCATTTTGTTGGTTTTTCTTCCTTTGTTTTGTAGAAGCTTTTCAATTTTATGAAATCTCAATTGTCAATTCTTAGAATTATTTATAATGCTCCTAGAATCCTTTTCAAAAAGTCCTTACTTGAATCTGTATCTTGGAAGTGTTTTCTCTTAGTAGTTTCAAAATTCAAGTACATTACGGTCACCAATCCATTTTGACTGATTTTTGTGTATGCAGGGTGAGAGATACAGATCTAGTATCATTCTTCTACTTGTCTAGATCCAGTTTACTCAGCACTATTTGTTAAAGTGTTTTTTCTCTAAAAGGTTTTTTTGACAAATTTGTCAAAAACTAGGTGATTCTGACTATGTGAGTTAATTTCCGGGTCCTCCACTCTATTCCACTGTTATACATGTCTGTTCTTATTTCTATGGCTCTTTAATAATATTCCAGATCAGGTATAGATCAAGTATTAGGGGTCTCTAGCATTGCTCTTTCTGCCAAGGATTGCTTTGGCTATCTGAAATGTTTTGTTGTTTCCAGGTGATTTTCATGATTGTCTTTTCCAGTTCTTTGAAGATTGTCATAAGGATTTTGGTGGTGATTTCACTGAATCTGTAGACTGCTTTAGGTAACAGAGTCATTTTCACAGTATTAATTCTGCCAAGTTTTTGGCATGGCAGGTCTTTTGATCCTCTAGTGCCTTCTCACATTTCTTTATGCAGTCAGATACTTTCTTAAAAAACTTAGGTCAAAAGAGGGGTTGAATCCCCTGGAAGTGGAGTTATAGATGGTTGAGCCACCATGTGGGTACTGGGAGTCAAACCTGAGTCCTCTGCAAGGGCAGTCAGTGCCCTTAACCACTGAGCAGCCTCTCCAGTCCCTCAAGCAGATACTCTTGTTTTTCCTTCTCATGTTAAATGTTTTATTAGGTATACTGTTCTATACTTTGATCTTCTCATATAATATCATATCTTCCTAAAACACTGACAAGCTAATAAGAAAATTTCCCCACAGAAGAATTAACATGTTTATAAACGACTAATTAGCTAAAATAAGTGGTGTGTTTAAGATACCACAAAGAAAATAAGAGCAAACATGGTGGTGTAGACCTTTAGTCATAGCACTCAGAAGACAGAAGCAGGTGGCTCTCTCTTGAGTTCCAGGCCAGTCAGGGTTATACAGTGAGAACTGTCTCAATTAAATGAGAGAGAGAGAGAGAGAGAGAGAGAGAGAGAGAGAGAAGAGAGAGAGAGGTTGAATGAATCATTAGGCTCCTCCTACTAAGAAGTAATAGGCAGGTAATATCAGTTTACTGTTTTTACCTCTAGTCTTTTTACATACATATTCTATAGAACAATCAAAATCAAACGGACAGAACTGCCAGGGTAAAATAGCATGTTGGAAGCAACTTCTATGGGGCTTAGGGAGGGAAAGTGTCAGAATAAGCAAAAATACTCTATTTCGGTAAAAAACAGAACTTACAAATCTACAAAGGGAACACAGTTTCAACTCTAGCTCTCTTCTGGAGGAAGTGGTGGGGGTAGGGTAGGGAGCCCTTCCATAAAGTAAGCCAGGTAAGACAGAGGCAATCCTACTCTCAGGACAAATCTCCAGCAAATGGGTGAGCAACAATGGAGAAACTGCATTTTACCACTTTGCAGGATTCAGGAGACAGAAGCTAGGTAGATGGCAAGAGGGTGCTTGCAGGTAAATCCATAGAGAAAGACAGTTTTGCCCTGGGAGCCTAAGAAGACATATTGTTAACTGAAAATGCTGGCACTTCATCTGGAGTCACCTTTTTGCCATACATCTGTACTCTGATGTCTCACAGTCTCTCTGTATAGTGACTAATACTCTGGAGGGTATGAAAATACAAAGACAGGTCCCACCCCACCTGTACATTATCTAAGTGCTGTGATTGCTTCCCACACTACCAAAAATCATGCAGGACACCCCCAAGCTAGAACATCAGCGGTTCCAGGGGATATGATCTGTGGAGTTTTGAGATGAGTCTCTGTCCAGACCACAGACTAAAAGTTGAGTGTGGCCATTAAGGGCCCCTACACAAAGTAAAGCTATAAATGTGAAATCATCTTTGGCTAACATTGGACATACATGTTCAGCAAACATGAACCACAAGAAAGACAAGAATTTGCAAGTTCAACTGACATCTCTACTGCTTGTACATGTAACTGCAATCTCTAGGCTTCATGGACCCAGAAAGAAAGTAATCTAGCTGCCATCCATCCCACATTTATTTGTTTTGCTTTTCCCAGTACTAGGAATAGCATCCAGGGCCTCCTGCATGTTAAACAAACAGTTCTTGTATCCCCAGCTCCTTTCTCTAAGTTTCCTTTGCTGGCACTGAACTTGTTATGTAGCCCAAGCAGGCCTGAACCTCCAGAGTAACTGGGATGTCACTCTGTACCACCAAGGTGGCTCACTTTGCCCTTTTTATCTCTTAATCCTTTTTGCATATGATTCCTTTAAAAAAAGACATATACATATTTGCATTAATTTATTTTGTGTTTGAGAGAAGTACATGCCAGAACACAAATTCTCTGGATGTCAGAGAACGTAAGTCCCGGGGAATGAACTCATGTTAGCAGGTGGGAAGGCAGGAGACCTTATCTGCTGATCTGTTGAGTTATCTCACCAATGCCGCCCCCCTTATAAACTATGAGTTTAGCAGGATTTTAACTTTACTGTTTTTTGCTTTGTTTTGTTTTGTTTTTTGAACCAGGATCTCCTGGTTGGCCTGGAACTTGCTATGCAGAGTCTCAGAGATCTACCTGCCTTTGCCTCCTGAGTGCTTGGATTATAGGTGTGTGCCACCGTGTTCAGTCAAAAAACTTAACACTTCTATCTACTATTTTATTCTTTACATATTCACTTACTCTTGCTTATATATTTTAATATTTAGAAAAATTTACTTCCCCTAAGATAAATCAGAAGCAAGAGCTACTACAGATGTTACACAAATACATGGAGACTGAATAAACTTGAATGACCAGTAGATCACTGAAGAAACCAGGGGTGATTATGAAGAAGTTCCTAAAATCAAATGAAAACGAAAGCACAACTATTAGAACCTTTGGGGTACAACTATGGAAGTTCTAAGAGAAAAGTTTATAGCAATTCTTTATTTAAAATATCAGGATCTTGGGGGAAGGTGGCACACACCTTTAATCCCAGCAGAGGAAGGTAGATCTCTGTGATTTCAAGGCCAGCCTGGTCTACACAGCAAGTTTCAGGACAGCTGGGGCTATAGAGAGACTCTGTTTCAAAAAAGACCAAACAAAAAACCAAAACCAAACAAACAAAAAACCTAGAAACATCTAAAATAAATAACCTAATAATATAACAAGAGGTCTTGGAAAAAATAATTCAAATCCTAAAGCAAAAGATGTCAAAAAAATAAAGATCAAGGCAGAAGTTAATAAAATGAAGACAAAAATGAATGAGACACAGAATCAAATAGTTGGTTCTTTGAAAAATATAGACTGATAAACCCTAGGCAAAGTATCCAAGAAAGGAAACTCCAAATTAACTGAAGATGAAAAAAGTGGGAAGTTACTGTAGATCCAATGAAATACATTACTGTAGATCCAGAGAATCATTAGGGAGTGATTTGAAAGTCTGGAAATCTCAAAACTATACAATCTATAAGAGATGGATATATATCAATGCTACTTAAAGTGTTCCACAAAATAAAAAGGGAAGAAACACTACACCAAACTCATTCTAGGAAGCCAGTGTCATCATGGTATAAAACAGGGTAAGAGTACAACAAAAAAAGAAAACTGCAGACTAATATTCCTGATGAAAATAGATACAGACTCTGAATATACTGCAAATCAAATTCAAGAACACATTAAGATCATACATCATGAACAATTGATTTCATTCCAGGGATTCAAGATTGGTCCGACAAACACAAATCAATAAAGTATCATATAGTATATAAGGACAGAATCCCTATGATAATCTCAATTGGTGCCTGCCCCCCCAAAAGCCTTCAACAAAGTTCAACATTCCTTCATGATAAAAAGTCCTACAGAGCTGGGCATGGTGATGCACACCTTTAATTCCAGCACTTGGGAGGTAGAGGCAGTGGGTCTCTGTGAGATCAAAGCCAGCCTAGTCTACATAGCAAGTTCCAGGCCAGCTGGGGCTACAGGGAAACCCTGTCTCAAAAAGACAGAAAAAAAAGCCCTGGAGAAAAGAGGAATAGAAAAAACATACCTCAACATAATAAGAGTCAACATTATACTAAAGGGGAGGCGGAGGTTGCGGGGAGAGAGGGGACACGACAAGGACAGAAAGTTCCCATGAGAATCTGGAATGAGACCAGAGTGGATGCTACTCTCTCCATTCTTATTCAATACTCAAATCTTAGATAAACAAGAGAAAGAAACAAAAAGGATACAAGAAGGGAAGGAAGAAATTAAATTGTCCTTATTTGTAAATCTAGGCTCTAATGTGACTCTAAGTTACAAAGTTTTTGTTCACATTGTAGTCTCGGAACTTGGGCTAGTATTTGCAAAGTGAGTGCTTAGTAAAAAGTTTTGTTTTATACAAACATAAAGCTACTGTTGAGAAAAATGTGCATGTATATTATCTTCCTAGAAGAGATCTAAAAGTCTAAGGAAGAAAAAGATCAGTACTCTGAAATCAGTTTTTAAGAAATTGAAAACAAAATTTTACAAAGTAATAATAACCATAATGAAAAAGTTACAGAAGTTATAAGAAAATGTACAAACAAGGCTACATATTTTACTTCCTCATAAATTTTCATTTGCTACCTCATAAGCCAATATGTAAATACCAGTAAGGTCAAAAGAAAAGCAAACTATTCATTTGTAATAATCTGAAAGGGAAACAAACACTCACCTGCCATTTTAATTGTTCTACAGTAACAGCTTGACCTAATGAATTCTAATGATTAATCTTTTTCTTTCAATGCTGAGGATGGAACTCTGAGCACTCCCAACCCTACAGTGACTAATCTTAAAAAGCTAGGTGTAGTGGTGCCCTTATAACCTCAATTCTGGGAGGGGTTGGAAGTGGGATAGAGATAGGCAGATCCCTGAAGCTCACTGGCAGTCAGCCTGGCCCAACTGGATGAGCTTCAGGTTCAGTGACAGATGTTGACATATTGTCTCAAAAAAAATGCAGAGAAGGATAGAACACACTCAATGCTGACCTCTGGCCTTCATATGCACATGTACACAGGTACACAAATGAAGTATATTCACGACACACACAAAATTATAAAAATACAAAAGTATAGTATATAAAAATCACATGTCCCACAAAACAAGATGTTAAATGGCCAATTCAAAAATATTTTCATTCAGTGTAATACTGATTCAGTCATAGATGTTAGTAATTCTGCTGTAATCCTCTAAGAGGCAATGATAGGAAATGACAACCTTCTCCACAACTACCTTGGAAATCTTGCTTAAAAAGGACCTGTTCAGTTGAGTGTGGTGGTGTACACCTTTAATCCCAGCAGTGGAGAGGCAGAGGTAGGTGGATCTCTCTGAGATCGAGGTGAGCCTGGTCTATATAGTGAGTTCCAGGCTAACAGGGGCTACAGAAAGACCCAGTTTCAAAAAAAAAGAAAAAGAAAAAAACCTTTCTATTTGAGATCAGTCTGCTTCCAGTTTGACATAAATTCTGTTTGGAAAATACATGCACATCTCTCTTCTAGAATATCTGTATTAATAACAAAGAAAGAGTACTGGAAAAATCTTACCAGAAAGATCCACCACAGCCTCATGACTGGAAACAGCTCCTTTCTCAATGAAAAGATCTCGAAAATATTCACTATTAGCTGATAAAACAGATTTATGAGCTTTGTACTCTTCTCCTTCAATTAATAATGTAACATCACAGAACTGGTTGGAAAGTCTCTGCTCATTCAGCTGTTTCAAAACAGCCTGGCAATGTTTTGGAGAAGAACGTTTTACCACTCCTTTGGTGTCAACCTGTCAAAATAAGTTTGAGATCAAAAGTTATATTCTATACCACTCATATTTTTCATCCTTAACAAAAATCTATTTCTTTTTAACAGGTGAAAAAATAATTTGTAATTCTTTGTTACCTATGTGCTTAAATAAAAGACATCATTTTCACTACCTTCTGCCAGGTTTATTGTTTGCTGACTCTCCTCTCTGGTCAAAATTTGATAATGTACAAAAAGGATATTGGCAAAAACAAACAAACAAAAAACAAGAACAAAATGTAGCCATGGAGCCAGGGATATAGTTTAGTTGGTGGAGTGCTTGCCCAGCAAATACCAAGGCCTGGATTTGATCCCAACACCATATAAACTACATGTGGCAGCAAGCATCTGTAACTGTAGCATGGTGGAGGCATAACTATTTCAAGGCCAGCTTGGGCTACAGGAGACTCTGTCTCCAGAAAAAAAACAAACAAATCCCCTAATTAGAGTAATTACCTTGCTACATGATCCACAGCCTACTTCAGGAAGGTATTCTGTCTACCTGTATCTTATCATTACAAAAGGGAGTTGTTAAAAGTGGCCAAAACTAACAGGAAACTAATTAAGAACATATAGGATAGTAAGCTGATTCTAAAGAACATTTATGTTCAATGAAGAGCAAGTATTAATATACATTTAGTTTGTATAACAACATAGTAAACAATCTCTCTTATTCAATAAACTTTACTTTAGGCATATACATCTGCTTAAATCTTCAATTTCAGCACTCATAGTCAAGTAGTGCTAGTGACTTGGAAAAATAAAAAGATCAAGACTAAAATATCACAACACTAGTCACAATAAAATGTTAAAGCTGAACAGAAAGCACCACTTACAAATACAAGTTCATGTTTAGATACTGGCTTCTTTTTTGAAGACTTGGAGGCTGTAGTTGGAGGTGAAGTAAAGTTGCTCAGATCATCCTCTGATTCATTACTTTCTTCTCCAGATTCAAGGTCTAGTCCCAATTCTTCCAACATTTCTGAAGCATCTGATATTGGACGGGAGCGATCCAGTTTCTCCTGGCATTTGCTACACTGTTTTATGTAATCTTTGACTTGTTTTAATATACCTTCAGTCAAAACAAAATTAACAAGTTAAATTTAAAGGTGTTCCTACTTGAAAACTGAAGAACATATCATTGAAAGTGTGCACTACTTTATGTTCAAAAGTATATATGCCCATAAATAAGGTAGAGTAACTTCTTCAGACTGTAAAACACATTCCAAAGAAAGTTTATAAACAATGGTTTGCTTCCATGCTGAGACAGACTTTTGTTGTTTATTCCCTATTATTCACCTTCCCCAGCATGAGCTGATATACAGTCCACCCATTTCCATAGGGTATAGTGGCACACACATATTTAATCTCAGTACTTGGGAGGTAGAGGCTGTTGGATTTCTATGAGTTCCAGGCCAGTCAGAGCTATATAACAAGACCCTGTCTCAACAACAACAAAAGCTTTTTTTAAAAAAAACTAGGCATCTTGGCTGGTGTGGTGATGCACGCCTTATAATCCCAGCACTCAGGAGGCAGAGACAGGAGTTCAGACCAGTCTGGTCTATATAGCTAGCTGGGGCTGCAGGGAGACCCTGTCTCAAAAAGGCTCCCCCACCACCAAAAAGAAGAAGAAGAAAGAAAGGTATCCATGCAATAGAAACTACATACAGTTACAAACTGCTGTTTCATCAGTTACAGTTACAATGATGGTTCCCTTAGCTATGGCCCACATTTAAGACAATGCTACAGTCTACATCATCTAGATTCATGAAAGTACACTCTGTGATATTCACACAACCTTAGTAAAATCATCTACTATTACATTCCTTACTACCTAGAATGTATTCCTGTTGTTAAATGACTCATTACTATATGTGACATCAATAATCAACTGTCTTGACCTTTACAAATAATTTATGTTCACTCCTCTATCCCACATCAGATTTGACCATAAAATCTGTTTTGACCAATGGATACATTGTAGGTCGTGTCTGGAGAAAAGTTTTCAAAAGTAGTCAACATTTTTATCAGTTCTCTGAACATAGGTTCTTTTACCCAAGTTGCAGATGCAAAAAAGGACCAGAGATGATCATTTGCACCCTGAAACAGTACTACAACCAAAACTTGTAATGAATCTAAAATAAATCTTTTGATTTTGAAAATTATATGATCTTAGGGTTGTATAAAACGAGAGTGTATATAATAATGCATGAGGAAATGAAAGAAATTGGTTTTAAATTTCAATTTGCTGAGGCAGGAGGATTACCAACAGTTCCAAGCCACCTGGGACTACACAGTGAGCTCCAAGCCAACCTAGGTTAAAATGAGAATCTGTCTTTAAAAAAAGAAAAAAACCAAACATCATAACCACCACCACCACTTCCCAGGTAGAACCTGAAGGCCAGTTTATTTACTCAAAGGAGATATCAGCAACTTCTCCCTGAACAATACCCGTTGCCTCTTAGCCCAGGGATTAAACATTAAGAAAAGAAACCACTACCAGGGGAGTGTATGAGCTGTATTTTGCAGGACCTGTGAGTGGAGCCTCAAATCCTAGACCAGAGCAAGATGGAGATGGAAGAGCCTACAGATTTCCTGGGCTCTCCAATGTAAACAGCTTCTCCAGAGCCACCAAATCCCTAGAGTGTATCCACCCCGACCACAATGCAACCAGGTCTCTAAATGCCCCTACAATACTTAGCCCCCCAGTTCACCCAGAGGACCAAGAGGCCCTGTCTCCCCCAGGTTACCATGTCTCCCAGGTCCCGAAGACCTCCAAGTTTCTCCAGGATTCCTGGGTTCCCAGACCCTCCAGAACCCCAAGTGCACAAGGAGGCACCGGGAAGACCGCATGCCAGATGCCTAGGAGAAGCATGAGCTGGAAGAATTATTTCAAAAACCGCCATATCTGACTTACGGGGCTCACGGGACTCTAACGGAAAGCAGAAAGCCAGGCCCAGATCTGGTTCAAGAACCCTGGGGCAAATTCTGGTAAGAATCACCAGCAACAACCTGACAAGTGCTCCAAGGAGCCAGAAGTGCCCTCAGTAGCCCCAGCCCCAGCCTCCAACACAACTGCCTCAGAGGAATTCGTCAGAGGAAGCTGCATCTGCAGTCACAACTGAAGCTCTGGGGTCAGCTACAGATGTAGCCTAAGACACAGCTGAAGCTCTATTGAATGCTCCAGGCTTTTCCACCTCCGGTGTCTCCCCTCACTAGACACAGAGTTCTATCCTGACTTCATTGAAGCAAGCCTCATCACTGGTCCCTTTGGAATCCTTGGTGGCATTGCAGACCAAGAATGATCTGCCCAAGACATTTCTGAATCTATGACGAGTCAGTGCCTGATGTGCCTTACAGATCTATGGACCAGATCCAGCTGGAGACCTGTGCTTCCTGAATGGGCCAGATCCCCTACGTGCTGGACATCACTCTGCTGATTGTACCCATTGACTCTTTGGGGCAGAGAGGTTGTCAGTGGAATTCTAGAGCTAGGAGTGGAGGTGCTAGGTGTTGGATGTGTTTAGTTCAGATGATGTTGCCCATTGTATCCTGTCCTCCAATGCATCTCACACTCAGGACTCAGAGCTGGGACATTTTTAAAGCCTATTCCTCTTCAACTAAACCTTTGCCCTCACCTTTTTTCTTTTTTTCTCCTTTTCATACAAGGTGTTCCTCTGTAGTCCTGACTGGCCTGGAATTTACTGTGTTGAACAGGCTGGTCTGGAACTCAGGGTGATCCTTCCTATCCCAGCCTTCCAAATGTTCAGAATACCTGCTGATGACTGGGATATGTGGCTGTTCCCACAAGAGTATTGGGAATTCTCAGTTAATGTCTCCACCTCCAAGCTCATTTGATTCTGATTCTGATTTTTAAAACTAAAATCCTTTTGGCAATCAATATAATTATCCCCTTTTCTGTAGCTTATCCTTTTACTGAATAAAGTGATACATGGTTTGTTTTTAAATTCAGTTGGGTATGGTGGTACATGCCTTTCACTCCAGCACTCCGAGGCAGAGACGGGGGATTTCTGTGAGATTGAGGCCAGCTTGGTCTCATATCAAGTTCCAGGCCAGCTTGGGCTTCAGGGAGACCCAGTCTCAAAAACAAAACAAAACAACAATAAAATTCAATTTCAAGTTCAACATGCTAGGGCAGAGGTGAGTGGGCAGGGAGGAAGAGTCTATATACATACAAACATGCAAACCCATCATCCTTATAAAGAGGAAATAATAATTTCTATTCTATTAAAGAGAAGGAAATCCTAAGAAGTATGTGACTTGTTTAAACAGGAATATGTTATCCATCCTTTTGACAGACACCTCTTTCCTTTGCTCTCAAATAAATACAAATTTAAAAGTTCATTATTAGTTATAATGATTCTGAGATAGGTAATTGGAAAAATTTTATCAAATTATACCAAATTTCTTATATTTTCAACCTCCACAAACTACATTATGCCATATATTTAAAAGTATTCACATAAATGTAATTAAAAAATTTAAGGTAGTCACTGAACTAATAAATTCAGAAATATATATATATTTGCATTTTAGACATATATAATACACATTATCATATAAGGATCTCCCACTTCCACAATGATCTACGGAACCTAAGAATTTGCCAAATCTATTGGTTCACAGTAGACTTTTTCTGAAACGTAATTGCTATGCTTTGAAAATGTCAACCCAAAATTTATGTGTTCAAAACTTAATCTCCAATGCAATATTGTTAAGAAATGGTACTTTTAAGTAATTCATTGTGATGAGCAGGTTTGGTACTCTGCTATAAAGCAGTACTAAACAAATTAACACAAAATTTAAAAGAAGTAAATGGGTTAAGGTTAAATATAACTTTTATCCAAAAAGCACTTATAAAGGCAAAGATTTAGAGACCAAGAGAAGAAAGTGTTAAAATTAGTAATAAATTTTTTTACATGAGGTACAGTAGCAGTTTTAAAATTTTTTAAGGGGCTAAAGAGATGGCTCAGCAGTCAAAGAGCATTTGCTGCTCTTGCAGAGGACCCACGTTCAATTCTTAGCATTCATATCAGATGGCTAACAACCACCTGTGACCCCAGTTCCAGGGGATCTGATGCCCTCTTCTGGTTTCTTTGGGAACCTGCACACATGTGGTACACATATATACACTCAGGCATACACAAACATACACATAAAATCTTTTTTTAATTAAAGATGTATGTGTATATATATTACATATTATATATGTGTGTATAATACAGTTAAGAGAAAATGAACTAGGATAATGAAAAGCTTCCCTGTCTGGGCTGTACCTCAGTTGGTAAAGAGCTTGTCTAGCATACACAAAGCCCTAGTTTCCATGGCCAGTACCACATAAATCAATGGTCTTGCCTGCAATCCCAGCACTTAAGGTGCAGGCAAGATCAGAAGTTCAAGGTCATCTTTGGCTACAAAGAAAGTTCCAGGCCAGCCTGAACTATGTGAGATCCTGGCAAAAGAAAAAAAAAAGGAAAGAAAAAGAGAAGGATGGAAGGAGGGAGAGGAGAGATTTATTTCTGGAGATGAACAGTGGTGGGTGATCACTACACAATGTGTGAATGTATTTAATGTCACTGAACTGTTACTTAACATTGTAGACTTCATATTATTTATGTCATCATAATAGATAGTAAATTATAAATAGATACATGAGAAAAATAGGCACACATATATTATGTGGTTACCTGCACAAGATTGAGCCAGACAAAATCCCTGAAGAGAAGGGGTAAATGATCTCCAGATGCCACCCCTTACTGAGAACCTAGTGGAAGTGGACAGTTGCTGGGGGAGGGAGAATCATCTTAAGGATGTGGTCACTGTTTCCTATACCCTAGTGGATGGTTCCATACTCATGCACATATGAGCAGCACTAATCAGACTTAATGGGTGAGATGCTTAGTTTTTGTCAACTTGATACAAACTAGAGTCAGCTGGGAAGAAGGAACCTCAATTGAGGAACTTCCTCACTAAGATTGGTCTGTATGTCTGAGGAGCATTTTCTTGCTTACTAATTGATGTAGGAGAGCCCAGTTCACTGTGGGCAGTGCCATCCCTGGACAGGTGAGCTTGGGCTTATATAAGAAAGGTAGGTGAACAAGCTAGAGGAATCAAACACATAAGCTGCATTCCTCTGTAGTCTCTGCTTCAGTTCCTGCCTCCAGGTTCCTGCCTGAATTCCTGCTCTGACTCCCTCAATGATGGATTATGACATGGAAGAATAAGACAAATAAACCATTTCCTCCCCAAAGCTGCTTTTGATCATTGTACATCACAGCACTAGGAAAGCAAACTAGAACAATGGGTGATTAAAAGGGGGGGGCATGAATTAGGAAGGGGTGTTTGAGGAGAGCATGGAAAGAGTTGGAGGGGGAATAGAGAGATCAATGCGATCATACTTCACTGCCAACAGGCATGTGAGTCACAAAAAATAGAAAAAAAAAAAAAACCTAAAAAATAATTAAATATTAACTGAGTTTAAATAGCGTTGGGGAAACTACAAAGAAAGCATACAAATAAGGGACAAAAACTATGGGCCATATTTACTGCAGGGAAGCTAGGGAACTATAGTATAGGAGCCTTAGGCAAAATTTCCTAAGAAAGGGTAGAGAGTTAGTAGTCAGTAGTAGCTCTGCCAATGGGGAAATAAAAAAGCCAGACAGAATATTAGGTAAAATCTACTTAAATTTGTCTACCTAGTGTTTACTAAAGTTAGTTGACTATAAGATCTCCTTTTTGAGAAATGCTAACCTAAGGCTGGTAGGGGTAGTATGTGCCTTTGATCCTAGCACTTGGGAGGCGGCAGATGGTCTACACAGGAGTTCCAGGTCTGCTGGGACTACAGGATACCTTGTCTCAAAACAAACAAACCACAAGGCTAATCTAGACAAAAGTTTTTACTCCATATATACAATGCCCTTAATTTATCTACAATGACTGTTAAAAATTAATGCGATGAACAAAAAACCATGAGAGTACAATATCAATTCCCTGCATCTGTAGATTCTTAAACATGTCGCGTTTACCCCTCTGGATTAGGCAGAATAACATTCAGTTGTAGTCAGCTTCACCAGGAAGTACTCATTGCCTGCTTTCCTTTAGAGTTTTGAAATATTTTCTTAAAACCCATCAAAAATAATACCACTGAAAAAGTAACAGTACATTTTATACAGGCATAATTCACTAAGAGCACATCCTGCAGCAAAAAAAGGATCTATAGACTGAATGTTCTTCTAATGTGCCTCTCAAAATAACTGCATTATTCACTGAGAAGTATTTTAATTGACACACAAATAATGAGGCTGCAGTATTTATATCTAGATTGTGTTTAGTCTTTTCTCCTGTTTATGTCAGTGCTCCAAGGATTTAGCAAGCTGTATCTGCCTGGGAATCTCCCTTCACCTTTAGGGAAACATGATTTTTATGCTCTTCAATGCAAGTGTCCATATTTTCCCAACAAAGTTGCTTGTGATAATTCTTTTGGATGTCAAGTTACTAACTGAAGTTTGTTTATGGGATATAGACTCAAAAAAAAAAAAAGCAAGAAAGAAATTTCACATTGAGCATCTTTAATCTAAAAATTAAAACCTTTCTGAGTATCAACATGACACAAGTAGAAAACTGCAGGCCTAACTCCATGTGATAGTTACAGTCTAATGTAGGTGCACTAAAATTGCCTCAGAGGATGTGGATAGACCCAACATATATTATGAGACATAAATGAACTGTGTGTTTAGACTAGGGTTGCATCCTCAAGATATCTCATTATATGTCCACAAATATGCCCTAACTTGAAAAACATCTGAATCAAAAAAACTTCTGGACCTAAGCAAATTCTTATATCTAGTTAAGTGATGTGGGAGGGCCCAGCACACTGTGGGTGGTGCTACCCCTGGGCAGGTTGTTCTGTATTATATAAAAAATTAGGTTGACCACAGGCCAGAAAGCAAGCCAGTAAGCAGCACTCCCCCACAGCCTGTGTTCCAGCACCTACCTCCAGATTCCTACCCTGAGTTCCTTAGTGATAAACTCTGTAATCCAGGAGATGTAAGCAAAATAAACCCTTTCCTCCCCAAGTTGGAATTAGTGTTTTGTCATAGCACTAGGACAGGAAGCAACAAATTCATCATGAAATGAGAATATCATTAAGTTGAATATGCGTTTAACTCACTCACCTAAGCTACCAACATCATAGATGAGCAATATGTTGTAGAATATTGGCAGTTAACTGTATTTATTACTTGGCTGACTGAGAACTTTGATTCACTGCTGCTGTACACACAGAAGATGCATTATCATATTATCATATCCCTAGCCTAGGAAAAGATAAAAATTCAAAATATAGGTTTTCCTGAGTCTGTATGGATTTTGTACCACCATAAAGTCAAACTATCTTAAGTGGGGGGGAGCGCCTGAATTAACATTTTAGGTCAGATGATCTTCTGTTGTGAGGGGTGCATCCTGTGTACTACAGAACATCTGGGAGCATCTGTATCCTCTACCCAACTAGATGCCACTATCACTCCCTCTCTTGTCAGCTTAGTTTTTCTTCAGCACTAGGGATGTGAACAGTGACTTGTACATGCTAGGCAAGCACACTACCATTGAGCTAGGCCTCAGCCCCTAACCCTAGATTAGAAAATCCAAATTGTCTCCATGTCAAATGTCTCCCCAGAGGAGCTGCCAGTTGAGAACCACTAGCTCTAGGGTTAGGTTTGCCAAGTTGAAAAATTTGCTCCTGACAGTTGTTCAAAAATCTGTCTCCTAAGCCAAACATTGTGGTGTGCCTCAGTTACCTGGAAGACTGAGGCAAGAGGATTGCTTGAGTTCAGACTGAGCAGTATATTAAGACTTCTATCTCAAAAATTAGAAAGGGAATAGAAATGATTATTGCAGGGATAGGAATATAGCTCAGTGATAGAGGGTTTGCCTAACATAGGAAAAGTCCTATTCTGATCCCCAGTACTGCAAAAAGGGGGCGCCGGATGCTTATTAAAAGCAGTGGGGTAGCGGCACAAGCCTGTAATCTCAACATCCAGGAGTCTACAGCTGGTAGATCACTTCAGTCCAGTTCCATAGATCTGTCTCAAAAACACAGAACAAAACCCAAAATCAATCGGCTTAAGAACTCGTCACTAATCAGATATATGTATAACATGTAAATTGGTGGCTTAATCTTATTTTTTGAAAATATACATCTGATGAAACTAATGAAAAAATTTTCCATCTCTATACAAAGGTGCTGAGTATAGAGACATACATCTTTAATCCCAGCACTAGGGAGTCAAAGGTAGGCAGATCTCAGGGCATAATGATTGGTTTGGAAAGATATTATTGAATAAAGACTTGAAGTATACTATGCTAGGATGTGTTAGAAACAATTCCAGCTAAAAGAAACATAAGGACACTTTTAATGCACATATACTTTTACTTTAAAAAATGTTAACTAAAAATTTTTTTTATTGCTGGGCATGATTGTGTACACCTTTGGTAGACAGAGGCAAGCAGATCTCTATGAGATCAAGGTCAGCCTGGTCTAAACAGTGAGTTCTAGGCCAGCTAGGGGGAGACCCTGTCTCAAAAAAACCAAAAAAATTTTTTAATTATTTATTATTTTCTGTGTATCTGTATTGCCCCAACCCATCCATGCAATGCTCTCAGAGACCAGAAATGAAGAGATAGGTTGGATTCCCTGGAAGTGTAATTACAGGTGGTTGTTGGCCTCCATATGGGTACTGGGAACTGAACCTGGGTAGTCTGGAAGTCCTCTCAACCACTGAGCCATCTCTCCAGCTCCCACCCAGGGTCTGAGCACATAATTTTGTGAAGTGTAAATATTTATGTCATTTATAGATGGGAAAACAAAATGCATCATATTAACATCTCAAAGGTCACCCAGTTGTTCTTACTAATGTCCTGTACTACTTGCCTCTACTATATGATGGTGTTCAATATTCAGAATACCAGGTGGTTCACATCTACCTGTTAACTCCAGTCTCTAGTTGCTGGGGATCTGGTGCCCTCTACTGGTCTCCCAAAGACACCTGAACATAGGTGGTACATATATACATGCAGACAGGCACAAACATAAATAATTTTTCAAATCAGTTTTCTAAATTGACTATCTTGGGTTACCACCACTAAGCCAATTTTGTTGTTTTAAGTGTGCAATGTGTGTTTTTTTAAAAGCAACTGTACAGTCTGCAGGTATGTAAGTGCACCTGTATCTACAATGCCTGCACAGGTCAGAAGAGGGCATCAGATCCCCTGGAACTAGAGTTATGGATGGCTGTTAGCTGCCATGTGGGCCCTGGGAATTGAACCCAGGTCCTTTGCAAGAGCAGCCAATACTCTTAACCGATAAGCCAACTCTCCAGTCAAGTGTATAATCTCTTTAAAAAATCCCAGTTGTCTTCTGAATTCCACACATGTGCTGTGACAAACCATGTGCACACATACACACACATCATACCAAATAAATTTAACAAAAAATATTTCATAAAAGAAATAGAAATTGGGCCAGGGAGATAGCTTACTGGGTTAAAGACCCTGCCACCAAACCTGACCAAGATTGGTACCTGAGACCCACAGAGAGAAAGAGAAAGCAAACTCCCACAAGTTGTCCTCTAACTTTCACATGTGTGCCATGGAGTGCATGCACGTGCACACACCCAAAAACAAAGGAATAAGAAAAAAGTTTAGAAATCAATACTATAGTCAGATTGCTTTGGTCATAGATGAAGTAATGAAGATTCACCTGTTAATTTCTCGAAAGCCATACCCAGAGTGGCAGAATTCTTTCTAATAAAATCTCTTTTGATGGTTCAATAAACTATTATTGATTTTAACTGAGCAGCTCAAAATATATCAATCAACTCTGTGGACTCCAGGAGTTTTAAACTACTAAAAAGTCAAGGATGCTGAGCAAGGGTGGCATATGCCTTCAGTCTTAGTTGCAGGCAGACACAGGCAGATCTCTATGAGGCTGAGGCCAACCAGTGCTACACAGTGAGACCATGCCTCAAAAATAAAACAACACAACAAAGTCAAGGACACCTGTTTTTGTGACCTAATCTGGTTTCCAAGGGGTCAAGAAACTTTAGAAACTACTAGGGAAGCTGAAGCAATCATATCCTAAATTCAGACCCAGTCTGAGTAATTTGGTGAGACTGTCTAAAAAATATTAATAGTTAATGAGTCACAGTAACGTTATCTTTCCTCGGGATGCATAGTGCTTCACAGTTACCTTGGCTATTTTCATGAAAACAGAACACTGAAACATTCCAAAATAAGTTCTGAATAGGGGCTGCAGAGACGGCCCAGCAGATTACAAGGACCCAGAGGACCCGGGTTCAGTTCCCACCACCCACATGGTGACTAACAACCATCCTTAACTCTAGTTCCAGGGAATACGACACCTTCTTCTGGCCTCCACAGTAATTGCATATATTGTATGCACTTGCATATATGCATGGAAAACATAACACGTAAAACAAAAATAAACACGTCAAAAACAAATTTTAAAAAAAAGGATCTGTATTACTACACGAAGTGGAGCAGGGCCGTAATCTCTGCATTCAGTAGACGAAAGCGGAAAGATCACCACTGAATTAGAGGACAGCCTGGACTACACAGCAAAACACTACCACAAAACAAAAACAAACCTTTTCTTCTCCCAGGCAAAGGGAGCATTTGACAGTCTTTACTCTCAACTCCTGCTCTAAAATCGAGATTCAAGATGACTGAGCACAAGTACACCCTAGCACCTCCACTCATAACTACATTACTCCTTATTTTATGTCGCGGTAGCAGGATTAGAGAAATGCAGGCAACTGGATTGGTGGGATCCCCAAGCCCACTGGTCAAACCCGCCAGGAACTCAGCAGCCGGGCCACCGGAAGGGAAACTCCGGCCTCATGCGTCAACCCAGGCGGAGCTTAACTGGTCGCCTGCCCGGCCGGCCCACCGCCCACCCGCCCCCTGGGGCCCAAGGAGGCGGGCCCGGACGGCCGCGCCCCGCCCTCCCGCCGCTAGCCCAGCCCCGGGAGCAGCCCCCGAAGCCCCACCCCGGGCGAGGGTCCGCCCCCAGCCTCCCGGGCCTCCTTCCTGTGGGAAGTGCGGCTGCTTTCGCGTCCCCCACCCGCTCCGCTCGCTTTCCCGGCCGCTGCGCTGCCGAACGCCGGCGGGCCTGGGGAGCTGCCCGAGACCCTCGGCTCGCGAGTGCCACGCAGGGCTCCCCGCAGGCCGTGCCGCGCAGGCCAGCCGCCAACTCGCCCCGGGCCAGCGCTCACCTCGCCACCAGTATGTTTTGGACAGGTCGTGCCAGGTCTGATGCCGGGTGTGGTGAGTGCCGCCAGGGCCCAGGTGTGCGGCCTCGATGAGGCCGCGGCGCCGCTCCGGCTGCAGCACTACTTCCAACTCCGCAAAGGTCTTGCGGTGCCGCTGTCGCCGCTGGTAGTACAGAGTCCCGCCGCGCACCACGTAGCAGGCGGCGGCCTTGCGGATTTTACGCTTGACATTGCCTTCGGTGCCCGGTGCATAAGGCTCGCGTTCATTAGTCAAGTAGCGCAGGATGGCCCGGTAGCTTTCCTCGCTTGACATCGCGGATGGCAGCTCCCAGAGGGTGCCTGTCAGGCGTGGGGAAGGTAGACAGCACACTAGCTCCGGGCAGACGCAATAGCAGCGGCGACACCTGAAAGAGGAGCGGCTCTGCCTTTGGTGGGCGCTCTTAGAGGGCGCCCGCAGCGCGAAGGAAGAACCGACGACTTGGTAACCAGGGGGAACTGCACTTCGCCAGCGCGCGGGATCCACTGGCGACTGACAAAATGGCTGCTGCACCACCGGAAGTGACGCAAGTGCAGGGCGGGGCCTGCGCCCTGATTGGAGAGCACTCAATTTCTGGCTCTCTGAGAGCAGGCAGAGTGACGTCAATACTGCAGGAAGACATTTTGGAAATGGGTACTCTCTTCCTGGGAGATCCAAGGGTCTCAAGCAGACATCTTAAGTCCTGGCAGTTTCCCTTTTTACTTTTCCCTTTCCCACGCTCTCTGAAAAGCCATGTGTTGGAGCTGTTGGACATTAGTTGTCCCAAATGAGACTCTACCCCCAAAGGGTAAATGTCTACCATAAAATTACTGGTTTACAAGAATCGGATTTTAAAAGTAGCAAACTAGCTCTTAGGTACTTGACCAGCTATAGCCGCAGTTATTAACCATGTTATATACACACTATATTTTTTGGTAAACACTTCGAGAACGGTTCCTTGTTTTACACGCCAAAAGGATTGTAAGGGTCCACAGTCATGAGAGTTTGGAGTTATTTCTCACTGTGATTTGTGGTCCAGCGTATGAATCTGCTATGCTGCCCAGAGCCCTTGAACACTCCATGTAGCTTGGAAAATTCCAGATTCCCCAGCCCAAGGACTTTATAGGTAAGCCAACTTTTTCCACCTGGGACTGCAATATCAAGAGGCTTTTTGGCTGTTGTGAGGCTCAAAAATCTGGTGTGCTAGGACTGCCTTTAAACCTTGTGCTTGAGGCACAGACACGGAAGTTTGAGGGCAGCCAAGTCAACACAGAAAGTCCCAGACCAGTAAGTGCTACATAGGAGACCCTAACACACCTGGTGCACTTACATATATGCAAGTAAATACATGCATAAATTCAAAAAAACTAAAATCCACAGAAATTCGTGACTAGTGTTTTTTAGTCAGCTGACTCCTGTAATGGAATTAGAGGATGGACATGCATCCTCCCCTACCCAAAAGGTAGCAGATAGCCACATCCACCTAAGGATCTTGGTCAGTACTAGGTATGGGGCTCTCTTCTGTTACCTACTTCTTTAAAAACCAATCTTATACTTAACAGATTTGAATAAAGTCTCCAGAACACAGATAAGGCCAATGCAATTGAAAAAAACAACCAATTCCATTTCTGTAAAATTGACTAAAGTCACTTATTGAGAAATTGGGAATAGCCAGAGGCCATGCTTTAATCTCAGCATTCAGGAGGCAGAGGCAGTTTCCAGCTTATCTCAAAACAGAAAAGCAGTAATAGAAAAATGTTACTAGATTTTATTTCCTGGTGGGCAAATTTTCTTTCCAAGTGAAGCTCAACTTGTTTACATGTATATTTAGCTCTTTGTATGCTACCTGGGACATATGTAAATTATGTTCTTCCAAAGGACTGACTCATTCACTGTATCCATGCAGACAACCTGCAGTTTGTTACAAGCAAGACAATTTTTTTAAGATTAATGGCTATTTAGGGGGCAAGGTCTTGCTATGTATCATAGGCAGGTGTCTTAACTCACAGCAATCCACCCTGATTCCTGAGTGCCAGGATTACAGGCAGTGATCACATGGACCTCATCACTTCCATATACATTACCAGGGATGAGCAATCTGGGTGTTTTTTGTTTGGGGAGTGGGGTGAGATTATCTGTTGAGACAGACCAAACTAAACTCAAATTCACCCTGTTGCCAAAGGACCTTGAGCTCTTAATCCTCCTGCTTATACTAGGTGCTGGGATTACAGTAGTGTACCATAAAGCCCAGCTTTAAGAAATCTTAAAAGCTGACATGGCTTTGTAATGCTTAGCTCTGGAAGCAAGCACAATAAATCTCAGCCAAGCATGGTGGTGTACAGCATGGTGGTGTACATCTTTAATCCCAGCACTTGAAAGCAAGCAGATCTCTGTGACATTGAGACCAGCTTGGTCTACATAGCTCCAGGCCAACTGAGGCAACAGGGAGACCCTGTTTCAGAAATCAAAACGATAAACAATACAACAAACCACACAAGGCAGTGCTCTTCACTGAAGCTTATTTTCTTCAGTTATTATAGTTCAGTTTTAGTCTCCTCACAGATAATGGTGAGGTACCAACCAATCGAAAGCAAATGCAATATAAAATGATTTTATCACTTGTAAGAGCAGAAAAGAACATCTTAACAATCTAACATCCTATGAAATGAGTATTTACTACTCAGACAAGCAAATACTCAGTTGTACATTTTGGCCTGGGGATGTAGCTCTGTAGCAATCTACAGTATACACAAGGCACTTGGTTTGATCAACGGCAGCGCAAAAAAAATCTTTGGAGGCGGGCTAAGATGTTAAGACTAGGTCTCATGTAGCTGAGGCTGGCACTGACCTGATTCTCACACTTCTGCCTCCCAAGTGCTGGGATCATAGGTATGCTCCATCATACACAGTTCACCATGATCATGACATCATCCTGTTTCCCATGTGTTCAACTGAGACTGTAGTAGAAGGTATCATTCCTGAGAAATGATTGTCTTTTTAAGCTTGAGACTGAACCTAGAACTCATGCAAGCTAAGGATACACTCTATGGCTGAGCAACACCCCTAGTTTTAAGAAATATTACTACCTTTAAAAAATTGTTTTAATTTTATCCACAGAGGCTTAATATGCTTTTTGTGAAAGTAAAAAATCCAACACCACCCTGGAGTTACAGATGGATCTTTATTTAGAAATTGATCTACCAATTTAGCGTTTTCCACCAACTCGGGGAGCAGATGCCTTCACGGGCTTCACAATCTTTTGCTTAGGTGCTGCCTTTGTGGGAGCCTGTAAAGAGATAAGCATGTAGCATGACTCCATGAAATTTTGTCACATGTCCTTATGAAGTTCAGCTTCTGTATATGTCCTACAATGCCTTATAATAATTTAATTGCATTAATACCAATGCTAAAAGTTCATTTCTACTTTTATAAAGGTAGACAAGTGACTGTCACAATAGGACAGCAGGACAGCAATGTGCTGTGGGATCCTTCACTGTTAGCAACAAAGTTTTTTTTTTGAGATTATCTCACATCTCTAGGCTTGCTCTGTAATTCCTGATCCTGTCTCCACTTCTGATATAGCACACATGCGGAGGTAAGTGATCAAACTCAGGCCATTAGGCCTGGAGGTGCCTTATCCACTGAACCATCAGTCCAGAATGATTATCTTTACTTATTTTTGGAGGACAGGGTCTCATTGTGCAGTCCTGGCTGGACTCAGAGAGCCACCTGTGTTTGTACCACAATACCTGATGATTCTTATTTCTTAAAAATTTTTTATTACATTTATTGAGTGGGTACACATGCCCTGATCTATGTATGGATATCAGAGGAAAACTTGCAGGAATTGGTGGAGAGTCTTGGGGATCAAACTCAGGTCATCAAGCTTGATGACAAGTGGCTTTATCAGCCCAGCCAACTTGACAGCTTATGGTATGGAATTTTTAAAATATGGGACCAATATTAACTTTCTGGCTTTAAACTTTTATGGTACTACTACAACGCTTTCTTCAAATCCTAAAATTACTTTTGGGCTGGGTGCAATAGTGCTCTCATCTTTAATCTCAGCACTTGGGAGGCAAAGGTGGGTACAGCTGTGAGATCAAGCCCAGCCTAGTTTACATAGACTTCAAGGCCAACAATGCCAAAGGGAGACACTGTCTGAAAAAAAAAAAAAAAAAATCAAAACAATCTAAAAATGCAAAGCAAAGCTGGGTGCCTCAAACCCATAATTCCAGTTAAGGTAGGGACTAAAATCTGGTATCTAAAATCATGACTCACTGATGCCTAGAGACCTGAGACGAAACCAATCACCTGGAAATTGGCTAAAACCACTTTCAAAAGAAACTTTCTTATTGTAAGGGGGAGGAGGTCTGACTATGATCAATAAAAATATTTCTAAAAAATTTCCTACTATAATAGGAAACCCAAGAAAACACGTTACCTTAGCAGCAGCCATTGCAGTCTTCTTAGATGCCTGCTTAGCCTTTTTTGCTTCCTTGGCAGCCCTGTGGAATGAAAAGTTTAGCAAAGTACTCTTTAAGGACACACCCTATTAACAAAGTGCTATAGTGTAACAAGTAGAACCATTATATCTTCTCCATATTTGTAAGCAAATTCAAAATCCAGAGCCAGCCCTGATGCTCCACAACTACAAAGAGCCCTTGGGAGGCTGTGGCTGAAAAATCAAAGTTCAAGGCCAGCCTGGGAATTCACAGCAAGATCCTGTAACCAAATAAGCAAAGGACCCCCACAGAAAACAAAATCCAAATAAATTCCATAAATTATCCACACTGTACAATACCCAACACTCCTGTACCTATAAACCAAAACAATCTAAATTACCCCAACAGCTGAAATGTTCACGGTGAATTACTCCTTACCGGATAGCCTGCTCTCGTTGAGCTTTCCTAACTTCGGGTTTCTGATTCCTTTTGGCCATTATATCAGCAAGAGATGCACCAGTAATGGCTCTTTGGAATTTGACTGCCCGTCGGGTTCTTTTCTTTTGAATTTCTTCCTACAAAGAAAGATTGTAATTTATCTTACTGATGTTGGAAGTAGAAATCAAGAGTTCAAAAATTCTTACAGAAATTGACACCAATTATATGAAATGTAAGTTTCCCACATTCTAACCATGCATTAAAAATCATGGCCCTTTTTAATACTGAAAAAGGTTAAAAAAAATTTGAACTGTCAGGAAGAATGATTGCAGAATTTAATACTTTTAGTTACACTATTTGCAGACTTAAGAAATCTAATGTTGGGCATGGTGGCACAGACCTTTAATCCCAGCACCAGGGAAGCTGACAGACTTCTGAGTTCTATGCCAACAGGGGCTCAAACCCAACCCCCTAACCCTGCCCCCAAGTCGACTTTGAGGTCGGAGAAATTGCTCAGTGGTTAAGAGCATTTCTGTTCGCCCAGAGGACCTGAGTTTGACACCCAGTGGCTCATCTTCATATATCACCTCCTTTTTGGAGACAGGGCTTTACTTTGTAGCCTAGTCTGGCCCTTAAACTCAGGAGTCTCCTGCCTCAACCTGCAAAGTGCTCTATACCAAATTTTATTGTATGTTGAGTACCTGCTTTCAATTCTTAAAATGCCAAATGACGAACTTTTATTTTTATTTAAAAAGATTTATCACAACCATACTGTTTTACTTGAGCAATGTACTATGAGCCCTGTTTCTCTTACAACTCATACCTATAACAACCCCATTTAGGTATCCAAATGAATCTGCTAAGTGGGATTAGAAATTAAGATTTCCTTTCTTCTAACTTTTTTTTTTCTTTTTGGTGTTCTGCTTTGGCAGACAATGTCTTCCATAGCCTAAGGTTAGCCCTGAATGGCTAATCGTCCTGCTTCCATTTCATTTCCCAAACACTGAGATTACAAGTGTGTGCCACCACGCCCAGTTCATCATAATATATTTTCCATCTGGTGCCATTTGTTCCCCTAATACATAGATGATGTGCAATAAATAAAGCCTAAACACAAACCTGCTGAATACTAGCTGTACCCACCACACTTTCATCCACTGTAACATCTTAAATACCCCCACTACAGCCCAAGTAAGCCTAATGAAACATATACTGGAGGAATCCTTTAAAATTTCAACTCGATATTGCTCTAAGTCCGAGGCATATTATCCCTGTCACTTGACTGTTTGATGCTTCATGCACATTTCCACATTCTCATTTAACCAAAATTTAATACAGCAAAACTTAATTTTTTAAAAGAATCTGGCAACATCAAATTGTCACTTACCGACTGTCCCTTTTTGTGCTTTCTTCTGTATAGGACAGTCCAGTTTATTTGCCGAGGATTCCTCTTGGAAAGGAATGCGGACTCGCATTTTGCATTAAGAAACTGGAAAACCTGGGGTAACAAATTCCACGCAAAGTAGTTATTCGATTTTATATAAAGTAGAAGAGGCTGAAATTGAAACCCGAAGGTCTTTTGCATCCTAGTTCTAGCAGCCAATTTTATGAAATGCTAGTCCAGGGACCAAATGGCTGTACATGGTACAACTGACAGGTAACTGGGCGGTATGAAGTCTATTTTTTGTATTTTCTCAAAAGCAGGCAAAGCCACACTTATCCCCGAGGGTGCAAAGGCATCAAATTCTAAGGGAAGCGGCACTTCTCCCTCCCAGTCTCTAAGCCAAAGTCCATTAAGCAGCCAGACACCTTACTTAGCTAGCGCCTCAGCCACTTCCACTTACTCCAGGACATCAGTACCCAGATCCCTCATTTCCGGCCTGGTATAAACTACCTCGGGTTCACATCCACCACCCCCAAGGTTCCCCGAGTGCTCCACAGACCCGCCTCGACCAGCCTTCCATGGAGAGGTCCCAAGCTGCGCTCCAGCCTGCCGGCCTTTACCTTCCCATCGGTCCTGGCGTAGCGCCGCCCGTGTCCGGGATAGATCTTGTACCCGCTAAAACTGCACAGCTCGACCCTGTAAGGAAGCGCGAAAGCTCGTTAGGGTTGGCACTGCAAATCGAAGCCATCCCCAGGGGTTCTGGCCCAGGATGGAAGCGGATTGGGAGAGCAGGCACCGCTTACTTCATGGCGACTGCTGGCTGTAGGGCGGAGGAAAGATGGCGAAGAGAAAGGAAGGATCATGGGAAGGCGCCTTATAGGGTCGCCGCACGGAATCTCCTCCCCAAATTCCCTTCGCTGCCCCGGCGCTTGACGATGATGTCACTTCCCGGAGCCGGAGCCGGTTTCCCTGGTGACAGCTGCCTTCCGGAAGAATACTGGCAGAGACCGCGTTGGAGATCTTGATGCTGTGGGAGATGGCTGCCTAACGGACTACTTTGGTTCTGTTATGGTTTCCCTCAGCCAGATGTTCTAGGATGTGCCAGGTTGCTGCAGGGAATAGGAACAAAAGAGATGGAAGAGTATCTCGCAGATAAAGCTTGAAATGTCACACTCTTGTTTCGTATTGGGTCTTTTCCTAAACCAACAAAATTAAATTGTAGTTGCAAACTGTGTAGCTCAAAGGTAGAGTGGGTGGTACGCGAAGCCCTGCGCTAAATTCCCAACATCAGAAAAAAAAAAGTTTAACCACTTTTTCAGACACCGACCCTGACTCCAAAAAATTTAATAAAACTGCACACGCGCACCAGCTGGGCGTGATGAGTCACGCTTGGAATACTAGCACTCTGGAGGCGAAGACAAGAGGATTTCCGATTGCTGCAAGTTTGAGACCAACCTGTTTTCCAGACACTCTCAAAAATCCGAAGTTAAAAAATACGTATATCTCGCCTGGCGTAGTGGCACAAGCCTGGGGAGGCAGAGGCACGCGGATCTCTGTGAGTTCAAGACCAGCCTGGTATATATATAATGTCTAGGGCTGGAGAGACGACTCGCCGATTAAGAGCACTGACTGATCTTGCAGAGAACCCAGTTCGATTCTCAGCACCCACATGGGGATTGACAACTGTCTGTAACTCCAGTTCCAGGGAGTCCACCGCCCTCTTCTGACCTCCACAGGAATTGCACGACTGGGGTGTCCTTACATGCAGGCAATATATTGATACACATAAAAGTAATAAGATAATTTAAAAAAATACATCTATACGAAACAGGTTCCCAGCATAAGGTCATTTGGCATTAACCACAGTTAAACTATTTGTTGAATACTTTCTCAAACCAGGAATTATTCCAAAGCAATAACATTAGCACTGTTCTCTTCATAGAACAATAAACCCAGAAATCCTGCAACATTACAATCAGGGAGTCAGAGAAGCTCACTTTCGGGTGTAGTGCTGACTAGTGACAGAGGAACTAATGGAAACTTGGTAAAGGCAGGTCTGGGTGTTTTCATTGGGAAATGGTGTTTCTCATTTTGTTCCCTAAGCATGCAAAAGGATGTGGTAAGAACCAGTCCTTAAATTCTTGGAGAGACCACCAACTGTTTGTTAAATTATTGCTGATTGAAACAAATGTAATGATGAGTATTTTCTATTTTTATAAGTAACTCACCTTATACATGTTCGGCAATAAAAGTGGTTGAAGATATCTGGAATGGCCAACCAGTGGCTGAACAATGTAAAGAAAACCATTATCTGGGAGAGGTGGCAGGAGTTCAAGGTCATGCTCTGCTGTTATATGTTTGAGGCCAGCATGGGCCTCAAACTTAAGAAAAGAAATGGAGGAGGCTAGAGAGATAGATCAGGCGGCGGGGGGGGGGGGGGGGCAAAATGCTTCCTTTGCAAGCATGTGGAGCTGAGTTCAGAACAGATCCCCCCAAACCCAGCTAGAAGTAAGAATGGGCATGTGTACCTATAACCTCAGTACTGGGGTAAGAATGGGCATGTGTACCTATAACCTCAGTACTGGGGTTGGAGGGACAGGAGGAGCTTAGAGACTTACTGATCAGCCAGGTCAACCAAAAAGGTAATCTCCAGGTGAGAGAGACTGTGTTCTAGTTAGCTTTAACTGTCAACTTGGCACAGGCTGGAGACCTGAGAAGGGAGTCTCATTTGAGAGATTTCCCAGGTCAGACTGGCCTGTGGGCAAGTATATGAGGGATTGTTTTGTTAATTAGTGTAGGGACCCAGCCAACTGTGAATAGCACCATTCCCTGGGCAGGTGGTCCTGGGCTGTGTAAGAAAACTAGCTGAGAATAAGTCAAACTTTGAGCCAGCTAGCAAGCAGCATCCTCCATAGTTCTGCTGTACCTCTGTGAAGTGAGTCACAGAGATTGATTGGAGAGAATGCTGTGTGGAATAGCAAGCCGCTGCCTCCAAGTTCCTGCTTGAGTTCTGGTCCTGACCTCCCACAGTGATGGACTGTAACCTGTAACCTAAGATAAACACTTTCCTCCTCTAAGTTGCTTTTGGTCACAGCAAAAGAATGAATGTAGAAACCCTGTCTCAAAAAAATAAAGTGGATAAGGGCTGGCAAAAATGGCAGTCTCTGCCAAGCCTGACAACCCGAGTTTGATCGCAGGGCCCCACATGATGGAAGGAGAGACCTAACTCCCACAAAGTTGTCCTCTGACTTCCACATGCATGCTTTGGCACACACACAAAATAAGTAAATGATAAAATGTAATAAAAATTTTAAAAATGTAGAAGGGGCCATTGAGATGGCTCAGTTGGTAAAACACTTGCAACTCAAGTCTGACAACCTGGGTTTGATTCCTGGAACCAACATGAAGGTATTGTTATAGAGCAAATACCTATTTAGCTGGGATAGACTATAAATTCTCTAGTTTATCTGTTGAAAGACCCACATTTCCAGTTTCACTGGTCAATCACCTGATCACAGGACCACCCTTAGGAAGGTGGGTTCTACTTAAGCTATACTAAATAGATGGGCGGAATACAGGGTGTGTTAATGAGGCAGTGAACTTTTCCTGCTGGGAATCCCACCTCCCAGTGCAGTTCTTCTGGACCCGGCCACAGACATGTAGCTCTCCGTAAGTCTGCCCGCTTTTCTGAATTCTTCAGAAAAGTGTAATCTTTCCTTCTCTTCTTCACATCCTTTTTCTAAACATGCTTTCTTTAAAGCTTTGGGCTGCCCTAGCGTCTTTCATTTCTCTACTTTTTCTCTAAAGTTCCTTCTCCCAGCCATGTGGCTGCCAGTCCGCCACGTGTCTGACCCCATGCATGCTCTAAACCTGCATGACTTTTTGGCTTCTTTTCTTCTCCCTCCATTCTCTTCCTCCAGGCAGCTTCTGAGATCCCCAGCTTGCCTGTCTTGAGGATTTTTCTTCAAAGTCCAATAAAATTGTCTTAAAGCTTCTGATTGGGTCCATTCTTAAATTCTTTTATGAATGAGACTAAGAACCCTCTAGGGTTTCAGTATCGGAGAGAACTTACCACAAAATTGTCCTCTGACTTGCCAAACTTGCTATGGCATGTGTGCACCCACATACATCACACACACAACATACAAAAAAATGAATTAATAAGAAGGTTAGGGATGGTGGCACATGCCTTTAATCCTAGCACTAAGGAGGCAGAAACAAGTTGATCTCTCTAAGTTTGAGGCCAGCCTGGTCTACATAGCAAGTTCCAGTGCAGCCAGGGCCTCGTAATGAGATCCTGTCTCGATAAATAAGTAAATAAATAAGGAAACAAGATGGAGATCAACAGAGGAAGATGATTTGATCCCCAAATCAACCTCTAACCTTAACACTCCAATGCATGAGTAAGTGCTCCTGCACACATGAGCCCATGCAAACATACACTGTATTAGTTACTTTTCTGTTGCTGTGATGAAACACCATGACTGAGGCAATTTATAGAAGAGTTTATTGGGCTTACAGTTTCAGAGGGATGAGTTTACCACAGTGGGGCAGGCATCACAGGAGGCAGCCAGAGCAGACAGTTGAACATTCACATTTTCAAACAGGCACTGGAAGCAGAACGAATCAGACTGGAAGTAAGCATGGCTTCGAACTCTCAAAGCCCACCCCCAGTAATATGCTTCCTCCAGCATGGCCACACTTCCTAAAGAATCCATGACCCTCCGCTAACAGTGCCACAAACTGGGGACGAAGTTGGCTGAATACTTGGAGCCTATGGGGGACATTTTCATTCAAATCACCATATTCTATTTCCTGGCCTCCATAGGCTCATGACCTTATCATGATGCAAAAAACTGCATTTAGCCCAATCTTAAAAGTAACCATAGTCCTTTACAATCTCAATACTAAAGTCCAAAGTCTTTTCTGAGTCTCAAGGAAATCACTTTACTGTAAGCCCCTGTAAAATCAAAAAGCAAATTACATACTTCCAACATACAAGGGAACCTAATATGCATTCCCATTCCAAAGTGAGAACTGTGGGCATTGTGGGGAAATCCCGAACCAAAATAAGACTAAAACCCAATAGGACAAACACCAAATCATGCAGCTCTGTGTTCTATATCTGGCACTTTACTTCACAAGGGCTTAGATGACTTAGTCCCTCTAGCTTTGCTGCATGCAACATAATCTCTCTCTTGGGCTGGTACCACTTTGAAAAGTATCTTTGCACACAGGTATGCACTGCCCAATATTGCTATCAATCTAAGCATATAACTTAAAGTTGGCATATTAATCTCTTGGCAGTCAGTTATATATTTTCTCTTGAGTTTTGCCTTTTAACATATTAATGGTTTCCAACAGGAGGATAGGCAAAAGTTCAACTCCAGAGTTACATAGAATTTAAAATACAGAAATCTCTTTGGTACTTGCATGGAGATCTATAAGTCACTGCTCAAATTCTAACATGAAACTGTGTTGGGGGGTGCACACCTGTAATCTCAGTACTCACGAGGTTGGGTGATACCATAAATTATTCCACACTTTTTGAATGGTGGTTTTAAGGCTGTGCCCAGTTCTGGGTAACTCTGTTTAACAAGCAGCACTTGGTTCCATTGTGAATGCAAATGCAGAGGAAGGATAACTCTGTACCTGATGCACTTAGATACCACCACCTAGCAAAGCACCACCCATAAGGCACAATGTGACAAATACCTTTTTTTTGAGACAGAATCTCATGTAGCTCAGGCTAGCCTTAAACCCACTTTGTAGGTAGAAATGACCTTGAGCTTCTGATTGTGCTACCTTCAACTTCCAAATGCTGCAGTTACAGAGGTACAACACCATGCTCTGTTTTATGAGGTGCTGAGATGCAAACCCAGGACTTCACGTATACTAGATACCCTCAGCCTCATAACTTAGCCCTAAAAGTGAAAGAGATACCACTCAATCAATTTATCAAAGTAGACTGGGACCACATGAGCACGTGGACATAATAAAACTGTATCAGAAAACTAGGCCTGACAACTTACTGAGCACATCAGATCCGGAAAGGGAGCAATACTCTCACAAGGACTCCATAAAGAGCAGGGCAACAGAAACTATGGTTCCAGGACAGTAGCCCCCACCAACCTGTCACCTGACTTCTCAGTGTGTGTGAGGCAGTAACAGGCAGAGAAACTCTGACTTGCCCAGAGGCTTCAGCCTGGCTTGGTCCCTGCTGCCTCCAAGTCCTAGTAAAACTGCTCTCTCTCCACCTGTTCACCCATCTGGACTCAGTCCTTCACCCACCTCTACAGCCTCCATGGTCCTACCCCTCACTTCTGCAGCTTGACTCAACCCTGTGGCCCCGAAACTTGGCTCTGGGGCCTCCTACAGTATTCCTCATCTCATATATAGACCCAGACCTTCAAAAGACCCTTTCTGCCTCTTTGAATTCCTTGAAGTTCTCTGTGGCCTCTTTAATTCTTTTGTAATTATTCTGTGACCTACACATATACATGTAAATAGTTGTAATTACTGTGTAATATGTACTGCATGATCTCAGAGTTAATATTAGCAATAAAAAAGATTGGAATAAAAGAGCCCTATTTACCAGTGGCTCCCATAAAGAAAAATCAGAACTACTTGGCAAACTGAAGACAGGAAAACTGACAGAGCTTGTGAATTTATTGTTATTTAAGAAATTCTGATACTGTTAAAAGACACAAACATGTCCATCTATGCTTCTGACATGCTGTGCTTATGACATGAGAGGCAAGAGGCTCATAAGTTAAGGTCAGCCTGGGCTACATAGCAAGACCCTGACTCAAAACAGACAGGAAGAGGAAGAGGAGGAAGAGGAGAAGGAAGGGGAAGAGGAGGAGGAAGAAAAAGAAGAGGGGGAGGAAGAAGAGGAGGAGGAAGAAGAAGAGGAGGAGGAAGAAGAAGAGGAGGAGGAAGAGAAGCTGCTCTTTGTCTTGCTCTTAGTTGCCTGAGAAAATTTTCTTTCTTAACTTCAAACTTAAAAATAAAGCATAATAAAACTAGTACTATGTGGAGAAGCAAATTAGGGAATTCTGCTGTTTTGACAGCAAAAAAAATTATGAACTGACAATTTTATTTTATTTTTTATTTTATTGTCTTTTTGAGACAGGGTCTCCCTGTAGCCCAAACTGGCCTTAGTCTCACAGAGATCTGCCTGCCCCTGCACCCCAAGAGCTGGGATTAAAGCCATGTGCCACCATGCCCAGCTAATTTCTTTAATATTTTATGTATATGAGTGTTATACTTGCATGTATGCAGTACCCATGGAGGCCAGAAGAGGATGTTGGATCCACTGGTACTGGATTTACAGACAGTTGTTAGCCAACATATTGGTTTTGGGAATCTAACTCCAGTCGGCTGGAAGAATAACAAGTACCCTTAACCCCCAAGTCTTTCTAGCCCTGCAAACTGGTAATAGTTTTAGGTTCATGTGAGTAAATGCAGTTCATTACTTAGTAATACATAATGAATTTAAATATTTTAAAAGTGTACTTCATGATGAATAATACAGCAATGATGTAACCAAAGCATTATTTTATTAATGATTAGTGCTAGGATTGAACATGGGATCAATGCATGGCAGACATACTCTCTTCCACTGAGCTACATGCCAAGTCTATCACCATAGTCTTTATTGCATTTCTTTTATTTATGTATATATGTACATGTGCTGAGGTTTGAGGACAAGTAACAGGTGTCAGTTCTCTCCTTCCACCATGTGTGTCCTGGGGACTGAACTCTGGTTGTCAGACTTAGTTGGCAAGCCCCTTTATCCAGTAAGCCATCTTGCTGGCACTATCACCACAGTCTTTAAGCACCTTATTTTTCATAAGCATTTTAAATCCCTCAAACTGAGGCATTCTTTTTGGGTATCATCAGTTGTAGCACATCATAGCAGATAGCACTTTGGATATATTGAATTAGTGCTTTATTGACTTATTTAAAGCTATCTATGAATTAGTCTTCTCTCACTTTAAATGCTACCTTCTTTCATACACGAGGACAAATCAGCAAAAGGAGCTTTTGCCACCCCTTTAAGTACCAGGGAATTTCATGCAGTCATCTGCCTTATTTTTAAGTTGACTGTTGCTCCTTGTGTTCTTAGCATTTAAATGGCTATTCTCACATAAAGATAAATTTACTCTGTATGTATTTCTTCAGCCAGTGCAATCTAACATGCTCATCAGCATGTCATAAGTAAACGACTTTCTTCCCTTGGCTAACAAATTAGTTACTTAAAAACTGACTGAAAAAAAAGTATGGGCTGGAGAGATAGCTCAGTGGATAAGAGTGGTACTGCTCTTGAAGTGACTCAAAACCTATTACCTCAGTTCCAGGGGAGCTGATGCCCTCTTCTGGCCATGGTGGACACTGTATTCACAGTAAAAGTAAAATTTTTAAAAAGGAAAAGCAAAATATTTAAAAAGTTAGGTGTGGTGATACATGCCTAGTATTCTTAACACTCAAGAAGGGCACACAGGAATATCCAAGGTCAGCCTCAACTACATAGCAAATTTGAGGTATGACCAGGCTACATGAGACTGTCTGAAAACACCAAACAAAAAAAGTAAAACTGGGACTGGTGTGTTGACACATGCCTTTAATCTCAGCAGGAGGCAGAGGCATGTGGATCACTGTGAGTTCCATGCCAGGCTGTTCTATATGGAGGATTCCAGGTCAGTCATGGCACACCATGTCCAGCTTCCCTTTTGCCTTACCTCATGGATATATCCTGGTGATGAAAAGTAATAAAATTTCATGTTATGGTAATATGCATGACACTTCAAATTGCAGTCCAGTTACAAATGTGTCACTGTGATCTGTGGTGTGCAGCAGCAGTGCAAGATGATGAAATACCACGTGGCCCTGTGGCAGGAAAGCAGTCATGGAATGTAGGTAAACAAGGAAGTGTGACTGTCTTCCAGTAGTTTTATTTATAAATTCTGAATTTTAAATGTCATGTAATTTTATATGCCATGAAATGTAATTCTTTTGATTTTTAACACCGATTGAAATGTAAAACTCACAGTTGGCTGTGGATTGCACAACAGCCACAGGCAAGCTAGATTTGGCTGTCAGACACAGTTGGCCAAACACTCCTAAGAGAAAATCTAGGGACTGGAGAGAATGGCTCAGTGGTGAAGAGCACTTACTGCTCTTTCTGAGGACTAGAGTTTGGTCTTAGCATTCATATCAGGTAGTTTACAACTGCCTATATCTCCAGCTCTAGGCTATCAGTTGCTTTCTTCAGGCACATGGCGTACACCTGCATGGACATACACACACACATATGAATAAAAGTGAAAATAAATCTTTCAAAAATCGAAATAAAACAATCTTTGAATTTGCTCTTTAATTTTCTGGCATATGGAAATTAACGTATTTTAATTAATTAATTTAGACAAGGTGTCATTATGTAGCCAGAGTTGGTCTTGTGATCCTCTTGCCTCTGCTTTCTGAATATTCTTGTAATTGAACACAATAGGCTTCCATCTTGGTGAGCGCAATGCCAAAATAAGCACAGCCAAGACATTAAATTTGGAATGACTTATTGCCTGCAGCAGGCAAGGAGAGCACAGGAATCATTTTCAAAGCAATGCCCTTCTCCAATAAAGGAAGCATGGCAGTTTTGTTCAGGGGGTCTATTTAGACTTAAATAGGGATTGTTTATTACTAAGCATGCCCAGTTTCAAGTCCTGGAAATTAAAGTGATAGACAGGAATGCTTCTGGGCATACTCAGCTTGCACCACAAAGGCTTAGCTGAAAATCAGGGAAAAGATACTTACGGGCTAGAGAGATGGCTTAGCAGTGTTTGGATCCTAGCACCCATGGACAAGCTGGCTGTCCTGTAAACACATGTAACTCCAGCTCCAAGGGATCCAGTGCTGCCTTCTGACCTCCACATGAGTGCACACATGCATTTTGAGAGCGCACAGACACATACGCACACAAATTGATTCTTTAAAAGAAACAAACCACAGAAATCTTTTCCTGAAGGTGTCTGCCTGGCGAATACTCAAATTACAGGTGTGCAGCACCCCCCCAGATGAATTATTTTGAATATAGATATTTATATTTATATAGATCTAGATATTCATATTCCATCTTCATTATAGATTTATATTTATATAGAATCTATATAAATTCTATATATATATTTATATAGAATCTAGATATTCATATTCCATCTTCATTTATAGACTTTATATATTGCCATTAAATGTAAAAACCTTAGAGATTTCAAAGTTTATATGACTAATATGATAAGAGAAAAGTTAATGCATTTCTCAAGATAATAATGTATCAATACTTGGGAGGCAGAGACAGGTGGATATCTATGAGATTGCGGCCAGAATGGTCTATATAACAAGTTCCAGGTCTGTTGAGGTAATAGGGAGGCCCTGTCTCAAAAAAAGATATCAATATACTTTATATGCTTTCTGTGTTTGATACTATCATCATCATTACCTTTTGCTTTTCTTTTCAGACAGGGTTGTATGCAACCTAGGTTGGCCTGGAACTCATTATGGAGCTGAGGATGGCCTTGAACTCCTGATTGTCCTGCTTCCACCTCTCAAATGCTAGGATAACATGCATGTACCACCATACCTGGCTTCGTTTGGGCTTTTTGAGACAGGATCTCACATTGTAGATAGCCCAGAACTTATATAGATCAGTCTAGTCTCAAACTTGTGGCAATCCTCCTACCTCTACCTCTCCTCCCAAGCACTGAGATTTCAGGCATATATGAACACACCCTGTAAAAGATAAAATTTTAAGAAGGCTATAAAATGGCCAAAAATAGGTCACAGCAAAATCTGTAAAACATATTTGAAAAGATCATAGCATCAAATCTATGTATAACATGGATTCATCTTTGCATGCATATACACATACATAGATTGCATAAATATCCATACATATGTGGCAGGGAGATATTGTAGTTGAAATATTTTTTCCATCAATGAAAGACTGCAAGCAAAATCCCAACAGTGACCATCTCTGGATTGAGTGTTTATGTTTTTTTTTCCTTGACCTGAATTTTCTCTTTTGCTTGTTTGGTTTTTGTCTTTGTTTTTTTTAGACAAGATCTCCCTAGGTAGCCCTGGTGGTCTGTAACTTGCTGTGTAGACCAGAGACCTTGAACTTTTGATCCTCTGCTTCCTGACTGCTGGAATTGCAGGCTCCTGCCACTACACTAGCTTGGCCTGAATTTTCTATTTTTGTTGTTGTTGTTGTTGTTGTTGTTTATTTGTTTCTGGAAAGATTTCCTAAAGCTTTGAACACTCAATGACTTTTCCTACTCAAAGTTCCAAATGCTTCCACAATCCTCCCCAAAACAACATGGTCAGGTCCCTCAGAGTAATAACCTGCCCTTTTGGTACCAATTTCTATCCTAGTCAGTTTTCTATTCCTGTGATAAAACAGGGACCAAAACTAAGTTGGGGAAGAAAGGGTTTCTTTCACCTTATACACAAAACAAATTTGAAAACATGAACCTCTACCCCAAGTTTTCGTGAATGGGGAGGGCTGTTCATGATATAGTATGTCTTTATAAGCTTTACAAACAAATCTGTGATGAAAAAAGAAGCTAAGCAAACCACATAATATATTTCTGAAAAAAAGAGTGACAAGTTAAAGAAAGTCTCAGGCAGATTTTCAGGAAGACTCCAGAAGGCATTGCTGCCCTAGGAGATAATTGACTCAGACCCCTGAAGTCACTCTGTGGAGCAAGATGTGGTGGTGAAGGACAGCGACATTGATGATTTTGCATTTATTTATTTCTATTTCATGTGTATGAGTGTCTTGCCTACATATATGTAAGTGCACTGATGTGGGCAGTGTATATGGTGCCCACAGGGGCCAGAAAAAGGGCTTTGGATTCCCTGAAACTGGAGTTACAGACAGTTATTAGCTGTCATGTGGGTGCTGGGAACCAAACCCAGATTCTTTTTTAAAAAATCTTTTTGAGACAGGGTCTCCCTGTAGCCCCAGTTGGCCTGGAACTCACTATGTAGACTGGTCTGGATTTGAACTCCAGAGATCCACCTGCCTCTGCCTCCCCAGTGCTGGGATTAAAGGTGTGCACCACTACAGCCAGCCTTTAGTTTTTAACAAAAGTTTGTTTAAGTGAAAAGAAAGAGTATTTTAGTTGTTTCTTACTATGTTGGTTCACTGTATAAAAATAGCACGAGCCAAATGCAGCCAACTTTAAAATGAAGACAGTACCACCCTTCATCTGAACCTGTACAACCCACCTTCCTCCTCTCTCAGGCATAGCCAGTAGGAAGACCATTAAGTCTTCTGACTTAAATCCAGGAAAGGATAGAGGCAAGTTACAATATTATGTCAGACTGGTGAAAACACTGTTACCCTGAAAAACAGACTTCTTATAACTACCTTTTATCACAGATAATCTCACTTATTCTGGATACCAGAGCTTAGCCTCTAGTTTAAATACCTAGTTTAAGGTAGTGTAAAGACGATGTACATTGTTTATCTGTCGCCATTAGGAAGTTGAGGGGAATTTTCTTCCAGTAGCAGTGTTGAGAGTAGTTCCCGTGGTCCTGCTGAAAGTTACAGTCTTCTGTCCTCCACCAATTCAAGGCTAGTATGCTGGAGCGATTGCTTCGCACTGGTTTATTTGGGCTCCTGTTCACTCCTCAGTGGATTTCTCATATGCTTTTTCACTCCTGTTATGGAGGGTCCTCAGTGTCATGCGGATCAGCCAGCCGTCTGCATAACAGGATTTGTTGACCAGCCCTGGTTTTTCTGCCAGTGCTTCATTAACTGCAGTTACTTCCGGCCGAGAACAGAGTTCGCCGGCAGTTTTCACACTTTCTGAAGCACCAAACTCATCCTATTTTTTCAATTTTGTTCCAACTTCAGGCAAATTATAGTAAATATCTCCCAAAACTTCCTGGGCAAAATTGCCGATTCCTACTGTCCCGACACCATTCTCTGTTGTTATCCATCTGACACAGCAGGTCAGGTGGTGCGCAGTGCAAGGACAGGGAACCGAACCCGCTCTGCAGGCAGGGTGCCAGGGAGGTGCACAGGCTGCCGGCCTAGGCAAGAGAGCCTGCGGGCGCCTCTACCACCAGGTCGCAGAGGCAGCGAGCCCAACAAAGTTTTATTAATTAATATCTATTTATTTATTTTTAAGTCAAATGAAAAATTCTGTTGAGGGCCAAAGAGATACTCAGTAGTTAAGAGCACTGGTTGCTCTTGCAGAGGTCCGGGGTTTGATTCCCAATGCCCACATGTCAGCGTCCTTAACTAGGTATCTGAGGCCTTCTGGCCTTCATGGGCATTGCACTTCACACGTGCACTTACAAGCAAGCAAAACACTCATACACAGAATAATTTTTTTTTAAAGCTTATCGAATACTGACACATTTTTTTTTGTTTATTTTATTTTGTTTTTTGATGCAGGGTTTCATAGCCCAGAATGGCTTAGACTTGCTGTGTAACTGAAGTTGGCTTCAAACTCCCAATCCTGTTTCAGCTTCCTGAATTCTGGGATCACAGGCATGCACCACCAATTCTGCCTGAAAGAAAGTATTTTTTAACAGCTGCCGGACATGCTTGTGTGTTACATAGTTATTTCAAAAGTGTACTGGGACTGGAGAATTGTCTCAGTCCTTAAGAGCACTGGATGAACCTGGGTTCGGTTCCCAGCACCCACATGATGGCTAACAACCATCAGTGAATCCAGTTCCAGGGAATCCGTCGCCCTTTTCTGACCTTCTTGGGCACTGCACAACACAGGTGCACTCACACACGTTCAGGCAATACATTCATACTCATAAAATAAATGATAAAAAAATTTAAAGTCATAATGTGCTGGAGAGTAGAGGCCAGAGAAGGAAGCCAGTTGATAGAGAAACTGGAAGTCCCTCCTTACCTGGGCTACATATAAGCTGAGCATGCATGACATGCATGACACAGGCCCACAATATACAGATGAAAGACAGGCAGGTATTATGTAACATTAAATTAAAAAATTAAAATTTAGAAAGTAAAATGTTACAGTAAATTAATTTATTATTGAAGTAGTTTTTATCTACTTTTACAGTTTAAATACAAGCTTGTTTAGCAAAGCAGCAGTTTACTTTGTAAAGCTAAGCAGAGCACTCTAAAGAGAGATGGAGTAGCCTGTCCCAAGATGGCAAATAGCCTTCCTACACTCTTTTTTGAAAACATTTATTTGTGTGTGGGGTAGGGTGAATGCATGCCACAACATGGCATGCATGTAGGTCAGATGACAACTTGTGGAAGTTGGTTCTCTCCTTCCACCAGGTGGGTTCTGAGGATGCAACTCAGGTCACCCAGTTTCTGGCAACAAGTGCCTTTCCTGGCTGAGCTAGTTCATTGGTCCTGATGGTTGAAATTCTTAACTTTGTTTCTAAACTTCATTTTGGTTTCTAGACCACTTCTCAAAGACATAAACTGAAAGAACTCTGGCCCCTCATTAAAAATTGTACTATGTGTGTATGTGTGTTTTGCATATGGTGCTTGTGTGTGTGCCTGGGTGCATGTGTGGAGGATGGCTTTCAGGACTCCTCTCCCTCATGGTGTGTTTCTGGGATTGCATTTAGGTGTCAGGCTTGTGTGGGAAGCACTTTTACCACTAAGCCATCTGGCCAGTCTCACCTTCTTTTAGACAGGCTGTAGAGGCGATACACACTGAACCTACCCGAGTATAACCTCTCTACAGAATGATATTCACTATTGTATGCGTAGCACTGTTCACTGAACCTACCCAGGTATAACCTCTCTACAGAATGGTATTCACTATTGTATGTGTAGCACTGTTCACTGAACCTATCCGGGTATAACCTTTCTACAGAATGGTATTCACTATTGTATGCGTAGCACTGTTCACTGAACCTACCCGGGTATAACCTCTCTACAGAACAGTATTCACTATTGTATGCATAGCACTGTTCACTGAACCTATCCGGGTATAACCTTTCTACAGAATGGTATTCACTATTGTATGGGTAGCACTGTTCACTGAACCTACCCGGGTATAACCTTTCTACAGAATGGTATTCACTATTGTATGCGTAGCACTGTTCACCGAAGTTATCCGGGTATAACCTTTCTACAGAATGGTATTCACTATTGTATGCGTAGCACTGTTAAAAAATAGCTAAAGCATAATTATGATGTCAGAACAATCAATTCATTGTTTTTGTATATTTTCTGCTTTTATGAACAATATAAGACATTTATTTATTTTTGGCAGTGCTTGAAATCATGCCAGAGTCTCCCACAGGATAGGCAACTGTGTTATCACTGAGATATATCCCTGTCCAATATATTTTTTTCAGCATCCAAGACAACAAAAGAATGTGTAAAATACAAAGTAAAGTTTTGGTTCTGTTCCTTAGAGCTATGCTGTCTAAATATGGTAAGCCCACTAACCACATGTGGTTAATGAACACTTGAAATGTGACTAGGCGTTAGTGAGACACACTGTAAGTGTAAAACATGTGACAGTATCTCAGTTTTTAAATATGTGTTGAAAGACTGACACTTTGAATATATGGGGTTAAATATTAATATCTGATTTTTTTACTTTTTAAAATATGACTTTGAAACTTCAACTTTCATATAAAGCCTATATATTTCTATTGGGACCTCAGGAACAATAATAATAAATCACAACTTTTTATTGAGTGCTTACCAGATGCTAGGTACTGTTGTGAGGTGTTTCACCAGAGAAGACCCACTCAGACATGAGATATTGCCAAAGGAAAGTTTTTAATAGCTGGCCAGCCACACACTGGGCAAATTTGTCCCAAGTGTAGTGTAGGTTTTTCACAGAGTCACCTTATATACATGAGAAAGGAAAAAAAAATACATATCTAGGGGTGAAAAGTTTATGTTCCCAAGCCTTAGGGGTGGTAAGCCCTTCTAACAATTCCTATTGCATAAGAGCAAGCCAAGCGGAGAGTGCAGAAGCCATAAATCTGCAGTTAGCCACGGTGACCAGGTGCATGCTGGCCTTTTCTCAAATCCATACCTTGGTAAAACTTTTCCACTCTCGCACTTTGAGTTAACTGCTTCTAGCTTTAACTGCTTAACTGATGGGTTTAGCTGGGACATGTTGTACCTATGGTCAGTCTTAGGGTACCTCAGTCTTGAGGTTCCTTACCACAGTACTGTTGTAGGTTTTGAATATTATTGAACAGAATTATCTTAGTGGTGTTAGATCTTTTGGAAAATCATGCCTTATAATTTGTTATTTTTTTTGTTTGTGTATGTTTTTGATACAATCTTCCTGTAGCTCCAGCTGGCCCAAAACTCACTTTGTAGATGAGGCTGACCTTGATCACACAGAGATCTGCCTGCCTCTGCCTTTGAATGCTTGGATTGAAGGCCTGTGCCACCAGAAAACAGAAAACAAGAGGCATAAAATTACCTCTTGTTATGCTGCTAGTAATAAGCAAATTAAATGCAAATGCAAATAAAAATATAAGACACCTAGTTAAATTAGAATTTCAGATAAACACAATTTTTAGTGTATGTTTTAAAACAATCCCAGACTATAAATATGTCCTAACCATTGCATGTAAGTTTTACAAAGAAACAGGAGGATCATTAATGAGTTCAAGGTCAGCATTGCCCACATTAAACACTATCTAAAAACACAAACAAAAGGACTGGTGAGATGGTCTATCAGATAAAGGCCTTGGCTGTCCAGCCTAAGGACTCCTGCATTCAAATAATAGGAAGAGAAAACCAACTCCCACAAGTTGTTCTCTGACCTCCACCTGGTGCCTTCACACACCACACACATGCACACCCAAAATACCTAAATGAAAACCAAAAAAGTAATTGTTTATGTGAAATTCAAATTCACCTAAGTGTCTTGTATTTTATCAGGCCAAGATAATATAACCTCTAGGGATCTACCTGTATAGCGTTTGTGAACATCATAGCTCTCACAAAGCCTAGAATATGGCAAGAGATAAATGATAATAGCAATAGATAATAATGAGGAAAGTTAATGCTCTTTGGGGGCTTCTACATACGCTGTGAATGGCTACTTCATAGTGGTACTCTTTCTACAATATAGTTCAGAGCTAATCAAGCAGGGCCAAAAAGCTCTACCAATAAATACTAAACAAGGAAGGGAATGTTTACTTTTACATACTTAAACCTTGGGTAAAGATTTGTACTGTAAAAAGGCCAGGTGTGATGGCACACACCTTTAATCCCAGCACTCAGGAGGCAGAGGCAGGTGAATCTCTTCAAGTTTGAGGCCAACGTGGTCTAGATGGTGAATTCAGGCTAGCCAGGTCTGTATAGTGAGACCCTGTCTTTTTTTTTTTAAGGCACGTTTTCTGAATCATTATAGCATTACAATTATTTCTATTAAAAATTAAATGTTAAAACATGAAAATGACAAAGTTCTACTTTTTCTTTCCAACATGATAAAAAATTCCTAGTTATGAAACTAGCTTAATTGGAGATTACAGTATTCACAAATATACCCATATGTATTATTTACTCTTGTGATAATATACCATGACCAAAGCAACTTGTAGATGCAAGCATTTATTTTGGCTTACAGATCCAGCAGGAAGCATCCATCAAGACCAGGAGGCATGACAGCAGGAGTAGGAAGCCAGGAAGCAGAGTGAACTGGAAGTGGGGCAAGGCTATAAACCCTTAAAACCTGAGACCAGTGACATACTTCCTCCTGGAGCTCCATATCCTAAAGGTTCCATAACCTTCCCAAGCACTGCCACTAACTGGGGACCAAGTCCTCAAATACATGAGCTCATGAGGACATTTCTCACTCAAACCACCACACCAGATGTGGGCGCAGGTCTGTAATCCCAGCACTTAGGAAGCTGAGGCAGAAATATCTCAGTGAGTTTGAGGCCAGCATGGGCTACAGAGTAGGACTCTGTCTCAAAAACCAAACACACAAATGTTATTCCAGTCTCTTGTTTAACTGGCACTTTAACTGTGCTATCTACACTTTGCACATAATCCTGTCCTGAAACCTCTCTGCTGAAAGCTGCCATCCACTCTCACAAGCCTCCTTCCAGCCACTATTCTCCTTTCCAGTTCATCCTTGTTATAGGAGCAGCTTAACATTTCTAAAACACAAGTTTCTTTGTGTCGGTTCCTCAGTTGAAAACACCACTGAATGGAATGAATGGTGGGAAGTAGAGCAAGGCCAGTTTGTGTTTGGCCTTTTAAAGCTGAATTTCAAGTGGGAAGTTTTTGAGGAGAAGATTGATATGATAAAAGGCATTGTTTTGTTTGGATCATTCCAGTAACAGTGGGCAGCTGAATTCGAGATGGCAGAATTTGAGTCAGGCCCTTCAGCTACTGGGGATCTAGTGTACTGTGCCGATGGAAATGAAAGTAGGGCCCCCGTCTGCCAAAGAAACACTACCTCATTAAGAGACTTATGTGTTTAGATAGCAGAACACTTCAGTTTGGTCACAAATTTCAGGGCTTTAAATATATTTAGACGAGAAGGCAATCTAGTTTAAGAGGTAAGAAGTTTGATTTTAGATGCAAAATTGTACTTGAAACAAAAGAATTTCTGTGTTATGTTTGTGAAGGGTTTCTGGGTTACCAGAGCATATGGGACACAGCCTAGGAACATCTAGCCTTTCTGCCCCTTCCTGAGGAGGGCAGGGCAGGGGAACTAAACAGAAGTCTCTTTCACCTACTGCTGTGAACCCGAAAGAATCTGTGCACCTGAAGGACTTTAACTCTCTTGGATCCCGGGCTCTCCTTCCTAATTAATTATTTTGGTAAAATTGTAAGCCTTTTCTCCCTTCCTGAAGAAGTCTCCTCAATCCTTTCAGCCCATTGCAGGCATGAAAGAAATGTCAAAGTTGTCAGAATTGAAATGGAGTAGTGCGTACTGATCATTACAACACAAAATAATGGGGCTGGAGAGATGGTTCAGTGGTTAAGAGCACTTGCTGCTTTTGCAGAGGACTGAAGTCTACCCTCAACAGGTGGACCCACATTGGGTGGCTCACATCTGACCATTTTAAATCACACTTGTAGATTATGATTCCTTGATAATACCATCAGTTCCCTCTTCAGGGTTTTAAGTCTCATTAATAATATAATTTAGAAATGGACTTAGAAGGAAGTTTGAGGCTGATTTTCTTATAGCTTGAGAGAAAAACAATAGAATAGAGAAGCTGTAAACTTTGGCAGCTGCTGGGTGAAGGGACCAGGAGAAGAAGCAAGAAAGCCGTGAGATTTGTAAGCAGCTACATGGTGGACAAGTAGCTTCATGGTGGAAGGTGGCGGGCAACTTCATAGGAAGAATTAGAAAGCACAGAGAATCTGGAAAAGCACACTTGGCTTGGTCAGTATCTGAAGGAAATAAAATTAGAAGAAGGAAAAGGAAGTTAAGCTTTTCTGAATAGCTTAGAAAAGTGAAGTATTACATGACTGTAAGCAATTGCACCTAGTGTAGTTTCTGGGGAAGGTAAGTACATTCCCTCATTAAGGGAATAATTATTCCTCCTATCTCCTTAACAAGGTTTTATGTGAGTCAGCTTTTCTTGGGGAGGGTAGGTGACTCCAGGCCAGGTGATTAACAGGCCCAGGTGGATAACTCTTAAGGGAAGGGACAATTGTATGTAAAGAGGAAATGCTCACAGAATCACACACCTGAAGATCTAGAAGCCTGAGTTACCTGGACTTTAAAAAATATTTTATTATTTTTATTTTTGTGTGCATGAGTGTAATGCCTATATGTATGTAATGCAATGCCCGTGGAGGTCAGAAGAGGGTGTGGATCCTCTGGAACTGGAGTTACAGAGGGTAGTTAGCTGCCATGTGTGTACTGGGAATTGAACTCTGGTACTCAGCAAGAGTAGTCAGTACTCTTAATTGCTGAGCCATCTCTCCAGCCCGTTACTTGGATTTTCCCAACAGAAAATTTCAGACTTGGAGATTGGAGTTTCAGTAAGAGGGAAGTTTAGTATGAAGTTTGCAAGAACAAACAGAGCTGTTGTTGTAGAAAATGGAAGCTCCTTTTGTGCTAATACCTTTTCCCTTCCGATTCCTGAATGAATTTTGAGCCTGCCTATCTCTTAAACCCTAGCTTGATTTCACTTCCCCTAGCAGGTCTTTCCTGAAGATTTTAATTTCCATTTTGTTCTCCATCTCCAGATAGCTTACTAAGTTCATACTTAAATTAAATTAAAAGGGTAAGCCCATTCCCCTCCAACTAGGCAATGTAATTCCTTACTTTGGAGACTATTTCAAACTTCTGAATTCTTTAGGAAAAGTTCTAGGCACATATGTATCAAATATACTCCCCCATCAAAAGCTCTGTTAGATATGTAAGAACAGTCACTTAAAAGTTCTTTTTTCCTGAAGCCTTAGAACCACTTAATAATTAAAATCTCAAATATAATCCAACTTGAAGATCTCAACAAGAGCGTTAAGTCATTTCTATAGAGAACAAAAAACCTTTTAACTTAATTCAGAATTGTCAAAAGAATGGCTAACTTCCATAGAGACTCCTAGCGATGAGCTCTCAAATTCACTTTGCGGTGACGTCCTTATAATCATCCAGATGGCGAAGGTGTCAGATTTCACAAACACCTGGATGTGAAGTGAAATGAACATCTAACAAGGCAGTTTGCTCACCCCTCAAACAAAGCTGTCAGCCATGGCCCTTTAACCTCTAGCTCTCAGGTACACATCAGGCAGCCAATGGGGGGCCGTCTGAGTGTGGAGCATCCTGGGAGTTGTAGTTCTCAGGTCCCTACAGCCAACTACAAGCTCCACAGAACGTTGGTGGACGGTTGCCTGGTGTCATTAGCAAGCAGCAAGTATGGCGGTGGCGCGCGCCGATGGGGCTTTGCCTCCCAGAGAAGGTAAGACTGATACCCAACCCTAAATTCCAAGGTTTACTTCATTAGGCCAAATTCGGAAGTGTTTGGTGTAGAGAGGAATCCTCCGTTAAGAGGTGCAGTTTTGGACCAGTTCATTTGATGCGGGACTGTAGGCAATGCGGAGGCGCACTACCTTCTGGGAGCTGTAGTCTCACTGTGCTGTCCAGTTCCACAGCGCTGCGGTGACGGTTAGATTGAGGGACTTCAGCCCCCAGGAGCCTTCGCAGTGCCGGGAGCCCCTGTCCCGCGCTTCCTTGCCTGGCTGGGCGGTGGGCTTCGGGATGGGGCAACCTTTCTGAGACATTTACTTGGAGTTCCGAGTACTCTGGGGAAATTGACAAGGTTTTATTTCTGACGCTCCTCTTTCTCGTGGGTTCCAAGAATGTTCAAGAAACATCTGATACCCGAGGCACTTCCATAGACTGCCTGAACTCTTGGAAGTGAACAGCGGCGGTGTTAGAATCTGGGGAGACCCAGAGCGCTCGGTGCTCCTTCGTGGTTCTGCCGGCCAGTCGTGCGCCTGGGAAATGTCCGCATGGGTCGCGGGACCTGAGCTTTTGTTTTGGTTACAGTCCAAGGCGTAGTAGCAGCTGACTGGATGAGGGCAACCAGCTAGACCCAGGGGTCTTTATCGGGGACCCTGAATTCTTGGGGAGAGGAGTTTGTCTAAGAGGTGTGTCGACCCTTCAGAATAGTGTCCGAAGGCTGGGCGCACTTTTCTAGGACAATACAGTTTTCATACTTCTCAGTGGGGCTCCTGACACCTCAAATTGTAAGAAAACTGGAAAACATTGAAAGCCCACAGAAGAGCCGGCTCACCAATCGCTTCCCATGGTAGTCCCAATCTGATTATGAACTTGAAATTGGCAGGTACTTTGGCTCCTCCCCCCGCCTCCCCCTCCCTGCCTCGCACTTTTCCTTAAACTATCTTTCTAGCCCACCAAAACAAAGTAACACAATAATAGCAGTTAACGTTTATAGAGCTACCTTTTAAAAGTCAAATGATGTTCAGGGTGTTTTTCTTACATTATCACACGCTTTTATGTAGAATAATGTTTTTATTGTATTATCACCCACATTTCATAGAGCAGAAAGTTTAGCACAAAGAGTAAAAGGGAGAAGGGGAGAGAGGATAGGAGAGTGACCAGTGATTGGAGGACAGTGAAGAAAAAATCCTCTAGCAGAGGGGTCTCAGTTACCAAACTTGCCAACACAATCTTGGAGCCTTAAAATTATGAAACAATAAATTTTAAAAAGAGCCAGTAACTTTCTAACAAACAAGTGGAGCCAGAGATGAATTCCTGCTAGGACACTTTATTGAGTGCTTTGTGCCTTATCTGAGGCCAACTAACGTTTACATGGCTTCCTCACATTAACATTGTGAAATTGGAGAATAGTTCTATTTTATAGATGAATTAAATTGTACTTTGATTTTCAAAATACTTTGTAGTGGCTGGGGTGACAGTTCAGTTGGTATAGGGTTTGCTGTGCAAGCATAGGACCTGAGTTCAGACACAAGAAACCATATAAAAAATCCAGCTTGGTGGCAGGTGCTTGTAATCCCAGTGCTGGGATGGTGGAGGCAGGCATATAGATCCTTGGGGCCTGTTGACCAGCCAGCCTAGCCAGCTGGTTCGCTCCAGGCCAGTGAGAGACCCTGTATCAGAAAACTAAGTGAGGGCTGGGAGAAGACTCTGTGGGTAAGAGTACTTGCTGTAAAAGCATGGGAACCTGAGTTGAAATCCCCAGCATCCCTACTAGATGACCTCTGTGTCTCAAACCCCAGCACTACCAGGGATGGAGATAGGAGGATTCCTGGGGCTTGATGGCCTCCAACTTGGCTCTAGGTTTCCAGGTTTGGTTAGAGATTGTCGCAGAAATAAGGCCAAGAGTGATAGAACAGGACACTCAACATCCTTTTTTTATCTCCTCAGGGATGCATGGGTGTACACACACCCACACAGAGTACTTTGGATACTTTAAGATATATCTGCAGTTAGCTTGTAAATATATTCATCTCTATTAAAAGTCAGTTGTAGGCCTGGTGTGTTGGCATCTGTAACCCCAGTATTTGGGAGGTGGAGGCAAGATCAAGCTTCAATCTTCACAGTGTGTAGCTAGCCTGAGCTATATGAGATCCTGTCTCAAACAAACAAACAAACAAACAAACAAACAAACACCACAAAAAAAAAACCCAGCATCACCAAACAAACTAAAAATATAAAAGCAAAATTTGGATGTGGTGATGCACGCCTTTAATCCCAGCATTTAGGAGGTAGAGGCAGGCAGATCTTTGTGAGATCAAGGCCAGCTTAGTCTACATAGTGAATTCCAGGCCAACTGTGGCTATAGGAAGACCCTGTCTCAAAAAGACCCAAAATAAAAACCAATAAGTAAATAAAGCAAAAAACAAATAAAAAAGCCAAAACCCCAAAGAAACTTCAGTTATATTTTTAAAAGATTTATTGTTTTGAAGATTTTTATTTCCTTTTATATGTGTATTCCTCTGAATGTACACCATCTGTGGGTGTCCAGCAAGGCCAGAAGAGGGTGTCAGAGCCCCTGGAACTGGAGTTACAGGCAGTTGTGAGTTATCTGTTGTGGGTGCTGGATCATCCAGAAGAGCATCAAGAGCTTGTAATCACTGAATCATTCCCTTCCCCTCTAAAGGATTCGTTTTATTTTTCTTCATATGTATGTGCGTGTTTGTGTGAATGTTCACCCTATATGTGCTAATTCTATTTTTAAAATGCTATTGTTAGGTACAAAATATGGGGAACCCCAGGGCCTTAACACATGCTAGGCAAGTGTTCTACCTCTGAGTTATATCCCAGTCTATAGTTTGTAATTTCTGAGATAGAATGTCAACCTGTGGTTATTAAGAATTCTAGATTAGTTACTAAAGTTTTAAACTCTTGATACTTGTTATGATGTGATGTTTTTTAAAACTTGTATAGAGAGCCTCTCAGTATAAAATGCTAAGCTCAGTTGTCATATTTTATTTTTTTAATATGTTCTCTTCTATTCTCAAGGATCAGTGGTGAATTGGTCAGGACAGGGACTACAGAAATTAGGTCCAAACTTGCCCTGTGAAACTGATATTCACACTTTGATTCTGGATAAAAATCAGATTATTAAGCTGGAAAATCTAGAGAAATGCAAACAATTAATACAGGTGAGTATTGCTATTTGGGAAATTGTTACATAGGACTAATTTATTATTAAACAAAATGAAATAAAAAGTAACTTTACACATCTGGGTAGCCTAAATATTGTCTTAAATTCTTCTGAGGGTAAACATGTTGCCTTACGGTAAGCTAGGAAAAAAAAATTTGTTAAGAAAGAAAATAGGAGCGATGGCTCATGCCTGTATTCCTGGTTTGGGAGACGGAGAGGAGGTGGAGCACAGGCCTCCGCTTCCCCTCCTCCTTTCCACTCCTACATGCTTTCCACTCTTTCTTCCACCATGTTTCCTGAGCCTTGGAGGGGATGTCATAGACATCCCATTTATGGCTGGGCTTTCAAGAGTCATTTATTCAGTTCTCTGTACTTTGACCTCTACAGTTATTACTGACCACTACAAAAAGAAGCTTTCCTGGCTAAAGCTGACAGTAGCATTATTCTGTGGGCATAATTGTAGTTATTTAGAAGACAGTTTGACAGGCACATCATGTCCATTTAGCAAAAGACAGCAGTAGCTTCTTCACTAGGGCCTATGACTTTCCCAGCCATGGACTTTTGACTGGGTTTACAACATGAATTCCCTCCTATGGAGCAGACATCCGATCCAATCAGAAAGCAGTTGACTACGCCATAACTGATTTTATCTGTACTTTTTATGGCTTAGGGACAACAACAACAACAAAACCCAATAGTTATTCTGCTATATAGATCTTATAATAGTTATACTGGCTAATAGATGTAAATAATATTTGTGAAAAATATAAATTGGGTTGGGGTATTTGAAAATATATTGAAATACCACCATAATGTGTGTGTTTACATATATAATATATATTATATATAATATTAGGAATAATAATATTCTTCCTTTCCGCAGTTGTCAGTAGCTAATAATCGGCTGGTTCGGATGATGGGTGTGGCCAAACTGACTCAGCTCCGTGTGTTAAATTTACCTCATAATAGTATTGGCTGTGTGGAAGGCCTCAAGGAACTAGTATATTTGGAATGGCTGAATCTGGCAGGAAATAATCTCAAGGTGAATTGCTTATTATTTTATTTTAATAATTTTTAAGATGTTTTTCATTACAAATCTGTTCTCTGTGAAAAAGAAACTTGGGCAGTATAGAAACAAGTAGAATAAAAAAATGAAAGTGTCTTATTTCTGCTCTCCAGTGATAATCTGTGTTAATATAAACTAAAAAACAAAGCAAAACAGAAGAAAAATACCAAAAAACCAAAAACTTCTCCATTTTGAAACATACTACAGTATAGTATTCTTTATATGTGAAGAATCTGATTATGCTTGAAAAACAGTAGATCAAATAGTAGGATGGTGAGAAAGAGATTATATTCTGCTGAGTTAAACCTTAAGTACTTTGTTTGTTTGTTTGTTTTGAGACAGGGTCTTACTATGTAGCCCTGGCTAGTCTGGAGCTGAATAGGTAGACCAGGCTGGCCTCAGACTTACAGAGATCCACCTGCCTCTGACTCTTGAGGCACCCAACCTTCTTAAGTAAATTTTTAATGGTACATGGAGACTTTTTGAAAGTCAAAAGATCTGGGTTCTTAGTTCTACCTCTACTATACAGGAACTATATAATTTTGGATAAGTTAATAAATATTTTGTGTCTTATTTTCTGATATGCTAGGTGAGGGGATTAGATTAAATGATAATAGTTGCTTTTATTGAGTAATTAATTTATGCTAAGTACTTTTCTAATTAACTTGCCTGTAGTAACCTCCTGCCAGCCTCTATGGCAGATATAGTGATTATGCTTATTATATAAATAAGGAAGCAGAAGCCCAGAGAAGTTAATAACTTGCCCCAGAGCACACATCCAAGAAGTTGTGGAGCCAGAATTTAAACACAAGCTGTTTGGCTTCATTCTAAATTTGTAATTTCTTTTCTGTACTGACAGTCAGATGCCACTAAAGCTTCTTCAGGTGTGAATATTTGAGATGATCTGAATTTCTTGGTAGCTGTGAAAGTTTGCTACATGGCAATTTTCTAAATTTTTCTCTCTCTTCCTCCCTTTTCTCTTGCTCAACTCTTCTGCTCTGCTTCTAATGAAAAAGAGGCAGAAGATTCAGCTTCAGACACAAGGATTAGGGAAACTGACTGCATTAAATAATGTGATAATTTTCTTATAATAGGCCATGGAACAAATCAATTGCTGCACAGCTCTACAGCACCTTGATTTATCAGATAATAACATACCCCAGATAGGTGATGTGTCCAGATTGTTATCTCTGAAGGTAAGTGTGTTTTCTGTGTCACTTAAATTTTATTACAAGATACGAAAAGGAAAATGTCTGATTGGCATAAAATCAGCTTGACATTTTCTTTAAAGTTTATTTTTATTTTTATTTTTTGTGTGTGGGTGTTTTGTCTGTGTGCATGTAAGTGTACCATGTGTGTGCAGAGTGGACAGAGCCAGTAGAGGGCTTCAAATCCCTTGGATCTGGAGTTATAGATGGTTGTTAGCATCTTGTGGGTGCTGAGAATTGCATCCAGGTCTTCTGCAAGAGCAGCCAGTACCCTTTAACTGCTGAACCATCTCTCCAGCCCTGCAAGTAACATTTTTTACCTATCTCTAGCCTTTAGTAACCAAATGTAGTTGGGAAATACAAGTTGTGGGTTCTGTGTCTCTCTTTCGGAAAATTGCTTTCTATGTGACTGTTTTTTAAAAATCGGCTGTCCTGGAACTATAAGTAGACAAGACTGGTCTTGATCTCACAGAGATCCATCTGTCTCTGCCTCTAGAGTACTGGGACTAAAGGCAAGTATCACCTTGCCTGGCCTGTGTTTTATTTTGAGTGTGTGGGGGGGGTATGTATGTGTGTTGCATGCACCTGACTGTGCAGATGAACGAAGGGGCCAGAATAGGATGTTGGGTCTCTTCCTCTATCCCTCTCCACCTTATTGCTTTGAAATAGAGTCTCTCACTGAACCAGAAACTCACTCTTTTGGCCAGTGATCCACCTATTTCTGCTTCCCCAATTCTGGGGTTATACATATGATCAGGCATGTCTGGCTTTTTACATGGCCACTGGGGATTTGAACTCAGGCCCTCATGCTTGCAGAGCAAGTGTTCTTATCTACTGAGCTAACTTCCCAACTCTATTTTGACGTTTTAAAAGGAAATGAATAAATGTGTTGAAAATTACTTTGTATATTAACTTAAATCTCACAATATGCTCATCACCCATCAAACACATGTTCTTGGACAAGTCTTTAATTTTTGGTGATTTTAAGATGTCCCATGAAAAGAGAAGGTTGGAACAGTGACCATTTAGGTTCTTTTTAAGTATTAATCTTTGATTTGTGTGTGATAAAAATCAAAATAGATCTCTTTATTTTTCTATACACTGTTTTGTTGTTGTCAAAATAAATATGTTTGTAATCTATTCATTTGTAATTCTTTTATTTCTTTCAAGACTTTGTTGTTACATGGAAATATCATCACCTCTCTTAGAATGGCACCTGCTTATTTACCCAGAAGTCTTTCTATATTGTCTCTAGCAGAAAATGAAATCCGTGACTTAAATGAGGTAAAATTTGAAGATGCTCTGTGGGATTCAGGAAGGGGGACAGAAGAGATTGGTGAGCGCAATTTTAGACTGTGAACATCTTGGAAGAAAATGCTGCCATAGTGAAAACCTTGGCCCTAGAGCATAGTCATTTTTCTTTTCACTTTTTGTAATGCCAGTGAGTCATTAAGGCTGAACTGCATTTGTGATGCTGCAGTTGTCACACTGGGAGTTGACTGGTAGGAGACAGACATCTACTGTATAGGGACTAATAAGGCAACCACCTTTCCTTGTTAGCTATTATATTTTCAAAATAGGGTTTTCTCAAGCTAGATGTGTCATGCATACCTCTAACCCTAGTACTTGGTAATAGGAGGCAGGAGGATTAGAAGTTCAAGTCCAGCCTGGTCTAAAGAGAGTGTACCTCAAAAAAATTAAAGTAGGGTTTCCATCCCCAGGAAATGGTATTGCTACTTTGTATTGCACAGCAAGGGCAAATGGACACATTATTACAATTTTGGAAGTCAGTTGCTAATAGTAGAGTATCTCTTGATGCTCTTCAGAACAAAAGGGAAATTGTGACATTCTCAGATGCTGCCAAAGATGTGTAATCAGCAGAAGCCCTGTGCTTGACACTGAATGCTCATTTTGTTCAACAAAGATGTCCTTTGTTGCAGATCTCCTTTTTGGCCTCTTTAAGTGAATTGGAGCAGTTGTCGATCATGAACAATCCTTGTGTGATGGCAACACCTTCCATTCCAGGGTTTGACTATCGGCCATACATCGTCAGCTGGTGCTTAAATCTCAGAGTACTAGATGGATATGTGATTTCTCAGAAGGAAAGGTGAACATGATCTCTTTAACATGGTGTCAACCACGGGAATTACTGGAAAGGTCATTTTTCTTTTGCTACAGATTAGTAACTGAATTTCTTAAAGCATGTAATTAGAAACTAAAAGCATTAGTGTGATCACAGTGTAGACTATGTACTGATTATTTAGGATTACCCTTCCTTTCTCAGAAAAGACAAGAAATAAATGTTAGTGCTGGCAGCTAGGTGTGGTAATCCCAGTTCTTGGAAAGTTGAGGTAGGAGAATTAGGAGTTCAGAGTCTTCCTAGATTACATTGTTGGTTCTAGGCTAGCCTTGGCTATATGAACTTGCCTGAAACAAAACAAAAACAAAAACAAAAAAATAGGGCTAGGGAATATAGCTCAGTTGGTACAGTGCTTGCATAGCATACGTGAAGCCCTGGGTTTGAGCATTCTTATTATCTTAGCACTTGAGAGGAAGAGGCATGAGGGTCAGATATTCAAGGCCCTCCTTGACAACATAGCAACTACTTAATGAGAGCCTGCCTTAAAAAAAAGTAAAGATCAACTCTAGAGGTTGGGGCTATTGAGTACAAACGCCAAATTTAAATATCCACTTTCTAAAAGTTGTTAATCAGTTATTTGGAAATAATTGGAAATTTGGAAATTGTAACACTTGCCTAGAAACCAGGTTATGACTGTTGTGTAGGATCTAAGATTAATCTCACAAAGCTTGTGAGTTATCATATGTGTAAAGGAAGCATTACTATCTCAGAACCCAGATACCCTTATAGTAATGCCTCTAGGAAATGCGAATGGAGTTTCAGTTTGGAATTCATAGCAGGCATACTGTGCTGTTTGGTCCTCCCCTTCTCATGCCTGGGAAGCAGCAGAAGTGGAACTCCCCCATCCTGAGATCTCTGATTGTCTCTGAGTCTTAGAGCTGGAACTCTACCACAAGATTAGGTCCTCTGGAGACCGGCACATGATCATCAGAACTTTCAGGCAGAGCCTTAGGGAAATTGGGAAGTGGATTAGAGGGTGTGGAGACAGAAGGGATGATGAGTTCTCTGTGCTGTGCCTCTTTTCATTTCTGCTCTTAGAACACACAGATACTCATTCATGGACTCAGCATGTGTTCAACGCTCACTTCTGAAATCCTTTTGGGGGTTGGTTCTCTCCTTCCACCTTGTTGAGGTTGGGTCTTTGTTGTTTCTGCTGCACACTCCAAGTTAGCTGTCCTACCAGCTTTCAGTGATTCTCCTGTTTCCATCTCCCATCTTGCCATAGGAGGGCTGGGGCCAGGGGTGCATGCTACTGCATCTGGCCTTTTTACATAGGTGCCAGGGATTGAATTCAGGACATCAGGTTTGCGTTGCTTTTAAAAAAAGAAAAACTGAGTAATTTGCTGACCCTATAAATGTACTTTTTTTTTTTTTTTTTTGTCTTTTTGTCTTTAGAGCCCTGTAGCTCTAGCAGCCCTGGAACTCGCTATGTAGACCAGGCTGGCCTTGAACTCACAGAGATCCACCTGCCTCTGCCTCCTGAGTTCTGGGATTAAAGGCATGTGCCACCACACCTGACTATAAATGCATTTTAAAAGTGAAAATATGGTTCACTGGAAGCCATACATAATATTATATATTGTGATTGACTGATTAATGTTGCTTTTGGGTTTCTTTCTCCCTTTTTCTCTCTCTTTTTGAGGCAGGGTCTTATGTAGCCTGGCCCTGATCCTGTTGCATTCACCTCCCAGGTGCTGGGATTACAGGTGTATTATCATGCCAGCTTTATGTGTCTTAGGGATACTCTGCCAACTAAACTTATGTCCCCAGGCTGCTCTAACTTTTTAGTACCATAAAATCTCAAGCCTTGCTGGGCATGGTAGTGCACACCTTTAATCCCAACACTTTGGAGGCAGAGGCAGGCAGATCTTTGTCTACATAGCACATTCCAGGCCAGTTGTGGCTACAAAAAGAGACCCTGTCTCAAAACTTGCCCCCTGCAATAAGCAAACAAACAAAAAACAAAACCAACATACACACACACACATACACACACACACACAAAACAAGAGCATCAAGCCTTACATAGTGATACAAGTCTATAATTCCAGCACTTGAGAGAAATGGAGGCAGGAAGAAAGAAGAGTTCAAGGCTAGCCTGGACTACATTAGACCTTATCTCCAACAACAACAACATCAAAATAAACACATCTACCAATTTATTATAGTTATATGCACCACAGGTTGATTATACTGATTGGGTATATTAAAAATAAGTAAATAAAAGATTTAAAAAATTGGAGTGGATTTTATTTATGAAAAACACCAAGTGGTTCTATAGTAATTTAGAAAGATCACTATTGCTTAACAATGCATTCTGACCACCCCTATACAATCATTGCTTCATTTTCCCAGTTTGAAAGCTGAGTGGCTCTATAGTCAAGGAAAGGGGAGAGCATATCGGCCTGGCCAGCATATCCAGCTTGTCCAGTACCTGGCTACAGTCTGTCCTCTCATTTCTGCACTGGGTCTTCAAACTGCAGAGGATGCCAAACTAGAGAAGATTCTGAGTAAACAGAGGTAAGTCCATGTATTTGTGGCAGTTGATGGGATTTATGGGTGAAAATACCTCTGAGTCTTTCATATTTTGGTAGTAGGCAGGAGGCCAGACCTTTGGCCCAACATGTGAGCATTCTGGCTGTTTGCCACTGAAGAAGCCTGCAGAGAAGCTGAATTATATAACATAGCTTGCTCAATGGCAACTGCATTGCTAATTACTTCGTGATTCTTTGGGAAGAACCGAACAATATGAGGAGTGGAATATTTAAAAAAATGTTTTTGTCAGAGTCTTGAGTTACAGTTCAGTGGTTGAGCATTTGTCTAGCATGTGTGAGTTCCTAGGTTTGAACTTTAACACCTCAATAAAAGTACTTGGCCTTTTAAGGTAGGTACATCTATTGTACTACTTTAAAAATTTTATTTTTTTATGTATATGGGTGTTTTTCCTGCATGTATGTAAATGTACCACATGCATGCAGTGCCTACAGAACCCAGAAGAGAGTGTTGGATCCTCTGGAATTGGAGTTATGGATGATTGTTAGCCACCATGGAGTGCTTGGAACTGAACTCAGGGTTTTTGCAAGAATAGCCAGTGCTCTTAACCACTGAGCCATTTCTCTAGCTCCTCATACAACTTTTTAAATATTAGTATTAGCAAGCATAGTCAGAAATATTTAGTAGTCACTTCTTTTATCATAGATCTTGACTTTCAATGTTTTAACATATAAAATGTGTTTATATACGAGCACCTGTATAATTAATTGGTTTTTTAAATTTATTTTTATTTTTGATTATGTGTATATGTGCGTCTCTCTGTGGGTTTGTGTATGGGAGTGCAATGACCTCAAGTCCAGAAGACAGCATCTAATTTTCCTGGAGCTGGAGTTACAGGCACTTGTGAGCTGCCCCGTGTGGGTGCTGGGAAACAAGCTTGGGTACTCTGTAAGAGCAGTAAGTGCTCAGCCTCTGAACTGTGCTCCAGCCTCCTTAATTGTTTTTTTTGAGGCAGGATTTCATGTAGACTAGTTGACTTTGAAGTTATTACATAGGAGAAAATGACTGTGAACTAAGTACTGAATTTACAGGCATGTGCCACATGCCCATCTTTTGTCGAATAATTTAACAATTAGTTAAAAAAATGTTATTTTCTTTATTTTTATTTTATGTGTATGCGTATATGGTGTACATGTATGCATGTGCACCAGTGTCATGGGATGCCCTCGGGGCTCAGAAGAGGGTGTTGGATCCCCTGGAACTGGAGTTACAGATGGTTGTTAGCCATCATATGGGTCCTGGGATTCAAACCTGGGTCTTCCTTCAAGAACAGCCAGTTGCTCTTAACTGCTGAGCCATCTCTCTAGCCCCTTAACAATTAGTTTTAGCCTTTCTAAAACAAATTTTTCAAATGAGACTGTAATTTGTCAGTGACTCAAAGTAGCTAACTTTGCAATTTGTAAATTTCTATCTTTTCAGCATTGTTGATATAAGAAGCAGAAAAGCTTTCTTTTCTAAGTGATGACATCAGATATTATTTATTTTTAGGTTTCACCAGCGGCAGCTGCTGAACCAAAGCCAAAATGAAGAATTGTCTCCTCTTGCTCCTATTGAAACAAGGACACCCCTTACACCTGAGTGTTCAAGCCCTGTTCAAGATTGCCAGATAGGTCAGGAAAGTGGTAAGTCATTTTATCTTTGATCCTAGTTCTTCAACTTATTTGATTTGATTTACTGGGTATTATAACACAGAAAGAAAGAAAGAAAAAGTACTTTTGTTTATTTGTTTTAGATGGGCTCTCTATTCTATATAGCTCTTGCTGGTCTGAAATTCACTAAATAGTCCCGTCTAGTCTTGAATTTCCTGAGAATCCTCTTTCTTTCTTTCTTTCTTTCTTTCTTTCTTTCTTTCTTTCTTTCTTTTCTTTTCTTTTCTTTTCTTTTCTTTTTTTTTTGAGACAAGGTCTCACTGTGAATCCCTGGCTGCCCTGGAATTCACTATTTAGACCAGTCTAGCCTTGGATTCAAAATTTGCCTCCTTCCCTCTGTCATCTGAATAATGAAATTAAAGGTGTGTTACCATGCCCAGCTCCTTGCTACCTCTTGAATGATGGGCTATAGGCATGTGCCACCAAACCCAGCCTAAAAGTCTGCGTGTGTGTGTGTGTGTACATATATATGTGGTATGTGTGTGTATATATATGCTGTGTGCATATATATTATATATATATATATATATGTGTGTATATATATTGTGTATGTGTATTTATTTTTATGTTTTGTGTATGAGTGTTTTGCCTGCTTGTATTTACACCATGTACATGCAGTGCTGGTGGAGGCCAGAAGAGGGTGTCCTGTCCTCCTGGAACTAAAGTTATTGATGGTTGTTAGCTGCCATTTCGGTGTTGGAAACTAAACCCAGGTCCTCTGTAAGAGCAGCAAGTACCCTTAACTGCTGGGCCATCTCTCTAGCCTCTACTTTTATAACTTTTTATTACTTTAACTTTAATGATCATGTGAATATATGTGTATATATTTATACACACATATGTGTATGGATACATATGTATATATTTATATATGCATATATATTTCACATATGTGATTGCATATATGTGTATGTATACTATATTTTTAATTTTAAAATGTAATTTTATTTTTCTGTGTGTTCATGGTGTATGTGGGAATGCATGTGACATGGGGTGTGTGTGTAGGTCAGGAGACAACTCTGTGAGGTTAGTTCTCTCCTTTTCCATGGGTTTGAGGGATTGAACTCAGGTTTCTAGAATGTACAGCATGTCCCTTTATCTGCAGAGCCATCTTGATGGTCTCCATATTTCTGATTACTAAAAATATTTCTTGAGGGGGCTAGAGAGATAGCTCAGCAGTTTAGAGCATTTCCTATTCTTCCAGAGGACCAGGGTTTGGTTTCTAGTACCATATGAGGCAGCTTATAACACCTGTAACTCCAGTTAAAGGAAATCTTTTTTCTGGCTTTCTCAGTTCCCTGCTCCCCAGAAACACACACATACACATAAGTTAAAACAAAACAAAACAAAAAAAACATTTCAAGGACAGCTGTCTTTTTTCAGGGGGCTGGGTAGAGTTTTAATATAGGGCCTGAGCTGACCTGGAATTCTGCTATGTTTACCTGGCTGTCTCCAATCCCACAGATATCCACCTGCCACTGCCTCCTGAGTACTGGGATTAGTGGTGTGTATCACTACTTAGTGACAGCTGTTTTTTGTATAGACTTGAGGTTTTGATTATTCTCCCACCCAAGTACTACCCAAACTGGACCCTGCTTAATTTCTGAGATTGGGTATGTTCAGGGTGGTATGGTATAGACACATTTGAGTATTCTAACAATTATTGTAATTTTTGTTTTGGGGGGCTGGAGAAATGGCTCAGAAGTTAAAAAAACTGGCCGCTCTTAAAGAGGACTTGGTTTGGGTTTCCAGCACCCACCTGGCAACTACCAACCATCTGGAACTCCAGTTCCAGAGGATCTAATGCCCTTTTCTGACCTCCAAGGGCATTGTGAGACATGGGTGCACTTACATACATGCAGGCAATACATTCATACACATAAAATAAAAATAATAAATAAAATATTAAAAATTTTTTTTTTGATTTTATTTATTTTTATTTTATGGGTATGAGTGTTTTGCCTGCATGTAAGTGTACTTATGTTATGCAGTGTCCACAGAGGTCAGAAGAAAGTGTTAGATCCCCTGGAATTGGAGTTATAGATGGTTGTTAGAACCAAATGTGGGTCCTCTGCAAGAGCAGCCAGTGCTCTTAACTGTTGAGTCATCTCTCCAGCCCCCGTTGTTTTGTTTTTTGAGATAGAGTCTCATGCTATAACCTAGGCTGGCCTGGAACTTATTATGTAGCCCAGGCTTGCCTTTAACTAATGGAAGTCCTCTTGCCTTAGCCTTAAAGTGCTGGGATTACAGGCATGAGCCACTACTCCTACTTTAAAAAAAAAAAAAACATTTTCTTAAATGTTTGGCTTGATGTTTTAGGCATATTAGAGGAAACTCAGAAGGCATTTTATTGTATTTTACTATATTTCAAGGATTAGATTTCATTATAAGAGTTAATGAAATGGTTCAGCAGGTAAAGGCGCTTAGCACCAAGCCTTACAACCTAAGTTTGATCCCTGTATTCAATATGGTAAAGGAGAGAGCTGACTTCCACAAACTGTGCCCTGACCTCCATATATATATATATATATATATATATATATATATATATATATATATATATATAAATAAATTTTTTTTTAAGTTTACAGTTAAGAAGTCTCTTCAAATACTTAGTGATTTAAATGATGCTCTCTTGATTCTTCTAGAACCTGTCATCCAAATCAATTCTTGGGTTGGGATGAGCAGTAATGATGACCACTTATATGCTATTAAGAATAATTTTTCAGCCTCTATACACACTACAAGATATTCTCGAAATGACCTTCACCTGGAAGATATCCAGACAGACGAGGACAAGTTAAACTGTAGTCTTCTCTCTTCAGAGTCTACTTTTATGCCAGTTGCATCAGGACTGTCTCCAGTATCACCCACTGTTGAGCTGAGGCTACAGGGCATTAACTTGGACCTAGAAGATGATGGTATTGCAGATGAATCCGTGAAAGTGTTGGAAAACCAGGACTTGGATAAGAATGAGGAAAAGGCTCTATGGGGTCCAAATGAGAATTCTATTCAAATGTTGAAAAGTAAGATCAGTCCTGAAGTAAATGAGAAAGCCAGACTATTACCTTGTCCTAAGTCAACAATAATCAATGCCATCTTGAAGGATGATAGCCCTACATCTTTTCCTGAGTCAGCTGGACACAGTGTCTCTCATATGGAGCTAGATAGTGAGGAAATCATGTCTCATACAACTTCAGAGAAATTTCCCTGCAGGAGTTTTATCCAGAGCCCTGTTGCTTTGGGGCAAAATAAAGTTTTCCTTCAGAAACTAAACAGAGCAGCCACCAAGCTTCAGGCCTGTTGGCGGGGCTTTTATACCAGGAACTACAATCCACAAGCCAAAGGGGTACGTTACGAAATCCGGCTTCGCAGAATGCAGGAGCACATCGTCTGCCTAACGGATGAAGTAAGGAGGTGGGTCAGAAACTGTTGGCTTAGGGTGCTGGTTCTTAAATTGTTTTAGAATTCAGTGCCGCTGTGGTCATGTCACATTTCACACCAGGTGGCCACTGTTCGTTTACTCTTTATTTCTTATGTGTGTTGGAACCATCTTGTGGCACAGATTGTCATGTTCATCTCCATTTCCAGCATAATTGGTACATGGGTACAGTATCACAAAAGATGTCCAATGAATGTGAGCAACCTAGAATTCCAAAGAAAGAAGCATACAGATACTGTAGAAAAACTGGATAAGCAAAAAAAAAAAAAAAAAAAAAAAAAAGGAAGAGGAGTTCACATAGAACCAGGTGGAATAAGAACTAGAGAAAATAGCAGGGATTCAAATGACTAAAATTCTGGGGCTGGTATGAATTAGTTTTCAATTCCATGACTCACATGTTTTACTGATTCCCACCCAGGAAGATTAGGATTTCATTAGTATTGCAACCAGCATTATTTATTATCATCAGGTGGAACAGGAGAAAGTAGCAAAAGAGACAGAGAAGGAACAGCCAGGAGAGTGTATTGTGTTCAGTTCCAGTGGGGCAAAGTGTCTGAGGAGTGTGAGAAGACAGAGAGCTAGATGTTAGATTTAGCCACTGGCAGTTATTGGTGGCTGTGTTGGTGATCCTCAAGACTGTCCTCAAGTTCCATGGTTTGCTAAATAGACTTACAGAACTCATGAACATTGCTCTGTTCATGGTTACTGGTTATTATAGCAAAAGCAAACAGATGAAAATGTCACATGGGGAAGACCAGGTAGAAGCTCCCAGCTTTCCTTTTCCAGTTGACTCATAGAGATATAGGGCTTATTCCCACCACTAGGATGTATGACTATGTATATAAAATACTGGCAGCCAGAGAAGCTTTCCTGAGCATTGTGGTCCAGGGTTTTTACTGGGGAGTCATATAGGCATTGAGAGCCCATGTGACTGACTTTCCTCAGATCCCAAGTTCCCTAGAAGTAAACCGGTACATGTAGGCCGAGGGCTCCAGGTGAACAAAATGGATGTTTACCAGAAATCATATTGTTAGTGTAAGCTCCAGTCCAGCTCAAGTTCCCAGGTGTACAGAGATAAAGATAGTCTTTTTAGGTAGTTCTTTTCCAAGGGCTGAAAGGATGCTTTCTTCTCTTTCTTATCCTTGGAACATGTGGGACATGAACATCCCAGTCCTGCTGAGTTAGTCTTTCATTGCACAGTGCATTTCCTAAGAGTGGCTTTAGTGGTGTGGAGGGATGAAAGCCAGTTTGGGATGCATTGGATAGTGAATAAAGAAGGAGTTTAAAGAATGAATGGCACTAGCTCCTTGGCAACATTGCTTTATAGGAGGAAAAGAAAGTAGGCAGTTGCTGATGAGGAATCCGTAGGTAAAGAACATTCTCCTAAAAATGGGAGCTGAAGAGTGTGTTTATGTGTTGATGGGAATGATTATAAAGGAACAACTGATCGTGCAGAGGGAAGGAAGGAGAAGCACAGGAGTGAAGTTGTTGAGAATTGAAAGAGGGCTTCGGCGCACAAGGAGAGGATGTGGCTAGAGGTATGAGCAGGGTGGGTAAGGAGCACAGTGCGGGAGGATGGGAAGGTTGATGTGTCTTCTTGTTCTGTGATGTGTCAGGCATGGTGAGTACTTGAAATGAGACAGGGGTAGGAGAAGTCAGAGTTGTGAGAGTGTCATCTTAAAAGTGAACTTGAGAAGTCTGTAGTTCCAGCTACTCAGGAGGTGGGAGGATCATTTTGAGTCCAGCCTGCATTAACACAATATGATCCTGAAAACCAAAACATAGGCCATAGATCAGGTTGTGACAGTTAGTTAGTTAGTTTGTTATTTATTTGTTTCTTTCTTTCTTTCTCTGTCTGTTTGCCTGTCTGTCGTCTGTCTTTTCTTTTTTGTTGTTGTTCTTTTGAGACAGGATCTCCTTATGTAGTCCTGCTTGGCCTGCACTGGCCATATAGACCAGGCTGCCCTTGAACTCAGAGCTCTGCCTGCCTCTGCCTTCCAAGTGCTGGGATTAAAGATGTTCAGCACCACATTTGTACAGGTTGTATGTATCATTTTCATCAGCGGCTCTCAGCTTTTATGCCTAGGTTCAGGTATGATTCTGTTAAGAATTTTTATTTATTATCCCCTTCCCCTGGCAACTAACTACAGTAGAGATAGAAGGAAGAGCAAGAGAGCTGAAGATACAGGGAGGGAGAAGAAATGATAGATCCTGGAATTTAAATGAAATGGAAGGAAGTGAAGGCAGGAAGGCAGGTTATTGGATTGCAGGTCTGGATTGTTGCATTGGGTGCCAGAGCAAGGGACCTGGGAGACAAGAGCATACCAAGCAGGTAGTGTTGCAGTTTTAGAATTCTTTTGTTTTTAAATTTTTTACATTTATTGTTTTGTGTGTGTGTGTGTGCGCCACAGACTGGCATGGAGACAGCGGTGAATCGGGGAGGGCAGTGGGAGTTATTGGCCAAAAGAAATGGGGGATTTACCAGGATAACATTTCTCAGAGGAGTTAGATAGAGTCACTTGAAAGCAGTTGTGAGAAACAATTTGCTGACTCTGATGCATGAGAAGAAAAAAAGGGCTTCGACTTGAAAGAGCTATAGCGTTTGCACAAATGGATCTGTTTCAGTCAAGGAAAAGTTTAAAGAATGGTGGCATCTATTAGGGAGTTTGCTGATTACAATTCAGGAGTGCCAGATGGTACATTAGAACATGTTGGCAAAGCTAGAGAAAGTGGAGAATTGGATTGAATGTTCTGAAAGCAGGTGAGGTATAGCTCAGTGGTAGAGTTTTTATCTAGCAGGGACAAAGGCCTGGGTTTGATTTCCAGTACTACCAAAAAAAAAAAAAAAAAAAAAAGAATCCATGCTGGGTGTGGTGGTGCAGCCCTTTAATCCCAGTACCCAGAGGCAGAGGCTAGTGAATCTCTGTGAGTTCAAGGCCAGTCCCAGGTCTACATAGCCACTTTAAGGCTAACTGGGGCTGCAGGGAGACTATCTCAAAAAGGCAAAAAGACTCCACACACATAAAACAAACTTTGGAACAAAGTGGCAGTGACATGCTGAGTGGTAAACTTAGGTTTGGAGTAGACTGAGAATCGAAGTGGCCTCAGTGAGCTCAGAATGACTAATGAATGACAGCCAGAGACAGATGGGGTAGGCTTGTTGATATATTTTTTCCATTGGCAATACTTTTTAAAAGAAGATTTATTTTATTTTTATATGTATGAGTGTTTTGCTTGAATGTATGTAAATATGCCATGTGTGTGCAGTGACAGAGGAGGCCAGAATAGGAAGTTAGATCTCCTGGAACTGAAGCTACAGACTGTTATCAGCTGTCATGTGGGTGCTGGGAACTGAACAATAGGTCCTCTGCAAAAGCAGCCAGTGCTCTTAACTGTTGAGCCTTCTTTCCAGCCCTTCTTCTGTTTTGGGGTAAGATTGAGACAGGGTCTTATTGTGTGCAACCCTAGGTGATTTGGGATTTACTTTGTAAATCAGGCTGGCCTCAAATTCAGAGATCCACTTGCCTTTGCCTGCTCAGTGCTAGAAGTAAGACATGTGCCAGCACATGTCTGATCCATCAGCAATACTTTGCAGAATAAATATCTGAATTTCAGAACATCTTTGGTTTCTATTTTGACTTTTTAATTTCTATTATTTTTCTTTTTTGAGACAGGGTCTCACTATGTAGCCCCAGTAGGCCTGGATCTGCCCGCCTCTGCTCCCAAAAGCTGTTTCAGTCAAGGAAAAGTTTAAAGAATGGTGGCATCTATTTTGAATCATAGTTTAAAAATAAAGTTTGAGTTTACACTTTCTAAAAATAGAAATTGTTACTAGGTTATGAATCTCTAATACATTTGTTTAGTAGTTAGGAAGTTTAAATCAAAATAACCTTCCTTGTGTCAGTATGGTGTTTTGAATCACTGCAGATTAAGAAAAGAAAGAGATGAAGAACGTGCTAAGAATTTTGTACAAGAAGAAGCTGTCAGATTCCTCTGGAACCAGGTAAACCCCTCCTGTTGATTTCCCTAATATGTATGAACAAAGAAAAACTCTAGATTCCTTGAAATAAGCATAGTCAAGAATACTTTTTCCTTTATTTATGAGGAGTCGGGGAGGGCTGAGTGGGGTGTTGGTGATGGACCCTAAGGCCTCACATGTGTTAGGTAAGCCCTCTACCACTGAGCCATATCTCCAACCCTGTGTACCCTTTCTAAAGTTAATGGTGTGGTTTTGTGTTCTTTTCCACTAACTCTAAACTATGACAGTGAATTTTGTTACATTTTAATCAGAAGAAATTTTTCTTTCATAAATCTGAAAAATATAGTCTAAAGTCAAAGGAAAGTTCTTTTGGGGGATTTTTTTTTTTAGAAAAAGTCTCACTGTGTAGACCAGGCTAGCTTTCCTTCAGATTTGCTGCTTCCTCCTACTGTGGCCTCCCAAGGGCTAGGATTACAGTGCACACCACCACACCTCCTAAATGTGATAACTTTTCAAGAGATAACAAAAATGCAATTTAAAGTTTTACACAGCTCTCTACTGGGAATATTTTACCTTTTTTTCTCTTTTTTTAAAAGACAGGGTCTTGCTAAATAGCACAGGTTGGCCTCAGACTCGTAATTCTCCTGCTTTTGCCACTTCAGTGCTAGAACCACAGGTATTCATCATCAAGCCCTTCTGTCAGAAATGTGAATGGATGATGAATAAAACAGTGTATGATGCTTGCCATATGTGTCCTAAAAAGTTCATATGAATGGTTGGGAGATAGGGTTTGAATCCTGTATATAATGGAACATTCTAGGAATATTTCAGCCATTCGTGGTGGCATGCCTGCAATCCCCGCACTCAGAAGGCAAAGGTAAAGAGATAAGGAATTGGAGACCAACCTGGGCTTTATAGCAAGTTTGAGGCCAACCTGTAGCCCTGTGTTAAAAAAACAAAAACAAAAGACAAAATAAAACAAGAAAAAAAGAAACCAAACAATTTAAGCTTTTAGTTTTACTAATATTGTATCAGATATTTCCTGATGATGATTTCTTAGAAATATTTTTATCAAACAGTTTGTTATAATTAGATATGACCTATAAAATAAGAATATATTAATTTAAAGATTTTGTGTTTACCGTCAGTAGGGAAATGGTTAAATAAATTCTAAAAATAACAACACTAGACAATACTGTTATGCCAAAATACTATGGGAGAATTTAAAAGAATAAGATACTAATATGGACTGACCTGGAAAGATCTTCAGAATAATACTGTCCAAGGAATAGCAGCAGGATGCGGAGCTTAAAGTTCTACCTGGTTTTAAAAGCTCTCTGAGGGCCAATGAGATGGCTCAGTGGGTAAATGTGATTGCCGCTAAGCCTGACAACCCGAATTCAAATCCCTAGGACCACATGGTAGAAGGAGAGAACCAACTCCTAAAAGCTGTTCTCTGACTTCCACATGCATACCGTGGTATATGTGTGTTGTCTTCCATAAACAAATTAAAAATACACATTTTAAAAAGCTCTGAGCATTTGAAAATACAGAGAAAAGGGGCATATTTTAAGCTACTATCAGAAATTACCTTGGAGAATGGTCAGAGTGAAACTAAAACTTCTATATATTGCTTCCCCCCATCCATGCTATGTATCTTATTTTATTATTATTTTTTATTTACCATGTATCTTTTGTTATTTTTATTTTATGTGTATGAGTATATTGCCTTCATATATGTAAATACACCTGTGTTGTACAATATTCTCAGGGATCAGAAGAGGGTGTGAGATCCCCTGGAACTGGAGTTATGGATGATTGTTAACTGCCATGTGGGTGCTGGTAACCAAACCCTGGTCTTCTGCACAAGCAGCCAGTGCTCTTAACTGTTAACCACTGAACCTTCTCTCCAGTGTTGTGTCCCCTCAATGCCCCCTGCTTTTCTGAGGCAGGATCTTATGTATCCCAGATTGGCCTTAAACTCACTAAGTGGCCAAGGAATGACCTTGAACTCCTGATCCTCCTTCCTCCACGTCACAAGTGCTAGGATTGTAGGTGTGCGCCACCACAACCAGTTTATGAGATGCTGGAGATTGAACCTAGGCCTCATGCATGCTAAGAAAGTGTGCTAGGAAAGCACTGTACCAACTGAGCTATATCCCCAGCTATAACATTTTGTTTGAAAATTTTGAAGTTTTATTTTTACCTTAAAATGTAAAAGGTCATATTATCTAGAACTTGGCATAGTTTTAGTCATTTCAGAAAATTGTATGTACTATATTTTCTTTGTCTCACTATGTAGCACTGGTTGGCCTGGAACTTGCTATGTAGACCAGGCTGGCCTTGAATTTAGAGATCTGCATGCCTCTGCCTCTGGTATGCTGAGATTAAAAGCTTGTGCCACCACACCAACTGTTTATAGTATGTTTAAAAATAATGAAAGATTCTCATGTCTGCATGGATATCTAAATAGACCTTTTTTGGAGGATCTGCTTATACTGTTAGGCTCTGATTGGTCTTATTGATTAGATGTCAGTATATATTTTGTATATTATTGATCCCTTAGTCAGTTAGACATGAGCTATCATCGTGTTGCTTGTTGTTTTTCCAGTGAAGTAGGAAATTGCTCTGGCCTTGCCCTCGTGTTGGTGAATGCACTTTGCTACCAAGGACATACGTGCTTGGGTTGGAGGAAAGAATTATGAAAAGGATCAGGGAGTAATGAATGAATACAGCTTTGTGACTGCTGGGAAAAAGCTGAGAGGACATTTTTTAAAGGCAGGATTTTATCTTAGATTAGAGCTATATCCTCTGCTTTACAGGTAAGATCTCTACAAGCTTGGCAACAGACCGTGGACCAGCGTCTGATTTCCTGGCACACTGATATTCCTCATCTATCAAGTACTCTGGGGCCATCTAAACCTCCAATATTTACCCAAAGTCAGAATCCCTCTTCTGATCAAAATTCTGCTTGGTTCATTGCTCAGGATGAAGCTCCTCAAGAGAAATCCATACCAGAATTTCCAGACTCTGGTTTTCATTCCTCCATAACAGAACAAGTTCACTATTTGCAGGATTCTTTGGATTTTGAAAAAAGTTCCACAGAAGGCAGTGAAAGTTCCGTATTGGGGAATTCCACTGACACAGTCAAATATGGTAAAGAACCCGATTTAGAGGATGTTAGTGAGGAACTCAGTGACTGGAGTAAGGAAAGCTCAAACAATGAGCAGGATGGTAATCTGTTGGAGCAGTACTTAACTTCGGTTCAGCAGCTAGACGATGCTGACGAGAGGACAGATTCTGATGAAGTGGCAGGAGACAGTCAGCTTCCGGTAGCTTGTTCCCTGGAAAGATTAGGTGCCTTATCTGACAGCGCTTCCGTAGGTGACGCTCACAGTGGATCTCCCACTTTACAAGATGAAATCAGCCAGACACAAGAGAACAGTGAGTTAAAGTCGGAAGTTCAAGGGCAGCAGTCAGAGCGTGACTCTTCATTTCAGGTTTTGCATGTAGGTGTTACTGTATAGTGTCTTCACTTCTTTTCTTTAGAAGAGAGCAGCCGTTTCCCCATTCTGTTATTGTTTATATATAAAACTTACATTCTTGTCTCAGACTTTTCAGATTTGAGATACTGAGCTTATTCATTTTGATTTTACTATTTAATTGTAATTTACTAAACTATTTATGTTAAAAGGTTTATGCACTTTATTTCTTAACAGTTACATCAATAATGTTTCTTTTATGTACTTCCCTTCAAAAATAATTTCTTAAAGAAAGTAGTAAATTTCACCTTAGTGACATAATAGGAGACTTTTGTTCTTCTTAATCATATCATAAGAAATGTATTATGTATGCATGACAAATATCAGTTGTGAACTATTGACATTTGCCATATAGCTCCTTCCTTGAACCAAAAACATGTTTTCTTCCTCTTAGTCAAAAAAAACCCTTCTTATATGAGAAAATTTAGGGAGAAAAAAATCATAGGGGTTTTTGAGCCCAGGGCTAAGCATGTGTTCTGCTACTGAGCTATCCCCCTGACCCCTTGATTATAAGATTCTTTTTAAAAAATATTTTGTTATTTTTATTTTATGTATATGAGTGTATTGCCTGCGTGTATTAAGTGCACCCATGTTGTGCAGTGCCCTTGGAGGTCAGAAGAGGGTGTTGGATTAGATTCCCTAGATAACAGATGATTGTTAGCCACCACATGGGTGCTGGGAACTGAACCCAAGTCCTCTGAAAGAGTAGCCAGTGAGTGCTCTTAACTACTGAGTCATCTCGCCAGCCCCTATTATAAAATTCTTTAGCGGGTGATTCAATTGCTTCATGACAAACTTCAGCTAATTTGTGAATCAGTTTTGAAGTGTTCCATCCAGGATTAAAAATTAAACTTAGTTGGGTGAGAATTTTTCTCTTTGCTCTTAAGAAAGGAGATGCAAGGCCCATTCACTGGAATAATGCTACCCAAATGTTTCTCTTTTAATTGTGTGCTTTTTTTTTTTTAACTATGCTGATAAACATGTGCCAATATATTGGGAAGAAATATGTTGTCAGAAATCAAAATATATGTTCATCTTCTGTGTTCTTGGCTTCTATTTTTATATGTCTGTCAGCAGAAGGTCTAAAGTTGTTCATTTCACTTTTTTTGTGTGTGGCAATGGGGAGGCAGGCTAGGCCTTGTTATCCTAGGCAAGCACTGTACCACTGAGCTTTAGCTCAGCCCTTCCTTCACTTTGGAGCTTTGCCCCAGAGTGAAAAAACATTTAAAATAATACTACTGATAGAGTGAGAGTCATTTTTTTTTAAGTGCCACTTTTGAAAGACAATTTAATGGTGGTTAAGAAAAAAAGTAAACCTCATTTGCTAAAAATAATATGTATATATATATATATACATATGTATTTCATGAAGAAATAAAATTGTGCTTGATTCTTGTAGGTAGGAACATCTATAAATCAAAGGTAGTATTTGGAAGCTTCATATTTACCTTTTAGAATGCTCTAATATATTAAACAGCACAGATCTGATTTCCCCAACTATGGACAAGCAACTGTTTGAAATTCTAGCAGTACTTGTATTATCTAAACCTAGGTGCTAAATATATCATTCATTATTCTGTTATAGCCATTAGAATGCTTTATATAATTATATAAAATAAAAATTTCTGATCCTTCAAAAATAAAGTTGAGGATCACATGGAATTCTTTGTTGACAGAAACATTCCTGCACTGTGGCCAGCTGTGTTCTTCTCAGTTTATAAATGTATAGTGTTTAGGTTGAGAAAACTTGGATTTCATTCTCAGAAATCTAGAATCCCTTGGAGAGGAAATGTTTTCTGGTTTTTATGAACAAAATAGTCTTGTCTTCGAAGAGATTTCTCTAGTGAAGCATGTGTAACATCAAATGCATGTTGAATAAAAGTTGATTTTGAATTTTTGAATAATGCTAATTATCTTTATGATTTTGCATTTCTTTCTTTAAAAGATGTGTGTGTGTGTGTGTGTGTGTGTGTGTGTGTGTATACGTGCTCACATAAGCCAGAAAGGGGCATCATATCTTTTGGAACTGGATTAATGCGTTTGTGAGCCACTGGATATGGGACCTGGGATCTGTATTCTACTTCTACCCAGTAAGCTCTCTCAACTGCTGAGCCATCTCTCCAGCCCTATTTTGTGTTTCTTCTTGAATACAAAGAAAGAAATTTTCTTCTTTCTTTTCTACTTTGCAGTTAAGTGCCTCTTTTGCTCCCTTCAGTTAGATACTGAAAAACCAATTTGCATGGCACTAGTACCAAAATATGACTTTCATGGTACAGTAATTTTTCAGAAAAGCTGCTGGAATGTCATGGTTCAGTATTCCCTAAGAACATGTCTGCTAGCATTGCCTTCCTCTTTAAGTAATGGCAGACAGAGCTATTTGATTGACTCAGCATTGTCAGCAGAATTTTACTTTTGCTTGCTTTTCTAGTGTGAAAAATAGTATTCAATATATTTTTTTTGAGAACTAGACAGGCTATGGTAATTATTTATATTCTACGTTATTTTACTAAAGTTTAGAAATACAAGAATATTAAATAGCCTTCTCCCAGCTGTAGAGCATCTTGACTGTAGACTGAAAATACTGTAACTTAGAAAGTAGAAAGACTAGGGCATAGACAATGTATTTTCACTGATTTATAATGTAATTTAAAGGTAATTTATGTAACTTAAGAAATTTGTTTAACTCTTTGGGTTATTTGTTAGTTTGACTGAAGAGGGAATGAGTCAGGTAAAGTTTAGGGAACTGGACTTTGAACATGGCTTTTTCTGACAGGCGAGGTTTCCTTCAGTTGTGCTATTTTGATGTATATCAGTTCTCTTTATTATGGAATAATTGATAATCAGTTAGAAATTACTGCTGAAGTACAGACTCATACCATGTGAGACTCAGAAGGAATCTTAAGGTTATTTGTTGCATCTTCCTCTCCCTCCGCCTCCCATTCCCTCTCCCGCTCCCTGTCTCCCTTCATCCAAGTCTCTTCAAATTATTCAAAAGGGGCATTAGCTCTACTTCATGGACTGACTATATTGTTTTAAAGTTGACACAAAAGCTCAGAGAAGGTAAATGACTTGCCCAAGGTTATAACTAGTCAATAATAAAGTGTGAAAACATGTTTCTGTGTTCCAAAATTTTATTTTGCCTTCTCTATTAATCTACATTTTGGGAGTGAGAAAGACTCTGTGTTTGAAAGAGGTAGAAAAGCTTTCAAGAGAGCTAAAAAATAACTAAATCGTTCAGAATGACTGTTCTCAAAAAAAAAAAAAAAAAGGTGACTTCATTAAATTTTTTTTTTTTTTTAAAGAGCAGCTGCAGCAGTAATGCACACCTGAAATCTAGCACCTGGGAGGTGGAGGAGGTAAATCAGGAGTTCAAGGCCAGCCTCAGTTATATAATGAGAGATTCAGGCCACCCTGGGCTATCTGAGACCCTGTCACAAAAAGCAAACAAAACAATAGTAAAATTAAAATTTTTAGAAAATAATCACTGTATCTTATTTATTTGATGACAGGTAATGTTACATATTGCTGAGGTCTGTAAAATTTTCTTGAGAAATACTGAATTTGATTACATTTCACCTTTTATAGAACAACAGATGCTAAGATTTAACTCTTTATGTGCAGAAAAGTCTAATCATGACAGTTGATGATATTCAAAAGTAGTTTGGTTTTAGAAGTAATTATAAAAGACATCACAATATGCATGTTTTGGAAAAGTGGTTTTTGGCCACATAGTTGTTTATATATTTGTAAATAGCTTTATTCTTTAACTACATGGGTGCCATTCTTGAGTGTATGTTTTTCCTTTATGTATTTTAGGTTATTTTAAATATATAAACATCCTAATAGTGTACTTTCCTCCTATTTATTTAAGACAAGCCTAGTTCTACTTTTCACAAATACTTTCAGGTATATACAGGCTTTAAATATTATACTTTTGCTCTTGGGAATTTTTTCATGCAATGTATTAAAACTGGATTTATAAATTTTTTTTTTTCTGAAGAATTACAACAGGAGGAAGCAAGAAATCCAGACAATGGATCAATTCCTATTCATAAAGAAAAAAAAAGACTTCATTGTTTAATGGATATTCTTATTTTGCTACATCCCATGTTAAAAGGCATTTATTATGGCTGTATTTTAGCCTTCAAACACATAGGATCCTTATTCTTGAAGTGAAGCCTAAATAATATGTAAAGAACATTCTAAGCTTTTTTTTAGGTGGGGTCTCACCGTGTTGCCTAGGTTGGTTTTGAACTCCTGTCTTCAAATAATCCTCTTGCCTCAGCCTTCAGAATAGTTGGGGCTATAGGCATCTAAACATTTTAAATATTACTTTCTCTGATAAAGTCTACTGTGCCATATTAAAATTAAAAGTCAAGTAAACAAAGCAGTCCTTACAGTCTTACAGAAAAAAGGATCACTGTCTTTTTAAAGATGCAGTGCTTTTTATCTGTGAATGGGTGGAAATCACATTGAATTTTATTCTTTTTATTGGTTTTAGTGGATAGAAGGAATCATTCCATAGAGTGGCCTTGTTTTCTAGTATCTTAGAATTTTTTTTTATAATATGTGTGTGTGTGTGTGTGTTTGTGTGTGTGTGTGTGTATGTTTTGCTAGAGATCAGACCCAGAGCCTCACACATGGCTAGGCAAGCACTATACTGCTTAACTACATGGTAGCCCTATGTTTCATAATATTTTTAATGTTGGCAATAAGAGTTTTAAACAATTTGATTTTGTACTATTTTTCCATATCTCTTGAATATTACCATAAAAATAGTGGGTGACTGAAGTGGTTTTAGTCTGTTTTATGAAAGCTTGGTATTTTATATTGTGCTTTTTATTTGTATTTGAGTCTGTCTAATTTTAAATAAAAGGTTTATACATTTGAGTGCTTTCTCTGTTTATTTCAGTGATCAATAGTCAGTAGATAACATTCAGAACAACTGTTCTCTAAAAAGTCCAGATTATTGGGGCTGGAGCAATGGCTCAGGAGTTAAGAGCACTGGCTGATTTTGCAGAGAACCCTGAGTTGGGTTCCCAGCATCCTCAGTGACTCCAGTTCCAGGGAATCCAATACCCTCTTTCTGGCTTCCAAAGGCATGTCACGTACATACATGCAGGCAAAACACTCATATGCATAAAATAAAAAGTAAGTGGAATTAAAATAATATTTTGAGACAAGGTCTTCCTGTACAGCTGGGCTGGAACTCACTAGGTAGTCCAGGTTGGCCTTGATTTCACAGGAGATCTACCTGCCTATGCCTCCTGAGTGCTGGGATTAAAGGCATGGACCACCATGCTACATAAATAGAATTTTAATAATAGACTGTTGACATTATCTAATGAAAACACCAGAGTCATTTCCAAAGCAATGCTCTCTGAGCAAAAGTATTGTGGGGATTTTATACATGGTGCTTATATATATGCTCATAAAGGGGTGGGCTCATTCCAAAGCATGCTGAGTTAAGGCGTACATTCTTGAGCATGATCAGTTTAAGGTCATAATTGAAAAGAAAAGATAGTAGACAAATTTTGGAGGGTACATTCAGCCCAAAGTCATGGTGTACATATGTAAAAGATTAAAGTGATAAACAGAAATGCCACTGGACATGTTCAGCTTGCACCATAAAGTTTTAGCTAAAAAGAAAAGGATGCTGTGAGAGTTTGTTAACATAAGACTCTGCCTTGCTTCATCACTAACAGATGCTCTTCTGCTGGTGTTCCCCTGTGCACGAAGCAGATACCTGTGCCTGAGTGATGCAGTAGGATCTGCCTTGCATCGCGTTGCTCAGTGGTCAGCTGGGTATCTCCCTGCCGCTGAGCTGTGCTGTGCTCTAGACCCTAAAGGTAGTCCCAACAGAGGCAACTACTCAGTGGTCAGCCTGCAAAAGCCACTGAGTTGTGGAAAGGATCAGGCAGCAGCTGTCTGACAGTTGAAGAAGCAGCTGAACAGTTGGAGAACTGCAGGAAGGAGGGAAGCGGAAGTAGAGAGACCACAAGAAAGAACTGAAAGCTGATAAACAGCTGTCAGGAGCCAGAGAAGAGAAACTTCAGGCCCTGGTTGCCAGAAGCGTTCTAGACAGTTAGCAAGTCTTTAGGGCGAAGGGTCTGAGACCCCAGGCTGAGAGTTGTAACCCAGGCTGCTGCCAAGGGTTAAGAATCCTGATATATAAGGCTGACATAGGATCCATAAGGCCAAGGGTTCTGCAATTTGAGGTTAATCTGCAACACAGATTAACAACAGAGGTGCCACTTGCTGCCACTCAAATGCTGTCAAGTGAGTGACTGAGGAAATAATGGAAGCACTGAAGGAGCATCTCCTTACCTACCCTTGATTTCTATCCAGAGAGAGGAAGCCCTCAGCGAGCTAATTGGTAACAGTGGAGATCAAACCCACAGCCTTGTACACACCAGGCAAGTTCTCTATTGCTCACCCTTGTCCCGCCCCCAGCCTCAGAATTCATATATTTTTATTATTTTAATTATTTTATGAATGAGTGTTATGCCTGCATGTATGTAAGTGCACCTGTGTCAAGCAATGCCCATGGAGGTCAGAAGAGAGTGTCAGATCCTCTGGAACTGGAGTTACAGATGGTTGTTAGTCACTCGGTGGGTGCTGGGAATTGAACCCAGGTTCTCTCAGTCGCTGAGCCATCTCTCCAGCCCTGGAATCCATATATTTTTAGAGATGATATTTTTTACTAATTCTTTGAGAATTTCATACAATGTATTTCCAGCATATTCACCCCTCCCTTCTCTTCCTAACCCCTCCCAGATCCACTCCCTGCTTCCTCAACACTCTCCTAACTTCATGTCCTCCTTTTAAAAATAACCCATTGAGTACAGTTTGTGCTGTCTATATACTCATGAATGTAGGGCCATTCACAGGAGCATGGTAGACCTACCAGTGGCCACACACACACCCTTAAGAAAAACTGATTCTTCATCCACCAGAAAGCATCAACTCTCCATAGCTCCTCAGGAGTGGAAACTCCCAAACCTCTTCCTGCTGTAATGTTAACTGGATTGACCTTGTACAGGTCTTGTGCAGTGAACTACAGCTGTCACGGGTTCATGAGTACAGTGGTCTTACCATGTCCAGAAGATGCTCTTTTGTGCCAGTCCTCCCTAAACTCTGGCTCTTATAATCTTTCCACCCCTTCCTCTGAGATAATCCCTGAGGCTTGGTGAGCAGGCATAATGTAGATGCCCCATTTGCGATTGAGCATTCTTCTGATACTTATTTTCTGCACTTTGACCAGTTGAGTTGGTGTTAACCACCTTCCACTGCACAAAGAAACTTCTCTGATGAGATCTGACAGCTGCACTAATCTATCGGTATAGAGTTGAAAATTTAGAGGGCAGTTTGATACCATGTTCACTGAATAGGTTCTCTCCTGGGGCCCATGAGCTCCCCAACCATGGGTTCTTGGCCAATTTCACAATACCAGGTATGTGTTTCCTCCTGTAGAGTGGATCTTAAATATAACAAGAAAGTAGTGCCCCTATAACGTTCATGTCACTGTTGTACCCATGGACATGCCAGTCATTATTATAATTCACAGGGTTCACAGCTGGATATGATTGTGATAACACCCCCCTCCCTGTCCTCAGCAGCCTATACAGCACCTTCTAGTACTATGAGAACTAGCCAGCAGGGAGAAAGCTTCCTGGTCAGTACTGACTTGATTTCTCCAGGGTCTGTGATCAATGTATGCTGTGTCTTTAGCAGTAGGGTCTTATCATTAAGTTCTGTGGGGCAACCAAGAGCAATGGCGATAGCTGTATTGTTTTGGGTGTCTCTTGGATACCCCAACAATTCAAGGGGAGGGAGCCCATACCTGGCACTGGGCTTTTTATTTGGCAACCTTCTGGGAGGAGCATTATCCCCTGTGTAGGGTAACTCCAGTTAAACACTTATGAATATATATGTATGTAAATAAATATGAAGCTTATATGATAGATTACCACATGACTTCCTCAAATATCCCCAGTGCTAGTGATCGTTCCTCCCTCCTCTCTACCCTGTTGTCCCATCTCTCTCCCCACTCAAGCTTCCCTCCCCGTTATTCTGCTTTTCCCCTCCATGTCACCTTCCCCCCTCCCTTACGATCTTTCTTCTCCCTTCCCACCTCTATGGACTCCTTCAAGTTTCCTGAGCATCTTTTTGTTGTTTGTTTTTGTTTTGTTTTGTTTTGTTTTAAGACAAGGTCTTCCTATAGTCCTAGCTGGCCTGGAACTGGCTATGTAGACCAGGCTGGCTTTGATCTCAGAGAGATCCACCTGCCTTTGCCTCCTGAGTGCTGGGATTAAAGGCATGCACTGCTGCGCCCAGCCCATATTTTAAAACAACTGCCGTTCAATCTGATTACCAGAGGAATTTGTTTTGAGGGATACTGAGACGGAGAAATAAAAATTGATTTCATTTGTTCCTTACTATATGTATAGAATTACCTGTTATCAGTTATGAATTCCCCAAACGAAAATAGCTGGGCATAGTGACAAATGCCTGTAGTCTCAGCTACTGGAGATGCTGAAACAAGAGAATTGTGAATTTGAGGCCAGTCTGGGCAACCTAGGCAACATAGTGAAACCCTTTCTCAAAAGCATAAAGGTAAGGCTAGCGGTGGTGGCACATGCCTGTAATCCCAGCACTTGGGAGGCAGAGGCAGGAGGGTGGTGGATTTGTAAGGCCAACCTGAGCTACACATAGAGATTCTATTTAAAAACCAAAACAGCTCTTGCTGTTACTCCCTCATTCAGGGCAGATCCCAACAAGCGCAGGGGCTTGAGCTCCAGTGACTATGCGTCCTGGCAGACATGCCAGCTGCTCCCCCTTCCCCACCGCCTCTCCTAAGAGAACTCTTGTACATCCTAGAAGTGCGTGGGGCAAAACAGTGAGCCTAGACATGAATCCTCAGTGTCAGAGCTTCATGCATAGGTCACTATTGAAGTAAGTGCTTACCGAATTTGACAGTCTTCATCTGCTTAAAATTTTTTGTTTGCTATAGAAAATATATACCAGAAAGAATTGATCTAAAATTACTAAATACATCTTAAAGTAGATTTAAAAAATATTTATTTTTATTTTATCTGTATGAATGCATTGCTTGCACGTAGGAAGTTGCATCCATGTCGTGAAATGTTCATGGATGGCAGAAGAGGGTGTCAGATCCCTTGGAACTGGAGTTACAGTCAGTTGTTAGCCACCATGTGGGTGCTGGGAATTGATCCCTGGTCTTCCTCAAGAGCCTTTCAGTGCTCTTAACTGCTGAGCCATCTCTCTAGCCCATGAAAGTAGATTTTTAGACTGCCGGAGCCTGCTGGCAGAAATCGAACCGTACCTGAAGTGGGGAGTGAGGATTGAGAAATAAAGAGAGAGAGAGAAAAAGATAGTTTCGGGAGGGCGCTCAGTCAATACTGAGGCCTAGACTTTATTTTTCTCAGTGTAATTATACTCTTACAACTGTATGAGGAACAGTACCACCTTCAGGAGTTCAAGCAAAAACAAACATGCATTTACATGTGAAATTATTCAAGTCACCTACATCTACTAACAATAGGTCCTCAGCCTTGGGCCCAAGGCAGACTTCCATTCAGGAGTCACAAGATTCTTGCATATCAAAGCATCCTGCTCCCACAGCACTTCCCTGACTGACCTTTGCTCATCCCTAAACTAGGGCATAGCTCAAAGCAGGCAAATGCCTCCCGACATTAGACTGTGTAATTTTTATTCTTGAAAATAAATGTTGGTTCTGGCAAGATGGCTCAGTGGGTAAAGGCACTTGCTGCCAAGCCTGATGACCTGAGTTTGATACCCTGGACCCACATGGTGGAAGGAGAGAACTGACTGTCAAAAATTGTTCTCTGACCTCCACATGTGTACTGTCTCCTGTGCATGTGCACACACACACACACACACACACACACACACACACACACATTAAATAAATAATAAAAATTTAAAAATATGAAAAATTTGCATCTACATATGCAAATAGGCATATTATACCTACTGATGGATGTTGGGCCTCAAGGGCTGCTGCAGCTCCGACCTGCCCTTTAAGGGCGGGTTTGCAGTTCCCCGTGGGGCCGACTGCAGCTGTCAGTTTGGGAGATGGAGGCGTGGCAGGCGCCGCCAATGATTGCCTTCTCCCAAGCTGCTGCCCTGGCCAACGCCCTCTCCCCAGGCGCTGCCCCTGGCGATCCGCCCCCCCACTCCTGAGCCCTTGAGGATCGCCCCCTCCCGGGCTGCTGATCTCCGTGCCAGGCCGGCCTCCCACCCCGCGGAGCCAACCCCCCCCGCCCCCCCCCCGCCGCGGTCCACCCGGCCTTCCCCCACTGACCCCTCCCCCCCAGGACTACCCCCTCCTGGGCTGCAGCCGCGAGTCTGTGGTGCGATGCGGCCCCCAGGTAAAAATGGCAGCCGCTCTCCAGCACCCAGGCTGCAGGGTGGCTCGGCAGCTCCAGGCAGGGCAGGACGCCGGCCAGCCCCCGCTCCGGGCCTCTCGCAGGCTGCTGGGGGCCGGTGATGGTGGCGCACACCGGTAGGATAAGCTGATGGAGGCAGAGGCAGGAGGATCTGTGAGTTCGAGGCCAGACTGCGCACACTGACAGGTGTCCTCACACGATGCACTGGGAGCTGAAGATTGACGTGGCCACGGCCAGACTTCTAACGTTTCCAACTGTCAAACCAACTGTCATCAACCGTTTAGAATGCAGCTGTCAGAGCCTCACCTGAGTCTGACAGCCTATCAGAATGGACTTTGCCTGGCTGCAGATTATGTAACAAAGATCGATTGGTCCTTCACTCCCTTTTAGCCCCGCCCCTACCCTATATAAGCTATTTTGTGACAGTTAATAAACGAGATCCTGCTAGACAGACTCCAGACTTGGCGGTATTTTTTTTGTTTTTCTCCGGAGTGGAGAGGGGCCGGGTCGTGACACTCACCATCCCGCTCAGCCCCTGGAGGAGACCAGAAGGACCAGCTTCGCCACAGCCCTACCTGCCGGCGATCCCGGCAGATGGAGACTTAGGGAAGTGAACGGTTATGTGAGGGCCATGATTTTGGAGACAAACCCCAAGATTCAAGAGGCCAGAAAGCAGACAGAGTCAGAACCTAGAGTATCTAAAATAACCCAGAATGCTTTAGAACACTAATGTGATTGGCTATGGCTTAAAGCAGTTCTTCCAGCACTGATGCAGGAGGTCATCAGGGTCTTAGAGGATGTTTGCAGCAGACATGGTAGGATGTAAAAATGAATCTAGAAAGCAAGAATATATGTGCCCTACAGCTCTGAATCACAGTCTGCTGCAGATCCAAGTGCTACTCAAGATGAAGAGAGGGACAAGCTTGTGTAGTTAGTGAGGAAGTCAGAGGACTCATGGGGAAGTTCCCAAATCAAAAGGAAATCTAGCCAGGTGGTGGCAGCCCTTATACAGAAGCCAATGCAGAAATTTATCCATGACCGACGCACCTACCAGTTCTGTTGTAATGGGAATAGCTTGTGAGGCTGCTGTTGGTCTACCAGGAGAGCCTGAAACTGCAGAATGGGTCCCGAGGTGTTCAAATCTGCCCAAGGCTGTGCAGTTAATTGAGTGATGCCAAGACCACTAAGTCTGTTCAGATTTCTTGCTCTTTATCCTGTTGATCATTTCAGAGAATTGAAGAGCGCCAATTTTGCCAAGCAGGGAACAGGAAAAAGGGAAAAGAAAGTTTTAAAAGTTACTAGGTTAGCTTGTTGGAATGAAGGCAGAAATCTAGCAGTGATGACAGACTGATTCTATCACTACTTCTTTTCCTTATGCTAGTCCTTTAAAAGAACCCTGTCATCTTTTTCAATTGGGTAGTAATGAAAATATAATAGTGTAATAATGAACAAAATAAAACAAAATGGAAAATAGGTATGTTCACCTTGATTTAAGGCATCACACAACAGGTGTATCTTTTGTGCTTTTTGCATCATTGAAAATAATTTTCAATGAAAAGGAAAGTGGAACTGCACGCATTAACTTGAGGGCCACGCATTAACAGCAGCACCAGAAACGACTTCTGCCCTTCAGTTTCACATCGTTGTCATTGGTGGTATCTTCTCATGGTTCCTGATGCTTCTGGAATAGAGTGGTTTAGTAATCAATGTGAGAGGAGCCATCATTTAGAAGAATGCCCTGATGACTCAAAATGTAAAAAAAGTATTTTTATTGAGATTTTGTACATTTCATACAACAGTTCTTAATCAAATCAGATCCCTTCCCCCATTCACGCCCCCCCGCCCCCCCACTGGGCCTCATGCACCCTGCCATATATGCTAAGTCCCATTCAGTCAAGCATTTTACCCAGATGTCTTTTGGTGCAAGTTCAGCCAATCCAGAGATATTAAGGAAAGTCCCCCTCACCTAGTGGTAATCAGCTTCCAGCAGTTCTCTGGCTAGGGCCTGCCCACCACCAGTTTCCCTCGCACCATTCTGGACCTTTGTCTGGTTAAGTTGGTGTGGGTCTTGTGCTCAACGTCACCATTGCCACAAATTCACATGAGCAAGCTTCCAGTGGCCTGAAAACCTTGGTTTCCCTGTATTCATGGACCAACCCTGGCTCTTATAACCTTTCCACTACCTTTTCTGAAACGGTCCCTGAGCTGTGGGTGGGTGAGGCTAAAACAGGAGTCCAAAGACACACACTGTACAGTCTCTTATTCTCTAAAACTTAGCCAACTGTGGCCTTCTGTGTGCATCACACTCTGTTGTATAAGGAAGCTTCACTGGTGGGAGTTGAGGGATGCACTAGTATTTTCTACACCCCCTGTTCCACTATGTTCAGCAAACATTAGGTATAGGGGTAGATATGTCACCTAGGATTGGGCATCTCTCAGATGTAGCAGTCTGTGCTACAACTGTACCCGAGTCTATCGGGTGAGGCCTGAGGAAGTGAAGACACACAAGACATACAAGACATACAAACACAGACACCAACATGGTGGAGAAGCTTCTGATTTATTCAAGCAGGGTGCTCAATATATACGCACCCAGTAGATGCCAGTGATTAATTGTACGAAGTTTCACAGAGGATTTGGTAGGGGGCAAAAGTTCAGGCCCCTAGGGAACATCTGAGTATGTGACCACACCTGGTTCAGACCACACCTGGTTCAGGCCACATCTGATTCAGGCCACACCTGGTTCAGGTCAATTGTGGTTAGGCCTCTAAAGGTCAAGCTGTTCTCATAGCAACTACAGCTGACAAACTGAAGCTAGTTCCTGGTGGGGAACCTAGCTGGGAAAAAGGCATGTCAGGAGGCCAGGGCCCCACACTCAGACAGTAGCCTGCATCTGTTGCAAAAAGAAGCTTCTTTGATGAGTGGTGTACTGTATATTTGTCTGTAAATATAAAGATTTATAGGATATGGTATTAGAATATGGTAAGAAATTTCATTTTTCTAGAGATAGGACACAGATATAGTTGTCTCTAGAGTCTCTGACCCTCTCCAGCCATGTGTATTTGGCTATAATTACAGTGCCACCCATGAGTTCACTTCCATTGAGAGGGCTTTAAGTCCAATTAGACAGCTGTTGATTATCTCCCAGATAATAGTGCCACTACTGCACCAATAGAAGCAGTTTGCTGTGCTGGTTGTTATGGTTATTAGGCTTTAGGGCTGGGTTGGATCACTGGTTGATTTTCTCCTTTAGCAGCTTGCATAGTATCCTCTAGAACTATCAGAGCTAGTCTTCAGGGAGAAAACTTCCAGGTCCACTGCTCCACTGCTCCACTGCTCCAAGTCCTGTGGATAACTCAAATTTTGATTACTCATTCTGCCCCCGCCAGCGGGACAGCAACGAGAGCTTGAGACACCCCAGGAACCTGGAATGAGAGAGCAAGAGGTACAGAGAATGACGGCAAGTCAAAAGGGATTCTGATCAAACTGCCAAATTTTATTTCTTCTCCAAGTCTTATATACACCTTGGTAAAACAGGAAACAATAATCAGTTAAGGATGTCAGGGGAAGCTATTTGAGCCATGAAATGTCCCTAAGCAAAGGTCAGGTCACAGGTAACTTCCAAGGAATGTGCTCAAACAAACTTTCCAAGGGAGAGAGATGCTAATCAGCCATGGAAAACTTTCCAGATCAAGATCACAAGCCATGCTAGGTTTTAAGATAGTGATAAATCTCAACATGGGGTCTGGTTGGCTCCTGGCATCATTCAAAAGAAGGAAGCAAAGGAACCAAACCCCCTCCAGGGGATGGGGTTAGGAGTGATTGTATCCCAACCTTCTGCCATCAGAGATGGAGCTAGATTTGCTGCTGCACCAGAAATGGCCTTATTTGCCTTTACTTATCTACCTTTAAAATCTGCTCTATTTGCCAAGAGGAATAAAGTCCAGTAATACTCACATCCAAACTCTTTTTTCCCCAGAGATAAAAAATGGCGACTTTCTTTTTTTTAAAAAAACCTCTTTTAAAAACGTTATTGTATTTACTATTTTCATTTTATGTATATGAGTATTTTGCCTGCATGCATGTAAGTGTACCACGTGCACGCAATGCCCTGCAGAAGCCAGAAGAGGGTGTCGGATCTCCTGGAACTGGAGTTATAGTTGTTAGCTACCATGTGGGTGCTGGAAATTGATCCTGGGTCCTCTGGAAGAACAACAAGGGTTGCTAATGTTTCCAGCCCCCAAAATGACCACTTTCATATCAGACAGAAAAACTTAATGTTCTTGTTCTCTTTTTTTTCTTTTGCTCTTGAGATTATTATAAATAAAATATTCAGAAATTCCTTGTGCTCTACGGTGATCTGAAATCCGGAGTTCAAGAGCAAGAGATCTGGGACGCTGAGGTCCTTTTCATTTGCCATCTTATTTTCTCCTAAGTGCAGGTAGTGTTGCTCTTAGGTTACCATAGGAGAAAGTAGGCACTCAGAGACATTAACTGCTTGGAGGGTACTGCTAATAAAAGGCACACCTGTGGTCCAAGGCCAAAGTGAAGATTGTTTGCACAATAGTATGCTGTGCTGGATGTGCAGTGTGGTATCTTTGTAATGAGAAGCCTGACGAGAATTGTATAGAGTTGGACAGATCTTTCTGGTCCATAATGCTCCCCACCCCAGTGATCAGGACTATAAAATATTAGGTAAATTTACTCAATTAGGCAAAATTACTCAAATGTAGCATGAGTGCTTGTGGTGAATGGGATGCTCAAGGTGCACAGCTGCGACCCAAAAGTCATCACTGGAACTTACCTATTTACCATTTGTTAGTCAAACTGTGAAGGCGAGACCACCTACATGGGAGATGAAGCTTAATCAGAGCAAAAATTTACTGTAGAGATGCGTTCAGACAGAGAAGCATGGGAGACAATCTTTTTGACTGCAAAAGGCCTTGAAGACTTTATTTTCTCTTGAGAGAAAGGAGAGCCTGACTGGTAGAGAGCGGAGCTGTCCCCCTTTTGATTTGCAGGTCTGGTAACTCATGCATGCAGGGCTGCCATGAAAACATCTGAATGACCTCTGTGGCCATTAAAGACAGTTAATGTCCATTGGAATTCATATTAATTCTCCTTCAACCTGGGATCATAGTCGGTGAGCAGGTCTGGTTTTGTTTTGTTTCTTTTTTGTTTTTTGTTAAATGTTTTGCTCAGATAAATAGAGAAATAAATAAATAAATAAATAAATAATAGAGGCTAACCCCTCTACGACCTATGCACTTTCGACTAACACACCATCAGGAATCTCTTCTGTCTCACAGAAGAGCTTCTGACTGTCTTCTAAGGATTCCTCTCGGCTCCTCAGTTCACCAAACTGCTACTGACTTCTGACTTTTCAGCAGTTAGTATATCCAAAATAGAACAGCGCAGAATTGAGAGAGTGTGGGGAGATGGGCAGGGGGTGAGAGGGAGTATCCTAGCATTTCTGCCAAGAGACTAACTTCAAAGCAAGAAGCTTCAAGGACCTGTCATCTCCCTGCTTATGCTTGGCAAATCTGGTACACAGAACAAGCAAATCCACCACTGCATAGTCAGGGCTGCGGTCACAGAGAAAAGCTTGCCTGCGGCAGGATGCTTCCAGGCCTATGTTCCAATGTCACGGGCTATTTGGTCGCCGGAGGAGGCCAGGCCCTCAGGCTAGAGGGCGATACCTGCAGTCACTGGAACACAAGAGCAGGAGGAGTGCCAAACTCCGCGACCGGTACTCTCAGCTTCGCGCCGCGCTCGCGCGGCTGTCAATCATCATCCCCAGCCCGCCCCTCCCGGTGTCCGACCAATCGTAGCCGGGGGTCGGGGTGAGGCGCCGTAGCGGGGTCAGAGAGCTGGGAAGCACGGCCTGGCGTCGCGGCCACCGCTCGGAGTGCCTGCATCCTTACGCGGACCGCGAGCGGCGGCGAGTGGGACCTGGTGAGTGTGGGCTACGACTGTGCGCCGGGTCGGGCGGGGCACTGAAGCTGAGCGAGCGCCGGTGCGGGGTGCCTCGCCCCGCTCGGCTGCCGAGCCTGTGCTGCGCGCACAGTCCGCGCCCCCGGCCCGGCGCAGGGAGCTGCAGCCCCGGGGGGTCCGGGTGGGTGCTGGGAGGGACGGAGAGCGGACGCCGGGGCCGACTTGCGGTCAGAGTCCCGGCTGCTGCAGCCTGGGTTCTGTGGAGCGGAGCCGCCGCAGGGGTGGGGCGGGGCGGGGCGGGGCTGAGCATTCCCATCTTCAGTTTCTCCCCTGGCTGGAGCACGCCTCGGTGGGCACCTGCATTGCCCGCACCTGCCAAGTCCCCGGACCTCTCTCCTGCCCTTTCCTTCTCTCCCTGTCTCCAGTCCCATCGCTGTGTGGGCCGCAGAGGCCTCTTGGCTGGCTGTCGTGTCTGTCACACGTTGAGCTGCAGTTTGAGGGTATCAAGGGAATCATACGGGGAGAAATGAGGAGTGTGACTTTGCACACTCAAAAGTCATCTAGAGGTCCTGGCCTTACTCCTTGAACAAAGGTTGGTAGGGTGGTGTGGTCCTAAGAGAGGTTCCCAGGCAAGATTTTTCAAAGTGAAATTGTAATTCTTTTCTCTTGCTTTTTGGCTTTTCCTCCGAAGGGAGATTGTTGCCGTATTTCTTACAAAGAATCACATTGCCCTCGTGGTCGTCTCCCTTCTCCCATTGCCTTTATTTGTAATTTGGAACATCAGGGTGCAGATGAAGGTGGCTGGACTCCCAGACCCTAGTAAATGTTTGATTTCCCCCTAAGGAGGCAGTGGCATACTATCCTCCATAGTGTTTGGGTTTTCCTTTGACTATTTCCGTGTCTGTTGTTATTACAATCTCTCCCAGGGTTGATAAAGTGCTGTAATCTGTTACTGAGAAAGGAAATGAAAGGTCACTGAGGAAGGGTGGTGTCCTAGAATGGGGTTGTCCTGAGAGGACACAGTAAGTTAGAGGCCCTGGGAATTCAAAATTCATTTTAGTAAGGAAATGAAAAGTCACTGAGGAAGGGTGGTGCCCTAGAATGGGGTTGTCCTGAGAGGACACGGTAAGTTAGAGGCTATGGGAATTCAAAATTCATTTTAGTATGATCATTCCTTGCCAACTGATGTAGGTAGAATTGGCCCCCTGGTCACCCTGTGTAAGTGGTTCTCCTACTTGACTATATACTATAGTCATCTAGGGACCTTAAAAAAGTCTCTTAAGCACTCTCATACGATTCTGGCTTAATTGGTTGTGTGGAACCTGGGGCTTGGCATTTAATATGCAATGCCTCATTTTTATCCCCCTTCCCCATAGCACTTAATACTGAAGTGATTACTTCTCTGTCTACCATGCAGTCTGGGTGAACACATTGGGTCCTGCTTTGGAACCCCTGGCTAGAGATGGTCTAGGTGAGTCAGCACTTTGGGGCATGTAAGGTGGGGTACAGGAAAGAGAAATGGACGCTGTAGAAAGAGTCCTGCATCATTTTTGTTCAAAGGTTGATCTTGGTCTTGGCTGGGTCTTCAGTTCTTTATGTAAATCTTGGCCTCTTAAATTTCAAGGTCTTACTCAGTACCTTATGAAATATGTTTGGATAGATTCCATGTGAATCTGTGCTTTTTTTTATTTGTAGGGAAGTACATATTCTGAACTAGAATTCCAGATTCTTTTAAAAAATAATATTTTTATTTTATGTTTATTTCATTGCCTACCTTAATGTCATATCTCATGGTACTGAAGTTATAGATGGTTCTTAACTGCCATATGGGTGCTGGGAACTGAACTTGGGTCCTCTTCAACAGCAGCCAGTGCTCTTGACTTCTGAGCCATTTCTCCAACCCCTGTAAATAACTTCCTTGTGATAATGTACAGACCATGTATTTGTAGGAAAGTAAGAGACAGGTTTCCCCTATCATTTTAAATTGTCTTCCCAAATACTATTAGTATTGTTTGCCCTTGTGTATAACCTTTAAGTTTTAGTTTTAGGAATCAGTTTTCTTTTCTTTGATTTTTATTTCTTGATGAAAAATTAGGATATAGAGATAAAGGAGAAAAAACTTAGTGGAGGTGAGAACTCTGAGCATTTTTGTGTTGTGCCTTTTCAAAGAGAGATGTATATAAATACTGCAAGCAGTATGTAGTTTGGTATACAAATGGGTTGCTGAAATCCTAAGGGCTGTATGTACTTGTAGCAAGAAGTCCAGTATTTTCCTGGTGTGACTATCCATGATTAATGCCAGCAGAAGTCTCTAGTCACAAGGAGCGTCTTGCATCGTTGCCTGTAGTTCTGTAGTTTCTTTAGCTTTAGAGTCTGCTCTTGCCATCTGTCTGCATCATTGACCTCTGCTGTGCTGCTGCTGGGCTCTGAACTGCACTGATGTACTCTAAGCAGCTGGCATTCATGCAACCTCAGACTGCACCTGCCCACGATGTACCTCTTTGTTCTCTCACTCTGATCATTATCAAGAAAACCTATGATTTTAAAAAGTTTATTATTTTTATTTTATGTGTGTGAGTGTATTGCCTACATGTATGTAAGTGCACCCGCTTTGAGCAATGCCTGCAGAGGTCAGAAGGTGGCCTCAGGCTCGCTGGACCTGGAGTTATAGACAGTTGTTAGCCACCGTGTGGGTGCTGGGAATCAAACCCAGGTCCTCTGCAAGAGCAGTCAGTGCTTTTAACCACTGAGCCATCTCTCTAGACCTGAAAACCTATGATTTTTTTATGGCCAGTTTTTTGAGAAAAAGTTTCTATAGTAGAATATTTGGGGTGCTGGTGACAGAGTTATTCTTTGTGTTCATAGCTATTTCGTTCTCAGAATTTACCAGACACTTTAGAGTGGGTGAGTCCCTTGGTATAGAGAAGAATGGTGTTGGGGTGCGGCGTGAGATGGTTAAGTGAAATCTTTCATAGACCATGGCACCTGTGTCCGGGATGGTGACTTTCTTCCTTCCTTCCTTCCTCGCGCCTCCTCTCCTTTCCCCCTCCTTCTGTCTTTTCCTTCCCCCTCCCTCCTTCCGGAACCTGGAGACATGCATGGTAAGCAGGTACTCTACTACTTGCATCCCAGCCCATATTCCTCTTTTAGCAAGGAGCTTGCTGGGTGTGGTGGTGCACTCCTTTAATTCCCGCATTCGGGAGGTGAGGCAAGGTGAATCCCAGTGAGGTAAAGGCCAGCCTTGTCTACTGATGAGCTCTAGCCAGATAGTGCTACATAATGAGTCCCTGTCTTAAAAACAAATCCTGTCCCATCTTTGGTGATGTAGCTTGTCTTCCTGCCGTTATTTGCCAGGTGTGTTAGTGCCCGACTTTAATCCTGGCCCCTGGGAGGCAGAGGCAGGTGGACTTCTGTCTGCATGTGGCTTCTTTTTTTGAAAGGATAGTCACAACTGGTAGAATCTAGTTGGAGAGATTAAAAATAAATACAAATGGTGATCAGCTGAGAAGTGAAAATAAGTGCTGTGGGAATTCTAAGAACAGAGGGCACGTTGCCTTAGTTTAGTCTTGTTTCTGTTCTGAAGCTGGGTTGGGGACAGGTTAGCATGGTCCTTGTGGTTGAGAATGATTCAGACAAGTGGAATAGAGGAGTGAGACTAGGTGGCATCCAGGTCCAGCAGAAAGCTGAGGGGAGTGATGATGTACTTGAGCTATTCCGAGCTACTCTGCTTCATGATTATGTGTCCTTTCCACCTTTCATCTCTACCTGTCTGAACGCCCCCCCCCCCCCAACAAATATTAGTACCTTCCCTGTTTGCCTATGTCAGTAAGCAACCTGAATGCTGTATACTTAGTGTTTGGGGAGATTTTTATTTAATACTCAATATTCTCTTGCTTTAAGTCCCCAGATTTTATAGTTCTTGATTCATAGTGTGAATTATATGGTATTTAATAACTCTTACACTTATATATTTATTGTGTGTGCATGCTTGTTTTTGTGTGTCCGTGGTCCACAATGCATGAATGATGGTCAGACGACAACTTGGAGCATTTGGTTCTCTTCTTCCACCATGTGGGTCCCATAGATCAAATTCAGGTTGGCAAGCTTGGCAGCAAGTGCCTTTACCTATTGAGCCATCTCACTGGCCCCTTTTTATAGAATTCTCATTTCCAATAGAGTTTAATTTTTCAAAGTATCACAATCCTTTGCCTTACACTAAAGAATATCTCTTACCTGTTTTTTTAAATTGATATGCATTCCTCTCACTAAGGTGTACAGTAATGTTTGATTTTCTTCCAAAGCCTACTGGAACACTAGGTGCAGTAAACAAGCCATTATCAGTAACAGGAAGGAGACACTGGCACTGTAGCTGGAAACACTGTCAGCAGCAGTTCAGGGCTGAACTCATCAACTGGAACTGTTTAGGGAAACAGTGCAGAGCCACAGAAACTGAAGTTCATGAAAATGAGAATTACTTGTGTTCTACTGGTAAAGAGTAAGGAAATTAATTCTGATCAGGCAACCTAGGGGAACATTAAAGTGACTGAGGAAAGAAAAGAACAGTAACAGTTGCTGGTACAGAAAATATCAGTAAAATACAGATGAGCTCAGTGAGATGACTCAGCAGGTAAAGGTGCCTGCCACCAAGACTACAACCTGAGTTGATCCCCAGGACCTAAATAGAGAAAGAGAATAGACTCCTCCTGCAAGTTGTCGCCTGACCTCCACATGTGTGTCAAGGCACAAGGCATGCACACACACACACACACACACACACACACACACATACATGCACCCCCGCTCCCACAGTCCCCCACCACACTTGTGCAAATAAATAAATAAATAAAAATAATTTTATATTTATACATTTTATAAATATATTATACATTTTAATATATATCTATAAATTTTATAATTAAAAAATTATAAAAAAATATAATTCATCTTGACAAAATAGATGAATCAGGATCACGTATCCCTTGCAAACTCAGGAGATTTCATCAACCCAAATCTGAATCTTATGGCAGTGCATCAAAAAATAATGTTATCAATAAACCCATTAGCAAGGGTTTGGAAGCAGGTAATGCCAAAGTGCTTAATGCATGCTGTTTACATATAATTTGCATACCAATGTTATTTAACAAACTATAAAGGAAAGGAAGTGATTTTAGTTAGAATCCGGTAGAAACGCAGTGGCTGCTCTTATTTCACAGTTTCTGAGTTTGAACATGTTTTTTATTGCCTTATTAAAAATCAAGAGCTAAATAGTTAATAGGGTGATTAGTATTACTATCTCTATATAGAAATCTGGGGTTGGAAAAAAGAAACTGAAGAGATTGGAAAGGGGATGTTGCTGTCTTCAGGCCCTTTTGCTCTGTCTTTGTGACTGAATCTTAGGTAAGGGTCAGGAAAAGGAAGCGCGGTTTTTCTCTACCTTGGGCTATTGCAATTGATGTTCTCTTATTTCTCTGGTTTGAAGGAATTTATTGAAGAAAACCATGCTTCTTGAATCAGCTTCAGTCTCTCCTCTACACAGCTTTTAAGATTATGGGCAGAATTACAAATTAAACTGACTACTCATCTGGCAGCTCAGAAAAACAAAGATGGAGTTTTGAGCAATGAAGGTAGCATGGTGTCGGCCATGGGTGATCAGGACACAGCCGGACAATGTGGACCCATTTCTTCAAACTGCGGCTTTTCTGCTGTGTGCTTGCAGTGCTGATGGTGGTGGTGCTGGTCGTCAATATCACTCAAGTGGAGGTGAGTGCCCAGCTCTGGAAATTTGGCCCTCAGTGGACTTGAGGAGGTGTTAGTCAACAAGAAGCTTATCCAGTTTTCGTTCTTTCCATTGATGCAGTATGTATTTGAGCATCTCTAGTGCTCATCTGCTGAGCCAGGCACTGAAGAAACAGAGGCAAAAAAGACAAGATTTTTCCTCATAGAGATTAGATTCTGAATGTACATGGGAGAAAACAGGTTAAATATTCCTCATCTGAAATGCATGGACCAGAATATCTCATATTTGGAGGCTTTTATTTCACAAAGAAAGGAGGATCATTTATCATTATTATCAGTATTTTGATTTGGGAGTTTTGCATAGATTTCACTCATTAAACATCTGTAATTTGAAAATCTTAAAGTTAGATATATGCCCAAACTTGAATACTCAAAACTTGTAAATTTAGATTTTGGATCATTTCAGGTTTCAGACTTTTGGATTAGGAATGCTATCTACAATCATAAGTAATAATCACAGTTGCATAATGTAGTGATAGTAACTTAAAGTTTGTAAAAGCACTCTAAAGCAGGGAGAGGGAGTTGGAGGTCATCTCCCTCCCCCCTTCCCCTTCTCCCCCTGCCTAACCACAACCACAGGCTGACTCCCAGCTTACTGGAGGCAGGACCCATCTGGGCAGCTTGTTTTCATTAACACCAGCCTGACCTTACAGCTGACACTGAAAATCACCTTTTCAGCCAAAAAAGAAAGGCAAGCAAGACTCCTTTTTTCTATGGGGAGCAAGGACAGAGGGTATGTTATGTTTGCTTTGGGTAAGGAAGGTAAAGCTTTCTCAAACAGGGGGCCTTGTAGCCTGGCAAAGGAAGGACCATTTCAGGGGAGGAAGTTGGTGAGTTGTTTGGAATACTGTTGTATGGCAGAAGGGCATGGGACTGTCTTTCTGAGCACCTCACAAGTACCTGAGAGACACGAAGAAGATTCTTGGTAATCACCTTCCCTCTTCCCACCCCCCTCTGCTGAACACACAGTGTGGCCGAATTTATGGAATGGTTTCTACAAAAAAGATGCTGGCTCTTTCATTTTGTTGGTGGTACTCTTTAGAATGCAAGTATAATGGCTTTTGTTTGCTTCTTCGGTTTTATATTAGCGTCAAATATTTGAGAAGCTAAGACACACAAGATCCCACAGATTTTTTTTCTGTAAAGCATTAGTAAAATTTGTTAGATACTTTGAAGAGTCTGAAGTGATTCTGTTCAAGATGAAAGCATAAAAATTAGGAATTTATTTTTTTTCTTTGCTTACACCGTTCTCATGCTTCACTGTAGACAAGGCAGTGTCAGTACCATATTGACAGCACCTTCTCCTTGGAAACTGTCAGTGATACACCTAGGTATTGTAGGAACTCCCCTCTCTCTGTTTCTGTATGATATATTTAGCACAGAATGTATAGTACCTTCTTTTTTTTCTTTAAACCAATCTGTATGTGTGTGTGTTTGTATATTGAATATGGGTGTTTCTTGCCACAGCTTGCATGTGGAAGTCAGAGGACAGTCTTGGATGATGGTCCTCACTTTCTACCTTGTTTGAGAGAGGGTCTCTTTGTTGTTCACTACTGTGTACACCAGTCTGGCTGGCCTTGAGCTTCTGAGGCGTCTCATATCTCTGCCTCTAATCTTGTCGAAAGTGCTGGGATTCCAGATCTGTCCTACTGTGCCTGACTTTACATGGGTTCTGGGGTTTCAAATTCAGCTTCTTGCTGGTGTGGTGACACATGCCTTTAATCCAGCACAAGGAGGTAGAGGCAGGGAGATCTCTGTGAGCTCAAGACCAGCCTCATCTACATAGTGAGTTCCAGGCCAGCTGGGGCTACAGCGAGACCCTATCTTAAAAAGTCTCTCCACCCCCCCCCCCAAAAAAAAAAACCCCTCAGATTACTCAGATTACTCTTGCATAGCAAGTGCTTTAACCACTGAACCATCTCCTTGGCCCTAACCATTTTAAAGTATTTGGGTGAAATGTTCTGTAAATGTCAATTATATCTACTTAATTTATGACACCATTTAACTCCAGGATTTCTCTGTTTAATTTTTGTCTGGATGGCCTGTATATTGGTGAGAGTTGGGTATTGAAATTACCCATTATTACTGTGTTGGAGTTAATTCGTGGTTTTAGATGGAATAGTGTTTTTATTTTTAAATGAAATTGAGTGCCCTTGTATTTGGTGTATATATGTTTAGGATTGTAATATCTTCTTGGTGGATTTTTTTTTCTTTAATGAGTATGAAATGTCCTTCCTTGTCTCTTTTGACTAGTTTTATTTGAAGTCTCTTTTGTCAGATATTAGGGTCCCTATACTTGCTTATTTCCTAGTTCCATATTCTTGAAGTACTCTTTTCCATCCTTTTACCCTAAGATGGTATTGATTGTTCACGGTGAGGTGTGTTTCTTAGAGGCAGCAAAAAGATGGATCCTGTTTCCTTTTTAAAAAAATTATGTACGTATGTATTTGTTTGTTTTTTATGTGTGTGAGTGTTTTGCCTGCAGGTGTGTTAAGTGTACCTGTGTCCTGTAAAGTCTGTGGAGTTCAGAAGACAGTGTCCAGTCCCCTGGAACTGGAGTTACAGACAGTTGTTAGCCACCATCTGGGTGCTGGGAACTGAATCAGAATCCTCTGCAAGAACAGCCAGTGATCTTAACTGCTGAATCATCTCTTCAGTCCCAATCCTTTTTTCTATTCTGATCTGTTAGTTTGTGTCTCTTTATTGGGGAAATGAGACCATCAATACTGAGTTATTATTGAACAGTATATATTAGTTCCAGTTACTTTGTTGTGCTTGTGTTTTATTTCTTTTAATTAACTGTTCTGGAATTGTTTGTTAACTCCATGTGTTCTCTCAGGCATGTTTATCTCCCTCAGTAATCCTTCCAATAACCACTGTGGAGCTGGCTTAGTGATCATAAATTCCTCGAGTCTATTTTTATCATGAAAGTTTTTCTTTCTCCTTCATTTATGACTGTTAGTTTTCCTGGGGATAATAGACTGCGGTGGTATCTGTGGTTTTTAAGAACTTGGAGATCAATAGTTCAGGCTCTCCTGACTTTCAAAGTCATCACTGAAAAGTTAGGTGTTATTCTTATGGGCCTGCCTTTATATGTGATTTGATCTTTCTCTCTTGCCCCTTAGCATATTTTTTCTTTCTTCAACACATTTAGTGTTTTGATTGTTATACAATGAGAGGGTTTTCTTTTCTATTTGGTGTTCTGATTTCCTTTTGCACCTTGATAGGCATCTTCTTCCTTAGATTTGGGAAATTTTCTAATCTGATTTTGTTGAAAATATTTTTTGTGTATTTGACCTGGGTTTCTTTTCCTTCTTCTATGCCTGTGATTTGTACGTTTGATCTTTATATAGTGTTGTAGAGTTCTTGTACATTCTGTACCTGGATTTTATTTTAGATTTCACATTTTCTTTGTGTGATCCAATTCCTTTACTTGGCCTTCAAGTCTTGGTATTCTCTTTTCCATTAGTTGATCTATTCTATTGATGAGACTTTCTACTGAGACTTTTATATCATTGACTGAATTTATTTATTTTTATTTTTCTGTGTATTAGTGTTATGCCTGTGTATTAGTAAGTGCACCCTTGTTATGCAATGCCCATGGGGGACAGAAGTCATCCTGGAACTGGAATTACAAGCAGTTGTGAGCTGCCATGGGGGTGCAGGGATTTGAATCTGGGTCCTCTGCAAGAGCAGCCAGTGCTCTTAATCACTGAGCCATCTCTCTCCAGCCCCTTAACTGAATGTCTTATTTCAATTGCCTTTTTAGAAATTCTATCGCAATTGAATTCTATTTTCATATCTTGAATTGTTTATTTTATTTTCTAGTCTATGTTTTTGAGTCTTTTTTTTGCGATTTATATATATTCTTTCCAAGTTCCTTAAAATTATTGTCTTGTGTACTCACTAAGTTGCTTTTATCAGGAAACATTATAATGGGGTTACTAATTTCTGGAGGATACATATATGTAGAGAGCTGCGGATTGCTGCGTCTTAAAGATGGCGCCTGCTCCCGCCTCCCACCATCCCGAGGGTGGGTGCTCTCTGGAGCAAACAGCTCCATAATTGGCTGTGGCTGAGGTCTGGCCCTGCTTCCGCATGTGTGCGCCTGTCTGCTTTCACCACGTGGTAGTTTGGGGTTGGCTGGCAGGAGGGGATTTAACTCTGTGGCGGGCTTTCCCCGGGAGGAGAAGTAGTCAGGAGAAGTAAGGCAGGAGAAGTAAGAAGGGGAGAAGAAGTTAGAAAGTTAAGAAGCAAAAGGGTTGTTCAAGGTTCCTGAATAAACTGCATTTGGAAGAGTCCGGGGTCACGTTTTCCTTGCTGGACGAGAGACAGACGCGACACATATAGTCTTGGTTATTCATGCTGTTTGTGTTTATGTGATGGGACCTAGTCATCTGGAGTTACGTCATTGGTGGCATTTCTTGGTATGGATATCTGGGCTCATCTTTGTTGAGTAGGTTTTTGGATTTTTGTTTACTGTTATCTCAATTTGTCATGTTGTAGACCACTATAATGGTGCTTGGGGTTCAGTCTTGGTGCTACTGTATGTTGTTGTATGAATTAGGTGTCAGCGTGGTCTCAGCACAGCTAGGGAGAAACACACTTCTGAGCCCAGGAAGAAACCTTCTATAGAGTTAGAAGATGCTCACTGCCTATCTTCAGAAGTCTGTGGAGGGCCCACCAGCTTCTACAGATGGTTCTTGCGGGAGGAAATGGTTCATGTCAGTAGTGCCAGAGGTGTTGGAGCCCTTGGACTTCAAGTTACATGTAGTTTTCAGCTACCCAGTGTTGGGTACTTGCATCCCACCTCTGGTCCTCGGAAAGAGCTGTACTGCTGGCCCATATCTCTAACCCAACAGTTATTTATTTACTTACTATTGAGACAAGGTCTCACTATGTAGCCCTGGCTGATCTTGAATTCACCATATGTACCAGGATCTCTGCTTCCTGAGTGCTGGGATTAAAGACATGTGTTGCTGCTCCCAGCAAGATTTTCATTTTTATAGTCTTAAGAGTTTTAGAAAAATTATATTGAAAATAGAGTTCCCCTATTGGTCCACCCCCCTATGTCCCCATTATTAAAATCTTGCTTAACCATGATCCATTTGTTATAACCGATAAGCCAGTATTGTTGTTACATTATCAGCTAATGCCCATAATTTCCATTAGGTTATGCTTTTTGTTGTATAAGTCTATGGATTTTGACAAATGTTGTGTCCATCATTAAGAATACAATAAAGAACAGTTTTACCAATCTAAAAATACTCAACATATTGCCGGAGCCTGCCGGCAGAAATCGAATCGCACCCGAAGCGGGGAGTGAAGATGAGAAAATGTAGAGATAGAGAGAGAGAGAAAAAAAAAATAGGACAGACTCAGGAGGGCTGTCAGTCACACTGAAGCAGCTTGCCTTTATTAAGTCCCCCCTATTTATACTATGAAATGAGCAAAACAATTGGTCAGATGTTCAAAAGCAATACTAACACAGGCAAAATAACTTAAGATGTGATTGGCTTCCTTCAAAGATCTTCAGGTGACCTCAGTCTTGGGTGTAGAATAAACTTTTCCTTAGGTGTAAATCATTTGCACAACGAAAACTCCTGCTTCCAACAGCACTTCTGTGCACGAGATTGATTTCTGCCTAACCCAAAACTAGGGCATAGTTCAAGGCAGGCAAATGGCTCCTGACATCTCCCCCCTTTTTATTTTTTAAAGAACCATAGCCTTCCCTGCTATGGGCAGAAAGACTGTGCCTGTCTTAGGTCATTCTCTGAAACATAAGCCTTATCCGTCATTGGTACATGAATGCCCACCATCCATGCCCTGTCTTGGGTCAGCTTAGTTTGAGAGAAGGTTGCCCGACTCTGGCTACCAGCCTCCTGCAAGGGGCAACTCTATTCACAGTAGAGTTCGGAGCCGAACACTGTGCACATCAGCTATAACATCCCAGAATGTGCTGAGAATATATGTCACCTATGGAAAGAGTATGCAAATTCTAAGGAGAATACGTAGACCCAAGATTATAATATTTCCTGATCTGAGGTCAAAGAAGACCCTGAAGGCAAAGAGACTTTTAGCTTATCTAACGAATGAGCAGCAGTTTCTGCTGCGTCAAAGTCAAATGACTATTTTTTACAGTTAACATATTTCCAGTGTAAATGGACCAAATCTAAAGATATATGTTCATTATGTCAAACCTTGCAACATTTATAACCCTCAAACCACATACTAAGGTTTTGCAACATCCACAGAAATCATAATAAATGAAAATTACTAAGATACCATAACTTGCATTCACCCATGGGAACAACTGAAATGCAATTAACCAAGTTACATTAAAACACAAGAAATACATTGAACACAGGGAGCATCAAACCTAGTACCATTATGAGCGATATTTAAACTGTCCAATCAAAAGTATATATAGGGTTAACTTAGGCAAGCTATCATACGTTCTTAACTTTGTCCATGGCTGCTGCCTGTTTCCCTATATAAGTCTGCGGGAAACTGTCATCTGATCACCAAAGTCCTTCACTTAGTTCTTCTCATTTATCAGCATTCCCTGCAGTAGAATCCTGATTTACCGTTGTTCTTCTCATATAATGGTGTCTTGATAGGCGAGTATCATTCACTATTGCTGCAATCTCTTCTTTTCTTCCCATATGGCGGACGCAGCTTAGTTGGATTTATTACGTAAGTCCAATAAAGCCATCAGGAACTGATTTCACAGCAACAGCAACGTCCCTCTTTCCTCGTTCCGTCCCTGCGAACCGGACCAGCCTTTCTGGCAGCCACCTGGCATTCTCAGCGTCCTGCGGAAAAACACAAATATGCCCTCTTCCCCATATTAATACCAGGTCTGGGCCATGCCATTTCCCATCAATCGGATCCATCCATTTCACTTGTGCATAGGTATCTAAAGTCTTAGGATGCCACAACCTATCTGCAGCAGAAAAACCGAAAGCATCCACATTTAAAACATTTAAAATAAAAAGAACATGATTCAAAGAGTTCTGTGGAGATCTGGGATATAACTCCCCCTTTCTTACTTTTTGTAATTGAGTTTTTAAAGCTCCATGGGCACATTCAACAATCTCTTGCCCTTGTGGATTGTAAGGTATGCCTGTTTTATGTTCAATGGATAATTGAGCACAGAAACGTTGGAAAGTTTGACTAGTGTAGCCTGTGCCATTGTCTGTTTTTATGATACATGGTAAACCTGCTATAGCAAAACATTTAATGCAGTGTGTTATAACATGTTTAGTAGCTTCTCCAGTTTGAGCGGTAGCCACAAGAAAACCTGAGTAAGTATCTATGGACACATGAACATATTTTAGCTTTCCAAACTCCGGGGTGTGAGTTACATCCATCTGCCACAATTGATTGGGCATTAGTCCACATGGATTGACTCCACATTGAGGGACAAAATGCAATTCAGGACATAAGCGACACTGTTTAACAATTTGCCTAGCAGCCTCCCTGGTAAGGTGAAACTGCTTCCGTAAACTTTGGCTATTTTGGTGATGAAGAGCGTGAGATTTTTGTGCCAATTCCAATTGAGATAAACCTATGAACCATGTGGCTTTATCTGCTAAATCATTCCCTCAAGCCAAAAATCCTGGGAGCCCAGGATGAGCTCTAATATGCCCTACAAAACAGGGTTGAGAACGAGCATGTAAACACCTTTGTATCTGACTAAATAATTCCTGAACCTGAGTGTTAGTTGTCTTGATGTAAGACACAGTTTCAAGCACCTGTAAGGCTTTAACAATATGATGACTGTCAGTATACAAATTAAAAGAAGTAAAGGTCATAAACTGAAATACAGCAGCCACAGCCCGAAGTTCTACTACTTGAGCTGAAGCTGGAGAAGTTTGAAAAACATAGGATTGCCCTTGTAACACGTAAGTAGCCCTACCATTAGAGGACCCATCTGTAAATATCACTAAAGTGTCCTTAATAGGATCCTGTTTCACAATTTTTGGAAAAATAAAAGCATGACTATTTGCAAATTGTAATAACTTGTTTTTTAAATAATGATTATCTATAATGCCAGAATAACAGGCAAAAGCTATGGCCCATGAATCCACATTTTGAAATAACCAATCTATCTGTTGTTTTGTAAATGGAAGTCCTATTACAGTAGGTTCTTTTACTCAGCTCTAGCCATTTGAATTAAACATGCCATTGCCTCATAATAAGGAGTTAACACTCCAGCAGGTGAGACAGGTAAATGCAACCATAGCAAAGGTCCTTCCTGCCATAAAACTGCAGTTGGAGTATGAATAGTAGCCAAAATATATGCTGCCCATCCCTGGGTACAATCCATATATGGCATTTGTTGATTCTCAATTGTCCGTTCTACCTGAGACAATGATAATGCCTTTCTGGCCTCCTCCGTCAAGTTTCTAGCTGATTTAGGATCTGAATCACCTTTTAAAATGTCGAAGAGAGGCTTTAGTTCTCCTGTAGCAATTTTTAAATGAGGTCTAAGCCAATTAATATCTCCCAATAATTTTTGAAAATCATTCAGTGTTTTCAACCCATCTTTCCTAATCTGAATTTTTTGAGGCAAAATTGTTTTAAGATATAATCTATGACCCACATATGAATACGGAGATTTGGTTTGTACCTTCTCAGGTGCTACAATTAGCCCTTGCTCTTTCAGAGCTTGCGTAAATGAGCATAGTCTGCAAGCAAAGTTTCCTCTTGTTTATGAACTTGCTGTATGCTATGCAGCTAAAACTTGGGCAAAAACCAAACATTCCTAAATAAACCTTGATTAGACATATTTTGTTTTATTAGGTCATTGCTTCATTTGATATCCTGGTTGTCCATACCCAAAAGAGCTTCTTGGGAACATATTATCAAATTGAAGCTTACAGCACTAACTGAGAAGTTTTTAGGTAGAGGTTGCCATTTATCTTCTCCAGGAACTGTAAATTGTATTAGTGACTTTTTGTTGGTGTGAGAAAATAGAGAATTCCATGAACTACATTTGCCATAGACATATTACACCATGAGATGAATAACTACCTCTGTTGAAATTAGTTTATCCCTTATTCTCAACAGCACAGTGTCCTTACTCTGAGGCTGTTTTGTTCTCCTTTTTACTTGTCACAGGGTCAGGTGGCCAGCCTCAGCCTGAACAATTCTTGAACATCCTGAAACAGGATTGAGTCTGAAGCGAGATGGCCAATCCAGCTCCAGAGTCAACCTCTCAGTGTTATCAATATGATTTACACACAGACACAAAAATGTCTGTTTCGCTTTAACCCAGAGTTTACAAGGGACAGAAGAGCTGCTGAGTTCAGTAACTACCAGTAGGACTGAAAACACCTGTCCTATTTCTGTTGCCATCACCTCTGTTGAGTAGCAAAATAGTAGTATAATTAATACCAGGTGCTGTTAGGACAGGAACCAGCTGTCTGATTGGGAAAAGATCAGTTGTGCTTGCGTTGTTCAAATAAGAGATGTGGGTGGGGATTGAGCTCACAGCATTATGTATGCTAGGTAAGTATCCTACCACTAAGCTATAGCCTCAGCCCAGCAAACTGTAAACTGAAAAAAAAAAAAAAACCCTGTCTATTTAGTAGTTGTTTCGGAAAGCAAAGCACCCTGGGGCTGGTGGAATTTATGTGATTCACCTGGTAATTAAGTAGCAAAAAACCCGGGGTAATTAACAAAACCTGAGATCATGGTCCTGAGATCTAGGCTCTAGCCTCCTTGACCATGAGCTGCTGTAGGAGAATACATTTGTAAAGATAGAGATTCAACTACACCTTGTAAATGCCACATTTCTTCTAAATATTCTTCCTTTGGCTCAGCCTTAGGCTTTGCTTATGCAACAAATGGTAAAAAATCCTCCTCTCTCAGACATCTAGCTGCTTCCTTCTCCCTCCCCTCTTTTTCTTTGGGATCTAATGACTCTTGAATAATTGCTCAATTTCAGGTTTCACAAAAGCTAGCTCCTCAAGCAAAGCAGCTTGAGGCTCGATCCCATTTCCATTTGCTTTTTTTTCCCGAACTTTTTCTATCTTGTGTCTAAGATCTAAACTATTCATAATTAAAGCCCACAAACTAAAGGTATCTACCGGAACCTTACTCGGTCCATAAACATCATAATAATCCTGAAGTTTTCTTCCTACTTTCTTCCATGTTTTTAAATCTACAGACCTCTCTTCAGGGAACCAAGGACAGACTTTTTCTACAAAGTTCAAAAATTTACAAAGCTGCTGATGTTTTACACCAACCTCTCGAGCATAAAGCATATTTTCTAACATATTTACAAAAAGCAAATGACTATCACCTTGACCCATTTTACTCCTGAGATTTCTCACCACACTCCTTTCCTTTTCTTTTCTTCTACTTTTCTCTTATGTGAGCTCACTCATACCACGGTGTCCTTCACTTGACCCCCAGTCTTTAGGTTCCTGTTTGGGCGCCACTTGCCGGAGCCTGCTGGCAGAAATCGAACCGCACCTGAAGTGGGGAGTGAGGATGAGAAAATGTAGAGATAGAGAGAGAGAGAGAAAAAATAGGACAGACTCAGGAGGGCTGTCAGTCACACTGAAGCAGCTTGCCTTTATTAAGTCCCCCCTATTTATACTATGAAATGAGCAAAACAATGGGTCAGATGTTCAAAAACAATACTAACACAGGCAAAATAACTTAAGATGTGATTGGCTTCCTTCAAAGACCTTCAGTCTTGGGTGTAGAATAAACTTTTCCTTAGGTGTAAATCATTTGCATAATGAAAACTCCTGCTTCCAACAGCACTTCTGTGCACGAGATTGACTTCTGCCTAACCCAAAACTAGGGTTCAAGGCAGGCAAATGGTTCCTGGCAACATATTCAATCCTTCTTTCCCTTTCTTGCATGTGAGACAGCCACTACCCGCTCCCCACCAAGACAGTCTCACTATAACCCTAGCTGGTCTATACTTGCTTATTTAGGCCAGACTGACCTCAAACTCACAGAGGTCTGCTTGCCTCTGCCTCTTGCTGGGATTAAAGATATGTACAGCACACCTGGCATGCCATTGATATTTTTATTGTTGCTGTAATTTTGCCTTTGCCAGAATTTCATAAAGTTGGAATGATGTAGTATGTGGACTTTCAGATTATCTTTCTCCCTTCAGTACTCTATGCATCTTTTCGTGTATTGTTTCTGTTGACAAAATGAAATGAGATTCCTTTTGCTTTCTGTAAAACCACATATATTTCTCATGGTTCTAGGGGTCAGGAGTTTGAGATCAAGGTGCCAGCCAATTCAGAGCCTGCTTAGAGCCCCTTTTTGACCTTGTACAGGTCCACCTTCTCACTGTCTCTGTACAGTGTAGAGAGCTAATATGTGTCTCTCATTATGTCTATTCTGATTATTTATTTATAGACAGGATCTCACATTGTAGCACAGGATGGCCTGAAATTCAGAGTGATCCCGTCCTCCTGCCTCAGCCTCCAGAGTGCTGGGATTCAAAGGGGTGAGCTACCATGCTGTTTTTTTTCCCTTTTCTTAAAAAACCACTTAAAGATACCATTGTGACAGGCCATCCTCATAGCTTTGTCTCACTGTAATAGCTTCTCCAAAGACTTGCCAGTAAATATTGTCACATTGGGGTTAGGGTGTGAATTGGGAGTCACACCTGAATTTATAGGAACAATTTGGGGGGCTTCAAATCTCCCCTTTGTCAAATTACTCAGTCCTTTAATTCTTTACTATTTCATCTTTTCTTTTAGTCAGGATGATATATACATACATAATATTGTATATATTAAACATACATAATTAAATATATATATATTTGATTCTTCAAGAATTTCATACATTTGATCATATAAAGCCTCCCTCTGCCATCTCTGTTTCACCCTATTATTCCCCCTGATTTAATGTCCTTTATTATTGTTTTCTTTTTCTTTAAAAAAAAAACAACAATACCTGCATGTATATAAGTGCATCTTGTGCATGCAGTACCCACAGAAGCCAGAAAAGGGTGTCAGATTCCCTGGAACTGGAGTTACAGACTATTATTAGCCACTATGTGGGTGCTGGGAATTAAACACAGGTCCTCTGGAGAACAGCAAATGTTGTTAACTATTGAGCCATCTCTCCAATCCCCATCTTTTTTTCTCTTTTTAAAGGCATATGGAGTAAAATTTGTGTTCCTCAAATACCCTTGAATGTAGGTCCAGCCGTTGGAGTCTGGTCAACCTACCAGGCATCAAATCCTTAAAGAAAACTGATTCTCCCTTTCCCAGCATTTGTCAGTTCGTAGTAGATCCTTAACCAGGACTGGGGCTTCTTGCCCCCTTCCCCCATCTGTGTCTGGCTTGCACAGGTTTTGTCTGTGCTGTCACAAGTGCTGTGGGTTCGTATGTGCAACTACCCTGTGATGTCCAGATAGATGATGTTTCTTTTTATTCATCTATTATCTCTGACTCTTACAAGCTTCCCACCCGCTCTTCTGCAGTGATCCTCGAGCCTTGGGAGGAGATGATGTGATGTAGGTGTCCCATTTAGGGCTAAGCACTATGCAGTCTTTTCTCTGCACATTTACCAGTTGTGAGTCTCTGTGTTAATCACCATCCACTGTGTGAGGAAGCTTCTCTGGTGAGAGTTAAGAGATGCACTAATCTACGAGTAGTATAACAATAAGTCAGTAGGAATTGATTTAATATTCTGTTTAGCAGATTAAATAATAATAGGTTATCCCCCTATAGCCTGCAACCTGTCTAGCCAAAGTTTCTTGACCCTAATAACAGTGTCAGATATGGGCTCAATCTTGTGAAGTAGGTCTTAAATCCAACCAGAAGGTGGTTGGTTACTTCCATAATATTTGTTCCATTATTACACTAGTGGGCATATCTTGAAATTCCAGTCATTATTGTACTTACAGGGTTCATAGCTAGGTAAGATCGATGATTACTTTTCTCTTCTGGTAGCATCATAGCACCTTCTAGCATTATAAAAGCTGGTCAGTACCTTGTTTTTTCCATGTTTGTTCTATGACTCAGGTATGTAGTGTCTTTCGTCAACTTCTGGTGGGTAAACAAGAGCAATGGCAATAACCTATTGTTTCAGGGTCTATGAACTCTCCTATCCTGGGTCAACAACTCCAGAACATGGAGTCTGTTCCTGGCATTGGACTTTTTGTTTGATAGCCTGTGGTGGCTAGTGGGTCACTGAATCCCTGTTAGAGGGTATCAGGATGACTTTAGTCTGAATGACGGTTTACTAGTTACAGTTTATTAGCCTTCAATAAGAAGCAGGATTTCCTTCCTTATTTTCCAAATGAAAGGCCACAATCATTTTACCGACCAAGAAAAATACAAGTTATTTCATATGTTCTATGCAATTGAGGTTTAAGATAGAAACTGCTAAAGATACAAGTAACCTCTGTGTGAAATAGAGGTTTCTCTTAGATTTGTTGTTTGCCATTACTCCAATAATGAAGTAGATGTAGGAACAGAGTCTTTGGATCTCATCAGAGTTCATGAGCAGTGAGGTGGAGCAGCTTGTCAGCTGCTGCCTCTATGCCATATAGTGTGCTGTATGAACTGTGAGCCTGTGGACAAGTCACTAAACTGCCCTGAGTCAGTTTCTTCATTTGCAGAGAGGAATGATAAAATATCCTCTGAGTATCTGTCTAGTATGCTGCGTAGGACAACACTAATCAGTTCAACGTGGTAATGTTGAGATGTGAGCACCATTAATAATTTACGACCTGGATTTCCAACTTACTGAACAACTGGCATTCCAGAGTTGATAGCAGAAGCCTTTATGTGCTTTCCCCTTTATGTGCTTGCTTATCATATGTTACTATTACTGCTACTTTTTTTGTTATTTTTAAAATTGACACCGTATTTGCATATATTTATAGAGAACAATGTGTCCTTACATTGAGTTTTTTTTTTTTTTCCTCTTTGAAATAGGGTCTCATTCCGTAGCTCAGGATGGCTCAGGACTTACTGTATAGTTCAGACTAGTCTCAAACTTACGGCAGTACTCCTGCCTCAGCTTCCAAAGTGTATCACCATGGGATTTAATTTGGTGAGATGATGCTGAGATTTGATTCTCTTTATATAATGCATATTTTCCCATTATATTATAATTCTCCTTTTTTCACTGGCTTTGAGGAATTTAACTTTCAGATGCCATAATGTTTACTTGAGGCTCATAAGGTCTTAGATTCATGTTTAGAATTTTCATCCAATTTGATGATTAATTTTTTTTAAAAGAAAGAAATTTTTATTTTCTTGATTCAAAAATCTGGTGGAATTGGTTCGGTTTTGGTTTATTGGTCAAAGAGACCAAATCTTAGATCTTCATCTGATTCCTGTGACTTTTCCTTTTCACAGTTTGGTTGGGGCTGTGACACAGAGGCAGCAGAGGTAACAGTTGTGTTGGTAGTAGCCATTGGAGCAGTAGCTCCAGGCACCGATGAATCATCCAAAAACTCCTTGGTCTTTTGTATTAGTTACTTTTTTGTTGCTGAGACAAAATCAGTAACAGAAGCCAGGCCTGGTGGTGCTTGCCTTTAATCCTAGCAGTTGGGAAGTAGAGGCTGGAGTACAGCTGTGAGTTCTAGGCCGGGTCTATCTACACAGTGAGTTCCAGGCCAGCCGGGGTTGCATAGTGAGACTTTGTTTCAACATAAAACCCCAAAACCAAAAAAACAAAGCACAGACAAATGAGCAAACCAAAACAAACACCCATCCCAAACAAAAGAAAAACAAAATACCTGACAGAAGCAAATCAATGAAAGAAGGGTTTCTTTTGGCTTACAATCTGAGGGATACAGTCAATCATCACTGGGAAGGTTTGGCAGCAAGAGCACAAGGCAGTTAGTCACATTATGCCCATAGCCAGGAAGCAGAGGGTGATGGATGCTGGTGCTCTGCCTGCTTTTTTCTTTTTCATTTATTACATTTTATTTTATTAATTTTATTACATTGACTTGTTTATGTATATTTTTGTGCATGCACGAATGCCATGGCCTGAGCAAGTGGAGGTAAGAGGACCACTTGCAGGAGTCAGCTCTCTCCTACCATACAGGTTCAAGTCATCAGACTTGATGGCAGATGCCTTTACGCACTGAGCCATATCATCAGTCCTGTTAGAGTGTGTCTTTCTACCTCAGTTAACCCAGTCAAAATACTCCCTCATAGACATGCCTCGAAGTTTGTCTTTTAGGTGGTTCTAGATCCTGTTAAATTGACAATCAGTATTAACCCTCACACCTTTTCAGCACGTGGGAAGATGTAGTCGTTTTTCCTAGGCAATGCCAGGACTCACTTGTACCCATTAATGACTGTGTAGAGTACTCATAAAATAGTTGGCCAGTTTGTGGATACACAGTGGCAGCACTGTGCTACTTTCTGTCTATCAGACTTTTCAGGTAGTGTTCTTGTCATACACCTGCTGCACTATCATTCCGAAGGTAAAGAGAGAGATGCAGTGTTGTGGCTTTGCTGGGTCCTATTTTGTCTCTAGTCTTAATCCTCTATGAATTTTTGAGGATTTCAACAGAACCGCTGGAGCTTTTAGTGGTGATGACTAAACCCTGGGAAAAAGAGCTCTTTGTATATACCTCCCCACAATATTCAAATGTTGAAGCCCTAACCTTCAGTGTGATGACCTTGGAGGTGGGATGTTTAGGAGATAATTAATTTTAGAATTTGTTGTGAGGGAGGGCCCCTCATGTGGCATTAATGTTCTTTTAGGAAGAGGAAAAGAGAGTGGTCAAAGACAAGCTGTGCACACGAACTGGGGCTCGCTGCAAGCCAGGAAGAGGAACCTCTTCAGAACCTGACTGCCTGCTCTCTGATCTCAGACTGCAGTTTCCTTCTACCTTTTTTTGAAGCAGGGTCTCTCTGTTGCTGGTCTGTATACTCTAGGTTAGCTGTCTTATGAGCTACTGGCCAGTTCTTCTGTCTCTGCCTCCCATCTTGTCATTTTGGGATTATACATGCATACCACCACATCTGGGTTCTTAAATGTGTGTCCTAGGGGTCTAATTCACGGTCCTTAGGCTTGCATGGCAAATTTTGTTTGTTGTTGTTTTTTGATTCACTAAGACATCTCTATAGGCCCCAGTTAGCCTTTTTTTCTTTGTCTTTTTTATATCCTGGCTGGCCTGCAGCTTGCTAGGTAGACCAGGCTGGCTTCGAACTCACAGAGATCTGCTTGCCTCTACTTCCCAAGTGCTGGGATTACAGGTGTGTGCCACCATATCTAGCACCCTTGGTCTTCTAAAGGACTTTTCAGTTTTTTCTGTTGACTTAGGTACTTTCTACCAAGGCTTTCCTTTCTGTGTTGCAGTCTAGAACCTCTCAAGAGAGTAAGAAAAGGGAGTTATAAGGATCACCATGTTTATTTACTCTCCTCAGTCATCTCTGTCTAATGGCAATGTGTGGAAAACCATCATTTCATATATTTGAACCTTTTTTAAAAAGTTGTTTCATGACTTGAATAGCTCAGTGTCCCAGCTAGAATTGAAAAGTCTGATACAAAAGGCAGTCAGCTGAGAGAATCAGGGGAAGGGGATGGCCAGTCTGGCACAGCTTTGTACCAGTTCTCATGGGATAGCCAGCTTGTGAGTGGCAGGAAGGAGTGTTCCTTCCTCAGTTGTGAGTTTGGGAAGGCTGAACATGTGGAGAAGGAGAACACTTACACCAGCTACTTGGACAAGTTCTTTAGCAGGAAGGAAGACTCTGAAATGCTAGAAACTGAGCCAGTGGAGGATGGGAAGCGCCGGGAGAGGGGGTGCGAGGCAGGGCTTCTGAACCGCAGTGGGGAGCTCCTCCTCACTAGACCACCTAGAGTCCATCGGCATGCCATAGTCCATCGAGGTCCCCCCTCAAGTCCATCCATGCCATGTTAACACCTTCCGCTATGAAATCTTCCCAAGTTCCTCCCAAAACAGAGGGCAGCATTCTGAAACATCTGAAATAAAACACTCAGCAGACATCTCTCTTTGTCTTTTTTTTTATCACTGATGTTTATTTACTTGAATCATTTGGCAAGGATATTTATTATTAGTTCTTGGTTTATAAAATCCAGACTTTTTTTTTCTACATGTGGGATAGTTTTAAGTGGCATGTCGTTTGCACACAAAAAAGAATTGAAGAAAATGATGCAGTGCAGGAGACAGATTCACTAAGACAAGTAAACATTATCAGTACAGCAGCCTGCTTTCTAGAAAGCAAAATTTTGCCTTGAAACTTACACAGTGAGACTGTACGTAATTGCATGGAAATACCTATTTTTTTTCTTCTAACATTTTTCATTAGTTATTTTCAAGTCTTGCATACTGTATACATTTCTTAAGATACACGATACCAGGAACAACTGAAAAACAATGCCGAATTTGGTACACATGTGTTTTTTTACATCAGGGTAACAAAAGTATGTGGCAAGACATCAGACCGCCTGTAGTGCTTCATGGGGTGCACGTGTGTCACCTGATTGTAGTAAACTGTTCTTAAGACATGTCATCATTTGTACATGTTCTGGTATTCACTCTTTATAATGATGTGTTAGTGCATCACATCTTATTTATTTTAGCAAATCAGTATGTCTTCTGTAGTTAAGTATAAAAGTTAACTTAGTTTTAAAGGTTTATTTGCACCTTCCCTTGTTTTTCCATTTGACATTATGGTTTGTTGCCTGCCAGGCTGGTTACATAGTATCTGTGCTTTGAGGCTGACATCATATATTAAGTGTTCATTTTGAGTAAAGGTGTGTATAGGAGTTTGTATTTTGGAGGTGCTTGATTTATCTACAAAAGAACTAGGAATTTATTATAAAATGTTCCTGGAAGTCTTGTGTTTATTTTTTAAAAACCTGTAAGACTTGTGCGCATGGAAATAGTTAAGATGTATTGTAGTTTAAAAGTTGTACATGATGCGACCTCCTCCCCGCTGTTTTTACTGTATGTTGTGTTGAATGATTTATTCCCATCCAGGCCACCATTAATAAAATTAGGTTAAACATTAAAAAAAATGTTGTTTCAAATGGGAGGGTCCATCTGATAATTGTGTCTATATCCTGTTTGGAGACAGAAGTCCGAGGGACTTAAATTTTAGAGGCAGGAAGTAATAGTGGAGCTACAGAGGAAGAGGAGAGAGTGGGACAGAACACAGATGGAGCACTCTACCCTGTGTAGGCCACGGAGCAAGTACACTGTGAGCATTCTTGTTATTTTATAATTAGTTATATAGAAAGGGCCACCTGCCTTCCCCTCATGGAAGAGAGAAAAATACCATCATGGCAGCAGATATCTTTGCTGCTGGAGTGTAGGACGTTAGGCAGTTCTTACCTGTGGAGTAGGTAGAAGATGGAAGATATAAAGGTAGAAGGAAGATGGAGCCCAGATTTGTGTATAGGAGTTTGAAAGCAAGGATTGTGGGATGGAGCTGACCCTGCCGGACTACAGAGAGGAACACATTTCAGCACATAGATAAGTATGATCTCCCCTGCATTGGTTTTTGTGTGTCTACGTATTTTACTACTTCAAACAGTTTGAGTATAATGACAGAAAAAAAAAAGTATAGATCTTGGGTAGATAAGGACGAGAGTAAGGGGTATAGAGAGTGGTTGTTAATCATCAAGGTTGTTACAGTCAGGAAAGTGTGTTAGAAAAGTCTCCTTTCGTCCTGTTTTATTCTTGGAAACTTCTGGACTGAATGCTGGTTAAAGTTCTAGTTATCGGAATGCATAGACTGAGTATTAATGCAAGATGAAAGATGTGGAACAAAATTCATTCTTCTGCAGGTGGATATTCATCTTTTCCAGCACCAGTTGAACAGGCTATCTTTTTCCCAGTGTATGTTCTTACTGCTTTTGTCGAAAACTATATTATCATTGCTGTGTGAGTTTATTTCTGAGTCCTCTGTCCTATTCTGTTCATCTACCTGTCTGTTTTTGTGCTAGTACCAGGCCTTTTAAAAAATCACTATCACTGTATAGTATCTTTTGAGGTCAGGTATTGTGATACCTCTCACAGTTTCCTTCTGCCTAGGATTGCTTTAGCTACAGGTAGTATGATACTAGCGTGTTAGGATGTTTGACTGCGAGTAAAGACAGTTGTTTCAGATTGGCTGTCATATTATGATAAGAACTGTTAACTCATTTGGAAGTCAGCAGATAGGTTGGGCATAGTTCTCTTGACACTGGGCTCTTTTCTGTTTGCTTCTTAGCTGTACTCGCTTTTGAGTGTTAGCTTGTATTTATGACGTGCTCCTTCATGTTGGATAGGTTGAACAGGTTAAAGCAGTGGGTAGTTCCTTTTTTGTACATGTCTCACAAGGTTTGTTTTTCTGAAAATGGACTTAAAAGGATCAGTATTCCCTGGAAATGGGCTCAAGAGGTGGACTGGTTAGTTTTTTTTCAACTTGACACAAATGAGAGTCACTTGAGAAGAAAGAACCTTAACTAATCAATTTCCCAGATCAGATTGGCCTGTTGCCATGTCTCTGAGGCACTTTATTGCTAGTTGATGAGGGAGAGCCCAGTTCATTATGGGTGGTGCAGTCCTTGGGCAGATGGTGGACTTGAAAGTAAACCAGTAAGCAGTATCCTTTTGTGGTCTCTGCTTTAGTTTCTGCCTCAGGTTCCTGCCTTCAGCTCCTGCCCTGGCTTCCCTTGATGATGGAAGCTGAAATAAACCCTTTTCTTTCCAAATTGCATTTGGTCAGTGTTTTATCACAGCAACAGAAAGCAGACTAGGACAAACTGATACTTGAATTTTTCTCATTTGCAAGTAAAATTCAGTAGCTGACACTAGAAAACTATGGTGTTGCCAGGGGAATTTTCTAGTTGTGGTTAGAGAACTTGGGTGCATGTATCAGTTGTAAGCATCAGGAGCTTCTTCCCATTTTCCTGTCCTTGCTGAAGCAGTCCTTTCGCATGATCCCTGCGCCATTCAGGCCCACCCTTGAGCTGATAGGTTAGCAAATGGCAATTGCTGTTATTCAGCAAGCAAGGGGTGAAATGGCTGTGGGCAGGTAAGCAGTGTTCACATCAGTCCACAGCTTATGATGAGCTTCCTGTCTCCAAATGGTAAAAAACTTGAGGCTGCCTTTGTCATTGGTCTGGGATAGAGTTGCCATTTAGGAAAATAAAGCAAATTGACCTTTTTTAAAAAATTGTTTGTTTTTTGACTGGGTTGCTATGTTGCTCATGATGACCTCAAGCTTAAGCATGCTCCTGCCTCAACCCTTCTAGTGCTGAGATTGCAGGTGTACAAGATTGTACAGCCCAGCTTGCAAATTAGCCTTTTGACTTTTTTCCCTCTATTTTCAAGAAAATGCCAGGTGCTGTTTCTGTCTAGAGTGAGTCCTACAGTGGGTTGCATTGGCCTGTCAGCTGGTCTTGGGTAGTTGGACTGACTTCATATAGAACAAGAGAAACACCAAGCGAGGAAGATAGAAAAGGATAGGAAGAGTACGGAGTGAAGCATGAGCATGGAATATGGGATTTGGGCCTTCTTGGGATCTCAACAACTGGAAAGGAGAAGCAGGGCTGAAACATTTCCTGAAATATATTTGGTAGCTAAAGGGAATTTTTCAGAGTCAGTTTGGTTTTCCCCATCATAAGCTATACAAATTCACAGATAATACCAAATACTTCTTTATTTATCTTATCTTATTTTATGTGTATGAGTGTATTACCTGTTTGTGTTTAAGTGCACCCATATCGTACAGTGCCTGTGGAGGCCAGAAGAGGGAGTCGAATTCCCCTGGAACTGGAGTTATGCTACCCTGTGGGTGTTGGGAGTTGGACATGGTTCTTTGCAAGAGTAGTCAGTGCTCTTAACCACTGAGCTATCTCTCCAGCCCTGCCAGATACTTGTTTAAAATAAAGGCTTTTAATGAGGGCCTTTCAAATGAAAATGTTGATATTAAGTATAAAGTGAAGGGGAAAATACAGGATCTAATTTTAATGCTAAGCATTCTTCTATGTTGGGATTATTTCACCTTGTATAGGATCATTTTTACATTCACTAAATTTTTTTTTTTTTTTTTGAGATAGGGTTTCCCTGTAGCCCCAGATGGCCTGAAACTGGCAGTATAGACCAGGCTGGTCTTGATCTACAGAGATCTGCCTGCCTCTGCCTCCTGAGTAATGGGATTAAAAGCATGCACAACTGTGCCCAGCTTAAAAGTGTTTTTTTTTTTTTTTTTTTTTTTTTAATCAGCATACAAAGTAATGGGTTTATCATGACATTTTCACTCATGTATATCATTGTTGACATTGCTCATAATCACCCCTCCCCCTTAGCCTCTCTTGGTCCCCTTCCTTCCTCAGATAATCCTCCTAATGTTATGTTGTGAGTGAGTGAGTGTGTGTGTGTGTGTGATCTTTTATGTTAAAGCTAGCTTATGCCCGTGAGAGAGCAAATGACATTTGTCTATCTGAGTCTGGATTGTTTTGCTTAGCATGATGATTGCCAGGTCTGTTTGTCTTCTGAATCCAGCTATCTTGTCATATGAATACATGTATATTCTCCATTCTGTAGGTTGTCACATAGATTGAAGTCTTTTTTTGAAGGATTATATGAATATTGTATGTATGTATATATGTTTATGTGTCTGTGTGAATGTATGTGTATTTGTGTGTGGGCATGAATGCATGGGCCTGTGTGAATTTGGAAGCCAGAAGAGGGTATCCTTTATCGTTCTTCCCTTGTTCCTTTGAAACAGGACTCCTTCCTGTTTCACTCGAGCTCACATCTCAGTGAGACTGGAAGCCAACAAGCCCCAGAGGTCCTGTCTCCTCCCTCCTCAGAGCTGAAGTTACAGGTGTTTGCAGGGATGCCCAGCTTATGGGTCCTAGGGCCTCATGATTGTGGAGCACATACTCCCTTTTTGTGAGGTTTAAGGAAATTATGTATTTATACATGTTTGTGTATACGTATTTGTACATGAGTGCAGGTGCCTGCCAGGCCAGAGACATCAGATCCCTGCAGCTGGAATTACACATGATTGTGAACCACTTGACAGGAATGCTGGGAGCTGAACTCTGGTCCTTTCTAAGAACACTACATGTTCTTAACTGCTGAGATATCTCTCTAGCCTCCAAGTGCTCTTAACTGCTGAGACATATCTTCAGCCCCACATATTTTGACTTCTGAGCCATCCCTTCAGCCCTGTCAGAAGTCTAGACAGGAAGGTGAAAGTGAAGACAAGAATTGGTTTTTTAGGAGTGTGAATATTGTGCATGTTAGGATGTTCTAGAATCCTGTTAAGACACCATCTTCCATACTTGGGATAATTCTTACTTGTTCACGGTGTATCATTCATTTTATATGTTGTTTTTAATTTGTTACTAATTTTTAAGGTTTTTCTTTAAGTTCATAAGCAATATAGGTCTTGTTTTCTTATAAAGTCATTCTGGTTTTGGTATCAGAATAATGCTGGATTCATAGAATGAGCAAGTATTTCCTCTGCTACTGTCTTATGGAAGAGAATAAGTAAATTCTCCCTTAAATATTTGGTAGAATTCACTGGTGAACCTATATAGGCTTAGTTCTTTCTGTCTTAGAATATTATTAAGTATTGATTCACTTTTAAAAGTAGGTTGAAATCTGTTGAGAATGAGTGAGTTTTAGTAAATTGTGCCCTCCATGGAGTTGGTCCTCTTTGTCTGTGTTATCAAATTCATGGGCAGAGAGTTACTGATAACAATCACTCATTTATTACCTTTTTAATGTACATGGGCTGTAAAATGATTCCTCTTTCATTCTGGCATTAGTAGTTGTTATCTTCCCATCATCTTTTCGCTTGGCTAGAGACCTATCCTTTGCTTCTTCATGTTAAGGAATGAGCTGTTGGTTTTGTTGATTTCCTATTTTCATTTTTATTTGTTTGACAGGGTTGTTTTTTAAATTTTGTAGTTTGAGATAGGGTCTGTAGCCCTGGCTGGCCTGAAACTCACTATGTAGACCAGCCTGGCCTGAAACTCAACATAGGTCTGCCTGCCTCAGTACCCAGTGATTGATTGCCTATAGCTCTTCATCTTGAGGTGGAGCTCCTTGAAATTTCCCCATCTACCTTGGCATGGCAGCTGGTTTTGTCATTATATATGGTTCTTCTCAGACTACTATACTGTGAGGATTTCATTGGTGCAGCTTCCTTGTGTCTAGACTGCATTAACTAGCAGCATGTGTCCTACCCTCTTACTCTTACATTCTTTCAGCTTCTTCTAAGGTGTTTCCTGAGCCTTAGGGGTAGCGTCTGCATTGTAGATGTATCACTCAGAGCTCGGCACCTCACATTCACTTACTCTTTGCATTTGGCCAGTTATGGAACTTTGTAATAGTTTCCAATTGTTGCAAAAAGAGGCTTCTTTGACGAGTGGTAAGAGGTACAACTTGTCTGTGAATACAAGGCTACATGTTTAGAATATAGGAAAAAATTACATTGGTCTTGGGAAGTGACAGAAGGAGTTTTTTTTCCCCTAGGGTCTGTGACATCTCCCATCACATACACTTGGCTTTGTTTATAGTACCACATATACATTTCCTCCCATTGAGTGACCTTAAGTCCAATTAGACAGCTGTTGATTACCCCCAATTCTCCAACTTTATCTTTGAGTCTTAATATTCTGTGTTTCATTTGATTCTTTCTCCTGGCAAGACTTTCTCCTGTCATTTCAAACTGTCTTATTTAGTTTTTCAGTTCCATCTTCATTTCAGCTTGAGTTTTCTTTAGTATTTCTGTCTTTTGTGAATTCACTTTTCCAATCCTGAAACATTTGTCATTTTATTTAGACATATTTTTGTATTTTCTTGAGCAGTCAGGAGTTTATTTCTACCTTCTTTGACTTTTGAGGTTTTTTTTTTTGGGGGGGGGGGGTGGGTGTTGTTTAAACTCCTTGAGTTCTTTGATCATGTTTATGATTTTCTTTTAAGCTCTGTGTCCTGGGGTTCCTCTGGGTAGTTCTCATTGTAGAATGCTTCCATAGGACTATTGGGTTTTATGGGAATGTGTTAACTTGTTTTTTCCATATTACTTGTGTTTCTGAGCTGTGACCTGAGCAGATGGTTGGGTGTCTGATATGAAATACTAGTCTGCCTGTGCTGCGTTGAAGTTCTTTTTCGGTTCTATTTTTAATATTTTTTGTAGCTTGTAGTTAGTTTGTCTGTGTTTCAGGTCCTCACTTTTGAGTTTTCTCTTTCTTTTTTTGAGAGAGTGGGATGATTCCAGGCTGGTCCCATGTGTGAAGTGAGCAGTCCCAGCTAGGACTGTGAGTGTGGAGATGTGAGAGGTGGATTAGTTCTAGCTAGCTCAGTGGTCTAGTCCAGAGCTGGAGCAGAGCTTTCTAAGCTGAGCCCAGGGCTCTTCTGCAGCCCATTTCTGGCCTTGTCCTGGATCCAGTGATGGACAGTTCTGACTAGGCAGCAGGAGCCCAGGAGTAGGGGAAGATGGTGAAAGAGTGGGCTGGTTCTGACTCACTTACTGGGCTTGTCTGAAGCTCTCCAGCAGCACATTCTCGGTTTAGTCGTGGAGCAAGAAGATCTAGAGTTGGGTGTTTTACTTCTTCCAGCTATGTAGGAGGATGGGTTTTGGAAAGGTAGTTTGTCTGAAGGTACTTCATTAACACTAATTGGTATTATTTAAAAAATAGTTCCTTTTCTCTTCCCTCTGCTAGATGCTCAAGATTTTTCTCTGATAATTCATTGTACAAACCTGTGTAGAGCTGTTGGAGATTAGATTTGTGAAGTCGTAGAGACCCTCTTAGAATTTTTCCATTAATCTTACTATGTTATAATAACACTGTAAGACTTGTGGGCTGTGGATTTTGAATAGTGTCATCTCAGGTGGTTTTATACAAATTTAAACCCAAACACTGACTTGTTTGCTTGAATATCCAGAGATGCATTATGGTAGTGATCTGTTCTCTTTTTCTTTAGTATTTGGACCATGAAACTCTATCAGCCGCATTCATCGACAGCAGTGGACAGTTTGTTTCCTCGCAGGCTACAGGCATTAGCCGGAGTCCCTATTGCGGCTACGAGCAGCAGACCCTGTCCAGCTTGGAGCGCGTAGAGGAAGACACCTTGCTGGCTGCCTTGCAGTGGCAGGTGCCTGATGTGGGCCTGGTCCCCTTTGTGAAGAGCACTGACCCCGCCTCCAGCTACTTCGTCATCTTGAACTCTGCAGCCTTCTTCAGGGTGGGGAGTCAGCTGGAGGTGCTAGTTCATGTACAGGATTTTCAAGGAAAGCCCAAGAAGTATGGTGGAGACTACCTTCAGGCCAGAATCCACTCCCCCAGGCTGCAGGCGGGGGCTGTGGGCAGGGTGGTGGACTACCAGAATGGGTTTTACAAGGTGTATTTTACTTTACTCTGGCCAGGCAGAGTTAGAGTGTCCATTTCTCTGGTTCACCCTAGCGAAGGAATCAGAGTTCTGCAGTACCTACAGGAAGAGAAACCAGACAGGGTCTATTTCAAGAGCCTCTTCCGTTCTGGAAGAATTTCTGAAACCACTGAGTGCAATGTGTGTCTTCCTGGGAGTCTTCCCCTGTGCAACTTTACAGATCTCTACACTGGGGAGCCCTGGTTCTGTTTCAAACCAAAGAAGCTCCCTTGTAGCAGCAGAATCAACCATTTCAAAGGTGGATACCTGAAGGACCTTCTAACCACTGCAGACAGTGCTTTCTTTCAGAGGTATGTTCCTGCTTCTAGGGGTGGTGTTCTGTCCTACTGTCCTCACCCCATAGTTTTGAGTATGCATTCCTTGTCTATCTGAATGTGACCCAGTTCAGAAGAGGCTATGAATAAGAAAATGAACAGAGATTTGTACTTTTGTTTGGTGTTTTAAAAGTGAAATTTAGTGCTTGTTCAACTTCAAATTAAAGAGCTTTTACCCTTGAATTTTTGTTCTTACCCAACTAGCTATGTTTTACTTTGGACAGACACATCATATTTATTGTTACATGGACAAGATCACCTAGTCACAGATCTTTTTTTTTTTCAAGGAATAAGGGCCAGGGAGATACATCATTGGTTAAATGCTTGCTGTGTAAGTTTGACACCTGAGTTTAATCCCCTGAACCCATGTAAAAAGCCTGATGTGGTGGCACACGTCTGCAATCCCAGCACTCCTCTGATAAAATGGGAGGCAGAGACAGGAGAATTGTCTAGAAGCTCACAGACCATCTACCCTGGAGTGCATAACACAGCAGAAACAAGACCTGCCTCAACAACGTGGCCCATCACTACCTCTCAAAAAGTTGTTCTCTGAGAACTGGGGAGATGACTCAGCAGTTAAGAGCACTGACTGCAGAGGACCCAGGATCAGTTCCCAGCACCCACATGGTGGTTAACAACCACCTGTAACTCCGGTTCCAGGGGATCCGATGCCCTCTTCTGACCTGCAAGCATTTCCTGACACAGGTGCACTTATGTACGTGAAAGCAATACACTCATATTTTATTTTATGTGTATGAGTGTGTGATCTACATGTGTGTTAAGTGTATCTGTGTTGTACAGTACTCGCAGAGGTCAGAAGAGGGCATTGGATCCCTGGAACTGGAGTTACAGATAGTTGTTAGCCAACATGTGGGTGCTGGAGATTAAACTCATGTCTTCTGCAAGAACAGCCAGTGATGTTAACCATTGAGTCATCTCTCCAGCCCCAGAAGACCAGTTTCTAAATAATACCAACATTTGTCAATAGTAACAGAGTATGAATAGGGCAGTATTGCTGAGCTGGTTTAACAGGCATCAGAAATAAGGTATACCAGAGCAAACCGTATATTTTAACGGTTGTTGAACAGTATTATGCTAAAACATCTATTTTGAACGTAAACCATTTTTAGCACAGTGATCAGTAGGTGGAATAATGGGCAGAATGAAAAGTGTGGAATCAGTTTGAATTGAAATTTGTGTTTTCTTCAATATTCCATGTAATTGTAAAGTAAAGTAATGCTTCAGAGGAAAGTTCCGTTGGGTAGAAGCTGCTTCCACCTTCTGTGGCATAGTAGGGTAAATGTGGTTGTCCGTAATTGATTGGTATTTTTAAAAAGCTATGAGTGGAGAGCAGAGATTTTGAATGTTTCCAGCAGAAACAAATGGTAAATATTTGAGATGATATGCTAATTACCTTGTCTAATCATTATTTATAAACATTCATTGAAGTCATTTTGTGCCTCATAAATGTTTATAATTACTAAGTGAAATAAAAATATCAAAGAAGAAATAAAATTATAAAAGCACCATAGTCAAAACACAATTATTTGAAAGGATGTACAAATATTTTTAGGTTCTTATGAAGTACATACTTTTTAGATTCTCTGGTAGAGAGCTACTTTTGTAGAGCACATCTGGGAACCTTGAAGTTTTAGTATTTAATATTCTATGGCCACTCGTTTTAGTAGAATAAAAGTTGTTACAGTGAGGTATGTGGTTATGTGAGCTCCTGCAATAAAACTCCCTGATTTTCCACTTTGGAAGTCAGCCTGTGGCCTGGCCTGTCAGTAAACCGAAACCAATGAACTCATGTCATGCATTTACAAGGCCAGGAGAGGGAGCCTTAGTCAACATATTTACGGAACTGTTCTTCAAAAGACCAGGATTTTATATGGCCAAGTGCAAAATGAAAATAAAACTAATGGAAAAAAAAGAAAAGGCCTACATATAAATCTAAATGCTTTAATTAATTAACTAGTTAATTTCTCTCTCTCTCTCTCTCTTGGCCTTTTTTGAGACAAAGACTCCCTGTAGCCTCAGCTGGTGTAGAACTCACTATATAGACAAGGCTGGCCTTGAACTCACAGAGATCAGCTTGCCTCTGCCTCTGGAGTGCTGGGATTAAAGGTGTGTGCTACCACATCCGACTAATTAATGGTTTTCTTAATTTATTGTAAGTCAGTCTCATCAAGTAAACCTAGACTGTCTAGAAAGCTAAAAATGCTTGCTCCCATGTTGAGCTTCAAAAGTTTTATTTTTAATCTTGAATTTAGATCCAAGACTTGCTATTTTTCAATAAGTATGATGTTTGCTAGGAAAATAGCATACATTTGATAAAACCCTAATAATTAATTTTTACCGGTTATCATTCAGCCTGTTAAAGTTCTGGACTGTTGCATCAGGCTCTCTGAAAAGAAAAAGAAAGTAATTGAAATTGACCTTTTGAGGAATCCTTTTGTGTATGGTTTTGAGCTCACATGTTGAGTTTGTACCCCTTTTTGTCCTTTGTCTCTTTATCTCATAACCCTATGTAGGTTAGAAAAAATTAAGCCTTTTGTTGTTGTTTTGCTTGTTTGAGACAGGGTCTTACTCTAGCCCAGGCTGGCCTGGAACTCATGGAGTCCAGGCTGGCCTCAAATTCTTGGTGCTTCTCCTGTCTCAATTTTCTAAGTGATGGAATTATAGGCATAAATTTCCACACCTGGCTATCCTTGGTGTTTCACTCTTCAAAACGTGGGTGGCCAATTAAGGTGATATAATCTTTGTTTTTTACCCTTAAGAGAAAAGCGTGTTGGTCTTGTGAAGGAGAATGGTATTTTGCCTAAAAGATTCTATTAATTATAAGGGAAGGCCTATTGAAAGAGTAAGATTATTATTGAAAAGCCTTCCTTTAACATGATTTTTATTTTATTTCTTTCTAACTTTCTATTAAAAAAAAAGCACTTCAAGTCAGGCATGGTGGCTCATATCTGTAATCCAAATACTCAGGAGACCAAGGCAAGAAGATTGTGATTTCAAGGGTAGCCTGGGTTCAAAAAACAAAGGAAAAGAAAAGAAGAAGGGTTGGGGAGATAGTTCAGTCCCTAAAGTGATTGCCACTCAAGTATGAAGGTCCCAGTTGGATCTCTAAAATGCATGCAAAACATCTGGATGTGGTGGCCTGCACTTGTACTCCCAGAGCTGAGGATGAAAAGATGGCAGGTTCTTGAGGCTCTCTAGCTCCCTAGCCTAGCCTAATTGGAGAGCCTCAGGCCAGTAAGAGACACTGTCTCAAAAAACAAGGTAGTTTGTGCCAGAGGAATCACATCAGATTGATGTTGTCTTCTGGCCTCTATGCCATACCTGCATAGACATGAACAAGCATATGTATACCTGCATACACATATACATGCACACATAAACTTAAGAACAAAACCTCAAACCAAGCATACAATAAAACCACCCCAACTACTTTAAATCTTTGGAAACATTTAAACTTTTATTTATTTATTTAGAGGCAGAGTCTCAGTATGCAGACCAGGCCTGCCTCAAACTCACAGAGATCTCCTTGCCTCTGTTTCTGAAGTGCTGGGATTAAAGGCATGTATATGCCACCATACCTGGCCTTGGAAACATTTTGATAATAACACTACCCATCTGGCTTCTTTTTAGATTCTCCATTGTTAGTGTTTTGTTGTATTTTTTTTTTAATTTATTGTCTTTATAGGTATGAATGTTTTATCTCCATCTGAGTGCACCACACTCATACAGTGACTGTAGATGCCAGAAGATGGCATCAGATCTCTTGGAACTGGAGTTATAGGTGTTGGGAGCTGCTGTGTGGGTGCTGGGAATCAAACTCAGATCTTCTGTAAGAACAGCCAGTGCGGTTAACTGCCGAGCCACCTCTCCAGCCCCTATATTTGCTTTATCTTTTCCTTGATGTGTATGTGTGTGTGTTTGTATCTTTTTGTTTTTTTCCTTTATACCATGTAAGAGTAAGCTGTAGCTGTCATGGAACTGACCCCATTAGTATGTATCTCTTAGGACATGGACTTTTGTCTAGCATATAATCATAGCCTGGACATTTATCGTTGCTGCAGCGCTGTTCTTTCTCATACCTAGACCATGTTTAGGTTTCTCAGTTGTCCCAGCAACGTCTTTTGCAGTTGTCTGTTTTAGCTAATCACATTATGATTGTATGATTATGTGACCATATTATGTACTTCATTATCTTTTTAATCTAGAAGAGTTTTTCAGTTATTGCTTTTTATGATATAGACTATTTCTATTTGATGTTTTGTAAAATGTTTTTTACATTAGATTTGCTTTATTATGTTCACATCACTAGACTGAGGTTAAATACTTTTTTGTGGGAAAATTATCCTATAGGTATTTTTATATGAAAATTGTTGTATATCTTATATATAGTATAATCTACATACTTATATACTAAAACATGTAATAAGTTTTAAGCTCATATGTGCTCTCTTGAAAGTCATCAAATGTCACTTATCAAAGATATGAAGTTTTCTTATTCTCCAGTGCAGTCAGTCCTGTATAGATAATTACTGTTTTTCTGTCTCCCTCACTAGAATGTTAGTTCCATGAATGAGGAGATCTGGGTCTTGTTTGCCATATTAGCTCAGGCTAGGATGATGCCTGACACATAAAAGAAGCTTAGAATTATTTATAGAATGAATACATTTTTTCTGAAACTTATGAAGTAATAAAATTTTCATGATGGCACATTCCTGTATCAAGAGGTTAAACAGTTTACATTAAATTAAATTAATTTTATTATTTTATATTTTATTTTATTTTTCAGACAGAGTCTCCTTGTAGTTACTGCTGACCTGGAACTTGCTATCTAGGCTAGGCTGACTTTGATCCATAGTGATCTGTGCCTACCTCAACCTTTGAATGCATGTGCCACCAAACCTGAGAAACAGTTTACATTTTAAAAAAATTTTGTTTTTGATTCAAAGGCAAGAGCTCTAATAGTGACTAGTTTCTGGAAACATGGGGCTTCCGTTGTTATTCTCTTGACCTTCATTTTCCTTCAGTTTTTCATGCAGTTCTTTAAAAAGCATTTACTGAGCATAGATGTTGGTCCTGGGCCAATGGTAAGACCTAACATGTAAAGGTGAGTGAGCCCCCTGCCTCTGTCTTTTAGGAATATATGTTGTAGTAAGGGGAACATACACAAAGAGTCAGTAATGATGAACAAAGTACATTTGAGTATATATCTGTCTCCCACTTCCAGGCAAGTGTCTCCCTGGAAACTTATCTCAGATCTGGGCATGCCTAAGAAATCTGGCATGTGACTTAGTTCACCATGGACTTGTGGCCTCAAAACCATGTAGCAACAAAATAGGCATTGAGTCTAAAAGGTAATTCAGTCCAAAGTTAATCATATTGGAGCTTGCATTCCTAAACTGACTTAAGCAATACATATATAGACACATACACATCATACAGTGAAAACTTACTGGAATGCTATTAAATTCCTCTTCAGTTTATGTAACACATGTATTTTTTTCATGTACAGATAAAGATATGTAACTGAAAACAAATGTCCCTGAATCTAAGTCTAAGTTTGTGTTTTGTTTTGTTTTTTATTTCTCCTAAAGTGGTGTCAATATCAAAATGCCAATCAACTCCAGTGGACCTGACTGGGTAACTGTGGTTTCCAGGGGAATGAAAGGTAAAAAGAAATGAACTTGATGATGAATCACTTTTCTTGGTATGTGTGTGAAGTCTTACATTTTCACTGGTACACAAAACATTTTTCTCTCTTTCATTTGCTCTGGCTAGTTCTGGCAACAAAGTTAAAAGCTGCCTCATTAATTTTTTATATTTTTTAAACAGGGTCTCATATGTACCCTGGCTGACTTGGAGCTTGTTGTACAGATCAGGCTGGCCTTGAACTCAGAGATCCATCAGCCTCTTCCTCCCAAGTGCTGGGATTAAAGGTGTGTGCTACACCCCTCTGCTAGAAGTTGATTTTTAAAAATAAGCTAGATCTTAGGTGCTTCATTCTGGGTTTTTCTAGCTAGGCTAATATAAAAGTTGCCTTCTTCCATTATATTCTCCATATTTGACTCTTCAAGAATCTCTAGAGCTATGTTGTCTAATGTGGTAGCCACTAGCCTCATGTGAATATTCAAATAGAAATTAATTTAAATGAAATAAAGTTAAAAATTCAGTTGTTTCAAATCAAATATTGAACAACTTCATTAGCATTTTATGTAGACTGTGTCCATGGTTGTATAAAGTTCTGTTGGACATTTCTGATCTATAGATAATCAAGGCATGTAGCTAGAACTTCAGAGTCGGGACCATCTCATGCTAGGGAATCATACACGTGGACTGGTGGGGCCCAGCAGTCTGTTTAAACAGAGTTTCCATGTGATTCGTTCTACAGATCTAGGTTTTTAGTAGGTATAGTGGCTCACTAGTCCTTGGGAAGCTGAGGCAGGAGGATTGTTTTGAGTTCAAGGCTAGCTTGGGCTACATAGTGAATTTCAGGTTCTGTCTCAAAAATTCTCCCAAAGTAAAAGAATGGCACCCAGAGGAGTAAGTGTGATGTATTTGCAGAATATAATTAGCCATAGTAAATTTTAGACAGCATGGAGATTGCACATAAGAGCTTTTCAATGACTGAGAACATTGTATCTCACACAGCATATATTGCCATCCCTTTTGCTATAGGTGCTGGGTATGTAATACACATTCACTGAGCAGGATGGGTATTAGCTGTATGTGTTTATGCATATGTGCATAAACTAGAGGTACAACTATCAGTACTCAGCCTACATCTAGACTACAGATTTTATTTAGATCATATAATTGTTAATGAATTTTGAACCAGGCTGGTGAAATGGCTCAGCAGACAAAGGTGCTTGCCACCAAGCCTGACAACCCAAGTTTGATCCTCAGGAACCACGTGATAAAAGGAAAGAACCAACTTACACAAGTTGACCTCTGACCTCTACATCACAGAAACAGACACAAACACACACACACACATACACACACAAATAAATTTTAACCAGATACAGATAAAACTGGAACTAGCACCTTTAAAATTAAGATTTCGGCTACGGGGACTGGAGAGATAGGAATCAAAGAGTTAAGAATACCTCAAGGGAACAGTGTACTGTTGTGTTACGATGTGAAAATAAACGTACTGCAGATCTGTAGATCTTTAATTTTCTTCATGAGAAACCAGAAATCTTAATTTTCTTCCAATTTGGGGAACAAAATAAAACTTTGTTTTTCCAAGATTTATTATTTTTATTTTGTATGTACCAGTGTTTTGCCCGTGTGCAAAACACTTCTTGGAGGCCAGAAGAGGGCATCTGAGCTTCTGGAACTGGAGTTTCAGGTGGTTGTGAGCTCCATGTGGGTGCTGAGAACCAAACCTGGGTGCTCTGCAGAAGCAATAAGTGCTGTGAAACATCTTTAGAGAAAATACTTATCTTTTAACTGTCCATGTTTGTCTCAACCCCTGACCAAGATGTTAGTAGATATGGTGCTCCTCGGTAATACTGCTCTTCAGACCCCTTCCAGGTTTGCTGTCCCCAGAAGGCCCCATCCCACTACTGTGCCTGCCCTTCTTTCCTTCCACCCTTTCATGCTCGTCCACTTTGTAATGTTCCCAGGTAGTTCTCCTGTACTTGACAGGTCTCAGATCAGCCAGGAATTGGTATGACTTTGTGATGTACTATTTTGGGTATAGAGAAGAGAAATAAAAACTAGTGAGGCTTTTGATGGACTTTTAGAGGAAGAAAGAAATGAAATTATAGTAGAGACAGAATACTGGCTTTGAATAAGAAAACGGTCTTGTAGTATTACATATTAGAAAGAAGAGGGCATCCGAGGAGCTTAGATGGAGAGAGCGCTTCACCGAAGTTCACATTCACTAGAGGGGTGGCTGAGGCCCTAACTGAGGGCCTGTGTTTCCTTGTTCTACACATTTTTTTCTACTTACTTGCATTCACTAATTTTAGACTGTGTTGGATTCATCTGTAGCAATGGTTCTGTGGCATTACGATGATGACTTAGTATGTATCTCATTCTTTCAACGTTACTTGGAATTCTTCATATTTTTTATGTCAGTATAGACTCATGGTTATTTTATTTTTGAAATTTTACCTTAATTCAGTTACTATTTTTTATTTATTTTTGTGCATTTCATACAATACATCTTAATCATATTTAGACTCCTTCATCTGTCTCTAGCTCCTCCCACCACCAGATTTCATGTATTCTGTCATATATGTTAAGGTCTATTGAGTCATGTTTGTGTCCCCAGATGTCCGTTGGTGTGAGTCTAGTCACGGGGGCATGGGCAGTCTATTTAGCCTATTTAAGGGAGTGATCCCATAAAGAAGACCAATTCTCCCTCCTCCAGCAGTGACCAGCTGCCAGTTGACTAAGGTTGGCACCTCCTGTGCATTTCCCCAGTTCTATGCTGAGTTTTTGTCTGGTTTGAGTTTGCATGGGTCTTGTGCATGTTGTCAACATTGCTGTAAGTTCACATGAACAAGTTCCCAAAAGCCTGGAGAACTGTTTCCCTATGTCATCCACCATCCCTGGCTCTAACAGTCTTTCTGCTCCCTCTTCCACAGTGGTCTCTGAGCTCTGGGTGGGTGAGGTTTAATATAGGAGTCCTATCCAGGGACACATACTGCATACTATTCAGTCTCCTTTTTTTTTTAATTTTATGTGTATGAGTGTATTGCCTGCATGTATATAAGTCCATCCATGTTGTATAGTGCCCATGGAGGTCAGAAGAATGTGTCAGATCCCCTGGTACTGGAGTTATGCACCGTTGTTGACCCACCTGTAGGTGCTGGGAATTGAACCCAGGTCCTTCCCAAGTGCAGCCAGTGCTTTTAACCACTGAGCCATCTCTAGTCACACTTTGACTAGTTATGACTTTTTGTCTTAATTGCCCTCTGTTGCATGAGGACACTTTTCTGGTGAGAGTTGAGAAATGCATTAATATTCTGTCTGCTTCTTGTTCAGTTATGTTCTGTGAGTGTTAGGTGTAGAGGTTCCATTGTAGATGTGTCACTTAGGTCTGGGCATCTCACAGACATTTATTTTCTGTGTATGACCAGTTGTAGAACTCTGTAATATTCTCTATCTGTTGCAAAAAGAAGTTTCTTTGATGAGTGGTGAGAGGCACACTTGTCCATATGTATAGGGATATATATGTAGCATACAATAAGAAATTACATTTGTCTAGGGATATGACTGAGGTAGGGTTTTCTCTAGGATCTGTGACCTCTCCAGCCATGTGCATTTGGCTATGTTTATAACATCACACATGAGTTCTCTCCCATTGAGTGGGCTTTAAGTTCAGTTAGATGGCTGTTGATTACCCCCCAAGATAAAAGTACCACTATTGCACCAATATAGTTTGTTGTACCAGTCAATTACTGTTTTTGTTTTTTTACTTCCTGATTTGGCAGGTGGAAACATTTTCAGTTTGGATTCTGTAAACCAAGGCTTCCTGACTTGGGCTCCTAAGTGCTGGGATCTATATTCCTGTGATCTGCTCCCATCATTTTTATTGAGCATTCCTCACTATCTAGCACCATTAGAGTTTAGGCTCATCTTGTATTCACCCCCAGCCTTAAAAGAGTTCATAATCTTTAACTCCTCAACCTCCCTCCCTCTCTCCCTCCCTCCCTCCCTCCCTCCCTCCCTCCCTCCCTCCCTCCTTCCCTTCCAAAACACAGGTAAAAACCAGCAAAATAATGCCATAACCACTTTTTTACCAGTCTCTCAATAATGTTGTCAAGGCAGATTTTTAGACTGATTTGAATGAGTTCATAATCTTTACACCTTTGTTATTTTTCTGTGAATCCTATATTTTGAGGCTTTTTTTCTCTACAATTTTTTACTATTTATATATTAGTTAACCTGTTGTCCTGTAAGATGCATATTTAGAGTTCAGTGCAAGTTTGAGACTGTCATAGCTACGCCCACATATTGGTATAATTCCTGTCAAAAGCAATAAACAGTTTTTAATTGGAGAAGACCTTCATATCAGAGGCAAGTACCTGGTTGTGCACAGGCTTTCCCAGCGTCAGAATGCTGTTGAATTTTCATTAGCTTCCGTACTATGATCCCCAGGCACTCACAGCTGAATGACTCAGGGGCCTTAATGAATTGTACCCTTGTTAGAAATTTGAAAATGTACTTTTCTGGGGAGCCCACTTGTTCTGGTGAGATGGTCCCAAGCTTCGACCCTTGATTCTCATCCTGCACTTTTTAGGTAGTTGAGTGAAACTTAATTTGTTTTTTTCTTCTCATTTTGTCCCATTTTTGGCCCAGATAGTCCTTGTTTGGTTAATGGAAAACATGGTGATGTACAGCACTATCCTCAAGCAGGACAACTACCATCTTCATAAGACCATCTGTCTTCTTGCAAAGGATCATCACAGCTGGACTTATTGATTGTTGACATTCCCACACAGAAGGAGGGGATGGGGAGGGTCATTGGACAATCACCTGAGTGTCTAGTCACTCCTTCCAACCATTTGTATGCAATTTTTCCCTAATCTGCTTGGCCTGGGATCTCCTGGTGGGGGTAGAGTAAGCAGGCTGGAGAAGACAGGGTGCGCTGGATAGTGTCAGTTGTTGTGACACACCTAAGAAGAGGGAACCTCAACTGGGGAATTTCTTCTATTGGATTTACCTGTGGGCTTGCCTGTGAGGTATTTCTTGATTATTAAGTGATGTAGGAGGCTCCAGCCCATTGTGAGTGGTGCCACCCCGGGGCAGGTTGTCCTGGATTATATAAGAAAGCAGACAGAGTCTTTGGTTATGCCACCCAGAACACACCCAATCTCTTTTAATCTCAAATGCTAAGCAGTATTGAGCCTTGTTAGTACTTGAATGGGAAAAGGCAGACTGAGCACAGGCCAGAGCAAGAACAAACAGGCAGCATTTCTCATGGTCTTTGCTTCAGCTCCTGCTTCCAGGTTCCTGCCCTGGCTTCCCTTAGTGATGGACTGTAATTGGGACATGTAAGGCAGATAAACACGTTCCTTTTCCAAGTTGGTTTTGGTCAGAGGATTTTATCACAGCAATGGAAAGCTGACTGGGATACTAGGAGAAAGGGGCCTCTAGTCTGTGGGTAAGCCAGCTCCCGTTGCTGGGTGAAGACTTTCAGTGCTACTTCGGGGTTACGCTGCCGGTAACCCTCACCCACATTCTGTCCCAAACACAGTATACTCAGTGGTTCCCCAGGGTACGTGTTGGGGTACTCAAACTCTCGTTTGTCATTGGGACCTGGGAGTAGGGGAATGGGTGTTGGTTAGTCTGGCTGTCCTGTGTTGTCATGTGTTTCATGTCCCATCTAGCCCTTCCTCCCCCCAATTCTTATAGCATGTGGAATGACAGACACCCTTTGTAGGGAAAAGTCATCCATGGGCCTTAAAGAGAAGCCAGGATGTTAAGATGTTTACAGAAGCCAGGACTTTAGTTTCGAGTAATCAAAAAATATACTTTCTGCTATACAAAGATTCTCAAAAAGATAACTTGAATAAACCAAGTAAATACTTATATTTTGTATAAAGATCTGCTTTTATAACCACTTCTGTGTAACTTTTCCCGTCACCAGCAGTATTCAAGATAACAATTTAGTAATATCTTTTTTTTATTTTTTATTTTTATAAGACAGGGTCTTCATAAAGCCCCAGATGGCCAGGAACTCAGTATGGAGACCAGGCTGGCCTTGAACTCATGGAGATCCGCCTGTCTCTGCCTCCCTAGCACTGGGATTAAAGGCGTGAGGCTGACAATTTAGTAATATCTTTTTTGTTTTAGTTTTTATTTTTATTAAAAAAATTTATTAGGGAAATATTTTATCAATTCAAGAGAATTTCACATTTCACTTCCTGTGAAAATTCACTAAGTTGCACAACATATTTTTAAACCCTCACACTGCATGAATTTTTGCCCCGATGACCATAAGGGGGCAGTATAGGCATGTGCATTCCACTTAAAACAGAAGAGTACTGTGTAAGTGCACTCATTTAAAGAATGAATGTCAGGTTCAGTAATTGATTTGCTTTGCTTGACTAAACTCTGGTAGTAAATATAACTAACATTTGCATGGAAATGGTAATTGCTTCCTGTGTGGTGTACACTTTTCTTTTTAACATGTATTTGACACAGAATAGCTGAATCTATCAAATCACCATTGCTAAAATTGTAATTTCAAAATCACTCTAAAATATTTTATTTATTATTCTTATTTTATGTGTATGGGTGTATTGGCTGCATGTGTGTAAGTGCACCCATGTCATGCAGTGCCCGAAGAAGTTGGAAGAGGGTGTCAGATCCTTTGGGACCGGAGTTTGGGTGGTTATTAGCCATTTGTAGGTGCTAAGAACAGAACTCAGGACCTTTGCAAGAGCAGCCAGTTCTCTTAAATGCTGAGCCGCCTCTCCAGTCCCTCAAAATCACTTTTAATTATCATTCTAATAAATGTTTCTTTGTGCCCAGGTGTGTTTTAGCTCTCTATGTGACTTTTAACAAGAGGTCAGCAGGATGACTCAGCTGATACAGGCACTTACTGCCAAGCCTGGTGACCTCAGTTTGATCCCTGTGACTGACATGGTGAAAGAAGTTGTCCTCTGACTTCCACGTACATGCTGTAGTGTGCATGCACACTCTCACACACGTTAAAAAATTAAAGAGAAAACGAGGGAGGCTTGGGTGACTGGAGTAACATGGCAAAGCCACACTTGGTAATATGTTGAGGTTTGTTTTGTTTTGAGATGCTTTCTTACTTTTTGCCGATGTTGGTCTTGAACTCCTGGGCTCAAATGATCTGCCAGCCTCAGTTTTCTGAGTAGCTGTAATTACAAGTGTACCCTGCTCTACCTGGTTTAGGAAATTACATTTGAATAAGTCAGATATTTATTCTGTACCCTTCTATGTTATCCTTTGATAATCATATTTACCAAAATAAACCTTTTTCAAAATACCAGCTACTTTTCAACTTAGTCCCTGAACCATCAAAGAATTAATAGATGCCTAAGGGGGGGGATTAAATATGTACCATCTGGGGAAAAGCCTGGGATTTCTTTGAATATGACAAGAAATGTCACCCTTGAGCTAGCAGACCAGCAAATATGTGGAGATAGTTATATTTCTGGGAGCATTTTTCATCTATTTTTGGAGCTGAATTTCAGAATATATTTCTCCTTTTACTTTATGGATACTGACAACCTAAAAAATATGTTCTTTCAGGGGAATAAAAATATACAAAATAAGTTGGACACAGTAACAGATAATGTTAAGGAAAATAGTCACAGATAGGAGACTCACTTAAATTTCTAAGTCATATAAGCATTTATGTTTAAAATTGTGGTTTAACAGGTCACTGAAATGATTGAACTGTGATGGGTGCTGACCCTTGGGGTGTGTAAAGAAGTGCCACAGAATGATTGGTGGTTTCTTGGAGATTATAGATTTGAATAATTGCTAATAATGAGTCAGTTTATTTCTTTAAGTAAAAAGTCAAAAGAAATGGGCTCTGGGGCTCACCTGCTTGCTTCAGGTCTGACCATGTCTCTCTGATAGCTCAGCTCTGGCCCTTGCTCTGAAAGGCAGGGATAGTAACAGGAACGTCTTTAAAAATTTTTGTGAGCTTAGATGAGATAATATGTTTATTTGTTAAAACAGAGCCTTATACAGAGTAAACTTGCAAGAAATAGTAGCTGTCACAATGTGTTTTGAAGTCTTGCACAGTAGCATTTTACAAGGGAGGTGTTAGGGCAGAAAGGTGTTGGCTGATGCTTCTTATTCATGAAGACCATCTGAACCATTTGTGGAGAATAATTTTTTTTCACGTTGTTGGTTTGTTCTCTGGTTTTCAGAATTAAAATCAGAATTTTCACACCAACCCATGAATTACAATTCTTAACTAAGGCAGGGTGTGGCAGCCTACACCTTTATCCAGCACACAGGAGACTGAGACAGGCACATCATTGTGTGTTCCAGGCCAGCCTGATCTACATAGTGAGTTCTAGGCCAGCTAGGGCTGTATATTGAGACCCTGTCTCAAAAAACAAAAAACAAAACCATAACGACCTCCTCCAACACCTCCACCACCAACCCCACCTCCACCTCCACTCCCACCTCCACCTCCTCCACCACCACCTCCACCTCCTCCACCACCACCTCCACCTCCACCTCCTCCACCCCCACCTCCTCCACCTCCACCTCCACCTCCACCTCCTCCACCTCCACCTCCACCTCCTCCACCCCCACCTCCTCCACCTCCACCTCCACCTCCACCACCTCCACCTCCACCTCCACCACCTCCACCTCCACCTCCACCTCCACCTCCTCCACCTCCTCCACCTCCTCCACCTCCTCCACCTCCTCCACCTCCACCTCCACCTCCACCTCCTCCACCTCCTCCACCTCCACCTCCACCTCCACCCCCTCCACCTCCTCCACCTCCACCTCCACCTCCTCCACCCCCACCCCCACCCCCTCCACCTCCACCCCCACCTCCACCTCCTCCACCTCCACCTCCTCCACCTCCTCCACCTCCACCTCCTCCACCTCCACCTCCACCTCCTCCACCTCCACCACCTCCACCTCCACCTCCTCCACCTCCACCTCCACCTCCTCCACCTCCACCTCCACCTCCTCCACCTCCACCTCCACCTCCACCTCCACCTCCACCTCCTCCACCTCCACCTCCACCTCCACCACCTCCACCTCCTCCACCTCCACCTCCTCCACCTCCACCTCCACCACCTCCACCTCCACCACCTCCACCTCCTCCACCTCCACCTCCACCACCTCCACCTCCACCTCCACCACCTCCACCTCCTCCACCTCCTCCACCTCCTCCACCTCCTCCACCTCCACCTCCTCCACCTCCACCTCCACCACCTCCTCCACCTCCACCCCCACCTCCACCCCCACCTCCACCCCCACCTCCACCCCCACCTCCACCCCCACCTCCACCTCCACCTCCACCACCACCTCCACCTCCTCCACCTCCTCCTCCTCCTCCTCCACCTCCTCCACCTCCACCACCACCTCCACCTCCACCAGCACCAAACCACCAAAAAGCTTTGCTTTTAATGAACTGGGAGATGTTGTATTATACATTTATAAAATATGAAATTCTTATGCCTTGCCTTCCAAGATAGTTGAATGAAAAATGAGCTCCTGTTCTGAAATAATGCTGGATAGATACTTACTTTCTGTTGGTTTTTGTCTTCCTTTATTTTAACTTTGATGAAAACACACAACACACAGGGAATACCTGTCTGAAGTCTTTCTTTCTTGTGTCCTCCAGTACCCCCACACCCACTTCGTGTCTTCCCATTTTTGTACAAAGGAGAACCTTTTTGTATTAGGGGAAAGCCTGGGATTTCTTTGAGCTATGACATTGGGAAGTGTTAACTATAAGCCAGCAGACAACAAATATGTGGGTATAGTTGTTCTTCTGGGAACAGTTTTCATTTGTTTTTGGAGATGAATTTCAGAATACTCTCTCTTTTTTTTTTCTTTACAGAAGCTGATGAATTAGAAGTATCTCAAAACTTAAGAACTTTTCCTTCTGGGTATTTCTACAAAGACGAGTGGAGGCCCACAAGGTTTAAAATGCGCCAGTTTAATGACCCTGACAACATTACAGAATGCTTGCAAAGAAAAGTGGTGTATTTATTTGGTGACTCAACAATCAGGCAGTGGTTTGAATACCTTACTATGTTTGTTCCAGGTTGGTACTTTGCTTTTGGTTTCATAACTATTTCCCACATAACTATTTCCCACATATATTAAACCAGATTTGAAATTAATAGACTCACTTTGGTGCAGAAGAAAGGCATCTGGCAACGAAGCAATTTCTCCACAGGAATATCCTGACCCTGGGGAGATGTGTAACAGTCTCTGGTCAGTAGTGGTCTTGTGATGGTAGAAGCACTGGGTTTTCAAGGGTGCTCATCCCATTGACTGACTCTCTGACTTGGACTCTCTTACTTCTTGGGCCTTCATTTCCCTGTGTCATGAGAAACAGCTGAACCATGTCACTTCACAGGTGTCCTTTACTAATATTCTGGATTAGAAGACAGGCATTCCTGGTTGTTTCTCTTCTAGGTCTTTTTAACTCAATTTAAACCCTAGGTTTAAGTAGGATTTAACTACAAGGAAGCAACTAAATGAACTATGATTCATTTTAATGTATCTTTGTGGTAAGCCATTGGGGCTATCATTGATATGACTCTAAAATAGAGCTGGTGCCTGCTGAGGGAGTCTGGGTAAGTCCTGACCTTCTTCTGCTTAGCTCTGGGACTACTCTGCAGATCTAGACTATGACCTTGGTGATTGAAGCACTGCTTATTCATAGTGGGCATTCTTTTATGAAGTGAGGAGAGGTGGATCTTGGGGAGCAAAAATAAAGACCCTACTTACATTTTAGGGATCAGGTGATTTTAGGGGAATTATTTGATTATTTGTGTTTGTGTGTACATGTGTGTATGAGTGTAAGTGTGTGTGTGTGTTTGTGTGTAGGCCAGAGGTCAACCTTGGGTATTGTACTCAAATACTATTCACCTTGTTTTGTGAGACAGGGTCTCTCATTGGCCAGTGAACCTCAGAGATCTGCCTGTCTCTGTCTCCCCAGCAATATGATTACAAGTGTTCAATATCCCCTTTCCCTTTTTCTGATTTGGGTTTTAGTGCTCAACCTCAGGTCCTCAGCTTTGCATGGTGAACACTGATGAAGCTATCTCCCAAGTCCATGGGGGAACTTTTTTCTTTTGAGATAGGGTCTCCCTGTAGCCCTAGCTGGTCTGGAACTCACTATGTAGACCAGGTTGGCCTCACTCTCACAGAGATCTGCCTCCTCTGCCTCCTGAGTGCTGGGATTAAAAGTGTGTGTCACCATGCCTGGCCCAGAAACCAGTTTTTGATGGCAGTGTGTAGATTGGGCTTTTCAGAAAGTAAATTCTCTCTCTCTCTCTCTCTCTCTCTCTCTCTCTCTCTCATTGCTTCTGATGGTTTTTCATCAGTTTTTTCAAATCTGCTTTATTCCCAAAGGTGGAAGATCAATTCTAGTTTTTTAGTTGAGGCAGGCGTAGCTGAGTGCTAGCTGATGAAGTATAAATTAAAGCTGTGGAGATGGAGTAGTGCGTGGCACGCGCTGTGTGAGCCTTCCTTGATGCTGACCACGCAGGCCTTCAAGGTGCTTGCAGCTGCTTCTTCCTAGCTTCTGATGACGTAGCTTGATACTTCCTTTAATAGCAATGATCATACTAACTGTTTTGATCATTTTCCACCAGAGCTTTTGCAGACAGATTTTCATCTGATGAAAAATAAGGGCTTATGTGGGTACCTGATCTTTATCAAAAGAAAATGATAGCATGAACTTAGTTTAGATCTGGAAGCTTAAGTACTGATGGGTTAAGAAAGAAAGCCTGAAAAAGAAGTTTGGGATGACAGGAAGGAAAGCATGAAATCTGCTCTAACCCTTGAAAGGAATATCACACAGTTATAGCCTGATGCTTCTTCTTCAGAACTGTGCGTCTGAGGCAGGACTGTGACATCTTTCTGAGCTGGTTTCTGGTGCCTGTGGTGGAGGGCACAAGATAGGTGCAAAGGAAATGGGGATAGAATTGCACAGCCAACATTTACTTTGTGTGTATGTATTTAATTTGAAACGGGCTGTGCTTTGTAGCTCTGGCTAGGCTTGAGATTGCTTTGTGTACCAGGCTGGCCTGTTTTGTGTTGATCCTCGTCCCAGTACCTCCCGTGTGCTGGGATTTGGTAGGAACTGAGCCTTGAAATACAACTCAGAGGGAAAAGGAGAGAAAGGATTTCTAAGTTGTGCTGCTGACTTTGCTAATTCTTAGGATAGATACAGAAGGCTTCCTGAAGGATGTTAAGATGGTTTTCTAACCGTAGAGTAAAATTGAAAGTCAAAATAAACAGAACTGCTTCTTTCTTTTGCTTATTTTAATAAAGAGGAACTTGCTTTTTTTTTTTTTTAACCCAGAAGTATAATTTAGATACCATTTTCTAAAAAGTATATTTGTTTATTTAAGACAGGATCTCTCTATGTAGTCCTGGTTAGCCTGAAATTCAATAATCCCTTGCCTCTCTCTCCCGCATGCTGGGTTTAGAGGTATGTGAGGACTTGCCTGGTTTAAAAGTTCATTTTTAATTGACAAATAATTGTATATATTTATGGGTACAATATGGTATTTTGGTATATGTCTATATGGTAGACTGATTTAGCCATGCTAACTAACATACCTGTCATTTCATATTCTTACCTATTTGCACTGAGAACATTAAAACTCTTGGGTAATTTTGAAGTATGCATGGTTGTCACCTCTAGCTGACACTGTGTAATAGGTCTTACAAACTTTCTCTTCCTCTCTTATTAAAACAGGTGTCTTTGACCAGTTTCTCCCTTTCCTTCCATATCCCCCCAAATTCCTGCTTCCTTAAGAGTTAAACTCTTAGTTACTGCGTATAAGTGATACCATGGAGTATTTGTCTCTCTGTGACAGGCTTCTTTTGCTTAGCATAATGTCCTCCAGGCTCATTGTTAAAAGTGACAGAATTTCTAAAAAGAGGCACCTGGTTGCTGTAATGTGCTTATAAAACAGAAGTTAGAGCCCTTGTCCTAGAAAATAGAGTATTCATCATTTAGAAGAATAAAATAAAAATGACAACTTGATTTGTAAATATTCAGTAATCAGTACAAATAGCAAGATTTCCTGGCCTAATAGAAACAGGCATGCTTAGACATGTCACTGATGGTATTGCTTATTATGTGATGTTTTAGAGAGAACTGAACAATGAGTGCTCTAGAATAAAGGCCCACTTATTCAAAATCAGAGCTAGGACAGTGAAATGGGTATTCCCTTTACATTTATAATGAGTCCTTTTGCTCTACTTCTATTTTAAAAACTGTTTTGTGAATCTACGTGGTAAAAATATATGTGTTTAGATTGAATGTTTTTGTGAATTTGAATTTTTCTTGTTTCAGATTTAGTGGAGTTTAATCTGGGTAGCCCGAAGAATGTGGGACCCTTCCTTGCAGTAGATCAGAAACACAACATCCTGCTCAAATACCGTTGTCATGGTCCACCTATCCGCTTCACCACTGTCTTTAGTAGTGAGCTCCATTATGTGGCAAATGAACTCAATGGGATTGTGGGAGGAAAGAACACAGTGGTTGCCATAGCAATATGGGCTCACTTTAGCACATTCCCCTTGGAAGTATATATTCGGAGGCTCAGGAACATCCGACGAGCAGTGGTCCAACTCCTAGATCGAAGCCCCAAGACTGTGGTTGTCATCCGGACAGCCAATGCCCAAGAGCTGGGGCCTGAGGTGAGCCTTTTCAACAGTGACTGGTACAACTTCCAGCTGGACACTGTTCTTCGGAGGATGTTCTCAGGGGTTGGAGTATATCTTGTCGATGCCTGGGAGATGACCTTGGCCCATTATCTACCCCACAAACTGCATCCAGATGAAGTGATTGTGAAGAACCAACTGGACATGTTCTTGTCTTACGTGTGCCCTTTGGAGACCTAGCTACCCTCAAGGACACTAGAGGAATCACAATTGGTGACCTGCACTGTAGAAAGTTTGTGTTGGGACCCGTTATGAGATGGACATTAATATGTTTAAAATTTCAAAACAGAGCTGTGCTTTGTATAATGACTTACAAAGAACTTAGACAATGCAGACTGCATTTATATCTACCTATAGGATTTTTTTCCAATCTTGACAGCCATTGTAGAGCTCTTATTAACAGTGTCTACACTGTATTGCCCTTGTAACCAAAGATGCTAATGAGTGTATGTGTGTGAGATGTGTTTGGATGTAGACAGAAAGAACAGATTTGGTCGGCAGTGGTATGTTTGCCACTTATGTGGTAAAAGAAACTGAACATGTCTTCAGGAATAGCACAAGTGATCCATCTTGGGGGCTGAGCTAGAGAGGGCTATTGTCAAGGTTCCCGTGACCACACTGAAGACTGCTATATCTCAGGAGTTTCTATTGACATTTGTTTTTTTCTGAATTACTTGAAAAGGCCAGTGTGTGGTCAAAATTTTATAGTGAGGATATTAACAATTTCCTGTTTTTATCTAGGAAAGAAGCAAAAGGGAAATGGAAAAACCCAAATCTGTGCTTTGAATTGATTATTTGCATTAGATAATTATTTCTTACTTGATTCAGCTAAATTTTATGTGAATACTTATTCTAAATAACCACTTTTGGAATGGAAAGAAATCTATAAGAAGAAGTTTATTTTTATGTTCTGAAGCTTGTAGGTTTTAAGAATTGACTTTTATGTAAGATGCTGTTGACTACCATAAAATTGCAGGTTTTTCCCCCAGAAATTCCACATGTTTCTTTTTCTTTTTTTAATGGCTATTCATAGCTAAGTGCCAAAATTAAAAATTAAACTTAATCAGAAGTTAATAAAATTAGATGTTAAAATTCAACAGTATTTCTTCATTTGGACATAAAGTATACACATGGTTTCATGCTTCGAAGTAGAAAGCTACAATTTTGCTCTCTGCTGTTCCTCTGGCTATCTTTCTGTCATTTTGGAATGTGGATGCTAGGGCCTTGTGCATGCTAGGCAAGTGCTCTGCCAACTGAGCTACATTCCTAGCCTTACTGGCAATAAAAAAAATGAATAGGATTGTCAGTTTTCGTTGACTTAATCCTACTAATATTAAATGATTTAAAGTTAAATTTAGGATCATTTAAGTATGCTGCTTTTTGGATTACAAGAGGTTATAATTTAGTGTTAGATGTCCCTAGATAGACATGTAAAGACACTGTAATGGCTTTGGAGATGAAGACTGATGCTTAAAGTGTGAAAAGTACACATCCTTACTAGAATAAAGAATTTTGGTTTTAAAACTTTTATTTATTTCTATTTTATGTGTATGAATGTTTTGTCTGCATGTGTGTAAGTGCACGCATGTCATGCAGTGCCCATAGAGGCAAGAGGAGGACATCATATTCCATGGAACTGGAGTTACAGGTAATTGTTAGCTGCCATGTGGATGCTGGGAACTTATCCTGGGTCCTCTGCAGAGCAACTAATGCTTTTAACCGCTGAGCCATATCTCTAGCCCCAGGATTAAAAAAAAATTATTTTATTTTACGTGTATGAGTATTTTGCTTGCATGTATGCAAGTATGTGTTCAGTGCCTGTTGAGGCCAGAAGAGGACATCAGATCCCCTGGAACTAGAGTTACAGATGTTTTTTAGCAGCTGTGTGGGTTCTGGGAATCAAACCTGGGTCTTCTGGAAGAGCAGCCAGTGTGTTTAACTACTGAGCCATCTCTCCAGCTCCAGAATTTGGTTTTTTAATGTAGATCTTCCTTCCCTACCCTTGAGACTGTCAAATTTATAAAATATTTTTTTGAAGAAAAGCTTTTAAATTGTTTTCTGAATCTGAGGAGGAACAGTGAAGTTAAATATATTATGATAACTTAGGTTTTGAAGTATTGGAGCTTGACATCATTCTAGGGCCTTGTGCATACTAGGCATGTTCTACTACTGAGCTAAATCCTCAGTATTTATTTATTTATTTATTTATTTATTTATTTATAGTCTTTTTGAGACCTATAGCCTCAGCTGGCTTGGAACTTGCAATGTAGACAGGGCTGGCCTCGATCTCAGAGAGATATGCCTGCGTCTGCCTCTCAGGTGCTGGGATTAAAGGCAGACACCAATACGTGAGGCTCCCAGGAATTTTTTTAACTTTAAATTTTTTTGAGACTTTCATATATGAGTACTGTTTTACATAATTTTTTCCCCTCCCTTCCTCCCTCCTTCCAACTTCTCTCATCCTCTCTGCTCTCAGTTTCCTGATCTGTTCTTTAATTATTGTTGTAATACACATATGTACACACACACACACACACACACACACACACACATATATATATATATATATATATATGCATTTAAAACATTGAATCCATTTAATGTTGCTTGTGTTTACGTGATTTTAGGGCCGATCACTTGGAACTGGGTAATCTATCTGGGGGCTCATCCCTGGAGAATGCTGATTATCCCTCTCAGCATTGATTGCCTATAACTCTTTTTAAAAGTTTTGCTAAAATTTATATTTTATGTCTATGAATTTTTTGCTTGCATCTATGTAAGTGCACCACATGCATGCAATGCCCTGAAGAGGGCATAGGATCCCCTGGAACTGGAGTTATGGAAGGTCTGCTGCCATGCAGGTGCTGGGAACTGAACCCAAGTCTTCTGTAGTACTCTTCTTTTTTTTTTTTTTTCCAATTTTTAAACAACCATATTTTGCTTTATTAGGTATTCCATGGTAATATAACACGGAGTTCTTAAGGGATAACAAACATGACACTTGTTTTTTAACCATAAATACTTCATCATTAATAGAGTGGTTACAGAAAATAAATTTAAAAAGGACCTTTCTGGTTGCACAAGTGATAAGCTTTAGCACGGAAGGGCCATCCACTCACTGGTCACAATCACAAGTTCGAGGGTTAGAAAACACCTAGCAGTGAGTCCTACACTGATTTAGAGCATCAAGTCACTGCACTTAATTCGGTTCTGAGATACTGTTGATTTATTTTAGTATTTGAATATGACATTCACAGAAAGCAAGCCAACATGTAAATATGCTTAAACCTGTGGAAACTGTTATTTATCTTTTTTAATGGAAGCTGTCATACTGCAGAGTCGTCTCATACTGCAGTGAGGTCTCCTCTAGCCCCTGCCTGGTAGCTCTTTATCAAAGGGTGGGTGGAGCCTTTCGAAATTTGCTCCATCTATGTTGGCATGTCTCTTGGTGTTTTCATTATGCACATCTTATCTAGGTAACCATATTGTTGAGACTTCATGGATGGGTGAACTTCCCTGTCATGTCTAGAAAACAGTGTAGCAGCAGGTGTCCTGGTCCTCTGTCTCTTAAAATCTTTCTGTCCCCTCTTCGGTGATGTTTCCTGAGCTTTAGGTGTAGAGGTTGTATTGTGGATGTATCAATTGTAGCTGAGCACCCTATGGTCACTAATTCTCTGCATTTTGCCCAGTTATGGAGCTCTGTAGTGACCTCCACCTGCTGTAAAAAGAAGCCTTTTTGAGGAGGGGTGAGAGTTCCATGTGTCTGCAGGTTTAAGGATAAGTAGATTAGAATACAGTTAGGAATGATACTGGTTTAAGAAAATGTCAGTAGTAAGTTCTCTTCTAGTTTCTATGACAACTCCAGCGACCAGTAGTTAGCTAGTTTTATAATACCAGGCATGAATTCCCTCCTACTATGCAGGCTCTAACTCCAATTAAACAGTTGGTGGTTACCCCAGCCCCTTTTCTAAGAGAAGGTCTCAACAAGTTGCCAGGCTGGCTGGCCTTAAACTTGCTTTGTAGCCTAAGCAGGCCTTGAACTTGCTATCCTCCTTCCTTAGCCTTCCTAGTGACTGGGATCATAGGCATACCACAAGCCCTACTAAAACAGCTAAATTTTAAAGGTCCTTGAGCTTGCAGTATTTGATAAAAATAAAGCAGGGGCCGTGCCTCCAGGAGATATGGAATTAACCTTTGTGATAAACGCCGGTGATTCTGATGCAGTGGTAGTGTTCCACACTGAGAAACACTGACTGAGAAAAGATCGATCTAGAGGAATAACATCTATTCAGGGGCTTTATCCGTGACTTCATTCTGGCCATGAATCCATAATGTGGGTGACACTAGCTCCATTTTCTACAAGCAGAACTTGAGTTTGAATTGAACTGACAAGGAGTTCACAGCCATGTGTAGCTACAACTTGTTTGACTTTGTAAAAAGATTTTTGTTTTGTGAGAGCTTTTGGACATTTTCCTAAAGAGGATTGCTGAAGGAAGATGGTTAGAAGGAGACCAGGGAAATTTCAAGAAAGCAAACGCTGCCCACCACTGGCTTGGAGTGATACCAGCTTCTTTCTGTGGCTCATTTCTTGTAACCTTTTTCAATTTTCACTTAAAAATATTTTATTTCATTATTTTTATTTTATATGTATGAGTATTGCCTGCATGCATGTAAGTGCACCTGTGTTGTACAGTGCCTAAGGAGGTCAGAAGAGTGCATTGGATCCCCTGGAACTGGAGTTATAGATGGTTGTTAGCTGTCATGTGGGTACTGGGAACCAAACCCAGGTCCTCTGCAAGAGCAGTCAGTGCGCTGAACTGCTGGGCCATCTCTTCAGCTCCAGTTTTTACAAGGTGATTTGGTCACATGGTTCCTTGAAATTTTGGGGTATTTTCTCCTTTAGTCTGTACTCTCTGGGGTGGAAATCTTAATAGGGACTAAAATATTACCCAGCTGTTTCTCAGAATGATTGAGGTTGGTATAGGTTGAGCATCTGTAATCTGAAAACCCCAAATCCAAAAATGCTCCAAAATCCAAAGCTTTTTGAATACTTGATACCACAGTGGAAAATGTTATGGGTTACAGTCAAAACACAGACATGGGGCTGGAGAGGTGACTCTGTGGTTAAGAGACCTTGCTGCTGTTCCAGAGGACTAGAGTTTGGTTCCCAGTACCATGTCAGGCAGCTCACAACAGACTGTAATTGAAGCTCCAGAGGGCTCTGGCCTGCATGGGCACCCATACACACAGATACACACAGAACACATGCACAGACATGCAGACATACACATACAAATAGAAATAAAAATCTTAAAAACAAACAAACCCACAAGAGCCAACACAGTGATGCAAAGAAACCTTTAGTCCCAGCATTTGGGAGGTAGAGGCAGGTGAGTCTCAGTGAGTTTGAGGCCAGCCTGGTCTAAGTTCCAAGTCAGCCAACACTACACAGTGAGATCCTGTCTAAAACAATAACATCAACAACCAATCCATAAACACACTAAATGTGTTACATAAAGTTCCTTGAAGCTATATATGTAAAGTATATGAAACATAAATTTCCTATTTAGGCTTGTCACACATTGATGAGTTATATCTATGCATATGTATATATAATATATATATATCAAATTCCCCCAAACTTAAAATCTACAGTAGTTCTGGTCCTAAGTGCTTCAGGTAAAGGCTACTCAATCTGTACAATAATTTTTCGTAAAAATTATTGTATGCTAGTACCACATACTTGTGAATTTTAGCATGCCAGTTAAAAAATTCATCTTAAATATATATTTCTTACGATAAATATAAAGTTTTTTTTAAAACTAAAAAGGGTTAATTAAAAGATGCGATCCATAATTATTTCAAATTTAATGAGCATTAGCACTTGGTAGATGTTCTTGAAGGCTTCTAACCACAGAGTTGACCCTGTACATCTCCGGGTTCCATATCAGTAGATTCATCCAACTTCAGATAAAAACACTTGAGAAGATATTACATCTGTACATGTACAGGCTTTTTGTCCCATCATTCACTGTACAATCAAAGTATAAGACCTATTTACATAACATTTATCTACTATTAGCTTTTATAAGTAACCTAGAGATGTTTAAAGTACATGGGAGGATGTTCATTTGTTATTTGCAAATACTACGCCACCATTTTCTACAAGGGACTTGCGCATCCGCAGATTATGGTATTCGGGGTCCTGGAACCCAAATCCTGTGTGATCACTGGTTATAATCATATTTAACATGTAATTTGGGTCTGTTTCTTATTTAACCTACAGTATAAACATTTTGTTAAGTAGCTTTAATAAAAGTTATAAAGTTCTGCCTAATAGCTTTGCTATATAGTAATAGTTTTATGTCAGTGGGCCAGTATGGCTGGATATTTGGGCTTATAATAAAATAGTAAAACAGTAGTTTGAGTATAATTTTGTTTGAAATAGCTCTATTTTGAAGGGATGATATTACTATAACAGAGTAAATCTCATATTCCAGAGCTGAAACTTTTGATTTGCTTGTGAAAGAAAGCGCCCACAATAAGGCCCTTCTATGCAAATTATATTTTATAGATGTTGCTCTATCAAGAGTAACCTTTCTTGGGGCTGGAGAGATGGGTCAGTGGTTAAAAGTGTGCTGCTGTTGAGTAGAGTACCTGAGTTTGGTTCTTATCTCCCATCTTGGGTGACTCACAACTGCCTGACTCTAGCCCTGGGGAATCCAACTTATTTTCTGGCCTCTTGTGGCACCTGTACTCACATGCAGATACCTAGACATAGACGTACATGTATACATGTAATTAAGAATAAAAGAGGGGCTGGAGAGATGGCTCAGTGGTTAAGAGCACTGGCTGCTCTTGCAGAGGTTCTGGGTTCAGTTCCCAGCACATGGTGCTTAATAACTGTCTGTAATTCCAGTTTCAGGCGTTCCACCCTCCTCTGATCTCTATGGGCACTGCATGACACAGGAGCATTTACACACATGTAGGCAATATACTCATACACATAAAAATAATAAAAAGTAACTTTTCTTCAGCAAACACGGACTTTTAGTATTCTGTGTGACCCATTTTGTCATTCTGCATAACCATATTTATATTAAATATCACTGACTGACTTCCTTGGCTATAGATAGTAAGTTTCAGATTGATAAGTGGGGAACCTTGACAAGAAGTGGGGAACTTTGGTAAGTCTCCATATTCATGTGTTACATGTCAGAAGAGATCCTCTGTTTCTGGTCCCTGATGGCGGAAATAGCAGTTACTGAGAGAAGAGAGGCAAGGAAATAAGCACTAAAAGAAGTACGAGAAGACTCAGTCCCCTTACACAGCTACTTCGCGTTAGGATTATTCTACAACGCAGGCTCTCAGTTCACTCAGAATAGACATCTCAGTGGACAATAAATAAGGTTTTGAAATTATTATTTCTCCAGTTCGAAGTGAGATTAAGTACTGGAATGATAGGGGCTCTTGAGGGCAGAAATTTATAGGATGCAGAGGCTAGGAGATGAAGTGCTTAATCTATTTGGTTTAACTTGTATCATTAATGTACTTACCTTTTCAAAAATGTTACCTGGCATGAATTATATACGCACAGATCTCATTTTTAAATATTTTGTATCACATGAGAGCTTAGTCAGGCCTCTTGAGCTTTAAGGATCTGACATTTTTGATGAAGATTTATACTGTCCTAATAGGATACTGGTCATTTCCTGTGTAATTACAACTGGCCTGTAACAATGCCTTAGCGATGAAAGAAAGACAAAAGGAAAGAATGGGATATCGAGACCACAATTGCGAGTGTCCCCAAACGGACAGTGAAACCGAATGGCAGGAGAAACTCCTCTGGTGTTGTGCAGTGGTTCATTCACAGTTTAAACCCACCTCCCCTGCCGCCTGTGGTTAACAACGAGCTTCCTGCTAAGGATCCCTGCTTGTTTGTGCTGCAGATTCACCGTCCTTTAGTTTGTCAAGGAACACATAATAGCGATGCCACATTTTGATTGGCATATTCACAAAGCTGACTGGAGGAAGTAATCCCCAGCCCAATTCCATTCCCACACCTAAAAGGCCATTCAGAAAAAGCGAAATTCAAATAGGTGACTCTAAAGAGACCGCTAATCGCCGCCGCTGTAGTGGCCCTGGGACGTTTTAGCCAGGCTGGAGAAGCGTTTGGCTGCTTCTGATTCCTGCGCGCGACTCCAGTCCAGGTCTTGGAGCCGGCTCTCGAGGGGGATGTCCAGGACTCGGGTCGGTACCTTTTCGGCCTGGGAATTTCCAGCGTGCCGAAAAAGTCCACACGCTTGGTTCTCGCTGCTCCCCCCTCGCCTCCTCTGGCCTTCCTCGGTGCCCACGCATCCCTGATCGAACTCGAGGATGAGCGTATGGTGTATTTTAGACGTGCTGGACTTCCCCGCCCCCTCTGCCCACTTGACTGGCAACGAGAAAGCCAGAGCTATAAAAGCGGCAGGCTAAGGCCTGGCTCCTGCCACGAGGTCAGAGGAGCTCCAGAGAGGCTGCTAGCTGCTCTTTATCATGTAACCTCAAAAGGAAACTCATCTTTCTGATGCTCTCGCGTACTTGGGTCATTATCTCTGTGTATAGCTGGAAACAATTGATTCGCTCTTACGTATTTGTGTGACTTGAATCTTCAAACACAAAGGTATATTTTTATTATTTGATATTTAGTATGAAGAAGTATCTTAAATGATAAGCTCCCTTACTATCTTCCTTTCCCATAGTCTTTCCTTGGGAGTTACCTTTCTGATGTTTGAGTAATAACATTTCCTTTGTGGCAAAATATCGTGGCATAGTGTTTTATTTGTTTATTTATTTATTTATGGTGGGATCCAGGTTGTTTTACTGTGTTGGTAATAGTGTGAATCATGTATGTCTGCCTTAAAGGCTCATGAAGAACTAAGGTGCTGAAGGAGGGTGGATAGGATGGGTGATGAAGGCAGTGTGAATCTATTTTATAAGTTTATCTTTGGTAAGCGATAAAGAACTGTGGTACTCTAAGAGGGAACTCTTTCAGGAGTTTGATATGTGGATTTGAAGGTATACATTTCCAGGACAGATATATACAGAACTGTATCTTTATGGATATATCTGAGTAGATTGAAATATTTTATAGCACACTTTACATAATTCTATTATTTCTATAAAACTAGAAAGGAATGAAAGAAGCTGGCAATTTGATGACTTGGCTTGATTTGCAGGTTCATAACAATCTATCTGAAGCAGTTTAAAGCACTTTGTCTAAATGAAAGCCTGTTTCTAGATGGGATGGATGGATTAGAGATTCTCTTCATGGGCTGTAGTGGGTGATGGGGCTGGCCCAAAGTGAATAACATTTATTATGTAAATTTTGAGTACTTGGTAACATACACACTCTCAGTTTGATCTGGCTGGGTGGGATTTCCTTGCTTCTTTACTTCTCTTATTTGGACTTAGGTTTTTTGGATATCAAAAGAAGAGAAAAATTTCCAAGGCACATTCCCAGTCTCTCTTATCAGTGATAGAAGAGGAGATCAGCCAGACATGTCACCTAAAGATGTTTTTATTTGGCATAAGAATACTTTGTGTTTTGTCATCTCTTTCACTAGCATTTTAACATTTTTTTTTTTTGGTTTGGGCTAAAGACATAGCTGGTTAGGGTATAGTTGACAAGCCCTGTGGACAGAGAAGCAGTCCAGGATGGGTTAATAAAAACATACATCACACAGTATCACACATACTGTGGACATGTGCTGCTTAGTGTGCAGGGGATAGCCTTGGTGAGCAATAACAGTTAAGATACTAGCTTTTCCTCACAGAGGAAAAGGAGGCAACCTGTCTTTGTACTTTGTCCTGAAATAGGCCCTGCTCTCAGAATGTGAAAGCCATTCTCCCAGAACCTACAGACTCCCAAGAGCCTTACTGGGAGAATTTCCATAAATCACTCATGGAAGCACGGTTTCCTTTTGGTTTGTGATAGACCCTGATATGGTGGCCTCTTTATTTCTTCCCCACAGGTTACTAGGAAGACCATGAAGCCTATGCTGAATCTTTTACCTTTTGATGATTTTGGCCTGATGCTGACCGTCTAAGGGTGAGAGGGTGAATATTTCTAACTAAGTGGGATTGATTACTTGGGCCTTGGATGATAGTGTCAGAATGGGAAGTGGGATGTTTCATTCTGAGATTTCTAAGGTTTGTAGTAGCTCAAATGAACCGAAGTTTAAAGTTTACTTATAAACATGCAACTGTGCTTCATGGAACCTCAAGTTTTTGGTAGTTTGGCTTTTTAAAAAAACAAATATATTGAATTTCCATTGTTTTTCATGGGACGTTTCCATGAACAGATAGATCTAAGAGGGGGGAATTCAGATCTCTGCTGACAGTTTCAGAGTTACGTAATCTTTCATAAGCTCAGAGTTGTCCTCTCAGGATGGGTGAAGAGCTCATTAGAGCTTGCATCTGTGGTTTCTGATTAAAGCACTTCCTGTTCCTTTTATTTAGAACTATGAGGTAAAACACTTTCCTTTCAAACTTAGTGTATCAAAATGTTTTACTATCCCTGGAATTAATGGATTGGGATTTAATGTTTATAAACACTTGTCTTAGGGATTGAACCTGCCAGAGCATATTTATTCCTTAGCATTTGAGGTAGGTTGCACTTGTCTGTATTTTACAGACACAGGAGAACTGAGCAGTTGGTCCAGAGTTCCCCAGATAATATTAAGTGGCAGAAGCTGGCTTTGCCACCAGGTCAGTGAGATATTAGCAAAACTACAATCGGGAGAGGCCAGTTTCTTCCCGGAGTTCTGAAGTCCCAGAACCCTTAGGTTTCTCAGGCCCCTACTTGGCTATCACTCCAAAAAAAAAGTTTTGGTTGATAACCACCATACCCTGCATATTTTAGGGAGACCACAGGAAAATGCATTAGACTTTAAAGAATGAAGCTGTATGTTTGAATCATGGGAGTGGCTGGCCTACTGCTTTGGTAACACTCAGCTTTTTATTTCCTATGCCATTTTAGGAGACAGTAGCAGAGAGTATAAAGAAAGGGGTGTCCCCACTGTCAATTGCTTTGCTCCTCTCAGGACATTTTCTTCCATGCTAGAAGGTCAATCATTGGAAGAGCATTTCTAAGCTCCCTGATACAGGGCATGTGTAGGGAGCCCGGGGTAAACCCTCTCATCTGTTCTGAGCCATCCTTATTGATGCAGAGCAAATTAATAAACTAATTGAATTATCTGCTTTCAGAGGTATCCTCTAGGATAGACATTTGCATATTTCCTGTAGGCTCTGTAGTATCACTCGAGTGGAGTAAGTCAGTCTACTTATATGGTTAAGAACAAAATGCTCTGATGAGTTAAGGAAGAACGTCTATATCTTTTAAGGTAGTGCTTCTCAATCAATATGATTTGTAAACAAGCTCCTAGGGGATGCTCATATTGTTGGCCCAAGGTCCACACTTTTACTGGCAAAATTATGACACCTTATGTTTCCATAAATAAGAAGAATTACACATTTTAAATAACATCTGAGCCAAGGCATGGTGGTGCATGCTTTTAATCCCAGTACTCAGGGGGCAGAGGTAGGCAGAACTCGGTGAGATCCAGGCCAGCCTGGTCTATCATAGTGAGTTCCAGGTCAGCTGGGGCTATAGGGAGACCCTATCTCAAAAATACCTAGAAATAAATACGGGGCTGGAGAAATGGCTCAACGATTAAGAGCACTTGCAGAGGACCTAGTTTGTTTCCAGCACCCACATGGTGATTGACAACCATCTGTAACTTCAGTTCCAGGGGAATCTAACGCCCTCTTCTGACATCACCCTCCTCAGGCCTTGCACGGCATGGGTGCACTTACATACGTAGAAGCAATATACCCATACATGTAGAATAAAAATAATAAACACAAAATTTAAAGGCCTATAAATAAAATCTGCACACACCATTTTATCATGTGAAATCTGTCATAGATATATTAACAATAGTGTTACCACATTCTGTATACATGGTACCAAATATGTAAATTAAACATCAAAATTCTGTTTAACACCTAGATATTAATCTAGCCAATGTTAATCTCCAGCTATTTGGAGAGAGTAGGAATGAATTTCCCTTTTTGTTCAGTTGTTTAACAGTGTTGAGGCACACTGATTGGTTATTTTGAGACAGGGTCTCAAGTTGCCCAGGATGGCCTTGAACTTGCTAGATAGCTGAGGCTGACTTTGAAGGCCTGATCCTGCCTCAGCCTTTGTAGTTCTGAGATGACAAATATGTGCCACCACACCCTGTTCAGACACTTCTAACACTGCTGTAGGTCAGTCATTTAGACACATTCTAGGCAGTGAGGTAAATTTGTACCCTCAGTTCTGATTATTTCAGTTAATTGTTGTTTCTTGAAAGCATCCATTTTGTAGAGAGGCTCGTGCTATAAACTATGCATACTCAAAGTGAACAACGTTAGCTTCAGAGGACAAATAGTAGAAAACCTTATGTTATTTTAATGATTCAGAGCCCTGCAAGATTCATGGCCTGAAAACGGATAAACAGCACACTTCAGTATTAAACTTTTCATGTTTAGGAAAGAACTATGTAGAAAGATTCCATGGGGCATGTAGCAGTGAATGAAAAATTTAGATACACTGCTTTATGGACTTATTCAATTGAGGTTAATAGCTTTTATCTGGTCTGTTGTCTCTTTGTATTAAAAAATTTATTTTTTTTTATGTGTATGAGTGCTTCGCCTGCATGTGTATAAGTGCACCTGTTTTGTGCAATGCCCAAGGAGGCCAGAAGAGGATATCTTGTGTAAGAGCAGATCCCTGTGTAACTGGAGTTCACAGATGGTTGTTAGCAGCCATGTGGGTGCTAAGATTCCAACCTGGGTTTTCTGCAAGAGCAGCCAGTACTCTTAACCACTGAGCCATCTCTCCAGTCCATCTCTTTGAATCTTGTTTTCTGTCTTCGTCATTGTCAAGAATTTTAAGTGTTTTGGTTGCCAAAGAAGGAACCATTTCTTTTTTTTCTACTATGTATTTCAGAGAAATTTTCTTCTAATATATCCTTAAATATTTCAAAATATCTCCTTCTGTTGTGGGTTCAAAGGATCAAACTTGGGTCATCAGGCTTGTAAAGCCTTACCCACTGAGCCATCTTGCTGGTCCTGTGGTATAACTTTTTGAAGCACTGCCATAGCAGTGACTATTTCTTCTTTAAAATTTTTATTTATTTATTTATTTATTTATTTATTTATGTACATACCAAAATAATTCCTGTAAGAATCACTGGGTTAACAGGCTAGATTTCATATAGATCAGGTACTGTTAAAAATTTTGGATCACTTGTTGTAGAATTCCAAATTTGAAAGAAGCCCTGAGAAGTTTGCCAGAGGCTTAAAAGGGCCAGAGCCACAAAGGTGACCACAGATATGGGGATTAGGCTTGTGAGTGAAGATGACTTGGATGAGCCTTGAGGACAGGAAAGGAGTGACTAACTTTACCTTCCTCTTTCCTTCCCCCACATCCTCATCTCCACTAGAACACGTGGCTGCTTCATGAATTTCAGTTTAACAAACAATCCATAATATTAAAAAAAATTGAAAATGATTCATTTTGTGATTATAATAGCTGTACATTGCTATTATGAAAGCTGTAAAAACGTTCTATTTCTTATCTTTGCTAAGGACAAAGAAGGTGGGTTTAATTTGAGGTGGAAGACAAGGGTTAGAGGGTCATTTTTGGTACCAGGGTATGGAATTTATGCTTGAAATCTCTAGTTTTGTGTTAGATGAACTTGAACCATTTGAAAGATGGCAGAAGTGGATGGACCAGGCCTTTCCAAGCTGCTATTTGTGGTAATGTTTTCTATCTCTTGAACAATCAAGGAAAACAATTCTGTTTATTTGCTTGTGGTGTTGAATAGCATCTAACATTAAGATAAGAGATTCTTACACACAACACTAATTAAAGATCTAGGACATGGTGATAGATTGCAGTTGACTTTATAAAAGGCAGGAGGTGCAATGTGGTGATAATGTTCAAGGACATACTCTATACTTCGGTTGTTTGTCTAAGCTCCAAATTCCATAGTACTTCATTTTTGGAGAAGCCTTTCTTTAAAATGTAAGTAGCCTTTCAGAAAAGATGAAGTTAATGCCTACATGAGAACTGATTTTGAGGTCCCTTCTTGAAGCTGATCTGAGCAGCTGTTGCTCCAGTCAGATTCCAGGTAAGAGGTGAGACGCAGGCAGGAGTGAAACAGGGAACTTTGGTTAAGGTTCAAATTAAACTCAGTCTCTTCCTGCTCTCCACCCGGCTTTCTTATTTTTGTTCATGTTGCACCCTGTAGTCTCAAGGACTTGCAGTCACCTGACCCTGTCCTCTCTGTTTTTGGTCCATTGCCAGCCCTATGGATTATGTGTCTGAAGTATTGCCCTGGACGCTTACCTCTTTCCATTCTATTGATACCAATCCAGTTTAATTGTTATGATCTGTCACCTTGACTGCTGCAGAGGGTTCTACTCACATGCACACATGTGTACTTGCATGCACACAGCTGTACCTCTGATGTTTTCTTTCTGCTCAGAAACTCTGAATGTCTCCTGTGGTTTATCACATCAACATTTTGATATGTCTAGGCAGCCAAGGCCCTGTGGGAAGGGGCTTCAAACCTAACTTATACATTGTTATTTTTCCATTTGCGCTGTTTAAGTTGGGCTGATGACTCAAAGATGATAGATTGTTTAACTATCAGGTATTAAAGATAGCTTTGAGAGATAGCTAATAATTACAACTACTTCACTGGGTATACGGTATATACAGGACATTGTGCTAAGCATATCATCTATTCTGCTTCATTTAACCTACACACTGACCTAATGTATTTAAATATCCATTTTAAGGATAAGAAAACTGTCCCGAGAAGATAATTAAAGCTAGATAGTTATTAAGTGAATGGAGCTGGGATTTGGACCTGTTTGTTTGACATGAAAACTCTATGGTTAAACAAGGGATGAAGAACATTATAGGCAAGAACTTTAGCTTGGATAAAAGTTTGTAATAAGAATTAATGTGCTGTTTTCAATGATCATTTATGAGTGCGTCACGTTGAGGAATAGATGGAAACATAATGGGATCATGTATTAGTTTATATCTGTCATAGCACAACACTCTCAGACTGAGCAGCTTAAAAAGCAGGAATTTAGGGCTGGGGAGGTTGCTCATTAGGACCTGAGTTTGATCCCTACAACCCAGGTTAAAAAAGTGGCATGGTATTCATACTTGTAATCCCTGCACTGAGGAGGTAGGGACAGACAGATCTTTGGAGCTTGCTGGCCAACCAGCAAGCTTACTTTGTGAGCTTGAGACCAATGAGAGACCTTGCCTCAAACTAACAATGCAGATGGTGCCTGATGAATGACAGCCGAAGCTTCTCTTCTTCTCCGGAAGTTCAGAGTCAAGGCCCAACAGTTTGACGTCCTGTGTCTCATCTCCTTGACTTGGCCCCTTCCCACTGTATCCATGCAAGGCCCAGTTTTTCTGTGACTTCAATGCTGTTTCATCCTGTTTTTAGCACGATGGCCAAATTAATTGGAAATTAATTGGATTATGGTTTCTTTTGAGTCTCATTTTAACCTATTACCTCTTTATAAAGGTACAGTCTGCATTTTGAGGTCCTGGGTGTTAGAGCTTCAACATACAAATTTTCTTGTGGGTGGGAGCACAGTTCAATTTGTAATTGATAGGTGGACTGGTAGATTTGATAGGAAAGACCTCAGAGGTTGTTAAAATCAGGTCAGGGGTTTGATTTTGATATGGATTCAATCACTGGGTCAGGTGTGGCTGAGCAGGAGAAATGCCTTCTCAGACTTCCAGCTGTATTTAATTAATTAGTTATATTTTTGTGGTGTATGCCATGTGGGTATGAAGTGGAGGCCAGGGGCTGTTGATGTTGTGTGTCTTCTTCAGTTGCTTCTCCAGCTTATCTTTTGAGACAGGGTCACTCACGGAACCTGGAGCTTGCTGTTTAGATTAGCTAGCCAGCAAGCATCCAGGAGCTACCTGCCTCAGCTTCCTAGTGCAGGGGTTATGGACATGCATGCCATAGCACCTGACTTTTCTGTGGGTTCCTGGGGTTCTGAACTCTAGTCTTCATGCTTGCAAAGCAAGTGCTTTACTCACTGAGCTATCTCCCCATCTTCTCCAGTTGCTTTTATTATTATTTTTTAATTGCAGTTATTTATGTATTGTGTGTGTGTGTGTGTGTGTGTGTGTGTGTGTGTGTGGTGTGATGCATGTGCCATGATGTGTGGATATTAGAGAAGAACTTGTGGGAATCAGTTCTCTCATTCCACCACCCGGGGACCGAACTCAGGTTTTCAGGCTTGGGGCAAACACCTTTACTTGCTTAGCTATTTGTTAGCCTGCTGGTTGCCTTTAAAGATATTAGTGGTGAGAATGATTACAGAGGATTGAATAAAAACCATTTTGGAGAAGGAGCTATTACAATTTTCTTATGGTGAACTGAAGGAACAGGAAGAGTCAACTCTGTAAATCCTTTAGAAATATCTGGAAAAGTGAAGTGTGTGTGCATGTGTGTGTGTGTGTGTGTCTGTGTGTGTGTGTTGAATGCACATGAGTGTGGAGGTGTGCATGCCTGTGTGCACATGCAGAGGTCAGAGCACCACGTAGGTGCTGTCTTTATTCTGCTGTCTTACTGCTTTGAGACAAGGTCTCTCACTGAACCAGAAGCTTGATATTTTGGTTCAGACTGCCAGCCATTGAGCTTTCAGGATCTTTTCAGGATCTGTCTGCCTCTACCCCCAATGCTGGAGTTGTAGGCACATACAGCTGTCCCATGGGTGCTAGGATTTCAAACTCAGATCCGCATGCTTGCAGCATAAGTACTCTTATCCACAAAGCCATCTCCCCAGCCCCTGAAAACTGGCTTTTGATGAGTAGATGGGTGAAAAGAGGGAGTAGAAGTTTGTTTTATTGTTTTTGCTCTGTGCCCTGCTTGTGTGTGTGTGTTTGTATTGCGCATGCGTGTGCGTATGGAGGCCGGAGGACAACCTAAGCTATTATTCCCCAGGTACCATCCACCCTGTCGGGGGGCAGTGGTTGTGGTGTGCATGCATGGTGTATGCATGCATGTGGATGCAATGGAGGCCCCCAGCTGACACTGGGTATATTTCTTGGTCTCTCTCTATTTATTAAGGCAGAGTATCTTGCTGAACCCTGAGATCACCTAGCTAGTCAGCTTTCCTTGGGGACCCCCTGTCTTTGCCCCAAATGTTTGAATTCTAGGCTGCCTCCATGCATGCCAGTGCCTGCCTAACTTTAAAACATTTTAATTTAAATTAAAAGTTTTGTTTGCTTTATTATTATTTTATGTATATGTGTGCATTATGTGCACATATGCAAGTGCATCCATGTTGTGCAATGGCCACTGAGGACAGAAGAGGGTGTCAGTTCCCCTGGTACTGGAGTTATGGATGGTTGTTAGCTGCCATGTGGGAGCTGGGATTTGAACCTGGATCCTCTGCAAGAACAGCTATTGCTCTTAACTGCTGGGCTATCTCTCCAGACTCACCTGCCTAATTTTTAATGTTGGTTCTGGGGATCTGAACTCTGTTCCTCACACTTGCGTGGAAAGTGCTTTTTCCACTGAGATATCTCCCCAGTTCCACCTTAAAAACTTTGTGTTTTAAATTTATATATATGTGTCTATGTGTCTGTATGTGTCTGTGTGAGTGTAGGCCAGTGCCCACAGAGGCCAGATGGAGTGTCTGAGTCCCCTGGAGCTGAAGTTTTAGGTAGTTGTGGTGAGCTGCTTAACATTGGTGCTGGGAATAAAAGTTGGGTCCTTAGGTAAGTTCTCTTAACTACTCAGATAAGGGCTGTCACTGGCCAGGAGCTTTTGGAGTACATTTGGTAGACTGGTGGGCAAATCCCGGGGATCTGCTTGTCTCTGCCTCCCCAGTTAAGATAGTACAAGTACAAGCCACTACACCTGGCATTTTGTTATGTGGGTTCTGGGGACTGAATCAGGTCCTTCTTATGGCTGCCCCAAGAACTATCTCTCTAGCCCTGTAAATTTGGTTTTTGAACGGTTGATTATTCTTCTGGCAACATGGAATGAGAACTTAGAGGTGAGGCAAGAACAAGAACCTGGAGTCTTTTCCCAAGTAAGTTGAGGCTGTGGAGCTGGGTGGCATTACTCAAAGTTCACAAAGGACAAGAGATTAAAAGGTCTCATATCTCAAAGTGCTTTGTTGTCACACAGGTCTGAAAGGCAGTAGGAAAGCTTTCCACAGTTTGTCTAAAATGTCCTCTCTGGCTTTCTTTGACTTATCCTGAGTCATAGCATAGTATACCACTTGTCTTGTATTACATAGCTGTTTGATTACTGTCTTTCTTGTGAACGTAAGCTCTAAGCACAGACTACATTTCTGTTCAGTGCTGTACTAGAGGTTCCTGGAAGAGTGTCAGGAACACTCTGTGTGATCCATAAGTATTTATTGAAAATGTCTATGAATTGGTGAGTTTTGTGATCAGTAGAATTTAAATTGATTAGATTTGGGCTGGAGAATTAGTTAAGAGCACTGGCTGCTCTTGCAGAGGACCCAGGTTCAATTCCCAGCACCCACATGGCAACTAACAATTGTCTAACTCCAGTTTCAGGGGAATCCGACTCTCTCTTCTGACCTCTGCTGGCATTGCACGACATGAGTGCACTTACACACATGCAGGCACTACACTCACACACATTAAATGAAAAACAATAAAGTATTTTTTAAAAATTGATTAGATTTTCAGATATTGCCTTTGTACTTTTTTTTTTTTTTTTTTTGAGAAAATATCTCCCTATAGCCACATCTGACCTGGAACTCAGTATGTACACCAGGCTGGTCCCAGTCTCACAGAGCTCCATCTGCCTCTGCCTCCTGAGTGCTGGAATTAAAGGCCTGCACCACCACGCCTGACTTTTTTTTCTTTCTATTTTCTGTCATCTGTCATTTATTTATTTATTTATTATTTAATTTTATGTGTATGAGTGTTTTGCTTGCATGTAAGTATAGCGGTCATGCAGTGCCTGCAAAAGCCAGAAGAGGGCATTGGATTCCCTAGAACTGGAGTTACAGATAGTTGTGAGCCACAATGTGGGTGCTGGGAACCAAACTTGGGTCCTCCGTGAGAGCAGCCAGTGCTGTTAATGACTAAGCCATCTCTCCAACCCTTTCTGTCTTTTCTTGAAATAAGGCCTTGTTCTTTCTCTTAAAAAATCTTGTTTGATAAATGAACGAATTCACACAAATATTTGACTCTGAAAATACTCAACCTAAAAGGTTAGTTTTGTTTCTGTGTTTTCTGTCATTCTGTTTCCCCAGATGAAGATCACCTTGTCCATTCTTTGCTACTGCATTTCCTTATCAGAAACTAGATGTGACTGTGTCTAAAACCCCAGGCATTTCTACAACCTGGTAACCCACAGTTTATGTTTGCAGCTGGATCTTTGTTGTTATTTGTGGAGTCTTTGGTTTCTGCTAGGTCTCATTCCTCTTTACTCACCCTCTCTGTATTTAGACTCCAATCTCATATGCAGTAGAGCCGGCAGTCCGTTCAAATGTGAGTCATCACTTCGGCCATCCTTTCTCCGAAGAGGGCTGCTGGTTATGGGATGGTGTCATGAGTTGTCATAAAATATAGCCTTAGGTTGAACAGACACACTTAAACCAAGTCCTTTCTCCTCTAAGGAATCAGCAGCAAAGGTAAATCTAAACTTAACTGTATTTCACACACATTAGACTTTAATCATACCTACCTTTTCTTTCAGTAGTCTGAGCAGTAGAAATGCACTAGAATTATTAGGTAAAGAAATATTAATGAAAGTTATCCAGCAGATGGGGGATTCCTCCTTAAGAACCTATCAAAACCACTTGGGAGTATGTTAAGGGCTACAGACCACTTTGAAGATCACACTGGGCACACAGTACCTCGCTGATAAGAGTCAAACCCATCTGGAAACCTGAGAACAAAAGGGTTGAGAGTTGCTGGTCAAGGATTCTGAGACTCAGAGACTTCTTTTAACATATAAAACTAAAAAGTGACCTTGTTTCTGTCTTTTCCCTTTCCCACAGATGTGGACTTGGGGTCCCAGGTCATTTTTGTTGGACTTTTATGGAACTTTACACTGTGTAGGATGATACAGGCTGACAGGGAGAGAGCACTCCGAAGGGCAACAAGCAGGCCTGGAAAATCTAGACTGAGACTCAGATGCAATTGGACATGCTATTGGGGATAGAGAAAAATGGAAAGATGTTGAAAGGAGAATGGGTTTTCTGAACCTCGTAGCCAATTAATGCATCTTCAGGAACTGTGCATCTTAAGTTTTCTGACTTAAATATCTGAAATAACATTTGGCACCTTCTAACCAGTTTACTTGCATAAATGTGTAAGTCCTCTGGGGGGCGATACAATGTAGATTCAGGGTATGACTAACATGTCTTTTTTCTTGTCCAGGCTGTCATCTATCCCTCCTTCCTTCTCAGTCCTCCAGCAGCTCCCTTCAGGGGAAAGATTTATTCAAAGCTCATAATTTAGAGGAACAAGAAGAGAATTAACATTTGTTGAGTTTCTACAATGTGTCCCAATGAACATATATTGGACATTATTTCATGTTATCTTAGCCACTGATATAAATACAAATCTCTTTCAGTTTTGGGAGCATAAACTGAAGCTCAGAGAGTAAGGGACTCACCCTAGGACATACCTGAAAATTGCTAGAGTTGGGCAGGCAGGCTTTAAAGCCATGACATCCCAGTACCTCTAAGCACTTTTGCTTGATAGGGGCTAGAATTTTTTTTCTGTAGGTGACCAAAAAGAAATGTTTGAAGTTTTGAGGGACAGGAGACAAGATGGAGGATATTATGTAGGAATATAAATAGCCACTTAAAATGTAATCATTTAAAAATGTAAAAACCATTCTTAGGTAGCAGGTTGTACAAAAGGTTGGGTTTGGTTTGGAGCCTATTGTCCATAATTTCTGACAAAGAATACTGAAAAGCAATTTAGGGGTACGGGGTGCGATTATCCAGATGATTTTCATTAGCTTTGTATTAAATTCACATGTCCTTTAGTAACTGAAAGTTCAGATTTCTTTATTCATTTCATTCCTAAATTCTTCCCATTCATAGCTATGCCTATTTGTTTTACTCTATCTGCTAACATGAGTTTGGTTGGCAAGATTTTATAACTGCTACTTTAGCTTTTGACCATTGATTTCACTTCACTCTTTGACCATTCTTCCAGTCATTACTTAGACTAGAGTTAATGTGCATATCAGTTATTTAACATAGGATTCAGTATATGGTAGACTTTCAGTAGTGATAATTACTGGCATTAACATGATCACTATGGCATAGTGAATATTACATTATGGGTCTATAACTTTTTATTATTTAATTGGTAATACCTATTTTGCATATTATCTAGGCTGATTTATCTTTTTTCCAGCTCCTACATATTTATATAATATATTTTTGAGACAGGGTTTCCTTGTAGTTCTAGCTGACCTGGAATTTGCTATGTAGACCAGGCTGGCCTCTATCTCACAGAGATCCATCTGCTTCTGCCTCCCTTGTGTTGGGGTTAAAGGCTCGTGCTACCATGCCCAACTTAATTGGTGCTTTTACTTGGCACCTACTACTTCCTAATTTATAGACATTTAGAATAAATCTCTTTAAAAAGCAACAACAGAAAATCCTCCCAAACCAAAACTTTCAAGTTTTAGATTTTGAATTAAAGGTTCTAGATGAAGACTATTCATATCAAAAGTTCTAGAATTAAATTTCTTTAAAAATGTGGCCTATATGGTATTCTTTATACAAGGAATGACTGAAAGATTTTTATTGACTATACTTAAAAGGGAGTGAGGTTACTGCTTGGCATGGTGGGATTTGCCTATAAACCCTAGCACTTGGGAAGTAGAAGCAGAAGGATTGCAGCGAGTTTAAAGCTAGCCCAGTCTAATAATGAGCTCTAGGCCAGCCAGGGTTATAGAGCAAGACCCAGTGCACCACCCCCATTCCCCTAAAAGAAGGGAGATCCTGATCACATTAGTCTTGAAAAACACAAAGTGATATATAAATTATTCCAATAAATATTTTTGTTTTGCTTTTTAAAAAAGTTTTTTTGTTATCTTTTCATTTGTGTATGAATGTATTGCCTACATTTTATAAGTGCACCTGTGTCATGCAGTGCCCACAGAGGCCAGAGTTGGGTGTCAGATCCTCTGAAACTGGAGTTAGGATAGTTGTTAGCTATCATGTGAGTGTCAGGAACTGAACCCAGGTCCTCTGTGAGAGCAGCCAGTGCTTTTAACAACTATCATCTCTCTACCCCATTGTTTTGTTTTTTTTTGGAGACATTACTATGTAGCCAAAGTTAGCCTGGAACTTACTTTGTAGCCCAGGCTGATCTTGAAACTTCTTTTTCTGCTTCAGTCTCCTAAGTACTGGAATTACAGGTGTGCAGCACCATGTCCTGTTAACTCTGTGTGTGTGCTTGTGCATATGCATGTTTGTGTGCATGTGTGTGTGTGTGTGTGTGTGTGTGTGTATGTATGTATGTATGTGTATGTGTTCCGGGAATTGAATCCAGGGCCTTCCCCATGCTAGGCAAGTGCTTTACCACTGAGCTATATTCCTAGTCCCCAACTAACATTTTGTATTTTGATTCACTAAAATCCATTGGTCTCTCTTGTACTTTAAATAGACCTTTTAGCTATGTACAATTTTGTAATGTCGTGCATTGTTCATTTGGAATAGTTAATTGAGTGATACAAATTTTCTAAGTGATATATAGTTCACTGTATAATACCAAAAAATTACGCTTGTGAATAACATCCTCGCTTGGTCTCATCATAAAAGTCTTCAAGTTAGTATCGAGAAGCTATCAAGCTCAGCTATCTGAAAGAAATTGCCCTAAATTTAATTGTTCACTGACAAACTTGAATTTATGATTGGTAGCAAATACTGACAGGTATTTTCCTGTCATTAATTATAATAGGTGATTTCCTATCATGAATTTATTAATTAAAAAGAGTCTGAATATCCAGTTTGTCACTCATATAAAATTGGTGTTTTATGACAAGCAATAATTAGTTTAGCTCACAGCTCAGTGGTTTTTTTTTTTTAATTTTAAATTAATTTTTTGTGATTTTTCATACGATATTTTGGATGGTATTTAGATCTCCTCCCCTATCTGCACCCCCTCCCAATTTAATATATATTTAAAAAAAAATATATATATATATAAAATAAAGACTATAGAGTCTAATTTGTGTCCCCAGATGTCCTTCATTGAGAGTCCATCCACTGGAGCCTGGTAACCTACTAAGAGTCCCAACCTTGAAAAAGACTGTCTCTCTCCCTCCTAGAAACCATCAGTTGCCAAAATTTCCTTAGGGTGGGTTGAGGTTTCTTACTCACTTTCCAGTCTATGCTGGGATTTTGTCTGGTTTGAACTTTCGTGTGACTTGTGCATTCTGTCACCATTGCTGAGTTCGTATGACAGCTCAGTTTTTTATTAGAACAAATAGCTGACATATTGCTCATCTGATAGACAAGTGCTCATCTTTGAGACAAACATTGTACCTTGAGATGAAGCACAAACTTGTATGCATATTTGCTCTTTTGCCACATAGAAAATTAAAATGATATATATTTTAAAGGCCAGTATGAATAAATTTATAATTATCACAGTTTCGTCTAGGACTTCCTTAAGTGAAACATACTTTTTCCAGCATAAGTGATAATTAGAAAAAAATGGTGGAGGCCTTCAGCTGTGTCAGCATCATTTGCATTTCTCATTGAACATTCATGCAATAGGCAGGTGCTGATTCCTGACCGATGCAACTGAATGGCAGGTGTGTACAGTCTGTAGAACTCTTCGTTCTCAGGCAGAGTGGAATTCTGCAGACAAGATCGGTTTGCCTGTTAATCTTCAGTTCAGTGAGCTGCTGTGACTTGGAAAATGGTTGTGCTATGATTTTTGCCCCCTGAATTTTAGCAGAATCACTGAGCAGGCATCACTGGGTTCTTTCCTGTTTACACTTTCAGCTAATGCAGTACAGCAGCTTACCCTCTTAGAAACTAGCTTTTTATTTCAAGTACAAAAAGCTGTTCCAAATAATTGATGGCTGTTTGAAAGTTCATTTCATCGACATTTAAAAATTCAGTTCCATTTTTAGGACTCTGAATTATTGGTCTCACAATGGTGTTACAACATAACTGGTGCCATAAAACTTCCAAATGTTCTGTTGTATAAAACACAATAAAGTAAATTATTAACATCTATAAAGCTAGGAGAAAGCCAGTTTTTGCTATATTATTTCTAACTTAGTTTTTTCTGGTTACATTGGAATAGATTTTTCCTTTCTATGAGTCAAGGAACTCTGTTATTTTTATTCTTTGCAGTGTCCTTAGATGTAGACAGTGCATCTGAACCTTGAGGAGGTAAATCTAATCACCCCTCTAAAGCAAAGCATCAGACAGACTCCAGTATCAGACAAAGGAGAATTTTAAGCTCTATGGCAACTTTAGACAGCTTTTCATTTTTCATAAACAATTTTTGTGAATTAATAATCTGGAAGTGATAATCTGGACAACATTGGGAATTGAGGTTCAAGGTCTGTCAGACGACAGTCAAGATTGTTGACCAAATCACTGGTAGGCCTGATTGTGGGGCTGAAAGATTGGTTTTTAAAATAGCTCACTCACAGGGCAGGAAGATGGGTTCTGGCCCTTGACCTCAGTTGACTTTTCCAGAGACTATCTTCAGAACACAGTGATTTTCTCCCCAAGAGTGAAGATTCAACTGTAGATGGTTAGAATGGCAGCTTATCATTCAACCCAATAGACAAAGTTGAGTTTCTACCTTTAGACGTAAATGAAACAAAATGTACTCAAAAAAATTTTTTTTCTATCATGGACATAACAGATATCTACTCCTGTGTGTGGGAGGGCTTCTAGGTTCTGAGGGCTGTGATCTTCTTAAACAGTACTATTGTTCTGGCACTGCATTAAAAAAATCCTTGCTTATTGTGAAATAATTATCTTTTGCTGACTATGTTTGTCTATATTAAGTTCCCCAGAGGCCATGATTTTTGAGGCTTGAATCTTTATATGCTAAATAAGAGAAAATAATTTTTTTGAGAATCAATTTTTTTAAGACAACCTTGTGAGTTTATTTGGTAAGACATTTAAGTCTTTTAGTGCACATACAATTTTATATTCTTATACACAAAAGATGTTAGTGTAGAGAGAAAATATCTAAATAGATTTTATTGGGAAAGCCTAATTGATACATTAGAGTTTGTATTAATTACTTTTCTCACTGCTGTAAAAAAGTACCTGCCAAAAGTAATTTAAGAATGAAGAGTCTTATTTTGGCACACAGTGTGAAGGTCTGATCCATCTTGGTAGCAGGACTTTGAGGCCATGCTACATCTGTTGTCAGGAAGCAGAGACAGATGAATGTTGCTGTTCAACTCACTTTCTCCTTTTTATTCAGTCCAGGATGCAGCCCATGGAATGGTACCCCCACATTTGGGGTGCTCCCCCCGTCCTTATTAACTTAGTCTAGAAAATCCTTCACAGACATGTCCAGAGACTTGTTTCCATGATGACTCTAAATCCTATAAAACTGACAGTCAAGATTAACTGTCCCAGGGTTCTCCAGAGAAACAGAATCAACAGGGAGTGTGTGTGTGTGTGTGTGTGTGTGTGTGTGTGTGTGTGTGTGTGTGTGACAATTTGTTATGGAGTAAGTCCCACCATCATGCTCTTGGAATCAGGAATACCAGAAAAGCCAGAGGTGTAATTCTAGTCCAAGTCCGCAGGCCGGAGGATCAGGTGAACTGGTAGCATAAGCCCTAGTTAGAGTCTAAAGGGCCAAGAGTCAGAAGTGCTGATGCCTGTGGGAGAAGGTAGAAAACCGAGCTGAATAAGAGACTCTCTGCCTTGTTGCTTCACTCAGCCCTCAGGGCATTGGATGATGCCCGCCCATATAGATGAGAGAAATCTCTTCCAGAAACACCTTTATGGACACAACCCAAAATAAGGTCTTACCAGCTGTTTGAGCATCCCGAGGCAAGGTCAAATTGACGTAAAATTAACCATTATACTAACATCTCACGTGGAGCATTTTGGTTTTCCAGGAACTATAATGACTGCATTTTCGATAGGCACATGACAGAGTTTCTTATTTATTTGTGTTACAAAAATTGAGCGGAAGGAGAGGCAGCAAGAAGATTCAAGGCAATATAACACTTGTGAGAAACAAGGAAATACTGACTTTGGAACTGTCCTGACCAGGTTCTCACGGTACTGGCTAATACCGACTGACATCCAAGACTGTGTCCTTCCTCCTTTCTTGGAACCTTAACATTTGTTTCTGCTGATTTCCCTTTAACTTGAAGCCAGTACCCTTGTTCATCTGGCTGTGGTCTCAAACCATGGTCTGTCACCAGCTACACGGAGACTCTGCTTTATCTGGGCCGAAGCCATGTATCAGCAAGGAGGTCTTCCCGTGCTGGTTCCTGGTGGTCTTTGTAACTCTTGGTGTTTCACAGCAGAGCAGGGTGGCAGCAGACTACTGGGAACAGCAGCAGGTGGGGCCCTCCACTAGCCTTGAGCACCTGGACCCTTAGGCCTGTGATGACGTGTCACAGTTGTTTACAGGCCTAGGAAATCTGGATTCCTCAGTCCTTGAGAGCACCTAGAACTGGAGCTTCCAGCATTGGTATTTTCTAGCCACTGACAGCAACCGTGTTTAGAGCTAGCCAGCCTGAGATCCTTGGCCCTTAAGGCCCGACAGATCTCTGATGCTCTTCTAGGTCAGGGCGTGCTTTTTCTCTGGCTTTCTGTAGCTCTCCATCCTCAGTCAGCAGCAGCTCTCCGCCCTGGCCTTCTTTCTGTTTTGTCTTCATCTTGTTCCTGCTGCTGCTACTGGGGCCATTCTCCTGAATTGCTCAGCTGCCTCTTGTTGCTAGGACTGCTGTCATGCATGTACTCATGGCAGGGATGGCAGCATCTTTTCTCCTGCTGTTGCTGTTTCAGCTGCTGCTGCTGGTGGTGGTGTAGTTACTGCCACTGCCTCTGGGGCTGCCTTGCTGCCAGCTCCCATTGCCGCCACATCTCTGCTGCTAGTCTCATGGCTTTGCGACTTGTGTAACTAGGCTGCTCCGTCGGCACGGCCCCCACCTCTTGCTTTGTACCAGCTCAGACCACGCTGCTAATGATGGTTATCACAAGTAGGCAAGGCAGATTCAGAAAGAAAAATGCCATGTTTTTTTCTCAGATGCAAAACCTAGATTTAAAGTGTGTGTGTGCGCGCGCGCACATGCATGTAATGAAATCAGAAAAGGGGATCATGAGAGGAGACAGAGATCTAAAGGGAGGGTAGAACGAGAGGGCAGTGGAATCAGAAGGGGGGACTTTCTAGGATAAGGTAACCCGTGGAGGACATGGGACATGGGGCAGGCAGTCAGGAAGAGAAATGAATTACACTATAAAGATATATATATATATATATATATATATATATATATATATATATATAGCCATAATGAAACCCATTATTTTTGTATGCTAACCTAAAAATTAAAATTAGGCAAGACCATGAGTCTTTAATTGGGCCTAATGTTGCAACACTTGGGAGGAGGCATAGGACGGCACCTGTCAGCCAGCTCACTAAGTGAGCAGAGCAGCTCGCTTATATACCCAGAAAAGGGGGTGTCTGTACTGTGCTATGACCTTCCTGCAAACGAAGGATTGTGTTTACATCAATCATGACATTGTCCTTTTTGCACCAGCCACAAGAGTCCCTCCTCTAGGTCACCAAGGATGTGCCCCCAATCTGGCCTGGGCAGAAATGGTTCCAGGGGAAGTCTGGTGCAAGCTGTTTGAAACAGTTCTGGCTGGGCCTGCACCTGTAGGAGCTGAAATTGTGCTTTAGCTTCCTCAACATCCGTGAAATGTTCAAAGTAGTCAGTGTTGGCACTAAGGCAGCTCTGCTGGTTGTTTGTCTGACAGTTCTTTTCTCAAGGCAAGAGTGTAACAGCTATCAATTAGGGACTCATATCCCTTTACCCCCCTTCCTTTATTTCCGGAAAATTTGCAGGAGTGATAAGAGTAAGAAGTTATTGATACTGATTTTAGCAGTGGTTTAAACAATGCTTAACACCTGCCCAGTGCCCTAGGGCTTGCCCTGGTTGGTCTTACCACTGCCAGCCCTGCCAGCCCTGCCGTACATTTATGTATGGATGGATGGATTTGTTTTCTTAATGTTTACCTTCCCTGTGCCACTATTTCTGGTTCTGGGTCAGGTCAATTTTCTTGGGCTGTTGCAATAATTCCTAATGGCCAGTGAGTCCCCTTAGCCTCATTTCCTCTAAAACGGTCTCCAGATTCATTTTGCCAGCTTAAAATTCCTGTTTCCTCAATAATTATCAAAATAACAGTATCTCCTGGAGGCCTCCACCCAAAGGCACCAGATTACCTTGTACATTTAGTGTTATTTTTCCTTGAACTAAAAGGGACTGTAAATTCTTCCCCGAGTCCTGGCCTTCATTCTTTGGTGATGAGCTTCTAATTGCAATTCCACTCATCCTTTAGGGCCTATACATCACTCTCCACCTGAAAACATCTCTCTTTTTAGGCTGCGCTTTGAACTTTGTATCCCTTATGATGTTTAACCATAATCAGTTTCTTTTAATATAACGTGTGTACTTAACCTTATTGTCCCTACTGGTTATAATGTACTTGAAAGGGCAGACTCAATCGTTCATCGTTTTTTCCCTCAAAACTTAACTTTCGTTATTGCTTTGCTAGTTGGACTTTGATCAATAGTTGTGTAAACACTGAAAAAATATTCCTAGTAGGAAAGATGAAAACTTTCAGACACAGGGTAAAGCTATGCGGAGAAAACATTACATATATACAAAAATATATGTGCGTTCATCATCTTGTAAGTATGGCTTTATTCTAGTACTGAAAGATATGAAAGGATGGATACTGCTTTTTATTCCAAATCTTCACCTAAAAACGTGATTAGCTGTGCCTCAGATTCGATGTTAGAAAAACCCTTCCACAGCTCTGAAACAGACCTGGCCCGAAAGAACGCCGGCAAACGCTTCCAAGTTTGCAGGCGGGAAACTGCTGGCAGGCACCTGAGGAGACGCCCAGCCGGCGGCGCAGCGTCTCGCTTCCCACTCCAGGAACCGGGTGGGCCTGTCCCCGCGGGACCCGCGCCGCCCGCCAGCCCCGTGGGGAGCGCTCGGGGCCTCGGCCGCGCGGCCTGCTCCCGGCCCGAGGGGGCGGCGGGCGGCGCGGGCGAGGGTCGGGTCCCGGGTCGGAAGGCGCGGCCCGGGGTTTCCAGGTGCGGGGCAGGAAAACAACCGGTCGGTCCGGGCGGGCAGGCGAGGGCGGAGGGCGCATTGCCTCATCCCGGGCATTTTACTGGAAACCAGACGCATCCGGAGGCGGGGCGGGGAGGCGCTCGGGCGCCGCCAATGGCCGGGCGGGGCGCGGGGGAGGCCCGCGAGCGCGGCGGGTTAAATAGCCGCGCCGCCCCGGGGCGCGCCCGTGCCCGCCTTCGCCTTCGCCGGCCGCAGCCATACCCGCAGCCTGCCAGTGGCGCTTGCCTGGGGACCCCGCGCCCGGGAGCATGATCGTGGACAAGCTGCTGGACGACAGCCGCGGCGGAGAGGGGCTGCTGGACGCGGCTGGCGACTGCGGTCTCATGACCAGCCCGCTCAACCTGGCCTACTTCTACGGCTCTTCGCCGCCCGCCGCCGCGCCTGGCGCCTGCGACGCCGGCTGCCCGTCCGCCGGGCCCTCGGCGCCCGGCTCGCCCGGCTCCGACTCCTCCGACTTCTCGTCTACTTCGTCTGTGTCCTCCTGCGGGGCCGTCGAGTCCCGTCCGAGAGGCGGCGCCCGCGCCGAGCGCCCGCCAGGTACCTTCTGACCGGACGGGCGGGCGGGACCCGGCGCTCTGTGTATTCGGGGTTCACATGCCTGGGTCTACGGCCAGGGCCCCCAGACCGCGCGGGATGTTAAGCTGACCCTGCGTGGCCCTTAGCGGCGGGACACAAACAGCAACCATTGAGTGACTGTTAGATGCTCTGCCCTCCGCGCGCTGATGATGCCCTTGACCGCGGAGTCCGGAGCCTTTGGCCCGGAGTCTAGTACCTCGCAGGGGCAGGGCAGAGCTCAGGCTCCTTGGGGGAAAGGTTATGAGAGTCTCGCATTCTCTTTCCCCCGTCTCGTACCTTTCTTTTTCACTTCTCCTCTCTCCTCCTCCCAGCCCACCTCATTGAGAAATAACACACTGTGACGAGGTTTGGGGTCTGATGGAGCTAAAATTTTCTTGTGGCGCTTTTAGTGAAAATCAGTGGTAGATTTGAGAAAACTGAGAGCTGGGCTTAAAGCCACGTCTTACATCTGACAAATATTTGTAGAAAGTTTGAGTAAGAGGATTTTTCCATCAAAGGAAAGTAAGCACTGTTACAAAGATGGAAGGGGTCGGAAAAGTGATTCAAATCCAGCATTTAGTTGATATTAGAGCATCATAGACCTGCTCAGATTTTTTCAGTCTTGTTTTTCTGTGTGCTTTAGAATGGAAAAAGTTACATCTAGCAAAGAAGGGCATAATATTTCTTTCTTTAGCTGTTTAATTGCTGGTTTTTTTTTTTGTTGTTGTTGTTGTTTTGTTCATGAACCGTATAATTTGGGGAAAACAGGATGCCGCCGTGGGGTAGATTTAAAGAAGGCCTTGCTAGGTTATCTCAGCTGCTGAGTTTCTCTGCGGTACGTTTTAAAGAAGGCTCCTGATGTTGCTTCCCACTGCTGGCTGTGCCTGTCTTGGATGCCTTTTATTTTATTTCAGATGATGTGACTGAAGCCACAGGGTCCAGTATAGCCTGTTTAAGAAGTGTGTGTGTGCTAGCAGTGCTTTCTGAGGACCTTAGGACCTTTGGATCTGGCTGAACCGATCATGCTGGTTTACCACACAGCCACGGGGGATTCCTGAAACTGCATTTTTCCCCCCTGTGACGTGGACATGGAATTATTGTTGCTCCACAGGAATGCTGTTAGATTCTGGCAATTTGGGTGTCTGTTGAAATCCCTAAACTTAATTGTTAAGACCAGCTAATTATTGTATTTATCCCATGAGTTGTATATCTCATGAATTTATGAGATAGATGGTCAAATTAATGCACTGTTGTTGCATCTTAAATTTTCCACTCTGGATGGTGGCCCAATTATTCATTTCCTGACATTTTGAAAGTTTGTGTTCAGAGAATATGCCAAGAAGTTGTGACATAATATGTCTGGGAGTAGACTACTGTACTCATATGGCATATTTTAAAGTGCATTCTGAAGTTTCAGTGTGAACAAGCCTGTTTCCTTTTTACTTAGAATGCCTGTGTGTGCAATTCTAAGACTTGTAAACGAGGGGGAAATCCTGTGTGCGTATGTGGAAATGTGCTTGGTGAATTTAAGCACTTTCTTGGCACAGATGAATTGAGGGAAGTACTAAACAATCTAAGATGTTAATTGCTAGAGTTTAGTACCTTGAGATCTTTCAAAGATGTTGTTTTGTTACTTCCTAGGTGACTGAAGTGAATAGACTTTATAATTTTGGGTGAACATAAAGACTTTCCTGTAAAAACTACAGATGCGTCATTTGTACTCTGCTCCTCAGAGATTTCTCAAATGTCAAGAATAATTACAAATCTATGATCCTGGCAAAATCTCTGATTCTATTTCATGAGTAAATAGTACTGAGAGAGGCCTTATTTGGGTGTGTCTGTTGTCTCTAAAGATCACATCTGACTACATTTGAGTGAGCTTTAATTCCTCTGGGTGCCAGGTAGGACAGTGAATCAGGCCACACAAGAACGTGTGAAAAGTATTGGATTCTGACGATGCAAATACATTGACCAAGGGGATTTGGAAAGATTTTGCAATGTGCTGCTTGAGGACTTTATACATTAGGCAGCTATTCTTTGGGGGCTGATATGAGTCATGTCTGTGAGATGTCATTGATGACATTTACTTTTCTCTTGGAACAGTTGAACCCCATATGGGGGTTGGCAGGCAGCAGAGAGGACCCTTTCAAGGCGTTCGAGTGAAGAACTCGGTGAAGGAGCTCCTACTACATATCCGAAGTAATAAACAGAAGACTTCTGGCCAAGCTGTGGATGATTTTAAGGTAGCACCTGCTTTTTATTTTTAATGCGTTGGGTATTAGTCTATCTGGTATTATTATTTGCTAACTTGCCAGCCTAGGTCCAATAAGTCACTTGCAATATTTGATAGATGGCAGAGTTCACAAGACAGGCTCAATAGAGACCAATGGTCTCATTGTTTACTGTGTTCCTGTCACCTAGCTCAGTGGCAGGTGTGTACTTAAGGAGTGAGCAAATGAAAGCAGTTTAGTAACAAGGAAGTTCATAGGGTTCAGTTAAAACAGAACATTAGATTAGAAAAGAAAGAATCAGGGGGTCTTATTAATTTCATCTTGACCTGGGTTGAACAAGGTGAAAGTGAAAATGGGGAAGTTGTGAGATTGAGTGAGACTCAAAATAGCTACTCTCGGTCAGTTTTTTTATCTCATCAGAGATTTATGGTATGCTGTAAAGAGTGGTAGAGATAAGCCTTTATTAAGTGGGAAGCCATTTGGTATATACTAAACTGGAGTCTTTCCTTACAGACACAAAGTGTGAACCTTGAGCAATTCACAGGTAAGAGCTGTTTCTGTATATTCATAAATTTTTCAGTGTTTTAGAGAAAAATAACAGGTGAAATTTGTAAAGTAAAATCAACACACATTCCATATTCCTCCCTTGGGTACAGAACTGAAGAACCCAGTATCCTACAGTGGGAAAAGAAAGGGGACTGATATTCTGTCTGATGGATCAGTTTGCAAAAGGCCTGCACTTTTGCCTACTCAGTTTGTGGTAAGTATCTTACTTTTAAAGTATTTTCCTTTAAACACCCATTGGATAACACTGAAATAATGTTGCTATTTTAAAAATAATTTATTTTTTTAGTGCTTGGGACTGAACCCTAGCCATGTACTATACCACTGAATTATCCCCCACCCCCCCAGTCTTGTACTTCTCTTAGGAGGAAGTAGTTGTGATACATTGTATTTTCTTTCTAGACATCACCTCAAACACAAACACCTGGGGAGAGCATGGAAGATGTTCGTCACAATGAATCCAAACTGGAGAGCAGTGCTGATCTGCTTCAGAACATTATAAATATTAAGAATGAATGCAGCCCGGTTTCACTGAACACAGTCCAAGTTAGCTGGATGAGCCCTCTGGGACCCCAGAGGTCCCCTGGAGACCAGTGCCAGGACTTCCATGGAGGGCAGGTCTTCTCTCCACCTCAGAAGTATCAACTATTCCAAGGCACCGGCTCTCCACAAATGATGGAACAGGCATCTGTGTATCAGTATTCTCCACAGAACCAGAATATAGAGCAGCAACAGCCGCAGCAGCAACAACAGCAGCACTATTCTCACAACCCAGCTCTGCAGTTCAGTCCTTATTCCAGGACATCCCAATCCCCCAACTATGAACCAAACCTCTTTGATAGTCAAGAACCACAGTTCTGCCCAAGCCAAAGTTTTGTATCCCTTCTAAGTAGCCATGGGGACTCTGAGAACACTGCCGTTCCCATTCATTCTTCCCCTAGTGTCCATCAACAAAATGAGGCTCATCTACAGAACTTCAGCATGATGCCAAATAATGCCTGTGAGGCACTGGGGGTGCATGATGCAGGTTCGACCCCTTTAAGCACTTCACTGTCCTTACAGAACATCATTGGAAGTCCCATGAACACCACACAGTTAGGAAAATCATTTTTTCAGTGGCAGATAGAGCAGGAAGAAAGCAAGTTGGCACATATTTCCCAAGACCAGTTTCTTTCAAAGGATGCAGATGGTGACACGTGAGTATCTTCTTATTGCATGTAGTTAATTTGATCAACTCCATTTAATACCTCTTAGGCACAGGAAAGTTTCTGGATTATACTAGGAAATAGCCTTGTTAGTTGGTATAATAATAATACTATTTAAAATTTTTATTTTATATGTTCTGCTTGTATGTATGTAAATGCACCATGTGTGTGCAGATCCCACAGAAGCCAGAAGAGGCCATCAGATTCTCTGGAACTGGAGTTAGAGATGGTTGTTAGCTACCACGTGGGTGCTGGGAATCGAATCCAGGTCGTCTGCAAGAGCAAGCAGTGCTCTTAACTGCTGAGCCATCTCTCCAACTCCATAATTAATATTTCAAGAAAGTGTGTTCCAATTATCTTTTTTCCAGAAAGGAATTTCCTGTTCTAAATGAAAAATGCACTTCTGTGAATAACTTGTTTTGAAGGCTAGTGTTGATATTGTCTATAGAGCAGAAACAATTAGGTCATGATTAGGCATAAATTATGAGTTGATGTGTAGGCTGGATCTACTCTGTCCTGATGTCTGTATGGCATTGAGCCAGTTACTTAAAATCTCTGTGCCTGTATTTCTTGACATGTAAAATAATGTTTCTCTTAGAGAATTTTTATGAGTATTAAGAAAGTAACAGATCTAAAATACTCAGCGTTCCCTCTTACTTATCATAGTCCTGTAATTCAGATTATCAACCTAGCCAAAGAGACAGATTATACTCTATGATTTTCATTTGAGGGCTTCAGATATATCAGAAGTAGGTGAAGGACTCTTTAAAATCAGGAGTAATTCCCTCTTCTCTTCCTCGTTTACCAGGTTCCTCCATATCGCTGTCGCTCAAGGGAGAAGAGCACTTTCTTACGTTCTTGCAAGAAAGATGAATGCACTTCACATGCTGGACATTAAAGAGCACAACGGACAGGTGAGGACATTGACAGTGGTCAAGATGTGGTCGCAGTGATGTGAGCAATGGCCAGTTTCCCATGTATATTATTTCAGAGCTCCAGAGAAAGACTTCAGTTAATATTAACTTTGAGATACTGACTTTTTGCCACTGTCAACTTCGAAGTTATTGATGTTAACTTTGTAGTTATTTGACCAAAGATTGAGTATAATTAAGCCTCACCCTAAGCTTCTTTTAGTTTCCTTGTCTTGCTGTGTTTAATGGCTTATTAATAGGATTTATTTTCTCTATGTGGGCTTTCTTCTTAGTCATAGTTTAGTTTCATCTTCCTTCTTATGATAGTGTTGTCGATTTAAAATAATTTTTTTTTCTTTAAATGTTCACAGAGTGCCTTTCAGGTAGCAGTGGCTGCCAATCAGCATCTCATTGTGCAGGATCTGGTGAACCTTGGTGCTCAGGTGAACACCACAGACTGTTGGGGAAGAACACCTGTGCATGTCTGTGCTGAGAAGGGCCACTCCCAGGTGCTCCAGGTAAGAGATCTGGAAGCAGGCTTCCAACCTTGCAGTGCCAGAGGCATGGGGCTTGGATGTAAGAAGCTTCACGAAGGCTCCTTGCTAAAGTAATCAGTTTTGAGTTGATTTATTCATGATTTCGAATACTAGAACATGACTATCTTTGTGTTAGTCTTTGGCTAACACAGGTATATTCTAAAATTTTTCAGGCAATCCAGAAGGGAGCAGTAAGGAGCAATCAGTTTGTGGATCTTGAGGCAACTAACTATGATGGTAAGCAACTGAAAATTTATTGGATAAAGAACCATGTGGGAAGTGGGACCCATGAATTCTGAGGGTCTTGATATATTAAGAAAGAAGGAAGGTAATTAAAGCTAAAGTGTTTTGTAAAGTTGGCACTAGAACTGAACAGAGGGTGTATACAAATTGCCTAGGTTTTATGGAGCCCATTTGTAGGTGAAATGAGGGACCACCTTCAAAGTAATTATAATGACTTGATGGGCTGCTCTTTCCTAGGCCTGACTCCCCTCCATTGTGCAGTCATGGCCCACAATGCTGTGGTACATGAACTTCAGAGGAATCAACAGCCTCATTCACCTGAAGTTCAGGAGCTTTTACTGAAGAATAAGAGCCTGGTTGACACCATAAAGTGTCTGATTCAGATGGGTGCAGCAGTGGAAGCAAAGGTAAATTCATCGGGGAGCTATGGCATGGGAGAGGCCTGGCTGTGGCAAAGGCCTGGCTTGCAAGTACAGATCAAAACTACTTTCTCTTGTTTTTAAGTTGATGTAGTTAAATAGCAGTGAATGGATAGTTAAGAAGAAGTTTAGCTTTTAAAAGATGCTCTAATCTGCTTTCTTGATTTCCTTTTAATCTGTAGATTCTCATTCAGAAAGGTCATTTAGCTGTGAAATAAATTAGTCTTTGTTTTAAAAGGAGAGGAAAAACTTGAATATGTGGTGACTGTTAAGCCTGGAAACACAGGGGAATACATAATAAATAGGTTTTGATGTGATACATGTTAAGAGAGTAGCACTTTATATTTCTATATTTTTATGGCTCTGGAAGAATAGACTGATAAGATGCAAGTAGATAAATTAATAGGGAATGCAAGAGGAACGAGATTCTGCTTATCTGGGCTTCAGGAAGGCTTTGAGAAGTCATCTGAAGTTTGTCTTCATAGCTGCTTGAGATATTTGAGAGGGCTTATCCTGAAGCACAGTGTCTGGATTGTCATGTTTTGCCTTTCTTGCCTCTACAAGGATCGTAAAAGTGGCCGTACAGCCCTGCATTTGGCAGCAGAAGAAGCAAATCTGGAACTGATTCGCCTCTTCTTGGAGCTGCCTAGTTGCCTGTCCTTTGTGAATGCAAAGGTAATTCTAGAAAGCTTCAGTGGTGCCAGAGTCGGAATGACCTTCTCACCTTCAAGATTTGAGTTCCTTCTCAGGGAATTTCCCCCTTCCTGATGTGTACTGTTTAACTCTCTTGTCTTCAGGCTTACAATGGGAACACCGCCCTCCACGTTGCTGCCAGCCTGCAGTATCGGGTGACACAGTTGGATGCTGTCCGTCTGTTGATGAGAAAGGGAGCAGACCCTAGTACTCGGAACTTGGAGAATGAGCAGCCAGTGCATTTGGTTCCTGATGGCCCTGTGGGAGAACAGGTGAGGGTCACAGCAGGGGGGCGAAGTTCCTCAGGCACACTGGTCTGAAACATAAAGAGGGAGAGGATGTGTGAGGCATAGCTGCCTGGTGTTCTGCAGGCAGGTTGGATCAGCCAGAGTCCACACTTCTCACTGTAGCACTTGGCAGTTAATTCTTTGTTTCCAAAAGCACATGCTAGGAATTGGGGGTTTTATTATGGACCCAGAATAGTCAAGTCAGGTGGTCTGTTCTCTTCCATGACATAAACTTGGGTTTAGATTGTAAGTCAGAATGATTCAAGGTTTAGAGTTGATAGAAGTGGAGATGCCAAGAAAAGGAATCATTGTTTGGTAGGCTCTGAGCTTTCAAAACAATGTTATTAATTTCTGGGTGTGGTGGTGGACACATTTAGTCCCAGCACTTGGGAGGCAAAGTCAGGTAGATCTCTGTCAGTTCAAGGCCAGCTTGGTCTCCATAGCAAGTTCCAGGCCAGCTGGGGGTTACAGGGAGACCCTGTCTCAAAAAGATCAGCAAACCAAAAAAACTTTGTATTAATGAGTTGACGTCTATAGAATATTTCAAATAGTCCCAGGCACATAATACATGCTTAGTGAACAACAGTTTTTACAGTTACTTCTATCAGCTTATTGATCCTGCACAAGAAATGGAGCTATGTAGTTTAGAATTTAGAAATGTTTCGTATGTTAAAATTAAGCTCTACTTATTAATGTGCTTGTATATTATTGCATATTATCGCTGGTGGATGAATACTTTTCATGAGTGACCTTTTCTAGATAATAAAAACAATCTTTTTTTTTTTTTTTTTTTTGGTCTTTTTGAGACAGGGTCTCCTGGGACCCCTAGACAGCCTGGAACTCACTTTGTATACTAGGTTGGCCTTAAACTCACAGATGTCTGCCTGCCTCAGCCTCTGGTCCTGGGATTAAAGGTGTGCACCACCACTCCCAGCAATAAAAACAATCTTCTAGGAAATTATTTTTAATGGAAATCTTTTTTCCCCAGAGGGAATCAGGTGATTGTGGGTAGAGGATTACATACAGTATTAATTTAATAATTAATAACTTATGCAGCTTAGTTTTTCTTTGATTCCTAAGCTCTCTTTCCGACCAAAATGTTAAAGTAACTCCTGTTTGTGGAGCTGTTTGGAACTTAGACTCTCTGGAGAGTTTGTGACAACTTTTATTAATATCATTCTATTTAAAAGTTACAGAAACTTTGTAACGTGAAGATTAGGCTAAGATAAGCTGGTGTTCTGAGAGGTTCTGAGGATGTGAATCATTGTTAGTAGTAAATAACCCAATCCTGAGCCTGACGCTTTCTGCTCCCGTGTTTGAGGCGGACACTCATGCACCGCTGCTCCCAGACCTCCTGGACGCCTGTCTGACTTTTCACCAAATGCTCTTAGAGTACTCTCCTTTTTGCTTTTGTATTGTGTGTGCCACCAGGCAGAGGGGCTTTTCCTTTCCTTTATTGTCTGGCTGTGGTCATTGGACCTGTTTGGTTTTGGCAGCTATAAGCTGCCACCACAATCCTCTTTAAGCTGTTACTTCTCATTTGTTGTGTGCTGAGAGATACCAGAAATTGTCTGACTGGAATATAAAACTAATTGCTCTATATGAGCGTGGCTTTCCTGTGACATATAAAATTATACATGAACACTTTAACACTTGCATATTGTGACAGCTGTTGTAACTTAGAGGCCCTGAGTTGCACTTGAGTGTATATAATGTATATTTTTTTACTTTCTGGTTACTTGAGCTGGCTTTGTGATGAGATGTTCTGATATACCATAATTACTGCCACATAGTAGATCTTCTCACAAACAACAGGAGTAAAGATTAGCAGAGGAAAGCAGGCCTCGTTCCAGTTGTCGATCTTTCAGCCGCAGATAATTCTAATGAAAATGCTTTACTGTATTACAGTGATCATTAAAAGAAACCTGAAATCAGCTTTAAAAGCTGTATTTTAAAAAATCTTGACAATTATTGTGCATATTTCTTCATATGTTTACAAGTTAGGAATTTTGAGGAAGGTTTAAGAAAGAAGTGGAACTCTGAAGGAAGCATGCCACTTTGATCATGAGAAATAAACACCAGGATTCTTTCTCTTCCAGATCCGACGTATCCTGAAGGGGAAGTCCATTCAGCAGAGAGCACCGCCATACTAGCTCCATTGCTTGGAGCCTGGCCAGCAACACTCACTGTCAGTTAGGCAGTCCTGATGTATCTGTACATAGACCATTTGCCCTATATTGGCAAATGCAAGTTGTTTCTATGAAACAAACATATTTAGTTCACTATTATATAGTGGGTTATTTTAAAAGGAAAGAAGAGAAATATCTAATTTTCTTGGCAGATTTGCATATTTCATACCCAGGTATCTGGGCTCTATACATTTGAATTTGATCTGAATGGTTAAATTGCCTTCAATGAACAGTAGCTTTTGGGTAGGAAAAGATGATTTGTGGCATAAGGCATTGCTCATGTAGCTATTGTGTATTTCAAAGCAGGTGGGTTGTAAACATTTCTTCAAGAAAAATGAGAGCATTTGAAAGGAAAAACTAAAACCACTTGGATATACTGTTGAGGCTTCTCTTGGCCTGATGCGGTACCCAGTGATTATTCCTCTCATCTCTGGACAAGATGAGAGGTGTCTATGGTTAGGATTTGCTGTATATAATTGTTATTCTTACCTTTAATACATTGTATATATTTGATTATTAACATGAATATTTGAAATGTGTAAATCCATAAAGTAGAAAAGAACTAGTGAATTGTTAACCAGTTTTAAAATTGTGCACATTCAAAGGAGATGTTATTGTATAATAACCCAACTATAGTCTGCAGATACAAAAAATAGGGAGTTGGTCCCTAAGTCTCTGTGTTCATTTTGCAAATAGGCTTCTTATGCATTGAAATGAGACACATTTGTAGGTTATTCTGTGTTCTTGAAAACCTCTTTATGATTCCCTCCTAGAGTTTGTGATTTATACAAATTGTTGTGTTTTTATCTTTATAGAAACAATAAACATATTGAAACATATCTTCATATTTTGTCAAATAGTAATAATGTGCCCTGATGTTTATATTATTCATAAAAATGTTTTATTTTTTTAGTAATGTTAATTCTTTTAACATTATTTTGCTTACATCTGGTATAGCCAGAGGAGTGTATTTGGCTTTGATTATACACTAATTCTTGTGATAAATAAGACTCATTAAAAATGACATCTCTTAATTGACTAACTTATCTTTGTTGCAGAGTACATTCTTTAAAAAAACAAAACAAAACAAAACCCTTTGCATTGATCACATTGCTTGATCCAGTATGCCTTATGGATAAAGTTAGATAGAGTCACTTGGCATTTGTAAATGGGTGGAATGAAAACCAGTCCATTTACATTGAAAAAAACCTCATAAATAGTTTTAAATGAAATTAAACTCATGTTATCCTAAGATTTGCATTTTCTTTTCCTAGGGCCTTATTTATTTGTGTGGGTAGAAAAGCACTATTTTTGAGATACCAAGGGTTGACTCTGGCAAGCACTTTTCCACTGAGCTATATTACCAGCAAAAAGAAAGTGTTATTAATGACACTTATCTTTGAATATCTTTGAATTACTTAATGTATATTTTTAAATTTTTTGAGAATGTTTCCTTTTAGCATCAAAACTCGATTCATTAGTAGGAAACATGGAAGTTAAATAGACACTGTTGAGGACTCAGAAGCTGAAATGCTAAGAAAAGCTGAGCAGGAGCAGTGAACAGGAAAAGGCAGTTTGGATACTACCAGGATCACCCTGAGAGGGACACAGCTCGGTCAGTACGAAGAGGGAGTCCTTCCCTTTCCCAGTCTGCCATTTTGACATGAGAGCAAACAGCATCTCTGTCCGCATCAGTCATCACAATTGCTGCACAGATATCCTAGTTACTTTTGAGCACCTGATGAAAGCTATGAAGTATTTCCCTGGGAGAATGTGTGTAGGCACATATACACTAAGGTATGTACAGCTCCGGGCTTTGCAGCCCCAGAAGACTGTGACTCATAGGCTGAGTCTTCTTTAGCTCTATCTCTGTACATCAAATACAGTTTTTCTTTTGTATGAGTAAACTCAAGTATAGTTTGCAAATGCACACTGATGAGTGACCAGAAGAGTAGGAACAATACACCCTGATGAACATAACTACACAGTGAATGTGTCCCAGATGAGCTGAAATGGTTTTTCAGGTCCTACTTCTCTCTGTCAGCTGAAGCAATGTTTAACAAGGGTGTGACAACGACATAAAATGTTAGCCTTCAGATGCTCATGTGAAGCATGCCATGCACTTCATTGGGTAGACTAGCTTAAGTATCATTTTAAAGTATCAGAGATTCAGAAAGGAAATTCACATCTAAGGAGGATTCAAGGTTGGATATTTGGACTAGATCTACAAAACAGGACCTAGATCTTCAGAAAGGGAAGAAATAGAAAACATGAAACTTAGGCACATATTGTGTGGAAATAGGTGATACAGGGTAGTTTGGTTAGGATTTAGGACAGTCAAGAATTTCAACTTGTGTTCTCCATCTGACCAGTAATTATTCTCAAATGTATCAACCATGGTAAGAAAGATCCTCAGACTTTCTAGGGGCTTGCCAGGAGGCAGTACTGTGATGAACAATATCTGCCCCAGGATGTGAATGTTAGCTCTTGATGGAATAAGCCAAGACTGGGTGTTCATTGCTGCAACCTTGTTGCCTAGTGCAGTGGCCTGTGGTAGGAGCTCATAAAATACTGGTTAAATGAGTGGATGAGTAAGTGCCAGACTTGGTTAGTATCTGTTTTTTTTTTCGGGGGGGGGGGATAAATCATCAGCCACGGTTCACTATTAATGAATTAATGGGTCTGGAGAGTTGGCTTAACAGTTAAGAGCACAGGCTGCTCTTACAGAGGATCTGGATTTGTTTCCCAGAACCTACATGGTGGCTAGCAACCGTCCATAACTCCAGTTCCAGGGGATTTGAACACTTCTGACCTCTGCAGATTTCCATGTACATGGTGCACTGACATACATGGGGCAAAACACATAAAAATGGATAATATAGTTTTGGACTTAACTTAGCTGTATAATTTTACATCAGTCATAAATAAAGGAAAAAGGGCTGAGTTGGGCACTGAAAAATGTTTATTTTGTGCACCAGTCTGTCTATCTTTGTGAAGAACTAACTCTCGTACTGTATGTAGTTTGGTACTGAATAAGAAATACCCCCTAAACTCTGACAGCAAGCTTTCTAGCTTGTTAGGCAAATCAGTGACATTTAGTGTCAGGGGTGGACAATCTCCCAATTCCTCTAGCTTTTGGGAAATTGAACTTGTTAAACATGGTGCTACTGACTTCCATTTTTTGGTAGCATGAATTCTTCTGTTAACATATTGAAAGAGACCTCAGGGAGGAATCAGCTTCAAGCCGTGGCAAAGTTCTTGATGTTTGCTGTGAGGTCAGGTGAGGGTACAAAGTTTGATCTTTGTTAGAACTGTGCTGCTGGGGTTTTGGTCTTCCTGCTGGAGCCCCGGCTTAGTCCATAAGAGAAGGGAAGGAGAATATCACCCAAGGCCGTGTAGTTTATGGTACTAGACATTCAATAACTAGTTTTAAAATGCCTTTTAAGTGGATTTTCCCTGACATAATTTATACTTCAAAGTTATTGTATCGTTTCCATGGAGTGCATGCTTTAATTCAAGAAACATTTTAATGCTTCCACCCCACAGAGATTTGGTTTCAATTTTTTTCTTAGGCCTAATTTTCCACTCTTGAGTCTGCAACATTGCATGGGTGAGGCATTTCCAGGAGCAGTGATTATAGGTTCCTTTTAAAGTATGCCTTGCTTTCATAGATTTGTTTGTCTCCTTGCATATCACCCAGGAGGGTTTGGAGGTGAGAGTAGCCCAATGGTCCAGCTGCTGAATGACATGGGTTCAGGGTTTCATTTGGTGGATGTTACTATCTTTAGTGAAACTTGTTGGACATGCAAATATCTAGAGTTCTTGAATCAATTTCTGAGAGTTTCAGAGCGTCTATAAATTATCTATGAAGCTGATTGTAATGTACCATTTCATCTACATTGAGAAAAACAGACTTTAGAGAGCAGCTGGGCCTGACGGATGTTATAGCAATTCAAGAATTCCTGTAACTTACCAGGAGCATTGGATCCTTGGTATCAATACCAGTTTTTTTTTTTTTTTCTGGTAGTTCACATGCTCTATCATCTATGTATCTATGTATCTATGTATCTATCTATCTATCTTATCATGTATCTATTATTATCATCTGTCTCACCTAACACATTTTTTTGTGTTTGTTTTTTTTTTCTTTCTGTTTTTTGTGTTTCTTTTCTTTTTTTTTTTTTTTGAGACAGGATCTCCCTGTAACCCCAGGTGGCCTGTAGACCAGGTTGGCCCGGATCTCACCTGTGTCTGCCTCTTGAGCGCAGGCTTAAAGGTGTCTCCACCATACCCAGAATGACTAACAAATTAAAAATTCTTTAATATTGTACTTACTCTCTGTTCAGCCTGTTATAACTACTCACTGTTCCCAGTGACTCGTTGTTTTTCCAATCAACACTCAGGCAAGGACACATATTTTATTATTACAATTTTAGACTTTATTTATGCATGTATGTCCTAGATAGCTTTAACTGCCAACTTGGCATATTCCTAGAATCACCTGAGATAATTAATTGAGGGTTTGCCTAGATTAGATTGGCTTATGGGAATGTCTGTGGGAGATTGCTTTGATTGCCTTAATTGATATAGGAGGGTTGAGCCCACTGGCAGCACCATTCTGTGGGCTGTATAACTAAGCATGAGCCTGAAAGAGAGCCAGCAAGAAGCATTTCTCAATGCTTCGAGTTCCTGTCTGATTTCCTGCTCTGACTTCCCTCAGTTCTGGGCTGTAACTTGTAAGCTAATATAAACCTTTTCCTTCCCTAAGTTGCTGTCAGTGAGACTGTTTATCATAGCAACAGACGGGAGACTAGAGCAGTGTTTGGGTGCATGCACCACAGTCCACGAGTGGGCTTCAAGGACTGAACTCAGGTGGTTAGGTGTTATGTCTACCGGCTAAGTGGTCTCACTGGACCTGATTATTATTTATTTTAATAGATAGTAGCTTTGAAGACTAAGTCATGAGCCTCCTAATCTCTGCTTTCAGAAAGCACTTTTCTAAGATAATTCTGGTTTTATTATAATCCTAAATTTGCTAGGATTATAACAAATAACCCAAAACTTGGTGATTTAAAGAAGGGAAATTCATTCTTTCATGGATCTGGAGGTCGGAACTATGTCTCCCCAAAGGCTTTAAGGGGATTCCTTCTTGTTCAGTCCCAGCTACTTGTGGCTCCATTTGTTCCTTGACTTGTGGCAGTGTAGCACTGATCTCTGCCTCCTTCTTCACACGGCTGTCTCCTCATCCTGGGTTTCCTGTCTGTGTATCTCTTATAAGGATGTTTGTCATTGAATTTAGATCCGACCTGAATAATGCTGCATGAGTTTGTCTCAAGGTTGTGTGTGTGTGTGTACATGTGTATCTGTGTGAATATATGTAAAGGCCAGAGGACAATCTCAGGTTTCATTGCTTAGGAGTGGTCTACAGGGTTACTTGCTGACTCTGAACTCACCACTTAGGCTGGCCAGTGGGCCCCAGGGATCGTCCCTTGGTATAGTATAAGCATGTACCACCATGTCCTGCTTTTTCACATGGGTTCTGGAAATCAAACTCAGGTCCTCATGTTTGTGTATCAAGAACTTTATCAGTTGTGTTAGATCCCAAATAATTAAGAAGTTTCTTTAATTGAATGTGCAAAGACCCTTTTTTTCAACTAAGGTCAAATTCATGGATATGTGGACATATCTTTTGGGTGGGGGTGGGGGCATCATTTAGCTCAGTATCAGAGAAAGAAGACTTATCCTACAATTATTTCTCTTATAAAATTAATAAGGGGCGGAAGTGGATGGGGATTGGAAGAGTAGGAGGGTAAGGTGAGGATGAGGTGGGGAGGGCATCTGAATATGATCAAGATATAGTGCGTGAAATTCTTCAATCAACACTAAAAAAATAAGATTAAGGGGTTAGAGAGATGGCTTAGCAGTTAAGAGCACTGATTGTTCTTGCAGAGGACCTGGGTTTGAGTCCGAGCACCTACATGATGGCTAACAACCGTTCGGGAGGATCCAATGCCTTCTTCGGATCTCCACGGGCATTGCATGACATGGCTACACTTACACACGTGTAGGCAATACACTTATACATATAAAACGAAAATACTAAATAAAATATTTAAAAAATAAGATTAGAACTTCATTTTTAAACAAGTTTATTTTATGATGCTGAGAATCCTTAATATGAGATTTGTTCTCTTAAATGGTTAAACATACCAATTCAGTATTATTAACTACAAGGCAAAATGTTACACAGCAGATCTCTAAATTTTTTTGAGCAATCCTATAGTCTGTTTCAGAATCTAGAAAACCTTTAAAAATTTTATTAAATTTATTTGTTTGTGTGGATGTGGGGGTGTGGACCGTGGTGCACAGGTGAAGGTTAGAGGACTCCTTGTGGGAATCAGTTCTGGTCTCCTACTACATGGGTCCCAGAGATTGAACTCAGGTCTTTAGCTTTGGTGGCAAACACCTTTACCTGCTGAACCATCTCTGGTCCTATTGAAACCTTTTATATATAGCTGCTGATCTAACAGGACAATATCTCTGTTTTGTTATTAACTATAATATCTAGCATTGGCCAGGAGACTCATCATTGATGAATAAATTTTAAGAGAGACAATAAAAATAATTGTTGATCTATGTAATGATTATAATGATTCAAAGAGGTGTAATTATTTTAAGCTTACAAAAAGCTTGTTATTAGTTATTTTATTATCTGGTGCATATATGAATAAACTATTTTTCATGTTAGATCACAGTAGCTAGAAGGAAGCTATATAATAATAAATTAAATGCCAATCCTAAGCTTTAGAGCAGCAGACTCTGTAATGGAAACTGCAAATGTTTGAAAGTGAAGGGTTAGGCACTAAGTATTGAATCTACTCAGCCAAAACTCCAGTTGATAAATGCTGTTTTTATTAAGTGACAAGATTCTGGCTATTGTTCTGAAAACAAAGATTTCAACAGCTTTGGGAGTTGTGTAGTTGGATCCAGCATGTGTTTCCTGTTGGAGTAACACAGTAGCCTTAATTAGGCTTGACAGTAGGGACACATGCCAGGCAGGAAACAATATTAGATATTTTAGCTTAGTTGATTTGAGGCTCAAGTTTGAAACCACTATTTATAATAAGTTCATAGTATCTTAATCCTCATATACTTTCTTCTCTTTTGCTGCCAGATGTCTCTCATGTAGGACTTCAATTTCAAGTGCTTCTGTCAGTGTGGGCCTGCATGGTTGGCCTCCGTGGGTGTCTATGGACATGAACGACCTCTCCAGCTTTCACGTATTACTGAGGGATCCTGTCTATGGAGACCAGACTTTCACAATATATTTCCATTTTTTAAAAACATAATTTCGCTTCCATATTCCATCATATCACTTTTGTTTGTTGTTTTAAAAAGGATGATTTCTCCTTTTTGTTCCTGAGTATTCCTTTCAGATATACTTAAGAATTACTCATATTCAATTTAACTATTTTGCCTGGTATATTATATGTATTTATTTATTTATTTTTTGACAGTGGCTTCCTAGTCCTAGCCCACTTGGAAGTCACTATGCGAATGAGGCTGGCCTCCATCTCACAGCCCCTGGCTGTGCCTCCCAGGGGCTGGGATTAAAGGCATGTACCACCACACTAAAATATTTTAAAAAATAAATCACTTGGAAAAATAAGTAAATATTTGGACAGTGCTTCTAAGCTGAAAGATTCATAGAAATTTTTTTAAAAAGATAAAACTTTGAATTCAACTTGTGGACAACTTAAAATAAAATACAATATACTATATTACTTCGATTAAAGGGGAAACAGAGACTCCTTTAAGGGCCCACAAAATGATTTTTTTGTATAGACCAAATAAGGTTATACTTTAAGTCAGATTTTTTTTCTAAAAAGACTCTTAAAGTTTTATGGATAACTGTGGAGATTGTTCATGTGATATGATAAGATCTATACAGAGAAATTTAATGTACACATATCACTAATTTTCATATCTATTCTGGCCATATACAGAATAAAGTATAGCATTTTAGGTATAAGGATTGTAGACATTGACAAGTTTCTCTTTTATATCATATTCTGTTTCCCAAGATACATAAATAGGTTTATTTCCCTTTCAGCTAAACATATTCCTTAGGAAAGGTAGATTTTATGTTGAATTAGTTTCTGATTCTATTTTTCCTGTTATTACTAGCTCATATCAAGGCTTTTATACTTTCATTTCTGCATTGCCACAATAGATTTTTTGCTTGTGTGTGTGTGTGTGTGTGTGTGTGTGTGCACCTGAGGTTGGCACTGAAAGTCTTCTTTGGTCTCCTGTTTATTCCCTGAGGCAAGGTCTCTCTGTTGAACTCACCAGTACGGACTCATCTCACAGGCCAGCACACTATCCATTTCACCATCTCCCTATCCCCACAACAGATTCTGAAATATTTTCTTTACTATTTTTATTTTATGTGTAGGAATGTATTGACTGCATATATATAAGTGCACTCTTGTCATGCAATGCCCAAGGTGGCCAGAAGAGGGCATAGGATTCCCTGGAACTGGAAGTATGGATGGTTATTAGCTGCCCTGTGGGTGCTGGGAATCTAATTTGGGTCCTATGCAAGAGCAGCCAGTGGCCTCAATTGCTGAGCCATCTCTCCAGCCCACTCCCACAATAGACTTTAGATTCAAGCATCCAACCCATGCAGAGACAGGGAGAATAATGTATCGAAACCCATGTAGCCATCATGAGATTTTAGCACTTACATACTTTTTGGCTATTCTTGTTTCCATGTTTCCTCCTGTAGTTTTTTTTTTTTCTTTCTAGAATAAGCTAAGGCTCATATCACACATTAGAGAATGCCAATGTGTACTAGGAGGTAAGTAATTCACATCCCTGATAGTTTTCTACTTACTCTTCTTTCAATCTTCTTGCTTTTCTTGCCAACCCTCAAATTAACCTTCTGGCACATTCTTAAAGAAATCCCCCAAATGTTTGAACAGTTCACTATTGCCTGTTGAATTAGCTATAATTCCTTATTTGCAAAGCCATCTTTCTTTTGCTTTGTCCTGCCTGTTTAATTTCATTTATCACTGCTCCTGGGATAACAGGGCGTGGTAGGTGGGTGTCCTCTATATTCTAGTCACTTGTCATGCTCTGACTTCCCCTCGTTCTAGCCATAGAATTCTGAAAAGTCCTGCTTGGGTACCATTTCCTCTAAGAAGTTTGTCTCAGTTTATACTGACTTCTCCATTCCCCGGAGTTCTGAAATTTGAACATAGTTGCCCTAACTTCAGATCTGGTATTTTTTATTAAGACTGTCATCAACCTGTCTTAATGTGTACAGTGAACTCTGAATCTCCTACTACCAGTATCTTCCTCTTAAAAATACCTTTAAAGTATTTGGTTAAGTGGAGTCGACAACACAGACACAAAGTGACTGACACCAGGTGGAATTTAGCATTGGAGTGATTGGCAAAATTACTACTATTTTTTGGATCAGGGTCTCCCTGTGGCCCCAGCTGGCTTGCAACTACCCTAGGCTGGCTTGGTGCACAGCAAAGTAATGTAATTAGGATCAACAATCATTTGATGTTTAGTTAGGGAAATCATGCAAATGGGCTTGTTCTAATCACGTGGTCCCAGGAAAAGTCTGCTAGTGGCAGAAGAGGAAATCAGAGAGACTGTAATCCTGAGAAGGACTCAATCCTCAATTACTGCCTTAGAGGATGAAACAAGGAGCTATGAGCCATGGAATGCAGGTAGTTTCTCTATATCCAGAAAGGAAATGGGGTCTCAGTTCTGTACACACAAGGATCTGAATTCTCTTAATATTTGGAAGCAAATTCCTCCTCTGCCTCCAGATAAGAGCGCAGCCCAAATCACCTAGAGCTTCACTTTTTAACATTCTATGCAGAGAATGTAGACACTCCCACCCAAACTTCTGACTTTCTGAACTGCAAGTGAAGCACTTTAAAGCTGTGAGTTTGGAATACTACTATTTAAGAAAAGAAAATGGATTCACTAGATAACAGCGTTTGAGCTTGTAGTGTGAATTTGGAATTTCCTGCCACTATAATTGAAGCTCCAAATCAAGAAATATTTCCCTGTAAGTGAGGGCACTTTTGTGTAGAATGGACCCCAACCTCTCCAGCAGCTGAGATATCAGACCATGTGACTTGCTTATAAAATAAATACAGATTCTCACTTCAGGAACTAGTTTAAAAAGATGATTACTAAGAGTAGTTAGAAAGACGAGAACCAAAGATTCAGCTTCTGTGCCCAAGGTCAGAGATAACGGGCAGTCACGTTATTAGTTTAACAGGCATCTAGTTCTCCAGCATAAATATGTAATGCAAATGGCTAGACACTCATGTGGGGTGTCTGGATATGATTTATAACGAACTTGTTCCTTATGAAATTTATTTTTGAATGGCTCATTACAGGCTGATGATTAAGATAAGGCTCCTAATTTAAAGAGTTAGAAGTGTGTCCTTAAAAAACAGCAACAACTCTGTGAGGTACAATTTACATGCAATAAAATGAATGCATCTTAAGTGTATAGTTCAATAAATGTATATACCCACGTAACTACCACCCAATCAAGATGTAGAACATTTCCATCATTCCAGAGTTGCCTCATCCTATTTCTAGTCAGTCCTTTCATACACTGTGCACAGTGACTATTGATCTGATTTCTGTCGTTACAAATTAATTTTGCCTCTTCTAGTCCACACAGCATTTAATTTCCTGGCACCACTGGAGGTAAATCTGTGGCAAAATGGTGGGATTGAGAAGCACTGAGCTTTCCAAATATGTATTCCAGCAAAGCATGAAGCAAGCCTATTCTGTCTTCTCTGCTGCTCTCTTAAAGGCTTAGTCTAGGCTTTGTCATGGGTAGACCAGAGTGGATCTTACTGCACATCAGACTTCTAACATTTTCTGGCATCCCAGTTAGTTGCCTAGTGTATTCATGAATTGGTAATAAGGTCTTATCACTCTGGCTTGGCTAGAAAACACCAACATGCACCAGCATTGCTTGATGTGGTTGTCTTTTTGCTTTCTGTTCTCTGTAGCTGCAAGCCTCGGGAAGTCTTGCCACGGGCCTGTTCATCTTAGACCCAAGCCAAGGATTTATAAAGAAACTTCCACACCACTTCTAGGAACCTTTCTTCTTCCCACTGTCATTTTACCTTCTTTACTTTTTTGTGCTGTGTCCTGCTGATTCTGACCGCCTCAGTTCTTAACTCTGATTTCTGTTTCCTCAGCTGAACAGAACTGAGGTGCGTGGCTTGGCTTTCACGTTCCTGTGGCATGTTTGGAAAACTGTACCCAGGATGATCCTTGGGTTCAACTGATGGATTTTTCTCTCAGGAATCAGTGTTGAATTTTCATTGTCTAGTGCCTAAAAGCCTCATGCAGTATCTCTAATTTTGTTTATAATGGGAGGGCTAGTCCAATATCAGTTTGCTCCATCACATCTGGAAGTGAAAGTTCAAAAGATATGCTCTTAAAAATTAAATTGAGGCCAGGCATTGTGGCACATGCTTTTTGTCCCAGCAGAGGCAGGTGGATCTCTGTCAGTTCAAGGCCAGCCTGGTCTACATAGTGAGTTCCAGGCCAGCTGGGGCTATAAGGAGACCCTGTCTCATAAAGACAAAAAAAAAAAATTTGAATATAGGAGCTTGTGGTATGGCCAATGATAGTGTGAACTTAGCATGTGAAAGGTCTTGGTTCAATCTCCAGTAGGAGAAAGGAAGGTGGGGGAAGAGGAATTAAATTTCACAAACAGGAATGAATTTAACAAGGAAGAATTCTAAACCTTCTGTTTGAGCTAAAAAAGAAATTTTAACATCAATACCTAAACAGTAATTACTAATTACTAATCTATTCACCCTGGAGAAAGCTAAAGTGCTGATAGAAGAAATAATGCTCTTGAAGTGGTATATCTGAAGGTGGTAGATAAGGAAGTCTATAGAAGCCTCTTGCAGTTTCCATTATAAAAGTGTTCTGCAGCATAAAAGGTCTTAGAGAGAAACACAAAGTATGCGAATGTTAGAAGAGTGGGCAGATTTGAGAGGGCACTCACAAACGCTAGGGAGTTTTTGAAAGCCTCAGGGTATGTGAGAGCTCATACCCCAGGGTCTTTTCGAATGTTCTTTCTCTTGGTCACAACCGTTTAACCTTCAGTTGATTTAAACATATACTTCAGAGTTTCACTTCAATTTTACTACATCAGAGAAAATTGTTATATGCTTTCAAAACATGCTGGTCTTTATTTTTTTCCCCTCACAATTGTAATAAAATTAATATTATAAATATTTATTTACTAGATGCCTTTCCTTATAGGTGGGATGCTGCATAGGATGTTTGTCATCTTGAATGCAGCAGCCAGGCACAGTGTCTGAAAGGGAGTCTGCACCTTAGTATTTGCCAAATGAATTAAAAGATGCTCAAGGGTAAGTAGGTTCTTACCCATCTCAGCTTCCTATAAATTTAATGTACCATTGGGAGTTTCCTTTTTCTCCTATTAGAAATCTGTATACAATGATATTTGTTCATTTAACCAAAGGAATTTCACAAAAGCATAGAATTATGTTGCCAATAACCTCAATCATGATAAAGACTGGTTTTATCTTCCCACCCGAAATTCCCTCTTGCTATCTCTTTGTGGTCAGTCCCTGCCCCCAGCCTTTAGTCTGCAGCAACCACTGGAAACTGTTTTACAACAGTCTGGGCTATTTCGTAGTTTTGTATCTTGATTTGTCTGCACTTTAGCTGTTTTACTGCTGCTCAGTTACACTCCCACTCATCAGAGAAATGAAACAGTTTAGACCATTGTCTTACCCATTTATGTCCCACATGGAATCATTTGAGCAAAACCCTTTTTTGTTGTTGTTTTGTTCTTTTGAGACAAGGTCTCCCTTTAGCCCTAGCTGGCTTGGGCCTCCCTATGTACACCAGGCTGGTCTCGATGAGAGATCTATCTGCCTCTACCTCTTCACCAGATCTTTCCTTATTTCTTCAGAATCATACTTATTGGGTCTTGTCTACTGCATTTCATGATGTTCCAGTGGTCCCAATTTAGGTGATATTTTCCAATGGTGCCATCGGTCTATGCTCACATGCATATGTTCAGCTGCCTTGAAAACCTTTCCTCATTTTGTCTGATAATGAGCACATTCATTATTGAAGATGACATGTGCTATACCATCTGCTTTCTTTCCAAAGACCACATCACTATTCTCTCTTCTGTCTCCACAGTTAAATGTCCACCCATCTGCTATAAATCTCACATATGACTCCTAACAGCATCCCAGGCTTATGTATTTATCTTCCTCCTACTAGAAGTGTTCTTTGAGGAGTCTGTCTCTTGCTAATTTTTAAGACCAGTGTGTAGAACAGTATCTCCTCTATAAGAGATACTCAAACATTTGCTGAATGTATCAATGCATAAGATTTTTATGGTATTGCTGAGCATGTTAACACTTTTATGTGTTTTGAATTTTCTGGTCTTAGAGTCCCATTTTCACGAGAAGTTGATGTTTCTGTTTTTGTTTTTTACTTTTTTCTTTTTAGTATATGTGTGTATGAACACATCTGTCCTCATGTATGTGGAGGCCAGAAATCATCAGGTGTCTTCCTCAATCTTTTTCCACCTTACTTTTTGAGACAGAGTTTCTCACTGAACCTGGAGCTTGCTGATTTGGCTAGACTGGGTGACCACTGGGCCCCTGGGATCCTTCTGTCTCTGCCTTCCCAGCACTGAGATGACAGACACCTGCCACCATCTCAGGTTTTTACACGGATCTGGGGACTAGAACTCAGGTCCTCATGCTTGTGTTGAAAGTACTTTACTGACTGAGCCATCTCCCTGGCCCTTAATGATCCTGCTTTGAAGTTCTTTCCAGCCTTCTTTCAGACAGTGTGTCACTATGTGGCTTTGACATTGTTTCAGCTGGACTACACATAGCTGTCTTCTTGAGTAGAGAAACTCAGTTTGCAACTATGGAAATGAAAAAGGGGAAAACAGGGGATGTCAAAAGGGAATGTAAATTTCCCAGTGGTAGCTATTTTGCTTTGAACTTCCTCTCCACTGAAGCTCAGGGTAAAATCAAGGCTATCACTGTGTGTTCAGGCTTCAGCTCACGTCTTGTTCACATCTTTTACTGCTGTGTTCCTGTCATGTTTATTTTATGAACTCTTACCCTGGGAAACTTAGTCTCAACATGTTTGGGCTCAAAGTATTTGCTGTGGAAATGGAGATTTAGTCCTTTGGGAAAAGTAAAAACAGTAAGTCTCCTCAAAGTGCGCTAGCTAATCACGCCACAAAATGAAAACAAAAATAACCTAAACACTGCTGGGCCTGTCTTCTTCAAACCTCATCTACTTTCAGTATTTGGAAGTTAAGCTGATTTGTGTGGAAAACTCCCAGGCTGGCCTCAAAATCTCATCTTCCTGCTTCCGCCTCCTGAGGTGTAGGATACAGGCGTGTAGCATCAGACCCGGCAGAGAGCGAAGGCGTTGTAACTTTGGTTAGTGGGATACTTATCTCAGCAGAATTTAAGGGCAGTTTCCAGCTCACTCCTGATGCTTCTCAGCAGACTGTAGGCTTCACAGTGAGTTGAATTTGCATTTCTAGATCCTTCTGCAATGATACACATACCATGTTAGGATGCTGTCAGCTGAGAGTTTGGGGATATTTGACGGGAAGGTCAGAGAAGGGATACAGGATGTACAGCTGCTGAAGGATGTGAACAGATGTGCTGTTTCTTAATCTGCTTTTTATCCTGAGTTGAATTCCAAAAAGTTGGCTCAGTTCTCCAGGTTTGGCTCAGGTCTCCAGAAGGTATGTTTGGTGTCAATGTTTGGAGCATTTTTTTTTTTTTTTTTTTTTTTTTGGCAGTTAAGATTTAGAATTAGCAGTGATTGGTAGAAAGGAAAAGGGGAATTATAAAGTTTCATTGAATAATAAGTTATGTAGCATTCCCAAGAAGCAAGAACTCTTCAGAGAGCTTTAAAACAACCACTTCCCAGATGCTGCCTCCATCTTTGGGATTTTGAGGTTAGAGGGCACACTCAAACGCCACAGCAGACTCTAGAAACACTTCTGTGTGTCTCAGGAGTTTAAATGTTATTTGTGTCCTCGGACAGGGCTTTGCTGAGGTGTCTTCTTGAAGAACAGATTTCATGAGACTGAAGAACAACTTTCCGTCTATAATGTTCCTATTCCTAGGCCTGAGGGAACTAGAAGTTGTACTATTATGACTGCTATAACTTGGATCTTAAATGTCCCCTAAAGGCTCATGTGGTAAAGGCTGGTCACTAAATATTGACATTTCTTGGAGGTGCTGTAGCCTTTGGGAGATGGTGACCAGTTGGAGAATATGGGTCATTGTGGGTATGTTCTTAGGAGTATACTGAGGTCTTTCTCTGGGCTTCCTTCACCTCCTTTCCTTTCTCCCTCCTTCCTTCCTACCCCTTGAGCTGAGCACACTTGCTCCACCACATACTCCATGATGTTTATCCTTGCCAAAGACCCAAAAGGCAACAGGGCCAAATGACCATGCGTGGAAACCTCTGAACTGTGCTCCATAATAAGAAGCTCTTCCTTTGAAATGGACTTTTCTCAGATATTTTGTGAGTGCAAAGGAAAGCTAATACATTTAAGATAATGAGACATACTTACCTTTAGGTTTGGACAACTAGAAAATATAGGAAGGAAGGAAGGAACATTAGAGATTTGGGGTTCAACTCTCTGGAATTACTTTCATCCCCATAATTCAAGGAGTTGTCTGGCTTCATAATGATAGAGAATTTAAGCCAGTGCTATTCTTCCCTAATGTCTCTGAAATTTACAGGAGCTGGGCAAGGACCTCTGATTTGTCTTATGTTACCCTTGAGTACAGTGTTCCAGCACCCACTGTCACCAAACTTAGAAAGTTTAACTCGTGCTTTTGTCCAAGGAATCATTTGGGTAGGACACAAAGTCCTGACGTAGTTTCTCTTGCTGGCACACATGTAAGCATGAGTGTTAGAGTACGTATTTTATGGCTGTATGACTTTGGTCATGTCATTTACATCTGTCAAGCTTTTGTGTTCTCACCTATAAAATGTTACCTGTTATAACTTAACATAAATTGAACAATACTATAAATGTAAAATGCCTCATATAGAACAGAGAGAAAAATTATCTCTTTTTTTCAAGGAGCAAATAACATTCTTATGAAGATCTTAAAAGTATTTTCCATCACGGATTGTACTCTTCTAAAGCAGGAAGATCAAGAGATTGGACCTAAAGAAGGAAAAACACAGGAAGAAAAATGAATCTAACATGGAAGAGTAAATAAAGGCTGCCAAAAGACAATAACCTGAAGTGATACTTCAGAGTGAGCGACCGTTTGTGCTTTGGCAAAAACCCACAGAGGCACACAAATCTTATTTGACATTGTCCTAAGAAGGTCAGGCTTTAACAATATTTCCATCTGTGGTGAACACTCACAAAAGGAAAAGTTCTTTAAAACGTATCGCTATTCATTGTGTGTTGAGCAAATGGACTTTTAGTAAACACATTTTATTTCTTTTGTTTCCTTCTTACAACTCTGCGCTGCTCAGTCTTCTGGCCTTCTTCGCATTCTTTGCCAGCCCAGCTCTTGCTCTTCGCTGCTACCACCCTCCACCCCATCCTTTCTACAACTTGGACAGTGCTTCCCTGGCTCTCCTCTGTCCTAGCCTCCCATCCTATACTTTATTGGCAGGGTATCCAGAGTTGGTAACTTGCTACCATAAGGTTAAGAGTAGCATTTAGATACGTCTCAGAAACACTGCTTTCAGAGGCATGATTTGGGTTACTCCTTCTAATAGCCCTGCGTGGTAGTTATCTCACCTTGAAGAGTGAAGAAGCTGAGGTTAAAAGATGTGACAAAGCAAACAATATCAGATCGGGGTGTAGTTCATCCTCTATGTTATTAATCATCTGCTGTATCTACCGTAAAACACTGTCTCCTTTGCAGGGAAAAATCTGGTATTGACTAGTGGGTCTTAAGTCTGCATTTAAAAACCACCTTGAATTTTGGTACTATTTCTATTGGGATAGTACTTTATGAGATTTGATTCTTATATTTTATGCATGTCTATGTTAGGAGAATCAAAAAAGAGAAATTGTCTTGGTAGTTAAAAAATGGCTGACAAACAGAGAAGGAAATTTATCATTTAATATGAAAAGAGAGAACATTTGTTACTAGCACAAAACATGATTTGAATAACTATGAGACTGTAATCCATATGCATTTACAGTCTTGCTACTGAGATTCCCTGAATGCTATTCTAGAACCTTGCTCAGCAACTAGTGGAAGAATAGATGGAAAAAAAACAAAGACTCTTCCGCCAGTTCCCTATTGTGGTTGAATTTTATGTAATAAAGTGCTATTTAAAGTATGTGCTGCAGATTTATACAGCTGACTGCACACAATTCTAAAGGAACAACGTGAACACTTTGGTTGCATCTATGGGGCTGTAACATTAGCCTCATACATTATTTAAACTCCACATTGTCCCCTAGAGGTTGGTAAATATTTTCTCTTTATGTCATGGAAGCCTCGATATGGGTAATAGTATTAATAATCTTAATACTTGTACTCTATAAATCTTTACATCTCCTTTGTAGTTTTTACAACAAAAATTAATGCTTTATATCAGTGGAGCTGAGCTGGAGAGAAAGTGAGGGAAAGGCAGACTCTAAAGTGCTTCAAGATTATTTTGCCTAGCGACTGGTTGGTGACTTAATAGACAGACATACTATCTGATGTGCAAAAGGCTCCAGTAGCCAATGGATAGCTGTGACAACCTTAGCACTCAATGTGTTATCTTCCTGCTCTCTTATCTCTACAAGACATATTTATACCTTTTCACATATTTTCAGACACTTTCCTTTTTGAGACAGAATCTCCCTGTAGCCTCAACTGGCCTAGAGCTTGCTATGTAGACTAGGCTGGCTTCTACCTCACAGAGATTCACCTACCTCTGTCTTCTAAGTGCTGTGAGTAAAGCCTTATGCCACCGTGCCTGGCCAGAGACATTTTATACATACCCACAGTCAACTTTTCAGTGATGTGATTTTCTTTTTGGTAAACACATTTAAACACAGACGTCTCCAAATACAGTCTGTGTCCTTCAAAATGCAGCCACATTTCTATATTGTAATTGTCAAGATTTTTGGATTTCAATTGTTGGGAACCTTTTTTTTTTACATGCCATTGTGTCTTAAGTTGTGTTAAGAAACAAATGCACACCATTCAAGGCCAAATAAGTAGATGACTGAGTAGATGGCCAAGTAGCACAAAGTGTGGTAAAACGTGCTCAATCCTGCCAGAAGCATTTCCATTTCTTGTTGTTCTAATCTCGTTTATAAAGACTTTTAGAAACTGAGTCTCAGATACTTTCTGGCTCTAATGCCTCCTTCACTTTCAATATTTACAAACTCTGCACCTTGTTCGTGTCATTCCTTATGGGATAGGCTTGCCATATTCTTACTGAATTGTATTTATTACTCTTTTTTGTCCAGAAAAATTGCCATGTGGCCTTATTTATTCCTGATGGATTCCTGCTGTCAAGCATTCACGTGTAATGAGAGTTCCCATATCTTCCTGACTAAATCAACTGCTATTAATTTCCAAAGCATCCTGTGTTTCCCTCTGTCTTAAAGTAGTCATTCTGGATTCTAAGCTTATGGTTGAAATAACTTTGATTTTATAAAACTAGCATCTATCAGTGACTTGTACATAAGTGTTCAATATTGTTTTTGTATCAATCCAGAAGACAGTTTCAAAGATGCTTACAAAGGTGATTTTGAGTCATGGATATAGCTTTCAAGGATACTTTAAAAATAGTACTCACTGGTGCGACAGTATATATTTAAATTTCTTTGTCTTTTTAAAAATTTCATACCTTTAAACACCATTTAGTCATGGACTGCTTGTCTACTAGCTCCTCTTACAATGTGACTTTGAAAATCCTCTCATAAAGAGGTAGGATCTCTACTTTCTACTTTCAGATCTAGAGTTAGATGTGATGCTATGTGATGTTCCTGACCAGTTTTCTGGTACTTGTGAACATCTACCATTCTATGTGAAAGATCAAGTCACTTTCAGAAGGATGATGTAAAGAGGAATCAAGGCAGCTGATTGATAGCATTGGCAATTCCTAACTGACAACCAGTACCATGAGTAGCCATTGTGAAAGTGGATCATTCAATCTCCAGATTGATGTTCTTTGGGGCAGGGACAGTCATATCTATTAATCATGCCCAAATCACACATATTTGAACATATTACAGGATATTTATTTTAAGCCACTAATTTTGGAGATACACAGTTATAAATAACCAATTCATCATGTATATAGAGCAGAGATCACAACATTTTAATTTATAAATCAGATTATGTTATCCTTCAGAGATGAGAAATGAATAGTCTAAGTTCAAGTTGATTTCACATATACAATTACTGTGCTCATTTAGCTGGAAGAAAATAGTTGGGAGAAAAGAACTCTAGATTTGGAATGAGAAGACATTGGTTTGAGGTCTACTTCTGCAACTTATTAGCTAGGGGAATCTGAATAAGACCCTTAACGTCCCTGAACTCAACTTGTTCTTTTAACTGTGACTAAATTAAATTGAATGATATATAGCCTTGCCCTTTCCCGGCATTCATTCTTTCAGGTATTTAACAGTGATTTATAGAGTAAATGTAACATACTGTGTAAGCAAGCAGCAGATCAAAATATGATGCATTTATTTTCATAGCAGTCATAGTTTACTAGTGGAGCTAATGACACAATGAAGTTGTTGTAAACAGTTCAATAAATACAATGTTGCAAATAAGTACAAGGTTACATTGTGACAGGAAGAGAGAACAATCAACTCTGCCTTTGGGATAGTTTGTAGAACAGCAGACACTAGATTGTGTCTCAAAAGGTGAACAGGTATCACCAAGCAGCAAAGATCAACAAGGCATTAAAGTGCAGGACAGAAAGATATATACAGTCATAAGCACATAAGAAAGCTATGTGGGGGCTGGAGAGATGGCTTAGCAGTTAAGAGACTGGCTGCTGTTACAGAGGACCTGGGTTCGGTTCCCAACTCCCACGTTGTGGCTAACAACTGCCGGTAGCTCTAGTTCCAGGGGAATCTGACACCCTCTTCTGATCTCCACAGGCATTGCATGTTACAGGTCAGGCATTACACTCCTACACATAGAATAAAAATAATAAATAAAATAGTTTTAAAATAAAGCATGTGTTTATAGTCAACCACAAAAACCTGAAGTAGAGGGCATCATAAACAAGGTTAAAGGCTGTCAAAGGACAGATTTTGGAAAGCTCTGTGTGCTAGGTAAAGGAGTTACACACACTTTGTGTGTGTAAAATGGAACCACCAAAAACATTAAATCATAGAGGTAACAGGATTGCGTTGAAAAGTAGAAATGACCAGAGAAACAGAGAAGAATAGACTTGGAGAGGACGTACAGGAGGGGAAAAGCAAAAAAGGATGCTGGCAACCTCTTTAGACACTGACCCAAAAACCCAAGAGGACTGATGAAGGCCTGAGCCAGGGCAGAGATGAAGGCTAAAGGGAGAACTGTTCATATCAGACATACTTAAGGAACAGAAAAAAACCAGAATTTTAAACTAGGCTTTTGAATGTTTTCAAGAATCCAGCGTAGTGCTCCATGTTCAGGTCTAGAGTATGCACTCTGTGAAGATGAGGGGTTACAAGTACTTAGTTCTGAGATTTGGAATATAAGACTTCTTACCTGTTACCCAAAGAAAGCATATCAGAAATACTTTCGAAAACTATACATGACTTGTGCTAGTCAGATATCTGTCACTGTGACAAAATGCCCAAGACAATCAACCTAAAAGTAGAAAAGATTTCTTTAGTCTCAGGGTTTCAGAGGTTTCTTTGCCCAACTGTTGTAGACCTACGGCAAGGTGGGACATCTTGACAAGGGAGAAAGTTAGGGTGAGGGGTGGGCTAGAACAAGGCTATGGAAGCCAGAGAGCAGAGTGAGAAAGGAAGGCGCCAGGCAACATTACAGCCCTAAAGGCACAGCCTAAGGATCCACTTTCTTCAACTGTTCCTTACCTTCTAACGTTTGACCACCTCTCCGTAGCCTATCCTTACCAGCTCACCAAAGATTTACTGAGTCAGAGCCATTATGACCCACCCAGCGTCGAGGGCCCTGTCTCTCATCATTGTAAGGTGTGAATGAAACCCCCAACAGTTTCAAACTCAGAAAGATGGAAGGAAACCTGGAGCCAGAGCTTACAAAAGATGAATGAGGAGAGATCGACTTTTTACAGCTTCTCAGAGATCTAAGCCTTGCAAATAGCTCCAGATCCCAAATTCACAAAGGACACTGGGCTTCCTTGGCAGATAAGATTCAGGACTCAAGGAATTCCCAAACGGCTGTGAAAAAGGATTATTTCCTGGCCAGAAGCTTGCCTTAAACATCAATCAGATGTTATGGAAACCCCCCTCCCCTAAAAGCCAGGAGGGGGTGGAAGGTTTTTAAGGCTTTGAGACTCAGACTTGGGCTGAGCTCACTCCCCCTGGGAGCTTGCCTCTCGCACTCTTCCAGAGGGAGCTCCTCCATCCGGATTTAGAGCCTGGCACACCAGCCCGGTTCCCCGGTCCCCACCTCCCCCTCCCCCCCGCAGATGGGGGAGAGGGGGCTAGCCTTTCTCCACTCGTGGGTGCAGAGTAGCTAGTCCCATCTGGTCTTCTCTTAATAAAGCCAGTTCCTGTTAGCTGCCAGCAGAGTCTCTCCAACCCAGAACCTTACAATCATTGCTACTTGGCAACAAAGCCATTGGCGCAGACACCTCTGAGACACACAGGGAGAACTATATCTGAAGTATAGCATGATTCTCATGAAAAGATTTGAATAAATATACATTTGCATTAATTATTTACTGCTTGTTGCATTGCTTTTCCTCGAGAGACGTGAACAAATGTCTATTCACTCTGGATAGGGACCTAAATGACAGACCAAAGTAAGGACTCCACTGCTTAACGTGGTGAATGAATGAGTTTATTGGGCTTACTTGCAGGAGCCTGGAAAATTCTATAACTGCTGCAACACAGAGAAGACCCACCTTGGTATGGGCGGCAGCTTTTCAAAGGCCGAACTGTTGGAGCTCCACTTGCAGTTAATTTTTGTCTCCTGTGTACTTCCCTCAAGACCACATGAATCTGAGGTAGGAAGGTGTAATGGCTGGATCCCGGGTGAGGGTGGTATGAACTGCTTTCCCTCTCCCATACTACGGAGAGTTGACTCCTTACTATTGCCAAAGTCCTAGTTGTTATTGCTTTTTTTTTCCTGATTATTTTATTGCCTTGACGGTGGGGCCAAGCATTGGATATGCTCTTCACAATAACCTCTGCTTTATGATGGCTAGTGGCCACGTAATTTCCAGAGGAAATCACTTTTTCCTAATGCAAGTCTAATGACTAGGAAACACTGAACTTGGTAGAAATGGAGAGAATTATGGAGAAAGGCTGCGAGGAAGGAGCTCTCAGAGCGAAATCCTTTGCTCTTTGAATAGGGTATGAATCTTTGCTACCTAGTATCTTCTAAGAAGATAATCTGTACCCTTTTAAGGAGCATTAAAGAAGGAGCACTTTAGTCTTCAACTGTCATCTTCCCTTTAGGCATGGAGGGCTGACCACAAAAAAAGTTCTTGCTTGTTCATTTTTCACAAAAAGTGAGATCTGGAGGAGGCTAGTTAAGTCAATTGCACAAATCAATGTCAAATTGAGCAAGGGCCTGCCCATTCTAGTAGCTTCATTTACATAAGGCCCTGGGGGAAATGGCCTCTCTTTGATCTAAGGGGGCAGGGAGGGTGCGGGTGAGGACTGACCACACCTTCAGAAATTGTGAGAGGGAAAGTGATGTACAAAAGGCCAAAATAGGAAACAGAATTTTGTTTTGAGTCTTTTGCAAGAATTTGAGACCCAGAATGCTGGGACATGACACTGGAGGGAGAGGTCAGTGCTGGATGGTTTTGTTTTTTTCTGAGGCCTGTGTAGCCCAAGTTGGCTTTGGACTCATTAGGTGACTCAGGATGTCTCTTAAGTTCCTGATTCTCCTGCCTCTACTTCCAAGTCTGGGATTGCAGGTGTGAACCTCCATGCCAGCCTTCAGGGCTGGCTATTAAAGGCAGTTAGGACTGCTAGAATAACCCAGTCCAGGAAGACCCAGAGTGGGGCTGTAACTTAGGAAGTCCTGAGGGCTGTATGGAGGATGGGCTGATCCACAGCAAGCATGGGAAACGCAAGATTTCAAGTCTGTTACCTCAGCAAGAACACATGGTGTCTGCCTCATTATGCTGTCTGGGTCTGAGAGTCTTTAACTCAGGGTTCCCTCTTTAAGCAGAGCATCAGGCTTTATTTTGCCATATTTCACCACAGATAAGGCTTCTTACTGACCTTTCCTCTTAGCTCTAGCCTGAGAATTCTTGCTTGCCCCAGTAGTAGGGGAGAGAACAGAAAGTTCCGTGGAGCGGCATTAATTACCAAGAAGAGGCAACTGGCAGTAAAACCCACATAGAGTGTGAGCCAGGCTAAGTCTGTAAGTGTGGCTGAAACCCAGGAAACACCTCACTCTAATTTTGCCACCCAGCCCTTAGGTAAAAATGAGTCAACCCAGGGAGCACCGAGGCAGAACTCTGAAACAGCCAGGTCCTTATAGAGGAACAGGCCCATTGCCATTCCTAGGGAGAAAGGAAGATTTCCAGGGGGTTCTGGGAGTTTCTGATTTCTCTATTTCCTTTCCTGACTAGATGACTCTATTCTTTAGTTTTCTCTCTAATGCAATTCTCTTCACATGTTCTCTCTTCTTCAGAAAACCCATCCCTGTGCTGAGAATTTAATAAATAGTGAAAACTTGTCAATGAAGTTATTTAAAAGGTTATATAGGAATGAGGAGGCCAGATTTAGATGCAAGTGTATTCATCACTAAGGATTGAAAGTTTCAATAATCCAGATTGCTGTAATCAGTGAGTATCTGGACCAGATGTTTTGACTTAACCCTCCCCTTTGGCTCTAAGCAGGTTACCCAGCCTGTGAGCACAGTCCTACAGTCAGAATCACTTCCCATGGTGTTTACTCTCTACTCCCAGCTCCACCTCCTACATAAAACAACCTGGCCCTTTTCCTCATAGTAGAGAAGGAGACAAACATGGAGGCTAAAATCACAAACACAGCCATCATTGTCGTGTATGAAACTAGGGCCAACACCATATTTTATAGTAACCACTCTGAATTTATTTCCTTGTCGAGTGGGTTGTTCTGTTCCCACTTCCTCCTTATTTTTCCTTCTTTTGAGCCCACTTGTCCAATATATAAAATATATAGAGTATGATCTTTACAAAGAGTAACATTAATTTGGTCATTTATTATTACTATTATTATTAGTGTTATTATTAATTTGGGGGGTTAAGACAGGGTCTCCCTGTGGTTACTGCTGGTCTTGATCTCACAGGGGCCTGTTTGCTTCTGCCTCCTGAGTGCTGGGATTAAAGGTGTGTGCCACAGTGCCTGGCTTATTTTATTATTTTTAATCTTTGTGTGTGAGGTGTGTGTGTGCAAGTGTGTGCCTTGGTGCACATGTAGAGGTCACAGAACAACTTGTGTGTCAGTCTTTACTTTTTACCTGAGACAGGGTCTTGTTCACGTCTTTGTTCACCAGCCTAGCTGGCCCTAGAGTTTCTGAGGATTCTCCTATGTCTACTTCCCATTTTGGCTAGTAACACTGGGATTACAGATACACATTACTGTGTCCAGCTTTATGTGGGTTCTGGGAATGTGACTTCAGGTTCTCATTCTTGCATGGCAAAAGTGCCATGGAATCATTTTCCCAGCCCTGTTTGGTTCTTGAGCCATTCCTAATATAGATCAGCATGTGCTATAGTCACCTGGAACTTCACATTAGGGCCTGTGTTTTTATTGAGTTTTAAAGGCATATCCCATTCCCTTACTCCCTTAGTGAAACACTCAGCTTGGATGAGAGGATGCAGTGAAGAGACTACCTGGATTTCCTGTCTGTCCCCAATGTAAGATTCCTAGGCTTTTTCACAACCTCTGTTTGGATCTTTAGGACCTAATTTCCTTGCTACCAAGGTGACTCCAAAACATCTTAAAACAACACAGATTAGTCATGATTCAGAGGCAGTTTTGAAGCTTTTCTTCTCTCTGTGACCTCCCTTCCTCTTCCTGTAGAATGAGTGGTGGGTGAGTGCGCGTAGGGATCGGGAGGGAGAGATGGGCTGCGAGCATGGATTTTCTTTTGGGTGGTTGAGCCTCACAGCTTTTTATGGTTGTTTTGCTTCTTCACTAGCTCTCCCTTGATCAACCTTTTCTCTGCCTCTTTGCCTTCAACACCCCCTGCCCCCAAACCACAACCAAATAAAACTGACTCTGTGTGAATATGCTTCTCTAGTCACGCTATCCCCATGAGAGTCACCTTCCTGTCAACATTAAGAGGCAGAATTTTCCAGTGATTCCAGCACACAACAGACTGCAAAGAAGTCTGAAGGGGGAGGGCAGGTCAGTGAGTGTGGGTGAGGTCCTGATGGTTCTTAGAAGCCTGGGGACCGTGGTACTTCTAAGACTCCTGGCAAACTCAGAAAGGAGAGGAAGAGCAATCTTCTATTCAGAGCCATTGGGGCCACCTATTCTTCCAACAACATTTATGACTTAATCCACATCTTGGGCTCTTACATGTCAGAGGATGAGAGGAATCTCCTGGCCCTGCAGTTCTGGCTGACTGGAATGAGGCAATTTTAACAGCTTTCAAATTCAAACTTTTAAGGAGATTTTTCAATACTGTTTTTGTATTTATTTCTCAAAGCTCAAGCCTGGGAACGATGCAGTGAAGACCCTGAAAGATGCGTTCAAAAATACATCAGTTTTTAAAATGAGCCGCAGGTTTGGTTCAACACCCTCTTAGAATCAGGCATTCAAGCACTCACTTGCACTCTGCTGTGGAGCTACATCCCCAGTCTACTCCCTCCCCTGCCTCCATTTAGCCTTTTATTTTGAGACAGATTTTAATTAACTTTTTCAGGCTGGGCTTGAACTCATTCTTTAGCTTAAGCAGGCCTTGAATTTGCCATTCTCCTGCCTCAGTCTCTCAAGTAGCTGGTGTTATAATCATTGACAGGCTGATTTTCTCAATGTAGGAATTAAGAATATTGAAAAACATTGTTCGCAGACTGGCACATGCCTCTAATCTTGGCACCGAGGAGAAGGAGGCAGGTGGATCTCTGTGAGTTCAAGGCTAGCCTGGTCTATATAGTGAGTTTTAAGACCCCTGTCTTAAAAATTTTTTTACATATGGTTAAATATATATAAAATTTATTGTCTACCCATTTAAAAATGTTCAGTGAATTCAGCAGTGTTAAATGTATTCACTTTTTTTGTGGGAGCTATCTCCAGAACTCTTTTCAAATTGTAAAACTGAAACTTCGTATCTGTTAAACAACTTGCCATACCTCCCACCCCTAGCTTTTGACAACAACCATTCTACTTGCTGAGAGTATTAATTTGATGACTCTAGGTACTTTATAAAAGTGGGATTGAAGTATATTTATTTTTTGTTTAATTAGCTGGTTTCACTTAGCATAACGTCCTCAAAATCAATTCATTTTGTAGCATGTGTCGGAATTCCTTTCTTTTTAAAAAGTGCCGGATAGTACTGAATTACGTGGATATGTTATATTTTGCTTATCCACCATTCTGCATTGAACACATGGGATGCTTCCCACCTTTTACCTATTATGAGTAATGTGTTTGTAAACACAGACGCCTGTGTCTGTCTCCGCTGGAGAGTATGGTAACTACTGTCATTTCTTTTTAAGGAACTGCAGGACTTTTCCCATGTGACTGCGCAATTTCACATTCCTCTTCCAATCGCTCCACCTCCACACCAACTCCTGTTATTTTCTAATTTTTAAAAATACTAGCCATCCTAATGGGCGGGAAGCAGTATCTCACTATGGCTTTGATTTGCTTTTTCCTAATGTTTAGAGATGCTGAACATGGTGTTAATATGTTTATTAGGATTAATATATTTTCTTTTGGGGGAAATGTGTTCAATTCCTTTACCCATTTCTAATCAGGTCTTGTTGTCAAGAAAAAGAACAAAATTTTTGTAACATATATTTTGAGCAACATTGTGATATCTTATTAAGGGTTTTAATTTTTCTCCAGTGACTATCATGGACCTTGTTATGAAACAGAGTGGGTTCTTTAACGTTAATTCCACCTTTAAGTAGCAGTGAATATGACTGTTAGTTCTTTTCTAACAGGATATTTGGGCCAATTGTTTCAGGAAGATCAGATTCCCTCTCTCCCTCCCTCCTTAGAAGTGTTGAACCAGCCATATATACTGTCCAATTCTAGGAATTTTGGCAAATTTACTGCCTTCATTACAATTCTGTATTTTCATCATCCCGCAAACAACCTTTCTCCCAGCCCCAGGCAACCACAAGTCTATTCCCTGGGTCTAGATCTGCCAATTCTGAATATTTCAAGCAATATCTAGCTTTCCTTTTTTCCCCTGGCTTCTTTCATTGAGCTAAATGTTCAACAAGAAAAGTGAATGTGCTAGCATGTGTCAGTGGTTCAACACTTCTTATTGATGAGTAATACTCCAGCAAGACCACCTTGCACACATTTGCTATTGATGGGCAGTTGGATTGTTTACAGGTTTTGGACATTATTAGCAATGTTTCTATGAACACTCATGTGTAAGTCTCATATTTCTCTCTCTTTTCTTATAGTTATTTTCCATTTTTGCAGATGTATGTGTGTATGGGTGTGAATACATTTGTGTGGAAGCCTGAGATTGATGTTAGAAATGATCTTTGATCATTCTTCTACCTTTTTCATTGAAGTAGAAGCAAGGGTCTTTTTTTATTTTGTTTTGTTTGAGACAAGGTCTCCAGCTGGCCTGGAACTTACTATGTAGACCAGGCTGGCCTTGATCTCACAGAGATCCATGAACACAAAGCAGGGTTTCTTAATCAAGCCCAGAACTGGACAGTATGGCTAGTTTTGCTAGCCAGCCTGCTTTGGGGATCCTGTCTGCCTTCTGAGGCTGGAATTACAAGTGGACTGCCTCCACGCCCCCATCTTACCTGAGTTCTGGGGATCTAGATTCTGAGCTCTGTTCCTCATGATTGTATGGCAAGTGCTTTTACATGGAGTCATCTCTTCCCTCTTTTTTCTTTTTGAGGGACAGAGTCACGTAGCCCAGGCTGGCTTTGAACTCACTATGTATCTGAGGATGATTTTGAACTTCTGATTCTCTCACCTCCACCTGTGAAGTTCTGAGATTACAGGTGTGTGCCATCATACGAGATTTACATGGTGGTTGTTGCATAAATTTTCTCATGGTGGGTCCTGGCACTCAGCTTCACCCCACCCTCCAGGTCTGAAATGGCTGACTGAATGGAGAATGCCATTTAGAGAGATTGATTTATTTTAGGTGAGCCATAAAGTCATTTTTACCAGCGATCCATCTGTCTAAAGCCCCCATAGGGGTGGTATGCAAGTCTCTCTGCTCAAAGCCCTTTGTCATGGGGCTCAGTGTCCGATCCCAGCCCGCCTCTCACTTCCACTCACATGATCCTTAGGATGGCAGGGACTTGGGACGTGGCCTCCTGGGGTTTGGCCTTCTGCTTGGGCCCGGGACCAGGGAATTTTTCTTCCCACGTGGATTTTAGCAATCCCGGCACTGCTCTCTGGCTCGCTGCCATGTTGCTCCACCTTTCTCCCCACCTTCCTGCCCCCTTATTGGTCAGAAGGCGGGACTTGGCGTGGAATGAAGCAATAGGAAAAAAAAACCTCAGAGAGAATTCTGAATTTACCTTACAATCCACCCCTTTCTCTCTGGAAAACAAACAAAACATAACAATACAGCAATAGCCATAAAGGAAAGCAGTAACATTCACATAGACCATTACAAACACAACTGTCTAGACAGTGAATGTATTATATTCACCTCACAGACAATCACAGTAGTTTCTCTACTGGGGCCTTTAACTTCTTTTAATACCATTGGGAGTCAACCCCTTTTTTCTTTCCATATCAGACATGTGTTCCATCCCTGAAGAGTGGGCCTTAAAACCAATTATGAATATGCTGAGGTTGCACATATCTGATGAGTCTCTACTACACCTGTAGAGCATCTGACAGTGAAGCACACAAGATCTGTCATTAAGTAGAGCTTTTCAGGACCATTCTCCCATGCATAGTGCCCTCTAGCACTACAAAGGCCAGCCATCCAGCCATTGTAGGGAGTCTTCAGCTCAGTCCCAGCAGATCTCTCTTTCCATGCTTGAGCCATGTCACACTTATTGATTCCTAGAGCTGAGGAGACCCTGGATCTGATTCCTGACCCTAGCCACACCTGAAGTCTCTCCATTGCCCACACCTGGCTGTTGGGAGAGGCCCTGGCCAGGCAAATTGTCTCCACCCCTCAAATAGCCAGTCACAGGGGAGAAATGTACTCTTTTTACTCTGGGTGGGTTAGTATCCACCCATGGGATAAGCTTCATCCTCTGTGTACCTTTTGTGAACTGTTTCTCAGGGCTCAAAGCCTCCCAGAGCTGCTTTAGCACAGAATTTGGCCTTTTATCAATCTTTTCTTTAGGAACTTGGGCTAAACACAAGTCTTTTCACATTTGTCTGCAAGTAACCCAAGCAGACCTCCCTTTCTGTTTTGTCTCCTTTACATATCTTTTAGGTCTCTCTATTTTTCTATAGACATACTTTACATGCTGGTCCACATTGTTTAAAACTGTCAAAGTCTCTCCGGCCTTGTAAAGCTCCTGACCCACCTGGGATTTTAGTGAGGACAATAAATTTCCATACCAATGTCAAGGTCCATGTTCAATGAAATCTGTCATAAGATCTCTAGTGAACACAGCTCTGTCAGGTCCAGTGAAAGGTTTATTGTATACTGCTTTCCTCATGCCCAGTTCTCTTAAGAGCACTTGTCCTTCTTGTGTCATACTCCAGCTCCTGGAATTCATGGGGATCTCCACTGGTGATGACCAAGTGTCTCTTGTGGCATGCACAAGCCAGTTCATCAGCGACTGCTTTCCCTTGTATTGTGCCAGGTCATGCAGCTGAAATCTCAAGGAGGGATGAGTGGTTATGTAGCTCAGCTGTCTTGCTTCTGCAGCATTGCAAACAATTTCATCTGCTCCTCTGTCCCATATTCTCAGGAGCCAGGTGATGACAGGCTCTTTTGCAGCTTGTTTGAATGTCCTCCCTATTTCTAGCAGCTCTAAGGCTGAGAAACCTTTGGGGGAACTTTCAGCTCCTTCTGGGTTGCTTAGTTCTTTCCTGGCAGCAGCCACAGAGGCTGTGGCTGCAGGGGCTAGGCCCAGCACCTCTCCTGTCTGGGCAGTGGAGGCGGTGGTGGTGGGGGCCCCGTCCTTCTTTCATTCCTTTTTGACTTAATAAGCGGCAGGCTAAAAGTTCCATTTCCTTTTCTCTTTGATCCAATTTGCTAGCAAGCTTAGCGGCTAGTATCAAAGAAGCGAGGCTTATATCTTTCTCTCGATTTCATTCGTCTTTCACAGTTTGAATTTCCTCCTGTGCTAAGACCTCATCCCAAGAATCGCTTATCGCTTGCACTGGCTGGCCCATGGCGTCTCTGGTGTGCGCTATCCCCATCCGTATCTCTCTCATCCATCTCCTCTGTACTATACACCACCCCAAGCCTGCAATGGCGGCCATACACACCAGTCCTATGGGGATAATCCACCATGTCAAGACTTCTTCTGCCCATGCTCTTTCCTTTGCTGATTCCCATATTAGCTGAGGCTCCATAACTCCTTTTCATGGGCGCATTCTCTTTTTGTCAGTCCTGCTTGACTACACCATTTATTGCATAAATTTTCTGATGGTGGGTCCCGGCACTCAGCCTCACCCCGCCCTCCAGGTCTGAAACGGCTGACTGAATGGAGAATGCCATTTAGAGAGATTGATTTATTTCAGGTGAGCCATAAAGTCATTTTTACCAGTGACCAACCTGCCTAAAGCCCCCATGGGGTGGCTTGCAAGTCTCTCTGCTCTGGGCGCAAAGTCCTTTGTCACGGGGCTCGGTGTCCGATCCCAGCCCGCCTCTCGCTTCCACTCACACGATCCTTAGGACCGCAGGGACTTGGGACGTGGCCTCCTGGGGAAGGGGCCTGGGATTGGGGAATTTTTCTTCTCCAGTGGATTTTAGCAATCCCAGCGCCACTCTCTGGCTCACCGCCATGTTGCTCCGCTTTTCTCCCTGCCTTCCTGCCCCCTTATTGGTCAGAGGGTGGGACTTGCCATGGAATGAAGCAATAGGAAAAAAAAACCTCAGAGAGAATTCTGAATTTACCCTGCAGTGGTGGAGATGGAACCAAGGACCTTGTGCATGCTAGGCAAGCTCTTCCAATTTAGGTATATTCCTAGCCTTGACTTCTGTGGAGTACATACTTAGGAATAGAATTTCTGGGTCTTAATATTAACTTATATCTCACTTTGAAAAGTCTTCCCAGTTTACCAAAGCAGCTGTATTGTTTTACACATCCACTAGGAGTGTGTGATAGTTTCCAGTTTCTTTACGTCCTTGTCAGAACTTGCCCTTGTCTGTCTTTTGGATTATACTTCTTCCAGTGGATGTGTAGTGGTAATTTGTCTTTATTTGCATTTCTCTTGTTACAAACATTGTTAAGAATCTTTTCATATGTTTAAAGGCCATTCACACATCTTCTTTAGGTGTTTTCAAGTCCTTTGAATTATAAGACTGTTTTTTTAAAAAAATAAAACCTAAATATAACTCTCTTGACAGATATATGATTTTCAAATACTTTCTCCCAGATTGTGAAATTGTCTTTTTTACTTTATTTAAGAATCTTTTTTTGTGGGCCAGGTGTGGTGGGTGCAATCCTTTAATCCCAGCACTCAGGAGGCAGAGGCAAGTGAATCTCAGTAAGTTCAAGGCCAGTCTGGTCTACATAGTAAGTTCCAGACCAGCTGGGGCTATAGGGAGACCCTGTCTCAAAAAGACCAAAAAAAGAAATTATATATTTTTAATTGAATTTTTTTGTATTTCATACAGAACATCTTAGTTATCTTTATACTCCCTCCCCCTTCAGCACTCTCTCACAGCCACCCCCCACACCAGATTTTAAGCATTCTGTCATTTAAGTTAAGTAGAGTCAAGTAGTGTACTCAGATGTCCCTCAGTAATAGTATCTTTTGAAATGTAAAACATTTAATTTTGATGAAGTCCAATTCATCAGCTCTTTTGCTTTTATGAATCATGCTTTAGTTGAGAAATCTTGGTCTAGTCAAAGGGCATAATGGTATTCTCCTAGCTTCCTTCTAAAAATTATATAGTTTTTTTGTTTTACATATAGATGAAAGTGTTGATTCATTTTGAGTTCTTCTGTGTACGGTGTGAGGTAAGGGTTTGACTTGATCTCTTTCCTTGTAGATATTTAATTGTTCTCATTTGTTGAAATGATGACTTATGCATTATTGACTATGTTTTTTTTAAATTATATTTTAGGGCTGGAGAAATGACTCAGCAGTTAAGAGCACTGGCCGCTCCTATAGAGGACACAGGTTCAGTTCTCATCACCTACACTGCAGCTCACAACCATCCATAACTCCAGTTCTAGGGGATCTGACACCCTCTTTTGGCCTCCATAGGCATTGTCCACATGGTGTACTTACACACATGCAGGCAAAGCACTCATACACATAAAATAAAAATAAATAAATAAATAAATCATATTTTAACCAGGCATGGTGGTGCATACTTTTAATGCCAGCATTTGGGAGGCAGAGGCAGGCAAGTATCTGTGAGACTGAGGCCAGCCTGGTCTACATAGCGAGTTCCAGGCCACCTGGGGCTACAGGGAGACCTTGTCTCAAAAGAAAAAAAAATTATATTTTATATGGGCCTTTAAAGTAAAGGCAGAATAGCACAGGAGGGATTAGTTTTGAGGATGAAGATGTTCTCTGCTGAAGTTCTAAAGGTTTTCAAGCACGATTCATAAAAGCAAAAGAATTGATGAATTGGACTTCATTAATTACATGAGAGATTATTGGCTGATATTTTAAAGAATAACTTGGAATACAATTAATTTTGTTTCCTTCATCTCCCCAGTCTCTCTCCAACTCTGTGCTGAACATCTGCTTCTCTCTTGTGAGAGGAAGTGAAAGATTTAGGTCAGGCATAAAAACAAACTATCTTTATTGCATTGTTCCCTTTTAAGGAAAAAAAAAATCCCACCCATCTGGGTCAATATTAGCAATGAATTACCTTGTATCAACAATTCTAGAGTGAATTTTCAAAGCTGGCTTTTCCCAAGAAGAACTGGGGCTGTGCCTTGGTGTTTCGAAATTAATCTAATTTGCCAGTTTCAAGGATGCTGACAAGAGTCAAGAGAAACAATTCCTCAAGTATTACAGGGATTTCTCTCTCATTCCTCTACTGATGCATTTCCTACAAGAAGCATCTGAAGAGGTTCAGTGGAGTCAGGAATCTTCTGTATTCAGATCCTACATGTGTCTATGGTGTTGGCTAAAACTAACTCTAACAATGATATGTTCCGTTGTTTTAATATAGGGAAATGAGACCAGTATCCTTTGGAAAGTCTGTCTCTGGAAAAATATTATCTATTCTACTTCTGTCTATGAAGAGCATAATGATTACATCTTCCTTGTAGATGTGTACTGGGCTCTTCTGTTTACTGCACTAATGCAGTTAGCTGTAACTAGGGTATTTTCTTACTCTGCCATTGCCAGCCTCCCCCCCAATCAGGCTGTGCCATTGTCATCATCACCACCACCATCACCATCACCACCATTGTCATCACCACTGTCCTCATGTATGAAGTAATAGATAATGTGCGTTTTTCGATTACATACACACTTGTTATGTTTTACCTGTATTAACTCATTTAACTGTACCTTGGCTACATCAATAACTCATTTGTGAGTTGAAATGTAGAAGCAACAAAGGTAGCTTTCGGATAATGAGGAGATTCCTCTCCCGAGAGACCTTTGAGGCATAAAGAAAAGTTTAAGATGATACTTGAGAGATGACACTAAACAGCAGAGTACTTTGCTGGGTACCATATTTTCTTCAAACTGCTAGAATTCAGTGAAGGCAAAAAAGGAAGTGGGAGGAAAAGCTTGTCTTCATTGCCATGCTTTGGTTCCATATATGTTTTAATTTATACTTTTTATACTTTTTCTTAGGTTTTAAAGTTAACACACAGTCACGAGTTTTATTATGGGAGTGAGCAGCTGGTTTGGGACAGGTGGTGCCTGGTATTCCAGGAAAAAATTGCCTTAGGTGACTGCCTCCACCCATCCATTATGAGTACTAACCCTGCCACTGTGGTTTAAATTCTGAATGTTCCCAAAGGCCTATGTACTGAAGGCATAGTTGCTAGCCTGTGGTGTGACTGGGAGGTGTTGGAAACTTTAAGAGGAGGAAATGAGGTCACCAGGGTTGTGCCTCTCTTAGCTGCTTTTCCTGTTGCTGTGATAAAATACCCAAAAGAAACTTAAGGGAGAAAAGAATTTATTTTTGCTCACAATTCAAGGCACAATATATCATGGCATGAAAGTCCAGCCAGCACGAGGGTGAAGCAGCTCTGCCCATTGCGTCCAGTTTGAAATAGAGAGTAAAGAACGCATGCTTGGCCGTGCTCACTTACCTTCTCCTTTTTTTTTGGAGATAGGATCTTCCTGTAGTCCCAACTGGCCTGGAGCTCCCTATGTAGACCAGGCTAGCTCGAGCTCACAGAGATCTCCTGCCTCTGCTTCCCCAGTGTTGGGATTAAAGGCAGTCTCTGCTACATCCAGCCACCTTTTCTATTTTGTTTAAAAATATTTATTTTTCATTTGTTTATTTTTATTTTATGTGTATGAGTGTTATACCTGCATGTGTGTAAGCGCATCCGTGTCAGGCAAGGCCCATGGATGTCAGAAGAGGGTGTCGGATACCTTGGAGCAGGAGTTATGGATGGATGTTAGCTACCATTTGGGTGCTGGGGTTTGAACCTTAGTCTTTTGCAAGAACATCCAGTGCCCAGAGGCCTGGCTCCCAGATGATTCTAGATTCTGTCAAGTTGATAATTAACAGTAACCATCACATGCCTTCAGGAAAGCGAGTGGGACCCAGACCATTCCTGCCTGTCTTTCTGACTGTTACTTGGTGAAGAGGCTTCTCTGTGCCGAGTACTCCCTTTCTGATATACTCTGCCAGTACAGGCCTAAAGCAGCCAAGCAATCACAGATGGAAGCTCCTGAAACTCTGAGCCAAAATGAACCTTTCCCTTGTAAGGTTGATAATCTGTGGTATTGTCACAGAGCTGGAAAGCTAACACACTTGATGATCTGGACGTAGGTCTATGATGGTCTGGGGAGCTTCCATTTGAACTGTGACTATTACAAAGAAAGATGGGGCTTGTGTGTGGTGGCTCACTCCTTTAGTCCCAGGGCTCAGGAGACAGAGGCAGGTGGAGGTCTGTGAGATAGAAGCTAGCCTGGTCCACATAGTAAGTTTCAGGCCAGCAGGGGCTACAGGGAGACTCTTACCAAAAAAAAGTTAAAAAGGAAGAGAGAAGGAAAGAAAGATGGGCCTCTATCTCTTCGTGTCTGTGAGAGGACAGTAGTAGGCACCTAACTTCAGTAAGTGTAAGTGTGCCAACTGGCAAATAGAGGTAGCACTCACGCCAACAAACCTCTCTCCAGTGTCCTCCACATGTTAGCAGAAGCTCACCCGTTGTGTTTAAAAACTCCTTCACCTTTTGTTGTGTGTGATGGCACATGACTTTAATCTCAGCACTGGAGAGGCAGAGGCATGTGGATTTCTGTGAGTTGAAGGCCAGCCTGGTCTACCTAGGGAGTTCCAGGCCAGTTCCAGGGTCATATAATAAGACTTTGTCTCAATTTTTTTTTTAAAACTAATTCTTTGTGAATTTCACATATACATACAGTGCATTTTGATCACATCCCTTATCTAGTCCTCCCCCAGCTCTTCCCAGACCCCGCTTCCCAACTTCATGTCTTGTTTTTATTTTAATTTTTATAGCCCACTGAGTCCATTTATTGCCGTCCATACAGTCTTGGGTATCCCCTGAAGCATGGTGGACCTACCGGGGCCACACCCAGAAGGAACAAATGTCAGTAGTTGCTCAGCTAGGGGTGGAAGCTTTTAAGCTCCTCCCTACGCTTTGCTGGAATGTTGACTGGCTTGATCTTGTTTAGGTCTTGAGCAGGCAGCCACAGCTGCTGGGAATCCATGAGTGCCTTGGTCCTATTGAGTCCAGAAGGCCCTGTTTTATCTTTGGTTCTCTGCCACCTTTGGCTCCTTTAATCTTTCTGTCCCCTCTTCAGTGATGGTCACTGAGCCTTAGGGAAAGAGGGTGCAATATACATATTCCATTTGTGGCTGAGCATTCATAGGCATACATCCTCAGGTTTTGGCAGGTTGTTCATTTCTGCATTAACCACTGTCCACTTACTGCAGCAGTGTTGAGTAATGTGTTTCTCACCTGTTTAACCCTGCCAGATGTAGGCTTTCTTTAATATACGAAAACTTGAACACAGTTTTATTTAACTGATCCTAGAATACAGGATAACTTTGTTATGATACCCCGTAAAGACTCGTTACTGGGGTCCTGCCACATAAGTATTTCATATGCTTTCGATTACATTTAATAACTCTAAAACCAAAATGTCTCTCATCTTTCTTTGTCATGAGATATACCAGGTACCCCAAACACACACAATTTTATATAAATGTGTACACAGACACACAATTAGTTTTAGCTAACATTTTTTGCATGCCTGCAGTATGCCAGGCATTTTGCTTTTTATTCATAAACATTGCTTCATTGAATCTTTACAGCATCTCTGTGAGTTAGGCACAATTATTTCACAAATGAGGAAACTGAGACTCAGACAGGTTGAGTAAGCACACAGCTGGTACATGTGAGAAGGGTGACGCAACCCAGTCACTCAGTCTTACCCGGACATGGTTATCCTTTAAGGATGCACTGTGATTCCATATTAGGATTCTGCCCAGGGGGACACATCCACTTCTAAAGAAGTCAAGGAAGAGCTTGTCAAGTTTTCTTGTGTTTTACTTCCTAGAGGCACTATAGAAAGTTTCATTACTTGGTACAGAATTTCATCTCAAAGCCCAAAGACGCCTCCCTCCTCCGTGTCTGTCACTTGTCATTCTGCTTTGTGGCCTGCTGCAAGTTCCTGGAGCAAGGCAGCCAAGCAGGTCTGGCTCAGGGTTGCTCAGTGGGGGCTCTGGGGATCTCCCACAGCACTCAGCATGAACTTCCTCAGTGGAACTTGAAGACAGAAGTGGTTTCCTGTTTGACTCATATGGGAGGAAATTCCAGCATTCTCCGGTCATTTTCTTAACCATCTGTTGTTCACAGCAGAAGGTGATGAATACAACTCAAATAATGCACTATGATGTCATCAGTTGTGAGCTGATGATATAACAAGCACAGTAACAAGAACATCAGGCAGCAATGGTTTCTACTTCCAAGTACCTGCATGGCTGACCACCCAGAATACCTGTCTTTAGCATCTATGCGTTTTTCACTGAGATGAAAGGAGATTTCCAGTGCTAACCTCAGTCACTTTTCCTTTTCTTTTTTAAAATGTATTTTTATTTGATGTGTTTGAGTGTTATGCATGCATGTATGTAAGTGCACCCATGTTGCGCAGTGTCCACGGAGGACAGAAGGGTGCATTGGATGCCTTGCAACTGGAGTTACAGATGGTTGTTAGCTACCATCTGGGATATGAATCTGACTCTTCTGCAAGAACAGCCAGTGCTCTTAACAGCTGAGCCTTCTCTCAAGCCACCCTCAGCCACTTTTCTAGTAGTCTATACTTAAAGTGTAATATATACAGTTTTAGGACCATCAAACTGTGCAGAAAAGCATCTTTGGGATCGTTCAGGGCTCCCATGAGAGGGGCTGTGAGATTTTATTCTGTAAACTCAGCTGAAGCCCTCTGAGGGGTTCTGAACCTGAGCCATTTGAATTCAGAGAAGTTGTATGAGGTGCTGTGCGTGGCTAGCCTGGCTGCTTCTCACTTGGCCTCTGACACTTGCAACTTGGGTTAATGTAAGAATGTTACCTTCTTTTTATAGTTATCACTTCTATTACCCCTGGATAGTTATCAGTGTTGCTGAGGTGTTTATATACATCAACAGGTACTATCCAAGACTAAGAAAGTTAAAATATTTTTTTCCAATAATGAATATGTTGTGAAAAAAATTAGAAAGAAAAAAATAACTTTATATACAATCTCATCAACCCAGAACCTGCTAGTTTTCTTTCCTTTCTCATCCCTCCCTTCTTTTCTTCCTTTCCTTTTCCTTCTTTCCCTCCCTCTCTCCTCTCTCCCTCCCTCCCTCCCTCCCTCCCTCCCTCCCTCCCTCCCTCCTTCCTTCCTTCCTTCCTTCCTTCCTTCCTTCCTTCCTTCCTTCCTTCCTTCCTTCCTTCCTTCCTTCCTTCCTTTCTCTCAGTCTTTTATTCTGAAACTGTATTGTTTTCAAGGGAAAAAAAAACCCTGTAAGATGTGACTGGAGGAGGCCCCAACCTCCGGGCTCCAGCAGTTCCAGGACAGACACCTTGGCAACTCCAACCAGACTCTCAGAGCCCACTGAGATCTGAGAAAGGAACTGACTTTTACAACTTCTTGAATAGATAAGATTCCCAGCCCAGAATTTGCAAACAGCTGTAAAAAGGGATTGCATCCTGGCCAAAAGTTTTATAATCTCCCTTGAACATCAATTAGATGTCTTGGGAACATCTAATTGTCTCTCCTAGAAAAAGGCCTACTGACCAGCTTGCTCTCCCTGGGAGTTAGCCTCTTGCACTATCCCTGAGGGAGCTTCTCCATCCTGATCTGGAGCCAGGCACTCCCGCCTGGTTCTCCAGCCAGAGCCCCCAAGATGAGGGGGATAGTCTCCCCCATCCTCTTGGGGAGGCTAGCCCCGGGAGGGCTAGCATTTCTCCACTTCCCAGTGCAGAGAAGCTAGTCCCAGCTGGTCTGCTCTTAATAAACTGGCCCTGTTAGCTCCCAGGGGAATCTCTGATCCCTTTGTCTGCTTGAACCCAGACCTTACAAAACCCACAAAAAACAAATCAACATGGACCATCCTAAAAAGGAATTTAGAACCTTAAGGGCAACACAAATGAGAAAATTAAGACAAAACAATATTTTAAAGCGGGTAACACATGAAAAATGATGATGATAGAAGTCTGACTACTCTATTTTCAAAATAGAGAAACAAGAAAAAGTTATAAGAATTCATGTATAGAATTAATTTAGGAAGACTTCAGTCTTATTCTGAGGCCCTCGAGGTGACAAGCTAGAGTCAGTTACTGACTACAGAACAGCATGTGGATTAGCAGAGTGAAAAGAGCCAGTGACTAAACTGGGGGTTCATAACAAGTCTAGGTACTCAGAAGAGAATTCTGAAGTAACTGAATTAACCTTGTAGTTTTGCTAGGCTCACTGACTCCAAGCACCACAGGGCTACAGCTTGGATTGTCACCCTGCCTGGCTTACTTGCTGCATATCTGTAAACAAGTTACTTTACCTCCCTAATGTTGCTTTCACATTTGTGAAATAGGCACCAGAGGTTGTTTATGTAAGCTAATCCATCTCAGGTGTTAAATCAGTCCCTATTGCATAAGTTGGTAAGAAATACTGAGATTGTTAGTTTTAGTATAAGATAGACAAGAGACCAAGTAACGTTAATATCCAAGGCAGTCTCAAGGCTTTTTTCTACTTGCTCCTAGAACCAAATCATTAATAATTACCTGAGTTAAAAATATGAGCAAGCTTTGTCTTTGAATTATTTGAAGATAATCATGAACGATCCATTAAAGAAGGCATTTACCAAGGGCTTCTGGGGCATCTAGATCTTTCCGATGAGGACTTTTGTTATGAAGACTCTTACAGGGTGGCAGGTATTTACCACTGCAGACTGGCTGCTGCTGCTGCTGCTACGTGATTGTCATTATAGTAGCAAAATCGAAGACCAAGCAGACAATTCTTTACTTTAGAAAACAGCTGAAGTCTTTACAACTTGACCTTCTGCAGTTCAGAGACCTGTTCCTGGGAGACATTTCCTGACAGCAAGGTAGAGAAAACCCGAACACAGGTTACAGTGATAATTATGGAGAACTTGGAAAATTTTTATTTGGTATTCAGAGTATATAGCACAGGATTAGAATAGTTGGAAAAACATATTTTAGGAACTAATTTTTAAAAAATGAATGAAAGATTATGTTTATTCATAATCACCAAAAAGAAAAAAGACAAATGCTTTTCTATTGATAAATGGATACAACCATACAATAAGCCCTATGCAGCAACAAAAAATAATAGACCTTCATTATGTGAGTCTCAAACACATGAATTCAAGAAGCCAATCTGAAGAGTTACATCTCTGATTGCATTTTCATGTGTCATTTGGGACAAGGCAAAACCATAGCACGGAAAATGGATCAGTGGTTGCCAGGCAGGAGTTGGGGAAAAGGGGCCATCTTTAAAGGGACATTATTCACAAATCCATTCTATGTCTTTTTTTTAAGTAGATTTTTTTAAATTAAATTTTTGTGTCTTTCACACAGAACATCTCAACCAATCTTCATTACGTTTCTACCACCCTTCCTCATTGGCACTCTCTCACAGTCCCCTACCCACCACTGAAATTCGTGTACTCTGTCATTTGTATTAAGGCGTATTGTGTCAAGTTAGTGTTCCCGGACAATCCTCAGTACAAGTTCATCCACTGAGGTCTAGTAAGCCTATCTAGAGACCCTTGCTTTAAGAGGATCAGCTCTTCCTCACCTAACAGTAATCATTCACCAATATTTCATCAACTAAGAGTGGCGTCTGCTGCCCGTTTCCTCAGTCCCGTGCTGGGTTTTTGCCTGCTTGAGTTTGCATGGGTCTTGAGCATGCTGACACCATTGCTACAGGTTCATATGAGCAGGGTCCCAGGAGCTTATAGGATTCTATTTCCATACGGTCATGCACATCCTTCCTGCTCTTACAGTCTCTCTGCCTCCTGTTCTGCAGTGGTCCCTGAGCCCTGGGTGAGTGCAGTTTAATATAGGTATCCTGTTCAGGGACTCATACTTTGTAGATTTCTAATCTCCACACTTTGGCCATTTGTGACCTTTTCTGTTTCTGGCCCTTGTTGCATGCAGGAGCTTCATTAATAAGAGTTGAGAGATTCATTAGTGTCTTCTTTACTCCTTCTTCTATATTGCATGAGCCTTGGGTATAGAGGCTGCATTGTAGATGTGCCACATAGGCACGAGCAGTTCATAGATGGTGTCTGTGTATGATCAGTTGTGGTAATCTGTAATAGTCTCCATCTGAGGCAAAAGAAGCTTTTTGATGAGTGGTGACTGGGATACTTGATTGTAAATATGAGAGTCCATATTTTGCACTTAGTAAGAAGTTACTAAGTCTAGGGATGTGACAGCCTTGGGGATTTCTCTAAGATCTATGATTTCTTCAGCCATGTGTATTTGGCTATGATTACAGTACCACACATGAGTTTCCTCCCATTGAGTGTGCTTTAAGTTCAATTAGGTAGCTGTCGATTGCCCCCAAGATAAAAGTGCCACTACTTCACCAGTGTCATATGCTGTGCTGGTCAGTGATGTGGTTATTTGGTCAAGAAACTGGTGTTGGGCCATTGATTGATGTTCTCCCTTAGCAGCTTGCATTGCGCTCTCCAGAGCTATGAGAGCTAGCCTTCAGGGGAAGTGGCTTCCAGGTCAGTTCCAGCTCCATTGGTCCAAATCCTGGTTCTGAAGTCTGTCCTGTCTCCAGCAACAGGGACTTACCTTCAAGTTCTGGGAGGCAATCAAGGGCTGTGGCAATAGCCTGTGTAATTTTGGGAGTCTTTTTGACCACACTGTCCAGCAACTCAAAGATTTCTCTTGTCTGGTACTATTTCTTGTTATATAGCCTTCAGCTCTTCACATGGACTCATGTAGAGATATTATATGTGGAATTTCATTAGACTGGTAGACTAATGCGATTCCCTCTGGTGTTTTACGCTAGCTAGGCAGTGTTTATTTCTCCTTTCTTCTGTCTCCTTATCTAACTCTCCATCCATGCCTTCTATATTAAAGTGATAAGTACCCATCTCCTCAGCCCCACTCTTTTGAGCTCCTTCTTTCCTTTTATTCCCGTATTTCTTGGAATAACCTTCCTCCCTCCTCCCATTTAAATACCCCCTCTCATCTCTGTCTTCCTCAGTAACACTGTCTCCTACTGTTCTTCTCTCTCAGGCTCCTTCTTTCCCTTTACCTCCATGGTTTCTTTCCATTTTCCTGGTTCCTGCAATGACATCAGGATACACACATATAATGGTTTGATGCTAGGATCCACAAATGAGGGAGAACATACATTGTTTTTCTGAGTCTATGCTACTTCACTTAGTTTAACACACTTTTAGTTCCATCGACTTACCTGCAAATGTCATGATTTGATCTTTCTTTACCTCTGAGTAGAACTCCATTATGTAAATGTACCACATTTTCATTATCCATTCGTCAGTGGAGGGACACTTAGGTTGCTCCCGTCTGTTAGCTACTGCGAAAAGAGCAGCAAAAGCATGGATGTACAAGTATCTCTGCAATATGATGAGTATATGCAAAGGAATAGTGTAACTGGGTCAAATAAGTTCAATTTTAGCTTTTTAAGGGTTCTCCACATTGCTTTCCAGAGGGGCTGCCCAGGTTTACCATCCCATCGGCGGTGAATGAGCGTTGCCTCTTTCCCCATAGTTTCTCCAGAATTTGGTATCATTTGTTCTCTTGATCTTATCCAGTCTGACTGGGGTAAGATGAAATCTTACAGTGGTTTTAACTTGCAATTCTCTAATTACTAACAATGTTGAACACTTATTAAGATGTTTCTTAGCCGTTTTTATTTCTTCTCCTGAGATCTGCTCAGATCCTTAACCCATCTTTCAATTGGGTCATTTGTTTTCCTGGTTCTTTGTTTTTTGAGTTCTTTGTATACTCTGGTAAACCTCTGTCAGATGTGTTGCTGGTGAAGATTTTCTCCCACTCTGTGGGTTTTCTCTACTTCCTTGGTTGTTTCTTTTGCTGTACAGAAGTTTTTTAGTTTAATGAGATCCCACTTGTTGATTATTGACCTAATTTCTGAGCAACTGATATCTGATTTAGAAAGTCCTTTCCTGTGTCTATATCTTGTAGGTTTTTCTAACAGTTTCAGATTTCACGTTGAGGTTTTTGATCCATTTGGAGTTGCCTTTTGTGCAAGGTGAAAGATAATATTTTAGTTTCTTCTATGGGTTGGAGATACAGTTTTGTTGGCACCATTTGCTGAAGATGCTATCTTTCCTCCAGTGAGTGTTCTTGACTCCTTTGTCAAATATCAGGTGGCTGAAATTGCATGTACTCATGTTTGGGTCTTCAATTATGTTCCATTGATCTTTGGGTCTATTTTTGTGTCAGTACCATGCTGTTTTTATGACTATAGCGTTGTAATATAGTTTGAAATCTAGTATAGCAATCCCCCCTGCATTGCTCTTTGTGTCAGAGTTGCTTTGGCTATCTGGGGTCTTTTGTGCTTTCATATGAATTTTAGGACTTTTTTTCTAATTCGGTGAAGAATGTCATTGGGGTTTTGATTGGGACTGTATTGAATCTATATATTGCTTTTCATAGGCTGATCATTTTCACAATATTAATTCTTCCAATCCATGAGCATGGGAGGTCCCTCTACCTTCTGGTGTCCTCCTCAATCTTTATTTTTAATATTTAAAAATTTCACTCTAGAGATCTTTGTTGTCTTTGGTCAGGTTTATTCTGAGATGCTTTACTTGTCTGAGGCTGTGGTGAATGGGAGGGTTCCATGTACTCTCTCTCCAATTGCTTGTTATTGGTATGTAGAAAGGCTATTGATTTTTGTAGATTAACTTTATAACCTTCCACTTTACTGAAAGTGTTAATCATTTCTAGAAGTTTTCTGGTGGAATTTTTGTCATCTCTTAGGTATAATATCGTAACATCTGTAAAAAGGGACAATTTGACCTTTTCCCATTAGTACTCTTAATTTTTTAATTATAAAATCAAATAATGTTCATCTTAGAAAAATTAGAAACAAGGAAAAAGAACAGAAAAATAAATCTTAACATTTGATGAACTTCCTCCCAGTGTTTACATAGGTTGTTTTTTTTTTTTAGACTAGGTCTCCCTATAGGCCAGTTAGCCCCAAACTCTTTGTGTAGTCCAGGCTGGCCTCAATCACACAGAGCTTTGCCTGCCTCTGCCTCCTGAGTGCCGGGGTTAAAGGCGTGAGCCATGATGCCCAGCTATAGTTTTAAGAGAGTTTTGGCTAAGAATATATTAGTTAAAAAAAAAAAAAACAGTACTGAAGCCAGAACCTAGGGTCTTGTACATGCTAGGCAACTGCTCCACCACTGTGACATATCCCCCTTTTTACTTTTTATTCTGAGACAGGCTCTTACTAATTTGCTTGCTCTGTAGTCCAGACAGGCATTGAACTTGCCATCTTCCTGCGGCTGTCTCCTGAGTAGCTAGGATTACAACACCAGGCTCAGTTACAGTCATAGTTTTAGTGTGGGTCCTTAAATTCTAAACTCCTAAAGACACATTAAGTCAACTTTGATTTGTGATGGTGGAGGAGCGTAGTGGTTCAACATTACTGTCTAGTTTATTTGAATTTTGGTTAGAAGGAGCTCATTACAGGAAAAATTTGACAAAGCATCTTTTCTCTAACAAAAGAATTGCTGAAGGTCTGATTGATCCTTGCTTCTAGCATAATATCCTCTTCTACCAGAGGCTTCTTAGACTCTCACCTCCACAGAAACCTTGTTGGAATATAGCCAACTGGAGATCCCCTAAACAGCCTTCAGGAAAACATGACAGCTCCTAAGTTAGGAGATGGAAGACAAATGAATCTGGGACAGACCAATGTGCCAATGAAACTATCAGTCCAAAGTCTGCATTTCAGTGTGTGTGTGTGTGTGTGTACATGTGCATATGTGTGCATGTGTTTGTGGAGGCCAGAAGACAACCTTGAATGTTGATGCTATACTTGGGCTATTTTCTCTGTGGAGGGGTCTGCTACTGGCCTGGAACTTGCTAAGTAGACTAGGCTGGCTGACTAGTGAGCTTCTGGATCCTCCTGTCTCTGCCTCTCTTCACTGTGGTTACAAGTGATACCCCGGGGCCTGTTATTACGTGGGTTCTGGGGATCAAATTCAGGTTATCATGCTTGCATGGCAAGTGCTTTACTGATTAAGCCATCTCCCCAGCCCCAGTTCAGCATTTTTTTACTCTATGAACTTGACACGGAAGGCCTTAACACAAATGACAGAATATATGAACTCTAGTTGGGGGCTGGTGATGACGGGGAAGGGATATAAAACAGATTAAGATCTTCAGGATGAAATACACAAAAATTCAATAAAAATAGAAAAAGAGAATTCTTCCTGAAATCACTGTTGAATTATCAGGAAATGGTGTTGAACTAATTGAAAAGTCTCAGTAATAAAGTTTTCCAATTGCATTTTCAATACTGGTGCTTTGGATGCAGGGGTCTATTGAATTGGAAAATTGACACCAACTTAAAAAACAAACAACAGAAAGAGAATCCTTCAAAGCAAGCATATGCTGGAAACCCAGAAACTTTTAAGATGGGAGTAGACAGGGCTTTCTCATTCCCTGTATCTCTAGGGAACAGTGGCCTCATTACATAATGATATTACATTTATGAAACAAGAACAAGATATTTTTTAAAGGGATCACGGATAGGGGACACGAGAAGATGGGCGAGAGTTAACTCACATGAACTGGCGATGAAAAAACATGTGGAAACTTTTTATAACTACATTAGCAAATACAATTTATTTTTGAAAAGAGATACTTGCATGGCTAGAGAAAGCTGCTTCTAGAAATTGCTGGTTATTAAACAAAAACCCCAGTTCCAGGGGTGGGATTCTTCCTTATGAGTTGTTGATCAGGGAGGCCCAAAGAGTTCTCCCAAACAGTATAGGCTTTTGTCATTATTCTTGATTGTCTACCAGGACTAGATGGTAAGACTCTGTTGCTGAAGACACCACACATCTCGGTTGCAAGATACAGAGAAATCAAATTGGAACTGAGCTGGAAGCTTTGCTGGCTAGCTTTCATCATGCAGAGATTTATCACCGTACAAGGTGGTAAGAGTAAGTAACAGATGAATGCTCAGCCCTAAACAAGACATCTGTACTGTCCCCTCTAAAGGTCATGAAACATTGCAGAAGACAGGGCTGAAAGTATGTAAGAGCCAGGAGAGAAGGAGAAGGCAAGACAGCCATTGCAGTTACAAACTCACTCCAGTGATGAATACCTGCACTGGGTCTGCACAAGAATGGGTCCATCAGCAGTCCGGTCTGGATGGAAGAGGGCCTCACTTCTGAATTGTTTGCTACATTTGGGGATAGTGGAAATTGCCTTCAGTTTCGTACCTAATGATGACCCCAACAGGCTCCATTGGGTGGTTCCAATCCAGGGCTCGCCCAAAAGGCCCTGGTTAAAGTAAATGGGTCACAAAACATAACCCAAATTCAGGAATCTGGGAAAGGCACTGGTAAAGAGAAGGGAGAGCTGGTAGGAACGGGAGGGGATCAGAGAGGGTGCTGGGTCAGGAGAGAAGTCAGTGCATCATATACATGTATGAAATGGTCAAAGACCAAACTAAATGAATAAAAGTGAAAAAATTAAAAAGCAAGCATGAGATGTACACTGAGGCTTTACCCCAAAGTAAAGTTCACTGGGATAAAATGTGTGGAATTTTATGGTTGTTGACTTAAAACTATCTGATATTAGAACCAATAATTGTTTTTTTTCTTTTTGAACCAAAACAACCAGCTTTCAGAAGAACTAGCATCAACCTACCATTTCATGGCACTTACTTATTACCTCATAAAAAGGAATCATTTTCTTTGCGTGTGTGGGGCAACTGAGACATAGATAAAAAGAAGCAGATGTTCTAACACCTCACATATTTTGCACTTAGTAAGAAGTTACATTAGTCTAGGGATGTGACAACCTTGGGAATTTCTCTAAGATCTATGATTTCTTCAGCCATGTGTATTTGGCTATGATTACAGTACCACACATGAGTTTCCTCCCATTGAGTGTGCTTTAAGTTCAATTAGGTAGCTGTCGATTGTCCCCAAGATAAAAGTGCCACTACTTCACCAGTGTCATATGCTGTGCTGGTCAGTGATGTGGTTATTTGGTCAAGAAACTGGTGTTGGGCCATTGATTGATGTTCTCCCTTAGCAGCTTGCATTGTGCTCTCCAGAGCTATGAGAGCTAGCCTTCTGGGGAAGTGCCTTCCAGGTCAGTTCCAGCTCCATTGTTCCAAATCCTGTGTCTGAAGTCTGTCCTGTCTTCAGCAACAGAGACTTACCTTCAAGTTCTGGGAGGCAATCAAGGGCTGTTGCAATAGCCTGTGTAATTTTGGGAGTCTCTTGGACCACCTTGGCTGATAACTCAAAGGAAGGTTTCTCCTGTCTGGCACTGTTATTTGTTATGTAACCTTCAGCTGTGCACATGGACTCATGTGGAGATATTATATATGGAACTTGTCATTAGACTGGTAGACTAATGCGATTCCCTCTGGTGTTTTACACTAGCCGGGCAGTGTTTTTCTCTCCTCCCCGTGTTTCTGTGTCTAACCCTCCTTCCGCCCCTTCCGCATTTAAAGTGTCCTTATGTTCCCCATTTCTCCTTTGATAATGCGCATTTCCTACGGCCCCACCTCTCTCCAGTCCTGTCTTTCTGTTTATCCCCACGTTTCCTTTGATAATTCTCTCTCCTCCCATTTAAATACCCCCATTTTATCTGAGGAAATTATTTTAAATTTTTAAAATTATTTTTATTTTATGTGTATGAGTATATTGCCTGTATGTGTGTAAGTACACCAGAGTTGTGCAGTGCCCACAGAGGTCAGAAGAGGGCTTTGGATTCCCCTGGAACTGGAACGGATGGCTGTTAGCTGCCATGTGGGTGTTAGGAATAGAACCTGGATTTTTTAAAAGAGAAGCCAGTACTCTTAACCACTGAGCCACGGGTAGGAAATTATTAAAAGTTTTTTTTTTTTCCACAATTAAACCAGTATGTTTAAGGCGGAGAATGTACAGTAATATATTGAATTTTGTAATGGAATCTGAGCAGGTGTTTCAGGCACCATTCAGTACCTGTTGGTAAATGCTGTGCCTTCAGAGCTAAGGCTGCAGTGAACTCCTGTGGATGCAGCTGAACACTACCCCAAGCAGCTCACATTCATGGCACATTTGATTTTGAATTTAGTTTTGGTCGTTGTTCATTTACAAACCTTTTACTGTTGCCAAATTTCCAGAATCCCTACTTTGTTACCTGACCTTGTAGGCACTGTGACAGACAGTTCAAGAAACTGGGATTGGTGTCTCTAATCTAATGCTGGTCTGTTCCTTTGCTTCTGAAAACAAAGCAAACAGAACTTCAAGACTTCTTCCCCTGTATATGTACTGTGCATTTAAAAATGTGCTCTCAGTCAGAATTATCTTTTGAGGGGTCTTCAGGAAAGGAAATAGGTGGCCAAACATGATGCCTGCCAAGTAGAGACTGTGCCAGTATTCTAGCCTTGCATTTTTCTATTTAGGTATGAGAGGTATTGCTCAGGAAGTACTTTATTGAGAATAATGAATAATATGTGTTTAATCAGGGCTTTAGTACTTTTATCTCTATGGTTGTTATAAAACAGAACTTTATTTTTCATACCACTTCTGGAATTATTTCTTCTTTGCTATTTTAACACCCAAGTACTGAAGTCCTTGAGTAAACTCATCGGCGATACTTACTTTATTTATTAATAGGCAAATCAAGCAGGTTACTCAGTGAAGTCGCCTTTGAACTTCTTATAGGGTTCTAGAGTGCTATCAACATTCATAGTGAAAATTCCAGAGAGAACCAATTGAGATCTGGTAAGTGTTTGAATGAGGTAGATCTCCCACAGGCTTGGTCCCCTGTTGGTGGTACTATTTGGGGGCGTTATGGAACCTGTAGGAAGTAGAGCCTTGCTGGAGGAAGTATGTCAGTGGGGGCAGCCTTCGAGGGTTTATAGCCTCACCCCACTTGCATTTTCTCTGTTTCTTCCGTGATAAAATGTGCTCAGCCAGCTTCTTGCCCCAGCTATTTGTTGCCACGCGTCCCCAGCCATTATGGACTCTCCCCTGGAACTGTAAGCTAAAATGGACTCTTCCTTCTATGAGCTGCCTTGGTCATGGTATTCTATTACAGCACTACCATTATTAAATTTCTTGTCAAGGCCATGGGAAGTAACCATGCAGTTAGCCTCTGTGAAGGTTTTAGACTTCCTGGCTCCTCAGTGCATTCTTTCTATAAGTAATGTAGCTTGGCAGGCCTCAGTTGGGGATGTATGTCCACTGCTGTTGGGGGGAATGAGAAAGGCAGTGAAAGGGAGTGCTGTGGAGGTGATGCAAGCTCAGACAGACTCGCTGTGCTCTGGAGCATCCCAGAATGAAGAGTGAACTAAAAGTTGAAGCCAAGGTGAACTGGCTGGCTTCTTTATCATTGGAGCACAGTTTGGGTCTCTCTTTTTGTGATTTGTGCATTTATTTTGGTGTGTCAGGATGGGGCCAGTTAGTGGAAACATCCAATGGACCTTGCTGGGTGACTGGTTCACAATGACTTGCATTCTGACTCTGAGAAATCACTGAGGTGGCCCCTCCCCCACCCCCTGGCCAAAAGAAAGATGAACAATAGACAAGCAATTATGGCATTGCCCACATAACCGTTTGTGACATCATTACAAATTCTGAAATGTGTGATTGACCTGGGTTCAGTCACTATTGTAAGAGTTCCTGTATCTACTTATTTATTTTTTGCATTTCAAGTGAAAGGATATAACTTTTGTTAACTTAGTGAATTTCATAAAGCACACAATGAAGTATAATAGTAATACAGGCTGCCAAGGCTAATCAGTGTGGAAAGACTGGAACCAAGTCCCTAGTTTCTTCCATCATCTAGGCCAGAAAGAAAAATCAATTTTGCTCTAAACTCTGATTTTAATCACTTGGAAGTTGCAGGTTTTATCATTAAAACATAAAGACTAGCTACCCTGGCAGTCATTACTTAAACGAAAACGCATGCTTCAAAAAGTCAGAGAAATCCACAACACAGCTTAAAGATGGAAAAGATCCAGTAGGTCTTTAAACCACTGGGATTAAAATTTCACGGTCTCTGAGAGTGACTCACTGCTTCGCTGTGTCATGAGTTTCATTTTGAAATGAAGTACACTCTGTGGTTTCAGTTGAGGCTTCGTGTTGATGCAAAAAGGAAATGAGCCCATATTGGGAGGTTAGGTTGAAATACACATATGGTATCAAGCTGCTGCTCAGCCGCTCCCCGTACCTCTGTTCTGGTATTACCAAGCTGCTTTATCATCATTGTTTCACACCTGTCTTGTCTCTTTCACTTATTTGAGAACTGGGCTAAGTAAATAGTCCATGAATGAATCAGTGACTATCACCTCCATGGGGATGAAGTCTTGGGCTCAGATCTTCCCAGGGGCCTCACTAGTAAGAATGCTCTTCTGTTTATCATCATTGCACTCACTTGCAAGAACAGTCTTTTTGTTGTTGCTGTTGCTGCTGTTTTGAGACAGAGTCTCCCTGTAGCCCGAGCCCCAGAGATCTGCCTGCCTCTGCCTCCGGATTGCAGGGATTAAAGGCATGTGCTACTACACTTGGTGAACAAACTTGTTTTACAGAAGCCATCTGCAGTGATATTTTCACATTAACAGTCACATTTTAAAACTTGGATATCTCCTTGAGACCAAGGGGTAGTGAGGATGGGAAGATAAATACATGTTGAAAGATAGAGAAAAATATCCAATTGTATGTGCTAGGTAAGCACTCAAACACTGGGCTATATCCTTATTTCCAATAGTAATCTTTTCTACAGTGATTTTATTATTTCAAACTTACTTTTATACTCATGATTGTGTTCTAGAAAACTCTAAAGAGGATAGGTTTTGTATCTGATTTTAAGGAATTTATTCTGTTAGGATGAGGAACCAACATTCTAGAAAAGAGAACAAGGGAAAAAATCCCATAAATAGCAAAATGTCCAACTAAACAATGATGTGGTACAGCTTAGTCTTAGATGCACAACTTTTAATTCAGATCAGGGCCAATACTGGTTCTTCCAGAACTAGCTCTGAGACCCCAGAAACGCCACTTGGTCTAATCCTTGATTGTTTTCAAAATGGGAATAATAATTATACAGTATAAGGCTGTTACGAGAATCAAACAGAATAATTTGTATAGCTCACACCTTCAACATGGAGTACCAGATCCATGATTCCAGCTCTTAGTGATTAAAAATGGGAATACAAAAGGCTAGGAATGAAGCTCGAGGAACTAGTTTTATTTTAATTTATTAACTAATTAATTTAGTGTGTATGTGTGTGTGGTATAGTTGCGTGCACATGTCTGTGTGTGTGCATGGTTGTAGGCCACAGGTCAATACTGGATTTCTTCCTTTATCTCTCTCCACCTTATTCTTTAAGACAGAGCTCTTAAAGACCTCTGGAGACTCAACTCTGCCTTCCCAGCATTGGGGTTATAGACATCTACACCCATGCCCAGCTTTTCCATCAGTGCTGGAGATCTGAACTCAGGTCCTCATGCTTGTGTGGCAGGCAAATTCTCTACCTACGGAGTCATCTTACCAGTGCCTGGTTTTGTTGTTAACCCATGGAAAGTATGATGTTTGATATGCTTACGTCACATAGTTCCATGTACAATAAATATACACAACGAAATTCTTTCAAAGTGAAAAACACTCAACTGTTACTTATAAGCCAGTGAGACTAACCACGTAATTAGTAGGTTTTGGTGATGAGCACTGAGATCAGAACTTGCCTAGGCTAACTATACCAGGGTAAATATCTTGAACCTTCTTCCCACAAGAATACAGATTTTAATCCAGAGAATTGTTTCATTTCTGAGAACTTAAAAGGCTGTCTTCACTATCTAGAACATAATCATGCAGTCCAAGACAAAAATGTGTCTTTTAGAAAACAAAAGTTGACCATTTTTTGCATGTCCAGCTCTGTCACTCCCCCATTATTCCTAGACTGGTGGCCAGCAAGCCCCAGGGAGTCTCCTGTCTCCATTTCCAACAGTACTGGGGTCACAGGTGTACATGGCCATGCCCGACCTTCTACATGGTTGCTGGGGATTTGAGCTTGGGTCCTCGGAACCTCATTCTTTCACAGCAAATACTCACCCAGTGAGCCATCTCCCCAGTCTGAGAGTAACAGTTTTGATTCTCAAAGAAAGAGAACAAATGTTATAGCAAGTAGCTAAGGAAGTTGCTGAAGTCAGCTAACTTTTCAAACCTGAATTTCTACTTTCTGACCTACATATCGTCCTTTTAGGTATGAGATCCATCCTTTTGGGGGAACATCTTTGTCTTACAAACGTAAGTAGAGGATGTGGCTAGTCTCTGTGAGGCCGAGTGAACTCTTTTCTGTCTCCTGGGTTGTCCTTTTTCTCTACCCCAGAAGAAGGTGCTGTGGTCTTCCTCCCAAGAGCACTGCTCTTGCTTCTGTCAGTTTTGCTCCACCTTTTCAGTCTCATCTTCCCTCCATCTTCAGTCTTTCTTCTACCCACACAAAGGCCCAGGGCCCTCCCTGTCCTAAAGTAACCTTGCTCTGACCCTGCTGCTGTAACAGGCTCTGGCCTTATCTCTCTTCCGTTCATCACCACACTACTCAGAGCACAAATCTGCTTTCACTCCTTCTCTACACAGGCCCTCCTGACCCCTTGTAATATGGCTCGTGCCTTTATCTCTCTGTGAAAGCTTCAGGAGCGTCATCAGGAATCCCACATCTAGGTTGTAGATGGAAAAATCCTCCATGAAAGGATTTCACCGGTGGAGCCTTCTGCTCTCATGGCCTCACGTTGCCGGTCGTGTCATGGTTCCGAGGGCTTCTCTTTATCTCCTTCTCCAGCAGTTTCGCCTTCTTTCTGCTCCACAATGAAAGCATCCCCTCCTCTCCATCGTTTGCCACTGATAATTTTTTATCCTCTCATTGCTTTACAGGTGAATTCCTTCAGCCACTTTTGTTTTTATCTCAAATTCTCCCTCCTGGTGATTCATAAATCTTAACAATTTCCAACTGTTGCTAGGGTTTCCATAATTCAAACTGAGCATATGTAAAGCAAAACTCAGGAATGTCACCGAACTCTGAAGTCTATATGATTGCCTTTATTTTGTTTTATTAATGATAGCACTATTAATAATTCATCTTCCAGACTCCTAAGTAATTTTTTTAAATTCTTCACATCTCAAGTTTGATGCTAAGAAGAAAGTGCTGTTGGTTTTGTGGTACATGGGATATAGACAATTTCTGTTTTGGAGGCAGAAGAATCTCAGTTCAGATCATGGTTTCTTACTTACAAATGACCCTTTTATCCTTAGTAAGTGACACAAGCTTTCAGAGTGGGTCTCAGTGTCCTTAGAAAGATTAGCATTTGCTGTATGGGTAACAGAGTGCTGCACATTTCCCCTTTGCCCTGGATATGTCTCTCATATCTCAGTCTACTTTTCATTAGTGGAGTTATATGCTCCAAGGTCTCCACACAGTTCCTGACATGTGTTTCTCTTCTTCCTTCCGTCTACTGCTTCTTCAGCTTGGGCCTGCATGGCTTGTTGTGTGGAAATGGCTGTGCTCCTTGCATGTCTCTGCTTCCTGCCCTGGGTTTTTGGGTCTAACGCTCACTGCTGCCTGGTTTACCTTCCTTGGGGCTAGGTGACTTCTTCGCTCCCAGAGCTTCACTGCTTCGTCATTTCCATGGAAACAGGTAGTAAAGCACACAGTTTGCTTTATCTTTGGAGATGGGTGTTGTGGTTTTCCTGTGCATAGCCTGAATTTTTACCAAATTGTACCACTTGCTATTTTTCAATGTGTCCTTACCTTTCCGTCCTTCTGCCATTAGCCTTGCTGTGGAACGATCCATCTATGAAGTCCATTTCTACCATGATGCATGTCTTGATCATCTAGGTGGGTGGAACGTCTCTCTCCTGTGTGAATACAGACCTTGTACTTCCCATCCCCATGGTATTACAAACCCATGTTAGTGGTTATTTACTTACCTATGCACTGTCATTCACTTTCCACTCCAAGAGACCATAAAATCTTTCCAATGGTATTTACCTACTTTGTCATCAAAGTTTCTTGCATGTGATGCCTGGGATCAACCTAGTGCCTTTATACAGGCTAAACACTCTACCACTGAGCTATATCTCTAGCCCTGCACTGATGATGTTTTCTGTTCTCCTTTATTTTTAAAATGAGCATACCAAGTGCTAGATCTCATTATGGTATTTTCACACGTAGCCTCCTCTTGCCTTCTCCACGCCACACTCTTACCTTTCTGCTCCCTGTCATCTCTTTCCACTTCCATGCCATATTTCTCCCAATTCCTCAAAACCACTATTCTTTTCCTCTTTTGGTCTCCTTTCTAGTTTCACGACCTGTACCCATCTATTTTTTGAGGTAGCTAATTTGTTTTGGCCTCAATACCTATTGATTCGATTAAAATAATAAAACATATACAGGCATATGTGACGAAAACATGAGCCCATGGGGAACGTTCCTCATTTAAACCACCAAAGTCCCATAGACAAAAGAACCATTATTTATGAGAGGAGAAAGGGGAAAATAAGAGAAATAGTAATGATAACAGTGATGATAAATCAAGACAGAGGTAGTTTGCTTGGGCTACGAGACATTATTTGGATTGGATTAGAAGGATAGAAAAGACAAAGAAGTATGTGTCCCAAGAAAAGTAGCAATAACTGGACTAGTGCTGACCGAGGAGGGAGTTTTGAAAGCAGTTATGTCTAATGCTAATTGTTGGCATGGTATAATAATTAATATCCCTGGCAGAATTATGATGGCACATTGTTCTGTACTTGAAAATAAAAGAGACACCCTGCAAAGAGTGAGAGGAAAGGAAATGACACAGTATTGAAAAGAGCAGCATCGTCCTGCTCTGCATAACCTTCAAGTCCAGTCTGTATCAAGCAGGCTGATGGAATCCTGGGGTCCTCATTGTCACTGGGCAAACAGTCACTTTGACAGAAACAGAGATAACCTACGTACATGAAGTAGTTTAAGGTTTGGGGACTGTGAGTGGCCACACGTTTGTGACAAAACCAGATGAAGTCACATTCTTCCGGGTGACATCTGAGAGCAGGATAAGCATGGTCAAAAATACCGAGATTTGCTGGGTTAGCTAGCATCATTGTGACAACCAGACTTGGCTGAGCCAGACTGAATCATAATCACATCTCACCCTTCCACAAGCCATCTACTTCACACCCTTAAATCAGAAGCCAGAACTTGGGGTCTATCCAAAGTCTCAACAGCCAATTAAGTATGATTTTAAAACATTCTTCAAGATGAAAAATAGAAGCTTAACCGTGATCAACCACTTCTTTAAGACAGCATGCATGTAGAAGGTTGAAAAAATTTGATTTCATCATTAGGTTTTTCTAAAATGAGAAGCATTCAAAACACATACACATAGAATGCTCCACTGAACATGTTTAAAAATCAGAAGGCTGGGATTTCATGGGTTTTGTGCAAGTTGCTTGACATTCAGGCTTTGTGATTACAGCACAATTGTTACCTCTCCTACAGCTTTGTGGGTCTTAGATTTCAACACATGCCTTCAATGCAAGGAAAAATTTTTGACTCATCATTTTCTCATCAAATACATCACAATAGACATGGCAAGCAAAGACTAAAGAAATAACCAAATTAATGTTGCTGTTTTAATTCAAATGCAAGATTAAAAAAAAACCTGGTTAACTTCATTCACTCGGCCAGCTGTTTATACTTTTTGAACTATAAAAACAAATTATTTGCTATTATGATTTTAAATTTCCCTTCTTCTGATTCACTCTAGTCTCTCTTTGTACACAGGCTCTACTTTCTGGGGGTGGGGGAGGGGAAGAGTATATGTCTGAAATTGTCTTTGAGGTAAAGCTCATGAAATTTCTGTTTGGCTTTTTGGATTGTGCTCTGCATTAACTTCTGGGGTGCTTGGCACCCAGCTTAGCATTTTAATAATTGGGTTTTCACTAATTCTGCCAACATCATGGGCTTACACAGTTTCTCTTCAGTTCTCGATTAAGTCCCCACCTCCCTTACTGAGGTAAACCTTTTCTTTCGGTCAGCAGTGAGAACAGCGGGTTGTCCTCCGTTGATCTGCTGTGCGCTTGCCAGGGTGTTCCCACTGTGCTTTCTACTCCAGGCTAACCCGGACAACTTAGGAAGTACTCCATAACTGTCACATCTGTGGACAATTTCAGATTTTTCTGAGTTTCCCTCATCATCTTCTGCATTTTCACTGGTTTCAAGTTTACTCATCCAACTTCCTGTTTTTAACCACTGATCCTTGCTCCTAGTTGAAACTATAATTTGAAACTGTTCCATTTGAAAAAGATAAATGTAGTATAACTTTACAACACAAAATTCCTTAAACTTTGGGTTATTTGTGTTATGAGAGACTTTGCTGTGTTTACAGAAGGAACTAAGCATAGGTATACTTTTGTTGAAAAATATTTGATGTCAATCCAGCATACAACTGGGGAAATGGACAGCAGATCCCAATCTTAAATGAAGAAATATTGGTAACTGATTACTGCTGGGTGAGGAAGAGATAATCTTCTTAAAGTGAGGGACTGTAGATAGGCTGACTAAATCTCAGTAGATGAACCTGTACTGAGGAATGTCTGGGGACACTAACTTGACACAATAGGCCTTAACATAAACGGCAGAATGCATGAATTCCAGTGAGGGGGGGCTGTAGGAGGGTGCCAATGGAGAAGGGGTATAAAGATGATTAAGACTGATTCAAATGTTCTGTGTGAAATACACAAAAATTCAATAAATTTTTTAAAAAAAGAACTATTTGATGTCATAAGTTGCAGTGGAAATGTAAGTAATTATGGGAATTGTGTGTATCTAAATATACATTCAAAAGTTTAAAATGGGATTAAAATCTTTTAAAAAACTTTTCATGTCTCTGTTTTGCCCGTATGTCCACCATGTGCATGCAATAGCATAAGAGGCCAGAAGAAGGCATCAGATTCTCTGGAACTGGAGTTACAGATGGGCATTAGCTGCCACATGGGTGCGGGGAACTGAATCTTGGTCCTCTGCAAGAGCAGCAAGTGCTCTTAATTGCAGAGTCATCTCTCTAGCCCCCTAAAATCTTATTATTTATTTATTACTTTTACATCAACAGATAGATGAAACCACACTGGCTCTTAATGAAATAGATTCACTGAAAAACAACAACTGTAAAGGTTCTGTGGACTTGCCAGGATGCCATGTAAACCTGATCCACACTGTCCTTCCTACCTTCCCTACGCTGTCCTTGGATATGTCTTCAGCTTTTTCTTTCTTTCACTTTCTCTCTTTATTCTTTTTTACTATAGGAGTTGTGTTCTGATAATGATGTCTACATGTATTGGTACAGAAATGATAACTTGATTATTCTGGAACAGTCACAATACTCTGTTTTATATCTTAGATATCTGAGAATTGGTTCTAAAATTCTGTGGCTCAATTACACTTTGTAATAGTTGGAATTCTAAGATGTTTCCAATCTCCCTTCAGTTGGATGTTTGTTGTGATTCACATATGAAGTGTCCTTCTCAAGGACTCATGTACTGAAGGCTTGGTTCCCACCTGGTGCTACTACTGAGAGGTGATTATAACATGAGCTCACTGACTTCATTACTCACCTACTCATTAACTTATCCTGAGTGTGCTAAGAGAAAATGGAACCTGGTTGAAGTAGGTGGGAAATTGGGTCTCTCCCTCTCTCTCTCTTTTTCATATATATATGAGATTATATATATGTACATATATACATATATCCGAGAAAGCAAGAGAAGAGAGGGAAAGATGGAGAGACAGAGAGAGAGACGGGGGCGGGGAGAAATGACAAAATTTACCTATCAAGGGCACACCTTCAATGATCTAGTTTCTCCAACTAGGCCTCACTTGCCAAACTTTCTGTGACCTTCCAATAGCCCGCTAAGTTATGAGTGCATTAATGGATTAATGCACAGACAAGGACAGAGCCTCACAGTCCAATCACCTCTCAAAGGCTCTACTTCTGAATACCACTGCCCTGGAAGTCTTCAACTCATGAACTTTGGGGGAGACATTTCAAATTCTTCCAAAAGGAACTCTGACAGAAAATAAGTGTGGATTATGAGAAAGACAATGTTGTTTGGAGGGAGTTCACAGAATTTAGTGAACTTATACAAGGCAGAGTATTGTTCTGCATTTTATGTCTAGTCACTAGCAATTTGGTTTTGGGTCAGGTAGCTTTGATTCTGTCTATATTGCCATATATTTGAATGGGTGAACAATTAAAAAAGAAGACAACAAAAGCCCAAACTTCAGAAGGTTAAAATAATGAGATGTGATCAAATAGGACATCATCAAGAAAATAAAAAGACCACTGATGGAATGGAAGATCACGTTTGCAAACTGCAACTCTGATAAGGAATCTTTTTTTCTGAAACATATGAAGAACAAAAATCTTATTTTTACTTATGTGTTTATGTGTGTGTCTATGTGTGAGCATGTACACATGTGTGAGTGCAAGTGCCTTTAGACTCCAGAAGAGATCATAAGATCCCTGGGAGCTATAGTTATAAGAAGTTGTGAGTTGCCTAATGTGGGTACTGGGAACTTGAGTCCTCTGCAAGAGTAGTACACTCTCTTAACTGCTGATCTATCTCTTCAACCCAATATATGAAGAACTTTTACAACTAGCAATAAAGAGACAAATAATCCAGTTAGAAATAGAAAAACTTTAACAGACATTTCTCCAAAGAAGAGCAATTAAGGAAATGCAAGTCAAAATCAAGTGCATTAGGCTGTGTGAAATACAAAGAAAAAAATGTGTGCACATGTGTGCAGACTCATGCATGTGTGTAATTTTTGCTGAACTGCTCTTTCTTTGTAAGGCTCTGTATAACTGAGCCACAAAGAATATGTTATATTTGGGGTTCACTGTTACTGTGCTTTAATGTTCACTGTCACCTATGCCTTGCATTCTTCCTCATTTGATATTTTGACTAGGCAATGTCTGCAAATAGTACATTATATTATTGGAGATAAAGAAACGCAGTCTCAGAGATGATAAGTGAGTTATCAAAGCATCCTATAAATTATTAAACTAGCACTTTAGTTTGGATATTAGTTGCAAGATACACTGCCGCTTTTCAAATAATACTGCCTTACATTTACTTGTGATGTTTAGATGACTTTAAAATGGAACATCATCTACATCTAAAATGGCCCATTCATCTGTATTACCTTATTTTAATTTCTGTATTTTCTGCATTTAAAAAATGTGTATCTGTGCATGGTGTATGTGTGTATGGTGCATGCGTGTATGTACATGTGTGTGGTTGCATGCACCAGTGCTCATGTGTACAGAGACCAGAGGATGTCAGTTGTCCTGCTCTATCCCTTAAGATAGGGTCTCTTCATGAACCTGGAGCTGTCTGGTTTTTAGGTAGGCTAGCTGGTCAGCAAGCCCCAACCACTTTTCTGTTTCTCTCTACCACTTGTCTCCACAGTGGTGGGGTTACAGGTTCCTGGATGACATGGTGTCCATTCTAAACTTATTGTCTTGTGACATTGTCATTCAGTGTCCCTCCATCAGGAGTACATATGTTTTAGGATCTGATACTTTGTGCTGGCTCATACAGTTATTTCTATAACTTTGATACATATCCTTGAAAAATCTGGTCAAGGTCAAGGGAGGAAATTTTAGGGATAGAACAGAGCTCAAGTACTTGAACAATATGAAAGTTAAATGTATGAAACTTGAAATCTAAAGTTAAAAAGCTGTTAAACTCTCTAGAATGCAGTAATTTAATTTAATTTGATAACAAAATCTTAGCAAATCAGAGCTAACATTTTATGGTATACAATGTATCTAGCATTTTTATAACAAGAAGATTCTAATATACCAGCATTTTGCAACCTTTAGGAAAATTCTTAATTTCTACCTCAACAGGAATGGGTTAAAAGGAGGTGCTTCTTTTGTCATCTACTTTCTGTACTATGTATTTATTTGCAGTGATAATACAATAACACTCTAAAAGGTGTTTAAAAACAATTGTCATGCTTTCACATTTTCTTGCTACCTCAAGGTGAAGTTATGGACTATTTCAGAATACTTCTGGCTTAATAATTCTGTGACCTTTTCTTTGTTAAAAATGCAAAGGTAAATTTCAACTCTTTCCAGGATATTGGTTAAGGAGAATTGGTGGGTGTGACTGTTGCTTAACAGTTTTTGAACTATCTCCAGAATCTCTTGATATCAATCAATTAAGTTTCAGATTCTGTCAGTATTTCCTCTACAATGCAAGAACTGGTGATCTTACGGAAAGGGAAAATTACCCTGTTTTTCAGCAGTTACAACACTCTCTCTGTCTCTGTCTCTCTGTCTCTGTCTCTGTTCTCTCTCTCTCTCTCTCTCACATTTTTTTGTTTCCTTTTGAAATGGAGCATACACGCACCGCACAGACAGGTTCTATTTATTGACCATGTGGGAAATTATCATCCTTCCATTTTCTTAAGAACCAAAAAATGTTCCCTCAAAGAAAAAGGTTCTCGGTGGTTAGCTGAGTGAAATACAGAAAGTCATACATAAGGTATGGGAAAAATCTTGAAGCATTTCTGTGCAACTCCCTAGGCATTCTCTTGAAAAAAAAATTGTAGAGTCAACTTTTGGACAGCTTGACTTTGGGTTTAATGTATGCCATCTTCCCTGTGATATTTCTGTAAATGCCACTAAGGTTAAAGAGTGGTGGTTCTCCCACCGACCAAGAGTTCAGAGATAAAACATGAAGTTTTCTTTGAACAGCATGAAGAACTTGTCACATGCTGATGCTGACTTTAATGTCCACAGAAGCAATGACTATTTCTGAGACGTGTTTACAGATGAGGAGGAATGCATTATTCAGCAAGATACCCAAGACTAATTTCACTAAATCATACTATGAAGTTCATATCTTAATTTGTTAGAACTCATATATTTTAATTCACATGAATTCTAATAAAAAGCCCTACTAAAAGTAAGCTTAGATATAGCAAGGGATATACTACCTCAAAATATTTTTATCAGGATGTGAGCTAAAGAGAGCCTGAAACTATGGTACAAGAATGCTGAGCCAGAACAACTGGGGCCCATCATTGCTTCTTTGTATTGGAGGGACTTAGGAAGTTTTTAAACCTAAATGATGGTTTACTTGGATCTCTTTCATAGAAAATAGTTCACTGAAGATAGCTGTAAACTATCATGCTTGAATGTAGTTCTTCAAATGTCTTGTACTCTACTGTTAAATATTACTGATTTTGTGGATACAGAATGTATGAGAAATTCTACTATGTACTTCTGTGTACTACACTGTGCAGCTGTCATTGCAGATGAGAAACAGAGGCTCAGAAAAGTTAATCAACACCTCAAAAAAAGTGCATAGTGACAAAAAGATAGTTGGAGCATCCCTGTACCCCCAAATAGTGCAGCTTAAGGGATCCTATTGGTAAATATCTCCATGGTATTACTGTGACCTAATTTCCAGTTGACAGCATTGTCATCTGTACAATAGTCTTCTGATTTTCAATTAAGAATCATATTGAGTCAGAAGAACATAGAATCATTATTTTTAGTATCTAGGTCCCAGGCTAAGAGTTCTTAATGGTAGGCCACTCTGACCATCAGTGTCAGGGTTACCACACTAAACTGAGATTACTTAAACACGTTGGATATCTCTTATTGGGAGACTCTGCTGATTTCTCATCAGTGTATCCAATTAAACATGTTTTCCATGGAATAAATATGGAGACTCTTTGGTTTAGTGATAATTTCTTATCTGAGCACTTAGTTACATTCTTAAAGTGCTGGCATTTGTATTTAGGGGTGGCTACAACTGAACATCATCACTAGTCCTTTATATTAATGTTACAATCTCACACTGCTGTTAAAAGGAATTTATTGTGTTGTGGACAGCTAGAAAACACTGTTTTACCTAATTGGAGTACACCAGTACATTATGAGGCTGAGTAAAGGGAATGGATGGCCCTGTCAGTTTCCTTAGGCAAAGCCATAGATTCAGGCATTCTGGTCTTAATTTCATTTATTTGTCATCAGTTATAATAATATCTCCATTATAACCAGATATTTGTCAAAAATGATAGAGACAATATTTTAGGTGTTTAATATTCTCAGTAACTTCCAAAATAGCAAAAACTCTCATGATATTGTAACTTAACTTTCTTTGTTAAACAGCAGGACTGATTTATTTAGATTCTCTCACTCCACTGGCCATGTGAGCAGGTCACTTACTTTGTAGACTAGTTTTTGTAGGAGATACTGTGCCACCTAGAGCCCCTCACTCCAAAGTCTGAGGCGCTCAGTACCCTGAGCATTGACTGCTCACAGATTTTGCTTCAGTCCTTTACTACAGATTGTCTTTGGCCTACAGGAGTCCCCTTGTCCAAGCCTGTGCCTTCAATGTGGAAGCAGCTTGCAGCCAATGACCAGGTGACTTGCAAATGTTCTGGGATCATTTGTCTCAGTCTACAACAACTATGAAAGTTACTCTAGTCCCCACATCTGCTGAGACCGCGGTCACTTCTAAATCGCAGATCAGCTTCTCTCTGATCTTTCATTCTTTACCCCTTTATGTTACAGATGCTCCTGAGGTCCTCCTGGATAGAATTCTGATTCAAATCTCCACTAGCAAGTCTTTCCCAGGGGAGAGTATTTAAAATAGTTAAGGAAGAATTTAAAATAAAAATGGTTTCTTCTTGCTACCACTCAGCGCTCTTCTGCTCTAGCTCTTTCCTTTTGACAATCGTGTGTTTTGGGAAGTCAAGATTTTGAAAAATCGTTTTTATTTTACGTATATGAGTGTATTGCCTGCATGTATGTAAGTGCACGGGTGTCATCCAGTGCCCATAGGGGTCAGAAAAGGGCATCGGATCCCCTGCAACTGGAATTCTGTATGGTTGTTAGCTGCCATATGAGTGCTAGGAATCAAACCCGAGTCCTCTGCAAGAACAGCCAGGGCTCTTAATGCTGAGCCATCTCTCCAGTCCTAGAAATCAAGATTTTTGATAGTTTAATTATAAGTGGGAAAACAAGTACACTAAAACTAAACTTCAAGAGAAATTTCGATTCTTGTCAACCCTTCCTCAGCGTTACAGTTGTTTCAATGTCACAGTCTAGAAAACTGAAGGCATTATTTAATCTCGAGTGCCTACTATATATAAGTCATCTGGGGCGGGGGATAAACATGGTTCTACCCTCAAAGAATGAAAACATGGCTATAAAATAAAGTAGGAAAAGGGAAATATTGGTGGTGCTAATAAAGTATTATTAGTTCTAATTAGAAAGGAATTAAAGCATTTTGGCTGGGGTAATTTGACTAAGTATCTGGAAAATGTGATATTTAAAGGGCATTGGAGGAGGGCTCAGTGTATTTTAGGATATAACTTTAGTCAACTCAGGATGTTAAACCAGTTAACTGATTAACTGATAGTTAAACAGTCCTTACTATCTGATACAACTTCTAAATATTTTTGGCCCCGTCTGAATGAGTTGGAAGTTAGTGATTTTATCAATGAACAAGGGTCAGTTAACGTTTATGTCGCCCACACCCTCACTTCATTCCTTTCATAAACCACAGAGCAAGTGACCTTTTCAGTTGCTTAAAATTTCAGTTTGTTAAGAGTATTTTCACTGGTTCCTTCTCACTCTATGAGAGAAATGAGTAAATTCAACCAAGACTTAAGTGTGTCCACTTATCTGGATGAATCATCCTCTCCTAGCCTCAGAATCTCCAATTCTTTTTGTCTTTTTATCTCTTATTCTTCTGCTCTGTTTGTTAAAGTGATTTTTGTCTGAGTTGTGCTGGATAGAACATGTCACAAGTAAATGGAAATGTCAGCTGAAGTGAGATGAATGTAGACATCTAACCTATATTTCTTTCAATTGATAAATTGATACTTGAAATTCTTTCTTTCTTTGCATGTGGCATGTGCATACGTTGTGTGTGTATGTGGACACATGTATGCTTGTGTATATGTGGAGGCCAGAGGCTGATGTTGGCTGTCTTCTTTATTGCTCTTCGTTTTATTTGTTTATTATTTTATTACTTTTATTTCATGTATATGAGTGTATTGTCTACGTGTATGTAAGTGCACCCGTGTCATGCAATGCCCATGGTGGTCAGAGAGGGAGTTGGAAAACCCTGAAACTGGAGTTACTGACAGTTGTTAGTTGACATGTGGGTACTGGGAACTGAGCTGAGGTCCTCTGCAAGAGAAGCCAGTGTTCTTAACTGCTGAGCTGTATGTCATGAGTATGTCATAAAACTAGAAAAGGGACCATGAGTCGGGTAAAGGTCGTAAATGGGAAGGGAATAAAAAGGGGTCAGAGAATACATGTGGTACGGAAGCCAAAAGGGGCTTCTGGGTGAGGAAGGGACCAGCAGGAAGGGGTATGGGACAGGTCAGGGAGTAGAGATGGAGGATCAACAGAAAACAAGTCTGTGTAAAAATGCCACAATGAAACTCATTACTTTGTATGCTAATAAAAAACGAATAGGAAATTATGAGTTAGGAAATTCATGTCTATGGCATTGCTTGGCACCTGACCATAACCTTGCCTACAAATTGTAAGCAATGCTCCCAGCAATGCTAATGCTGAAGTGCCAAGCATGAGCAAACATCACCCAGCTGACCAACTAAACACCAGCAGGAAAAGGCTGCAGATGCAGTTCTAGAAACAAGTGTGGTTGTTAACATCAATGGTTAGCACCAATGAATTTTTCTTTTGGAAAAATACATGCATAAATCTTGTTCCCAACCAATCATTTTTTTTTGTTCTAGAAAAGAATATTGTGCTTTAAACCAAGAGAGGGACTCTGTTTAAGATTTTTGGTTCCAAGATCTTCCTTGTAACTCCTATTTAGCCACTTTATATAGAGGGTATATTTAATTATATATTCCAAGCAAGTTGAACCTGAAAACAAGCAAGAGAAGCCACAGTTATAGTTGAAAAAAGAGGCTTTAAGATAAAAATGATAACAGATGAAGGTCATGATAAATTGATCAAGTGATCAGTTCTTCCAAATATGTTTATAAATCAGCATCCACTTTATAAACACTTTTAGATATAAAATATTTTTTACAATTATTTTCTTCCTCAATAAATTGTAAACTTCTGGGAATGAAGAATAAGAAATTTATTGAGGGAAAATAGTAAACCGATTGATTGAGAAGGTCAGCAAATGATAAACTTGTGAGCAAGAAGAAAGCTGTGCTGATTACCTGGAACAAGACCTTGAAAAAAAGCATTATGTTCGTTAACTTTTTGTTGGCCCGATCAGTCATTAGATTGAATTAAACAGTTGAATACAGTTAAATGTGCAAGGAATATGAATTGTACACTATTTGTCACAGAGTTCTGTTAGAATTAATTTACTATTTTGTTTTACTTTTTGATTTGTGCTCTGAACTTCTTTAGAAGTCTGGTGAAATTTGTGGCTGTCTAAAAATTAAGTTTTTGAAAGTGAAATATAAAATGCAAATAATTATGAAGTTCATGGATACCTCAGATTCTGCCCATGGTTCTGAATCTCTGGGTTTGAGGCTAGGAGTCTAACAGAATCTATCAATCATAATTGCAAAACAGTGATAAATATTGGCACCAACCCTATGGAAAAACTCAAAATGTCTTACTTGACTAACACTATAAATCAGAATTGCTTTTCTAATAGTAGCAGCAATTCTTTGGGCAGAACATAAGTAAATAAAAGTGTGAGTAATTAGTGGAGGACCTTATGATTTTATCTAGATTCTTATGGAAAGAGGAAAATGGCCAATCTTTCGATGGTTGCAAACAAAACGAGTAGAAACCACAAAGGTATGCTTTTTATGACTCTTGGCAAAAAGAATGACCAATGCAGCATGGGTTAGAGATGAGATCATGAGGGTCTGTACCTAGCTGAGGAGATATTGGCAATTGATGGCTTCTGGGGAGGTGAGAGCCAGTTTTCTACAGGGATGTGGTTCAGTAAATGATACCATACTCATGGATATAACAGGCAGCATTAAGTGGACCCAGTGAGTATTTTTTTTTTTTAAAGAGAGAAAGAGCACATGAGGTTCAGGGGGAGAAGTGGTTGGGGATAGGGGAGGAATTAAAGGGGAGAGAATGAGCAATAGGTTTGATTAAAACATTACATTCACGTGTGATGTTCTTAAACAATAAAAAATATTAATTAAAAAAGTTAGGTGTGATAGTCCACACTGTAATCCTGCTGATGGGGAGTCAGAGACAGGTGATTCCTGGTGCCCTTGGCTAATCAGGCTAGTCTTCTAGGTAGGTGCCTTTACTGATTGAATTTATTTAATGTAAAAGGTAAAACTTTAATGTGAACTCTCTTAGGAACTTTAAAGGAGAAATGATTTGCCATGGGGCTACTTATTAAGAAATCCCTTAGAGCATCCGTACTGCCAAATAGAACAAAAAAGAAAATACTAAGCCTTTAAAACACACAACTTCAATCCCTTAATTCTTTGGAGAAGTTCCTTCCAGACCATTTCCAGCTTCCAGAAATAAAGAAATATTGCTCCAGGAAAGAACAGAAGGCCACATTACCTGTTAACATATTTGGCAAAGTAGGATGCAGCGTCTGATAAGGCAGTGCAGGCCTGACTTGTTCTACTGTCTGGGATAAAATGATGGGCAATGAAAGGAGGCTCTCTCCTACCTCTGCACCGCCTCCTACCACTGCCGTATTTCTGCCATGGCTTCCAAAACAATATTCTCACGAAGAACTCAAATGAAATCTAAAGGAAAAGTAAAAATAATGACTTAGACAAATGGGTGCGTGTTGACCAGTTATGAGTCTCTGTATTAATTACCATCTTCGCTATAGAGAAGCTTCTCCGATGAGGGTTGAGAGATGCACTCATCTATGGTTATAAAGGTAAGAACTTAGGGGGCAGTTTATTACTATGTCCATCAAGTAGAATAGTAGTATTAGGCTCTCTTCCAGGACCTGTGACCTACCTAACCGTGGGTTTTTGACCCGGTGAATGATAGTATATGAGGCATGACTTTTGTCTGTGTTGTAGGCCTTAAATCCAATAAGAAAGTGATTGGTTACTCCTATAGCATTTATACAATTATGATACCATTACATTTGACTTTTTCATGTAGTTTCTGGGAATAGAATTCAGATCTTCTGGCTTTAAGTCAAGGACTTTACAGACTGAGCTATATCCTCAGCCCAATATTTTTTACATTTTGTTGTTGTTGTAAATAGCAGCTTTAAAAAAATGTATTTTCTATTCTTGTCAATATGTAGAAAGACATTTGATTTGATGTAGTAATACTGAGTTAAAAAATTCTGCTAAACTCACCTATTATTCTGGTAATTTGTACATTATTTTGGATGTTCTATGTATACAAGAATACTGTTTATGAATAATGATTCATTTTTTTTCCTTTCCCAATCTTCATAACTCTGAAACATTTTTGTGTGTGTGTGTGTATGCGTGTATAGAGTGTTGAGTGGAAGTACCAGGGATAGTAGAGCTCATTTCTGATTTTGAAAGTCAAGATTCCATCTTAAAATTAGGTAGCATAATTATAGTGGGTGTTTCTGTATAGTTCATTAAATAAGGTCATTTTTCCAATTTCTAGTACACTTATTTTTCATTTTTTTAGTCGTATGAAAGTATTCAATTTAGTAGCACTTTTCATGAATCTATTGAGATGAACATGATTTTTCTCCTTTGTTTTCCTTTCTTATGAAATACTTGTTGAATTTGCAAATGTTAAACCAAGTTTCCATTGTGTGATAATGCCATTTTGCTCATGGTGTGCTCTTCTTCTTATTTACTTGACAACTTAAGTAGGTTTGATATTTGGTATAGGAGTTTTGCATCTTATACTAGTTCATGAATGAAACTAACAGGCGAAGTTTTCTTATCTGTAACTTTTCAGGTTTTCATATCTTGATTATGCTAAATTTATAAAACACAATCTGTCATGTAGAAGAATTCATGCAATATTGTTACTTATTTCTTGACAGTTTACTAGAATTTATTATGGAAGCTATACATTTTCTTCTTGGGAAAGTTGTACTATAAATTTAATTTCTTTAATAGTTATAGAATTATTTTGATTTTTCTCTTTTCTTCTTTTGTGTGTGTGTGTGTGTGTGTGTGTGTGTGTGTGTGTGTATACATGTGTGTGCATGTGCTTGGATTGAATCTAGGGACCAGGATCTCTAGTTCAGAGTGATATCCTGACTTGGATGTTCTATGTCTTCATTTTTTAGTTTTGATAAACTTAATTTTCTACAAATTAGTCTATGATATAAATGGAAATTAGCTGGCCATACTGGCACGTCCAGGTAATCAAATAACTGAGAAGGATGAGTCAGGAAGACTGAGTCTGAGGCCAACCTGGACTGCACTTTGGGCTTGGAATATAGCCCAGTGGTAGAATGTCTGCCTAGAATGTGCAAAGCTCTAGGCTTCATCTGCCGCACTTCAAATAAATAAATAATACAAGGAAAATTAGATTAATATATAGTTCAAAATATCATCTGAAGATATTGTTATTCCTGGTGGCTGGAGAGATGGTTCAGCAGTTAAGAACACTAGCTGCTCTTGCAGAGGATCTGGTTCAGTTCCCAATACTCACATGGAGGCTAACAACTGTCTGGAACTTCAGTTCCAGGGGAATCAAACACCGTTTTCTGACTTCAAGAGCACTGCACAACATGGGTGCACTTAAACACAAACAGGCATTACACTTGTATACGTAAAAAAAAAAAGATTCAAAAAATATTTTCTTATTCCTATGTGATCTTTTTTGTTGTTGCATTTTTAATTGAGGTTTTGCGATGTTTCATATGGTATAGTTTGATGGCATTTAGATGTTCTCCTCTCTCCACACCTCCCTCTACTGCCCACCAAACAATGTGATGAACTCTTTAACACGGCCTATAGAGTATGATTTGTGACCCCAATGTCCTTCAGTGTGGGTCCATCCATTGAACCCATGAAGAGTCCCAACCCTGCAAGACACTGCCTTTATCTCTCCCAGAAGTCATCGTTTGCCAAAAATTTCCTAGGTTGGGTGGGGATTTCTTTCTTTTTTTAAAAACCATTTTATTTATTATTTTTGTGTAAGTACACCCATGTTGTTCAGTGCCTATGGAGGTCAGAAGAGGATGATGGATTCTCTCAGAACTGGAGTTACAGACAGGGGTTAGCTGCCATGTGGGTGCTGGGAACCCACCTTAGGTCCTCTGGAGGAGCAGTCAGTGCGCTTAACTGCTGAGCCATCTCTCCAGGCCCTGGGTTGGGATTTCTTACCCAGTTCTCTTGTCTATGCTGGGGCTTTGTGTGAGCTGCGATTACATAGGACTTGTGCATGCTGTCACTCTTGCTGTGAGTTCATATGAATAAATGACCAGCTGTCTGGAAGACTATTTCCTTGTGGTCAAATCCACTTCCTCTGGCTCTTATAATCTATCCACCTCTTCGTCTGCAGTGATCTCTGAGCCTTGGGAGGCAGAGGTTTGAAATATTCTATTCAGGGATAAGTAGTCTGTGAACTCTTGTTCTCTGCACATCGGTTAATCGTGGGTCTCTGTTAATTACCACCTGCTGCATATGGAAACCTGATGGGAGATGTATTCATCCTAATTGCAGAGGTCGCATTGAAGATGTGTTACTTAGATTATATTAACATATAGTTCAAAATATCTTCTAAAGATATTCTTATTCCTTTGTGATCTTTAATGATCCTTCTCATACTTAATTTTGATTCATTTTCTTGATCTTTTTTTTTGAGATTTTACAAATTTATTAAATATTTCATGAAATAATTTCTGGCTCTGTGATTCTTTTTAAGATGTTTAAAAAATGTTATCAGTTTCTGCTTTTATATGTATTGGTTTCATTATTTCCTCCTTTTACTTTCATTCATGAAGAACATGGGTTTGGAAGAGCATCAGAATTTAAGTTATGGCCCCTGTCTGTTATTTCCTTAACTTACCTGTCTCAGCCTCTCAGGATTGAGTTTCTTCCTCCATGAAGTGGAATGGTATTTCTCCTTCTCAGAGAGCAAAGATAAAGTAAGGACATAATTAGAAATAGATTTTTGAGGTAATCTATGATTTTACATTTTTCATTTTTTTCCCTGATATATGCTTAAGACTTTAGGCATAATTTTAATTACACAGGAAAACTTTTTTTTTTCAATATTTTTGAGACAGGGTTTCCCAGTAGCCTCAACTGTCCTGAAACTCCCTATGTAGACCAGGCTGGCCTTGATCTCACAGAGATCCACCTGCCTTTGCCTCCTGAGTGCTGGTTAAAGGTGTGCCCCACCATGCCTGGTCTGTCTTTCTTCTATACCATTTGCTTTATGTTGATTTGATTTTTCCCATTATTCCATTTTTTCCTGTGTGATATTTACATATCCTCTATTTCAGCGATTATTAATTACTATATCCTTGACAGATCAAAGTCAACTTCATTAGTTGAAGCTATGACTCATTGCTCACTGCGACCTTCACAGTGGTATGGTTTTCTTCCTGTGAGAAGCTCATGTTGGGTCTTTCTTAGGTTTTGTCACTTTTTTCTTGTCCTTGGGCATAGCTGAGCAGTCATTCTACCTGGTCTTTGCAAGCAGGAAGAAGCATTGGTAAGAATGTTAGGCTGATGCTCAGAAGACGTATCGTCATGGAACCAAAGTGCTTTTGTTCTCTGGGGTTTTGGTTACCTCACCTTTTCCTTTGCTCCAGTTCTTTCCTGTGCTGTGTCAGTCTGGGGCCTTCCTGTGACCTTTCTTCTGGCTCCACTTTTCCTGCTTTATTTCTTCTATTACCTATTCTTTCTGTATTCCTATGGTTTGTACAGCTGCTGTAAGAAAGTACCACAAATTTGGTGTTTGTTGTCTCCCATTTTCAGAGGCCAGAAATCTAAAACAAGGGTGTCAGTCAGGCCTTGCTCTCCACTATAATGCTCCAGAGAACATTTCTGTGCCCCTTTCTGGCTTCTGGAGGTTGTGGTTTTTTAATTTTTTAAATTTTTTGACATTTCTTAGTTTGTCATATCATCCTAATCTCTGCTCTGTGGATGTAGGATGCTCTTCTCTGCATGTCCATGTGTGTCTTCCTTTATCCTTCCATTACCGTCTTCCATGTCTGAGTTTAAGTTTCTGTCTCACCAGGCAACAGTTATTAGATGAGGGCTCATCCTAATCCAACACGGTCTCATTTTAACTTGGTTATATTTGCAAGACCCTATTACTAAATAATGTCACTGTCTGAGGTTCCAGGTGGACATGAATTTTGGGGAGATAGTATTCAATATAAACTCACTTACCCTGGAAAGAATGGTAAAAATAGACAGAAAGGTAGACATCTAAAATATGAATTCTATCTGTGCTTCCAAGTATGTGGCACAAACTTCACAGTTTCAAAGCAGAGATTCAGATCTCAACTTCGCTGATCTGCGTCTCTATCCACACACTGAAGATAATGTCTATCCTGGCTGGGTTCAGTGGCATGCACCCAATGTTCCCAATCTAGCCCGGTTCCTGAGACAGGAGGTTTGACCAAGCCCAGGAGTTTGAGGCCAGCAGGGTACCACAGTGACACCATATCTCTTAACTAAACTGATCTGAACTGAACTGAATTAAAATAGACCAAAACTGCAGTTCTTAGTAAGACTAACTAAAAATATGCCTTTTCAATGCCTGGCATAGGACACAGCAGATTTTAACAAATGATGGTTTTCTCCTCCCCCTCCCCTTGGTTTCTCTGTAAACTAAGCTGATTTGTCTTTGAGATCCTTCTAGCTTCAAAATTCGGAAAGTCCTTTCAGGCAACTTCTTTTGTTCATTCTGCAGTACCCTTGCACCCATCTTTCTCTTCTCTTTCTTCACCCGGTGCTCACCTCTGTCCTGTCTTCTCTCCTCATTTCTCAGCGGGTGACATTCATCCTGGTTTGCCCAGGAGCAGTCGGAGTTTAAACCCGTTGTTCTCAGTAATTATCAGCAATGGCTCTGTCCTTTCTCAGAGTTTGCTAGTTTGGGTGATGAGTCATATGATCGAGCTACTTAGAAAGTTAAACAGCTTTGGTCATCACATGATCCACAAAGAACCCGGTTGTATTTTATTTGCTTTTGGAGTTGGCCTCCTTGGCAGGATTGAGGGCAGTCTTTGAGAATGCTTTTTGTTGTTGTTGTTGTTGCGTCCCTAAATCCTGGTTCATATTAAAGTCAACTCGCCTGTCATCACATGACCCACAAAATCTTATGCCATGCTTTAATTGCTTTTGGGGTTTGTCTTCCTGGCAGGATTGAGGGTAATCACTGGATTTTTTTTTTTTTTTCACCCTAAAGCCTAGTACATATCTGGTGCATGAGAATCACTTGGAAATGCTTGTTGAATGTGAGAATGCTTTTGAAACTTTCATTCTGTGCATAACAGAGATCTTTAGGTTGAGATTGATGGCTTCCTGTTATGAAAATGAGAAGTGAGCCAGACAAGAACACTGCTCTTGCTTTGCTGTAACTTTATTTGCGGTCTTTAGCTCAGAGATCTTCATTTTACCTTCAGATCACTGACTCATTTCTTTCTCTTGCTTCACCCATGGCTGATTATGAGTTCTTTGACAACTGGAGTTATCCTGTTCAGTACTCCAGTGGGTGCTGTGGTGACCTGCTTTTCTTGCTGGGTGCTTGCTTTGGGCATGTGCATCTCCAAGATTAACATCTCCCTTTCTGCCCCAGGCTCCTGAGATTTTCTTCAGGCTGTTGTCTGATTCAGACGTACTTTATCTGCCATCTTGTTTCTTCTTGAGGCCACACCCTCTGGTGGTTGCTGTGGCTGTGTCTACATAGTGAAATGAAGTAGATAAGGCAGTCAGCGATGGGTTGACTTGAGATCTTTAAGCCAGTTTTGCTGCTGTGCCTTGGTGTCTCACTCCATTTGGTTGGGATCTGATAGATCTCAGGACTATTTTCTAAGCCTTGTCTTTTAGGAAAAATGATGGAAAACATTTTCCTTCTTTGGAATTATGAAATCTAATCCACTTGGATTTAGTAAATGGGTCATTCTTCCTGTTGGCTGTTGAAAACTGTCATGTATTCAACTTTCAACATTGATTGCAAACTTACAAAGTATAAGTAATACCGCCAATGATTATTGTCTTCAGAGACTCCAACAGTGGCATGGGCACTCTGCCCAGTCAGCTCTCATGACCAACATTCCACAACTGCAACTCCTGCATTCATCTGCCAGGCATCCTCCCTGGGCTAGTACTGGGTAGCGCCTCCAAGGCATAACAGAGCTAGGCGTAAATTTGATTAAGATATATTGTAAGAGAAGAAAACAGTAAAAATATACATAAAAAGTTTAAATTGTACTTTATTTTATATGTGCTAGCACACATGTTCCATGGCACATGTGTGGGGGTCAGAGAACAACTTGTGGGAGCTGGTTTTCTCCTTCTACTATGTGGGTCCTTGGAGGCAAGTGCCTTTACCTGCTGAATCATCTCTCTGCCCACTTACATATGTTTTAAAGGCTTCACAGCAGTCAATGTGATGTGGGTTTGTATCTAACTGAGACTTTGGTGATGTCCCAGTGACTGCACAGATATAATGACCCAGACAAAACTGTGCTCATGGGAAAATTTTGAACAATTTCTGTCCCCAGTTGCCTGGTGGAGACATTGATTGAAATGTTCCTGTTTGCTGGGAACCGGTGATTATGGTGAGAGTTGACAGAGTGCACTGTTTACTCCCAAGTGTTTGGGAAACTCTTGTTCGCGGTAGAGGGAGTTTTGATTCGCTCTGTGCTTTGGTCCTTCAGCTGGGTACAGGTTCCCTCTGCGGGTCAGGCTTCGGACAGGAAGGCCTCTGCTCCTGCTCCCCTGGAGCCGAGGCAGCCAGTTGTAGTTAGGTTCTGGGACGAGTTGGTTGCCGTGTTTGTGTTTCAATTTTCTTAACTGCAGAATGAGGTTAATGACAACATATCCAGATGTGCTGACATGGAAGGCGTCTAAAGGGACTCTGTGAATCACTGTTTCCAGTACCAGACTTACAGACAGAACTTGGACTAAATCCAGGTTTTTAAATTCCTGGTGTAGGATTCGTTTCGTTTTGACGGCTCATGAACTGGGAATAAACAGATCAAGGGTTGATTTATAACCCAAACCTTCTGTTCCTGCTGTAGTTGCAGTTCCCTTTGGCTTTCTCTCTAGTCCCTTTTCTAGCCATGTTTTTGGGGCGAGGGGGCGCGGATTCTGAAAGTTTTCATGTAGAAAAATGTAGATAGTTTTCATAAAATAAATCCATTTTATTTCTAGTGTAATCTACAAATATTTTTTGAGCATGTTCTAAGTATCATAGTGATATTTAGGGAATTGAAGATGCATAATACCTTGAGGAACTTACAGTCTCAGGGCGGAGGACAGCTCAAAATGATAGTCACTTCAGTGGAGTATGTCTAGTACTGAGCAAAGAAAATGGAGGAGCTTCAGAGTACAGGGAAACAAAGGCAAGGAGATGGAGGTTGGCCTCACTGAGGGGGTGGACTGAAAGAAAACTAGCCATTAGAATTAAAAAAAGCCACTGATATGCTCTTACTTCATGATTGAAATTTCAAGTTTAGCACAACAAATGTTATACACAAATGGTTCTGAAAAATGATAGGTACAGATTGGAACTTGAGTTTCTTCCTGAAAAATCTGACCCGGGAAGCTTAGGACTCAGCTTGGATACTGTTTTGACAACATTCCACAGTTGGAGTTAAGGATAAAGCTGCTGTGCTTAGGGCCAGGTGAAAAGGTGAATGGGCTGTAAAGGTTGATCCAGTAAGAATGTTGTTAATGGGGGCTTCAAAAATGGATTAATTTTCCTTTACAGTTTGACAGTATGTACCTGTACAGTGTATTCTGATCACTCACTGCCCTCTCTCTCCTCCCCATCTTTATCGACCTCCCTGTCAGCCTCTTTGCTAGATTCCTGACTTTTGGTGTGTTTCATGACCTATTTACTTTAACCAGGGCCATCTGTGTGAGCACTGGATTGGAACTGTTCATTAGAGCCTGGAAGGATCATCAGTGGGTACGCAACTGAAGGCAATTTTTCCCTCTTCCTGAATGTATCAATAGCACACAGTTCAGCAGTGAGAGGTGGGGGCCCCTGAACATCTCCTCCATCCATGCATGACTGCTGGTAGGCCCCTTCCTGGTGCAGACCCAATGCAGGTACCTGCAGGTACTGTCAGTTTGTGGCTACAATATGTGTCTTGTCTGGGAGATGACATTTCACAGTCCTTCTCCCTATCTTTCGGTCTCACATTCTTCTTGTCCCCTCATGCAATGTTCTCTGAGTGTCAGAGGCTGAACGCCCAACTGGCACTTATTTTCATCACCTTGTGCCGCTGTGAGTCTCTCTGCATTCACCACAGTTTGCTGGAAAGAGAGGCTTCTCCGATTAAGGCTGAGATTGGCATATGTTTATGGTCTTAAATATTTAGAAGGCAGCTTGATATTATGTCAACTTAGCTAAACAACAGAATTCAGTTCCCCGCTAGGGCCTATGGTCATTTTTGCTATGGGTTTTTGATCAGATTTACAGTACCAGGCATGGATTTCCTCCTATAGAGTAGGCCTCAAATCCAGTCAAATGACAGTTGGTTACCTTCACAATAGTAGAGCATTATCTATTTCACAAGTGTGCAAATCTTGCCTGGGGTCATAGGCTTCACAGCTGGGTAAGACCATTGATGCCTGTTCTCCCCCAGCAGCCTGCACAGCACCTTCTGAGACTATGAAGGCCAGTTGTCAGGGAGGAAGCTTCAGCTCAGTTCCAGCTTGATCTCTCCATGTTGCACAGTGTGTGGTGTCTCCAGCAATAGCGATTTATCATCTAGTTCTAGTGGACAGCCAAGAGCAAATGCATGAGCCTCTACTGTTTTGGCGGTCTCTGGAGCCTCCCTGACTCATAAGTTGGTACCAATAGTGGCTTTTTGAGTATCTACCTGTATTGTACTTTGTGTATATTTTAAGCATTTTGTTCTCACCATAAACATATTAAGAAGGTTTAACTACTGAAGTGACGAAACAGGTTCAGAGAGGTTAACTAATAACGGGTCTAAAGTCAGAGCTATATAGAGCATTTATTTGCTTTACCTTTTAAAGTCTGACAGAATGGCAGAATTAGATTTCAGTGGTGGAATTTCAATTTTTTTCTTTGAGGCAGGGTCTCTTGCTGAACTGGGAGCCCACCAGTTGGCTAGACTGGCTTGTCAGAGCCCTGGGATCTTCCTGTTTCTGCCTCCCAGCACTGGGGCTACAGACACATTCTTTCACATGGCTATTGGGGATCCAAACTCAGCTCCGCAAATGCAAAGCAAGTGCTTTATCCATTGAACCATCTTGTCAGCCTTGGATTGAATTTCAAATTCTCCTCCATACCAAGATGGGAGCAGAGCTGGAATATAACCCAGAACTCATTTGACTTTTAAAAATCTCTACCCTGGAACTGGAGTTGCTGACAGTTGTTAGCCACCATGTGGGTGCTGGGAACTAAACCCAGGTCCTCTGAAAGAGTAGTCAGGGCTCTTAACCACTGAGCCCATCTCTCCAGCCTCTTCTTTGCTTACTTTAAGAATTGTGATGATCTCTATTCTCTTCACAGTTCAGCAGTAAGACAGCTACAGAATGAACTAGTTTTCATATAGGTAAGCATTTTAAAGCTATGACTGAAAGAGTTGATGCTACATACATTTCCTGAGTATGGGAAGAGAAACAAGTAACAGCCTTGGTCAATAAAGCAAACTGAAAACAAAACATAAAACTACAAAAGGTCAAGTTGAAAGCTAGATTAAGAAGCTATAAAGGGAGAATGGTGTCATGTGATATTCTGGAAGGCTTGTTGGGGTCATTTGATTCATGTGTTTAGAGCTGTAAAATTTATGCTAGTTCATTCCATGGTCATGAGCAGTATCCTAATTATGGTTTAGCCAGTACTAAGCGTCATGACTAGGTGGTTGTGATTGGAGAGACTCAGAGAAGGTTTCTGCAGAAAATCTTTACACCTAAAACTGGACCAGCAGAATCATCCTCTTGAGTTCAAAGAGTGGTTGTGATTGGAGAGACTCAGAGAAGGTTTCTGCAGAAAATCTTTACACCTAAAACTGGACCAGCAGAATCATCCTCTTGAGTTCAAAGAGTTTTTCAAATTTTCTTTTAAAATTATATTTATTCACTTCTCCTCTCTCTCCCTCTCTCCCTCTCTCTCTCTCTCTCTCTCTCTCTCTCTCTCTCTCTCTTTCTCTCTCTCCTATAGCATGCATGTGTAGATTAGAGGACAACTTGTGGGAATCAGTTCTGTCTTTTCACCATGTTGGTTCCACAATTGGTCTCTGGTCATCAGCCTTAGTGGCAAGTCCCTTTACCCACTGAATTATTTCACTGGCCCTTGAGTTGTCTCTTAAAACATAGATTTAAAAAATATTTTTGTTTATTTTTCAAAAATTTCATACATTTATACAATGTGTTTTGATCGTATCCATGCACCATGACTCCCCTCCAGCTCTTCTTAGTGCTGCACACCCTGTTCTCCACCAACCCCACGCCCTCCTTTTTTTTGATATTAATCACCTTCCCCCAGTCTGGTTAGTGTTGACCATATGTACACGAATGTGGGACCGCTCAACAGGGCATGGACAACTTACCAGCTGCCACACCCCCAGAGGAGAGTGACTTTCCCTACCTCAGCAACCATCAACTGCTGATAGCTCTTCCAACCAGGGCTGGGGCCTTGGGGATCCCTCCCTCATTCAAGCTTGAATTTTGACTGGCTTGATCTTGTGTAGGTCTTGTGTAGACAATCACAGTGCTATCAGTTGATGTGTGCAGCAGGCATCTCTGTCCAGAAGTCAGCATTTCACAGCTCTCCTCCTCATCCACCAGCTCTTACATTTTTTCTGCCCACTCTTCTATGATGTTCCCTGAGGCTTAGATAGCGGGAAGTTAATACAGATGCTTAATACACAACTGAGCATTCACAGTTACTTATAATTGGTACTTTGACTAGATATGAGTCTCTGAATTAACTGGTACCCATAACAAAAAGATGCTTCTTTGACCAACGTTGAGAAGCACACAAATCTATGGGCATAAACATAAATATTTAAAAATCAGTTTATTAGCAAGAGCATTTAATATAATACCAATAGCAAGTTTCCTCCTTGGGCCTATGATCTCTCCAGCCATGGGCTTTTGACCAGGTTTATTGTACCAGGCCCGGATTCCCTCTCATGGAGTAGATTTCAAATCCAATCAGAGAGCAGTTGGTGGGCGTCACAGCAACAGTGCAGCTTATTGTATGTTGTGTGAGCCTTAGGTGTGGAGGTTGTATGGTAAATGTGCCACTGAGGCACGGACAATTCCCAGACAATGTGTGTGACTAGTTTCAGTACTCTGTAGTAGTCTCCATTTGGTGCAAAAGAAACTTCTTTAATGAGTGTGATACTTGATTGTAAATATAAGGATCCATATTTTGCATTTAGAAGTTACATTAACTTAGGGATGTGACAGCCTTAGGGATTTCTGTAAGATCTATGACCTCTTCAGCTATGTATTGGCTATGATTATAATACCACATGAGTAAATGAAATTTTAGCCACCGGATATTTGACAAAGGGGCCAAGAACGCTCACTGGAGGAAGCATCTTCAACAAATGGTGCTGGGAAAACTGGATCTCTACTATAGAAGAATGAAACTAGATCTTTATCTTTAACTTTCCACAAAAGTCAATTCCAAATGGATCAAAGACCTCAATGTGAAACCTGAAACTCTGAGACTGTTAGAAGAAAATATTGACGTTAACCTACAAGTCATAGGTATAGGACAGGACTTTCTAAATTGGACATCAGTTGCTCAGTAATTAAAGTCAATTATCAACAAGTAGGATCTCATTAAACTAAAAAGCTTCTGTACAACAAAAGAAACAACCAAGGAATTGAAAACCCACAGAATGGGAGAAAAATCTTCACCAGTGACACCTCTGACAGAGGTTTAGCATCCAGAATATATAAAGAACTAAAAAATAATCAAGAAAACAAGTGATTTAATTAAAAGATGGATCTGAGCAAAGAGTTGTCAAAAAAAAAGAAATAAAGATGGTTAAAAATTGTTCAACACTGCTAATCATTAGAGCAATGCAAATTAAAACCACTTTAAAATTTCATCTTACTGCAGTCAGGCTGGCTAAGATCAAGAGAACAAATGATGTCAAATGCTGGAGAGGATACGAGGCAAGAGGAATGTTCATTCACTGCTGGTGGGATTGTAAACTCATGCAACCCCTATGGAAAGCAGTGTGGAGGACTCTTAAAAAACTAAAAATGAACCTACTACTTGACCCGGTTATAGCATTCCTTGGCATATACCCAAAGGACTTATTCTATTTTGGAGACTCTTATACATCCATGTTTATTGCTGCTCTTTTCATAATACCTAAGGTATGGAAGCAACCTAAATGTTCCTCAACTGACAAGTGGATAACAAAAATGTGGTACATTTACACAATAGAGTTCTACTCAGCGGTAAGAAAGATGAAATCATAACATTAGGAGGTAAATGGATGGAACTAGAAGCTGTTCATAATGTGATTCTGTTTATGCAGTTATCTCGATCCATGGATTACTAAAACAAGATAGTATAAGTCAAGTAGCTTACAAACAACAGAAACTTATTATTAACGTTCTGAAGTCCAGGAAGAAAGTCCAAGATCTGCTCTGGCAGATTTAGTGTCTGATAAGGATGTGTTTTGAGTAGTAAATGGTGTGTTCTCATTCAATGTATCCCCTGATGGGAAGGGCAAGTAGCTCTCTAGGGGCTTCTTTTATGTGAGCACTAACTCTGTGAGGGTTCTGTTCCTATGACCTAATCATCTCCTGAAGGCCCCACATCTCAGTAACACCAAACTGATGATTAGGCTTTGACTAGATAATGGGGGGGCGGGTTGGTACACATTTACACTATAACTCTGTTAGTTTTTGTTGCTGTGACAGTTACCTGAGAGGAACAATTAAAAGGAAGAAAGATTTATTTTGGTTTATAGTTTTAGAAATTTCAGTTCCTGTGTCACTTGATTCCATTGCTTCTGGGCTTATGGCACAACAAGGCAGGGAGGGCATCTGGGCAGGTAGCATGAAGTGGAGGAACTTGGCTAATTGCTGGTCAGAGAGACGGGAGGGGTGGAGGAGAGGAAGAGCAAGAAATAACCTCCAAAGACTCTTCTACCCTGAGCAATGTCTTCCTCTCTCTCCTCCTTCCCTCCCCTTCTTCCTTCCACCCCTCACTCCAGAACTGAGGTGTTCCTCAAATATGAAATGCATTCACTTCATCTCAATAATCCTCAAAGTATTTACTTGTTCCCAAATCAAGTCAGACTTAAGGCTCATGTAAATATCTCTGAATCGAACAAGGGCCATACTCAGCTAAGCTGCTCTCCAGCTGTGAACTTATAAAATCAAGTAAGATACTCGTTTCAGAATATGATGGTGGGGCAGACATAGGATAGATATTCCTATGCCCAAGGAGAGAAACAGGAAGGAAGAATAGTTCTGAGTAAGTACAAAATCCAACAGGGCAAACAATACTAACTCAAGAGAAGATAGTCTCTAAACCTGCACATCTGTGCAGCGTTATTCACAATAGTCAGGATATAGAACCAGCCTGGGTGTCTCTCAGCAGGTGAAAAGGATTCATGAAATGGGTTTTATATGCACATAACAGAGTTTATTCAGCAGTAAAGAAGAATGTATTTGCAGGAAAATGGAAGAGTCATTATGATAAGTGAAAAAAAACCAGACACAGAAAGGTAAATCACATGCTTTCTCTTTTATTTGGAACCCAGGTTAAAGAGGAAGAGAGAGAGAGAGAGAACAAGAACTAAGTGGAGGATGAAAGGGACCCAAAGAGAAGGAGGGGGCATGAAAGGATAATGTGAGGGAAAAAGATATAAAACAAATATAGCATATCTTCTCATATGCAGGACCTAGACATATATGTATATGTATATATATTTATTTATCAGAAAAGGAGGAGGGAAGACAGGAACGGTAAAGAGTGTATGAATATATGAGCAAAATATAGTGAAAATGTCATAAAGAAACCCCTTATATCTTACGCTAACTGAAAAAAAAAACAGAAAAGAGAAAAGACCAATTTTCTCTGCCTCAGTATCCTTCTTTGAGATACACTGGGGCAGGGACTGGGCCTCCAAAGCTCATGGAAACCCTATTCCCATAGCTTTGCTGGGTCCACCCTAGGTTTCAAGTATGCTTTTCTTGAGCTAATACTGTACCCACAACTCCCCTAGGCTTTGCTCCTGTAAGAACTCTGACGCTCCAGCTCCTGCAGCAGTCCATGCCAGACTGAGCATACCTAAGGCTCTGTGCGATAACATCCTCATTCCTGTGGTTTATTCACTCAGCATACTTGTGGAGGTGGCCCTATGTGGAGCTAGGATTGTCTGTTGCCTCCTGAGGGAAGGCTACCAGGGAACACCTAAGCTCACCAGAGTCACCTTGATGTGAGTGCTAGGATTCGAACACCGGTCTTCTGCAAGAACAGCCAGTACTCTTAATCACTGAGCCAACTCTCCAGCCCCCATTAAAATTTCATATGATTGTCTCATTAGCTAATCTTTGGGTTTAAGTTCTATGAAAACCGTTACAAACTCCAAGAATTATATTTATATTCTCCTATAATTTCTCCTAATGTTTTAATTTCTTTAAAATATTTAACTCATAATGCTTCTTATGAGGATTTTCTTGCTCCTTTAGTTTTGTTTTAAATGAGTGAAAAGCCAAATTATTCCATGGCATAACTATACCACAATTTATTTGATTTTCTATTTCACTTAATTTCACCGGAGAAAATTTACGTTTATGTAGTATACGCCCCCCAAATCAATTATGTGGTGATGTCTCATATGTTTTCCATTTCTTTAAAACTATCCTTTCTTTTAATTCTTCCAGGTCTTGCAACATATTTATGTTAACTGTATTTCTAGGCATTTTATAGTTTCATTACTTTTGTGAAGCATGTCATATTTGTTAGACATTTTCTTTTTAAAATATTTTATTTATTATTTTTATTTTATGTGTATGAGTGTATTGTCTGCATGTGTGTAGGTGTACCTGTGTTGTGCAGTGCAGGAGGTTAGAAGAGTGTGTCAGATTCCCAGAACTGGAGTTACAGACAGTTGTTAGCAACCATGTGGGTGCTTGGATCTGTACCTGGGTCCTCTGCAAGAGCAGTCAGTGCTCTTAGGCACTGAACCATCTCTCCAGCTCTTCTTGCTAGACAGTTTTCACGTGGTTTTCATTCATACAGTATAAGGAAATAGATTTTTCTGTACTTCAGCTTTAGCTGATGATTATACTGAATTTTCTATATTGTAAGAAAAATGTGTAAAAGTTTTCAAACTCTGTTTACAGATTTATCACTTTTAATAATTCCTATGGCTTTAGATTGATAATTTTTATTTACTTACTCTTTTCAAGGTGCTGGGGATTGAACACTGGGCCTTGCACATGCTAGGCAAGTGCTCTACTGCTGAGCTATGTACCAGTTCATAATGCATTTAAAAACAAGTATATATAAAAATTCCTTAATGGGCTCCTTCTTCCTCCTCATTAGAAACTGGCTGGTACAAATAGCTGTACTTGCTTTCCTTGCTTAGCACGTGCAAACTATCATTTTGAATCTCTTTCGTCATTTCCTTTTTTGTGTCTCTACAAATAGCATAGAGCTAGATTCGTGATTTTTCCTACTCTGAGCATCTTAATAGGTAGATTGAGTATCTTTGAATTCGTTGTGATTTCTGATACATTTGAATTGATTCCTGCCATCTTCAACTCCCTTTTCTCAGATGAGTATCCTTTTCTCCCTTTCCTTCCTCTCCTGAGCCTCTCTTTACCTATTGTTTTTATGTTCCTCTGATTTGTCAGAGGTGGTAAGATGTACGGAAATGTTTTGCTTCCTGCCTCTTGGAGAACGTAGCAGAGCTGGGAAATGTTCATAATTTTTGGTCCAAGACTTCCATAGTTTCTGTCTGCTGCACCTATCAGGTAAAGGTCAGTGTGCCCATCAGAAGGCCTCTGTCCTCAAAGCCTTATAGACTATGCTTATAGAGATTTATGGCAACTCCAGATCACAGGACAATGTAGTTACTCTGTAATCTTAGGGCAGTACTTCTCCAGTACTGACTCATCACCAGAATTATTTAGGATTATAAAGAGATACACTCACGGTTTCCATTTTCTATGCTACTTTAGATAAGTTAAGATTCGGGTTAAGAAAAAGTACCTATGATCCTAGTAGAGATACTTAGCATCAAAACAGATGAACTGAAGCATAAATTTAGCCTAAAATTCACCAGTATTTGTAGCCTTTGTAGAAGACATACCATCTATTTAGCTTATCTGTTCCTACATTGGCCTCACAGTGATATAATTATCTGAATTCCTGCAAATCAGATGACTATCTTGGGTAACAGATAGAAGGTTGCATTTGTGAAAACGTGAAAGTAGACTACCTTTAATGCTTTCCCACGCTTCATCCCGTTATATCATGTGCATGCTGGGAAGCATAAGGTTGCTTTTGAAAAACAGGAGTCAAGGAGAGAGGCATGCTGTGTTCCAAACCAAAAGAATAACCCAAACAGTATCCTTAAAATGCTTTGTGTGGCTCTGCTTCACTTCATACGACGAGATCGACATATTTGAGGTATGTTGACATGTACGTCCCACAGCCATAACAGTAGTTTCAGAGTTATCAGACTCAAAGAAGGCATTGTATAGAGCTGACTGTCTCAAGACGGAAGTATGGGGATTTCTTAAACAGCACAGTTAGAACTATAGATGTCTTGCCTCATCTGAAAGCTGTGACTTTGCCTCTCACACTTGTAACAAGACTTTCTGGGACATCTGCTCTTTCACATATCAGACATTCCTGTTGGTTTGAAAAACTCTTTGAGCCAGCCGTTCAGAATGATGAATGTTAGCTACACAGATCAGGGTTGCTTTCTTGCTTCTCTTCCCGCTTCCTCAGTGCAGAACACTCTTATTTGTCCCATTTCACTCCTAAAACCCAAGTGCTGGAGTTTGCTTTACTTACAACTACCTTATACAGTCACGTCTTTTAGTCCTTATACAGACGCACGATGGGAAGGGACATGTACAGTGGCCAAAGGGTTTACCTAATTCAAGTATATCAATTAAAATACAGAACCACCCAAACTATACCCCGAATAACCAAGCTTCTCTCTCCTTTAGGCCCCACAGAAAGAAGCCCCAGGCCAGTGAGATGGCTCAGTGTGTAAACACACCTGCTACCAAGTCTGACAACTTGAAATCAATCCCTGGGACCTACATGGTGGAAGGAGAGAACCTACTCCTGAAAGTTGTCCTTTTACCTCTTACTTCCACACACACACACACACATACACACACACACACACACACACACACACACTTACACATGTGATAAAACATAAAAGAAACCCCAAGTAATAATCTGGATCTGGAGTACCTTTTCCTTCATGTGATCTGCTGTCACTCTTGACTGTGTATCTGACCCGTTCTAATGCTTTTCTTTGAATAAAGTATTTTTGTTACTTTTGCAATTTAGGTGAACCTTTATTTCAGTTCTTTGAATAAGGGATCAAGAACTTGGAAACATTCAGCCTAGACTCCCAACTACTAGTAAAAAAAAGACCTATTGACCAAAGAGCCTGACTCTGGGTTGATGCTAAATTATCTCAAATGTTTTAGAAGGAAATCCTGAGAATTCAGGCTCCTGTGAATAAGAAATTAAAAATTCATCTTACCCTATGTTTTGGTCTTCAGTAAGACAGACTTCTTTGGAAAAGCTGAGCACCATTTTCTTTTACATACTAATGGCCAGTGCATAGTTCAGAGGCATAGTTCAAAGTGCTTCTCTGGAAGGCATCCTCTCTTCTTTGGTACAACAGATGTTCCACTAAGGGAAGGTTTGCTTCCTCCCTAGTCTTCTGTTTAAATCCATCATAATAGACTACTGGAACCCATTGCCTTATGGAAGATATAAAATCTCACAGTTTGAGTCCCAGAAAAATTTGACTGGTGTGTGTGTGTGTGTGTGTATGTGTGTGTTGACTAGAACAAAATGCTTCGGTATAACACTTGGGCCATGATTTCAGTGTAGCTAAAGGGCTACAAATATTGTCAACCCAAACTGAATTAAGTAAATCATCTCTTTTATAAAGGTGACACATTAAAAAACACTCATATTATATTTATAATTTTATATTTGGATCCATAAATAGTTAACTGTGCAAGGTCTTTGAAGAAGAAAAATGTTGAGGGAGGAACTAAAGACAAGTAGTAGTAAGGTCTTAAAGATGTGACTCAAAGGCACATCTCCTCTGAAAGGGAAATTTCAGGATCTTTGGTAGCAATAAGTTGCTATGGAAGCTGGGCTGTGGTTGGTTTGAGGTTTGCCCTGCTCCGTGCTGTGATCTTTCCAGAGCTTTGAAGCTAGGAAATTGTGGAGGTGGTAAGGGCCCAGCAAGCCCACCCCCGAGGAACAGAAAAAAGGAGAGTAACAGGGCAATAAGACAGGCAGGTGGCTGCGGTCCAGAGTGATAAGGCACGCCTGCTAAGGCAACAGGAATGGGGAAATAAGAAAGCAGGCTATTGGGTGGGACCTCCATGCCTGTCAATCAACTACAGAAATGCTTTTCTTGGAGTGCAGGCTAGATGTTATCTACGTAGTTGTTTTTAAACGTTAAGTGGAGCTTTCTCACTCCACCCCCTCATACCTTTTGAGCTTTATTTATTCGTTCAAAACCCCAAAGTGATACACCACCAGCAATGTATTATTTACTACTGTCATCTCTGACCACAAAGGTTGGCAATCACATACTCAGCCAACCAGAACGAGGTGATTTATGTTTAAGTCACTGCTATCATATTGTAGGCAAGGGAATTAATAATAATGCTTAAAGTTAGAGCTATCAAGTAAGGTATGGCAAAAGAAAAGGAGAACAACTCATTTCTAAAATCCTTCCTAGTGCTTAGCAGCATACAAATTTGCTTGTTCTTGTCTGTACAATTCACGACCCATTATGTATTTGTTAAATAAATACAGTCTGCCATGTTTTATGCACCACTGATACCTGCTCATTTAAAGTTCATATCGGCCTTTTGGAGTAGATGCTGTTATCTTCATTGTATTATGAAAAAAGATGTGATACAGAGAAGTAATTCTCCCAAAATTACATAGTGAAAGAGGTAGAACCAGGATTTGACTCCATCTCCAGAGTCTGTAGTCTCAACCATTGCATCATGTAGCATGAACTGTTCACAGGAAAAGAGAAAAGATCTTAGAATGATGAACACAAAATTTAATTCATATCTAATTTCATGTTGAATAGGAAAAGAATTCACTCCTCCACAACTTTGAACAAAAAGAGCGAATTGCTTTTTAAACAACATTTTGACTCTTGGACATTTTCAGGTAATGTATTTTGCTTTCACTCAGACGCCCTCCCTATCAACGAGCGGCCCCTGCTACGTCCTCCCCGACAACTTCACTTCCTGTTATTTTTCTCTTTTTAAATGCCCATTGAATCGAATCTGTGTTTCCCAATGCTCTCGGGCATGGGTCTATCCCTTGGAGTCTGATCCACCTACCCAGTGTCATACTCCTAAAGAGAACTGACTGTTCCAGTTATCAGGTGTGGATAAATTAGCAAGGGGTAGGCTTCTTAACCACTTCCCCCTTTTATGGTGGGTGTGTGTCCGACTTGGGTTTGTGCAGGTCTTGTGCGTGCTGTCACAAGTGCTGTGAGTTCATATGAACAACCACCATGTGATGTTCAGACAATATGGTTTCCTTGTATTCATCTGCCACCTCTGGATCTTACAATCTTTTGGCCCTGTCTTCAGCAATGATCCCTGAGCCCTGAGAGGAGAAGGTGTCCCATTTAGGGCTGAGCACTCCACAGTATCTTATTCTCTGCATGTTGACCAGTGTGGAGCTAATTGTTTAATAACGTTTGAGTCACTACCATTTTTATTTTTACTATGCACACAATGAAAGCACAGAATGAAACTACAGAATGCTTTAAATTTCCTTTAGGATTTTCCCCTTAGACTTTATTTCTGTGAAGCCAAGTGAAACTGTTTTTGTATATATTTGGGCTAGGCTGACTCTCAGAGTTGCTATTCTTTAGGCCATTCTGGTCTTTTGCAACTTCATGCTATGTTGGTTGAGACAGATATAGATGACAGTGTGAGCTTGGTAGCTTTCATTAATACATTGATAGTTCAGTTGAGGAGACTAAATATGCCACCTTTTAAAATGATCTTTACAATATTATATTGTAAACAAGTACCAAGCAAGGATCTGAAAGATCAGTAGGTAGATTTTACAGATGAGCTGGGTTTGTGTAGGAGAGAAGAAGGCATACACATAGTTTTTACTCCTCTACAGATTCTCTGGGCTTCCCTTGTTTCTAGGATGTTCACCTCTTCCATCCATTTCCTCTGCTTCAGCTGTTGCCACCGTACCTGACAGAATCTCATGAGTCATGCAAGGTGATACCACTGAGACTGATAAGCACTGTGTCTGGAATCGTGTATCTCCAATCACATTGATAATATTGGCTATGGCTTAGGAAGCTATAGTTTCCTAAGTAGTTCCTGAAGGGTCCAGAAAATACAATCTAGAAATGAGGTAAAATTGCTTTTGGTCAAGGAATGGCAGGCACTGGAAGGATTTGGGCAGGTGAGTGTTTCTTACCTTTCTTCCTCTAGTGGACCCATCTGAGACACATTTTCCTGGATAGGCTTGTCTAGAGACACCTTGTATGGCTAAGCAGTCCACTCTCAAGTGAGTGACAAAGACTCTTTAAGTGCATTGCAAAGTAGAGTCCATTACTGATAGGCTCTGTCTACATTTGTTTTTTCTTTTCTCACTTTTCTTATTTCACTCTGTTTAAATAAGACCCTGCAATTTTTGCCTAATTTTCCTAGTTTGCCTAATTAACTTCCTAGAAGTCTTTAAGTGATACAGAAGAGAGGATGATCTTTGTAGAGTATAAAATACACAAAAAAATGAACAGGGCTGAGAACATCTGTCAGAAGTAGGCAGGGCCAAGTTGTGGAAGACTGCTCAGTATCATATGGATGCTGTGAAGCCTTTGGGAAGAGCAGTGATGTGATGACAACTGGGAGTTAGAAAGGTTGAGATAGAAAATTGAAATGACTTGAGACGGGGAGAACTAAAGGCAGGACTAGTCAAGATTTCAATGTGAGGGTGAGGTAGTCATTAGTTGGTGAATGAGAATCTTAGCCATCTTGGTAAAACAGGAAACAAGGTAACTGGAAGTGAATTAGAAGAAGGTGAAATTGGAAAGGAGAACTTAATGCTCCTAAGCTTCTGCCATCTGACCCGAACACTCTTTCTTGCTGGGCTGACTGTGTGGCTCCACATCTCTGTCATCTAGTAGTATTCTTCTAAGGCACGCACAGAAATTTCCATTTCATGATTATTTTGAGCATCACAAATTGCCAGGACAATTTGTATAGTTACAGGGCTTATTCTATTTGGATTTTGTTAATTAAATGTTGTTGATTTTGTAAATTAATTTAAGAAATTAAAACAATTTATTTTTGTTAAATTAAAATTCTTGCCACAGAAACTGCTCTTTACAGCACTTTTAATGAACAAACAGCAAAGTTTGTGGTTCTCTAGCAACTGGCTTTTCTTTGAGTTTATGAAGCCAAAGTAACCACAGAACAGTCACAGAGCTGTGGCTTTTGTCTAGATGTCCTTGTGCACGAGGAGGCAGACGTGGGCTGAGCAAATAACATAGTCATTCTGGATCTGAAATGTAGTGTGTGTTTAGTTAGCTTAATTAAAAATTCCTCAGCTACATTTTAAAATATTTTGAGCACCATTCAAAAATTTGAATTCTTCCTATACTGGCTAGTTATAGAATTTGGGGGTTTATGTTCAAGATGATTTGCTTTCCTAGAGGAAAGATTAATCAGCATTCTAAGATACTACTTGAGTATACTTGCATCCAGAAGCAGACAACAGCCTAGGGAGAACAGGGAATCTACACAGCCTCTAAGGGGAGAAAACGCACAGGATCTTTACATTAAAGAAACTAACCCGCAAAACCCAGAATCATAGAAATGAGTCCAATAAGGAGAAAGATGATTTATTGTACAAAATACTGTGGTTTTCAGAGACTTAAGGTGCTGTGTGTCTAGCGACTTGGATGAGGGTCTGCTAGTGACTCAGTCTTGCTATGGTGACACAGGTTCCTGTGTGGGTCCTTTTCAAAAGTGGTATCTTAGGCGTGGTGCCCCACTTGCCTTCAGTGTTGAAACCATAATGCAGATGCCTCTAAGGAGCTGGTGTTTCCTTTGAGCCCCCACAGCTCTTCTGGCAGAGACCAAGCCTCATGCAGAAATGAGTGTCTCAAGAGCTTTTTGATTATATACATATTTGTGAAGAGTCAGCTGCTCGTCATCACTAATAATAGGTTTCAATTTCATCACAGGAAGATGTAAACCAGGAACAGTATTTAGAAATTAGTCAAAAGCTTGTGGAAATCTGACCTATGTCATGGGAGGAAGGACAAATAGGATCTTAAGAGTTTCAGAAGCTGTGAGAGCATCACATGTGAAAGGATGGATGGGAGAATGGGTTAGAAAAAGCTATCTTTGTAAGTGTGAAGCTTAATCTTTATTGTCAATTTGATGGGGTTCAGGATCACCATGAAAACCAACCTCTGGGCATGTCTGTGAGGGAATTTGTAGGTTATGTTGAGGTGGGAAGAACTGCCATGAATGTTGGTCCATCATTCTGGGGGCTGGTCCCAGAGTGAATGAAAGGGAGAAAGCGAGTGAGGACCAAGTTTCATCTTTTTCTGCTTCCTGACTGTGTACGCACTGTGACCAGCTGTCTCAACCTCCTGCTGCCATGACTTCTCTCCATGATGGACAGTATCCTTAAACTGTGAGCCAGAGTAAACTCTTCCTCCTTAAGTCATTTCTGTCAGGAATTTGGTCACAGCAGCAAGATAAGTAACTAATGCAGGAAGGAAGTGATGTAAGATAATGAGCATGCTGAGGAAAGCAGAACATGGCACAGAGACTTTCATGTCTTTGTTTTTCAACGCCTGCGCAAGAGAAAGTATGTGCTATGAGTCTGACCCCTTTAACCATATCAAGCCAGAAGCTTTGAGTACTGCTTAAAATGCCGCTGTCAGGCTGTGGAGCTTCTCCAGACTCACCCATCTTTAAGTTACTTTCAACTTTCTCATAATTCACTGATATCTACTCAGATATGCCTGGTTTTCTCATCTTCCTGAGACACAGTGGAATTTCTAATTGATCTATTTATCAGGCTTCTGACCTGGCAAACTCATAAGCTGTCTCTTGGCATCATGAATCTCATTCATAGATCAGAGATTTCCTATGTCTGAGCTGCCAGTGTCCAGGCACAGAGGCCCAATGTTTATTGTTCCTCTGGGGCTATGGAGCAAACGTTCTCCTTACGGACAAGAAAAAAAACTTGATTCAAGCACTTATAGACCAGCCCCCCCATTTGAATCCTCAAAGCATCTTCCCCTATAATGAGGCTGTCTGGATCCCAGGACCGTACCCACTGAAGATGTTTCTCAGGCAGCAGCCACTGATCGCCACTTCAGCTGCAAATGAGGAAGATGCATTTTCGGCTGAGCAGCAGTCTGCAGCATAAATGCTCAGCTGGCACCTCGCCTTGCTAATGACATGATTATATTTCTAAACCTGTGTCCAACAGTAGCTCTACAAGGTACTGGTATTTGCTTTGTGTCCAATGATTCATTTTATATCTCTATAATAGTGACAGAGTGAACCCTCCCCACCCCCACACCCCAAACAGGTTGCCTGGATCCCTAGACATCAGGCATGTAAGTGAATGAGCATATAAGTGAATGAAACATAAATGGGACTCCATAACCATCTCTTCGAAGATAATCCGTGGCTTTGCTAAGCCCAGAGGTGTTGGTTTGATTCTTGACTGAACAGTTCTGTGTGAATTCGGGCCACACACACCGTATTTCTCATGCGCTTGCTGTGTCATCTTCTACCTTGCAGTTCCTAAAGCTGGCTCTTAAGCACTCTGCTATTATCTTTCTTTACTGTCTTCCCTGGAGCATCAGTAGGTTTATGTTAAGGTGTCTGCTTTCTCTTCCCTGTGGATAGTTTTCTCTTTCATTTCTCCAACCTCAGATTTCCACTTGGTTCTAATGTGGCACCCTTAGCTGCTCTCCTTGATGCCTTCATTGTTAGGAAATCACTCAGGAACTCTTCTGCCCAGGCCTGAATGTGTCTTTCCTTAAAATCTCTGTAATTTGCTCCCAGGTTTGTACTTGTGACGTTGAAATAGATAATTTGTCTTTTATTCTGATAGACATTCATCCGTCCTCTGGTCCTATGAGGTTTCTTTGAATAGTTCTTTGTTGGAAATGGAAAGAAAGAGAAAACAAAGAACTATTCATAGAAATTCACAGGACCAGAGAATGATGGTTTATCAGACTTTGTCCATTTTCTTCTCCACTTTCCAAGCCTCTTATTCTAAAAACAAAACAAAACAACAACAACAAAAGGACACACACACACACACACACACACACACACACACACACACACTTATCTTTCTATTTTCAGATAGATCCATAGTAGAACATCCATCCTATTGTGAAATCATGTGTTGATTTCCATAGCCTAAAATAGATGAGCCTAAATGCCGAATTTTCTGTAGTGAGCACAATGACAATGTGGATCTCTCAGGTTTTGTATTAAGCGGGATTACTGCTCCCTTAAAGGTGGGATTAAACTCACAGACCTGGGTTAAGTAAGTTTGGCGTAAGTTTTAGAAAACACTTGGTCTCTATTGTTCGTATGATGAATGCAACAAGAAGGTGGAATGAAATTGGGGTCTTGCTACAGCAGGCTGGATTTGAATTAGACAACAAAGAGAAAGCTGCAGCGATGCATGCCCTTGAACCAAGCAGTGGTTCTTTCCTCCAGTCCGTTAGTAAGTGCTAAGGCCTTCCCTGAACAGTGCATTTCCTTTCCTTGATTTATTTTTCTCTACAGTAGTAACTCTCATTTTCTATACTTGGTGTTTTACTTGTGTGTTATTTTCTTGTCCTCAATAGCTTGGGTACCCTAGGAGGGCAGGGATCGTTGTCTGTTTTTCACTGCTGTCTCTCTAGTTCTGGAAGCATAACTGACACAAGATAGAAGCTCAACATTTATATAAATAATTGTATGTTTTTATAAATATTTGTACAGCGGGTAGACTCTCCAATAGAAAACCTTATTTATTTATTGGTCAGTTTGATCACTTCTGCCTTCAAACATCTTAAATTTATTTCTATTTATCTGTGCAGAGTTTTCACTTTCTTTTCACTTGTTCATCCATCCCAGTCCTGATCAGAGTGCGGTGCCATTGGGAAGCATTCCCTGAAGTCCCTAACCCTAACCCTAACTTTAGGAGGTGGGGCCTGGGTGGAGGAAGTGGGTCACTGGGGGGTTGGTGGGCTTTATGTTTTCAGAGCCTAGCTTCTCTTCCTGTTCTATCTCTGCTTCCTGATCTGTGGAGATGTAAGCAAGCATCCTCCAGCTCCTCCAGCAAGTCATTCCCTCCACTGTGTCTTCACCTGAGGGACGGTATCCCTGCAAACAGGGGCCCAAATAAAACCTTCCCTCTTAAGTTGATTCTTGTGGTATTAGGTTACAGTGACAGAAAAAATAACCAGTACACCTCTCCATTAAAAATAACTAATCCAAAGTAACTAATATACCTTCCATTAAAAACTAATTTCTACGTGAGTTTAGTGCTTTTTTAATGCACTTAATTTTGGCAGAACTTTTCATGAAAATCTTGTGTGGAGAAAAGCCAGTGAAGACAAAATATACTCGAGGATGAGTTCATGTTGTTGATATTTAAAAATAGAAACTGATCACAGAGATCTGGAAATAGTAAGTGAGAGAGGATTCTGGGCATCCACCTGCAAATCCCCTGCAAGCCAGAGGCTTGTGGTATCCTTTTGCCTTTTGTCCCGTGGTTATCACATACCTCATGGCATGTAAAGAATGAGCTCCCCAAAGAACTGAGATCTTTCTCCGTGCTTGCAGAGTTACTAATGTTGATGTAGAAAAGTCATTTCTGCCTCCTTTTATTCAGTTATGAGGAAATAGCCTGTGATTTTTGTCTTCAGAGAGATCTGCTGTCCATGAACTATAACCTGCTAGCGGGATTTGGTCTAATGTTCTAAGATAACCCAGCTGTGGCAGGGGCTGAAAACATTACCATCCAAAGGCATATGAGGCAGCCATAGATCGAAAGTGAAATGTAAAATGCCATCAAAGAGTTCGTGGATGCTGAGGTGAAGTATTGGTTTGGAAGCATCACTAATGTGTGGGTGTTACTAGTTGTGTATGTGAAATGAGCCCTGTATGTATGTGTATGTATGTGTATGAGCCCTGGGGCAAACTTTGTCTTTAGTTTGTGCCGTAGCCTTCAGATCCCTCCCTTTCTAGAAGGAGTGAACCTGGCCCAAAGGACCAACCCATAATCTTGAGTACTAGCGATGGGGTTGAGAAGAGAAAAGGAGTACTTCATATATGGAGCACTTCTCAACTCGAACCTCAGAACCAGCAGCAGCTTTTGAACCCTGTTCCCTTTTAGATCAAACACTGACACTTTCACTTTAATCACAGGGCCAATTTTTCCTATTATAATCATCTAAGCATTCAACCAGATGATAGGCAAGTGCCGTTAGCAATCTGTAACTTGTGTCTTTCCGGGCAGGCTTGGGGATATTGTTTTTTTTCTGGTGCTTAAAGTCTGTAGATGCATTCTAGGTTTTCATTCTTAGATAATTTAGAACTGACAGTGACTCAGTAGCTAAACAAACAGACTGCCTTCTTCTCAACTGATCTTTTGTGGAAGAAGTCTGTGTATCTTTCCTGTTATTAAAGTACATAGTTGAGTTAGAGAGCAGGACAGTTATTAGAGTACATAGCTGGCTGGAGGGTAAGACAATTTTCAGACTTCAGAGTTGAGTTGGAGGGCAGGACAATGGGATATTGTTGGGATATATGTTGTATATTTTTGACTGCAGAAGAAGCAAAACAGGCAGCCTTATCCTTATGGTACTTGGTGAAACAATAAATGTGAATCAGCACTAATCAGATTGGTGCCCTGTAATTTATTCTAGACACCTATTCTTGACCTGGGTCTAACCTTTGAAGAAGGGAGACTTTTAACATGAGATTTTCACTCACCTCATTGTTCGTTCTTATTCTTAACAACACAGGGAGTTTTGTAGGGCTCACTTGTTTGAACCTGGGATTCTGTTCAAACTGTACTCATCACATTTTCCTAGAGTACATGAGAGTTCCTCAATGGCTGTGCCACTTCGGGTCTTCCTTTCTCTCAAGACTGAGAATGCTCCAGGACCTACCAAAGTATCTGGATCTTCCTCTCCCTGGAACAGGACTAATCCCTGAGTTAAGACGCAGTTTTTCAAGCCTGTGAATCTCTTTGACTATGTTGCTTCTCTAAGGTTGATAGTATTTATGAAGCTGAAATGAAGGATGGCATTACGCTATAAAGAGTTGAAGTTGTACTTTTACCCTTTGATATTCTATTTATATATAGATGGAGAGAAATATAAAATATAAAATATATAAAATCCCCCAGGGCAAGAAGGCATAAGCTTCTCTAAGGCAGGGCAGGGAGGAATGCAGATTGGTGCATGTGAAGAGTTTGTCGAGGTGAAAGAAGGACTGACTTGATGGCTGTCTGAAGAAGAAGGAATGCAAAGTACAAGCCTTCCCTGTTGTTTATGTTTTTCTTTGCAGATACCTTGACTATGAATAATAGTTTCTATAAGAAAGACAGGATGTGTTCTGACAGGAAGGTTGGGAGCTGTGACAGGCAGAAGAAAAATGAAGCAAACAACATGGAGATGTGTCATAACTGCTGAATTTTACCTTGATCTACATCCAGTCATCAATGTCTTTTCAGAGTGCTAGGTACTCATTCAAGAAATACTGTGTATACTTTGACTTTGAAGTAATGGATGGACTTTCAAGAGCAACATATGAAGATGAATCTTGTTGCTTTTTCCCTGCAGCATAAATTCATCAACTCATTCATCCATCCACAGTTATTTATTGAGAGCTCACCATGTGTTAGGTACTGGAATAGATATTAGAGATTTTCTAGAAATTACATAATAGTTAATGTTTTTATTTCATTAAACTGGGGCTGGAAAGATGGCTCAATGGTTAGGAGAGTTTGCTGCTCTTCCAGAGGACTAGAGTTTGGTTCCCAGCACCCATGGCAGGTGGCGCATAATGTTCTGTAGCTCCAGCTCCAGGGACTGACTCTGACATGCTTTATTCCATTGGTACCCACACATTCTTGGAAAATACACACAAATGAAAAATAATTTTAAAAAATCTTAAAAATTTTGTTTTATAACTCAAGGTAGTCTTCCAACCAGAAATCATTCAATGACTAGAAAAGGAAGTGATAAATATGATTAGTTAATAAGATTTTAGTATCCAGATTTCAGTGGCCTTATAAAAAAAATTAACTATATGAAACATCAAATCTTTAGTGTATGTGTGTGGCGTATGTATATGTTTGTGTGTGTATGTGTTTGAGTGTAGAGGCCAGAGGTTGATGTTAGTGTCATCTTATATTTCTCTTCATCTATTGTCTGAGACAGGGTCTCTCAGTGAAACTGGAGTTAATTAATTTGGGTCGGCTGGCTAATTGGTAAGCTCCAAGGATCCACCCACCTCTGCCTCTTCACCCAGATCTAGGTTTATGGGTGTCTGTTGCTGTGCCTGGCCTTTACTTGAGTGTTGGGGACTCAAACTTAGGTCCTTCTGCTTATGTGGCAGGTATTTTACTATTAGAGTCATCTCCCTAGACCCTGAAATATTGTCTTATAATTAAAAGCCAATTATGACTAAGAAAAGATGTGATTAAGTCTGGGGATGGCCTATTTGTTGCTCAAGTTGAAATATAAATAGCATTCTGTGTGCTTACCTTTTTGGACTAGCAGCATCTGTAGCAGTTAAATCTTTCTATCTCTTAGGATGGAATTACTATGTAATGCTGTAGAAAAAGCTACATAAGCTCTTAGTCAGAAATGTGGGAGACAGAATAGGAAAAACAGACAGTGGGTCAAAGAAAAGTTATGAGTCAAGATAGAAAGTTAGTGGGTAAATCATAGAATATATGCTGCTAGGTAAGACAGTGGAGGATAGAGAACCCAAAGTGTGGCCATCCTTGAAAGGAATTATGAAACAGTCACCTGTCTAATGGTTACAGTGAAGGGAAAACTGGTGATGAGCTAACCTCCTATGGAAAAAAAGCACAGTAGACAAGACAGCAAGAGTCAGAAGGCGGCCTGTCTATGACCTAATTTAAAAAAGCCAGGATCAGTGTTAGTGATTCATTAGTGGGGAGGAAAGACTGTGTGTGGTGTAGTTAGTGCTCAGAAAAGCTTTCTAGGGTCTGAGGATTAGTGGAGGGCTTGCTTAGTATGCTTGCATGAAGCCCTGGGTTTGATCTGAAGCACCGTATAAACTTAGTGTGGTGGTCACATTGGTAATCTCAGCATGTGAAAACTGAGCGCTGGAAGTTCAAGGTCATTTTTGTGTACATAGTAAGTTGGAAGCCAGCCTGGGATACATACAATCTTATCTAAAAGAAAAAAAAAAAAAAAAAAAAAGAAGCCAAAGGATGGAGAAATGTGCAAAAAATAAAGAATTTTGACATGGCATAGCCTTGCACTCATGAACTCAGTGTAGCTGTGGTTACCTGCATAAAATTTGCACAAGAATGGAATGGTGAACATTTCATCATGGATGAGGGAGTGGCCCATGAGGCCCCACCCTTTCGTGAAGGACTAATGGCCCTTTAATGGTTGCTGGGAGAGGAGAGTGTAGCCTCTGCTAAGTTACTCTTGTCTGGTAAATAACCTCCCACCTATGCAAAGAAGCCTGATTAAACTCAGGGGATCACACCTAAATAGAAGACAATAGGAGAGGGATTTGTTAGGAAGAAGGGTGTCGGTGGGGATGAGAGAGTAATGAGGGATGAAAATGGCTGCAATTCATTATATACATGTATGAAACTCAGAGAATGTTTAAAAAGGAAAAAAAAAAGGCTTAGTGTTTGCTATACAAGTCCGTGCCATATAGAACAAGTGAGCCAGCTATTCAATGAAGATGAAGCTCAGATAAGTGTGGGAGGAGACTGAAGTATTATCTGCAATAACAGCCGGGGAGGCTGAATATAGGAGTGCCCAGGCCTTGTATGTCTGCCAGGGAAAGCAGGAATGAAAGCCAGGGAGAGTGAGTTTATTACTGATGTTACCCAGGAAGTGTTAGCATCTACACAAAGATTATCACTGTATGCTTGATTTCTGAGATAATTTGGAATTTTAATTAAACATCCAAGTAAAACTTCATTAATAAAACTTCCTGGTAGAAGGATTGACCCATATTTCAGATGTTTCCCAGTGTGTGTGAAATGAAAATTTTCAACTTGCAACATTTCATGATGCTCTTGACTTGGAAAAATTAGGATGACAAACATGAGGACTTAAAATTTCTTTTGGAATTACAATCCCCCCTCCTCCTGGAAATGACAGCTTAATTATTTATGGTTCCTCAAGGATCAGTTTCATCAATGGTTAGGTTGCAGCAAACTTGTATGTGAACAATATCTTTTGGAGAAATCTAATGAGACTCTTCTTTACATTCAAATCTTGGGTAGTCAGGAAAAGAGCATGTTACTATATGCCATAGTTTGAGCTCACGTGATGGAAGCTTGGTCCTCAGTATGCTGATATTGGGACACCTGAGGCTTTAAGTAAAGCTTAGTGCAAGGTTATTAGGTCATTGGGGATGCTGCTTTTAGAAGGGATTGCTATAGTTCAATGGAGAACTCAAAGATAATTAATTCATTAATATACTTACTGATGGGTTTATACAAGAGATTGGGCAATACAGAATTAAGAGGAGCTCCTCTTTTCGGTGCCCTGTCTCACTGTGTGAGCTCTTCCTCTCAGCCGTGCTCCCAGCATGAGGCAATCTGCCACGAGAGGCCCTGGCCAGGGCTGAGCAGATGGCAGCACTATGTTTTTGAGTCTTCAAAATTATGAGCTAAATATAAGTATTTTCCTAACCCAGATGCAGGTGTGTTGTCATAGCAATGGAAAGTGGACAAGTGCAGTTTATAAATGAACTATCAAGTCCACAAAGAGCTTTGTAGTCACTTGGGAAGCACTTTGCTGTAATTTTTTCAAGAACTGTATGCTATCAAATGTCTTGGGCTCATTCTTTCTTTTTCTTTCTAAATAAAATTTTAGTTCATTCTTTGCAATGGCTATACGTGTATACATCGTATTTTGATCATATCTACTTTCTATGCTGCTAAGTCCCCCTGCGTCCCCTGCAAGTGTCCCCCTCTCAACTTCTCTCTCTTTTTCTACTCACCCACTGAGCTGATTCCCATATACCCGTATACACACGGGCGTTAGGTCTTCTACTGGGGCATGGGCAACCTACCTTGACTGCAGGCATCATGGTGTTGAAACAGTAATAGAAACTCAGTCAGCCAGGGCTAGTCTGAACACAATTCCGAAAGAGCAGGAGTTGTGGATTTAAGGAAATCAAGAAAGATTCAGCAATACCAGACTGAATTTGGCAGGAAGATGAATTCACTTCCAGGAATGCTGGAGAATTACTATCATAACTATAGAAGACAGAAAAACACATGCTATGTAGCCATTCTGAATGGTGGGTGGAGGGAAGAGAATAGTGCAGAAGTGGGGAAAATCGCTATCACCAATGAGAAGAAAATCTTTATAATAAAACTAGACTGAAAAATGACCTTTAGCTTCGGAAAGATACCATTCCAACGAAGCGTGAAATGAAGGTTTCTTCTGAGGGCTAATTTACATTTTTCTCAGTTTTCAATATGTTATAGTAGAGGTATTCTGTGTGATTAGTTTCTTTCTTTCTTTCTTTCTTTTTTTTTTCTCTTTGATAAAGAAAAAAAATGTGTCAGCTTGATACACCTGGATAAAAACAGTTAGTCAGGTGATTCTTATGAAAGCATGACTAAAGCCTGACTGAGCCTTGCTAGGGCAGGGGCTTTTCGGGGCTTGCCCCAAGATAGTATTTTGTGAAGCTATGCAGGGATTTCCCTCCAAGCTCAGCATGACTGACATAGAACTTGCAGTAGAAGAAGGAGATCTTCTAGGAGGCAACGAATATATTTGCCTGGTACTACTGTACAGTGCTACGTGACTGCAAAGCATTTGCTATGGACAGAGGGCAAGCCCACTGAAGTTGTCCATGTTCTAAACCCTGGAGCCATTAACATGTTACCTTACAAGTCAAAGGAACTTGAAAATATGATTAAGGTTAATGACTTTGAAATGATCTGCGTGAGTTCAGTCTAATCACAAGAGGGTCGGAGAGGCACTGATGAAAACAGGAGATAGGAGCTGGTCGGGAATGGCAGGACCCCAGCGCAGCAGTTCCAGGAATAGCCTTGTTGGAAGACAGGAATACCAGAGGAGAATTTGGTTCCTGATTCCCGTTTTCTTTGAAATGAGCATTTCTTTCTGGAATTTCTATGTGAACATGTTGCTGATACAGGGAGGTGAGAGGCACCTGAATACTTCTAGGTTGGGCCAACTGCACTGAACAGTTCAACACACTCTCTGGGCCTCACTCACCCCCCTGCGTCTTCTATAAGCCCTATACAGAGCCCCAGGCTAACAGCATGGTGGTACCCTGTTCCTGGGATTTGTTCCTGCTACATAGGAGCCCCGCTTTCTTTCCTTCTCACTCTCCCTATACTAAAATACTCCTTTCTAAAACTCATCCTCCGTGAATTTTATGTCCATGAATTTAATTATTCAAATTTATGAGACATCTGTTGTGTTGCTGTGAGCATCGGGTACCCTAACTCCTGAATGAGAGCCCCCCTGAGGTAAGAGGAAAGGCCTTCTTTGAGCTCACCTTGTGATTCCTGTATCAGTATGGTAATAGAAGAGTCAGTCAGAGAGAAGTACTTGACCCCTTGTTGATGCCTTTGGAGATGAGGGGTGTGGTGATGGGTCAATATGAGCCAGAAGAGACGGGAGAGAGTCCCAGCCACTCAGAAAGGAATGCAGCACTACCTGACTTATTGGTTTTAAATCTTAAGATAAAATAAATACTTGTCATTTTAGGATTCTTCTTGGAGAGTTACCATAATAACTTATGAATTCTAACCTTGTGTTGCATTGTGCCACCACGTCTTTATTGTCTATTGCGAGTTTGTCTTAGGAAGTTTATGAAAACAAGGCTAGAACATTATCTTAACTTCTTAAAAAAATTTGAACACAAAACGTGATTTTTAAAGATTGAATTAGTACACTGATTAAGTACATTAATAAATTACTTATCCTTTCACTTAAAAATTCTTTATGGAGACATAATGTCAGCTAAATATTTGATTAGGTTTTTGGAGGTAGCTGTATAGAATCATTACATTATAGTTAATAAAAATGCACTTCTGAAGGAAGAAATCTTAAGGGAGGGGGACAGTAGAATACATGTGACTTGAAAGAAGAGGGAGTGCAAATGTTTAAGTTGGAGGAATGGGGTGAGGAGGAGGCGGGGGGAAGGAAGTTTAACCAAAGCTAAAGTTTATTAAAAAGCGTTATGGAATCCTACCACACTGTAAGCTAATTTAAAAAATGTAATAAAAAAGAGTTTGAACAGATTTACTCCTCATGAACAGATAATGCTGCTCCTAGTGGTACAAGGGAGAAAGAGCAGCCCCTTGGAGGTTTTTAGTCTCATTCAGAAAAGATTTTTTAAGAATGGACTTAAATAGAAGGTTTAGCACAATTTTATTAGAATTTAAAGAAAATTCCTTAGGACAGGAAAGCTGGGCATCTCGGCAGCTGCCTTGAGGAGGGGAATGGAGGGGAGAGGGAAAAACACCGTGAAGCCATGCAGGTTTAGAGCCTGCAAGGAGGTCAGACACCTCAAGGAGGACTGGCCGCCACATGGCAGGGAGAACAAAGCTTTAGAGAACAAGTAAAGAAATACAAGATGCTAGGGCAGCCCAGAGCTTTAAAGAACACATTTTGAGAAAAGGAATATGAAGAAGAAAAGAAGAGAGCACACTTTTCTGAATTCTCTGACTGACAGAGACCTCATGTCTACAACTGGGACCACAAGAAGAGCACTAGTAGGCAGGATTCTGAGCAAGAAAAGTTCACTATCTCATTAATGCACTAGGTGTTCCGCCCATCTATTTAGCATGAATTAAGGTGAACCTGCCTTCGTAGTGGGAGTCCTGTGACCAGGTGATTGACCAGTGAAGGGAAAGGTGGATCTTTATCCAGACCAGAGGTTTTATAGTTTTGATCAATTAATCTTATGGGGCTTTTGCTACCTTAGCACTAGAAGCCATAGGTTATTAAAGGAAAGTCCCAATGGCTGGAGTTGGATACCTCCCCAAGTTGCTTTTGGTCAGTGTTTTATCTCAGCAATAGGAAGAAACTAGAACACTAGGCTTGCTTCACTTTGTTGTTTTCACTCTAATGGACATTTAGAGTTTTCTTCCTTGTACTAAATTAAGTCATTCACTCTCCACTTTCATCTCCTGCAAATTTGCTTAAATCCGTGGTCTATTGCCACTTGTTCTTGTTTTCTGACCTTTAGGGTAGACTATTTTTGTTTTCTCCTGGGAAGCTAGAACAGTATGGACCTGCATGATCCCCTAGGAAAAATAAGCCATGATACAATGGCTTTCCTGTGTTAACTGATAAGATAGGAAGAAAGAAATAAACCATTTCGTAGGGCTTTATTCTTGTTTCTAGGTGGTGACTAGGCTATACTCAGAACTTGCAGATAATATATATATATATATATATATATATATATATATATATATATATATATATTTCTGTGGAGATAGGTCAGAATAAATCAAAGTGAACAATTAATGTAGTAAATAAAATAATATTTAGATGATTTTTTTATTACCACCATTTACTTTTTAGATTATAAATCTTAAGGATGCAGGCAGATTATCTTCCAGCATGTCTCATGAAGTTGTTTACTTCCTAGATATTAGAGATGCTTCTGCTGAGGTAAGTGTCTGGACCAAAAATAACTACATTAGTTCCCGAGAGATTTTTCCCCTTTTCTTTCTTTTGTTACTATTTTAGTAATGGTACAGTACCAGGCAAAAAGAGAAAGCCATCTATTACCAATAAAACGAGTTTGGGAGCTTGAAAAGTATAGACTACTCTGTAGATATCTAGCCAACTATTTTGTTTGGTAAGATGGTCTTGAGTCCATTTCATGTTTTCTATGTGATGTACGTTTTAAAACATGGCTACTCTTTGAAAGAAGGGCACAGTGGCTATTGGAGCAGAACATGCAGAAATGGGAAAACAAATGACAGAAAATGTGTTGAGGCTATTCAGGGAGGTGATTTTTGGCCAGATGATCAGACGCACAGATGTTAATTGCTCTTCTTTTTCTCACGCATGGTTGCATTATTGCTGTACCACGCCTGCCTGTATGTGTCTACAGAGTGCACTTGACTGATGCTGCTGATAGTGCAGGGAGGGTGTAGCGTGAGAACAAAGGCCCTGGGAGTGATCACGGAAGAGCCAGTAGCATGCCTGGGCAGACAACAGGAGGAATAGTAACGTGAGGAAGGCAGCACGCACACCTGAGAGGCTGTGAAGAAGACATGGGATCTCCTGTGTTCTACCTTGCACATGAAGGCATCTTTTCATGAACTTTGGAGTCTTAAGAACTTCATCAGCATGGAGAAGTCACAATTCTCCCTCTTTTATGCTTTGTTTATTGTAACTTCTGTCCCTAAGCAACATGACAATTTTGGCACAGGTAGAATTAGTCATGTATGGAGAGAGTGCAGAGGACACAGCCCTGGGGCACATAAAAATTGGTTACCCAGAAAAGCTAAGAAGGCTGCAAAGAGCACCTATCAGAAGAAAGTAGTATGGTATTGGAGCAAAGCCAGAGAAAGAGGGCTCACAAAAGCTCAAAGAGGCTAAATTCAAAGAGCAAATCATAGACTAATAGGGAGACAGAATAAGGTGTAGAGAGATTCATTTACTGGATTCGGAGACACAGAATAGATCCACTGGCATTATGGAAAGAAGCCGCATTAGGGAGCATTTATTCATTAAGGATTTCCAATAGTTCTTTTTATTTTATTTTTTTGTGTGTACCTATTGAGCTTGTATTCTGAGTGAGGTAATGCCATCCTTGGGAATGAAATTAATTCTTTAATTTTTTTTTCTTTTTAAAAGTTATTTGAGAGTTCCACTTTGGGCATTTACATTATTTCCTCCTTCCCCTCACCCTGCTTCAACTCAACTCTTCCTGTCGCCCCAGTCCTTTTCTATAATGTATATGCATCCTACTGAGTCTACTTAGTGTTACCCAGATGTGCATGTACTTAGGGCTGATCACTTGAACTGGGAGTTCATTCCTGAAGAGAGCTGTTTCCCCCTCCCTCAGCAGCCATTGACTCTCTGTAGTTCTTCATCTAGCAATGGGGTCTTCTGAAATTTTCCTCCATCACCGTTGGCAAGTTAACTGGAGTGGTCTTTGCAGTTCTTATGTACATATTTCTTTAAACATCTAACATGAGTATTGGAGGATTTATGTGTAAAAATATAGACATAGCTCTACTTTCATGGTGGTTAATGGGGGAAAGAAGACTTACAAATCTAACAACAATTACAAAGGCAAAGAATGACCTTGGCATGTTGGAAGAATAAAAAGCGCTATTTTCTCTTGGGTACAGTGAGAAAAATAGAAAACATATGAGAAAATATGAGATGATCAGGGGCTACTCCCAAGGAGTGCTCTGGGAGAAAGTGTGTATTAGTTACTTTTGCCATGGCAGTGACAAAACATCTGACAAAGTTCTGGGTAGATGACTCAGTGGGTAAAGTGCTTGTTGTGTTTCAGATACCCAGAACCCATGTAAAACTGGATGAGGAATTTGAATCTCTATTCCTAGCACTCCTTCTTCAGGATGGAAGGCAACAGCAGGATGATTCTTGGAAGCTTGCAGGCCAGCTAGCCTGCGTACGCAGTGGCGAACAAGAGACCCTTTCCCAAGCAAGGTGGAAGGTGAGGACCAATATCTGAGGTTGTCCTCTGACCTCTGCACATAGACCACTACATCTGCATGCCTCGCATCTCTCTCTCTCTTACACACACATGAATAAATCTTGACTTAAGGAAGAAAGGGTTCATCTCTCACAGTTTGTGGGGTGTCATCTATCATGGAGGTGATGGCGTGGTGGTGGGAGTCTGAGGTGGCTGGTCACAGTGTGTCAGCGGCCAGGAAGCAGAGAGATGCATGCCGGTGCTCGGCTGGTGCTCTCCTTTCCCCTCTTTTATTTCTTCTTAAACACCGTCCTATGCCGTCCCATCACACATACTCAAGGCTTGTTTTATGCTCAGTTAATCCTTCCTGGAAACACCCTCACAGACATACCCAAAGATCTGTCTCACTAATCCCCTGGGTGTTTCCTAATCCAAGAGGTTGACAGTTGAAATTAATCACCATAAAAAGGAATTAAATATTATCCCAATATGCAACGGGAAGACTGTAGAGAGTCTTTATACATGTGATAAGATTTTTGTTTTGAAGATCAAATGAGAGATAAGGAAGTAGCAATCACAAAAGTAGTTAACTTCCTAAAAATTCTGTGCTGAACATTATAGAAAATAGCATGTTGATTACTTTCCATGAGTCAAACATGGAAAAATAGTTTTTAAGGATCATTAACTGCATAAATGTCATAACTAACAAAGTAGGAGATATTATTAGACTTACTTTTCTTTTTTAAAAATGCATTTAAAAATATTTATTTATTTTTATTTTATGTGTACAGATGTTTCGCCTGCATGTATGTATAGGTACCATGAGTGTATAGTGCCTGCAGAGGCTAAAAAAGGGCAATGCATCTCCTGGAGCTGGGGTTAGAGATAGTTGTGAGCCACAGTGTGGGTGTTGGGAACTAACCTGATCTTCTGCAAGAGCAGCCAGTGCTCTTAACCACTGAGTCATCTCTCCAGCTTCAGCCTATTCCCTATTCTCCTTTCCAACTTCTCTTATCTCCTTCAAAACACATCCCCCTCCAAACTTCCTGTGCTATGGTTTTGGCTGGCTCAATCTTGTGTAAGTCTTGTATAGGTAGCCATAAATGTTTTGAGTTCATGATTTGACAGCCATGTCATGTCTAGAAGACAGCATTTCATAGCACTCTTCCCCATCCTCTGAATTTGCATTCTTTTCACCTTTTCTTCCAAAATGTTCCCTGAGCCTTGGTGGGGGTGGTCATGGGGTTAATACTGATGCTCCATTTAGTAATGAGTCCTCATTCTCTTATTTCAACACTTAGAGGAGTGTGCCTCTCTTGGTTGACTGCTGTCCAGAGAAGGTTGAGAGCAGCCCAGGTTTATAGGTATAAACATAAATATTTAGAAGACAATTTCACAGCATGACCATTTAGCAAAATAACAGTAGCACAGGCTTATGCATCCACAGACTTTTGACCAGGATTACAGTACCAGGCATGAAATTTCCTCCTGTGTAGCAGGCCCCAAATCCAATCAGAAAAGTGATTAGTTACCCAACAATAGTTCTGCTACTATTGCACCAATGGGCACATCTTGCCTGACAGATCAGTACTGCAGCATGCAGGGTCCAGCACCGAGTAAGATAATTTTTACCTCCCCAGCCCCCAACAACATGCATAGTACCTTCTGGTACTATGGAAGCTGGCCAGCAGGTTTCGAGATTGGTCTGAGGTTGAATTTTCTGTCCTGCAGCCAAAGTGCATGAAGTATTCAGCAATAGGGTCTTACCATGTAGTTATGGTGGGGGACCAAGAGCAGTAGCAATAGCCTGTGTTGTTTTGGAGACCTTTGAAATCTCCGTAATTGATGACTCATAGGGAAGTATTCCATGCCAAAGCTGCGATTTTCGTTTACTAATCCATAGACATATTCTTTCGTACCTCTATCATAAGGCATGATTTGACTTCCCTTTTATAGGATCCACAATATCAGTCATCATAATATCACCCTTTGTTACCTATTGAGTTAGCAACATGATGATTCCAAAGTACCTCGGTGACAGCTTTAGCTTCTAGTTCACTAGAATCATTGTTGTGTCTCCTGGTAGAAGCATTCTTCTTTTTTAAACTATTCAGGCCAGCAGAATATAAGTTACAGGAACAGGAAGAGCTTTCTTAGTGGATCACTAGCATTCCTTAGTTCCTAGACTCATGAATCCTGGACATGGGAAGAACAGCATAATCTATTAGATGCAGATTCAGAGGATTTACACCCACCTAGAGAACCTTGCCCTAACCCTGTAAAGTCCTGCCATTTATGTGGGAAGGCCAGTGGAGCTTTCTCAGAAGACAGCTGCTTCAGGATGGTATGAAACATGCTAAGACCAATGAATTACATAATGGGCTCATGATCACATTTCTTTGTCTGTAAAGTTAGTTAACTGATCATAAGCAATGTTGTCCGGAATACCATGGCAGTAGATAAGCACTATGTAAGTTTATGAATGATATTTAGCAGAAACGTGTTCAAGGAAAGCAAACCCATATCCAGAATGTGTCTATCCCCTTAACAACAAAATACTGTGCTTTCCATGATGGACATGTGTTGCATGAATTCTCTCATGGTGAGAGAATTCAGCCTCATCCTACCCCCAGGTTTGAACTGACTGAGCGGACAGAGAATGTTCTTTAGAGAGATTAGTTTATTCCGTGTTACTTACAAGGAGTTCATCCCAGATAGAGATTTCTAAAGAGTATGCTGTCATTAATATAACACAGCAGTGTGGTATCTGGTGGAAGGAGAGGGGGACCAACATTCCTGTAAATTATAATATGGTCCTGGAGAGTGATATAGTCTTGCATTGCTCCTGTAATAGTGTATTCCTGCCCTTGACAAATGAAACCAAAATGATTCTGGTGGTTTTTACTAACATGGATTTGCTTAATCAATAGCAGTGTATCAGGTAACAGTGGATCTATTAATTTTTTTTTCAAATTATAAAATCATATAGTGCAGCTGCAACTGGAGCTTACAACTATGGTACTAGGCTTAGAATTGCCCATCCACTATCCTTTGCCAAGGATCATTAATTGCTTTTCTGGAAAGACCAAACAGATGGATTGAATGGGGATAACTGTTCCAAGTTCTTGTTATGATAGTACTCTCTGTTGTCCCTTCAAGAGTGGGTATTGCTTTTGGATTATTATTTTCCTATATAGGAGGTTGTTCTCTTGGGCTTTCCACCATAAGAGCTTTTAACTCACAGATCGGTGAACTTGTATAAGGATTTGACCAAGAGCTTCATCCATTTATATCAATTATGCAGTCAGGGACTGGGAAAATATTCACAGAATAAATTCAGGGGTGTCTAGGCTCACAGTGAGACAGAGCTGAACTAAAATTTCATTAGTTACTCAACCTCTATAAGTTGACTGATGGACCACTGTAATGTTCAGTCTCTGGAACTCATGTCAATTCAGAGCCAGATCCATTAGTATTTCTTAAAGCCTCTGGCATTGTTCACACGCAATTCTAGATGTAGTACATTGTGATGACCTGGTATCTGGGCTCATCTGACATTATATTTCAACCAGGTTCACATGATCAGCATTTTTGGCTACTTATTCACTTGCTGTTCTAGGAGCAAGCTTTCCATCTTTCTTAGGAATCAGTAGAAGAGAAGAATTTGCTGTTTTTAGTGGAATACTTCTTCATTTCAGGAGTATGATCTTGGTCTTTCCCCAGTATGTGTCATAAACTTTCTTGTAATAACACCTCCAGTGCAGTAGCGACTGCTGGCCCTGTGATTCACGAAGCAGGGCTGTTTACTGTGAAATCTGGGTTTGCTCTGCCATTCTTTCCAGTTCTGGGCCCAACTCAAAGCTGAAAGTCTTTCACAAACCCTGGCTAGTGGGTAGAAACAGTATTTTAGCTATGGAACAGGCTGTCTCTAGTACTTGGACAAACCAGTTTCATTGCATTCCTTTTTGGGGTGAAGTTCAAAGTACAGTAATCATTCTTTAACTTAGGAGGTAATGTCTTGGTATGTTCTAGGTCGCTAAAGCCACAGCTTAAAAATTTTTTTTGACATGGTCTTGCTCTGTATCCCAGTCTAGCCTCTGAAAGCATCTTATTAATTTATAGTTTAACCCTGATATACACAGAGAGTACGCTACTAGATTTTAATTTCTTATCATTTACTGATACTGCTTTATTGTCAAGTGTAGTAAATGTTCTATGTACACTGAGAGAGACTGTTGCTCTTCTGATAAGTAGAGTTTTCTTTCAATGTCAATCACTGAAGGGTGGTTGAAGTAATCTTTCGGTTCTTTAGTATTTTTGTTGACTTTGGTTTGCTTGCTTTATCAATTATTGAGAGACAAGTTCCATCAAATAGAATTCAGTCAAAAGAGGAGGAGCAGTACCAGTGACCGAGAATAAAGGAATGTGATGCCATTCTGCTGAAGAGAGCCATTTTAGAGCAGCTACTGAAGAAGCCTGTGGAATTTGTGGCCTGTTGTCCTGGTGGTGGACGTGGAGCTGCTGTGAATTAGAGGATAGATAGTGAGGAATAAAGATTAGATGCAAAGCAGAGAAAAGAAGGACAAGTTATGGTTTGTCGAGAAAACTCAACCCCAGGAGGACAGACTGGACTCTGGATTTGTCTTCCACCGTCTGGCCTGCCGAGGTGAGCGACCCCCATGAGTGGAGCCCTTGCACCTGGCCCTTGTAACTTGGCTCTTTGCTCTTGCTGCTTCCAAACTTTTCTCTTTGTTTTTCAGCAGTGTGTTTATAATGTGATTGCTGTGGTTTTAATTGTTCTTCCTGACCTCACTGAGCTTCCTGGGCCTCAGGGTTGGTATCTTTTTATCAATTTTGAAGAATCCTCGAAAAAAAATTACTTTATTTTTTTTCTATCTGTTTCTTTTCCTTCTGAGACTCCAGCTATTTCTATATTAAAGCATTAGATATTGTTACATAATTCCTGGTTGTTGTGTTGCATATAAAAATTCTGTAATTCATCTTGTGATAATTAGTTTCAGCTTAGTACTGTTTTTCTTTTGGTAAATCCAGTTTACAGTTAAGTCAATTGAATGACACCTTATTTTTCTAATTTTAATTTATTTCTATCTCTCTGATGAATATTTCCTTTCTGTATTAGTTAGCTCACCTGCTATAGCAAGATGTCAAAGGCTAGGGATCTTCAATAACATTCTGGACGCTAGACCTCCAAGGGCAAGATGCCACTTAGGTTGCTTTATGGCGAAGCCCCTGTTCTTGCAAAGCATAAGGCTGCCTTCCTACATGACCTCAAATGCAAATGTAGAGAATGAGAAAAGGTCTTTAGTGTCTCTTACAAGATGCCAACTCTATTAGATTAGGCCTCCACCCTTATGAACTCATTTAATCTTAATTATCTCCTAAAGTCTCTAATCTTAAATATACTCACATTAGAGATTAGGGCTTTAGCATACATTCTCGGGAGACATACAGTGCAGCCCATAAAATGCCCCCAGGATGTACCATATTAACTGGCTTCACTGCATCTCATAACGTATATAACTTTGGATCTTACATCTAAACAGTAGAATTTGAAGTAAATGCTATTTTTAGCTCTTACATGTACAACTCTTCTTAGGCCACTAGGGGACTGAGATAAAGCAGTCGAGGGTGCTGTGATTTGAATTCGAATTGTCCATCATAAGCTCATGTGTTTGAACACTGCTCTTTGGTTGGTGGTACTATAGAGAAGGGGTGGAGTAATACAGGAAGAAGTGAATCATGCGGCTGGGGCTTGAGATTTGATAGCTTGGGCCCACTTCCTGTTTCCTTTCCACTTCCTGACTGCAGATACAATGTGACAAGCTGCCTCATGCTCCTACCATCATGTCTTCCCCTCTGTGATGCACAGTATCCTCTTGAATGGTGAGCCACAACAAACCTTATCTTCCTAAAGTTGCCTCTTGTCTGGTATTTGTCTCTTAGATGAGTGACTCTCCTCTACCCTGGTGGTTGCTGTTTTGTACTCAGTGTATGGCTCAAAAAAGCAGGTTTCTGTCGGTTCTTTAGCCCTGCTGTCAGACTCCTCACGACTGCGCCTCAGAGTTGGTACTTTTTGGGTCTCTCGTTCTTCCTCCAGAAGACTGCTGCTGCCTTACTCTCCTTTCCTAGGAGTGTGAACTAAAACAAAGGGTTGGCTCATCAAATTAACCTCAGAATAAGCAGGTATCATAGCTGCTGTCATGCTTTACTTTCAAGGTAATGAAAAGGCTCAAGCAGAGCCGACAGAGGTCTGGAGGGTGGGTCTCAGGCCCATCTTTTCTACATCAGATGTATGTATTTTGGTTTAGAGTTGACTGGATCTCTCAGGGAGGTGTTGCTCACTTAGAGAGTGTAATCTATGACTTGTCTCTATTTAAAATCCCAGTTTATCTGACGTTTTCTAAGGAGCAATTGCTCGTAGTCCATAAATTCTGGGGGTTGTAGTTATTTTCTCCACGGGGAGATTAGACTAGACCACCTGACTTTCTTTGGAATTGTTTTTTGTTGCCCTCTTTTCTCTCCCTTAGCGGATCTTCTCAGTAGAAACTTGATGAATCACAGGCCAGCTGCTTTAACTTTTTTTCTACAGAAGGCTTGCTTTGAACCGTTATTTCATTGACTTTTTTTCCCTTTTTTTGCATCTTCTAGCATTGGATGGACTTAACAGCCACTATTTCTAGTATACCTGGCTTCTTCGCATTCTTCTGAACCGTGTGTTCTAAGTGGCGCTTCATTATGGCAGTTGATGTTTAGTTTGTGGGAAAATTTCCTATGCAACCGATTTCATCATAGCCGCCTTTCCATCTCTAGATCCTGTTGGTTAGCCACTGAGTTTCTTTAACTGTGTGTCCACTTCCTGAGCTCTCCTCTCCTCCTTTTCATCTCCTTCTTTCTGTTCTCCCAAGAGCATCTTTACTTAGTCATTGAACTCTTCTCCTGAATTTCAGAGAACTTCAGAGAACTCTTTTTGTTCTCTGACTTTCCCTTTTTATAATATGCATTTCGAAGTTCACAGCTACCTACCTTATCCTGCATATCCCCCTGAGAAATAAATGCATGTATCCTGATCCCTGTAAAATCTGCTTTACTACGCTTCTGCTTCAAAAACTTAGTTCTTTTTAAATGGGTTTTCTAATTGAAATTTTGTGCATTTCTTAATCATATTTAGAACCCCTCCCTTATCTGCTTCCCCATAGTCCCTATTCTGTCTTATATGTTAAGCCCTTTTTGGTCAAGCCTTTATATCCAGATGACCCTTGGTGCAAGTTCATCCACTGGAGTCTAGTCAGCCTATCTAGAGTCTCTCTCTTAATAAAGACCACATTTCCCTTACTCAGCAGTAATCAGTTGTCAATAGTTTCTCTGCTAAGATTGGGGCCTGCTTCCCATTTCCCCAGGTCTATGCGGGTTTTTGTCTGATTGAGTTTGCATGGGTCTTGTGCATGCTGACACCATTGCTGCAAGTTCATTTGAGCAAGTTCCCAGGAGCCTGGAAGACTCTGTTTCCTTATGTTCATGCACCAACCCTGGCTCTTACAATCTTTCTGCTCCCTCTTCTGCAATGTTCCCCGAAACCTGGGTGGGTGAGATTTAATATAGGAATCCTGTTGAGGGATTCACACTCTGTAGTCTCTTATTCTCTACACTTTGGTTAGTTATGGTCTTCTCTGTGTACATCACAACTCTGTTGCATGAGGAAGCTTTGCTGGTTAAGAGTTGAGGGATATATTAATGTTCTCTCTACCACATGTTCTACTATGTTCCTGAACCTTAGGTGTAGAGGTTCCACTGTAGATGCGTCACTTAGGGCTTGTCATCTCTCAGACATTTATTTTGTGTATGTGACTAGTTTTGGAACTCTATAATAGTCTCCATCTGTTGCAAAAAGAAGTTGTTTAGGGTGAATGGTATACTTGTATGTAAATGCAAGAATCCATATTTAGTATACAGTAAGAAATGATGTTTATCTAGGGATATGCCAGAGGTTGGGGAGTCTCTTGGATTACCTTGACCAACAATTTGCAGAGAAATTTCTCCTTTCTGGCACTGTGTTTCTTGTTATATAGCTTTCAGACATGTACATGCACTCATGTTTAGATATTGTATGTGTATTTTTCAGAGTCTTTTTAGTTAATATATTTCCCCCTGGGTTTTCATAACACCTAGGCTTTATTTATCCCTCCCCTCTCTCTTCCTGCCTAACCTCTCTCCTCCCTCCCCATTGAAGTATCTCCATTTTCCCCTTGATAATACCTGCTTCCTAATATTCCACCCTCTCTTGAGTTCCTTCTTCCCCTCCATCCCCATGGTTCCTTGTCTGTCCTTCCCTCCTCCCTTTCTAGTTGAGTACCCCCACTTCCCCATTTACCCCTTGGTAATATCTGTTTCCTACTACCCCCCCTCTCTTGGACTCTTTCTTTCCCTTTATCTCTGTGGTTCCTTTCCATTTTCCTGTCTTCGGCAGTTACATCAGGATATACACTCACATGTAAGGGATTGTGCGATGTTCAACAAATGAGGGAGAACATATGTTGCTTGTTTTTCTGTGTCTGTGTCCCTTCACTTAGTATAACAGTTTCTAGTTCCATCCATTTACCTGCAAATTCGTGATTTCATCTTTCCTAACCACTGAGTAGAACTCCATTGTGTTAATGTACCACATTTTCTTTATCCATTTGTCAGTTGAGGGACATTTAAGTTGTTTCCATTTCTGAGCTATTGTGAAAAGAGCAGCAACAAACATGGATGTACACGTATCTCTACAGTAGGATGAGTCCTTTGAGTATATGCCAAGGAAGGCTATAACCAGATCATATGGTAGATTAATTTTTAATTTTTAAGAGTTCTCCACACCGTTTTCCACAGTGGTCGCAGGCTTTGGCATTCCCAGCAGTAGTGAACGAGCGTTCCCCTTTCTTCGCATCCGTGCCAACATTTGGTGTCATTTGTTCTCTTGCTTTTGTCAGTCAGGCTGGGGTAAGATGAAATCTTAAAGTGTTTATGATTTGCACTTCCATTTTTACTAAGGCTGTTGAACACTTTTTAAGGTATTTCTTACTTATTTTTATTTCTTCATTTGAGGATTTTCTGTTCATGTCCTTAGTCCATCTTTTTTAGCGGGTCATTTGTTTTCTTGTTTCTTTCTTTTTTGAGCTCTCCTCTATTACGTATTCCTGCTTAGTACTCATTACAGCAGTGAGGTTGCTGTTCAGAAAAGTCTTCATGTGTTCCCGGAAGGGGAGAGAGTGTGTTAAATGTGAATTCTCTGCTGCTGTGTCTCCGCTGTATTTCATTTTCCAGCCGATAGTGATACCAGCTCTCTGGGCAGGCTTATCTGCTGCCTTTAGAAAGTATAACTGTTTTATGAATGTCTTGACATTAATAGGAAACAGCTCCCAAAGAAGAAATGATGAGATAACAGAGGAAGTTGATGGGAACCAAGAGAATGGTGTCAGCAGTTTCATTTGAGAATAATATAATTAATGTCTCAAGCTTCTGAGGTCAGAAATAATTCAAAAGAAAAAATCCATTCTTCCTCTTTTATAGAAGTACAAAAATCATTTGAGGACATTACTTCATAGTTTGTGGGTTAGCTTAGAGGCTGGGGGATCTCACCATTTACTGTAACTGTGTTCAGAAAACAATTCTAAACAGTATTTCTGCCTCCAAAACTGCGAGAAATTCTAGGTTAAAAAATGTCTGAGTATTTCAGAGTATATTTCTAGTGGAAAACTGAAAACAACTGCATCATTTTTTTTTGAGAAAGGTAAGAAACAGAACTGTTACTTCTACGAGGAGAAGGAGACCCATTTGATGTTCCTTCATTAAAGCCAAAATAAAACATCAAGTTCAGTGGTTAGGTGGCAGAACAGTAATATTTTCTTCACACACCTCTATGAGCATGAAGGGGCTGGGCAACAGGGCTGGGGCTCTAGCTTAGTTGGTAGGGTGCTTGCCTAACATGTACAGATCCTTGGTTTGAACCCTAGCAATGCATAAACAAGATACGGTGGTGCTGCGGATTTCAAAACTGTATCTGCTGGACATTTGTATGCCGTTTTGTGGAGAATTGTCTGTTTAGGTCTGTGGTTTGTTTTTAATTAGATTTTATTACCTTTTCCTACTTTTCTTGCTATGAAGTGTATGAGTCTTTGAAGAGCTGATGTTTCTTCATCTGGTAGCAGAATGGAAAAGCTGAGAGACTGAGAGCTCAGAAAGGATTGGATGTGTAGTTCCTGGGTTTACAGCTGAATAAATTCAAGAATCAGGATTGAAGAGTGGCTTCAGGGAGTTGAGAATGACTCCTTGGTAAATAATGAACTAAGAAATGAGGACCTCTAAAGCTGCATGAAGCCGAGTTCTGTCAGTAACAGGATGATGCTCAGAAAAGTGTGTGCCCCAGATGAGAAGGAGGCTAGCTGATAACTTCATTTCAGCCTTGTGAGACCATAAGCAGAAAATGTAAAAATGTAGTCAGGTTACATGACAGGTTACATGAATGACTGAAATCATAAAGGGGTATTATGTTAAGCCATTGAATATATATATATAGTGGCTTGTTATATGGAAAATCAGTTAGAAAACTGATTTGATGGGCTGGCTTAGTGAGTACAGGTGCTGCCTCCATTCTAGTTGACCTGGGTTCAGACCCAGGGAAAGTTGTCATTTGACCTTCACATGCATGTGTATGCACACACACCATAAATAAATCAATGTAATTAAAAAAAGAAAACTGACTTGGTTAGAAACCTAATATACAGTTTTAATAAGTAGTGTTTGACAAGCATAACATACAGGCCAGAGTGAGTAAAATGAAAGCACACTGTTGAATATTCTTATGCTGTGCATGATATGAAGTGGTATAATATCACTTGCCTGGTAAAGGTGGACATCACCTACAGTGTATATTATACAATATATATACCAGTGCTAACACTAGCAAATAATTGTAGTCAATTTTTCTTACAAGGGGATAAAATAAATCATAATGAACTATATTTATTGCAGAAAATACAAAATACAAAAAAACCCAATGATTATGGTAATGGCAAATAGAAAAAGTATTAGGATGACAAGTTTAAATTTAACTTGGTCAATAGTAGCATTAATTGTAAATGAGTTAAAGATTCCAAATAAAAGGCAAACAATCACATTTGATGAAAGAAAGATCTCGTTAGATGTTTGCTCCTTAAATATGAAGATAGAAAAAAGATTAAGAATAAAAGGATACAGGCTGGAGAGATGGCTCAGCAGATAAAAATATTTGCTGCTCTTGCTGAACACCTGGGTTTGTTTTCTACAACTATGTGTAACTCCAGTTCCAGAGGATCTGATGCACATTTTCTGGCTTCCACAGGCTCTGGCATGCGTGTCATGCACATAAAACACACACATATACACACATACACACAATAAATAACTCTTTAAAAATTAATAAAGGATACAAAAAGATGTGAAATATTGACACTAGTCAAAGCTGGAGTGGTTATGTTAATACTACATAAATAAAATTTCAGCTTTTATGGTAGGCTAAAAGGATCAGTCAAGTAATAAAAATGTCAGTTTATCAAAAGGAAATAGCATTCTTAAATATTTCTGTTCTCCAGAGCAGAGCTTCTAAATATCTAGAGCAAAATCTGTTAGAATTTAAAGAAGAAATAGGACATTCCACAGTTTTAATCAGAATTTCAACATCTTTCAACAATTAGCAAAAAAGGAGACAGAAAGTCATTAAAGCTACGAAAGAGTCAGACAAAACAATGACCTAACTTGACGTAATTTACATTTATGGAACACATCACTCAACAGTGGCCACACAGGCCTTTATTTTCAAATGCAGAGCACTTATGATGATTATATCCCAGAGTGTAAGCCAAATTACACAAAATTATGAGTATTAAAGTTGTATAAAATGTGTCCTCTCACTGAATGGCAGAAAAAAATCCCTGGAATTCTAAATCTCTGCAAAATCTTTAGAAATAAAATACCTTTAAATTACCCATGGTTCAAAGGAAAACATCAAACATCCTATGTACTGTGTGAAAAATATAACCATAACACATAAAATATCAATGAGATGCTGCCAACTTGGAAACTATGAAGAAATTCATAGCACAAAACAATGTACTCAGTTTGTAAGGGGAAAAAACTGTCTTTATTTATAGGTGATATGATTTTCCATGTAGCAAATCCAAAGAAGTGTAGGAAAAAGCTGTTAGATTTAATGATTTAGCAAGATTGGAGGACGTGAGGCCAATATGCAAAACTCAATTGTATTTGTAGATACTGGCAGTGAGCATAGGAGACAGAAGCAGTATGAAAATGAACGATACCTGTCTACTTAAATCTAAAAAAATATCACCAAGAGGAACTCACCAACCGACAGATATACAACGTTCATGGATCAGAGAAGAGTTGATATTGCTATGACATCAATTTTACTAACATTAATGTAAAGATTCAATGCAGTTCCAATCAGATTTCACAGGCATTTATGTCAATGGTAGGCTAGTTAAACATTCAAATGAAAGTGTTAAAGATCATAATAATCCAAACAATTTAAAAGAAAACAAAGTTTGAGGCCAGAATCATCTGATTTCTAGACTCATAAATTATAGAAACTGAGACAATGTTTTTATAAAAGTGAACAGATAGAGGCTATGTAATCATCTAGAGGGTTCCAAATAGACTGCACTGAAATTTGACAAAGTGACAATGCAATCTGAGGGGACAGCATGGATATTTTTATAGAAATCGTGCTGAATGGACTGATGAGATGCCCAGTAGGCAAGAGTCCTAGCTATGCAGGCAGGATGAGCCATGTTTGGTTTTCCACCATACATACCCAAGAGGACTTGGAACCCCACCCCAGATCCTGTGAGCTCACTGGTCAGCCATCTTAGTCAAAACTGCGAACTTCAGGCTATATATCCTGTCTCAAGTGAGTGACAGAGAAAAGTACCTGAAGTTCTCCTCTGGGCCTTGCACCAATCTGCATTGGCGCACACACCTGCACACATGTGTACAGATATATATATATATATATATATATATATATATATATATATACCATATACAATATACAAAATATAAAAGAGGTACTATAATATTAGATATTCATAAGCAAAATAAATGACTTTAATTCATGAATCACACTAATATGTGAAGTTTGATTAAAAATGGACCATTGACCTAATTATATGAATTAAGATTATAAAATTTCTAGAAGAAAATGTGAAAAAAGTCTTCCTGATAGACAAACTGCAATACTAACCTGCCAGGCAAGTTGTGCCAAATGGTGCAATAACGGCATGATAGTCATGGGGGTAACCAATCAAATTCTGATTGGATTGAAGCCTGGTCTATAGGAGGGAATTCATGCCTGGTACTGTAAACCTGGTCAAAAGCTCATGACCAAAGGAGGTCATAGGCCCTAGGGAGGAACCTACTGGAGTTGTTTTAATAAACGGCCATGTTAACTACCTTCTTAATATTTATGCTTGTACCCATAGATTTGTACTAATCCCAACCTTGGGAGTTGGGAAGTTTCTTTTTACAGTGGATAGTGATTAATACAGAGACTTATAACTGGTTAACATGCCAAGAATAAGCGACTTTGAGTTCTCAGTTGTAGGTGGGTCATCTGTAACAGCCTGTCCTCATCTGAGCCTCCAGGAAACTCATCAAAGAGTGGATGAAGAGAATGTAAGAGCTGGAGGATGGGGAGGAGTGCTGTGAAATGCTGTCTTCTGGACATAACATGGCTGATAATCACAGTAACTCACTCCAGCTGTGATTGCCTGCACAGGGTCAAAATTCCAGCATCCATGGAGGAGGGGCTCCTGAAGCCCCATCTCTAACTGGGTTACCATCAGCAGTTGGTGATTGCTGAGGGAGGGACAATCACTTCTCTTTGGGGATGTGGCCAGTGGTAGCTTGCCTTAGTGGATGCCCATATGCATTCACACATGGCCAGCACTAATTGTATCCAGTGGACTATTAATAATCATAATAATAGAAAAAGAGGGCATGAAGTGGAGATGGAGGTGGATTGATGAGTTCTGGGGCTGGGTAGGAGAGAGGAAGTGGGGGTAGATAAGATCAAAATATGTATATGAAATTTTCAAAGAATAAGTAAAAATATAATTTAAAAGAAAACAAAAAATTATTTCATGTTAACGTAATAGGTAAATATGCTACAACCTGGTCAGAAACATTTGCAAGTTATATCTAACAACAGACTCATATCCAGAGTATTTATGGAACTCTCAAAACTCAACCGAAAATCCCCCCCACAAAACCCAATGAGAAAGAGGAAAAAATTTGAACTGATACTTCACTTAAAACATACAGAGAGCAAACAAGTACATGAAAAAAGCCATTGGCATTAATCATTATTTTAAAAATGCAAAGTAGAGTGACTGACCATAACAAGAATTGATGAGGCTGTGGAGGAACTACTTCATGATTCCATTACTCTCTCTACTGAAGGCAATGTAAAGTGGCATCACCTTTCTGGAAGGAGGAGATAGGTTACACAACGACCTCCAAAGATGTTTAAATCCTGGAATTTGGTGATATATTATCTTCAGAGAAGACTCTGTGATTAAATGAAGGACCTTAGAAATCCAGGAGATTATCCTCGAACAATCAGGTGTGAATAGTGTTAACATAAGATTCTTTTAAAGGGAAGCAGGGGAGTCAGACAACAGTGAGAGATATGAAAACAAGAGACCTGAATACCTCATGAGGACTGACGGCAACCTGGAAGTTAGAAAAGCAAATGCATCCTCCGTTCAAGGCTTTAGATTTTGGGTCTCTAAAATTGTTAGAGATAAATATGTGTTATTTCATGCAGCTTTTTGATGGTAATTTGTTGCAGCAGGCAGATTGGAAGATTCTTAAAATGTTAACCATGTACCTAGATTTTTATGTGAGAGATATGAAATCATATACATGTCCAAAAATGTGCACGTAAATGTTTGAGGAACTTTTTGCATAACAATTTGTCAAAAGCTGGAAAAGACCAAATAGCAAGGTGAACTGATAAATTATGGTTTATTCATATAATGGGAAGTTACCAAGCTGTGGAATGGGGGAGATGGCTCAGTGCTTGACGCACAAGAATGGGACCAGACATTAGATTTCTAGCACCCATGTACATACCGGGCAGACCTGGTGCCCCTCCTGTATTCCCAGGACTCAGGAGACAGAGACAGGGAATCCCCAGAGCTCACTGGCTAGCCAATTGATGAGCTGTGGGCTCAAGGGACAGACCCTGCTTTAACATGTAAGGTGAACAGTAATTGAGGCAGACACTTAACATTACCTAGGGCCTCTACATCTATATATACATATATGTAGACAAATGTGCATCTGTAAACACACACACACACACATACATATGTGAAAGATGCACCAGCATGAATTAGTTAATTTAAAAAGATCTTAAAAATGCAAATTAATCTGTGCTTGAGGATGGTGAGGAGAGAAAGAACGGAGAGAAGTGGAAAGGAAGGGTCAAGAGCTTTCATGAGGAACCTTGTAGAAATGATGGATATACTTATTATATAGATTATGGCTATTGTTTTAAATGAACAAACATCATAAAATGTTTCAACTTGTATTCTTTAAATTCATGCATTATTGAATGTAAATGATACCTAAGGTAACAACAAAGAAAATATACCTGAGAGGATTGTTGTGAGACTTCAGTAAGCTACTGTCTGTGAAACCCATACTATAATTCCTGCATATAGTAAGCACTCAAATTCTACCTGGTATTTGGTAGGTCTGAGGAGGGAGTTTTAGAGCAATAGTTATAAATTATTAAGAATGTTTGAAAGAAATGTCTAATTTTCTCACAGTACATACTGGAGAAGGAAATGAGGGACGGATGTTAAACACAGCATTTTATTAAATAGAGTATGCAAGGATACAATGCAATAAGGATGTGGCTTGACAGTGCCTTTTGTACTTTGGGGTAGGAGCTGTGACAGCCTTCTCTCAGGAATAAAGCTTGCGTACAGAGTGGCAGGCTTTTTTTTTTTTTTTTTTAAATCACATTCTTGGTAATGGTAGCTGCTTAACAAGTATGTCACAGTAAATTGAATTAATCAACATCTCTGTCTCTTTATGAAGGAAGATGAAATTTATGGTGATGTGCATATGTAAATTAGTTATGTTAACTCAGTTTTGGAGATTCCTTGCCTCAAGACATATAGTCTTTTGTGACGCAAAGCATTCAGGTAATGATAGACGGGAAGCAGTGACTTAGGGGGAGGACGCATCTGGGAAAATCCAGACACAGCAATGGGAAATGCCTTGGAGAGATGAGGTTGGGCTGGGCTGGGGCTGGCAGGCTGCTTTCAGTTCCCCCAGTTGCTATGTGTCCTTTCCTAGGTGGAGAAGACGCTTTGCCAAACAATAGACATCTGGGTTTTTTCCCTACATCTTGGTCTTGCTATGGTTGGCAGCTGGATGTTGCTGTATGAGGTGAATATATTCTTTCTTCCACTCTCTCTAGCCTGAAGTTAGTCTGTCTTGAGCATGGCATTGAATAACTCAATAGTGGATACATAATAGGCCATGGTTTGTTTTTTGGCTATCTTTAGTTTCATATGGAGCTAGTGTTACAGAACATTATCAATTTTGAGAGTCTCTTACTTGTTTAAAACTGGTCAAGTTCATCATTTAAGTGTAAGCCAGACTGCAAATCTTTACCACTCTTCAAGTTGACTGAAAAGCGTTGATATCCTGACGGTAGATGTCTGGGGCATGAATCTCAATTAAAAAATATTTTTGGGGCTGGAAAGACGGCTCAGTGGTTAAGAGCACTGGCTGCTCTTGCGGAAGACCTGAGTTAAAATTCCAGCACCCGTATGGCAGCTAACAATTGCTGTGACCCCAGTTCCAGGGGATCTGATGCTCTCCTCTGACCTCTTTGGGAACTCCGGGACATGTGTGCACTTACACACATGCAGGTAATACAGTCATACACATAAAATAAAAATAAATAAATAAAAAAAAATTTCTAATTCAAAAGTCAGTACAAGATAATAGTTTTCACAGATGATATATAATATGAGAGATGTAAATAAGCCAAAGTATACTCATAAAAGAGAATACCACGGAGAAGTAAAAATACATGCTCTATAGCTACATGCATCAACATGCAAATTTCCAAGATATAAAGATGAAGGAAAAAAAAGTCATAGAAGAGTCCATGAGTAGATGCTGAATTTTGTTCTGAAAAAGTTAAATGCAGAGTGCTTATTGCATTTCCTTGTGGAAATATCTAGAATATGGTTGAAAACAGACTTGAAGCCCAGGATTTAGATATGAGGCAGTATTTGATGAAACAAGGATGAAACCATGGGTAAGAATGACAGAGGCAAAAGTGATAAAAAAAGTGACTGTCATCACTGTAATGAATGTCACACTGTGGTCAGAGGAATGGTGACTAGAAAAGGAACGGGGGGGGGGGGAGGAAACAGGTGATACCACTGGAGAAAAGGGAGAGTCAGGACCAGGTGACCATAATTTCCAGTTGAAATATTATTGGATTTGCCAGGCATGTGATGCACGTCTTTAATCCCAGCACTCTGGAGGCAGAGGCAGGCAGATCTCTGTGGATTCAAGGCCAGTCTGGTTTACATAGCGAGTTCCATGCCAGCTGGGGATACAGGGAGACCCTGCTTCAAGAGGACCAAAAAAAAAAAAAAAAAAAAAGAAAAAAAGAAATTTTATTAGCTTCAAAATGGACCGGGAAAACTCTAACCTGAATGTGTAGCTAAATGTAGAGTCTAAGTTTCCTCCCCTCCTACTCTTTATCTATCCCCTCACCACTATTCCCTCAGAAGCTCATGTGTTCTTTTTAAGATTAAACCCATGGAGTCTACTTAGTGCTGCCAGCATGGGTATAGGTGTAGGTCTACCTGCAGGGGCTGCATTCCTGAAAAAACCTGGCTCTCTCTCTCAGCAGCCAGTCTCTCAGTCTCTTGTTCTCTGCACCTTCACCAGTTGTGGGTCTCTGTGTTAATCACCTTTTACTGTAGGAAGAAGCTTCTCTGCTGATGGTTGAGAGAATAACTTATCTATGGATGTAACCATACATGTTCTGGAGTATGTCCATTTAGCAGAATAAATAGTAGTAAGTTCTCCCTTAAGGGCCTATAACTTATCTAGTCATAGATTCTTAGCCTCACTAAGTGTTAGATACTAAGTTCTGTCTTGTGGAGTGAACCTTAAAGTCAACCAGAAAACATTTGGTTACTCCTATAATATCAGTGTCACTATTGTACCAGTGAGCGTATCTTGCCAGGCCAGCCATCATTGTAGCTTGCAGGTTTCTCAATTGGATAACACTGATGATTGATTTTCTGCCCTGGGAGCATGCATACCATGACAGTCACTCAGTATGGATGAAGGTTCCAGATCAATACTGGCTCTATTTTTCCATGTTCTATGACTCAAGTATGTGGTGTCTTTAGCAATAGACTTACCATCAAGTTCTGAAGGATAACCAAGAACAATGACAATAGCTTTCAATGTTTAGGGGTCTATGGGACTTCATAGACCAATGACTCCAAAAGAAATAAGCCATTCCTGGTGCTGGTCTTTTTTAAAAATAAGATTTTTATTAATTATTTGGAGAATTTCATACAGAATTTTGATTATATTCACTCCTATGCCCAGTCTCCTCTCAGATTCACCTCCTAACCCCACCTGAATTTCATGTCCTTTTATTTTAAGCAGATTGACTCCAAATTTTGTTTCTCAAATACTCTTGGGTGTGGGTCCAGCTCTTGGAGTATGTCAGCCTATCATCGGGAGTCATAACCTTAAAGAAAACTGATTCTTCCTCTCCCAGCCTCTATCAATTGCCAATAACTCCTAGGTTAGAGGTGGGGCTTTGTGGCCCTGGAATTTTTGTTTGATACTCAATGGTGTCTGGGAGAGGAATTGTCCTTCCATTACAGGGTAACTCAATTTAAAATCTTTATATATGTGTATATGCATACATGTTAGGAAGCTTCTACAGTGGTATAGTAGGTTTCCATTTGACTTTTCAAAAGCCTTTAATTAGTTATTCCTTCCCGAACTCCTTCTCTACCCTGCCCAGGATCCTGTGTGGCTGCATAGATTGCACAACTATGAAGGTGGTCTTGGAAATAATTTTGGGAACTAACAATCAATAGACTCAAGTAAACCAGGAGGATTACAAAAACAGGAGCAAGGAGAAAAATTTAAATCCTTAAATCCTTTTAGTCTCTGTGATTATGAAAGTAGCATTTCAAAAAAGTTGGAAACCACAAAAATGTGTTTAAAACATCCATGACTTGATTCTCTTAACCATTAGCCCTTAATCTTAATGTGTTAACATTTGGTGATTTTTTTTCCCCCTTCCGCTCATCCATGCACAATAACGCTTCACTGTAAACTGGGGTTGTGGTCATTTATAACTTCAGTACTTAAAATAATTCAACATTATGCATATCATTAGAATTTCTGCATATTCTTCAATGTTCTTTGAGACAATGATTAGTAATAAAAAACTGATAACTAGTTGGTCATTGGTGACCTTGGAGAGATTAGATGTTAATCAGATGCCAGATAGATTAGTGAGGAGTGAATGACAGTTGAAGTGGGCATATCAAGTATAGCTGCTTTCAAGGATTTGATGGATCCAAAAGATACCGGAAAGGGCTACTGCACAGAGATGGAACGGGGAATGTATATGAGTGTAGAAGACCTGAAGGTAATTGTAGGTAAAGGGACATTTTCAGAGAGGACTAGATGGGTATATGATGATGGATGGAACACATTCTTAGAGGAGCTGGGAGAGGAGTGGATCTGTGGGATCATCAGACAGCAGTGTTCTCTGCTGAAACAGAAGGATGGTAGAAGACACACTATACATACTTCAATGTCAGAGAACAGAGAAGGAAGATGACTAAATTCACATAATGTACACCATCATCAGGAAAATAGGAATGATAGAAAATGAAGAGGGTGGACACTGGGGTGAGTGATAACATGACCAAAAGTGATAGGGGCTCAGCCGGAGATGAATTTCAAACCTATGCATGGCAGTGACAACCCAAAGAGGAAATAAGTGACACTGGTCCACGGTTTTTTTTCATTATATTTAGCACCCTGGATACACAAGCAGAGAAAATGAATGAGAGGGTTTGCCAGAGCTCAGTCTTGACAAGACCAGTATCACGGAAGAAGGAATTACTAAGGAATTCAGGTATTAATTGAAACAATATTAAAAATGTTCATTATCAGAATCAAGGAAAGGAGCCAGAAGGAAACGAAGTAAAGGAGAAATTATAACAAAAGCAGTGATGAGGGTGGCTGAGCTGCCATTTTCAGTAGATGTGAGAAAGGAGGAAGGAGGCTGTGGTTGAAGATTGACTTAGAGCTGGAAGTCTTTAAAGGGATAATTCTGTTGAATAAGAGATGTAAGGGCATTATGGGCACTTGAGTGGAGATGCCAAAGTGGCATTAGAGGAGTGAATTTGAGTGTGAAATGCCATCCATGTGGATGCTGAGATTAACAAAGTATTACTTCAGAGTGAGCTGGGGGAAGACTTTACACCAAAGACTAAAATACCGAGAGCTATATGAAAGGATCCAGAAAATTTTGGTAGAAAATAGCTAAAAGGAGGATATAGGGAGCCAGAGAAGGAAGTGTCAAAGGACCAGGCCCTGTTGAGAGCTGGTGGTAGAGGAGTTAGGGGAAGAGACAAGACTATGCTGTCTCCTAAATAAAGAGTGGTGGTAGTCACTAGTCAGAAGCTTTGACTTGCTGTCTGGTCAAGGTCAGGATGTGGGTGTTCTTGTCCACAGCACATTGGATCCACAGGACACACTGTTGAATATTGGCCTATCTTGTCTTCTGGTGTCTGCTGGTAGTTCACAGACCCATGTCTTTCTCAAACATGTCATCAGCATACTCCTACCTTATCACTATTAAATATGTGCTTAGTTTAATATTTTCCAAATCTTTAAAGTCTCCCACATTTTCTCTGGCTTTCAATGCATTTGATGAGTGACAAAGAGGAGTCTACAGAATTTCCCAGGCAGGTTAAAGGAGTCACATTAAGTCTGGAAAGGAAAGGACAATACCAGCTTATGGCCACAATAACAATATTGTGAAGAGACCTAGGTCACTCTTTCTTTGTCTTGTTTCTTTTTTAATGTTTCTACACAGTGTCAACAAACAGAAAAAAAGGGTTTCTCAAGCATTTTCTAGGATATATATGTCTATTGATTTTGATATTCATAAGTACTAAGAATCTTTAACTATAGCAATTGAAAGCCATATTTAACAAAGTAAAAAATGATCTTTTGAAGAAGTGTTAATTTTTACCTTAGTTCTATCTTTAAAATTTTTTATTTTATGTGTACGAGTATATTATCCATTTAAAAAAATTTTATGTGTGCAGCTGTATTGCTTGCATCTAGGTAGGATCAGCAGTGTTGTGCATTGCCCACGGAAGTCAGAAGAGGGTGCTGGATTTCCTGGAACTTGAGTTACCGATGGTTGTTAGCATCCATGTGGGTGCTAGGAATCAAACCCAAGTCCTCTGTAAGAGCAGGCAGTGCTCTAAACCACTTAGCCATCTTTCCAACTCCCTTAGTTTTATTTTTAGTGCCTGTGTTACTCACCGGGGTTTGAGTTGTAGGCTGTGCCCTCTATTCCGTTTCTCCAAGGTGCTTTGCTGTGTAACTTACATACAAGGGAGGAGACATTAGATGCAGGAGCTTAGCAAGGCTGGAGGATTAGTAAAGATACTATCTTTCTTATTTAAAAGAACTTTATTTAGATTTCTTGCCTGAATGAACTGTAAAATGTATGCATATTAAGCTATATACATAATATAGAAGATATTATCTATACATGATATATATGTATATGGCTATGAAGTCTATGTTACTAGGTGCAATATAGACTCATTAAAGAATATGTACATGAAGCCCAGACAAGCTGGGTACTTCACAGGATCATGTGTTTTGGCACAGGTGCTGGAATAGGGTGGAGCTACTTGTTGATTTATCCAGTAAAAGAGTACATCATGGACAAACTTCCTGTATACACCAAATAAAAGTAAAACTGAACAATATACTTTGCACATGTGTGTGACACTACACACATACACGTGCATATGTATACTTGTTTACTGGGGATAGAGTTTCTCTATGTAGCCCAGACTGGCCTTTGACTCATGATCTTCCTGTTTCTAACTCCTGAGTGCCAGGATTTATAGGTATACATCTGCCCCGGCCCGCTGGCCTCAGTAGAACACGAGTCCTCAGAAACCTGGGTTGAAAGAGACAAGAGGGAACACAGAGGGCCGACAAGACAATCTCCTGATCAAATCAGCAAATCTTTATTCTTTTAGGAGGTATATATAATTTGGAGGAGTCAGGCACCCATACAGGAATGTGGTAATTAACAGAGACAGAAGCCCATCATAAGGTTATGAATATCAGGAAGAAGACATTAGGAAATGAGGCAGGGGCTAAGTGGGGCATGGACTAAGGTTGCTAGGATACAAATCACTGGAAGAACCAGGAGCCAAGGGCATGTGTAGCCCAAGGCAGCTACGGGTGGGGGACCTTGTTTGCTAAACAATAAGAAACTCTAAGAGGTACTTAAGAGACTGAATAACATAATTGATATCAACAAGTGTCAGGATGTTACATTTGCAGAAGGGCAAGACAGAGGTCACTTGGTCTCCAACATACATCTCCATGTTTGTCTGTTTTAGTGTAACAAACAAGATTCATATAGTTTTTTCAATAAAATGCATACCTTTAAAATGTAGGTGATTAAAGTGATCAGCTCTTAAATGTTTTTTCAATGAATTTTAGTGTGCGTGTAAAAAGACAGAAATTCTTAGTCTAGTAACTCTTCTCTTGAGCTTTCCGAAAGGTTTTCACAGAAATTAACTTTGGGCAAAGATCCAGGGGAGAGATGGTTGGAAAACCCATATGGTCACCACCTGTGATAAAAGTCCTATTTGGCTGTTATGTCCATGTATTACTGGGCACCCTCTGGACAGAGAAAGGAGAGGGCGCTTGTTTACTAGCTACGTGCTTAGCAAAGTCAGATACTACCCATATATTGTTTCATCTAATTCTTCAGAATCTGGTAACACGGACATTAAGTTAACTCATTTTATGGCAAGGAACCAAGCCCAGGTCAAAAGTCAGGATATGATAGATTTACCGTTCAAGTCAGTTCTGAGAAAGTCTGGTGACAGTGGTCTCTTTGAGATTACTCTTTGGGTGTGGCCTGAGTGTGGAACAACACAGACAGGGTGAGTAATTCCATCTGGTTCCAAGCCATCTCTCTAGTCTGCTCCTTCAACAGTTTTCACCCTTGTTTAAAAGTTAGGTCTTGAACCTCTGTGACAATTAGTGTACATGTGAAAAGGAGATGGTTTCCTTTACTAATCTTAATATAGAAGATCAAATTTGGCTGATGTGCTCTATGAAGTTCCATTATATGTGCTCTTTTGTATCAACTTCAGGCCAGTCCTCTTTCTCTTATTTTGGAATTAAATCTTTAAAATGTTTTAAGCAAGATAATTAATAAACAGAAAGTAGAAAATAAAGAACATAACAGGTGATATAGCATGAAAAACTGAAGAAAAAGAGATGTTAGTCAGAAAAGGATAGAGAGACTTGATTTTTGAAAACAAAAATATATTTGAAGCCAAATTTATACCTTTTGCACAAATAAATTAGAAATATATTAAAAATTTAAATGCAAAGACGTAGCCTATGAAAACTCTTAAATGTATCGGTGAAATTCTACTACATTTTAGCTGAGAAAAGTAATTTTAATTGTGAGAACACTGGATGGAAGTATAAGTTACAGACTTATAGACAGAAACATTAGGGACACATTGGAAAATATGACACAAATGTGACAGAGAAAGAGGAAGAACGTAAGTATTGGAAGGCTCTGCTTTGACTTCTGGTCTGATGTGTTTTAAGATGGGTGTGGTGGGGCACGCCCTCAGTGCCAGTACTTGGGAGGCAGAGGTGGATCTCTGTGCTGTGGAGGCCAGCCTGGTCTACATAGTAAGTTCCAGGCCAGCTGTGGCTACAGGGAGATCCAGCCCCCGGCCCCCCAAATATATATACTTGTTTCATCTTGCTAAGATATTCTTGGAGCATTTTATCAGCAGTTCTTATTATCTGAAGTTGTCAAATTTGATATCTATGTTATCTCAGCCTCTATAGGAGTTCTTCTTGTATGTATTAAGTAGCACAAAGATGAAAATGAGCCCAGTACCAGCCCACTGGAACTCACTCAGGTGGGCATGGGCTCTGAGCCTACTGTAATTTGTGAGAGAATAACGGTATCCAGTCTGTATTTCTTCATTGGTAGATTTTGAAAGACAGACTTTCTTATATAATTTAGAGGCACAAAAATCACGGAGTTCTCTTGCTCTGTCTCTCAAGTATAAACAAACTCTGTCTCACATGATTTGTTCTTAGTGCCTTCATAAGGCCTTCTAATGAGCCACCATTTCCTCTCTGTGTGTCTAGAATCCATCTGTTTATTATTTCTGATAACATTTTCACAATTTATCTAGAGTTTGTTAATTTAATCTAACTCTTCTTTTGAAAATGGGGACCATACTTTGCTTCTCTGGTCTTTCTGGGACTGCTGTACTTCTCTGCATTTCCTTAAAGAGTCTTTCTTATCCCATTCTCTTAAAGAAAATGAGAATCATAGGTGAGTGCAGGAATTCTCCTTTCTAAAGAGGTGGGAAGAGATGGGGAAGTGGAGAAAGAAGGAGGGGAGGATGGGAGAGAAGGACAGAGGGAATGCTGGGGAGTGCTAGGGAAGGCAGAGTGAGTGACTGGTGGCTCATTTTTATTCTGCTCTGGTGACTGAGGTCTAGAAAGTGTTAGAGAAGTGCACCCCTGAATGGAACATGTGGGGCTAGAACTTTGCTACGCTATGCTAAGTTTTTCTTCATTTCTTTATTTTTGTCTCCAGTTCTTACTGGGCAGAGCATAAGCATTTGATGGGACATAGTTGCACTTGAGAGAACAGTTCAAGATGCCTTCAGAGAAATCTTTTCTGTTTTGAAGTTATTGAATGTGTTGACTTCAAGACTAATTCAAACAAATAAGCAGATAAGCAAAACATTACTAAACAAACAATGGTCATTTCAGACTGTGAGAAGGACAAATAAAAGCATAAACACAATTTTTAAAACATTCATTACAGTTGATAATGCCTCTGCTAAAAGTTCATGGTGCTGTGGGCTGGGAAACAAATGCTGTGGCTTTTCCTCCAGTTAGGGCTTTCATCTTTAAGTGATCTATGAATAGAGAAGATTACATAGTTTATATTTTTAAAAATGCTGTCCTCAATGACAGTTAAATTCTAAATTATAAGCTCCTTTGTAAGAGTTCTTCTAAATTAATCACTGGGATTTGCTATTTCTGGCATCCTGCTCAGCAATCCCCATGCCTTATGACAGTACTTCTGCTCTGTTTACCAATAGTGTGAGTCAGGGCTTGTGGTTGTGGCCAAGACAGTCTCACAGATGCTGAGAGCCTTATTTCCTCTGACTTAGAGGAAGGTGCTACCATCCTGGAAGGGGAACCTGGGAGACCCAGGGGTCCTGAGATAGATCATCAGTGGATGGGGTTATCTGCTCTAGGTTGTATTTTCCCTGCCTTTACCCTGCAGGATGAGTCCTATTTATTATCTTTTGTGAAACATCACACAATCATTATTACTTCGTGGTGGAACCTTGGTATTCTTTGTTTGTGATCTTTAACGTAACTGGTGTTGTTTCATCAGATTACTCTTTCCAAATCATGGTTCTGATGGTCAGGATAATGACTATTTATAATCCCTAAATTACTGGCATGTTTTGACATTTACTTTATGTACTTTTGCTTGCTAATTTTCACATTCTTTATGATGGCTCTTATCATCACCTCCTTTGTGTAATTCCCATTTGATGATTTATGGAATTTTGTAGCAATTAATCCCATTCGCATGTAAGTGAGTGGAATATTTGATTTAAATGTTTCATTTTCAAATAACTCATGTTTGATATTAATAAGTACGTATTTTGTATTTTTACCTCCGTTGGTAGAGAAATTGAAGATGCTCATAGAAATGTTGATTCTTTTAAAATACTTTATTATTTTATTTTATGTGTATGAGTGTGTCGCCTGCATGAATGAAATTGCACCACTGTCATGCTGTGCCCAGGGAGGTAAGAAGAGGGTGTTAGGTCCCCTGGAACTGGAGGTACAGATGTTTGTTCACTGCCATGTGGGTGCTGGGAATCAAACCCGGGTCCTCTGTGAGAGCAACCAGTGTACTTAACCACTGAGCCGTCTCTCCTTGCCAAAATGATGATTCTTAAAATTACATAAATATAAAATCACCAAGGGCCTTTTATTCCCATTACTTATCTCCAAGATTCTGAGTTATGGAGTTGGTTGGTGTGCTGGATAGATTCAGTGTCAACTTAACACACCTGGGTTGAGGGGAGCCTCAACTGGGGAATTGCCTCTATTGGACTGGCCTGTGGCCATGTCTTTGTGGGTATTTTCTTGATAGTTTAGTGATGTGGGAGGACCCAGCCCAGTGCCATCCCTGGGCAGGTTGTTCTGTATTGTATAAGAAAGCAGGCTGAGCATGGGCCAAAGCAGCAGCCAGTAAGCAGGATTCCTCTATGGCTGTGCTCCAGCTCCTGCCTCCACCTTCCTGCCCTGAGTTCCTACCTTTGGCTCCCTCAGTGATGAACTGTGTGACCCAGAAAATGTATCCTTTCCTCCCCAAGTTGGTTTGGTCAGAGTGTTTTGTCACAGCAATGGAGAAGCAAACTAGAACAGAAATTGGTACCAGGATCATGGGGTATTGCTGTGACAGACCTGATCTTGGTATTTTTGGGAGGATTGTGGACATGTTTGGAACTTTGGTCTAGAAAAGCCATTGAGTGCTTAGAGTTTGTTGCTGTGGAGCTTGGAACAGTTATGCTGAAACATTTGTAGATGATGGAGGTCTGGGTTGTGAAGCTTCAAAGGGAAGCAGAGACTGTCAGGGCTATTTGTGTGATATTTTGAATTAAGACTCTGTTGGTTCTGGTCGGCTGGGGTTGAAGAATCAGCTGTGATTAAGAAGAGACCAGAACTTAGGGTGAAACCCTTGTTTAACTGGGACAATTGATGGTAATTAGCTGGGGCTGAAAAATCAACTGTAATGAGAGAGCAGCATTGCCATGGCAAAATCTACTGAGATGTGTTTGCTGAGGGTCAGCACACAGAAGCTGAGGTCCAGAGGGGACCAAGCCTCCATCTCAAGCTGGAAGCAGGACTTGGTAATGTGTAAGAGTTTCCTGCATGGTTCTGGTGTTGAAAGTGTGAAGGGGTCACAGAGAACAGCTGAAGTTTGGCACCTGAGAGACCAGGAAAGGCCATTGGTGAAAGTGTAGCCTTGGTTGCAGTGAAGACCCCAGGATTTGTGGAGTCATGGAGAGAATCTGAGGTTTTGCACCAGGAAAGGCCAGAAGAGCCCATTGGTGAAGGTGCAGCCTTGGTTTCAGTGGAGACTCCAGCTTTTTGGAGGTGCTAGGACCATGGGATGACCACCAAGTACAGCAGTAGGTGTGGGATGGAGCAGCCTGGGCCTGTGAGACAAGAAGCAGAGTTGCCAAAATCCTTTGGAGCCCAGAAGGTCGTGAGTAAATCTCTGATGTCCCTCCTGGAGCTATTTGCTGAACTTAAGTTTGCTTAGGTGTGCCTGATTCTTCCTTTTGAAATAAGATAGTACTTGTTTGGGGATTTTACAGGAGCCCACAGTTAAGAGACTTTTAAGAGAACTTTTAAGTGTTTGGATTTTTTAAGAACTGGGGATTTTAAGATTGTATTATCTTGTGTTGTGATATTAATGTTACCATTATATCTTGGGAACAAGAGGTGGAAAGGTTGTGGTGTAATAGTGATGTGTTTGTGCGTTTCAAGCTGACAAGGGGTCAGCTGTGCTGGATAACTTTAGTGTCAATTTAACATTCCTGGGTTAAAGGAACCTTAACTGAGGAATTTCCTCCATTGGACTGGCCTGTGGCCATGTCTGTGGGGTATTTTCTTCATAGTTGAGTGATGTGGGAGGGTCCAGTCCATTGTGGGCAGTGCCATCCCTGGGCAGGTTGTTTTATGTTGTATAAGAAAATAGGCTGAGCATGGGCCAAGCAAGCAAGCCAGTAAGCAGTGTTCCTCCATGGCCTGTGCTTTAGCTCCTGCCTCTAGGTTCCTGCTCTGACTTTCTTCCTTGGGCTCCCTCAGTGATGAACTATGTGACCCAGGAGATGCAAGCTTAATAAACCCTTTCATCCCCAAGTGGGTTTTGGTCAGTGTTTTCTTACAGCAATTGGAAGCAAACTAGAACAGTTGGGGGTCTAGCCTTTATGTCTGAGGATTTTCAGTACCCATTCAGGATGTAGTATGTTTAGGGGTACTTGAGCAATTGAAAAGAGAAAATATAAAAAGTATCTAAAATCACAATCCATTTTTATTTGGATTAAATTGTTTTCAAGAAATAAAAAGGGAAAAATAATCATGTACCTATATATAATGATTGAATGTTTTATTCACTGAAAAAGTTTATAGATAAATTTTTCTTGGTTAATAGAGCAGTTCCCACTTTAATAAGCCTTGGGTTACTAGATACTCAAGCAAATATACAATTCACAAAATAATCTTAAATTTTATTGAGTTGACATGGAAATGAGTTCAGTTTTGTATGCATAATTTACAATGTGGATCATACGTACAGCTGAAGTAAAAACATACATACGACTGATGGTAGGTAAACCTTGCACCTTTAATCTATAAAGTCATCATGACAGAGCCATTTGTTTAAAAAATTAACATTGTTGAACTAGCAAAATGACTCCATGGGTAAAGATGCTTGCCCCAAACTATGACGGCCCAAGTTAGACGCATCCCTGGAACATACAGGGTCGAAGGAGAGAGCTGACTGTCCCAAGTTGTCCTCTGCTCTTCATATGTGTGTCATGGCACATGCTTGCCCTGCCCCCCATCCAATAAATGTAATTAAAATTAATATTACTGGGTCATAAAATCTAGTTATGACACAGAAGCAATATTCACTAAATATTGCATGTTTTTCATATAATCCTAGTCATTTTTTTGCCCTTAAGTTCGGGTCACATAACTAGTTCTGGGTAATAAATAACAAGTGGAAGAAATACTTGTCTCTTTGGGGACAAGGGGAACTAAGAGGCCACATATTCTAGAGGGTGCAGGCTCTACATAGTGGGTATTCTGTCAGCCTGGGTTCCTGGAACACTATGTGAAAGACATGTTTGGCTGACCAGTGTTGAGCAGGGAACTTAAGGAAGAAATACATCTTTTAATATACATACATACAACTTACCTTCTTTCTCCAACTCATGCAGCAGTTAAATAAAAAGTACCAAGTGTTGGTATATTATAAAAATATTGAAACCAATTAACTACGAGTTCTTTTCCTGTGGAGGTCTTGTGCTGTGAAGGACCTCTGGTTCTTGTCAACTGGTAGCTGAGACATCCTGCTATTTCATCTTGAAGTCCTGGTCCCACTCTTCTGAATTGGAGATGTCATTATACCTTGTCTACCTGGCAGCAGGATCTCAGCTGATGTTGTTCTAGAAGGCAGAACCAAGGCAGAACTCTAACTGCCCTGTCTTGTTATGAACATCCGTTGACTCTTGACACTTTCAAAATTCACAAATGTGCATAATGTCCTATAAAAAGTCCTTGGGAGCAAGGGTGCATGTGTTATTGCCCAGTGTCTGCCTGTTCAGCAGCCTGTGTGCTCTTGCCCAGAGAAAATAAAGCATATCTTATTTATTCGAGGCTCTACAAATCTTATCTCCCAACTCCTCATGACCCATGAACTCAGCCTCCACAATGTCCTGCCCAGTCTTTAAGATGTAACTCAAACTTGACTTTGTTTTGATATCTGAACCATGTTATGCTTTGTACATATTCGCAGTTCTTTTTCTTATCTTCATTTCTAAAATCCTAAATGCTCAAAAACAGAAAGCTTTCCAGCAGTTTGTCAGAAATCTGCCCCCAAAATTTAGAGACTAAATTTGAGTTGAACTGACTTGTTCTCATCTATTTGTCATCTCTCTATAAATTCCACTTCATGTGCATATTCACACCTTCTGATTGTCGTGTGCCACCCTGTACCTTTCTGGGCTGTTATAAACTATAAGAATAATCTATATAAAATCTGAAGCATTTTTCCTTCAGATACTCATCTTCCTTTGGAGAGTTTTACAATGACATTGCGACTTGGTATTTTTCCCTATGGAGAAGCCACTCTATCTTTGTCTTAGATTCTAAGATCTTCTTGAATGTACTTTAAATAGAGCTAACTTCTAGCATAAGTTGGAATTTTTGATGATGATGAAATTTGTTATTAGTGTTATGGACACACATTTCTGTAAGTCATAAACTCAGTCACAGAAAGCCTATTTTCTATAAGAGAACTTAGCTTTTTCTGCAAGTGTCATCTCTCCCTTATGACAGAAAGCTGCAGGTTAATTCTGTCCAATTAGTGACTTGTCAGTCATTTGATGGACTCAGTCCATTCAAAGAAATAAGTCTGAGAATCCTGCTTCTGTTTTGCTCTTCGCACTCGGCGTCTTCCCACGCTCCTCTTGGAGAGACGGGCGCTTTCTAATAGCTCCCTATGGCCCCCGGGACGCAGAGTTGTGCAACCTCTCTCTCACCATGCAATTTTAAATCCACTGTCCCTAGAACACACTCATATAGGGTAAATATATTGATACTGTATTGGGATTACTGTCCCCTCAGGATGTGCCTTGCAGAGTGAGGTTCCGCTTTCAGAGCCTCCCACATTGAATGGAAACGTGGCCATTCTCCCCTCTGTACTCACTCTCACCGGGTAAGATTGGAGCCAAGAGCGCGCCCAAGTCTTCTCTGATTCTAGAAAGATTCTTAATAAAATAAAATAACCAATTTAATAGTCTTTCTAAATTTATTTTTATAATGATTCATTTTTTTTTTTTTGTATGTAAGAAGGCAATCTCACCAAGCTATCATATGCCACACAGTTTACAGACTTATACTTGGAAGTATAAAACAGTGCCTCCCAAGCATATGTGACTGGGTTTCTTTGTTCCTGGCTGTGATTGTTTTGGCTCTGACTCTGCAGGATTAATGTTATCTGATTCATGGGTAAAGGCTAGAAGACAAAAAGGAGGTGGGAGGTTAGGTGGGTGGGACATACTGAGCTAATACATTAGAATTCCTTTGTATTCCTATTGGGTATCACTAAATCCCCAAGTTGCAAAAGCTGCCTCCTCTGCAAAGGTGGAAGCTTTATTTGTTCCTGCACGAGTGTTTTTCAAAGTGGTTTTCGGAAAGATTCAGAAGAGGCTGTTGAGCAGGAATCTCCATCCTCCGCCCCAGTCTCCCCGTGGCAGCCTTAAGTACATCGAAACTATATTTAGTCAAAAGAGTTCAGCCTCTTCTGCATTGTGAATCAGTGTTTGGTAGAACCTAAATAAATACTGCTTACAAAAATACTTTGAAAACTCTCATTGCATCTAAATACAGTCATATAAATAATACCCCAAATTCTCATAGCACTGAGATTGATTTTACTTTAAATCAATTGCTGCTTGACAGAATCAGTTTCTTCTTTTATCAGAGTGTGAACAACTCATTCAGAATTTTCTAACTTGTTGAAATCCTCCAGGTAGAGAAGTTTATAGACTTAAAGTGGGATTGTATTCTAATGAAACCTCCATAAATTGAAAGCATCAAAAATAAAAAAATGTATTTAATATTCCCAACCCACTGAATTTCAGGGCTCAGTGGCATAGCACTGTAGTGGGATGCTTACCTGCACAACTATAAGGCCAAGGGAGAGCCATTCAGCATGGTGAGGGAGGTGAGCACTGCCTATCAGTATCCAGGAAAAAAGTCAGAATTCAAAATTTGAAATACATAGTCTCTAGAGCCAGGTATGGTAGCACACACCTGTAATCCCAGCACTTGGGGTGAAGAGGCAGGGGGACCATTGTAAGTTTGAGGCTAACCTGGTCTACAAAGTGAGTTCAGATTAGCCAGGGCTATATAGTAAGACTCTGTCCCCAAACAAACAAGCAACATATAGTGTTTACTGAACACATACTGCTTTCACAACAATGGACAGTTGAATCCTACTCAAACCATTTCTAGGTCAGGGATCAGGTATGTTCAGCTATATCGTTCAGTATGTTTCAGCTCAGGGAAGTTTGGTATCAAGAGGCCTGCCGGGCAGCTTCTTCTCAATTCTTGCTCTACTGTAACCTTATCTAACCTCGGCTCCTTGTTTACAGGGCCTAGGGTGGAAAGGCTTTAGAACAAGCAAACAATCTCCCAAGAATTATTTTCATTACCTTTTCTTTTCCTTTGGGATAAGCATAGAGAACCAGGAGAGGAAGCCTCTGGCATGCTCACATGAATGCTCTTCTGTTGCTGACAGGATAAACAGGGCACTGTGGGCATACTGGCCAATTACACTGTTACTGTTTATACATCTTGTTTTTTGTCACCTGTAACCTTGTACTAACCTCCAGATTTTCTTTTCCTTCTTGCTCCATTTCTAACATTTATCTCGGTGTTCTTTTTCTGAATGTGTACCAGGTCATATCACTCATAAAAATCGTAGAGATGAAGAAAAGAACTCTTTACTGACTTTGCATTTTAATGGGAAATAATTTGAACTCTTTGTCTAGGATCACAAGATGATTTATGATTTGCAATCGAAGATTGGTAGTTAGCAGTCACTGTGTCTCCTGCATACTAACCAATATGATAAGATGTTTCAGCTAACCTTATCTACCTTCACAACAATCCTGTTGGTTTAGTAGTTTTATCACTAGTTTTTAAACAAGGAGGCTGGGTTTAGAGGGATGAAATAATTTCTCCCAACTAATGAAGAGCATATTCTCATCTCTGCTCACTTTTTCCCTGAATACCTAAAGCAGTGACGTCTTCATGTTTCTCTTCCTGATGCTGAACCAAGAAGAAATTTGATTCTTCTCTGGTCAGTCTCTAGTTAACCCTCAAGATCCAGATCATTGGTCTCTTTCTCTATGTTACCACTTTGTCCCTTGGAAAGAGGATGATATATTCCTTCTTCTGTGAACCAGTAACCCTTTCACACCAGGAGATGGAGAATCTCAGGTGTGAAAACTGAAGTGTCCTCTTCCCATAGCCCAAAACTTGTGCTGGTTGTATCAGAAGGCAATCACTTCAGGAAGGCAGGGTACAGAGAACAGCTTTTAGGCTACAGTGGTAACCCTTCTGTAGATGATCTAGAGACAGATGATATATTTTTTCCTTTCATTCAAAAAATTCTTCATGATATATGAAGACAAATGTGCTTTTACAAAGAGTGTATACATACTTAAAAAAAAAAATACCCAGCCTGGAGATTTTTCTTAGTTCCTCAGTATGGTATTTTTTTTTTAATTGAAAAAAGTTCATTGTGGTGTAAGTGTATTTGACATAAAATTGACCATCTTAGTAACTTTTACTATGTCATACAGTTCAGAAATGCTGTAAGCAGAGGCAGAGCTTCCTTGATCTCACTGAGAGAAGAACTTGGAGATGGACACAGAAGGGGACTTGAGAGAGGAGGAGGGAGAATACGGGATGTGCACATTGGACTGGAGAAAGAACCATTGTCCTGGGCACTCGTTCCCTTAGTTTTTATTGAAAAACTGCACTCATCCCATAGAGATGTGGGCTTTTGTACAAAAGCAATGCTCCACTACTTCAGGCCAACCAAGGAGGAAATATTTAACCTTAATAATATTTGGCTTTTCCTCCTAGTCCTCTAAGAATTGTTCTGTGTGGTCTCAGGATGTATCTAAGATAAGAAAGAATAATTATTAACTGTATTTATTGTCATCAGTTTATCTTTTAGCTTTATGCCGAGGAGGGAACAACTAGTAGTGTGGGGTTCCATAAGATTATTCTTTAGCCTTGTTAGCTTTGGGACAGGAAGGAATTGCTATTGCATTTACTGTCATCAGTTTACCTCCTTTTCTTGTGCCCATTTTCAGCCCCTGTCCCTGGTTCCTTTTTTATGCTTCTAATTAGTTACAAGTAGTCCACTGATCTTTATCACTGACTGAAAGACCAGTACTGCTTTATTTTCAATTTAGCAATCAAGGCCAGAGCTTGAAAATGAGTCACAAGCAACTCGGAGATTTTTACATTAAATCTGTTTCCTTTTCAATCCTCTAACCCCCTATGGTGAAAGTCTGCAGGAAATTTCCCTTAGCGGTGGGGCTTCTGTGGTATATAAAGTACATCTCTCATTAAAGACACAGTTATTTCCCCGATAATCTTATCTCATCTTCAGGTATATCAGACACATTTCTTGTGCTTTAGGCCATCCTTCCTTAGGTTTTAACACAGAATTTTCTCTTTAATCCAGAAAGACTTTTTGGAGGGCACGGGAGGCACGTCCTGTCTATTTTTGTAAAGGGAGTTACTTACTGCCCCCGCCCCCAAGCCATTTGCAAAGGATATAATCTAGCAGAGCACTACTGACCCATCCACCATGCTCTTTGTCTCAGAGGAAGCTGATGATGTTGATATTCCTGTGTCAAGTGGAACCTGGGAGGTAAACAGATGCAGAGGCCCTTTCATTTCTTTCTTTCTTTCTTTCTTTCTTTTTTTTTTTTTTTATTCTTTTGCTTTTTTGAAGCTTAGGACACTTTTATTAGAGTTTAAAAGAAAACTCCAGGGTGGCAAGTTATAAATCTCAGCCAGCCACCCAGAGTAGGAAGATGGAGAAGATAAAATACAAAACCCCGTGCCTTTTGAGTTAAGATGGCATGGAGGTCAGACACGTGGTGGACAAGCAGCCACATGGCGGGTGTGAGGAGGTAAGGGGAGCTTTAGAGAAAGAGGAAGGAAGCCCCGAGTTCTAGTAGAAGTTTACTTAGTCTCTGGCCGGCACCTGAAAGAGAGAAGAGAAGAAACGGAAAAAGTTATGTCCTTCAGAGTCATGATTCAGAAAAGTGGGCAGAGAGTTATGAAAGCCGTTGTCCTTTTCATCCCCTTTCTGCCCAGCATCCTCTAATAGTATTAAGTATATTCGTGCTGTTCTGCAGTCAATTTCCAGGACTTTTCCATCTTGCAAAACTGAAACTCAGTATGTACTGAACAACTCCCTATTCTCCCTTTCAGCCCCCAGCATTTGCCTTCCTAGTCTCTGTTTCTGTAAGTGATGACACAAGATAAATCATAAATGAAACCATGTAGGATTTGTCATTTTAAGCTGGTTTCTTTCACTTTACATAATGTCTTTAAAGTTTATTTATATTGTAGCATATGTCAGAATTTCCTTCCTTTTAAAGACTGAATAATCTGTTTTATGCATATAGCCCCCTTTGTTTATCAATTCTTTCAATGGACAGTTTGGCTATAGGGAACAATACTACCATGAACATGGTTATACACATATCATCAGGTCTTTGCTTTTAATTCACACACACACACACACACACACACACACACATACACAAACACAAACACACACTTTAAAAAAAAGTTCATATGTTTGTCAAATAATGCCTGTGTAAAAGCAGGTAGTTAACAAGAAAACTATAGTCCATGAATTCCTGGAGGCATTTCCATTATGTGTAGTCATGGTGTGCAAGAGGAGCTTCAGACCTTCTTTTATAGAGTATTGACTTAGAAATCTGGCTAGAGTATTCATAATCATCAAATTCCCTTGCTGTATTGGTTACTTTTCTTGTTGCTGTAATCTACTACATGAGAAGAATTAATGGAAGAGAAGGAAGCTTTATTTTGGCTCATGGTCTGAGGGGTTCAGCCCACCATGGTTGAGGTTACAGCCTAGCCCTGCTTGATCGCTGCCTTGTTTCCTGATTCATGAAGACGTGAAGCTGTGTCCCAGCTCCTACTACCCTGACAGGCCTAACCTCTGTGCCTTCCCTGCCCTGCTGGACTGTATCACCGCAAACCATGGGCCAAAATAAGTCTCTGCTCCCTTAAGCTGCTTCATGAGAGTCCTGAGCTTAGACCCCAGAATGATGCCACCGCCATTCCAAATAAACATGCATCTGGACATAGATCTTCAGAGTTTGGTATTTGCCCTGCTGGATTTTAGTCTCATCTTTCTGTGCTATGTTCCCATTTCCCCCTTTTGGAAAGGGGATGCTTATGTCATTGTATATTGAAAGTTTGTAACTATTTTTTTAACAATAGTTCACAGTCAAAAGACTGCCCTGTATCTCAAAAGATAATTTAGACCTTTGATTTTTGAATATTGTTGGAACTACAGAACGATGGCAATGTCTGAAGTTGAACTGAATACATTTTGCATTATGAAATAGCCACGAGCCTTTGGTGGGGCCAAGGATAGAATATTATGGTTTGAATGTTTACTGTGCTACACAGGTTTATGTGTTTGAATACTTCCCTCCACTTGAAGATTCTGTTGTGGAAAGTTATGGAACCATTAAGAGGTTAGAACTGGCTTCCAAATGTAGGTCACTGATAGGGCAGACCTGGCCAATCTTATTCTTTCTGTTTCCTGTTTTGAGAAACAGCGCCTTCCATTGCCCTAGTCAGACCAAGCCGGTCCCAGCACTACATCTCCTCCCTCATGGTGGGCTGAACCCCTCAAACCACCAGCCAGTCCTCAGCTCTTGATGTTTCTAGAACTTCCCCAAACAGCACCATCAGATGAGGACCAAGTATTAAAGCACACAAGCCTATGGAGACATACCACACTCAAACCATAGTGAACACCAGGTGAACTAAGGTTTGTTTGTGGTGAGGCTGTATTTCCAGGCATGCAACCTGATATCTGGTGTGTATAGACTCAGGGTCTTCAGGACAGGGACTGCAGCTGTTTTGCACAAAGGCAGTTAGTCCACCAGAGGCCCTGTGATCACAGCAACATGTTGAAGCTAGCAAAGAGTAAGTTTCCCCAAGAGGCACTCTTTCTTTCTGAGCCGTTAGGTCAGACTCATATTTGAGAAATTTCTGCAGGGCTGGCACAAAAGAGAATTTGAAGAAAATGTCTTCAACAGGTTTCAGAAGTGGCCAGCCATGAGCAACAGACCAGATCTGTGTTGTTCCCACTATAGACATTCTGGTCTATTTCTTCATTAGTACTAATGAAACTCACTCTGGTAAAAGGAAATCACATGACATGACCACAGCTGTTTCGCTGAAAGTGCCACTAACTTGAACAGTAAAACTGTTTACAACCTTTAGCTCTGGGCCTTGGCTTTAAGGAGATAAATCCCAAAGAGAAACTAAAAGAGTAATTTTGTCAGACATGTTTTACATTTAGAATTGAGAATTTGTAACTGAGAATGATCCAAGTGTTCAAGAAGAAAATAATAGCTGAAGAAAGTTTAAAAGCTATTAGAAGACTGGAGGCTGCTGAGACATTAGAGGTAAAACTCGGGAGTTCTTTTGGTTCTTTGGACCAGAAGAGATTACTCAAATGAATAATGTAGTGAACAGAATGGCGTGTGTCCGACTGTGCCTCAAGTGTGTGCACAAATTGACCAAGGGACTTAGAGGAACAGAAATCTAGATATAAACGAAGTTCCAGAAGCCAACATTCAGATTTAGCTGGATTGGATTATAAATACAGAAAAAGTAAAGTCTCCAGAGGGTTTAGAGAGTAGGCTTTGAAGGCATAGAATAATGCAGTTGACTGTAATCTTCAATACCTTGGCCTCATGCTCTTCTTTAATCTGGTCTATTTACTATGGGCTGGGAAGACTGAGGTGAGACTCCTAGCCTTGGAGGCTCACCAGAGTAAGGGTGGAAATTCCTAAGTTGCTTCTGTGGTTGGCCACTGATGAGTCATCTGCTGCCCAAAGGCCTTGTGTAACATGGCCAACTCTTAAGGACAACTGTGGCACTTGGTATCAGAGTGAGAGATTAGAACACTGCCTCTGCGTACTTTGCTAATAAACCCAAATATTTAAATTGAGTGGCTAAAATTAGTACCAAATTCTATCAGTTAAATTCTGTAGTTAGCAAAGATAATCACACATACATGATTATATTATATATGAATATATTGTTTGATTATTTTTATCACTATATATTGTGATTTATATAGTTATCTATGGATATTAAGATTCTTGATTAATTTTACTCTCTTTTTTATTCCTGCGCTACTTGAATTTTAAAGAGAGGATTTCATTATTTTCCTAACGTAAGGATGAGCTTGCCCGCTTCCTCCCTACCATGGGATGGTGCCATGAGAGATCCCTCAGTAAATGAAGTTTCCTTTATCTTGGGCTTCACGGTCTCCGGGAATAAAGCTCTTCCTTCCTTATAAAATAACCAGTCTCAGTATACTGTTAGGGGAGCACAAATCAGACCAAGACAAGCCCTGGGGAGAATGGTAGAGCTTTCCAGATTTGAACACTCAGTCCGAGACTTGCTGCCCTAGCTGCCTGCACCTCTCTGTCTGACTTGCTTCTGCCAGGTCTTGCAATAAGGCCAAAAGTTTGATTTTTATATAACACTGTTCATATTTAAAAATGTAGTTTGCTTAGTCTACCATGAAATACCATATATAATATAGTCTTGTTTTTGCCAGCTTTTTCAAATCTTAATCATATACTTTTGCTTCTAAATTTGAGTAAAATATATACAGAAGGGTGAAAAGCAGTTGTCATTTCTTGACAAATCATGAAAGCAATCTCAGTCGTGTTGCCCCTCTCTCCCATGAGAGGCAGAGCTTCACAGATCATGTGGGCTCTGGTGCAGTTTTATCATTTCCCTTTGGAGAGAATCTCCGCTCTGTATTTGCTTTTCATTTCTTCCTTCTCTCTGTATTGTTAGAACTGATATCGCTAAACTCTATACTGCTTTGTCTTTTATTGGTTCAGTTTTATCAGATATTATGATGTATTTTCTGAGACTTTTTGAGGTTTGTCCATGTTTTCTGAATAGCTCATGCCTTTGGGTGTAACATAATTGATATATCTTAGTATGAATGTCAAATTATTTTAGAATATCAAGAAAAAGTGTATCTGTTGTGCGTGGGAATACTGACAGCCTGGTGAGTGAGCTTTCTGTTCTCTACCTCCTCATACAATGGTAGGGTCACCAGGCTGCCCTCCCACCAACAACATGGGTTCTACATTGCTTTAGGCTCAGGCTCTGGGGCCCTTTAGCACATGCTTATGGTCCTGGCTTGCATGGAAACTTCTCAGACCTTCAGCCTTTTAAGAGACATGTCTGGGTGGGTCCAACCCCTGGGGGCTCCTTTATGGCAACAGGGGCTGGTTAAAGGCACTGCCCTTGCTTTGGCTATACTTCTGTTCCACTTACTCCCACATGACCAGCTGCAGTAGGAACTGTGACATCGATTCAGATAATTTGTCTTCTTCTAAGTGAATCCTACGTCAAGTATAAATCCAGTAAGGAAAATCTAGATCCAGATGGCCTGAGCCTCCTAACCCTCACTCCCAAAACATGTCAATCCACTAGTTCAGTGGCCTCAGGAGATAGATCCCTCCTCCTGGGTTTGCTTTTGGCCCCCAATGCCTTGGTCATTCTTTTTAGCAGACTGAATGTACAGGATACATTTGACATCCTGGATGGGGCCAGAGGAACTAGGCAACTGAAGGCACTGTCTGAGAACGGTAGCTTACAGACCATATCTGCACCGTTCTTCTGGTCTCATTAAATTTGAGAATTTAATACAATGTACTAAATACAAATAATACACAATAAAACATCACATCTACCTCCCATTTCCCTCCTCCAGCTCCTTCCAGACCCTCTCCTAACATCTTTCTGGACTCCTTCCTATCTTTCTAGATCCTGACATCTCATCCATCTCTAAGTTATGCCAATTCCTTTCCTCAAATACTGGCTTGCATTAGTTCCTGCTGCCCTTCCTCACGGCCGTCAACCTGAGCAGCATACTTTTGGTTCTTTCACAAATAATTATAGAGCTACAACTGCATGCCAAGCAGAGAGGAAGATGCCTGATACATAGCAGTGAGCAAAACCTGCAAGGCCCTTCAATGGGCAGTGCCAGATTTTACTGCAGTGGCCACCTGCCTGAGCAGGAGACTGTACCACACAACCCCACTTCTGACTTTGCCAGATTTTTCCGAGAGTGCCTCTGGCCAATGGGATGAAGCCTGGTTGCATCTCTTTCCCTGTAGCTGAACTATATATTTCAGCTCCAATATGTAAGTGCCTCACTCACCTCAGTGGCTTGCCTGCCTTCTTCCAGCTTTCTCCGGAGCTTTTGTAGTCGCTGAACCTTCTTTTTGACTCTTGTGTATCTATTTGTCTAAACTGAGACAAAACATCTGGATTTAGAGGGAGAAAAGAGCCTGTGAGACTTAGAAAGCTAAACTTACAGAGTTCAGGAAGCTCAGAAAGGTACATGATTCAAAAGGCCTGGTCTCCCAAGGTTATTTAAGCTGTAAACAATTGTGGGAGAGGAAACTGTGTTCTGTGGAGGTGACTGCAAGTTGGGCAGGGAGCTTCAGGTGTGTAATTTTTAAGTCAATGTGCATCCCAAGGTGGCCTTTCCAGTGATACGGTTGCCTTTGAGCCCCCTGTGCTTTTGTAAGTAGCCCTTCATAATGCTCCTGTAAGAAGCCTAGATAAACGCACTGGCTCACCAAGCTAGACTTGCGTGGAATCATTTCTTTGGACAGTTGTTGGTGTCTTATCAGGGTGAACAGATGTTTGTTCATGTCTCCCAGGAAAAGTCATGAAACACTGGGGTATCTTTCCATTTAAATCTCAGTTGATATGCTAGGAGACCCCCGCTTTCTCTTTGGAGCATATCAGCTACCTTTTCTTATGTGTCTCCAGCCCGGCTTTTAATGGCCTCCTCTGCCTGCCTCAGTTGCACAGTGTGAATTCCTCTGCACCTGGTAGAATCTCCCAGGCATATGTTTAAGATTCAGCCTTGTTGATATGTGCACCTGTAAATAATTCAGTCTGTGAATATGTCACAAGTGATTTATTCACATATTGTGTTTTCTGGTAAAAGCTAAAGGGGGAAATCTGATGCCCTCTTCTGACCTAAGTGAGCATTGCATGGCACAGGTGCACTTACATACATGCAGACTAAATGCACTCATACACACAGAAAAATAATAACAAATAAAATATTGAAAAGGAACAGACTGTATTTGTCATTCTCTTTTCTCTTACCATGGTTTTATATACTGAACCTCAGGAAGATGCCCAGCTGTTCTCTCTGTTTTCTTTGCTCGCAGAGACTCTAAGATTTTTCTGTTCCAGTTCCTTCTGTGGAAAGACACACGCACAGGGTCATTTAAGGTTTTTAGTTTCTGGAAGATATTTGTGTTTGAAAGGAACTATTACTATGGTAACGGGTCAAAATTTAGTATTCCACTTATTAAAGTTGTCAGTTAAAAACTTGGTTTTTCCTTAGCCTCTAACTTTGAATTCCAGATTTGTATTCTATCTATAAGTTGAATAATTTTTCTATCAAAAGAATAATTATTTTCATTCACTGTTTAATTAAATATTGATTAAGTTCTGGCTCCATTACAAACTTAGTAAATTAAATTCCATTAAGCACCAAGGAAGAAATATATAACACACAAACATTTTCTCCCTCCCTCCCTCTCTTTTTCCCTCCTTCCCTCCCACCCTCCCTTCCTTCTTTTCTTGACAGGGTCTTACTATGTAACCCAGGCTGATCCCAAACTTGTGATCCTCCTGCGTCAGTCTTCTGAATGCGGGGATTACATGTGTTTGCTACCATGCCCAACCAAATTTTTCTTAAATACTTCAAATGCCTTTCATGTCCTAAAGGAAGTCTCCTACATATCTAATGAAGCATGCAGCTGTAGGAAATCAGATTCTCAGTTTGCAAGTGCCATTCAGAAACAAATAAAAGAATTTTATACTCTGAATTAAAATCTTAAATCCAATATGAATTACACATTTCAATATTGAAACCACAATGATTATGTATCTGATTATTTCCAATAGACTAAAAGTGCTCTCAGGTTATCTTGAGGATTAAAAATGTATTCCCAAATCCAGAACAGAGGAAACTGTAGGTGGTATATCATAATGACCTTATCTATTTCCCGATCTTCTGTGATGGTTAATTTTGACTGCTAACTTAATGGACTTTAGAATCACCTAGGAGATAATCCTCTGGGCACATCTGTGAGGGTATTTCCAGAGAGGTATGATTGGGGTAGAAAGACTCACCCTAGATGTGGGTAGCACTATTCCGTGGTCTAGAGTTCTTGACTAAATAAAAAAGAGAAAGCTTGTGATTCATTTCTCTGTTGCCAGGTGCAGCATCCTCATGTGCCTGATTCTCCTGGCTATGTTTTCTTTGTCAGGAGGAAAGAGTGTGGTACCCCTGGGGTACCCCGTCTTCTGAACTTACATTATCTCCATATGAGATCATATATCTGAAGAATCGAACAAATCTTGAATTCAGGTGAGCTTTAACCTTACATATAGGAAATATAGATGACTTTCAGATTCCAAGGAAATCCAGAGTTTCAAAATATCTCATCTGTAGCTTAAATTTCCCTAAATGATTTCTTCTTTGACCCAGGGTTGGGTCACTTTTAAAATATATTTAACTGATTATTGCTTAATTACTACCAAATGAGTTCTTTTTAAAGTTCCCGAGATCTGACTTTGAAGGATGAGCTTAGAGGTCTGGCTTATTAGCCCTTTTGGTGGAAGCCCAAGAAGAGCAACCTTCATGGGCTCATGATATTTACCCAAGAGCTCCATGTTGGGAAGATGAACTCTGGGCAGGTCAAAAGGAAAAGAAAGATGGAAGTAGTCGCATACTTTGAAATTAATCTAAAATCTTAAATTCATCGCCACACCCCGTATTTTCCAATTTTCTTAATTTTGAACCTTTTTTTTGTAAATTTTTAATTGAATTTTTGTGTATTTCACACAGACCATCTTAATCATCTTTGTACCCCTTTCTCATTGGCACCAGTTCATAGTCCCCCACCCCCACAGGAATTTATGCATTCTGTCATCTGTGTTAAAGCCTATTAAGTCAAGTTAGTGTCCCCAGATGTCCCTATGCATCCACTGGGGTCTAGTCAGAGTATCTAGACTCCCCTCCCCTTTAAGAAGATCTTCCTCACTGAGCAGTAATCAGCTGCCAGTAGTTCTTCAACTAAGACTGAGAACTGCTGCCCATTTCCACAATTCTGTGCTGGGTTTTTGTCTGCTTGAGTTTGCAGAGTCTTGTGTATGCTGACACCATTGCTTCTGCAAAGGGTTTTCATTGATGAGAGTTGAGAGGTGCATTAGTGTTCTCTCTACTCTTTGTTCCACTATATTCTGTGAGCCTTAGTTGTAGAGATTGTATTGTAGATCAGTAACTTAGGCTTGGGCAATTAATGAACAATCTCTGTGTATGACCATTTGTGGAACTCTGTAATAATCTCCATCTGTCTTAAAAGAACTTCCTTGATGAGTGGTGACTGGGACACTTGTCTAGAGATGTGACAGCCTTGGGATTTTCTCTAAGATCTATGATGATTCTTTTTTGGATTGTCATCATATATATTATACACCAGCAGCAATTATACAAAATTACATATGCCATAGGAAAAACTGTATATTATGCTGAAAAGTTACTAATCACTCAAATTATTTATTCTGCTTGACAATACTACAGCATAACAACAGTCAAGAAGCACAGTGCCAAGGTCAGAAACAGTCAACCTGCTGACGGAAGGTTCTGTAATGGAATTCTGAAGTGCAATAATTGAAAGTAATTTCTTCTGCTTATTTGATAAAACTTATTTTTGGAGAATAAATATCTATTGACATAAAAAGTTAAGTTATTATTATTTGTGGAGGAAAGAACATTATTATCCTTAAAAATTGTTTTCTTTTTTAAGCAGTCAGATGGTTCATTTCAATATACTTACTTCCAACAAAGTTATGTGTACAAGGAGAGCAAAAAAGAACATAAATCTTTGGTGATTATTTCCACCACCATCCCAGTGCCATCTACTCAAAGATGGCAAGTACATTACAGTTAGAAATCTTCCTCTCCTGCTCTATCACAGAGAAACAGCATCAGTCATCACATACTTTTAAGGGCACTTTCGTAATTCAGTACAAGAATGAATTAAATAAAGATCAGAAATATAGAAAAATGAGTGACAGGAAGGAAAAGAGTGGGAAGTCCAAGTATCAGTAAAGGTCATTAATAATCATCTAGAAGACTGAGATTGTGGGGCAGAAGCCTCTTAACATTTGAGAGTAGAACTGAAATGGCCCATGGCTGGGGCCGAGAGGGACCAGACATTATCAACAGAATTCTTCTGACATGAAAGCACAAGATCTGGAGATAATGTGATCCATTGTGTACCCGGTCCAGACTTGGTTGGAAGCTGTGTCTGATGTAAGGCTTGGAGTGGAGGTCATTACAGATTTATTAGGAGACTGAGAGCTCAGATACAAACAGAGGAAATCTGTGAAAACATAGTGAAGATCTGCTATTTGAGGAAAAACAACCTCATGAAGCATAGGCAACAAACAATAAATGGAATAACTGACACCTAAAGCACTAGAGTGAATGCAAAAATAACAATAAACGTTTGCATTACTACTCTAGAGGCAAAGTAGAAGTCATGAAATAAGCTGAAGAGCAAATAAGTAACATTAGGGAATCCATTAAAAATAATGTGAAGAGAGAAGAGAAATAGCAAAGAAAAGTTAAGGTGGTGAGAGTGGATTTAAAAGACCCAGTATACAGTGAATAAAATACACAGGGAGGAATATTGATGGGCAATATTCAAATGCAAACTTCTAGGTAGAAAAGGTGTAAATCTTTGGGTTAGAGAAAACCCCATGAAGCACTAAATGAAACAAACAGAAACCTATGTCTAGGTACTGTGCTAGACATAAACTTGGGGACATTAGTCATAAGAGGAACACTCTGAATTCTGCCAGAGATAAGACTAAAATAGTGAACAAGAAAATAAAGTTACATTCTCATGAATAATATTCAATTTCAAAACTAAGAGGTTAAGCTCTAAAATATGAGAAATATCTTTGAATACAGAAGAATTTACTATTAAAATGTCATATTTTGAAATCTCAATTCCCCAAATGATAAGTTAATGGTATTTGGAGGTAGAGTTTTTGGAGGGATGGGTATTAGATAGTCTTGTGGCCAGGACTGGCTTTCTAAGAAGAGGAAGAGAGACTACAGCTGGCATGTTTGTCCTCACCATGTGATGCCTTCTGCCATGGTGTAGGCGGCAAGCAGGCCCTTACCAGATGCTGGCACCATGCCCTTCCTAGCCACTGAAACCAAGAGCTTTATTTATTTATTTATTATTTAAGCAAATCTTTATTGTGTTAGTATGTTGTTGTGTAATTAGCCAGGCTGTGTAGGTTGTTATAGCAACCGAAAATAAATGGAGACACAAACATTTGCACAAGACCCATGCAGAGTGAAGCAGACAAACCCCAGCACAGAACTGTGGAGATGGGCAGCAGATCCCAATCTTGGTTGAAGAATTATTGGCAGCTGATTACTTAGGGGTGAAAAAGAGTTAATCCTAAGGGGAGGGATTTACACAGGCTGACTAGACCCCAGTGAACGAATTTGCACTGAGGGATGTCTACCTTGACATTATAGGCTTTAACAGAAATGGCAGAATGCATGAATTCTAGTGTGTGTGTGTGGATATGGTGCCAGTGGGGAAGGGAGTGTAAAGATGATTAAGATTAAGATGTTCCATATGAAGTACAAAAATTCAATAAAAAATTTACCAAAAGAACTATAAAATATACACATAAAATGGCAAGAAAAGAAACTGGAAAAATATATTGATGAGTTATAATATTGATTTTTAAAAACAACCATAGGAAAAATTGGTTTAATAATAACATAGAACAAAATTCTACTGAACTAATATTCTATGATACCTCCATCTCTCTCTCTCTCTCTCTCTCTCTCTCTCTCTCTCTCTCTCTCCCTCTCCCTCTCCCTCTCTGTGTACAAATGTTGAAGGAGTCACAGACATGCTATGTTTCATATCTAATTTATGAAGATATACATGGCGAGTAAATTTAAGCTTTATTAAAAGTATATTTAAGAAGATGTAGTGAAATTCTCAAGGCAATTATTAAAAGAATAGAAATAGCATATTTAGCTCTTCTTTCTAAGGGAACATGACAAAATGTAATAAAGTAGATTAGATTAGTATAACAGAATTTAGGAAAGGAGAAATAATAAAAATGAGAAGACACTGTAAGGAGAAAACATGAAATAATTTAAAAACAAAGAACATATAGAACAGCAACCAGAATAAATGTGAGCAAGTTAATTGCTCTACTAAAGTAGTGGCCTATGTCACTGACATTATGTTTCTTCTAAGTTCCAAGTTATTTAATTGCCCGTACTTATCACATATGATATAATTCAATATATGCTTACAGTGTATGTTGAGCGAACAAAAGTAATTAGCATTTCCATTTCTTCAGATATTTATCATTCCTTTGTGATATGAATCTTGCAGTTTAATTTTCCTATAGTTCTAAATAATAATATACAGGATAATCTCTTTAATGGGAGCAAATATAGGCTGGAAAGAGCGAGCTGGGAAATTTTTCTTCAAACCAGGGAGGAGATACTAGTGAATTCGATTCAAGCAGTTTAAGTGTGGCTGAAGTCATAGAGAGGGGTTGGAAGTAATTCCAGGTAGTGACAGATGCAGACAGCGACTAGTTAGATGCAAAGATGGGGAGGGAGAAGCTCCTGCTGGTGGCGGTTCCGGGGCTAGACAACTGGGTGGATTTGGGGGTCATTTACTGAGGACAGGTCATGCAGGAAGTGGAGCAAGCCTGGGACAGCAAGATGATGAGTTTAGCTTTGACTAAAGCAAGGGTGAGGTGTCCACGAGACGTCAGTGGGCCAGCGTCTCTTCACTGTCTTCACCCTCACTATATCGTCACCACACATCCTTGTCTATCTTTCTACAGACAGCTACACCAAGAAACTCCGGAGTGAGTGTTGCCTATCATCTCAGCACAGAGCTCAGAGGAGATCTTGGGATTCTGCCCATATGCAGTTTCAAACAGGATTTCTTCCTCTAAATTCAAAGACTCCTTAGTGCCATGGAACAGATTGTGTTTCTAATGGACCCTAGAGCTCCAGATTTCAAACACTGACAGGAAGCTTACACAGGCACAAGGCCAGGTTCATTTCACTTTTGCTCACTGTAATGTGTCTCTTCTAGAATGTCACTGATGATGCAGATAAGATTCATAGCCGTCACTGGAACTCACTAACTGTTCTCTTTTACTGTTTTCCTTCCTGCATAGAAAGTGTTTTCTTAACAGTACCATAATGGGTCTCTAAATGGGGTTTGTTTATATCTAATGATGAATTGAGGTGTTTGCAGAGTGTGTTCAGGACATGCTACTTAATGTGGAATGGTACTGAACCAGTCACATGTTGACATTATCCATTTGGCAGCAGTCATGAGTAGAAGATGTTTTACCAACATTTAGTGCAAATATAATGATCAAAGCAGTGGCCCTACCTTCAGATGAACTGAGTGACAAGCTGTGTGACCTTGAGCAGGCGCTTTACTCTTATAAGAGTTCTTCACTTTAGGAATGTGGAAGCACCTGATTCACGGAATTGTGAAGATTCAAGAAAATGTGCTTGAATTCATTTATCACACTACCTAGCATATAGTAGGCATTTGACAAATACTAATTTCTCTTCCCTGGCGAGCTGTTTTAGGATTAAATACTGTATTGCCAGGCCACCCCAGCCTGAATGTGAAAAGTGGACCACTCAGCATTCAAGAATTCTCATCGTAGGGCCTCACAGTTCTCTTTGAAGAAAATCTGCCAAGTGTTTAGAGCCTCCAGGACAATCTCACACATGTTAGTGAGTGTTCTTAGGTCATATAGGAAGTTTGTCATGTTCTTCTGTGCTTTGGCTGTGTGTAATCATTTGCTCCTGGGTTTGCTTATCCTGGTGAAGCAAATACAAAGGTTCCAGTAACCTGGTGACTTTGAGACAATGATAGAAAATCCCTTTCTATTACTTTTCCCTCCTGTCACTGAGGCTAGACATTGTATAGCACCAATGACAGCAAGTGGGCCAGCTGCTTCTATACCAGTACTGCTTCTATAGGGCACTGAGACCACTTAGTTTTCTTCTTGGATGCAATGAGAATCTCTTTTCTATTATCAAATTCATTTTTTCGGTTGCTATTTTCAATCCCTTTTTCCTGGGAAACTCAATCATGAGTCCATAAGTACTGGGCCAGAGGAAAGTTTGACTAACTTGGTGTCATACCAAAAGTCTTCACTCCCTTCTTTCTATTGAAACTTAATTTTCAGATCAAGGCCTTTATTTGAAGGCCTCTTTTCTCAGAGGGTAAGTTATTTTTCAAGATTTTCAATTTCTCATGAAAATCAAGTTTTTCCTTCCTTCAAGTCTTCTTAGAATTACCTCGACATCAGATGTATAAAGGTGAATAATTCTCATGTCATTGAGAATCATGCCATAGTTTCACACGTAAAAGAATTTTTAGACTTTTTCTCTGAAGAAGGTAGGGAGCTGAAGGAGGACAAGGAGGCCTATGAAGTTATTATGCCAAGTTTCAACTTGAGAGGGTCAGAGTGTGAATTTGGGTAGTGGTTATGGAAAGCAGATGCCAGAACCTTGCGGGAGGAAGATCAGACAGAAGTAACCAGTGATTGTATGGAGAAAGAAGCCCCTAACATTTTCAGGGATTCTGAGTTTTGTGGGAAAGCTGTGTCCACAATTTATTTGTGCCGTAAATATTAAAATTTTAGATCTTGAAGACAAGGTTTTTGAGCTCTGTATTTTCTCCTTATCTCCCTCTAAGCCACCAGGTCTCTAAAGTCCTGGGTCAACACTGGAATTCCTCCTCCCCTTGTTTTCTCCAGGTACCAGGCTACTGAGCGAGTTGATATAACTCACCCGCCTCGTCCCTCAGACGATGATGCTACAGACGTGCTAGTTTTTATGGACCCACCGGTAACCCGGAGTCCTGGAATAATCTCAGTTTTGCCAGCATTGCCTAGCCCTGAAGAACGGTGAAAGGAAGGACTTTAAGAATCCTCATGGGCAGGAGATACTGTTCCCGGCTTTCAAGTTAGTTTTGAAGGCTCTTTCTTCCCATGCCCATTGTGAGAATTAGGGGGTGTTAGAAACTAAAAAGCCAGCTGGGTTTTCCCTCAATCTCTTTACAGTCTTTGCTTAGGATTGTAGGAGGCACATCTGGCATGTTTCTGAGATACGAATTTGAACACTGACACAAACGAACATCAGCTTTGGGCAGTGACAGTGAGTCTCCAGCACCTTCAGTTGTCCCTGTCCTCTTCTTTGCCAGTGACCTCATGTCAGCCTGTGGCAGCTTAAACGTGTTCATCACTAGGACTGACCTTCACAATCCTGTGGTTAAGCTTTTCCTTTTCTGGATCTACAGTCAGTTGTTGTATAGGACTGAAGATGATGATTATTTAATAAATATTCAGTGCTTGTATTATGCTTTTCATCCATTATCTCATGGAATCTCTATGACAACAGTAGGAGAAGCATTATGGTCTCTTTTACAAAAGAGGAGATGATGAAACCTAGAAGCATAAACAAGGTGGGCAGAAGTCAGACGGGTCGTAAGGCCAGAGATAGGCTAGGAACACAGACGTTCTCATAATGTTCAGGCATAGCAATGATGCTTTCAATGACTTAACTCCAAGTGAGCGTCAGGAACCGAGGCAAGCTTGTCAGAGGGTCTGCCTTGGATAAAGGCTGCATTCCAGGGGCTCGAGTTGCTGCAGCTGGCTTTTTAATGAAGTTAAGTAAATTCTATGCAAAACTCTCTTCAGTAGAGAAAGACCACATGTCCCTAGGTCAAAATGTTCTTTGAGATCTCATAATCTGTATCACTTCCAGAATCTGGAAGCAGGTGAGTTGTTTATCATTTTAAAAACACTTATCCTCCTTCCCCCTTTAAAAACTAACTCTTAGATGCCTGGCTAGCTCAGTCGGTAGAGCATGAGACTCTTAAAAACCAACTCTTAACTGCCACTCAATAAAACTTATTTAATCATACTTGTTTAAAGGACTGAAACAGAAGTGTGGTCTGTAACTGTATTTACTATCTTTGACTTTTGGTTTCCTGATTCTAAAGAACTCTTGAGTGGTTGTTTGTTAAACTCCCCAAATGTGCCTGAGCACAAGCCTCCTTTTTGCTGGCTTGGGCTCAAAGCAAATGAAGTGGCTGAAATTTGAAAACAAACACTCTTCATTGCTGCTCTCGTCTTCCTCTCTAGCTTTTTCCCTGCCTTTTGGGCATTTTGTGAAAAATAAAATGCAAACAAAACACGTTTTTCCTTCCCTTTTAATTAATAAGGGACTTTCAGGCACATTTTGGTACAATTTAAGGTAAGTTTGTTTGTCAACCTCATGGCATCGCCTTTTCCTCAACATTTTGTGCTTGAGGAAACCAAAGACTGTTCTTCTTTGTTAGAGAAATTTCTAGCTGAGGAGGCTTAGAGGTGAAGAGAAGGGGGTCACAGAGGATGGAATTTGGGTAGAATAGCAATCTGTCCTACTTTTTTCCCAAAGTAGCTGGGCTTCATGAGAAGAGACCTAAAGGCAGCCTCTGTCTCTCTCAAATCATACTTCTTGAGGGAATGACAGTATTAGGAAATCTAATTATACAAAAATTAATACATCTAGTCTGAGGAAGATATATTTATTTGAGGAAGATATATTTTGGTAACCTGTATTACGTGGCACTAACTACACAGTTATATAAGGTAACGGACCTAAAACCACAGAGCTAACCCTGCCATGGCTTTCCTGGATAAGCTTGTTTTCATTACACTAGATGCCCAGCCAGCATTATGCCAATGAACTCTGTTGAGGAGCAAAGCAGTCAAGTGGGATTTCAGGGGAGTTCCTTGCTACTAACAGGCAGGACATACTAGTTATAACCCTGTTACAGCCTAATTCATGAAAGTTACCCATGCTTTCTTCTTTCTAGAAAGAAACTAGAATTTAAGAAATTCTTTAAATTAACCCTCAGTGTGTCAGATGGAGTGCAGAGGGAGCCCTTAGAATAGTCAGACAAGTTGGATGTCATTAATCATGGTTGGTTTCTAAATGCTTGCAGCAGGATGACTTTTGATTTGTAACTTTGGGTAAAATTATACATAGGTAACCATGCACTAAGATTAATAAACAGTGCATCAAAATGGGCTGCACGAGGGCGGAGCTTGCAGCAAGGTCTCACAAGACAAGGAACGCACCCAGGTTTCTCCTTCCCACATCTGGCTTATGGACATTGAGGACATTTTAAAAACCTCTCTGTCTGTCTTTCATCATTTCTCAACACCTGGTGAACCTCAAAGCATCAATCCTGTCTGCCATGCTCTGCCATCGGCAGGTTTACTGGCTCTTGCTCCCATCTTGGCTATTGTGTGCTTCTGGGGCCATCATTCTGAACAGCCTAACATCCTTCTTGCTCCCAACCAGGACAATGGGTTTGCTGAGGGAGAAATACTTGACTTTAGGAGTCCATTTTTCTGGGATGACTAAAATGAGCCGTGCTGTGGATGGAGAAACACAAGGGTATAACTTTGGTGTCTGGATCAGAGAGGGACTTGGACTATCATAACCTTCTTGCCCAGCGGTGACCACACCACCAGCTCTACCTGCTTTCCACCCACTTACTTAGACACCACATAGTTCTCACTGTGGGCACAAACTCCCTGGGAACTGGTCCTTTCTGAGACAGTGAGTAAGAATGTTGCGCCAGAAACTCCAGCACCAGTAACCTCCAGGTTCTTTGGATGGAAGCCATCCCTTACAAATGTGCTACAAAACACAGGCTTGTGGCAGAGGTTCTACAGTGTAGCTTGAATTTCTCAGATCAAAGACTCAGGCAATGTCTTGGAGTCCGATCTCTTGGCACCAAGGTCACTTGTTTGCCTGTCAAGAGGAGGCAAGGAGGACCCATAGCTCAAGAAGAGACCGTGAATTGGTAAGAGGACTGATCAAGGATGGTGGACACATCAGGGACAGGTGATTTCTGCCCAAGCTTCATTGTATGTGATGGGCGTGGAAGCAGGTGGAAGGGTCAAGGAAACAGGGCTATCCTTGTATCTGACACTTCTTAACCACCATCCACGACAGTTATGATGAGCATCAGAAAAGGAATCAAAATTTACAAAGCATATTAATGAGTCAAATGGAAAATATTTTCGAGACAGGGTCCCTGTGTACTACCACACCTGGCCTTCTTTTCTTAATAAGACAAATATACAGTACTATTAAAACTACATTCTGTTGAGGAACTTTGATTTGAAACAGTGTCTTGAAAATGAATTACCTTTTTTCCTTTGCTTATAGAAATAGTTAATTGTAATTCTTTGTATCCTCCTAACCCTGTGCAAGGGCAGCATGTGACGGCTGGGATGGGCACCATAGAAAGTTGACTCTGTGGTCCCGCCCACTCCATGTGAATGCGTCAGGAAGACCATCCTGTGTTCTTACCTGGTCAAGTTCTTCCTTTCCTACTTTCTGCCTGGACTTCTATGCTAGTTTGAACTACCATGTCTCTTTGGATCATGTGAAGAAGTAATCCCACATCATTATTATGTGTGGAATTATTGAACAAATCTTCTTCATGTTCATTGAATTCATTGAGACCCAGGGGCCTTGATCATACATAGGACTTTCACAAGTAAGTCTGCCATATCTCCTCCTTATGTTCATCATTAATCTCCTTAATATGCTCATTTTCTTTGGTTTAACAAAGTAATCTGGCTTACAGCTTGATCATCATTCACTTAGAATGAAGTACATGCTCACTCATTTTCCCAAAGCTTCTGATCAGCTCCTCAGTGTCTTAAATGAGTTTCTGTTTAATATGAATGGACAGCCACACTTACCAAGCTGAGAAAGAACTAACATGAAATGAATTCAGAAGTAAATGTAATATGGGAAAAAATAGGACCAAACTAAGAGTCTGACAAAAATTTGAGGAGATAATTAATGAATTTATGAGATAAAACAGGAGATTATAAATATGAATATTAAATCAATAAGAAACCACAAATATAAAAATGATAAGAAAATTAAAAATTAAAACAAAGGGTTGATAAAAAGGCTAACTGAATGTTACAGACCGAATTGTATCTTCCCTAAGTCTGAATGTTGAATCTCTAATTCCAAGTACCTCCGAATGTAAATGTATTTGGAGAAGGATCTTAAAGAAGCACTTAAGTTAAATTATGACCCTTAGGGTGGGCCCCAACAATTCTTATTGTTAGCCACATAAAAGGAGGAGATTAGGCCAAGTAGAGAGACTATGTGATTATGCAGCAAAACCTTGGGCCTCTGTGGTTAAGGAGGAGGGGTCTCAGAAGAAACCAGCTTTGCTGATATCTTGATCCTGGATTTGTAGCCTCAAGAACTCTGAGAAAACAAATTCCAGTTAAGCCACTCTTCTTTGGCATTTTACAGTAATACAGCAAACTCCCCAGAAAACAAAATAACAATAAAAAGCAGTGAATCAAATAAAACAAGAAAATGAGAAGTAAAGGACAAAAGGGTCCAAGTGGATCAAAATACCCATAAAAAGAAAGTAGATAAATGAAAAGAACAAAATATTAGAAAGCGGTACTAAGAAGTTTTGCCAAGTGTGTCATGTAACAACAGATACCCCCAGCCCCAAATCATCTTGTGATATGCATTCGGAACTCAGGGAATAAAGAACAGCTCTTAACAACTATCCAGGGAGAATGAGAACGAAGAACACTGAGTACATGTCAGTAACTACAGATGAGTCATGGCAAGTTCATCTTATTAACTCAATTTGCTCCTATGACCATATTCTAAGAAACCTCACAGAACTTTCCCACTAACGTAAGACTAGTTTGTTCTGTGTCTAACTCAAGCTATTAAACATCACAGCCTTTAGTTAGGTGTGGTTCCTCCTGTGTCACTGCTCAATAAAAGTTAAGGAGAAACAAGAGGATTCACTGAATGTGTTTGTCATCAGGCTTTACTGTCACCAAAGATTCACCATTGTGAATGGTGACTGGTCACTAACATTTGGATAATAGGATTCTCTCCTAAGCAACTGACCAAAAAGGGACTTTTTTTTTTTGAAAGTGGATCAAGAGAGTCATGTTATTTGGGAAACATATGAAGGTTTTAGGGTTGCAAGGGCTGGTGAAGAAATGCTTTAATGAGACTGAGATTTGGGTCTTGAAACAGTTGAAGGGCTCCCATATGGAAAGAGATGAAACTGATTCAATCTAGACCAGAGACTGGGGGCCAGAAACTTCAGGAAGAGTCTTTTGGATTCTTACATTTCCTTTCATTATACTATAACTAATCACCACAAATACAGTGGCTGAAAACAGCAAAGACTTATCCTTTTAAAGTTTTAGAGGCCCAAAGTCTGAAACAATCTCAGTGGTCTAAAATCAAGGTGTTGACAGGTTGCATTTTTTTAAGAGATTCTGTGGAGAACCTGCCTCCTTGTCTTTTCCAGTTTCTCAAAACTGCCTTTCTTGCAGCCCAATAATTCCTCCCCCCTGCTTCAACACCAGTCTCTCTGATGCACCCATCTTCCTTTTTAAAATGGTTTATTGGGTCCACTTGGATAACTTCCCCATCTTGGGGTGTTTTGCTTAATCAGATCTGCAAAGTTCCTTTGTTATGTAAGGTAACATAGTTACAGGTTTTGGAGGTTAGGATGCTGAACTTTCGTGGGGCCATAATTCTGCTTATGACAGTTGGTGAGAACTGATGATTTAGAGGTTGAATGGTTTGCCCAGAGAGCCAGTGATTGAACCTGTCAGGATGTCCCATCAGCAGGAATGCAAGGAAAGATTTTAAGAGCAGTTATATTATATGTTCCTTCGTGTCCTGATAATATTGAAAGAAAAAAGTTGTTGTAATTTTCAGGATGTAGAAAATGAAGTCTAAGAGTCCATGGCACTGAGGCAGCTTGCTGATGCTGAAAAATTTCAGTTGCTATTGTACTGTATGATACTTGAATGCAGTTTTTAAAAGAATTATTTTGCATAGCCTAGAGGTTAAATAAAGAAAAAGTTTGATATTCTACCATGTGGATTCAACACTTAAGTGGACTACAACAGTAAAATCAAGCAGTGTCTTCCACTGGTTACTCTTGATAATCTCTCCTAGAATTCAGCAATTTCCAGAAAGTCACTTAGCTTATATTAATTTAATAAGGCAAATTTATTTCCTGAGTATTTTCTAAATTGGCATCACATCAGTGGCCTAAGAACGGTCTTGGTCAAAAGCCCCTAAATGGGTGGGAGCTTAAGAAAAGTGAGCTTGAAACTCAGTATCATCCCCGTTTGACTTTGCCTGCTCTCTGCCTCATAGCACAGTTGGGGCTTTAAGGGCTTTGTCCCACAGGAGATGGTTGCTAAGTGCAGTTTTGACAGTCAAGGATAGAAATGAAGTAGGCATTTTGAATATCAGTAACATTTAAACAAAAATATTTCCAAGTTAATCATGTCACTGAGTTAACTTTTAAACATAAATAGATATAAAACTCCGAGGAAATGAACAGTGTACAACTGAGCTGGGGGCAGAAAATCTACATAATTTAAACAAATATTTACACATCTTTAGTTTTCTGGCTAATAAAAGCCTGTTACAGAGATAATCTCATTGCCAGTAATCTGGTATTTATTCAGTAGAAAGGATACATCTGGTTTGTTTTAAGATATATTTTTATAGACTTATCTTGCTTTTAACATGTAGCCAAAGTTCACCAGACTCCACAGTAATGTAATGAATAAATATTGTATAATTTTTGGAGATTTTCATAAAAGTTTTGAAGGTCCTAGTGTCAGTCACATTGTATGGCAATCTATCATTTTGTGTGGACTTTCCAGTTTTATTTTACACACCTGCTTTCTTACTTTGGCAGTCTGATACATGTGAAGAGGGTTGCATTTGCATTTGTTAGGAAAATGGAGCATAGAGCTAAGCCTTATGGGCCTTGGTAATGGGAAGTGACAAAACACTTTTTTTTGGTCTGTCACACAGAGCATCTTTTATCTTTCTGAAGAGTTTTATTACTCCTTAGTGCCAGAGTCCATGAAGTTTTTAATCAATGTGTTAACTATGTATACTTTAAAATAAGGTGGCAGAAAGATCGTAAGAGCCAGGAGTGGTGGATGACTACAAGTAAAAAGTTTCCTAGGCTTCTGGGAACTTGCTCATATGAACTTACAGCAATGGTGACAGCATGCACAAGACCCATGCAAACTCAAAGCAGACAAAATCCCAGCACAGAACTGGGGAAATGGGTAAAAAGCCCTTAACTTCGCTGAAGAACTACTGGCAGTTTTTTACTGCTGGGTGAGGGAGAGTTGGTCTTCTTTAAGGGAGTGACGCTAAATAGGCTGAACAGGCTCCACTGGATGGACTCACACTGAGGGGTATTTGAGGACACAAGCTTGATTTGATAGGCCTTGACATGTATAGCAGAATGCATGAAATCCTGTGAGGGGCTATGAGGGGTCTAGATAGGGGAGAGAATCTAAATATGATTAAGATGCATTGTATGAAATGTACAAAAATTCAGTTAAAATGTAAATTGAAAAAGTTCATCCTTTAAACTCAGCTTTTATTTAATCCATGACAAAGAATGAACAACTTGGTTAGTCTGAATATTTACATGTCACTTGTCCGTGGCATTGATCAATAAGCTTTGTGAAGAAAACTCGATTAAAAAATAAAGAGGAAAATATATCATTCTGTTATAGTGTAGCAAAAAAACCCCACATGATACCAACCATTAATTTTTTGTTTTATTTTTTAGTATAATTTTTTTTATTCTTGAGAAATTTATACATGTATATGATGAAATATGATCATACCCACACCCTACTTCCTTCCTCCAGTTCCTACCATGTACTTCATGTGTTTTTTGGATAACCTACTAAGTCCGATTAGTGCTTCTACATCATGTCCAGAAGACAGCATTTCACAGCACTCTTCTGCGTCATCTGACTCTTACATTCCTTCTTTTCCAAAATGTTGTTTGAGCTCTGGTGCTAATGGTTGAATTTATATGGATGTCCATTTAAGTGCTGAACACTCGGTGTCTTATTCTCAGCAATTTGACCAGTTACGAATCTCTCTATTGACTGAAAACCACTACAGGAAGATGCTTCTCTGACCAAGGTTGAGAATAGCCCAGGTCTATGGGCTTTTAAATATGTATGTATTGAAATGGAAATTTGAAAACATGAACATTGAGTAAAATAACCATAGCAGGTTCTACTTTAGGGTTTCTGACCCCTCCAGCTATGGGCTTTTCACCAGGAGTATAGTAAATGAAATTCCCTTCTGTGCAACAAGCCTCAAATCCAATCAGAAAGCAGTTAGTTACCCCATAACAGTCATGTCAGTATTATACCAGTGCCATCTTTCCTGGCAGGCTGATACTGTAGTATAGCTACAGTGCTGGGTAAGACCAATGATATCTGTCTTACCAGTCAGCTCGCAAAGCACCTTCTGAAAGCTTGAAAGCTTTCCAACAGGTAGGAAGTTTCCCAGTCCCTTTGAGATTGATTTCTCTGTGTCCTGCAGCCAAAGTGAGTGGTGTCTTTAGCAGCAGGGTCTTACCATGTGGCTGTGGTGTTAACCAAAGACAATAGCAATAGTTTGTGTTGTTTTGGAGACCTCTGGAGCCTCCCTGACCAGTAAATCGTGGAGATGTATCACATGCTTTGCACTTTTCATTTAAAAACTCATGTCTTCTACATTCTGCAGCTAATTAAACATGGAAAGAAGAGCAAAGAAGAAAGAAGTGGCTGTAGTGACCAAACAAGGTTCAGGAATTGTAATCTTCCTTTGTACAATTATATGTAAGCATTTACTTCTTTAACAAACTTTCTCCGTAGCCCTCAAAAGACCATCTGTCTCCTTGCAGACAAAGGAATCTACGTTTACAACTTCCACCTAATTGTGCCCTTGTTTACTTCATAACCTCACAAAGTCTCACTTATATTCCATATCATGGAAAACACATTGTTTTCACAAACATGAATGATCTCTTAATGGCTGAAACTCGGTGTGGCGTCCTCCTCTTAGGACAACACTTTCCTGTGAAGCACGGCCTCCGACCTTCCTAAGCATGTCCCAGCTTAGCAGCAGCACGTTTTTGCTGAGTGCTTTTTATGTGTCAGATACTTCCTGAGGAATGAAACTCAGATAACAGTTGGTAAATGATTGAAGGAACTGCAGGTGTAATTTTGATAAGCAAAAATTAAATCAATTGACATGGAGAAGATGGAATGCTCTAAGGCAGTACTGTCAATTGAAATAAAGTGCAAGCCATGTATATAATTTTTAACTTTATATTAGCTGTTTTTAAAAAGGACATTAGTCTTAATGCAATCTTAAATTAAGATTCAACATCCAACATACTATCATTTTAACATATAATCAGCGTAAAGTTATTGAGGTACTTACAGTTTTTGTACTAATTCTTCAAAATGTATGTATGTCTTTATGATAGCATGCATTTTATGTTAACGTGTTTTAATTTTGACTATCCAATTTTAAATACATACGAGTCTGGTGGCCATATTGAACAATTTAGAATAGAAATGTAGCAAATAAAAGAAAGACACTTTTTTTCTGGGTTAGAAATAGAATGAATTTCACTAGCAGTCAAACCTGTCTAGTAATGCATCAAACGTTATCCAAGAGGAAGCTTCTCTAGTGGGAGATGGCTCAAAGACATAAGGGCTCAAGTCATTGATTTCTAATGACCGAAAGCATCATCCTTTTAAAAAACAAAAGTAATGCATTTGGAACAACAATTTAGATAACACAGAATTGTATAAGGAAATGTTTGGTTGGCGCAGGTCTGAAAACCTAGTGCTCTGGAGGCTGAGGCAGGGGAATTGTGAGTTTCAGGACAGCCAGCACTGTGTAGCATGGCTCTATCTATTTTGAGCAAGCAAGGAAAAGAACAAACAAAAATGTTTAATGCTTTGCCACTTTCCATCTCTGAATTAAGGAGTGCATCAGCCTGTTCTACATGCTGATAAAGATAACCAAGCACACACAGACAAACAGAGACACAGACACAGTCACACACAAACACGTACACACACAGATACCACCCCCCCACATACAGAAGGAGAGAGGGGAGGGAGAAAAGGAGGAACTGAGAGATATTCACTTGAAATAATCAGACCACAAAATAAAAGGTGTTCCATACTTTGCTTTCTTGTTATATGCATATGTATGTGTGGTGTGCATATGTGTGTTACATGTTTGCAGTTATGCTCAGGGATGTGTGTGTGTGTGTGTGTGTGTGTGTGTGTGTGTGTGTGTAGGCCAGAGTTTGACAACAGTAACTTCCTTGATTACTCTTTGATTTTTACTGAGGCAGGACCTCTCTGAACCCAGATTTGGAGCAATGGAGTTGGAACTGGTCTGGAAGTCACTTCCCCTGAAGGCTAGCTCTCATAGCTCTGGAGAGCACTATGCAAGTAGTCAAGGGAGAACATCAGTCAATGGCCTAACACCAGTTTCCTGACCAAATAACCACATTGATGACTGGCATTCCAACAGTGAGGTAGTAGTGGTACTTTTACCTTGGGGCCAATCAACCGCTACCTCGTTGGTCTTAAACGCAGTCATTAGGAGGAAACTCTTGTGTAGTACTGTAATCATAGCCAAATACACATGCCCGAAGCGATCATAGATCTTAGAGAAATCCCCAAGGCTGTCACATATCTAGCCTAATGTAACTTCTTAGTAAATGCAAAATATGTATCCTTATATTTATGGTCATACCTCCCAGTCATCATTCATCGAAGAAGCTTCTTTTGCACCATGTGGAGACCAATAGAGAGTACCACAGCTGGTCACACAAACTTGTCTGTGAATTGCCCATGCCTAAGCAGCACATCTACAATGCAGTCTCTACACCCAAGGCTCATGCAATATAGACCAAGGGGTAAAGAAGTCATTAATGAATCTCTCAACTCTCATTAGTGAAGCTCCCTTATGCAACAAAGGGCAAGTAACACAAAAGGTTACAAATAAAACAGTGAATATTAGGAATCTGAAGAGTGTAAGTCCCTGGACAGAACTCTTATATTAAGCTTCACTCACCCAGGGCTCAGGGACCATTGTGGAAGAGAGGGTGGAAAGATTGTAAGAGCCAGTGTGTGTGTGACCATATGGAAACAAAACCCTACAAGCTTCTGGGACCCTGCTCATATGAACCTACAGCAATGGTTTCAGCATGCCCAAGATCCATGCAAACCCAAACAGACAAAAGCCCAGCATGGAACTGTAGAAATGGGAAGTAGACCCCAGTCTTTGCTGAAGAAATATTGGCAACTTATTACTGTTGGGTGAAGATGGGCTAATCCTCCTAAAGTGAGGGACTCTGGGTAGGCTGACTAGATCTCAGTGGATGAACCAGCACAGAGGTCACTTGGGGACACTAACTTGACACAATAGACCCTAACACAGATGAAAGAATGTATGGATTCAAGTTGGGGGGCTTTGGAAGGGGTGCTGGTGGGGGATGGGGCATAAAGATGATTAAGTTTGATGAAGAGGTTCTGTAATAAACACACAATGATTCAATAAAAATATGGACAAAAAACAAAACAATAGTAAAAATATTCAAAGATAATTAAAAAATGTTTTATTGTATGTGAAGGAAAACAGACATAAGCATGAAGCTAAGATACTCTTATTCATAAATATAAATGGACATATTTGATAATACTAGAATTGTACTTCTATTATACTGTAAACAAAGGCAAAAAAGAAATGATGGAGGGATGAAAACACAATATGGCAACTTGAGAAAGATGAAGTATCATACAGTCAAATGAGCAAAGGATAAAGCAGAGAGAAATGTGACAGGTCATTGCTCCTCCTTTAAGCAGCCTAATTCTTTGTGCCATTCTTCAACACACCCATAGACAAAAAAAGGCCCATGAGCTCAGAAGAGAATTTCCTCAGACACAGCTTAATCAATGTGGAGCATGTAGTCAACTGTCCTGGAATTTGAAAGTCTTGTTTATGTAGCATAATAGAGGCTAGAAATAATTTAGTAGTTTTTGTCTTCCTAGACTTGAGAATAACTCTCCTGTATTACCTGGACTGTCATTCAAGCACATACATTAGCTTGACCTACATTGTTCATTGGATTGCTCCCCATATACTGGATTAGGCAGTTTCTAAACCTTATAAATCCACTTTATTACATGTGGAGCTTCCCCTATCATACCAGTCATGAAGTAGAACCCTCAAGGTATCACCAGTCTACACAATTTATTTTGATATCTTAAAAGCAATTTTTAAAAAATCCCTCATTTCACACAACACATAAACTAGATATATTGCAACACAGGGGTGCCAGGTGGCTTACCATTTCTAGTTCTTCTGAGCTCAGTGCCCCATGGTGAAAATAATAGCATTTCCTTATCCTTGTTTGTACTGGATGGATATCATGAATGATGGCTCTATTCCAAAGCTGGTGAGTTGTAGAGCCATAATTCTGTTTACACACAAATGAAATGTTTTTCTATATTTGCCCTTTGGACAGGATGTCAGTATGAGAAGATATTATGAGATCACGCATCCATGAGCCTAAGGCTGATATTTCAGTGGGTTTTCCAGATTAATATTAAGTTTAAGATTTGAATAGGGCAGTTAAGTATAAAAGCTAGGTTCTTTATTTTCCTTGTCACTTTTTGCACAAGTCTTTTAAATTTAAATATGTCCAGAGAGATGGAGAGGACCTCAAAATCGTATCTCTGGAAGAGAGGAGAATGAGCGTAAGTTGTGAAAACCGAGTTCTGAAATTTCTTTAGAGCCCAAGATGAACAAATCTGACTTAGCTAAGTAGATATTCAGTTGAATGGATTTTACTGAATTTTTAGCAAGTGGCAGAAGGTCTTAGCTTTAAACATACTTTTTGATAGTTTAAGTTCAAACTTAAATTCCCTAAAAACAAATTAATGGAGGTTAAAAAGTCAAATGAAGCATTTCTCTAGGTCTTTCTACATAATTGGTATTTGGGTCATGAGGGTATAGGAGCCTTTGGAGAGCCTTATAATCCATGTGTACAAGGATTTAGTGTACTGTGTAGGCAATAACTGTCCATGAAGTTCATGAGGATTTTTTCATCATCTTTTTGTTTATTTGTTTATTTGCATGTTTCTTGAGACAGGTCACATACATTGCTCTTTGGCCTGGGATATAGCTGAGGATGACCTTGCACTTCTAATCCTCCTGCCTCCAATTTGCAAGTGCTGGCATTATAGGCATGTACCATCACACCCAGTTTTGTTTTTATGAACTTGACCTGAAAGATCACAGCACAGATTTATCTGTGAGGTGCTTCTGAGAAGGTCAAACAGTGATCTCAGCTGGTGACTGTCTTCTACTGACGTCAAGAAAATTGCATAACTTGTTGTTTGGTGTAGTTTTAGATTATAAAGGCACAGCTGATGTGTTTAATAGCATCAGTCTTTGGCTCACAGATTTATTGTTAACCCTTATCATCTGTTTTTAATAGTGATAGGTTGGCAAAACTTTTCCACTCATACAAGTAATCTTTTTACTCGGAAAATGAGCCATTAAATATTCCATCCACACACTATGAAATTGGGGAGCTAGTCTTAATTTGGAGAGGAAAAGTGGTTGAGACAGAATTGAGAACTTAGAATACCACAATGCAAATGCCATTTATTAACCACACATGACCAAAGAATAGACTTAAGATTTCTAAGCACCACTTTTCTCCAAATGTAGATAGTATTCTTCTGTACCATTTGGTGTTAGAAAGCTTGATCTCAGAAGTCTAATATAAAAAATATAGGTTTAAATGTACTTAAGCAATAGAATATTTATTTTTCAAGTATCTAATTGCAAGTCCAGAAATAGTAAGGGTCCTAGGTGTAAAACAGTTAGTAGTTCCAAGATGTCATTGATAACAAGGGACATCAATCACATCTTTCTCTTGAGTATAGAAGTTCTCTTCAGTTTTTTCCTTTGTAATTATTAGATATCTGTTAGCAGCAATAGGGGAGAGATGATCCGTTGCCATATTTAGTGGAAGAAAGAAAGAAATTTCCAACTTTACCCTATTGACTATAAATCCCTTGCTTTGCCAATTGGGCCAACTTAGATCATGTGTGACCTCATCTCTGGGAATGGAATACATATTGAAAAATTGGTCATGTATTTATTTATCATGTATTTATAAAGTGATTGTTGAGGACTAATTTAGATGTACAACATCTGCTGATACACGGTATTCAGTTAATGATAATCACTACAAATCCTGATTTAATACAGTTAGCTAAATCACTAGGAACTCATTCATTGGTCTATAGTTTACCCTGCTTGACCTAAAACATGGTAATAAAGGAGTTAAATTCACAGGTTTGATTCTTACCTGACTCTGAATTTTTTACAGAGGAAAACAGTCTTTAAAAAGCCTATCTTATAATGAAAAGCCCCATAAACATTTTACACATTTTGTCATTGTTTACAGAAAAACTCAAGCAAGACGACTTGCTTGAATGAGGTGGAACAAACCCATCACCACTGTGGAAAACAATGGAAGTGAATGACTGCTTAAGATGTTTATAAGGAAAAATCAGAAGACAGGAAAAACAAGCAGGAAAACTTCTGCCACTGAACTATGCCCTTAGTTGCCCCAAACACACTTTTTAACAAATTCATATCCATTTCAGATGGATGAATAAAGGCAGTTTTGCATCTTCAGAACAATTAAAATATTGATTCTCCTATATGAAAGTACTTATCAACTATGTGCTTGGATTTTATTGAATGCTAAAAGTTTCTTCTCCCTCCTAAGTAGTCAGATCCTGAGAAAAAGATAAAATTTAGCATATTAACCAAATTCTTCCAAATCTGTATCACTGTGGCATGTCATAACTTTGGCCAGATCAGTTATGTAAGGGCATGTAAATGATCCACATGAATCCTTCCATTCTCCTAAAAGGAATGACCTATATACTAGGTATATAACGCCTACATGTCTAAATAATTCTTTCAAGAAAGAAAGTATCAACAACTGGCCAAGTTAAGGGAACAGCTGACACCCTCAAACAGCATAATTTGAGAAGTTAATAAAATAATTTAATTTTATTTACAAAGTTCTAGTCAGAGACGAGGAGAAGCGCAAGAGATTATGCAGTAAGCTAGGACCAGTAAATAACAAGGGAAGAGACAGTTACTTCCTCCATCCTTAGACTCCAGTCTCTATCAACTATCTATGCTCACATTGGTCAAGCCCCACCTGAAAGTCCAAGGACAAGAGAGCTATTCTCTGTAGAGGGCATTCTCTGCAGCTCAGAGAAGGGCAAGAGGTGGACTTTGGATCTGGAGACATCAACAGACTATTTCAATAGACCTTCTATTCAATGTGCCCGAGAAGATTCTGTCCCAATCTAGTTAAGCCATAGAACCTAGAGGTGCTGAGGCAGTTTGGGGAACCAGCAGCGAGTATGACTCTATCTTCCCTTTTCTGTTAGGTTTCCATAAGGAAAGGCATTTTCATGCATACTTACATTTTGACTGATCCTCCTTTATTTGCTTTTCTCTCCTATATCTCTGCCACTTTCCCCTGCCTGGACCCTTGCGCTCCTAGTGTTCTCTCCTCCATTATCACATATCATGTGTTCTACCTCCTGTTCCTCTTAAAGCCTCTTGGTCTTCTGCTTTTCTCTTGTTTTAATATTCATTTGGAGCTTGACTCAAAGTCCGTGAGACTCAATGAGTATAAAGTTGCCAAGACTGACTCCATGTAACTCTTTCCCTGGAAATTCCTTGGCCAAGTAGGCTATGAATTTGATTATGTTCATTCTTGAAAGTTTCAAAGTCATCAATAAATAATTTAATTTTAAGGCTTATTTTTATTGTGTGTGTGTGTGTGTGTGTGTGTGTGTGTGTGTGTGTGTGTCACTACTCCCATGTGGAGTCAGAGAATAACTACTGAGAGTGAGTTCCTGCCTTCTGTCTTGGTGAGGTAGGGTCTCTTGTTTGTGTTGCCCGTGTACTCCAGGCTGACTGTCCCACAGACTTCCAGCTGATCGTCTTGTCTTCACTTTCTATCTCACTCGGGCATACTTGGATTATAGATAATTGTGCTATGGCATCTGGCTTTTCAGGTTGGTTCTGGGGTTGAGCCACTACTTTGGCCCTGGATGAACAGGGCCTGAATTCTTAAGACAACTCTAAATGTTCGTAATTTCAGGCATGACTATGACATGGAAGATAGATTTTTGAATTTTTAAGTAGATTTAAATTTTTCCTTTAATATTTGATGATTCTTACTCTTTTGGTTCTTTTCAGCTATGTGCCACATGCTACACTGTTTTATGTAATATCATCCAAGCATGCTCACTTAATAGTTGCACCTGTGCAGAATGGAAGCATCACTCTTTTGAGCTCTAAAAGTGAGAGACTTAAGTGTCTTTTGATAACTCAGGGAAGTGGTATCACTTTGCAAACTATAGTTCCAATGACTTAATCCACATGAGGCTCATTTATTGTGGGTTTCTTCATTTTTTCAGTGTGGTATAAACCATGTTAATTCCATAAAATCAGCTTTCTTCATATGTAAAGTGAAGCTAACACTCTTTTCTTACTGCTCCTTTAAACTGGTCTCTACAAAGCAAGGGTGGGGTGCAGGTCAGGAAGTTCAAGGCTGGTACAGATAATTCTTGGTGTCGACTATTTGGGTGGACGTGGTCACACTGGAGTCTACGCTTTTCTCCCGATGTTCTCCTTTCTCCCTCCTTTCTTCCACTCCTAACTTCCTTCCCTTCCCATTCTTTCATTACCATAAACTCAACATTATCATGTGTACAGAGCAGATGTTTAGATGCTAAGTGGATTAGAGAGGGTACAAGAGGAATAAAGAGCCGTGGGGCAACCAAATGAACAGACCAAAGCAATGAAAATCCCCATCAAAAACAACTGAATGGTGACAGCATGTACAAGACTCACAGAAGCTGAAGCCAGACAAAAATCCCAGGGGAAGTAAGAAGCCACAACCTTAGCTGGGGAACTACTGGCAACTGATCAGTGCTGGGAGAGGTCAACTTGGTTTTCTTTAAGGATGTGATACTTATAGGTTAACCAGGCTCCAAGGGTATTTGGGGGACACAAATTTGACTCAATAGGTCATAATATATATGACAGAGTACATTAAATTGAGGAAGGGGGCATTAAGAGGGGTGCAGATAGGGGAGGGGGCCTAAATATGATCAAAATATATTATGTGAAATTTACAAAAATTCAGTTAAAAAACAGAAACAAAACACCCAAAGAATCAAACAACCAAAACCCGATAAAATCCGTAGCCCAAAACCTTGTTATGTTTGCAAACTTGTTGAGTTATCACACTTGCTGAGTTACAGAAAAAAAAAAAAAAATGAATGCAATGTTGCTGAGTTGCTGATCCTCAAGAGGGGCTCCAAAGTTCTCCACGCTCCAGTTAACGAAGTCCTTTCCTGGTGTTTAGGACACTTTTAGGATGGAGAAGGAATCAGAGAACTCTGTTCCTGGCATGTCCCTTATCTCGTCTTTTCCCCAATAGTCAGAGCCTTAACAACACTTTTCACTATAAGCTTTCTCTCTGAGCCTATGTATCTTACATGGTCAGAACCTCCTTCAGGCATAAGAGCCTCCATCGGGCAGTTGTACATCACTGGGTTATCCTTGATTGTTTTCTTTTCCCTATAGCACACTGTCCTATGCTTGCTTCTTTGTATGGCTCCTCTCCTAGAATGTAAACTCCATGAACACTGGAGGTTCTGCTATCCTGCTCATTGGGATTTCTTCAGTGCCTAGATCAGAATCTGGCATATACCAGAGCTCAAAATGTCTCTGTGGAATGCATAAACATATTGGAATGAATATACCATTATAAGGAATATTTTTCAAAGTTCTCACCTTAAGGTGATATACATTTTCTAGACTTGGTGGTGCAAACTACCGAGAGCTTGGATGACTAAGGCATCAGGTTTGCAGGTTTGGATCAATATGGGCCATGTACTGAATTTGAGACAAGACTGGGCTACATAGAGAGACCTTATTTCAAAAAGCTAAATAAAATGAAAAGATACACATTTATTCCAATTATAGCTCCTTTGTTTGACAGATACTTAGATTGTGAAATGTGAAGTGTCTAGCAACATTAAGATTTAATGTAAGTCTATTCCCAGTTGTATGCAAGGATACCTAGCTGACAGATTTAAAGAGATCGAAAACTATTCATGTTAACTCAGAGTGCCTTCACTCCAACCCATTTCAATCTGTGGACAGTCAGCTGAGGTACTTAGTGAGGAGAGCCTTGAGGAGGGAATTCAAAAGGGCATCCTATTTCTAGCTCTGTTTGTTTGACCTTAGGTCTATCAGTTGGCTCCTAGGCTACTTTTGAAACACAGAAAAGATACTTGCCCTGGGAGATGCTATGAATTTCTTTGATAGTCATAGATAAAATGCTCTTTGTAAAGATAGTATTTGCCTTCTCAAGATTTGACATGGCTGGCTAGTCTCTTGTGAACCAGGTGAGTAGGCAGTTGCCAGCTGAAAAGAATTTCCTTGAATTGGTTTTACTTTGTTCACTTGAAGTTCCATAGTTATTTCCAAGACACAAGACCAATCTGGGCCTGGAAGTGGGAGGAAGTGAGTCATACATAGGCCAGGCACCTTGTTTTATAGGTTAAGGAAGAGAAAAGTTATATCTTGCTTATATAGCATTTTTATTTACTGTAGGAGAGGTTAGATCTCAATGTGCAATTCTCAATGAAAATATATCTAGGTTAATCCCTGATTAGCCCAGCACTGACTTCTGGGTAAAAAATAATACTGATCACACAGCATAGATTGTGGATAATCAAGTATATGTATACAACAACTCATTAAGTTCAGCAAATTATATGTTTATCAAAACTAACTGGATATATTTTAATAAAAGAATATTCTAATATTATGTATTAGGTTAATTATTTAATTTCTCTGGAGTTTAGTTTTCCTATCAAAAAGTGGTTTATACATTATTTCTCATGGTTATGTCTGGTTATGTCTGTGCACACACACACACACACACACACGCACACAGAGTCCAACAACTTTTAAAGAAATAAAAGAAATGAGAAAAGAATGAGAAAAAAGAAATTTCATGATAAAAATACTAATAGCTGGGGCTGGAGAGATGACTCAGTGGTTAAGAGTACTGGCTGCTCTTGCAGAGGACCGAGGTTCAAATCCCAGCACCCACATGGTGGCTAGCAAACTGTCTGTAACTCCGGTTCCAGGGAATCTGACACTCTCTTCTGACCTCTACGGGCATTATATGACACAGATGCACTTACTAACAGGCAGGCATAACACTCATATACCTAAAATAAAAAAACTGAAGAAATACCAATAGCTATTTCTTAAGTGAGCTATTATTTTTTATGGTGCATGATAAAATCTGTGATGAACATTTACACATTATTTCATTTACTATTCTTAATACAGAGTACATGATACTGTTTTTATCTTAGGTTTTTAGGTGAAGAGATAGGAGAGAAGTCTTGAACTTGCAGATCACACAGTTGCTAATAGCAGAATGAGATTAATACCTAGGGAACGTGGCTGTACATCATTCCTTAAGGAAGTGGACACACAGTGAAAATGACCCAAAGCAGTAGTTTGTAAAAGATGAGTCAAGGTGAGAGTATATCATTTTACTTCTCTGAACTAGATACCCACAGGGCCTTGGTATCTACAGTGGTCAATATGTAGCTAAGGAAGACTCCTGCCCATGATGGGCTGAGCAGTTAGCATTAGTGTCAGGCAATAGTCACTCCTATGGCTTATCCACTAAAAAGTACAGGTTTGGATCCTTAGAGGCTCTGTGATTTTATAGAATTGTTGAAAGTTCTGTTTCCCAGGAAGCCTAAACTGCCTTTTGCTCCCTAAATGACTTTTGGGAAAGGTCTTACCATTAATTGTGAGGTCTTCAAACAACTTCGATGGCAAGTCATTTGCTTATGATCCTAAACCAAGATGTTAAGATGATAGAGCATAGTGTAAATTATGCTCTTCACACTCGGTTGAGGGGCAGGTTCTACCCTCCGTTCCTGCTTCTACAACAGCTCTTCTCTCTATATAAGAGATTGTATGTTAGATTTCATAATGTGTAGCACATTCCCTGGGAAAGCACATTTGTAGTCTTAGGTGTGGCATGGAGGCAGACCTCTTATTTTATAGAGTAGATGTATCTTGACTCCCAAAGGATACATTTATTAATGCATCCTTTCAAGAGCTTTTAAAAGAGTTGGGGAAGGATGCAATTAAGAATATACCAAGGATGGCATTTTTGCAACTATTCAGATCATTATTTTATGCCTTTTCTTAAGGTAATAAATATAAAGAAACAAATGGATTTAGAGTACTTTATTTTAAAAAAAATTCCTTTAGAGAAAAGGGAACCCTTTCATAATGGCATAAATGGAAAACTTTTGGCTCTCATTCCGGGAAAAGAATCATGCATGGAAAAACCCCAATGAAAAGGTCACTTTTAACTGAAAGTGAAAGAGAAACAAGTTCAGAGTGTAAAACCAGAGCATGGGGGAAGAACAAACAACATTTAAGCTGAAGGAACATCTGATACTTTTCTAATCTTTGGGAAAGTTACAAAGCCACCTGGCATTTCTCTTGATCAAAATCATTTGATAATCTGATCAGAAAACAAAACTAGACATCACTTAAGAACTCTGGAGAGAAATTATCTAACCCTAAAAGGAGGAAATCCTTTCTACCTTTTGGTTCCTTTATGGGAAATTTCTATTGTTGAAGGAAGTGTTTCACAGAAGGTTCCTTTCTTTGTGGAGCTTTTGGGGGACTATTGAATATTGTCAATACTGACTTCAAGTATTTTCTGTCATTTGTCAATAGGGACTGTTTTATATTCTGGGGGACGTGGAAGACCTAGGAGATAATCTGTGTCTAGTTGAGAGGCAAATTTCAATTTATCCTCTTAGAGCTCTACCAGTGGCAAAAGGGGTTTTTCATGGGTTCTTTTGTGACAAGGAGGCGCCATCGAAGTTTGTTTTCTTGCTGGAGTAATTTTGGTGTCAGAATCGTCTCCTGATCCTTGTAGCCTTTCACTCTTTACTAGGGTTCCTCAGCAGCACTGTAGCTTGAAGCTTGGAAATTATATTTCTTCTCTTCCTTGCATAACAGGGCTCTGAAAGCAGGGCTCTGTTACCAAGACGCTCTTACCTGGGACTGGGACGGTCAAGGAAAAGGGAGAAGATTTTTGTTGTTGTTCTCTGGCAATGGTGATGAGTGACTGCATAGGGTTTCCAAAGGCAAGTGATATATGACAGAGTACTTATTACAGGAGTTGGTTCACATGATTATAGAGGCAAAGGAATCCTGTAAAAACCCAGGAAGGTGGTAGTGTGGCTAATCCCTTCAGAATCAAGGAACCTCTCAGTCTGAGACTGAAGGCTTGAGAACCCAGGAAGCTGCTCCTGCAAGTCCTGGAGAACCTGCAGTGCCGATCCTTAAAAGAGGATCAGTGAATTTTTTTCCCTTGCTCTTTTATTTTATATATGCCTCAGCTGATTGGATGGCACCCATCACATCGGGTGAAGGTGAACTTTTCTTACTGGGTCCACGATTCCAATGCCAGGCTCTTCCGGAAGCATTGTCACAAATACATCCATCTCTCTGGGTACCCATTAAATCAGTGAGATTGCCTTTCATACTAACTGCTACCTCTAGTTAAAATGCTGTACTAGTTATTTTTTTTTGTTGTTGTTGTGTTCAAAACAACATGCCCAAGGCAATTTATTGAAGGAAGAGTTTATTTGGGCTTATAATTTCAGAGATATAAGAGTTTAACATGGCTGGGAGGCATGGCAAGGCGGGTGGAAATCCTAGAACTCACATCTTCAAAGGCAAATGGGGGAAAACTGGAAGTGGGGCAAGATTACCAATTCTTAAAGCCTGCCCCCAGTGACATACTTCCTCCAACAAGGCCACATCTTAAACCTCTGAAAACACCTCTACCACTTAGGGGCCAAGCATTCAGATATGTGAGCCTATAGGTGGCATTTCTCATACAAACCACCCAAATGTTTAGTATGCTTTCTAATATCCTGGATGAATCTTGAGTGGACACAGCAGATTTTCTGTACATTATGCTTTTATAATGAAGAAAGTTTTTATCCTTGGCTATTGGAATTTAAGAAATTTTGGAAAAGAAATTTTTATAGACTTGTTGTTAGAAAAGTCATTTAGTGTTATTTTTTTAAAAAGTCAACTCATAAAGTAAGAAATGACACTTATTTAGGGATATGACAGACTTAGGTTTCTCTAAGATGTATGACCTCTCCAGCCATGTGTATTTGGCTATATTGACAGTGCCTAACCCTAAAACCCTAGGTCTGTCACATCCCTCAGTAAGTGTAATTTCATTCTATATGTTAAATGTGGATCCTTATATTTGCAAAGAATTATACCAATCACCACTAATCAAAGAAGCTTCTTTTGTAATAGACAGAGATGATTACAGAGTTCCACAACTCCTCACACACAGAGAATAAATATCTGTGAGATTCCCAGCCCTAAGTGACACAACTACAATGGAAGCTCTGTATCTAAGGCTCACAGAACACGGTAGAAGAAGTACAGAGAACACTAATGCATCTCTCAGCTCTCATCAGCAACAGTCCGCAATTGGCTGAACTGTACAGAATAAGAGACTTCAGAATGCGGGTCCCTGGATAGGACTCCTATTTTAAATTTTGCCCACCCAGGGGTCAGGGACCATTGCAGAAGAGGTGGCAGAAAGATTGTAAGAGCCAGGGGAGGAGGTTCATGACCACACAGCAGACCCAGCTTGATGAAATTTCTTTTTAAAGCTAAAATTATAGTGAAATTTGTGTTAGTATATTATAGAGCTAGTTAGGATAAAATGAAAATGTAGTTGTAAAAAATATTTCATACCTGTAACTGATTAGTTTTGATAACTTGACACAAATTGTGGTCGTGTCTGTAGGGTACTTTTTTATTGCTAATTGATGTAGCAGGCCCCAGTCCACTCTGGGTAGTGCCATCCTTGGGCCAGTGGGTCTGGGCTATATAAAAAAGTTCATTGAGAAAGCCAGGAGAGTTACCAGTAAGCAGTGTTCCTGTGCTGGTCTCGGCTTTAGTTTCTTCTTTGAGTTCCTGCCTTATCTGCTTTCAGTGATAGACTATCACCTGTAAGCCAAACAAGTCCTTTCCTCCTTTAAGTTGGTTTTGGTCTGTGTTTTATCACAGCAACAGAAACTAGATTAGAACAATGACCAATAAAAGATGTTTGTTTTGTTATGTACCTGTGCAGTTTCCCTTTTAATTGTGTGACTTTTAGTAACAAGGAGCAGAACAAAAAATCAAATATGTCAGTCAGGGCTATCACTAGTCAGTGTCCATGTGAACTTGACGCAATGATAAGCAAGTTAGCCTTCCTCAGCCTACTGGCTTTGGGTCATGAGCCCTGCGGGCCCCTGCCCCGTCCGGTCCGGCCAGAGTTCTTATTGTTGACAAAAATGAGAACCAGCCTGGTTTATTGCAGATTGAAAGGGAAGCTCCTCATTTCTTCCTTTCTAGAGGAAGCAGTAGAGAAGATAAAAGGAATGTCTTGCAGCTGAGTAATCAGTTTTCGGCTTTGGCATCCTAATCTCCAGGTTAGTTCCAGAAAGAAAGTAAGCAAGCTGTGAGTATGAGATATTGATGGAAACGCCATTTATAAAAGTGTGGATATCCCTAGAGAAGCAATTGCAGACAACAGTCTCAGTGCTTCTTCTAATGCTGACAGACTGTGATCCAGGGAGTGTTGTTTGTTGCAGAAGGAGAATGAAATCCCTACAAGGCTGCAAACCAGAGTCCTGCCTCCTACCTCACTTGGAGGGACTGGAAGGAGTTAGACAACCTTTATAGCTCTAGTGACCTCCTGTACAAAGTACTTTTGCCAGAGGGCATTGAGTTGTTGGCAGCTAGCATTACTTTTGGAGTTAATTCTAATTCTGTGATATAAAAATCTAGTTATATATTGAGGCTGGAGAGATGAAGCTGTATATATTGAGGATGGTTCGGGGGTTAAGAGTACTGACTGCTCTTGCAGAGTACCTAGGTTGGATTCCCAGCACCCACATGGTGGCTAACAACTGTCAGTAACTCTAGTTCTAGGGAAATCCAACACTCTCTTCTGACCTCTGTGGGCATTGCACAACATGGTCCCACTTACATACATGGAGGCAATACACTCAGACACATAAAATAAAAATAATAAGTAAAACATTTAAATTATTTAGTTGTATATCTAATCTCTGTATTTAATTTCCAGTTTTGTTATATTACACTGAAAAAATATGGGTATATAAAGTGCTTAGAATCACAGTATACATTTTTGTTAAGTTGTCTTTGTCCTAATTCGGTTAAACCAAAGGATAAACTTTGCTTCATTTCTACTGTGCTCAAATGATATTCTGCTAGTCTATCTTCTTTTAAAAAGATCCTATCAAAAAGAGAAGAGAAAAAATGAAGTAACATTGGTTCAGGTTTCTTGAAACAGAGCCAGGGGGCCATTGTTAAACAGATCTCAGGCATATTCTCCAGTTGTGCCTGTCTATAGCTGAACCTTTGAACTGGGCTTCAGACATGACCTTCTTCCCCGGATGTGAACTGACCTTTGGTTTGGGCCAAACCCACAGTTTCAGGAAACATTGTTAACCTCTATTAACCTCCTGTACAGTGGGCTCCTTTCCAAACTACCCAGAGACTGCAGCATACCCAAACCCTTTTATAAGACAACTTAGTTCTTACCGGCACCAATCATAATTCATGACTAACAAGTGAGATGGTTTCCAGCTCCCTGGAAATTTAAAGCTATGAATACAGCTGCCGCTTTTATTTTTTTTAAACTTAGGAGCCTACTTTTGTGATTGCTTAAATCCATGTTTTCCCAGATTGTAGTCCTAATAAGTGTATTTTTTTGAGGGGATGCTAGGTTCACTTCATGGGCTCATATACTGGAAAGGAATGCATTGTAATCTTCTGTGGATCAAGTACTGGAGGAAGCACCTCTTTTATAGTTTAGCTTTAGATGTTCAACCCAGTAACGTAGAGAGGATTTTGTGCTTAATCTACTATCAGTTCAGTTAATACTTCTCTTTTTCAATCGATGTAGAGAATATTTGTTTCATAACTAGTTGTCAAGAATATTGATTAGAACCAGAAGAAGAAGAGATTCTGAGTCACCCACATTTTCATACAGGATAAAGCTAGCAAGTTATACACTCAATGGGCCTCTGTAAAATCACCAGTATGTTTTCAGACCATATTTTAAAATACTTCAAATGGGATTAAATTTTTTACTAGAAGATATCATCCTAATACTCTTTTATTCATCAGAAAAAAACATATTTGAGGAAGTTGAAAGAGAAAGTTTGTCATTCTGTAAAATTGCTTCTATTATTTTGGTATTAAGCACTTAAAAATTTAAGTTTTTTAAGTTTATGAGAATTTCATATATGAGTATACTGTATTTACATCATCCATCCCTTTCTCTTCCCCTCTAATTCTTCTTATGTACCCTCCCACTCTCTCTCCCAAAGTTTTGACTTTTTCTTTAATTATTATTGCCAAATATATGATATTCTATTCTGAGAACCTACTGGTTTCATTTTGTGTTGCATGTATGGGATGATCACTAGGGACTGGATAATGTATCAGGGATCTTGTCCCTGGAGAAAATGGATTCTTCCTCAGCATCCATTGATTGCCTCTAGCTCTTCGTCTAGAGGTGAGACCTTGTGATGTCTCCCTCATCCGTTTTGTCACGTCAGTTGGTGTTGTCATTACACAGGTCTTTATTACATAGCAATATTATTGAGATTTCATAGATGCAACTTTTTTGTCATGTCTAGAAGATACTATCTAGGAGTAGGTATCCTGTCCACTGGCTTTTACAATCTTTCTGGCCCCTCTTCAACAATGTTTCCTGAACTTTAGGTGTAGTAGTTGCATTGTAGATATATTAGTTGGGGATAGACACCTCATGATCACTTATCTTCTGCATTTTAACCAGTTAGGTATCTCTGTAGGAGCCTCCATCTGCTGCAAAAAGAAACTTCTTTGAGGAGACGTGAGAGGTCCATGTGCCTGCAGGTCTAAGGATAGGTAGGATAGAATACAGTTGGGAATGATATTGGTTTAGGACAAAGGTAGCAGTAAGTTTCTCACTAGGTTTATGACCTCTCCAGCCACCTGTAGTTAGCTAGGTTTACAGTACTAGGCATGAATCCGTTCCTATGAGAAGGCCTTCAGTTGAATTAAACAGTCCTTGATTAACCTCAAGATCAAAGTGTCACTATTGCATCACTGGAAATATCTTGCTGGGATGGTTATTGTTGCAGTTCATAGGCTTTACATAGGGACAGGATTAATGATTGCGCTTCTCCCTTGACCGCGTGCATAGCACTTTTTCATACTATGAGAACTAGTCCTGAAGTAGGAGGCTTCTAGGTTAGTTCTAGTTCAATTCCTCCAAGTCCTGTGTCTGAAATGCATCTTCATAATAGAGAGAGAAGGGGGAAGGAAGGAGAAATAACAATAAGGATGTTTCGAAAATCTGTAGGAAAACATCTATTTCATAAGCTTACTTAAGAATACACTATATGCATTAAATGTAGTTATGTTATGTGAAGTAATAATTCTCCCTGCAAGAACTATAGACTAACAAAAAACTCCAGTACCAGGCATGGGAAATCTCTTTTTGAGTTGTTTTTTTCAAGGAAGTCTAGGAGATTTCCAAAATAATATAGGCTATTGCCCCTCCTCCCATTGAGTCTCTTCTGTGTGTAGTCATACTTTTGAGTATGGCATCCCAAACCCATTCAACAAATATTTTTTGAATATATCGAGTGCCATAAGCTGTGTTGAGTCTTAAAAAGTTGCCGAAATAGCTGGGCTGAAATTCTTTATGACACGGTCAGATATTCTTCAGGCCCGAGACCAGCCTGTACATGATCCCTGGGCATTCTCATACTCATAAGCCTGGAGGGGTGGAGGAGACATCTATAGCATGCAATTGGATTAAGCAATTTATGGAATCAGAAGGAAAATGGATTCTTTAGGGTCTGTAAGAAGGGAAGACCACTCAGCCAGTCGAGTCACCGCATCCTGATCGTATACTAGCTCAAAATGGAAACAGGAAAAATGTGGTTGAATCTCATAACTTTCCAGTGTTTCCTGGAACTTTCTCAGAATTTTCATTCTAATACTATCTCTGTTAATTAAAGTAGGATTAATTCAGAAGAATAAAGGATTTGAAAGAAGAGAATTATAAACTGTTGGGTAGTGTTTTATTAACCAGAATAATCTTATGAAACTTTTCTGCAGTATTTCTTTGAGAAGTATACAACAAACATTGTGCTTATTTTCATAGAGTATAACTGATTAGTCTGATTCATACTCAATTCTTTAGAAAAATGTGACTGTGTGTGTAGAAATAAATATTAGTGTTTTCTTGAACATACTGGAAATATGTTAGAGCATATTGAGGCTGTCTTTTGAGCACAAAGGATTTTTTGTTGACAGTTCTCACTTTTTAGAGAGGTACATTTTACAGGGAAGCCCTGATGTTTGGTCTTCTGTATGTAGTCATACTTTTGGGTATGGCATCTGCAAAGCATTCACTAAACATTTATTGAATTTATTGAGTGCCATTGTTGAGTCTTAAGGTTGCCAAAATAGTTGGACTGAAATTCTTTATGATACTATCAGATACTCTGCAGGTTTGAGACCAGCCTGTACATGATCCCTGGGGATGCTCATATTCAGAAATAATTATGAAAGCAGAAAAGAATTATGTTTATAGACTGCAACTTATATAGACCTCTCAAAGACCAGACATTTGAATTTTATTTAGTTTCTGTGTTTTGTGATTATGGTGACATTCCAGATCAGTAACTACTGATGGATTAATTTATCTGTGATTATGGGGTAATTAGTTTGAATTTCTATCACTGGCTTATTCTTTTGCTGCATCTTATAGACTAATTCCTCTATTATTATTATTATTATTATTTTACTTGCAACCTCACCTTTAATCTGATCTCTCCTAATCTTTTCTTTTAGCACAGCAATATTCTGTTGACGAGTGTGGCTAGTACACTCTCTCCAAAGTGCTGTCCTCACGGGAACATAATGGGGGACACATAGGCAATCCAAACGTTTTATACCACCTAAAAGAAATCACTGCAATTAATTTAAATAACACATTTTAATATATAACCTTTCAAATGGTATTATTTCAACAGAAAGTCAATAAAATGTATTTATGTTATCCCCCTTCCCACTTCAGCACCAAGTCTTTGAAAGACAGTATGTATTTTTCACTTTACAGTGCATCTCAGTTTGGAGAAGATACATGTCAGATGCTTAGCAGCTACATGGTGCTATTAGCTACATACTGGACAGAGAAAAATCTAGAACATTTTTTTCTACTCTTCTCAGTCCCTATGAAAACAATGACACTGTGTCAAGCAGTGAGATTTCCCCGTCATATGGCTGGCCATCCATCTGAGCATCATTTCCTCTCCAGGGTCTTGTTCCTAAGAGAACGACTATTTGTTATCACTAACATAGCTTTTTTGTGTGTGTGTTTTGAGATAAAAAAAAAGGTCTGTCTGTAGCCCTAGTTGGTCTGGATCTTGCTGTATACACTAGGCTGGCCTCAGTCTCATAGAGATCCACCTACCTATGCCTCCTGAGTGCTGGGATTAAAGGTGTGCACCACTAGCCTGGGAAGTCTTTCTTTTTTCCTGCCTTGCCCCGCTTTTCACAAAGCTATCGAGCCTCCAACCTTGCCTGCTTCAAGATCTCAGCACACTTCTTCAGGTCAGAGCACTGGGGCTTGCTCTTTGCTTTCTTTTGTCCTGAGGCTGACCATCAGGGTACCTGTCCATATTCACATATGTGTTTGCCACTCAGTTTATATCATTTTTATGTAGATACCTATCTCTTTGATTAGAACCTTCTGATTCTTTTATGGTCTCTTCACCAATGAGTGGTGTCAAAATGAATATTCCTTGATTTCCTGATCAAGATTTAGTTTGCTAATTTTTATACAAGTATATATGAAAAACTTCTGAAACACATTTCTTATTCCATGTAATTTTACTAGTTCATTCATGTGTTGATCTGCCGAATATTAATTGAATATTCATGAAGGATCAGACTGTGCTAATAAATAACCATTGTTCAACATCAACAAGTAGTTTTTGGGGGCATTTGAAATTTGTATGTTTGTGTCACTTCATTCCCTGCCTAAAAGGGAATACTAAATACATTCCGTCCTTGGGAAAAAAAAAATGGAGACCATCTAGCATCCATCCTTTGAATTTGCTGTATGTGGAACCTGAAATTTAGAGATGTTAGGTGATTTGTGTATGGTTGTGGAGTTTATTGGTGATGGGGTTAAGTAGTGATGGGTTCTAACCTTCTGTAGTCCAACACCTTTCCTCTGCATCACTGTACCGGATCTGCATCACTTGCAGAGCATGAACAAGACTCTGGGTTTAATCTTCATCGTTAGAAAAAATTGTGTTGAATGTCATTTCACACAAAGTCCTTTTCTATATTTTGAATCTATTTAAGAATGAAGTCCAATGATTAGATACTAGTGCATTATATGTATATATGTGTGTGTGCATATGTCTTACTAAATTAAACTTTTCTCATAATAAATTTAATAAAGTAAAAATACTTGTATTTCTTTCTTTCTTTTTTTTGTTCTCTTTTTTTTTCTTTGATACAGGGTGTCCCTGTAGCCCCAGCTGACCTGGAACTCATTATGTAGAACAGATTGGCTTTGAACTCACAAAGAACTGCTTGCCTCTGCCTTCCAAGTGCTGGGATTAAAGGCATGCATCACCACGCTGGGCTTTTTGTATTTCTTTTTATATTTTGAGACAAACTGTCACTCTGTGGTTCAGGCAGTTCTTGAACTCATGGTGATCCTCCTGCCTCCATAATGCTGGGCATATAAGCAAGAGCCATCATCACTGGCTCATATCTTTATATTTCTTAAATTAGTTGTTTGGAATTTAGAGGTTTCATTCTCCATTCTGTGGGTAGCACCCTGCCTGGATTGTAAATTCTGTGGATGATTAGGCTCCAAATCTTTCTTCTTTTTGTGTCTCCTGCTTCCGTGACTATGCTTATTAGGTAGCGGTCACCCATTCTTTATTCATTTGAGCTGATGAATGAGCAGGTATGCCAGTGAAATATGTTCTAGGAAACAGGATAGAATGGACAAATGATTGAATTTCAAATCTTGGAGTGCTCTAAAAATACCATCCTTTTAAAAAAAGAATTAATTAAGACATTTTATATGTGAGTGTTATGCCTGAATGTGTGTAAGTACACCCATGTTGTACAATGCCCACAGAAGACAGAAGAGCGTGTTGGATCCCCTGGAACTGGAGTTACGAATGGTTGTTAGCTACCATGTGGGTGCTGGGATTTGAACCTAGGTCTTCTGCAAGAACAGTCAGTGCTTTAACTGCTAAACCATTTCTCCAGCCCTAAAATTACCATTCTAAGACTACCATTACTACCATTACATTTTGAATTTTATTTCATCCATAAAGCCAGATTAGGTATCACTTATGGCCTGAAATCCCAATTCTAACACATTAAAGTAATGAACCTTGACCTGGATTGCAGACTCCCAGTCAGTCCAGAGGCCCTAATTGCTTGAATTTTTATTTCCACTGGGTTCAAAGAGAAGAATAGAGATATGGTTTGTGGTGGAGCCTCTCAAGACTGGACAGTCCAGTCCTATGGCAACAGTAATGTGTGTGTGTGTGTGTGTGTGTGTGTGTACACATGTATGTGTGTGTGGTGAGTTGAGGCAAACAGAAGGATGATAGTGTTTATGAAGGGGTCTCTCATGTTGGGGATTGCATATCCTCCAAAGCAAAGTTGATTATAATGTCAGTATTACACTTGGAATTTGGAGTTTACCCTTTAACAATGGGGTGTGAATATAGATATTTTCTTCTCATGCTATTAATGCGTGGTTTAAACATATGATTGAAATGGAGTTCAAAAACTAAAATCCACAGTGCTGCTTCTAGTTATATTTGGCCTGGATCCTTTTCCATCCCTTTTCTGCTTTTCTGAACTTCCTCCTCAGCCTCTGTAGGCTTTCCCTTCCAATACTCTCTCAGTCAGAAGACCTCTCACAGCCTGGCAGATTTTGCCATAGACACCAACAGTCTGAAGTGCTTGAGGGATTTCCCCATCCTTTTGTCCCCCAAGGCAGCTGTTGGCTACTGACTGGTGACAAATTTGAAAGCTCAGTGGTTTTGTCTATGTAGGAAAAACTTTTTAAAAGAAGACCCATTTGTTTATTATTTGTGTGTGTGTGTGTGTGTGTGTGTGTGTGTGTGTGACGTGTGTAGGAGCCCTTAAAGGTCAGAAGAGTGCATTGAATCCCTTTAAACTGGAGTTACAGATGATTGTTAGCCACCATGTGGGTGCTGGGGACGGAACCTGGATCCTCTGAAAAAGAGATAAGTACTGTTAACCACTCAGCCAGCCCCTAGGAAAAAGCTAAGTGTAACTTATAGTTCAGAAACTGTTCTATGAGACACCGAATAGTCTGTCCTCTTCTATCCTTGGCTGTCTCCTGTACTCCTGCACTAATGTCTGCTGTGAGTACTTCCTCAATAAATTATTTGCATGTAAGTCCTTGTTCTGTTCCAGGGTCTGTTTGGGGGAAATCTAGTCTAAGATAGTCTGCTTTCAAGTGAGTTTGTGTTTTATGCTCTTTCACTAAAAAAAAATCTATAAACACTTTAACATAACTGAAATCGCATCACACAGACAAACCTCTGCTTTTATCTTATTTGGTATTAGTTTTAAACAGATTATTAGTGTGTATATAGTAGTTCACCAGGGTTTGAGTTTCATAAATAATTTTGGATTGTCAAGTATTTATGTTGTTTTACTATTATGAATTCTTTTTTAAAAACAAATATTTTATTTGTTATTTTTATTTTATGTGCATGAATGTATTGCAACATGTAGATAGTACGCCTGTGCTGTGTAGTGCCAGTGGAGGCCAAAAGAGGGCATGGGAGCCGCTGGAACTGGAGTTGTGGACAGCTGTTAGCTGCCATGTGGGTGCTGGGAAACTAACTGGGGTTCTCTGTAAGAGCAGACAGTGCCCTTAACTGCTGAGCCATCTCTCCAGACCCATTATGAACAATTTTATAACTCAGTCTTTTTTCCCTTCATTTTATTATCTTGGGATGTATCAATAAAATATGTAAACATTTTCCCATCTAAATTGACAAGATTTTAATATTTTTATTGTGTACATGTGTGTTAGTCAGGTTTTTCTATGGCAACAGAACTGATAGAATCTGTCTGTCTATCTATCTATCTATCTATCTATCTATCTATCTATCTATCTATCTACAATCCTTGTAAGTGCAAAGTAATACTAAATACAAATACTATTATTTTGAAATAGCAAGCACAGATGAATTGAGAGGCTGAGGACCCTGGGTTCTGGGCCCTTGAGACTGGGTGGATACTTCAGGAGTACAAGGAGTCCCACAGTGGCTGTCTCACACTGGAGAGGGCCAAACCCATTAGTTGCTCAGTCCATTGGGACTGAGTGCCTCAGTAGTCCCCAAACCTGGATGGTTCCTGGAAAGTGCTGGTCCCTCATCAGTGATGGGAGCCTAGAAACGCTAGTTCTGATGTCAGCGATAGAGTCAGCAGTAGCAGCAACAGGAGAAGCCACCTCAGTGCAAGAGGGAAGGCCAAACAAGCAAAAAGTCAGGTAGTCTTCCTTCGGCCATGCACACTTCTTATTAGGCTGCTACCAGAAGGGGCTACCCACATTTGGGGTGGGCCTTCCTGCCTAAGGTAAGGCAGTTAAGACAATCTCTAGATTTATTGAGGCTCTATACTCAAGTAATTCTAATTTGTGGCAAGTTGAAACCAATCACCACATCATACCTTGAAATCTGTACACTTTAGGGAATGATTAAATCAAGATAATTAACATGCATATTACTTCTCTAAGGAAGACACTTAAAATCTACCATCTTAGCAAAGTTCAAGAATTGTTATTAACTGTAGTCACCATGTTGTACAATAGATATTTTGAATGTATTCCTACTTGTGAAGTTTTGTAGCCCTTGGTCAACATTTTCCCATTCCCTAACTGTGGCCCTTGGTAGTCACTGCTCTCATTTCTGTGAGTTTAGAATCTTGGCCTAGAACTTACTATGTAGCAAAGACTAATCTTGAACTCCTGGTTCTACCTATTAAGTGCTGAGATTTGTGGGTTTAATTTTTTGTTTCTCTGATGATTAGTGAGGCTGGACATTTTTTGTTTTGTTTTGAGACAGGGTCTCCTTATAGCCTCAGCTGTCCTAGAACTCACTATGTAGACCAGGTTGGCCCGGATCTCACAAAGATCCATCTGTCTTTGCCTCCTGAGTGCTGGGATTAAAGGTGTGCATCACCACACTAGAGGCTGTACATTTTATACACTTCTTGGTCATTTGTATGTCTAGTTCTGAGAAATGTCAGTTCATATCTTTTGCCTTTTTCAAAACCCAAGTTATTTATTCAACTACTGAGTTGTTTGAAGATTTTATATAGTTTGTATATTAACTTGTCTAATTATGGTTTGCAAACCTTTTTTTCCTATTATACATAATATTTTCTTAGACTTAAATAATTTTAAAAGTTTTTGAATGAAGACACTATTACCATCACCTTGGAAATATTGAAGGAGATTTTAAACATGTTAAAAACTTAATACCATATGATAATAATGATAACAATAATCATTATGGTAAGAGCCATCTATTAACTACTTATGGTATTTTCTGTTAGGTGCTGTATCAGATGCTTCACCAAGAATATTTTGCTTAATATATACACATGAATACCTACACACTAGCTTTGATATACTGGCTATTTTAGAGGCAAGAAGAATAAACTGAAATAGTAGTATTTTTGCAAAAAAGTGTGGATGTTGGATGATGTTGTGTGATGAAATTAACATGAATGGATATGTGATATGTGTGCAGCAACTGTTCATATAAAACCTGGAGTCTGGTCATAGACTTTCTACTCTTCTTTTGACCACAAACTGAAATAGGGTGTTTGCAATAGGAGAAAGAATAATGAAGCAGCAAGTCTGGAGCAGACAGTCTCTTCATCTTCCCTTCACTTTGTGCCACAGTTGGAGTTTCTAGTCCTATCGCAGATGGAGAATCTTGAATTCCTAGTAGCTTTAGGTATTACATAGAAGAATGTTACTTGCTGACAAAAGAAAAATCTGCATGAGCAATTTAAATAAAAGAAGATTTATATATGAACAAAATTATGGATAATTAAGAATGAATTTTAGCTGAGTGAACTACTTGTCTACTCAATTAAAGGAACCACATTTTCATTTATCTACTGTGGACTTAAGCATTATTTTTTTGATTAAAAATTTTATTGAATCATTGTCCTTCATACAGAATATCTCAGTCTTAATAATCTTTATACCCTTATCCCACCAGTAACCTCCAACTGGAATCCATACAATCTATCACCTGGGTTAAGGCCTATTGTGTCAAGTTAGTGTCCCCAAGTGACCTCAGTGCAAGTTCATCCACTGAGGGTCTAGTCAGCCTACCCAGAGTCTCTTGCTTTAGGAAGACTAGCACATCCTCACCCAACAGTAATCAGTTGCCAATTATTTCTTCAGCAAGGGTTGGGGTCTGCTACCCATTTCCCCAGCGCCATGCTCTGTTTTGTCTTCTTGAGTTTGCAGGGTCTTGAGCATGCTGACACCATTACTAAGGTTCATGTGAGCAGGGTCCCAGGAGCCTGTGGGGTTCTGTTTCCACATGGTCAGGCACCTGAACCCTGGGTGAGGGTCCTGTCCAGAGACCCTCACTCTGATGATTCTCTACGATTTAGCTATTTGTGACCTTTGTTGGATTCAGGAGTTTCATTAATGAGAGTTGAGAGTTATATTAGTGACTTCTTTACCCCTTGTTCTATAGTGCATGAGACTTAGGTGTAGAGGTTGCATTATAGATATGCCACTTCAGCACGGGCAATTCACAGACGTTGTCTGTGTGTGACCAGGTGTGATACTCTATATTAATCTCCATCTGGTGCAAAAGAAGCTTCTCTGATGAGTGGTCATTGGCATACTTGACTGTAAATATAAAGATACGTATTTTGCATTTAGTAAGAAGTTACATTAGGCTGGGGATGTGACAGCCTTGGGGATCTCTCTAAGATCTCTTTAGTCATGTGTATTTGGCTGTGATTACAGTATTACACATGAGTTTCCTCCCATTGAATCCCATTGAATGGCCTCTAAGACCAAGTGGGTAGCGGTTGTATGCCACCAATATAAAAGTGCCACTACTGCACCAGTGTTAAATGCTATGCCAGTTGTTGATGTGGCCATGAAACTGGTGTTGGGTCATGGATTGATGTTCTTCCTTCGCTAATTGCATAGTGCTTTCAGAGCTGTGAGCGGTAGCCTTCAGGGGACATGGCTTTCAGGCCAGTTCCAGCTCTATTGCTCCAAATCTGGTCTCCAAAGTATGTTCTGTCTACAGTAAGAGGGTCTTACCTTCAAGTTCTGGGAGGCAGTCAAGGGCTCTGGCAATAGCCTGTGTATTTTTGGGAGTCTCTTGGACCACTCTGGCCAACAACTCAGAGGACGATTTCTCCTGTCTGGCACTGTTTCTTGTTATGTAGCCTTCAGCTATACACATGGACTCGTGTAGAAGTAGTGTGTGTGGAATTTGTCATTAGGTTGTTAGACTAATATGATTTCCTCTGGTGTTTAGCACAAGTTAGGCATTATTTCTCTTTCTCTCTCTCTCTCTCTACCTGTCTAACCTTCCTTCCATGTCCTCCCCATTTAAGGTTTCCCCATTTCCCCCCCATTTCTCCATTGATAATACAAGTCTTGTAAGGGAGGCCCCACCTCTCTCTAGCTCCTTCTTTCCCCTTTATTTCCATAGTTCCTTGTACAACCTTCCCTCCGCCACTTCCATTTACATACCCCCTTTTATCTATTTCTCTCTTAGTCTCCTGTTATTCTTCTCTCATAGGTTCCTTCTTTCCTCTTACCTCCCTGGTTCCTTTCTATTTTCCTGGTTCCTGCAGTTATATCTGGATACATACTCACATATAAAGGTTTGGTGCTAGGATCCACACAGGAGAGAGAACATGCATTGCTGTTTTTCTGATTCTGTTTTATTTCACTTGGCGTAAAAGTTTCTAGTTCCATTCATTTACCTGCAAATGTCTTTTACTGCTTAATAGAATGCCATTGTGTAAATGTACCACATTTTCATTATCCCCTTGTCAGTTGAGGGTCACTTAGCTTGCTTCCCATCCCTTAGCTATTGTGAAAAGATTAGCAACAAACATGGATGTACAAGTATCTCTGCAATAGGATGAGTCCTTTGGGTATATGCCAAGGAGTGGTATAAATAGGTTAAATGGTGGGTTCATTTTTAGTTTTTGAAGAGTTCTCCACACTGCTTTCCATAGGGATTGCATGAGTTTACAATCCCACCAGTAGTGGATGAGCCTTCCTCTTTCCTCACGTCCTCTCCAGCATTTGATATCATTCGTTCTCTTGATGTTAGCCAGTCTGACTGGGATAAGATGACATCTTACAGTAGTTTTCATTTGCATTTCCCTAATTGTTAATGATGTTGGCACTTTTAAAGATGTTTCTCAGCCATCTTTACTGCTTCTTTGAGAACTCTCTGCTCAGATGCTTAGCCTGTCACTTGTTTTCTTGATTTTTTTTTTTTTTTTGAGTTCTTTATATATTCTGGATGTTAAACCTCTGTCAGGTGGGTCACTGGTGAAGATATTCTCACATTCTGTGGGTTTTCTCTTCACTTTCTTGTTTTTTTTTTCCTCTACAGAAGTTTTTTAGTTTAATGAGGTCTGACTTGGTGACTACTGACCTTAATTCCTGAGCAACTGCTGTCTGATTTAGAAAGTCCTTTCCTATACCTATATCTTGTAGGTTACTGCCAACATTTTCTTCTAGTAGTTTCAGAGTTTTAGGTTTCACATTCAGGTCTTTGGTCCATTTGGAGTTGGCTTTTGTACAAGGTAAAAATAAGGGTCTAGTATCATTCTTCTACAGATGAAGGTCCAGTGTTGCCAACACCATCTGAAGATGCTATCTTTCCTCCAGTGAGTGTTCTTGGCCCCTTTGCCAAATATGAGGTGGCTGAAATTGCATGTACTCACATTTGAGTCTTCAATTATATTTTATCTATCTATGGGTCTATTTTTGTGCTAGCACCCATGCTGTTTTTATGACTATAGCTCTGTAATATAGTAATCTCCCCTGCATTGGTCTTTGTGCTCAGGGTTGCTTTGGCTATCCAGGATCTTTTGTGCTTCCATAAGAAATTGAGGGTTTTTTTTCTAGTAGTGTAAAGAATGTCATGGGGATTTTAATTGAGATTGCATTGAATTTATATATTGCTTTTGTTAGGATGGTCATTTCACAATATTAATTCTTCCAATCCATGAGCATGGGAGGTCTTCCATCTTCTGCTGTGCTCATCAATTTCTTTCTTTAAAGATCTAAAATTTTCATTTTAGAAATCTTAATGTCTTTGATCATATTTATTCCAAGATATTTCTTTTCAGGCTATTGTGAGCAGGGGAGTTTCCATATACTCTTTCTCCATTTGCTTGTTACTAGTATTTAGAAAGGCTACTGATTTTGTAGATTAATTGTATAATATGCTACTTTACTGAATGTATCATTTCTAAGAGCTTTCTGGTGGAATTTTTGGCATCTCTTAGATATAATATCATGTCATCTCTAAAGGATGGATGAATAATTTGACCTCTTCTTTTCCAATGAGTACTCCTTTAACTTCCTTTTCTTGTCTTATTGCTCTACCAAGAGTTTCAAGCACTATATTAAAAAGAAGCGGAGATAGTGGACAGCTTTGTCTGGTTCCTGATTTTAATGGGAATGCTTCTGGTTTTTCTTCATTTAGAATGAGTTTTGCTGTGGGTTTTGTGTGTACAACTTTAATTATATGGAGATATATTCCTTCTACTTCAGTTCCCTCTAGGACTTTTAAAATAAATGCATGTCAAATTTTGTTGAAGGCCCTTTCTGAATCTATTGAGATGACCATGTGACTTTTGTCTTTGAGTCCATTTCTGTGTTTTATGACATTTATTGACTTACCTATATTGAACCACCCCTGCATCTCTGGAGTAAAGCCAACTCTGTCATGGTGGATGATCTTTCTGATGTGTGTCTGTGTGTGGTTTACAAGTATTTTGCTGAGAATTTTTGTATCTATGTTCATTAAGGATATAGTTCTATAGTTTTCTTTTTTGGTTGTATCTTTTTCTGGGTTTGGTATTATAGTGAGGCTGGCTTGATAGAAGGAATTTGGGAGTTCACCCTCTGTTTCTGTCTTTTTGAATAATTTAAGTAGTATTGGATATAGATCGTCTTTGAATGTCTGATAGAATTCTGCTGTGAATCCATCTGGGCCTTGGCTTGTTTTGCTTGGGAGGTTTTGTATTACTGTTTCAATTTCCTTATATATTATGGGTGTGTTTAGACTGTTGATCTCTTCTTAGTTTAGTTTTGGTGATTCTCATGATTTTAGATATGCATTCATTTCTTTAAGGTTTTAAAATTTAATAGAATATAGGTTTTTAAAGTATTCTCTTATAATGTTATGACTCACTTTTTGTCTGTTGTGATGTTTCCCCTTTCTGATTTTGTTGGTTTGGAGTTGCTCTTTCTTTTGGTTAGCTGGGCCAAGGGTTTGTCTATTTGTTTATCTTTTCAAAAGAACCAGCTCTTGGTTTTCTTGATTCTTTGTATTGTTTTCTGTGTTTCTATTTCATTAATTTCTGTTGTGATTTTTGTTATTTCTTCTTGTGTTCTGGGTTTGGGTTTCATTTGTTCTTGGGTTTCAAGATTCTTGAATTGCAATGTTAAATCATTTATTTGTGCTCTTTATGTTTTTTTTTTTTTTTTAATGTAGGCACTCAGAGCTATAAACTTCCCTTTTAGGGCTCTTTTATCATGTCCCTGAGGTTTTGTTGGATTGTATTGTCTTTTTGGTTTAATCCAGGAATACTTTTATTTCTTAATTTCTCCTTTGACCCATTCATTTTTCAGAAGTGTGTTGTTTAGTCTCTATGAGTTCGTGAAGTTACTAGGGCTTCTGCTGGTGTTGATTTTAAGCTTTATTATGTGTAGTCTGATAGAATTAATGAAATTATTTCAAATATTTTTTGTGTTTGTTGAGGTTTTGTGCCTGAGTATGTGGCCGATTTTGGACAAAGTTCCATGGGGTGCTGTACTGAAAGTGTATTTCTTTGTGGCTGGGTGGAATATTTGGTAGATGTCTGTTAGGTCCACTTGATGTATGGTATTGTTTAATTCAGATGTCTTTCTGTTTATTCTCTGTCCAATTGCCCTGTGTAATGGAGACAATGGGGTATTGAAGTCCCCTATTATTAGTGACTTGGGATTAATCTATGTCTTATAGTCCTGTAGTACTGTTTTTATGAAGTTGGGTGCACCAGAGTTTGGTGAATATATGCTCATGATTGTGATATCTTCTTGGTTAATTGTTCCTTTGATCAGAATGAAGTGACCCTATTTATCTCTTTCAGTTAGTTTTAGTTTGAAGTTTATTTTGCCAGATATGAGAATGATAACTCCTGCTTGTTTCTTAGTGCTATTTGCTTGGAATATATATATATATTTTCTGTACTTTCACCTTAAGGTAGTGCCTATTCTTGATGGTGAGATAAATTTCTTGCAGACAACCAAAGGATGGATTTTGTTTCTTGATTGATTCAATTAACCTGTGTCTTTTGACTGGGGAGTCCAGTCCATTGATAATTAAAGTTATTATTGAAAGATATTCATATTGATTCCCATCATTTTAAATTCTGTTTGCATCTTTGGTCTAACTGTGGTTCCTAAGTTATACCTTTATTTAGTTTCTTTCTGTCACCTCTTGGGTATAGTCATTCCTTTCTTCACCTCTTTGTATTGCTTCAAGTATTCTCTGAAGGGCTGGTTTTCTAGACATGAATTCCTTCAGCCTATTCATGTCATGGATGATTTTCTTTATCCTTCAACTATAATAGACATTTTTTCTGGGTAAAGTATTCTGGGTTGACGTTTATGGTCATTTCAAACTGGTAGTGCTTTGTTCTAGTTGCTTCTAACTTTCATAGTTTGCATTGAAAAGTAGGCTGTAATTCTGATGTGTTTTCCTTTGTATGTGACTTGTTTTTCTTTTGCAGCTTTCAAAATTCTCTCTTTGTTCTATATGTTTAGGGTTTTTACTGTGATATACCATGGGGAGTTTCTTTTCTGGTCCTGTCTAGTTTCTTCTATTTGTATGGAAATGTCTTCCTATAATTTTGGGAAAATTTCTTCTACAACCTGATTAAACATCTGATCAATACCATTATCCTGAGATTCTTCTCCTTCCCCTATGCCTAATGTGTAAATGTCTTTTCATGGTGTCCCAGATTTCCTGCATTCCATTCCTGGGTTTTAAATTTTTTTTATAATCTTTGTTTGAATGCTTCAGTTCTTCAACTTTATCACTTAGTCTTGCTACTATGCTTTCCATTTCATTCAATCTATTGGTGATGGTTTCTCCCATAGTTTCAAATTGGCCTACTGAGTTCTTCACTTTTTTCTTCATTTCAGCCTGAGTTTTCTTTAACATATCTCTTCTGTGAATTCAGGCAGAAGTTTTCCATATCTTCTTTTAGTTCTTTGATTTGTTTGTTTGTGTGTTTTTAAAATTCATTGAATTCTTTGATCATGTTTATGATTGTTCTTTTAAACTCTGTGTCCTAGGTTGTCTCTATGGGGTTATGTTTATAGATCTCTTCTACAGAACCGGTGATGTTTGGTGGGGACTTATTATTTGGGTTTTTCATATTATTACTTTTTCCTTGTGATCATGGCACATGGATTTCTTTTGTTGTTTGTGATTTTGATGTGATACTCAAGCTTTCCTTTATTCATCTCAAGTCTGATTCTGTTTGTGTTCTTGATGTGACTCGGTTGTTTTCTGATTGGGTATGAAAAGCTGGTTGGTCAAGGCTTCAGGTTCTTTCTTTTGATTTTATATTGAAGGGACCAGTTGGCTCTAGTTCAACTGCTCCTGAGTTCCCTCAGAGGCACAGGTTAGGCGAGAACAGATATTCTCTGGCTCTCTTTTAAGGTCTGGATCCCTTTAGCCAGCAGACACAGCACAGTTTTGGTAAATGGCTAGGCAGAGGCTGATTTCAGGTTTTCTGGGTAGTCTGCAAAGGTTTGGGCCCCTACAAAAGGGCACAGAAGCCCAGCCCTTCAGCAGTGGGAGGGGCTGCAGACAGTACCAATATAGAGGGATGGGCAAGGTGTGATTTGGAGAGCTTGCAGCCAGCCAGAGGTAAGACAGTAGCCCAGAGGGAGATAAGTATAAGAGTGTGTCCAAGGCTAGATGGAGAACAGGATGTGGTGTGGGGGGTGGTTTCGAGTTGCTGTCATGGTAAGGGAGCGGAGTCTCAGTGGGCAGGATCAGACTTACCAGGGAAGAAGGCTGTCTCTGGAATTCAAAGCAAGTTGGGGGTGGGGACTTCCAGGGCAGAAAGCTGGTCTCAGGAATGCAGTGACAAGTTGGGGGTGGGGACAGGCTGTGAAGGCTCTAACAAATAGACTGAAAAATTGAGTTGGTCTGAGTATGGGGTTCAGGGCTCAGTTGGTGGGTCTGGACTAAGAATAGTCTAAGATCTGGGGTGCTAAGAGCAGGAGCAGGCCTGTGCCCAAGGCTAGAAGAAGAATAGGATGTGAATCAGGGGCGCCCTGGAGTTGCTCAGGTGGGAGGAGGATGGAAAGGCAGTGGGTCGGTCAGACCTACCAGTGAAGAAGGCTCACAGAAATCCAATGTGGGGTGGGGGTGACTTAGCCATTTTTATGATGCTAAGGTCACTGGGAAGACACTGGTAAAAGCAAATCATGCATCTCTGCCTTTTGGCTGTCATGTACAACTAATTGTTATTCACGTTGTGTTCCTATGACTTGTTCCAAAGCCATTGTGTGTGTATGTGTGTTATAAAAGATAAGGGAACAGAGCAACCCACAATTGACCTTATTTTAAACTGGTTAAACTAGTTAACCCAGCTGCTTTCACAGTTTGGATAACAAAGTTTTATAATATTTAAGGAATATAAACAATAAATATAAAAATGATTAACAATGATTGGCATTTGAATGGGAACTTACTGTTTATATATTATTTTGTAATGTATTATTTAGTTTTTATAACAGTATAAGATCAAATTATCTTGAGCTTAGACCTTTACTTCAATTTTTATGTATCAGGAAATGCTAGATTGAGAGAAAAAGAAGACTTGAAGCTGTTCAATAACAAATTTATATGTGAAGGATTTATGATGCTCCCTATTGATTGAGGAAGGAGAACACAAACATGTGGGCAAAGGAAGGGGGTCAAGACCTGCAAAGCGCGTATGAAACAACTCATTTTGAAGACAGAGTTGTCAGAAGGAAGTGTTAGCATTTCTTCCTTCACGTGGGCCTACTCTGGAATGCTCTGCAAGTGCGTAAGCCTAGATAGAAACAGAATAGCTGACATCCCTATGTCAGGTGGGGAGATTTTTGAGTAGTGACTTTGCATTGTTGAAGTTGACCATAAAGCTAATGTTTGCTGAGACTTACCATGGATTGTATACTACCCAGACAGGTTTACAGGAAATATGCTATAATATTTATAATACCCTCATGAAAAGAATTCAGCTGTCTTCATTTTCAAACAGGAAGATGCAGCACAGAGAGGTTACGTGATAGGTAACAACAAGTACATCAGCTGTGACTGGGCATCAGAGCTGTGAGTACAATTTGTCTTTAATGATGATTGTTGACTATAGGTCAGATATTAAGGACACGCCACAGAGATGCTAGAACAGAAATATTGGTATTCAGCAGTATATTCTAACTAGGTGAACTGCTTAGTCCAAGTCCCTACAAGTTATTGGTTGTGCAAATTAGTAGACTTCACCAAGCAGCCTGGAAAACTTCCCATTATATAGGCCATTGGGCTGAGCTCACTTTTGCAATAGACAACTGAGGAAGTGACTGGCACCTCTGTGCATATGTGTGTGTGTGTGTATGTATATTAACATGTGTGGAGGTCAGTGGATAACTTTTGGGAGTCATTTCTCTCCTTCTTCCTTGTGGGTCCCCTGAACAGAACTCAGGCTTGGTAGCAAGTGTCTTTAGTCACTGAGCCATTTTTGCCAACCCTAATTATGTTTTATTAAATGCATTAACAATCCTGACGTTGAGGCTGGGGAGACTCAGTAAGTGCTTGCTGCACAAACGTGAGGATCTGAGTTTAGATCCCAGCATTCTCATAAAAAACTAGATATGGTAGTACAGTCCTGCAATCTCAGCCCTGGGGAGGCAAAGATGGGAGGAACCTAGTGGCTTCTTGGTCAGCTAGTTTAGATATTAGGTGAGCTGCAGATTTGGTAAGAGATGCTGCATTAAAAAATGAGGGTGCTAGAGAGGTGGCTCAGCAGTTAAGAGCACTTGCTGCTGTTGCAGAGGAACTAGATTCAGTTCTCAGAACCTCATAGCAGCTTTTAATCACCTGTAACTCTAGTTCCATGGGATCTAACATTCTCTTCTGGCCTCCATGGGCACTGCACACACATGGTGCACATATCTTCATGCAGGCAAAGCACTCATACATATAAAATAAAAATAAATGAATAAAAATAAGGTGGAGGGGCTGGAGAGATGGCTGCTCTTACAGACAACCTGGAAGCTAAGAACTGTCCATAACTCCAGTTCCAGGTAATCCAATGCCTTCTTTTGACTTCTGTAGACATTGCATGACATGGGTGCACTTATATACATACAGGCAATACATTCATACACATAAAACAATAAAAATAAAAAATAAGGTGGGGCATGATAAAGACACCTGATGTCTACCTTTGCCTCCACCTATGAACAAGTATGTAAACCTGTAGAAACATGTGCACCCACATGCACACAAATACATAAACACACAAATAAGCACACATGCATAAACACACACAATCCCTAAGCTCAAACAGATTGTATTTGTCCAATTTTATTAAGTATTTATCTTTGTTAAAAGCCAATGAACAATATTTTAGACTTGAAGAAGTTTCCACTAAGTACAAATGATAAATTCTGTAAGAGATAATGATATAACGGTCTCAGGACCTCCCTTGGAAAGCTACTGTGGAAATTCAATGAACAGCACTTACATCAGTCAATCTGAATAATTTCCTTAGAGACTAAAAAGCTTTCTACATTTGGTTCAGTTCCAAAAGTGCTGGATTCTAATAGATATTTCTTTTCTTCTCAGAATAAGAAATGTCTGGCCTTTTGAGAAAACCTGCCTTCTGTCAGCAGCTAAGAGCATAGATCTCTGTGCTGATCAAGACAGAGGTGAAGCTGAGAAACCCAACACTGAGGTAGCAGGTTCCAGGAAACACAGAAAGCCTGTCACGATGTTCTGTGGTGTTTCTAGGGCTTAAAAAAAGGTGAAATGAGGTGAACATGAAAAAAGGTAAAGGCTCAACTTAATTTGAGAAACAAAAAGCCTGAAAAGCAGATGTTCATTTTCAGTGTAATAGCAGGATAAGTTCTCTTTGTCATTAAAAAAAGAGGAACTATCAGTCAGCTTGAGCTGGGGCGCACATCCCTTACTGTGACCGCCTCCAAGTTGAGTGCTCATTCACAGGGACCCTCTCACTTAGAACACATGGGAAGATTATTTTTCCTCACACTGTGCTGTTAGGCAGGACTCAGGGTCATGTTTTGAACACCAGAACAGCACTCAGTATGGTATATGAAGACATGAAACAGACAGTACAAAAGCCAACTTTGCTTTCGTAAAGCTGAACTTTTGCAGCTGTTTGTACTGCAGTGCAATCATCAAACTGATCTCAAGCCCTCACTGCTCCCTGTGGTGCTGGGTGGGAAGCACTGTCAAGCGTTAAGTACTATTTAGTACTGCTAAATGCCATTGTCATTCTTATTTCTGTGTTGAATTTTTGTTTAAGTCTTTATTGTAAATATCCTTTTAATGCTTCGTGTGAAGGATTGAAATGACTTTCAAGAGCAGGCCTTTTGATAAGGCTTTCTTTTATGCTTGGCAGCCTTGGGTGGGGAACTGTCAGGGACAAAGCCCCTTCTCTAGCAGTAGGCTGGACTGTCCTCATGGCAGCCTCACTGGTTTGGATGCTACAAACTCCCTGAAGAAACTGGCAGCTGCAAAGTGTCCTTAAGTCTGACTGGACATGCTCCAATCATAGATACTCCAGATAGCCTGCACCAACCTGGGAAAGCAGCATTTTAAGCAAGAGAAGTCTCTATGTACTTTAAAGATAATGTAGTCATTTTAACTTATGGGAGTCCCAGAAGGTGACTTGTGATTGGTGCAGATTACAATCCTTCATTTACATATGGGGCTGTGTTATAATTAGTGTGAACACCCTTGCTACAGCTCCCAGTCTTCCTGGTTCTCTAACCAGGCTTTTTAGCTTACTTTTGGAGTTAGCTGTTTTCGCTGCAACATTAGGTCTGATAGAAGGCTTCTCCTGAATGCCTGCTTTCAAAAAAGATTGATTTTATTATTTTTAATTATGTGTCTGTGGGTGTGAATGTCATTCACACTCCTCCCCATCTCTGTCTCCTCCCCGTTTACACCACTCCCTCCAATGTCATGCCCTCTAGTATTATCTATTCTTTTTATACATTTATTATTTATTTATTTATTTATATTTAAAAATTTTTGTTCTTAAAGACCTAATGGTTTCTGGTATTATGCCTGACTGGTTGACCAGTGTCCAGGGCATGGACCCATACCCAGGGGCATGTGGGAGGCACATGTTTCTGTTGTTTTTTTAATGATATGTATTTTTATGAAATTTGTGTGCACTTCATTCAATGCATCTTAATCATAATTAGACTCCTCCCCCTCTCTGCACCCTGCCATAGTCCCTCCTGCCATATTTCATACATTTTTCCATATATGTTAAGGCCTATCAAGTCAAGTTGTGTCCTCCAGATGTCCCTCAGTGTGAGTTCATCCATGGGAACCTGGTCAACCCAAGCCCAGTTTGTAGTAACTTGTAGCAGCCCTAGGAGACCGACACACTGTGCTTTCTTTAAATTGTAGTATTATCACCTAAAATGGTATTGCTGATATCTACATCCAAGGTTAGAAGAAAGAATTTGAGACAGCTGTTGACAGATGTGTCTACAAGGTAACAAAAGTTCCATTCTAGTAATTTTCTGGGCAAAAATAAGCAATCATAGGATGATTATCTCCTCTGTGTGTGTGTGTGTGTGTGTGTGTGTGTGTATGTGCATGTGCTTGTGTGTGCATGTGTGATGTGGAGACCAGAGGTTGATGTCAGAGATCTTCAATTGCTTTACCACCCTGTATGTTGAAACATAGTCTCTCACTGACTGACTGGCCAGCAAGCAGGCCCCAGGAATTTTTTTTTTTTTTTTTTGCTTCCCTAGTACTGCCATTACAGGCACATATGTTTTATGTGGGTGCTGGGGATATAAGCTCAGGTTCTTATGTTTGCACGGTCAGCACATTACCTCCTGAACCGGCTTCCCAGCCCTGTGTCATTACTAAGATCGTTCCACTTTCAAATGTTTCCATTATGCTTGTTAGAAGTGCTTGATTCACTTTATGGAAAAACATAACCAACATGGACATGTATTTGTATAGTTCTTGTTTTTGACATTCTTATCCTTGAAATACTATACTGTTTTGGTACCCACAACTCATCAACATTCAGCTTGATGTTCTAGAAATGTTTGTGCAATCATTTTTTTGATTATGGAGTTGTTTCCCTTACTGTCATAGCTAGATTCTAGTTTACTAAGGAGAAGCATCTGTTCTACTTGCTTATTGTATACCATCTTGTTTATTTATCTCCCAACTCAAGTTTCCATTTTGTGCTCTACAGATCCTAACTGTTCTAGAGAACAATTTACGTGTCTTCCCACAATGTTTCCAGGAACATTAGTACTTATGAATATGAAGTATAATACTGCTGACAGATGATAAACATGTGGCTCTTATTAGAGTAAGAATTTTCCCTGTTCCTGGCATCACATTGTAGACTGACAAAACTGCAGATAAAATTTCAAATAATACCAAAATTAAAAAGTGCTTTAATGACCGAACACACCAATTTACTTAGAATAAAGTAAGTTGTACTGCTTAAATTTGTACTCTAAACTTCTTAGACCCACTGTAGATGCACTTCTTCCCATAACTAGACCCAGAAAAAAGTAGTAATCAACATATTTACTCTAGCTGGAACCAGTGGGAATGGTCAACTTTTTGATGTTGTGAGGTGACGTTTTCATCTATAAAGCTCATGCTGGAAAACCATACAACAGAGTCTAAAAAGAAAAGAAAAGAAAAAATACAGAGGAAAAAAAAAATCTCACAGTGGGTGAAGTAAGTTTATGATTCATGTTAGGGTTCCTTCCCAGACTCCTTTGACTGTCTGCAACTGGAAGACCCAGGCTGGATGTGATCGTAAGGGTTTAAACAGGTTTGTGTTCTTTGAGTTGTGGAAGCTGAGCTCCTTCTCTTCACTCTATACAGTACTCATTAAACTCTAACCTGGAGATGAAACATCAGTTTTTTACATAAATAAAGGTTTGGCAAGTCTGGAGCAGAGCAGGACATATAGTTGAACTTGGAGCTTACTGATGGGCTAGACTGGCTGGCCACTAACAGGCCCCAGGGATTTTGCAGTTCTTCCGGACAAGTTAATGTTGAGCTTGAGTAATAGAATTCTAAATTCAAACTCCAAAAGCTTTGAAGGGTGATTATTGTACTTGGAAACCACTGTCCAAATGGTATAAAATTCCATTGTAATGGCCAGTATCTCCACATATTTGACTGCATTAGGGTACAATGACTGCTACAATAAATTATTACAGATTTAGTTCCTTAAAACAATAGACATTTATATTTTCTTAGCGTTTCAGAGAATGCAAGTCTGAAATCAGTTTCTCTGTCATGAAGTCAAGATGGCAGCAGGGACACAATCCCATGTTTCGTTGGAAGGAATTACTTTCCCTTGTTTCTTTGGTTCTGATTTCTGCTGGCCACATACACCCATCTCTCTCTGTGGTCACATAGCCTTCTCCACTTGTATCTTTGGCAAAATATCCCTTGTGTCCCTCTGACAAAGATTCATGTGATTACATTTAGGCTCTACATAGATAGTCCCAGGAAATCTCTCCATTTCTAGGTCCTTAACAAAATCACATCTACAGAGGTCTTTTTCCATGTGAAGTAAAGCAGTTTGTAGGGATTAGAAACTGGTATTTTTGAGAATCATTATTTAGATCGCTATACTGAAGTTTAAGGTTATTCTCATTTAGCCTCAGTAAGTAGATTTAGTACCCTGAAAGTATCAACTTTAGTGTGTATTAGAATGATCTGGAATTGCCTGTTGGAGATTTAGATTCTGTAAATCTAGGTCTTAGTTGAGTACAAGTTTTAAGGAACACTTCAGGGTGCCAAACCTTTAAGGAATGTTTTCTTTCCACGCAATGTTCCTTGAGGCGTTGTGTGCTTACCAAGATGGACAGGAAAAAGAGATTACTATGATTAGATTCATGTCTGTTTCCAGGCTCCTTTTCTCCCTCTTCAACTAGATCATCTGTTTTATCTCTTTTATATTATTGAGGAGCTTTAAATAGTATTTCATTTGAAAGAATAATTGTTACTTTAAAGGAGACCTAATTGGGCTGGATATTTCCTGAATCTAGGGGCTTATTCTGCTCAAGATATTGTGCTAGATTCAGAGCACAGTACAGCTATGAAGATGAGAAGGCCATCATCTGAATCTCCCAGGATGAGACAGAAGAAACAGACTGCCATCAATCCTATCAGGAAATGGTTAAGGAGAGAAAAAGAAGGAGACTAGCAGGTGTGAGCTGTCTGCAGAAATCACCACCAAATGCAAGCGTGGTTGCAGGAGCTCTTTCCATCCCATTCCAACCGCATAGTTCATGTCTGGTCACTTTGCACATATCTTGACTCAAGGGCTTTACTTCTTTTAAACTGCCTCTGATACGCAAGCCTCCAAGGATTTACTTTCTTACTTGGTTTGCTATTCAAGGTCCTTGGAAATTTTAGTATGAAAGTATAATGATATGTTTGGTAATTTTCATTCAAAATCAAATACCTTAGAAGCATAAACTACTGTAATGTAGTTTGCTCTTCAGAGAAGCTGGGTGTGGTGACTCACCCTTTATTCTCAGCACTCAGGAGACAGAGGAAGGTAGATCTCTGTGAGACAAGATCAACCTGGTCTGCATGGTGAGTTCCAGGCTAGCTGGCACTACAGAGACTCTGTCTTAAAAAGAAAGAGAGAGGAGGGAGGGAAGGAGAAAGAGAAAGGAAATCTTCGGAGAAGAGAACAAACAACATTTAAAGAACATATGATTTGTAGATGTCAGTGTCTTAGCCACTTTACCACTTAGACTGGCTTGGTTTCAAGGTCTCAATATAGCACAATTGTCCCATTCTTCATGATTTTCATGTAAGCTCTTTCTATCCAGTTGGACTCAGTCCCTTTTGTGTACAAAGATCTTGTTAATTTATGTTTCTTTTTTTTTTTTTTTGCATTTTGTGTGTAGGTCAGAGGACAACTTGCAGGAGTTCGTTGGTTCTCTCCTTCCTTCTATCATGGGGTTTGTGGGGATTAAACTCAGGTTGTCAGGCTTGGCAGCACCTTTATGCACTAAGCTACCTTGCCAGCCTGCGTTTCTTCACTTATTTATGTCTGTGCATTTTAAAATAGGAAATATGCAATATCCTTTAAAAATTCAGACGCTACAAACATACACAGAGAAGGAAAGTTTGTCCCATTCCTCCCTGCTTATCATCTATTCTCTTTATTATTGTAACTCAGTCCTTTTGTCTCATTGTCTTTCTCTCTCTGTTCCCTAATCCATGTGCATGTATGATTTGTTTCATGCTATCCAGTATGTCCTTTAGGCTGTTGTTTTTCTTATTCTTCTTCTGGCTGAATGATTTCAGATGACCTGTGTTCATGTTCTTAATCTTTTTCTTTCAAAAGATATTTAGTTGAAGCTGTTTATAGAATTAAAAGATATAACCATTATTATTTTTAGCTTTACAGTTCTCTCTTTGCTGAACTTCTTACTTTCCTAGGCATTGTTTTCTTGATTTCGTTTTTATGTCTTTCTTTAATTAATTAAAAATTTCTATTGAATTTTTGTGCAATATAGTTTGATGGTATTTAGATCTCTCTTGGAATTGTTGGTCAGGGTAGTCCAAGAGACTCCCAAAATAACACAAGCTATTATCACAACCCTTGATTGCCTCCCAGAACTTGAAGGTGTGCTCCCATGGCTGAAGACAGGTCATACTTTGGACACAGGACTTGGAGCAATCAAACTGGAACTGACCTGGAAGCCTCTTCCCTCAAAATTAGCAAACATGATATCAAAGGATACTATACATGATGCCAAGGGAGAAAACCAATCAATGTTCCTACCTAGCTGTAAAGCTTAGTAAACAACAATTTCTGGCCCAGCAAACTACGGCTATTGGTGCAATAGTGCACTTTTATCTTGGGGTAATCAAAGTTGTCTAATTGGGATTAAGGACTGCTCTATGGGAAGAACTCATGTGTGGTACTGTAAACATAGCCAAATACACATGGCTGGAGAGGTTATAGAGCCTAGAGAAAAACCTACTTTTGCTACATTCCTAGACCAATGTAATTTCTTACTTTATTCTAAATTGCATCATCATATTTACAGACAGATGTTCCTTTCACCTCTCATCAAAGCAGTTTCTTTTTCTCACAGATATAGAATATTAATATTACAGAGCTCCAGAACTTGTCAAATGCAGAAAATAAGTGACTGTGAGACCCTGAAGCCTAAGTGACACATCTTCAATGCAGTCTCTACACATAGGATGAATGTATCTTTCAACTCTTACTAGAGAAGTTTCCTTATACAGCAGATGGTGATTGACACAGGAACCCACAGTTTTATGTCTATTTGTGTTTTCTTGAAGCTCTTTGGGCTGTTTTAAGATGACTATTCTGAACTCTTTCTTAGGTGGTTTATAGATCTTCAATTCTTTAGGGTTGCTTGATGCTCCTACTTTAGTGAGACCATGTTTCCCTGATTATTCCTGATTCCTATGGTCTCACTCATCTGAAGATGCAGGCCAGTCTTCAAGTGAATGTAGACTGATTTCAGCAGGGAGAACCCTTAAATTATCAATAAAATGGGTGATACTGTTTTCAATGCCTTTTAAAAAAATTCTGTGTTCCACCAATGATTTTGTACCTGGATTCCTTAGCTCTTGTAAAGATCATTCAAATTGTTGTTCAGTTGAAACAGTGTGGTGGCATGACTGTTGGAGACTTCTGTTTTGCAATTTTGTTGACATTTAAGTCTGTCTATCTCTTTGTAGCTATATCTTTAAACTTTATTTCATAAGTAGTTGCAAACTAATATATTTTAAATTAAACTTATTTTAAAATTTAGATAATTTACTTTAAGATTTCAATACATCTTTCTTTCCTTCTTTCTTTTTAAATATTTTGAGACAGAATCTTACTATGTAACCCCAAATAGTCTAGAAATTGCTATGTAAACCAAGTTGGCCTCAAAAGTAAGTTGGCCTCAAAAGTGGTGATCTGCCTGCTTCTACCTCCTAAATGCTGAGATTACAGACATGTGCCACCATGCCTGGTTTATGTGGTGCTAGGGATTGATCCTACGGTCTTCTGCATACTAGGTAGGCATTATACCAATGAACTATATGTGCAGCTAGGGACTCCCTTATCTCTGCCTTCCCAGTCAACCTTCAGGTGACTCGTAATCGTCCCCTGGCCTGGTAACCCCTTTCCAGCCATTGACCTTAAAGAACTACGACAGGCAGACCTTAAAAAATCAATCACAAAAACAAAATCAACCCAGTTGCCCCCCATCAATAGAACTCGTCTTGGCCCTAACCACCCTTAATGTCTTTAATATCTATGAATCTTCTCGAGCTCCACTTATAGTCCCACACTGGTCTAGACCACCAGCCATACCCCCTATCCTAGTAAAATAGAAAGACCCACTAGATGAGGCATGGAAGGGGCCTGACCTCTCCTCACAGCAGAGAGGGGCTTTGCTTGTGTTTTTCCCCAGGACCAATGTGGCCTATCTGGATTCCAGCCAAAAATGTCCGACACCTCCCCGCCAATCAAAAAGATGGCCCACCCGTCCTTGGAGGAAACAACATGCCGAAGACAGAGGAAATGACACCGTCGTAACCATAATGCCACTTGGCCTACACTGCCTGGTGACCCAAGCACAGGCAACTTGCCCACCTAATGCCTCCCTCTCTGCCATCCTCCTGGCTGCCATGGTTATTTTACATGCTAACTCTGCTTCTGCCCAACAGGCGTTTCTCTGGAGATTCTCTGTCAGAGAAACCTTTGAGAGAGCCAACACAGTTATTGGAACAGGTCACTGTTCCCCATGAGGATGCCAGACAGCTTTGGAAATTCCCATTAAGCCCCATCCTGTTTCCGTGACCCCTGTCTCATTTGCCTGCTTCCCTTATAGGAACCGCAGGGACTGACTGACATACCCACCTATGGGGGATGCCGATGGTGGTCACGTGTGATCGAATTTTCTACGTCTAAGAGGAGCATATACCAAAACGTAGGGGTGAACTGCGACTTAAAATAGAAGAGCCTGGGATGAGAGATGGAGGGTGGGAGTACATGGCAAACTCTACCATAACGGGTATTCTTCCTGCCCTACAGCTGACATCTCCATTTCCCGGTCTCTGGTTCCTGCACCCTCTTCTGAACAAGTTAAATCACGCATTCTTTCGCAGGAGAACAACCTTCGCAATTCTACCCGCACCCCCTTTACTTGGATACAGTATATTCAATATGCAACTAACCTCCTCCGGCTCTCCTCTCACCCCAACATATCCCAGTGCTTCCTATGTGCCTCCCTGTCTAGGCCCCTACTCGCTGCTGTCCCTGTTAATGTCTCTGTCTTCACTACAGATACCACTCTGTAATCTTCATCCCCGCCACTGCGAAACATTCCCCTTTATTCCTCCTTAAATCCCCCGGTATGCCTGGCCCCCAGCTCTGCTACCCCTTCCTCGCGTTGCCTCCTCAACATCACCGTCTCCACCAGTCTTTGTGCCTCCCCTCCTGTGCTCTTCTGGTGTGGGGGGACCATCCTCCCCTGCATTAACGCCACCCTCTCCTCTTATTGCATCCCCATTGCAGTCACACCTCAGCTGCTGCTGTTCGAAAAGGAGGAAGCAATGTCAAAAATGACAACTCACCGACCCAAACAAGAAATCCTTATCCCCTTTTAATCGGACTTGGCCTCACCATCTCAACAGGTTCAGCAGGACTAGCCGGTGGTGCCCTTTACCAAGCCCACCTCATGGAAGTGGACTTTCAAGGTCGCCTAGAACAGGCCATCACCAGCACCACTGACAGTCTAGAGGCCCTACAAAGACAGATCACGTCGCTGGCAGAGGTGGTTCTCCAAAACCGCAGAGCACTGGACCTCATTACAGCTGAACAAGGGGGACCTGCATGTTGCTGAAAGAGGAATGTTGTTTGTATGTCAATGACTCAGGGGTGGTGGAAACAAATGTAAAAAACCTACTAAAGTGAAAAAAGGAACTTTCCCTTCTATTCCCAAACCCCACAGAAACCCCCTGGTACAGCAGTCCTGTCATAACCTGGCTACTCCCTCTCCTCGGCCCCTTGCTAGCTGTTTGTGCCCTCCTTCTCCTTGCCCCTTGCCCTATCCAGTTTCTTCAAGGATGCCTAAAAGCATTAGTCAATGTAGCTACCCAAAGAGTCGTGACAAAATATCAAAGTATTCCTAAATCTCACGACTGTGATGATACCTCCCCGCTATAAAGAAAAACAAAGGGGGAGATGTGGGGCCAGTGTTTGTTGCAATAAGGTATTGAGCAAAGCTCAGTAACCCCGGAGACCCTGAAGGGACGGTAGGAGTTGGGCCTGCTCTGCCTGATGTGATAACCTGGGCCCCAAGGAGCCGCTGTAGATGTGAATCTTCCTTTTCCCCCACCCCAGACCAGAACCAGGTTTTTTGGTTTCGTTTCCTCATTCCTAAACTTCCACAAGCTTCCCACCCTTAATCCCAAAACCCTACCTTTAACTTTCCCACCTTCTGTAAATGGCCAAAATGGCTTCTTATAAAAACCCCTGTCTTGGTCCCAATAAATGATCTGCCCACTGAAGCAGTTTCCCGGGTGTCATCTGAGGACCTGCTTTACTCTCTGCTCTCTGGGACCGCTGGTGCACAACGGCTGTCTCTGGAGACGGAGCTCCACAATCTACCACTCCTGGCTCTTACAATCTTTCCATCCATTCTTCTGCAATAGTCCCTGAGCTGTGGGTGGCAGAGGTTTATTATAGGAGTCCTATCCAGGGCGCACACTCTGCAATCCCTTATTCTCTGCATTTTGGCCACTTGTGATTTTCTTTGTTAATCACTCTCCATTGTACAAGGAGACTTCACTGGTTGATGCATTGATATTATCTTTTACCCATGTTCCACTGTGTTCCATGAGCCTTAGGTATAGGGCTGAGCAATTTACAGATACTTATTCTCTGTGTTCGAGTAGTTGTGGAACTCTGTAATAGTCTCATTCTATTGCAAAAAGAAACTGATTTGATGAAGTGGTTATAAGCATATCTGTCTGGAAATATAAGGAGGTATATTTAGCATACAATAAGAAATTTGTCTAAGGATGTGACAGGTATAGGTTTTTCCCATGCACAAGACCCATACAAACTAAAACCAAGCAAAAACCCAGCATAGAACTGGGGAAATGGGTAAGAAGTTCCAACCTTAGCTGCAGAACTATTGGTCGCTGATCATTCTTGGGTGAAGGAGTGTTGGTCTCCTTTAATGGAGTGGAACTAGATAGGTTGACCAGGCTCCGATGGATGAGCTCACACTGAGGGACATCTGGTGACACAAACTTGACTCAATAGGCCTTAAATATAAAAAAAAAAAAAACAGTGGGAGGAGGCTATGCAGGGTGCTGATAGGGGAGGGAGGGGTCTAAATATGATTAAGATGTGTTATATGAAATGCACAAAATTCAGTAAAGTACATATGGAAAAAATACTTTGTATGAAATCCTCAAAGCATTAATAAAATATTCAGTATTGCTCAACCTTTTTCCCCCAATTTCCTGAATATAATCAGCTATATCTAAAGTCCATAGTAGGTCATCTTGGACTCATAGTACCATCCTATAAGCCACCACCAGATAAATAGTTAGCATATCTATCTTTATTATTTACTTTTCAGTAGCTCTATCTTGATCCCATTTTATATTCCCAGTTGTGGCTATTTAAACCTATTTTTAGAGGCCCTAAATTATCTATGTTTTAAAAGAAATACTGTATATGAATTAGTGAAATCTGAGGTCTTTCCTCAAGTCTTATTGTGGGAAGTGAGTTCAATGTTGGCTGTAAAATATTTTTTTGTCATTGCTGAAAAATCACTTACTTCACGTATTTTCTTAAATATTACTAGTCACTGGAGTATACATGTAAGTAATCAAAACACAGCAAAAGAAACAAGAGAACTACAATAACAAACATAAGTAATATTTTCAGACCTCTTAGTCCTCTCCCATGAGCTGTTGTTACCAGTTCCCACAGATCACAGCCTTCCTCTGCTTAGACTCCTGAAGATGCTGTGAACTGCATTCAACCCAGGGTACAAAATCAGTGCTTTTCTGACTTACGGCTGCTCAACCAGGGTCTGGAGCCAGCACTTAGTTTTCTTGCCTCATTTTGACAAGTGTTAGGTGATCAGTCTAGTTTGCTCATCTTCCTTAATCTGGAAATGAGAATTTAAGCACCTGTGGCTCACTGAGCTTCAAGCGTTTGTTTCAAGGAAAGAACAGAACGGTCTCCATCTGGAAATATTTAGAGAGAAGTTGAGATTTCTGGACTCAGATCTCATCTGTGTGTTCTACAAGGCACAGGTGATGGTCTTCCTGGGTCTCTGAAAGTTTGTACATTTCATTTCAAATGTCTAAGATTAACTGCTTTTCACCTCTTTGTCACTGACTAGCCTCAGCTGGTGATTTTTGTCCTGCTTCCCAGGAAGACTTTCACTTGAACAAAAAAATAGTGTTTTGCTGTGAACAGCCTCTGAAATTCTTGGATTCAAGTGGGTCTTATCTACTCATCCTCCTGCCTCTTTCTTTTTTCTTTTCTATTTTATAAGCCTTTCTTATCTGTCACCTTTGGCGGCATGGTTAGAAAATCAACTTGTTCACACCTGTTTCTAAACAACCATCCAATGTCATTTTGTATTAGATGTCAGAGAGAGAGAGAGAGAGAGAGAGAGACAGAGAGAGACAGAGACAGAGTGAGACAGAGTGAGACAGAGAGAGAGAATATCTTAGGTCCTCAGTGTTGTCATACACCAAAGCTTTGACAAAATTTATAATTTATTGTTAACCCTTTGCCTGCTTTTTGCTTCTACACACCTAGTCTAGGCAGAACAACATTTAAGAGCCCATCCACACCAGAGGACCTGTGAAGTATAGATATCTTCCATTCCGTGTTCGCCTCTAAATATTAGCTGATCAGAGGGTGATTCTTGTGGCTAATTGATTTGAGCAGTTTTAGATGAACCCAGCTGTATACCTAATTCTAGGTATCACCAAGTTTTTGTTGAGGGATATCCAGTGAGATGGCGGGTGGAAGATGCCTATGAAGGTGTCACCTAAGGGGATTGGCCTGCAAGTCAGTGGATTGAATGGGGAAGACCCTCCTTAAACATAGGTGGGCATCATCGAATCTGCTGGAAGCCAAGTAGAAAAACAAGGCATAAGGGATTCTCTTCCTTTAGAGTGAGTCACCCTTCTTCTCCTGCACTAGACATCCAGACTCTACATTCTTTGCCCTTTGACCTAGTGAAGGGGACTGGACCTAACAACTTCCTAAGATTCTCAGTCCTTTGACCTTAGAATGAGAATTAAGCCATTGGTTTTACTAGTTTTTGAACTTCTAGATTTGGATGGAACAAAGCTACTACGTCTCTGGTTCTATGTCTTGCAGATGGCCTAGTGCGGGACATCTGGGAATCCACAATGCGAGTCAATTATCTTAATAAATTGAGCTATCTATTTATCCATTCATCCATTCATCTTCTATGTATGTATGTATGTATCTATCTATCTATCATCTGTCTCTGTCATCTGTATCCTATTGTTTCTGTCTTTTGTGGAGAACTCATACTATATGCTAAGCTATGCCTGCCAAGAATCTTTAGTCTAACACTTTCCCAACTGAGCTATTCTGGCTGCATTACCAAGAATCTTGTACCACTTCAGGAAAGCATATAATATTTTCACAATTTCAGCAGTCTCAGAGGAAAATCTACAAAAGTCTAGGGATAACATCTTAGTCAATTTTGGAAGGGACTTACAATGTTTTGTGATGTTAATCATTTATTAACTTTAGTTCTTCTGTGGATATGTGTGGATACACTCAGACACATAGGTTCCAATAGTCTCTTCAGCATAATTTCCATAATACATTCTTACATATCTGGGGCCAGCATAAACCTGTATGCATCTATGGGCATAACTTAGCAAATAATTCGGCAGGTTATTGATGAGGAAATAGCAAGTCATTTTAATAATGATAACTATATTTCAAAAGCACTTACCATGTGTTAGATACTTCATTACATCATCTTGCTTTATCTTCAGATGGGAAGGTAGGTATTTTCCATACTTTACATATGACAAAACTTGACTAAGGAACCTGTTTAAGATCCTTATTTTCCACATGACGCGGCAGGTATGGCTCTGAAGCTTATGCAAGTTCCACTATGTTTACTGCTACTAATGGAAACTTGAGTGATGGAGATATGCAGATAAATAGTTCTGGAAATGTAGAAATGAATACTGTATCTCACATCAGCACTCCTAAAAGGAAACCTGAATTTGGGGTTGCGTCTAGAAAATAGCCTTTTATCCCACACACCCAGCTTGAGCCTTTAACCAATTACATTCCTTAAAACCTGGAATTTGCACAAACTGAATAGTATTTTTGGTGGTCTGCCTCAGGATCTCTTACTGGTAGATGCTGGTTCTTCATTTTCTCCTAATTTCTTATTTTCTCCATTAAAATTTAAGTGTCCTGGAGTAATAAGACTATTATTCATTGCTGTATAGTAAGACTCAACAGCATAAGACACATAGAAAATACCAAACAGTAGCACTTTTTGTGTGTGTTTGTTCAACTGGTGGACAGGCATGAAAAATAGGTGCAAAAACATATCTTCTTTTGTATTCCACAACCCTTTGTTCAGTATGAGTTTTGATATACCAAGAAGTAATATGGTAAGTCAGTTCAAAAGGTGGTTTTGAGAGAAAAGATGGTATAAGAATGAGGTGTGCCTTGGGACTGGCCTTGGGTATGCCAACTTCCAAGAGACTGAATGCAAGTGAGAAACTTTATCATACAAGATGAATAGTTATAGGTGTGTGTCTGTATTGATCTCAAATTCTGAGCTCAGAACTTGGCAAGTAAGAAAGAAAATAATTGGTAAGCCAAGATGGTGGCGCAGCTTGGAGCAACGGCCACATAGAAACTCTTGGCACAAAGACTTAAAATGACTTCATTTTATTAAGAAACTTGATGTTTCTGTATTGACCTAAAAATTCTGAACTCAGGACTTGGCAAGTAACAGGGGAAATAACAGGTGAGCCAAGATGGTGAAACTTTGTTGGCTTGGCGCTCATGTGTACCAATGGAGCCAGGTTGCCTATGTGCACTGTTAATATCCATGATCGACCAACCATCATCATCACCCAGTGGCTGTCAGGACTTGGCTGCAGTCCTCAACAACATTAGGAATCTGAGCACTCTGCAGATTTCAGAAAATAAACTAGAGGACACTGGTATAAAGCTGTTATGTGAAGCTGTGGAACATCCCAACTGCCGCCTAGAGAATCTTGTACTGGAGGCCTGTGAGTTAATTGTGGCCTGCTCTGAGGACCTAGCTTCTGCTTTTATCCACAGTAAAACCCTGTAGGGAATCAGCCTACTGGGAAACACTTTGGTCCACATTGGGGTCATTGTGCTGAGTGAGGCCTTGAAACAACCAAAGTGTAACCTCTATGAAAGGGCTGCAAGCATCTAAGTTTGATGAGGAAAGCCAAGCATTCCTGGATGCTGAGAAAAAAAAATCCCTACTTGACCTTCCTAAGCAGTGTGCAAGAGAAACAGAAATTAAGAGTGAAAATCCTGTTCCAAGAAACCTGGGTGTTTCCTGACCCCAAACCACATACAAAGTGAAGGGAGCGGGCCCCTGCTTTGGTAGACCTGTGTGAGAATTATAGATCACTGACATTCTAACGAGATATGATTTTTCTTGTTATATAAGCTGGACGGGGCTTTTCATTTGCTAATAGAAGACATGAAATTGGGAGTTGAGAGGCATGGGGAGGTAGGGTGGGGTGGTGGGGGAGGAGGTCTGAGTACAATCAAAATTCTTTGTGTGAAATTCTTGAATCAGTAAAAATTGCCTTTAAAAAGAAAATACCAAACAAATATTTGTGAAATGAATGAAAAAAATGTTTGGCAGCTTTGAGAGAACCAGGTGCTCTTGCTGCCTAGAGAATCAACTAATCAGTTATGTATCTTCTATTTGATGACTAGGCTGATTTAAGCACTCTGTGTAACATATGCAAATCTTGCCTTCTACCTGGGAGTTGCTGATATCTCCAAATGGGAAAATGCAGCTTCAGGGCTTGGCCGAGGGGTGAGGTGGGCTTGGCCTTCTGTGTGTATCTGATTCCTCATGACCCAGATTCTTTTGAATGTCTCACCTCTTGTTTAGGAGCCCCCATCTGTCAGAAGCACTGTCCTTGCCGTTAGCCTGCAAGGAGATGCTGATGACTGTTTTATTACCCTGCCTAGTAAGTCTCTTTAAGAGCTATACATACTTACTTTCTTTCTAGCCTTATTTTTCCTATTTGAAGCTTTCCCATGCTATAAAAACAAAGAAAACAAAAAAATCAAACCACTGCTCCCACCACCAACCAAACAAATCACAAACCAAATCCAACAACTATAAAATGCTGATATGATCATAATTCTGTATAATTCCTAGCTGCAAAACTTCTATGATTGATGTTTCCTTATCATCTGGCTGATTCATTAGGCAGGTGTCCTGACTCAGCTTTTCAGGGTGTCTGTAAACTAAGTTTTGAGAGAAAACAAATGCACCCCATAAGTTAAGTGAAATGAAAATATAAATTTCTTTTAAAATATTTATTTATTTTATTTTATGTGTATGATTGTATTACCTGCATATATGTAAGTGCACCCATGTTGTGTAATGCCTGTGAAGATCAGTAGAGGACATTAAATCCCCTGGAACCGGGGTTATAGATAGTTGTTAGCCACCCCATGGGTGCTAGTAACTGAACCCAGGTCCTCTGAAAGAGCAGCCAGTGTTCTTAACTGCTGATCCATCTCTCCAGCCCTGAAAATATAAATTTCAAATATTAAAAATTTCACAGAAGATGCTCAGTGAAGTTTTCATGTACTGATCCTTCTATTGAATTCTGCAGTATGGAGTCTAGTTTATTTTTTTATTGCATTTATGTGTGTGTGTATATGTGGTGTTGTGTGTATATGCATATCTGTGCATGTGTGCACATACATGATATAACATGGGTGGAGATCAGAAAGCAGCTTGCAGAAGCTGGTTCTCTCCTTCTACTCTGTAGGTACATGAAGCTTGAACTCGGGTCATCAGACTTGTCAGCAAGTGCCTTTCCTCACTGAGCCATCACTGCAGCCATGGAGTTTAGCTTTTTGATGTGCCATTTTGTTTTTCAGTAATAATTATGTTTAGAATATTGTAACTGGATATAGTTTAATACACTAGTAAATAGAAAATAGATTTCTCCTACAGTCCCTCTTCAAACACATGTACAACCTCCCAGACAATCGTCACCCCACTCCAAAGTGTGCACCTGTTATAATCAGTGACCAGTGTTGACATCATTATTAACTAGAGTCCATTGTTGCACATTTGTACTTATGAATTATTACAATATGTAATGACATACATCTGCATTTATAGTATCTGTATAGAAATGTTTCACTGCCCATGATGCTTCTCTTCTCCACCTATCTTCCATCTTCAAACCTCAGGCATAGGTCCCTTTTGCTTCCTCCTTGATTTTACCTTTTCTAGAATTGCATATCTTTAGTTGGAACTGCATAGTACATAAGCTTCTGAAACTCATTTCTTTCAATTCACAATATGCAGTTAAGATTTTTTATGATTTTGTTAGCATATTTCTTTTTTATTACTGAATAGTATTCCATTGTTTATATGTATCACAATTTATATGTCTGTTCTTTTCTGAAGGATGTCTTGCTACCTTCAAGTTTTGGTAGTTGTGAATAAAGTGGAAATAAAAATTCATTACCAGGTTTGTCGAATTTAATGTGTTTTTCACTTGCTTTGTTTGCCTTGTGCTTAGTGGAAATCTGACCTGGAATATGTTTTCTGAATCAGGAACCTGATGTGCTTTCCAGTACCTCTTCCATGTAACTGAACCTGTTTATATGAAGGCAGTCATCAAATTTTTCTGTTTTAGCTTAAAGCTTCACAATTTTCCTTATGCTTTAAGGGTTTTCAGTCTGGTCAGTCTTCCTTTTAGCCACCTCTAGCTAAGGTTCATTGTATCAGGCAAGGTGATCAGTGAGCAGCTAAGATGTTACCAACCCCACATAACAGAGGGATCCCCACTTGTCCTGCATTGTGCAGGACATCCTGTGAATGTCATCTTGGTATTGACTCTTTGGGAAATCGTACACTGATTAAAAAAAAAATGTATGTTTGCCTTATCCAACTTAGGTTAGTCTTCTCTAAGCTCTGATTTTTCAGAGGAGCTTTAGAATTTATAAAGCTAGACTTCCTACATTCATAGTTTAAGTTTTAGATCATTGGTCACCTCTGCTTTATCTTGCTAGGGTGTATTTTCTTCCCTTTGAATGTTTGTTCTGTCACACTTGTTCTCTGTAACTCCTTGTTCAAAACATTGATTTTGAAGCAAGGAATCATCTATTCACGATGGATCTTTTTGAAAGTACAGGTGAGCTAAATCAAGAAGAAGGAGGAAGAGGAGGAGGATGATGAGGAGGAGGAGGAGAAGGAAAAGGAGAAAAGAAGGAAGAAGAGGAGGAGGAGGAGGAGGAAGAGGAGGAGGAGGGGAAGAGAGGGAGAGGTGAAGACAAAGACAAAGAAACTGTTCTAGTTTATTCTATCATTGAGGGAAGTTAGAGCAGGAAATCAAGCAGAAACTTGAAGGCAGAAATCATGGAGGAATAGCATTTCCTGGTTTGCTTCCTTGCTGGTCTTCAGTTAGCCTAACATTCTTAAATAACCCAGGCCACTAGCCTAGGGATGGTGTGGCCCAAAGTGGGCTGGGCCCTCCATCAATGAATAGTTAAGACAATGCACTGAAGACATGCCCACAGGTCAGGATCTAGGAAGTTCCTCAGTCTAGACTTTCCTCTAAGATGACTGTAGGTTGTGTGAAGTTAGCAATGTTAACTAGGACAGATGATCTCTAATTCATTGCCAGAGAGATAAGTATTACTATCAGAGATAAATGTTAACATTTTATGGTACCTCTGCCTACTCTTTCTCTCTCTCCACACACACACACACACACACACACACACACTCACACACACACACACAAAGACACACAGACTTTTGAATATTTACACAGCGTTACTTTGGTAACTGGGAGTACAATGGTTGCTAATGCAAATGTACTGAGACATATTTAATTTTTTTTTGTTGCATGAAATTCACATTCCCCCAAGTATTTTGCTATAAATAGCTTGAACATAAGTAAATCCTTATAAACATTCATGATTTGTTCATGGAGGAAGGGGAACTGTGTGTCAATGAGTAATACTATAAAAGGTTTTCTTGGGGCTGGAGAGATGGTTCAGCAGGCAAGATCATTGGTTGCTTTTGCAGAGGACTGGAGTTTGATTACCAGCACCCACATGGTAGCTAACAACCTGGAACTCCAGTTCTAGGGGGTCTGGACACCCTCTTTTGACCTCTGTGGACATTGCATGAGATGGGTACAATTACATATATGCACGCAATCGACTCATACAACTAAAATAAAAATAATAAATAAAATATTAAAAATAAAACAAGATTTTCATGTATCTTAGCAAACTGACTTTCAGAGAGTTATAAAATAATCTCATAATTAGTTGAAAATTTGATAACTATTTCTTTTATTTATTTGGCACATCATTGATAAAAATGTTGAGCAACTGGGGGTTGGTGACAAGATTTCTGAATTAGTTGACTAGTTTATAGATCATTGTTATCAAATTATACTGTCCATTGATCAACACTATCTAGATATTTATACAGTTTTAGAATGTCTACTGTCTTCCTTTTAACAATAAGGAAATTTTAATGTAAGGAACTGTTGATTGTTTTGCTGAAGTCATGATAGTCTATGCTAAGCATTCACATCTGTAAATATATACAAGTCTTTTCAAAGGATAGACATTTTATTCGTTTGCTATAACACTGTCAGTAAATTTTACTGATTCCTATTGATTACCTTTTTTTTTAACAACATTGCTAAGTGGAAACTTTCTCCAGCGATGGAAATATCATATTTTCTGAGTGATCCAATAGGGTAATCACCAGCAATATGTATCTATTGAGCAATTCAAATATGGCTAGTACAACCCAGTAATGTTTTTTAATGAAAAAAAAATCACACAGGTTTAAATGATGAGATGTCAGAAATCGTTAGTATATTGGGCAATGTAGCTTTATAAATTATGACAAATTATTTATCACATAACTTTCATATAACTTAGAGTTCAATATTAGACTAAGAGATTTATGGTTCTTGAAACACCTAGGCTTCCTTCCTTTTTTCTCACTCTGATTTTAATTACAACTTTTCATTTCCAGTCCTTTGTACAGTTTCATCTCTCATAATTTCTGATACATGGTTGACAGTAATTTAATGTAAGTAGTTTATATCAGCAAACTGTTTGCAGACCCTGAAATAATCGAATCTAGAGATACAATTTCTTTCAAGTGAACTGGTTTCATTTCCTCGACCAAGTTTTTTCTTCTACATCTCATATTGTGAACATCATTTCCCTTGATAGAAAAAAAAATTAAACAAAAGGAAAACTGGATATTTTTGTGCTGCAGATTTCATCTTTGGCATTTTTGCTATCTTCTCTGGGGTATGGGCATTCCTGCTTCTTGCTCTTCTTGAAGTTGAAACTAACTGTTTTTTTCTGTTGTCAGTAACAAACTTTGAAAACAGTTTTGTTTTCAAAGTAGAATCATTCCTGTAATAAACATTTCTTATAGAGTGCTTGTACTTCGATACCTCCCCCTATTGCCATCTGTAATCACTGGGTTTTCATTTTCTCCTCAGGGTTTGTGTGTGTGTGTGTGTGTCCGTGTGTGTGTGTGTGTGTGTGTGTGTGTGATTTAAAAACTTGAGTTCAATAGGAAATATGCAGACTGGCATCTTTTTAAACTGCAGCTTCTGATGTAGTTCTTGGGAACCAGACCTGATTATATTTTAATTTAGTTCAACATAACTGGTGGTGATGTTTGACTCTTAAAAGGTCAAGTCTTGATCCAGGGATGGAAATTCTTAGATATGAGTGTTGCCATCAAGAGAGTTACACTCTATTAAGAGAATCAAGTTTATATGCACAAGTAATATGCCGTGTGGCCTATGCTCAGTGACACAATATATTCACAATGTCTTAGAGGAGTACAAGAGAGTAACAGAGTTAATTATTCTTACAGGCCATGATGAATGGAGTAGGAACATTCTGAACAATCAGAGAAATCTGTTGAAAATAGAAATAATTTGATCTAGAATTCTGGAGAGCTTGCACGACAGAAAAGCATGTTACGATGGCAGAGTAACATGAACTGAGATCAGGAGAGGGAATGTTCTGGAATTTATGACTATTCCCAAAGCTGAAAGATGAGTAGCTTCTTGGAGGAGTGATAAGAGATAAGGCTGATGTTTAGGAGTGGCTAAATATTAGTAAGAGATTGTGCATGGTATGCTTAGGAATTTGGATTTATTCAAAAGAAAATAAGTTTGGAAGTTCTTGAGAGGGAAAGAGAAATGATTAGGTTTTGCTTCAAGAAAATGATTCTGGTGATGCCAACTTCAGATATGTTAGAAAGTTGTACAGGAGAAATGATTAGTTAAGAGGAAGATGAGAGTGCCCACCCATGCACCACAGTCCCAGAGCGGCAGGCTTGAACTGATAGCATTGATGGCTTGTTAGGGAAGGAAAGGGCTGGAGGGTGATTCAGAGACATTTCAGATGTTTCTGCTGCTTTGTTTAGTGGTCACTCTTTCTTCTGAGTCACTCTCCCTTTAGAATCTCTGGACGTGAGATCATGTCTGTCTTCTCTCTGACAGTATTTTCTTAATGGCTAGTGTGAGTTAATTTTAGTCAATATTTTATTCTTCCTGTCCTAGGAATTCCAAGATGTGCTCATCACACTTGAAAAACTTCTTCATTTTGAGACCATTTTAGACTTACAGAACAGTTGGCAAAAATAATCCAGTAAGTTCCTTTCTCCCCTTAATTCAGCTTCCCTTTGTTAACATCTGACATAACAATGCACAAATAATAAAAATGAAGAAATTTACCTTAAAATGACATGACTATAGTATTTCTTTAAATTTTCCTAGTTTTTCCATTAATGTATTTTTGCCCTCTGGAATGGTGTATGACATTTTGTTGTCAAATTTCACATATATATGAAGGTCAAAGGTCATGTGTGTGTGTGTATGTGTGTGTGTGTGTGTGTACTGGTCTCTACCACTATGACTTGGCATATAATCCTGAAAATTCTTATAAAGTTTTCAGGGAATGTTTTCTTCTGATATTGGGGTTATTATCTATTTATTTTTATGTCTTTTGCCTGCAGATATGTAAGTGCATTCATTTTGTACAATGCCCACAGAGGCTAGAAGAAGGCGTTGGATCCCCTGGAACTGGAGTTACTGAAAGTTTTAAGGTTGTTTGGTGACTGAGAACTCCCTGGGTCTGCTGGAAGAGCAGTCAGTGCTCTTAACCAGTGAGCCATCTCTTCAGTCCTTGATGTTTGTTTTTGACCATAGCTGCTGACAGAGGTCCTAAGACTTAAAAAAAAGAGAGAAAACTTATTGAATTTGTCTTCTGACAACTGTGTACACATATACCTTCTTGTTACTGCACCTGCCCACCCTTGATCATCTCCCTGTCTTCTCAGAGCTCTCCTTAGAAGTCCCTTTTCCACATTCATGCCTTTTTTTGTTGTTTTGAAGCCCATTGGATTTAACCAATGTGTGACCACTGGTTTGGAACTATCCTTTTAGTTGATAGGCTCTTTAGTGAGTGTACAACTAAAGATATTGACTTCCCTTCCACAGAATCCATCAGTATCCAATGGTTCATCTGGGAGAGTTATGGCCTGATGGTGCACCATGACTGACCTTTGATAGGCCCAATCTTGTGCAGACTCGTTGTAGGCAACCATAGCTACTGTGGGATCATGACTGTACTGACTGTGCTGTGCCCAGAATCTAGATTTCACAGCCCTTCTCCCTATCTTCTGGCTCTTATGTACTTTCCGTCCTTTCTTCTGAGGTGTTCTCTGAGCCTTAGAGGGGGTGATATGAATGTCCTGTTTTAGAGCTGAGCACTGAACTGCCACTTATCCTCAGCACATTGACTAGTCATGCATATCTGCATTCACTGCTACTTGTTTGTAGAGCTTGGAGTAGCATTTGCCTATGGGTATAAACACAAGTATTTAGAAGACAGCGTGGTGTTATGCTAGTCTAGCTATATAACACTAGTAAGTTTACTCCTAGGACCTAAGACCTCCTCCGTCATGATTTTTAAAAAATTAAATTTATTTTTATTTTATGTATATGAGTGTTATGCTTGCATGTGTGTGAGTACACCTGTGTCATGCACTTCCCGTAGAGGACAGAAGAGGGCATTGGATCCTCTGGAACTGGTGCCATGGATGGTTGTTAGCTACTATGTGGTTCCTAGTATTGAGTTGAATCAGAGGCAAAAACTACTTCTTGTGTGGTGAACCCCGTCCATACCTGTTGTTCTGTTACATTGTAAGTACGGAATATATGTGAGTAGAGATTTTTCTTATCTTTTATGATGTCCTCAATTTGTGACAGTTCTTCATTTTTTCCTTCTTTTTCATCACTTTGACACATCACAGAGTCAGTTATTTGCATGAAAGATTCCCAAAGAGGATTGGATCCCCTCATGATTGATCAAGATTATTCTTTATTGGAAAGGACATCATAGATGTGATGGGGCCTTTTTAGGTCAGGATGTACAAGATTTCTAAATGTTATTGGTGACGTTTATTTTGAACTGTTGGTGAACGTAATATCCGCCTGGATCTCCACTGTAAATTTTCGATTTCCCCATTTTTATTAATATTTTAAGGAAGATAAGTTCAGATTTGCAAATACACTATTTCTGCTTAAACTTTTGCTCATTAATTTGAACTTGCTTTGGCAGACTTTACTTGTAACAACTATTTCTGTGGTTGTCCAATGGCTATTTTCTATCTATTAATTGAAATATTTCTATCAAGAAGAGTTGTCTATATATTAAGTTTGATTAGTAGAAATAAATTTTGTTATTAGGATTACAATCTACTATTACTCTTCTTGAACTGGAAAATTTCCAACTTTGGCCAATGGATGCTCTTTCAAATTCCTGTTCCCTTTCAACATGCTTACATTTTTACTTTTAGGAATTTCCTTAACTTTCCACATAAAAAAACCACTGAAGGCACTTTGTGTATTTTCCCTGGCCTTGCTCAGAAATCAACTAGCTCTCTAGGGAGTGCTCATGACTTCTGAACATGTTCCTATTGCTTCTCTTTCCCAAGTAGTTCTTCACTGTGGATTGGAATTGAGTCAAAAATAACAGAATTACAGATTAAGTGTTCTCTTTTATGCTTCCTCAAACTTTGAGAAGGAAAAGTTTTTTACTAAGACAATCTGATTCAATAAATATGAAAAACCCACTGTGTGTCAGTGCTGGACTAGATTTGAGGATGTGTACTGTAGATAAGACAGAGTATTATGTAGCTTATTCCTCCATTTTGACACTTGACCCTGGTAAAGAGCTCTTCTTTAAGTAACTTGATCTTTGCTTTTTCATGCTTCATCAGCTAATACAAGACTGCCAACTGAAAATGTCCCTCAACTCCTAATGTGTTGACTGGCACACAGGTGCTTAGGAACAATGCCTGTGAGTCGAGTTCAGTTACCATGGAGCAACCACTATTTGTTCCTTGTCCTATTGTCCCTTCCTCTGTTGTGAGCCAATAGAAAAAAAAAAGTGTTCCTTTTTATCTTCTGGGCAGAATGGTTCTAAGTAGAGCAGCTTTGCTCCAAAATTTTAGAGAATCACTAGTAAAAGTGGCTATCAATGGGCTTCTAGCATTTTGATTCTGTTTGAACTCAGCTAACAGACATCACAAGCTAACACACATGCATTTGATTTGGGCTTATAAAAATACTTGATAAAGCATGTTTAAATTCAGTATTTTCAGAAACATTTTTGTTCATGAATCTGTTATTTGGGTGGGGCTTAGCAGATGTTGTAAAAATTTCTTTCTGTGAGTGGTGTCTAAGTCTGGAATGGCAAAGTCAAGTATGATTTTGCCAAATTACAGTTAGGGAAACCAGAGTTTATTCGGGCTTCCTTACAGAGCGATTAGCAGGGAGGACAGGGGTTCCTCTACTGAGACCATATAACAAATTCAACATTTCCTCAAGGACCTGGTGAGCTGCTGTCAGCCACCCAAGATGATGAGGAGCTAGCCTCCCCCCAGCTTCCTTTGCTTACACCTTAGTCTCTCCCCCACGTACAACTCAGGTCATTGGTTGGTTGGGAGGGGTTTTGCTGACTGTCCCTTCATAAGGAGTACCAGCTGTCCAGTTTGTTTGTGTTGTGGTTGAATGTGTGGTGGTCCATCTTGCCATCATACAACACTCCATCCCTTTTCCTCTGACTCTTGCATTCTTTCTGCCATCCTCTTTTGCAAGAGTCCCTGAGCCTTAGAAGAGGGTGACAGGTGTAGGATAATCCTCTTTCCACTGTGGCATGGATTATCATTTGTTTTCAGTGATTTTTCCTTCTACTATAAAAACATAGCAATAACACATGAATACAAAACAAGTAAACATCCACCTAAATACTGACTGCTATAACAACCTAATCTATGGGTGTAAACACAAATGCTTGGATGGTACCTTAGTGGGTGCATCACATCTATCTTACAACACAATGGCAGTGGCTTCCCCACTGGGACCTATAATTTCCCCCACTACTGGGGGTTGACGTTTCTTACAGTACCATATGTGTGTTCCTCCCTGAGGAGTGGGCCTTACATCCAAATGGAAATTTGCTGGTTGTACATATATGAGATGAGCTACTATTACATCAGTGGGAACATCTTGGTTGGCATCTGATAGTGGAGCATTCAGGATCCGTCACTGAGCAGACCATTCTCCCCTGGCAACCTGCATAGCGCCCTCCAACACTATGAAGGCCAGTCATCCATTTGCAGGGGGCTTCCAGCTTGGTCCCAGCTGGATTTCTCCTTCCATGGCCACATCATGTCATGTCTTCAGCAATAAGGTCTTACTGTCTGTTTCCAGTGTGCAACCAACATTAGTGGCAATGGCCTTTACTGTGGTGGGGGTCTCGAAGGCTTCCCTGGCCAACAGCTCACGGGGGGAAGGGGCAACCAATGCCTGGTACTAGAATTTTCAGTTAACAATTGCTTAAAATATCTTTTTACTCTGTGGCATTTATAGGCCCAGGTTGTTGTGGACTTTTCTCAACCATTATGATGGATATCAGTTGTGCCTTACCCAATCATAAAGGCTCCCCAGATTTTACACTATACCTGACCCTGATACTCTGTGTGAATTTATATTTCATTCTTGTTTCTTCAGGTGTACTTCATGTATCTCAAATGGGTGTCACATCTGTAAAGCCCTCAGAAGTTAGTATATACTAAATCAAACATATACAAGGACTAACATAGCATGGAAAGACTTTATCCATTTGGATCAACGATTTTCTCAACAGATCCATGTTGGATACAATGGCATGGACAGGAGACATTAACTTAATTATTTTTTTACTCTCTTAGTCATCTTCTTGGATCCATTTAGTGTCTTGGGGTTCTTACTTGGAACCTCCCTGCATTTCTTTATCCTTGATAAACTCACTGAGGCTGGCTCAAGCTTCCTGGCCCTACACAAGGCCAAGGAGGAATAAGGCCCTTCTTGCCCCTATTGTACCTGTTGCTTCCAAGGCCCTGTGTTTGACTTCTAGCTCTGGCCACACCTGTTGCCTCTCCTTTGACCATACCTGGCTGTTGGGAGAGGCTCTGACTGGGCAAACTATGCCAACTCCTTGAATAACTCCTTGAATAATTTCCCAGGTGAGAAATGTACTCTATTTATCATGGGGGGATTATTATCCACCCCTGGGATAATTTCTTGTCTCTTGTATACCTTTTGTGATCTGTTCCTCAGGTTTTAAAGCCTTCCAGAATTTGGCTTTTTGTCAGTTTTTTCTTTAGGAACTTGGGCTTGACACAAGTTTTGCCACATTTGCCTTCGAGTAACCTAAGCAGACCTCTTTCTCTGTTTTGTCTGTTTTATATCTCTTTTAGATTGTTCTATTCTTTCACAGACATACTTTACATGCTGTCCTAAATCACTTAAATCTGTCAAAGCCTCTCCTGCCTTATAAAGATTCTGCTCCACTAAGGAACTTAGCACAGACGCTAAACCTCCTTACCAATTTGGCATGCTCAATCAAGTTCTTCCTTAAATTTCTAGTGAACACAGTCCTATCTGATGTGGTGAATGGGACACCATACATTACTTTCCTCATACCTAGTTTTCTCAGTAGTGCCTGTTCCTCTTTTATTGTCCTTCAGGTGCTGATACCCATGGGAACCCCCAGTGGTGATAACCAAATATCTCTAATGGCTCGTACAAGCCAGTCCATCAAAGACTGATTCCCCTGTACTGCCTCAGGTCATGCAGCCTGTATCTCAAGGAGGGATGAGTGGTTATATTACTCAACATTCCTGCTTCTGCAGCACTTAAACTAATATCATCTACTCCCATGTCCCATAGTCTCACAAGCCAGGTGATGAGGGAACCCTCCACTGTTCTCAAAGCATCGCCATACTTGTGGGGTGGGCCCCGATCAAGCAGGCATGCCACTCCATAGCATCTATAAGTGGATTGCCATCCTGGGATTTCTCCCACACATCATCTGCCTTGGTGGCTTCACCTTTGTTAAGCATCTCACTATCCATTGCACTATCCATGCCAAAACTTCCTCTGCACTCTGCTCATCCAGCTTCCCTTCAGTTTCTGGCGTCTTTCCCCATATCTGAGAGAACGTAATTGCTCTTCCCAAACACATTCTTGGTTTTGTTATATCCTACCCAGCTACACCGACTGTTTGCAAGAATTTCTTTCTGTGAGGTATGAGTTGGCATCCAGCCCCACCCTCCTCTCTAAGTCCTGCACTACAAAGCCAAGTACAATTTTGCCAAATTATAGCTTGGGAAACCAGAGTTTATTTGGGCTTACTTGCAAAGCAATGAGTGCGTACGTGGGGGTCTTCTACTGAGGCCATACAGCAAATTCTACATTTCCCTGGGGACCAGTGAGCAGCTGCCAGCCACCCCAGATGGCTAAGAGGTTAGTCTCCTCCCAGCTTCCTCTGCTCCTCCTCCATGTGCAGTTCAGGCCACTGGTTAGTTGAGAGGGGCAGTTGACTCTCCCAACTTCTCCCTTCTCACGGAGCACCAGCAGTCACTTTGGCTTGTGCTGTGGTTGAATGAGTGGCCCATTTTGTCAGTCAGAGGAAAAAATTCATACAACAGCAAGGTAGGGCCCGTCTTTTCTGATAGGATCAGTTGGAGGATTTATTTCCAAAAGAGCTCCTTAACATACATGGCTGTTGAGTTGGTGCTGTCTGTCATCTGTAGCTCACCTGGGACTATTGTGGGGTCCTCAGTTGTTTATAGGAGCTGTTCCATATAGTTTCCTAGACTGCCTCACATTTGTGGTGATTAGATCTCAAGAGCACATGTTCTGATAGACAGGAAGTAGAAGCTCTCAGCCCCTTCAAGACTGGTCCCAGAAACTGGCATGGCTCATTTCTATTATTTTCTACTGGTGCAGTCATAGACCACATCCATGCTCAGATGGTTTGACTATGCAGTCATGTCTTAATGACAAAAGAATAAAAGAATTTGTGGCCATATCTAGTCTACTACAATGGCTAAGAACATTGTAAAAAGGTGGAAAATAAAGAAAAATCTAGTTTTTAAAAGGTCCTATAAGTTTACAAAAAATTGGAAACCTATTGTAAGAACCAGAATGATTACAAGCAAACAGTTTCCCAGATAGCTAGGAAGTTATTCATATGAATTCACAGCAGTGGTGACAGCATGCATAGGATTCATGTAAGCTCAAGCCAGACAAAATCCCAGTATAGAAGTGGTTTTAAGAAGCCCCAATCTTAGCTGAGGAACTGTTGGCAACTGATAACTGTTGAGAGAAGGAAAGTTGATTTTCTTTAAGAATGTGATGCTGGATAGGTTAACCAGTGGATGGACCCACACCAAAAGGCATTTGGGGACACAAATTTAACTCAGTAGACCATAATATACATGACAGAGCACACGAAATCTGACAGGGGACATTAAAAAGAGTATAAAAAGGGGAGATGTCTAGATATGATTAAAATATATTGTATGAAATTTGCAAAAATTTAATAAAAAATAGAAAACCCAGGAGAACTAACAGCCAGAGAATACGAACAGATCATTTACAGCAGAAGTAGAAACAGTCACTAAATATATTAAATAACTTATTTAATTAAACAAAAATTATCTTCTTTCATTAATTTACCCAACATGTGGAAAAGTTAGATTATTGGATTATTTGTAATCATTCAGAACAGTAGATATAAATGCTTTTACTATATATTATCTAAAAGTGAAAATGCTGAAGACTGAGATATAACTCAGTGATCTATAGTGCAATGTTAGAGCATTTGCCTAGTATGTATGAGGCCCTGGGGTCAATCCCCAATATCACATGTACATGAATAGGACCAAAAGTCACACACACACACACACACACACACACACACACACACACACAAAACCAAACAAATGCCAAAAGTCAGAGTTTTAGAGCAGTTATTTGGGGGCTTGAGTATCAAAATAGAAAAACCCTTTGAATATGTTTACATGATATAAAGATGGATACTGATCAGTTTCATAGTAGAAGATATGCAAATATTTTCATTAAAAAATATTCCTATTGGAAGACATGAGCCTTTTACAACACTGATGAGATGGCCCTGGTGAAATGATAGCTTTGAACAGTTAACATCAGTGGTTGCTAGGAAAACAGGGCAACCATGTAGTACAGGTCTTGTCTGCAAACACACGTCCCCACCTATAGGACTGTCTAGCCAAAGTCCCAAACAAAGAAACAAAACAATGGCACAATAAAACCTTAATCTGATTAAGTGTATATCTCTTGAGAAATAGAACCATACCTCAGATTTCAAAGACACAGATTCAGAAAATTGTCTTGTGAACTTGGCCAAGATTGTTATTTGTGTAAGCTTCAGAAAACTTGCTCTTTGGACCAAAATCTCTGATGCCCTTTTAGTTTCTGATAGTTCAGCTGCCAGATTCCCACTTTCTTGTTGCACTTTTAGCATTTCAGTATGTTCTCTATTTGTTTAACACTTCAGTGTTCCATCTTCATTCTAATGTTATAAAAAGGTGAAGGCATAAAGAACATGTCATAAATAAAAATGGGAACCAAATCACTGAAATCCAGAAGGCGGGAACTCTTAATGTCAAATGATCTACCTCCTTCAAGAGAAAAAGAGAGGAAACAGAACCCTCTATTGCATACATCAGGGTTTCTAAGTCTTGGGACCATATCCTTGGTCTGATTATCTCCTTGCTGCTTTGGACTGCCTCATGCAGTTTAGGTCTGCAACCAGAAATATTTCCAGATATTGTCAAATATCTCCTGGAAGGAAAATCACTCCCAGTTTAGAACCACTGCTACAAAGAAATAATTAAATGACACAATGAAAAAACGTATGTAACCAGTTTATATTCTTATTTGTCTATGCCAATGTGAAGAATTAGGAGATAATTGGAATACCAGGATATGGAGAAATAACTGTATTTGGTGACATGGGGGAAAACTGTGAAATTTAGATGTGTCATAATGATATGATAATTATATATTATAGATACATATTTTTAATGATGTATATTCAGCGAGTTATTTGTAGTTAAAATGATAGAACATTTTATATTGTTCATAATGATACAGTTTAGGTGGACGGGTAAATAAATGGGTAAGTACATCAATAAAATACCATTTGTTTTATGTTAATAATAATAGACCAAGTGATGGGTATCTGGGAGAGGGCTCATAATGGTACTCTCTAAAGTTTGTATACACACACACACATACATACACACACACACACACACACACGCACACAATTCATGTTCAAGTGATCACCAGAACACAAGAGCTGAAGACAATTGGCTTCTGGAGACAGACAGGTAGATGCCAGAGTACCACATCAGTTTTTAAAGTACCATTTAACCATTAAAACCATGTGCAAGGATTATGTTTATGAACAGTAAAAACATCATTAAAAGAAAAATAGAACACTGAAGAAATGCTACTAGTTTAATTTTAGGGTGAATATGGAGCTTAGTTGTCACAAAAACATCTCCGCACATAGAAAAACAAGTTTAGTGTCATTGGGGAAGCTCTGAACCGAACTCAGCACACAGAGCACTGATCATGGCACATTACTTCCTTTTGAGGCAGGCACGGCTCTCTTTTCTCTTTCACCTTTTTCTGTTGGGTGTGTTAAGAGAGCAAAGCCTTCTAAGGATGTTCTAGTTAGCTTTAATTGTCAACTTGACACATCCTAGAGATATCTGAGAGGAAAGTATCCACTGAGGAGTTGCCTAAATCAGATTGATCTGGGGGCGTGTCTGTGGTGAATTTTGATTATTAATATATGTAGGAGGCCTAGCCTCCCTCCCACTGTGGGTGGCATCAGCCCTAAGCAGATTAGTCCTGGGCTTCATAAGAAAGCTAGCTAAGCCAAGCAAGGAAGCAAGCCAGCGAGCAGGTTCCTGCACAGTTTCTGCCTTTGAGTTCCTGCCCTGACTGCCTGCTGACTTTCCTCAGTGATGGATTGTGACCTGGACGTATAAGCCAAACAAATTCTTTCCTCCTCTACATTGCGTCTGTCAGAGTATTTTATCACAGAAACAGAAATCAAACTAGAAAATAAGGAGGTGGGAATTCCTCCACAAGGCAGGGCTGGCCTCCTGGACTCAACGGTCTGCTACTTTCTCTGACCTAGTAAATGGACCATAGGCAAACTGGAGTCTGTTTGCATACCTAATCCTATCTTACTTACAGGTTGAGTGTTCATGTAAAAAAAAAGATCTCCTGGCCTAAACTTCATTTGTCTATTAGTTTTTATCAGAGCCCTAGACTAGAGAAGAGGGAGTATTTGCCAAGGTATTACTTAGAGTCTGGTTAAAATCTCTTACTTTGTTGTTAAATATTTGTGTGATGCCTTGGCAGGAGCTCCAATATGGACAAAGAGTAAATGGATTCAGACCCAAAACCTCACCTTGAACTCTAACAATTTTCATAGCTACGAGCAAAACAAATATATTTCTTTCGACTTGCTATTCATAAACAACGTGTCAAATGCATGGCTGTTTTATTTCTTCTGATAGCACTTAATGTTGTATCTTCATGTTCCTAAGAGACAAATCAGCATGTCAAGCCTAGGCCAGGGCAGGTGACCAGGCCAACAGGATAATGTGATTTGAAAGGTGCTCTAAAGGCACTTTAATGTTTGTTCCTGGAGATTCTGGGTCCCATGGTACCTAACGTCACCAATACTGGGTAAACGCATGAGATTTCCAGAAGCTTTCAGCTAAAATATAGCATGTTAATTTGGAAAAAAAAATGCACTTTTCTATGTGCATCCAGCTACTCAGTTATGAACTGTCTATTAAATTATTATTATTATTGAAGTTGGAGGAAGGTCTTCCATGGAGAGGAAGACCTTGCTATGGGTTGGACATGAAGTATCCAACGAAATGCTCTAATTCAAAAACTCATATTGAATGCTTGGTCCTCAGCCCATGGCGCTATTTTTGGGAGGTTCTAGAATCCTTAGGAAGTAGAATCTCACTGGAAGAGAAGGTCACTAGGGTATATCATGGGAAACTGTATGTTGTCCTGTACTTCCTCTTGCTCTGCTTCATGTCTCCTTGACATGAACTGCTCTGTGAAAACTCCTCATGGTGATGAACTGAAACCTCTGATTCTATGAATTCATACAAATTTCTTTCTTATAAGTTGTTTATGTGAGACATTCTGTCACGATGACAAGGAAGCTAATTAACACAATCTTCAAGGAAGGAATTACAAAGTGGTACCTTCTGTTGGCACCAGAAGGCTCAAAGAAGGAATGAAGAGAAGACAGGTGGGAAAGAAGAGACCACAGGGAGAGCCTTGGGGAGACATGACCTAGGGAGAATCCTGTCCAGACAGGGGAGGTCAGGAAGACTCTGAGAGCCTGGGGCTCTATCCTCTAAACATTTCTGCAGTGATGAAAATGTGTATCTGAGCTGCTTAATGCAGTAGTCATTAGCTACCTGCACACTGACTCCTTCGGATGTGTACAGTGACACTGAAAAACTGGATCTGGTCAGTGATTTACTCTGTACAATAATGTCTCCTAATCTCTGTTTTCACTCTCTGTGGTTGCAGTTACCCTGGTCAATCAAATCACAGCTCTACCATATTAAATGAAAACTACCAGAAAAAAGCAACCATTAAGTTTCACACACACCTTTAGGAGGTGTGGCCATGCTGGAGGAAACACCTCACTGGGGCAGATTTTGAGAGTTCATAATCTTGAACTCTTTGTGATTCTCTCTCTCTCTCTCTCTCTCTCTCAGCTTCCCATGTCTGCTGGAAGATGTGAGCTCTCAGCTTTCTTCTCTGGTTGCCTCCCACCATGCCTTCTTTTGTCATGAACTCTTTGCTCTCTGGAGCTATAAGCTTAAACTCTTTGTTCTGTAAGTTGCCTTGCTCATGGAGTTTTATCACAGTCTTGTAAAAGCAGCTAACACAAGGTACATACTGCCATACTCAGCATTTTATGTAGGTGCTTAGGATCAAACTCAGCTCAGGTTTGCATAGCAAGCACTTCACTCTTTAGCCCCAGGAGTGATATTTTTGCTAAGTTCATTCAACCTCTACTTTTCACTGGGATCTTTAAGTCCCGACTCTGTTTTCCAACAGCCCAAACCAATAAGCTTGTGTTTTCCTGTATGAACACTAGGTAAGCTATGTGGACTGAAGAATAGCCTCAGTACAAACGCTTTATTTGCCTGGATTGTACGCAGAGTGAGTCCCCTTTTCCAGTTTTTATCTGCTTATCACACTGTATCAACTTCAAATATTTGTTTTTTCTTATATCTTGTCTAGGGTTTGTGACTGATATCTACGGGAGAGTTTTTTCTGCTACAAGTTTCTCTACAAATCCCAGAACTAGAGCTACTAAGTATCTTTATTCATTTACATATTGACTACCTAGAATTATAATTTCTTAATATTTTGCTGTTTGAATTTCATTTTTCTTTTTTAAACTATCATCTTATAGAATTGAAGTCCCATTTATAACATGTGCCAAATCTTATTCTCTCTCCCAGAGATAGCCACTGCTTTAAAATTAGTGAGTCTGTCTTTATCAGTATCTGTATCCTTTCTGTATATTTGTAGTTTTATATACATTATTTAATACTATATTTTTTGCTACATTTTTATATTTTACCTGGTTCACTCATTTGAACCACTAGATTTCTTTTTAAAGCTATACACATTTTTCTCTGCTGCTTTAAGGACACAGACATAATTTATCATTGGGTCAAGACTGGATGTTTCTTTTGAGCACAATTTTAATACTCCTTCAAGTTATCCATAAAAAAAGTGTTCTTCTGGAATAGAAATTTCAGATGCTTCACTGCTCTATAGGAAATGTTGACTCTGAGTAGAGCAAAGTATCATCTTTGCACATTTTATAATGTCCTATTGATTAAGTGAAAGAACAGGGGGCACTGAGGGACCTGGAAGTCTATGGGAAGGAAGCTGGTGTTCACCAACTTCAGTGTTAATGAGGGAAACGCCTGCGTGAGAGGCTTCCAGTGGAGGGCTGTGCTGCTGAAATTCTTTCTGGGAGGTGCCAGGCCGTATCCAGACCTGCCCTCTGTCCTAAAGACAAAGTGAGGTGTAATTTCACCAAACTCCAGATTGGGAAACCAGAGTTTATTTGGGTTTGCTTGTTATTTGGGTGAGGGGCTTACTTACAGGAGTCAGGGAGGGGGGCCATACAGCAAATTCTACATACTGGCAGGGACCCTGTGACCTCCTGGCAGATGCCCAAGATGGTGAAGCAGCTAGTCTCTCCCCAGCTTCCTCTGCTCACACCTTTAGACCCTCACCCACGAACAATTCAGGCCACTGGTTGGTTGGGATGGGTAGGTGACTCTCAGGTTCCTGCTCTTCTTGAGGAAGGTCAACAAATTTATAATCCTGGGTAAGCAGACACCCCAGGCTTTGGACAAAGGCTTTATCCATAGCTTGCCAGTCCAGCTTGCCAGGCAGAGGACAAGTCCATGCAATGGACCAATTTCCTCTAGCAGGAGAGATAACTGAGACCCACTTTTTAACTGTCTTTTAGGACTTTCAGTTTTCCTTTCCGGTTAAATTTCTTTGATTTGTTATTTTTATTTTATGTGTATGAGTGTTTTTTTGTGAATGCTTGTAAGTTTTCTCATGTCAAGTAATGCCTGTGGAGGCCAGAAGATGCAGGGTTAGATCCCCTGGAACTGGAGTTATAGATGGTTCTTAGTAGCCATGTGGGTGCTGGGAACCAAACCTAGGTCCTCTTGAAGAAAAGTCAGTGCTCTTACCCTGGAGCCATCTCTCCAGTCTCTCATTTTTATTTATAATGTTCTAGTATTCAGTAACATATTTTGGAGTGTGTGTGTGTGTGTGTGTGTGTGTGTGTGACAGGCAGAAAAAGTAACTCAGGTTCAGATGTACCCAACAATTGTCTCCCAAATTATTAATTTTACAGTATATTTTAGGTTGTTAACTTCAGGGTGCACAGTGCAATATGTGAATTACAGTAGATATTTCTGTAAATGAACTTTCTATGTAATCATGAAATTAATGTTTTATTTCCTTAATGAATTCAACTCCTATGAGAACTGCAGATCAAAAACCTCAAATTACAAAATCAGAAGTAAGAAACATCTAATTTTCAAATGTGTACCTTTTTTTTTTTTTTTAGTAAAATGGACTATATGCACTTTGTGGTAAACCCTACAGCAGTTTTTCCTACTAATTATTTCTTACCATAGGCTTTTCAAGGACCAGCCCCTGTGCCTACAGTTTTCAGGATGCATTAATAAAGACCTGCAGATGAGGCTGTTAACACCCTCTGAATTTATAGCTAAGAAACAACAACAACAACAATAAAAAGAAGTTCCTAAAACTGGTGGTTTTCATTTTAATTAAAAAATATTTTATTTATTTATTTTTTATGTGTGTGCGTGTGTGAATGTATTGCCTGCATGTGTGTAAGTGCACCTGTGTTGTGCAATGCCTACAATGGTCAGAAGAGGGTGTAGAATCCCCTGGACCTGGAGTTGCAGACAGTTGTTAGTTGCCATGTGGGTACTGGGAATTGATTCTGGGTCTTCTGCAAGAGTATCCAGTGTTCTTAACCACTGGGCCATCTCTCCAGTTCTTTATTTTCCTTTTAAGTCATATTAAATATTCTATGAACTGATTTTTAAAATATTCCTGGAACTGGAGCAGTGGTTCAGCATTTGGCTCTTCTTACAGAGGACCCAGGTTCAGTTCCTAGCACCCACATTGCAGCTAACAACCATGGGATCTGACACCCTTTTCCGGCCTTCCAGCATCGCACGACATACGTACACTTACATAAGTGGAGGCAAACACTCATATACATAAAAAAAAATAAGTAAATAAAAATTTCAAATCTGCTACTTTCCATTTTCTTTTACTTTTCCAAAGCATTCATGCTAATTGAATTAAGTCATTCTTTCTAAATATTTCTAAAGATTTAGTTTACCTGTTTGGGATGAATTCTTTTCTTAAATAATATAATTTTTTTCTAGGTGCATAAAAATATAATTTCTCTTGTAATTCAGACAGGTTACATTTAAAAAGAAAATATAGAAACTATGCTAAGAATATCATTGCCTATATTTACAACTATTAGAGTTTTTGGCTAGATTCTGTTGCTAGGTACTTTCTGATCAGTACATTTTTTTTAGAAGAAAGTATTTATTAACTTATGCCTTAGAAGTTCCTAATTAACTGAACTTTAAATCTTCCTTAAAAATTAAATTGATGGAACTGATTAGAAGACTATGCAGGCCTAACATTTAATTTTAGCAACTGTCTTACAACTTATAATATTAAAAATATTATAATACAAAAGCCATAGAAAGATGATTTAAACTTTAACAACAACAACTGTGAGGATTCAAAGGAAATTATAGCTGTCTTTTGTGTTAGGAGATATAAGTTTTTTAAAGAATGCATTATTTTTGGAATCTTGACTTCTGACAATGTCTTGATTTTCTTGATAGTCAGTTTATTAGTATTCTTATTGATGCCTAATGAATTCATCCTCATTGATGTCTAAGGATCCAGTGATTAGACAGTAAGACAACTTCAAGCAGAGTTAAAATTATGAAAACTTCTCAAAGAGATGCTCAGTAGAAAGGCTGGGGGACTTCTGATAGTCATTGTGGAAGACCTTTCTGAAAATAACATTTGGAGCTGGAATCTCATTGACAAGCACAGAATGGTCTATTTAAAAAAGAAGGACATTCTAAGTGTTATGATTTGTATCCTAGGCATCCTCCAGACTCTTATGTTCAAGGCTTAGTCCCCAGATTGGCACTATTAGAAAGTGTTAGAGTCTTTAAGAGGTGGGGATTACCAGGAGGCATTTAGAGTATGAGGTTGTGTCCTTGAAGAGGATTAGGGGACACATTCTTCTTTTCTGTCTTCCACTCTCCAGCCATATGTTGGGAGGTTTTGCTCTTCTGTAAGTTCCTTCCATGATATACTACCACTGACCTTAAGCAATGAACTCAACTGATCATGATCAGAAATCTCTAAAAATGTGAGCTAAAATAAACTTTTCTCAATGTAAGTTGGTTATCTCAGGTATTTGATACAGTAATGGAGAGCCAACTAATACATCAAGGAAAGGGAAATAATAAGGAAAGCCTTCAGGTAGGTTTGAGCTTTTCTGTACTTAGGAATATCAAGAAATGATTGTGGTTGAAGAGGGATGACAAAGGTAAGAGAAGTTTCTGGTGAAGTATGATATAGGCAGGGCCAGATCATACACAACCTTGAGGCTGCAAGAATTCTTTGTTTATGAACATGGAAGTATGGCCAACATGACTGAATGAAAAATTATTTTTCATATATCTTGAGTAGAAAGATCCCCTTTGTATGAAGCCATATTTGATTTCCATGTGTGGGTTTAGGTACAGAGAAACAGTGAGGTAGACATGTTAAATTGTCTTCTAAGTATTTATATTTGTACATACAGATGAGCACCGCCTTCAACTTTTGTCAGGGACGCTTGTTTTTGTAGTGAGTATTGTTAATGCAGAGACTCATGACTGGTTAAAGTGCTGAGAATTAGAGTGACTGTTGAGTGCTTATCCCTAAATGAAGCATCTATGTCATCCCCTTCAAGGTTCAAGTAACTTTGCAGAAGAGGAGGTGTTAAGAATGTAAGATCTGGAGGACTGGGAGGGTGCTGGGAAGCACTGTCTTCCATATGCATCATGGCCTTTTCACTCATGAACTCATAGCAGCTGTGGTTACCGCCACAAGGCTTGAAGGAGGTTGAGGCTGTCAACATCATGAATGAGGGAGTAGTTCATGAGGCTCCACTCCTAGCTGATAAGCTCTCATCAGTTAAGGGCTTTGAGGGGAGGGGAATCATTTTTCTTTAGGAGTGTAGCCACTGGCAAGCTGCCCAGGCTCTAGGAAATAACCCCACACCTGTGCTAATGCAGCAAGCCTAATTAAGTTCAGTAGGTTGCTTAAAAAAAGTCTTTTTCAAGAGACTTGTTGGGAAGAAGAAAGTCAGCATGAATAAGACAATCGGGCGATGGAGTAGAGATATGAACAAATACACTATATATATGTATGAAATTGTCAAAGAATAAATTGAAAAATTGAGAAAAGGATATCAGAGGAAGGAGGTACAAAAGATTAAATACTATTCAGGTTATACATTAATTCGATTACTCATACTTTCAACAGAGATTTTAACTTAATCTTCACAAGATAACAAGGGTGGTATGTAAGAGTTCTGGTTTAATGAGGTTCTCATGGATTTAAGAATAAAATGTGACCACAAAGGGAAGTAGGCAGGCTAGAAAGAGGGCACAGGAGCTGCTGGTTTCACAAGAGAATAGTCTGTCAGTTTCAATATTATACCAATAAGCTACTGGAAACTTATCTTTGTATTTCTATCATAAAATAATTCCATTGTTCTATGTAACTCTTTTTACGTCCATCTTTTGTTCCATTTTCGTGCTTTGTAGTATCAATTCAGTGCTGATACAGACCATTCACTTGAGCCAGGTTTGAATTTCACATGTAATAGTTCCAAGGAAAGCTACAAAAAAGCACTTTTTAAAAATGTTATGAGGGCTGGAGAGATGGCTCAGTGGTTAAGAGCAATAGCTGTTCTCGCAGAGGACCCAGGTTCACATGATGGCTAGCAACCTTCTATAATTCCAATTCCAGGGGATCTGACCCCCTCTCCTGACCTCTGTGGGCATTGTATGACATGGGTACACTCACACGCATGCAGGCAATACATTCACACACATAAAATAAAAAAATAAATAAAATATTTAAAAATATTATGAATTATTTACATAGATAATTGAATGAACACCTCATTAATTTGTGTCTGTTAAAGTAGTTGTGTTTTGTTCTACATCTAAAGAAATAGCTTCTGTGCATATACAATTAATTAAATGCATGTGTTTTGGTAAGGAAAAAAGAAAATCATTACTCATTTCCAGTTCATCCATATAAGGTCGTTTATTCCCCAGCAACAAAGATTCGACATCTTTTTATGGTTTCTGGACATTTTTTCAATAGTGTGATAATTCTAGAAAACTTTAGAAGAGGTTATTTGTACCTATATTCTGCTTAGAAGAATTGCGTGGAGCACAAGGATACTTTGATAATGCTTCAAGATAACTTGCTGTTTGCACTGCTCTGACATGGTTAGAGGCTTTCATTTAAAATAATAAATCAGGCTCGGTAGCTCTTGAAGGTCTGCTGCTTCTGGTGAGCCATCACTGTCCCTTCAAATGTGCTAGATTGTTGTCAGAGTTGGGGCATGTGTCTGGTCACATTAAGACCCACCCTTTGTTCTTCAACCGTAGTTCTATTTATCATGCAGGATTAACCTCTGACCTTTCTCTCACATGGATTTTATGGGCTTAGACTTGACTTTGGATTATTGCCCTAGTAGCAGCAGCAGTTAGTGGGACAACCAATGGTAGCCTAGGTTGCTCTTAGACCTTGAATCAGGAATTGCGTAAAGAGAGCTGAGGTGGCATCAGACTGGAGGACTGGGTTGCACAGAGAAGAGAGAAGACTACAATTAAGTGGAAAGCCTGAATATCTATGAGCCAGCCTATGTGCATAATGAAGCCCAGGCTAGCGAAAGACTAGAATGATCACCAGTGACTTTCTGTGAATACCCCCGTTCATCAAGGCACTGAGTTGAGGTAACATTTTCCCATTCAGGTTTGTAGGTTTTAGCTGAATATACTTTTCATTATCCAGTTCTGACCCATTCTTAAAACCTATAACAAGGGCTATGAAATTTAAACTTACTCTTCAGCATTTGCAATTACAATTTCAGATTCTATTTTAGGGGATTAAATAACATTTTAATTAGACTAGGTAGGCTCAAATTAGATTCTGAAAGTAGGCAAAAATCTTTGACAAACTGAGATTAACATATTGTAATATTCCTTATTTAAACATATACAATATAACAAAGCTTTTCAAAATATTAAATATATGTATTTATTTAAAGGGAGAATATGTACCTTTTAAATTAATTTATAATTGTTGTGGTGGCACATGACTTTAATCCCAGCACTTGGGAGGCAGAGGCAGATGGATCTCTGTAAGTTCCAGGTCAGCATGGGGCTACAGGGAGGCCCTGTACTAAAAGACTAAAAAAATTAATTTATAATTGCATTATAAACTCTACTTAATTTAACCTGTCTTTATTCTGAGATTTTTACTGAGTTTTCCTGTACTCTTAGGGGAAATCTTTTGATACTTGGTGTATAGACTTTTGGGTTCTTTAAATTAGTTTGGTATTGAAAGCTATTGTAGTCTTAGACTAGCATCACAGTTCTGTTTCCAAGTAAACAGCATTATGATTGCCTTCAACCATGGATTTCTGCTGAGTCTCCTGTGTTTTAGAGAAAAACAAGGAGATTTTCAATTCTGAGAGCACAGCAATTGAAGTTCTGTAACTACTTAGAACTGTTTATTCCCTCCAGTCTTAAGTAGATGAAAACTACTTATTTTCTGTCAATGTATTAGAAGCTGGTGGCCACATGCTATTCAAAACTGAAGCACCTTACTTTTCTATCTTACATTTCTTGAAAATGTCTTCACAAGTTGAGAGTGTGAAGTCAAACAGTATCTAAATGGGTTGGGATCTTTGTTTAAAAGCAAAAGACCAAAAAATACTTAAATTTCTGCTTTACCTAGGCTGCCCATTTGGTGACTTGGACCCATTATTAAGTGATACACAATTGTACTATCAAAACCGAGATGAAATGGCAGACATGTACTATGCAAAATGTTCTTATCTCATAAATATTAAAATAAAAAGTTATCACTTGAAAACCTTCAGACTCACAGGTTTTCAATTATTATTTTCTGCACCGTGCTTGTTCTTTCCTTTCCTGTTGTAGATTATAACCAGATGTGAATTCTTGGCTTAGGAGTTAGGGTGGTTACATTCTTTACAGTGGCAGTTTGCACTTACTTTTTCAGGACTATATACCAGTAATGAGCTTTCAGTGGTGTATTTCAAGGATATAACAATTTAGAATGACATACTTCAATTTTCATTTCAAATAAATAAATACATAGATAAGTAAAATAAAATAAAACAGATTTTGGCTAAACGAACACCTTAATAAGTGGGTCACTCAGGGCAGAGTTCTAGTCTTGATCTCAATTATTATTTTTGTGATTATCAAAACTCTGATCACTGGATTAAGGTTTTCTAAATTATTAAGGCAGGTAAAGTAATTAAATTTGCAGTATTAAGTGTCTACTCAGCAGCTATAATCGTTTTCACCCGAAGGGTAAACTTACTAGATTTTCTTTGAAAAGATGCATGATATAACCTCTGAGATACTTCCTTTATTGCAGAAAAGGAAAAAACCAAAACCTTATCTACTATTTTTTCCTAAGTTTTACAGGAAGTCAGAACTTGCTTCTTATTTGCTGCAGTAATAAATGTGTATTCCCTAACAGCAGCAAGGATGCCATCTCCTTTATCTGTTTTCTGAATTACTCAAGTTACTAACTTCAGAACAGGAAGGAAATAGTTACTCATTTGCTGCAGTGTGAAGGGCTTCTGGAAGAATAGGTGTCTCTTGTTTCTTTGCATGAAGATTTAGAATCTGTTCCCTGGGCCATTGGCACATGATTTTTAGACTTGTTCATCCTGTGAAAAAAATGGTCCCCAAATGTCTTCCAGCCTGTTTGTGTCATGTGTGTTCCTCCTTGTATTTTCATGTCATGAATATTTAATTTTTTTTGAGCACTAGTTTTACAAGGTGATCTCTGAATATCGCTTTGATCTTCCAACATTTTCCTCCTTGAAGATGAATAATCCATATTGTCATATTAACGACTTAAGAAAGTGCCACAGGAAAGCAAATTTGCCCTTCACTCGACCAAGAACCCCCCTAACTTCATTTGACCTTAAAGTTTTTTTTTTTCAGATAATGATTAGTAATTATAGAAGCTTTCGAAATGTCAAAGGAGAAGAGAGTATCAGTCTGTAGACGCTAGGGAGGAAGGAGGACAGAGAGAGGTTAGATACTGGGTATCGCAATGAAGTCAGATAGAGGAACGTGCTCTGCTGTTCTACAGTGCACTAGAGTGACTCTGTAATACAACAACTTATGGCATATTTCAAAACAACTAAAAAAGTCCACAGTTTCTCAAGACACAGAGATCATACATGTTTGAAGAGATGAAAATGTCAATCACCCAGATTAGAGCATTACACATTAAATTCATGAATTGAGTTATTGTTCTGATCACATTAACATGTTAACAAATATTATGTATCAATTGAGTTCTTTTTTTGAAAAGATTTTATACCCCAAATATTTCATTTCTATAAACATACAGGAAATGCTGACTTGGGTGACTTCTCAAAGTCTGGATCTGTTCATGTGTTGTCAGGACCCCAAGCCCATAAGATTCTTTCTATACAAGCAGCAGTGGGTAAAGGGACTTCAGAGACTTGGGTTAAAATTTAACTTTAGCATTTCTTTTCCTTTCCTGAAATATGGTATCAGTCAGTTATATTAGGTTAGTCAATAAAGTTACATTTTGTCTCTTCTATCTTTTGCTACCTGATAGTTGATGAAATTGGGACTATATATATATATATATATATATATATATATATATGTATACACATATATATCTACAGTATGCATATTTAGTATATATTATATATTTCTTCTAAGAAGGCATGCTCATCTCAGGAAAAAAATATAAACAAAGAAAAATTGTTCCTTTTGTATCTGAGGATTCAAATCCTTGGTGGTACTTATAAAAGACAAGCTTACATGGTACTTGTACATGCTGTCACCATTGCTGTGGATTCATATGAGCAACTTCCCAGCTGTTTGGAAAACTCTGTTTCTAGCATAGAAATAGTGGAGTGAGTAAGAAATCCCAACCCCACCTGAGGAACTATTGCAACTGATGGCTGCTGGGAGGGGGCGTCAGTCTTTTTTCAAGGGTGTGATTTTTGGTAGGTTGACCAGGCTTCAGTGGATGATGGCCCCATACTGAAGGACATTTGAGGACATGCAGTTTGGTGGGGGAGGAGGTTAGTAAGGGAAGGTACAGAGAAGGGAGGAGATCTAACTATAATCAAAATGTGTGAAACTTTCAAAAATTCAGTAAAAATACATTTTAAATTCATTGAAAAAGACAACAAGCCATGTTTTAAAAGACAAATCCATTTAGTGTCTTACATTAGTTCATACATAGAAATTTGCCTATACTGATTTAATCTGAAGAAGAAATACATTCTCAGTTCTTTACCTAATGTTAGAACAAAAGCGTTGAGGACGGGAAAGGAGTCTTATTAACTCTGTAAAGACATTTTATTGGATTAGTGGTTTATAGCTGAAATTAGGGCAGAAATGCAGGAATTTTATTACTCTGTAGGCGCATCTGACCCACTTTTCTTTCCATCAGCCCCTGAAAATAAACATCAAAGCACTTGACAAGCTAGGTTAAAGCTGAAATCTTGACACAGAAATATCAGTAACTATCAGTATGTTTGAAGTTAAAAGACATATCTGTTTTCTCCAGGTCACGCTGTACATATGGCTTTCTGATTTGCTTCACGGAGCCCATATCATAGGAGTGCTTTGGAGTTGCCTGAATTCAATTAAATAGCACGGACTGGGCTGTCAAACTAATAAAAATCTCCCCCTCCTCCTTGTTCTCATTTCAGAGAAAAGTCTTGTTTTGGAGACAAAAATTCTTGTTTGGAGTTATCCTCATACCTGAAGACATCTGTTGCCTTAAAAGATTATTTTTTGAAACGTGTGTGTGTGTGTGTGTGTGTGTGTGTGTGAATGTTTTATTGCATAAAAGAAAAAAAACTGGAGTGATGCAACGAGCTTCATATACTGTTCAGTCAGTTTAAGAATTAACAGTTGCCACTCGTGGTTTCTCTCCATTACTTCTTTTTCTCTTGAGTATTTCAACGCTAATACCAGGAATTATATCATTTTGGAGCATGCATCTCTAGTTAAAGAAAGTTTTCACATTTCATAACTATGCCATTACCCAGTCTGATAAAATTGAGAATATTCCTTAATGTTCTCTCATATTAAATACCGTCTTCCCCCTTTTTCTCCCTAATGTGTACCTTGGCCCACTTTTTATCCATTTGGCTCAGTTTGAACCCTCTGTCTAGTAATGTGCAGATCCATAAAGGGCCAGTGAAGCGCGCCTTTGCTTTCTTCAGTCCAAAGCATTAGCTTAAGCCTTCATTTCCAAATTTCTCCAATTCTGAAGTCTAATTCCACTAGTATAGAGCAGTGAGGGCAGTGAGTGAGACCCACTCCAAGCTATTTTGGTGGCAATATTAATTCAAAATCTTAGTTTTTTTTTTTTTTTTTTCTGATCAGAGTCAGCTTTCTTAAGTTCTTCAGAAAGCACACAAGCAGGAAGTGAACTTAGCTGCTGGTTACAAAGCAGAACCTTCCTCTTAAGAAGCAACATACTTTCTTTCCATGAAAATGTGTTTCTTTGCGTTTTTGAGGAATCTATGGTATCTTTAGTTGAAGCAGGTCACCAGTTCATGCCTTTTGTAAACTCTTATTTAGTGTCTTTTGTGCCCAAAGCATTGCACAGGATATAGAGCAAAAAGTACGGCAGGGAGAAAGCAATAAAGAGCAGTGAGTATTCAAAAGCCAGTTATCTTATCAAAATGATGTTTGTCAAAACAAGTATTTAACTTGGACCTTAAGAAGAATTGTAGAATTGGAACACTAGGAGAGAAAGAAGGTTCACTGTAGGAGGCGTGAACAAAGACAGAAGGAGGGCAGTGAAGCACTGTGAGGGAACTGACAACAGCAGTCTGTCAACGTGGCATTCTCTTCAGGCCAAACATCACGCAGTACTGTGACTAGGCACGCCATGAAGCTAGGTGTAGCTATTATACAATAACCCAGTAAACAGATATTCCAGTAACTCACATCAGCTGCTGCTGCCAGGAACCATTAATCAGGCAGCAGGCCTAGGATGTCAGGACAATGACTGTTAATAAGTGACCAAGCAAGAAAACGGATGACTGACTGTTCAAGGCATCCAGCCCAAAGAGATATAATAATTAATCCAATATTTTATCTCCAAATTCAACTTTGTGGTTGGAATTTCTCAGTATCCTCAGAAAGTTAGAGAAGGTCAAACTCCATTATGTAAAGCTTTTGGTGTGGGGTTAGGTCTCCCTTTGCTGGTTCATTTATTAATCTCATATGATTTTTTTCATTTTATTTTCTTAATGGTTGAGATTTTAACCTAAATTACTAACCTATCTAAATCCTTTTGATCCCTTGTAACTGTTGTCATCTGGCAGCTGGAGAATGAACTCAAATAAGTGGCTGTGCTGCTTTGGGTTTGCTGTCCTTTGTTTACCACCGAGTCATAATGTCATGTATCAAGAGAATTTATGTATGTGCAGCTGGTCCAATATCTAAGACCAGGCCCTGTGCTTTTTGATGCTGGAGGAAAGGTGCCTTCTGTCATTCAAAACACAAGCTAGAAATGCATTTCCAGCTAACAATGCTCCATGTTTTGGTTTTGTGCTAGGCGCTATGTCAGGTAGATCATAATTATCTGATTTAATTCTCCTAACAACCATTGATAGAAATTAACATAACTGGGGCTAAAGAAATGACTCAGCAGTTCAGAACACTGACTGCTGTTGCATAGGACCTGGGTTCAATTCCCAGCACCCATGCGGTAACTAAGAACCATCCGTAATTCCAATTCCAGGGGATCCAATGCCTTCTTCTGACCCCCGTGAGCATTGCATGATATGGGTGCACTTACACACATGCAGGAAGTACACTCATACACATAAAATGAAAATAATAAATAAAATATATAAGAAAAGGAATGAACATAATTTTCTTCATTTTAGAGATGAGGAAGCTAGAGCTTAGAAAGGATTAGTAATTTATGCTAGATCACACAGCTAATAAGTGGTAAGGCTGGTTCTGAATCTCTTCTCATCTGTTGTGACAGGGCGCAGAGCATCTGAGCATAATGGAGGCCTGTGTGTCGGAAGGGGAAGTAGGTTAGAAGATGGTCCGTCTATTCCCTTCACTCTTCTGTCTCTCTGTCTCTATTTTCTCATTTCTTGATGGCTCGTGTTTCAGTTCTCTATCTCCTCATTCCTTTTATGTAATTTTTTATTCATTTATACATTCATTATCTTTATTGATTTACCTTTAGGTTGTTAGACTTTACCCATAGGGAATTTGTGAAGGCAGCTAGCAAGAGAATGAATGAAGGAATACTGCACAATGTCATGAATGCTGGCTTTGCACTGCTCTAGGAGCACACACACACACAAAAAGAGTTGATGAATCTAGGAGCTGATGCTTGAGTTGTGTCTTCAAAGCAGAAGACTAGCACAGGTGAAGAAGTAGGAAGGGCTGTTTAGGCAGGTGCACTAGTGTCTAGACAGGTCTGCCAGGGGTGGCTAGAGTGTTTCCTCATAGTCTGGGGACATAAAGCTAAACCAAAAAAGCAGTTTCCAGATTCTGAAGGACTTGTGGTAAGTTAGAATCTGAATGTTATAGAAATCTATTATAAGACTCTAAGTCAGGGAAACGTATAATTGTATATTTTATGAATGTCATTCCAAGTGTAATTGTCATTTGCATAGCCAATTTCTACTGGGAAAAGAAACCCTGTGTTTGTAGCAAGATTTCCCATTACCTACTCAAAATCCCTGTGATCTTCCCTGGTGAAAGACCTGGGTCTTTAATGCAAACTCATGGTCCCAGAAGTACTGTTCACCTGAGAGGAAGACTTTGTAAGTTTGTCCTTAAACAAAGGGGTTGCTGTATCCTTGTCACCTGCTCACAAGTTGTGGATGACACACACAGACACAGATACACACACACACACACACACACACACACACACACACACACACAGGCCCCACTTCCCCTCTCAGCTCTTCTCTCCACAGGAAATTGTATTACCGTAATAATTTGGGGGGGTCTTTTTACTATGCAGTTATTCTTGAAGGCTGGGAGAAATTCAGTGAGTTTTTCTAGGGGTCAAAGTGGGCAGAAGGAGCCGAGGGTGGCATGGAACAGACAAGATAAGAATTGTCTTGCGTGTAGTCAAACTTTTCCCACATCTATCATTTAAAATACTTTATTAAAACTCCATTCCTCATGTTTTAATGTATCTGCACACATATGTGTTTGTGGAGTGTGTATATATGGAAGCCAGAGGTCAATTTACAGCATCATTCCTCAGGAGCCATCCATTCTATGTTTGGGACACAAGGTTTCTCACTGGCCTGCTGGTTGGGCTAGGTGACTGGGCAGCTAGCTCTGAGTATCCCGGTCTCTACCTTCCAGTATGGAGATTCCAAGTTCATGCCACCATGCCCAACTTTTTACATGGATTCTTCTGATCAAACTCAGGTCTTTCTGCTTGTATGGCAAGCAGTTTATGAACTCATAAAGGTCACTGCCTACCCAGTCCTTTATTTTGAAGTTGACATCCATGATTTTCTATGATATGTTTAAGTAAATTGTAAGTAAAATTTCTAGTGTGATACACACATCAATTTTAAACTGAAGTGAGTACATTGCCCCTTTATCTGTATATGATGGAATCCGGATACTCTAGCAATCTGATTTTGTTCATCATCCATTTAACAAACTGGCCTATGACAATCCATTCAAGCACAGCGTAATGAAATGGCGGTGGATCTGATGATTCTAAGTGCAAAGATTATTGAGAGAAATGACAGCCATTACTCATAAGCTTGCCTCATTTCAAAATTTGCCACCACAGATATTGATATTTAATATCAATTAAATAAATATTCATTAACAAACCAGTTGTAGTTTCAACTCACTTTTTTCAACTTCTTTCATAGACTCAATGATATATTAGATCTCTGTTCTTTTATGTACTTGTATAAAATATTTTTGTAGGACTCACAAAAACATTCCAGAGGAGGATTCTGTTAAATGAAGAATCAACTTATCTGGTATTCCAGTGGCAAGAATTAAGACTCAGGGAATCAAGCATGGGGTACTGTTTGAATGTGTCCTGCCTAAAATTCATTCATTGTAAGTTAATGGCCAATGTGATGGTGTTAAGATGTGGGGAAAGGAATTTCTGATGAAGCAGCTTATTTATGCAGCCATTGAATATGACCAATTCTAGAGTGAAATAAACTTCAGCATACCTGTGGTTCTTACTTTTTTATTTTCATAGGTACAGGGTTATATAAAAAGAACTAGTGGGAGTTTCATTACAGCTAGTCTAGAGCAAGGAGACTGTATGATGTCAGGAGTCATGGCCCATCGTTATGTCTCATACATAAAAAAACCATTTTCTTGTGCAAATCACTTGTTAGTTCTTGTTGTTCTCATTTGTAAAAATAAGGTAGGCTAGAAGAGTTTTAAAACTCTATAGCTCTACTGCTCTATAATGATATGTTGATTTCTATATACAGCCTGGTCACAGTTTCAAAGTTCAAAGATGAATCAGTTGTCTAGGTTGAAATCTATAGGGAAGATTTCATAAGATGCAACCTTGATGCACAGTAAGGAAGGCACAGACTAGAGATGCATGGGATGGTCAGAGCAAGGTGATTAGCATGGATGTTTCCTGCTAAAGGCAAGAAGGAGTAAGGTAGTAGGCTTAGTGTTACCGGATTACTAAGGTTCCTGAGAAACCGTTACCAACAGGTTCTAGTGAAGTGAAGTCATTCGTGATAGTTATGTTTCCCTCACTCACCAGCACTGCTCATTTAGCAAACGCTGGACCACTGCTTATAGGAGAAATACAAGGTATTTGTATTTATTCTGGTAGACTTAGGTATAAATTAAATGAATGCATAACCATGTTTTAAGTGTTTTTGTTTAAAAGCACCTTATTTCACATATATTGTTGATTAATTAATACTGAATCATGGACAGCAAAACTATAGTTTCCTTCCTGAATGGTACCTACCTAATCCCCACATTTCATTCCTACAGAATATTACAGCCATTTCCCAGTTAGCAACAGTAAGCAATACTACACTATGATTAAAGATCATCTTAGACAATGAAATCACCAAGAAGCAGGACAAAAGCATGAAAAACAAAAAAGCCATGCCATACACCAAAGACATCTGTTTACAGTCTGAGAATTGAAGCAAGAAGGGAGAGTGGTTCTGCTTGACTCAGCGAGGAACAAGCAAGTTGGATGTTCCAAGATTCTGCCAACTGAGCACAATCACATGAACAACCTTGAAAGTGCATTACTATTAAGCATACTGAGTTGAGAGAAGGTCTGTCATGTCAAACACATGCTTTTGTGTTCTAACAGACAGAAAGTATCTTCCTCAAACTGGGAGGCTTTCGGAGGGAAATTGGCCCCTCCTTTAGATTGGTATATTGTGAAAATTTCACTCTTTAAAACAAAGACTGAAACAACTAAACCCAAAATACCAGATCTTCCGATACATAAAACAGCTTTTTCCAGATTGTAGAGATCTTGCTAATTTATTTTTGGACCAGTTCTGAAAAATTTACTAACAAAAATGAATGTGTTCACTTTGTGTGCTTATATTGCTTTTGTATAAAAGCCTGGGTTCAATAACAAAGTGCTTAACTGTTAGCCTTTGTCTTGGTACATACAAAGTTGCTTGAATTATAATCTTAATCTTTATTGCTTACTGGCAGGATACATTCCATGAAATGCATCATTAGGCAGTTTTGTGACTGTGTAATACAATGAACTTATGCAAACTTAGATGCACAATCTACTACTGATGTAGGGTATATGAATACACACATTAGCCTCTTGCTCCTACGGCCAGGACGAACAAAACAACACAAGATTAAATCTGAGCATAAGGGAAAATGACGTCAAGAGATGTAAACACAAGATTTATGAAGTTGTGGTGGACATAACATATCAACTGTATAACTATAAACTTTTAAAATAAGTTGAGGAGTCCTTGAAAATAATATTAAAAGTATAGTATAGTAAATATATAAACCAACTTGTTATTTGTTATTAGTAGGTATTGTATAGTATACATAGTAGTATGTGTTATTCTTCTGTATCCCTGGCAGCACAGTAGGTTTATTTATACTAGCATTGCCATAGTCATGAAAGTAATGCATTGTATTATGATGCTGTAAGGCCTAGACTGTTAGTAGCTGTAGAAAAATTTTAGGTCCATTAAAATTGTGTGGGATAACCATGGTATAATATTTCATTTTTATTAAGATATTACTATTTGGCTCATGACTCTAGTCTTTCCACTTTCAGATTTTTTCACTTTTAAAATATTTACTGTTTTTATTTTATGTGTGTGAGTGTATTGCCTGTATATGTGTAAGTGTACTTGTGTCATGCAATCCCTGTGATTAGAAAGGGGTGTTGAATGCCCTGGAACTGGAGTTAGGCACAATTGTTAGCCACCATGTGGGTGCTAGGAACAGAATCTGTGTCCTCTGTAAGAGCAGCCAGTGCTCTTAACTGCTGAGCCATCTTTCCAGCCCCCACTTTCAGATTTTTTTTTAAAAAAATGATTTCCCTGTGTTTAGAGAAAAATTATGTCATGTCTGAGTTTATTAACTATTAATATCCTGCTTATGATGCTTGGGAAGAACCTGACAATTCTATTACAGATTAGGGCAACTTTATACTCCATGGAATGTCTTTCTCTAGGTCACCAGTGGGATGTGTTGATTTTGATTTGTTTTCTTTTAAAAAATTTTATGCATATGAGTATTTTGCCTGCATTATATAAGTGCACTTGCATCATACAATACCTATGGAGGTCAGAAGTGGGTGTAGGATCCCCTGAAACTGGGGTTACAAATGGTTGTTAGCTACCATGTGGGTGTTGGAAACTGAACCCTGGTCCTCTGGAAGAGCAGCCAGTGCTCTTAACTGCTGAACCATCTCTTTAAACCCCACCTGTTAATTTTGATACAAGTACATGAATTAAAAATTTTCCTTTCTTCTTAGGGTGTTAGGCACTGTTCTAGGCTTAAAGAAGAGAAAGATGAAGAAAGTTCCTGTCTTTGAAGAGTTGGTGATTGACAAAGGCTTAAGGAAATCTTCAGATATTAAAATATTGGTTAGCATCTCACCGTGAAGGTGCCTACCTCTTATTACTAATGTGAAGAGTAGAAAAAAGAGGCAGTTTGCTTGTCCAATTCTCTGTCCAGTTTCACGTGGTTCAGACAGGCTCTTAAACTTACTGTGCAACAAAGACTTTCAGAGCTAAACCCTTAGAAGGAGACAGAAGACAGAAACAAATTTCTGGGGGAAATGTGACTCTAGACAAAAATGTTTCGTGAAAAGGTTCTGCTTCCTTTTTTATTGATGTTTTTCCCTCCAAAGTATCTAGCTCATGGGAACATTCCTTAATTCCCTTGTTCATGCCATGATCACTTTCTTACTTGATAATAAACAACAGGGTTGATACATCGACAAAATACTATTGACTGTAAAATCCTATGCAGAAGCACAAACAATAATGAAACACCACAGTTCTGCTTCTCATGAGAGCTGCTGATTCATGAAAGGGTTTGATGAGGGTGTGTTCCATGTGGCATTTGACTTGTGTATATATCCTCAGGGTTATCCTGTCTTGAGTATCTGGAGACTGAATTGTCATACTATGCTGTGGCTTTTATTGCTAGATGATCTGGCAATATTATTTTAGTACCCATCTGTCCTTGTGAAGGCTTCTTCTAGGATGGCCATTTTACCAATGTGTTTGAGGTAGTGTCTCTTATAGAAAAGTTTAAAACAAAAGAATCCTGTTCTCATGGAAAACTCTGTAAATGAAATATTGTGGGTGTTGTCGATAGGTGAAGATAACAGGCTATTTTAATGGTAGACTTCTTCATCCTACTGCTGAAAGCTGTCTGAAATCATGTGATTGAATCTATTGACACAGTGAAACCTGAGGATAGCGAAGGTAGTTACCCATGCAACCATGGCATGTGGGGAAAAGGTCCTTTCTACTCTATTGATAAAATTGTCTGGACCTGAAGTTCCATCTTCTAGTTCTGCGGGGAGAGCATGTAAGGTAAGGTCATGGTCTCCTGAAGGACTAGTTAAAATAAAAATTCCTTACTTTGTGAAAGTATGATAATCTCTCACAGAATTGTTGCATATATGAAGTAAAAATATACATGTAAAGTACTTTGTTCACTACTGTTATTACTGCTGCTATTAACATTCTTTTTATTTTTAAGACTTATCTTTATGTTTTAATTGTTTGTATGTATGACTGGGTGTGGGTATGTGCAGTGTGCGCAAGTGCTCTTGGAGGTTGGAGTTTTGGATCCTCTGGAGCTTGAGTTATAGCAGTTGTGAACTACTTAACATAGTTCTTGGGGACTGAACTTAGGTCCTTTTCAAGTGCTTTTAACCTCTGAGCCAGCCCCTTATTAACATTCTTTTTTAATATGTATTTTTATTGAATCTTTGTGCATTTCATACAATACTCTTCAAGGGGATAATGGGCCACCAGCCTCTTCTCTCTTTCACTTTCTGTCCAATAAAGTAAACAATTTCGTTCTACTACATGCTTGCTCCATGACACACTGCCTTGCCATAGGCCTCAAAGCAATGGGGCCAATCAGTTGTGGATTGAAACCTCTACAACTGTGAGCCACAAGACAACTTTTCTCCTGAGTTAATTCATCTCAGGCATTTGTGATGGTGATGCAGAGCTAGCATAAGTGCTATCATAGCTAAGAGACACGCTATGCATTGATGAAGGTCCTTTGCTAAGCTGACATAGGAGTGCAGCTGTGTTCAACATAATAATGTAGATGTCCTATATTTTTCAGTCTTGATTAGATGATATAAAGTCAGTATGAAATTACTTGAAGCCTAATAAACCATATTCCATGCTGAGAGATATATTTAATTACCAATATTACATTTTTTTTTTCATTTAGAGTTTGGTAAGAGGCCAAACAATGTGTGAGGATGTGTTGGTGCATCTAGGGGTCAGGAAAGAGAATACTGGGCTCAGGAGCATTGATGAAAGGCTGACCATGGTGGGAGGAATGATCTCATGGAGTGTCAGCCCCTGGCCATCTGTAGGCCCAGGCTGGCAAAATAGAGTGGGTGTGTGGGAGAGAACTCTGCCAAGGACAATTGAGTGATCGGTGCGTCACTGAAATTCCCCAGCAAGCTGCCTGTAGGTCTCTGACTGAGGGTAGGTTGCCAATGCCGGAGGTGAGATGTCAGAACTAGTTTAAATGAGTATAGGTTAAAAGCGTTTTATGCTTTTGGCTAACTAAATCTCTTCCAGGCCAGCATCTACATTTTCTTTTCCTGAGCTCAGTTCAAGTGCCTCTTTTCTTAGTCTAAACTTTCTTGATGGAAGTAAAGATAAAACAGGAAGAAAATAGAAAACATGGAAAAGGAGAACAGCATTTCTTTGCTTCTGTTGGTGGGAAGGTGGATTGGAATCTTAGTTCCCTCAGTCCTGTCTTTTTCCTCCTTATTTTGCACGCAAGCTAGACCTTTGAATTTCGGAAATGCTTAGTACTTTTGTGGTTTTTCTTTTATGAAGGAATGATCATAACCTATAATTGCTAACGGAAATAGTATACTTAAAATCTTTCCTCTTCTTAATATTGAGATGAAGATAGCAAGTTACTTTTGGATCATTTTTTTTTCATGCTCAATAGAAAAATCACAAGTGTCTGCATATAGTTTTGTAATCAGAAAAGTTTGATAGTTTAAGGGAAGAATCGCTACATGCCATTGGCATGAAGCAATCTTTGAACAATTAGTTGGAAGTTGAGGAACACATTATAAAAATAAAGTAGATGTGAAATATTTGTACCTCAGACTGATAAAGTGGGTGAAACCAGTTACATTTCCAAGGGGATTATGAAAGTTCATTGCAGAGAACTTGAGTGATTACTTGGATCAAAATCAAGGAATGGCAGCAGAAAGTTTATGCCAGGTTCTCAGTGTGCATTCCTGTAAACAAATGAATCTAATTGATAGTGAGAACAGATGTGCGTTTTTTTTCAACTTCTGGAGAAAGCTCAAACCAATTTTCATTTAAGACAGACCGTGTTGCAGGTGTTCTCATTGCGTTAGAGCATTGGGAGGGTGAAAAAGAGGCAATTCTGAGCCTACAAGGCCTTGTTCTCACCTCGCCCCTGCCCTCCCTTGCTCTAACTATGGGAACTCCTTGTAGGAGGCTTTGACTCTGTTGAATCCTAGTTCTTAGCACCATACCTAGCATCTAAGACCGTTCAGTAAATTACACGTTCTATTTATTTACTATAAAAAATTTTATTTGCTATTTTCATTTTGTGTGTATAAGCACTTGTCTGCATGTATGTATGTATGTGCACCGCACACATGCCCGGTACCCATGGAACCAGAAGAGGGTGTCAGATCTCCTGTGACTGGAGTTACAGATGATTGTGAACCACCATGTGGGTTCTGGGAAGAATCTGGGTCTTTTCTAAGAGGAGCCAGTGCTCTTAACAACTTCACCATATCTCCAGATCCTAAATTATATTTTTTAAATTACAAAATGGAACTTCTAAACTTGGGATAGAATTGAAGTCATTCAATAATAGAACTAAGACTCAGAATATCTGTTGGAATTTAAGCTGAATGTATCAAGATTAACCTTCATAACCCTTCCATGTAAAATGGAAAAATTTTGTCCTTGGGTCCAAATATTTATTATACAGTGTCTTCAGAGAGGGATCCACAACTTGGTCATGTATTATATGAGAAATTTAGTTGACCATAACACAACATATATCAGCAGTGGGCTTTGACTGAGAAAAATTTTTATGCAATAGTAGGGCATATTACTAAAGACATAGCTAGACTAGAGGATGGGATTATATAATTCTTGTCTTGATCCTATTGATCAGGTGGTACTGAACTTCTCTTCTGGATAATTAAGCAAAGCAAACGAAAACAGCTGAATATGTTACATGGAGACGAGCCAAGGCAGTGAAGAGACTCAGAAAATGAAGAATAATTGGTGAAGTTGAGTTAAATTCAAATTTCAAATATCTGAGTACCTATTGTTTGGAAGAAGCATTTTATTATTTTCTGTATACCAAGAGGTCAAACCAAGGGCAAATGTGTAGATATTTTAATGAGACTGGGAGCATTCATAATTCTTTAGCTACAGACAGGTAGATATTTTAGAAAGAAATATTTTATCTAATTGAAAAGGATTTCCAAATTTGTCTAAGTTATGATGTACCTACTGGGAAGTGAGGCTTCTGAATCTGGGTGTTTACAAACAGGTACAAAGAATGCATAAAGTTTCCAGTACCCTGTTGAACTTGAAGATTCATAAGATATGTAGAGATAAGCTCTTTGGGCAAGTGGAACTGCCCCCCAAGGCCTGAGATGCTTCACTGATATTGGGACTGGCCAGACAGTGGAATTCTTTCCCATGTGCCACCCTGGGGATGCAGTTTAAGTGTATTTCTGTTTACCTGGTCCAGTTCTATTATACTTGGATAGTATAAGTCAGCACAGTTGGAATTTGTAAGTGGGAACAATTATTAATTTAATGTGTTTATTAGTCAATAGTTATGCCTACTAAAGTATTCTCTAGAAGTCAAGATGGAATAATATATAACCTTTGTTCTCAGTCCTCAGAAATATTTACTGTGTAGTGTGCCAGGACCTCTGCCCTTAAGATCAATATTTTATCTAGAGGCTCTGTTCTCAGACTTTGTTAACCATTTTGGTTTCACTTGAATGTATAATTTGAATGCTTATGATTTCTCCAAATCGACTAGCATTTCCTTGGAGGCAATAATTGATTCTCATTGTCCTTTAACTCTAGCACAGTTTCAAAGTACAGTGATTGGAATAATTGTAGGTATTAAAGAGAGTCAGATACAGATTACATCCCTGCAAATGTGCTGAGAACCAGAAGATATCCTGTAAAAGTCCAGTGGAAGAAGAGTGGCTGGAAAAGTGAAGGAATCTGGCTGGAGAAACGGCTCAGCAGTTAGAGAACTGGTGGCTACTCTTGTAGAGGACCTTGTCCAGCTCCCAGCACCCACCTGGCGGCTAATGACCATCTATAACTCCAGTTCTAGGGGATCAGAGACCATCCTCTGACCTCCTCAGGCACTGTAGGACATGTGTGCACTTACATACATTCAGGCAATACACTCATACAGATAAAATTTAAAAAATTAAATAAAACATTAAAAAAACGGAATCATTAAGGAAGTTTCACTTGGGCCTTGAGGATGAATTTAGGGGGAGTAGAAGTAGATATGAGGAGCTGAAAAAGTCAGATTGACTCCAAGGTTGATGAAATTTTTGCTATAGAGCCTGATAGTAACTTAAATTGTGGCAGATAGGCATCCTTGGTCTTTTCCAGATGATCTTACCAGCCTCAGAAGTCACTTAGTCAAATATATCATCTGTTATCAAGTATACACAGGAATGGGCTGTAGACACACTAGAACGTCCAGGGGTTGAGTTACCTGCAGAAAGGAGGAGAAAGTACTCTCAGAGTGGTCTGAAGCTTTGATTTTAGCGTAAGGGAATAATTTTCCTTTAATTAAGAATATTTTATTATTTTTCTTTTTTGTGTATCAGCGTATTGCCTGAATGTGTGTAAGTGAACTTGTGTTGTGCAGTGCCCTAGGAGGTCAGAGGATGGCTTCTGTTTCTCTGGAACTAGAATTATGGATGGTTGTTAGCTGTCACGTGGGTCCTGGGAATTGAACTGGGCTCTTATGCAAGACAACCAGCTCTCTTAACCTCTGAGTCATCTGTTCAGGCCCAGGGGATCATTTTTTTCATTGAAAGGATAGAGGTAAACTCAGAGGACTAATTCAGAACAAAAGAGAGTCTATTATTTCCAGGAGTAAGAGTTAACTATAGTAATTTGAGGATTCCCACAGGTGCTGGGATCCAGGTCTCCCTTAGCAAATAAATTTCTGCATCTGATCTAATAGGATTATGTCAAAAATTAATCAGGATTAAGGGCCAACCTGAGCTATCCAAGTTGATTCAGGTGGATACTGCTATATTTGAACAAATAATATTTACTTTGCATCTTAAAACAATTTCTACAGGTGCTTTTTCCTTTCTTTCTTTACTTGTTTTTCAGCAAGTATGCATTTTGCAAAATCCCAGACTTACTGAGTTTTTTCATAAAAGTGCACGGAGCTAGGAACACAGTGAGCTTGGGGCTTTGGAGACAAAGTTACTTCTGACTCAGTCTTTGCTGGGAATCTTTGAGTGTCTTTACCTTCTTACACTTTAGTTTCTTTAATGTAAAGGGAGAATGATGATAGTATTTACCTAAACAGATATGCTGAGGATTAAATGAGATAATATCTATTGAAATTTTAAATATGCCCAAAGGCAGGTAATGTATAAATTAAAGAGATTTCTTTAGATCACAGTTTTGAAGAATGAAAGTCCAAGATTGGGTGGCTTCATTAGTTTGACTTCTAGTGAGGGTCTTAGGGTTGGTGAATCATAACAGAAGATTCTTTAACACTGGAAGGGACATCTCTGAGAGTAATCACATGGAGAGACAGGAAGCTAGAGTATAGGGGAGGATTAAGCTCACTCTTTTATGACAGTTTACTGTCTTGGGAACTAACTAGGATCCAATGAGAGTTGGGCTGAAGCCAATGATTCTAGGGACCTAAACATCTTCTCTTAGCTCCCACCTCTTAAAGGTTGCACAATTTCTTACTACTGTCACACTGAGGCTAACCCTTCAACACAGGAATCCTTGGGCCAGTCTAAACCATAGCATACAGGATTTGAGTTCAACACATGTTTGCTGTGTGGTTATTGATATGTTTAAGATGAAAAATTGTGCTGTCAGAGATTTCTGTCTAAGCCTGAAGACAGACATCTTTATACTGAGAGGGAAGAGGAGATGGTAAGTTCTGCTGGAGCATGCTTATCTAATCAATAAGTGGGAAGTCTATGCTGAATTGGGATCTAGTTCAGGAGGCAGGGCAAAGCTGATTACTTTAATATGTTAATCACAGAGGAGGTCTGTAATACAGAATGCTTAAGAAGGCTGTTTAAAATGAAGACTGGGTAGAGCAATGTGGCAGTGGATTAAAAGCTGCAGAGGACAGCTGGAACAGCTGTGCACATACTGAGCTCCATAATAGCTAAGGAAAACATCGGAGGCATCACAGTACTTGGTTTTTAACATGATTGAAAAAGAGACAGGAAGGAAAGAGTTCTCTGTGTCAGGCCTCCTCCAAATCAAAGAAACACATCACAGAGAGAGATGTCTCTCTGAGAGAAGAGGGAAGAGGGATTAGGCTTTAGACTTGGGTTCCAGGACTGCACGGTAAACCTCAATCAGACAGAGCACATGGCCTCTGTCACGAGTATATTAAATCTATAGCCTAATGTTAGCATGGTGGTCAAAGAACTTCTTCTAAACACTTCCCTCAGTTTAGAACAGGGAAGTCAACACAAGACTTTGACTTAGCTGAGCCAGTGAAACCCAATACCAAGCACATCCTATCGACCTCTGTCCCCAGGTCAGTGCACAGGAATAGAGCCTCTGGTTCTTCCCAAAGTGTCAACTAGAACATCCCCGGTTGAATAAATATATAACTTATGTTATAGCTGGCATCACTCATAATAGGTCTGGTGGTCTTAGGTTTGTTTTAGCCATTGGTAGATAGCTCATAGCATCAAGTGCTTTTGTCCTGCTGTACTTCTGCATTAGACTCATTGGACGGTGGGCACCAGAAGCAGCACTACCTTGTATTATTAGTGATACAACTGTCCACTCCATTACTTCTCCAAACCTGAGCAGTCCAATATGGACAGTCATTGTCCACTTGAGAGAAGAAGGAGATGGGTGCCAAGGTGCTGCTTTGGAGCCTGAGACCAGATTCACCACAGTGCCAGGCAGAATCTTTTAGTGTCTAACGACACACTGTTGACTATGGTGAAGAATCCATGCCCACTCAAGGCTTATGCAGTGGCATATTGAGCTGGATTATCTTTTTCTGGACAGCACATCAGCTGTGGAATTAAGGACAAGCATGGAATGTGTAGTTTTAGATCTGGAAATAGTGATTATACACCAATCATGGACTGGCAGCAAACCTGGACTTAGTGTGCTGTCTATTGCTGAAACAGCAGCAGTGACCACAGATTCAGATAAAATAAGAAGCCTGTTTAGAAATTCCAGAAGAATGGGTACAAACAAAGCCATATTATAAAGACTGGAATAAATATCTATTCCTTCAACCTGAAGACATTGTTGATCTCCAACAGCTGTGGACAGCTTTCAGGGGCTGTTAACCTTACCTATAGACAACATTAAGCGCCAGAAACTGATCATATAGAAACTAATAGGTACAGATTCATGGACAGAGAAATAGTTGTTTTAAGAAAACTTAGCATGGTTCAAGACAACTCACTGAAAACAATCCAGAATATTCTCAGTGAAACTTAGAGTGAATGAAGTAACTAAATCTAAAACAGAAATCCTTGAGCTGAAAAGTACCTTAAACAAAATGAAAAATGGAACAGAAGGTATCACTAGCAGAACAGACCAAACAGAAGAAACAGAGACAAACTGTTTGAAAATACATAGTCAGAGGAGAAAGAAAGTAAAAGAATGAAGAGGAATAAAGAGAGCTTAGAGTTTGGAGGTAGTATTAAAAGAAGAAATATTCGGGTTATGGTAATCCAAATGGTAAAAAACGTATAAAGATCATTCAAAGAGATATTACCAGAATTCTTCCCAAATCAAGTGACGTCTACAAATATTTGAGTATGAGAAAATCAATGGTCACAAGTCAGATTCAACTTATCCAAGATTAACCCAAGATTTCTTATAATTAAAATCTGAAACATTAAAGACAAAGAATAGATTCAGCAGGAGAAAGTAAATGACAGTACATAAGAGTATCCAAAATCACCTCATATCAGACTTCTCAGTGGAAACTTTGGAGGCCAGAAGAGAATATGATTGTACAGTAATAGAACTGAAGGAAACAAAACAAACAGCAAAACAAAAGCTCTGCTAGTCAGGAACATTATACTCAGAAAAACTTCCCTTTAGAAATGGAGGATATTAAAATTCTCAAAGAAAAACTGAGAAATTTATCACTGCTAGGTTTTTTTTAATAGCAAATGCAGAAGGGAGTTCTGCATTTAATCTGAAAGGAAGAAAACTGCTAATGATTAAGAAGAAAACAATGAAAGATTTAACACTCATCTGTAAGAGTGATTATGCAGAAAATTCAGACTATATTAATATTTTACAGTGTTAAGCAATGTGCAAACTATAAAAACTAAAAAAGTTAAAAATAATAATGACATTAGTATGTTAGCACACAGGCAATATGGAAATGCAAAATTGGACATAATTCAAATTATGCAGAGGAATGGACTGCTTGCATACAGTTTTTGTTGTGTGTTTTTTTTCTATATTTCTTTTTTGTTTCTCTTCCTGTACTTATATTGTTAAGTTACTGTCACTTAAAATTAGCTTATTATAATCAGGACTTTAAAAATCAGCTTTATTGTAACCATAAAGTTAAAAAATCTAGAATAAACAAATCAGAAATAATAAGCACAGTCAAAACACATGCCTGAAGGCAAAGGAGACTATAAGAAGGTAAAACAGAAAGAAAAGTACTGTCAGAAGTTAGAAAACTAGTGCCAAAGTGGCAGTGCTCTGAGACCTTACCTAACAACACTTACTAATGTGAGTGATATCAGTTTTCCAAATTAAGCTCAATTAACTGAACTGAGCTTTTTAAAAATGTGTCAATTATATGCCACTTTCAAGAAAGTTTACTTTGCTTCTAAACACACACAGATTGAAAGTGAAGAGTTGAAAAAAGATATTCGATGCAAATGGCATCCAAAAGCAAACAGAAGTAGCAATAGTTATGCCAGATACAATAGAATTTAAGCCAAAGGTAATACAAAGAAACAAAGAAAGTCATTAAATAATGATGAATGAGTCAGTGAGAGAAAATAGTTATAAGTGTTTTTGTACTTAATTCAGAACACCAGGATAAATAAAGCAACCATTGATCAGACAAAAGGAAGAAATAAACTCCAAAACAATATAGTAAAAGACTTTAATATTCAGAAATTTTAGCAATAGACAAATCTTCCAGACAGAAAACCAATAAAGAAACATGAATATGAAACCGAACCCAAATGAACCTAACATACATAGATAGAAAACTCCAACCAACACTAAAGAATCCTTTTCACCAGCACACAGGATATTTACTATTTGGCTAGATTATATGGTAGGCTACAAAAGAAGTCTCAACAAACTAAATACAATTAAAATTATTGAGTACCTTTTCCAAACTTGGTGCAGTAAAAGTTGAAATCAATAAGAAAAGCCTTGAAATATTACACAATTAAGTAGAACTCAAAGAGCACATTTCTGTACTACTGATGGATCAAGGAAGAGAAGAAATAAAAACTCCTTTAGACATATAAAAATGGAGATACTGTATCAAGATTGGGGATGTAAAAAGGAAGTACTAAAAGGGAAATTCATAGCAATTGATGTGTTCATTTTTTCTTGCTGTGACATACATAGGATTATGAAAAACAACAAGGAGGAAAACTTTATTTGTCTCATGACTTCAGAAACTTCAGTGTGTGGTTATCTCCTTGATTTTGAGCCTTTGATGAGGAAGTATATCATGGCAGAAAGGTAGGGTAGAAAAAAATCTGCTTTCCTCATGATGGCCAGGAGCAGAAAAAGAGAGAGGAAGTGGCCAGGGACAAGACAGTCCCTGCAAAGGGATGCCCCCCGCTCCCCTGTGATCTACTTCCTATAGGTAGGCTCTTCTTCCTAATAGCCCATTCAGCTTTGAACTGAACCTGTTACTGTCTTGTGAAGGATTAATCCATTGTTCCACTATCATCATGGTCCAGTCACCAGCTGACGACCCAAGTTCAACATGGATGAGTCTTGGTAACATTTTATATCCTAAACAAATGCCTATATCACAATGCAGAAAATGACAATCTCTATTCCCCAAAGAAGTAAAAAAAAATCCCCAGACCTTCCCCAAACGCCCAAACTAAAGAACCCCCAAGCATAAAAAACCCCAACAAAACAAACAACAAACCCACAAGAATAAGCCAAACTTAAAATCAATAGAAGGCAAGAAGTAATATCAAAGTATAAAAAACTGATATGGAGACTGAATTACAAGAGTCGATAAAACAAAGAGGTAGTGCTTTGACAAGGCAACCAAAACAGAGATGCAGAGTAAGGAAAAGAGAGAGCGAGCTTAAATAACAAGCAGAGATGACAGAACATGCCTTCATGGCAAAAACTCTGGACAAAGTAAGTATAGATGAAGTATATCTTCCAACCAATAGCACAGACACACCAAGGATCATTAGAGACTTGTTAATAAATTATGTGACAGTCAATTTGATAACCCAGAAGAAATGGATAAATTCCTAGACACACATGTTTCCAGAATAAATCATCAAGAAATAGAAGACTCGAGAAAATCCTGACAAACAATAAGATTGACTCACAAATAAAGCTCCACAGAACAAGAGAGCTCTGGCTGAATTCTGCGACATTTAAAGAACTAATGTCAGATCATCTTCCCAAATCATAATATTCCAAAAAATTAAATAGGAGACAATTCTTCCAAAGTCATTCTATAAGGCCTGTATTACTCTGATAACAAAAACTAGATGAGGAGATATCGGCCACAAACACAGACTATGAAGAAGCAATTGTTCTCGATGAACAGAAAGGCAAAAATTCTTAACAAAATAGGAGGACACGGGAAAAAATATTATGTTATTAAAATTTGGTATGCCCCTTTGATAAAAAAACTTGAATAAATTAGATATAGGGAGAACACACCCCAACAAAATAAAGGGCATGTATAATAAGCCAACGGGTAATATACTGAATGAGGAAAAGCCAAGAACTTTCTTTTAGTTTAAAATAGCAGTGGAAATCCCAGCCAGAGCAATCAGGCAATAGAAAGAAAGGAAGTTCACTCAAATGAAAAGGAGAATATTGCACCGTGGCTGTGTGCACATGGCATGATTATGTATATAGAAAACCCAAAAGACTGCTGAAAGGATTCAAACTAATAACTTCATTCAGGAAAGTTACAGGCTACAAAATCAACATAGAAAAGAATTAGAAGTATTGGTATATGCCAAATAGAAATCAAGAAAGCAATCTCACACTAGCTACAGACGTTACAAAGGCATAAATTAAACCAAAAGGCAATAAATTATAAAACATTAATTAAAGATATTGAAGAGGACATGAAATATGAAGATATCCCATAATTGTGAACTAGAAGGATCAGTATTATCAAAATATCCATATTTTGAGGAGAGAGAGAAAGAAAGAGAGAATGAATAACCCCAAACCATAGGAAAGACAAGCAAGAATAAGCAAATGAAATTTTATCAAATAAAAAAACCTTCTGAATAGCAAAGAAAGCAAATTAACACGTGACTGTACTCATATTTGGAATAAAAATGTTGGTTGCTTAGTAATTCCTAAATATGTGTGGATTACAAAATGGAATGTTAAAAGAATCTAAAAGAAAAAAGGACAAGAGTGGTGCTTCCAGGGCTCTCTTTGAATGTGTAATTTTTTTGCATATTTAATTTTACCAGAAGAAATTAATTATGAGGGAGAATAGAATGAAGTAGCTGGAAGTGGATAGAAGAATCCATATAGAGAAATATCGCCGAAGTCAAAGAAGAGATATCTGATTGTGCAGAGATGGTGGCCAAGGAGGATGGTTGCGAGCTAGAGGCAGCCATTAGATCTCACAGTTACTGCATTGTTGATTTCCTTTGTCAGGGCAGGCCGTGGAGCAGCAGTGTTGAAACCCAAGCATATACTCATGATACAGTGAGGGAAAACACAAGACCACAAGGCATACGCCTCCTATGAGCCATTTTTAGTAAACACAATGACAAGAAACTTTAAAAAATAGCCCCTTGACTTTGTTGATGGTTTTTAAAGCCTCATAAATTATTTGACAATACCATTTGGTGGCTGTGAGCAATGCCGGCTTCCCCTGATTATTTTCAATCATCTAGCTCTGAGAGCCTCTGATATTTAGGTCTTGCTGCTGGTTCATTTCTTATCTGCTCTAAATTTGATGACTGAACTCTGCTTCCGGTGCCTGATTTTTGGTGCTTTCCAAAGACTGAGCAATTATTTCAGGTTGTGGTAGTAACATACTCCAGCCAAGTAACTCAGCTCATGGGTCATGAATCCCACGGCAAGAATATACCCATGTCAGCCTTCTGAGGGAGGCTGGACAGAACGCTACTCTGGGGAGTTCTCTGATGTAGGTAAGGAACTTTCTGCGTAAGTCTCTAATGATCAGTAAACTGAAGCCCCAGCAAAACCCGAGTCTTCTATGGTTACTGTAGGAAGTGTGTTCCCACAGACTCACTTCCCACTTTCCCATGCTGAGTCATGTCCTGGTTTCATTTACTCAACCAGATTGACACCTATTATCAACGAAACACACAGCTTTGTTTTTAAATCACTGATTAGAGAGTTTTCTGTTTTTGAAAACTAAAGATGTTTTAAGCTCAGCTGTGAGAGAAAATGTGAGCCCTGGGTTTTAGTGAGAAAAAAAAAAACTTTTCTGTCCACACATACAAACACAAACATACACACACCCACGGACATAGAAGGCATTACTGTACACATCAGTGATATACACATATATGCATAGCTCAGTATCAGATAAAATCTCACAATTTTGAGGAAATAAAAATCTTCAGGAAATTAAACTATATTTTTGCTACCCCAGGAACTCAAGAGAGAGATTAGATTCTTAAAACAAAACAGCCATAAATCTTACATCATATCTGAATCTGCAGAGTAAAGTGCCTGGCACAGTTTATCGGGTATCTTGTTCTAATGATCTCTCCTCCTCCGTCCTCCTTCCTCCCTTTCCTCCCATCGTGTTGTAGTCTCTTCTTCCTTGGCATGTGTAGATGTTTAGACATCTTTTCACATCAATGATAAAATATAAAGATTTAGACATTCACGTCTTAGGATCCCAACCGTCTGGAGCCCACCATAACCAATATGATTGTTCTTTCTATTAATTCCCTAAGAAGCTCCAAACTCCTTGGTTACTCTATATTCTGTTGTTTTCCTTTCTTTCGCTTTTTTGATAGGGTTTTGCTGTGTAACCCAGGCTGGTCTCCAATGGGTGATTCTCTTGCCTTGGCTTCTCTAGTGCTGAAATTACAGGTGTGTGACATCATTCCTGTCTCTGCTCACATTTTATCTTCCACACTTGCTTGTTCCCGTTTAGACCCAGTGTATGATTATGTATCTCCTGTCAATTCACATCTCTAACTTGGACCTCCTTGAGTTTCAGACTTATAAATCCATCTGTCTTTTTGATGTGTCTACATGGATATTTAATAGACACCTCAAACTTAGTATACTGTACTAAGTCTAATTCCTTATCCTCTCAGATCTTGTGCAAATGGATCACAACCAAAATCGGTTCTACATAGCTGTTGACTTTGTAGTTAATAGCAATACCATATGTCCAGCTACGTATGTCAGAAACCTTGGTACTTTTCTCTGTTTTTCATATATCCAGTATATAATTTATCAACAAACTTCTGTGACTCTAATATATGTAAAATATTCTTAGGACACAAGAGTATTTATTTTGTCACCTTCACTGCCACCATCCAATCCACCTCTAATCACGCCTCATCATAATGATCACAACGTCCTTTCATTGGTCTTCCAACTTTAGTTCTTACTTGATGATTTTTTTTCTCAATACAGCACACACACAGATTATGTAGAAAAGCAAGCCAATTATATTACTTTACCAAAGACTCTCTAATAATTCTTCATTTTACTCAGAGTAAAACCCATTCTGACAATGGTATAACAACTCTCTGATCTTGGCAAGAGGTTCCTTGTAGTAAGGCTAATCTCTGTGCCTATTCTAGTCACCCTGGCTTTCTGAGTGATTTTCTGAAAAACCAAGTACATTGTAACTTGAGGGTCTTTGCACTGGTTATTACTGTTGCCAAAGCTCATTTCCAGATGAATCTCTCACCTTTCTCCAGTCTCTCCTTCATTGAGATTGGAGATCAGCTAGTGTAAGCATGGTCCCATTTTGTTGTCCTTTCAACCTGTTCTGTCTCTTTTTCCATGGTCCCCTTTAAAACACCTCTTTTTCTTTCTTCCTCCTCCTCCTCCTCCTCCTCTACCTCTTCCTCCTCCTTCTCTTCCTCCTCTTCCCCCTCCTCTTCTTCCCCCTCCTTCTTTTTGAGACAGGGTCTCCCTGTGGTCCCAGCTGGCCTATAACTTGCTATATAACCAGGCTGGCTTGAACTCACAGACATCCTCCACCTGCCTTTGCCTCCTAAGTGCTGGAGTGAAAAGTGTGCGCCACCACCCTCTGCTCAAAATAACCACCCCTTAATATTCTAGATATGCTACTTGTCATCTCTAGATTGTATAAAAGTTCCACAGGTGTGGATTTTTGACAGAAGAGGTACTTAATAAACCATTACTGAATGACTTTTGGTCAGCTATTACACTTGGTTAATTTTCAAAACAATTGTTCTAATTTGCTTTTCTGTTACTGTAACAAAGCACTCATCAAAACAAACCTCCGGGAAGAAAGGGCTTATTTCAATTTATGGGTTACAGTCCATTGTTGACAGATGTCAAGGAAGAAACTCAAGGCAGGAGCCTGGAGGCAAGTACGGACATAGAGACCACAGAGGAACACTGCTTACTGCCTTGCCCCCCTGGCTTGCTTAGCAAAACTCCATTATATAGCCCAGATCCTGTCCAGGGATGGTACCATCCCCAGTGGATTCGGCCCTCCCCCATAAAACAGCAATCAAGAAAAAATGCCCAAAGGCATGGCCCTGGATGGAGGAAATACCTCAGATGATGTCCTTCTTCCCAGGTACCTCCGGTTTGTGTCAAGCTGACAAAAGCTAACTAGCATACAAAGGGAAGCAAGACAGCACATGACTGAGCATACCCACTCTAGAGTCAGATGTCCAGAGATCTGTGAGATCCGGAGCCAATTTCTTACCCTCCCCAGTCCTTAGCTTTCTCATATATGAAACAGAAATGCTGCTTATGTCTAATTCATAAGTTCATTATAAGGGGTAAGTGAATTCATTTAGCGTAAAGCACTTATTAAAGTGTGGGGTACAGAATGAAACATTATTTTTGTGTGTATGTGTGAGCACACCAGTGTGTGTGTGTGTGTGTGTGTGTGTGTGTGTGTGTGTGTGTGTGTGTGATGTGTAGCTGGAAATTGAACCTGAGACTTTGCATGTGCTTGACAAGTATTCTATTTCATGCCCTACTCGGATTGACTGTTCTTAATAGGAATAAAAATTAATAAGCACAATATGAGCTAGAATCAAAGTGGTCAGGCTTTATTCCTTTTGATTTCTGAGTTTGTCTTTCTTTGATGGATACACCCATGCGGGGACATTTGTTTAGAGAAGGAAGAAGTATGGATGTGAGACAGAAACAAATCTTCCACCAGAGTAGAGCCTTCATGACATGCACTGCATCTGCTTTCTGCCTGGATGAGGCGGTCTAGAAGCAGCTTGTCTGGAAAAGATTGTAACTGTTATCGACTCCTGGTCCCCGAAGACAGGGATTTAAAAAATAATAAATAGACTTCACCCACCCAAGGGTAGAGTCCACTATGGGAAAGATTGTAAGCGTCAGGGAGAAGGTGCATGACCATAAGGAAACAGAGTCTTACAGACTCCTGGGACCTTGCTCATCTGGACTTAGAGCAATGGTAACAGCATGCACACGACACATGCAAACTCAATCAGACAAAAATCCAGCAAAACTGGGGAAATGGGCAGGAGGCCACAACTTTATCAAGGAACTATTGGCAGCTGATCACTGCTGGGTGAGGGAGAATGGATCTTCTTTAAGGGAGTAACTCCAGATGGTTTGACCAGGCTCTAGTGAATGAACTCACATCAAGGGACATATGGGTACACAGGCTTGACTCAATAGGTCTTGACATGCATGGTAAAATGCATGAAGTCCTGTGGGCAGGCTCTGGGGGATGCAGAGTAGGAAGGGGGCTAAGTATGATTAAGATGTATTGTGTAAAATCCACAAAAATCCAATAAAATATATTTAAAAAATAATAAATAAAGACTGAAGAGATGGCTTAGCAGTTAAGCACGTTTGTTACTTTTCCAGAGGACCTGAGTTTGGTTCCCAGCACCTGTGTTGAATGACTCAAAACTCCCTGTAATTCCAGCTCCAGTGTGTCTGACACTCTCTTCTGGCCTCAGTGGTCACTCAAACACATGTGGAAGACACAAACACATACACATTAAAAAAGGGTAACATTTCGTAGTGATTGCTGTGTTTAGCAAGAAAACACAGTATGGCCTCTATCAATTTTCCAAATAATGTGGGGAATACTATGGTCTTTTCTTTTTTTCACTTGAGGAAACCAAAGTACGCAGGAAGTTAGCAACTTAAACAAGGAGTGTAAACAGTGGTGTCTGAGTAAAACCTAGGCACGCTGCACGCCTCTGCAGTGCTTTTTGTTGAAATGCCCATTCCCCCAACTTTGAGGCCTCAGAGCTTAACAGCTCCTTTGCTGCTAAGGGAACTTAGCAGAGTCTGGTGTGGACTTCTCTTCTCATTTCTGGGTGCTTCATCCCCTCAGGAGGGGCCCAGGAGAGGCATAGTGACCAGATAAGGGCAGGCCTCACAGTATCCTGGTATCAAGGACAAGCAGAAAAGCTCCTGATGAGGAATAAGCCATACAACAGGCTACAGTAAAAGTTTCTGCAACTCAGAGAGTCGGAGGCACCATGCCCTGGCTGACTGGCTGCAGCCTCATCCTGTAAAGAGGAGAAAAGGAGGCTCTTTCATGGCTTGAATGTGATAATATCCTCTTAGGTTGGGGCATTTTCACTTCTTAAATATGCAAGGCTTATTACAGTAAAGGTTACAGGGGCCTTAGGCCCCAGCTTAACCCCCAAGAATGTAAAATCTGGCAGAGCGCCTGACCAGAAACTTCTGCTTACATTAAACCCGGAGTTGGTCAGAATGCAGACTACTTTCCACAGAGGATTTAAACCTGTGATTTAATTTAGCCCTCTCTCCACGGTGACAATCTTCAATGAGACCCAGTTAAAGAAAAACTGGTCTAATCTATGTACGAATTAGGGTATTCATTTTCACAGGAAATTCATGTCCAGTAAGACTTTTAAAAGCTTTCAGGACCTTTTGAATTCCCCTCTTCCAGAGGGAGGCAGCTGGCCCTGCCCATCCTGATGTCAGGAAGCAGCTGGGGCACTCCCAGTTTCCAGACAGACAGATTTCAAACAGTAATTAATTCTGAGAATTAATTCATTTCTGGGCAGTCTGTGAATGATTTTCAGCCAACAATTCCATCCTATCATGCTAAATGTTTTTGAGGAAACTCTGAGGGATTGGAATGAGATGGCCCAGTGACCGCAGATATTTTGGCTGCGTGGTGTTTGGATCCTGGCTAGAGAGCCCGTTTCTTCTCTTCCCTGTGGATTCTTGTTTCACTCCCTGCAATCTCCATCCACAAAGTCCTGTCCTCTCCTGTGAATTTCCTCAGTAAACCAGCAGTTCCTTTTGGTATTACCTGGCCTACACTCATACTTTGCCTTTAATTGTCTGACGGTCTGATTAGCTTTGATGTTTCACTTCCTTCTCTCTATTCTGATGAAAAATATCATGTGAGAATCATTCAACTGCAGTCATACTTGCAGCATTTTCCTTTCTTGAATAACATCCTAGCAAGCTGACTTATTCAATTCCATCATCCAGGAACCTTTCCTGACTGAGTCTCCTCATTCTTTGTTCCTCTTTCCCAAATTCTTACTCTCCTCTCTTCCTACTTCTTTGGTGCTTTTTGGGTTAGACATGTATATTTTATGTATGAGTGTTATGCTTGCATGTATCTAGGTGCCCCTGCGTCATGCAGTGCCTGCAGAGGACAGAAGAGGGCACTGGACCCCCTGTAACTAGAGTTACAGATGGATGGTTGTTAGCCACCATCTGGGTCCTGAGATTTGAAGCTGGGTGCTCTGCAAGAGCAGCCAGTGCTCTTAACTGCTGAGCCATTTCTCCAGCCCCGGGTTAGGCATCTTATTTCTGTTGTTCTCCTTTTTCTCCTGAGCAGTTTAAACTTTTTGAATGTTGGAGGTAGTAAGTGTTTACAGACCTTCTTTCTCAAGAATCTCATTTGAACATAAAGATTCTGACACTCGGGTAGGTCACAGACTTGCTCAAGGTTCACTGGAAGACAGAGGCAAAGAAGAGCCTCTGCCTCTGTATCCTGGCCAGCGTTTCCTGTGTTGAGTTTTCTTTCCTTCTGTTACACTAAGAGCTTGCAGATTAAGGGCCACATTTAACCCTGGGCAAGTTTGACTGGATTTGCATGGAAATTTATAAAAAGGTTAATCTTTTAAAAAGGAGGATTTTGTTTCAGGTCTGAAGGAAGACTTCATAGTGGTTAAGAGCTCATAGAGCTAGGAAGCCCTACTTCAGACTCATAGTTTACTAACAGATTGCCATGGAAGGGTGGGCTGGACAGACTTCCTCTTTCTTTAGCCGTACAATGGGGTTGACAGTCGTCACCTTTTGGAGTTGTTAGAGATATAAATGAGAGGTGCGGAAAGTATGCAAGTGCTTCAGGTGCTCCTTCATCATCATGTCATGCTGTTGAGTTTCTCACAGAGCAAGACAACTTTGTTGTCTTCCTCTGGTCCCACATGCCTATCTGTCCCTTCTGCCCTCTGAGGACCAAATCTTGGCCACATCAGGGATTTTAGCAACAGTGAAATTTTGTAAGCTTTGTAAACGTATTCATTTGGAAGGAAAACTTGTCCGAAGTAACAAATTAAAGGAAATGATAATACAATTGAAAAACAGAGTGGCAATGTTGTTCCTTGCAGCTATGTAGACCAGTGCTGTGGGTGGAGCCTGTTAGCTGGACTACAGCTGCTAAGGCAGTGAGCTTTAGACTGTAGGAATAGGTTTGCTGGTGGAAAGAGAAATCAATTTAGGAAGTCATGGTCAGAATTTAAAAAATGGAACAGCTGCGTTCTTCAAAATAAGGGAAAATTGTTTTGTGAATTGGGATATGTTGTAAAATGCATTTCTGATTGTGAGCCCTCAATTAAAAAGTTAGAAAGGCCCTGTGCTGCAGAAACTCTTGTTTTGGTAGTTAGCAGAAATGATTTGTACATGACATATTTATTGAGTGAATAGATTGCCTCCTCTAAAATCTTTGCTTTTTGAGAAGGTTCTTTTTTATTTATTTGCTTAGAGGGAATTTCTGTTCCTGAAGGATTGCAGAGGAGAGCTGTCATCTAGTAAGTGTTCTGAATTGATCTAATCATAACTCATTCTCAACAATGGTGTCTACCTTGCACAATAAGGGCGTTTCCTGATTCTTCTTTATGTATGTTTTAAAAAGGATTGTGCACAGCATGTTCCGTGAAGACATTGGGGAGGATTCCAATGTTGACAGCTCTTCATTCTTCTATCAAGCAAGATTTCTTCATCCCACCTCTCTTATCACTCATCAAGGATCACATTCTGGTAGCTCAGATGTATTTTATGTGTTGAACTTTGGTGATTCTCTCTAGTCCTTGTCATCCTAAAACTTTCCTTTAAACTCATTATAAGTTTCTTCCACTTCTACTGATAAAAGAAAAGAGGTCCTGACCCTTTCAGGTAGAGCGAGAGGCTGTCTTATGCTTTCTTTCCAACTTGAGGCATGGAGGCACTCCATCAGATAAATCAGCCAACTCTCCAGGAAATGGAGGCTGATTTTAGGATAAAGATATGATTATGATATCTATTGTAAAATACAGACAAAACATAAATTAAAAGTAGATAAAAGAAGTCAATTTTACTGATAGAAATAATTCTTTTGTCAACATTAACAACTAAATTTTTAAAATAAACATGGCACTGAAAATTAAAGGTTCAGTCCCAAGCATAATTCATTTCCACACTTTCTTTAGTGACAAAATGTTATGGGAGAAAAAGATACCTTATATCAACATACAGATCCAAATGCAAAAGTATGACTTTTGACATTCTTACTTTATATTTTACCTGTTCATATGTCTCAAACACCAGTAATGCTAAAGTTTGGTTAAAACTGTTTGCGACCCATGCCTTCCTTTATGACAACCAGTCTACTCTAGTGTTTCATACTGGGTTGCACAGTTTTGATTCCGTGTTCCTAAATATGCAGATCTTAATGCTTTTATATGTGATGCACATTGTGCACAGCAACACAGGCCCATTTTGACATTTCTTACTCTTCATTTTCAGAATATTTCTTTCATAAATTCTTTTGCTTTCACTCGGTAATGAGGTATCCCATTTAAGAAAGTGTGGCAAAGTGAGATGGATTAAAATGAGGTGGATTCTCTTAATCAGTTTTAAAATGCTCACTGAAGTGTTCTTAATTGTAACATCAACAGATATGTAGAATTAATTTACTTGTAAATAGATCCTTGAACACACCTCTCTCTTCAGACACTAGCAACTGCATTTTTGCTTTTCATTTCTATGAACATGACTATATTACATATCTTTTGTTACAGAAACCCACAACTGGTCAAGGTGTAGAGAATAAGCACCTGAAGAAGACTCGGCACTGAATGGGACTCATATGCCACACTATCTCCTCCTCAGGGATCATTGTAGAAGAGAGGGCAGAAAGATTGTTAAGAGTCAGAGGCTAGAGATGGCTACATGGAAACAGTGTTTTCTGGAAACAAGGCAGTTGCACATATGAACTCATGGTGGTTGTGGCAGCATGCATAAGACTTGCACAAGCTCAAGTCAGACTAAATCCCAGCATGCAGTGGAGAGATTAGCAAGAAGTTTCATCTCTAACTGAGGAATAATTGGCCATTGATAGCTTCTGGGAGAAGATAGTCAGTTTTCTTTAAGGTTTATGGCCAGCAAAAATGAACAGAGGTCAGGGTGGTTCTGTGAGGAGATGGGGGAGGAGGGCTGGATATAGGAAATTCTCAAATAATAAAATATTACTTAAAAACTTATCTTGCATTAATGGAATTGCATGCTATTTATTCTGTAACTGGCTAATTTACAGTATGATGTAGTCACATGTGACAGAGTGTCGACCTTTTACAACCCGTTTTATATAGGATGCATCTATCATGATTTCTTTACTGTATGTCTATTTTTCTATAACTTGTGGATTGTGGATAATGCTGCAAACAGGCAAATACAAAGGGCTACAGTTTCTTGATATCCTTCATTTTTTTTTTCTTTTTGGTCTTCTTGAGACAGGGTCTCCCTGTAGCCACAACTGGCCTGGAGCTAGCTATGGAGACAAGGCTGGCTTCAATCTCACAGAGATCCACCCACCTTGGCCTCCCAAATACAGGGATTAAAAGCATGGGCCGCTATGCCCTGCTTGTCTCCTTGATATCTTGATTTCAAATTTTATGTTTATATATCCTGAAATGGGATTGCTCAATCCTCTGTTAATAATTCTATTTTTAATTTTTAAAGAATTATCATACTGTTTTCCAGATTGGTTGTATTGGTTTGCATTCTCATCCCAAATGTTCAAGGGTTCTAATTTCTCCTCAGGCTCTGCATTCTTGATTTCCTAAATGTATGAAACTCTTAGAAGAAAATATACAGGAACAGCTTCATGATATTGGCATAGGTAATGCTTTCTTGGATGTGATATTAAAAGAACAAACACCAGGAGGATATGAGGATGACAACAAACTAAAAAGCAAGAAACAAACATCAAACGAAAAGGAGACCTGTGGAATGAAGAAAGTATTTGCAAGCCTCGTGTCTGTCAGATGTGTTGCTGGTGAAGATTTTCTCCCACTCTGTGGGCTTTCTCTTCACTTGATTGGTTATTTCCTTTGTAGTAGAGAAGCTTTTTAGTTCAATGAGGTCCAAATTTGTCGATTGTTGACCTTAATTCCTGAGTGACTGATGTCCTATTTAGAAAGTTCTTTTCCTGCTCCTGTATCTTTTAGGGTGCTGATTATGTATCCTAACAGTTTCAGCATTTCAGGCTTCCCATTGAAGTCTTTGATCTATTTGTAGTTGACTCTTGTGCAGGGTAGGAGGTACAGGTCTAATTTCATTCTTCCACATGTGGAGATCCAATTTTGCCATCACTATTTATTGAGTTCTTGGCACCTTTGTCAAATATCAGGTGACTGTAATTGGATATACTCATTGCAAACTATATATCTGATAGAGTTAATGTCCAAATATATAGTGAATTCCTACAATTTCACTAATACAAAGGGTCTGGATAACCATTTTTCAAAAGATAACGTATAAATGGTCAACGGATAGATGACAAGTTTTCTAAAATTACTAGTTATCAGGGAAATGAAAGTTAAAGTCACAATGACTATAAGGAAAACACACACAAAGATAAAGTATCACTTTTAACTTGAAACAACATATTTTGGTTATTATTTAAATCCATGTGCAAGGATGTATTCCACTGATAGGCACTTGCCATTAAACTCAACAAATTGCAATCACTTGTCTTTCTGGAAAAAAAAAAAAGTTTCTCATCAGTGAGTGTGGTATCTTTTAAGTACTTTGTGAGAATAAAAGAAATTTCATGGGGTACAAAAGATTTTCATTCCATGTCATTGCAAACTATTGTTGAGCGCTTGTTTTTATAAAATCAGTTACATCAATGACATTCAGTAGCACTTTGTGCTCATCTTTTTCATCTGTTTTGTTATAATTGCTTGACTTTGCATAATGGAGTATATAAATTTTGTGTGTTTTGCTTTCTTTATGACTCACTCTGGAAATTGTTATTTTCATTGTGTTCAAAGCTGCCACTCAATAATTAGCTTAAACTTCTTTATACATAGATATTCACATTAGGATGCATATTCACATCAGAGCAGAATTTATGAATAGAATGAGCCTTCAAATATTCTTTTCCAGTGGTTGCATTTAAGAAAATGATTGCAATATAATATAATATAATTTTATGGTTTGCTTGTATTTGTGTGTTTTCGTGTATGTGGGTGCTTGTGCACATGTGTGTGCATGCATGTGGAAACCAGAGGGTAATCTCTGGTATCATTCTACTGAATCGTTCACCTTAGTTTTTGAAACAGAGTCTCTCACTGGCCTAGAGATCACCAAATAGATTAGGGCAGCCCCAGCCGATCCCCAAGGATTGCTTGTTTCTACTTCCTCAGCGCCAGGAGTAGAAGTGCTCCACCATTTCCTAGATTTTTTACATGAACTTTGGGGATTGAACTTGGGCCCTCAAGTTTATGTAGCAAGCTCTTTACAAACTGAAAAATCTTCTCAGCCTAAATGTCTGCAATGCTTTTCTATCTTCCAATAATATTTTCTAACGAGAGAATGCATTTTAATTTGGAGTTGTAGTATTTTTCCTGTATTTATTTCAGTTGATTTTATGTTGGAAGAATGATGGTTCCCATGGGAAATGATTTTTCTTTTTTTAAAAAATTAGAAAAAATTATTTGTATTTTATGTGTATGAGTGCTTTGCCTGACTGTATGTAAATGTACCACATTTATATAATGCCCGTGGAGACCATGAGAGGACATTGGAACCCCTGGAATTGGAGTTAGGAACGGTCGTGAGCCACCACAGGGATGCTGGGAACCTAACCAGGCATTTTTGCAAGAACAACCAGTGCTCAAAACCAACAAGCCATTTCTCAGCCCTAGAATAAGATCTTTCTTAATCCTTAAGATTTACTGTGCATTATATGTTTAATGAAATAAGTCTCAAATTGATTATTGTATAATATTTTAAACTCCTACTTAAAAAAAAATCCCTGCTGCCATTTATTTTCATGTTCTGTTAATTTGTATATTAGTAGTTATGGTGGTGGCGTGGTCAGAATGTGAAATGTCCTCCATAGGCTCATGTGTTTGAACACTTGGTCCCCAACTGTCAGTGCTGTTTTGAAAGGATGTGAAACCTCTAAGAGGTGGGGCCCTAATGAAGGAAGTAGGTCACTGAGGGTAGAACCTAAGGTTTGATAGTACAGCCCTACTTCCTCTGCTTCCTGACGGCAGAAGCGATGTAAATAGCCAGCCACTCCACAGACCAGTTATCAAGATAAACTATATCTCTTCTTGAATTCTGAGCTGAAATGAGCCCCTTCTCCTTTAAGCTTCTCCTTATTGGTATTGGTCACAACAGTGAGAAAAGTAGCTAATATAGAGAGGCTTCCAACTGACCACCAACTAATATCTCAAAGTATGAGATTTACTTAGGGCCAGGTTAATCTTTCCAGATAGTGATCATAAAAATATATCGTATCAATGATTTTCAATAATTTTGGGCAATTCTCGTCAAGTTAAACTCTTATTTTTTTTTTTTTAACAATTAAGATTGCTGAATTACTTGGAGTAAAAGTTGAGAAACTTATTTGGAATAAAAGCATAAAATCGATCATTCTTTTGTTTCTTTAAATTAAAAAGATTTTATAAACTTATTTTAGAATTTTGTAAAGAAATTAACAGAAAAGTATAATGCATCTGATTGCCCAGGTTCAATAAATATCACAGTTTGACTTATCTTGATCCATACCTTCCTTGTCATCTATCCCTCAGATTATTTAAAATAAGTTCTCAGCATGTTTATGTATACATGTTTCAGCTAATTCTAATCATAACAAACAATACATTTTAAAAATTAAATACTTAGCATTCAAATTTCTCTTATCGCCTTGCAATTCCATTTTAGTTTTTGTTGAGTTAAGGATATATTTTGAAGGTGGTCTGCACAGTATTTCTGTTTGGTTGAAGGAGGATAGAAAAGGAAAGAGTTTGGAGATTAAATCCAATGAGAAAGACTATAGAGGTAAATTGAATAGGAAAAAAGTTCAACTGTGGAAATACTCAGGTAGAATTGACTGACTAAGTTTAATATAAATAAATCTGAAACTCAAAAGGGGGATGCAGACCCTAACCTGTGACTGGCCACATCTGGTTGGTATCTGCTATTCAGTGAAATCTGACTATACCACTGGTCCTTGTAGGCCAATGACCAACCTCGAGAACCACCTTCATTACCATCAGGCTGTCCTGTTAGATGAGATCATCAAGCCTTGGAACAGGAAGCATTTACATGGTGACTGGGAAACTCCTTTGGGCCTCAGAGGAGCACTTGAAGTAGAACTATGTTCCCCAGAGTTAGTGAAGTACATGAACTTAGGACTTGTGGTGGCCATGGTGTGTGAAGGGGATGAATGTGGTGAAGACAGGTCAAGTGATGCTCTGGAGGACAAGCCAGCCAATTCTAAGCAGGCACCACTCATGAGGAATTCTGCATATAAACTATGATTCAGTGAAAAGTGCTGAAGGAGAGATTGCCAATGGTTTAAGCGTCACGAATTGGTTGACTACAAGTCTTGTGCTCATGACAGCATCCATGAATAGGGGTAGAGAGAGACCTTCTTCCTTCTCTTTGCCTACTGGGTCTCTGGACACAGCTCTTAATTCCACTGAATAAAGTGATAGGATGCACCGTTCTTTTCTAAAGCATATTTACCAACATAACCATTGGGAATTGGAGGAGAAAGAAATGTGTGTGACTGAGAGACATACATTTGAAATTGGTGTATTATAAATAATACTTAAAATTACGGGAGTAAAGAAGATAAATGAGATAGATCATAAAATAAGAAGTGAAAAGAACTCAGGACAGTTTTAAGAAGGGATCAGAGATAATAGACACCTGCTTTAAGTCTGTCTCTCCACTTGAATAGCTTCTGCTTTTGAGAGAGTTACCTTTATGTGAGTCTCAGGTTTCATCACTATCAAACTGTGGCAACAGTGGAAGGAGATGATGGGTGGTGGTTAGGAAGGGTTTGTTTGGGAAGCATAGGGCATTACCTTGACAATGTGAGCTGGGACATATGGCAGCGAGGGTGGAGAGAATGTTCTGTCAATTCCAAAATCTCATGAAATGTGAGCATTGGTATAATAATATTTAACATCACAAGATAGAAGAGCTTTTGCTGAAATACTCTGTAAATTGCCACATCTTAAGGAATTAACTTCTGATTATTGGAAATATAAATATCAAATTCAATTGAATACATGTTGTAGAAACTGTATTTTAGGGTAGACATGGCTGTGATAGTGATCCCACAAAGAGGAAGCTGGGTAGGTGTGTCAAGGTTATGACTTGTTTGGTAGCCTTAGGAGTTTGGTGCCTTAGGAGTTTAGAGGTCCTTGAAGCTCTGAATTCTGCTTCACTCTGGTCTTATTAAGGAACAAACATTAGGAAATCTGGCCTTGTTCTTATACCTCAGAACGATCTGGAAATTATAGGTATCCTAGACTGACCACCTGTCAGATCTGAACCCTGTGTAACCATTTCTAATACTATGCTTAGAACACTCACTCTTTTCTGACCACACAGACATAGACACGTAGACACACAGACACATAGACACACACACAGATACACACACACACACACACAGACACACAGACACACACACACACACACACACACACACACAGAAGTGATGGGGTGAGAAGAGGCCCTATTTACAAGGTCTTGCCATTGCCCTGGTGTTGAGGCTCCAGACTGCTCACGTTACTGTGAATTTGTACTTTTAGTCAAATGTTATTCATACAATCACATGTTCTTAACAGAGTTCTGTCTAAATGCACAAAGTGTTTGCAGACAACATTTTTAGGCTCTGGCAGTTTCCCGTTCTTTGCGACTGATTGATTAACACAGTAACATGAGCAAACATGAAGCAGAAGAGCTTCAGGTGACACATTTAATTAATGCTGCTCAGGCATGAAAAGAAAGGTAAGCATTCTGGTACTAGGCAATTGCAAATTATAGATTAATAATGTAATTTCTGATTTCAGAGATTTTCCCATTTTATTCTAAAACACTGAGGTCAAAATCCAATCAGCTCCGAAGAGGGTAGATGCAGGCCTGCTGGGCAGGACTTCGGACTGAGGGAAGCTTTAGCTTTTGCTCCGTATGCATTCCAGATTAGATAGAATTCCTAAACTTCATCTGACCTCTAGTGGCTCCTCGTGTCGATGGGCACACTTGAATTCTACTTTGAAGCTTTTTCTTCAGGCCTCCCAGTATTGCTTTATCTGGGTTCTGGAAGAAACCTCAGAGTTGATCTGCTTGGCAAATTTCTACCATAACTCTATTTTACAGATGAAGAAGCAGGCCACATTAGGCAATTTGATCAGAGATAAGGAACTAATTGACAGAAATGTCATTAATGATGGAATTAGGGTTTTTATATTTCTGGACTGTTATGACAGGGCCACCAGAGAAACATCAATACACAGATGTAAAAAGTTGCTGGTAATATATAAAATTAATGTTTTTGATACTACTAGTTGAAGACATCAAAACAATTTTGACTTAGTATCAGAATGTTTTATCTCAAGGAATATTTTGAAAGTTATCTTTGTCAAATATTACTAACTAGTGAATATTACAAATGGTGAATATCTTAGATGTATTTTTCTTGAACTCAATTGCACGTAACTACCCTGAAAACCGTCAGTAAATTGGACGATTTGAATGACTGAATTAGACCATCAGTTTTACTGTATTATTCGGTACTTGGTCCCCAGTCTTGTTCAAATTGGGATAAGGTGTGAATTTGTATACTCAATTCCAGCATCTTTAGTGAAATCGCAGGTAGTGTAAAATAGTGGGAAGATGGTAGGCTTCAAGTCTGAACAGATATGAGTTAGAATTCTGACTTCAGTGCCATGGCCTGAATGTAAAATGGCCTCCTTAGGCCATGTGCTAATCTCCTGGAAGGTTGTGTGTACTTGAGGAGGTGAAGTCCAGCTGGAGGAAGCACCCCACTGGCCCAGTTCTCGGGAGCATCCTGTTCCCAGCTCCTTCGCCCACCGCAAGGAAGCTCTTCTGTCGCATGTTCTGGCTGCCGTGGTGTTTTGCCCAAGATAAGCAAATTGGAATCTCTGAATCCATGAACCCAAATGAATCCTTCCTGCCGGAAGTTGTTTCTTTCAGGCATTTGGTCATTATGTTATAAAATAATTAATATATCATCTGTGTTTGTTTCCATCACTGCTGTAATAATAACCATAGGCTGACTTAAAGAAGCACATATTTATTCTCCTTTTTTTCTGGAGGTAAGAAAGCCCAAATATATTTGAAAAGAGACTATGGTATGTCAGTATACTCTCATTTTAAGGGGATCAGTGGCTCCTTCTGGAAGCTCCAGGGCAGTCCCATTCTAGATTGTTTACTTCTAGAGGTCACCAGCACTGCTTAGGCCCTGGTTGTCAATCACCTTCTGGTCATATCGCCTATTCTCTTCTGTAGTCAAATTTCCTTCTTATAAGAAAGTATATGATTGCCTTAAGAAAAATTTGGACAGTGTTAATGAGCATACTTGAATTCCACCTCAGAATTCTTAACCACATGACAAAGTCCCTTGTGCCATGAAAAGTAGCATTCACAGGCTCAAGCAATTAGGATGTGGACAGAGCAGTAGCCAAGTGCTTCTGCCTTGTCTCCTGTGTGTTTTCTCAAGGTCAGCACAGGTGCCCACCTGCCCTTCCTTCATTCTCAAGTTATCTATGGTTTTTTTTCCCCATTGGTAAAAGTTACCTTTTCCAACAAGCATATTATTAAAACATGGAATTGCAGAAATCATAGGAAAAACTTTTACAGATCTTCTAATTTTACTTCTCTCATTTTGTGAATAGGATCTAGGAATTTTTATAATTTTCCTGTAACATTGACAAAATCAGTTAGTTATCAGAGCCAGTGGAAGTGAGCTTGATTCAGATTGGGAACACTGAAAAAGGAAGGTGCATTGAAGGGTGAAGGCCACTGTATGTAGCAATGTCCACAGGATTTTGCCATGTTTTGATGCATGAGGAAATGTTTTCAAGATTCAGTAAATACCAGCTTCTCCCCCACATCCCCAGATGTCAGTCTTAGAGAAAATCCTTTGGGGAGCTGGTAGTTCACAGATATATCTGGTGTCCACACATACAATAACCGACAGAACGGTAGGTGCTACTCTGGGAAAACTAATGCTTGCATATCTGAAGGCACAGAAATTAAGCTTTTAAACCCTGTGCTGCTCAAATTGATTTCTGAAGATCACATGTGGCTATAGACAGCCAGGGTTCAGCTTCTAGCTTATGAGTCTCTAAGGACAATTTCCAGTGGGGGCTACAATGAATCGTTGCCATCAAGTTGTTAGACAGCTTTATCAGCCATAGAGGATTTGTGAGTTCCACTGTATACATTTATCTAATCAGTGTTAAAGAAGAGTGATTAAAATAAAAACATGAAGAAGAAACCTATAGACCAAACTGCGGCAGTATGTTGTCTCCTGAGTAAACCAAGTCCACGATAAGGCAGGAGCCATAAAACAAGTAAACTTGATCCTAGTTTGCATTCCACTACCCTTCCATTCAGTACACACTTTATGTGCCATCTGTAGGCTTGTGTAATTGATTGCCATAGGACATAATTATTTTAAAAGACAATTAATTTGATTACCAGCAATGAAGTTTTGATCTATGCAAACTAGAAGGCCACTCTGATGAAGAAAGTAATCAAGTCTCCAAATCAAAATTCAGGGTACACTCTTCAGGAGGCTGGAGAGACCGTCTTCTGGGCAAGACAGAATGAGAAGTTCTGCAATTCAGGCATTGCGGTTTCCACTTCATCCACTAGATGATGATCTCCAACCTAGAAACCAGACCTTGGACACGCTGAACGTAAATCTCTCTCTTATATGCAAAATCCGAAGGTAGGGTTTTATCAATTATTAATCCAAGGGAAAAGGAGGGACATTTTTTTAACACGGAGTATCTTCAGCGAACTTGCAAGAATATACTTCATCCCCTACGTTAACACTTACAATCTACTCTATAATGGTTAAACCAAAATCACAAACCTTGTAAGAGACTGTGATGGACTGAGTGAGGAACCGCTTCAGGTGACCCTCACTGAAAGTGGGCTGGCAATGACGTCCCCGGAAGTATCGCCTATCTTTCTTCTGTGCTGCATTATTGTCATTTTTGCTCAACAGCCTTTGAGATTTCCTTTGATTTTCTGTTGCCGCTTCTTTGACCCCCGGTGAAAGGCAGATTTCAGAGGTAACTTGGAGCCCCATTTGAGAGCAGTAACTTCTATTTCTAGACTATTTTTAAAAGATTATTATTTTTGTGCTGCAGTGCACCAAAGTTCCCGGTAATATAAAAAATATTCTAAAGGTAGAGTTTTAAGCAGAAAGCACCATGAATGTCAAACCATTAGATGAACATGCTCAGAATGTGCAATTTTGGCTTGAGAAGAATGGATATTCTAAGGTATTGATTTTCCACAGATATGTGGAAACTCTGACGTGTGAAAGATAGTGTTTTCTAGCCACAGAAACCTGAACAGACCGGCAAAGACCCAGGAAAAATCTCCTAGTTACAGATTATGGGAAAAATAGGGCTGCGGTTGACTCTCTGTCCACTAGATGGAGGTAGAGGAGCACAGAAAAAAATTATGTTGTGCCATTTATCATGCTGACTGCATAGAAAAGTCCTTAGGGAAGATCCACAGGTAGAATTTATGGATTTCATACCTTCAAACACCAGGCGAAAACACTGGCTTGAGGCATACGTATATTCTAAGGACTTTGATTTTGTACCAAAATTCCAGTCCTCGGCTATGAGCAGTTCCTACCTTCACCTCATTATGATGTTGCTTTCTATGTTTTCCAGCTGGATGTGCTGATGGGCTCCACGTTTATGCCATGCCAGACTCAAATGTCCAGGGGATTCTGACAGGATCAGGAAGAATAGCATCGCCTTGTACAGCTGTGTTTGATCAGCAGTGTTGAGGTCTTATCTTCAAAGGCCTGGCATTTCCAGTTTTCTAGTAGGGATCAGTTTCTGCCTCTTACCAAGATTCCTAGGGGTGAAGAATCCTTCAAATAGGAAGCAGATTTAGATGCTGGTCCAGGCACCAATAACAGCAATACTGGAATACTGAAATTAAGTGTGGTCACCCATAATTCAGTGGTTTCTCATCAAGGGGAAGAGTAACTAGTAGCTCAGATTCTTTCTTCAGTTCTCATATCCTTTTTGTCTCGGGTTTCTTTTCCCCAAATCACCTTTCCTGTCCATCATATCCTGAATTTGGAACCTGACAGGTGGGTCGTTGATACGCTTCCAGGTTTGGGTTCTTCGGCTGTTTTCTCTTCTGTTTTTAGTTTCCCGGAATTATTCTTCTATAATCCTTGTCTGGAATGCCACCTGATGATGGATTCCCTGATACCCAGTTCTCCATCTCCTCCTTGTGGGAGATAATACTCGTAATGAGCATGAACAGTCTATTTAAATACATTGGCAAATGGTATCTTACTCATAGGCCTATGCCCTGATGTGGTGATTATCTGGATCCCATCCGAGTCTTTATTTATGAAGGGTAGAACCAAGTGAATCCCCCTGAAAGAAGGAGAGAGAAGAGAGGGAAGGAGGGGGCAGAACCAGTTCCACCTCAAAAGAGACAATTTTTTGTGAATTCTGTTTTATTTGAAAAAAATGTTTGATATTCACATTCTGTTTCTTTTAATATATTACAATGCAATTAATTATTTAGTCATTGAGTAAAATTGCTCCAAAAAGATGCAGATTGCTTATTTTTTGTCACTGAATTTTCCTGGCCACATACAAATCACACCTTAGACTTGAGTCTCATGTTAAGCTTGGGCAGGGGGTATAGGTTAAGGTGATTAGAATCAGAACTGAGTTCAGTTTGATATCTTGGTATGATATTGGACCTCCATCAGTCTCAGGTTTTTTTCCTCATTCATAAATAGGGATAATTGTAACACCAAAATATTTTCATGAAATTTAAATGATGGGCTAGGCAGAAATGATAGAAAATTATACACAAGTGCTCAGCAAAGTCCCTGAGATGCGAGAGGAGGCATACGTAGTAAAGTTCTTTATAACCGTTATGAACTAGCCATTTAGATACACAGAACCTTCCATAGGCTCTAATTTGCTGCCTGTGTACCTAGTACGATATTTCCAAGTATGATAGACCAGGATAAAATATGACTTCTCACAATGCAAAGGCAACCTATAAAATACTACAGTTGCTTTATTATTGTTCCCTGTGGTTTGTGTGACCTGTAGAAATAAAACACTTTCAGAGAAAAGGAGTTGGAGTGGGGTGAGGACAGAGCTTATATTTTACTTCCATAGCTGAACTATTTGGCCATGAAATAATTGGTGACTTGGCAGTAGGCAGTTAGCTGATGATATAGCTTTTTAGAAGTCTGGGCAAGACAGCATTTCAAAGACAGGAAGGCAGTAAATACTTAGGCTACAGAGCTCAGTTTTAAAGTTTGGTTTCTGGTCAATAATGACTATATTCCCGGTTTCACTTTTTTTCTCTTGTAAATATAAAAGAGGGAAGTCCCGTCTGGTTCAGATTCGAGCTAATTCTTCCTGTTCTTTGAAAAGATTTTGGAAACGAGTCTGGGAAATGATCACTTTAAATGATCTTGTGGACAAAACTTATTAATATAGGGATGGAGGGAAATATGTTTTGGCTCTGATCTAGTTCCAGCTGGTGCAACCAGTAGATATTGTGTACAGCAAGCACAGACATCATCCCACTAAGTTCTGTATGAAGTAAGGAAACTTAATACCCTATCTCAGCACTGAAGTTTTTCACACACGAGCAGGAGAAACAGCCCATACTTGTACAACTGTGCATTTAATGGATCATTAATATATACTCTGTTAGCACAAAGACTTTCTTAATCAGTTAATTAATTTGTCAAATATAGAGTACTTACAAGTTCTGAAGCAGTGTGGTGTGGTTATGACTGAACAGGATATGCCACTTGAAGATCTCACAGTCTAACTACAGGGAGACACATAAACTTTTGGGTAATTAAGATGCAGCATCTAAGAAGTTGCTTACTATGCCTTGAGCAAGGAGAGGGCTTACCATCGAAGGCTTTGATGGACTCATGTCTTTGGAAAATTTGTCTAGATTGGATTGGGTGAATTCTGGCTGTACTGAAGACTAGGTCTAGAAATTTTAAAAGTGGTTATTTTAGGACATTTTATTTGCTTATAATTTGTTTATTTATTGCCACACTGGAAACTGAACACTATAGACATTTTAACCTTTAAAATCTAAAGGAAAACTTTCAGATAGCTGTGATTTCCTATGTAAAGAATCAAGGGTGATGGAGAAGTCCTGGTTGATTCTAAGGCTAGACCCAGTGCCCAGCAGAATGATGCTGTCATGGACATAAACGGAGAGACCAAGGAGGGTCAACCAATTTTGGTTTTGAGAGGGAGATCATTTTAGCATTGGTTGATTCTGAGATGTAACTTCTACATATATATTAAAGAATATATTAGTTGCTAAGGCTGTTGGGAATTTGTGAATGAACAGATCCTTATTCTTGGTATCTACTTACAATATCTTACATGTTCAAATTTGTAAAATTAGAGTATATTTTTGAATAAACTTGGGAAAGGTTATCTGAATATGTTAGAAGGCAAACTGGATCGAATTAAAAATATTTTGCTGCTTTTATTAATAGGTATTAATCAGGAAGATATAAATCATAATTTAATGAATAAAGTGAGAAAAGTTCAAGGGAAATATTCTAGGTGATAGAAATAATCAGTTTCCTTAAAAACTCTTGTTCTTATTTCTTTTATTATTTTAAAACTTTATGTGTATGAGTATGTTGCCTGCATATGCGTAAGTGCAGCTGTGTCACGCAATATCCTCAGAGGTCAGAAGAGGGCTCAGATTCCCTGCAGCTGGAGTTACAGATAGTTGTTAGCTACCATATGGGAACTGAGAACTGAACGCAGGACCTCTGCAGGAGCAGCCATTTCTCTTAAAAGAGTTCACTAATTTTTCACGTGTTATTCTAGTTCATCTTCTGCACTGTCGTGATTATTCTAAGGACACACTAGCCTATTGTACCATTTGTTTGAGCTTATCTACTGGCTTTCTTTTTCTTTCTTTGATTCTAATATTTGCATTTTCACAGCTGACTTACACCTTAGCTATTTGCATATATCTAAAGCTCCCTGTATTAAGGTATGCACTTCTTGAGGTCACAGAAAATGCTGTATCCACTCCTGTATCCCCTGGCTGTAGTACCATATCTTTCTCTTACTCTATTCTCAATAGATACAGTTTTATTATGTTCTGAATTGGGTACTGACATATTCGTATGCTGACGTCCTAGTCCTGAGGGTATTTGTGGATAGGTCCTTTAAAGCAATAATTAAGGTCAAGTGAAGTTGAAGGTGGGGTTCTACTCTAATAGGATACTCTTTTTTTACAAAAAAAATTTATTATTTATTATTTTATGTGTATGAGCATATTGCCTGCATGTATTAAGTGCACCCATATCATGCAGCGTCTGCGGAGAACTGTAAAGGGTGTTGAATTCCCTGGAACTGGCGTTATGAATGGTTGTTAGCCACCAATGTGGGTGCTGGGATTCAAACCTGGATCTTCTGCAAGAACAGCCAGTGCTCTTAACTGCTGAGCCATCTCTCTAGCCCCAGAATTAATACTCTTGTAAGAAGAAACACCAGGAAAGTATGCATAGGGGAAAAGACATGTGAAACACAGAAGGTGCCATGTGCAAGCCCAGGACAGAGGCCATATTGGATGGGTACTGTGGCCACAGCGATTTTGGAAGTCTAGGCTCCAAAACAGAGAATTTCTGTTAAGTTATTCAATCTATGGCATTTTGTTGTGGCAGCTCAACCAGACTACACAGGGTTAAATTAGGTAGACTTGATGGTTGCCTGTAGAAGCCATTTGGCATGAAAAGGCAATATTGATCGTTCTAGGTTGTTTGGTATTGTAGGTCATCTCAAAAGTTTGTCTCACAAAAATAGGGATCAACACAGTGTGTTTCCGGCAGAGGACTGATGGCTAATATATCCGCCAGTAAACATTCAGGGATGTTTAGGTGCTTTGAAGAAATGCACTCTAACAAGGGCTTTTTAATTTCTCCTGAAATCCTGATTTTTCTGTGTGAACTGCTGGGACGTGAAGATGACAAGGCAGCTGATGTGTTAGAGAGAAGAGCAAGAGAAGAATTATTGGGAATCGAAAAATGTGTCACAGGGCTTTCTAGGTTCATCATTCAAGCCTGTGGCATCATAATTTTTGATTTGAGATTATCCACCGTGGAGGGAATTTGGTTTGGACTTTGCTTAAACCTTCTTGAGCACAGAGATCCTTTGTATCTGCAGTGTGTCTTCCTCTGTTCAGTACACAGGGCACTCAGGGATAGATGTTTCCTATAATTTACTGCCTGAATTTGCTGGACACACAGTACAGCTCACTGTAGACGAGACCTGTGTTTAGAGGGGCTCTGCTGGCTCTCTGGCTTTCTCTTGTTAGCTTGGTTGATAATCTGTATTGCTCTGGGAATTAAGGTAGTAAGAAAACCAGAGAATTACAGTTAACACCCACACATAACACACCAAGACAAGAGGCTTCAGTGAATCCTCAAACAAGAAATTAGTGGGAAGTGTCACAGCAGAGTTCTGTTTCTTCACAGCTGCCATAAGTTTCTAACCATACTGTGGATTTCTTCATTTAGTTAATTTTATCTACCCGCTAGATTGTGTTGTGATGAAGTTCTCTTCTGCAATGATATGCATGTTGTAACTCTCCGTTAGTACAAGACCAGTGACTCTTTCTTTGTATGATCTATGATTTTGCAAGTAAGTCATTTCCCGTCTTCTGTCCCATTTGATTTACACATTGGCTGCACCAAATTTCAAGTTATTGCAAGGGCAGCAATTGTTTTATTTAATTCACTTCTTAGTTCACATAGCCCAGCACCCTTACTTTATTCCTCAATGATTCATTCATGATTACGTGGGTTGTATTGAAAGACTGAGGTAGTCATGTAAAGAAGTGGGACTTTCATCTTTTCTGATAAAAGACCGATCATAATTCATAGGGATGTTTGTTTAAGCATCTGAGCTATAGTGGACTTAGGTGATTATGAAAGCACGTGATTCTATGTTGTTCCCTTGGTTTTGCCTCATAGTTTTGTCATTTAGATCTTGCTTTGGTTTTAGCTTTAGCTTTTTAATCTTCTCTTACAGTGACTGAAAGATTCATGGTATAGGGTATTCCAATTAGAAATCTTAGATGACACAATTCATAGCTCTTCTGTGATATGCAGCTAGGAAGTTTCAACAAAAATAACAGAGGCTAGATCCTTTTTTTTTTATGGCTTTCTGAGTTACAATAAGTGATAATAATACTATTAATTTCTGTACCTTCATCCACCTTAGTTTATTTCTTTGTTTGAAATTTAGCCTAAATTGGAACATGTTTAGTGAAGTACGGTTATACATCATAGAATTATGTATGTTCTAACTGATCCTTGAAAACATAAAATAATTTTCTGTAAGTTTCCATGTTATCTGCAAGACACAAAACGTGGAAATGGATAGAAAATGCTTTATGTATTGTTTAATATTTTTCTTGAAATTTAAGCTACATTGAAAAGATTGTGACTGACATTGAAACCTGAATAAAACATCAGTTTTGACTTATTTGATCAATCAGTAAATACAATTTTGATACAAAATTTGGTTTATGTCTAGGGAAAAAATTCAAATCCAAAGTTGACTGAATTCTATAAATGAATTAAGATGTGTTTAATGTCAACAGTAGGAGTGTGTCTATGATGTTATGAGAACTTCTATGATCGAAATTTCTTGCCTGTATTTAATAATGCCTAAATGTTTTGATGTTTGCATAAAACAATAATTGAAGAAAGAAGGCATGCAAATGTTGGATTTCATTTTATAACTTGACTTTCATGCTGAATTATATCTGACGTCACTGATACCATGAAAAAAGCTAAAAATAGCTTAGGAGATGCCCAAGTGGTGTATTTCCCATCAAGACAAAGGGAGAGAAGGTACTTGAGCACTTCTGCTGAGTGATGGTCACTAGATGGCAGTATGCAGCAAGGAATGGTAGGATCTGAGGGGGTAATCTGCTGGCTCAGAGCCAAGGACTATCCAGCGTGAGCACCCTTACTGCACTAAACCAGAGAAAGCGGGATAAAGATTTGAAAATGTGCATCTGTAGGAAATCCTAGGAAAAATAACCTTTGCCAGCTACAAGCGCTCAACTGCTGAGGCTGGATCTGGGGTGATTCTGAAGGGTCATTTTTCTATTGGGTTGTAGGGTCTTGAAGGTGGAAATACCTGCAGCTCTTTATAGGGCAGGGTGGAGGTGGTATTGGGTGTGCTCCTCTTCTTGCTTCACGTTCTCTCCTGAGGGCGATCTCATTGACCCCATGGCTTCATTCTCACCGATATTGTAATGATGGTCCACAGATCTATGCTGTTTACTCAGTGTGTCTGTTTTAGCGTGTTTCATAGACATGGCTAATTCTGCTAGTCTCTAAATTAACTTTAAAGCCTGGTGCCCTGAAACCCACTGTTCCCAGTGTTTTCCAGTTTGTTGTTCAATTTATCCTAAAACTAGGAACCCCTCTCTCTTCCTCAGTCCTTACACTCAGTAGAACTTATAGCTATTCCATGCTATGGTCTGTTCTTTTCTGCCTCTGAGTCTTACTGCCTCATTTTGCAGCACATGAGTCTACACAGAATCTTTGAAATATTTGCTGTAAGTCCATTCTTGCTCTCTTTCTGTGAATTCTCTGCAGTCAGAGTAACCTTTAAAAATGCAGATCAGGTGATGACACTGTGGCCTTTCCTTTTGGTCTTTTCCTCTCTCTGCTCAGTTTTTATAAGTCTGTCTTTTAAGAGCTTTGTTTTTTTTAACTTGAAGCCTTGGACTATGATGACAGCATGATTTGGAATGATATTCCCTTTTGCTCCTTTTAAAATTAAAAAAAATGATCTTATCTTTCAAGCATCTTTCCAACCATCACTTTTTCTCAGAGTCTTCTCTAACTCAGGAGACTATGTAAGGCTTTCCTATTTAATTATTGGCTGCTTCTCTTGTAACTACGACATGTATAACCACTTGTTCATTCTTTCCCACTAGATCATAAGTGCCATGAGGAAAGAGACCACGTCTGTCTTATCTATCATAATGTCTTTGGTGTCCAGCTGTTCTGGGGATATACTTGTCATTCAATAAATATTTGTAGAATGGATAATTTCATGAATGGCAATATTTGTGAGAACCAAATGAGTAATCTAACAGACATAGTTTAATTCTTTTTACTGACGGCCATTATGGTATGGGACTGGAGTGGGCAAGCTTTGAGGCTCTATAGAAGGAGAAGGTGGGTTAGGGTCAAGCATGTCTAATGGTATTTCTCCTGGAGTGTAATCTGGGTCCATGACCTCCCTGCATCCCAGAGGAGTCTCACTCCATACTTCAGAAGCTGGGGGAAGGCGGAGACTCTTGAGAGCAAATGTGATGTTGACTCCCATTTACAAGCCTAATTGAACTGTGTTAAACACAATAACATGACAAACACAACTAACAGGGCTTGTGCCAGAGATCAAAGAAAGAACAATCATTTTGAAGAGTAATACCTTTCTTTTTCTGCAGTAATGTAGGGGAGGGATACAGTGTGCTTGGAAAGTATATAGTTGTACTTTTCCAAAAGATATTCTGTGGAAATTAAAATACTTTATATCTATATTATATCAGCCACTTAATGATATGTGGCATCTGAGCACTTAAACTGTAGGAAATGCAAATTGTGAGGTAAATTTTAAATTTTGCTTGCTTTTAATGAATTTGTCAACTAATTAATACTTAAATTTAAATAGCCACACATGGCTGGTGCCTACTATATTAGATTGCTTTCCATGGGCTGAGAGGATATAGATTTTCCTGAAGTGATAATGGCTGAGCACATCAAATCTTTCCTTGCAGAGTGCCTAGCATTACAAAGAACCTGATTAATGCATCTGACATGCTTTTATTTTTAGTGATGCTCTTTTTGTAACCAGCATGTAAAATAAAATCTTTTTGAAGTAAGATGTGGAATAGCAAAATATAAGGACCTAGTTTATAAACCTGCCTTTCTTTCATTCTTGGAGTATACTCTCATCTTTTAATTCAATAAAGTGGCTTTACTTCCCATTAGATAAAAATAGATGTTTCAACCTACTCTATAAACCACTTTCAGAAATCAGTTGTTCAGAGTATCATCTTGCCTTCTGTTACATTAAGTAGTAACTCTTCAAAACAAAGAAGTCGCTATGCTGGAATTCTGGGAGAATCGCTTGATGCTTATATGGCATGTTTCAAGACATAAAGTCACTTTATAAAAATGGATTAATGTTTCTAATTCTTGTTCATGTTTAGTTTTACTTGCTCCCTAATGTTTTCATGTGAGTAGTGTATGAAGTACACATAACCTTTTCTGTGCGAACATGTACACAGGAAATTCAAGCCTGTGTTTTTATGGCCTATGTGAGGTGGATAGGGAAGCCCATGGTAGAAGGAGAGTGGGCCATTGACTTTGAGTGATTGGACTGTAATGATAAACCTAGCTCTGCTGAGCTGTGAGGAAATAGTTAATTCTGCACAACTATAACTCACTTGTCACTTTGCAGCTAGAAGCTCTACCTAGTGCTCTGTGGTCTAGGACAAAATTTAATGTGCATATGAATCACCTGCATGTCTTAAATTTCTGATTTTGATTCCACGGGTTTGTGTTTAGGCCTGAGACCCTGTATTTCTAACACTCTCTGGAGAAGTGCTATTGCTGCTGGACTTCACATTGAGTAGCAAGATGGCTCTGGCATAAATTTGATTTTGGTGAATTTTACATTGAAAAATCATCGTCCATCACTGCAAAATTTATTCTTAAATCTTGTCAACTGTAACATTGTGCTATCAGTTCAGCTGAGAGGGTAGGGAAACATTGATTCAAATTCTTTACTGGAGTAGAAAAGCAGCTCAATACAAGCTGATAAGATGTTGGTGGCCTCCTGTTCACATTATCAGTGGAAAAAAGTGGCAGGTAAGAGTTGAATGCTTATAGCAGACAACTGTAAAATTTATTAACTCTTGTCAGGCCATCTCTGTGGATTAGGTCAGGGATTGTGCAATGACTCTGGACCTAGAGCGTTGAGGTTGTGCTTTAGACTTGACTTTCCTTTGATTGGCTGACTTACTATAAGGATGTGATTTAGTTTCTTGGGTCCTCAAAGTTCGCCTTTCAAATGCTATGTAGTGGGGAACATTCCCTATACTTTTCTTCTTGACACAGGTATAGTTACTTAATAACAACCACAAGTATAGTCTGGGGTACTAGGAGGAGGAGAAATGAATGCTTAGTGGAAAATAAGAGCAATTCAAAAATAACAAAACTTCTAGGGAGAGTGAGGTCAGAAAGATGGTGGAATGTCTGGCATTTGTCTCCTCTAAGAAGTATCAGCTGAACACTGATCCATGAGCAAAAGCACATTCTCAAGAGCCAAGGATTCCATGTGAGAGATTATGGCACTTGAGTGAAGCACAGAAACAAGAAAAAGAGGTATTAAAGAGGATAGGAAGAATGATTTCTGCCTGCTCACGCTCCCCATCACTTAGCTGCAGCAGAATAACAAGGAAGAAGATACCCTTTATGCGGGGAAAGCAGAGCGAAGTGAGCGCCGCCCTTTGTTGTGACTGGAATAAGCCCATCCAAGAAAACTCTGATGTTAGGCTGGTCTCTGTTGACCCAAGTTCTGGGGCCAGCACAAGACTGGCCTCCATGGCCCTAGCCACCAGGTCCATTTATGTGGACCAAGGTGCTATATAGTTTGGGTCTTGGAAATCCCCCAGAGGCCAATGTGCCAAAGTGGAGGTAATAGAACTTTGGGGCACCTTTTAAAGTTTCAGTTCATTGGGGTGTGGGAAAAGTTCCTTCTTCATCCTGTTTCTGTGTTTCATTTCCTGGCATGAAATAAGTCAATCTCTTACATGGAGAGAATAGAATGCTAGTTACCAGGGGCTGCGAGTTTAAGAGGCATGGACAGGCTTGAAAGCCTATAAAGTTTCAATTCTGGAGGATGAAAAATTCCCTACATTGTTTCCTGTTGATAATACTGCGTTGTATACTTGCTAGTTACTAAGTAGATAATACATGTTTCTAACACACACACATGTAGTCTCTCTCTTATATATTATAATTACATGTTAGTTATATCATTAAGGCTAAAAGTGTAATAATACCGAGTTTGCTCTTTTCCGGGTTTTATAGATCAGTATTCTCCATTTGTAAATCTTTTATTTTTGAGAATTTCATATGTGAGCATTGTATTTATATCATTCGTACCTATCCGTTTCCCCCTTCCAGCTCACACGGACGGACCTGGCAAAGCATTCCTAATGATGAAACAGTAGCACTTTTATCATGGAGAGAACCAACAGCAGGCATCTGGGGCTCTTTCTTGGCTGGCTTTATTTGCTGTCTATGACTTTCCTTGGCAAATGTTCCATATTCCTGGTATCTCTAGTTTCCTGGGGTCTAAAGTATAATTTCAGCTTCACTTTCACAGTTTTATGCATTGCCCTCTCAGGAGCTACCTGATGGAATCTTGACCTTGACACATATTACTTGAACTCCCAGGCTTGCCTCTGAAATCCGGATGGATGCCTCTGTGACCCCACATCTCTTGCATTCGTCATGTCTGCAGAACTCACATCACATGGATGATACGAAGCTCTCTTCATAGTTTGAAAAGTAACTGTCTCCTTGGACCATGGCTGAAATGGCCTCTGAGTATCTGGATGGTTGTGTGTGTGTGTGTGGATACGTTTAAGTGTCTTCAGGGAAGCTTGATTATTTAGAGTTCCCTTCTCAAAGCAAAGTTCTTCAAATGAGTTTTCACATTTATATCCTTGATCTTGCAATGGGTGGGGCCTGGCCAACTGTCATCTTTTCTATTGTCCCATTGTGAAACACTTCTTTTTTATTTTGCTCTGAGACAGGGTCTCTCAGGAGCACCAGCTGGCCTGGAACTTGCCACATAGGTCAGGCCGGCCTCTATCTCACAGAGATCTGCCTGCCTCTGCGTCTTCAGTGATGGAATTATAGGTGAACAACACTGTGTCTGGATTAAATTGGTACCAGCTTAGCTCTTTTTCTGGCCAAACTGAAAATTTCATATTATTCTGTTCTGTTTGCTCCCAGTTCTCACTAAAAGTCTGGCTAACAACAGCTGACAGGACCTATGGCACACACTGAATGCTAGACTACTTGAAATTTCCTTCTCCAGATTGGTTTCCTACTTTAAAACTCCTTTACAGTCTTCCACTGTATTTCTGGGCACAGACAAAATATACACTAGGTCTTTGGCAGAACATAATAACAAGCATGGCTTCTAGTCCAATTCCCAGTAGAATTCTGATTTCCGCCAGAATCCTCAGGTGCACAGTCTTTATTGTCTGAATTCTTATTGGCATTTTGGTCTACTGAATTCTACCAGAAATACCCACTAAGCTCATTACAACTTTCTCCAAAAGTTTCCAAATTCCTCCCAAAAGCTAGTTTCAAAAGCTTCTGAATGGCATAGTCTGGCAGAATTAACACCAACACCTTCTGCTTCTGATAGCAACTTTCTTCTAGTTTCCTTGTATGAGGAAATACCTCAGAAAAGTGCCTAAGGGATGAAGTCGTAGTTTTGGCATATGATTTAAAGGTTTAAGTCCACAGTCACTTGACTTTATTGTTCCTGGGTTCATTCACGGTAAGATTAGCATGTCAGTGTGGAGCATGTTGTGAAGCAAAGTATCCTTATGGTGGACAAGAGACAGAGGGCGACAGGAAAGAGATAGAACAAGATGTATCTTTTCAAGGCCCGCTGCCAGGGATGGGCTTTGTCCAGCTAGACCCCACCTCCATTGAATTAAAATTTCATCATCCACTGATGAAGTTAGAGCACTCCTGATCCAATTTTCTGTCAATAACGTCACTAGTTGGGCTCTAAACATTCAACACATGAGCATTCATGGAGCATTTTATATCCAAATCCCAACATCTATTCTCTACTGATTCATCTTAACCTTTTGATAACCTTTTCCTCTCTTCTAGCATGCATCTCAGGTGACAGTTGCTCTGAATGAAGTCAAATTTTTCTAATAAATGCTTCTTTTTCCTCCTCAGTCCTGGAGATTGAACACAGGGTTCCATGTATACCAAACCATTAAGGTCCACCCTCCACCCTGGCATACATTTTCATGCTGTTTCCTAGCTTGACTTTTCTTTGTGTACTTGATGAACTCCTATTGAGTTTTCAAGATTCGTTTCATAAGCCTACTCATTTCTAGCACCTTGTGTCCGTCTTTCTAAGCATAGTTACCCCTCCATTCTCCCAAGGACCTAGGCATATGCTTTTAAAATAGCACTTATCAGTGAATTCAATTCATGATTATTTGTATCTGGTGTTTTAAAAAATTTAAAGTCTTTGAGAATATTAATTAGTTTATTCATATGCACATCTCTTACTGACATTTAGTAAAATGCCCTATAGTGTGTTGAACTTCCTGTGCTAAATATTGTTTTGTTCCTTTGATATGTCAGATAAAAACTGGCATCTGTATATTATTGAAGAAGCAAAAATTCTGACTCATAAGTCATAAGCAGACCAGAGAATGACCTGAGGGAAAATGGAGTTATAGGCAATGCTGGAAAGCTGATCTTAGCTCCAGACAAACAGCAGGTCTATCCTTGTGCATCTACCACTCTATTCATGTATTCTCTTCTTGGGGGCAAGCACCATGTATCTTTTTTATCTTTGTGACCCTAGACCCTAGTTGTATTAGTGCCATGAATATGAGGTATCCTCCAAGAAGGCTTTTGTGGTGAAGGCTTAGTCCTCAACAAATGGGGTTATTGATAGATGACTGGATTATGAGAACAGTAATCTCATCAATGGGTCAATCCACTGGTGAGTAGTTCATACTGAATTGACTATTAGGAGGTGGAGACTGCCTGGAGGAAGTATTTCATTGTGGGTGTGAAGGGGTTCTTTATCCCAGGTTCTTCTCATGCCCACTTTCTTCCCAGCCATCTGGATCTGAGCACTATCTTCTATCATTGGCTCCTGCTGCCATGATATTCAGCTTTATCACAGGCCAATTGTAATTGACACAGTGGACCAAAATGGAAGTATTTGAATCTGTGAGCCAAATAGAACTTTTCTCTTTTTAATTTGTTATAATAACAGAGTTCTAGCTACCACAGAAAAAATTTTCTATGATCGATATAAACATTTTATATACACTGAATATATATAAATTTTTTAAAAGTCTGAGGGACGGAAATTGAAAATGTAGCTAAGTACACTAAAGTTAGATTATTGGTACAGTTGAGTCTCATTTGGAAACCTTTGAGAAAGAATCAGCATTTAATTCTTGGCTTCAAAGTCTTCTTACATTCCTTGTTATGTGGAGTTCTTTTATGGTTGAAACTAACACTGGCTGGTCGACTCTCTTATATTATGTCACTTTGACATCTTCCTGTCTAGGTTCTCCATTTATAAAGATTTTTGTGACTTTTTTGGACCTATATGGATAGTCAAGAATAATATTCCCTTGGGTCTGTTGTAGCATGTCTACAATGCCAGCACTCAGGAGGCTGAGGCTATGGCATATAGCATTGATAGTCTGAGAGAAGCCTATGCTCCAGCCTCTTTCTAAAACAAATAAACACACACACAAACCAGCACCAAAGAGACCTTTCCCATTTATTTGCCAGCTAACTTGCAATCTTTTTTTCTTTTCTTTCTGGAACCCACTATGTAGAGCAGGCTGGTTTTAGTCTCACAGGAATACACATGCCTCTTCCTCCCAAGTGCTGGAATTAAAGGCAAGGGTTGCCACACCCAGCATCTAACTTGCAATCTTAGCTCTATCTGTAACTTAAATTTCTCTTTACAGTTTATTTTAATATAGTAACAGGTGCTAGAAATCAGGACTGGAGCCTTTTCTCTCCTTTTTCTTTGTTCCTTATCTTCCTTTTTCTCTTCTCTCTATTATTTATTTATTTATCTATTTAGTGGTTGTATGGATAGTGGGAGATCAAGGTGCTTTGTGGAACAAGGAAAGAGGAGCTGTAGGGAATATGGTATAACTTTGGGCTCCAAGGTATTCAGAACAATTATGAAAGCAATGGTGATTGAAGTGGAACTGGAGGTGTGTTAAGGAAGAAATATCTTAAGAGTAGAAAGTGTCATTCACAGGACCTGATAGTTGATTTTGTTGTTATAAGTCAGCGTGCCAGGCAGATCCAAAGGTAATGCCTAAAGAACACCAGAAGTTGTTCATAACTTTGTGTAGCACCCTCCCCTTGACTATAGGCAGGAACTGTGAATTGCTTCTAGGCAGTAGAATGTGATCAAAGTGATATGACATCACTGCTATGATTACGTATTTATGGTAGACATGGTGCGATGTTATTTCTATGGTTAACCTACACCTTATTAGACTTCAGTCCTAGAATACTGGCATTGAAAACTCTGTTAGTGGGCTCCATGAAGTAAGTAGTCCTACTGCAGGTATCCCTTGGGAAGACAAGCAGCCTCCAGAAACTGGGAGTAATTCCCACCAAGAGCAAGCAAAGAGCCAAGGGACCCAGTATGACAACTGTAAGGAAATTAACCCTATCGCTAACTAGTAAATTTGGTAACAGATTCTTCCCCAGACATCCAGATGAAGTACCTCCCAGAAGACAGATTAGTTTCCCTATTGTAAAACTCTAAGCAGTTAAGCTGCACCAGGACTCCTGACCTACAGAATCTGAGCAATAGTAATATATGTTGTTTTAAATTGCAAAATTTATGCTATTTTGTATTCAGCACCTGAAAAAAAATGCCAGCTGTTTGAGAAGCTGTGAGTGGGAGAAGTTCTGTCCATGCTTGTTGGGGAAAGAGTTCCTGATCGTTTCTCTGTAGTTTATAAACATGAGAAAGTCCAAACTGAAACTCATCACTCTTTATCCTGTTGTCAGTGAGAAACAGAATTTACTGTTCTTAATTCTCCTGGAATTTTCCTGTCCATTTTGAGGCCTTGACTTTCCTTGCAACTGAAGGTCATAGTGGGAGACTTCTGTTTTATTAATCTGCACAGTAGATCTGTCATAAGTTTCTTGAAGGATTTGGGGAGCTCTTTTTTTTTTCCATGAGAATTCAGAACGGTCTCATTTGCCTAAAGTGAAAATTCAGGTAAATTTGGGGGACTCAAATTGTACACAGGTTTCCTGTATCTGCTATTTGATCCACTTGCACTATTTAATTTTTTTCCACTAAGATCAGTGAAAACTTGAGATTTAGATTTCTATAAATTCATTTGAAGGGGCCGTTATGAATTTGTTTAGTATTTAGGTCATAGATTTTTAGCAGTGGAAATGACTTTGATAATTACCTTGCCCATATACTCTCCTTATTTCATAGATGGGATATTTGAGTGTAAAAAGATTACATGAATTGTCTCACAAGCTTCACAGTTAATTCTTCCTGAAGATCAGTATCCAAACTCAGTTTCCTAGTTTTCACATGTATAGAATCAGAATTTATGAAAGAAATTATTAGCCTTCTGAGTTATTCTTTAAAGTGAATCAAATTGGGGCTGGAGAGGCGGCTCAGCATTTAAGAACACTAGCTGCTCTTCCAGAAGACCTGTGTTTCATTCTCAGTACCCACATGTCAGCTGACAACCATCCAATTCCAGGATATTTTACAGCCACTTCTGATCTCTGAGGGCATTTCAGTACATGGATGTACTAGCATACATGCAGACAAAACACTCCTATACAAGAAATAAAATACATAAAATGAAGTAATTTTAAAGAGAAAGAAATTTATCTGCAACATTCTAGTCAAGTAGTCAAGCCTCTGTAGAAAGCATTCCCATTAAGGGATGTGATTCTCTGGTGTTCAGCTTCCACTTCAATTGATGTCCAGACATTTTCAAATAATAGTGATCCTTAGCTTCCTTGGCTAGGTATTGATCGTGGTCTGGTGTAATGCCTTTTTTCCCAAGCTTGTAGACTCTTGTTTTGGAGTGAGGAATCAAGGACAAGAAGGCACAAAGCACCAGGTAGGGGTCTATAGCCAAGACAACAATGATACTTTTGTGGGGAAGTGCCATAGACACGAGCTTCCTGTAGACAGCGTGGAGTATACAAAAGTGGAGCACAGAGTGGAAGCTAGGCTGTTAGATGCTGACTCAGAAAGTGAATAGATTCTGGAATTATCTTCTTCTAGGATTAAAAGGAATCACAAAGCATTGGAACAAGAAAACCCATTGAAATGTGTGTTGTTAAAGCCTACTTTAATGACCTGAGTCTAGAGCAATGACTTCTTCAAGACCACACAGCTATGAGTAAAAGGCTTAGCATTTGGCAAGCCCTAAATGGTACCAATATCATTTGTGTTTCTTGATTCTGTATCTTTCCTACTGTTGCACTTTTCTCCCTCTCTCTCAGCCTTTGACACAACACATGTCCACACCCCTACACAGACATCTGTTCTTTCACCAGTTTCCTAGAATTGGTTGTATTACTGACACTCAGCGCAAAGCCACAACAATGCTTCGAATGCTCAGCATGGAAGCAGTATATTTAAGTAAGAAGATCACTGAATTTGAATGTAGAAGACCAGGATTTTCCTTCTAGTCCTGATTTACTTATAAGGAAACTAACTTTGTTACCTATAACAGGCAGATAAAGAATAGCAAGGGTACTGGGTAGAGGTTCTTGGCAGCCTGCTGGTGCAAGGCTGGAGTCTAGTGATTATGTTGGTAAGAATTTTATCTTGAGGGTTGTCCATGAAAATGATTTGCATACTCCACAGTGTTCTGTGAGTATACTGCATTAATTTTATTTCCCCATATTGGATACTATGGTGAATGTAGGAGAAATATTATCTGACATACAGTTCTTGCCTTCAATAAAATTATAATCTCAGAGTGTATTAGAGAAGTAATACTGAGTGGAGGTGGCTGGTGAGGGCCCATCCTCAGAGAGACATGAGTTGACATAGGAAAGACTTTGCAATGGAGTAAGGGCTAGAGCTGGACCATGAAGGAAATGTAGGAGACAGGAAGGGGTGGGACATGAGGGGCAGATAGAACTGTTGGACAAAGGCCTGAAAGAGATCAAGGAATAGCTTGAACCAAAGAGGATATATAAGAGAAAAAGATTTATGGAGTAAGATTACTCATGGATAATAAGTTAATTAAAGTCTAGAATTTTATTATAGAAGCAATAGGAAGTTGCAGGTGGTTCTGAGCAGGGCAGCTGGTGGTGGTTTGGGAATGCTTGCTTTGCAGGGATGGAGGCTGGCACAGCACAGAGCAGGCAGTACAGGCAGAGAGAGCTCCATATTCTTGCTCGTCCCAGGACTTGTGGGACTTTTGTACTGCTGTCCTTCAAAATGACATGTGAAAAATGACATGTAGGGATTATGTCAGACTCCATCTGTAGCTGATTTCTGTAACATTTCTTTCTCCCATTGCTGCATGGATCTGTCAGTCCTACTCTGTGCTAAATTCTTCAAGACCTCAGGATGACTTTGTTTTTAATCAAATGATTATATTACATTATATTACATTGCATCATAGATCTACTGACAAGAATGCCAATTTTTTTCACTGATAATACAAATGTCAACTATTTTCAAGGTCAAGGAAAGGTGACAGAATCTAGAAACCTTATAAGGGAAAAGGAAATGAGATCTACTGTGTCCAGTTCTGAGAGAGCAGGATCCGTCCTGCTTTTTGTGATTTCTGTGTTTTGCACACTGTATTCAATTGTTTGAGCAATGGCTATTTTATCTCTTTTAGTGGAAGATTTTTCAAGAGGTTAATTATTTGCTTTACCACCAATGACATTTTTTCCCACTTTTCAACCAGAATAGTCACACGGAGAGGACTTGGTAATATTCCCAGCTTCCATTTACATAAAAAGTATTATTAGAGTGAATATGAAAGCAATATTTTTACATTTGGTGCTATGAGCTTAAATGCTGCATCCAACAAGAATACATTATATGTACTTTGAACTTTCTTCTTTCATAAGCACAGTAGTCACTAACCTTAGATGAAAAAAGAATTCATGTGCTTCTAATCATTGAACTGACAAATGAATATAAACATAATGAAGAAAGAATAGGATTATTCAGTGAGATTTTATTTTTATTCAAATGGAAAAAATAAAGAAAGACAAAGTGCTTCATTTTCTATGTAATTAAAATAGAGTTTTAGTGGGAGAATATTGCTCTATGATTCATGCAACTCACTCTTCCCTTAAAAGTCATCAGATCTTAGGCTTTGATTTAAGAAATGACACCTTTACAAAGATGGAAGACTTTTAAAATAAGAAAAGAAAAATCTTGAAATACATTCAAACTCATGTAGACTTGTCTTGATTCTATACTGTTATTTTTCTGTGAGATGGATCATTCTTTTGAGCCCTGTGACGTTCGTTAATTTACAAGCCTCAGTATTTCAGTTACTTTTGAAAAGTGAAGTCGAAGGTGCCAATTCTGCTTTCAAACATGTTGTTAGGAAAAAAAGTTGTTAAATGATCGCAAATATCTATTAATTTAAAGTGGTCTCCATATTCTTAATAACAAAAATGAATTCACTTTATTTTTCCCTTATAAAATGTTTCTTCAAGTGGAAGTCAGTTTCATTCTTATAATGAAATTTATGAAAGGGGAAGTGATTGCTATGAATTGCTATTTTTATTTTCTAAAGCCTGTAAAGGTCATTGAACTTCTCTCCCGTGCTGTACAACTAGATGGCTAATGTGCGCAGGCATATAGCCCATTTCTAGTGTTTTAACCTCCCTATATATCAAATGCCTGCTTTAGACTCCCAATATTCCTTTACCAATGAGATGTGGAAAACTGGAAAGAAAAGTTGGTTTTGTTGTGCTGTTTGTTCAGTGATTTTGCACCCATCCCACGTGGACATCTCATACCTGTACGTGTCTTGGACCTAGAGATAAAGCCGTGCCGTGGCATCTCATCATGTGAGCACAACTTTGCTTAATTTGGCCTTAATGTCACCCTTGTGTTCCATTCTTTTTTTTTTTTTTTTTTTTTTTTTGTGGCCAGCTAGGTCTATGGCTCTTTCATTAGGAAATAGGATATGGTGATGACTTCAGGCTGCGGAGTGAGGACCTCCAGTGCTCCAGATCTGCTGAAGGAAGGAAAGTTCAGCTCAGGAAGATTTCAACTCAGGGCATACGCACTAGCCCTCCAGTTACTGTGAGGAGTAGAGGAAGAGTCATAGGTCAAAATGCTTTTAAACTGGGACCTGTGATAAAGAGTGTTGATTGAGGGTCTCATTTCCATGACAATTTGCTGATGTCTCTGTTTAGTTTTAATTGGTGAGATTTAATGAAGTAGAAGCAACCCTTGTTCTTCAACCAACATTGGCGTGACCCTCTCTTGCACTTCTTAGCTCTCAGGGGATGGTTTTGGTAGTCTTACATGGGAAATTTCAGGGCAGGCTAGGGAAAAGCTCAGAGCTCTATTTGCAGTGGAAGAAATCTGAAAATATGCCCATATTACAATCCATGAAAATGGAAACCAGAGAAGACTCTCCTTGAATTCTAGAGAGAAATAATTCATTTTGCCAAAATGAAAATCCAGCCGTGAGCACTGCATTTTGGAAGCTTTCTCTGAGATAGATTTTTGCTGGACCTCTTAACAAGAGAGAAAACAATATGCCATACACAGTATCTGAAGAATAAAGGAGAGCACAAATAGAATTGAAACTGTTTCTCTTTTCTGATGGGATTTTTCCGGAGACATTCTTAAAGAATCAAGTAGCTCGAATAGAATTGTGCTTCCCAGATTACTTTTTGTGGAACACAGACAGAAAGTGAGAAATCCACAATGTAAATGTTGAGAATAAATAAGAAAGATAACATTTTTTAACCAAGCAAACAAATTAATTAATTTTCACGTTAAGTACTAGGTTCATACAGTTAAGCAGCAGCATTAAGTGTTATGAGATTTTTTAGATTCAAAATGAACTCAAAATGTATGTAAGAAATTGTTTTCTGTGATAGTGATGTATATTTAAAAGTTTTAAATATTGTATGTAGTTTAGATATTTGAGATTCTGTGCAGCCACAGGCTGCTGAAGCCTATTGAAAAATTTTCTTTGTAACATATACTAGTAAATCTCTGCTGGCTTGCCTGTCATCTCTCTCATATAAAAGAAGCAGTGTAGATCGCTAGCGCATCAGGGCTGGCCGTTGCTTGCCTTGAGAATGTTGTTGGGGAGGAGGGTGCCTAGACTTATGATGCTGATTACAAAGATTTGCACATTAGCAAGAAAGATAGGGTGCTTTCCCTGTCAACTGGTCATGGACATGCTCTCTAGCTTCTTGCTGAAACCAGTTTGTTGCCTAACCCAAACTAATTAATTCCTAAGTTTCTGTACCATGGAGGAAGTGAAGTAGGATGAAGGCTATAGTTTTCCAGAAGAGTTTTCCCAGGGTCTGCTTTTCTAATCGAGGTTCACTTTATTAAGTCATTAAATAAAACAGAACTAGAAAATAAGCAAAGCAAAAAGTGAGGTAGGTGTCAGACCTCTTACTGACATCCTGCCTTCTCACTCATCCACATTTGATCTGTTTTTAATGGGGATCCTATTTAACAGTTTCTGGCAATCTTTCTGATCGTTGAAGAGCCTCTTAAAATTTTTGTTCTCCGAATTATTTTTATATTGTTCACTCCTGCTAGGACTAGTTTGAGTCATATTTTTAATCTTTGTAGATAAGTGTTAAATACTTATGTGTTTAAACTTAAAATCATAAGCTCTGGAAGAGCAAGAACATTCAACGCTTGTTCTTTATTCCTGTACACTAATGCCCTTGGATGCTAAGTATTGCTGAAGCAGAGAATGTCCTCAAAGGCAAGGATTTATGTAGCCCTAGTTTATCTCACTAAGTTATGGAGGTTTTTAATACATGTTAAGTATCACAGAACCACAAAAACTGAAAGAAGGGCTTTTCAGAATCTAACAACCCCTGTGTTTTAAATTTCATTTCTCAATCATATTTTCTCTTGCTGTGAGTAGCAAGCTCTTTGTTGGGCTAGACATGTTTCTTCCATCTGTTCTGAATTAAGGGAAACAAAATTAGAGAAATTCTGAGAAGGGAATGAGCAACAGTAACAGGCACAGCATTCTTTTGTTATGAGGTTAAAGCATTCATCATCCTATTATCTGCTATTTTGAGCTTTGCCAAAGTTTCTAGAGGTTGATAGGAATTAGTTTCAATTAAAGAATTTAGGAACTTCTCCCCTGTATCTCCCACGCTTTGAACTGAAAGGAGATGGACGGTGATAACATGGTCCTGATAGTCTAATTGCAGTTTCTTTCCATTTTTGCTAAGAAATTATGGAAAAGGTCACTTCAGATTTAAAAAAATTAAAAGCTTCATTGTCAGAGTATCACTAATGCATATAATTACTATTTTAGATTATCAAGAGGGCCCAAAGGCTGGCATTTTATTTTAATAGTTGCTATTCAATTGCATTAGTGGCATTTGCTAATAACCGAAAGCAGTTGCCTACTGTGGTAGTGAGCTTTAGGTTACAAAGTTTGGCATTTTGACATGGAATGCCAGAATTATATATATTTCCCATAAAGAGAGTAAGAATCAATAAACATTTCAATTAAAAAAATGTTAAAAACTCGAACTAGTCCCTAATAATTCTATTAGGAAAGACAGAATGCAATGTACACTAACAGTTATCTCCTGGAAGACTGCTCAATAGTCTGGTCTGCAGAATTGCTATGGTTCAAATTTAAAAGTTAGTCTAGTCTCGGTAGGTTGACTTTGGCAGGTAAACTAATTCTTCTAAATGGTAAGCATGGACAGGTTTATTGCTGTAGTTTCAAGATAACTCCTTTGGAACTATGCTTCCTTAGCTGGTATATTGATTAAATATTTGAAAGATTTCAGCATTCTTCCTGCCTTTAGAGAACTACTTTGTGTCATTAAGAAAACATTGGATAATCACTATTTCTAGTATACTTCATACTTCACTAATTCCTCACATGTCTTTTCTGGGCAGTGAGATGAAAGCTTACCATCTCCTTGTTTGCTGTTAGGTTTATTTGTGCATATCATTAAACTACTTAGTGGCTAGTTTACTTATTTATATGGACAAGTAAAAGGAAAACTGAATTTAAAGCTTCTCTTTGCTCCAGCATGGGGCTTTGACTCAAAGAAAGTGTTCTCAAATGGACTGTGATGAGTCGATTTTATTATGCAGAGTGAAACTTTATGAGCATATACATAAAACGTTGCTTTATTTTTCTGATTATGAAAGTAGCAAGTTCTTGTCATGGAAAAATGTAAGTTGGAAAAGAAAAAATAGTTCACAGGAAACTATTAAAATTTTATTTGTTTGTTTACTTTTTTCTGTGCAGGGCCTTTTTGCACATAGGTGTATTTCTATGTGTTTGGGCATCCTAAAAACCTAAGAATGGCACAATCATGATTCAAATTATTAATGGCTATAGAACTTCTCTTGAGCAAGGTTTCTATAATTCACTTGGCCATTTCCAGCCTGTTGAATATTTGAAAAGTTTTCAATGTTTTGGTAGAGCTCTGCCCATAGGAATCTTTGTAAAGAAGGCTTTTTAGTATGTTTGTTTATTTTTAATAGGACAGCATTTTTAGCCAAACTCTATAATATAGTGGAATGATGAAAAGGAAGTTTTGGCTCATATAGTAAGATATAAAGACTAATCAACACGTTTATAGGCAACATCAGACATGATGAGGCATTTGAAGATCACTAAAACCGTTTGTATCAGTCTTAATCTTTTCAGAACATCAAGAGCAGAAAAGTCACGATTTGAATATTTGGGGAGCTTGGGGTAACACTTCACTTGCTGTGACTCTCCTCTCTTTCCTCCAAGGAAATGAATCTATGTGCCTGCCCTTCACCTCACCTCAGATCATTTAATAAGTTTTAAGGCCACGATGAGCCTGTTTGTGACTCACATCTAAGTGTCAAATCTTCAAGGTGTCTAACTGTCCATGTGCTGTGATGAGAGTACAAAGGTGAAGTCATCAAAGCTAACCTGGACCCTAGAGTTGTTCCGAGATGAATGTGTGCCAGTTTCTCATGTTAGCCGATCCAAGAAAACTTTGTCTTAGGCCCTGTCTTACAAAGTTATTTGACATTGCAGCAGATTCCTGGAGGCTGGAAAGTCATAAGTGACAAGCATGAGAAAAGATATATTTGTTATTGCTGAGGATTTTGCAGGTGTCTAAAAATTTATGAAAGACAATGGAGAGAGGAAAACACGGCATAAGAAAAGGCAGTGGAAATGTTGGCATGCTGAGATGTTGGTACCTGAGAGACAAGCGGATGAAAGCACCTCACAGGCAGTGGGTGCATAGACTGAATCTCAGAGAGGCCTTAGCTAGAGAGGTTAATGCTGGCATAATCACATGGAGATGAATGTCGGAGGCTGAGGTGCTCCAAAGAACGTGCATGTAGGCGGGATGAGGTCAAAGGTAAAGTCACAGATTAGATCAACCTGGCAGAGGTCGAGAAGCTAGCAAAAGATAGTAAGGACAAAAGAGAAGGTCTTAGAGATACTGGGATCCAGTAATGACATGAAAGGCAACTGGGGAGAATTAGACATGATTGACACAAAATATCACAGGACACTTTTTAAAAATTTTTATTATTATCTGTGTATGAGTATATTGCCTGAATGTGTGCAAGCACACCTGTGTTTTGCGGTGCCCATGGAGATCAGAAAAGGGCGCCAGATTTCCTGGAACCGGAGTTACAGACGGTTGTCAGTTATTATGTGGGTGCTGGGAATTGAACCCAGGTCCTCTGCGAGAAGCCCGTACTCTTATCTGCTGAGCCATTGCTCCAGCCCCCAGGAGATGGGTTTTATAATTGTTTTTAGTAAGTAGTGAGACATTTGTGATTATATCCAGCTAAGTCTCTGGGGGGTACAACCTGACTGGAATGTGCTGGATAGTAAATTGGAAAAGGGATCTTTTATAGGTGATTCTTCACAGGATATAGACTGTAAAAGGAAGGGGAGAAAAATGAGAGAGGCAGAAGCTTGAAGATCAAGGAAGACTTAAGCAAACAGCAGTGGTGATGCCAGCGGAGCAGGGAAACAAAACGTAAGGCAAAAAGAGCCACTGAGATGGCTAGACCCAAGAGAAGAGGGCATGTCGGACTAAGAGCTTCAACAACTTAAAGTACACAAAGCAAGGAATATTATGCACATCTTTTAAAAAATGTGGACTGGAAGATAGCTCAGCTGTTAAAGGCTAAGGATAATAACTGAAAAAAAAGCTACCATTCTATAGTTCTGATACAAGGCAGACTCCAGTATGCGTTATGAATGCAAACCATGACAATGTGTTTAGTATGTGATCAGGGCCATCATCAATAGCCTTGTGAAATGTATGCTAACATATGAATGATATCCTTCTAGAATTGTGCATTTCATGACTCTCTGGGTGATAGCCCTCAGTGTGAGGTGACACCTCACAGTACCTTTGCTGGGCAAATCCATTTCAAGATTCTCTTTCTTATTCTGGATAATAGTCGTAAGGATAATCTTTTGATCATTTAAATCTCCACTTATCTAGAAATTCAGGCATACTGTGCTAATCAGACTGATGAATCAGATTACTATTGTGCTCGATAGTTGTGCTTTTAAAATTAGGCATTAATAAAGTGGCCTTCTGATGATAATTTGGTTCTTCATGTCACTTGTTCACTGGAAGAGAACACTTTGGCATCTGACATGCTGATGGTGCTGCCTCTCATAAATGAATATATTCTTTGTGGTGCATAATATCAATCTTTGAGAACTTGTTTAAGCAGAGCCACCCTTCAGAGATAGTGTCCTAACAAATAATATTTTTTATCCTGTTCTTGTGAGCTAAGGACCAGGGTGGACTGTGATGAATTCATTAAGCTCAGTTTCACTTCATGCAGGCTCATTGCAGGCAATCACTTGGCCTTTTTCAGTTGATGTCTCTTTGCTATATGGCCCATTTCCAATTTAAATAGAATGGCTCTGTCTTCTCTGTGAACACCCTAAAAATCATATGTGCAAAGGAGCACAGATAGTAATGGGATGTGCATGTGTGAAAAGGAACAAGAAGAAAATTGGGACATAGAAAGGAGAGTTGAGCCCAGTAAGCTGGGTTGTCTCCATTGTACAAGGACTGTTCTGACACCTTTATGCCATACATCCTAGGAACATCTTCAGTTCTAGATATTCATGGATTATTGATTATCCATAAATGTAGCTGATATTTCAGACTAAAAAATTCATAGAAAGACGAATATGGAAGATTTGCTGGCCTACTTTATAGAGTCTCTGTAGCTAGTGAGTAGACATAATGCTTAAACTGATCGTAGGTCTCAGTGCTGCTGAAGAGCTATTATAGGTAGGGAATATTGAGAAAGATGAAATGATGTAGGTGTGACAGGCGGGAGAGGGGCCAGGTTGGTTACATTGTCTGTGTGACACTTTTGTATTAGTTACTTTTCTGTCATTGTGACAGAATACCTTACAGAAGCATCTTAGTGGAGGAAATGTTTATTTTGGCTCGTGGTTTCAGAGAGATTTCAGTCCACAATGGGAGAAGACACGGGGATGGGAACAGATTCATCTATGGCAGCATGAGCATGAGGCAGCAACCATTCACATCTCAACTGACCATGAAGGGAGGAACAGCTATTACTAAGATCCAGGCTATAACCATCAAATGGTCACTTCTAGTGGCCTACTTCTTAGGCCTCACTGCCTGTGTTCTACAGAATTGCAAGCCAAGAACTTAGAATTCAAGACATGAGCTTGGGTGGGTCTTTTGGATTAAAACCATCGCACCTTTGCTTCTACGTCTCATGCTGACAGAGGAGGCAACACTGACTGGGAGAGTATCAGACTGTCCTAACAAGCTAATACTGGTTTTCAAAACATCGAAATAGTGCTCTTGTAGGAAAACATAGTCAGGAAAGTGGACGAGGCCATCAAGCAAGACCTCAAAAAAACAGCACCTTCACATCACCCATGCAGGTTTTATAGAACTACAGAATATAGGAATTTGGAGAGGCCTCAATCAGCATTGTCAAGTTATGCTCTTTGGCATGTACTGGGAAAAGTTGAAGTAGTATTTTAATATAAATACATATAAATGAGTTTCTGAAATTTTATTTATCCTATGATTACGAGAAAGACTGATGCAATCACCAAATGAGCAGTTGAGTTTGGTTAAGAAGACAAATAACCACAACAAAAACTATTAGCTAGGTTACTGAACATATCTTAAGAACATGGATCAACTATGCACTCACTCTAAACTATTACTAAAGCATTATCAGTCAGAGGAAAAGTTAGATTGAGCCTATACAGCTTAAGATTCATATTCCTAATAAGGCCACTGAAAGTAACATGTGTTTCAAAGAATAAACTTATGGCTCAATATTGAAAAATCTTGTGATTAGTGTGTCTAACATGACATCTAGGCTCTTAAACGCAACTCATAAATGGGATTTATGATACTTTTATAGTTAAAGATCAATGCTTAGATGCTGTGGGACAAACATTAACAATCTGGTGGCCTATTAGAGTACATCTAGTATAGTAGGCAAAATAATGTCCTACCACCATCACCAGGAATCTATATCCTAGTCATCAGAACCTATGAATATGTTTTGTTACATGATCATTTACCTGGTGAATTCAGCCAACTTCAAAATGGGAAGATTTTCCTATATGACCTGGGTGAACCCTATATGCATCAACAAGTCTCTTTAAAGGACTGGAGAGATGACTCAGAGGTTAAGAGCACTGGCTGCTCTTGCAGAGAACTTTGGTTCCCAGCACCCACATGGTCTGTAACTTCTGTTCCAGGGGAATCCAATGCCCTCTCTGACCTCGGTGGGCATTGCATGACATGGGTGTACTTATACACATGCAGGCAACATTCATATACATGAAACAAAATGATAATTAAAATATTGTTTTTTAAAAAAGCAAGTCTCCTTAAAAGGTAATTGAGGATGGTAGAAAAGTCACCATCAATGTGATGGGATTTCAGAAAGGCATTGCTGGCTTTGAAGACCAAATGAGACAAAGACCCAAGAAACATAAGAAGACTCTTGAAGCCAGGAAAAGTAAAGAGACAGGGTCTCTGTTATAGATCTCCAAGAAATGCAACCCGCTGAAGCTGGCATCTTGTTTCTAATCCAGGGAGACATGTTTTAGACTTTCACCTCTGGAATCGAGGGCTAAAACATATTGTTCTGTTTTGAGTACTAAGTTCAAGTAATTTGCTGTGGCAACAAGAGAAAATGAACAGCACAAATCTATGACAATCTGGAGAGTGTCTGCCTCAAACATGCTCTTCTTCAACTCCAGCCAGGACTTCTTTGCAGTAGTAAGCAGTCAATATTCCCTCATTGTTGATTTTTCAAGTCAGGATGAAAAGTTCAGATTCCTCTGTGGAAGTTAGTGTTTTAATTTAATATTTTATACTATTCAAATAATGAAACAAACTTTAAAAATGTGTTTAAATGTATATGTTAGAGGATATGCATCACAGTATAGTATGTTACAATAAAGAATTAGAAAGTAAATGTCTATCAAATATGGGTAAAAGTAAATAAATGTAAATACATGATAAAATGCATACATTGGTAAAAATTCTTGAATTCTATTTTTGGTACATGTTATGATGTAAAACAAATGAGATATGTAATCTGACACACATTTGTGAGCATAAAAATGCAGCAAATATATTATGGTTTGAATGTGGAATGGTCCCCCACAGGTTCATGTGTTCAGTGCTTGGTCTCCAGCTGGCGGTGTTATTTTCAGAGATGGTAGAAACTTTGGGAGGTAGATTCAAGTTTGAGAGACCAAGTACAGAAAACATGGTAGTGAAGGACCTGGTCCCTGATCCTTTACTCTCCTTCTTCCCCTTGATCTCAGTGAGGTGGAGAATCTTCTAAATCATGCACTCCTGTTGCTGTGATGTTCTGCTTAAGCATGTGAAGCCAGAAAACCATGGACCAAAGCTTTAATGGAAGTCTATCTTTCCTTTTAAGGTTGCTTTTTCAAGTATTTTGGTCATAGTCACCCAAAAGTGACGAATACCAGAAAACTAGTAGTGGAGAAGTGTGATCATGGCATGACAAAATCTGACCCTGAGGATGTTAAGATTTTGGAATGTGTTTGTGGAAGAATATGGCAAAGATTGGAAGCAAGGGCCAGAGAACTCCCAAGATGTTATAAGCATGACTTAATAGATGATTATAGTGGGGTCTCAGAAGGAGGAATGCGAATGGAAAGGCAGATTCCAAAGATCAGGTTCTTGAAGTTTCACATGGGAATAAGGATTTTATTGGAAATTAGACTAAAAGCCATTCATGTTGCATTGTGGCAAAGAATTTTCAGATATTTTGTCCTATCCTAAGACTTTTGGGAAGCTTGGTTTGGAAGTCTGATTAATCTGTTGGAAGAAATTTTAAGACAGCACACTATTCAGATTGTGGCATTGGCTTTTCTGGGTACTTTAAGCCAATTGATAATCAGGAAAAAATAGAGCAAATAATTTACAAAACTTACAGTTTGATCAGGTAAGTCTGGGGCTAAAGAAGTCATAGTCTCTGAAGAAATTAGTGCTGCTAAATGAAGCTAAATACATTGCATTAGAGTAATAGAAAAGATGCTGTGAGTCCATCTGAGAAAATGGCTCAATGCTATCTCATAGATTTGATAGTATGAAAAAGCAAACTTATTCAAAAGACTTTACTTTGGGAAGAAAGTGCTTCTGAGGATTTCAGAAATTATTTCCACAGAATACATTTCTCTGTACTAGGCCATCCAGGCACTCATCCATAGGCTTGTGTAGCAGTGGTCCAAGGGGACTTGGATATGTCATATATCTCAAGATGGTGGCACACCTTGTCATTTATGTGGTGCTGGTTCTGTATGGATGCAAAGTATGAGTTACAGGACTATGAAGATTTCTGCCCAGATTTTAGAGGAAGGCCAGTGAGGCCAGGCAAAGCAGCAGAGTAAGAATCCCTTCAGGCACTTTCTGAATATGCAGTTTATTATGCAGTGAGGATGAAGCCTACGCTGCAATAGAGACAGACTTCAGGAAGGTAGAGATGCCATGTAACTCCTGTGGAGAAAAGTTATAGGCAGTGAATAGAGACAGCCAAAGAGAAAGCCCATGTGACTGCAGATGTAAGGCCATATGTGTAGGCTTCTTGAGTTTGTTGGAGCTCACATCATGATACGACAAGCCCCAGATTCAGGAAATGGAATTATAGAATTTAGTAGTTGCCTGCTGAATTTCAGCATTCCTTTGTTCCATCACTCCTTTCTATGCCTTCATGCCTTTCTGTTCGAATGAGAATGCTTACTCTGTGCCATTGTGTTTATAAATGTCTAACTTGGTTTGGATTGGTACACATGGGCTACAGTTAAGTCTCAGAAGATACTTTAGACTTAACTTAAAAAATTTTTATTGAATCTTTGAGTATTTCATAGAGAACATCTCAATAGATCTTAATCATCTTTATGTTCCTTTCCCCACAGGCGACCCGTCCTCATAGCCCCCAAACTGGAATCCCTGCATTCTTTCATCAGTGTTAAGGTCTATGGGGATAAAGGGAAAGAAGTTGCTCAAGAGAGGTGGGGCCTTAGAAGACTGGTATTATCAAGGGAGAAACGGGGAAAATAGGGACACTTTAAATTGAGAAGGCATGAAGGGAAGGGTAGACAGGGAGAGAAAGAGAGAGAGAGAGAATGAGAGAGAGAGTGAGAATAAATAATGTTTAGCCAGTATAAAACACCAGAGGGAATCATATTAATCTAACAATCTAATGGACTTAACTTCTGAATCATGTTGGAATTGTTAAGACCCAAGACTTTGGGGACTTGTGGAGATAAATTGAAAGAAGTTTTCATTATTAGGTACTCACAGGCCTTTGTGGGCTAGAGGTAGAATGTTCCAGTTTGAGTATAAAATGTCCCTCACAGGCTTATGTGTTGAACGCTTGTTTCTCAGGTAGCAGCACTATTTGGGGATTTGATAGGAACTTTAGGAGGTAGAGACCAGCTGTAGGAAATGGGTCATGAAGGGTGTGCTTTTGAAGGTTATACTTAGCCCCCGGTTCCTTCCTCTTTAATTTCTTCTTACACATAGTAAGGTGAGGAACCTCTTATATAACACATTCCTGCCATCATGATGCTCTGCCTAAACTCACAGAGCCACGTACTCATCGACTGAAATTCTCTGAAATCAAGAGCCAAAATAAATTTGTCAGTCTTTACAAACAGGTCCAAATACCTTTTCATAGCTAAGCAAAAGTAACTAATACAACAAGAAATTACACACACACACACACACACACACACCACTTCCCTTCTAGGGCACATATATGTAAAATAATATTAAGAAGGTAATTTGGAACACATTAGTAAAATGAGTATGTTTGGGAAGATTAAAGAGAGGAATGTGGTTAGAGGGGTAGCTGAATGGGGACAGAAAGCCGGAATGAAATCAGCAGAGTTAAAGGGGCCTATGGATGGACTGACGACATCGTCTGCTCTTAGCTGAGGCATGCCACTGGATTTTGGTTGACCACTGTATAGATCAGAGCAGAGAGGACTGTTGGTTAGGAGAGGATTGTGGATTTCCTCTGGGGATGCAAAGAGGAGAAAGAGAAAGACCACATGCCTTCCTTCAGAGATTTTCATTGGGAACTGGGCAAGAAACATATGTAAATGAGGAAGAATTGAAAAAGATTCAACTACTTATTCAAAATGATCATTTATTAATTCAACATTCATTTAAGACTTTCTAAGTATCATCTCTGCTCTCAGCAGTTTGTTTAATCACGTGTTCCTCTAGGCTAGGATATAATATAAAAGTAGTATGAACTGTGGTCAGCTTTGTCTTTAAATTTCACCGAGTCTTGACTCTAAGAACAGGTCCAGTACTTCTGGCATGCCATTCAAGCCTTTCTGAGGCAAAGATTCCTTTTGTTAGTCTATGTAGAACTATTGTCATAAAGGAGGAAGGCATCTGTAGCAGGCTTCACCACTTTTGGCTCGTTTCTCTGCCTACCCTCCCCTTTCCCTCCAACCTGCCATTGTTGCTTTCAGAGCCTCCCTGGTATCAAAGGCATTGCAAGAGGCATACATTCTCCCTTGCTCTTCCCCTTCGATCTGGCTTATGGCTCAAGCAAGGCAGACAGTCCTATAGTGCCTCCATTATCAGTAAGTCATATACTCAGCCTGTAAGATTTGGAAGGGATATGAATGTCTTCCTCAGTCTGTGTGCAGTGCTGGAATCCCAGAATGCTCACCTGGAAGGTTCATTCTTTGAATCTGTTTCCACCATTCCCATTAAATTTTTCTAAATTGCCTACTGTGGTGAGGATGTGGTCATAGATTCCCTTTAATGTATATAATTCCTTTATTCATGTTTCACCAATTGATAACAACATTCCTCCATAGGCAGTTACAAAGATTCATTTGTGGTAAAAAGTTTCCTGGTATAGAACCATTAATTTATATATTTCCTAGAAAAAATATTTCTGATAATAGGTCTCAGAATGTCTGTTTAATTCCCACTGATCCACATCTGTTCCATAATGAGGTTTCTCTTTAGAATCAGTGGGATTTTAGAATAACTCGTCAAAGAAAATATGAAAATCAAGTTAGGGGAAAATTTCATTTAGGAGCAAATACCTCTATCAGAGTAATAAAACAATCCATATGTTGGATATATTAGCTCACATTGGCAATTCAGAGACATAAGCTTCTAATGAAATGAAACATCTACCTTAAAGTTATAATGTGATGGCTGTGTTGCATCATTGTGTTTCTTGAGTAATTTTGGTGTTAAAGCGATGCATGGCTATAGGATGATGTTAGCCATAAACTGAAGCTGCTTCCTGGAGGGAATGCATCTTGCAATAGCTTCTATTCAACAGAGCTCTCAACAAACCAAAAGAGCAGAATTTCTCGTATTTACTTTTTATTGTGTGAAAATTGCAATTGCATTACAAGTGTTATAGATGCTTGGGAAAAAGAATGGGGCATTATTAGAAACATATCTCTGGGGCATAATTTAGCATTACTAGTAAGGAATGGATGGAATGGCTTCATACTGAAAAAAGCAATGTCTGAGAAATATTATCAGTAACATGCTACTAAAACCAAAGACTGGACTGATTAGAATCAGTGGGAGTTTAGCTACATAAAAACCACATTATTAGAAGTTTCAGAGAGAAGGGAAAAAGGAAGTAGCTGCATTGTTAAGGTGGGCTGTTCTGGCTGGAAAGGAATAACAACTCAAAGAATCTATTACAGAGAGAAAATGCATTAATAAGTCCCATGTGGAGTTATTACATAGCAGTTTATTTTTCTAAAGGACTCTATGTGCTTTACAAAGTGCAATTGTGACTCAGGGACTTGTAGGATATTCAGTGGGTAGTAAATGTTATAAAGAGAAGAAAAATCACTAAAGTTTTGGCTCAATGATGGACGTCGAAAGTTGAAATTAAAGTTAGGATTTGAATCCAGGTATTTTGCTTCATGTAAATTCTTTTATCCCCAAGTATGATTTTTGAAATACTTTTTCACAAACTGAGAATTCACTTCATAAACATTTAAATTATCACCCTGTTGGCCTTTTTATAATTCTTCTTACAGTATAATTGCTTTTATCTTAAAATGTTTGTAGGAAAGAGAAATTAATCCAAATGATTATGGCAATAAAACATCATTTTTGAAGTAAAACCTCTTAAAATCTGTGCTTACTGAAGTAATACTTTTAAATCAGGCCTTATGGTGTAGGCTTATAATCCCAGGTATTTGGGAGGCTGACATGAACATACTGTGTCAGAAACAGGGAAGAACACATTTACACAATATCAGAATTTATTGCATAAATAATTTATTGCATTTATTGGATAAATTCACAAAACACGGAGGTTTCACGGGCAGCAATTTTCCAGATACTCTTGCTTTCCTTGATAGCCATGGCTAAGGTAAATACAGGTTTCTTTTTTATTTTTATTTTGCATGTATGAGTGTATTGCCTGTGTGTATATAAGTGCACCCATGTCGTGCAATGCCCACAGAGGTCAAAAGTAGGCCTCAGATACCCTGGAATTGGAGTTACAGATGATTATTAGTCACCCTGTAGATTCTAGGAATCAAACCTGGGTCCTCTGCAAGAGCAGCCAGTGTTCTCTCTACCACTGAACTCTCTGTCTCCTCAAAACACAGGTTCTTTTATTCTAATCTTAGTTACTAATATTAACCCTCAGATCACACATTATACATCACACAGTAAATATATATCTCTATATGTAAATAAGTCATTACAGAATGACTGCAAAGGGTTAAAAAGGCAAGGAGTGTCAAAGAAACTGGAGAAGCTGAGGTGGCAGCTAGCTATGGGCAGGATGCAGGTCAAAGCTGAGTTGCAGGGCTGAGTTTAGTCACACAAATGAAAGGCCAGACAACTGAATGGACAGAAAGATGGATGGCAGTTCATGGGGACACAAGAAGACAAACAGACATGGAACTGAGGGGTTGCGTCAACAGCAGAGACTGAGCATAGATGAACCCTGGGACAGCTGAAAGTTTTCTGCCTGTCCATTTCTTGTTCCTTTGACTCATACACCAGGTGCTCAGAGGACAGGTTGGTCCTCACAATGCCACATTTCAACTTCATTATGAAGTCCAGGTGAGAGTGTTTGGAGTATCAGAGAAGGTTTTCTGAGTATGATTGTAACTTTATAGTATGGCATCCTGTCTACTTCCGGGAGTAAGTCAGTTAATAGTAGGTGCTGCATGTGAGGTGCTGGACAGATGATTCTGCTCGTATGTCTACCCAGGGGCAGAATTATTTGCCATTTCAAAACAGAGTCAAAACCATCTTGTAAAATGGAATCTCTCAGGACAGGACATTGTCTGAAAAACCATCATTTATACAATGTGGGACGACAGGGTAGGGTGCAGCCTGAGTTCAACAGTTTGCAGCCTGACTGCTCTATGGAGAATGTTTCAAGGTCAGTCTAGGCAACTTAGAGAGACACTTTTTAAAAATAAAAAGTAGAAAGAGAGCTAGGGCTATAGGTCAGTATTAGAGTGTTTGCCTAGCATGAGTGTGACCAATTCTCAGCTCTGGGAAACAAATGGTTTTTTACATTCATATTTGTTTCCTTGAAACTATAAAAAAGTAAGCCAGGCACAAAATAAAAACATGTAAATAATTGATTTAAAATAGACTGTAAAGTATCTCATTCACTGACCTAGATTCTTACTCCAAAGACATTAACAATTAACTGTATTTTGTATGCCTTTGGGAAACTTTTAATGTTCCTTTATAAAAGCATTATACTGAAGATCATAAAACTTTATTTAATCCTGTATTTTTCTGACTAAGTAAATTGAATGATTATGTATAGATCATCTTTTATACTTTGACAAGTTGATTTTCCAGAATATCTTAATCACTTTATCTTTTTTAAATCAGAGCACTGAGACCTATCTCCTTTAAAATGGTGGCATATTATTTTGTGCTTTGGCTATTATTTTAACTCTTTTCCTACTGATAAGCACATGGCTTGTCTCTGCTATGTATGGACAAGAATAGACAAGTGCATCTTATTAAAAATATCCTAGTTAAGCCAGGTGTGATGGTGCTCACCTTTCATCCCAGCACTTGGGAAACAGAGGTAGATGAATCTCTGTAAGATCGAGGCCAACCTGGGTCTTCATAGCCAGTTCCAGGCCAGCTGGAGTTATAGGGAGACCCTGTCTCCAAAACCAAACCAAACCAAAACAAAAAACTGTGATTAATCTCCTTTGTAGGTGGATATGTACAATACTCTTATGTCATGTGAATATAACTGGAAAAAATCTTATATGAAGGATATTTCATCCAATGGAAAATGTGTATATTAAATTTTCTGGGATGTTTCTGATTATCTTCTACAGAGAAGTATCAGCACCTGCTCTCTAATAAAAATTCAGGAAACAGTTTCTTGAACCAAAATAGAAAGAGGCTTGGGGTTATCAGAGGTAGCGTGTTTGTCTCGGATGTATATGCCCAGAGATTTAATCCCTAGAACTGAAAAAGGTTATTAAAAATGTCCAACTATAAAAATGTGTATGAAGAATTGCTTTTAATGAAATTGCATGGTATGGAGCAGATAGTAAGCAATGTTATTTTATTAATCCATTGAATATTTTCAATATTTTCAATAAAGGGGAAAGTTGAGGCTATTTATGCTTGTTTCTCAATTTAATTCTTTTCCTCTGATACGATAATTCATGCTTTTGGACTAATTTTCAAATAATTGGTTAAATAATTCTTATTAATTTGTTGGTTGGACCTTTTTACATTTTAAAACTATATTTTCCCATGTTTTGAAAATAATTTTCATAATATATTCTTTGCATTTTGATATCATAATAGTTTTTTATGAGTTTAAAATTTTTTATGTGTCAACATTGTTCAAGTTCTTGAAGTAGGGTTTTGGATGTTTATAAAGCTTTTTCTCATACTAAATTTATAAAAATGCTCACATTTTATATGCTCTTGCATTTTAATTTTGCTTCCATTTAATCTATCTAGAAAAACTTTATCATGAAGAATGAGGTCAGAAATCATGTTACTTATTATTTTTCCAATAGTTAGTCCTTACTTTAATTTTCCCATGCAAATGTAGCTTTTGGACCTTCTCCATTCTGTTCCTTTTTCTGTTCTAGCACCAAATAACCTTAATCACAGAAACTATAAACCATCTGGTAGGTCTACTGTCTTCTTCTTGATCTTCTGATTAAGAATCTTCTTAGGTAAGCAAGTGTGGCCATATTTCTAGGTAACACTGATTATCAGTAAGAAATATTGTAAACAATTCAGTAAAATTACATTGGTTTACAACTAAATCTGCATGAGAATGATTATCTTTACAATGTAGGTTTATATCAGTTTTATAAGGTTCTTGTTTATTTTTAGTTTGTTTATGATTGCATATGAAATATTTTCTTCCACTGCCTTTTAAGTTTTATATTTTAGATTAGTTTGGTCTGGAGCATTATATATATACTTGATTAGACTGGACTTTGATATAGTACATGTGTGCTCAGACTTTAAGTATCTACCCATTTATCAGGTTTTGTGCTTTTGTACCTATGTTATTCTTTAAAATAGGAGTTTGAAATTTTATCATATTTTTGTTTTCAGGAAAATGTTAGCTCAGAATGAGTCATTAAATTTTGACAATATTCAGCAAAGTCTTCTTCAGATTTTTAAAATGTCACTCTGGCCTACTCTCTGATTTGTTATACACTTTTAAAATATTTTACTTATTATTTTTATTTTATGTGTATGAATGTATTGTCTGCATGTACGTAGGTGTATCCATGTAATGCAGTGCCTACAGAGGTCAGAAGAGGGTGTTGGATCCCCTGGAACTGTAGTTACAGATTGTTGTTAGCTGCTATGTGGGTGTGCTGGATTTGAACCTGGTCCTCTGCAAGAGCAGCCAGTGCACTTAACTGCTGAGCCATATCTCCAGCCCTCTGATTTGCTATATTTAAATACCATGTGGGTCTTTACTTACTGTTTTTGCATTTCCTTGATTTGACAGGGGTTCAGGGAGCTGACTTGAAGACTTGTACTATGCTTATTAAAATTTTTTTGACTTATTTATTTTGATTTTATATAGTTCAGTGTCTTGCCTGCATGCATGTAAATACATCATGTATGCAATGCCTGTGGAGGCCAGAAGGCATTGGATCCCCTGGCACTGGAGTTATGGATGGTTGTTAGCCATTTTGTGGATGCTGGGAACTGAATCTGCTTCCTCTGGAAGAGCAGCCACAGTTCTTAACAGCTGAGCCATCTCTCCAGCCCCTATTGTGCTTATTTTTATTGATACCTAAAGCTCATGCTATGCATTTTTATGCACTTTGATGCTAAGTTAGTTAGGGATAAATGTTCCCAGTGTGATTTTCACCTTGGATTTTGTTTTAGCAGTTTAAAGATCTGTTTTTCCTGTATAATGAGTTCTCCTTGATTCAATCATTATTTATGAATATTGAAATGCTGTTCTTTACTTATTTTCATTAATCTGCTTCATCTACTTCTGGTCCCTCCCATCCCCCTCCTCCTTCTAGAATTCTGCGTCACGTTTTGTTTTTAATTGATTTTTCATTTGGTAAAGTACTTGGACATTAAAATTAAATATTTTTTCTAAATATTTTATTTCTGTTTTGCATTTTATGGTTAGAACGGCCTGACTGTGTTTTCTTGGGTGGATCCTTCTGTAAATATGCACATAAACCTAGGTCAGTTTCTTGACTGTGGATGTGTATTAGATTCTATGAAAACGAACACAGACACATTACTTCTTTCTTCTCAGAGATCTGCCTCCTTGAAAAGTATTTACAGTCTGTTCTCTAGTTCTCACTTCGCTCATCACCTAGACAGCTCCAGTTTCCTTATTCTGAAGCTCCTTTCTTGAGAGTCTTCCTTTAAATATGTTTTGTTTTTACTCAAAACTGTTAAGGATTTCTAAACAAACTTCAATTTTTATGTTATTTGTGGTATTGATTTTCTTATTAGTTCCATCTATTGCTTTTTATAACTAAGTAAACTTCGTCTACAAATACAAAATTTGTTCTAATTTATTTCCCATTACAATTTCTAGACTTGCTTCATAGAACTGAAAAAGTCTTCTATTACATATTTTTCAGCAACATTATTATAAATATGACGACTGTATTAGTTACTTTTCTGTTGCTGTGAGAAAATATCATGACCAAGGCCATTTATAGAAAGAAGAGTTTATTCTTAATGGTGCGGGTGGGGGGCTGGGGGAGCATGGCGGCAGAGGGGGCCAGAACAGGAAACTGAAGATCACATTTTCAGGTAGGCACAGGAAGCAGAGCAAAACAAACAGGAAGTGGGTAGGGTGATGTGATTGAGCTTGTCTCCAGTGGCCTGCCTCCTCCAGCAAGACTGCACCCTCTAAAACTGTCTCAAAACACCGCCACTAGGGACAAAATGTTCGAATACTTGGAGCCCACGGGTGACACTCAAATTACTGCAACGATCTTCCATGAATCGCTTTCTGATCATTTTCTAATTACATGCATTTTTTTCTTATTTCTGTTTTGACTGTATTTTTTTAATTGCTTTCTCATTTTATATCCCTTGAAGGTGATTTTCATTTCCCTAATGTCTTTGTTTCATTTTCTTCTATTTATTAACTCTCAAATTATCCAATTTCTTCTCAGTGTCTTTGTCTTCTGTGAGCTTTCTCTACCACTACTGGAGTCCAAGTTATCTTTACCATTCATTTTCTCCAAAATTTCTTTATTAAAGTCCTTTGTAAAGTTCCCTTTCGACTGCTTTGTTGTTTTTCATATTCTTTTCTTCTTCGTTATAGACCTTGTGTGGGTTTCTGTGAACTGATCATGTCTGGGCAAGACTTCCTATGTCTAGATCACGTATTTGCTCAACAGTGGGCGGTTCTACATAATGTGTATTAGTTACTTTTCTTGGGGAAAACACCGAATACTTGACAAAAGCAGATTGAGGGAGGAGGGATTTCTTTTGGTTCACGGTGTAAGGCGATGTAGACCATCAGGGCAAGGTGGTTGGTGGCTCCATGCCAGCGGGACAGTAAGACTGCTCCCATCTCTGAACATGAGGAGGCAGAAAAAGGGAGATGTCACTGCTTAGGTTATTTTCTCCTCCTTTTCATTAATTTTGGGACTCCTGCCCAAGGAATGGTACTGACCACATTTGGTGAAGTTTGCAGACATTTTTAGGTGAAGTTTGGGAACGTTTTTAGGTTCAGATGAGATCCTGAGATCGGAACCATTACCAGTAGGACTTTGCTTTCTTTCTCTGCCTTGTACTCGGTGAAACAATAGCAAAGAAGACACCGGAAGCAGCTGCTTACCTCTCCTCTGCTCTCTGCAGTTCCTCTGGCCTACCTTGGTTGAGGGGCTTTAGTTGTCTTTGGCAGTGTTCTTTCTAGTTTAAGGCTCAGATTTGAAGTACTTCCAAATTCATTAGGATAGTATTTTTTTCACACTGTTCTTCTTAATCTGCTGTGGGGAAGATAGTTAAACAAAAATCAAACAAAATCATTTACTAATTGCTTTTGATTGGAAATTTAAACTCAAGTGGTTTATTATTTCTATAGTCATAAAGAAATCCTATTAAAGGCGATTTGATTTTATTCCTAGTGACTTGATTGTAAGTTTATCAAAATATGAATCCACTGGCATACCAGCAAAGACACTGGAAATTCCTCATAGTAATGTCCATTCAGCATCATACTTTCATAATGTTTACTATTACACTGTTAACTCATAAAAAGTTGTGCTGGAGACTAGTAAAGCAAAGTTTGGGATCAGACTGCTAAGTTGCAATTCTAGGTTAATTTGTTTCAACATTGTTTAATAGGAGTAAGAGAACCATTGAAGTTTTTACCATGGAAACCATTTGATGAGAAATGTGTTTAACAAAGATGAACTGGACAGCGAAGAGAGGACAGACTAACAAGAAGTTATCATTTAAGACACAGGTGCAGTAACTGTTTTTGGAGTTTGTTACATTTCTCACTCAGAAATGTGCTTCAGATTCACTAACCTTCTATTAAAAAGTACTAAAAGGAGAGAAACAGTTATAGCTGGCCAAACTCCTTACTATAAATGACATTTCTGTCAGAACCTTATTGCTTGCCATTACTAAAATACTATAATTCTAATTTTTTGTAGATATATTAATAACTATCAGAAATACAACAAAATATTAATGATATCTCTTTAGCTTTGAGTACATGTTATTGAGCATTAAAGAAATATAATATTGTTTTACTTTAAAAAACTTGTCTTATACAATATGTTTTGTAGAATTATGACCCCATAAAAATACTCAGTAATTCTCCCAAACCTATATATTAATTATGTGGTAAAGGTTTTTTCCAGATATGATTAACTCAAGTCCACTAAGAATTGAGAACAGAAGAATTAATGAAGACTTTGAGATGGGGGAATCATCAGATCTAGACTTTTGGGGGTTGAATTACAAGAAGAGGGAGGGCGGGCAATTTCCAGACAGAGGGAATGTGACAAACACATCGTGGAAACATGTACTGTTTGAAAAAAGACGGATGGATAGCGTAGTACATATGATTAATTTGTATTCTTAAAATACTTCTGTTTAAAAAATTTTAAATCTATTCTTTCACAATTTCGTACATGTACACAATATATTTAGATCATTTTCATTCCTCATTCCTTTCTCTTTTCTCCCTCCCACTCCCTCTGGGACCCTCTTCCCAACATGTTCCTCTTCTCTCTCTCTCTCTTTCCTCTCTCCCTCTCATAATCTACTGAATTTAATTAGGTTTGCTTGCATGTACATAGGTGAAGGGTTGTTTACTGGATCATGGCGCTTACCAATGGCTACACTCCTGAAGAAAAATGATTCCCCTTCACCCATTAGCCATGAACTGCTAGCTGCTCCTGAGCTACTGGTGGACCTCTTCTGTTCTTCCTTCATCCATGTTGAAATGTTGACATGCTCACTATTGTGTGGGTCTTGTGCAGCTAACCACAGGTGCTATGAGTTTCAGTATAATCGTCATGGTATGTTCAGAAGGCAGTGTTTCACAGCAGTCCTCCCTATCCTCCCGCTCTTATAATTTTCCTATTCCTTCTTTGACAATGTTCTCTGAACATTCCTCTAGTTAGGAGGAATGAAAAAAACTTCTTTTTAAAAATCAAATGTTTTCATTGATTAAAAATTTATAAAAAAGGATAGTATAGCCATAGACTATAAAAGCATTCAGGATTCATGGATGCAAAGATTCTTAGATTGGAACTAGTTTGTGAAAAGTTTTTAATATCAGACAAGTTCTATTATCTTTATTAGCATATATTAAAATATTATATATTATTTGGTAAAATCAAGTTTTAAAAGGGAATTTGTCAGGGGTTGGGAGAGGGATAATGAGCTCTAAGGATGTTTGAAAAACCATATGGAAGCCTAATTTTTTATAAGATATATGTATATATATATGAGATATTAAATATAAATCATATAAAAGTATAGTTGGTACTGATCAGGAAGGTTCCTCTCTACTAACTATCTCCCAACAGCGCTGGAAGGTACTGTGCAGGCTGCAGGGGGAAAGAAGTCAGTAAGAGTCTTACTCAGCTTTGAACCGTGTGAACCTCCGTAATGACCAGTGTGGCAAAGTGATGCCCATGGCTAATATAGTGACCTGAATTGTGGTGTAGCCAGGTGCTTTCTGATTGGATTTAGGACCCACTCCACAGGAAGAAACACAAGTCTGGTACTCTAAACTTAAGCAAGCACCCACAAGAGCTCATAGGCCCTAGGTGTGAACCTACTATTATTATTCTGCTAAATGGGCATAGTTTCAAAATGCTCTTTAAAGTCGTATCTCTCTGCCTGTAGAGTGCAGCCCTCAGACTTTATCAGAGAAATTCTTTGGGAAATGGAAAATGGTCAATGCAGAAACTCACAACTAGTCCAAGTAAATGTCGGTGGAGTTCACAGCTATGTTGTAACATCTACGACCCCCACCCTCAACTACGAAAAGAAGAGGGAATAGAAAGATTATAAGAGCCAGAGATTGGGGAGTACCAGAGTGAAATATTTTCTGGACATACTGCGTCACAGACTCACAGCAGCTATGATTGCTTGCATAAGACCTGCGTAAGGTCAATTCTAGTATGGAGTGGAAGAGGTTCATGAGCCTCTACCACTGACTGAGGAGCCATGGACAGTTGACGGCTTCTTGGGAAAGAAGAGCCATTTTTCTTTTAGGGTGTGGCACCCGTTAGGTCAGCCATACTCTAGTGGATGCCCCCTCCACAGAAGTGTACGAGCAACACAAATTGGACTCAGTGACTTATTTTAAAAAAGGGGACAGGAAATTTGGGGCTGGGAAGGTTGATCTGGGAGGAGTTATGCGGAGTAGCGGTATGTGACTATGAACAAAATAAACTGTATGAAGTTCTCAAAGAGATAATAACAATATTAAAAAGGGCAATCATTTGAAGAATAGAGAGGAGAAAGACTCCGTGGCAGAAGAATAACTGAGAGGCCGCTGAAGCAGTCTGGTTGCTGTAGTGGCATCTATGTGTCTAGGACATAGCAGCAAAGGTAGCAACAAAATCTCACATCTACTTTTCATAGCATTTCTTTCAGGGATCTGGTACACCCTTGTGCATATGTAAAATGTAATCCAAATATGGTTAGCGTGAAATTCTGTTTGTGAAAAATTTAATGAACTTGAGCACATCCTTTCAATGACTAACAAATGAAGGTGCTGAATCCTTCCCTGCGTGCTGGCAGAAATAGTTGTTGCTGGGGCTTTGCTACTTTTCTTGATTGAACAGAAGTTCCCTGAATTCTAGCTTCTTTGTTATGGTCAGACTCCTTCCCAGTACTGTACTATGACTTTGGGATGCTTCTCCCTTAAGCTCAGTGACCTGAGTCACTGTTACCTTCCAAGGTTGTACTTCAGGGAGCCTGAAAACTTGCCAGTAGAACTAATTTTTCTTAGTTTTATTTTGTTCTCAGTGCCATTTTTTCTTGTCAACTCTCTCTGTCATCTCTATTTTCCATGAAGTGTTTCTACAAATTTGTTTCCTAGACCCATTCCCCACATGGAATAGCTTTTTACTCTTTTTGACTGAATGGTTGTGAGGAGACACAGGTGGAGGTGACTGGAGTGGTACCTGGTTTCCTGAGAATAAGAAAGGAGAGATAACATGACTGGGGGCTGGACGGGTGGCTCAGCAGTTAAGAGCACTGACTGCATAAGATCCCGATTTGGTTCCCAGCACCAACATGATGGCTCATAACTGTCTTTAACTTCAGCTCCTTCCACCCTCTTCCACCCTCTTCTGACCTCTGTGAGTTTCTGCACACATGTGGTATACATACATACATTCACACACATACACATAAAATGAATAAATAAATATTTAATAAAACATAGGTTATCTTCAAGTCAATTACCTAGGAGAATGCAATTCATTAACAGAAAAAAGGTAAGGAAGGAGGGAGGAGCTGGGATAGAGTAAAGATTTTAATTCTGAGGCTCGAAATGCCTCATTTCAGTGAAACTGTTTCATAGACATTGGAAATGACAAAGACAATGGGTTTGTGTATATTTTTCTGGGAGATAAATGGGTTGAGGAGGGAGGTATTAGAGGGAAAAATATATGAGGAGCGTGAAATTGAGAGTAATTTTGGATAAAGAATGAGACCCCCAAACAGGAAAAGTTCAGTGCTATTATTTGGATTAGGCTTGAGTGTACCTCCTAAAGGTTCATATGCCAAAAGTGTGATCCCCACTGTGATATGTGAGAAATGCTGAATATTTAAGAGATGGATACAGTGAAATATTATTAGATCACTGGGGACACTGCCTTTGGAAAGGATTGCTATGGTTCTCTTGGGGCCCTGGTTAGTTCATGAGAGAATGAGTTGTGTAAAAATCATGCTGAACCGATCCCTGCTTTCCATCCTGCTCTGTGACTGCTCTCTTGCTCCCTTGCACATGCTCTTTGCTATATGCTTTATGTCATGTTGTGATGTAGTCTCAATGTCTCCTTCAAAGACTGAACAGATGGGGATATCTAATTGTACTAATTACCTTTTGTTGAAATGAGAAAATATCATGAACAAAAGCAACATACAGAAGTGTTTATTTTGGCTTATGGTTCCAGAAGGAGGGTCCATAATGTGGGGCTGTGGCAGCAGGCGGCCTGAGCAGAGACAGTGAAACGGAAGTGGGGCAAGGCTGAAAACCAGGAAGGCCAGTCCCCGGTGACGTACTTCCTCCACCAAGGCCCATGCCCTTAAAGTTCCTCAGCAATGCCACCAACCTGGGACCAAGTGTTCAAATACCTGACCTGATTGGGGACACTTCTCATTCAAACCACCACACAGATCTTGAACTGTGAGTCTCTAAAACTGTTGGATAAATAAATAATAAACTCTTTTCTTTATTAAATATCCAATTTAAGATACCGGGATGGATCAATGCAGTCCTTTCTATTTCAGTCATTTTAAGTGACTGTTCTTATATCCACTGTCTCTCTTGTCAGCCTGGGATGTGGGAATTATGTGGTATTGCTTTTTCATTCAGATTTGGTTCAGTTCAAGGAAATGAGGGTGCTGGAAAGAAAACAATACGTATTTTGGGGTCATGCCGAGATCATGAGGGTGAAAGACAGGGTGGTTGTCCTGGCACAACTTCACAGTGCTGTCTCCACACCACCTCAGCACATCCTGCTACTTTGCCACACCATCACAAGTCCCCAGCCTGAGCTGCATATCTGAAATACATATGCTGTCTTTATTTCATGGCAAAGCCTCTTCAAGAGAGCACAGAGAAGGAAAGGAGAGGGGGAGATCCCAAGTGCCCTTCTCCTTTCTGAGTTTATGGGAATTAGCAGTAATGAGGCATTGTTTTTGTGAATGAAAAAAAAAAAACACCAAATAAACTCAACAGCAGTAACTGTTCCGCTCCCATACTGACTTGCTCTGGGGGCATCCATGCTTCTAAATAGCTTTCACTCTGATATATTTCTTCAGAGCACTGGCCATCTCAGCTGTACCCATGTGAAGCTTTTAATTTAGGGAAATTTATGCTGGGAGCTTCTGGAAACTAGAGCCTTGTAGGATTTCTTCTCCTCCTCTCATGTTAATTTTCATGGGAAATTCTCCCCCGCAAAGCTATGTGGCTCTCCATCTGGCCATATTCATAAACCATCCTTCTCCTAGAACTTTGATAAAATGCATCAGCTTCCTTGGAATTAGATTAGCATCTCTATCTGAGAGCTTTCTGGCTCTTCCTGCTGACAGGAGATGAAAGCCTCATAAATAAAAATGCTGCTTTGTTTGCCTCTGTGTTGTAATGTACCCTGTGGAAAAGGAAGACAATTAGGTCCAAGCATCTTTCCTTCAAAGTTACAGATAGTCCCTTCTCTCATGGCTTAACACTAAGCCCCTGTCTTACAGCAGTATCTACTGTGCAGATTGTATGACAGCCCTAGAAAAATCAAGCAGTGTCCAGTGTCCTCCCAACCAGCATTTGCTTCTAATGATTCCAGAAACTTCAGTAAAGAATATGGGTTCTTTGTGCTTCATTATCAGTTACCATCATTCTAAATTAAGTAGCAATGAATTATTTTCTTCTCATAATTTTATGTCCAGTAATAATTGATTGTCTCTTTTGAATTAAGTAACATAACAAAGTCTGCTCACATTAGATTGGAAGTAGATATTAAACCTGTTTTTATTCAGAGCAGTATAATAATTTGTAGATGACATTTAAGCTCATAATGGAATTCTGGGGCACAAGACTGAGACTTGAGATCCACCTAATTTGAGGTATAATTAAGCAAAGTTATGAGAGGAGAATCAGTGATCTGGAAAAGTACTATATTTCTAGGGTCAGTATCTCAGAAACCAAAATTAAATAGTTTTAGGAAGAGAAAGGGAGGGAGGGAGGGAAGGAGAGAGAGACAGAGAAAGAGAGAGAAAGAGAGAGAAGAGGGAGAGGTAAGAGAGGGGAGGAGTGGGAAAGGGACAGGAAGAGAGAAGGAAAGAAAGACCCCTGAAGACAGGAGCCTGAAGAACAGCACAGAGAAGCAGCAGGTGTTTGGGTGTAAGCTAGCTCCCTGGCACCTCGGGCAAACAGTCATAATGGAGGGATAAGGAGGAGCCTCGCCTAATGAAAATCAGACCTAGTCAAGCAAAAAGTTGGAGATATGGAAATGGCACTAGAAATCATTTTCTATCCTTGAAGCAGTTTCTAGTTTTCAACCTGAGATAATATAGAGATCTAACATTTTTAAAAACACGTTTTTCAATTTGACATTTGGCTCATTCACATTCCTAAGACTGACATCAGGTTCAACCTACTTCTTGCCTTTTCAAACTCCCATCTGCCTTCTTTTTGAAGAAAAGTTTTAAAGCAAAATTTAACAGCAAATAGTTTATTTTCTAAAGAATGGAGACATTTTCAGTGAGTTGCCATTGTACATGAAGGCCAGCTAAAGTTGAACTCTATTTCAGAGGAGAACAATTCCTTAAGGGCAGGTAGAATTTCTATGTATATGTATTATTTTGTGAATTTCATATATGAGTATGGTCTTTGCATTATTTCCATCCCTTATAGTCCCCTAACTCCTAACATGTCCCCTGACTCCCTTTCAATTTCTTGTCCTCTTCTTTATTATTGTTACATGTGTATACTATATTTATACACACACATATACACAGATACACACACACAATGCACTAAGTCCATTTAGTGGTCCTTCTGTGTACTTGTGTTTAGGGCTGCCCATGTAGAATTAGATGATATTTCAGGGAGCTAGTCCCTGGAGAAAACTGATTGTCTCTCCCTCAGCATCTACTCATTGTTAGACCATCTTTGATCAACAATTTTATACCTTAATCATGCTATTTAGTGATAGAAAATTAAGAGTAAGTTTTCTTAAAATGCTACAAATGATTTCAGAAAATAGTTCATCATGTTTTTGTTACAGGAAGGGATCCTAATTATAACAAAAAAGAAAAAAATTATAAGGAAATAAAGATAGGAGCCATATGGAAGTTTATCCATTTGATGCCAAAAAACTATTTTCCATTTTAAAAAACCAGAGACACAAAAACATATGAAGGATTGTAAACCTTTATATACAATGGTACACTTGGCTGTGCGACATTGATTAGAAAGTTAGAACAAGGGCTCTGTTTTAAAAAAATTTGTTTAAATGCATTGGTTGTGATTTAAATTATCCAGAGTGATTTTTTCTGGTCAGAAAGTGTTTTTTAAATGTGCAGATGCTTATATAGCTTCAAATCTCCATTCATAAGTACTCTTCAGGCCCATGTCAGTTTTGGTCAACTTTTATAGGCTTGTCTGTGCAAGTAGTTAGTGTAAACAGCAGAAAGTAGAGGTGATTTTATATTTTATAAGATACTTACAACATATATGAAATTCTGAGTAAGAAATTGGTGTTAGTAAGTTATGTTCGTCTGTTATCACAATATGAAACTGAATATTAGAATCAAATAAATCTATGAATCTTATTAAATTTAATATACCAACTCTGATATGAAGATTGTAGATTGAGGACAGGAAGAAGAAGAGGACAACAGTTTCCAGTGAGACACTTGGTGGTGCTCACAGTGCGAGAAGACCGGGGAGGAAGGAAAGTGGGCAGGAGAGACCTTGCTCTGACAATGATGCATCTGTTCATGTTAGGAATCGAGGCTGAAAATGGCACACTGGACATCTCATTATCTTTGTAAGACACAGAACTAACTAGGTATGATCTGACCAGTTCACACACTTGCTTGCTGATTTTGTAGTTATTGTTTTTTACTTTACATAAGCATAATTTACTTTCAAGAGGGTATGTCTGTCACAATTGGGTGACTAGGTTTCTGGTTGGAAGTGGCTTTATGAAGGGAATGAGAATTAAAAGAGAGCTATTGAAAGAGAGGGTAGGGAAGTGTGGGCTTTCCAGAGACAGGAAACTAGTGACTTACAAATACGTAATAGAGGAAAATACACGGACTTTGGTTTTTCAGACTGGCCTGTATGCATTGTGTGGAAGTTTAAATTCTTTGCTTTCATTTGGTTTTGGCCATTTCTGCTGCTGTGGTTCCCTCTTGCCATCACTGACTTCTGTAGGTCTTCGAAAATTAGTTCCTTATATTCCTACCATTTTTCTTTTCTTTAATGGTCCTTGCTCTTCCTCCTATCACCTAACTGTTTTGGAATGGGGCTCTTTTACCTGCCTCCTCGTTCTTTAAAGTATAATTGTTTCTTACAGAATTATTTGCATTAAATGCCTTTATTTAACCATTTCTAGTTCCTCAGGGGTTTATAGTTTGACTTAAGATCACTTGAACAATGCTATGGAATTCAGCACTCCAAGCTGTCCCTTGCGGAATGCAGTTGCCAATGACTCTGGGTGATATTGAGCTCCTGGAGGCTCTCCCCTCAGGATGAAGTCCTGGTCCAGCAAAAAGAACTTCCATGAGTGAATGTTCAGGTTGCACTAGGCAGACATTCATATATATATATATATATATATATATATATATATATATATATGTATGTATATATAACAAAAGAAAATAAAATGCTAAGCGTGCTTGGAGAACAGTTTTGCTGTACTGATTTTTTTCCTAAATTGAATTCTTCTTTTCTCCCCTTTTCCCAGTTAATGGGGTGTGTGAGTAAATGTGCGTGTGTCTGTGTGGGTGACTCAATACCTCCTGATGTAGAACTTTATAAAAAAAGAATTTCAGTGAGATTTTGTTTTTCAAACATAAGACCACATCAAAGAAAAAGAAAACTCTAACTGTTGACTAGCTTTCACCACTTATTATGTGAGAAAGGAAATGTCAATAACTTAAAAGAAATCCTAAAATCAGTGTGTTTGAGCTTTTCTGATTTTAAAACTCTTTACAAACACTCGTGTAAAAGATTATTCAAAGGAAACAAGTGGGTTGAAATCTCTTTTGGTAGTAGGGGAATTTCTTTTCTTTTCTTTTTTTTTCTTAGTATAAATTAAAACACAAAAAGTGGGACCTTTTTCCGGGGTGGCCACTAGCTGAGGGTCTGGGTACATGTTGGTTATATGAAGGGTATGTAATGCTTCTTAGGAGCTACGCTTCTGACTTACACAGAAACGAAAGCTGGCCTATCTCATGTGTTCACAATTGAAACAATTTGTGAGGCAGAGGTGGTAAATGAATCAATTTTGGAGGTAGTCCAGATCTAAATAGGCTTTTTGCTGAGGTGACCTGGAGTTGCCCTAATTCTTCCTTTGTTCCTGGTGTATAAGACTCACTTAATAAATGTCATGGGAGGTTAATGTGTCAGGCTGTGACATCATTGTGGCTCTGGAATAACCATTTCTAAAGTATGCTTTAGAAATCAATTTGCTCTCTTCAGTGGGAATCTACAGAAGGATCACTGTCTACAGAAGTGTTCCTGTGTAGACGGACATGTTTCATTAGCTGCTGCTGCAGAGAAGATGATGGATAAAGTTAGCTATCTGCTGCTTTTCTTATTATCCATTTTATTAATTTCCTTTCAGTGCAAAAGAATATAGAGCCTGAATGTGATGGCTGAGATTTGTCATTTGCAGTAGCTCAAGGATCACCCTCAAATAAATTAACAGCACCTGCTTTCAACACTCAAGTCTCTAAAACCACAACTGAGAGGGAACTGTGTGAACCTTCACACCCCAGGCACTGCTACATTTAAAAACAATGTTGCATTGAATACTGAAATCTTTTCCTTCTGACCACTGCTTACAGTGTGTGTGTGTGTGTGTGTGTGTGTGTGTGTGTGTGTGTGTGTATTTGTGCCCGTGTGTTTCTCTTATTTAAGGATTCAAGGATTTTGTGTTTGAACTTTTGCTTGTTTGATTAGATTAAGGTGTTCAGCTCTCAGGTGTTTAAAAATGAATAATCTAACCAAATATCTTGCTAATGTGCACACATACACACAGACGTAGACTATTAGAGCATAAATTCATTTCATTTATGTAATATTTGAATATAAATTTTAAGAAAAACCAATTGTTTGTCATTCTAAATCAGCCTCATAAATACAGCAACTTTTTAAAGATTGGGCATTCTTTAAATTCAATATAAATGAAAGGAAATGAAATAGAGTATTATGAAAATAAAACCTTTTTTTATTCTTAGTAAACAGCATCTGAGTCGGAAGGGGCCTAGTTCTGTGGGATAGAGATGAGGCTGCCTTAACCTTCCTTGACTTTTGTTTCTTCACCTTAGACTTAAGGGCAATTGAGAAATAACCTTGCTGACTCCCTGACCCCTCCTTCCAGCTCTAAACAGGACAGCTTGCTTTCCTCTGCTTTTACTCCCCCGACTGGCTTTCATTCCCTTGGGAGTGGTGCCTTTGACATCATTTTCACATAGTATTCAAGAGAGAGAATTCTAAAGCCATAGGTTTCGCATTTTCAAAATGTAAGGTTCAACTGAGAAGAAAAGAGGTCATCGAGAGAGGAGTGTCCAATCCACTTTGCCAATCTTTCCCAACACCTCCATTAGGGAAGGGGTTGGCATCAAATGCCTTCCTATCCTAAGACTGTAGCTCAGGTCCTTGATGGTGCAGTGTTGTGACTTGCACTTCTTACTGCCCTAAGTGTCTCCATCTTCGTCCACAGGAAGCTCTTACCACTACGGCAGCTGTGCCATCTGTTTCAAATATTATTTCAGCCCTCGCTGTTTTGGGATAAATTTCATAAAGTGTATTGCATATACACACATTTAATTGAACAAATGAGAAGCCTTTTCAGTTAAAAAAGCTTCCTAAATGACAAGAAGTGTCCAATTTCCATTCAAATGGTTACTCTGGGGTTTTAAAATGTGTGAATTCATCTAAAAGAGGCTGCTGGTGTATTTCGAGGCAGATGGCTTGATTCTGTGAAGAAAAAAAATTAAGTGGATTTTACTATCAATCTTTGTTTTTTTTTGGCAAAAGACTGACATAATAAAGATGTGTGTATTACTGAGAATGCTTTTTAATAATGATTCTACCTTATGTTTTCCCTCAAGAATATGGTTAACTGGCTAGGAAAATCTATTTAGAGAGTTTATGTTTATCCATAATGATCAGCTTAGGATTAAAAAAAAAAAAAAGAAGCCGACTAACAGTATTGCTGAAACACAAAAAGGATAATTCTTGACAACTTTCTAAAGGAGTCCAGGTGGGGTTGGGGGCTGGTGTTGATCTGATGTTTCTTCTGTTAAGTAGTCATGAAGTCAGTAAATTGGGGATTTCTGGGAGGAGGATAAAAAGACTCTCTTTAGAGGAAAACCTTGGGTATTGTGTCAAGGTCCTCTCTACAAAGCGAGCTGCTGGAATCTCTCTCAGTTGCTGTTCTTGTGTACTCTCAAATTATTCTTGGCATCCACCAATGCTATGTCAAAAGTGCTCTGAGGATTCTTTCTTTTTCCATCTGTAGTTTATAGAATTGACTGAGCTCTTGCTTAGTTCCTGATTAGTGCAATCAAACCATGCAGTGTCTCCTCTCAGTTGAAAATGATTATTCCTAAGCTGAGGCCTAAGCCAATCAGCCCATCACTTTCTTTGCTAACAGTTATTTGTTTAAGAATAAACTTCCCAAATCAGTCTAAAGGAAAAGTGTTTGCTTAAACACTTGGGAAAAGACCCCATTTCTCCTCAAGTGCACATGACTAAGGAACATCAAGTCTGTTACTGGGAACAGTTTGGAAACATAAGGCATTGTGAGCAGTGTGGATCACAGGATGGAAAGGAGAAGGAACCAGTGCCTTGGATGATGAAATTGGGCCTCTCGATCCACTGCCATGCATTCCATTGTACCTCCTTCCTTTCCTGGTGGTGTGAGTACTTATCAATAGTACAGTTTTCAGTGTTTTTGCTAGTTTGAGTCAGGTTTGTTGATTCTGGCATCAAACAGCATCCTTACAGACATGTACTAGGGTATGGTTCAAGGTGAGGCAGCACTGGGAAGTCACTCAGGCCATGAAACCACCCGAAGTAGATGGGTGCTACCTCCCTTTATCAACACATTGCCTTCCTTTTGATGAATAAGAACTGACTAGAGGAAAATGATGCAATAAGTATTTAAAAAATATATATGTGTATGAGTGTATTGTCTGCATGTATTTAAGTACACCCATGTCGTGAAATGGCCAAAGAGGTCAGAAGAAGGCATCAGATCCCCAGAAACTGGAGTTATAGACCATTCTTAGCTGCCATATGGGTGCTGGCATTTGAACCTGGGTCCTCTGTAAGAGAAGTCATAACTCTTAACTACTGAGCCATCTCCCCAGTTTTAATAATATTTTTAATATTTTTATTTATTTTTAATTGAATTTTTGCATATTTTGATTACATTTAGACCCCCCTCCCTATCTTTATAATACCTCTTATATACCCCCACCAGATTTCATGCACTCTGTCATATATATTAAGGCCTATTGAGCCAAGTTGGTATCCCCAAATGTACCTCAGTGTGCCTCCATCCACTGGAGCCTTAAAAGAAACCAACTCTACTTCTCCCAGTAATGATCAGTTGCCAGTAGTTCCATAGCTAAGGTTGGAGCGTCTTTTTTCCATGTCTCCTATTCCATGCTTGGATTTTGTCTGGCTTGAGCTTGCATTGGTCTTGTGCATACCGTTACCGTTGCTGTAAGTTCGTATGAGTAACTTCCCACCTGTCTTGAAAACTTTGCTTCTCTGTGGTCATCAGTCACCTCTGGTTCTTAAAGTGCTGCCACTTCCTCTTTTCAGTGGTCCCTGAGCTGTGAGTAGCTGAGATTTGAAATAGGTATCCTATGCAAGGATAAAAGTTCTCTGCAGTCTCTTGTTCTCTGCACTTTGGCAAGTTGTAGCTTTTTGGGTTAACCATCATCTAGTGTATGAGGAAGCTCACTGGTGAGAGTTAAGAGCTACATTAATATTCTTTCCACTCCTTGTTCTTCTGTGTTTCTGAGCCTCAGGTGTAGAAGTTGTATTATAGATGTGACACTTAGGGTTAGGCACCATGCATACACTTATTCTCTACATTTGACCAGTTGTGGAACCTTGTAATAGTCTCCATCTGTTGCAAATTGAAGCTTCATTGATGAGTGGTGAGAGATACATTTTCTGTAAGTAAAATATATGTATTTAAAATACAGTAAGAAATTATGTTGGTTGATAGATGTGACAAAAGTGAGTTTCTCCTCTAGGATCTGTGACCTCTCCATCCATGTATAGTTGGCTATGTTTACAGCGTGACGCATAAACTCCCTCCCATAGAGTGGGCTTTAAATCCAGCTAAACATCTGTTGATTACCCCTGAGACAAAAGTGCCTATACTATACCAGTAGAGATTATTTGCTGGGCCCATCATTGTTGTGGTTCATAGACTTTATAGCTGGAAGCAATTAACAATTGGTTTTATCCTTTGGCAATTTACATAATATCTTCTGATACTATGGGAGCTAGTCTTCAGGGAGGAGGCTTCCAGATCAATTCCGACTTGATTGTTCCAAGTTCTGTGTCTGAAGTATGTCTTGTCTTCAACAATAGGGTCTTTCCTTCAAGTTCTGGGAGACAATCAAGGGCTATTACAATGGCCTATGTAATTTTGGGAGTGTCTTGGGCTACTCTGACTAACAATTCAAGGGAGGTTTCCCTTGCCAAGCACTGAGTTTTTTTGTTATATAGCTTTCACCTATACACATGCACTGATATCTGTTTATCTAGCTATTTATCTATCTATACTATACATCTATCTATCTATATAGATAGTATATATAGTATATTTTTCATATATATAGTGTGTTTTTCAGTGGGCTTTTGAACTAATACATTTCCCTCTAGGTTTTCACACCATACAATCGTTATTTGTCTCTCCTCTCTCGCCCCCTGTATAGCCTCCTTATACCGTCCTCGATTTAAGTACCACCAATTTTTTCCCATTTCCTCCTCAACAACACCTGTTTTCTACTCTCCCTCTCTCTAGAGCTCTGTCTTCCCCTTTACTTCCATAGTTCTTTTCCATTTTACTGGCTCTTGTGATTACATCAGGACATAACTCATATTTAAGGATTTGGAGCTAAGATCCATAAATGAGAGGGAATGTATGATGCTTGTTTTTCTGGGTCTACATTATTTCACCTAGTATAACAGTCTCTAGTTCCATTCACTTACCTGCAAATTTCATTTTTGTTTTTTTACTACTGAGTAGACCTCCATTGTGCAAATGTATCACATTTCTATTATGCATTCAGTCAGCTGAAGGACATTTAAGTTGTTTCCATTTTGTAATTATTGTGAAAATAACAGCAACAAACACTACCGAGGATGTATCTCTGTAGTAGAGTGCCGAGTCCTTTGGGTATATGCCAAGCAGTGGTAAAGCTGGATCATGTGGTAGATCTATTTTGAGTTTTTAAAGAGTTCTCCACAGTGATTTCCACAGTGGTTGCACTGTGCAATCTCATCAGTAATAAATGAGCATTCCCCTTCCCCACATCCTTTCCAGCACTTGGTGTCATTCGTTCTCTTGATCTTAGCCATTCTACTAAGGTAAGAAGCAATCTTAAAGTAGTTTGGATTAACATTTCTTTAAGGGCTAAGCATGTTGAATACGTTTAAGGTATTTCTTAGCCATTTTTCTTTTTCTTTTTAGAGCTCTTTGTTGAGATCCCTAGCCCATTTTTTAATTAGGCTATTTGTTTTCTTGATTCTTTGTTGCTTGAGTTCTTTGTCTATTCTGGATGCTGATCTTCTACAAGATGTACAGTTGGTGAAGATTCTCCTCCACTCTGTGGGTTTTCTCTTCACTTGACTGATTGTTTCCCTTGCTGTACAGATTCTGGTTAGATTCTCAAGGACTACATTGAAAAGAATTGGGCATATTAGACAGCCTTTTATGGTTCTTTATTTTAATGTGAATGCTTCCAGTTTTTCTTCATTTAGAATGATTTTGGCTGTGGATTTGTTATATATAGCCTTAATTATGTTGAAGTATGTTTTCTCCTGTCCAGTTCTATTTAGGACTTTTATCATGAATATATGTTGGATTTTTGTCAAAGTTCTTTTCTGGGACTATTGTGATGATAAGATGATTTTTGTCTTTAAGTCCATTTACATGATTTATAATGTTTATTGACTTTATATATTGAACCACCCCTGCATCTCTGGAATAAAGCCATCTTGATCATGGTGGATGATCTTTTTGTTTTGTGTCGGTATGCGATTGTGAGTATTTTATTAAGAATTTGAACTATATTTTTCTCTTTTAGTGTATGTGTCTTTGCCTGGTTTTGGTATTAGTGTAAAACTGGCTTCATAGAAGGAGTTTAGGAATTCTCTCTGTTTCTATTTTCTTGAATAATTTAAGCATTATTGGTTGCATTTATTCTTTGAAGGTCTGGTAAAATTCTACTGTCATTCCAAGTGGTCCAGGGATTTTATTGGTTGAGTGGAAATATGATAAGATCCCGAAGGAGAAGAAACCTACTGCTGGTTAATGTATTCTAGACACGATCGGGAACCTGCACCAATGAAATAGCCACAATATGGTAGTCCAACAAGATCTACATAATGACAAAACCAGATATGCCATTGTTGGAGAGGGCAAATCTTCACCTAAAGATGAAGAGCTATAAGCAATCAGTGAATACTGAGGAAGGGAGAATCAGTTTTATCCAGGAACTAGCTCCCTGAGAGGCTATCTAATCCCAAGCAAGCAGCCCTAAACACTTGTACACATGAGCACCACTAACTGGACTCAGTGTATTACATACATACATGCACACATATATGTGTGTGTATTTATAAATGTATGTATATGCAACAATAATCGAAGAAGAAGACAAGAAATTATGAGGGAGTTTGGGGGTCAAGGGAGGAATTGGAGGAGGACTGGGAATGGTGTAAATAATGCAAATATAATACACATGATCTTCAAAAATAAAAATAAAGATTATTGCAATAAACGAAACATATTTGATGTAGAATATAAAAGTATTTTGTTAACATATACTAACTAGTTTTCAAAAATTAGTTTTTCTAGAAATATACATGTGCTTTGACTGCATCCCTCCCCGCTTTCTCCACTCCCGTCATTCCCATTCATTCCTCTGTACTGTCTTCCGGCTACTTCCATGTCTATATACATGCATGATTCTCTTTATATATAAAAGTAATATTTGTCTTTCTGGGTATGAATTATTTTGTATAGTATTATGGTCTCCATTGCACCCATTTTCCTGCAAATAACATCATTTAAATAATCTATGGGCAAATGAAACGCATATCTATATATCTATATATCTCTATCCCGCATTTTCTTTATTCATCTGTCCATAGGTTGATTTCATAAGTAGTGCTGAAATAAACATGTTGTGAAAGTATCTCTGTGGTATGTTGATTTAGAATCCCTCAAGGTTACACCTAAGAGTGGATCATAGTTTTAGGTTTTAAGAACTCTCCACAGCGATTTCTTTAGTGACTGAACTAATTTACAGTATAAGACAATCCACAGAGTCAGTGCAGTTCCTGTCAAAATACCTATAAAATTCTTCTCAAAAAAGTAATTTCATATGTAAGCACTAAAGACCCTGAGCAGCCAAAGTTATCCTGAACAGAAAGAACAATGCTATATCTATCACCATGTGTGATTTCAGGATGTAACAGAATCATACTGAAATGGCAAAAATGACTCCATTTTATTGTAGCTGATTTTGTTTTACCCTGGGTTTCTGCCCAGCCACTCCCACTGCAGTCAGTCAGCCAGAATCAGTCCCATGAAGGCTGTACCTTCAGTCTCAGGGAGTACATTGTTTCTACAATATTGGGAAGTTTACTACTAGCCAGGTAGTATATCCTCTCAACACAGAGTTGAGCCCACTCTTTTGCAATTCTGAGAAACCTAGTTTTCCTAAACAAAACTTGGAAATACTTGTTAACTGAAAACCTCTTTGTTAGCTGATATGCCCTTGATCTGGTGTAACTATGGCTACTGTCTTTGCCCCTGGAATGATGTAATTGTGGTTTCAAGTTTTATAAACCCTTACCAGATTCTCCTTGGGGTCTAGAGTATATTGAGAGATTAGCCCCCTGTCAACCACCAGCTAATTATTAAAGGACTCCTAATTCAACCATTACTATTCCTCTGTGCCTTGGGTTCAGTATTACAATACTGATAAAATCAGCATTGTACTGGCACTAGAATAGACATATATATGGGTGGAATAGAAAGACCCAGAAATAATTACCAAAACTACTACTGCCTGGTATTTGACAAAGGTGCCAAAAGTCCATAGTGGAGAAAGATAACTTCTTCAACAAACAGTACTAGAAAAAACAGGTATCCACATGTAGAAGAATGAAACTTGTTCCAGATCTCTCATCCTACACAAATCAACTCAAACTGAACCAAATACCTCAATGTGAGCCTGAAACTCTGAAACTACCAAGGAAAACTAGAGTGAAAGCATTACATAAGCAGTAACTTTGAGAAAAAACTGCAGTAGCTCAGAGCAGAAGGCCAAGAATTGACAAGTGAATTACATGGACTTAAAAAGCTTTCTGCACAGCAAAGTCATCAACTGTTTGAATGAAGAGGCAGCCTGCAGAATGGGATGGGCTCTTTGCTAGTTATCCATCTGACAGGGGAACAATATCTAGAATATGTAAAGAACTTAAAAGCCAAGAAACAACCAAGAAACCGAACAATCCAATTAATAAATGCTCTAATGAAACGAACAGTTCTCAACACATGAAATATAAATGGCCATAAACATGAAAAAATGTTCAGCCTCCTTAACCCTCAGGAAAATGCTAATTAAAAAAGCACTGAGATTCCATCTTGTCTTAGAAAGACTATGATTAAGTAAACAAGGGCCTGGGTTGATAGTTCACTCAGTAAAATGCTGATTTTAAGGATCTGATTTTAATCCTCAGAACCCAAGTTATAAAGATATGGTAGTAAGCAGATGTAATTCCCAAACTGAGGAGACAAAACAGTTTTAGAAAATGTTTTATTTATTATTATTTTATTTGTATGAGTATACTGCCTGCATGTGTGTAAGTATACCAGTGTCTTGCAATGCCTGCAGAGGTCAGAAGAGGGTGTTGAAGCCCCTGGAAAATGGAATTATAGACAGTTGTTGCCATGTGGGTGCTGGGAATCAAATCCAGGTCCTCTGCAAGAGCAGCCAATGTTCTTAACTGATGAGCCATTTCTCGAGCCTCCTTGTTCTTTAGTTTTTAAAATTTATCCTTCTAGAGGTCTTTCACATCCTTTGTTAGGTTTGTTCCAAGATACCTTTTGAAACTTTTGTGCTTTGTGCACATTGTTTTCTTGATTTCCCTTTCAGCATGTTTAAAAAATTTTAATGTATTTATTGTGTGTGAGTGTTTTGCCTGCATGTGTGTAAGTGCATCCATGTGTACAATGCCTGCGGAGTCCAGAACAGGGCATTACATTTCCCTGGAACTGGAGTTATGGATGGTTGTCAGCCTCCATGTAGGTGCTAGGAACCAAACCTGGGTCCTCTGGAAGAGCAATCAGTTCTCTTAACCTCGGAGCCATTTTTCTAGCCCCAAGACTACTGTATTATGCTACCATGTTGAAAGTGTGTATTAGTTCTAAGATTTTTCTGGTAGAGTCTAAGTAGGGTCTCTTCATAGAATTATATCATATAAAATTAGAATAATTTGACTTGCTCATTTTCTATTTATATCCCTTTTATTGTCTTCTCTTGTCTTACTGCTCTAGCTAAGACTGTGAGCACTGTATTGATCAAGGTTATAGGGAACTTTCACAGTTATCTTATTCAAGATTTTAGTGGAAATTCTTTGTGTTGTTTCTCATTTAGTATAATCTTGGTTACATATTTGTCCTATGTAGACTTTATTAGGCTGTGGGATGTTCCTTTAATTCTGATTTTTACTTTTAATTAGTTTCTTCAGGGTTTCTATGACAAAGAGATGTTGGATTTTGTCAAAGGTTTTTCTTCATCTATTAATACGCTCACGTGATTTTTATCCTTGAGTCTATTTATGTGATCTACTCAATTGATTGATTTGAATCATTTGAATCATTCTTGCATCTCTGGAAATCTCTAGAATAAAACCAAAGTGTTGTGGTGAATTATCCTTTTGATGTGTTGTTGAATTTGCTTTGCCAGAATTTTATTGTGATTTTTTGCATCCCTATCAGTGGTATTGGCCTCTGATTTTATTTTTTTGTCTTCATTTTGTTTTGGTATCAAGATAATACTATCTGTGTGAAATGAGTCTGGTAGTATTCTTTTCCTTTATACTTCATGTAACAGTTGGGGGAACACTGGTATCAACTTTTTTCCAAAGGTTTGTTAGATTTGGCAATGAGTTCTCTGGTCCTAAAATTTTCTTTGTTTCCATTAAAATCCTGCTTTTATAGATCTGTTTCAGTTGTTTATATATGCTTGATTTAATTTGGTAAGTCACATGTGTCTAGGATTTTATTCATTTCTTCTAAATTTTCCAGTTTATTGGAATACAGGTATTTTTTTCCCAACATATACCACAGTGATCTGGATTCATGGGTATTCATTGTCGTGACTCCCGTTTCATCCATAAATTTACTAATCTGAATGTTCTAAGGGAAAAGTGGTAATACCAAGTTTCTTGTTTGACAAAATCTGACTTTGCTGTGACTTTCGAATGCTGATGTAGTTAATGGACTGGAGATGAGGATATTTACACAGAGAGCAAAGTGTTTCATCATGTGCCTGTGATAAAACACCATAACCAAGGCAACTTACCGAAGGAAGAGTTTATTTGGGCTTACGGTTCAGAGGGATGAGTGTCCATCATGGAGGAGAAGCAGGACAGCAGAGGCAGTGGGAGCAGAAAGCTGAGAGCTCACAGCTTCAGGGCGCAAGCTATGGGTGGGGTGAAGCTATGAACTCTCAAAGCCTGCACCCAATGATGTGCATCCTCAGCAAGACCACATCTCCTAAAGATTTCATGACCCTCCCCAAACAGCACTATCAACTGATCAAGTGAGCCTATGGAATCACTTCTTAAACCACCACGAGGTCAACACTTTTTCTCTTGAGGTGCATATTAATTAGTACCTCTCTGACTGACAAGGTCTCTGAAAATTCCAAAACACGGTCATAGACATGGAGCATTACCCTCTATCATCGTGATGGTATGATGTTACAAGATTAGAAAATTTTCAGCAAATTATAATCCATTGCTATTACCATTGTGTATGTGGCCTGTTCAGCAGAACACACCTATGTAGTTAGGAATTAATCAAAATTCCAAAATATATAATATCCACAAAACATTATTCTTGTGATTGTTGATTGAAAGAATAAATTATGTCATAGGAAAAGTTCTTACGATAATGATTCTTTTAGGACAAAGTTCCAGGAGCTTTCTTGAAGCCTAGTAGTGGGATCACTCTTGACAGCAACTAAAAGAGGAAGGTGAAGCTGCACAAAGGAGTTACAAGGTGTAGGACAAAAATATATATCTTACTTTCAACTGGGAAAGAAGATAGTGAGACAGTCCTTTTCTGATCCTGGGTAAGGCTCTCCAAAGAAGTTTTACAAGTAATGAGAATTGCTCTTGAAAAAAATAATCTGAAGATGGCTTTATTGCCCTAGGTCTGACACTAATAAAAGATAAAACCTTCAACGAGTTCTTCAACTTTCCTGAGTGACAATTTTCTTATCATTAAAATTGGACTAGAGGTTCTCAAAGATTCTTTTCAGGATTTAAGGAGGAAAATTTAAAAAATGGAAGTACGACAACAGCATCGATGAGAATTCATTAAAATGCACTTGCGAAACGCGGAGCAGCAGCTGATTTATGAAAAGCAACGGCATGTTCTCTAAGACGATTAATTATAACTGAGTAGTTACTATTGATATAAGGATGGATGGATCTCATGAATAAAACCGTAAAGCTCATTCTAGTGTTCTATTGTGAACCAAAAGAGCAAGAAGGTGCTCTAATTTTAAAAAATCAGCACTGTGTAAATTATGAGTAGAAAAGACTAAAGATTATAGTTAACACTAGGTTATAAGACGTTTTAGTCTGTAATTCAAAGTGTTTTTTTGTCTAAAAAAGCAAATAAGAAACATTATTGTGGTCCTGCCTTAAAATATATCCTTTCTGGTTGACAAGGTCTGACATGTATTTCCTGTATTGTATTATATAGCTCAGCATAGCAACCATTTGTTTCATCAACACAAAAAGGCTATTGCTGTGTTCCAAACACCTCTGCCTTTTTCCAAAAAGCAGTTATAAATCCACAATCCACTAAGGTCTGTGAATATACATTATAGAGTAGGTTTATATGTACAGTGTGACTCACTTCACTTGTCGGGACTAGCAGTATATCACATCTTTATTTTGCCAATTAATCATTCAAGTAACAATGTGTCCTTGATAGAAGGCAGTTTGGTGTCTCCTGTGTGTGCATTTTCTTCCTTGTCATCCCAGGTTGTTCATGAGTTCTTAGGCCAAAGGCTATCAATTATATTTCCAAGATAATTGCCAATTTGCCATGGTCTTCTGGTCTGTTGCTTGTGTGATGTCATTATGGAGGACTGGCTCTGTTCAGGTTCATAGAGGTCCACTTGGTGGTAATGTCTATCTACTCTAAGTTCCTAAACTATATTCCTTACATACTTAGGTTCAATTCAGGGAGTGCCTGGATAAGATTCTGAATTCTGGTATCTTATTAGCTGAGTGCATGACATCTATAAGATATGTAGAAAATGTATGTTCTTGTAGTCTATGACCACTGGTAACTACTATTAGCAATACTATCATCATTCTCAAAGCTGCAGCCTAGTGCCATTGTGCACTGGTGAGTGTCTTCAATATTGGGAAGAACTTCTTGGGAAGAACATTGCTCTCTAGGTAAAATAATCTACTTTTACCTACAGCTCTCCGTAACTACTCAGCTGACTTCCTGTTTATACAGTCCTCAAAAATGAATGGCACTCCTAGGAGGAAATTGAAAATTTGTGAAATTTGAAAATTGAAAAATATGTGAAAAGGCAACTCCTAGGAGGAAATTTCCTGGAATAGGAAAACTGATATTCAATACATATTATATCACAAGTACTTGGGAATAATATAAATGAGATAAAATGAGATAACTTACTATACCGTATGTATCTTAAAAATTATCTTCTGATAACACTTGTCTGTGGAGTTTTAAAGGAAAGGTGACACTTGTATACTGTCAGATGATTCACACTGTATCCAGCTAGTAGGGAGTGAACACATAAACTCTGATTTATTTAAGAAACAGAGTCACAAACTGCATATACCAGAAAAACATAATGTTGAATAACAAAAAGCAAGTTGTTTAATGATGTATAGACTATGCCATTTACATGCATTCCTACAACATACAAATGTTCATATAATCATATATAATAACAGATTAAAATATAGTTTATGGCTACATGTCAGTTCTAGGCTATTAAAACTGCTTATGGAAAATGATGGGGTAAACAGGGTGGAAGAAAGGGTTATAGTTTTCTTTAAAAACATTTTACTTTCTTAAAAAGTAAATATATTTAATATATTTTAACACAATATAGTGACAAGTTATCTGTTACATATGTGTGATGAGTTCATACCTATTGATGAAATCACTTTGTCCATTTCTGTATAACAATCTAATGAAATGATGTAAGGAAAAGAAAATCAGAAGGCAAAAGTAGTTTTTTTAGCCTGTGAGATAATTAGAATGCATTTAGGAAAAGATTAAATTAATTTATGAGTGTGATTTTAAATGAAGAGCAAAGAGATCAGAAGCACAGGGCATGTTGGCACATTCTGGCCATACTAGCACTAGGGATGCAGAGGCAAGAGGACCAGGAGTTCAAGACCTGTCTGAACTACATAGTGAGTTCAAGGCTAGCTTAGGCTACAGAGTGAGATCCTGTCTCTACCCTTAAATTCCCCAGCCTCACATCAGACCAAAAGATAATGGAGGTGATTATTTGTCTGATTATGGGAAAAGTATCTCTGGACATATGGACAAAATAAATCTAGATAAAATAATAAGATGAATAAAAATTTTTTATGTAAAGTTGAAGCTCTTCCATGTTCCCAAAGTATAAACAAAACACAAATGATGGGTTACTTAAATTCATATTCTTAACTTGTAAAGGATTTTAGGAAGAAGAGACATAAAATCGTCCCAGGAGAAAACTAGGATAAACATGCACTGACTGCACGGAATACACAGTGAATAACGCTGAACAAAATGTAAATATGTCCAACAGCATCGTTCTTAATTCCCTGCTCCTGAGCTTCAAGCACACCCTGAGTACCTGCTCTGCATTGACGGCCAGGATTCCTTATGCATTTCTTTTATGGGCATGCGGGTGGAGGAATAGGGAGGACAGGACTACTACAAGGCATTTTCTTTTATTATTATGGTATAGTTGCTTTTCTCTTGCTTATCCTTCAGGCTGGGGTGGCTCTGCACACATGTGTGGGCATTCATACCCCAGATGTGTACTCTCAATGCACCTTCCCGCAGCTAATCTTGAGGCCTCTGTCTGAACGTGGAAAGTACCACCACCCTGAATTCTGAGGCAGACATGATAAAGGTCAGAGCGTGAGACTGTAGAAGTCTCCTGATTGTTTGCTGTCTTCATGCTGCTTTCCCCCACCAGTCTCGGTCACCTGGACCCTGGAGGGCTGTTTCCTATGGCTTTCCCAGGATGACACCACATGAGTCACACCTGTGCCATAGTCATGCCTGGGTATCCACTCTCATGGCTTTCAGCCCATGTGCTTTGGCTCACTTGCATGCTAGAGGATTATTTCTTCTTTGCCAGGTGATCTAAGACTAACTCTGGTTTGGGCAATCCAATGAACTTCTCTCTGGATGTTTAATGGACCTGAAAAATTTTATATTTGATGGTAAAGAATTTAATATGAATACATTATTCTTTAACTTTTGTAATCATTCCCAAATAGTATAGTCTAGGACTGTTATACAACAAAAATAACTTGATTCTACAAATCTGTAATTTTTAAAAGGAATTTTTAAAAGGCAAGTTGTTAGACCTCCTAATGAGAAAGCAAATGTCACCAATATGTGTATTAAAGTACTGTTTGCCCATTTGTATGCTATAGTGGCTACACTAGGCAGACATTTGCCTATAGTTGATATTAGCAGTAAAGATTTATCCATTATAGAAAAATATCAATTGAAATAATGTCAAGGTCAATGTGTGCTGAAGAGACCATTGGTGTTGCATGAATTGTGGAAGTCATCAATAAGTCAGTCCATCATTGTACCCAAAGTTATAAGAATGCAGTACTTAGAAAGCATTTGCTTATTCTGAAGAATGAGATTACGTAGAACCTGTTAGAATTATGGACATAGTGTATCTGAATGAGGCTCCTCAAATATTTTTCTGAACTGAACCTATTTGTATCATACTGGAGTTTTTGGTTGTGTGTGGTTGAAGCTAGGGTGACGGCATTAACCATCATAAAAACTTTCAGAGGAGAGTTAGAAAGTGCTTAGTGTGTTCAAGAATAAGGATTCCAGAACAAAATTAGGAAGAAGAACAGAGATAAAAGAACTTTACTTGTAATAGCACTTAATTGTTCTGTGTAATTCTATTCCGGGATTATGGTTCTACAAGAGTAACAAGCACTGCAGGGCAGAAATAATCAGAAGCAGAAGCAACAGAGAGCATCACAAAGCAACATACTCTCAAGAATATATTCATGTTTTTAGCCTTAGAGGATAAATTGTCATATGTGAATTAAAAGCAGTATTTTCCAATATTTTGTTTTATTTATTTATATGTGTATGTACCTGCTTGTCTGTATGTGCACCACATGCATGCAGTGCCTGTACAGGCTAGAAGAGTGTGTTAGATACTCTGGAGCTGGAGTTACAGGTACTTGTGAGCTGTCTGATGTGGGTGCTTGGAAACAAACCCGGATCCTTGAAAGAGCAGCAAATGCTCTTAATTCCTAAGCTATCTCTCCAGCTCCCTAAAATACAAACTTGCTAGTTGAGATGGATTATAGTTTAGAAATCATGGGCTTAAAAATAATATAGGATTGACCAGCCTAGAAATGAAGAAGAATCCATACTACTTGCAAAGAAAGATCTACATAAATTTAGCACAAAACTTTTTTGGAACTTTTTCCTATAGTCCTCCTTCTAAACTCTTATTGAACCTACTAAGAACACTCAATATCAAACATATTTGAAAATAGATTTTAATTAAATATGCTTGTATCAGCATGAGCTTTTCAGGTGGGTGTTTCTGTCCCTCCCTCCCTCGCTTTCTTCCTATGAGTTTTTGAAGGTTATTATACAAGGTAATAGGCTTCATCATGGCATCCTCACATCTTTATATGTGTCACTGGACTTTGCTGACATTCGTTCTCCTTCTCCAGTGCTCCCCCTTGTGTCTCCTCCAGTCTCCTGGTGGGTCCCGCTCTTCTGCTTTCATACCACATGCATTTCACTACCATTTGTATTTCCTAACTCCTTTAAAATCTCTTCTTCCTTTTCATGATCTCCTTTATAGCTTCACATTCACATGCATACATAAGTAATTTCATTTCATTAAATTTTAAAATGTTTTTTAAGAATTTCATATATGTGTATTATATTTGCATTATTTCTATCTCTCTCAGTCCCCCTCCAACTCTTCTCAGTTCCCACTCTCCCTCATAATTTCTTATCCTCTTCTTTATTGTTACATACACATACATTTATAAATGTGCATATGTATTTATATATAATGCACTGAGTCATTATATATTATATATATATATAAAATATATATAATAATTATTTAGTCACTCAGGGAGCTAGTCCCTGGAGAAAACTGATTCTCGGTCCCTCATATTCATTGATTGCCTGTAGCTCTTCATCTTGAGGTGGGACCTATAAAATTCCCCCACCAACATAGGCACGGATTCTATTTCCATATGATCGCACATGCCCTCACTGGCTCTTACAATCTTTCCACTCCCTCTTCTGAGTCCCGGGTGGGTGGAGCTTAATATAGGAGTACTGTCCAGGTACCAACACTGCAGACTCCTAATCTCTATGCTTTGTGACCTTTCGTGTTTCTCTCTGTCGCATGAGGGTGTTTCATTAATGAGAGATGAGGGATTCTTTAGTGTCCTCTTTACCCCTTGTTCTATGTAGTGTGAAGCTTAGGTATAGAGGTGCATTGTAGATGTACTGCTTAGGTTTGGGCAATTCACAGACAATATCTGTGTGATCAGTGTGGTACTCTGTAGTAGTCTCTATCTGGTGCAAAAGAAGCTTCTTTGATGAATGGCGACTGAGATATTTCACTATAAATATAAGGATACATATTTTGCACTTAGTAAGAAGTTACATTACTCTAGAGATATGACAGCCTTGGGGATTTCTCTAAGGTCTATGGCCTCTTCAGCCATGTGTATTTGGCTATGATTACAGTACCACACATGAATTTTCTCCCATTGAGTGGGTTTTAAATTCAATTAGGTAGCCATTGATTGCCCCCAAGATAAACGTGCCCACTACTGCACCAGTGTCATATTCTGTGTGCCAGTCATTAGTGGGATTATTTGTTCATGAAGTTAGTGTTGGACCATCGATTGATGTTCTTTCTTAACCGCTTACATTGTACTCTCCAGAGCTATGAGAGCTAGCCTTCAGAGGAAGTGACTTCCAGCTCCATTGCTCCAAATCCAGTCTCCTCCTGAGGAAGTCCCGTCTTCAGCAATAGGGTCTTACCTTCAAGTTCTGGCCATCAAAGGCTGTGGCAATAATAGTCTGTGTGATTTGGGGAGTCTACTGGATGACCGTGGCCACCAACTCAAAGGAACGTTTGAGCACTGTCTAGCACTGTTTCTTATTATGTAGCTTTCAGCTATGCACATGGATTCCTGTAGAGATATCATATGTGGATTCTGTCATTAGGTTGTTACACTAATATGATTCCCTCTGTGTTTTATATACTAGTTAGGCATTATTCTCTCTATCATCTATTTATCTCTATCTATCTATCTATCTATCTATCTATCTATCTATCTATCTATCTAAAAGAGCCCATAGAATCTAATTTGTGTCCCCAAATGTCCTTCAGCCCTTCAGTGTGGTTCCATACACTGGAGCCTGGTTAACTAATCAAGAGTCCCATCCCTGTGAAAGATAGTTTCTCCTACTTCCAGCAGTTATTAGTTGCCCAAAGTTCCTTAAATTGGGTTAGAATTTTTACCTACTTCCCCATATCTATGCTGGGACTTTACCTGGTTTTAGCTTGCATGGGACTTCTGTATCTTTTAAATTATTAACACATCTTTAGGGAGCTTAAAACTGATCCCCACTGCAATAGTGGTTCTTTTATTTTGGGAGTAACCAACAGCTGTCAGATTGGACTACAGACCCACTCAATAGAAGAGAATCCATTCATGGCACTGTAAACACAGCCATATACACATGATTGGCAAGGTCATAGATCTTAGGGAAGAACCTAACTACTATCACTTTCTTAGACCAACATAATTTAATAGTATATTCTAAATATGTGTCTTTATAGTCACAGACAAGTGGAACTATTACCACTCATCTAAGAAGCTTCTTTTTCCAACAGATGGAGACTGTTACAGAGTTTTGCGACTGAGTTCCTTCTTTCCCTTTACCCCTATGGCTCTTTGTATGTCCTTTCCTCCTCCCTTCCAAGTTGAATTTTTCCTCATCTGTGTCTTACCTACACTTCTCGGGCTTTTTCTTTTTCTTTCCTTATGTGATTCCGTTCCATTTTCCTGGTGCCTGCTGTTACATCAGGATACATACTCACATATAAGAGATTGGTGATAAAATTCACAAATGTGGGAGAACTTGTTACTTGTTTTTCTGGGACTGTCACTTCACTCAGTATAACAGTTTCCAGTTCCATCCATTTACCTGCCAATTTCATGATTTCATCTTTCCTAACCACTGAGTAGCACACCATTGTGTAAATGTACCCCATTTTCATCATCCATTCGTCAATGTCAATTGAGGGACATTTAGGTTGTTTCCATTTCTTAGCTATTGTAAAAAGAGCAACAACAAACATGGATGAACAGGTATCTCTGCAGGAGGATGAGTCCTTCAAGTATATTCCAAGGAGTGGTATGACCGAATCATCTGGTTCATGTTTAGTTTATTAAAAATTCACCACACTGCATACATTTGCATTCCCACTGGCAGTGATTGTGAGTTCTCCTTTCCCCACATCCTTGCCAGCATTTTGTGTCTTTTGTTCTCTTGATTGTATCCAGTCTGACTGGGGTAAAGTGAAATCTTAAAGTAGTTTTGATTTGCATTTCTCTAACTACTAAGCATGTTCAGCACTTTTTAAGGTATTTCTTAGCTATTTTTATTTCTTCCTTTCAGAGCTCTCTGTTCAGGTGCTTAGCCTATCTTTTTATTGGATCATTTATATTCTTGTTTCTTTGTTTTTGAGTGCTTTGTGCATACTGGATATCAATTCTCTGTCGAATGTATAGCAGGTGAAGATTTTCTCCCACTCAGTGACTTTCTTCTGTGCTTCCTTGGTTGTTTCTTTTGCTGTACAGAAGCTTTTGAGTTTAATGAGGTTCTACTTGTTGACTGACAGGTCAAAGGCAAAGAATAAGTGAGTTTGAGGTGCTAAGAGATATATCTCTATTGCAGCCTCTGCACCTAAGAATCAGAAGACATTATAGAAGAGGGGCCAGAAAGATTGTAAGTGCCAGAGGAACAGGACACCTGTTGTTGATTAAAGTATTCTAAGAAATCTCCATGGTATGACAGCTTAACAAGATCTATAGAATGACAAAACCAGTTGACATGCTTAAATGATTGCTGTTGGGTGGGGATGAGCTAATCTGTGGCATCATTTAGAAGAATAAAAATAAATGCTATAAATGTTGGACAATTGCTGGTTACAGTGTACCTGGCTCCTTAGCATTCTCCCATGTTCTTCTAAAATGCGCCACAATGCAAGGCTTACATACTTTGCAATAGTGAGTAAAGAATTTGTGCATAGTCACATAGGCAATTAAATAGGTCAAGATGACCAAGTTACCATGCACAGTCCTGGAGAGAAAGGGACAGGTTTATATGTTGGAGAATATCATGGCTTCTGTGTCTCAGAAAGTCCTGGACCTTTGGTCCTGGATTTTTCTTTTGTAATGAAACCTTCTTGCACTTATGTGTCAACTGAAACTATGGTACAACCTTTTAGGAGGTTGAGTGTAGAGGAACCAGAGCAAATTTGTTGGCACTCTATTGCCTGTGTTGTGAGTGACAGAGTCCTGTTTTCCTTTGACTAAAGAGTCCTGTGATTTCTGTCACCCAATACCAATGGGTAACCTGTTAACTTATACACTTAATATAAGACAAAATCTCAGTTTTTGATACAATCTCTGGTTTTTGATACAGTAGGGATATTTTTTCTAGCAAATTATGTATGTTATTAAACTGCTATTGAAAGTTATGCTCTCCAAAATTTTTTTCAATATATAAAAGTATTCATGACCAGTGAATTAAGGGAAAATATATTACAAAATGCTGAGCTTGGAAGAATTGTACATGCTTATAAGAATTCCAAGAGTATTTTTATAAAAAAAAGTGAACTTAAGATCATTTAAAAATGAATGTATCACTGGGTGTAGTGGTACATGATTTAATCCCAGCACTTGGGAGGTAGAGGCAGGGGAATCTCTGTAAGACTGAGGGCAGTCTGGTCTACATAGTGAGTAGTGAGTTCCAGGCCAGCCAAGGCTGCAAGTGAGACCTGTCTCCAACAGCCACAACAAACCCCAAACCAAACAAAAGGAGATTGTGTCATTTCAATGACTGTGAAAGGTTACCATTCTTCAGAATCCCATGGAAGGCTCTTGAGGTATAATCACTCTCACAGCTCCTTAGTCAGTGGGTCTTAGAGCCCAAGAAGTCTCAGGTGGTACTGTGTAGCTACAGTTTGTTGAGGTGCAAGTTTGAGACTCATTACCTTAGTCTATATATCAGTTTTCTCTAAAAGGTACATGAATTCTGGAGACAATTTCTCTTGGTTTCTAGCTGATTGTACTTATATGATTAAGCAAGTTTCAACCTCTCCATGCCTCAGTTTCACTATTGGCTCTACCCAGACCTTTGTGTTGTAGCTATGGATCATTGTAGTGAATATAGTATGAAGATTTATAATCAGGAAAATTATGCATATTGTCACCTACTGGTTTTAGTTTCCCCATCTACAAAATAATCTTAATGATATCATACCTGCATTGCTTTTGGAAGGATTAAATGCAGTTATATCTTTACCTACACATACAGATATACAAACATAGCTCTACATACACATACATTATATGCATATACAAACACACAAATACATTCTTGGCACAAAAGTAAGTCATTAATATCAATCTGCCTACTTCTCATGTCACTTCTGACTAAATATTATCCATTTATTTAATAAATATTAGTGATCTCTTAGTTCTATTTTCAACCTCAGTGATAAATCATTTCACAGGACTTAAAAAGCTTCACTCCTTTTACACCTAAGGTACATAAAGAGATATGACACTTGAACTAGAAGCTTGAAAGACTGAGTGTTGTAATGAAAAAATAGCATTAGGTGCAATGAGTCTGATTTCTAGTCTGCCAGTAATGACATGCTGAGTGTTGAACAAATCGTGCCTGTGCTTCACTGAGGAAGTGTTGGGCAGTGTATTTCTAAGATCCTTTAGATTTTAACTTGCTTTCAATCTAAAATTTCTAAAACTTTAGAAATTGGGTATTGAAATCTTAAATGTCCTTTTGCACCAGCCAGGTAATGAAATGTAAATCACTGGCTAGCTATACAGTGTGGGCCTCCCACACTGGAAGACATTTATATTAAAACGATTTGGAAAACATTCAGATTGTGAAATAAAACCTGTTGACAGCACACGTTTGGCAATCCTTGGTCTGGGTATTGGTTCTGATTAGCCTCTCATTCTTTGCATTTTAGTTTTCCTAGTCTCAGAGTAGGCCCCTTTTCAAAGCTTAGATCCCTGAGAGATGCTCATCTTCTAAATGTTTATAGTTTGAGTAGGTGGAGAGAATACATTCTTTTAAAAGTATGAGTATGGTTTAATTTTACAAAGCAAAATATGTAAGTCCCTGATGATCATTCTGCTTTTTTGCATGTCCCATTTCAATGTGAAGTAACAAGATCAAAAATGAAGAAAGGCAATGTGGCACATGGGTAGAGGCTGCAACACCACAATCATTAAAGAAAGGGTATCCTTAGGAAGAATTACTACAATGGCATGGTTGTGATAAGGAAATATCAAGTAAATGATTTTCCTTCTTATTAAAGAAGAGAAATTTCCCTCTGAAAAAATTTCTGATGTATTACCCAATTGGATTTATGATTTTGGAAAATGAGAACCAAGGTAAAATAATTCATTTGCATGCTTGCTTAATCTATTGGGTTTGTTTAGGTTTCTATAACAGTGAACTGGAGATAGAGAATGTCAAATAAATTTTGCATGTGCAAAGATAAGTTACCCAGAAGGAAAAATATAACACCTCAACATCTACAAGAAAGAATTCAAACTTTAAAGAAAATGGTATGGTAATGGTACTTGGTGCATGTTTGGGATTGTTAAGATTTTTCTTATTAAAATGCAAAACCTTTTTGGGAAATGAATTTTAAGTTAAATTAGTTAAATTTGATTCAGAGATCAGGAAGTGAATCTGTTCATCACAAAAATCTCTTGAGTAGATTTGTTCTAAACACCTTTGATTAGTTTTTATAGAGGCATCAAACATTTTAATTTTGAGAACTATATATTTGATTGTAGTTTATAGACTGCACTCACCACATCAGCATGCTGTATAGTCATTTCCTTATTTTTTACAGTTTTTGACACAATATACATACTCAACTTCATAAATTATGACATGTACATGCATTAAAATATTACTGTAGTCATTATAATAAACATTGTAACACATCTGGCAATTTCTTTTTGGTCTTTTATAATTCTTTTTCCCATCTTCCTGGTCCCCCGACCTTTCCTCTTATTCTTAGGCACCCCTGCCAGATTCTTCGTCATTAGAAGGTAGCCTGCATTTCCTAAAGCTAATATAAATGGAGTTGTACAGCAAGCACTCTCTTCTTAGCTGACTTATTTCACTCAATCTAGTCATTTTGACATTCATTCATGTCTTTGCCCACTTTGTAGTCCCTTTCATTTTATTAATCAGAGGCAATTCATCACTAATTTGTAAAATTTACTTGGCACTTTGTTTTTTAGTAATTTATGGCTGTTACCTATATAGCTTCTATGAACATTTCTCTGCAAGTCTTGATTTTGATAATGGCTTTCTTCTGGAAAAACAAATAACAGTTGAATGACTGAGTGCTTAAATATTTAATTAACAGTAACACAATTTAACAAAGTGGTTTGCCATTTTATATTATGCCAGAAAGGTCTGGGAGCTCCACTGGGTCCATATTGTCATCAGTACTTGGCATGATGGTCTTTTATATTTAGCTATTTCAGTAGCTGCACAGTGTTTGGAAATTGATGTTTCAATTGCATTGTCCTAGTGACTGGCAATGTCAAGCCATCTTTTCATGTGCTCGTATTTTTAGGATGAAGCATCTATTTTGATCTTTAGCCATTTTAAAATTGAGATCTGTTTTCCTATTGCTGCATTTTGAGAGCTCTTTATACATTTTGTACATGAAATTTTTATCAGAAATGTGATTCATGACTATTTTTCCAGTTTTACAATGACTTTTCTTTATACTTTAGGACCTAAAGTTCTTACTTTTAACGAAATCCAATTTAACCATTTTTCTTCTATAGGCTGTGCCTTTAACGCTATTGAAGTTTCTAGTATTCAAGTCTAGGAGCTCTTTTGACCTAATCTGGCATGAAATATTGAAGTACTCTCATAATTTTAAATAAGAATACCATTTGTTCAACTTAATAGAAATAGAAATATTTATATATACACACACATTAGAGTACAGAAATTTGGTGGGGGGTTTGGTAAAGAGGGTATTGATACTGTAGGGTATTTAAATATAATTAAAATATATTGTGTGAAATTCAGAAAAATTCAATAAAAGATAATTTTAAGAAAAGAAAATGAAAAGCAGATTGTTTTTACTACACTATCTCAGTTTTGCTCCTTTATTGAAAACTGGCCATCCAAGTATGTGTTTACTTCTGGATTTTTATTTTATTGTTAATCTCTGCTTGATTTTATGCTCAAACGACATGTTAAATAAATAGTAAGTATTGAAATCTGGTTATCACATCTCTTTCATTTTTATTCCTTTCAGAATTGTCCTGGCTAGTAAATACTATGATATTTATTTTAAAAACAGTCTTTAAATTCCTGCAGACTTGGCAAAGATATTGTATTTTTGTATCAATTTAGTGAGATATGGTATCACAAAACTATTGACTTTCTTACTCTGTGGACATAGCCTGGCTCTCTATTTATTTATTTCTTTAATTTATCTTTGCAATACTTTTTAGTTTTCATTGTGCAGGTCTCCAACATATTTTTCCCATTTTCTTCCTTAATTCTTGAAAAATTTCAAAATTTACATTTTTTGGAAAATTCAATTTCTAACTATTCATTGCTAATGTATGAAAACATTTGTTTTTGCATATTTATGTTCTGTAGCCTTTTAAGCTCTCTAGTTCATTCTAATAGCTTTCGAATACATTTCTCATAGTTTTCTACATAGATGACAATGTCTGTGGTTAAAATGACTGTTTGCTTTGCCTTTTCAGTATGAATGTCATCCATTCATTCCGGGCTTTTTTGTACCCTTTAAACATGAAATACAGAATAGAAAGCACTAAAGACACTTGCTTGTTCTTTTTAAAACATTTAAAAGATTTATGTATTTAATTTTGTGTGTATGAGTGTTTGCCTATGTATTTATATCTCTATCTCTGTCTGTATATCTATACTACCTATCTCAAATGCATACCTCTAAGGAGGCCAGAGAGGGTATCATATCCTCTGGAATGGGGGTTTCAGATGGCTCTGAGCCACCTGATGTAGATTCTGGGAATGGAACTTGAATCCTCTAGAAGAGCAGCAAATGCTCTTAACTCCTGAGTCATCATTCTTAACCTCATGTCTTGTTCTGGATCTTAGAGAAGAAATTTACTCTTTCACAATTATTTGTGATGTCATTGCTATGATTTTTCATTGATACTCTGCTTTCCTCCTTGTCTATGCTTTCTGAGAGTTTGTATTTTTAAACAGGAAGTAAATTGTGTTAATTTTTTTCTATGTCTGGTGAGATAATGTAATAGATTTTAGGATATTTGGGGTCTTTCCTGCCTCCTCCTTGAATGCAGCACCTTGCACATGCTGGGCACTCATTCTGTCAGTTGGTGATGTACCTAGCCCTCTCTAAGGACACTAAGTTTTCTAGATTGACTTTGACTACTACTACTACTACTGACTTTTTCTAGACTACCCCAGGTCTGAGAAGGCCTTGACCTTGTGCCTCCTGCGTCAGTCTCTTGTATACTGGTACCCTGAATTACATACTTCTGCTGTGAAGCTGACTTTTGTGGTCTGTTAACACAATGAGTTTCTTTCGGCAAATAATACTATCATTCTATTCTCTTGATTGCATGACTGCTAAGAAGTCAGTCGTATTTCTTACCTTTGCTCTTCTGATACTTATTTTCATTTGTAATTTGAATATGGTATGCCTAGGTGTGTGTGTGTGTGTGTGTGTGTGTGTGTGTGTGTGTGTGTATTAGGTATTTTTCTTTCTTGGTGTTCTCTGGGCTTCTTGGATCTATGATCTGGTGTGTAACATTAATTTGGGGGACGTTCTCAGTGAACAAGTTCTTGATGACTTTCTCTGTCTATTTTCCTTCTGGTATTCCACTTACAGATATCTATGGTTATCTAATATATGTCCTGTAATTTTACTTTATTAGCTTTAAATGAAAATGAATTGTACTTTTTGGTTGGTGGCTTATGGGTCCTTTCTACTTTGTTCCTTATCTACTGGGTAACTTTGGACAGATTAACTTTGTTTCCATTAGTCAAGGAAAGATTAAAGTAACATTATGGTGGTGGAGGTAGATAGTGCTTGTATTAGTCTTCAAAAAGCAGAATTCTAATTCTGTTCTGATGCTGATTTCTCCTTTTTGAATATTTACTTCTATATAAAATGAAATAATTTGAACTGTAAGAAGAATGAATATTTTACTGAGTGCTTACTGTGAGACTTTTTAAACTCATAGATTTAAAAAGATTAAATGAAAATAATCGTCATCTTTTCAACTATTAGATGATTAAAAACTCCAATAAACTTTCAAAATTTTTCCAAATATCCTTTCATCAATTAATTCTTTGAAACAAACTCTAATCATGTAGCCCAGGCTAACGCAGAACTTACTGTGTAGCCCCCACAAGTAATCCTCTTGCCTTAGCCTCCTGAGTGCTGGGATGAAAGACTTACACCATCATACCCAACTGCAAATTTCCTACTTGGTGATTCTCTTGTAAGTTTGGATAGTGATGCAAGTGGCTCTGCACATTTTCTTTGCCTGCACGATCATCTACTCTGCATCTACTAGCTATTAAAAAAGGAGTGAAAAATAAAATAAAACAAAGCACGTGCACAGGTTCCGTTCCATTCATCATACCTCTGCCAATTTAACCATCCTAGAGCTCACAGCCATTTCTAAATAGTCACCATTTAATATGTGAAAAGACAGCTATGGAAGTGGAGCGATTGCACAATCTCGGCGGGGGCGGGAGAGAAAGGAGTTGGCAGCTATTTTAGTCTGATATCAAATCTCTTGCTTTTAGTACCAATTGCTTTTAGAGCAATGCCTTCCTTAAAGAACGGGAACAGTGATGGTAGCTGGCTGAAGGGGCCTGTTTTTTCACTTAGCAGTGGTAGGTCAAGGACATTTTAAGTGTCTTTCAAGAACATACGAACTATTCTATGAAAAAAAAAAAAAAGAAAAAAGAAAAGGCCAGCTTTGATATCTCATGTGCTTAGTCTGTCAAATGAAAACTGTCTGGTCCTTATTCCACGACCACCCTCTGCTCCAATGTTAGGCAGGCAAGAGTAAGTCTAACAAGGTGTAGTGAGAAGCTGCTGAGCAGGGTGAGCAGAAGTTCCAGCCCAGCTCCTTCCAGAGTTGCCCTCAGGTGGAAGCAGGAAGTGCTCAGCCCAGATAACAGATGGAAAATTGTTTTTGTAGTAGGTGAGACTTTTGATGCCTAAAAGTTATCAAAAAAGCTATAGGTTTTCATTAAAAGTATCCTTAAGACTAGAGAAAATCAAGTTTTCTTGGTTAATACTGTGAAAATAGTTTCATGTTTTTTAAGCACTTAGCTAATTCAACAAAGAGCTTCATTCATATATGTTATTTCCTGTTACAGACATTTGAAAAATTAGTAGGTACCTTGAAAATATTCAGAGATTCAGTTAGTTTAAATGAGCTTAAGAGCTTTTTTTCAGAATGAAAGCAAGGGAATAATGTCCCAGCCCCTTGAGTTGCAGAAGAGTTGCTAATTCACAGCCTGCACTCTTCTGAGCCTGCCAGAGCTCACAAAGTCCCTCCTTGCTTTCCATCGCCAGTGACTGTTTTGTTTCTTTTTTAAAAAAATTATTGAGCTTTTGCACATTTGATACAACATTTCTCAATTAAACTTAGACCCCATCTCCCTTTCATGCCCCTCCCAACCCTACACCAGACCTGTTGAGTCCCATCCAGTCAAACATCTGCATCCAGATGTTCCTCAGAGCAAATCTACCCACTACAGTCAAGTCAGACCATCCAGAGACTGTATAAGGCATACTCACCCTCACCCAGTAGTAATCAGTCTCCAACAGTCCACAGTTTAGGGCTGACTTGACATCCACTTCTCTGGCTCCACTCTGGGTCTTTGTCTGATTGAGTTGGCATGGGTTCTGAGCTCGATGTTACAATTGCCACAAATTCACAAGTGCAAGCTTCCAATGACATGAAAGTCTTTACTTCCCTATGTTCATGAACCAGCCCTGGCTCTTATAACCTTTGTATCCCCTCTTCTGAAATGGTCCCTGAGCTGTGAGTGGATGAGGTTTAATGTAGGAGTCCTATCCAGATACACACACTCTGCAGTCTCCATTCTTTAAAACTTGGCCAGTTGTGGCCTTCTGTTTGCATCCCACTCTGTTGTGAGAATTGACAGATGTATCAGTTTTCTCTCTGCTGCTTATTCTGTTATGTTGTATGAGCTTTGGGCGTAGAGGTTCAACTCTAGCACTGGGTATCTTTCAGACATGTATTCTCTCTTTCTGATCAGTTGTGGGATTCTGCAGTAGCCTCTATTTGTTGCAAAAAAGAAGTTTCTTTGATGGATGAGTGGGTGTTGTCTAGGTACAATAGGGAAGTTGTAAACCCACAGGGTTTGTGACAGCATGCACAGGACCTGCACAAACTCAAGCCTGACAAAATCCAAGCATTAATAAGATAAGGTAGATAAGAATCTCCAAACATAACTGAGGAACTATTGGCAGCTGATAGCTGCTGGGAGAAAGAGAACCAGTCTTTGTTAAGGGTACAGGGGATAGACTCATGCTGCAAAACATTTGGGGAACACAAATTAGACTTCATAGATTGTGGTGGTTTGAATAAGAATGTCTCCATAGGCTCCAAGTGTTCGGACATTATGTCCTCTGTTGGTGGCGCTGTTTTGGGGAGGTCTTAGAAGGTGTGGCCATGCTGGAAGAAGCACATCACTGTGGTGGCCTTAGAGAGTTCTCAACGCTTGCTGGATCTCCAGTCACTCTCTGCTTCCTGTGCCTGCTTGAAGATGTGAGCACTTAGCTTCTGTGTCTGCTCCAGCCACCTCTGGCGCCATGCCTCCCTGCCATGATGGACTCTTTAGAACTGTAAGCTAAATAAACTCTTCCTTTTATAAGTTCCCTTGGTGAGTGTTTCTGTCACAGTAATAGAAAGGTGACTAATACATAGATCTTTAAAAAACAAAATGAAAACAATAAAGGGCATGAACTGTAAGCGTGTGTGTGTGTGTGTGTGTGTGTGTAGTAAGGAGATGAGGACAGAGGTTTAAATATGATTATAATATACTTTATGAAATTGTCCAAAAATCAATAAAAATATTAAAAATATGTTTCTTGTTCTATTTCTTTTGAAGGATTAAATAAACCTGAAACTACTGAGTACATTTTTACCTGAAGTCAGTTTTCCTTGCCGTGTGCTTAGTAATGTGCTCAGCACAGCTGTGGCTCCGCTCACTCATTGATTGCGTCAGCTGTGGTACGGATGCCCTAGCTTTGCAATGCCTCATGCAGTCTTCACTTGGCACACAGGGTGATGGGGCAGTAGAATATGGCTTGTGTGACTGAGGAACTACTCAATTTTAATTTAAATTGAACTAAATTTAATTTAAATATAAACAGCCCCATGTGGTTACTGTGTTGGATGGTACAGCTCTAGACAGTTCATTTTAAAAACTGAATAAACTCTGGACCTCTCTTGGGCCCCTTACTTTATTGCAGTTCTCCATTTTAGAGAATATAACAGAGTAGACCTTTTATGGTAAAAGATAAGCAAGCCTCAGCATAGGAGGAAATGCTTTTGTAACAGCACAATATTTCAGGCCAGAGTGTCCATTTGTCTTCAGTAAGATCTAGCTTTGAAAATTTGTTGCCTTTGGCACTAAGCAAAGTCTCCGTTTCCTCACTTGGGAGATGGCATGGATGCACATTAGCAGCCTGTGCAGGGCACACAGCAGCAAGAAAACAGCCACACATTTCGGTCTGTACATAACAGTCCTGCCTCAGGAGCCCTGCAGATTCTCTGAGTATCCTCTTAACACATCTGGTATCTGTTCTGTGAGAGGAGCAGATGCATCATCCCACAAAGTGCAGTCAGTAAAGTTCAGGCGATAGGAGGCAGGCAATGTGCATATTTCTTTCACAGTGCTGAGTATATCAGCAGTGCTTAAACCAACCTTCTCAAGAGCTAGCGTCTCTTTCTTAAAAATTGGCTTCTATTTTGGCTGTTTGAGATCAGGAACTATTACTGAGTTTTCTTTTAATGACTTTCATTGTTTATAATCCTTTTCAATACAGTGCTTTAAGGTTTAGTGGCAGTTTTATTTTAAAATGTGATTTTTGAAAGTGTTCCCACCTTTATTAAGAAAATGTTTGCTTTTCCCTATTCTTTTGAAAGCAGGATGATTTTAAATTAAGTAATGTGTGTCTTCCATAAATAGATTAAGAAAAACCTCTCTCTATATCTATCTATCTGTCTATCTATCTATCTATACATACAGCATATAGAAAATCTATTCTACTCAGAAAGAGCAGGCACCAGGTCTGCTGGAAAGTACTTGCACATGTATACAAATACTTAAAGTATAGAAATAAATTTTTTTCATAATGAGGTAAAATTAGTCATATTAATGCTGCATTCTTGACAGCAGGCATGATTGATAGATTTAAATCTCCAATTGCACATTTCCAGTGATGAAATCTCATTTGTTTACCAAGTAACCCATTCTATTGTAAGCTAGTATTTGCATTAAGAAGTGAATGAATATAAATTCAGTGTGGTGGTTCAAGTAATCCCAGTACTAAGAAAGCAGATAATCACGTTTGAGGCCAATCTATGTGACATAGAGAAAAGAAAGGAAAACAGAGGAGTGTCAGTGAAAGACTTATATCTCAGCTCTACAACTTGGTAGGATCGAGAGAGGAAGAATTCAGTTTTCTCCAGGGAACAACTCCCTGAGAGGTTATCTAATCCCAAGTAGGTGCCCTAAACGCATATTCACACAAGCAACACTGAATGAACTCAGTGCATTTATATATAACCAGTAATAATGAAAGAAGAGGACCAAAAATTGTGAGGGAGTTGAGAAGTCAGATATGGGAGGAATTGGAGACAGACTTAGAAGGCTGGAAATAATGCAAATACAACAGTAAAATAAAGTTATAGTCCCTGTAGCATGTTCCCTGTAACATTGGTTCTGTATTTTGTCCATTTTAGTAAGTATAATGTGCTTAAAATATCTGTATATAAGCCAGATATGGTAGTACATGCTTAATCCCAGCACTCAGGAGGCAGAGGCAGGCAGATTGCTATGAGATTGAAGTCAGCTTGGTATTCACAGCAAGTCTCAGACTAGCAAGAGCTACAGGGAGACACCATATCACAAAACAATAATTTGTACATAAAAGATAAAAATTTGTTTATGTAGAAGGAAAATAAATCCTAAACAAATGATGATATGGATGGACTGGCAAAATTCATATAAACTTCTAGGGTTTTTGGTTGACAAGATTCAATGAACAATATGCATGAAGATTATGTCTTTTAGAAAATAAAACTTCATGTGGGAAACAATGAATTTATAACATGAATATAATGGGAGGTAGTTATTTATTTTTCATAATAATTTTTCTTCTAAACATAGATTTGGCATAGGTCTTTTTAAAATAGTAAATAGCTTTCATGAATTAAAATTTAAATCCATTGTAAAACCCTATGCAGAAATTAACACCTTGTTTCTAAAACTCAAATGAAAATTTAAAAGTCTAAGAATAGCCAAAATAATCCTTGTCTCTTTGGTGCTGGGACTGCTGGACTTCCATATACCAAAGCATGAAGTTGAATTTCTAGAATGTATCATGAACAAAAAATTAACTAAAAGTAAATAAAAACCTAGACTAATAGCTAAAGCTATAAGAAAATATAAATGTAAATCTTTGAGACTTTGGGTGAACGAAGAAGCCAAATAGTAAAATTTAAAATAGGTAAACATCTTACAACTATTTTAAGATTTTTTTGGCTGTCTTTCAAATGATATCAATAGGAAAATAACAGATAACTCACAGACTGGAATAAAACATATGTGTTAATTGCTTACTTGATAAGATGTTTACATCTATAATATATAAGGAACTCAACAATAAAGACAAATGATCCAAGTAAAATGTCTGAAAGAGCTCTCAAAAGGAATACAAATGGTCAATAATCTCATGAAAATATGGGCAACATCATAAATCACTGGAGAAATGCAAGTGAAAGCCACAGGATGCTGCTGCTTCAGACCCACTAGGATGGCTAAAATACAAAAATAAGGATATTAGGAAGTATCTAGAATGTGATGAAACTTAGAACCTTCATGTTACTATTAGTGGTATTGTGAAATGCTAAGACAACTTTCAATTTGGCAGTTTTTCAAATGTTAAACATGCCAGATATCATATTGCCCATTTATTCCATCCTGATTATACATCCACAGTAAATGAAGACAGAAGTCTACACATAACCTTGTGCATGTCAATTCACAGCAACACCATATATAAACTCACAAGTGGCAAAAACTACATATCCACATAGAATGGATGAGTAAGGCGTAGTATGTCCATACAATAAAATCTGATTCAATGGTGAAAATGAATTAAGTAGTAACTTTTACTATAACATGTACGAAATTTGAAAACAAAACAATGTTAAAAGTCAGAGAAAGGACACATGCCATTCTGTTTAAAGAAAGTATCTGTAATTGGCAGACAAGTAGGGGGAAAAAAGTGGGGAAAAAAGATGATTGAAAGGCTGAGGAATGCATTGCAACTGGTAAATGAGTACAGCCTTTGTTTGGGATGATGAAACTGTTCTAGAATTGAATATCAGTGATGGGTATATACATCTGAGTGTAATAAAGCACCTTGTAGTTTAAAACACACTTAAAAAGATAAATCATATAGTATGTAAATTATATCTTAATATAGATTTAGTAAAAAATGAAAATGAATTGTACTTAAAGCTACACTTTGAAAAAGGTATCCTCTTTGAGAAGGATCTCTGTAATGAAACAAGATTTAAAGACAACGGAAAACATGAAGGCTCCCCACAAAAAAATTTTAAAAAGTTGATTGAAATAAAAATTAAATACAATCCAGCCACATCACTATTGTGTATATATTCAAAGAAAATGCAGTTGGGATGTGGAGAGACACCTGTCCGCTAGTGTTCGTTGCAATAGTGTTGACAGTAGCCAAGAAATGAAACCAACCCAGTGTCCATTGGCTGATGAAAAGATGAGAATATTTGATTTTCCACACAATGGAATACTCTCGAGTCTTCCTTAAAAATAATAAAATCCTATCGTTTTCTACACCATAGGGGAACTGAAGATCATTTAATTAAGTGAAATAAGCCAGGCACATTGACAGGTGCTGCATAATTTCATTCATGTGGAATCTAAAATAGTTGCCTTCACAGAAGTTGAGAGTGAACTGATGGTTATTTGAAGAGAGCGGGGAGGGAGGGCAGATGGGGAAAGTGATGGAAGGATACCAATTTAGAAGTAGATAGGAGCAGAAGCTGTGCATTATTACATAATATGGTGATTGTAGGAAACAATGGACTATATATTTCAAAAGGTTAAAAGAAAGTTTACATTATTATAATTTTTAAAACATATTAATTGTTCAAATTGTTGGGTTCCAGTGTGAGATTTCCACAAATGCACATATTTCCATGTATATTGAGTATATTCACCCTTTCCTTCCTCCTGCCCTCCACTCATTATCCCTGACTATCAGCCCCTTCCCCAGTCCATAACTGTCCTTTAGAAGAAAGAATTTTGAATTTTACTACCCACAAAGAAATGTTTGAGAAGATACATATGTTAACTCAATTTAAACATGTCACATATACATTCGTGAAATTGTATTCTATTAATGTGTGCGATCCACTGCATAATATGCATAGAACATAATGTTACCTCATTAATTTGTACAATTTTTATATTTTATGTATCAATTGTATTCAGTTAATAATAAAAACCATTATTTAACTTGTTCGATTTGCTTATGGAATGATAAATGCCAATGTCTTTCTATTTATCAGTGTTGGTTCAATAATTGCAATTTGTTAAAAAGCTTTAAAATTTGGATTTTTTTTGATGTTCCATCTGTTAAAATTTTTGATAAGAGATATCTGACAGATTTTCTAGAAAATTGTAATCAATAGTTCAAATATTAAATAAGAAAATATTGTAAGAAATTTTAGGGTGATTTACAAAGAAGTTACTCAAAGGCTTTTAAGCACTCAAAAACATGCGACTGTCATCAAAGGATTTGGAGCTAAGCTACATAAATGAAAGAGAACATATGTCATACATCATTTATTTCTTTGAGTCTATGTTGTTTCACTTAGTATAATAGTTTCTAAGTATATCTTCTTATGTAACCACAGGCTCTGGGAAAATGGAAAGGAACTGTTGTGATAAAGTAGAAGAATCTTAATAAAAGTTGTGTGTGTGTGTGTGTGTGTGTGTGTGTGTGTGTGTTTGTATTTGAATGCTATATAACAAAAACCCCAGTGCCAGAGAAGAGAAACCTCTCTTGAAATTATTGGTCATGGTAGTCAAAGATACTCCCAAAATAATCTAGCTATTGCCACAGCCCTTGATTGCCTCCCAGAACTTGAAGGTAAGACCCTATTACTGAATGCAGGACTTGACTTCAGACACAGGACTTGGAAAAATTGAACTGGAACTGACCTGGAATCCTCCTCCATGAAGACCAGCTCCCATAGAACTAGAAGATATGATTCAAATGATTTCATTCAGTTGTAAAGTCTATGAACCACAACAATAACTAGCCAAGCAAATAATCTCTACTGGTACAGTAGTGACTCTTTTATCTTGGGGGCAATCAACAGCTGTCTAATTGAACTTAAGACCTGCTCAATGGGAGGGAATCTATGCATGGTACTGTAAATAGCCAAATACACATGGCTGGAGATCTTAGAGAAAACTCTACTTTTGTTATACCCATAGACAATAATTTTTTACTGTATTCTAAATACATGTTCCTGTATTTATAGACAAGTGTACTTCTAACCATTCATCAAAGAAGCTTCTTTTTGCAACAGATAGAGACTATTGTAACATTCCACAACTGGTCAAATACATTGAATAAATGTCTGTGAAGTGTCCAGCCCTAAGTGACACATCTAAGATGCAGCCTCTATACATAAAGGCTCAGGGAACCTGGAACAAAATGTAGGAAAAACATTAATGAATCTCTCAAATCTCACCAGTGAAGCTTCCTCACACAAAAGATGGTGATTAACCCAGAAAGTCACAACTAACCAAAATGTATAGAATAAGAGACTATAGATAACTTATTCCTTGATAGGACATGTGTATCAAATCTCTGCCACCCAAGGCTCAGGGACCATTGAGGAAGAGTGGGTGGAAAGATTGTAAGTGCCAGCGGTGGTTGATGGCCACAAGGAAACAGAGTCCAGGCAGATGGGAAGTGATTCATATGAACTTACAGCAATGGTAACAGCAAGCACAAGCCCCATGCAAGCTCAAGCCAGATAAAATCTCAGCATAGAAGTGGGGAAGAAGCCCCAACTTAGCTGAAAAACTGTGGGCAGCTGATAGCTACTAAGAGAAGGAGAGCTGGTTTTCTTTAAGTGTGTGATGCTACATGTGTTAACCAGGCTCCAGTGAATGGATGTACACCGAAGGACCTTCGGGGGCACAAACTTGTCTATATTGTGAAAGTCAATGCTGAACTTAGAGGCTACATCTGGCTATTAGCATCCATTTATTTACTTACTTTAACTTAGGATCATTCTTTAACTAAAGCAGTTTTCAATTAGTCTATATCTAATATTGTCTGAGTCAAAGTAATTTAGAGTATTATGCTAGAGATTCTTTAAAAAGTTAGTGTTAGGTTTGGGAAAATGACTTAGACCACAAGAGATCACTATGAGGTGAAAAGGAGAAATTTAATTGGGAAGTGCAAGCTGATAGTCTGATCCCACAGGAGAGAAAGACCAACAGCTTCTTGTCACAGCAGGCTTGGTTTTATAGGATCTTTGTGGGTTGGGGGAGGTTAGCCAAGAGCAGGAGGTTTCAGGTAGGTGTTTGGGGGCAGTTTCAGTTAGGTGTTTTCCAGTTTTTCAGTTGTCAGTGATAGAAAATTGGCTATGATGGAAAATTGCAGTTGCATTGTTAAAAACAGGAGTCCAGAGGTCACTGAGAAACTAGGGTGGTTCAGTTTCTGTTTCCCAGAATGCTGCCCTTCAAGTGTAGTTGCCTTGCTGTTGGTGAGCAGTGGACTCCATCTTGGGGTCCAGTTTGGCCTAACAGTATCTTTTTAATATTTTATTTGTTTTTTACTTTTTATGCGTGAGTGTATTGCCTACATGTATATAAGTGCACCTGTGTTATGTAGTACCCATGGAGGTCCGAGGAGGGTGTTGGATCCCCTGGAACTGGAGTTACAGATGGTTGTTAGCCACCACGTGGGTGGTAGGAATCAAACCCAGGTTCTGTGCAAGAGCAGCCAGTGCTCTTAACCGCTGAGCCATCTCTTTAGCCCTGAAAAGGTTAATATCTTTGAAAAGATCAGCACAAATACAAATACCTCTTGAAGGATAATAAATAACAATATACTGCTCAGTGCCCTATGTTCTACATAATGTCGATTGTGGAGGCATAAAAATGTACAGCTATTTTGGAAAATACAATGGCATATTCTTGTCAAATGAAACATGTACTTATCATATGATTGAGAAATATCATTACTCTCTAAGCAACCAAATGGAAAACATTTGTCCACAAAAAATCTGAACAAACATTATCATGACAGCTTGAATCATAACAACCCCAAACTGAGAACATGTCATTGTAAACAGGTGAATGGGTAACTAAATTATGCCATATTCATCATTAACAAAGAGACAAACTAATGATACATACAGCAACATAAATCAGTGTCATACTGTGTAAAATAATCCAGGCACAAAAGAGTAATTCTGTAGAATTCCATTTCTATTACATTCTAGAACACATAAAATTAACTTATAGTGACAGCAGATCAGTGATTGTCTGTGTCCTGGGCTTTGACTGAAAAGGTCTTATATCAAATGATGATGAAAATGTTCTCTGTGTTCACTGGGGTGGTATTTACCTACGTGCTCACAAGTCTGTCACAATTCATATGACAAATGGGTGAATTTTACGATTTTTAAGTTTTATTTAAGTAAATTTGATTAAAGTCAGTTGTTTTATCTTTGACAGAAAGGACTTTCAAAACTTCATTTTGATCTTACCGTCTTGGTGGAATTATTAAGCCATTATTAGAATGGATTGACTTTCTGTTTGTGACATAGGATAATATATAACTGGTGTCATTTAACATTTATAGATTTTACAGTTAATGGAGTCAGCACATTAGCAGCTATCATTTCATATTTCATAGGTTTAAAATGAGTGAAATTAATTTAGAAGAAGAATGTTTGGATCATAATGAAAAGTTACGCTTCACAGAGTTGTACAGGGTACATGGTAAACGGTTGTGTTTCAGTGTATTTTTCTTAAAGGAGCTGTTAACTTTGGAAGTGGATCCCCTTCTTCTTCAGCAGATTGTGACACTCAGGTTTTCAAGAGTCAATGAAATTCCAATGACTTCAAATTGTAGGTGGGGAACTATGGTAAACACTGCAAATTATAGAGGTACCATCATTTTCCTTGAGAAACAGAACTTCAGAACTTATTTTTTTTTAAATAAACATGATCTTACACCATTTTAGCTCATCAGCAATGAAAGTTTATTGAAAAACTGACTAAAATGCATTGCCAGATAGCAAATAGATATGTCGCAAACTCCTGAACTACTGGTTGCAGAATTCACAGGGCTGTTCATGCAGCAGAGGTTAATCTACTTAGCTCATGAATTTCACACACCCTGAGGAGAGATCCCCAAATCTCAGACAGACCCTGTTCTGTGTTGTGTTTAGGCTTCTGACTGGCTTCATTGGTGGCAAGTGCGTTCTCACAGGGCTGGGCTTTTCGAAAGGACTTCACTGGGTTAGAATCTCTGTTGTTGTGCCCCCTTGAGATTCTTTATAATTTCACATTTGAAATTGTTTTGCGCAAGTGAAGTTGAAGGGAATAATGAAACGTGATGGTGAATGGAGACGTGATAGATAACAAGAGAAGCCTAAAGAAATAAAACCAAGAATTCTGGTAGAATATTCTGCTGTCTTGTTCCCCAAATCTTGACTCCTAGAGGTGGCATGCTTCCATCAGCTGAGGCTTGGTTGAGAGGAAGCTTCAGTTCCAGCACTGCTGCTTCCTTGTTTCCGGGGATACTCCCTGTTTCATCATTGGTTCGGTGCTTCTGATAGCTGTCCAGGAGTCTTCTCTTTTATATGCTCCACAGAAGGATGCTGTGCTGCCATAAAAACGGGACACTTTCTCAAAGTATATTTGTCTGTTCACAAATATTCTTTTTTCATTGAATCAAAGTTGATAGCTTCGAATTGTTTAAGCAGCACGGATTTATTGTGAAAGAAGAGGAATATAGAAGTACATGAAACAAAATTCAGAGCCCTGCTCTGAACGTTCTCTTTCCTATAATTCTGCTTCCCAGAGGAAGCTGCTGTTTAGGGTCCCTAACTCTCTTTTTGAACTAGCTCCCTTTGTGTGTGTGTGTCTCATCTTAGCCTATAAGTTTCTTTTTAATTTGTGACAAATCATAGCTATTCTTTCATGTCAATATATCTGCATCGATTGTAATTTATGGCTAAACTACAATTTAAAAAATTAAATTGAATCATTGTGTATTTCATACAGAACGTCTCAACCAGTCTTAACCAACTTTATATCCCCTTCCCCACTGGCGCCCTCTATATCCCTGGCAAGTGGAACCCATACAGTCTTTCATCCGTGTTAAGGTGTATTGGGTCAAGTTAGTGTCCAAAAATGACTTTGGTGCAGGTTCATTCACTGAGGTCTAGTCAGATTACCCAGAGTCCCTCGCTCTAGGAAGACTAGTTTATCTTCACCCAAAAGTAATCAGTTGCCAATATTTTTGAAGCAAAGGTTGGGGTCTGCTACTCATTTCTCCAGTTTCATGTTAAGTTTGTGTCTGCTCAAGTCTGCATGGGTCTTGAGCATGCTAAAACCATTGCTGTAGGTTCATATGAACAGGGTCTCAGGCCTGTAGGATTCTATTTCCATATGTACAAGGTTCCTTCCCCAAGGGTCCCACTCTGAGAGGTGAGATCAGTGGTGCAGAGTCAGACTCTGGGACTTATATCTCTTGCAGCAAGCTGTTTATTATCTGTTTTAACAAGCTATATACAGAAAGAGGAAAGGAGCTGTGGGCAGTTAAGCAAACAGGCAAATGGATTTAACAATACAGTCAGATAGTAAAGGAATGCAAATAGTATGGTGGATCTGATTACATAAGGGGTGTTGTTAAACTTTTGTGGTCATAGTTCACTTGAGGAAGGGGATTCGTGTGGCAGTCATAAATCAGGAGTGCAAGATGTTTTCCAACTGAAAGAGGACTTTTCTAAGAACAAAGAGTTCAGTAGGCTTTTACCCCAGCTAACTTCCTCCTGCTTGCTGGACAATGTTCCACCTGACAGGAGTTACAGGACTGCTGAGTTCTGAATCTCATACTTTAGCAGGAAAAGTTAACTGTAGCTTCAAAGCCCCAGGTTCAATTCATTCTAAGAGAAGCCACCTTGGTCTCCAATACATATGGTCATGCACCTTCTTGCGCTGTCTTATAGTCTTTTCACTCCCTCTTCCTCAGTGGTCTTTGAGTCCTGGCTGAATGAAACTTAATATAGGAGTCTTGTCCAGGGACCCACACTCTACAGAATTCTAATCTCTATGATATAGCCATTTGTGACCTTTTGTGTTACTGGCCCTTTATTACATGAGGGAGCTTCATTAATGAGAGTTGAGAGATTCATTAGTGACTTCTTTACCCCTTGTTTTATACTGCACGAGCCTTGTGTGTAGAGGCTGCATTGTAGATGTGTCACTTAGGCATGGGAAATTCTGTGTGACCAGTCTGTGACCACAGACAAGTCTGTGTGACCAGCTGTGGTACTCTGTATTAATCTTCATCTAGTGCAAAAGAAGCTTCTTTGATGGATGGTGACTGAGATAGTTGGCTGTAAATATAAGGACGCATATTTTGCATTTAATAAGAAATTACATTAGTCTAGGATGTGACATCATTGAGTATTTCTCTAAGATCTAAGGCCTTCTCAGCCATGTGTTTTTGGCTATGAGTACAGTACTACACATGATTGTCCTCTCATTGAATGGGCTCTAAGACCAATTAGGTAGCCATTGTTTGGCCTCAAGATAAAAATGCCACTACTGCTCTAGTGTCAACTGCTGTGTCAGTCATCAGTGTAGCTACTTTGTCATGAAACTGGTGTTGGGCCATTGATTGACATTCTCCCTTGGCTACTTGCATAGTGCTCTCCAGAGCTATGAGTGCTGGCCTTCAAGGGAAGTGGCTTCCAGGTCAGTTTCAGCTTCACTGCTCCAAATCCAGTCTCTGAAGTCTGTCCTGTCTTCAGCAATAGGGCCTTACCTTCAAGTTCTGGGATGCAATCAAGGACTGTTGCAATAGCCTGTGTAATTTTAATGTCTCTTAGACTATCATGGCCAACAAATCAAAGGAACTTTCTCTTGTCTGTCACTGTTTCTTGTTTCTTGTTATGTAGCCTTCAGCTATACACATGGGCTCATGTAGAGATACTGTATGTGGAATCTGTCATTAAGACACTTTAAATGGGGAAGTCATGGTGGGAAGGTAAGACAGGGAGAGAGAGAGAGAGAGAGAGAGAGAGAGAGAGAGAGAGAGAGAGAGAGAGAGAGAAGAGATAAAAATGCCTAGCTAGCTAGCTAGGGTAAAACACCAGAGGGAATCATATTATTCTAAACCAACTTCAAATGGGCTACTTCTTAGGTTTAAATATATATAAGAGACAGCCTGCAATGAACAAATGTGTATTTTTTTTACATTTATCATTTATAATAAACCTGAAGGACATAAAACAATGTAACGGGCAAAATGAACATGGGATGGATGAATTTTGCTGTGAATTATTAGCTATCATATGAGACTCGAGTGCTGAACTTCTATATCATGCCCCAAATAACAATCTCTGTACTTACTAATGTCTGCTTTAGCGAATTCGCTTATTCTCCAGGTCTGAAAACCTAGTTTTTAGTGCTGAGGATGATAACCTTAATGGTATTTCTGAGTTTACCTTGTTAAAGTGAAAGGAATCAAAGGGGGTTCCTGCCTTCCACTCTGTAGGATTCTTCTCTTAGGGCAAAAGATCAGAGGCTCCCCTGTTGAGCAGGCCTTTGTGGAACCTGGCTTCTTCCAAATACTGCCTGGCCTTTTTTCTTCCCATCCTCCATGGGAAAAAAGTCATGACCAGCACCCCTACATTGTACCAAATGGTTCAGGATGTTAATTCTGCACAACCCATTCTTTTGAAGTTAGTTTGAAATCTCAGGGACTTGCAGGCTCCCTTTCCTCCCCAAGTTGGGGTGCATGCTCTAAGAACTTTGAGGAGCTCTGTCTTTGCTTCTTTTTATAGACCGTCTTTACCTCTTGAACTTTTAATCAGAATCAAATTTGTGTGAATATGTGTGTGTACATGTGTGTCATTCTTCAGGAGCCATCTGCCTTTTAAAAAATATCTATATTCTTTTATTTGTAATAAAAGAAAACATGACAGAATCCTTAGTTATACATTTTCAAAACCACAAATGAACTTTTTACAATATAGCATGGTACATTAAATTCCTTGGCTGTCATTTAGAAAGAACCAAAAAACCTGTTGGCTAAAAACATCACAGATTAATTCTTACAGTTTTGTAGGCAGTGAGATTGAATTTAATGTCTTTGAGCTCCTCTGACACAGCACAGCAGATTTCTATCCTACAGAGTGGAAGGCAGGAACCCCCTTTGATTCCTTTCACTTTAACAAGGTAAACTCAGGAATACCATTAAGGTTATCATCCTCAGCACTAAGACAGCCAAAGAAGATCTACAACCAATACTACTTAAATTATTCAAAAGTATAGTGTAAGGTTTGGTTCAGCATGAGACCTGGCAGAAAAAAGGAGACTCAGGTATGGGTGTGGTGGGACCAGTTTATTAAGGACATGGTGTTAACCTCCAAACTTGAGAGTAGAGCAACCAGCAACCACTTGCTGTTTGGTAGGGTTTTTAAAGGTGGGTGCCCAGGAGTTTGATGGTATAGACGACCAGACCTGTAATTGATGACAGGAAGAAGTAGTTAACAAAAATCAGCTGGTAATTGGTGTCAAGAAGTTTATCTATCAGTGTTAAGGAGCAGCAGCAAAAAGTGGCTAATAGTCCCCTGATAGCTGATTTTGGTTTCTGGAATGTTTAGCTGGAGTGGCCAAGGTGGTTATCTGTCCCCTTCTGCAGATGGCAATTGTGAGTCCTGGAATGTTTAACTGCTAGGGAGTTTCTCTTCTGTGACATCTTACAGATAAACAGAGGGAGAACTCCCAAACTCCTTCTGTGAAGCCAGTATGTCACTTTGATACCCAAACCAGGTAAAGATACAACAGAAAAAGGAAACTATAGGCCCATATCCTTAATGAACATAGTTGCAAAGATACTCAACTAAACACAAACTGCATATAGACATACATCAAAAAGATCATCCACCACAATCAAGTCAGCTTTATTCCAGAGATGCAGAGATGGTCCAGTGTGCATAAGTCAATAAATGTAATAAATCATATAAATTGACTTAAAGACAAAAACTACATGGTCATCTCAATAGTTGCAGAAAGGACTTTGACAAAATCTACCCATTCGTGTTAAAAGTCCTAGAAGGAATTGGTCTGGAGGGAACAAACTTTAATATAATTAAGGCTATATACAATAAACCCATAGCTAATACTATTCTAAATGGAGAAAAACTGGAAGCATTCCCATTAAAATCAGGAACCAGACAGGGCTATCCATTTCTACTCCTTTTCAGTATGTTCTTGAAGTTCTTGCAAGAACAATAAGACAAGAGAAGGAAATTAAAGGAGTACTAATTTGAAAAGAAGAGGTCAAATTGTCTCTATTTGCAGATGATATGTTATATAAGAGATCCCAAAAATTCCACCAGAAAACTGCAAGAAATGATTAATGCTTTCAGTAAAGTGGCAGGTTACAAAATCAACTTACAAAAATCAGTAGCCTTACTATGTATCAATAACACACAATCAATGAAACCTTTCAAAGAAACCTTCCCATTCCCAATAACCTCCCCAAAATATTGAAGAATAAACCTAACATAAGACATCAAAATCTCTACAATGAAAATTTCAAATCTTTAATAAACAGAACTTTATTAAACTACAAAGCTTCTGTACAGCAAAAGAAACAACTAAGAAAGGGAAGGTGAACCCCATTGAGTGGGAGAAAATCTTACCAGCCACAAATCTGGCAAAGGATTAATAACCAGAATATACAAAGAACTAAAAAAAAAATAAACAAAATAAATGACCCAATAAAACGACGGGTTATAGACCTAAACAGAGACTTCTCAAATGAAGAAATAAAAATGACTAAGAAACACCTTAAAAATGCTCAACATCTTTAGTAATTAGAGAAATGCAGGTAAAAAAACTTTTAAGATTCCATCTTACCTGAGTCAGGCTGACTAAGATCAAGAGAACAAATGACTCCAAATGCTGGGAAGGATGTGGAGAATAGGGAACCCTTATTCACTGCAGGTAGGAATGTAAACTCATGCAACCCCTATGGGAAATAGTGTGGAGAACTCCCCCCAAAGCTGAGAGTTATATTACTCCTTGGTATATACCCAAAGGACTCATCCTAGTTTAGAGACACCTGTACATTCGTGTTTCTTTTGTTTTTTAAGACATGGTCTCTCATTGGTCTGACGTTTACCTGGTAGGCTAGGCTGGCTGGCTAGTGAGTCCCAGTGTCTCTGTCTTCCCTCTGCTAGAATCACAATCATACCACCAGACCTGTTTAAAAAAATTTTTTTAACAATCCAGGTTTAATTAAAGAGACTTTGTTGGGGCTAGAGAGATGACTCAGAAGTTAAGAACACTGACTCTTCTTGCTGAGGACCCAGGTTCAATTCCTAGCACACACTTGATGGCTTACAACTGTCACTAACTCCAGTTCTAGGAGAATTCAATTCCCTTTTCTGACCTCCGCAGGCATTGCACAGTCTAGATGCACTTACAACATGCAGGCAATATATTCATACACATAAAATAAAAATAATAAAATAATTTTTAAAAGGAGAGAGACTTTGTGACTGGCAGAGAAGGAGATTTTTGTAATTGAGGAAGGGATACTGTTGCAAAAAGGAGAGCGTGTGGACTACAGGGTCTGAAAACCCCCAGAGGCTAGTCTGAACAGGGCTGGTCTGTTAGCAAGAGGAATAAACACGGGTGCACAGACCTCCATGTGGGGAATGGAACGAGTGTATGACTGCATAAAGACATCAGGTCAGAGAATGCTTTACACTGAGGTAGGGTATGTTCAGGTGAGGCCATTAAGAAGGGATTCTGTGCTCGTTCAGGCTGAGGGTGGATCAAAAGCCAGAGATCTGTAGGAAAAAGATGAACTTAACCAGTGTCAGGCAAAGAAGAAATTTGGGGGTCCTGTGTTTGGCCTTTTCATAGGCAGAGAGAGGGTCTCTGTGAGTGTTACCTGTGTCATTTGGGGAAGGATGTTTCTTTCTGAAATAAGATTTTTTTCTGGAATTCAAAAAGTAGAGGAATCTTTTTAATTGTTGCTGTTTTCAAATGTTACTGGAATTATTAATATCAATGACTAGACCTTGGCAAGCCTAACAAGCTTGGCTCAGTGACCTGCCTTTGACAGATTCTTCAGTTCTAAGTATTGTTCTGTAATAACTTCTCTATAAAAAGATTCCTCCCTAAAAAAATTCCTCCCTTAAAATCCTTGTTAATTATATGTTAGGCTTTCTGAATTTGTCCTCTAAATTGGAATGGAAGTGTATTAGAAAAAAAGATTGGAAAGGATCTTACCTCATATTTCCTTTTCCTATTTGACTTAGAAAATTTCTTCGGTATTGCTATTAACTTATTCATTAATTTATAATTTGAGTGATTACATTTTTTAATTTACAAAGAAAAGAATACATTTTACTCATCCACATTTATGACTCTTTTAACTAGTTGATGGTACTAAATAGAACTTAAAAGTTCTAATATTTATTTTATTCTTCTCTGTTGGCTAAATTATCTCTGTTTTACCTCAGGAATAATTTTTTTCCTATTACTTTCTCAAAAGCTTGGTAACTTTTGATTGTTCATAATTACAAGTGAATCGGTGGTGTGAATGTTATTGAAGGGGGTTAGATTTGCCCCTCCGTCCTGTCAAGTGTGATTTTAGAGGACTGCTTTAGGATCTAGCTGTTCCTATGTGTGTTGCTGCACATACCAAACTGTCCCTTGAGCTTTTCAGTTTCTTTAGAGAGAAAGCTTTTCATCCATTTCCTAAAAAGACGTTTAACTGGTGGGTTTTGACCTTTCGGTGTCAATTTATTTGGGGGGCATATTTTGTTTTCTAAATTATATGTAGATATTTGTCATGTGTAGGTCTGTACATAGGAATGTGGATGCCCAAGAAGGCCAGAAGAGGCCACTGGATCCCCTGAGGCTGAAGTTACAGGTAGTTAAGCACTCAAAGAAGGTGGACTGAACTCAAATCCATTACCAGAGCAATGCGCACTCTTAACTGCTGAGCCATCTCTCTAGTCCCTCAATTTGATTTTCATATGCGGATTTTCAATGTGTTCCTCTGTTTTCAGAACAGAATTGTTACCGCTTACTAACCAAGTGCTTAACATGTCCTAGAGTTGTATCTCTGGGGAGTCTTCAGGGAAGTCTACCTGTGTGTCATTCAGTGAGTGTCTCGAGTGGGGCTCCCTTTCTCCCCTCCTCATTGACAGACACATATGTGCTGCTCACTTTCTGAACGATCCTTGGAATAAAGTCTTTTCTCTCTCTGACGAACCTTCCCCTTCTCATACTTGACTCCTGTTTACCAGGGTCTTGAGAGAAAGGAGATAACAGGAGTCAATCTTGTCCTTTGGATGCGCTTTGGGTATTTTAAAACTTTGTCTTTTTGTTTCACTGGTCTACTTGATCTACTTTAAAGCATGATTATGAGAACATTTTTAAAAATTATTGCCACCCATAAACCCACACAAACCTTACAAATGAAAGGTGTGAAGAAGTTAAGAACAAGTCACCACAAAACATGTGTTCTGGCAGACTGGATATTTTTTTTCTCCCTTTTTAAATTGAATATTTGTAAATTTCATATGATATATTTTGGTTATATTTAGAGTCCCTCCTATATTTACACCTTCCTTACTACCACTTGCCTAATTTCAGGTACTCTAATATGTGTATATATGTATATATATATACACACATATACATATATACACACACATACACACACATACATATTTATATGTATGTGTATGTATATATATATATATATATATGTATTTGAAGGCATATAGAGCCAAATGTGTGTCCTTAAATGCCCTTCAATGTGGGTCCATCCACTGGAGTCTCACCCTTAAGCAAGACAGCAAGACTGATTGTCCCTCTCCCAACAGCCATCAGTTGCCTAACCATTTTTAAATTAAAGACACCTAAAAGAGTAGCAGTCACAATATCACTCTGCCTTCCATTTTCTTTTGCAAAAGCAAGAGAAGTTTGGAGAAGGAATTTCAATGTGAAAGATGACTTCTCTATACCCAAAGGAAAACTAATAATAATAATGATAATAAATAGTAATAATATTATAATAATGAAAATAATAATTATTTGGATACAGGATCCCCAAAAGTGTCCCTGTCTGGCCTTGAATTTGTGAGTCTCTTGCTTATGACTCCTGGCACTATAACATACCAGGCTTGAACACAGCACTCTCACCAACAGGGATGAAAAGCTGAAGCCCAACAAGTCTGCAGAAGCAGAACTTATTACCTTCCTTGTCATTTCATCTCGCAGATACCCACCTCTCCAAAGCCCTTCACTGTGGTGCATTTCATAACATGATTCTGCATCTAGAGTGTAACTGCTTCTTTGGGATATTTCCTTATGAGAGATCTCAAATCATATCAAATTTATTTCAGATCAGTTTACATGCTTCGTGTCCTGTTATTATATGTCAGTTTAATTCTCGGGCCCATGTCGGTCCCTAAAAGAATTGGAGTAATAGAGTGTTGCTCCCTCTACGGTTGTCTATCAATTTACTTAAAATGTGTGCTAATCTGTGCCATGTAGCCAATATTAACATTATTTATCATTCTGTATGGGCATTACATAAATTCACAGCAATAGCTGAAACCTGAGACCCTTTGTTCCTCTTAGTACAGTGTTCCCAACATGTAAGAGGTAATGTCCTGGGAGTGAGGAGGTTTAGCTACAGTGAGTGTTTTACTCTGCTCTTGGTGTGTGTTTGGGATAGGCTGTTCAACATCATTTAGCTTCTGGAAAGGTTGGATTAAAAAACTTTTTTTCTTTTATCATTAGAATTTTATCTGTCTCTAGTTCTGAAGAAGACAGGTTACTTCACCTGAATTCTGCAGGCCATCCAGATATTAAGAATTGTGCTTGTAGCTGACCCACAGTGGAAAGTCAGTTTCCCGGTATGAAAACAACTGGAATCGAAGCTTATGTTTATTCAGCCAATCAATCAATGAAGTGCTTATGTGGTGCTTTCTTTATATCAGGCATAATCCAAGCTGGGGAAGAGGCAGTAAATCTTATGTAACCATGTAACATAACTTCTAGTGGGAACAGATTTAAGTAGTAAAATGTGTGTTCAAACAATCGTGACAGGTGCTGTGAGGAAGTACATATGTCAGAAAGTCTTGGGAGATGGTTGTCCCATGTGAGGTGGGCTGCCCAGGAAAGGCACCTCCTGAAATATGAAGGAAGTGCAGTTTGCTGAAAGCAAAGCTGAATACTCTGGGTGGAGGTAAGAGCTAGCACAGGGCCTCTGAGACAGAAACTTAAAAGTTGTGCAAAGGTGAGTAGTGCGTCCTGAATATGGTGGTGAAGGAGAGAACTAGGAGTGTGTAGTAGATAATGTGAGAATCCTCCAAACCAGAAATGAAGATCCAGATTTTACTCTAAAGGCTCCCACTCTATTACATTGCAATGTATGCTTCCTTGGTGTTTTCTATTTTTCTTGTAGGCATATTATTTTCCTTAGTATTTAGTGTTATCTCATATGCGATATGTACTTATTTATTATTTATTCCTATTAGAGTGCAAGCTCTGTGATAATTAGGATGTTTTGTTGCATTTGTATTCCCAGAAGATGGAAAATACTTTGGCATATATAGTGTTTTTAATAAACAATGGTGAATAAAGTTATAAGTTTTTGAGGGAAGAGGGCTTATTAGAGCAGAAAGATCTAACAGAAAACAACAATAAAATTCTATATTTCCAGGCTTGGTGATACATGCCACTAATCCCAACACTTAGGAGACAGAAGTAGGCAGATATCTATGAGTCGAAGCCAGCCTGTCCTGCATAGTGCATTCCAGGCTAGCCAGGACTACATAGCGATACCCTGTGTCAAGAAAACAAAAAGAATCTATATTGAATAGATAGTATTTTAGATAAGAGTGGTCAGAATGGCGATGGAGACAAATAGAAAAATTCAGCTTCATTTGGAGGCTTAATAAATAGCATTGCATAATTGGATGAATATGGGGACAGTGGAAAATATCAAGAATGTGTCCTAGACTTTTTTAATCTAGCAATTGTATAAATTATGGTATAATTTTCCAAGATAAAGAAACTAAGAAGAGAAACATATTTTAGGGAATCACTCAGGACAATAAAATGCCAAGTAACAGTGTCAAGCACAAAAGTGTCTGTGTACTTCTCATGTTCAGATGAAGGGTCTTTCATTGACATAAAGATGGTATCTAGAGTAACTGCTATTGATGATGTTACCTTGAACAAGAATACCCACTGATAAATGTAGAGAGTTAAGGACCAAGAAATGAGTTACTTTAACATTTAGTGATGGGGTCATCAAAAGCGACAGAGGCTACTTTGATTTGGTGATCTTAAGGGAGAACTTTGCAGGAGAGAAATGGAGACCAGTCAAGAAAGGTGGAAACAAGCTGGTTGAATGGGATTGAGAGATATTAAAATGAAGACATCAAAGTATCCATTGGCTCTTGATAAGAGCAGATGCTCTACAAAGGGCATGGAATAAAGGCCAGGTAAAAACAGTGGAACGTGGATCAGAAGTGAGGATGAAAACTAGTGCTATTGTGAAGAGGACAAAAAGTGTGGAATAGGTGCAGGGAGATGTGTTTGATCTTGGAGAGGGAAATGGCCATAGGAGAAAGTTCTTTAGCAGCTAGTGGACCATGGGGGACGTACTAGTGGGCATGTGCCAAGTATTTTAGACAGATGATATTTTTATGAGTCTCAAGCAATGAAGGCTGTTTAATTACATTATTTATTAAAATGTCTTCAACATAAATAGTTCAAGGTCAGAAGGACAGCTCTGAGGTAAAGCAATGATCTTAATCATAGGCTCTGTGGTTTCCTGTCACATCAATACTTTGCCTAGAATCTTGACTCTTTGTTGTACCACATGACTCTCTGAGACTGTGCTTTTCTTTCTACTGAATGGGAATAGCAGTAATACCCACTGCAGGGCTTTCTTGTGGATGGTAAGTCAGACAATACTTGTGGAAATCCACCTAAATAGCCTGTGTTTGCACAGAAAGAGAAAAATTGATATTTACTGAGGGGTATGTGGCAGTACCCAAGTGGTCACTGTTCAGATTTTGTATTCTGCCCTAAAACAATATTATTATAAATGCTGTGAGGGAAGAAACTGCACTTTATTCACTGTTGAATCTTCAGGAAGAACAATGAGCTTATCTCAGAGAATGCTGCCCATATATGTCTACTGAATTCAATTAAACAAAATATAAAGCAATTTCCTGTAGATTGTAGAGAAAGACAGAATTAGATATAAATACATTCATTATGGCTTTGCAGTTTCTCCCTTGATGCACTGGGATGGCGAACAGTTTCCTGACAAAGGATCTATCTGGCACAAGGATGAAAAGAGCTGCTGAGGATCGCATATGACAATATAACTACCTTTCCAATCTGCTCGCAGTCACGGAACAGCGCTTCAGCCTCTGGTTCCCTCAAGAATTTCGTTATTATTCCTTCATGACTAGATAAGAATAATTTGTAATTTTACCTGTAATCATCTTCAGATATCAGCATTTCATTTCAGTCCTGAAAGCCCATCAATAAAGGGCTTGGGGTTTGATTCTGAACATATTATTGCTTCTTCACGTGTTCTAAATGAGTATACTGTAGTTCATAAGGATTTCTTAAATTCCAAGCTTTAAATCTGTCTTAAAGCCCGCTCTGGGAAACATGACCCTAACACAAAGTGCTTTTCATTACCTCAGCTTGTTACATTTAAAGAAAGTCTTAAGAATTTTGTCTAGGTGTGTATTCCATCATTAATCTTTCTCTGTTACATGTTTCCTCTCCTGTGGTCTCTTTTGTCTTAGGTGGTTAAATCTGAAATAGGATTCTCAGAAGATGTGTTTTCAGTCTGTAGAGGTAGTTTGTGTCTTTCAGGGAGAGATACATGAATCACTATTAATAAATTGGATTTGGATTAGATTATCTTGGTCTTAAAAAGAAAAGTTATTTCCATCTGAATGGAACAATTAAAATCAATGAAATGATATCTGCATCTGCAAGATCAGCATTTATTTCCTGCACATTGAAAGGGTTTACAATTAGGAAAATCAATTTGCCTCCACCCCCCGCAAACTCAGTGCTCTCCAAGAACATAGACACCTATGTTTGTGTGTGTGTGTGTGTGTGTATATGTAAACATTTGTGCATGTGTGTATGTGTGAATGTAGGTTCTCTCTCTCTCTCTCTCTCTCTCTCTGTACATGTTGAGGTCAGAAGTTGATGTGTTGGGAGTTTCCTTCAGTGGCTCTCCATTTTCTTTCTTGAGAACGGTCTTTCACTGAATTTAGAGCTTAGCAGTTGACCTAGCTTGACTGGTCACTAAGCTGCAGGGATTTGCCTGTCTCTGACCTTGCAGTGTTGAGGTTAAGGCTTTTTACATGGGCACTGAGGATCCAGCTCAGGTCCTCATGCTTAGAAGCACTTTACCAACAGAGCTGACTCCCTAGCCCTCTGAATTATTCTCTATTTTAAAAGTCAGGGTCTCACTCTGTAGTCAAGACTGACTTAGATCTCAGTACATATTTCAGACTGCCTTTAAGCTCATGCTATCCCTCCTGTCTCAGGCTTTCAACTGCTAGGGTTATAGGTATATCACATCTGGAGGTGCAATGTTGGTGGGGTGCTAAATGGCCCCTGGCTCATTGTGACCAGCTAAAAACTGAAAATTTCCAAATTAATGCATTGGCTGTGCTATGGACACAGTAAAATGAAGTTTCCATTTCTTTGATATTCTACGTCTGTTGAGAATGAAGAAAAGATGTGGAGTGGTCTGCTACCTCCTGGTCTAAATGAAAGTGATGTTGAGTCAAGTTCTGAAGATAAAGCCACACTAGAACTTTAAACTACTTTTTTTAACTCAGAACTTAAACTACAGGAGGATGAAGAGGCTGGCACCGCTAGGAAGCCAGAAACCTTAGATTTATTTCCCAGTAGATGGGCCAAGCACTGAGAGGCTGATACAAATGCATAGAAAAATGCCCCATGGAATCCCCCTAAATATGTGGAATAAATTTCAAGAATTGCATAGAAAAACATTCTGAACAGAAAATTCAACATCAAGATTCAGACACAGAAAAAGAAAATGCTCCAAAAAAGGTAAATTGAAGAATGGAAAAGAACCTCGTAGTGAGCGAGCAGTCCTCCGATGAAGCCCAACGGAAGGAGCTTACTCAGCATTTTGGAGCTGACGATAGATCTGAACACTCTGTTCAACAGAAAAACATTCAGATGTCAGGCCTTGTAAAGAGGATCGACCAAGCCGTGGAGGAGTGGGATGTTGAGGAGGCAGAAGAGCTTAGCACCCAGCCAGCTATGTGAGAGCTTGGTGTGAAAACTGCCAAAGCAATTGCCTGCCCCAAGTTTTTATAAAGTCCAACATGAGGCTGAAAGCTCACAGGCTGCTCGAAAACAGAAACTGGCATGGGGGTTTGAAGTGGAGAGGAGATGGAAAAGCAACAGCCTCATGGGGTACATGTAACCTTGCAGTGCTCTTCGGGACACCTGTAGACCGGCACGCTTCATTTCCCAGAAAGATTTTCCTGCTTAAGTTAAACACATCAGAAAACTGATAAAAGTGGAAAAAGATAGTCCTAAAACTTGGGAGCTGATGCTAAACTCTTCAGTTTTGTTTCCTCTAGGTTCACTCTATTGAAGTGAAGGAAATGCACATTTTCATCTGTGTAAGAAATTTTAAGCATACGTGGAGAAAAAAGGAAAAGATTTCATTCATTGTATAGACCTTTGGTTTAAGATCAATTCTGCATTTCATCTGTCAGGTGCAGTACAGTCTGTCAGATCCTCTATTTTCTTTCCTGTCTTTGTCATGACCACACTTGTTCTAGAATTGTGTTTTTAAGATTTACTTTGTTTAAACTGGATTAGGCATAAATATAAAAACTCACAATTGTTACTGACTTTACAAATTATTTTAATACTATGAAATAATTATTCATTTTCTTAGCAGGGCAAAATTAGTATTTCATAATCACATTGTAAAAGCAATTAATTTTTGTGTACCTTGAGATGACATATAGTAAAAAGGGGACAGAATGTAGTATTTAGAGAATGATTTAAATTCATCTTCGTCTAGAAATATCTTTCTAAATGTCTCTCAGCCATGTCCTTCTCTAAGTTATGAGGTGGTTCTTAGAAGAGAAAATGGTTTAATTATATTAGACAGAGAGTTAAAACTTAACATAAAATACCTTTGAACTGTAAAAAAAAAGATATCACAATTGGCCAAAAATTTAATAATTTTAAAGCCTCTGAATTCTGGGATGATTTAGGGAACACTGATAATTAGCCAGTACATAATATGACTTTCTGAAAAATGCAGACAATGAGTCCATGAGTGCGATGGTCCATAGTGATTGTCAATTGACAGGATCTAGATTCCTGGAGACAAATCTCTGGTATGTCTGTGATGGATTTCCTACATTAGATTAATTGAGGTGGGAAAACTCACTTTAAAGGTAAGCAGTGCTATCCCATGAGATAGATTCCTGGACTATAGAGAAAGGTAGCTAAGCACTAGCATCCAATGCTCTTGCCTTCTGTATGTGGGTGCGATGTGGCCAGCTGCCTTATCTTTGTGCCTCCATGCCTTCCCCGTAATAATGGATTGTATCCCCCTTAAACTATAAGACAAAAAAAGCCCTTCCTTCCTCACGTGCCTTTTTGCCAGAGAGTTTATCACAGGAACAAGAAAAATAGCTAGTACACTGAGTATATGAAACATTTCTGATTATAATGGTTATATTGAGCATTTCAGGATGCTTCTTGTTTTACTAAAATACTGATTAGTCAACGATTGAGAACCAAAAGATTTATACATACTATATACATTTACTGTTTGAAAGCCAAAAGAATCTTAAAAACTGTGTGTTCTTTCTTTCAATTTATATCCAGCGAGTAGTTTACTAAACAATTCTAGCCCTTTGAATTAAAACTGATGGTACCTATCAATCAAGCTATCAGACTAAAACATGAAAAACCATACTTAATAAGATGTAATTACTTATTAAGTACAAAAGGTCAATTTTGTATTATTGAATTTGCTAATGAGAAAGTAAGTGAAAATATGAATAATTTCAAATTAACAGTCATGAATAATCTTTACTTTGAAATTCAAACTATGTAATATACTTCCAATTTCATACAGCTTAGACACTATGACCTACAGTTTAATGAACATTGAAGAAGTGATTGTGATGGAGTCCTAAATTAAGGCAGCAGAACATGAAATTTTAGAGCAGTTGAGATTATTGCTATGCCACTCGGAGAGAACCAGCTTTTGTTCCTTCTTGAATGTTTGGGTTTTAAAATTAGATCATCCTTGACAGATACATAGTCCATGATCATCACTGCATTAATAGATCAGATCTTGATGGCTGTCATTCCAAGAAGATGATATACATGGAGGTACAAAGATATCCCCTTTCTCATCCAACTAAGTAGAACTGAAGATACAAACCCTGTTTGAGATTTCTATCATGATTTCCCATAGAATTGGGGGAACTAAAGAAAACGTTGTAATGAGCCGTAGAATGATTTCTTATTGGGTTTCTGAGAAGTTACTAGCATATGATTTTTTATTTTTTCTTGTCTGATTTTAAACCAATATTCACAAATACTGCAGTCACATGGAGACATTAAAGGTCAGCAAGATGGACCCTACTCATAGAGATTTGGATTTATAGTTCCAGAACGTAGTATAGAATTATTCTCTTGATAATGCTGTTGTTACTGATCCAGGGGAATTTTGCAAACTATTGGTTTAGCTGGTCTTTGGAAGAGCCAATTTCATATTTGTGTTGGTGAGGTACAGAAATGGAATTAAACTACATTTCCTAGAAACTATCAATTAGATAGGCCTTGAAGATGAGTTGTGGCTAATGGAACATGGGTATAATCTTATATACCTCTTCTAGCCTCCCTTCTACTCAAAATGTCCAATATGATCTTCCATCTTATTGCTGCTTTGAAGAAGCTAAATGTAAAAAAATAAAGGCCCTTGAGGAGCCCATTCATGTTATTTGCTGCAAGCTTTTATTCTTTTAGGAGATAATTTCACCCAAGCTGAGATGTGAACTCTGCCATGTGCTCCCTTACTTCATGAATTTGGCTTGGAGAATAGTGCTGCCTTGTCATGTAGAAGGGGTATATTCCAGGGCTCAAGCTATTCTGGGAAATAAATTTAAGTGATGCAAGCAAATGGTCCAGGTCCTGCTCTTATTCCATTGCCATGAGTCCCTCACCCACACCTGTATCCTCATGGGGAATTGCATATCAATGATTGACAGAACAAAGTTTGACTATGTTAATAGATACTTCTGCACATGTCAGTACAACTAAAGAGGCAGCTACTTAATGTCCTTTGAACCTTAGAGGCTGAACTTATACAATTTGTTTGTCTTAAACAGGATAGTCAAAAGTATGTAACTAAAACTGTCAGAAGTTCTTTAATAGTTTGAGGAACTTAGGTATTATAACATGCTGAAGTGGTGACAAAGAAGTCTGAGGAAAGGCTTTGCAGATAGGACTTTTGTAATAAGGAATTAGTACAGCAATATTGATTATTATGTAGGCAAGATGATCTATTCCATGTGTGCTAGGCAGCGTCTTTCTCTTGCCATTCCTATGCTAGCTCAGTGGGCTAATGAATTCAGTGACCATGACTTTAGAAATCAAGGTTATTATGCATGGGCTCAAAATGATGACTTTATTTCTATCAAGACTGAACTAGCTATCATTACTGGATTATTTTCATAGCTTGATAGGATAAAGTTACCCATTTGATGACATAGTCATCACAATGAATCTTATTTGTCAGGGGGAGGTTATCAATTTGTCTTTCTAGGAGAGAACCTCTCTCTCCCTTTCTTGCCTTCATGCTCTTCCAATACTCTAGCCACAGTTAGTTGTATGTCTCAAAGTTACTTACATAATCTATCTTGCTTTTGACCAAGAATTCTGTTACTCAAATGGGCTGAAATCTAAGAGAGTGGGTGTCTCTGGCTTATCCACTCCAAAACAAAAATGCTATCAAATTTCTGATTAGACACATAGTTCAAAATCTTCCTGGATGGTAACACTTATGTTATCATACATGTACAATGTACACTCTGAGTCAGTTAACACGGTTGACTTATTTCTTCCACAGACAGAATACCAGAGTCCAGAACTAAGGGACCAAGATTTACTTACTCTTACTCCAGATAATTCTCTTACAAAACTTCTGTTTCCTCCAGCATCTGTTGTTGTAACCACTACTTCCCAAGGAAGGAACAATCACACTGACAGGCAACAAATGGGTTCTATTTAAGGGGGAGCGGAGGTTGTCACCTGGCCTACTCACTTTCCTCAATCCATTGAATCAAAAAACAGAAAAGGGAGCCGCTCTCCTGGGTGTAATGGTCAATGTTAGTTATCAAGGGAAAGTGAGCATCTATTACACAATTGTAAGGAAAGGCATGAGTGATCCAGGTTTCTTTGTGTATGGTGTGAATGTGCAAGTATACATTCTTGTTTATGTGTGCATGTACCTGTAGTTCCAGGCCAGAGGTGGATATTTTGTGCCTTTTAAAATCACTTTCCACATTGTTTTCTGAGACAGGGTTTCTTACTGAACTCAGAGTTCATAGATTCAGTTAACCTGACTGGCCAGTGAGCTCCAAAAATGTGTTTGTCTCTTCTTGGATTACAGGCATGTGCCACTACATTTGACTTTTTATGTGGGTGCTGGGGATCCAAACTCACTGCCTCGTGTTTGCATGGCAAGTGCTCAACCAACTGAGCTATCTCTTAGACCTCAGCATTCTTTTAAGTATCTCTTAAAAGACCATGTGATAGTGATAAAAGTTAATGAATGCCTAGCAACTGAATAATCAAAACCACAAGTGATTTAAACTGTGCAGAAATTACAACATATTGAAAGTATATGGAAAGAGTTGCAGAAGGAAATTATCAGGTACACAAATGAAAGATGCTATAGTTTGGAAAACAAATGTCCTCCAAAGGTCCAATTTTAAGAGTTTAGTCTCCAGACTGGTGCAGCTGGAAGATGGTAGAGAAGTTAAGAGGAAAGTCCTACAGGAAGGTCTTGGGTCATTGGGGCATGACCTTGAAGTGGATTCCTTTTCCTGTCTTTTGTTTCTGGGCTGCTATGAGATGAGCAGTGTCCTCTTCCAACTAATCCCACCATGATAAACTATCTTGTCACTGGCTCAAAAGCAGTGGATCACCTGACTATGGGCTGAAATCTCTAAAACTGTGAGCCAAAATAAGTCTCTCTTTTCATGTAAGTTCACTGTACGAGTGGAAGCGGACTAAGACAAGGATAGGGGTACTTATGCATATTTCATTTTTATGTACTTAATGTGTTAATCATTCTCTTACCCTCTTTCTTGCTGTTTTTGTAAGTAGTGTGACTGATGGCTAACTTTCTTTTCCTGGGATCATTCTCCTTGGCCTACAGAGAGGCATCTTCTTGCTTTGTTCTTACATGGCCTTTTCTCAGCACATATACTTCTGTTCTCTCTTCCTCTTCTTAGAAAGACCCTGGTACTAATGGATTCCATACCATACCTATAAACTCTGAGCTTCCTCTGTGAAAACGTGATGTCCAAATGCAGTCACATTGCAAGTAGGAGTTCAGCATGTCAGTTTGGGAGGGACTGATACATTCAACCCTTAACACCTCCCAATGCAATAGTTAGTGTGCTGAATAATGCAGGAAATTTTGTTGTGATATGAACATCAACAGAGTTGGATACAGTGGATAATGGGACTTGAGAAGCAAATCGCCCAAGGGAAAAGGATGATCATGCTTTTGTTCAAACCACGGATAGATTCATTAAGTTAAAGTAGAAGCACGTTCTTGTTTGTGCTCTGTTGTTTGTAATTTTAAATTGGTAAACAAAATACAGCATCTAGGACTGAGCATAGTGGTGCATGCTTTTCATCTCAGCACTTGGGAGGCAGAGGCAGGAGGATATCTATGAGTTCAATCTGTTTCTATAAAGAGAGTTTCAGACCAGTCAGTGGTACATAGTGAGACCCTGTCTCAAAAATAGGCACTAAACAAGAAATGGAAGGTGCTATGTCACCCAAGGAATAGGACTGAATGGGGCCTGGGGCCCTTTTAGGCTCTCTAAACTTCTCTAGAGCTGCTTTCATAGACGTCTCACAGGCTTCTGATAAAAATCAATGGGATAAATTTGTGTATTATTTGGAAAGTAGACAAGAAGGAGGAGTCATGGTTTGTGAGTGTGGCTGTGGATTGGTGTGCAGTAACAACAGGTAGATATGACTTTTCCTCATGTCTGTACCACTTCCTGCCACCACTGTCCTCAATGCTACAGACATCTGAAAAGCAACTACATATTCTTTTAAATTTCTTTTTGACTTTACACTTACTTTTAGCTGGGAGAAGTGGTATATGCCTGAAACCCCAGCACTTAGGAGGCTGGGGCAGGAGGTTTGTGAGGTCAGCCCGGGCTATAGAATAAGATCTTATTTAATTTTTTAAAAGAGAGGTTCTATTTACTATAATTTCGCTTTTCCTAAGCAACTATCTTTGACATTGTTCACTTTGTTTCAAACAAATGAACATCATTATTATTACTATTACTGTTGTTGTTGTTATTATTGAGACAGGTTCTCCCTACAGCCACAGCTGGCCTAGAACTTGCTATCTAAACCGGGCTGTCCTCAATCTCAGGGAAATCTGCCTGTCTTTGCCTCCTGAGTATTGGGATTAAAAGTGTACCATCATGTAGGGTCTACAATTTTATTATTTTTAATTTTTGGTAAGCAATGCCATTTCTGCCTCTAATTTCTTACAGATTTTATTTTCTTCCCTGAAAGAAATTGTTTTGGAATCCTCTAAAAAGTTATATTAGAAGATACTAAGAAAAAGTTCTTTCTCAAAATGGCCTATTGTGTTCAGTTACTCTCCAAATTTCAAACTTAACTGATTTGAGTTACATGATAAATAGTTAGGTGATGTATTAGATTAGCTTTGTTTTCTTGTGTCTGAGGCAGCAACTGTGCTAATGAACTGTGCTTGTCCTGTAATGTACTTGGAGCTACGTATCATGGTTGGTTAAACTTAATGCTGTGGGCTTTCAGTAATGGATGAAGTTTCAAAAGTCTGTGGATTACTCTAGGGCTATGCACAAAAACCATATCTGGACATGCAAAGTAGAAAATGGAAACAATTTATGCATCTTGATAATTCAAATAAATGTTCTAACATTTACGTCAATTACCTTGGATCTGCAAGAAAATGTCTTCTTATGTTTGAATTAGTCTGGAAACTGCCTCAGTGTTTTATTCCAATTTACATGTCCAGATATAGCTTTTGGGTAATAATAATACTGATGGCTTCCATTATGTCCCAGGCACTATTAGATGATTTTCATATATTATTTCTAACCCTCATACCAACTCCACAGCCAAGCATTGTTATTCCCATTTTACCCATGAGGAAACAAAGCTCAGAGAGGTTATAGGATTTATGAAGAGCTTGAAATAGTAATTTTCCTTGAAGAAAATTGGCAAAGTGATGAAAGAAAGTAATACATGCTGTTAAGTCCTGGAAAATGAGTAAATGCCAACAACATCATTTGTCACTTTGTAAAGTGAGAAAGTGAAGTCCCAAGTCTTTTTTGCCTCTTCTAGTCCCCACTTCTTTTGCTGACCCCAGAATGACACAGATTCTGGTTCCTGCTGCCCTGTTCTTGTGTGCTTGCTTCTTTTTTTTAAGTTTGTTTTAAGTTTAATTTCATTTTCCAAATATTCAAGTGACTAAGATGAAACCAAAAAGATAAAAGCTTAAAAATAAAAAATGAGATTGTGTTGCATATTAAGTGGCATATATCCAAATATCAACTTACAGCCTCCTTCAAAGGCAGTAATTTGCACAAGCAAGCTATATTGGAATGCATTAACTTGCTGCAATTTTGACAGAGGCAGTCTGTGTGCACAAATCCCTCGAATACTGATGGGACTGTGATTATACTCTGAAAAAAAGAAGAATCTGAATATAAATTTTAGAGGACCAGAAAGTGTTTAATGTCTCATTGTATCGAAATGGTAAATCACATTCAAGTTGACGACTCTGATCTTTGTATCAATGAGCAAATGGAAGAGAAGATAAAAGTCAGGAAAGCTGTTTTCTGAGTGAAACACTGATTTTGTTCTCATGTTACCAGCAAGAGACCATTTGGGATATTTAAGCCTGAGGTTGAGTGTTTCCCGTTTGTTAGTGCTCCTCAGTGTTTGAAATGGGTTTCCCTTTAGGGAGCCCATCCATTTGGACAAGTGCTGCAGCAGATCAAAAGGCATGGGAAAAAGGTATTTGCGCACAGATTGAATTTTTTTTTTTTTGGCAAAATAACATAGCCTTTTAGCACAATATTGTCTATTCTCCTCTGAGCATGCTTTTTTTTTTTTTTAAATGGTTGGAATCTGGTTTCCAGTAAGTGTCAGGTTTTTTTTTTAATGTGGCAATGGCTACCAGCCACCTGGTCGGAGAGCATTTGAAGGGAAGGCTGCTATTAGGGGTGGGTTTCTCAGCTAGTTGCTGATTTTTCCAGTTTATTAAGAGTCAATCAAATTGCTTATTGTATGAAAATTACTATTTATCTAATTTTTGTGTTTTTGACCATTTGAGAAATACAAATATTAATCGAGGCCTTTATTTTTTAAACTTTGGGTTGTCAAAATATTTTGTGAAAAATGCTGTGGAACTCATCAATCACGTCTCTAGTTTTTGTTCCTCTTTAGTCAAAGACAGGCAGCATCATAAAGCTCTTGATCTATCATTTCCTCGAAATGATTTAAGGGAGGTACTGTGAATCCAAATTGCTTTCTCAGTTTATTGAAGAGTCAGTGTAGCAATCGAAGGAAGGGGACACAAATTGTTTCTAAATGGTGATGCAGATTCATTTTGAGCAAACATTATCTGAAAGAGCCTTGAGCACGAATCCCTGGCCATGTCCGCTGGTGTGCCAATACCAGGTAGTCGGAAATGGCACAGGAAGAATTCCTTTGTGGGAAATGATAAGAAGATAAAAACAAGGAGGGAGAAAAGTAGTGCATCTGTTTTCTGCCGCCATGCCTGCAGGAGAGCTCCTGGCCAGCCCATCCTGGTCTCCTCCGTTGTCATATGCAGTTGTCACCAATCATGGCGAATCACCTACTCCCCAAATGAAAAGATGTTTGGCCAAGGTGCAGTTGGAACTACCTGGCTGCATCCCTAGGGACATTACTGGAAACTGTTTACACGTTCCTGTTTTCCTTACTGTTGACTTCTGACACACTGATGTGTGTGCCTCAGATTGAAGGAATTATTCAGACAAGTATGTGAGAACAGTAGATTTTCACTTTTGGTTCATTTGAGACAAATCACCATCTCTGGGTTTAAGTTTTCTTTGACTTTTAGCACTTTCAGTTAGAACCATTGTCTCCTCTAAAATCCTATTTAGTTTATGCTTGCATTCCTTTATATCTTGCCCTTCATAGCGCTTGATATACATCATCTGTTGGATAACAATTTATTGATTTCAATTCTAATTATTTTCTTTGTAAATATGGGACATAGGAGTCTGAAGATATCTTTTAGAGTAAAGGAACATAGTTTCATAGGACAATTCATTTGACTTTCTGGGCTTCATTCCTTAAACTATGAATTGGGGAGTAAAATCGTTACCAACTTGAGGACTGTGATTGCTGTGGTGTATACTTGTGCCATTCATCACAACACTGAAACTCTGCCACACTGGTTGGGAAGTAGCTGCTGTAATCACCCTCACCCACTTGCCTCTGCTTTTCACTGACTCAGCACATTTTTGCTCACTACATTGATCCAGAAAGGGAGTGTTTACTTGGTAGGAACCTGCTGGGAGTGTGCCTCAGCACTGTAAGCACTGTCCAGCATCTGTCTTCATGTTACACCTATTGAGAAAGGTTCTTAACTGGAACATCAAGTGTAACTGAAATTTTACACCATCAAGTCACAATCTCTCATTTCACTTTCCCTGAATCCTAGCTCCTAGAAACAGTTATTTTTGGTCTTTTTGAGAAAGTATCTCCCTGTAGCCCCAGCTATCCTGGAACTTATTCTGTAGACCAGGCTGGCCTCAGTCTCACTGAGATCCACCTGCCTCTGCCCCCTGAATTCTGGGTTTAAGGGCGTAAGCCATCACACCGGCTTAGAAACAATCTTTTATGCTTCTATGAGTGACTTTTGTAGGTGCCTCAGAAGTGATAATGTGTAGTAGTTGTCCTTCTGTGTCTATGCTATTCCAATTAGCATAAGGTCCAGCCAGCAAATGGCAAGTTCAGCCTTTAAAAGATGAATAATATGTGTACATGATACATCTTCATTAGGCATATAGCCACTGGTGAACACTTAGGATGCTGCCATACCTTGTCCATTAAGAATAACTAAGTAGACACATAAGTATCTTTTCCACAGCTTGACTTCATTTCCTTTGGACATATAACCAGAAGTGGGATTTCTGAATCACAGGTTAGGTTTATTTTAATTTTTTGAGGGGAAATCCATAATAATTTCATAGTAGCTATATCATTTTATGTTCCTATCCACAGTGTTCCTGGATTTAAATTTCTTCAGTTCCTCAATAACGCTGACTGACAGCCATCCTAGTAGGTGGGAGTGTGCATCTTACTGTGGTTTTGACATGGAATTCCCTAGTGATTATTAATGCTGGTCATCTTTTCATATACCTGTTGGCCATCTGTGTATCTTATTTTGTGAGATGTCTATTTCAGGCCTTTGCCCATTTTTATTTTACTTTAATTTTTTACGTACATAAATACAATGAAATTTTATTTAGTTGTAAAGCAAATGAAATCATTAATTGGCAGGTAAATGGTTAGAACTAGAAAATTTTATGCTGAGGGACGTACCCGAGGCCCAGAAAAATATATGCAATTACCTTGGGTACCAGTAGAAGCCAGGAAACTAGAGAGTGATCATTGGATCAGTGGGGGATACCATAATGGGACGTGGGGATTCCAGAACATGGATGATGTGAAAATGGAGAAGGGTATTGCTAAAGGTGGAAAGATTTAATCAGGGACAGGTGTGGGGATGGGGCAGCTGAAAAGGTAACAGAGGAGGGCTAACCAAAATGAAGACTGTATGAGAACCACTATTTTTAATATATATTTTTTGTTGAATTTTTTGTGTATTTCATGCAGAATAACTTAACTTTATACCAGATCCTTAATCTACAGTCCCCAAAAGTCCCCCCATCTGATTTCATACATTCTGCCATATATGTTAAGTTCTATTGAGTCAAGTTAGTGTACCCAGATGTCCTTCATTGCAAGTTCGTCTCTGGGGGTCTGGTCAGCCTATCTAGAGTCTCTCCCTTAAAGATCATCTGTCCCTCACCCAGCAGTGATCAGATGCCCAATTTTAAGTTTGAGTTTCATTTTCATTGATTGTTCTCTTGTGTATTTAGAAACATTTTAGTTTGTTGTGGCTTATTTAGTATGAAGATTGCATTGACATTAACAAATATCATAGGCAAATTTACTGTGAAATAAACTGTTTAGTCTATCAACAGCAAATGTATGTTATTTTCATAAGTCATGAAATTTAAAATATAATAACTATTCTTGGTTGTAAGTCAGTAAGATGAATTTCTTATTTTGTTATATATACATGTGTTTGTAGTATGCATTTTTCATGTATGTGTAAGGAGGTTCATGTGAATGTGAATGCATGTCTGTGTACATGTGTATGAGGGCCAGAAATTGTAGTCAGGTTTCTCCCTTGGTCACCTTCTACCTATGTAGTAAGGTAGCATCTCTCCCTTGTACCCCAACCTCTCCCATTCTGCTAGTCTTGCTAGTTGAGTTACCTTGGGAACACCCTACTTCTGCCTCCTGAGCACCAAGAGTACAGGTGGGCCATCTCACCCATTCACCTTTTATATTGGTTCTGGGGATCTGGACTTTGGTCTTCATATTACATAGTAAATACTACCCAAGGAGCCATCCCTCCATCCCCAGGTGAGGACTGATTCTTAATTGCCTACTGACCTCAGATGTAGACTGAAGAACAAACCTGACTTCATTCTCCTTGCAGTGAAACTAGTATAAATTCACTCATAGTTAATAAAAAATTTTTACTTTTCCAGGTGTGATGTCTTTAATCCTATCATGTAGGAGGTAGAGGCAGGTGGATCTCTGTGAATTTGAGGCCAACCTGGTCTACATCGTGAGTTCCAAGCCAACAGTTAAGACTACTTAGTGAGATGTTACTTCAAAAGAGAAATCTTGTTTTATTCCCAAATGTTAAAGTAGCAGATAAAATCAGAGCTGGAATGACATGCTAATTTGCATTTCTGAACACACAGTGGGTTCTTACTAAATGTTCGTTGAGTCATTTGATTAATTGACCTATGTTCTTGTGGCTGGAGAAGCAGGCAGATGATACATCATCCCAGGTTTTGTCTTTGCTTTTGCCACCAGAGTGTATGCCATCTAGTTTTCCACTACCGCACCCTCAAGCCAGTCATATCCTAAGACCTGGAGCTTAAGATTGGGAACAGAAAATTCTACTTGGTAAACTACATTTCATACTTATGCTATTCTCTTTAGGCACTATTTTTGCATCTTTCTAATACTATTGTCTTTACACTTAGACTTTTATTAAATAGAAATTTTGCTGATAATTTTTCTTTCTTGTCAGCATCTGCATTTCATCTGTGTGTGTGCTTATACCTAGACACACCACTGATGAGACATTTTCAAATGCTCACGGTGATGATATCATTACTTCTATTTTTGACATAAGAGAGTATCCTATTTATCTTGAGATGTAAAGCAGATTCTGCAATTTCATAAATAAGCAATTATATTTTCAGGAACCTGTTACTGTCTGAAGTCTTGGCATATCCATCCTCTCCTCATCTACACTGTCTCCAAGCTTAGTGAACAGAGTGGGGTCGAGTGAGGACTTTGATCACCTGAAGACCACTCTTCGTTTTACTTTGAAGGGACAAAACTAACTCCTCTTTCACAGTTAAGAGAAAGAAGAACGGTTAAGACAAATCTTGTCTCCTTTGTAGTTTTCTGGAATAGCTCGGGAGCAAAGATCATATGCTGAGCAACATTTTTCTATACTACTATGAAATATTTCAATTGTTTTATTTTTCAATTGCTCTGTATGCAGATGGATACTTAGTCTATTTGTCAATCAAAGTAAAATCTCTAATACGCTTTCATCTTGGAAAAAAAGCTTTATGTCTTAAATTAGAAACCAGAATCAATGTGTTTGGGTAACAGAGTATCCTGATGTCTTCAAGACATGTTGAACCCACTCCTAGCAGACACTGAACAATCTTAGCACCTCCTAGGAGACTGTAACAATTGAGTGTGCATGTCTAGGCCAGATTCACTCACTATAATCAGAAATCAAAATAAACTTCAGAATCGTATACATGCTTGACACAATATAACTTGTTAACAACTTTTTTTGTAAAATTATTTTTAATTTAAAAAATTATTGAATTTTTGTGTATTTTACAAACATCTCCATATGAATCATCTTTATATGTCCTTCCTCACTGGCACCTTCGCAGTCACCACTCACCAAAGAGGCTTCTTTTGCACTAGACGGAGACTATTGTAGAGTACCACAACTGGTCACACATGGACATCAGCTTTGAATTTCCAAAGCCTACGTGGCACATCTACAATGAAATTCTACAGCTACAGCTTAGGGAACATAGAAAAGGGAGTAGAGAGGACACTAATGAATCTCTCAGTTCTCATTAATGAAGCTCCGTCATGCAATAAAGGGCCAGAAACACAAAAGGTCACAAATGGCCAAGTGTAGAGATTAAGTGTCTGCAGGTCATTGGACAGGACTCCTATATTAAACTCCACCCTCCCAGGATCCAGGGAACATTGTGGAAGAGGGTCAGAAATATGGTAAGAGCCGAGGAAGAGGTGCATGACCATATGGAAAGAGAACCCTACAAGCTCCTGGAACCCTGCTCATATGAACCTACAGCAATGGTGTTAGCATGCTCAAGACCTAGGAAAATTCAAGCAGACAAAAACCCAGCATAGAACTGGATAATTGACAACAGACCCCAATCTTAGATGAAGAAATATTATGTAACAGGTTATTGCTGGGTAAGGAAGAGCTGATCTTCCTAGAGCAAGGGACTCTAACTAGGCTGACTAGACCTCAGTGAATAAACTTGCACTGAGGAATGTCTAGGGACACTAACTTGACACAATAGGACTTAACACAAATGACAGAATGAATATATGAATTAAAATGGGGGGAGGGGAGAGAGAGCTAGATGGAGAGAGGAGAGATAAATAATGCTAGTATAAAAAAGCAGAGGGAATCATATTAGTCCAACAACCTAATGACAAATTACACATATAATATCTCTATATGAGCCCATGTGAGTCGATGAAGGCTACACAAAAAGAAACAGTTCCAGACAGGAAAAACCTTCCTTTGAGTTGTTGGTCATGGGAGTTCAAGAGACTCTCAAAATTTCACAGGCTATTTCCACAACCCTTGATTGCCTCCCAGAACTTGAAGGTAAGACCCTATTGCTGAAGACAGAATATACTTTGGACATAGGATTTGGAGCAATGGAGTTAGAACTGATCTGGAAACCATTCCCCTGAAGGCCAGCTCTCGTAGCTTTGGAGAGAACATCAGCTGATGTTCTAACATCAACTTCAAGGCCAAATGACATCAATGACCAGCACAACACATGACATTGATGCAGTAGTGCCATTTTTATCTTGGGGGAAATCAATAGTTACCTAATTAGATTAAAAGTCCACTCAATGGGAGGAAACTCATATGTGGTACTGTAAACATAGCCAAATATACATGGCTGGAGAGGTCATGTATGGAGATATGGAGATGTAACCCTAAGACTGTCACATCCCTATAATTTCACTCTATGTGCAAAATATTTATCCTTATATTTACAACAGCTTTCTTTAAAAGATACAACAACCTAGTAATCATTCAAGTCAACAACTCCAGAAAAATGACAATGACCTACTGCTACCTAATTTTGTGTAAACATTCTGTAACAAAGAGGCCCAAGTAAAAGCATTCTTGAGGATTATTTAGAGATATACAAGCCCATACTGATTTTGTTGTTTGTGTTTGTTAACAAAAAAGAAGCTATTATGAAATTCCTTGTGATTCTAACTAATTGCTAGTAAAAAATATTAGCTTGCAAATTCCTGAACCAATTAGTCTAACCAGATAAACAATTGCTATGTGTTTGGGAAGGAAGATTAAGACTTTGATAAATTATATTCTTACATGTCCATCAATTACTTTGATCATCCTGATTTTTACCTTCCTGTCAATGGGACAGATCAAACACACATTTCTTTGAGAGACCATTATAAACTTTCTTTAATGTCAAAAACATGTGTAACATTGTGGTTGTTACACAGTCAAGTTATACATGACTACAAGTTATACATGACTACAAGTTATACATGACTACAAGTTATACATGACTACAAGTTATACATGACTACAAGTTATACATGACTACAAGTTATACATGACTACAAGTTATACATGACTACAAGTTCTGGAACCACATTTACTCAGGCTAGACGTCCTAAAAGAAACTTTACAATAAAGGATATTGATTAAAAAGTAAGTAATATGCACTTTTATGTACCAAGTATATTTAACACTTGTCCATGGTTAGGTGACAATGAATAATAAATATGTGGACAAAATTAGCATTACTTATTTGCATTTAATAAAGACAATTATTTCCAAATATGCTGATCCTTAACTAAAATTATGTTCCTCAGAGTCCCTCCCACCCCAGGCCTTCTGATCTTGTCCAGTGAAAAAACTGAATTGAGTGAAATTTTCCTTCACATAGAATTTCTCCTTTTCTTGATTCTTTAATTTCTGCTCATTCATTTATTTTCATTATATTTTAGGATAGAACATGTTTTAATTTTGATTTTTCTTTTTAAGGTGTTACTAGAGTAATACCTATAATAGCAGGAAATTTGAGGGATCTGATTTAGAACTTGGCATATAATTCTACTGGATATATATTATTATTCATTTAAAACCTTCTCTAATTTCTTTGTAAGAAATGTACAGTGCTGGCTTCTGTTTGTTTCCTAACATCCTCTTCTCTTTCCAGATTGTACTTGGCACAGGTGAATGTTTACATTAAAATAAATTTATATCTTCCTATATATCATTACTTCATTAATTTCTCATCTCTTTCACAGTTTAAAATCTATTTTATTTTCTTTGTTATGTGCATGAATGTACTACAGGCATGTGTGAAAATGCACCATTGTCATGCAGTCCCACAGAGGTCAGATGAGGGTGTTGAATCCCCTGGAACTGGAGTTACAGATGGTTGTTCGCTGCAATATGGGTGCTGGTAGTTGAACTTGGGTCCTCTCTAAGAGCAGGCAGTGCTCTTAACTGCTGAATCATCTCTCCAGACCCGCTTTTCACATTTTTTCTTAAAAAATAAATTGTATTTCATTTCTAACTTTGTTTAGTCTTTATTAGTTGATTTTGCATAAATAAATTTTAAAATATTTTATTTACTATTTTTATTTATATATATATATATACATAAGTGTATTGCTTGTATGTATGTACATGTACCCATGTAGTGCAATGACTGAAGGAGTCAGAAGAGGGCGTCAGAGTCCCCTGGAACTGGAATTATAGATAGTTGTTATCTGCCATGTACATGCTAGGACTTGAATCTGGGTCCTCTGCAGGAGCAGCCAGTGTTCTTAACCACTGAGTCAATTCTCCAGCCCCATAAATCAATCATTGAAAAAAAAAAACACTTTGTTAGTGACATGTAGTGTATTTTAAGGAAAAATAGCCCCCTTAACTGAGCATAGTGGCTCATGTCTGTGATCCCAGCCGTGGGAGACAGAGGCAGAATGATCAAGAGTTCAAGACCATCCATAGGCACATAGCAATATCAGCATCAGCCTGTGTTACATGAGACCCTGTCTAAAACAATAGTAAGAAAGGTCTGTCAGCACATTATTTGAAAAACCTCTTGACCATTGATAACATATTAATAAAAATGATTAAACTTTTGTATAACTTTTTAAGTACATGCAAGAGCAAAAGCAAATGTCTGTAATATAGATAAAATAAAGATGCAATTGGACAAAGAGACTATGAAATTTAGAAAAAAATGTTGAATTTTAAATACGCTTCCTGGCTTCTCAAGTGATCATTAACACAGCATTATTGTTTATGAAGGGGGAGCAATTTGGGAAAAATCCTTTCTTAATGCTTTAATTAGAAATGACAAATAAGGTAAGCGCTCCAATGGGACACTATGAAACGATTCCCCTTCTCACATGTTTCGGTAGTACCCACTTTGATTTTATTACAGCGTCTTAGTCTATGCCTGAGACATGTTTTCTTTTCTATCTGATCATTAATATTGACATGGGCATAATTGACTTGCTTCTATAAATAGGATTAATGAATTGTCAAAAATTATGGAGGATGTGACTAGGAAATAGCTCAGTTAGTAAAATGTTTGCCCAGCCAGCTTGGGGACCTGAGTTTTGGTTTGCTAGAAACTACATAAGAGAAAAAGAAAGCAAGCTGAACATGGTGGCATGTGTTTGCCCTCCCAGTGCTGTGGAAGTGGATATACAGAGAGATCCCTGGGGCTCACCTGCTGGGTAGTCTAGGTTAATTTATGAGTTTCAGGCCAATGAGAGATCATTGATGGTGGTATCAAAGAAGCTATCTAAGAAAGTTGACGGCTTTCTTAAGGATGACACCCAGGGTGTCCTCTTCCCACCTCACATAATACGTACACATAAACGTTATGGAAGATAGAATGTTGTACATAATGGCAGTACTTAATTAATCTAGACTAAAAATAAGAAAAAACTTTTAAAATTATTCTCTGAAATCTTATGTTTAAAAATATAGTTGTGTTTTTTAAGAAGATACAGAGCAAGCTCATTTTGGAATTAGAGGCTTTGTCCGTTCTCTACAATGGTTAGATGGGTATCACACTGTAATGGGTTCTAAATTATACTTGTTTTTTTAGTGTGGTTGTTAGCTTTATTTTTGTTTTCTGCCAATCTGAGCATTGGTGGAATAAATGTGTTGGTAGTACCTTGATGCATCTGTGACTTGGTTTATATTTTGAAATTTTCTATCCTTTTTTGCATTATATGTATTCCACTACTCTTCTGAGAATACATTCAAGAAGACACAATGGTTTGATTCCTTTAAGGGATTGTTGTCAGTCATATTATGAATTACTTTTTTTAGACAGGTTCTCACTCTGTAGCCCAGGCTGACCTTGAGCTCACTATATAGTCCAGGCTGGCCTCCAATGTTCACTTATGCTTTGTCTCAAAATGCTTGGAATACAAGCATGAGCCACTATGACCAGCTTACAAATTCTTAAATATGCTTATTCATATCATGAATTCAAATTGGAGGCTTTACTAATATCTAGTATAGTAGTGTAGAATTTAATCGTAGAGTAGACTTTGTTAGTTTATTGGTTACAAATTTAAAATTATTTAACACCAGCTAGGATTCATTAAAGGTTCACTATATATATTTGAATATTTTAACACTATACATTTGTTTTATTCTAACAATCACAGTATGAGTTAAATAACTATTTCAAAACTTTGTAGAAGAAATTGAGATTTAGAGAGACAATGGTTTTATCATATTACTCAGGCGATGGGTGGAATCCAGAATCCCACCTATATACATGTTCTGGACCTTAAATAGTCCAAACACAGAGCTAAGAAGAAAGCTCCTCCAGAGCCCATGAACGTTCAGGGCATGTGCCAGCTGTGTATCCATCTCCTGCTAGAAATGTGCAAACAGGATCTTCTTTGGATGAAGTATTCAAGAGATTTACATTTCAATCCCAATATCAAGCAGGTGAAATGGCAGTGTCTGAGATCCATAAAGGCACGAGGTAGACTAGCCAGCATGCCATCCTCAGTCTCATGTATGTCTCATCCTGGGCAGAACTGTCACCCCACTAACAACACAGTTCACAGGAGTCTACTGTGCCAAAAACAGCAAGTACACACCTTGCTTGAACTACAAGAGAACAAGGGAAAAGGCCAAAGAATGAATCTCTTTGTCCAATCAGAATTCATTCTGCCCCTGGGGAGACAAAGATAAGCCCACTAAGTGGAGAAAACACAATATTACTGAATTTCTTCGCCATTATGAAGACCATAAAAGAAATGTAAAAAAACACAACACTTACCACATTCATAAACAGTAAACTAACCTTTGAGAAGGTCAAAAGAATGCAGTCTCATAAGTAACAAGGTGTTTAACTGAATTTGATTGGAAGGAAGAGAAGGCAAATAGAAAACATTAATCACCATCTCAGGAATGATTTATTTTGAACATATCCTTTCAGGGAAAAGGAAAGCTGTTTACTTTTGGTGGTCTTCCAACACTTGCTTCCTTTTTGATCATCATGGAGACTTATATCTTCCACATTCCAAGAGTAGATTAGAATTGATGTGACCACCCTATACTTTTGTTTGCACATCCTGAATTCATGGATATTCATGTGGAAATGGTGGTACATACATCTGGAAATTGTGATAAAGATTTTAGGACATCAGTTCTCTGAGTCAAACAGCCTTATCTAACGATAGTGCCAGATGCCCAAATTATTACTACTTCCAATTGTATATGAATGGGGACTTTTCTAAGAAAATGTGGTTTTTGTTAGATAGCTAGTCAAATATTAGAAGGCTTGGAGAACAGTCAGGAACTTATAGATAAAGGACTGAAATAGCAGGATTCAATTACTAGTCAAAAGAAAGGTCCTTGAATTATATTTGTGGCATTGGAAGGGACTCTGATTCTTGGATTGCCCGAAAAACCATTAATGGATAACAAGGTAACCTTAGGTGCAGGAGTCCTAAACATGATAAAATTACTGCACAGCAGGAGGCTCTCGATAAAGAACAAAGACATACCATTCTATGACATGCATCACCGAGCTCCCTCATAACAGAGTCTGTCCAAATAGGTCTGTCAATGAGTTGGACAGTACAAAATCCTTCAGGAAAAGTTGCTTGTTCTAGGGATTTTAGAATTGTATGAACTTCCTGGAATTTAGATGTGGACAATATCTTTTCCCCATTCTATCACCAATTCTCATCCTTTGGGGGTAAACTCCACTTAGTAATAAACTCTTTTCTATAGTATACCTGATTTGTCTCCACTGAAACTTTTTGAAAGAGATGACAGGGACTAGAGAGACGAGGGTAGTCTAGACTGGGATTCAAGTTAGACCTTTCATCGGAAATAGAACTTTCAAAATTTTCCTGACTGACTCAGGTCAGCACGTAGGTTTTATGTTCCAGTTGAGGGAATCAATTTCCCATTAAGAGTGATTGAAATGCTGTTCTAACATATTTAGAACATATAACTTTGATAGCTTGGTTTTTAGCTGACTTTATTCTGTAAGGGTCAAGATTTTGGGGAGTGAAAGAAAATTTTCAAGCTAAAACAAACACAAGCCATTCAAGACAAAACAAATGAACTTATGTATATATTACCACATATCAACAACCTGCCAATAATTCCAGGATACTGAACTTCAATCAAGGAAGTGGTAGAGAGGAGGATAAAACTCAGGTAGAAAGTCAGTGGTTTCATTAAAAATCACCAGGAAACGTCCAATCCACAAATTTAATCATAGAAAAAGCTTCCAAGGTACTATTATCAGGTAAAATTTTCTATATTTAGAACTGTTCATAATTTTCAAAATGATCAAACTTAGAAAATATCATTTATCATGTTAACTTTGCTGAAAGTCTTGTTTCTAATAGAAACAAGTATCCTACATGTGTGTTTTAAAATGTATGCCAATGAATTTTAACTCTTAAAACATCAAAATATTATAAAGAGAATTCCTGCTTATCCTCTTGTTTCTCCAGAGATTGCTGAAACTCTGATCTGATTTTACACTTTGAGAATTTCTTTCTGGAGAACTTCTGCAGATGTTTCTCTTACTCTGATGGGTTTGGGATTTCCAAAGACTAGAAGGGTTTTGAAGCATACCTAATAGCGAAATTGAAGAGTTGGATAGATAGGAGCAAGCAATTCATACTGATGTATCTGTTGCTTGTGTGTAATCTTAAAAACATGCAAAATGAATTTTAATCAAGTTTTGGGTTACAGCAATCTTCATCTGAACAGGCAGCTCTATGAATTTTTTGAAGGACAGTACCAGGAACCATGTGTCAACATGTTTGCCAAAAATTCACTTACCTAAAAATTACTAACTATATCAAAAAACCAATAGCTAGTTATTGAGATAAGGGTGTCAAATCTGAACTTCCAGACTTCCGTTATCCTAGAACTAGTGATTTCTTGCTCATAGATGAAGTCTGACTACTGGATCATCACTATTACCCATGAGATAAGTGTTTGAAAGCAGTGCCTTTTATGTGTATGATTACTAAACCAGAAGATGAATTAAAAGCAGTATTATCAGCATGCCAAAATTGATGCAAAATGGGCATCTACTCATGGTTGTAAGCTTTGTGTTCTATAAAAATGATATTAAACACTTTTTACTTCTCAGGAAGTCAAGCTTATTTTCTGTTGGAAGTAAGGTGCTGTTTCCAAATGATAGGTAGGAAGTAAAACATTATAACACATTGAAAAATTTATGCATTAGGATTTAATGTGCTTCATAAAGAGGAGAAAAATTAGAATATCTTAAACCACACACAGTGAGAGGTAACAGTGTTAAAATGAGAGACACAAATAAGTGGGGTTTTTTCTTTACTTTTAAATTAAAATACTTTGTAGGCAGTATAGAGTTGTTGTTTTTTCACTCAAATATAGTGATTTTCCTAAGGGGATGCTGATGTGATCTCTTAGAACTGGTACTCTTTGGGCCGGTTGTACCTGTTGCTTCGTTTCTGCCTAGCTCTGGCCTACTTACTCTCCCTAGTACATCCGTGTCTCAGAGGGATTGCCTGACACTACCACGGCCGACACTTTGAACATTCTCATGAATCTCCACAAGGAACAGGGTAGGAAACTTTATAGTCTTCCTTCTAGTATGCTGTGTTCTAGAGCTGGGGGACTAGGCTGATCAGCAGTTTGAATGGGATATTTTCAATGCTTGGTATCACCTTGCTATCCTCATCTCTGCCCAGCAGCACCCCTCTCCCAAGTCTGTGGGCTCAGTTCTCCTTTTTCTAATGATGAGTTACTTTCATCCTTGAAAGTACTTTTCAGTCCCCTAGGCAGATAACCTTTTATTCTCTTGCTCTACCAGTTATCCATGGATAAAACAGCTTCTACCTCTAGGGAGTTCCATTTTTTAAATTGGCCTACTTTTAATTGTTTTCATAAAACTGCATTTTTCTCGTTATAAATACAGTGCTTCTTATTTGTAGAATATTTGGATAACATGGAAGAAGTATTAAGAAAAAATTAAAGAAACTCTAATTCCATAAGGTGGTTACAAATTCTTTCCTATATATTCTTTATTTTATTTTGGTTTTCTGAGAGTGAGTCTCCCTGTAGCCCCAGGTGGGCTGGAACTCAGTATGTAGACCAGGCTGGCCTCTCTGGGATTAATGGCCCGTGTCACCACACCCAGCTTTCTATATATTCTTATAGTCTTCTGTGTACATATGTAAATTTTTAAGAAAATAGATTATATTATATACATAAATTTATACCTGCTAATATCAGTATTATCAATTTTCAATCATTGTTGTATCTGTGGTTCCCAAGATGGAACTTAGGACCATTAATGAGCAAGGTTTTTACTTACCTTAGCCTTGGAATGTCTGTATCATCTCTTATGATTTTTACCTCAATCACTTAAGGATACAAATAATCTAAACTCTAATAAAAATTATAATTCTGCTTCAGTAGCACACTGCTAACACTTACTACATTCGACCATATGCTTCACAGGGCTCTGTGCTGTGTTCTGCTTTGACTAACTCATCAATTCTTCACAATCTAATCTTTTAGATTTTGAGTTTAACTCATAGATTCTTCACCCTCTAGAATATGTGCTATGCCCCGCACCCCCAGTTTTACTAGTGAAGACTCTGGGCTTGTAGAAATTAAGTAACTTGAAGGTCACATTAATTGGATTGAGAATCTAAACATCTGATGATTAGTAAGAAAAAAGAAAAGAGTGAACATTTCCTTTGCTGTGTTTTGTTTTCTATATTTACTTTAAAAACAGGTGGGTTTAAGAACATTTCTCTCTCCTTAATATAGCAAGCCATGTCTGTCTCCTCTCTGTTACCGGAGGCACCTAACCTATGCTTAATACAAAGCAGACAGTCAATACATATTTGTGGATCAAACAAATCAAAGATCTAATAACTTTTATCTATTCTGTGGTCTTCATTCTTTTTCCTGTCTTTCCTATTCACACACTTATTTTAAACTGTTTTAGAGAATTACTAAAAAATAGTTGGGTTAGAAATATTCAGGACCTTTTGTTAGTAGTTCACATAGTTTCTGTTGACTGCGATTGTTACTAGAGAAATTGTGACTGGTTGGTAGATAAGTCAACTAACTGAGTTTTCCTTTATGATATACCATCAAGATATCTCTGAGCTTTAGGATGAGCATACTGAAATATAGAAGTCCTGACTAAAGGAATGAACCTTACCATCATTCTTTGTTAATTTTTAAATTAAAATTTAAAATGTTATCTCTCTCTCTCCCTCCCCATTCCTCCCTCCCTCCCCTCTCCTCTCTCTTTCTCTCCCTTCTTCCCTCTCTCTCCCTCCATATTTGTGTGCACATTCTGTTGGTATGTGTGGAGATCAGAAGACAACTTTATGGAGTTAGTTCTCTCTTTCTCCTTTAGGTAGGATCTAAGGGTTGAACTCAGGCTACCAGGCTTGTGTGGCAAGTGTCTACCCACGGAGCCATCATGCCAGCCCTCACATTTTAAAACATATGCTGCTTCATAAAGAGCCTATGCAATACAATGTAAATTACTCTTGAAAGGGAAAATAACTTTTAGAAAGTGAATCTTTGGTTCTTTGCTGCCTAATTTGACAACATTGGTGGAGCTATGTTAATTAGCATGGTATATGCTATATAAATGATTTACAAAGCTATTATACTTAGTGAATAATAATACATGCTATTATATGGCTCACAAAACAAACCATGGCTAGATGTTGAGAACTGTATTTTAGTTCTACGTTTTGCAGTTGCTTAAAGTTGACTTGACTATTAACTTTGTAGTTCCTTACATTTTCAAATCTTTTGGTCATTTTCTACTTCTTGGTTCTGAGACACATTGTTAACCATCTTCATTAAAAGAGTAACAAAATCTTTTCACACAATTCCTTTTCAAAGTAAAGTATAGTATGTCTTTATTAGAAATATATAATTGCTCTGGAGATAGGACAAACCAATAACGAATTCTAAAACAAAGACCACTGGATGGAAAATCCAGGGTGCAAACAGGGACTTACAAACACTGAAGATGATAATATATTTTTCTGTCAGTTGGGTTAGATTAGAGTCCTAGTTACTTTCTTTATCTGTGATAAACACCCTGAACAGAACAAACTTAAGGAAAAAAGGGTTTATTTGGCGTACATGTCCCAATCACAGTTCATCCTTGAGGGAAGACTGGGCAGGACCTTAGGGCAGGTACCTGGAGGCAAGAACTGAAGCAGAGACCACAGAGGAACACTGTTTACTGACTTACTCTTCTGAACTGTGCTAAGCCTACTTTCTTGTACAACCCAGGACCACCTTCCCAGGGGCGAAACCATCCACAGTGGGCCAGGTCCTCCCACATCACTCAGCAATCAGGGAAATGCCTCACAGACATGCTCATATGCTGCTCTGATAGAGGAAATTCCCCAGTTGAGGCTCTCTCTTCCCAGGTATGTCAAGGTGATGACTGAAGCTATTCAGCACAAGTAGTTTAAATAAAATCCATCTAATTAACTATAAAGTTCTATTGACTGTGTGATGGAGTCCTTTCATTTAATCAGTGTCTGATCGTGGGGAGCTTGACAGAATAATTATGAACTTCTGTTGTATTCAACCCAAGATCACCTTAATGAAATGTGATGATGGAGAGTTCACTTGAGGAACCACTGTAATAAATAAGTAAATAGCTAAATGAATTTACCAGCAGGGATGGGAAAGGAAGCAAGTGGAGCTGTAAACTAAGAATAGTTTTGCCATTTTTAAAGGTTTTATAGATTATTTAAATTGTGCTTCTCTAGGTGCAATAGCTTACAGCATTTCATTTTGTTCAGTAACATTTGCTTTGATCATATCATTAGCAAGGTAATACATTGTGCTAATATCCACCTTATACTATCTTTTCTATAATGTGAAGAGTAATTGGAGCTGTGTGAACATGTTTTTCTTTTCCATCCCTAGAAAGAGACATAGTAGCCAGAAAGCTAGAGAAGTTCCATTAGATGGAAATTTATATTTCGTAAATATCATACCCACTCACAGTGTTATTTCAGATTTATTTATTAACAGTTTAATTTTACATCTTCACCCATTCAAATTGTCCCTTCACAAATTTTAATGATATCATTTCACTTTGGCAATATAGCATAATAGATAAGTCTCTTAACTTTTGTTTTTATGAGCATATCCACAGCAATGTAGAGATATAGTTTCAGAGATTTCTCTCATACCAACAGTCTGGGGGAAGTCTCTGAGCTCACTTCATCTTCTGATTGCCTGACTCCGATTTCAGGTGTGATAGCTGAGGAAGACCCTCACCTACTACTTTTGATGCTCCCTTGCAGCTAATGACCATTTATCAACTGTCATATACTGATTCAGTAGGGAATAGATTTGTCATCGTAACAGGAGGGAACCATGGTCAGAATCTACTTTTGCAAATGTTTTGCTTTCCTTGTATCTTGCCTCCTCCTGCATTTTCTTGGGGGGCGGTATGGGGTTTGATGAATGTACATGTACTGTAATAATATTATAATCACAATCCTTCATCAAGTCTTTGACCGTAACTCATTTCTATGGAAAGGAAAATGGGATTGTACGACAGTAGAATATGGGCTTTGTGCTGAAAAATGTGGGTTGAAATTTCAGCTCTGTATTCACAGACCATTTACTTTAATTTGGTTGAAAAAATTCATTAAAACCATTTGAATGTGTTTTTCATTTGTAAAATGGGGATAGTAATACAAACCTCCCAGGGTTGTTGCTGAGTATTAAGTTATCTACATGGCTTATGTGTTTTCAGTAACTATGTGATTGTTACTGCTCTTCCAAACCCAGCTTAGGTACCTTATGATACATACAGAAATAAGAAACGTTTGAGGTGTTTCTAGCAAAAGAAGAAGAACAAATATTAAACTTAATGATAAATAATGTTTATCATGATAGATAAATACTTCAGTATTTATCTCTTACATTCTTGATGAACAAAGTGACAACAGAGGCACAGTAGATTATCACTGCCAGCATGCAAGGCAAGAAAAGAAGACAGAAAATTTTCACTGGAACAACATTTAACAAGTTAAATGTTAAGTACCTCACTTTTATTCTATATCTTGGATTTTTAAAGTTCTAAATAAAAGTTAATTACAAGTTCAATGCATGGATGTTTCTGATATCAAGAGGCACTCTTTCACTTTAAAAATAATGTACTGCTAGCAAATAATGAGGTTGTTACAAGGATTGAGGTAGAGGTTATTCTATTGCAGAGAAAAAAATGGACAACAAAGTAATGACCAATAAAATGACTCATGAAGCAATGGCATTTTTCTCTGTTTCATGAATTCAAGCAGGTGCTCTTACACACATGTAGACAATACACTCATACACATAAAAAATAAAATAAATCAAATTTAAAAAGAAAATAGGATCCAAATTCATGCTGCCTCCAAGAATCACACTTCACCATCAACAACTGATACCACCTTTAGTTTTTGCATAGATGATCTGTCTATTGGTGAGAGCGAGCTATTGAAGTCATCTACTATAATTGTGTTGGAAACTGTGTTTAGATGTAAAATATGAACATGGTCACCCTACCAAAAGCAATTTACAGATTCAATGAAATTTCAATTAAAATTACAACACAATTATTCACAGAAATAAAAAAGTAAACTTGAATTTCATATGGAAACACGCACACAAAAACAAGGTTGGCCAAACAATCCAGAACAATATGAAATCTGGAGACATCACCAACCCTGACTTTAAATTAGACTACAGAGCTATAGTGATAAAAATATCATGGGATTGACACAAAAAGCAGACACATTGATTAACGGAATAAAACTGAGGATTCATATTTAAGTCCACCCACTTACAGACATCTTATTTTGACAAAGGGGTCAAAAAGTCAGACAAAAGGCATGTTTAGATAATGGTGCTGCTCAAACTGAATAGACACATGTAGAAGAACGAAACTACAGCCCTACACTTCAGTCTGCACAAACCTCAACTCCAAATGGATCAAGCACCTCAATATAAAACCTGATACATTGAGTCTGGCACAGGACAAATAGGCAATACATTGGAAATTATAGGCACAGGAAAGGGCTTTCTGAACAGGACCCTTATAGTAGGGATATTAAGAATAACAATTGAGAAATGAGAGCTCATGAAACTAAAAAACAAAAACTTTGTACAGCAAAGAATATCATCATTCATTCTACAGAATGAGGAAAAGTATGTCTGACAGACGGTTAGTATCTAGAATAAATAAACCACTAAAAAACTCAACATTAAAACACCCAACTAATAAATGAGGTAAAGAATTAAACACAGAGTTCTCTAATGATGAAACACAAATGGCTGAGAATACTTTTTAAATGTTAAATATCTTTAACTATCATGAAAATGCAAATTAAAACTACTTTGAGATTTAATCTTACCTCAGTCAAAACAGCTGAGATCCAAAAAAACAAAGGATAACAGATGCTGTCAGGGTTGTGTGGAAAGAGGAACATAATTCAGTGCTGGTGAGAATACAAACTAATGCAGTCATTATGGAAATCAGTGTGGAAGTTTCTCAAAAAGCTAAAAATAGACTTCCCACATGATCCAGCCAGGCCATTCTCTGGCATATACTCAAAAGACTCTATCCTACTGTAGAAACACCTGGTCATCTGTGTATAGTGCTTCTCTATGCAGCATATTCTGGAAATGGAAACCTAGATCTCTATCAACTGCTGAATAGGTATTGAAATTGTGGTGCATTTATACATTGTAATATTATTAAGCTCTTAAGCATTATGAAATTATCAAATTCACAGGTAAATGGATGGAATTTAGAAACAATCATCCTGAGTGAGGTAACCCAGACAGACCCCAAAAGGAAAAAAAAGGCACATATTCTCTCTCATAAGTGCATCTTAACGTTGAATTTTTAGATTTGGTAATCCATGGAGGTCAGATTACTAGTAAGGGTCCATGGGGAAGTGGTAGGGGAGACAGAATGAAGTGATGTAAAGGAGAAAAGGGAAATAATGGAATAGGAAGAATTAAATGAGTTAAAGAACTGAGGGTGGAGGAGGGAGTGCAGGGGAAATAGCAAACACTACAGACCTTTTAAGAATGTCGTGTGGAAGCCTACTGCTACAGAACCTTACATATAGATGTTTTAAATGGAGTTAATCTACAATGGGCAACTAGACAACAGAGGCAAGCAAATAAAAAGCCAATGCCAGGAATGGACTCCTTATTTTGATGTTGACCAGAGGTCTCTCATAGAGTCTCACCAATAATGATTATTGTCATTGCTCTTGGTTACCTGCCAGAAGTTAATGGTAATACTCTATTATGAAAGACATTACAGAAGTGAGTCAGAATAAACAAGAAAAAAACAGGCTGGTTCCCTCATCTCTAGTGGATAACTTTTATAGTGCTGGAAGGTGCTAATAATGTTATCAGAAGAGAAATGTAATCATCGACTTTACCCAACTGTGAACCCTGCAACTGACAGTAACAAGTAGCCTGGTAAGATACATCCACTGGTACAATAGTGACATGAATCAAATTTCGATTGATTTAAGGCATACTTCAGAAGATGGAGCTCATACCTAGCATTTATTGGGGCCAAGAATTTGAGGCTAGAGAGGTCACAGGTTCTAGTGAGAACCCACTACTATTATTCAGCTAAATGGACATAGCGTTTAATTGACTCTACAGACCACAGACTATACCCATAGTAAACTCTCACCAGAGGAGCTTCTTGCAATAGATGGTGATTAACACTGAGACCCACAACTGGTCAACATTCTGAAATAAGAGACTTTGGAATGTTCAGCCTTAAATGCAACACGTATATCACACCCTCTCCTCAGTAAGCTCAGGGATCATTGTATAGGAGGTGGTGGAAAGATTGTAAAGGTCAGAAGTGGTGGATGACCTGAAGTAGTGTTTTTCATACAGCAGGGCTGTTCTACATTTGAACTCACAGCATTTGTCACAGCATGTACAAGATCTTCAAGCTCAAGCCAGACAAAATCCCGGCACAGATGATGGGGGAGGAGGTAGGTAACAAATGCCAGCCACAGTTCGGGAACTATTGACAACTGATACTTTCTGTGAGAGGGTGAGTCAGTTTTAAGTGTGACACCAGGTAGGTTGACCAGGCTCTAGGGGATGGATCCATACCCAAGAGCATTTGTGCTCACAAATAATACTTGATAGGCCTTTAAATAGAATACTGAGTTACAGTTGAACACTGTAATATACTGAGTCCAAGTGAACTTAATGGCACTACACATTTCCATGGTTCATATAACTGATACAGCCATTTATGTTGCTTTTTTAACATCACTCATAGTATATCTGTTTGATTTGTATTAGATATATAAATTAATTACTATTAATTTTACTTTCAAGTCTGACTTTCAGTAGCAGACAGGGCCATGTATACCTTTATAGAAAGGCAACAGTCACAAACAGATTAACTTATTATTTTTTAATTTATTCACTAGTTTTTTCCCCCAAATTTCACATTATGGATCTCATAATTCTTTCCTCTATGTTGCCTATGAGCTGTGTCTCTGGCTCCTTGTTTTATAGAATTAGGACATCAGCACCTATCCCCTTCTCATTTGCTTTCCCAAATCTTCACAGTCTTTCACTTTTATTTGTGTACAATCAAGATTGGTGAAAAGACATTCCATCCTTTAACATCTGCTGTTTTAAAAACATTTTGCCTGTAGATAATTAGGTTTAAATTTTGTTAGTTAATATACAGTTTACATAGTTGTGGCTATATAAAAAATGATGAACTCGAATAGTGAGATGGGTGAAGGTGCTTGCCACTGAGCCTGATGACCTGAATTTGATCCCTAGGTCCCACATGTTTGAAGACGAGAATGGACTCCCAAAATTTGGCCTGTGGACCTCCTTGTGTGTGCCATAGCACATACCCCTATAAATAAACAAATGTAAAAATATAAACTCAAAGGACAGTTCAGCCTTTACACATTGAAATGCCCTCTTCCTGTTTCTTATTATTTCCTTTGTGATTTATGAAACAAAACCATTTCTATGAGAAGTTCTGCATTGTTCCCCTTTCCTAAGTACCACTACTCACAATAATTTGCTGAAAGGAAAACTTCCTGACTCTGAAACTTCCCTCTGGTTTAAGAATCATTTCCTCTGATGTTTTGAAGGCATAACTGTGAAACTTTATAGTGTCTATCATATACGGATGATAAATGTTTACTGGTCACTTTCCTTCATCTGTAGGTAAACTTAAATTCCTTCTGAAGTCTTTTGAATTTTCTTTTTTATATTTGGCACTTCAATATTATGTTGATATGAAAATACATCTAGACAGTACATTGCATGAAATGTCTAGATATATTTTCCCATCCACTATAATGAGCACTTAACACCACTTTGATGATCCTGAGATGTGTCATTTATTTCTGATGAACCCTTATTTTTCATCTGATATCTTTTATATCTCTGCCCATTCTGGTGTGATCATATTAACTGTAGTTGTTTAGAACTCAGGCCTCTTGAGGGGCACATCTGACATAATCTCTTTTACTTTTATACTTTTTCTTGTTTTAAAATCCTCCCCTCCTACTTTTTGCTAATATTTTTGTGCTGGATAGCTTTAATGTCAACTTGACATACCTGGGAAGAAGGAACCCCAACTGAGGAATTTCCTCTATTGGTTTGGCCTTGTGGACATGCCTGTGAGGTATTTTCTCTATAGTTGAGTGGCTTGGGAGGGTCCAGCACACTGTGGGTGGTACAACCCCTGGACAGGTGGTCCTAGGTTGTAAAAGAAAGTTTTCTGAATAGAGTTCAGAGGAGCAAGTCAGTAAACAGCATACTTCATAGTCTGTGCCCCAGATTCCTTCCCTGAGCTCCTACCCTGGCTTCTCTCCATGAAGAACTGTATGCTGTAAGGTGTTGCCACCCCTGTGAATGGTGCAACCCCTGGACAGGTCTGAGAGCAGGCTGAGCAAAGGCTAGAGGAGCAAGCTAGTAAGCAGCATATTTCATGGTCTGTGCTTCAGGTTCCTGCTTTGAGCTCCTACGCTGGCTTCTCTCCATGAAGAACTATAAGCTATAAGGCTAAATAAATCCATTCCTCCCCAGCTTTGTTTTGGTCAGTGTTTTCATCACAGCAATCGAAAAAAAAATAGATACAATTTTAAACTATTAGCCCTTAAAGGCTTTATTTGTTCTTTATTTCAACCACTATTTTCTTTAATTTCAGGTCATAGTATTACTGCATATGGGACTCTCTGTTTCTCTCTCTCTCACACACAGGTTCTCCTTTTTTCTTTTAATTATTATTATTATTATTATTATTATTATTATTTTGTGAATGAGTGTATTGTCTGCATGTATGTGAGGGCACCCATGTGGCACAATGCCTCAGAGATCAGAAGAGGACATCAGATTCCTCTGGTACTGAAGTGAAGGATGGTTCTTATCTGCTGCGTGGGTGCTGGGAATTGAACCTGGGTCCTCTGCAAGAGTAGTCAGTGCTCTTAACCACTGAGCCACCTTTCCAGCTCTTTTTTTTTTTCTTTTTCTCAAAGGAAGAGTTTATTTAAGACTACAGTTCCAGGGAAATTAGAGTCCAACATGGTGGGAAGGCGTGGTGGTGGGAGGTGGCGAGAGTGGAAGCAGAAAGCAGAGGCTCACCTCTTCAAGAAGGCACAGGAAGCAGAGAGTGACTAGAGATCCAGCAAGGCATAATAATTCTGTCAGCCAACCTCCAGTTATACACTTCCTCCAGCAAGTACACATCTTCTAAGATCTCTCAAAACAGCGCCACCAACTGGGGACAAAATGTCCAAATGCTTAGAGCCTATGTGGGACATTCTCATTCAAACCACCACATTCCACTCCCTGGCCCCAATAGCCTCACGTTTATATAAAATGCAAAATGCATTTTAGTCCCTCTTTAAAAGTCCCAATAGTCTTTACCAATCTCAGTACTATTCAAAAGTTCACAGTCCGAAGTCTCTTCTGAGATTCAGGACAATCTCTTAACTGTAAAGCCCTTTAAAATCAAAATAAAAATTACACACTCCAAACATTACACTGGAACTGAATACACATTCCTATTCTAAATGAGAGGAAGAGAAGCATAGTGAGGAAATACCAGACCAAAACAAACTGAAAACTAGGAGGGAAAACACCTAATTCATTTGCTCCATCTCTAACATCTGGGATTTTATTTCCAAAGGGCTTAGATAGCTCATCTCCTCCAGCTTTGCTGGGTGCACCATACTTAGTCTGGTACTTCTCCCTCTGTGAAGCTTTCCTTGGCAGATGGCTCACAGTTCTGGCATCACGAACATCTTCGTGGGGCTCTCCACGAAGGAGAAGCATTGCCAAGCAGGCTTCACCTTCATGCAGTGGCCTATCAGGGACTCTTGGCTTGTCAGGGCCTTCTATATGCAGGATGTCTCTGCTGCATGCTGAAACCTCAGATGAAGAACCAATGACCTTTACACTCTTGCATCTTTCATGCCTCTAAAGCCAGCACCAAATCAACAACTCTGCTAAATTTAGCTGCAAATTTGGAATGGGCCCTGACCTGCTTCATGCACATTCACAGCTTTTCTCTGCTGTGGTTTTCTAGTACAAAACCCTTATAGCATTTTCCTTTCACAACTTGAAGGCTTAGCTGGGTCTGGTGTTGCCCTGAATGTACTCATTCCATTGTTTACATGCAATTCTCTAGGCCTCTCCTTAATCACTTTAATCACTTATCAAAGGAACCCTCTCCTTCAGCATATGCCTTGGCTTTAACACTAATCTTCCTAGTGCTTTTTTCACCCCAAACTGTACATTCTGCATTTATTTCTGCCCCATTTGCTCTTTTTTGCAGTAGAGCTGCGTAATATTCACCATTAATAGCCATGCCACCATTTCTATGTTAGGCTGTCTTGAAATATCTATCCTCTACCAAAGAAATTAGTCCATTGCTTTTCAACTTAGCCTCAGGCAAGTTCTTAGACTATGAGCAGACTCCAGTACACTGTTTGCCAATATATCTGCCTAAGTTCTTATTTCCCTCTGGAACTGCATTGTTCTGAGCACTACTCTCTTTCATGGTCCTACTAGAACGGCTCATTAAACTTTGCTTATAGCATTAAACCACTTTTCTAGTCTAAACTTTCAAAGTCTTGCACATTCCTCCAAAAACCCACATAGTGAGGTTTGTCATAGCCACACCCCATGATCGTGGTACTGATTTCTGTCTTAGTTACTTTTCTGTTGTGATAAAACACGACAACCAAGAGAACTTATAAAAGCAAGAGTTTATCTGAGGTTACACTTCCCGGGGAAGTGTAGAGTTAGAGTCTAACATTGCAGGGAGCCATGGTGGTAGGAGGTGACCAGAGCAGAAGCAGAAAGAAGAGGCTCACATCTTCAAGCAGGCACAGAAAGCAGAGCTCTCCCCTCTTTATGCTCCTCTCTTCAACTTCCATTAGCTTCATGTACATGTCTACTCCTTAATTTTGTATACTTTCTCTGGAATAATAATATTCTTCAACTTAACATTAATTTCTGCACTCCATGTTGCAGAATTTTTCAACATCTCTTTTTACCTTGATGCCTATCTATATTTGAAAAAAATTAAGAATAAGGGATGCTACTTCTACAAATGCAGAGAAGACGCTTGAAAAGTTGACTTCACAGAATCCGAGAGTAGTTGATGAATAAGATCAAAGTATGTTATATGCAAGTGAAAAGTACCATGATGAAGCTCCTTAATACAATTAGTGTATGCTATGCCCTATTAGAAGAAGAATTATAGAGCAGAAGAGTGGTCACTAGAGTTTAGGAGGACTGGCTGGAGGGGCATACAAAGAGGCTGGATAATGGGTGTCACAATAGAGTTAGGTAAGAAGAAGGAATCCTAGAGTTCTAACGTACACTAGGTGAGAATGATTTATGAGAAATTATTATATATTTTTAAATGAATAAGAAGATAGAATATGAACATTCTCAACACATGAAATTGATATTTGAGAAAAATTTAATTATCCCAATTGTTTCACTATATTATTAAACATGAATTGAAAAAAAATCACATGGTGGCCTATAAATTGGTAGAATTATTACATGACAATTAAAATGAAATAAATAAGAACTAGGGAGATGGCTCATTAGGTAAAGTGTTTGCCATTCATGCATGAGGACCTCATTCAGATCCCTGGCACCCACATAAAAATACGAGTATCCAAGGGCAAGTCTGTGACCCCAGCACTGGGGAACTAGAGATAGGTAGTTTCCAGAGCCTCCCTGGCCTGCCAGCCTAGCCTAATCTATGAGGTCCAGACCCATGAGGAAGGTGCCCTGCCTCAAATAAGGTGAACACCACTTGAAGAATGATGCCTGAGTTTGTACTTTGGCCTCCACATGCATGAGCACACACATGCAAGTGTATTCATGCACACATGAACAGGTGCACATACAAACAAAAAAAACAATAAAATGTCCACCAGGAGTCCCATGTACAGTGGAGCTCTTGATAGAGTCACTTTAGAGCAGTTTGGTAGATGGATGGCTAGTGCCACTTTCACAGGTGTCAGAACTGAAGAGATTTCTTTTTTCTGGGAGTAGTAAATACTTTATATGAGAAACTTCTGTGTTTTTTCCCCCTAAGTAACAAATGCCCACAAATTAGGTGATTTGGAGAGAAGCAGGAGCTTAGCTGTTAATTAACTTCTATTTTAGCCCCAGGTTTTTCTGTCTTGGTGTTGAGAAATCCAGATTCCCTTGCTTTTGGCACCCCCACCGCATATCTGTTTTATTTATTGTGAATTGTATACAATATATCTTGATCATATTTAGATATCCTCCTGTATCTATATCTCCCCTTTCTAACCACCCCATATCTAGAGTCAGATTTATATCCCAAATGCCTTTGGGTGCGTACTCATCCACTGGAGGAGCCTGGTCAAACTACTAAGAGTCTCACCATTAAATGAGATGGAATCTACCCTTCTCGGCAATCATCAGTTGCCAGTAGTTCCTCATATAACGATGTGGTTTCTTACTCACTTCTCTATGTTTGGATTTTGTCTGGCTTGGGTATATGTGGGACTTGTACATGCTGCCATTATTGCTATGAATTCATATGAGTAACTTAGCAGTTGTCCTTGTGGTCATCCATCACATCTGGGTCTTAAAATCTTCCCTCTCCCTCTTCTGCAATGATCTCTAACCCTGGGAGGCATAGTTTGATATAGGTGTCCTATTTAGGGATAAGCATTCTGTAGCCTCATATTCTCTGCATATTGGCCCCTTGTGGTTCTATGTGTTAATCACCATCTTCTATATAAGGAGTTTTCTCTTTTGAGAGTTAAGAGATGCATTAATCTACAGATAAAGCAATAAGTCTTTAGAAGTCAGTTTAAAACCATAGATAGATAGATAGATAGATAGATAGATGTGGAAAAATGGCACTTCCATTGCTGGTGGGAGAGTTCAATCTGGTACATACACTATGGAAATCAATGTAGAGATTCCTCCAAAAGCTAGAAATTAATCTACCATTTGACCCAGTGATGCTATTCTTGAGCGAATACCCCAAATATCTGTTTTTCCGTGTTCATTGCTTCCCTTTTCATAATAGCCAGGAATTGGAAACAATCTATTTGCCTATCATCTTATGAATGGATAATGAAGATGTTGAAAATACACACAACAGAATATTATTCATCTTTTAAAAAATTACAGCCAGATGGATCTCTGTGAACTTGAGGCCTCATGGCATGTAGCAAGTTCCACGTCAGCTGGGGCTACAAGACTTTCTCAAAAAAATTCACAGGTAACTGAATGGGGCTAGAATCTTCTTGAGTGAGGTAATGCAGACCTCTCCCCCAAGCAAACATCACATATTCTTTCTCACAGCATACGCTTTGAGCTTTCTTCCCTCAGCTGCTTCTTTTTCAGAAAGCATAGTTTTGTCTCATTATCTCTTTTTTGTTCCTCACTGCATTGTGTGGTATCACGTTGCACACTCAAATATCCATATCACTCAGGCATTCAACTAAATAGATGAGATGGTCAAGAGTTCTTATGCCTTTGCCTGTAATCCTAGTACTTTGGAGGTGCAAAAAGGAGCTTAAGAGCTAAAGGTCATCATCGGCTATATTATGAGTTTAAAACCAGCCTGAGCTACTTGAGACTTTTTGTCAAAAACAATAAAAAAAATTGAAACAAGGAAAGAAGGAAGGGAAAAACTGATACAGCATTCTGGTAATGGAGAAAATGTCAATACTTGTTTTCAGTCATTTTGACTTATTCTTTTATAGTTAATTTAGTGAATTTTTCAAAGACTCAAAAGATCAATACAAATGGTTAGTCTGTCATTTTGAACCAGAGTACTCTTCTATACTGGGTACTAAACACTAAAAGAATCTTTCTCCTTTTCTTTTTCTTTCTTTCTTTCTTTCTTTCTTCCTTCCTTCCTTCTCCTCCATCTACTCCTCCCCCTTTCTTATTTTTCCTTTTTTTTTTTTTAAGACAGAGCCTTACTACATAGCCCCAAATGACCTGTAACTTGCTGTTTAGACCATGCTAGGCTAGCCTCAATCTCTGACCCACCTGCTCCTGACTCTGGAGTACTTTGATTAAAGACATATACCACCATGCCTGCCTGAGAAATTTATTTCTTGATGGGAGATTTTAGTTCTATAACTTTCCTTTGGACTCATCCAAACTCTTAAATGAACAGACTGTAGATTAAGCCACATTTTTCTTGTGAGTCACACCAAAAAGAAAACACTGCATTTCCTATTCAGGGAGTTTCAATGTGGGAGCTGAGAGTCACCCAAGAGGCCACTATTCACCTGTGTTTTCTGGCACCATGCAGCATGCTCTATGTCTCATCTCACTGGAATCCTAGATATAAATGTAAGCTGAAAATTGAGACATAACTCAGAGAAAGTGATTCTGTGGGGTTCTAGGGTCATGTGGTTTATTTCTCTAGCTTTCTAGTCCTGTAACTTCATCCAGATACAGGACTGAATTATAATATAAGACCCAAGGATCAGGTGGATAGCATATTCTTAGATGGTCACTTTTAATATCATTTTTCTTGCCAGCCTGTTAGATAATGCAACAGAGTGTTAATGATTATATTCTCAGAAAAGATCCTGAAGGTGGTGCTTTTCTGATGCTGATTGAAGGAATAATTACTGAGAACTATTTGCTGTGAATAAGTGATGACAGTCAGAATATGTTGAAAACTGAAAAGATATTTGAGGCCAGAGGAGAGGCTCTGAAGGTATGCTTTGCAAACCAGCTGAAAGGGATATTTAAATTGTCACACTGTCCTTGTGATGTTGGCAAGTTTATCAGATTTCAGAGTTGCTGCCAAAGTATGTCCTGATGGAGACAGGGAGATAGGACTCTACTATTTCTATGAGACTTTCCACAACCAACCCAAATAAATGCATTGTCTAATTATGGTCATGAGCTTTTTACACAAGAAGAATGTTAAGCCATAGTAAGTAACCACTAAAAATCATGGTGCTTTCTGCTGTAAGCAACCTCAAAACAGTTTCCCAGATTCTACCCCCTAATCGATTTCTACCTTAAGTTCCTCTTCACATTTAGAAAATGTATTAGTACAATTATGTCATAAGTGGATATATGAAAATGGCATGTAGCCACAATGTATACCCAAATCTGTGCTCATAATCTGCTGAGAAATAGGATATAGGAGTTTAAAATCACTCATAACATACCTTTAAAACTTCCATTAAACTAAGCTGAGAGTTAGAGAAAAGGATAAGGTTTTTAGATTTCAAGGCTGGAACTTAATAATCCAATGTGATGCAGATGTCTCTGTTAAGCCTGTCAACCCCTTCCTTCAGGAGGAGAAGAGATGATCACATCTCAGAAGAAATGATGGACCTGCTTTCTTGCTATGGGTTTTCACACTGAATATTGATGTCTATATTCCTGACAAAGTTTCGATGCTCTGAACTGATTGCAGATATAGGCAGTGGTGTATACCATAGAGTGTGTTCTCTTGCTGCACATTGCTTAACTGGCCATTCACAGCCATGTCTAGATCAATATCCTGAATGCAAGTGAGTATTGGAATATCGCAAACTGAAGGCCCCTGAAATTAGAAAGCACATCAAACAATAAGCCTGTGATCCAAATGATAATTTAAACTCCCCCAATAATGTCACAAGAAAGATCTCATGTCCTTTTTCATACTTTAAAAATTTAACTTTTATGATTTTCCTATAAGATTTTGGTAATATTTAGATCATCTCCCCAATCTGCACCTCCCATTTCTACTCCTTGCCCAATTTATTGTACTGTATCATATCATATATATTAAGAATGGTCATCTAATTTGTGTTCCCAAATGTCCTTCAGTGTGGGTCCATCCACTAGAGCCTGGATAACTAAGAATTACATCCCTTCCAGAAGCTAACTGTCCCTCTTTCAGAAGCTATCAGCTCCAAATAGTTCCACAGGTAAAAATGGGGTTTCTTAGCCACTTCCCCATGTCTCTGCTGGGATTTTCTCTGATTTGAGCTCTTGTGGAATTTGTGCATGCTTTCACTATTGCTGTAAGTTCATCTGTTCATATGAGTAACTGATCAGCTGTATGGAAAACTCTATTTCTGGTTCTTTTTGTTTTGTACTTTTGGAGACAGGTTTTTCCTTTGGTCCCGGGTGGCCTGAAACTCCCTATGTAGAACAAATTGGCCTTTACAGAAATTCATCTGCCTCTGCCTCCTGCGTGCTGGGATTAAAGGTATGCATCACCATGCTTGGCCATATCTGGTTCTTGCAATCTCTCTGCTTCTTCTTGCACAATGATCCCTAAGCCTTGGAAGTCAGAAGTTTGGTAGAGGTGTCCTATTCATGACTAAGCACTCTGCAGCCTCTTATTCTCTGCCCACTGCCCAATTGTGGTTTTCTGTGTTAATCACCATCTGATGCATAAAGAAGCTTCTCTGTTGAGAGTTGAGTGATGCTAGGGTTTTTTGTGTTTGTCTGTGTAGGTATGTGTATGTGTATGAGTTTGTGTTTATGTGTCTCTGTGTGTATCCGTTTATGTGTGTCTTTGCATGTGTCTATATGTATATGTGTATATCTGTCTGTATCTGTGTATGTGTGTGTGTGTGTGTGTGTGTTTGTGTCTGCATGTGTGATGCGTGTGTTTTTGTGAGGAGATTATAGAGTCTAGTTTCAAAACTTAAATTCTCTAACTAAATCCATTAATACATTTTACTTTCAGGAAGTTTTATGAAATATTCACAGGATTCTCTAAGGCGGGAGTGCAGAGTTTTATTTTATCCCCTGAACTTTGTGAAAACCCTTCCTTACTCCAAAAGCAAAGAGGGGAAACAATTTATAGGTGCTGAGGGACAAGTGTTTCTTTTAAATATTTTTTTTCTTTTTCATGTTACATTCAAACAGCCATGCCTCCCACCTTCCACTCCCTTCTTTGACTGTAGCAGAAATGATGTGGTATGACTTCTGAAGCTAGTTACGAAAGGTGGCACAGCTTTTGCTCAGTCTCCTGGGAGACTAACACTTAGAACAGTCATGTTCTAAAGAGCATGCTTAGGGAACACCTCAGGGCACATGGCAGAACTGCTGGGAGGGTGAACAACCAGTGCCACCTCAACAGCCCCTGAGTGAGTCATTTGAGGGCTGGTGTTTCAACCAGGCTGAGCCTCCCAGCTCACTGTTGCAAAGTCCAATAATAGGCTGATTTATGAGCAAAACGCTTGACTGCTCTTGTAGCTTTAAATTTTGGAGGACTTTGTCAGGTTGCAAAGGTTAATCGTATTAGGGGATCAGATTTAACCTTATGGGGGTTTAAATTTGACAGTGTCTTCCATTTCTCTGTAAGGGGAGAAGGAAAGCTATGGTCCGTAGGTCAAATCAGCCTTGAAACCTCGGCCGAGGGCTCAGATGTAAAAATGAGTTTCCATCATTTGTTGTTATTTGTAGTTCTGTTTGGGAGTCTCTAGCTTTTGAGTGTTCAAATTACAGATTTGCTTCACTAAGTCCATTGTAAACAGTGGTAGTGATTGAACCGAGGGCTCAGTACAGGCTAGGTAATCACTCTAAGAAAGAACTATACCCTAATCCCTGAGATTTTACTTTTCTAATGAATTATTGGAAAGCAAACACAAACAAACAAACATACAAACAAAAACCCAGCAAAATATCAATAAACCACAAACAGAAACAGAAAACAATGTTATGTGGCTTGCAAACACTAAATGTTTACTATCTGGACCTTCACGGTTAATAGTTAATAGACTACAGAAAAGACTGGTTGATCCCTACAAACACGCCTTCTCTTACGTACTTAGCATGAATAAGTTAGTGCTGGAAAGAAACATTAACAACAATCAGAATACTCAGAAATATTTTTCTGAGAGTCTTGTCATTAACGGTGTTCCTATAATCAAGTTGAATTTCAGGAACAGAACATTTTTGCTGAGAACCCTCAAGTGAGGAAGTTGATCATATTTACTTTCCTATTAAGACTCAATTTATCATGGTTCAAGAAAATGTAGTTTGCATGTTACATATGTCAGAAACACAAATTGTGACAAAAATTTTTCTGAAAACATCTGTTTAAAGTCTGGAAATCCACAAACTGCCTCCTTTCCTTCTGAACACAAATGCATGACACATTTATAATCTCTTACTAAGGTAAAAATAGCATGAACTTATGGTAAAGAACATTTCCTATACATGGACATTTTATATTGTGATGATGTATTGGCATTAAACTTTTTATAATTATACATTCTTTCATTCATTGTGTGTGTGTGTGTGTGTGTGTGTGTGTGTGTGTTGCATGCCACAGCATGTTTATGGAGGTCAGAGGACAACTTGAATGAGTTAGCTGTCACTTTTCCACCACGTGGGTTCTGGGCATCAAAATCAGACTGTCAGCCTTGATGCTAATTGCCCTTACCTGCTGAGGCATCTTTCCAACCCTAGGAAACTGAAACGGAACTAGAGAATGCAAAAACATGGCATGAAAATTTTAGCATTTTTCATTAATCAGTAACTGAACTGATTAAATTGTAAGATACAGTGCTAAAGTCAACCACCAGGCCAGAAGTTTAGCAGCTCTATAGCCCCACAGGTCTACACAAAACCACAGGCACCATTTAAACATCCTTTCTCAAGGCTGCTCTTTTATCAAGCAGGTAGTTTTCTCTTACCTATAGCAACTCCAGGTTCAGATCAACAACTAAGAATATCCAAACTCATTAGTGTAATATGAAAAAGGAACAGTGAAAAGGTATTAGGATTTAAACAGGGATCTAGCTACACATTTGGATTTTGACTCTTGTTTACTTTTCTACATTGAACTGGCAAGTGGGACTGGCATTGTGAAGGAATCCCCCTCGCCTCCTGTGAAGAGACTCAGTCATTCTCACCTCTTACCTCCTCTCTCTCTTTCTCTCTCTCTCTTTCCCTCTGTGTGTGTGTGTGTGTGTGTGTGTGTGTGTGTGTGCTTGTGTGTGAAGGTACATAAACATGTCTGTGTATCAGTGTGAAGAGGCCATACACCTTGTTTTTGGAGACATGGTCTCTCATTGACTTGGACTTCCCTGAGTAGCCTAGGCTGGCCACCACACCCCTGAAGTTTGCATGTCTCTGCTTGCCCAGCACTGGGATTACAGTCATGCACCACTAAGCCCTACATCTTTATGTTGATTCTGGGGATGGAACTCAGGTCTTTGTGTTTGTGAGGTAAGCACTTTACTAAAGAGCTGTCTCTTGAGATTCTTTTTGTTCAAAGTTTTGATAAAACCACTCATGTTTGAAAGCTAAATTTTGAACTTATAAAATTTAATTAGAAATATCTTTCACACTTAGTCTACTATCAGTTTGCCAGTTGCCAATGATATGTAACAATGGAAAATCATAAATATCAAAGAGGAGAAATGACTTCCACAATCAGTGTGACTTTGAGCACTGACACACTTTGTCCTTTTCTGAGGCCTAGGTGATTTTTAGAGCAAACAGCTTGATGTAGGCTTTGTAAGGCTACATTTAAGTCCTTGATAGCTTGGAAATTGCTGTAGAGCTTTAATTTTTGAAACAGGTTTTCAGCACAAGGTAAAATTGATGTAATGACATAAAGAAACAAAACAAGTAACAACCTTTCAAAGAGATTCAACATAATTGTTGCAAAGTGAAAAACCTTTTAGAACTCCCATACATTCAGTAAGAATTGTGTTGTTTTCCATTATGGTTTTTATAGAGCTCCTGTAATATTGGTTCATAAAAATATGTGTCTGCAGAAATTACGGAAGTTAGAGGGAGATGCCTGCTAGGGTATCTATTTCATTTATGAACCATCAATAACTAATGTAAGATATGACGATAAGGCAACATTAAGATTACACATTTAAACATAGAAGTCAGGAAATGCAAAAATCAAGGATCTCACAATAACATCAAATACCCACAGTGCATAGATAAGATAATTTTGATTGCTAATTATACTGTTAAGTGTTAAACCATATAATAAAGCACATGAAATATGAACAAGTAATGCTCCCTCGGGATACCTCCATTTCCTGACTTTTATGTTTAAATTGTTAACTTTAAAAGTTTCATTGACATAGATTTTTTATTTTTCATTTCCTTCCCTTATTTTTGAAGAAAATGAAAAAAAAATGCTGTGTATTGATCACTGTTGTTAACACTGTTAGGAACTGCCCTCAGACTTCATATAGCTGTCTGGAGGAGTTCTTTCAAAATTGGACAGGTAAGATGAACCTTCATCTCAAGCTGTGGTCCTCAGGATTTGACCATCTTGGACTCTGAGCTTTGCCCCCTAATGTGGTCTGACTCTTTCATTTAAAAATGGAGCTGCCTTTCTTAAGCCAATAGACTCTACCACACAATTTTCAGTTTCTAAATTTTACAGAGTAAAAATGGAAAGAGCCTATGGTGTAGTGACATGACCACATTAGATACATTTTGATTTGAAGGAAGATTTTTAAGAGGAAGAACAGATTCCCCATTTCAAAAGATTGCTTTTACTAAGTGTGGTAAAAGATTGAGTGACCAGAAACGGGACATCCCAATCATGTCTGGTTCCAAAGCATCCCCAAACTCAAAACTATGGCTCCCTTTCTTCCAGACTTGGAATGGGTGGCTTGATATGACTGATCATGGTCAATCAGAACTGACTTCAACCTGACACCAAAAGCAGCCACCCTGTAAACCTAGTCTCCACCAGGACCAAACCAATCAGGACTGCTCTCATTTGCATGGCTGGGAATTACATGACAAGAAATGTAACTTCTCTTAACTGAACTTCTCCCTCCAAACTGGAGACCAGCACAGGCCATTCACTGCCTTACACAAGTAGCTCTTCTCTTACCCTTAAGACCTCTGTGTGCTTTGCAGTGTACTAAATAAACAGTTTTCTAGTGTGGCATGAAGGATGAGCTCCTTTAACAGTCCACCCCTCCAAACAAGGATAATTAGAAGGGAGGGTATGGTAAAGACATTCTAGGTCTAGAAGACGGGCACAAAAGATGCTGACTGTATAAATTTAAATTAGAAAAGTGAAAGTGGTAAGGACATCAATGGGTAATAAGATAGGGAAGCTCAAGAAGTAAATGACAACTTTCATTGATATTCTACTTAAGATCTAAATATCTACTACAGAAGCAACAGTCTTTCCAGCCCACCACAAGTTCATCTCTTTCTGTGAACAGAATAACAGATTCACAAAGAAGTCTATGTTCTAATCTGAGTCTGTGGATATGCTATTTTACTTAGCAGAACAGATTTTACAGGTGTGCTTAATTTAAGGATTTTGATGTGGGGATGAATTTCCAGAATACCCTAGTGTGTTTGGTGTGGTCCTGAGAGTCTTCATAAGGAAAAGAGCGGGGCAGGAGAGTCAGAGAAGTCAGTATGCGGATGGAAGCTGTGGGGTCAGTGATTGCCAGTTCGAGGAATGCAGACAGACCCTGGAGGCCAGAAAGCCTATGAAGTGGATTTTCCCCAGACTAATACTTGATTATAGGTGTTGCCTTCCCAACTTTACTTTCTTTTCTTCTTTCCTTCCCTCTCCTTCCCCTCTCCCCTCCCTCCTCTCTTTTCTTAACTAGGGATTGAACTCACAGCTTCCTGCATGCTAAGCATGTACCCTACCATTGAACTACAGCTCAAACTATGTTTTCTTTAATCAAGCCATTCTGTCTATAGACAACTGGTTGATTCCATATGCTGACGACTGCGAACAGTTCAGCAGTAAATGTGGGAGTGTAAGTATCTCGTACGTAAAATGATTTGCTCAGATATTTACCCAGAACTGAGACTGTAGATTGTGTGGGAGGTCTATATATGATCTCAGCCAAATTTTTTTTTTTTTAGTATTTTGAAGTATTTCCCTATTCTTTTTCATAATGGCTGCACTCATTTACATTTCTACCTACCTTCAAGAAGCAGCGTGTGTCTACTGACATCTTCATTTTGGCCCTGTTAACTTGTGTTCTTTTCAGGCACTGTGTTTGTGTGATTTGTGCAGAGTCCTGCACACTCATGATGATACTGTCACACTGCTTTGTTTCAATGACGCCGTGTACTGTAAGACAGAGAGCTCATTTTCCGAGAGTTTTGGGAACGGGTACAGTGCACAAACACTGTGTAATTTAGAAATTAGCAACAGTGAATGTTAATGCAGTTACATATTTCTTTCTCTTTCAAAATTATAATCAAACTTGGAACCCATGCCCTTAACAGAGTCTAATGATTCTTCTGATGTTCTTCAGAATATTGGAAATTAGTGTTTGATCTTGGCAGGCTGTTTTTTTTTACAATGCATGCTCATGACAATTTTAGAGGCAGATATTTCTCGATGTTCTGTGTGCATTTCCTACTTACTAATTCACAGTTCTATTCTTCTTTTAATTGACTTACATGTTGCTGGATGTTTAATAGCCTCTCTTGAAAACCTAGTAGGGCCATTTGTCAGACAGCTGTTGGTGCCCAGGTGACAGCCCTTCATGATGCCTGAATCACCAGGCTCTGCTTCACTGAAGCACTGGCAATGCCGTCTGCCTCTAATCACATCACCTGGACATGTGAGTCTTCTGTGTGTACAACTTGCCTCATAAGCCTCACAAGGTAATCTTTTTTGAAGATATTTGAGTGACAATTACAGATCCATATTCCAGTGAAAATTAAATTGTGTGTGATGCTACCAGTGCAAAGAACACAAACGAGTTATTGGACACTTTTTTTTTTACAGCATAGTTCTCTACACATGGAGTCCATACAATAATAACAACAATGTAAGAGAACATAAAACTAAACTCAGTTGTCTAGTAAAGGTATGAATAATAGCTAATATAACACAGTACGGTTGAGAACAGAAGCTGGGAGAAGATAATTAACATCCCGGGGCCACAGGTAGCAGGTGGTGGACTCAGCATTCAGACAGTGGTGTTGGTTGAAGCGTGTGGACCTTGTAAGGACCTCCCAGAAATGAAAGGTGAAGGTTGCAGCAAACCTGACTCCATTTTTTTAGAGAAAAACCTCTGCTATGTAAGCTTGATTTCCCAGCTCCAAGAAAGACCACAAACAGTCTTTCCAGCACTCATAGGAAAACATCTGCAAAGACATAGTCTTCAAATACCAGATGGTTTTGTAAAAACACCCTACTTAGGACTTAAAAATTAGAACACAAAATCTGGTCAGGTTGACCAAGGCTAAAATCAGAGACATAAACAAGACCTTGTAACATCCTTTGGTCAGCACATTCCATGGGCTCTGTAGCCTTAGTATGAGTAATCTCTTGTAACCAGTCAATGTAAGATGCTTTTCAAGTGGGCAGCCTTCCTTAACCAATCCCAACCCTTGTCCCTCCTCTCTTTGTTTTAACCCTATGAAAGATCACCTTGTGTCAGACTGTGGACCTCTTGTAAATAAAGCTTGTAAATAAAGATCCTTTGTGCTTGCATAGGATATGACCTCCCAGGTGGTCTTTTGAGAGAATTCTATAACCTAGGCACAAATGTTCTCACTATTGCAAACCCTCCAAAACTTACACTGAACATCTTGGTGGTCTGTGGACAATTCAGTCACTCTCTTCCCAGCCTCTACTACTATCTTTTCAACTTTTCTAGACTGTGCACTCTAAAATCAGAATGGGTTAGAGCCCCAATCTTACCATGCTCTATGCCTTGGTGTCTGTATTTTGAAAATGTAGATTAGCTTACATCTTGAAATTTTGCATGGAGAATTACCTGTGGCATCACAGTTAACAGTTTAGTAATAATTACAGGTACACAGTAAGTTCTGCTTAATAAGAAGTGGTAGAGGGAAAATAAGAACCAGTCTGATGTTGCTTTCTCTGGGACATTTTCTACCACTTCTGACAGCAAAATTTTCACTCCATTCAATTTTACTGCAGTTGTAAAACTTTTTCTTGATTATCACCTTTGGGTACAACCAGTGCTAACTTCACTAACATCAGAGGGCTTAATGGTATTTAAGAATTTGAAGACACTGCAAATTGGGAATCGGTGGCAGATTGCTGTGAATATTCTCTTTTCTTGGCTTTCTCTTTCTTCTTTCTACTTTAGCTGTGTAATACTGGGTGATTGACTTATGTAAGGCCCTTTGTTGTCACTGAATGCTGCTTGGAGAAACAAGATTGATGGTTTACTCTCCAATCAGCATGTCGATCTTGCCCTCCACTCAAAAATAATCTAGGTACTCAGCTCAGCTATAGACTGGAATTGACTGGAAAGACTCTGATGAGGCCTTTTACCGACTGAAGTTTCTGTTTTAAAGGCAGGAGTGTTTGATGTTTGTTATGTAAGTCTCCGATATTCTGTTTGCAGAGAACATTTGCAGGTGACGGGGTGGTGTGTTGGTATGCCTGGGTATTCCAGGAGGCAATATTGTCTGTTGCCTCTTCTAGACATCGCCTTATTCATTTCCCTGATCTGAACTGGGAAAGTTCAATAGTTTACCCCAGAAGGATCACAAGTGACTTTGTGCTTTGTTTTCATACTGTAAACAACCCCCCTCTTTAGTCACCATGGCTTTCAAATCCTCAGTGAAAGAACTTCCAAGTAAAAACATTATGTGCCCTAAAGTGGGGTAAAGTAAATGAAGATTGCTCTTTAGAAGTATTTTCTGCAATACTGAGTTAATGGAAATAGATCACATTTATACTTAAGATAGATGTGTTTATTTGAATGTACCCACACATACTTAAACATACCACACACACACACACACACACACACACACATATACACATGTGGGTTCAGTGGGAGCAAAGAGGTTTAATGCCATTTAAATACCAGCTGTGATTTGAGAAAAAAGTTTGAAATTAGTAGAAATAAATCTCAAAGTGAAGAAAAAACTGAACTTGAACTTGGGAGAACCACTATTTTTTTCTATTCTCTGACCTTTGGTGTATTATTTAGCTAGTGAATTGCAGAGAGCTTTAATATTTGAAAAAGGTCATCTGAATTGCTGGATTCACGTACTGTATTTGAATAATGTAGGCAGCAGAAGTCTCCTGAATTAGTCAACTTAGACTAGGAAGTGTGATTTCCAGCCCCCTCTCATTTCTACCTCTGATTTGTTGTTTGACCTGAGGTGAGTCATTCTCTTCTTTGTCTGTCAATGGTGATAATGAGGTCTCTTTTTTCCTTTTCTAATATAGATATTGTGAAGAATGCAATAATCTCCCAGCTGGCCTTTCCCCTTCATATGCTACTTCTGTATACATCTATTTTAAGGTTTTTGAGTGCTATAGATTGAACAGAGGGTTTCACTTAGGCAGGGTGAAGGGTCTACCACTGAATTACTCCCAAAATTACAGTTTCCTAAAACACTGCTTTGTATCTGCCCCGTGTGAAAATCCCTAGTTGTTCCTCATGGTAATTGTAAGCTGCTCGTGGCTACCTTCAATATGCTGGACACTATACTGTGTATTTTTAATGCTAACTTTTAATCTTCTTTCCACTCTGAGCATAGTCACTAACAATAATAATCTTTAAATATAAAATAGCTAAAAAACATGAGTTTGAGCGACAGACCCTCTAGAATCTTGACTTTTCTCCCACATGCAAATTCATTCACTGGAGTCTACACTAAGGTATCCATGACATATAGTTTTATGATGCTTCGAAACTCCTGAAAAGTGCACCTCTGTGGATTTCTTAAATGACATTCCTTAATGCACTCTTTTCTCAGCAGGGGTTTATAAAGGGAATTTTATTCTGAACATAACCCTTCATAGAGCCTAAGCCATGTTTTTGTGAGGATGGAGGGTCCTAACCTGCTTCATGGGAATTATCCAAGGGCTTTCCTTCAGAGAAGACCACCCTCTGCCTCCTCCATGTTCAGCTGGGTTAGCTCCAAGATCACCTTTTCCAGAAGTTTCTCCTAAACACATATACATAAAGGCGCTTTTTCCTTTTTTTTTTTTTTTTTTTTAAGTTCTTCCATCACACTTTCTGGCTGCGCTGTTTATCTGGTCCTTAAAATACGCTAGGTGTTATCATCCGCCATTTATCTCTATCATATGACCATGTATCTGATTTCTCTCACTTGGATTGTAAGGGGCACAGGGAGAGGTGTCCACTCTTCTTCCTATTTCTCAACCTAATAAAGCAACTCACAGACATTAACAAACATTGAAAAATGGTCATGGTACTGATTGCCAATGTCTGATGATAGAATTTGGGTCCTTTGTTAATTTTCAAATCAATCTCTTTTGGCTACAATATTCCAGCATGAAGCTAGTGAGCCAGAGTTGGGGCTGATCTCAGGTGTGGATTATTTCCATCCTATATGAATTTAATACTCCTATGAGCTTGCGACCTTGACTTCATCAAATGTTTTCCAAACAATGGAATCCAGGACTAAACATTCTTAGGGCAAAATTTCCATTACAATTCATTGTTAAATTGACTGTAAGAAGAAAACAAGCTATAGCTCTGGAGGAGAAAGCATTAAAATATTACCAGGGAGAGAAAATTTAGTCTCTATGGCATCTCAGCTACAGCTGTCCTCTTAGTAATGAGCTATATATTGTAATCTATATTTATATCTATATCTATATCAACCCTCTTTATATATCCCAAAAGACTGCTGAAATCAAATTCCTAGATACAGTCATTATCAACATTTTCAAGTCCCAGCATAGTAACATTTGACAGGCCTGCACAATTTGTGTGAAGTACATAGTGTGAGGAAGCTTTTGTTCTGATATCTTCTAAATGTTTTGCATATTATAGGCACTCAATCCATTTGACTGACAAGTTATCTTCAGAAGACATTGAGAAGAGCTACATGGACTTTTTCCCCTTTGTATCTGAGAAGAGAACATTGAAATTGTCTACCTCTCTTTGAAATGGAAGATTGAAAAGAGGTATCATGAGAAACACCAGGAGCAAACCCAGCTGATTTTGCCTACATTTTAAGTTAAACTTTGACCTTCGATGTTAATAATTATGGCCTTCTCTCTTTGTTGGGAAAAGAAACCATCAGAGTGTGCGCTATACAGATGTGGTCTAGCTCTATTGTTATTTATGAGAGGTTAAGATTATTTTAATTCCTGAGCTGTTAGTATTTGGCACAGGAACTGTAGTACAGGAGCGATAAACCGTGAAAGGGAAGTTAGACTGAACAAGTGTTCAGTTAATTTAGGCTCCAATTTTTTTTTTCTTTTTGGTCTCCTTTTAGGCTTAAAAGTTTAGGTCTTTGGAAATCAATTCTTTCTAAAATCAAATGCAACAAACTAAAGTTATATCCCTGTAATAAATGTGTAATAAACAAAGACAGTTTTATCTTTTCCAAAGAGATTTGATTGCTTCTCTTAACAGCTTGTAAGTTAGTATCTCTTTTTTAGAAGCTTTATATACATACATACATACATATATATATATATATATATATAATTTTCTTAAAGCTTCAATGTAATTTGGCATTTCTTGGCCTATAATAAATGATTTTTTATGAGGCTTATTATAAAATCTTTGAAGATACTCCTTTTTCATAAGCATTTATTGCCTTTTTCTTCCACTTTTATTTTTAGCTTTGTCTACTGGAAAGTTCTTTTGATCATTTAACTATATTTTTCCATTCACAAATTCACTAGACATTTATTGAACACTAGCAGCAACATCTCTGCAATTATAAAATAATTGCACCGTTTTGTGGGTTAGAAGCAAAGCTTGAATACTATGCAAACATTCTTAGAGAGACCAGGTTTGGCATATCAGTATTAAATGAGATACTCGTGCTGGTAAACATAGTTTTTTTTTTTTAATTTTTGAGATTTTCATGCAAGTATTTAGATCCTCTGCACCATCCGTACATCCCTCCACTGCCTCCTCCTCAGTTTAATGTACTTGCATATATATATATATATATATATATATATATATATATATATATATGTATAATACAGTTTGTAAAGTCTGAGTTGTTTCCCCAACTAGCCTTCAGTGTGGGTCCATCCACTGGCCCACGAGGAGTCCCTGTAAGACTCTGTCTCTTCACCTCCCAGCACTCATCATTGCTAAAAGTTCCTTAGGTTGTGTTGGGAGATTTCTTATCCACTTCCAATGTCTAGACAGGGATTTTGAGCTTGTATAGCACTTGTCATGCTGTCACCATTGCTGAAAGTTCATATGAATAACTGACCAGCTGTCTGGAAGACTTTCCTTGTGGTCATCTACCCCCTCTGGCTCTTACAATCTTTCTGCCTCCTCTTCTGTATTGATCCCTGGGCCTTGGGAGGCAGAGGTTTGAAATAGGTGTCCTACCTATTCAGGGATAAGCACTCTACACTGTCATGTGTATAGGTGAAGGCTATGTAACAAAATACATAGTACCAAGCAGGAGAAACCTTTCTTTGAGTTGTTGTTCAGGGTAGTAGTCAGTTATGGGTTGGAATAAAATATCCAACACCACGTGGATGAAGTAGTAACGTACTTTATTTCATCAGACCGGCTGCCTGACTTGGCAGCAAGCGCACATTGATAATGCTCAGAAAGAAGCTTTTATAGCGTTTTTATAGCTGTGACTGGTTAAAATTTGAAACATCCGATAAGAATCAAGCATTTTCCTGGGCTTACAATATCCAATAAAATCAAGTATTTCACAAGTTTAAAATTTCCAGCATGCATATACCTAACAAAAAAAGACGAGGAAGTTAGTTATTTGTACATGTCCCTCCCAGATTAGAACATCCCAGGGGGTGTGGTCAGGCTAGTTCTTGGAACTGGCGAGGTCACTCCTTTCCTGGTGTGCTGCTACGAAGGGTTGGGCAGAGGTCAAGCACAAGTGGACTTTAAATCTGGACAAATCTCTTTATCCCATTTTCCTAGGCCATTATATAGTCCAAGAAACTCCCCAAATAGCTCAGGCTATTGTCAAAGTCCTTTATTGCTTCCTAGAACTTGAAGGTTAGAGCCTATTGTTTAAGACAGATTACACTTCAGACACAGGACTTGGAGCAACTGAGCTGGAATTGACCTGGATGCTCACTCCCTGAGGACCAGCTTTCATGAAATCAGAGGATACTACACAAGCTGCCAAGGGAGAAAACCAATAAACCAAGTAGCATTAATCTAGAAATGTTGGAAATAATAGAATGTACCAAAACTAAATCAACAGTGATGGGGAACTGGGCAGCCACTTCATTCAGTGTGATGTAAAAGAAAAACCCTCTTAGGTAGAGTTACTCATTTGATACCACTGATTTTCAGAGGCAGTCAAGTAGCATTTAGTGACTGAACAAGTTTTTTTTTACCTCTCCCTTGCTATGCAGCAAAAACCCAGAAGGTAAACAATCTCAAGTCATTTCCTTTGGGCACGGCTATGTTGGGGCAAGAGCTACATACAGTCTGCATTGTTCAGTGTCAATATGAACAGATTTTAATCATGGATTTCAGAGTGATGAGAATTGTGACTGTGGGATGGTGGTACAACTGAAGCAATCAGCTTTTTAAAAACCTCTTGTTATAGAAGCTACAAGCATATACACAATTAGGAAAATAATATATAATGAACCCTTCACTTGCCTATGATCCAGCTTAAAAATACTCACAAGTCAGATATTCTGGTTCTAGCTTTGAGTCCAGTTTAGTATTGCGGATATTTACATTTCTGTTTTGAGATATAATTTACAGAAAAGCACAAATCTTAGTTGCACAATTTTCATAGCTTGCTGCTCCACCTCTACACCATGATGTTCGGTAGGACTGTATTTACTACTGTGGGCACTATGTGTTCTGTAGGTATCCACTGAGAGGAAGGGAAGTTCTCCCTCCTTCTGCTCCTTCTGCTACATGCTGTTCAGGTTCTGGGTCTCAAATGTGGCTTTAGAAGACATCAAGTTGGTGAGTTTTTGCTTCTCAGCTAATAGCAAACATTTCTATTTTCATCTTAAGTAAAGCCTTTCCGAAAAATCCTCCTCGTGCCCCTTCAAGGTACAAGAAGTGATTGCTCATCATGATTTGGATGAGGGGGAATCAGAACAAGAATCTCCCAAGTCCATGCTAACCTTTAGGGCTTTTCCTGTTCGAAAACTGACTCGAATTACAGTGAACTTACGTGTGTCAGGATTTTCTTTTGTGAGAAAGTGTTTGTTTTTCATGTGATCAGATTCACTTTTGAACTGTAACTTAGGAATGTAGTGATGCCGTTAGCTTCCTATAACCTCAATGAAGAGAGAGTAATTAAGATTCTAGGTTATCCACCTGTATTTCAGCAAGTATTGTTGAAGCCACGCTGCTGTGGTGAATGAAGATGGAGTGCCGTAGAAGAAGCTGGGCACATTGGTGGCTGTGAGCAGCAGAATTTGCAAAGAGAATCCCTTTCCTATGTCTCCTTATCCTGGTTTTACTCAGCCGAAACAGATCTTAATATAGATCATTACTGAAGAAAAGACCTTAATCCTGTGTCTGAGATTTCCACAATATTTCTTTCCACGGATGGCGTGGGAAATTGCAAACCAGTATACTCACATATAAAAAATGAAGTCAGAGCTCTTCACTTGTTGCCAGGATATTATTACTTATTCAAAGTCATGGCAATTTGTGAGGAGGATCATTATAATTCTGCAGAAAACTGCCTGCATTCCTATGTTGCTCCTGAGTAATCAGAATCCAGAGCTGCAGTGAGGGCGCTCCTCATTTACAAGGTTAATTCCTCCAATAACAACATCTACACTCTCACATACATTTCAGAGCTGAGAATTTATTACATAAGCCACAAACTCATTGGCTATGCACTGTAAATAATGTTATCAAGAGTGCAGGGAGAAGCTCTGCGTTACTGTTCTGTTGGGTCAGAAGGGTGAACACAGCAAGAAAACGAAGCATTTGCCACTAAGTACTCCAACTGATTTATTTTACTGAGCCTTTTTCATTATGAGCCTTTTAAAGTGTAGGATATGTAGGTACTGTGCCTTCACCTATGCATTCACTTAGAAATCTTATATTTAGAGGGTGTGAGATAATTCCAGTGTCTATACATGAACCTTTTAGAACTGAAATGAACACTGAAATGAATTTGACACAGTAGACCTTAACACGGATGAAAGAATGTATGGATTCCAGTTAGGGACTTATCAGGTGGGATACCAGTGGCGAAAGGAATATAAAGATGATTAAGACTGATTGTGATGTTCTGTATGAAACATGCAATGATTCAACAAAAAAAAATTTAAAAACTGAAATAACCATTTCAGTAAAGGTTGAATTCTTAGTATATCTGTTCGGCATTTTTGCTCTAGGGGTTTCTGTTAGGTTTCCATGTAATGAAGAATATCTCCCTACCAGCATGAACAAAAATAAATCTATCCAGATCTATTCAGTGACAGTTGGTCACAGCCCAAGTTTTTCATAGTGTATTGTCTGTATTTCCTGTTTAACTTTAAGTGCATTGATAGGAGAAAGTTGTTCTCTGCTTCCTTCTGACTACAGACAACACCCAGGACCACAGTGTGCATTGGGAAGGACTTCCTAAATCAAGCAGTTTTGTGAGACACATGGTACATTTTATATAATAGAAAAAGCCATATTGTGGCTGTAAATATCTTCAGGGTCATTCCCCTAAAAACTACTTAGCCTAATATGATATCCATTTTTCTAGCCTTTGAACAACAAAATTTAGTTACATATTTTTAGTAAAACACGAACATCTTTCAAGGTAATAACAGCTGCCCTGATATTTCTTTAGAATTATGATTGTAGAAGACTGTTGATTGTATTATAAATTGGAATGTACACATGACAAAACCATTTGGTTTCATTATGATACTAAATTAATAGTTATACTGAATGCTGTTTATGATTGGTGCCTCTCTCGAAATGAGTAGCATTCGTTGAGAGTGTCCATTTGTCTCATTTTTCTGAGTCAAAAAGAAGATGAAGCATCTGTTTTTGTGCCTAATTCCTAGAATCTCCTTTCTGGCTTGCTTTATCCCATTTTACTATACCTATGGAGAAATGCGATCCCTCAAATTCCATTGTTCCAAGAAAGGAGAATTTTCTAGTTACTTGAATGTTGAAGTAAAAATAGGCAGTCATACTGACCATCAGTAGTACAAAGCGAAATAAAGGTAACCAAGAGAAGACTTGGAGTCTGGTAGTAAAAGGAAAAGAAACTTAATATTTTGGAGTATCAGGGACTTATCTTCCAGGAGGCTGTGAATCCATATACCTAAGAGTAGGTTGCATTAAATAAAATTTAAAGCATTTTGTCAATGTGTCAACTCTGGACTCACTGGGAACCACCCGGGAGGCTCTCGTACTAAATTGTGTTTTGAATTTCTACTAGCTTGCTTCATCTGGGTTAGCTCTAATAGACAGAACAGCTGCTCCAATTATCAACTTTTTAAAAAGGCTGATCATATGGAAACAGAGTCTTAAAGGCTCCTGGGACCTTGCTTATATGAATCCACAGCAATAGTGACAGCACACGCAAGACCCATGCCAACTCAAGGTGACAAAAACCCAACAGAGAACTGGGAAAATGGGCAGTAGTTCCCGATCTTAGTGGAAGAACCACTGACAGCTAATTACTGCAGGGTGAGGGAGAGCTGATCTTCTTTAGGGCAGTGACTCTAGATTGGCTGACTAGACACCAGTGGATAAATTTGCTCTGAAGGGCGTCTAGGGACACTAACTTGACTAAATAGATCCTTAACATAAATGACAGAATCCATGAAATCTGGTGGGAGGGAGCTGTAGCAGGGTGACAGTGGGGAAGGGAATGCAAAGATGATTAAGATATTTTGTAGGAAATGCACAAAATTCAGTAAAAATACTTTGAAGGGAAAAAAATGTCTGATCTGTTGGTGAAATACACTTTGTTCTTTGGCTTTCTCTTTGTCAAATGAAAGACAGGCTATTTTGACTTGTGATGGTCCTTCCAGTTCTGAGATCTTCTATTGCTCCTCTTTAAAAAATTATTCTATTATTTTATTGTATGATCTTTCCTAGGAGAATGAATGAACTGTTTCCCAATTTTGGAAACAGTAGAACTGGGTTTTAGAAATGTAAGTGTGTGATGGAATCTTACAAAAATACCTAGCTCCATAGTAGCTATATATTATTTTTATAAATATGATCAGGTGTGTTAGTCAAGGAGCTATTCACTAGGGATTGGTCTTAAAGAATGCACTTGTTTAAATGCCAGAATGAAGCCAGAAGGCCACCTCCAGCTTCAGGGCCTCAGGAACCACTTCTATACTGGACCTGAGGCCTCTGTCCTCTCTGTGCCTTTGTTCTAAGCCTAGCCTCTCTGTCCAGAGACAGACCCATCCTGCCTCCTGTCCAATTCCACTCTCACCTCCATGCTTTCTGGAGGATCTCCACTGATAGGTTGGAATTCACACCAGGTTAGAAATAGAAAAGAATATCACAAGAAGAATATTTTTAGGTTTTTTTCAAAAGGGCACTTTACTTCTGGTTGCATTTCTATCTCATTTTTTATCTTTCATGGAATTATATACTATTGAAACTGGATGGCATTTTATGGACCTTACATTTAACCTTTTGACTTTGTGTTTTTTCTCTGTCTCTGACTCTCTCTGTCTGTCTGTATGTGTGTGTGTGTGTGTGTGTTGTATGCCTGTGTGTACACACGTATGTAGAGGCATTTGCCTGTCAGGGTAGAGGCCAGAGATTTGATATCAGATGGCTTATTCTAGTGCTCTCTGCATAATTTATTGAGTCTTTATTGCGTCAGTGTCTTTCAGTGAATCCAGATATTGCCATTTTGGCTAAACTGGCTGATCAGTAAGCCTCAGGATACATCTGTCTCCAACACCTCAGTACTGGAGTATAGACATAACACTTGCCCCAGCTTTTTATGTAGGTTCTGTCTGGGGATCAAAACTCAGGTTCTCATGCTAGCCCAGTAAGGTTTTTATCAAGTAAGTAATTTCTCCGGCACTTTTTTTGAGTATTTTGGTTGTGTACTTTAAATTGACAAGTGGTTGGTAATAGTGATATTGGGAGACCAGCATATTTCTTTCACAACTGAGGAAATTTGGGAAGTTCAATGATTCTAAGAATATTCTAAGAATATAAAGAATATTTATTTAGTAGTATTAATGCTAATTGTTATGCACTCTTCCTTATAATGTGAATTTATCTATAGGAAAGGCTAAAAGATCTTATCTGTCAAGCAAGGTAACCTATCCTGCTGAGTATGCTAGAGATACAGCTGTACAATATACAATTCTCAACTCAGTATACAATGACAGCATGTAATTCTCCATTCTTTTTTGAATCCAGATTTCAGTCTTCTGCAACATGGGGTGTTGCGACTTTACAGCAGACATAGGTCATCTTCACTTGGTTATGGTTGATCAAATATGGTGGTTCTGGTTAGATTTATTTTCAGAAGTTATTTCTATTTTAATTACTTTAACCTCACATTCCAGGCAACTTTGACTTTTTATGACATAACAACTATGTTCTTAAACATATTTCTGAACTATAAATTTTTGTGCTATCAATATAGTTTAAAATATTTAACACTAAAAAGTGTGGCTTAATATACCTTAGCTATTCTCTCCTTTGCTACCATAGTTCAAAGCCTGTCTTTCTGTTTAAGTGAAATCTTTAAGAATTGCATTTACTAAATATTTATGATTTCAATATGTTTCTTTTATTTCTATAATGGGATGATCAGTTTGAACATATTATGAGAATATTGTCAGATCTAAGAGTTCAATATCAACTCTACTGAAATAAGAAGGATCATTTTTGAAGATATTTTCAAGTGTATGATACTTAACAAGTCCATTTTGCAGGTTCCATGAAGTACATTTTGGGAATAATCCATCTTAAAATGTCATTATGGTATGATTCTCTTCAAATTGAAATTGCTCCCAGTACCCAGACGATAGAGCTTGAGAATTATTAACTTATACTCTTCAAGTTTTCCAGTCAATGTAAGAGGTAGACTGCTGAGAATTTAATTGCTTTTTGTACATACAGACCTCTGGGAAGATCCAAAAACTGTTTTTTGAAAAAACGTCTTGGTCTTGTCTGACTCAGTTGTTCTACAGTTGAGAGGAAAGTACCTTACTTATTCTGTAGTTATATGAAAGATGACTTTCAGATTTTATCAACTCAAATCCTAAAGAAAATAATTTCAGTAAAAAGTCTTCATTTCAGGCATTTATAAAGGCTTTTATTTTCAAATACATATCTTGTATATCATCTTTTAAGAGTTCAGCTGAAGTAGATAATTTTCTAAAATTTATAATCTCTCTGCTTTAAGTGAACAATAGAAAACACAAAATTTGGCTCTTGAAAAAAATTAGCACTTGACTCATTTATTTATTCAACTTCTATTTACCGATCTATCATTTACTAAGGACTCTTGTAGATACTAATTATAAATTAACTTGAATGTATAGACCACTACATCCAGTATCATTAGATCATAAGAACTCCGAAAAATCAGAGGTATTTGCCTTATGATACCATATTACTATCCTGAATAATGAGATTCTGAGTCAAAGCAGATGTATTATTTATTTATAACTGATATTAATAATGACCCACTGGCTTTCCTTTGCTCCATGGTACGTCTCTGAAATGATGCAGTGAGCTTCAGAGGTTGCTGGACTTAGACTGGGTCTGTACAAGATACTGTGGAATCAAGGGGTATGGGAACCATACTGGGCCTGGGACGAAGAAGGAAGTCAAGAGGTAAAGGTCTACTTGGCTTGTAACAGAAACTCAAAGTTCTTTAAAATCTTTTTTTAATTTCATTATTTTTATCTTATTCTTCATGTAACTGAGGCTGAAGGAAGCAGAGAGTATTGTTATACTGATGCCCTATGAACTGAGGTCTCAAATTTTCTTTAAAGATTCAGCTTTGCCATTTTCAGTGCGAAGTTACTCTTCTGTACATGTGAAGGATGTTGCCTTTCTGAATAGCATGGTTCAGTCTTACGAAGGAAGTACAGGAAAATGGAAGAGACAGAAGATCCCATCGATTAAGTTTACTCCCTGTATCAGGAAGTTTGACCTCTGGAAAGATTTTCCCTTTACACCTCTTTACCAGACCTGGGTAAACCCTTCTCTCCAGCTTCATGAGAGTTTACAAGTCTAACACTTTAAAAACAGAAACTTTTGCCATCAAATGAATTAGTCTTCTATTAGAAAGGTGGATTAAATGAATACATATTTAAATAGCAATTACAGGTGTTTGGCCTAGGAATGATGTCTGCAGAAATTGAGAACTGAGATGAAAGAAAGAAAACTTTTCATAAGATTATTAACAACTACAGAGAAGAGAAATCTATCGCCTCAGCCTTTCTCAACTCCATTTTCCTGTAAAGATCAATGATAGGAAACAATCTGAAAAAGAATGACTACATTCTTTATTTTATATAGGTTGGTATTAAAAATGCTGCTCAGTTTTAGTTGATAATCCTTCATAGACTCTGACACTAAGTTTTTCTTTCAGTGTTTGGCTCTTGTCTTTCAAATTCTACATAAAGCCTTTAGTTATATGCACATATGTAATCTTCTTACTTATAATACCTCTCAAATCAATTTGGGAGTTAAACATTAAAAAACCAACTCTCTGCAAGAAAAAGTTAGTAATATAATGATTTTGAGGAAAAATATAGTTTATCTTCAAACGAGTTTTTCCTTTTGTAAAAAATATTTTATTGTTATTTTTACGAGTATGAGTGTATGTCTGCATGTGTGTAAGTGTACCTGTGTCATGCAACGCCCGCAGAGGTCAGAACAAGGCATCTCCTGGAACTGGAGTTATGAATGGTTGCTAGATGGCATGTGGGTGCTGAGAATTGAACCTGGGACTTCTCCAAGAGAAGACAATACTTTTAACTGCTCAACCATCAATCCAGTCCTGATTTTTCATTTATTTATTTAAAAAATTTTTTTATGTGTATGAGTGTAATGCCTGCAGATAAGTGCATCCATATCACACAGTGCCCATGGGAGATAAGAAGTCTTTGGATCTCCTGGAACTGAAATGGTTGTTCTCTGTCATGTGGGTGCTGCAAATTGAACCTGGGGTCCTCTGCAAGAGCAACCAGTGCTCTTAACCACTGAGCCATCTCTCCAGACCACCAAGAGTATTTTCTTAACCAAATTCTTAGTACACTGGACCATAGGTTCCTCAATAAACAGAACACACAGCTATTGATAATACTGTGCACATATCACTGGCCAAAATATTTACCTTGCAATGTAGATATAATACAAAAATAAAACCGCAAACTGTATGTGGTAGTGTACACCTGCATTTCCAGTGCTGGAGAAATGGAGATACGACGATTAGAACTCAAGGCCATTCTTGGTTATTTATGTAGTTTGAGGCAAGCGCGGGCTACATGAGACAATGTTTCAAAAATGAATAAATAAGTAAATAGATGAATAAAGATAGAAAGCATTAAGCAATAAAAAGATATTGATCTTCCTCTTTAATTTCAGTACTGTACAGAGTATATGTTTCTTGGTCCTTCTGGGTCTTCTTTTATTATTATTATTACTCTTTTCTATGTGGTTTAGTATCTTGCCTGCATGTAAGTGTATCCATGCATGCAATACCAGTGGAGACCAGAAGAGGGCATCAGAGCATCTGGAACTGGAGTTAGGGATGGTTATTTGTTATGGATGGAGTTATGGTGGGTCTTTTTGGTTTATAACTTAAAATTTAAGAAGACACATTTGCTTTGAAAAACAAAATAAAAAGTTTCTTAGAATGAGTATGAATAAATAGCTCTTTCATGGGGTTTCCATGAAAGAAGTTGTGACTCAAAGTGAACACTACCAAAGTCATTTATTCTAGTAATACCTGAGTTTTCAAGGCAGGAGATCATCTGTGTGTATATGTCAAGTAAATCTGTACAAATAAGCTTGTTTGATCACATGGTTCAAATATGAATTGTCATCAGATTCAGAACATAGGAGATGTTCAGGACAAGAAATGGCTACCAAGATGGTACAAGGCAGTGCTGATAAAAGCCTAACATCCTTGATCAAGCTTTGTGCAAACCGCCCCTGGGAAACTCATATCTCCACAGTGCGTATTTCCCAAAGCATTGATTACATTCATAAAAGCAATAGCTTTAGCATTTCTTTCCTGCTTTAATTTCATGTTTGATAATTTAAAGAAGCTCTCACTGTGAACTGTTTCCTATTGATTGTGCATTGATCTGCTTCACCATGAGTCTGTGGAGTCATTTCTACAATCTGGGTTTTCATATTTATACAATGGGCATGAAAAGACACAGTCCCACCCTGAGAATATTTTATTTTTGACATTCAGATAATGAGTAATTATTTGCTTAGTGTACAGATTAGCATCAGTATTGGACAAATACAAGACTTTCTTTTTCTTTGTTCTTGTCTTGTGCAGCATTACTAAACTCACCATGATCATAACTCTACATTTCTCATCAGAGTTTGACATTATGAAATGCATACCTGCATTGAAACATTGTCTTTAAGACAATGAAGAGAAACTCTAAAATTCAGATGCGCTCCTAATGTAAGAAATCGCTAGCTACTCCTATATTTTCTATACAAAACCCAAAAATACTACAGTGCTCACTTAGTTTCTATAGTTGTTCAGTCACTGATAGTGATCTTTCAGCAATCTAACACTGTTTTTCAGAAATGGTGTAATCAGGAAGCCACTTAAAGTTTAATCCCCTCTCTATTAAGAGAACTTTTGGAGAAACAAAAGTTGTTGTTTGGCACCAAGTGCCCAAGAAACCTGTTGACTGGGAATTGGCCCAGGGATGTCATTGCTGAATGGATTATTTGTTCATGAAAGGCCTATTGTACATGTCTGGAGGGTGGTCAGACTAGAATAAATTTCCATCAAGCTTTAAAATATAATAACATTCACTTTCCAAAATATTTATTAGACTGTGTAAAATGCATGATTTGACCTAACAATCACTTATGTGAAAAAATTTTCTTTGAGAAACAATTTTCAAAAGATTTTACTTCTTAAAAATTTTGACTGCTTGCAAGACCATCTTTTAATGCCTTAATATTGCCATTTATGATCATAGGAAAATCAAATTCTTTGAGTTTCACATAACACAAAGAATTTACAAAAACTGTTTTATATAGACAAAGTAACTTCAGGGTGAAAAATGGGCTTGGCAAAGCAAGTATGAATTTATGCTCTGTGATGAGCTGAAGTTGAACACATGAAGACTCGAATCAGGACTTAAAGAATGCTTATCCAAGAATAATGAGTTAACTGAAAGTAAATAAAGTTTATTATAAGTATAAGTTCCTTCATTTTGGATTTATACAATTAAAAATTAGAAAGGAAAACATCTCCAAAATTACAGGAGATAGGCTGGAGAGATTTCTCAGTGGTTAGGAGCACTGGCTGCTTTTGACGAGGACCTGGGTTTGATTCCCAGCACCACATGGCACCTAACAACTGTGTGTCACTCCAGTTTCAGGGGACACAACACCTTCTGGCTTTTGTAGACATTGAATGGCATGGGTACACTTACATATGTATAGGCAATACTCATGCACATAAAATAAAAATAACAAATAAAATATTTTTTAAAAGTATAGGAGAGAAGATATAAAGTTTAGTAGTAGCATATGTAAAATTAGCTTGTTCAACTAGTATACTCTAGAGAAACAGGATCAGTAGGTCTAACTCTCAATCTCTTTTTATATCTATCATTTGTCTATCTAGCCATCCATCCTCTTTATTTCTGTCCATATGTATCATCTATCTATTGAAATAAATTTTTAAAAAAGAATGGCTCATTCAATTGTAAGTCCAAAACTAACAGATACTATAACAGTTACTAGTAAAATTAATACTTAATCGTCCCGCTTGTGGTTTAGTAGGTGCACCTTCAACTCTTGATATATGCTTATTAGACTCTCATGAGGAATGAAATGACATTGAAGATAATTCAGACCAAACCTAATAAGAATGAACTAAAGAGCTATGGTCATATTTTCTGACAAAATGAAATTTGGAGATGACATATTCATTGTATTTAACTTGTTATGTTGAATTAGAGAGTACTGTCACACTATCCCACACATATGGAGTATGTATGTGTGTGTATGTTTGTGCATATATATGTGTGTGTGTGTGTGTGTGTGTGTGAAAGAAATGAGAAGAAGAGAGAGAGAGGTAAATTAGATGGCCTGTATCATATTCAAATGTTTTCTAAGTGATTCTATGACTTTTACATTACATTTGAAGCCTGTAAATACGTTTTATTTATCCAATAATGTGTAATACTCAGAGTAGAAAATTGGCTGTCCTTTGTTGAAACAATAACCAAGCTATATGTCCTTTGGTGTTTATTACACTTTGATTTTAGAAAGAACAAATAAATAAATAAATAAAAATTAATTGAAGAACTGAAAGAAGTATTCTTGTTCTAGTCGTAAAATTGAAATGAAAGGGCAGGCTGGCTTTTTCCTAAGACTTTTTTTTGTAGACTTGAGTATTTCCCACAAAGGTCTTATGATAGTCATAGACTCTTATTCCAAGTAAATCAATTAAAAAAGATAATTCAAACCAAACTCTCAGTTTCATTTATTCATTTAATTGCTTCATTGCAACTTACAGAAAGTAGTGGTTTATTTTATGTTAATGAAGGATTGTTTCATAAAAAGAACATATATCTCAAAAAACTCTTTTATAGATAATTGTTTCTGTAAAATGTGCTAAATAAAAAATTACCTTGAAATGAAAATTATATAGTATTTTCATATATATGTATTTATGTTACTCTCATCGATATGAAGTTGGCTGTATGGAAGGAGGTTAAAAGGAAGAGAAAAAAATTTAAAGATAAAGAAAATAGAATAATATTGCTTCATATACTTTGCATTTCCATCTCTAGTATATGTTTCACTAGGCAAGTCATGTTTGAAAATTAGATTAATTTTGCTCTTCATCTGTCATCCTCTGTTGTGTTAAGAGAGTGCCAACTTAATACTCTTCTAGATGTTTTAAAAAGTAGCTATAAGGTTATGACCAATCTAATGGTAACTGATATCAGGAACTTTCAATTTTGACTTATTTCTTCTTCAAAATGTGATGTTTTACATGATTAAAATATGTACATGAAACTTGGATACCGGGCTTGTATATATTCAGAATAATGAATGTATAAATGGCATAGGAGATCCACTCTGTAAGTCAAGAGAATGCCATTGTGAGCTAATGGGATAGTACTGTCTTAAAAAAGCAAGATTTTAGTAAGAAATGATTCTGTTTTTCTGGTAAGATAATATGGACTTGTCAAACTTTAGATTAGTGGGCAAGATAGAAGCTTACGGGCTTCTCCAGGCCAACTATGTGCAAATGTTTAAAATCATGAGGCAGTAGTCTACAATTTGAGTGGTTTCAAAAGAAAGCTTTGATCTGATTTTTTCTGGGGTAATTGGAATTTCTGGAAATGCTAAGTAGCACATTCCTGCATAAGAACAACCTCCTGCAGGATCATAGAAAGTGCTGCCATCAAGCAAGCTTTGTGATCTCCACTGGGAGAAGGTTCTTACTTCCCACTGGATGTGCCCAGGTGAGGGTCCTCTGTGCAGCTCACGTTGCTCACGTTACCATTCCAGCCCTTGTGGCTCGAAACTTCCTATTCCAAGAAAGAAATGATGCTGAATTTAACTACAGGGTTCAGAATCAATGTCCACATTTCCATGCTAAGCACTAAGTGCATTATAGAAGGCTGCTTCTAGCCTAGAAGGTGCGTAGAATTCTTTGTTTAAACAGAAAAGGGTTGCCTTGTTATGACAGTAGAAATATGATTCAAACTCTTTTTTCTAGCATAATTCTTTCTGTGACTTTCAGCAAAGGTTCAGTTGAAATCCGAACTACAATTCAGTGTTTTTATTAGCAAATAGGGCGGTGCTGGTGAGCTGATACAGTAATTGCTTTGAAATAGCCATCAGCACTTCAGAGTACAATTATTTTAAATTTAATGGCTTTGATTAGGCATTTCCAGAAATAAGTATGCTTAAGCAAGCCAAGAAACAAGGAAATGCCTTACAAATCTGGGGATGATCTAAAAGCTTTTTTCAAATTATTCAATATTGGTTACCTAGTAAAGCTAGTTCCTGGAATTGATCATCTATAATTACACAACTGCCAAGAAATAATAGACTACAAATACGGCACTCACCATGAATTCTTCATTGGAAGTGTCTGGAACATATCAGTAAATGTTCCATGTAAAGACAATATTTAAGAACATCTGACAAAACAGTGGTTGAATTATCATGACAGAAGTTATGTTGAATTATCATGCCACAATAAGACATTATTTTCTACCTACGTTTTAAAGTTTTGAATTCAATATTTTTTTAAGAATGTTTTCTCCTTTTATGGTAAAATAATAGCTATAATACTATATGATTTTAGCTTTAATGTGCTTCCTAATTTATCAATTTGAGATTTATATTGATCAAAGGGGAGAGAGCCAGACCAGTGGAGCATGCCTGTAATACCAGCACTCAGAATAGCTGTGAGGTAGAGGCTAGCCTGGGTTATATAATGAGACCCCATCTCTCTCTCTCTCTCTCTCTCTCTCTCTCTCTCTCTTTCTCTCTCTCTCACACACACACACACACACATGCACACCCTTAAACAAAGGATAATTTATTTTGCTTTTAGATTCCTGAAATTAGGGATATTTGTTAAGATACTTGTTGAATTGGGAAATTCTTTATACTTGTGTACACAGCTTGTTTAGACAGTTTATCAAGTATAAATGAATGTTTTTTTTTTAAATTTGGCTATAATACTGCATAGTCTAAAACCCTCTAAGAGAGTCAACTCATCCCTTTTAAAAATTCATATGCCGTGACCAAGTTTGTATTAAAAAAAACATAGCCCCCTTATATGTGAACTTTACAGTAAAAATACTGTTAAGGCTATTTTCTACAAGACACCCATATATCGGTTGAAAATGAAAAGTAAAATGAACTGGACCAGATTTGGGTCAGGTAGCCTCTATGACGGAGATCAATAGGAATTAGATGGGAGAAAAAAGGAAGGATTGCTGATGTGTTCAAAGTATAAAACATAGTACTATAAAAACTTCATATGTGACTACCATGTACAATGAATATATGCAATAAAAATTATAAAAAATATAGAAATTATTTTCTGGATGATTGTTTTAATCTAAGTGAGTTTCTACATGTGACTGAGTTTGGATGCATTTTAAGGAAAAAGAACTCTGAACATGGTAGTAAACATTTCCTCAAAGAGATTTAGAGATTCAAGTTCATTTTGATTGTTTATAATGCACTGGTTTAGTGTGAAGCTAGAATTTTACTTAAAGACAAAAATCTAACTTGTTTTTTAAATATTGAAAAGACATTTATTTTGAATGATATAAAGGACATAAATCTTTTGTAAGACCCTATAGTTCTAACTTACGTAACCTTTCCTTTATCATATACACTTTACATATATAACTTTACTATCACATAATGTGACATGGAGGTCTCTGAATTTTCATTTTCTAGCTGGAATAATTCACTCATTAAAAATGGTATTTAAAGGATGTTAGGGATGAGCCAGGTCATGGAAAGAACCTTGCTACTCAGGATGCCTACTCAGTGTAAATTCATCCTCTTGTGAGAACTAACGACTGACATGCATTGGTCACCTTCTGATTATGAATCATTAAGTCCTTTTCTGGACAGGAAAACTGCTCAGCTTTCCACTTCTGGTGTGTTCAGATGCTGATGAATATTTTATATGACTAAAATTATTCCCTGCTAGAAGCATATGCTGCAAATACAAAAACTTAGCCATTTAGTCAAGAAACGTAGCCTTCGAGAAAGGAAATCTCTTTAATAAAGGATTCAGAGTTTACAGGTAACTGACAAAATTTTCTCTTAGAATTCTGTGAAACATATGACATTATTGTGCACCACATTTTCAAAGTAAGAAAGTAATGAATGATGTCAGCTACTGTATCTCAACTGTCTTATCTTTTCCTTGCTGAAAGCCTCTAATGGAATTACTGTCTTTTTAGCTAACCGACTTGTAGACTATGTGGGTAGTGGTATTCAATATTTATGAAATGCTTGTTTTCTCAAAGGACTGAAGCTACTGAGTTGTTTTTTTCTATAGATACAGAATTTGTCAATTGCTGCTTGAACCTGTTGCATTTTCATTTTAAGATTTAAAATTGTGGAGATCATGGCAGATACATGGTCAAAGTAAAACCTGAAACATCTCTTGAAAATACCTAGCACAAAGGCTTCCCTATACAGGCAGACCAGTGAATACCTCCAGAGATGAGCAAAAACTGTAGGTCTTGTCAATGTGTACCTCTTGTTGACTCATGTGGAAGATACTTGTACTTGTTTATGGTGCTGACATTTCTTGGAAAACAGCAGCCTAGATTTGCTTAGTATATAAAGTACAAACTCTCAACACTAAACAAGAGGTAGAAGGTGATGGGAATGGCCTTGGGCTATTATTTTTTATTGGTTACTTTAGCTTTAAAATCACTTACTGCTTAGGGAAAGAGTTTCCTTCAAGGGACTGACTAGAAATCTTAAACAGACTGTGTTTCAATCCCAATTCACAATAGCCTTAGGCAATTTGCCTATGATGGGGAGGTAACTGAGAACTTAAATGTAGATAAGTTCTCTGAAACAACTGAATAAAATGGAACGTTGTAAAGGTGTAGACCAGTGGTATTACTGGCTGAGCATTGTGCTCTTTCAGAATATCCTTTATTAAGCAGGAAATGAAATATTATGAATCAACACAATGGACTTTAGCCTTCTGTACAGCTATCCCTGAGAATAGTCTCATATAAAGTAAAGCTTTGCCTTTGGCTTCTTTGAAATGCATTGAAAGACATCCCCTAAGGCACCTGAATTCCAGCTTCCCAGTTTTCATTCCAGTGAGAAATCCTATGAATGATTTGAAAGGAATGCTTATGTGACTTCTAGTTGGGTGAAAGTCTTCCCAAGGCTGGTGGGGGTGGGAGTTGTTTGGAGGGCCCTAAACAAAAGCAGAGATTATGCAGCTGGTTGAGGATGTAGCTTCTTCACAATTGGGTCCTGTTGGATTTGTTTGCATTGACAGCCTCCTAATCATTATTACCCCAATCAAACTAGTTTTCACAATGATATTCCATATCCCATTTTCATCACTACATGAAATGTAGCATTGAAGGAGTCAGGTTTCTTTCACGACACACAACGGGACATTGATAATCAAGCAGATTAGCTCCTGGTCCAATCCCAGGCCTGGTTCTTACTTTATGATGTTTTTCTAGACCTGCAGGTTTTCCCTCATCAGGCTGACCAAGGCTGCTTCCCACACACGTCTCGAGACTTCTGTACAGTATAAAATAGAAGATCAAAAGCAGGTACGAGAAAAAGGAGTACGAGCGCGAAATGAAAATTGAAAGAGACATAGTTGGAAAGAATCAAAGGTCTATGAAAGATGAACTCAGGTTTCGTGTTGGTGATGATTAGCCTCAAAAATCTTCTCAGACTTGTGGAAGCACTTTTCCTTGTCTCAAATTCTGATGCTGTGCTTTCTTTTCAGTTTTTTTAAAAAGACTTTTCATAATGAGCAACTCTTCTCTCATTTGAAGGTTGGAATCTTTACTGAAAAAGCTTGGTAGGGCCAGGCATTTGAACCCTGTCACATGCAGTGAACCAGGCACATGGAGGACAGCTGACTACAGAGCCAGGGACTTGGGTAAGTGCCCAGCACTGAATCCACCTAAAGTGACTGCAAATGCTGCTTTCTAGTAAGCACGGACGACTCATTTTAGTTTAATAATGATTTCTTAAATCACATGAGGCAGCCTCTTCTAAATGTTTTTGCTTCCAGTGATAAGCAAAGCTTTGGGCTGGAGAATGTTGAAAATAGCGAAAGGAAGTGCAAAAAAACCTTCCTGCATTGAAGTTCAGAAAGGTAGAAATAAAATTTGATTTCTGTGCACCGCACCCCATCCTGATTATGTTGATGAGATCTGAAGAAAAAAATCAACTCTTTCTGCAGCTCCTTTAGTTTTGACTGATAGCTCGAGGTCTAAAGTAGTGAAGGGTTTGCCACCCCATGATGTTTCTGTTATAAATTCCAGCAACTGCTCATTGCTAGTAAAGCTACAGCCCAGAGGTGCTCCACTAGTGGAAGCGGACAGACAATTTATATTGGAGATTTCTTAATCACACTTTCATTGCACCAGAAAAGCTGGCTGGCTGTGGGTGGCATCATCTCTAATTACAAAGATGACATGATAATTGAAAATAATTATGACCTGAATTTCTTTTAATTGAAAATAATTTTAACGATTGGCCTTATATTGTTTGACGTGATGTGATCTCGGATGACCTGCAAGAACTCATCCGTGACTGTAAGGAAACCTTTGATTTCTATTTCTTGGATGATATCTAAGGCTGCTTCCACTTTGCCTTTGGCAGAACTTCTTACTTTTTGTTGTTTAAAAGGAAACTTCTTAGGCTCATGTATTTGAGACAATAATCTTTTGGTTCTTAGGATTATGATGGTGTTTGTTTCTCTTGTTTGGTTTCTTATAATTTACTTTAAGGGTTGAAGAAAAACAAATCTTAATTGTTGGTTTAAATAATTTTTTGTAACAACAAAAAAGTTGAATTTATTTGAAGACCTAGTATTGCTTCATCTCTCTCTTTTTTTAGTCATAAGCCTTATTCATGTGGCACATTTCAAAATTTTTATTTGAATCATAGTTTCTAGTAAAACAAAATTTTACTGTCCTTAAGTGATTTTTATTTCTCTTTACTATTATAACACCTAGTTAAATGTAAAACTCTAAAAATGTGCTGTAGAGATTTTCAAAAATGTCCCTAAAATTTTGTCATCCTTTCCCAATAACTGCCTAATACAGTTACAAGACCACAGTGGATAGTGCAGTAAATTCCACACTCGTTTCAAGACAAAGCTTTGCTTTTTCTCCTTAAAGAGGGTCAATGCTGTAGAGATAATAAAAACTGAAATTTTACTGCTGGAAAATCATGTTTTAAAGGTAAATTTTGATCAGTTGAACCATGGACAGATGCTGAGTCTATAATGTATTCAGTGAGGATATCAAGCAGTAAATTACTGATGATTTTTTTTTTTTTTTGTAAACTTTTCAGTAGCCTGAACACTTTCAAGTTTATTAGTAAAGAATGATAATACTTTGTATCATTTAAACACCTATTAGGAATGCTTGCTTGGGAGAAAGTCAGTTGTAGGTTAATTTATCAAATCTATGAGTTGTTTTTCTGTATTTAAGCTGGAATATAAGCTAGGACAAGACTATAAATTAGGCATGATCTGCTTTCTGTGTATTTGTTTGAATTACAAAATTGCATAGCTGGAAAGCAGATAACTTAGCTTTATTGGGACCAACTGGATCAACTCTGCCATTTCAATAGTGCTTTTCCAAATATGGTGAGGCTAATGACCAATAGGCTTTATCAAGGCTTACAAAAACTAGTAAGAAACTTTTAAAAACATATTAATTGAAAGGAATTTAAAAAATTGTGTCCTTAATCACAGATTTATAAGTTATACGTATAGTCATGTGCTAATTATATTTAGTAAGTCCATTGAAAATTCCTGTATGATATTTCATTTTTTGTAAATATCTGTCTCTAATACTCAGATCTGCCACTGGAGTCATAAAAATAGTATATGCAAACAAGCTGTGTTCCAATGGCACTGTACTTATAGATTCTGATTTGATTTCATGTAACTTTTAATTTTTTTAGTGAACTGTTAATCTCTTGATTTTATTTTTAAGCACTTAAAAAATGTGGGAAGTACTTAGGTCATGAACCACACAAAAGTATGTTGTGGGCAAAATTTGGACTGAAGCTCTTGCTTAGTGGTTAGGTTAAGGCATTAATTCTCTAGAACTCAAAATATGATATACTAACATTTCAAAAATATAAAAGTACAAAATTATACACATGAGCATTTAAGATATTTTTTCCTTGATAAACAGCAGTAAAGAAATAGAATGAAACTAAAAAAAAGCTGCAAAGTAATAAGAATATCAAACTGAGGTTAGATTACAATGAAAACTTTGTTATTAATAGAACCTCATATGGGAAGAATCCAGATTCTAAGTACAAAAGTTCTTCTTTTACTTCTCTTAAAAGATAGTTTGAGATCAAAAGAGAACAGAAATATTTGAAAAGTTAAAAGTCTCTATAAAATGAGGCTTAGTTGATGCTTTCCCTTACATTGATTATTAAATGTAAAATTGCATCATTCAACAGACTGAGAAGAATGAAGACCACTTATTACCATACATTAGGATGTAAAATATGGTATTTGCTCAAATGTGCCAAATATTACCTGAGAAATAGCCAGTCATATGAGTACCCTGTCACTCGGTTAAGCACCTCATTACACAAGAGAATATAAACCTCTACATTACATGAATTGTGATTTCATGTGAAACCACTGTTCTTTAGATAAAAAATATAGAAGTGGAAATAATTCACGTCTAACTTTTCTGTTTCAAATACAATTTATCATAACTTGGAGATAATAAGCTATATTCATTTTACAACTTTTAGAAAATCTCTTTTACAGGTTTTTAATCATTCATAGAATATACGTAGTTTTAAAGCACACGTGTATTTGTGCTCATCTATGTAAATTCTGACACAGCAACTGTAATTTGAGATCCATTTTGAATGTGTTTAAAACTGAGATACAATTATATATTTCTGGTTTGTAAAATATCTTGCTTTGTTAATTTTATAAAAATGAGTGTCATTAATACAGAGTAAGGAGACTTAAAAAACATTGAATTATTTACATATATGCAGGCAAAATACTGATACACATAAAAAATAAACAAAATGAATCATTTCATCAAAATAATAGAAAATAAATATACCCGTCAAATATTTTTAAATCTAGATCAATTTATCAACTAAATACAAATAATTTTTAATTCATGATTTTTACATATATATACTTTCAAATCAATTTTTATAACTCGAATTCTATATTTCCCCCTACTATAGATACAGTAACTAAATATAAATTACGTCTAGCTATGAATGAGCTGATTGGGTTTTAATTTGATTAATATTTAGGTGAAATTGAAAATTTTAATTTCCTTAGTTGTGGGTTATCTAAACACTAAATGTCTTATCAAGGACTAAATGTTTCATTTAATTTTCTACTTTTCCTTTGGTAACAAGCTAGTCCTTCATCAGAAAGCATGTTTTGAGAATCTATAACTCACCTTGCATTCTGCTAGATTCTACATAGAAAGATGCAGGCATACTTTTCTTCTTAAGAAGCTTCCAGATTTATTAGGGTAGAGAACCAAGGTTAGTGAGTGGGTAAAAACCAACGGTGCTCTTAAACATCCCACAGCAAAGAATTACCTGGACAAAATATCAGTAGTACCGATTCTGAGAAATTCTGATTCAAATGCAGCACATTTTAAGACTACTGTAATGGAATGATACATAGACTAGTCTAAGAATACAGAAGAGGTCATGGTCAGTTTTAGAAGGGTTGTATTGATGGAGAAATACCCTGAAGGAAGAGCTGTATGTAAAAATCTACGGAACAGAGGCAGATGTTCTTGTGGAAGCCGGATGGAAGATCTCCCCACTACTCCATATTGAGTAAGAGAACAAGGATATGGATGGGAATATGCAAAATAACTTACCTGTGGCAATGGTAAGAGGTCTAGAGTAGATAGAATAGATGTAGGAGAACAGAGTCTTGAGATTGACCAGGTAATAATTACTCATTTATTTACCTAGCCTTGTGACAGTGTTGTAGATTTGGGGCTTTCTCCTGAAAGATGTCGAAGATGAAGGGAGCTGTCCAATGAATGGTCTAAAGCAAACAGCTGTTCGTGGTAGTTAACTTCCTATCACCTCGACATCATTTTTAAAATTAATTATTTTTTTAATGAACATCATTCATGGGTATAATCTTCGTACCATCTCCATCCCTCCCAGTAACCCTCCAACTCCGCCCATTTGACATTTTTTGTACATCTTTGAGTAGATACATTTTGGTCTTGATGAACTTTTGTTTACATACTATTCTTAACAGAACATTCACCAAAATATTATTGTGAGGCCAAGTCGTTTAAAGGAGGGCTCTCCATGAATATGAGGATTTATGTTCAAATTTGCCACATGTCTGATAGACTAGGTACAATGCAATACTATCTGCAGTCTCACCTGCAGTAAAGCATCTCGGTGCTCACTCCCTTCCTCCTCTCATTCACATCACTACTTAGCTCTGAGATCTTCAGCATAGAGAGCATAGCCAGCCTGCTTTGGCCCACAGCCCTTTCTAGAGGTGACCTGGTCCTTTGATCCCTGAGATTGCTGTTGTTACTAGGACAGGATCTGAAAGGCATGCTCAAAGTTATGCCTCATATTCCTAACTCTGGATATTACAAGACTATAATTTTGTTAGAATTATGCTCATCTAATCAAGACTCTAAAGCTAGTAAGCTGTCTTCTTAAGAGGCAATAGCTTCTCTCTCCTTTAGAACTCTTGTCTAAAACTTGACACTGTTGATTTTGAGTCGGTCAATTAGTCTGATTTCTGCTTCTTTGCCTAACCCAGCTAGTTAACTGATAACATGCCATTTACCAAAGGTATGTAACTTAGATCTATAAGTTATTTAATCGCTTAGATCATGTAGGTATTTGTAGAAAATTAAGGAAATGAAGGAAAACGAAGGAGCCGTTCATGACACCACAGAAATACGTTCATTACCTGGAGATTACCTGCTTTTGAACTTTAATATGATACATTTCAAATATGCAACTTTGAAATAATTAATCTGTAACATTTTGCATAATTCATTATATACATACTTATTTTTTGATGACCCATTTTAAAACAGAAATATAGTTGTCACTTACAAGTTAGGAGTAATAATTATCTCATTCTAATTACTGATTTTCAGAGAAAAGCTTTGATATAATTTTCACCTCTAGTGATCCTGGAATGATTTTTTTTTTAAATTAATAACGTGAAAACAAAATGGTGCTTACTATGAAGTTTAAATTGGCAGGACAGGTGGCTCAGTGGGTGAAGGTGTTTGCTGCCAAGCTTGATGTCCTGAGTTTGCTTTCCAAGACCCACATGTTGGAAAGAGAGAACCAGCTCCTGCAAGCCGTCCTCTGACCTCCACACATACAACATAGCACGTGCTCAATACCGCACCTGTGACACAGTACACACAAAATAGTAATAATAAAATAAATAAATAAATGCAATGAAAATTTAAAACGAAGCTTAAATGTAGAGATTTTAATCTGTTTCTCTGGACTTCAACTTTGGTTCTTACACAATGCTTCTGTGTACTATGATACTGACCTCAACTGGCTAAAGCTTCAGGGACCCATTTCATCAATGCCCAGCATTTCATGATGTGGACATTACTGTGCTGTTTGCAACCTCTGGCTGTGAGATATTAGAAATATTTCAGGAGCTGTGTCTTTACTTCTCATCTTTTGCATTATTTATGACAATCATACGTTTAGTCACTTGGCATAAATTCCTACACTGACAAGATAAAAGAAAATATTATAAAAACCCATGGACAATAATGGGAGTGGGGTTGAATATGTATTTTAGGCAGAATAAAGTATTAGGATAAATTATCAGCAGCTTATTTTATTTTGTCATTATTACTTCTTTAGGCCATTTGAGGCAAATAAACCAAAATCACCATATCTTGGAAAAATTTAATAAACTTATGAAACCAGTTGCAGCTTATTTTTTTCCATGTGAATTCTGCCATTTGTGTGTGTGTGTTGTAAGGAATAACCAAACCATCCTAAAATGGAATGGTTAATGCTTTCTTTAGAACCAAAGAGAGGAGATTTTGAGAGTTCTTGATGATTTTCTTTTTTTAGAAAAAATGTTAATATTTTTTATTTTATGTGTATGAGTATATTGCCTGCACGTTTGTAAGTGCACCTGTGTTGTGCGATGCTCGTGGAGATCAGAAGAGGGCGATTGATCCTCTGGAACTGGAGTTATGGACAGTTTTTAGCTGCCATGTGGGTGCTGGCAATTGAACCCAGGTCCTTTACGAGAACAATCAGTGCTCTTAACCAGTGAGCTGCCTCCCTAGCTCCATGATTTTCTTTCTTACAATGATAAGTAGATATGAGGGTCTTCTGGATAGACCATGCACCACTTCAACTGCTGCTGTAAGAAGGTGGAAGCAGATTATCAAAGCCTCCTGATGTGCTAGTCTAACTTTAGGTAATGAGGGTAGGTGATTTTTCTCCCATAGCTGCTAAAGTGTCCTAGTTATACACTCTTTATAGCTGAACATCATCTCTGTCATCCTGTAGCCCCATACTTTATAATGAGGTAATCGACTAAGCTCTATTGTGTGACTTTGTCAGACAAGGCTGGTAATTAGTGGGAGACTGAGAGACGGAATCACAGCCTAGTGTTAAATTTATTCAAAGTTGTTTTAGCACATGGAGCATACATGTCACATTCTATAAAATAAGTAGACAACATACAAATGAAAATCCTTTGGCATTTCAGAGGAATTTGTTAGAGGTCTAGACCATAATTAAGAAATCTTTTAATAAGAAATCTTTCAGTATTCCTAGGTAACATAGTCTGCTAAGTTAATTTCTAGAAGCTTTACTGTTATTAATGCAATTAAGTTGAAGTTAAAATGTTTCTCTCTTCATCCAGAATTTCCTAAGAACAGAAACACACACTGTATAAATGTATGCCAGGCACATCACCTTGGCATTTAACGTCAGCAAATCCAACTCCATTTCCTATGTGACAGATGAATGAGAAGTGTACTTACTATAGAAAACATGCATAACCTTCCTGATATTCCCGTTAATGGGCTCATTACTACGTAAGTGTGAATACAAGATCAAACTGATTTACTTCCTTTAGTTTTAATTCCTATACAACTCTCATGTGCAATCATATCTGTTATAAAATCTTTTAGAATATTTGTTTTGTTTATTTATGTGTGTGTGTTTGTGTGGGAGTGGAACTCAGAGGAAACCTTTCAGAGGTCGGTTCTATCCTTCCACTGTCTGGGTCCTGGGGATAAAACTCAGACCATCAAGCGTGTCTGCAAGGGCCTTTTATCTACTGAGTCATCTCACCAGCACAATATTCATGGTTAAACATGTGAATTTTATGAATTATATGATTTTCAAAGGAAAATAACTAGATTCCCTTTGTTGCAAAGTATTTTTCATGCCATACACTGAAATACTGGAAAATGCATCCTAAGGATTTTAAGAATTCCTTCTAGATTTTAAGTGTAAATTTGAACTCTTATAGAATTTTACAACAATTCATAAGTGGTCTTTTGAAAGAATGAGCATTTTAAGCCTCCGTCTGACTAACTCCATCAGTGGAGTTAGTGACTTCTCAGCAGATCCCTTTCTCACACTCCCAGCTCAGTTAAGTTATACTGTTAGACTTTCTTGAAGTACCTTTTCTTTTCTCCTCAGCACAGCCAAATGCATTTGTAAGTACATTCACAAGTGACATGTGTGTGATTGTTAGTATACTGATGATCCTCTCTTTAGTCTATACACTTTGTGGAGATAAGAACCATGCCTATTTGCTTGTCATTGGATCCCGAGGCCTTGGAATCTAAAAATTATAAATTGTCCAATAAATTGTATGGAATAAACATTGAATGAATTGAAGTGGGAATTTCAAATAGTGAAGGGGCTCTTTTACTGTTAGGCAAGGATTAGTCAAGACACAGATTTGTATTTCTATTATTCATTACTATTGCCATGAATATGTTTATGATTAAAGAGAAATAGGTTATAGTCACCTGGAATATCTCTGCATGGTATCCTTTTGATTGACTTGATTCCTGTGTTGTATATATACATAAATATTTTGTAAATAATCTCTATTAAAAAAGAAATATTTTCCTTCTGTAATAATCATACTAATATTCAGTTGTCTAATTAATTAGAAGGAAGTACTTATGTTAATCAATTAAATTATCATTTTATTAATTTGTGATGATTACACTCATGAATGGATAGGGGAAGTCAATATGATAGTATAACTTCAAAGCAGCCTTAGAATAATAAAATACACAAATATCTTTGTATAAGAATGTGGTCAATTATTAAGAAAAAGATTTTAAAGTGATTTAGTTGCGTCTCTTAGTTCCCTCAAACTAAGGTACTAGAATAAATGTTCTGAACAAAACACTGTGAATCACTTAATCATTAGATTACTTGAGGAAACCCTCAGCAGAAAGACAAATGAAGGAAGTGAACAAAGAGAAAGAACTGAATGCTCACTGTGTGTTGGAGAAAATTGGGGTTGGTTTTTCTCGTAGGAATAGCCGTTGGCATTCATATCTCCTTCCGGCATCCAGTATCACCTTCAGAGCCATAACATTTCTCAATGTGCTCTCGATGGTAAAGCACATTTCCTTCTTTGTTTGAGGCATTATGCTGGAACTACATGGTGTGTTTTATTCTTTGTTTAGCTAGACAAGGACACTTTACATTAAAGAATATATATGTACATAATAATGGATATTTCAGTTAAAGTTTTATATTTTCATTTTCTTTTTCATTTATATCTTGCCTCTAGTGTCTAAGTATAACACAGAAACAAACAATATAGAGCTTCAGTCTAGACACTCTGTCAAAAATCATCTTTCTTTATTAAAGAATTATGGTCTCTGGCACTTTAAAAACAGTGATTTTAGAGGATGAGCCAATGTATCTCTTTTTCTAGTGGAATCACTACAATGCAGGATTCATAACTCACTGAGACAGTGGCTTCCCTGGGCACCATCAGTGCCTGTTTACTGTTAGGTCCTCATGATTGCTTCTGAGACGGGAATAAGCCTTCTTTTCCTTGCCTCAAACTTTGACCTCTGTTGAAATGAACACACTTCTCTGTTTTCCTTGGAACAGTGGTTTTCTGTCATTTTTAAGCTACCTGGGCTGTTTCTGATGTCCCTGGAAGAGCAGGCTAAGATGGGTGGTACAGAGGATGGAGAAAGTGGTTCTGCCTCCCACAGGAATGACACCCCTGTGCAGGGCCGTGGGGCAGTAGAGCAGTAGGAAGACAGAGGAGAGGCCTGGGGTGCCAGCGTTGCTAAAGAAGCCATTCGGTACAGTTTTTGAATCTGTGTTTTTCTGTCAACCCCTTTCAAATGCTCAGTTTTAATGTAGTTATTGATGATTATACATTTGAAGAAATTATGTTTAACTTGAATATTCTCTTCCCTTCACAGCTATAATAGTACCATACAGTCAGGCCCATATGAAGGCCATAGCATTAAGAAAGCATGGAACTCTGATAAACTGTTGAAACCATTTGTCTTTGGAAAGTTGTTTCTTAGGAACCAATGAAGAAAGTTTCGAACATGTTCACCTTTTGTTTCAGGTCACAAGGCCTCTACTTAACAGATTACTTTTCACAAGGACAATCTAGTAGCTACCTTTACACTTCTGAAAAGGTTAATGTAGCTTTTCAAAGTGTCTTTGTTATTCCTAGACAATAAGTCATACTTTAAAAGAGGTTTTTTTTTTTAAAAAAACAGAAAAAAAGAAGATGATTTAAAGACAGGAAGAACTGTTTTTTTTTTTTTTATGACTAATGGTTGCTTATGTGGGTTGATTATGTATCTCTGACTGCATCACATAATATTTCAGTACTCCTTCCCCCTTCTTTATTACTTACTCTTCTTCCTCTAATTTTGTCCAAGCAAACACTTCTGACATAATGTACTCTACATTTCTACATGTTACCCATGTATCTTTTTTTTTTTCCCGACTTCTTTTACAAAAGCATAAGTTCCACGCAGGTTTTGTTTTGTTTTCTTCTGTTTTTTCGTCGCTGTACTTCAGCTCCCTTCTCCATACCTAAGACCAGGAACACACAAGCATTCAACAATAATCTGATAGGTGAATGCAAGAAAAACAAAGACCTATATTGATCAAGTTTATTCTGTGACTATTACATTTCCATTTGATTTGTTGTATGTGAATCATTTTCTGGATGGTGTCACATAATATGTGAGGAGGGTTTCAAGAGTCTTTGGGCAAAATCCTGATTCTCACATGGGCTGGGTGTTTAGTCCAGAATTTGTTATTTAACGTTTAAAATTCTTTATTTTCTTACCCTCAGAAAAAAGTAAAGAAATTGCATATTGCATGGTCAAAATTATGCGGAGTGCTTAAGACAAACTGGTACAAAGTCAGCCTTTAAAACTCATGTGTATTCACATTGAATCAATTTGTAAAAAGATTTTTTGTGCCTTCATTGCCTAAGTGAAATATATTCATGAAAATTAGGCAGATATTAAGGAATATTTTGTCTCAATTAACTGAGTCATTTAGTTTAGAATATATTTAAAGCATATGTTATTAATATAATTTATTTTCTGTAAAGTAGCAGAACTTTCATTTTATTTATTTAACAAACTCCAATGAAATCAAATAGCAGTAAAATAATTGTAGAGGTCAAGCTCAGTTTTGAATTCTGAACTGCCACGTCCCAGGTCTGTAACCCTGAGCAAGTCAATTAAAATCTTTAGGTTTCAACTTTCACACTTGTGACATGAGTAAAAATTAATTCCTATTAATAGTTGAATATTAAACGCAGCCCAGGCTTGGCACATAAAGAGGTCTCAACAACCACACAAAAGGTCTAAAACATTATTTTATAATGAAATCTAGAGAACAAAATTTATGAAAGAATTATATAAATCTATATAAAATCAAATGAGAAGTAAGATTATATTTTTCTAACTTCAAATTCAATCCTAAGCAAACAAGCAATAAATTCATATTTTTTAAGATCTTACCATCTTAAATGAAATGTTAATATGGCAACTCTCTCTATATATGTATAGTGTATGGTAAGAAATATAGTAAATGGTAACAAATCATTTAGCAAAAGCCTTTCTTTGTGTTGCTAAACGTAAGGCACCATGCCTACTAGCACCAGTTTAAGAAATGCCAGGGTCTCTTTGTTAAGTCAACTTCTATGATTTCTTTCTTTTTTCTTGCTTTTTGAGACAGAGTCTTACTATGTTGCCCAGGCCACGCATGAATTCATGGCGATTTTCTTGCCTCAGCCTCCCAAGTGCTTGGATTACAAACGTGTGCTACTATACCTGCCTTTTGACTTCTTTAAAATTCAACATTTTATATAAAATCCTCTTCTTCTTCTCCTCTTCACAGTTTAAGTTTATGAAGGTACTGAGAAGTTAGATCACAAATCTCTTGTGCATGTATATTTTTCAGGTTAATAACATCTAAGAATGTTATTGAACTTTGTAATATTAGCTGTGTTAGGTCATCTTGTTAACCACTGTTCTTGACCACGTAGTTGTGTTGTTGCTGCACTTAGATATGATGAAGAACATGAAAGATGTTTGTGCAGAGATTCTGTGGCAAGAGTTTGCTACAACCATGACAAGATGACTGGCGGTTCAGGTCATCCTACGGAGCCCAGAGAGACCAGTCTATCCTTAAACTTATTAGTCAGATTAGGACAGAAAAACCCATGTGAACAATAGGACCTGACCCAGAGCTGGGGAGCTTGAACAGTCAGAACACTGTACCTTGATGAATATAAATTAGCTTAATTTCAGAAGGAAACATATAGGAACCGTGGATCTCTCTTCTTGTTAGAGTGAACTGAAGCTCAGATTTTCTGTGCACTAGAAAATGGTGGAGATATAACTGAGCATGGGAAGTTTGCAAATTAATAGCTCTTTGTTTAACTTGAGAGTGGAATATAAAGGGCTTCTAGAAGTCTTAAAAATGCTCTATGCACTAATAATACATGGATTCAGAATATGGGTCTACTTATACAAGAGATATGCTAATTATACCTTAATATTGAAACAAAGATCAGTAGAAATCACTATAAAGAAAGCAGTGTGATCCACCTAATCAGGGTTGTCACTACCCAAGGAATATCTTTGGTCTGGTATGGGTGCACAGCATATGACTTAGCTAAAGGAGCTCAAGTCCATCATCGTCCTCTCCCTTGAAGAACCTTGTATAGGATACAACTTGCATAACAATGTATGGTGGCCCTGAAAATTTAATCTTAATGTTTTCTGTGTGCTCAGAACTTAAAAGATTATAAAGTCTTAAGATCAACACCTTGTTGATCACAAATCTAACAAATGGTTGAGAAGAATTTGAACACATACTTACTCATATGAAAATAAATATATCTTCTCTTAGAGTAAGCTGTCTTCCACCTGTACCTGTTCTTCATTTAAAAAATGCCAAGGGTTTTAATCTCCATGATAGTGAATATGATGGATAGTGATATGCCTTGATTTGGATGAGCTCAGATTTTACTTCTGTTCCTAGTTGGCCACTTCAGTTAAGATGCATTATTCATTTTGGTAACACAGATGTGTCTATTGCTTTTTACTTCTTTTGCAATGGGAAAGGAGAAGCTGCCCCCAAAGAACCATATTATGAAATGCATCTATTTTTAAACGTGTAAAGTGACAGAATTTCTTTATTCATTGTCAGATAAAAAGATCTATTAAAGGGTATAAAATTAAAAATAAAAAAGAAAACAGCCAATGTTGAAAATGGAAACTGAAGGAAACACGGGATTTGTTGAGTGACAGATGATACTTGGGTGGCTCACACAGCAAAATATGATGAGAAAACTTCAGGGTGAACTGCATTTCCTTTCACTGTTTTCATGTTACTTAAACTCCCTGGTACTTGGTTTTCCCTCTCTGAAGGAAAGTATTATCCAACCTCATCCAATCATTCTAAGGAATACAATGGAGAAAGTACAGAGAAAGACCTTCACCCTCAAGTACAAGGTGCACACTACACAAAAATTATGTGTGTGTGTGTGTGTGTGTGTGGTGTGTGTAGAAATATGGAAGCTTGAGAGTGTTTCAGACTAATAAACCAGCTCACCAATTTAAATTCCCGGCTGTGAACCCATAAGGTACATCTTTGTTGTGGGAGACAGCAGTGTGGATTTAGTTTCCAACACCTCAGGCATAACAGGACCCATCAAGAAACAGCAACAGCAATAGAGTATCCCACTAAGAACCACGCTGCTCATTTTCCTATTGGTCTTCCAGAGACTACAAAAGAGTAGGCGTGTTCTGCCCTATTTAAGTGTCCTGAAGGCCTAGACAATGATGGTGCAGCTGTGGCCAGCAGAACCCACAGTATGGGGCAGCCATTCATGTGAGCCTTTTGTCTATAGTGTCCCCAGGGACCAGAGTTAGCCAAGTAGATGGCTGTTCTCCCCAAAGTCACAAGTCTTGGGACTGAAATGTGGTATGATGCCAAAGGAAGGATGCTTCTGTTGAATTAATTTTTTCAGTCTGTTTTTGACAGTAAAATCGTGCTTTCCTTTCCCACATCCTCACCAAAGAGACTTTGTTTGCCATAAACTTGTCGTTCTGAAATGATAATTCAGAAGAAAGATGCATTTCCTTCCTTTTACTGAAGAGTTGATTAATCATACAAGCCAGATCTTTAAGGACAGTTAAAACATAATTTTACTCCCAACCCCAAGCTTTTAAATGCACTATACTACCCGAGTAAACATTTATGCTTTCATTTTCTTCTTGCTTTATGCATAGACCCAAACCACTAACCTAAAAGATTTTTTCGCGTGTACAAAGTACACTGAGAGAATAAATTGGACATTTCTGGAAGACATTTTAACTTCTTCAGGCCAATAAAACACATCCAGGAAAGCATTATTGAACATCCAGTCAATTCCCATTTATTTGTCCAACCCACATTGACATCTTACAAAACAACTTCTTTTACTTTATCCTAGGAATTCAGGGTTTTCATGCAGAGACATTAGTCTTCATAACCCATCAAGGAGCAATCATTCACTGGAGCAGCTACAGTATTGTTCACGCATATCCTACTTTCCTATTCTTTTGCTTTATGCCTCTATTTCCTGAGGAAGCATCGCACAAACCATTGATTTTTGAGATACTGCAATAGCCTAGAATTGCTTTGTTGAAAGAAAGAAATTTCTGGTATTATTTGGTCATTAAGAGTATTGCAAATCCTCTCAGAATTGAGCTAATGCTTGAATACCTCTGACTTTATGCACTTTGATATTTGAATGTACTGTTGTCTCTAAATGTGTTAGTCTACTTAGCTGTGCTGTTTGAATTGGCCACATGCTTGGGTTGAGTTCATCCTATTTACAACAATATTTTTTCTTTTTGCAAGCTTTATGGGATTTAAACATTAGCTCTTCTAGTACAAAAACATGGCTTTTTTACCATTATCAAACTGAAATCAAATGATGAAAATAATATTGAGATACTATAAACAAATTCTCTGCCTTTACTTTTGATGATTACTTTTATAATCCTCAGGCTTTGGCTGCATAACTATAACATGCTTATCCAACACTGGTTTGAGATTTGCTCCAGTCATTTCAGCAAGTATGAGCAAAGGCTTGTGATATCCACATAACAGGTACTCTTTTCTAGGTTTTGCAATGGAAGGAATATGGTTGCTGCTCCTTCTAACAATTAGAGTGCTTCCGGGGTCTGCTCAGTTTAATAGTTACAACTGTGATGCCAACCTCCATAGCAGATTTCCTGGTAAGTCTGAACCTAATCAATTCTTTAATTGCTTCTAGAGAGAGTGATTATACTTGAACAATAGATCGTTTAAATACATATGGAACATGGGGATCTATACCTTTACATTAAGTGGATAGTAATAAATGGAAAAGAACAAAATACATTTTCTGGGGTTTTAATTTATATCCACAGTAACATACAAAGTATTCATCAAAGTTAATGTTATTATAATGGCTGCTCAGATGTGAAAAATATTGGTCACTGGGTAATAAATTGGCAAAGGCTTATATCCCTCAAAGATGTGCTTAATTGATGACTTTTTCTCAAATTAATTCAAACTTTCAAAACTCTTTATATGTGAATATATTTATTTGGGAGTACTGTTTAAGGAAATAAATGGAAAACATTTTGTGATAATTCCAAAATACCATTTCAATGAAATATTCGTCATCATTAAAGTTTCACAAAAATTTGTTGATATAATAGTTGTGAGATTTTGACCATTTTGATGTCCCACAGCTTTCTAAAATATGCACTCACTGAGAAGGTGCTTGCATGTGTTTGCATCATGACTCAACATTTACAAAATAAAGATCCGAGAATCTGAAATAACTTTTCTAAGTCTACCATATAAATTGCAAGACCTTTGGCCATCTTTACATTCCCTAAACCTGCCATACACCTACTTTGAAATATGCTAGGGCAACATACCTGAATAGAGAAAATCAATAGGCAGCCTCGTTTGTTGAGATGGGAGTCCTGTGTCAAAATGAAGACTGCAGTGTGACCAAAACCTTCATAATTTCAAGTCTAGTACCCATGTTCCTGGCTTGTGATGTAGAATAGGGATCTCATGGTGACAAATGCCTAAAGACCAGTCTGTAGCATGTGAGGTTTTAATGATTTTGAGTATCACAAATGAATTTTTTTAACCATTTGTATCATGGAATTTTTCAAACACATATCAAAGTATGATTATTTTTTGATAAAACTCTGAAATTGGCCTTATTAATTCTGAACATTTGCAATTTTTATTTCATCTCTTCTTTTCACCCCTACATCTGAAATATTTTTAAGGAAATTTATTTTTCATGCTTTGGTCTGCATACTTAATGGAAAAGAACTTTAAAAAATCATTACACTTCATGTATATATCTAATATGTTTACTGATTCCTTGCTACGCTTTAATGCTCAGTCAAGTTGCCTCTAATTGGGTCATTTCTTCTGTGTGATTCTGACACTCTGGATGCAGCTAAATACAAGGCAGAGCTCTCATCAGCTTGCTCCTCTTTCCTCTTTCTGAAAAACCCTGTGAATTAATTAGATCTACAGTTTTGAGTAAAATACGTTCAGTTGTTTTGAGAAGAATGATTTCCATCACATTGTGCAGTGAAAGTGTTCTTGCTATCCTGAAGGTAAGAAAGAGACATTGGACCTTTTAAAAAATAGATTTTGATAGGTTTGATGTGATCCTATGTTTTAGAAGAGACATTCTTGGCAAAAGGAAAGGAATCAAGTTCAAAGAGGCTATAGGTAGTGAGGAATATTATGACATCACTGGCAGAGACTAATAGAGTGGGACATCTTTATTAAGAGACATTTGTGTGCTGGACTCAGTGGAGCTTGAGGTTGATTTGATTTGAAAGTGAGAGAAAGGCTCGGCTAGACAATGTTTTGTACATGGGCAACTGGAAGCTGATACTTTTCTGCACTAAGGTGGAAAGTAAAGGCATTCCTATGCTTTAGAAAAAAAGTTGGGGTTTGGAAATAGTGAGTTTGAGGTAGTTTTTAAAGAATGGCCAGTGAAGGACCGGAAAGATAGTTCATCAATTAAGAGCACTGGTTGCTCTTGCAGAGGACCCAGATACAATTCCCAGCACCCACATGGTGGCTAACAATTGTCTGTGACACCAGTTTCAGAAGATCCAGTGCCTTCTGTCATCTGTGGGCATTGCATGCATAGGTGCACTTACGTACAGGCAGGGAAAAAATTAAAAATTACACATTAAAAATTACAAAAATTAAAACAAGAAAGAATGGATAATGGCATGTTTTATCTCATAGTAGGAAGTATAGACCTGGGTTTGAGAAGGGGTGTCCGAAGAGAAGACAGTTAAATGAGATTTACTCAGTGTGTGAGCAGGAAATGAGGGTGGGTGGAGAGAAAGGCAATACATGATGGTTTGCACAAAGGCTACTATTTAGACAGTTTTTGTGGTGAAGGGAAAAGAAGAATGGTGGAATCCAGAAATTCAAATGGGAAAATAGCGGCTTTTAGAAAGGAAAGGGAGCCCTGAGCTCTCAGCAGGGAAAGTACTGAGACTGGAAATGCTACAAAAAAAAAAAAAAAAAAAAAAAAGAGTGAGGTTCAGCTGGAGCGATGGCTCAGCAGTTAAGAGCACTGTCTGTGTCTGTTCTTGCAGAATACCCGGGTTCAAATCCCAGCACTCACATGGCAGTTAACAACTGTCCTTAACTCCAGTTCCAGGGAATCTGACACCCTCTTCTGTCCTCTGTGGGCATTGCGCAACATGGGTGCACTTACATACATCCAGGAAATATATGCATACACATAAAATAAAAACAATAAATAAAAACAGAAAAAAGATGATGTCATCGGGAAAGAAGACCATAGATCAAGGTATAGATAGATGACCCAGCCTTGGAAAATAAATAGCTGTTTCTTTTAGGAGAGAAGGAAACATAAAAAAATAAACAGAGAAGAGCAAGATGCTATTGATGCTCCCCTCCTCATGCAGTAGGAGGTAGTGGCTTTCAGAAAAGCTGAAGACAAGAGGCAGTCTAGACAGGACCTTATCTGGGAATTAAGGAGGCTGGACTGTTACTAAGATTGCTCAGCAGAGACAATCTGACTGATATAGTTAAATGTACTTGAAAGTGGAATATTATGTGTTGATTGACTAAGAAGTAACTAAAGCCAAAGATCATATTTAGTATGGAATAAATTGAAGAACTGTGTGTTAAACATGCATTTATGATACTAAGTAGTGACCACTTACAACAAAATCACATGTATCCACCACCTCATCCCAAACACATGCTGTCTCTATCTCTAAATATGATGATTTAAGTTTGTATTTATATATCCTGCAAATGAACCTAATGTATGTTCTTGATTTAGAATAAATGGCATATTCTCTTATGTTCCTGAGTTCGTTATTCCACAATCATGTGTTGGGACAATGTCATTAAAAATAAAAATCTCCAAGTATCCTAGTCCTCTGTACCCGCATGGTAGAGAAAGTAAACGCTTCTATCAGTGAAGAAGCATTAAACTCGATAGAGATTGCAAAGACTAAATAAATTCCATCCTTTTATCTAACTAAGTGGTATAGCCCAACATATCCACGTTTTCAAAACAAACAATAACTGGTCCTCAGTAAGAGGCTTTGATAGCACTATTCATCGAATATCATAACTTCACCTGGTAACTGGGGCAGCCATCTGTGTTGATCACCTCCATCTAGAGGAAAATTTTCTTCTTACACCCTCATGAAAAGGCAGTTTTGTCATGTGAAGAAAGGCTCACACCAAAGTTAAAGCTCCTATCTTTACACAGAGAGTAGGTGTTAGTGCTAGTAGAGACATTCTTGGACCAAAATGGTTACAACAGTCTATTTACTTTTTAAAGGAATTTGTCTACATTTCAAAGAGAAGGGGAAGTATTCACAATTCCAAATTCTTTAAAGTAAATGCTTCAGGAAAAGAGAGAAAGGGGAATTCTCCAGATTTCAAAGGAGAGAATTGATTAAACTTCTTGTTTCAACTTTACAAACATCAGCACTTTCAGTATTATGTGACTTGGGTGACAAATATCCCATGTTTCTAAATGTTTACATGTATATATAGTCACCCACACACTCTCATGATTAGAATTTAAAATTTATATTAAAAAATACCCTACAGTCCAAATACAGCAGAAGTCTGAGGCGAGGCTTTCTGCTTTTATGGGTTATTATTTCATATCCTTTTTGTTTTGCAAGTTGTTTGCAGACAGAACAGACTGAGCAAATAAACTACAAGTTAATTGTTCATTGCCCTCCTGACTTTGGGTTTCTTTTCCACATAAGGGTCCTCCTTGGGGTCATCAAGAGCTCCAGGAGTTGCTCAGATCCTAAGTAGTGGGATGGAATGAGAATGAGCCTGCAAAGGGAAGTGCTATCTAAATGCAAAACAATGTTAATAAGGATGGGAGAAATCATCTCGCCCATCTGACCTCTGCTCTTTCAGGACTTTGGAACTATTTTCTTTAATTTCCATGGCATTTATTTTTGGGTCAAGAGAATCACCATGGTCCTAATTTGTTTAAATGTAAAGAGATAATGTCCTATTTTTAAAGTAGAAAACTTTTTGCTAGTGGAACCCAAGCTAATAGAGAGGAACAGATTCATGAGCTACTGAAATGCTTCTTTTACCTTTCCCAGACTAAACTCTACACACAGATGACTTTTAGATACCAAAAAGCAATATCTGGGAAGGTAAAGCCTACGCATAAATTCACTGGCGTTGAAGATGGAAGGATTTTGGAACTAGACTCTGCATTTGGAAGGGAGTGGTGTATAAAGGTTAGACTAAATTTATGGGCCACTAAGGTATTTAATGATAGAGGAACAACCAAGGAGATCATTGGGGACCAGAACATTTATGTTCTGGTACTGTTGTACAGTGTAGACTAAATGGTTATGGGAAACCCCATGTTAGTGTTTCATAATTTTTAATTTGGTACTCTATTTAAAGTGACAGTAATAAGGACAATATGTTCAAGATATTGAGTATTTTCACAATGAACAAGCAAAATCACTTGTAAATCTCAAGTAGGAAAATAGATTGAATTTGTCTAATATTGTAAAGCTATCAATCAACAGAATTATAAAGCTAACACTTTCTGTTTCATCTGTAGTTGGTGAGATTCCCCCCAATGAACTTTGAGCATTAAATTTAAAAGATGTTGTTAGAATAAACAATCACACATAAAAATTTCAGTCCATTAAAGAATCAAACATTCACATGGCGACTATATTTGCTTAGCCTTTTCAAGACTAGGCTGCTAAGGAAATAACTTTTTGTTAATATCTATTTATAGTTTAATGTACATGAGCATTCTGCAGGAAAGAAATGGAGAATCACTTATTCAATTAACACAGTTAATGGATGAGTTGAACAAAATGAACTTGTTTTGTGTTAGGCTTTGCTCAACCACTGCACTGTTCTTTGTAAGGGCAGATTATAGAATATTTATCTCAGAGAATATGCTCTGGCCCTCTGTGAAGATAAGGAAGGACATTCTCATGCTTAGGAATAGTACTGTGGTCTTCCATTCGCCTTGCACCTGTGACCACAGTTATTGACCAAATGAGGAAAAGAATTCATTCAGGTGCTTATTACTGATCATAATATGATTAGTCTATAGAGACAAAGCACAGAAGAGAAGAGAGAAATTAGTTAGCAAGTACAGTCACTGGATAATTCAGGGGCAATCCCTTTCTTTAATAGAACAATTATTTACTACATGAAATTTGCCCTTTATACAAGCAAGTTCTGTATGCTCTTTTTTTGCCTTAAAAAGTTAAACATATTCTTTTGGTTCTAAAAAGTGTGTAACAGCAAATGTGATTATAAGTCTTCAAAGTTTGCCTCAGACTACACATGAATTTTCAACAGCACTGAAAACGGCAGCTTGTATTTGCTAACGAGAAACAGATGTTGTGATGGAAAAATAAGGTGGCAAGAAACCTGTTCAATATAGGGAGGAGACTTGAATTCCTAATCCACTTTAAATTCCTTATCAGCTGTTGGTATTTTGCATAGATTAAATATTGATACCCCTTAAGGACTTCTTGCTGTTTTAGTACCAAACCTTCGTTCTTGTATAAAAACTTTGTGAGAGGAAATATAACTTTAAAAATGAGTTAGAGCAACACACACAACATCTGTGCTCTAGACAGTCTGTAAGCCCAAATAGTACAAAACGCCACCACTCTAATCTTAGGAATAGAAGAGGCAGAAATGATATATAAATTAATCTTAGAATCTACTATGATGGCACAAATTTTTATTAGGGTATTTACTGAAGCCCACGAAGTCAGTTATTTCCAGGTGAAATTTTCTATGCAACTCTAAAGCATTCTTCATCATACTGAAAATACTCCTTCTCTATTGAATAGATCAGCATGAGTCCTATAAAGTGTGAACACATCAGCCTCTGACTATAAGTATGATCATGCTTATGTGATCCTTGCATTCGAAGTGTTCATAGCCTCTACCTGCTCACTGTTAGCCATCTACTTGATTCCATATCTTTTGGAATTATTTCAAAGTCATCAGAATGTAGATACTTCCTCTCAGCTCCCTGGTAACAATACCACAGACATCACCTTTACTAATAGCACTGCCCTTGAAAACACCGTTCCAGTTGGCATTGTAGCCTTTTGGAGTAGGATGCTCTACTGTACTTTGTGGAAAAGGGTAGAGATGGGAAAGGACACTGATGTTTTCTCAATTCCATCTCCCTATGTTGTCACCAGAGTACAAAAGTGGACATAGGTTCAGCCTTAAGGCACCCTGTATAATTTCATTCAGTTTCACCACTTAGTCTCTCAGACTAAACAGGGAGTTCTATACATCTTCTCTCTCTTCTTGTTGCAAGCATGTACATCTACCAGTAGACATTTGATGGGGCTACTTAATTCCAAGTAATATTGCCCTAAGAGCTCTGTCCAGTCAAAATAATTAGTTGTGTTTTAGAAACTGAATTGACTGAGAGACTTGTCACACGATTATCCAGGAGCTTGTGACAAGTATGGAAATTGAGACTCTCCTTCAAATCCACTGAAGCAGAACCTGCATTTTAATGAGATTCCCTGGTAATTCACTTGTTCTGTCATGTATAAGAGGTGACAGATCAGAGAACTCATGGTGGTCTGGTTGGCTTTATGTATTGAAGCTACCATGTCTGAGTCATCCCTAGCAGGCTATCCTGTACCTGCTACTGTTAGTGATAATAGGCACCAACAGTTATATAATCTTAAGAGGAAAAAAATTAAAATTCATTACTAAAAGAAGGTAAAATAATCAGTCACCAAGGCAAACACACATTAAAAAAAGTTAAACTGGTGAAACAAATCGCAAAATCCATGCATTTCATACTGTTTTATCTTCTCAACTTGAAATCAGATAATTAATAGCTGATATTAAGGATACTGACATTCACTGAAAACTCTGAAGGCAGACCCATTGTCTCAGGCAGATAGAAGAGTAGAGACAGAAATATGATCTAGACAGTAAAGGTGGATATATTTGTTGTCATATATTTTACTTGTTTGTGAAACTTTGAACTTGATATTAAGTAATTAGAAACTATAAATGCTATTTGTGAAAGCAAATAGAGAATACATTTAATATATAATGTATAATACAAATAAATATTTACTAGTATTGGTAAGCACTCTTGGTAAAAGTAGAACTTTCAATAAGTTTATAATCTAGTGGGAAACAAAATATTCAATCCCAGCTATAATGCAAGTGATTAGGTAGGTCTACTGTTAAAGTGTTATGGAACAGGCACACAATGATCATTATACCCCACTGAAAAAACTAGGTAAAGTCTTATCAAAGAACAACTTTGATGCTAAATTTCTGTTCTCAGCATATTTCTCCTTTTACCTGAATGTTCCCCTGGGTTGTTTTAGCTATTATCATAGCTTACTGTTTAATAGGAAGAGCAGTTAGCGGTTTTAAAGTTGCATTTTTGCCCTTTCCTGTATGATGATGATTGTCTTTTCTGAGCACTTGCTGTTCATTTGTCTTGAATGTCCCAGATAGACCTCAGCTCCTCAAGAAACAGTCCTTCCTCTTTCTCCTTCTTGATTCTATGTTTCAGTGTATGATTCATTCAACCACCCAACCTTAAAAACTGATGGTGATCGACAGCCACTTCCCTTCATGCCATCGTCTAATCAACTCCTTACAGAATTTAGGCAGTAGGAATTATTTCACTTTTTCCTGACAATCTCTTCCAGACACATCTCCTTGACCAAGACAAGATTATGTATGATCTTTGTAGAGCTCTGCGGCAAGATTCCGCCATGTTTCAAATGAGCACTTTTCCTCTATCTCCTCTGTACAGCCACAAACCACAAACTCGTTGAAGTAATGGAGTAGCTGCTCATGTTTTTATCTAACTCTGGCATGGAGACTGATCCTAGTAAGGATACAATAAATGTGTTTTTGAACCGTTTGCTGATTCAAAAAGACTAGTTTGGATCTTGAAATCAGATAAGGTCAATAGCGCCCCCGCCCTGTAAGAAAAGGGATGGCATTGATTTTTATGTTCAACTCTTGAGCACCTCACAATTTAAAAACACAATACTGACCTCCAGAACTACTTTCCTACAGATATTTGTGTTTTCAGACCAATAGTGAAGGGACACTTTGAACCACTGCTCTGCAGTGCTAAGTGCCAGCTTGCAGCCTAATTTTGAGATGCTATCTTAGTATTGGAAGACAAAAGCAGGCAAATGTTCTGATTAATTTCATGCTCTATGTCATTATTATTCAACAACACAATTAAGCAGTGCTAAGCCATGTGATGGCACTGAAAGGAAATGTAGGCCTCCAAGTTAAAAGTGATGAAATGAAATTAAAGGGTCAGTCTGTAATAAGCTAAGAATCTTTAGCTTCATCTGGATGGTACTAATTAATAAACTGACTATGGGATTGTTGAGAGAAAGAGCAAAGGTAATTATACTTTTAGATTTATATATGATACAAAAAACTGCTAGTAAGTGTCATTTAGAGACAAAGGTGCAATTAAATTTCCTAGGAATGGGGTTTTAGTGGTGGGAAAGAAGTTGTGTAGTATCTTAATACACATGTGTAAACAGAAGTCCATCATGTGTTTAGTCCTATTTTATATGGTAAGCATAGTCTATGAACTCTTGATCAAGACCTGTTATTTATACATGAGGAGTTAAATGGCTGACAGAGTGATGGTACATTTAAACTTTGCATGACTTCAGTAAATCTGAGACAAGCTCAGGCCTGCCAGATTGATATATGAGAAGACTACACAATACTGTTTTTTTTTTAACCAGTTTGACTCACTAATATATATTTTAAAAATCTTTAGGAGAAGCTAAGCTTGTATAAAATATCAATGAAAAACATTGGCATTTTGACAATATAATTGCACACAAATTATGTAAGCAAGTCTATGGCTTACATGCTCTCAGTTACTCAACTCCTGGTCTGCTTTTGTCATTAGCACTCACTAGGTTGTTTTGTACCCAAGTATTATGCAAAGAAACATTGCTATCCAGGCCAGTCATGGGCAGCAAAAGACTCAAAGGCTTTAGTTATTGAAAACAAGTGTTATTCGTGTCAATAGCTGGGAAAAGTCTTTACTTTTGGCAGAAACTGTCCTTTGACAACTTGGAAGTCTCTTTTTTTCTTCCCTTTCAAAGATTCCCAAATAGTAAAGTTGAGCTGAATGGATATCTTCAACATCTACAACCAGGAAAAAAAAATGTGTTTCTGTGTAAGATAGTGAAAAATCTTTAGAAAACTGTCAGAATAGATTTGAACAGATCTCTTTTCTTATACTGCAAAAGCCTTTAATTTGTTACCATATCTTCAAGTGGGATCAGCTTCTAGTAAATTCCGCTCCTCTGCAGGGCTGTGTGGCTTTGCCTATAAAGCAGAAAGCAGAAGCAAGCTTTCATCTGGACACAGCAAACATTTCCATCTGCTAAAGTAGTCTAAGTGTCAATCCCCTCAACTAGTGGTGAGGAAATTGAAGTTTTTGACTGACTGAGTTCAGAGATGAGGATTTTGGTCTCTTCAAACAAATATATCTATATGTACTTCTTTTTGTACATTTATAATATATCAAGCAATGCAATCATAAGTGTACATAAAACAAATTCTTTAAGTATTTATTTATTTTTATTTTATGTGTATCAATGTTTTACCTGCATGAATATAAGTTCACCATGTACATGCAATGCCACAGAAGTTAGAAGAAGATGTTGGATCCTATGAAAGTGGAATTAAAGAAGGTTGTTAGCCACCATGTAGGTGCTAAGAACCCAACTAGTCCTTTGCAAGAGCAGTCAGTGCTCTTAAGTACAGCCATCTCTCCAGCCTCATAAAGCAACTTCTAAATGAACTCATTAATAGACGAAGATTAAATTTTCAATTTTCAGGTAGATATATTTTGGACATAAATTGTCAGATGGACCATTTTATATATTAAGGACTCTTGTGATTGATATTATCTGTGCTTGCCACATGGCTTTTCTCTCTGCCATTCTTTCCTTTGCATTTTAAATCCTGATGAAAATGGAGCTGTCTGCCTCCCATGCATACAGGCTATTTCATAATTTACACTTGTGCTAAAAAATTGCCACTCTTTTGTTTTTCATGGCTAACTCCTGCTGACATTTCAAAACTCAGCTGAATACTATCCTTGAGGAACCCTCTCTTTCTCTCTCTTAGTCAGGGTCTCTTTATAGCTCCAGCTGGAACTTACTATATAAACCAGGACCAGGGTGGTCTTGATCTCACAGAGATCCACCTGCCTCTGCCTCCTGAGTGCTGGGATTAAAGGCATGTAACACCATGCCTGGCACAGAAGCCATTCTTTTTTTTTAATTGAATTTTTGAGAATTCAATGCAATGTGTTTTGATAATTTTTAGACCACCTCCCTTATCTGCTCCCCCGTTACTAGTCCCTGCCTGATTTCATGTATTCTATCATATATAGTTTTAGGGCCTATCAAATTTGTGTCCACAATGCCCTTCTGTGTGAATCTATCCACTAGCACCTGGTTAAGGAAAACTGGTTCTTCTTCTCTCAGAAGGTATCTGTTGCCCTTAGTTCTTTACCTGTTTACCTACTTTCCCATATCTATGTTAGGATTTTGTCTTGCTTAAGCTTACGTGGGTCTTCTGCATGCTGCCTAAAGCAAAATAATAGTAGCTGGTTCTCTCTTATGATATGTGACCTGTGCGAGACATTCTAAATGAGTTCATTAGGGCTAGGATGGTTTTGTCTGCCATAACCCCCCTCAACCCTGCACAATTTTCCTATCAACATGGATCATGTTCTTGTGCCTACCTTCCTGAATAGACTGAAACTCTGAGAGCAAGGCCACTGCCTTTTACATCCTGGTGCAGCCTGTTGTTCCAATACTTTATATAATTAATTAAATACTCTGGAGTGCATTAGGGACTACAATAGATTTGTTGCCTTCTGGGGCATTCAGTTTATAGGACAAATACATAAATGTATGTGTAATTTCAAAGCAATATGACAGCACAAAACAAAGTGTCATACTTTATGTTTGAGATCAGGGATATGTTTAGGAAAAGAAATAAAATTTGAGAGCTGAAGGGTGAGGCAGAGGTACTTAGGCAAAGCTTGGGTCCCTGGGGAGCATTCTAAGCAGAAGAAAACACTGATTGAAGAACTTGTGTATCAAGTTGGTTATAACTTTTCAGATACTTATAGTGCTCTGCTGAGGAATAATTTGCATGTAGTAAGATGTGCCAATCTTGAGGATGTAGTTTGACATTTTCATATTTTAACATTTATATACACTTATAGAACTCCCACTAGCACACCTGCATAACATGCCCCCAATTTTTTAAACCTTTTTTAGTTTAGATAATTTTTTTAATCTTATGTGTATGAATGTTTTGCCTGCATGTATTTAAGTATTCCACATCTGTGCAATGCCCATAGAGGCAGGAAGAGGACGTCAGATCCTCTGGATAGTTGTTAGCCAGTGCTCTTAACCACTAAGCCATTTCTCCAGTCCTCCAACCCCCAATGTTCTTTATGTTCCCATTCTGGAAAAAGTCTATTCTAGGAAGTACACGTATTCTCGTATCTGTCACTCAGTGTAATCCTTTTAAAAAAGAGGAAAACATCTTGTTTAACAGATATGAGGATCAAGGATACAAGAAAGAGGGACTGTAAAGGGTGGCAGTTCAGGAAGGATCCTGAGGACCTACTGAGAGGCATGGACTTTGGCCTCTAAATAATGCCCAAGCTATTGAAGATCTGAATAAGAAGCTGGCATGGCTGGATTAGAGTATTAACAACTACACTAACTGAGGAGGTTTAAAACAGAAATAGAGATGGGAAGATAAATCAGTAGCTAAAGAGCTTGCAGCACAAGCATGAGGATCTGGGTTTGATTCCTAGTACTGACATTGAAAAACAGGCATTGCAGTGCTCACTTGTAACTCCATTGCTTGAAGGTAGAGACAGGAGGTTCACTGGGATGAAGTGGCCTGTCAGTCTAGCCTAAGCAGTGAGCCCCAGGTCCCTGTGAGAGATTCTGACTCAAAAATAAATAAGTAGATAAATAAGCCAAAAACAAGATGGATGGGCTCTAAGGAGGAATCATACTAGAGAATGTCCTCTGGTCTCCACACATACATAAATAGTCATACGTGTCACACCCCATATGTACTTGCACACACACATACACCCACAGACATATACACACACAAAGTGGAAATAAAAAGTTGATACAACATCCCAAGCAAAAGATAGAATTGCATAGGCACAAAATGAAGATAAAGTAAAACATATATTTGAGATGGATTTTGAAGCTTGTAGATAATCAGGAAATCACTTTCGAATTAACTGTTTTATTCTAGTAAAGAAGTTCATTTAAAAGTTGAGGTTGCCTTTAAACTGTTAATGCTATTTAAGGCTATAGAGAAATAATCAAATTAAGTGCTATGTATTATATTCTATGGTAACAAAGCATATTTTGATTCATTTTACTTTTATACCTATGAATGTATGAATTTTTTAATTGTTAAAAGTAGTTTTAAAATTTTAACTCATCCATGAAAACCTAAAAATTGTACATATTAGTTTCCATGATGTTTCATTCTATGCATACATTGTTAATCAGGTTAAATATATCTATTTTTCCATTTATCATTTCATATTGTGAAAACTTTCAAAATCCCCTTAGCTTTTTGAGGTGAAGAATTATGATTTCATCATATATCTAGTATTTTCTTTTTGTTCGTTTCAATCATTCCAGGTAATTGTAATGAGTTTTAGATTATTATTACACTTGGAAACTCCATATTGACTTCTTTACATTCTCAAAATATAACTTATTTTACTAGGACAAAACAGTATGTAGGATAAATATTCCAGAAATTTGCTATTGAGCACTAGTTCTCTTTATTAGGACTGAATTATTTAAACAAATTAGTTCTATTCTCAATATCTTAAATGGCATTTACATATTTCTTAGGTGAACATTCTATCGTACATCAAAACTATCTTTTATTTTGTTCGGTTTTCCTTTTTGAACAATCAAGGTAATTTACTAGTGTAATCAGTTGTTGTTTGTTTCTACATTTTGCAATTCTGATACCTGCTTCAGATTTTGTACCTAGCTGCTGAAACTGTGCTAACAGTCGCTGACTTACTTGGGTTAACTTCTTCTTCCTAGCATGGACAAGAAAGCGGTTTAAAACAAGGGACATTTATTGTCTCGTGGAGTGACTTAAAATCATGGGCACTGATTATCTCATAGTCCTGAAGGCCAGAAATTCAAAATGAGGGTGGAGCCCCACTCCTTTGGAAAGTCTGGAAAATGTCCTTTTCTGTTTGTCCTTAGCTTGGTGGTGTGCAGACAGTCTGGGTGTGCCTTGGCTTCAGACACATCACTGTAATCTTGACATCAGCCTTGCTGTTCCCGTGTCTCTGTCTTTTCACACCATCAATCATATTCACCAGAGGGCTCACTTTACTCCACAGTGACCTCATCTTCACTTAACTAATTAAAATTTTAGCAATCCATATTCAAATAAAGTCTGAAGTAGGAGAAGAAACCATACTGCTTCTTGGGATGGGACATAGCAAATAAACTCTGCCACCAGGAATTACCTATCAGCTGAACTCTCTTCTTTCTATGGTTTTCCGTTCATGTCCAAGATGTTTCTGATAAATCACAGAACCGTGGAGACCATGCAAAATACGATTTTCTTTTCCAGGCTTAGTCAATGCATGCACAGTCATTGGCAACACTTTCTTAAGCTGTGTGTTGTGTTCATAGAACCAGCACACTGTTTTTCATTCTCTGCTGTGAATTACTATAGGCTAAATAAAATGAAACTCTTCAAAATAGCTTTTGTTTCTACATTCTCAATAGGATGAGCTTCCAACAGCGAAATGCTGAGTAATATGGTGGAGGATGGATTTTAACTGCTTCCTTAGACTTGGGAAAACGTCATTTGTACTGTTTTACTCTAGACAGATCTGAATAATTCAGTTACTGAAGTTCTAAATTTCCTCAGTAGCCTGATCTTCCCCTTTCAATTCTCCTATCATTGAACAGCACTAGACTGACATTTAATACATTTCTTTCCAAGAGGAGACTCAAGGAAACAAAGGTGACTATGATATACTCAAAGCTTTCTCCTTAAATGACTAAATCAAGGACTATTTTTCCAGGATACTTTTCTTAATGACTTGCACATTGGGTTATGATGTATACAAGATTAGAAAGGAGTTAGACCAAAGTGATGACAAACATACTAGAGAATGTAAACAGTTGTTGGTCTCTTCTCTATGGTGCTTTTATGATTTACCATTATTTTTTTATTTATTTTTGTTTCAGCTGAAAGAGACATCAGTGTCTACTGTGGGGTGCAGGCCATTACGATGAAGATTAATTTTTGTACAGTCCTTTTCTCGGGTTATTCTGAAACAGATCTGGCACTAAATGGAAGGCATGGGGATTCCCACTGCAGGGGGTTCATCAATAATAACACCTTTCCAGCAGTGGTCATTTTCATCATCAATCTCAGCACCTTGGAGGGCTGTGGAAACAACTTAGTGGTAAGATTAGTTTGAAATTCTGTGCAAAGTCTGGGATCATAAATAAAAAAAGCTCCCCATTTCATGAAATAATCAGGAGCCCAATCTATCTTTCAGGAAAAAGAAATTCCAATAAAGCCAAACAAATCACCTTTTTTTGCCTGTTTTAAACTTGCACTCCCAAATATACAATCCTGTCTTAAGATAACGGTGATGTTGGCAGTAGCTGGGCTACTGAGAGGCCTGGGGTTAGCTGTGCTGCCTGAGAAGTATTCTGTTGTTAGACTGAATGTTGACTGGCATTTGTAAGGTCTTTATGCTTTTATGGAAGTGTCTGATCATGTGAACAATGTTTGTTCCATGTTTGACTGTGATCTCCTTGGCCTAATGCTTTAGTGACCTCATTCAGTAAGAAAGATTAAAGATGGAATAGAACACTTGGAATCTTCTTTCATGTTTACCCTTGACAGATTGATCTCATCAGTACTTTGTAAAGGTTATTTGTGTTTTTGGTGTGAAGTTCTTCATTGTATGAAACCGTCCTTTGCATTTCAAAGTGGTTATCTTACTCAATTCTACCCTTGAAATCCTGATAGCACACTCTCGCCTGTCATCTCAGCAATCATAACAGTGCTTTGAATATTTCTGCCCTGATTGGGAGCTCATAGTCTACACCATTCATTATTTTACTAATTCATTGAACACCAGAAACAGAATTAAAGAAGAAAGGGGTATTCCATGGAGTTAAAATTAATGGAAAGTAATATATTGTGATGGGAGCATTAATTACATTCAGTTTCACTTAGTTCTATATTTTATTTAGCTTGCAAAAAAAATCATATTGATAAAACCTAATAAAAAATGTGATACAAAGTATGCCAAGGCTTAGCTCAGTAAAAGAGAAATTGGCTTTCATTTTCCACAAATTATTGGTAGGGATTAAGAGGGAAGGCTTGATTATTCTAAGGGCATGGTATCTAATATTTGGGGGCATTTCTAGGAGACAGGGGAAGAGATTTATATGAATCACCTTCTTTATCTTATCCCAAAGGGCAGTTAGAATATTGTGCACATGACCATTTCCAAGGTTGTGTATTGTTGACTCTTTTTATTAAAAACGTTTATTCATCTCCCTGAGTTGTGTGCACAGAGGTTATGAAGTGGGCCTAAGGGAGAGCGAGGCAGGTTGATTATTGCATGTCTTGTTTCCAAATGGAGGGAGGGAATAGGGGTGGGAGTCAGAGGAGACTCCTCTCCTCCCAACACCCTCCAAAAGCTCATGTTCATAGATTTAAATCACTGTTGCCTTGCTGGCTAAAAAAATAACCCAGGAGACAAAGCAGGAAAGCTGTTTCTTTGTATATGTGTGCTTTTCACTTTGAGGCAGCTAGCTGGTATAAAAAAATGTGTGTGTGCACTGGTGTGTATGTGTATGTATGTATGTGTATGAGTATGTGTGTATATGTTTAGGTATGAGTGTGTTGTGCGTGTGTGTGTATGAGTATATGTATGTGTCTGTGTGAGTGTATGTATACATGAAAGGATATGTGTATATGTGAGTGTATTTGTATACATGTGTATGTGTGAGTCTATGTGTCTGTTATATGCATGTATGTATGTGCATGTGTGTATATGTATGAGTTATATGTGTATATATGTTTGTATATGCGGTGTATGTCTGTGTGACTATAATAGTGTATGTGTATATATGGGTGTATGTGTAAGTCTATTTGTGAATGTTATGTGTGTATGCATGTGAGTATGTATGCATGTGTGAATTATATGTGTGTGTTTGTGTGTATGCATGGTACATATGTCTATGTGTCTGTGTGTATATGTGTACATGTATGTATGAGTGTTTGTGTGAGCGCCTGTATCTCTCTCTGTGTATTGTTTTCACAGAACTGCTAACCACAGCTAGTGAATCAGACAAATAGTGGGCAGAAGAGAAGAGTTTCTTGGTTTCTGTATTTTACCCTGGATGTCACAGCTTTGGAGTCTGCTCTGAGGCCATTCCTACATCAGCAAAAGACTTCTGAATCTCTGGATTAGAGTGAAAAATGCTCTCTGCCTATGGATTCTTGCCCCACTTGTGAATATCTATGTAACCATCTTAGCTCTGCCCATGTACATTTAGACTTGTGCATAAAGTTTATCCTATTGTTGAAAATCCAGTATTTCAGGTCATAGCAAAGTCTCCCTGAAGCATCTAGTGAATGATGTTATATTTGGCATGGTGAGAGAACAGCCGTGTCCTTCCTTGGTTTCATGGGGATCATGAACACTATTATTCCTAAAGTGGTAGTTTTTCAGCTATAATAAGGTTGGAGAATTCAACGAAAGCTAAGCACTCAAGATAATACACATGGATGCAGCATTTCCCCATAATTTCTGGGGGTTTGTGATCCTCTTTTATGAGAATGAGACTCATTTATGAGAATGAGAATCTCTATGAACCGTTTAGGAGGTCCCAATCCTCAGAAAATTTGTAATTTTCATTTATTTGTTCAAAAATAATTTGCGAGGCTCACAATGATGGCACTGTGGTGAAGACACAAAAGATCCACATGGGTCTGTCCACCAAGAACTCTGAGGATAGCTGAGGGATCAGAGCAAGCAGGCTACTCATGTTCTGTAGAGGTACACACTGCATGTGGTTGAGTTGGTAGTTTTACTAGGGAAGATCAGATGTTGCAAAGGGGTAACAGATACTGATGAAAAGAGGAAGAAAGAGGTCACTGAAGGAGTAAGCATAAAGACCAGAGAAAGAAAGACCTTGGGACAAGAACATTTTATCAAGAGTGGGAAGCTGGGTATGGTGGACCAAAGGTGGGAAGATTATCTGTGAGACCGAGTCCAGCCTGATCAACATAGCGAGTTCAAGAGAGTGGAAGCCTTGAGTCCTAGGGACTTTCCATAAAGGAGACTAAAAGGAAAGAACCAATCTACAAAGCTGTCCTCAGACCCACAAACATGTGTCCCTCTCTCTCTCTCTCTCTCTCTCTCTCTCTCTCTCTCTGTCTCTCTTCCACACACACACACACACACACACACACACACACACACTGATAACGAGTTTAAGACTGGTGCTAAGAAACAATAGAGGTCTTTAAACCATGCCAGAAAAGCTGGACATTAGCAATGGGAATTTTTAAAATGAATTTTTGACCTTTGGATATGTAATCTCTTTTCATTCTTATTTATGAAGTAAGAGTCAAGTGTCTTTGGTACACATCAGGTTCCTTATTTTAAATGACAGGCTATCACATACAAATAGCATAATATATAATTTCAATTCAAAAGTGTGTAATAGTTGAACTAGAACCTAGCAATGATATGGTATAAGTTTTGTTTTCTTATAGAGTACATAGGTTTGTGCAGGCAAGAATTAATCACTGAACCTGATGCATTGTTCTAACAGGTATCCACAGTTCCTGGTGTCAGTGCTTCTGGAAATGCAACTTCAGTACAGATAGGAAATATCTCAGGATATATTGATACTCCAGACCCGCCAACAGTCATCAGTTATCTACCTGGGCTTCTTTACAAATTTAGCTGTAGTTACCCGCTGGAATATCTGATTAACAATACCCAGCTTGCTTCGTAAGTCCATGTGCTGTTCTTACTTTTTCATATTGTCTTTATGACTGAGTCATTTCTCATTTTGAGGGAACCAAAACAATGTATGCTGAAAAGAAGTTTTGAAGTCTTGCATTGTTCTGTTTGATGCATAGCTCTTAGTCACTTCATTGCCGAGATCCGCCTGTCCTCTCCTTCCACACGTTCTCATTGTTGGAGAAGTCTTTGTGACTTCTACAGAGGAGCACAGATGCTTGTTATTCTTGAGGAAAGTGTCATGACCCAGGGCCAAGGATCCCTAGAGGAGGCCTGAGGTTCTAGAATATAGTCATATCTTCACTGATCATTTCCAAAAATGCAGACTCCAAGATTATGGTTATTCCCACAGTGTGATCACACAGACTTGTCAACTCCCTTTAAGAAAATGAGATGACTGAGTGAAAAGTTTTCCTCTCCAGTTTGAGGGTCTTCTGTTATGTAATTCTACTTATTATTTAATCTGAGTACACAGGACTATAGAGACTACATTTTGTCTTAGGTATAAAGATAACTCATAGATGATTTTCATATACAGTGATACTACTTTGATCAAAAGTAAAACTTTGATGTGTAAAGACCTTCATCTGAGGATTCAGATGTAGAGGAAAGCATCTCTCACTCTGTCCTCTGCACCCTACAATAAACATGTTGCTCCTCAACCTGAATATCTAAGGAATTTGTTCATTTAGTTAAAGTTTATTACAGTTCTTTTACTTACCATGCATTATTTTTCTAGTATAACCGAAGTTGAACGAATTCCTGACATTATAGAACTTCTTGTAGAATTGATGAAATTTTATTTGCCTCAGAGTCAAATTCTTATGAAATGAGTATTCCTGCAAAAAAACCCTCATATATATAATACTAAATAAAAAAGATGTCTTGATCAATAAAAAGATCATAAATGACAGTCTGTCTTTATTTGATCCCCTTCTTTTTTATAACTTAGTTTTTGGCTATTTAAATAGTTTACCCACTCTAGACCAAGTTGAAAACATGCCAAGCTAACTGAAGAGTTTTATTGTCTGAAATCTAGCATTCAGGCATAACTAAAACTTTTCATTTAAAATCTCATCAGTTCTTTCCCTCTTCTACATCTGTTTTAGGTCCTCGGCTGCTATTTCTGTGAGAGAGAACAATGGAACATTTGTCAGCACTTTGAACTTGCTCCTTTATAACGTAAGCTGATGTATGAAAGATGTTATTTTCCCTTTCACTGTGTGAGGAGTCATTCATATGAATAGCTTTTATATAAAAAATCTGCTGAAAGTCACATTAACCCTGCTGTACTTTGGTAACATTTATCTATCTTCACTTCCATTTTCATATATCTTACTCATAAGTGTATACTATAGGCTCCATTATATTTTCTAAAAGTCGATAAATGATTGAAATGTGATTCTATAATAGTTACTCCAAGGATCTATGTTTTTTGGCGTATCTTTATATTTATTTGAACATATATGTATTGTGTGTGTGTGTGTGTGTGTCTACATTCTGGGTTAAGATTTGGGGAATAATGGCTTTTGATATGAAGATATGCAAAATTCAAACAATAATTCTCTTGGACGCATTATTGATGATATATTAATATTTTGAATATGGGTTTTGCTGATAACAGTTCTGTCACGTCTGAAATAATTTGAATTGATGACATAGCATTGTCTAAACTTTTGCCATGTAAATATCGACAGTGGCAGTAAAATGTGAAAAATACATGGGTTTCTATTTATAACCGTTACATTAATCCCCCAAATGATATTTTCATGTTGATTAAAAATTTTATTCATACATTTTAAATGCCTGATTTAAATATCAATTTTTCAATCTATCAACCAACATTTTTGTAAATTATGAATCTGATTTTTGTGTTATTATTCATGTCATCAAGGCACTGAGTTATAATTCATGCAACGGATTTAAAAGTCAGTCCTTTATACTCCGAATATAATGAGCTATAAATATTGTAGTAGAACATTTTCCAAAGGCATTTAAAAAATCATGTTTAGAAGTTTGTAGTTTGACACCACAGAGTTCTAAACAACAAATTAAAATGGGTTGGAATGGAGATTGCCTTTCTGTCATGTCTAAGCTTACTTCTGCAAAGAAAAGTGGCCACTTTACTTGGTTCTACAATGCTTAGCAACTGTGTATCTATATTTGTTCCAAATATGACCAGATATTTATTGTTTCTTCATTAGAAGGTATATCTCCCCTAGAGAAGTTTTGTTTGTACCCCTTAGGTATGCTTCAAAATTATGTTACATGTCTTCTATCTCACTCTTTCTAACTTGTTAGGGGAGGAACAGTTACACTTAGTGTGGGTGCCACACTTTCATTTCTATGCATATCAAGACATGGTGCACACAGTTGGGAAAATTATATTTATAAAAACTAACTTATCAATGAGATATCTATACATGAAAGTTATTTTTAACTTGAATTGTGGTCTTTTCTTTGTGTAATTTAAATTAACCGTTTTCTCTTCTGTGGAAATAGAAAACAAAGCTGCCTTTTGTGTTTGAATGGTAACTAAATGTCAATGTTTTCTGAATGGGCAAAGAAATAGGGCTGGGCAAAGAGAGAAGAAAGTAATTGACAACTCATGGTCCACTACAACTGGGTCATACATCTTATGGGTATACTTCTTGTAAAGAAAGTCATCATTCTTGGGGACAATACTTGCGAAAGCATATGATGAAGGAGTAAGGTCGTTACTGAGGTGTAATTTACTAGGATATATTGGAATAGCAATCTGGAAACATAATGAAGTAAAAATGCTACCTGTCAGTATGGCTAAAGAAGCTATTATCATTTATCACAGAAACAGAGAAAATAATTAGAAATGTGTAGTGTATAGTTTCCCAAGTGTGGCATGCAATCTCTAGTTTGCCTTAGTTTATTTGGGAATGGAATGTTCCCACATGGATGTGATACTTCCAAAAGTGAAATATCCAAACTCTTACTGTTTTTAATGTTAAAAATTCTAAAACAGTTGTTTTGTTCCAGCCCTATAAGCAGAATGTGCTCCACATTTTGCCTTTCTTTATTGACTTTAAAATTTCATAGTTAACATTAAAAATGTTCTTTTGCTATAAAAAAGCAATTTCTTTAGAGTTACTATATTTTGGAAAACAATTTTTCTGTAAGCTAAATGATTTGATTACTCAGATTTTGAGTGCTTTTCTCTTTGTATTTTATATTTTTTTAATTATTAAAAATAGATACAACTTTTGAATTTCTAATTTGTTGCTTTAATTTACTGCTCATTTGGGGAATCGTATGGATAAATTCTTTAGAACTGGATTCAAATAAGGTAAAGAAATTTTGGACAGGATTTTTTTCTTTATTTTTGAGACAGGGTCTCCCTGTAGCCCCAGCTGTCCTGCAACTTGTTATGTAGACCAGGCTGGCTTTGAACTCACAGAGATCCACCTGCCTCTGTCTCCCAAGTGCTGGGATTCAAGGCTTTCGCCACCATGCTTGGCCTTTGGACAGGACTTTTATGATGTGTTTTGGCAACTCAGAGAGTATGTTAGTCCCAGGTTTTGGTTTTCAAATTTCAAATGACCAGATAAATGTTTTTTATAAATGAAAGATTATGAAAAATTAGCACCTGGCACTCCAGTAGTAAAGGGCTTAAATTGTAGTACATACAATTAAAGAAAAACTGAAATTTGGGGCTGAAGAGATGGCTCAGCTCTTGCAGAGGGCCCAGGTTCAGTTCTCAGCACCCTTGTGGCAGTTAATAGCCATTGATAACTCCAGCTCCATGGGATCTAAGGTACTCTTCCTGACTCAGTGGACTCTGTACTCACAGGCGCACTTACATGCCGGCAAACACTCATACACATAAAATAGAAATAAATCTCCCCCCCAGATTTCAAAAGAATATTAAAATTAACATCAACATAAATAATGGAATCCTAATTTAAACAAAATAAATAGTTGCAATTGAATACTAAAGAAATTAGTTATTAACCGTTGACCATTGAATGTAATTTAAATGTAGTGAACATTAATGATTATGTGTGGTTAAATCATAGAAACAAACATGGTTTATGCATTGAAATAAACTCATTGCATCCATATGGGCTAAAGGAAGTTCTGGCAAGAAACAGAATGCAAAATAAATCCCCTTTAGAGCTGGTTCTATAGATGTGTGTTTGCTTGCTTGCCCTTTGTTTCTTTAACACTGATTTAAGTGGTAAACATGCTGTTTCTGGGAAGGTAATGACATATGGATTATTTATTATTTCATCATTAGGACTCAACCTACAGAGAGCAGTTAATTATCCCAAGTATAGGATTACCTTTGAAAACCAAAGTATTTGCAGCTGTGCAAGCTACTAATCTGGACGGCAGGTATTTTCATGCTCTTCTGTCTAGCCTCCTGGGTTATACTAGCTCATTTATTTTAAAGCTTTATTTGAAACATGCTGTCATTGCAACACCATTTAGTCATGCTAATGAAAAATTAATAATAAATTATGAGGTTTATGAAAGTGTTACATATTTTATATCATTAATCAGAAAATAACAAATCTTCCCATAAAGGAGTGATAGTGACTGGGAGAAACCATGTGAAGATCTCCTGAGATGGCAGAACGCTCTGCTTCTTCATCAGAAAGATGACTAGCTATCTAGCGTTTGATATAATCTTGTGATTTGTGTGTTTTCTGTATATATTCTCTTTTTTAAAGTATCACAATAGAACCATTGTTGTAAAGCTCTGTACCAAAATTATACAAAACAATTTTCAGAAGGAACTTTGCAAAAATCAACATCAGTGATTTTCTAGGATGCCTAGAAAATTCAGTTTGATCAAAACTGAAAGAGATTCTATCACTCAGGAGGCTGAGGAAGGAGGATCACATGTGTGAGACCCATCTGAACTAATATCAAGAATTGCCTCAAACAAAAACAAAACAAAAGCAAAACAAATAAAAAATCCTCTAACAAAATTCAAAAGTTAAAGATCTATCTAATCTTGCCCATGTAAGGTATGCAACATGTGATCGTTTATTTGGGGCTTGTGTACTTTTATTTAAACTTGGCATCTGGGGAGGTTGGTATACCCTAAAATAGTGGTTCTTCTCCACCATCTCCCTTTATCTTTAATCAGGGAGTACACAATATGTGACTATTTAAAATCATTTCACTAAGTGTAGGAATTTCTTTTCCTATTATTAACGGTTGCTTCTTATGGAAGTATTTGTTTGTTTGTTTGTTGGTAGTGCAAAGAGCTGAAATGAGGCAGTGTAAAAATCTCAGTTCAATCTGACCTTAGGCGAGCCGTGTATCTGCTAATGGCTTTCTTCTAGTAGTGAAGTCTCTATCATGGGCTGCTATTCCTCCTCCCACTAACTCCTGGTGCATATTCATCCACAAAACTCTTTTCCTGTGTTTATTGTTATTCTGTTGTAGTATGTTAGAGAGAATAAGTTCTGTATACAAAAGAACATTCCTCATACTGAAATGAATCTGTGTGCCTGTGTAAGTCACTTTGTGGTTTTGTTTCTTCAGACTTTGACTATTCACTTGCCTTATTTGTGTGTGTGTGTGTATGTGTGTGTGTGTGTGTGTGTGTGTGTGTGTGTTTGGGTTTTTAGTCTCAACTCCATTTAACAATTTGTTCCAGATTTTTAAATATAATAATTTTAGGAGAAATGTTTAATAAATAAGAATTTTTGCAAACAATTAATAAAGGAATATTCCACAAAGTAAGAAGTTTGTTAATACTTCCTCTGTATTAATTACTGACATCTCAGTGAGTACATTGATTCCAGACCATGTTTGCCTCTCTCTGCAGATGGAATGTCTTAATGGATTATTGCTACACCACTCCCTCTGGGAATCCAAATGATGATACTCGGTATGATCTCTTCCTTAGGTAGGTGTCTCAGTCTCAGAGTGATACCAAAGACCCAATTTTAGATAACTGAAATGGAAAATCTAGATCTGATAAGCAAATTAGTCAATGCTGCTCTAGCTTTTGAACTTAAAGTTTTACATTTTGAACTTTGAGTCTGGAAGTACAGAAGTTGAGAAGAGTTTTCAACAAAAAATTCTGATAAGCCTGTTGTAGAATGAGAGTTGTAACTAAATTATATCCACCAGCAATGCTTTATTCATGTTTGGGAGACATGGGGATATTTCATTGGCTTAGGAAAAGCATGGTGAGGATATCATTCTCAATAAAAAGCAATGGGAAGGTATTGCTTATTGGCAGTCATACCATTTCATCGTGTCAAAAGGAGAGTGAAATTAAAGTAATGGTCTGGATAATTTAGATCCAAAAATGCTTTTGTTCATTTATCAGTATTTAATATGGGAGCAAAATTCAGACTACCATTCTGATTTTTAAATCAGAGCCAATAACTTCAACTTTAGTCCCAGGAGACAATGATGGAGTAAATACAATCTTTGTATGGGGAGAGAGGACATTGATCATAAATCCATTTAATCATTCCAACTCTCTTTCAGCATTTTTATCTGACAGCAGAAAAGACTTGAGAGTTAGGCAATGTCTTCTAATCATGCTCCTGAAATGCAGTTGGCTCAGATCATTTCAGATTATTGACATATGATAGGAGTAACATAATGGAAAACCAAAGAATACGCTTTATTGGCTAATCAAGGTGAAGATGATGTTCAAAGAATATGGACAAACTGACACTTCTTTTCTTATTGCTGGAAATGGTAATCTGAGGAAGACTTTTAAGACAGAATGTCAGTGTACATGAAAAGTTTAAAAGATTTCATATTGTTTTATTTTATTTTTTGAAGTTGAGACGTATATCTTACTATATTTATGATGTTCTAGTGTATCAGTGTTACTAAAAATAGTAAAGAACGGAACAAACTGTGTATTCAGCAATAAAAAATGACCAGGTGAATGATGGCGAGTCAGTAAGTTGAAGAGGTCACACAGGTGCCACAGTGATGTGGCGAGTTATTAAATGGAAAAAAAATGGTAATTTAATTTTACCTTTTGCCCTTTAATCCTCTTGTTACTTCCACCTTTGGAAACTTAAAAAAGTTTGTGTTAAGATATGCAAGTTAAGACCAGGCCCACATATTTATACATGCAGTAGGACACACTTTCATAAAAGCAAACACAGTAAGCCGAAAGTTCACCATAAACATTTATATATGGAAGAACTGTGTATTATTTTGTTTTAACATTTCTTTTCCAATATTTATATAATGATCACAAATTAATACTGTGGAATGTGGTCATTAGACTTCTAGAATGAATATGATTTTAATCTTTTCAATTTTCTTATTGGAAATTGCCAAGGTTCAAACAAGGGTAGTGGTGGTAGCAGATGACAGAAGCAGCTCCGAGGCGTGTGCCTAGAAGGCGTGGCTTCTCTCTGAGTGGGTCATGTTGGGAGCAGGGCTGAGGTTCAGCCACTGCCAAGGATGGGGAATAGCAGGAATGATGCTGGGAGCGAGTTCCTGGAGCCTTTCCAGTGACCCCTTGAAGTGGTAAAGGCCTCACCAAGGAACATTTGTCTCTATTTCTGGAGGCCAGGCTGGTCAGTGAACCCTCTGAATGTCTTAAAGATCAAACTGGTAAAGAAAAAACTCAGCTACGCAATTTTTGTAAACAATTTGTAGCTGAGCAGTTTGTAAAACAGAGGAGGGAGTCCCTGAGTTGAAAAAACCTAGAAAGGTCATTACCATTCCACATTGCCATAGTAATCCCCGAAAGCACTGGTTCCAGCGAAATCCTATACTTCAAATACAAATGTTAACCACGAAAGGCATTTCTTTGCCGTGTTGTAATTTACTACAAGAAGAATTTTGAAAAAAATTGTTTTAAAGTGTTTTAAAGATGAATTCACCAGAAAGAAATGTCATAGAGTAGAAATATTTGTATTTTAACATTCCCACATTAATTTTAAAATAATTAAAAAGTAGTTATAGTTATAATAATAGAACTATATGATTCTGCGTAAGCAAAACCAAAATAATAAAGGTTAGGTCTAGGAAATATGAAAAAGGAACTGGAAATTTTAAAGATGGAAAGAGAAGAGATATTTAGAAATATTCAAGGGAGCAAAGCCACATGGGAGTAGAAAATAAAGTGTGGAAACCAAAACCATTACATGAAAATATAAAGGATCAGATATAAAGAGAAAGATAAAGGAGAATGATGTAGAAAACAGAAATGAAAATAGGTACAGGGAATAAAACCATGCATACATGTAGCCGTCTATATATGTGCCATTATATAACCATAGTGTCGTCATCATATATATATACGACGAAGTTCCTCCCAAAGAAGTCAACTGTTCTTTAAAATATAATTTAGAAATACTTTCTGAAATTGAAAAAAGTTTGTATCAACATAGTGGAAAATGTTCTCGATGAAGTCAAAGCAATCTGAAATTGGAAATTTGAAAAAATTTAGCAACACATAGTCAAAAACGCAATAAAAGTTGCAGACCTTATCTCTCGGGTAAGTTAATTCTGAAGCGCAATTGAGTAAGAATGCAGAAGGTCTAAACGACATGATTCATGACCTACATATTGGGGCTAGGCAGATGGCTCGTTTGGTAATGTACTTCCTGTGTGACCTGAATTAGATCCCTAGTGTCCAAGTAAAGAAGCTGGGAGCAGTGGCTCACACTGGCGGAGGCAGAGACAGGAGAGTTGCTGGGACTCCCTGCCAGTCTGCTGCCAGCTCACCAGCTCCCAGTTCAAAGAAATATTCTGTCTCAGAAAATAAGGCGGAGAGTGATTGATGATGAAACACAAGGTAGACATTTAGGCTCCACATGTACATCCATACACATGTGCACACACATGCATCACACACACGCAGGCACGCGTGCACACACCGATCTATATATTGAGAGATAGATAACAATTATAATACTATCAGGAAATGGTAAGTCCTCATCAGTTACAAGTTTTAAAACTTATAACTGACACTTGTTTCTAAATGTTACAAACCAACATTTTAAAACACATTATGAAAATGGTTATTAGAAAACAAATAGATATAAGCTAACGTGATAAAGAAAAATGGGTAACTGAACCACATGCAAAATGTCAGGTCGGAATGAACTCGGAAGTGCAGACTACCATCCACTAGATATCACAGTGAAAGCTCTAAAATTAGAAAGGAATGTGATATTGTACGAGAAAAAACACAGATAAAACCTACAGAGTAGTGAGTAAAGAATAGATCTCCAGGTGAGAATCCAGAGTCTTACGGAGTGTGGTACCCAAAGCAAGTGTGTGAACAGGGAATTAAAAACACAGCTCTAGATAATTAACAGTCAAAAGAGGAAAATTAGTATCAGATCTACGTACTCACTCCGTCTAGCAAAGTAAAATCTAAACAGATGATTCATTTAAGTACTAAAAGAACAATTTTAGAAGTAACAATAAAATTTGCAAAATACCTTTAAAACTTTGGAATAATGCCAAACAACAAAGTAGAACAACTTGCATTTTATATAAAAAATCAGGAACAATTCATCCTAATACATGAAGATCTAGTAAGACTCACAGAGGAAGGCCAAGGCATAGTTGAAGTTTGACAAAGGAAGTAAATAGTTCTCAGATAAAGAAACAAGAATATATGTGCAAAGATAGACAAACTCATTCACATTAAGAAAAGTTTGAAATTAAAGTGATATGATATTATTACTGCCAAATATGAAACAATCCTATAGATATAGAATCATATACATATTATTTATATTATACTATATTATATTGATTTTTCTTGTAGTAAATTACAATCCTCTAGATATAGAGGAAAAAACATATGATATAAAATTGTATATGTAATTGATGAAGATTCAAGGAAAGAAAGATTTCTCATAAGTTTCTGGTTAAATCCAAAAATGAAACAGCATTTATTGAAGAAAACATGGTAATATTTATGAAATTATCTTAGAGATTTGTATAACATCATGTACATGTTAAAAATGATGCATTTCTGGGTACTAATTAGTTTTTGTTTACAATGAACAAATTATCAAAAAAATGATGCAAGTGTACATAAATAAGAAATTGATAAACACTAGCATATAAGTAAATTGAATGCAAAATGGTTGTTTCAAAAGGAATGAGAGGGCTCTTTAAATATTCGTATGGAAAAACCCCCCCCAATATGAATTGCTAAGGAATAGTAAGAATATAGACTTATTTTTTATATGTCCTGGGAGAGGGCAAAGATAAACACAATGATCATGTCTGTACGGTTTGCATGTGGAGATGGTGTGGATGACGGGAGACTTTTCATGATATTTATTTCACGTTATTTGGATCTTTGAATCCTGTTATAGTATGATCCTCCTAAAATCTACAGTGATACTGTAATTAGAAATTGTTTTGTTTAAACTGTATGATCCAGGTTGTCCTTGTTAGAACTACTGAATCAGCCTTTGCTCTTAAGGGAAATTTGTAACACAGCATGGTTCTGCTCTCTTATAATGTAATGGGGATAACCTTAGTTTGGCTCAAAGTTATCTCCAATTCCAAAAGATTGATACTTTCCAATGATGTTGTGTTTTCACACTCTCTAAAATGTAGCTGTGACAAAGATCCTCAGACCACCGTTATTGAAAATGGCAGAAGCCAGCGGGGCCGGTTTTCATTTGAAGTGTTCCGTTTTGTGAAACACAAGAATCAGAAAATGTCCACTGTCTTCCTACATTGTGTTACCAAGCTCTGCCGAGCCGAGGACTGCCTTCTCCTTATGCCAGTATGTTTATAAGCAATTCTATTCTAAATTTCTGAATTGAGGTAAGCTGAAAACTCAGGGTTTTATTTTCACGTGGAAAGTGATAGCTATAAGTGTTTGCTCATTCCATAGGAATTTATTGACTGCTTACTTGTGTCAAACTTACAGAGATGAAGCCTTCACATATTCTGAATTGAATAGGCTTATCATTTAGGACTGTGAAAGAATCACGGGACTAAAAGCAAGACAAAAATTATACCGTGCAAAGGGAGGCAAGTATACAGGCTATAGTAAGAGACAACGCTTGTCATTTGAGAAAGACAGACAGAACAGTCTGGTATAACTGACAGAGGTGGATCCATGTGTGATTCTGACGATGGATGAACCTCAGTGGTGCAAAATCAAGTGTGAGACAGACACATGTTGACAGAGGGATTGGAGCAGAGGATGGTGGGAGACATGGGGAGGAGTCAGGCTGGTGCTGAAAGGTAGATAAGTGCCTGATGGATTAGGAATTCTTTCAGTTGAAAGTTAGTCTCTGAAAGATGGGGATCAAATAAAGACCATCAAAATAGAGATCCAGTTAGATGGGAATTAAAAAGAAATCTGAATGTCTATTTGGATGGGCTCCCTACAGTTAACAATAATACTAACCAGACAACAAATACAAGCAGGTTTTAAAGATTACAGTAGCTTTAATATGTTTATATTTATATCCAACCTATGCATAAATAGGAAACTGTTCAACTCATTGATTTCTTTGGTCTTAGCTAGCTATATCAGGTGGAGCCAAATGCAGAGTCCACATTATCTTGGGTCTGTGCTGACCAACATTTTAGGGAAGAATTTATTAAAGGCTTGAGAGAAATAAAAGTAGCAAAGTTTGATAAACAGAGCTCTTTTTCAGGAAAGTCACTGAGCTATGTTAACTAATGAGGCAGTGCACAATTACAGCAGGAGGAAATAAGAAATGTGGTCCAAGCCAGGAGAAGAAACACTGTAGCTGTTATATGCAAAGTAATTAAATAAATGCACAGAAGGAAATGAATAAAATTAAACATGTGGTATCTCTTCCAAAAGAATCTGCTTTCCAAATGGCCATAAAGAAACAATTTTGCACTTGTGTGGAATTTCATTTGTTTTCATTAACACCTCAGATTTGTGGCAATAGAAAAAGGAGAGATGCTGAGAGCAGGACAACTTGGAGCCCTCAGACCACTTCCGGAAATGCTGTCCTCTCTGCTGGTCCCATCATCACCCGGAGTGGTAAGAGTGCTTCTCTTTCTGTTTATAGCAGCAGCAGGCTCTAAAACTGCAGGTTACTTGACCTCTAACAAGAGATCCAAGTAAATGTTAAAAAGTACAGTTAGCAATGAGTCAGGATAAACTAGTAAGCAATTTTAATTTCACAGAAGTTTCCCGTTTACTCAGTGTTCACACAAAAGACAATACTGTCTTCCCTACATTTCCTTTATACAAACACATACACACACACACACACACACACACACACACACACACACACGCGCGCGCGCGCGCGCGCGCACACATGCACACACACAGACACTCGAACATACACACTGCTGCAAATACTTTGTTAATTCTGGGCCTCCAGTCTATGCTTCCAGCTTTGTTTCCTGTCTGTTATGGCACACCTATGTGGGCTACACCCACTGTTTCCCTTGTCATCTGATTTCTCGTGGAACTTGATGCCTAGGAGACACTTAAAGTCTGGACAGTCACAGAAAAGTAAAGTCTTCATTGCTCCGATAAGACAGTTTTCTCAGGCTGGAGTGAACGCTCAGCGATGAGGAGTAGTTGCTATTCATGCAAAGGACCTGAGTTTGGTTTCAGTTCCCGCACTAGGTGTCTCTCCAGCTCCAAGTCAATCTGATGCCTCTGGTCATTGCAGGTACTAACCACACACACACACACACACACACACACACACTCAAAAGTTAAAAATAAAATCTTTGAGACACCTCTCTCTCTCTCTCTCTCTCTCTCTCTCTCTCTCATTCTGTAAACCCTTTGCTTAATTCATAGCTTTTTCTTGTGAACTCTCTCCATCTTTGTAAATCAATCGACCAACCATGATTTAAGTTGCCGGTTTGAGTACCCATCTCTATCCGTGCCCATATATCCATGTGAGCAGATGGACACGCCATCTATGCATATCCATTCTCATCTACACAAATATTTGTGCACACATGCTTATACACAAACCACACAGATGCTACAAAAGGATTTGGATTTAGTTCTGTGTGAACCCAGAGACATCCAGAATTAATTGGAAAAAACAGACATATGGAATAACCCACACTGAAACTGAAGTTAGACCAATTTAACTCTAGGTCTAGATTTTTCTAAAAAGAGCCACATGATGATACTGTATTTCTTTGGGCAAGTGATTCTTCTTGTTTAAAACTGTACAGTTTTTAAATAAGCCTCAAAAGTCTTTGTAATGTAATTGTAAACATTTGTTAAAATATGTATTTAGATTTAAATCTATCTATATATTATATTATATTTAAATCATATAAACCTATCTATCTACCTGTCTATCATCTATCTATCTATCTATCTATCTATCTATCTATCTACAAAGCAACAGAGAAAATAATTGTAGTTTGGATTACATGCTAATAATGTTTTCTCAATTTTATATTAGCTGCAAGACTGTTAACATGTTTCAATTAGACTCTCTTTACTTATTCACCAGTGTCAGCCATCTAATCATAAAATGCAGGTTTGCCTGAAATAGAAAAATAATTGAGTAAAAAAAATTATCTTCATGGAAAGATGCATAAAATTACTTTATATTCACTTCCCTCTGTTTGTGTAATCATACCATTATTGAAAAAGCAGCTAATAGGTCCTTTAAATAATGCATAAAATTATTAATATGCAATTTCAAGCTTATTTCTAGTTTCTGAAGACTTGGTATGAATTTTGAATGGTTTGAAAATGATTAGCTTGGGGTTTGTGAAAAAATATAACTCTTGCCTCTATCTACTTGTAAGAAATTGCTCATACAATTGTACTGGATAGGAATTCAGCACTTATTGTCAATAATTAGGAAAGTTTTGGGGTAGGCAAAACAAAATCTATTTTTACATCTCTGGAGTATATCTAGAGTCATTTGTTATTAGAGAAGTTTTGAAAGTACTATCTCTATCCCGGGGAGATGGTTTTAACCCTTAATAACCTCCTGTGTCCTTCTTATCTGCATCAAACCAAATTTAATATTACAAATTTTGACTATATTTTTAGTGTTAATTTTTAAAATAAAAATATATTCTAAGACTGCTGCCACAAATTCTGAATAGCTAGATGTTCAGATTTGTAGGTTTCACCAATCCTATGTGAAACTGCTCAAAATATATATTTTGAGTTCTAGCTGGCCTGGAACTCACTATGTAGGTGAGGCTAATCTCAGTCTTTCTGCCCTTGCCTCTCAAGTGCTGGGATTAAAGGTGTGTGCCACCGCACCTGTTTTAATATATCTGTATCTCTATCTATCTATCTATCTATCTATCTATCTATCTATCTATCTATCTGTGTGACTATGTGTTTGCCTTGTGTGCAGGTATGCTCACAGAGGCCAGAGAGAGCATCAGATTCCTTGTGCTACAGTTACAGGCGGTTGTTAGCTGTCTAACATGGGTGCTGGGAACCACATCTGGTCCTCTGGAAGGACACCAGCTCTGAGCCTTCTCTTAAGCCCATCAAATATGTAGTCTTAAAGCATAAAAGGCCTGGAACAGTGCCTCTGATGTTATGCCCAGAGTTCCTCCTTCCCAGTTTATAATCTGTTCCTACAGGTCATTAACCAGACACATAATCACCTCAAACTCACCTTGGCTTTCTCCGCTGGTGAAGCTCCGGGAGGATCATTCTCACACCTTTGTGATCCTTTTGAGTTCTCTCTTAGTTTATTTATTTTTTTATTATTTTGATAAATAATAGGAGAATGGTCTTTGTTCCTCAGTGATGATATGGCCTCGTTACTTGAAGTTTCATGTATTAATAATTCAATATTGTTCCATCCATACAATCTTTTAAAAAATTGACATAAACACAGAACTGAGTACTGAAGCCATGCCTACCCACCAAAAAATCATATGTAAGATTAGGATTCAGCTTCATGACCAAGGCTGTCTTCTTTCCTTTGTCCAACTTTAGTTTTTGTTTAGGTGAGCTATTATTTATCTCTCCATGTCCTTTGACTGGTTTTATGTAGACAGGTTCAATTTCAGGCTTGATTTTCTCTTCCCAGAGTTCTGTGGTACTTGGATGTTTTGCTCTGTTTGCTCATTGATCTCCTTTTCCCAGGATGACTGGCTTGAGTCAAGTTTAATATGTTGTAAGACTTCAGGAATCCCATTTTGTTTTGCTTTGTGATAAAATAAAATCCACTTGAATTGTTTTTGCTCAACAACTTAACTGTTTTGTTAGTTGATTGATGAACATTTCTATAATTTTTGAAAGGCAAAATCTTCAAAATGTCTTCAATGTTCTTATTAAAGGCTCCCAAATATTGAAATTTCTAAGGTATAAAAATGCCTGTAGGGAATAATTCTGTAAAAAATGCTGGAAACCAATAATATCCAGTTAGCTTGTTAACATATAATGCTATGGAAAGCCTAAACCAAACTCCTATTCACATGGTGTCATTGAGTTTTATGGATAGTTTATAATTCATATGATCATACTTGCCTCTACATGGGACAGGCACTCTTCTAAGAATTAAGCCACAGTCTTGGTTCTTAATTTTCTGGAGTTCAAGTGTAGACTATTGACAAGCATATTTTGTTTATTTTTATTTATATGTATGTGTATGTTTGCATGTAAGTGTACCCATGTTGTACAACACCCTGAAGATCAGAAGTTCTAGGGTTCTGATCCCCTAGAAGTGGAGTTATGGATGGTTATTAGCTGCCATGTGGGTGGTGGGAATCCAGCATGGATATTCTGCAAGAGCAGCCAAGGCTCTTAACCACTGAGCATCTCTCTAGCCCCATGTTTAGCAGTTTTTAGTATGTGAAATATAGGGTTAATTTAGCAGTATAGGCAATTAAACATTTTTTAAGTTTGCTAGATATAAGGGAACTAATTATTCTGCATACATGTTTACAGTGAGTGATGTTCATAGTTTCCATTTAGTATAGCTTTATGTGAGAGAAAGACTCCTAGTAGCAATATATATACCCTTTACAGCTTACACAAATGTGACTTTGCTTCTATAGTCTTTCCCTATATGTGCCTAGACAGCCATGTATTCTTTAAAGAACTTATGAAGTTTAGTATTCTAGCTTATTGTAATTTGCTATATGTACATATCTAAGACCACAAGGACTGGTAAAATAGTAGTGGGTGGTCACCAAAGTCTCCTGGAAAAAAAAATCTATGCCCCCTTTGGAGATAGACAGTGGTTTTTAGTACAATGACACAATGATAAATTAGAGGTTGTCAGAAACAACAAACAGAAAAAAAATTCTTCTACCTTTATTTATCTTCAAATGCAGTTCTGAACTAAACTCAAAGAGTATATGCTTTGATTTGAGCTGTCAATAGTACAATGCTTTCAAATTTTTCTTCCTTGGAACCTGGAGCTAGTGTGTTCATTTGACATGAACCATTGGTACATGTTCTAGTCTGCCTTCAGTTGCGATTACAAAACACATTGACCAATACCAAGGGAGCCCATGGTAGGAACACAGGGCAAGAATTTGGCAGCAGTACCTGAAGCATAGGTCATGGGGTAATGTTGCTCACTGGTTTGCTCCCCAGGTTCATACTCAGCCTGCTTTCTTATACAATACAAAACAACCTGCCTAGGGATGGCACTGCCCACAGTGGGGCTGGCGCCCTGTATCACCCAACAATAAGAAAATACACCACAGGCCAGTTCAATGGAGGCAATTCTCCAGTTGAGTCTCCCTCTACCCAGCTGTGTCAAGTTAACGCTAACGCTCTCCAGTATAGGTGCGAGCACACAAGGAGCGTTTGTTCATAGCAAAGTACTTATAGCAGATCTAGGATATTGTTCTTTCAACAGTTCGTGGTGATGCTGCGAGTGTCAGAGATGTTCTGACATTCTTTTGGCCCCCTGATGCAGAACATAGTGTGTGCAGTGTGTGTGTGTGTGTGTGTGTGTGTGTGTGTGCATGTGTTGGGGAATCCAGTTATAGCATCTCTGCCTCATTTAGGATTCTTCATGGGAAGGAAATTTCTGCTCTTTAGCAGAAATAACCGTAAAGATTTAAATATAATCCCCCCCCCAAAAAAAAAGAACAGGAGGAGCTGACTACATTCTATTCATTCAATTTATTTTCTTGAGAAGGAAGTGTCTTTATAAGGAAATGGTAGTTGGAGGTTAGGGTGCCCCCATGACCACTGCAATGCACTGCAGCATTCTAAAGACTCCTGGAATGAGTGCTGTGTTAATTCTGAGAGACTTGACAGCAGAAGTATCATTTCTACCAGGACTTATATGTCTGAAGAAAATGGTACCAGATATAAATATTTTACTAGTTCTTTTCACTGATGGTTTTAAATACTAGTTCTGAAGTTCATAGTTTGAATCATTTAACCTCCACAAAAATATTTCATATACTTGGTTAGTTTGTATATTCAAGAAAGGAACTCTGAACGGGTCAATTATCTCAGTTTATGTTTTTGCCATAGAGGCAGCGACAGATGGAAATTTCCTCATCTGTAAAATGGGGGCAGCAATAATATCTAAATCATGAAGCTATTACCAGGTTTAAAAGTGATAATCTATGGAAGAGTACTTTAGGAATTGCAAGGCATTATACATGCACTAAGTATAAAAATGCATACAATGCAGAAAGAAACAGTCAGATGCACACATTTCACGGTTCAAATCACAATCACAAACACATAGATATGTTGACACACGTATGAAACATGCTGGTTGCTAGCTCCAGAGTTAATGTTGACATGATTGCAAATTGGGTAACAAGCGTGTTGAAGCTAAGTGAATATGTACACTACACCTATTATGTTTGCCAAGGAGAAGTAAAAAACCAACAGCTTCAACCTTCTACTTAAGAGATGCAAATAAAAAGGAGTCATGCTGGCCTTTCATTTTGTTATTAAGTGTGAATTTATCTTCTTGGATCTCCAAATAATGTTTTTGCAGATTATGTTAGGCAAACTGGCAAGACTTAAAAAAGAGTGACACTAAATAATGGATATTTCTCTACAACAGAATAACAAATGGCAGGTTACAGGTCTATAAAAAATATAATAACTGGTAAAAATTGCTGCCCTCACTAACCTGGCAAAGAGAAAATGATGAAGCCAAGCTGGCAGGAGGGAATACAGCATGATATATTCTGTGATCATGTTTGCATACTCAGGACTGACAGGATGGGAGTTTAAGGGTGAAATCTGGTGCATTGGGAATAGAAAATGGAAAAACAGAGGGGTTCAAGAGTATTCATTCATGCCTTCTCCCTGGATCTTGGGGATGGGGAAGGAGCACATTGAGATGAAGAGTAAAAGTTTATGGGGTTAGAATACACAAAGGCAAATATTTGGAGAGTCATTGTCACTGCTCTTTTTCTGTTTTCTCTCCTCAGATGAGACTCCAACCAACAATTCACAGCTTGGTAAGATAATTAGCAAAGATAAGTGTTAATTGTTTAAAATGTTTGGTGATCTGTCACAAAACTGTAATCAATTGAATGTAATGAGCTCTAGTTTCAAATGTGCTATGTTTTAAATAACAGATGATTTTTTGACTCATCTGTGATCTGTTGGTCAATTTCGTAGAATTTGGAGCTTTTATTTTGTTTTTGTTTTTTTTTTCTCTCTGTCTGTGGAGCTTCTAGCTCGTATTATCTTTTAGGTCTTGGGTTGAATTTTGGTTAACGCTTGGAGTCAGCGTGAAAAAGAGGTTGCTTTGTCCCAAAATTTTATGTTGAGGGGGCTGGTGGTCCAAAATGCCTTCCTTCTGGGGCATCTTCCTTTAGATGTTATGTCTAGTGTAATGCTGTGAGATAGTAGTGATCCGTATTTTCGTAGGAGCAAAGTGGAAACACTGAGATAAGTAAATAAGTTTATTTTTATGGTTCTTGCAGGTTCCCTGAGTGCGCCTCCATTCCAGCTGAACGCCATCACCAGTGCTCTGATATCAGGAATGGTCATTCTGGGAGTCATGAGCTTGTCCTTCCTCTTGTGTTCACTGGTCCTTCTTCATAAGAAGGGATCTGCCAGTTTGGTGTTGAATGGTATAAGAAATCCTGTCTTTGAGTGACTATAACCAGTTCTGCTCTGGGAAGGAGGCTTCACTGACTAACTTGTATGACCCTGTCAGTGTTCCATCTGAGTTGATTGCAAGCCACTTTTGATATTTGTAGGTTTGATAGATTTCACGTTGTAGCTTCTCAGTGTGATGATAGTGGAGGAATTTTGATGCTGTTGCTACTGTCACCTCTGTATGTGGCCAACCCTATTTTCCTAGAACCAACGGGCATATTGACAATAAAAAACAAACAAAAAAAACCAAACAAAAAAAACCATTCAGAACTTAGATTTTTCAGGATCAGTCAGTTTTACTTTATTTCCAATTTATTTTGGTTGTTGCTAAAAGATAAAATATGAGCGCAAAGAAGGAATCTGTTGCATTTTCCTATTAAGAGTAAAGCCCAATGTGATGACATTGAATTTGCATATCTGTACCTAACATGGAAGCTGCTTTTTGTTTTATTCCAGGTAATTCCAGCTTGAGGGTACATATTAATGGGACACTTGAGATTTAACTATTAGTTTTATGACCTACTGTGTTGTGGGTTGATTTTCATGTCTGTTGACATTCATTTAAAAGAAAACACTAAACTAAGCTAAAAATACTCCTAGGAAATTCATTTGTGTAACAAATAGTAAAAGCACTTGTTAACGTCGTCGAAAAGGTGTGAAGATCATTATTCCTTTGGATAGGAATAGCTGTGAGGGGTTGTCTCCTGGCTCCTGTGAGAACATTCAGCACAGGTTAGCTCTCCTGCTAGCTAAATAATTCAGTTGCTATGATTCCAACAGGGTGGCAACTATGCAAAGATTGTCTTAATTCAGAAATTATGAGAGAAAACAAACCCTGTTCCTGAGAAGAGGACATTGTCACCAGAGCATAAACATGGCATTCCTGTGAGGGTCTTTTTACGAGCTAGCATCCTTTTGATCCAAAAACAAAGAGAAAGCTTAGGTTAGTGTAGTTTGTAGAACTTCTTTGGAGTCAGCATTAAAAAGATGTTGCTTGGTCTGCAGATTTTATGTTGAGGGGGCTAGTGGTCCAAAATGCCTTCCTTCTGAGGCATCTTCCCTGAAATATTATGTTTACTGTGGAATTAAAATTACTTTTCCCTAGCAATAAATGCTGAGAACATTTGATCCTTTATCAGTTTTGTAAAATATTTTTAAAGCCATTTTTAAGCAACCCATGTTCTCTCTCTCTCTCTCTTTTACAGACACACACACACACACACACACACACACACACACAGACATACAAAAGGTCAAAGACCTACAAAAAACTAACGTTTTTTTCATAAACCACACAACTGAACAAGTAAAACAATAAAATGGTAAACACAAAAACTGGCATGTGTGGCTACTGAAAATGGAGTGTTAATTGTAAAAATTCGATGTGATATGTAACTAACAATGTGTATATCAATATGCAATTTTACATTTGATTCAAATGGAGTATCTACATTGCAAGTTAATATAATAAATCAATCACCAAGTTACAGCACCACCTTTTCCCAATTTGCTTGACTATTTCAGGAGCAAGTGTTTTTATTGCAATAATCAGCTACATAATTACCTCAACTTTTCTATTCCAAGGTGTAGGCACAAAGTGAAATAGGATCTGAAAAAAAGTCTCTGGATAATTTCTTCAATATTAAAAAATTAAATCACTTAAATAGTCAATCTCCTCTTTCATTCTGAACTTCATCTATGTTAACATGATTAACTAACCATCACATTACGTGACCCTCTGTGTACATGAACAGTGCTGAAATATTGTGGTGAGTCTATTTCAGAGGCACAGGGTGAGTGGCTGTTGGGTCAGGATTAAATTCTGTGAATAAGGCATTCTATCATTGAAGCTCATTTGTCTGGTTGAAGTCTATGCTTTTTGGAGGACTTCTACTTCAGCTGTTGACCTTTCAAATCCTACGCTTCATTTTATAGAACTGAATAATGAACATATATCATTTTGGAAGCAATTTAAGACTCATTTTACTTTATGCCTCCCTTTCACATGAACCAGAGAGTCAAAGCTACAATGAGATAAACCAGTTATTTTTCTTCATTCAGCTTTATCCTTATAAACCTGCAAACATAGGTAGTGTTTAGACATACTGAAATTTATGGTTATCATAGTGTGAAAACCTTACAAATATGTGCAAATGTCATTTCAGTTTTAATACCTCAAACTGTTTATTGCACTTCAGGGGTAAGGTCTGATGACATGTAAAAAAATGATTGTTTAATAAAATAATTATAAATGAAAATATTAGCTTGTTTATTTCAGAAATTATTTCTCCTTTCTACTCTCACTGTCCTTTTAGGGAATGTTGAGAAAGGTTTAAAATAACCTGAAGCAGGAAAAGTAAGTGATACCTGTAGACAGATGTAATCTGTCCTAGCAGCACTGAGCTTCCTAGCCAAGGGGCTGATTTATGGGCATGCACTAAATTCGGCCTAAGAATCTTGGTGATCAAAACTTTCGTGAGTCAAGCAAAAACTGAATAGAAAAGGAGTTGAACTGTGGGGAGCGAGAGTTCAAGAGGGCTCTGATTGTGATTGGTTCCCAGGGAAGGTGAGGTGGGGCTGCTCAGTGATGAAGGGAACTCAAAGATAATCTGGTCTTACAGACGTGTGCAGGACATGGAGTGCTCATGAACTGGCAGTTAGCTGTGGGAACATCACAGGCATGAGGGTTCATAGAGAGTGGTGACTGCACTCCTGAGGGTTCATGGGGAGCTGTGGAACGCATCGACTCCATGGCGCTTCACAGGCAGCAGGCTAGCAGAAGTGAGGACAGAGAAGTTCATTGGCAACACTTGCTGTAAACACAGGTAAAGCATAGTTTGTGGAATTCTCAGAGGACTTGGCAGGAGAGAATTACGATAAGATGCGGGGCCTGAACATATATACTTTAATTCTGTATTTATGACAGAGAATAAGCTGATCATAGATCAACTGCTTTTGGTAATGAGACTGTTCAATTATTTACTAGCGGGGAGAACTTTAACACAAAACGATACGTATTTACAGTTCAGAAAAGAACTTTGGTTAGTAAACAAAGCAAATATATGGATGAGCTGGCACAGTGCTTAGAGTTCTATAGGAAATAAGAACCACTAATATATATTCTATAACTAAAGATGCACATAACACACGAGAATATTTTATATATAAAGTTTTTCACACACATACACACATAAGTCGTTTGAAATATTTATGATATAGATGTAAGGGTTCATGAACAGAGGATCCCATTTACTGGATCATATGGATCTCGTCCTATTTTGTTAGATTTGCAGAGTGCCGGGCAAAAGAAGAAGAATGGCATTAGTGGTGACAGTCGGGTGGAGCAGTAAAGAGCGCCCAGCGAGTAACTGGCCACGCTGCGGGTGAATGCAATAGGCAGTGCTGGGCAAAACGAGGCGAGGCCGTGGGTAGTAGGAGCCAGATCCTGGAGGAGAATTAGAATTGTTGGTAGCTGTTACCTGTACTACATGATGTAGTCCATCTGCTGCCAGGCTCAAGGTGAGGAGAAACCAGACAAAACAATGTTTTCATGTTTGTGGGAAGGTCTTACCGGAAATCTCATTGGTAAACAGTCTGCAATTTTGAGCAATACAGAAGAATTAAAATAACCTTGATGAACATACTTTTTACTGAGTCAGAAAGGAAATAATTGTGTTTTGGGGGAGGAAGTTCTACTTATTCATAATAGAACATTGAGAAGTCTCTCCACATCTTTCTAAAATGCTATGTATTATTGGAAAGTGAAATTGAGTTCTTTGTTATCTCCAATTCCCCTTTGCTTCAAGTATCTGGGTATTTCCTTTTTCACTTATACTACCAACATAACTGCCTCAGTTTCCCTTTTCGTTTGCCGAGTAGAAAAAAGTAGTGATATCATGATATGAAGCCACAAAAGCAGTGTGTCCCAAGTTCTGAGGTTAGGTTTCATTAGAGTCATAAATAGGTTAGCATTGCACAAAACTGAGTCCATTACTATGCATTCCCGTTGGTCTGAATAACCACTTTGACACTGAAAACTCTGGCAGAGTTGTGACTTGTAACTTGACAGTTTCACGCAACTCTAAGTTAAAGGTGTACAGGTCCTGAAGTTATTTCTTCTTCTCTGTGTAGTTTTTCAACTTACTTTTTTTAAAAGTCGTGAACAATTGACTAAAATGAAAATTTACCTTAGAGGAAATGTAGGATGATTAAGGCAGATCAGGCAGGCTCCCGGCCTGCTGGCCTAAAACAGCTAGAACCAGTATTGAGCATGCATGCTCAGTGAACACTTCCTGAGACCTGACCTGGGGCAGCTCTCAGGCCCTAGCAGCCATCCAGGACCAATGGGAGTGATGAACTTCAGATCATCAGAGACACATTCAGGACCTACCAGTATGAAGCACCACAAATGACCAGATAAAGACATCCCCTAAGACTGGCGAAAGTATAAAGCCTGTTCCCTTCTAAAATTAAACAAAATTGTGGTTCTGCTTTTTCCTGGGGTCTGTGTCGTTGACTCTGCACCTCCTCGCCCCCTCCCCCGAGGGTCCGGCCAATGCCCGCCAACATCTGGAGACAATGCCAGCCAATAAGGAAATATTTTTTTCAGTGATTATTTGGGAATTTAACAAACTTATTATTTAAAACTGTTGCTTTGTTTCCATAGAAGTATAATAGATTGAGAATAAGATAGCCTGTAGTTTTTGAAAGAAATTGAACCCTTACATCTGAAACTTCTAAGGATGAATCCTATTTTTTTGACATCCCACCTCAATCTCAGAACGCAACATGAAGCAAAGGTGATTCAGTATGTCATATTAAAAGATATTTCATTCCACTTTGTCAGTGGATACATAATAGTTTCATTTGTTACCCAAATGAATCATCAAAATCTTTGTGTGTCATAAATGATGATGTGTTCCTGTACACTTTGAACATAATTTCATTTAAAGTTATCATGAACATTAGGGTTGAATCAATAGAATGGTATGGTTATTTAATTAATATACTGTTGCAGAAATTTTTGTAGGCTAAAGTAGTAACCACATGTGTGACCTAATACTCCTAGTTTTGTATATGAGAAAATCACCACCCCCAATAACTTCCAAATCTGTTGACTCAGACCTCTAAGATGAAATTTATATGAACCTTCAGGAATTCTCCCTCACTTTGGTTTTATTTTTCTTGGTGTAAGATTTAATGTACTGGAAAGCCTTGTAACTTTTTGATATGTACATAATTTGAGTCAGAAAATAATAAAAGTGTGTTTTGAGTGTAAAGGAGACAAAGAATAGAGTACTTAGAAGTTAGAGACACCTGCATTTTCAATTCTTCAAACTCTTTTAAACTACAGGAAAATGCACAAAGCAATGGAACAAAGAATAGTAGTTCTGCAATCCTGAACTAGTACACAGGCATATTTTGATTTAATTGCTTAGATTATATGGAAAAAGACATTTGCATGTAAGTTCAAATCCATTGTGTTTTTCTTTTTGCTCTAATTCTTCTATCTTATACCCACATGGAATCACTGTCTACAGTTGGTGGTTTTCCCCATCAATATTTCTTTCGAATTTGCTACATTTGGATACTTTCTAGACAACGAAGTGTGTCATGTTAGCCTGTTGAACCTTTCCTTCTCACCCTGCATGTTTTCTTTGTGCTTTGAGTTTTGAAGTCAACAGCAGGCTATTGAAACCTTTTCATCCCATTACAGATGCCTTTCCTTCTCAGAAGGGGAACTGGGCTCCTTAGCTGATCTCTCTGTGATTGTGTGATGGTGACTAACTTCCTGGTTCAATATGGCCACGTTATGTCAGGAGGAAACACTGTTTATAATTTTTCCCCTAAGTCAGGCATTTATGCATATTTTCAGCTTGAAAGATTCTATGAGATGTTAAACATTAGGTTGTCTTTCAGTTATGTTGTCAGAGAACATTAGCAGTTTAGTCCCCAAATTTTCTGAACTTAGGATCCTGAGAAACAAAGAAGTAGATTAAATACACTAAATTCTTCTCAAAGTTTCATCTTTGGCAATAGTAACAATGCCATCTTTTCTAGAAGTCTGGGGATAATAAATTCTCTAGTGCATTTGGAATCTAATCTAATCATAATCTAATCTTCTACCTACTAGAAGATTTGTATTAAAATGGTTTTTAATTTATTTAAGAGAATATTTGGTTCTCTTAAATAAATCTAAACTTTCAAGTTGAAATTTTTCATTGTAAGGGGATGACAGAGGAAAATATGAATTATAAGTCCAATCTCAATTTTTATATGTTTCATTTTAGAAAATGATGAATTATAAAGTAATTACTTAGCTTTTTCTATTACATGAGTGATAAGAATACATCTTTATTTGTAGATGCTTTTATGTATAGCATGTGTTGTGATGATTTCATAATATAAGTATTGTTTAAGGGTTATTTAAATTGTATTTTTATTAGACTACATTTGAAGCATATCTGTCTTCCAGGTTTGATTAACTGGTTCACTCACTTCTTGGAGTGATCAGCATTGTAATGTATTGTTTCCTTTTACCAAATTTTCACTTAGTACTTTGGACAAATACCTTATATATGCCAATGGTTGTGAAAGATGAAGACGGATGAGCTGAATATTGATTATCAGGGAAATGTTTTAGCATTGATATGGTTTTATAGATATTGTACAATTGATAGATGGCAGACCAAATTATCCCAAACTGGATTTAGTGTGTAATAAAATTATAATTGTTATAGATCTCATCACCATGTATTCCATTACTCTGCTAGTTTTATTTCTTATAAAATAAACACTGTTCTATTGGCTAGAACTGCATTCCACTGCAAGCACTAGAGATACAAAAGCAGTAGCTTAAATAAAATAGAATTTTGATGTAACTGCTCAGGACTGCCACAGCATCTCTGCTCCACACAGCCCTCAGGCTGAGTCTCCTTTTGTTTCATTGCTACTGGCCTGTGGTCTTTGTTCTATGGTTCAAAGAGAAAAGTATGAATAACAGGCCCAGGGAATGGTTTAAGGCAGGATTTTTGGAAACTTCTGCAGGGCACTGTCATCCCACACTGCGCAAAACTATGTCTTGCAGTCACTGTACCAGCAAGGGAATCTGGGAAATGTAGTCTTTATTGTAGATGTCGCTGTGCCTAGCCATTGGCAGAGGACCTAATTTTAATTGTGTTGTCATCATTTACTCATGGCTTCAATATCTTAAATATGGTAATTTATGTTCAAGGGTATTACTAGAAATAACAAAAATATTAGATAGTTCGTATTCTCAAATACAGAATTCTTTGATGTATTATGGTAGTTTTCTATGATATAATAGCATATATAGACTGAAAATTAGTTACAGAAGACTTTTTTTAACCATACTAGAAATGCTTAAGCTATAATTAAAAAAGAAAAGTGTAGTACACACACATATGTGTATGTATATTTAATATAATCTCCAACATAAAAAAATAAAAAGGAATTGATAGAAATAACTATTTGATCAATAAGGAAAAAGTAATTGTTTTAATACTATTTTTAATATTTTTATATTTGATAGACATTATATGTTTTTATATCTTATATTTGAGAAAAATCCAGGTCATTTAAACCAGAAAGCATTTTTGGCCATCTGATAATTAAAGAACTGCGGAATGTGTCTCATTTATATTATTGACAAAAAGGCACAAGTTCTCAACTTTGTGTTGTCAACTTCATTTAATTCGTCTCCTGAAAAAATATTTGTACCTAAAAGTACACAAACCAAGAAAACAAATTTATGAACATTTTTTTTCCTGAGAGGCATTCAAATTTAGTGACTTTGTTTATCCTTGAAAAATATGAACATTTTACTCCACATACAGATGATCCACAGCATGCTTCTGATCACTTAGTATGGTGGCATACTAAGTGAACGCTGGTGCTCTGGCTCCTACTGGCGCAATGAAGGAGTTATTTGACTCATTGGTTTTCATTTGTGCATTTGTTCCCCACACCAGTAGCATTACAGTCACACAATCAGGCACATCCACAAAACGGGTTATGCACTGGGAAATGGCTGAACAGCATCATCTTCATTATGTCAACAATGAAAATTATGTTTATCCATGCTCTCTGGAGTTGATGGCTGAAACGTTTGAAAACATCATCCAGGCATTTTTCTTCTCACTCAGACAAAAACTCCATGCTGGTGATAGTGCTTTGTTTTCTTTCTTTTTCTCATCTTTTCTCAAATAATCCGTTCCCCTCGCCCTTTAGAGTTGAGAGAGGCTGCATGTAATGAATATTATTTGTACATAAAGACATTTCCAGAATGACTACAACACCATTGACTGCTGTGCCTTCATAGCAATGACATGGGGACAAGGTACAGAAACTCTCAGGGTTACACCCTCCACTTCAACATGACCCATTTCTTGAAGTAAACAATAACTGTCTCCTATGCATTCCCAGCTCACTTCATCTTCCTATCAGACAATGATAATAGCTTTATCATCTCTCCATGTCCGCTATTACCGACTAGGTATTTCTCCAGATGGTGTCCAGGACTCTGCTGTAAACACAGCTATAGTATCTCTTCATCATAACATGAGCATCATCTCTGCCAGGCTGAAGAGAAAGGAGGCATTAACGTGTCCATTAACTTCTCTTCAGATCAGGCTCTCACCTTAAAATGGTAACCAATGAAAGTAGCTTTATTGGTATCCAGAAGGGTTGAAATTAAGAGAAGATCATAGGATTTTCTAAATTGTCAAGTGTACAGATCAAAAACGATCACATTTTGCCTTAGTTTAAAAATCAGCATCTTTCCCTTCAGATGGAAGATGAGAATACCAGAGACGAGGTTAACACAGCAATATGTTTATCTTTTGCTCTTTAGTCAAAATTACTTTTCCCAATATCTAAGCTCTGTGCTATCTCTAAATGGAAGCCAGGAAGTAAAGAGTGATGTGCTGTTTTAAATGTAGATAGAAGATATGATGTTGAGACTGAAATTTAAAAACCACACCAAGAGAGATTCATTCTACTCTCGCATTTAAATAATGTTCACATTAAATAATTGTTCCAAAGGAACTGTCAGAATGAAACAGTCAGTCACTGCTCTGCCTAGCTTGGATTTGACAGCTCTAAAAGTCTTAAGCTCACAGTGAAGCTATGAAAATTATTTTTTAAAATCATTTGCAAAACATGAGCAAAACCTTATTTCTATCTGATTATTGACAGGTAAATGAACAAGTTCTACAATATTGAAGAAGGGAAGCTTCCTAGATTATAATGATAATGTAGAACGAGCCTGAGGAATTTAAAATGAGGTGGACTTATGCATAAACTGCAAAGTTATGGGCATTATTATTTTTAACTTTTATTCGTTGTTTATCAGTACTTCCTAAGCTCAGTAAAAATGTGGAACTCAGTATGAAGTTCAGAAACTGTGAATTTGTGCTTGAAACTTTCTGGAAGCCTTGACATACTTGAAGTCAAGGAATTGATACTTTTCTTAAGAGAGCAAGTTGTTCATTTCTGATATATGATATCCTATAATGATAATTAGACTGGAGTAAAGGGAAATAACTAGAAACTTGCAGCAACTCTAGTACCTGGCTGAGCATGACAAGTCTCACTTGTAATCTCAGAACTTGGGGCCTGGAGGACACCTGCAAGCTCGAGGCTAGCCTGGTCTATGCAGCAAGTTGCAGGTCTGTCTGGGCTACATGAAAAGTCCCTGTTTCAAACAAAACAAAACAGACAATAAACAAAGCAAAACCAACCCAACCCCTCTAGTACGATAGTCTCCAGCAATCCTTGAGTGTGTGCTTATGACTGCTATCCTTAAAACCACAAGTGCAACTTTGTAGGAATTCTGTTTTCTGCTTAATAATCTTTCCAACTGACTCTGTTAGTTGCTAAGCAAGGAAGGCACTTTCAGGGGCAAATTCCTATATTAAAGTATTTTCAAAAGTGTAGTTTTTTTTTTTTAAAGCTAACACTATTTGGAGCATGGCTGTCCTATTTGTTGTCTTTATGGTATAAACTGAGCATGCCTCAAAATGTTCCTGCCTACTGTTTTAGTCTTTCAAATATGTGTTCTATGACCGTGAGCTTATCCAAAATGTGTCTACTGTCTTTCCTTCAGCCATAACCTTACATTTAGCATGCTCAAGGATGTACTTGACCAGGAGGCGGGCTTAAGAATGTGTCTGCCTCCAAAGTGTGTTCCTACATGAATATGCATAGACTTGCTAGAGAAATTCTCCAGCTTTGCTTCCTTTCTTGAGAAAGGACATTGCTTTAGAAATAACACTCATGCTTTCCCTATGTGCAGAAAGTTATAAATCTTTCTCTAGTCTTATCTCTTGGCCATTCTTATTTTGCCTTTACTTTTATCAAAATGTGGACCAGTTACATTCATTCACAATTTTGTTGTCCCCTAGAACTTAAAAAGCATTGATCTAAAAAGACTGAAGTTAAGAAAGTTAAAGAATATCACCATCTGTATGCCTCCAAAGAGAAGAAGGGTGCATTCTACCCGTGGTTCAGCACTGGAAGTATACCTCCTTTATGAAATCAATTTTCTGTGTTTTGCAAAACATTTCACCTTATTGATTACATTTATTTGCAAGTTATTGATCAGTAGGGCTGTTTCGGCTGATCTGGCAGGGTGGGTGTCTGTGCTGGATAGCTTTAGTATCACCTTGACACACCTGGGTTGAGGGAGCCTCAATTGGGGAATTGCCTCCATTGGACAAGCCTGTAGCCACATCTGTAGGGTATTTTCTTGATTGCTGAGTGCTGTGGGAAGGCCCAGCCTACGGTGGGTGGTGCCATCCCCAGGCAGATTGTTGTCTATTGTATAAAAAAGCCAGCTGAGCTTGGGCCAGGGGAGCAAACCAGTAAGCAGCTTTCCTCTGTGATCTGTGCTTCAGCTCCTGCCTCCAGGTTTCTGCCCTGAGTTCCTACTTTGGACTTCCTGAAGAACTGTGTGACCCAGGAGATGTAAGTGAAATAAACCCTTTCCTTTCCGAGTTGGTACTGGTCAGAGTGTGTTGTCACAGCAATTGAAGACAAAACTGAACAATGTCATAATTAGCTTTTTTTTTTTCTGTGATTAGTGGCAGGAAAAGGGGTTTATCATGCCTTATGCTTCAAAATGATAGTCCATCTTCCAGAGAGTTCAGGTAGGAAGGAACTCAGAACTGGAACCTGGAGTCAGAACTGATTGAAGCACAGACCAAAGAGGAATACTGCTTGACTGCCTGGCTCCTCTGACCTGTGTTCAACCTGTTTTCTGGTACAACCCAGGGCTACTTGCTTAGGGATGTCATCATCCCCAGCTGGCTGGGCCTTCCCATATTATTCAAAATCAAGAAAATGTCTCACAATGCCCTGACGCAAATCTGATAGAAACTGTGGCTCAACTGAGGCTCCCTCTAGCCAGCTTTGTCAAATCCACAGCTGAAGCTATGCAGCTCAGTGCGGAGTTTGGTTTCTCTCATAGTCCATTGTTCGTTGGAGGCAGCAACACACATCTTGGGCTAAAGGGACTACTTTCCAGAGTCAAAACCACACATACATGTATTCCTCTGTTCTTCAGCACATGCCTTAGAGACAATTCTGATAACACACATGTTTAGTTGTGCAGAGTGTGTAGGTTTTGTTTAAATTGGCATCACATATGATAGAAAAGGATTTGGAACTAGATGTGATAGGAATCACAGTTTTATCATTTGTTAGATGTTTCGGTCTTGAGAAAGCTTCTTTTGAACTTCATCTTTTTATGAAACGAGTGTTATATCAACTTTTAAGGTTAATATGGGAACCACAGGAAATTTATATAAAATAATTAAAGGTGTGGCATATAGTAAACATTAAGCCTTACACCTTAAAATTTCTCCTTGTGGTATTGTGCCTGCTCTTTGCCACTATTATGGCTTCATATTTCTATACGGAATGGTAGGCATTTTAAAATGAGCTGTAGTATGGGCCTATTTCAGTTTCACTCAGAGTTCTGTGGCATATCCTGTGGTTTCCTCATGTGTACTAAATGAAAATTATTAGTCAACTTTGAAGGTTCTTCCAAGGAATAAATTAGTATAATGTATAAAATAATGAATAAAATAGTGTAATTCAAATGACCACATTATAAAAATGCAGTGAATGTTATTCATGCTGTCTTCGGTTTTCAGCTCTGTTGGCACTTCTCTACTCAGCATGCCCTAGAACATAGTCCTTTGTTGGATGAACTCACTCATTAATGTATTCATCCAATAAATGTTTTTGCAGACCTACCATGTGAAAGGATTTGAGCACAGAAAGACTCTACCCCACTGATTAAAAAAAAAAAAGCAAATTCCTCACACTAGCTTCTTAATTTGTAAAATGGGGATAACTCCTTCAGGCCAGATGTTAGAGCTCATTAGATAAAATAAGTTAATGAACATGATTCCAAATACTGAAATGAGAAGCTTCAAGGCCAGACTCGCCATAGTGCAATCACCAGCTCTGCAGACCACAGAGCAGGAAAGCAGCGGATCCTCCATTTCCACATAGTCTTCACCTTCTTTCTGTTTGCAATTTCTCTGGAAACCTTCATCCTTTTAATAGGATGCGCTAAAGGGAAAAGAATAAATAATTTCACAAATGAGATAGTAGATGAGCAGAAAGCCCACATTCACAAAGTCTTACACTTGTTCAAGAGCTTTAACTAAAGTTTTAGATGCCACTTTAATATCTTATGCATTACCACTGTTATTTGTTGGAAAGAATATTTATAGACATTCAAGACCACTGTAGAAGTATTTGTGTCCCCTTAAGCTTCATTTGGGGGCTGGAGAGATGGCTCAGTGGTTTAGACTGACTACTCTTGCAGAGGACTCAGGTTTGGTTCCTAGCACCCACATGGCAGGTAACAACCTTCTATTAATTCTAGTTCCAGGGGATCCAAACACCCTCTTCTGACCTCCACAGGCATTGTATGACACAGATGCACTTACATACACTCATACACATAAAATAAAAGTAATAAATTAAAAAATTCATGTGTTGAAGTTTAATTTTGAAAGTAGTGATATTGTGGTTTAAATACAGAGTGCCTGCCTTAGAGACCAAGTGTTCAAATACACAAATCTAGCTAGTGGTGTTGTTTGGGAGGTTTAGGAGGTGGAGATCTGGAGAAAATACATCACTGGGGGGAGGCTTTGAATGTTTGTAACCTTGTCCAGTATTTTCTCCCATACATGATGCTACGATTTGGTGGTTGTCCTGCAGGGTTTCAGTCTTGCTGTAATCATTCCTCACTGTGTTCCCATTCCTTTCCTTGGGAACAGAAATATTTACTCTGTACCATTGTACATTGTAAATAAGTAATCTATCCTTTGATTTTACAGGGAGGGTCACAGTTAAGTTGCCTTGTGTCTTAATGGAGACCTTGGACTTTTGCACAGTCCTGGGACTGTTAAAGACTATGGATAGTTCTAAAGTTGAACTAAATGCATTTGTTCTTATGACATGACCATGAGCCAATGGGGGCCAAGGGCAGAATGTTGTGGTTTGAATGTGAAATGTTCCCCTGCAGACTCATGTGGTTGAACACTTGGTCCCTAGCTACTAGTGCTGTTTGGGAAGGTAATGGAAACTTTACGATATGGAGCCTTACTGGAAGAAGTATGTCCCTGAGAACTGGATTTGAAGGTTTATATAGCCTGACCTCCTTGTTTGCTCTGAGACTGTGATGAGATATGACAGATAGGCCTTATCCTCTTCACATGACTCCATACCATGACACACTGGATACCCCCTGGAAATACAAGGCAAAATAAACCTGCAAACCTTTTATCCTGTAAATTGCTATTTTCTTTTAGATAGTATCTCCTATAGTCCCAGTTGGCCTGAACTCACTGTATAGCTGAGGCTGGATGCATCCACTTGCTCCTCTACCCCCTGAGTGCTGGGATTAGAGGTGTATACTACTATTGCCCAAATATGTAAGTTGCTGATTTATTGTATATTTTTATTGAATTTTTGTGCATTTCATACAAAAATCTTAATCATCTTTATGCCCTCTCCTCCATCCACACCCCCCTTATATAGGCCCTTCCCCACTGGATTTCATGCATTCTGTCATATATGTTAAGGTCTGTCAAGTAAAGTTAGTATACGCAGAAGTCCCTCAGTGCAAGTTCATCCACTGGGGTCTAGTCAGTCTATCTAGAATCTCCCAGCAGTAGTGAGCTGCCGATGTTTTTTGGGTATAGTTGGGGCCTACTGATCATTTCCCTAGTTTTCTGCTGGGTTTCTGTCTGAGTTTGCATATGTCTTCTGCATGCTGACACTATTGCTGTAGATTCATATGAGCAAGATCCCAGGAGCCTGTAAGACTCTTTCTTTACATTCATCCACCTCCTCCCTGGCTCTTACAAATTTTCCACCCACCTTTTCTGTAATGGGTCCCTGTGCCCTGGGTGGTGAAGTTTGATATAGGAGTTCTGTATAGGGACCCACACTGCGGAATCTTATTCTCTACTTTGGCCACTTGTGGCCTGCTGTTATCATTACCCTCTGTTGCATGAGGGAACTTCACTGATGAGAGTTGAGAGATATGTTGGTCTGCATTAGTATTCTCTCTCCCTCTTGTTGCACCATGTTCTGTGAGCCTTAAGTTTAGAGGTTTCATTGTAGATGTGTTACTTAGGGTTGGGAATCTCACAGACCCTTATTCTCTATGTGGAACCAATGGGATCTCTGTAATAATCTGTCTGTTTGCAAAAGAAGCTTCTTTGATGAATGGCTTGAGTTGTTTTTAATCAAGGTATTTTTATTAAAGCAACAGAAATTGAAACAAATATTAAGTAGTTAGATGTTTACTAGGTGACTTAGGAAGCAACATGTTTCGTTTTACCACTTTACTTGCTCAGGCATCTCACTGGCCTAGAATATATTCATTAAATTTTTTTTTAATTTTTGAAAATTTCATACATGAATATACTGTGTCTACAGCATTTATACCCCTCTCTGTTCTCTTCCAACTCTTCTATTTCCTTGCACAGCCCTTTTTGGATTTGTGACCTCTTATTTTGTAATCACTGTTACATATATGTATCTACCTATCTATATATTTGAATGTATACACAACCTATTGAGTCCATTTTATATTGCTCATATATGCATGTTTGTGGTTGATTGGATAAGTTGTCAGGGGTCTTGTCCCTGGAGAAACTGATTCTCACTCCTTCAGCAGTCATTGACTGACCTGTAGTTTTTCACCTATTGGAAGAGTCTTTTGAAATTGCCCCCATGCATGTCAACTGGTAATGTCATTAGGCATAATTGGCAAAGAACCCTATTAGGATTTCATGGCTTCACATCCCTGTCAGTCTAAAAAACACTGTCTTGAAGCAGGCAGACTAGTCCTTTGGCTTTTGTCTTTCTGCCCCAACTTCTGAGATATTCCCAGAACTTTAGGTGTAGGAGTTGTGTCAGAGATGGGACTGGGTACCCTATGAGCACTTGTTCTCCGTATTTTGACTAGTTGTGGATAGTTATAGTAGCCCCCATCTGCTGCAAAAAGAAAAGTCTTTGAGTGGTGAGAGCTATACCTATCTGTGGGTATCAATGTCAGGTATGCTTTCCATCCTATGACGTGGACGTAAAATCCAATTACAGAGTGGTTGGTCACTCCCATAATATCTGTACCACTATCGCACCATTGGCATATCTTGTGAGGCAGTTTCTGTTGTAGTCCACAGGATTCACAGCTGGGTAAGGTTGATTAATTTTCTCTCCAAGTAGCATGGATAGTACCTTCCAGTACTATGAAAGCCAGCCAGTAGAAATAAGATTTTGAAGTTAGTACCTGCTTAATTTCTTCTTGTTGCTTCTACTGCTCATATTCATATATGCACTGTCTTCATCAATAGGGTCTTACTGCCAGGTTCTGAAGGGTAACCAAGAGCAGAGGCAGTGATCAATATTTTTTGAGGGTCTATGGAATCTTTGGTCAATAGTTTCAAAAGAAGGAGTCAGTTTCTGGTATTTACTTTGCTAGCCTAGGGTGTCTAGTAGGGGCAATGTCCCCTGTTAAAAGATAACTCCTTATCTTTGTATAATACATATGCATATACTTTAAGGGGCCTCAGTAGTGGTAGGTTTCCATATGGCTGTTTCTAAAAGCCTCTATTATTCCTCCCCACACTGCTCCTCTGCACTGACCTCTCATTCCCCACACCATTTAACCCTTTCCATGCTGTTTTTCCTTTTTCTCTCTTCACATCCACTCCCCTTCCAGGCAGCCTCCTCTCTGGACTTCTCTAGACTTTCAAACTGAAGCATGCATAAAAGCATCCAGCTTTAAGAGAACACGTGACGTTTGTCTTCTGGGTTTCTTCACTCAGGATGATTGTTTCCAGTTCCATCCATTTACCTGTGGGAAAATTCCTCTTTCGAGTCACTTCTATCACACATATTTTTTGGATTTTTATGCTAGGTTAGATCCTGTCTAAGTCTTTCTGAGATTAGAGTTTGAATTTTAGATGTTCAATTACCTCCCAGGGATTCAGTGCATGGGGATTCCTTTATACACTGATTCTCAGCTTGAGATACAGTCTGCTGAGCATGCTCAGAATCACTAATGACCTTGATTATGTGACCAAGACAGGGAATCTTTTGAAGAGAAAAAATGTCATTTCAAACATCCCTAGACCACAGGTTAAGAGATCCTGGCCATTCAAATCATAAAATTTCTAAGAAGGCAAGCAAAAATATTGTTAATTAAATGTTTAATCTTTATTATAGCTAGCATATTAATTTTAAGTAGTCTTAATTTATTGGATAGTACAATTTTATTTATGTTCAGCATATATACTTTATAGCATAGAGTGCCCTCTTGTATAATCAATGTGTATAAGATATTTATGCTCATTTTATTGGGCTCTGAGCATAATTCTACTATTAAATATGTGGAAGAATTTTATGGTTGTTTTTTATGATATCATTGGCCTAAGCTAGGTTTACTTTTACGCCAATTCTCTTGTCAAGTACAAGGCTCTCAATTTTAACGTGGCTTCTCTGGGAAAACACATAAATATATTGTCTTTCATGAACATCTGCTTATCTGCAATTTCAATCAAGCTAATGGACAGAAACCCAGTGTCTCTTCTTGTTAGAACCTTTTGCTCCCTGTGTTTCTCTTTCAAAATGATGATTTACCTTGCAATTATGTGGTTACATTATGAATGTCTTAATATGAGCTGAACATACATTTCCTTGAGATACAAAATTCTCAGGAAACCAGTTTTTTAAAAGGGTATGTGTGTGCATGTGTGAGCTCCAAGTATAAATATATTGCAAATCCTTAAATAATTTTAATAAAAAGGAAAGCTATTGAAATTGAATATAATTTTTGATATGTATCTATTTTTAAAAGATTTATTTCACTTCTCTCTCTCTCTCTCTCTCTCTCTCTCTCTCTCTCTGTGTGTGTGTGTGTGTGTGTGTGATTCATTCATGTTCACCAGTACCTGAAGAAGGCAAAAGAGGCTGTGGGATCCCCTGGAGATAAGGTGGTTGTGAGCTATTAAATATGGGTCCTAGGAAGTAAATTTGGGTCCTCTGCAAGAGCAACAAGCACTCTTAATTACTGAGATGCAGGTATTTGCTTTTTATTATTGGTGTTTTAACCATCCTTCTGTAAATATTTTTAAATTCAGAGCCTTGTTCAGAGATCTAGACTTTATTTGACCACTAAAGTCTGGAAACTATTTCAGTGGTCCTCTAGTATAGGATAGAGTCTCACAGATTTGCGCGGTGGATCAAATTCATAATAACACTGGACACTTGTTAGTCAACATGGAAAATGGTGCACTCAGACACTTAGGCAATGTGCACAATACTTAGAATTGGCGATACACTAGAAAGATTGTTGAACCAAAGTTAAGTACGTTCATTTTGGCAAATCATAATCTCTCTAAAATCCCATCAAAGACTTTGATATACTTCATTAATTTTGAACAAAGTGAAAAATTTTCTACTCATTTTGTTAAACTATTTTAACAAAACATTTTAAGAAAATGGTAGAATCATATCTAGAGCATATGTGTTATAATTAAATTCTCTGTACTTAGATGAAAAGTAACATTTTGATTTACCTAGCTTTACATTAAAATAACAAAAAAAATGTAACTTGATAATTAAAAGTCCTGTTTTCAGTCTTTATATAATAAGCTATCTGTGCTGGAATAGCAAGATTCTGCAAAGAGCAAATATCTAATCATCTTGTTATTGAAAGCCTTTTATTTTCTGCCAGTTGTTCCTTGTATATATTGTAAGATGTACATCATTACAAGTATCTCTTTATTTGGAATGTCGTATAAATTTAGAAACTTCATTCATCTGTACAATGTTAATTTCAATCCAGAGAAAGTAAAATATTTCATATGCATATCTTATAGCCCCATGTGTGATTGTTGAGTATTCTGATTTCAATTCTATTTGACCAATTTAAATTGCAATTTAAATGGGTTAGATTCTACCATCAGATTTTAATTACCTTATATTCTATGAGAGTGAGGTTCCACATGTCTTTTGTAGCACATTCATTTCCTGCTTAACCAAAGACACAATCTTCTTTAAATAGATTTTCCCTTCTAGTGCCTCTTGAAAAGAGTTTTATTTTGCCATTGTTTATTTCCTTTCTTACTCTTAGAATAATTTATGATTTAAATAATTTCCATCTATAAAAGGGGAATACAAAAAGAAAAACATGGTAATGCTTATCTTGTGAGAAAAAAAACTTGTATCATTTCTTTAATATTTGTAACTAAGTGACCCTTTCATTTGAACTGGAAGGCTGCATTCGCATATGAATATTACTTTCAACCTTTCTTTCCATGGATCATTCCAAATACAACCTTTCTTGAGACCAGAGGTGCATAATTAACTGAAGAAATTATGAAGAAAAAGGATCATTAATAGTTGTCCTGTGACTTCACTTGCACCCTAGAAATCATAGACTCTGCCAGAAACGTGCACATTAACAGTTAAACAAAAGCGTGTTATAGAGGAGGAAGCAATTTCATCGTTATGCTGTTTCCAGCTAGTTCTGGATTGCTCATTAATTACTCCGTGCCACCATGGGCCCCCTTAGTGCATGGAAGCAGTGACCTTCTAAGTGGTCCCAGTGGCTGAAAGGTTTCAGTTGGGCCCCCAAAGTAGCCCATGGCAGTTAATGAGGACGAGGTAAAAGTTAGACATGTTGGAAATCAAGTCTTTGACTGCACCCAATAACTTTGAGAAGGCAAATATTGTTATATGAGAATGAGTGATAAAAAATAATAGTTTTTGTCACTTAAGTCTTGAGAGTTTTGGATGTAAGAGTGTTTGAGAATGAAGGCAACTCTGTCTCAGTGCTCTAGCGTCTTGACAGAAAAGCTGCCAAGTGCACACACACCATCATAATTAAAATCTAGTGTGGCAGGAGATTGCTACATTATTTTAGGTGGGATCTACTATCATTATCATCAATTGTGACGGGTCCTTGATCATAATTTAAAATAAAATCATTTCTATCTTGAACCAAATGAGTAATCTAAAAAATGCCGAATTAAAAATTTTAGGTCTACATAATGTAGCCTAAGGACATGAAGATATAAATGAAGTCTTTACATAAATATATGAAGATACTAGCTATCAGACTGCTTTTATGCCCACCATCAACTAGGATTATAAAGATATTACAAGGTGTTTTCCAGCTTTAGATTTGGACAGGCCTCCTGCCACTTACTAGCTGTGTAATTTGGAGAAGCTACTCATTAGCTTCCAAGTCTGTTTCTTTACTTATAACAGGAGAAACTCCATAAGCTGTGGTGAGGATTTAATGAGGTCATTTGGTATCATTTGGTATAAAATCTTAGCACAAGCCCTGCCACTTAGCACATCCTCGATCTGTCATTGATGATGAAGCTTGAGTTGCTCGGCTGAAATCTTCTTAACAGATTTCCTCATTGTATCTAAATAGCAGACAGATCCATTCAAGTTAGTCCCTGAAAGGGATCCCATCTATGCCTTAGTAAGTCAGATCTTACTCAAATGAGTAAAAATGTGAGATGATGTTTCAAATTCTATTACTGTAATTTTTCAGTTATTTATAACTTTTATTGAAAACTATCAGAACTACAGTAATTAACTGGCATCTCTAGCTCTAGACTCTACATACCCCATCCATTTTAAATAGTACTTTCAGAGGTCCCTTTTAGGTCTATTGATTTGTATTTTTTGCTGAAAAATCCATGATCCTTCTACATGATAGACTTTGTCTTTCTTTAAAATCCTTTCTTGCAATAGTTCCTTTATTTCCTACCAAGGGCTGGTTCTCTATTTCAGGATGAGTCCCTCCTCTAGATTCATTCTAACTTTTCTTGCCCTATGGAGGTAGTTAATGCTTTAGGTGGCTAAAAAAGTATTGGCTGAGAAATATATCATTCTTATCCTTTAAAATTCAACCTGAAATTCTGTTTTGTTTAGGCATTCTGTTTATCTTTCTCAGGCCTTCCATGTGGGACTCAGTCTCTCTCTCATCTGTTATCTTTTTTAAAAAAATACATCCTTGTTTTCCTCATTTATTTTGTTGGCATATTCTGAGATGTCTAGAAGGCAGAGGTTGAACAACCACTTTACCTTGTCTGCATAATCCCAGTGAAAAGATGCGACTGTTACAAACAATGTGCTTTCTCAGGAGGGAAAAAAAAATTCACTTTTTCTGTATAGATGAATTTGCTAAAACTGAGTTGCAGTTAGGAAATAAAGTGAAAAAAGCTAGACAGTAAGATTTAAAAAAATCCCCAAACCTAGAGGGGACAGAGGTTGGCTTTGATGCTCCCCTGACTTTTTTAATGTTCTTCTCTCAGGCTGTACATCCTTTTGATATTTATTTTAGCCAGAACTCACTAAGATAAAATGTTAGGTGAAGTCATAGAAAGAAACAAAGTTTCTCTGTGTCAGAGTAGACTAAATCTTTCTTCTGAAGTGTTTTATAAGAACTTTATCAAATCCCACTGTCACTCAGCAACAGCAACAAAGCACTCAATAGCTCCTCTACTTTTTTTGGGTGCCGTTTATAACAACCAGCATTAACTTGACCTGGTCAGTTTGATATTCAGAGTAGTATAAAAATACATCATAGAACAAAATCCTGTTTTGTCCATGACTATTCTCCTTATTTTTGCATCTTATTCCAACCTCAATATTTTATCATGCCCTTTCGTCCCAAACTGCTTTTCTGGATGAGATGTTGAACATTGATTTCTTGGTCTTCACTGTCACCAAGGAACATGATTATTAATGCTTATCCAGTCTGTCGTTGGACAGCAGTGTGAGGTGTACTTTAAATGTCTTGAGTCTTCATTCATCCTTCTGTCCCAATAGTTCACTGTGAATGGTGTGGGTGATGTTCTGAGGGTCATTTAGGGACTGTAGTGTTGATGGCTCCAAACCACATACTCTTAATAAAGCGTATCAAGTCTTTGGTATACTAGTAAACAGGAAGTAGAGTGATATCTCTTTAAAGAATTAAAAAAATTCTTTTTAGAAAAATGAATGAAATTGGTCAGCAGGAATGATGAATCTCACTTAAGCAATGAACAATGAAAACTCTTAGTCTTTTACTCTGAGGAATATGTGATCTTAATCACTCTTGGTTTGAATCTTGAATCAATCATAAAGATAGATGGGCTAAAAGTAAAGTAATGTATATTCATCCTAAAGTTCACAATTATGCTGAGAAAAACAAATGCATTTGTTCCAGGCTAACTGCCTAGTGGGTGCACTAAATCAGAGTCATTTTAGGAACCTGAGACCAGGAGATTGACACTTATTTGGTTCTGGTCTCTTGCGTCTATGACACAATTATATAAAGACCTTATTTTCTTCACATCACAGGTCTTACTTGGTATCTGATCAGGTAGAAAAGCATGCGCTGAGTGCTTTTTTGTTTCTGGATCAACTCTTTTACTTTCATTTACAGATCCATTAAATGTAGATTTCAAGGATATTCAAATCAGCCAGGTTTTAAGTTTTCCACTTGCTATAACAGAGCAACCATATCATAGCTACATTGGTATTTGTAGTGCAGTCACTGTTTCAGAAAGATACTGCCTGAAAAACTGCTGCTAGCTATAAAATGAATAAACTATCAGTGCTGAGCCACATCATGCACACCAGATGTAACCATGCCTTTCTGTAAACTTTGCCCAACCAACAGGAGCTGTGAGAGAAACTGGCCCTGGGCTCTTCCAGTCTCATAAACAGCTCTAATTAGCACACTGATAAATACTTCAACAACTAGCAGAGTGAGCATTCTGTCTTCTAATTTATGCAACTCTTCTGACATGCTCTGGTAGGGAATGATAATCTTTCTGCTGATACCAGGCAATCATGAAAGCAATAATAGCTTTAACAAAAATTCATGTATGAAATACTTTTATTATGCCTCAGTCTTGATTATTCCAACAAATGATGGAAAGAGACTGAGTGGATAAAACACTACCAATATTTACCTCATATAAATGTTTAGATTGCTTGACACTCATCACTACTAAAATTTGAAGAATAGACTAGTGTGCCTAGAAATTATTGTTGGTCCATTGTATCCATTCTGAGATACAATAAGCTTTTTTAGATTTAAGACATAAGTCCATTCTATATGGGACAGTAACAGGTGGATTCCATTGATGTATCCTATTCTTTCAGGCTCTTTCAAGTTGCAAAAATAAAATGAAAAGGTACATGGATTTCTTCAGGCAATATGAGATTTTTGATCTGAATTCAGACAGAGGAGTCAGGAAGTACTTGAAAACTCCCAACAGATGCATTATCTAGCTTTGTGGACAACTGGCACTCACTAAGCATTCAGACTGCTCCATTAGTCCAATAACAACCTTATTAATGAATATTATTCCCTAATGAATTTTACTCTCTCCCTGTAATTATTTCTCTACATTAGCTTCTTCTATTGTTTAGGTCTTAGGCTATGCCTGGCTTCTGATTACTCCCAAGAAATAGTTTATTTAGTGAAAACATTCTATTCTCCTTTCTACTGTATGCAGTAATTCTCTGTGCTTTATATTATATTGAAATTTCTCAGAAAAAAGCATCTAAATATATTTTATATATATCAACGGTACTGAATCCCCTGCAACTGGAGTTAGACAGTTGTTAGCTGCCATGTGGGCTGGGAATGGAAACTGAGTCTTCTGCAAGAGAAGCCAGTGCTTTTAATCACTGTGCCACCTCTCCTGCCACGATCTGGAGATCTGATCAGGAGAGATAAATATTGTGTGCCACAAAGCAGTCATAAGAAAAGATTTTTAGTATCAAGACATAGCTCATAGGCTGCTATGAATAATATGCCAATAAATAATTGTTGGGATTATATTTTTGCTCTAGGAATTCTTCAAATACAACAAATTTGTTGAAGTAGCATTTTCCAAAGTACAGTGACATATGAATTATATACCATTTATGAGCATTGAATTGTATGTAGAAAGCTACAGAAAACTGAGAGATGAAAGGAAGATGAGAAGTAAAAGGGGGAGGCAGCAAGAAGCAGCTTTCAGCATTGGCGTTGTTTTATATTTAATGACATTGATAACGTGGCTTTCCAGGAATAACATCTTTTTAGCTCTTGAAGAAATTAGGTGTTAAAAACTCAGTGCATAATTGTTAAAATTGGAAATGTGTTTGCACACGACTAAGACTAGACTTCGGCTTATTTAGCTATTTTGCCACTTTGGAGGAAGCCTGATCAATGTACCCTAGATCCCCATAATTCAACAATTATAAAAAAGCGTAAAACTACAGGTTCCCAACTTTTTATTTAGCACTGAAGAAGAAATTAGTGGGTGTTTTATTATCTCACAGCACTAAGGACTTTATGTGGAGTGGGTTTAAAGGTCCAGAGAAACATTCCTCCTGCTCCTAGACTACAGGTTAAAAGTACTCTAAGCAGGTTTAATGCATGCATCCTGGTATCCTATTAGCTTCATGTGATTGCTCCATCACTTACCACTCCAAATTAACAGATCACAGAAAGGCCAGAGTTCTCTCAAGATACCCACAAATGACAGAAATAGATGCTTTTATCTGGATCTGAGTACTCAAAATCATTTATTCCTCCATCTTGTTTACATAACACTGAAGTTACTTTATAAATTCATTTTATGTTTTTCAGAAGATTTGATCTTATAATCAATCACAGCAGTAATTAAATTCATAATTACTTTTCCTACCCATCCTCATCTGACTTTTAAAGCCCAGACATGTAGCTTTGCATAGATACGTGCCAGGTGTTAGGCAGGAATCAGCACGTGGCTGAGGATATCACTTCTCCTGATTCCCCTTTAGTACAGACACTATTTGTGTGCTCTCAATGACAACTTTATCATTTTATCTTCCAGAGGGAATATATCCAGTGCATCATATGAAACAAGCTATTTGAAGCACAAGAAATTAAATAAGCCTGAGGAGTCCTTGGGGGGGATAAATAATGTCAATTAAGGTGATTCACGTTTTAAGGTACTCAGCTTACAGGATAGAAAATGTATACTCTCAAGTCTACCTTCCCACCCTATGGCAATTCATCTTACTATGAGATTTGTGTTCCCTGAGAAACAAGTCAGCCTTCTATTTCATTTTGGGGGAACAGATGCAGAGTAAAGACAAAAATCATTTTCCAGTTACTTGCTAAGATCTCTGGCTAGGCAGAAGAGAGTAGGGCTTAGGGGACAGAAAGGGAGCTATAACAGAGCCTGTGGCAAAGGAAAGAAAAAAAATCTAAATCTGTTGGAAAATAAAACCTTTCACCCATCAAATGACAACTCTAGCCAGCAATAGAGTTTAAAGTGCTTCTCGAAGCCGTACTAGGCTGGCAACAGTAAGTTACTGGATTCAAATATATTGTTGCTGTTCCAAGTCTCCCAACAATCCCCCTGTCTCATATTCGCTCCACTTATGCTTGTATTTTCTGTAAGTTATTGCTAACAATCACCTAATATGTTTGGACTGTCAAACTTTTATGCAATTGGTAATGGTCCTTCTAAAATGGTTTCTGTGGCCAACGAAGCTTTCACCCATAAACCATAGAGTCAAGAAGGAAATAGGGAATGACCAAGGCATTTTCTGTTTGCATTTGTATTCATTTGTATACAGATCCATAATTCCTAATAGTGTATCCTTTCATTCTATAAATGTCACTCTTAAATGCCACAGTAATGCATACAGTTCTGACTGAATAATACTAAAGCATTAAAAACACTCTTGTCCTTGTCATATCTTTGGATATGATTGTATTAACCATAGCCAGTTGAGAACAACACAGGACTGGAAAATATCAAACCTAGGGGTTAACCCTCTCTCTACCTCTTTTTTACCCTTATAGCAAGAACACTGTAAAATTCAGCAGGGATAACATTGCTTATCATCCAGTATGTCAAGAAAACAGTGCTTATCTGTGAAATCACAGCTGTGATAATGTCCATGAAGCCCAGTTATGCAGAATCTTGGAAAAATTCTGAAGCATTCAGCAAGCCAGCCTGAATACACTTGGTGTATCCGGTGGGAAGGCCCTGCTATCAAACCAGACACCCAATAAGGACCCAGTCTTGCGAAGATTGAATTTAGCTGCCAGGATTATTCAAAATGAATCACTGAGTACACTTTAAGTGCATTTGGGTGGTAGTTGTGATCGTAACCTTAGCAACAATGAAAGTGGGCATGTGTAAAGCTATTACTAGGCACCAGGTTTCCATGAACTAAGTCACTGTGTTATTACAGCAGATCTATAACTGAACAAAGATACTTGATTTGGAAACCCAAAATGTGGTTTCCTTTGTCAGTGAGCATGGACCTATGTTACCTGGTTCTGCATTGCAGGTGGAGTCCACTGATACTATCTGTGGGATCAGGAGAGTTAAAATGTCCCATTTAAGACCCAAGAGCAATTATGCTTATCTTGACATTGAGAGAATTTGACTTGCTACTCTGCCAAGCCCCCTGGGAAACAATTTTCCATCTTATTGTTTTATTATCTACTTGTTATGACATTGTGATACAGTAGGGCTTCTCCAAGGAACTTTGAGATGAGGAGAATCTAATCACCCTACCTGCTCTGAGAGTTCTATTTTAAAGTCAATAAATATGTTGAGATAAGCACAAAATTGCCAAAGAGACGTAGTTCCCAAGCCTGCAGGCTTTGATAGCAACTCAATGGGATTCCTTAACACACTTTTTATAAACAAAACCCAAATTAATTTTTAAAAGAGCATTAAGAACTTCGAGGACATGTAAAGGGAGAACTAGGGAGACAAATGGAGACTGGGCCCTACTGTACTAAAACAGGATGATGAATGGGGAAGGCCAGACAGCAATGATTGTTAATCCATCTAGTTGTCAATCCAGCCTTATAGGACAGTGCTGGTGTTATTTCATTATCTAATTTTTGATTTCACTTCTCACCCGGTGACCTTTGATTATAATTGGACTTCCCATATATTTTCTCTTCAGAGAGGTAATGTGCTGACTAGAACTGAGGAAATTGAATCAAGCAGATTTTATACTAAAATTAATCAGTTGTAATGGGTTTTATTTACCAATGTTGTGAATTTAGTTTATGTGAATCAGTGTTTGAGAGATGGCTCAGTGTGTGTGTGCTGGCAAATAATGTTTCATCTGCTCAAGGTAAGGAGCCAACTGCTGTACTGAGGAACAGTTGAACTAATGCCATTCTGAAAAGTATGGGAGAACAAACTGACCTATTATGAGGACACCTTTCTCTCCACAGTGCCCTGGAAGTGCTCTGGAATCTTGGGTGTTCATTTTGGCAACAGGTGTTAAGTAATCCTGAAGTATCCAGCATTGTGTTCTGTTGTGCAAGAGGCAAAATCCTGGTTAGGATGTTCTCAGGTCTAGATCTTGAAGAATTTAGTGTCTACCGAGTTCACAAACAGAATACCTTTTCTGTCTTAACTTCCACCTGATGGAGAATACAGACATGAAGGGGAATTTATACAGGAGATGCTCTTGGATGCTGGCTGGAGGAATAGCTAAGGAAAAGTGATACAGGTCTATGGCTTAGTTAAAAGAAAAAGGCTTGGGAGCTGGCTTGTCCTGTGACTGAGTGCATAAAGTTTCACAGGGTTTGATATTACCTCTGCCTGATTCCTTTGCCTAGAATTTTGAGAACTTGCCGGGTTTCTTGGACTAGACTACCTTCACTTGAGATTTAGACTCCTTTCTCACCTTGTTTTTTCCACAGCTGAACATTAGCCTTGTTTTTTTCATGAGCAGGCAGAAATAGATCCACAGACTTTTTCCCCTGCAGAAGAAATCAGAAAATATTCTAAGTGCTATCAGCTGCTATCTTACCACTATTAAGTGAAAAATATGTGTTTGTGGGTATGTGTGTGTATATTCTTTCTTCATGTAATTCCATTCACTAATTCATCTTTTTTTTGTTCAGTCCCTGTTCTTTGGGCATTTGCTGTGCAAGGCTCACCAATACTTTCTTTTATCACTTTATTCTAGAAATATGGATAAGGCCATATGCTCCAATCACATGTAAGATCACTATGCAAAGTTACTTGAGAGGTTCTGAGACAGCATGATTGTGTGGACCAGGTTGGAAGGAGAATTATCTTTAAGGATACAGTGTGCTTTTTACAGGTGGAAATAGAAAGGATCAAGGAAAAGCCAGCTGCAGTTAGAGAGAAAAGGAAAGAATGCTACATTCGAAGGGTGCTGCTTGGCAGTCAATTGCCAGTGATGTGACTTTGGAAAGACTCTATCTCCTTAAAGCTCCCATTCTCCTCATGAGCAAAGTGTCATCAAAAAAACAACAGTATCATAACTGGCCCAGTAAACTACCTCTATGGGTGTAATAGTAGTACTTTTACCTTGGGGGTAATCAACATCTGTCTAATTGAAGGTAATCAACATCTGTCTAGTTGAATTTAAGTCCTGCTTATTTGGAAAGAAATCATAAGTGATACTGTAAACATAACCAAGTACACATTGCTGGAGAGGTCATAGACCCTAGAGAAGAACCTTCTGTCATTGCACTAGACCTATGTAAATTCTCACTACATTCTACATATCTATCCTTATATTTACAGAGAAGTGTATCTCTTACCACTCATAACACTCATAAAAGAAGGTTTGTCAACAGATGGAGACTATTGTAAAGATCCACAAGTGGTTAAATGCAGAGAGTAAGTGACTGTGAGGTAGCTAGCCTTAAGTAACATCCACATTGCAACCTGTACACCTAAGGCTCAGGGAATATTTCAGAAGAGGAGGAGGCAAGAATGGAGAACTAGAGGGACAAGATACCTGCGGCTAATTAGTGTATTCAGCACGTGACAAGGAAATTAGGAAACTGCAACAATGAATTCTCCACAGAATGGAGATGTCCTAACAAGATCTGCATGATGACAAAACCAGTTGATATGCCAAGATGAATGGGGGGAATGTTACAAGGTTCCATCTCAAGACAAAGAGCTATAGGAAATCAGTGGATACTGTGGGTGGAAGAATCAGGTTTCTCCAGGAACTAGCTCCCTGTGATGTTTTTTAATCCCAAATGAGTGGCCCTAAACACAAGTACACAAGTACAGCTAAATGGAATTTGCATTATATACCTACATATGTAACAATAATCAAAGAAAAGGACAAAAATTGAGAGGATATTGAGGGAGATGGAAGGAGTTGGTGGGGAATTGGAAGGGATGGAAATAATGATAGAAATAATGCAAAGACAAGATTAATGTATGGAATTATAAAAAAAATTAAAAAATTTAAATGCTCATATTCATTGGAGTGTGAGGATTCTGGTTAATATTGCATTTAAAATTCTCTGAACTTTAAGTATTATGCAATTAAGGAATTTTATCGAGAGAGAGGGAAATCCAGAAAGGTCATCAGATATACTTTAGGAATTCAAGATGTTTGAGCTGTGACTTCTGACTGAGCTGACCTAGAGGAAAAAATGACTTACCTTCTTGTATTTTTAAACAGTTACCCCACTGGAAAATGGGAATGCCACTTCTCATACAGAGATGCTGTGAGCATTAAAATTAGATTACATTATAACTATGCAATTAGCTTTTGGAGATAAGAGTTCTTATAAATAAGTTAGAGTATACGTTTCAGAAAAAAAAATCATTGGAGAAAAGGTTCTTCTAAATGTTCTACTTTCCTGCCTCTACTGTGAAAACAGAACATTTTTGACAAAGGTCTCAAAATGGTGGTAGCCTAAGTAAGTCCATTAAAATTTTATCTATACTATATGACTATCTCCTTTTAAGAATTAATTGTCAGCTTGGTTTCTAAAAATTGCAGTATTCCAGTACTTGATTCTGTGTAATTACCATCAGGGCCATTTAGGGCTTTGGACATGAATTTAATTTTAATAAACATCAGCCTAATTTGAGAATGACTTTTATTTCAAAACTGAATTCCTAATGCAAATGTCAGAAAGAAGCTTCTATAAAACCCAAAGGCATACACAGGAGTTATGTCTTCATAATGTAAACACAGCCTGAAATTGCAGTAAAGATATAAACACAGGCATTTTGGAATAGTCATTTGTAAATGATCACATAATTCCTAATGTTACAGCCCTTTGTTTTCTAGAAGCTGACTTTAAATTCTACTTAATCTGTTTTGTTGACAGTTTGGGGTATTGTATGACACCTACAGAAGAAGTATTTTCTTTAATATCGCCATTATGGGTAACTTTTTGTTAAATAAAAATACTGTGAGCAATGCTAACTTGAACAGCTTCTGAGGCAATATCCACGTTGCTGACACTACGGCATTCTGTATACCAACCCTAATCACTCCAGCAATGTGACATCTCAGTCAGTCTGTGAATGTTAACACACGGGGCAGCAACTTAGCACTGTCTCCCATTACAGCATATCCTCAAGAAAACACACCAATTTGGGACTAGCACAGCTCATGCACAGACAGTCTAGCTGCCAGTCATAAATTTTACTAAGATTGTGATTCCATTTTCCAGTCTCATCCGTCCAAAAGATTTTGTAAATACGATTTTAAAATTAGACATGATTTGTTTTCATGACATAAGACATATCTCCTTACTTTAGAACATGTCACTCTTGTTTAAAATGGTAATACTAATTAAGTGGTAATTTATTTCCATGAGTGTTTGCATGGAGGAAATATCTGTAGGTTTCAAAGTTCCATTGGAGATATATGTAAAACAAGATTTATATGAGTATTTAGAAGTAAAGAATCATTTACAACAGCAACCTTCCAAACAATATGGCATCAATAAATGGTATTTAAAATACCCACCCAGAATTCCCACACATCAAAAAGAATTCATCTCTAGCTGTCAGTAGATGAGAAGACAGACAGGGAATTGCATAGCAGTAGAGGACTATGTAACAACAGATTAATAAATAGCAATCATGGTGCCTCAAAGGATTCACTAGTATTCTAGTGCTTGAATATAATAGGAAACAAAATAAAAACCAATTAGGGCTGGGGAGATAGTTCAGTGGTAGAGTACTTAACTTGTACAGTAGTATAGGTTCAATTTCTAGCAACACACACACACTCGTGAAAACAGAAAAGCAATTGAATACATGTTTAAAGTGGACAACATCAGCCTTAAATGTGACATCTATATCACTTTCTTCTTCATAAGGCTCAGAGATCTTCCTGAAGGAGGAGGCAGAAAGCTTGTGAGAGCTAGAAGTGGTGGATGAATACAAAGAAGCAATGCTTTCTAGACAGCAGGGTAGCAGGGTACATGAGCTTCAAGAAGTGACAGGATACACAAGAGTATTCAAGCTCAAGCCAGACAAAAGCTCAGTATGGAGGCAGGGAGGTGGGCATAGAGTCGGATACTTAGCAGAGGACCTGTTGGCATTTCGTGGCTTCTGGCAGAGGAATAGTCAGTTTTCTTTAAGGGTGTGACCCCGGGTTGATTGATCCTGCTAAGGAGGAGTTCCACCGGTAAGAATATTGGCACAGAACAAATTAGACTCCCAGGGGAACATAAAAAGCATGAAGTCCAGTGGGTAAGAAGGGTAGAGGTGAATCTGGGCGGTTAGGGGAGTAGGGTACTGGGGTAAACATACATGGTAAAATTTCTCAAAATAATAAAAATATTTTAAAAATAGACATATTCTCTAAATTTTTAATGGAATTTTTGTGTAATTCACACAGAACATCTTATAGTCTTTATACTCCCTTCCCCATTGGTCCCCTCCCATAGCCCCGCCCTGAAATTCATGTATTCTATCATTTGTATTATGGCTTATCATGATAAATTAGTAACCCCAGATGTCCTTCAATGCAAGCTCATCTGCTGCTTGAGTTTGTACATGTCTTGTGCATGATGACATAAAACTGTAGGTTTATGTGAGCAAGGTGTCAGGAAGCTGTAGGACGCTATTTCCATATGGTCATACACCTCCTCCCTGGCTCTTATGATCTTTCTATCCTCTCTTCCACAATGGTCCCTGAGCCCTGGGGTTGGTAAAGTTTAATATAGGAGTCCTATCCAAGGACCCATACTCTATAGATTCTTGTTTTTTGTGCTTTGGTAATTTGTGTTCTTTTGTGTTCATAGCTCCCTCTGTTGCATGAGGGAACTTCATTGATGAGAGCTGAAAGATGCATTAATGTGCTCTCTATCCCTTGTTCCATTATGTTTAGTGATCCTTCTGTGTAGAGATTGCTTTCTAGATGTGTCATTTAGACTTGGGAAATTCACGGACAATCTCTGTATATAACCAGTTATGGAATTCTGTAATAATCTCTGTTGCAGAAGAAGCTTCTTTGATGACTGTTGACTGAGATTCTTGTCTGGAATTTAAAGGATCCATATTTTGTACATAGTAAGAAATTACATTTGTCTAAGAATGTGACAGCCTTGGGGGTTTCTCCAAAGTCAATGACCTCTCCAGCTATGTGTATTTGGCCAGGTTTATAGTACCATACACAAGTTTCCTCTTGTTGAGTGGGTTTTAAGTCCAATTAGGTAGCTGTTGATTACCTGCAAGATAATAAGTGCCATTACTGCCCCAGTATAGTTTTCTGTGCTGGCATTGTTGTGGTTATTAGATAGTAAAGCTGGGGTTGAACCATCAATTGATGTTCTCTCTTAGATGTTTCCATAGTGCGCTCCAAATCTATGAGAGTTAGCCTTCAGGGGATGTGGCTTCCACTTCAGTTTTAGTTTCATTGTTCTAAATCCTGTGTCTGAAGTATGTCCTGTCTTCAGCAATGGTCTTACCTTCAAGTTCTGAGGGGCAACGATGGGCTATTGTAATAGTTTGTGTAATTTGGGGGTCTCTTAGAGTGCTTTGGCCACCAATTCAAAGGAAGGTTTCTTCTTTTTGGCACTGTTTATTATGTAGCTTTCAGCATGGACTTAGGTAGAGATATTGTATGTATAATTTTTCAGTAGGTTTTTGGACAAATACTAGTCCCTCTGATTTTTATACCAGCTAGGAATTATTTATCTGACCTCTTTCTCTCTCTGTCTAACCCTCCTTCAACACCCCCCACAAAGTATTACAATTTCTCCCTTGATAATACCTGTCTTCTATATTCCCTACAAGTAGGCATTTCTTTAAGAATCATAAGAAATGTCCTCTGAATGTAATTTTGGGAAAAACTCATCTTTCATTTTTTGGAAAATTTCATGCATGAATATTGTATGTACATCATTTCAATTCCTCCCTCTCCTACCTCCAACCCTTCTGAAGTCATTTCACTCCCTCTCAATTTCATGACCTCTTTAATTAGTATGGTTACATATGTATATGCATGTCCATAAATATATAGTACATAAGTATACACACACAAAACCTGTAGTCCATTTATTGCTGTTCATATGCATGTGTTTAGGGCTGACCACTTGAGATTCAATAACCTATCATGGAGTTTGTTCCTGGAGAAAACTGATTCTTACTTCTCAATACCCATTGATTTCCTGTAGCTCATCATCTAGAGATGTGACTTTATGAAATTTCTATCATTCACGTTGGTATGTCAATTGATGGCATCATTCAGGTCTTGTTTAAGCAGTCATATTGTTAAGATTTCATGGGTGCAGATTCCCTGTCATGTCTAGAATGAACTCTCTAGCAGTAGTCATTCTGGTCTTCTGACTTTTACAGTCTTTCTGTCCCCTCTTCTACAATGTTCCCTGAGCCGTACGTACAGGTGTTACAGTGTAGATGTTATCAACTACATGGTTGGGAACCCCATGGTCGCTTATTCTCTCCATTTTGACCAATTGTGGGTAACAGTTCTGTAACAGTCTCTATATGTTGTATAAATAATATTTTTGGTGAGTGATGGTATCTATACTTATATGTAGATATAAGGATACATATTTAGAATATAATTAGAAATTATATTGGTTTAGGAAGGTGGTAGGTTTTTCTCTAGTGTATGACATCTCTAGCCTCTGCTCGTTAGCTAGTTGTATAGCACCAGACATGACTTCACTTGTATGAGCTGTTTTTCATTCCAATTAGGCAGATGTCAGCTACTTTAAAGATAAAAATGCTACTATTGCACCATTTGGGATATTTTTCTGGCTAGTCATTATTTTAAGGGATTTCTAGCTTTGGTTTCTAAAAGTCAGCATCAGATAAAAGTAAGTCAATGTACTTAGATGACAGAATGTCAGTGGCTCGGGATCTTCCTGGCTATGTTTGGGGGGTAACCATAATGTTTCTGTTATCACTGAATGAGTATACCTTGAATTCTAGTCCTGAGATAGAATGTGAATTTTCCTAAACTGTTTCTTGGAATCACATGGTGCAGTGTTGTTAAAGATTGTTCTGAACAGGATGTGGTATGTGAAGAGCAGGCCCACCTGAAATGCATGTTTTGGTCTTAGTATGAGATCACTGGACAGTGGCACACCTTGAATCTGAGGGCTTCTTTCCTTTTCCTGGTAGTCAGGGAGTATTAGATCCAAGTTCAGCTTCCCCTGAAACTAGTGAATTCTTCACACTGCCAGGGCTCTAGTAAGTCATGAGGCTGGCATATGTAGAGCTGTAGGTGTCCTTGGACAGCGCCTACAAACCAGCTGGTGCTCAGATTCTACTGTTGGTACCAAGGTAGCATGTGCTGTTTCTCTGACAATGCCATGTGTTCTTATTTTGGACATACACAGTAAGTATTCATCGCTGTTTTGAAGCATCAAGTAGGATGAAGTAAGAAATTTGCCCCAACATTTAGCACAAACAATAATAGTGTTGTAAGAATTGTTGTGGCCTAATAAATATTTGGTACAGTTCCTAGGTGATGGAATTTACAAAATATTTGAAGCATAAGGATTGCTTAGATTTCCATAGCATCTGTTTATGCTATAAAAGATAAAAGCTACCATCATGGTATACTGGTTGCTGATTAAGAAACTAGTGATTGAATTCTAGAAAGGAAAACATAATAAGCTATCTATAATTAAGCAATGTCATATTCAGTGTACTAACAGGGAACTTTTAATAAGAAAGAAGATCGAAGGAGGGAAGGTTTCTCACACAATAAGCCCACTGCGGCTACCATGTGGCTTGAGTCCAACTTCACTTGCCAGCAGATTCTAGGGACAAATTTGAAGAGAGAGAGAGAGAGAAAGAGAGAGAGGGGGGGCATCTGTAAAGGTCAACCACTGAAAGGATGGGCTCAGCAGCACAGAAGATCCCTGCAGCATCTCTATGGGGAGTTTTTACGGCCATGGCAAAGGATGAATTTTAGATTCTGATAGTTTGTTACCTTAAAAGTCAAGTTCTGAGCAGAATTTTCTCCTGAAATATATGCATAGTTTTTATTCTTACAATAGGCTCTCTTACAATAGGTTTCCTTAAGTTCGTGAGTTCACAAGAGTAGTGTCCAATACAGTTTAGTTGCAGAGTTCATTAGTGGGGTATACTCACTAATATGCCAATAATTAGCTACATTGTTTAGTATTTAGAATTTAGTGGTCCAAGATTGATTTCTTTTCTGTAAGTGTCAGGTGCTGCCACTCTTAGTTCTGATGGTTTTATTGAGGGCAGCTCATTCTTACTGGTGATGGGGATGGGAGGCAACCACACCTCCAGTTCAAAAAAATGACTTTGTTTCCAACCGTATGCAAATAGTTTTTGCACATGATGTATCTTCCCTCCACTGTTCCATGACTTTCCCATTTATAAAGAAAGATTACAGGAACAGTGAGTCCAAAGTCCAATGTGATCTTTATAGAATGAATCACACAAAATGTAGACAAGAGTGTCCAAAGATTCTTAAAGATATCTGGTGAAACAGTGTAAATAAAGCAGGCAGAGAATTTTCATGTGGTCCAGAGGGAATGAATTATTTGTAGAGAATTTACAATTGCCTCCTGAAACTCCTTTTAAAAATGGTTAGCATAGTTCAAATTAAAGCATCCACCTTTATCTCACATGGACAATAAATGCTAAATGATCCAAGGTCCAAATTAGATTTTTTTTTCACAATTTAAATTCACTGAAATATTTAATTACCAAAGTGCCACTTAATTTTGTACTGGCAGGAGGCTGAAGAGGGAGATGAAGCCTTTCAAAACAAAAATCCATCTGCCACCAGTAACAGATTTTGTGTTTCAAAAGCACCCAGTGACAATGTAATGTTCTTTCTTTGTCCTCGCTTTGTGTATTCGTTGTTGGGGGAAGAAGGGCACTTTGAACAATTGACACACTATCAAAAAATGATGGCAATGAAAATTAAATTGTGTGGGCTTCATGGGTAATTATAAAGAAAATGTAGTAAGTTGAATGTAGGGTCTCCCAACCTTGACCACATCCTGTTTATCAAATAGGAATTAATTGATTTTGGTGATGTTTGACTTTGTAGTAATAATGATTCAAAATGTTAACATCAATAACTTATTCCTGCATAAGTCCCACTTGAAAAAAATTCTCTTTGAGACAATATTACTTTGGCTGTTATTCAAATGAGCAGGAACAAATGAGGCATTATATAGCAATATTTTTTCTTGCTCAAATCAAGCTAAATCTCATTAAGAAGTGATTCTGCCAAAATGAGCTTCTGCAATTAAAAATAACTTAGATTAGAAATAATCTATTTGACAAAATAGTATGTTTTATTTGCGCTTATTATATGAAACCAGAATTGATTTTCTGTTGAGGGTCCTTCACACATAACTGAAGCAGGTTAGACCTAATTAATGGAGACATTTTTTTTCCTCTGCCAAGAGGTTCTATCATCAAGCCAGGAAGTCCATAAGTGGAACCTAAATCCATTTGATTGATAAAAGTGAGTTTCCCTCCCCTTTTTATTCTCAAGTATGCTCCCCCTTCTAGTGTGACTGCAGTTTGACTGTTAGTTGTCTGGAAATCAATTAGAGAAAATTTATTATGGTACTTAAAATCAAAACAGGGACAGAGTGACTCTGTGGATTAAATCAAAGACAGGAAACTCAATAATCAGAACAATAACTTTAGCTTTGCTTAATTATCCATGACCTTTGGCTAGTTACATTAGTCCTTATAGAATCTGAGTTCTATATTTTACCTTTTCAATTAAATAAATGTATGTGCATGAGTGTTTTGCCTACATATTTACAGTGTCCATGGAGCTCAGAAGATAAGGTCAGACCTCCTCCAACTGAAGTTATAGTCAGTTGTTAGCTACTGTGCGGGTGCTGGAAACAGAACCTGGATCCTTTGCAAGAGCAGCCAGTGCTGTTAACCACTGAGTCATTTCTCTAGCCCAGAATCTGAGTCTGTGAAGGAGTTCCATGAATTCTTACATTTCCCTGCTGATGCCTAGAAGATAAATATTTCTTCATTTCTGAATGTCTAAAATCAGTCAGTATTCTGCATATGGGTCTATTTTTTTGCTCTTTGTTCTCTTTCATTGATCTATAGGTTGACGTTTATGCTTATGACATCATTTTGAATATTATACATTAAAGTCAATCATCTAATTTGATTTTCAGGTGTTGCCTCTTCTGGGTTTTTGTGTTTCAATGCAAGTCTTAAAATCAACTTGTCAGTGTTGGCAAAATGAAAAAAATAACCGTGGAATTGTGTTTGTGATTATGTTGAATCTGCAGTTCAGTTTAGAAGACTGGATATCTAACAATACCGAGTCTACTAAAGCATGATGTGGTTTAGTGCTCTCTGTACTATGTCTTTATTTTTTTCAACTATGTTTTCAATGCAGAGGATTTGACTCCTAGATACTTTTATTATGTAATGATAATACATATTATACATAATTATAACTGGTATGCATTTATACAAATGGTAGGTTTGTGTTTAAGAGATTCACCATGACTTCAATATTGTTCAACCATCCAATCCTGCTAAACTGAGGTACAGATTCAAAATAATCAATAAGTTCCAACAGGAACTTTTTTGTAAACACTAACAAAAAGGCTCCAGGATTTATTAAGATTATGAAATTATGAGGCAAAAATTTTCATTAAATGGTATTTTGAATCTGTTAATAGGATTACAATTGTGTTCCCCATCATGCAACACATGATTGCATATACACGATTTTAACATTTTAAGATTTTTGAGGACTTTTATGTCTGTCATTAATGATATTACAGAAGTTTTATTTTCTTACAATGCGTCTCTCATATATCAATGTTATTTGTCCTCACAAAATGGCATGGAAATGTTTTCTCAGATTCTTTTTTTTTTTAAGACAAACTTGGGAAGAACTAATTATGTATTCTACAAATATCTGATAAAATTCACCAGTGAAATCAACTTTATGTATTTATTTTACTAGAAATATAGGTTGTTATTTCCAAATTATTATGTTTCATCAGTTATTAAAATGATGGTCAGAAAACTGACCACAATATTGTCATCATTTAATGTGTATAAGACCTAAACTGATAGGTAATATTTCAAACTTATTTATATTTGTGTCATGTATATTTATAGTATTTACATTTATGGTTATATCTAATTAAAAAATGAGTTTTTGTGCATTCAATATAATAGATTTTAATCAAATTTATATCCCTTTCCTTAATTCACTCCTCCCAACTCCCCACTGGATTTCATACATTCTGTCATATATTTTAAGTCCTAGTCAGTCAAGCATTTGCACCCAGATGTCCCTCAGTACAAGTTCATCCACGGGAGTCTTATCAGTTTATCTAGAGTCACGCCATTAAAGAAGATCTACTCTCCCCAAGCCAGCAATAGTTCTTTGGCTTGGGTTGGAACCTGATGTCTACTTCCTTCCTTCTATGCTGGGTATTTGTGTGATTGAATCAGAATAGGTGTCATGCATGCTGTCACTATTGTTGAAAGTTCCTATGAGCAAGTTCCCAGAAACCTGAAAGCCTGTTTCCTTATGTTCATGTACCAACTCTGGTTCTTACAATCTTTCTACCCCCTCTTCCACAATGCTTCCTGAACCTCGTGTTTGTGAGGTTTATATAGGAGTCTTGTCCAGGGACATGCACTAGGCAGTCTCCTGGTGTCTAAAATTTAGTCAGTTGTGGCCTTCTGTGTGCATTATACTTTTTTGTATGAGGAAGCTTCAATGGTGAGGGATGTATTTAGTATTCTCTCTACCTCCTGCTCCATTATGTTCCATGAGCCTTAGGTGTAGAGGTTCCACTACAGATGTGCCACATAGGGCTGAGCATCTCTCAGACATATATTCTCTGTGACCAGTTGTGGAACTCTTGTAATAGACTCCATCTGTTGCAAAAAGAAGCGTCTTTGGTGAGTGGTGTATAGTAATCTTGTCTCCAAATAGAAGAACCCGTATTTAACACAAAGTAAGGAATTTCATTTGTTTAAATATATGGCAAAAAGGGTTTTCTCTAGGATCTGTGACCTCTCCAGCCACATATATTTGGTTATATTTACAGTGCCATCCACAAGTGCCCTCCCATCCAGAAGGTTCTAAGTTCAGTTAGATAGCTGTTGCTTATTCCCTAGATAATGCCATTACTGCACCAATAGGGATAGTCTGCTGTGCCAGTCATTGTGGTTATTAGGCTTTGAACCTGGGTTGGATCATTGATTGATTTGTTTGCCTCCCCCAGCAACTTGTATAGTATCCCTAAACTATAAGAGCTAGTATTCAGGGAGAAGGCTTCTCAGGTCAGTTCCAGCTCCGTTCCTCCAAGTCCCTCATTCATAGTATGTACTATGTTCAGCAACAGAGTTTTACCTTCAAGTTCTGGCATGTAATCAAGGGTTATGGCAATAACCTGTGTTATTTTTGGAGTCTCTTGAACCACCCTTATCAACAATTCCAAGGGAGATTTCTCTTGTCTGACACTGTGTTTCTTGTTATAGCCTTCAGATATATACACAAACACATGTTCAGACATAATGTGTATTTTTCAGGGATTTTTTTCTGAGTTAATACATTTCCCTCTGGATTTTTATGCCACCAAAGCATTATCTCGCTCTTGGCTCTCTTCTCTCAGCTCTTGGCTCTTGCTCTCTCCCTGTCCAACCTCCCTCCTTCCCCTCCAGCTTAAGTGTCCCCATTTCCCCTTGATAACACCCGTGTCTGTTACGCCCCCTCTCCTGAGTCCCTTCTTCTCATTTACCATCATGTTTCCTTATATGACCTTCCTTCCTCCCTTGTCATTTGAATACTTCCATTTTCCCATTCCCCTTCGGTAATATCTGTTCCCTACTCTCCCCTTCTCTCAGACTCTTTCTTTCCATTAACCTTCATGCTTCGTTTCCTTTTCCCTGGCTCATGCTGTTACATCAAGATATATACTCACATACAAGGGATTAGTGCTGAGATCCACACATGAGGGAGAAAACATGCTGCTTGCTTTTCTGAGTGTGTTACTTTGCTCAGTACAACAGTTCCTAATTTCATGCATTTACCTACAAAATTTTATAATTTCATTTTTCTTTACTGCGGAGTAAAACTCCATTGTGTAAATGTAGCACATTTTCATTATCCATTCATTAGTTTAGGGACATTTAAGCTGTTTCCATTTCTTAGCTATTGTAAAAAGTGCAGCAACAAATGTAGCTAGCTGTACAAGTATCCCTGCAGTAGGGTGAGTGCTTTGGGTATATGCCAAGGAGAGATATAACCGGATCATATGGTGGATTCCTTTGTAGTTTTTAAAGAGTTCTCTGTAATGCTTTCATTAGTGGTTCCTTGAGTTTGTATGAGAGTGTATGTATATTCACTCCTCCCACTGCAGGGAATGAGCATTCCCCTTTTCCCACATCCCTGCCTCCATATGGTGTCTTATGTTTCATTGATCTTATCCAGTCTTCCTGGGGTAAGTGGTTTTGCTTTGCACTTTTCTAATTACTTAGGGTGCTGAGCATTTTTAAAGGCGTTTCTTAACCATCTTTATTTCTTCTTTTGAGAGCTCTCTGTTCAGGTGCTTAGCTCATCTTTTGATGGGACTGTTTATTCTCTTATTTCTTTGTTTTTTTCAGTTCTTTGTATATTCTGGATATTAATCCTCTGTCAGATGTGTAGCAGGTGAAGATTTTCTCCCACTCCGTAGGTTTCCTCTTCACTTCCTTGGTAGTTTCTTTTGTTGGACAGAAGTTTTAGTTTAACGGGCTCCTGCTTGTTGATTGCTGACCTTATTACTTTAGCAACTGAAGTCCAGTTTAGAAAGTCCTTCCGTGCACCTGTGTCTTGGAGGGTACTGCTTGTGTTTTCTTCTAGCAGCTTCAGTGTTTCAGGTTTCATATTGAGGTCTTTGCTCCATTTGTGCAGGGTGAAATACAAGGTTCCAATTTCATGCTTTTAGAGGTGGAGATTCAGTTTTGCCAGTACAATTTGTTGAAGACGCTGTTTTTCCTTGTGGTTTCTTGGCACCTTTGTCAAATATTAGGTGGCTAAAACTGCTTGCACTTGTTTCGTTTTCTGCTGTGTTCCACTGATCTATGCATCTATTTTTGTGCTAGTCCTATGCTATTTTTATGACGATAGCACTGTAATACAGTTTGAGATCTGATATGATCATCCTCCCAACATTGCAATTTTCTCCAAGATTGCTTTAGCTATTTGAGGTCTTTTGTGATTTCATATGAATTTTAGGTTTTTGCTTCTAGCTTTGTGAAGATTGTCATGGGGATTTTGATTGGCATTGGATTGAATCTATAGATTGCTTCTGGTAGGATGGTCATTTTTATAATCTACCAATCTGTGAGCACAGCAGGTCCTTCCTACTCCAGGTGTCTCTTTACATTTCTTTCTTTAAAGATTTAAAAGTTCACTGTAGAGATCTTTAATGTCTTTGGTTGGGTTTGTTCCTAGATTTTTTTTTTGAGGCTGCTGTGAATGTGAAGTTTTCCCATGTACTTTCTCTGGTTGCTTGTTACTGGTATATAGAAAGGCTACTGAGTTTTGTAAGTTGGTTTGTAACCTGCCATTTTTTTTTGAAATTATTGATCATGTGGTGGACTTTTGGGGATCTCTTATCATATCACCAGCAAATAGTGATAATTTGACCTGTTCTTTCCCAATTAGTACTGCTTTAATGTTTTTCTCTTGTCTTGTTGTTCTTGCAAGGGTTTCGAGCAATTCATTGAAAAGGAATGGAGATAGGGGATAAGCCTTGTCTGGTTCCTGATTTTAATAGGAATGCTTCTAGTTTTGGGTCATTTAGAATGATGTTGACTGTGGGTTAGTTGCTTTAATTATGTTGAGGTATAGTCCCTCCAGTCTAATTCTCTTTAGGACTTTAAAATAAATTCACATTTGATTTTGGCAAAGGCTTTTCTGCATCTATTGAGATGGCAATGTGGTTTTTGTCTTTAAGTCCATTTATATGATTTTGTTACATTTATTAACCTATGTGCATTGAACCATCCATGCATCTCTAGAATAAAGCCAACTTGATCATACTGGATGATCTTTCAGATGTATGTCTCTATGCAGTTTGTGAGTATTTTGTTTAAAATTTTTGTATGCATGTGCATTAAGGACATTGACTTAACTTTTCTTTTTTATTGTATCTTTACATAGTTTTGGTATTAGAGTGATATTGACTTCATAGAAGGAGTTTTCAAGGTCTCCCTCTGTTACTATATTTTTGAATAATTTAAGTAGTATTGATGTAGATCTTCTTAGAATGTCTGGTAGAATTCTCCTGTGAATCTCTCTGGGCATGGGCTTTTTTAGTTGAAAGGTTGTGTGCTGCTGCTTCAATTTCCTTACTTGCTGTGGGTCTGTTTAAGGTTTTGATCTCCTCTTCATCTAACTTTAGTGGTTTCCATGACTTGTTGAATTAAGAAATTTAACCATTTCTTTCAGATTTTCAAATTTAATAAAGTATATGTTTTCAAAAATATTCTGATGTAATGTTCTGGTGTGTGTGTGTGTGTGTGTGTGTGTGTGTGTGTGTGTGTGTGTAATGTTTCCCTTTTAGTCTCTGATTTTAATTTTGATTTGTTTTTTTATTTCTTTTAGTTAACTGGGCTAATCTTTTGTCTATGTTGTGTGACTTTTTAAAGAACCAGCTCTTAGATTCATCAAATATTTGTACTGTTTTCTTTGTTTATATTCATTAATTTCTGTTCTGATTCTTGTTATTTCCTCTTGTGTACTTGGTTTGGGTTTGCTTTTCATCTTGCTTTTTCAGAATCTTGAGTTGTACCCTTAAGCCATTTATAGGTGCTCTTTCTGATATTTTAAATATAGGCACTTAAAGCTATAAATGTCCCTCTTAGAACTGCTTTTAAAGTGTTCCAGAGGTTTTGTTGTGTTGTGTCACCATTTTTATTTAGTTCCATGATTACTTTTATTTCTTTCTTAGCTTCTTCTTTGACACATTCATCATTCAGGAGTGTGTTGTTTAGTCTCCATGATCTCACATAGTCACTGGAATTTCTTTTTCTGTTGATTATAAGTTTTATTGCATTGTAGTCTGATAGAATGCATGGAATTACTATTTTTTTATCATATTCATCAAGGTTTGTTTTGTCCTCTAGTATGTGGTCAATTTTAGGGAAAGTGTATTCTTTGGTGCTTAGATGGACTATTCTGGAGATGTCTGTTACATTCATTTGATATATAATGCCATTATATTCAAATTGTCCAGGAGGCTCACAAAATAACATAGGTCATTGTCATAGCCCTTGATTGCTACCCAGAACCTGAAGTTAAGATCCTATTGCTGAATAGAGGCCATACTTTGGACACAGGACTTGGAGCAATGAAGCTGGAACTGACCAAGAAGCTACTCCATAAAGACTGACTCTCAGTGTCAGTGGATACTATACAAGTTGCCAAGGGAGAAAATCAATCAACATCTCACCTAGTTTTAAGTCCTAATAAGCAATAATGACTGCCCCAGTAAAATATCCCTATTGGTGCAGGTGTGGCACTATTATCTTGGAGGTAATCAACAGCTGCCTAACTTCAATTAAGGTCTGCTCAATAGGAGGGAACTCATCTATGGTACTATAACTACAGTCAAATACACGTGGCTGAAGAGGTCATAGATCCTAAAAACAAAACAAAACAAAACAAACCTACTTTTGCCATATGCCTAGATCAGCGTAATTTCTTACTTAATTTTAAATATTCATCTCCATATTGACAGACTCATATACCTTTCACCACTCATCTAAGATGGTACTTTTTGCAATAGATAAAGACTATTATAGAGTTACAGATCTTGTCAAACATAGAGAATAAGTAGCTCTGAGTTGCTTAACCCTAAGTGCACATTTTCAATGCAGCCTCTACACACTGGATAAATACATCTCTCACCACTCACCGGAGAATGTTCCTTATGCACCAGATGGTGATTAACACAGAATCCCACAATTGGTCAATGTGCAGAGAACAAGAGATTATTGAGTGCTTATTCCTGAAAAAAACACCTATTTCAAATGTCTGCCTCCCAAGGCTCAGGAGTCATTGCAGGAGAGGTGGCACAAAGATTTTAAGAGACAGAGGGGGCCAAGAAAAGAAACACAGTCTTCCAGACAACTGATCAGTTACTCATATGAAATTACAGCAATGGTGGCAGTAAGCACAGATCCTATGCAAGCTCAAAGTCCCAGCATAGACTTGGAGAAGTGGATAAGAAACCCCAACACAACCTAAGGAACTTTCAGCAATTGATGGCTTCTGTAAAGGAGAAAGACCGTGTCATTCAGGGATGGGCTTCTTGGTGGGCCCAGTGGAATGACACATACTGAACAATATTTGGGTATACAAATAAGATTCTTTAGGCCATATGTATCTATGTATAGAGTTTTATAATTATAACTTCTGTTCTCTGGTTAGTTTTGCAGTAAACTCAATGTTAACATACCCTTTCTCACCTCCAATTCATACATTGAAATTCTGACTCACAGTGAAGTGATATTTGGAAGCTGGAACTTTGAAAGTGCTTAGACCTTAAAGGCAAAGTCCTCATGTATGGGCTTGTTCAAAGAGATCTCAAGGAAATCTTCTTTCCCCTCTCTGTAGTGTAGAATATAGTGAGAAGACAGACTTTGAACCAGAATGTTGGGCCTCAATAGGAACAATGGACACACATTAGCAACTGCATCTTAAAGTTCCTCACCTTGAGAACACTGGAAAATATTTTCTTGTTTATATGCCACCCAACCTTTGGTATGCTGAAATAGTAGCCTGAATGCATTAAGGCAGTTCTCACCTCTGTTGTGTAGTATGCATGGAGAGCAGAAGAGTACATTGGATTCTTTTAAACTGGATTTTCAGATGGTTGTTATACCATGTGGGCACTGAGATTTGAACCCAAGTCTTCTGCAAGAGCAGCTAGTGCTTGTAACTGCTGTGCTATCTCTTCCGCCCCAAAGACCCGTTTTCTCTTAGTCATTAGCGACACACTACTCTTGAAAATCTTGAGCTTTCTCCACTTATGCTCTTAGATTTTATCATGTCTTTGTGATCGTCAGTCTATCATAAGACTGGTTTTCATTGACTACTTGATTGCATGGTTGCCACATTTTTATATATATTTTTTATATTTTATAATTTTTATCCTACACTAGCATTTTAGAGTACACATTATAAAGAATACAGACTTGTTAACTTTCCTTGTCTATTATTTGTGTATATTTTAGCAAGAAATTTTTAAATTGAATTTTTGCAAGTTTCATGGGATATATTTGATTGTATTTAGATCCTCTTCCCTGTGAGCACCCTCTCTTGTACTATGCCCCCCTCCAATTTACCAAGAAATTTAATATTCATTGAGCAGATTAGCATTCTATTGAGTGGTTTGGGTTTAGTAAGTGTAGATCTGACAACAACATTAAATGTTTTCTCAAGGCATTCTACTTGTTGGGACCCAAGCTTCTCTACGTTTATAGCCCACAGGGCTTTTAGAGCTTCATTTTTGGTTTTGTTTATGAGGTCTGTATGATGCCTTGTAGAGTCAACTTCAGTTGGCTCTCAGCTTTCTTCCTGTGTTCTAGAAGTCTATTCCTAGGACTGTTTGGCCTCTAATGTTGAGCTCTGACCTTTGTAGCAGGTGCTTTCCCATCTGTCTGTTCCCCTCTTGGACATATGCAGTCCAACACTTAATGAGGGGCTTGCCAGGGAAGCTCTTCTAGGCTTCTCCTATCCTGAGGCCTTGGCCCTCAGATTCCAGCTGCTTCAGCTACCCCAAGACCCAGATTGCTATATGTTCAGCTCAGTGGCACTTCCATATTTTCTTGTACTCTAGTTCACCATGCTGTGATCACAAGAAAGACAGAAAGACAGAAACAAAGACAGACAGAAAGAAAGACCAAACTGGGTGATTTGGGAATTGTCTCAAAAGTTTTTCTTTTCTCAACGTTTTCAGCATTATACATCTTGTCCAATGTCTAAAAGCAGGAACTTCTTGGGTTACCCAATTTTATAATTATGCATAAGAGAAAGTACTGACTAGCACTAGTTTCTTAATCATATATGGAAGCATAAGTCTTCCACTTAATTTAAAAAATAGTGTCATAGTACAAACATTCAAGGATATACTTAAAATCCTCTTACCTTGTCCTATTAACTCAGGAGCAGGTTTTTTTTTTTTTTTCTTGGTTGCTTTCAGTTTTCTTTTTCATGGCATTGCTTTTTCTTGAGGGTGGGGGGATCTTAAATTGCACAATTATATCAGTTATACACAATTGAGATTTTTAGCATGGTCAAAATAGGACAGAGGAGGGTTAGTTTACGAATATATGGCAGGAAAAAATTTAATTTTGTTTTAAAATGAACAAATCAGTCATCGTCATGACATTTGTATGATATTACACAGAGATGCTATACTTATGTTTTCTATCATGTGCAGTGACGACTTTAGACAACATTCATAGACTTGAGAGTGGTGGGGAGACGTGGGGGAGGCAGAGACAGGGAGTCCGAGGAAACTTCCTACTGTGTTGCGCAATCCGCTTCCAATGGTCCAGCCTCCTCGTGCGTCATGTCGTTGGCTGGTTCAGGGTCATGCCATTTCCCTTTTAGCAGGTTAATCTGACACCTGCCACTTATCACAAGAACAATCTTAATTATTGCCAAAAATAAATAGTTGGTAAGAATGAAGAATAATTCAAGATAATTTTGTCAGTGTGACTAGGGCAACTTAAAATTTGCTAGATTCTTTTTCAGGAATTTAGACATTATTATTTGCTGTTTTGCTGAGTGGTACATGTAAGTAACCATGTCTTCATAAGTCCATTTTTTCCCATTCTTATTTCATAACTTTTTAAAAAAGAAATGAGTGTTTTTACCATACAAACCTCATTCTTTGTTTATATTTCCTTTAGAGTTTTCAGACTTTAATGAACTATAAAATTGCCCTACGTTTTGTGTTGGGAACATATGTAAGACTGCCCAGTGCATGCCTGAGACCGGATGGGCCCAAAGTCTTTGTAGCTTTGTAGCCTTGCTTTTTCCTAGTTCTTATTCCCTCAGCATACATTTTTTTTTTCTTTCTGTATTAAGTTGAGAACTTTTACCTTTCCGCTTACAGGATGTTCTTTGTGGCTCTTTGGCATATTCAATCAGCCAGTTTCATTATTTCTATATTTTGGAGTCACTATTTTACATATGGGTTATTTAAATGAGAACTCTGCAGTAATATCATAATAGTGGGTAGAACTAAGCTAGGTGACTAAGGGGCAGCGTACACAAGCTGGATTTGCTGGGCAAGTAAAAATGATCAATTTACATCCAGGAGAGGGCACTAGGATTGCCTGAGGTCATAGCATGCTACTTAGCATTGCACACAACTTAAAATTATGGATTATTTATTTCTGGGATTTTTCCTCTGAGTATTTTTGGACCTCAGTTGAGCATAGGTGACTGAAACCACAAAAGAGAAATTGTCATCAAGGGAATTGGGGGCTACTGTAAATGGGCATGAAAAGTTTCATCAGATATGCTTGGTTATTAACACTGCTTCCATTGGATACTGGATATCATGTACACTATGGCCTAGAGGTTGGTTTGATTAAAATCTTTAAGGACTTTGCATATTTGAGATGCTTATTCTAAAAATAATTTTATTCATAATCTTGGGAAAATATTTATGTCTCAGCTACTTAACGAATATCAATTTTACCACTACTTACTGAATATCAAATTCATCATTACTAATGGAACAAAGGACTGGATATTTCCTGTTCAGGAGCTGAAGGTGGTTAATGGTTTCATTACCTATATTAATACCAAATGATTAAAATTGGGGTTGAACCTGCCACATAAACTAGTTAAATTCCCTCACAGAGTTGAAAAAGGAATTATGCTTGTTAACAAAAGACAGGTATAGCATATACAAGTTTAGCATATATTACTCATTTTTACATAAAACATTTTATTAGTTAAAGCCACAAAGGTGAGGTTTCTTTTTCAAAAAAAATTATTTATACTGCTTATATGAATGGTATATTGTAATGAGATGAGGAGATGCATTAAACAAGACAGAGTCAAATTTTATAACCTTGTTAGGGGAAGGAAAGCACTAGGGCTTTTAAAATAAGACTTACAGTGAATGTTTACAGAACTGGATTCAGGCAAGGCTGTTAAGAAACTGTATACCTTTAACTCACCAAAGGGAAATAAATAATTTCATCTGTCATCATGAAAAATAGCAGGCGCAAATGTACATTCAAATTATTTATTACTCATAAGTTTAATAAGGAAATTAGTATACACTGAGGTTTCTGGTGTCTAATTTGTGTCTCAGTTTCGTGGGTGAGCAGGGAGTTGGAGACTCTATGTCAGGAGGAAGAGAAGTATGGCTTCTGTGACGGACGGGCCTAGGAAAGCCGTGCAACTGCTCTACCCACACATACTTTGCTGTGGCATCCCTTTGTAAGTGCTTTAAAAATTATTTTTGATTTATTTAAATGTAAATGAGCGTATTGCCTGCATGGATGTAAATGTGCCCATGTTGTACAATGCCAGAGGAAGACAGAAGAAGGCATCAAATCCCCTGAAACTGGAGTTACAGATGGTTGATAGCTGCCATGTGGGTTCTGGGATTTGAACCCAGTTCTGCAAGAATAGTCAGTGCTGTTCTTAACCACTGAGCCATTTCTCCAGCCTCTGTAAGTGTTTTTTTTTTTTAATCTCTTCTTGCATTACTAGACAATGAGAACAAAAACAACTTTCTATAAAACATCTATTCAGTAAAAATATACATAAGGCATAAAGTTAGTTTATTTAAGCATGCAGCATGATTTGCTCCCAAACATTTTTAAAGTATTTATTTTATTGTTTTTTTTTTATGTGTATGCATGTGTTGAGGGTGTTTGTAAACACATCTGTTCATGCAATGCTCATGGAGACCAGAAGAGAGTTTCAGAGACCCTGGAATTGGAGTTACACTTTTCTGAGCCCTCATGTGGGTGCTAGTTAGAGAATCTGAGTCTTCTGCAAGAGCAGCCAGTGTACCTAACCACTGAGAAATCCCTCCAGGCCCCCAAACATTTTTTTTTGTATTTTGTTTTGATTATCCATCTTAGTTTCTGTCTACCTCAGGGTCAACAGTTTGGTTGTCTTCTAGAAACTTGGGAGGGAGAGAGAGTCAGCAATGTTAGTGGAAAAGGAGTGATTTCACTGAGCAGGTATAGACGGCGAACCCAGGGAGGGTTCTACAGCTACACATGACCTCCCACATCAAGTCACGTCTTATGAAAGCCAGAAAACTCTCCTGGGAGAACATGCTGGTGTTCTCACATGAGCTAACCCTTCCCCGTTCCTCATGGTCCTTGATTCCTGAATTGAGTCAGTCCTTGAGTGTAGGTTGGCTAAAACCCCACTATTGCAGTTGCCCTTTGATAGGATTTGAATGTGAAACACATATCCCCCACAGGCTGATGGGTTTCAATTCAGGGTTTCCTGCTTATGGTACTATTTTTGAAGGTTGTGGAGCCTTTTGGACATAAAACCTAGCTCAGAGACAGAGGCCATTTAAGACAACTTTGAGGTTTATTGACCAGTCTCATTTCTGGCTAGAGCTCTCTCCTTCCTGGTCAGTGCCATATAGTGAGCAGTTGGTGGACTCTCCCAGCAAACCCACAGTTTAAGCCTGGTAATTTCACAGTGTGGATCAAATAAAAGTAGGGTCTATATCTCCAAACTTCTGCTGCTGTTAGAATTTGGCTTCCAGAATCTTCTAAGATAAATCTCAGAGGTGTACCAGAGAGTTGAGCAAGAACTTTGAGAATTTCTGTTCTTTAGGGTTGTTGGAACTTTAACCATTTGTTTTATTTCTTTGAAGTATTCAAATGACCATGAACTTCCAACCCTACAAGAAGTTGAAAGAAGTGAGCAAATAATTCACTGAATGACACAATGAAGCATTTGACCCTGACCTAAAATAGACTTCTAAGAAAAGAGTGGCATACCAAGCTTAGAACAACAGAAGAAACTCAACAATATCATGGCAAGGCTGGAAGGGGCCTGGAATAGTGGGAATGTTCTGAAAGTCAGGGCCACTCACAGTAGATCTGAAATTTATTTTTGATGCCCTTTGGAAAGTGCTTCTGTTGTCTCTTCACTTGTCTCCTGTAGTGTATCATGGTGCATTACGGCAAGTAAGACGTGCTTAGACTTTTTTTTTTTTTTTTTTTGAATTTAACATTCCCAAAACACAAGCAATGGCTAGACTCCTCTATTTAGTTGAGGTATTTATAAGCTCAGGCCGCACTTTAACTCTTCACATAGCTCGAGACCATGTGGAGCCACTTCTTCCTGGGCACTATAGTCATCTTTCAGGAGAGTCATGATTGTAATTCAGTCTACTAGCTTGCCTTTTCTTGAAGCTTCTACTGCTTTTCATCATACAATAACTTTTTAAACTATCCCTCTGTACCTATACCTCAGCTATGACATGAGCATGTGTTGGTGAAAAGGATAGTGGGCTGTTCACTCCTTTCTTAATCACTTAAACACAGGCGGTCTGCACTTCTAACAGAGAGTCTGCTGGTCCCCAAAATTCACCAAGGACCATTTTTCTTGTTCTCTCTTCACAATCCCCAAAACTTGTTTCTCTGACTGAAGCTATTTGCTTATTTTTTTCAGTATCTACCAGGGGAATGCCATATTGTCAACATTTCCCAACTTCTACTTTTGCCTTGATCTTGCTTTGTAAGTTTTCTTGAAGGGCCCATTATTCCTATTCTGAGTAAAATTATTTTCAGGAGTCTTCTGTGGCAGAGAGAAAATGAAGAATGTCTAGTTCAAGAGATTGATATTTGGAATGATATTACATCAAGCAGTAATTAGTACCTGACCTGCACTTGATTTATTAGCTGAACTATATGAAATATACCATATCAAATGAAAAAGAAAATGAAGGGGTGGCCTATCAGAGAGGGTGGTTTATTCTGTCTGGGCTTAAATAAGAAAGCAATTGGATACTTGTAATGAATGAGTATCAACTTGGGAGTAAATGAAAATGACGCTGTCCAGCGAGAGGCTAGGCACAGTATGACCAGATATCGCCTACAGTGACTGTTGTCATCCTGCATTCTGTTCTGCTCATAGCAACTATGGAGTGCAAACTAACAATGCCTTCCCATTAAGTAGAGAATTTCATGGAGGACAGCAATGTACATATAGCCCATCTTTCCAAATTAGTCTCAGCTTCTCTTCATTCACTTGTTTCACCCCAACAATGTTGGCCTTCTGGGTTCTGATAAACACCCGGTACCTTTTGGCCTGGGAGACTTCACTGTGCTATGTCCAGATGAACTCCCTGAGACCAATTGCTGAGGTGAAGCTTGTGAATCAGGCTGATTAACTGGGTTAGAAACATTCCAAACATGTCCTACTTGTCATGTAAAAGCTATTCTTATCTGATAGCCTGACTTAGTAGCAATCTCATTTTCTAAACTTTAATTTGTTAGGCTGAGTCCTTTTGTCTCTATTTTTGAACATTAGTGAGTAAAATAGTCTGTTATTTAGGGAAAGAGTTTATTTATTTTTCATATATCACTATTAAGTCTTTAGATTACCATTAATTATTCAAATCTGAAAAGATTTTTTGTTCATCTCATGGGATCCATCGAACATGCAACTGTCTATGAACTTTGAGTTTCTGATCTCTAGATACCATCACATTAGCTGTTATCAAAGAAAGTGAATTAATATCAAAGAGTGAATTAATCACATTTGCTGGGGCAAAAAGTAATGCAAGACTACCACCTGTCTGTTTTCCCCCAGACAGTATGAATTTTGTTTGTTTTATTTATTATTTATTTATTTTGGGGGGAGGATAAAATATTTGAATATTTTGTAATTTTTAATTGATTTTTTTGTGCATTTCATACAAAATATATCAATCTTAATCATGTTTATATTCCCTTCCCTATTGGCATCCACCCATAACTTCCCCTCCAGAACTCACACATGCATTCTGTCATTTCTACCAAGGCCTGCCAGGCCCAGGGAGTGTCCCCAGATGTTCCTCAGTTCATCCAAGTTCATCCAGTGAGGATGAGCCCCTAGCCTCAAGATGATCAGCTCTTCCTCACCTAGCAGTAATCAGCTGCCAAGGTTTCCTCTGATGAGATTGGGGTTTGCTGCCCATTTACCCAGTTCTGTGCTAGGTTTATGTCTGCTTGAGTTTGGATGGGTGTTGTGCATGCTGACACCATCACTGCAGGCCCACATGTGCAGGGTCCTAGGAGCTTGTAGGACTCTATTTCCATATCCACCTTCTCCCTGGCTCTTAACAATCTTTCTCTGTCTTCTTCTGAAATGATCCTGAGCCCTGGGTGGGTGGAGTTTAATATAGGACTCCTGTCCAAAGACCCACCTTTTGCAGACTCTTACTTTCTACTCTTTGGCCATTTGTGACCTTTTGTATAATTGGCCCTCTGCAGTATGAGGGAGTTTCATCAATAAGATCTGAGAGATGCAGTAATGTCCTTTTTACTCCTTGTTCTGTTCCATGAGCCTTAGGTGTAGAGTGTGCATTTTATGAAGATGTGCTACTTAGGCTTGGGGGATTCACAGACAATGTCTCTGTGTGGCTAGTTGAGGTAATCTGAAATAGTCTGCATCTGGTGCGAGAAAAGCTTCTTTGAGTAGTGACTGGGATATTTGACTGTGATTACAAAGATACATACTTTGTACATCATAAGAAATTACATTAGTCTAGGGGTGTGACAGTCTTGTGGTTTTCTCTAAGATATGACCTCCCAGGCATGTGCGTCTCTTTATGTTCACAGTATTATACATGAGTTTCCTACCATTGAGTGGACCTGAAGTATAATTAGGTAGCTCTTGATTTCCCCCAAGATAAAAGTGCCACTACTATACTGATGTCATATGCTGTGCTAGTCAGTCATTGATATGTGTGAAGCTGAGATTGGACCATCAATTGATGTTTTCCTTTAGCAGCTTTCATATGCTCTCTAAAGATATGAGAGGTAGCTGTCAGAGGAAGTGGCTTCCACGTCAGTTCAGCTCCACTTCTCAGAATCCAGTATCTAAAGTATGTCCTGTCTTCAGCAATAAAGTCTTACCTTCAAGTTCTTGGAGACAATCAGGGCTGTGGCAATAGCTTGTGTAATTTGGGGAGTATTTTGGACAACCCTGGTTAAAAACTCAAGGGAAATTTTCTCTTGTATGGCACTGTTTCTAGTTATGTAGCCTTCAGCTGTAGAGATGGACTCATGCAGAGATATTATATGTGTGATTTGTCATTTGGTTGTTGGACTAACATGCTTCCCTTTGTATTTTATACCAGATAGGCACTCTTTCCTTTCTCTCTTCTGTCTAACCCTCCCTCCATGCCTTCCCCATTTTCCCCATTTCTCCCTTGATAATTCCTATGGTTCCACCTCTCTTGAGGTCCTTCTATCCCTTTATCTCCAAAGTTCGTTGTATGATACTTCCTCCCCCTCCCATATCAAATACCTCAATTTTATCCATTTCTCCACTAGTAACACTGTTCTCTCTCAGGCGCCTTTCTTTGCTTGCATGCTCCAGTTCTTTAACTTCATCATTGAGTGTTGATATTCTGTTTTTATTTCATTCTATTGGTGAGGTTTTCTCCCGTCATTTCAAACTGGCTTATGGGGTGTTTTAGTTCCTTCATTTCAGTCTGAGTTTTCTTCATCTCTTTTGTAATTTAGGCAGAAGTATATTCCTATCTTCTTTTAGTTCTCTTTGTGTTTCTCTGTGTGTGTTCTTTAAATTCGTTGAATTCTTTGATCATGTTTATGAGTATTCTTTTAAACTCTGTGTCCTGAGTTATCTCTAGGGAGTTCTCATTTAGAACTTTTCTATAGGACTCATGGTTTTTCGTGGGTACCTATTATTTGTGTTTTTCATATTTTTGTTGTGAATTTGGCATATGGATTTTTGTTTCTGATTCTGGTGTGAAACTCCAATCTTTCTTTGTTGAGTTGAAGTCTGGTTCTGTTTGTATACTTGATGGGCCTTGATTGTTTTCTTATTGAGTATAAAGCTGGTTGGTTTAGGTTTCAGGTTCTCTCTTTTGATTTTATTTTGGAGGGATCAGGTGACTCTAGGGTAGCTACTCAGGAATTATTGCAGAGGCCCAAATCAAGTGCCACTCAGATACTGTCAGACTTCCTTCTAAGGTCTGGGCCTCTACTAGCTAGAAGACAAAGCACAATTTAAGAACCTTTCTAGGCAGAAGCTTCTTAGGCAGTCTACAAAAGTCTGGACCCCTACTATAGGTCAGAGTGGGAGGGGCTTCAGGTGATCCTAGTATAATCAGACAGGTAGAGCGCAATTTGGAGAATTCAGTGCCAAGCCGAGGTCGCCTGATTCTGGGCATTCTTAGTAGTCTGGAAAGGTTTGGGACCCTACGAAAGGGCCCTGAAGCAGTGGTAGGGGCTGGGTACAGCATGAATTGGGGAATTCACCGCAACATGTAGCTAAGAGGGTAATCCAGAGATCTGGGATACTAAGAGCAAAAGTGGACCTGTGCCCAAGACTAGGAGGAGAACAGGATGTCGGGTCCAGGAAACTGGAGTCCCTTTGGCCTTAGGTGAGTCAAGACACAGTGGGCAGGATGAGGCTTACCGGAGAAGGTGGCTGGTCTCAGGAATCCAAAGGCAAGGTGGGGTTAGGGACCGCCAGTGCAGGGTCTAACAAACCAGTCTGAGCTGGTCCGAGTACAGGGGAGCAGGATGCAGTTTGGAATAAGAGGGTCATCCAGAGATCAGGGGTACTAAGAGTAAAATCGGGCCTGTGCTCAAGGCTAGAAGGGGAACAAGATGTGACGGTCTGGGAAATTGGCGTTGCTCAAGCTGCAGAGGGTTTCGATAGTCTGAATTTTAGAGATTATTTAGAGATTATCTCATTGCTGGTAAATACGGAAACTGTCCTGGTTGTCATGGTTTCATTGTGATTGTGTCTCATATACTGTCCCTTTCCTCTGCATTTGTGTTTGGAAATGCCAATGGCTATTATGTGGTAAATGGCTTGAGATGGAGGTTGGGAATGAAAGAGTGTTATTAACATAGCATAAAACGTTCCTCTCCACTCAACTGGCACTATCATGATCTATCAGACTGGGAATCTGTTAGGCAAATCTGGACAAAGTAAGGGGATACCTGATGACTAGTGTAGGAGCTTTGGATCTTTTTTGGGACTGTGGTTAGGGCTCAGTGGTGGGTCAAAGCAAGTGTGGTCCTACAGAGGGTAGAAATGAAAGAGGAACTCATTAGGACAGTGTAGATGGAGGCACCCAAGTTTAACCATGTTCAGGATATCCCAGAATGCATGCACCTTCAGTGAATGCTCTCACCCTTGTCTTTGTTTGTCTTGAAATATATATCAAAATCAACCATGTTTTCATCAAGGGGAGAGAAGACTTATGAATATGAAGTGTGTGTGTGTGTGTGTGTGTGTGTGTGTGTGTGTATGTGTGTACATGTTGGAAGGATGTGAGTTTCCTTTTACAAGATACTATCAAATAATAAAAGCTGTTATTAAAGTAGTTTGCGGTGACATTTTCTAATAAGATCAAGAAAGGTCATTACCTAACAATCAAGAAAGAGATATTTGGGCCCCTTTTCATAGCATTTTGAAAAAGATTGCATTTTTTGAAAGAAAGACTGGGAATAAGTTTCCACTGGGTGATCCTTGCCAGGACAGTTAAACTAAATTCCATGTTATGAGATAGACAAGGATACAAATACAATGATCACCTTCAGTAGAAAATGAATTATCAGAAATGCCATGGTTTTCCATCTTACTGTCTTGCTTTGTTTTTTACTATTACATCACTTCCATATTGGTGAATCTAATAGATAAAAACCAATTCACAACCATCTTGCACAAATGTGTACTTAGGAAAGACTTGCAATACCGATCATTATCTATCTGTCTATATCTATCCATCCATCCATCCACACACTGTGTGTGGGTGTGTGTGTTTGTGTGTGGGGGTGTGTGTGTGTGTGTGTATGTGAGAGAGAGAGAGCACTATTGTGTTTTGAATTTATTTGTGAGTGAATTTATCACAAATCAACAATATGAATTTCTGTTCCCAAGTGAAGTTATGAATGACAAATTAAGATCAAGGATATAACTGAAGAAAGAATTAAAATGTATATTTAAGTAACATGAGCCCTTTGTGTTTAGATGACCTGATCATAAAATGAACAATTATTTATATGACTCTTTGCTACCTCATATGATTAAAAACTACCCAGGAGTTCTGTTGAGGAGGAACATTCTTGTGATGGAACCATTTTTAAAAATCAGGCTCTTGATAGAAATATCTGATACATAACTTTCAGAGAAATCTCTACATTGTAATGTGAAGAAACAGGCATGTATTTTGTGAAGATAAAACACAGGTCACTTTTTTGGTTACAAAACAGAATATTAAGAACAGTTAAATGTATATATTTCAGAAAATACTCATTTTTATGAATTAAATTTGGGTTTGCTCTGGGTCATTTGCTGCTTGAATTTCCTTCTTACTCTATTCTTTGAAATACTTCCACTGTCTATTATTTTGTTTAAAAACTAATAATTTAATAAGTCTCTGTACCTTTCCACATGTTTGTCCCATGTTCCCATATTTGAATTCAGCTTTAAAAACATTATTGAGCTTTTGTACATTTCATTGAACAGTGCTTAATCAAAATTAGATCCCCTTCCCTTAGTGCCCCACCAGACCTCATGTATTCTACCATACATGTCAAGTCCTAGCCAGTCAAGCATTTGTACCCAGATGTCCTTCAGTTTGAGTTCATTCACTGGGGTCTAGTCAGCCTATCTAGAGATTGTAAGTAAGGCATACTCTCCCTCATCCAGCAGTAATCAGTCTCCAATAGTTATCAGTCTAGGGCCAGCTGCCACCCATTTCTCCCACTCCACTGTGGGCTATTGTCTAATTGAGTTGTCATGGGTCTGGTGGTGGATGCCATCATTTCCACAAGTTCACGTGTCCTAGCTTCCAGTGACTTGAAAGCCTCTGCTTCCCTGTGTTCATGATCCACCTATCCAGGGATACACACCCCACGGTCTCTATTTCTTTAAAACTTGCCCAGCTGTGGCCTTCTGTGCGCATCCCTCTCTGTTGTGTACAGAAGCTTCGCTGGTGAGAGTTGAGGAATGCATTAATTTTCTTTCTAGCCCTCATTCTGTTATGTTTCATGAGCCTTAGGTGTAGAGGTTCAACTGTAGATGTTTCAACTAGGACTGGGCATTTCTCAGACCTAAATACTCTGTGTCTGATCAGTTGTAGAACTCTACAGTAGCTTCCATCTGTTGCAAAAAGAAACATCTTTGATGAGGGGTGTACTGTATACTTGCCTCTAAATATAAGGATTCGTATTTAGTATGTGGTTAGAAATTTCATCTGTCTAGAGATATGGCAGAGCTAGGATTTTCTCTAGGATCTGTGTCCTTTCCAGTCATGTGTGTTTGGTTGAGTGCACTGTGCCACACATGAGTTCATTTCTTTTGAGGGGGTTTTAAGTCCAATTAGATCACTACCTGTATTGGTGCAGTAGTGGCACTGTTATCTGGGGGATGATCAGCAGCTGTTTAATTGTATTCAGCTTTTTTTAACAGCTAAATTTTCATGTATTAACTCCAACTTTGTACTATGAAATCATGGTCCACAGAATAATACAAAGTTGTGAAGGAGCCTTAGAATAATTGTTAAATTTAGCTTGTTAAATATCACAAAGGTGGAAACTACCAAATTAAAATTTGGAGATGAACTCATGCTTTAAATTGGCTAATTCACATCATATATTTTCTTAATAAAAATAATGAACATATTAAAAAATCACTTCATTTTGCCACTGTAGAAGTGAGTTGTTTTTTTCTAAATATCATCTAGAATTAGAACCACATGTTATGTCTTGTTAGTACAAGTAATACGGAGACTTTTAATAAGAACCGCTGAAGATGTAAGTTACTCATTATCTCTGTCATGAGTAGAATGGGGAAATGCGGCTGAGACGGCCTTGTTGGTGGATTGATGTGATGCTTTGAAAGAGAATATAAGTAGGTGGTTATTGACAATGCGTTAATCGTGTTTCTATTATCAAAATGTAATACTATAGGTAATTAATTTATAAAAAGAAAAGGTTTATTTAGTTCATAGTTGGGATGTTGGAATCTAAGACCAAGTGGCATATCTTAGTGGGAGTATATGTTGGAATGACTGTTCACAATTCAAGTCAAGAAGGGAGAGTTTTCACTAGGTCCCACTGCTTTATATCCCCGTACCTCCCAGTATTGTCACTCTAGAGCCAAGTTTTATCTATGGCCCTTTGGAGGATGGTCATCCAACTCACTATTTCCATTGAAGATGATACATTTCTTCCTTGTCTTGCCTTTCTTCCTACAGGGCCTAGAAGTAGGAGGAGACTAATTATGTGTAACTTAATTAACTACTTTTCACTGGGTGAAACATTTCTTTGAAGTCTCACTTAAAGAGAGAAGTCAGCAAATTTTATTTGCTCCATATGTGAATGTTCTGCTTTCCTGAGTCTGATTAGGCTACAAGTTGTAAGAGCAGGACTTATTTTGGGGGTAATTACAGCTTTAAATACATCCGGAAGGCTATTACAAACTGGTCATATTCAATGCCTATAATAAATAATTAATTGAACAAATAAATAAACAAAAATTACAGGTCATAAAAACTACTCATTAACTTACCCAGAACTAGCCTAGCTTTTGCAATTAATTTTAAACCCTCTTTTTTCTTTTTTATTAAATAAGCTAAAATGAAATAGAAAGAATATAATTGTTTCTGCTTTCTCATTTGAAGAAGTACTCACGAACACTTTGTTTTCAAGACATAGAGAAAATGAGACTAGAGGATCCTGATTCAGTGAAAAGCATTCTGAAAAATAACAGAGGCACAGTATTATAGTGAATAGATCTACCCACCTCCAGTTCATAAGATACTCTAACTACCATGATTTTATATAAAAAGCTAAGAATCTCTATTTTGTATTACAGAATCATTCCAGGGGAATAATGTGGATTCACTTCTTTTTGATAAGCACTATCATCTGTAGCTTCCTCAACAGTAAAGCATCTTCTTCTCTTTCACTCAGGAGAAATGCATATGAATATGACTGCATAGATTTGGAGATTATAGGAGAATTCCAGCTCTCATCTCCAGTTTCCTGATGTTAACTGGTCAAAGAATGGACCAGTCATGAAGTTGCCCATGCTGTCCAGGAAAAATTCTGAGAGAATGGTTTTGTCTGTTTTCTAAAGGTCAGTTAATTCAGACTTCAGAAATATGAACAACAGTGGTTTAGTTGGAATTTTGCAACATGTGTTGGTGCTATTGGGCAGTGTTTGTCATGGTCACTTTTCCTCTTGCTCATTTGATAGCTGTCCTGGAGGAAGTTCTAGAGACTCAGGTATAGGGTCTATTTTACCTCAGCCCTGATTCTGTTGATAGATCATTAATTATCTGTGCGGGAATACCTTGTTCAAGCTCATGGTTTTGAGATCCTAGGAGTTTTTGAACACAATTCAATGATTATTATTTTTCTAATCCAAAAATCAGTAGAGTGAGTAATAGCCCACATAATTCATCTGGAGGGATCTTGACTTGATTAAAATGAATCACCCTGGCTCATATAAATGTCTTACACATGATTTCATTTTGAATTGGCAGTGTAGCAATGTAGTACAAAGAGACGTGAACTAGAAGTCAGAAGGGCTGGTCAGGGCTGGCTTCTACTATGAGCTTTGTAACCTTGGCACAGTCAGTGTTTTATGACCCCTGTTCCCCTTGTTTTTATAATAGAATATAATACAAAGCACATTAAAGCTCTAAGTTTCAATCTGGCTTTTAAATTTATATAACATTTCTTGCTCCCTAAGAAGAGATATTTTGTCTTATCCTTGAGAAGAAAATGAGATAATTTCTTTTTTTCTTTCATAATCCCATTTGTTAGAGTCCTTAAAATTTTCCGGCCTGCCTCTTCTTGATCTTCAGTCCTAAACTAGGGCACACTGTGAAGAGAGGAATGCTTTGTCTCCTAACAAATGGCAGCAATATGTTAGGTTTGTAGGAGGAAGAAAACTCCAGGTTCACAGAAATAATGCGTGCTTGGTGAAAAAAGACCTGGGGGTAACATTGTGGTAAGTTGATGACTTTCCTGCTCACTGGCATGGCTGTGAGCACAGCTCTCCCTGGTGAGGATGGTCTGAGCCGACCAGCCTGACATTGTTTCTCCTCACTGTTGACAATTGTAGTGTGCAGCAGAACAATCATTTTCTTGGTTATTCTCCAAGGTGAGCAAGGTCAGTTTTAAACAGCCTGCTGTCATGAAGCGTCATATTTTACTCTAGTCTCCTGACCTCACAAATCTTGAGGCTGGTGCTGAAGTCAACAAGCCCTCAGCAGCCCTATTCCCCACAGTCTCTCCTCCTCCACACAGTGCTTCCTCCAATCTGACAACCGTACAGATGTTGGGAAAAGTGTAATTAATCACTGTAGCCAAAATTCAACTGTAGTATCAGGTTTGAAATCCGTCAAGGAAAGCTGCTCTTCAATATTTGGTCCTCCATGTTAAACCACAGAATTGACTTAGTTTTGTTTAACATTTATCATAGGAGAGGTGAGATCACACGGTCATTTGTATATTGGGATTCCACTGACAGAATTACCATATCAAATTGACTTCATTCTCTTCAGAGAATATTTAAAATTTCTAAATTCCCATGAAGTTGCTTGCTCCCATTTTGCTCTTCACATAATAAAAGGTTGAATGTGACCTACAGAAGTATCTGTTTGTTAATCATACTCCAGGAAAGGAGAAAATGACAATGAATGGTTCATGAGGTGACAGATGTCAAAAGAAAAAAAAAACCCGTCCAAAATAACATAACTTCAGATCCTACTTTCTTATATGTTGGAGATATTCCCATGTCAAATTACAGCCCACATATTTGTTTTGTGTAGAATAAACCAAAGGATGGGTATTTACCTCTGGGGCAGAACTGACTGAGGTATGCTTTGTTGATACTTACCTACTCTTTGCATGTTACTGATGTCACTAAGTCATGGTCAGGAAGCTAGTCTCTCCATCCAAACAATGCTGAAAAGTGGAAGTTTTCATTTCTCTTCTGCCTTCATAAACCAACAGTTTGTACGGAAGGGGCATTATATACATCAGCTTCAAAGGACTGACTCATGATTCAGGTTTCCTAAAGTTAATTAGTGACCAGAGCTTGGACGGAAAGGACAAGTGGTTTGCATATCCCTTCCTTGTTTTGCGTGGGATGATGGTTAAAACCTGCTTCAGCTATGTCAAGAGAAACAACTAAAAGAGATTTGCGAAGATAGAACTCTACTGCCTATGAAGCATTTTACAGATTTGTATAGGTAAAGCATTTTGCTAATCTACATGTGCTGCTATGAGTTGTTTCTCAGTATTCAGTTGTGTCATAAATACTACTGTGTCTAATGGGACAGTGATAGACATAGCATTGCTTGTCTGTGAGAAAAAAAATATGAAGAGGTGTGGCTTGATTGTGTGTTTAGACTAAATTGTATATTAGTGCATTAGGAGAGAATTGGCAAGACCTGTGGGCAAGGTTTTTCTTGAAGGTTCTGAACACTCTTGGTATAAAGCCACTGGAGACTATATCTTCTGGAACAAAAACAAAGCCCCCAAGGTAGACTCCAAACTCTACCTATCTTTCTTGGTCTTAATCATTGTGATAGTTCATCTTGGTTGTCAACTTCATATGATTTAGATTGACCATGGAAACAAATATCTTGGTATAGAGTGAATTGCTTCTCTGAGGGAAAAGGTGGACAAACACCCCTCTCACCCAAGACCACCTTGAGCAGATGGATGAGCTGGGAAAATCCTATGACCCACCCACCCGGTCTATTGGCCTTGGATGTGAGAAGGGGAGGGGCTAAAGGTATTCAAACTGGGGGCGCCAAGAGGACGGCCCTTTTCTCCCCTCCCCCATGGGCCATTAGGATCTGTTCACCGGGAAGTCGCAAGATCCCAGCCACGTGGACTTAATAATGGAACTTGCGGAGGGGAGGGTGGGCGCCTGTGTTCTGTAAGTAAGCCCTCACCCACTGCTCTGTTAGTAAGCCCAAGTAAACTAGCTAAAATCTGTTTAACTGTGAGTGGAGGAATTTGTGTGTTTGTTGCGAGGCCTGGGGGAGGGGGACCCTTTAGGTTGCCAGCAGGGAGAGAGAGGCAGGTTGAGTTAGTCTGCCTCTCCCAGAGAGAAATTTTAATAACAATTGGCAACGAGGATGGGATTAGAACAAACAAAAGGATGAACTTGGGAGGAGCAGCCATACTGTCCTAGTATGGGGGGAACCAACAACTGAGACAAGGTTGGGTGAGGGAAGAATGTGGGCAGAGGAAATTTTGATGTGGTGGACTCTCCCCATAGGACTGGGGTGTGTGACTGCCATTGCAGGAATAGTGAGGTCTATAGTCAAATACATAGCTAAGGTGAGGATGCCTAAGCAGACGATATCCGTGGGATAAGTGCCTGGGTGGCAACCCACATGTAAGTGGTATGGAGTGGCACGCCTGCTTGACCATTGGGGGCCACCCCGGGAATATGGTGATGCCGTGAGGGCAGTAGAGGGTCTAGAATAGACTTTGCAATCCTGAGGGTGGCAAGCCAGGAGCAAGGATATCAGCAAGCAGCTGCCGAGGTGGCATGGCCATTGCTGTTTCTCCTGGGGGATTTATCTCAGGCAGAGGCAGCAGCCCTGAGAGAAATCCAAAATATGAGAGAGGAATTAGACCGAGAGAAGGACATGAGGCTTGCCTCTTCCGTGCTAGCCTCGGACCTTGCTAGTAAATTGGATAGGAGAGAAAAGGAGGTAGAGATTTTACCTTGCTGCTTTTTACGATTAAAAGGACTAAAAGGAAAAAAAAGCCCAGATCAGATTGATCAAACAAGGCCCATCTTGGGACCCTAAGACTTGGAACCCCTGGGAAGAATCAGGCAGTGATGAAGTAGGAAGTGACCTAGAAACTAGAGATAAGCCCCCCCCCCCCCCGAGTTCGACCTTTAATACAAAGGAAGGGAAAATCTACAGTTCAGTATGCTGATGGGGGTCTTAACAACAGCCCAGTGCAAGAAACCATGGTAATCAGGGAATATTCAGCAACAGACCTGTTGGAGCTAGGAAAGATGTTCAAACAGGCCATCAAGGAACCCTTAGCTACCTGGCTTGTACGGCTGTGGGACATAGGCACCGATGGGGTTATACTGAGTGCAGCAGTGGACCTTGCTAATACGTTCTTTAGTGTCTCCCTAGCAGCTGAATCCCAGGACCAGTTTGCATTCACATGGAGTGGACGACAGTGGACTTTCAGAGTGCTTCCCCAAGGTTACCTCCACAGCCCCACTGTTTGCCATGGGATGGTGGCTTGGGACCTGGCCCTATTACCCTGTCCTCCCTCTGTAAGAAGGTTCTACTATATAGATGATATAATGTTGACCCCTGAGTGCCTTTCAGATTTGGAAGTCCATTTGGGAGATATACAGGTGCACCTAAAGAAGCGAGAAAATCCCAGTACCAGGGGTGGGCTTCCCCACTATGAGTTGTTGGCCAGGGAGGGCCTAGCAGCCCCCCAAACCATAAAGGCTGTTGCCTCAAATGTGAGTTGCACCCCAGAAGCCGACAGTAAGACCCTACCTTTGAAGACGCTCCACATGGTAAGCGCGGGAGAAGGAGAAATCAAGCTGGGACTAAGCTGAAAACTCCCTGCCACCAGCTGGATGGCTTTCATTGTGCCAGAAGGTACCATGCAGAAAGCCGGGGGAGACTTGTCCCCTACAGTCCTGATCAATGATGGTCCCCGCGTGTTACACTATTGTGGGATGAAGCAAGATTTTCCTGCATGTGCAGTAGTGGCCTGTCTAGTGCATGTACAACCTGCAAACTTCCAATTGGACTTATGGCCCGCTCCCAGGGGAGGAGCCCACATCTGGTACTGTAAGCCAGGTCAACCCCCAGGGGCAGGGGAAGTTATAGGCCCCAGTGGGGAAGCCACTGAAATTGTTTTACTGAGTGGATGTGATGCACCCACTACGGTACCATCCAAACATTTGTGTTTACGCCCATAAGTTAGGTTACTGTAACAGTCACTTGTATGGTTTATATGAATGTTATTGCTTTCCTCTTGGTTGTTATGGTGTTTCTGTTCTGTTTTCTACAGTAGGAGGAAAGGGAAAGGACATCACCAAACAAGTGATAATAAGACCCAGAAATTCGAGACTGCCTTGCAAGAAATAAAGGAAAAAAAAATAATGTCCCCCCCCTTCCAAGGCTCAGGGATTTTTTTTCGGAAGAGGAGGGCGTGAAGAATGTAAGGGCCGGAGAAGGGGGTGGACTGTAGAGTGAATTGCTTCTCCGAGGGAAAAGGTGGACAAACACCTCTCTCAGTGGTATCACCCAAGACCACCTTGAGCAGATGGATGAACTGGGAAAATCCTATGACCCACCCACCCGGTCTATTGGCCTTGGATGTGAGAAGGGGAGGGGCTAAAGGTATTCAAACTGGGGGCCCAAGAGGACGGCCCTTTTCTCCCCTCCCCCATGGGCCATTAGGATCTGTTCACCGGGAAGTCGCAAGATCCCAGCCACGTGGACTTAATAAAGGAACTTGCGGAGGGGAGGGTGGGCGCCTGTGTTCTGTAAGTAAGCCCTCACCCATTGCTCTGTTAGTAAGCCCAAGTAAACTAGCTAAAATCTGTTTAACTGTGAGTGGAGGAATTTGTGTGTTTGTTGCGAGGCCTGGGGGAGGGGAACCCTTTGGGTTGCAAGCAGGGAGAGAGAGGCAGGTTGAGTTAGTCTGCCTCTCCCAGAGAGAAATTTTAATAACACCTGGCATGTCCAGGAGAGATTAGATTAAATTCAGTGCCACCTGAATGATTAAAGAGCCACCCTAAATGTGGGCGGTACCATTCCCTGGGCTGGGATTCTTGTCTGAACAGAAAGAAGAAAACAAGCTATTCATAAGCAACTGCTGCTGTCTGCTTCCTGACTGTTCCACCAGCTAAATTCCCTTGACGTTCTACCAGTATCCAACATAATCTGAGATATTTTTTCTTCCCGTATCTACCTTATTCATTAAACTCTAAGTCAGATTTTTTTTTGTTCTGTTACTGTGACAAATACCTGAAAGAAACTACAAAGAGGTGCCAAGAACTTTCAGTTCAAGGTCCACTGAATCCATTGATCTGGCCTCAAGGGAGATGAGGTTTCACAAAGGCGGTGGTGGGAACTTGTTGGAGCAGCTCACCTCCTCTGGACAGGATGCACGAGAGGAGCAATGCACGCACTAGTGTGCTTCTAGCTTCTCCACCTTCATTCCATTTGGGATCACAGTCCACTGATGATGCACCCACAGTAGGGATGTGTCATCACCCTTATGTAAATGTCTATGGGAACCCCCTGACCAGAGATGTTCTTTTCCAATTGCCTAAGAATTTCTCCATCTAATGAAATGGTGATCAAGATTAGCTATCCAATCATCCAGGTCATTGTGCATAGGAATTGTAACTGTTACTTATGAATCTATAGTGCTTGGCTGTATCTGATGCAGAGTAGAATGGGTAAGTCCACTGAGCGGGTACGTAGGGTAATCCAGGAACCAAGAAATAGTAGGAGACCAAAAAACCACACCATTATAATTGGTCAACCTTTTGGAACCAGAAGAGTTACATTAGTCTTTGAATAGCAAAGCAGTTTTGTGCTTATCTGTTTGATGTCCAACTTTCTGCCTTGATATTTGGTGAAATTCCTCTTTAAACATAAACTTCCCTATATTTTGCTAAGAGAAGCATAGAAGAGGTGCTTTAGGTTGGGTAATGAAAGGACAAAACATACCTCTGGGGGACAGGATGATGACCACCATATCAGAAAGGAGATGATCCCACCAGGAAAGCAAGAACTTCGAAGGAGAATAGAAGAACTGATGGGTTGGTATATTCCCTTAATTGAAAGCCTGGGGGCTTGAGAATTCATTGTAATAAGGGTAATTCCATTGCCATACAGGGCTTTCTCATATCCCAGTTTTAGCCATCTTTTCCTCTCTTTGCCATTGTATTGTCCTCTTTTTCCTCCAAGACCTTCACTGAGTTGCCACAATCTCCTCTGGCTCCCTGCAAATGCTGTGGTTAGTACTTTCTCCCAGGCAGTCATCATTTATGTATTTACTCTTGCAGATGGTAAGGGTTTTAGCTTATAAAGCATGATCCACCGTGCTTTCCAGGGGCAGGTTTTACTGCAAGGCATAGTGGCTTAATTGTGCAATCATTTTACTGTCTCTCATGTGTCATATTTCCATGGGTTTGCTGTGTTTTCCAGCCATTACTCTGCTGGACTTGATTGAGTTTTCCCATATGGTTGCAGTCAGATGATTGTTATTTGTGAGACCGGGTAAGCAAGGAATTAGATGTAAGGTAACCAAGGAAACAGCAGCGGTATTGTCTTAGCTGCATCTACAGTCAAATGACCATTTGTGGTTAAACATCCTGAAGCTACATTTAGGTTCTTCCTGCTAAGGTACCAGGGGATTTTCCCAGTTGCCACACATTAATGAAGGGTCTACATCCTGACCTCATTATAATTTGCATTGTGATTTTGGTTCTCTTGTGGGCTTTTCAAAAGGATCCTGGGAAAGAATACCTTGAGAGATTCAGTTCACCATGATTTGGCAGGGGAAGAAGAGTCACCTTACCCCTGATAAATAATGCCACCCATCTCATCAATACTCCTAAAAACTCCTACAAAAGTAGCAAACCCCAAGAACTCTCACTGTCTTTGGGTTGGTATGCTTTAAGATCTCTGGAGTGGGACTGGTGGTACAGGTCTTTAATCCCAGCACTTGAGAGGCAGAGGCAGGCAGATCTCTGTGAGTTCAAGGCAAACCTGATCTACATAGTGAGTTCCAGGCCACCTGGGGCTACAGAGAGACCTGTTTCAAAAAGCCTGAAAAAAAAAACAAACAACAGCAAGCAACACATACACACACACAAAAAAAACCTCTGGTGTATTATTTCATTTTACCAAATAAATCCTTACTTAAATTGTCTATGTCTCTTAGTCGAATTCTTTCCTTCAAGAAGTTGAATACTTTCCTTCAAGAAGGCAAGAACTGAAGAGAATTCCAGCCCTGTATTATTTGCTGGATATAGAAGTTGTCTTAGAGCTTGTTTCAGATGCATGATTGTGTAGTCTTGGAGCTTCTCTATGCATGACCTCTGTGTGATAGCTGGACCAGAGGAGCTACCTTCTTATGTGGCAGCTTACAACTCTTGAAGCCGAGAAATTGAGGCAGCTCCTGCTCTTCCTTTTAAAATCTAGATTCACAATGGTTATTACACTAGGGTTGCTGTGTGCTTCTGTCAACGAGGGTCACAGAGAAGCCCAGGTCAGGCAGGGAGGGGCTGCACAAGTTCTCGAAACATTGTTCATTGCATCTTTGCATCTTTTACAAGTGGCTTAGTCGTTATCGTGGAATACTTCCTCTTTAATAAACAGTATTTTTAATAATTTAAGCACCAGGATTTCACATTCCTTTTCTTAAGCTCCCTTCCTTTTACCCTTCAGTTCTCTCTCATGTTCAGTGATCACTGTCTTTCTACATCTGCTTCATTCCTCCATTGTCTCTACTGCTTTTGTTGCTCTCTCTATACACCAAGCAAGACAACACCCAGGCACTAACCTCTCTGCTGGTGAGCTTTTACTGTCTTTCACTCAGACGGTTGACTCTCTCTCATTTCAGTTATTTTGTGATTTTCCCGTGACTTTCTTTACTGGGTCTTGCTCCCTTGCCCGAATTCTAAACCTCAGGCATTGCAGACATTAACACCTCCTTGTGAAGCATGTGTCCCTTCCCAGCTTTTTGCATTTACAGGGGCTGTTTCTTCTGACAGGAAGCAAGGGGTGTTTCCAAAGTTCTTAGGATTCTCCATTCTAATTTTGAAGCAGGCATTAAGAACATCTTCCTGCCCTAGTAACAGATTTTTTCTTTCTTCCTCTGCAGCTGACTCCTCTTTCCCCTGCACTTCCACAGGTTCTTTTGCTGTAGAGTTTGTTTTCTTGTATTATAAATGCTTCAGGCTGTCTTCTCCCTGACAGATCTTATTCTTTTCTGTATCTTCCTCTATCAAGGTTTCGTGGCCTCTAAAGCACAGGAGGTACAATCATTCTGAATTGACTGGATGAATTATTTCATTCTTATTTTCTTTTCTCAATGATTACGTCTGTGTAGATGACTATCACATATTCCCTATAACCCCTGAGCTGTGTAGTCACAGTCCATATTGCATTTTGGCATCTAAACCTGGTATTCTGCAGTGGATCAGAAGAAGCATTTCTACAATCACATTGATTTTTCTCCTCTCACATTTGCCCCCACCCCCCTTTTTCTTTTCCAAGTGAAACCACTACTATCCCAGACTGAGACTAATCTTTGTCCTTCTTAGATTTTGGTTATTTGTTTCTTTTGTTATTACTTTGCGAACATATTCCTACTGCAGCCTTCCAAGTCCAGATCTTCTGCTTGAATGATCACTTTGCTTTTCTTTCTTGTTTCCTACGCTTATCTCTTTCTGTCTCTCAGTGCCAGGCTAATCTCCCTAGGATGATTCTTTCACGGTGTTGCTCTGGTGTCTCTGGAAGTGCTGGCTGTTCTCTGTGAAATCAAATCTAGTTTTCTACTTGACGCTCAGTGCCTTCCACAGTCCAAATGCTAACAGCCCTCCTCTGCTTTGTGCTTCTTCGTAGCATCTAGTATAGCTCGAATTTTCTCCTTCCTGATCGACTCTGGCTCACATGAACAGTTGTTTGAACCAAACTGCAAGTTTCATTTTTCTTGATGTTTCTCTTTCTTGCCTCTTCCTCTTAGCCTCCTTCATCTAGGCTGGGTTCAAGGTCTAGTCTATCTTTATTTCTCTGTATCCCTACTTCCTCACTTTCTTTTCTGAGTCCTGAGGCAATATTATGTCAAAACTAATTTTTTTTCACTAATTTAATTTGTGAGTTACTAATGCCTGTGCTTGTTAAGGTTGCATAGTTTCCCAGTTTATTTTCACAGTCTTAACACCTCCCCGCCCCCCAAGCTAACTATGTCATATTAAAGTTAAGTTATATATTTTCTCAGAGTAATTAAAGGAAGCAAGGAAACAATGAAACAACATGTTCTGGAGGCTTCTCAGTGTCTCCAGTTCCTAGGAGAGACACTTCCTACCTTGGGCTTGATACACCAATGCTGGATGTTGCAAAGTAATGATAATTTGTGTTTGTATGTCATTTAGCTGCTTACTAAGCAGTGGCCCCGGTGGTTATTTATCATAACTTTGAGTCCCTCTAGAATTGCAATAGACTTTTCTTTGATGTATGATATCTGAGGACAGAAAAGGTGGAGGTTATGGTAGTAGATGATTTGGATTTATAAAAATACTTTATAATCAGGTTCTTTTAATTGGATCCAGGAGTCCTTTTCCTTGAAATGAAATAAAGTTTACTTTTACTTGGAGTTGTATTTTCTTCTCTAAGCTTTTCACAATAGAGAATTTCAGATATGTTAGAAATTAGAATGTCATTCAGCATCCCTGGGAGCTGATAATAACAGAAAGCTGAAGAGGTTCCACTGTGAACAATGTTGGACTTTTGGAGGAATTTCAAACTTCTCTTCCTTAAACAGTTTTTGGGATTTACTAGTTTTTCAATTTTGGAATGGAGGAGATGACACAGAATTCAGAGAAAGATGGCAGAAGTAAAAGTATGGGAAAGGGAAAAAATTGGAAATGAAAACTGTATCTGTGGAAAACATGGAGCAGAAACTTTTCAGGAATTTGAGTGCTTATTTTTAAGATTATATCGCCACCTAGTAAATCAGCCCAGAAATACATCCACAGAAAACAACAGCCTCAGCCTGGCACTGAGCTCTCTCTCTCCCTCTGGTTAGCAATTCTGGCTACATCTTCCCAAGCATCTGCACATACAACTCGGCCAGCATGCTGCCTGCATAAGCATTCGGAGTCCACAGTATTCAGCCTCAGCCTACATTCTCCCGCTCACTGGGGGTTATGTAATGGAAAAGTCATAGCACACATTTTGCAAATGAAAATGTGTTAAGAATGTCTATCAATCAATCTCTGCTTCCTATCTTTGGAAAATGATTACTTGAAACCCAGACCACTATCATTTGGCACTCCTAAATAATCTAACTCTGAGCTGTGTGCTAATGCCAATACTTTGTGTATTCTACATTCATTTCTGCATATATCAGAAAAGGAGGACTAGTTATATATTTTCTTTCTAAGGCTACTAGAATTGTGCAACTGAAGACACTGAAATCAGAGGCACTACTTTAAGTCCTGTGTTGTTAGCTTTCTATTGTATTTAACAAGCTCACTTTTCTTCTGCAGTGGTTGTTTGAACTGAATGCTTGATCATCCACTTGGGGTTTTTTTCTTGTTTTTTGAAAGCTTGCTAGCTAAAATACTGCACAGGACTTGAGATTTTGTGTAGCATCTTATTTAAGCCCCTCAGGGCCCCTAGTTTTTTATCTATGAAATGATAATATAGTATATAGTTTATTGAGCTTTTAATTTCAATTTATGTTTTTTGTAGATTTCATACATCTTTGTAAATATTTTATTTATTATTTTAAATGTACAGGAGTGTATTGCCTGTTTGCATGCAAGTGCATCCATGTTGTGTGATGCCCATGGAGGTTAGAAGAAGGTGTTGGATCCCCTGGAACTGGAGTTACGGGTGGTTGTAGCCACCATGTGTTGCTGAGAATAGAACACGGGTCCTCTGTGATAGCAGATGTGCTCTTAACCACTGAGCCATCTCTCCAACCCCTCATACAATACATCTTAATCATATTTATATCCCTCTTCCCTATTTGCACTCTTCATAGTCATTCAGCTTTTTGAAGAAGTCCCTCATGTATCAAATACTCAATCATGTTTATTAGCATTAATTACAAAGTACATGGACTAGAAGTAGAAGAACAAAGAATAAAAAGTTTTACTAAAACATCAAGATTAAGAGAGAATACATTCTGAGACAAAAATCATTTATTTAAAAAACTCGTTATTAAATTTTAAAAAATATATTAAATTTTAATAACCCTTCAAAGTGATTAAATTTAAGTGCTCAGAAAATCTTTAAGGTATGCCTCCATTTTTCTATACTACCTTCCTTTTACAAATCTACCTTCACATCAATCCTCCAAATACATCTTTGTTTTAAGGACTGCTTGGAATATTTTGAGCAAGGTACTATTTTAATTGAGGTTTAGAGTAGACAGTCATTGGGGGTAGGGTGGATTTCTGTTGTGGGAGCTTTTCTGAGGGGACTGTCGATCATAAAAGCATCAACTCTGTATCATCCACAGGTGGTATAGTCTATTCTTTGTCCCACAATATCACCGTTTCCTTTTCTATTAATGTGATATAATTTTGTGCTTGGTTCAAACTCTCAATCAGTTGAGTATGTCCCAGTTCCTCCTCAAATATGGCCTTGGACTTGGACATGTGATGTAGTTTTACTTCCGAGTCATGCTCTTATAGGAGAACATATATGCCCAGATTCCTTTGCTCTATTTTGCCTTTCTGCTGGCTAGGAGGTCCATATGGTCATGAGACTGGAGAAGCCGCTGTGGACCAAAAGACGGGAGCTATATTTCACAGAAGCATAAAGCAGCATGATATAGGGAATGATGAAAGAAGCCTTTCTTCCTGTCCTTGCTACTGTCTTACAAAATTCCTGGAATGTACAGGGGGACTTGAACACCAGAGGAACCTATTTCTATCTTACTTGAGTCCATATATGTTTGAGTCTCTTGGTTAAAGTTTTCTAAATTGTGTTACAACTAATACCAAAGTCTTAAGGAGGAATAAGTCCTAGGAATATGAATACAAATTATAAATTTTAAGAATGTAAAATATACACTGAGAGGCAATAATTACCAAAGATTGGTCCCTTCAGGGCTGTTGAATTAGAAAAGGCTTTTCCACATAGCAGAAAGAATATTAGAGCCAGAGGATGAAGAGGAGTTCTGTGAGACAATGATCTTCTGGACATAGCATGCTCATGTCCTTATGAACTCACAGCAGGTGTGATTACTGCCTTAAGACCTGTGCAAGATTGAACAAAGCACCATCCCATCATGTATGGAGGAGGTGGTCTTGAGACCTCACCTCTAGCTGAGGAGTTTTTGGCAATTAATGGCTGCTGGGGGAGGGAAAGTCATTTTCCTTCAATGGTGTAGCCATTGATAAGTTGTCCTAGATCCAATCAGTAATCCCATAACCAAGATCATATAAACAACCCTAATTAAACTCTGTGGGCCATTAAGTAAACAACGACTGTGTCCCTGCATAGGCCTGCTATTTTAAACATCTGCCACCCAGGTCTCAGGGACCATTGCAGAAGAGGGGTCAGAAAGACTGTAAGAGCCAGGCGTGGTGGATGACCACAAGGGAACTGAGTTTTCCAGGCAGCTGGAACTTGCTCTTATTGATTTACAGCAGTGGTGACAGCATGCATAAGACCTGTATAAACTCAAACCAGACAAAAACCCAGCATGAAAATGAGGAAATGGATAAGAATTTCTAACCTTAGCCCAGAAACTATTAGCAACTGATCACTCATCATTGGTTGAGGAAGAGTTGACCTTCTTTAAGGGAGGGACACTATATAGATTGACCGGCCCCAGTGGATGAACTCATACTAAGGGACATCTGGGGACACAAAGTTGACTCAGTAGGCCTTAACATATATAACACAATTCACGAAGTCCAGCAGTATATGTGTGTGTGTGGGCTACAGGAAAGTTAGATAGGGGGAAGGGTCTAAATATGATTAAGATGTATTGTACATGAAAGGCACAAAAATTCAGTGAAGTTCTATGTTTTTAATGCATGCAGCTTGGTTAGATTGGGGATGAGTTATCCATTCATTATGTGTCACTGCCCTTAAGCTTCCAAAACTTCAAAGACACAGTGAAAGTTAGGAAAGCAACACGCTGGGAAGAAAAACGGGGTTCAGAAGAAGTGAGGGGGATAAGAGGAAAATGAGGGTGCGTGTGACAAAGGCACAGTCTATACGTATGATTTGGTCAAAGAATAAATTTAAAAGATATTTAAACATTTTTCATGCAAACCAAGAAAAAATGATCCTTTTAAGAGGCGTTGGAGAAATCTGTTGTGTAGGCAGACACAGAGGTTTTGGTGTTAAAAAGAAGTAGGAAGAAATTTACTCAGGAGAGCAGAGTGGCTTGACTAGAACCCAAGTTCTAGTTGAACAAAGAAATAAGGAAAGGGAGGGAGGCGGGGCTTTGAGACCTGTAGGCTGGAGAAGTGAAGGGAGGGCTGGGGGCGGGGGAGGAGGGAGCAGAGCCTTAATTGGAACTTGTAAAGATATCTGTTACCTGGATTACAATATAAATCCTATTTTGTCTCTCCTCTAATAACAGCTAACCATTCTGAAACATTTCCAAGATGATAGGAAGTGTTCTCTGGGCTTTTTATATCTACAACACACTAAATCCTCACAGAAACTCTGTTAGGCAGGTGTTGTTATTAATTCTCAAGCACAAAGGTGAAATTTCTTGACAAAAGTCATATCTTCTAGTAAAGCTTGGCATTTGAACTTAAGCAGTTTGCTTTAAACAACACACTGTGCTATCTTCATAAAATGCTCACTAAATTTTTTTACTGCTAACCGTTGTTCTGACAAGTAGAATTTGATGACACAGTGGCTTGAGATCCATTGGATACATTGTTAATTTGGTTAATCAATATACATCATCACAGCGAAGGCTTCTCAGTAAATAAATTTACTTAACTGCTTAATTCATGATTACCCAAATGTGCTTGATCACAGAACTACTGCTTTGAGTTGGCTCAGCATCCACGGGACTTAGTGCTTTACCAAACACATTTTTCAGAGTTAAGGAAGGAAGATGCATTGTCCTGAAGCTCAGGATGCTTACAGCATGGTCCTGATTTTGGTATTCATTTATTTATGTGACTGTGGGTAACTCATTGAAGATTTTTGAGTTTCAGATTATTGATCTAACAAAATAGCAGTATTTAATTTGATAAAGAAATAACCAGCAAGATATGAATTTAAGAGCTAGAATCATGCTTAGAAATATGAAGAGAGAAGATGACACTATGAAAGAAGCCAGGAAATTAAGTCCAGCTCTTAGTGGTAAAGGAATATATTCTGTAATAAGATTTTTCTCTGAGATTTTGAGTATTGAAGTCAAAGAATATATGTGTGAGGTAATTCATATTTGTTTGGACTCTGCTTTTAGCCATAATAAGCATGGGAACACTACTCATTTATTCCATGTCAGATCCTACTATGGTGCTGAGCAATATTTTTCTCAAACTTGTGCTCCAGGACATGCAACTAGATATTTCTCACTCATTTTCTTTATGCAGTATTGATGAATCTACAAAGGAACAAGTCAGACAGATGCAGCAGCTGATATATTTCCTGGTGGACAGACCATGGAAGGGGCTCCAGGGAGAGGAAGTGGCATGTGAGAGGGCTGGAGTTTAAAGAGTTGAGTCGGGGAAGTAGATTCAGAAATCTGTGAGCAGTGCTAACCGAGTGTGGGTTCAGAATGCAGGTATAGAAGCTGGTGGAGGAGATGCATATAAAACAGGTTGGAAATGGAAGCTGGGTTTGCACTGGAGATTTATCCTGCATATTAAGGCTGCCTTCTGCGGTATAGACTCAAATTTTAAACTGTCACAATAGGAGTTTTCAGTAATTACACAAATGAAACTATAATTTGATCAGATTAAATATACTTTTATTTCTCTTAGAGAACTGTACAAGTTAAGTACAATGATTTTTCAGCTCTGAATAGAATAATGTTAATTATTCTTTTGCTTCCTCCGTTATCATTAGTTATTAAATGTGTGCTTATTTCTATGGTATTAAATTCCTATCTATAGTATTGTAACTTCTACCTTTAGCTCCTCATGATGTGGCTGTCTGACAGATAAGTCTATTATGTATGATGAAGTAATTTTGGAACTCGTGAGACTAAGATCATCTCTGGATAAGATCAGAATTAAAGGAAGACTATGCATCATGTAGAACAGATGTTACTTCTAGGGACTAATTAGTAAGGCAGGTCTAGTTATAAGAACCTTGACTTATAAGTTGCAAATTTCTTCTAGTCTTAACCCGTCTATTCTCCCGCCTTCATTTCTCCTTTCCTTCTTTCACCTTCAACTCTTCTGCTCTCATCCTGCTCTGAGAACCTCCTCAATTCTGAGTATTCCTGCTCTATTCTAAGTTTTTAAATATGAGCTTTTCTAAACCTGGTCCAAGTAAAGACTTACCTTTGACTGTTATAATATTTTGATGCAATTTAGATCTTTTTGTTTTGAGACAGAGTCCATGTAGCCATGCTGGCCTCACAATTCAGCATGCAATCAAGAATGACTTTGAACCCTTCATTTTCTTTCTCTATCTCCCAAGTGTTGGAATTACCACTCCTGGCTTACACAGTGCTGGGGGTCTAGCCTAGGACTTCACACATCCTGGGCAAGCACTCTACCACCTGAGTGAGCTATACTCTCCAATGCCAAATTAGGTAATTCTTGATATCAGTTTTTCACTATCAATAAGGTTAGCTATTTGCTAATTATGTAGTTTAGTATGGGAAAAGAAATTAGGGAGAAATGAAAAAAGGGGACTTGTCTCTCAACTTCTTTCAGAGATAACTTCTTTAATCTACGTGCATAGGTAACTTAGGAGAGAAATATCCCTGAATGTTATCTACCTGGAAGTCAATGACTGGAAAAACAGAAAGAGGGGTGAATGAAGGGAGCGTGGAGGAAAAACACTGAGTTTCCCAAGTCACAGACATTATCTCATTGATTCTTTGCTGCAAACTTACAGTGTTGGAATCATGGCTTTTGTTTCACATGGAAGAGCTGAACACTCAAAAAGTAAATAACATTTCCAAGGTTGAACAGCTAACAAGATTATAGCATGAAAATCTGAATGTGAACTCTTAAGGCTCAAAATCTATCACTCTAAACAACATGTCTGATTAATGTCATATTCAGTATGGTGGGATGTGAATGGGATCAGGATATTATGAGGATGGTAATTGTGGTTTCTTGATTTACAGCCCTGTGTCCCAGCTCTATTACATCTTTTGGATGAGAAGGTACTTGTCCTCTGCACTTTGGTAGTGGCCATCAGCATTAGCTATCTCCTGAAAGGACATACACTTAATTAATCTGGCACATAGCCGCACTCATTTTTTTTTCTTGCAAATGACTGAAAATACCGCATAAGTTTTGCTACATTGTACAGAATACACATCATGTGCACTTATATCTTAAAATTATTTCAGTTAAATGTCTCGCTCTTTATAACATATTAGATTAAACTAAATACAATGGCCTGAACTTGATGTTAGATTGTGTAGTCTTTTTTTTTTTGCTTGTTTTAGTTTTTTTATTTTTATTTTTTAGATGAATCTCATGTAGTGTAAACTTGCTATGTAGTCAAGAATGGCCTTGAGACTCCTGTGTCAACTTCGCAAGTGCTGCCATTCTAAAGGCAATTTACCACATTCAAGCAGGTAGAGAATTTAATAAGACACAATAAAAAAATCCATGAAGTCTCCAAATCCTTTAGTTATCCTATTTAGAATTGCTGTTACAATGTGTTACAAAGCAAGAAGGATGATAGAAAGGGAGACTTCTATGATGTTGGAGGTAGTTGTGAACACAGAAAATTGTATGTGAAAGCTCAGATGTCACACACTATCAGACAATGCCAGTACAAGAAGAAATATTACAACACTAATGTTTTACTTGGGAAAGAGTTTTCTTTATTTGTTCTGATTTGTAGAAGTTTCATTTGTCCTGTTTATGTTTTAATTAAATCCCCAATACAATAAGTGGAAATCAGGAAGATGAGCTATTTCAAAGCTCATCTCTGAAATTCAAGTGGGCAATGGTATCTAAGGGTTAACGTCTTGCCTTTAAATTTTCTAATAAACTTGGTAATAGGCTGTTAAAAGTTTATGAGCTTGATGGTGGTTAATCACCTTTGCTCTTTCTGTTCTGGACCATAGTAAAGGTACGGCAGCCAAAGCAGCAGCACTGATCCCTTTGTGAGAAGCTCTTTAAAATAATTTACTTAGCTTATTCACTCCCACCTTTTTGAGTTCTCTGAATTATAGAATTCTCCAAATGAACCAGTACCTCAACTTGTTTGCCAAAATATAAAGATGAAAAGAAAAATGAGCTCTCTTACAATACCCTCTGGGACTAATTACCCCAATCTGACTAGACTGGTTGTTAGATCTGAATTATAGTCATGAATAAGTTAGATCTTAATTAAAGTCATGTATGGGGTCCAAGAGGCAATGTCATACAGGCAAAAAAGCTGTTTTGTAATAAGTAGAAATTAGTATTATATTGCTTTGTGAGAAATTGGGCTTCTGGTTAGAAGATTATTTGCTGAGATGTATAAGAGTTTTCAGGCTTGAAGAATTAATCCATCCTCTGCTGAACACAGAATCACATACTTGTAATTTCAGCACTTAGGAACTTGAAACAGGAATACCACTACAAATTTTGGGCCTGTTTGGGCTGTATAGAGAGTTACAGGATAGCCCACGCTACAGAGTGAGACCCTGTATCAAAAAAGAAAAAAAAAACAAGCAAGAAAAAGTATGTCCCTATCTTCTTTGAACACAATTTCTTCTGAGGTTTTATTTAAGAAGCATATTAATGATTAGCTATCAATAACACAAATATAAATGTGCTTTCAGGATTAGTTTATCTTTGTCTTCTTCATACTTATAATGGTTTTATTTTGCTTTTTAAAATTTCTTAGTGGTTTTCCAGAATCTTATGTGGGTTAGAACACAATGAAGCCAGAAAAATTTGGGGCAGATTACACAGTATGTGAGAAGTTTCTTTTGTAGATGATATTAATCCTTAAGAAATTTCTCTGAGGTAGATAATAGAATATTCTTCTCTAGAGACATTTAAATTTGTGGTGGTTCTTTCTAAAGGCAAGAAGATCAACTACATCTATATTTCTTTACCAGACCTCCCCATGGGGGGAAAAATGTTCTGAACTTGCTACAAGCTGCCTGAAAGATGGTATTAAGTAGAGAGTGCAGTATTAAATGGCCACCACCTCACTAGGACTAAGCTGAGGACAAAGGGCACATCCCCATCAAAGGGAATCCCAGTCAATGTCTGGCTTCTGTGCAATTAATGGCCTTCCTCTGGTGAGGAGGACCTCCGGGTCACCCTGTAAAAGTAGTTTGGTGACAAGCTAAGCATGGGGCACCGTTCTAGAGGAATATACTTTTGGAGATTTTTCACCAAGGTCAGAGATTCTAGCCATTTTTTTCCAGAGTAGGCAAGAGGTTCACTTTCACCCATAAATAGGACCTATAAAATTTACAAAATATTCTTACACTTATAACGAGATGGGAATGAATCGCAGCAATTACTGCCATTTTGTAATTGGAGGAATCAAGGCAAAGAAATCCAGTGAGTAGCTTAAGGTCATGGAGCTAGCAAGCAAGGTTAGTCTCAAATGCAAATCTGATGCCTACAGTGTTAGATTCTTTTTTATACACCATGATGTTACTTCAAAGGGTCCCAAGATCCATCTTTGTTTTCTAGGAAGATGGAAGAGGAAGAACTACCATTATCTTTTCTAAGGACAGTTATCAAGATAGAATATGAGATTAGAAGTTAAAATAGTGGTGGAATGAGGCATGCCTCATGCAGTCAGTCTTGGGGCCTGGAGCATGCTGGCTCCAAGAGACTGAGTACATGTGCTGAACCATGTGGGGAACCTTATCACACAGGATGAATATTTCCTGATTTTAGGTGCTTCTATATTGGTCTCAGAATCTGAACTGAGGATTTGGCAAGTAAGAAAGAAAACAATTGGGGAGCCGAGATGGCAGCTCACCAGTTGTAGACACTGGAGCAGTAGTGGCAGCAGAGGTGGATCTGGGCCCAAGGAATAAAACAAGACTTTGATATACCCAGAAAGCCAACTGGATCCTCAGTCATGAAAAAGAAAATACTTGTGCTTGTTTGCCCACACCTGGCAGGCAGATCCACGCTGGCCTCAACATCTGTACCTTGGACTGGCAGAGCCATGCAGGCCTGGTCACCAAGCTTGTGTAAAGGGGCCAGGCAGTGGGCAACAGCCAGGGAGAGGTTGTGATCACCTCACCATGCTGTACTCTGGTGTACCTCTTTGCCAGGCTGAGAGTGGCCACTGCACAGAGCACTTGTGGTTGGTCTAGCCATCGTCAGCATTATCCTGTGGCTGGCAAGACCTGACTGCAATCCTCAGCAACAACAGGAATCTGAGAAGTCTACAGATTTCAGAAAATAAACTAGAGGACATTGATATACAGCTGTTGTATGAAACTTTGAAACATCCCGATGGCCATTTAGAGAATTTTAGATTTGAGGCCTATGAGCTACCTGGGCCTGCTCTGAAGACCTACTTCATTTATCCACAGTAAAACCCTGCAGACAATAAATCTGTTGGAGAGCACCTTGGTCAATGGTGGGGTGATTGTGCTGAGGACCAGGAGCAGCCAGTTGTATCCTGTATGTACTCAGGTTACAAATAACTGACTTTAATGAGGAAACCCAAGCGTTTCTGATCACTGAGGACGAGAGAAATCCTTACTTGACAGTCCTAAACAGTATGTAAGAGAAACAGAGAACAAATGTGAAAACTGTATTGCAAGAAATCTGGACATATTCTGATCCAAAATTTTGTAAAAAGGAAAGGGATTAGACCCTTCCTTTGGTCCATCTGTGTGTAAATATTACAGATCATTGACATTCTAATGAGACATGATTTCTCTGGACCCAGTTCAGATGTGTTGTGTAAGATGGATGGAGTGTTTTCATTTGCTGTAGAGGACAAGAAGTCGTGGGGATGGAGCGGGTGGGGTGAGGATAGAGATGGGGGGTGTTGGAATATGATCAAAATGCATTGGATGAAATTCTTGAATCAACAACATTTTTAGCACAGAATATAAGTACCATGTAAGCTCAAGCTAGACAAAATCTCAGCATGGGTGTGGGGAAGTAGGTAAGAAATAGAAGCCCGATCTACCTGAGGAACTATTGGAAACTGGTGGCTGCTGGGAAGAGGAGAGTCAGTCTCTTTTGAAGGGTGTGACTATTGGTAGGTTAACCAGGCTCCAGTGGGTAGACCAACATTGAAAGACACTTGGGAACACAAACTTGACTTTATATACTTTAATAGAGTATATAAAATTGGCATTATATATATTGTAAAGTACATGAAATTGGGGGGTTAATAAGGTAGAGTACAGATAGGGAAGAAGATCTAAATATAATCAAAACATATTGTAATAAAAATCATTGTCTCAATTTAAAATAGTGGGGCTGGAGAGATAGCTCAGTGGTAAGAGGACCTGACTGCTCTTGCAAAGGACCTGGTTCAGTTCTCAGCACCCACATGGCAGCTGAAAACTGTCTGTAACTCCAATTCTAGGGGATCTGACATTCTTCTGGCCTTTGCATTATATCCTTTTTGTACAGGCAAAACACTCATGCATATTAAATAAATAAATAAATACAACATTTAAAAACTGGCAGGTAAGGGAATCATAGATTTTGACTTAGGGAGTTAGCACTCAGTTTCAACTATCAAGTCTACAAAGCTTAGAACATAATCTTCTACTGATAAATAACAGAAAAGATTTACATAGACTGGGTCACAGACTCTTAAATTCTCTTTCAAGGTATTGGCACATGGCTTCATATGTCAACAGGATCAAGTGTAACCTTCAATATCATTTTATCCAGTGGTTTCATTTAGACACCAAAAATTATGGCCCTAACAGCATTGAAACTATACTTGCTAGATAATTCAGACAAGAAAGTTTCAGGAAAATGTTTCAATGAAACGAAAATTTGAAAATAGAGTAAAAGCCACAAAGTCTTTTACCAAGAATTTGAAGGAAAGTAAAAATACCTTCATGTATCAGTTTAGCATTCAATGTGTACAAAAGTGTGTTAGGAGTCTTAAGTCACCTTCACGGAATGTTACACAGTGTTTGCAGAGTGGCCAGATACAAATAGTCTGGACACAAACTCCAAAGATGCATGCTTACCTTGTTAGCAGATTTGTGATTCCCATGGTATTTTTTAAAGCCTGGTAGTCTAAAGAATATACAGAGCGAAGGAAGAAACTGCTTTCCTGTCACAGTATATGGATATATGTTTGAAGGAAATCAGAAATGCAAATGTATGTAATGCTTTCCATTGCCCTTTTTAAAAAATTCATATCTCTGAGGTTGGCAGGCTAGTTTGTTTGATTCTTATCTTGATCTTTTCCTGAAACAAAATAATCTGCTGTTTATGATGTTTATTAGTGCCCTAAGCAACTTAAATGTGCAGCATAGCATACCTTTCTCAGCAGTTAGAACAGAAAGGAGGAGTATAACATAGCTATTGTAAACAGCCGCAGTTGCTCTTGAACCGTCCTGTAACTCGAAGCACCGGAAGCAACCTGAATATGTATTCTATAGATTATTTTCTTCCGTGTGTATGTGTGTGTGTGTGTGTGTGTGTGTGTGTGTGTGTGTGTGTAATGCATGTAAAGGCTCTTGCATGTGCTTGTGTATGTATGTGTGAATGTACATGGAGACCAGATGTCAGTGTTGGGGGTCTTCTATCACTCCCCACCTTTGGAGACAAGGTTGCCAGTGAACCTAGAGCTTGGGATTTTGCTAGACTTAGCTGGCCGGCAAGCCCCAGGGATCCTCCTGTGCTGGGATCACAGCTGTGTATGGCTGCTGCTCTGATTTGCTTTTTTTCTGTGGGTGCTGAGGACTGAATTTAGGTCCTCAGGCTTGTGCACCAAGCCCTTTACTAGCTAAGCCATCTCCACAGCCTCCTGTTTTCCTTCTTGTTTCTTGAGGGCCCCTAAGATGAATCATTTGGTTTATTTTTAGAGGCCAAACAGACACAAAGATAGCAACTTTAAACAGCATTAGAATAAACATATAGCCCATGCTCAGAAGGAATGCACTGCCAGGGACAGGCTTGCACCTCCTCCCGTCACAGTCACAGTGGAATGCTTCTAGGTCAACACACCCACTAATGGTGACAGCAGAATTCACTCACTGCTTTGTTTCAGTAGTTTCTTTCTTTTTTCCTGTTTTGTTCCAAAGTGAATAGAATTGAGTCAACCAAGTTAAATGTATGAATTTCACTAGTCTGCAGGTTGTGATGGTTTTTAGACTTTGTTACTTGGTCAATAAGTATTAACTGTCAAATAAATAGGAATACTTGCTATGCATGATATTTCGTGTTAACAGTGCATAATTTTGGTGATTTGTCTATGAATTCACTTTTGCTATCCTGAATATTCCCATGACATAGTTACTTCCTACTTGTGGTTGCTGTGAATGGAATTAAGAATGATGGGGAGGGTTATCAGAAATCATAACAGACATGGTAAGCGTTCAAGAACTCCTGCAATCAGCTCTACACACTCAGCCAAGACTCTCAGCTCACAATGAAATGTATCCGTGGCTGGAACACAGGTGGGTCTGAGCAGAAGCCTTCGTGAACAGTGGGTAGAGTGGCTAAGAGTGAGGTCTGTGAATGAAGACACATCTGCTGAGCTGAACATAGTCCCCTCTCCCACTGCTTTTATTTTCATTCCAAACTGAAAAAAAAAAAACTGTGAAAGCAGATTCTTTTTCTGTTTTCTGTAAATATGTTTGGTGGGAAAGAGCCTAGTGAACGAATGCATCTCTCCTAATGGTCTGTATTTGACCCTCTAGAATATTTATAGTTTTCTCTGGAGATTGCTGGAAAGTTTGATTGCAGGCACTAACCCGTCTGCTGGGAGCTGACTTCACACAAGACATGGTATGTACAATATGCTGTTTATTTTAAAACTTAAAAGTCTGAATCCTCAAAAGCATTTAACATTTTAGTGAAGGGGCCACCATCCATAGTTTCCCCATTTTCCCATTGGCAACATGCTGTAAATCCTAGGTTTACAGTTTGAGATCTGCACACTGTGTTTTCTCTGATGATACCTTTTAATTTGGGTTGACGTTTATAACCATTAAAGGTGTTCATCCTCCTGATTTCTCCACTGAATATAAAAACCCTAAAATAAAGGTCTTTTGATTAAAACAATTTCAGGTGGTTGTTTTTGTCATCCTTTGGTACTTTGAGTTTGAGAAGCAGTAAAAACCACTCAACTGGGCAGAAAAAGCTGAAGAAGAGTGATGGGGTATGTCTGGAGAACTCAGGGGCACTTCAGGTGTGGATTGGGTTTGGACTGGCATGAGGCTAATGGCCTCTCCATCATTGAGATAGCCGTCATGGCTGGAACACATTGAGAACCAACAAGAAACACCCTCTGTTGTCCAGTATTTCAAAGCCCTTTATTGCTTTATTTGTGCAGAGGTGCATCAGGTAAATGGAGTGCTTATAATTGTAGGTGTAGTACTAGCCATTAAAGCAAATATATTTACAGCCCCTGTAATTATATTTTGGTAAAAGTTGTTCTGGATGGCTCTGCAGGACTCCTCCCTGGGTAATATTTTTGCTTCAATATTTTCTCCAATGATGCAGAACAGCTTATAGTCCAAACACTTTCTCCTCATGATACTTTTATTTCTAGCATGACCTTCTTCTCTTTCAAGTCTGGAAAGAAAAAAAAAAGAACATGTATAGAGTAACAGATAAATGTAATGAACTCCAGGAACTTATTGATTTATTGACCAATAGTCACTTAAAAAAATCTATAGTCCAAAGGCTAATGAAAGAAGGTAAGTACAGTAAATGTGAAATTAAATGAAGTATATGTTTGGGCATGATTCTTGAATTCTTATGCTAATATCCTTTGGTCTTAGATAGTCTTGGCACAGATTTTTTTTCTACTATTTGAGAATTTATGTAGAACAACAGAGCAATAGATATTTAGCAGAAATATTGTATTAGAGCTTTCTGTCTAGTGATAATGTGAGCCTTCTCATGGGAGTGTTTTTAAGCTTAATTAGGTCACCTTTGAACAAATTGAGTTTCAGACAAATTGAAAGGTATCTAAATTCTTTCAGATTACCTGAGTAAAATTCAGTGTCCTAGTATGCTAATTTGCCAACTGGAACTCCAGGGAATGGAGCTAATTAGGTCTATAAATAAAGAAAACGAGTAAATAGTTATAAGGAAGAATATTCCACATTTGTGTAAGATCTTTGACTTGCTTTGTTGAATATGATATAAAGCATTTGAAAAGGCATTTTATTATGATTTTAAAATATAGGAATATATTTTCATCAAAAGAGGCTTCACAGGTTAAAAGGTCATTAAAAGAAATATTTTCTCTTTCTCTTGTAACTCTTTAAAATGTCTAATTCAATGCTCTGGGTAAGCAGAGGCTATCTTCATTATTTTGAAATAGTAGATGAATAATCCTATAAGCCCAATGTTTTTGAACTCAAGTGAGAGACCATAAGATAGTATGTTCTTTTCAGGTGCTAGTCATTTAAAGCAGTGTAAATACATGTTTTCCCACTTTCTTAGCACTCTGTTCTCATTGGAAGACTGTCTTGTTTTTACCATTGTGGAACAATATGCCAATAGTGTTTCACCAGTCTCCGGTAAAGGACATAACGCCTCTGTCTTCTCTAAATGTGTCATTATTTCCCAACTCCCTGTGCATGAATATTTATCTATAATAGCATTGGTTAAAAACAAACATCCCTTGCATAATGTCTGTATATATGGATATTAAGGGGAAGGAACTTTCCCTTTAAGGTGGAAGCAGTAGAAATATGTGCTGCAACAAACCAATATAAACCACTATATAACTTTATAGGGAAAATTAGTTTGTCAGATGAGAGAATGAGACCAATGTACACAGCAGCAAGAAGTGGAGTCACCTGCTACTACTGACTTAGGGAGTAGTCAGGAATGGAAAGGATGAAAGTAATAAAGCAGAATTTGGGGGGCTGGAGAGATGACTCAGTGGTTAACAGCACTGGCCATTATTGCAGAGGACCTGGGTTTGATTCCCAGAACACACATGATGACTAACAACTGTCTATAACTCCAGTTCCAGGGGATCTGACACCCTCTTCTGCTCTCCATGGGTGTACTTACATACATGAAGGCAACACATTCATACACATAAAATAAAAATAATAAAATATTTTAAAAATATATGGAAGGTTAAGCAAATTATCACCTCACTTTTAAAGCATTTTATTTTTATTTACGTGTGTGTGTGTATCTGTGTATGTATGTGCCACATGTGTGCAGGTTCCCTTGGATACCAGAAGAAGTTATTTAATGAATTTCCTGGAGCTGGGGTTATAGATGGCCATGAGCTGCCCAACACAGGTGCTGGGAACTGCACTGAGGTCATCTGGAAGAGCAGGAAGCACTCTTAAATGCAGGGCCATCTCTCTAACACCAACACCAGTTTTTCTGTTTTCCTTGTATTCATGTTCTGTATATGAACAGTGAATACTTTCCTGCCACTCAAACGGGGGCCACCACATTTTGCTTAACCTAATGAGACATTGGCATTTATCATGAAATATAAAATCAATATATAAGTAAAATTAATGGTGCCAAAATTTGAAGAGAAAGCCATCTATTGAACTCTTTGAGATATAACATCTATGTCTGAATCCCATTTTTAGACTTTCTAGTCATAGGATGATTCAATAAATTGCCTTTTCATGTAGGTTGAACTTAAAGCTGTATGTGACTTAAACTATCTTAAAACAGACTTTGTGTATTCAGAAAAAAATTGCTCAATATAAATTACTATTTCTCCTAGAAATCCCCTCTGTTTTCTTCATACATGGATGTTAAGGGTGATACATGTATGTAGAATCATAGATTACTCAGTGTAACTGGAAAATTGAAATTAAGTGTTTCAGTCATATTTATCAAACCAATAAAACCGGACTAGTAAATTTACATATTCTATTGCTATGATGGATGAAATATTCAGTGCACAGCATACTCTAAGTATAATTATGGCCCATTTACTTACTGAAACAAATATTACCAATAATTGCTTATCTAAATATTGGCTTTTATTTTCACCCATGAAAGTATACTGTACTATTCTCAGCTGTTTAATTGTATGTTCATACAAAATTCCACCTGATTCTTCATTTTGATTTTCATCTCTTTGAATGAAATGCCTTTTTAGATGCTGCAGTGAATTCAGATTTCAGGGTAAAGTCAAACATTTTAGGCTAACTACTTTCAAAGAGATGATTTTGATTTGATTTTACTTTTTAAGTAGGCCTCCCTGGGGGAAAGTGAGGCTGCTGGTACATAGCTTGTTCTTCTTGTCTATGTCTTGGACACAAACATCTTTCTTCTTTCTGTGTATCTTCTTTCTCTGTGTATCTCTTTGTTTCTGTGTATGTCTGTAGCTCTCCCTGCCTCTGTCTCTCTTTTTTCTCTTCTAGTGGTGAAACAAAAACTAAAGGCAAAATAAAACCAAGCCAAATCTTGTGGGCGGATAGCCCTGGTTATGTCAAACCTTGTCAACTCTTTTTTCTATTAGAGGAAAGATTATTGTGTCAATCATCCCACAGTCATCCATTTATGTTTTGAAAGTTGAAAGGTGTTCATCAACTTTCCAGTATGATTCGAATGCATATTTTGAATAAGCACATGTCTCAGGTTTTTAAAAGCAGATACACATTGCTTTGTCATCTATAAGTCTGGTAAAGATTTTTAAACCAAATGTGCATAAATTTCAAAGTTACTTTTCAGTCATTAACTTTATTTTCAATTATCAGGCTGCAGTAACTACTTAATGTTATCTCCAAAATACAATCTTTTTCATCAATGGCATGTAATTCAGAGTTCTTCCAATATGCAATCATTCTACAGTATTTTTTTTAAACGCTGGAAAGCCTGCAGCAAATCTGAGGATGTATTAAAAGAAGTTTATCATATCTGGTATCTAATAGAGGTAATTGTACAAAGGTTTTCAAGCCAATTCAGAAGATTCATTTTATAGGCACAAGATTATGGCACTTTATCATCAATGTTATCTTCTGGGTGCTGAAGTGTTGGTGGAAGTGAAAATTTGCAATTCTCCATCTCTCTATCCATGGTCAGCATTCACTTAACAGCTAGCATCTTGCCTAGTGTTGGATTTATGCATTTGTTTTTGGTTCAAGGTTTCTTGCTCCCACTGGCAAACACAGATGCTTCTTAACTTCTCCTTACCTGAATGTGCACAGAATATAATTATGACAGGAACTAACACTATCTGAAATGCACTTCTGTTTATGCCCATAGACCAAGGTCAGAACAATTAATCTGAAAGATGGTAGCACTCTGGATTATGCCAGACAATATTTTCCCTAGGAATGTGAGACCATATATTACAAATAGACAAAATATTCATGCAAATCCTCTGCTGGCCTCTCTGTCAACCCTGGTTTATTGTCCCTAAATATGAAGTATACAAAATAGATCTTAGGGAATGCAGATGTTTCTAGTGGTGAGTATTTCATGAATATGTTGAGATAATTGTGTGAGGTTTGTTCTTATGTATCAGCTTGCCTGGAACATGGAGTGGCTAGATGTGGGAAATTCTCACACTTGTAAATTTCCAGAGTAGCAGGCATGGCAATGTTTTGTAATAGCATGTTTACTGTCCCTTTCCATCACTGCCCAGAGCAATTAGTGGCATTGCAGAACCCTTGTTGAATCATTAAGCTTCTTTAGGCAGAGTCTTCTCTTTTCAGATAATGAAGTCATAAAGGTTCAGAACAATAGGGTTCAGACAATACATCATTCCCAGAAGAAACCTTTTAATTCTAACGTATCAGAAAAGCAACTGATTTGTGCCTCTAGAAAATAAAAATTGCAGACAATTTATTTTGAAACATTAAGTCTTTTGCAACTAAATCATCATTTGAAAAACAACTATCTTAAAACAATTTTCCTATAACCTCGGGCATTTGGGGAACCAGGTTTTAAAAAGATGCATAGCAAAAACAGAGCAATTGGTGATTAATTCCCACATGCTATGGTTAGAGAGAGGCAGAGTATCTTGAGACCCCGGAATATTGCTTTCTTCCCAAGATACCTATTGTTTGCTTGCTTATACGGGAGGTGAGGAACATGTGTCTGTACCAGTCTACCAAACCCCTCTATTGACTATGATTTTGGGTTAAAACTAACTTGTAAATGAAGTTAGTGTGATAATAATCATTTAGAAGAAATGAAAGCCAATGCTGTCACTGTATTTTATAAGATCTTGATGCAATCAGTAGTAGAAAAGGCCAGTCTGGTCCTCTAACCTTTCCACACTGCTGTTCGGTCATTCCTAATGTCATCAGTGACTTCATCCTGGGCGTGCAGGAGGCTGCAGAGTGGCCGCAGAAAGCTCTGGTAATGGTACTTCAACAGGAGGCTATAGCCGAAAGTATATTGTCCCTATATAAATTGTATGATCTTCTGGAGTTTAAAGATTTTTTTATATCCGTCTAAAAACTGTCTTAAAATAACTGATTTTCAAAAGTTATGGTCTGTGTAGGTTGGATTCTGGAATTTGGGTTTTATTTTTAGTTTTAAATCTTTATTTAAGAAGCAAGTCTATGGTCAGAAAAAAAAATGCTTTTATCCAAGAGCAGAGGAACTTGATCCTTTGAGTGATTGTTACCATGGGATGATTTCATGCAAATTAATCTGTAAACATTTAGCAGCTAGATACCTACCTGATGGGAGGAGGGAAAGAGTGGAGAAAATTAGTCAGGTAGAGAGCCAGAAAATTACTCCCATCTGATGAGAGAAGCTAATCATAGTGTTTTCATGCAGACCAGCAACAACTTGGTGTTTCTTTAATTTCTTTCTATTTTGTTTGCCTCGGGGTGTAAGTACTCAGTTCTGAAGACTGTAGGAGGGGTATCTTGTGGATATCACTCCATGGGAAAGGAAGGCAACAGAATGCATTTCAGGTTAAGATATTGCCACTTAGGTTTCTGATTAAAGAGGTGATAGAATTGGAAATAAACTTGTAATATTATTTTCCCTAAAGCTTCTTGGAATTTTCAGAATCATCAGCAAATCCTCACTGAATTAGAAATGTATATTTTTAAAAAAGAAAAATATAGCCCCCCCCACCCCAACACTTGAGGATAACTGCCACGTACTGCCATATCTGAGGATGGTTGGATATTCTAAAAGATGCCTGCAAGAAACCCACTTTTTTTCTCTTCTAAATCTTAAGTCATAAATACATAGTTTTAAAGGACACGATTAAGCATTAGAGATTAGTTGCGGTGTTTTTCTTACTTATGCAATAACTTAGAATTTAAAAGATTATTGGAGTTGAAAAGTTGAACCCATACTAAATTTTGCTTAATTGTGTCTGAGTTTGAAACATGAGTTCATAGCTAAAATGGAAGCAAAGTATATATTGTAGCAAATATGAATTTGAGACCAAGATTTAAATATAAATTTGAAACTAAGATGGTATTGTTCTGTGCATTGGCTTTGATGTTTGTCATATGTATTGATATGTGTTATAAAATTGCATTGAATTAAATGGTCATGTGCAACGCATGCATATTTGGGGCTTGAAAAATCCAAGGGAGGTCAATAAATTGGGTCAATGTCAATTTTCTGATTGTAAAATTGTTGTAGAGTTGTGTAAGATATGCCATTGAAGGAAACTGTACAGTAGCTCTAGAGAGACCTCTCCATGTTATTTCTCACAGCTTCTTAAACGTCTAAAAATATCTCAAAATTAAAAGTGAAAAAAGAGTGACTATCATCAAATATATTACTCTTTATCCACTTATTTCCTTGAAAATTTGTGTTTGAATGTGATGAAGCTAACACTTAAAATTACATTGGAAAATTATGAAATAGTTGAGAATCTGAAATTTTTCTACAGAGCAGAAGGCAAAGCACTTTTACTTACATGCCTTCTACTCATGGTTTTAAAAGAAGACACCTTAATTATTGAGTGCTCATGACCTGTGTTGATAAAATTGCCAACATGTTGTAAGTACACTGCTTTAAATTAATCCATCAAGACTGAGCTGCAGGACACTATGAAGCCTGCTATAATACACAAAGGACCTGCTACACACTCATTGGAGAAACTGTTTCTTTTAGTCATACCTGTAGATGAATCAGTATGAGCAGAAACTAAAAAAAAACTAAGGTACATTGAAAAAATATTTTCCAGATAATCAACAAAATCAGAAATGTATTATTGAAGTGCTCATATACTTTCTAAAAAATAGTCAAGCCTGCCTATAGCACTTAAGAGGCTGAGTCAGGAGGATTGCTCTGGGTTCTAGGCCAATTTGGGCTATAGAGTGAAACTCTGTCTTATAACACCAAACCAAGCCAAATAAACACGACAACAAAATCAAACAAAACAACTAGAAAATAACTTTGCTAGTCATATGAAATATTAAGTGCTGGAGCCATCAAACAACTTTCTTTTCCAAATCTTTTTTCTTTTTGTAGTACTGGGGATCAAACACAAGTCTGGCTCTTGGGAAGCAGGGTAGTCTTTGTGAATTTTACCACTGAGTTGCATTCATAAACTTCTACTTATTCCTAACTCATAACGATAATTATAAAACATACAGCTACTATTTATGTATCAATTGCTTTTGAGTAGTTACAGTCAATACTAGGCTGAAGGATTTAGAAAAAAATTAGCAAATTAGGAAAATGGAACCTACTGTTTAGTTGAGGAATTTTTTTCTCAATGATAATGCTTTAAAGAAAGTCATTGCTAGCCTATGCTATTAATAAAAAGCATATTCTTTGAAAAAAATAAAGAAATACATGGCTGCTGACCAGGGGTCCGATAGACCCTCACACAACACTAGCCATTGCCCCTGTTCTTGGTTACCCAATAGAACTTGATGGCATGATCCTATTGGCTGAAGACACTATATACATGAGTTGTAGAACAAACAAGGAGAAATCCATCTGGTGATAACTTCAAAATTTCATCTCTATGGGCTAGTTTTCATACTGCTAGAAGGAGCTTAACATGATACTGGAAGAAAAAAAATAATCACTAAACTTAGCCAGCTGTGAATCCTGCATGATTCAACAGCAACTGGTCTGGAAAGATACGACCTCTGGTGAAATAGTAGTATGACTATTATGGGACTAATCAATCACTTTCTAATTGTGTTTAAGGTTTGCTTCATAACAAGGGGCCCACAGCTGAATTATATCAGGTCTAGACAAGTCACAGGCTATAGAGGAGAACTTAATACTGTTATTTTGCCCAACATATACATATATCAAAGTTATTCCTAGTGACTTATTGTTATAGCCATAGATTAAAGCATCTCTCAACCCTCACCAGAGAAACTTCATGTAGCAGATAGTGATTAACACAGAAACTCAGAACTGGTCAACATGCAAAGAATAAAAGACTGAAGACTGATTATCCCTGGATTTGGCATCTATATCAAACTTCTACCTCCACAGTCTCAGAGATCATTGAAAATAAGGGGGTGGAAAGACTGTAAAAGCCAGAGATGGTCGACAACAAGGGAAGAGTTTTTCAGACAGTTGGAAAGTTACTCATATCAACTGACAGCAATGGTGACAGCATGCACAAGTACCAAGTAAGCTAAAGCCAGACAAAATCCCAGCACAAGATACCCCATTTCTACCCTAGGAACTATTGGAAACCCGTGTCTGCTGGGAAGTGGAGCATCCGTCTTTTAAAGATATAACTCTTGGTAGGTTAACCAAGCTCCAGCTGATGATCTCACACTGGAGGACATTTAGGGGCACAATTTGCCTCTATATGCATATATATTATGTTTTACCATATTATATCAATACATGAAATTGGACAGGGGTTATTCAGGAGATGCAGACATCTAAATATAATAAGGGGAAAGGGTTCTAAATATAATAAAAATGTACCAAAGTCACAAATTCAGTGAAAAACGGAAAAAATAAAGCTATTGCCACCAGTGGCAAATTATAAAAAACCAAATACATTGAAACTAAAACCAGGAAATATTTTTGAAATTCTGTTTTTAGAATGAACTTAAAAAGTAACGGGTTTCCATCTGCATCTTCTACATTTTGGGTGATTCTCCTCCCGGCTCATCTCCCTGGCTCCTCTGCTGCTCCCTTTCACACCAGCATTTCTCCTTCCATTTTGATCTGTTGTCTTCCCTATACCCCCTTTCTCCATCTTGTGGGCCCCTCTTTAGTTTCCTTACTTATATTTATCCCCATCTTGAAAACTTTTTTACTTCTAAAAAGTATCTAAATCAAAGATAAACCCACAATAGAGTAAATACATAAACCAGTAAAATGTTAACTACAGTGTAAAGTTATAGTTGGTGAAGAGAAGGCAGGCAAAGGGAAGAAAACTGTCACGCTGTGCAGAGCAGAATAGGGGATTAATATGGTTGATGGAGTATCTTGCCTGAAGGTGCAGAGGTCACTTCCAGCATGGTAAAGAATCAACTCATATCAACTGACAGCAGTGGTGACAGCATGCACAAGTACCAAGTAAGCTAAAGCCAGACAAAATCCCAGCACAAGATACCCCATTTCTACCCTAGGAACTTTTGGAAACCCATGCCTGCTGGGAAGTGGAGCATCAGAATGAAATCCATTTAAGACATAAGGAGATTCTGAAGAGAAATACGATTTTCATTCTGGATATAGTTAGGCAAAATAAAATTGCTTTCACAAATAAATTAAGCTTCGAAAACTTGTGAATATGTATGTATCCATGCGTTGCTTAATGACAGGGACATGTTTTAAGAAAGGTGTTGCTAGGTGTTTTCATCACTGTGAAACTTCACGGAGTGTAATTCATAACTCTAGATGGTGTAGGTCAATTATTCAACATAACCTCCTGTTGCAGTCAGTGGGCTTTGTAAACACAAGATACACGAAGCTGCAATGATCAATACATGGCATGTGCTTCATTTTTTATAAACAGGAGTAAAAAAAACACATTCTTAACTAAAAATAAACATACACTAAAGCAAAACCATACACCAATAACACTATAGTTTTTGCCATTATTGCATACAGTGCATTGTTGTGTTGCTATAATTTTGAATGTTGACACAATAGGCTTGTTTCTGTTCGCATTATAACAAATACATTCCTCAGTCATTGCACCAAGTCTCACAATGGCTACAACCTTAGTAGGAAGTTGAACTTCTCAACTCCATTATAATCCTATGGGATCACTGTTGTATATGTGGACTCATCAACTGAAGTGCTGATCTACAGGAAACTATTTTAAGACTTTCTGACTATCAAACCTCAGTTGTACAGTAGATCATAATTATACTGATGACATTTCCAAACTTCCTTACATGAGATCTTGCTTGAGTGTTCAGTTTGCTGCCATCCAAACTTTAATTCTTGATTGTTCTTCTTAAAAAACATAATGATTGCCAATCATCATCCACCCTCCCCAACCCAGTTCTTCACATTGACCTAGTACTAAAAATATACAAAACAAAACACATCTGTCTGATCTCTGAAACTCTCAATCCTAGCTTTTATTAACAAGATTTTTTTTTCCATTAGGAAATTATACTTTGTAAACATTGTAAACTTGCGAACATTGTAAACTTGCTGAAAAGCACAGGTTGATTGAACCATTATAGTATGGTAGCGATGCAGTCTCTATGGAAAGAAGGATTCCTGGTTTAAAATCTGTTTAAAGCTTGGGGCATTCTTGAAAATAATTGTTGAGCTGGGGTAATTTGTTTTAAAAGATTATACTTGCAAAATAAAGCACATTATTTCTGCATCTCTAAAGACATTATCTTTGTTTAAAAGCATTTAGGCAGTGTAAGTCTTGCTAATAAAGTAGGTGCCTTTAAGACAATGTCTGGGAGACTGCACGGCAATACTTTTGTTGTAACAGCTGCCTCAGATGAGAGCGCTCCCTCAAGAGTCTGCTTTCCTGTGAGGCTTAGGAGAAAGGGCATAGGCTTAGCTGTTACTGGAAAAGTAGAACAAGCACCCAGGGAAATAACACAGACAGTCTCAGTTTTAGTCTTTATCTGCAAAATGAAGAAATGCTATTATCACTGTTTGGATGACCAACAACACTGAACAAAGTAATAGTAGTTTACCTGATATTTACTGTCTCACTATTTCTGTACTGAGGGTCTATATGTGGATCTCATTTACTCTCCCCAAGTACCAGAATCCTCATTTTAAATGGAAAGATATTGGCATCATCAAGGCCCAGTTCACAGTGAGCTTAGGTAGTGGAAAAGAAGCTGAAACAGTTGAATTTCTGATACTCTCGTGCTTAAAATGCTACACTAAATGACCTATTTTACATTGGCTTAAGAGTTCCTAAAACTCAAATAATGTTTTGACAACTCACTACCTCTGTTTTATAGACCCTGAGGGTAGGGACTCATAGCTATTGCAATATTTCATAGTTGTTATGCCTAAAGCAAAATTTGTAGTCTAGATAAAGTTATATACATATACATACACTTACAGGTACTATGATAGTTCAGTGTTAAATAACTACAATGCATTTAATAAAGCAAAACATTAATTGTAGACAAATTTTTCTAAGTAACAGCTATTAAAAGTACTATTTATATTACAGGTAGCATAAGATGTTTTGATGTGACTCAAAGTCATCCTACAACTCTAGTGTTGGTATTCTTGCACACCTGCATGTGCATAATGTTCCACTGAGATGAGGATGGCACACCTTGACACAGTATGTCCTCAGTTCAAACTGGAAAGTACTGATCTATTGAAATGAGAATTTTAAAAAATGAAATATCATCCTTTATTGTATTACCTGTGTTCATAATCCCAGATGGCATCTTTAGATATATGTAAAGTTGTTTAGTTACATGATAAATGTTACTTTAGGACTGATATGTTGCTTTGATGTCAAGACAGATATTCTTTCCTGCCTAGCCATGCAGGAGCATGGGAAGCCAGGGCAAGGGGAAGCGGAAGCAGGTAGTCACAGTCACAATCAAAAGCAGAAGAGGATGAATGCATGCATGCTTCTTGAGCTCAGCTCATTCTCTCCTTTATTGTACTGCCTGGGACCCACCCCTAAGGAATGGTGCTGCCCACTTCTAGGGTTGGTCTTCCCACATCAATAAATGTAGTCAAGAAATTTGCCCACAGACATGTCAACTGCCTGATCTAGACAGTCCCTCACTGAAACTCTCTGGCCAGGAGATTAAAACTGTCACACAGAGCAACCAGAAAAAAAGGCCTGGAAAACTCTCATTGCGGGCCTGGAAACCTTCTAGGGAAGAAGTGAAACTCTAAGGGACTTCCACAGACTCACTGCCCATGATTGCCCTAAGATTCATTTCCCTGGATTCAGTGGGCAAAGCACTTCAGGCACATGGCTCAGGCATGTCCACATACAGCTGTGATGATTTAAGATCTCCATGGCATGCATGTGGCTCTTCAGGTGGGCAGAATTCAAACAATACAAGGACATGACATGGGTCTTTCCACCAAGATTTCTAGGAAAAACAAAAAACTGGAAAAGCAGGCAGAAACTTGCAGTCAGGTTGGAAGCTTTGCAGAGAGAGCGTTCGCAATGAGATAACAGTTTCTGCAGCTGTGGGCATTGAATCACCGTGAGGACCTCTAAATGTAGAGTGACCATCACTGTACTGTATTTGCCCAGGAAATCCGCTGATATTAGTACATAACCCAAGAGAGCAGCCATGCAGGAGGCCAGAAAATCGACAGTGACAGGCTGCCAGGCACGTCGGGGACCCGCTCCAATCACGGTCAACACATGATGCTGGACTGGGAACTTTTCAGACTCATGGCTGCCCTGGTAGATTTCAGGCTTGCTTTGGGCTTATTATGTCTTTTCATTTGTACATTTCTCTCTCTCGAAATAATAATGCGCACGTGTCTGTCATACTCCTGCGATCTGACACATAGATTGTTTGTGGTACTGCAGGCATTCACTACTGAAAGAATTTTTCTTGGCTTTCAGAGGAGAATTTGGAGTTGAATTTTCTGAGCAACTGTGGAACAGTGAAATGTTTGGGATTATCCGGGACAGAGTAATGTATTTTATACTGAGAGGTTGTCACAAACTTTGAATACCAGGGGCAGAATACTGTGATTTCGAGTTTGTCTTCCCACAGATTTATGTGTTGGAAATTTGGTCCCCAGTGCAGTGACAAGGAAAGAGGCAGGGCCCACAAGGAATGCAGCCTACCCTGATACACTTAGATCATTAGTGAAATGCTCTCAAGGAGCCTTAAGGTATCGCCCATGGAGTCCCATGCTCTTGTGAGGTAAACTGATGTTAGAGAGCCCAAGGCCTTAATCATTCTCTGGCTTCCTATTGGAAGATACATCTTTTTCCCTCTTACATCTGTTCATGCCCCTGCTCTCCACCTTGAGGGGATGAAGCAGAGTGGTGCCTCACAAAGGCCTGTGCAACACTCTCAATTTTCAGTCTCCAGTGCTGTGAGCAAAATAAACATCTTTCCTTTATGAAATTAGCATGCCTCAAGGATTTCACTATAGTAGCATAGCATGCGTTAGACTTGCACTAAGTTAATTTTTGAACTTTGACTTTTACCTCAGATGTGTTTTGTTAAAAAAATGACTTGTGTCCACACTTCTCAAATATCATTCCGAACAAAATCTTCTCTGATTGCTGTGGCTCAACTAGCACAGCACTCTTTCCTAAATAATTATACACGTGTATGTGTGTGTGTGTGTGTGTATGTGTGTGTGTGTGTGTGTGTGTGTGTATTTTGTGGTGCTTAAGATCAAACCCAGGGCACCATGCACACGAGTCAAGTGTGCTGCCACCAAGCTATAGCCCTCATCCCTCCACATCCTCACTTTCATCCTTTGTCTTTGATGGCTGTCTTTCCTTCGGAGCGGTGATGGTTTCTAGAGATCATGCATTTGTTTGTTCTTTTGATGTCTGTCTGGTTTCTACCAGCATATTCACAGCTGTGGCATATTCACTACATTGCCACCACTCAGTAACTTTGTGATGCATTATTTATCAGAACATGTGTGCCAAACCCAGGCAAATTTTAAAAATCACTTTGAAACTGTGGGAGCATTTCAAGCCAAGTTTAGCATTTGAGATACTCTTTCGCTCTAGCTTTCCATTTTGTCTTCCATGTGGCTTATGAGCCCGTATGGAATCGACTTCTAATTCTTTTCAAAGTTAGTTAAACAATATCTTTGATCAAAAATCACAGTCAGCCTGATAAAACTTGTATCATTTATGCTTTTCCTCTAAATGTATGCAGTTCAATAGAGCCCCATAATTTAAGAGATATTTTCAAACAGAAAAAGTAATGCAAATGTAATTGTTCTCTTTATTTAAGTAATATATACCCCCCAATGTGAACTGCATTTTTTTTTTACAATTTTAGTCTGATTTTTAAATGCAATAAAAGGTTCCTTAGGCATAAAAATAATATTCTAAAGGATTTTATTAAACAAAGGAGAATTTTATGATGCGAATAATTGGTCTCTAGGTTTCAGTATTTTAATAATTTGGAGAAAATCTTAATTTATTAGACTTCCTTTGTATATGTGAAAAAGAATGGTTCTAAGAATAATGTTAATAACAATGAAAAGATCACCGGGTAATCATCAAATGAAATAAAATAATTATATGAGAACACACTGTAAAGTGCAATGCTTTTTAAAGACTAGAAATTGTACTTCAAATAAAAACAAGAGCTAGCTGAAGGCCTATGCTGTAGGGCACAATGTTCAAACAAGACAGGATGCTGTTTCAGTTCTAAAATAAGAAAACTTACTTGAATTGGAAGTCTCAGAAACTTTTCTATCTGGAATCTGATTAGTATTCTGATCAATTTGATGGGTAATTTTTGGGAATTAAGTCATGTTTTAGAATCACTTTCATTTTTTCCTAAATTGTCACGTTTATTCAATAGATTTTCTAGAAACTGACTTTCTATATCTATCTCTGAAAATTTTCTGCTCCACTGAGGATCTAAACAAGAATTGCTTGCCTTCCTAGTCCTTAAAACATATCTTTGAAAAATGCTGAGACTTGTGGAAGTTCAATCAACAAGATCTTGTGTGGAAATACCTTACCTGTCTGTGTCCCATTGGTCTTTTCCTTATTAGCCTATGGCTGTCAATAAAGTCATATTCTTCATTTATGCAAATCACAAGGACAAAGACCTTATGACATGTATTATTTTGCTAGAAATTACTATGATAGAGAAGGTCTTCTGTGTATTTCTCAGAACAGTTCCTTCCTCCAAGGTACTTGTCTTTGAAGAATTCAGAACAAGAGCTTCCTTGAACGTGGCCATTTTTCTTGCCACTAGTCTCCCTGTGGCCACAGCTGCTGTTGAAGGCTCCTGTAAATATGAGCTTGCTTTACAAACCTTCTTTGGCTAGTGATGCGTCTATCTGTTCAAATCCGCTTGATGCAAAGCATGGTACTGCACTGCCCTATGTGACAAGCGATCCTGCTATCTTGCTGCTGACACAGAGGAGGGGCTCCTGACATCACTCTCATGCAGTTCCTATGTGGCTAGGACACTGTGGCCCCACTCCATGAATCACTTCTCAGCTGTCACTCTTCAGAGTTCTTGCCTTTCTGGTTCCAAGCCCTGGGATAAAATCCCTTTTCCATCACCAATTCAAATTCTAGTTTGATAATCTAGTTCCTGGGAAGACTGACAGCAGGAATAATCTTTCACTTTGGTGGATAAATCTATCCTTGCTCACCAGGTCACAAACTTGACCCATGCCTTCAATAAAGCCATTAAAATGAAATTAAGGTTAGTAAATTTCCTTGAATCTTATCATTCAGTCTTTTATATGGTCAATTTGCTATTTATTATTAAAACTAGAATGCTATATTTTTAAACATTAAAAATTTGGAGCCGAATGACTGTCCAAGCTGAATGTAGTTAATAAATCTTAACAATGATACTTACTATATAAAAGGTTACTAGGAATTAAGGAAACATTTTATAATGCTCTTAATATTCTTTTGCTCCATGGATAATTTTAATTGAATTTCTGTGAATTTAACACAATACATTTTAATCATATTTAGACTGTCTCCCCTATCTGCACCACCCATTCACTGCCCGCTGGATTTCGTGCATTCTGTCACATATGTTAAGGCCTGTGGAGTCAAGTTTGTGTACCCAAATGTCTCTTGATGTGAGTTCATCCACCGGAGCCTGTTTAGCCTATCTACCATCATTCACTTGAAGATCAACTCTCCCTCACCCAGCAGTGATCAGCTGCCAATAGTTTCTCAGCTAAGATTGGGATCTGCTGCCCATTTCCCCAGTTCTATTCTGGATTTTGTCTGATTGAGTCATCATGGGTCTTTTGCATGCTGTCACCATTGCTGTAAGTTCATATGAGCAAGTTCCCAGGAGTCTGTAACTTACTGTTTCTTTATGATCATGTACTACTCCTGGCTCGTACCACCCCTTCTTCTGCAATGGTCCCCGAGTCCTGGGTGGATGAGGTTTAATGTGAATCCTATCCAGGGACTCACACTTTGTAGTGTCTTATCTTTATGCTCTGGCCAGTTGTGGCCTTTTATGTTCATTGCCCTCTGTTGTATGAAGAACCTTTGCTGATGAGAGTTGAGAGATGCGTTAGTAGTCTCTCTACCCCCTTGTTCCACTTGGTTCCATGAGCCTTAGGTGTAGAGGTTCCATTGTATATGTCTCATTTAGGGTTGGGCATCACACAGAGACTGATTCTATGTGTGAGAACTGTTGTGGAACTCTGGACTAGTCTCTTTCTGTTGCAAAAAGACAACACTTCTTTGATGAGTGGTGACAGGTATTTATATAGATAGCTGTTGATTACCTCCAAGAAGAAAGTGCCACTACTGCACTGCTATGGTTTGTTGTGCTGGCATTGTTGTGGTTATTAGGCTTTAAAGCTGGGGTTGAACCATTGATTAATTTCCTCTCTTGGCAGCTTGCTTAGTGTCCTCTACAACTCTGAGAGCTAGTCTTCAGGGAGGGGCTTCCAAGTCAGTTCCAGCTCCATTGCTCTAAGTCCTTTGTCAGAAGTATGTTCTGTCTTCAGCATTAGGATCTTACCTTCAACTTCTTGTAGACAGTCAGGGGCTGAGGCAATTATCTTTGGAGTCTCTTGAGCTACATGTATCCTGTCTTGCACTGTTTCTTGATACACTGTCTTCAGCTATATACATACACTTACATAGAAATTGTCTTTGGGTCATGGTTACAAGTAAAAGAAACCTATGATTGCCAAAAAGGTAAAGATTTGAGATGTTAACATATCATGCTAACATTAATTATAGTCAAGAAATAATTAAAAATGAATAAATAAAATACTTAAAAAAACAGTGGCCTTTGTATATAACAATAACAAGCAATTGGAGAATAAGTTCATGGAAACCCTTTCATACACAACAGCCTCAAATAAACCAGTCCAAAGACATTAAAGATCTCTGCAATGAAAATTGAAATTTCTATATCTTTGAAGAGATTGAGGAAGACACAAGAAGATGGATGGCCCTCTGTGCTTTTGGATTGGTAGAATTAATATTGTGAAAGTAACCATCCTACCAAAAGCAATTTATAGATTCGATGCAATGTAAATCAAAATCCCCATGACATTCTTCATAGGATTAGGAAAAAAACTTCCTAAAATTCATGTCGAATCACAAAAGACCATTTAATAGTTTTTGCAATTAAACTACAGATAACTCCTGTCTATAAATTTTTATCTTTACTGATCTGTAGAGCATGCAATTTATAATTTAGTGATCACATCCACCATGCATTTCTTTAATACCGAAAAAGTTGAATTTGCAAAATTCTCAAAGCAAAATATGCATTATAAGCATATATGCTCAGAAAAAATGTTTCTTGTTTGATAAAAGATATTATGTATAATTGCTGCCTTTTAGGCTACTACCTCTGATAAGAGATAATGGCCTCAACTGGAAACATATCTTACATTCAAATGCTCTTTGTCTGTTCTTATTATTTATTAAATAATTACAGAGACTTGCTAAATATAGGCTGAGAACATTATATAATAAGAATTCCTGGGCTTGATTCTGCTCTGAGATGTTCAACTTCCTGTTGCCATCAACTTTTGTACTCCGACGATCTATGATTTGTGCCATTCATGTATAAAAGAAGGTAAGTAATTATGAAAGATATTAGCATATTGTTGCACAGTGATGGGAAGTGGATTCCAGATAACTTTCTGAGGTGTTACAAAAAAATGTGAACACATAGATAGCCATTCTAGTGCTGTTAAAACTGCCCTGTTATTTTATTACTCTTTTTTGTGTACATTGTGTTTGTGATGTGCATGTTTGTGCATATGCATGTTCTCATACATGTGGACACATGTATGTGTGTGCATATACAGGTGTGTGTGCATGGGAAGGCTCCCAAAGTTGACATCAGTTGTTTTCCTCAAGTGCTTTCCACTGTATTTATTTGCAGCAGAGTCTCTTGATAAACCTGAAGCACAGTGATTCTGGATAGTTTACTATCTGGCTTCCTACAGGGATTCCCCGCCTCTTCCTCCTGAGGGAGAGATTATAGGCAGATACCAATCCTGTTTGGCTTTTACACTGGTTCTGTGGATCCACATTCCAGTCGTCATACTTGTAGGGCAAGCGCTTCATCCACTGAACCATCATCTCCAACCCTTCCCCTGCTCTTTTTATGCTATAGTCTTTTCAAGTCAACAGTAGGCTTTCAACATTCAGGACCAAATATAGGGATCACCAGAAATCTCCATATTGCATCATGTCCCTTTACATCCAAGAGTCAATCTAGTTCAGATTGGAAGCATAATTAAAGTGTATATTTAGAGTCTGGTAACATATTTGTATGTAGTTTTTGTTTTGCACATTTATTTGCAAATACATGTCTTAGTAAATAGCTTGCTCACTTATGGATGAAAATATGCTTTAATATTTGCTTGTTTTAGAAAAAAGACTTAATATCTAAACTATAGAGTTCTATGTGACCTTTGAGAAAATTTGCTGAGACCAAGAGTCTCAACACATAAGTTGAACTTGGTAACACAGCCTGAACTTTAGAATCACTGAATCTATAGACATTGAGAGGCTGCATTAATAGGTTTGCAAGGCATCCTGGTAGGTCCTATGTGTTCTATGGAAGAGGTCTGAATATTGAAAAACTCAAAGTAAAAATTTATCGTCCAATATAAAGCACTTTTGAGGGTTAAAGAAGTACTATAGAAGGATGACAGTGGGCAAAATATGTATATTTGACTGTTTCAATCAAATCTTGGTGAATTCTTCGGAGCCTAAAATGACATCACAGCAGGGCTGAGGATCAAGGAGAGATAAGACTTGACTGACACCATGTTTTTAACCCTACTTCCTCTCTTACAATTTTACATAAAGAGTACTCTGAGTAAATCACATGGACACGAATACATGTCACAGGTGGCCTCTACTGGAAGTGACCTACAGCAACTGTGCTGTCTAACTTTGTTAACACAATCTAGAATCACTTGGGAAGAGCAGGATGAGAGAGACTCTCTATTTCAAGTTGGCCTGTGGGCATGTCTGTTGGGGATTGTGCTAATTAGGTTAATTGATGTGCAAAGACCCAGTAGGCATCACTTTCCCTTAGGTAGGGGCGTGCTCTGGGATTTCCTGAACTGTGTGAGTGGAGAAATCTGGATAAGCACAGGCAAGCAAACAGGTTGGCATATATGTTTTCATTTCTCTCTGCTCTTGATAGTGGGTATGATAAGCTATTTAAAGTTCCTTCCTTGACTTTGTCACAGTGTTGGATTTGTGACTTCTGTGTGTCTGTGTCCCTTGAAATACACTCTATTGTCCCCTAAGTTGTTTTTGTCAGGGTATTTTATCACACCAACAGAAATGAAACTAGACCATTGGCCTTTCACTCTTAGGACATCCCAATTTGGGTAGTACATGTACCTTAGGCATGAAATCAATGCAGGCAGCATCAGTGGAGGCATGCCTACTGAATATCTTAGTAGAGGGATGCAGCAAGCTTGCAGGAGAGCAGCGGGAGGGCAAAGCTTCTTGGAAAGAGACCATGCATCAGACAATATGTGGCAACCTCCTTGAGACTTTTAACAATTGCACTCAATGGAAGAGGGAAAGCTGTCTGTGCAGAAGTCTGAAGCTCTTGCAAAGTATTTGGGATTTAACTGTTCAAGTGAATTCACTTTGTGACATCCAGTGTGATAATCCATTTCTATTGATATTAATGTAATCATGTTAATACAAGTCATTCTGCCCTTAAAGTAAGATAAAATTACCTCTGTTCTATTATCCTTGTCCTGTCAGTAGTCCAATATGCAGTTCTAAGAGCCACACAAGCTTAGTGCGATTACAGTCTCCCTCTGGCTTTGGATTCTACTTTTGCTGGAATATAACCCATGCACTTCAGCAATGGGAAGCCTGCTCATGCCATGAGTTGAGAAATTGTTGGTCCTGACTAGAAGAATGGGGAGCAAGGATATGCAGATGTGAGAAGCTGCATGGAAATGGAGCTGTAGAGGATGGTGGCTTGCTGTTGAAAGGATTTTGTTTAATCTGGCAAGTACCAAGGTGCGTTTTTATGTAAATAACAAAATCTGTTAATATGTATTAGAAACTGAGCTAAATGCCTTACAAGTAACATTCAAAAAAATCCTTTCAATTTTCATAAGAACCCTTATTTTAAAGGTGAAATTAACTCACAACAAGGTTTATTAAAGGCAAAGGTTATCTCAGCTTTCTACATACAGAGCTCATGAACTTTAGAACACAGGGTACCATCTCCAATAAATATAGGAGTGATTCTCTAAGGACAGGAGAGGTGGTGTGTGGAGAAGGGAGAATGTCACTGGAGCATAGCCCTGCAGCTGACAAGGGCTGGGATCAGTCCAGGAGACGGAGTTCATCCACAGAAATCAGAACAACCCATGAGGAGAGGCCTTCATGGTGACTTTCCTCTTAATTTTCTTATTTCCTCAACGTCATAGGAGATAGAGGGGCAGTGTTTGAGTTTAAGAAGAGAGGAAAGGTGTGAAATACATGGGAAACAGTCACCTCATCGCTTTTATTTGCACTTGTAGACCTTGAGGAACATATCAATTAAACTAGCACATCCTAAATTTGGACATTAGCTACTTCTCACTGTAGGTGGACTCCATCCATCTCTCCTGGTTACTTTATTAGTGATCTGGAAATTCTGTTCTTCACAAAACTTGAATTCCTTTATATAGTTGATTTTCAAGAAAATGGAGGAACTTTCCTTCCAAAAACCCTATTAGAGACATATGGGAATTTTAACAAGTTTTTAAGAGGCCAAGGGGTAAATTGAAGTGTTTCATGGACCTCGTTAAAACAAAATACCACAATTGAAAAAGAATGAACCTTTAAAATCAACTGTCTGAGGCCTCACCCCAGGAAGTTTTATTTCCCTATGATTAAGCATGTCTTTTCATTTCCTGGGAAAGAGATCTGCTTGTAAAATGTGTTTTATGCACAGTTTAAGTGCTACTTGTGTGGTGTCTAGTGTCGCTGGGGAAGAAAGAAATGTACATTATTTAGTAAGTGTTCTCTGAATTTTTCCTTCTTACTCCTTGTCAGAGCATCTGGTCTCTTAGTGTCTTAGATGCTCAAATATATTCGTATTATGAATTTGTCTAAAACTTAACAAATAAGACAGTTTTCCCTTCTGTTACTCATATGCTCAGTTGTAGCTAAGCAACCTTGATCTAGGCTCTTCTACACATTAGTCTGAATGCTAGGACATTTTTGATGCTATTTCTGAACTAGAAAAATACTATCATTTTGAGAAGACAAAAAGCATACTGAAGATTTGCCTGATTTGTTTAAATGATCGAATTCATTTAGTCAGTGTTAAGTTGCCTCAAAGATGTTCTAAGAGTTATTTGGTTTTTTTTTTTGCATCTAATGAGAGTTTTCAGCTGAACCGTCTAATCAATGCATGCTTATGAAGTGAGCCCTAAATGTTATGAAACTGTGCTCCCTTCTCTATATCTACCATGCCATTATATCTTGCTTGGGTTTCAGGGGCCAGTCACAGCTCCCAACTTCCTCCCATCTTTTATTAATTTCTGTCAATGACATGTCCATGCCTTAGCTGTTGGCTAACACATCTACTTTTCAGATTAGCTTTACAATTTCATGTCTCTAAACAGGCTTACTGGTATGTACATGTAGACAACATTGGAAAAAAAACATCAAGACAGTTTTATGCAGTGAGCATTAAGGATAGAGATAAAGATTTAGAATCCCTTGCTATGGAAAATATAAACAATATAATAGTAAGTGAATACATGTAATTATTGAACCATAAATATGATTCCAATTTGTATGCAACTGTTTTCTTCAATAGAAAGTGGTTTGTAAGGACTGATATCACAATGTAAACTTCCCATTTCTTTGTGCGTGCTGATAATCAAAATCCCTTGTAATTTCATTCATCAATAAAAGTCATCTTGTTAGATTCATATAAAGCATTGATCTGAAAATTTAATAAATGTGCAAATCTTAAAATGGTGACCTGAACAGGATAGTTCTTTCTCTTCATCCTTCTGAATTTAATGCCACCATCTAACCACTATGGGAGGACTTAAAGCTAACACCAAATTGAATGCAGAATTAACACCTGTTGAAAGTTTGGAGGAAGAAATAGGCAAACAGAATATTTCAATGGCTGTGACTTGTCATAGAGATGGTATGTTAATGGCTTATAGAGATGCTTTACAGAGCATCTATTCCAAAGTAAAGAGGCCAAGAAAGGCTGTCTTGATGTTGTGATGCCATACAAAACGGAGAATCATTTGGGGAAGGAGTTCCAAGATTCAAATCCAGAAGGTTGCACTATTATTTCATTTTATATGAGATGCAATGTGCTGTGAACTTCTAACACTTCTTTAAACATTCTAGTTCTTCCGTCAACTTCTAGTATTTTATGTGATGGAGACATTAATTGTTCTCTGTCTTCAACAAAAGCTACTGAAAATTATAACAATTTTTGTTTAAAAAAAAACCTTGGAAACTCATTTGTGAAATCTCCTTTGCAAAGGGAAGATGAATAAATAACTTTATAAATCAGAAACAAAAAAGCATATCTTACAAATAAAGCTAATCTACAAAGCCCAGGCTCTGGCCTTTATTGGACATTTATTAGACTTCTATAGTAAAGGAGAATGTTTAAACCTTTAGATTGAAGCCTTTGAATGAAAAAGAGATAGAGAAGGCACAGCTGATTTCTGCATGCTCTGAGATAGCATTTAATGGCTTCATTAAGATGCAGATTAAGTGGAGATAGAAAACCTTACTATTCTGGAGTCACACCAGGGAGTTAAGAAGAATGTGTTTTCATTTTGAACTAAGAAATGCAAACAAAGAAATCATGGTTGGTAAAGACATTGTTGGATCAGTAACCATGACATGTGTATGGTGATCCTTTTTGTCACTTTATATGTTTAGTTTATATGTCATATATTCACATGTCTCTTATAGTTTTAGATATATAAATTGTACAGTAGGGGAATTTCTTTTACTTTGAGTTAGGAGCATATGATTTTAGTCATGAAGATACATAAAACTAAAACTTTATATGTATTATCCTGTTTTCCTTCCTTCTGGTCTCTTGATTTTTTTTTTAACAGAAAATACATCCCAATATTTTTATTTTTAATTTGAACTTAGTTTATTTGTAGGAGTCATACAGGCAGTGGTAACCGAATTTCCAAACTACTCCACAAAAACTTATTTCTAGTCTACCTCATAAAATCTATCAAACTGATAATAGATAAATTAACAGGATTAGAACCAGAATAGATAAGAGGATAAAAGTTAGGATCAATGCATCTATCTACATGGAGCCCACATTACCAGGTACAAGATGATCCAGATCTAGAATATGAAAATGGAAAAGCCTGAATGTGGCCCCTGTGATGACTTGTAAGTTGTGTTTTCTCTTCAGCTCCTCAGCTCTTTATTCCCAGATGCTACCACAAACATGTTGATTATGTTCCATTTTGCAAATTTTTCCTGGAAGAATGTGAACAGATCTTGATTCACCCATGACAGTTTTGTGGCCATGTTCATAGTGCTGAGGTCTTGGATGGTTATCATCTAGGGGTTGGGTTTATCTTCTCAACCACTTAAAGAGTTCAAAGGCAAGAAAAAAATATCAGACCAGCAGACAGCAGTTAGCAAACAAACTTTCATTGGCAGCTAAAGGAAACACATCCATACATATAAAGGATCACACATTTATATGCGCACTCATACAGAAAGATTAAAAAAATTCTTCACAAGTAGAGAGGGGACCAGAAACTGAAAATTCAGCATCCTCTGAGGGAAGGCTTAGGTTTTAAGAGTCTAGTAACCCTGCTTTCCTCTGAGAGGGAATGTGTCCATTTGTAGGACATGGTTACAGTACAACCTACAGCTTCTAACTTCCCTGAAAGTCCATCACTTTCAAAGTACCACTCTCTCTTTGTACATCTTGATTAGTCATATGCAGAAGAGAATGTGGATGTGTTTTCTGTGAAAATAGGTTGGAAGGATAATCTGTAAACATCATTATGAAGATTGTTTTTATTCACATGAAAATTCAAAGATCTATTACCAGAAAAATATGAAAGAAGCAGATTCAATTTCATCATGCACAATACTGAACGAAGATCACATGCCACCATCCCAAGCTTTTTGTGATTTGGGGATCAAATTAACCTCCCCATGCTTGCAAATCTCCCCAGCCTCAACTCCTGTTTTGTATCAAGAGAACCAATGTTTACCTCTGAATGGTGCTTGTTTAAAGATCATCCCTTGCTTGAAGATCATTCCTCATCTGAATGTTACCATTTCTTGCTGGGTCTGACATTTAAGCAAATGCCCTAGTTCTAGAAAAGAAGTCATATAAGTACCTCTACAGCATACTTTGCATTTGAAGTAAAATAATCATAAGTATTGTGGTCACAAAACTGTCGTGTTTACTACAATATACTATTTTAATAGCCTTTCATTTCTCAAATGACATTTCTATAGTGATTACTGGGCTGAAGCATACTATGCATTCTTAGAGAAGAATATCAATTCAGGCATAGATATGCAGAAAGAATGTTCTTCATTAACACTGACACTTTTCTCTTTATTTTTTTTAATTTTAATCATTGTTATACTTAATTTAAAACTGTCCCACCATGACATCAGTAGTACTTGTGGGTGTAATGCCAGCCAAAGTTACTCGTTGCAGTTAAAACATTGCTATGGAATAAAACCAAGTTAAGGTTAAAGAAACAATATAGGAGTAAAGCAGAACAGACTTTTAAAAAATTATATATATTTTATCAAATTTTTATGTATTTCATACAGAACATCCCAATCATCTCTATATTTCCTTTCCTGATTGGAGCTCAGCCACAGCCTTCCTCTACTGGAATGTATATATTCATATACAGTCACCTGTGTCAAGGCTCATTGTATCAAGTTACCCCAGAAATTCCTCGGTGAAAGTTCATCCACTAGGGTCTAGTCAGCCCATCCAGATTCCCTCCCCTTATGAACATTAGCTCTTCCTCATCCAACATTAATCACCTACCAATAATTCTTCAAACTAAGATTGGGTCCTGATGCCCCTTTCCACAGTTCTGTGCTGTGTAATTTTCTTCTCGAGTTTGCCTGGGTCTTGTACATGCTGACACCACTGTTGTAGGTTCACATGAGCAAGGTCTCAGGAACCTGTAGGGTCCAGTTTCCATATGGTCATGAACTTCCTCCCTGGCTCTTACAATCTTTCTGTCACCTCTTCTGCAATGGTTCCTGAGCCCTGGGTGGTGTTCAATACAGGAGTCCTGTCCAAGGACCCATACTCTGCAGGCTCCAGTTTTCTACGCTTTGGCCATTTGTGACCTTTTGTATTCCTGGCTCTCTGTTGCATGAGGGAGCTTCATTGATGAAAACTGAGAGATGCACTAGAGTTCTCTTTACTCCTATTCTATGTTCCATGAGCCTAAGGTATGGAGGTTGAATCATAAATGTGTGTCTTAGACTTGAGTAATTCACAGACTTTTAAAGGAGGAGATAATATCTTTATTGAATATTCTACCACCACAGTAATATTCAGAAGTGGGAAATAGTCTAAAGAAAACACACAGATAATACAAGAGTGTGTTTGAAGAACCAAATACTTCATAATTTTTCTCAGTAATGCTCAGTGGTTAAGAGCACTCTACTACTCTTGCAGAGGACCTGGATTCAATTCCCAGCACCTACATGGTGGCTAATAATCACCTATAACTCCAGCTCCAGGGGTTCTGACACCCTCTTCTGGCCTCCATGAGCACTTACATACATGCAGGCGAAACATTTTTACACATCTAACAAAAATGAATCTCAAAAATATATAAAAATCTTATAAAACTTTTCAACTGAAAAGAGATGAATTATTTCTTTATGCAATCTGTCTACTCTATGTTAACAGAAAGATAATTAGACATTATGTAATAAAGCAGCAGCAGTAATCTTTATCTCTTAAAATTAGAATGATCTCTTATTTACCTCAATTAAGGGCCAACATGCATAAAATATTTGGTCTTGTGTTGTGACTTTATTCACCCATGTCTGGTGATAGAAGTTAACCTTTTCTGGCTGTTCAATTAGGTTAATGTAATAACAGTGCACAGCAGTGACTGTATCCATCTGAAAAGCCTTCAAGTACTGTGGAGGTTTTACTTTGTGCCCTTTGATGGTTGGAGGATTTTATGGCTTTAGATTACCACCCACAGTAACCCTCCATTATTCCCAGGCAGTTGTGGCACCTGCTATCTCTAGTGCACAAAGCAAGATGTCTTACTAGTCCATCTTCTTCCTTTAGAGCAGAAGATCTCTTTAGCTTTAGTTGCTTGTTTTCAGGACCATCAAGTTTTATTTATTCTTTGATATTAAATTTCCAAAACCTGTTTGGTCCAAAATTTCATAATTTTAAGACAGTTACACCCCATTTTCTTAATATGTATTTAAGTGTGTATAGTGTATGTCTGTGTGTATTACCTTTCAAAGAATATAATGTGTTCTTCTATGCTAATGTACACTGTACCCCACTACATGGGGCAAAGCACACGAATGGTCCAGAATTCTTTTTGGTTCCATACATAGATTCTTTGCAAAAATATCCAAATTCTCTACGGTTGTTGTAGATATCACATTAGATGGCAACTTTTTATTTTCAAGTTCTATTTAAATATTTTTAATTTATTTTTATTTTATCTATATGAGTATATTGCCTGCATGTTCGTAGGTGCACCTGTGTCGTGCAATGCCTGTAGAGGTCATGAAAGGGAGTCAGATCACATGGATCTGGAATTAGAAGGTTGTTAGCCACCATGTGGGTGCTGGAAATCAAACCCATGTCCTCTGCAAGAGCAACCAGTGCTCTTAACTGATGATCCATCTCTCATTTACATTAATTAAATATGTCATAAAAAGTAAGGACAGTGTGACAACATTTTATATAAGAATACTGTATCTCTTTCTTAGTTTTCTTATGTTACTCCTTACGTTACTTCTTACGTTACAGCTAAGGAGTACATTTTTAAAAGACTCCTTCACTAATATCATTTTAATCTAACTTTGTGATGTGTTTTTACCTATTACATTACAAATCAAACTGAAATTTCTATATCTGATGGCAACTTTACATTGATGCCTTCTAGTGACACTTTCTTCATCTGTGCTTTAGATATGGAAAAACAACCTCCTCTTCTCGTCTGACTTTTCTATTTAAATGGCTGAGAAAAAGAATATTCTTTAAGTGTCTCTAAAAGAGTTTTCTCCTTGTAAATGGGATTTTAAATTTTTTGTTACCGTGATATAAGGGTAGAATGCTGGGTCCTGTCAAACATGGCGGCTTTCCTGCTGCTTTGAGACTATTTCAGAAACGTTTGCTGATGGAGGTCACAAAGTAACATCAAAAGAAATGAGTTTAAAACATTGGGAAGAATGGTGAAAGATTTGAAGTTGAGTTTGTAAGGACATATAATTAGCTTGACTGTAGGTTTCAGTCACTCTTGAGGTGTTGGTGAACAATTCCATTATCTTCAAAATTGTTCCACTAACTTTCAAGTGGAAAAAAAGACCTCAAGTAGCAGAAATAAACTACAGGCATCACAACTTCCCCCAACAGAGAAATTAGAGATTAAAGAAAGAGACAAAGCAAAAGGTCAGTGGACTAATGTGGCAGCTGATTAATAACTGATTATTGAATGAAGATCTGTATCTAGTGGCAGAGAATAATCTAGTTTTGGAAGATGTCCACAGTCATTTAATAAAGCACTGAGGAATAATCCCTAATACAATGCTGGATGTATCAAGGGATTAGAAAGAACTAAGACACTAGAATTTACAATATGCACTCTGACTAGTGGGAATTGTTATCTTGTAATTCATCTACCTTTTATTTGAGAATGCTATTATACCTATTGCTAGTTACATCATTTAAACTTTTAATTTCTTATTAGTGTTTGTATGTGTATGTATGTGCCATGACCATGCATGTGGAGGTCAGAGAACAGCATCATGGTGTTGGTTCTCTCCATCCACCTTTATATTGGTTCCATAGATCAAACTTAGGTTGCTGTGGTGAGCACCTTAGCTGAGAAGCCATCTTGCTGGCTCAGCATCATTTTAAAATAATTTTAATATTGTGTGGGGTTAGTAAAGCTGGTGAATGTGTTACTCTCAGATGTCTCATGACTGCATAGTTGGTGTCTGTTAAAATAACCAGATACATAGCTATTAGATTTTGAAATTTGTAAGCTTGAGACAAGATACTAAGAATTTATATCATGTTATTTTATGTCATAATCTCAGATTAATCAGGAAAGCACTATTGTTGTTATCTCTACATAAATGATGAGGAAACTAGACTAATAATTGTAAGATATTTAAGTAATTATCATAACACTACATTTTGCAAAAGGTAGCATGCTGTTTTTAAATCACATGATCTCTTACCAGTCATAACGTTGCATTTTCTGTATTAACCTATGGGCTAAGCTGAAAAAAAAGTTCCATGTATCTTCTAGAAAGTTGTAGATAAAATGGCTAAAAGTGGCATAAATGTCTATGTAGAAGAAAAGGGAAAAGCCAGTTGTAGACATTCACTTCCAAGAGCACTAAATAAATGGAAGAAAGTATGCAATTTTTACTTTTATACACTTATTAATTCTGAGATACAGTATTGTTTTACCCATTTCAACTGAATACATATTACAAAACAGATAATCTGCTAGATCTGAGGACTAAAGATTCTTAAAGTAATGAATGTACTTTCTAGAAAAAGGAAGAAAAATATAAAAGAAGCAAAAGTTGAGGACTATAAAGAAGACAAGTGTTTTGTGATAGAGAATAACAGCAGAAAGGACGAATTTAGCTTTTGGAATAGAGGAACTGTCTCCCAAGAATATATTTAGATAACACTGAACAATTAAGAAGAGGGCAGGCAAGCAAAGAAAGCAAATTCTAAAACCCCTGGCCTAAGAGGTGGTTGACGAATAAGAGAAGAGCACGGGCTGGAGATTAGTGAACTGAAGAACTGATTTTAACAATGCAGAGTTAAGATTTCAGCTGAGATTTTTCCCCCTTATACCAGAGGATTTCAAGAAAGATGGCTCAATAAGCCTGGATTGGAAAGGTGCCGTCTCATAGGCTACATTTCTAATCAAAGATGATCTCTATAGAACAACAACGTTTGGGATAAAAGAAGCTTGCAGCTATTTCCTCTACTCTGGAAAAGTGAAGCTTATTTATCTTTTATGAAAATTACTCAGGAGTCCTGGGGAAAAAACTTATTGGGTCAAAAGCTCTTAAGAACCCATGCTCAGAACCCTACCATCACATAAAAAATTACCTCAGAGAGTATGGCAGTCCCTCTATAATGACAGACTTGGGAGTTAGAACCAGGGGATCCTTGGGGCAAGCTGATTAGCCAGAATAACAGAATCAGCAAACCCTGGGTTTCATGAGAGACCCTACTTCAGAAAACAAAGTAGAGGTTGATCCAGGAAGACAGTAGGCATCAACCTCTGGCCTTCACATGCACACATGAACATGTATATATACATGTATGCACAATACACACACAAACAGAAAAATAATAAAAAGAAAATTTCCCATGAATTTACTGTCTCCTGAAGTGGCTCCATCTAGGTCATAACTTTAAGACCTCTCCAAGGCATGTGAAAAGCTTGATCAGTTCTAGTGACTAGACATTTTTTATTTATAGCATTTCTGAAAGTTTGAGCTAATAGTAATTTTTCACTATCCTGAGTTTTCTCTGAATCTGAATACTTACAGGCTTGCTGGGGACATACCAAATTGATGAGATCTTGAACTAATAGCCAGAGAACTGACATTTGGTTCTGACTCTGCCCTTAACTTGCTGTGCTGTGTAGACAGTAAGTTTGTCTTGGCTTTAGTTTTCTCATGTTTTAAGAAATGATTTGTATCAAATTCTTTTTTGAGTGCCTGTATTACTCACTAAACATTCAGTGAGAGCCTAAAAAGTGCTAAGAATTCTGTAAAGTCAATAGCAAACTAAGACACTTTGGCCAAGTTCTTATGTAAAAAAAGAAGTTAGTACCACAAACTCCTACTTTACAGGATTTGGTAACAGCCCATTTGTGTGGGATAATCTGTAGAGTTCATGGCATACAGGATGTGCTTGGGATATGGTGGTTACTACTGTTTTGTTCCTAGTGAGAATTGTAGTCTCTATCCTTTAGATATTCTGAGGGGATATGAAATTGAAATGCTATGATAAACTCTATGCAGTTACAAAGAGCTGTGGGGTCTGAAGGCTGCTAATACCATCCGCAGCCTGCCAGGGGCTTGAATGGAGACTATGACTGTGAACTCTGAGCCTTAGAGTATCTCTTTTCTTCACTTCTTAGGATTCATGATTAGGGTTTGTTTTATTACTCTACAGAGTTGGTGAAATTTAGTGTCAAAACTCAGTGGTTGTCTTGCACATTTAAATTTACTCAAATTTCTGTAGTAAAAGAATCTTTGATTAATGCCAAAAACTTTTGGCAGAGTTTTCTTGGCAATAGTTTTATGTTTTCTTTTATTAATTGATTATAAAATTACATAATGACAGATACTATTAACTTCTAGGAGTCATATATTTTCATATATATCGAAACTCAGATGGTATGTGCATCCTTAGAAAAATGGTACTGCATCAGTTAGAGCAGTACCATTTTAATCAGTTAATATATTTAATCAGTTAATATATTTTTGCAGTATCAGAGGTTGTACCTCAGCCCTTATGCATGCTAGGTAAGCTCTCTACCATTGAGCTATATCTTCAACCCTTCAAATGGTATTTATTCACATATGGCTTACATTCTTCTTGGAACTGGCAAGTCCAAATGGGCTAGTTGGAAACTTTTGAGTAGGAGCTGATGTGGCCCTAGGGCAGAATTTCTTCTTAAGGAAAGTGGAATTTTGCTCCTAAGTCTTTCCATATGACTGTATGAGAACTTTACATACTATGGAGGTCATCTCCTTTAGTTGAAATCAACTGATTGTGGAGTTAAGCACATCTGCAAAATAGCTTCATAACAACACTTAGTGTTTGAATATGGTGGCCTAGCCAGACACATAGAACTAACCATATCAAGTACAATTTCTAAATGATATTTTATTTATTTTACTAACATTACAGAAATCACTTGGCATGTGATGGATTCCTCCAGGCTTGAATTTCACTGTATTAGTTCAATGAAGATGTACAATTCTTAGAACCTGTGGCCCATTTACACAAGAAATCCCAATGCATTAGATAAATGTCTAATTGCTTTTCCTGGGGTAGAAATTGGTTTTACTTTTATATCAAAGTTGTTGAATATGCCTGGTACACACCTTGATACTTGGTGGCAGAAAAGCTTGCTTGTGAGAGCTCTGTATTTATGATTCGTGATTCCTGTTGTGTTGTTTCATATTCTTTCTAAAAACTTTAGCTAGCAAGATAAGTCTGCTCTAAGTGGCCCGCAAAGGCATCACAGAGAGGATAATGAATTATTACTAAACCATATTGATTTTTTGAAATGTTGGTTGAGATTTAAAATGGAAGGGATGCCAAATTCTTGATTGAGACAATATAGCTCTACTAGAAGCAGAGTAGCATATTTAGAGCATTTTCTAGGAAGACATATACTTTTATAAAAATAAATCATTCCATTCTAAAGTCAGTTTCTCATTTTCTCTCTCTTTTCTGTCTCTTTTCAGTTCTTCTAGACAAAGATTTTACAAAGTAGTACTAATTGTATGGGATTTGGTCTAAACACTTTGAAAGTGACTAAAAAGTGTTTTAGCAGAACAACTATTTACTAATCAGAGAACTTTTAGATATGTAATATATATTCATATATAATAGCTGTTGAACGTATGTTTTTGTCACTATAAGTGTTTAAGAGAAGAAACATTTACCTGCCTGATTCTAACCTAGCTCTGACCAAATATATAATATTAGTCACTTAGAAACAACCTAAATAAGAGAAATGAAAATGATTCTAGAAGCAAGATGTGGTTGTGCACTTCTGTAATCTCAGCACTCAAAAAACTGAGGCAGAGGGCTATGCACTTGAGGCCAGCCTGGCCTACACAGTGAGATACTGTTAGAGAAAAGTTAAACTAAAATTAAACAAACAAATGAACCAAAAAATTGATTATAGGAAGTAATTGAAAGTAATCTATTAAAATTTAAAATCTGTTAAAAACTTTAAGGATTAACTTGATTACTGATTTGAGAATTTGTTTGTAGGACATTTAGTAGGGAAATACTAGCTAGCTGTACTTAATGTCTACAGAAAATGTACAGGAGAAAATAAATACTAAATCAAAGGCAAGGGAGAGATCTGTTGGGCAAGGAAGGTATGTCTTTATCTTATAAGTGATAAAAATATTGATATTTACTTCCAAAATAAATAATACTAAACATGTGATAGACTCTCTGACTGTTCTCATTTACTGAGAAATTTCTCTGCCTGTAGGTGGAGGACTGAACCACATTTGCTTTCAAACTCATGCAACTCATAAGATTTGAGTAGAAAATTTTATAAGAAAAATTACTTGTTCTTGATTAAAATAAATAATGATGGATCTCCCAGAATATTTAATTTCAAGTTAAATTACAGACCAATAGTATCAAAAAAGTGTGGGACAAGCACAAAAACAAATATATATATATATATATATATATATATATCAGTGAAATGGAGGACATAAAATTAAACCCACACAGCTAAATCCACTTGAAGTTTGATAAAGTGCCACAAAGTTTAGAAAAACACATTCCAACAAATGGTTCCAGAAAACTAGATAGCCATATGAAGAATAAAACTAGATCTCTATCTGTCATGCTGTACAAAAATCTAAAACTGGGGCTAGAGGAATGACTCAGTAGTTAAGAACATTGGCTATCATGCAGAGGACCAGAGTTCAGTTTCTAGCACACATATGGTGACTAACAACCATCTGTAACTCCAATTCCAGGGAATCTGGTGCCTTCTTCTGACCTCCATAGGCATTGCATACACACGGTACAGTTTCGTACATGAGAAATACTCATTCACATAAAATAAAAGTGAATTTGAAAATAGTTTCAGAATGAAGATTTCAATATAAGACTTGATCCAGGTGTGGTGTTGCATGTCTTTAATTCCAGAATTCAAGGGACAGAGGTAGGTGGATCTCTTTGAGATTGAGGCCAGTCTGATCAGGTCAGCTGGGGGCTATAGGGAGACCCTGTCTCATGAACAAACAAAACAAAACAGAAAACCTTGAAATTCTTGCAGTTTTAGCGGAAATTACTTCAAAATACAAGCAAAAGGAAAAACTTTCTGAAAACAACAGTAATAGTTCAGGAAACAAAACCAAGAATTGATTGACAAGTTGTATCACAAAAAACTGAAAAGCTTCTATATAGCAAAAAGGAAAAAAAAAAAAAAGAAACAATTGAGTGAAGGTAGAACCTGCAGAATGAATATTAGGAAATATTTGCTAACCGCTCATATGACTAAAGATTAGTATCTAGAATGTGTAAAAAATCTAAAACCTAAACATCGAAACTCCCAAGTAACTCAGTCAATAAATGGGCTAATGAGATGAACCATCCTCAGAAGATAAATACAAATGGCCAAAAAAATGCATGAAATAATACTCAACCTGCTTAGACATAATGATAGCTAATTAAAACTACATGGAGAGTCCACCTTGACCTAGTCACAGTGGATATCATAAGGGGAACAAATGGCAAGTGCTGGTAAGGATGTTGGGAAAAGGGAGCTCTTATACACTATTGATGGGAATGTAACTAGTCAAGCCACTATAGAAATAAGTATGGAGGTTCCTCACAAAACTAAAAAGAGAACTTCATACAACCCAGCTATTCCACCATTGGTTATATACCCAAAAGATGCTAAGAATAACCCATAGACATACTCGTACATTCATGCTTAATTTTGCCCTATTCTCAATAGTCCAGTTTTGGAATCAGCCTATGTATTAGTTGACATATGAATTGATAAGGAAAACATGATCTCTATATCTGTAGACATAGATGTCTGGTAGAGTTTTATTCATCCATAAAGAGGAATGAAGACTAGGCAGATAGTTCAATGGGTAAAGCACTGGCCAGTCAAATATGAAAACCCGAGTTCAGGTCTTCCAGAGACCACCTAAAGCTGCATACACTCATGCTTTTGTAAACCCAGTGCTCCTATCCAAGAGGAGAGGCAAACACAGGAGAACACCTAGAAACTCATGGCCTAGCTAGCCTGGCAGTTACAGCAGTGAACAGTCAGTGAGAGACCCTGTGCCAAACAATGTGAAGGCAAAGACTGTCTTCTGACTTCCCCAAGAGTGACATCCACAGCTATGTACACACAATACACACATATACACCCAGAAGAATGAACAATACTGTTTTTGAGAAAATGGATATAACATGATTATATTAGCAAAATCATGCAAGAAAACTAGTGTGGGGAAAGAAGAATGGGGAAAGAGGTGGGCATGGGCAAATATGGTAAAAAATACATGATCTACTTGAAAGAAATTGTCTTTATGGATTTGTGAAACCACTGTGTTCAGTGAAAAGGAGTAACAATAAAAGCTTTTATTTTCTAAACAAAGAGGATGTTTATTGAAAAACTGCTGCATTTATTTTGCTGTGATGCAATTAAGCATACATTTGTTGAAAACACAAATTCATTCTACAATTCTGTATATTCAAAATGTAGGGCAGGCGGTGTTGTAAACAGGCTCTGCTCTTTTTCTGTTGGAGTCTCTGAGAGATAATATGCTATCTATTTAGGTTTCAGGGAGAACTTAGTTCTTTATGACTGTCATCTTAAGACCATTCCCACCTTCTATGGGATACTTATTTTCCTTGTTTTGTGACCTCCTTTTCAAAATCATCAGTGGAAGGTCAATTCCTTCTCACTTCTTTTCTAGGCCTCCAGTTTATACTTTTAAGATTTCTTTTGATTAGACTAAAAATGACCATACAAGAAAGTGTCTCTCTCTTACTCTAATTAGTGTATTGGGAAAACCTCATGTAGATCAGCTATCTGAATTTCTCTGAAGCCTTGTTTTGCTTTTCTCTATAGCAGAGTATACTCATAGTATCTCGTGATTAGGGAATGAACCTCTTTAGAAGGTCATTATTTTGCCATTACAACTACTGTACCAGTATTGGTTTTTATATCAATGGAAAATTCATCTTCCAAGAAGAAACCTTAATATTCCAGGTTACATAGTAAAATTAATTAATTCAATAACTTATGTGTGTCAACTCATGATATAAACTGCTCTAAGGGAAATTGTCCTCTCCCTAAAAATCATATAGGATGTTAAGGACATGGTCTAAAATAAATGAACATAAAGTTGGTGAGTGCTAAAACAGAGTATAATGGCATAATGAAATGATCAGTTTTGTTTACATTTTGTGTCTTGGAAAGTGTGAAAATGGGGATGCTTATTATGGGCTCATTTAAGATGACAAGGAGGAATACATCCCAACTAATTGAGCAACATGCACAAAAGCTCACGTGTGGTATCTAATTTCTAGGTGGCTGAGCATATGAGAAACTTGAAATTTATCCTGTTGGAAATAATACAAACTGCAAGAGATCTGAAGTGGGATATAATTATCCGATTTCCATTACAAAGAGGTTGTTAGAATGATACACACAACAGCAGAAGAAATAAGAATGGGGAGAAATAATTCACTGGTTGTTTATAAGTAAAACAAGATTTGGTGACAGATTTCACGTGGTCGATGAAAGAAAGGGGAGAGACAAAGTTGATGGCCTAGTTTTCAGTCAGAAGGCTGGGGTTCATGATGGATAGTGCCACTACCCACAATAAGAGAGAGAAAAGATGAGCCTCATTTGAGAAAATTAATCATGTCTACATGTACTCAGTCTAAGGTGCTTATGAGAGATCCAGCAACAGAGACCTGAAACAAACACAGTGAAGAACATTGTGCTGGAGATAATGTGGACTGAGAAACAACTCTCAATTGAGGCATTTCCTCGGGGATCACCAATGGGGCAGACCTATGAAAGCGAGAGAGAGAGAGAGAGAGAGAGAGAGAAGGAAATCGTGACTAGCAAAGCAGTAAAGAGCCACAAAAATAAGGCCATGTTTCCTGAGTCATTTGTCATTTTCAATAATGTAATTCTTTATGGATATGTGAAGATGACAAATACCCAGATTTAATTGCTGAATTTGTAAATTAAGTCATTAAGGACATTGAATTGGTTGCTTCTGGAGCATAAAGTAGGTTTCTTAGGTTGTGGAGTGAAAGGAAGAAAATCAGTTTATGGAGTAGACAGCGGACAGCAGCATTTTGAATTATATGACGCTCACCAGACTTGTAGTTTGGAGCACTGTATGCACTGCTTGGTCATATGGGAAATATATGAGAAAGGTATAGAAATTTAATTTGTTGCCAAAACATGGATGGAGTTAAGATCAATGAGGGAGAGAAGGGAAGACCTCAGAGGTACAGGAAAACTCCATAATGGCTGATGTAGAGGTACAAGTGGGCCAGTTGTATCTGTCTACTAGTCTGAGTATAACTAATTTTCAGTAATAGAAAGCATGAGTCCTAATGTAGAAGACTAAGTATGGCTATATCACCCAAACTATGGTCCTTGGCTATTAGCCAGGTTTGGACCATATTGGGACTTGATTTGAAGGCCAATATGACCACACACATCAGGGTAAATAGTCAATGCTTGCCTCTGCCTATGAACTTGCTACACCTGCCATAGCTAACTGGTACTTGAGATTTGACATCTAGCCTTAGTGGTTGTCCTTTACCTGTTGCAGGCACATCTGGGCCCAGGCCTTCTCTTTAAAGCTCTGCCATACCAAATTCTAGATGGGATCCTTCACTGGGGCAATGACATTGCTCTTATGTAAGAATGTGGCCAGGTGTTGAAGGAAATGCCGGTGACCACTTCTGGGAATGGCCCCTCCCTTGCCAACCTCAGGTACTAGGGGAAGCAGTCTGAAAGTCTCAGACAACTGGGGTTCCTGAGGGGCAACCACTCTACCTAAGGCTGGGGTGTCTCCCTTTTGCGTTGGTGGGTATCTTCGGGAGGTGTGCTATTGTGCAGGCAATAAATTCAGTTTCTAATAATTTATTCAGTCAAAAACCTGGAAAAATAAAAGCCAGGGTCTGTCTGCCTCCAAAATCCAAAGACTATGCAATCAAAGAGAGGAAGTGCTTGTTCTTCAAAGATAAGGGAATTGACAACTCAGTTATGAATGGAGAAAATAATTTGTTTCAATTTGAAATTATACAGTATTTGGAAACATAGATCACCTACAAGACATTATATAGTGATGTTTGATGTATTTTTCTTGTGTTGTTTCTTCTTATCCTGTAGGTTGCAGTTTCTAAGAGTTTCAATGCTCCCTGCTCAGTTGGGAAGCTTCTTAACTATGCTCACATTTGGCAGTCTGTGTTATAATTGATGGTTTACTTGTTCTTCAGAACTGGGACTGTGTTTTATTTTATTCTAGTTCCTTTTTCTTTGAGATGTTTTCATAGTTCCTCTTGTCTCAGCCTTCTGAGTGCTCAGATAACAGGTCTGTTCCAGAAGGCCAAGCTCAGGACTATGTTGTTAATTTCTACATACCTAGAACTTAGTTTTTGTGTAAATAGCAATGATCAATGCTTGTTGAACAGATTAATGAGTGACAAAATGCTAAAAATGACTTCTGAGTTTTTAATGAGTATTTGTCACTTCCTTATACTTTTAGACAATGTCCTCCAAACTGTATTTCCTGCTCTGTAGAAGTTGATCACCATATACACAAATGACTGTAAATGAAAGGCAAGCTGGGACAAATTTTCCTGTAAGTCCATAAACAACTGTGGAGATGATTGCAGAGCAGAGATGCATCAACTGACACTCAGCATCTACAGTGGGGGCTGGTCAAGAATGCTGCTTTGAAAGATCATAAAACATTCTAGGCTCGATATTTTATTAATCTTACTTGGGATTTTAATTAAAGTAGCATGTATAATTTCTGATTGGAGATGCATAGACACAAAGTACTAATAACCTCTATCGTAATCAAGAACCATTCCCTAATTGTCCCTCTTCTGAAGCTTTTTTTCTCTCAGTTATTTTGTAGTGTATCTAGAAGTAAAACTCTTCCTGTCACATCTCTTCTCAAGCACTTAAGGCCAAATGTGGAGGACTTAGCTTGCTATCAAGTCATCATAATATGCCATGTCGTTGAAAGGAAACTTCGTTTCCTTTCTCTTGCCACATCCTCTACACCGGGAACCACTATTCTCTGCATACAGCCCCCTTTGCTGCCTCTGTGTTTCTCACATGCTCTTCTCTTTTACTGGAATTCAACTGCCAATGTTTCCAGTCCAAATATCTCCCATTCTCAGTGAAAGAATATCTGTGCCTCTTATGTAACTAATTTTTGAAAGGTCTTGAGGGACACTGGAATGTACTGCTGGGTGAATGGAGTCTATTAAAAGTGTTATTAACACCATGAACAGATAGGCAGAGAGACAACAGCGTGGCAGGGACTCTGAGGAGAGTTAAGCATCAGTGCAGAGACAGACTGTATGATGGGGGCTCTGAAGAGGAAATCAGGATCCATGCGGCAGATGTGGGGGTAGAGGTCTCTTATACTTTTCTGAGGATGGGGTAGTTTGTAGCATAAGCTTGCAGCAAGACTCTGACTTCTAGGCATGAGGCATGGAAGGTGTGTAGAACAGGATGTATGGCCACTGAAACCCCATTTGAGTGAACTCACATCCCCAGGTGGACGATTCTGGCACCTGGAAGCCTGTCATCTAAGGCCCAACAGAATGTGTCAGTGGAGGGCCTTTCTTTCCTTACCTATGTACAGTGAGGGGAGGCTGGGGGTGTGGTGGGTGAAGCAACAGTCAGAGTCAAGCATCACAGTACACGCTTCACTTATTTTATAGGTATAATCATTCTCATTTAAAGATTTTTTTATTTAGCATATTTTATATTGAATCATCGTCTATTCCATACAGAACATCTCAGTCCATCTGAAGAATCTTTATGGCCCCCTCCCCACCAGAATCCGCACCTCCCATAGGACTCCAACTTGAATCCATACATTCTTTCATCTGTTCTATGGTCGATTGTTTCAAGTTAGTGTCCCCAAATGTTCCTCAGTGCAAGTTCATCCACTGAGGTCTAGTCAGCCTGTCCAGAATCCCTTGTTTTATGAAGATTAGTCCAGTCTCACCCAACAGTAATCAGTTGCCAATATTTTAGTAGCAAAGATTGGGGTTGCTGCCCATTTCCCCATTTCTATGCTGGGTTTTTGTCTTCTTGAGTTTGCATGGGTCTTGAGCATGCTGACACCATTGTTGTACATTCCTATGAACAGGGTCCTTGGAGCTTAGAGGAGTTTACTTCCACATGGTCACACACTTCCCAAATGAGTCCTGTCCTGGGATCCACACTCTGCAGACTCCTAAACTTCATGCTTTTCCTATTTATGACCTTTTGTGCTACTGGCCCTGTGTTGCATGAGGGGGCTTCATTAATGAGCCTTGAGAGATTCATTTGAGTCCTCTTTACTCCTTTTTCTATCTTGTATGAGCCTTAGATGCAGAGGTTACATTGTAGATGGGCCTCTTGGGTATAGGAAATTCACAGACAATGTCTCTGTGTGGTCAGTTATGGTACTATGTAGTAGTCTGCATCTGGTGCAAAAGAAACTGCTTTGATGAGTGATGACTAGGATATTCGACTGTAAATATAAGGATATTTATGTTGCGCTTAGTTAGAAGTTACATTAGTCTAGGTATGTGACAGCCTTGGGAATCTCTTAAGATCTATGACCTCTTCAGTCATGTGTATTTGGCTATGATTACAATACCACACACAAGTTTCCTCCCACTGAGTGGGCTTTAATACCAATTAGGTAGCCACTGATTGCCCACAAATAGAAGTGCCACTACTGCACCAGTGTCATACACTGCCGGTCTTGATGTTGTTATTTGGTCATGAAGGTGGTGTTGGGCCATTGATTGATGTTCTCCCTTAGCTGCTTGCATAGTGCTCTCCAAAGCTATGACCGCTAGCCTTCAGGGGAACTGACTTCCGGGTCACTTCCAGCTAGACTGCTCCAAATCCCGTCTCTGAAGTGTGTCCTGTCTTCAGCAATAGGGTCTGACCTTGAAGTTCTGTGAGGCAGTCAAGGGATGTGGCAATAGCCTGTGTAATTTTGGGAGTCTCCTGGACTAACCTGGTCAACAATTTAAAGGAAGGTATATCCTGTCTGGCACTGCTTCTTGTTATGTAGCCTTCAGCTGTGCACGTGGACTCATGTAGAGATATTGTATGTAGAATTTGTCATTAGATTGCTAAACTAATATGATTCCTTCTGATGTTTTACACTAGCTAGGCATTATTTATTGCCTCTCTCTCTCCCTCCCTCCCTCTCTCTCTCTCTCTCTCACCCTCCCACCATGCTTTTCCTGTTTAAAGTGTCCCCATTTTCTCCATTTCTCCCTTGATAATACCAGTCTCCTTGGCCCTACCTCTCTTGAGTGTTTTCTTCCCTGTTATTCTCATAGTTCCTTGTATAATCCTCCCTCCCTGCTCCCATTTTATCTGTTTCTCTCTTAGTAACACCTGTCTGCTATTATTCTCTCCCAGGTTCGTTCTTTCTCTTTATCTCCCTGGTTCCTTTTCATTTTCCTGGTGCAGGCAGTTATATCAGGATACATACTCACATTTAAGAATTTGGTGCTAGGATTCAAAAATGAGGAAGAACAGACATTGTTTTTCTGTGTTACTTCACTTAGTGTAACACTCTCTAGTTCCACTTATTTACCTGCAGATTTCCTCTTTTCACCTTTTCTTACTGCTAAGTAGAAGTCCATTGTGTAAATATATCAGTCACATTTTCGTTATCCACTCATCAGGTGAGGGACACTTGGGTTGTTTCCCTTCCTTACTACTGTGAAAAGCGTAGCAACAAACTTGGATGTACAAGTATCTCTGCAATAGGATGAGTCATTTAGATATATGCCAAGGAGCGGTATAACCAGGTTAAATGGAAGATCCATTTTTAGTTTTTTAAGACTTCTCCACACTGTTTTCCAGAGGGGTTCTATGAATTCACAATTCCACCAGCATCGAGTGTTCCTCTCTTCCCACATCCTCAGGTTTTGGTATCTGTTGTTCTCTTGTTCTTAGCCAGTCTGACCGAGGTAAGATGATGAAATCTTAAATTGATTTTAATTTGCATTTCCCTAATTATTAACAATGGTGAGCACTTTTAAAGATGTTTCTCAGTCATCTTTATTCTTTTCAGAACTCTCTGCTCAGATCCTTAGCCCATCTTTTAACTGAGTCACTTGTTTTCTTGATTCTTGCTTTTTTTGAGTTCTTTACATATTCTGGATGTTGAACCTCTGTCAGCTGTGACAATGGTGAAGATTTTCTCCCACTCTGTGTGTTTTCACTTCCTTGGCTGTTTCTTTTGCTATACAGAGGCTTTTTGTTTTAATGAGGTGCCACTTGTTGATTATTGACCTTAATTCCTGAGCAAGTGCTGTTAGATTTAAAAAGTCTTGTCCTACACCCTTATCTTATAGGTTACTGCCAACGTTTTCTTCTAAAAGTTTCAGAGTTTCAGGTTTCACATTAAGGTCTTTGATCCATTTGTAGTTGACTTTTTGTTGTACAAGGTGAAAGATAAGGGTCTAGTTTCATTCTTCTACAGATGAAGCTCCAGTCTTGTGGAGCACCATTTGCTAAAGATGCTATCTTTCATCCAGTGAATGTCCTTGGCCCCTTTGTCAAATATCAGGTAACTGAAATTGTATATACTCATGTTTGAGTCTGCAATTATTTTTGCTTGGTCTACAGGTTTGTTTTTGTGGCAGTACCAGGCTGTTTTTATGACTATAATTCTAACATAGTTTGAAATCTGTTATAGTAATCCCCCCTGCATTGTTTTTTGTGCTCAGGGGTGCTTTGGCTATCTGGGGTCTTTTGTGCTTCCATATGAATTTTAGGACAGTTTTTTTCTAATGCTGTAAAGAATGTCATGGGAATTGTCATTGGAATTGCATTGAATCTGTATATTGCTTTTGGTAGGATGGTCATTTTCACAATAATAATTCTTCCAATCCATGAGCATGGGAGGTCCTTCCTTCTTCTGGTGTCCTCATCAATCTCTTCCTTTAAAGATGTAAAATTTTCATTTTAGATATCTTTAATGTCTTTGATTAGGTTCCAATATATTCCTTTTTTTTTCAGGGCTATTTTGAATGGGAGTGTTTACTTGTACTCTTTCTCCAATTGCTTGTTATTGGTATATAGAATGGCTACTCATTTTTGTAGATTAATTTTGCAATCTGCCACTTTACTGAAAGTGTTAATTATTTCTAGGAGTTTTCTGGTAGAAATTTTGGAAGTATAAGTGTAATATATATAATCTGAAAAATGGGATAATTTGACCTCTTCTTTTCCAATGAGTACTTAATCCTTTAACTTCCTTCTGTTGACTTATTGTTCGAGCGATAATTTCAAGCACGATATTAAAAAGGAAAGGAAATAATGAGCAGCTTTGTCTGGTTCCTGATTTTAATGGGAATGCTTCCAGTTTTTCTCCATTTAGAATTATGTCTGCTGTGCGTTTTGTGTATGTAGCTTTATGTATGTTGATATATCTTCTATCCAGTCCATTTCCTTTTCAGACTTTTAACATAAATGCATGTTGAATTTTGTCAAAGGCCTTTTTACAACTATTGAGATGACATGTGACTTTTGCATTTGAGTCCATTTATGTGCATTATGACATTTATTGACTTGCATGTATTGAACTACATGTCTGGAATAAAGCTGAGTTGATCATGGTGGATGATCTTTTTGATATGTGTCAGTATGTGGTTTGGAGGTATTTTGTTGAGATTTTTGCATCTATGTTCATTAAAGATATGGGTCTATAGTTTTCTTTTTCTGGTTGTATCTTTACCTGGTTTTCGTATTAGAGTGATGAAGGCTTTGTAGAAGGAATTTGGGAATACACCCTCTGTTTCTGTCTTTTTGAATAATTTAAGTAGTATTTAGATATAGGTCTTCTTTAAATGTCTGGTAGAAATCTGGGTCTGGGTTGGTTGGTTGGTTGGTTTTTGGTCAGAAGGTTTTCTATTACTGTCTCAATTTCCTTATATGTTATAGGACTGTTTAAGCTGTTGGCCGCTCCTTGGATTACCTTGGTGATTCCTGTGATTTTAGATATATATCCATTTCTTTAAAGTTTTCAAATTTATTAGTGGATAGGTTTTTTAAAGTATTCCTTTATAATGTTATGGATATTTTTGTTATCTGTTGTGATGTTTCCCCCTTCATCTCTGATTTTGCTGATTTGGAGTTGTTCTTTCTTTCTTTTGGTTATCTGAACTATGGGTCTGTCTATGTTGTTTATCTTTGCAAAGAACCAGCTCTTGGATTCATTCGTCCTTTGTATTGTTTTCTTTGTTTCTATTTCATTAATTTCTGCTCTAATTTTTGTTATTTCTTCTTCTTTTCTGGGTTTGGGTTTCACTTGTTGTTGGCTTTCAAGATTCTTGAGTTGCAATGTTAAATTATTTATTTGTGCTCTTTTTTTTTTTTTTTAAATGTAGCACTTAGAGCTATAAACTTCCCTTATAGGACTTCTTTTAAAGTGTCCCAGAGGTTTTGTTGTGTTGTATTGTCTTTTTTCTTTAATTCCAGGAATACTTTAATTTCTTTCTTAATTTCTCATTAAAGCCATTCATCATTCAGGAGTGTGTTGTTTAATCTCTGTGAATTCATGAAAAAATTAGGGCTCCTAATTGATATTAAGCTTTATAGCATTGGTGGTCTGATAGAATACATGGAATTATTTCAAATTTTGTATTTATTGAGGTTTGTTTTGTGCCCCACTATGTGGTTGATTTTTGGAGAAAGTTCCATAGAGTGCTGAATAGAATGTGTATTCTTTCATGTTTCATTGGAATATTCAGTAGATGTCTGTTAGATCCTTTTGATATATGGTGTCATTTAACTCAGATGTCTCTCTGTTTATTCTCTGTCTGGTTGGCCTGTTTATGGATCCAGTGGTGTATTGAAGTCCCTTGGTATTAGTGAGGTGGGATTAATCTGTATCTTAAAGTCCTGTAGTATTGTTTTTATATAGTTGGGTGCACCAGAGATTGGTGAATATTGGTCATTGATTGTCATATCTTCTTGGTTAATTATTCCTTTGATTAGAATGAAATGACCCTCTTTGTCTCCTCTAATTAGTTTTAGCTTGAAGTTTATTTTGTCAGATATTAGACTGGAAACTCTGGCTTGTTTCTTAGTGTCATTTGCTTGGAATATATATATATATATATATATATATATATATATATATATATATATTTCATCCTTTCACCTTAAAGTAGTACCTGTCTGACTGGGAGTTCAGTCCATTGATATTTAAAGTTATCAGTGAAAGATGTGTATTCATTCCCCTCATTTTAATTTCTGTTATTATTCTTGGTCTAACTTTGTGGTTTCCTAGTTATTCCTTCATTTAGTTTCTTTCTGTTGCCCCTTGCATATAGTCATTCCTTTCTTCAGCCCTTTGTAATACTTCAAGTATTGCCCGAAAGGCTGGCTTTCTGGACATGAATTCTTACATTCTCTTCATGTTGTGGAAGAGTTTTCTTTCCCCTTCAAATATAATAGAACTTTTTGCTGGGTAAAGTATTCAGGGTTGACATCTATGGTCATTTAGAACTGGGAATATTGTGTTTCATTCTCTTCTCACTTTCATAGTTTGCACTGTAAATTCAGCTGTAATTCTGATGGGATTTCCTTTATATGTGACTTATCTTTTTTTCATTTGCAGCCTTCAGAATTCTGTCTTTGTTCTGTACAGTTAGTATTTTTAATATGATATACAGTGGAGAGTTTCTTTTCTAGGCCTGTCTATTTGATGTTCTATGTGATTTTTGTATTTGTATGGGCACGTCTTTCCTTAATTCTCGGAAATGTTCTTCTACATTCCTGTTGAGGATCTGGTCAGTACTATTGTAAGGTCCAGCAATCGGCCCTCAAGGAGCACAGTTGAGACGGTGTGCAAATGACAAGAGTAGTTTTATTCTTGAGAATCAAGCAGCATGCTGGGGTCTACCATTCAGAATAATGGCTACCCTGAGCCAGTGGCTCGCAGACCTTTTAAATACAGTACTGGGAAACTCAGGCTAGGATTGCATAATGGTTAGAGTGGATGTATGGGGCAGTTAGAGATTGGTCCTTAGTCTATCTCACTCAACAGTTTCGACCCTAAGAGGGGATGTTTGCCTAAGATAGGTTCCCTATGATTAATCTGTAATTGCTGACTGGTCAAGGCCGGGGGGTGGGCTGTTTTCTGAGAAAAGGAAACTTTTCATGAGAAACGAAACTTAACAAGAAGCAAAACCTAAGGCTATGCTAAAATGAAGGATATCACAAAATGGAGTTTGTTAGGTTCCTACAGTATTATCCTAGAATTGTCTCCTTCCTCTGTGCCTATGAGGTGTACATTTGATCTTTCCATGTTTCCTGCATATTCCATTCCTGTGTTTTTAAAATGCTTTCATAATCTTTGCTTGAGTGGTTGGATTCTTCAACTTTATTATTTATTTTTTATATTTTGCTTTCCATTTCATTCATTCTATTGGTGAGTCTTTTTGCTCTTGTTTCAGATAGGCGTGTTGAGTTTTTACTTCCTTCTTCATTTCAACCTGAGTTTTTGTCAATGTTTCTGTCTTGTGAATTCTGTAAGAAGTTTATCCCTATTTTCTTTTAGTTCTTTGATTTATTTGTTTTTCTTTAAATTAATTGATCATGTTTATGATTGTTCTTTTAAACTTTTTGTCCTGGGTTATCTCCATGGGGTTCTCATTGTAGAACTCTTCTGTAGAACTGGTGACACTCGATGGGGACATATTTTGGGGGGTTTTCATATTATTGTTTTTTTGGTGTGACTTTGGCATGTGTATTTCTTTTGTTGTTTGTGATTCTGATGTGAGACTCAAACTTTCCTTTTTTCAGCTGAAATCTGACTCTGTTTGTATACTTGATATGACTTGTTTTCTTATTGGGTATGAAATCGTTGGTCAAGGCTTCAGGCTGTCTTTCATGATTGTATATTGGAGGGACCACATGACTCTAGCTGTTTAGGAGTTTGCTCAGAGGCATGTGTCAGCAGAGATCAAATGCTCTCCGCCTCTCTGCTAAGGTCTGGGCCCCTCTAGCTTACAGGAACAGCACAATTTGGAAAGTTTTCTAGGCAGATGTTAAATTCAGGTTTTCTCAGGCAGTCTTCAAAGGTCTGGACCCCTGCTACAGGGCACGGAATCCTAGCTGTACAGCAGTGGGAGGGACTTCAGATGGTACCAGTATACCGGGAAGGTCATAGTAAGATTTAGAGAGCTCGCAGTCAGGCAGAGGTAAGAAGGTAGTCCAGAGATCTTGGGGGCTAAGAGTAAAATGTGCCTGTGTCCTTGTCCAAGACTAGAAAGAGAACAGGATATGGGTGGGGTAGTTTGGAGTTGCTATGGTGGCAGGGGAATGTAGACCACAAAGGGCAGGATCAGATTTGTCAGTTCAGCAAGCTGGTCTCTGGGTTCAAGGCAAGTTGGGGCTAGGGACTGCCAGAGTAGAAAGCTGATCTCAGGAATCAGACCCGAGTTGCTGGTGGGGACAGCCTGTGAAGGCTCTAACAAACAAGACTGAATTGAGCCAGTCTGAGCACAGAGGATCAGGATGAAGTGGGCGGGTCGGGACCAAGAAGGTAGTCCAGATCTGAGATGCTAAGCACAAAATCCCTACTGTGCCCAAAGCAAGAAAGAGACCAGGATATGGGGTGGGGTGGGGGGATAGAGTTGCTCAGGTGGTAGGGGATTGGAGATGCAGTGGGTGTGATCAGAGTTACCAGCAGATAAGGCTGGTCACAGACATCCAAGGCAGGTTGGGGGTAGGAATGACCTGCGAAGGCTCTAACAAGTTAGGCTGAAAAGTTGAGCTGGTCCAAGTACAGAAGATTGGGATGCAATGGGAGGCTCTGGACTAAGAGTGCAGTCCAGAGATCTGGGGTGCTAAGAGAAAACACTGACCCGTGCCCAAGGCTAGGAGGAGAACTATATGTATGTCCCTGAGTGGAGATAGGTACACCACTTAACTTACATGCATTGCTCATATAGATCAGAAGCGGGTGTTAGGTTCCTGGAACTGGAGTTTTACAGGCAATTGTTAGCCATTCAATATGGGTACTAGGAATTGAACCTGGGTCCTCTGCAAGGCCAACAAGTGCTCTTAACTGCTGAGTTATCTCATCATTCTCTTTCTTATTTATTTATTTGTTTTTGTATGAGTTTTGCATGCATGTATGTAAGTGCTCCATGTATGTGCAATGCCTGTGGACGCCAGAAGAGGGCACTGGATACTCTGGAACTGGAGTTGCATATGGTTGTTAAGCTGCCATATAGGGACTGAGAATTGAACCTAGGTCCTCTGGAAGAGCAGCCAGTGTTCTTAACCACTGAGCCATCTCTCCAGCCAACCCCAAGTCTAGTTTTTCTTACTAAATTGAATTCCTTTAATGCTGAAATTTGTCCTTGATTAATCTTTGAATTTATAAATGCTCAAAAACTATCATTTAAGTAAAATATAAATGTTTGATAAACAATGTTGAAGGCAGAATAAAGGAATTCAATCTCAGCAGTTTTTGATTATTGTAATAATGATAAAGTAAGTGAGAAAAACAACATAGTGTACTTCTAAATCAAATAGTCATTCGTGGCACAGATTCAACCTTGCACTTCATATGAGATCTCTATCCTAACATTAGGTTTGGATGGAGACCAAGGTTTACATAGAGAAAGTCACTGTGCTAAGTGATAATATTCAAAGAAGTCCTGTACCCATAGTGTATGTAGATACAGTTGAAGCAAACAAGACATGCTCATGAAAGTTACCAAATAATCACCAGAAACATACTGAGCTCCAGGGCGTATCCAGTGAGTATTTCTGAAAGTGAATGTTTAGCAAACGTGCATGACTTGGTTACAACTCATATTTTTGTTTTAGATTTGAGTTTGAATCTTGTCTCTACTTTGGGCAAATGACTTAGTTTCTCTGTAACTAAATTTTCAGATCTATGAATCAATTATACTATTTACTTCAAAAGGTAGTTGTGAAGATTAAATAAGATCATATTTTTATATATTTAGGATATTATCTATGCATCTATGTACTTATCTATTCATTTATTTATCTATAAAGTACAGAACTTGAAGCAAAGGAAAGTTCTATACTATAAAGGTTTTATCCCTGACTGTGTAAAATGAAAATTAGGAAAAGCTTCTTGTCGAATGTATGACTTAGGCCAAACTGTGACGGGGAGAGAGATTTTTGTGGGCTGGGAAAGACATTGAGTGGGGTATAAAATAGTAGAAATTTGTCTGTTAGGAGCCTTTTTTCTTTCTGCTCTACCTCAAAAATTAAAGTGCTTTTAGTTCAGGAAGGTTAAAGAAATGTAAGAAAATGTATGAAATTTTTCTTCTAATATGACTGGTAATGTATTTAAAAATTGCTTTAGCTTTGGCCCAGAACTTTTAACAAGAGCAATGGCTATGTGAAAATGGATATCAGTAGAATTAGTATGGGTTTTTTTTGTAGAAGAAATCTATAGTGTGTAAAGAGCACTCAGATCTTATAGACTTACTTGGTGTAAAATGAAGTACTTAAGATGAGTCACAGTGTCAGAGGCCAGGTGGCCTAGCTAACCTGTCGTTTTCTCATCCAAGATGTTGGTGAGTCCCTATCTTATTTTAGGACAAAAGCCCATGAGGAAACACAGATTCTGTTCATATATCCAAGAGCCCTCTTGACAACAGAACACTTTCCTATGAGAGATGGTTCCCCCAAAAAAGGCAGGTGGCACTCTCTTTCCACCTGTGGCATGTTTTGTGGATAAAAAGCAGAATTCCCGCCAAAAGACTGCAGATGTGAGATCAAATGATAAGGTGCTGTGGGACAGTAGAGCATACACAAGGCACCAGCTGTGAATGACTTAGACCTCACCACGCCTCACTGCCCCAATGCCAGTGATTGAGACAGAGTGTGGGCTGGGATGTTTTTGCATTTCTTTCTGATTATTAACCATGTTTCATTTCTAAAATAGGTACAAATATCTACTTCACAGTCTTGAAGTAGTGATATAACCAAAGAAGAATAGTTCAATAGGAGGTGCTCACAGTGAAGTGAACTTTTCCACTTGTTTACTTTTCTTCTCTAATATAGCATACACATGTTAATACATTAACAATATTTCATATTGAAAGGAATAGAACTACGATTTCTGTGCATCAGTGTCATGAAACTAGGGTTTCTCTGGGATATTGGTTGTTAATCATGCTTATTGAAACCACAGAAATGTAGACCTTGGTTTTCAAGTCAATTTTTTTTTTCGAAGCCCCGTGGTTGTTTGATCCAGTCTTGGGGAGATATTTCTTACTTCATTCCATGTGCTCAGGCACCCAGTCCTTTGGAATCTTGTATTTTCTTGGAGTAGAATGGAAGCTGAATTGTTTACTTCATATTGAGCTCTTAATGACCCTGATCTTAAAGAAGTGTCACAAGGGACTGGTGAAGAGAGTCTATGATTAGCTGTGAAACCCCACAAAGTACAAAATGCCCTTTGAGTGATTTAATTCTCAAAAAAAACATCATTTTCTGCTTCGGAAGATTATATGGGAGTTTCTGTTGCCTTTCTAACGTTCAGTTTCTCTGCATCCTCACCAACAGTGATATATTAGTTTCCTGGGGCTGCCATAACAAAGTACCACAAAGTGAATGGCTTAAAACAACAGGAATTTATTGTCTCACAGTTCTGGAGAATAGAAGTCTGAAATTAAGGTGTCAGTAGGGCCATGTTTCCTCTGCAGCTTTTGAGAAAGAGTCCTAAGTTTTCCTCTTCTACATTCTGTCTTCCAGAAACCCTGAGTATTCCTTAACGTGGACAAACATCATGTCTCTGCCGCTTTCTTATCATGGCTCTATTCTCTCCGCGTGTATGTGTAAGTTTCCTTTGCATACTAGGACTCAATTCTTTTCAAATGAATTAAAGTCTATACTCTAATGATCTCATACTAACTTGATTGCATATTAAAAAGCTATTCTCCAGTAAGACTACATTCACAGATATTAGAGATTATAGCGTAATCATACTTTTGAGGGAGCTACAACTCACCTCAGAGCAAGCACCTAGAATTTCTTTAGAGAGAACATTCTCAAGTGCAAACTTTGGAAACTATTGAAATAACCCCATTCTCATTTCTAATGAAATACTTTGTGTGATTTAATCAGAGAATCCTGCCCTATCTTTCTTGATTTTAAATGTGCATGTATTTCAGTTAAAACCATCAAGACACTAAAAGAGTTTCAGAGAAAAGATGCATTGTTTATTTGGAAACTGTTACAGGTATCTGGAAATGGGTGCATCTAATAGAGAGAAGACAAGACATGAGGTGACCTAGAGCAGCAAACCCTGATGCTGTGGTGCCCCAGACATTCAGCACCCAAACCATCCCATTTACTAGATTTTCTATTAAATGAAAATTTTCTTTTTTTTTTTCAAATCAATGTTTTGAAGTTATATTTCTCCAGTGAAAGTATCTCAGTCCTCCTGGGCTGAAGTTGGAGAGATGGTCCTCTTATCCACAGCAGGTATCCAAGAATAAAAGCACTGCCATCTAGTGAATGGTTACTAATTGTCCATCTTGACACTTCCTATGGTTAGATTATTTAATTGCTTCAACAACCCTCAGAACTATTACATCTACTTTAAAAATGAAGGAGTTAAGGCAAAAAGAAATTAGTTCCCTTATTTGAATTCAAGCAGTGATTAAGTGGCAGAATGGTAATTCAAATTCTTCATCGTGCCTCTAGGCCCATTCTCTCAGTCACTGGTGTGATACAGCTTCCATCTTTGCTTTAGATCCATTCCAAGCAGCTTGGAGAAAATCCAAGTAAATGATATACAGGGCAGTCACTGACATTATTCAATATCACAACAATTTCTCTGCCTTCATCATTCTTTCATTCCCTGATTTTTCCTAATGCTGTTTAATAAATCAATACAAACTTAGTAACTTTAAATAGTGCTTATTTGTTGCCTTGTTTTGTGAATATGAAGTATCAACTATGTTCTCTGCTCAGGGCCTTACAAGATTAAAACTGAATTACTAGTTTGGTTTCATTTCTGTTTCTTTTTGCCAATTGTTATTTATGCATGTGCTACATGTACATGTATGCATGTGTGTGTGTGGGGGGGTGGTTCAGGTATAATTCCTCCTTAGGAACCATACACCTTATTTTCTGATCTCTCAGGGATATGTCTCTGCCACTCCAACGCTGGGATTACAAGTACACCATCACTGGCATTTTCAGTGGGTTTAGGGAATCTAACTCAGGTCCTTAAGGAAGGCAAGGGTTTTACTGACTGAACCATCTCCCCGTCCCTCTGTTTCTTTTGGGTAGTTAGTGCTCTCTTTCACATCTACATGGTTATTGTCAGAATTCCTTTTTAGTCATAGAACTGAGGCCCTCAGTGCCTAGAGGCTGCATACTGTTCCCAGTCATGTGGCCAGCTTTGCAGCATGCTGGCTTGTTTCTTTAAGTCCCCCAGTAGTGACTGTCCCCATTTTTCAAGTAGCAAAGTTAAAAGAGAGACTAGCTCATCAATTCACAGGTCTCACTCACATGTATAGGGAAGGAATTACACATGGCATGTATACCCAGCCATGGAAATCCTGGACTGTCTAAAAATTCAGGTCTCTATTCCCTTCCCTTATCCATGATGGAAATGGGCTTACAGTGACAAGCCTGCCTTAGTCCTGTCAAAGACCCCAGAAAAGAACAGAACATAATTTTCCCATTCCTCACTGAGATGCAAGGGACAAACATGGCAACCCACATAGAGCATCAGGAAATTAAAGACTTGGATGAGTATTGAGAATTTCTAAAATGAAAAAGACTCCAAGGTCACCCTTGTCTAAATATATTACCTATGTGGATGTGGTTAAATTGGGCAGAAACCACCTTGCAGAATGGTTATTACGGTTAGTTACAGTTCATTAAGACTGCTTTGTGAGTAACTCTATTAATGTTTCTGAATCACCAGTGCTCATGGGGTCAATTTCACTAAATACAGCCTCCTGTAGAAGCAAATATTTTTTGGTAAAAATCTATTTGGACAAGTACTTAAGCTCAACTTAAATTTATGAGCCTGAATTCAAAGACGATTCTTAATTCTAAATCTGTTTAAAATGGGTATTAGTTAAAAGAGGTTTGTTTTTCATTAAAAGAACATTTCCATGAAAGACTAACCTTAAATTACCTTTTTTTTTTATTTAGTTAGAGTCTGCCTAGGAGAATGGGAGGTAAATAAACACATCGTATTATTGAGCAATTTTTATCTTTTGTTTATACTAAGTAGTTGCAGCAAGACTATCATTATTGCAAAGAAATTCACGTTGTTCTACTGCCAGCTTCAAGCACTGGAACAGAGAGTAATGCAAGCTTTTTAGCTCTAATATTCAAACATATATCTCTGAAGAAAATTGATTGCTCATTTAGAATTATTTCAATTATTAATTGTAGCCATTTTTATTCTCTCTTATAATTTTATTTCGTACTGTTCTGTGTGGGAAGAAGATACTGAGAGATGAGGGAGTTTGATCTTATGAAGGTGCTATAAAATTAGTATTGATCACTGTTAGTGGGATTATTCATTTAAATGTAATCTCAGACAACCAGTTATCTCATATACATACTGTGCTATCATTCTTCCTTGCCCGATTCTATTGACATAGGCTGAGAACAAATGTGTCCCTCATTCTGCCTTCCTCATTTTCCAAACTCTAAGATATTTTTACCTACTCTAGCTGACTGCAGGATCCTGTATGGAGACCCCACTTACTATGTAGCTCCTCTGAGTCTTCCTGGGTGTGAGGCCAGAGCAGTGGTTAGCATGCGAATAACTCTTGCTCCAAGAATCATCAGAAGGATTGTGATGATGAAAATTGCATTTTAATTTGTGACTTTTGTTTTTTGCCCTATCTACCCTCTCAACACACTTCTATATGAATCTCTAAAGCCCACGACTTGTGTTGGATGCCCAGAGTCCTCTTCGCTTGTGGCCCTCTTGTACCCCCAAGCCCATTCTTACCAGCTCTTGTTTCTGCAATTATAACCCTTTTCCCTTAGTGATCACGTTTGTTCACTGTTTTATCTCTGAAGATTTACCTTTTTACTCTTCAAATGAATAATCAAATAGCTGCCACAGGTGGGTATATGCTTTAATTTGATTCCATGGACTGATCCATGACAGCAGGGAAGGTCTGTCCCCATCCTGGGAAGGAGGGAGAAGACAGTCCAGAAATAAGGAGGGTTTAGTTGGAATGCAGCTCTCCTAAATGAGTTAGCACAACCCATATGTCTAATCATATAATTCTTGCTATGGCAACACAATTTCTTAGAGACTAAAATCTTTCTTTGAGTCTGCCCAGTGAAAAATGGTAGAAGACAGAACAGGTTTTTACTGCTCGCAGTGAGAACTGTACCATTGATTGTAGAATATTTTCAGGAGAGAATATAGAGAACTTGATTCTAATAGTCTTGGTTTATTTACTAACTTGGGGCTTCTAACTGTTTTCCTCTAATAGTCTGGGTCTAAGTTGACCCTAGACGCTGTATGACTTGAGTTGGATTCCTTAGTCTCAGAGGTTGATGTAAGTAGAAGAGTTATTGAGGTCTGTAAATTAGGTAGAGTGAGAAAATAGTCTATAATGGTGTAACAAACTGGATGTCAGTCAACCTTATGGTGACTTAGAATGGCATTTCACGCTTGTCCCCAGTTCATCAGAGGACCAGGGACATTTTCTCTCTAATCTTTTAGTTAGTTACTTCCTTGAGCAGGTTACCACAGTATTCACCCCAGGACATTGTCACAAAATGAAACAGCACATTTAACTGTAATGGTTATGCCATAATTAAACACCATGATAAATAGTGCGTACTTATTGCCCTAAGTATTTATGATATTAAGGCTTTAGTTGGTGCCTTGGAAGAGGACAGAATTTTCTCCAGATGGTTTGAATAAACATTTCTATGAGAGTACCACTTCAAAACTGCTGACAGGTCAAGGAATAAATGAATGTAATTAGGCACATAGAAACTAACAAAAGTTAACCACAGATAACTCCCTTGGACTTAAAATACAAAACTACAGTTATTGAAACACAATGAGAGGTGGAGCTACGGAAGCAAGTCTAGACCTTCAGTACCACCCAGGCTATGCATAGCTGCAAATAGAGAAGTACTCACTGTCAATCGGTGGATCGTATCTGGTGCCTTTCCATGTGCCCAACAGGCAGTCAGCTAATGAACCAGACTAGTCTGAAAGTTGCAAAGTTCAGGATCAATCTCCTGGGGCAAAGAGCAGCAAGAGAAGAACAAAGAATGGATTCCTGGGGAACAGAGAACAACTAGCCAGTTCCCAAACACAACATAAATCGCGTTTCCACCTGTAGAGCTAGTCACTTCCTCTAAGAATTTGAAAAATAATTCCAAAGTAAAACATTTGATAGAGATTCCTAAGTCTTAAGGCAGAACTTCATCTACTATTTTGTTATTTCCCCTTTGAAATAAATCCTTGAAAATGAAATTTTGAAGAAAAAATATTTCTAATTGCTAACACTGTGTTGTAACCACAAGTCTATTTTACTTCTTGGGCAGACACCATACAAAAAGAAAAAAAAAAGTACTGTTGCTTTTGAGAACATGGCAATTAGAGATACTCGGGGAGCCACTGGGAGAAAACTGAAAGAAATAATTATTACTGAATGCTCAGTGTGGTGTATGTGGTTTTTGTAGTACAACACCCATTAAATGATAGTCACATGGTTAAACCTTATACATATTTTTTTCCAAATTTACCCCCTCAGGGGCAAATTACTAACACTGTTCTGAATAACATTATTGTAGCTATTAGTCTTTGTATGCATAATTCCCCATCCATGATGTTTACAATTTCCTCCTTAGCTTTCCTTTGAAAAGTGGCACAATTACAATATTTTCATTATGCTATGGCTTACACAGATAATTAAACAAATAAATATGCTCTTATACAATTCACTTTAAACATTCCTAATCTTTACAAAACTCTCTCATCTTTGGAAGAATAAAGCCATTCAGCATGCCTGCAATTTTTCTTTCTTTTAACAAAGGTGCCTGTCACCTAGAAGATTAATAGAGTTCATCAATTTGAGACATAATCAGTTGTTTACTTTCAATGGCATCATCAAAAATTATACAATAACAGAATATTAACGTCCTCCCAGCTTTTCTGTGGGAGTGATAGGTAACAGCAGTGTGTGTTTTCATATGGAGATTTAAAAAGCATTTCTCACCACTTACTGACTTTATCCTGGAGAAATGTCTGAGTTAATTTCAAGTTAATTTTAGTGTGCTACTAGGATGAGTTTAAAATCTCATAATTTGGAATATTTTATTTATTATTTATTATTTTATTTTATGTGTATGAGTGTATTGCCTGCATATTTCTAAGAGCACCATGTCCTGCAATGTTCACAGAGGTCAGAAGAGGGTGTCAGATCTCCTGGAACTGAAATTATGGAAATTTTTTTAGCTGCCATGTGGGTGCTAGGAACTGAAACTGGTCCTCTGCAAATGCAGCCAGTGCTTTTAACTGCTGAGCCCGAGGAATACTTTTAATATATACCAGTTCTGAAGATTCTAAATCTAGGTGCAAAAAACTGATACTCAGTGACTATAAGAAGACTTCCAAAAATATAGACTTTTATTTTCACAGTAATAGAATTTTAGAGTAATCTTAAAAAATAGGTTTATTTTCCCAGTAAAAAAATCTTGAGTCTCAGATAATATTAAATGGCTTTCCAAGGTTTCTGCCTGAGGCAGAATTATAGCAGGCACTTTGCTGAATACCACCACTGTGTCATTTCTTTTATTCCATGCCTTTTCCAATGACCTTAGAACTTTCTTTTTAAATAACAATTACTTTATAGTCTCTGCTCTATGCCAAGTACTTCAAAGATGTAAGGGATAGATGAATAAGACAGAGTCCTAGCTCTCAGAAGCTCACCATTAGTAAGGCAGACACATCATTGCTGTCTATTAAACACCACACATGCTTTAGGAACACAGAGAAGGCGTGCTAAACTTCCTCCCTGTCTTTGAAGTTGTCACTTTTGGTCCTAAATGTAGTTATCAGAGACTTCCAATATACCAAGACCCTAACCTTAAGAGGAATGGGGCTCCTGGTTTCTTGAGATATGATTAACGCTGGCTTTTGGTGCTTTCTGGCCATCCCCACCAGTCTTGTGTTCTGTCCTTTTGCAGCAATGGCTGTTAATGTGCTGCTCTGTCTGACTTTTAAATAGTAGCTCACAAAAAATGAGAGCTGCTGTCCTGAAGAAGAGACAATGCTCACTAACTCAGTACTTCTTCACTGGGCAAAGAATTGCTTTGCTCTAGGTATCCACTTTCTAACTCTCCTCCAGTCATACTGACCTACTGATTAGTAGAATCCATAAGCATGCTGCAGCCCCTTACATGTAACAAGGGCATACCAAACAAAGAGTAGAACAGCCTCCTTTCTCTTTCCATGTGATAGTGCATACAAGGAGAATTAGAATGCTGGAAAGAAATACTTCATGATTGATTGTATAAGTACATGGAATCACCATCCTATGTCAGCTTCGTCAGGAAGAATCAAGCAGGGTCCAGGGCTACATCTGGAGCAGTTGATTTCTATTGGAACCTCCTGAAGGATATCTGCAGGTCACTGGATAAATGCTCTGGGAAGGAAAATAGGAACCCAGGTAAAGGAGTTTCTTTTTTCTTTGTATTCCATCCATAAGATGAGTAGTTTTCCTTTAACATAGGCTCCTGTCACCACAAATGGCCAATCGTCAATGAGTCAAAGTCTAAAATTGCTGAAATTGTGACTTAAATAAACAGCGTTTATATTGGTTATATTTTTATATTTGTGATAGAACAGAAAATTGACTGAGAGTAACTAGCCACAATATGCTGATAACAACAAAATTACTTCTTTTCTGTAGTATCTGGCATTACAATTGATCCTACATTGTTCCTATCATAAAAAAAAAATGTGATCTTTGAACAAACATCCTTTTAGCTATATTAGCACAAACAAGTTGATAAGGAGTTCAAATAAAGATTAAATTACCTGCTTTTCCCATGAGTACTTTCTGGTAAATTCCAGTATGTGGCTAGCATTTGTCCTAAAAATCAAAACTGATGTGTCTGTGAATTTTATTTCTTTTAATTAATTAGGTATGCTTTTCTATAACATATTTACTGATGGTTATTGAAAAATCTAGTGCTTGAACTTCTGTTTTATTCATTACAGAGAGATATGTATACTATAGAAATATGCATGATTTTCAGAAGAAAGGTGGAATTCTGCTTAAGCACTATATACAATTATAAAGAGCAATAAAGAGTAGGAGACTTACTATGAACAACACTATACTTGCCTTCGAGTGTAAGGAAGAATGCTGTACTTTTGAGACAGGCATTGGATCTTGTGCAGGGTTACCAGAGCTTGGAGGATTCTATTTCCATATGGTCATGCACCTTCACCCGGGCTCTTACAATCTTACAGTCTTTCCACCCCCTCCACAATGGTCCCCAAGCTCTAGATGGGTGGAGCTTAATATAGGAGTCTTGTCCAAAGACCCATGTTCTGCAGACTCTTAGTCTCTATGCTTTGAGCATTGGTGACCTTTTGTGTTCATGGCACTCTGCTGCGTGAGGGAGCCTCATTAATGAGAACTGAGAGATTCAGTAGTGTCCTCTTTACTCCTTGTTCTATGATCCATGAGCCTCAGGTGTCGAGGCTGCACTGTAGGCATGCTATTAAGACTTGGGCAGTTCATAGACAATGTCTATGTGTGGCAGGCTGTGGTACTTTATAATAGTCTCTGGTGTAAAAGAAGTTTCTTTTGGTGAGTAATGGACTGGGATACTTGTCTATAAATACAAGGATACATATTTTGCACATAGAAATTACATTAGTCTAAGGATGTGACAGTCTTGGGGTTTTCTCTAAGATCTATGACCTCTCCAGATTAGGTTCACAGTACCTACCGCACATGAGTTTCCTCCCCCTGAGTAGGCTTTAAGTCCAATTAGGTACCTGTGGATTGCCCCCAAATAAAAGATCCATCACTGCACTGATTTTGAAGTTTGTGCCAGTCATTGATGTGGTTATTTGGCCTTGAAGCTGGGGTTGGACCATCCATTGATGCTCTCCTTTACCAGCTTGCACAGTGCTCTCCAAAGCTATGAGAGCTAGCTTCAGGGGAAGTAGCTTCCGTGTCAGTTCCAGTTCCAGTTCCTGTGTCTGCAGTATGTCCTGTCTTCAGCAGTGGGGTCTTAGCTTCAAGTTCTGGGAGGTAGTTAAGGGCTGTAGCTGTAGCCCGTGTAATTTTAGGAGTCTCTTGTTCTATGCAGGCCAACAACGCAGAAGATTTTTTCCTGTCTGGCGCTGTTTTCTTGTTAGCTATATACATGAACTCGTGTGGAGATATGTGTGTGTGTAATTTGTCGTCAGGTTGTTGAAGTAATGTGATTCCTCTGACCTTTTACACCACCCAGACCGGGCTTTGTTCATCTCTCCTCTCTCACTGTCTTACGCTCTTCACTCCATGCCTTCCCCATTTAAACGTTCCCCTTCTCGCCCTTGATAACACTACTATGGTCCCACCTCTCTTGAGCTCCTTCTTTCCCTTTATCCCTAAAGTTCCTTGTTTGTCTCTCCCTCTCCCTCCCATTTAAACACCCCCATTTTATCCATTTCTCCCTTAGTAACATCTGTCTCCTGTTCTCACTGATGTTCCTTCTTTCCCTTTACCTCCTCTGTTCTCTTCTCTTTTCCTGGTTCCTACAGTTCCATCAGGATACATGTTCACATAAAAGAATCTGATGTTAGGATCCAAACATAAGGTAGAACATACATTGTTTTTCTGAGTCTGTGTTACTTCACTTAGTGTAACAGTTCCTAGTTCTATCCATTTACCTGCAAATGTCACGATTTCCTCTTTCTTTACCACTGAGTAGAACTCAATATAAATTTTAGGATTTTTTTTCTAACTCTGTGAGGAATGTCATAGGGATTTTGACTGAGACTGCATGGACTTTATTTCTTGCTTTTGGTAGGATGCTCGTTTTCCCAATATTAATTCTTCCAATTCATGAACATAAGAAGTTCTTCCATCTCATAGTGTCTTCCTCAAGCTCTTTCTTTAAAGAATTAAAATTTTCATTGTAGAGAACTTTAATTTCTTTGGCTAGGTTTCCTTTTTTTGGAGATGATTGTAAGTTGGAGGGTTTCCATGTACTCTTTCTCTAATTACTTGTTATTGGTATATAGAAAGGTTACCAATATTTTTAGATTAATTTTGTAACCTGCCACTTTACTGAAAGTTTTGATGATTCCAACGAGTTTTCTGGTGAACTTTTTGGCATCTCTTAGATATCATACCATCTGCAAAAAGTGAGAATTTGACCTCTTCTTTTACATTTGGTGCTGCTTTAACTTTCCTCTCTTGTCTTATTGTTCTAGCAAGAGTTTCAAGCACTATTTTAGAATTAGTCGATACAGGGGACAGCCTTGTCTGATTCCTGATTTTAACGGAAATGTTTCCAGTTTTTCTCCATTTAGAATGATGTTATCTGTGGGTTTGTTTTGTATTGCTTTAATTGTGCTAAGGTATGTTCCCTCCAATCCCATTCCCTTTGATTTTGTCAAAGGCCTTTTCTGCATCTATTGAGATGATCATGTGATTTTTGTCTTTGAGTCTATTTATATCCATTTACAGGAAATGGAAATTTTCTTCAATACTGTTGAAGAGCTGGTCAATACCATTATCCTGAAATGATGTTTCTTCCTCTGTGCCAATGATGTGTAAATTTGGTCTTCTTGTGTTGTCTCATGTTTCTTGCATATTCCATTTCTTTAAAAAATTTTTTTCATAACGTTTTCTTGAATGGTCCAATTCTTCAGATTATTATCCAGTCTTTATATTCTGTTGTCCATTTGATTAATTTTATTAGTGATGCTTTCTCCTGTCATTTCAAATTGACTTGTTTCACTTCCTGTTTCATTTCAGCCTGAGTTTTTTTCAGTATTTCTCTCTTTCGTGAATTCAGTCAAAAGTTTATCCCTATCTTGTTTTAGTTTTTTGTTTTGTTTTTGTGGTTTTTAAATGTGTTGAATTCTTTGATGTGTTTATGATTATTCTTTGAAACCTTTTTTTGTCCTGGATTATCTCTAGGGGTTCATTGGAGAACTCTTCTGTAAAATGGTTGTGTTTGGTGGGGACATATTATTTGTTTTCGTATTATTTTTTCATTGTGATTTTGGCGTGTGGATTTCTTTTATTGTTTGTGATTCTGATGTGAGACTCAAGTCTTCCTTTGTTGAGTGGAAATCTGATTCTATTTGTATACTTGATGTGCTTTGGTTGTTTTCTTATTGGGTATGGTAATCTGGTTGGTTAAGGCTTCAGGTTCTTTCTTTTGAGTTTATATTGGAGGAATCAAATGACTCTAGTACAGCTACTCATGGGTTCCCACAGAGTCCCAAGTAAGGTGCCAATTAGGTACTCTTAGGCTTCCTCCTAAGGTCTGGGTCCCTACTAGCTAGCAGGCACAGCACAACTTGGGAAGCTTGCAAGGTAGAAGCTGGATTGAGGCTTTCACAGGCAGTCTGCAAAGGTCTGGGCCCCTAGAAGCCGAGCTCTGCAGCAGGTCAAGGGTCTGCAGATGGTCCCAATATAGGAGGATGGGCACATTGCCAATTAGAGAGCTTAACACCAAGCACAGGTAAGAGGCTGGTCCAGGGATCTGGCTTGTTAGAGCAACAGTGGGACTGTGTGCGAGGCTGGAAGGGAAGCAGGGTGTGGGGTCAGGGAAATCCGAGTTTCTCAGGCTGTAGGGGTTCGAGGGGCAGTGGGCGGGATGAAACAGACCAGAAACCTGGTCTCAGAAATCGAAGGCAAGTTGGGGGATGGGGACAGCCATGGTTGAAGACTGGTCTCAGGGGTCCAAAGGTAAGCTGGGGATGGAGACTTCCTGTGAAGGGTTTTGCAAACTAGACTGAAAAATTGATCTGGTCTGAGTGCAGGGGAGCAGGGCGTAGTGGGCAGGTCCGGACAAAGAGGGTCTTCCAGAGACTGGGATGCTAAGAGGAAAAGCAGGCCTATGCCCAAAGCTAGAGAAGAACAGGGTATGAGGTCAGGGAGACGAATTGCTCAGGCTGTATGGGAGGCAAGGTGCAGTGGGCAGGATCAAACTTACCAGGGAAGGCTGGTCTCCCGAATCCAAGGTAAAGGGGGAGGAGAGGGATAGCTAGGGTAGAAGGTTGATCTCAGGAGTCCAAAGGCAAGGTAGGCGTGGGGACAGCCTGGGAAGGGTCTAACAAACTAGACTGAGAAATTGAGCTGATCTGAGGGGGTGGGGGTGTTAGGACGGACTAAGAGGGTAGTTTAGATCTGGGGTACTTAAAACAAAAGCCGGCCTGTGCCCAAGGCTAGAAAGTACATGTGTGTGTTTTCAAAGTTCTTTACTACTTCAGACTTCCAGTGTTGGGCACTAGTTCAGTTTTCTCTGAGTGGCTGCGTTGTCCACAGTCCCCTCCCTTGAGGTCCCAGATTGTGCAAGGCAGTGACTTTGCCTCAGTGTTGGCTTATGGTGAGAGCAGAAATCTCTGTCATATAAAGTTTTTCATTGTAATCACATTATTTCTAAAAGAAATCAATACTAATAAAATATTATAAAAATTAAAAAACAGAAAAGCAGTCTCTGTGCTAAACTCCATAGGCATGCTGCTGTTTACTGTTTATATAGTCCTGTGTGCTTGCTCCAGGCTTTCAGGCTGAGGCATTCTGGACATGTGTGAACTTTCTCTGTAGGTAACAAGGCTTACCTATGTTTATGGGAGGACAAAGCAGCCTTTTATTTCGCTGTCTTCAGCTGCCTTCTTGCTTTCCCTGAAAGAAAACTCTTTACTCTCTTGCCTATGGTTTTGCATTGCTGGCTTCATTTAACTATTTTCCTTTGTGACCAAAGTCCCTTTGATGATTAAATGTAAAATCAATGTTTGATGACAGATACTTTGTGTTCATTTAAAATGTTTGCCTCTTTAATAGATGAGCTATTCATTTCCTGTTTCATTTACCCATATTCTCATGCCTTCCTTCATTGGTCTTCTTCCTTCCTGAGAGTAGAAAAAATATTGTGAAGTTAAATTTAGAAAGAAATGGAGTTTTAAAATCTTTCTCTGCCTTTAGCTGATATTTTGGTTCCTCTTTTGAAAACGAATCTTAAAGCTTTTTTCAAATTTAAGCATGTTTCAAACGCTTTTCCTTTCTCAGTTCTGTTCTCCCTTGGTTTTGCTCCCATAAGATTAGAAATTTTAGAGGTAATTACAATTTCATAGTCATTCTTTTGGGAATGTGAACTTACTCAGTTTAACCATCTATGTTAAGGTAGGCAGGGAAAGTGTATATGCTTGAGTGTGTTTTTAAAAAGTACAAAATTTGTTAGACTAAGTGACATTTTACTAGGTATCAAGAAACTTAATCTTAATTGGTGATTTGGCTGGCAGCAAGCAATCTTCACACACTCTCTGTCTCCTCAAGGAACTGGATTTTGGTTTGCCTGCTTTGTTTTTGTTTGGATTTGTTTGGCTTTACTACTTTTTAGGAGAAAAAAAATTTTTTTGGTTTTATTCTTCTGTATCAATTGAAGATAAGATGGATAGAGAGGATGGGAAGCCTTCCCTAGTGTGATAATCATTGCAAGTCAGGTACATGTTTTGACAGAGATGTCTCCTCACTGAGAGTTGTAAATAGGATAAAGAGACAGAATGAGTCTCCATTAGCTCTGCCTAGTTCCTTTCTCATTCATTTGACCCTCTAAATTTCAATACAAATGACAATTTATTGTATCATTGGAGAAGGTTTGAAAAATATTCCCCAAATTCACTTGCTGTATATTGGGAAACAAGAGTAACTAAATAACAGTGTATTTCTCCCATTAAAATTTCCTCCATAACCTTCAGCAGAGATAGAATTAGTGACTAGAAGAAAATTAATGTTCAGTAATTGTTGAATCGTTATTTAACTGTGACTTTCAAATATCTTTCCCAAGAGGAGCACTTAAAAATATCCATCAAAGCAGCATTGCTAATAATCTGCTGAGGGGCCTGGGCAGCAGGTTAAGAGATTCACCTCCCATTAATTAGGTGAAGGATTCGCAAAATGTTAGATGTGAACCTGAGCCCGGCATTCATTTTCAGAATGATCTATTCAGGAGTGAAATGATACTGAAGTTGTCAAGCAGTTAGCCAAAAAGGGAAGAAAAAATTCCAGTCACAGACTTGAAGATAGTATAATTGTTTTCTCCTTAAATGACTGGGGGATACTTAGCTGGAGTAGCAGTTTTGGATTTCTGTTTTCTAGTCCCATGTCACTGCTTCACCTTCTGTCTATGGTGCTTATGAATGATAATAAAGTCTCTGTCATTACCTTGCATGAGTGGTCCTCCAAGCACTTCGGGAAGGTGCATAGGGATTTGTAAGCCTATGACATCAGCATTGGTTGATTTGTTTGGTCACCTGGGGCATGAGTGTGAAAGGAGAGAGTGGAGGGCGGAGGGAAGAGAGCTGCTGAAAATTGCAGGACTTCTCTGGCACTAAAGAACTCAGATTATATTTCTTTGCAGGATCAATTATATTTTTTTTCCAGAGGTGCAGTCTCAAGCAGTGAGCTGGAACAAAATGATTTAACTACTACACCTAAATTTAGGAACCTTTTTTTCTAATGTTACTGACAGATGCACAGAGTAGATGTTGGCTTGCAGAAACTAGCATTTGTAGATTTTGAAAATACATAGATTATGTCTAAAGGCTAATTTCATATTTTAAAAAATAATGTTCATCAGTGAGTTCCCTGAGAGAAGGGAAGGTGGACCAGGGAGATGACTTAGTAAAGTGCCTTCCATGCAAGCCTGAGGACCTGAGTCGGGATCCCAGCACCCACATAAATATCTGGGAGTGGTAATCATTTATACATAAAGAATGCTTGGTATTTACCAGAACACATCTCTCACCAGTGGGTTTTCAGAACATTTACTTAGGGAAGAATACTAATGTAATCATAAGAACTGATGTCTTCACAAAGCTTCACAGAGATCTTTTAAACATGACTTTAGCCCTTGGCTTACACATATTTTCTTTTGGGGAGCATCATGGGTCCTATATTATTTTCATGTTCTTTCAAATAACCTGTATTTCAATATTCATATAAGATAATACAGCATTTCTCACTCACTAATTAGTAAGTCCTCCCTTCAGGTAAAGTATTTTTCCTCAAAAGGTTTTAAAGGGTAACTGAACCATTCTTTTCCTCTCTTTTTCGATGTTGTCCCAGATTCTAATTTATGGTGATACAGGCCACTCAGTAATCTTTTGTCTTCCACCAGTATCCCATCACCAGGAGTGCCAGGTTAAATTGCAGCATGTATATTCCACCCTCAAGACATGGAAATATGCCCAGTTCTCCGAAGGTGCACCTGTATTCAGAGCAATAGCTACTATCAGAAGCTAAAAGACATCCACATGAGAACTATAGTGCCCAGTGTATGGATCTGATGTTTTCAAATATAAATTTGCATTTCCTCTTGGGCTGTTGGGAATTGTCATTTGTATAAATTAATTTCCAAATACTAGACAACTAGGTATATAAATTAATACACAAGTAAAATGTTTAAAGACCTTCCTTAAAAAAAATGTCTGAGATTGGTAAACCCAGTGCTGGGGTGGCAGAGACAGGAAACTTCCTGGTCTACTCTAGCCAAATGAGTGAGGTCCTCATTCAGTGAGAGAGCTGGTCTCAAAAAATAAGGTGAAGAAAATGATTGAGGAGGACACCTGACATTGATCCCTGGTCTTCACACACATGCATGAGCACCCAGACATACACACATGCAAGAACACACAAACACACACACACACACACACAAACACACACACACACAAACACACACACATGCAGAGAGAGAGAGAGAGAGAGAGAGAGAGAGAGTCTTTTGCAAAGATTTAATAAGCAAGAAATACAGAAATACAATGGCATCAGTCCTGTCTTTCCACCCTGAGAACTGCAGTGCCTCATCATCCAGGCCTCTGCTCTCTTCCCCCAGAGCCCTTGCTGCAGTATCTTCTTCAGTTTACTTTCTCTCTTGAAGAACAGAAAAAGAAGGAATAAAAGAATCTTTTACCAGGCATGTTGGCACACACCTTTAATCCCAGCTTGGGAGGCTGAAGCAAATCAAAATACCCCACTTGAAAACCCACAAACAAGGAAAACAGAGCAAAACAAAAAAGAAACTCCTTTAAGGTCAATTCAGTATTTCTCACATTCCTTACGTTTTATGGAATGATCAGATCAGTGTGAAACAGGCACTGAGAAATACAAGTGACATCAGCATCCATAAGTGACCTCAAGGTTTTAAGAATTCATTATGCTCATGGTGATGGGATGCCTATGAGTAAGAAGCTAAGGGGTCTGCAGAAGTTGTTTCCTGTGTCCACTTAAAGTGGCTTCTGTTCTTTCAAAATCAATTGACACATAAAGAATCAGCTTTTGTGGTGGCCTGTGATCTTAATTACCAATCATAAGGCCAGTTCTACACATCATCAAATATGCCTGATATAGAACTGCATTCACATTAGTGATTTGATCATTATCAAGAAGGCATTTTGGAAACAACTGATTTATCGGTCTTCTTATAGCCCGACTTTGGTCTGCTTACATTTAGACTGACAGACCCTGTTCTTGGTCAAACGGGAGTCAAGCTCCTCAAAATTTTCTTTCTGGCTTTACCCGTATGATTAGGTTTGAGCAGGAATACTGAAGTCACTTTAGAGAGAATTCCCTCATCGATAGAGCTTATCACACTGACTTATCTTTAACAGGAATGTTGCTAGGAGGTCTCACAAGCATTTCCCAGGCCTTGCTGTTTCCATGTGTGGATTTTCTACCAACTGGCCTACTTGGCTTCTTGGCTATATCAATCTCCCTTTGCCTAGGACTCATGTAGAATTTAACCTGGTTTTCTCTCCTGCTGAAAACTGTCCATTGCTGTCCCCTTCTTGGATAGTTTGTCTGCTCTCTTTAACAAGCGTTTGAATAATTAAAAAAATATTTTTTATTTTTTATGTGTATATGTGTATGAGTATATTGCCTGTTTGTAAGTGCACCCATGTCCTATGATGCCCACAGAGGTCAGAAGACGGCATCAGATTCCCTGGAAATGGAGTTAGCTGTCAGGTGTGTGTTGGGAATCAAACTCAGGTCCTTTGTAAGAACAGTCACTAGTGTTAACCCCTGAGCTTTCTCTACAGCTCCCTAAATACCTTTTATTCGTTAGCCCAAATAAGGCAGAAATGGAGTTGCATGTGTCTAGATCATGTGTCTTGCTCACATCAATATAAAGCAATAACTCTGTCTTTAAGGAAAAAGGAAATCATTTATTTTGAGCCAAATGTAAGTAACCATAACTGAGAAACTTGAATTCAAGTTACTCTAAAATCTAGTTTCAAATATAAAAGGTTAAATGAACTTTTATAGTCACAGAACAAAATAAAATTATGAATTAAAGTATTTTTAAAATTCATTAGTGGACCCATCAGATAGGTGGTTATGTGGAGTAGAAAAATCTCTTCTATAGGTTTTGGATGTTTTTAATTTTATGGTGAGTAGAGTTTAGAGGTCTGCTAAACCTAGGGATACTGGTCTTCAAGTTTACAATTTAGTCACTTGAAGTTTCATTCAGATATAAATTGGAAGTAAATAGCTATGAAAGGGCTTAAGATAGCTCCAAGACAATTTTGGCTCTTGACCTGCAACAAGCATAACATTTCTTCCAATGATGGTGTTCTAGACTGCCAAGGTCAAGTAGTCTGTATAATATTAATAGAGATATAACTTTTTCAGAGAACCTTAATTTACAATGATGGGGAGTCTTATCCTTGATTTCACAGAGCACTGAAATTCTGTTATATCAGGCCAACCCTGAGACATCCACAGAATTGTTTGTATAAAAATCAGCAGTGTTGACTTTCCTCAAGCACCTGTGCTTCAGAAAACAGTGAGAGTTAAGGGAATTCTTATAGGGCAAAAAGAAAAAATTTCCTTCATACATTATGAAGCTCATGGCTGAAAGTGTTGTAATAAGAGGTAGATTAACAACACAAGAGCACACACACACTCAGAAAAGAAGAACCAAAGATCAGAAGAGTCGCCGATGTGCCAAACATGATGAATAGTGGACAGTTGTGTAAATATGCTATTTGTCTGAAATGAAAATTTTATGACATTATTAAGAGGACAGTTATAATACTATGGCCTATTTTTATGAGAGATGTTGGGGGAAGATCATGGAGACTCTCCTGATTTTGCTATTTTCTCAAAGGCTAAAGTTCCATATTTGGGATTGTGTGTCTTTAAATCCATGCTGTCACATATTTCTGTGCTGAGAAAAAAAAAACATGTGCTATTAATGTCTTTTCAAAATATTCTTCAGAGCTTTGGAAAACCAGGGGATAGGCTGTGTAAAAGTGGATAGACTGTTTGATAAAGTTCTAAAACTTAAAAAAAACTCATTAAAATATTTTTTGTTGATCCTGGAGAGATGGCTCAGCAGTTAAGACCCAGTAATAATTTAAAAATATTTTTATTGATTCGAGAATTTTATTCAGTATGTTTTTCATATTCAGACCCCATTCCCACTTTCACTCCATCCCTCCATAGCATCCCCTTCTGTGCATGTCCTCTGTTATCTCTTTCTTTTTCTTTGTCTAATTTGTATTTCCTAAATGCTCTTGGGTGTGGGACTATTCTTTGGAGTCTTGTCAACCTACCAGATAATCACACCAGTAAAGAAACTGATGCTGCCTTTCTCAGCATCTTATCAGTTGCCGATAGATCCTCAGCTGGGACTGGGGCTTCCTGTCCACTTTCACCATCCGTTTGAGTTTGCCCCTATCTAGTTTGAGTTTGCATAGTTCTTCTGCATGCTGTTACAAGCACTGCAGGTTCACATGAGCAACAATACTGTGGTTTCCAGACATCAGTTTCATTGAATTTTTCTAACGTCTCTGACTCTTATAATTTTTCTGCCCCTTTTCTGCAATGATGCCTGAGCCTTGGGAGGAGAAGGTGCAATGTAGGTGCCCTGTTTAGGGTTGAGTGCTACACAGGCTCTTATTCTCTGCATATTGACCAGTTGTAGGTCTCAGTATTAATTGCCATCTGCTGCAAGGAAAACCTTATCTGGTGAGAGTTGAGAGATACACTAAGCTATGAGTATAACAGTAAGTCATTATGAGTCAGTTTAATACTATATCTACCTAGCAAAATGATATTACTAGGTTCTCCCTATGACCTGAAGCTTTCTAGTCACAGGTTCTTAGCTCTAATAGCAGAATCAGGTATGGATTGCACTGCGTGAAGTTTGGCCATGGATGTAATTAGAAGGTAGTTAGTTACTTCCATAACATCATGACACTATTGTTACAGTGGGTATATTTGCCAAGTGAGTTAATATTGTAGCTTGTAGTGTTTGTAGATGGTAAAGTTCATGAATACCTTACCTTGCCAGTAACGTGCATAACACCTAGTATTATGAAAGCTAGTTAGTAGAGATGGAGCTTCAAAGTCACTACCAGCTGGATTTCTTCGTTTGTTCTCTGACACACATATATAGTGTCTCTTTAAAATTTTATTTTATTTTTATTTTATGTGTATGAGTGTTATGCCTATATATATGTAAGTGCACCTATGCTGTGGAGTACCTATTGATGACGGAAGAGGGTGTTGGATCCCCTGGAACTAGAGTTACCTATGGTTGTTAACTGCCGTGTGATGCTGGGATTCAAACCCAAGTTTTCTGCAAGGTCAGCCAGTGCTCTTAACCTCTGAGCCATCTCCTAAGTCCCCTCTCCCTTTCTGGCTTTTTTGAGAGAGGTTCTCCTTCTAGCCCCAGCCGGTCTGGTCTGGGACTCACTATGTAGCCCAAGCTGGCCTCAGTCTCACAGAGACCCCATCTGCCTCTGCTTCTGGAGTGCTGTGATTAAAGGCTTGTGTCTTTACACCCAGTATACATAGTATTCTTTAGCACTAGGGTCTTAACATTACATTCTGGTGGGTAACCGAGTGCAGTGACAATAGCCAGTATTGTTTGAGTTTGTGTAGGACCTCCTTGGTCACCAACTCCAAACCAGGGAGACATATCCTGCCATTGGGCATTTCATTTGCTAGCTTGTGGTGTCCATTAGGGCGACTAAATCTTTGTTATAAGGTAACTACATTTAAACTATTTTTCATATTGTACGTGTATATATTGAAAGGTTCTGCGGTATGATTACATATGGCTTTTTCAAAAGACCTTTAATGTTAGTTATACCTCTTCTTAATCCCACTTCCGCTTTACCTTTTCATTCCCTTCCAGTTAAATATCCTACCCCATTATGACCCTTTCTCCATTTATATCCCTGGATGTCCTTTATTAGTTTTCTGACTTTTAAGAATGTTAAAAGTGAAGCACACCTACCTAAAGGTTCAAGCTAATCATCCATGTAGGTGACAGAGCATGAGATGCTAGTCATTTGGGAGCTGGGTTCCCTCACTTAGGATGTTTATTTCCAGTTCCATCCTTTTCCTGTGAATTTTGTAATTTTGTTTTTTTTAACAACTGAATAATATTCCATTACATGAATGTGTCATGATTTCATTATCCATTCTTCAGCTGATGAACATCTAGGTTGTTTCCATTTTTTGGCTATTGTAAACAGAGCAGTGATAAACATGGATGAACAGGTATCTGTGTAGTAGGAGAGAGAATCCTTTGGTTATATGCTCAAGAGGGGTATGACTGGATTATGTAGGAGGGCTCTTTTTAGCATTTTGAGGAACTTCCACACTGATTTCCATAATGGCTGCGTCACTTTGCATGTGTTCACAATTAGAGTTTAAAGTAGTTTTTAATTTGCATTTCCCTGATGGCTAAAGATGTTTAGCAGTTTTTTTTTTTTTTTTAACATTTCTCAGTCATTTGTATTTTGTCCATTTGAGGAATTTCTGTTTAGTTCTTTGGTCCCAATTTTTTGAGCATTGTCTTTGCATTCTTTCTGCCCCTTCCGCATCCTTCCACCACTCTCCCCATGTCGTCCCACTCCCTCTCGATTTCTTGTCCTTTACTAGTGCTATTATATATATGCATACATTTATAATCTACCACAATGTTTAATTGGGTTGTTTGGATTTTTGATGTTTAGATTTTGAGTTCTTTGTATAGACTAGACATAAACCTATTCGTTCTGTTAGATGTGTAGCTGGAAAAGATAATTTTCCCATTCTACAGCTCGCCTCTTCACTTGAATGATGGTATTCTTTGCTGTACAGAAGACGTTTTAGTTTCTTCAGGTCCCATTTGTCAGTTGTGTGTCTTGTCTTAATACCTACGTTATCAAGGACTTGTTCAGAAAGTTCTTTCCTGTGCCTATGATTTCCAGTGCAGTCCCTACATTCTCCTCTGTCAGACTCAAGATAATCAGGTTTTTATGTTGAGGTTCTTGATAAACTTGAACTGATGTTTGTACAGAGTGGAGATAGGGATCTAGTTTCATTCTTCTACATGTAGTTGTCTAGTTTGAGCAGTACTGTTTGGTGAGCATGCTGTCTTTTCTTTTTTCCAAAGTGAACTTTTTAACCCTTGGTCAAAACTTAGGTGATTTTAAGTGTGTGGACTTAAATCTGGATTCTCAGTTCTATCCCACTGATCAATGTATCTGTTTTTATGCTTGTACCATATTGTTTTTATTATGACAGTTCTATAGAATAATTTGAGATCAGGGATGCTGCTGCTGCCACTATTTCTCTTATTGTTCAGGATTATTTTGGCTATCCTGGATTTTGTGCATGTATGTGTGTGTGTGTTAATATAAAATTCAAGAATTTTTTTTATTTTTGTGAAGAACTGTCTGTGTTGGAATTTTAATTGGAATGCATGAAATCTGTAAATTGCTTTTTGGCAGGATGGCTATTTACTAATATTAATACTACAGATCCATGAGCACGAGAAATCTTTCTATCCTCTGGTGTCTTCTTCAATATCTTAAATTTTTATTCTAAAAATTCTTCACTTCCTAGATTAGATTTATCCCAAGATTTTATATTTTTGAGGCTATTATGAATTTTTCTCTATTTCTTGGTTATGTTTGTTGATGGAATAAGAAAGCTATGGAATTTTGTGTGTTGATTTTATATTCCATTAATGTACTGAAGTTGTTTATCAGCTCTAAAAGATTTCTGGTAGAGTCTTAAGTGTATAGAATCACATCATCCCATCCACAGATAAGAATGTGTGACTTATTCCTTTCCAATTTGTAACTTATCTCCATTTTGTCTTGTTGTTCCATATAAAGCATCAAGTACTATATTGAGCAGAAGTGGAGAGTGTAGACATTCTTGTGTTATTGCAGATTTTTATGGGAATGCTTTCAGTTTTTTCCTAATAATTTAGTATGCCATTGGCTAGGGGCTTGTTCCATATTGTCTTTACTATGTTGAGATATGTTGCCTGTATCCCTATATTCTGCATGACTTTTATCATGAATCAGAGTTGGATTTTGTCAAAGGCCTTTCTGAATCTAATGAGATGAATGAATGTGTGACTTATGTTCTTGAGTCTGTTTGTGTGGTGCATTACATTTATTGATTTACATATAGTGAACCATTCCTGTTTCTCTGTGATGAAGCAGATTTGACCATGATGGATAATCTTTTTGATGTGTTCTTGCATTTGTTTTGAAAGTATTTTATTGAGAATTTTGCATCTATATTCATCAGAGAAATTGGTATATAATCTTTTTGTTGGGTTTTTGTCTTGTTTTGGAATCAGAGTAACACTGGCTTCATAGAAAGAATTTTGAGTATTCCTTTCTTTTCTATTTTACAGAATAATCTGACTTGTATTAATATTAGTTCTTCTTTGAAGGTTTGCGCTGAATCCATCTGATCCTGGGCTCTTTATAGCTAGAAGAGTTTTATTTTCTTTATCTATCTCACTAGTAATTGTGGGTGTGTTTTAAATTATTTCTTTTTTGACTTCTTTGGTAGGCCATACATATCTAGAAGTTTATCTACTTTTTTATTTTCCAGGTTATTAGAATATAGATTTTTAAAGTATATGCTATGGTTTTCTGTGTTTCCTCAGGGACTGTTATATTCTTTCCCTGCATCTTTGTGTGCCCATTTGGGCCCCCTCTGCCTTTCTTGTGCTTAATTTGGCTACAGATTTGTCAATATTGTTAAACTTTTCAAAGAATCAACCTTTTGTTTCATTGATACTTTGTTGTTTATTTCATTTTCGGCCTTGATTTTATCTATCCCTTTCTGTCTGTTTTTTGGCGGTGTTTTTTCTTGATTTTCAAGACTGTCATGTGCATCATTAAGTCATAATGCAATGTCTAAAATTTTCTGATATAGATGCAGTGCTATAAATTTTCCTTTTAGAGCTGCCTTCATTGTGTCCCATCGATTTTGGTATGTTGTGTTTTCATTCTCATTTACTTCTAGGAATTCTTTAATTTCCTTCTCGATTTTTTCCTCGATCCAGTTTTCATATGCAGCTGTATTACTAAATTTTCACAATTTTGTGTTTTTTTCCATTTCTATTGTTGATATCCAGCTTTATTCTTTTGTGGTCAGATAAAAAACACATAATATAGGATGTTACTTTGAATTTCCTAAATTTGTGGAAAGTTACTTTGTGTCCTTTTATGTGTTCAGTCTTGGAGAAAGTTCCATGGGTAGCTGAGAAGGTGTTTGGATGGAATGTTCTGTAGATTTCTGTTAACTCCATCTAACTTGTGATGTCATTTAACTCCAGGGTTTCTCTATTTAGGTTTTGTCTGGATGACCTATCCATTGCTGTTGATGAGGTATTGAAGTCATTCACTATCACTGTGCTGGAATTGTGTGATTTTTAGATCTAATAAGAGTTTCTTTTATGAAACTGGATTCCCTTTTGTGTGGTGCATATATGCTTAGGAATGTCTTATTCTCAGTGCATTTTTTCTTTAATGAGTGTGAAATGACTTTCCCTATTTTTTTTTCTGAGTGGCTTTATTTTGAAGACTATTTTGTCAGATATTACAGTAGCTACACCTGCTTGGTTCTTAGTTCCATTTGCTTGGAATACCTTTTTTTCTTCCTTTACCTTAAGATGGTGTCAGTAATGGTGAAGTATGTTTCTTGAAGGTAGCAGATTGATGGGTCCTGTTTTCTAATACAGTCAGTTAGTCTGTGACTTTTCATTAGGGAATTGAAACAATTAATATTGAGAGTTATTAATTGTTCTAGAATGTAATTATGTAGATTATATATGTTATAAATATATTTAATAAATATATATAAAATTTCTGTTTTGAGGTTATTGCAGTGTTGTTTTCTGGACCTCTTTTGCTTAGCTATCCTGGAATTGTTTATTATTATGCCTTCTTGAGATTGCTTAATCTTTTCTTCAGACCAAAGTATTCCATCAAATATTCTCAGTAAAGCTAACTTCACGGACATAAATTCCTTAAGACTGTTTTCATTATGGAAATTTTTTCCTCCTTCACTTACCATTGATAGTTTTACTAGGCATCGTAGTCTGAGTTGGCATCTGTCCTCTTTCATGGCTCATAGAATATCAGCATAAGCCCTTCTAAAATGATTTCATAATCTCTGCTGAAAAGATGATTTCATAGTCTCCACTGAAAAGTTAGATTGGTGTTGCAAGATGACTCAGTTGTTAAGTACTCTGTCTGCCCTTGCAGAGGACAGGACCCATGATCATTTCCAGATCCCACAAGGCAATAACAACTATATGTACCTTTAGTTCCAGAGGATCAAATATCCTCTTTTGCCTTCCATTGACACTGCACACATAGATACACTTACATATATGCCGATAAAACGCACATAAAAAGAAATAATTGTAAATGTGGGTTGGAGAGATATCTCATTGGTTAAGAACTCTGGCTGCTCTTGCAGACGACTTGGGTTCAGTTCTCAGTACTCACATGGTAGCTAACAACCATCATTAACTCCAGTTCCAGGGAACCCAACACCCTCCATATATATTGCAGAATAGGGATGCTGTTGCATACATGCAAGCAAAACATTTATCAAAATGAATAAAAATAAAATTTTTATTTATTTATCAAAATGAATAAAAATAAAAATAAGTTTTAAATTAAAAAATAGAAAAGTAAGATGTTATTGGAATGGGCCTGTCTTTATATGTGAATTATCTTTCTCTTTAGCAACTTTCAATATCTTTTCTTTGTTCTGTACATTTAGTTTTATTATTATATGATATGGGGAGTTTCTTTTCCGGTCCTGTCTACATGGTATACTGCATGCCTCTTGGTCCTTAATAGATGTCTCTTTCTTTAGATTTGTGAAGCGTCCTTCTATGATTTGTTAAAAATATTTTCTCTTTCTTTGATCTGGGTTTCTCTACCTGTGATTAGTACATTACTCCATCTGACTTTACCAGTGATTGGTAGGTTTCTCCTTCCTCTACCTGTGATTGGTGGGTTTCTCCTTACACTACTTGTAATTGGTAGGTCTCTCCTTCTTTATCTGTGATTGGTAGGTCTTATCTTTTTATACTGTCCCAGCACTCCTTGAGTTACTTAAGATTTGAGATTTTCTTTGATGAGCAATCCATTTCCTCAATATTTTTTTTTGAGATCTTATTTTCTCTGTCCCATTTGCTCCAATCTGTTTCTTAATCCTTTTCCTAGAGGTTTTTGTTTGTTTTTCTGAGTTTTTCATTCCAAATTTTATTTCAGCTTTGATTTCTCAAAGATTCTCTCTTTATTGAATTCTAATTTTCAAGAATTGGATTTTTAAAAATTGTTTCATCCATTTTTTTGTGTTTTTGTGGTCTTCAGTCTTTTATTCATGTCCTTTTTGAGTTCCTTGCCACATTCGTAATTGCTATTTGGATATCATTATCTTGTATATCAACTAGGTTGCCATTTGCAAGAAACTTTACAATGGAAGTGCTAATTCTGAGGAGACCTGCTGTCTTGGCTATTCATGTTTGTATTTTCTAGACTTGTGTTGCTGGTTTTTCTTGCCATGAGTAGGTGAGGTGCGTATTTATTGAGTTTCTGGTGAGTGGGTGGTTGTATTTTTGTTTGTTGTTTCCCCAGTTTGTCAGGTTGCAAAGCTGCTGAGTGGTGCTTGCCGTTCGGTCTTGGGTCGATGTGAGAATGAGGAATAAGCAATGGTTTCACTTCATCTAAGGATAGGTGGAACCCCAGAGTCTGAAGTTCCAGGATAGGTTCATTAAGTCCTGGAGGGTCAGGGTGGGCTGGTTGGCTGCTGGGTAAGCAGTTTGGCAGATAGGTCCATGTTAAGTTTTGATTGGAGGGACGGTGGTCATTCCAGTTGAGTGGTAATCAAGAAAATGGGCCAATTTAAAGTCTTAACTGGGTCTTCTGGGGTGATGTACTGGCTGTACAACTTAGCAATGGCTGGGAGTGTGCAAATAGCTGCAAGGGCAGATGATGGTCTCTACAACTGACCTAGCTGGGACAACGCAAGGGCTTTGCAAGCTCAGCTAGGTCTGTGGGAGTGTTGTGGAGGTAAGAGAACACTGAAGTCATTCTCAGAGGTCTGGATAACTCACAGGTCTAGGGGGTATGGGAAGCTACAGGTTCTGTGAAGCCTGGATGGGGTCAAGGGGCGGGCTGTGAATAGAGAAGTCTGGAATTGGGGGACTCACAATTGTGAAAGCACTCACAGATGTGGCAGGACTCACAGGTATAGCAGGTGCATAGGACTTCAACCAGGGCAGGCAGCAGAATGCTGGGGTTAAAGGAACTCACCAGGGTGAGGGAGCGTACAGGTCTGAGGCACAAGTAACTGCAAGACAAGAGCAGAGCTAAGAGTTGAGATGGTGAACATGGAGAACTGGGTTTAGGTACCTCACCCAGGTAGCGGAACTTGCATGATTGGAGCAAACATGGAGGTGCAAGACTTGAACAGACCTAAGAGCTGGAATGGTGGGTGTGAAGGAAATTTCTAAATCTTTTGAACATGTGGAACTTACACAAAATTGGGAGGTGATTCCAAGGTCACCTTACTGAATGTGGATGCCATGTACTTCTAAAGAAAGAGGATGAGAATAACATTACTTATGCATATCATTCAGAATGAGGAATTTTCATAAGAGAAACTGACACCAAAGTGCTGCAAGAGCACTGGTAAATTTTATAGTAGTGAGATTTTTAGACGTGACTGTTTTCATTAAGCAGCCAGAGCCTTTGAATCAATGTTTGAGGGTAACACTAAGATAAAGGCCTTAAGAAAACATGATAAGTAAATGCAAAGTAGGTTAGCTCATTTACTCAATCCTATATAAACAAAGTCCCCTTTGTGATGTTTAGTACAATTAGTCTCACCAAGCTGCACCCCAAGATTTTAGTGAACATGTTAAATCCTAGTGCTTGACTGTCTTTACTACTGGCCTCCCTACTGAGTCCAGAGAGGAACATGGGTTGAATATCCAGCTATGCCTGGGGCAAGATGTTGATTACCTCACAGTCAGAAGCAAAATAAACTATCTGTAGACATATCAGAGAACAAAAAATTTGGCTTTGAAATAAGGAAGAAAAATTGTAATTAGATTTTTTTTCCCTTTTCAAAGTAGATTTGCTCTGTGTTATTTATTTTATATATATGCCTATTGATTTTGTATTTTTATACTGTTTTTTGCCTTTTAAAAGAATGACACTATAAGGACAAAATTACTTATTACTTTTGCCTCTTAATTGAGTGACTATCATTTTCTGTTTGAAAAGATATGATACTCTTTGAAACTGAAAACTTCAGTGATCTTTTTCTGTAATTATCTAATATTTTAGTGCACACATGTCCTTTTATTTTGCTATTTTTAAAGACACTATAAATTTAGCCAATGGCAGCCTAACAGAAAATGGTTGACATTTTCTATTTCAAAGAGTCATTCATAATTTTCAAATTGCACATATTTTAAATACATAGCATTCAGTCTGCTGTTTTGAAATGGTGCCAAATTCTGTCAGAGTTCCTGCATGCTGCTCCAGCCTTTCTTGGGTATGTGAGAGAGGGCTCCTGAAAAATGAACTTGAACACAAACTGCACAGTACAACCTGTCACATTTTTGTTTTTTAATAATCTTGTCTTACATAAATGATTGATTTTATTGAAATTTTACTATCATCTGTCTAATGGCATCCAAGAGAGCATGTCTCCATTTCTTTCCATTCAAATCAGAAGGAGCTAAAACTGTTTTTAACACTATCTGAAGTTCATGAAAGATAAATTCTGATAGCATACCAGAATTGACATAAATGACTGTAGGTGCAAATCTGAACATCTTTGCTGTGATTTTAGATTACTAGTCAAAATTCTACTCAAAGAGTTAAATAATTTAAGTTATATTTTGTGAGGGTGAATTCCAAAATTACTGTACACAGTGTGTGCACAGAACCTGTCTAATGTTCATTTAAGTTTGTATTCTCTCTCCCACTGAAGTCATTGATATTTCCAGGGTGTAGTTGTATATGATTCTGAATTTTTAAAAAATAGGGATGTTGGCTTGTCTTTGAGTTGATGGAGTTTAAAATTCCTTTGGAAGATTTTATATATTCTGATGATAAAAATTCTGTTCTACAGGCACATGAAGAAGCAGTTATAAATGAGAAAATATCTTGTCCTTTATCAATTAGGACAAAAGTTATGACTGATTTATTACCTAGGCACCATCTATACGCACTATGTTAGACTTAGTTTTCATCTGTTTGGGCTTCCATAACAAATCTTCTAAGCTTGGTAATATACGAGTAATACTGTTTGACTGCAGCCATCCAGTGCCTCTGGTTAGAATTATTTTGCTCCCTAGGCTGAGAAGATCTCTGAGCCTTGAGAAGAGTAAGCGTAATAAAACTCTTCCAATTAGGGCTGAGCATTCCACAGTCTCTTATTCTTTGCATATTGATCACTTGTGAGTCTTTGTTAATCCTTATGTACTGCAAAAAGAACCTCTTGAGTCTTAAGGCTTGAGAGGTACACTAATCACAAAATCCCAGTGTGAATGGAAGATGAGGGTGTCACAAAGTTCCATCCCAGGCTGTGGAGCTGTTGACAATGAATGACTGTTAAGACAGGGAAGTAATAAATACCTTCAGATACACACCCTGAGAGGCTACTCCTGCTCCAATAGATGGTCTTAAACCCAGGAACATTCTGACAACACTTAGTAGACTGTGTGGGTTTTTTAAAAAAGAACACATGGAATTGGGAGGGGAAAGTCATGGTGGAGAGCTAGGGAAGGAATAGGAGAGGAGGGAAAGGGGGTGGACTTCCTCGAAACACATATGCACTAAACAAATAGGCCAATATAAATGACTAAGTAGAGTAGGGCAGGGTGTCTGTACAGCAGAGTATAATAGTTTAGCCATATGCTACTTTTCTCATATGACTTACTGTGCCCAATTTTATTTCTTTACACAACTCACTCTCCCATTATGTGTTTCTCATAGTTTTAGTATTATCCCTAAAAACCCAACTTTTTTTTCCTATACACCATGTTCTAGCACTCTGTTGTGTCTGTCTAGCACCCCAGAGCAAATGGAGAAGAGAGAGAGATTTATGAGGATGGGTTCTGCCATTGGAACTGATGATACAGATACAGGATTGTGTGGACAAAATGTCAGTCTCCTTGGAATAATCTTGTAAAGATAAAATATGACACACATTAGAAGCCATTCTGGAAAATCTAGATGGAAAAAATGGAAAATGTCAGATTCTCAAAGACTGTCATTGATAAAATAGCACTGTGATAGGATAGTGTCATGTAGTCCAGGCTGGCTTCAAACTGACTATAGCGTCAAAGACATCCTTGAACTCCTTATCCCCCTAGTCCTACCTCCCAAATGAAGGATTGCAAGCAAGAACTGCCACATGTGGTTTAGCTCTCAAGTTTTAAAACTCTATTTTCCTCCAATCTCTCCAAGTTTGTCAATGACCATGGTGATGTTGTCTACATTATAATGGTTTCCACATTGTGAGTCCTTTTGCCTAGAACAAAATGTATGCTTATGAAGTCAGAACCTTGTGTAAATTCTAGAATCAAATGATACATCTCCACTAATATTGCTTGTTCCTATGATTCTCTATCAGTCACAGAATTCTAACAGCACCTTGAAATTCCTCTTGCCTTATTGATGGAATTTCTGGGTCAATGTCTTAAACCCTGGATAAGTTTTTTTCTTCTCTTTTGGGGAACATTTCTTTCTAAAACTTCGAGTAAATTCTCTTTATATATATTTTTGATCATTGAAATTCTCTTTCAATTAATTCATGCAACTATCCTTTTAATCAATTTAACCTAGTTAGGGCTATTAACAATTTTGTTCAAAAGGTGTAATTTCTTCTTGAAGGCTTTAATTTCTCTACTATGTGAATCTGAATGCAACACAGTGAGCTGGTTATCTTTCAGTATGAGAAGAAGGCCCAAGGACTTCATAACATTATTTATAGCCTACTAAAATAACAAGGTACAAAAACAATATAAACTGAAAACAGAAAGCAAGAAAGAGAAGTAGATGAGATTTAGAGTTCATTCTAAAAATAAGAAATTAAGAGAGTTTCTCCGCTTAGAATAGTATCAAGGAATACTGACAGAGCCAGGATTTTGTTTAGTTAAATCTCAAAGTCCTTTAAGGGGAGAAACATTTAGGACTCTGGACTTCTTCATACCACCTCAATCAACATGAAATTCATGTGGGCATGTGACTGGCCAATTAACTGCCTACTGACTTTAGTCTTTATTAGTTGCCTAATTCAACACCTGACTCTCCATAAACTGTGTGCAAAATAAATTATAGATACAGTTGTTTTCTGGACTTATAGTTTTCCATTTTGTTCTACTAGATCAATTTTAAAATAATTTGATCACTGTATTAGTTTGCTTTCTATTGTTGTAATAAAAACACTGACCAAGGGAACTTATCAAAGGAAGAATTTATTTAGCTTACAGTTCCAAAGGTGGGGATATGTGGCAGCAAAGGTAGTTAGAGTAGATGCAGAAGCTAGGCACTCAAATCCTCAAGCAGGCACAGGGAGGGGCTGGGGATCCAGCAAGGCTTAAGAACTCACTAAGCCCGCTCCTAGTGACCTGCTTCCTCCAGGATGGTCACACCTTCTAAGACTCCTGAAAACAGCGCCACCAACTGGGGACAAAATGTCCTAATTCTTAGAGCTTATGGAGGATATTCTCATTCAGATCACCACATTCCACTCCCATGGCCCCTATAGGCTCATGAGGACTCCCTTATTCTGAACCTTGGAGGAAGAACTGATGACCCCTTCATGCTTGCATCTTTCATGCTTCTAAAGCCAGCACCAAGTCAATGACACAGGCAAGTTTGGCTGCAAGTTTCGGTTGGACCTCAGCCCACTTCATCTATTTTCAAAGCTTTACTCACTCTTCCTGAGTTTTCTAGTAGAAAACCCTTGCAACATTTTCCCTTCACAAGCTGGAGGCTTACCTGGGTGTGGTCTTGGCCTGGAGGCACTCTCTCCTTTATTTAAATGCAAATCTCTAGTCCTGTCTTTAATCAATTTAATCTCCTTATCAAAGGGATCTTCTCCCTCAGCACATGCCTTGGCTCTAACAGTAATCTTCTTAGTGTTCTCTATTCAACTCAAAGTGTACATTCTGTATTTCTTTCTGCCCCATTTGTTTCTTTTCACTGTAGATATGCATAGTATTCATCATTAATAGCCTTGCCGCCATTTCTATCTTAGACTGTCTTGAAATGTCCTCCACCAAAGAAGTTTAGTCCATTGCTTTTCAACTTAGCCTCAAGCAAGCTTTTTGGCCGTGGACAGACTCCAGTAAGACTCTTTGCTATACTATCCCATATTGTGGCTTATGTCCTTATTTCCTCCTGGAACTACCTTGCTCTAAGCACTACTTTCTCCAGGCTCCTGCTAGAATGGTCTGATAAGCTCTGCTTATAGCAATTAACTGATTTTCTAGCCCAAACTTCCAAAGTCTTCCACATTTCTCCACAACCCCACATGGTCAGGTTCTTTATAGCCAACAGCCCACTTCTGGTACCAATTTCTTAGTTTGCTTTAATTGCTGTGACAAAACACTTTAACCAACACCAACTTGGGGAGGAAAGGGTTTATTTTGCTTACATCTCCTGTGTCACAGAGTTCATTAAGGAGTCCCAGGTAGGAACTCTGGGTAGAAATCTGTAAGCAGGAGCTGGAGCACAGGCCATGGAGGAACACTGCTTACTGGCTTGCTCCCCTGGTCTATGTTTAGCCTGCTTTCTTATACAATACAGGACAACCTGCCCAGGGTGGCAACACCACAATCATACCCTCCCACATCACTCAATGATCAAGAAAATACCCCACAGACATGACCACAGGCCAGTCCAATGGGGGAAATTCCTCAGTTGAGACTCCCTCAACCCAGGTGTGTCAAGTTGACACTAAAACTATCCAGGACAATCAAATTTGAAAAATATCATTGCTGATATATTCACAAATTAATTGCTGCAGAATTACAAAAAGTAAGGTCAGTCTTGTAATCAAGTGTATTAAGGAGGATGAAAAAGATGAAGAATTCTGAAATAACTGGATTGGAAAAGAATAAAATAGAAAAAAATTTAGAAAACAGAGACAAGTAATTTACTAAATTTAGAAAACAATGATTTTGAACAAATCACTGTAACCACAGCACTGTCATGCTACAAAGTTTACCCGCTACCTTGGGATCCTGCGTGACTTACAGGAGCGATGACTGTCCTATCTGTTCCTCACAGTTTTAGTCCCAAGTGGCATTTGTGGTAGTGTGTGTGGTATGTATGTGGGGTAATGTGGAGATTAGGGGAGAGATTTTAAGAAGCACAATATGCTATTTATTTTTCTTTTCAGAATGGATTTTACAAATAAATATTCTCAAATCTGTTGATGCTTAGATGCAATTCAAAGGAAATAGAGGTGACTCAATATGCTACAATTTACTGTGGACCAACTCATCTTTCTTTTAGTTCTGATCCAACACAATCCATTAGACTGCCACAATTCACACTTGACTGAAATTTATTTAGTGAGCCCTATTGAATCCTGAATGACTTGGGGGCAAAACTTGACTTGAGTGACTGCCTTACAAAGAACAGGGGTGTTAATATAAGTTTTGGCCTCTTAATTAGGAAAGCACTTTAAAAGATGCAGCTATTAAACGATTCAATTAGTCTAACCTTCCACCTGCCCTTTTTAGGAAAGAGACTTCTCTGCCACAACTAAGTTCGAGATTGTCCCCTTTGTCTACATCTTGTACTGAGAGGAGTTGTTTGTAATTTTTCTATAGGAAATATTTAAGCTGCAAGAAAGAAATAAGGATTGCTCATGATCAAAGGCCAATGCTTGATGAAATGGCTTAAAATCACTGTGCTATGTGGCCTGCACTATTGGACTATAAAGCATTAAAAGAAAAGAGTAGGGGAAACAGAACCAAACCTAGCATCCTGTATTAGGGATTTAGTAGTTGTCAAGGTAAGAAATGGGTTTACTAAAAATGTGCAGATTCCAAGCCATTTTTACTGCATAATAATTTCCAGACCTTTAAAAACCACTTCTAACCTGTCTTCTATATTTGAATCTACTGCTGAGTCTAAATGCTTGTGTTGATTCCCTTGTGTTTTTACAAATTCTACCCATTTTAAGATTGATACTAAATGCAAGAATAGGTGGTGTTTCATACATGGTATTTTTAGCAAAGGGGTGTCATTATTTATAGGTAGTCTTTTTCAGATGACAGAAAATTATAAGGCAAAAGAAACTTGGCTATTAATTTTCCAGATACAGAGATTATCGGGTAACTTCTTCCGTCTACATATACTTATTAAGGTAGACACAAAAAGCCTTGATGCAATTGTAGAAACCCATTGAAATGAACTGGCCTTGTTAGTCTGGTAAAACTGAAGGAAATACTTTGTTTCTTCAAAGCTTTCTAAGAAAGCTAAGGAGATTTATGGAAAGCAAGAGCACAGAGACATTTCCAAAAATTCCTGTTGAAATTCAGACTAGTGATAGTAGTTGTCACTTTTTAGTTTTATATTTGACACATTTTGGGGAAATTCACTAGTTCATAATCAGTGTTTATAAACTTACAAAGAGTTTTGATTTTTGTGCACTCAATTCAAGCAACATTTATTTATTCTTTCCATAATCTGCCATTCTGCAAAACACTGGAAGCACAAATGGTCTTGGTGGGGAGAGGAAATATACCCCTGCATTTCATGTTACTTTTGTGTCTAAACTATTTTACACTGGATTTTATACTTTAGAATATAGGCCTCACCTTATAGCAGTTTTACAAATGCTTACTAAAATTTTTAAGTCTTAAAAGATAAATACCATAGTTATTTAGTGGAATATCTGCTTTAGACTGCCTTGCTTGCTAAGGCACCTGTAATAAAACTGTAAAAAATATAATGTTTTTTTAATTTGTACAAGTGTTGTGATTTCCAATGTGTTTATTGTGGATTGTGTGTGTGTGTGTGTGTGTGTGTGTGTGTGTGTGTCTGTAGTACCCATGAAAGGCAAAAGAGGATGACAGATCCAGAGCTACTGTGTAGGTGCTGGGAGTCAAACCCAAGTCCTCTGGAAGAACAGCAGGTGATCTTATCCCTTGAGCCACCACTCTAGACCCCTGTTAAAAAAGTCTCTTAACCCCTGCCCAAGATATCTCCTTCTGCATACATGGCTACAGAAGGAATTTCCTTTCAGTGGTCTTAGAGAAAGTAAACACTTATGCTAGTAATCGTAGGCTGTAATCCCCAGCCCCATTGTTGTCTCAATGCTGAGGGATCTATAATAACTCTGAAGGGGTTCAACTCAGGGCTCCTGTTCTTTGGGAGGAAACTCTGCTGGAGTCCTCTCATGTGAATACCCTTCCTCAGTTTACCTCAGTACCTTTTCTGTGTGGTAGAGGGGGGGGGTCCCTGTGACTCAGTTTCCCTTCACAATCTCATTAAATTACTGTGTTCAGAATGATTTCTCTGAAGACACATTGCAAGAGGTTTCCAGCTAAATAGTTTGATTGCATAAAGAATAACGGAACAAGAATAAAACAATAGAGTAAGAAGGAACTGCAGATGGAAATGCCTTATTATAGTTTTTACTTGGATTCCAATGGATCTACCATATGCCAATCAGCTGAGTTTTCTCTGAGTCTTCAAATCATGTCACACATATTGAGGTAGATGAGAACTGTACATTGAAGACACCATCTACCTTTATCAGTGTTTTACACTGATATCGGGATGAAATTTAAGACTGAAAAGAATATGAAGTTTATGTTGAACCATTCTTGTATCCTGTGAGTAAAACCTACTTAACTGTCGTGAATGCCCTTTTTACTATTTTATTAAATTTGATTTGCTAGGATTTTATTGAAGACTTTTGCAACTATGGTTATTTAGGATATTGGCCTGCAATTTTCTTTTCATGGAATGTTTTTCTCTAGTTTTGGTATCAGCATAATTCTGATCTCATGAAAACAATTTGCAACCTCTCTTAAACTTTTTTTAGAAGAGTTTAAGAAACATTACTAGTTCTTTGTCTGGTAGAATTCAGCCCTCAAGCTGTCTGTTTCTGGGCTTTACTTTGATGGGAAAATTTCAATGTCCTCACCCATTATTAATCTGAGCAGATTTTGTGCTTGTTCATGTTGATCATGACTGTCTTAGGAGGTCTGTAGATATGTATATATCTTATACCTGCTTCTTCTAAGTCATCCAGTTTGTTGGCATAATTGCTCATGGTGATCTCTTATGATCATTTGTATTTATAGCAATTGTAGTGCTTTTAACAAAAGATATTTCTATAATTTAGGAAATTCCAATAGCTTTGGTTGCTATTTACTAAACCCAAATATTGTAACACATGATGCCTTTTCATTCATCATTCGGGGTGTTCCAGGAACTTTAGAAGCTTTTCACCAGAAACCAGGGCTGGAAGCGTGTTTCTTGTCATCGAGCAAACTGAATTTACCTCCCATGTGATACAGATGTCTTTCAACTGCGTTTTTCTTTTATTAACTGAATTTGTCCTTTGACACTTTCACACATATTCAAAGCCTTCTGCTCACTCTCACCCCTACCTTTTCATCTCTTCCTCACACCCCTGTCATTCCTGCTTCCTTTCTCTTTTCCTCCTTCATGCATTTTTTTTTTTCTTCTTCGTGAACCACTGATTTTAGCCAAGATTATCTGTTTGCCATGGATTTAGAACTATCCACTGGAGCCTGGTGGGCTAACCATTTTGTACACAGCTAAAGAAAATGACCTTTCTTAGAATCCATAGGTAGCTAATAATTCAGTAGGGAAGGCTAGAGCTCCTCCCTGATCTGTGACTGACTTTGAAACGCCTAGTGTTATTCAGACTCAATGCAAGCAAGCACAGCTCTTATGGGATCACGATTGCAATAGCTGTGTCATGTATGTTCTGGAGATGACATTTTGCAGTCCTTATCCCTACCTTCTTGCTCTTATATTCTTTCTGCTCCCTCTTCTACAGTGCTCCATTAACCTTAGACACAGTGGTATAAAGTCCTGTTTAGGGATAGTCAGGGTGATTGAGTAATCACCACGTATTCTAAGCACTATGAGTAGCCACGAGTCTCTGCGTTCACCATGGTTCACTTCTCTGAGTAAGGCTCAGAGTAATTATCTAAGGGTGTAAAAACAAACGTTTAAAAGGCACGTTGGTGCCATGAGAATTTAGCTAAACAACAACTGAGAGTATCCCACACCCTAGGGTCTATGGCTTGCCTGGCTATGGTCAACATTATTAAGATGGAAATCGCTTTATTTTAACCATACTCCAAGTATTAAATACATTCCAAATATTGAGAGAAGTAATGATAACACCTACCAAGCCCGCCATCATTGCATCTGCTTCTACTCTGAGCACCGTGTTCTCTTCCGAAGGCTCATTTGTCTTGGTTCGTTTTGTCCACATAACAGGTCTACATAGAAAGTCTCCTTGGCTCCTTATATTATAGTACACAAATTCATGAGAACCTGGAGCCTGGGGACTTATAAAACTTTCCTTAGGTAAAATGAGGCATAATTGCCTTACCTGAATATATTAACAATGAATAAAAAAAAACTTTCTTGGAAAAATTAACCAGGGGAGTCTTGTAAATGGTTTCGCCTTCCACAGGGGTCTCTGAGTGCTCTTCACCGTGCTCACTATAGTCACTGTGGCATATTTAACTGTCAGGGATAATTCCTACTGCTAGGTCTCTCTTGACTGTACTAATTTTGACCGAAATCTTAGCAAAACCTATAGTTACATTTCAGTTACCCTTGGGGAGTGACCCTAACAGTCTAATTTTGTGGTAGTTAAATGAAAATGTTACTTTTATTTTAAAAGAAGCATAATACAAATACATATTTTATTAGCTTGTTAAATGAAAAAGTGAAATGTTATCTATAATTTATGTACTCTACCCTGTATTTCTCTGAGGTTTCATTGCATTATAAGGAATCTATAATTTTTCATTTGGCTCTTTCATTGAATATTGCATCTCAAAACACAGTTCATTTCCAGGTCCTTCATGCTTTGTCTCCTAAGTATCCTCTATGTCTGGTCGGTCATTTGACTTGACCTCCTCGAGCCTCTAGTGTAAGCCATGCACCAATTTCTCTTCCCTAGGTATCCACCATGCTCCTCCTGGTTCACATTTTAGTTCATCTTCATTCAATAGCTCTGACGTCCTTTTCATCATTATGAAAAGCCGTAGTTTTCTTCAGATCTTGACATAAAGTCAATCTTCTTACTCCCCCTTCCTCATCTTGGAAGCCAAGAGGCTCAAAGGTCAAAGTCAGTGTCTCAGGGCTGTGCTACCTCTCCAGGCTGCAAAGAACTTTTCTTTGTCATCTTTTGCTCCTGGTAGCTTTTCACAGTCTGTGGTGTGCAATAGTGAGACCGATCACTACCTCTGTCTTCCTGTGGCCTTCTTTTCTTTACTGTGTCATTTGTACTCGTGAGTGTGTGTGTATGTGTGTGTGTGTGTGTGTGTGTGTGAGAGAGAGAGAGAGAGAGAGAGAGAGAGAGAGAGAGACAGAGACAGAGACAGAGAAGAAAGTGCTCCTGTGTGTGTACACACAGAGGGCAGAAGAGGATGTTGGCTGTCCTGTCCTGCTCTGTCATTCTCCATCTTAATCCTTTGAGACAGGATTTCTCACTGAATTAGGAAATACACTGGTGACCAGTAAACCCTTGTGATCTTGTGATCATCCTGTTTCCAAGTGGCACAGTGCTGAAGTTGTAGGAATGTGATCACTCCCGACTTTTTACTTGGGTGCTTGAACCCAAACTCAGGTCCTCATGCTTGTGTAGCAAACACCTCTACCCATGAGCTATCTCCCCAGCTTAAATTTTCTCTTTAAGGATGGTAGTCATTGAATTTTATGTTCCTTCCTAAATCCAGGCTCATTCTCTCCATCTGAAATTCCTAATTACATCTTCAAAGATTCAGTCTCATTCTGAAGTTCTGGGTGGGTATGAATTTGTAGGAAAGTAGTCCAATAACTTTGAATATATTACCATTTTGTCATATATCAAATTTCTAAATGCATTTGAGTCTATTCACAGACTTTCTATGATTTTCATTTGTTTACCATTGTAGTAGCTTCATGAAATAAAAATGAACAATGCTCTCCAGAAAATTATTTTGATATCCAACAGAACTAGCCTCCAAACATTACTCTTTTTTAACCCTGGGATTTTTTTAAAACTATTTTTATTTGAGTATGTTTTTCTCACTGCCTTTAAAACAAACTTGTCTATTTCTAGAAACTAATCCCTACAGACATGAAAGTTAATTATGTGGAAATTGTTTTTTTTTATTGAATCATTGTGTATTTCATACAGAATATCTCAATCAATCTTAAACCCTTTCCCCTCCAGCACCCTCCCTATCGGCCCTCAACTGGAATCCATCCATTCTTTCATCTGTGTGGTAATTGTTTTAAAGATACAATTTAACCTAGAGCAATTAGGCAACCTTAATGCTTTTGGATGAATGTATCCATTATAATACTTCAAAGATGTTAGCATATTGAAAATAAAACAATTTATTATTTTAAAGTTTTCATGTCTTTTAATTATTATCTTCTACTTAAGAATTGCTGTTTACTTTGTAAAAAGTGTTATTTTTATTTTTAACAACATGAATGTGAGTGGGACATGTACACATAAATACAGATGCCTTCAGAGGCGTCTGGAGCTGGAGTTACAAACAGTTGTGAGCTGTCTGACGTGGGTACTGGTAACCAAACTGTGGTCTTCTGAAAGCATATTGAAAGTTTCTACCCACTAAGCCATCTCTCCACTCAGTGTTTACCTTTATTTTGCGTTTTTGCTCTTTTTTTGGAGTACTCCAACCTTCATTTGTATTTGTTTACCTATTTAAAGAAACAATATTTTATTCAAGTTTGTTAGTTACTACTCATAAGTATTTAATTCTTATACTCTCCATTTGCTTAAACATTTTTTGATTTGTTTATAAAATTTGAGATTTAGTATTTAAATTTCATGTTTGATTTTTTAAATCATTTTATAGATATAATTATATAATTTGGGGATATTAAGTGACATAAGATAAATTTCAGAGAAAGATAAAGTTATGTTTCTACAGATTTAATAATAAATGCTGCACTGAGTATCCTACTTTACAAATTAGTCACTGTGAAATTGGAGAGATGGCTCAGTGGTTAAGATCACTGGCTGCTCTTGCAGAGGAAACAGGTTCGGTACCCATCCCCCACATGGTAGCTAGCAACTGTCCATAACACCAGTTTCAGAGGATCTGACACCCTCTTCTGATCTCTGAAGTCACCTCATGACATAGATGCACCTACTTACGTGTAGGTAGTACATTCTTACACATAAAATAAAAATAATACTTAAAATATTTAAAAACAAATGAGTTGGTGAGGGAACCCAGTAGATGTGATAAATTGTCAAAGGAAAGTCAAAATTTTGAAATTAGAGTAAGAGAAGATTGAAATAAATTGCAAAACAAAATCTTTTTATACTGAGGAGTGAATTCAATCAAAACTCACATGAATGAGATGGGATTTGCATGTCCATCAATTTGTAATTCACACAAAGGTACAAAATATTTCAATGACAACTGGCAGTACTAGAGTCAGACAAACCTGGATGATGTGTGATAGTCAATGCACATAATTTCACTGCAGTACAATAATTATTCATATAAGAATATCAAGGTTTAGACATCCACTTTCTTCATTGTCATTAATATAAGCACACCATTCCACAGATATAAATAAATCTATCACTTTAGAAATCATATGGTTAACTTATTTTTCATTTTTAGTAGTCATGTATTTTTGACCAAATATGTAATGCTTTAAGTTTTTCCTGAAGCTGTACCCCATCTATCTAGTTTATTATGCTTTCATTATGATTTTCCAGAAATTTCACAATAATGTATTGTCTTGAATATAGCATTTGAAAATAGATGTAGGTAGAAGATTTCTCTTCATTTTCACTTGGTAATAATTTTTAGTTTCCATTCAATCTTTTTTATTTCTTCCTGAAACAAGGTCTTCCTTTGAGTTGATAGTGTGCCTTAATGATTATATGGATAATTGGGAAAAAAAATGTTGTTTTACAATCAAGAATCATAATTCCATTCATTTAGTACTTTGTTTTATATTGTTTATTTACTATGGTCCTGGAGATTTAAATGACCAAACAGGTGTGCCACTCAGTATATTTATGAGACTTACATATTCTTCATGATGTTTTCCAAGTTTAACTGTTCCCTTGGTTCGAGTATGAAAAGTCCGTTAAGATACGCTAGGCATAAGCATGGTGATCTTTGCTACTCTTTGTGTAGTATTATGTTGTTTTATGAAAGACTTTGCTATAAATTTCCTATCAAGAGACGAGCAACCTCATGATGTCTTTTTTTTGTTGTTTTATTCCATTATTTTGGTTCTGAATGTTAACTTGGTAGATATTAAGATGGCATTTTATGAGGCTATATTGGCATGGTTTGTTTGCAATAATCATCCTCAGGTTTGCTTTGTGAATACATTGCTTATGTGTGTATCCTGTGATGGAGCTAGATCTTGCTTTGTGAGCCAATGCTTTTCCAGTGAAGTCATTCCCCTTCTGTGTACGAACATAAATTGTGCGTTTGGTTTTAATTTCATGTTTTTCCATTATATCTGCTTAAATGTTCATGATATGGACATGATGTAAGCCTTTAGTACCTTTTTCATTTTTGTTTTTAGGACTGAGGAAATGTTTATATTTGTGAGTAGGTTGGGATAATTTTGTTAGTAACTTATGCATCTTTTTCTTTAGACTCATTGTTCCTTACACCGTCTTGTCTCTCACTATCCAGTTTTACGTTATGACTTTTGTTTGTGTAATTATTCATGAGTTTAGCTTACTTTCTCCAGCTTTTACTTTCAGATACCTGTAGATAACACAGCAAGATCTATGAACTATGCTTCTCCATCTTCTTCCATTTTTTCCCATCAGATTATTTCTAAATAGACAAAGTATGTATTTTACCATATTATTTTATCATACTTAAAATACATCTTCTAATGTTACTGTCTCAGTTAAATACATTTTAGGTCTAACTGAATTTCTTAGGCTGACCCTGCTGAAATGATCCTCAGGTTACCTCAAGCTTAGTTCATATTTTATTGCCCAGCTAAGTCTTCTGGGATGAACATTACTGACATATCTTTTATGGTAATAACTATCTAGCCTTTATGTTTGAGGAACAATTTTGCTGGATATGGAATTTTGACTCACATTTCATTCCCTTAAAAATAATTTTTTGAGAACTCTTATGTAAGTCCACCAATTTTCCTTATAAGTAACTTCAAGGTTTTTTATTTCCATTTGTTTAAAGAAGACTTTATATTGATGACCATCAATTTTACTTAGCCTGATCTCAGAATCTGTCATTTGTTGTCTGTTCTAACAAATAAATGGTTTGTCATTTCTATTTATAGTCTTTTTCCTATTTCAGCAGTTATTCTCAAGAAACTCCATTCAGACTTGAGCACACACTTTCATTATCTGACATTACTAAAATAATTGGGGAAACCCACAAATGTCACACCATTAAAAAAGTCAGTTCATTGCGCATTCCCTCCCCAAAGTTAATTATAGTAGTAGTAAGCTGAGACTAGTAGTCAGTATCAGGTAGTATCAAAATGCACAGATGCTTGAACTAAATTGCTTGATTTTAAATTCTAGCCCTGCTGCTTTATTAGCTGTGCAATCTTGGGCAAATCTCTTAACCTCTCTCTCTGTTTCCATTTTATAATCTATAAAATGAAGAAAATAGTGCATACCTCCTAATGATTTTATAAAACGAAATGAGGTAGTATACATATGACACTTAAACCTGGTACCAAAATGTAGTTTCAAAAGTGTTTATTGTCACTGGGAAGATGTTAGTGAACTCTGTAGGATACTACAATCAGGCAATTGTAGTCTTAAATTTGTTGTATAAGTGTAAAAATTCTTTTGGATAAGGGGTATCATGCAACAGAGTGCTTGAGAATATCCAGGTCAGAGGAAATATGGCTTCTAATACTGAATTACTATGTTCTCAAATTTGTCCGTCAATTACTTGTAAGATGGACTAAACAACTGAACAGCACTCAATGGTGCTTCATAGTCCAAAGAATCTTACTTATTTTCTTTGTCTTGTGACCTTGTTCTTATCTTTAGAAATTCAGATTAAATAGTGCCTCCTTCAGTTGGGAGCCTGTCCCTGTACGGGGCTTTCAGAACACTGTAATAACATCTAGTTTAAATCTCACTGTATTTCCTGGTAGTCTTCTGTTATATGACTATGCCCATAGTGACTGACATGCATAGAGGATATTTGGAAGCTTTTTCTCATAATGCCTGGTATTTATGTTAAACTTACATTTTGTTGAGAATAGTTGTAAAGGTAAAGTGGAAAAATATAATGGAAGATTTTCTGAAAATACATTAAGTCAAAGTGTTAAACAATTATAAATAATGGGACCTAGCCCTAGAGAAAGGAATTGAAAGAACTGTGCTATTCAAAGTTTCGTAGGTTCACTAGTGTAAATAAAGGAATCAAGGACAATCACTTCATTTTAGAGCTCCTTTTCAAACCAAACTGTGCTGCTTGCATATCAAATGGCTTTCAAAGATCTTAGTTACCTTTTGAGAGGCAGGCACATTTGCTAATTATGTTTCTAATCCTTTGAGAAGCAAACAATTGGCTGTTCATTTTACCTTCTTCTTTGATGTATACAAATACCCAGAAAGCCACAGCTCATCACTGAGCTTTCTTGAAAATGCCCATTTATAAACACACTTGTAAATGTCTCTTCCCAGTTAACAAAACTACACCACCACTTTTCTTATTAATGTAGTGCATAAACATGTTATTAGTAATTGTATGCTTAAGGTAAAAAGAGAGATTTAAGACATTGTGGATAGTTTTGAAAGCTGTACAGGTGGAAAGTATCACATCAAAATGTGAAATTTGTCCTTATCCATCCTCTTCCACATCTCACCTGGATGTTGTGCTCATCTCCAACACATCTGTAATCAAACATCATTACTGTGACACTCCAGTAGACCAGAGAAATGAGTGTGCTGTTGCACGGAATGACTAAGAGAGTATAATGGCCTGAATTGCATTACCTCTACCATGGCCCCCTTTTCCTGAAGTCTAGATTACGTAAGTAAGGGCGCAAGTGTCATTTACATGTAAAGAAGTGGATCTTGTTTTCCTTATATGTTATTTCTGCAAGATTCTGCTCTCAAATCCTAGTGTCTATTAAGTAGTCATCTTTTCTTTAAAGCTCAGTTCTGCAGTTCTCCACTTCAAGCTCTCACTTTTCTGTTTTGCAGTCATTTCTGCATGGTTCCTGTATGCACACGTTCATTTGAAAGATGGTTATTTGTTATGGTTCACGGTACTTGGCACTTGGGATTCACTGGACCAATTAGAGTAAAGTATGGTTTACTTTAAGGAAGCAATAGAAGTAAGGTTTTCTTCCTTTTCTTCATATATTGCTTCACATTACATTAGGCTTATAAATACTTTAAGCCTCATCATTTTCCTGTTCCACACTGCCTCTTGAAGAATCTGTGTTTGCTTTCTGCTCAAAAAAGCCTATTCTTGGAGCAACGACTAAGTGAATAGGATATAGGTTAGTCTATAACGCAACCTTTGACCCATAGGTATACTCACTACCCCAAGCTGTAGCAAGGTATTTTCTTTTTTAAAAGTTCAGTTTATACCATAGCATTGTATTTAATGTCCATGATAATGTCTTAAATTATATATGATAAATATCACCTGATTCTACATATTGTACAATTAATTATCAATATGTTTTAATTCTTTACATTTTGGGGGAGGGCAGGGTCCCGATGTAGCCCCTGATGGTTTGAAGCTCACTGGCCTCAATCTCACAGAGTTCTGCCTGCCTCTGCTTTCTGAGTGCTGGTGCTAAAGGTGTGTACTAACACACTCAATTTAGCAATATAATTTTATATATTTCACTGAAAATGGAATAAAGTATTTAGAAAAAAACCCTGGGATTTGACTTTAAAGACTTTTCATATAGTTATGCTACAAGGAAAATGAAACCAAATAACTAAGTTTCATCTTCTGAAAATTTTAATCCCTTCAGAACATTTACAAATATTGTAATTAAATGTTTCTTTTAGGAATTTAGTTTCCTAATTAAAATAATTTAAATTCAATTTATTGGCCAAATATCAGTTGATACAATATATTTTTCCTAAAGTTTTTCTTTATTCAAATATATCTTCAAACTAAATAAGAGACATTGATGCTTTTCCTGCATAAAATAATATAACACAAAGTTTAAAAGTAAGTCCTGGTATCTATTAACAGGCAACTTAGAAAAAGACAGTTGTTTGGACTAGAGGAAAAGACTGCTTGGCTTTTGTTTAAAAGAAATAGACCTTTTTATTTTTTTATCTCCGTGAATAATAATTAGTGCAGTAAACTTTCACTTAAATAGAATGCCTCAGATTGAACACAACTCAGTTAATTTTTTTTCTAAGTGCCACAATTTAATATATTTCCTTTTGAAAGATCTTCACAGTTGAACTCAGAATTAATTTAGCTTCTTTTTGCCATTATGAAGTACTACAGAATAGGAAACCTACATTCTTGTACATGAAGGAAGGAATGATAGGAAAATAGTCATTGGTTTCACTTAAGAATTAAAAAATGAAATGGATGGGTTGGAGAGATGGATCAGACGTTAAGAGTACTGCTGCTCTTCCGGAGGACAAGGCTTTAATTCCCAGCACCAACATGGCAGCTAACAGCTGTCTGTAACTCCAGTTCCAGGAGATCCAATGCCGCCTTCTGACCTCCATGGGCACTGCACGACATGGATGTGCTTACATACCTGCAGGCAACATACTCAGACACAGAATTATTTTTTAAAGTGGAATGAGGATTTGGACACAGTAGTCTTGGTTACCAGTTGACTTCAGTCTTCCAGATGCTTGATTGCACCTTTGGTGTTCTTCTAATACTTAAGTGAGTTTGTATGCTTTATTGCCAAATATTAAATTAGCAGACATTTATTAGATGATGGGGATAGAAGTTATAGACTCCCGGAAAAACTTGTGGAACATTAAGGTTAGTGAAAATGCCTTCTTTCCAAGTAAAAAGAAGGCCTCACTTGGGGTGAAATACTTGATAAACGGATTCTGCTGTCTCCTCGGTGCGTGTTACCTGCAAGCCTTAGAAGCAATCTTAAATCTTAAAGGAAAAAATGATCTGCAGCTCAAAGAAGAGTACTGCTTGGCAAATATGAAAATGTCTTGTGAAAACTCTGCCTATGTGCTGCCTTAATTCTGAAACTGCTGAAGTCCAGATTAAGAAATCAGCCAGATTCTCTGTTGATTATAGCTGTTGAATTCTCAGCCCTATTATGCATCTGTTGTCAAACTGCACAATTCAGCAAAAAGCAGGATTCTGACTTCAGGCATAACACGAGAGTAACTGGAATGGCGGAAGATCTTAACTTTGTCAGGTTGTCCCTCTTTCCGTTGGGGTACTTTATGCTGAAAATGTCGGTAATGTTTTCTAAACTAACCCATCTTCAGTGATTATAATTCAGTGCAAGACTGAAGGCTCTGACACCATCCATATATTGTGAGAACAAATTCTAACAGCTTATTTCTTCTCTGCCTCTGCTCATTTTGTCACACATTCATTTATTCATTAGATTCTTTACTCCTCGATCTTCTTTTGAGCATTTAATGAGTTCTTGGCACTCTTCTAGGCATATAGGATGCAACAGTGAATAAAAAGAAGTTTCTCTTCACTGAGCTCATATTCCATGGGAAAGAAATCTCAGACACTAAAACCGTCTTTGAAAGAAGTCAAACAAAACGTTAGAGCACAGGTGATCGTAGAGGTAGACAAGAGAGAATATTTGAGTCGATCAGGGATGTGGTCTTTTACAATGGGGTACCTGAGCATGCACGTGAATAACAGAGGTCAGCTGCAGAAGAATGGGGAAAGGAATTCTGAGGAGAATAGAGCAGTGTGAAGACCCCAGGATAGTAAATACTGTATTGAAGGAAAAGAAATGCAACTCAAAATAACTAGAATCATTGTCCAGCAAAGGACAATAAACACTGTACTGAATTAGGTCAGAGTTATTACCAAAGTCAGGTTATTCCCTCATAAGTCATAGTAAGCATTTGGATTTTATTTCAAATGTGATTATAAAAACACTACAAAGTTGCAGACAGGTTTATGAACTCATGTGAGCTGTGAAGATGGTCTATCTGATTTAAAGGAAAGGGAGTGGAATGAAACAAGGCAGGAAGGTTTTACAGTGTACTAGGAGACAGGAGCGTGGAACTGCACTGAGGATGCTGAACAGTGACCCAAATGGATGTAAGGTGAAGGGATGGAGAATGGCTGATACTTAGGCTTGTGTCGTTACTAAGTAGACATTTATCTGCTAACCAGAGAAAGGAAACGTTGAATAAACATCAAGGGTGAAGAGTGGATACTAAGAACTGGGATTTAATCACGCAAGGCTTGGAAAGTCCATTAGCAATCTAAATATCAAGATTGAAGAGGCAGTTGGATTTATGAATTTGGGCTTAGCTCATAGATGGATTTTGGTGCAGAGATTTTGGGAGTCATTAGAATAAAGCCAAGAGTAGTATTAGATGGGAATATTTAAGTGATAAAAGTAGATGAAGCTATTTCAGATTGCACATTCAGTCTCTAAGAAGAAAAGGAGAAGACACCCAAAGACATTAGTGAGTAAGATATACTCAGAGAAGACTGAGGAAAACGTATTTACAGAAGTGGGAGGGCAAAGCCAGGTGTTGCTGAGTTGTCAAGTAGAAAGCGACGATAGAATTAATGCTGAGGTTCAAAGAGGTGGTTGCTGTAAGTGACCTGGATAAAGAAATGGAAAAGTATTCTTTAGGAGTGATCAAGGGAGACATGAGGTAAAAATAATAAAGAAGTTTTTTCATTAAATTGTGCCCTCAAGAATTACAGAGGAATATAGAGAAAAATCAAAGGTGTTCCATTTTAAAGAAGGAATTGAAGAAAGTAAATATGTATTTCAATTAGAACAAACCAAGCCTGTGAAAAGTTACTGTTGCTGGAAAGGTGAGAAGGATGGTGATAGACCTTGAATAGATGAGAAGAATGGGAATCTTGAGCAGCCAAATAGTGACACACTGTGAGCCATACATGTACTGTGAAAGTCTCTATAGTAGCTGAATAAAGTCATAAGAAGAAATAGGTGAAATGGATTTTAATAATGTATTTTATTTAACACAACAGATTCACACTATTATTAAACATGTATTAACATAAAATCATCCCATTTTTTTCTCATTTTCTCATAGTAAGTCTTTTCTGTGTTTTTAATTTATTTTTATGTGTATGAATGTATTGCCTGCGTGTGTGTAATTGCACCCGTGTGGTACACTACCTGCATAGTTCTGAAGAGGGCATTTGACCCCTGGAACTGCAGTTATGGACAGTTGTTAGCCACCGTGTGGGTGCTGGGAATTGAACCTTGGTTCTCTGCAAGAGCAACAACTACTCTTAACCTGTGAGTCATCTCTCCAGTCCTCCTCCCCTTTTTGAGACTAGGTCTAACTCAACTGGCCTGGAACTTGCTGTGTAGACTAGGCTGACCTTGAACTCACAAGATCCTCCTGCCTTTGCCTCCTGAGTGCTGGGATTAAAGGGGTGTGCCATCACTCGGGGTCATTGTCTTTAAATTCTATGACTATGTTATACTTACAGCACATGTCAGTTTGTGTTGGTGAGATATAAAGTGCACAGTTTTAGCATGAAATAAATGTATGGACAATGCAGCTATTGTAACATGAGGCAAAATGCAAATGAATTATTTCTCCTATAAAAACATGTGCCTTCATGGGAGCTGGAGAGATGGCTCAGTGCTTGAGAACTTTGACTGCACTTGCAGAGGACCGGGGTTCAATTCCCAGCACCTATGTGGCAGCTAACAACCATTGGAAAATCCAGTTCCAGGAGATCCACATCCTCTTTTAACTTCCGCAAGCATTGTATGGCACACATGCAGGCAATACACTCAAACACATTAAAAATAAAGTTTTTAAAAATAGTTTTTTAAAAAAAATATACCTTCAAATGGTGTATAACGAAGTTTTATTTCACCAGAGGCAGTAAAGACAGTTTTGAGATGGCCAGTTTGGAGGGTGAAAATGGGTCTATCATGATCATCATCTTTCACACTGAAAATGGCTGAATTTCAGTTTTTGCTCAGATGCAGAGATCTAGTAGTAATGACCAGATGAGAGTGTTTCACAGGGATAGCATTTCATGGAGCAGAACACAATGCATTTTCTACTGTGTACTTGTGAACATAATTTCTCGTCACAGAAAAGGATAACTTAATATGACAAACAAGCACCAAGACTTGCACTCAAATCACTATAGTCTCTGTCTCTGTCTCTCTCTTTGTGTGTGTGTGTGTGTCTGTCTGTCTGTCTGTCTTATCCACTGGGTGAACTCTGGGTGAACTACAGAGTGTCCTGGAAGCAGTCGAAAAGGCCAGCAGAAGAGGAAGATCAGAAGAACCACTACAGAAAGAGTGAATGGAATATTATAGAAAGCAGCAGGGATGCAACCAACAAACTCAGAGACAGAAACTGAAAAATAGTGTGGCTCTGGTTACTGGTTTCAGTCCCTTTCTGGGCCACTGCCTTTCTGGTTTTGGGATTCTAAGACATTGCTCTCATCCTGTTACCAAAGACATCTCTCCTCTTTCACAATCCCACTTTTATGATTTCTTTGCAACTCTGCTTTCCTCATCAGTAGACAAAATGAGGTCCTGGCTTGAGTATGAATTCAATGTTCTATTTGTAAATAATTGTGTCACAAGGGACTGAGTGAAGAGAAGATACAGAATGATGGGGCAGAGCAAACTCATGATGGATGTCTTTTAGTCTTATTTTAAAACATACATATTTATTTGCCTAATCTATAATCCATATTTCATAGAAGAGACTATATCAATGATAAAATAGGGAAAAAAAATCTCTCATAACTGTAAGAAATAGAATTGACTTCCATTTTTTAATTGTATCATTTATTGAGTTGAATGCAAATAGATCTCTGGCTATTAAATCACTTCTTGTTTTGCAAGTATTGAAGAAGAGTCTCCATTATTATAAAACTCTTAACTAGATAAAGAGTTCTCCTTGCTTTCTTTATCTCGTTTTCAAGGAGACTTGCCATTCAGTTTTTATTCCCCCAAGCTTTCTCCATTGTTACTCTTCAGAATACCAGGACAAACTGGCATGCTCTTGGAGTCTCAGTGAGAAATTCCACTTGGGCTTTCGCATCTACTGTCTTACAGAAATGGGGCTACTTCTGGCCATGAGATTTCTAGAGTAATCTTATTTTTAATTTCTGCAGCACTGAACACTGCTTCCTCAGGAGCTCCTGTAATGCCTCAGCTTAGAGATGGCCCCCGGAACTCCAGAGCAGCTCAACAGAGCTGTCACTGTAATAGCAACAACCTCAGAGGAATCTTGGAAACGAAGAAATAAAAAGCTTTGCAGCATTTACACAGGGTTTCTGCAAAGGCTCTTCTGAGTGAAATAATTAGGCTGGAGCATTATCTGTTGACAAAACAGCATCCCAAGAAGCGGAAGTTAAATGCCAGAGACTTCAGAAAACAGAAGGAAGACAATCCTCAATTTCAAGGTCCTTACTTTGGGCAGCTCCCATAGCTGTGTAACAGGAGAAGAACCTTCCTCTAAGTTTAGCGCAGCAATGAGCATAAGTTGTGATCCTTTTTAGAATAATTCAGTTTTCTGCTACTACAAATATCTAAGAAATGCTGTCTACTCTCCAGCCCAGAAAGGAATTTGATTTTGTTTTTATTAAAGTGAAACCTCCCTTGATACTCATGGAGGGACCACAATGGAGCAGTAATACAACATGTTTCTTCTTCTTTGATTTAAGAAATCTTGCTGAATTTGTAATGAAGAGGCTAGGATGGCTTTTGGCCGAAGCTGTGCACACACACAGAGGGGCAGATGTGTTATGCTTATCTGCCTCTTTCGCCAGCTCTTTCTTATTCTCTCAAATTTCTCTACATACAGGATGCAATAGTACATGCTGCCAAATAATCCACACTTATTCATCATTCAGCAAAATCCCTCTTACCTTTAGGTGATATTTTCTTTCCTTTACTTTTATCCTGAGGACGTTTCTTATGTCTTAACCAAACAAAATATGAACTTCAATTTATTGAATATTTCTGTGTTTGCTATATTGTCTATTAGAGTGAATTCTATATTTATCATATTATTTATTAGAGTGTTTCATGTAGTCAAGGGCCATCACTGCTTGTTTACTCAGAACCATCAATATTAGTTGTTGTCCTAAAATTGTGTAATGAAAGAAAATGATTTGAATTCACTAATGACCCTTATTTATAAATCAGATTATCTTCTCTTTGTAAAGGGGGAAACCAAAGCTCAGAAAAGTTGCCACGACACCAAAGTCACATAATGATTAACGAAGAAGCTGGCTTCAAGTACAAGCCCGTTCAGCTGTCACTCTTCTGTTCCATCTCATGTCCTTTAATAGATCGAGAGGTGCAAATCTACTATTTTTCTGGCAGGTTTTTGTTGTTAATTGTTTGCCTTACAGGCTTCAAGGAGCTAATCACAACCTATCTGTGCATTCAGAAATTAGCGAGCTGGAGGTCCCTACAGATTTCTCAGTTTATTTACTCAGATGTGCAAAAGCAGTTTTATGCTAATGTGATTACTCATTTGTCTTGGCTTAAATTTGCTTTGGTCAAGCTTAATGGACCATCTATTTCCTTTATCTCAGGCTTCTTCAATAAGCTGTCCTGTGTCTAGCCCCACCACATCCTGCTCTGAAGCTGTTCTTTTTAGGTGACTTTGACCTCCATAACTTTCCATAATGGTAATAAAATTTGGTATGTAGTGTGCAATGGAAGATAATCAGAAAAATATCCCTTTTAATTAGCACAATTAGTGTGATTAAGATTCCTTGTCCATTTTAATTTCATAAAATCTTCACCAGGAAAGAATAACACCAAGATATCTAGACTTTACCTCCATCTAGTTCCCACGGCATGTATTCTCTGCTGAATTCCTGATTTTTAAACACTGATTCCCTCCGGGCCATTTGTGCTCCCCTGCGGTACTCAGGTCTCCTTCCTTTCCTTACTGGCTTGTCAATTGTTCACTCTGGCTAGTCTCTTTCTCCCTCTTTTCTGTGATTCTTCTTTTAAAACACATTTAGTTCCCATACCTCATATTAATTTGAGGCTTAGAAAATATCTTCAGCAGGAATAAAAGGCTGCTGGCTGGTTCTCTATTAACACTAACAAAGATACTATCACTAATAACATGCAGCACATATATACAAATCTATATGCATATACATGTACACAGAGGTTTCAAGTGGATGAGAGATTTGTACACATATATGCATGGTTCATTTCCAGATAGCTTGCTTTTCTTTTTATGCTTCAGGTTTGACTCCTGCCGTCTATTATTACTTCATGTCTTTCTTCTTTAGAGAATACTTTTGTAGGTATAATTTTTCTGTATTCTTTCTTCTCTGATGCCCAAACTATCTAGAGTGAATAAATATGTTCAAAATATTGGTATACAGCTACAGTTTATTTCACAAGAGTGAAGGAGAGAACTGCTTGCTCCTCTGGTATTTCCACTAAGACAGAATGCCAAACCGAGGAGCGAAGTATTAATGTTGAAAGTCTCCTTTGTAGGTGCTTGATGACATGTTGTGATTTTATTCTACTTCCTCAGGCATCACCGACGTAGGAGGTAAGGGGGTGCAGGGAGTCTAAGGCCTGGAGAAATTAAATATCTTGTTCATTTGACAAGTGGTACGAATATCAGCTTTCTTCACGTTTGGTACCCTAAATATTTTTGAATACCAATCCAAGTACATTCAGCTGTTGAGTACTAGCTATGTCTGTTCAGGAATAGTGCCTGTTTCAGTTTGTAGAAAAATTCCTGAGCTTTGCACATTGTTCTGATGAAAAACCCATTAGGCATAGATTGACGGTCATTAACAAGAATCCAAAGTCCTATTGAGAAGAAGTGGAGGACATCTGTGGCTTCTGAAATCCTGTCTTCAAGGTGTCCTCTGCCTGGTACACAGGAGTATTTCCATCACATCAGCAGATCTCATTCTTTGTGTCTCTCATTTGCCACTTATCACATGTTGTTTATATTCTCTGTATAAGTGTGCATTACAAAAACAAAGCAATGCTTTGCCTCTATTGAGTCTTACAAATAGTACTTAGTTCTGTTTAATGACAGATATTCTCTTCTCTTTTTTTTTTTGAGTCTTGCTTATTTTCTTATCCCTACTTATAAAATGTTCCCTTTTTTTTTAAATCATTTTTTTCTTTTTTACATCTGTGAATAGTGTCAACTTTAACTCTGATTTCAAAAGACTCAGGAAAGGGATGGAGAAGGCTGTGGATCAGGTTGTGCATGGCTGGGGTCTATGCACAGAAATGCTTGAGAGCATCATCAAGCTTGAGGGCACAGCATTAGAGAAAATAAAGATTAGATGCTTCAGTGAGACCATGGACATCAGCATTACTATTATCTGAATTTTACAAAGTGAAAATGTTATTTTTGCCTCTTCTCATTTTATTAACAACAGTATTGATGAAATATCAATTTTATGTTTAAATATCTCTTGGATCTGTCCAAATACCTTTATGTATATTACCTCTACTCTTGTTGAATCCTTAAACTTACCTTTGGGAAATTCTGTAATGTTCTCCTAATTTATGCATTCTTTCATTCATTTCCTTGTTCATTTCATCCAATAATTCTTGATCACTAACGTGGGAATACAGTAATGGATAAAAGGGCATTTTCTTAGCCTTTGTGAAGTTTCTGGTTTAGTGGGAAGAAAGCAAGCTGAACAAGAGAGGGTGGATACTGCAGCAGAAAGCACAGGGCAGACCTCTTCTGGAAGTGCCTTCTCTGCATGACATATAAACTGGATTCTCCACCATGGGAACATACAGACGATTCCATTGTGAAGAGTGCTGAGGCTGCGCAGTACTGAGTTTTTGATACAGGCTGAGTTCCTAACACTGACTGCGGATGCGACCCGGGCCTCTTCTTACCTTCCTAACCACGTCTCATCTCTGCACTTTTTGATTTGTCTTCTCTCTCTTAAGGCTATTTCTCACCGTCCCCCAGACCTTTTCAAACATTTTCCCCTCCCCTTTTCTTGAAAATGTTGCCTTCTTCCTCTCCTCTCCTCTTCTCAGAACTCAGCTTGTATTTTCTTTCTCTTGGAAAACATGACTTGAACTCCTGTGTGGGTTTGCAGACCCTGTGTTCTGTTGCCATAGCAACCCATATTACCCCATCATAGTTCTTACATTCTACCGTAAAGGTTTGTTTACTATTTTGCTTCTCCTATTAGACCATAAGTTCTAAGCATGTTCAATTTAGTTGTATCCTTAGGGACCAGAAAAATGTCTAAGTAAATTGTGGGATAAAAGATTGAATCTGTCTCATTTGGCCTCACTGTTACTTACCTATATTTTCTCTTAAGAGTGCCTCAGATTTGTTGCATTTATTCCCTTCGATCTTTGTTTTGCAGACTCAATTACCACAAGAGTCTTCAGACCACTCATTTTACCTGTAATCTAGTGTGACTTAATCATTCACACAGCTAAAGCAATCTCACCCAAAGGCAAATATAATGATACTACCTTATTGTTTTAAGAGAGCATTGAGACTTCCTATTGCCTAGAAGCATACATTTCCAAATTACCAAATGGCGTAATGGGCCCTCCAATCTCCCTGTAAAGTCTTAGGATCTTCCAGCTTATGTTGCTTCATACTGTTCTGCTTGGAGATGCTCTTCCCTGTAACTGGAACACCTTCCTATAAGACTGCTTGAATGGCTGTTGGGAAAGTTCTCGTCATCTCAAAATGCTTTCTCAACTCTATCCTACCCTCTTGAGACTCTCTTCCAAGGCTAAGGAAAATTGATGATTCTCTCCTTTCTGCTCCCAGTCTACATTGAACATAACTCTATTAAAATGCATTGTACATACTATTTTGAATATTCATAGATACAGTTTTTTTTTCTTTCTAGAGAGTTGTATTTTTAACACCTTATATTTTATTGAATAGAGAAAAATAATACAATGCAAACTGCTATAGTTGTGTAACACAGAGATAAAGGATATTTTATTGTATTATATACAGATTGTTCTTCTTGGTAAAGACAGTAGCAGAGGGGACCTAGAACTATAAATGTACTCATCTATCATCAATTTTAAAATGATCTTCTCAGTGTAAACCTGTATCCTAACAGTGCATGGTACCCCACATATATGGAAAGGTTTTGTATACCAGATTTAAAAAAATTAAATTAGTTAGCAATGCTGTTCATGTTGCTACTCCACTTCTTATCGAACAGAGTGACATCAGTAGGCTCATCCTTCAGTGAGCTCCTTCTTAGGTAACTTTCATAAATACACTTCTAGCAGTGAAGAGCAAGTTCTTCCCTAGGGTTAGTAACCATAATGCCATAACTATAGTAATTATTATCATGGGAGTATATTTTTCTCATTGTAATTTAGAGGTTTACATTAATTAATTTATTAGTGTTTGTGTAGTGTGCAGGGGCATGTGTGTGTGTGTGCACCAGTGTTTGTGTGTATGTGTGTGTGTGTGTGTGTGTGTGTCAGAGCAGAACTTTCATGAGTTGGTTCTTCCACTGTGGGATCAGAGATTGAACTGAGGTTATCATACGTCTGTGGCAAGCATTTTTATCCACTAAACCATTTATCCAGCTTGTTAAATATAATTTTTGTTCAATACAGCACAAAATGGCATAACTACATCTAATCCCTTGTAATAAGCAAATGCAACCACAAACAGAAAAGCATGTAAAAAATGTGTTTTATATGAAATTAGTATCAAGGGAACATAGTTTTAATTTTCTTCATTATTTGATCAATTTATCATCCTATTCACTTACATTTTCGCTTTGATGGACTCTTATCCCTCTAGAACCATAAGGCCAAATAAACTCTTCCATCTGTCAGTTACCTTGGTGATGGAGGCTTAACACAGCAACAGAAATGTAAATAATACAAACAGGCATGAAACTACACAAGGTAGACCACTGGTGTAACCTCTGAGAAACGTTGATGGCCAGAAATTTATTTCATTCCTAGGAAAAGGGCAATTTATGTAATTAATGAAGTACTGGTCAGAAATTAGTTATGTAAATATTTCCTCTACCACAGCCTCTACAATAGGAAAATGGACCACAGCATGCAATATGTTTCCAAAGCTGAAGTTAAGGTCAAAGTGTATCTTTGATGCATATTGTATATAAAGATCTTATATAGGAAAGTTTAATTACTAAAAGATATATTTTGTTGGAAAGAGGATCTGGGAAAGGTAAGGTTAGAAAAATTCTGCCAGCCATGAGAGGAACCAGCCAGGCAGATTTTGTAATTGGTAGCCTGATCATTCTATTTTTTGAAGGTTCAAAAGGTTTGATTGAGTTCAGTGACAACTGGGGAAATGTCAAATCTCCCTTTAGTGTAGTTATACAATCATTGTGACTTCTCCTCCTAGAGAAAAATTTCCATTTCAAAACATTTCTTTCGTTTTGAAGAAAAGAGATATAAAGATCATATATTTTAAAAATCTCCTTTTCAGAGGGTCATATAGCTATGCAGAGAATTTTAAAACCGGTTACTTTCAAGGCCACTAAAAAATTTAACCGGATTCTCTGAAAGGAAATATTTCTTCTGTTTCTTAGACATTTCCACATTTAAAAAAATCATTAGTGAAGACTGAGAGATTTTAAATAATTTATGTAGAGACTTCTGCTTTCAGGACAAATCCTCCAGAGACAAAGAACTCTGTCATTTTCATGGCCGAGAAATGCTCAAAATGCTTATAGACAAAAAACTTGATATGAAATCTGTAATTCAGCCCTTTTATTATAGTCGCCAATGTGAAATTTAGTTTTTAAACTTTGTTATCGTTAAATAAAAATAAAACTCTAATTATCTTTGTATGACTCAGATTATTAATAGAAACTCTTACATCATGGTTCTTTCTTATAAGAAATACTACACATTATCAGCATTCATAAAATCTTTTTTATCCAAGGGCTTTTGGGGGGATTTTTTTGTTGATTCATTGGTTGGTTTTGATAGTAGCTCCACCTGACCTGGAACTCACTATGCAGACCAATTTGGTTTCAGTCTCACAGAGATCCACCTGCTTCTGCCTTCTAGGTCCTGAGATTAAAGGCACGCACCACTGTGGTTAGCTACTTGAGGGTTTTAGATAATTTCATAAGTAGTAACAGTATAGTTTTGTACAGTGTAGCTTAGTACACTCAAATTTAGGGAGGTGTTATGTTTGGTTCGCTCTGTGCCTTCCTTTTTGAATATGAAATGCTCATTATTCTCTTTTAATATAAAATGCATTCAGGAACACATTTCTGTGGAATTTTATGTGTAGTTTCTTAGGAAGACAGAGGTTGATTAGGAAGGAGATTCTTCTCCAAGGAGCAAATAACCTGTAAAGACATAAGTCATAAACTTAAAAACATGCACAGTAGCAGCAACAATAAACCAGGATAGAACCTTACATCCTGAGGGCTAAGTACAGTAATCTTGAAGGGTTAGAAAGGATCTCATTGAGACAAATGGCTTTGGGTTTTGATTTGGAAGGATGACTAGGTGAGGAACACAAGACAACCATGAAAACATAAGATAGTCTATGTCAAAACCGTTGAAGACTAGAAAATATACGTTGTGACTAGCAGTTCTTTTTAGGAAAAAAGAAGGTGAAAAAAAAAAAAGCTTTTCACTTTAACTGTAAAGCTGAGGAAGAACTGTCCTCTAAAAGAAGCCTGCTTATTGATCTTTGGAATATTCTCCAGTGCTTCCCAAGTTCCTCCCTCTCTATAATTAGGAAAAATCTTAACTATATAGGGACAACAGACCTCTCAGGACAGAACCAAGCCTCTCAAACAATGATAGTGACAAGGACCCTACCCTCATGAATGGAATTAACAGTCCTTATTTTAAAAAATGACTTTCAAAAGAGTGTTGTCTTGCCTTTCTGTCCCCTTTTCCATGTGAAGGCATCATGTTTGTCACCTTGAGAGGATGGACAAGATGGTAATTTGGAAACAAAGATAAGACCCTTCTATACACTTATCCTACTTCCACCTTAATCCAATTCTAAGCCTTCTGAACAATGAAAAATAAAGTTGTATCATTTATACATCACCAAGTATAAGACATGTTGTTATAGCAGCACAAAGAAACTAAGATAATATATAAGATTAGACCGGCTGATTTGTTTAACAGAGCAGAGTGTCAGTGAGTTTGGCTGATATGTTGACCTATGCTGGGTCATGGTTAGCAGCTATATTTTGAGAAAGCTCAAAATTTAAATGAGCTTTGTTCTCCAAAAACGTGGAGAATTACATCATTTGTTCTCTTTAATGAATGTTTATTTTATTTATGCTACATTTTTATGTTGCTCAATATCCTGGCAACAAAAATTATGAATCACATGCTGTGGCCCTCTTCAACAAATAAGCTATGCCCTAAAAGCAAAAAAGGTTATTGAGCATTCATTGTGTTTCATGTGCTCTTTCAAGCACACATGCGGGTACTCATTTATATTGCATATCAAGGTCCAGTGAAGAAAACAGTAAGCATAAACAGAGGTGATTTAATGCAGATAATTGCTTACCTAGACATTGGGGAGTTGAGAAAACAAAAAGGAAGCCCTTAGAGATGTCACCACATGAAACATCATATGGTGATGTGCTTTACCCTTCACTGTGGTCAGAGAACATCAGAGACTGTAGATCAGATGAGGATGCCCAGTCTTTGATGAGAGATGTCACTGGATGCAGCCTGACAGCCTATAAATTTGAGGAAAACTCCCAAAGAATCACTTTTCCATTCTCTATGAAAATGGGAAGGCTATTGCTAATATTTCTAAAGTTTCAGTGTGCTAAAACAAGCTGGAAACAGACTATGAATTCTGTTTGCAAAAAAATGCAAGAAACAGAAGGGACTTAGTCCCTCTTTCTTCCTTTTGCCTTCTGGTCTTCCTCTTTTCCTCTTATTGTTAGGGCCTAACAAGATGATCACTGGCAAAATTTGGAAATGTCATTTGTAGAGTCATTGTCTGCCATCATAGATCAGCATAGAATGGATTTGGGCTGAGAGTTATTAGGTGAATAGCAAGGACAGTTACATCTACTCCTATAGTCCTATGAGGAAGATTCTACTATTATCTTTATTTTCACATGAATGGACCAGGAACCAGAGATTTTTAAGTTCATTTTCCAAGGTCATTCAGTATGAGGAGCAGCTATGACCTGAAGTCATCCGACAGTAGAATGCTAACTCTTGTCCTCTCTGTTACATCACCTCTTTTGTAAACTGGGTGGGAGGTTTATTAAAGATAGCAAATATATTGACTAATAAAAATATGTATCTACACAGAATTTTATTGTTGAATTAATTCACATTGAATTCTTCTAGTGATGCTTTTTTACATTTTAAAGCTAAAATGTCTTTACATTTCATTTTCTAAAATGGAGAAATTGAAAAATTTTGCCATTATCCTGCACACAAAGGAGAAGGAGAAGGAAATAATGTGAAAAAATTTATATTTCTGGTGTCATGTATGTTTAAGGCATCTGGATATATTTACTTCTATATATATATATATATATATATATATATACTCATGCATTGCTTAATGATGAGGATACATTCTGAGAAATGTATCATTAGGTGATTTTGTTCTGTGAAAATGGTGGAGTGTACTTACGCAAGCTAAGATAGTTATGATGTTACTAGGCAACACAGTCTTATGGCAGTGTTCTTATATGTGCTCTGTCAGTGATAGAAATAGCATTATGTGGGACAGGGCTGTATGTGTGTTGGAGTGGTACATGTGATGAAGCATAGAGTTGCTAGGATTGAGTCTTTCATTTATTTGACATGTGTTTTGAGCTGTCCACTCATTGATAGGTTGAAATAGCAACAAAGAAAGCAGATACAGATTCAACTTTTGTAGCATTCCACTTGTTCAATAGAGTGACTATTTAGTAAAAGACAATATAGTAACTTCAATGTGTTAGTATTGCATTACTATCCTCATTATTATTTCAAGTGAGTAATTTAACTAAGCATAATTGTTTCTTAAAAATGTAAATCTCATGACTTCTGCCCCTCCCCCCCTAAGATCAAGAAAGCTTGCTAATGGTCAGATGGAAAATGATTATTTCTTTGGATTTAGAAGTTAAGAATATATATGGAGGTTGAGAAAGGACTCAAAAAGCAATAGGAAAATTCTGTTGGAAATGGATAAGTAATAGTTAATAGTAATTCTTTTATTTGCCGGTGAAAATAACTTTCCTCAATATGAGTTTAAGATAAGAGAGCAAATAGTTGGAAATCCTATAGGTGTTCTATAATCAACTTCAGAACATTTCAGTTGACTCTAGAAATATTTGGGCATGGCTTCAACAACAACCATACATATGCAATCACCATCACCCAATTGTTTTTTTAATGGAAATGTTTTGATGGGGATCTGAGATATTTTGGGTCTAAAATATTGTGCCAGTTAGGTTTTGTTTAACACAAACTAGAGTCATCTTAGAAGAGGGAGCATCAGTTGAGGAATTTCCTATATCAGGCGGTCTCTGGGGGGAGCATTTTCTTCTTCGTTGTTATTTGATGTAAGAGGATCTAGACCATTGTGGGCAGTGTCCCTCCTGGGCAAGGAGACCTGGACTGTATAAACAAAGTAGCTGAGCCACATTGTCCCCATTGGTTCTCCTCAGGTTTAGGCCCTTTTCTCTGCCATTTGTAGAGGAAGTCTGACTTGACTAGTCTGGTGAGCAGCCAGATCCCACCCACTATTCTCCTGTTTTGAGAACAGCTTGGTTCTCACTGTTCCATGGAAAACATCATAGCTAGTCAGATTTGGTTTATCATCAGTCCACTTTGAGCATAAAAGATTCACCATGCTGGAGAGCTCACAGCTGCAACCAAGCACCTCTAGATACAGAATCAAAAGTAAGAACTTGAAGCACAGACCAACTAACTATACACACCTGATTAGAAATAGCCAAGCTATATCAACAATAAAAACAGTACCAAACTTCAATTCAAGAAAAGTAGGCTAGCATTTCATATCAGGCATACAATCAATAAAAGAAATCCATGTGCCCAGTCAGAATGCATAAACAGAAATAATATAGAAAAAAAACCACAAGAAGATAATATGCCCTTACCAAATCCTAGAGATTTCCCACTAACCCTAGAGAAGTGTTCTACAATGAAACCTCACGAGAGGATCAGCGGGACACAGAATTTAAAAGAGCAGTTATAAACATAATCAAAGACTTTGATATTAAAGAGCACAAAAACAAACATCTCAGTGTATTCAAAGTGGACGGGATGGGGATAATCTCCTAAATGAAGCTAAGGAAAATACAAATATTTGACTGAATGAAATGACAAAGTCGAAAAGTGTATTTGAAAAGTGAGTTCACATAAGAAATAAAACTGTTTAAGAAAACTCAGACTGAAATGAAGATGGAATTTGAAAACTCAATAAGTCAATTTGAAATGACAGGATAAAGCCTCACCAATGGAATGGAGGGAATAGAAAGCAAAATACTGACTAGACAACAAAACTGAAGCATTGGACTGCTCAATCAAATGTGAAAAAAGTGAATATATGGGAATGGAATATACAGAAATATGAGACACCACGAAAAGACCAAATCTACACATCATAGGCATAGTGGAAGAAGAACCTCAGGTTAATGGCATTGACCAGATCTTCAACAGGATTATAGAAGAAAACTTCCCTAAATTAAGGAAAGGCATACCCTATACAGATAAAAGAAGCATAAAGAACACTAAATAGAAAAGACCAGAATAGAAATTCCTCATGGCATATCACAATAAAAACAAATGTACAGAACAAAGAGAGGGCACTGAAAGCTATAGCTATAAAGCTATAAAAAAACCAACAAGTTACGTAAAAAGGAAATCCCATCAGAATTACATCTCACTTTTCAATGCAAACTATAAAAGCTAGAAGAGCCTGAAGCAAAGTTTTCCAAATTCTAAATGATCATAGATGTCAACCCAGAATACGTTACCCTCAGAACACGAGTATCAGGGTCAAAGGGGAAAGAAAAAATCTTCCATAATACAAATAGGATGAAAGAATTTACGTACACCAAACCAGCCCTACAGAGAGTACTCAAAACAATGGGCTGCATAACTGAATGACCATAACTAAACGGCTACAGAAAGAAAACAAATGGAGGTATAATTATAGAAATACAAAATAGTATTAAGAAAAAAAATGACAGTAAGCAATAAACATCTTTCAGTCATAACTTTAAATATCAAATGGACTGAACTCCCCAGTCAAAAGACCTAGACTGGTTGAATGGATTACCAAACAAAATTCATCTTTTTGTTACGTAGAAGATACTCAGTTTACATTCAGGGATGGACATCATTTTAGGGTGAAAAGATGGAAAAAAAATTCCAAGTAAATGACATTAAGAAATAAGTAGGCATTGTCATTCTAATATGTAAAAACAATAGAGTTTAACTTAAAATTAGTCAGAAGATATGAAGAAGGGCACTTCATTTTGATAATAACAATCAACCAAGGAGGCATTATAATCACGAACATATATGCATGAAACTCTGGTGCACAGAACTGATAAAGGCAGTCGTACTGGACTTCAAGACACAGATTAATTGCAACTCAGCACCAATATGTGATTTCAGTACCACACTCTCTTAAATAGGTAGACTGGACAAAGAATTTTCTGAGAAACATCTGAATTAAAAGATATCATGCATCAAATAACAGATATCTACAGACATTCCATCAAAGTATCAAAGAATGCACATTCTAATGAACAGTTCATGGGAGTTTCTTTAAAATTGTCCACATACTGGGCTACAAAACAAGCCTAAACTAAGACAAAAATAATTGAAATAACTGCATTTATTCTATTGGACCAATGCACTAAAGCTTCAAATCAACAGAAAAAATAACTCTCCTAACTACATGAATTCATGGAAATTAAACAACATATTCCTGAATGATGAATGGGTCAAAGAAGAAATCAAGAAAGAAAGAAATGCATTCCTGGAACTAAATTAAAATAATAACACAACAAAAGCAGTCCTAAAAGGAAAGTTTATCATTGTTATTTGCCTACATTAAAAAATAAGAAAGAATATAGTAAATGATTTAATCATTCGACCCAATAATCTGGAAAAGCAAGAACAAACTAAACCCAAACCCAAAAAATGGGAAGAAATAATAAAAGTCAAAGAAGAAATTAATGAAATAGAAACAAAGAAATCAATACAAAGAATCAATGAATCTAAGAACTGTTTTTTTTTTAAAAAGCAAGATAGAGAGAACCTTGTCCCAGTTAACCAGAAGAAATAAATAAAATAAAATCAGAGTAGAGAGGAGAAATGTCATATCTGACAGCAAAAAGATGTAGAAAATACTGGTGAATAATTTAAGGACATATACTGTATTAAATTAGAAATCTAAAATAAAAGGAGAAATTTCTAAATTCAGTGGAACCACCAAAATTAAACCATGAAGAGATCAACAACTTAGACCCATAACAAGCATGAAAATCAAAACAATAATGCAAAGTCTCCTGAGGTAAAAACAAAACAAACAAAAATACCCAGGCTTAGATGTATTTACAGCACAATTTTGCTTCTCTTCAAAGAAGATCTACAACCAATACTATTTAAATTACTCAAAAGATAGATAGAAATAAAGGGAGAACTCCAAAACTCCTGCTACAAAGCCAGTATTACTTTAATACCAGAACCAGGTAAAGATCCAACAAAACATAAAACTATAGGCCCGTATCCCTTATGAACATAGATGTAAAATTCTCAGCAAAACACAAATTGCATGCAGACACACTTGAAAAAGTTCATCTAACATGATAAAGTTGGCATTATTCGAGAAATGTAGGGATGCTACCATATTCTTAAGTCAATAAATGCAGTAAATTATATAAATAAGCAAAAGACAAAAAAACACATGATCATCTCAATAGGCACAGAAAAGGCCTTTGAAAAATTCCAATGTGCATTTATGACAAAGTCCTAGAAGGAACTGGACTGGAAGAAACATACCTCAACACAATTTGGGTTATATACAATAAACCCATAGCTAACATCATTCTAAACAGAGAAAACTTGAAGTATTCCAATTAAAATCTGGACTCAGACAAGGCTGTCCACTATCACTAATCCTTTTCAATATAGTGCTTAAAATTCTAACTAGAGTAATATGACAAAATTAGGAAAGAACTAATTAAAGAACTAATTAAAAAAGAACTAATTAGGAGTGTTGGAGAGATTGTTCAACAGTTAAGAGCACTGACTGCTTTTGCTGAGGACCCAGGTTCAATTCCCAGCACCTACATGGTGGCTAACAACACCTGTAACTCCAGTTCTAGGGAATCCAACATCATCTTCTAGCATTTGTAGGCATTGCATGGCATGGGTGCACTTAGACATGCACTTAGACTTACAGGCAGGCAAGAGACTCATAAATATAAAAATAATGAATAAAATATTTTAAAAAGAATACTGATTGTAACAGGAGATGCCAGATATCCTTGTTTTCAGATGACACCATATTATACAGAAGAGGTCACCAGAAAACTTCTGGAAATGATCAACACTTTCAGTAAAGTGGCTGGATACAAACTCAATTTACAAAAAAACAGTAGTAGATTTTCTATATACTAATAACAAGCATTCATAGAAAAATGAAAAAAAGGTGTTCATGGAAACACTTCAATTCACAATATCCTCAAAGAAATCTAGGAAGACACCTAAACAAGGACATTAAAGACCTGTGCAATTGAAAGTTTAACACTTTGAAGAAAGATATTTTGGAAGATATAAGGAGATGGAAAGGCCTCCCATTCTCATGGATTAGTAGAATCATGGAAATGACCATCCTATTTGAATAATATATTTGCTCTAATATAATCACAATCAAAATCCCCATGACATTCTTCACAGAAGTAGAGAAAAAGTCCTAAAATTCCTATTGAAACATAAAAGACTCCAGATAGCTGAAGCAATCCAGAACACAAAGAGCAATGCCAGGGAAATTATCATATCAGTTTTCAAACTATAAGTAGAGCTGTAGTGATAAAAACAGTATAATATTGGCAAAAAAACAGACATGTAGATAAATGGAACCAAACAGAATATCCAAAGTTCAGGACACACAATTTCAGGCATCTAATATGTGGCAAAGGTGCCAGAATATACATGGAAAGACAACACGTTCAACAAATGGGTGAAAAACTGGATCTCCATGTGTAGAAGAATGAAATTAGACCCATATCTATCCTCCTGACCAGAAGTCAGCTCCAACTAGCTCATAGATCTCAATGTACAACTGGAAATGCTAAAACTGTTAGACAAAAACATAGGCAGTACCCTACAAGATATGAGTGTCAGAAAGGACTTTCTAAATCAGATTTCTGTTGCTCAGAAACTAAGGTTGGCAATCGTCAAATGTGACTTCATCAAGCTTAAAACTTCCATACAGCAAACTTTAATATTTTAAGCTAACTTTGATTTTTTAAAAAATTTTAAAAATATCACACAAACTTTCTTGCTTTTATCAGCAGAACATGATAAGCAGCATTTAAGCATTTCCTGATGACTCATTTTAATTTTGAAATTTAACTACTGTGGCACAATATAAACAGACTATAATGATGCATTAAATAGCCCTATACAGCTATATATTTTGCATCTTTATGTAATAATTATTGTCTTTCTTTTCAAGTTGTTAAGCTATTAAATTATCTATTTTCTAAGATCGTCCAGATTTCTTTTTATAATACATTTCTTGGAATTAGAAAACTAGATAGCCAAATTGGTTAGAATGATGTCTATTATAAAGTGGATGGTATTTGACTGATGATTGATGGACTTTACTGTTAGGAAAACACATAGTATTGAATCACTAGACACGGACTTTTATTGGGATTCTAAGGAAACCTTTAAAATTTATTTTTAAAAACTTTTTGTTTCCAGGCTAGATAATCAAACCGAAGGCTATGTGCATGCTATTCATGTACTCTATTACTGAGATATACCTCCAGCACCTTAATTTACTTTTAAATTTTCATTTGGATTCTGGATAGTCTATGACTCCCAGTCCTCAGAAAGTAGTATAATTTACTAATATACTAATATTTAAGGTATTAAATAAACAAGAAGTTATAATGATATAATAAGGGCCTGGTAGATAAGGGTTTAAATCTTGCTTTGTCCCTTAATAACTTGAATAAGTCACCCAGCATTTCTGAGTTGCATGTCCCTCACTTGGCAACAGTCATATGTGATTAGTTTCTAGAGTCTTGAGAGAATTAAATCAAATACTCTGCCTGAAATTCTTTGTGTATAAAAGAGACTTAAAAAATGTTAGTTATTTTAATGACTAGAGGAGGTTGGCTGTTTGCATATGAGTCTAAAATGTACTTCTATTACATGTCTTATCAAACAAAAAGTTTGTGTAGCATATGGGAAGAAATAGGTTAGTTCTCAGAGAGGGATACCGGTTCCCTTTGAGGAACCAAACCGTATTGTTTACCATATGCAAACCCATATGCAAATGGCACTTTTAATATATTAACTATCTTTATTGCTATAATTTTTATAATGAAAATTTCTATCCACTCTTTAGAGCATCATTGTATTACTGACCAGATGGCCAGAAGCCCAGACACAAGGTTCCAATTTTCAGTGTCTCCTGCCCTACATTGATCCCCTCTCCCGGCTTTTATCCTTTGCAAAAGGAAATTTTAGTGGCACATGGCTTATTAAAAGTCGACAAGAATAATTTAACCAAATCCAGGGGGTCAGGAAAGGTAGGCCAGGATTAAGAACCTAAGCCTACATGGTATTTGTTTAAAAGGCAACATTAACTCTTTGAGTTTTGAAGGACCGATTACCTTGGAGTGACTTTCCAGCCTAGAAACATGGCCTTTGACTCCAGTCTCTGTGGAGTGTACCTTGAGAGCAGCACAAAATCCTTTCAGAAACTAAGAATCTGATCTTTCCTGAAGGAAGTTCTCCCCTCTCCCCGGCCCAACCAAGGGCTTTCTCATCCTATTAAAGTTCTCTATTCTCTTTTATTAGGGGGCAGGGATCCACAAACTTTAGTCTATTAACCAAATCTGGTTTACATTCTTCTACAAGTTAACAATAGTTGTTGCATTTTTAAATAACTGAAAGATAGCAAAAGAACAGTATTTCATACTATGTAAAAATTATTTAAATTTTAATGGTTAATTATTTAAATTTCAATGGTTAATTCCTGCAAATAAAATTTAACAGTGTCAGTCATTTGTTGTCTAGACCTTACTTTGCACAGCACAATGTAGGGGTGGTGAAAGAGACAACCACTGTGCCAAGCCTAAAATAGTTATGATCCTGACTTTTGTCAAAATTGTTACTGATCACTGCCCGAGGGTGCTGCCTGTGTCTTTTATCTCACCCCAGTAACATTCATCTGCTAATCCTCTTTTTATAAAGAAGAACCTTGGTAAAGCAACAGACTAACATTTATGTGCTTTAAAACAGGGCATGTAATGGAAGTCATTAAAATCTTTTGCAGATATGACTGCATTACTCAATATTAATTGTTCAGTGCTGAATTCCCCAAATTTCAGTGACAGTGCAGAGTTTAATCATAGGCATGTTCTCTGGGTATGTTCCGAAATAAAGCCCTTCTGCACATTGCTCCTAACTACACCACAACTCTGAAAGCCCCCCAGTGGATTTATTTAATCTCCATTCTCTTAGGAATACTTGGTAATCCACCTGGACTAATATTTGTTATGGCTCCAGTCATTTTCTTTCCTTTATCCTGGGGAGAGAGAGAAGCGGTGGGAAGGAGCACTTTGCTCCCACACTGTGAGAAATGGGAAAACTGTAATCAGTCACTTCCTTTGTGTGAAGCAGGAGTAAATTTATCAAGTGCCCATGTAGAGTGACCATGCTGAATTTAGCTAAACACACACATACTTAAAAGGCACAGCCTGGTTCCTTTGGAGCCTGTGCCTAAAATTAGAACATGAGGGCCAGACTGGTGGTGTTTCTGAGCAGAGAATGAAGCCCTCAGCCCAGCTGCCTCTGTCCTCTGTGCCCATCCCTGCTTCCACATCCTTCTGCTTAGGAACACTACAAGTATCCCAGAGCATCATTCTAACCTTCAAATCTGCAGTACTCACTGAACCTTCACTTAAATGTCCTGCAGGCCAAACTCTTCAGACGAATCCCACCAAACTCAAAACCTCAGAAAAAGTCTCACTTTTTAAAACATCCAAATTAAGTATTCTAAAGATGCCTCTAATTTCATAGTCTAATCCTGATCACAGACTCATAGAGTTTGTTCTTGTACATCTAGTTTGTATTTTAAGTATTATGTTTGTGATTTTTTTTTTCTGTCCTAATTACTTAACTGAATATAAACTTTTGAGTCTATAGCTTGATTTCTAATTGAGAAGACACACACACAGACATACACACAGGCACACATGCACACACACACACACACACAAACACACAGAAGGAAAAGGAAAGAGAGAAAGACAATTGATCTTCATTATTCATAGACTCCATATTTGTGAATTCTTCTACATTCAAAATTTATTTGTAATCTCAAATCAATATTCTAATCATTTTCACTTATTTGTGGACAAACACAGAATGGTGAGAAATTTAGGTTGCCCATTGGCCATGTTTGATATCTTCTTGTTTAGGTTTTTATATTATAAACAAATATCCTTTGTATGGGCTCTTTAGTGTCATGCCTTTCTTTTTCCTTTTTGTAACTTTTTCTTGGGTGAGTTTGCTATTGAAAATGTCCCTGAGTGTTCTAGTAAATGATGTCTAGTGGCCCTAAGTGTAGGGCCACCTCAAGGTAGCTGTGAGGTGGAGAAAATATGTGCTATATAAGCTTTGCTCAGGCATGAATTAAGGTACTGTTGGCTATGAATGAGTTCAGCATCAGTGAATCCACAATGTTTATTAAATATGATGCCCTCAAACATAGTCACACATAAATCAAGGTTATTTATTGATTGGTAGACAAATAAACAAACAGAATCCATGAGCACAGGTTCAGATAAACCTTACCCTGAATTTCTGTAGAAGCAATTGTTCAGTATTCACTAATTCAATGCTCATAGTTTTAGAATATAGCTGCTGTCAATAGACACATGCATACGTGCACACGCACATACACACACACTTTACCTGCCCAAGAAAGTGAAAGGAAGTGGTAGCTTCTTCGTGAGCATTTTTCTATGTGCTACATGCCCTATGTACCTGGGAATTCCAATACCCAGTGCCTTGGTTACGTATCTCATTCTACATATTCTGTACCCTCTGGAAACACAACAGTGGCTACTGACATTGTATTGATGGTCAGACAAGCTACAAAAAAGTTCAAAACTAGCACGCCATTTTGATGCAAACTTGAAGATAGCTATTTTCAAACCATAATTTTCTCTACTTCAGTCTGAATCATTAGTCTGCTTTTACTTCAATGTCAGTGTCAATAGTGAAAATAAAAACTCAGAGCCTGAAAATATATGGTCCACCTTCCACCTCTCCTCTCTTGCCCATAGTGCATGCTGCTAATTGTTTGTGGTATTGCAACCTGCTGTGATTATAGAATCATCTCCAGCACGGTGCTGTGGAAAGACACTAATAACACATTAGATTCGGGAAGCTGATTGGAATGTTCTTCGTTAAACAAAACAGGTTCTCTTCTTCTTTGATGGACTTTAAATTGTATGCACAGTGTGCATTCTGTGTTACTCAATAAAAAGCTTCTAGGAAGTAACTGAATATTGTACATTATAAAGCCAGCACATGTGATACAGAAGAGTAGCATAAATATGCATCAGCACCTGCTGGTCAGGGTGGGATGCCTTCACAGTGTGCAGAGAAAATGTGCTCATAGTAACCAATACCACTAGATAGTATTTCCAAGAGTCAGGTTCACCCTGTTGCTTTTGATTGCCAAGAATAGTAAGGTTAAGCACAGCAAAACTTAATTGACACCCCCTATTTGTCCCCACATTTCTGTCAAAATGATTCTCCATCAATTATACATATAAATATATATAAAATATGTGTACAAACATATACAGCATCTCCATTTAAAAGGAAACTCAAGATGTAAAAATTAATGTACTATCTTAGTACATTATAAAATCAAATTTACTTAAAGTTTTCTATAAGAACTCACGGATAGTGCCGGAAGCTAAATGAATATTTTGAATAAGTGAGTAAAGGCTGCTTGAAGATATGCAGGTTTTGATGGGGGTGTGTGTTTTCAAGTTTTTTAAAATGTCCTTGCATTTAATGAATATAAATATAGGATATTTCTTTTTCTTCTCTGTTGCCATTATAACAAATTATACTGAATCTCCCTTCCATATGTACTGAGGATATCACGGGTAGTTAAGTTTTGTAGTATGAGAACACTACCATGCTCAGATGTAAGAAGTTCAGTTTGATCCGAAAAACGAAACCAAATTCTCTTTTATGCGGTTTAAAGCTCCGCATCGCTCAGCTAGGGGCTGACCTAAGACTTCCCACATCAGGGAGGGGATGCCTCAGCACTTTCAGTATTCTTTGCTTCAGTTCCTCCTTCCTTGGTCTTTTGTTTCAGGTTCTTCTGGGTATAAGGAAAAGGGAGATCAGAGAAAAGTCAAAATATTACTGTCCTTGTTCTGCAGTGTTCTCTCATGAGAACCGTTGAGGGTTCTCGCAGAGCTTTTCCTACACTCAGTCACTTGCATCCATGTTGAAGACCTCTGACAGGAAATTTACAGCTCTTCTTAATCACCCGCCCAGGGACCAACGTTGTTGTCAGGAATCCTCTCATGCCGGCAAGAAACCCGCGAAGAGAAAATCATTTCATAATACTCTGTTCCAGTTCTCTCATGTGATAGTCTCATGACTTTTAGGGAAACACACATGCCCTATCTTTCTACCTCAGACACGTGTGCTGTTTTTGCTCTTCATTCCCTGTTTTCAGACAGGGGTCAAACACTGGTCTTCATGGTCTACAATAAGGCATATATTGGATTCTCTAAAGAGCCTTCTTTAGATGTTATTATCGTTTTTCTTTCTGATTTTTTAAAAAATTGAGACAGGGTCTCCCTGTAGCCCCAGCTGGCCTGGAACTTTCTATGTAGACCAAAATCACAGAGATGGGCCTTCTTCTGCCTCCCAAGTTCTGGGATTAAAGGCATGCATCACCATGCCAAGCTTTCTTTAAAAAGAAAATCTTTACCTGTATAAACCTTTGTTCATTGGCAAAAAATCTCAAAGCAAAAAATAAAAATAAAAAATAGGGGATGGGGTGAGAAGGATAAAGGACAAAAAACAAGTAGTTAGAGTTCAGTGAAATGAACAGAAAAGTCACACAGCACTCTTTGCTAAGAAGAGTTCATTATCCTCTTCTTTCTGATAAATATTTTCTGAATTTCTTCTCTTCTAGAAGGTAGATGCAACCATGAGCCACGGTTACAGGAGAGATTTTGCCAACATCTTAGAAAACCCTGTGGAGACACTGTGTTTGATGCATCTGACTCCCATCATCCTCAGCTTCAGTGGTCATCAGAAAGCAGAAAGCTAAACCAGCATCCCTGGGGCATTTGTAAGTAAATCCAAGCCTACTACTATGTGGTTGGTTTGTATTGAATTTATAAACTCACAGAGATAAGGATCATCAATATCAGTCAATTCAGCCACATGATGGTTGAGCTTCCTCTGCAACACCAAGCTGGTAATTTATTCAGCTTCAACACTTCCAGTCATGGCAACAACTCACTGAATTTGGAAACAGCTTTAGTTAGAAATCTGCCCATGTTTCAAGCTAAAGTCTGCTCTGTAATTTTTACCCAACATCCTTCCTTATTCTGTTCTTTGAAGCTAAACTGGACAAGCTGTTCTGTCCTGAAAAGTGTTTTACGTGAGAACCTTTAAATATTTGAGGATAACAGAGATTTTTAAAAAAATTATTTCTTGAAGACCTAGCTTTCACATTCATTTAAAATGCTCCTTAATGAGAGTGTTTCAAATACTCTCGGTGTAGGGGTCTGCCTAGACACAATTCATTTGCCAGATGGCATAGGACCTACACTGAGTAGAGTGGCTATTTTGGGATATACTGCTTTCAAAACACATCCTGCTTCCGCTGAGCCTCTTTTCCTTGCAGAATCCTATTCTTTAGAACTCAGACATTCTGCTTTACCTGTTCCTCTCTACCTTTCTCTATTCAAAAGTGTCACTTTTATCATGTACAACTTTATTTTGTCAGTTACCTCATTGTATGGTGAATTAATTAACGTTTCTTACTAACTGCTAAGTTCTTGAGGTAGGACAGTGTGCCATTCCTCAAGGTTTCCCTGTACGTCTAGCACAAGCTGGAATTTGATCAATGATGTTAAATGAATAGACAAGTCACCATATCCCAAGTTTCCCGGCTGTCTTAGCATTCTGTCACATGGCTACACCAGGCTGAGCACCTTGCCCACTGTACGTTTCTGGGTCCTTTTTACTTTTTCTCAGCTAAACCAGGTGTGTTCCATTATATTTACCTTTCACTGCCTGTATAAATCTATGCATATATTGGAAAGTTGAGATCTAAAAACCATATTTCAGTGAAAAGAATTCTGAATTATTTTAAGCCAACTGCTTTTAGCTATTTTATTCAACACTGAGGATTGAACCTAAAGTCCCACGCATGCTACTCAAGTGCTCTATTGGTGACCTATACCCCTATTCTTAAGCTGTTTATTAATTCAGAGCAGGTCTTATTTTATTTGTTATTTATTCACAATCTCCTAAAATCTCCTAAAATGTCCCCAAAGAGAATCTAGGCATTAACAAATAACAAATAACAAAGTTAAGTACCTTTTCTTTGGGCTTTTGTTTTATGCTCCGAGCAGAGAAGACTGTGGAAGAAGAAAGCTTCTTCCTATTCCCCGACCATGTGTTTTGGAAGATGGAATCCCTTTGTTGATTCATGTCCACAGCTCTTCAAATAGGTTCTTTTGCTGTGCTTCTTCCCCCAAGACCACAGCAACTTGCTCATTTCTGAAAGCAATCATTTGGTGCAAAGTGAAGCAAAATACCATCTGAACAACCAAAGCGTTTTCTCAGTTGTTGAACACTGGGTCGAAAGAACAGAAACTTATTCCTCCTGGGCTACTTGGTTCTTTGTTTTTTCAAGTGGGTGGCAAATAGAAGGAAGTGAAAATAATCTTGGGCAAGGCACTGTGGTTCAGGCCTGCAATCCCAGCATTGGGAGGTAGAATCAAGAAAAACAGATCAACTCTGGCTTCAGCTACATAGTATGAGACCAGCCTGAAGTACACAAAAAAGCAAACGAATAAACAAACATAATCTTGATGAATTCCATTTATAGTTTCTGTAGTGCATCTGGTAGGCCCAAAGAGTTCGTTATGCCAGGCCATATTTTTAAGAATATGGCATAGGCAATGCAAGTTACAATCTACAGTAGTCATGTATCCTTGAATTATTTCCATTTACCAAGCCATTGTTTATTGTGTGCTTGTCACTCTCAGGATCCATGTTCCTTTCTTGATGGAGAAGTACCTCCAATTATCTACTGCATCTCTGGGGAAAAAGCCAGGTCAGGTTAAATGTAAACTTATTGGACTTAGCTGTTTAGAATTTGATGGTTTAGATGGCTAAACACTAAGAAGAAAGAGAAATAAATATGAGAGATGAGGGAAAGACAAATGGGATGAGTCTGGAGAAGCTTTGCCTGTGGCCTGAACTATTGCTTTGAAGTATCTAGAGTCCTAGTGAGTGGACTGTTAGAACCAAAGCTGAATTTTCACAGCCTTGTTATATCCATTCAGAGCAAAAGTATATTCCTTTCAAAAGTCTGACTTCTATTTATTATCAACATTTTAAATAGTTCTTCTCTATCCCTATAAATACCCCAAACTCAAAGTTTACCTTCTTCCTAGAGTTTAGCACATCACTGGTGCTCAATAAATGTTTAGCAGTCAGGATACTTATGTTTAACAGCTGCAACATTGACTCCAAGGACAGCTGCATTTTAATGGTGTGTGAAGTGATTTATGTATAAGCTGCTAAAACTCATAACTAAAGTACTTAGCACTCTAGGCTCCTCTGGGACCAAAGGTGATAGATTAAGGTAAAATAGTTTTATTATTTAATTCCGAAAGAGGTAAATTACACTGGCCAAATGCTCTTTGATGTGACTGGCGAACCACTGTGGTCTGATGCCCTGCTGCCATCAGGAAGCGTGGTCCAGTGGTTGGAGCTGTGGCCAGGGAGGCAGGAGTCCTGGGTGCTATTTCTGGTTAACTCACTGACTTCCTGAGTGACCTTGAACAATTCACTTTAACCTCTTCATACCTTAGAGTACTTCCATAGGAGTTGAGCAGGAGATGCTTTTCAAGGTTCTACTCCGAAAAGACATTTTAAGGGTAGAATTTGAAATGCTTTCTTTGGTGATAACATTTTTGTAGGAATGGGTAATTTGTTTTCCCTCCGAGCTGCACTGTTGGCTGTTAGAAAGGCAGTGCATATTAATGTGTCCTTAGGCCAAACACAAGTTTTCAGCCATGGATACAAGAGTCTGTATGCAGAACAGACCCATACCTCTGCCAATGTATGTCTCTGATCTCAGGCTTACTTGCCCATGCACACCTACTATGACTCTGCCCTTATCATTTTTTAAAAAGATTTTGGAGAAACTATATGAGCCTTTTCCTGAACTGTTGGTAGGAATGTTAGGATTATGAATTGCCTCTGGCAGACAGAGAAGAACCAGTTCACCAGTTTGTGAAAATAGCAGATCTTCAAATTCAAAGTTTCTACAGACTCCTCAGTTGAGTAACATGTGGAGGACAATGAAAAGGTTCTTCCTTTGTCTTTTTGACCTAGTGAGCTGCTGACTAGTACTGTCTTGCAGACGGAATAGATAGCATTTCCATGTCTTCGGAGGCCAGATCTGACTTCTGTGCTTACTGTTAACTCCTGGAGTGGCCTTTAGGCAGACACCTTCTCCATGAAGGCTAAGTGGGCATGTAACAACGTTGATTCCATGCAAGTTCTTAAAATAACATAAAGTGTGAGGTACAAGGAGGAAAAAGCACAACAGGAAATCATTGTTTAAAATATATTTTGTTTTCATGAGTAATACATTAAAATGTTCCAGTGAAATTCTTTCCCAAGTATTTGTTATCAGTTATCAAAATATTCTGGGCTGTTATGGGATGTGGAGAGTGTCACTGACTCTGATCCTCATTTTAGCCATCACTAGGAAGACAGTTTTTAGCAGGTACATACATAGTTCAATGATTCCTGTACAGGGAAATTGAAATGACCTTGAAGGGGAAAAAGGATTATATGAGCAACATAAATATACTCAGCTACTTTTTTGAGTTTATGGCTGCTGAGTTGCCAACATATTTTTTTCTTATTGATGGTGGTTATAAACTGCATTATGATTGATTGCTATTTTGGGATTCTTTTTAAATCTCATTTTCAATTTGTGCTTTGTGTATTCAGAGAAACAGTGCTAACATTGATAAGATTCTCACACATGTGGATTGAAAGGCAAACAAATAATGGGTTAGCCATTTATTTTCAGCTCTAATCAAGGAATTACTGATTCTTAGTTTGCAATAAAAAATCATTAAGCATAGAAACCTATTTCAGTATTGAAATTCTTATAGGAAAAATAAGTTTGATATTGTGAATATGAAGCTCTGTTTATAGCACAATAGTGACTAAGATTAATACCGATTTAATTTTTCTCTTTACCTGGGACTTTTGATTAATCTGAGTGTTTTTTTTTTTTTCAGATTTTGGCAGAAAAGCCAACACAGAGTTTAGAGTAAACGCTAAACAAACCCTCACCAAAGAGTGCATATATACATAAAACATATATACTTGTAAATGAAACAAGTTGCTAATGACTGAGAAAATTCAGTGTTGATTTCACTGCACTGATCATGCAGGAATGTAAGAAGGGCATTAATATATCAGTAATGTTCTTCATTAGTCTATGGAAGAGGGATTAAAGAGAAAGCTGAAGTACTAGTTTTCTAACATGTAGTCTTTGAAATCTTTGTGACATTAAAATCACAGAAAAGCTAAATTAGTTCATTGCTTACATTTTTAGTGTGAAAACAGTTTGGCAGCCTTATGGAGTAGATACTACTAACCCCAAAGTCAAGTATGTAATTTGTCCATGATCACACAGGTAATATGTAGTAGAACTGGGAAACTAACACAACCTGATTCTACACTGTAGTCTGCAAACTACCATTCAGTTTTTCTTCTCTTGGAATTTGGTGGATGCTGCAGAAATTGTCCAACTGCATCAAGGCACTACCTGAATTTAGACCTGTATGCTAATGTCTTAATTAAGGAATTTACTTTTGGGATATATTGACACATGTGTTTTCCCTGTCTGTGATACACATGGATTCACACACACACATACACACATACGAACACACAAATCAGCTTATAAGGGAATAATGGTGTCATTGAATTGCAACTATAAATTGTTTTAATCAATACATTAATATATTAAAAATATTGTGTATTAGTGGGATGTTATGTAATGTTTCAACATATGTGCATCATATAATGTTTAAATCATGTTAGACCTAAATAATTTATGAAATTCTCATTCATGTCAAGAATCCTGAGGGTCAGAGTTCTTACCATGCCACCAACTCCCATGAATGCCATCAAAATAACTGGATTATTTATAGCATTACAAGCAACCTCCATTCATGTTTGTGTTAATTTCCTTCTTCATGCACATGCCAGGGGGTCACGAGTAAAGGGTGCCAAGTGATCACACAGCACATATACTGGGGGTTCTCTAGGAGACAGTGCCAGGTGAGCACACAGGACACATAACATGTGTATGTCACAGCTGAGAATTCCCAGCCTTTAAAGCTGAGGACCAAACCTCTATCTCTATTATATTGATCAGCAAACACATCTTCCTGCTGTCTAGGAAAAAACACTAGTCCTATCTTCCAAGGTTGTGTTGCTTGAATATCTTGAAAAGACATTTTTGGAAAGATAGCCTTTGAATCAAAGTTATTAAAGCTCTGATCATGAGACATAAGCATGAGAAACTGTCTCTTAAGTGTCTTATTTCTTGTAATCCATGTTACCAACACTTGACCCATACACAAATTCTGCAAGGTTAATACGGCATATTTTTCTTACATGTGTTTCAATGAATAGATTTTGCTGCATGTAAAGTGATTTTGTTGGCTAGATCAAATAGGGAGCTTCTTACTTTGAAAATGTAGTTGCTAAGAATTTGAGTGTTTCATACAAATTCTAAGTATTCAAACTGATATTTGAAGGGATTAATTCTTGTAAAAGGAATAATTAAAAAATTAAAAATTATTTTCCCCAGTACTTTTGAAAGATTTTATTTTTATTTTTCATGATGTGGGAATATGTGTATCTATGTTTGGGTGTGTGCACATGAGTGGAGGTGCCCGTGGAAACCACAGGTTTTAGAATCCTCAGACAGTGGAGTTACAGGCGGTTGTGAGCCACCAAATGTGGTTGCTGGGAATTGAACTCAGGTCGTCTGGAAGAGCAACAACAAGTGTTCTTAACCACTGAGCTGATATTCCAGGTCCCAGACTATTACAGAGTTCTACAGCTGGTCACACACAGTGATTGCCTATGCAATGCCCAGTCCTGTAGATGTGACACATCTATGATGGAACCTCCAGCCCTAAGGATCATGGAACACAGTAGAGAGGAGTAGAGAGAATACTAATGCATCTCTCAACTCTCATCAATGAAGCCCCCTCCTGTAACAGGTCTGTGAACACGAAAGGACACAGATAGTCAAAGCATAGAGAATAAGAGTCTGCAGAGTGTGGGTCCTTAGACAGGACTCCTATATTAAACTCCACCCACTCAGGACCCAGGGACCATTGTGGAAGAAGGAATGGAAAGATTGTAAGAGCCAGGGAGGAGATGCATGACCACAAGGAAATAGAGTCCTACAGGCTTCTAGGACCTTGCTCATATGAATCTACAGCATGCACAAGACCCATGCAAACCCAAGAAGACTAAACTCAAGCGCAGAACTGTGGAAATGGGAAGCAGGCCCCAATCTTAGCCAAAGAACTATTGGCAGCTAATCACTGTTGGGTGAGGAAGCACTGCTCTTAAAGGGAGAAACTCTAGAGAGGCTCGTTAGACCCCAGTGGATGAACTTGCACCGAGGGACATTTGGGACACTGCTATGACTTGATAGGCCTTAACACAAAAACAGAATGCATGCATTCCAGTGGAAGGAGGGTGACTATGGAGGGTGCCGATGGGGAAGGGGGTATACAGATGATTAAGATGTTCTGTATGAAATACACAAATTCAATCAAAAATTAAAAAAAAAGAGTAGCGCCCTGATTATAGGCCAAGTGTAAGCCTGTATGTTGGCAATCTGGCAGTTGATGGAGGAATATAGGTAAAGATAATACCCTTGTTTTCTTTCTATCATAATATAATATGGGGAGATCATCTGAGTTGATACACTATGTAGGAACAGACCTCCTATGATAAGCAACAACATAAATTTATCTCATAAAACATTGTAGAATGATGTGTTATATTCCCAGGTATTTAAGTTCTATATGTGTTCATTGTGACACCAAGGTATTCTTTGTGTATGTGTGTGTGTTATATTTAGATACATGTGTGTGTAGAGGACAGAGATTGATGTCATGTCTTCTATCATGGTCTACCTTATTTAAATTATGTAAAAAAATTATATCTAGTTATTGTGTCTGTGCATACTCACATGTACAACACGTATGTGGAAGTCAGAGGACAATTTGTGGGAAGTAGTTTTCTCTTTCTACCATGTGGGTCCAGGGGATTAAAGTTGATAGCATGTACCTCTAACCACTGAGCTGGCTCACCAGACCCTTTATTTTTCTCATTGAACCTGGAGCTCACTGACTCAGTACACTAGCTGGCAAGTGAAATTCAGGGCCACTCTTCTCTCTCCCTCCCTAGTTCTGGGATTACAGGGGTTTACCATCATTCCCCACTCTTTAGGTGGGTGCTAGGAATCTGAACTTAGGTCCTCATGCTTGTATGGTAAGCACTTTATAGATGAATCTGTCTTCCCAGGTACCCAAATACTTTTTAATGAAGGAGTGAATTTAAGTTTCAATGAATGTGGTTTACAGGAATGTCATAGTAATTTGACCACTACTATCACTAAACCCTTCTGTTTTGAAAAAAGCTGGTGAGAGTTTAACCCACTTGATGAATAAAATTAAGCTACAGAAAAAGATTTTACTCCCTAGTGTTAATTAGCAAAGAAGAGACATTAGTATGTTTTGGTTGTGCAGGAGGTATAAGGACTAGGGATAGGATGGCTCACTCTTTTATCACTGATCTTATATGGAATACTAAAGCCAGGAAGTAGGTCTCAGGCAGCTTCAGGTGAATTCAAACAGGTAAAGGAAAGTGAATAGTGTTGAGTGTTTAACTTCCAGGTAAGTACTCTTTGGGTCTATGGCCATTTTGGCACCAAATGAGATTGCTGTTTCTCATATTAAGAAGCTCTTTCATTTTTTAATCAATTATGGACACAAGCTGAAAATAGCTACAGTTGTACAACATCCAAGATATATTTGTGGTAACTTCTGAAAGAGTTTTATCTTACCCATTATTTGGTTGTCTTAAATACACAAGAACATATAACCTACAGCATCTTTGTAGTAGTGGAACAAGGTTTGAACCTTGAAACATTTAAACCTTATCCTTCAACAAAATGAAGCAAAATGAAGTTAGTAGAATGCTTGCATCAAAAGTAGTCTCAAAGGTCAAGTCTCAAAGTAGTCTAAATGGTCAAGGTGTTAAAGGTGAAGAATGAAGCTTCAGATACTTGTTTTTTTGTAGATTCTTGTTTCCCTAGCAAGTAGAGACAGCCATTCTGAGGCAGGCTTTCTTCCAAGTGCATTTCATAACTCCTTGTTCATCTAGAGATGACTCAGAGCTGATAACTGTAAGGTAATGTTATAAACTTATATGGGTTCTTAATCAATGCACAGTTATTAGTTGGGAGTATATTTGAATGGCTGATTTTCAGATCTCATCTCCTTCCTAGCAGCTTTTAGATCAGAGATGTGTGTCACAGAACAAATGGGAATTCAGAAGGAAAGATCGATATGGTCTTAATTTAATTTCATGCCTAAGATATTACTCTTCTATTAATTATTCCTTTTCTACTGTTTATACTAACACCTGAAATATTATCATAGCAACAAAAATGACAAAAGTAATATATTTTTCTCACAGCTTCCATCAGTCCTAATAGAAACTTGCCACAGACACATTTGGCTAAATACTATCTTTGTGGGGAAGGTAGGATTGACAAATATATTTGGGCATTTAAGCTTGAATCTCACATCAGCAATGTTATGATTTTTTTAGGCATAAAATATGCCCTAAATGTGACACAGGACTTACACATAGTAAAACAATTAGTTGTTTGCATGAAATTCAAATTTGACTAGAGAATAGTAATTTTATAAATATGGAATCTCTTGGGTGAGGGGACATCAATAATTGAAAGGAGGCGGATGTGTCTGCTGAGGTATCACACAGGCTTCGACAGTGTGTTCACTGTTCATCACACCGTATGGAGGCCACTGAAAAGACAGAGATCATTGGTGCTCACCTCAGTCCTTGATCCTCATGGTCTAGATTTCCTTTTCACTGTTGAAAAAACCCGCTAAAACCAACCCCAAATCTCCAGAAAACGCTCTCCTTCTGGAGACGGATTTATTACTGGCCCCACACGTGTGCGCCACTAGATGGCAGTATGAGCACATCATTCCCCGCCCCCTCCCGCATTCTGTAGCCTGTTTTCTGTACCTTGTCCTTTTTCTCTTTACAGGTTTCAGCTTGTCACTTTTCTTTCCCCTCTTTGTTTTCTATTTTTACTTTTATTCAAATGCGAGGAGAACCAGCTGGTTGGGAATGTCATGCCGTGCTCCACAAGCCATCACAGGAGGGCTGCAACTCCATAGCCTAGCTAGCTGTTGTCTAGTCTGCAGTCAGTGGCTGGTTCCAAGCATCAAGGGCAAAATACTCTTGCATGGGATGCTGTGGTGTTTGACGCTGCTTTGCTGATCCCAGAGTTCATGAGTGATGAGTTGCACGGAGTGCCAAGAGGTGGACACGCAGATCAGGGTTACTTCTCCCCATGCAGATGGACCTGCAGTGATACTGAATTTCAGTGGTCGTGCTGTGTTCCTTATCAAGATATCAACTGTATTTTTACCCATCAAAACAAAACACACTACATTGCAAAACTATACACATTGATTGCCGTGGAGAATCCAGCGGGAGTTTTAGTTAGTACTCTCCTCTCACAGACTCCTTTTGTTATTATTTGTTTGGCTTTTGAGACGGGGCTTTCTCCATAGTCAGGGCTGCCCAGGAACTCACTCTGTAGCATATGCTGGCCTTGAACCCCCTTCAGTCCTCCTCCTTTAGCCTTCTTAGTCCTGGGATTATAATCAGCAGCCAAACCCAGCTCAGATCTTCAATCTGTACTCAGAAATCCTTAGAGAGTTTTAATGTCACTAAGTAAATGAGGAACTTATGCATTTTGTTCATTATAAGGGAAGAGGAGGAGGAGGAGGAAGGGGAAGGGAGAGGGGGTTGAGGAGGAGTGGGAAGAACTGTGAAGACTATGAGTGTATGAATTCAGGTTCTTTGGTCTCATCCTTACTGACTACGTCTTTCCCACGTGATCATAGACTCATCAATCCTTCCTCTCCATTTCCCTTTTGGTTTCATGGCCCACAACCAGTGTGAACACTGTCCAGATGGCTGTGCTATTGATGTTGCCTGATACCTTTTCCTCAAGAGATGCAACTTGTTCCACCTGAATATTTCGAGGAGCTAATAAACAGGATTCTTTTTGCATTATTGCTAAATTCAAACTATGTGAACTCTCATTTACTTTAGAACCATTTTTCACCTGTTCCTGAGACGTATAGAGGGTTAAAGGCAGTCTTGTTATCGTAAAAATCCCCCATACTTTGGCTAATTCTTAGGCACAGAATACGTCATGTATCTGATTTTTGCTTGGAAACGTTTTAAAAGAAAAGGAATACCTTGTATAAAATTTTACTTAGTAATTATCTGTAAAGCTGTATATTTTATCTGCACTGGAAAATGGTTTTCCTTGAAGGAAACTATCATGTTGTATATCAAAGAAAATTCCAAATAAATGGACACAAATTACATTTTGGTATTTTCCATGATCTGATATATAAGCTTGAATTAGTCTCATTGACTTGCACATACAGACGACATTTAATTGATAAGTATTTATTGTCTATGTGACCACTATTGCTCAAAGAGCTACAAAAAAAAAGAAAACAAAAAGAACAAAACAGTCATGGCCCTAACTTTCATGGGACTTACAGTACATTTGTGGTTTATGGAATGGGAGCTGTGTATCAGAGTGATTATGAAATCAGAAGCAGTGTAATATAGAGAAAAAAGAACAGAAATTAATATTTTATGACTGTTTCCAATTAAATAGCTACATTATTTCATTTTTCTCTTTGTTTTACCATAGCATCTGAAACAATGAAGACATAGATCTACACATTTACTACTTTTAAACAATTATTTGTAAGTTTTATAGTGTAGGAAAATGTCAACAGATCTTCTAGCATACTTACTCAGAAACAAACATTTATTGAAATACTTTTCAGCACCAGATGTGGGATGGATACAGTAGTAAATATGATGAATAATATTCTTGCTGTCATGGAGATGAGATTTGGGTAAATGTAACAATTATCAAACATGAATTTTACTATTTAAGTAGTTATTATAGTGAAAAGGAGATTCTTATTTCTTGTGAAAGAAAAAAGCATCCTTATATCTGTATTCCTTAAATTAATGACCCATCTGAGCAATTCTGGGAGAGTGGGTGTGCTCAGACCATGACCCCAGCAATCTCTGTCTACAGACAGGTTCCAAAAAGAAGTAGTTTGGTTCTTATGCCCATAAAAGTTTGCTCTCTTTAATCCTCTAATATCAAAGGAAATTCCAAATAAATGGACACAAATTACATTTTGGTATTTCCATGGTCTGATAATTCAGCTTGAATTCAACTATACATTCATAATTAGTTTTATTGACTTGCACATACAGACGACATTTAATTGATAAGTATTTATTCTCTATGTGACCACTATTGCTCGAAGAGCTACAAAAAAAAAGAAAACAAAAAGAACAAAACAGGCATGACTCTAACCTTCATGGGACTTACAGTACATTTGTGGTTTATGGAATGGAAATTGTGTATCAAACAGTGATACACATGTTATAATAAGCATACAGAAAACATCTGCAGGACTATGATATCCATATACTCATTTCCTTCTGTTCCGGGTGTTTTTAAACTAATCTGTTTATCTATCTGTATCTATTTACTCATCTGTTACTTAAATTTCAGAAGAAGATTAAGAATAGAAAAATAGTATCCTAGAATTCAGAGAGGTAACTAAAGTATTGTACACTGCATATTAAATATAATATAATATTAAATGATAACAAAATGTTTTCACAAAGGTGGTGGCCAAAAACCTCCTTTTCAAATTCCAGATAAAATGCTGATGGACAATTTTCTTGATATACAAAGCATTATGAGATGGCAGTTTTTATAGATTACTGAAACCATATGGCTTCAGTCATCTCTTTGGCCATATTTTCAGAAAATCTTATTCCTATTTCGTTCCCAATTTTGAATTTGTGAACTCAGTGAAACTAAATATATAGATGTAAATGTAGAACAAAGTTTAAGTCCTAAACACAAAATGTGTTTGATTTTTCTTGATTGCTGCCACTGTGAGATGGTAGGTACACTGTAGTTGGTGGTTTCTAGGCTTCTTTGCAAGTGTTGGAGTTCCCACCAAAACAGCCTATTAAGTTCTGTATACAGTACTCAGGTTTTTCTAACCCGAAGTGTGTGGCTCTGCTGTGCTACAGGCTTCCAAGCTGGCATTGTCTTGCTGCAGGCCCCAATGATAAGGCTAAAGGATGCTGGATAGAAACCTAATAACTATGAGCAAAGGATGGGCAATAGAGCTCATGGGTAAAGGTACTTAGCATCCGGCATGAGTACCTGAGTTCAGTCATAGGGTAGGTAGATGAGCCTGCCAGGGAGATATGAATGAGGCAGAAAGCAAGTGTTTTCCCTTGGGTCTCTTTTAATCTGGGCTGCCCCTGGAAGGTAATGTCCACATTTAAGGTAGATCTTCCCACTTCAAATAACCTGATCAATCCAGGCATGGTGGTGTGGGCCTTGAATTCCAGCCCTTGGGAGGCAGAAGCAGGTGGATCTCTGTGAGATGAAAAGCAGCCTGTTCGACATAGGAAGTTCCAGGCCACCTGGGACTACAGGCAAACCCTGTCTCGAAAACAAAACAAAAAACAAACAAAACAACAAAATCAGTAAACAAACAATGTGATCAAGAAAGTCAGTACTGGTGGGCCTACCAGTCTCTTAGTGTGACTCCAGATCCAGGCAAGTTGACAATCAAGATTAACCATCTCATATATCTATCTTTATCTATATCTACATTTATATCTATATCTATGTATCTATCTATGTTTCTATATATCTGTTTGTATATATCTATCTATATATCTATATTTATCTCTGTGTGTGTATACCTACCTATATGTATATGTGTATTATATATAATTTGCCACATTTTCCCCATTCATTCATCCAGCTATTGAGGTTGATGTTGCATTTTCTTGTGGACTATTGTGAATAATGCTGTTCTAGTAATATGTAACGACTTATTGTATGGAAATATGCTTTCAGTTCTCTTGGGTATTTATCAAAGTGTGTAAATGATGGTTTAGAAAGCAGCTCTGTCTTTAGCATTTTGCAGAAGTGCCAAATAGTTTTCCAAAGTGGGGGCACAGTTTCACAGCCCCACTAGAAAAGTGCAAGTTGTAGGTATCTCCACATCTTCATCAGTGCTTTTTATCTATTTTTTCTTCATTGAAACTCTCCTCATTGGTGTGGTTTTGATATTCATTTTCTAATGACCAATATTCTTTTCAGGTGCTGGTTAGCAATTGGCATGTTAATTATTTTTGAAATACATTGTTCAGTATTTTGTTTATATTGAAATTGGTCTATCTTTGTTGGTGAGTTCTGAGAATTCCTGTTTATTCTGGATCGAAGTTCTGTGTCCCATGCATGCCTCATAGGTACTTTTGCATTCTGCAGATATCATTGAGCCCCCTTCTCTCTATTTTACTATTTTCTTGCAGTACTTATTTGCAATAGTTTCTGCAATTTTTTTTTAAATTTTGAAGAATTTCATACTTGAGTATTGTTTTATATTATTTCTGTCACTCCTAGTTTCTCCCATTTTCTTCCAGTTGCTCTTAATTTCTTTTCTTCTTCTTTATTATTATTGTTACACATACATGCATTTATAAACACATGCATATATTCATACACATACACACAAGAGTGTGCGTGTGTGCGTGTGTGTGTGTGTGTGTGTGTGTAAAATGCACTGAGTCCATGCAGGGGTGCTCCTGTGTAACTGTGTTGAGGGCTGTCCATTTGGGATTAAATAACCCCTCAAGGAGAGAGTCCTTGGAAAAAACTGATTCTTCCTCCCTCAGTATCCTTCAATTGGTTGTCTGTAGCTCCTCATCTTGAGATGGGATCCTGTGACATTTCCCCCTTCCACCTCAGCATGTCAAGTGGTTTGTCATTATGCAGCTACAGTAGAGACTTTCATTGTTACAACTGCTTCTCTAGCATGTCTAGAATGAATTAACTAGCAATAGGTGTTTTGACCCTCTGGCTCTTACATTCTTCCCCCTTTTCAATGACATTACCTGAGCCTTAGGTGTGGAGTTTGCATTGTAGATGTGTCATTAGGGCTGGGAACCTCACAGTCACTATCCTCTGTGTTTGACCAGTTGTGGAGCTTTCTAATAGTATCCATCTGTTGCAAAGAGAAGCTCCTTTGATGAGTGGTGAGAGGTGTACTTATCAGAGTAGTCTGGAGTTGGGGAGCTGCAGGTTCCTGTACTAGTTCCAGAGAAGAAAGATATGATAAAGTTGGTCTTTTAAAATTGTGATTTTTACCCATTTAAAAATGACATAATGAACATTCAGCTGAATATCTGAAACAAAACCAATAATTTGCATAAATGTAGTGGCCCTTAACTGTCATACTTTTAGAGTATCAAAACAGGTCCTTTAAATGAAAACTCCTTCTGGTCAGGGGAACAGAATCTCTGGCCTGGGTGGAAACCTAACATTCTACTTGGGCAGGGCCAATTATCTGGCCAAAGGACCTCCCCTGGGAAAATGGGTTCACTTTAATTCATGCTAAACAGATAATTAGTTGTTTAATGAAATAATGTATCTTTCCTTCTGGAATCCCAGCCCCTAGCATGATAGCTTACTGGGCCTCAGCAATGGAGCTTTATAAGTCTGCTCATTTCTCTAAGTTCTTCAGAAATGTGTCACCTGTCCATTCCTTCTATCTATTTCCTAGGCGTTCTTTCCCTAAGACTGAGTTTCCCTAGCATTTGGAGTTTCGTTACTCTTTCCCTAAAGCTCCTCTCTGTCATGTGGCCTCTTGTCTGCTGCATGTCTGACTTCTATGCCAGCTTAAAGGGCATGGCTTTTCCCTTCCATCTTCGGTTCTCCTGTTACCTGGGAAAACAAATAACAACCCCTTTTGTCTCAAAACTTCCAAACCATGTCATTGGCCCTTCCTCACCCACCTCCCCCTTTCCCAATACCCCAGCCCTTAGAAGCAGTCCACCAACTATGGCTGGGAGTTACAGTTTCAAATCCTGATAGAGAAACTGTCACCACCTTCATTGTTCTTAGTAAAGAACAAACTATCTGCTCCTATGGTTGGTCTCTCATCCTTCATTTTCACATCACCCTGGTCAATCCTGATCTAACATTTTCTAACACTTGCCATGTGTGGTTGCCAGTTGGCCATACGTTTGACCTGCATGCAGGCTCTAAACAGGCAGGGCTTAGTGGCTTTTAATCATCTGTCCTCCATTCTCCTCCTCAAGGTAGCTACCAAGATTACCAACTTGCCTGCCCTGGGAATTTTTCTTTAAAATTATAATAAATTTATCCTAAAGAATTAGAACTTTCTGGAGACACTTTTTATCCCCTGTATCATAGCTGGTCTGGAACTCACTATGTAGAACAGGCTAGCTTTAATCTTACAGAGATCCATCTGCCACTGCCTCCTGAATGCTGGGATAAAGGCATGCATCGCCATGCCAGGATTATTTTCCTTTTAAGACATGTTCTTTTATTAAAAGAATTACTAATTTAATCACATTATTATTTTTTTTCTTTGCTTGTTTTTTACCTTGTAAAATTTTATTGTCCTTGAAGGAAATAAATATATAGGACTATGAAATATGCTACCTTGGTCCTGATTATTTGAATTAAAGGTACCTGTAAATCAGTACATACAGGGAAAGGCTTTCTCCTGCTCCTCTTGCCTTCCCACTGAGGGAACTGTGTAAACAATACTCAGTTGAGTTTCCTTATCTGGGAAGCGTGACTCTTACACAGAAGAGATTACAAAGTTGACATCACATGCAAACTTTGCTGTGAAACATCATGTCACTCACTGCCTGTTCTAACAGCCCACTTATCTTTCTAAAACATGGTTTACCTTTTGTTAGCTGGACTACCACCTTCTCCTGTCTTTCATTAAAATTGCCATTGGACTTTATGTATGCTTTGTGCAAGACACAGGAGAAGCAAGATCACTCTCACCTTCCCCTCCCCCACTCATCCCAGAAACAGGTGCTAAGATACTCATTGGAGAAATTCCCCTTGTACCCAAAGGAAAAGACCAAGGAAACAGAGGCATTAGAAGAAATCCTACAGGCCTCACTGTGTCCCCAGGTTATTTCCATTAGATCATATTATTTTGTTCAATCATATTCCGAGTGTTCACTTTCTGTCAACCTTAAGCAGAAAATCATGCACATTTACCTCTTCCTTTAATGTTCACTTTTGAAGGTTCATTAGTGAAGTAGATTTGTATGCTTTTCCCTTATCAATCTGTCTTTTGATATAGGAATGGCCTGGGAAGATCCCTTACATTGATATTCAAGTTTGAATTTAAAGATAACTTCTGAAATTCAGCTTTCTCCACCTCTTCTTCCATGTACATCAAGGCGTGCATAGTAATATGCTTCTGTCTGCTTTCTATTGTTGATGTGTCATTTGTCAAGTGGGGGATGTTAAGAATTTAGTTATTTCCTTTTTCTATACTCTAAATTTAGAAATGAATTAAATAATTACTAAAAATTTGCTTTTTGCATCTTAAAGCATCTATCTGCTCATCACTGATATTTGATCTGATGTGAGGTGGACCTTTAATGTCATTTCACCACTGTGAGGAGAGCATTTTTCTAAGTTCTAGCTGCCAAATCATTTCCTTCCCCTGTCCCGTCCAGTGACTTTCATGGCCTCATACTTCATAATGAAATGTCTCTAAAGATGGAATGGATTCACAGACTAGGTTTGATCCATTAGTCTGACTATTCTTGTGACAAATCTTTTTTTATATATTATAACAATTTAAAGTAATATATAAATTTATGATGTGCTTTAAAAATTGAGTTCTGATAAAGACATACCTTGGGCTTTCTGCTGTAATGTGCATGTGTTATGTTTGCCAATCCCAGGATGTTGCAGGGTATTGAGTACATAAATTGTTAGCCTCTGTCTATTCTCTTCTCATTTTTTCTAACTTTCATTATGCAAGATGTCAGCTGTGACCATTACAATGGGTGAAGAAAGACACTGTATTTTCTGCACCTATGATGGTTTCTTGTATTAGGTTCATTAATACATCTGCATTTCCAGTAATTTCTGATTTTAATAGAATCTTCACAATTGTACAGCTAAAGTAATTGGTGCCTCCTATATAATTTTAATAAATGTCTGCCCATCTTACTTATTACCCCAGATGAAATGTTCTTAAGCTTCACTGTGCATCAGAACTGCCTGAGTGCTTTGTTAAAATAAGATAGATGAGCACCACCCCCCGGAATTTCTGGTTTAGAAGAACTGGACTGGACCCAAAGATCTCCATTTCTATCAAGATCCCTAGTGAGGTCCATGTTGCTGCTTTGGGGACTTCACAGGGAGAGCAACTGTCTTTGACTAACCATGTTTATGTAACTCTTGGGAATTTCTGTCTTTATTCCTGTCTTTTCTCAGCTTTGCTCAGTGTGTGTTTCCTGGATGTGCTTTGACAGTCAGTTAAGTTCTGTTCCTTTGGGTTGTTGGAGAATCAGCTGAAAATTGTCTTCCCTAGGGAGATCACTTAAATAACACTTAAAATAACAGACCATCTAGTGACCTTGCTGTGTAATAATATGCAACACTCCTTCCTGGCTGCAACCCATTGGTTCCCGAGCTTTATCGCCTCCCATACACTATTGTATAAAGTACACAGCAGTGAAGGTCTGCAGGGGAGGGTAAGCAAAGGGAAGAGAGAATTCAGTTTGTATTTCCAGAGGGGAAAGATAACAACTTGTCATACGTGACTACTTATTTATAATGCAATTACTTAAGATGGTTAAGAGTAGCTCAGACATTTCAGGCATATTCCTGGGATTTTGTTGCTAGCACTTTCTTACCTTATTAACTATGCCTATAATTTATTTGCTCGGGTTTTGGCAAAGGCTTGCTCTAACTGAATGTCATGAGTAATAAAATCTTTCTCAAACTGTTAGCTTTGCAATTGTATTTGCCAATGAATGAAAGAAGCAGATTTAACTCCACAGGTGGAATTTCAGCTTTATGGAGGCCCCATTAGATCTACTCTTTAAGATTCTATTTGATTTAAATACAGGTACACTGAGGAAAACTCATTTTTCTTGAAACTTAGTTATTTACTATAAAGATACAAAACAAAGATGATCATGTTAACAAAAACAATTCCATTATTCATTTGCACAGTAAAATGAATTGAATCCCACCCGTGCCAGGCCTTCTTTCTGTTAGGCAATGGCAACAGATTGATCAGTAAGATTGTTACACACCCTCCTTTCCTTGATCTCAGAGCCTTTCTGGGAAGACAGATAAGCAAAGATGTGTCCCTAATAATGTGCTATGTGGCAAGATAATAATCACGTTCCAGGTAATAAGATCACAGGGATGCTTGGCATGATCAGAACTGTGACAACATCCACATGTGAAGATGTGAGAGGCATCTCTGCTCACTGAGGATTAAAAAGTTGTTGTTCCTCAAGCAAGGCTTGTGCTCAAAACTGTCAAACTTGTACAATTAATAAATATTCATGAGTAAGCATTTTGTTAGTCTCCAAAGGGCAGACACCAGAGACCTGGGTCCCTAGGAACAGTTAGCAGCCCCATATTGAAGAAGGGGGAAAGCCTTCTCATTTTAGAAATTAGGTAGGAGGGAAATAGCAATTAGCAACCATAAACATGAAAATTTAGAAGGACTTAATGTCCTGAAGTCCTGTAAGGGGTGACACTTGCCCAAGTGCAAGTAGGTACAGCGCTATTGGGCCCCCTTGCCAATTAAAAAAATATTCTCTGCAGCCTGAAATTCACAGTAGTGATCAACTGTGTAAACCAGAATAATAGCATCCTAGGCAGTAATGCTAGCAAAAATAACAAGGGAATAGCAGGAGGCCTGTAGAGAGCACCCTAGGGGGGTTGAAATGCAAAGCTGCCTGCACTTGTAAGATAATAGGATGAAATTCCCCATGGCCACCTGTTGTGCTAAATGAAGCCCCCTAAGGGACAAAAACCCACAGCGACCTGATCCCTTCTCCGTTACCAGCTTTGACAATTCCTCCTTCCCTTGCATTTTGGACTTATTTCTTTTTCTTTGCAAATAAAATACAAATAACTTTAGTTCTTTAATTATTAATGTGTTTCTATTTTTAACTGAAAATCTGCAACTGCAGAAAGCATTAATAAAGCTTCAATCTTTTTTTGAAATAGTACTTTCTACTCTAGTACTGTCACCTTAAAATACCTTGTCAAAGAAGTCCTTGAATAACTGGCACCTAGACAATGAAAGAAAGCTTTAAGAAAGGATGAGAGAAGACATATAAATCTGTCTTCTAACATGGCTACCCTATACCAGGCTTGCAGACCTCGTAAATCAGACCCTGCAGCAAGGATTGGTGGCTAGGCAGCACCATAATATGTGTGAAGAGAGTGGTAGAAGACTGAAAATTTGAGTTAAACAGATGCCAGTTTAAAATCTGTGTAGAGGTTCCAATCAGGCTTGGGCTCCATCTCTTTGTATTGAACCTGGGAGGAAGTGTGTCCCCTAGTGAATTCTTAGTCTCATTCATCAAAGAATTTAAGAATGGACCCAAACAGAAGCTTTAGGACAATTTTAATGAAATTTAAAGAAAATCCTCAAGGCAGGCAAGCTGGGGATCTCAGCAGCTGCTTGGAGGAGTGTGGGGAATGGGCTAGAGTGACTGTTTTAAGTTGGACTCCATCTTAAGGCTAGAGGCTAACTTCTCCATTTTGCCTACTTTAAGCTGTTACAAGCCTTTGGCCACAAGTTCTGTGGACAAAGAGAGACAGGCCCAGGCATGTTAGGCAAGCCTGGAAACAATAGGACCAAATAAGGTGTAAACAAAAGCCTGCAATGTACTTAGGTAATGGCCAGCACATTCCTCTGCCCTAAAGGTGACTCTCACCAGTGAGAGACCCCTGTGCCCCCTTCAACCATTTTTGGTGTTCATAAGCAATCAATTTAAAGACATGTTTGGTGCATGAGGGCTTTTGTGACCAACCTGGGGGGCAAGGCAAATTCCCCTCCTCCCTTTGTCTAAAACCTATAAGAAGCCCCTCCTACCTCTCCTGGCCACTCACCCTCCGCCCACTGCGTTGGTGCTTTGGGTTGTGGACAGAGCTCGAGCTTGTAAATAAAGACCCTTTGTGCTGGCATCAGATTTGACCTCCCTGGTGGTCTTTTGAGAGGATTCTATAACCTGAGCACAGCAGGAGGAAAATGGAGGGAGAAGGAAGGAAGCCATAGAGTCATGCAGGTTTGGAGCCTGCATGGAGGTCAGACACATGGCAGACTGGCAGCCTCATGGCTGAGAGAAGAAGGTTTAGAGAAAAAGTAGAGAAATACAAGATGCTGGGGCAGCCCAAAGCCTTAGAGAAAGCACGTTTAGAAAAGGAACATGAAGGAGAAAATGCACAAAAGGAAAGATTACGCTTTCCTGAATTCAGAAAGGCAGGGCAGACTTATGGAGTGCTACATGTCTGTGGCTGGGTCCGGAAGCACTGCCCAGGGAGACGGGATTACAGGCAGGAAAAGTTAGCACATTCAGTATTTTGCCTATCTATTTAGTATAACTTAAGGTGAACCCAACTTCCTAGGGGCGGTCCTATGATCAGGTGATTGACCAGTGAAACTGGAAATGCCAACAGATAAACTAGAGAATTTATAATCTATCCCAGTTAATCCTTCAGTATTTGTTACCTAACAGTTGTTAGTATATTTCTGATGCTCTTGAAATGTTCAATGTTACTGTTGCTAAGACTCATTTAAAAGTAATAGACTCTCACTGATAAGTATCAACTATTGGTTATGATTTGGTTCTTACAAGGTTCTCAAAGATAGATATATTATAGGCTTGGACTCCAACTCATGGTTCTGCTAGAGAACTGTAGAAAATCCTAGGTCTTTCAGTGAAGTCACTAAAATAGCATGTCTTCCCAGGGAAACAAAAGTCAAGATCAGTGACCAGGTTAAGTGAGATTCTGAAAAATTAAAATTGAAAGACCCACCTTTGCAGAGGCAAAGTGGGCAAGTGGAAAAGGAGCTCATTGCCCCATTTATCCTTGGGGCAATCTGACCTTTGGTTCCTTGAAGCTTTTATGAAGATTAAACTGTGTTAGGGTGAAATGAACCTTTAGGTACAAAAGCTGTGTTGTGCCTTTCAGGCTGTTCTTGCTTACCGTTCCTAGGAACTGCTTCTAGAAGGAGATAACAGGCTTGATCTATGTAATCTTTGAAGTGGGACAATTCACAGAGGTAATAATTTGCTCGGATCTGTCTTACCCTATATCTGTAATGTGATACAGTTATCATTTGTATCTAACTGAATAGCAAGGCACATGCATGGCTCAGGAATCAGGATGTGTGCCCTAGTTAGGAGGAGATAATCAACCACATGCTAATTAATGCTGCTGCTTGGTTTACCTTTAACTTTCCCATTGGTTTATCAGTGGCAATCTGGGGATTTTCTGTTATTTAATGAAAGGTCAATACTTGACAATTCTACCCATTTTCTCCCCAATCACTAATTTTCTACATGCCCCAGCATGAGGAGATATAACATTTGGGAGGTGGGATCTAGTGGCAAGAAGTTATTTCATTGGGATATAACATGGAATGTTTGAACGTCGACTCAAGCCCCTTCTTCTCTCTTTGTTTCCTGACTGCAGGTTTTATCACCCATGCGATGATATATTACTTGTTATAGGCCTAAAAACATTTGGGCCAAGTGACCATGTGACGTAGGCTAATCAGTAGTAAAAAAGGCAAACTGCTTTGTCTCTAGAAATGAGTGTAGCTTCAGAGCTACATTACAGCAGGATATCATGTGAACTGCTCAAACACTAGAGACACGACCAATCAAAACTGGCGGGAATCAACATGGCTGAAAAGGATCAATGCTGCCGCTGCTTTGCTTCACTGTACCCTTAGCCTTGCATGTTGCTTGCTTCTGTCATTCATCTGATGTCATGTCACATCTGGAAAACCCATGTCAGGAAAACTGTGGAGAGTAAATTCTGTTCTAGGAATCATACAGGAACTATTCATTTAACTCCATGCCTTTTTTTTTTTTTTACCTTAGCTCATAATAATCCTCCCCTCTCTAACATGTGCACATAAACTGAGCTATTGACAATGCAGCAATGGCTCTGTCTCTTGAAAAACTTACATTCATCTCTTGAGTGTATTCCTTTGCACTGAGGTCATCTTCCTTCCAATTCCTGCCTTTATTTCATCTCTGAATTCTTTCATTGTGACAAAAGCCTGGAAACACTTGGTAGAGATTTCAATCTTGTTTTGTTCTATGAGATCACTCCAGTCTTTATCCATCAGTGACACATCAATTGAAAACTCTGAACCCCTAAACTGAAATAAATATTTCTTCCTTCTCAATTGTTCATCTCAGGTATTTTGCAATAGAAAGCTAACTAGCACACAATTGTATGGTATTGTTACCAGAGTCACCAAAAGTTCCATTTTTTAATACACCCAATAAATAAGGCTTGGCAGTCTGTCTCACTATATCAGTCAAGGTGGGGAACAGTATTGAAAAGCAGAGGAAGATACAGTCAGTGTGGTTACACTGGAAAAAATAGACGAAGGATTCAGTGACTTTACCTTGCCTTCAATGGGCTGACAGAAACTTTTAGGTTTTGTATGAAAAGGAAATAAAGGAGGAAGTTGGGGTACTGGGAGTTGACAGAGCAGGTAATATTGGTCAGGCCACTGACTGGATAGATCATTATCTCATTTGGTACTGCAAGGAACTGTAGAGAAATTGTTACCACTGTCATCATTTGAGAGGATCCATCTAGTTCTCAGGTGATGGTTATGTCTGCTTCAGTGTGCCATTACATCATCATGGGTGACTGCCCTCATTTAGGGGTTATCCCATTATCGAATGATCTTTCCTGTAAAGTCACTGTTGCTTAGAAGAAGTTTCAGTTCTTTGTTATAAAGATGTGATTGACCACCACTATTATTCGTAGCATCCGAGGTAACTTCAGAAGAGAATGACTCAGAAAGAAAATACAGTGAAAAGACAAAAATAGAATTGGAGAGTGACAACATGGAGTTAGGCCAGGGGCAGTAGTCCCCTTCCATATCATTACAGGTCACTAGCAAATAGAAATATCTTATGCAAATGCATACATCATTAGGTATGAAAGAAGAATATAATTTTCCAATTGCGCCTAGTCAGAGACACAAAGCTATGAGAGAAATCTGGGTAAAAATGAATATTTTTCTTTAACATAATGTCTTCCTTACATTATATAACTGCCTGGTTATCTGTACCTGTACCACATGGAAATCCAGTCTCTACAAGTTTCCTGCAAATGTTTGGGGCAAGGTTGAGTTCTAAATACATTTTATAAACGTATATGCAGTTTTGTTCTGAAATTGAAGGAACTGAACTGTGGAATTGTTAAACCTTCCAGAGTATAGTAAATTAATGCTTTGTTTCCCTGACCTAGGCTACTACATTTAAATCTCGATTCCCTAGTGGTTAGGAGTACCACTTAGCAAATCAAGTTTTAACACACTTAGCTTGGTATCTACTGGGTGGTTTAAGCACTTGGAAATTAGAAATATCAAAAAGCTTTTCTTGACAGGGTTCCTAGATAGCAACAGAAAAGCAAAAGTGACATGTAACACAAAATGGGAAATCAATTCTGGCAGCAAAGACAGAAGGGCACTTGTATTTGTGGGGCATTGTTTAATTTCAACAGCTCAGAGTACTTTCAGTTGCACAGAGCAGTTAGAAAGAGGTTGCTTCTCTGTAAACACATTAAGATGTTGCCTCTCTAGGTTTATAACATATCAAAAATATCATTGGTATAAAGAGCCAGGGCATGAAATATATATTATATATGCACACATATTGTTTTACATTAATAACACACATTAATTTTTTCTTCACAGTAAAGAAAAGCAAGAAGATACTGAAAAGGGAGATCAGATTTGAAATCTCTTTTAGATGAATGTACCATGGTCAAAGTATTTCAAACAGAGGAAACAGTGGTCTTGGATCATATGGTGAATTTTTAGAACTGGAGGATTGTTTCTGATTACTAGCACTGCTAGAGATTTTAGTTTAATATTTAGTTTATGAAGAATACAGCTTATCCCTGTGCACAATTCTGAAGAATGTAATAGTGAAACAACATAAAATTGTTTGAGAAAACTTAATAACTTATCTGTCTCTATCTCATATACACCAACCTCTACTATTTAACAATGCTTCACAACACAAGCACAAAACTAAGAAAGGAATAAAACTATGATATGCCTTTGATTTTATGTTATTGCTTCTGCCTTTCTTTTAATCTATAAAGTAGCTCTGGGTTGCATTGATTTGAGTTTTTTTTTATTTTTAAAGAAATGCATATTTTGATGGTGTGTTGAACTTCTAAGATCATACAGTTCGTAGAAATATGTCTAATTTTCCTGATGCTTAGAATAACTTGCAAATCATAACGACACAGTCCATTTTAATTTTTAGCTCTGAAACTTGCCAAAAGTACCCAGAAGCTAATAAATGGTGGGAGAATCTCATAAATGTAATGAATATGTAATAAGTAGCTAAATAAATAATAGGTATAAAGTTTTGCTATTGACTTTCATGAGAGATATATGTGTATAGGAAGAAGGGATACAGGTTGACAGTTTTTAAAGTGCTTTATAAAAGGATCCATTTAAATATAATATATTGCTATTATTCTAGAGGCAAATACTTCCCTATAAGTAAAGGGCCTGTCAGCATTTCTATTGGAAGCTTTCATTTTAAGGATATGTAACTCAACCCTAAATTGTGCTGTCAGCTGAAAAATGGTATATAAAGTTTCAGTATCACTGTCATTCTTTTCAACATTTGCAATCACAGTACCCCTTTTTTTTTAATATATGGACATTAGTATAATGCAGAAGTCAGTAAGTCAGTAATTACCAGTACTATCAAATCTCATTTGATCTGAATAAGATAATATTTCCTAAGAAATCAAGCTGCTGACACCAAGGAGCATACGCAGATAGATTTTTGTGCTTCTGTTTTATGTCAGTGTTTTGGTCAAATATAATGTGTAGGTGGATGCTGTAATACTGGTTTCCAAATCATTTGAAGGAAAATAATTATGCCGGGGGCACTGGAAAAATTTCAGTTTTGAACTAGAGATGTGAGAGTATTAACAATCACGCCTACCGAGATGAACTATCTGCTGGTGACATTTAAAACTAGTCTATTCATTTCTATTCTTTATGGGCTAGATGTCTATTTCAGGAATTTATGGCAAACGTCTGATCCAAAAGTAGTTATGTTCTTGACAACAGAAAGTGATAAAGAAGCAATAGAGAGCAATGAAAATTGATGGGGACAGAGAGTGATAAACAGCAAAAGACACCCATTAAGGACCGAATGATTGGTAAAGCTGAAGGAGAAGGGACTGAGAGCTAAATTGGAGTGCAGGTTGATCATTTCAAAGGTGCAATCAACCAACCATTACCCACTATGTCTGCTTTGTTCTGGGTTGAAATCTGAAGGTAACTTATTAGAGGTTGGATCTGATGCTATTCTGAGGTTGTGAGAAGTATAAAAAGACTCTGACTTGTGTTTTCAGGGAACTTAATATAATAAAATCACAAGTTTCAAGGTAAGGTAACAAAGGGTTTCTTACTAGGATTGAATAAAATAAAAAATGAAGGCAAATACAAAAATAAAAGTTTCCTGATGGTGTTTGTAGCTTATAATGAACTCTGAATTTTAAAAGCATAGTATGAATGTGCATTCAGACACTGAGTCAGTTTTCTTTTTTCAAGACTGAAAACATAACATTTTGGTGTTTTAAAAGTGACATTTAAGACTGCTTACCTTTTTTCTCAGCAAACAGAAATAAAGGCACAGCCATGTTTGCTTGTTCTCATCACAATGCAAATATAAACTGACGGAGAAAGCTTCTATTCTGTTCTCAGAAGCAGGTAGAGGGAGTGATGGACATCTTAGGTTTGTTCATTTAAGAATTTATACAACACCTTCTACCCAAAGAGGAAATGATTTCCTCTTTGTAAAGATTGGGAGATTTATTCTTCAAAAGATCAAGGTTGATAGCCAAGTTCACAGAAGTAGTAAACTATCAGAAATGGGTCACTCTGGTTTCCAAGCACATTTTCTTTATGCAGAAGCATATTATATCATGCTCTATAGAGACCGTCAACCCCAAAAATGATATATTTAAGATTAGCAATTTTCCTGAAAAATTAAAATATGTTGATTTTTATTCATCAGCTAATCATTACCATCTATACACAAACATAGAGCGCTAACATTTTTATGAGATGGTTTTTATCAAATGAGACTCATGATATTTTGTTATTTACAAATGAAGCTGTTAACTGTTTTAGACAAAAACATCTAATTTCTCCATGAACACTTTCTCCTCAATTCCTGGTACATTACTAGACTTGAATAGGTTCTCAAAGGAAGCTCTGATGGCCTTAAATGTCCTCTGGAGGCCTTCACGAAGAGACTGATGCACGCGTATTTTTTCACACATATAATGACATACCAGCTTTCTTCATTTCATTTACTTACGACTACCCATATCGGTCTTACTGCTTTGCGTGAACTTGCCTGTCTCAGAGAAATGCTTAAATTTGATTTCTCTTGCACACTCACTTCTGTACAAGTGAGTACAGATAGAGAAAAAAAATGCCTTTGTCCATCCAGAACAGTAAGAACAAAGGCAGGAATGTCAATAGAAGCAGCATACTGTACCTCGGAATAAAGTGGGCTTAGGGCAGATGAAGAGGTGCAGGTGCCCCCTAGACCAGGAAACACATGTATAGATTTTACACAAACCTTCAGCTCAGTGAAAAGATATAGAAATTGGGATGCTGTCAGGGCAGTGCCAGAAGAAGATGGATGCCAAACACAGCAATTTGGATCAGGCGTCAGGCATCAAGTAGCTTCGAGCTTTTCCACCTAGCACCTGACTCTCCATTAACCTCCTTGCGGGCTTCTGCTCTCTTAAAGGGGTCTGTCTGCCTCAGACTTATTTCCTCCTCACGGGCAGTCACAAGAGTAGACATTTAATCACTGTTGGTATTATTGCTCTCTTTTAATTACGAAGTTATTATAGAGATCAGAATGCTTTTGTTATCAGTGGAACATGTTTCTCAGATTCAATGTGTATTAAAAATCCTGTGACCCTAACTACCAATTTTATATTACTGTGGGTTTAAATTTGTACCAGGATTCAGTGCTTAAATTCTCACTCCAAAAGCTTGATTTTGCCCATTTTTCCTTTTCCAACATCAAATTATAAAAATATGTAAAGAAAATTCTATATGATTTAAAGAGAAAAATTGTGATACAAATGACTTTACTTCTCTGTATTATTTTCTACATTATTATACTGACAAGAGCAACTAAAAGAAGTAAAATTAATGGTGCCAAATGTTATTTTAAGGATGTTTAAGAGGAAGAAAGCCTTCTGGACTAGAAATGAATGCACTCTATACTGTTTCATCTGGGAACTGTTTTTTTTTTTCCTCTCCTGGACATTTATAATAAGTCTGTTCTGGAAGTTGATGGACTTTATAATGGAAATGCTGAGTCACACTTAACAGAGGCATCACATGAGACCATGGCCGTAATAACAGCCCTGAAACCTCTAGGACAAGAGGACGAGGAGATATTCTGTGAGTAGGAGGAAAAGACTTGTTATGTGTATTAAAAAATACATACTAAGAATAAATGTGTGTATTCTGTATTGCCGTCCAATATACTGTGAATTATTTGGGAGATGCTTTGGGTGACTGTCTCTACAACAAAGTTAAATTGGTTTCTTATTTTAGCCAGTACATTGGTTCAGCTTCACTCCTTTCTAGTCTAAATGCATCAGTGTATCAGTCAGCTGCAGGGCACTTGACTCAGTGTGCGTGCCTGCGATGAGATTAGCGGAAGTGTATCAGAACCGTGGAGCACAGATCTTGAGAGTTTACGGTGATGGGTGTTCTGACAAGAACAGCAAGTCCCAATGCAGTGAGTCTCCTCACAATAGGATACAGATTTTAAATTAACCCATTTGGTCTTGTGCCTGTTTTCATATACTACTCTTTGGATGTTTATCCACGAATTATCTTATGCACTTAAATTTCATTGTTGGCTTTCTTGCTTATTAAACTATCAAATAAAATAATGGTGCCTTTGCAGTGAAGACAATTAAAACAGCCTAATGAAACTAAAGCGAATCAAAACAATCTTCCTTCTTATTAACTTGCACAACTGCACGTGTGTCGGCAATCACAGATTAAAGAAGCAATTAGTCTGAACAGGAAAACTGTGAAGCTGATAGTTATTATGTCAACAAACCATGAGCTTTGGAACTCCATTTTTGATATGGTTGCTAACAGTATTGCAGAAATCTCTTCCATCATAGCTCATCATTTTAATTGAATTGAAAAAGCCAATACTGGTAAATTGAATCCCCATGTTATAAATTTACATTTTTAGAGATTTATGGACCCTCAAGTTAACTGACATAATGATTTATAACATCGGTGATTAAAAGCTGAATGGCTTTATTTGTCTTGATGTTGCTTCCAAAGAATTAGACTCTCACAACAACGAAATGTCAAGGAGAAGTGTTTAGTGCTTTCCTTTACAGACTTCTGTAGTGCTTAGGAAGATGTTTAAGAACAAGTGACACTAAGGAAAAAGGTACAAGTAGAACTTCAGTTGTATTTACTGAAATAGAATTTGTAGAACTATTTAATGCAAGAAAATAGGGGAGGAAAGTTAAAGGACTTACTGAGTACAACTGTTCTTTTCTCTAGTTCAGTCTTCTGTTCTATTCTGATAGACTGATCCCAAGACTGTGCATTATCTGCCACACAGACACACATGCACACACACACACACACACACACACCACAATTAATTTAATCTAATTTTGATTGGAAATTAAAAACAAGGCTTTCCAAATACTTCCTCAGTATAGTGGGGAAGAAGCCTCAGCCCTAGCTGAGGAACTGTAGATAACTGATAGCTGCTCAAAGAGGGAGAATCAGTTTTCTTTAAGGTGCAGTGCTGGGTAGCTTAACCAGCTCAAGTGGTTGAACCAGCATGGAAGGGCATTTGAGGACAAATTGCCTCTATAAGCATATACCTACCTAACTACACGCATACATACGTGTGTGTACATGTGTGTGTGTGTGTGTGTGTGTGTGTGTGTGGCAATACACATGAAATTGGGCAGGGGGAGGTAGTAAGGAGGTGCATGTAGGAGAGGGGCTAAATATGATCAAATATATTGTATGAAATTTTCAAAGTTACTAAAAATTGTAAAACTAAAAAAGTAAACAAAAAATTAAAATGCATGTTTTCAATTTAAGCATTTAAAATTGTGCACACATGAATTATGTATTTACACATATATAATATGTGTAAAAATCTATGTATGATCTGAGAATTCAGTAACTTGTGCAATGAAGACAATTTGCAACTGCAAAAAACAAAATCAAAATAACAGAAAAACTATTATTCATATATATATATAATCTCTATGTTAAACTCTATAATAAACAAAGCATATAATAAGTAATTGAGATAGTCACAATACATATCAAAGATTAACTTTAAAGCAAAATGAGATATTATGAATTAATAAGAAAATGACTAAAATAGAAAAATGAATAAATTGTGTGACTAGATCATTCACAGAAAAACAAATCCAAAGAACCAACATGTTACTGTTGGTAATAACAGCAATGAAATTTTGGACTACTTGTGGTTGAAGCTAAGGACCGAGATCTAAGAGTAAGATGTGCCATGCACTTATAAATAGTAAAGAAAGAGTTGGGTCATCCTTACTGTCTGCCAACTTTAGCTCCTTCCCCACTTGCAAGTCATATATATATACACACACACACATACACACACACACACACACACACACACACACACACACACACACACATATATATATATATATATATATGTAATGTTTGAATAGAAGAGAAAATAATTTTTTGGCTTTTTTTTTTTTTGAAACAGGGTCTATCTGTTATCTGTTGCACCAGAGGGCCTGGAATTTCCTATGGAAACCAGGTTACACTTGATCTCATGGAGCTCCACCTGCTTTTTTCTCCTGAGTGCTAGGATTCAAGATGTGTGCCACTGGTTCAAAAGGACTTTTTAAAAACTCAAACAAGTTAAAGAAGCATTTCTCTTCTTTCCAGTTAGAGGATAACTTTCCTCCAACTTATCAAGTATTTGTGTTTCACAGACCATCTGAGAACTGAACTTGTATTATAGACATAAAGGATATAGGGACTCTAAAAGCCTAAAGTGATAATCCTGGTAGAGCAGTCTCTGACAGGGCAGTTTATACTGTTAGAAAGGTTCTGAGAGTTTTCTGGAGAAAGGATGCATGGATGGTTAAGTAGATTCCACTCAAACAAGCCAGATTGAATTTACCTCACCATTGAAAGAGGCTTATTTGGATGATTCACTGACCCTAAGAATGGTGCCAGAGCCTGGAGGCATGGATCTACCCAGAGTTCATAAAATGAAATCTTAACACAAATGTGATGATATTATGACACATGGCTTTTACAAGGTAGTTAAGTTCTGAGGGTGCTCCTTTTAGAATGGAATGAGTGGCCTTAAAAAGACACCCTGGCATTCCTTCCTATGGAATAACAGCGTTGGAAGGTGATGTCTAATTGTCCTGGTACCTTAACCTTAGATTTTCCTGCCTCCAGAACTGTCGGGGTGAAATTCTTTGTTAAAGATACTCATGTGTGGAATTTTTGCTATTACAGCCTGAGTGGAATTAGGAGGGAATCTGAATGCATAGGTTGGTGAAGCTGCCATTAAAGGGCCAGAATGGAAACACTAGAAATCAACAACAAGACAAGGTATTGAAAATATATAGTTGGAAGATCTAGATGAAATTGATAAATTTTTATATTCATATTACCTACTAATATTAAACCAAGAGGATATACATAACTAAAAAGAACAACAAAAATTGAAGCAAGCAACGAAATTGATGCAGGAATAAGAAGTGTACTGACTATAAAAGTCCAGGTCTAGGTTGAGTCACTGCTAAATTCTACCTGACTTTTAAGGAAGAACAAAAATGCTCTTCAAACTATTACATAAAATATAAAGGGAAAGTGCTGTTAAAGTCATTTTACATTACAACAAAAATTATAAACAATATATAGATATAGTCTATATACTGAATTGAACTGTACATTGGAAATATCATTTTTCACAAATGGGTTTCATTACAGAATGCAGGAATTGTTCCACATATGCAAATCAATAATATATATCACACAATAGATTCAAAGACAGGAGTCAGATAATCATCTTAGATTCAGAGAAGACTGCTAAATCTAACACTACTTTATGATCAAAAACTCTGAGAAGGAACTAGGAGCTTGCTCATTGAGTGAACAGTTTTGACTTGTAAATATAGGGACCTGAGTTCAGATTCCTATAATCAGTTAAAAAGTTAGACTTGGTGGTTCATGTCAATAATATCAGTAATGACAAAATGGGAAGCCAAGACAGGTGGATCTCTGCATCTTCCTGACCAGCTAGTTAGCCTGGTCTGCTACACAAAATGTCAGGTCATTCAGAGAGACTATGTCTCAAACAAAAAGTAGAAGGTGCTAGAGGAATGATACCAATGGTTGTCCTCTAGCCTCTATCTGAAAGAGCACACACACACAGCTGCACACACACAGAAAGAATCCCTTGACATTCATAAATATGTATAGGTACACATACACATACACAAAAATAAGAAAATTAAAAATAAAGTAGGACTAGAAGGAACAGTCCTTATCCTAATTAAGGTGCTATACAACAAGCCTGTACTCAACATTGTACTGATATGGAAAAGCTCTAACATTTCTCCTAAAATTAGAAATAAGACAAGGCTTTCCACTTTAGCAGGCTTAAGAGTTCACAGCCTTGCCCTACTTCCAGTTTGCTCTCTCTCTGCTTTGAGTTTTCGAAGATGTGAGTTCTCAACTCTCAGCTCCTACTATGATGCTTGTCACTTGCTGCCATACCTCCCTCCCATTATGGATTCTTATCCTGCTGAAACACTAAGCCAGTATACACTTTACCTTTAATAAGTTGCCTTTGTCATAGTGCTTTATCAAAGCAACAGAAAAATGGCTCATACGGCCAAAAAACTACAACCACTTAATTTTTTTAATGAATAGATATTTTTTAAATTTTTGTGCATTTCATATAATATATTTGGTCATATTTAAACTCAGTTCCATACATGCCTTTCCTCTTAACCCCTCCTGGTTTTCTTGCATTCTGTCATATGTGTTAAAGCTCATCTCATCAACTTTATGTCCCCAGATATTTTTTGGTGTGAATCTATCTACTGGAGCCAGGCCAACCTGTCTAATATCACTTCCATAACAAAGAACAACTCTCCCTCTCCCAGCAATGATCAGTTTCCAGAAAGTGGTTACTCAGCTAAGGTTGGCACTTCTTGCCCATTTCCACAATTCTGTGCTGGATTTTTGTCTGATTGAGTTTGTGTGGGTCTGTGCGTGCTGTCACCACTGCAGTGAGTTCATGTGAGCAACTTTCCAGCCTCCTGGGAAACTCTCTTTCTGGTGGTCATCTACCACCCCTGGCTTTTAAGTTTTCCACCCCCTCTTCCACAATGGTCCCTGACCCTTGGGTGGTAGAGGTTTAATATATGAGTTCTATCTCACAATCACCTGATTTTTGACAAAAATGCCAAAATATTAATTTCTTTTCTCATCATTATGACACAATTCTTGACAAAAAACAACTTGAGGAAGGAAGAGCTTTTTTTATTTCTAATTTGAGGGGATCATGATTTGGAAAGATCGTATCAGGAATGGGAGACTGGTGCACACTGCATCCACAGTCAGAAACCAGACACTGGGCAATCCTTGTGCTCAACTCCCTCTTTTTTGTTTTTCTTTAGTCCAGTACTCCAGCTTATGGAATAGCTAAAGTGGGTCTTCCCAAGTAAATTAACTCAATCTGAGGGTCTCTCAAAGACAAGTTCAGACATTTGTTTCCATGATGACAAGTTGACTATCAAGATAAACATCACAGCATACACTGGAGAAAAGACAGCTTCCTCAATAAATGGTGCTGAGAAAACTAGTTTACAACAGTGCAAAATGAATTCAAAATGGATGAAATACCTTAATGCAAGGTCTGAACTGTTAGAGCAGAGCATACAGAAAACAACTTCAGTGCCTCGGGAAATGAGACTGATACTTGAGAAATGAGGATGCATGTACTTAAAAAGCTGTGCAGGAAAGGAGTCAAGGGAAAAGACAGTTTATAGAATGAGGAAAAAACGTTTATATAAATTTTAACAAGGATTAATATGTAGCCTACATAAAGAACTCTAAAAGCTAATAACCAAAAATCCCAAATAGCCCAATCAATGATTTTAACAGACAGTTTTTGAAGGATGAAGGCCAAATAGCAAACATATAAAAATGTTTATCAGGGCTGGATAGATGGCTCAGCAGTTAAGAACAATGACTGCTCTTGCAGAGGACCTAAGCTTGATTGCCAGCACACACATGGCAGGTAACAACTGTCCATAACTCCAGTTCCAGGGGATCCAATGCCCTCTTCTGTCATCTGTGGACATGTGCACTTATGTGCACTTATATACATAAAATAAAAAATTAAAATATTAAAAAACTGTTTATCATCCATAGCCATCAAGGAAGCACAAATTAAAACTACATTGAGATCCAGTATTACCTACTTTTTAAATTGTTATGATAAAATATCTAGCAAGGACCAACTTAAGGGAGGCATATCCATATTTATTATACCACTATTTATAATCATCAACTCTTACAATCAGCTTAGGTGCCCATTATCAGAAAAATGGATGAAAAATGTGATATCTATCTGTCTTTTTTCTATTATCTGTGTATGTATCATCTATGTATGTATCATTCATCTATCTAGCTCTATATTTATCTACACAGTGTAACTTTTTTCTTCTATAAAGAAAAATGAAAGTATGCCATTTGTTGGAAAAAAGGATGCAACTGGAGACCATCATCTTCAGTAAAATAATCCAGACTAAGAAAGACAAATGTTTTCTCTATCTTTTTGGGTCCTAGATACATACATACATATGTGTGTGTGTGTGTGTGTGTGTGTGTGTGTGTGTGTGTAAAGGGAGACTAAGTGGAGGAGGCACTTTGGGAGAAATGGGAATGTATGATGGGATGAAGGCAGTCAGTACATGACATACTTAAAAAAGCATGCTTATAAAACTCATCAGCATATACAATGAGTATATGCTAACAAAATGTTTCATTTTAAAAGTGATTTCTGAAACGAAAACAGACGAAAGGAAACTTTGTGCTAACTGGATTAGGAAAGAACTCTCTGATCCTGACAGACTAATAATTTGAAAAGGAAAGCAAAGAAGGGTAACAATGGGACAAACTGAGTTTTTTTCCATTTCTCTGTGACCTGAAGGCCTTCTAGTTTACTGAGAAGAAATCACAATTGGCAATAACTAAGCAACCAAAGAATGGTTTCATTTTGTTTATGGGTAATGGAAGGCAAATGACTAAAAATTGCTTTTAAAAATTTTTGGGCGTCCATGAGATCAATTAGTCATGGCAGACGAGTAGCTGTTTAGTAATAAAATAACAGGTCTTTGAGAGTCACCTTCTGAAGTTTTGTGTAGCACTGTTTATAGGAAAGGAGAGATGAAGCCAGAACCTAAACTTCTAGTTCCTTTTAAGACACCAGAGAAATCTGGAGGATAAAAAATAACTGTCTCTAAAATAGTCTCGTGTGAGTAATTATTAACTAAAGTCATTTTGGAATATTTTATTCATGACTGTATCAGATACTTTTCTGTTGCTATAGTAAAATCACCACGATCAAAGCAACTTATAGAAGGAAGAGTTTATTTGGGCATATTGTTCCAGAGGGATAAAAGTACCTAACAGCAGAGAGGCATGGCAGGGAGCAGCAGGAGCTGAAAGCTTGAGCTCACATCTGTTGAAAATAGTATATTTTACTGACTCAGTGAGAATTTCATGCCATGTATTTTAATCACATTCAGATGCCCTCCCCGTCTTCTCTCAGATGTACCTCTACCTCCCCACCTCTCTTACTTCATGTCTTCTATTGTATTTTTGAAGGCCTAAGGAGTCTAATTTGTGTCTCCAAAACACTCTTGGGTATGGGTCCATCCCTTGCAGAGAGTTCAACTTAAAATTTTTCTTCCACAGATTTAAGCTCTGTGTATTCATTTGTGTCATGAGTATTATATTTTAGCCATCTTCAGAAGTTATAGTCACCATATCAGCAAACATTACTCTTATAATTATTTTCCCAGATGAAAATGTGTGTAGAATATATGAAGGGATAGCTTTGAAGGAGTTACATTAGAATTTCTATGATGTTCTCCAGAAGATGGACATCTTTAGAGCATGAACCATCTTATGTCTGGCTGAGAGGTCTGGATCTTAGATCAGGCCTGTCCCTGTCCAGTTGTGACTCTTCATATCTAGCTTTGCCTTCCTGAGCCTCGGCATGCTCATCTAAGATAAAAGGTTCTAATAATTTCTGAGGAGAAATTTGCTGCCAATTTTGTAAAATTTATGGTTAATTAAGGTCAATATTGTCTGTTTCTTTTCATTCATGGGAGTCAATGTAGGTATTAGCATATTGAATTATAACTGATTGAATATTCGTTTGCACATTGGACTTTAACATATATTGCATATATTTGAGGGAAAGCAGATTTAGATTCTCTTTTTAGGGAGTTGGGGAAACATGCATACTAAAATTCCTGAGAGTTTCCTGAGACATTTAATTAGCATTTATAGTATGATACAATTAAGTCTAGCCCTGGAATGCCATAGTAAAACCAAGAGAAGAATGAAGGATACTGTTTTATTTGCTTGCATTCTTGTGAATTGTTGAGTATTTTTTTAAATGGCAGTGACTCTAAAGAAAGAGCCAGATTCCAACAGGAAGTGATTGAGAATCTATGCTAGGTCAACGACTTAGTAATGAAACTGTGATGTACCAATCATCATTGCTCTTCTCTAGATGAGGCAACTGAGGTATAGAACTGTCAAAATTTGCCAAAGTTCTTATCACTTCTAATGGCAAGGCAAGATATAAACTTAAAATGAAATACAGTCTAAGATGGTATATTAAATTCAATTTCCAAATAGCTGTAAGCATTCAGAATAGTGTCAGAACACAGTGAGTGCCCAGAAATGTTGACTATTATTATCTGATGAGGGAGATACAAATGGTGATCATTAACAAATTGTTTAATTTTTATAAGCTTTGTTTTCATTTATTAGTGGAGTTCCTGGCAGGAAACAGATGGCAAACACAAACAGGGAAATTAAAGAGAATTTTAAAACGGTACTAATTAAAAAAGTTGTGGAAAGGTTGAAGGAAACCCAAAAGAGATGACGTGTTACGTCTGAACTAACAAGGGCTCATTCCTTTATCATTGCTAGGTCTGAAGGGAACGCACAGCTGGTGTGAGCCACAAAGAACTGTAGATGGGGCTACAGCTGTAGATGCAGGGTGCACTCTGTGATTCTCCATGGAGCAACTCTTCTAGCCTATGTCCTCCAGACCCATCCTTCTCGTTTGCCATCTTTCAATTTCCCACAGACTCTTCATTGGTCAAACTCAGAAATGGAAGGGTGAGAGAACCTGAGTGAAACAGTCTATGGAGGTCAGTCTCCTGGGGCCCAGAGTAGGGAGTAAGGAGATGCAAAGAAGATCTACTGGGGAAGATGACATCCAGTGCACTCACGTTCATGTTTCTGTATTGTTACCAAGCACTGTGTTGAATATGGTAGAGTATTCCAAATGCAAGCGGCAGTGGCAATCTGTGTGCTCAATGAACCTGGTTTTTAGAAAGAGAAATGGAATCAATGTAAAGTTAAAGGGTCAAAATGCAGAGTTTGAAACTATAGTGTAAATCTGGGTAACAAAATAGTCAAGAATTGCCCTTCTGATCTGAAAAGATGAGAACAGGTAGTAGAAGTAATCTCTAGACTTGTCCTTAGGGGAGAGACATGACTGTGGAAGGGACTGGATTTGGTATCACCAACTTCTACTTTGAATCTTGAAATATGATGACACTTCCTCAAGGTCACAGAGAGGACAAGTAGTTTCAGAAATGCTCTCCATTTCCTATATGAACTTAACCACCTCCAAAAGCTTCCTTCTTTCTTAAAGTCAACAAATACTATAAGGTATAAAGTATCATGGTCAGGATGGCCATAAATGGAATATTACTGTAGCTATTTAATGTTCCCCAAAGCATATATTCAGGATGGTGGTATCGATGATCTTAGACAGTAAAGACATTTTATAAATCAGTAGGCATGTCTTTTTTTAATTTATGCTTTCCTCCTTAGAAGCAATTCATTGTTTTGATCAATAGTAATGTCATTTTATACTTCATGTAGATGCAGCGTACATGTTTTTTAATGAAGTGTTTGTTTTTATTCATACCTGATTCGGACAAGTTTCTTGCAGCTCAATGAGAAGTATGCCACTGTTCTTTTTTGTTATGTTCTATGCAAAGGTTTAAATGTTTGTCGCTAAATTGCTGTTTTATTTTTTTGTCTTTTGAGACAGGGTCGTCCTGTAGCGCCAGCTGCCCTGGAACTTACTATGTAGACCAGGCTGGCCTCCATCTCACAGAGATCTGCCTGCCTCTGTCTTCTGAGTGCTGGGATGAAAGGCGTGTGCCACCATGCCTTATGCAAAAGTTTTTCTTTTCTTTTAAATCAAGTATCACTAATTAGTTTTCATTTCAATTCTTTTATTAATAAGAATGCTCAATCAATAAAACAACAGGGATTGTCATTTTGCAAGTAATAACCACTGGGTTATTAAAATGGGAGAGTACTGTACTCATGCAGCACCTGAAGATTTTGGAGGAATTCTGCCATATACAGTTTTAGGAAGAAAATGTAGGTAGTGACTTTTTGTCATACTGTCATATTTGCTTTAATTCTGAAGAGTGGTATTTTATCAAAATATGAAAAGCTGAATAGAATCTCAGAAAAGGCTGAAGGAAAATTCTACATTTTATTAATAAGTGTATGTGGAAATTCAATTTCATAACTCATTTTAGCTGACTTTTAAATTTTTCCTCTGTTGCCAAGGGAGCTTAATAGTAGGTGTGGAAATGGGCTTAAACCAAGTCCTCAGAACAAGCTTTTGCACAACAGCAGTTGCAGCATTTATAAGTGGCAAACTCTTCCATATGGAAGACAGAAGAGCTCACAGTGAAAATTACATCACCCCTTCCATAGCAGACACTGTAATTAGCAGGTCCATAATCACAGACTCTGCTCCAAATGAAAAGAACAGCTTTTCTCCTTTTTGAATGGAAAGGCACAGAAGGTGCGATACCTGTGTCATTCATTAACAGTAAGAATGTTTTGGAGGAAAAAGCTTCTGAATTTAGATTATCCTGTACTTCAACTTGCAGCAGCCGAGACTGGAGGAAGGTGTTTGCTGTTTCCTTAAAAGAACTTAAAATTTTTGAATTTCCCTTTCTGCCTGTCAGGAATAGTCTTAGGAGTACAGAAGACTTTGTGAGGCACTTGATATTACTTTAATTTAATTTTTATATAAAAGGATGCTGTTTTCTAGTATGCTAAATAAGCCTATGGGGTTTTGTTATTAAAGAACCAGTTCAATATGACAGATTTGAAAGAGCTCCTATAACTAACTTGAAAAATAGGAAGTTCAGGATTTAAATTAAAATCAGGATTTAAATAGGTGGTTTGTCACCTATTTAGAAAAATTTAAGAATTTTTATTATTAATTAGTACCAAAGAATCCATAAATTTCCAAGACAGGAAGAAAAGGAAGTTGAAGGTTATTAAAATGTGACCTTTGATAGCAGATGACTTCTGGCTGATTAGAAAAACAGCTGTAAAGTTAAAACCTGTACATAGGATGAGACTGAGATGGTGCTTTCCCTTTTGGATGTAGAGCTAAGTAGCCCAGAGACTGACTTTTCTTTTCCTATTTCAGAAAATCAGAAGAGGCATCAGAATTAACAAGAGGTTAAAGACATAAGATACTATTTTGTCCCATGAATCTGCCAGAAGTAACTTTAGAAGTCCAGAGAAACCTTCCCAGGCTTGCTTGGAGAGGGTTTCAGTTCTCCCATTTCTTGCAGGTTCTGGAACTATTCACATTTTATTTGTACTCCGTCACTTTTACAGAAATCTGAGAAAACCTTAGCAAAGCCAAAGATTTGAAAAAGTTATTGCCAATGGAACAGATGTCAGCTACTGGCCTCCTGGTCCTACTTTTGTAAATGCTAGAGTAAATGGATTTTTGATTAAGGAGATTCTGCACCTTGAAAAATTATTTAGATTTGTTATTGGAATGATAGGAGAAAAAGTGATAAAGAGAGGTTCTTTGCAACTATGAGGTAGTTCTACTCTGGTAATTTAAACTCACCAGCCAGAATAAAACTTAGGTGTTTAAATTGATTCTGTCAGACACTGTCAATATTTCACAGGTGAAAGAAATCTCAATTCTAGGACATCCTCTAAGAGAGAGGTGACAGGCATAATGATGCAAGCCTTTAATCCCAGCACTCTGGAGGCACAGCCAGGCAGGTTTCTGTGAGTTTGAAGCCACCCTGATCTACATAGTGAGTTCAAGGCCAGCAGGAGCTACATAGTGAGACCTTGTCTCAAAAAGAACACAAAATTTTAAAAAAATAGAAAGATGATTCAAAAGGATGTCAAATGAACATGAATAGAATTGTTAGGATAAGTGGAATAATAATTTAAAATAAGTCAAGAATTAAGTAGAATTTCTGTAAAAATTATAATGCTTAAACAAAGATAAGAAGATGTAAAATGAGGAATATAAAAGACTTAGTTGAATTCAGTGGTTGTGGAAGATCAGACTGAGCAATAGAAGAAGGTAACAGGCAAAGTAATGACATGTGTGAAATGAAGACTTAATATCCCACAACTAATGAAAAAACTGGTAAGTCTCTTATTTGTGAATCCTTTAGAAGGAGACTCTATTCACAGTCGGGAGGTATTAGTTCTCAATGTTATCTCAGTGAGTAGCAGTTGCATTCTAGAACATAAAACAAAACTGGAAATGTTCTAGACAGAATGAGCATATCACCCACCAAAGAGAAACTTTTAGATCGATTTGGAACTTTTTAGCACTAATTATCTGTGAAAACCAATGTATTCAACCAAACAACTTTATATGGGAATTATCAAAATATTTATCATACAAAGACCAAATCTGAAAAATCCTTCAAGTTTGTATTGGCATATATTGCTAACTTCAAAGGTTAGAGTACATTATGATTATTTTAATAAGTGTGGATTGGGGCTGGAGAGATGACTCAGTGGCTCAGAACACTGACTGCTCTTGCAGAGGACCAGGGTTCAATTCCCTGCACCCACATGGCGGGTAACAACCGTCCCTAATGCTAGTTCTAAGGAAATTTGAAGAAGCCCTCTTCTGACTTCTGAGAGTACTGCATAACATGGATGCACTTGCATATATGCAAGGCAATGCACTCATACATATAAAATAAAAGGTTTAAAAATAAATAAATGTGGATTGAAGAAAATATCTAAATTCTAATTAGTATCAACATTGTGTTGAAGGCAGAAGAGAGGAAGAGATTACCAAAAATAATGTTAAATTTGCAAGGTCCAGATACTACTGAAAATAAAATCTTACAAAGGAAAAGGAAAGGGAAAATCCATAAGTATAGATCTTAAATGAGAGGCAGCAGTCAAAAGAATACAAAGAGCTTTCATGCATAGGGGGATATATTTGAAATACACCATGGCTCTAAAACTTCACCTCAGAGGTCTGTATTTCAGAACCGCAGGGAAGGACTGTAAGAGGACAGATGTGAAGATGTTCGCTGGGTTTTATTATTTATTATTATTATTATTATTATTATTCCTAGAGGAATCCTTTATTAGGTAAGTGACCAAGTTAAATAAATGGAGTGAGTGACACCAATAACTACTTCAGCAGCAATCCCTGAATCAGCACATCACACTGACTCAGCCATCATTATTGCATCGTGACAAGTGTGACCAAGGCATGGGGCTCTTTGTGAGTGCTAACCAGATGAAGGCTGGACTTCTACAAGTGTTCTCAGGAGGAGAGAGTGGAAATATCGATGGATCATGATACTGATGAAATTGGAAGCTTGCCTTTGCTTAAACTGGAACCATGTGTGTGGAGAAGAAAAGTAAGTTTTTTATGGACTCTGGGAATCTCATGGCTTTCAGTTTTATATTGGTAATTTCAAATTAACAAAGTAACAGAAGAAGGAAAAATGAGATTTAAAAGACAGATTTTATTATTAGATGAGTCACGCAACAGGTTTAAATGTCGACTATTAGGAGGGCTATTAAATGCTCATTAGGGGTGAGAACCAAAAGGAAAACTGAAATACCGGCCTTGGTTCAAAACCCTCAATTTTTCATCCATTTTCAAGGGATGCTATATATGTATGTTAGACTGACTTTACTACAGATGCCTGATGTGATTAACTTAATTAATCAAAAAGTTTTATGGAGCCCACAGATTCAGAAACTCAAATGCAAAAGGCACAGTACGGACATGGATTGAACAATCTGCTGATTGCATTACCCACAGCATGAATGGCAGGGTAGAGGGCTTTTCTAGGAGCAAAACACATTTCAGACTGCAGCAGAAAGAGAGACACGTGAACAGGAAGCCATAGTCTCTTTTTGTGGGCATCCTGCCAAAGCTTTAGTATGGACCCGCATCTTAAAGTTTCTACCACCTCCCAGTAGTGCTATACAGGATTTGAGGACTTTAACATATGGACATCTGGGAGACACCATCAATATTTAAAGCATAGTATGCAATAAAATAATTCCCAAACCTTGCAATACCAGAGCATTGATAATGATCATTACAAAAGTTTAGTAGCCACTTAGTAGCAGGCCCATGGCTCAGTGTTCAACTCTGGGGCAGACTGTGTATTCAAAGCTCAGATTTATTGTTATGCTCTATAATGAAATGATATATTAAAAGAACTTAGTATATGTTAATTGTCAAACAAATATTTCCTTTTTAAATTTAACTATTAACCTAAGTGAAGAGGTAAATCTTCATTTATGTAATTTATAAATCACATTTATGTGACTATATCCAAATTGGGTAAGGTTAAAGTCTTGGAGTCATCTGATTCTCATTGCTCAGCTGGGCTCAATTTAAAACCTAGCTACATTAGTCTCTGGAGGTGAATTAGGTTGGGTAAACAGAATTTTGGATTCTATGTGTGATCATTTCACACAGGCAGACTTTGTCTAGTGCTCCACAGTGGGCTCTGAAATTCTTGATTAATGAAAAGCTATGCAAGTTACACATAATTATTTTTGATACGATGCATATCTGCTGTCTTCTATATTAATTTATAATATCACATTTGACTATAGAGAAATCATTATTGTCATTGGTATCTCTTAAATATCTTAGGAAAAAAACTTGTTGTACTCTATAGTTTAAAATCATTTCAAATTTCATATACATCCTTTCATTTGAACTTGAAATATCACAGTTTATGATGCATCTGGTAATGTGTATTACATCTGTTCTTTCTTTTAGCTTGAAGAATAGAATTGATGTTGCTAATTTAGAAACATAAATAACATGGAAAATAGAATGAGGAAAATTCTGGAAATAATTATACTTGTCAAAACACATGCAAGTATGAATTAATAAGATTTAAAATGATTGTCAAGGCTAGAGAGATGACTCAGTGGTTAAGAGCACTGGTTGTTCTTGCAGAGGACCCAGGTTTGGTTCCCAGCATCCACATGGCAGCCAGCAACCCTCCATAACTTCAGTTCTGACTTCTATGGGCATTAAATGACATGGATGCACTTACATACATGCAGGAAATACACTCATACACATAAGCATAACAAATTTTTAAAAAAAGATTTATAATGTGTGAAGTATTTCACTTGCTATAAGATCACTGAAATAGTACACAGTGCATCACCCTACTGCAAGAATAGATATGTTGAATATATATAAATATGACTCATATTAGTCTCAGAAATAAAAGGAAGTAAAGAGCATTAATCAGAACTTTAGTTTTGTCATGATTAATGATATGAAAATAAAATTCCAATTATTCTTGGATTTAATCCCAGATTTAATCCCTGATTCTCAGCTGTAGGCAGTTTCTTCCTTCTCTCATGTCCCAGCAGTTCTCCTAAAGCATTGAGGATCTTATTTTGTAGTGATTTACACATTCTGAGGTCTTATGATATTGCAAGATTATAAACTAATTGAGCAGAAGATTTATATCTGGTTCTGCCTCTGCCTGGAAGTCTGTGGCTTCCAGAGACAAGCACAGAGTTTAGAGTCAGCAAGAACCCTGTTTTAAGTCAAGCTAGCCATCTAAGCTATGGCAAGAAATTAATTTTTCTTATGCCTTCATTTTCTCATACATAACATGGCAAGATTCAAACTTAGCTTATAGCACTTAAGAAAAATATCACAAGATAACTCAAACTGTATACTCACTCGCTTTTGTGTCTTTAGTGAGTGTTAACATCTCTTCTGTTGGATCTCTAAAGAATGGACCAGTCTCTTTGCAGCTGGGTATCTCATTTTTGGAAGGATTCACAGCCATGATGTTTGACAAGCATGATTTGTGGAATATAATCGCAGAGTAGTTCACCTGCCTCTAGCCCATTCATTCTTTTATTCAATATATACAGCTACTATTTTCCTTTCTCCTGAATGAAATTTCAAGGAAAACAATTTTTCTTATTACTTTCAAACAATCAAAATTTCCTGGACAACTATTTGTGTGGTCTATTTTATATAATAATTTAAATCTCAAGCACACTTCAGCTTACTACAGCTTTCCTTTCTTGCCTCAGTTCTGCTGCAGTGTGGTGGTTACTGTGTGATGCCACATTGCAGTGATACATAAATAAAACAGCATGGCTCCTTATATTCTTTTAAAGCCAAGAGCTGACCCAAGCTGATGAGAACCTGTTCCTTTGGAATTCTCTTCAAACCGTGTTCCTGAACACAGTTTTTTCCTGCTTTTCTCTTTCTTTTACTGAAATAGTATATCAAGCTTGAAATGGAAAAAGAAAAAGAAGGATTTGTCCTATCCGAAGATTATGTCCTTTCTGATCACTACTGACGTAGAATACCATGCACACGACCATAAACAGACTATCAATTTAATTCTTGTTGTTTGCAACACAAATGGGATAAGCTTTGTTGCTTCCAAAGAATATGTAAACCATATACACATATATTCTTCTGTTGTTCTTGGTCAAGCACAAGGAAGAATGAAAAGGAATTAAGGCTATATGCTTTAGGTTACCAAAGGAGCTCAGGGGCTAGTAGGTTTGCTTATACTATAAACAAGCTAAGATTAACGAATTTTAAGGTTATGTAAAAGTCATAGTTCATATTGTAAACATCATTTTCACGTTGCATTTTAGTCATTTCCTAATAGGGTAGTGGAAGATAAGCTTAGCTTAGGATTCTGACTAAATAAAATTAAAGGGCTGAAGAATGTTTAAAAGAGAGGAGGAATTTTTTTTATCTGATCCTTAGAGATTTGATGATGGGAGCGTATTGTCATACAGATATCATGTTGAGAGCTGAATCTGCTAGAGGGAACGATTTTCTGGAATGGAGAATACCTTGCAAAATTTGAGAAATATGCTATTGATTAGATTTTTCTTGACCTGTACATTCCAATGGTCTTAAAAATGTTTTTGACCTCTCTGATGTGCGTCAATTTCTAACTGCTGAACTTGCTTCAAACCTGTTGATATTTCTCAAAGCATGCTAGTCAGATATGATAGCAGGAGACAGAAATTGCCTAGGCAGTTCAAAGTAAAAAGACGTCAAAAGAAAAAAGATCAGTTCTTTCTTGGCTAAGAGTTGAAAATGTGGTTGGGCTGCCAGAACACTTGGACTTGCCCTTGCCTGAGGCGAGAGATGTCTCTGGTTCCACCATAACCAGAGGCTGGGGATTCGAGGAAGGGGGTTGTTTGTCTGTTTCTTTATTTCTTTTCCATAAAGGAATACCCTGTTCCTGGAAATAATGCAGAGGATTTGACCAGAAACTGGAGGGACCTAACACCTAGAATGGAACTGGACTGACTAGCTCGTTCTTCTCCCCTTCCTCTCCTGCATCCACTAATGTCTTAACTCCTGAGAGTGAGGCTCAATGACATCTCACTCCAAGGAACCCTCCTGCTGAACAGGAGCTCTGCCTTCTTGGGGTCCTTATAATCAAACACATCTTTCTAAAACTCACCCTCTTTGGTCCCTGAATTTCATTCTTCAAATTTTTGAGAAAAGAAACTGAAAGTCTCTGGATTGAGGTAGCTTTGGTGGCCGCTGAGTTTGTGGGACCCTAGTCTCTTAAGCTAAGCACAACAGAACCAAGAAAGGCTCTGTCCCTCTCAAAGATACCCAGATAATCCTTTATCATATGTGCCTACTTCCTGTTATTTACAACCCAAGTCTAGTTCCTTCAGGAACAGAGAACAAGCATTTGACCTAATTGAGCCAATATTCTCTTATTTCCACATCTATTTTGTATAAAAATAAAATTAGATTTGCTTAGCTTCAATCTTGTTTATGGTATTTTAGTTTATAACCTAAAACGTCAAGAAAGTAGTAACTTCATTAACACTGCCATGAAGTAGTGTGATACTTTCTGTTTGTTATTTTAACTAATTTTTCTTAATTAAGATGTGATTTTAATTTTTAGTAGCTTTAGGGATCATTCCCATGCAGGCCCATCATATGCAAATCCCTTGAAATGAATTAGTTTCTGTAGCAAAATATAGGGGTCCCATTGGTTTCAGATTATTGAAGGGTCTTTCATTCACTTATTTAAATATCCACAGAATTCTTCTAAGTAGATTAGCAAACAAAGAGGGAAACTTGGGAACATGTGTTTTACAGGGGAAGACATATAAACATTAGACATACTGAGTATTAGAAAGAACAATGTAGAATGTTAGAAAATGACATGTACTGTGGAAGTAAGAAAAAACAATTCAGATTAAGGGGGATTAGGAATGCTTGTTTAGGGATAAAGTGGAATTTAGCAGAGTTATTACTATAGTTCTTACAGAGAAGATAGGTTGCAAATCCTCCCATCCCTGCAGGATCACACTTTTACAAAGTGACTTTATGCTTCGGAGGTGGATTAATTTCTGAGTCTTTGACTGTGAACTTGGCTTTGTGGGTTGCTGTAGGTACCAATGAAAAAGCAGAGAAAGAGCATGTGCTCACTTTGCCCCTAGGTGAAGGTCTCCTTTGTCCTGATAGAAGCCCATGAGATGAAAAGCCCAAGAGAAGATGAAAACTTTGGTTTTCCATTCATTTCATCCACAGTGCAGTTGAAGTTCGAGGCCATTTACTTAAGGGGGATCTTCCACACAGTACCGTGGAGCTGCGTCAGAGAAGACCACAGAAGCTAGCTTGCACAATCAGGATCAATAACAAGATGTAGTTGCATGAAACCACTAAGATTTGTGGTTAGCAATAGCTGAGTAATAGACTGACATTTGAAGAAAGCTTGGAGGCAGCTGGAGGAGTGCCTTGGCGATGGCTGGAGTGGCTTATGTAAACCCCCTAAGCAGAAAGTGAGATAGAAGTTTCAGAGAAAGAGGTAGAGAGGGAAAAGCCAGGATGGGAATAGGAGAGCGGCGGGCTGAGAGGAGGCTTGACTAGAACCCCCTGGATCCTGCACCATTGTGTCAACAATTTGCCTTTTGCTCTGATTGAAATGAAGAATTTCACTCTGAGTTCTAATTACTCTGCTCCCATCAGGCCCCCTCATGCCATTTTTTTTCCTTTCCTTTTTAGGTATCCCACTCTTTTTTTCAGATAAACCCTAACTGTGCATAATTATTACAACAGTAGCACTTTTCTCTCAGACAGACAACTAGGCAGGATTGGTGTCACTCCAGAAGACTTCCTAGTCAGGAGTCTTCAAGGGCCTCAGGATTCCAGACGAAACATGGCGAGCTTTCCCTCACATCCCTCAAAAGCCTCTGAAATTAAATTAAACTCAAATCCCTCTACAACTGCCTTCTGACATGGATGTCTAACTTTCCATGTCTTAAATAGAAGAAAGACAGCATTTTAAAACCATTATCTTCAGAATTACTAATTTGGATACCATCACTTGTATTTTGATTGTTACTCTTTTTAAAAAATTTTGCTTTTTAATTTTTTGCATGTATATATGTGTTTGGTGTACTTGCATGTAGGTATGCGTGAGAGCATATGCGTTGGAGCATGTATCTGTGAGTTCACATGCAACGGTGTGCATACGCATGTGGAAACATGCTATCTTCCTTGATTGCTCTCTAGCATATATATGTATAGATATATTTAAAAATGATTTTATTGTTTGACAGTTTCAGACATTTCCAAAATGAATTGTGGTCATTTCCACCTCTGTATCCTATCTCATCCCCTCCCTCTCCTGCTGGAACCCTTCTCAGTAAGTCCCTCTCCTAATTTCATGTCTTCTTTTTGAGTTTAGAGTTTCTTGCCTGAGCATGTGGAGCAAGGGAGAATTATCAGTGGCTGTATTACTGAAGAAAATGACATATACCCACGAGCAACCTTTAGTTGCCTATAGTCCTTCAGGCAGGGGTGTCTCATGGGCCCCTCCTCCTATTCATGATGAAATGTTGATAGTCCAGTCTTTTATGGATAGCTACGTTTGCAGTGATTTCATGCACTGAGCCTGGGTAAGGCTGATCTAGCAGTTCCATTTAGGGCAAAGCACTCCACCATCAATTATTCCAGGCACTTTGGCCAGTAATGCTTTCCTGGGTTAATTGCCACCTGCTGCAGTGAAAAGCTTTGGTGATTAAGTCTATGCACAGTACTGATCTTTGATTTTAAACAGATATATTTAGAAAGCAGTTTGACAACATGAGCATTTAGTAACAAAGTAGTAGTAGGGTCTATTAGGGTCTCTAGGGTCTGTGATTTTCCCTGCCATGGGATCTGGACCCGTTTTTACCAGGTATGAGTTTCCTCCTGTGCAATGGCTCTGAAATTCAAGCAGAAAGTGGAGGATTACTCTCATAACAGTCGTACCACTGAAACACTGGAGTATACATCTCGTCTAGCATGTCATTGTTGAAGCTTGCATGTTCATAGCTGCAAAAGTCTGTTGATGACTTTTCTCCTCCAGCAGCTTGCAAATTACCTTCTGGCAGGGTGAGCTTGCAGCTCTGCTCCAGCTTCATTTCTCTATAGCCTGTGCCTAGCACGCTGCCTTTTCAGCAGTGATGTGTTGTAATCGGGCTCTGTCCATCTTATATGTTGAGTCAGTGTTTCTCACTTGAAACCAGAGGTTGCTGATTCAATTAGTTCAGGCAGCCAGCTTGCTCTAAAGATTCTGTCTCTGCCTTGTATGCACTAGGATTACAGGTCAGCCACCATGCCTACAGTCAGGCTTGTGCAACAAGCACTGTACCTGTTAAACCATCTCTCCAGCCTCTGACTAAAATTCTATAGAAGAATACAGTTTAATTATTGCTAATTAGTTGAGAATAGTTAATGGTAATTTAATTTATAAAGTCATTTTCAAGGTACAGATATAAAAAAATGGTAGCTTTTTAGTATGCCTTAAGTATGAGAACGTTTATGCGAATAATAATAGGCAAAGATACAATTCCTGAGCCCTTGGGCTCACTTAAGCCCATAATGGGTCAACAATTTGCAAGTTAATTTTAAGACATATACAGCACATGTTGAGGGAAGGATTTCACCCTGGTGTTTCCATATGAAAAGTATAAAAAGTTTAGAGTTTGCTTAATCAAAAAATACTATATATTGTCATTTATAGAAAGAAATCCAAAAAATGGGGAACTTCAGTGTTGATTTAACTCATTTTTATTTCCTTTTTTAAAAACCTTGTTTTATGACATTGTCTTACTAGATAGCCTAGACTGGCCTTGAACTCTTAACTCTCCAGCCTCAGTTTCTTGACTGCTGGGATTACAGATGTGAACCACTATACTCTGCCACATAAACTAGTATTTCACAGAGATTCCTGTCTCTATTCCCTTCCGTGACTTACCTGTAACCTCAACCTAATAACAGGATGGTTACATTAGTTCTGGAATTCCCTTTCATGTTGAACAGTCTCCAAAGGAACAGAGCGAATATCGATTTCATAAGCACACATTAAAAAAAAAAAACCCTAAGAAAATTTTCCTAACATCTGACTGTCTTAAACTGCCATTTGCCATGGCAGAACTAGGAAGCTTAATATAGAAAAGTCAAGTGCATCTCTCAAGCAGGAAGTAGATCTGCTTTCTTTAAGTATTTACATTTGTGGGCCAAATTGATAATTAACTTCTACGTTCCATTAAGAAGAAAAAAAATGTTTGACTTAATGCTTAAATGTTAAGAACTTGTACCACTTTGGGTTCTAGAGGTCCAGGATCGTGGACTTATAATGGAAGCTTCACCACCATCAGATGAATTGGTGAGAGTAATATTTAGATATAGCTTGCAATTCAAGGTGGCTGGCAGGAAAATGGTAGAAAGATGATAATAAGCCCTTGAAAGGGAAGACTAGCTTTGAGCAAGTCTGGACATCACGGAGCTTTGTGGGAAAAGGAAGTAAATTAGTTTGTTTGGAGCAGAGTAGTACCCAGATGCCATAGCATGATTTTTAGGAACTCAAGATTTGAGTTCCAGAAATATAGACATACTGAACTTTAGCTACCATAGCTTGACCTAAGGGATTCCTTAGGGGATTAGATAAATAGGGAAAGTCTAGGCGTAAGCTATGAAAGAAGTAAGAAGCAAAGAGTGTGAGTAAAGGAAGTATTAGGTTTCACTGGGTCTGTTTTCTCCCAACTGCTATCATTTGCCTTTCTAAAGAATAATGTGATTGGGATGTGGGGGTCTGTGTCTGAGTAAGTAAAGGAGAGTAGTGAAGTTGCTCCCTCTGAAAGAGCAGAAAATGAGGACTTTCTTATGGTACCCGATATGCATGCACGCAGAATTCCAAAAATGTAGCTACTGGGGTGAAAGAAGGAGAAAGACTTCCAAGGACAGTGTAGTGCAGTTCTCTATCCTCTCTGGCGAGGTTACCTGATGAGATGAGCCTGTAGCCTGGTCTGCTCACTCATTCTCATTGCTACCCTCTCACTTTATTTCCAAAGTCTGAATGAAATAATTTATGACCTGGTAAGGCCTTGCTACTTGACCTGCTGTATATATTCCTGTTCAGGTTTCTTATACATAGGAGGTCCGGATTACTGGGGTCTCAAGTCTGTTCTTATTCTGTCTAACCCTATGGAAGTATTTTCTCCCCTATCACTCTATGATTTTATTACTTTTTAAAGTTTTCGGTTGTATTTTATTGCTATATTTATTTACTTTTAATGTGTATGAGTGGTTTTGCCTGCATACATGTAAGTGAACCACATGTGTGCAATGATTATAGAAGCCAGAAGAAGGTGTTGGATCCCCAGAAATAGAGTTAAAGATGGTTGTTAGCTGGGACCTGAATCTGAATCCTCTGCAAGAACATCCAGTGCTCTACATCACTGAGCCATTTTTCCAGCTTCTATTTCTATGTAAATGAATGTTTTACCTTCATGTATATAAGGGTATTACATACTCTTAACTCTTAATTTCTGAGTCATCTCTCCAGCCACACTGTGGTTTCTTAATTGAATATATAGCTATTACTCTGAAAGTCATTTCTTTAGCTGGTGTTGCCTTCTAACATCCGAGAATCAAATATACCTTTAATCTATTGGAATGCCATGAATTGTGTCATCTACAAAGACACTTTCAAGCCATAACCCTCTCGCTTCTGAATTTGCTATTATTAGTAAATAAATCTTTCTAAAGATAAATGAATAGAGGTAAGGCCATACTGGATTAGGATGGTTCCTAAATCCAGTGCATAATGTATATATAAGGACAAAGAGACACAGAGGGAAGCAGGTCCCAGTGCAGTGCAGGAGGTCACTGGACTGGGATAGGAATAAGCAAGGAAATGCCAGGGCTGGTAATCCCAAAATGATACGAAAACGTAAGGAAGCATTTTTCCCTGGAGTCTTCAGAGTGGGCATGGCCTGCCTACATATTGGTTTAGGACTCATAGCCCAGAGAATTGTGAAAGAATATAATTTCTGGTGTTTTAAGACATCAGCTTTGCAGCACTTTGTTACTGAAGCTCCAGAAAACTAGTAAGCCTGCTTTGAAATATTTAAAAACTCTGGCATATTGGCTGTAGGAAGGATTGGAGTCTTTAGGGATAAAAGTCAGATTTCTGTATCACTCTGCCTAGCTTGTTACAAAGGCTGACATCCATATTTTCATCAAAAAAGGCAAACCAAGAAAGAAATTCCAAATTTCAAATAAAGAAATAAAGACTGAAAGAGAGAGTTCCTCTCTTCTCATTAACTCCTAGCAAGCAGATATCCTGCCTGCTGCCAACATGGATATATATCACTTCATCATTATCTTGTTCTTAAAATTTAAAACACTTCTATTAATGTTCCTTTCACTGTATCTGATTTGTTTTGCTGGATGAAAATCATGATGATATCCAGATCTTCATAGGATGCCTTTATCAACTTTGGTTCTGTTTTCTTTTGTGCAGACTTAATGAGGCGCATAAAGATTTACCAGTCCCTTGGACACTTTTTTATTCTTTAGTAAAGGAATTTGAATGTAATGCTTGCTGATGAAGAATGACAGAGCATTTTGGCTAGTGCACATAAAATTGTTGTTTATTCAGCTCATAACAAATACATTTTAAATTTAATTTCAAGTTTCCTCTTTCCTCTCCATATGAACCTCTGCTTTGGAATGCTTCTCACGGCCAAAATGCTTTTCTAAATTGGATAGACACACCATTGCTTCTGAGACCAAATTAGCCCCCACGATGGGCTGCCTGGTGCCCACGCTGTCAGCACCACTGTGGTCTGCAGGCCAGTTGCCAGTTGTAACAGTGTCCAGGGAGATATCAGATTCCTAACCGATTTTCTCCTTCTTCCCAACCTAATTATTTGGAGTCCTTCAAGCTTTCCAGAAATATCTGCAATTAGTCAGATGGTATCTAGGGCTTTGTGTAAAATTACAATAGAAAATTTATCAAGACCATTTGGTCTAATTTTCCTCATCATCTTCCCGGTGGATTTTTCCTTTTCTCTCTGGAGAGTTGGAAATGAAGCTTCATGATTATTATACAATTATGGAGAATAATAATAATAGTAATGCTTGAGATTATTATTACACCATTAAGAAGGATGATATGTGTAAAGATGATTTCTTGCCTGACTTATAAAGACTTTCTTTCAGAAGCTTAAACTATAAACTGTTGCTTGCTTTACAGCTGCCCTTTGCTGATGGTGGTTTAAGCCCTAAATTTGTAAACCAAATGTCACGAGTTTGTTCTCTACTAAAGTTGAAACTTGCTTCTTGTATTTAAATATAACAGCTGGTGCAAAAATGTTGTTTAATAATGTTGTTGCACTGTTTCAAGAGTTAAGGAATAAAGTGATTAATCAAAAGAGAAACTTAACTGCATTTCATTATTTTTTCAAACTACTCTTGCACAGCTTATGCTTATCCAGCATATACTTGGTCAGTCAGAATTAGAATGTGAGTTTGATTTCTAGTTCTACTATTTTCTAACTGTGTTCTTTTGCAAGTAATAAGCTCTCTGAGACTCAATTCATTTTTATAAATTTTATTTATTTTGTTTTTATTAAGTGTATTGCCTGCATGCATGTAAGTGCACTCATGTGCAATGCTCACAGAGGTCAGATGAGGGCATCAGATTCTCTGGAACTGGAGTTAGGACAGTTGTTAGCTTCCATGTGGGTGCTGGGAACTGAATCTGGGTCTTCTGCAAGAGCAGTCAATGCTCTTAACTGCTGAACCATTCCTCCAGCCCAAAGACTGAATTTTATCAAAGGTCCTCCTTAATGCACCATTAAATATAACTTGAAAGCTTCTTCATTTCCTTAGCCCAATAGTATATCTACTTGCATCTCCATAGAATCAACCACTTCATGGATTTAATTGAACTCTTACAGCTATATGCTTGGATGTAAATGTCAATGAAAATTCCCTATGCACCAGAAATTTTTACAAATGCACCAGATGCTGTTAAAGTGTTGGTACTGTTCTAAAACTTACCTTTTCTCTCATTACCATAAGTTGAAGTAAGGTTTATAATTGAAAGTCAGGGGTATGCAGATTAAAACCACTTTAAGATTTTATCTAACTCCAGTCAGAATAGCCATAGTAAGGAATGTAAATGTTGATGTGGATGTGGCCAAAGTGGGAGATTGTACACACTACCATGGGGAGTGTGAACTAGTTCAGCCACTTTGGATGCCAGTATGGAGATTTCCCCCAAAACAAAGCAAAAACTAGAAAGAGAACTTCCACATTATCCAGCTATAGCAGTCCTGGGTATGAAAGGATTGTGTGTTCTAGTACAGAAACACCTGCACATCCATGTTTCTAGCTTCTCTATTCATAGCTAGGAAATGGAATCAACAGATATCATTAGAAGACGGATGGAGAATATTACTCAGGGATAAAGAAAAATGAAATCATGAGATTCACCAAATGCAAGGATGGAATTGGAAATGATTATACTGAATAAGGTAACTCAGATCCAAAAGGACAAACACCACATGTTCTCTCTCATATGTGGATCCTAACTTCATATCTCTTGTTTTGTGTGTTTAACGTGGTGGAAGTCAGACAACTAAAGATGGCTCTTTGGAGATTAAGTCAGGTGTTTTTTGGGGGAGGAACAGTAGGGATAAAGCAAAAGTAGAAAGTTGGAATAATGGGTATGAATAGTCTTAAGCAGGAAGGAGCCAGAAAGTATGGCAGAAATTAATGGTGCGGGGGGGGGGACACTAATCCAAAGGAAGGGTGTAGAGGAAGCCATGTGGAAGCCCATTATTCCACAATCCAATTAAATATAATTGAGGGGTGGTAGAATAAATGTGATATAAAAGAAGAGGGGGAAGAAATGGGGGCTAAAGACTAAGTGGGGATGTGGGTGTAGTTGAGATGGGAAGGTGGGTTAACAAAAACTAAGAATACCTGAACATGCCTTATGCAAACACAGTAGTTCGTTAGTAAGCTAATTTCAAAAAATAATGTTAAAAAATGAGTTGGAACAGTATTACCCTGTCTAGGTATATAATCCTGCTCTCAGAAGACAGGCTATTTAATGAGAATTGCAGTGCAAGGCACAGGATATTTCCTTATATATTATTGGTCAGGGAGACCTCAAGGGTCTTCAAGCCAACACAGGCTATTTACATTGCACTTGATTGTCTACCATAACTACACATTAAGAACCCTGTTGCTGAAGACCCCTCACATTGCAGCTATAGGGCATGGAGAAATCAAGATAAAAATTGCCAGGAAATTTCCTCCCTGCTGGGTAGTCTTACCCAGTGCTGGACCTTGCACATTACAGTACAGATCTATCATGCAGAATTGTCTCCTGATGCTGTAGAGATATTACTATTGAGGGTTAACTAACAACAGTGTGACTGGATATGAGACCCTCCTTATGGGAGGGAATTTTATGCCTGGCATTCTAACGAAGCCCATAGCTGGGAGATCATAGGTTGTAGGGTAGAATCTACTACTGTTGCTAAATAGACATATTGTAAAGTTGCCTTCTAAATATAAATGTTTACACCCATAGATCTGGGTTACTCTCAACCTTTGTCAGAGAATTTGTTTTTTGCCATGGGCAACAGTCAATGCTGAGTTGTTTAACTGGTCAAAGTGCCAAGAATAAAAGACTGAGTTATTTTATGGGATATCTCCCCACCCCCACATCCCTGACAAAGTTCAGGGAGCATCCAGGAAGAGGAAGACTAAAGAATGTAAGAGCCAGGTGATGGCAAGGAGTTCTGTGAAGGGCAGAACTCTGGACTTGACACGAACATTGCACTCAGGAACTCACACTAGCTATGAATATCTGTGTAAGACCTGCCAGCTAAAATTCTGCCATAACTGGAGAAGGTGCTCTCCAGATGCATTCCTCACTGGCTGCTGTTAGCTGCTCTGGAAGAGGGAATCATTTTCTTTCTTTTCCGTCTTTTCTTCAAAATATACATTTTGTGCATTTCATAAAATACATCCTAATCATATTTAGACTCCCATCCCACTATATGCAGCACCTCATAACCTGCCTACTGAATTTAATAAATTCTGTCATATATGTTGAGGCCTATGGAGTCAAGTTTGTGTCCCCAGATGTCCCTTGGTATGAGTTCATCCCCTGGAGCCTGTTCATACCATCTAGCATCACTCCTTTAAAGAAGATCAACTCTCTCCCTCACTCAACAGTAGTCAGCTGCCAATAGTTCCTTGAATAAGTTTAGGGTTTCCTTCCCATTTTCCCAGTTCTGTGCTGGGTTTTTGTCTGATTGGGTCTGCACGGGTCTTGTGCATGCTGTCATCATTGCTGTGGTTCATATGACCAAGTTCCCAGAAGGCTGAAAGGCTATTTCCTTGTGGTCATACATCAGCCCTGGCTCTTGCAATCTTTTTGTACCCTCCTCTGCAATGATTCCTGAGACCTAGGCTGGTGAAATTTAATGTAGGAGTCTTACCCAAGAACATGGAAACTGTAGTCAGTTTCTTATTCTCTACACTTTGGCCCATTGTGGACTTTTATGTTCATTTCCCTCTGCTGCCTGAGGAAGCTTCACTGGTGAGAGTTGAGGGATACATTAGTATTCTTTCTACCCTCATTGTGTTATGTTCTGTGAGTCTTAGGTACTGAGGTTCCATTGTAGGTGTGTCACTTAGGGTTGTGCAACTCATAGACACTTACTTTCTGTGTGTGACCAGTTGTGAAACTCTGTAATAGTCTCCATCTGCTGCAAATAATGTCAGTAAATATAAAGATCTATATTTAGCCTATAATGAGAAATTTTGTCTATCTAGGGATATAGAGTTTTCTATAGGATCTATGAGCTCTCCAGTCAAGAGTATTTGGCTATGTTTATAGTAACACACATGAGTTCCTTCCTATTGAGTAGGTTTTAAGTTCAATTAGATAGCTGTTTATTTCCCCAAACCAAAAGTGCTGCTATTGCCCCAATATAGTTTTCTGTCCTGATCATTGTTGTGGTTACAAGGATTTAAAGCTGGGGTTGGACATTGATTGACTTTCTCTCTTAACAGCTTTCATAGTATCATCTAGAACTAAGAGAGCTAGTCTTCAGAGTGAAGGCTTTCAGGTCAGTTTCATCGACATTGCTCCAACTTCTGTGTCCATAGTATGTCTTGTCTTCAGCAATAAAAAAGGTCTTACCTTCAAGTTCTAGGAGATAGTCAAGGGCTGTGTCAATAGCCTGTTCTATTTTGGACTACCCTTATCAACCACTTAAAGAGAGATTTCTCCCATCTGGCACTGTTTTTTGTTACATAGCCTTCTACTATACATAAGCACTCATGTACAGATATTGCATGTGTACTTTCTAGTGGGCTTTTTAACTAATGTATTTCCTTTGGGTTTTTCACACCACCTAAGAATTATTTATCTCTCCTCTCTCTTAATGTGTGGCTACTGGTAGATTTCCCAGTAGATGGCCTCATACCTATATATAAGTGGGCAGTACTAAATGGACTTAGTGGGTTATAGATTTAAAAAAATGAGAGAGGCATTAAGTTGGGTGGAGGCTGTGTTGAAGGGCATTTGGGGGGATCTTGTAGAGCAGAAACAGGGGATGTGTGTAATCATGTATTATTATATACATGTGTGAATTTCTCAAGAATAAAAAAATAATTTTAAAATTATAATTTTATTGAATTTTTGTGTACTTTGTACAGTAACATCTTAATCATAGTTAGATCCCTCCCCTGTCTGCACTCCTCAATATCCCACTCATTGAATTTCATGCATTTTGCCATGTTAAGGCCTATGAAGTCAAGTTTGTGTCCCCAGATGTCCCTCTATATGAAGATCATCCATTGGGACCTGGTCATCCTATCTACTCTCCCTCCCTTAAAGAAGAGCAACTCTCTCTCTCTCACCCAGCACTGATTAGCTGCCATGTTTCCCCATTTTTCTTTCCTTGGCCCTGATTACTAACTTTGTGACCTTATAGATCTTACTAAAATGTTTGGTAATAGGAATAGTGAGTTCCTATACAGAATACCATATACGATCTTATGATTGCTTATTTATTTTCTGCTTCCTATTTAAAACTAGCTTTTTGAGTAATAAGAATATATTTTATTACTTTATTTCTCATGTATCAAAATATCTTACATATAATTCATTGCAAATGATGTACGTATACTTAATTCATAGCTAAAGAATAGTAAAAGAATATTTTTCCTATCTTAATGACTTGCATTTGGCATTTTATGTATCTTATTTAATTACAGTATTGTCCTTTAAGTACAAATGACTTCTTAGACTTATAATTTATTTTCTTCTTAGGTTATTAAGAAATAAACTGATAGATTAGATAATAGTTGATGAGCTACATGGAACACTTCATGATAGAGAACCACTGAGGTGGGAAAAGCCAGTTTTCCTTTTAACAGCTACTTTAGACTTTCTATTTGCCTTTTCTTTCCATACCCTGAAGTTTCATCCTTTGGGACTGGCCGGATCACTTCTGATTGAATGTTTGTTTTCTCCCCCAAATTTGCATGCTTAGACCCTAATCCCCAATGTGATGCTGCAAGGAGGTGGGATGTGCAGGGGCAATAGATTTTAATGAGTCCTTGAAAATTAGTGCTGGTGATCAGATGACTTCCTTTAAGGCAGAGGAGCGAATGAGAGTTTGCTTTCTACTCCATCAAGTGAGATAGACCAAGAAGAAGACCTGTGTAGGCCACGAAGAGAGCCCTCATCAGAACCTCAACATGCCCTCTTCCTCTGGAAAATCTAGCCTCTAGAACTTGAAAATAATTGTCTGTTCTTAAGTCATGAAGTTAATGGTACTTTTTTTATATTTGTTTTTCCCACCATATTGAAGGTGAAATTTTGTTGTTGTTGTTGTTATTTTTGTTTTTTTTTTAATTCCTCTTTTTTTAAAAAAAGTTTTTATTTTATGTGTATAAATGCTATGCCTACAGGTATCTAAGTCCATCCATGTTGTGCAATGCCCTCAGAGGACAGATGATTATATCAGATCCCCTGAACTGGAGGAATGGACAGTAAGAGCCAGGGTTGGTACACGAACATAAGACATAGGCTTTCAGGCCTCTAGAAACTTGCACATATGAACTTATAACAATGGTGATAGCACATCTGTGCTGACTCAATTAGCGGTACTTTTTAATGGAAGCTGAGCTAATTAAGACACTCTTCTACCTTTTCTCATTGAGAAATGTTTACTGGAAGCATTGTCAACACACTCTACCCCCACCATCTCTCTGGGCAACTTTGAAGGGGTATACATGTATTAACTACTGGCAGACTTTAAACACAAATGATGCCCCCATGCATTTTTTACTTCACATGTTGAAAGAAATATAAAAAGCAAAATATTCAAACAACCCTTCAGCATGTTCCTTAGGCTAAGAGCAAGCTCTATAATAATGAGATATTTATAATATGGGACATTTCTTCTATTTTTTCTTTATGACCGTGCTTCTCCAGTCTTCCCAGTTACTGTTGTTCTCCTCTACTGTTTCCACAGAGCTCTTTGTTACAGCCCATTTATACTCAAAGAGGCTTTTTTACAGTAAACTACTGAAGCTTAGACTTCACTGCCGGTTGCCTGTACAGAATCTTCCCAAAACATTGAGAGGTACCTGCCAATATGTTCATATGATCATTTGCATTTTTAAAAGTACTTTGAAGGTGCTTAATTCTAAAACCTCACAAATCTTGGAAACATTCCTTTTTATATTGTGTTTACTGAAGTACATCACATTCTCCTGTGTCAGAAGGGAAGGGCCTTCTTGTCTTCATGCATTTTCCCATTTTACAAAGTATGCAGATCGTCAATTTTCACATTGTAGATGGACAATAAATTTAGCATTGAATGAAACTCAGTAGAACAAGGCATTGTTATAGGAATCTAGAGTAAGAAATAGAACTCTCACCAGGATGTTGTTTTATGTATAAAGTAACCTTATTGACACATACAGCTTAACATCTTAGTCTAGTTTACCATCTACTTAACACTAATTGGTATGATTCAGCACATTCAGTGAGGATCCTACAACCTGTCACCTCTAGTGTGTCTTTTACACCTTACACTTTAAGATAACCATATTAAAGTTCTAGTTTCTCAGACAATAAGACGTCTTGTGAACCAATACTGTCCAACAGAACTTTGTACAATGACAGAGATTTCCTTTGAGATCTGTGCTATTCCAGAGGGCAGACAGTAGCTACATATAATTATTCAACTCTTGAAATGAAGGTAGCATGGTCGAAAAATGTAACTTTTAAATTTTATTTAGTTCTAATTACTTTAAACCTAAATTATTTACATTTAGACCATTGATAGCAGTGGTTACCAAGTAGCATACTTCATCTGTAGAAGATTTCAACAGTGTCATCCATGTGGGGAGGTTCCACTGAAGAAACCAATGCATCGAATGTAATAAATGAGGAAGGATTTTATGTGTTTGAGTGTAGTATCTGCATGTATATAATTGCACACATACTGTCCAAATGCCTGCAGAGGTTAGAAGAGGGTGTCAGATTCTCATGGAACTGGAGTTATATACTATACAGTTGTTAGCTGCCAGGTGGGTGCTGGGAATTGAACTTGGGTCCTCTTCAAGAGTAGTCAGTGCTGTCAACCACTGACCATCTCTCCAGGCCCGTAGATAAAATTTTCTTCTGTCAGAAAATTTGTGGATCATGTTTAAACTGTGTGCAAATTTGAGAACTAAAATCAAACCATAGTAAAATAATAAATTGAAAACAAAATTCCAAAGGAAATATACTTTTTTTTCTGAAGCCATATTAAGATGAAACAGGAAAATAAAGTTCTTTCAAAGTTGAAAGAGCCAAATTTTCATAGAGCGGAGGGGGAAACAACTTAAATGAAACTCCTGTTCTCTCATTCAGCTGAAGTGCAGAAGTAGGCCAAAAGAGAGCGATTAGGATAACCTATGAATGTGCCAGGAGTCTCATTGATTCTCAGTGTGCAAGTATTTATGTGGAAAGGGGTAGCAACTATGAAAACATTGATTTGAAAAGCTATGAGCCAGCAGGGACCTACAGTCTAAAGCATTAGAGTTACTATAATCCAAGAAATCTTTGGAATTTACAAAATAGAATATTTACTATGCTAGTAGGACAAGGCAAACATTCCAAGTGATTTGCTCACTATGGTCAATGCTCTGAAGTTATTATTCTATGTTTCTTGGTTGGAAAGAACAAAGAAAAGAAAAGCAGACAAAAACATCCCAGACCTTTTTATATTGTAATTCATGCATGACAAGTTATGAATGTAAATTCTTTGACAAGAAGATGAAAATATACCCCCGGGATGCAAATTAAATTATACATCCCCTAAATCCCTCATTTCCTTTTAAAAAGTGGCTGCATCTGTCATTGCTATTTAGCACATATTTATCAAGTTATTTCAATGGTAACGGGGCTTTTTGTTTAGGAGAAGGATTTCTTTTGCCAGCAGTTTCTGCTGCTTATTTTCAGCATGTAGGAATTACATGGTAACTCTATGGAAATTTAAATGCTGCTCTTTAAAAGATGACCATGTCCACATGCATTTGTGGCTGTGAAGAAGGAAAAACAGATTTGGTTAAGTTGTATTTTATTACATATTGGTGATGTTTCATTATTATTAAAATTTAAGCATAAGAGGGCAGGGTATGGTGGCACACGCCTTTAGTCCCAGGACACGGGGGGGAGAGGCAAGTAAATCTCTGGGAGTTCAAGGTCTACATAGCAAGTTCCGGGCCAGCTGGGGCTACAGGGAAATATCTGTCTTAAAAAAAAAAAAAAAAAGGAAAAAGAAGTCAGAAGAGGGTGTCTGAATCTCCCAGTACTGCCAACTGGAATCAGTACTGGAGTCACAGAAGTGGGTGCTGGGAATCTAACTCTGGTCCTTTGCAAGAACAGCTAGTACTCTTAAATGCTGACCCATCTCTCCACCTCCCTTCCATTATTTTTCAAAGGTCTTTCAGGCTCAATTTGTGTTTTCCAAATGCTACTGTGTGGGGTTCATTCCCTGGAGACTCATCAGCCCACCAAACATCACATCTTGATGAAAACGGACTCTCCCTCTCCCAGCAGCTGTCAATTACCAAGTGTTCCTTAGCTGGGAATGGAACTTCTTACCCATCTTCCCCATTCCTGCTGGGCTTTGGCTTAGCTTGTACAAGTCCTGTGCATGTTGTCATGAGTATATGGGTTTGTGCAGGAAACTGCCCTGTTGTGACCTAACATATTTTTCTTGCTTTTAGATTATTTCCTCCGTCTCTTCTGTGATGATTCCTGACACTAGGGAGAGGGAGTGTGATGTTATAAGTGTTCCTTTTAGGGCTTAGCACTCTACAGTTTCTTATTCTCTGCATAGCGGTCAGTGATGGGCCTCTGTGTTAATAGCTTCTCTGTAAGAAGTAGCTTCTATGGGCAAGGTGAGAGATGCACTAATCTCTGGATATAACAAGTCATTAAGAGCTGATTAGTCAAAGAACTGTATGAAGAGAAAAGAAAAGAGCTAGGTGTGTTATCTGGCTCCTATGTCTGTAATCCCAGTTCTGGGGAGCTTGAGGCAGGTGAACAAAACATTCTAGATCAGTCTGGGCTACAAGGTAAGAGACTGTCTCAAAAAGAAAAGAAAGAAAGAAAAGAAGAAAGGAAGAAAGAAAGAAGACAACAAAAAATAAAACAGGACAACAACACAACAAAACAAAACAGGACAACAGCAACAGAAACAAAACAGGAAAAAAATGCAGTAATCAAATATAGTTCTGGTTGCTAATATTATGGAGAATTTCCTTGTGTTTTTAATTTATTTAGACTAATTGTGAATAGTAGTAATCATTCTTATTTTCAATACTTCTTGGTTCATTTGGCAGGAGGGACCTCACATGTTTCCACTTGCTTCATAATCTTTATAAATGTAGATTTTCCTGACTATATACTTGTCAATAAAGTCTAGCATAACTGCACGATTAACTCAAAGATCCAAGGAATCATCTAGTTCAAGATTTAATGTTGAAAATTTCCCAATAACAGTTTTATTAAAGCAAAAAGAATTAACTTAAACTTGTTTTTTTTTTTTTCATATGTCGGCTAGTTAATGCAGCTCTTTGAAAAGAAAGATAGAATTAATGTAGGAAACTATGCTTATCTTTTCAGATTCTTACTCACTGTAGACTTCCTGATTCACAGACATAGCCAAGAAGTTTTAGTTACCATGGAAGCCTTGAAAAATTTGGGTGCCAGTAAGGCAAAGCTATTAGACCTTGGGGACAGAGGGCCAAAGGCATGTCTCACCATCCTGAAGAGTGAAGCAATTATTATCTGAAAAACAAAAACTGCTGGTCTCAGTGTTTCTCTAAGGATGCTGACTCTTTATTTTTGCCCCCTTCGCTTTTAGTCAATAACTAAGGGTAGCTGCACATGTTTCAAACAATATAAACAAGCTATGCCTTCGGCTAGGGAAAATGTAAATGTTAAGAGCTTGTGAAGGATAAAAGAAGCCAAGGAAGGAAGTAATTTTAAGATGTAAGAGGAAGTCGATATGATAAGACATGATGAAGCTGTAGAAGAAATAAAGAGAACTTCCAGTATATTTGCTGGGAAGCTGTTTACTAAAAGCCATTTGGTAAATAGATTTATAACTTCTGAAAAAAAAAAAGTCCACATTATTAAGAAGGCAGTGAGTCAGTCAAGAATTGGTGATGGTGGCAGACTTGGGTTACAGATTCGAGACTCTCCAGTGCTGGGACTGGGCAATGTGGTAGCTACAGGAGGGACATAAGCCACCATAACTATTCCCTCAGCAGAGAGAAGTCCATGATGGTTTTCTGTGGCCCTGGAACAAGCCCTCACACATTCTGTGACTTAAAATGCTTTTGGAAAGTTCTGCAGATTAGAATCTTAAAGTGTTGATTTTAATCAACATGCGTTAGGACTGCTTCCCTATGCGTAGACTTGAGGCTGGATCTGTTCCTTTACCTTTTCCAGCATTGCTGGGCTTGTGACCCTACTCCTCCCCTTCAAACCCCGACCTGGATAAACTTCCTGTCTCAAAGTTCTCAATATTGATCATATCGTAAAGTCCCTTTGCATTCCAAAGCAACTTTAATAGTGCTTTAATAGTTAATTCCAAAGCATTTAATAGTGCTCTGAATACAACATGGAAATTTCTGGTAAGCCGTTAGTGTGCTTGATGCAATGATTGTAGCTGTGTGTAAACTGAGGCAGAAGGATTCAGTCAAGGCAGGAAGGCTGAATTATAAAAAGAAAACTTTTTTTTCTTTGGTCTTTTTTTGAGACAGGGTCTCTCTGTAGCCCCAGCTGGACCTCATTATGTAAACCCTGCTGGCCTTGAACTCAGAGCTCCACCTTTCTCTGCCTTCTGAGTGCTCAGATTAAAGGCATGTGCCACCACTCCCTGCTTGTAAACAGGAAATTTAAGTAGAGGAAAATGTTGCTGCAGTCAAGGACAAGATAATTTGTCTCAAGAGAGACGGGTCATGTTGCCTGCCAATATAGAAAAAGAAGTGGTTTATACAGAGACCTAGGCATATTGAGGAACCGAAATCACGGGTAAAGGTGAAAGTTGGTGCTCAGAACATATGATCACTGTGTAAGGTGAAGAGGCATGGAATGCAAGGTTCATGCGAGAAGTAATGTTATTTGGTGGCATTAGGAACTTTTTAAAAACACTTTTTAATGCTCCGGATCCTGATGATAACAGGATAGATTTGTGGTGGGTCAGTTCTTCATAGTTCTAGATATCCCTCCAACAATTCTCAGCCAGTGGAAAGCAGAAGTCAGCAGAGTTGGGGGAATGAGAACCAATTTTAAGAGCTTTTATAAGTATCTGAAGTGGCTCAGAATATGTTGATAATTAGAGTACTGAAATCAAGCATGTTCTCTGTCATATCCTCACGCGAAAGAAGTTAAGAAAATTTAGGCATTCAGTTATGAAATTTAAACTCTAATTTTTTTTATCATATTTTATAGAGAAACTCTATCAACTCCAGGGCTGCACACACACACACACACACACGCGCGCACACATACACCACATGCGCATACACACACGCATCCATAAAACAACTCAAAAACTTGAGAATATAAGAGCATCAGCTTTGATTTCAAAATTAGCTATATTGGAATTCTATACTGGAATTCTGGCTATTCATAATTAGCTAGCCATGCAACATAATAAATTTCAGCCTCAGTTTCCTTATAAAATTGAGATCACTCTTAACTTTAGGTTTTTTGAATTAAAAGCCACAAAACATTACTTACAGTACCTGGCATATAAGAGATGTTTAATCAGCTGTTCCACTTTTGTAGCAATACAAATGGAAAAACTCTCAGACTCTTTAATGTACCTTTGATAAATCTACCTGACCAAAATGTTAAGTAGTTTCATTCAATAAATGATACATTTGAGATATTTCCTTTGGGTTTCACAGTAAATTGGCAAAGTAATGATTTTACATTTGGTTCTTTTCTTAATGCCTAATGGAAGTAAAATAACTTCTATATTATTTCAAATGCACTGAAAACATAAATAGCAATAGTTTGCCAGCTGCAAAATTGACACTGAAGGTACTTAAATGGCCCGTAGGATGTTGAATGCCCGTAATCACAGTACATTCAGTGTGGTCACTTGGTTGAAAACACGAGTTAATGTCTTAAAGGAAGAGAAATTGGAATAGCATTTTAACCAGTTTGTCAAATTGCAGTGTGGGAGCTGAGCAGAATCTCATATGTTATGTGATTGCTATTAGGTGGGACCCTTCTGTTACTCTTCGCAATAACTCCCGTTGTTGTGAAGCTCAAGAACTCAGTATAAGGCACTTATTACCTTCTAGATAATACTTTTGCACTTTTAATAATTCGTTTGGTGGATTGTTTTTCCATGAATAAAATACGTAAAATAAAGTCACGACCCATTTTCAATAAAATTTGAATTAACAGTTTCTAAGAAAATTATATGTATTTCAAATACCTTCTGGATCCTAGAATATCATTTTGGATGAATTTTTAAAAACATTTTTCTCTTCAGGATCAAAGTTTAAAGTTAATTCAGGCTGAAGAAATGGTTAAAAGATTAAGCACATATACTGCTCTTGAGAGAGACAGTTTGGTTCTCAGCACCTCAAATCGGTGACTCACAACCTCCAGTAATTCAAGTTCCAGAGCATCCAATGCCTCTGGCCTTCATATGTACCTTCAGTCACATGCATCTAACCTTCCACATACATATAATCAATAATGTAAAATAGATGTTAGAGTTAATGAAATGGTTACATTTTAGTGCTTGTTAGTCCATCTCCTCCATAGAGTGTTATTCTTTCTCCTACAACTAGTAAGCAAGCAAAAAAAATTTTTTTTAATATCTTGGGAGATCGGGAAACATCTGTTACCATCTTTGAATGTTTTCACCTTGGTAGCCTTGCAGGGTGCCAAGCTTCTCTCCAAGTCAGCAGCTTTGCATTTCTTTCATTAACAGGTATCTGAATCATACTTATACACTGCTCCTGTTAAGTTCAGTACTAGCATCTACACTGTGAACATCAGCTCTGCCTCTGCTTGGCTTTATCTTTTAAGTGAAACCTAGAGTGTCTCTGTTCCCTTATCATCTTAAAATGGCGTTATTCAGTGAAAACAACTTGTTAGAAATCTATCATATAGAGTGGTTTGTAATTATCCTTTGGTGATATCTCCCTAATCCTATTTTTCTTTCAAATACAGATATGACTAAAAGTGGAGGAAGGAATCGGCTGCTGTTGAAGTTTCATAGAATCTGAGCAGATTTTCTTACTCAGCCCACTGCTTTCTCCTGTCTGAAAATCTCTGTATGTGCCCTCTGTCTTCGGGTTCTGTCACTTCTCACTGCATTAGGCACAAAGGATCTCATCAAGATTCTTTCCACTGTTGCCTACAACTTCTGTTCTTTCATCAGCTCTTGGTCCATAACATCTCCTAATCTTTCTTAACCAAACAACCAAAACCTGATCTTCCTAAACCCCATTTTTCTGCTCACTGTGGTCTTATCACCTTTCTTTTGAACACATCCATAAGTCTAGGAAGATAAATATTGTTCTCCAAAGTTCTTGGTTTTCTATTAATATGTAGTCTGTTAGGAAAGTAGCTATTAGAACAGCAGAGAGCTCATTAAAAAATACGCATTTCTCCTGGATTTCATTCAATATGTCCATCATCTGTAAATCTTCCAAAGTATGAACATGACATTTTCCCATCTATTTATATCTTCTTTAGTTTATGTGAATAATACTTTGTAGTTGTCAGTGCATAAATCTACACTTATGTTGTTAGATTATTTCCAGGTTTTTTTGAAAATACTAGAAATTAAATTGCTTTCTTTATTTAAAAAAACCCTGGAAACAATAGCAAAAAATAAACATTTCCTTTGACATAATCCATTTTTGACATTTCCTTTGGGAAAGAGGTAAGTTAGTTGTGAAAATATCCCCTACCTGATTAGCATGTGATTCTTGGTCTTCTTGTAATACCTCATAGCCAGCATAATTTCCCCAGAGTCTTCACACTCAAATGACTGTCAATGACAAATTCAAACACTGCATTCGAGGCTTATGTTGGCTGAGCTCCTTGAAGCCTCTGAGCTTGTTACTTGCTTTCTTATAATACTTTCTTACCGAAGCTTCCTTTATAACCTTTCCTTCTCCCCCTTTAACTGTGTTTATTCCAGCCCCATTTACTGTCCTGTACACTCTCTTCAGTGGATCTTGTGATTACTGTAGTAGTTACTTTTCTGTTGTGATTATAGAAACACTGATCAAGGGAACTTATAAAAGGAAGAGTTTATTACATTTACAGTTCCAGAGGGGCAAGAGTCCATTATTGTGGGGAGGCATGGTGGCAGATGTGGCTAGAGTAGATGCAGAAGCTAAGTGTTCACATCTTCAAGCAGGCATAGGAAGCAGAGAGTGACTGGAGATCGAGCAAGGCATAAGAACGCTCTAGGCCAGCCCCTAGTGATGTGCTTCTTCCAGCATGACCACACCTTCTAAGATGTCCCAAAACAATGCCACCAACTGGGGACAAAATGACCAAATACTTAGAGCCTCTGAGGGACATCTCATTCAAACCACTGCATTATGTATGTCTAAATTTTTATTTGATTAACCCAAGTCTCAAATACATCTCTCCAGGTCTATTCCCTGGGTCTTTGTCAATTTTATTTATCAGCTTTCTGCTCCTTAACGCCATGTCCAGATGAAGCTTAAGATTGCTTAGCTGAGATATTTTAATTATTTACTTTTCTGTCCTTGCCACTAATGTATTAATGTGTTGGAAGCATTAACTTCCTTATATTTGTCCTAATTCTCCCAGTGCCTTCCGATGTGCTGAGGGAAGGAACAAATATTAGAAACTAATGTACTTCATAATCACCTTATCTGTGCATGCAATATGTCTAATTTTTATATAGAATGGTTAAATTAATTTCTACAGATTTCTTAAAAGAGAAGCGACATAAGAATGTTCTATGTGATAAATGATGAGGGAACAAGTTGGAGTACTTTTTTTGCACATATCTATTAGAACTAGTTTTGCTGTTCCGAAACATGATAAGTCATTTACTGTATAATCACACGTAGTAGCTTCTCTATTAGGTATCTGCTATCTTTGTAGGGAGGCAAAAACAAGTTGAATAGAAACAATCACAGTTGAATAAAGAGGTCAGGAAACTTTGATTTGAGGTAGTGTGATTCGTTGCTGGTGGCCAATGCAGTAATGGGAGAAATAGGAGAACTTTAAGAAATGAAATCTAGTATGTAGTAATTAAGACATTAGGAGTGTGCCTTTGGAAGGGATTGATGTAGTTCTGAAGTGAACTTGAATTAGTTTTCATGAGAATGAACTGCTATAAAGTAACAAAACTGGCCCCTCTCTGCTCTCTGGCTACTGTGTCATTCATGGCCTCTTTCATCAATTCTTTTGCAAAGATCATACACCACTAAGCCCTCATTAGAAGTCAAACAGATGGTGGTACATGATCCTGGACTTTATTCTGCCAAACTGTGGGGTAAATGGATCTCTATCTCTTTTCTTTACAAAGTCTTGTAAACTCCACTGAGCCTAATATTATAGCTCATATTTGCATGACTATGTATCTACTGTGTGTTAGGAGATCTGAAATGGATGGTGACTATATTAAGCATGCATTGTATACATGTATGACATTTTCAAAGAATAAATAAAAAGCAAAACAAAGGACCCAAACTTGGGCACTTTGTTTGTAGGAAAAAAAAAGGATTGAGATATTCTTTATGAAATACACAACTCAATAAAAAAGAACAATATGAGTCATAAGGCTTGATTTGTATGGTTAATAAACTAAAAACAACCTTATTTGCATTATCAAAGATTGTTAGAGGATGCAGAGGGAAGAGGAGGAGGAAGAATAGAAGAAAGTAAAGGAACTGTAGGAGGAAGAGGGTTCACTTCTGTTGCCTGGTCATTGTAAGTACACTGCGGAATTGCTCAGTTGGTCCCATTACCGCGTTTTTTTTTTTTTTCAGTTTAATTTTATTTTTGCTGTATAATCAGATTCTAATTTTCCCTCTATACTGCGTACTTACATGCCACTTTGTGAAATAATTGAAATCTATAGCAGAGAAGAGGCAGAGGAAGGATGTCATGACAGAGGCAGTGTTTTTTAGCATACTCCATTATTTTCTAAGTTCCTCCCACCCAATTTGTCCCTATAATTCTCATGGTTATGTCATCCCTGAACTGCTGTGATAGACAGAGGAGCTATATTTTATGACTACATACATGGCTTGGCAAAAAGGAAAACAGCCCATTCTCCTTTTCCCCTTTCAGCCTGAATGCCATCTGGTCTGTAGGTAACTTTCAGCTTTGTGACTTGCTTAGATTCAAATTTTCACATGAGTACTCAAAATGGTAGACAAGTTTCATGAATGTAAATGTAAATACGATGCTGATGACTATAATGAATTTTTAGAATTATGATGAGGATACTGAAGGCTAGCATTTAGAACTGAACTAAAAATAAATATAGAATTCAAACAGAATATTCAGGGCAAGTATGTGATGTCCACATCCACTGTAAGTGTAGCTCACAGAACTGAAATAATGAGAAGACTGAAAGTGCCTGATTGCTGAAGGTTTCATTGCATAGGAAGTACACAGAGTGAATCATTATGGACTTTTGGAAGGGAAAGCAAGAAATATCAGCTGAAAGCATGACAATCTTACTGGGAGCAACAGATGCTAAAGAATGTGAGTTTAAACATGATCTGGGTCAGCTGTACTAATTTCTGGAAGCAAAACTCACACATCATTAGCTTTTAGATTACAGGCACAATTTATAAAATAGATTTTATTTACCTAGATTGTAAATGGGCCTTTATTCATAGTCAGTATTTTACAGGATATTTGAAATAGTACAATACTTACTACAATTTCATTGCAATTTCATCACCCAAGATTTCTTTGGAAAAGATTGCTTACACTTAAAAGCCAATCACATACAAATGATAGTTGAAATTCCTCTTTGTGTTGAAATCAAATGCAATCTGAGTGACTGTAAGTTGGCCCTACTGCCTTATAAAATATTTTAGCATGGTAGATGTGAAAGAAATGAATTGATAAGGTTTTAGCAAATACAATTCCTTTCCAATGGAGGTGAAAATCTTCCAAAAATTCTAAAAGGGCTTTGAAAGATCAGTGACTCAAGGAGGCAATTCATGAAGCCAGAAACCAAGGACTAACTCAAGTCAGCATCTTTAATCATTTTCCTGAGATACTTCACAAGTGAAATATACAAACAGAAATCCTGTGTACTGAATCACTGAAAAACTAGCAACTATGAAGTGCAAAACTAAATTTTCCTACCTGGTCAGGGTATCATGGATAGAGTGACCCAGTGGAGGAAAGACTGACAAAATTATCTACGTACACAAAATGAATCAAGAATTTCAGTGCCATATTTTTAATAATTGGAGAGTGTTGAGTTACACATATCCTTATTTATTGATATTCAAAAGTTTTATTCCGTTAACTTATTGAATATATGTAGACATTTATAACCTTAGTTAGTAAATTTTTCTTATTTAAAATAGTTAAGATTCGTTGACTTTTTAATGCTAAAGCTGTTTTGTGGGGTAAACCAAGATAAAATATAAGGTAAATATTTATTTTAAGAGACTCATTATATAATTACAAAATCATAGAAAAATTGCCAGAGAAGCTATGAGAAATGTCAGCTACTCATCCCTCTGTCTTTTAAAACAATAAAACTATCCCATGTGTTTTAAAAGGCCCAGAGATAAAATGATTTTTCAAGATTGCATTTAGGGTTTATTACTCTGTCAGAAGATCCTTACAGATATCTTAGATCCCATAAGCTTTAACTAAGGTCTATTTGTTCCACTTAGGACAGAGAGAAAATAACCTTTTAATAATAACATATAATAAAATAAATTGGTACAATTCCAAGAAAGAAAGGACAACTAGTAATCCTAACCTATACCAGTTACTCTTTTTTTGTAATCTGTGTCCATCTTTTATTCAGTTATTAATTTTTTAATAAAAATACTATATTATCATTTCCATCATGTTTTCTAAAAAGACATATTTCAAAAGCATAATAAATGTTTTTAAGGTTGACATCATCATTGCAAAGTGAACAAACACACATTTATTAGCAATATTTATATAGGCTTAAATGGATTGCAAATTTTTAATTTATGAATCCCTGTACTTGTGGTTCACACTTGTGATCCCAGCACCTGGGAGGCAGAGGCATGTGAATTTCCCTGGGTTTGAGGCCAGCCTGGTCTACATAGTGAGTTCCAGATCAGCCTGGGCTACAGAGTAAGACCCCAGATGAACAATCAAGCAAACAACAGTGATAAATATGTTATGTGTCTGAACATAAATATGTTGGTTATTTTAGTCTCTATTTTAAAATGTTTTATTTATTATTTTTATATTATGTGTATGAGTGTATTGCCTACATGTGTAAGTGCACCTGTGTCATGCAGTGCCCACAGAGGTCAGAAGAGAGCATTGGCTTCCCCTGGAACTGGAGTTATGGATGTTTGTTAGCTGCTATGTGGGTGCTAGGAACTGAACCCAGGTTCTGTGCAAGAGCAACCAGTGCTCAAACAGTGAGACATCTTTCTAATCTTTATTTCTCTCTCTAATCTTTCTTTCCCAAGACACTGTCATTTTATTTTAGTTTCTAATTGCTTTCTGTTTGTAAGAGAAAAAAAATGCAGTTGACTTAGAGATTTATCAAGCTATTTATGATTGTACAAATGAAATAATTTTAATTCTGCTTGCATCATTTGAATTTTATGCCAAGAGAGCTTAGACTCAACTACAAAGCTTGCAAGACTTCAGAAATTTAGCGCTTACTGTTCATTCTTCTTATTTAATTATCTATATTGGTGAAATTGAAATAGCTTAACTTTATCTTTTGCAATAGAAAATAAAAGACCATCACAGATTTTATGACAGTAAAAGCTTTATAAATCTTATTTTTACAGATTGATTAAGTGGTATCTTGTGTTTTGATTAAAGAATTATGCTGCAACTTTCCTTGAATAGGTTAGAATTTAGACCATTTCCTCTGTCCAGTTATATTTTAGAGATGCCCAAAGAAAGTCCCTTGAAGACCATAGCATTTTATTATTTTCACTTGGCTTTTTTAGGGTTCATTTTTCTTTTATTTTGACTTTTATACAGGATCTTGCTATGTTACTCTCTCTTGTTCTCAGTTCTTAGGCTTATGTGTTCTTTCTACCTTAGCTTCCCCTGTAGCTGGGGTTATAGGCATTTGTCACCTGGCCTGCATATGTGTGTGTGTGTGTGTGTGTGTGTGTGTGTGTGTGTGTGTGAAGTGAAAAATATATATTATATGAAGACAATACATATATATTTATAAATGAGAAAAATAGATTGGAAATTTTACAACAGTTTAAGGAAAGAAATCTTCAACTTTTATATTGAATTTAGTTTTAAAATGTAGAAAATAATATAAATAGTATTCTATTTTATTCTCAGAATTATTTTCTGGTTAGTTTTCAATTTTGGAAAGAGGTACAAGCAGATAACTACCTGTTTACTTTGAAGGAACATGCGTGTATTTGTAAGCATTTTAAAATACACTAGCTCAGTACTAATAAACAATAGCTGTCACTGAATCTTGATAAGAAAGAGGTAACATTCATTGGCTGCTCTAGTGTCCTATCAAAAAATATTACTAGAAACTTCTTGATTTCAGAATGGAAATCACCGACATTTGACTTAATAGAAACTTGTGCTGCTGCCAAAATCTTAAAAAAAAAGTGTACTATAGCAGAAATCCATGCTCATCCTGGGACAATTACTAATCTCACTGGAATAACCAGACCTTAGGCCCGGCTACTGAGATAGACTCAGACATTCCAGATACTTCCCTTCGCCGCTTTCCTTGTCCTTCATCACATTTTTGGTCTTTCCTAAAATGCACACTTTACTATAAATAATTTTAACTACATTTTGTGTATAACTGTGCACATGGTATTAATAATTTCCCACAGAGACGACCCTGCCCTCATGCGACTGAATGCAGTTCCCGTGGGTATCAGGGACTGAGAAGAAAGAAGATTTATCGAATCCCACAGTCCTAATATTGTATCTACTAATAGAATTATCCTATACACCAATATTAATTTCATGCAACTTCAAACATAAGAGGTGAGAAGATACTCAAATGATGATTTGAATAGAATATGAATTAAGAATACATTACTTGCTGGGTGGAAATATTTAGGAAATGGTAGATGGTGTTACAAGTTACTTCTTTTCTGGTTTACTTAGCCTTGGAACAATATGGATTGAAAACTTTCAGAGAGCAAACTAGGAGAATGCTTAGATATTTCATGAATAATTTGCATGTATTTCATGGATAATGCCAAAACCCCTTTTGATTCTAACTTTCCTCATCCAATCTACAGTAAGTAGAATGGGTCTTATTTTTTTTTTCCTGGTAGGATAAGAACATGTATTTGAAGCTTGAGTTCACTGTAAATATCCATTTAGAATTTTAATTTTTCTACTTGTGTGGTTTTAGGTTTTTACCTTTTTAACCTATATTTTAGTGGTTATATTGAGCATAATCTTGAAGAGGACTCCTTTGGGCTCTCTGACTTACAAGACAGAGAATATTTTCATCATTGTCCTGACAAACTAAATGAGATTTCTCCTTCGATGACCATTCATCCTGCCATTGAACATGCCATATGCTTGGACACATGTTTTTAAAAATAATCCTTAAAACTCAATTTGTTCTATGTACCCCATGGCTGAGATAATCATTTATAGGTCTGAGTATCAGGATTGGAATCAGGTTTAAAGGTGTTTCGCTTTGGGTTGAAATGAAAGTATTGCTTTACTTCAAGGTAGGAATTCAGAGAAACAAATTATTATCAATAGGAAACTTCTGAGCAAGTTCATTTTTTATTAGTACTTTGTGGTAATGTGAAATTTTTCACAGGATATATGTGAAACAAGTGTTACCCACAAATTGATTTAGGGAGGGCATTGTTAGAGTATGAGCAATCATCCTATGCAATTTTCTTCCATGGCGTTTTAAAAATCTTTATTGGTGAAGAGAGAAAAAAGATTATTTCCTCTTGTTTTCTTCCTGATAATCTCTACGTCAGATGGCTGTCAGGAAAAATAAATGAGCTAGCAAACCTAGGGGAAATGATTAAAATGAATTAGTACCCATACTCTGCTTATGATGTTCTCTTCTAATGTATACAGTTTTGTAAGTTTGGACAAATGTTAGCAGCCTTGATATTGTCACTACAATTAAAGAAAGGATTTCTGGTCCTATTTTCCTGATTTAGTTTTGTAAAAGTTATTTTATTTTGTATCCACACAGGCATACAATGTGTTTTGATTAAAGTCATCTCCCATTCTCTCCCCTCAAATTCCTCTCCTATCCCTCTGTTAAATTTTCCCTCCAAACTTAATGTGCTCTCTCTAAACAGATTTAATACATGCTGCGTCCATTGTGCTGGTTTTGTGTGCATTGGTGTAGGACTACCCACTTGAGCATGTGTGGCCTCTGGGGGCCTCCATCCCTGAAACAAAACAAAACAAAATCCTCTTCCTCCCCGACTAACCATTAATTGACAGCAGTTCTTCAAATAGTGGTGGACTTCATGAGCTCCTCCCCCATTCATATGGACTTTTGGCTAGCTTGATAATGTGCAGGTATTTTACACGCAGTCATAGTTACCGTGAGCGTTCATGTGTGCAGCTGCACTGTGGTGTCCAGTAAATTCTGTTTTACTACAGCTATTACTCCCTCTAACGCTTTCAATCTTTATCTGACCCCTGTTTTGTGGTGATCCATGAGCCTTGGATAGAGGAGGTATGATGTAGATATCCTATTTAGAGCTGAGCACTTCACAGTCTCTTACTGGAGAAACACTTATGTTGTATATATTAAAAAAAATAATCTCAAGCATAAGAAACTTTATACTCATTGAACTTGTCACTTTCCCTACCTTCTCTTCTATGCTGACCTCTATTGCCCTCTCTGTTGCTGTGAGTTCAGCTACCATAGGCATGTAACGGGATTCATGTCATACTTTTCTGTTACTGACTTATTCCATTTAAGATTATGTTCTCCAGATTCACTTCTGCTTTATGGAAAATTAAGCATGTAAATTCCACTTAGGTGTCTTGACATGTAGTTTCTTTTCTTTCTGAGTATCATATAAGGTGCAATCATTTTTAATCTCTGAAGTCCAGATCAAGCATACACTTCACCATACTATTTCTCTGTTCTATAACAATATGCTTTTGAGAGAACCTTCTATTTCAGCCAATAGTGAACAACACCACACAGTCTTCCTTTCAAGACTCTGGTGGCTATGTGGTTTGACAAGTCCCACAAAATGTTCAGACTATCTCTTTATGGTTTGTGAGGCAACGTTGAAAAAGTAAAATTGAGTTAAAGGAGGCATAGTATGTAATAATTATTGCATGTATTAGAGTTCTGAGAGAGAACCAGGAAGTAAGCATGGACTTGCATGTTTGTCATGATATTGTGGAAACTTACCACATTACAGAACAAGAAAAAGAGGTTCACAATTTTGTAAATTGTATGAAAATCTCCAGTGACTCCATTAAATATTATTCTCTTTAAGATCTTAAAAATATTTGGCTAAATAATCTAAGGAAGTCCACCTCCTCCAGGTCTGTAAAACCTGTTAAAGAATCTTACTAATTGCTATGTTTTGCTTGTTTTTTGAGGCAGGGTCTCCTCTAATCCCAGCTGGCCTATAACTCACTACGTAGACCAGGCTAGCATCCATCTTACAGAGGTCTGCCTGCTCCTGCCTTCCAAATGCTGGGTTTAAAAGAGTATAATGCTGTGGCAGGTTTGAATCTTAAAGATTCTTTATGATTCATTTAAAAAATTGTTCTGTTTTGTTTTGCTTTATGAAACAGGCTCTTATATTATAAGCCAAAATCTTGACTGCCCTGGAACTATGTGGTTCAGGCTGACTTCGGACTCAATATCTTCCTCATCAGCTTGTTGACTGTTAGGATGAAAGTCATGTTCTGCCATATCCAGCTCAGATTATTCTAAATTACTTAATATTTATCAGCTCACCGGGCATGATCTGATAGGATATACGGAACATCCTCATTTTCCTTTAAGACAGATGTTAGGAGATAGAGAAATTGGTTGCATATTTCCCAAATGGTTGCTTGCCTGGCAGTAGTCTAACTTTGAATATGCAGTCTTTCCCAAGTGAGAGGTAGGATTTCAGACTGTTTTTATTCTTGTTCCATTTTTTACCACCTCATGGAATATCCACCAATGGAAAAATCTTATGTATTTTTAAGCTGATGGTACCTCTGTGACCATCAGTAGTGGACAGTTATAGGTTGGTTGCAGGGATATTTATGCACCCATCCTGTGGTTATGGAGAGCTATACTTCTGTGGTAATGCAGTAATAGAGCTGTTTGGGAAATTCCTCTGATGAACTGCTAAATTCCACAGGGTGATGATATGCCCCATTCTTGTTCTTTCTTTAGAATATTTACTAGAGTTCTGACTCTCCTGTTTGGTTAGTAGACAAACTTCTATTATAAATTTATCAATTTGAATTTGATTTGTTCAGAAACAATCTATTCCTGTTCTTAACATTTTTCTAAGAAGAGCATACTACTGATTCTAAAACAGAGCCAATTATGTTTGATAGACATTTCACTGCTTTTAACAGGTCTATAAAGGATAAAGCTGTGAAATAAATTACCTCATTTGATTACTCTGTAGTTCTTTCATACACAGTTTATCTAGATATTATTTGCTCACAAGTAGGTATTCTATGGATATAGTACTAAGAATTTATTTAACCTTAGGCAGTTCTCTTCATAATTGTAACATGTTTTTTGAAAAATAAAATAATTTAATTCCTATTCTATGGGATAGAATCTTGATCCTTACCTTATAATTTCCATCTATTGGGCTGAATTTAATATTCTTTTCACAGAGAATACTTACTCATTACTGCACATAAAGATGAGAATGTCTTATATTTATGTACTATCCCTATTAGACCTTGGCTTCTACAAAATAATTTTACCTTACAAATATTTTTGGTAAGAATTACATTTATCCTCAGATAGCAATGTCAAACAGTTGCTCCTTAGGCTTCTCTGCCTAAGGGAAGAGTAAGCTGTACTTAATTTTCAAAGTAGACGGAATGGTTACTTAAAAGGGATAGAAGCGACTTTAATAAAACTCAGTGGGTGACACAGATAAAGAAGACATGAAAGTAGTAGGGTCTTGTTGGGAAGGAGGGTTTCAATGGGAGAAGGATGGAGGATAAGAGAGATGGTAATGGGGGTTGAAAGTGATTAAAACGTTGCATACATGTATGAATATATCACCAAGAAAAAGAACATCAAGAGAACATTTCTGTTTCCAGATATATATAAAATAACACTAGAACAGAGGAAAGCAGGAAATGCAGAAAATTAGCATCAGAATTCCTATTTGAGGTAAACTCTGGTATGATGCTATCAGTCTTTACTGAACATGGACATTGTCATTTTATTTATTTATTATGTGACTATTGGGGAGAATACTGTTTTTTTCCATGATTCAATTACTTTTCTATCAGAAGCCCTAGAAGAAATTAGAGTCCGATCTTGCCACCAAGACAAATTGTTCTTCTGACTAATTGGTTTATCAATTTTGAATTATGAGTTACATAATTGATAATGACATCTTTTCAGGAAGAACTGCATTTCTCTTTGCCTGAAATATCTGTTTCTTTCTGTGAACAAAGTGTTATGGTAAGCTCTGGGATCTTCAGTGGGAGTTACTTTGCTAAAAACAGTTACGTCTTTCCTGTATGGCAACAATACCATAGTAGGTGCTATGACTGAATGCCATCCATATTCATGTGCTGAAACTTAATCACCAATGACATAACACTAAGAGCTGGGGTCTTTAGAACATGATCAGGCCAGTAAGGCTGTTCCTTTATGGGGCTTGAGAGTTTTGTTTACCCTTTCTCTTTCTTCTGTAGTATGAAGACATAGTGTTCATATTCTTAGCAACAAGATACTATCTTGGAAGCAGAAAACTGTCCTTATCAGGTTCTAAGTCTGCCAGAATGTTGATCTTGTACTTCCCAGACTCCTCCAGAATTTTGAAAACAAACTTCTAATAATTACAAACTACTAATATTTTGTCACAACAGCACAAACAGGCTAAGGGATACTGAGAAATGGGGGTGTTCAGATAACAGCTACTTAAAAATATGTAAATGAATTTGGCATGAGACAGTGGGCAGAAGCTGGAACACAGAAGGCTATTGTTGAGAGCTCAGAAGATCAGAGGTATAGTCATATCCTTAGTCTCCCTAGAAATAACTGAAGTACTCCTAACCAGAAAGTTCTTAGAAATACTGATGACATCTTAGATGAAAATGAGGAATATCTTTGAAATAGAAGAAAATCATTGTTTTTATAAAGTAGCAAAGAATTTCATAAAATTTATCCATGTTTTATGCTTTCTGGAAGATATAATTTAGAAGAATAAATATTTGGTGTAACAAATCTGGAATTGAAATCTTCAGGGTGATGAGTTGGTTCTCTTGACTGGTTATAGTAGAATGCAAAAGAAAGAAATGAAGTCAAACAGAGTTTGAAACCAAAGTGAATGCAGAATTTAAGAGTCTGGAAAATTCTAAGCCAGCAAAAAAATGAAAGAACATGTTCAGGAGAGAACATCAAGAGTATAACCAAGTGGGTATTTGACAAGAAGATTAGTATGCCTAATAAGAAGCCAGTTGCTATTCTTCAAGGCAGATACCTCAAGGGCAAGGCATAGATCTTTAAGGCTGCTATTCTCAGAAGCTGGGAGAATCAGGGAGTCAAGGATAGAGCAGTTTCAAGTGAAGGTCTAGTGCACATACAGAACTCCTGCTAAGCTGCTCAACTCCAAAGTCTTATCCCTACGTTCTACTGCAGAGCACCTCCGCTGCCTCAGCTGTGGCTCCAGAAACCCCAGGTGTAATGCAAGCCATCCAAGAACTTTGGTGGCATCCATATGTTGCTATCTCTTCAGCTCTGTCAAATAAACACGTTGATGCCGGAAAAGAACCTCTGCAGGAAGAAGGCTATTACAGGGATTTCCAAGTCGAGTTCTTAGTGGAGTTTTTGCATTGAGTTGAAGTGTAGGAAAGGTGAGACCCTTAACTGATCTAGAAGGTAGAAACCTTCCTTTTTTTCCCAAGGTATGCCAACATGGGCTGCGTTCGCACTAAAGCTGAGACGGCAGACCAGGTCATCCCCAGAAGTACTACATGGCACCTGGGGAATGATTTCCACACCAAGCCTGTGTATGAGGAGATCACCATTATCCTCATCAAGACACTCAGCTACAAGACAGCAGGCTATGTCACGTATCTGATGAAGTGATTCAGAGAGATTCTCTGAGAAATATCTCCATCAAATTGCAGGGGGAGAGAGACAGAGAATTATGTTCCCTAGGTCTCAACCCTGGATCAGATTATTGCGGTAGATGCTGACACCAAGGAAATGCTCGAGCTTCCGGATTTCGCTGTCTCTCCGATCTGCAGGTCATTCAGCCTACAGCTGGCATGAATTTCAAAACACCATGTGGAGCTGTTTGAATCTTTTCTGCTACTCTTCAATATTTGTGATAAACCTGGGGACCACAAAAAAAACAACAGAAAGAAAGATCCCAGACCTGTGGTGCCAAGAATAAACAAAGCCAGACATTGAGAGCAACAGATACCTGACTCCAAGCCCTGAGGCCTCTGCCTGAGCTGTGTCTAGCAAAGTTATGGGGGCTGTGTGTGTGTATATATGTGTGTGTGTGTGTGTGTGTGTGTGTGTGTGTGTAAGGTTGTACACAGAACCAGATTATTCAGAAGACTCAGGATTAGGTATTGTTTTCCTTAATGAATTTTGAAGTAATTAGGGACTCCTTATCAAGTCTTGCCTATTTTTCTCTCTTTCTTCTTTTGTAGAGTGGAAATGTCATCTGTGCTTGTCCCATCAATGTGTTTTGAAATTATAAAACTTGTATGATTTTATAGGCTCATATCTAGAAGAGACATGACATCAGGGAAAATCATGTCTTGAATCATACAAATATCTAATTTGATGAGACTTTAGTTTAGGCTTTTGAACTAAGGCCCGAATGAATCTATGACATCAGGAAATAAATTACAAGACATTCATTTTAAAGTCATTTAGATTATAACACCCCATTTGGGCTCTCAAAATGATTTTTCTTTTCACATTCAAACTTGATTAATTCCATCATAATGTTTGAGAAAGAGGAACTGAAGAATACTGCACATTCAAAAGTACTCAAGGACCTTTGGCTACCAAAAGAGAACAGGAAGCATGGGTTTTTTTGGTGAAATATGCATATTTCTTGCAATGACGTTCACTTTCTGAACTGCAGTCTTCTTTCAGATACCGTGAACTTTTATGCATTTCCTCAGAAAAGTGTGCGGTAGCGACCTAGAGACTCGAGTTTCTCGGGAACTGTGTATTGTGCAGTTCTACTCCTCGTAATTCCTGCAGTTAAAAAAAATTCAAGACCAAATAGAGTAAGATGACTGTTTTATTTATTCTACTCTGAAAATTTGTAAAGGTTGAACTTAAAGCTGGCTAAATTTGTCAGAAATTTTCTCTGTAACCTTCAAATTTTAAGCGTGAACTCATGAAAATCAAAGGCTAACTGGCAGCAGGAGGCAACCAGCTGATTAGTGCTCAACTACAATGTACCGGAAGTTGAGCTCTCCCACATTAGTACTTTCCAGAGGAGGCTTTTGACTATTTAAACATACTCAAAGCTGAGAGCTCGATGAGCATTTATGCAATCTGGATTTTTTATTGAGTATGTTTCTCTGAGAATTGTTTTCTAGACAACTCTCAACAATCACCATGGGGTGAATCTTTGCTCTCTGGGACGACTTTCCAAAAGGTAATTCCAGACAAATAAATAAAACTCCATTTATTCTCCCATAGATTTTAATTTCATGGATCTCTGAATTTAGAAAGTCAATGACAGGCTTTATTTTACTTGTATGCACATAACAAAGAAAATAAAATATTTCTGGGAAACACATCACTATATCATTAATTTCAAACAAGTACCTTCTCAATACTTTTTTTGTGCCAGTTACTGCTCTAAGATCTTGAGTCACATCATTAAACAGATAAACATCTGCCTTGGTCCAGCTCATATCTGCATCATCACAAACCAGTGATTAGTTTATTTTACATGGTGAGTCCCATGATGTCAGATTTAGAAAGTACTTTCTTGCATCTTTCTAGTTGAGTACTACTCATACTTTCTTCTAACAGTTTCAGCATTTCAGTCTTCATATTAATGTATTTGATCAATTTGGAGTTCATTTTTTGCCAGGTGATAGGGTGTGGGTCTTATTTCATTCTTCTGTACGTGGAGATCCAGTTTTGCCAGCACTGTTTGTTGAAGGTGCTGTCTTTCCTTCAGTGTGTGCTCTAGGCACCCTGTCAAATATCAGGTGACTATTAATTCCATACACTCATATTTGTGTTGTCTGTTTTGTTCCATTAATATTCAAGTCTGTTTCTGTTCCAATATCATGCAGTTTTTATGACCATAGGTCTGCAATATATTTTGAGGTCTGGTATGGTAATCCCCAAGCATTGCTATTTGTGCTCAGATAGCTTTGGCTCTTCAGGGTCTTTTGTGTTTCCATATGATTTTAACATGGGTTTTTATATTTCTGTGATGAATGTTATGGGGTTTTTACTGGTATTGTATTGAATCTGTAAATTGCTTTTGATAGGATGGTCATTTTCACAATATTGATTCTACCAATCCATGAGCATGGGTGGTTTTTCTATCCATTTGTATCTTCCTCAATCTTTTTCTTCAATGATTTTGAAGAGATTTTTACTGTCTTTACTTAGGTTTATCCCTAGTTAATTTTTCTAGACTTCAGTGCATAAGAATGTTTCCCTGAACTCTTTCTCATATTGCTTATTATTTGTATATAGGAAGGCTTCTGGTTTTTGGAGATTGACTTTGTAACCTGCAACTTTGCTAAGTTCGGTGGTAGAATTTCTGGAATATCTTATGTGCAATGTGATATCATCCGAGACAGGGTTAATTTGACCTCCTTTTTCCCAGTTAGTAGCCCTTTAATTTCCTTCTCTTGTCTTACTGCTCTTGTTAGAGTTTGAGGCACTGTATTGAAAAGGAGTGGAGATAGTGAACGGTCTTGTGTGGTTTCCGATTTTAATGGGAATGCTTCAAACCTTCCTTCCTCTAGAATGATGTTGGCTGTGGGGTTTTTTTTTTTTTTTGTATATAGTTTTAATTATCTTGAGGTATGCTCCCTCTAGTCCAATTTCCTCTATGACTTTTATGATGAATGCATGCTGGATTTTGACAAAGGCTTTTTTCAGCATCTATTGAGATAATTATGTGATTTTTGTCTTTAATGGATTCATGTGTTTTATTACTTTTATGGATTTATGTATATTGAACCATTCCTGCATCCCTGAAATAAAGCTAACTTGATCATGGCAGATGATCTATTTGATGTGTGGCTTTAGAGGACTTGTGAGTATTTTGTTGACAACTTTTACATCTGTGTTCATTAGAGATAAGAGTCTATAATTTTCTTTGTTGTGATTTTTCCTTTTTGTAGTAAAGTAATATTATCTTCATTTGGATACATCTTTAAATTCTCTCTGCTTCTATCTTTTTGAATAAATCTAGTACTGTTGTTTTTGGATCTTCTTTGGAGATCTGGTAAAATGTTTATGTGAATCAATCTGGGCCTGTACTTTTTTAGTTGGGAGGCTTTGTATTACAATTTCAATTTCCTTATTTGTTAAGGGTCTGTTTAGGCTGTTGATCTCTTCGTGTTTTAACTTTGGTGGTTTCAATGAATTTAGAAATTTCCATTTCTTTTAGATCTTCGGTTTAATAGAATATAGCTTTTTGAAAGTATTCACTTAAAATGTTCTGGCTTATTTTGGTGTTTGTTGTCATATTTTACCTTTCATCTCTAATTTTGTTGATTTAGATTTACTCTTTATTTCTTCTGATAAAGTGGTCTAAAGGTCTATCTTATCTTTTCAAAAACTCAAAAAACAAACCAGCTCTTAGACCCATTTATTCTTTGTATTGTGTTCTTTATTTCTATTTCATTGCTTTCTGCTCTGAATTTTGTTATTTATTCTCATCTCCTAGGTTTGGGTTTGGCTTGTGCTTATTTTTTCCAGATTCTTGAGTTCTGTCATTAAGCCATTTATTTCTTCTCTTTATGATTTTTTATTTATATTTATTCATTTTCAATTTTTATAAGATATTTTTATTTTTTGTTTTATTTTATATGTACGAGTGTATCGCCAGCATGTATGTAACTTCACCTTGTGCAGTAATCAAGGAGGTCAGAAGAGGGCATTGGACCCCCTGTAACTGGCTTTACAGGTGGTTCTTAACAGTCATGTGGGTGCTGGAAACTGAACACAAATTCTTTGAAGAAAGCAGTTGGTGGTCTTAACTGTGAGCTTTTTCTAGTTTTCTTTTTGACCTTTAAATATAGGTGCTTAGACTTATGAATTTCCTTCTTAGGACTGCTTTTAATGTGTCCCCGAGTTTTTGTTGTGTGGTATTAGCATTTTCATTTAGTTCTAGGAAGACTTGTTTTATAGATGGAAGAGTTTATTTATTTGTTTTAGCTTGTTTCCGGGGATAAGGATATATAACAGCAAGGGGGGCATGGTAGAAGGAGGTAGCCAGAGCAGAAAGCTAAGCAATCACCTCTTAAACCAAGCACAAGAAATAGTGTGACTAGGAAAGGGTTAAGAAATCTCAAAGCATACCTCCAATGACGTGATTCCTCTGGCAGTGTTGAACCTCCTCAAACCTCTCAAAACAGCGCTGCCAACTGGAAACAAAGCTTCCAAATATTTGGATCTTATGGAGGACATCCTCATTCAAACCACCACATTCCAACTCCTTGGCTTCCATAATCACCACATAAAATGCAAAATGCATGTAGTCTACCTTCAAAAGTTCCCATCGTCTTTACTAGTCTCAATTTATTCAGAAGTCTAGAGTCAAAAGTCTTTCCTGAGATTGAAGGCAATCTCTTAACTATAAGCCCATGTAAAATAAAAAGACCAATTACACACTTCCAACATACAATGGAACCAAATATACATTCCCATTCTAAAAGGAGCTAAGGCTTGTGCTGAAGGAGAGGTTGTTTTTGATGGTTGTCTATTTTAGAGAAACTTTCTAAGTAGAGTGTATAATCTTTGGTGTTTGGGTAGAATATTCTGTAGAGCTTGTTAGGTCCACTTGGTATATGATATCATTTAGTTCAGATGTTTCTCTGTTTATTCTTTGTCCAGATGATCCATATTTTGCAGAGAGTAGGGCATTGAAGTCACCTACTGTTACTAAGTTGAGATTAATCTGTGTCTTGAAGTCTAGTAGTACTGATTTATGAAACTCGGTGCACCAGAATTTGGTGCATCTATGTTCACAGTTGTAATGTCTTCTTGGTCAATTGTTACCTTGATCAGAATGGAGTGGCCTTTATCTCTTTTGATCGGTTTTACTTTGAATTCTATTTGGTTAGATAGTAGAACAGCACTGCCCTCTTCTTTATCTGTGCCATTAGCTTGGAATATATTTTCCATCCTTTCACCCTAAGGTAGAGCCTTGAAGGTGAGATCAGTTTCTTGTAACCAACAAAAGTGTGAGTTTTGTTTTTTAATCCATTCTGCTAGTCTATGCCTTTGACCGGGGAGTTGAAGCCTTTCATATTTAAAGTAATTATTAGAAAATGTGTATTGCATAATGTCACTTTATTTTCTGTTTGTGTTCTCAGTCCCATTTTGTGTTTCCTTAATTATACATTCCTTTATTGTCTTTCTGTCCCTCTTGGGTATGGTCATTCCTTTCTTGCTGCAAGTTGCCTTGTCTGAGTGTTATCCCCAGGTTCTGTTACTGGCACAAATATTTACTTTTTATACCTATAACAAATGTTACCCTCAGCCTTAATCAGAGATTGACTACAGAGACTCATGACTGCAAAAGTTGTTGGGACTAAGTGATGGATGAATTCCTAGTCAACAAGACATTTATACTATACCTTTAAAGGCTCAAGAAACATTGAGGAAGATATGCTGTAAAAAAAAATACAGAGTTAGAAGACAGAGAGAAGGTTTGTGAAATGCATGACCCAGTTATTGCAGTCAATAACTCCCAGACACTGTGGATGCCTGCACTAGGTCTACATTAGAATGGGTCTATCAACAATCATGCATAGATTGTGAAGGGGATTAGGAACCCTACCAATCACTGCTGACTTATTTGTTACTAATGGATTCATGGAACTGGGGAGTCCTTACCTTTAGTTGTAGACCCATTGATGACCCCCTGGGCTCAAACAGGTAGTTCCGATTCAGTAGTCACAGATTGTCCTGGTTAAACTGAATGGTCACAAAAGTGAAAGTCAGGAATCTGGAGAAGTGGCTGATGGGGAAAGGAGTTTCTGATAGGAATGATATGGAGAAAAGAGAGAGTAGGACTGAAAATAAATGGTCTGTATGATCATTTACATTTACTATATAATTCTAAGAATGTTATCTATTAGGAATCTCATTGAATCAGATTTATATGAGCAGTATGAACTTAATAACAATATTCTTCTCCCAATATGTGAACATGACCATGAGATATTTTTCTATATTTTTGTGTGTGTCTTAAGTTTCTTTCATCAGTGTATTACGATGTTTATTGTTGAGATCTTTTACCTGTTTGGTTATACTTACTCTTAAAGAATACACATTTTTGGAGCAGCTGTAAATTATATTGGTTTCTTGAATTCTTTTTCAAATAAATTGGTATTAATGTGCACTCTTTCTCATGCCCTTTCTCTCTCTTTCTCTCTCTCTCTAGTTTTTGTCATTTTCCATCTATAAGGTCATGCCTTGTACACCAAGAGGAAATAACAAAAATCTTGAGTAAAAATAATAAAACATTAAAATACTAACTTCAAAATATATTCCATTGTAATAGTAATAAGATATATGTATCCTCATACAAACAGACATATAGATGATTATAAAATCATAGAGCCTAGAAATATATTTGATAGATCTATAACCAATTGATATTAGACACAGGAGCTTAAAACACTAGTAAAAAGGGTTGTAGAAAAACTGACTAAATGCAAAAGAATGAATCTAGATGCATAATTTTTGTCAATTATAGTAATCAAATTGAAATGCATAAAATACTTAGACATAAGATCTGAACCTGAACTTTCTAGAAGAAATTATAGGAGAAATACAGACACAAATATAGGGAATTATTTATTCTAGTTTTTTTTTAATAAGATCCAAAAGCAAAGAAAACAAAAGGAAAATGAGATTAATGTAATTATGTCAAACTAAAATATTTTATGCAGTAAAACAAATAATCAATAGAGTGAAAAAACAACCTAAATAATAGGAGAAAACATTTGCAGAGTAAACATTCAACAAGGAGATAATATACAGAATATATAGGGAATATATCCTAGAGGAGAGCATGGTAGTAATGTTTCTCTACCCACTCATGATATCAAATTGGCTTCTAAATATTTATCTTTATATACATATTTATCAAAAGAGAACATATCATGGCCAATAGGCCCATAAAAATTCTTAGTATTGTTAGCAATCAAGGAAATGCAAATCAAAATCCCAGTGACATATCATCTTGTTTTAGTTTGAATGACTTTTCTAAAAATCACTAAAGACAGCAAGTTCTGGTAATGAGATAGAAAAGAGGGAACATATGCACTATTAAGGAATATGTAAATTAGCACTGCTGTTATGAAAAATAGTGAGAAAATTCTTCAAAACATCGAAAGTATAACTGCCACTTGATCCTGCTACTGATTATATATTCAAGGGAAACAAAATCATTAAGCTGAAAACATCTGTATTTCAGTGGTCCTTGCAACCCTGTTCACAGTAGCTAGGAAACAGAAATAACCTAAGTGTACATAAACCAATGCATAAACAGGGTATTACATATACTTCATAGAATACCATTCTGTTATAAAAATATGAAATCTCATCATATGGAACTAGAGATGACTATGTTGAATGAAATAAGCCAAGTTTAGAAAGACAAATACTGTAGGATTTGATATGTGAAATCTAAAAATGCTGATCTTGAAGTTGAACATAGAATGGGAATTGCCAGAGACTAAGAACTGAGGGTGGAAGAGAAGCTTATTTCTTTTTGATGTATCTCATCAACTTTGCAAGTTAGAGTTTGGTGGGAAAAATAATTCTGGTGTTCTATTGAGCAGTAGAATGACTCTACCTTGATGATAATATATTGTAAAAACACTGAAAAATGAATCTTGAATGTTTTCATCACAAATGAATGATAAATATTTAAAGAGATAGATGTGCTTACCTCAAACATCACACTATGTATACATTTGTAGACACATCACATGGTATCTCATAAATATGTTTAATCTTATGTCCCAGTGAAGAAATAAACTGATCATATAGAAAACTTTAATAGAAGCCATGTTGGGAATGAGTGACTATGGGTTGTTTCATCTTTTTGAAGGAGAGGATTTCTAGGTGAAGGATGATATAATAGTGCTGCAGTATGATTTGAAGTATTTAAACAGTAAGACTAATGTTAGTTATTTGACTTGGTCTAATTCTTATACTTGTAGAAAAACAGTATCCAGTACTAGCTATATTATACATTGGGAATGATTGTCTTGACCCTATTTTGGACATTATATAGGAATCCCTGTTGAGGAAATACTGATGGCCATTCCACATCTCTGCACAACTCAACAGTTCCCAGGTGTGTGGTTTGCAAGGAATTCAGTAATGAAGTTAAAAAGAAATAAGGTAAAAACAAAATGTTTTGAATTTTAAAAAGTGAAAAAAAGTTAATGAATCAAGATTCATTAAAGTAACCCTCAGAACATATGCAAAGACTTCATGGAATGCAATCAGTATCCTTTTTCCTTGCCGTTTCTCCTTCCCATGCTGGCTTCAATACTTTCAGCCATTAAGCTTTACAAAACGCAACTATGCTGATTGCCATTTCCTACATCCAGTCTTTATGGTTTTTTTTTTTTAATTGACTGATCCAGGGCTATTTTTCTAGACACAAAGCTCAACACAAACAAAACCCACAACAAATACCAAATCAGAACAAACTCTAGAACATGTGAATGGATCAGTTTAGGAAGTATTCACTTATTGGACTAATGTTTCAGGCTTGAAAACAGGGCAATTATTCTATCATAAGTCATGAAAGGACACTGTGAATGAATCACAGATAAAGATAACAATTTAGAGCTATCACTGAAGCCACATCATTGAAATACAAAATAATCATTCATCAAAGAAAGGTGTTTATTTCTACAAAAAAATGAGAGTAGCACTAGCAAAGGGGCTTGGGAGTTGACCAAGCCCCTCTTTGTATAGAACAGTGTTTGGTTCAGGGAAGGACAGTGACAGACAGATCATCTGGAAAGAAAGGGCTAGAGAGGGTTGGATATCAGGCAACAGAAAAATGATCAGAATCAATCATCAGTCCTTAGCGGACATGGAAAATTGGATATGATATCTAATCATGCACACTTGTAAGACAAGACCATTTTACATTGGTGTTGTGGATAAAGACTTAACTGAAAGAGAGTGTTATGATTCTTGGTCTCCTAATTTTAACCCTCACATATTATGTCATCAGGTGACCTACATTTGACCCTACTTATTTGTGGATATTAAGATACCATTTTCTAATTTAATCAGTTTTAGAAGACCCCCTTTATTAAGTACATTGTATTCAAAGGAATCTGGGTAACATATACACTCTTATTCTTTTTATTTTATTTTATATGAATGAGTGTATTGCCTACATGTATGTAAGTGCACCTGTGTTGTGCAGTGCCAGCGGAGGTCAGAAGAGGGAGTCTGATCTCTTGGAACTGGAGTTACAGATACATAGTTGTTAGCCTCAATGTGGATGTTGGAAATTGAACCTGGCTACCCTGCAAGAACACCCAGCACTCTTAACTGCTGAGCCATCTCTCCAGCCTTACTTATTCCTTTCTTTACTATCTATTTTATACACATAAAAGAAGGCATCAGTGACAAGAAACTGATCTTTGACTACTGGCAAACTATAAAGATTTGGAAAGGAACATATATTTAGTATATAAAGAAAGGACAGAAAAATGCAATACCTGTATGAAAAAAAGACATAGTAAATGACTAACACTCCTAAAGCGTTAAGAATCTCCAAATTTTGGGATTTGTCTCAGTGAAGAGCAGGACAAAAAGATCTTAGGTACCCATGGGCCAGATTTTTTGTGGTCTTAACTTAAAAGTGTTATTTCTGTACTTACTAAACAGCTGATGAAGAAGGATTTTCCAAATTGGACAAATATTAGCTATTTTCCAGCTTTCCCCTCAGGTTGATATATCCCTCATGTATATACTTACAGAGTTAATGAAATATATATTTGTAAGACACCACATTATTAAGAAAGAGTGATTGGAAAGTGTCACCTGCATTTTGTTAATCTGCTGCAGGCTTGCTCTCCCTGCAGCTGGCACACATTTTTAATCTTTTTATTTGGCAGGATAGGAGTATCAGCGAAGGGGAAAACAGCAGCAGTTCTTGTTCCTTCTAAAGGAAAGATGCCGAAAATCTGAATAATTACAGCCCAATTTCAATTTTACTCACAGTTAAATTATTTAAATGTCTTTTCTACAGTCAAAATGAATATATTTTTAATTTACAAATATTTTGTTCTCATCAGAGCAATTTCATTTCTATTATCTTAGTGCCCAATACTGCATTATTAAAAAATGGGAAACAACCTTCATGAAGTGAATCCAAATTAGAGCGCTAGTGTTAAATTATATTCATTGATTTGCTCTGAGTTTTTGGAGTCACAGCAATTATCACGCATTTTATGATAGTTAAAGTATGTGTGTATATGTATGTGAGTACAAGTGTCCCTGGAGGCAAGAAGAGGATGTCAGATTCCCTGGAGCTGGAGTTACAGGAGGTTGTGGATTGCTTGACACAGGTGATAGGAACCGAACTCGGGACCTTTTAAAGAGCAGCAAGCTCTCCTAAATGCTGAGCCAACTCTCTAGTCCCTAAGGATTATTCTTTTACACATGTGCTTTGATTTTAAGCAAGCAGAGATCTCTGTGTCCAGGCCAAAAACAGTCTATGGAGTGTATTAGACAGTTCTGCAAGAGATTTAAAACTGTCCAGTTTTATGTTAAAATTTAGTGAGCATTAGTTCTGTGTTTGCAACATGAGCTTGGTATCTTTGGACTGCTGATACTGTAAAGAAAGAATTAGGAAGTGGTTTTCAAATTTTTATTCTATAACCTGCTATGAACTCAATTATTCAAATGTATAGAACTTATACAGTTAGTTCAAAAATAGTTAATTAAAATATTTTTTAATTTTCAGTTTTTGAAATTAAGATTTTAATAGCTTGAACTTGAGAGATCTTATGTAGGCTATAACAGAATAAAACTTTACTGGCTGCACATGTACACAGATTTTAAGTTCTCATTCTATCTATAATAATGAGGTATTCATCAGTCTCTGTAATTGAAGGGCGTAACCCTCTTAGAGCACTTAACAGTCTCTAGAAAATAAACACCTGCATGATATGGTAACTGAAAGTTTTTCTTTATGTGAATGGGTATTGAGTATGTAGGACTTTGCAAACAAAAGCTCAAAAGTCAAAACTGTAGAGAGGTTTCAATCTTTTACTCCTTTGCATTTTTATATCATCATTATTTTTGGTAGAATAGTTACATATCTGTTTACTGACTAACAACATAATTACATTGTGGTTATTCAGTTATCTACATTGTGCTGTTACTTCCAGAGATGAGTATTTGAAATGTTAAGTATTTTATTACTTAGTGATAATTTATATTCTATGTTTTATATGACGAAGAATGTTTTTTTTTTCTCTTTTAGTCTAATAGGAAAAGCAGATAGGAAAAAATAATACCACAAATTATCCTTGTGAAACAAGATTTCAGGAATGATGAAGGTTGAGACTCCAAAAATTCACTCTTCCACAGAGCAATGAAGATACTGGTACAATGCACAATATCATTTCTTTTTCATAACTGTGGAAAATAACAAGAAATATTAGTTTGTGTGAATGTTATGTCTATAATATTGTGAGGAGTTAGTATTTCTTCCCATCTAAGTTCACAAAATGCCTTTCCTATCTCTCATTTTGTGAATGAACAACAGAGAACTTTTCCATCTACAAATGGTACCATGAATCATAAAATCTGAGGAAAAATGAAAAGCATAGCCTGAAAAGCAGACATTCAGATAGGAGATAGGAAGGAACTGCGTTCATGAACCACACACATGAGACAGCAATACTTGAGAAGAAATTTCAGTACTTAATAAAGACTGAAAGAAATTTTTTCAAGCTACATTAGCCTCAATCGAGATCTAGACAGAACACAGGCACCAGTTGCTTAAAAGATACAGTGTGTGACAGCAGAGTTTTGTGGAGGAAATCCAAGTTCCACGGACATTTGGATCTGAGTTCTCATTAAATCTGTCACATCCTTAAACACTCAGTGACTTTTTCTCTCCTAACCTCATTTCATTTGTAAGAATTTAAGACAAGAATGCCAAAAGACCCTGCAAAACTTCTTTGTGTATGCCAAATGGGACAACTATTTGTAATGTACCCAGGTCTGGAAAGTTAATAATTTCCCAATTTCCCCTTTGTTAGGCCCAAAGTAAAAGGTAGGCTCCATTAGTCAGTTTTTTATTTTCATTTTACTTAGTTAAAACATTAGTGTGAGTTCAATTTGTGTAATAGAAGCAAATATCAGCTTTTACCCACAATTGTACAGGAAATGTATTTTTCCCTTAAGTTGATTTGATTCTGGTTTTCATTTAATCTCAGTTAGCTCACTTAGCTCTCCTTTTCTCAACCTGCCACTAATTTGGGTGTGGTCCTGTGGTCAGTATGATCTAGTCTAGTCCCTGAAGGATCAACTGCAGCTCAGTCTATGGTCGCAGGGTCACTTAGAGTTCAGCAACTGTCTGATATTCTGCTGGGGAAGTTCGGAGCCAGCTCCTAACTCCCTTGGCACACTGCATAGTCTGTGTGGTACAGTCTGCAGAGAAGTTGGTCCACTTCTAAAGAAATCTTGAGGAAACTTCAGAGAGATTTAGAGTATGTGGGAAGTTCCTAACCACCTTCATTTTAAGTAGCCTCATTTCTATTTGTTCTATTCTAGAACAATGAAATTTATGTTTAACTGATATATAAAAACATAACATTGTACTTATAAATATTATAGAACATGGAGTTTAATATATACTGGCATAGATTTCCTGAGTCAACATGCATGTTTCCTTATTTATCATTTATTTTTGTTGAAACCTTTTTAATATTCTTTTGGGAGTCTCTTGGACTATCCGGGCCAACACCTTGGAAGGGATATTTCCCATGCCTGGTGTTGGGGTGTTACTCTATGGTTGCATGCACACACACACACACACACACACACACACAAACACATTTGCTTAAGTAAGCTCATAAACTAATATGTTTTCCCATACTTTTTCAGTTCTTACAGTTATTAGTCTCTCCATCCACCCTCTCTTTGTATTATCCCTCTTATTCTTCCCCAGAAAAAGTCCCTCCTGGTTCTCTCTTAATAGGGTAAGTACCCCACAGTCCCCCTCTCTGGAAATCCTTCTTCTCCTTGCCTTCTTGGCCCTTTTCTGCTTCCATGGCTTCCAGTTTCTTCAGGTTATATACTCACATCTAAAGATTTGGAGGTAGGAGTGGACCACAACTTAAGTATGAGTATGCAAGAGGCAGAGACACAGATCTCTGTGAAATCAAGTCCTAGTCTACACAGTGAGTTCCAGGCCAGCCGGGGCTACAGGGACACCCTGTCTCAAAAAAAGAAAGCAAAAACAAACAAACAAAAACAAACAATCAAAAATATTTTGAGGTAGGACCCATCAATAAGAGATAACAGGTAGCATTTGTCTTTTGGGTCTGGGTTAGTTTGCTTACTCAGTATAATCTTTTCTAGTTCCATTATTTTACTTGAAAATTTCATGATTTCATTTTGCTTTAAGACTAAATAGATTTCTGTTGTTCGTATGTACCACACTTTCACTATCGATTTATTAGTTCAAGGACATAGAGATTTGTAAAAACATATTTGTTTTATTTTATTTGTACATATGTGTGCCTGTATGTATGTGCTCCAAGTCCATTCAAGCTGTCACACACATTCTGAGAAATGAACACAGGTCCTCTGGAAAAAAGCCAGTGTTCTTAACCACTGACCCTCCAACCTAACACGTAGGTTGTTCCCATTCCCTAGATATTGTGAAAAGAACAGTATTGAACAGGACTGAGAAAGCATCTCTGTAGTAGCATTTCATGTCCTTTGGGTATGCACTAAGAACTCATGTAGCTAAGTCATATACTAGATCTACTTTATTTTTCTGAGAATTTTCCAGACTGATTTCTACAGTGACTACAGCAGTTTGCAACCCCAACAGCAGTGACTGAGAGCTTTCCCTCCCCCTGCAATATTGCTTACACTTATTGTCAGTTGTTTTCTTGATCTTAGTCATTCTGATTAAGTTAAAATGAAAACTTAAATAGCTTTAATTTGAATTTTCCTAATTGCTGAGACTGTCGACCACTCTAATATTTTGTGCATGATGTATGCTGAATATATTAATAGTTTTGGTTGATGATTTGATAATAAAATGGAAAGTCATTTAAAAATTATGTTTTATGTTGAATACGAGATAAAGGGCAAAGTCTACTTGATATATTAATATACAATCAGCCAACTGTAACATAATCACAATGGAGTACTGAATCAGTAATCAAAACATTTGACCTGTAAGCATGCATCTATTATCAGAACTTGAAAAATGATTCAGTTTCCCTATTCTCTGTTCTATAACATATATACCATGGGTTATTTCTTAACATTAAGAATAAAGTTGTGGCTTCTTCTAGCCTTGGGCACAGGTTAGCTTCTTCTTTTAGCACCCCAGATCCAGAGACTAATCTCTTAGACCCACCCACTGCATCTGAATCCAGTACTCATTTTTTCATTTTTTTCCATTTCAATTTTTCAGTCTAGTTGTTAGAGCCTTTACAGGCTGTCCCCACCCGAACATGCCATTGCATTCCTGTGAGCTCCTATTTACCTTAGTTGTCTACTCCCCCAACCTGCCTTGGACTTCTGTGAGCAGCCTTCTTTACTGGTAAGTCTGATTCGGCCCACTGCCTTTCCAAATCCCCTCCCACCTGAGCAACTCCAACCCCACCTCCACCCCATCCTGTTATTCTAGCTTTGGGCACAGGCCTGTTCTTACTTATAGCAGTCCAGATCCCTAGACTACCTTCTCAATCCAGATAAACCCACTGCTTCCTGAATCCCATACTCAGACCACCTCACCTTGTCAATCTCGTATGTTAGAGCCTTCACAGGCTGTCCCCACCCCTAACCTACCATTGCATTTTTGAGACCAGCCTTCTACACAGTCAGTCCCCAGTCCCAACTTACCTTCTGCTTGGAGACCAGTCATTTTGCCCGGTAACCCTAATCAGGCCCACTACCCCCACAGCAGCTCCGAACTCGCCCACCCCATGTCATATTCTCCATCTAGCCTTGGGCACAGGCACACTTTTATTCTTAGCTTTCCAGATCTCTGAACTACCCTCTTACCTTTGGCAGGCTGTGAACTCTCCAGATTCCACCATGCCCCGTCTTCCTCTATTGGTACCATCTGCAACCCTTCACACATTTGAAGGGCTAGGCTTCTGTTCCCCTTCATAGGGGCCCAGACCTTTGCAGACTGCCTGAAAGAGCCTGAATTCAGCGTTTACCTAACAATTTCCTTAAATTGTGCTGTGTCTGCTGGCTAGAGGGACCCAGACCTTAAGAGAGAAGCTGAGAGCATCAGATCTCACCTACACTGAGCCTCTGAGGGAACTCCGGAGCAGCTGGACTAGAGCCTCTGGTTCCTTCAGTGTAAAATCAAAAGAGAGAACCTGAAGCCTTGATCAACAAGCTTTTTATATTCAATAAGAAAACAACCAAGTGACATCAAGTATACAAACAGATTTAGAGTTCAACTGATAAAAGAAAGGCTTGAGTCACACATTTAAAATAAAAATAGTCTATTTAAAAGTAATCTTTGCTACTGGAGAGATGGCTCAGTGGTTAAGAGTAGTGACTGCTATTTCAGAGAACACAGGTTCGAGTACCAACACCCATATGGCAGCTAACAGCCATCCCTAACTCCAGTTCCAGGGGATGTGACACTTTCTTCTAACCTCTCTAGGCATTGTATGACACAAATACAATTACACACATGCAAGCAATACACACATACACATAAAAACTGAAATAAAAAATATTTTTAAAAAGTAACCATTAATAGGAATGTCATTAGCCTCAGAAGTTTGTTTTGATGGTATTACTTGGTTCTATAAGAGAAGATTATATCAATCTGAAATTTGAATGAGAGTGTACAATGTAGTATCTCTATCAAGGAAAATTGTCCTAGATTACCACAAAAATGTCACTACTGAGAAATTGCAATCTCCCTTCTTCCTTCCCTCCCTCCCTCTTGTGTCTACATGCATGTACATATTCACATAGATATTTGCAATCTCTCAGCTAAGAAAATATTGCTATAGGTAAGGTCTGAAATAAGTATCACCTATCATTAGTATTATAGTACTGATAGTAATTTTTTAGGTGTCATCTTAGAAGTTAATTTTGGATATTATAAGGTTTAACAATAAATGCGAATAAGAAGATTGCTCTCTAAAATGCAAATGGGTCTCATCCAGTCACATAAAAGCTTGACTAGCCTCTGTAGTCTTTAAGAGCATTTTTCCTCAAGTAAGTTGGAATTCTCCATCAGATTGTTTTCACACTCCCATCTGCATAGTTGGTTCTTCTTGGTCTTTGGCCTGCCCAGGCACATTGCAGATTTTGAACTTCCATGCAGCTTCTACAACTGCATGAACCAATTCTTTATAATGTTCTTCTGTAAACACATATAGCACATCCTATGCTTATGTGTCTTTAAAGAAGTTTGTCTCATTTGCAGTTATCAGCTTCTTGATGTATGTTGATATATGATGAATTCCCTAGGCTTATCCAATGAAAGGGGAAGCATAGTGCATCAACACTATGAAAAGTATCTTGCCTTACTGATTTTTAATGGTGATGCAAATATAAATAAGAAAAGTATACATTAAATACTTACAAAAGTGCAAGATTGGGTATAAATGAAAAAGTACCCAATTTAAAGCCATTTCCTACTCAGAATGTCAATAGTGATTTAATAGACCACCATTTAAATTAGCCTGATATCTTAGTGTAAAAAAAATTAGGGACTATTGTGTCAACTTCCCAATAACTGAATAGCACATACAGAGATCTTTAACCAACCAGATGTATTTAGAATGCAGTTTGGAGAGTGAAGGTAGCTTTTGCTTGTTCAGTATGGCATCCTCTTTGTCGTATCAAAGCAGGAATGGAGATAGATGACCTCTATAGACTCTCACGTCAAGATACTTTTATTATAATCAAGCGAGCTTTGCACTTACAGCTTACAAGATATTAAAATTTAGAATGTTAAATAATAAGATCACATACAACAGCGTTTCAATGCCATTAGCTTCCAATAAATCAAATTTGCGGGGATAAAAGTATCAAGCTATTATGTTTCACTGAGAAGAAATATTAAAATTCATGAGTATTCTAAAGGACACCATAACTAAAGCAGAGCAGATTATATTTCGGCTCACAAAGGAATAGAAACTTCCAATAGGTTTTTACCATGAAATTATCAGAAATCAACAAGAAAATAAATGCCCTTATTGGAAAAAAATTTGTATGACTAACATGATTGATGTTGACATAAAGAAAGTTAAGAAGGTAATTTGTACAGAGCTGATAGCCTTTAGAGCTGCTAGGAAAAAAAATGCCAATAAAGAGGTTAAAGAGAATATGAAGGAAGGACATGTATTCTGAGGTGAACAGATATGAGAATAATGAGCTAGATCTTTATATTAAATTGGACATGGAAGCAATAGAAACTGATAAATAGTAATTGAGACACAGCAGTAATTCACAGCAAAGAATATCAAAATTTTCTGTCATCAAAAGTCTTTACAAATTACAAAATCAAGAGATAATATGAATTTAGAAAAAAATCCAACAAAACTCTCAAAAGTTAATGTAGAATATTGTTTAAGTGCTACTTCAATAAAAAATCTCATTGAAAACCATTTTTCCTAATTTTAAGAACAAATCAGCAAAGAAACTCTAATAGAAACGCTCATTATAATGAGAGCCACCTTAGCAATCTTTTTATTACAAGTGTTTTTCACTGTGAATATCCTAAAAGTATGATAAACTCAGGATACAACAGTTAATTGAACTGCCAACATAAATTTCTTTCTGAAGTTAAGCTTTCCTGTGCAGGCACCCTAAACTCGAATGCTGATTTACACTTGGATACACACAATTCTGCTGGGAAGACTAAGTTACTGTGTTCTTCCTTTAGCATATAAAACTGCAACAATTGCTAAATAACCATACATTTTTTTCTGCTTTCATAATAGCTTCCTTCAATTTTCCCAGTTCTTCAATGAAAGAGGTGAGTCCAGATAGTCTTCTGTTGCTTGATCCTCACCCTCTGCTATATCTGTGGATATTAGGGTTATTATCACTACATGCATTTGTAATAATTTTAGCCCTTCTCTCAAGTTTGGATCTGTGGGTTACTTTAAGTTATCAATACTAAATAAAGCAAAAACATTTATTTTATCATTAATTTCCATTCAGTGATGTTTTGCACGTATTCTCCTAGGTTTTACTTATTTCCTAAAGAAAAGATAATATTTATGTCAAAATCTTCTTTAAGCATCAGAATAATGTGCTAGTTTGTGTGATTGTCTAACCCCGTGGCTGACAGGTAGGGAGTAAATCGTAATTCTTTTCCTGTCCTAACTCATCTTAATAGAGAACTTAGGAACTTGAAAATAAATATACTTTAAACGATATCTTGTCATTTCAGAAGCTCCCAGGGCTGTTGCCTTTCTGCCTTTCAGTCTTCCACCTGCATTGAATTTATACCTAAAACCCCTTTAGTATGACTCTTGTGAATGACTCAAGTCAAGTCCTGCTGATAAATTATTAAGTAAATTCATCTTAATAGAATGTTCTTTCCATTTTTCCTTACTAATAAGTCCTTTCTCAATTATATTTCTGTCTGCTCATTTCCATAAGTCTACATGCCTTGTGGTGCTCTTGACAGATCACATTCAGGCTTCACAGATGATGAAATCTTGGATTATCAGTACTGAAAAGTCAAGCAACATAAGCAAGCAGCATGGATTTAAAGAAGGTCAAGCACAAAGGTTGGATTTATTTGCTCCTAAACTAAACATTCTGAAAAACTGTTTCTTTTACATTATCATTCGGTATTTTAAGAAAATCAGAGAAGTATATGTATATATGAAAATGGCATAATGAAAATGGCATAATGAAACTAGGTACAATTAATATACATTAATTAAAAAATTAAACCACATTTCCCAAACTAACAGCAACAATAACAACAAAACCCTATTACTCACTGTTTACGATCAAATTATCCTTACTAGTGGATGCTTTAAGTCACAGGTCTCAACTTCTAAAACTAAGAAGGCAAGGATTCCTTGTGAATGACAAATGTAAAGTGCTAAGTATAGATGACACCCTTGGAGAAGTCCCTTGATGTCTTTGATTATAGGAGGAGAGAGCATTGGAAATAATAATAAAAACCATAACTAAAAACATGAGGAAATGAGCCAAGAGCATTCTGACAAAATTTGGGAGGTCCTACATAAATCCAAACATACTGAGGGTAAGACGTCAAATATTCTTTTATGACTCCAAAATGAGATGTAAATATGCAAAGTTAGACATACTCGCGAGTGTAAGTGTGACTACCAACATTAGTACTGATCAAAGAAGTCAGTCAGGAATTCATGGAGATTTCTTTCAAGAGTTGTTGAAATAACTCTCTTCGTGAATAAAATCATCATTTAAAGAGATTGGTTTATGGGTGTCAGTGTAATGACATCTTCCTGTCCTTGAAGTCACTTCTCTAATGCTCTTATTGTCTGGGCTCCCAAGAGGCAGCCATTTGAAAGGATTTCCATGAAAAATTAAAACTCCATCCTCGGCATGTCTGTAGTATAGTTAGTAGTGAGCTAAATTCACTTACTGAACTAGTTAGTTTTTTGATTTGGACATCTTTTCTTTGATCAGTTGTGATTTAGATTTGGGTTTTTCTTTCCTGGCTGGTTCACTTCATTGAGCAATGTTACCTAGATGCAAAGATTCCTGGGAGACTGAGGGAAAGAAAAGAACTTCCTAAGGTACTCTGTGGAAGCAAACCCAGGAAACCTAGCAGAACTGAACAGCAAGAATGCTAAGAGTAAGCTCACTCTTTCAGTGTGAAGAGCAGATGGGTGATGTGTGCTAGGTCCAATGCATTTTCTTAGCAAGGCAGAGAATCCTGAAGCAAAGGGGCAACATTTGAGTTGTCCAAAGGGTAGCCTGAGGTCTAGTAAGTCCTCTGAATTTGCTAGCTGAGAGTAAAATCTGCCCTTTCCTTAGAGGAGTATTCAGTCTTATTGCAGAAATAGCATGCCAACTTAAAGCACTGGGTAGCATGCAATTATTTAACTGTACACCCATCAGCCTGGTGCTGTATAATAAGGCTGTACTCCTTTTATTCTACTAAAGAGTAAGGGGATGATGCAGCTCTTATCCCCTTTTGGGATAGTTGCACGCAGTTAAGGATAACACTATATTTTATTTTGGGAAGTTATGAATAATAACAGCTTTCACTTCTGAGGATTTGGCCACATGTCTTCTAATGTGATCACCCAGCTACTTCAAATGCTGCTGACCCTTGTGAGCGAGCTATTGAGAGAGCAGAGGTACCCACTGGTAGCTCTTCCCATATAATAGTCTGGACAATATGTGTTCTACAATGTAAATCCATTCTCACCTGTTCCTTCTGATTTGATCTTCTGCGCTGTTTGACCCTCCTTATCTTGGCTTCTAATCGTACACTACTTGTCTTTCACTATACCAAAACTGAGAGCCGGATAGGACCTTGTAATAAGATCACAGAACTAGACAGTATTGCAGTACTAGACAATACCTGGGAAGGTTGAAGTTTGTGCAAGACATGGTTACAATTGACCTGTTTACACCCATTGTCTGGATTTCCTCAGCTTTTAGTTCAGTGCGTGTGTGTGTGTGTGTGTGCGTGTGCACGCGTGCACTAATGAGGGCAACCTCATTCCCTTATTCCCCTTAGAGACAATTTGTACATCTCAGTTCCTTTGTATGCTTCTGTTTTGTACTTTGGAAAAACAATGAAGATTCTTCTTTCTGTAATTCAAGTTCTATTTTCTATCCTGCAACAGAAGACAGCTAATTTTCATTTTTATTTGTGTGTGTGTGTGTGTGTGTATATATATATATGTGTGTGAATATTTATGTGTATATGTGTATGTGTGTGCAGAGGCGAAAGCATCAAGTGTCATTCTCCAGAATGTTGTTCCTATTCTTTGAGACAGGGTCTCTCATGGGCCTGGAGCTCACCAATTAAGCTAGACTTGCTGGCCTTCTAGCACTAGGGATCCTCCTATCCCTGCCTCCCCAGCACTGGTATAAGCAAGTACCACCATCCCCAACTTTTAACATGGATAGTGGAGAAAGCCTCCATGGTTACAAGGCAAACACTTTACCAACTGACCCATCTTTTCACCAACATCCCCATCCTTCAGAAATTCTTCTTGAGCACTTTCTCGAGCTTACTCAGGTCCATTAATATGTTCACTACAAATATACAGTTAGAATTTATTTGTTATCAGATAAGTCAATCAACCTATTCTATATTTACCAAGATTGGTTAATAGAAAGTACCAACTTCATAAGGACTTCTTTAGTGTTTGATTCTTTTCCTGAATAAGAACACCATGTAACTATTCTGTTTATTTATAGACTTCAAATGGACTGTGGTCCCAGTGGTAAAGTTTTAATTATTTTCAAAAATACTGAACTCTTACATATTTATGATGTTTTCCTATTGGGACATGGAAAGTGACTTAGTTATATAGAGAAATCTGTAATTTTTCTTTTCAGATGTAGCTATACTACAAGTAACATTTACAAAATAGGGTTATTATTTATTTTTATAGCTATATTTTGGGAGTCCATTAAACCAACTCTAGGAAGTAGATAGATTTCCCTGGTCCTGATATAAACATGATATCATTAGAGGTTACTCACTCCTCTGAGATTCATATAAAGTTGATTTGCATTCTCTACTTTATGTTCAGAAATCCAGCGCCTTTCCCAACATTTCTGTGAATTCCTAGGGGGGTACAATTTACAGTCATTTCTAATTCCAATTTCTGACTCACTCTGAATTTAATCTATTTGTCACGTTCTGTAGCTGCTTGTAATCTACTCAGATAAACAACATTGCTCATGTTCAAGTTCTCTCTATCATTTAGAGAACGCATTGTAGATATACTAGGTTATACTCAACTTAGAATGAAAATCAGATGGGATCGAATGAATTGAGACAATACATAGCAGTTTACTAATAACATGCATCATAGATATGCCTGCCTTTGGAAGTTCTCTTCTTACCATACCATCCTTTGCACCCAAAGCCAGTAATTTCTAATTGAGAAAATGACTCTAGAGCTTCCACTGGATGTAAAATATCTTGACCTCATTGTTTATGAGGATTTGTGGAATAAAATCATTTATTTTAATTATTTCCAAACAATTTTTTTTCTTAGAAAGTACTATTCTTCAATAAGGTGGCAACAGAAAGTACTATTCTGCAATAAAGTGGCAAATATAATAAAATATAATTATCAATGAAATTTATAAGCATAATGAAATTATATATAGATTTATCCATATTTTAATTAATTTAAAAATTGGGGTTTTGTAGGCTAATCTCTAATAAAAAGCTTATCTCAGATATCAGTACTTTTAGCCATCTCAAATTTTATCAGCCAGAGCTCTTTGTCTTTCTTTGGTGACTCTTGCCTTTAATAATGTCTTCAATTTTCCTAAGGAAGATTTCCAAATCTAAATTTTTTCCAAAATTGATGTTATAACAATTTTAAGGAATGGCATGAGTTGACATGTGTATGCTGGACCATGTTAACTCTTTACAACAATTATTTCTACCAGAATATTCATTTTAAAATCAGTAAAGATGGCCTGAATTTAATATTTAAATAACATGATCAATTTTTATAATTTACAACAGTTAATTGATTTATAAGTTTAGGGAATATAAGGAGACAATATCCACCCAGAGGCCATAGCACTGATGACTGGGCAATGGAAAGTGTGGTGCAGAAGGAGGACCTGATTTAACTATGGAGAGCACTTTTCTTTAATCTACCATGGTTTGATCTGTTACATATATGATCATCTACCATGGACTAAATTAATTGTTCCTATTTTTCATGGCCAAAAAAGACTACAGAAGGTAGAACTGTCCTTTTGCTGTGTTGGACAGATTGGTAGCTGAATCTCTGATATGATATGTCCTGTCCTTGGCTGCCAAAAGCAACTTTGTTTACAATGCATCCTCTCTCTGAGTACTCATCCTAACAGATTCTTTTCTTCCTTTTATTTTACTTTGTTTTCTACTGGCAGATTTCTTCACTTTACTGCGGGTAGTTTCAGTGGTGCTTACTGCTTGAGGGGATGTTTAGGGCGAGGGCTAATCAGTGCAGATATTTTGGATATGGCTCATTCTAGGTGTATTTCCTCATACTATTGAAAATGGGCATGGAATATCTTCTTATGCTTGAAGATAGCTTTAACCACAAACATATGCAGTAATTAGTAGAAAATACATAAAGTTTCTAGAAAACATAAAAAATACGATCGTCCGGGGGCTGAAGGGATAACTCACTTTGTAAATTGCTTGCTGCATAAACCTGAGGACCTGAGTCTGAATACCAGTACTCATGTGAAAAACCAGAGGCAGTAGCATTTGTCTGTAATCTTAGCACTGGAGATTACAGGAAGGCAGGAATATTCCTGGAGCTCTGTAGCCAACATGTCTAGCCAAATCAGTGACTTTTTGGTCCAGTGAGAAATCCACCACAATATAATGTGGAGTGTGATAAAAGAAGATGTCAGATGTTGACTTCTGGCTTATGTGTTGACTTCTGGCCTATGTGAACACACACACACACACACACACACACATACATGAAAGAATAAACTTACCTGTAATATTGGATCCAGGACTACCTGTGACCATCAAAACCTGTGGTTATTCAAATTTTATATAAAAAGGTATACAATTTTCATATAATGTAGATTAACTGTAATTACTAGTATCATGTACATGCTTTGCAACTAGTTGTTTAATTTAGGAAATACAAGAAAAATATTTCTGTATATATTCATTATAGATGTATATTTTTCCAAACTATTTTCAATCTCAGGTTGGTTGAATCCATAGAAGAACCAGCAGGCATGGAGGGAGGAATTTGTGATAAAATATGCTTTAATATCCTGCTTTCTCAGAGCTAAGTATTTAGACAATAATCATGTTTCTTCTGTAAGTCTGGTAGCCACTGAATTTTTCAATATGCTAAGTTGTACAGATGACAGAATGTTACCTCATCTGAAATACCATTTTAGTTCACAGCTACATTTAAAAAAAAAACACATGTAAAGACTAGGCTGGCCATATTTGTTTATTTTTTTAAGTCAAAGCAAATCCATTCAACCATTCTTTCTTGCTTCTGGCTCTAGCCAGACACAATTTTTCATTAAAATATTATTTGAACTGTGCATATCTGCAGCAGCCTGGAACATATTTTCTTCGGTTCTTGGTTTTAAGGTCCCTATATATCTTAGAATTCTCTCAGAAAATTCCAACATGTTTGAGTTTCACTGAGCAAACAATAGCTATGCCCATATTGAGAGTAGAATCAGTCTGAGTACAAAATATGTCAGTTTTATTGAGAGCATCTTTAACAGCTTAATGAAGCTGCTGCTGCTTCTGTCAATAACAAACTTCTCAGATATAACACATTGCTTAAAAAATGTTTTAAGCATAAAGAAATACACACTGAAAATTCGAATGAATATCTAACATGACCAACTTCTGATATATAAATTAAATATTACAAGGTTATTTGTCTCCTTCTGCTCAATTCTACTTCCCTCTTTTCTCTAAAAAACAATTGATTTCTTTACTGTGAAGTCATATGTTTATGTTAGTACATTTGTATTCTGAAATAATATTTAATTTTTGTGTTGCTGAAATATGTTAATTGTTCATTTGAATTTTCCTTGAATCATTTTAAAAGATTTTTTTCTGTTAATACTTGTATTTGCTATGTATTAATTTTCAGTATGTGATTACATTACCTAGTAAAATTAATCTTCCTTTGTCCTCACTTCCCTACTTTCTCTAAATGAGTTTCTAGAATTCACACTTTCGGAGAGCTCCCTGATAAAAGGTGTGTTAGCTACTTTTCTGCTGCTGTACTAAGACCATGACCAAGGCAAATTATAGAACTAACAGTTTATTTGGTTTAAGGATGGCGGGGGGGTCCATAATGGTAGGCAAGGTGTTACCACAGGAGGTGATTGAAGCAAAAAGCCGAGAACTCAAACCCTCGAGCGGGTGCAGGAAGCGGAGAGAAACACTGGAATTCTAGCTGAAGAACTCTCAAAGCCCGCCCCAGCTGAAGTGCTTCTTCCCACATGGCTGCCTCTCCTACACGTTCAGTGACCCTCCCCTTGACTCTGAGCGTATTAAATTTCCAACGCGCTCTTTTTCTAATGTGTACAATCTGTATTTTTTTTTCTTCCCCATTTGTTCTTTTTCATTGTAGATCTCCATAACATTCATCATTAATAAGCCACCATTTCTATCTTAGGATGTCTTGAAATTTCCTCCATGAAAGAAATTAATCCATTACTTTCCAAGCTTAGCCTCAGGCAAGTTATTAGGCCTAGGGCAGACAGCAGCTAGACTCCCAAAATATCCCCATTGCTGTTCTTGTCCTTTTGTCCATCTCTTTCTGGAACATTTTGAGTTGGGCCTCAACTAGATTGCCCCAATAAGCTCTGCTTATAACATTCAACTGCTTTTCTAATCCAAATCTCCCATGTCTTCTACATTTCTCCAAACACCCACCCAGTCAGGATCTTCACAATCATACTCACTCGTGGTGCCAAATTCTGTTTTAGTTACATTTCTTGTGCTGTGATTAAACATCATGAACAAGGCAATTTATAGAAGGAAGAATTCATTTGGTTTACAGTTCCAAAGAGAGAGTGCATAATGATCAGGTAGGCATGGTGGTTAGGGGTGGCCAAAACAAACTGAGCGCTCACATCTTTGAACCGTCACAGGAAGCAGAAAAAGAAACTTGAAATCTGGTAAGACTTAAGAACTTTCAGAGCCTGTTCCCAGTGATGTGCTTCCACCAAGATGGCCACACCTCCTAAAGGATCCATTTTCCTGCCCAAACAGTGCCACGACCTGGGGACTAAGTTTCAAATGCTTGGATCCTTTGGGGGACCTTCCGTTCACAGCAACACAAAAGTTCATGTGAACCTTAATCTACAAATGATGTCTCTTCTAAGCTGTGGCGATTTTGAATGGTTTGTCCCTGTGCAATAGTCCTGTCTCTTTTATTGAAAATCAAAGAATTTCTGTTTCTGTAACTCTGCAAGCACTTCCACGTCTCAGTGGATTCTTACTTGTAATGCTTTGCTTATAGTTACTGAGGGTCTATGTCTCAATTTAACACTAAAGACTAAGATTTTTGAGATTCATCTGGAGTCAATCACTTGTTGCCCTATTCCCTTTACCTTTAGCTTGGTTATTCAATAATTTCATTTTCAAAAGAAGTGAAACAGGTTTATGTTAAAATCAATTTGGTTAAGAGTTTTAATTTAAGATTAGGTCATCCAATATTTCTATAGCAAATGGAAAATGTCTTCCTCTTGCTTCTTGCCACACCCACTTCAGCCTCTGTTCTCCATTATTTTTCTAAGCAGTGTTTGGTTTAATCCATCAGTACACATCCCTCCTTCAAGCTGATGAAATTCCACCTTAAGTGTAGAACTGCAGATCTGTTCTATTTTCCCCTTCAGATTCCCCTAATGCTTATCCTTTTACTTTGGTTTGGCCCCACTTGCTGCGTGATACACACCTGACTTTCTATTTAGCTGTTTTATGTTTGTATTTTCCTTCTTGACATTTGACAGTGCATGGGTTCAAGATGATTATTCATTTTAGACCTATTGTACTAGCCACTGCTAATTTTAACTCATCATTAAAAAAGTCATCCTGTGTACTTTCGTCCTTGAGTCTTCTATGCCCCTAGGACAGATAACTGATTCCAAATGGCAAAGATACAATATTCATGTTGCATAGACACTGTTCCTTTTTATTCTTTATTCTTTTACTATAGCCTCTAACTTGATGATCACTTGTTGTATACCAAGTTATCAATTCTATAGCTATAATGTTTTGCTTTAATTTGACCATTAATATATCCTAAAATTGCTCAACTCCAAAAGACTCATTGCTTCACAGTTGGGTAATATGAAAGCAATGAAAAGCACTCACCTGGCCATTGTAAGTTTTGATTTATTACACTTAATAGACATGGTTCATGTTGAAACAAAATGTTTCTATTTTGCTCTTCTTTAGGAATATGTCTGTTGTATTTGCTAAGAATTAGTAGTAGAATAGCTTCCGTCTATTTTGTTGTTTTAGATATATCATCACCATTGGTCATAAAACATCTATACCTTAATCCAGAGTTTAAATTTCTTTATGAAGCTTCTATTTTCTTATTTTTCTTTGCTATTTTTCCCAATTAATAGAAACTAATCTACCTTTTCTTTTTCTTTAAACAGTAGCTAGCTTATCAGGGTACATGATACATTATTATATGAACTAAAGGTTCTAGGTCATTCCTTTCCTAATATCATCTCCTTAATCTGAGTACAGATGGATTGCAATATATATAGAGCATTTGGAAATTACTAAAAGTGTTGCTTGTGTACTATCTCTGTTCCTCAGGAATGTAATATTATTATTCTGAATATATTTTACCAAGAACAGTCTTAGGATCATACACTATCAGGTTGTGAAGGATTTTAGACTATATATAATAAAATCCTATTTAGGAAAAGCATTGGTGAATGAAATAGATCACTCACTATTTGACCACTTTGCATTTTAAAGATTTGATTTCCATATGGTTTACATACATCATCAGTAGAAATGCATCTCCTTCATTTTCCATCCAGATGCCTCTAGAGTGGGGCATCTGCATGATGTTGTATTGTCTCAGTGCTCTCAATGATGCTACTTACTCTGTCTCTTGCCATGTTTATCATGTTTCATAAATTTGTATATATTTAAAATGGAAAAAGGGCTATTGAACTATCTAAATCCCCCTCAGGGAAAATTAGGAAATTCAAGAAAAGATGAAATATGAAGATATATTAGTGCGATAATTCTTTGCTGGCACAGAAACACCCTGAATAATTTCCTTTGTTTCATGACATGATGCTGTTATTTAAATAGATTCTTCTCAAGTGATGAGTGGGTAGCATTCCAAAAGTCATGTGTAAGTGAGTTGCTCTAGATCTTGGAAGACTTTTTCTATACAAAGAGCATAATGAAGGATTCTTATGCTCCCTGACCAATCTTGCAGTCACCTTAATGCATCAGGAATGTAAATATACTTCAATTGCTTCAGAATATATCTAATTATCATATGCTTCACTATTGCTAAAGGATAATGTTTTCTTATTGCCAAGTCCTTACCACTCAGTTGTAGCAGTTATTTTCAGCACTCATGTAGAGCTTCATTGGAGCTAGGTTGGGGATTTACCCTCAACTTCAAGAAACATTTCACTTGGGGCTGGAGAGATGGCTAGCTGTTAAAAGCATTGACTGCTTCTGCAGAGGATGCAGGTTCGATTCCAAGCACCCACATGGGGGCTAACAACCATCCATAACTCCAAATCCAGGGAATCCAACACTCTCTCTGACCTCCATAGGTGTTGCATGACAATGGTGCACTTACAAACATGTAGGCAATCCACTCATACCCATAAAATAAAAAGAAATAAAAAACATTTTACTTAACACAGTTCAGCATCTCTATGACAGAAGGAATGACTCCTAATACCTATTCTTCATGTTTTCATATCAAAAATCAAAAGAGAATTTTATCTATAAGCAACATGGGACTCCAGACTGATGTGGATGTAATTTGTGACATACTGTTTGTACATTAAGAACTAATAATTTATATTTTCTGCATTTCCTATCTTGAATCCGTCCATTTTAGAGGTTATTCTGATTGTTTTTATTGCTTAGTGAGAGTTTAACTGTATTTCATTAGAACAGAAACTTTATACTGGAGTAATTCAGTATTCCTTAAGTCTGAATCTTTCAAATCTTTTATTCAACCCAATGTTTTATATTCATTTTTTTTACTTCATGGTATTCTCTCTCTCTCTCTCTCTCTCTCTCTCTCTCTCAATGTACACTGTGGTAACTGGAACTTTTGAAAATTAACTATGCCTTGCCAGAGCAGCTTTGTTTCTGAAAGTGATTATTTGCAATAATTGCCACACTCTTTTCTGAAGAGGTAAGATTCCTGGGGTCACATGGTACCATCACATACACCATCATAGAGTCTCCTGCTGGCTCTTGTGAAATTAATGCATACTGGTCTCCTGCTGAAAATCCACATGGTTTTTTTTTTTTTCAGGCCACCTGCGGAGGAGGAAAGGGTTTTTATTTTCTGCTTAATTTCTAAAACTTTAATTTTCCTTCTGCTTTAGAGGATAAAAAAAAACAGCTACAACAGCTAGAATGTGGATTAGAGTATTTAGTATCACTTATTGTAATGCTATTTTTATTGAATTTCATCTCAAGGAAAACAAAGTTGGATTTTAATTTCAAAACGCTGTAGCACTTTCTTCTCATATTTTCCTTAAGTAAACAGAGAAGAGTTTGGTACTTCTGTTGGGTTTTCCCTTTCAATCAAATCTTCTATTCTTCCACACTATATTAATCAAATTTATGTTACTGTAGCAAAATACCTGACAGACTACTTATATGTAAAAAGACAGTTTTAGATCAGAATAAGAGTTTTAATGACATGGGACCTGCATCAACTCACTTTTCAATGATATTTGATCATGGTAAGTATCAATGAAGGTAGTGATGTGCTGCTATCCAATGGTCTAAGGACCTCTCATTAGACCCCATTCTCCAAAGGTTGTACTACCTTCCAGTAGAGCCACAGTACAGATCAGGCTTTCAATTATAATGGACACTTTTGGGACACTCAAATCACACCCAAAGTGTAGCATCATTTCACATTGCTTTTTCTCTAATAGGAGTAAACATAGGATTTGAAAACAATTACAAACCCTGTCAAGATATCATCTGATTTGAAAAGCTTAAGTGTGGTGGTCTTGGAATGCTTATTTTTAAATTCCATTTCTGTTACTAGATTTTTCCCTCTGTAGCTATGTAAATGACATAAAGTTATGTGGAAACATCCTTGAAAGTGATTTTCTGTGTTTTCAAGATTAAAGTTCTTTATCTCAGTAAGTGTTAAGAAAACATATTAGCTCATCTTGCAATTGTTATGCTGAAAAAATAGCATCTACTATACCTTTACTAGAGATTTTAAATGATTTTATGATTCACTAACTTTTTTTAGTATATATAACCAACAACATAGAACTTGTGATGTGTACTTCATTCAGCCTATTGACAATGTTCAGAGAGAAAATATATGTAGTGATCTCTAGTCATGCGCTCATGATTGCTACTTCTCTGGAGTGACTCAGAAGTGGTTTCTTACTGCATGAGAACTATATGTTAATATGTCACTAGCTGATTTGTAGGCATTATTAGTCTGTGTAATATTTTCTAATCATTTCCTCACTGAATGATTCATGGACTAGTAGCTTTGTTCTTTATAAAATGGACCTGTTAATCTTGTAGGAAAAATTAAATGATCTAATGCTATTTTGTTTATGAAGACTTTATATTTGTTACAATGCATAAATCTTCACTTAAACCCCATTCTCAAGAAGTGTGTTTTAACAGTATGCGAACCTGTCTCTGCTTAGTACTTGTCTTATGAATTTTCTGGCAGTGAGGCCCAGCATTCAGCCTCCCTCCCCCTAGGCTTGAACCAATTGGGCGGATAGAGAGTGCTTTCCTTGAGAAATTAATTTATCCTGGGTTACTTGCAAAGGATTCATCCCAGGGAGAGAGACAGAAATTTTGTATGGGGGAGCCAACATTTTGATCAGAAGTCCCCTGTACCTCTGGCACACACACCCAAGATGGAGACCCAAGGCGCTGCTCCTCTGTCTCCTTCCCACCTTTCCCTGCTTTTCTGCTAGTCCCTCCCCGTCAAGTCATTGGTTAGATGGCCGTCAATCACATTTGGAGGCATGTAGCTTGAGGCAGAGAAAGAAACTGCAGATTTTACCTACAGTACCACTTACTCATCACCTGAAACAGTTTAGCTCTATTGGTAATTATTCATGATATTTAGCAAAAAGTTATTTCTATTCCCCCATATTTATTTCTGGAAAATTGTTTTTACCAATCAGGTTAACGTATTTAGGACTTAAGAAAACTTCTGTGTGTGTATGTACATGTCTGGGCACATGTGTACTTGGTCATACTCTCAAATAGTAAGTGTAATTTTTCATAATCTAGCCTATTGTAAATCTGCCTCAGTCCTCCTTGATTCTTGCTCATTTGTATCTTTTCCAAGGACTTTTTGTTTCTGAATTATTATTGTTATTTAAATGAAATTGAGAAATTACTTATTACTGTAATTTGGGGATTTGGGAAAGCCAGGAATGTGCCTGATGTATTCATTGTGGTACCCTAAGTTTGGAACATAGGAAAGTGTGTGAGTGAGCCCCTGACGATGTTGTGAAAATGATCAAATGAGTCCATATTTTTTTTTCTGAGCCTTGAGGTCACATGACCTGATAGTTTGTTCCTCCTATTCACACTGCTATGTAACTGCAAAGTCCAGCTATAAGGGCTGTGCGGTTCCTTTTCTGGATGCAGACCATTGTCTCTCATGATAGACTTCTCTCTTCATAATTTGGCATGCATTTGGTTCCTGGATCTTAGCTCTTTTCTCACTTGACTCACTACCATACACTGCATTTACTCAGAAAGTAATAAGGGAAAAGTTTCATCAGAATTCACCATAATCTAGGTTATGAATCCTTTCTCACTGGTGAGAAGCTCCAACAGGAATCTATTTTTCACTGAAAGACAGGTCCTGGGACCTGTTGGTATCAGCAATATGGGCCCTATTTCTCTATAACACTCCCAAGTTATGTAATGATAATGTGATTGTGCCTACTTTGATGTTCTTGTGAGCGCTTCCTTCCTCCAGGAATCACAATATCACCTCTGAGACCATCTGAAAATGGAGCAGTAAAGACACAGGAATCTGAAAAATGTCATTGCTCTTTCTCTGTGGCTCTGCTGACCTCTTATCCTCACTCTGTTCTGTGACTGTTTATCAGAACTAATGAAGAAAGAAGCTAGCTGAAGCAAATGGCTTTTGCGGGGGGGGGGGCGGCACGTAGCACAGTGGCATGACCTCCTGAAACAGTTATAGTGTGCATCGCCAACCCACCTCTGTGCCTAATTCGTTGGCAGTTCTCCACATTGAGAGGCTCAAGGCTAAGAGAGAAAGATTTCAGCCTTCGTGGCCTCTTGAGACCCTTGCTGTGCCTTGAATTAAAACAGGTTTGTTCAGCTGCCAAAGAAGAAAAAGGCAGGAGAAAATGTTGATAAAAAAAATCTGTATCTATATTTAAGAATTTGTCTTTGTTTGGGGGATTGCTTGGCAAAATGTTGAAATTTAAAGGAAAAAAAAAACTAGTCTGTGGTAATGTATCCAAGATTAATGAACACCTTTAAGGACACAGACAATTAAAGAGTTAACTGAACTGACATTAAAAGTAGAGATCTGATATGTACTTCTTTGTCAAGGTAAAGTTGATGACTTTGAACTGTTTCTGGAATAAACTTAGCTTGTATTTTAACAGAAGAGATCAAGTCCCTGGTCTTGAAAGGATCTTTTCAATCTCAGTTACTGAGTAAAGTTGTTTATGTTATCACGTACTTGAGTGCAGGATATTAGTAACGGAAACATTTCAAAGAACAGTAGTAAATATTAAATTCTACTGGTTAAATCTTTGGCATTAAAAAGATAACTAAATACAACATATCAATATATTGAGGTATTTTTTTTTTCAGAGAAAGGTGCAAGATAAAGATAAGTTATTTTAAATCGCTTATCAAGGTGATCATAATCAGAAGCATTTTTTTGGCTCTAGGATCAGAGAACATCATTCCTCACTAGATTTATGTTTTTGGGTCAATTCACGAATGTAGGTAGTGGGAAGGTCTCACTGTGAACATCGAAGTATTGTATAAGCTTTTGGCATTATTTGGGCTTTTTTGGTAGAATTCAACATCAGTAGTCCACAGTAACTCATCCTTATGAGACAGAATGTACTGATGACTTAATTTACATGTTATCTGCTTAATGGTTTTACTGATGTTAAAATGTATTTTTTAACTCTGAAACTTGTTTTAGCATGGCTATATCTGCTTGTGTCCATGTTTCTCCACCTTCTCTTCATTATAAGATAGCACTTACACTAATATGAATAAGAATCACCTTGGAAACCTGTTAACATAAAAATTTAATTTAGTATGTTAAAATGTTCTCAGGATTACACTAACTAAGAGCTTCTAGAAAATTCCAATGAAATCATTGTTGCCTACAATTTGAAAAATTTGACCTTCTTATGTTCAATAACTTTTTTTGCTGACTAGCATAAAGCTGACTTCTCAACCTTCTTGATGATTCTGCAGGCTGTTAAATATTCTTCTTGCTTCTTACTTCCATAGTGAGCAGACATCACAGCACAGTATACATGTCATAAAATTGTGTGGTGAGAGAGCTGTCCTGAAGTTATATACCTGTATGGCTCCAGCCTTCCTTTTGCCCCTGACCTTTGAGAAAATTCAGTCTTTAAATGATCAGGAGCTAGATGCTTCCATTTCTACTTTGTACTTTAGAAACAGGAGTTAAAAGAAGACTTTCTGAGCAGCTGTTTCTCACTTTAGGACTGACAGGATTGTCTTGCCAAGTGATCAATATCTTTCTTTCCAAAACTGTTGGTACCATGTGCATTTGCTATGAGTCAATAACACCTTCCCACTTTATTGACACTGTCAGTGAAAAATACTCATTTCAATGTTTTAAATGGATATTGTTAGAGCATGCAGCATTAGGATATAAAATTTGGACTTCTTAGATTTTATTTTGATAACTTTTTATTTATTTATTGTGGATTCATGTAAGAAATGAGAACACATTAGAACAATGTAAGGAATAAAGTAAATATGTAGAGTATAGCTATTGTGAGCACAAATTTGGGAACCAAGATGTACATCCTGTCTCTGTTACCTGACAATTTGGAGACTCTTAGATTGATTTTGGGGTATACAGGATAATAGTCCTCAAATTTAATTCACAGAACCTATGACTATGGTACTGTGCTTGGAAAAAGGAACTTCACAGATTTTATATATATATCTATATATGTGACCCTGAATTTTTATGGATAGGCACAATCATCAAAGAAGTGTGTGGAGGAGTTAGGGAGGAAGGGAGGGAGAGGAAGAAGAGGGAATCCTGAGGAAAGTAAGGGAAAGAGGACACAATGAGGGAGGGAAGGAGTCAGGAAGGAAGAAACTATGGCTCATGACCTGGAAAATGAGAAGGGAACCAGGAACTGAGGAATGCAGGGAACCAGGACAGCAAATAAACCCTTCCTTAGAAGGCAAAGTCTTAAGACACTGACTTCCCTAAGGAGTGCAGGGAGTCTTTAGAACAGGAAGAGGTAAACAAGGGGAAACAACTAAGCACCAACTTCACTAAGGAATGCAAGACACCTTTAGAACTAGGTAAGACAAGAAAGAAAACTCTTCCTTAGAAGCCTAGAATATTGACTTCTCCAAGGAATCAAGAGCACCTTTAGAATCAGAAAAGACAGTGGAGTAAAGGCTTCCTTAGAACTAACAGTGTCCTCACTGTGTTGACACCTTCATTAGGGGTCAAGTGGAACCAGCTTTGGACTTCTCATTTTCAGCATTAGAACTGAATAAATTCATGTTATTCTCACTGACTTTTTACCATAATCCATTATACCAGAATTGGGGCACTAAGTCAGTCTCAAATTTTGTTTGATAAATATTAGAAAAGTTATGTTATTTTAATTCTTAGGATTTCTGAGCAGATCAAATGAGATGCAATTATGTAAAACATAGGAATAAACATTCAATAAGTGCTGCTGTTGAAAGTGATGGTTGTTGATGCAACCTCAGCCACTGTTAAAAATAAGGATTGTTCTTAACTTATTTAATTTTAGATGACTTTTTTGATCATTTTTTACTTTTAGTCATTCTTCTGTATAATAAAACCTGGTTTTTATGTGTTCCAGGAAAAGCTGGTCTTATTCTTGATCCTTTATTAAATCAATCAATTAATCAAATTAATAAGCACATTTTAAACATCTATTAACTACTCAGTATTATGTGTGCCAGGATTCATTTGTTCAATCACATTTCTCTTGAGATTTTATAATTTATAGCTTCAGAGTTGAATCAAGTTATTTTCTCTCCCTTGAAAACTGTTATTTAAAGTCTAATAGGCCTGTGTGCTCTTTGGTACCTAGCATGTTTTCAACTCAAGTGCACAATGAAAAAAGAGAAATGTACAGCCATACAGAGCTGATGATTTATTGTAATGAGTACAACATGATCAAGTGGCAATTAAGCAGAATCAAATTAAAGAACAATGAGAGCTCATGTGAGAGAGTTGTATGTTAAAAATTTGGAAGTCTTTAGTGTAGAGTTAAGTCTTGAGGTATAAAGTATATAGAGGATCTGATGGGAAAAGTGTCCCCAGAACATTGAGAACTCCTGGTGTCACTAGAAAAGCTCCTTCAGCCCATTTAGAAGCAGGCAACAGCAGGGTTTGTATGCAGAGATATGAAGTATACAGAGAAAGACGGGTTCACACGGTAACGGTGTCTGGGCTGAGTTAGAATGTGATTGTTTTCATGGGATCACAACTCTTGCTTATTCCATCTGCTCTCTGAATTTCCTTAGAAATTTATACTCTGGTAAGCTAGGCATAATGGCATATGCCATAATCCGAATGCTAGGGCTGTGGGGGATGGAGAGAGATACTGCCCTAGTCTCACTGGCCAGACAGTCTAACCAAATCCATGAGCTTCCAATGATTTCCAAGCCTGGAAAGATGCACCAGCAGTTAAAAGGACTTATTGCTTTTCCAGAGGATCTGGGTTTTTTTTCCCAGTTACCTATGTGATGGTGAACATACATGTTCATTTACAGAGCAACTATACATATAAGGCATGCATGTAGTACACTTACATACATGCAGACAAAACACTCAAGCACATAAGGAATTTTTAAAAACTCACTGAGACCCTGTAACAAAAAGTAAAGGTGGAGTGTGATAGAGGAAAGATGCCTGACTTCAGCTTCTACCCTCAGCATGCATGTACATGTGTACATGCCTACACTGAGACACGTATTTCATACACAAAAATGAAAAGAAAAAAATTAAAGAAAAAGAAATGTATGCTATCATATTTAAACATGTAAACAGAGATGCTTCCATTTTTGGAGGAAGGCAGCATTGAGATGGAACAGTCTATATGCCTATCCTTCCAAACCAAGTCAATCTTTGCCTGCCAGGTCTAATAGACAGCATTTTTCCTGCCAAATACCTTGGACCCTCAGATACTGAATGCCATTAATGTTCATGAAGTTCCAATTTCTGAATTTTTAAAGACAAAATTGATAATCATGTAGAGCAGGGAAGAACTATTTCAAGTATCATTGGCTTAACTTGGGGGAAGGAACAAAGCAATCATCAGTTCATCTTTATTACTGCTTCAGCTCAGTCACATTAATCTAAAAGGACCAGCACATCAGTGAAATAACAGTGCAGGATGCATCAGTACCAGCCTCTTTGACAACATTTCTGTTCTCGTTTGAGAAGAAGAAGCAAAGAATACGAAGCCAATGAAATGATTCAAGAAAATAGACAAGATGTTGAATCAGAGCAGTCAGGAGTTCCTTCAGAGGCTCTTTATGTTCACGTTTTAAAGAAGGTGATTCTTCTAAGCAGCACACACATACACACACACGAGAGAGAGAGACAGAGAAAGAGAGAGAGAGAGAGAAAGAGAGAGAGAGAGAGAAAGAGAGAAAACAGTACATTTCAGACATCTAGGGTGAATAAGAAAAGACATAGGGCTTTAGGCAGCCAGAGCCTCCAGTTGACATCCTTCAGATGCACTAGAGAAGCATCCCGATCCAACTGGAGTCTGGGACTGTGAGTTCTCAGCAGTCGTCCCAGGGTACTTCCCCCCTCATTTAACTTCCTAAAGCTTTCACAACATGCAACAGAAAAAAAGCAGAGTGAAATAGAATGCTGTGATGTAGCCTTCATTGGCTTCCATGCATTTAAAAAATATGACATATAAAAAGGGCATAAAATGACTGTTACTTGTGAATGAGAAGCCATAAGGCTAACCACACACGTAATCACTATGTCCACCATGACTGGTCATAAAGCCACTACTGAAGATGCTGCCTCCTCTTATCTCCGTCCTTGTCATCATTATTCCTTTCTCTTTCCCAAAGAAAACCTTGTCATGAGTTTCTTGGTAACAATATTTTTCTTTATATACTTAGCTCTCTGTCAGTATGCATACATTACGTAGTCATGTATTTTTTTCTACTTCTTAGCAGTCTATAAAACGAATAGTCTGATATATATTCTTTTATATCTAGCTTTTCTTTCCCTTCTTTTTTAACATGATATGTCTGAAATTTATTCCCGGTCTTGCATGTGGTTCCTGTAATTGCCTCTGAAGTCATTCTAATAGATATTGCATTATACATATGTATTCAAGAGTGGATGTGTACACAAATATATATGCATTTTAGATAATGTTTCTTAACAGAATCTCAGTTACAGTGAATATTTACCAGCTCTTAAAGGAATCCTATTAGTTTCTGTTACTGCAAAACTAATGACCACAAACATGTCAGCTAAAACCAGCACCGATTTATTATCTCTCTATTCTGGAAGTCATGTGGGTAAGCCCAGCTAGTTTATCTGCTCTCAGTCTCTTAAGGGCAAAATCCAATGTTAACTGAGCTGGTCTCTGATCTAGAGGTCAGGAGAAGAATTCATTTCCAAGCTCATTCAAATTGCTGACATAATTTAATGTCTTGTAGTTGAGGAATTCGAGTTCCATGTCCTTGCTGTTGCCAACAGAGGGTCACTCTCAGTGATTCAAAGCTGTTATGTGACTGAGAAGATGGTTCAGTCCATAAAATGTCTTGACTCTAAGTACGAGGACATGAGTGTGGATTCCCAACATGAATGTAAAAAGCCAGGCATTGTGGCACATGCCTGTAATCTTAACCCTGAAGAAGTGGAAACGGAAGGATCCCTGGAGCTCACTGACCAATTAGCTTTATGAATTGATGAAGCTTCATGTTCAGTGAGAGACATAGCCTCAACAATTACGGTGGGATAGGGGCTGTAGAGATGGCATAGCAGTCTCTGTTAAGAGCACTGACTGTTCTTGCAGATGATCTGAGTTTGGTTTTAGCACCCACATAGTGACTAAGAATCATCTGTAACTCTGATTCCAGGGCATTTGATGCCCTCTTCTGACTTCAGTAACCATTGACTGCATTCGGTGCACTTACATGCAGGCAAAACACTCATACACATAAAAAACAAAGAGAAATATAAAATAATTTAGAGAGAACTAAGGTGGGGAACACGGGGGAAGACACCCATTGTTGACATCTGGCCCCACAGGCATGTACACTAAGTGTGCACACACATGAACATGTACACACAACTCACAAATATTGTTCATGTGACTTACATATGGTCTCCATTCTCAAAACTAGTGATCTCAGATTTTCAAGCTTGCTGCTGTCTGCTTCTCCCACCAATGGGGAGAGGGATTGATTTTTAATTGATTAGATACATATGATTCAAGCAATCTACTAAATCATAAATTTAGAACTTGATGTGAATTCAAGAGAAATTTGGTGACTCTTCTGAAGACATTAAGGAAACCTTCAAATATAACCAAACTTCACATCCATCCTTGCTTTTGATCTACCGTTCTTTATTTCCAATCTGTTAAATATTTTTATTACTTAGCGAACATCCCCATTGTACTTATTGCAAAGTACTTTTGAAACACACATGCACATATCACATTTTATCTCTTAACTAACATGAACTCTCTGTATTAGTCACTTTTTTGTTTCTCTGGTAAAATACCACGACCAAAAGTAACTCATGGAAGAAATGGTTTATTTCTGCTCATGGTTCCAGAGGGAGAGTCCATAATGTTAGGGTATGCATTGCAGGAGGCAGGCAGCGCTGGAGCTGAGAGATCACATCTTCAGCTGCCAAGATAAAGCAGAGAGAGTGGTCTGGAAGTGAGGTGAGGCTATAAACTCTCACTCCCCTCGCCCCTCAGTGAAATACTTCATCAAGACTGTACCTCCTAAGCCTCCCCAAACAGCACCAACAACAGGGACTGTTCAAATACCTGAGCCTATGGGGAACATTTCTCATGCAAACCACCGCACTATCAATGCCTTTTTTTAAAGTCTTATTTCATTGGTTAAAATACCACAGAAATTAAGTAACTTATATGTTTGCACAACTTTTAAAATTAGTAAGTATTATATCTATGTTTGGACCTGGACACAATGGTTTAGAGATCCTAATATTCCTAATATTTAAAAATGAAATGGTACATATGGAATCTTTGTGAAGTGCAAATTTACTCATGGCATTTGCAGCTTTTATATATTTAGGAAAGAATCCTCCCCACACTCCAAGTACTGGCACAAAACAGACATGTTCTCATACCTCAGTGGAGTATTTGGCAGTGTTTGGAGACATTTGTGGTTTTTGTAAATAGGCTATGCTACTGACATTGAGTTAGTAGAGGTCACTCATCCTACTAAAGAGTTTAATTTTCTGCTTTCCACAATAAAGAATTACCATCCCCAAATGCCACTGGAGTTGAGGTTGAGTAACCTTGATGCATCATTTCCCCATGACCACCAGGATTAAATCTCTCATGGGAAAAACAAGGCAAATTTCTATCTGGCCTTGCCTTTCATGCTTATTAGTTCCTTCTAGTAGTTTATGACTGCAAGGTTCAGGAATACTATTGTTTCTGAATGTTGTAACCATCTAGTCTTTCTACAAATCTCCGTACAATATACAGTCATTTACTTTGCCTCTGAATCATTCACCTAGATCACAAGAATTTATAGTTTCCCCTTAAACTCTAATGAAACCCCAGATGATCACTACAAATGCATTTGGAGCTTCGGACGTGACACTAAACATTTATTAATTATTCACTCTTTTCTGCCCATAAATTTGAGGCTCCTATAGGGTCAAGGATTGTGTCAGGCTAATATCAATGCTGTTCAGTACAGTGTGATTCCTGGAACATGTAGGTAATGTTGGTGTGAAGTAAGTTTGGGTTAGGACAGGAGACTAAATTTTTACTTGTTTTGACTTATAGCTAAGTTTTATTTGTTTCCCTTTGTGGAACCATCATTAGTATTTTGAATGTTCTCAGTGAATTTTCTTTTAATGATTGATGAATGAACTTGAGAATCTTTAATTGCCAGGTTGTATAAAAGAAATCATATCTTATATGCTTATATAATATATATATATCTCTATATAATGGATATGTTTATGTATTATATATTTATATCAATAAATAAAGAAAAGACCTCCAACAAATCCAAGGTCCATCTATGATTAAAAATTCTGAGAAAACTAGGAGAAGAGGGGACATACCCTAACATAACAAAGGCAGCATACTACAAGACAATAGCCACGATTATGCTAAGGGGGATAAAACTCAAAACATTTTCACTTAAATTAGGAATGAGACAAAGGCACCTATTTTCTCCACTTTTGTTCAATATTGTGATTGAAGCTAAAATAATAACCCAAAAGAATTAGATAGAAGGGATGTCAATGGGAGAGGAAGAAGTTAAAGTACCCCTATTTGCAGATGAAGCAGTGCCATTCATAAGAGACCTAAAATCTCCACAGGAAAACCCTTAAAGCTGATGAGCTTAAGTAAAGTAGCAGAATAAAAAAATATTAATGTACAAAAATCAGTAGCCTTCCTTTATACCATTAATGAGCAACCTGAAGAAAACTCAACACCTAGGAACAAAACGAAATAGGAAAATTAAAGACCTTTATAGTGAAAATGTTAAGAAACTAAAGAAAAATGGAAGATTCTGGAAGATGGCAAGCCACCCATTCTCTGGAATTAGAGAGATCAATAATTCGACACTGGCTGTATTGCAAAAATCAATTCACAGATTTAATGAAATCCTCATAAAAATTCCAATGAAATTACTTACAGGAATAAACAATAACCTTAAAGTTCATATGGAAGTGCAAAAGAACTTTAATAGCTACAACAATTCTGAACAAAATCAAGAAGGCAGAATGTATCACAATACCTGATTTCAAGTTTAGCTACAGAGACATCTGACCTACCAAAACCAGCAGGGTACTGGCCAAAGCAGAGGTGCTTACCCATCAACAGATGAATGGATAAATAAGATGTAGCATATACGAACAATATACTTTAACTATACAGAAGAATGAAAGTATGTCATTGCCAGAAAATGGATACAAACTGGAGAACATCACATTAAGTGAAAAAAAAAACCCTATCTCAAAAAGAGAGGGAGGGATATTTAAAAGGGTGAATATGGTCCAAATCACATGAGGCACTTGAAAGAAAGAAATTCAGAACAATGTAAAATGCATCTATGTCAAAACAAGCCAAATGATCATGATTGCCAGCACTATCAGATGAAAGTGTTTACAGGCATGTAGACGCCTATTATAATAAATTTGTGAGCTCACAGAACTAGAATGAGGTTCAGTGTTAGTTTGCCAAAATCTACTTTTGTGATCTTGAAAAAGTAAATGTAACTTTCCCGTATGCCAGATCTCTTCATTGTAAACTGAGATTAGTATCATGCTCAGTGACTTAAGTATTTCTTGAAGGGTTTGACAGTTCAAGAAGGAAGCTAATCTAGGCAACATAATGGTACAGAGTTAACCAGTTATTGGTAATTTTAGACTGGTTGCCGAGAGATCTGTTTAATTGGACTTTTCCTGTTCTACTGAGGACTTCATACAGTGGAAGTTATCTGATGTGTCACACATCACATCAGTCAGGCCTCATACTGTACCTGTTTCATTCTGTTACATGTCCACCAGAAAGCCTTGCCTGTCTTTCTCCAGGATTAATGCTACCTTTTGAAGCTGTGCCTTATCTCAGGTATGCTGAGATAAATCAGCACCTTATTTCCAGATAGAGGCAGAGCAGTTATCTCAGGGCACTGGAAAAATGACAAAAAGTTTCTTGGTTCCTGGAGGAGTCTAAGAAGTAATAAATGTCATTTTACTCATTTGGAATGATTATTAGATTTTTAATTAATTTATATTAAATAAAAAATTCTTGCAGCAAGAAAATTTTTTCAGTAAGGTTATAATTACTTTGTACCTAAAAAGTGCAGTAGTGAAAAGACATGGTTATGTTCTGCTCATTCTTTGCTGTGTACAGAAGAGATAAACGGAAGTAAAAGACCAAAAGTCAAGAAAATGCCTGAGTTTTTCCTCTAAGAGAGCCAGAAGAAAGGCCTTGAATTCTCTCAGAAGTGGGGCTTAGTGATTAGGGTGAACAAAACATGGCAGAGCAAAGGGCCAGAGAGTGTGATGGCTATTAGTTCACCACCGATGATGCTGAAGGCTGATATTTCAGGATTCCCTAAGAGACATAGAGAACTCTTGTCATCAGACAAGAGAAGGATATGGTTAGAATATTGGGCAAGACATTCTGGAGCCTTTTCCTGGTACTTCTGAGCTCATCTCACACGAGGATTATGAGAATGCCCATGGTCCTAGGGAGACAGTGAATAGAAAGTCAAAGAACTTGGCAGGGGGCTAAGCAGGTGGAATATTGCCAGCATTCAGGGATCCGAGCTGAGGCTTAGGGAAGATGTTTGCTGAAAGTTCCTTATGTCAGAGAAGTAGAGGAATCTGCTACATGAAGTTGGAGAGTTCTGTTTGAGTATTGTAAGGCCAACAGTTCTTTTTAAAAACTATAATGTAGCTAGAATAGATCTATATTTCTATTTTCAAAAGCCTCTAAAGTCATTAATCTTCATGTTCACTTCAATGAGTATTGATTTATTTTAAGCACAATCTAAAAGAAAGTTTACACTTGATTTCATAGGTTCTAAAGTACAATATATACCCTGAAGCATAAAGATCAGTCTAATGAACATCAGTAAGACAAGTGTTTTACATGATGTGGATCTCAGATTACTGTAGACAGAATGAACCTGTGCATTAGAGTCAGGATGAGATATTTTTAATTGAATAGACTCTTTCTGAAAGTCTGAGTATGATTACAGAAAATTATTTTCAGCTCAGGTTCATATATCTATATCTATATCTATATATATATCTATATATATTTGTATATATATTCATTGTCTTGATTGTTTTTCTTAATTCCTAATATGGAAGAAGTATAGAATTCTAGATATCTTTACCTCGTTATTAAACAGAAAATCACAGGACTATTGGCATTGGCTATATTTTGTGCAGTGTGGATGAAAGATCCCTGATCTGAAATTCCTACATGTTTGAATATAAATGGTGTAGCCATACATAACTTAAGCATTCTATCTGCTAGGGCCAAAAAGGAGAGTGAGGGTTTGGGTGTCACCATATTATTAGGGCGAATGGAGGTTCATAATATTTGAGAATTTTATTTCAGTGCAGAAGCCAAGCATCACAGGGGCGGAGATTACAGTCTTGTTTAATGCCCTGATATTGTTGAGACAACAGCTGTCTGGAAAACTGGCATGGTAAATGGATTATAGCTTTGTTGTTTCACCTTTAAAAAGAAATAACATCCATATGTTTTTCAGAACAGTCTTTACTCAGACAGACTATAGTTTTCTTTTCAGACATTTTATAAAAGTACTTAATCTTGTTGAATGTATGGACAATGATATCTAGATACAACCAGCTGATTTAAGGACAAAGACAACATGTATGCTCTGGTTTTACTTTCTTGTCAGCTGGTATCCTTGGATAGTTAGAGAGCTTCTAAAATATGTCCTCTGTATTTAGAAATATACCGTTTAATGCATGGTAGACAAATATGTGTTCTGTGACATCCAAATATTCTTTCATTCAATGTCCTCACCACGTCCTTTTATCATTCTTATTTCCAAGTAAGTTTGAGAATATGATTAGAATAGAAAATTTATTAAACACAGGATCATGGGAGATTTGATGGTTTTATTATACAGCTAAGCTGCACTCTCTTAGATTGCATTGCACAGATCTCTAAACCTCATGCTTTTAATAAGTTCTCTTTCCAAAAGGGCATCTCTTTAATGGTAGTATAATGGCAACAGGAAAAGTTAATGATTTTAACACCTTATATTTTAGAACCATTACCTATAATAGATCAGACAGTGAAAGTCTGGAATTTATTATGTCATAAATGGGTAACAATATATTTGGGTGGTGGAACTGATTGGATAAGTAAGATGGAACTATTAGAGCTGAAATTCTTTGGGACTGGTTAAATGCCAACTCTGTAACATTACTTTATAATTAGCCTTTACACTAACACCCGCTCATAATGGAAAAGCCCATTCAGGCCTGGTAGTGGTTGAACCCAATTGAGAACCTAAAAGTAAAACAAATACAATTGTGTGCTCACACACATATACAAATATCTATACTCAAATGGGAGTATGGGATTGTAAATGACAGTTTTTCTTTTTTTTAGTTTCTACACCTAAAAAGTACAGCTTTAAACATCCATACGGTGAACAATTGCTTTCTTATCTAACTTAATTTGCTGTTCTGTAGAACACAGTTACATCATTTATCTTCCTATTGAATGTGTCTGCTCACATATATGTCTGCATAATCCACTCAGAAGAGATGTGATTTCATTTCGCATGGACTACCATCAATGCTCACTATGGACCAGTGTACAGAAAATTTGTTTAGTGATATATATATATCACTCTAAAGAAGCATACAAAAATAACTATGATTATTACTAATAAAAATTAGCCTTTTAAATCTATATATTTTCTATATATTTCTAAATATATATATATATAAAATTTCATACAATATATTTTGATCATATTTAGTTGTCCATTTCATAAAGATCTGCCTGCCTCTGCCTACCAAGTGCTGGCATAAAAGGCATGCACCACCATACCCAACTTCATTTTTTGTTATATTAAAAACAATAAAGCCCAAGTGGCACATCTACAATGCATCCTCTACACCTAAGGCTCATGGAACATAGGACAAGGGGTAAAGAGGACACTAATGAATCTCTCAGTTCATAACAGTGAAGCTTCATGCAGCAGAGGGCCAGGAACACAAAAGGTCACAAATGACCAAGCGGGTGGAATAAGAGTCTGCAAAGTGTGGATCCTTGGACAGGACTCCTATATTAAACTTCATTCACCCAGGACTCAGGACCATTGTGGCAAAGGAGGTGGAAAGAATGTAAGAGCCAGGGAGGAGCGCATAACCATATGGAAATAGAGTCCCCCAGGTTCCTGGGACCTTGCTCAAATGAATCTACAGCAATGATGACAGCATGCATTAAGACCCATGCGAACTCAAGCAGACAAAAATCCAGCACAGAACTGTGGAAGGGAGCAGCAGGCTCCAATCTCAGCTGAAAACCTATTGGCAGCCGATTATTGTTTGGCAAGAAAGAGCTGATCTTCTTAAAGGGAAGGACTCTACATAGGCTCACCCAGTGAATGAACTTGCACTGAGGGATGTCTGGGGAAACTAACTTGACATGATAGACCTTAACACAAATGACAGAATATATAAACTCCATTGGGAGGGGTTTAAGGGAGGGTCCCAGTAGGGAAGAGGATATGAAGATGATCAAGATGTTCTGTATGAAATACACAAAAAGTCAATAAAAATTTACAAAAGAACAAACCAAGACAAAAAGATCTGTTTATTTTTATTTTATGTGTGTGAATATTTTGTTAAGTGCACCATGTTCATGCAATGTCTGTACAGGCCAGAAGAGGGCAAAGGAGATCATGGATCTCAAGTTACAGATCTTTGTGTCTTCATCATGAGCAGCTCACACAAAAAAGTTAAAAATTGCACAAATTAAAACAATCCAACATTTATAAAGTTTTCAATACCAGGCCCTAGTTATCTATGAACTGATAGAACCAAATGTCAGTTAAAGCTGATTTAACTCACTATGAATATAGTGAATCAGCTTTACGAAATTCTATCTTTGGAACAACTGAATATTATCCATCAAAAAATGGAATATTAGGTATACAATTAAGATAAAATAATCATAGTATTATTTAGTAATATAATTTTAATTACATGACTGACTTTGTCTGATGTTGTATGTCATATGGGAGTCTAACAACCTGATTATTGTGCTTTGTCTGTCTTCATTATCACAATCTCAAATCTCATCAAACATGACTTTATCTTAGTTGCTAAAATAATAAAACATGAATAAATATTTGGTGAAAAGCTGTAAACAATGAAAGAAAACCTTTGGGTTTAATTTTAGTGTGATAAGGCACGACGAGGTATGACGGCCTGCATCTAACACAAACCGAAGAATTAAGATGCAGTGATATTTGGAAAATATTCCAGATTTGAATTTTAGCTACAAATATATAGGAAATATATATGAAGTTCATGATCTTATTGAAAATCTGAAATCAGCATATTTCCTGACTTAGGAGTGACAGAGTTAAGGAAAAAGTACACAAGGACCAAGAAATGTGTAGAATTTTGCTGATAATTTGTAATCTCTGAAAGAAATAAGCTACATGAGGTGAGAGGGAGTGTCAGAAAGGGTTATAGCTAATTAAAACATAGTGGTACTGGGATGATTGATAGCATCTCTAAACATTTGTGTTTGGAGGTCTCCCTACAGCTAGCCTGGAACTTGCCATGTAGACTAGGCTGGCCTCAACCTCACAGAGATCCACCTGGCTCCAGTGTGCTGGGATTAGAAGCGTGAACCATCACAGTCACATGCGGCTAAATATGTTTTGGTTTTGACCAGATGACAAAGATCAGGGTACAGGAGAGGCCAAGTTCTGCTGCATTATTCTGGCTAAACATCAAATTGAAGACCTAGTGTCATAAATTATAAAATGGATCAAAGAATATAAATTTGGTTTAATTTGTTCCTTTAGACTGGATACTAAAAAAAAAGCACCATTGAAAGACGCATATGATTTTTACTTTGTATTTCAAATAATATATAATGATGAATATTCTACATTTTGTCTTGTAGTTTGTAACATATGCCTGAAAATATTTCAAAGACATTTCTAAAATATTTCTCTATGACATGAAACAGAATTATTTATTTATAGGTTTATTTTTCCAAGTGTTTACATTTTTAATAAAACTTATGCAATAAAATAAAGTTAAAAGAAATGAAAATATTTTATTTATAAAATAAAGTAAAAATAAAGAGTAAAATAAGTATAAAAATATACTAGGATAATATTTGATACCTGATACAGATAGAGTGTTGCAAAATAAATCAATGTAAAAAGGGTCCAGGTAGATCTATTTCTCCACAAATAACCCAGATAGATGTTTATGTGAACTCAGCAAAAGTATGCCATTCTTTATGTCTAAAGTTGAATATATACTTGCTACCGTGAAGATTCTGGTGTTTTCAATTGCAAGACAACTGCCTCTCATGAGGTTATTACAGATCTCTAGAAAAGCAGGGTTCTATCACCATAGAGAGGAGGAAATATTTGTTCTGCTCTTGGAAAGGTTCTGTGCTTTGTGTGTCACATTCCTAAGATTAATCATAATTTACCCAAATGCATCATTCCATTTTCAGAATTCCTTGTACACACCCTAAATTCTTTGAGGTCTTGAAAATGATGCTAAATCATTTTGTTTAAGATTTAACTACCCGTAGGATAAATGACTGTTTCAGCTTTTAATGTTGACATCCAACATTTGAATCTGCAAGAGATAAAATGTTCTTTAAAGATGAACACAAGAGCTTTCTTTTTCTCTATCATTCCTTGTATAAAGACTGAAGACCTTGAGCTTACCCTTTTGATCATTAACAATAACCACAACCATCAGATCAGCCAGCTTGCTCCATGTTACTTGTGTTATTCAGTCTCATTTTGAGAGCCTCTTACAGCATCCAGCTCATCTGCCAAAGGTTGTCTTAAATAAGCATTTCATCTCAGGGAATTACAAGATAGGAATTTATGTCACCATTTTGGCACATGTCTGTGATTTAATGCCACCCCATTGCCAACTAATCACATCCTATTTTCCATCTTTCAAAGTCAACCAAATTTGATAAACCAATCTCAAATTCTCTGTGAAAGTCAGTTTCCTGAAACATTTCTAATTTCCAAATACTCTTTTTGGCAGTATTCCAGATATTTTTAACAGAAGTAGTTTTGATTCAGGGAATTAGACTATCAAATATCATTAAAAATGCTAGAATAAAGAAAGTTATAAAAATTCTTTAAGTCTTTGATTTAAAGACCAAATAATTTAAAGTAATATTCACAAGTTCAAAAACTGCTATGTTCTGTGTTGCTGCCTCCAAAATTTCTTTTTATTTATTTTAGTACTGTCCAGATATTGAAATATTCTATCTAGCCCCTCTATACATGTCTTTTTTGTCTTTTAGGATTTGTTTGCTAACCACCACAATAGTATAAGGATGAGCCCTGATCCATTTCTGCCTTTCAAACTTTGTATGACTCCTACGGGCCAGTGGCAGAAACTGAATTGCAAACAGAGCCTTAACTATAAAAGACTCTAAATGGCCTTTTATTTTTACTTTTTGGTCTTTCAAGAATGCAGCACAATATGGCATCATTTGCTGAATCTTTTCAGCACCACTTTATGACACTCTACATTTGCTTTTTGTACAAGGGCATTTTCTTCTCCTGTCACACGTTGCCTGCTCTTTGAGGATCTTTATATGGATGAAAAAGGAAAATTGAAACAGAGAGATGAATGGAGTTTGGGCGGCGTGGGAAGCCAGAAGGAAATATGTTGGCTGGGGAACCTGAGAAATCCACTTGTGGTTCCAGAGATGTACAATAAGAGGTTGTATGGCATGGAGCACAGGACCAGGAGAGACCTCCCTTAGAGTTGTTGGCCGAAGTGGTTCAAGAAATGCCTCAAATAACACAGGTTGTTGCTGGAGCCCTTGGTTATCTCCCAGAACTTGAAGGTAAGACCCTACTGCTGAAGACAGAACACACTCCTGACACAGAACTTGCCCCGATGGTCATTATTGCAGTTCTGAGGCTTTAGACCTGTGTAAGACTGTTTCCCCCAGCAGCCTGCATAGCACTTTACAATACTACGAGAGGTAGTCAGCGGGAAGGAAGCTTACTTGATTGTTCCATGTGCTATAATGTGTGTGATGTCTTTAGCAACAGGGTCTTACTATCAAGCTCTGGTGGGTAACCAAGTGCAATGGCAATGGCCTCTATTGTTTTTGTCGTCTTTTGGATACCTCTAACCAACAGCTTGAGGGGAGTTATCTCACACATGGTACTGGGATTTTTATTTTGGCAAGCCATGCTTCTGGGATGAGAATAATCATGTGTAGGGTAAGTCCAATAAAAGTATTTAACATGAATATATTTCAGCATGTATAAACACACTTAGTGTTAGTTAGTCCTTCTCTGAACCCCTCCTCTGCCATACCTTCTCAGCCTCTCCTTACTTAAACCTCCCTCCCAACTGTTGTCCACTTTGCTTCATACCACTGATGTTCTACTCTCCCATCCCTTAAGATCTTCCCCTTTCCCATCAACAGTCCCTTCTAGTTTCCTGGATTCTACGGATACTCCAAATTAAATACACAAATCTAAAAATATAACACTAAGATCCACATATGAGTGAGAATGTGTGACATTTGTCTTTCTGAATCTGGGTTACCTTGCTTAATGTAATTTTTCCCAGCACTATCCATATACCTACAAAGTTCATAATTTATTTTTTTATTGCATAATAAAATTCCATTATATATAGGCACCACATTCACCAGTTGATGAACAGGCTGTTTCTATGTCCTAGCTACTGTGAACAGAGTAGCTATGAACAAGAATGAACAGTGTGTCACTATACTAGGAAACAGAGAATTTAGGTATATAACCAGGATTGGTACAGTCATGCCGTATGGTAGCTCTATTTCTAGCTTGCTGAGGAATTGCCACACTGATTTCCACAGAAACTGCATCAGTTTGCGTTCCCACCAATAGTGTGTGAAAGTTTCCTCTTCTTACATTCTCAACAGCATTGGTGATCTGTTCTTTACTTTTACATTTTATTGATTTTTAGTCTATGTGTTATGAGCATTTTCTTTTCCTGTATATAATAAGTGCACCCCATGCTTCCAATGGTCATGGAGGCTAGAAGAGGGTGTCAGATCCCCTGAGGGGGGAATTAGTGATCCTCTTTAGCTATGTAGGTGCTGGGAACTGAACCCGTTCTCTGCAAGAGCTGCCATTGCTCTTAACCATTGAGCCATCTCTTTAGCCCTGTCTTTTGTTTTCTTAGTCTTAGCCATTCCAAATGGGGCAAAGTGAAATCTCAAAGTAGTTTTAATTTGCATTTGTCTTGATGGCAAAAGGTGGTGAACACTTTTAAAAGTGTTTCTTAGCTATCTTTGATTCTTATTCTGAGAACTTTGTTCAGTTTCATAAGCCAGTTTTTATTTATTTAAAATGTTTTGACTTATTTTAATTTTATGTGTATAAGTGTCTTGCCTGCGTGTATATCAGTGTACCACATGAGCACACTAACCCACATTTTAATGGGTTGTTTGTTTTCTTACTGTTTAAGTTTTTGAGTTCTTTGTATATCTTAGATACTAATCCAATGGTCAGATGTATAGCTGGCAAATACATTTTTTTCTCATTCTGTAGAATACCTCTTCAAATGATTAATAGTTTCCTTTGCAGTACAGAAGACTTTTAAGTTCAAGAGGCTCCGCTTGTTGATTGTCTTATTGCCAAGATGAGTGAAATCCTAATCAGAAAGTTCTTACCTGAGCATATATTTAGAAGTTGACTCCCTACTCTTCTAGAAATGTCAGTTTGGGTTCTAACATTGAAATATTTGATCCAAGAACTCTCACCAATATACCTCAAAATTATTCCCTAAAATAGATAAAAAGATCTCAAGTCAGCATTAGTCTAATATTCAAACCAGACCAAGATCCAGCATCAACAAAACAGTAACAGTATAGTCATTCAGCAAGATCTGCATAATAACAAAGCCAACTGGCATGCCAAGGTGGTTCAGGGAAATTTTAAGGAGCCCCACCTCAAAATGAAGAGCTACAGGCAATTAGTGCTGAAGAAGGGAGAATCTGTTTTCTCTAGAGACTAACTGTCTGAGAGGTTATCTAATCCCATGTGGTAAGTCCTAAACACAAGTAGACACTAGCACCACTAAACGGATTCAGCACATTGTATGACCATATATATGTATGTGTATCTGTGCATATATTTGTAAATGTATGTATGTATATGTAAATAATCAAATAAGAACTTGAGAGGGTGTGTGGGGGGGCTGCTGGGTAGCTTTAGTTATCAAATTGACACAGCTATATTGAGGGAGCCTCAATTGGGGAATTGCCTCCGTTGGACTGTTCTATGACCATGACTGTGGGGTATTTTCTTGATTGTTGAGTGATGTGAGAGGCCCCAGCCCACTGAAGGTGGTGTTGCCCCTGGTAGGTGGTCCAGTATTGTATGAGAAAGCAGGCTGAGCATGGCCCAGGGGAGCATGTCAATAAGCAGTGCTCTTCCATGGCTGGTGCCTCAGCTCCCGCCTCCAGCTTCCTGCCTTGCGTTCCTACCTTGGACTCCTTCAGTGATGAAAGGTGACCCAAGAAATGTAAACCAAATGAACCCTTTTCTCCCCACGTTGGTCAGAGTGTTTTGTCACAGCACTCGAAGGCAAACTAGAATAGGGAGACATGAGAGAACTTGGAGAGGTGAAAGGAGGATGGAAACAATATAAATACAGTGCTTAGGAAGTCCTCAAAATATTATTACAGGCCAATATCCTTGATGAATATCGACTCAAATATTCCCAACAAATTGAATTAAAATCTTACAAACTGAATTCAAGATCACATAAAAGAGATTGTCCACCATGATCAAGTTGGCTTCATCGTAGAGCTGCAGGGGTGGTTTGACATATAACTTAATAAATGTAATCCACACATAGACTGAAGTACTGAACCCACTTGATCAATCATCTCACTAGGTGCAGAAAAGACATCTGAAATAGTCAAATATCCCTTCATGATAAAAGTCCTAGAAAATCAAGGGATACAGGGAATATTTATCAATATAATAAATGAAATATACCACAAAACCACAGTCAACAGTATAATAAATGGAGAGAAACTTGAAGACTTTCTACTAAAAACAGGAAAAAGACAGGGATATCCAGGTTTTCCACTCCTGGTCAACATAGAGCTTAAAGTCTTAGCCAGGCCATAAATAATGGAAAGAGTTAAAGTAGATACAAATAGGAAAGAAGACAAAGGATATTTGGAGAGGTTGCAGTTCCATGGATAAGATTCCTTAAGAAGCACATCAGAAGTCAGTGATAAGTTCAGTAAAATAGTAGGGCACACAATTAATACCCCCAAATCAGTACCTTCCTATATGCCAACATGACATTCCAAGAAAGTTAATAGGGAAAAAGTCCTCCTAATTTTCACTTCAAAATATATCTTGGAAGAAATCTAATCAAGGAAGTGAAATACTTGATTAATGATTTAATGGAAGATCCTGAAGAAACTGAGAAAGATATTAGAATATTGAAAGGCCTCCAATGTTTATAAGATTATTTGAAAAAAATGTATATACTATGAAAAACATGCTACAAATTCAGTGCAATGCCCATCAGATTTCCCACACATTTCTTCACAGAAACTGCAAACCTTAAAATTCATGTAGAAGCACAGAAGACTGCAAACAGTCAAAACAATCCCAAGCAATAAGGACATGTTCAGAGTTATCAGCACTCCTGATTTTAAGCTATATTGCAGAGATATCACAGTCAAAACAGCTTGGTGCTAACACAGAAACAGACACATTAATCAGTGGAACAGAACTAAGAAGCCAAATATGTCTACTTACCTTCATACACTTGGTAACTGACAAAGCGGCAAAAATACATATTGGAGAAAAGAGAACATTTTTAACAAATGGTGCCAGCAAAACAAGATATCTAAATGTGGAACCAGAAAAATGAAACTTCATCTTCCTTATTCTGTGCACAAATCAGTTCCATATGGATCTCAATGATAGATCATTAAAATACCTGGAAATATGTTACAATATTCTTCCTACTTGTATGACTTTCAGCTTAAAAGATTAAATGCACATCATTTTGCTATTTAATGTCTAATCTATATACAATTATTAATCCTTTTCATTGTAATTCTCTAGAATTAACAAGGGTTCTACAACTCTTTCATCATTTATGTTTGATAGACATTTTTATTGAAAAAGTGAAATGAAAACAAAGTGGAATCTTCCTTCTTACTCCAACACTTGGATCATATGGATACTTTCATAATATCTTTCTTTCATACATGAAAGTCGAGCCTGTTTCATTGTGACATGGATGGAAGCTTGGACAGGAGAACTGTGAGCCCCTTTAAGAAATTGTTGCCTGACATGGCGGTACACACTTTTAACCCCCAGATCTCTGGAGACAGGGGCAGGTGCAGCCTGGGCAAGTTCCAGGCTAGCTGTGGCTATAGGGGACTTTTTTTTTTTTTTTTAAAGAAATTGCTTGGAGTTTAAATGTTTTTCTTTTTCATAACAGCGAATAATATCATGTTGATCTATAATTGGATATATGAAGTCTGGGATCCTTGGTATTTTAGCATAAAGAATGACTAACTCAGCTGCATTTCTTCTAGTCTCCTAATGGCTTTGCCACTGGAAATCATAGATGGTAAAATGGACTTTAAGACTCAGCTCACTAAGCTTGGAGGGCATGTGTGTAAGAAACAAATGAAGAAAGAAAATTATCACCAGTCCCAGGACAGCTCTCTAAAGACTGGTAAATGATAAACCGCACAGTATATCAGATTTTAGTTTTCTAGGCGTAATTATTTATCACTTCAAGAAATTTTGTCATATTTCTACTCAATGGAAAACATTGATTTCTCTCTCTCTCTCTCTCTCTCCTCTCTCTCTTTTCCTTTTTGAGACAGAGTCTTCATATAGTCCCAGCTGACCTGCAGCTCCCTACGTTGACCAGAAGGCCTTGATCTCAAAGAGATCTATCTCTGCCTCCTAGTGCTGGGGATTAAAGGCATATGCCAATCTGGATTGATTTCTTGAAAGATAGAATAAAAGAAATAAAAAGAGCCAGAACTTAAACAAAAACTCTCATACTCCCGAGAGAATAGTGTTACCCTAAGTCAAGGGGGAACCACCCTCTCTATCTCCCTCTGCTTCTCCCTGTTCTATTTCTTTGATAAGGTAATTGTAAGTTTTCAAATTTCCAGTTCATTTCCTAGATTTCTGAGTTCCCTAAGGTGATTTCCCCTATATACTTATTTAAATCTTCCTCTTCATTCAGTCTGATAGCACTTAATTTAATTCATTTATTGAAATTGTTTTGATGGATCTTGCGTGAAGGGCATTTCTCAGGGGCCGTGAATACACTGCCCTACACTGCTATCCCCTGATTTATTCTGCTCATACTATTTTTCTCTTCCCAGAGAAAGCTTTCTCATATTCTCCAGTTCTTATTTACATGACATTAGTTAAGATTAGGTACGAAAAAGTCAATTTCCTCTTTGACTCCCCAGGCTTTTTCCCACTTTCAAATATCACATCAGGACATTTTCGCTAAATTTTTGTACTCTAGTAGTCTATATCATGTAGCTAATAGTGATATTTCAGTGTACTCTATCCCATTTTATTACTTGAATGTGAAATACTGAAGGAAAGAATAACATCTAAGAATTATGCATTATTTGCTGTATCCTATTTTCTCATCCTTTAAAAAATATTTTATTGAGTTTTTGTGTATTCCATATAATAGATCTTAATAAAATGTAGACCCCCTTTACCAATTGTGCCCCCACCACAGTATTTCATGCAATCTGTCATATACATTAAGTCCTACCTGGTCAAGCTTTTGTACTAGATGTCTCTCAGTGCAAGTTCATCCACTAGCATCTAGTCAGTCTATCAAGAGTCATTTCCTTAAAGACGATTTACTTTCCCTCACCCCGAATTAATCAGTTACCAATAGTTCTTTGGGTATGATTGGGGCCTACTGCCCATTTCCCCAATTCTATGCTGTGTTTTTCTCTGATTGAGTCAGTATGGGTCTTGTACAAACTGTCACCATTGTTGTAAGTTCATATGAGCAAGTTCCCAGAGGCCTGAAAGCCTCTGTTTCCTTATGTTCATGCATCAACCCTGGATCTTACAATCTTTCTTCTCCTTCTTCTTCAATAGTCCCTGAGTCATGGGTGGGTGAGGTTTAATATAGGAGTCTTACCCAAGGACTCTGTAATCTTCTATTCTCTAAAACTGTCTGATTTTAGCCTTCTGAGTGTGTCTCACCCTGATGTATGGGGAAGCTTAACTGGTGAGAGTTGAGGCATGTATTAGTATTATCTCTACCTCCATCCTGCTATGTTCCATGAGCCTTAGGTGTTAAACATCCACTGTGGATGTGTCACTTCGGATTGGGCTGAACATAATATGTATGTGGTCAGTGGAATGTTACAATAGCCTCCCTCCATCTGTTGCCCAAAGAAGATTCTTTGATGAGTAGTTTACAGTATACTTGCATGTAAATATAAGGATCCACATTTATTATACAGTAAGAATGTTCATTTGTCTAGATATATGACAGGAATAGGATTTTCTCAAGCCATGCAAATTTGAATATATTTAAAGTGCCACCCATGAGTTCTTTCCCGTCGAGAGGGCTTTAAGGCCACTTAGGTAGTTGTTTTTTGCCCCAGATGACAGAGCCCTTACTGCACCAATAGAAATCCATTGTTGTACCAGTCATTATGGTTATTTGGCTTTACATCTGAGTTGAATCACTGACTGATTTTCTCCATCAGCAGTTTGCATAATATCCTTATAGCTATGAGAGCTAGTCTTTAGGGAGGAGGCATCCAGGTCAGTTCCAGCTCTATTACTCCAAGTCCTTTGTGTGAAGTATGTTCTATCTTCAGGAGTAGGGTCTTACCTTCAAGTTCTAGAAAGTAATCAGGGGCTGTGTTACTTTGGGAGTCTCTTGGACTGCCCTGACCAAAATTCAAAGTCTTCTGTCTGACACTGTGTTCCTTGCTATATAGTCTTGAGGTACACATGTACAGTCATGTTTAGATATTGCAATTGCATGTGTGTACTTTTCAGAGGTTTTTTTTTTTTTGAGTTAATACATTTTCCTCTGGCATTTTACACTACCCAAGCTTTATCTATCTCTCTTCTTTCTCTCCCTGTCTAAACAACTTCCTCCTCCTCTATTTTAAGCATCCTCATTCTACCCTTGTTGATGTATGTCTCCTATTACACACCTCCCCTTGAGTTCCTCCTCCCCATTTACCCTGTGTTTCCTTATATTTCCTTCTCGTCTCCCTTCCTGGTTGAATACCTCCCACTTCTCCATTTCCCCCTTGGTAACATCTATCCTACTATCCCCATCTCTCATGCTCTTACTAAGCAGGCTGGGATGGCCGGCCCGTGAGCCCTAGTGATCTGCCTGTCTCTACCTCTGCAGAACTAGAGTTATAAGAGTGTTACTGTATTCAGTTTTTTTACAGACATGTTAGAGATTGAACACTAGATACCATGCTTACATAGAAAACACCTTAATAACCGAACTATCTCCCCAATCCATTTTTCCAACTTTTAAAAAAATCTGTAAAGTGTATACCTCAATTCATTTTCCTTCTCAACATGTGTGTACTTCTAGAAATATTTGTTGAAAAGTATCTTTGCTCCTTTCTTTTGCATATTTTCTTTTGTCAAAGATGAGTGAAGTACAGTTATGTAGATCCATTTGTGGAACCTCCATTTTCTCCATTGACTTATGTGCCTCATTCCTTCATTTACATCACATTATCCAGTTTTCTATAGGTTGCTTGGTTGCTAGTTGATTAATCACAGAGAAGGTTTTATCAGGTAGTCCATGCTGGCTTTATACCAGCTATGGTTATCATACTAGCTTATAAGGCACAGTCTTCCTGCCTCTGTCCTGACTGCTGGACCACAAGCATGCAGCACTCATGATCCTACAGTACATACTTGTCTACTTTAAGTACCTGGACATCTGACGTCCTAAGTTCTAAAACTTAACCTTGTGTAATATAACTTGCTGTAATTTCCTCAGTCTTCCAGGAATATTTTAAATGCTTATTTTTTAAATTTTCTATATAACCAAGATCATCCAAAGCAAAAATAATTTATTTCTTCCTTTCTCGTAAGTAAAACTTTCATTTCCTTTATGTGTCTTATTGCACTAGCTAGTACTTCGCTTGTGATAATGGAAAAGAGTGGTGAGAGGTGCTATTTTTGCTTTGTTTCTGATCTGAGTTAGAAAGTTTCCAGTTTTCTGCCATTGTAGGTACTTTGCAGATTTTCTTAATCAAGTTGAAGAAATCTTCCCACTATTATTAATTTATCATAAATTGATGCTGTATTTTGTCAAATAGATTTCTGAATCTATTGTTATAATCATGCAATTTTTCCCTTCACTTTGCTGCTCTTGGCTTAATTGGTGGCACAAATTCACTTTCAAATAGAGAATCAGCCTTAGACACCTAGAAAAACTTCATTTTTTCTTCATGAGTAATTCTTTATACTAATCATTGTATTTAATTGCCTGATGTGGTGTTGATGCTTCTTACTGTATTCGTGAGAGTTCTTGGTGTCCAGTTTTCTTTTTTATGTTGTGTCTCTGTCAAGACTTGGTTTTAAAGTTATATTCATTGGTATCAACGAATAAGTCAGAAATGTTTGGTTACTATTTTCTTTTAAAAATATTTTATTTATTTACTTTTTTATTTGTATGAGTGCATTACCTGAATGTATATGTGTGCACTTGAGTTGTGCAGTGCCCGTGGTAATCAGAAGAAGGTGTAAGATCCCCTAGAACTGGAATTATGGACAGTTGTTGGACACTCTATAGATACTAGGGATTGATGAGCATCCAGTGCTCTTATCTGCTGAACTATCTCTCCAGTCCCTGGTTTCTAGTTTCTCAAAGAGATTGTTGATACTTTTTATTATGTCTTCCTTAAATGTTGGTAGAATTCATCAGTGTGTTTACTTGAGCCCTTCTAATTTAGAAAGTTATTAATTACTGATTCAATTTCTTTAATAGATATATGCCTTTCGTATTTCAAAAAAGAATGTCTTTTTTAGGCAACGAATCTAGTTTTCTTTTCTCATATAAAATTTCCAAGATTGGACTTCACTACATTCACAAATTTTGATATGTTGTATTTCTTTAATCATACAGTTTAATTATTTTCTAATTTTCACCCTTTTTTCTCTTCCTTGTTTTCCTGATGCCTTTATAGTATATGAAGGTATTCTAGACATCTTTAAGTTTATCTCATATTCATAACAACATTATTTTCAGTCCTTATTAATTGAAATTTATACCTATATACATAATACATTTTGATAAATACTTTATATGATTTGAAGTGTGTTGCTTTGACACTTTTAAGAATTATGTGTGCACATATTAATATATATTAATACATAGATTTTATTTAGAATTTTAAATCTTTGTTGATTTCTAACTTGTTTTATTTGTTGAAAAATATTCCTCATTCCATTCAGGTTATCTTCACATATAGTTTTAGTTCTATATTAATTTACACTTTACATATTTTACATATTACATTTACATATTTTACATATTACAAGTTATAGTTCTTTCTGTTTGTTTTATTTGTTTGTTTGTTTTGAGACAGGATCTCATTTATGCCAGTCTAGTTTCATACATTCCAGGAATGACTTTGACTTCCTGGTCGATCTGTTCTTCTCTCCTGAGTGCTGGGATGACTGGCAGGTATCTCCATACATGACTTACACAGTGCTTAGGTTCAAACTCAAGTTCTCATGCATGAAAGGTAATTACCCTTCCAAATACAACTCTAGAACTATGAAGTCTTTTAAATAGAAAATTAGTATGTTACCTGTTTTCAATCTTTGTGTACTTCTGCCTTCTTATTGATACATATCTCTGGAAAATAATATATTTAATTATTTAAAATAGTCTAGTTTGAGTATTCAGTATATTTATATAATTATATATAATATATAACTATTAATATTTTTGTGTTTGTCTTTCTAGTATTTGTTATTTTTTCTTTTATTCTTTGAGAATAGTCATGTAATTTTTTGTTCTGTTCCATAGTTGTTAATTTACATTTTTATTACTTTTTGTTTCCTATCTGTCTTATATTTTGTACTTCTAGTGATGACAGCTTAATTCAGTGCTATCATATGAGCAGTACTTTTGATACTTGTCAGATAATTCTTGGACTTTAGAATATTTTAGGCCCCTTTTACTTTTTTTGTTTTTATTATTGTTATTCATCATGAGTTTACACATTCTAATTTCATAAATTTAAATCATTATTGTTTGATACAATCCACATTCATTTAGATTTATTCCATTTGTCATTTTGCTCTTTATATAATTTTCTATTTCCAGATTCCTGATTATAGTCAAGAGTCAAATAATTTATTCATCAAAGAATTCATTTTATTCATTTCATAATATCTACTGAAGATGTACGTGTTATTTAATTTGTCTATTGTCATGCTGTCTCAAGCTTTTATAATTTCTAACATTGAATATAATGAAATTTCTTGCATTTTCAAGATTTTTTTGTGTGTAGGAGTTGATGATTCCAGGAGGTAGAACTTTGTGCCTTCTTAGAATGTTAACTTCCATTCTTTTTCAATTGTATCATAAAGGTAGCTTTTTTCAAGATTATTTTTGCTCAAGATTCTTTCTTGTATCTTCTTGAAAAAGTTCATAGGATAATGTCTGAAGATTTATAATTCTTGGGTACCTATTATGCTTGAAAATCTATATTCTCTGTTCTCATACTTGCTCTTTAACTATTTGTTATAGTTTGTAGCACAATCATACTGAATATTGCATGGCTATTTCCAGTTGTTATTAAAATTTCTCTTTGGGAGAGGCAGACCAACTTAACCTGCCTCTCTCTCCCTGCCTTGCAACCCAAAAAGTCTCCCCAGGCCTCGCAACAAACACACAAATTTCTCCACTCACAGTTAAACTGATTCTAGCTAGTTTACTTGGGCTTACTAACAGAGCACTGTAAGTAGGAGTTACTTACAAAACAGGGCACCCACCCTCCCCTCCGAAAGTCCCATTAGTAAATCCAGGTGGCTGGGATCTTGCAACGTCCAGGTGAACAGATCCAAATGGCCCATGGGGGAGGGGAGAAAAGCGCTGGCCTCCTGGCGCCCCTAGTTTAAATACTTTTAGCCCCTCCCCTTCTAACATCCAAGGCCAATAGACCTGGTGGGTGGGGCATAGGACTTTCCCAGCTCCTCATCTTTTTGCTCAAGGTGGTCATGGGTGATACCACTCTGGGAGGGGTGTTTGTCCACCTTTTCCCTCGGACAATCAATCCACTCTACACCAGTAAATTATAAACCTTTCCTCCTAGAGGAAATTAGGAGACTCATAGTGTGACAGGAGAAATGAGATTTCATTTTTGGTTCTTGGTCTCAATTATAAAAGAATTTTAAAAAGAACTCGAATGAAGCTTGAGGGCATTTTTCTTAGCATTTGAGAGAACAAGCAAGGTATAAAACCTGGCAGCTGCCAGGAAGAGGAGAGATGCAGTCATGCATTTTGAGTTAGTCATGGAGATCAGATGCACACCGAGAAAGCCCATTTCAAGGAAAGCATTCTTAAGAACTCTGAACTATGGATCTGAGTTCAGGGGGCATTGAATCTCAGGCTGTTGTGTCCCAGGACAAAGGACTGCACCAGGGACATGTGTTTAGAACTAGAAATAGCGACAAGTTAAGAAAAGAAAAGCACTCCCAAGAATGGCAGTGGGCTAATGACCTTAGAAGAGAGCCCCATCCATGCAACCATACAGTATAAAGCCCTTCGTGGGACCTTCATATTCCTCCCCTTCTGTCTCTCATTTGTATTTCTTGGTTTTCATGAGCTTCCTTTTCCTGACCTCTTGGTTTATGAGGCTGCATGACATGGTGGTGGACAGGAACAGGAAGAGGGAGCTTGAGTAATACAGTTATTCATTCCTCTTGAGAAAATGGCTGCATAATGTGAGGTTCTACATGGGAAGCCTGTCGTTGTTGTCATAGCTTGTATGAACAATTAGGGATGCCGGGTATGACCACTGAGATGTAATGCTCGATACCCACTTACCTGGGTAGGTGTTCACAAGAGAATTATGACAGACAGTCATTAAGCAACGGCTTTGGGACTAGTGTGGGACTTTTGATAGCTTTGCTGAGTCCCATAGTCAGATATGAGTTTTATAAGTCCATAGGGGATCTAAATGATTTATATCAGTATGTAAACTGGGTTCATTAGAGACATTCTAATGACATTCGGGAAAAAAATGGAAGAAAGACTATAGGAGCTGTCCAAATTACTTGAAAGCAAACATGATGAAATTTGTCATAAGCCATTCTTAACCCACAGGGAAAATCTTAATTATCTTACAGATTTCAAAAACATGTGGAAGAAGAGTAGAAAGAGCAGCTGAAGAATTTAGACGCAGAAGGCATCCTGTATAGGTAGATAGCGGCACTCCCAGGAACAATGAGGTGGTTGAATGAAAATCTCAATGCCTGATTTGAGTCATCTTTCCATGTATTGTAGGCCAGGGAGATCCATGAATCCCCACAAACATTAAAGTCTATTTCCATTGGTGTCAGTGGCATGCTGGGATTATATAGTAAAACTCTATTTTTGAATATGCTGTACACTTGTGTTGCAAGGCATTGATAAATCAGGAAGAAACTGAACTGGAAGCTCTCCCTTGAATGGCTAGCTGACATAGGGCTGGGTGTATTATGTGACTGCTGGGAATTATTGACAATTTTGTTTTATCCTGATTGCTATACTACTAACACACCAGAATAAGTTCCTACTGGTCAGTACCAACTGCTTATGGGTTCAATCAACTGCTTTCTGATTGTATTAAGCTTTGTTTCAAAGGCATGAACTCATGTTTAGTACTAGAAAGGAGAACAGGATAAAAGCTGTGGCTGAGAGATAATAGGTGCCAGCAGGAAAGCTGCTGTGATAGTTTGATTAAATATCTATGGTGTTCTCAACTTGAATTCTAAATATTTTTATTATGCTCCTAGATTATTTCTGTTTTGGAGTGATTGTACTTAGTCTGGAGGGTCATAACTGATCATGCTATTGAGATTATGATAGTTGCTCTGGCATAGTAACACAATGTTCGGTTTTAAATGAAAGAAAATAATCAGATATGTAAACCACCATATCCAAGTCTCAGGAATCATCATGTAGGTAGGCACAAAGAACATAAAAGCTAAGCACAAGTTTTTGCATCTGATATCAGTGTGTCAGACAGAGGCTGTTGGGGAGTGCTTACTAAGAGTAATCTACTAAATAGATGCAGTATTAATCTGACTCCTAATGACTTATGACTTAGTGTTATACCCATAGATTAATGCTTTTCTCAATGCTCATCAGAGAAGCTTCTTCCTGCAGCAGATGGTGATTAATCTAGAGACCCATAACTGGACAACCTGCAGAGAATAAGAGACTAGTGAGTATTTATGCCAAAATAGGACACCTGTATCAAACCTCTGCTACACAAGGCTCAGGAATCATTGAAGAAGAAGGGACTAAAAGATTACAAGAGCCAGAGGAGGTGGCTGACCAGAAGGACACATTGATTTCCAGACAGCTAGACAATGGTGACAACATACATGAGACTTACATAAGCCTAAACCAGACAAAATCCCAGCATTGAAGCAGGGAATTTAGTAAGAATCACCAACACCAGCTGAGGAGTTATTGGAATGGATAGTTGCTGGGAGAAGGACAGTCAGTTTTTTTAAAGGTGTGATGCTTGGCACGTTGACCAGGCTCAAGTTGATGAACCCACACACCAAAGACTACTTGGGGACACAAATTTGACTCAATAGACTCTTAAAATATATAACAGAGTATGTGAAATCAGGCGGAGGGTATTAAGGGGGAGTACAGATGGAAGCAGGAGTCTAAATATTATCAAAATATGTTGTTTGAAGTTCACAAATGTAAAAAAAAATCCCCAAATACCAGAAAAACTGAATGGAATAAAGAACTCACCAGCAGCAAGCAAGTTATGATTGACACTTGCCCCTTTAGAGCCATAAGCTAAGTAAACTCTTTTATAAGTTCCCTTGGTCAGTGTGTCTATCACAGTGACAGAATAGTAACTAATATGCTAAGATGAACAGGTATTTGTTCGAATCTCCTCAGGAAAAGCCAGACAACAGTTCCCTTCTTGGCCTGATTCAGATAAGCCTGTATTCCATTTTTTACAGGTACCTTGTCTTTTGTATATTCCAGACTGTTAGCCTTAGTTTTTAATTTTTTAATTGAATCATTGTGTGTTTCACACAGAACGTCTCAATCAGTCTTAATCTTTTTATCCCATTTCCCCACTGGCACCCCCTCATAGCCCCCTAATTGGAAGCCATATGCTCTTTCATCTGTGTTAAAGTCTATTGTGTCAAGTTAGTGTCCCCAAGTAACCTCAGTGCAGGTTCATCCACTGAAGTCTAGTCAGTCTACCCATAGTCCCTTGCTTTAGGAAGACTAGCTCATCGTAACCCAACAGTAATTAGCTGCCAATATTTCTAAAGCAAAGGTTGGGTTCTGCTGCCCATTTGCCCAGTGCCTTGCTGGGTTTTTGTCTGCTTGAGTTTGTATGGATCTTGAACATGCCGAAATGATTGTTGTAGGTTCATATGAGTAGGGTCCCAGGAGCTTGTAGGATTCTAATGCCATTTGGTCAAAGACCACCTTGCTGGCTTTTACAAACTTTCTATCCCCTCCTCTGCAATGATCCCCGAACCCTGGGTAAGTAAGACTTGAGTCCTGTCCAGGGATCCACACTCTGCAGATTATTATCCTTATATTTACAGTCAAGTATCCCAGTTCCCAGTCACCACTCATCAAAGAAGCATCTTTTATACCAGATGGAGACTAATAGAGGGTACCAAGCTGGTCACACACAGACATTGTCTGTGAATTGCCTGTGCCTAAGCAGTACATGTACAATGCAGCCTCTACACCCAAGGCTCATGCAATATAGATCAAGGGGTAAAGAAGACACTAATGAATCTTTCAAATCTCATTAATGAAGCTCCTACATTCAACAAAGGGCCAGTAACACAAAAGGTCACAAATTGCTGTTAGCTAACCTCTTTTATGGACTTAATTATTGCCTTGAAACAAACAATAGCCTTGAAGATTATTTAGTTTATCTTGTTTGAGTAGCAGCAATTTTGCTTCTAACATTTTATACCCTAATTCTTGGGGAGAGTCTTTTCAGGTGTCAAATTTCAACCTGCTGTCTGCTTCATATAAGAAGAATATTGGTTATAGTTGTGTTAAGTTATTTTCACTCTCAGTTTTATGACTCATTTCTTTGAAACTTTGTCTCCACTAAAAGACCAGATAAAATGTTTTCCTAAAAACAAATATGTGTTGTCTGATATCATATTTGCAACACCTGCAAACATGAGGCCTCTGGCATATCATTATGCTATACTGTTTGTGTTTATGTCTCCAAAATGTATTGTTCATTAGTAACACCAAAGGTTAAATTTATATTATTATATATAAAAAGATATCACTAATCATAAAAGTATATATTTTGTCAAAATATCACAGAAGGAAAAGATAACTTTACTGTTTCGTTACATAACATTTAAAATTTTTTATTTCTCTAGCATTTAAAAACATAAGCACATGGCTTTCTTTGACAATCAAGCAATTAATTTCAGATCCTCAGTGTTATTTCTGAGATATTACATCATGTTCATTAAATTTCATTTCATCTCTCTTTCCTTTTCCACATTTAACTTAATCAGTGTGAAAACTACTTGAGCATAGATTATATATAAAAAAGACTAATGCACTCTTGACTTCTAGTGAATAAAATAATATTTAAGTGTACTTAAGAACATTTTTTCAAGGGTGTTATGAAAAATAGGAAGTATTCTACACTTACAAAGTTGGGTCAAAAGTTAATTAGAACAACACTGAAAAATATAAATAACAGTTATTTATCCTGAATAAGTACAAACCCATGTTCTTTTCATTATAATTGTCAAGAATTTAATAGATACATAGGAATAGTTTCAGGTCAAATTAAACACCTAATCCTTAATTTTTTGTGCTGGATATTTGTAATTACTTTAATAAAATTTTATCAAGAGGTTATCCTATAACAGCTATTATTCAAGAACTGTGAATATAGACATCGTAAAAAGATGCTTTCATCAGTTTTCTTTTTAGCATGTAAGATACTGAATGTCTCTTCTCAACATTATGCATATTAGAAAGTAATAGTATTCCAAATATCTTTATTTTTTCCATTTTCCTGTGTGTGTGAGAGAGAGAGAAAGAGAGAGAGAGATACATGTATATATATTCATGTTTACATGTGTGTGGGCACAGTGTGTATGTGTGCTTATATGTCTGTGTGTGCATATGAAGACTTGGGTTTAATATCCTGAATCATCCTCAATTGCTTTTCCATGTTAATAACTGAGGCAGGGTCTCCCAGTCAAGCCCAAAACTTACTGTTATGGCTAGTTTCATTGGCCAGACCCTACTCCTTCTAAGGCTGGAATTACTGTTTGGCCCCCATACGCTCTGGGGGGCCAAAACCCATATATATATATGTGGTTCTGGGGTTCTGAAATCTCGCACTCATAATGCATTCTAGGCACTGTAAGTCTGAGTCATCAGCCCAGCCCCGATTTTCACTACCCTTGCCTGTAGAGAGCCGCGGATTGCCGCGTCTTAAAGATGGCGCCTGCTCCCGCCTTTCACCATCCGGATGGTGGGTGCTCTCTGGAGAAAACAGCTCCATAATTGGCTGTGGCTGAGGTCTGGCCCTGCTTCGGCCTGTGTGCGCCTATCTGCTTTTACTACCTGGTAGTTTGGGGTTGGCTGGCAGGAGGGGATTTAACTCTGTGGAGGGCTTTCCCCGGGAGGAGAAGTAAAGCAGGAGAGGTAAGTCAGGAGAAGTGAGAAGGGAAGAAGAAGTTAGAAAGTAAAAAGGCCAGAAGGTTGTTCAAGGTTCCTGAATAAACTGCATTTGGAAGAGTCCGGGGTTGCGTCTTCCTTGCTGGAGGAGAGACAGACGCGACACTTGCCCATGAATAGACTGTCTTTGGTGTAGTTTGTAGTCATGTGGTGCTTCTTTTAGTTTTCTTGTGTTATGTAGGGGCCAGATCCCAGTGGTTTGATAAAAACTTAACTTTTCAGACTTAAGAGATTGTTGCTTAATGATTGCTCATTTAAATTCTGAGGTAGTATAACATTTTAGCGCGTGCGTACACACACACACACACACACACAGAATATGTTTATCATGAAATCTTTATTACAAACCTGTTACACCAAGAAAGAATGTTGAAGTCTCAGATCATGAACAAATTGCTGTTATTTTATTTTCTCTCATATTTGGTAATCAGTTTCTTTTCCTTCCTTCCTTCCTTCCTTCCTTCCTTCCTTCCTTCTTTCTTTCCTTCCTTCCTCCCTCCTTCCTACCTTCTGCCTTTTCTCACACAATAAAATTCTAAAGTCTAGATTTAAGTGGAGTAAGAGTTTAAGCTTAATCACATGAAATAAAATTTGATGTTTTTATTTTTTTTATCATAACCTTAATCCTAATTTTATTATTTTTTCTGTCATTTTGAGACAGAGTCTCCCTGGAATTTACTATGAGACCGGATTGGCCTTATCTCCTGGTGATTGACTTACCTCTACCTCCCAAGTGCTGGCCCATTTTTTATTGTTAACCTTGATTTAACTCTTCCCTTCTGTAGTGAATTTGTAGACAACATTCTGGGACATGTCTTGTGCTGTAGAGTCCCGAAGATCAGTCTTTCTATTCACCTGTTCTAGGAGAACTCATAGCACCAAGAATATTGTGTGGATAATAAGGGAAGACAGGTAGATTCTGGAGTAATCCATCTTTAAACCTCCTTAACTTCCCTGTGTTAGGGTCCGAAAACCGAGAACAAACCCCTTGACTCCACTATGATGCAAAAAGGAAAATTTATTTATATAATTTGGCAAGCAAAGTGAATCAAGTGGCTAGCTGGGCTGTAGTCCTTAAACCCAGTTCAGGGAACTACAGTGCTGCCCAAGGTTGCAGCCAGCTTTCGTAAGTTCAGTAACTGCGTGGATCTGCAGGTGGGTCCAGTCTTGGAATTGGTTGGTCCAAAACCTGTTTGTCTCACAGGGGGATTATCTGTATTGGACAATTTAGACCTCGCTGTTTGTGGGGTCTTGGCTTGGCACCAGAATGCGGCTGAAGTATTAGCACCTGGAATGTAGCAGGGTGGGGCGATTAAAACTTAAGAGGTCTGAGTGGAAAAGGCCTCTGCTTTGTCCCTACATCTACTTGCCACGGAGAGCACTCCTGGACTTCCTATGTCCAGCTCTGATAGTATAACAATATGTATGTAATCATGCTTTAGGGAAGGCCTTTGAAAACTTAGTGAATATGTTTTTATTGGGAACTTGAAATAGTCTAAATGTTTGAATCTCTCTTAAAAGTCATGTGTTGGAGCTCTAATTCTGCTGTAATAATATTAGAATGCCAGGCCTTTGGGAGTTAATTATGCCATGAGTGTGGTGCTTCCAAGAACAGAATTAATGCCTTAATTCTGTTCATTAATTAATGCCTTAGTTCTTAATGACTTCTAGTCAACTAACTCACTCTCTTCCAGAAGGGAATATAAGGAGAAACTGGTAGTTTGCTGCCCTCCCATGGAGGGGAGGAACTCTTATCTGAATTGAACCATTGCAGCATCCTGATTTTGGAATTACAACCTCCAAATTTTGTGAAATAAATTTTTGTTGTCTATAATTCATACAGTTTGTGATATTTGTTATAGGAACAGAGGAAGATCTGATTCTGTTGATGTCCTCCATGTAGCACATAATAAAATTCAAGACTACCCCAAGGGGACAGGTATAATATAAAATATTATGTGTATAACCACTCAGAATAAAATCTGCTATCCTTGTCATTTAGAGAACCATGAGAAAACTCCAAATATCCAAGTCTTCAGATGCCAATCTAAAGATAAACCTAGAAATCAAGTTTTTTTCCCTAATTATTCAGTCTCTTAAGACAGTTGTATTGTTTTCTGCACAATTAATTATGTTTCTGGTAGTATAATTGCATAAAATAATAAATTGTTTATAAGAACAACATTTTTGGTGTCTGAATTATAATAAATGTGTAAGAATACTTTGCCAGGTATTAACCAGTCATTTTACAAATTTCTACTCCACTTTTGTGAATTTGATTTCCTTTTCTCCTTCTCTTTGCTTATCCCAATGTTTATTTTGTGTAGTTACTCTTTCAATGCATAATCTCAGCTCTATATCATATCGGCATGATATAAACATAGCACAGATAAGGAAAAATTATTCTATTGTATATATGCCCTTACGAGCAGAATTCCATGTGTGTCAAATCTACTAACAAATGGAATACCAGTCCTTGCTGATGTAGGGCAAACAAGGTAGAGAATGAGCTAGAAGAGACCAAATAAGTAGGGGAAGTGTGACGGGCAGATTTGTTAATAGCTTTAAGTTCTTCTCTGCTTAAGAAGGTATTCTGGGCCATTCCACTCCCCTCCCACCTGAGCAAGTCCATTCTCTCCTTGTCCACATGCTGTTCTCCTTCTGCCGTAGACACAGACCTGCTTTTGCACGTAGCACCCCAGACCTCTGACTCTCTTTGTCAAGAACCACCCATTACATCCTGATTCCCCCATTCTCAGGACAGCTCGAATTTTCAGTCTAGTTTGTTAGAGCCTTCACAGACTTTCTCCACCTCAACGTGTCCTTGCATGCTTGAGACCAGACTTCTGCCCTGACAGTGCCCAATCCCAACTTTCCTTGAATTGTGAGTAGCCTTCTTCCCTGGTAAATCTGATCCTGCCCACTGTGTCCACACTCAACACACCGAAATGTCTCTGTACGGCAAAAGGAACAATGAAGAAAACAAAAAGAAAGCACACAGAGTGGGAGAAAATTTCCACCAGCAGCACATCTGACAGAGGTTTAAACTGAGAATATGTAAAGAACTCAAAAAACAAAGAATCAAGAAAACGCATGACCCAATTAAAAGACGGGCTAAGGAATTAAGCAGAGAGTTATTCAAAGAAGAAATAAAGGTGGCTGAGAAATATCTTTAAAAGGGCTCAACATCATTAATAATTAGAGAAATGTAAATTAAAACCACTTTAAGATTTCTTCTTACCTCAGTCAGATGGGCTAAGAACAAGAGAACAATAGATATCAAAACTGGAGTGGATGCACAGAAAGAGGAATGCTCATTCCCTGATGGTGGGATTGTGAACTAGTGCAGCCCCTATGGTTGGAGATGATACCCTTAGGAAAGGGACAGAGCATGTGTCAACTTCTTTTTGCATGATATTTTCAAGATATTTCAAGAGTTTTGGTCTAAGTAACTGAAAAAAATGATGGTGATGCTCATTAAAATTAGAAGAAAATGAAGAAATAATCTGGTGTGGAAGAAGGGACACTGAGAATAACCCTCGCGTATCTTCAGTAGGGCACAAATATTTGTTTCCAAAGTGGAGATGTTGAGTAGCCATTGAAAATCAGAGTGCTATTAGTACTAGAGAACAAACCTTGAGGTTCATCAAATTAAAAATGATATTTAGAACTTTGGAAATGTATTATATATCAAACATAAATAGAAAGAATAAGTATCTAAGGGCAAAGCCAAAGCCAAGGGCATTCCAAATGGTTGCAAGTGTGGAATAGGAATGATACTTAAAGAGGCTGAAAGTGGGGATCAGTAGAGTAAAAGATCTGAGGAGAGTGCTGACAGGAATCACTGACAGACTTCCAGTGAGTAAGTGATCACCATATTCACTTATTGCTGACTGAGTTACTTAATTCAAATTTGAGAATCGTCAAGATGAACATCTCTGGTGATGTTGACAAAATATGTCGATGGCTTCATATGGCATAATTTTGTATAAGTTGAAGTGGAAATTTGAAACATATGAATGTAGAGTGGGTACAAATGGAAGCTGGAGGCATTTGAGTTCAAGAACTTTTGTTAGTTACCAGGGCAGCATGTTTGAGTATGAAGGAAATTGTTCAAGAGAGAAAATCCCTAGTAATGCAGAATGGATAGGAGGCATAACCTTTGTGAGACAGGAAATGATGCAATACACAATTGGAAAAATTGGCCACAGGTAAAAATATTATTGTAGGGTAACTGCAGGAAAATAGGCAGAAGAAATGAAAAAGAATAGATGGGTTTGTGAATGTGGCAGTATTAACATTTCTGTGTCATTTTGCCTAAAATATCTGATATAAGCAACTTAGTAGAAGAAGGCTTTTGGCTCATAGTGTCAGAGTCTTGGCACATACTTGCTGTACTCCATGTGCTTGGGCAGAATAGTATGTCAGTGGAGTGTTCAGGAAAGTCTCCTTTTTTGCCCCTTCATGATAGGAAGTAGAGAGAATGGGAATAAAGGAGTCAGGGAAAGGTGCATCCTTTAGAACATCTTCCAGTGACATAATTCTTCCAACTAGTTTTGACTTTCTGACCATTTATTACCTCAACTTGTGCCATCATATTAGGATCTATGAAGAGATTACTCCATCTATAAGGTCCGAGGCCTTGTGATGAAATGTCATCTTTCTAAAGGAGATCTTGTCTGTGTAAATCCATGACTGCCATAGCCAGGTTGGCTGTTCTGAGGCACTTAGGGAGGAAGTGCAAGTCTGTACCGACACAGCTTTGAAGATTTCTATGGTAGTTCTGTGAGGGGTTGGAGAGATGGCTCAGTGGTTAAGAGCATTGACTGCTCTTGCAGAGGTCCTGGGTTGATTCCAGAACCCACACGGAGGATAACAGCCAACTATGACTCTAGTTCTGATGCCCTCTTCTGACCTCCATGGGCATATCATGATGGTGCACGGGTGCACCTCCCTACATGCAGGCATAACACTCATACACAGAAAATGAAAATAATAAATAAAATTTAAATAAAAAAAATTAAAAGAAAAACAGAAATATCCTGTACACACTCAGAAGTCTGCTTATTATTCTTTGTAAATCTTTTGTACTCTAATCAAGCTGACAAAATTAAGCTTGGTGTTAGGTTATTCTGAACAGAATTCTTTTGTTTTTCATTGAATTGTTACAGATTAAAAAACTTGAAAGTGGGGAGTGTGGGAAGAGGTTTTCTTAATTTGGTAAGGGAAAATAGTTTTCCAGAGGGTGGATAGATGAATTGATTAAGGAAATACAGCAGGATTTAATTGAAAAACAAAGATTCTTCTTGAGACATATTATCAAGGGTATACATTTAATACATTTGTCAGTACTGGTGTGACTTCCAGAAGCAAATGCCAATTTGAGATAAACTATGTAAGATATTTCTGAGAGAACTGTCTGGGAAAGTTCAGGAGAAAGGCTGGGTGTGGATGAGCAGAAACTTCAAGCGGTGATGCAGGTCCATCCCACACACAGGAAATGAGAGAAAATGTAAGAAAGCTGGAGAATTATGGATTAGAAGAATGTTTCTTGCAGGATTTATTGACCAGGCAGAGAATGTGGAGTGGACTGTGTGAACACTAAACTGAAACATTCCCGCTCTAGTGTTTGTGTTCTGATCATGCCCAGCAATTGACCAGGCATTGCCAGATGGAAATGTGGCTTTGTAAGTGTTGCTGGTAGGACTTTTGGTCACCTCTGCTCTCTGCACCAGATTCTTTCTAAAGGAGATCTCATCTGTGCACATCCATGACTGCCATAGCCAGCTTGGCTGTTCTGAGGCACTCAGGGAGGAAGTGAAAGTCTGTACTGACACAGCTTTGAAGATTTCTATAGTAGTTCTATGAGGGAGGGATGAGCAAATCGACGTAGTCTCCAAACAGTTGTTAAGGAGGGAACAGAATCCAAGTTGGCTGTGGAAATGAGCACCCAAAGGGACTATAGTTCCACACTTGTAAGCAAGAAGCAGAAGACTATGCTGAGAAAATGTCCCGAGTTCATTTTTCTAGCAAGTTTATGTTTCTGAATATGAAATAGCTTTATCATGTCATACATATAACGGGAGAAAAGCGTTTTCATTTTTTAAAATTTAAGTATTTACAAGGGACTTAGATGTGAGAAAAAAGGAACTGAATTTGTTAGTCTCCAGATATATTTCAGGTCCCACATTACTGAAACTTTTAACCACACTGTGTTTGAATTTAATTTTATGTGTCCATTGTATCAATGGTCCCACATTCCATTGTAGCTATTTCATTAGCTCAAATGAAAATGCTAGATCAAATGCATTGAGCTTATTATTTTTGGGAGATGGTATACAATCATGCATAGTAGTGTTGTATCATGAAAACATAAAGGAGCCATTGGACTCCAGGGAATTAATGCTTCATCTACTGATTTTCATTTTAGTTCTCAGTGTCACAGAAGTCCCCATACTAAGGCCTATATGTGGATTTCTTCTTATTTTGTCTTTAAGTGTCTCTTTGGCGCCCCACTTCCTTGGTATGTATTATGGAATTAGCAGATCCTTGAGGATCTCAGACTTCACTCATCAGATGTAAATTCTAACTTCAATTCACCTCGGGTTTGTTCCCATTTGTCCTTGGCCCCTCGCTTTGGTTCTGGTCATAACTCAATTGTACAATGAGTTTTAAAACTGGAATTTCTTTAAGATACTGTAGTGTGTTTCAATGAAAAATGTCATATTTGTCTAACTCTGTCATAAATATCAATTGACAAATAATAATTATAATCATTATAATTGTCATCTGGAAGTGACAGGGGCTAGATCCTCCTCAGAGCTTTAAGAAACAGTCACAATCAATCCTCATAGTAATTACTGTGTTATTAATATTTTTGTTGTTATTATTATTTTCCTTATTTTATAGAGGAGGAAAACAAAACCCAGTATTTTGACTAAATTCATTCAGCAATTTATGGAGCAACAAAAACCTGGAAGAGTTAAAATTCTGTTTCTTAATTATTTATACTAAACAGATCTAAACAATAGATATATTAATTTATAAATGTCGGATGCAAACATTTTCAGTATATTCACAATGTTATCTCATTCTGAAATTCTCTAAATGAGAAGAAAAACTTAGCTGCCTACTTATACAATAGTCCTCTGTCTCCATAAGGCCATCATCAAGTAGTTCTTAATTTGTTTCAGATGCTGTATATATAGCTTAGTGCCAACATTTATTGATGCCTTGGGTAATCCTATTTTTTTATAGCTGTAATCAAAACCATCAAATAAAAGTATATATAATTTTTTCCCTTAGGATTTCAGATCCTATTTTCATTAGAATCGTTGCTATACAGCTTGGAGCTTTTTATAATATAAAGCTGATTTTTTAAATCAGGAACAAATAAAACTCTCCAGCACTGTGATGCGTGCCTCCAGATGTCTCTGCTGAAATAAGAAATATACTTGTTAGGAGAAGACCTAATCTACTACTCTGAACTTTGTAAGATCACATTATAAAAACTTTCTAAAATTGCAGTGACCAAACAGCAAATCACACTTTAGTAAAGTAAAATAGAGTTGTCACCATAGCTATAAATCCACTACCTGTCTAAGCCAGTGTCCCATGTCTTTCATATGTTTTACAAGCAAAATTTAAAGCGTCATCATATGAATATTATGAAGAAACATATAAAGTTAAGCTAAAGGGTGAATTTTAAGTAAAATATTGTGTTTGACAAATTAGGCACAGCATTTTTATTGCTTTGCTTCATAGCGTTTGTGACAACTGACAGTATTTACAAAAAAGACTTTTCTCCCCCAGAGCAGAATGCATATTAGAGTACTCATTTCACTGACAAATTGTTGAAAAATTTAAGGTGTCATATTATTTTTTTTCTATTTCATTGTTACCTAAATTAGAAATATCTTGAGTTTAGAATACTCGAAATATTTTAATTATTAATTTTGAATAGTAAAACATGCATTTAAATTTAACAAACTATTCTTTATAAATACATTCTAATCATTTTAAAATCATTTAAAAATCTGGCATGAGTAGTCAGAACATGGAAAAAATTTAGAGAATCGTTCTGAACTGTGTTCTCTGATGGTGCAGTTTACTGATCGTGCCATTTATCAAAAACCGGTAAATCAAAAGAATCAGAAGACAGTCAGACAAGATAGCAGTCTCAAAGTTAGTCACAACTATTGAAAGGGATTGTTTTAGCTACTGTCTGTAATAAATTACCTATTAAATTTTAGAAACAATAAGTTTTCCTTTCAAAGTATCTTATATGTGATTTTTTTCCCTGCATTATTGATACCTTATTCAGGATTTGATAACTTCACATACTTTTAATTTTAATTACTATTACCAAATTCTCAACTATCTTCGAACTGCCACCAGATGGGTATTTTAACATCATCACTTTTATTTGGCTGGTACTATTTAAATCTCCTCATTCTTTAATTCTGACAGAGCTTGATTTGATTGAGCTGCTCCCTGTACACACTGTTTAGCATGACAAGCTTCCCCATGGAGAACTATAGCCTTATGATGAAGTTTGGTGCTGCTGCTTGTGCTGTTTCTCAGATAAGCCAAATGCTGCCTTTCTGCTGTGCCCACTACCATCCATTTCCTCCAGGATGCTTTCCTTAGGCAATTGAATCATCTTTGCTATGATTTTACTTCTCTGACCACTAAAGCCATTGAACCATAGTTGAACTCTAGTTTATAGTTTCTAGTTCCTTAGTGTATCATATTGCTTCTCCTAGTAGGTTCTTAAGTCTTAGAACATTACTATGATCTCTATAAAGACTTGTTGAACAGTACTCTGGATAGGATTTCTATATTATGCTTCACAGCTCAGGGACCATTGTGGAAGAGGGGGTGGAAAGATTGTAAGACCCAGGGTTGGTTCATGAACATAGGGAAGCAGAGACTTTCAGCCCACTAGAAGCTTGCACATGTGACCTTGAGGCAATGGTGACATGCCGCACAGGACCCATGTCACCTCAATCAGACAAGGGCCTGGAGTGGAGCAAGGGAAATAGGCAGCGGGCTATCCCTACCTGGGAACTGTTGGAGACAGATTGGTACTGGGTGAGGGAGAGTAGACCTTACTTATGATCTCTGCATACAAATACTTCGCCAAATAGGACTAAGTAGGACTAAATGGTGGAATGTATGAGTCTAGTAGGGGGTGGTGTATAGAGATTGATGGAGGAGGGGCAGTCTAAATTTGATTATGAACTATCATATGAAATGCACAAAAGCTCAATAAAAGAAAAGAACCAGATTGGCACTGCCCACAGTGGGCTAGGCCCTCACATATTACTCAGTAATCAAGAAAATGCCCCACAGACATGACCATAGACCAGTTCAATGGAGGTAATTCCCCAATTGAGGCGCCCTCTGCTCAGATGTGTCAAGTTGACCACTAAAGTTATCCAGTATAACCACCTACCACCAGATTTCATGCATTTTGTCACAATGTTTTTGATCATATTAATTCACCGACTCCAGACACCTCCCAGGTCCAACTTTGTGTCCTCCTTTCTTTTTTCTTAAACCCATGAAGATGAGTTTGTGCTGCACATATACTCTAGGGTATGTAGACATCCACTGGAACATTGTTGATCTACCAGTGGTCACAGTCTTAAAGAAAATTGACTATCCTTTTTTCCAGTACCTATCAATTACCAATAGTTCCCCAGCAAGGGGTATGGCAGCTTGCTCACCTCCCCCTCTCCATGCTGAGATTTTTGTATCCTTGCACATGTGTGGGTCTTGTGCATGCTGTCACAAGCACTGTGAGTTAATATACATAGCTGCCCTTTTTTGAACAGAAAACACTGTTTACTTGTAATCATTCACTCCTCTACTCTTACAATCCATCCCTGCTCCCTAGTCATCCCTGAGCTCTCGGAGGGAACGCTGTGATTTAGGTGTCCCATTTAGGGCTAAATATTCTGCAGTCTCTTATTCTCTGCACTTTGACCACTAGTGAATCTCTGTGTTAATCATCATGAATTACCAAAAGAAGCTTATCGGATGAGGGCTGAGACATGCACTCATTCGTGTGTATAATGATAAGCCATAGGATTCTGTTAAATATTATGTCCATTTAGAAGATTAATAGTAATAGGGTCTCCCCAAGGCCTTATAACCTGTCTATCCACAGGTTCTTGGCCCCAATATAAGTGTCAGGTAATGCATTCCATCTTCTAGAGTGAGCTTTAAATATATTCAGAAAGTGGATGGTTATTTACATGACATTAATGCCACTATTAAATCAGTGGACATGCTTTGCCAGATTGCTTGTTTTTGTAGCTCATGAATTCATAGCTGGGTAACACTGATGGCTACTCTTTTAATCTGGTAATGAGCAATGCCCCTTCCATCACCGTGAAAGCAAGCTAGTAGGGATGAAGCTTTCAGTACAGTACTAGATTGACATTCCTGTGTTCTATGACCTAAACATGTGGTGTTTTCATTAGCAGGATATTACTTTAAGTTCTAAAGGGCCTATGCAACCTCACTGTTCAACAACTCTAAAAGAGGTTACCCATTCTTGGCACTGGGCTTTTTAATTGTTAGCCTGTAGTATCTATTAGGGACATCATTGCCCCCATTATAGAGAATACCCCTCCCTCTCTACTATATGTATGAATGTGTGTATGTATGTATGTATGCATGTATGTATGTATGTATGTATGTATGTATGTATCTATTTATCATCTAACTATCTATAAATTGCTCCAGTTCTTGTGTATGAATATCAGGTGTCTTCAGCGATAGGCACTTATCATCGAGGTCTGGGAGCCCTTTACGGGCTGTGGCAGTAGCATAGTTTATTTTGAGAGTCTCTCAGGATGCACTGACAACTCAGAAGGTGTCCCTTGCCTGTCACTGTGATTTTTTTTTATTTAGCTCTCACCTGTACACCTGAACTTACACACCTATATTTATGTGTATTTTTTGTAGGTTTATGAAGTATTTCCCTTTGGTTTTCAACAGTACCTAAGTATTATTTATCTCTCTTTTCTCTTTCTCCCTGCATAGGTCCTTCCTTTGTCTTCACAAGTTACCTCTGTTTTCTCCATTTTCCCCTTGATAGTACTGTCTGGGCTCTACTACCGTCTTCTCTCCAGTTTCTTCTTCTTTATCCCCACGGTTCCTTTCTCTTTTCCTGGCTCCTCTGATTACTTCAGGATATTTGGATATTTGCTCGCTTTATGTATTTGGGGCTAGGATCCACGAGTGAGAGGGAACATGTGTCACTTGTTTTTCTGAATCTGAGTTATCTCACCTGAGATATCATTTCTACCTCCAAATTTAATCGCAAATTTCATTTCTTTTTCCTTTAAGGTGAGATAGAATTCCACTGTGTCAATGGAATTTTCGCTCTCCATTCTTGAACATATATTTATTAGAATATAATGGCTAACTTAATGCTTCAATAAGGCTTTGCTTTTGTTTTGATCAAAAATTATAGAAATACTAAATTAGAATTTTGTTACAGTCTTTTTATTGCAGAGATATTTAGTTGATTACATTGATGCATCCTTTTGAGCCAAGTCAACTCAAACCATTTGTATGGATGCTGAAATCTTTAAGTAATCACCAATATAATAACCTTTAATAATACTAATAAATCACCATTTAAAATAAAAGGTTCTTAGTTTTCTTATTATATACTCCAAATTGTTTTTTTTTGTTCTTATTAGTCCAAAATTCAATATTTTATGAAAACTTAAAACATCATCCTGAATACAAAGCCAGAAATAACTAGTCTCCTTAAGGAAAACAACTGCAAAACTCAAATGAGTAGGTTGTAGAAAATTTGGTTTTTAAATGATATTCTTACTTAGAATTCCATTTGTGTTGTTTGTTCTTGCTTGTTCTTTAAAAGCATTGAGGGAACTTGCTGTGAGTTTTAATGTGAGGTGGGCAAACACTTCTTTTTGCTTTTCCTTAGGCTGTTGAGTACCTTCAGAGTAGACATTTTTTTTCAGTCAATCTGGCCATATATACATGCAGTTCATGAATCTCTTTTAGTAATCAAAGAGAAGGTAAAGCATTTTAAGCCGCAAATAAATAATATAAAGCACGCAAGAAAAGTCACCTCTCATTTGGTTTCTCTACAGGGGCTGCTCACCCTCACGCTAGCGCAAAATCTGACAGCATGTGCAAGATTGATTCTAAGTAGTAATAAAACAGAAAAAAAAACATTTAGATTTCTTCATTCTTCTGACTTTTTGATTGAAAAAAATTGGTTACTTTTCCTTATTTCATTTTCTTCTTTAAGTTATAAAAGGCAACAGCAGAAAATAACCCAGAGTAAAATGTTTTCTAATTAAATTTCAACTGCACTACATAAATAACTTAACTTTCCTTAAAGATTTCAGGTATATTTTTTCTATGTTGTGTATATAAATAGATGAGAACTTGCTAGAGTCTACTTTGTCTTTTAATTAATATACAGTCACCTTATCTGCACAGTATAAGTTCCAAGACTCCACATGGATGACTAAAGTTGTAGGTAGTACTGAACACTGTATGTGTTGTTTTCACTAAAAATGCATACCTATGATAAGAACTTATAAATCAGACCCTGTAAGAGATAACACAGTCAACATAGTTTTAAGTATGTCTGCATGTGGTTTGTCTACTTATCAAGTGGAGAATATTCACCTTTTCACTGATAATAAGCAGGCTAGCTTCTCTTTGGTGTTTAAAAAGCTCTGGCATCATTGCTTATGTTTGGGGCCTTCATTAACTTAGAGTCATGTGTACCCAACACTTGAAGTACCATACCAGTGAATCTGCTGTGATAATGGAAGCTGACACTGAGTGACTGCCTAATCAGCAGAAGTATGCCTGCACTGGACAGAGGTATGATTCATGCTCTGGGCAGGATAGAGCAAGGTAGTGCAAGATTTCAGCATGATATTCACAATTGATTGTGATGTAAACTGTGAGGATTGTTTGTGGAATTTTTCAGTTTTGCTCTTGGTTCACCTCAGATAATTGAAACTGAAGAAAGCAAAATGGAATTTGAAGAATAGGGGATTTTTTTTTTCTTTTTTAATGGATTAACAGTGCACATGCAAATAACTGAATAATGTATTATAACACAAATAATGCATGCTTTTAAACTCTCAGAAATAAAACAGTAGATAAAAGGAAAAAACTAACTGGGACAGTTAGAACAGGATCTCAGCAGTGCAACTCCCTTTAAAAGAAAGCAGGAAAATTTGCAATATTCTAAAATTCTACCACCTGAACCTCTCACAGTCCACAGGCTTTTAGAAACTGACTTGCATTTATTTTATTATTCCATTAGTATATTAAAACAAATTTTAAAAACTAATAGAAACAACAGAAAAAAGCTTCGATAGGCCTAACATAAAGGGTCCTGGAACTTTATAGTGGAATTGGTTCCCACAGTATAAGCTGTATTCATTATTTTGCATAGCTATCATGTGGCAGAAACCAGATAAGATTTTTTATCTTGTGGATCAGAGGGTTTTAGATCATTCTGGTGCAGAATGCAGAGTTGCAGGAGTGTGTGGGGAGGCTGTCAAATCACAACAGACTAGAAAGAAGCTGTGAGGTAGGAATGCGGAGGCTGATTATCTTTCTAGGGTCTACTTCTCTTGACCCATGTCTGCCAGCTAAACACCATCTCCTAAAAGCTCTCTGACCTCCCAGACTAGCCACCAGTCAGAGGGAAGATAAACAGCATTCAAAACATGAACCTGTGGGAAACATTTCAGATTCAAACCATCACAGGGGCCATGGACAAAAGAGTATCTCAGTAACAAGCAATACCTATGTTTACTTTCCTGGAAATAGAACACAAACCACTCATTAATAAACAGAAGTTAATGGTTTCTCTTCTTTTGACTCATGAATAGATTCCATCTTTTGATTCACGTACATGATCGTTAACCAAATTGCTTTACTTATCTGACTTACATAGATTTATAAAGCTATTATTATTGAAGAAACAGAGAAAGCAAATAAAAACAGATATTGTTTAATTCAAATATGGAGTTCTTACAATATAGCCTCTAAGTTAAATGCATCCTGTCATAGAATCTAAGGTTTCTTTTTTCATTTTGATATTGATCTACACAATATACTTTTATGTCTGATGGCCTTAGGTGGTTGATCATATTATATTTTATTTATATTATAAAAAGATATAAGTATTTTGTTATTTTTAGTCACATTCACATAAATCTCTAACATACAGATTTCATTTATTTATTTACTTATTTATTTTTTTAGGTTTCTAGAGACAGAGTCTTGTTGATTTTATCTACCTATTTAACAAATATTTTTTATAGAGTTGAGTTTCAATATGAGTGAATATATTATCCTTTATTTCAGTTTTTCCAAGCTAGAAATATCATTATAACACAGACAAGTTTAAATGAGTTAGCCTAAAATATATGATGATAATAATATATTTAACATTGAATATAATTAATTTAATGGAAAATGCAATTTAATATCAAATCAAGAGAACATTAGAACATTTACAAAGAAAAGAAGTCTAGCAGAACTATGTGCTGCTTATATACGTAAAAATGCTTAATATGTTTCCAGACTTCACAGGACTCTTCTGTTATTCATAGGTGATAAATCATAAGATTTGATGATCACAGAAGTAGTATATTTGGCTCTCATTACAAATTTGGCCTTTTCTTTTTTATTTATATGTGGAATGTTCCATACACAGAGAGTAAAGACAAGCAATTCATTAGGTTTCACTTGGTTACTTTATCAGTGTATCTATCTACCGTTTTCCATTTTGATGAGAAGCTCCATAATTTAGCCAGATGAAAAAATCTTAGTACATATTATTTGTGTTGTGTTTCAGTGCCATTATAGCTACAATGTTATCTGCATTTTCTGCTGGTTCTCTCAAATTGTCTCACTTAAAAACAAAATTAAGCAAAACTGCCATTATCAGCAGAAATGATTTGGACATGTTAGTTGATGCCAACCTGGAGACTTGCTGAGGTGGGGCTTAGGTGAACATGGCTTGCAGAACTTCTGATTTTTCCCAAGAGTAACATTAGGAAAGATGGAAACTCAGACTATTTCCTCTGTAAATGTTTTAATGCCAACAGAATTATCTTGAAGGTCATTTTCTATTTCTTGAGCAATGGTCACAGTACACAGCAGAGAGCAGAATTCAGCTATCTTTGGAATGATAGCAATTTAATCTGAAATTTCAAAGAAAAGAGCTGTTCTTTTATGATACTTGAAACTTACAGTAGTAAAATTGAGGAAATACTATGAGTCAGTGGATAAAATCTGGCAAAATTAAAGAATTCCATAAGCTACAAAACTCCATGTAATCAGCAGTTTACCATTTTCAAAGTTTTTATACAGATAGCTGGTTAGTTCACTTGATCATAGTCCTCAACTTTATTGTCTGTTTGAAGAGGTAATTTCCATACTTGCTCCTTGTTGTAAAATCATTATCTATCTTTTCCCCCAAAGCTATTAACCTTGGCATAATTTTTTCACTTCTGCTCATCCCCTAATCTTCAAATTTAACCCCAAAGCATACATCTGAATTTATTCTCAATTTTCTCTCCCATTTATTTTTCATGACTTATCAAATCTACTTCAACTTGTACCTGCAGTAGGACAAGTTCTTTTCTAATTGTTTTCCTTAGGTGACTCATGCCTGCATCATACAACAAAATAAAACCCTCTGAATATCTGATTCAGTTTCTTAAAATGACATATGCATAAAATCCACCTGGGAACTGTATCTAAATGCAAATTCTGCTGCCTTAGATCTGGACTGGAGTCTGAGTTTCTGCATCTACAAGCTCCCACATGATGCTGACGCTGGTTTACAGATCATCTTCTGAGAATGAAAGATCTTGGCCAAACCTGAATTGCTTATATAACTCCTGTCTTTGTGTGTCACAACAGCCCATTGATGTTAAAATACAGGCGATATGTTTTAGTCTGGAATGCAAGCTACTTATGTATAATAAGAGAGCATCTTTATTGTATTCTTGCATTTATAATCACTTCTTCCAAGCTCTTCGTTTTCTTAGCTATAGGCTGTAAGATACATTGGTGAATATTAAGCTTGAATATTTAGCTAAGGCTTCCTTATACCAGTGTACCTGCTAAGTACTCCTGCCTCTACCTAGGAAATTACTCCGTTTCCTTGCTTTTCGAAACTTTGTTACAGCCTTTAAGAATGAAATCTCATGATTGTAACTGCTCTGATATAAACTCTCTCTGAGTTTACATCATTCTGAGTTTATTTACGGTCAGAATGTTCTAAGAAAAGTGATATTCCTGGTAAAAATGGTCAAGAAAAAAGGAAAAGGCCATCATGAGCCAGTATTAGGAATCAATAAGTAATATCAATAAATACAATAAAAGTTAAAAAATCAAAATAAGTAAATACTATGAAAAACATTCAAATATTCTACTGTTTCATTAATATTTTAGTAACATTAGTAACTTGGGTAAATGCTAGGAGCAATCTCACCTGTCTTCATTGACTTTGAGTTAAATATTTATTCATTTCCATGAATCTTGATTATGCTGGTGAAATACAAAGGTAAAAATACCCTTGTCCCAATCTTACACACAAGTGAGAAAAATGTAAGTGCTCTTTATTTATAGTGGATTTATATTCCCATGACCTCATCATAGGGTAAAAATATATTAAGTGAAAAATGCATTTTATTCATTTGGTCCATCAGAACATAACACCTCAGCAGCACAACACTGTAGTTTGTTAATTCATTGAAAGGATTAACAATTCGGGGAGTTTTGGCTTGCTACCTGTGCCCAGGCATCAGGAGGGTACACTGTATACCACAAGCTCTGGGAAACAACGCAATTTCACATGTACAGTATTGTTTATGCTGAATGTGTATGAATTTTGTACCATGATAAAGACGGAAAACTGGTATGTCAAACCATTGTTAATCAGGAGCCATCCGTATGTCCACAGAACTCCAGAACGACCTTAAGGGCTGTTGGAAGATGCTGGGTAGATCATTGTTGTCTTCTAATCCCTTCATTTCTTCCCTTTTGTCATTGCTTTCCCTCTTATTTATTTACTTCTTATTCTTCTATTACCCTTCTCAATTTTCTCTAAAAGTTATGCTTAAGTCACTGATTTTCTACTTTATGTTTTTTAATGTATGCATTTATAAAAATGTCTGAAAGTCAAATTTAATTAAAAGCAGGATTCTGAAGAATATCATTTATATATTCCTTCATGAATAATTAAAGATGTTTTCTAAGTACCATTGTGATATCTTTTTGACCCACAACAATTTAGAATTATACTACTTAAATTCAAAATAGAATATCTTCTCATTAATATTTATTTCTGATTTCTAGCTTTTATGACTTTATGGTCAAAGAGCATATTTTATATAAATTTAATCCCTATTAGTTGAGATTTATTTTATGACAAAAACACTATAAATGTTTAATAAGAATTTGAAAATAATGTGTCATGCCATTTGTATATATGCAGTTTAAACTGTCAATTGAATCAGTTTTGGAAGCCATGATTATCAAATACAATCTATATCTTTTCTTTATATCTTATTTTTTATAGAGATTTTTACTTTTTAATTTCTGATAACCCTTCCTGTACTCCACTACTGCTAGGTTGAAAGAATGCACTCCCATGCCTGGTTCATGTGGTGCTGGGTATTGAAACCCAGGTCTCTGAATCCAGGACAAGCCCTCTATCATTGTCTGTTCCATAAAGAGTCCTGTTAAAATGTCCCAGTATGAAAGATTTGTTTTTTTTTTTTCTCACGAGGGTATTTAGATCAATATCTGAGCTTACTTCTCTTGACTTTAAATTCTTTTTACAGTCATTAATCAAGATATTTCTGTAGAACAATCCAGTCTATATAGCTTTTTAAGTGTTATATTATGGATAGTTAGTTTGTAATCAAACAACCAATTCATATTTATTTTTTCATATTTACATTCAGTATTTCATATCTGATTAGAAATCATTTCCTGGATTTTCATACTTGCTCCTTTGAATTATCAATGATATTCACATATAAAGATTAAGTATAGGGTAAATGATGTTTAAGAACTAAAACATACTGCCTCCAAAAATTAAATAAATAAAATGAAGATAAATGAAGGAGTATCTTTTACAGTTCTAGATGATTTGGAAATGAGTACAATTAGAGGACTAAAAGTCGTTAATTGTACTTTAGTGAAAACCTAAGAGTAAACACAAGCCATTTAATTAAATATTTTCTCTTTGTACACAAATTTTGAGAAGATTTGAATCATAAATTTTTTTCTTATTTAGGATATCTCTTATTTCTAAAGTTTCTTTTATTTTCTAAACAGATTTTTTATGAATTTATATTTTTAAACCAAATTTTATAAACTTCTTGATTTTTTTAAAAGTCAATTTTATGTTTCTAATATTAGTTATTATATGTTCCAAATGCCTAAGAATGGTATATAAGGCATATTGTTTTCAAGTATTTTTCTGCATCTGGAGATATATACAAGCTTCTTACTTTTCTTTTTCTTACACGAAACACATATTCCTTACTTATTCACCTAACAAATTTCTACCATTGAATTCCTAGTTTTTTTTTTCATCAATAATTCTTTATTTTTAAATTCTAAAACTTTGGCATAGCTCCATTCTTCTGTTATTCTACTTAATTTATTATGATATGAAACTTACTGAGTAGTAACTGCCTATAGTTCTCAGGAGGGTGATTAATGATTTACAAGGATTATTTGGGAAAGTGTCTCTTATTTTCTCCTAGAATGAAGAGACCCCAAAAAACTAACAAGAAGTACTACATCTTTATATTTAGAGCTAGAAAGGCTAAAGACATAGAAACAGATACACATAGTTACCAGTTTTAAAAAGAAATGGCTATAGACCTGAACAGAGTTAACAGATGAAGAAATAAAAATGGCTAAGAAACACCTTAAATAATGCTCAACATCCTTAGTAACTGGAGAAATGCAGATAAAAACCTCTTTAAAATTCCATCTTATCCAAGTCATACTGGCTGAGATCAAGAGAATAAAAGATACCAAATACTCGGGAGGAGGTGGAGAAAGAGAAATGCTCATTCACTGCTCGTGGAAATGCAAACTTGTGTAACCACTATGGAAAGCAGTGTGGAGAACTCCCCAGAAACTAAAAATGAATTTACCATATGATCCAGTTATACCCCTCTGAAATATACCCCAAAGACTCATCCTACTGAAGAGCTACCTGTACATCTATGTTTGTTCCTGATCATTTCACAATTCCTGAGAAATGGAAACAACCTAAACATCTCTCCACTGAGTAATGGCTAATGAAAATGTGGTACATTTACACAATGGAGTTCTACTCAGCAGAAAGAAAAAATGAAGTTGTGAAATTTACAGGTAAATTAATGGCACTAGAGAGTGCTATACTAAGCGAAGCAACACAAATGCGGACAAGCAAGCGAAGTATGCTCTCCCTTATTCTTGAGTAGTAGAACCAGTCCCTTATATGTGAGTATATATCCCAATAAAAGGCCAGGAACCAAGAAAATGGGAAGGAAACACAGAGATAATGGAAAAGAGAGACCCCAAAAGAGAGAGATATAATGGAACAGACGTTACCAAGAGTGAGCTGGGGAGGAGGGAGAGATAGTCACATGGCCACAGTTGAGGAGGTGGGGGGACTCAGGAGAGCTGGGATGGTTGGAGGAAGGTGTGATTGGGGGGAAGTGTGGGGTTAATAGAGTTGTGTGGGCTGGGGAGGAAGGAGGGAGTTTGGATGGGATGGTGAGTCAGCAGAGATGAATGGATCTTAGGAGCCTAGGTAAGCCAGAGGGAAATGTGTTGCCTTCAAAACCCCCTGAGAAATGCACATAAGATGTCTGGACATTAGTGCATATGTATGTTTGGGGGCTGTCAGGCAGGGAGCATGGTACCGGACAGGAAAGAGTTCCCCTTCAGTTGGCTGGTCAGACTTGTCCAAGAGACTCCCAAAACAGCACGGGCTATGACCAGAGATCCTGGTTTTCTTCTAGAACTGGAAGATAAGACTCTACTTCTGAAGACAGGCCATGTTTTTTACATAGGACTTGTTGCAATAGGGCAGGTACTGAGCTGAACTTCTTCTACCTTGTTTACCTCTCATAGTTCTAGAGATACTCTTCAAGTTGCTAAGAAAGAAAATCACTCAGTAGTCCAACCTAGCCCTAAAGCCTTGTAATGATAACAATCTGCACAGACACATGTTTTGAGGATGCCAATGTGAACCCCATCATCTATCTAAAATGTGATATTATGTGAATCCTGGAATTTTGCTTCTCAAGAACAGTTTCCGTTTAATTTAAACAGTTTATGTTTAAATGCACTTCAAAATTGAGTCCCGCTGACTTTCCAGGCTTCTTGACACTGATTTTGTCGAAAAATTCTTTACCTTCCATCTGATGCTTGGCTCCTGGGTGAGAAAGCACATGTTTCTATAAGTGCTTTCCTGATGTGGTTTTATGAATAAGACTGTGAAAAATGTAAGCATAAATGAAATAACTACAGATAATACATGTATTTTACTGCTGCCAAAATACAAGCGTGATCTAGTCAGCTTGCCTTCCTTGCGTCTTGCTCACAGTCATTTAACACGAAGTAAAGCACGGTGGTGGAGAAATCAGAGAAAGGACAGAACTTTCAGGTGGTTACAGCTAAAATGTCTACTTATCCCATGTGCAAGTTCGTATGATCCTGAAAGTACAGATTCTAGGATGTTGAATGTTTCTGTGTTGACAGCCACTCTGACAAGTGTACTAATAACAAATATATTAAAAATTAAAAAGTGAGTGAGAAGGAATTCAAGCTGTGATAAAGTTCCCATTGCTATGGAAATTGGAGATAGAAGTTGTAGATAGAATATAGTAAATTGCATCCTGCTAGAATTAATAACATCTCATGGAAAAACTCATTTCCTTTTACAGTAGTCTCTAAGAAACAGAATTAAAACAAAAATGATTGTGGCCATGGCCATGTCCTTACTGCTGTTATTGATTTTCAATTCTCTTATTTTTCTAAAAATGCTTATTTCAAAGCCTAACTAATAACGATATCAATGATCAACACAGCTGATCTTCTTAAAGGATGGACTCTAGATAGACAGACTAGCCCCCAGTGGATAAACTTGCACTGAGCCATGTCTAGGGACCCTATCTTGACATGATAGGGCTTGACACAAATGAAAGAATATGTGAATTTCAGTGTCAGTCTGGGTACCAGTGGCAAAGGAAGTGTAAAGTTGATTAGGATATTGTATTTGAAATAGTAAAAAATTCAATAAAAAATCTGCAAAAAATGCATATTTATTGAAGGACTGACTGGCAATAGTAATCTCTCCATTGATTCTCATTTATCTATCCAACTGTAATGTCTATTTTAGTCTATTAAAAACTGATTTAAAAAATTCATATCGTGAAGTATTTCTTTGCATTGTGAACAATGTTGTTTTGAGAATGTACTTTTAAATATTTATTTTATTATTTATTTATGTCTATCTGTGTGTATGTGTATAGGTGTCTGTGTGTGCATGTGCACATATGTGTGGGTCCTTGCATGCCAGAAGAAGATGTAAGATCCTTGGGAGCTGAAGTAAAGGGAGTTGTCACCCTCTTAATGTGGGTGCTAGGAACCCAACTCCTGTCCTCTGAAGGAGCAGCAAGGGCTTTAAAATTTTTTTATATACTTTTATTGAGTTTTTTGCATTTCATATAATAGATCTTAATCAAATTGAGACCCCTGTCTGTACCTCTGTTCTTTTATATGCATTAAGACCTATATGGTCAAGCATTTATACCTAGATGTCCCTCAGTGCAAGTTCATCCACGGGAGTCTAGCAACCTATCTACAGTTACTCTCTTAAAGAAGATTTACTCTCCTTTACACAGCAGCAATCAGTTGTCAATAATTCCTCTGATAAGGTTGGAGCCTGCTGTCCATTTCCCAATTTCTATACTGGGTTTTTGTCTGATTGAGTCAGCATAGTCTTGTGCACACTGACACCTTTGTTAAGTTCATATGAGTAAGTTCCCAGAGGACTGAAAGTCACTGTGTTCTTATGTTCATGCACCAAGCCTGGGACTTAGAAGCTTTCTTCTCCCTCTTCCACAATGGTTCCTGAGCCATAGTATTGTGACACACAGAGGTCACAACTGGTCAAATTTTAGAGCATAATGGACCGCAGAGTGTGTGTCCCTGGCTAGGACTCCTATAGCAAGTATTCTTAAACACTAAGCCATATCTCCAACCTTAATATTTTGAGAGTTTTTATTGAATATCTTCATAAGACACAGTGGAATAATGGCACCATCGTCTTGTGTATGTTCTTTCTGATATGCAAATGTATGTAAATCTAAATTAATTTCCTATTATAATTGGTTTTGCACAAAAACTCTTACATTGTTTTATTCTTTGGCTAAGAAATTACTAAGCAACATTTGAGTAAACTATGGCTTCTAAAGGAACTTCACCTCTGTGGAGTAGGTCTCAAGATGACTCAGCCCTCATGCCTTCAAAAATGGTTTAGCATTCAATGCTGAATTAAGGACATGGTTTTGTGTAGTCACATTTTGCTTCCCTAGAATAGAAAACATTAGATTTGATTAGCTAGACAACATCATTTGGAAAGAATATTCTTCCTTCATTCTGATGGATTATTTATTAGGAAAATCCTTTTGCTTTTGCCAGAAGTTAGTGTGACTCTCTGCCAGTTAAGGTAGGAGCCAAGTGTCTCAAGCAGTGTCTCTGCTTTGGTAATTTTGGCTGGCTTATGAAGAAAATAGCACAAAGAGCCATGTTAGAAGAGAAGCACTTTTACTTTATTAAAACAAAAATTGTTTTAAAAGAAAATTCTGGACATCATGGTTGAAGAAAGTTGACTGGATTTGGATTCTGTGAACTAAGTGTAATAGAAAAAGGAAGTATTAGCTGTACTCAAGCCATTCTCCAGGAACATATAACTACTTCCAGATAAATAAAACAAAATTTAGATTCTCTTGTAAATGTATGTCATTATTATATTAACAGTTAACTGTTCCAAGAACTCACAATACATCATTTCTCAAGAAAAGGCCCATTGGTCATAAGAACACAAACTCATCTAAATTATTAATAAGTTCTAGAAATAGTCACTGCTTTAAGCAAATTCCATAGTTTCTTAGTCCTCAAATTATTTATTCTCTAGACTTAACAACTATGTTAAACACACACACATACATACACACACACACACACACACACACACACACACACACTTTAGCAATAGAAGCGCTTAAAAATATAAATCGTGAGCCTTTATATATTTAGGCAGGTAGCAGTGGCTTTCCATTAATGTAATTTTCTCTTTTAAATGCAATTTTTTATTTCCTGATTACACAATCCATCAGCCAGAAGACTGTTGAAGCAGGGGTTTGTTATGTAGTTCAGGTTGCTTGCTCGCTCCTCTTTCTTTAGATTTCTGTGTCATGGCATTACACATGTGCACCATCGCGCATAAAAATCTATGAAACGGTGAAGGATCTCAATGTAAACAACATTTGAAAAGCAGCTATTAATGACAAAAAGGCTACTGGCAAATTTTTGCAGTCAGATAATTTATACTTTATTCTAATTTAAGTTGTCAAAACGATCTTGAATTTTGTAGATAATTACATTTAATTTTTAGTGCGATTTTGCTTATTTCATGGCTTATTTTTCATCTTATGTTGTAACATGTAAGTCATAAGGAAACAGGCAGCTTCTTTGTTCACTCAATTTTACATTCTTGACCCTTACAGTGGGTGCAAAGAATACAACTATTTGTATGATAAATTACTGAATATATTTTTGTGTCTAAACAAAGCAGTAATAACAGTGTTGTGAGAATCCACTGCTATCATATCAATCATTTCTCACTAGATAGTATTTTATAAACTCTACAGGTATTATCATATTTAATGTTCATAATTATTTATAATAGGTATTACTATTAGCAAAAAGATTAGGCACATTTCCCAAGATTTCACAAATAGCTTCTATATGGAATTACAGAATTCCATAAGGAGTACTCTTAACTGTGACCACAAATAATCCCTGATTTGTGATAGTTTGACTTTCAATATTTTTACCTTCTGATGATGGAAATGTAAAAAGCTTTAGTAAAAATCATGTTTCAAACATTGGATCTTGATCTTTTCCTGAACTAACAAGTTTCAGTGTAATATTCAAATTTTAAAGAATATTTTATTTATAATTTTTGTTTTATGTGTAGGAGTGTGTTGCCTGCATGTATATAGGTGCACCCGGGTCATGAATTGCCCTCAGAGCAAAAGATTCCCTTGGAACTGGAGTTATGGAAGGTTGTTAACTACCATGTGGATGCTGGGAATTCAACTCTTGTCCTCTGGAAGAAGAGCCAGTGCTCTTAACCGCTGAGCCGTCTCTCTAGTCCCTCAAATTTACATGTCACATTGCATGGTGCAGCTCCAAGTCAGTTGCGCTCTCAGCAGCATCAGAGATCTGTCTGCTATACTTTGCTGTACTCTTAGGTCATGATGTCCATTAAGCTACGTGCGCTGGCTGCATTTTCAACCTGTTGTATTTTCTATATCAGGTGAATTCATTGGCATATAATCACATTGCCAGCTGGGGACATCTCTATTACTTTTTCTCTGAAAGCAGATGAAATAGTCAAAATTAACATTTTAAAATAATGAATCCAATTTCACCAATTTGAATTGCACTAAACATAGAAAATCAGTTTCTTAGTCACATTAGTTACATTTCAAGCTTTCAGCAGCTGCAGGTATAATGGATGTTACACGTGTCAGTGCTGCTACGGACCACGTCTATCACCACAGAAAACTGTATCCAAGTATGTGGTGGTGTGACTCTAGAACACGCATCACTAACCATTTTCTCTAAATGTGTCGGTGTGTAGACTCTCCACTACAGCTTGTTCTCTTGGAACGAGCATAGCACCACCACTGTGACAAGAAACCTGCTGTACAAGGTGGGAAAAGATGAACACAGCTGAGTTTCATTAGCAGCTACTTAGAGACAATGGAATATTTTCATGTAATTGTATATTATAAACATTATACCATCAACAGTTAAAATGTGAGAGCCATTCTTTACTCTTGTTAGACAACAATCATAAGTGCAGAAGTGGGTTTAAGGATTCTGATCTTTAGTCTAGTTCTTTAATGTTTTGCTTCTAAAATGCTTTTCTTTTTATTCTATCTAGACATTTCAACAGAAAAATCATCTGAATTTGGAATGTTAATCAAAATCACTTTAAGGGTTCATTTAATTTTTTTAAAATTTTTTCATTTAATTTAACTTTTACACATAACTACACACTTGATCTTAGCCAAAAGATTGAGAAGTTTTAGCATACTAATTACATTTGATGAAATCTGGTTTTTATTTATTTTCATTTAAATAACATAAATAATTACACATCTCTGAGGAGAATCATGTGCTATTTCAAACAAATGCATTGTTCAATGCTCAAATCCAGGTCAGGTCAGGTCAGTATATTTATTCTCATATTTATCATTTATTTGTAGTGAAAATATTTGAAAACCTCTCTTGTAGCAATTTTGAAATGTAGCACATGTTTTCAGTGTCTCTGATGAACAATAGAACATCAGAACTTGTTCCTTGTGTGGAACTGAACGTGTTTCCTGCTGAGTAATTTGGCAATATTAACACTGCATTAATTTCTAAAGTGATGTGTAGTTAATCATCTGATGACTCACCCCATTAGTTATTGTTCAGTCTGTAATCCATGTCTGGCTTACTGTAGTGTTCTCAGAACATGTCAAAGTTTTTGTCATTGATGGAAACTTGGTCCCCAGTTCTTGAAGTAGTGAGTACATAATCTTAAAATATATACAGCTACTTAGGGTGCAGATAATGTTTCACATCTCATGTAACATTCATAGCAGGCGTTACATAAATCTTCACCATAGCAAACACGCTACAAAATGATGTAACAGTGAAGAATGTAAAGGCAGAGGTTAAGAATAGGGTCTGCATTATGCTCACTCTGAAAGTGACAATATGTGTTTTCCCAACTGTTGTCATTTCTGACAAGAAATAAAAAATGACTTACCATCTTCTTTATGACCTATTTTTAAGTCATTTGCATTACTACATCTAGTGAATGTTTAATATTTGTATTGCATCCTTGTAACTTTTCTACATAGTCACCTCACAGCAAAGAGTTAATGAAGCCTAGCTTTTATTATTTCATGAAAATTAAGCTTGCGTGTTACCAAGCATCTATCTAAAATACCATTAGTAAATCGAGAGTACAGCTTTCCATTTGTTTTTTTTTCTTTGTCCTCTTCATCCTTGGCCTCATTCCTCGTTCTCTTCTTTCTCCTCCTCCTTAATCTTATTTTGCAGGGTTTTGATTGATTCTGGTTCCTCACAAATGCTAGGCAAATGCTTTACTGAGCTGAAACCCAGAGCCTTACTCTAGCTGTTTTCAATGTGATGCCAAAAACTACCCTTTATCTTAGCTTCCACATCTGACCCTTTTCACAAGAAAAAAAATTATGTTACTTGGAGGCATATGTGTTTATTAGCAGCCATGATTTCTCAGTATTCATATGGTTCTTGGAATTTGAACTCTTACCCTTTATCCTTTGAGCTTTCTGTCCATGTCTCTTAGTTAATATAAATCAAACCTTTTAATGATTTTAAACCTTGATAAAATCTATTTTAATTTTATCCTTTGGCATACATATGGTTTTATCATGCATTGAAGACAAAAGCAATTTTGATTAATAATGACATGAAAGTGCTTCTTTATTTTTACATAAAGAAAATAAATCTGTATTGAATATTTGATACTTTAGGACCAAGGGAATCTTCATTATTTTTCAATGTTACCTCATATTTTGATGTTGCAGTCATTAGTGCTGATGATGCTTTTCATAAGAATTATACATAAAATGGTAGACTTGGGCTTAGGGGTATTTCAGAAATTGTCAAAAATTTTGCCCTAATCCGATGTCAAGATTCATTTAACAATTTTTTGAATGTGCATATATGTGGTGTGCGTACTTGTTTGTATGCATGTTTACATGTATATAGGGATACTGTGTGTAGATATGTTTTAACATGTATGTGTGTACTTGTGGAGGTTACAATTTGATGTCAGAGATTTCCCTTTTAATTTCTCTATACTACTTATTGAGAAGGAGTCTCTCATTAAACCTGGGGCTCATTGATTCAGACTAGCTTTCCCTAACGATCCTTTGCCTCTGCCTCCCTGGTTCTAGATTTCAGGCAGCAGCTATGTTTTTCAGTTTTCATGTGGGTTCTTGGGATCTGAACTCTTACACTTGTTTGACAAGTTCTTTATCCTCTGAGCTTTCTGTCTAGGCCTCTTAGTTAACAAGTTTACTATTGTGATACTCAAGTCAACAAGTTAAATAAACATTTTTTTAAAAAAATAAAACATTCTAACACCATAAAATCCAAAGATACACTTATTTGATTCATGTTAATGAGAAATTGTAGTAGAAAAAATATTAGAAGTCTTTGTTTTCCATTGTTTTTGTAGAAATAGAAAACCAAAATACTGGAACTCTCTTTTAAATTTTTTTAATTTTTGAGAATTGTATGTAAGGCTCTTGTGTTTTCATCCCTCCCAGTTTCACACCAATTCCTACGATGTCTCACACTCTCTCTCATCTCTTGTTCTATTCTCTTATTGTTATTGTTACATGTACACATATGGTTAAAACACTGAAATTTTTAAAACACATCAGGTTTGCAACTGAGCTGAGGTATTCCTGGTAGCATTTTATTGTGCTGTTTGAGGGGACAGAATACACAGTGAGAAGTGAGCATGTTGTGTGTTGTGTATTCAAAGACAGTGTTTAATTGAGGTCCTGTGATGCAATATGGGTGACACTTCCACAAACATGTCAGATGCATTCTGTGTTTGATTGTGAATTAATTTTTGATCATGGAATATTCAGAAACATGTTATTGCCAAAATTTTCATCACCCCAATATTGATTTACATAACTCATAAAGAGTTACCATCCAGAGTTTAGGAAGGTCGGTTCTAGATCATGAAGTGACAGAATGTGATGGTCATTAAAAATCAGAAAATGCTTGTAAATTATTAAGAGATTCTACTGTGTGTCAAGGACAAGAAGCAGGTGACCTGAGGAATCATACTAGGACAGCAAGATACTATAATTTTCTATGACTTTAAAATTGGATCTTTAAGCATTCATATAGCTACTTCAATACTCAATGTGGTGTGTACCTCAGCTCTGGAAGAAAATGGAGGCAAAATGCCAGTCCCATATACAATCACTTTAACTTAGAAATATTCTGAGAAACATATTCTTAGGTGGATTTATCCTCATGAATTGAAGAGAATACTTACACAATTATGAAAGATATGACCTTACTAAGCAATGTAGTTATATAGTGCTGCCATCATATATGTGGCCCATCATTGACCAAGACCTTTTTAGGGTACATCTGACTATACTTGTGCAGTACCATGGTGAAGAAGATAACAGTTATAATATGTTATATCTTGATTGTGGGTCATAGCATAGCATGAATATCATTACAGCCTAAGTCTCAGATACAATCCCAACAAATTCTAACAGCTGAGACCACTAAAAACTGATTTTGAACAAATGTTTAAAATATTGATCATTGACAGATTATACAAATTATTGGGAAATTTCTTTATTGAAATGTATGTGGGGCACACAAAGAGCAGATTCTGTAATAGAATTGAGGAGGTGGATAAAATAAGAGTCAGGACAATGAAGAAGCATGCTAGAAATGAATGTGGAGTCATATGAAAGCACTCAGGGATGGTATTCGTATCAAAGACACTGAGATTAATGTGATGTCAAAATATAGCAACTGAACTGATAACTGTTACATGACACAAACTGTATTATGAGTAAAAAGAAGAAATTCTAGATGATCTTTTGTTTTAACTGGAAAATTGAAATTAATATTTCATGGAAATAAAAATGAAGCAGCAAAGGATTTATCATTAATTTCATTTGAAACGTATGGAACTGGATACTTATCCATGATTAAGAATATTTGACAGTTCAATAAATACATTTTATATTAGAATATTTTATACTCAAATAACTATTATTTTGACCGGAAATTTTTGTCACGCTTAATCAAAGATTGTTAACTATAGTAAAGAGAGTTATGTAAAGATACAAGTACATGGAATAACTTCATTATAAAAGAGATAATGTGCATATTGTCTACACTTAATAAATTGATGTGAAAATATTCACAATGAGATGCAATTTGTGGACATCTTTTTAAACCTCATTTTGCTGGGTACATTTTATTAGATATCATCTGAACACTTGTTATGGCTTTAACAAGATATTATGGGATGAAAGAAAAATTAAGTTTGAAGAAATAGAAAGATTCCTAGTTACTGAAATTTGGATTCCTTGGTTGACTTAGTTTTGAAATTGCATTTTATATACATACTCTTATTCTCATAGCTATGGCACGCATAGAATGTTAAAACACAGATAGTTATATAACTAATTATCTATATATTTATCTATAAAAATATAACTAATCATGTGACTAAAATAATCAAGAATCACTTTCAGTGATGGTCTGGATTTGTTCTTGGAAATGCTTTCTTATACATTTGCCAATTCAATGATCAATTACATTTTAGATATCAATGCTTTTTACAGTATATAAACAATCTTGATGTCATAAATTAAATATATCCAAACACAGTCCATAACTTATCATATATATATAAATATATAATATAAATTTAGACCCCTCCCCATCCATGCCCCCTATAACGCCCCTCCACCAGAAATCATGCATTCTGTCATATATATTAAGTCCTTTCCAGTCAAGACTTTATACCAGATAATACCAGTTCTTTGGTGCAAGTTCATTCACCAGAGTCTAGTCAGCCTACCTAGATTCTTCCCCTTAAAGACTATTCACTCTCCTGCATCCAACACTACTTAGTTGCCAATATTTCCTAGGCCTGCTGCCCATTTTCCTTATGCTTCGCAGGGTTTTGCCTAGTTGAGTCAGCGCCAGTCTTGTTCACGCTCCCACCATTGTTGCAAGTTCATAGAGCAAGTTCCCAGTGGCCTGAAAGCTTCTATTTCCTCATATTCATGCACCAAACCTGATTCACACAATCTTTCCACCCCCTCTTATGCAATGGTTCCTGAGATGTGGGTGAATGAGATTTAATATAGGAGAAGGGCACTGTGCAGTCTCTTATTCTCTAAAACTTAGCCAATTTTGGTCTTCTGTGTGCATCACATTTTATTGTGTGAGGAAGCTTCATTGGTGAGAGGTGAGGCATGTACCTCTCTACCCCCTGTTCCTCTGTGTTCTATGAGCCTTAGGCATAGCAGTTCCTGTGTCGATGTATCATGTAGGGCTGGGCATTTCTCAGATATATAGTCTCTGCGTGTGACCAGTTATAGGACTCTGTAAGAGTCTTCATCTGCTACAAAATGAAGATTCTTCGATGAATGATATACAGTATAGTTATCTGTAATAAGGATCCATATTTGGCAGATAGTAAGAAGTTTCATTTTTAGGGATACGCTAGACATGGCATTTTCTCTAGGATGGATGACCTCTCCAACCATGTGTATTTGGTTATATTTACAGTACCATCCATGAGTTCCCTCCCGCTAAGAGGGTTTTAAGTTTTAAGAGCATAATATGATGATTGTCTGAAGTTTGCAATATAACATATGTCAGCTTACCTGAATAGATATAAATGAGCTTGCATTTACTCAAGACATTACTAAGTCTTGGTTAATAATATATGTAAAAATTACCCCAGAAAGCAGATTTCATGAAAGAGGCAAACAGAAAAATTTAATTTCTAAAATGCTCTGTTGGTTCTATATTATCCAGTTTCAAGAGGAATTTTACTTTAGACCTTATACAGTTTTAAGGTTCCTGAGGTTTAGTTCAAACTCTGGTACACAGACACAGACAAGCATAGTAAAGCCAAGTTGCATTGTGGTGACCTGTCCACGAAGGAAGTGCTAGTGTAAAAGTTCAACACGTTTATATAATTGCCTGTAAGTCATAAATCATGTGGACCTAATTCACTAAAAATGAACAGTACTCCATTAATGACTAATGAAACTTTATGCTTTATATTAAAACTTAAAGAAGAAATGAAATGTTCTGTAACAGATATTTTCTCTTGGGCGTACTTTTCTCTATTTTTCCAATAACTATTTCCTAGATTTAAGAAAGTACATTTTTGTTCTGATTGGCTTCCCCAGTGCTTTCAGGGTCAGAGAACTTTTTGAGTAGGGATGGAAACTTGGGATGTTCACGGTAGCTGCCCTCAAATTTGATGGCATACTTTCATCTAAAATTTTACTGCAAATGTTCCAAAATCTTATGTCATTGATTAAAACTTAGTTGGATTGTGTCTGAAACAGTAGATATTTTCATATTAAATGATTGAGAGTCCCTAGTGATTTATTGCCACTGGGAATAAAATTCCTCAAGTGATTCACAATTGCTATAGAATGTGTATTTTAACCATGTAATTGGTTTTATAGCCAAGTTTTAAATCATCACTTCACCCTCACTCATCTTTTTTAAGCATGATTCAGCAATGTGTATTCCCTTAAACAGGTATGCTCCAGGAACTTCTCCACGATATTCCTACCAGAGACCTACCTTTCTCTATGTCTGAATCACTGTTTTTCTTGCTTAAAATCTTTCCTTCTCTCTTTCTCCTCCTTCCTTCTTTCCTTCCTTCCTTCCTTCCTCCTTGATTCCTTCATCTTTTTCTCTGTTTTTCTTTTAAAGAATTTTCCTAGACTATTTTCAGAGCTTATTTTGAATTCCAACTTCTATCAAGGTTTTTTTTTCTAAAGTATCATACCCATTAGTGGTTTATTTCTACTAAAAATGCTCAAAATTTATTGCTTCTTTTAACCTTTTTAATATTGAAATAGGTTTTGTTGAATATAAATGTATCCTCTATGCATGCTCTCTTATTTTCTATAGAAACAAAAAATCAAGAGAATCTATAGCTCACAAGCATACATAAAAAGTAAGAAAAATGTCTATATGTAGCCTCTTGCTATCAGTATGTGGATTTTGTACAAACACTATTGTTTGGAGTCACAAGACTTTTTGAGTCCATTATCTCCGCTTGAATCACCATTCAGAGATTTACTTGTAAGAAGGAATTTCTTGGAATTCAAAAATTGTCTATTAAGAGTTCAGTGTAGAAACTAATATTGTACTTTGTAAGAAAAGGTGAATGAAAAAGACAGACATTTGTAGTTGCAAAGTGTTTATTCTAGGTTTAGAAAATAGTTTGCATGTTCCAGTAGGAAACCACCATTATTAAAACTGAAGAGCAAAGTAGCTAAAGGCAGAGAGTCATAGTCAAGCCCTGGTTAATTGTATCTGATAATGGATTAATATCTAAGATACAGCATAAGGGATTAGAACAACTCAATAGAACAACAACACAAAAGCAAATGACCTGATTTTATAATGGGCAAATTCATGAATAAGAATTTCTCAAAAGATGATATAGGAATGGGAAAAATACATGAGTCAATATTCAGCATCACCAGTCATCATAGTAATGAACCATGATGAGGTCGTACTCATTAAGATGATGATCATCAAAAGGACAAATGGTAACCAGGGCTGGCAAGGATGTGATAAGAAAGACACACTTGCACACTAACAGACTGCAAGTTAATGCAATCATTAGGATAGTACTATGAACATTACTTAAAAACACAATAAACAAGAAAACAAGTCCACTTCTGAATATATACCCACAACTTGAAATTAGTCAGTTAAAGGTATTCTATACAATAATACTAATTGCGGCATTATTCACTCTATTGAAAATAGGGACTAAAACTAAGAATCCATCAAGTAGACAATGGATAAGGAAAATGTACTCTGTGTATACAATGAAATACATGTGTATCATGATTTCTCTCATGGTGAGGCCTGGCCTTCAGCCTCACCCCACCCCCAGGTTTGAACCGGCTGAACAGATAATGTTCTTTAGAGAAATTAGTTTATTCCATGTTGTTTACAAGTGATTCATCCCCAGGGAGAGAGAGACAGAGATTTCGTATGACAGAGTCTGCATTTTGATCACAAGTGCCCCCAGAACTCTGGAACATGAACCCAAGACGGAGACCTGGTACTGCACCTGCCTCTCTCTTTCCATCCTTCCCTGTGTTTCTGCTAAAACTTCTCCACTTAAGTTATTGGTTAGTTGGCTATTAATCACATTTGGAAATCCATTCCTCATAGCAGACAGAGAGAAAACCGCTTTTCTATGCAACAACATGTCTGTCTAGAAAAGAAAGTTTGGTCCTCTGTGACAATGAAAATGAACTTGGAAAATATAACACTAAGTTAAATGATACAGATAAATATGGCATGATCCTAATTATATATCTATGACACAACAGTTTGATATTTAGGAACAAATATAAAGATAATAGCTAACAGAAGATGGGCAGAGATATTTAGAGGGATTGGCTAAATGTTACTCAACAGACACACAATTTCAGTTAGAACATAGAATTAGTTCAAGATACTTATTGTATATATTGATGGCTATAATTAATAACAATAATTTTATATATGAAAATTTCTAAAGGAAAAAATGTAAGCCTTGTCATCATCCTGAAATCTTTTAAGTATGTGTAGATTAAAACATTCTGTACACTGTAAATATATGTAATTTCACTTGTCAATTAAATATTAATTTGGAAAAGAACTGCTTATCTGAAACAAAATTCACTGGAGCCACAAACTGGCAAGAACACTTAACAATGATTTTGACAAATTGCAAATTGCAGATGACTGAGTGTATATTAGCTTGATGGTGATCACTTTCTGGGGACACAGTATTAAGAAAACACCAGAATTTCTAGGAAGCTAGCCAGGTTCCACGCAAGCAAGAGTCCCTCATGTATCCAGGAGAAAAGGAGACAGTTAACCCCAGTGGAATATGATCAGAATGCTTTTGAGGTGAAAGATTCATCTTTCTTCAAGAGAAACAATCAACTTATCTTTGCCCCCTTTAGCTTAAATTTTCATCTAAGGAAAATGAAAGAAAAATGAAAACTAAAAATAATTTTTGTGGGTCACAATTCCCCTAAACTTATCAGATTTAGGCCCCTTATTAGATTAAAATCTAATAAGTTGATTAATTATTTCTCCTCTTACATACCAATTATATGAGTTTTTCAGGACTGTCCTAACAAAAATCACACAAAGTAGCTTAAATAATAGTAGTTAATATTTTCACAGTTATGGAGAGTGGAGGTCCAATGTCAAAAGGTTGGCTTGTTTGGTTTCTCTTGTTTTCTGGCTGGGTCCTAGCATGGTCCCTCCTCTCTGTGTGCATATCCTTCATTTGTCTTCCTTACTAGGAAAAAGCTCATACTCGATTCACATGTATAAATCCATTTTATCTTATCCCTTCAAATCTCTGTCTCCAAAATTGGCATATTATTAAGTGTACTATGGGATTAAAGTTCAGCATAAACATTTGAGTGGGAAGGCACAATTAAGTGGGTGATTTTGTTATTTTGTCACAGTGAAGAGAAAACTAACTAATAGAAAAGCTGGTGTTGAGAAGTGGTTCTATTAGGGTGATAAACCTGAACATGTGTTTCTCAGGTCTCTGGAACTGGTTTGTCAAAGGAATGTGGAAGATTGTGGAACTTTGAGTTACACAAATCCTTGAACACTGTAAGTAGCACTTAATGAGCCATTCTGCTGGGAGCTTGTAAGACACGAATGGTAAGTGAAATATGAACATAGATATGTGGCTCATGAAGTTTCAGGGAGAAAAATAACCCTATCAAGAACTGGGCTAGAAGACATTCATGTGATATTATGGCAAAGATTCTGGCACCATAAATATAGAAAGGAACCATGGGGGCATTGGTGAAGAAAGGCCTCGAGAGAGGAGGATAGTAGGATACAGTCATTATCAAAGGAGAATGGGAAAGTGAGGATGGAGGAGGAAATGATGTCTGGTTGGAGAGAGAAGAGATACATTAATACTTAGGTGGTGTAATAAGCCAAAAGGAAGTGTATTATTTCATAAATGTACTGTAAAACAAATATAAAATATAGGTGTGAGTGTATGTGTATAGCTGAATGCTATATTTAAAAGATCACAATGCCAGTATTTCTAGCTCCAGGGGATCTGGCACCCTCTTCTGATCTCCGTGAACATTGCATGACACAGTTACACTTACACATATGCAGGAAATACACTCATACAGATAAATTAAAAATAATAAAACATAATTTTAAAAGGATGTTGGCTAGAGTAGTCCAAGAAAAATCTCAAATTAATAAATGTTATTTTAAAAGAACTTGAAAACAAGATCCTATTGGCATACTTTGAACTTAGGACTTGGAACAATTAAGCTGAAACTGGTTTGGTAGCTTCCTCCCTGAAAACTATCATACTATCAGAAGATGCTATGCAAACCGCCAAGGAAGAAAACCAAACAATGTTCCTACCTACCTACAAAGCCTATGAACCACAAGGAGTGCCTAGAAAAATTTCTCTTTTGGTACAATAGTGGAACTTTTGTCTTAGAGTTAATTAACAAAGGTCTAATTGGACATAAAGTTAATTCAGTAGGAGAGAATTAATGCATGATACTGTAAACATAGCCATGTGCATTTGGTTACAGAGAGGACTGAGCCCCTAGAGAAAAACCTACTTCTGTCATATTCCTAGACAAAAGTAATTTCTTAGTATATTCTAAATATGTATTTTTATATGTACAGACAAGTATATATCTTGCCTCTCCTCAAATAAGCTTCTTTTTTTTCCAGCATATGGAGACCATTACAAAATTCCAGAACTGGTCAAAATATAGAGAATAAGTGACTGTGAGGTGACTAGAATTAAGTATTTTATGTTACGATACAACCTTCACACCTAAGACGCAGGGAACATTTCAGAAAAGGAAGCAGAAAGATTGTGGGAGCCAAAGAGGTGAGACACCTGCTGTTACTTAAGGTATTCTAGATATAATAGGAAAGCTGTACCAATGAAATCTCCACAGAAAGCCAATCTAACAAGATTGGCATAATTACAAAACCAGCTGACATGTCAAGGTGGATACAGGGAAGTTCACTGAAACTTCCGCAAGATGAGGACATAGAGTATGTGATTGAATATGAAACAAAGCAATATGAACTTCTATTTTATAGAAATCTGGGAAAGAACATGAAGTAAGAGAACATGAAATTAGAACCCAAGTCAATCTCTTTAAATACGAAAAAGGAAGGAATCAGGAGTTAGACAAACACAAAAATTGTAGTTAATATCAATGAAACAAAAAATATTTCTGGGTACATATAAATAAAGTTCATTTTTTAAATTGAAGTTTTGCAATTTCATACAATACAATGTGATGGTGTTTAGATTCCCTCCTTCCTCCACACCTACCTACACTGACCTCCACACAATTTAATCAACATATATATATATATATATATATATAATATGTGTGTGTGTGTGAGAGAGAGAGAGAGAGAGAATAGGACTATAGAATATGATTTGTGTCCCCCCAGTGTCCTTCAGTGTGTCAGTATAAATCTATCCACTGGTCCCACCGAGTCCCATCCCTATAGACACTGCCATTATTCTTTCCAGAAGACATCAACTGCAATATGTTCCTGACATTAGGTTGGGATTTCTTACCTACTTCCCTGTGTCTATGTATTTTGTCTGGTTTGAGCTTGACTAGGACTTGTGCATGATGTCAGCACTGCTGAGTTCAGCTGTCTGGAAGAATCTTTGTGGTAATCTAAGTCCTCCAATACTTAAATCTTTCTGCCTCCTTTTTTGCACTGATCCATATGCCTTGTGAGGCAGAGCTTTGAAATATCTGTCCTGTTCATGAATAAGCACTCTGTGACTTGTTTTCCGCACATTGGCTAATTGTGGGTCACTGTGTTAATCACCCTCTGCTGCACAAGGAAATTTCTCTAGTGTGAGTTGAGACATGTTCATTTTAATTGTAGAGGTTGTATTGAATATGTGTCACTTAGGGTTAAGCGTCTTACAGACACTCATTCCCTCTCTGCATTTGACAAGTTCTAGAATTCTTTAATAGTCTCTGTCTGTTGCAGAATGATATGGATGAAAGGTACACTTTTCTATAAACCTGAGGATACATATTTAGAATAAATTACATTGCTCTAGGGATGTAGAAAGGTAGGTTTTTGTCTAGGAACTCTGACCTCTCCAGTCATGTACTTGGCTATGTTTACAGCACCACACATGAGTTGTCTCCCATTCAACAGGCCTTAATTCCAATCAGAGAGCTGGTGATTACCCACAAGATAAAAAGTGCCACTGATGTGCCAATATAGTTTGCTGTATCAGTCATTGCTGTGTTTATTAGACTTTAAAGCTGGGTTTGGAGCATTGATTGGTTTTCTCACTTAGCATCCTGTGTAGCATCCTCGATGCTGAGTAGTCATTGTTGTTTTTTAGGCTTCACAGCTGGGTAGGACCATTGATTGGTTTTCTCCCTTGGCAGTTTGCATAGTATCTTCTGATACCATGCGTGCAAGTCTTTAGGGAGGAGGTTTCCTGGTCAGTGCCAGCTAGAGTGCTCTAGGTCTTGTGTGCAAAGTGTGTCCTGTCTTCTGCAATAGGGTCTTACCTTCAAGTTCTGGTGGCAATCAAGGGCTGTGGCAATAGCTTGTGTTATTTTGCATTCTTTTTGTACTACCCTGACTGACAACTCAAAGGGAGGTTTCTCTTACCCCATACTGTGTTTTTATTATATAGCCTTCAGCTATACATCTATACTCATGTATTTATGTGTAATTTTCAGTAGGATTTTGAACTAATACATTTCCCTCTGGTTTTTGCATGCCTTCTAAGAATTTTTATAAAATTTATATTTTATTCAGCTAAGAAAAGAAAAACACAAAATACCATCATTATAAATAAGAAAGTCAAAATCAGATGATCACAATATTATTTTTGGAGTTGCTAAGAAGGTAGGATGTCCTATAGGCCCTAAGACAATAGTGACAATTGTCATTGATCTTGATTACCTTCCAGAACTTGATGGTAAGACCCTATTACTGAACACACTACATGCATGAATCATAAAACAAAAAGAAATCAAACTTGCACTGAACTTAAAGATTCATCTCTACCAGTCAGCTTCCACAGTGCTGGAGGTGGTATACATGCTACCAGAAGATAAAGTAATTATCAACCTTACATGGCTATGAACCATGTAAGCTATAATACTAACTGGCCTGGCAAGATATTTCCACTGAGTAATATTGACATGAATGTTAAGGGAGTGATTACTACTTTCTTTTTTTGTCTGACTGATGTTCTATTGCATCAGTAGAATTGACTGAGAACCTAAGATATTTATTTTTTATTATTTATTTATTTTCATATTTTTATTGAGTGTTTGTACATTTCATATAACAGGTCTTAATCAAATTAAGACCCTTCCTTCATTCATGCCCCCAAAACACTCCCCACCAAATTTCATGCATTCTTTTATATGTTAAATCCTGTCCACCTAAGCATTTGCACCTAGATGCCTCTCTGTGTAATTCATCCATTGGAGTCTTGTCAGTCTATCTAAAGTCACTCTTTAAAGATGATGTACTTTCCCTCACCCAGCAGTAATCAGCTGCCAGTAATTCCTCAACTAAGGTTGGGACCTGCTGCCAAGTTCCCCAGTACAATGTTGGTTTTTTGTCTTGATTTAGTTGACATGGGTCTTGTGCTTGCTGTCACTATTGCTGCAAGTTCATATGAACAGAAATGTTCAGGCCCCTGGGCTCAACCACCTTCTAATTGGACTCAAGGCTTACTCCACATCTTTATACTCCCGCTAGAGAAGCTTCTCCTTGCAGTAGATGGGGATTGCTATAGAGACCTACAAATGAACAAAAGACAGAAAATAATAAGACTATGGAAAACTCAGTCCTAAATGGGACTCCTGTGTTAAACTCTCTCTTCTCAAGGTTCAGGAATTATTGCAGAAGAGAATGCAGAAAGATTGTAAGAGCCAGAGGTGGTGGACAACTACAAAGACAAACTGTTCTCCAGACAGCAGGTCTGTTGTATACGTGCACTTACAGCAATTGTGACAGGATGATCAAACTATAAGTTGAAGCAACACAAAGTCTTAGCACACAGGCGGGAGGTAGGTAAATAGCCTCCATCCTAGCTGAGGAGCTATTAGTAATTGATAGAGGGAGTCAGTTTTATATTACTTAAGGGTATATTGCTATGTAGATGGGCCAGGCACCAGGGGATGGACCACACACAAGAACATTTGGGCCTAAAAGAAATAATAGAGGCCATGAAGTCTGGTGGGGGGATGATATTAGGAGGGTGTGGAAACGAGGAAGGGCTCTGAGCATGATCAATATATAGTATATAAAATCCTCAGAGTCACTATAAGCATTCTTTTAAAAATCTAAAAATGAAGATGGGAGTTAAACACTGAAACACCTTCAGGTCCAAAACATAGATCTTGTTCACTAAGATCTTAGGACTTCTGCCGGGTTGGCAGTCTCTAATATTGATAGCTGTATGTGTAATTATTGGTGTGGCACGATAAAACTGAATTTACCTCTGTAATGTTCTCAAATGCAAAATCCCAGTCTAATTACAATTTAAAAAATCAGACACATTAACATAAAGGAAGAAACTACAAAATGCTTGAGTACTATTCATCTCAAACTCTTGCCATCACACACACATGCAAAAGTGTGACTTACAAGGCTCTTGGGAACATGCTCATATGAACTTACAGCAGTGATGACAACATACACAAGATCCATGCAAACTCAGTTGAACCCAAACCAGCATAGCACTGGGAAATGAACAGGAGACCACAGCTTTTGTAAGAAACTATCGGCAACTGATCACTGCTGGGTGAGGGAGAGCTGATCTTTTTTAAGGGGTTGATACTAGACAGGCTGAAGAAGCTCCAGTGAATGAACTCAGACTGTATATATTTCCAGTGGTGGAACATAGGTGTGCAGATAGGAAAGCAGGGGCTAAATATGATTAGGATATATTGTAGGAAATCCACAAAACTCAAGAAAATATTAAAAAAAATAAAAAGTATATGAGGCTTAAAAAAAAGTGACCACCTGCCAGAGCCAAAGAGAATCTATGAATAAAGACATAGTGGTACTTGGGCAGTTTCTGGAGTCAGCACACATACATTTGGTTAAAACTAAGAAACTCTAATGAAATGATAGACTTTAGTTAACAATATGCATTTACTTATCAACTGCAAGAAATGACCATGTTAATTCAAGTGGCTATTATTAGGAGGGCATCGATTGGGGGACTCAGAACTATCAAAATTTTCTACTAAAGTAGTTCTGAAAATACATTTTATATTTTAAGAAGCTGCCATGTATTAGTGGAGGGTTCCAGGTAAAGTACTCCACCTCTGATCACCTCAGCACATAAAGCATCACTCAGTCTCTCTAAACCAGTTTCCACCTTGATGTCAGGTTAATGGGTAATCTATTATCGTTCTTTTCTCTTTTTTGAAGTGTTTATTCTGGAACTGTTGACATGCTAATGTTGTTTCTTCCTTTGCAATTTTTAAAAGTTATGTCAGAAATTTACACTTTGAGTTGGGGACTTCCATTGTATTTGAAAAATGCCATTAAAATATTTGAAGAGAACATACAATTTATATTTAGAGATAACAAAGCAGAACAGTATTATTTTAGTATGGAATATTTGTAAAGTCATTCTCTCTCTCTCTCTCTCTCTCCATGTATGCATTTTTATTTTGATGTTGTCCATAAGTCTTACTAATTATGCCAATTAATTTCTTCATTATATGCTATTTGATGCATTACTATTTACTCATTGAATGTGTCGTTTCTATTAAAGGGTTATTATTATTTTTAATCCTACTGAATTTTCCATTAATCGTTTCTATTAAATGGTTATTATTGTTTTTAATCCTACTGAATTTTCCATTACAATGAAAGGTTTAAAAATATAGAAATATTTTCCTCTTTTGGTGAGTGGAATTAAATTCAGGGACCTTTGGTCTGCTAAATGTGTGATTTACCAGTCACTTATACCCATGTTTCAGCAAAATGTTTATATTCTAATAGTATGCAATGTTAGAATATTTAATTAGTTTAAATCATCTTTTTAACTAATTGTTATCCATCTTCTCTAGAGATGGAATTAACTTTTCTGCCAATATTAACATTTGCCTGTAACTAATGTAAGTTTTAATTTATTTCAAATATGCCATAAGCTCTATCAGATTTCCATCTTTCCCCTGAATTCAAAGCAAATATTGTAAATTATTATTAAGTATAATATTTTATTGTAATCAGGTTGATTGTTTTATAACCAAACTGAGGAATTACTATTTGGCCTTGTCTTAATACATAACTTTTATGAACTTAAGGCAATATGTTAGCTCCAATAATGAGGTAGCCATAATTTGTCTTCTTTTAAATTTATTTTTTGTGAATTTTATTCAACGTGTTTTGATAGGATTTCCTCTCTATTTTCACTCTCTTTGATATCTCCTTCCCAATTTTATGTACTGTTATATGCAAATTTGGCTCTGTAGTTCTTACAGTTAAATGTGTCTCCTCAAATGCCTTTCAGTGTAGGTCCAAGAGTCACACCGTTAGAACTGACTCTTATCCAGCAGCCATTGGTTGCGGACAGTTCCTCCGGTACTGATGGGGTTTCTTACCATTTCCGCACTTCTATGCTGTGATTTTGTCTGACTTGATCTTACATGGGACTTGTGCATGCTCTAACCATTGCCATGAGTTCTTATGAGTAACCTCCCATCTCTCTGGAAAACCTTTTTCTTGAGGCTCTTTCAGTCTGTCCACCCCTCTTCAATGTTCCCTGGGCTGTGGGAGGCAGAGTTTTGATATCAGTGTTCAATTCAGGGATAAGCAGTCTTCAGTCCCTTTATTCTGTACACATTGACCAGTTATGGTTTTCTGTGTTAATCACCATCTGCTCCACAAGGAAGTTTCTCTGGTGAGAGTTAAGAGGTGCGTTAATTTATGGGTATAACAGTAAATCATTAGGTATCCCTTTAATACTAAATCTTAAAAAAAAATGCTATTAGGCTTTCCCCTATGGCCTATGGCCTGGCTAGCTACAGGTTTCTAGGTCTGGTATTAATGTGAAGGAGGGGATCCATCTTAAGAGGCAGACTTATTCCAATTAGAAAGTGATTGTTTACTCCCATATTAGTCATGCAATTATTGCACCAGAGGACATATCTTTCCAGGCCAGATATTATTGTAGCTCCCAGGATTCATAGCTTGGAATGGTTGATGATTACTCTTTAGGCAGCATGCATGGCACCTTCAAGCACTATGAAAGCTAGTTAGTAGAGAGGAAGCTTTGAAGTCAGAACCATCTTGATTTATCCCTGTAATGATAATTCATTCACTTATTAATAGTTGCTTGCTTTTTATTTCTTAATAGAAACTGTACTGAGTCAATAAAATTCTTATTATTCTATTTTAATCAGTGATAAATCTGTATTATTTTGATCTATGTTTTCATTTTATAATTGTCTAGAGTTGTTTTTGTTACTGTCCTTGACACGTTTGGGAGAATAGACTATACTCTCACTATAGTACAAATGTATAGTTTCCCCACCTTTATTCTAGTCTTCCAAATATTTTTATGAGAGAAAGAATATGAGAAAAAAGCTTAAAAGTCATTTTGGTCATGGTAGCTTATCCTAAGGGTTTTTTTGTTGTTTGTTTGTTTTCTTTCTTCTCATTCATTCAATAAGTGTAGTGATCATGTAGCCGTGAAAGTGATGGATATTTATTTTTCATTTGTGTTTGTTTTACAGATTTCTAGTTAAATAACCACCAGGACTTAAAAGGCCTGGTATTGGTCAAACATAAAGTGATGAAATATAAATCATAAACTGATAATTAGAATACTAAATACATGTTCAAACCATTAATCATCTTAGAAAATATAAGCCGAATGGAAATACATTAGTCAGATTCTAAAGCTAAAGGTAGGTTAGCTATGTGCCATGCTAGCTACTTTAAAAAAAAAAATCTGACAACACTCAGATCCTTATTTTATTTTATTTTTCAATACTTGTGATCAAACCTGAGACTTTGCACAGCACACTAACAGTTGCTACATTCTCTGTTTTAGACCCATGAGCATATTTCCATGATGAACTAACACATGGCCACAAAGAATGTAAATGCTGCTGGTTTTTACATTAACATGTTAACTAATGGGAATGGACAAAAGGTTTTTACTAGCACTGCATGAAAGTGAAGTTTTGCTCACCAGGCATTTGATCCAAGGTTAACATGCAAGGAGGCAGTGGCTAAGGGAATTTGTTTTCTCTATTGTTTTGAGAAAGATGTGTAATGTACCAATGCTGCACTAACGTTTTCCTGCTCTCACAGATTAATTGTTACTTCAGTCTTAGAAAAGTTTCAGCTTTTGTGTGCGTTTAACTGCCTAGAAAGAGATTACCAAACTTGACAGAAACCTGGTTTTTGTACCTCTCTGAATAGAGATAATATATCATCTCCAAAGTTTCCTGTTTCAACTTGTCTACACCTATCTATGGAAGACATAAATATAATGATGAGAGACACTCATATGTCTACTCTCACAGTGGCAGCCAATATTTTGATATAGTCATATTTTGAGTAACTTCTATAAACACAAGAACATATGTTTTCTGTTATCACTGAAGAGAATACATTGTAGAGTCATTTTTAAAAAGCAAACCTATTGAACATAAATATTTGTCTTCATCATTCTTTTCCTATACCTTATTTTGTAAAAACTCCCTTTTGAATATTAAAGAGTTATTTTAGTGGTGGAATGTCTCAGCCCAACTCCTGTTTTAATAATAATACCTTAGAATGGGTAATTTATAATGAATACATTTATTAGCTCTAAGATTTTTAGCATAGGAAGTTCAAACGCATGGCCCTAATATCGCTGGTGAGGCACTTCTTCCGTCATCCTAATAGAGCAAAGGGCTTCATGATCTATTGTTTTGCTTTTCTAAACATCTCAATAATAGACTTAACCCATTTCAGTGCACTGTAGCCACATTGTTTATATCTTCTTGTTACATTGACCTCCTGATCTTTGTATAATATTAGTCTAGCTTTATTTCTTTCTACACTTTAAAATTAAAGTATGTTTTATATGTTATAAAATACCTATGCCCCTGATTTATTTTACTTAGCAATCAATGGCTTAAAAAAATCCTTTGCTTTCAGTCAATGTACTTCCTTAAAAGTGAAATGAGTTTCTTATAAGCAGAATATCATCAGACCTTTTGCTTTTAATATTCCTTCATTTATTCTATGTCTTTAGATTGGAGAGTTTAAAGTGCTACTTTCAAGAAATTATTGTTGATTTAGTTGTTACTGCCATTTTATTAATTATGTTCCATGTGTGTTGTAGGTGCATTGCTGCTTTCTGATCTTCCTGTCTTCCTTCGGTTTGCTCTCGTGCTATACATGTTTGTTATAGGAAATTTTCAAAATGGTGGTAAGCCTTAGTTATAAAGGAGGAATCCTTGATTTTCTTGGTCTTTATTTGATTTCATGATGCATATATTTAAAAGTTAAGAATTATATACGTCAATAAACTTCAGTGTTATGGAAAGAATAAATCTCAGATTTTCATGAAAGAAATAGTCACTTATTTGAGTTGCTGAATAGGTAAACTTAATTTATCATACCGCATTATATTAAACTTTTATCACTTTGTATTCCACAAATATATACAACTATTATTTTTCAACATATAATTAAAATACATTTTTCCTCATTATACTGTATAAAATTGTATATTGTTATTTCCAATTTGAATAGAAGTAAATTCCATATGTATTTAGTGCATGCTCTCTAGCTTAAGAATTTTACTTGGGACAAATTTTTGTTTTTGTCTTCATTTGGTTTGATTTCTTTGTTTGAGTGGGTATCTTGCAATTTAGTGTAGATTGGAGTACTAGGATTAGAGGCTGTGCTACCACTCCTGGACCTCCATAATCATTTCTGTTTTGTTTATTTTTTTGAGACAGGACTTCCTATAGCCCCAGCTAGCTTGGAACTTGTTATGTGAACCAGACAAATCTTGATTCTAGGGCCTCTCCCTCCTGAGTGTTGGGATTAAAGGCCCTCTATCAAGCACAGGTCCACAATGAAATGAAGAAGGATAAGCAATTACCACATTATTTATTCAACTAGTTTCCCAAAGGATTTCATTTAGATATGATTGATGTTTTATTTCCCTAATGTTAGAATAACAGTGGAAGCATGCCTGCCCATTTTAATCCACATTGCTAAATTTTAGGAATGTCCTGAAGAAACTTTTAAGTACAATGACAGAGAAGAGCAAGAACAGAGTTAACAAACATTGCTAGTTCTGAGCTCACCCCCTCACCTGCAAATAGTAAGCTATGTCTCTGAACTAGAAGACTAGGGTTCAAATCTCTAGTATCTTCTGTAATTTCTCTGAATTCTTCTTAAACATGTTTTGCTTCCTTATCTGCAGAGCAAAACTATTCTGAGGTTATTAAGGTAAAGATAGTAATGGCTGAGCTCAATGTTTCATAGTAAACATACGGTGTATTTACATATCTGGTTTAAGAAGGTACAGGTTAAAGCAAAAAGCACTTCATAGTTATGGACGAAGAACCAAACCACCTATTATTAATACTATAAAATAGGGTTTGATCACCTTGAGTTTATAACTGCAAAATACCTTATTTGCATAGCATTTTTTGTATGCTAAAGCCCTAACTTTTCTGTGCAGATAGACAATAAAATGACAAGACAAACGATAATTTTGAACAACTTACACTTTTTAGAACATCAACATTAGTGTGTCAAAGTATTTCAATTGAAAAGTCATTGAATAAAATTATTATTACATTTAGAACATTGTAAAAAATAGCTCTTCATTATCATGTTTTTCTTTCCCTCCTTCACAGCCTTCATTTCAGTTGTTTCTTCTATGCTGGATCTGAATCCAAGGTGTATTGAAAGTTATTAAGGATGACTGAGATTGTTTCAGTAACAAAATGCATGTTGCTAAATGTCAGAAAAGACTAAAATTTAGATCAGAAATCTCCTGAGGTTGATAAACATATTCAGCAAAGTAGCAGGCCTCAGTATTAACATGCAGAAATGAGTAGCTTTCCTACATAGCAATGATATACATACCAAGAAAACCTCGGTCTTTTACATGGGTGTTAGGGAGCTGAACTCTTATCCTCATGGTTTTGCTGGGCACTTTATATACTGAATCATCTCCCACGTCCATTATTATCTCTTTTAAAGACTTATGTATTGAGTAATCTTTTCTCAAGCATCTAGATCTACATAAAACAAGATGAAGGTAATTGTATCTAAGAAAAGTACATATACAAATGTATACATATTTTATTTTTAAGTGTGTACGAATAATAATAATTTGTTGTTTGTTATATGCCCATGATGTTCACAGTGACTATTCTGTATTCATAACTGATGCTGTCTGTTTTGCTACAACAAGATGAGCCATTGTTTTAATACTCCTCTGAAGACTTAAAAATGCATTCAGGCATGTTCAATTGATTAGAAATGTCTCCCTTAAGATAGGATAGGAGATTTTTTTTTCACTTCTAATTTTCAAAACACCCCATTTTTGATGAAATGTTCCAGATCAACAAACAGCTTTAGAGCCTTTTAAATCCCTCCAACACAGGCAATGAATATGATTACTCCATGATACTTCAACTCTGTTTTGGATAAAGATTTTCTTCAGAATCTATAAAAAGAAACATTGTGTTTTAAAAGTACTTAGCACCTACTAGGATGACAGGGTTTTTGTACCATACAGAGTCCATTCCGCTTTCCTACCAAATATTAAGCGCATCTACAGTATTAGGTACACATTCCTAACTCTGCCACACTGTGGAAATGGAAGCCCATGTACATGCATTCCTCTGAAATTTTATGATCTGTTTAGTGAAATGAGTAACTGAGAGACAAATGCCCAGCTGAATGTCACATGTTCTCTGACAGATTTCTGCCCATGATTAACAGAATAATAACACACTGCATGAATATATTTACCAAATTTGCAAGAAATATTCACTTTTTAAAGCCTTCTTACTGATTAATGTCCTGAAAAGGTGACCACATTTACTATTTAGTGCAGGAAAAGCAAAATTCTAATTGTTATTGAAAATCATTCTATTTTAAATAAATATGATTAGTCACAGCTATTCAGTGAATGAAAGCGGTATTTAAAAAATGAAAAAAGTTGTCTCCTCTCTGATTTATAAACCATAGGAATGAGAACATATGGCAGAATATAAAAACAAACAAAACTGCAGGATACTGGATCTGTAGCAAAAACTCAAGTTACTACCTAGTATTTTCTATATTTCCCTGGTAGAGACTGAAGAGTTTTTCAGATAGATAATAAGTTCCTTACCATCTTGTTCTGGTACTTGCTTATACATTATCAATTCTTAACAGTTCTTCTATATATGGTATATATATATGTGTGTGTGTGTGTGTGTGTATGAAAATGAATGTGCATCTTAAAATAATGCAGAATAGTTGATTTTCTTCAATGATAATTTTCTTTAGGAGACTCTCGAGTACAAGCAGTTCTTGATTACGCTCCATTCATGTAGTACTTGGCCTTCCAGTTAAAATTCTAAAAAGAGTGCTAATTAACGATTAAAATTAGTCAGCTCTATAATATGGGATAGGGAATCCATCCTAATGCTTCATTAACCAGTTATTGTGAAATATCTTTAAAATAGTTTCATTTATTATATAAACATACAAAGTTTGAGAGAACTCCTATTCATAATGAAAACTCATATTTAACTGATATTAGCCCTTTATCACAACTGTCTCTATTCTTAGATAATTTTTACATGCTTAATAGCATAGTCCATATTTAACATTCATCTTTCCATTTAAATTTACTTTGCAAATTTTTGTCTTATAATTTTTAAAACATATGTTTTTATTTAATTTTTGTGGATTTCATAAACTTTCAGCCACTAAAAGGTATTTAGTTGATTTACCATATAAAAATTCATTTCCTAATTCTTAGATTTTAAAATTTAATCCATATTTCAATGTGTTAAGAATGTCCTTCTACTGCTCCCAGTACCCCAGATCTGAAGACCAAGCTCTTAGTCAAACCCACTCATTGTGTCCCAAATGCTTTACTCAGATCAGTTCAATTTTTCAGTCTAGTTTCCTAGAGCCTTCACAGGCTGCCCCCAACCCATCTTGCAGTTGCATTCCTGTGACCTCCCATCTACCTTGGCTGTTCTCTCCCGTAACCTGCCTTGGATTTCTGTGAGAACTCTTCTTCACTGGTAAGTTTGATCTACCCAATGCTTTTCCACTCTCCTCCCAACTGAATAGCTCCAGTCTCTCCCCATCCTAGGTCCTCTTCTTCTAGCCTCGGGCACAGGCCTTGTTCCTGCTCCCTGCAGTGCACTGAGACTAATTTTTCAGTTCAGACATGCCCACTGAATCAAGAATCCCATACTCAGTCCAGTTCAGTTTTCTGTCTACTTTATTAGAGCCTTCACAGGATGTCCCCACCCTCAACTTACCTTTACATTCCTGTGACCTCCCAACCATCTTGGCTATCCTGTCTTCCAAAGTGCCTTGGGTTTCTGTGAGCAGCTTTCTTCATTGGGGCCAGACCTATGAAGACTGCCTGAGAAAGCCTGAAATCAGTTTCTGCCTAGCAATTTCCCAAATTGTGCTGTGCCTTTTGGGGGATGGAGAGGGATGGAAAACTTAAAAGCCAATATGAGAGGATCTGATCTCACTTAACCTTGCCTCTGAAGGAATTCTGAAGCAACTGGACTAGAGTCATCTGGTCCTCCAATGTGAATTCAAAAGAGAGAACCGGAAGCCTTGAACAACCAGATCTTCATACCCAATAAGAAAACAACCAAGTCATATCAAGTACACAAACAGAATCAGACTTCAGCCTAACAAAGGAAGGCTCAAGTTCACATCAGAATCACAAACAACAAAAGAAATTCACATGCCAAAACCACAATGAAAACATGATACTATGAAAGACCCAAATAATATGTCCCCACCAAACATCACCTATCTTATAGAAGAGTTCTACAACAAGAACCCCATACAGATAACCCAGGACACAGAGCTTAAAATGACAAGCATAAACATGATAAAAGAATTCAGTGAGTTTAAAGAACAAACAAATCAAAGAACTAAAAGATGATAGGGATAAACTTATGACTGAAATGACAAAAGAGACAGAAATGTTAAAGAAAATTCAGGCAGAAATGAAGAAGCAAGTAAAAATTCATTAAGTCAAATTAAAATGATGGGAGAAAGCCTTGCAAATAGAATGAATGAAATGGAAAACAGAATATCAAGACTGGACAAAAATGTAGAATTACTGGAGCACTCAAGCAAAAATTATGAAAAACTGAAAAACACAGGAATGGAATATGCAGGAATGTGGGACACCATGAAAAGACCAGATTTATGCATGATAGGCATAGAGAAAGAAAAATCTCAGGAAAATGATATTGATCAGATTTTCAAACAGATTATAGAAGAATTTCCCAAAATTAAGGAAAGAAATTTTTATAGAAATACAAGAAGAACAGAGTAGACCAAATAAACAGGACCAAAAGAGAGAAAATTCCACACTATATCATAGTAAAAACCTTAAGCCTGCATAACAAAGAGAGAATTCTGAAAGCTACAAAAGAAAAACAGAAAGTTACATATAAAAGAAAAACCATCAAAATTACAGCTGACTTTTCAATGCAAGCTATGAAAGCAAGAATAGCCTGGACCAAATTATTCCCAGTTCTCAATGACCATAGATGCCAACCTAGTATACTTTACCAAGCAAAAATGTCTATTATAGTTGAAGGGTAAGAAAAATGTTCCACAATATGAATAGGCTGAAAAAATTCATGTCCAGAAAAGCAGCCCTTCAGAGAATACTTGAAACAACACAAAGATCTTAAGAAAGAACAACTATACCCAAGTGGCAAAAGAAGAAACTAAATGAAGGTATAACTTGGGAACCACAAAGTATGATCAAAGATGCAAACAGAATTTGAAATGATGGGAATCAATACACATCTTTAAATAATAACTTTAAATATTAATGAACTAACTCCCCAATCAAAGACACAGGGTAGGGTAGTTGAAGGAATAAAGAAACAAAATTCATCCTTTTGTTGTCTGCAAGAAACCTATCTCACCTTCAAGGACAGGCACTACCTTAAGGAAAGGCTGAAAAAAAAATTTCTAAGCAAATGACACTAAGAAAAAAATAGGAGTTACCATTCTAATATCTGATAAAGCAGACTTCAAACTATAATCAGAAGAGATAAAAAGGGTTCATTTCATTCTGATCAAAGGAACAAAAACCAACCTAACAAAACCTCTGGGACATGTTGAAAACACTTTTAAGAGGGAAGGTTATAGCTCTAAGTGCCTACATTAAAATCATAGAGAGATCAAATAAATGATTTGATACTGTGAATCAAGAATCTAGAAAGCCAACCAAAAATGAAACCCAAACCCAGTAGCCAAGAAGAAATAACAAAAATCAGAGCAGAAATTAATGAAATAGAAATAAAGGAAACAACACAAAGAATCAATGAGTCCAGGAGCTGATATTTTGAAAAGATAAATAAGATAGACAGACCTTTATCCAAGTCAACAAAAGAAAGAAAGAATAACTCCAAATCAACAAAATCAGAGATGAACGGGGAAATACCACAACAGATAACTAAAAAATCCAGAACAGTGTAAGGAAATACTTAAAAAACCTATATGCTATTACATTTGAAAACCTTACAGAAATGGATGCATATCAAAAATTATAGGAATCAACACAGCTAAACCGAAAAGAGAGCAACAGCTTAAACAGACCCACAACACATAAGAAAATTGAAACAGTGATACAAAAGCTCCCAACTGAAAAAAGTCCTGGCCCTGATGGATTCACAGCAGAATTCTACCATACATTCAAAGATCTATATCCAGTACTGTAGGGCACAACACAGTGTGGACTTTAGGCAGGTCACCTGCTATGAGGATTAAGGGAGTGGCTCCTGTGGGCATGGTGCTCTGCTCCAGCCAGGGGTGATGCAGCTTGCCCTCTGCATGCTTCTCATTCAGCTCCTAGAGTCCGTGTTTTGATTCCTTGCCTACTCACCCCCTTTAGGCGGAGACCCTGCGTCCCTCTCAGGCTGGCACTGAGCAGAGGGACCCCAACACAATACAAATTAAATTATTCAAAAAGATAGAAACAGACGGAGAACCACAAAATTTCTTCTGTGAAGCCAGCATCACTCTAATACCAAAACTAGCTAAAGTCACAATTAAAAAGAAAACTATAAATCTGTATCGTTAGTGAATATAGATGCAAAGGTTCTTAACAAAATACTTGCAAACAACATTCAGGCACACACCAAAAATATCATCCACTGTGATCAAGTTGGCTTTAGTCCAGACATGCAGAGGTGGCTGAATATACGTAAATCAATAAATGTCATAAAGCACATGAATGGACTTTAAGACAAAAATCATATGGTCATTTTAGTAGACGCAGAAAATATCTTTAACACAATTCAGCATGCATTTATGTTAAAAGTCCTAGAGGTAACTGGACTGGAAGAAACATACCTCAACATAATTAAAGTCATATACAAAAGATCCACAGCCAACAACATTCTAACTGGAGAAAAACTGGAAGCATTCCCATTAAATTCAGGAACCGGAAAAGTCATTGCACTATCTCTTCTTGTTTTCACTATAGTGCTTCAAAGTCTTGCTAGAGTAATAAGACAAGAGAAGGAAGTTAAAGGAGTACTAATTGGAAAAGAACAAGTCAAATTATCCTGTTTTGCAGATGACATTATATTATACCTAAGAGATGCCAAAAACATCCATCAGAAAACTTCTAGATGGTAGATTACAAAATTGATCTACAAAAATCAGGAACCTTTCTATATATCAGGAACAAGCAGCTGAAGAAAATGTACCAAGAAACTCTCCCATTCAAAATAGCCTCTAAAAGTAAAATAAAATAAAACATCTTGGAATAGACTTGACTAAAGAAATTGAAGAGTCCTAAAATGAAAATTTTAGATCTTTAGAGAGAGATTGATGAGGACTGCAGATGATGAAAGAACCTCCCATCCTCATGGATTGGAAGAATTAATATTGCAAAAATGACCATGCTACTTAAATGACTGAGCAATATATAGATTCAATGCATTCCCAATCAAAATCCCCATGACATTCTTTATAGAATTAGAAAAAAATCCTAAAATTCATATGGAAGCACAAAAAAACATGGATAGCCAAAGAAGCCTTGAGCATACAGATTTCAAACTATATTACAGAGCTGTAATACCAGAGCATGGTACTGCACTATAATAGACATAGACAAATAGAATACAGACAAAGATTCAAACATGAGTGCGTGCAATTCCCGCCACCTGATATTTACCCAAGGTGCCAAGAACACTTACTGAGGGAAAGATAGCATCTTCAGTAAATGGTCCTAGCAAAACTGGATCTCCACTTGCCAAAGAGTGAAACTAGACCCTTATCTTTCACCCTGTACAAAAGTCAACTCCAAATGGATCTAAGACCTCAATGTTTTCAAAACCTAAAACTCTGAAACACTTAGAAGAAAATGTTGGCAGTAACCTACAATACATAGGTAAACAAAAGGACTTTCTTAATTATACCACAGTTACTCAAGAACCAACAAGTGGGACCTCAATAAACTGAAAAGTTCCTGTACAGCAAAAGAAACAATCATGGAAGTGAAGAGTAAACCCACAAAATGGGAGAAATTCTTCATCAGTGACACATCTGACAGAGTTTTAACATTCGGAATATATAAAGTACTCAAAAATAATCAATCAAACAAGTGACCCAATTTTAAGATGGGCTAAGGATCTGATCAGAATGTTCTCAAAAGATGAAATAAAGGTGGTTGAGAAATATCTTAAAAAGTGTTCAGTGTCAATAATTAGGGAAATGTGAATTAAAACCACTTTAAGGTTTCATCTTACCCCAGTCAGACTGGCTAAGATCAAGAGAATAAATAATAACAAATGCTGGAGAGGATGTGTGGAAAGAGGAACATTCATTCACTGCTGGTGGGACTGTAAACTCATGCAACCCCTATGTAAAGTAGTGTGGAGAACTCTTAAAAAACTAAAAATGAACCTACCATTTGAACTGATTATACCACTCCTTGGCATATACGTGAAGGACTAATCCTATTGCAGAGATACTTGTAAATCCATGTTGCTGCTCTTTTCACAATAGGTAAGGGATAGAAGCAACCTAAACGTCCCTCAACTGATGCGTGGATAATGAAAATGTGGTACCTTTACACAAATGATTTCTACTCAGGAGTAAAGAAAGATGTGATCATGATATTTTTGGGTAAATGGATGGAAATAGAAACTGTTATCCTAAGTGAAGTAACACAGAAACAGAAAAACAAATGACATATGTTCTCTTTCATTTGTGGATCCGATCCTCCTACCAAATTCTTATATGTGAGTATGTATCCTGATGTAACTGCCGGAGCCAGGAAAATGGAAAGGAACCAGGGAGAGAATGGGAAAGAAGAAATCTAAGAGGGAAGAATAGCAGGGGACAGGTGTTACTAAGGAAGAAATAGATAAAAGGGTGGGTATTTAAATAGAAGGAGGGGGAGAGTTATCAAGAAATATGTGGATAAAGGGAAAGAAGGTGCTCAGGAGAGGCGAGGCCTTAGGAGACCTGTATTATCAAGGGAGAAATGGGGAAATGGGGACACTCTTGAGGGGAAAGGCATGGAGGGAAGGGTAGACCGGGAGAGAAAGAGAGAGAGAGAGACAGAGAGAGAGAGAGAGAGAGAGAGAGAGAGAGAGAGAGAGAGAGAGAAGAGATAAATAGTGCCTAGCCGCTGTACCTCCCAACCAACTAGTCGTATCTGGTTTCAGGAATGGGAGAGGCTAAGGTTGTATAAACTAAGGAAACTGTCATGAGGGTCTCTTACCACACTGTGTGGCTGTTGGGACGTCATTATCCATGCTTGATTTTTTTTCCCCCGTATAGCCTTAAGATAGGAGCACTCACATTCCTGTAAGTAAACCATCACTCATTGCTCTAAGTAAACCCAATAATCTCACTGGTTTCCCAGACTACAGTTTGGTGAAATCAGATCTCAATTTGTTGTAGACACCAAGGGAGGAGTGGGAGAGACATTGTTTTCCTCTCACAGAAGGAATTTTAGCTGAAGTTGGTATTGTCAACAGGATATTTCAAAACTGAAGATGAGTTTGGGCAGAGTGATGATGTTGTCTCTGACGTGGGAAAGAAGAGCAGCAATCAAAAGGAAATGGAGTGAGGTTAGAGTGTTGGCAGAAGAGATTTTGACAGCTGTCATCACGGGGCCGGTGGGGATAGTGGCGGTGGCATGGGTGGTGCAGTGGAAGCGAGATGTGGAACTAGGCTGAGGCCACCAAAACGGATGATGCCTGTGAGGAAAATACTGGGACGGCAGTCTTCTTGGTGGTATCGTATGGTTTGCCTACTTGACCAGCAGGATCTGCCTTAGAAGTATAGAGATGCTTTGATAACAGCTGAAGGTCTAGAGCAGATATTACAAGCTTTAAGATTAGTGCACCAGGGGCAGAAAGTCTTATCAAGAAGCTCCAGATGCCCTGGTCATTCCCATGGGCAATAAGAGATCTGTCCTAGGTTGAGTCAGAAGCCCAAAGGAGACTGAAGGTGTAAGAGAGGAATTGAAGTGAGAAAGGGATTTGAGGTTGGCCTTTTCAGTACTGGCCTCTGATCTTTCCAGTAAATTGAATAAAAGAAAAAAAAATAAAAAGAGATAGAGGTGTTAGCCTGTCAGTTTTGTGTACAACTAGTAGGTCAGAAAGGGAAGATTTGCCCAGATTAGATCGATATCCATAATACAAGGCTCATCTTGGGATACTGCCTCCTCCTGCCCCCGACCCTGAAACCCATGGGAGAAAGTAGATAATGATGAGGTAGGAGCAATGTAGAAATAGCTGACTATGCCCTTCAGGTTCAACCTTTAATACAAAGAAAGAGACAATTCATAGTTCAGCATTCTGACAGGTGCCTTAAAAGTGGCTTGGTGTGAGAGACTCTTATAATCAGAGAATACTCAATACTGGAGCTGTTGGATCTAGGGAAGACTTTAAAATAATCAGTGAAGGAGCCCCTACCACTTGGCTTCTGAACCTGTGGGACATGGAGGCAGGAGTTAGATGGAATTAGTTTAAGTTCAACAGAAGCAGAGAAGCTGAGAAATATAACCCCTCACCCCTCCTTGAGGCAGACTGCATGACATGAGGTAGTATAACCAGAATCATGTATTCATTGCACCAATAAGCTTGCCTGAGCCATTAGAGATGCTTGGTCATCACTAGTCAAAGTTCCCATGGATATCATGGCCTAGTGTACAATAGAGGAGGTGTAGGCACTATCTAGGGAACTAGGTGTGAAGAAAGCAGTGTATGATGCCCAGTTCACTTGACCATATAGAATTGCATTCACCAGAGCTTTAAAGAACTTGAGGACCTCAGATTGCTATGGAATATTAGTGGCTTTGCAGAGTCCCTTAATGGGGAAGGATCTTTATTATGCAGGCTAGAGGTTTTGGCAGAGCTAAGCGACTTAGAGAAGCATGTAAAGTGTTTCCACAAAATGGTAGAGCAATCTAGAAGAGAGAGAGAAAAAAAAGACAAAGCAGGGAGAATGAGGTCTGTTTGGGTTACTGGAAGGCAAATGTGGCAAGATTTGTGTCAAGTCCAAGTTCCTAAAGGAAACATTGACAGAAATATAATTCTTATGCTAAATAGTTTCTGGAAGGATTTAAAACCTGAGGAGAAGTTCACCGAAGGCCTCATTAATAAAACAATAAAGATACAGAAGATAAAAATTGTCCCAGGGGTTGATAGTGATCCCCCAAGATTAAACAGGGTACATTTCCCTCCTGCAAAAGGTGGTGGTTTCATCAGCTGTTTCATCAGCCAGCACCTTCCACAGCATCCAGATATGGTCATAGGAGAGACAAAAGGTGTGGCTATAGCCATGGGTCAAATCCAGAACTTTCTTGACCCAAGGAATCAACAGGTACATCTGGGGCAAGGGGGTTCCAATTTCTCCTTGGCTCTGTGCAGGACTGGGCAGCTTGAACCAGCCCCAGTGAATTTATTAGGGATGGAGAAATGCAGGGAGGCTCCATGTAAGAATCCCAGCATATCAGATAGCTCTGAGAAAATTACTAAAGACAGTAAAGAACTATATAAGTTCACAGCTCTTATCCATGCTATTGTACTCAACATGGATCTGTTGAGAAAACAATTGTTGCAAATGGATAAAATCTTTCCATGCTGTGTTAGACCATGTTTATGTTGGATTTAGTGAATAGTGCTAAACTTTGAGTGTTTTCAGATGTGAAACTCATTTGAGAGATACAAGTACACATAAAAAAACAAGAATGAAAAAGATTCACAAGGGATACAAGGACATGGTGTAGGTTTGAAATTCTTCAGAGCTTTATAGTTGGATAAGATACTAATTTTATACCCACCAGGATGCTTGGGAAATGTCTACAACAGGTTTGACCTACAGATACTAAAGAATGAACAAAGATATCTTATGCAAAGCAGAACAGAGTCTCACAGAAACTGTATGATTGTTAAATGAAAATCACAGTGTCAGAGGTGGGTGGTCCCCCTGGTGAATTGTTGGTCAGGGAAGCCCTAGATGCTCCCCAAATGATAAGGGGCTATTGCCACTAATGTTGGTTGTATGCCATAACTAAATGATAAGACCCTGTTGCTGAAGACATTGCATGATATAAGCATGAGAAATGGAAAAATCAAACTATGGCTAAGCTGGAAACTCCCTGCCCATCAAATGACTGATGGTCATAGTACCTAAAGGCAGTATGTAGATCACTGGGTGAGAATTGCCCCCAACATTCCAGCTTAATGATGGGCCCCATGTGTTACACTATCAATATGCCAAGGGAGATGTGCCAGCCAGTCCAATAGTGATGCAACAAGTGTGTGTACAACCAACAGATTTCAACTGGATTTAAGGCTTACTCTTCAGGGGAGAACACAGGTCTGATACTACATGCCGACTGAACATCTGATGGTAGAGGGGAAATAATAGACCACCGCTAATGTTTTGTTAGATGTATATGATGCACCTGCTAATGTACTTTCCAAGTTTTTTTGTTTATGTCCATAGGTTATGGCCACAGTCAGTGTCTGTTTAGTTGTTTTCTGGTTTCTTGCTTCTTGCTTTTCATTTGTTTTAATAGTAGGACTAATGCTACTGAGATGGGCCGATAGCCATGTCATGAAAACAGATGATGAACAGGTCCAAGGGTTCAATATCACGCCACAGTGAGAGGAAGATAATCCTATATCTATGTCACTTCTTCCAAAGCTCAGGAACTCTTGTGGACGAGGTTGGAAGAAAGAATGTAAGAGCTAAAAGAAGAGGAGGATTATTGCTTAGGATTGCTCTCAGACAGGCAGACCACGGACAGACATCATCTCCCCAAGTCTGGTTGCACCCACTTACCTAGGACCATCAAAGCTAAGCTTCTTAACTGTTATTCTCAACAACGAAAGGGCCAGGGAGAGTCATCCACACCTCCCAACCAACCAGTTGGCCCTAGTTGCACGAGGGGTTAAGGGTCTATAAACTGAGGACGTGGAGGTGGGTGGGTTTCTAGTCATTTTGTGCAGCTGTGGGGAAGTCACCATGCTCAGATGAAAACTTTCCATGCAGTCACAGGAGGGGATTACTCACACTTCTGGAACTAAACCCTCACCTATTGCTCTGCAAGTGAGCTCCATAAACTCACTGCTTTCCCAGACTGAAGTCTGGCAAAACCGTACCTTAATTTGTTGTAGGGACCAAGGAAGGAATGGGCTGGACCTTATTCATACCTCCCAGTAGGAATTTTAGCTTCCATACTTTAAGCTTCTCTATTGATAGGTTTCCATATGGCTTTTTCTAAAGGTAGTGAATATTACGATCCCTCCCCATAATCCCTTCTCTACACTGCACTCCTAGCCCCTTCTCAATTTAAGCCTTTCTGTTTTATTATTCTCTTTCATATTTTATTTTTCTGTACACTACCACCCCTTCTAGGAAGCTGTACCCCCACAACTATGTCCATTTATTAGTTTTCTGACTTATCTTGGTTTTCAAATTGAAACATGCATACTTAGGATTTCAAAGCTAGCATTTAGCTGTGAAAGAAAGCATGTTATATTTGTCTTTTTGGGTCTGGGTTACCTCTCTAAGAATGATTGCTTCCAGTTTCTTTCAACTCTGAATTCCATAATTTTCATCCATTTTGCATATGTACCATATTTTTGTTATCCATTCATCAATTTATGGACATTTACACTCATAATAGGCAGAAATTTATTAAAATTTGTAAAATTGTGCATGGTCATATACATACACACACGTAGAGAGACAAAATGCTATTACAAATATATGAAATAAAAAGTCTTTGCTCAGATTGTAACCTATTTCATAATGCATATCATTCGCTTTCTTGAACACCTGCTTGAAGTACAGTCTATACAAAGCCAGTGATGATTTGAGTAAAGTTTTTGAACCAAGGTTTGAAGCTAAAGTAGACCATAAAGTTACTGTGACGTTAATGGCCTTATTAAACTGTCAATCTACCCAGACAGGCAACAACATGGAAAAAATTCAGTTCTGACTGTTGTCACACATATTGACAAATAACCAGAAGCTTGCTATCATTTTTTTGTAGAATCTGAAAACATTACGAACATTAATACTGGGTTATGTTGGTCACTAAAAATTAAAAAAAAGCAAAACCAGAAACAAAATAGTGTGTGTATCTCAAAAGGTCACTTTTATGATCTGAGTGTCCTAAATACATAACTAGTATGTTGCATTATTTTGTCTATTTCTATAAAGAAATTTTGTGCTATAAATAAACTTATTTTTTTCTTTTAAGAAATAGCTTAGAAAGTGTAATGTGTACTTTTACCTTTTTTGTAGTGTTCTTGAAATTGCACATAAGAAAGATGTTAGTAGCAAATATGACAATGAGGTTAAAAAAAGATTTCCATAATTTTTTTCATTAATCCACAGTTCAGTTCTAACATGTTAGGAACTTGAAAAGAAAATATAAAATCCTAGAAGCCACATTAAATGAAGCAACAATATTGAAACCTGAAGTGGGAAGGGATTCTCATTAGGGGGTCTTTGCATTTTAAAAGCCTTAAAATTAAAATTGCTGCAAGTAATTTCCATAAAGAGCTGGAATTTTTGGTTTATACTAGATTAGAGCCTGCATTAGGTGCTGACAATATACCACCTATTGTCCTCAACCAGAAAATTTGACTGTTTCATGTAAAATTTCCATAAAATGAAATATTTTCTGAGTCCTACTGTTAATTGTTGAAAGTGTCATTTGTGACTTAAACCAGCAGGGATTGTTATTTTCATGAGTGGCAATGGGAAGGGAAAGAAAGCACAAAACAGTTCAAGAAACCTGAGCTCATCAGGCTATAACCTGTTTACCACCCAATATGGAATTATCAAATATCTAATTATATCTGAATCCCTTCATTAGAAAATTATTAATGGCTAATAAATGTTAAGTTCTTGCCATGAGCATTATGATATTTAAATGACATTTGAAAAGTTGTCTATTCCTACATCCCTCCAAATGAACTTTGTCCATTAATGAGCCTATAGACAATCCACAATGAACTTATACAAGGAAGCCAGTGATCCACAGGCCACATTCTGCTTCCTCTTTTCTTCATGTCTCTATGTTCTCAGATGTCATATTGTTCAAGTTCAAGGAAAGCAATTTATCTGAACACAGAAGAAATATCTTTGAATTCTGTGAGATGAAAGATTTCTATTGTTACTTAAGCATATTCAGAGCTGATACACCTAGACAAAATACAGAATCACAACAATACATACTTATTTAATATCCATTTGACAGATCATGTGATTATTCAGAAATGATTCAGAGGAATATCTGCATGATTTTTGCTTACTCTGTTGAGAAGTGGTGACTGTGAAGAAACAAGATTGACAGGGCAGGAGTGATCTAGTAGAAGTCTACTAAGGTTCTTCTTACGGTGACTTTAGAGCTAGGAACATTGCTTTCAATTGGAAAAAAATTAAACCTTTCTGGAATAAAAGATATGAGTGGGTGTATGCATACATATGTATATGCACATGGATATGTAAATGTACGTACTCATATGTGTGCATGCTTGTGGAAGAGAGGACAGTCTCAGATATGACTTCTTAGGTACTTTCCAAAACATTTTTTTTTCATACAGTCTATAACTGGCCTGGAACTTGACAAGTAAGCCAGAATAACTGGCCAAAGAATGACACGGTTCTGTGCCATTTTGTTTTAATGGAAGATTTGGGAGTGGAATTCATGTTCATTGTTTGCAAGGCAAGCACCTTACTGACAGCTCTCTCCCAAGACACATGGGATGGAGATTTGACTGTAAGGGAGAGAATGGAGATCTGGGAAACGGTTACTTTCTTTCTGCTGTTTTCTAACATGTCCAAGTGGCATAGTTGGTACAGCATGTCATTAACCCCATCAAATATAGAATTAAGCACAAGTGAGCAAATAACTTTAGTGGTGCCGTAGATTGATTCTGACTTTTTATATGGACACTTGGTTATCGAATGAAGAATAATTCAACTACTAAAAAACTGTTTATTACCATACTTATTCTGTATAATAGGGACTAAAATATTACTTCTCTTCCTCTAAAATGAAATCCTGGAGTCGTTACGCTTTCTTAATAACTTAGCTATTATTGTGTACATATTATTTGCCAGACAATATCTAATTGTTTTATAGTGTATTTTAAAAATCCCCACAACAGCTTTATGAAGAGTTTCTCATTATTTTCTCTTTCCCATATTACAAAGAAGGCAGATTAAGGAGACACAAATCCATGTTACTCTCCTTTAGTTCTCTTGATCGCTTGACTACTTAAAACCTGGATATATGCAGTTTTAGATATGCATCACACTGAATGACATTCCTTACTAACCATTAACTATATTTCAATTCAAGGATTCATTGTGTCATGATTGTCTAAATATAACCCACTGTACTAGACACAGTGAGAAAATACAGATCGGAATTAAAAAGTTTTACTGAAGAAACTCAAACAGGAAGCAGTTTATCTTATTTTCATCAGCACATCTATTCACAGAAGTATGAAGCAATTTTTAGTGATCACATAGAACAAAATGAGGAAAATAGCCCATTAGAAATCATAGCTTCCTAGTAGAGATAAACTGCTAGGACACAGGGCTGGAGCAAAAAAAAAAAAAAGTTTAGTGTTTAAGAGCACATACTGCTTTTCCAGAGGACATGAGTTCGATTCCCAGTACCCATGTTTGGCAGCTTGGCTGTGTGGAAGCCTGTAATTCCAACACTGCACTCGTGCATGAACCTACACAGAGATATATACATATACACATAAGTGAAAAATTAAAAAAAAACCTTCTAGGATATGAAATTAAGAATTTGAAGACATAGTAATAAAATTCTTGTCACTGGGGCAATTTAGTGAAGTTAAGACAACCTTAACTAGAGAAAATAACAAATATATAATTAACTAAAAGAGATAATTTCAAATTATATGGAATTCAGTTTTCATTCTACACTATTAGATGAGATAATAAAATTTAGACCTGAATTTATTGTATTTAAATTCAGTTAAAAACTTGGGAGGAGGGAAAAAAAGATTGTCTGGATTCTGACTCCTCTAAGAATTTGCCATTTGAAATAAGATTTATTTAACTTTTTTTTTTGGTAATGCAAATCAAATATACTGATCTGGTTTTAAAAGAAGGCCCAGAGAAATATTAAAAGTGTTTAATAATGGATAAGCTAGTAAACTGTGCAACTTAGAAGGAAGTTTCTCATGCAGGACAGTCAATGTGGGACAATGTAATTGTCTGTGTAATATCTGCACTCTTCAGGACTGAATGCAAGCATTAAGTTTGAAAATAATGACAGCATTTTTTGGTCACACAGTTAGAGTGACTTTATAGTATTGAGCAGTATACATTTTTGCAATGGAATAGAAAATTAATTCTATTTTTATGGCATTGCAATAAGACCTAGACTGTCAAATAGACATTTAGATTATTCATTTATTTCAAAGAGCAAAATTGCTATATTAAATTGAACATGAAACTATGTAGCCACATTGTTGTTGATCACTTAGATTATTATCTACTGGGTTTTATGCATTACTCTAAACCTCATGGTCTCTGTACTCTTGACACAGAAACCTTGGTTCTGTTATCTTCTAGGTTGCTACCCATTTCTTTTGGCTTTTTCTGAAACTTGTTAAAATATTTTGTGAATTAACTTTGGAAATTATCATTAGAGTTCATAGCATGCTTATTCCAGTATTTAAAATTACAGTAAACACACACAATAAGCACTGTGCATGCTTGTTCGTGTGTTTGTGTGCCTGGATACATACTTATGTCCCAAGTGTCTTTTTCAGTTGCTTTCCATCTTATTCTTTAGGAGCAGGGTCTCTCACTTAGCCACAGGGTCACGGGTTCAGGTAGGTTAGCTAACCAGGTAGCTGCAGAGGTTCTCCTGTCTGTCTTTACAGCTCCTGAATTATAGACATGCAAACTGTGCCTGGCTTTCATATATAGGTTCTGCAGCTTGAACTCACACGTCCTTATGCTTTGTATGGAAAGCCACTTTACAAACTAGGGTATTTCCCATGGTTTGTATTTTAAAATAGGAAGAATAGGAGGAAAAACAACAGTTTCAGGATAAAATTAATTCTAGATATGAGTGTCTATGTTTCTGTATTATAAATAATTGTATGCTGTGAACTCATTGCTTCAGAAGAGAAGAACTGGAAAATGGATGAGACATATTTAACATTTATTTAGTATTTATTGAAATAATTTTAATTGCAAGGGTAAAAAATGCATATAGTTTAAAGTGAAATCTATATAGTTTTATTTTTAAAATGTTTTAAAAAGAAACATACAGAAATGGAAATAATTTTCTTTCTATAGAGAACAAATGGCATTACTTGTCACAACTTTCAAAATTAAAGAATCAAATGATCACATTGATGAAGCTAAGGGAAAAGCGACAATGAAAACTTCCTGAGATGACATATTCCAAGTATGAGTGTAACCCCACCACTTTAATTCTCACCACTGGATACAACAATTGTGTATGAAAGAAATATTACCAGCAATAAAAGTAAATGAATAACAAATACAGAAAACAATGTGAATGAATATAGGAATACTAATGCTAAAGGAAACTAACCCAGACACGGAACAGTTTAAAACTTGATTTTTGATAAAAACTTAAAAGGAAGGCAAAATGTGTCTAAAGATATGGTTATGTATTCACTGTTTTTTTTTTTGGGGGGGGGGTTGTTATTTGAAACAGTCTCCCTATAGCCCCAGCTGTCCTGGAACTCTCTATGTAGACCAGGCTGGCCTTGATCCCACAGAGTTCATCCAGCCCCTGCCACCCAAGTGCTAGAAATGAAGGCATGTGTCATCATGACTAGTTGGAATATGGTGATATAATTCCAATTCCTAGGAGGAGAATTGACTGGAACAAGCACAACCATGATTTTGATGTGATGGATGTATTTTTTTTACCTTAATTTGGTGGTGATTATTTTGTAAAATTAAAAATTATCATTAAGTGACTAGTGAAATAGCTCAGTGATGATCTAGAGTATTGTCTTGCCACACAATGGTATATGTCTTTAATCTCAGCACGCCAGAGACAGAGGCAGGTCAGTTTCCAGGCCAGCTGTGGTCATAGCATTATGCTGTCTCAAAATGAAACAACAACAAAAAAGTACTGAGTATGATTGCGGAGGACCCAGGTTCAGAATCAAGCACCCATCAGGCAGCTAACAACCATCCATAACCTCAGTTCCAGGTGATCTAAGGCCCTATTCCGCCTCTGAGGGCTTTGCATGGCATGGGTTCACTTACATGCATGCAGGCAAAACATTCATACACGTAAAATAAAAATAGATATCATTATCAAACATTTAGGAGCTACACTTTAGTACATGTGAATCATGCTCTGATGGCATGAGTAGTATATGATCCAGATTAACTTGTCCCCAGTTCTCTGACTATACCAGGACGCACTCATTTCTAATCTCTTTCATTGTGATATAGTTTCCTTGATGTACACTCAGAAATGGCAGTTCTCCCATACTTCAATATTTTTGCAAACTAGTAGTAGCTCATCATAACACATGTGGAACTCTGAATAGTCATAGGACTACTATATTGTTTACATATCATAGCAATCTAGTTTACACAGCAGAATTTTTAGGAATCTTCACAGGTAATAAAGATATTTTTGAATAATTTAAATTTAAAATTTAAAAATTCCCTCCATTGAGGTAGAAAGACCTCAGAGTAAGGTGTAAAACCCTGTTACATCCATAGTTCATACTGCATGTAGTTAGACCTCTGTATTCTGCACTGACCAGGCTCAAGTTAGATCACTGAAGTGGCTGCCTAGTCAGGGACATAGATAACAATCCTGTGACCTGTTCCGCTAACATTGTTTATTGTAATCTTCTTACGGGTTATGAACACATTCCAATTATATTATAAATATTTTAGAAAGAAGTCAGACCATAAATGAAATACATATAATATAAATATCTATCTATGTAGAAATAGTTTTCAATAAAATAATTATTCTAAAGACCAACACAGATTCTGAAGAGAAAACATGAAGAAAAATTTGAGCAAAATCACATGAGTTCAGTTTAATATTTCATTAAGACCAAAGGAATTATTTATTGTGAGGACACTCTCAATCATAATAACAAAATTCTTGAAACAAAGCTACAGATGCATTTCAGAAGCAGATCATGACTTTATCCCTAGCACTGCAAAACAGTGCCCTAAAACCTGATGTCCCTCCCCACTATGAGTCAAACTGTATCCCCTCAAATTCATGCACTGAAATCGTAACCTCTAACATCACAGTGCTTCATAATATAACCTTACTTGGTCATAGAGAACTGTAGAGATAATCAAGTTAAAATGAAATAGCTAGCAGCATCTTTAACCAAATATAACTGATGTCCTCATGACAAAGGAAAACTTATTTTTTTATTTTCTAATATATTTATTGATTTTGGGGGGACCAGGTCTCATTGTGTTGCCTGACTGGCCTGAAATATGCAGGAACTAGTTTGGTCTGAAACATAGAATTCTGCCTGTCTCTGCCTCTGAATGCTAGGATTAAAGGTATGTTTCACCATGACCTGCTGACAGAGGGTAAATTTGGAGACAAATCGTTTATGAAGGGACCACAGTCTGGGTACACATATGGACATATATAACCCAGAGAGGCCTGAAGAGGATTCTTTCCTAATGCTCCTCAGTAACAGCTTACTCTGCTAACAATTTGTTTCTGTCTTTCAGCCTGGAGATAGTTTGAAAATATGTTATATCCCACTGATCAAATTCTGGCAAAGTTGATTATGAAATCATAATAATATAAAGATGGTTCCATCTATACAAATAGTAACATTTGCTATTGGAAGTAAAAGTATGAAAGATATATAAACTACTTAATTTACAAAGATTTTCTTCTTTTAGCAGAATGGAGATTGCCAAGTATGAGACAGTAACTTTCTGCTTTCTGGAAGCTACTCAGTTGGTAGTACTTAGTTATAGCAATTAACTAGAACGAATGGATGTGGCCTCATTACTAAAAAGTCATTATTTGTAGTTTTGTGGTCCATTTTATCTGAAATTAAAATACTAAACTTGAGTTAGGTTTCTATTAAAACTATATGTGTGAAACCAAAACAACAGCAAAAATACAAACATTTTCTCAGATTCAGAAGCTTGAAGTCCAAGATCTAGGCCACCAATCACACTGGATTAGGGTCCCAACCTTGTGACTGCCTTTCAAAAATGGTCACACTAGAAATCAGTGCTAAAATATGTGAAGACCAGGGTGATAAAACTCAGTGTAAACATTAGGTAGACAAGTTCCACTAAAAAGAGGATGAATAATTACTAAAAATTATTTCTAAATTACCATTTAGTATATTTCACTTCTCATTTTGGGAAACATGAAATTATAGCATTCAAATATTAAAATAAAAGATGTGAAATGTTTAAATGAGAATGTCTCAATTTAAATCTATTTAAACTACAGTCTGATTCTGGAAATCTTAAGTAAATTATTTCCAGAATGTGAAACTTGAATTCAAATTATAGTACATTTTATACTTCCATGAAATATTATCCAGAGTCGTCGTGGCTCCTTGTCCCTTGGACACTGTAGTCCTAGGATAAGCTTATTTCTTCCTCTATCTTTATAAACCACTTTTGCCGCTTTCTTGTCATTCCTATCATACTGCTCATCTACAAACCACAGCTATCAAGGATGCTCTCTGAGGTGTCCATGATTTCCTGAAAGGGACTATCTGAATGAAGGAGTCATTGTGATTTATTAAACTAAGCAAATCATCTAATAGTTTCTTATTCAAAATATACATTTTTAAAGTTATAAGAATATCATTATTTTGTTCTGAGTATATTTTAATCTAATTATTTAACCTAATAAAGGGTTTTAATTCTTCCTTTAATGATAGAAATTCTCAGTTCTTCAGGTCAATACAAATCTTATATGCAATGACAACATATACTCTTAAATATTAAAGCTGAAAATGAAATTTAGATATCTGTAGCAAAAAGAATCAATGTGAAATATATGACAGATGAAAATGATTGAAGCTTTTCTACATGATATACTTATTCAAAATGACAGAATTCACAGCCTTTTAAGTTCGATGCCATACAGCAACTTATTCCCTCATCTATCATGCAGTCCATCCGCACATACTATATCCTTTATCAACTCTTCCTGCAGAAGATATGAAGGACTGGGAAGGTTTGCTGACACAAATTCACAAACACACAGTTTGCAAAGATGTTATAGCCCACTGATCAAATTTCTACAAAACTGACCATAAAATCACTATAATATGGACATTATTCCACTTTTATAAAAGTAGTAATGTTTGCTTTTGGAAGTAAAAGTATGAAAGACACATAAAGTCATTCAATTTATATGGATTTTTCTTTTTTGCAGAATGGAAATTGCCACAAGTTTCAGTAATGGCTATACTAAAGGAACAAGCATTAATTTTCTGAACCATAGTCACTGAACAGTTCTGCTAAATCAAGATTAATGCAGTTTAAATATTTCAAGAGAAATTACACATTTAGAAATGGTTTGGTTCCCTCTAAAAGTTCAAATGAACTGGAAGATTATCAACAACAAAGGGAGCAGCCATCTAGGAAGGTGGTCTATGAATTCAGAGTGCTGGTCTTTACTTTGAAGATTAAATTTTTAAAGACCATATTTGAGAGAAAGAAGCAAAAGATTCTAAATAAATTTGATTTACTCAAAGGTAGGGCATGTGTGTCTGTGTATGTGTGTACACAAAGACATCTATCTGTATCCTACAGTTTTCAGTAACTGGGTGCAGTAAAGAGAAAGAAAACATCTTCAAAACAAGTTTTAAATTGAAAAATGATCCTTAAAAAGAGAAGTTAGTGGTAATATGATATCTGTCACTATAGTTGACTGAGAAAGTCACAAAGATATATTAAGCAAACAAGGGTTTGTATCATTTTGGATGAATTTCCTCTAAAAATATAAATAAATAACATCAATAGAAAATAGACATTTTTTCAAAATAATAGAAAAGAGTATAATATACTGAATGAGAATACAAGTTCTAGACATAAGAAGGTTGTTTGAAATTTACTTAATATTTTGTATCCAATCAACTTTAATAGACATTTGGGTTGTGTCCAAGCTATAATTATTCCATATGAGGTGGCTATGATGGTTATTTTATAAGCCTTTGGAGGACACATCCTCAATATTCTCTTTTGCTGAGTAAGTGCCTGGGAAATAAGATAAGTCAAGGAAGTACCAATCATTATTCAAAGTTGTACACTTAATATTCTCATCTCAAATGTATCAGGGTTTGTCTGTGTTTGTTGCCCACATCAACCTTTTTCTTAGAACTTGTTTGGAGATTTTTCTAAGTTCCTAAAATCTCTGTATGGCAATGAGCACATAAGCAGTACTTCTTTGTGACTTATAAAGAGGGTGACCTGATGGAAACAGAGGGTAAAGTCAACCTTCCCTTCAGCAGTCTCCCAGTGAAATCACCTTGTGAAATTGTTCATAACTAAATCACAGTTGGAGTTATTAGCAAAGCATCTTGCATGACTAGAGTCACTCAAAATGTCAGGTGTAGAAATGCAAAATGGAAGCCTATGGTAGTAATAAATATGTTAATGCACAGATGAGGTAATCCTTGAGGATTCTTCAGGTATTAGGGTGTAAATGCAGCCAAGATGCTAGATATTCTACTTATGGAAGATAAACCAAAAAAAGTGAACCAGTAATATCCCAACCCAGTGTGAAGGGAAAAGACTTGTATCTCATTGGAATTGTCATGCTTCTTGATAAAATATATTGTAAGGGTTGACATAGGTGTATATAGCCTGAAGATGCAGAAAACTAACTCTCTTTCATTAAAACCAGTGCTTACTTCTAGAAAACTTTTATGTAGTTGTAGACGTTAGGTGGGGAAGAGGCAAAATTTCAGATTATTACTATAGGTGTTAATAGTAAAAGAAGTGAGGTTTCTATTAGGTGAAAACCACTTTGTGATGGCCTCTGGTCAGCTGAACAGCACAGATAAATTAAATATACAAGAAAAACATACCTGAATCTTGATGATATTTAATGTAACTTGAAAATTCCAATAATCATTCTAAAATGTTATTCTATGCATTCTTTTCAGGAAACAAAAACTTTTACAAAGTGAACCACAATTACAAGTTTACTACTTCAAAAATTTTTCATTCCACTAAGAAATAGATGATCCCTTATTTGTTAAATTTATTTACCCACAAGATCATTTATACATTTGTTATATTCTAATACAATTTAAATATGATGTGATTGTTCAGACATACTAGGACCTATGTATGTTGGAAAGCACCATTCTCTAATAATACTTTGTGTAATATTGGAACTGAAGCGAAAATATATTCAGGCTTCAATTTACATTCTAAGAATAACTTTGTCATTCTCTGACAGCCATAGGTCGCATTCTCACAGATTTCTTGTACTCTACTTCCTTTGGCATTTTTATGTGTCTTGGTAATAGTGATATTAAGTAATTGGCTTAACTCACAAGGAAATGAAGATTATTTCAAATATCTATAAATTCACATGGACCAATGAAAGAGATAATATCTGCCAACTAAAATAATATCCTGTACTAACCTGACTGTGCAAAAGCTTTTAAAAAATAAGTAAGATGGGAAAGAAGATCCTTAATAAATACTTCAGTTGGAAGAGAGAAGAGAGCTTACTGATACAAATGGTCAGGTAAGTCAGTTAAGAGTTGGAAGTTGTTTCTCTTGTTTTTATTCTCTCTCTCTCTCTGAAACACACATACAACATGCAGAACCCATAATCATTTGGCTCCCCCCTCACTTACCTACCCATTGTAAAACTGGAAAAAAATCTATCATAATAAGAATTATATAACAATATGAACAATGCATGTAAACAAGACAGAGGCAGGGTAGGGGAGGGAGGGAGGGAGGGAGAGAAATACAGAGATGATAAGAAAGAAAGAAAGAAAGAAAGAAAGAAAGAAAGAAAGAAAGAAAGAAAGAAAGTTGAAAAACAGATTTGGAAACAACTGGATGGAGGCTATTTTGAGATTTTTGAATAAATAGAGGGTCTCTTGATGGAAAATAGGGATTATTCATAGGCATTCATTCCATATTTGTCACTAAGTATGATAATCAAAGTCCTAGAAAGAAAATGCTCTTAAGCAAGGAATAATAACTTTTTCCAAAGTCTCAAGCAACAAGGGCCATTAAAAGTAACAGCAGAGGAAATGACGCTACGTAATTCTACAAAGAAAATCATATACAATTAGGTTGATGAATTGGTTATGAATTTTTACTTATTATTCTGAACAAAGGTAGCACTGAATCATCTAAGTCAGATATTTAGGATGACTATGGTTAGTTAGTAAAAAGACAAGTTATAAAAAAAAATTGTACAGATGGAGCTGGAGAGATAGCTCAGCAGTTAAGAGTAATGATTGCTCTTGTAGCGGACCTGAGTTTGATTCCCAGCATCCGCATAATGGCTAATCACCATCTATAACTCCAGTTCTATGGGAATCCAATGCCTTCTTCTGACCTCTGTGAGCATTGCATAGCACGGGTACACTTACATACATGCAAACAATACATTCATACACACCAAAAATATTAAAAATAGCACAAAAGAAAATGAGCATATCAGGTATTGGGCAAGATAAAATGAATACCAATAACATATTTTTTCACCCATCATTCTGACCTAGTATGAATCTGGGCACTTGAAAATTTTGTGACCAAGGACATTTAACTAAACCCTCCTGTGTTTAGATTGATTATGTTTGAACTAAATGCATTTCATCTTTCACAAGTCTCTATGAAGAATTATGAAAATTACTGTAAAATATTCTTCACAGTGTGACAGAGCTTCTGCCAGATGGTGGCTTCTATACATGTGTTATTATAATTATTTTATAGTGTATTTAATATACTTCTCATTAATTTAGAAACATATGACTATGATCTTTTTATTATACGGAGTGATTGCTGACAGCTATCAAGCATATTCTGCCATTTCCAGTCCAAGAGGAAGAATGAACAGTTTTGTTAACTAGCAATTCTGTTTTCCTTAATAATTTCAGAAAAAAAATGTTATCTATTCAAAAGATCTCAAGGAAGAATTTTGCTCCCCTTTAGGAACATTTCCACTAGCTTTCATCAATCAATAATCAGGAAGTCTTCTGTATATACAGTGCTTAATGGAATGTTCCAAAATTAATATGTGGACACAGAAAGAGGAAGTGAATGAATATTATTTCTATTATATTTTATTTTATTATTTTTGTCTCCCCTACTCCAAGGGAGCATTCTTCAGAATTCCTATTGTGAAGAAATTTGGCGATTTCTGTAAAAAGTTTTTGTGGATTTTAATATGTAAGGATTTTATTTACATCATTTCCCACCCTCTCCACTCCCACTCCGCCCATAGCTTCCCACTTTCTGTCAAATCCACGGCCTCTTCTTCTGTAATTGTTATTGTGACATGTGTCTACATACATAAATCTTAAGAAGGATAAAATTCAAAACAAAAGAAAACTTGTATGGCTGAAGAGATGGTTCAGTTGGTAAAGTGCCTGCAGCACAAACATAGGGTTATGAATTTGGTTCCCTGGCAGCCATGAAAATGCCAGCATTTGTGGTAGATATTTGTAATGCCAGAGGTGGGGAATGGAGAAAGAAAGATCACTGAAGTTCATGGACCAGCCAGCCTGGTTAAATGAATCAGCTTCTCATTCAGTGACAGATGCTGTTTTAAAAAATGATGGTAGGGAGTATCCGAGAAGACACTCAACATTTACTTATACAGGGCATACAGATCTGCATGCCCATGTACATACACCCGTCCTAACAGGGACATACAATATACACATACAACACATATCACACACAAAAGTTACAAAAGCAGTTTTTTTTTTTTTTTAATGAAGACAATGATGTCCTCTTAGTGTAGTGTCCAGACTGCAAAGGATGTTGCTAAGGAAAACTGAGCATGCAACATTAGTGTCTGTGTTTGTATATCAGGGCTGCCAGAACCTCAGACCAAAGTAGCAAAGAGTAGGTGAGGATGGCAAGATAAATGTATTTTCTCACACTCTGGAGCTAGAAGCTCAGAATGAAGTTCCTGTAAGGTTCATGTCATCAGAGGCATCTCTCTTACTGGTAGGCAGCATCTTTCTGACCTGTTCTCTATGCCTGTATTTTAACCTATTCTCTTAAGGGCCCTAGGTATATTGGGTTAGGGCCATCCCTCAAGATTAAATTTAGCTTTAATTCTCCATTTAGAGGACTTTCTTCATACACATTCTAAAGGTTCTACTGATTAGCTATGCAGCATAATTATATAGAGAACACACAGTTCAGTTCACAATGGTATTAGAAACTAGAAATTTATTTAAGAAAATTGAGGATAACTCTACTTATTAGTGTTGCAATAATTCCTTCAGGGTAAGAGATATAAACAATGTCCACCCACTCCTCCCTTGGTCCCAAGGACAAACAAGGTATAATTTCACAAAACTGCATGTTGGGAAACCAGTAAGTTTATTGAGCTTACTTACAGAGCAATGAGTAAGGGTTTACTTACAATGTAGGTGCTCCACACCTAAGTTCCCATGGGTAAGTCTTAACCCAGACTGGCTGATGGCTTCCTCAGAGCTGCATAAAATAGTTAGAGACCCTTTCTTTGTTTTCCCCAGTCTATATGCTCTATTTCTCCCAGGATACATGCAATTAGGGCAAAGTCTTGCTTGTTATGTGTTGCGAGGTGTGGCGGGACTCTCAGGCAAGGGGTCAGAGATTGTTCTGTCCCTCCTTGCATGCAGTAGTGTGGACAGTCAACAAGCCCAGCTGGATGGTTTTAGCTAAGCAGGCCCAGATGAGCTCAGGACAATGGCGTCTATCCATTTAGTCTTAGACAGTCTTACACAACAGTCCACCCTTCCTTCTGCCAACCAAATCCGCAAAAGTCCCCTAGCCTTGGAAGGGTAACCTGGATGTCTGACTGTTTTCCAACTCCAGTCAGGTATCACATCCTTATGCCCTTTTGTTACTTCCTCCATCTCCATAACATGGCTACTGATGAGTCTACTAAAAAACACAAATGAAAAGGAGGAAGACAGGAAACTGAAAAACATCCAAACAAACATGACAGCAGTAATAATCCATACAGTGAACACAAATGCTGAGAAGCACCTTCGCAAGTATAAAACATGAGCAATTACCTCTCCACTTGACAATTTCCTGATTTTGTTTTGTATAAGCTGCCAACACCAGATGTGAGTTTCTCCATGTGGAGTAGGCTTTACGTGTAATCAGAATATTGGTTCTGTCCATCATGTTTTTACCACTGTTGCACAAGATAGTGTAGTGCCCAAGTCACAGGGCCCTCTCAAAAGACCACCAGGGAGGCTAAATCCAATGCAATCACACAGGATCTTTATTAGCAAGCTCGGGCTCGTTCCACCGCCCAACACACTGACCCAGCAAGTGGAGGGATGGTGGCCCCAAGTAAGGGGGGGAACATGTTCTTAAAGGGAAAAAACACAATCAGGGAATTCCATGCTTTGGCATTTCTTGATTGGGCAAAGTTATGTGGTACGGGTGCATTTTAAGCTGACTGGGTAACAGACGGAGCTAGGTTATAGACAGGATACCTCAGGGCTGCTCAAGTGGGGCAGAAAACTTTTTCTTTTTTTTTTTTCCTGGAACTGGGTGCATTTACAGTAAACAAGAAGATGGACACTTTTTACAAGATCGAGTCTGTTCTGTCCTGTTCCCTCAATAGCACTTCCACCATAAAGCATGTAGGACTCAAGAGCCATGTGAGATTTCTCCTCAGTAACTTTAGCACCCCCTGGCACTACAAGAACTAGTCCACAAGGAGGGGATCCTTCTGGCTCATTCCTAGTTTTATTTCTCCAAGTCCTGCATCTAACACATGCAACATCCTGAGCAATACACTCTCCCCATCTGAATCTGGCATGCAACCAGCAGTAGCACAGTAAGCTTTATTATTTTGGAGGTCTCTGGGGTCTCCCTGGCCCACAGCTCATTGGAGGAAACCCATCTTTGGCATTGAAATTTCCAACACCCTTATGGCTTTTGGGAGCCTGTTTGCATTTTCACAACATGCCTTTTTTCACTCTTTAGCATTAGGTCGAGGGTGCTGAAAGCTTTTCCTACCCACCTTGGTAGATATGACTTGTGTCTTACCTAACCATAAAGTTTCCAAGAATGTACCTACTACATTTGGACCTTGTATCCCTTGTGAATCTATTTCCCATCCTTACTCTTTTAGGTGTACCGGAGAACTCTCAAACGGGTTTCTAAATGTGTAAAACACTCAGAGATTAACATCATATCATATATGTAAGTAAACCTTTTTCCAGAGAATGGGTACTATCATCTCAATGTACAGTATGGTTACAAAGATAACCCTGGTAAGGTGCTCCATATCTGTTGCCCTCTATTCCAAGTAAGTGTCAGATAATTGCATAAATTCAAAACTAAGGGGATACTAAATCCAGCATTGATAAGCTCTAAAAGATGGAAAGATTCCGATGATTTGTATCAATTGTCTCCTCAGCAGATCCGTGTTGGGTACAATAACATGGAAAAGAGGTACTCACTGAATTAACGCTCCACACTCTTTAGTCATTTTCTTTGAGTCATTCTATTTCCATATCCTGAAGCTCTTACATGGAGCTCCCTGCATTCCTACATCCTTGATGAAGGGCTGAGGGAGAATTAGGTCCTATGGTGCCTTGCTGCATCTGTTTGTTGCCAGCTTCGAAGAAGCTCTGGGTCTGTCCTATGGCTGTAGTCACAGCTGTTACATTTCCATATACCACATCTGCTTTCTGGAGGAGGCCCTGGCTGGGAAACTCTCTGCACCTCTATTATAATCTTTCACAGAGGGAAATATACTCGGCTTGGTCTATAGGATCATTACCAATCCTGGACAGGTTTGGTTTTCTGCACCTGTATTATTTTATAATGACTATCCTCTGCAAAATGCTGCTCAAGTTTTGAAGACTTTCAGAAGTTCCTTAGCACAGCTTTTGACTTTCTGCATATTTTCTTCCTTAGAAAATTGGGCTCAATATAAATATTGGCACATTTGCCCTTGAGTAATGCCTCTTCTTTGCTTTGCCTTTCTCTAAACTTCTGTAGGTTGTTCTACCATTTTATGACACATTTGACATGCTGGTCTAAATCACTTAAATCTACAAAAGCCTATCCTATTTCAGAAAGGTCTTGCAAAGCTACTAAAACAACATATGAATCTCAAGTTCTTTAAATCCCTGGTGAACACTGGGCAGCATACATTCTTTTCTTCCTGTCTAGTTCCCTCAGTAGTGCCTGCCCCTCCTCCATTCTCCACTTGGCCTTGATATCCATGGGAACATTGATCAAGCTTCTCTAATAGCTTGTACAAGCCATTTGGTCCATCAGGAAGTGGTTCTTTCTGTATTGCCTCAAATCATGCAGTATATCTCAAGGAGGGTTGAATGGTTATATTTCTGACCTTCTGATGCTCTTAAACTAATTCTATTTTCCATCTGCATTCAGGTCTTAAGGAGTCCGAAGCCAGGTGGTGAGGGGCTCCTTCACTGATTATTTTAATTTTCCTAATTCTAAAATCTCCATTGTTGAATATTCTCTGATTACCGCAGTCTCCCGTGCTGGACCCTTGTTCAGACTCCATCACCATGTGAGCCATGGCTTTTCTCTTTCTTTGTACTAAGGACCAAATCCAAGGGACATCTTCTGTCACTTCTGAATTGCTCATTTCTTCATCGCTTCCTGAATCTTCCCATCGTTTCCAGGTTTGTGAGTCCCAGGATGAGGCTTGTATTACTGATATAAATTGGGACCTTTTTAATCCCTGAAAGTAAAAAAAAATAATAGCAGGCCAACACCGCCACCTTGCCCCTTTACGCAATTTGCTTGCTAAGTTGGAGGTTAGTTCTGAAGAAGCCAGCCTCATATTCCTTTCTTTTTAAAAATAACTAATTCTAAATCAGAGCTTTCCTCTTATTTATTTTTTATATCCTTTTTTTGGTACAATTCTCCTTTACACCTTTAGTCTCCATCTGAGCAGGAACCTAACCCTGCAAAGGATCTCTTATAATACATAACAGTGGCCAGGCCACCTGTACAGCTGAATGCTGATACTTCTATCCCTGATGCACTTTTCCCAGACCTTTTCATTTTTGCATTAAAGCTTTTGCTATTCTCAAAGTATCTCTATACTACTGTCACAGACCCCACTGATCAAGCAGGCATGCTACTATGTAGCACTTGAAGACTGACATCAGGGAATCTCCCCACTGACATTATCTGCCTCAGTGACTTTATCTTAGTTACCTGTCTCACTATCCAGTATATTTCCCATTACATTGTCACTACACCCACAGTCTACCATGTCAACTTCTGCCAACTTTCCCCTGTCACCTAATCACCTAGCTTCACTTTGGTCATTGATCTCTTTCCCTATATCAGGGACAACACAATTGATTTCCCTTTGCTAACTCATCCTCGGATTTTGGGCTACAACAGGTATTGCTAAAATTCCTCCAGGGGAGGACAATGTAAACAATGTCTAGGTCCACCACCTCCTCCCTTGGTCCTAATGACAAACAGAGGTATGATTTCACTGAACTGCACTCTGGAAAACCAATGAGTTTATTTGTCTACTGAGCAATGATTGGTTTACTTAGAGAAGTATTAGTATTTCCCACCTAAGGCTGCACTAGAGAGTCTTCCCCAAATATTGCTGATGACTTACCTATAGCTACACAAAATGGCAGTAACTCCCCACTAGTGTTCCCCAGCCTATATACTCTAGTTTCACCCCCCTAAGCCAGGTATAATTAGTGTCAAAATGCTCGTCATGGGTTGAGAGGGGTGATTAGACTCTTAGGGGTCCTGGGATGCTTCCATGTAGGGATGTGAAGAGTCTGGAACAAACCCACCTACAATTATCTTAGCCAAGCTGGATAGCTGAGCTCAGGAAGACGGCATCTATCAGAGCACAGCCCTATATGACAGTTAGAGGTTACCCTTAAAATTATCCTATGAAAAAGGTTATCATGAAATATTTCAAGAAAGGATTCCTCTTATGAATTGTTCAAAGAAAGTGGAAAATGGAAACCCCAAGCATAAAATTGATGTTTTCACTTTTGTTACAGTTGTTTTGCAAATAAATGTGAGCATTGTTTGTCACTTGCTTTTCCTACAGGCCTCATGGAATATATTTTAGCCAATTTGTATTACTTGAATATGAAACATTTTTCAAAGAGGTGTAACGTCACCATGATTTATTCAGAGATCAATTTTAAGCCCAGACATAGACACTATATTGATATACCAGAAACCAGTGTCACTGCTAGCCTTTTCCTTAAAGCTAATTATTAACTATTTTATCCATAGAACCACCACTGACTTAAATAAACAAATTAAAATTGAGCATTGTAGTTGTATTTTCCTGTAGTACTCATTGCTTTAAAAATTTTATAGACCATCTCTATCAAAATCAGTCTCTTGGCCTGACATTTGGTGGTCTTGACCTAATTTTGTTATAGCCCACTCCAAATTTTGTTCACCACTGAATGCTTTCTTTCAATACTGATGAAAGCTTGCTTTTTGGTATACAGTTAAAATGCCGCATGCCAGATTAAATCTGAGTCTAAAACCTTGTCCTGCGTTCAAATAGAAATCATCTCCCTTCAAATCTCTTTGAACAGCATGAATCAGTGAAAGCATATCAAGTTGAGAAATTGTCTGATTGGTCTGCTTAATAGGTTCTCCAGGCACAGTTTCCTTTTCTTCATGTTAAAGTGCAAAACATTGTCATAATAAAACAGTGCATCTGGTCATTCAATTAGATTATCTTCCCCCTCTTAAAGGGAACTGCAACTAACGGGCTTAATTGCCGCTGAGAGCTTGAGACAGTTTTATTCTCCCCCATCTTAAATGCTTTATGTTTCATTTGAGCAATATCTCTTTGACAATACCCTTAGACTTCAGAGTGTTGAAGTATGAATTTAATGTTCAACTAGTCCAACAAAGTGAAAATTGCAAACAATTTTGAAATAGAAATACCAACAGAATTTTACTATCTGCTACAGTTAAAATGCTGTCAATATAAAATGTGCTAAGCTTATTTAATTTATATTACCAATCAGAAAGTCAGAAGGATGACATACCTGGCAGTGATAGTGAACAGATGTGCAAATACTGGATAAGACTCTTGCTGAAAATTTCCAAAGATTTTGCTCAATCTCTGTGTTTAGTCTTCTATGAGAAGATGTGCCACTTTGAGAAATTTTGAAAAACATTATATATATTTTGCATGGAACGATACTTTTCAGTATATTGTCTGCCTCTGTGTAAGTGTACCAATATTGTGCAATGCCCACAGTAGTCAGGAAAGAGCATGAAATTCCCTTGGATCTGGAGTTATGAATGGTTGTTAGCTGTCATGTAGCTTCTGGGAATCAAACTTGGGTCCTACACAAGAGCAGTGAGTACTCTTAAGACTGGAAAGATGAATTTTCACATTGAATAATTGCATGGGTAAAGCAAGAACTGTGCTGAAACTCAGACTTCTATATATAGGCTAGACTAGAAATCAACCACTGAGCTACATTCATAGCCCTCAATATTTCTTCTTCTGTAAGCTTATATTGAATCTTTTTTATAATATATATAAGCAGTGGTTCCTATTATTGTGTCAGCTGATGAATTTAATAAAAGTACTATGTCCGGAAATGTGTCTCAAATAAACACCTGCCTAGTGTGATGTCACTGAGAAAAATAAAGTGCAAGAAATAATTATAACCTGTGACAGCACACTCATGAAATAGTGAAGCCAATGTGCCTTATGTTGGAAATAGAAAGTTTCCTCTGTTCAAGCTCCTTTGCCTCTTGTAGCTAATGTCTTTCTTAGAGGTGAGTGTTAAAATGAAAGCATCCTAATTCCTGTCACCGAAACTGGTCTCATGCCTACTCTGCTTGGAAGAACCTACACAGAGAGAGCACTTCCCAGCATGCCACCGCTTCTGTCAGTCTAATTCTCATTCTTGGGGTTCAGACTTCTCGGTAAGACTGAAAACCAAGGCAGAAAGAGCCCACACATAAAGGAATGGTGTGAAAGCAGAGGAGTATTTTCATGAAGAAATGCCGCTCTGCGGCTTGTAATTACCAGCCTTTTCCTCCGATACTTCTAATGAAGTCAGTTTACTGATACCGAGCTTGTATACAACACCAGCATTGCTCCAAGGCTCCTATAAGTAACAGATTCACTGCTATCTTTTTGACTTTACTCGGTGTCTCTGTTAGCAGTTTAGTGCTTCTGTACATATAACAGGAAAAGGGAGATGGGCAAATGAAAAAGACGGAGGGCAGGACGGCACCTTCAGAATAATTAACAGATATCACCAGGACTCGGCTTAAAGCTTCTAAGATCTGAAAACTACCAATGAAATCATTAAAAAATTGAATTTTGTTTTAAATTACAACATCACAGAAACTACATTGAGAGACTACTTCTATAAATACAGAGGAAGGAAAAGTCACCTTATCTTGTTTTATGTTGCTATTATAGTCATTGTAAGAAAATAGACAGCAATAAAAGGGTTTCTATTATATGTAAGAAAAAATACAGCCAGACAATTTCTCCATTCCTAATAGAAACTTCAAAAAGATATCCTCTCTCTCTTTTTCTTAATCACAAATCAAATCTGGAGTATAAACCAAGAATGAACTTAATCTCTGAGCGAGTTTCAGGCATTTGACAAGTACAAGGTTTGGCTCATCAAGTAGGCATTGATTGTTAGCTTTAGCCAGGAGTATATAAATACTTATAAATATTGCATGCAAAAGAGAAACTGCACTTACACGAGTGATTAATAGTTCTGTTGTTAGTTGTCTATTGTATCTTTTTTGCATGGAAAAAGCAATTAGAAACACATTTCCGACTATCCCAGACAGACCCTAGATGTTTCATAGCGGAAAATTAAAATTTTAGTCATTGCAAATAGTGTAACAAATGTATCTTCAGTGGCCACATTCTCAGAGTACCTGGAGGGAGAGCACAGGCTATGTGACCACAGGCCAACTTACCTTCCCTTGTTTCCGATAATCTATTTTTATAAGACTTGAAAATGTTTGCCTTTATAATAGGTTTATATATGTGTGATGTGTGTGTGTGTGTATGTGTGTGTGTGTATGTATAAGAAAGGGACAGAGTGAAATAGCTTCACTCCAGAAAAAGATTAGTATAAATATACAAGAAATGGAAACTTAACTGAACCGTAAGTTATATATGTACAGGTCAGTGATGTAAGACAATAATCTAGAAACAATTTTCACTATGAAGCTACCAGTGTCTTTTCATAACCTTTGAATAAAATTGATTTTCTACATGAAAAAGAAAAAAATATTAGTAACTTTAAAGATATTTGTTACATATATGATAAAGTAGGTATTAGGAAGCAGGTAAGTTTTCCTAAAAAGTATCATATGAGGTTTCTTTTTGAAAGACAATTATGATTCATATTAGTATCATATATACTGAGAATACATTGTATAAAAGGTAGTAGAAGTAGTTTAAAATGTACAGATAGTATTCAGCAGAGTTCATGCTACTGAAAGTGTAGAATCCTTCCCGGCTAATCTATTGACTGCTAGAATTCTGGGAGGAGGGTCATGGTCTTCCATTACCTATCCACTGATGAGCCCATGAGTTCCAATGCATAGCTGCAAACCCATGCACACACAGTAGACCCTGGCAAAACAAAATTAGGCACACAGACACAGAGACAGATACAGACACACACACACACACACACACACACACAAACACACACACAGACACAAAGACACAGACACAGACATACACATAGACACCTTGAATCAAGCATGTAGCAAAGGTATTTGTAGAAGAAAGAAGGTTGATAGAAGGGGTAGGGCGAAGAGTAAAGAAGATGCATTACATACATACAAAAATTGTCAAAGAACAAATTTAATTAATAAAATAAAGGGAAAAAAGAATCCATTTAAATCTTATCTAGGTATTTCTTTTACGTCGTTGTAATTAAGACATTTTCTTTATTTAATAGCAAAGTAATCCGACCTACATAGAACACAATATCTAGATTTCACAAATGAATGTTTAGTTTCTTCTTTATTCTATTTAATATATTCACTATAGCTGAATAATAAAAATTATGGTAGGTCTTGTTCCAGAATTATTCACAGTCATACCTCCTAGAATATTTTATAAAAGTAAATTAAGTTTAAGACTCAGGTTCCAAGTGGTATAATAGTAAAATTTTCAACTAATGTAACCAAAAGTTCCATCTAACTTAAACCTAAATATAAGAAGTACTTTCTTGCTTTTCATTGTTTTTTCCCCATTCTAACTCCTAACAATTAGAACAGTGTTTTGCATAGAGCAGAAGTTTGAATTGATGGTCATGGTGATGAATATCAAAGGGAGCAGGCATATGTTGTAAAATGTTGTTGATAAAACTCTGAAGACCATGTGAATATTTACAATGCTAAAATATACCTTTCTTTAGGATTCTAATTCTCATTATACTAGAGTTTATATCTGTGATAATTAGAGTAATTTTGGAGACAGAAAAGTGATATTCACAAGAGAGGGAAGATGAAGAGAAAGTATTCTTACATAAACAATGATGCCACTTTCAAAGATGTATCTGCTGCCCATTTCCCCTTTGTTAAAGACACATTTAGTTGTGGATGTCATTCTTATTCAGAAATAAGATGCCTCCATAGTATTAAATGTTTTTCTGTTTTAGAAATTATGTAGAATAATTTTTCCTTGGTCTACAATGAGATGTGAAACTAAAAATAAATCTATGACCAATAGGAAAGAAATTATATCAATTAAAGAAATTGTATAAGTTCTTACATAATGTTTTCCTACAAATTAAATTTCATCAACTTTGCACATTTGAGCCCTACAAATAATACCATGCAGGAGATCATTTTTTATTGGATTTGATCAGAGTTTTCCTGAATCATTCATAATCTTTTACTGTGTTCAATATGTATAGAAAGATCCAGCACCACACAGTACATCTTCTGAGTTGACTTGATACATGTAATGTTCCTGTTAAAGTAGATAATTAGTTTTACTGATTTTATGAGACCAAAAATTGATGTAAGATGGTGATCAGATCTTATTAAGAAAAGTTTACTAAGACAGGTTTCTTTCAGAAACAAGCAACCAAATCCAAACTGAACCAAAACAAATGACAACAAACAAAACAAAACACCACTTTTCTTTGCCAGATAGAGGCATGAGGAAGCCAGAGATGAATTAGGCATCCTTGATTGCCCATGTAGCTGGGAAAAAACTGAAGTAGATACATTCATTGTTCCCATGGCAATAGCGGTGTTCTGCAGTCTCACCCCCCAAGTCAATTGTGTAACTACATTTCCAGCAGAGTGAATAATGCATTACTGAAAGGACTTCATTATTTTCCTATATAAAGAACAGATTATACTGATTTCCTGGTAATCTAATTGCTAATTATTTTATTTATATTTAGAAAGTGAGGATGGCTTTCTGACAGTTAATTTCATACATGTTTTACAGTATAAACATATCTATCATAAAATAATTTTTTCAAGAAAACTATACTAAAACATAATATGGTCAGTGTCTAACAACTCTCAAGTGTGCAAACAGCCCACTCCAGCCTCCGTGGTTCTTCTGTATGCTTTCTTTATGCCCTTCGGAGAGCAACTTCCTTCCTGAACCGGAAAAGAAAGCAGAGCTTTGGGCCCCTTCATCTCTGAGAATGATTCTTTCCTTAGCAGACTCCATTCCCTTCAGAGCTATTTTTTTCTGAATAGATTTGTTTTTCTTCAGTGCTGTTTAAAGTATACAAACCAAATTGCATGTGAATTATTACTCACTTGCAAAAGGTCTCAAAAGGCATTAAATTAAGTATCCACGGTAAGCAAGAAGGATGTTTTCCCAGATTAAAAACAATAGTGTATACAAAGGCAATGCTATATTGCAAGGCTTCTTAAATTTTTTTCAGTTTTTAAGAAGTTTTGACCATAGAAGTAAATGTAATATGAAAACAAATCAAACATTATCAATAAGATAAGATAAATAGCTACGGATATTTTATTGATATTTTTAAATTGTTTATATATTTTATACACATAGTTTACCATTTATAAAGATGAGAACACATTTTTACACCACGAGAGAGATGGCATGCTTACTTTTACATAATGAATTAAATCTTGACTGAATATTTTATACTGCAGAATGTAGCATGTTTTCCATGTTTTTCAGAGATGACAGATAATTTGATTTTATAATTCTCAATGTTGATTGACAATGTCATTTTCCAAGAATACATTGTACAAAAGAGCAAAACATAGGACCAGGTCAGAAATTGTTAGAATTCTATCATAATCCTAAGACAAAATTCACATATTGAGTTTTATGAAACTCAAGTCAGAAAAATAAGTTTTAAAATTAAGGATTTTTACACAATACAATAGGAAGATATACTACTGTGATGCCTGTTAAGTAAGGATGGTAGGGAAATGCTACAAATCTTTGCTGTTTGTGAGTCCCCTGCCAGGTGTGCTGGGAATGAATCAAACTCTGGTCCTCGAAGTTTAGTAGACTTTCTTAAGTGCTGAGTAAGCACCTCTCCATTCTCCCATTATATTTTATAAGAGCAGAAAGCTTGTGCATGTGAAAAAACTTGCAATAATCTCCAATCTGAGCAGAGATTTTCCCAGGCATCATTTGTTGGAATCGTGTAGGGTGATTGTGTGTGTAGTAAGAATAAAGATGTGAATTCAGAACCCAGGCTCTATTGAATGATGTGGCCAGGGTGAGTGTGTTTAAAATCTCCTATTAATCACAAATTTGATTTTGGACTAAATTTTGGTTTTTACGTATTATAAATCCTTTACTCTAGTTCCCCAATTTTTCATGATTTTATGTTCCTTTATGAGATGGTGTCATGATCCACAGCCTATGGAACCTGGCTCTTGGTGAATCTGAAAGCAGTCATTTGACATATGTGAAAAGGTAATTAATCTTCTTATAAATCCTATTTAGTAGGCTTCTGAAATAATAATTTCCTTTTATATGGTTTTTCAGAGAAACTTAGTATTATTTATCACTTTTCCCAAAACAGCTCCCTTCCCCTCTCCAATTAGAGTATTCCTCCATAAAAGTCCTTACATATATATGTATTAGTTAGTGTGTATAGCTGAAGGCTAGCTAACAAAATCCCATTGCCAGCCAAGGTAAACTTTCCTTCAAGTTACCAGTGAGGATAGACCAAGTGACTCCCAAAGTAATACAAGCCATTGCTATAAACCCTGGTTGCCTCACAGAACTTAAGGGTAAAATACTATTGTTGAAGGCACCACATATTACAGACATAAGACTTGAAGTAATTGTGCTATCATTGACTTTGAAGCCTCTTCCATGAAGGCTACTTTTATAATATCACAAGGTGCTATACAAGATGCCAAGAGAGAAGAATCTATCAACAGCTTTGGCTATTTGTAAAGCCTACAAAGCGCAAGGATTGGCCCAGCAAATTATCTCTATTTGTAGAGTAATGACATTTTACCTTGGGAATAGTCAACAGCTGTCTAATGCTGTTTTATTTTTTTTAATTAATTCCTGCTTAATAGGAGAGAATCCATGCATGGTACTGTAAACATAACCAAGTACGCATGGCTGGTGGGGTTATCGAGCCTATAGAAGACCCTACTACCGTCACCTCCAAAAACAATGGAATGTCTTACTATATTCGAAATAAATATTCTTACACTTACAGACAAGTGCATCTCTCACCAATCATCAAAGAAGCTTTCTTTTGCAAAAGATGGAGATGATTAAAAAGTTTCACAACTGGTCAAACACAGAGTCTGTGGAAAAATTCTCTTTAAGTGATACATCTAGGATGCAACCTCTACACCTAAGGCTCAGGAAACATCACAGAAGAGTAGGTGAAAAAATTGTAAGAGCCAGAAGGACAAGACACCTATCCCTAATTAATGCATTCTAGACAGGATAATAAGGCTACCCCCATGAAATCTCCACAGTCTAGTGGTCTAGCAATATTCACAAAACCAGATGACATATTAATGTGGATTGAGGAAATTTCACAGGGTCTCACTTCAAGATGAAGAGCTACAGGAAGTCCATGAATGCAGAGGAAATGAGAATCAGTTTTCTCCAGACACTATCTCCTTGAGAATCATCTACTCCCAAGTATGCAACTTTCAACACATGTAAATATGAGAATGATTAAATGGACCCAGTGTGTGTGTGTGTGTGTGTGTGTGTGTGTGTGTTTATAAATGAATATATGTATGTGTAGCAATAATAATCAAAGAAGAGAAGAGAATCAGAACTCGAGGGAGTGGGAGAGACACGGGAGGAGCTGGAGGTATGTGGGTTGGGTAGAAATGAAACAAATACAATACCAAGCATGAAATTCTCAAAAATTAAAACAGGAAAAAACCCTTTTTAGAATGAGAAAATTAAAGAGTTGTTAAAGTTATTATGGTGTTTACTTAGACTGTTCTGACATTTTACAATCCTAAATTACTTCTTTCCTTTCCTTCTCTCCCTCCATTCTTTCTCTTTATCTACTTTCAAGAACTTCCCAGGACAGGCCTTTGCTCTGTGGAACATGTGAAAGCTCTCCAAGATTATTTACTGTCTTTGTTTGATATCGTTGACTGTTACCTACATGGTTAATTATACTCTACATTGATGTTTTCTATGTAAAAATATATCACAGAGAGAAAACTGTTTAAATGTAGATTAAATACAGTATAAAGACCTATAAATCAGTGGTATAATACTTGCTTAACATTCATGAAGTCTCAGATTTGATCCCAAACAATGAAAACAAAGTTGAAAATAGATATTTAAATATTATAGAATTTTGTCTCTTTTTGAAGTATATCTTTATTAGATCTAAGATCTCACATTGACTACAGTGCAGTGATAGTGAGTCAGTTCAGTACCCTGCTGTCACAAATAGAGAAGTCAACAAGACAAAAACTAAACACAGAAACCTTGGATTTAAATGACATCATACATCAAATAGACGGTACAAATGTCTGTACAATGTGGCAAACATTCTCCAAAATCAAGCACTTATTAGGTCACAAGCAAATCTCCACAAATGTATGAAAATTTAAAAGTCATTTTGTAATCTCTCTGACTGCAAAGGAATTTTAGATATCACAAAATTGTGGAAGCTTAAGTACACATTACTAAATGAAAATTGGATCAGGGGAGACATTCAAAAGGAAATTAAAGATATTTTGAATGAAAATGAAATCACAACATACCTTTGAGACACAATGAAGCCAGTCATAAGGGGGAAATTTTATAGCATTAAGCACTTACAGCAGAAAAATAGAAACATTTGATATAAATAAATTAATGTTGCACCTGAAAGCCTTGAAAAACCTGAAATAAACACCTAAAATAGTAGATGAGAGTTAAATAGAATATAGGATGAAATAAAAACAAAGAAATCAGTGCAAAGAATCAATGAAACAAAAGGTTGGTTGTTTGAAAAGATTAAGAATATTGACTAACCGTTAACTAAATTAAACAAGAGCTGGTCCTGTTTAACAAACTCAGAGATGAAAAGGGAAATGTAACAGATCTGGAGGAAATTTTAAAAACCTGTAAGGTCATATTTAAAATCAATATTTCATTAAACTAGAAAATCTAAAAGAAATGGATAAATTTGTAGATATGTACAGCTTACCAAAGTAAAATCAAGATGACATAAAGAATTTAAACAGACCCATAACAACCAATGAGATATAGTAATTTAAAAAAAAGCTCTAACTAAGAAAAGCCTAGGGCCAATTGTATACAGTGCAGAATTCTACTCAACCTTCAAAGAAGAACTAATACCGATACTCCTCAAAATATTATTAATGTACAAAAGGAAGGGAAACTCCAAAATTCCTTCTATAAGCTAGGATTACTCTAATAAGAAAATGAGACAGAGTCCCAACAAAGAAGAAAATTAGACATTAATCTCTATGATGAACATAGATGCAAAATTCTTAATAAACACTCACAAACCCATGAAGAAGATTGCACACGTGATCAACTTGGTTTCATGAATGCAGGAGTCCATATTTCAACATTGTTAATGCAATGTAGCATAAGCCCAAACTTCAAACATACTAAATGGAGAAAAACTGAAAACATAACCTTTAAAATTAGAAACAAGATAAGGATATATATTCTCTCAATTCCTATTCAATGTGGTAGTTGGAATTTCAGCAAAAGCAATAAGACAAATGAAGGAGAAAGGGGGATACAAATTGGAAAGGAAGAAGTAAAAACATTTTTATTTGCAGAAGACATGAATCTATACAGAAAAGATCCTAAAGAAACCAGAAGAAAACTAGAAGAGGTGAAGAATACTTTCAGCAAATTAGTAGGATATAAAATTAATATCCCCAAATCAATAGTTTTAATATACACCACTAACAAACATACCTAGAAAGAGTCAGGAAAGGATCCCATTATGATAGCCTCAAACAACATAAAATATCTTGGAATAAGTCTAAGAAAGGAACTGAAAGACTTGTACAATAGAAAGTTTAAGGCACTGAAGAAATTTAAGAAGATACCAGAATGTAGAGAGACATCCCAAGCCTGTCAAACCATAGGATTGATATTGTCAAAATGACCATCCTACCGAAAGCAGTCTACAAATTCAATGCAATCTCCATTAAGGGAGAGACAGTGTATGACAGGTTGACCAGGCTGCAGTGGATGAACTCACACATACAGACATCTGGAGACACAAACTGGGGTTGATAGACTTTAATGTATATGATAGAATACATGAAATTGGTTAGGGGGTTTGGGAGGTACAGATAGGCGAGTGGGTCTAAAAGTGAATAAGATTTCTTGTATGAAATGTACAAACATTTAATTAAAAAGTTCCAACACAATCCTTCACAGAAATTGAAAAAAAATTCAAACTTCTTATAGAAACACAAAAAAACCAGAATATTCAAAATAATAATCCAGAGCAGTAAAAGAACTGCTGGAGGGATTACTCTCCTTGATTGCAAAGTATACTACAGAACTAGGTAATTAAAAGAGCATTATACTGGTGTAAGGAAATAAAAGCAGACACATTGATCAGTTGAAAAGAACTGAAGGCCAAGATTTAAAACCACGCATTTAGAAATTAATTAATTTTTGACAAAGGTATCAAAAATAGACACAATAAAAGACAGCATGTTCAACAAATGGTGCCATTCAAACTGGAAAAAGCATGTAGAAGAATGAAACTAGATTCCTCTGTCTCTCCATGCACAAAAGAAAACTACAAATGGATCAAGGACCTCAACATAATACTAGATACCCTGAATCATACAGAGGAGGAAATAGGGATTACAGTGAAACTTGTAGGCACAAGAAAGTCCTTTCCAAACAGGACTCATCTAGGTCAGTCATTAAGGGCAACAATGCACAAGTGAGATCACGTGAAACAAAAAGCTTCTGTATATCAAAGGAAGCATTATTTGTATAGGCAACCTACATAATTGGAAACATCTTTCCTAGCAATTCCTCTAACAGAGGGTTAGTAATTATAATATGCAAAGAATTTTTAAAAATTAATATACACCAAAAGCTCCTGAACAACCCACTTAACATTTTGGAGCATATTGAGACTTGTAAAGACTTTTGAAGGTGGACTAAATGCATAATGGTTTGAATGTAACTGTTTGAATATGGAGAACTCTACTGAATAACCTCAACTTTATGATGAGGTTATTGACAGAACAGAAAAACTAACACGATTACTTAAGTAAAAATGTCACAAATATTCATGTGAAAGGTGATTTTATTTTACAGAGCCAAGTAACAACTTTAACTGATTTCAATCACTAAGCATAATGTAATTTTTATAGATTTATTTTATTTTTAATTATGTGTATGTCTGTCTTTGTTTTGTCTGTGTGGGTGTGTAGATGAATCAGGAACCCTGGTGTATCTGTAGATGTCAGATCCCCCCTAGCTGGAGTTATTTGTAGTTGTGAGTTAGCGAGTTGATGAGGGGAAATGAACATGTGTCCTCTGGAAGAGCAGTACACACTCTAAACTGCTGAACCATCTCTCTAACCTTGTGTAATCTACTTTCAAAGAAATAACCTTTATGGTTTTGAAAAAAAGTTTCAGGCACAATTCTCCAAATTAACAGTTCTGTACACTTTGAACCTTCTATTATTGTTAATGTGAGAAAATTATTAAACCAGAATTTTTGCCCTATCATTAACTAAAGTGTGTGTTTATTGGGATTTCTCGGGACAACCTATTACATGTTACCATAATATCCTCAAAAATGCTTTTTATTTAATTTTTACAAATTTCATGCAGTATATTTTGATATATTTAGATTTTGATCATATTTAGATTCCTTCATATACTGTGTCTGTAACCCATTTACTAAGCTCCCACTGAACTTCTTGTACTTTAATACATGCATACACACACATATGTACACATGCACACACACACACACAATGCACACACACACACTTGCTTATAGTCATGTTTGTGTCCCCAAATGTCCTTTGGTGCAGTTTCATCGTCTGAAACCTTGTGAACCTGGCCAATATCACCCTTAAATGAGCCAGACTCTCCCATTCCTATCTGTTGTTAGTTGTTCCTAATTTGGGGATGAGGTTTCTTACCCACTTCATGTCTATGCTGGGATTTTGTCCAGGTTGAGCTTGTGTGGTACTTTTGCATTCTGCCACAATTGTTGAGTTCATATGAGTTCCTTCCAAGCTCTCCAGAAAACTGTTTCCTTGAGGTCATCCACACCCTTTGACTCTTTGAATCTTTCTGTCCACTTGTCTGCAATGCTGAGCTTTAGGAGGCAGAACTTTGATATTAGTGGGACATTCTGCAGCCTCTTACTCTCTGAACACTGGCCTGTTATGGTTGTTTGTGTTAATCACCACTTGCTGTATTAGGAAGCTTCTCTGCTGAGATTGGAGAGCTGTATTAATATAAACCATCATATCTCTTCAGACTGCTCTAAGAAGATACTTTTTCAGATTTTCCACATCTTATAATCTTAACAATTTTGAGTTCAGAACAGATGGTTTTTCATGACCTTGAATATGATAGTTTGTATTTTCCTTGTGTATAGTCTGAGGTCATGGACCTTAGGAGCAGTAAGTGAGAGGTAAACACTGTGGAACTCTCAACAATATTGTGGATCAAACTACTAGACTGTGGTATGTAGGGTAACATTATGAAAATTAGCATGAAATTTCATTAGTTGAAACAGAGTTACGAGACTTTTCTATTGAGAAGCTACTATTTCCCTCCACTTTAAAGAAGTCATTCTGAAAATAAGTTGGAATTGTTTTGCATAATGATTTTCTATTCACTGTCATTTTATTTGTTCACTATTTCATTATGGAAACACTGAATAATTTATTTTGCATAAAACTATAGCATTATTTTTGTTTTCTTTAAGGGTGATTTCCCTGATAGTTTATCCAATCCCAATTGGTCAGTCCTAAACAAATGAACATACAAACAACACTAAAAGGGCTCAGTAGGTTGTGTGTGTAGTGTGTAACAATAATAAAGAAGTCATGAATTCGATAGGGAGTTAAGAGGATATAGGTGGAGTTGGAGAGTAGAGAAATGATGCAAATTCTGTACTCATGTGAAATTCTTAAAAAATAAGCTAATTAAAAAGGGACAGGGGCAATGGACAAATTATTAGGCAAGGAAAAATATTTATTTTTCTAAACTAGAAAATCTAGTAAGTTTCAGGATTGCCATCCCCAAAGATGATTTTCATAGCATATTTCAAACTCTTTTTATTCTTAGACAAAGGGAAAGAGGTTTAGGTTAGGAAATGGTACGTGACTCGGGAATTCTGCATATCCTCCAGTGGCCTGAAACAGGTAATTATGATTGGTGGGTTACACACAGATAGACAGAAGGCAATGATGTTCCTGTTAGTCTTGAAAATGTCTTTGCTTTCTTTTTCTTACTATTCTAAACGAGGAAAAAAGTGATTGAAGACTTTTGGAGTAAATCAATCTTGAATGGTCAGTTCCTCACACACATTCCCCAAATAACCAACATGTGAATGTGTAAGATTCACCAGAAATATTATGGCCCCTAAGATAGGGTAACAGATGAGACATCTATATTATTGAGGCAGAGATGCAACTCAGTGTTAGTCACCCATCAGACATCTGCACAGACACACTTCATCAGTGCTTTTGAGAAGCAACAGTTAAATTTACAATAAACATTTCAGAGATGATATCTACAGCAGAGCTCTTAGAAAACTACAAATACATTGCTCAGTTGCACTGACTCCGAAATTAATGCTTTTTTAGGTAATCTGAAAGCAAGTGAGGCTTTAGCTTTTCCCTGAGATAGTCTTATGGAAAACCTTTTCTGCTAAGCTGCTGTGCTATAGTATTTTACCCCATGATGTCTTCTTGAAGCTTCATTGTTCCAAATCTTACATTTCAGTCTTTGGTCCATTTCAAGTTCATTTTTGTAAGGAGTAAGGGGGCCTGGCTTCATTCTTTTACATGTAGTTAGCCAGCCAGATCAGCTAGCATAATTTACTGAAAAGTCTGCCCTTTCTTTTCTCCATTTTGTATTGCTGATGCCTCTGTGAGTGTTCAGATGACTATCTGCAGGATTAGTGTCTCCATCTTCTAGACCACTTGATTTTTTCATTTTGCATTTGTAGTGTGTTGCTCTGATGTGGGAGCTTTTTAGTGTGTTTTGAGGTCAGGGGTTGTACTGCTCTGGCTTGTTATTCTTGCTTCCTTTTCATTATTGATTTGGCAATAGCGAGATTTGACAGTTTGTAGATGAATTTTATCACTATTTTTGGTTTTGAGAAGAATGTCACTGATAATTTTAACTTTAATTGCCTGGACTCTGTAGATTACCTATGGATATTTAAATAATATTCTTCTAATAAATGGGTAAAGAATATCATGTGGCCTCTGAAATTTGTTTAATCCATATTTCATAATTTTCAATGCAGAAAAATTTTGTGTTATCAGTCAAGTATATTCTTATGTAATTTGCTTTTATTTTATGTAGAAAATGTGAATGGTTCTGACATTTTGGTTTTTTTATTTCATTTTTGTTTTTACATTTCTTGAAGCATTTTTATTGACTTTTTCTGAATTCTTAGAGAATATCTTAACAATTTTTATAGCCCCCCCGTTTTCCAAGTCCCCCGTAGTTACCCTCACTGGATGCTGAATTTCATGCACTATGTCATTTATGTTAAGGTCTATCAAGTCAAGTTAGTGTACCCAGAATTTCTTCAACGAAAGTTCATCCATTGGAGTCCAGTCCATCCTTAAAGATCTGTTCTCCCTCACCCAGTGGTAATCAGCTGCCAATTGTTTTTGGCGGACTGGGGCCTGCTGCCAGTTTCCCCAGTTCTAGCCTGGGTTTTGGCTGCTTGGATTTACATGGCTTTTGCATATGCTGACACCGTCGCTGCAGATTCATATGAACGCGAAACTGTAAGGCTCTGTTTCCATTCTGTCATGTACCATATCCCCTGGCTTTTACAATCTTTCTGCCCCCTCTTTGCCAATGTTCCCTGTGACCTGCATGGCTGAAGTTTAATATAGGAGTACTTTTCAAAGGCTCAAAATCTTCTCTGCAGAATCTTATTCTCTCTGTTTTGGCCATTTGTTGCCTTTTGTGTTCACTGCCCTCTCTTTTATGAGTAAGCTTTTGGATGAGAGTTGAGAGAAGCATTATTATTCTCTCTGCCCCGTGTCAACTATGTTCTATGAGCCTTAAGTGTAGAGGTTCCTTTGTAGCTGTGTCACTTAGGATTGGACATTTCATGGACACTTATTCTCTGTGTGTGATCAGTTGTGGATCTCTGTAATAGTCTCTGATGCAAAAGAAGCTTCTTTGATGAGAGGTGAAGGACACACTTCTATGTAACTATAAGAATCTATATTTTGCATGTAATAAGAAAGCACATCTGTGTAGGATGTGACAGCCTTAGGGTTGTCTCTAAAATCTATGACCTTGCCATTCATGTACATTTGGCTATGTTCACAGTGACACACATGTATCCTCTCCCACTGATTGGGCTTAAAATCCAATTAGGAGAAAGAACATTAAGTAATTGCCCAGGCCTGGTATTAAAGTGACTGGAACATCAAACTATATTAGGAAGATAGGAGCACTTTTACCTTGGGTGTAATCAACACCTACCTAATTGGACTGGTCTATTTTTGTTGCATTACCATACTGTTTTCATGACCATAGCTCTGTAATATAGCTTGTGGCCTGTTATGGTAATGTCCCTGTATGGATCTTTGTTCCTAGGATCGCTTTGCCTATCTGGGGTCTTCTGTGATTCCATATGAATTTTGGGATTTTTTTTTCTAATTCTATGAAAATGTCATGAGCATTTTGATTTGCATTAAATCAATAGATTGTTCTTGATCAGATGGTCATTTTTATAATCCATAAGCATATGATGTCTTTCTATCTCTTGGTGTCTTTCTGAATCACTTAAAATAAGATTTAAATTTTCATTGTAGAAATCTTTGATGTCTCTGATCAAGGTTATTTCTAGATTTTTTATGCTCTTGTGAATGGGATGGATTCTTTGATTGCTTCTTATTGGTACATAGAAAGGCTACTGATTTTCTTAGATTGGTTTTATAGCCTCTACTTTGTTGAAAGTGTCATATATTTCTAGTTTTCTGGTGGAATTTTGGGGATCTTTTATGTATAATATCATATGGTCTGCAAATAGGGAAAACTTGGCCTTTTCTTACTCTTTAACTTCCTTCTTTTGTTTTATTGAGTGAGAATTTCAAACACCATATTAAAGAGTACTGGAGATAGTGGATGCCTAGTCTAGTTCCTGATTTTATTAGGTGTGTTTCCAAATATTTTTATTTCCAAGTAGAATGTGGGTTTGATGTATTTAGCTGTATTTGCTGTTATTATGTTGTGATATATTCCCTCCAGTACAATTACAGGTAGGATTTTTAACATAAGCATGTTTGATCTTTTTCAAAGGACTTTTCTTCGTCTCTTGAGATGACCATGTGGTTTTTGTCTTTGAGTTTATTTTCATGATTTATAATATTTATTGGCTTATGTATCTTGAATCATTATTGCTTCTCTAGAATAAAGTCAACTTGATTATGGTAGATGATTTTTTGATATGGTTTGCAAGTATCTTGTTGAGAATTTTTGCATCTATGTTCATTAAGGATATGGCTATCTATATACATACACATGCACCCATACACGGATGCACGCACACACACACACACACAAGTATATATGTGATTGTGTCATTACCTGTTTTTGGTAGCATAGTGATTCTTACTTAAAAGAAAAAGGTTGGAAGTTCTCCTTCTGGGTCTGTTTTCTTCAATAATTTAAATACTGTTGATTGCTGATAGTTGATTTTCTTAAAATGTCTGGTAGAACTCTGTGAATCCATATTGGCCTGGGTTATTTAGTTGGGAGATTTTTGTATCACTGTTCCTATTTCCTTATATGTTGTGTCTCCTGGTATGTCATGGTCTGTTCTTCATTTAGCTTTAGTGGTTCCTGTGATTTTAGATATTCATCCACTTCTTTTAGGTTTTCAAATTTAGTAGTGTATTGGTTCTTAAAGTTTTCCCTTATAATGTTCTTGATCTTTTTGGTGTCTGTCGTGATGTTTCCTTTTATCTCTGATTCTGACGAATGCGATTTGCTCATTCTTTCTTTTCATTAGCTGGGCTAAGTGTCTGTCTATTTTCTTTTTCTTTTCAAAGAACCAGGTCTTAGATATTATTTACTTTGTTTCTATTACATTAATTTATGTTTTATTTCTTCTCATCTGTTTTGTTTGAGTTTCATTTCTTATTGTCTTTCTGGAGTCTTGAGTTGCAGTGTTAATTGTTCTTTCTGATTTTAAATGTAGGTCCTTAGCAATCCTAAGTGGAAAGTTTATGTCACTAAGGACAAATCCCAGAAGATTTGCTGTGTTGTATTATACTTTATGTTTATATCCAAGAATACTTTCGTTTCTTATTTTCTTCTTTGACTCATTCATTATTCAGAGGTGTGTTGTTTTATCTTCGAGTTTATGGATTTTTCAGGAGCTTCTTTTGCTGTTGATTTTGAGCTTTATTGCATCTTGGACTGATAGAATGCATGGAATTATTTCATTTTTTGTATGTTGTGTGTCATATATGTTATAGATTTCAGAGAGATTTTCATGGGCTGTTGAATAGAAAATATATTCTTTGCTCCTTGTGTAGAATTTTTGTTTGGTACCTGTTAGGTTCATTAGTGTATGACATCATTTATTTCAGGTGTCTGTTTATTCATTGTCCAGTTGACCTTTATTGGAGATATTTGGGTATTGAAGTCACTTTTACTTTTACTGATTTGGGATTAATCTGTATGTCAATGTCCTGTAGTATTGTTTTTATAAAATTGGGTACACCAGAGTTTGATATATATATATATATATATATATATATATATATATATATATATATATATTCACGATTATGATATCTTGTTGGTCCATTGTGCTTTTGATCAAAATGAGGTAATATAAATCTATTATGATCAGTTTTACTCTGAAGTCAATTTTTGTCAGATATTAGAATTGCAACCCCTGCTTAGGATATTTCTTTCCCATTCTTTGACCTTAAAAAGGATAGCTCTTCGTGAAGGTGAGATGAGTTTCTTGAAGATAACAAAAAGAAGAATTTTATTTCTTAATCTATTCAACTAAAACTGTCTTTTGACTGGGAAGCTCAGGTCATTGATTTGTAAAGTCATTATTGAAAGGTGTATTGGTTACAATCATTTTAATTTCTATTTGCCTTCATAGTCTACATTTGGGTTCCAAAATTATGCATTCATTTAGTATTTTATCTGCTGTCTCTTGGGTATAGTAAATCCTTTCTTTGGCCCTTTGAATTGCTTTGAGAATTCTCTGATGGGCTCATTTGGTGGACATGAATTCTTTCAGCTGCTTGTGTCATGGAAGATTTTTCTTTCTTCTTCAACTAAAATAGACATTTTTGCTGGGTAAAGTATTCTGGGTTGGCCCCTATGGTCATTTAGAACGAAATTGGTTCAGGCTCTGCTGGTTTTTATAGTTTGCACTGAAATGTCAGCTATAATTTTGGTGGCTTTTCCTTTATGTGTGGCTTTTTTGTCCTCTTTTCAATATTCTCTCTTTGTTCTGTACATTTAGTGTTTTTGCTGTGATATGCCACGGGGGTTACTTTTCTAGTCCTTTCTATTTGATGTTCTATGTGTTTTTTCTATTTTGGTGTATCTTTTCTTAATTTGGTGAAATTTTCCTCTAAATTTTTGCTGAAGATCTGGTCAATATTATTTTTCTGAGATTCTTCGACTTCCTTAATGCCAGTGATGCATACATTTGCTTGTTTTGTAGTGTCTCAAATTTCCTGCATATCCCATCATTGGTTTTAAAAAAAATTTCATGGTCTTTGCTTTAGCAATCCAATTTTTCAACTTTATTGTCCAATCTTATATTCTGTATTAATTTGTTCATTCTGTTGGTGAGACTTTCTTCTGTCATTTCTGGCTTATTGAGCTTTTCACTTCCTTCTTAATTTCAGCCTGAGTTTTCTATAATATTTCTCTCTCTTTTATTAATTCAATTAGCAGTTTATTCCTATCTTCTTTTATTTCTTTGTTTTTATTCTTAAAATTTATTGACTTCTTTGATCATATATATAATTGTTCTTTTAAATTCTGTGTCCCGGGTTATCTCTTTGGCTTCTCTTTGTAGAATTCTTCTCCAGCACTGGTGATATTTGGTAGGAACATATTATTTTGATCTTTCATAGTATTATTTTTTTTCATTGTGGCTTTGGCAAGTGGACTTCTTTTGTTGCTTGTGATTCAGGTATGACACTCAAGTCTTCCTTTGTTGAGCTGAAGTTGGTTCTGTTTCTATTATTGATGAATCTTGGTTGCTCTGCACTTCAGTTGTTCTACACTTCAGATTCTCTCTTGATTTTATGTTTGTGCTATATAGTTTTAGGGTCAACTTGGAACACCTGGATTGAGGCAGCCTCAATTGGGGAATTTCCTCTGTTGGACTGACTGGCCTATGACCATGTCTGTGGGGTATTTTCTTTATTACTGAGTGATGTGGGAGTACTCAGCCCACTTTGGGCAGTGGGGCTCCTCTGGGCAGGTTGTTTTGTGTTATGTAGAAGCTGGGAACAGATCAGGGGAACAAGCCAATAAGCAGCTCTCCTCCATGGCCTATGTTTCAGCTCCTTCCTGTAGGTTCTTACCCTGAGTTCCTACCTTGGGATCCCTAAGTGATGAACTGTGATATGGAAGTTGTAAGCAAAATAAACCCTTTCCTCCTCAAGTTGGTGTGGGTCAGAGTGGTTTGTCATAGTGATTGGAAGCAAACTAGAACAATATTGGAGGGATTAGAATGCTCCAGTCAGTGTACTCAGGGGCTCACCAGGAGGCAAAGCAGCCATACTTAGTTAGGAACACTACAGAAGCTTCAGATGATAGTGCCATGTTAAGGAGACAGTAGATAGATGTGCTGGTCCCTACTCATCAGCAGAGAAGCCTAAGTCCAGAGGCAGTGGGAGGAACTGCCTATTGTCTCAAAGGAGGGTGATGGGCAAGTCCTGATTTGAGAAGCTCACTGGAGAGGCAGAGTCAGACACTCTCAGGCTGTCTCCAATTGTCTAGGCCCCTACTATCCAGCAAGAAAGCCTGACCCTAGGATAGTTGTGGGGACTTCGTATTGTCCCAAAGGAGGAAGATGGGCATGGCTTGATTTGGGAAGCTACCCCATGGAGGCCAAGTCAGGTATTCTCCTGGTTCTGACTTCTCTATTTCATATTTTAGCTAGTTCCTTTTGAGTATTTAAAATGTTATTTTTTAATAAATTAATTTGATGTCTTACAACATTACTGAACTTCTCTGTTGTTAGTTAATACAGGTTTGGCTGGAATATATATATATATATATATATATATATATATATATGTACACACACACATATATATGTATATATATTCTGAAAGATTTATCCTTATGTTTTTGATTCTTTCCTCAGTTTTAAAGATTCTAGAAATAAATTCAACAATCCAGTCTTCGTATTTTTCCGTGTTTTTACTTTTAGTATTTCCTTTTGGATCTTAGAATTCGTATCTCTGCTAACACTATACATCTGTTCTTAACTGTTGTCTTGTTTTCCTATATGATAATGCCAACATCTGCGCCCTGTCAGTCTGAAGATGTTGTTTTCACAGATAGTTTTTAAAGCTTAGTTTTTAGCATGCCTTCTCATTTTTTTCTCAAAGCCAAAGATTTTGTAGCAGGTAAATAGGCCTTCCAATTATTAACTATGTCTCTCCTAGTCAGAGTTGGGTTAAATTTACTGATGATTGCTATACAACAAGATTCAATTTCTCTACTGTCTTTTGATCTCTTCTTTGTAACTCTGTTTATATCATTCCTCAGAAAGATTCCCTCTTGCAACTCTCTGATTTAATCTACTTTTGTTTTAATGGCACTGATTGATAAACTGGTAAAGAGTTTGATCCTGTTTTCCATCCTCATTAGTTAATATTAGTGGGCTTGCATCATAGGGATGTGTCATTCCTGTGTTTTGTGTCTCTGCAAAGCTGTAATCACTTTCCTTCTAGTTCCTTACTCTACTCGGTGTGTGAAGTTTTCTTGAAATCCTGCCCTCTGTTGTGTTGATTTTGGTTTCTTTAGTTTCTTTAACTGATTCAGGACAACTGGAACTGGAGTACAGTTCCTTCTAGTTGGAATCAGGCCTTAGACCTGCATTTGGGGAATTACTTTTCTGAACATCAGGGAATCTCACTGTATTTCTGGATGGCCACTCTTGCCTTCCCCAAGGCCAAGTCATGGATCTTAATTAGATTCTGATCGTGATAACACAGTGGATTCCTATAGCAGATGCCCATGTTAATATAGGGGACATTTGTGACCATAGCCCTCAGAAATTCTGTACTACCCAGAAATTCCATTTTGTGCAGCAATTCATACAATAACTATTTTGACATAATTACCTGCTCATGGATCCCAGGGATTCTATTCCAGGTGAGCAAATCTCAGCAGTTGTATCTCTGTCAGATACAATCTTCTCCAGATTACAAGACATTAGCTTGCTTTGTGACCCCAATTCTGTCTTTGGAGAAAAAAAATGTTTTAATTCTATCTAGCTTTTTCTTTTTGGAAGAGAGGGAGAGATATCTTAGATCTTTCCATGTTGGAAAAGATCTTTGTTTCAGTTTTTCTACTTAAACACTATGTAACCACATTTAACAATAAATTTCTAAGACAGCATCAGTTATGAGGACATGAGTATAACTGATATCTTTACTTATATCCTTATTTACACAGTAGTATTAAAGTGAATAAAACATTATTCATATATAATCATGAGTCAAAAAGAAATAATTCAAAGAAAGTAGTGTTAAAATAATAAGGATTTAATCCTTATTTAATTAATTAATTTTCTTGCGTGCTAAGGAAGTAACAGCTATATTTTTAATTTATGGTTTTAGAAATGTAGTAAATCATAATGTCTCTACTGAATATTTAAATGGTTGCAATAAATCCACTTGAAACTTGAAAGAGAATGGTACCTTTCATTTCAGGTGTTTCTTTTGATTTCTAAACATAATCATTGATGCTGATGATGACAGAAGGTGAGAAATGACTGATTAACACCGTGGAGTACAAGTAAATCTATTAAATCTGCCTTGTATGAAGAATAAGTGGGTCCAAGCTAGAGAGATCATGGGTCAGGAGATGGTCTTATATCATAAAATTGTAGAGCAAGCATTCTTTGATCGACACGTGGTTCCAGAACTGGTCTCCATTCCATGAAATTCTGTGACTCCTTGATTCTAAGGAAAAAGTATAGGTCGGTTCATCAAGATCATTTTACTTCCACCTCCAGGCTTTTAATCACAGATCAATTTATCCATGTTCCACAATCTATTTTTCCTATTCCTTCCAAAGGAATTGCTCTTCAGGTCACTCCATGTTAAACATTATTCTTTGTTAATGTATATGTCTCAGAATCTGTGCATCAATAAAATATTTTCAAGTCTCATGTAAGATATTTTGTAATTTTTATTTTTAGTGAATATCATTTTTATAAAATCCAAAGTTTTTAAATAAAATTGATCTGCAATATTAAGAGATTCTCTTTATCACTGCAACCTTGTAGTCACAATCATGGTCAAAAACCAAAAACTTGAAATAAATATTTGCAACACACATTACTGAGAAGATAGTTTACAGAATATATATATATATATATATATATATATATATATATATATATATAATCTATAACTAATACAAAATAAAATTGAAACAATTTAAAAGTTCAGAATAGCACCCCATAAAGGGAAGCCTAGACATTTAATGTAAAAAAATGATGTATGATGTTTAAATAAGCAATAAGAAAATCTGACTCAATACTTAAATGAGACTATATTTAATAACTATTGAATCAGTAAAAATTAAGCAGACAATGTTGGATAGTGCAGGCTGTTGTAAAACCATAATCTTAAAGATTGTTAGCCTAATTTAAAATTTGGTAAAAATATAACAAAAATTCTTAAGTCAGTTTGCATTTGATTTAAAATTTTCTCCATTCAAATTGCAATTTAAGGAAACTTGTTACTATTTCTGGATCTTACTTTCCCATAAAGGGAGTTTAAGTATCTCCTATGAAATTTCTATTAACACAAATTTAAAAATAAACAATGTGATTTTTATTTGGGAAGATTTTTAGTTTGACATATTTTCATTATGAAAATGTAATTCTTAGATATAATAAAACAGCAACACAAGGATTTATGAAATTGTTTCTGTGAAAAACTAAATTATATGATAAAATAGCAATCTTTTTAATACTGTTTGCAGACAACATAATCCATTGATAGGTTATATTTTTCACCTTTTTTCACCAGAAAAATTGCTTAACACAATTTAAAGTTCTTAAAGCACATCACTAAGTTCATATCTATCATTCTTATTTCCATTACTTTTATGTTATGCTGATTCTTGATCCCCCGAATTTGACAGTTTGTTATAAGCTAGGTACTATTTTTAAAAAACCATTTACAAGTACCCATTCAAAGATATTTAAAATTATGATACATGAAAAATTTCAAAAGAGAATCTGAGAGTACACTAAACATTTTAATATTTAAAGTAGAAATAGTTCATGGAAAATTATAAAGATATCCAACTGTATGCTTTTTCAAAAGAAATTAAGGTTCTTTTCTTTATTAAGAGACAAGAATTAAAATTGAACTTCTTTAACCTTTCTGCCAAATTGTAGGATTCACAGTGCTACAGGAATTCTTCTGCACTGGGTTCTTGTAACCAAATGAATGAGGCACTCAAGACAATAAGGACTGTGAAAGGTGAGGAGGAATTATTGAGTGAGAGCCTAAGAGATAGCTCTTGGTGATAGAGAGGGAATGGCCAAGAGGGGATTTCAAAGTGAACTGCTAGAAAAGAAGTTGTGTTTAAAGTTTTGTAAAAGGCTTATCTAGGCCTTGATTAACTGATATGTGTTTGAAAACCAGTTGAAAGTTAAGGACCAGTGAGGGTAGTGCCTACCAAACTCAGAAATGTTCTCAGTTAGGATCTCAGCTAAGTCCCCTTTCCCCACTAGTTACAGTGAATGTCGTTTAAGTGAAATGAAAAAGATGGAGTAAGAGTAGTGTATATTTCATGCTTCTCGTGCTCACATTTCTGGCCACCAGTCCCAGTCCCAGGTGGGGTCTCTCATAAATTACAACTAAAAAGTTTTCTAGATAAGTAAATTTGTGTGTTAAAGAATTGGTAGTATCGGTACTGGAGAGATGCTCAGTGGTTAAGAGCACTGCTTCTCTTGCAAAGTACCCTGGTCTGATTCCCAGCACCCACACCATGACTAACAACCATCATCAACTCCAGTTCCAGGGTTCTGATGTCCTCTTCTGTCCTATTCCGGCACTGCATGACACAGGTGCACTTACATAAAGGCATAATACTCATACACATTTAAAAATATCAGTCATATTAAAGAGTAATATATGTGTCATCCACATTTACCTTTAGAATTATTACCATGAAAATCACCTTGTGATGTGTAAAATATATCCCAGATATTGACTTGACCATGGTCATGTATGTGAGGGCAAGCAGATTAATGCTGTGAGACTGGCCATTTTTTCTCCAATGTCCCAGCAGGTTTCAGAAAGGAGATTGATTAAGGCATGTTGGCACAGTTAGTATTTGAATGCAAACAAGGGGGGTGGGGCTAGAGCTATGTCCATGAATGTGAGCCATTCCAGTGCATCCAGTGGGTGTTGAAGAACACAACACCCAAAGAAAACGGATCTTTTCAGGACAAGAAGAAATAGACAGTCAAAAGTGCCAAAGGGTTAAAATAGGAAGAAAATAAAATCCTGTCTTGATTCCAGATGCAGGACCAGAGGAAGAATTTCCAGAACCCTAGGATGGTTCACTGAGAACAGGGGTTGTGAGCCACCTTTCATCACATTACCACAGTATAGTATATGAGAATAATAGAAGAGATAAAAATGTGACTAAGGATGCTTGTTACTTTAATGTCTGTAACAATAACTCAAATGATTAAACCAGGTATACACAACTGAAAAGCAAAAATGAAATATTAAGAGTTACCTTAAGGTCATATTTCACAGAGAAATGTTACAAAGAACACAAATCAGAATTAACATATATAACTGCACTCTTTGTTTAACACTTCAGCATCATTAGAATCATACATATATGGTTCTTCCTCTTATAAGAATTATTTGAGATTCATTTCACTTTTGGGGAGCTTATCTTTTAATTCTGTGTTTTTTTTTTTAGGCTAAAAGAACAACTACTGCACAGCTATAGTTTGTTTTGCTGGTCATCACTGTACAGCTGGTTTTTGAGCTAATACACTTCTTACTAATTTAACATTGGACACACTGGTTACTCTCAAAAGGAGTTTCCACTACATTTGAATAACTTAATAAAGACCATATGCAGTAAAATAATATATATGTAAGATTGTTTGAACACATAAAACTATTCTGTGGACTTCTAGTGGTACAGGAATTTGAACTTGTGCTTTAATACCCACCATCTTACTTTTGTTGGATATATGAGACTGACCCAAGTTGGATTATGTACAAACAGAGAAACAGAAATGGAAAACTGTAGATTTCTGCTATTTTTATTTTACTAATGACTCTTGAAAAACACATAGATTGGGACATTGTAGTTTGTATATCACCATACTGGTTGAAATCTTCAAATACATAACCAACCTTATTTTCTTTTTTTGTATGAATTAAAATAAAATTCAAGGTCAAAGATTCAACTAACCATTTATAATAAGTCTTGTCCTTATTAGTCCTCTATAGACTTCAAAGATAAGAAAATATATACTATATTAATTCTCTAATTGTTTGAAAATAGGCCACTTCATCATATGTTTGGACATTAATGAGCTGTCCACATATCTGTGGCAAGCCTATTTACCACAGTAATAGTAAAGCATACTCATCTAGGGGAGATCAATAGCTGAGCCCTTTTTTCTTTTATGCAGTCCAGTTTATGGTTGACTTTTATATCATTTAAAAGTGCATAAGCAAATCTTACATGACATTTTTATTACTATTGTAATATCTCAAGTTTAATTTCAGGCAATAAATATAGTCTAGTGCAAACTTAAAAAGAAAAGGAAAATCAGAAAAAAGAAACAAGATTAAATAAATTTTAGATTTACAGTGTACTTCAGCTTCTGTAGTAAATACCATTTTTTAAAAGATTCCTGTTCATGTGATGAATTTGAAAGAGAATCTCATGTGAACTCTAGAGGTTCTACTTTTTTTGTTTGTATTTAACAGACATTACATTTCAGGAAGATATAATTGAATGGTTTCTCAGTGAGTCATCATTGATATGTCAATAGGTTTTAATTGATAAAGTTGACTACATTGAAATTATTCAAAAAGTCTTAAATGAAATGCATGAATGAATGAACCTAACAGAGTCATAGTGTCTTTGAAAATAGAGTTAATCCTTAACATAGATGCTTAGAATCTCCCAGATAATGCAGAAAACCAAGAAAGGCTAAACTAATAACATACATAGTTGGTTTTCACTTTATTCTCTGCCTCTTTAGGTTTGGGTAATCTGGATATGACAGTGTACCTTTTCTAGTACCATTTCTTTTCTGTAAAGAGAGACAACACATTATTTGCCCCAGAATATTATTGTAACAATAATTATAATGATACAAATAGAAAGTACAGTATAAATTACTGCAATATCATATTGTTTGTTCTCAGTAGCCTATTATCTTCTGCTAAGAATGGACTTGGTGGGTGATGGAATATTAGGTCATCCAAGGTAAAACACAGGTTTAATACCCATAAAGGCAAGTGAAGTCCAAATTCATGAAAACTATGGTAAACTCACATCAGAGAACACTGTGTTGTTACCCTGGGAATGCACATCAGTGTCCCACAAATTTCATTAGCCAACCAAAACACCTGCAACTATTAGGTTGTCCTTTATAATCTCTGTTCTTTAAACCTTAGAGATACATTAGTGAGCTAAACAATCCTATCAATCTAATATTTCAAAAGTTATTGATGTCTAAGCATAATAACTAACACACACACACACACCCATACACACACACACACACACACATCATACACCACACGTGGATAAAGAGTCCAAGATAGCTACAGTGCAAGGAACAAGTGGATTAAAGTTACTAGGGTTTTCTGAGATGTTGATCAGTGTAAACAATATTTGCTTTCATTTCTCATTTTGTATTATAAATGAAAGCTTATCAATGAGAACTCATGAATGCCCTTGAACCAAGCAATGAAATGATAGAAAATTTCTATAGCCCTTCTTTATGAAAAGATTATAAGAACACATAGAAATGAAAGAAATAGTGAGTTATATAAATGCATTTAAAGAATGGAACTTAATACTCTAAAGTACTTTTACTTTTTCTAGTTTTGTTTCCAATAAAATTAAGGATTTTTGAAACATTTCCATTTTATAGTTCATTTTTGACCATTATGTATTTTAGTAATCCAATCAGAAAAGCTTTTAATTTCTTACTGTGCTTAGAAAGTGCTTTGGCCAAGGGTTAGAGATCCAGCAGAGTGAAGCCCACTTGCTCTTGGCATCTAGCAAAGAATGGTTTAATCACTAAATATTCTTGGCATGCTCAGGCCAAATCATTATCACCACATGCAAACATTATGATTTACTTAATACACCTACTATTCCATGTATTTTTATTATCTTTAAATAGTATCATGTTATGAGTGTTTCAAATAGTGTCACCTTAAAACTTGCTGGTTTCTTCATGCTATACATTGAAGTTATTTCAAGAATAAATTGTGAAAATACATTTAAATTTTCAGTGTTGCATTAAAATTTTTATTACGCAGTAAAATTGGTAGTGCAGAGTATCTATATTTGAAATTAAATAAAGATGCATGATGGAAACAGATGAGATGGCTGTACCATTGAATTCAATGAGACTTGATGTGGAAGGAGTATTATGACATCATTTTAACATTGTACAGAAGGATCTAAAGTAAATTATGTTTGTGAAACTATCAGTCCATTTTTCATAATTTTAGCATGCATTTTGCTCGTTATAACTACAATCCTTGGTAGAGATATGTGACTTCAAAAGCAGCAATCTCTTTTTAAATGAAGTGATGGGTCCTTCTTCCATATTGTCTGAATGCTGAGGATGCCATCAGAAGCTATTAACAGAAAACTGTCATTACACTAACCTTTCAATTGCCCTGTTCTCTGACCCCCAAAGAAACTTTGCAAATGATATTTTATTTCTGGCTTTCATGGTTAATATATTTTTCCAGATTCATCTATACTACTCATTAAAATGTCATCTCTTTAACTAAATCTGAAATCTGTATATATATGGCACTCATTAAATGGAAGCTGACACTCATTAATTTTTCCCTTTAGGTAATAAAACATTAATAGCACTAATTTCAAATATTATATATACATATATGTATATCCACTTCATCTTTTGTTAGTTTCCATTTATTTACTATTATATTACATTTTCACATTTGGGAATTATGAATATATTATGGTTAGGTACGTGTTTGTAGGGAGGAATATGGTTTTCATAATGGAATAATAATTTAATTGTAGAGAGAAGGAAAATGGACCACTAGGATAATAGTAAAATGATTTCTCTATATTTTCATTTATTTTAATAGCTTATAGTAGACATTTTAATGTGAATCAAAAATATATTTAGTTTATTTTAACACATAGGGCAGAATTAGAATTACAATAGAAAATGACCAGAGCCTTAAAGGGGAACATTATAGTTGGGACTGTGTTATGTTTCAAAATTCAGCACAATTATAAACGTTTTTAACTGTTTGACCCCACAATTTCCTTCTTTTGGAGATAGTCTATAAATGCATTATGCATATAAGTGAAAGAATATATAATAGAAAATATTCATGTCATCACATTTAAATATCAAAAGAGGGCAAAAACTGGCTTGTCTGTCATGTTTCCCTGTGTTTTTGTGCAGGATCCTACTGAACTTCATATTTCCTTCTCTCCAGTTTCCTGGTTTGCAGAGAAACAGTGATCATTTTCTCGTTCTCTAGGATCTATCAGGATTATTTCAAACATTTAAAGATAATAACTCGGTACCATAAACCTTTCTTGCTTGCTTCATATGAAGTCTGACTATATAAGTGTTTTGTTTATGCTTTCCCATATTTTCTCTTAATGTACTGTAAACTGCATGAAAAAATGGATTACAACTTAAGTTGAATTTCCAGTAATTGGTAATATTTAGAAAATATCTGGCCACCAATAAATGTTTTTGTAATTCCTGAATAAGAAAAAAATAAATTTCACCTGGTAATCAAAATGGCATCATGGAAATACCTATTCTATTTTTAATTAACACATCAATTATATACATTAATGTAATTGTTATGGATGAGATTCCTCTAGTTTGTGGAAAGGAGGGAGTCTCCTGAGTCACAATGTAAATATAATTTGAAAGACTCAGGATACCCCTGAAACTCAGAAGATTCCCAAAACAGATCACCAAGGATATACACACAGTCACAATTTCTCAATGGGGAAATTCTCCAGATACTCTGTCTGAAATTGATACAGGGAGCTCCAGGCATGTATCTTTCCCGAGTCATCACCCATGTCAGGGTGGTCTTTCAATGATGCTTGTCCTATGCTTCTCTAGATAACTCTCACTGATGCTCCTGAAAGCAAGGCCAATAAAGTCAGTGGTTTACTAAACTAGACAAGTAGAATTGTTTCTTTGATCTCTTTTCTGTGGGCTGTCTCGAGTGAATAAGTATTTGCTCATCTTCCTAGGAAAACTCACACAAGAAGAAGATGGTGTTATATTTCCATTCACGGAATATAACTATTTTAAAGAAAAGTATAAAAATATAAAAAGTGCCTTTTAAGCATAGTGTGAGGTATAAATCAGTGTGAAATGTGTTTATTAAAGGGCTGTAAAGCAGTATTAAAGCTGGACAAGGATGTTTGGCTTTAACTTTATTCCAGCTTTACTCTGATAGTTAACATAAATAAACAAGATTAGTAATTTTCCTTTATAAGATAATTCAAAAAGTATACACTTGGAGATTTAAATATGCTTTTCTTCCAAATGTATAAACTGTGTGTTTAATTCAGAAAAAGTGAAGATATTTTTAGAAGTTCTACTAAAAGTGATCTCTCAAAATTCTGTCTCTGTTCCTTTACTTACTAAACATGTAGAATGCTAAATTTAAAAACAAACAAACAAACGCAATAACTTCTGTTTTAGGTTGTTGTTGTTTTTAGTCTTCTTTCCCTCTTAGCCTTTAAACTTTTCTTAGAAGAATACGCAAAGCTGATATTCATTTACACTGACCCATCTACTCGTATTTTTACCTCATTGTTTATTTGATGTGCATGTTCTCAAGAACGTTTTGAATGCTTATTCACTAAATTAGGTTCAGAATTATTCAGAACTTTGTTTGTTCTGTTTATTTAAGCTTATACACTCAGCTTAATTTTATTTTCATAAGTTCTAAATTTAATAAAACTGAAATTAGAAAATAATGAGGAATGATTGTGTTTTAATTAATATATATGCCATCTTTGATTATCTCAGTTTATGTTCTTTAAGAGTGAGAAAGTGCATATTGAGCTGCAGAAATGAGATGGAAATCTATTAAATTTACTAAATAATCTGATATAATGAAAGATAGCAATTAAAATGCTTACATTTATGACTTTTCAGGTGTTGGCTTATGATTATCTGTTAAAGGTGATGAATTCTCTGAACTTTGAGAAATCAAAATGAAATGTTTTCACTCCAATGACCTTCTTGACACAATAAAAAGGTCAAACATAGGCATATCGGATAGGTAATACATTTTATATCATCAGAAAAATCCGTTTCCTAATCAGAATTACTTTTCAGGGTCAGGTAAAGCAAAGGAAGAAAAATTATTTCATTATTTATTTATATTGTCTCATTTAATGTATTATTCTTTTAAAAAAAAACTAGCCACAGACCATAAGTTAGTCAGATAAACATTAATCTGATACATCCAAAGACAAGCTGAGCAGAGAAAGAAATACACAATCCTGTGAAGGAAGCAGAGAAAAGGAATAGTTGCAATTCCCAAATAGTCGCTCGCACAGTGTACTGCATGTTGAGCAATTCTTATTGGCGTTTGTTGACCCATAATTTGATTTTAACACAGTGGAAAGGTAAGGCAGAATTCATAGATTCTTTTATGTTTACCCCAAACTCACTCATTTTTCAAGGCGTATTAAAACCCTTTCTTCAACAAACTCTCTTGAAATAATTGAAGTCAAGCTATTGTTTCATCTCTGAGAATTCCTGCTAGATTTTTAAAAAACTATTTTATTTCTTATGTGTGTGTGTGTGCGTGCGTGTGTGTGTGTGTGTGTGTGTGTGTGTGTGTGTGTGTTGTCTACTTGTATTTAAGTGTATGCTGCCGTGAGGTGCCTGTGATGGTGGGGGGTCCAGATACTGGAACTACATTTATGAATGTTATTAGCTGCCATGTGGGTTCTGGGAACGGAACCCTGAGCACTCTGCAAGAGCAATAAGAGATGACACAGTGGTTAAGGGCACTTGGCTGCTCTTGCAGACTATCCGGGTTCGGTTCCCAGCACCTACATGGCAGCTAACAACCGTCTGTAACTCCAATTCCAGGGGATCTGATACCATCTTCTGACCTACACAGGTTCACTTATACACATGCAGGCATGACATTCACATTCATAAAATAAAAAAAATAATAAAATATTTTTAAAGTAAAAATAAACATTTTAATATTCACTAAAAATAAGTTATGATAGTATAGACATAATGAATAATTAAATGCCATTTCCTATTTTATTTAAATGCTATTTTGTTTAGAGAACATATCCAAAAAACATATTGTCTTCTTTATCTAAGGTGTAGATCATTTTTCAAATTAAGGATCTCATAAAGATATGAAGAGAGGAAAGGAATGGAAAGACGAAAATAAGGAGATAAAAGAGAAGAAGAAAGGAGAGAGAGAGAGAGAGAGAGAGAGAGAGAGGAGCTACTTCATCAAATATATTGTCATTGATTTCGTCCATAATGAATTAAAACATATGCTTTAATTACTGTGATTTACTAAGAAATCACAGGGTCAGGCTAGATGTCCAAAGATCACTGGTCAGCATAATTTTAATCCTTAGGTATAATTTTAAATTATGGAGCAGATTTTCTTTTTTATATCCTCTTTACAAGTAGAAATATTGTCTTGTTCTTGTCTTATACCATATTAAAATATAAATAGAAAATATAAGTAGAGGAAGCATTTAAGAATATGGATTCTCCTTGGCTTCTCTCATATCATAATATTCCCATCTTTTAAAATATATTTCTAATGAAACAATAAGAATATTAACTAACTTCTCTGAAAAGACGAACACTGGGCTGAAGAGATGGCTCAGTGTTTAAGAGCTCTGGTTGCTCTTGCAGAGGATTCAGGTTCAGTTCCCAGCACCCATGTAATGCTTAACAACTGTCCATAACTTCACCTCCAGGGAATCCAAAATCCTTGTCTGACCTCCATAGGCTTTGTGCAACACAGGTGCGCTTACATACATGCAGACGGTACACTGAGACACATAAAATAGAAATAATAAATAAAAAATTAAAACATGTTAGTTATGAGATATTTTCATTTGTGATACTTATATATACTTTACAATATTACTTTATAAATCTCTTACTTTTTGTATCTTCTAATTCTTATTCTTTTTCAATATTTGGGAATCTTAATCACCAGTATAAACCTGGATATTGTATAACTCTGGGGAGACTCAAAGTCTCTGGGAATATATGTATGCACAGAGAACTTAAGAAAGTGGGATTGCTGTCTTCTTCTCTTTAACCTTACTTAAATGTTGCTGAATTTCTCTGGGAAACCAAGAGACTTTGAGGAATGGTTTAGTGTTTTCCCTTTCTGTACTTTCACAAACTTTCTCCCACTTTACCAAAGAAATTCATTAATTTAAACCAAACTGGAAGCATATTATAGTGCACTGTCTCCTGAGGGTGTACTGAATTGAAGAGTTTCATAGTATCCTTAATCAAGTTCCACCAATTGCTCCACAGTAATCTATATCTTAGTGCACTTGAAATAATTTTTGCATAATGATTTCTGTTAAAGCCTGACAGAAAGCCTTGTTTTGATCTGTTCCATATCAGTTATTGTTGTATACTGAAAATAACTGTAAAAACACATTAATTCAAAACAAAATTTTATCTTAAAACTTTTGTATTTTTATTCTTTAAGCTCTGCTGTAATGATCAATAAAATTCTTTCGGCAAAGAAATGTATTGTTTGGATAAAATCTGGTAGGGTGATTGAAGTGTAAGAATGGGAATATAAATATAGGTGGGCTAAAATTTCAAACTAAATAAAAGCTTATATTTGTTATCAAATAGGTGTTAACAAGAATTAAACTATAATATGTATGCTATATTCTCTTTCATGCATTTTAAGAGTAATATAAGCCTAATATTAGATTATGTCCCTAACTATAAATTCCTAATTAAAATAAAGTAATACTCTTTGGACAAATGGGTGACCTTAGGTCTGAGATTAATAATATTTAAAATAATAAGACAGCTTCTTTTTCGTGTGTCACAAAGCAAGTAAACTGTAAAAAGAGAAAGAAAAGAAGAAATGTAAAAAGACAGACAATGTAAAAACCACAGTGGTTTATAATGGCCAAAGCAGAATGCATCACAAATGGAGGTACATTTTATTTTTCAAAGACCAAATCTAAAACTTGAAAATCTAATCAACAAAACAGGTAATGCTAACAGCAGCAACAAGGACAGGTTGACATCTCTGAATTCAATGAAGTCTCTTCACTTGAAATTTATTGTTCTGCCATACATTAAAGTAAAAACCTGACATGTCTCTGGTGGCATTTCTTCAAGCTACATTTTCCTGGTAGAATACATGGGAAATACAGGGAATAGAAGAACACTCTAGTAAATTAAAAGGAAGCAAACTAACATTCTAGAGGGAGTTTGATTATGTTTTTGCAAATAACTTTTGAAACAAAAAATATCTCTGAATTTGACACCTACATCAAACTTTTGCCCCCAAAGGCTCTGGGGTCATTGCAAAAGAGGAACAGATAGATTGTCAGGGCCAGAGGTGGTGGATGACCACAAAGAAACCAAGTTCTCCAGACAGATGAGAAGTTACTCAAATGAACTCAGAGTATTGGTGACAGCACGCACAAATACCATATAAGCACAAGTGAGACAGAAACCCCATTTTGGTGTGAGGAAACGGATAGGAAACCCTAACCCTAGCTGAGAAAGTACTGACAACCCATAGTTGATGGGAGGGGGAGAGTCTTCTTTAAGAATGTGATTCAGGGTAGGTTAACCAGGTGCCAGTGGAAGGACACACACTTGGCGACTCAACTTTAACTTGATAGGATGTATATGTGTATGTATATATACATATATATATATATATATATATATACACACACACACATACTGATATCTCTGTCTATTATCTTCATATATATATATATATATATATATATATATATATATATATATATATATCAATGAAATTGGGTGGGAATGGTATGGGAGTCCAGACAGAGGAGGGGATATAATTATGATAAAAATGTATCCTGTGAAATTCCCTACAGTCACCAAGGAAATAACTGTCATTTTATATGCCATCAGATCAGTAACAGATGTTGTTACAGTACATAACAAGAAACTGGCTAGTGTGTATAGTTGTTATGCTCTCATAGAACTTAATGAAAACTGGTATATACATTTATACTTGCAGCATCTGCACATGATCTGTGAAGCTGGGTAAAGTGGTAAGATGGTAAGATCGGCTCATTTTGAGCTATTGGTGTGCATTATGGTAATGCCCCAAATTCAGTAAAAAAACCTAACTCACAAAAAATGTGTGTAGTAACTTGGAATACCCGCAGCTTAAAAAGATTAAGAGAAATAGTAATTAAATTTAAAACTCCGAAAATGATGTTTTTGAGAGAAATGGAATAACTATGAACAAATTATCATATGATACCAAGAATTACTCTTATGTTTAATCCATTTATTATACTAGAACTGTATATATTTTATAGACATGTATGCAAAATATGAGAATGAAGTGACATGATTTCAGGTTTCTTCTATGATATTTTCAAAAGGAAAAAGAAGGCTTCTTTGATGCAAAATATAAACAGTCATTTAATCTGGATAATAAGAAATAATTTTTTTGAGAATTTTTCAATAACATAACATTCAACATTTAAGTTATCAATCTGTAAAAGATTGAGGAATCACAATTATGATTAAACATACTGCAAACCCTTGACATCCAGTAATGTGTAAATAGTACATCATCTTTTAAAATATCCTTGACTATAGGACATAGATACATAAATCTCAAACTGATGAGAAAAGTTCCTTCCTGTTGGCTAGCTTTTATATTACCAGAAAGTGCAGTGCAGGCTGCTCAGATAGAAAAGATATCAACGGTTTTCCCTAGTACAGGATTCCGCATACTGCAATACCAACAAACAGGCAGGCAAGTCATACTCACTCTGACCAACAGTGTCACTGCTATTATGAGGTAACTAAGTAATGTGATTGGGTTTCAGGGAGGTTTTTTCCCCCTGGAACTGTTGTCCTTATCAAAAGTCCATGGCTGGGGAGGTCATAGTCCCTCATGAAGAACTGGCTATTTTTATTTTGCTGTCAAATTGCTTCCTTAATATTTTTGCTGGGCTGCTTTCATCCTTGGTCAGAGAAGCTTCTTTTGCAGGGGATGGCAGTGGATGTAGAGATGAATAATTGGTTATAGTGCAAAGAATAAGAGATTGAGAAGAAAGCCTCGTACTTGGCGTCTATATTAACACCAAGTCTCAGGGAATATTGCGGGAGGTGGAAAGAATGGAACAGCTGAGGGGCGAAGCACAGTCCTGTGAACCGCTGTCTTGTGGACATAACGTGGCTCTTACAGTCGTGAACTTTCAGCAGCTACGTATACCTACACAAGATCATTCCAGACAGAATGCCAGCGTGGATGGAGTGCATGATTTCTAGGCCCATCACATTCTGGCAGTGGATAGTTGCTGCCAGAGGAAGAATCATTCCTCACTGAGGATATGGAAACTTGTGGATTTTCCATGCTCCAGTGTATGTGTTTGCACATATATAACTGAACTTAGAGGATCACATAAAAATAAAGATATGACTTTTGGAGGTGGTATGATGGGGTCATATGGAAATGGTAGGAGAGAGGGAATGTGGGTAAACATGGTCATATTTTATTATATACATGTGCTCAAATCTCAAAAATAAAGCACACACACACACACACACACACACACACACACATATATATATATTGAATTTGACCTGTACCACTAAATGTACTGAGCAATGCAAATGGCCAATTCTTGCATTTACTTATGCTTCCATTGTTCATTCAGATACTATAACCATAGAATTTACTTAGAGATCATGTTGTTTCCTCTCTCAAAAATTTATCTTCTTGAATGCAAATGGTAAAGCTTTTCATCTAAATTCTTAGGGCATTTGAATTTTTTTCAATTTCTTGTGTAGAATTTAACATTCTAAATTTCATATTTGCTGTAATGTTATATGCAGATCATGCTTATCACCTCCAGGGTGGATATTGGAGTAATGAATGACCAATTCTCTGGTAAGGTTCTCTTTTACCAGTAGAAGAAAGGATAGCTCTGAGAAAGATCTATGTTCAAATCACATCTTTGATGAAATCCTATATATAAAAGAGCTTTCTCCTATATTACCAGGTGTAATGCACTAAATCACAAACAATTATTTCTTTATTAACCGGTAGATTGCAAGATGTAATGCCAGTTGAAGCATCAAACCATAACTACTAAGTTGTACGCCAGTGAAATACTGTTTCCTGGACAGAAAATGGAAGTAAATTGAGTGTTAAAGATCCAAATAACAAGGTCAAATTTTGAGGAGTAAAACGGATTTTATATTTACAGCTATAATACTTAGACTTTATTATCAATCTTTCAATTGCGTTAGACATAGCTACCTCCGTATTAAATCACCTTAGGACTCTAAAATAGAAAATTCTTTGAAGAATCTATGTTTAATTACTTTACATTGAGAATATTTTTACTACATACTTTTAATAGGATTTACTACTTGAGATATATTGAATGGTATACTTGGAACTTGGGATACTTGTATGTTCTTTCCTATCACATTAAAATTGGTGAGGTAAAATATAAAGTAGTTAAGATGTGGAAGGGAGTCTACATTAAAACAGAGATATCATGTAGCACTTGACAGAGTCAGTACATAAAACTTCCATTTCGTATTGTGTAATTTGTTAATGTATAATAACAAACATAGTCTCAAAACAGCAAGAGTGGAGGTAAAATGGCCTGTTAATACTTCTACAAGGCCTTCTAAGCTCTTACGTACGGGAAAGAAACTCAGATGTTACAGAATTCCAAGGTCACTGGAGAAGTCTTAAGACTGAGAGACTCAGTTGATAATTTTCAAGAGTACTTCACCCTCAGAAACTATTCAGTTATTCTTGATTTAGATGCAATCATGAAGCAGGGTCAAGAAAAGTCCTAAGGTATATTATGCCCCATGTGAGTACAATGTATCTGTACCTAAAAGACGAGGCTGCTTCTCATTGTGACTAGGAGGGTTTTTTAAAGGAATCTCATCCTTAATTATTTTCCCTTTCTTGCACACACACACACACATCTCTGCTCCCTCCCCTGTCTAGTGTACTTAATGTGATTGGTGATAGTCCTTGCTCAGTGTTTTTTAATACAGTTGTTCAGTGGTTAAGAACACTGGCTGCTCTTGTAGAAGATGTGAGTTCAGTTCCTTGGATGCCTCCTGGCAGTTAACAACCTTCCATAACTCAGATTTCATAGAATTCATTGTCCTTCTCTGGTTTACGCAGACATTGCAGCCATGTTCTGTATTTAAGTATATGCAGGCAAAATTCTTATACAAATTCTTATACACATAAATTTGAAAATTATAATGTAATTATTATTATACTGTGGAATGCTGTTCTTCCTCTTCCTTGTGGATACCAGATTTCTTTATAGCTTTAAACATTTACTTTTAATAATTTACTGTGATAATATTTTCAGGATAATCATTGTCTCTTCAAGATCCTTCAACTTCCAAATTTCCTCTATCGTCAGGAAAACCTATAGTCTTCCTGGTTAGTTATCACCAACATTAAACTTCATCATCTTCATACCATTCCTTTCAAAGAAAGGCATAGTTCAAATCAAAATGCCTGAGACACATTAAAAGTAGTCTCAAGAGGGAATACCAAATGAAAATGAGCAAAAGAAATCCACATGCCCTACCATGACACAAAAACAGAAATAATAGGAAAAACCAAGAGTATATGTCCCCAACAAAACATACCAGATCTACAGAAGTGTACTACAATAAGAAATACCTGAGGACCCCACAAAGCAGAATTTAAAGAGAAAAGTAATAATCATAAAATAGAACTATAATTCTATGCATGTGCATTAAATGATTGGAAAGAGCACACATAACTCTACACACATGACTTAATGGTGTAACTCATTGGAAAAGCAAGAACAAATCAAGAAAATACCTAACAGAAGAAAATAAATAATAAAAATCAGAGTAAAGATCAATGAAATAGAAACAAAGAAAAAATACAAAGAATCAGTGAATTTGAGAACTGGTTTATTAAAAATATAAATAAGATAGACTCTTAGCCCAGCTAACCAAAAGAAAGAAACAGTAAATCCAAATCAAGAAAATCAGAGATGAAAGGGGAAACATCACAACAGACATCAAAGATCTATAGTATTAAAAGGGAATATTTTAAAAGCCTACACTCTGTTTATTTGAAAATATAAATATATGAATTCATTTCTAAATTCAATGAATTCTCCAAAGTTAAACAAAGAGATCAATAATTTAAAAATACCATAATAAATAAGAAAATCAAAAGAGTAATCTAATGCTTATGAGCTAAAAAACAGCCCAGGACAAAGATTCACAGAAAAATTTTATCAGACCATCAATGATCTACAAATAATACTAATTAATTTATTCAAAAAGATAAAAACAGAGGAAATACTCTCAGGCTCATTCCATGAAGCCATTATTACTCTGATACTAAGACCATGTAAAGACATAGGAAAAAAGGAAAATCATAGGCATCTATCACTAATGAACATAGATGCAAAAGTTTTCAACAAAATATTGTACATCACATACAGACATACATCAAAAAGATCATCCACTATGATATGGTAGGCTTTATTCCAAAGATTCATGGATGGATCAATATACATAAGTCAATATATGTAATAAATCATATAAATAGGCTTAAAGACAAAAATCTTATGATCATCTCGATGGATGCAGAAAAGGCCTTTGACAAAATCCAATGTACATTTATAATAAAAATTGTAGAGGGAATTGGACAGGAAGGAACATAGTTCAACATAATTAAAATTATAAACAACAAATCTAAAGCCTACATGGACAAAAATTGGAAGCATTCCCATTAAATCAGAAACCAGACAATGTTGCCAACTATCACTGCTCTTTTTACATATAGTGCTTGAAGCTCTTGCTGGAGAAATAATACAAGAGAAGAAAATCAAAGGGTACTAATCAGAACAGAAGAGGCCAACTTATCTCTATTTGCCAATGATATACTATATAAAAAATATCGCCCAAATTTCCAGAAAACTTCTGGAAATGATCAACAATTTGAGCAAAATGGCAGAATACAAAATCAATTTTGTATCTGGGTACAAATGCTTGATTGGACAGGACTTAACATGTGGGGTGGAGTACATGGGGTCTGGTAAGCGGTTAAGGGGCAAGGATGGGATGGTTCTAAATTTCATTAAGAACTATTGCATAGAATATATAAAAACTCAATAAAAAATTTAAAAATCAGTAGCCTTTCTGTCTACCAATAACAAGCAGTTGGCAAAAAGTGTTCACGGAAACAGTACAATTCACAATAACTTCAAAAAATATCTAGAAATAAACCTAACTAAAGACACTAAAGATCTCTACAATGGAAAGTTTAAATCTTTGAAAAAGAGAGTGAGGAAGACACAAATAAATGGAATGCTCTCCACCCCTGCTCATGAATTGGTAGAATTCATGTGTGTAAAACAACATTGTATAAGCAATATATAGATTCAAAGTAATTCCAATCAAAATCCCAATGACATTCTTCAAAGAAATAGTAAGAAGTAGTAATAAAAACATACTAAAAGTGTATAAAGGATCAAAAAGACCCTGAATAGCCAAAGAAAACTTGAGCACACACACACACACACACACACACACACACACACACACAAATGCTGGAGGATTGCTATACCAGATCTCAAAATATATTACAGAGCTATAGTCATAAAAAACAGCAGAGTATTGTCACAAAACAGGCATATAAATCAATGGAACAATCACAAAACATGAGAACACAGTTTCAGCCACCTGACATTTGATAAAGGTGCCAAGAACACACGCTGATGGAAATAAAACATCTTCAACAAGTGTGACTGTCACAATTGTATTTCAGTCTGTAGAAGGATCAAATTATTGCCCTGCACAAAAGTCAAGTCCAAATGGATAAAAACCTCATTGAGAAACCCAAAACCCTGAAACTGTTAGAAGAAACTTAGACAGTACCATACAAGATAAAGATACAATAAAGCACTTTTGAAATCACTCATCAGCTCCCCAGGAATTAAGGTCGACAATTGACATATAGGACCTCATTAAACTAAGATGTTTCTGTACAGCAAAGAAAGCAATCAGTCAAGTAAAGAGGAAACTAATAGACAGGTAGAAAATCTTCACTATCTACACATCTGACAGAGTATTAATATCTAAAATATACAAAGAGCTTGGAAAATAAAGAATACAGAAAACAAGCGACCCAATTAAAAGATGTGCTATGGATCTGAAAAGAGAGCTCTCAAGAGAAGAAATAAAGATGATGAAGAAACACCAACAAACGTGATCAAAATCCTTAGTAATTAGGGAAATGCAAATCAAAACTACTTTAAGATTTCATCTAACCCCAGCCAGAATCACTAAGATCAAGAGAATAAGGGACACCAAATGCTGGTGAGGATGTCTGGGACGGGGACGCTCCTTCACTTTTGGTGGGATTGCGGACTGATATAAGCACTGTGGAAATCAGTCTGGAAAATTCTTAAAAAACTAAATCTATCATATGATCCAATTATATAACTTCCGGCATATACTATAAGAGTACATGCTGCAGAGATACTTGTGTAGTCATATTTGATGCTGCTCTTTTCACAAGAGTTAAGAAATACAAACAATATAAACATCATCCCTCAATTGATGACTAGGTAATAAAAATGTGGTACGTAAACACAATGAAGTTCTCAGCAGTAAAGAAAAATGAAATCATAAAATTTTTTAGTAAATTGATGGAGCTAGACTGTTATATTTAATAGAGTAACACAAGGGATGCATACCTTCTCTCTTTTGTAGATTGCAGCCCCCAGTACTTAGATGTGAATATATATCCTGATGTAACCATGGAAGCCAGGAAAATGGAAAGGAACCATGGTGTTTAAGGGGAAGAAGGAGCCCAAGAGAGGGTGATATTATGACAGAGGTGGTATCAAGGGAGAAATGGGGAAAATAGAGGTATTATCTGGAAAGCGGGGAGGAGAGACGGCTGTAGAAGGAACACGGGGCAAAGGGAATAAAGGAGCTTGAGAGTGAGTGAGAGTAGGAGACAGCTGTTATCAAGGGGGAACTGGAGGAAAGGGTTACTTTAGCTGGGGAGGGAGGTGGGAGCACTACATGGACGGGAAAAAGAGTGATGCAAAATGTTCAAGTGCTGTATAAAAACAGGGAAATGTGTTAGTTCAAACACCTAAAAATATTCATATATATTGCGTGTATATGCATGTTTGTATGTAGCTCAGGATCACTTAACATGAAGCCCAGTGCCTGATAGGAGAAAACTCCTTTTATGTTGTGGTTGGAATAGTCCAAGAGACCCTTAAAATAACACAGGCTATTGCCACATCCCTTGATTCCCTCCCAGTACTTGAAGAGAAGACTCTATTGCTAAAGGCAGGACATATTTGGACATATGACTTGGAGCAATTAAGTTCTAACTGAACTGGACGCTTCCTTCATGAAGACTAGCCCTCATAGTCTCAGAGGATACTATAAATTAGCAAAGGGAGAAAACCCCACCTACAGTGCCTTGATCCCCCTGTAGTCTGAACAGTTAAATTTTCTCTGAACCTAAACCTGGTTCTCCTTTTAGCCTTGGGCACAGGCTTACTTTGGCTCTTAGCAGCACCAGTCCTATAGAAGAGTTCTAGAATGAGAAGTCCTTAGAGAAAACACAGGACACAATTTAAAAGTACAATCTTAAACATGATCAAAAAATTCAATGAATTGAAAAACCGTATAAGCAAACAGATCAAAGAGTTAAAAGAAGATGAGGATATATTTCTGAATGAATTAACAAAAGAGATGGAAATATTGAAGAAAAATCGGCTGAAAAGAAGAAGGAAATGAAATACTCAATAAGTCAATTGGAAATGACAGGAGAAAACCTCACCAATAGAATGAATGAAACAGAGAAAATAATTTCCATACTGAATGATAAATTTAAAGAATTGGATGTCTCAAGCAAAGATTATGAAAATTTTAAAAATCATGTATGCAGTATGCAGGAATAGTGGGACACCACGAAAAGACCAAATTTATGCATCATAGGCATAAAGGAAGGCAAAAAATCTCAGTATAATGGTATTGACCAGATCTTCAACAGGAGTGTAGAAGTAAATTTCCCAAAATTACAGAAAAACTTGCTCACCAAAATACCAGAATCACATAGAACACCAAATAGACAGGACTAGAAAAGAAACTCCCCATGGCATATCAGTAAAAACATTAAGCATACAAAATAGAGAATACTGAAAGCTACAAAAGAAAAATACCAAGTCATATGTAAAGGAAAACCCATCAGAATTACAGGTGATACTTCATTGTAAACTATGAAAGACAAAAGAGTCTGGAAAAAAGTATTCCCAGTTCTAAATGACCATAGATGCCAACTAAGAATATATTACTCGCCAAAAAATACCTATTATAGTAGAATGGGAAAGAAAAATCTTCCATGACACAAATAGACTGAAACAATGCCTTTCCAAAAAGCCAACTCTTCAGAGAACACTTGAAGCAATACAAAGAATGGAAAAGGGGAACAATCATTCATAAGGCGCAATAGACATTAAATAAGGTATAAATGTGACACCACAAAGTTAGATCAAGAATGCAGACTTAAATTAAAATGATAGCAACCAATACACATCTATCAATGGACTGAACTCCCAGTCAAAAGACACAGACTAGTTGAATGGATAAAGGAACAAACTCCATCCTTTTGTTGTCTGCAAGAAACCATCTCACCTTCATGGAAGACGTACTACCAAGCAAATGCCTCTAAGAAACAAGAAGGTTTTGCAATTCTAATATCTGAAAAAATGGACTTAAAACAAACACTAATCAAAAGCGATAACAAGGGTCACTTCATTCTGATCAAGGAAAAGTTGATCAAGAAAATATTACAATCATGAACCTATATGCACACAAAGAATAAACACATAGACATCTGAATTACACAGTCCCATATATTAAATGAATCTATCAGACATCTACCAAATATTCTACCCAAGCACCAAAGAATATACTTTCTATTCAGAACCCATGAAACTTTTTCAAATATCAACCACATACCGGGACACAAAACAAACTTTAACAAATAAAGAAAAAGAAATAATTCCGTGCATTCTTTCAGATCACAATGCAATAAAGCTTATAACTGACACTGGAAGAAGCCCTAGTAACTATATGAACTCATGAAGACTAAATGACACACTCCTGAATGATTACTGGGTCAAAGAAAAATTAAGAAAGAAATAAAACTATTCCTGGGATTAAATGAAAAGAAAAACAATATATCACAAGAAAATCTCTGGGATACTTTAAAAACAATCCTAAGAGGGACATTTAAAGTTCTAAGTACCTACATAAAAAAAAATAGAAAGAATACATATAAATGATGCAACATTGCAATTCAAGACTGTTTATAGCCAACAGCAAAATGAACCCAAACCCAGCAGGCAAGAAGATATAAAAAAAATCAGAGCAGAAACTAATAAAATGAAACAAAGAAAACAATACAAAGAATAAATGAATCAAAGAGCTGGTTCTTTGAAAGGATAAAGAAGATATACAGACTATTAGCCCAGTTAACGAAAAGAAAGAAAAAAAGAGCAACACCAAATCAACAAAATCAGAGATGAAAGGGGAACCGTAACTACAGACAACAAAAAAATCTCGAGCATTTTAAAGGAATAATTTGAAAATCTACAATCTACTGAACCTGAAAACCTAAAACCAATGGATGCATATCTTAACCAAGAATAGATCAACAGTTTTAATATAACCATAATATATGAGGAAATTGAATCAGAAATATAAAACCACCTTAATAAATAACAACAACAGTCCAGGCCCAGATGGATTTACATCAGAATTCTACTAGACATTTAAAGAAGATATACAACTAAACCTATTAAAAAAGACAGAAAAAGTAAGAGAGAACTCCCAAATTCCTTCTATGAAGCTAGCATTTCTGTAATATCCAAAACAGGGAAAGATTTAATACAAAAAGAAAATTATAAACTTTTATCCTTAATGAACATAGATGCAAAATTTTTCAACAAAATACTTGCAAACTGCATACAGACATACACACCGGGAGCATTAGATAGGAAGAGAGAGAGGAGAGATAAATAATGCCGAACTAATGTAAAAAAACAGAGGAAATCACATTAGTACAACAACCTCGTGACAAATAATACATACAATATCTCTACATGATGAGTTCATGTGTATAGCTGAAGGCTAGATAGGAAGAATCATTGCCAGTCAGAAGACATCTTCCTTTTAGTTGTTGACCAGGATAGTCCAAGAAACTCTGAAAGTTACCCAGACTATTGCCACAACCCTTGATCGCCTCCCAGAACTTTGGTAGTGCCCTATCAATGAAGGTAGGACATGCTTTGGACATAGGATTTGGAGCAATGGAGTTGGTATTGAACTGGAAACAACTTATCCTAAGAGTGAGTTCTTAGAGCTTTGGAGAGTACTATGCAAGCTGCTAAAGGAGAACATCAATCCATCGTCCTACCCCAGCTTCAAGGCCAAATAACCACATCAATGACCAGAACAGCATATGACATTGGTGCAGTAGTGACACTTTTATCTTAGGGTAATCAACAGTTAACTTATTGAACTTAAAACTCACTCAATGGGATGAAACCTGTGGGCAGTATTATACACATAGCCAAACAAATATGGGTAGAAAAGCCATACAACTTAGAGAAAACCCCATGACTGCAACATCCCCAGACTAATGTAATTTATTACTAGGTGAAAAATAAGTATTCTTATATTTACAGACAAATATCCTAGTCAACACTCATCCTAGAACCTTCTTTTACATTAGACAGAAATTATTACAAGTTATTACAAACCAACCAAGTACCACAATTGGTCACACACAGACATTGTCTATGACATTAGCCCAAACCTAAGTGGCACATCTACAATGTAACCTTTACACCTAAAGCTTACAGATCATAGAACAAGCAATAAAGAAGACACCATTGAATCTCTCAATTCTCATTAATGAAGCTCCCTCATACAACAGAAGGCCAGGAACACAAGAGGTCACAAATATCCAAAGCATAGAGAATAAGTCTACAGAATGCCGGTGCTTGGACAGAATTCCTGTGTTAAACTTCACCCATCCAGAGCACAGGGGCAATTTGGGAAGATGGGGGCGGAAATATTGTAAGAGCCAGGGAGGAGGTACATGACCATATAGAAATAGAGTCTTACAAGTCCTAGGACCTGCTCATATGAAACTACAGCAACGTGTCAGCATACAAAAGGCCCAGGCAATATTAAGCAGACAAAAACCCAGCACAGAAATGTTGAAATGGACAGCAGACCCCAGTCTTTGCTGAAGAAATATTGACAGCTGATTACTACTGGGTGAGAAAGAGTTGATCTTAAAATGAGGGAGTTTAGATAGATTGATTAGACCTCAATAGGTGAACTTTTGCACTGAGGAACATTTGGAGACATTAACCTGACACAATAAGCCTTAATACAAATGACTGAATGTATGAATTCAGTGGAGGGCTTTAGGACGGTGCCAGTGGGAACAGGGCTATGAAGATGTAAAGATTGCTTGAGATGTTCCAAATGAAATACACAAAAATTCATTTAAAAATTAACAACAAATAAATCGGTCTGTGTCACTTTGTTTTAATAGCCTAAATGTCTTACGATACTCCCAAGACTAATTATATGATACTTTCATTTGATCTTCTTTAAAGGTAACAAAATATAAGCAGATATTTGAAGTCTTCCTTTTTTTCCTTTTCATTATGAAGCTTCTCAGCTACTCTGCCTAACTTTGATGTCTTCAAAATACAGGTGGTCATATCTTATACTCTTCTGTTTACAAATTTGAGTAAAGAGTTTTATCTAATTTATGTAACCAATTGTATTTCCATGGTTTTCCTGAAAATATCACTGAGTTTATGATCTGCACTAATTACTGATGTCAAATCTACCTTTAATTCAAACATTTTATAAAGAAGCACTTGTGCTTACCACCCTGTTTGGGGGAATCTACGTTAATGTATTAATGGTGTCTGAACTTTACTTTCCTTGCATTAAGTTCCTGACCATTAGCCTCGATCTGTCCTTAGCTTTAGTTATTGGTTCTCTTTTCTTTGGTTTCTACTTGGTATCAGTCCATTCTTTATTATCTAATTTTGCTTTTGTCCTATTATTTTGTGTTATGATGCCTAAAAGCATTGTTTCTCATAAAAAGAAAAACCAAGAGTAGAACATAGGTGATATAAACCTCTTGGTCTGGGTGACATCACAAACAGACATGTTCTGAGATTTTATTGCAGTTAGCAACCTTTATGAAAAAGTCTTCTCTGAGTCTTGAAATAAACAGTTGAGCTTCACCTTTGATCTTGGATTTTTTATTTACAAACCTGAACTTTGGTCTGAGCAGTTTCATTACTATAACTCTCATATCTTCTTCCATTTATTTTCTCAGTGTCTCAAAGTTGTCATTTTATAAGACATTAATTTTGTTTGTTAGATTTATTCCAAGATATTTTTGAAACTTTTATGAATGATAATTATTCCCTGCTCTATGGAGAACTCTTGGAAGAATACTTCAATCTTATAAAAAATGGAAACTAAATATTATACTACTAAATCATAATTGTGTAAAGGAAGAAACAAAAGGAAACTGAAAATTTTCCAGAATTGAATGAAAATGAGAGACACAACGTATCAACATATATGGACACAATGAAGGCAGTCCTAAAGGAAATTTTATAGTAATAACTTCTACATCATAAAATTGAAGCGCTCTCAAATTAGTGACTTAATGATGAACCTGAGAGGACTTTGAGAACAAACAATGCCCAAAAACATTCTATGGGAAGAGACAATCAACCCAAACACTGAAATCAATTACATAGAAATGAAAAGATATTCAAAGAATCAATGCTTGAACTGGTTCTTTGAAAAGATTAACAAAAGTTACAAATCTTTAGCAAAATTAATGAAAAGAAAAAGAGAGCACACCCAAATTAATAAATATCAAAGATTAAAAGGGAGACATTACAACAGAACTTTGGAGTGACTCCTTTTGTGCCTATGCTGGGGTAGCCATTCTTGAGAAGCCATTCCCTGTGAGCTCCAGCGGCTACACTGAAGAAACATACAGTGAGGGAGGGCAGTCAACAACCACAGAACTGTCCAGCCAATTGTAGTCCCAGGATTTTTGTAAACAAAAGTTTAATGGTGATAATTTAGGACTAATGTGTAGATAAGCCTTGTAGAAAACACAGTGTTGACACGCTGCTAGTCTTTCCATAAAGACAACTGCGAAATAGAGAAATACCTAAGGAAAGATAAGGGACCAGAATATTTCCTTATTTTATATTTTATTTATTATTTTTATTCTGTGTGTATGAGTATACTGTCTGCATGTATGTAAGTGCACTTGTGTCTTGCAGTGTCTTTGGAAATCAGAGGAGAGAGCAGTGAATTCCCTGGAACTGGAGTTACAGACAATTGTTAGCTGCCATATAGGTGCTGAGAATCAAATACTTATCCTGTGCCAGAGCAGTCAGTGCTCTTAACCACTGAGCCATCACGCCAGCCCATATTTCTTTTCTAAAGAATACTTTGTTATTTTTATTTTATGTGTATGAGTGTATTGCCTGTATGTATGCAAGTGCTCTTGTGTTTTGCAATGCCTAAAGAGATCAGAAAATGTCCTTGGATCCCCTGGAATTGGAGATACAGAAAGTTGTTAGCCACGGGTGCTGAGAACTCAACCTGGGTTTTCTTCAAGAGAAGCTAGTGCTCTTAACCACTGAGTCATCTCTTCAGCTCTGGAACCAGAATATTTTCAAAGCAATTTTAAGGAAAAGTTTTATATCAGATTGGAGAAAATAGATTAGAATAGAGAAATTTCATATGTAGAACATAAAAATTTTTGAATATAAATTTCAAGATGATGGAAATTTTAGGGCTTTTTTTTTTACAGTTCTATGAGCATTGTCTAAAGTAGTGTCTACCATAGGTTAAATTACAGATAATATTTGAGTACACAGTGGATACAAGATACAGAAATGTATAGATATATCTATGAAAAATTCCAACAATATGTTACATTCAACATATCAACCAACACATTTCTAAAGTTGTCAATAAAATTTACTTATTGAAAGTATATAGATTGGTTTTGTTTTCTGTTATGTATTCAGTTAAAAATTCATTAAGTGAATTTTACACTCCAGACTCAGTAATAAGTGCTGAGATTACAATGAACAAAAGAGATTATGTTACATAAATGTATTGAGACTGATGCTTTAGAATAGTATAGAACTTTTTTATAAAGTGAAAACTAGAAACCTTTAATTAGTTACAGTTGTTAGAATTAGCATAAAGTCATCAGAATATGTAGAAAACACAAAGAAGGCACTATTCTTCTAAGTCAATTATAAATCTATCTAAAGCTACTTTCCTCTTATCCCCTATGCTCAATTAATGACAAGTCAATCTGTTTTGAATGTTTGTGCATTTCATATATTCCATCTCAATATTATGTAGAACCCCCTCCTTGTCCGCATGCCTGTAAGCCTCCTCCCTCAGATTTCATGCATTCTCTCATAATATGTAATTCTTGAATTACTTTGAAAGCTTTCCAGGAATCTGTCTTCACTTACAATTTTTTTGTTCATACAAAATCATCCCTGTATAAAGAAACACATATTTAGGCCTGGAGAGATAGTTTAGTACACATGAATACTTGCTATGCAAGCATGAAGACCTGACTTCAAACCTCATACATCCCTGTAAAACCCAGGTTCAATAAGATACCCTGACTCAAGGGAATATGGTGGGGACTGGTAAAGCAGGACACCTGAAATCCTCCACTGAAAACACACCAATGCACATATACCATACCCATAAAAGCACACTAAATAAATATGCAATAAATAAACAAATAAATGTAAAAGAATCACAGCTTTTATCCATCCTTATGATTCTTTAAATTCTAGACCAAAGTAATATTCTAAATTCTTTTAAAATATATATATGGTCTTTAGCTTATTTAAAGCATTCCACATTCAATAAATTCATAAATTAGAAATGCACGTTTCTATATTTCTATTAGGCAGTTATTTTGTCATCCATTAGACTATTTGCTGCACCAATGTGCAGTCTATAATGAACTGATAAACCCACAGTCTTCTTGATGTCCATCATGATCTTATTATTTGACTTGCTGAAAATGTATCTGAGTTTGCTTTCACTTCTTAACTATGAAATATATAGTTTTCATGTGAACATTTGACAGTATATTTCAGTCACTACATTTTAAGTTATATGTGACCAAACTGTCTTAATGTAGTGGAAAATGTTCATGCTGGCCCATTGCTGTTGTTCATGTTTGATGCTTGTTCATTTACTACCTTTTAAATATCAACCCAATTATAGATTTTTACCTAGCACTCAATAGTTCTAATTCTGAATTTTAAAACTATTCATAAATAATAACCTCATCACTTATAATACTAAAAAATTCATATTTTGTTAGATTAGAATGATCAAGAAAACTAGGGGTGAAGAGATGGCTCAGCAGTTAAGAGCACTGGATACTCTTGCAGCAGACCTGGGTTTGATTCTCAGCACCTAACTAGGGGCTAACAATCATCCATAACTCTAGTCCCAGGGCATTCAGTGCCCTCTTCTGACTTCCACAGGCATTGCACGACACTGTGCAATTACAACTAGGAGACAAACCTCCAAGAACACTCACAAGAGATGATTTACAATAGGTTAGAAACTCTGGCTTTGCCTGGGAGGAACTATCTGAATTAGGATAATTGAGGTGTGAAGATGAGCTTTCATCATTCCTGATTTTTGAACGGATGCAATGTGGCTAGCTGGCACCAAGAATTTCCTCCCGTGATGGACTATAACCTTAAACTGTGAGCCAAAACAAGTTTTTTCTATCTTAATTTGCTTTTAGCAGGGTATTTTCTCACAGTAACAGAAATATTACTAAGACACCCAATATATCAGGGATTTAAATTTGTTTAGCATATACTAAGTACTCAATAAAAATGTGGGTAATTGATGAATTTACCCTAGAGATTATTTTTATTTATTTATTTTAATTGTATGTGTGTATTGCCTGCATATATGTAAGTATAACCGTGTCACTCAATGCACACAGAAGACAATGGAGGGCTTCAAATTCCCTGAAATTGGAGTTATGTTCGTTTGCTAGCTGCCCTGTGTGTGTGTGCTGGGATTCAAACCGGGTCTTCTACAAGAACAGCCAGTGATCTTAAATGCTGCACCATCTCTCTAGCCCTGAGATTATTATTTTTATACAATCTAGATTAGTATAAATACAAACTTTCATTCTGCCATAAAGTCCTATGACTTCCTTTGGTTGTAATTCACATACGGACAAATACAACAGTCTGCTCTATCTTCATTTATAGGTTCAAGCATGACAGATGTATAGATATTTTTATATAATCTATTATTCAATTTATTTTACATTGATTTAAATAATAGCTTTAGGAACATTTTTTGCATAACTCACTTTTAATAATAGCCTAATGGAAATATTTCCCTCTTCATCTAATCATCTGCAATATTTCTCTTTATATCCACTATAATGATTACAGGTGCTATTATACTTTCTAAAAAAAACGTTAAATGTTGTAGGTGACTTAATAATCTTCTAAATTTTAGGTTGCATTAATGAAATGATGCTAAGGATAAATGATATGGGTTCTAACTGCTCATGTTAATGATTTTATTTGTTTCTACATTGCCTCAAGCATTGTCAACAAGTTCCTTACTACTGAGAGCTATTCCCAGCCCCATGCATTTTTTTGTGCTATGAATTTTAGTATTATTAATTTACTGAACCAGTAACCATTTCTTAATTCAGATTGGAAAGTGAGAGATGGAGACTTATGTCAACAATTGCAGAAGCACACACATAAAAATGACTTTGTAGTGTTCTTCAGGAAAAAAAAATTACCTACATGTCTTCTGCAAAGAGAATCACAATTGTATGCTCTAAGGTATATAACTATATATTAAGAATGGTTTTTCTCTTTCATTATTAAGACATATGTATAAGATGTCAGAATGACTTACTTCTAAATGCTACTTTTCTCACTAGTCACTCCAAGTGAAGCAGAAAAAGATGTAAGACAGAATATACAGGCAGACATACCTGGATGTGAGGGAGAGCATCAGTGCTGGTGACAGAAGATCTGGAAAAAAAGCACCCAAATGTTTTGTCAGGTAACAGGAAAATTCACCAATTTAGGCAGTTAAGATAATCTAAGACATTAAAGAAATGGCTGCTTGATTAATTATAATACAGGGAACACACTTCATGTGCATGAATATTGACTAATCATTAGCTTATAGACAACTAAATATTCTAGTTTACAAGGGATTTGAAACTGTAATTAGCATGATGGGCAATTTGAGGAAATACATCATTACAGAATATGTTAAATATTGAGCTATCTTATGGACACTACTTTTAGAATTGTGCTTTATTACTCTAGTGGTAAAAAATTGAATGTTCAGCACTAAAACGTGGAGCTTCTATTGAATAGATCACTTAGAATATTGTTGAAAATGAAAAATAAAAAAGCGCAGTGATGTAGCATTAATAGATTCGCTCCTGAAAGTTCGAAACTAAAAATGAGTCGTTTTTGCATACAAATTCATTTAGTTTATGAACACAAATATATTATCTTGTGACATTTATAATCAGATGATAGCCATATGAATTTTGTTTATTAAATATGAGAAGCTTCTGGGTATCTGAAATGATGTGCAAAATTAATTTGTGAATAGTCAAAACAATCAAACTTGATCATCACATGATCTTAGCCAAAAATTATAGAGAAGAAATTGCCTGAAGTAGTATAAATGCATGGTGAGACTGAAGGGCACACAATTATAATTGAGGAGAGGTTAATTGGCACTAAAAATTATTGCAAGTATGTAATAAGAACAAACTTCCTTGAAGAAATAAGTAGATGATGCACAGTTTCTAGCAAGACAGTAGAATATCTAATTGAATGATGCACTAAGTTTCTGGATGTAGATTATGTGAGCACAAAGTTCTCCACTTACATGCATCTGAATTAGAGTTCAATTGTAATTTTTAGCAGATTAATACTTGATTAAAAGTAAGAAAATCATGTCTTCAAAAAATCTTTCTCATAAAAATGGAGGAAAATACTGTGATTACTGACAAGCAATTCTATTTGGCAAAGGACTGAACAAGAAGTTCATCTTCTATAGTAAACAATAAAATATAAGTTCAATAGATACTTAAGCACTTGAAATTGACAAAGGAACTCAAGTTTGAAGAATCTTAGTAGCAAAGAATGGTAAAGATAATTAGGCACAGTCTTTTGCAGAAGAAATGGCATTAAAGTGCATATTTAGATTAAAGTAAGAAATTATGTTGGTCTAGGTATGTGTCAAAAGTAAGTTCTTCTCTAGAATCTATGACCTCTCCTGGCATGTGTATTTGCTTATGTTTAAAGTACCACATATGAGTTCCCTCCCATTGAGTGGGTTTTGACAGTTGATGATTAGCCCCAATATAATAGTGTCACTACTGCACCAATAATGATAGTTTTCTGGAGCAGTCATTGCTGCTTATTAGCCTTTACAGATGGGTAGAACTATTGATTGTTTTTCTCCCTTGGTAGCTTATATAGTATACTCTGATACTACAAGAGTGTTTTCAGGAAGGAGGCTTCAGGTCAGTTGAGTTCCATTGCACCAATCATGTGTCCAGTGTAGCCTGTCTTCAGCAAGGGGGTCTTAACTTCAAGTTCTTAGAGATAATCAAGGACTGTGGAAATAGCCTTTGTTATTCTGGCAGTCTCTTGGACTACCCTGTATCTTTCACCCACCATAAAAGAAGCTTCTTATTGAAATAGATAGAGACTATTAAAGGATAGATGAACACAGAGAATAAGTGTCTCTGATATACATAACCCTAAGTGATACATGTTTAATGAAACCTCTACAAGGAGGATGAATATATCTCTTACATATCACCAGAGAAGTTTCCTTATGCATCAGATAGTGATTAACACAGAAAACCCCAATTGGCCAATGTGAATGGAACAAGTCTTCAGAGCACTTATCTTTGAATAGGACAGCTATTACAAATGTCTGCCTTCTAAGGTTCAGGGGTCATTGTGGAAGAGGAGGTGGAAAGATTGTAAAAGCCAGAGGTGGTAGATGACTACAAAGAAACTGACAAGCTTCCAAACAGTTGGTCAGTTACTCATATGGGTTACTCAGCAATGGAGACAACATGAAGAAGTACTAAGCAAACTCAAAGTAGACAGAATTCCAGCCTAGACATTTGGAAGTGGCTAAGAAATCCTAACCTAACCTTAAGGCACTTTTGGGAACTGATGGCTGCTGAGAGGGAAAGCAATGTCTCATTGGGATTACACCTATGATAAAACCAAGGGGGACATAAATTAGATTTTATAGGCTGATACACATACACACACACACACACACACACACACACACACACGCACACATGCACACACAGACGAGAGAGAGAGAGAGAGATCAGAAACTGGGTGGGGAGCAGAAGCAGGAGGAACAGATAGGGGAAGGGTTAAAATACCATCAAACTATATGATATGAAAATTAGAATTAATTTTTAAAAAAAGAAATGACATTAAGCAAATGTAAGCATTTTCTTGCTTAAAATTATCACGGGTTTTATAAATTACCAGAATATTAAGAGCATTAGCTAAAAAGCATGTAATTATATTTTTCCATGTTAAAACATCAATTTCTTACATATGCATATCTCAAAAAGTTATGAGAATGAACAGTTCGCTCTCAGGTAGTGGGCTGTTGATTAGATAGTTACTTTAGTTAATGCTGAAGGTAGGTTTCTAACTACCCCTTACTTTGGGAAAAGGACATGCTCTTTTCAAAGGTACTGGTACAAGGACAAAAGGATGTCGAATAAAAAGAAATTAATTCCTCATATCACGTTTGATCATATGCCATTTATCAAATATATTGTGAAGCCATTTACAAAGCTAGGAAGTAGAGTCTATGGTTACAGAGAACCAGGGGTGGGAAATAGATATTTGATAGCAATACTATCATGCCATATATTACATATATTGAGTTCAGTGTTTTATGTTGAAGTTTTAGAACGTAGGTCATTGAAGAAAGGACATCAGAATCTATTATCTCTAAGTACATTTGCTCCTCTCAGACTAGGTGACTAAAAAGAGGTGGAGCTGATGTTCTTTAAGACCTTATCACAAAACTATGTACCCTCGTAAAGAATCAAGTACTGGATTTTTGTTTTTTAATCTTTCCATCAGGAATGCAGTACATAAAAATTCATACAAAATATAAAGAGCACTTGTGTAATTATAAAGCTGATGTTTTATATTATATTCCTTTTCTTCCATGTACTTGTAGTATTTCTTTAAATAATGCAAGCTTAAAATGTTTCCATAATTTGATCTTATCATGCAGTACATTATTTTGGTAATCATAAATTTCACACCTGTCAGACTTGTTGACTGGTAAATTCCTTAGAGGCAGAGGAAATATATGGCTAATCCTTGGACTCGCAACATCTGGCTTACTCCCTGACCTTTTGTAAGTGCTTAATTGATGCTGTTTAGCATCAAATTATATGAGAAGAGTACTAAGAATACAGAGTGCTTAGATGTGTCACACAGGATCTCTTTTCTCTCTCTCTCTTTCATTTTCTCTCTTTATATATTTTTTCATTTTTGGTTTTCTAAAATATTTACTTTTAGTTACGTGCCTATTTATTTGTATGTGCACCTCAGGAATGCAGGTGCTCATGGAGGCCAAAAGACAGAAGCCCTGGAGTTGGAGTTATAAACAGTTGTGAACTGCCTGATGTGGGTGTTGGGAACTGCTCTCAGGTCTTCAAGATCAGAAAGTGCTTTGAATTGCTGTTGCCACCATCTGGGTGCTGGGAACTGAATCAAGGGTCTTTTACAAGAAGAGCCAGTGCTGTTAACCATTGAACACTAGTCTCCCCTTTTTAAGACAGTTTTTCTCTGTGTAGCCACAGCAGGCCTGGAACTCAAAATGTAGACCAGGTTGGTTTTGATCTCATGGAGATCAATTTGCCTCTAGCTTCTGAGTTCTGGGAGTAAGGGTTTGTGCTTTAAACCCAAATAACTTCATTGTTTATGTTCATATGTGTGAATATTGCAAATTGTATTTACATGTATACATACAAATAAATGTATTATAAATATGTATACATAAGTATTCTCTGCTATTAATGTTCACTGCTTATATATTTTACTTTCGATTTCTTTTAAAAATAATTTTATTTATTTGATAATTCCAATCAATGTATTTGATAATGACCTGTTCCCCATCTCCACCGAACCTATTATCCCCCAACTTCATGTCTTCTAATCTTTTTATTTATTATTCTCAATAATTTTATTCTTATTACCTGTATGAGTCTATACACACTCACATGTGCACACTCGTCTGTGTTGTGCAATGTATGCATAGATCAGAAGAGGATGTAGAGGGTATATGATCCCCTGGAACTGGATTTCCGGACAAGTGTTAGCCATCACGTGGATGCTGAGACTCAAACCTGGGTTCTCTGCAAGAGCAAACAGTGCTCTTAATCTCTGAGCCATCTCTCCAGCCTCTTATTTCTTTTTAAGGCCTATTGATTCAATTTGTATTCTCTAAATGCTTTTGGGTATCGGTCCATCCGTTGACTTTTCGCTCCCTCTCTCTCTCTCTTTCTCTCTCTCTCTCAGCATCTATCAATTGCCAGTAGCTCCTCAGCTAGAGCTAGGTTTCTTGTCTGCTTTCCTCATCCTTGCTTGGTTTTTGTGTGACTTGGCCTAGTACAGGCCTTGTGCATGGTGTCACGAGCATTGCAAGTTGAAATGTGCAATGATTCCCGTATAATTACCATTACTTAATCAATATTTTATTTTTAACTTTTTGGTCAACATCATATATGTGCATAGTCTTCCCAGTCCCCCTCTAGCTCCTCCCAGTTCCCTTAGATCTGTCTCAGTTTCCTAAGTTCTTCCAAGCTTATTATTGGAGTTAAATATTCTTTCAAGTGTTCATCCCTGGAGAAAACTTATTTTCCCTCCCTCAGCATCATTTGATTTCTTGCAGCTCTTTATCTTGAGGTGTGACCCTGTTAGATTTACTCCATCTAGCTTGGTATGTCAACTGGTTTTGTTACTATATGTGGATCTTGTTAGACTGACATACTGTGGAGACTTCTTTGGTATAGCTTCCGTATCATGTCTGTAATGCCCTGAGTAGCTGCAGATATCTTTCCTCTGGCTCTATCATTCTTTCCACCCATCTTCAGCAATTTTCCTTGAGCCTTGGGGATATATGTTGCATTGTAGATGTGCTGTTTAGGGTTGGGCACCGTACAGTTTCTTGTCCTCTGCATTTGTAATAGAACTTTGTAATAGTCTCCATCTGTTGCAAAAAGTGGCTGCTTTGATGAGTGGTGAAAGACACATATTATGAAAATAGTATAAACTGCATTGGTCTATGGATGTGACAAAAGTGTGTTTCTCTCTAGGGGTCTGTGCCCTTTCCCACCATGTGTACTTGGCCATGTTTACAGTATTACATATGAGCTTTGAGCAGGTCTTAATTCCAATTACATAGCTACGGATTATCCCCAAGATAAAAGGGCCACTACTGTATAAATTGAGATAATTTGCTAGGCCATTTTTTGTTGTTGTTGTTGTTATTGTTTGTAAGCTTTACAGTTGGGTTGGATCACTTCGTTTTGTGCTTTGACAGTCCACATACTATATTCTGAAACTTGGGAGCAAATCCTCAGGGAGGAACTTTCCAGGTCAGTTTTAGCTCAATTGTATCAAGACCTTTGGTTTCAGGATGTCTCATTTGCAGCAATAGGTTCTTATTTTAGGGTCTGGGATGAAACTAAGGACTGTGTTATTATTTCGGGAGTCCTTGGACTACTGTGACCAGCATCTCAAAGAGAGGTTTCCCAGGCTTGGCATTGTGATTTTTGTTATATATTGTACAACTGTATGCATACATATACATACAGATATACAGACACATGCAAATATACAAATATTATGCATATTTTGTAGGCTTTTGAACTAATACATTTGCCTCTGGTTTTTACATCACCTAAGCGTTATTTATCTTTTTCCTTTCTCTCCCATTGCACAATTTGACCTATTCTCTTCCCAATTAAAATATCCACCATATTCCTCATTTGATACCACCTGTCTTCCACTATCCCTTTCTCTTTAGCTCCTCTTCCCTTTACCCACATGGTTCTTTTCAACTTTCCTGTGATTACATCAGAAAATATACTCACATCTAAGGACTTGGAACTAGAATTCACAAATGAGTAAGGAAATGTTTTCACTTGTTTTCCTGAGTCTATTTCCTCGCTTAGTATAACAGGCTCTACTTTTATACTTTTACCTTTATCTTTACTACTGGGAAAAACTCCACTGTGTAAATATACCACATTTTAATTATCCATTCTTTGGTTGGGACATTTGTGTTGTTTCATTTTCTTTTTTAAAAAATGTTATGTGTATTAGCATATTTCCTGCATGTATGTAGCTGCACTCGTGTCATGCAATGACTGCAGAGGTCAGAAGAGGGCAGTGGATCCCCTGGACCTGGAATTAGAGTGATGGTTAGCTGCCATGCGGATGCTAGGATTTGAACGTGGGTCTTTTGCAGGAGCAGCCAGTGCTCTTAACCACAGTGCCATCTCTCCAGCCTGTGTTGTTTCAATTCTTATTGTGAAAAGAACAACATCAAATGCAGGTTTGACAAGTATCTCTGTAGTAGGATACTGAGTCTTTTTGGTATATACAAGGAGTGTTAGAGCTGAATCATAAGGTAAATCAATTTTTACTTTTTTAAAGTTCCTCCAACCATATTTCTATAGTGCTGCACTAGTCTGTAATTCCACCAGTAGTAGATGAGGGTTCTCTTGCTCAACTTGCCAGCATTTGGTGCCATCTGGAATTGGCCATTCTGACTAGGGTAAGATGAAATCTTAAAGTAATTTTATTTTTTCTTTTACCTAATTACTAATGATGCTGAATACTTTGGGAGTATGCTGAATCACTCATCTGTTTTCTGTTCACTGTGAAGTAAGCAGTGTTTATATGCTCCTTACATCAAGATGGTTTGCCTCATCAGAGTGAAACTATGGATAAAAATCTCTAACACTGTAAGCTAAAATTTATAACTCTATTCTGTAAATTTATTTGTGGATATGCAACAGAATTTTCCTTGACATTCATAGAAGATCTATAACTGGTACCGGTTAAACATTCAAAAAGTTAGAAACAGAGGGTGAATGCCAAAACTCTATGACACCATTATCACCCTAATTCCCAAACTAGGTAAAGATATGACCAAGAAAGAAAATTACAGGCACATATGCCTAATGAACATAGATGCACAATTATCATTCAAATGCGTTTTGCCTACAGACACACATCTAAAAGATCATCCAGCATGAGCAAGTATGTATTATTCCTGAGATGCTGGAATGGTTTAGTATATGTAAGTCAATAAATGTCATAAATCATATAAATGGGCTTAAAGACAAAAATCACTTAATTATTTTAATAGATGCAGTAAAGCCTTTAATAAAATTCAACTACTTGCAGGTACGCCAAAAATTCTAAGGGAAATTGGACTGGATGCAACATTCCTCAACATAATTAAGGCCGTTTACAACAAACCTACAGCCAACATCATTCTAAATGGAGAAAAACTTGAAGCATTCCCATTAAAATCAGGAACTAGACAAATCTGTCTACTACTCCCACTCCTTTTCAATATAGTCCTTGAAACCATAGCTATAGCGGGATCAGGTAACTCACCCTGCTTGTCTGCTGCCGTCCTGTAACAGTGGCAAAGGGACCTCGACCCAAGGAGGGCCGATGGACAGGATGGGCTGCTTCTGACTAGCTAAGCAGAGATGTCCTGTCTACTTCTTTTATTCTTGGTAAGTATAATTATAATAACCCTGAAATCAACTAACATAGACCTGTAACTATTTTCATTTGTACACATTTTATAATTAATCCATTTCTTTCAATCTCTTATTTTTTTATGTGTGTGTATGCATTTCTTGCAGGTATGTAGGTGTTATGCAAAGCCCTCATAGGTCAGAAGAGGATATTGGATAGCCTGGAACTGGAGTTATAGACAGTTGTTAGCTGCCACGTGAGGGCTAGTATTTGAATCCAGGTCTTCTGCAAGAACAGCCAGTGCTTTTTAACTGCTAAGCCATCTCTCCAGCCCAGAATTAATCAACTTCTACAGAACGCTTTCTGGCAATTGATATTGATTCATAACTAAAAGCAATTTATGATTTTTATAATCTTTTAATTTTATTTTAACATATTTTAATTGAGTTTTTATGCATTTCATATAATCATCCTAATCAACATTTCATACAATAACCCTAATCATCTTTTTACCTCCTCTCCCATTTGCACCCTCCCATAACCCACCAACAGATTTCATGCATTCTGTCATTAATATCAGAGCCAATCGAATCAAGTTAGTGTACTCACATATTCCTCAGAGCAAGCTCACGCTGGCATTTTGTTGGCCTATCTAGAATCTCTCCCTTACAGGAGATCTACTCTGTCTCAGCCTGCAGTAATCAGTTCTCAATAGTCCTCAGCTAAGGTCATGGCCTCCTTCCCATTTCTCAAGCTCTAAGCTGGGTTTTTGTCTGGTTGTGTTTGAATGGATCTTGTGTATGCTGTCACCATTGCTGTAAACTTATATGAGCAGGGTCCCAGAGGTAATCTTATACCTTTCAGTCTATACACACATTTCTAAGTTTATTTCTTTATGAATTTTTCTCTGAAGTACTTGGCATTTTAAATGAAAAAATTTTGCTCATACTTCATTTAATGTATTATGTTACTTTTCATATGACTTCCACTGTGCCCTTTTTTTGAACTTTTTACATAATTGCATCCTTTTCTTACACAGTATTCATAGCTCAGATTATTGATTTTTGGTCATTTCATATAAACACTTCCAAGTTTTCTATAAAATACTTCTTTAGCAACACATTCTAAATTTCAGTATATTATATTGATTTTCATTCTGTTAAATACAATTTTCTATTTAGCACAAGCTTAATTATTGACCCCTGGGTTACGTTACAGCAAATGGTTAGAACAGGAGATCCTAAAATGTCCTAAAATGTTTTCCCTGGTAATGCCAAGCAACGTGAATTTTGTAAAGAAAGAAATCCTATTTCCTGGTTGAAGAAACGTGGCTTATATTGTCTACCTTGTCTGTGTAGGCTTGGTGAATTACGCTATTGGTTTTCTTTTTGAGTCTGGAGTTTGGATGCATGCTAGTTAGATAGGGTACTGACACCCTGAGCTCCTGATGACTTTTCTATGTAACAACACTGAGAACAATATCTTGCTGCAAATGACTCCCACTGTGGGAGTCCATGGGTGTACAATTGGAAACGCCTATAGTTTCTCAGGATTTCAAACTATGTTCCTTTTTTTGCTTTGCTGATTTTGTTTTGTGTCTCATTTCACTCTAATAAATCACAGTCAGGTGAGTTTACCTGCTCAGTGCCGAATTTTCAAAGCAAATCACCCAAACTGAGCAGTTTTGAGTAGTGCCAGCACAGTTAAAAATAAACATGTTATATCTAAATATATGTTCATATTGCATCTTTCAAGTATGGTCTTCTACTTTATTAAAATTATGCTATCAGTCTGTATCCTTTAGAATTATATAGAGTGATGATTATGGATCAGTTTACTCTATAATGATGAATATTTCACGTATACTTTTAGAGATGTATGTTCTTCTTTCATTGGGTAGAATATCTTATGAACACAAAGTAGGCTAAGTTTGTTCATTGTATACAAACAGATGACCATTTACATTCATTATTCTTTGTGGAAGGCAATATTGAGTTTTCTTACTATAGTTGTGAATTGTCTATTTTTCTAGGGATTAGTTTTGGCCTCAAACATTATTTTCTGATAATATCCTTTATTATGAAATTGAGATATTAGTTATGAAAATGTTAGTTCATCTTTCCTTTAGATTGTTTTTGTGTTTTATAACTTTATTTTTATTTTTGGCTAGTGGAGAGCAGACAAGGAAGTCCAAGATCATCACAAGCGTGCAGTATCCCTCCTTCCTGAGTGATGTGAATATAGGTGTGCACCGTCATGCCAGCATTTTTCATACTTTTTAATGTGTCATTCTGTTTGTACAATGGACAAAAAATTCACGCAATATTTATGTTATTAAAATGTTTCTCATGAAAACCATGTATTTGAGTTTTACTTCATTATCTAAACTTATTTGTATTGTAGTTGTCATATTTGGATTTATTATGATTATTAATATTAAAATAACATCTATTGATAACCCAATCATTTTCTGTTATATCTGAGCTTTATTTTTTCATTTCTTATGCCTCACTTTAGTTTCACTTAAAATTTTGTTGCAATTACTGACTTCATATTTATAATGTTTTAGTGCTTTGATGGCTATTTAGAGTTTAAAATATGCAACTTAAAGTGTACATTTTACAAAAATTAAATTATTGCTTTTTAATATTGCCAGTTATATTCCCTAACAAGTAAAAATCAAGGGGAAAATCAATTATATTTAACTTCATTTATTTTGTGTCTTTTAAATTAACAGAGTAAAGAAAGGTGATTCTATGGACAATTTACTGTGCAGATCCTTGTTCTAGAACTCGCTCACATTCATGACATCATATGAGCCAATAACCTTCTCTCTCCAAATTCTAGCTGCTTCCTTCTCCCTGAATACTGTCCGCTGTCTCCTGTATTAATGAATGTACCACTTTTATTTAACTGGTCTCCTTTATCATTTAAGGATTTTAGTCCGGAATATGCCCAAAGAAGAAATGTGGAGGATACGTAGGACTGATGGCTTATTTTCCATGGTTCAAGTTTGCAGCACTGGGGTGCTCTTTCAGGTTCTTTTCATTGCTGTGATAAACACCATATTAAAAACAACTTAAGGGAGGAAAGGGCTTATGTCATCTTAGAACTCACAGGTCACACACAGCCTGTTGCTTTCAAAGTCAACAGGAACCCGGGGGCAGAAACTCAAGTGGAGACCACAGAAGGAATACTGCTTACCTACTTGTTTCCTTGGCCTGTTTCATCTTGCTCTCTTATACACTCAGAACCACCCATTTAGGAGTGGCCACACCCACAATCGGTCATGTCCTCCCATATCAATCAACAATCAAGAAAATGCCATAGAGGCATTTCCACAGACCAAACTGATGCAGTCAGTTTCTCAAGTGAGGGTCCGTCTTCCCAGGAGTCATGTTGACAACCAAGATTAGCTGGTACAATTAAATACTAGTTTATTTTAAAAAATCAAAATTATTGTTTTATTTCATTTTCCATACCTTAACAGTCATTTCTTATGCTAAGTGACACGGTCTCATACCAATTATTACTGAATAATTAGCTATTCCACTTTTGTCATTGTCATCCCATAGGAGCTAGTCTTAGAAAAGACTGCTTCTCCCTCCCTCAGCGTCCATTGGTTGCCTACAGCTCTTCATTTAGAGGTGACTCCAGTTAATTTTTTCCAACCACCTTGGCATGTCAACTAATACTGTCATTGAACAGATCTTATTAAACTATCATAATATGAAGATTTCATGGATGCAGCTTCTCTATCATGTCTACAATACATTAGCTAGCAGTGGATCTTGTTCCTCTGGCTCTTAGGATCATTCTGCACCCCCTTTCATGATGTTCCATGAGCATTAACTGCAGAGGTTGCATTGTAGAAATATGTTAATGATGGGCACCCTATAGTCACTTATTCTCTGTATTTTGATCAGTTGTGGAACCTTGTAATATGCCCAGAAATGAGATATCTGGTAGATCTCCTTTAGGTTCTGTGATAATTCTCCACATTGATTCACAGAGGGCCTGCACCAGTTTACAATTCCAACTGTACTTAATGAGGTTTCTCCTTTCTCAACATCCTTTCCTGCATTGACTGTCAGCTGTTTTCTTATTCTTAGCCATTCTGACTGGGGTAAAATAAATTTGCAAACTATTTTAATTTTCATTCTCTTAATTACTAAGGATGTTGAACATTTTTTACAATATTTCTTAACCATTTTCATTATCTTCTTTTGAGAACTCTGTTCAGATCTGCAGCCCATTTTTTAAATTGGGTCATTTGTTTCCTTGATTGGTTTTTGAGTTATTTGCATATTCTTGATATTAATATGCAATTATATGTATACTTGACAAAAGATTCCCATTCTGTTGGCTTCCTTCCCATTCAACTGGTTCTTTCCTTGGCTGTAAAGAAGCTTTTAGATTTATTGATGTCCTACTTATCTATTGTTGCCCTTAATTCCTGTGTGAACGGTGTGCAATATAGAAAGTCCTTACTTGGACCTATATCTTTTTGGGTACTGCCTATGTTTTCTTCTAAGGGATTCAGTGTTTTAGATTTCATATTGAGGTCATTAGGACATTTGGAGTTGATTTTTTGTACAGGGTGATTGGTATGGGTCTAATGTTAGTTTTCTGCACATGGATGTTGAGTTTCCCAGGCATTATTTGTTGAAATACTTTCTTCCAGTATGTATTTCTGACTTCTTTGTCAAATATCAGGTAGCTGTACAGGCATGTGCACATTTGGGTTTTCTTTTTTGTCCCATTAATATACGTTACTATATTTCTCTGGTAAAATATTATTATTATTATAGCTCTATAATACAGTTTGAAGTCTGATATCACAATCCATCTACTATTGCTCTTTTGATCAGGATTACTTTCAGTATCTAGAGTCTTTTACGAATTCATATGAATTTTAGAATTTTTTTTCTATTTCTTTGATAAATGTCCTGGGGATTTGTGTTGGCAGTGTATTGAGTGTGTAATATGCTTTCAGTAGGGTGATCATTTTCATAATATTAATTCAACCATGAGTATGGGGTGTCTTTCCTTATTTTTATGTCTTCTTCAATCTCTTTTTTCAAAGATTCAAAATTTTTATTGTACAGATTTTTCACATCTTTGGTTGGGGTTATTCCTAGATGTTTCTGAAGGTATTGTGAATGGGACTATTTCCATAATCTCTTTCTCTGATATCTTGTTACTGATACATAGAAAGACTAGTAAATTTTCTTAGCTGATTTTATATCCTGCCTCTTTCCAAAAACTGTTAACCATTTACGAAAGTTTTCTGGTGGAAGTTTTGTCTTATGTATAATATCATCTGCAAATAAGGACAATTTGACTTCTTTTTCAAAGTACGCAATTTAATTTCCTTTCTTGTCTTATTGCTCAGCTAGATTTTCAACACTGTACTGAAAAGGAATGGAGTTAGTGAACAACCCTGTCTTGGCCAAGTTTTAATGAGAATACTTCAAATTTTTCTTCATTTAGAAGAAATTGGCAGTGGTTTTGTCACATATAGCCTTAATTATATTAAGATATGTTACCTCTAGTCCTATTTTCTATGAGTTTTGTCATAGAGTCATGTCTGACTTTGTCAAAGGCCTTTTCTGCATCTGTTGGGATGATAATGTAATTTTTGTTTTTAATTCCATTTAATTCATTTAATACTATTTAATACATTTATTGACGTATGTTCTAAAACTTCCTTGAGTCCTTTGATCATGTTTTTGATTGAGCTTTTAAGTTCCATATCCTGGGTTTCCTCTGGGCAGTTCTTATGGTAAAACATTTCTTAGGACTAGTATGATTTGTGGGGCATATTATCTAGGTTTTTCATATTGTTTCTGTTTTTGAAAGTGACCTGTGCATATGGCCTTCTTTTGTTGATGTGTATCTGATATGAAATTCTAGCCAGCTTTTCTTGAGTGTGAATTTGGTTTTATTTTTTTGTTATGACTTATTTGATTTCAGATCAGCTATGAATTTTTAGTTGGTCTATGTATCTGATTCTCTTTGTTGTTTTTCTTTTATTGAAGGGCAAGGGTGATTTCAGGCTGGTCTAGTGTGTGATGTAAACAATCACAACTAGAAGTCTAAGTGTGGAGATGCTGAAGGTGTGGATGGAGTTCTGGCTAAATCATCAGGATGTGCCAGAGTGCAAAAAGTGTGATCTGGGCTAGTCCTTGGAGTGTGCTGTGCACTTAGCACTCTTGACATTGGCATTTTAAAATTCACAGTATATTATAAACATTTGAAGGTATTATGATCATTGCTTTTTACAGTTAATAGTCATCACTCATATTTGCCTACTAATTCACGTTAAGAGTCGTTATTACTTTCAGTATTTCAAGTATTGAGTAGAAATTTTAAAAAACTAATGAAGAAAAGTCAGAGGAGCCAAAAGGAGATATAGAAGATCAACAGAATAAAAAATAAATTCCATTGGTTTTACTCAGGATAATACATTCTTATTTTAAGGTTCAACCGGACCTTTAAACAGAAACATGGGAGAAGCATTTTGTAAAATATTTGCTTGCTAGACTAAGGATATGTTAGGGAATATTATCTGACTCCACAGGAATGTCTTGACTTCTAATACTTATCACATGGAATCATTTCTACAATTAAGTCAACTATAGTGAATATTATTTAAAAGCATAGATTCTCTTGTCTCAAAAGCGTTAAAGTTGGTCTTGCTTGAAGCAAGGAGTTAGGTTCAATCAGGCTATGTATAGGTATAAAGATACTGTTCCTTATGCTCTACATTGTGGTAAGATTGTTATGGGTCTTGAAAAACTATCAGCAATTTAGTTTAAAATCAATGGTAATATAGTGGGAAACAAGGCAAAACACATCGAAGAGTGCTATCAACAATGTAATAAGAATTCCAGAATTACAGATAGTAGAAAAATCATATTTCCTCTTTATCACCATATGTAATTAATATTGTTCTCAGTATATTGATTCTTGGCAGCAGATGAAGCATCATGTTAAACTAAATGTTTCATAACCAGATACCTTAATATAGTACCTGAAAATTTGCTTGAATAACATATATAACTGGAAAAAAAACTATTTTTGTTATCTCTTCCACTTAACTGATTACTTAAATTGGAAACTAAATTGGGGAAGGCTCTCCTCAAATGGATAGTCAAATCAGACACATTGGAGTGACCTGATGCCCTGTTGTTTATTCTCTTATCAGAAAGAAGGGAGGAAAAAAGCATTCTCTACATTGTGAAGTTAGTTTGCATGGGGACCATAAAACAGGCATAGAAAGAAAGCAAAATGTATTTCACTATACTTTTGTGCTTTAATAATCATTATTATTTTTAAAGACTTAAAAAAATAAGTAATCTACCTTTTAAACAATTCTTATAATCAATTTCTAAAGATAACAGGCTCATTTGAGATAGATGAAATTGTCCAATTTAATAATCAACTAAGCTTCTTTAGTGCATAAATTAATTTTTACAAGTAATTCATATCCTTGGAAACAAATTCTTTCAGGTTCACTGAGATCTCTTTTTAGAAACCATTGTTGCATTGTTAAGGGAGCCTAGGTGATTAAAAGAATTAGTTCTTAATTAATGTCACTTCTGAGAGGAGCCTACCTGGTGGAATAGGACTGAACATGAGAAATCTTCCACTGAACGCACAAAACCTAACATTATGTTTTAGTGCATCTTCTCCAAAACTGTTTTCCTACCAGGAAATTTGTTTTCTTAAAAGTTGTACTTTTAAAAAGGACTCTGTTCATTATCTTTCTCTCACAATTTCTAAAAAATAAGAGGTAAAAATAGAGAATGACAAGATAACCTCAGGACCCATCCACTCACTCATTCTCTGTCCATCCATCCATCCATCCATCCATTCTTTCTTTTATTCCCTAGTTTGAGAATTTGTTTCATTTTGTAGTTTAGATTAACTTGCATCACAAGTTCTTTCTGTCTGGGAGTCCTAATTGCCATTACAGGCATGTGCCACCTTATCTAATCTTCACTTATATTTAAATATAGATCTTTGTCTCATTAACAATCCCTGCTGATTTAGCACATCCATGTTCATGCCATTAATTGAAAAGGACTGCAAAATGCCTCATATATTTTGTATTTTTAATAATACCCATTCTTTATTTGACTATGTAAGATGATGAAGTTACAGTGTTGAAATCATATTTTTCTCCCTGGCTTGTCAGGAATCTTAAAATGCTCTAAATATTATGTGTAAATTGGATAGTTTCTAGTAATGTACATACATGAATGAAGGAGTACCTTGTTGTCTTTCTTCAGGCACTACAGAATTAATACGCTGTATCTTTGTCTTTCAGAATTTTATTCTTCCATAGATTAAAGATAACAAAGAACAGAGGGAGATTTTAGTTGAATAAAATTAAGAAACCAAATTTTAATCTCCAAATTATTATCAGAATAATAAATAATAATAAATTGTATACTTTTATAAAAAGATCAATTTGATTTTCTCAATCACTCCAAATATAAGAAATTTATTAGATTTCAGGAATAGGTTTCATCAGAACTTTAGGTGTGAATTTTATTCTTTAATTTTGCTTTAATTTTTATATTTTATGGTGCTCATGGTTGTGAATTAGAGAATAGTTACCATACTTTCTTATTCAGCATTTTATAAACTGAGACTACCTCAACGAAAAATTTGTGTAAATGAGTCTTATGAATTTGTGGTAAATACGGATAAAATTTTCAAGTTCACAAGTATGTCTGTCCATCTTTTATCAGCATGAATTCCTGATCACATTTAATTCCTTTGTCCTTTACAAGCACATCTTCTCACAAATTGATTTAATATTTGACCTTTACTATGATGGCAGTTAGTTGAGTCTGGTTTACAAATCATTTCTTTTTTTAACTTTTTAATATTTCATTTGATGTCAGTGCTTATACCTTATTTATAATTTCAAATATAATTTGTTCTTTCTACTTTTTAAAAAATTGAATCTTTGTGTCTGTCATACAGGACATCTCAACTGATCTTAATTATCTTTATATCCTCTTCCCCACTGGCATTCCCTCATAGTCCCACAACTGGAATCCACAGTTCTGTCATCCATTTTAAGGCCTATTATTGTTACTGTCCCTAGATATTCCCCAATACAAATTGATCCACTGAGGTCTAGGTAGCCTATCTAGAGTCTTTTGCTTTAGGAAGATCACTTCTTCCTAGAGTCTGAAGAATACTGGTCCTTGGACAAGACTCCTATATTAATCTTTACCCACCCAGGGATCAGGGACCATTGCAGAAGAGGGGGCAGAAAGATTGTAAAAGCCAGGAAGAAGGCGTATGACCATATGGAAATGGAGTACTGCAATGGAGTACTTGCGCATATAACGTACAGCAATGCTTCCAGCACTCACGGAAACCGTGAAAACTCAGGCAGACAGAAACCCAGCAGAGAACTGGGGAAATGAACAGCAGACCCAGTCGGATGAAGAAATATTGGCAACTAATTACAATTTTTTCAAAATCATCTCTGAATCTGTAAAAGAACAGTGCTGACAGTTTTCTAAGTTGTAACTCTCTGCTCCCCATACTCTGTTACTAGCATGCCTGAGCAGATGTCAAATGTCCTGTTAGTGCAGTTAATGTGCTCCATTGTCTAATTTGCATGAGGAAGGATATTAACTCTTAGTAGATGAATTGACACAAAGGATAGACAGGGAGGAGAAAAAGTCCTGTGACTGAAATATATTGTCTTATATAGTTCATAGAAAATCGAATATTTTTTAAATGAGAAAAAAATATTCTATTTCATGCTTAAACATACTTATAAAGAATAAAATTAACATGACAGTTTTGGTGTTATTTTGCTTTGGGAAGAGATAGTTCCCATTGCCTAACTTGTGCATACCTGTTTGTGCCTGGGTTGAGAAGATTGTTACCTACAAGCAAAGCAAAGTTTTTCTCCTTTCAAAACACAAAATGGGAAACGAAGATTTTTTTTATTTTTTCCATTCTTAAAATAAAAAAGCACATTACATAAATTTAGGAACCGAAGAATATTTAGGGCTACTGTTTTTTTTTTCCTCAAAAACATCAACTTATAAATAGGTTTTTCAGTTTTATACACCACCCAGCATTTCTAAATTTCTATATTTGTCAGAGTTACTCTTATTATTATGATGGGCAGGCAAGGGGGAAAACTCGTGCATTCAGAATAATTCAGGAATATGAGATGAAATGAGATAGGGCATACACTTGCTATTCCTGTGTGAATCTTAATTCATTGTGAATGATTTTAGTTGGATTTTGTTAAAAGGGTAATAAATATAAGAAATAAGGAGGAACATACGGCACTTGAAGAAAATGGCATAAATAAGTTTAAGAGGAAATTAGACGTTTTTATTGCAAGTGAATGCTACACTGAAAATGGATTTAAAACACAAGGATTAAAGGAAGCGCACTGAGATGCGTTATAATATCGGGTCAGAAACGTGGGACAAGTGGCTATTTTCTACCCTGCTGTTTCTTATGTCTTGCTGGAAGAACCTGTGTTTTAAGATAATTATGTACAGTCAGAGAAATAGTAATAGCTGCATTTTGGCAACTCGGCATGCAAATTACTAGTTCCATTCAGGTCATGTAAACTTGAATTGATGAGAGATGTGGGACAGAATGACTGTCACCAGCTTCTAGTTGGAAGATCTAATCAACATTTTGGAAGTTAATGAAATGGCTGGAGGGTTTGCAATCCAAAGGACTGGGAATTCAAATCACACCTAAGAAAAAATTCACAGAATGTATATGGAACATGGCATTGTTAGCGAGTCTGATTTCTCAAACTTTATATTTTTAAAGTTTCATTCAGTGGGTCTAGCATAATTCCAAATTGCAACAGCTGCAAATGGTATATAATTGGGTCAGAATGTTTTGTTGCTGGGATTCTCAGTTGCTTGTATTGGCTTTTGAAAAGGTCATTATGAGAAAAGAGATCTGAATAGCAAAGAGATTCCAGCTGGTTAGCTATTATTTTAATTATGTAATGGAATCAGCTATTTCTCTGCCAGTATTTGAAGTTACTCATGGGAAAGTTATTTAAAGACTTTGAAGATATGCTTTTTGTGTTATTTTCATTGTATGGCACAAATCTGTTAATTAACCTTGGTGTATATTTAAAATTTCCTCTCAAATAATGTTTATACATTCATTATCTTAACAGTATTTACTCTGGGCTATCATGAATCAGGTTCTACATATTATCCTTATTTTTTAAGGAATTTATAGTCTATATTTATGACACAAAGTATACAGCAATGAAAAAGCAGTGTTAACTGGAATTCAGACTTATTAAGAGTACAGAATTTTATAATCCTGAAAAAATCAAGATTTTAAAATCTATTTCTATTACTTTTTATGTTTTTGTCCCCTAAAATACATTAAACCAATTTTTTTCTCTTTTGCTTCAGGATAGGAAAGGATGAAAATGGAGTAAAACTAATAACTTACCTGAATATATCTAAGCTATGGGGTATTGTTTCATGAACTTTATTGAACTAGCAAATTAAAAATAATTTGGTAGCGTTCACCCACAATGAAAGTGTAGGACTCTCTTGAAGGGTTATATTAAGAATAGCAGGAGAAATTACTATATTTTACAAATCAATTCAGTAAGTAGTTAATTGTAAAACAGGCTAGAACTGGAAGACTAAAATGTAAGTTAAAAATTACAGTGGGAGCCAGTGGACAGAGTACAAAGTACCATTTGTTTTTTGCAAAGGGGCCTGAGCCCAGCATCTTTCATTACAGCACAAAATTGCTTTGAATAATTATAATGGTATGTCTATGTGGCAGCAATAAGAATGAGATTAAATAATGTAGTAGGTGCCGTTTTATTTCCCGTTTCAGGACACTGGTGACAATATGAGTATTTAATTCCAGAGTTTAGGAAGGTAAACAAGAGTCCTCAATTCAGATATGATTTTACCAATTTTTCTCTTCCAATTAAATCCAAATAATTGTTCCCTGTTTTGCAACTTTGATGAGCTCAGAATTGCATTCCACTTTCTTCTACTCTTACTTCTAAAGGACAGCCTTTGTGAATTGGCTCAAAGTGTTCTTCTACACGAATTGCTTTGTACTAGACTTTATTATTTTCCTTTCAGGTGACTTCTAAAAAGTTAATCTGCCACTTTGTCAATATTCAATTCATATAGTATATTTTGATCATGTTTATATTTTGCTTTCATATCTGCACATGCCCTTCTAATTCCCAACCAAATTAAAGGCCTGTAGACTCAGGTTTGTATCCCCAAATACTCTTCAGTCTAAATTCATCAGCTATAGCCTAGTCAATCTATAGAATTTCATCCTTAAATGATACTGGATCTCCCCTTCCCAGAAGTCATCATTTGCTAAGAGTTCCTCAGGCATGATTAGGATTTCTTACCCATTTCTCTACATCTATGTCAGAATTCTATATGACTTGAGCTTATTTGGGACTTATACACACTGTCACTATTACTGTGAGATCATACAAGGAACTGAAATCCATCTGGAAAATCCTGTTTCCTTGTGGTCATTCACTTCCTTGGGTTCTTACTATCTGTTTACCCTTTCTTCAGCAGTTATCTCTGAGCCTTGGTAGGCAGAAGTTTGATATAGGTGTCCTCTTTAGGGATAAGCATTCTGAAGCATTTTGTTTATTTGTTCGTTGACAAATTGTGGTCCCCTGTTAATCATCATTTTCTGTGTAAGGGTTTTTCTCTGATGAGAGTTGACAATGCATTGATCTACGTGGGTAACAATAAGTCATTAGAAATTAGTTTAATACTATTAGTAATTAAACAAGTACATTGGGCTTTCTCCCTTGGCCTGTGGGATAGGTTACTTTTCCTCAGGTTCCTAGACCTGATAGCAGTGTTGGGTGTGGGATCCATTCCATTTAGCAGACATTGAATCCAATTAGAAAGTAGTTGTTTACTCTGATAATACTCATGGCACTATGGCACAGGTGAGGCTACCTTGCCAAGCCAGTTCTTTCTGTATCTCTCAGCATCACAGTTGGGAAAGGTTCATCCTATACTTTCTCATCAGACACACGAAATTGGGTGAGATGTAGTACAGGAGTACCAATGGGGGAAGGGATTAAAATGCAATTAAAGTGCATTATCTGGAAGTCACAAAATGTCAATAAACTATTTACATGATCAAACTTTTCTCACACCATGTCTCTATGCATTTTTCTTTGTATTTTACATTTATCATGGTAATTTGAAAGGATTTACTACTGAATTAAAATAGGAAGAAATGCAAATGTGGGTATTTTTTTTTTCTGAACATGTGGGCATTAGTAATCCTTGTGGAGGTGGATGGAAGTGCTATAGATCACAAACACTTCTGTTTAATTCTTGTTAATTTCATTTTATTTTCAGAGCTGTTTCTTTGAAATTTGTTTAGAAATGCATGGATATGTGTGGGAGGACAGAACATCAGAGCTATAACATTAAACAGGAGCGTATACATTTACAGAACCCATAAAGCACACAATGTGTTGAAGCAGCTGGAGCGTTCCCTTTTCTGATAGCAGGCTACAAGGCAGGAGGATGAGCAAAACTGGCAGTTGGATTATAATGACAAAAACAGAGAAAGTCGTGCAAAGAACTCACTGTGAGTAGGTCTGAGACTGACATGTGTGATCACATTTTACATCCTTGGCAGGCAATGCACTGAGTTTGAAACATGAGTAGATAATACCATGATTTCTGAAAGCTCATCAAAAGACATTTCCCATGTACAAGAATGTGCTTGCCCATCTGTTTTGGCCAAGTCCAATAGACAGATGTGGGTACAGATTGATATTTAGGGTGATATGAAGGTTTGGTATAAGTGGCTCTATAATTGACTAAATTTAAATATAGCAAAATATATAAAAAATACATTTTCAGAGATAGTTATTAAACTCATTAATATACCCAATAGGACTTCAGAAAAAACAGTTAACAAATTTATGAAATGCAGTCACCTACATTGTTCTCACTGTGGTTTTAATGAAAGATCTAAATGAAGAGATGAGAAAGGGATTTAGAGTTCAGTCACTTAAGGGTAAACATGAATCTGATGCTACAAATACATTTCAATTGCCTTTAATTAGCTAAGTTCCTGCAAACTACTTCAAAGTTAGGACTTTGCTTAAAGCATAAATCATATAATTCAACTTTTTAGGTGATACGGATTTTCTAAAATGGTGGAAGCAGGCTCAATGAAATGAAATGGTCTACTGTATCTGTAAAAGGAGGATGACAACTCTGAATGCATTTGCCATCCAGACTTATAAAAACTGGGAAAAATTACAAAAGTTATGCAAAGCCCAAAGACGTTTCAGGTCTTATAAGAGATAAAATATATAGGCTACAAAGAGTTAAATGAATCTTCCCTCTGCTGATTCACAATTATGCACATGAAATAAAGAAGGAAGTAATTGAAGGCTATTTACTCAATTTTCACTAATGTCTCTTTCCTTATATGCTTAAAGTATAACATCTTGAAAAATAATAAGAAAATAAATGGACAATATTTGTCATATTTATCTGTGGAATCTGAAATCAATATTGTTGACAAGCAAAAAGAACATATAAAAACAATAGTTTATGGAATACTGCTTCATGAACTATTCAAGGTGTAGGGTATATTATAAGTAACACTTTTAAATGCAGCAGTGAAGTCCAGATGAGTTATACTAACCAGTCAATTATTTGGTAATTACTACCACTAAAGCTAGTTGAGTGAGATCCCATCTCAAACTTAATATGTAGGCCCTGAAACCATTTCATAAATACTGAGAAATAAAATCTTGATATAGTCTCTAATTGAAAAAATATTTTTCAAAAAAATGAAAGAAATATCCCAAAGATAAAAGCAAAGAGAACTAAAATATTAGACAACCTGGGTTTCATAAAGATACCGAGTGTGCCTGACTCACTGTCTGCAGCTGTATACAGTCCACATGAACCATATATGCCACACACATGGTAATTTTTTTTTAAAAAGCTTAATCTGGCTTTTACTTTTCTTCGTTTCTGGGCATCCCACCTATGCCTACTGTTTAGTATATTTAGTTTTAGATGTATGCTGAAATCTCTCATGTTGGGCCACCTGTTAATACAGCCCCTAGCGAACTGTGGCTTTGTACACTTAAATTTAAATTACTTTAACTAAAATGCATTAACATTCAACTTCTCAATAGCACTGCCCACATTTGTGGCACTGATGAGCCACACAAGAATATGGTGTATTCTACTGAAGAGTGCACAACAACTGGCACAGCAAACAATATCTACTGGTGCAGCAGCGACGCTTTTATCTAGCGGGTAGCCACAGCTATCTCATTGGACTTAAAGCCTTCCCAATAGGAAGGTTCTCAGAGGTGTCACTATCAATGTAACCAAATGCATATGGCTGGAGAAGTCATGTCCTAGAGAAAACGCCATCTCTGCCAAATCTCTAGACAAATGAAATTTCTACCATATGCTAAATATAAATCCTTACATTTATAGACATGTATACCATATGCCACTCATCAAAGAAACTTCTTTTTGCAACAGATGGAGGCTACTGCAGAATTCAACAACTGGTTACAGACAGAATTTATGTCAAAGAGATGCCCAGCCTCAGTGACATATGGACAGTGGAACCTCTACACCTAAGGCTCATTGAACATAGCTTAATAGGGCGTAGGGAGAATGTTAATACAGCCCTCAACTCTCACCAGCGAAGGTTCCTCAGTATAACAGTGTGATGTACACAGGATGCCACTACTGACTAAGATTTAGAGAATAGGAGAGTGCAGAATGTCCCTGGATAGGACTCCTTTATTAATTCTCAGCCACCCTTGGCTCAGGGAACATTGTGGAAGAGGGGTAGGAAATAGTGTAAGAGCTAGAGTTGGTGTATGAACATAAGGAAACAGAGGGCTTTCAGGTCACTGGAAACATGCTCATTTGAACTCTTGACAATGGTGACAGCATGCACAAGCCCCATTCCAACTCGATTAGACAAAAACCCAGAATATAATGAGGGAAATGGGCAACTGGTCCCAACCCTAACCAAATAACTATTGGGAACTGATTACTGCTAGGTGTGGGAGAGTAGATCCATTTTAAGGGAGAGACTCTAGATAGGCTGACTTCAGGAATGAAGTTGCATGGCTGGATATTGGGTACAAATGCTGACAAGATAGGACTTAATATATATAAACAGAACACATGGAAGGGTGTAAATTTGATTAGCATCTACTATATGAAATGAACAAAACCATGATACATAAATTTTAACAAAGCGAAACGTGCAGACGTAGAACATTTTCACAGTCACAGAGAGTTGAGTGCATCAACAGTTGGTTTGGATATAAAACAATGAATCCATTGACTATACAGCCCAATCTTGTTTAGTGTTTGGGAGCAATGTACAGCATTTTCGTCATCATCATAACTTGATGTCTATTGTTTCCACATAGTATGTTTAATTATAGTTTTCCTTTATTTCTTGAGAAAATAGATTAATATTTTATGGATATTAAGTTATGTTTTCTATTTTTGTATTTTTTCAGTTTGGAGCACTTAAAATTTCTCTTATCTATAATGCAGTTTGGAATACAGAATGCTGAGTGTATACTTTAATTTTTTTAAATACAAATATTCAATTATAATAGAATATATGTTCTTATTTCCTTGTTTTTATCCCACTGTAGTTCATAAGTAATTAGCATCAAATTGCTATCATTATGGTTATCTGCAGCTTTATTTAACTAATTATTTTTGATATAGAGTCAGAATGATATTAATATTGAATATTCATATATTTTTTCCATGTTTGGTAGAAGACATCTGAGCATCATTATCAAGTATCTGTTTACCTTGTCATACACACCTCTTAACAAATAAAAGATCTGACTTACTATAGGCAAAGGTATTACCAAGAGTGACAGTTGAATATTATCAAAAACTATTAATTATTCATTTGAGTGTTGCACAGTCACTCTAAACACTGGTTTAGGACAAAAGTAATTTTTTAGTGTCTTATATAAGTGTGTCAATCATTAACAAACTTTGAAGCTTTTCTAAAAATTACAATTGTCTTTGACAATTTCAAATATGTATGTAGTTTCAGTTATTCTCAACCCACTCCTTTTAAAAATATTTTATTTATTATTGTTATTTTATATATATGAGTGTATTTCCTGCATGTATGCAAGTGTACCCATGTCATGCAATGCCATGTAGGTCAGAAAAGGGTGTTGGATGCCCTGGAACTGAGTTACTGATGGTTGTTGGTCACCATGTGGGTTCTGGAACCATACTAAGGTCTTCTGTATGGGCACCCATTGATGTTAACTGCTGAGCCATCTCTCCATTACCCCACCCCATCTGTAAGAATGGGACAGGAGGGAGATAACACAGGATGCAGTTATATTTAATACTAGTATTATATTATATTTAATACTGGTAGGCAGTATATATATATATATATATATATATATATATACAAATTTATCCATTTCTTTTCTTTTTTCTAGTTTATCAAGTTCATGTAAAATTTTATTTTTCTTAGATAATTTTCAAAATATTATGTTAAAATTAATTTGGAAATTATTACTGCTATAATTATGAAACTTTACAAACCCTCAAATTACAAAATATATCATAATCCAAATTATGGCACAAGTAACTTGGTAGTAAAATAAGAAAAATATTCAATATTCATGTGATCCTAAGATAAAGAAACCAACAATGCCTTAAGACATCTGACAATGATAAGGAATATATGAATCTTACAATTGCATGCCTATGAAAATATAATCAATGAAAATGAATTTAATCCATTTGTTTGATTTTACTTCTAAAATAATAATCTTAAGGATGGCTTGGAAAGGTATTTAATCTTGTACTTTGCTGGTGGTATTTATAATGAATTAATGTATTGAAAAATCATTTCATGATTTTGATAAAATCCTTTAAATCTGCTCACAAACCTCCCTTTGTATTCTACTCTTTAAACATCTGCCCAAGTTAGGAATCTAATCAAAGAAGATAAATAACAAATTACCACAGTTAAAAAACGGATACTGGCATTGTGCTTTAGTTCTTCATCCCATGCTTTGTATCATTAAAATAGAAGTTTGACAAGTTGAGAAATTAAAAATATATTTATTGATTCTTTGAGGATTTCATGCAATACATTTTCATGATATTCAGAACCACATTTTCATGATATTCAGAACCTCATTCTCAGTTTCTTATTTTTTTGATAATTTCATACATGAGTACTGTATTTACTTCATTTTCACCCTTCCATTAACATTTCCATGTTACTTTCCCCAAATACACACACACACACACACACACACACATACACACACATGTATACATATATATATATGTATATATATAATTATATTTATAAAATGTACATGTGTTTAGGAATCGCTCCTTGGGATGAGATGATCTACCATGGAGCTTTCCCCTGAGAAAAGTGATTCTCAGTTTCTCAACAGCCATTAATTTTGTGTAGCTCTTCATCTGGAAGGTCCTCCTTGTGGATTTCCCCCATTCCCATTGACATGTCTGTCTTTATGTAAGTCTTGTTTGGACAACCATATTGTTGAGAATTCATGGGTGCAGCTTTCATGTACAGAAACCTCGTCAAAGGATACAGCAGACATTCTGTTCCTCTGGCTCATAAAATCTTTCTACCTCTTTCCCACTGTTTTCCCTGAGCCCTAGGTGTAGATGTTGCTTTTCAGATATATCCGTTGGTGCTGGGTATCCCACAGTCCCTTATTTGCAACTTGAATAGTTTGGTTCTCTGTAATTAGCTTAATTTGTTGCAAAAACAAGCTTCTTTGATGAGAGTGTGAGAACTACACTAAGCTGTGTGTTTACAGATAAGGTTTAGATTGTAGTTAGAAATTATATTGATTTAGGGAAGTGACACTAGTAGGTTTTCCTCCTGGGTGTATGACCTCTCCAGCCTTGGGTATTTAGCTAGGTTTACAGTATCAGGTATGAATTCTCTCCCATTGAGATGGCCTCAATTCTAATTAGACACCTGCTGGTTACTTTCGAGATAAATATTCCACTATTTCATCATTGGAGATATCTTGCTGGGCAGATCATTGAGAGAGAACACACAGGAAGATTCAATAGGAATAGAAATGTTGGTAAGAGAAGATGGGAAAGAGACTAGTCAGTGTGCATTATGTACACATAGGCAATTGTCAAAGAACAAGTATAATTAACAACATAGTCAAAGTATAATATTCTTTTTTTCCTTTTTAATATAGAAGTTCAAGACATACTATATTTTAGCCTGCTCAAAGGCCAAGGCACCAAATGATAGAGACACACTCTTTTAGGTTGGAAGAAGAAAGAATTTATGTAAATTTACTTAAGTCAGTGTATTTGAAGCGATTTGACCCTAGTCTGAAATTTTTAAATATTGTTCTAAATTTTGTAAAGTTTAAAAACTGCTCCGTATATTAGGTATAGAGAGCTGTCTATGTTTGAGATCATGTGTAAATATATTGGTAGTATTATATTGCATCCTCATTTACTGATGTTCACTTCATAATAAGTAGCAAATGGAATTAGCATAGATATCCGTCAACATATGAGTGGATTATGAAAATGTAGTCTATATACACAAATAATTTTTATTTGGTCATAAAGAAAAATAAAATTATGAACTTTTTGGGAAAGTGTATGTAGTTGGAAGATATAAAGTGATACAAAATAGGCTCAAAAAGTCAAATCCACCTGTTATCTTAGAATACAAACTGTAACTTCTCACTTTTGCATATGTGCATGCATTTGGGAGTGAATGTCCTCAGATATCAGGAACCAGAAAACGGTCTGTGGGAGAGGAAAAGGCATTATGGAAGTGGTGAGGTGGGTAACAGAACACATCAGATATGAATGTATACAGGGGGATAATGGGAGGGGCAACTGGTTCAAGCACAGAAGGGGAATGGGAAATATAAATAGAAAGGAGGAAGGACAATAAAATCTAAGAATGAATGAAAATTCCATCTGGAAAAATATAACACTGCATGCTAATTACGAATGTACAATATCCAAAATGAAAAAAAAATCCAAAGAATGATACAATTGCACTGACTAAGTTAACCAGCTTGTTTTAAGGTGAGGTAGGTGTCTCTATTGGATAAGTGGGTATGTCTCCTCATGTGATGAATTGTAATAGTAAACAGAGTCTACCACTGGGCTTGGATACAGCTCAGTGTTGGACAGCTTGCAGCAGGACCTAGGTTCAATTCTCAACACACAAAAACAAACAAATTCTACCATTTAAAATATTTGTTCAGCACTTACTTCATATTTTAGCTGTTCTTAAAGCAATTCGTATTTTAGAGAACTTACAAATCTACTTTTTAAAATAACCTATAAATATTATTTAAATGCAGTTGATGAATGATTTTTATATATCATTTAAGAGTAGAAATATATTCAGTAAATTGAAAATAATTTCTGGTAACGCCTATCTTATTAGCTTTGAAACTTCACTAATCAGCAATGCATCAAATTAGTGGAACAGTCTCTATCCCTGTGTTTTCTAATACTTTAAAAGCTTTAGTTACGTGTATGTGTGTGTGTGTGTGTGTGTGTGTGTGTCTGTGTGTGTTTGTAGACAAGATATTACCACAGAGTGCATGTGGCAGTCATAGGGCTGCTTGCAGAAATCATTCCTCTTCTTCAACCATGTGTATCTTAGGTATTGAACTCAGTTCATCAGGTTTGCTGGCAGGCAATTTTACCCACTGAGTCATCTCAGTAGCACACTTTGTCAAAAGTAAAACACTTCCTTAGGAATTTCACATGAAAAAAGATAAGACCCAGTATAGTCAAAACAATTCTGAAAAATTAGAAACAAAATAAAATCCCACAAAAACTGCCAGAGCTGTATCACCATTCCAGATTTTAAGTTATACTACTGAGAGGTGGTAATCAAAATAACATGCTACTAGCAATAAAAACAGAAACATTGTGATCTTTCTACTCCTTTTTCCCCAATGATCTCTGAACCTTGGGGAAAGAGGGTATGATAAAGATGTCCAATTTAGGGCTGAACATTCCAAAGTACTGCACCTAAAGAATGATATCTGATGAAGGTTGAGCGATGCCTAAATTGTGAGTTTAATGATAATTGAGCCAGAAAAAAAATCCCAAGGAGAGGGGAGGCAGGCATGGATTCTGATTCCTAGCTGAGGAGCTACTGGCAGTGAATAACTTCTGGGAGAGTCAATCAGGTCAAACACTGATCAGGGAAGACAACACACAACACAAACTGGATTCTGCTGTATGGGATAATTTTTATAAAGGAAACAAAATTGTGTGGGTAAAGAAGGGGGAGAGGGCCTGGAAAGACTCAGGGGGAGTGGAGCAGGTGTGAATATGATAAAAATTATTTTATGAAATTCTCAAATAACTAATAAAAGAAGATTGAAGAAGAAGAATTTTTAAAAGACACATTCATTGATGGATAAAAGTGAGGACCAAGATATGAGTCTATGCTCCTACAGCAGTTGATTCTTTAAAAAGAGACCAACAATACAAATCTGAGGAAAGAGCATCTTCTAAAATAGTGCTTATAAAACTGGATAACTACACACAGAAGAATAAAACTGGATCCTTAAATATCACCCTGATCAAAACTCAACTTAAAATGGATAAAGGACCTCAATATAATACCAAATAACCTGAGTCTGGTTAAAAAAATGAAATTATAGAATGTGCTGGAAGTTATTAGCACTGGAAAGGTCTTTCTGAAAAGAACCATGATAGTCCAGGCACTATGACCAAAAATTAATAAATGGCACCTCATGAAACTAAAGCACTTCTGTAAAGGAAAAACCATATCATTTGAGTGAGAGGCAACCCACAGAATGGGAAGGAATGACAGCTGTACATCTAACAGAGGCTTAGTTTCTGAAATTTACAAATAACTAAAAAACAAAAAAAAATTAATATCAAAAGAACCCAGCCTAGATTTAAAAAGGGGGGTGGCATTGAACTAAAAAGAGAATTCTCAAAAGATGGAATAGAAATGCTGAGAAATAGGTTTTAAAATGTTCTTAGGCCACCAGGGAAGAGTAAATTAAAAATACTCTGAGATTTCCTCTTATCCTAGTCAGAAGGGTTAAGATCAAAAAGCAAATGACACCCAATGCTGGCATAGGTGTGGGGGAGGGGCCATTTATTCACTGCTGGTGGGAGGGCAAACTGGTGAAGCCACTATGGAAATCAGTGTGAAGATTCCTCAGACGCTATAAATAGATCTACCACATGATCCAGTCACACCTTTCTTGGGCATATAACTAACTAAAGGAGTGTCCATTCTGCTGCAGAGATACCTGCTCACTTACGTTCACTGCTATTCTATTTACAATAGCCAGAAAATAGAAACAGCCTAGAGGTCCATCGACTGATTAATGGATAAAGGGATTGTAGAATATGTATACATTGGAATATTATTCAACTTTTAAGAAAAATGAACTTATGAAGTTCACAGGTAAATGGATAGAAGTTAAAATAAATCCTAAGTGACAAAACCCAGACCCAGAAAGATAAATATCCCATGTTTTCTATCTTTCTATCTTTTGTGTTAGCTTTCAATATTTTGATATATATGTTTCATTTTTAATACACATAGAAACCAAGAAATTAGTAAAGGGCCTAGTTGGGGAGGATTAATCAAAAGAGGGAAGATAGAACTCCGTGGTAGAACGGGCAATGTAAATATAGAAACAGGAAGGGAAAAGTGGGGTCAGGAAGGGGATGGCAGGGTAGAGAATATAGAGAGTGTAAGTAACACCAAGAAACTACTGCCATAGAATCTTAACAAAATATACACATATACATACATCAAAAGAGTTAAAATGGATTTAATATACAATTTGGCAACAATGCTACTAGTACTACTAGTACACTGCAGTCTAAGAAATAAAAACATAGTTTCAGAAATAGGTTACCTCAGAGTTGTTGGCCAGTGAGAGTCTACATACCCCTGGACATTATGCTATTGCCAACGCTATTTGTTATTCTCCACAACTTGACAGTAAGACCATATTGCTAAAAACCACACACTTGATAGATAGGACATTGAGAAATCAAGCTTCTTCCCTACCGCCTTAGCTTTCACAGTGCTGGAATGTGGTATGGACAGGACTAAAGGAGAAACTCATCAATCTTAGTTGTAAAACCTGCAAGCTACATTAAAGTCCAGTCTGGAAAGCCACACTCAGTGCTGCAATAGTACTGTGAATAACATAGAAGTAACTGCTTTCTGATTGCATGTAAAGGCTGCACTACAAGATGAAACCCATGCCTGGCAATGGTATCAGGACCAAGAACTTGGGACTAGAGAGTCGGCTACACTTGTGATTAGGCACTAAGGGAGACCCTACAACTATTACTCTGACATATGGACATAGTATTTACCTGATTCCCCTAATGATATCACTATTTCCATAGATTAGTGCTTTTCTCAAGCCTCATTGGTAAAGCTTTTTTTGCAGTAGATTAAAACAGAGACTCCCAAGTGGTCAAGGTGCAGAGAATAAAAGACTATGGGATTTTCAGCTCTAAATTAGACACCTATATCATACCTTCTCCTCGTGGAAGAAAGAGTCTATGAACTACAGCAATCCATGACTACAAGGAAACAGCATTTTTCAGACACTACAGGGCAAAGGTACACTTTAAGTCACAACAGTTGTGAAAGTATACAGAAGACATATTGTGAAAGCTCAAACCACACAAAATACCAGCATGGAAGAGAGATTTCCATGCTGTCCAACATGCAGCAGAGGAGCAAATGTCAATTGAGTGCTAGGAGAAGGAGAGAAATTTCTTTAAAATTGCAGCTCCTTGTAGATTGATCAAGTGCTAGTGGATTATAATACATCCAAAAGTTGACGGGCAGCACGATTCATATATAATATAATATAATATAATATAATATATAAAAATATACTGTATACTAGATTATATATAATACTTACATATTATATATGACAAAAATTTAGGTGCATATACAAAGAATTAGGACGGACTTTGGAGTGGGTCGAGGAGGGAAGAGATTATGAACAAAATACATTGATGAAATTTCAAATACTAATAAAAATTTGTGGATGAAAAAGGAAATCAATAAGTATTCTACATAAGTTGAAATTTGTATAAATGATATTATAAAAGGAATATTTCATTTTTTAAAGTTCATTTTCAACTTAAGATTTAAAGACTCGAGGATCTTTCCTTTGGACATCAATCACTACAGAAATTTATAAAAAGTATTTTATCATAATCTCTGTGAAGAAAATTTTCTTCTTTATCTTGAGTTCTATCATATTCTGAAAATATAAAACCACATGTGATATAGAGAAACATTAGCAGATTTTTGTTGAGTGAACATATAGATAAATCGAATTATTCATGGAGGAAGGGAAAGAGAGAGCCACATTTCAGTAATTATAGAAAGGAAAAAATAATGAATAATCAACAATGTGAAATCCCAAATGGTTTTGAGTAAAATACCTTAATTTACAACCTCAAAATTGTCAACAATTTTGGTATGGGGAATGCAGAATATTAGTGGACAAGTATGGTTTGACACATTTCATCGCACTGAGAATACAACACATAAAAACATGGCAGCTGAAATCCTTTCTCTCTGAATGGCAAGCAAAACCAACTCTCCTTCCTGAGCCCCAAGTCCTTTTCAAAACCTCCTTTCATGGGAAGTTAAAATTGTTTCCTTGAATTCTTTCCCCAAATGTTGTCAAATAGACCTCAGTGGATGAACTTGCACTGGGGAGGGTCTGGGGACACAATTTGACACCATTGGCTTTGGCACAGATAAGAGTGAACGGATCCCAGCGGGGAGCTGTCGGGGGTGTCCGCGGGGATGATTAAGACTGATTGAGATGTTCTGTATGAAACACACAAAAATTCAACAAATTATTTTTTAAAGAATTAAAATTTTAACAAACAGCACTTCAAAAAAGAATCTCAGTATATAATATAGACAAAATTGGGACTCAAGAGACAGCTCAATGGTTTAGAGTATTGACTGATCTTTCAGAGAACCTGGGTTCAATCCCCAGCATCCACATGGCAACTAACAACTATCTATAACCCCAGTCCCTGGGGGAATTTGACACTCACTTCTGATCTCCGTGGGCACTGCACGTCATGAGTGCACTTTCATGCATGCAGGCAATATATGCATACACCTAAAATAAAAATATTAAAAATGATAATACAGACAAATATGGAGGAAGATTTTACCTGAGGAAACAAGATCAAAAAAGCACAATGAAAATAATTTATTGCTATACAGAAGGTAACTCATGACTAGTACTATAAATTTGTTTAAAATCTCACTGCCAGGGTGCTCATAGGCCCAAGAGGAGAATTTATTACTATTGTCTTGCCTAATAAACATGGTATCAAACTTTAAATACGTATCTCTATATACATAGATTAGTGCAACTCTAGTGTTCAACAAAGCAGTGACTTTGTGCAGTATACAGCAGTTAAAGTGGAGAGAATAAATGTGTGAAGTGAGAGTCCTCAGCCATAAATGGAATATCTATATCACACTTTTTCTCTTCAAGGCTCAGAGAACATCAGAGAAGAGGAGCAGAAACACTGTAAGGGCCATAGGTCATAAATTACTGGGGAAAACTGTATTTTGAACAGAAGAAGACCAATGCACTTATGAGCCATGGTAGCTGTATGTGCCTACAGAAGACCTGAGCAAGATCAAGTCAGTAAACATTCCAGCGTAGAGGGAGAGGCAGACTAGCCTCCACGCTTAGCTCAGGAGCTATTGACAGTTGACTATTGTTAGGGAGGGGCCAAGCCAGTTTTCTTTAGGTGTGTGGCAGTAGTAGGTTGCCCATGCTCCATGACCCTATACCCATGGGAATAGAGGCAGTAGTTATTAGATTCAGAGGGCTATAAAATGAATAGAAAGAAAAGACGTGAAGAAGGATGAAAGGAAGGAAGAAAAGAAGTAAAGGAGGAAAGAAAACATTGAAGAGAGAACATGAACTTTGGATGGCTATATGAAGGGGCCTGGGAAGAGTTTGGAGGGTGATTAGTTGTAAATATAATTAAAATGCCCTTTATACCTACATGACCTTCTTGACGATTAAATAAAAGTATTTAAAGTGTCCCCAATTTTCCCCATTTCTCCCTTGATACTACCAGTCTCCTAAGGCCCCACCTCCCTTGGGCTCCTTCTTTCTGTTTTTAGCCATAGTTTCTGGTATACTCTCCCTCCACCACTTCCAGTTAAATACCTGCCTTTTATATATTTTTCCATTAGTAACACCTGTTTCCTAATATTCTTTTTTCTTAGGTTCCTTTTTTTCCCTTTACTCCCTGGTTCCTTTCCAGTTTCCTGTCTCCTGCAGTTATATCAGGATAAATATTCACCTATAAGGGTTTGGTGCTATGTACAACTTCCTTGCTTTAAAAAATGTATACATATACATTTAACATAAAATTGTACATACAGATATGTAAATTTTAAATTAATTATGTAGTAGGATTCCTCCTTTTGTTGGAAATAAAAGGTTTTATAAGTTTGTTCAGTTACTGCTATGCTTCATCTCAGGACACAGATATATCATCATCCTTTATTCATTGTATTTTTGTTGAAATGTAGGTCTTTCCATTTTTGGGATCTTATGACTAATACAGATATGGATATTTTTATGAATTTTCATAGAGCTAATAGATGCAAAACTTTCTATTACTGATATTCTTGAAGTTGAATTACTGGTTGATAATGTGTACAGGTATTTAATTTCTGAAGTCCAATTGGTCAAAGAGATTTATTATTAGCACTCCTGGTTCTGACACTAGTAATCCCATTTGTGCTTTTAATATGCCTTTCTCTAACAACTAATGAAGCTGACTTTTTGCATATATTTTTTAACTAATTTGGATTTTTATGGATGCATGATGAAAAATTTTCTCAAGATTATTGCCTAGTTTTCTATTCTTAACAAAATTTCATTATGATTGAAATTAATTCTATTCTACTTCTATTTCTCTGATATCTATACTGTTAGTGTCAGATATCATATTTTATTTAGCTTCAAATTTGCACATGTTATCTGAAGTGTTTAAAACTTCCTGTGTTGATAGTTGCTAATGTTTAAATGTTGACGTAGTTCGCAACAATATCTAACATGATTAACTGGGAAATAGGAACATTTAATGTCTAAGTACACACAACTCATTTTATCCAATCTGATCCTCACTATAATTTTTTGAATATTTGATATCTCCTTTCATATATTCTATGCTTATCAAAACCTTCACCTGAGATTTCTCCTCCATTTTCCTTTCTAGTCGGCATCAGTTTCATGAATTTTTTTCAGAGGCCCCAGAAGTGGTTCACATTATGAACATTCAGCATGTTTTCACCTACCATCCTGGGTAGACAATTCGGTTTTCATAATATGCTGAGAAGACTGCACACATTTTTCAAGATGTGTTATATATTTCATCCTGGTTTTTGTATTCTAAGATTTATTTCAGTTGATTGTGACACAAGTTACTATATGGGATATATTTTCAGGAAAACTTTGTGAAATTGAGAATTGTTTTAGGTATTTAGAATCCTCAACAATTATTTTAAGTTATGTGAGGAATTAAATTCTCCTTTGGCCTTTATACTGACAACATCTAGACCAGAGAACTTTTTGTCTCTCACACAAAATTGCTTTTGTTATCATCCAATGATTTCTGAAAATAGTATACTGAAGGCAAAATAATAATAATGTTTAATTTGAGAAGAATTTCATGATTCCTTATAGCTCATAATCCTTGAAGAAAAATAATATGAAATAAAGAACTTTATTCATTCCTTTTGCTTGATTTTGTTGTTTCATGTAATATATTCTGATCATAAATATATATATATATACACACACACACATATATATTCTTTTTGTAAGGTCTATCAAGTCAAATTGGTGTGTCCAAATGCTAGTCCTTCAACTGGAGGATAGTTATCTACCCACAATTAATTATGCACTTAAAGAAACCTGATTCTCCTCTCTCAGTAGCTATAAGTTGCCAATAATTCCTTCACTAATGTTGAGTGTTCTTATCCAGTTCTCCATATCTATGCTGGAATTTTGCCTGGTTTGATCCTATATGGGACTTATGTATACTGTCAAAATTGCTGCAAGTTCATATAAGTATCTTCTCAGATGTATGGAAAACTCAAGTTCCTTGTGATCACCTACTGTCTCTGGCTCTTTCAGTCTTTCAACTCTCTCTTCCACAATGATTCCTGAGCCTTGGGAGTGAGCAGATTTGTGTCCTGTTGTAGGACTAATAACTCAATTAAGAAGAGAGTTCTTAGTCACTAGGGGCTGCATGAGAAAGCTCTTCTGAAGATGGCTGAGAGATGTATTGATTTATGGGTATGACATAAAATAATTAGTAGTTGATTTAATGATATGCCCATTTAGCAGAATAATAATAGTAGTTTCTCCTCTATAACTTATGACTTTTCTTTCTACAGTTTCCTAGACTGGATATCAATGTCAGGCACAGGTTGCATTTTATGAAGGGAAACTTAATTTCCGTCAGACAGGGGTTGGTTACTACCACAACATTCATGCCATGATTATACAAATGGTTGTGTCTTTCCAGGCCAGTTGTTGTGGCTAAACGGATTCACAGCTCGGTAAAGGTAGTGATTAGCACACATAGCACCTTCCAGCACTATGAAAGCTAGCCACTAAAGATGATGCTTTGAGGTTGGAATCACCTTGATCTCTCCTTGCTTTTTCCATAGTTCATTTATGTGGTGTCTTCAATGATAGCATCTTATTGTCAAGTTCTGGTGTGTAAATAAAAACAGGGTTAATAATCAGTAAGTTTTGAGGATCTATTGTTCTCCTGGTCAATAGCTTCTAGAGAAAGGAAGTCTGTTCCTAGCATTGAGGTTCTATTTTGTTATGATATTGAAAGGATTAGCCATAGTCATGTACAAAATCAAATAATTGTTTCAATTATTTGTTATAGTGACAGAAACATAAATGATATAATGATCATATGGAAATTTCTATTTCAATATGTATAAAACACTTAAACATTAGCAATATCAACTTTAACCCTAAATTTAGCCTAATTACAAGGACATGATAATTTTTCATTTCGTATCAGACTAAAATAATTGAACATTTTGTTCCCAGTGGCACACTATTTAGGAAAATTACAAAATCTTTAGTAAGTGCAAGCTTGCTGGAGGAAGTAAGTCACTTGATGGGCTGGGAGGGACTCTGCTTCTTGTGTGCAGGGAGAAATGTGATTAGACAGCTTCTTGTTCTTTCTGTCATGCTATCCCTGCCATCAGAGATTCAAGCCCTCTGGGACCACAAGTTGAAGTACTCAGACTTTCTTCAATAAGTTGGTAATCATCATATTTTAGCATAGAAACAGAAAGTAAAGAATATAATAGTTCCTTGCTCATAATCTGAGTGAAGTTGAACATTTTACCACTTTGTTCTATTGTGTACATGTCTTTTAAATAAGCAGTACCATAAAATATTTAATAAGCAAAATTCTTGGTTTATTAAATTTTGCTATTTGTATTTTTCCAGTCATTGATTCCAATCACCAGCCTAGTGCTCTAAGCAGAGTGAATGGACAACATTAGGTGTATGAGCACAAAATTTCATCAAAAACAAATGAAGTGTTTTATTATAATTTTAACTTCTTAGGAAGTTACACTTATATTTTATAGAATTGTTAGCAGGTATACACTTAATCATTCATTTTGTTTCTGGTGGTTAAAACTGCTAGTTGTAAATTGAGAATATAAAAGTTCAGATAAAGTTATACCTTGTATGAGAATTAAACTTAATATATTTTTTCTTTTCAAAAGCATGGGAAAAATTTGTAACAGGAAAATTTATGTCATCAATGCTTTTTGATAATTGCTAAAATGTTTACTGTATCTGCCTTGTGATGCTTTCCTTCTATATAAGTGAATGCCTTTAGAACATGTTTATAAGCATTAGTCATAGAAAATACATATGTATTTATTTAATAGATACAGAGAATGGAGAAAAAGCTGTAAAAAGACCAGAAAAGAAAAACAAGTATTAAAATTACTTTGTGGTTTTAGAATTCATTATAAGTCAACCTAAAAAATATTTGCGATCTTAAACAATGTGTCATTACATTTGAGAACTTAATAGCACAAACAATCAATGGAGCTTCCCCACAGTTCCTGTGTACTTTTTGTTTATGATTAAGTGGACTACTACAAAATATGTGCCAAAGCAACTCATCAGTTATTCTTTTAATATCTACTTAAAACCCATTTGCATGTGTTTCTCTGTTAGCATTCAGAATGCTTCATAAAAACCAATTATGACTTTAAACTTCATGATGAACTATTAACATGTCTTTAGTTAATTCAACTGATATTTCAAAACAGCAAAAGCCATAGAATGGAGTCACTAATGGTGCCAGGATTAATCACACGCAGTTTGTAAGACTATATTGCATAGGATTTTCATGTCAGTGCAAGTCTTGTTTCTTATATGGGCATATGCTTTTATTGAAATTACCATGACTTATAATTCACAAAGTAAAGTAATATGTATTTTTATTTCAGAATATAACACCCATATTCTTCTTGTAAATTTAAAAATTAAAACAAAATTACCAATATTTTGATGCTCTTCTAATATCCTTCTTAACAAGGTCTTGCAATCTACAGTGTGTAGAATTTTGTGTTGATCAGTCACTGATTATTCTTTTCATATTGATAGAAATCAATAAAAAATTTAAAAAATAGTTTGATTCTCTGATAATATTTTACAATGTATTTTGATAATATTCAGTCCTCCATCCTTTTTTTTTCAAACTCAGCTTAATTTATCCACAAACTGCATGTCCTCTATTATTACATTTTAAGGCCTATGTAATATAATTTATGTCTTCAGATGCTACTGGGTGTAGGTGCATCAATAGAGCTTGGTTACATCCTTAAAGAAAACTGACTCTCCTTCCCCCAGAAGCTAAAATTTGTCTATAGATCCTCAGCTAGGGTTGCAGCTTCTTGGCCACATCTAAGACTCTGTGCTGCGATTTTGCTTGGCTTGAGTTTGCACATAGGTCTTGTGTTTGTTCTCACAGCACGCTGAAAGTTCACATGTACACCTGCCCTGCTGTTTGGAAAGCACCAGTTCCTTAAACTTGTCTACAGTTTAGTCTCTTAAAATCTTTCTGTCCCCTCATCCACAATGAACCTTGAACCTTGAAAGGCAAGGTTTTGATACAGTCCCATTCAGTGCTGAGCACTTTTCATTATCTGTGTTAATAAGAAACTTCTACAAGCTTCAGAAGCTCTTAGTTAGAACCGAAAGATGCATTGATCTATGGATATAACAAGTAATTAGAAGTTTAATGCTATGTCTATTTAGTAGAATAATAATAGTAAGTTCCTCCCTATGGTCTGTGACTTGTCCAGCCACAGGTTCTTGTCCCTGATAATAACGCTTAGTGTTGGCTTCATTTGTGAGGCAGACTTTAAAACCTAGAAGGTAGCTAGTTACACACCTAACATTCATTCCACTATTGCCTCTGTGGACATATCTTACCAGGCTGGTCATTATTGTACATTGTAAGGTTCACAACTGATATTCCTTATATTTTATTTTTTGCAAGTAATTCTCTGATAAAATAAGTACACACATATATCTCTATATTTATATCTATAGATATAAATAGATATAGATGATATAGATATAGATATCTGTCCTATAGAGTCTAATTTGTGTCTCCAAATGTCTTTCAATGTGAGACTATCTATTGGATCCCAACCTTGAAAGAGATGATCTCTGTACCTTCCAGAAGCCATCTCTTTCTACACTTCCCTGAGCTGGATTTGGAATTTCTTACCTAATTGCTTATGTCTATGCCAGGACTTTATCCAGTTGGAGCTTGCATGGGACTTGTGCATGCTATTGCTGTTGCTGTGAGTTCATATGAGTTGTTTAGGAAACTGTTTTGTGGTCATCTACCACTTCTGACTCTTACAGTGTCTTCTCCCTCTTCTTCAGTGATTACTGAGGCTTTGCATGCAGAGGTTTGATATAGGTGTCCTGTTCAGGAATAAGCACTCTGCATTGTTTTCTCTGCGTGTTGGCAAGTTGTTGGTTTCTGTGTTAACCACTATGTTTTGCATAAAACTTCTCCATTGAGAGTTGTGAAATGCATTAATGTCTGGGTATAAATAGTCATTAAGAGGAAACTTAGTACTATAGCTATTTAGTAGGGAACTACTATTAGGTCCTCCTCTATGTCCTGTGACCAATTTATATATGCAGACTTAAATTACAGAATCAAGTATTATTAAGTTTCATCAATTTATGTACCTTGAATGCATTGGATACAGTGTGTGTGTGTGTGTGTGTGTGTGTGTGTGTGTGTGTGTGTGTGTATGTGTGTGTTTAACGGTTTAACATCTTTATGATTAATTAGGGGTTGAATTTTTATGTGTATTCCAAAACAGAGTAGCTGAAAGGAGAATGGTGGGCAGAGCCAGGTGAGTGCAATGGTACTTATGCCAGCTCGCGTCTAGCTTATTGTCCTAACTTATGTTTCTTTCAGACCTTAACTAATCACATATATTAAATAGTGCTTCCATCTCTAACTCTATTCTTTCATTACGATGCATAAATGAATAATATATCCTCATTAAAGAGACATCTTGGAAGTTACATATACACATTAAAAAAAACTTTTGGACAATGATATCAACAACTCTAAGGGAAGATAGAAAATCAAATAACAGGCATAGGAAGTTAATATACTATTAATTAGAAAATAGAAATAAAGATTTTAGAAGAGTGAAAATTTATGTTTCCATGTCTTGAGCAGTCAATAAGGACTGGCCCTGCAAGAGTGACTTCCACATCTATCTGTGCTGCCGTTTTGTCTGTCTCAACTTTGCCTGCTCCTTTGTGCTTCTCTTTAAGCATAATTCATTAATTTGTTAACAATTTTATGTGTGAGTATATTGCCTGCATATATGTAAATTCACCCATGTCAGTCAGGCAAGACCTATGGAAGCTAGAAGTGAGTGTTAGATCCCCTGGAACTCAAGTTCCAGGTGGTTGTTAGCTACCATGTGGGCACTGAAAACCAAGCTTAGGTCCTCAGCAAGAACGGCCATTACTTTTAACTGCTGAGACATCTTTCCAGTCCCAATTTTTGCTTCTTTAAAGCCCATGGACTCCAATCTTTGTTGCCTAAGTACTCTTGAGTGTGGTGCTCTCCCCAGGAGTGTGGTCAACCTACCAGGGGGAATACAATTATTCAAACTGACTTATCCTGTGGACAAAAGGACAAAATTATTTCAAATTACAACATGATATTTTGTTTCATATATGTATATATATATATATACATATATATACATATATATATATGGAATACTTGGAGGAAATTATTGGTACATGTAATATTCTATTCGAAATTACACTGATCCTAGAGAGATGGCTCAGTGGTTAAAAACACCTTCTTAGAGAAAACCTCAGTTAAGTTCCCAGCACCCATATGGCAGCTAACAACCATCTGTAACTCTAGTTCCAGCAGATCCAACACGCTTTTCTTACTTCTTCAGGCATTGCACAACATAGTCATACTTTCATACATGCAGGCTATACACTCATACAATATAAAATAAAAATATTAAAAATAAAAATATTAAAACAAAACTTATACTAATCCAATTTTATATTTTTAGCTTTATTATTTTCATTACAATCCATTTATCAAATCTGAATTAGTCGAGAGTAAGTTCAGATGTGAGAGGCAGAATACCAATAATAAAACTAATTGAACAAAATTCTTCACAAGGCACATTCTAGTGTACAAACCTTTCCACAAGTTCGTGTTTTTCTTATGTTTGTTCCAGTCTTGCTGCATAAGGCAGAAAATATGTAAGCACATATTCAAGGGTTATAAAAACCATTTGTGGTTGATAGGAAGAGTTATGGCAAGAGAAGGAAACTTTACAACAGTTAAAGCATTTGACTTTTACTATGATGATTATTGTTATGGGTTTTGGGTTACACCTGAGATGATTTTATTCCAAAACTAATTATTGCTATAATCCAGCCCAATTATCGCAAATATCAAGGTTTGTACTGTATGTCTACAAACATACTCACTTAGCTTAAAGAAAAATGTAGGAAAAGTACTGAATCCCTATTCTTGGATATGCATAGTATCCTCAGAACCTGTGATCTTGCTGTTTTACAAGAGGGAATGAAGATTGCAAATTAATGTGTAAATCATTTGAGAAGATTGTTTTACAGTTTCCAAATGGATCAAAAGAAACCACTGGGGTGATTGAAATAAAAGAGAGATGCAGGAGGGTATCAATCAGAGAGTGGAAAACAATTTATTTCTGACTTTGAAAATGAAATGAGGAGTCTTGACTCCTAAGGATACAGATATCCAGAAGTTGGGAAAGTCAAGGCAACATATTCACTCTTTAGAAGCCAAAATTCTTATACTATTTTACCTTTAGGTGTCTATTTTAGATTTTAATGTCCAGAATTATTGAATAATAAATATATATCAGGTTAAGCTTCCAAGCTCGTTGCAATTTGCTAAATGTAATGATAGCCACCTAATTCTACTCACATTTATTTGACCCCAACTAAAGTAATGTGACCATGTTTGTACTCCTGCATAAGTTAACAAATGCAGTAGTTTTTTCCCAGCCTAGTCAGTTATATTTAGTTTATATTTCCTTTGTGTGGGTAAAAAGAGAAAAATATACTGATGTAAAAAAAAATCAATGATCTTAATGACAATAAATCTGATGATTTTGTCAATAGAGAATGAGTAAAATTATCAAGCATATCTACTTAATCAATGAGAACTCAATTACTATCTTTAAAATGAGATAAAGAAGAAACTGAAAATCTACTTAGCTAGTGAAAAGTATGTGTAAATCTGCATATCTATTCATAAATTTTTAATGAGCTGATATAAATATAAGCTACATGGCATTGTATAGTACCCATTCATGAGTTTGTTATTGTAACCCATAACTTTGAAAATCATACAAAAATAATATGCCTTCAAGAGTTTAGCTGTTTGCTTCAACTAAAGTAATATTGCTGCATTTCTAATTATGATGAAATAAAATATTTCTATTATCTGCAATATTTAGTTTTATCCTTCTTTGGAAAGTTGAGAGTACAGCCACATATCTTCTTCCATTTTACTCTAGTGGTCTTGATTTTGTCCAGCTTTAAACTTATAGTTAATGATCATTACAGAAAATCAAACATTCTTTCTAAGATACTAATTGTTAAAAGTCAAAATTAAATAGTGTATATACACACAGCAAATTGGGAAGCAAAATCCATAATTAAAGACAAATTAAATGAATACTAGGAAAATTAATTTTGAAGCATCTGTAAAACTTGTTTTAGGAAATCCAGTTGTATTTTCAGCCCTAATCAAATTCCAATTAGGGAGAGAAGTCATGATTTTTGTAACTATTATGCTCCCAAAATGGTGCCAGGTACTGCAAGCAAAAGGAATAAAGATGAGTCAGTACATACATATCTCTTAAAATGGATTCTTACCCCAAAGAAACTATTACTGTTGGTATTAGAGGCATGATTTTATTATTATAATTTCCATCTTTTCATTTTCTCAAACATGGTAACTGAGAATCAGATATCTAAATTCTATGTAAACAATTATACATTTAGCAATCGAGATTGAATTAGTATGAAGATTATTTCAAGAACAAAGGTATTCCACTTGTGCCTTTGAGTGGAGTTCTTGTAAGCCATTCTGGCAATCATGAGACATCTTCTAGACCTCTCTCAATTCTATGTGTAAGTTCAAGACAGAGCATCTATTCCTGCAGAACTGAATAAAGGTAGGATTTATCCCCTACGTGACCCATACACTTAGCTAATATTTCTTTTCCGCAGGAAAAAAATAAGAAAAATATATATTGATGCAGAAAAATATCAGTAATCTTAGTCACAATAAACTTGGTGGTTTGATTAATACAGAGTCTGCACAATTACCAAACATTTTCAAGCATATCCATTGCATCAGTGAAAACTCAATTATTAACAAAATGAGGTCTAAGGAAGATCCTAATTGCATTTTAGTAGTTGAGGGCAGTTTTTATTCTGAATCATCTTATTTTTAAATTTCTTTTTCAATAAATAAAAAGGTTCATTTTTTTAGTATTTTAGTGCATCAATGTTATCTTTTCCCAGACATTTCCACTGGTATTTCTTATTGTTTTCTTGAGATAACTACTTTTTCTTAACTGAAATGAGTTGGCATCTCTATATCTCTTCAGTATATTTCTGTGATGGCCAAGGAACACTTTTCATTTAAGGGCAACTTGTACTTTGCCTTTTGGGAAATGCCTGTTTATTTCATTGATCTATTCATTGATCAAATACTTTAGTCTCTTGGTAACTTTTTTATTATTTATACATTATTTATTTGGGATTTGCACATACTGTCAGCATTGCTGTGCATTCATATAAGCATCTGACCAGTTGTCTGGAAAACTTTGTTTATTCATGGTCACCTACCAATCCAGTTATTCCATAATGATCTCTGAGCCTTGTGCAGCAGAAGACTGATACAGGTGGCCTATTCATGGACATGAAGTGTGGTCTGCATATTTGGCTAGTCCACATGTTGGCTAGTTCTAGTTCTCTTTGCTGATCACCATCTTCTGTATAAGAAGTAATCTTCTCAGAAGAGAGTTGAAAGATGCATTGATCTATGGATAACAGTAAGCCATTACAGATCAGTTTGACACTAAAAAAAGATGTTTTTTTTTTAGCAGCATAGCTGCTTTTTCTCATGGCCTGTAGGCTGTCTAGCATCAAATTCCTAAACCTGAAATCAATGTCGGCTATGGGCTCCATCCTATGAAGTAGACCTTAAATTCATTTGGAAAATAATTGGTTGCTCCTATAGTATTCCTGTCACCTTTGCACAATTTGACATTCTTCTAGGGTAGTTGTCCTTGTTGATTGTATAAGGTTCATGCTAAATTTTCTCTTCAGCGTGATTGAATAGCACCTTTCAGAGCTATGAAATCTAGGCAGTAGAGATGGCACTTTGAAGTCTGCAGAACCTTGTTTGTTTTACAGTTTATGTATGAAGTGATTTCAGCTATACAATTTTACCATGATGTTCTGGTGGTTAGACAAGAGCAGGGATAATGATCAATACAGTTTAAGGGTTTTATGGAACTCACATATTCAACAGATTTAAAAGAGAGAGAAGTCCATTCCTAGCATTGGGCTATGATTTTACAACATTATTTCCCCTGTTAAAAGGTAACTCATCTTAATTGTTTTTACAATATATATTATATATATATATATATATATATATATATATATATATATATATATAAAGCCAGCTTTTATAGTGGTAGGCTTCCATTGGCTTTTTTCTAAAGGTCTAGTGTTAGTGAACTCATCCCATACTCCCTCTGGCTTTCTATCCCATTCTCCACCTCATTTAACCCATCCTGCTTTATTACTTCCTCCCTTTGCCTCTTTTATATCATTACATTTAACTGGGAAATCCACCCTACTGCCCATGGCCTTGTATCAGGTTTTGAACTTTCTTAATTTAGAAAGTGAAACATGCTTGTCTATGATTTCAAAGGTAGAATACAACTATTACGGAAAATATATGAAATTTGTTTTCTGGGTCTGGTTACATCACTCAGGATGATTGCTTCCAGTTCTATCATTTCTGTCCATTTAACTACGAATTTCATTTAAGAGTTGAATAACATTTCATTGTGTATATGTACAAATAGCTTCATTATCTATTCAGTAGTTGATGGTCATCTAGGGTTTTTTTTTTTTTTTTCTAATTTCTGGATATTCTGAAAAAGCAGCAATGAACATGAGTGAACAGTTATTTCCGTAGTAGGATTCAGAGCTTTTGAGAATATGCCCAAGAGTGATATGGTTGGATCACATGTTACCTTTCTAGTTGTTCGTCAGTGGAATGCCATAGATTCTCCCCTTAAACACTGCAGGATGTACCATTGCTCTTGGTCACACTCTGTAACTTAATGTCAAGAATCTATTGCTGAACATATAACATACTTGAGTCATAAGACTTGGAAAATGAAGTTGGTACCAACCTGAATGACTCATGCCTCTGGGCTATCTTTAATAGAACATGAAATTGTTGCACTACCAGGGGAGAAACATAAGCAACAGTCTTTACCCAAACAGGAACCCTCTGAGCGGCAATAAGACTGGCCAGGAAAGACCTGCAAAATGGAAAAATATTATGGGATTAACCAATACTTTCTCATAGGATTTCAAGCTTGCTCTACCAGACCAATCTCTTCTACTTGGACCAAAATCTGGGGCTCCCCATGTTATAGGTTCTAGGGATAAAACTAGTAATATTATTCTGCTAAACGGACATGTTAATAAACTAATAAACTCCCCCCATGTTTTTATCTTTACATACATACATACATACACACACACACACACACACACACACACACAAACACATTTACCAATGCATCTCTTAACCCTCATCAGAGAAGTTCCTTCCCACAGACAAGAGTAATTAATACTGAGACCCAGAAATGGAAACTGTGCAGAGAATAAGAGACTTAGGAATGTTCAGCTCTAATTTTGATAAAAAAATTCTCACTTCTTGACTCTATGGCTCTGTAATTATCGGAAGAAGGAAGAAGAAAGATTTTAAGAGCAAGAGGTAGTAGACATCAGGGATGTAACAGTGTGTGTCAGACATGACAGCACCATTGGAAACATTTACTCACGGAAGCTGGGACTGCCATGCACAAGACCTGCACAAGATCACGTCAGCCAGAATCTCAGCACTAATGGGGGAAATGGTCATGAAGCCCCACCACTAGCTGAAGAACTACTGGCAACGGATGGTTGCTAGAGGAAGGAAGAGTCTGTTTTCTTTAGAGATGTGACCCCTGAAAGATTGCCCATGCACTACTGAATTTTATTATGCCCATTTCCATTAAGAGGTCTCAGTGAGTTGAGGAAGACATCGTATTATTTAGGGAAGAAAGAGTGGTCAGAGGGATAGATGAGAAATTGGAGGGGATATAAATGTGTTTGATTTGACCAAAACATATGTACAAGTATGGAAGTGTCAAACAATAAAAAAGTTTTAGGCAAGAAAAACGGTAGATACACACAATAGAGTAAGTGAGACAGAGAAATTATGAAACATAACCAAGCAATATGAAGATTTAAAAATGACTGGGAAATATTTATGTATTATAGTAGCCATTAAAACAATAAAACCTTTCCATTTTCTTGGCTTCCACACTTACATATGGATATATAATCACAACCAGGGATATGGAGCTAAGATCCACAAATGAGAGAAAACATATGCACAAAGAGCAATTCTGGGGCGAGTACTATACCAAACCTTAATCTATATTATAGAGCCATAGTCATAAAAACAGACTTGTAGATCAATGGGATAAAACAGAAGAATCAAACAGGAGTGCACACAATTGCAGACAACAGATATTTGACAAATTTGCCAAGAACAGACAGGAAAAAATACAGAATCTTCAATAAATGGTCCTGGGAAAATTGGATCTTCACATGTAGAAGAATGCAATTGGTTTATTATCTATCAACCTGCACAGAAATGAATCAAAAACCTCAGTGGAAAGCCTGAAATCTGAAACAGAAGAATACATAGGCAGTAACCTACAAGATACTGGTGCAATGAAAGGACTTCCTAATTGGGACATCAGTCCCTTCAGAATCAAGGTCAACAGTCCAAAAATGGAATCTCATTAGATTATAAAACTGTACAGCAAAGGAAACAACCAATCAAGCGAAGAGAAGCTTTCAGACTGGAAGAAAATATTCACCTGCTATTCATCAACCAGATGATTAATATCTGTATTATGTAAAGAATGCAAAATAAAGAAGGAAGAAATCAAGACAAACAATCAAAAAATGGGTTATGGATCTAAACAGAGAACTCGAAAGAAAGAAAAGAAAGAAAGAAAAAAGAAAGAAAGCGAAGCAATGCCTAAAAAGTGTTCAACATCCTTAAGAATTGGGGAAATGCAAATAAATGCTACTTTAAGATTTCATATAGCTGCACTCCAAAGGGCAAGAACAAGAGAACACATACTGGCATGGATGTGGGGTGTAGTGAGAAAAAAAGGAAGCAAAGATCAGCTTTCTCTCTGTCTGCTATGAGGGATGGACTTCGGCCTGACTGACAACTGAGTAGCCAATGCCTTAAAGGAAACGCAGGGGAGGCTAGGAAGAAGAGAGGCAGAGGTATCCATCTTGGACACACACTCCGTTCCCGAGATCAAAATGCAAGCTCTGTCATAGGAAACCTCCCTCCCTCTGGAGATGAACTTTTTGTGAGTAACGTGAAATAAACTAATCTCTCTAAAGAACATTCTCTACTGCCGCGCCTGCACGGCCCTGGATCCGAGTCTGCGAGGGACGTTGGGATTAAAGAAGATACAGCACACTCTTGATCTGGATGGTAAAAGACTCTGTTTTTCTTTTCTCTCTCCCCCTTATATACTCCCTAGCATAAGAGGGAGGAAGTTGGCAGAAAGGAACTCAAGGATGAGGTCTGGGGTTCAAGATAGGGTCAGGGCATTCTCAGCCTGTGAGGCGGAACTTCCTGGGCTCAGTCTGGTAAACAACTCTGGGAGCTGAGGTGAACAAAACAGGATGTTCACGAAACAAGTTCCTGCTCAGTAACAGAGGGGGGTTGTGTTGAGAGACCTTTTTCCCCACACTCTACTTGTTCAGTTGGTTCAAACCTGGGGGTGAGACGAGGCTGAATGCCTGATCCCACCGTGAGAAAATTTATGCAACATGGGGAAATCAGAAACCCCATTCACTGCTGGTGAAATTGCAAACTGGTGCAATCCCCATGGAAATCTGTATTAAAATCTAAAATTAAAATTTTCCAGGTGCTGTAGAGATGGTGAAGAGCACTGACTCCATTTGCAGAGAACCCAGGTTCAATCCCTAACAACCAACTGGCACTTAACAACCATCTGTAACTACAGCTCCAGAGGATCCGACATCCAATTCTGACCTCTATGAGCATTTCACAACGTGGTTGCACTTACATACATGCATGTAATATAGTCATACACATATAATTAAAGTAATAAATAAAATATCAAAACAATCTACATTAAGATCTGGTCATACCACTCTTTGGAATATACCCAATGAGCTCATCCTACTGCACAGATATTTTCACAGCTGTATTCATTGCTTCTCTTTTCACAAGATCTAAGAAATGAAAACAATCTAAATGTTCCTCAGCTGATGATTTGTTAAGTAAAATGTCCTATATTTACACAATGGAGTTCTACTCAGCAGAAAAGAACAAAAGAACAATGAGGTCATGAAATTTGCAGTTAAATGTATGGAAGTAGAAACTGTTATACTAGTTGAAGTAACAGAGACTCAGAAAATCAAGCGATATTTTCTTTCATTTGTGGATATTAGCTCCAAATTTCTAGATGTGATTGTATATCGTGTTGTAGCCAGGAAAATGGAAAGGAATCATAGGAGTAAGAGGTATGTAGGAGCTCGAGAAGGGACTAGTAAGAGACAAGCATTATTAAGGAGGAAATTGGGGAAAGGGGTACTGTAACTGAGGGAGGAGTAGAGAGGGTTATAAAGGAGAGTGAGAGGAGAGATAAATAATGCTTAGATAGTATGCAAAAAAAAAAAAACAGAGGCAGAAATGTATTGAGGCTTTCAGAAAAATATACTTACTGTAAATATATGAGTGCACGTGTATTACTGAAAGCTATATGGTAAAAACATAGTGCCCCCTTCAATTTGTTGGTCAGTATAATCCACAAGACCTTCAAAATAACAGAAGTTATTGCCATAGTCCTTGATTACCTCCCAGAACTTGAATGTAAGATCCTATTGCTGAAGATGGGCAACACTTTGGACACAGATTTTGGAAATATTAATTGAGCTGGAAATAACTTTGGAGACTCCTCCCTGAAGACTGTCTCTCATGGTGTCAAAGGATACTATGTGAGAGCCAAGCAGGACCTCCCCCCCACCCCCAGAAAACAATGATTCCATCTAACTGTAATGCAAAATAAACAACAAGATCTGGCCCAGTATGTTATTATTATTTTTAGTGGAGCTGTGGCACATTTATCTTGGAGAAAATCAACAGCTATCTAAATGGAATTAAGGCCCTCTGAATGGGAGGGAACTCATATATAGTACTGTTAACATAGATAAATGCACACAGCTGGAGAGGTATTAGGCTTTAGAAAAAAACATATGCCATATCCTTAGAGAAATCTTATTTTATTTTAAATGTGCATCTTCATATTACAGACAAATGTGTCTTTCACTCCTCATAAAAGAAGCTTCTTCTTGCAGCAGATGGAGACTATTACAGCATTCCAAAACTTATCAAACCCTGAGATTATGTGTGTATGATACACTTAACCCTAAGTGATATAAATTCAGTGCTACCTCTACATACAGGGTGATTGCATCTCTCAGCTCTCACAAAGGAAGTTTCCTTATGAAGGAAATGGTGATAAACACAGAGACCCATAATTTCCCAAATGTGCAGAGAAGAGACCGAAGAATGGTCATCTCTGCATAGCACACCTATTTCAAACCTCTTACTCCAAAGGATTATTAAGGAAGAGGTGTTGGGAAGATTGTTGGAACAGGCGGGGTTTTTAATGACCACTAGGATACAGAGGCCTCCAATCAGCTGATCAGTTATACATATGAACTTTCAGAAATAGTAACAATATATGCAAGTCGTATGCAAGCCAAAGCCAAGAAATACCAAGGAAGAGACATGGCAAAATAAGAAATTCCCATCCAACCTAAGGAACTTTTGGCAACTTCTGGCTGCTGAGTGAGAGACAATGTCTTACAGAGAAGGGACTCTTATTGGGCCAAGTGGATAGCCCCACACTGAAATACATTTAGGTGCACAAGTCAGACTCTACAGGCTATATTATAGATGAGTGTGCACTAAATCAGGCAACAGGAGGTGGAGGGAGATAACAATGAATGGAATCGAAATACTATCAAACTAGATGGTTACCAAATCCCCCCGATTCACTAAGAAACTATAAAATGACATAAAACAAAACAAAACTTTTATAGTATCAGTCAAACCTTTTCCTAAGTTTAGCTGGATGTCAGTTCTCTCTCATCCTTACAATGTCTTATTGAGCAAACTGTCCTGAAAGGAAACCTGCTATTTGTTTCTCAAGATCTAACTGGTCATACCAGATTGTTTAATAAAACATTATCAGAATACAAAACGGATGCTTGAGTTGAATTTTTATCCAGGCATCATTAGGGGTAAGTCTTCCCTTAGAAGTTTCCCAGACCTGGGTGCAGTATGGAGATCCTGAGTATTTTCCTCTTCCCCACTTCTTTCACTTTGTCCTGGATGGTAATACTTTCGCAGCATGGATTTCAATGTTCTTGCCCTTTGGAATCAATCTGATATGGTCAAGCCCATGCTTTTATTCAACCTTTTGTTCATTATGATCATCTTACCAACTCTCAGGTGGCTTGTTTATCAATGCCTGTCTTCTAACCTTAGTAAACTTGCTGCAGGTGAACGTGTGCAGGGCTGGGGCTGTATTTATTGCTATGATTCTCAAGGCTCTGGTGCTTTTAGTGGAGGGGGGCTGGGAAACTGGGGTTTGGAGAAAGAGATGTGGCAAGTTTTCTCTCTGTTCATTGCCCTTCCTTCCAGGGTTCTTCTCTGAATCTGCTCCTTCCTTGCCAAAACATTTTAGGAAGTGAGATGGGTGGCCTACACTGGGTTAAAATTTCTCAGTATCAGCTTCATGGAGCTTCTGGGTCTTGTGCAATTTGGGGTTTGCTCTCTTTGCTTCTGGAAATTTTCCTTTTCTCTTGGATGAAGGATGGGTGGTGGGGGAAACAGGATTCATCTCCCTTCCTTCTTTTTTAAGTGCTCTGGGTCAGAGGCTATTTTGTTGTTATAAATCTTGCATAGTTTCTCAAAATCTGCTGAGGACTGTGATTTTTGCTGCCTTTCCACACTTCTTACCTCTCTGAAGTGATGGATCACATGTTTCCTTTCAGATTTGTGGGAACATAGAGAATGCTGATTGAACTGGTACCTATAGTTTACAGTATAGCATGAAGCCCCATCCACAAATAAACAATACATGTCCTTCACTTTCCATACTTTTATAATGGATTTTATAGGGATGGATATACATGAATAGTTAATTGTAAGGCCTGGGCAATTTTGGATTCCATAATCAATATGGTACTTTAATATTTTTCATCTAATTCCACTTGTTTGCCTTTAATGAAAAAATAGAATTTATTCTAAAGATGGAGCAAGCACATATTAAAGAAGTTGCAACACAATTATAGAAGCAAAGCGATATAAAAGCAAAAATAATTTATTACAAATGAAATAGAGAACAGAGAAGATAGTGTGAGCCAATAAGCCTAAGAATTCTCCTCCAGAATATTATGATTAAGTAATGTTGGACATAGTATAAACCACCACAGAGACAGAACATAGAATTTGAGGAAGCACTCTTATTGATGCAAGACAAAACTAAATTTCATTTTGACTCTTCTTTTAAATATTTGAATGGTTATAGAGATACTAATCAATTTCCATGCCTTAATTTCTCTTCCATGAATTTGAAATATAATCTTCATATTATATATTTATTTTACAAATGCTATAAAATGTCAGTATAATGGCAAGTAAAACCATAAAACGCCTGATGCAAAGTTGATATATTTAACTAAATTGCTCTCTTTTATACACTATTCCATTTCTTTAGAACACATCAGTTATGAATAAAATTGTTGCCATATATTTTTAATTCATTTACTTCTCATCTGACTCATTCATCTAAGATCTAAGGACTATGAAAGCAGGAGTGTTTTGCTTGTGACCAAATCCCAGGATTAAGACAATGATTAGAGTATACTAGAAATAAATAAATATTTGTTGAATAAATGCCTGATAGTTATTAATATATTCTTTTAGCTTATTTTCTTTGGAATTTGAGCTGACAACTTCAAATGCACTTTAATCTGGACATACACTTTTCAGCAAAAACAAACACACTTGGATGACATAATGTGTTTGCTTGTCTTACATAAACCTTTAGAAGAAAATAATGATACAATTGTATTGATAATATGTGCCAATTTAAAATATATAATTTTTCTATTAACATGAATATACTATGACTGCAGAAGTACCTGAGCACTAGAATTTAATATTGTGTATGAAGACTGACAATGTTTTTAAGAACTGACAGATATGCTGAAAGACATTCTGAAATCCTAATGCTTGGTACTGAGATTTAGTGGAGGTTGTGTAGTCGGTCGTGGTTCCCTATACACTCAAAATAAGCTTCTCCTTGAGACCTGAGTGAGATGTAGCACAAACTAACATAAAGTTAAGTGAGTATATGTTACTCCATTTGCAATGGAAGATAAATATACCATACTGATTTTGAACAGGGTAGTACGAGCAAAGAGTTGAGGAAATACCGGAGGTGTCAAGGTTTTAAAAGATGTAGGTGTGGGGTAGACGAGAGTAAGGCGTTGAGGAAAAGTTAACCAATCTAAGGATGCATTAACAAGTCGTAAAGAAAATTAACAAGTCACTCTGTAAGCTATTTAAAACATACAATGAAAATTGTTTGAAATATTAAGATACACATGTTACGATGAGAAAATCCAGAGAAGTGAGGAAATTAATAAATGGCCATGGAAGGGACAGAGCCTTTCTGTGAGGTTTGGAGAATGCAGTGTTTTGAAGGGAAAAGGGGAACATTAGAATAGGTAGCATTAAATGGGGTGGAGATAGAGACTGGGGCAGAGGAGGAGTATGGGAAAGTATCAAACAGTCCCTTCAAAAAGCTGCATGGAGACCTGCCATTGTAGAAGAGGTTTATTGAAATACATACATGCACATTATTAAAAGAAATTATGTTACAACACAGGGACATTGCCCATTCTAAACATCATAGGCTAACAAATAAAACCTCAGTGACATGAAAGGACTCACTCTTCTTAAGCTCTTGACTTGTGGTTCCCTAGACCCTCAAATGCCACTGGTCATAGCACCTGCTCTTGGTTACACACCAGACCTGGCTGGTAAGACCTGATTACTGAAGACACTGTATACATGAACTGTAGAACAAATAAGGAGAAATCAAGCTGGTGCTGATTTCAAAGCCTCTTTTCTACTGGTCAGTGATCATAATACTGGAATATGCTATGCATGCTAACTGAAAGGAAAAAATAATCATAAACCTCACCCAGCTATCAATCTAGTGACCTATACCAACATCTGGACTGGCGATATATTCTCACTGGTCTCTCTCTCTCTCTCTCTCTCTCTCTCTCTCTCTCTCTCTCTCTCTCATTAAAATGTCAAAAAAGTATTAAAATAAAAAAGTGACTCAATTACCCATGGTTTTAATTCCTACTGTCCTCTTTCAGCCTTCACCACTGGCCTCATGGACATTCATTGTGATCAACTGAATGAGGAAGATAAATCTTGGGCCTGGTTTGCAGGTGGTTCAAGTGAACAACCTCAGGCTTTTCCTAAATTAGCTCTGAAGGACAGTGGTGAGAAGAAACTCCCTAGCTAATCAAGATGTCAGGACCAAGAAACAGTATTAATTCACAGTGGATTCCCTAAGGCCTTGCATTTGAGTAGAGTTTCATTTTATTTATTATTTTATTTTAGGTATCTAAGTGTATTGCCTGCATGTATGTGGGTATACCTGAGTCATGCAATACCTACACAAGGCCAGAAGAGGGCGTTGGATACCTTGAAACTAAAGTTATGGATTTACAGAGTTACAGATGGTTTTTAGTTGCTATGTGGGTGCTGGAAACAAAACCTGGGTCCTCTTCAATTTCAGCTATCGCTCTTAACTGCTAAACCATCTCTCCAACCCTGCATTTAGAGTTTGCTCCATATTGTTTTCAGTTGTTTGGATTCTCAAATCTCTTCCAAAATTTTTGTTTTGGAAGTGTAATATCAATTCTAAAATTGCATTTTGAAAGCTGATAACTTCAGAGATTCACAGATAGAGAGGGATTTTCTTACAGATTTAGATAATAAGACTTGGCATTTTGACTTGTTGATATTAATAGAGATTTTTGGTTTTGTTCCCACACAAATTTGAGATTGCCATGGTGAAAGCATTAGAAGCATATTGTGATTGGAGAGTATACTTTTCATGCAGAAAGAGTTTTTATTTTGAGGCCATGGTGATGTTTTCAGGGAAATTACACAAACCCTAAATGAATATTTACATGCTAACTCCCCATATTTTAAAATGTGGAGTTATTTGAAGATTAAATGAAATCCAGAAGTAATGATAGCAAGTAAGATGGACCCTTTATCTTATATTAGGATGTTTTTTAAAAAGATGATAAACGCGTGAGGAGAAAAAAATAGAGTGTATTGCAGCAGAGGCCAGAGTTATATCCCACAGATCAGGACAGGTCAGCTTCTTTTGGATGCTACAAAGGCAAGGAAATTTCCTTTACCACAGGTAGAGGGAGAACACAATTCAGCCAATATGTTGATTGGGGTTTCAGCATACAGAACAATCTAGCTTTTGTTAGTTTGTCCTGGCAGCTTAGGATCTATCTGTCATCTATCTATCTCAATATTCTATATATTCTGTACGTACATAATATATGTATATACTTTAAGGAAACATACTGCATGAAGTTATTAAATTTGAATTAATTTGATATAAAGAAATGTTCATTTAATGGTACAACTTCTTGAGTCCAAAGAACTCCAGTGTTCACAGCTGTACCTCTGGCAAGATACTTTGGATTCAATTTCTAAGTAGAAATAAAAGTAACATCTATTTTATTTCAAAGAATTTCCCATAGATAGTATTATCCAAAAATACAATGCTCATACTGATTCCCTGATATATGTGATTGGTGATGATGATGTAAAAACAAAATCTAGAAAAACATGTAATAGGCTATGTCAAAAAAATAAACCAAGCTGATTATCTTTATTATAATCTCCTGCCCTCCTAGTAAATATCTTAATGAATAAAATAGCCAACATGTCTATATTCTACTAAATAGAAATGTGTTTTCAGCAATAATGTACTACGGTAGCCTCAAAGTCAACATGCATAGGTTGGTTACTGTAGTTTTCATCAATACTTATCTGAAAATTACTAAGCTTGGAACTAAATCATTCTAGTTGTCAAACTTCTGGGTATTAAGTAAAGTATTTTAAATTCACAGACATGTGTGGATGAGGATGAATATATAACGGTTCCATAAATTCTATTTGGGTGATGAACTGATCCTTTATTCAGACAGAATGCTATCTAAAATCAAGTATTCTAAAGCACTTAAAGAAAACTAAACTCATAAATTCATCTCTGGTATTTCCTGTGAACAACAAATGTGGTGAGGGGAAATGGGGAATCAGAAGGTTATGTGATTTACCTAAATTAGAAAAGAAAAAACAAAGCAATAGCCGAATTTTATTTTATAAAAATCATAATCACAGTTAGAAATGACTGGAATTTTCTGTCAAACCTGAATTTTACTGTTAAGCAAAAATAAAACACATGGCATTTTCTGTCAAGAACAGTGGAGGGACTGCTATTTTATCCCACTTACTGTTGCCTTTCTGTGTTGTTTGAAGCCTGGCTTAAAACACAAATCTTGAAAATGGGAGACAAAGAACATATTACTCACAACAAGAGCACTAACCAAAATCTTTCATTACTTTGTGTTGGTTCCTGTGGTCCCCCTGAGCCCTTTAAGGATGCCTGGGACTCCTCTTAAGTGCCCAAACCCCTGCATGCTTTCTTACCTGAGTGAACCACTGACTTTGAGGATTTATTGCTTTTATGTTGAGCAAAAGAAAGTCTCTACCTTGGATGTGGGAAGGTGGTGAATATTTCCTCACCATTTAAAATCAGTTGTTGAGAAAGGACCCAGGTTCAATGAATTCAGACTTGAATTCTCTCTCTTCTGCATCTCAGTCTCAGTCTTTGTCTCTTTGTGTCTCTATCTCTCTGTGATGCATGTTAATTTGTGTGTACATGTTTGTTTAGGTTCATTTGCATATGTTGACACCAGTATCTGTGAATAACATTTCAAAGTTGATATTTGGTTTTAACTTTATTTTGAGGGACAGGGTAGGACAGGGTCTCTCAGTGAGACTGGAGCTTACCAATTTGTCTAAACTGACTGTCTAATGACTGCAAGGGATACACATGTCTACCCCATAGTGCTGAGGACAACAGCTGTTTACAGCCATGCCCAAGTTTTTACATGGGTTTTGGGGATCAGAACACAGGTCCTGGTGTTTATACAGCTTTATTAATTGAGTTATCATCCTGGCCCCAAGAATTTTCATTCTGTTTATAACCAGAAATACAAGCAAAAGTTTCAAGGCCTTCACGTCTCACCAGAGATAATCTTCTCAGTCATCTAATCCTCTAACCTGTAACTGTGTACCAGATTTTGAAATTTTGACATGTTTATGCTACCTTGTCAACCAGTGATGTATATAACCTATACAGGCTGACCCCAAATCTGCTCAATTTGTTTCCTTTATAGTATTTTGGTGATAATAAGACTCTAACGATTCAGCTATTTTTAAGTACTAACTGGCTTCAGTCATGCTCCACAAGACACAGAATTAGCCATTGGTAAATAATTTCATAGAACAGCATTAGGTTTTATTTTAGACGTTCAGGATATAGTCTAAGTGCAGGCTATCATCCATTATGACCAATGCAAGAGTACTTAGATTTATGTGCTCATCCTTGGTGTCATTGACCAGAATCAGAGGGGTAATAGATGAACCAGAAAACAGCTTTGGCACCTAAGCAAATCATCTTTCATCACAATCTTTTCACACAAACATAATCTGAAGCTACCCAGCTAACTTTAGATCATACTCTATGGTCACCCCTGCTTTTATCTGGATAAATACATGAGTGATTTTACTCACTGTTTGCACACACTGAATTATCATATCTGACACAATGCAAGACTACTAAGACACAAGAATAGTGAGTCTGTCCTTTGTATCCTAACAGCTGTGAAATTCTGTGCCTTAATGATGTGCCAAGGGTGTTAGCATTGAGGGCATAACTGCAGTAGAATGATTCAGAGCCAGTCCTGCCCATGGCAGTTTTCCTACTTTCATAGCACAGAGATGATAACATTGGTGTCAAAACAGTCAGCCTCAGCTGCTCCTTGATTCAAATGGAAATCTCACACCTATAAATAAAGAATATGTGCTCACTGACTCTTTATACCTTTTATAGTCTAAGATGTCCACTCACGAGGAGGTGAAAATTTTAGATTTGGCATTATATCATGTATTTCTGTTTCCAAATTCTGAATCTATATTATTGTTCTTAATCAGGTCCTATTTCACCCAGACCTATGTATTCAAGAAGGCCTCAGGGGTGGTCACAAGTTTTCAAAATAAGTCCATCTCAGTCCATTTTGGTCCTGATCATTTTAAGTAGATAGATATCTGTGAGACTGAGGCCATTCTGGTCTATATAACAAGTTCCAGGCCAGGTGGGTCTGCAGAGAGACCCCATTCCCCATTTCAAAACAAAACAGAAGTTGCCTTTTCAAAATTTCACATAGTCACTAAATACAGACACAGTGAAGCAGAACTTGAACTTGGCATAATCAATTGTTATAAGTGTTTACAATGGAATAAAGAGGACAACATTTTGTATATGAGAAAAACATGAAAAGTCACACATCAAATGGATCCTCAGCTTCCTCTCACCCCATCCAGTCTTCCCAACACTGCCTACTCACTGACTACAATAAGCTCTATTAATTGCAAATGTTTTTCTATGGGGATATTTCACCTATGTGCTTCCTATTGGAACTAATCTGAACCCATAAAGTACTACTCAGTTCTCAGTTGAAACTCTCACAAAGTAATTTTAATTTTGATTTTCAATCACTCTTTAATAGATGAAGCTGAATTTCGACTCAACATATCACATCATGCCTATCTTCAGATGGCTGGTAGCTGATTCTTAGCCTTTTCTCCTAGTCTACTTAGTTTGCTCTCAATTGCTGTGCTAAAAACACTGACCAATATCAACTTTGGAAGAAAGGATTTATTTTATCTTACATCTCCCAGGTAACACTCATCACTGAAGGAAGACAATGCAGGTACTCAGGACAGAAAGCTGGATCACAGACCATAGAGGTACACTGCTTACTGACTTCCTCCCCTGGCCTGTGCTCAGTCTGCTTTCTTTTATAACACAGGGCCCCCTGTCTAGTGGTAGCATCACCCAGAGTGGGATGGGCCTTACAGCATCATTAAAATTCAAGAAATCAGACATGGTTACAGTCCAGCCCAATGGAGGAAACTCTTCAATTTATGTTCCCTCCACCCAGGTATGTCAACCTTTTCATTTCTCATTCTTAAGATTTTACAACACAAAAAATACAATTTTAAAAGTCCTATAGTCCTTAAGAATTCAAACCCCTTAGTTATCTCTTATCTTTCCCTGTCTAATGACCCTCTTTCTACCCCAGCTAAAGTACCCCCAATGTCCTCAGGTTCTCTTTGATAATATGTGTCTCCAATTATTCCCCATCTCTTCAGCTCCTACCTGAACTTTATGTCTATGGTTCCTTTTATACCCATCCTTCCTCCCTTTCCAGTTCATTATCCCCATTTATATCCTGGTAACATCTGTTTTCTACTATCCCCCTCTCTCAGGCTCTTTCCTTCTCTTTACCTCCATGATGCCTTTCCATTTTCCTGGATTCTTCTGTTACGTGTTATATACTCACACATTTGGTACTAAAATTAACAAATGAGAGAGAACATATGTCAGGTTGGACCCTCTTTTTCGCTCTTGGTGCAGTTCTGTGCCCCCTTTTTGGTGACTTTGGCTTGGAGGCCCCTTCTTCGGAGAGTTTCGGCCGCTTCAGCCGTGCCCCCCCCCCTTCTCTTTCGTTTTCTATTGTTTGTCTATGTGTTTCTTTGTTCGTCTGTTTGGAGTAGGGAGGTACATCTCTTTGGTTCAGGCTCATCCAGGGTTTCACATAAGGGCTAACCCCCCAAAATGGAGCCACTGTTCGACTCCTGACAGTTGAATCTCTGCGAGAGACACAGTGTGGACACAGAGCCATGGCCTAATGATCCCCAGAAGTCCCCCACTAATCACAAGACACTCTGTCCGACACATGACCTTTTTTCTGTTTCCTCCGCATGTCTCAGTGGTCCCAACTGGCCCATATTTTAGGGTAAATTTTCTAAGGAGGCTCATATTGGGGCCCTTAAGGCGTTACTCTCCGGTAAGGGCCTTAAAGTTAAATCTGGTGAGTTGGAAAGGTTTTGGAATGAGGCAGTGAACTTTTCCTGCCTGGAATCATGCTTCCCAGGGTCGCTCAATTACTAAAAACAAAAATGAGGATATGAAGGGCATGGTGCAGTGTGGGCCCTGGCAAGGTCACCTGCTATGAAGATTAAGGGAGTGGTTCATTCTTGTGGTTATCTGCCATGAGAATTAAGAGAGTGGTTCTTACTACATGCAATCATGACCCAAACTCCGGACCCATTGCCATGCTTCCTGCATCCCTTAATGCCCTTCTCGCAGACAGGCAATCGCATGCTTCTCAACAGCCTCCGATAGACAGATCTTGTTGGTCTTGTGGGATGCCTGGACATCTACGGCGTGACTATTCTAGAGCCAAGCCAAAGACCAGATGTCCAAAATGCAACAAGGGGGTTCATTGGGCCAAGGGTTACCACTCCCCATCAGAAGCTGCTCCTTTAAACGTTAGGCGTGGCACTCCTCAGCTCACAAGTAAGAGGAGACCCCAAACCATCACAGGATTTTGGACCCTGCGTGTATTCCCTCATTCCCCTATTATGACCGTATTCGTGGATGGGCAGCAGGTCCAGGAGCTTGTTGATACTGGGGCAGATGCTACCATATTAACTGAAACCGAGGCACTCCGTTTTCCTCACTGGAAATTTAAGCCCGTCCCCCCTATTAGGGAGGCTTTCCATTGAACCTCCGGTCAGTTCAATGGAAAGATCTAGATGGGAATAAAGGCACGATTAATCCTATTGTGGCCAATCTACTCCACAATCTCTGGAGCAGAGATATTTCAGAGGAAATGAGGGCTGTTATTACTACTGATGACAGGGCCTTTTGTCATGATGTTTTGGTGCATGATAATATTGGAATGTCCAGTCATAAGGAAAAGGACGCCATTCACCCCCAATTCTAAAGGCCACTGTCCACCTTCCTAAGGTCATCATTAAGGCTCTTGACCTATTAATTGGCTATTTAATCATGATGTCTGGGTTGAACAATGGCCTATTCTAGAGCCCAAGGTAACCATGTTGAAACAATCGAATGCGCAACTTTTCCCGGGCCATTTAGAGCCCTCTACTACTAGAAATAATACTGCCATTTTTGTCATCCAGAAGAAATCTGGTTAGTACCGGCTCCTCAAGGATTTGAGAGCTGTTAATGAACAAATGGAAAAAATGGGGTCTGCTCAACCAGGTTTACCACACCCTACTGCTATACCCTGACACTATCATATAATTATATTAGATATTAAGGATTGCTTTTTTCAAATTCCTTTGACCCCTCAAGACCAAGGACATTTTGCCTTTACGGTCTGGGAACCTAATGTTGCCAAACCTGCTAAATGATACCAGTGGACAGTTCTGCCTCAAGGCATGAAGAATAGCCCCTTTATTTGTCAGCTGTATGTGGCACAGGCTTATCAATGTCCCATCGGATGTCCTGTTAATTCATTATATGGATGATCTGTTATTGTCTCATACTGACCCACATTACCTAAAACTAATTGTCAAAGCCACTCTACAAGATATGGCCTTATTAAAACTAATGGTTGCCCCTGAAAAAATTCAACACCTGCCTCCGTTCTCATTTTTAGGATACAGATTGGCAGAGGATGTCCAACCCCAACCATTAAAATTGAAAATAAAGGATAAATATTCCCTATCTGAGTTGCAGCAACTGTGTGGGACCATTAATTGGTTCAAACTATTCCTACCTATTCTGAAAATGGCGACGAGGAGCCTTTTCTTGCTACTAGAAGGCCCTACTTGCCCCTCCCCCAAAAGTTTACTTTCTTCTTCTTCTAGGGAAACGCTGCAAAAGGCCATTACCGTGATGACTGCTGCTAGTCTTAAACGCCGTGACCCAGAACTTCCACTGTTGGCCATAATAGTATGGACTGTCAAAGGCATATTGGCAAACTTGGCCCCTAATGTAGATGCATCAGGCACATTCTGACCGACATAAATAACCTCCAAATTTGACATTTCCTTTGCCTTGGGGATGAAGGCATGCATGATGGCTTGCAGAGTTTATGGTAGAGAGCCAAACTAACACTCCCATTTGTTCGGAAGAATTCCCAGTCTCATTGGGCAGACTTTCTCGCCTTCCAGGAAATGATTGCAGGATTTACAGGTATTGTCCGAAATCCCTAATCTCCCCATTGCAGTTTCTCCCTGCTCAACACCCTCCGCCAATCCCATTCCTTTGGCAACCTTAGCATTTTCAGATGCAAATAAGAAGAGGTATGGGATTCTAATTCAAAGAAAAGGAGAGGAAAATAAGTCTTATGTTCTTGCCAATCCTGAGTTGGTCCAATTAGGAGCCCTTTATAAAATATTAATAGAATGTCAAAATGAGCCTGTTAATGTATTTTCAGATAGTAAATATGCAGTCCAGGTGGTAAAAATGCTAGCCTTTTCAAAAATAAAAAAATCCCTGAGTCCAATTACTATAACCGTGCTCCTAATCCAAGATATTCTACTTCAAAGAATGGAGTCATGGTATATATCTCACATCAGGGCACCTACCTGGCTGCCAGGGATCTTAGCTAGAAGCAATGAAATTGCAGATACCCTGATCATATCATTTTCAATGGATATTCTAGAGCAAGCTAGGATATTGCACCAGCAATTTCATTTAACACCACAAAGTCTGCATAAACTATTGCCTGAACCGCCAGTTTCTCAGTGTAACCATTTATCTAGAATTTGTGCAACATGTGCACCACTTGCCACATTGGGTCCCCTACAAAGGATGGGAGTTAATCCTCGAGGGTTGATGCCCAATGTGCTCTGGCAGATGGATGTTACTCACTATGCAGCCTTTGGAAACCTAAGATATGTGCATACGATAGCGGACACTTACTCTGGCTTTATCGATGCCTTAGCAATGTCAAGTGAAAAAACCGCTAATGCTATAAAAATGTTAAAATCAGCAATGTTAATTACAGGGGTTCCATGGGGTTTTAAGACAGACAATGGCCCCACTTACAAATCACGTGTATTTGAAGAATTTATTAATTCTTGGAAAATATCCCACACTCTTGGCATCCCATATAACCCACAGGGACAGGCCATCATGGAGAGAACTAACAGAACACTCAAGGAAGCCCTGCACAAAAATATTTTGCAGGAAGCAAAAAGGGACCCTAATCTAGCACTGGTTGAGGTTCTGTTTCATTTAAATTTTCTAATCTTTGATGACAAGGGGCTAAGTCCAGCATATAAACACTGGACCTTCTTGCCTCAGGAGATACCATTACCCTTTGTCAGATGGAGGGACCCCTTAACACAGGTCTGGCAATCGCCTGCCCCCCTTTAGACCTGGGGGAGAGGATATGCTTGTGTCTTTCTGCAGGGTGCAACTACACCAACATGGGTGCCCTCGAGAGATTTACACCCAGCCACAGATCAAGGAGCTGCCAAGGACACGTTTGGGTGATGTATTCCCTTCTCCTAACGTCCATTCTTCTCAAACACCCAGGGTGCCAAACTTTGGGCTTTATTGCCCCTGCCCCCTGTATTAATACCTATGGACATAGACTCCCCCACATTTCCTGTCTTATTTACGACTAACACTACACTTGAGTTACCACATGTGGACCCAGTTACTACACTTGCTAACATAAATGGGACTTGGAATATTAGTCAAGCTTTATGCGGCTCTGACTCAAACAATTACCACAGCTGAGGCATTAAATGAGGTTGTGTTCCGCTCTGCAGAGGCGTACACAGGAACTCCTTAATCAGCATCTTTATCAGGCAATCCATATCTTCAACAGCAACTCGACCTCCTTGCTGAGGAAACCCAAATACTCAGACAGATGACCCTCCTGGCATACGATCCCCAATTTAAATCCTTCTGCCTCACGTCATACCAAGTAAATGATGCATCTCAATAAAGGGTTACACTGGCTCAATATATTACAGGCCGCTGGTCAGACCATTTTCTAAGTTATTCTGTCCTCCTCAGTCAACAAATATCCCATCTAAATATGACTAGGGTTGACACAATCCAATTTGATAACTCCTTTCTGTCCAAAATCTGGAATAATATTAAAACCCTCTTTGACCCCTCTTGGATCGCCACTATGTCATCTTGGGAGGTGTATGTATCACCTTACTAATTCTCTCTAAGTGTTTGTTGCAGTATTGATCCCGGCAATGCACTATCAACAAAACAACTCTTCAGGTCCAGGTGGTTCTCCAACACCCCGAACATGCCCCCCGCCCCAGGAAGTGATGTGTGCATGGCTTATGGAAATACAACATAATACTATCTAACATCCTACCACACAGATGAGTGTACTGGGGTAAGACCCTTCTAAGGCCTGGTAGCCAGAGAAGACAGGTAAGGCTTCTTCTAGCCTGGGCAACCTAAGACAGGATGCAAATGCCAAGGTACTAACACCAACATTCATGTTCTGATGATGGGTAAGACTCAGCACTTGGGGAACCCACCTAAGACAGGCACAGTCTCAAATCCTGGGCTTCCCTGAGGTCGAGCAACCCACTAAAATTCGTCCAAAAAATATAAAAAAAGGGTGGATATGTAGGATGATTCAGGGTAGGCGAGGAAGGCTCCTGGCCTGCTGGCCTAAACCAGCTAGAAAAGATACTGAGCATGCATGCACAGTGAATGCTTCCTGGGACCTAACATGGGGCAGCTCTCAGGCCCTAGCAGTCATCCAGGACCAATGGGAGTTATGAATGACAGATCATCAGAGGCATTCAGGACCTACCAGAATGAAGCACATCAGATGACCAGATAAAGACCTCCCCTAAGCGTGGCAAAAGTATAAGAGCCTAGTCCCTTCTAAAAATAAAGGAGAAGGTTGGTTCCACTTTCTCCTGGGGTCTGTGTCGTTGACTCCAAGCCTCCTCGCCCCCTCCCCCGAGGGACTGGCCAATGCCAGCCAACAATATTTCAAAAGGGAAGACTTGGGTATAGTTAAGCAAAAATTTAAATTCAACAAAGTAACTCAAAGATGAATATATGGGATTCAGTTACAATCTTCTGGCCTCCAAAGGGCTTGTGTAGTTTCAGTTCTCTGACTCTGGTGTCCACAGCCCACATATATTATCTCATAGTTTCAGCAAGCTCTACTCTGCAACTACCACTGCCTTTTGTGGTAATTTCCTAGTCCTAGCATCTTCAGTATGCTGGGGGTCTCCATTGCAACTGAGGCTTCACCCTCACCAATGGCTTCTTCTGGCCTCAGATGTTTTCAAGCCTCAAAGCCACTCCATGACCCCTTCATACCTTCCAAACCAGTAACAAGTAGTTGACTGTTACACATTATCAAGTCCTGCTTCCAGCTTGTTATAGAACTTTGTGCACCCTCCACACCACAGCTTCTGTATGCTGACTCTAAGGAAAAACAAGAATATTTTACCTCAATGATACTGGTTTCTTGCTGTTCACAGCTGAGTTTTTGCCCCGGCATCAATTGTCCCAGTAAAACACAAATGTTTACTTCCAAAAATTTTTACTTCCACATAAACAGCCCTGATGGAGCATTCGTTTCTCTTTGAAGCTTCACAAGCCAGGTCTCCATTGTCTGTTAGTCTTGCAGCATAATTGTTCCAAGCTCTACAACAACAGCTTAATAAGCTCTGAGCACCCAATGATTCTTCAAGTGCAAAGTTCCAAAGGTTTCTATGGACTTCCTCAAACTAGCGTGGTCAGCTCTGTGTCACAATACTCTATGATCCTGTTATCAACTTTGATCTTAACATGCTTTCAAATGCTGTGATAAAAACACTGACTGAAAACAACTTGTGGAGGAAAGGGTTATTTTATCTTATATCTCCCAGGTCACAGTTCATCACAGAGGGAAGATACAGTCAGAATTCAGGACAAGAACTTGGAACACAGTCCGCGAAAGAATGCTATATACTATCTTGCTCCCCCAGCCTATGCTCAGCCTGTTTTCTTATACAAAACAGGACCTACTGCCTAGGGTTGCCACCATCCACAGTGGGTCTGATCCATATTATTCAACAATCAAGAGAACTCCCCACAGACATGATCACAGGCCAGTCCAATGAAAGAAATTCTTTAATTAAGGTTCCACTGAGATATGTAGAGTTGACAACTGGAGCTATCCAGCACAACCCCTTTTATCCGCTTTTTTGTTTATTCCTGACAATTGGAGAAGCAACTACTCTATGTTCTGTACTGTGAATCCTGAAGTTAATCATTATTTTTCAGGTTTAAAAAAACATTTGTTTATCTGTTTGTTTGTTTGAGGGGTGGGGTCAATGTCTCACTAGTATCCCTTGATCTTTCCTGGCCTGGAATGTGCTATGGAGACCAAGCTGGCCTTAAATTCACAGAAATCTACCTGCCTCTGCCTCTCGAGTGCTGGGATTAAAGTCATAAGCCAACATGCCCAGCATTTTAGATTTTTTTTTTCCAATAGAGTTAGGATCTTTTGTTTCAATGAAATAATGTTTGTTCATATAATTGGGTATAATTCATATGAATTATCTCTTAAAAGAAGTCTTAAATTTTATTTTGTAGTCATTTTTTTTTCTGAAAGAGTAAAGAACACTCTTATTTTTTAAGGCTGCTTGTCTCAGTGAAGTGGCTTTTTTCCTTTTCCTTTTCAAGACCCTAAGTCTTGCAATCTTCCACAGCCACTTTAGATATGTCACTTGCCCGGTAACTACAGTCCATATTGCTCTTCTTGTCTTGACCTTCTGAGGCACTGAATCACATTCAGTTTAGCCCTGTGTGTCCACTCAGACATTTCAGTAGTGACCCTGTAGCTAGAGGGCATGGAAGTAGCTGAGGTAGCACATTCCTCATGAAGAGAGAGATAGATGGGTAATGTAGTTGCTGGCTGTCATACTTTCTTCAGTCAACTGCACTACATTATTAGTGTAAATATGAAGGGAAACATTGGATGTTATATATTGAATAAATTATGTATACGATGATAACAAACTAATTGGAAATTAAGTATTGTAACAATATAACTGGCCAAATACGACTATTTATCACCCCCTATTGTACATGCTGAAATACATGCCATTTTGTGGAGATTGTAGGGGATTTATTACTGAGTTTCAAATTTGTGATTGTAACTGGAAAATCACATTAATGTTAGTGCACTGAGTTCTGATGTTTAAAGTATATTTCAAACCCACATTGGCAATTCTACTCAGATGTAAGAATAGGTGAATACTGATTTAAATTTTTATTTTGAACTTATGCACATGCAAGTTTTGTATTTTTTGAACATCAATATACATTGCTATAGCCTATTACCAAGACATAGGTATATTTGACATTTCTCTTATTCTATGAGTACTATTATAATAAGGAAAACCCTTTTAAAAAGTCCAGTGGGCTTGTTAGTAAGTCAAATCATAATCAGAACTCATTTTTAAAACTCTGTTTCCATGGAAACATTGACTATCCTATTATTTATTAGGGTCTGATTTTAGTAAAAGAATTTGACTACATATTTTACTGAAAGCTATTTGTGAGAAAAATTCTTAATGTCATTCATTGAAACAGGTAGCAAAAATCAATGCAGAAGGTGCAGTATAGGATTCAGTCATGGGACCACACAGCAAAGGTTCAGTTGAATATGATGAATCTGACAATTGTTAAGGAAATGAGAAGTGAATTTCCAAGGGCTCCGGCAATTTTGTTTCCTATGAAAACATTATCCTCTGTTCTTTACCCTAAAGTAGATAATTGGTTTCAATATGTGTTTCTTAGGATGGTTAAGAGGGAAGCTCTTGAGGAGAATAATCCTCCAGTTTTGTGACAGATTATTTCTTTTTAGTACAATTTCACTGCTTTGTACACAGAATGGTGAAGTGCTAAAGTGGGGTTAAATCCCCACTGAGGGACAAAAATCTGATCATTTCTAGAAGCGTACTGGGTTATAGAGAGGTCTTCACCAGGCAAGTGTGTTGCTCAATGCCTTTATTTCTTAGAAGTTTGAGAGGTGACACTGTGGCATATATTCTTAGTTAATTTCCAACAGCCTCTTCTCACTTAATGAAGGGACTTTCTGCTTTCATGATCACTGCTAAACCCAAATGATAAAAATACTTTGTAAACCTCACTTTGAAATGGGGCAGATAAGCTTTGGTTCCGTTTTATCATCACAATTCATTCAATAAGGTTGTCAGACAAGCATCCTGACTTCAATTGAATCAGTCAGCACACTTCTTACTGTGTGCTCTTCTAGTCCTTCTCTACTGACATAAATATAACTGCTAGAACACTACCTAATACAAACTCAGGCCTCCTGTCTGCTGGCCTCCTCTCTTTATTTCATATGGAAAAAAAAAAAAAGAGAAACACTGTTGTCTGCTATGGGTGCCAGGTGTTGACTACCATGGGTACCAGGTGTTGTCTAGCACGGCCAGATCCCTCGGGTCACAGGTCACAGACCCTGGGAGACAGTGGAGCCACAATCTCCTTTAATCTTAGAAAGGAACAGGATTTATACTTTTGTCAGGCTTAGGGGAGGTCTTTATCTAGTCATTTGACGTGCTTCATTCTGGTAGGTCCTGAACACCTGACGATCCGAGGTTCATTGCTCTCATTGGTCCTGGATGGCTGCTAGCCTGGGAGCTGCCCAGGTTCGATCCCGGGAAGTGTTCACTGCTCATACATGTTCAATATCAGTTCTAGCTTGTTCTAGGCCAGCAGGCCGGGGGCCTGCCTGACCTTGCCAGAATCGTCCTACAAAACACTATTTTAATCATTTGCTATTTTGAGTGATGTTACTAGAAGATAAAAAAAATCACAGACTTATAATAGAAAATATGATTATAAATTCTATTATTATTCCCTATTGCTTTTGTGTTCAGAAGTGTGCTTAGAAATTATTCTCACCTAGGACAGAGCCTGGGAAAAATTTTCAGTGTTCAAAGATATAGTAATTCATTACCATTAACATCACCATTAAAGATATAGCTTGTTTTTTTTTTTCATAATGATATCAAATAACTTCATGATGAAGGTGTATAAGAGTGGAAGTCTCTTCTTTAAAGTATCATTCACTTGTAGACAATATAATATAATAATTTTAAAATATCATTTAACATCTGTTAGTTGTACTACATCATCCAGTAAATGGAGAAATTAATACTCATTGACGATTTTGTGCCAGAACAGTTGTGTAGATCATGTCATTTAACTGTAAACATTTTGTATTATTCCACAGTCAAGTCTTTTTTTATTTCCTTAAGAATTAAAAAGTAAACACATGGGAAGTCTGAAGAGTAGAGTTCAATCTAAAGTCAGCATTTTCTCAACTTATTCCATAAACTCCCTTGCTAGCTTTACTAACAAATCAATAGGGTGAGTCAGTGGTGAATTTTAGAGAAATATTTATGTTTCTCACTTGGCTATCCCTATTTACTTGCTGAAATGTGAGTGTTTGGAGTTGAAAGTCAAACAAACAAGTCAGCACCACGGCTTTGGTGGAAAGTTGTACATTGCAGTTATAATAAACAATGGTTTGAAAAAACTTTAAAACTCAAAGCAGCCTTTTCAGAGCTGAACTTGCAAAACTAAAAATACCAAGCGATGACAGTATTATCATAGACATCTTAAGAACTTGAAAGGAATCTAAGTGTGAAGTCTACTGTTTGTTTTGACAGAGCTGGAGTGCTGATAATTCCTTCTCCCTAACCCATTTTTCTAAGCAAATATATGTTGAATAAATTCTTGCCTGTAAATCACATCCAAAATTTTTGTTTAGGAAGACAAAGTAATGTAACAACTAGAAAGAGAGGTAGTTTCATCACTGCCTAGGGATGATGTTTAAAGTAGAGATTTTTCATATCACTTTCAGCGTTTTACTGTGTAAGTATACACAGAAACATCCCTATAGATTATCATGGAAAATTTTCTGGAGAGTGCATTTTGTGAATTTCTAAGCCATTATCTCCATTTAAAAAAATATTTTGTATCATAGTACATATATGCAGAGTATTAGAAATTTTAAACAAAATCAGTTAATTGTGAGAATCTTTAATTTACCCGTATGAAAACAAATCAGTTGCATGTAAGAATCTCAGCTCAGTGTGTTTGCTCTGATGATGGATGGTGCTTTGTTACAGAAGTTAGCTTGCTATAGTTTCATGGATATTGCTCAAATATATTAGCTCTTTCAGCAAGGCCAAAAACCTTATTGCACACTAACCAGCTAGAATAAGGCTTCCGTGCAACCTTGGACATCCCAATATATAATTTATCTTTTGTTTTACACAACTTTACATGTCTGGATGGTCTAGTTCATGAAATGAAACCACTCTTTGGTTTCTTCTACCTTCAAAATTCTCAGTCCAGCAAAGCGTTTTTAGCACTAAAATGAAAACCCAAATGCTTCTCACCAATACATTGTGATAGTATAATGTTACTTAAGACTATTAAATTATAGTCATGAATCTCTCAACATCCATGCACTCTTTTGTTTCTAAATTTTAATATTACAGACAAATGGAGGAAAATCCTCATGACTGCATTTTTCTATTAAGGTCAATAAATAGTGATTAGGGCACAATATGGCACAAACATGTAATCTGTTCAGTGTGTTTAAGTTAAGGCACTAGATCCCAGACAAAAACTGTTGAAACCTTAATACTTCACATTGAATATGCTGTCTTTTGATGTAATAGCATCTTCACCTGTCATAATTTTTCCTCAGTTAATAGGATTATTTTTTATTGGAGACCTCTCATTGTAAGGACTGTTATGGTAAGGAGATTAATTTTCATATTTAGAAAACACATATTTAGAGGCTCCATTTAAGCAGCATCATGATTGTAAGTATGAGTAATATACATATGGTGTGTCACAGAGCCAGGCCTAAATAAGGGTAGCATTTTAAAAAAGCTATTGGCATAAACAACTGCAATTTGAAATAGAATATGATGCCTCATTAGAGAATTGTTTGATGGCTGTTGCTTTATAACTTAAAAGAAGATATTTTTGTCTTGCAGTTCTGGAAATTAGAATTCCAAAATCAGTTTCGAATGTAGACGCTGTCAGGACTTTCTTCCTTCTGGCATTTCTTTGCGAATTTCTTGCCATTCTGGCTTCAAGGGACTGCTTACACTCCTGACCCTGCTGCTCTTTCCAGCTATTTCATTGACCCAATAGCTGTGCTGGTTGCCACCTCCTTCTCTTACTCAGCCTCTCCTGATTATACATGCCTTATGAAGGTCATTGAGATAAACTTGGACTCATATAGTTAATCCAAAAATTAGAAAAATGGGCTTTTGGAACTAAACTAAGCCATTTAGAAAGATAGAAAGGACCAAACTTCTGTTTTTTATCATATTCCTTCACAAAGGTGAACTAATAACTCACTACAAAAGAGACCTCATAAATAACCTTAAAAGTATCCAACATAAAGGCTTTAGAATATGCTTACTGGCTACTGATTTCTGTGCTTGTTTACTAATACTCTCTTCACAAGCTCAGCAGCTGAAGCTTAACTGTGGTGGCTATGTACCATTCCAGAACTTGATACTTATTTCAAAGGGAGAAAGAAGCAGGTGAGCTTCCTATCACAATATGCTAATGTTTTGACATAACTGTCTAAGGGGAAGTCAAGACTGGGAAGGGCATACCCTTGAAGCTTCTTTCTGATGTCACAGTGTGATCTGAATAAATATTCATGAGTTTGTGTGTCTGAGATGCTGTCATGGTCCCATCAGTTATTAAGCAATGGCAACATGATGTTGTTTTGATGATCCTTGTTTTATTATTCGTACCAACTGCTCTAATCTAGATATTAGCATCCAGATTCTACCTCTTAACTAGTGCTGGCATGTTATTTCAATGACATTTAAAAATAACATGCAACTTGCAAAAAAGTTTATAGGAAAATATAGACAAGTTCTAACAAACAAGAATGTGCTTCTATCTTTAATAACTTTTTATTCTTCATGAAAATGTCACAGAAAACTTATTCATATATACAAGTACTATGGATTACTTACAATAAAATATGGCTAAAATATTTTCAATGATGGCTATTCACCATATCAGAATAAACAAACACCTTGACTCCATTAAAATATTAGTCATTTCAATATATTTAAATTTTAAACATGTATCACACTCTTATAGATTTTAATATGTTGATTTGAGATGAAATATATTACTGTTATAACAAATGCAATGGGAAGCTGCTAATAAGTAAAACTAATTAATATTAACTAATGCTCTCAACAATGACAGAGCATCAGAAAATAGAGTATCCTAACTAAAACACCAAAATATTGACAGCATATATTAATATCTGTATTATTTATAATATTATTAATAATTAATAATTTGTTTTCAAAGATATTATTTAGTTAAGAACAGTGGTCCCTGTGTAATATGTAAAAGAAAAAAGGAGTTCCTGGACAGTTTGTGCTATAACCTATCATTAGTGTCTTCAGGTCACATTTCAGAGAGTACATGGTTGGAGGCCAAACAACTCACTGAGCAGATGAATCTGAGTCTAGGGAGACAAGATGGCCTGAATTTGAAAGGCAGAGTACAGGAAGCTGTTGCACGAAAATGCTAGAGATTTGCAGAATAGCCTACATGTCTATGCTCAAGTACTGATTACACACCAGAGTAAGAACCCCCTGAGACTGAAGACAGAAACACTCAGAGGGTTTCATAGTAGCAGTCATTTATGAGACAGTTTGCTGCAGGTAGGAATATTAAAGTCCTTCCATTTTCAGTGGAACTGAGTAAGATGAAAAGAAGTTCCATGCCTTGGAAAAAATGATATTAGCTTTAATCTGATCACCACTCCAGGCCCACTTGACAAATCTAAAATGTTTGTGCCAAAAGGTGTAAACTACTATCAGAAACCCATTTTCATCCAGAAATGAAACTCAAACTATGCAAAGGAATATAGAATATCCACCAAATAAAAAGTAAATTCATAACATAAGGTAGGATCAAACATAAAGAAGCATTCGAAAGAAAGGGATCCACAAGATCCATGATTGTTCATATATTAGCAAACGAAAAGTTAAAATGGATATTACAATTGTACTTAATATGATAAAAGTTATTTGGTGAGATCAAGGCCAGAGAAAGAACTAAATGAGATGTGCATTGATTAAAAATTTTGTAATTAAAACTATTATTTGATAGTAGTGGCCAAAAAGATATTAGAGAAGAATTAATAAATGTGAATCTAGAATATAGACTTTTACTAAAAAGAAATTCACAGGGTAAGAGAAAATAATAATGAATAAAATTTGAAGTGTTGTAATTTGTATGTAATTAGAATTCCCAAGGTTGAAAAGGCTAAAGGACAGATAAATAAGAAATAATGAATTGAATTTCATGAAATTTCATGAAATTCATAATTTGAAAACAGATCTTCAATGTGCTTCAAACAAAAGAAACATGGAGAAAATTATGCCACATTCATATCATAATTTAAATTGCTTAAAACCTGAAAGCAACTAAAGATTTTATTGGCAGTTGTAGAAAAGCCATGTACACTAAGGAATAAAAACTAGAATGATGGAACAAGAGAAGAGGCTGGATCACGGTAAAAACCTTCCAAAATAGAAACATCTGCCAAGAAAAATTTATTTTGATAAAAGGATAAAATATTTTAAGACATTCAAAAGATGAAAGAAATTTTCACCATTAGATTCACATTTCTAAGCAATTTTAAAAGGCTATCCTTTTAGCAAAAAGAAAATTATTCAAGATCAAACAGACAGCCTATAAGATGGCAAAAATCTTTGTCAGCTACATACCAGGCAGGGATTGTATATGTAGAATATATCAAAAATTGAAAAATTTTAATGCCAGATACAGAACTGTCAATCAATAAATAGGTTAATGAAATGACAATAAGCAAGTCACCAATAAACAGATGTTTTTAATTTCAATATAATTATTTATCAGGGAAATTAAAATTAAAATCACGTTGAGATTCCATCTCACCTTAGTCAGAATGGTTGTGATCAAGAAAACAAATGATAATAAATGCTAGTTAATGAGAGTGGGAATAATTCCTGTGGGGAATTATCTTGATTAGGTTAATATAGGTAGGAAGACCAACCCACTGTTAGTGCCATCATTCCCTGGGATAGAATTTTGAACTGTAAAAAATGTAGACTAAACACAAGCATTTATCTCTCTTTTTCCCAAATGCAGTTGTAAACAGTGGCTTTAAGTTTTGAGACTTTCCTACCTCGATGGACTAACCCATGGAATCGGAGCCAATATAAACACTTTCTTCTTGGGGATGAAAAGGAATCCACAGTGATTATATAAAATTTATTTAGTTCATAAATACAATAAAGTTCACCCAAATGTTCAAGTTATCCGGAAGAAAAAGAAAAGTTAAAAAAATTAAGTGGCAGGTTTAACCTCTATTATGTAATATTGCACTTGAATACATTTTAAAAATCATATGGTAGAATGGCTGCAGTGTTCCCTACATACCCACGATAGTGGAAACATCCATGTAGTGTGGTTGACCTGACAGGGACCACAGCATTAAAGAAAACTGACTCCTCCTCTCACAAAGATTATCATATGTCAAAAGCTCCTTGGTTAGCAGTATGACTTCATGATCACCTGCCTGGAAAACATTGTTCTTTGTAATCACCTATCACCTCTGCCTCTCACAATCTTTCTCACCCCACTTTTGTGAAGTCTTAGTTGGGAGGGGTGTGATATAGATAGGAGTGTGATATTAATGACCCATTTAGGGTTAAGCACTCTTCAGTCTCTTGTTCCCTACACATTGGCTACTTTTGGGACTCTGTGATAACTACATTTTACAGAAAGAAGCTTTACTGGTTTCAAGAAAGAAACTTGAGAGATGCACTGATCTATGAATATACCAGTAACTCATTAGGAGTCATTATAATACTAAGTCTAATTCATTAGGAGTCATTTTAATACTAAGTCCATTAAGCTGAATATTAGAAACAGGTTCTCTTCTAAGGGAAATTATCTGTCTAACCACATTTTCTTGATCCTGATAAAGAACCAGGTATGGGCTCCATCTTGTGAAGCAGGCCTTAAATCCAATCAGATGGTGATGGTTACCTCAATATCACTGATGCCACCTGTAGCATTAGCTGGTTGGTTGTCTTTACCTTGGTCCTTCCTCTAATTTACCTATGTATCCCCACAGCAGGCATTCATTTCTGTACTATTATTCGCATTTGCTCTTTGTATCACTGTATTCTATCTTTATTACTATAGGGAGTTAGTCCTCCATCCACCAAAGCTTGCCAAAATGAACTGTGAGTTCAACCACATCTGCCTGCTTGAATTAGCACAAACAAACAGGAATTCTGGTAGTCCATAGAAAGGGAAGAGCCAGGAGAGAGTCATGTAGCCCTCCCAACCAAATAGTGAGCTTATCTGTAAGAGGGGGAGGGACTAAGACGTGAGTAGAAGAAGCAGGGAGGAGACTAAGCCTTCAAAATCCTGGGCAGCTGACAGAAGCTTACAGGGTCCCTTCGGAAATGTAAAAATTTGCTGGATAGCCTCAGTAGGAGAATCCTCCTTCTCTGTCCATTGCTCTGTAAGTAAGCCCAAATTAACTTTGGTTTCCCAAACTGTAGTTTGACAAAATTGTACCTCACTTCATCATTAGGGACCTGTGGAGGAGGGTGAGGCAGGATTCCACTCAACCCACCCCAAAATAATTTTTATAGTTGGTGTAGTCTGGCTGGATACAACAAAACCGAGAATGGATTTGGGAAGAGCAATTTTGCTCCCTCTGATGTGGAAAAAGATACCAGCAACTGAAGGGAAGTTAGGTGAGGGGAGAGTGTGGGCAGAGGAAATTTTGGCATGGTGGACTATCCCCATAGGGCTGGTGTGTGTAGTGGCTATTGCATGGAGAGTGCAGCATACATAATGAAATTGAAGCCATCTAGGTGAGTGAGGTGGGTAGGGGAAATTCTGGGATGACAATCCACTTGTAAATGGTGTGGCAAGCCTGCTTAACCAGTGGGACTCCCACTGTGTGAGTTTGAGGATGCTTTGAGAATAGCAGAAGGTCTAGAACAAACTGCAAACCCTGGGTGTGGCACACCATAAGCAAAGGTTTCAGCAAGCAGCTTTCGAGGCAACCTGGTCATTGCTATGGGTAATAAAAAATATGCTTCAAGCAAAAGCAGTAGCCCGGAGGGAGACTGAAGGTGTTAGAGAGGAATTAAAGCAAGAGAGGGATATGAGGCTGACCTCTTCAGTACTAGCCTCTGATCTTGCTGATAAATTAAGTAAAAGAGAAAAAGAAATGGAACTTTTTAACCTGCCATTTTTTATGGCTAGGAGGTCAAAAAGAAAAGAAAGTTCAGATTAGATCAACAATACAAGGTTTATCCTGGGACCCCTCAACCTGGAGAAGGCAGATGAGAAAGGGAGCAACACTGGAAAAGCTAAAGATGCCTGTCAGGTTTGACCGTTAATACAAAGAAAGGAAAAGTCCATGTTTCAGCATGCTGATGGAGGTCTTAACAACTGAGAGACTTTGGCAACCAGAGAAACTCATCACTGGGACTGTTGCAACTAAGGAAGACATTGAAATAAGCAGTGATGGGGCCCCTCATCACCTGGCTTCTGAGGATATGGGACATGGGAGCAGATGATATTTGTTTAAGTGCTGCAGAAGCAGGAAATTTGGGCAATACAACCACTCATCCCTCCTTGAGATACAGGCTGCATAACCTGAGGCAGTACAGGGGGAATCAGTCTCTGATGGACTGGCTTGTACAAGCCATTAGAGATACTTGGTTATCAACAGTGGAGCTTCCCGTGGATATCAGGGCTGGAGGACAATAGAAGATGGACAAGCACTACTGAGAGGACTAGGTATGAGAAAAGCAGTTTATGGCACCTTATTCACTGGACCAGATAGGATTCTGTTCACTGGAGATTTAAAGAACTTGATAGATCAAGGACCTAGAGATTGGTATGGAGGTTTAGTGCCTGTGCTTAGTCCCTTAATGGGGCAGGATCTGTATAGTGTAGGAGAGACTTTGACAGATTTAAGTAACTTATACTAGCATGTAAAATATGTGAGTGCTTGGATTTCATCTCCAGCCATCTTTATACATGTTTCACTGACATAATGTCTCTTATCCCTCTGGAACCATAAGCCCAATAAACTCTTCCTTCTATAAATTGCCTTGGCCATGGTGCTTTATCCCAGTAACAGAGAAGAACCAAAACATTTCCTTGTTCCAATTTTTAATTCAGTTGTTTGATTTCTTAATCTTTAGCTTTCCTTGTGTATTTATTTGTATATTTTAGATAATAACTCTCCCTCAGATGTACATATGTTAAAGGTTTGCTTGTTTTTGTTTTTTTGTTTTTTTTTTCCATTCTGTAGGTTTCCTCTTCCTTCAAATGGTGGTATCCATTGCTATACACAAGCATTTTTAGTTTCATTGGTTCCCACTTGTAAATTGTTGGTCTTAATGCCTGCACTAACAATACCTGTCTCAGAATGTCCTTCCTTGTGCTTATTGTAAGGTTTGGGTTTGAGAGACCCAGCAGAAAATGGACCACAGACTCCACTGGGAGTTAACAGGACCCGTTTATTAAGGGCATGGGACTGACTTCCCAAGTCCGGAAAAGAGAGACCAGCCAGGACTAGCTTTCTCCACATCTGGGAATGGAGAATATACTAGTCCTCTTATCTTGGAGGTTCAGGCTGTGGGACCCTGCTGGTGTGCCTGGCTCCAGGTCACGATGGAGAAGCTCGCTCAGGGAGAGAGCATGAGGCTAACTCCCTGGGGGAGAGATATCAGCCCTGGGAGAGTGAGAGATAAGCCCTGCCCAGCTGGTCAGTAGGCCTTTTTATGGGGGGGGGGTTCCCATGACATCGGATTGATGCTTAAGGGGAGACTGCAAATCCTTGGCCAGGAAGCAATCCCCTTTCAGGAATCTTATCTGACCACGAAGCTGTAAAAGTCAGTCCTTTTTGCAGGAATTTGCAGATCCCAGATTTAGAGGCCTTATCTAAATGTCAGTCCCTTCTGCAGGAATCAGCAGATCCTGCCTGGGAGAAGTTGTAAAAGTCATCCCCCTCTCATGGATGTTTGAAAATTCTGGTCCCAGGTTCTGTCAGTCTTCCCGAGTCCTGAACTGCTGGGGAGAGTGGGGTGGGGTGGGGGTTCCTCTTTTAGTCACATTTTACACTTATAAGTTCCAATGCATTCACTAATTTCTCACCTATGAGATTCCGGGTTTCATATTATATTTTGAAGTCCTTGATGCATTTGGAATTAAGTTTTTTTGCTGTGTGAGAGATATGGATTTAATGTCATTATGCATAAAACTATCCAATTTGATTAGCACCACTATTTGAAGATGCTGTACTCTTTCCAGTGTGTATTTTTGGTCACTCTGTAAAAACATTCAGTTTTCCATAAGTGTGTGAACTTATATCCAGGTCCTTAATTTTGCTGTATTGATTAAAGTATTTTTATGCCAGCACCATGCTTCATTTTAGTTCTATAATAATGCTACATTACTGCTTGAAATTAGGGATGGTGATACCTCTAGCAGTTCTTTTACTGTTAGCATGGCTTTGGTTATCATTTTTGTGTATTTGCATATGAAATTTAAGATTATTTTTCAATTTCTATGAATAATTGTGTGGAATTTCCTTAGAATTACATCGAATCTGTCGATTGCTTTCAGTAGGATGGCTATTTTCACAACACCATCTGTGATCATGGTAGCGGATTCCATTTTCTAGTATCTCCTTCAATTTCTTTAAGAGTTCTTATTACAAAGCCTGTCAATTCCTTGCTTAGGTTTATTACAAGGTATTTTATACTACTGTGTTTTATTTGTGGATCTCATCGATGGTAATATTTCCTTGATTTTGTTCTCAGTATGTTTGTCATTTATGTTGTCTCATGAAATATATTTTCCACACTTTAGTTGGTGGGGTCTGGTTAATCCGGCTGGATAAAATGGAAACTGATGTTCCATTTAGAGAGACTGATAAAGTTAGAGCAATTTAGAAAGTTGCTGCTTACTTGGGGCCCGCCGGCAAGGTCAGAGACAGCCAGGTGGTGCAGGGCTCTTAGTCTATTCCCCGCCAGAATTTACTTCCACTCACACAATTCTTAGGACTGCATGGACTTGGAACACTGCCTCCTGAATCTTGGCCTTCCACGTGGGCCTGGGGCCGGGGCATTTTTCTTCCCATGTGGCTTCACTCCATGCCCCTCCCCAGGACTCCTGCCATGTTTTCTCCCTTTTCTCCCCCACCCCTTTTGCCCCATTATTGATCAGAGGGCAGGACTTGCTGCTTAATGAACCAATAACCAATAGTAAAAAAGATCTTCAGAGAGAACCCCATATTTACCATACACTCCACCACTTTCTCTCTGGAAAACAAACAAAACATAACAACACAACAATAGTCATAAAGGAAAGCAGTAACATCCATATAAACCATCACAAACACAACTGTCTAGACAGTACTTAAGTGGATATATCATATTCACCTCACAAACAATCACAGTAGTGTCTCTACTGGGGCCTCTAACTTCCTTTAATAACATTGGGAGTGAACTTTTTTTTTTAATATCAGACATGTCCATCCCTGAAGAGTGGACCTTAAATCCAATTATGAATATGCTGAGGATGCACATACCAGACGAGCCTCTATTACACCTGTAGAACATCTGACAGTAAAGCACGCAAGATCTATCATTAAGCAGAGCTTTTCCAGACTATTCTCCCATGGCGGTCTGTGTAGCACCCTCTAGCACTATGAAGGCCAGACATCCATTTGTAGGAAGTCTTCAGCTAAGTCCCAGCTAGATCTCTCTTTCCATGCTCGAGCCATGTCACATTTTCAGTAATAAGGCCTTACTGTCTATTTCCAGTGTGCAACCACCATTATAATGTGGCAATTACCTTTGTTTTGGTAGAAGGGGACTTCCAAAGCTCCCTTGGCCAGCAGCTCATAGAGAGGGTCAACCCATGCCTGATACTGGAATTGCTAGTTACAATATTCTTTACTCTTTGGCATCTATAGGCCTAGGCTCATATAGCGCCCTGAATTTCACAGCTGTACTTCACCCTTGTACCCTGTACAAATTACATTCCATTTTTGTTTCTTTAGGTGTACTTGACATCTCTCAACTGGGTCTAACATCTGTAATCACTCAGGAGTCAACATTACATTATACATACAACAAGGTCCTAACATAGCATGGAAAATTAGCCAGTCCTTTACTGTCTTTAGTTATTGTCAGGAACCCATTTAGTGTCCCAGAGTCATCACATGGAACCTCTGTGCATTCCTGTATCCTTGTCAACCTCACTGATGTTGGCCCAAACTGCCTGGTCCTACATAGGGCCCAGGAAGAATAAGGTTTTTCTTGCCCCTATCGCATCTGTTGATTCCTAGGGCCAGGGAGACTCTGTAACTTATTCCTGACCCTAGCCACACCTGTGGTCTCTCCATTGACCATACCTGGCTGTTGGGAGAGGCCCTGGCTGGACAAACTGTCTCCACCCCTTGAATAGCCAGTCACAGGGGAGAAATGTACTCTTTTTACTCTGGGGGGTTAGTATCCACCCCTGGGATAAGCTTCATCCTCTGTGTACATTTTGTGAAGCGTTTCTCAGGGCTCAAAGCCTCCCAGAGCTGCTTTAGCACAGAATTTGGCTTTTTATCAATCTTTTCTTTAGGAACTTGGGCTAAACACAAGTTTCTCCACATTTGTCTGTGAGTAACCCAAGCAAACCTACCTTTCTATTTTGTCTTCCTTACACATCTTTTAGGGCTTTCTATTTTTCTACAGACATAGTAGTTTACATGCTGGTCCAGGTTGTTTAAACCTGTCAAAGCCTCTCTGGCATTATAAAGCTCCTGCCCCACTTTTGAATCTAGCAGGGACACTAAATCTCCATACCAATGTCGAGGTCCTTGCTCAATGAAGTTCCTCATTAGCTCTCTAGTGAACACAGTCCTATCAGGGCCAGTGAAAGGACTACTGCATATTGCTTTCCTCATGCCCAGTTTTCTTAACAGCACCTGCCCTTCTTGTGTCATACTCCAGCTCCTGGAATTCATGGGGATCTTCACTGGTGATGACTAAATGTCTCCTGTGGCATGCACAAGCCAGTTCATCAGTGACTGCTTTCCCTTGTATTGTACCAGGTTATGCAGATTAAATATCACGTAGGGATGAGTGGTTATGTAGCTCAGCTGTCCTGCCGCTACAGCATTCAGGTTAACATCATCTGCTCCTCTGTCCCTTAGTCTCAGGAGCCAGGTGATGACAGGCTCTTTTGTAGCTTGTTTGAATGTCCTCCCTATTTTCAGCAGCTCTAGAGCTGAAAACCCTTTATTCACTAAATCTTTAGGTTTGTTAAGGCCTCTATCAGCATGTTGACATTTAGGTTTTTTTTTTCTGTATTATAGGTGCAACCTGAGAGGTATTTTTCGCTTCTTCTGGTTTGTTTCCATCCTGTTCACAGGCCCTATTGTCTCACAAAATTTATTTTCCATGCCTTAGCGGGCGGGGTCTGGTTAATCTGGCTGGATAAAATAGAAATTGATCTTCCATTCAGAGAGACTGATTTATTTAGGGCAATTTATAAAGTTACTGGTTACCTGCGGCCTGCTGGCAAGGTCCGGGACAGTGGGGTGGCGTAAGGCTGTTAGTCCATTCCCGGCCAGAATTTCGCTTCCACTCACACAATTCTTAGGACTGCGGGGACTTGGAATGCTGCCTCCTGAATCTTGGACTTCCATGTGGGCCTGAGGCTGGGGCATTTTTCTTCCCATGTGGCTTTGCTCCATGCCCCTCCCCAGGACTCACTGCCATGTATTCTCCCCTTTCTCCACCCACCTTCCTGGCCCCTTATTGGTCAGAGGGCAGGACTTGCTGATGAATGAACCAATAGTAAAAAAATAAACCTCAGAAAGAACCCCATATTTACCATACATATGTATAGGAAGGCTACTATTGTTTTGTTGATTTTGTTTGTTGCTGCTGCTTTGCTGAATGTATTTATCAGATCTAGGAGTTTTCTGGTGAAATCTTTAGCATCTTTTATGTACAGAAACATGTCGTCTGCAAATTATGAGGCATTGCTGTCTTTATTTCCTATTTATGTTCCTTTGCCTCCTTAATTGTTTTATTGCTCTAGCTATGACTTCAAGTACTGTATTGAACAGGAATGCAGAGAATGAACATCTTTGTCTCATTCCTGACTTTAGTGGAAATGCTTTGCATTTTTCTCAGTTTGGCAAGATGATAACTGTAGGCATGCTGTGTATTGCCTTACTATGTTGAGATATGTCTCCTGTATCCTTAGTTCTAAAATATTTTTATCATGGAGCCATATTAAATTTTCAAGTACTTTTTTTCTGCATCGAATGAGATGATTACGTTGTTTCTGTCCTTGTGTTTGTTTATTTGGTGGGTTACATTTATTGATTTACATATTTTAAACATCCTTGCTTCTCTGGAATTATGCTAACTTGATTATGGTGGATAATCTTTTCAATGTGCTCAAAGTATTTATAGCTTGGACTCTTCATTTTGCCTCCAAAATTCATATGTTAAGAAGCTAGGCCTCTTGTACTATTGAGAGATGATAGAGCTGCAGGAGGCAGATTCTAGAGGAAAGAAGTTAGGTCATTCTCCAGTATTTGGAGACATGATATTGAAGATGTGAGAAACTGAGTCTTGAGCCCCTTTCTCCTCCATTTTGCTTTTGGGCCTCTACAAGGTAAACAGGTTTCTTCTACAGTATATTACTACCATGAGCAATACCCAATTGATCATAAACTGAAATTTCTGAAACTAATAGACAAAATAAGCTGTCCGCATTATTTCAGATTTTGTTGCAAAAATGAAAAACTGACACAATACTCAGAATACCATAATTTCAGATTATATTAAAAACAACTGACACAAGAATCTAAGGAAAATAGATATGTAAGTATAGTTGGAGACTTTAGCATCCATTTCTCAGTAATTTTAAAAACAAAATATGAGTTAGGATGTAGAAAAATCCAGCACCATCCTTGAGCAGCATTTGACTAAACCACAAAACACAAAATACAAATTCTATTCTAGTGTTCACAGAATACATACCAATATAGACGATATTCTGGCCATAAAAATAAACATCAATAAATTTAGAAGCCCTGAAGAGATATAAACAGAATATTTGAAAACTGAGAGAACCAATGGGATTAGTAAGAAAAGTAACAGGAAACCCTTCAAGAACTAGGAAAATAAATATTTATGTAGATATTACATTAGCAAAGATTTAAATCAGTTGTCAGTTTTCTTAAATGTGTCAACATTCTGGACATCTTATTGGGCCCTGTAAAACAATTATATTAACTTTGCACTTCACTTCTGCAACTTCCTCACTTCTCCAAGGTTTCAAGGATTGACAGCAGTTAGAATCTTGCTCTGAATTCAGCTGTGTCTTATGTGAATATTTTAGATTGTTTCATTTACTAACCAGTCTATTAACACAGTCTCCATCTCAGCTGAAGTTTCATCATTCGATCTTCTTTCTGTGCTTACTGGAGAAGCACTTTTGATTTCCTTCAAGAACTTTTAAATTCATGTCTTGGCTATTTGATCAACAAGTATACATGTCACTCTGTCTCAGCTTTTAATATGCCTTGATTACCACACTTAATAATTTCTATTTTTTAGTTTAAAGTAAAAAAATACATCCCTGATACTTTCACTTTCATTGTAGGGTTATTAAATGTACACTTTCGAAGAAGACATATCTGTATTCAGTTGTTTACATCGGAACCTTATCTTTTATTTTCCAGGTATTCTTTTCTACTTAGCTTTATTTGATTTCTTAGATGGGGGATTTATTTTTCATTAGTTTTTGTAAATTCATGGCAACTATCTCATCAAATGTTTATGATGTCTTGTTATCTTTTTCTTATCTTTCTTGCACTCTGATTACACAGTTTGTAGTCATTATATCTACTTTCCACAACTCCTTGATATTTTAAAGTGTATTTAAATCTATCCTTTTTGGTTCTTCAGGTTGGCACATCTCCCAGTTCATTGTTGTTTTGTCAGCTTTACCCAAGCTGCTTTTGTACCCATCAAGAGAAATAATTTTATTTTTGGTTTATATTTCTAAGCGATAGTGTATTGATATTTTTTCTGCTGCTGTGATAGAGTATCTTGACAAAAAGCAACTTAAAGTAGAAAAAGATGTATTTCAGCTTATGATTCCAGAGAATATACACTCCATCATGGAAGGAAGACATAGCAAGAGTCAATGAAAGCACAGCAAGAGGAGCTGAGAGCTGAGTCCTCACATTTTCATCCACACAGGAAGAAGAATGAAAGAACAGGAAGCAGCAGTAAACTCAAAGCTTACTCCCAGTGATTAATATCCTCTAGCAAGGCTTTCTGATCTACAGGTTCCATATATGCCTTAGACAGATCACCAACTCAAGATCAAGTGTTCAAATGCATGATCCTGTTGAGGGCATTTTTCATTCAAGCCACGACATAGAGCAATCACTTGCAGTTCTAGGGTAGTTTCCATTTTTTCCTGAATCTCTCTTTCATATATGTTGTCCTCTTTTTCTACTAGATATTTGCCCTATTAGTCACAATTATTTAAATTTCTTATCACATATTGAGTATCTACATCCAAATCTAGTCTTTAACATTGCTTTTATCTTGGAAACTGTGGTTTTCTTAAAAAAAATTTAAGTGGTTTAATTTTTAAATGAGTAGCAGACACTAATTAGAGAAGAGAACAAGATAAATCACAGTTATGCTTGTGCCCTGTTCATTTCAGCTGTCATCTTGGCATAGCTGATTCAGCTGAGAAGTAAGCAAAACCCAAATGAGGAATTACATAGACCAAATTAGACTGTGGGCAGTTTTTAAACCTACTTATGGACTGGATCATTGAATTCTTATTTAGGGGTTTTGCTTGTTTTAGTTCTTTGTATACTCTAGGCATTAAAAGTTTCAGGTTTTATATTCAGGTGTTCCATTTGGAGTGACTTTGAGCAGACTGAGTGACAGAGGGATAGGGTCTAGTTTCATTCTTCCACATGTGCATATCCATGTTTCCAAGCACCATTTCTTTCCTTTTTTAAACTAATAACTGAGTTTTTGTGTATTTCATACAGGACATCTCTATCCATCTTAATCATCTATATAATCCCTTCCTCCCTGGCACACTTTCATAACACCCCACTGAAATTCATGCATTCTGTCTTTTGTGTTATGGTCTATAGTGTCAAGTGTCAAGGTAGTGTCAGGAGACATTCCTCAGGACAAGTTCATCTACTGTGGTCTAGTCAGTGGATCTGGAGCCACTCATTTAGGAAGATCAGCTCTTCCTCACCCAGCAGTAATCAGTTGCCAATAATTCTGCATCTAAGATTGAAGTATGCTGTCCATTTCCTCAGTTCTCTGATGAGCTTTTTCTGCTTGAGTTTGCATGGGTCTTGTGCATGCTGACACCATTGCTGTAGGTTCGTATGAGCAGGACTCCACAAGCTTGTGGGACCCTATTCTTATATGATCATGCACCTCCTCCTTGTATCTTACAGTCTTTCTGTCCCCCCACTTCCTCAGTGGCCCCTGAGCACTGGGTGGGTATAGTTTAATATAGGAGTCCTGTCCAAGCACCAGCATTCTGCTGATTCTTTATCTCTACACTTTGATCATTTGTGATTCTTTTGTGTTCCTGGCCCTCTGTTGCATGAGGGAGCTTCATGAACGAGAGTTGAGAGATTCACTTTTTTCTTCTTTACCCCTTTTTCTATGTTCTGTGAGCCATAGCTGTAGAGGTTGCATTGTAGATGTGCAGCTTAGGCATGAGCAATTCACAGACAATGTCTCTGTGTGACCAGGTGACCAGCTCTGGTACTTTGTAATAGTCTCCGTATGGATCAAAAGAAGTTTCTTTGATGAGTGATGACTAGGATATTTGTCTGTAAAATATAATACATATTTTGCACATAGTAAGAAACTACATTAGTCTAGAGATGTGACAGGCTTAGTTTTCTGTAAGATCTTTGACCTCTCGAGTTATAGGTATTTTGCTCTGTTTATAGTATCTTGCATGACATTCCTCCCATTGAGTGGATTTTTTAGTCCAACGAGGTTGCTGTTGATTGCTCCCAAGATAGAATTGCCACTACTCCTCAATGTCCTGTGCGGTGCCAGTCATTGCTATGGTTATTGGTGTTGAAGCTGGAACTAGAGTAAAGCATGATTGTTAGCTACCACTTGGGTGCCAAGAGTCGAACATGGGTCCTCTGCAAGAGTAGACAGTGTTCTTCACTGCTAAACCATTTCTACATCCCCCAATGTTCCCTAGTTTACTTTGCTATTAAATTTGCAGGTATTCAGGGGATACCAGAACCTTTTAATACTACTATATAGCATTCCTCATTAGATTCTCTGTAGAATCTAGAAGGCACGACCTCTGTGTTGTCTACCATTTCCCTACGTCACTGTTTTAGTCTAGACTGAGAGCATGGGCGATCAACAGGTGCAGCTCAGCAAAGTCATGGCATCATCGATGATGACTGCATGGAAGTTGCATCATGGAGTCCTGCTGATTGATGCTCTTACTTCCTCTTCAGTGCCAGGTTTATCATCAGCAGCTTTTACTATGCTGGAGCATAATAAAAGTCTTGGGCAGGTCTTGGGGACCTGTCTGTAAGTGATAAGTAGCATTTCCTCAGCATTTCCACTGTTTCTTCATCGCAGACAAACTTTGCCTTCTACTTTGTGACTGGTGGAAGGATGCGTCAGAAATCAACAAGAGTAGATCCATTTTAGCACTGACATATGTACTTGGTTCCATTTCAGAAGGTTTTTGTTTTACCCATCCTCAAAAACAATGGATAATGGCTGTGTTACAGGTTTCATAGCAATTTCTAACCATCTTTCAGATGAAAACTGCTTTTTTCACTCTGTTCTACCAGAAATGATAGGTGTTATAAATGTTGTAAGGGTAAAATGATGTGTAATCTATGATCATAATCCAAGGAAGCAGGTGGAGCTTCTTTTTAATCCAATCTTCGATAGTACCTGGTCATATACTTCCAGGTTGTGACCCTAGAAAATACTCTTTCTGCCCCCAAACTTTGTTATATAGGTTTTTAAATATTACCTTATAATTATCTGGATCTTTTTGTTGTCTGTTTTGATGTTTCCCCTTTCATCTCAGATTGTGTTGATTCGGAGTTGCTCTTTCTTTCTTTTGGCTGACTGGGCCAAGGGTCTATCTTGTTTATCTTATCAAAGAACCATCTCTTGGTCCCATTGATTCTTTGTATTGTTTTCTTTGTTTCTATTTCATTAATTTGCACTCTGATTTTTGTTATTTCTTCTTGTGTGCTGTGTTTGGGTTTCATTTGTTGTTGGTTTCCAAGATTCTTGAGTTGCAATGTTAAGTCATTTATTGGTGCTCTTTTTTATTTTTTAATGTAGGCACATAGAGCTATAAACTTCCCTTTTAGGACTGTTTTAACATGTCCCAGAGGTTTTATTGGGTTGTATTGTCCTTTTTGTTTATTTCCAGGAATACTTTTATTTCTTTTGTAATTTCTGCTTTGACCCATCCGTCATTCAGAAGTGTGCTGTTTAGTCTCCATGAATTTCCAAATTTACTATGGCTTCCCATCTACCTGGGCTCTCCTCTCCCCTAACTTGCCTTGGATTTCTGTGAGCAACCTCCCATACAAATACTGGCAAGTTTTATCCATCCACTGCCTTTCCACAGCTCTCCCACTTGATCAACTCCATCCTCTCCCTGTCCCACTTCCTGTTCTACTTCTAGCCTTGGGCACAGGTCCCCATGTGCCCTCAAAACGCCAGATTCTGAGATTTATCTATTCCAGTCCCACCCACTGGGTCTGGAATCCTTTACTCAGATCAGCTCAGTTTTCCAGTCTAGTTTGTTAGAGAATTCACAGGCTGTCCCCAGCCACAACTTACCTTTGCATTGTTGTGATCTCCCATCTACCTTGGCTGTCCCTTCTCCAAACCTCACTTTGATTTCTGTGAGCAGTCTTCTTCACTGGGGTCCAGACTTTTTCAGACTGATGAGAAAGCCTGAATTCAGCCTCTGCCTAGCAGTTTTCCCACATTGTGCTGTGCCTGCTGGTTAGAGGGTCCCAGACCTTAAAAGAGAGCATGAGAGTATTTGATCTCACTTAGCTTGTTCTTCTGTGGGAACTCTGGAGCAGCTGAACTAGAGTCAGTTGGTCCCTCCAATATAAAAATAAAAAAATAGAACCTGAAGCCTTGACCAACCAGCTTTTTATAGCCAATAAGAAAACAACCAGGCCACATCAAGTAGGCAAACAGAATCCAAGTACTTTGGTCCAGACGCTTCTGCATTTCATAGTTTGTATTGAAAAGTCAGCTGTAATCTGGTAGGTTTTCCTTTTTATGTTACATGTTATCTTCTTTTACAGCTTTCAGAAATCACTCTTTCTTCTGTATGCTTAGGGTTTTTACTATGATATGTAGTTTCTTTTCTAGTCCTGTATATTTGGTGCTTTAAAGTGCTTCTTGTATTTGTATGGGAAGGTGTTTCCTTAATTTGGGGAAATTTTCTTCTATAATCTAGTTGAAGATCTGGTCAATGTCATTTTCCTGGTATTCTTCTCCTTCCTCTATGCCTCTGTGATTTGTTTTTTTTTTTTTTTCTTAATGGGGTCCATTATTTCCTGCATATTTCATTCCTTTATTTTTAAATTTTTATTCATAATCTTTTCTTGAGTGCTCCAGTTCTTCAGCTTTATCATCCAGTCTTGATATTCTTTTTTTCCATTTCATTCCTTCTAATGGTGAGATTTTCTCCCATTCTTTTACATTTGTTTACTGAGTTTTTCTCTTCCTTCTTCATTTCTGCCTCAATTTTCTTTAATATTTCTATTTTTGTGAATTCACTCAGAAATTTATTCCTGTCATCTTCCAGTTCTTTGATTTGTTTGTTTTGATTTGTTTGTGTATAAGCTCTAACAAACTAGACTGAAAATTTGAACTGGTCTGAATAAGTGATTCAGGATGCAGTGGGTGGGTCTGAACTAAGAGATTCGTTTTAGGATCTGGGATTCTGTGGGAAGGAATTAACTTGTGTCCAAGGCTGGCTTATGTATAGACTTTCATACCTTGTATTACATATTTGTAAATTCTTCTGATGGGTTCAAAAAAACCTTTTTGTAATTTTCCTTTTTTTTTCTTTAGCTTTTGTGTGGGAATTTCTTTATTTTAGAAGTTTATTTTTTGTATTCTAAGCAGAAATATAATTCTCTTATAGAATATTATTTCTTATATCTATTTATTTGCAATCGATTCTGTGAATGGAAAATTTTACCTCCACGTTTTATATACCAGAAATCACATCCTGATTTTCATTAGAATCAATAATATTTGATTACATAATACTAGAGTGGAGAATAGCCTTGCCACGTGGTTTGACTGTTGTTCTTGTTTTAGTTCATGTGCGACCATGCTGGTGACCTTTTCATGTTCCAGTGTTGTCTTAGCAGTACTTAGATGGGAATTATACTTAAAAACAATTACATGAAAATAAAAATAGTTCAAACTTCCTAGTTCCTCCTGTAATTTATCCACACTCCAGTCTGCAAAATTGTGTAAGTGGTGTCTCTTCCCATAAGTAATGAACACTCGTAAGAATGTCATCTTTTTATTTAAACAAACTAAGTGATTTGGAATTCTGATGGATTGTTACAAATAAATATTAACAAATCACCTCCATTATAATTAATGCATGGCAGTATCTAACCTGTAAGAAACAAAAAAGGATTTTGATCTGAAAGAAACAATTTTTAATATTCTTTTCAACTTCATTTAGTCTTGTCAGAACAACACATGATAATAAATAGTGATACTTTGACACACAGAAACTCATTATCAGATTGCATTTTAAGGGAAGTACATAACTTATTACTAGCTTATTATTAATGATTTGTTAAGTATGTTTCTATTTCTGTACTTTATTTAGTCTTTCAACTAAGAGTTACTCAGTTTCTCTACCTGGCATGTGATCTATATTAGATACAAAGGATGAAATTCTTTAGAAAATCAGGTATGGTAGCTGTTTGCATTTCAGAGTGTAGCTTGGTAGTGTGGTGGATAACATTTCTAAACGTAAAAAAGTTCATAACAGGGAATATATCTGATCATATGAAAATCAGAAAAGAAACAAGCTTGGTTTTCTTGGATTATTCATTTTTCATTATTCACAAACTAGGAGCAAGATACATTATGGGTTACTCTGAAGGTACTCAGTTTTTGAGGATATGAAAAATACACAAATCAGGAAACACCTCTGAATTTCAATAGTGGGAACAAAAGCCCTTTTAAAATTTAATTTTTAATTTTGATTTTTTCCATAAAGTACATATGAAAATTTGTGATAAATGAGATGGAAAATATCTTTTTTAGGTAGACAATAAGACTGTTAAAATGTTCAAAATCAACCTTGATGTCAAGTAATAATAAGTATGAAAATAAGAATTATAGATATGCAAAATGACATAGCAAGATCTGAAGTGCAATCTCACAGGATTCTACTGCTTAATTTCATTTTTAAGGACTCTGACAAAACGTATGTATTTCCTTTAATTATATAATAAAAAAATTCCCTTAAAGACAAATCAAAAAATGATTCCAGTCTGGAAAGCAGAACTGCTTCTGCTGATTTCTGAAGAAATGTGAAATCAGCATAAATGCCAGAACCAACACAATGTGGGCTTCTTATTTAGCAGCAAAAGAAATATTAATTCTCAATGAAATACATGCTATATTTCCTATACATGCAAATAATTAGTTTCTACATACAAAGAAGTTTATTAACTAGAAAACAATGATATCGGTACTTTTTAAAAGGATCTAATAACAAAGCAGTCACTTTGTATGGTTCAATATGTTCTGATAAGTTGACAAATGACAATAAATAGCAAAAAGTGAGAATAAATTCCATGGTACTGATACCCGACTTAAGTAAAATAAAGCAGAATATTTTGATGAATGCATGTTATATCAGGGGCAGGAGCAGAAAAGGTAATTTAGACAAACTGATGTGAGAAGACATTCAAGAAGATGGCATTTGAATGGTATTTGAGCAGAAATGTAAATGATATTTAAAATCAGGATGTAAGAGGAAGCTCATTCTAGACATTACCAATAAAACATATAAAATGTCTGACGAACATGTGTTTAATACACTGCATTATCTATAAGCTGAACTTAAAATAAATGGATAAAACAAGAGAAAAGCTGCATAAATTATCAAGGAACATACTTTTATATATACAGACTTTTAAATAATTCAAAATACTTTGGTTAGATTCTAATTATTGTTGGATATAATTGAATAGTTTAAAATAATTCATTTTAATTAATACATAAAATTGTTCATATTTGGGCACTACTCTGTAATGTTTCAATACCAGCATATATTATGCAAGAAATAAATTATAATCAGCTCATATATATATATATTCAAACAGCACTGAATACTTTTTATCAGAGAAATGACAATTCTGAGTTGTTTTTTGATCAGCATATTTTTATCAAACATTTAGGATCAGGAATATTATTTGAAGTGAGGAATATAAAATATACATATGGCTTCCTGTGCAAACAATTGAATCTTCTAGCCTTTAAACCTTTTTCAGGGAGTCTCAAGGACCTTGGGATCCTGTATGAAACCACTTGTTTAAACCCTGATACCCTGAGGATGAATTTGGTTTTCTAGGCATGGTATTAGATTCATGATTTTTAAGGAAAACCACTTTAGGATGTTTAACTTGAGTAATTTCTATCTCCTAAACTTCTATTACCAGTGAACTCAAAGTACAATTGGTTCCATAGAAAACTACATCCAAAGACAGCCATTTTATCCTAAGACTATTAAAGCTTTAATTTTAGTAGATACAATAGAAAGTAGTTATTATTAAATGTCTTTCTATATCTAATGTTTTATTCACTTTGATTTAAGAAAAAGCTGTATTCTTTTAGAAACTGGAGATTTTTTTTTAGTTGACTACATAAATTTACCCACAGAGAATCCAGATACTGGTACTTAAAACCCTGTGAAGATATAAGTTCCTCTTCTGTTTTTAGTTTTAAAAATATTCAATACGGACTCTTATGCAAAAAAAAGTTTCAGAATAAAATACAAATGAGCCAAATCCCCACATTAGTATGCTTCTACTGGTTCTTAGATTTTTAAGACAAAATCTTGCTCCACCCCAAGAGTTTTGAATCCTTTTAAAGTATAGAAATAATTCAAATTATATTCCTGCTTGTGTTTGTGTTTTAATAATCTAGGAAGAAAACGAAAAAGAAGAGGAAAATCTTGAAGATAATAACTAGTTGTTTTCCCTGAAGGTATAGAGCAGCTAATATAGTGGAATGAATAAAATATATTCATAATTTCTTCCATTTGTAATTTTATATCTAGCAGAATATTTATGCAACTTCAAAAGACAGTAGATATGAGGTTTAAGAAAATAATGTACTAAATGTAGTTTCCTCTTCTGTCTCATTGCATATCGTTGCAATTTTGCATTATAATTCAATTGTCAGAAATAAATCTTTAGAAAAATATATTTGCTTTCTAGGGGTTAAACAGAAAGCAGTGTATACCAACTGTATTCTTGTAAAACTTGTGGATAAAAAATAGGAGATAGTTCCAGACCTGCTGGTGCCACCCATTTAACATGGTTCAAAAGGCCAGGTTGTTCTCAAAGTTCCCCTAGCAGCTCTGAATCCAGAGATCTTTTTATAATAGATTGTTTTATGAATTTCAGGCCATATATTTAGATTGTACTTAAATCCCCTCACCTATCTACCTTTACTACCACCACCCAATTTCATGTTATATATTTATGTATATATTCACATGTATTTGTGTATACATGTATGTGTGTATGTTTGTGTGTGTGTAACACTTTCATTATAGCCAGTCTTCTGTAATTTTTTCTTACAGGCATTTTTCCTAATAAAATCTCTTTCATACTTGCTAATATTTTAATGTCTGCATTACAAAAAACCGAGACTCATCCTTTCTTGTGCATGTACTGGTTTTTGTACATTAGTTCTAAAAAATCACACCAAGAAACATACATCGTCTTTCTTATGCTCCATTATATTTGCCTTAAGATATTATGTAGAATCTACTCAGATATTATTTTGTCTTTTTTAAATAACATTTTAGTATTACTTTGTGATAGATATTATTTGAATCATAAGGGTTAAAGGCAATTTACCATTTCAACATATTCATTTAGCCCTAAATCAGCAACTAAAAGAATTTGACACATTTTCAGTGCTATTCTAAAAAGGTAGATATGGTGGTCAAATGTGTCTATCTAAATCTGCTTTAGTTTCCTTATATCATCTGAATTTTACCCACAGAGCAACTGTCAAGTTGCTTATATTTTTTGAGGCAGAGACAACACGAGTCTATCTTGTTCTTTCAGGAGCTGTTGACTACTCAGTGTTCACGTGGTGCTTTCCAACCATCTGAAGAGTGGGTTCTGTCAAGGCTACTGGAGATATCAGAGCATGCTAAGTGTTGCTTTTGAAAAATGTTTAAGACCTGTAGTTACAGCAAGAAAGAAGCAGGATATAAGATGGAGAAAGTAGAGAAACAGAATGTGAGAAAAGAAAACTGTGAGAGAACTCAGCCCACTTCCCCCACTTGTGTTTACAAAGATATCATTCAGACATCATTCCCCGCACACTTTAACCAAACGAGAGCCACTTTGCCCTTGAAATAGCATTGAAGTTCTGCAACAGTCTATTACCTTGTCAAATATCCCACTGATTCTGAATTCTGTGTATAGTTTAAAACTTTCCTGTGCTGGAGTTTGCACTGGCCTGTCTTCTTCTAATTAATAAGAGAAAATGTTTTAACTTTCTTGATTGATTCTCAAAGGAATCTTGCTTTGAGATGACTGTGATCTCTTAATGCTTCAGTATGTGTAACCTCTTTTACAAAATCCCCTTAAAACCTAGAAACTGTGCTATACTTGTATATATTGATTGCTATAGTTTGATCATAGGAGTTAAACTAACCCTGTGTAGATCTGTACAGTGACATAGCTTACAATAATTAAACTTTAAACTTGAGTATCTACTTTTAAAAAGAAAAATGAGGTCAGATTAACCCCTGCACTTAAGAGGCTGAGACAGGCTCTGTGAGATTTAGGCCATGCTGGTCTACATAGTATGTTTCAGGTCAGTTGTGGCTACAGGGAGATTCTGTCTCAAAAATAAAAGGATGAGAGAGAGAGAGAGAGAGAGAGAGAGAGAGAGAGAGAGAGAGAGAGAGAGAAAGAGATGTATTTAGGATTTCATATCAAGTTTTATCCCTTTGAACCTGAGACTTTTCTCAGTAAATTAATTAATGAAGCATAGATTGTTTGTAGCCAGTTTTCTTTTTATTAACATTTTGAAATCATCTGACATTGTAGAACGAATAGCAACTTTGACAGGAGGTCTGGTCACCAATAATATGAGTTACTTGCATACCCTAAGGCTAGATTTTATTCTGAGCAGCAGCATTTGGAGACAGAATAACTCTTCTCTAAGGTCTCTTTCAGCTGTTAAAATCTGATTATAAACTGTTATCTTTAGATATGATTTGTTGTTAGTTGTTAATATATAAAATAGATATAATTATATAATATGGAAAAGAGTTTTAAAAAGGAGACTTTTAAAGTAATTTTTAAAAATACAATCCAAACTCTTTGCCAAGTAGTTGCAGGATGACAAATATACCATTTAAACTTTACATCCTTGTCTATAAAATGTAGGCAAATTTCAAACTATTGTTGCTAGAGTTGAAAACATGCTTTACAGAAAGTATTCTATAAATAGAAGTCCATGTAGAACTGGAGGCTTTTGAGTATTAAGTAAATAAAAATACTTTGATATGCATCAAATCTCTACTTTGACCATAGTTCCAATTTTCTTTGTATGTTTATAACTATGGAAATTGGGAAACAAATCAAGAAGCTCACATTTTTCCTTAATTTTTTTTGAATGTTGGATGAGTTTCATCTGTTTGCATTTTGATTTCCTAAAAATGAAATTTAAAAGAAAAAAAGAGTATCCATTTTCTTACTACTCATTAATTCATTTTACTATTCTTTAAAAAGCCTACCTCTTACCCACTTGCAGTTGTTCTCATAATTTCTTCTACTCTAATCCCATTTCCTTCATACGGTCCAGCAGTTTTCCTGCCTCATGATTGTATTCAGTTCTGACTAAACACCCCATCTTTTCATTGATACCATTAGTTACAAATTAATTGTGATATGAGCCTATTTTGTTCCTAACAACCTCTAAAGGTCCATTCTTTCATAGTTTAGTAATCTAATTTTCAAAAGTATTTATTAGATGTCTTATAAATTATATGTCCAGATCTTAAAAATTACTAGTATGTGAGCACAGTCTTTGGAATATTTCTTGATTAACATTTGAATTTTAGAGTTTTAGTAATACTGCAAAAATAGATAAACACACTTACAGCTGGGGAATTCTATTGACTGCTTTTCTTCTTTGGAGTCTTTTCTGGTACCTTCCAACACTATGAGAGCTATTCCTCAGGAAAAAGGTTTCCAGGTTAGTTCCAGCTCCATTCCTTCAAGCCCTATGTCCAAAGTATGTGGTGTCTTCAGCAATAGGGTCTACACTTTCAAGCTCTGCAAGGCAACAAGGGAGATGCTGATAGCACATATTGTTTGGGAAAACTCTTGGGCTACCTGAACCAACAACTCAAAAAGAGATTTCACTTGTCTAACACTGGGATTTTTGCTTGATAGACTTTAGTTTTCCACACACACATATATATTATATATGCATTTTAATTAAGCTTATATAATGATGTTTCCCTGTGGGTTTTCAGACCCCTTTACTATTCTTTATCACTTCTTCCCTCTCCCTCTGCCTTTCCGTCTCTCCTCTACCCAGGCTCCCTACGTGCTCTATTTTCTGTGCCTGTGTTCTATTATCGCACTCTCTAGAGCTCCTTCTTCCTCCCTGTCCCGGTGGTCCAGCTCTACTTTCTTGGATTCTGATGTCAGTTCAGTTTATACACTAACATCTAAAGATTCAGAACTGGGATCTCTATGAGACCAATGAGGTATTTGTTTTTCTGGGTTGCAGTTACCTCACTCAGAACGTTTTCCAGTTCCATTCATTTGCTTGGAAATTGCACAACTTCATTTTCATTTACAGCTAAATAGAATCCAGTGTAGAATCCTGCTATATTCTCATTATCCATCATCAATAGGACATTTAGTTTGCTTGAATTTCTTAAGTACCATGAAAAGAATAGCAGTGAACATGGCTGACACTTATCTCTGTAGTAGGGTATCAAGTCTTTTGAGTAAATGCCAAGGAGCGATACCACTGGTCATTTTAGCTTCTTGAGAAGGTAGATTTCCGTAGTTGCTGAGTCACTGTGCAATTGCACCAGATGTAAATGAAGGTTTCCCCTCCTTGTATACTGGCTAAAACTGGCCAGGTTTTTTTTTTCTTTTTCCTTTTTGGAAAATATTTTTATACAATTTCGTATATTTTGATCACTTTCAGACACAACCTCCTATTTCCATCCCCAGTATACAAGTTTCCACTAAATCCATGCCCGCTGTTACTATTTTTAAGGCCTATTGAGTCTAATTTGTGAACCTAAATGCTCATGGCTGTGGGTACAATCCTTGGAGCCCAGATAAATGACCCATGAGTCACACCCATAAAGAAAAATATGACTTTCCCTCTCCAAGCAGCTATCCATTGTCAAGAGTTCCTAAGTTAGGAATGGGACTTCTTGCCCACCTCCCAGACTCTATGCTGGAACTTTTTCTGGCTTGAGCTTGGATAGGTCATGCGCATGCTTTCACAAGTATTGTGCATTCCTATGTGTAAGAGTCCTGCTGTCAGTCCTGCTGTCTGGATAACACTGTTTCCTTGCAGTTGTCCAACACTTCTGGCTCTTAAAATCTCTGGTTACCCCCTTCTACAGTGATCCTAAGCTTTAAGGGAAGGCATGTTATAGGTGTCCCATTTAGACGTAAGCACCCCAAAGTCTCTTATTCTCTGCCTGTAGATCAGATGTGGGTCTCTGTGTCAATGGCCATTGGTTGCAAGTTTACGTGGTAAGAGTTCACAGATATATTAAGCTATGGGTATAATCATAAGTAATTGGGAGACAGTTTAATACCATGTTTTATTAACAGAATAATAGTAGTTGATTCTCCCCTATATCCTGTGACCTGTCTAGGCACAGGCTCTTGACCCTGGTTGCAGACACTGCTGTACCTATGGGATCCATTCTGTTAAGCAGGCCTCAAGTCCAATTAGATATTTGGTTACTCACATATGGCACTTGTGCCACGATTGCACCAGTGGCTATAACTTGCCAGGTCAGTAGTTGTTATAGAAGCAGTATTCAAGCTGAGTAAGGTTGATGATTACTTTTCTCTTCCAGTAGCATGTGTAGCACCACCAGCATAATAAAAGCCAGTCAGTACAGTCAGTACTAGTTTGTCTATTTGTTGTTGCTGCCCGCTGCCTGCCGTGGCTTATGTGTGTAGGGTTTTACCTTAAAGTTCTAGTGGTTAAACAAGAGGAATGGAAATAGCTAGCTTTCTTTGGAACACTCTGGTTAACAACTCCAAAAGATGATCCATTCCTGGCATTTGACTTTTTATTGATCAGCTTGTGGCTTCTGGTAGTTCATTATCCCCCATTATAGAGTAACTCCATTTAAACACTTTTGATGCTACATGTTTATGTATTTAGTATTTATTTTTTTTTTCTATTCATTCAGTTAGCTAGCTATCATTTTTTAAGACTCGGCATCCCCATAGTCTCAACTGGCTGGAAACTCACTATGTAGACCAGGCTAGTCTCAGTCTCCTGAGTGCTGGGATTAAAGGCATGCACCCCCTCCTTCTCCCCCCCCCCCCCAGTTTTTAGTTGTTTTCTTGGTTTTAGCATTTTGAATTAGGGTAAAATTAAATCTTAAACTAGTTTTAATTTGATTTTCTCTAATTGCCATGGATGTTGAGCATCATGTAAAATATTTCTCAGCCGTTTCCTTTTAGTCTTCTGTTCAGATATATATAGCCAGTTTTTAAATTGTGTCATTTGATTTTATAATTCTTAGATTTAAAAAATTCTTTTTAAATAGTTTTACATATTTCACACAATAGCAATCAAGTTTAGACTAGCTCCACCATCCATTCTCCTCCCTACCCCCCATCAGACCTCATGTATTCCATCATATATGTGAAGCCAAATCTAGTCAAGCTTTAGTGCCCACATGTCCTTAAGTGCAAATTCATCTACTGGAGTTTGGTCAGGTTATCTAGATTATAAATATGGCATACTCTCCCTCTCCCAGTAATACTCACTCTCCAATAGTTTTCAGTCTAAGTCTGGTCCATGAGTTCTTTATATATTTCAGATATTAATCATCTACCAAATATATAGCTGACAAGGAATCTCTTCCTCTCTATGGGCTTCCTCTTCATTCAGCTGATTGCTTCCTTCAGTGTACAGAAAGATTTTAGCTTAATGAGGTCCCATTTGTCAATTGTTGGCCTTAATATCTGAGAAAATAGAGTCAGATTCAAAAAATCTTTTTTTTTCAGCTTATTTCTTGTAGGGACCTGTTCATGTTCTTTTGAAACAGTCTCAGTGATTTAGATTTAACACTGAAATCTTTAGTCCATTTGAAGGTGATTTTTGTACAAGGTGACAGATATGGATCCAATTTCATTATTCTTCCTGTGGACATCCAAATTTCCCAGCAACATTTTTTGAAGATTCTTTCTTCCAGAGTGTACATTTAACAATTGTTTGATAGGATCTAATATGTGCACTGATGTTTGGGTCTTCTGTTTTGATCCATTGAGTTACATGCACCCCCCTTATTTTATTTTATTTTGGTCTTTTTGCTACATGGTATCCCTGTAGCCAAAGCTGGCCTGAATCTCACTATATAGACAAGACTGACTTCCATCTCACAGAGATCCACACGCCTCTGTGTGCTGAGTGCTGGGATTAAAGTTGTACACCACCAAACCCAGAAACGTTTGTTTTATGCAAGCAACAGGCTGGATTTCTTTTTTTTTTTTTTTTCACTACTATGGCTCTATAATATAACTTGAAAATTGATATGGTAATTCTTCCTGCAATTATCTGTTTGCTTAGAATTGTTTGGGTTATCCAAGGTCTTTAGTGTTTCCATATGAATTTAGGATTTTTTCCTTCTATTTCTGTGAAAAATGTCATGAAAATTTTTATTGGGATTTCATTGAATTTGTAAAATGCTTGTATTAAGAAGGTCATTTTCATAATATTAGTTCTATCAGTCCATGAGCATGGCAGGTCTTTCTGTCTTCTAATGACTTCCTCATTCTCATTTTTCAAAATGAAATGTTTTTTAAAGAGGTAATTAACCTCCTTGGTTGTGTGTATTCCCAAATTTATTTTATTGTATTTTATTCTTTTCTGTGGCTTTTTCATCATGCTTGCTAATAGGATATTAGGATACGGAAAGACTACTATTTTGTTTAGTTTTATGCAATGCTCACAGAAATCAGAAGATGGCGTCAATCTCCTGGAACTGGAGTTAAAGATGGTCTCTAGTCATCATGTAGCTACTGGGAATTGAACCTGGGTCCTCTGCAAGAGTATTCAGTGTTCTTATCTGCCGAGCCATCTCCAGTCCCTAAAAAACAATACTTAAAAAATGGATAGTAAAGGAGGGAGTTCCTGACTTGTAGCATAAATGCAGATAAATATCTGTAGCTGGAAAGGTCTTAAACCCCAGAGGAAGTCTAGTACTGCCACATTCCTAAACCAATACAATTCCTAACTGTATTCTAAATAATTATGCTTATATCCACAAACAAGTAGAGGTCTCACCACTTATCAAAGATGCTTATTTTTTCCAACGAATTGAAACTGTTTAAAAAGTTTCATAACTGCTAAAAATACAACGAGTAAGTAGCCATGAGGTGCCCAGACCCAAGTGATACATCTACAATGAAACCCTCTACTCAAGGCTCCTGTAATATTGCATAAGAGGGAGTGGAATGATTATAAAAGCCAGAGAATCAGGGCACCTGCTGCTAGATATGATATTTTAGACACGAGAGGGAAACTGTTCACATTAAATCTCAACAATATCATTGCCTAAATAGGATTTTCATCATGACAATACCCGTTGACAGACCATTTGTTTTATTCTGTGATTTGCAAAATATTATTTTTATTTTCAAGTTTCATCATTGGGAAATCTTTTAGGTTTGTTCTAATGACCTTTGGGTAGAATGCAGTCATTTCTAGAACTTTCTTATCTTCTGAAATGACAAGTGTGGCAGAGTATCCACTGCTTCCCCAAAGAGCCCTAAGCCTTTCGCAGCATATTGGTATTTAGAAACCAATATCCAAATGCCAAGCGTGTTCATTTACATGGAAGTGTCATTGTTTCCAGATCTTCTTGTTAGATGAATACTGACATGCATTCACATATATTTGTTCCTGTTTATATATATATATATATATATATATATATGCAGACATGTATATATGTATGTATATAAATTTCTTGCTTGAAAATCACAAGTTCTTATCAATACCTGTAATGTTGAGTCAACATCACTTCTACATTGATTTTAACCTGGATGAACTTGCACTGACTGAGAGATGTCTGAGGATAGTAGCTTGACTACTAGTAGGCCTTAAATGTCAGAATGCATGAAATTCAGAGGCAGGTTGGGATATGGGAGAATTTTGATACGGAAGAGGGTATAAAGATGATCTATTGTCCTGTGAGAAAAAAATTTAAAATAATATCCTTATGTTTTTATAGAGCTATTCTTTCTCCTTTAGATTTATTGAAATCTACTGGTTTCAAATTTTCTTAGACTACTTGGCTTATTTTTCATTGCCTTTTGTTCAACTTCTGTTGATGGTAATAGAGTTAGACATATTTATTGTTGTTTGCATTCAGTTTCCCTTCTTATATTAATTTTTAATGACTCACAGTAAAATATACTAGTGTAGAACTGTTCATGCCTTAACAAATGCATTGTGTTTTGTGCTGTAACTGTAACCATGAATATAAAATATGCCAAAAATTTCCTCATGCTTCTTATTTGTGATCTACCCTTCCCAGTAACCCTGAGGAAGCACTGAGCTAATTTCTATCTCTCTAGTTTTGCTTTAGGAAGGTTCTTTAAATGCAATCATATATTCCAGAGCCTCATTTCATGTTGTGAATCTGGCTTTGTTCACTTTTCAAACTGAGTTTGTGATTCATCTCTGTTATTGCATCACACACCAATTTATTTCATTATTTACTGAATAATATTCTATTGTCTATGTCTATATACTTATCTATTCATTGAGCTGTTCATAGTTTGTGATAATTGCTAAATAAAAGCTGCTATAAATATTAACATTTATTTGTATATAAAAATCTTATTTTTATTGAGAAAACACCTGAAAGTTATGCCACTGGATCAAAGGATATATACACATGTATAAATTTGTGGGAGACTGATGGTAAGCTTTCCAACATTGTTGTGTTAATCTTGTTGCATTCAACAATGTGTAAATGTTTATCTATCTCAATTTCTTCTGTTTTTGATATTTTAATTGTATTTGTTATTAATATGTATAATTTATGAATGGAGATATAACAAGGTGGGTTCAGTTTGTATTTTCCTGATTAACAATACTGTGCTTTTGGCATGTATATAGTTTCTATGTATAAATATTGTTGGGTAAAATTGTCCATTCAGATCATTTTCAATTTTAAATTATTTATTTTTTAAAAGATTTTTTTAATCTTTATGTAGTTTAGATACAGGGTCTTTGTCACAAATATGATATCTGGTAAACTTTTTTTATGAACTGTGGCTTTTCATTCTTTAACTATGGAATTTGCATGCACAGAAACCGGGAGAGTCTTCTAAGTCTTTCTAAAGCATATGTACAAGATGTCCAGAGTTACCAGTACATATATGTTTGTATGCTCACACAAGTTCACTAATTATGTTGAGTGGTTCTTCAAATAAGTCTTAGTAATGTTCCACAACAGTGGACTGGAGAGATATCCAGGCAATTAAGAGCACTGGCTGCTCTTGCAGAGGAGCTGGGTTCAATTCCCAACAGCCAGCTAGCAACTGTCTGTAACTCTAGTTCCAGAGTAATCGAACATCCTCTTCTGACCTCTCTGGGCAATACAGAACATTGGTACATGTACACACATACAGGCCATACACTCATACACATAAAATTAAAAAAATATAAAAATATAAGTAAATAAATAAATATTTTTAAAAAGACTTTCCTAAAAGAGAAGGAGCCTGCAGTGATTTCCCAGTAGCTTCTCTCCTGACTCTTCAACTCTGAGCTCATGAAAGGCAAAGTGGCAAGGGAAAGAAGAGACCAGCACAATCCCTTATGAAGAAGCAGGTGACACCCAACATTTCCCAGTGGTTAAATGTCAGTACCAGAAAACAAAACAAAACAAAAAAACCAAAAGACTTGGTCACTGCATTGTACTATATTCCAACAAAGTGCAAACTTCTCTAAGTTTCCATCAAATGAACAAATGTTTAAAATCCATGTGTGATGAGAAAATTAATAGAAGCATCTACATTTTAAGCAGTGAAGAGGGAATAGCTGAATACAATTTAAATAGACAGTAGAAAGTGAAATGAATGTCTTTATGAATGCATATAATGTATAATCATGCTCTATAAATTCTTTATACTAGTGCAATCACCATAAATATTTCAACATTCTTTTTTAAAAAATATTTCATTGATTGTTTTTATTTTTGTATGAGTTCATTGTCTGCATCCTTATTATGCAATGCCCGTGTAGGTCAGAAGAGGGTGTCAGATCCCTGGAACTATAGTTAGACTGTTGTTAGCTGCCATGTGAGGACTGGGAATTGAACCCCAATACTCTGCATGAGCAACCAGTGCTTTTTTAACTGAATAGCCATCTCTCCAACTTACAATGTCCTTTTAAAAAAGAGTATACTGTAAGTTCATCTCAACCCCATTGCATAATTTTTATCTGTAGCTGTCATAAGAAATTATAAAGGGTGATCTTCTTATCTGTGTCATTTTAAAGGAGTTCTTAAAGAAAAATTTCTATAGTGGAAGTATAGAGGCAAAAGTTTTATGCATTTGTAGTTAGAGGCAATGCAATATTGTTCTTTAAATGCTAGTGATTTCCATTTATATCCATTTAAAAATGACTTTAATTTTTGTATGATTTAAAATCATTTCATACATAAGTCTCATTCTTATACCACTCAGTTTCCCCCTATGCATTCCTCCCATGTACCTCATCATCCCCTTTCTATTTTATATGTTTACATTTGATAACTTGGGATTAGATAATTTATCATGGAGCTTGTACCCAGAGAAAATTGATTCTCCCTCTTTGAAAAAGCAGAATTACTCATTTTAAAGCTGCAGCACCATAAACTATCTTTGATCTAAGAAATTGCATAGTAGATGCCATTTTGAAAGTTTCTATCTAGAAAACATAAAACCTCCAAACCAAAGAGAAGAGAAGTGATGAAATGTTGGAACCCAAACAACTGAGGAGGTCTGAGGACAAGATTAAAATGTGTTATATTTCCAGACCCTTGTTAGTTGAATTAATGTAAAATTTCCCAACTCATATGGATCTTTACAAATAAATTATCAATAGGCATTTGCATACTACTATGTCTTATAGAATCTATGCAGATCCCAAAAGAAGCCTCTTGTTTTTGCTAAATATTAAATGATTTTCTTCTTTCTTTATTTCTGTCATTCATTCATTCATTTTTTCTTTGAGACAGGCTCTTTCTCTGCAACTTTGGCCTGGATCTCATTTTGTACTCCAGGCTGGCCTGGCATCATGGAAATCTACCTTTGTCTGCCTCTTGAGTGCTGGAATTAAAATGTGTGTGTTACCATGCCTGGTCTGATTTCCTTTTTTCTTGAAAACAGAAGTCTTTCTTGCTGTCTTTCAAGAATTCCCTTTCCTTCTCTTTTATTTATACAATTTGTTTTTACCCAATGCAAACCTTTAGCTCCACAATTGGGCATACAATTATAATTGCTAAAAAAAAGCCCAACCTTGTCCAAATTTTAATAAACCTGATTCCACTTAGACCTTTCAGGGATAACTATCCTCAGTCCAAGACATTTTCTTGAACAGCAGTAACAGAAATATATAAATCTTTGTTTTTCTCACAAATTGTGGATATGGTACTGGAGAACAGGATTTCTTCATATTGCAATATGCTGTCTGAAAATGAAAAAAAAAATCACAGAGACGAATGAATCAGAGTTGGGAAGAAAAATGACTAGAGCCTCTGCATTCAGCTGGAAGTTTTCATTTTTGAATGACAATAATTTTAAAGTTACTGAAATTTGTTTGTCTTGAATTTTTTGTCATTTGCCACTGACTATTTTGATCAGAACATACCATTCCTGGGTATATAATCGAAATGGGTTTCAAGCTGTTTGGATCACAAAGATATATAGTTTGGGATGTGGGCAGGATTGTGTGTTTTCTTCACAATATATTTTTTTTTAGAATTAAATGAGTGAATATTCTTGCAGTGTTTCTTGTCTCTGGTATAGGTAGAATATAGTTTTATCAACAATGTTTTTAAAGGAATATTCTCTCTCTCTCTCTCTGTCTCTCTCTCTCTCTGTCTCTCTCTCTCTCTCGGATTTTCAGATGACCTTTCTTACCCTCTCCTGGAAATGAAGAAACACCAAAGCTGATAATTTGAGTCTTAACGATACTGTAGAACTGTCAGCTGGACTCATATCCATCGTGTCAGCCAACTTTCAGGTTAGACTGAGAAATTATACTAAAATACTTAGTTTTGCCAAATTCTGCAGAAAAAATCCACATTATCTATCTATCTATCTATCTATCTATCTATCTATCTATCTATCATCTATCTATCTATCTATCTATATACATATATGCATACAGTTAAGTGCAAGTCTCATGTAAGAAGGCGTCACATTTTCTTTTTATTACATTTTATCTTTTTATAGAATCATTCCAATTATTGATGGTACTTTGGCATTTACTATTGGTATTTTAGTAGCTTTTGTGTGTATGTGTGTGTGTGTGTGTGTGTGTGGTGTGTATGTATGTATTTAAGAAAAGTTTAGGATAATAAAATATATAAATTGAATACTAACTACAGAGATATAGAGAAGGCCCAGTACTTGATGCTCTTCAAGTCAGAATGCAATTTAGAACCTTCTCATAAAACTTATGGTCATATACTTTCCATGTGATCATCATCAGAGTTTTTCTTGAATTTGTTTCATTGTTTTTACTGCTGAATGACAGCTATGCCAGGCTATGGTAAAACTGTGCTCAGGAGGCATGAATGTGAGGCCCATAAAAGTAATGGGCAAAGAAAAAATAGGAGGCACTTATTCGTTTCCAAAATGGAACACAGGATGAACATTTGGTACAATATGTGGAAACGTTATAACTGCTATTTCTAAATTCTAAAATATCACCTGTTCTGTACCTCCACCTTGGTGCTCTTGCTCCTGACAAACTGTCAGGCCTTGTGACAGAGATATAGAAAACATCTGCCACATCCTTTGAGTCAGTAAAAACAACCATTTAAAGAAAAAAAAAGGAAATGAAAAATAATGAGCAGTGATGATTGTTTTTCCCTCCATTATCTTCTGCTTTAAATTTTATTTCACTTTGATCTCAGGTAGGTTGCGTGTTATAAGAAGCAATACCGTTTACCTTATGAACTAACGGGGCTGCACCTGCCAGCGACCACAGCCAAGGCAGGCAGACCCAGGCCCATATCAACTGCTCTCTGACAATCACAGTGTCAAAGCGTTATTTTATCTTGGACTTGCTCACCCAAAAGAATAGTTTTTTGGTCCTTTTAATGGAAGTCATGATTTGTGTGCTGTAAGATCTTTATATAATACATTGCCGATGTAAAACTTATGTAAACTAAATTGCAAATTAAAATCATTAAAGGGGACATTTTCACAGATGTACTTAAAACACTGTATTAATTTTTACTGTTTAATAATTTGTATTACATTTATGAGGATTTAAGTAGTAGAAATATCATAGGTGAGAAAAATCACAAAATTGAGAGAGGGATGCCTTTATACTGCTTAATATATCATTTCTCTATATTTCTTATTCTATCTAGTTTGAGAGTATTTAAGAGTTAAGCCATAAAGGAACAATTTGAGATTTTTCCATAAACAAATAGCAATATCTCCATTTGGAGTTGGAGTACCTGCGTAGTTGGTTTATATCAACATAGGCCTGAGAAACTGGCCCTAAACAAAATGATTAAGGGAAAACAATGTTTTCACTTCCCCAGCTGGCCTGAGTTTCACTTATTACTTAAATTCATGAAGAGGAGGCTCTTAAGTTGACATTCTGAATATTCTATTCCTGCTAAAAGATGTTGCTATTGACAAAATGTCCAGGTCTTCTACAGTCTATGAATAATCTTTTATGAGGGTTTTGTTATTTATAGAAAAACTCCTTCATATAAAACTTCATATGTCTAATGAGGATAAAGAATTAGAGAGAGAGAGAGAGAGAGAAAGAGAAAGAGAGACAGAGACAGAGACAGAGAAAGAGAGATTTACTTTACTTTGTCATCTCTAGTCTCTAACCAGGAAGGAAATAAAATGATTATACTGGGCAATGTTATGTTTTGAAACTACAAACAAAGGAACACAAAATAAATACCAATGCAATTAGTATCTGCCTATGTGATACATAGACTATATGGGTATTTAGAATTTTTTTTTTCTCAAATAAATATCAACACCTGAAAATTTGTGAAAGAAATAAGCTTATTTTCTATAATTATATAAGAAGATGAGTCCAAGTTATAAAGTAAAAGTGATTTTACTTAGAAAGAATTCCATTAAGTTTTCAACAGAATTTTAAATATAAAAAACAAGATTTATCATAGAAGAATTTTTCATATGCTGAAGGATCAGTCTTCAGAATAAAAATGCCACATGGATTCTTATACGGAGCATGTTTTTTTCTCTGTCATGAAAATACAAACTTCTAATGTCTACTGAATACTTAGCATGAATACATTATCATTTAATCTCTTCTAAACCATCCCTTTTGATCCTCACAAATCCTGCCTGTTTAAACAGATGTGTTGAATAAGAAAATGAATAAATATTGTTCATAAGGAAAAGGGAGGCTCAGGACAGGATAGTGACTCCAAATCTTGAGTCACGTCCTGGGGGATGTGATGCCTTGAGAGCTGCTGTGACTTTAGGTATGGGATCACAGACTCCATGAGGCCATGTAGTAACACATTTTGCCATGTCCTTTCCGTATTGATCTCCTCCATTGATCACCATAAAATACATTTTTGCAGTTCCTGATAGATAAAATACAGATGTTTAAATTAGCATTATATGAGATTGCTTTACATTCTTTATATTTAAAATTGTGAGATATACAATGTCTGGTTTATGTTGAGGAAGCTTGGTTAAAATTTTTCAGTTAACCAACATTCTTTGGAGATGTTATTGAAGGATAATTGTAATATGTGATAAACTTTAAGACTTTATTATTTTTTCCATTACTGCAGAGTTTACAATATATGGCATTTAGAGTTGGTTGATATTTGCATAGTAAATGAGTGACAGGTATGGTGAAATAGATAATCTTTAATTTTTGAGACTTATTTATTTTTATTACATGTGCTCCAGGAGACTAGAAGAGGGCATTGAATCTATGAGCCACCATGTAGTTTCTTCTTCAAGAGTAGCAAGTGCTCCTTATCACTTTGCTGTCTCATGAGTCCAATAACAGCTTTCTTATAACTACAGTTAACTAAGTACTTTTCTGAATTCTTTGTATATATTAGCGCTCCACATTTCTGAAACATTTCTGCGGAACAGGTACAATCACAGACCCAATGTCAGAGAGTAGATAGAATTTCCTGTGACTTTTCATACATCTTGTGTTTTACGTGCCACAGAAATGTTACTGACTTTAATATCTGTATTGATATTAAATACCATATGTAGCTATTTGTAGCCAGTATGCTGTATTGTGATTAAGAACAATATTTCAAGATTAATGAAGCTAGTGATAAAGACTTAACACAAATTTTACCATTTAAGTTATAGTTGAGTATTGTACTATTGAAGATTTTCTGGTGGCATTGTCTAATACCCAAGCTCATGTGTATGTTTGCCTTCAGGCACACAAGTACCCTGAGGTCATCATTATGATAGTGTTGCATAAGGACAGCAATGATTCTCGAGCCTGCATGACTCTCCTACTTTTTGTACTGAAGGCCTATATCCTGGTATTTTCTTTAATTGTAAGCTATCTGGGAATGTCTTACTCTTTGTTATACAATTGTTTTGTTTGTGATGTCATTGCCTCTTAAATTATGAGGGAAATTTTTGATTGACAAAGTGCAGTTATTTGCCTTCGAGTATAAAATTGATGGGGAGAAATTGTTCAGATAAAGATTGTGTAGCTGATTATCACTCAGGAAGAGGGCATAGGAGAGTCAAAACAGAGAGCTTCGGAATTCCTGAAGGAACACTGAGATCTTTGTGAGGTCTCTGTGCGTCCTGATGTACCATCTTCAGGCAGGTATTTTCAGAAATGCTTCACATATATGTCTTGTTCTCCAACTTTCTCATTTTCAGTCTTAAGGATTTCCAAACAAGTTCAGTGTCCCTACTCTAGGTATTCAATGCTTCTCCTAACTAAACGTAAGTATCCGTTGTGTGGATTATGCTTTTCCTTAAGCCTGATCCCAAGTCTTCATACAAGTAGTTCAGATCACAGGGCTTGACCACAGCAATGCCATAGTTAACTCTCCTCTCTCTCTCTCTCTCTTCATTGTATTTAAAATCTCCTTATATAGCCCTAACTGGACTAAAACTCACTATGTAGACCAGGATGATCTTGAACTCACAGAGATATGCAATGTGACCGCTTCTGCCTTCCTAGGGTGAGGATTAGAGGTCTACACCACAATGGCAGGCACATGTTCTTCTAATGTGACATTTTTCAAACTACACTAAGAAGTTATGCACTTGCTTGTTTAGGCTGTATGATGTCAAATATTAATGAAGTATTAATGATTTTAATACTTTATTATTATAAAAAATAAAACACGTTATTAGGCAACATTTTTGTCAACAAAATAGAATTCTTGTTCAAGAATGTTGAAAGGAGTGTTTCAAGCCTGAAATCAATAAAAACAGAAAAACATGAAAGATGACTAATGAGAAAAATCAAGCCTTCCGCACTTTGATGAATGCCATCAGAATGTGTCAAAACTTGCAATGCAAGTTTAAAGTAGCATGAAACACGAAGGGAAACTAATTAGAGGAAAAAATTACCACAAGCACATAGCAACTTGGAAATGGCTCATAAGATAATTACACTGAGTACTCAAACACTGAATATCTAAACTTTATGGGACTTGTTTTACCAGCTGCCTAAGGTGACTCCAAAGTCATAGGTATACAGTTAGACACATGCTGGAATAATAGCATGTACAAGAATGACGTTTGTTTATTTATCAGTAAATTCCATTAGCTATCACATACAGATTATTATCCTTCCCTGGAAATTCTTAGAGGATAAATGAATTCAGCTGTCTGTGTTTAGCACTCTATTTCCAGAATCTTTCGTTAAACTCAAGAGGCCTAGAACCTAGAGTTAGAATACAGTCTTTTGTGTGTGTGTGTGTGTGTGTGTGTGTGTGTGTGTGTGTGTGTGTGTGTGTTTGGTTGAAGATGTGTTATAATTCTCTGCACCATAAGAATGTAGCCTGCTTTCTTTTGCTTCCTCATTAGAAACTGTAGCAGGAATGAGAGATATGGAGGGCAGAATCCTTAGGTGTGAAAAACCCAAAACATAATAACTTTGGAACTTCTTAGGCTATCAACATGAAAAATAATTCCATATTTAACTTCCTGCTTGAAAAGGGAACTTCCTAATGAAAGTTTGAAAAAGATGTTCAATACTTCAGAAGGATTAAAAGTTAAGAATATTTAGTATCAAAGAGAAATGATTGGTGTGTGAAAATAGGATCCTTTCAGACAATCTCAGAAGAAGCCAGAAACAGAGATGAACTAGCCAAGAAAGAACTGAATAAGAAAATTTGTCTAATGAATTGAGTCACTGAGAAATGTTTGAAAATAATATGCATGAATATTATTTAAATATTTAATATGGAATTAAGAATGGCATTTTTTCAGAGGCACATTTTAATATTTTTGCGTGTATATTTTATACCATTCAAGATAAAAATCTTCATCTGCTCAAATATATATCATTTCTTTCTCAATAAAATTATCCTGCATCCTTTCTTCTATCTTGTTGAAATATGCAGCAAATTATTGCTATAGACAGTAGCCTTACTGTGAAGATGTATACCGGAACTGTTACTGTAGGTATAGATTCATACCCAGTGGTCCTTCCTACTCCCCCCGCCAGCTGCTTCCTCCCTTCATTCTCCAGCCCCTGATACCCAGTGTTTTGTCACATTGATTGAAAGCAAACTACTCTATCACCAAAACCAACTTGGGGAAGAAAGGTTATGTTTAGCTTATAACTCCAAGGTTACACCTCAGGGCAGGAACCTGGAGGCAGGAGGCCATGGAGGAATGCTGCTTACTAGCTTGCTCCCCTGGACCATGCTCAACCTGCTTCTTGTATAGTACAAGACCAACTGCCCAGGGGTAACACCACCCAAAGTGGGCTGGGTCCTCCTATATCACTCAGCAATCAAGAAAATGCCCCACAGACATGGCCGCAGGCCAGTCCAGTGGAGGGAATCCCCAGTAGAAGCTCCCTCAACCCAGGGGGGTCAAGTTGAAAAATAAAGCTACCCAGCACACACAGCATACAAGGTAAATTTAGTTCATTATTTCATTAGTAAGGAAGACTGATAAAGTTGGATATTTAGTTGCACTAATGTTTCCTTATTTAAATAGATATTTAGAAATTTCTCATTGGACATTGTACACATTTTTTGTATATGATACGTACAAATAGAAAGAATAGTCTCAGCTTCTTTTTTTCTTCATTCTTGAGTTGCTCTAATTTGCAGTTCACGAGTTAATATTGTTCAAACCTTTGGGTTTGCACCTGAAGCAATTAATTTGACAGAAAACAGAACAGATTACTAAATTATTTTACTTTGTTCTGTCTTTGATAGCATTTCGTTATATTAAAATATCATATCACACTTTTAGCTTTCATAGTTACTTCCTATAATGTCTCAGGTTCAACAAAATATTAAAATGCATTTTTCTATTTCTTCAGAGAAAACTTGATAATAAGTCACACTTATATTTCTAAGATGTCTCAAATTTTGCCTTTTGAAGGAAACTTTTAAATACTATAACCTCATCATTATCCTTGCATAAGTAATTAGTGCACAAAATTTCTTTTCCTATACTAATGATAAATGAACTTAGTAATAAAGTGTTTATTAAGAAGGAAATAAAAATATGTTTAGTTTCAAAATCATGGATTTATTCAGTTCATTTCTGTATCTAAGTGAAATGGATAGTATTTATTTAGAGTGTAATTGTGCATTTTTTGTTCCTTCTGTATGTCTTTTTATCCTTACCTACCATATGAAAGGTGGGTTTTTAAAAGTTTCAATGAGGATATTGCTCTTAGTAATCTTAGTTTCTAGTGGTTTATGACAAAGTTCTTGTTCTTGTCCATTAAATTTTACTCTTCAAAACTTTAGTATGATTTATAGCAGTGTTGTTTTCTCTGTAGAAACAAAATTGTAATTACTACATTGTTATTAACATGCCAACAGGGTCTATACTTTTAATAAAAGTACACTGGCTAAAAATTCCTATAATAGAATACTAAAACATTATCCTTGTGTAGCCTCCCAGTTCTGATACCAAAGTACTTAAAGTAGGAGATCCCAGAGTCAGAATACATGTCTCTACTATTATTTAGTTGAGTATGTCAGAGAGATGTAAATTACCTTGTTCTTTAATCTGGGCAACAATAATGCAATAATATCTTCTTCTGAAAGCTCTTATGAGGATGAGATTTCACACTCAAATCTACTCATGCATAAAATCATAGTGACTACTACAGTTGTACTATCAGCATTTAAGTTGTAGAGTTGGCATTTTCTAAATGTTATCTGAATTTTGAGGAACTACAAATAGCTATTCTTTTAGCCATATTTCCCAGGAGAGATACATAAGAACTGGCACACTCGCCAATGCCTCTCTACCATGAAATTAACAGAGTAGGAGATGATCCAGTTTTATGCATCTTTTATAAGTGAAACAGCTGAAGTCATTAAGATGGTCAATTTTTCGAGGTCTGCTTTCTTAGTTTTATACATCCTAATGACCCAATGACAGTTTTTTTCATGTATACATCATTTTGTAACAGAAGAACTATGTGATAATTGCCCCCTTATATAAGACATCACATTCCTATTAAGGAGTATGAGAGAGGAGTAACTTTTAACAAATTCACACAGCTATTTTACCAAGAAGTCCATAGACTATTGTCACAGCAAAGTTCTAGACTGGCGATCACACCATTTCCCTTGTTAAAGTAACCCAGAAATGACCTATATGCACAAGATGAATCCTATACCTTAGAAACCAAAAGATACAGCATCATGACTGTATGTTACCTTTGACGGTGAGTGAGAACTGACACCCTTTCTTGGTAGTGTCTCTCTTCACTTGCTTGTTAATGGAATTACACATCATTACAGAGTTCAAATAAAGCAGCTTTGCAAATTCTGGTTGGGATTTTAATGTATCTTTCCCTCTGCTGTTGCTTCTCTCAGCACACCATAGTGCTCAATCACCAAGAACAGACTTTAACTGTCAGTCCTATAAACTCAGGTCACAGGTATATTAGGTCATCCAAGTCAATTTTTCACCATAATAGGATAGGTTATTGATATTACATTTATTTTTCCCATTTTCCACAAACTAAAATTGAAATGTTTCTTGCTATAAGCTGAGTAAAAGAAAATTAAAATCAATAATAAAAAAGATTTGCACTTAGGATAACTTGCACCCCAAATGAGGAGGGGGTTTTACTTAAATATTGCCCAAGCACTTTTCATTCTGCTGAGTGATGTATGACTCCTTTCTCCTTATTTTCCTGTTAAATAGAGAAAAAATAACATTTTACCACTGAGAAAAAAGTAGGCCAAGAAATTTATCTCCAGTATATGTGCTTTCCAGGAGAAATGATGCAACAGACTCTTGCTATGTAATAGCAAACCCCTTTAGATGCACTTTTTTGATTAATTTGATTAAGAGTACTGGATTTCCATAATTAGCTAAGAAAATCTCTCTCTATGTACATATATATATAATATATATAATATATAATATATCACACTCCTGTGTATGTGTGTAATGTGGTGTGTACAGTATACTTAGATATATGTGATATGAAAAATACTGTATAAAAATAAAACAGTTGAATTTTCCCAAGAAGCATTATCACTAGAAGGTTGTTTAAAATTGTTTAAATGAATGCTCTTATTTTATAAGAAGGTTTAATTTATTTGTTAAATATCCCCAAGATAGATAATTCAGGAGTTGACCATATTAATTCCCAGGCAAGTGTTTATTTCTTTATACACTACTGTAGATCAGTTTTACTTTTCATTTTCAACAAGAAGATTACGATTTCCAAATTATGCCATGACCTGAAGTATAAACATAAAGGAGTTCTTACTTAGGGTAGAAAAAGTTATATTTTTACTCATATATGCTTTGAATTTTTTAATAATATCAAGAATTGAATCCAGATTTTTACCCATGTTAAAGAAATGCTCTACTATACAGCACAATTCCAGCCCAATAAATTTTACCCTTTTTTAGAGAATATTCTTCAAGACACACACAAGAGATTAATATGTGTTATTTACTTCCCTATTATTCTGCTGATGTCAAAGGCATTTAGGACAGTGAGAGAAGATGGAAGCAAGTTCACATATTTAAAGTTATAGAGTGATAATGATTGGATGTGCTCATAATACACAGATGCAGGTGTATCTCTGTGAGATCTAGGCCAGCTTGGTCTATATTGTGAGTTCCAGACCAGCTGGGAATACAGAGAGTCCTGTCTCAAAGAAAAATTAAGTTATATCAATATTACTGTAACTTCACACATTGTGGTGATCTTGTGATTAATTATTTAATAAAATTTAGTTTTGAACTTAGATTAATAATATCATTAAGTAATAAACAAATAAAAACAATATAAAATATGTAGTCCATACTGTTAAGTCTCTTCTATGGGAATCTGTGATAGTGAAATAACAAATGGAAGAGTAAAAATATAAAGATCAGTTCTGAATGATTGATGATAGGATTGTCTTACAATTTATGATGTATCAGAGCTATAATTAGCCCCAAACCTCATATTTATTGTATGTACATTGTTAAAGTAACATTTTCCCAATGTCTTTATTAAAAACAGTTCTCACTATGTTGCCCTGACTGGTTCTAGAACTCACTATGTAGATAGTCCAGACTGGCTTCAAACACACAAATCTGTCTGTCTCTGATTCCTGGGTGTGGACTTTTCAAATATAGGCAACAAACTGTAAACATTTACTCATAGGATAGTCATTGTTTCTGCTAAAATAACTAAGCCAACAAAAGCAATAATTGCAATGTGAGCATTCTCAGAGAAAATATACACGACACCTATGTTGATTCTTCAAATTAAGCTACAACATACAAATACAAACTAATGAAGTTACAGAATTGTGGTAGAGATGGGTATAAACTCAGGATATTCTGATGTCACAAACAAAAGGATTAAATCCCACGCTACAGTGTTTATACATGCATACACCTACGTAGCTGTGTGCTGGAGCCATGGTGACTGCAGGAGGTAAGAAGGGAAAATAATGAGATGTTTAGATGAAAACAGCACTATTATCTGCAATTAAGATTCTACTGTTCTTGTTTTTGAGAATAAAAACATTATACTGACTTTAGATGGTCAAATAGAATACTAACTTATAATATAAAACTATATTATGATTATATTCAATGAAGAAAATAGTCATTATTCTACTTATTAAATTCAGGACTGTTACCGTTTAAATGTTGCTCCTGTTTGAATGAGTTACAAATATAGAGAGAAATAAGTGTGTTTCCTTAAGGTGAAATGATAAACTCAGAAATACTCTGACAAAGTGTTTGTATTCTGTAACTTCTGCTCTTCAGGGGCGGGCGGGGTTTTCAACATTTTGGCAAATGTACTCCACAAGCAAAGAAATGGATTCCAATATAATCTATTTTGAAAAAGTAAAATGGAAATAGAGCAGATACAATTTTGTAAATTGAGAATAAAAACATTTTTAATTGTCAGCATCTGAAAAATTAACGTAGTCTTGCATCGTGAAGAGTTTAATGATTACAAGAAGTTACATATTTATTAGACTTAGGTAGGTGCCACTTGCAATTTCAGTAGGTCACGCATTATTTATTTGTTATGATTATGTATTATACAATTAAATTCAATTTCTATTCTTTTGTGTGATTGTTTTCCTGTGTACTTGTGCATGTGTGTACATGTAAGTGGGAACCAGAAGTCAAATATGAATGCCCTCATCAACTGCTATCCCTACTCTGGGCGTCAATGACATCCCCTGGAAGTGGAGTCAGGAATGACTGTAAGTCACCATGCGGGTTCTGGGAACTGAAGGTCTCACCCACTGAGTATGAAGCACCAAATGTGTCTCGATTGGCTAGTCAGCAAGCTCCAGGAATCCGTGTTTCTCTGCCTCCATAGTGCAGAGATGAAAGGTGTGTGCCAGAACACCTAGTTTTTATGAGATTACTTGAGATAAAACTCAAGTTCTATCTACGAAGTGGTTACCACTTTACCAACTGAAATAACCCTCCCACCCACTTTCTGCTTTGCCATATAAAATGTATAGTAAACTGAATTTGAAATGAATTCCAAACAATTTAGTCATGTGTACCTCACAACAGAGGATGACATGTGCCTGGGCTGCATCCATATTTCTATCATTCCCATGCATTGCAGTTCAACATTTATATAAACATTTTTCAGCCCATGGTCAAAACAGGGTCCTTCTCAGCAAGCTCAAAAACCTGATAACATTTATCAGAATGAAAACAAAAACACATATATAATATTTTATTTATTCATTATATATTTTTCATTATATATGTATTTATGTGTATATGTATGTGTGTCTCAGCACATATGTGAATGTCAGAGAAAAGCTTGTGGGAGTTACTTCCTTCCATAAAATAGGTCTCCAATCAGGCAGTTGTAAGCACATTTACCTGCTGAGCCATCCTGTAGTTTGTAGAAACATAACGTATTTTAAGAATGAATAAGTGCATACTGACATTTTGAATTGTAGAAACTCAGTGAAGATTACAACAATAAATCCTTTAATCTGAGTAAATTAGTCATAAACTAGACTCCCATATGAATGTAGCTTTTTATTAAATTCTAGTAGTAATTTTATTAAATATTAATTCTGAATTATTTAAATTATATTTATTAAGTTATTTTTAATGGATGACTGTTTTGCCTAGATGTACATAAGCGGACCTGTGCATGCAGTGCCCATGGACATCAAGTAATGGATCACATCCTCTGGTAGTGTAGTTAAGAATAATTGTGAGGCACTGTGTGGGTGCTGTGAACTGAACCCAGATAGTCCGCAAGAACAATTTTGTACTTAACAGTTCAGCCATTTCTGCAGCCCCTATTAAAACTATTTTTAATATAAACTGTGAAGGCAAATATCTGCATAACATAGTTCATTATAGATACATAGTTTCATCATTCACACATAGCATATGTGCACTTTGAATAGTTCACAGAAAAATTAAATATAACATCTGTATATGTGTGTTTATTAGAAATTCTCAAAGCAAAAGACACGTGTTTAAATTATTTGAGTATTTTACTGCTTATGTAATTGTCATGTAGTGTGGTTCATTTAATTATTCTAATTCTTGCTCTTTTATTAATTTCAAACAAAATTATATTTTAAAATCATAGATGCTTCTGGGAATCATTTCCAGAGAAAAGGAGTGAATATCAGGTGAATCCATGCTATTTTTCTTCCTAAATCATGTCTGACCTAACCTGCCTAAATTGTAATGTGGTGGCTGGCAAATAGCAGAATCAAAGTGACTGGCATGCCTATATACTTGCCTCTCGTCTATGTGGAGGTGGCTATGGTGACTGTTCAAGAACATGTATACGAATTGATTATTTTTAGCCCTAGCTTATAAACTTAATACATAAGTTAAAAAACAAAAGCAATACCTTGTATAAATATATTTTGCAAGTTATTGTTTGATTTGTTAATGGGTCATATGTATTGAATGCTCTTTCTCTTATATATGACACCTAAAAATGGTACCTGTTTAATCTGTCACATGATTGCATAGGTTAATTTTAGAGGAAAATTGTTACATGGCCTCAAATATTGTTATTATTTTCTTGTTTCATGTCTGAGCTGTCATTTAATAAAAAGAGAGCTGTTAACAGACGTGACTTACCACTAAGTCTAAAACATGCTTTTATTGTTGTTCCTATGGCAATTTGTTTTGTTTTTATGTCATTACACAAGAACAAGGAAATAACTTTCATCTCAAGTGATTTGTGATAGTGGTTGAGATAGCTATAATCTTATCAGATGGCAGGAATTTTGGACAACACTCTAACAGTTAATAGAATTTCATATTTCCTGTTTTCCTGAAATATGTATTGATTTTTTAATTCAAAGAAAATCCAACCATGTGATAGATCCATATGTTTAATACAACTGAAAGACTTCCATAATCTAGAACAGATATATAACTTACCAGACATCAACCATGTCAGATGCAGAAGAATGTTAAAAGGGCAGAATGCTTACGTCCTCTCAAGTCTCTGTTCTGCTCTGCAATAATTTAAGTATTAGCTCTCCTTGTCCCTTGCACATACTAACTGCCTGAAAACAAAAATTAGTTAGCGTTAGCAAGCATTTTGAAAGCTTTTACATAGAAAGGTTGCTATAGAGGAAAACAAAACAAAGTATAGTTAAAAATAAACAAATTCTAATCATAAGTTTAACAATAATAATTAAATGACTAAAATTGGTTTAGATTTTACATCAGTTTACAATGCCTCACACACTGTTATAAGAGCTTTAAATTTATTAACTCATTTAACATTCTCAACAATCCTCAAAGGTGGGTATTATTAATTTCTGCTAAGCAAGCAAATGGTTTACAAATAACATATAGACTGAATGGTGGACAGGGAATTTAAATGCAAAACTCTGGATCAATAGTCTAAACTCTTAATAAGCTGCTTCCTTTAGTTTTTGTTTTCATTACAAACTGTGATTTTTTCCAGAGTTTAATAATAGTCATATTAATTTTTCTTTATTTATACTATAATGAATTGCCACAATTTTATGGCTTAAAGATCCAAAAATACCTTACATTCAGAAGAGCATTAGCACTGATATCAAGACAGCAGCCAGGTTAGAGCCCTTCCTAGTGCTCTGCACAAGAGCTGCTTCCATAGTACCTGGACCCTGCTTGACTTTCCTGGATTGGGACCCTCAGTGGATAACTGAATTATTCATTCTCTGCTTCTGTTATTGCACTAGTTTTGTTTGTATAACTTATATATTTTTTTAAATAAAAATCTAAATACTAAGGGTGCCAATAGTTCCTAAGGTAGTTCAAACAACCTTACTTCAAACGAACTTACGCAGTTGTATGATGAGATTTTTGTCTGATTTGAGCTTGCGTGGAACTTGTGTGTCCTGTCACCTGTGCTGTGAGCTCGTAACTGACCAGCTGTCTGGAAAATCCTTTTTCCCTTGTGATTATCCCCCACTTCTGGTTCCCGCAGTTGTTCTGCCCCTCTTCCCTGATCTCTGAGACTTTCACATATGCACAGAGGTATACATAGACATATTTAGAGACAACACACATTATTGTATAGTTATTGACTCTTGTAAAATTAATTAGAAATTAGATGTATCCTTTTCTCTCAAATATTTATCCCACTCTGTGTAAATCCTTTGTTTCAGTTTGTGGGTCAAAGAATTTCAGTAGTTTTCTTAAATGTTAATCAAGGTTATAACCTTCCTTCAGTTTTCATAGTACTATTATTCAGAAAAAAATCTCATTTGCATAAAACACTTTAGCGAGCTCTGAAATTCTAGAGGTCTGCAGATGAAGGAAATAGTCTATGACCTTTAGAAATTATTGAGCCAGTGCTTTCATAATGCTGGAAGGTATTACACAGCCCACAGGGGGAGAAATGATATCAATGACCTAACTTAGCAGTGGATACTACATGCTACAATAGTGACCTTACTTAACAAATTATGATCATTAGTGTGATAATGGCATAGCTGCTACAAGGGTTACCAAATGTAGTTGGATTGGATTTCAGTTATGCTCAACAGGAAGGAATACATGTCTGGTACTATAAGTCTGGTCAAAGCCCATGACTGGGGAAGTGATAGGCCCTGAGGTAGATCATACTATTGCATTACTATTACATTCAACCTTGGTTAGTGAGACATCATTTTGCCGTTTGCAGCAGTTAATTCAGAAATTAATAACTGGTCAAAATTCTGAGAATAAATGAATAAGAGTTCTCAGGATTAAAGGGAACATCTACATGACTCCTTTTCCTCAAAAGCTTATGGAACTTTGTGTGGGAGACCGGGGATGGGGGGGGCAGGGTGAATGTAGGAGGAGAAATACCAAGTTTCTCTCTTGACATGACAGTACTCATTATCTTTGGCCTTTTTCTTCAGTTATCTATGGAAGGGTGATTTCAAAAAAGTGAGTTTAAGAGAAGTATTAATATTATATTTTTACCTAGATTTTTGGTTTTCTCTTAATTGTAGTTTTTTTTGGTCCTTTAAAATATAGAGCTTTCCTGTATCTCTAGCTGGTTTTAAACTCTCTTTGTAGATCAGGCTTGCCTAGAGATATTGACATTGCTTTAAAAAAAATATTGGCAACAAATTATTTGTAAATACAGGTTAATTAAATCTGAAGAAACACACATGACAAAATAGAATTTATAATTTGGTGGCATAAAATACCTACTCTATCTTTTGTGAGAAATTCTTCCAAGATTCTTCATATCTCATGATAAAGACTCATGTTTGCAATGTGTGGGTCCTCTCTACTAATTGTTAGAACATGACTCTATGTATTAACTGTCAATCCAATACACTCAGTAATAAATTGCAGCTGTCTTCTGGGTGAGTATTGATGTACCTAACAGTCATTTCTCTTATTGGATTGAATTTTCCAGCAGATGGCTTACAAATGAGTGAGGAATAATCACTGTTCCATTTCTCAGTGCAAAACATGCCACAAAATCAGATTATGTATCACTTGCAGTGTTTCAATAATTCGTTGTCAGTTAATGTTTATTCTCTTTTGTGTACAGTTAACATAATATACTTTCACTGATGGAAATGATACATTTTGACCTTAAGTAGGGAAAAACAAATCATTTTACTGTCAGGCTAAAAATTTTTTCTGTAATTATTTCAAAAAGGCTGTTTAAAACAGTTTTATGTAACAGAAATAGTTGGTTGATGCAGAAAAAAAGTTGTGGCTAGCCATTTTTTCCAATTTTATTGCTACATTACTTATAAGTTTAATGTACGTTTTAAGGACCTAAATCTCTTGTTTTGATTTTCACTAATGAAAGAGATTGAAAGGACAGTCATGTAGTCCTGATGTTTTGCTAATGAGGCTAATATTTTGCATTTGTTTTTAAATGGAGGAAAACTATAAGTGGTTCTTATATAAATGATCTCTTAAAATGAAACAAAAGGGTATTGAGACAAAATCAGTAAGCCCACAAAAGTGAAATATGAGAAGAAATGTTAGTATTAAAAAAAATCTTGAGGCATCAAGCTGGGTCAGTGGGTAAAAGAGTTTTCCATTCAAGCCTCATGACCTGAGTGTGATCCCCAGTAACCACAGTGGAAGAAGAGAATCGACTGCTGGACGTAGTGCTCTCAAGTTCATATGTGTTCCATGGCGTATGTGCCACAGATCTCAAACACATACACATACATACATACGCACATGCATACACACATAATACATAATAATAGTTTCAATAGTAATCTTAGTCCAGGGGACTAACCCAATATGTTTATTCTAAATTGTTGTTATTATAAACCAAAGACTTAGCTCCTAACTATTGAGCAAGTTTTGAAACACTGAAATAGTTCAGAATCTCTTCGGAAAATTAGCATTATAAACTCGGTTTTTCAGAATTCATAAACATAGTATGATGATTATATATAAGCATCCATCATTTCCTAAAACCTTCCCTATGTGGATGATCACTTCTGTAACTGCATGACCCCCTCCATAAAAATTATAACTCAGAGGAACAGGGATATTATCCCCATATTAAAATCATAACTTGAAGTCAAAGTGAAGTTTTATGTTAGTGTAGTTTCAACAATATCGAAATGATTATTTAGAATTTCTCACTCATAGGGAGGTAAATAGTTGAGGTAGGGGTAATATTTAGATAGAACACATTGCTATAGGCTTAGAAGTTAAAGACCAAAACACAATTGAGTAGGCTTGCAAGTAGCCATTCCTGTCAGCCATCCCTGTTTTATTGCCTCCTGCTTCCAGCTTCCACCAGAAATATAGCAGGGGCTTACTGAGTATCAGTGCAGGTAGTCTGTAGACCTCTGCTCTAGGCTCCAGCTGCACTTTGTCTGCATTGGCCAGTACTTGTGTCAAGTATTTAGATATATGTTCTATATATATCTATAGAGTATATGTTCAACAAATGCGTGGACAGTTTATTCAAAATCTTTTAAATAAAACTGAATATGGTTTGTGTATATAAACCTCAGAAACAAATTAATACCATGGCAGTGGTTAGTCTTCAGAGTGTTATTTGACTGGGAATTAGTTTTGGTCCTTCAAGTTTTGTGTATATTAAACATAAAATTGGTAGTTATTTTGTACCAATTTAATCCGATAGAGAAAAATATAACAAAAATAAAATAACTGTGTTAGAGACAACGGAACCTTCATTTTAGATTTCATGACATTGGGAGCTCAATGGTAGATCATGGATGAAGAAAAGAAAGAATGAAAGAGAAAGAGCAGCAAGAAGACATTTTAATAAAAGATAGTAGTACACAGGAAAATAGTGAGCAATGAGTTATAGACACTATGAAAACTCCAATGTAAAGATAAAATATATATTTTTGAAATTTCAGCAAAAGCAACAAAACCTTTCATTGAACTGTCAAATAAACTTTTAAAACTGCTTCCAATGGTTAAGGGGGTATAAAGACGATTAAGATGTTCTGTATGAAATGCACAGAAGTTTAATAAAATTTACAAGAAAATATTCAAGAGATGAATGTTCATTTGCCTTAGATAACATTAAGCTTAACAGTTTCAGAAAGTGGCTCTAGCTTAGGCAATCCACAGGAAAACTGTGGACATAGTGAATAAACTATGGAAAAGTTCTGAGAGTTTTCAACTGAAGATGCTGAATGATCATGAATTATAGAGTGATAAAGGATTGCAAAAGGAAAGAGGTTAAAAAGATGCTTGTGACAGAATATGTGGTCTTTAGATTATGATAATGAAACATTAGGACAAAATGACACAGCACAGCATCTGAAATGTCACCTAAATTTTAACAAGCAGGAAGCCACATGGAACTCCTGGACAGAATAAAAGCTGGTGTGAGATGAAGACTTTAATGAACTTTATAGATGTACTCCACTATAGTCTGTAGACAGATGTTAAAGTATCAAGAAAAAATGAGAACAAGTTTTAGTGATCTCTTACCTACGCTGGTATAGAGAAATCAGTTGTTAATATATAACTGAATGTTCTAATGGAATTTGGGAACATTAGTGAATCTGTCCCTAAGTTTAGATATAACAACATTAAGATTTCTGCATCATACACTTTAAGTTTGAAAGGAGAGAAAGTAAATTAGGTAGTATATGAAATAGTAATGTATTCATCCAGTTGCCCACTAACTGTCCAACTGTTGGGCTAAGATCTAGAAAGGGACAACTTATCTTCAACCAAATTTACATACATTCCTTTAAGAAAACCTAAAGCCAGATGAGTGTCAAAATATGAAAATGTTAAAAAGTAAAATCTGGTTTTGTGATAGATGAATTATATTTTTTCAAGTTTAAGTACCCCTAATTTCTTGTGACTCATTAGCTAAATTTATTTCATCACATAAATCTTAATTCCAAGTCACTGGCTTCAGGCCAAACCATGTTTATTCACAAATGTGAATCAGAGAACAAGAAAGTAACTGAAGCCTTTACACTTAAATTCAACAACATAGTTTCTTGATTCTGGGTTCATATAATTTCCACTAAGCCTACTTTTGTTCTTTTCATTGTCCATGTAATAATTTTGGTATAAGATGTTAGTTAAATTTTATGCAATTTTCTACCTCAATTCTCAGAAAATTATTTCTATTTCTAATTTCCTAAAATATTGACAAAACTGCCAAATCCTTTTCCTTTCCAAGTAAAATTGATTAAATCCTATGAATTTATTTCAATACTAATTTACTATGTTTGTACAAGTCATGACATTAAGAATTTTCTTATCACTTCTCTATCAGTGATGAGTGAATGTTTTCATAAGAGACTTTGTCTTTCTACTAACATTCTAAAGTTTTTCATAAACCAATGTTTAGTTTTCCAATTTAATTATTGAGAGACAATTGTCCATGGACCTTTCACATTTTCACATGTCTTATTAGCTAAGACATTTATTAACTTTGTTCTGGACCATCTTTTCAAGGATGTTTGTATAGCAAATAACATTTGAAGAGTGACAGCATCTCCCTCCAGGGGAAAATAGAGTAGATTTATTTGTAGTATAATAATTATAATCTTTTCTCTTTTGCCAGGTTCTCAGTTCTTCTATAATTAAATCTACTGCATGTAAAGCATTGTACCAGGACGTCTTCACATTGCCCTCTGGGAGCAGGGGTTCAGGGAACTTGTGCAAATGTTTATACTCAGCTGATGCAGATTTGGGTAAGAATTAATAGAGATTTTCTGATTCTTGGTTCCAGGATTTTTCATCTAAATTATTAGTTTATAAATAGACTAAATTCTCAGAGTCATCTTAGTTTTGAATATAAGCATGCCTTCAATGTACCATCTTCTGTTATTCTCATTCTTTAAGTTGTGAATGATCAAAGAGTAATGCATATGCATTAATTTTACTTTTTTGCAACCACTGAGTCATTAACACAATAAAGTATAATTTGTCAAATACCATTTCTTTAATTTCCTTCTTTAATGACATGAAATCTCCTTTTATTTCTGAGTCTAGAGATCTAACTTTCTTTGATATTTCTATATTGTGTATTATGCTGATAATCATCTAAGAATCATATCTTCATTTCAATCTCAGTTCCTTGCCTGTCACAGTCAATGGTTTCTTGTTCAATATTAATTTTAGACAGCTCACTTCTTCACCAGTAAGTTTGATCCACCCACTGCCTTTCCACTCCCTTCCCAAATGAGCAACTCCAACCTCTCCCAGCTCCATGTCCTCTTCTAGTCTTGGACATAGGTCCACTCCTTCTCTCAACATCCAAGATCCTGAGACTAATCTCTCAATCTAGGCCCACACACTGCATCCTGAATCCTGTACTCAGAGCAGCTCAATTTTTCAGTCTATTTTGTGAGAGTCATCACAGGCTGTCACCACCCCCAATTTGCCATTGCATTCCTGTGACCTCCTATTTACCTTGGCTGTCCACTTCCCCAACCTGCGTTGGATTTCTGTGAGCAGCTTCCTTTACTGGGACCCTGCACTTTGCAAACTGCCTGAGAAAGCCTGATTTCAGCCTCTGCCTAGCAATTTTCTCAAATTGTGCTGTACCTGCTGGCTAGAGAAACATAGACATTAAGAGAAAGCCTGGGAGAATTTGATCTTGTCTAAACTGTGCCTCTAAGAGAATTCTGAAGTAGCTTGACCAGAGCCATCTGGTCCCTCCAATATAAAACCAAAAGAAAAAGCATGAAACACCGACCAACCAGATTTTCATAGCAAATAAGAAAACAGCCAATTAACATCAAGAATACAAAGATAATCATATTTCAACTTAACAAAGGAAGGCTGAGTCTCACATCATAATCACAAACAACAAAAGAAATCCACATGCCAACATCACAATGAATAAATAATAATATGAAAAACCCAAATGATATGTCCCCACCAAACATCACCAGGCATATGGAAGAGTTTTACAATGAGAACACCACAGAGATAACCCAGTACACAGAATTTAAAAGAACAACCATAAACATGATCAAAGAAGTCAATGATTTTAAAGAACACACAAATAAATCAAAACCTAAAAGAAGACAGGAAAAAACTTCTGAGTAAATTCACAAAAGACATAGAAATATTAAAGAATATATTTGCCTGTCACAGTCAATGGTTTCTTGTTCAATATTAATTTTAGACAGTTCACTTCTTCACCAGTAAGTTTGATCCACCCACTGCCTTTCCACTCCCTTCCCAAATGAGCAACTCCAACCTCTCCCAGCTCCATGTCCTCTTCTAGTCTTGGACACAGGTCCAAGAAATAAAGAAGCAAATGAAAAACTCAGTAAGCCAAATTGAGACAATGGGATTAAGTTTCACCAGTAGAATGAATGAAATGGAAAACACAATATCAAGACTGGGCAATAAAGTTGAAGAATTGCAGCACTAAAGCAAAGATTAAGAAAAGTAGTAAAACACAGAAATGGAATATGCAGGAAATGTGGGACAACATGAAAAGACCAAATCTAAGTATCATAGGTGTAGAGGAAGGAGAATAATCTCAGGATAATGATACTGACCGGATCTTCAACCACATTGTAGAAGCAAATTTCCCAAAATTAAGGGAACACTTTCCTACACAAATATAAGCACATTAGAACACCAAATAGACAGAACCAGTAAAGAAACTTCCCAAGGCATATCATAGTAAAAAAAACAATAAGGGGACAGAGCACAGAGAGAATTCTGAAAGTTGCAAAGGAAAAATAATGTCACTTAAAAAAGAAAACCCATCAGAAATATAGCTGACTTTTCAATGCAAATTATGTAAGCAAGAAAAAGCCCGTTCTAAATGACTGTAGATGCCAACCTAGCAAAATGTCCATGTGTTCAGCAAAAATGTCTATTATAGTTGAAGGGGAAAGAAAAATATTCCATGACATGAATAGGCTGGAAGAACTCATCAAAGTTCAGAAATCCATCCCTTCACAGATATTTAAAGCAAGAAAGGAATGATTATACCCAAGGGGCAACAGAAAGAAACTACATGAAGGCTTAACTGAGGAACCACAAGTTTAGAGCAAAGATGCAAGCAGAATTTAAAATAACAAGAATCAATAAACTTCTTTCAAAATAATTTTAAATAACAATCGACTAAACACTTCAGTCAGAAGACACAGGCTAATTGAAAGGATCAAGAACCCAAATCCCTCATTTTGTTATCTTCAAGAAACCTATCTCACTTTCAAGAACAGGCACTAGCTTAAGGTGGTAAAATGGAAAAAAAAAGTATTCAAATCAAATGGCACTTAGAAACAAGCAGGAGTTCCCATTCTAATATCTTAAAAATACATTTAAATTAAAACTATCAAGAAGAGATAAAGAGGGTCACTTTATTCTAATCAAAGAAAAAATTACCCTAAAAGATATTACAATCGTGAACACATACGCACCAAACACTACTGCACCCGACTTCACAAAAACAGTACTACAGGACTTTAAGACACAGATTAATCCCAGCTCACTAATACTAGGGAACTTCAATACTCTACTGTCTCTATTAGATAGGTCAACTGGGTAGAGAATAGAAGGAGAGACATCCAAATTAATAATACCATACATCAAATGAACCATCTACCAAATAATCCACACAAGCACCAAAGAATGCACATTCTCTTCAGCACTGCATGAAACTTTTTCCAAAACCTACTGCAAACTAAGGCAGAAAATAATCTCAAGAAATAAGAAAAGATGAAATGATTCCATGCATTTAATTAGACCACAATGCAATAAAGTTTAAAATCAATACCAGTAGAAGCTCTAGTAACTTCAGGAACTCAGAGAGACTAAACAACACACTGTTGAATGGGTCAAAACAAAAATTTAGACAGAAATAAAATTAGTCCTAGAAATAAATGGAAAGGACAATATAACCCAACCAAAACTCTGGGACATGTTAAATCATCCTAAGATTTATATATGCCTATATTTAAAAAATCAGAAAGAGTACAGATAAATGATTTAAAATTTCAACTCAAGAATCTTGAGTGCCAACAATAAATGAAACCCCAATCCAACAGACAAAAAGAAATAACTAAATCAGAGCAGAAATTAATGAAATAGAATCAAAGAAAACAATACAAAGAATCGATGAGACCAAGATGGTTCTTTGAAAAGAAACAAGAGAGACAGACATTTGGCCCAGTTAGCCAAAAGAAATAAAGAGCAACTCCAAATCAACAAAATGATAGGTGAAAGGGAAAACATCACAACAGAAAACAAAAATAGCCATACATTATAAGGGAATAGTTTAAAAACCTATATGCTATTATATTTGAAAACCTTAAAGAAATAGATGCATAGCTAAAATCGTGGGAATCATGAAAGCTAAACCAAGAAGAGATCAACAGCTTAAATAGACCTATAACATATAAAGAAATTGAGATATTAATACAAAACTTCCCAACCAAAACCAGCCCAGGTCCAGATGAATTCACAGCAAAATTCTACTCGACATTGAAAGATCTATACCCGATACTACTTAACTTACTCAGAAATATAAAAAAAGAGGGAGAACTCCCAAATTCCTTCTATGATGCCAGTATCACTGTAATATCAAAACCATGTAAAGATGCAACCAGGAAATAAAACTAGAGACCCGTATCTCTAATAAACTGTAGATGAAAACATTGTCAACAAAATACTTGCCAACTGCATACAGTCACACATCAGAAAGATCATCCACCATACTGAAGTTAACTTTATTCCAATGATGCATGAGTAGTTCAATATACATAAGTCAATAAATGTCATAGATCATATAAATGACCTCAAATACAAAAATCATATGGTAATTGCAATAGATGCAGAAAAGGCATTTTTGACAAAATTCACCATTCATTTATGTTAAAAGTCCTAGGGGAAATTGGACTAGACGGTACATACTTCAACATAATTAAAGCTTTATATGAAGAACCCACATCCAATATCATTCTCAGTGAAGAAAAACTGGAAGCATTCACATTAAAGTCAGGAACCAGACAAGGCTGTCCACTATCTGCATTCCTTTTTAAATATAATGCTTGAAATGCTTGCTAGAAAAATAAGACAGAGAGGAAGTTAATGGAGTATTCATTGAAATGAAGAAGTCAAATTATCACCGTTTGCAGATGATCAGATAGTATAGCTATGAGATGAGAAAATTTCCATCAGAAAATACCTAGTAATGATTAATATTTTCAGTAAAGTAGCAGGTTACAAAATTAATCTACAAAAATGTGTATACTTTGTTATAGCCATAACAAACTACTGGATAAAGGGTACAAGGAAACCCTCCAATTCACAATAGCCTCAAAATACTCATAAAATATCTCAGAATAAACTTGATCAAAGACATTAAAAGTTCTTTATAATGAAAATTTTATATTTTAAAAGACAGAGCTTGATGAGGACACCAGAAGATGGAAGAACCTCCCAGTCTCATGAATTGGAAGAATTAATACTGTAAAAATGACCGTCCTACCAAAAGCAATATGTAGATATAATGCAATCTCAATTAAAATCCTCAAGTCATTCTTTAGAGGATTAGAAAAAAATAATCCTAAAACTCATATGGAAGCACAAAAGATCCTGGATAGAAAAGCAACCTTGAGCACAGAAAGCAATGCAGGGGAGATTACTGTAACAGATTTAAAAACATATTTTAGAACTACAGTCATGAATAATAACATGGTACTGACACAAAAATAAAACCATAGACTAATGGAATATAATTGAAGATTCAATCAGAGTACATAAAATTTCAGCTACCTGATAGTTGATAAAGGGGCTAAGAGAAGTCACTGGTGGAAAGACAGTTTCTTCAGCAAATGGGCTATAAAAACTGTATCTCTGCCTTTGGAATAATGAACCTAGTCCCTTATCTTTTACCTTGTACAAAAGTAAACTCCAAAAGGATCAAGAACCTTAGTGTGAAATCTGAAACTTAGAAGAAATCATTGACAGTAATTGACAAGATATAGGTTTAGGAAAGGACTTTCTAAATCAGACAGCAGTTGACCTGGAATTAAGGTCAGTACTCAACAAGTGGGATCTTATTAAACTAAAAAGCTTCTTCTGTACAGCAAAACAAGAAACAAACAAACAAACAAAAATCAACAACAACCAAGGAAGTGAAGAGAGAATCCAAAGAATAGGATAAAATCTTCACCAGTGACACTTCTGATAAAGGTTTAACATTCAGAATATATAAAGAACTCAAAAATAAAGAATCAAGAAAACAACTGACCCAACTTTAAGGATGGGTAAGGATCTGAGAAGAGAGTTCTCAAAAGAAGAAAGAAAGATGGCCAAGAAACATCTTTAAAAGTTCTCAACATTGTTAATTACTAGGAAAATGCAAACAAAAGCCACTTTAAGATTTCATCTTACCCCATTTAGACTGGCTAGAATCAAGAGAACAAAAGAAACCAAATGTTGGAGGATGTGGAGAAATAGAAATGTTCATTCACTGCTGGTGGGATTGTACAAACCCATGCAAAGTAGTGTGGAAAACTCATAAAAAACTAGATATTAACCTACCATTTGACCTGGCTATACCACTCAGCATATATATACCCAAAGAACTCCCACATTGCACATCCATGTTCGTTGCTGCTCTCTTCACTGAGATCACTTGGGGACACTAAATTGACAAAACAGACCTTAACATGTATGAAAGAACATATGGATTCCAGTTGTGGAGGGCTATATAGAGGGTGCTGCTGGGGAAAGGCATATAAAGGTAATTAACATTGAGAGGACTTAAAGTATTAGGAAATTATATTATGGGCTTATGAAAATTCTGTGCCATCTTATACATGAGTTGATAATCTGAGGTTGCTTAGAAGTACTTCTCTGTATATACCATGTGACAACTGTGGTTAGTTTTCTTGACTTTACTAGGGGAAAAATGCTTTATTCCCCTTCATATGTACATTTCCAAATTGTTGACCCTCTCTGATTATTTTTCCATATTCTTTCTTACTTATATGCATGATCCCATAGTGTTAATTCAGGACATGTTAATTTAGTTCTTGCTATTTTACACGACTTTCCATTTTTCTGTGTCAATGGAATTAGAATAATTTGTTTTCAAAAACATGTCTTCAGATTTTTAGATTTCTAACTTAAGGTAAGTGTTCTTCCTTTCAGGATATTATATGCTGACAATTTCCACAATTGCAAGTACTTTACGCTTTTTCTTTCCTAACGTTTATGTAAATAGATTTACTCATACATTCATTAAAAATGGATTATCATTCACAGTTCAGAAATCTTGCTAGAATTCAGAAACAGAGAAGAAAACACAGTAATGGCATTCAAGTTTTAGAGTAAAAAATACCATTAAGTATGAAACACTAAAAAGCAAATATCACAGAGTAATGTTATAAAAGCACAATGACCAGAGACACGTGTAGTGTGGAGCATAGTAAGATGCCAGGCTCTCCCTGTTGGGAAGACAGACCAGCTGTTTCAAAGCATAGTTGTAGAATACTTTTCCCATAATCTCATTCATGTTCCATTCCTTTATTGATATTGAGTGTTATTATTTAAATGTTTTTCCTCATTTATTTAAAGTTTTATTCTCTTTTCTTTTTCTTTTGAAAGTTCAATGCTTAATGCATCTCTTCATAATTACAAACTTGTGAATCTGTGTAATATTATAATATCCTCCAATTTAAAATTGGTGTGGGTTATTTCATTTCATTATTAATCTTTTTTTCTGTGTCTTTTGTTATATGTTTGAATATTATACATATATATATATATTTTTTTTTACACAAGTATACCTGTCAATTAACAGTGAAAATTTTTTCTTTTTTACCGAGAGCATTAGAAATGAAAGATTTCCTAGAGTAATCAGCTTAAAGGAATAAAGGCTGAGGTCACTGAGGTTTTCTCGGTGCTTTATCTTTGGAGCTCAAAACTCAGGGTTGCTGTGAGATAGCCATGATACTGTATTCTTGAACAAATAAAGGAAGAATGCCAAAAACAAATACATGAAATTGCAGAATGGTGATGTGTCAAAATTATAAAATGGAATGAGAAAAAACATTCCAAATGGAAAGGTAGGTAAACTATCATTTGCATTTCATGTACAAAAATTTAGTCAGGTAGATAGACCATCTTAAGTGCAAGGAACAGGGGAAGTCAAAACTTTTAAGAAGTGTGTGTCACACTCAGTTTGTTAGTAAGGGGGAGGAAGGTTGCCTATTTGATAGGTCATGGGTAGTACTTTCTGTGGTTACATAAGATTTCTTTCATTAAATACTGGTACTCATTCAGTGAAATATAATGTTGTTAATAACACCTGTGTCTTGTATTTTCCTCCTTTGGCTAATAGATCTATTTCCCTAGAGAAGAATGACTGTAGAATTATTGCTTGTGAAAAAGAAACACAATTTTTAAAATTTGTGCTCATGGAAATTGTGTATTGTTTCTCATGTTAGTTGTATGCAATAGAACCTATTTTGTAAAAACCCACCAAAGTATAACAAATTCTAATATTTTCTATTTATTAAGTGTTGATGAAAAAACAATTATATATTTAGTTTTATAATATATTTTTATATTTACATATAGACAATATAAAGTTGTTTAAATATGGTTTTTAGAAATTGCTGATCTAATTATATGAATTTACATTTATAAGATAAATAATTTATGGACAGCTGATATGAAATTTGGTGTCTACAGTTAAACATGTAATATTTCTCTCTCTCTCTCTCTCTCTCTCTCTCTCTGTGTGTGTGTGTGTGTGTGTGTGTGTGTGTGTGGTTTTGCTTAAAATTCATCTTTGTTTTAATCTTTTTGAGGCAGTCTCCCTGTAGCTAGCCTATGTTGACCAGAGACTTGCCTTGAACTCCCAGAGCTCTGCCTTCCTTTGCCTCCCCTAAAAGTTTAACTTTTTAAAAATCATTTTTATGTTATGTATATGAATGTATTGCTTCCATGTATATAGGTACACCCATGTCATGCAGTGTCTACAGAATTCAATAGAGGATGTTGATCCCCTGGAATTGGAGTTGTGGATGGTTGTTAGATGCCATGTGAGTGCTGGGAACTGAACCTAGGTCCTCTGCAAAAGCAGCCAGAGCTCTTAATGACTAAGCTATCTCTCTGGTCCCTGAATGTTTTAAGTATCAGACACACAAATATACACACAAGAAGACTATTTAAGGTGTTAGATATGTTAACTACCTTCCTTGTCTTAATCATTTCACACTATGTGCATATAAAGTATTTTTCTGATAAACATCAATTTATGAAAAATGGACATTTTGCCCCTTATTTGACAGTTTTTTTTGTTTCCATTGCTATTATAGGAAAATTGCAAAAAATTAGTGACTTGAAGCAAAGAAAATTTGTCCTCCTTCATGTCTAGAGATCAAAATATTTCCAAACGCATTATTTTTTCAGGATCTATTAGATAACACTCTTCCTTGATCTTCCCAGGTCACAATGGTGGGCCATGGTTCTCACATGCTGACTGCTTCCTTTGTCTTCAATCCATCACTCCAACCAATTCTATCCTCACATCTTTTACAGGACTTACCTCCTTGTCATACTCTTATTAGGATTCTATGACTACATTAGACCCATGAAAGTAATCCAGAATTATCTTTTTACCCTCAATGTCAATTCTACAAAATATCACAGGGTCCGGTTAGACCTCAGATTGTGGACATCTTTGTGAATGAAGGTGAAGAAATTGGTGACATTCTGATTACTACAGAGAGCATGTGAGCAGACAAAACAAACAAAAAATCCTAACTCCCAAAGACTCCATTGTCAACTGTTGAATGAAAGCAGCTGTGGGAAAATCACAACTATTAGTAGGTTATTCCAAAAATAGAACAGACCTGCCAGCAAAGCTGAAGCCTCTCAGCACAAGATTATCCCTTAGGAAGAGAGGAAAGTAAGTATAGGTGAGAAGAAATTTTATGCTGCTGGTCTCAGAATATGAAATATGATCACCCTTCATAAGTGAAATCTCCTCCACATCTCTCTGAAATGACAGCTGTGCACTTTCCTGGTAGTCTGCTCTGGGACTAGTTTGCTCTCATAAATGTTTTACAGCGATTTCAAGAAATAAAATGACAATGTTGTTTTTGATAACAGGTAAATTTCTGACAATTGTACAATACAAGTTCAGAAAAAAAAAAAAACACTTTACTCCTAGAGGCCAATTTGGTTGGGGAATATCTAACTATCTTAATTTACTCAGTTAAATTGCAAACACTAATGTTAAGTCATTGTATAACTGAGTTTCATTAATTATTTTTTAAAAATAATTCATTCTTTAATAAAAAGCACCACTTTTTTCTACCTTTCTTGCCCACCACAGATCAATTTTTAACTATTACTGTTATGAACTAAGACACAAGACAGCCCAATTAATTATTAAGTGTCCATGAATTTACAAGATCCCCCTTCAAGTTCATATTCAGCAAATCTCACTCTAACAACATTGGATTTGGTTAGAACAAATAGAATGCTATTAAAGTCACCATTTCACCCAAGCAAACCTGATCTAATTGACACACTAGCTTAACAAACAGGGTTCTTTCTCCATGGACATTTTCTGTGCTTATTTATTCAGCTTATATTTTGTTAGGATAGCTATCTGTCAGCTTGCTCTTCTTTAAATACATATGTCTTTTGGGATTCTTATTTCAGAAGCCTTTGAATACATAATTCCTTATTTTTTTCTTCAACAAGTTATCCCCATCACATATTACAGTTGCTATATGACCTCCCTCATTTGCACGGTGACAGATCTTTAAATCATACTAAGTATGTACATCTCTGTACTTCTCAGAATTTACCATACAATCAATTCCAAAGTACTAGAGAATTGCTATTACAAAGAATATAAATGATCTTTTCTGTTTTACACATTCTTGGTTCACCAAAGGCTATGGTTATAACTGCCTCCTGTCACAGATGAATTTACATTGAGGAAGCTTTTGAAATTTATATTAGAGGGTTCCCTTTCTAATAATAAATATATATTCCGTTATTGTTTCCAGCTCCTCATGATGAAGTAACCCATTATAATTGCCAGGACTTGTACGTACAAGGAACTTAAAATGCACTCTAATATTCTTGGAGAATGCTGAGATCAGTTTTCATTTATAAATGACTTGTTATTTGAAGGTAAGTTCTCTAAGGTGCATATAATAAATAAGGAAGTGCATTTCATAATCTCTTCCTGAAAATGAATAAGTACCACCAAAGTAGTGGGGGCAGTTTTAGAAGCTCAGATTGTTCCTTATCACCCAGGCTTTGACTTCAACTTTTGTCAAACTTAAATCAAATCAGACATGCCAAATTTCTGTTATATTAATATTCTTTGAAAAAATCATTTACTGAATGTGAGCGGGGGTTAGCGTATGTGCCCTGGAGCTCAAGTGGAGGTTAGAAGACCACCTACTAGAACTAATCTCTTCTATCCTGTTGGCACCAAGGATCCAACTTGGGTCCTCAGGTTGGACAGGAAGTGCATTTATCCTCTGAGTCATCTTGCCAGCCTGATGTTCGCATTTTTTCTTTAATTTTAGCAACAAGTATTTATTTCTCAAAGTTGAGGAGGTTGAGAATTCAAAGACCAAGTTATTACAACCACTAAGTTTATAATGGGGGCACTGAGGGTCATATGGTACATGTGGGGGAGGAGAGACCCTGTGTTCTCTTATCCCTTACAATGATACCACTCCCATTATAAGGACACTGTGTTCGCAAACTTTTCTAAACCTAATTATTGCCCAAAGGACAAGGGACTTATCAACTTGTTTTATCTTTGGGTTTGTGCCTTAAACATGAATTTTGGTGGGACTACAACTCAGTTCATTAATGTTCTCTTTTGTTTGTTTGTCTCAGTATAACTCCTGCTGGCCTGGAACTCCCTATGTAGAACAGGCTGACTTCAGTCTCATAGAGATTCACATGCTTCTGTCTTCCTGAGTGCTGAGATTAAAGACATGTGCCACCGTGCCTGACACTCATCGCATGTTATTAATTAAATTAACATGAAAATACTTTTGTTTGCTTTGGATAATGAAATTGTGGAAAATATTCTTTTTGTGGTGCCTGGCTTGCTTAATTCAATATTATTCAACTTCAAATTTGTCCATACTGTTACAAAGAAATTTGTTATGTTATTTTGTATTTGTAGTTACATGCCAAGATTTGTTTAGAATATTAAAATTAACATTCATGAGATAATATTCCACTGTATACTTAGATTGTTCATGCAAATATTTAACTTTCAGGATGTTCTTCAAAATGAACATATTTCCTCTGATTTGTCACACAGTACAATTAGTGGAAAATATACCAGGATAGTAATACTGAATTTCTACAACTTGAATAACTAAATCCCATTTAGTAGAGTGATCTCTTCTAACCATGCATATCCAACAAATGGCTTATATGCAGCTCTTTGAAATGATTGACTAATTTTGTGGTTTTTATTGTCTCTTTTCTAAAAGACCTATAATTTATTTTCAAAGAACTAAATTTTCTTTTGTTTTAAATGCTTTTTTACAAGATAAATTTGCCCATATTTAAAGATATATTTTAATAATACAAATTGATATATTTAGGAACTGTGTTTTTTTTATATTTTCATTATTTTGAGACCTTCATAAACGTATACAATGAAATATGATCATATTACCTCCAATGCCCTCTTCCAGCTCCTCCATTTCTCCCCTAATTTGCCTTCTCTGTATTTCATTTCTTTTTTGCTTGTTTTTCTTTTTGTAAACCCACTATGTCCAGTTAGTTCTGCTGATATGTTCAAGGATTTGGGGCTCTTCACTGGAACATGGGAAATGTACTAGAAACCATATACTCATAAAAGAATGAGTTTTCTTTTTGTCAGGGGCTACTTACTGCTGACAGCTACCTGATCACACTTGGATCCTGGAGATCATCCACATCACCTATGATGAAATTTTGGATGACATGATCTTTGCAGGGAAGTAATAATCTGTGAGTTCATGATTGCAGGATTCATGCCATGTCCAGAATACATCTAACATTTCTCCTTTCTATCCTTGAGCTCCCAAATTTTTTCCGCCTCCTCTGACTGATATCACTTGAGCTTTGATGGTGGTAGTAGAATTAACATAGATGTCCATATAGGGTTGAATTTGAGTCTCGTTTTCAGCACTTTGATCATGTTCTAGTTACATTTATGTTGATATGGTAAAACATTCTGAACAACTTGGAAACAAAGAGGTTTATTTTAGCTTACAGTACACAGTCCATCATTGAAGGAAGTCAAGGTAGGATGCTGGAGGCCAGAGCTGAAGCAAAGACGATGGAGGAATGATTCTTACTGCTTGCATCCCCTGGCCTACTCAGCTACCTTTCTTTTTGTGTCCCAAATTATTTTTATTGAATTTTTGTTCATTTCATACAAAACACCTTAGTCATCTTTATAACCACTTCCCCATTTGCACCCTTCCAAAGCCCCCGCACCCACTGCCGTCAAGGATTTTACGCATTCAGTTATTTATGTTAAAGAATATAGAGTCAAGTTAGTGTACCTAGAAGTCCCTCAGTGAAAGTTCATCCACTGAGGTCCAGACAGCTTAGAATCACTGCCTTAGAAAAGATCAACTCTCCCTCACCCCACAGTAATCAGCTGCCAATAGTTCCGCTAAAACTGGGGCCTGTTGCCCAATTCCCCAGTTCAGTGGCGTTTGATTTTTATATTTTTCTGTGTGAGTTTGCATTAGTCTTGTTTGTACTGACACCATTGCTCTACATTCTATGAACGTTTTGAGACACCTATATGTCTTTCTTTCAGTATGGTAATATACCTTGTTCCCTGGCTCTTCCCATCCTTCTGCCCACTCTTCTACAGTGGTTCCTGAGGCCTGGGTTGGTGAAGTTTGATATAGGAGTCCTGTCCAAAAACTCACACTCTGTAGACTCTTGTACTCCACACTTTGGACATTTGTTGCCTTTTGTGTTCATTGCTCTCTGTTGCATGAGGGAGCTTCATTGATGGAAGCTGAGAGATTCATTAGTATTCTTTCTACCCCATGTTCGACTATGTTCCATAAGCTGTACATACAGAGATTCCATTGTAGATGTGTCACTTAGGGTTGGGGATTTCACCTATTCTCTCTGTATGACCAGTTGCTGAACTCTAATAGTTTCTATCTGTTGCAAAAGAAGCTCCTTTGATGAGTGGTAACTGATATATTTCTCTGTATATATAACAAGCCATTTGTCTAAGGATGTGAGAGCCTTAGGGTTTTTTCTCCAGCCATGTGTATTTGGGTGTTTCCAGTACCACACATGAGTTCCTTCCCATTGAGACAGATTTAAGTCCAATTAGGTATCTGTTGACTATCCCCAAGATAAAAGTACCACTAATACACCAATATTGTTTGCTGTGCCAGTCATTGTTGTGGTTATTACACCTCAAAGCTGGGGTTGGAGCCTTAACTGAAGTTCTCCCTTAGTAAATTGCATAATGTCCTCTGAACCTATCAGAGCTAGCCTTCAGGGAGGTGGCCTCCAGGTCAGTTCCAGTTCCATTCCTCCAAATTAAGAATGCCTCACAAAGATGGCCACAGGATAATGCAATGGAAGACATTCCTCATTTGAGATTCCCAATTCCCATGTTTCTCTCATTTATGTAATGTGGATAAAACCCAGCAATCACAGACCAGTTGTAAGTGTCTCCATTGACTGTAGACAGCTGCAAAAGGCTTTCTCCGACCCAGGTTGATTTCAACCCAGGTCTATGGGTAAAAGCATAAATATTTAAAAGGCAACTAACAGCATTACCACTTGCCAAAATAACAATTGTTTCTATCCTAAGGTTTTTGATATTCCCAGCTGTTGGCTTTTGACCAGGATAACAATATTAGGCATAAATTGCTCTTTTATAGAGCAGGCCTCAGAAAGTCATTAGTTTTCCCAAAAAACTCATGCCACTATTATATAAGTGAACATGTCTTTCTTGGCAGGTAATTATTACGGCAAGGAGGGTCTATTCATTGATAATATAAGACTCCATTTTCTTCACATGATCTGCTTAAATATCTAATGTGTTTGATCCTATGCAAATTATCCTAAATTAAAAATCCTCAGACATTTTATAACTCATTCATGCACCTCAAACAAATTTCCACAGCAATTAAGTCATAAAACATTGCTATTATTATATATGAATATTATGTGCAGGGTATCTTATTAGATCTATGAGATTAAAAACATGGTTATATGCTTGTGTTTGATTATGTGTATTATAAATCACATAAAATATCTTAAGTGATAATATAGTTATTTTTATTACTGAGCAAAAAATAAAAAGTTAAGTGAATTATTTATGTTAGATGCCATCATAACTTTTTAAAAATAATGCATTAGTAAGTGTAAGTAAAAGGGAAAATGGGATCTTAGAATTGGCTTCCAAGCTTCTTAACTAGAGAAATGGAAAAAGGAATCAGATAAAACTTCCAGTTCTTTTGACAGAACTCTGATTTGAAGAAGGCTAGAGGTACTGGCACACACAGGCTACCTGATACTCTCTGCACACTTTATTATATGTGTCTTTTCATAACAGGTAGCTTTGAGCAAATATATATCTTTACTCCAGTCAGGAAGGACTGGTTATTGCAAAGACAAGGAGGAATATAACTTGAGATCTAGTGGTTTTAAAAGATTAAAAACTCTGAAGAGTTGAGCATGTAATTTTCTAATCTTATCTCTATAACATCAGTTAGCTAAATCACTTTTTCATTTTGATTACTCATATAAAATAATTTTGGCAGAAAGAAATACAATACATTTCCAAGTTTGTCACTGTAGAATTTGGTGGCATCCGTCCTATTCGCACACTTCCCCCAGAATAAAACACATGAAGGTGAATGGTCAGGTAGTACATGCCTTTAAACCAGTACATGCCAGAACTCAGGAGGCAGAGGCAGGAAAATCACTGTAAGTGTGAGGCTGGCCTGCTCTACATAGTGAGTTTTGGATAATCTGGAGCTGCACAATTAGACCCTGTCTCCAACAAATGAACAAAAACAAAACAAAGCACATGAGGATGAAAATTTTTTTTCTTCCAATTGCCCCCCTGGTAGCTGAAGGAAATTTGATGGGGTGTGCACTGCCCTATCATTGGTGTAGAGCCAGGGAGATAAAGAATTAACTTGAGCAAGGGTTCCTTGAAATACTATGACTAGGACAGTTAGGCCCGTTGTCATGTGTCTTCTGTAGTTGCTTGATAGGAAGAGAAATAGGTTGCACATAGATTTAACTCAACAAACATATTCAAAGACAGGAGGTAATAGCCAGCTTGTGGAATTCTTACATTATATGGATAGAATTATAGTTTCTAAACTTATATAATATTTTCTAGTAGTATGCACCATGAATAAAATAGATTTATGAAGATTAATCAAATTGTTTTTTTAAATAGCAGATAATTGCTATGGTCTTAGGATCATCAGACACTCTACTTGATCCAAGGACAAGAGTTTGAGTGAGAAAAAAGAGAGTACAAGACAGTTATATAAAAGCCCATGGTGGAAAACAGCCTTGGCCTGATAAATGACTGAAGACGATGTATAGTAAGAATGGAAGCACAGTCCAACAAAACCACCCTGAACTAAAAGACGTCCTGGAAATGTAAATTCAGACATATAAAATAATTGTTGTTTTTCTCTGTGCCAGTACTGTGTTTATAAGAAGAAACATTATGAAACACTAATGAAGATGTTAGACTTTGGATGGGCAATTGGCTTATCTGTGCAAACAAAGTAGCTAGAAATGTGGAAGCAAATTAAGCTGAGTTTGTTTTAACTGAGACACCAGGAAACCAAAAAAAGTTATTACAAAGTTTTCACCTAACATGACATTGACTACTTTTCATATTGGTTTGAGTCTTATGATTTGTTCTGAAATATGTTTCCACATTACGTATTAGGCTTATCTTGGAAGTTATTTCATTATATTTATCATTACAGAATACAAATATGAAATGTAACAATAAGAAATGCACAAATTATAATATAACTATCATGTCTAAATGTTTATTATAGGACAACAAGGTATGAGTAGGAACATGTAAATATATGGGCAATTAAATAATTTCTTGATTTTACTGGAAAAGTTGTTTCTTTAATACAACATTAACCATGGGTTTGTTGTGTTTTGCCTTTGTCATTTTGAGACACATCACCTATATCCTCTAGATACTTTTCAGTATTTGTTATAAAAGTATTGCTGCATTTTGTCAAAGGACTTTTCTGCATCTAATGAGATGATCATATGGTTTCTGTCCATGAATCTCTCTCTCTCTCTTTCTCTCTCTCTCTCTCTCTCTCTATATATATATATATATATACATATATATGATAGATAGATGATAGATAGATAGATAGATAGATAGATAGATAGATAGATAGATATTGCCCTATATACTGTCTGATTTGTGCCCCCTTCAGTGTGGGTTCATCTACTGGGTGAACCAAGAGAAAATTTACATCTATGTTCATCAGGGTAGTTGGTCCATCATTTAAATTTTTTGTTTGGTCTTTGACTTTGCCATTATCACAGTATTGACAATCTCCTCTACTCAGATGTCATCAAAACAATCTGGAAGTGTTCCTTTCTTTTGTATTTTATGGAGTATTTTGAGGAGGATTGATATTAGTTCTTCTTTGAGGGTCTGGTACAATTATTCACTGTACTCATCTTGTCATGGGTTTTAATAGTTGTGATATTTTTAATTACTGTATCTGTCTCTTTAGTTGTTATAGGTTCCTACATACTTGAGTTGTAGAACAAAGTGAATTCAAGCCAGTACTGACCTAGTAGCTCCATCTCTATTCTCTGGCATTCATCTTGAAGATGCTATACCTGCTACCTGAAAATAACATCAGTCTTACCTAACCATGAACCTTGTGAGCTACAGTAATGACTGGCCTGGTAAGATATGCTCACTGGTCAAAAAATCAGTATGTCAATAACATGTATGATTTGAATAAAAGGCTGTTCCACAAGATGGAACTCATAACTGGCACCCTTATCAGGAATAATAACCTGTGGCTAGATAAGTCATTGGCCTTTGGGAGATAATGCTACTATTATTCTACTAAGTTTTCACAAAATTAAACAATTTCTTAATGACTTTTCATTACAGCCATAGATTAATGTGTCTTCAAAATTCATCAGAGAAGCTTTTTGTGTGCTAGATGGCGATTAACACAGAGAACCATAACTGGTCATTGTGAAATATGAAGAGAATGCTCAGTCCCAAATGGTACAACTATATTACATTCCCGTAAGGCTTAAGTATTATCATGAATGAGAGGGCAGAAAAATTGTAAGAGCCAGAGGCAGTGGATGACTACAACAAAAAGCATCTTCTGGATTTAATTCTTGGTACAACTAGAAGTTAAGAAAACACATTTGAAAAGTATCAGAATCATCTCTGAATTCTCTCATTTCTTATATAAGTTCATAACTATCTTGCTGAGATCCATATTTTACCACTGAAGTGTCTCACATTCCTTTTTATTCATAATTATGTTCCTAATGCTATTAGGATTCTATAACCGATATGTACTCTCACACAGATAACTGAATTAGTTTCTGACTTCACAAGGACAGATTCTCCTAAGGACACGTTCAACTGCCTGAGGCTTCACTGTAAAGACCTGATTTAGGGTTGGGTTAAATCACTTTCTTCTTAATCTTTTTACTGCCTAGTCAACAAAAATACTAACAATTTAGACATTTAAAGCACTTTAAGATGTGTCCTTAATGAGTTTCTCTCTTTTTCTTGACTACTTTACTAAATGGTTCCTTAGCCTTAATCAAATCTGCCTTCTTGCCTGGTTTACACAGAACATCCCAGGCCATCTCACAGGGAGACTGGTCTTAAGAGCAAAAAAAAAATATTGATGGTGGCAGTTGTAAAACTACTTCAAAAAGAGTAGCATATTTGATCTAGAAGAAGAAATTTGTCTCAAAAATAAATAGGTTTTAATTAACATATGTAAGCAATGTTCGTATAAAATAACACAATGCTTGAGCTCAGAGGAACCATATTTACTTTCTGTGTTTACTAGGCATTGGTCATAGCTTTCCAATATACTAAAAATTTAACTGTCATAGTCTTTTCAGTTTTCCTTCCCAATCTCCATTTAACGTAGAAAAATAAGTCAAGGGATATATACTGCACTTCAAATGCTTCTAGATGGCTTGTTCCTCCCTAAGAAAGAGAATTACACTTTCGTTCTGTTTAGAAAGCACAAAGAATCAAAAGTTGATCTTGGGAATGGAAAAATGACACTGGACTTAAGAGCACTTGCTGCTCTTGCAGAGGACTAGAGTTTTGCTTCCAGCACCCTTGTAGGGCAGGTAAATACCACCTGTTACTCCAGCTCCTGGGGATACAATTCCCTCTTCTGGGCTCCTGTACACACATACACACACACACACACACACACATTTTTTTAAAAGGCAGAAGAGAGAGAGAGAGAGAGAGAGAGAGAGAGAGAGAGAACTTGATACCCAGATTTTTGTTCATCCAGCTTTATCAAAATAGAAGAGAATGAAAATCATTGAAAAAGCCAGCAAAGTCAGTAAATAGGATCATTTTTGATCCTCATTCTGGTGCCTATGGACACATGTGTTCCAAGACTTGAGAAACAAGGCTAAGTAAATCTATACTTATCTCCTTTATGTTTATTTTAAATTGCAGTACTTTAAAAGAAGTACTGAACCATAGAAGTATGACAAAAAATAAGTAGCAACTTTATGATATATGATTGAGCTTCTGAAAAAATTTTAATCTTGTTTCTTAATATATTTATTTACTATATTTTCAATAAATTCAAGAGAAATACTCTGTTGAAATAAAGAGATCCTTTAAAGTCATATGATTCACCTACTTTACTGTAGTTTAACTGTCATTATTTCTTGAATCAAGCTTTTCTTCACTGCTACTGTTAAATATCCTGCTTAATTAACAATAAAGTTCCTACTTGGAAAACATTGAAAAAGCACTGAATAGTGTTATAATGCCTGTAGTATCTACTCTGAATGCATTATATAGCTTCAAATAAAGAGTGAACATATTTTTCAAAGAAGGATTATTCTGAGATATCATGAGTGATTCTGTGACCGTCAAGTTGTCAGGATGGTGTTCATTGTATGAAAGCACAGATGCACAAAGTAAGAAAAATTTCATAAGAAAATGGCCATCTTATTTAATCCAAACACTGAATCACAAGTAATTATTTTGAATATCATTACCAGCACAGTGTAAAAGAAAGATTTTAAAGTATATATTTTGCAGTGCATTTTTTAAAAAATAAAAAATCCACTAAATCTTAATTTGGTGCCAAATGCATGGGCTAGCATGACGGTGCCTAGGAATATGATTATTGATTCTATGAAGTATCATCCTTTATTTATATATTGAAGAATCTTGGAAAATTCTTCTTACATCACAGTGTAGAAAACATCCATCCTGACTTAGAAATGAATATATGCTTTGGCTATTTTATATTGCTGAAAAATTTTATTGTGCATAATTCTTTTAAGCAGAGATACTAATGAGTCTCTATGCTCAGCTACAAATGTATTTATTTTCTTTGAATTAAAATAATACTAAATATATAGTATTTCTATGTTTTTACATAGAAAATTATAAACAAATTTTGAGATCATTTCCAAGGGCATACTGTTAATGGTGTGTAAATTCTACCTTCAGATTTGATTCATCTGTATTTCAGAATTATATATAATTATTGCTATGAAATAGTTATACCCCTGATAATAACATTTTTGAAATATATTCAGTCTTTTATTTCTAAAATTGTATGTACAACATCCTTGAACATTTTTGATATTTCCTCGGTCATGATTTGACATCTGTTTCTTAACACCTAGGAAATTAAAAGAAGCCTCAGGAGTTTCAATAGCAAAGCATTTTGGGGGTTCAATAGCCAGATACTTTAACATCAAATCAATGCTAGATCAAAATTAGTTGAGTAATTTTGTTCTGTAAACATGTACAACTTCTAACAAAGGAAACTGTGTTCTCCTGGGTATGAATTTGTCTACATGAAATGTCATGCCTCCAACTTCTGTGAAAATGTATTGACTCATTATCTCTTTTTTCAGTTCAGATCTTTTAATTTTCTTGTCTTCAAATTTTCTTTCCAGAGAAACTACTGTTTAATCTGTGACAGTGCTCTCTAAGTGGGATGCTGACTAAAGACTCGGAATGGTAAAATGTAAGAAATTTTTCTTTTAAAACAAATACACAGTTGCCCTCTCATCCGGCCCAGGAATTACACGATTTGTGATAAAGTTACACAAACAGTTTTTGTGCCCTCTGTGCCATTATGGAGGAAAATATTGCAACAACCTCACAAAACTTATTGGAAAATATAACCTAATTTACAGAATTCGTTACAGGGGCATCCCTACAGGTGATCTGTTCATCTCCTGCACTGGGTTTTATAAGTCAGCCTCTGTAGGTTCTAGGAGAAAGGACAAAATTACAAGTAAGCCTTGCAGTTTCTAATTAGGAGATTGTTTGTGGCCCAGTAGCACTGTCATTATTGGAGAACTTTCTAAACAGGCACGTTTCCCAGACGCTATTCCAGACTTCCTTTGAGTCTACATCTTTTAAAAATGATCAGATGTTTTTTATGCACATCAAAGTGTGAGTAGTTCTACTCCACAGAAGATAGATAAAACTTGTCATCTTTTACCTTCTCCTGAAATTTCCTCATAATCCCAAACACCGGACAGCTCAAATCTAAGACTGTGTGCTCACACGCATGACTGCTTACTGCGCACTGAAATAAGAATATAAACAGCAGCCACAGTCAGATACTTTATACACAGACTGATCAGTGATTTCATATGTATTATTTCAGCTAATTACTTCATCAATCTTTGGCATTTAGCATGACTCACACTATTATTGTTACAACTTATGTGACATGATACAGGTATAACAATTATGTTCAAATAACTTTCCAGGTATTAATAACTAGTAAGCATGGGCATCTTGTTAGGATCACTGCTTAGTTTCCTGTTTGGTCTTGCCTTACCAATTCCAATCTTATTATATTTCATATTTTACCAGACCAATTTTTTGAACACATGAAATTATCCTCCCAGCTTCCTGCAAAATACTACTATAATCAATCCCCTTATGTGGCAGAAATTCTTTCTGATTTTCTTAAGTATCTTTTGGGTTGGGATAGAGGTTACTACTGTAATTTTGGACTCCTTCCAAACCATTTTTTAATTTTAATAACATGTATAAAGTATTAGAATATGCTCTTCACTCATATGCTGAGCTTCGATTCTTTATGTAAAGCCTGTTTAACCACATCCTAAAATAGGCTTTCCTAAACATCTGAATCTGAAGTATCAGCAGCACTGTCTGCCTTATTTTGAAGTACATCCTGTATCCTAAACTATTAGAATTATTTCTCCTCAGCATCACGCTACAATTCTGTAAAGGTTTGAGAGCAAGAGATACATTATTTCTTCTGTTCTTACCAGTCTCTTAACAGTACTTTACCCACAATATGACCTTAATGATTTTTTGGTGACATGATCTAAAAAAAAAAAGCAAATGTTAAATAGAATTGTTTAGATCAGGAAGATCAACATTGAGAATAAATAATAAATGGACTGATATTACAAGGTGAACCAAAAAAACAAAAATTTCAAGGTAAATGCTAATGGTCGTGACAGTGCACTTCTGAGTACATTTCACAGCCATTTGTCATATAATACTTTAGATAACCAGAAATCAGCCTTAATCCTAATTCATGGCACTTTTATTTTCCAACTTGTCAACTTCATGATATGTATGGGTATGACCTCTCAATAGAGAGAGTGTCAAAAAGTCAGATCAATCTTTCTCGAGATAATAGACAAAGAAATGTATTAGGGTAATTCTGTTCAGGGGAATACCAATTGTTTCCAGAAACATATGAAATGATAGTGACTACATTTTACTGAAAGCACATATTTACTACTACTTTATATTTATTTAGATATATAAATATATAGATATTAATATTTAATTGCTCTTAATTTTAATAACCAATGAGATTGGGCCTGGAAAGATGACTTTGTTAGTAAATTGCATAGAGTACAAGAAAGATGATCTAAGTTGAGATCTCCAGCACCCACATAAACACCAGGCACAGTGGTCTGTATTTATCAGTATTGAAAATGTAAAGACAGGTCAATGTACAGAATTCAGTGGCCAGTCAAGCTTGCCTGTTGTTGAACTGTAGATTCAGTGACATACTCTATCTAAAACAGTAAGATGACAAATAAAAAAGAAAGACACTCAACTTTGACCTCTGGCTTCCACATATACACAAACACATATATGTCCACATACATAAACACATCCACATATAAAATACACACATGCACACATGCATACACACACACACACACACACACACACACACAAAATAAGAGATGAAAACAACCATGGGATTTACATTTCAATCTATTTCATAGATTGGAAAACTGAAATTTACACCAGATACTATCAGTATGGCACAAAGTAAAAATGTCAGGAACTGGAACTCAAATCTGACTTATTCTGATTCTGTCTCAATTTGGACAGAATACAGAAACTCTGTGCCCTCTGCCTCAGTTCTTTAGTTAACACTAAACTCTATAATGAGCGAGTTTCCTGAAGAAATCAAATCCTTGGAGACATGCTTTAGACAGAAGTGGGATTGTTCACCGACTTTCAGAGTTGATCATTTACACTGACTGTGATTGGGGAGAGTCTGGGATACCTTAAAATGGAAAGACTATTTTTCACACAACTTTCACTGTTTCTTCCAACTTGAAATGTCTAGTTTATTTATGTAAGTTATAGCTAAACATTTTGGAACCTAGTCTCTAAAATATCACTGCTAACACATGACTTCTCCCTTATCCTCGTGTGATTTTCCAGAGAATCTGCAGTGTATCCTGATTCTGGACTGAGATCTTTGGAAGGTCAGGCACTTCTGTCTTCCCACTCCTATTTCCCTTCCCTATATTCACTTTTGTTTCTTCTAGCAGATAGACTGAATATTCATGAATGTTGTGACTAGTACATTAGGGTATTTCATTATCATTGCTAAGTAAGTCACAACTGTAGTTCATTTTAGTACATTTTAAAAAAATCAAATCTAACAGTACTGCTAACGTATTCGATAGCCAGGAACCTGTGAAGAAAATTATTAATTTTAACAAATTATGTTACTAATATTCCCTTAGATTTCAGATGCTACATTTCAGTCTACAACGAATTCTGTAGCCAAGTTTATAGATCTCAAAATTGAATTTTAATGGAAATGTTAAGATATTCTCAACTATAGCTGCATAGAAGATGAGGTTTTTTAAAGCCATTTCATCATGGTTTAAAACATATGGCAGGTCTTTTTTGGAAGTCTTCTGATGCTATGCAGAATTTGTAGTTACAAATATTCTGCCATTTAAATAAGCTCACTCAACTTCACCTTTCTGAATTAGCAGAACTTAACTATTCATTGTCAGCTGATTCATGAATATAGAGCCAAGTTTCATTTGGAACATATGGCCTAAAGATAATAAATTTAAATGCCTGATGTAAAGTAAATTAGAATTGGGATTGTAATGCTGATAGCTTCTTCTACAAGACTCTTATAACATCTGTCCAGAAACTTTAATTTTTTTCAGATGTTTTTCACACATGCTGTTTCAAATCTCTCCTTCAAGAAAATACTTAGAAAAGTTAGTTATCATTGAAGAAGAATCAGATATATATGCAAAACAAATTAAAACTGCGTAATCTTTTTACTTTCAGAAAAACTTTAAATTTTAACAATAAAAAAGAATATTATAAATAATAACAAAATTGAGGGTTGAGGTTTGAGTAGGTCAACATTCTTCTAAAATAACTCCGTTATTGGAAGCCAGCCATATATCAGATGTGACACTCCTTCTTAATAAGCTTTCCTATGCATGACAGAAACCACACTTTGGAAAATTAATTTATTCGAAGTAAGATTAGATCTGACCAATAAGGGCCATGAGCTTTTGCAGGCAGCTTTGATGTGCCATGAGAATCATCCATACCAACATAGGAAGCAGTTGAAAACATCACTGGTAATTTTCTGCAGTCTTTGTCAGCCTGGTGCTGTGTAGTGTGCCAAATGATTGTTCATCTTCATTTTCCAGATCTTCCAAAAATTAACCAAGCCTCTAATTTTCATGGATATTTAGTGATTTCTACCTTCATGAAATCATGAATCTTAACTGATTCATATATCTAGAATGCAATTGTGATTTGTGTGAAGGAATTGGAAAATATTACTATAGAAATTAATACAGTTGTTCACATGCATTTCTGAGACTTAAAGATACAAATGTAAACTGATTATTCAACAGTTCAAAATTTTTGATTCTGTAGTTCTCACTGATATGTCTTTGAAAGATAAAAGTATCTATAAAATTTGATTCACATCAATATCATCATAAATCTTCATTAGAAGATAGATGATTAGTTTTGAAGATTTACAAACAGAGCTCCTATATTATAATGTTTCAGAGTGTGTCATTCTTCCCAAGACTATATAAGTTACAGACACTCCCTAAAGTTAAGTAATACTGCCTGTGGAGGTATACCTAGTAACTCTACTAAAGAAAATATCCTCACTCTTTCAAATTTTGTCTTTCTTTTGGAATACAATTGTGACAATTTTTTAGTCATTTCTGAACCAAATGTGTGTAAGAAAATATAGAGTATATATTAGCTACAATTTATAGACACGAATACTTATCATTTAGTTTCTAGTTGTTAAAAGGAAGAGCAAGAAACCATTGGGGACTGGAGAGATGACTTAGCTGTTAATAACACTGGCTGCTCTTGCAGAGAAACTTGGTTCAGTTCTCAGCACCCACAGACTGTTTAACAAACTACGGTAACTCCAGTTGAACAGGAATTCTATGCCTTCTTCTGACTTCTTCAGGTATTACATGACAAGGGTGCACTTACATACATGCAGACAATACACTCATACACATAAAATAAAAATAATAACTAAAATATTTTAATAAAAAGAACGATTACAACTGAATTCTTTAAGCATTTTGATTTTCATGTAGATATTACACATAATTATCACCAAAAGATAGTTATCTTGCCTTCAATCACATTTGCCTAATTATTTCAATATAAGAAATGTATTCTTTTCCAAGTGCCTTGGATAAATTAATGAATTAAGCCAAAGAAATCTCTGTTTTGTAATCTTTTATTCTAAGTTAAAATTTTTCAATCATATTTTTCACTTTACATATTTTATTATTAAAACCAAATTACTTGTCTTTAGCAAAAGATATATTTGTAAATACACAGTGGTCTGAAGTGAATTCTGATCATTCCTATCCTTTATTGGTTTCAAATTTTGTGACTAAGTACATTATTTATGATTGCTTTCACCTGCATCTTAGAACTCTTTTCTATTTTATTATGCTTATGTATCTGTTCTTTCAGACATTAATTTGTAGAATAGACTTCTGTAAGGGTTAAATATTCTGCCTCTACTACTATAGAAGTTTTCCAGTCAGCCACTTCATCTACATGGATATTTCCAGTCTGTTCTAGAAAATTTTACAAGACCATTTTTCATTTTTAGAACTAATTTCATCAATGGTATTCTTTCTTTCTTTGTTTATTTATAACAGTCATATGCCACCCAGGTAAAGTTCAGAAATATTAATTGATTATAATATGTTGATATTTTCTTGTCCATAGGCCCATTTTAACTTTATTGCTTTTTATTTAAGGAGACATTGATTCCAGAACAGTCTATTTACATAATCCTCAGATGTGTGTCTATGGATTTTTCCATTGCATTTTCTTCCACCCCCCCGTCTTCTATCTTCATGTGGCCATTCACTCAAAACCCTTCCACTTCCATGAATCTCCCCTAATCACTTCAACATACCAAACCACTTTATTTTTCAATATCTCTTAACATGTTTATTTTATACTTCTTTATTATTGCCTGAATTGCTATCTTCAGTCTACCCTTTGAGCTATCTTCAGTCTACCCTTTGAGGATGACGCATGCTTAATATGTATTCTGATTTTATCATTCATTTTAATTTATCTTATATATGAGGTAAGTCCTGGAGATTAAATGAGATGAAAATCAAATTAAACGATATTCAATGTGAGATTTGGAGTCACAGGTAAATAAATAAATTTTGACAAAAGAAAATTGTTATATGACTAAGTAGCCAAGAGAAAGATAGTCTTATGATTGACTTTAGGATTAATAGTATTGAAAAAAAATTGTTCTAGAATCTCAGTTCTGTTATTGAAGTTAGAGAAAGGCATGATTATTATTCATCCTTATAGTAGTATAATATATGATCCCCTGAATAATAGCTCAACTGTATAAAATGGTCAGTTAAGTTGCTTAAGCTAATTTATTTTAAATAATGACACACAGTTGGTTAACTCTAAATTCACTTAATTTATCTTATGCTTTTCAGGACTGAGGGTATTAAGATGGTAGTAGAAAGGGTACTTAGATTTTACAGTGTCTTGTTGCAGAGCCATGGAAAGACATGTGGACATCTCCCTGCCATCACCTTGGTTATTAGGAAGAGAGGTTTTCCCAATCAGACCATCTCATGAGAAGAACCTCCTTCTAACTGGAGTAATCATGCCACGACAAGAACCTAAACTGCTTTTCTAAGCAGGAACAAGCCAACACATGGAACCAGACTACTGGCCAATGACAGAGGTGGCAACTTAGAATCATAAACCTTCAGCTTTTTTAAGAATTTGGGAAAGAAGTTGATAAAGATAATATATTTATTTACAGTCAGGCCAAACAAGAAAGAGATCGATTCCTGGGGCCCTTATTTTCTGTGTAAATGTTACACTTTACAAAAATAAAAAAGCCAAAAAATGTACTTAAGTTACTAGAATTCAATGTAGTTTTCTCCTTTAGCTGGTTGCAGGGCTTCTACCTTTTCTCCTTCCCAATATGAGATTTCTAAGGAAATGTTAATTCTTTGGGTCTGAGATTTCAACAAGTGTCTCTTTAGCATAACTCCTCTGGGTGATAATATCTGGAATCATTTTCAGAAAGAGAACTGAGTTAATAAACAAACAGACCAATTTGATCAAGACATTGAATCTTTCATCCCCTTCCTCTTTTGAAAGTTCATACCAATACTCTATTAGATGGGCTGAGATACTTGATCTCCTCTTTCCAACATGGTCATATTGACTAAATTCCTTCCCTGATATCTGCTGGTAACAAAACTAGGTTTTGTTTTGTTTTGCTGTTTTTGAGTGTGTGTCTTATATATACCCTGAGCTCACTATGAGCTAACAATGATATGGAACTTTAGATGTCCCTGCCTTCATTTACGCTGTAGTGGTGATATTCTAAGCTTGCACCAATGTGCCTGATTTATGCAGAGATGGGGACGTGTATGATAGGTGATCACTGTGATAAATGAGACACATACCCAGCTCAAATGATATTCGTACCTCTTTTACTGCTGTTACTTTTAGAAAGAAAATTTAAAATCCAATTATATTTATGGTAACCCCAACTTCTGCCCACGATACTATTACTTAACACTGGGAGAAATAAATAAATTTCAAAAGTGTTGTATGCAACGAATAGTAAAAGGTAGGTAAAACACTGCAATATTTCTGTCTCCATAGTTTTTTAATGGTTGTTGTCCAGAAGAAAATAGTTTTGTGTATTTGTATCTTAAGTTCTTCTAAGGTTTTACTTAAAGGAGGATCTCCAATGGAAGTGAGACAGGCAAGTAAAGTGGAGAGTGGGGTCTGGAAGGCTCTGCACAAAGGCCGTAAAATTAACAGACAAGAAAAAGTTGTGGACAAAGAAGAATGGTGAAATAATTGCTCCTTCTCCACTGAAATAAACTGAGCTGGCTAAAGCACCTAACACAGGCACATCAGTACATCAAAGGGCTGAAGCTGGCTCATCATGGCATACACATCCCACTGAAGATTTAAGTCACTAATGAAACATGCCGTGCATGGTGCTGTAAGAACTACATGTAACAGGTAGAACATGCACTAAGAAATCCTATGGTATCCGTATATCAGAAAGACCAAAGTATGGCTATATATGAAAAGCCCATCTTTCACACCTTTTGAGCTAAAATACGAAACTCTTTCTTAAAGTTCTGGCCTGCTTCCCATTCCTTAGCAATGTACTGTCTCTGAAACAACTATCTCTGCTTCTGGTATTACCCTGTCCAAACGCTCTTCCTTTACACAAGGACCTGAAAGTATTACATAAGTGACCATGGAATCCCAACATCCACTGATACTGGAGTCTTGCTTTTAGAACTTTGTTCCAAGCCAGTGATTAGAATAAAATTTCTCCTTATCTACTTCTAAAGGGCCCTTGTTCTTTTACCGTTTCAAACTAAATTTTAACACATCCCCACGCTTTAAAATTCAGAAGACAAAGTCAATCCAAGTGCTAAAGCTGTTTACTACAAGTATTATCCCAGCTTCAATTCCACTATTGATCATAGGTTGTTTGATGCACTGAATGATAGCAGAATTCTGTCATCCTCACTGTCAGTTACTTTGATCATCTGAAGAAACTTCAGCACACCTCTGATGGTAAGATTGATGGCTGTCCCTGAGATTATCTTCGGTTTCAGGATAATCTTATTATCAGCATTTAAAGTAGCTAATTAACACTGTCATTTCTGACAGTATTTGAAAAAAATATTTTCTCCTGAATATAGTTTACATAATTCCTAATGAGTAGATCAATAAACAGCAATACTGGCAATACTGCTTTATTTTCTTACATATGAGCCTGGAATTAAACAATAAAAGATTTAAATATACAAAGCCAAATGTAAAATATTTTGGATTTGTCTATATAAATTCATTTTAAAACCCATACAAACTGTATCCCATCTTCTCACAATTAGTCAGTTTTGTGTCTGCGCAGATACTGCCTTGAGGCTCATTCATTTGTCAACTTGCTAGTGAGAGACAAGTATTGGCTGTGGGGCCAGAATGCCTATAAAATGTGATTTATTGGTACCAGTGAGGAAATGGACACCTGATAGAGCAAGGCAGATATATATCATTAACCTCAAGAGTTGCAATTCCAGAAAACTTAGTAGTAACATATTTTTAACTCCTTTCTGCCAGAAGAAAAAAGCTTCCATACTGATAAAAATTGAATCTAGAATGTAAACCACAAAAAAGATCAGTGAATGAAACAGGGCCTTACTTTAAAGTGATGAAAGGAAACAGGAAGAAAAGTGGAGAGAAGGTAGAGGAAGAGCACCTGTGGCCGGAACTAGATGGATTTTCAGGCACCTCACTTCAGGGCATTTAGCTACTCAAAGAGGGCATGAATGTGCTTTCATAAGCTGATGTAGGGTCTGAAAATCTTAAAAATGTTTTTTCTCTCTGCGTGAGGCTTAAGGGTAATTTTTGAACTATAGCAAAATTAAACGCTTCAGAACCAAATATGATCTTTTCACTATCGTTTTACTGTTTTTTTTTTTTCCTGAGCATTCATAATAGTGCTAGATAGCATTCAGCTCTAGTCAGAAGATTCCAGTCCTCTGTCAGAAGCAAAGTTTCTTAAGATGTGCTATAAATCCTTCTGTGACTCCTCATCAGTGGGTTGTGTTTTGTTTATACTACTCAATACATGGCATCAGGGCCCATGACGAAAACGAGAAAGTCACTTATGGTCATTTCACCCAATAGTTACTAAAACAGGATGTGATACAACACTGATTTTATCTTGAAATGGATTAAGAGTTCCTTCCAGAGATGCTTTCCCTGCATCTGAGCATCTGACCTTCCTCTTCTGTAGAGCAAGAAGCATCTGAACCAACAAATTTGGCTAAATCTCTCAAATTTATTCTTCATTCTGTTAAACACATTTCTCCAAAAATATCTCCACTTCAACAAATAGCATTTTAGAAGTCTGTTAGTTTGGATTTTAATTTCTGAAGACTTCTGTGAAGATAGAATTTATATTAAATCATATTATGATTTTTTTTTCTTGTTACTATGTCTTTTTTTATAGGAGCCTTAAACATAAACTGTGTGATTGACAAAGAAAAATATGCTTTTTTGTCTCCTACACTGGACAGAGAAATGTTTGACACAGCACACCCTATCTGTTTGGATAATTCTTTTAACTTTTTCTATAATTTCTCTTAAAGCAGGCTTATGGTACCTGGTCATAAAAGCTTTGAACTGAAAGCTTATCCTCTATAACATTGTCATTGAAAGTAAGTCATCTTAAACTCCTGAAAAAAGTGTCCAAGCAAGAGTGTACAGACTAGACAATTTCTCTTTCTTGGTAGCATTTATCACAGTAAAGTTGGATAAGACAGATTTTGTAACATACTTTAGAAAATGAGCATTTAAATATCCATCTACTAATAAAGAGAAAGAAAAAAAGTAGAACGTGCAAATAATAAAAGGAGGGTCTTAGGATTTTCCTACATGTCTCTGATAGCACTGAATGCACTACACTTCTGTGACTATAGCCCATGGCTCCTGTCACTCTGCAGGCTATGCTGAAGAAGTGAGCCCACTCACCCAGTAGTAATCAGTCTCCGGCAGTTTCTGGGTGGGGCCAGTCTACCACTCTAGGTCCTCGGCTGATTGAGTAGGCATGAGTCCTGCCCTCTGTAGCCCCACTGCAACAAGTTCACATGTGCAAGCTTCCAGTGTCCTGAAAGCATATGCTTCCCTACATTTTTGTAACAACCTGAGATCTTATAGTTTAGCAGCTTTCAGCACCTTCTCTTTGTTCTAGACATTTAATGTTTTTACTATGATATGCCATGGGGAATTTCTGTTCTTGCTATGTCCAATTGGTGTTCTGTGTGCTTCTAGAATCTGTATAGGTATGTCTTTCCTTAGTTCAGGGAAGTTTTCTTCTATAATCCTGCTGAAGATTTGTTCAAGGCCATTAACCTGAGATTCTTCTCCTTTGTGTATGCCTGTGATGCTTAGACGTGGTCTTTACATGTTGTCCCTCATTCCTGCATATCCTATTACTATGTTTTTAAATATTTTGGTATAGTTTTTATTTAAGTAAACCAAATTTTCAGCTTTGGCATCCAGTCTGGTTATTCTGTTTTCCATTTCATTCATTCTGCTTGTGAAGCTTTCTCCTATTATTTTCTATTGGTTTAACGAAGTTTTTTGATTCCAGGTTCATTTCCATTTAAGTTTTCTTCAATATTTCTACCTATTTTGTAAAAAAAATTAATTTACTTTTTAAGTCTTGAATTGTTTTTGATATTTCATTATGCCACATATTTTATATTCTTGAATTTCCATATAAGTTTATGCCTATCCTCTGAATTCTTTGAGTTGTTGTGTGTAATTCTTTGATCATGTTTATGATTACTCTTTTAAATTCTGTTCCTTGGATTTCCTGAGAGACTCTCATTGTGGTGCACATCTGTAGGACTGGTGGGTATTGTTGGGGACCTATTCTCTTGTTTTTTACATTATTTGAGTTTTTGTGCTGCTGTTTGGGCATACGGATATACTTTGTTGGTTGTATATCTGGTAGGAACATCTATTCTGCCATTGTTTAATTAAATTTTTGTTCTGAGCTTTTTGTTCAGGTATGGAAAATAAATTGTTGAGCACTTCAGGTTCTTGTGGGCTTACAGTAGGCTAGCCTGTTTAGCTGGTGGGACAGGGTGGTAGGTAGGCTGGTCAGGGGAGTAGGGTTCTGGTCTGTGTCAGAAAGATCAGGAGCCAATAGAATCTGTGCTAGGGATTTTATCTAGTCTTGGGTAGAAAACTGGTTCAGAGATCTGAGGCAGAGGAATTGGAGAAGGCATGGGTCCAAGGGTAACAGGGGACAGCATGGGGGTGGGGTAGGTTGGAAGTTTTGAGGCTGCAGAGGAATGGAACCCAGACATGGTGGATGGGGTCTGACTTACCAGAGTCCTAGTTCAGGGTCTATCAGGCAGATAAGGCACGAGGGGAAGATGGGGATGTAGGCCATCTCAGGAGGGACTTAACAGTCTATGCTACAGGATTTACCTAATACGGGTTAGGAAGCTACTCCAAAGATCTGAGGCAGAGCAACTGGAGTGGGCTTGGGTCCAAAGCCAGTAACAGACAGGGTGGAGGTTCTGTACTTTCTGGATGATCCTTTTGATGTATGACTGTATGCGGTTTGTGAGTATTTTGTTGAGAATCTTTGCATCTATGTTGATTAATGATAGGGGCCTATAGTTTTCTTTTTTGTTGTACCTTTATCTGGTTTGATATTAGAGTGATACTTGCTTCATGGAAGGAGTTTGAAAATTCTTCCTCTGTTTCTACCTTTTTGAATAGTTTAAGAAGCATTAGTTGTAGATGTATGCTCTCCCTTATTTGTGTATTTGCAACCCCAAATTCTTATATGTGAGTATACATCCTACTGTATCAGCAAGAGCCATGAAAATGGAAAGGAAACTCAGAGAGAGGGTTAGTCAGGAACAGATGTTCCCAGGGAAAGCAGAGAAAGTGGGAGTGCTCAGCTGGGAGGAGTGGAGGTAAGACATGCAAGGGACAATGGGGATAGGGAAGTTGGAATTCAGGAGAGGAGGGATTGCAGGAGGCAGGTGTTATCAAGTGGTGCAGGGGAGTGCCTGGACTGTGAAGGGAGAAAGGATGTTGGACTCAGGAAAGAGAGAAGAGATGAATGGAAGTTGGGTGGGGTGGAAAGCCAAAGGGAAATGTGTTGGCTCTCAGAACACCCTGAGTAATGCACATACAATGTCTAAACATTAGTGCGTGTGTATACCTAGGAACTGTATGCCAAGGAACACAGTGCGAAACAGGAGCGATTTCTGTTTGAGTGGTTGGTCAGAGTAGCCCAAGAGACTCCCCAAATAACACAGAATATTGCCAGAGCCTTGTTTTTCTCCAAGACCTCGAAGGTTATATCCTACTGCTTGAGTTAGCACATCCTTTGGACACAGGACTTGGAGCAATTGAGCAGGAACTGACCTTAAAGCCTTTTCCCTGAGACTAGCTCTCAGGGTTCTAGAGGACACTATGTAATCTGCTAAGGGGGAAATCAGTCAATGGGCCAACTCAGCCTTATAGCCAATAATCATAGCCACTGGCACAGCACACTACGTCTATTGGTGCAGTAGTGACACTGCTTTCTGGGGAGTGATCAACAACTATCTAAATGAATATAAAACCCTTTCGATAGGTAGAAACTCATGAGTGGCCCTATAATGATAATTACATATACATGACTGGAGATGTCACAGATTCTAGAGAAAACCCTATGTCTGTCATATCTCTGGACAAATGAAATTTCCTACCATATGCTAAATATAGACAAGTATACAGTACGCAACTCTTCAGAAAAACCTCTTTTCTCAAAAGATGGAGGCCACTGCAGAGTTCCACAACTGGTCACACACAGAGAATATACATCTAAGAGATGCCCTGTCCTAGATGATGTGTCTGTATTGGACCCTCTACATCGAAGGCCCATGAAACATGGGACGGGAAGTGGAGAGAACACCAGTGAATCTCTCAACTCTCACCAGCAAAGCTTCCATATACAACAGAGTGCAATGCACACAGAAGGCCACAACTTGCCATGTTTTAGAGAATAAATGACTGCTGAGCATGTGTCCCTGGATAAGACTCCTGTGTTAAACCTCACCCACCCATGGCTCTGGAACCATTGCTGAAGAAGAGGCAGAAATATTTTAAGAGCTGGGGTTGAACCATGAACATGGAGAAACAAAGGCTTGCACGTCACCAGAAGCTTTCTCATGTGAAATTGTGGTAATGATGGCACTGTGCACAAGATCCATGGTGACTCAATCGGACAAAGGCCCGGAATGAAGGGAGGGGAATGGGCAGCTGGCTTACCCTAGCTTGGAAACTGTTGGAAACTGGTTATTGTTGGGTGACAGAGAGTAGACTTTCCTTAAGATCTCTAGATAGGCTGACTAGACTCCACTGGATGAACTTACACTGAAGAACATCAGGGTACAAATGCTTGACTGGATGGGACTTAATATGTATGGGAGAATCCGAAGAAGTCTAGTGGGGGCATGAAGGGTGGAGAGGGTCTAAATTTGATCAAGATGTTTTTATGAAATATATAAAAGCTCAATAAAAATATTTTTAACAAAGACTTAAATTCCCAACACAAAGCAATGACATGGTTTATTTGTTCTGGCCATGCTGTATATCATTCAAAATGAAACTAAAACAAAAGCACTTGTTTTATTTTTTAATGTAGAATTAAAAGAAATAATGAAAGATGATACTTTACTTAGGATAATTGAACTAAAACATTAGCATGTTCCAAACATAGGATAAAATATCTAGCATTTTGGTCACATTAAGGTTGTCTTGATATTTTGCCAGTAGATGGTTAGGCAGTATGTATTCATGTCAATTGGAGGATTAGGTATATGTTTCTTATAGAACACATCACAATATATCAGTATGTGTCTTTTGTCCTAAAGAGGGTTTGATTATGTCATTCTAATACATTTTAAAACCAAAGAATAGAAATGTTGAATCTGAAATAGATGTGTTTTAAAAGCATAAGATGGAATGATCAGAAAATTTACTGATTCAGAGAGAATGTTTTGATCTTTTATTTATGTGGTTATGCTTTGATAATAATAGGACCAGAGTATATTTCATGGCCAGTATATTTTAACAGAACAATATATTCTGAACTCATTTCTATGTTGATAAACATTCTACCACTTTATTTTTAATATCTTATGGGCACATTTTTTCATTTATTCAGTATTCCCTACTCTTGAACACTTAATTTTTTTCAGAATTTATTATGAAAAGCAATGATATAACAATCCCTGTGGTTAATTCTTTCTGCTTTTTGTGTAAGTAATGATCCCTTTGGGCTGCATTCTCAAAAGAAGAATCATGGTTTTGTATGCGCTCCAAAGATTTCATACTGCTAAGTTTTATAACTTTGGGTGCTACAGACTTTAAATTCCTTAAGGGATAGGCTCCTAACACCTTTCTGTACTTTGGCTTTTCACAGTACTTCACCCTTAAAATAATTACAGGCTCTTCAGTTGTTTTTCTTGCATACATAGATGCTTATGGGATGATGCATGAGCAGGAACAACTAAGGCAATTGGTACTACTATCAAATTCATATTAAATGTTTGCTTGGGTTTTGTCATAGCCCTGATCATCTGGCCTGATGTCTCTTGTTTTAAATTACATTTTAATGGAAGTCACTAAGGAGAATTTTTATTGGTAAAGATGAAAATAAGTTTTTTTTTAATTAACAAGCATAATAAAATACAGCAAATAATTCTTTGGTGCCTATAGCACTGCATATATTCACTGGATGGGTATGAAATGAATTCTACGTAAAGTAACTCGATCAAAGGCATAGTAAAGTGAAGTTAGCTCTGTGCCTACTGCCATCCTCCCATGCTCTGCTTTGTTAAATTCCAGGTGTGCAGTGGAAGGTGCAGAGAGGTCCCTGTGAGGAAGAGGACTGGGGGTTGCTAAGGATTAATAGCTTGACACTGATGGGACATTTCCTGTGAGAAACTGCCTGGCTCTACAATTATCACATCCTGACAGTGTGCAGACTCCCCATAGCTGGCTCTATCAGCAACATCTTTTCAAAAACAATATTGTTTCAGCAGCTAAGTTCTGAAATGCTTAACTTTTTTTTTCAAGTTTGAACTTTTTGCCCTCTTCTCTCGTCATATCTTTTAAAACAAATTTCCTGTCAAGTTACAGTTTACATTATATTCACTTTTAACAAGTATCTAGGCCTGTGACTAATCCAGAGATAATTATAGTGCCAATCCTATTGACAAAATCGAAACACCGAAATGGAAAAATGTACATTTCCACTCTCTTTCCCTAATAATATTAACCTGTCACTTCAATTCCTTTACTTCCTTCTTTAAATCAAATTTGCCCAAAGCCCTGAGAAATCACATTTTCATAAGCAACTTAGTCAGGCTACATCTCTAAGTTGCAGGAGTGAGATTACCACATTGCCTCCATCCAAAATTTCTCTTATGTGATGTTAGGAATTTTGAAAACTGACTCATATATCTCTGCTAAACTCATCCTCAAGATTTAGAGGTATTTTTAATTAGCTTCTTTTGCTTTACTAAATGTGTTAGCCAGTTGGGTTTCCATTTCAAAGGCGCTGTGATGGAACTGTGCACTTGTATCTGTGCAGTAATTCTGTATGAAACCCCAGCATCAAGGAAAGCAGAGCAATAACCATGAAGACTTACCAAGAGATGAAGAAAAACATTCATAAAGCAATTTACACCTTGTTACCTAATTTGAATTTTAATGGGCAAACTTCTACAACAGTCATGTGCTGGAAGGAAATATCGATTGAAAAGAGCCGTAGCATGTATTGCCAGATGATTATCATAAAATACAAAATGCATATTCCATTATTCATATCCAGTATTTAAAAAATTCAAGGCGTCATAGAAAATGTTTCTATAAGAGCAGAAAAGTCATATTGAATGCAAGTACAAGTGTAAGTATCTGGATAATGAACCTTCCTTTTGTATTATATAGACAGGCACTCTCGATTATCAGGGTAAACGCTACCTACACCACTAAGCATTAAATCAAATGAAATGACAAAATGAGTTAGAAAATGAGGCATATGTAATGCGGCCGACTTAAAGAAACGAAGAGAGGACCTAAGGAATAGGAAAAATAATGAAAGCAGGGCACAAGAGAAGAGAGGGAGAAAAACAAACAGCAAAACCATTTTCAGACTTATAATTAACAGGAAAACCAGTCAATACCTTAAAATCCATGTAAGAAAGATCATTTGAAGAGGTGCTAAATTGTCATGCTAATTTGTACAACAGAAACCCTCTCAGCACTTAAAAAGAACATTGTGTCTAAACAAACCTGAAAGCAAACTAAAAGTGAATGTTTGCAGCGTCCAATGGTGAGGTTTGCATTATGTGTCAGTAGACCTGTACGGTTATCTGTACATTACTACGATACATGTAGTTGTATGTAGCTCCATGTGTCTTTTGGTTTCAATGCAAACATATATATATATACATATTTATATATATGCATATATGCTCATAATATATGATACACTTTGAATTTATGGTAGTGTTTCATTTACAATTTACTTTTGATTTATTAAAAGTATTTATCACTTAAGAGGGAGGATTTTAACCTGAAATGATATGCAAGAAAATGAAAATTACACAGGGAAATATATATACCTAGGTTACAAATGAAAACATTCCACTTCAAAAAAGAAATGAATGTGCTTTGGAGATGGTTCAGGATTACACTCGGCTTGATATGCAAGGAAGATGACTTGATTTTGAATGCCCAGTGGTCATTTCAATGCCAGACATGGCCATGCATACCCATAACCTCACCATTACGAGGACAGAGACAATCAGATTCAGGGAGCGGCTAGCCGGCCAAGCTGAAATGGATAGCTTCCTGTTTAACAAAAGGCCCTGTCTGAGAAAATAATGTGGAAAGAAATAAAGGAAGAAACTCAGAAGCATTCTCTAGCCTTTGTATTCATGTTCAAGGACATGGACACCTACTCACTCATATGCACATATACCACATACCAACCTTCCACAACACCCACATATCTGTACACACATAAAGAAAAAGAAGTGAAGCCTAAAAGTCAATCAAACTGATAGAATTGTTACCATTAGTATTTCTGAGAATCAGAAAATGTTATCGTAATGGGTAAACACATGGAGAGAAAACCTCTTCATATTCTTTTGGTAGGAAAATTAATTGGAACATTAATTATTCTCATTAGTAGCAACTCATTGGCATTTACCAAAACTTACATGCATTTAAGTCCATGTTACCTAATATTTCTAAAACCAGCAATTTATTTTACATACACATGTATAGATAAGGACAAAGGTATAAGGATGCTCCCTATAGAATAATTATAAATATATAAAATATACCAAACATCGAATCAAATATGGTATTAGAAGATAAAAAGAAGTAATGCTCTCATAAAAATGCAATGAACAGAAAAGCATACACGTTGTTCATGCATTTATGTTAAACATTTTGGAGCTGTGGTAAACACCTGTTTATTGCATACACACTCCTCTCCACACAACCACATAATGTGAAATGTTTGTAAATCTATAAAGACTTTCTGGGAATTTTTACAATGTATTTGTGTGTGTCTGTGAGGTCACATTCTAGGTTCACCAGAACATGTACTTCCTATCAGGCTCAGACTGGTTCTACTGAACAGATACAGATTTTTGTTGCTTTTTCTTTTTCTTTTTTTTCCCCACTTTTATAGTCTCTAAATCTTCTAGCAATGTTAAATAGTTGCATTATATTTGTGAGGTTTTTTGTTGCTTTTATCTTTTTTTAAACATTCGGGTACAGCAACTATATTTGATCTATTTGTATTATGAGTCTTATATAATCTAGAGATGATTGAAAGGAAGTACAGTCATTGTATTTAGGTTATGTGCCAACATTATGGTTAGGATATTTTATAAAACGGACTTGAACATCCATTCATTTCTTATACACAAAGATCCAAGAAGCAGTCCTTTGGTATACAAAATGATGGCCACAACTCACCAAAGTTTTAAAAGTTGACTTTTCACTGTTCCTAATTATGTGGTTAATCACATTTAGATATGACTTTATTTCAATGAAGTTTTTATACTTGTAAGATAGATATACCAAAACATAATCAGAACCATTTTAAGTGTAAGAAGTTTCATATTGTTTTTCAATGATCATTGCTTTCCATCTTGCTCTCCATTTTTATTGCATAGAAGTAAAATATTCATTGTTCATTTTGGTGAAGGAAAATCAGTTTATTTACCATTTGCAATGGAACTGGTGACAAACAGATTTTTTGGTTTCTTTCTGCTTTTCCTGTAGCAATGTGAAAATTTTATAGATATGACAAAGTAAATGACAGGAGATGAGCTTCTGTGGATTTATCTGTGAGCCAGATTGTCAGAAAGGTGTGATGTCTCTTCCAAGAATATGAGTTCCTCCTTTCCTGGATTCAAATTTTAGCCCAAGTTTCCATAATTAATACAGTATTTTCCAGCTCCATTTATTTTTTTTCAAAGTTGATTTTTAAATTTTTCTTTATGAATGAATAAAACTGAATTATTTATTGGCATCTTTATATATCTCTCTCCCATCCACACTCTCCCATAGGTTCCCCCCACCCTATTCACACACCAGATTTCAGGTAGCCTGTCATTTATATTAAGGTCTATTGACCTTATCTTAGTGTACCCAGATGCCCTTGAATGCAAGTTCATCCACTGAGGTATAGTCAATCTATCCAGTCACTTCCTTAAAGAAGATAAACTCTTTTTCACCCAGCAGTAATCAACTGCCAATAATTCTTTGGCTAAGACTGGGGCCTGCTGCCCACTTCCCCAATTCTATGCTGGGTGTTTGTCTCCTTGAGTTTGTATGGGTCTTATGATTCTGACACTACTGCTATAGGTTCATATGAGAAAGGTCCCAGGATCCTGTAAGAGTCTCTTGTCATCATATTATTGCCATTTTGACTGACTTATAAACATTGGACATTAACCCACCACCCTTTACCAAGTCCTGGTCTCAAATATTCCATCTATTTTTTCCTCCTCAGTTTTATTCTCAGTCAGTCTAATAGTTGTCAGTACTCTGTTCAGTCTCTCTCATATTTCCAAACTGAATACTGACCATATGATCCTTATTGTTTGGTTACTCAAATAGATTTGGAATTGAAAGAATGACTGTTTTTATCACACCACTATAACAGTCGTATAGTGCGTCTACCAAGCAGGTATGGTTGCTTCTAAGATAATATTGGACTCTCGTGGTGGGCCTGGGGATGCTGTTCAGCATCAGAGCCAGAGCTTCTGAAGATTTAGCTACTGAACTACTGTGGCAGAGGGAATGATACTTCAGGCCTACAAATTAGTACTGAACATTACAATACTTCAAGTAAATTATACAAATGATATAAAAAATAAAAACATCCCAACCACTGAAATGATCTCATATGTGCAACACCCAATGCAGAAACACAAGAAAGTTCAAGGCAGTTTGACCCTCTGAACAGTATAAATTCCACAATAATGCACTGAGTGCTAATGACTTTGAAGAAATCCCGAAGAATTTTAAAAGTGTGTAAGATCATGTAACTGCTTAGAACTCAAGACTACTTGAATCATTTGGATCTATGTATGTCCCACCCTTAGCACCTCCAGTGAGTTCCTCCTTATCCAAAGACTTCCTCATGCACTGACATCTCAGCTTGTAGGGAATCTCTGTTGTGTGAATCCATGAATACCAGGGACCTGCAAGCTGACCCATACCTGTTTCTAAGATGTGATCAATATCCTTAGTAATTTTGGAAATGCAAATTAAATCCACTTTAAAATTTCATCTTATCCCAGTCAGACTGGCTAAGATCAAGAGAATAAATGATACCAAAGGCTGGAGAGGATGTGGGGAAAGGGACTGTTCATTTACTGCTGGTGGAAGTGCAAATTCATACAATCCCTACGGAAAAAAATGTTGAGAACTGTTAAAAAAAAACAAAAATGAAGTGTTTTATTAGCACTTTGATATCTTGGGTTTTTAGAGACATATTTAACTTTTATATTCTCTAGGTCTGATGTGGAGAGATTAACTGTGTTGAGAAACTCATTTATTTCATTTTCCTCTAGACTTTCTTTCTTCTTTCTTTATTGAGGCAGGGATATTCTTATAGCTCCTGTTGGCTGGAACTTGCTATGTAGACCAATCTGGGCTTTATATCTAATTTTACTTTTTTATGTTTTCTACCTTTTCCTTTTTATTGGTTTGGCTAAGGATTTGACAATGTTGATACCTTTCAGAATTACCAATCCTGTTTCTAAAGGAGCTGGGATGGGGTTATACTGTAAAAAGGTGTCTTCTGGACCTGGCATAACCGTTACTGTCATGATATCATTGCACCTTTGATTACCTGCACAAGTCCTGAACAATGTTTGACCCCTCCACATTCCATCATGGGCAGAAGAGGGGCTCGTAGCATCCCACCACTCCCTAAGAAACTGTACGCAGTTAAGGTGTACTTGGGGTGGACTTGGAGCTTTCTTTACTGGTGTAACTACTGGTAGGTTTTACATGCTTCCACATCCACACAGGGAATTCTGTTTGAGCTCAGTGGGTCACACACAAAAAGAGACATGAAAATAGGAGGAAGACGTGTCGGAAGGAATAAAGCTTCCAGCTGGGGAAGGAGATGGAAGAGAGATGAAAATAGAGGTGGAAATGAAGAAAATTCAGTATATGCATGTGTGAAAATGTTAAGGAGTAAACACAAAAAAATAATTTAAATAAAACAAGTTAGCACCAATATTATTGAAATCAGTTGGAACTAATAAATATCTTCTTAAACTATCTCAGAAACAAACTATATCTTAAGGGTACAATGCTTAACTGTATCAGAATATTCTTTGTATATAAATTAATACACCAAATTAAATATATATTGAGCATTTTAAGAAACATAACTTTAAACTATAAACATGAATCTTCCCTCAGTCATTAACTAATAGGCCATAATTTTATTTGCTCTTGAAAACTGCAAAAAATATGCAAAATTCAGGTATATGTTTAAATACTTATCAAAAATATTAAAATATTTATCAAGTAACATATTATGATTTAAGTTTTATGACCCCACCCAAATGTATCTTGAAATGGAAATGTCACTGTAATATCATGAAGAGGTTATTTGGCTGTCAAGACTCCACAGTCATGCATACATTTTTCAGGAATAAGCTTTCTCTGCGTGCCCGTCTTCCATTCAAGGGTAAAAATTCAATGTCCCAGCCTAGAAAAAGAAATTAGTTCCTCAACATATATTCAGATTGTTTACAGTTTGATATGGAATTTTCCTGTCTCTCTCCAGAAGTGTGAGCCAGTCAAGTTGTGTTTATAAGTTGCCTACTCCCATGTTACATTTTAGCAGAAGTTATAGCAAAATAACTTTTATAATTTTCAATGGTTGAAGTTGCTTAAATTTTTAAATCTCTATTTAGATTTCAATGCTATTCCTTTTAGTCAAGAGTTTTCAAATATAAGTTAAATTTGAATAAGTTAAAAATTCTTCTCAGCTGCTAGGAAGGGAATATACATGTTTACCTCAAATCAATGCTTTGAGTGAGAAAAGAATTTGAACCTGTCTAAGCATGTTTCCACTGTCATCTTTTTATACATGTTTGTAAATGCTGGTGATCTGTTAAGTTTTGCTGAAATCTTACTGGATATAATTTTATTTTAAATTCTCTTACATTTCCATCAACCTTTATTTATTAGGTTTTCTTCTCCTCAACACTTGCAACAGTATACAACTCTTACTCTGTTCCTACCCACACAAAGTTCTGCTACAAGTTTCTACACCATGCAAAGTTAACCTCCATGTGATCTGAGGTAAGAAACTAGGGTAAGAGCTCTTAGAGTTTTCACCCTGGTTATATTTTTGACAGGGATGTAAACCATGTGTTTCAAGGAAATGTTTTTCAATAGCAGAGTGTATATTTACTCCACAATGGTGTGTTTAAAATAGTACCTCTGTTAAGTCCAGTGTTATAGGGATGACTTTTACAATAAGGACATAACCTGGACTAGTGAGTTTTACCTAACCTTGTTGCCAAATGTTTTAATGTAAGCAGCCTAACTGAGCCATGTACTCCTCTGGTGACCGAGATTACTTACTTGAATCTCTCAGGATCTCATCTTGCCATCTGTCCAAGATAGGGAATGGATGTGGGTTTATATTACTGAACAGATCAAAGCACTGGAAGTGGTGTGTTTATCTCATTGAAAACAGAGCGATTGAAAACTTTGTCTGAGATTTTGCATGTAATGTATTATCCTTAGGGTCAAAGGCCAAGATTCTTCAAAAATTAAGGGTTTTAGACTAGCTCATCCTCACCCAACAGTAATCAGTTGCCAATATTTCTTAAGCAAATGTTGGGGTCTGCTACCCATTTCCCCAGTGCCATGCTGGGTTTTTGTCTGCTTGAGTTTGCATGGATCTTGACCATGCCAAAATCATTGCTGTACGTTCATATGATCACGGGGCCCAGGATCCTGTAGGATTCTATTTCCATATGGTCACACACCTCCTCTCTGGCTCTTACAATCTTTCTTCTCCCACTTCTACAATGGTCCCTGAGCCCTGGGTAAGTGAAACTTAATATGAGAGTAACACAGATATGTCTTTAAATGAGTTACTGCCCAGCAGTCAAATCTCACACTTTATCCTGTGTTTGAGTAGCATTGGAAATAAGATTTATTTGATACCTTTAAAAGGATCTGAAAGGAAACAAAGTAACTGAAATAAAATAGAGACTACATATGAATCCACAGTTCTAGAATATTTATTATCTGGTTCTGTAAGGAAAATATTTTCTTTCTTTTGCCTTACAAAATAAAACTTAAGATCACCTAAGATTCAAAACATATTGCTAACCATCACTCATAAGCTTAACAGTTATGTACTAATAAAACTGAATTTTATTAAAATGTCAATTGATTGCTTCAAAATAAAACTATTCAATAGTAATGATAGCATGAGTAATTTGATCAGAACTTTTGTCTATCAATCATCCTCTGTATAAAATTATTAGATTTAATTCTAAAATATTTTCATTGTAATTGTTTAACAAGATAAAAACTCTAGTTAATAATCATGATTCTCTTCTAATTTCAAAAGTTGTGAGAACCAATAGAGTCCTAATCTAGGGACTCATTAAACTTTAGTGATTTCTGTATCTCTTCTTTCTCCTTCATTTTCAAGTCATTGCAGTTTACCTATCTGATCATTTTCCCTAACCTTGAGTATCCTGAAAATGTCTCTCTAGCACTCTGATTTTTGTGGACTCTTTTGAATGATCTTCATCTAGTTCTAATACCTATTTCTACTTAAAAGAGGTTGCAGCATAGACCCTTAATATCTCTTGCCATCCTGATCTTGTAAGGCAGGAAGCCCTGACTGTATAGTATATCGACTGATTTTTATCAAATCTCCAGTCATCACAAATGTCAACAGTAAAAATTAAAGAACATTTCATTTTCACCAAATATCTAATAAAATTCTGCTTCTACCTGCAAATTTCAGCGAACCTGAACTATCTAATAATGGACATTCTCTTTCAAGCTAAATGTGATAGTTTTTTTGATTCCTTGTCAACTTGACACAGTACAAAATCACCTGGGAAAAGTGTTACAGTGAGTGATTGTATAGATCATATTGGTCTGTTGTCACATCTGTGAGGGATTCTCTTGGTTGTGTTAAGTGAACTTGGAAGACTCGGTCATTATTAGTGGCAGGATTTCCTGAGTTTGGGTCCTGGATGTTTGAGACAAAACTTCATGAGACAGAATCTTTCTCAGGACCTTCTTTTTAGAATTTGGAGACTCCAGGAAAACATAAACTTTTGTTGTTTAAGCTATCTAGTGTTTGGTAATTATGATAATACAAATGGAGTAGGCTAGCCACCCTTAAATGGAAATGGGGTTGATAGTGAAACATTCTGCCTCATTCCTAATATTAGTAATTTGGTCTCTCTTTTTTATTTTTCTCAATCTTCATTCTTCTAAAAATTAAATTCTAACTTTTATTTCATCAATTTTCTATATGCTTTTAATTGCATAGATTGTTACTTTTATCTTTAATGTATTTTTCCTACTTTTTATATTTTTTATATTTGGCTGACTTTCTCAAAATAAAGTAGGGGTAAGTTACTGATTTTAGGTATCTTCTTTTTAAAAGTAAACTTGTTTTTAAATAAGTTTTAAGTTCTTTAGAAAAGCTGAAAAATTACAAAAACTCCAAGGTATTGCCTGACATCTAGTGCTAATGTAATATATGTTTTAGAATTAGTGAAACAATGTTTAAACTTACTGCCTGAAGTCTATTTATTCAGATTTTCATAATTTGTATTTAGTATTATTTGTATGTTCCAGGATATCATGTTATATTCATTTTTCATGTGTCATAATAGTTTCTCAGATATTTGGATATTTTGCCAGATTTGAGGCATAATGACCAGATATTTCATAGAAAGTCCCTGTGGTGGGGACTGAGTGATGCTCTCTCAATATGAATCTGAGTATATCGATCTTGGAAAGGAGGTGAAATATCACTTCCATTTCGTCGTATTAAGTATGAACACTGCTGTATTTGAGTAGGAAGAGGAGAAAGGTAGGTTCAAGAAAATGCCCTGACGGGTGAGAGGGGTGATCTCAGTGGTAAATAGTACTTGTTACTTTGTGAAGGATCATAATCCATTCCAGCACCCACATCAGGCAGCTCAGAAGCCCCCACAACTCCAGCTCTTGGGGATCTGACATCCCTTTCTGGCCCCTGGATCACTGTACTCACACGCACATACCTATACACAGATGTACACATATACATACACATAAACAAAAGAAACTCTTCAAAACATGAAGAAGAAAATACAGAGACCAATCACAAGTAAGAGATCAGCTCAAATAGCAGTCTTCAGTGTCTGGGTGTCCATATCAGCTCCTCACAGCAGCACTACAGGGTCTGGGTTCTAACAGTCTCATGGCTTTGTCTTATTAATGCAGCACAAAAATAAGAAGGTGGTCCTTGTGCCTCCATTTTTAGAAAATTATTATTTTGTTTTGGTAAATATGAAACAAGTAGATTCTTTTTGCATTGGTCACTTTCCTGTTGCTGTGATAAAACACCAAGACCAAGGGAACTTATAGAAGGAAGAGTTTATTAGAGCTTATGGTTCCAGGGGAATTAAAGTCCATCATGGCAGGGAGGCACTGTGGCAGGAAATGACTAGAGCCAGAGCAGAGGCTCATATTTAGATAGGCACAGGAAATAGAAAGAAACCTGGAATCCAATTCAGCAGGGCTTAAGAGCTAAATAAGCTGCCCCTAGTGACACGGTTTGTCCAGCAAGGCCGCGCCTAAGAATTTCCAAAACAGGGCCACCAATTGGGGACAAAATGTCTAACTACTTGGAGCCTATGGGAGACATTCTCACTCAAGCCACCACAATTTTCCTTTATGTAAGTTAAATGTTTCTAAGTTCTTATGATACACATTTACTTATTTAACAGACATTTTCAGTTATCTATAGTTTTCATGTTATAAACTGGATTTCTAGAGTTGTTCATCTGCATATCTACTAAATTAGGTCACCCACCTTACATTGTTCTAGTCTTCTAACTTTGACATTTTCTCTCTTCTCTCCCTTCCCCCCTCTCTCTCTTTTCCACTCCCCTCCTCTCTCCCTCTTCCCGTCTCTCTCCCCTATTCTTCTCCCTCTCCTGCCTTCATTTTTCAGATCATATATATTTTTTCCGCTTCTAGCTTATTTTACTTGAAAGAGAAAATAAACATATCAATGTATTTAATGTCTAATATTATTTTGTGACTGATTTTTACACTCGAATATATAGTACTCACACTGCAGTAGTTTTATGAGTGTTAACCCAAATTTAGGTTGAAAAAGAAATCAAAGCTAAAATGGAGTAAGCAATCTTGAGAAATGAATAACACAGTTATCTAGTAGATCATCTGTTTACAACTCCCTTGCTTGCAATAAAACTCCGCTGTTAAAGAGTATCTTAATAACCGCCCTAAATATCTGCTTCTGAAAACATGCTTGCAGAAGGAATTTCCCATCAGCTGTCTTAGAATATGTAAGTAGTCATGCTAGAAGTGGCATATGCTGTAACTTAAACCCTTCAGTGCTGTGCAAGTTAAAGAATAATGCGGGGAGACCTATAAAAATTGTGACATTTATTATGTATTTTCTTCCAACAATTTTGAGTTTAGTTTTTTCACTTTCTAGTTCATTGTGGCATAAAATTAAACTTTTAGCATATTGTCCTCCAGGCTCATCCATGTTGTGACAAGAGATTGTTCTGTCACAGTAATGTACATTATTTCATGTTTCTTTATTCATTCATCCATACATATTTAGGTAGCTTGGCTTTCATGTTATATCAGAATAATTTCATTTTCTTTGGGTACAAGACCAGAAGAGGGAATGTGGAGTCACTTGGCGGCTATTACTGAATTTCTTTTAGAAATCTCATTCAGACTTACCTAAGGACGGTACAAATCTGCATTCCCACCAAAAGTGGGCAATAGCACATTTTTTCTAAATACCAGTGTTTTTTTTTTTTTGTCTGTTTGTTTGTTGTTCTTCATAATAGTCACCCTGATGGGCTGAGGTGTATCCTATAATGGTTTCTCTTTGTATTTCCCTCTTGATCGTCATCTCCTCCTATGTTCATTACTTTTTATTATATATTCCTTGTAGTAATGTCTAGACTTGTTCTTTGCCCAGGTTTTAATTGAGTTATCTGTTTTTCCCTCATGGATTGTAATTTTGGCTATTAACTACTTAATACATATGTTTTATGACTAGATTAAAATAAATACTTTTTTTTGATTTTTTTGTTGTTTCCTTTAACATACAAAAATTTTTCAGTTTGGTATAGTTCCATTTGTTTATTATTGTTATTTTGGCTTGATATTTTGGTATAATATTCAAAAATGCAGCACTAAAGTATCTCTCCAGGAGATTTTTCTTTATGTTCTGTTCTAGGAATGTTATAGTTTTAGGGAATAAAGTTGGATCTGTTTATCTTAATTTTTAAAAAAATTAAGTTGGTGTATGTATATGTTGTAAGATAATGATTCCTTTCTGGCATTAAAATATCTGATTTTACAAGACACATTTTTTTAAAGAGACTATTATTTTACCATTGTACTTGAATGGTGTACTTGTCAAAAATTAGTTGACTATATATGCTTACATAGATACGTATTTGTCTTCTGTTTTGCAATGTTAGAATCTGAATTGATTTTCAGTATGGATTTTCTCTTCTTCATTTACTTATTTTTTTATTATGTTCTTTGTTCTAATGTTTTTGAATTCAGTTTTTATTTTACTATTTAATTCAGATATAAGATTAAATTGATGATTTGGTACAGTTCTTTATCTAATTGTAGGCATTTACTGCTAGCTCTTGTCCTGTTAACAGGACTGCTAGGTGAGCACTGCCGTTTATCTGAAGATGCTTTAATAACATTCCCTTTTGACTTCTTATTTAGTTCATCAGTCATATAGGATTCTGTTGTTTAATTTGGACATATTTGTTAATTACCCAAATTCTGCGGGCAGTATTCTTTCTTTCTTTTTGTTTCTAATAATATCATTGTAATCTGGTTTCAATGTTTTAATTACTTAGGTCCTAGTTGGTGGCTTTGGTTTGGGAGAATTAAGAGGTAGAATTGCTAGAGGAAGCAGGACACTGGGGCAGGTCTCGAGAGTATCTAGCCATATCTTATTTCCAGGTTTCTCCCTACTTTCTTTTGTTATATTTATTATACTTATCATTCTCATTCTATATGTATGAGTGTATGTATGGCTTGTACATATGAAAGTGTACAGTGTCCTAAAATGTCAGTGGTGTCAGAAGAGTACATTGGATTCCCTGGAACTGGAATTACAGATGGCTGTTAGCTGCCATGTGGATGCTCAGAACCAAACCCTGTCTTCTTCAAGAGCAGCCAGTGCTCTGAACTGCTGAGCCATTTCTCTCTACTATCTCTCCTTACTTTCTATGCCCGTTTGAAGATGTGAGCCCTCAGTTTGCCCCCCAAAGACTTCAAATATCTGAGTATTTGTAAAAGAGTGACCTCATTTTTCCTGCCTCCCAAGGGATCATGTGAGAACTAAAAACTCCTTGTGTGAAAGAAAGATATCTAATCCTATGCAGACATCTTGAGTTTAAGAAGAGTATCTAAACTTATGCAAACATCTGAAGTAAATAACCATTGTTAATGACCACATCTGCCTGTGAAGTGGTAAGGGTCTCTAACCAAACCATAAAGACTCCATTTTATAGTAGTGACATCCTGTTTTTGAGCAAGTAAACTTAAAGGGAAGTCTGTGCTTGGCATTTTCTCCTGGTCTTCAAGATTGGATATAATACCACAGGATGTCTTAATTGGGAAAAAAGGCAGCAGTTAAAATGCAAACATCTGCTTCTATGGGCTCTAGTGCGGGTTTGGAGGTTGGATATTTTTGAAGCCGATCTTTACACATCTTGTACTTACCTATAAAAACTGGATACTACAGTAAGTCTTGGAACTTGCCCACCCGGAGTTCAGAAGTCAGTCCGGCCAAAAAAAAAAAAAAAAAATCTAACTTGCATTTCTTTTTTCGTGTGGTGACTGCTGATTGGCAACCTATAACATAGCCTCAGTTGCTGGTGTTATTTGTGGAGGTTTGGGAAGTGCAGCCTTGCTAGAGGGCGCATGCCACTGGTGGGTAGATCTTGAGAGTTCTTAGAACATCCCATTTCCAGTTTCTCACTCTGCTTCTGGTGCTTGTGTGCTAGGTTTCAGTTGTCATCTTCACAGACCTGGATAAAATGAGCCTTAACTGAGAAATTAACTCCATTAAATTGGCCTGTGGCCATGTTTGTGGGACATTTTATTGATTGCTGAGTGATGTGATTGGGTTCAGCCCACTGTGGATGGTGCCATCTCTGGGTAAATGTACCTGTGCTGTATAATCAGGCTGAGCAAAGGTCAGAAATTAGTATTTCTCTATAGTTTGTGCTTCATCTCCTTCCCTGAGTAACCTCAATGATGAACTGTCACTTGGAACCCTTACTTTAAGTTGCTTTAAGTGAATGTTTTATTATAGCAATGGAAACCAAACTAGAAGAACAGCATGCTTGAAGATGTGAATGTTCAACTTTCTGCTCTGGCCACCCTTTGCCAAGCCTCCCACGCTATGCTGGTCTCTTATCTCTCTGGAACCATATACAGAATAAGCTCTTCCTTCTCTAAGTCTTTGCATCATAATAACTGGAAGTTATTAATACATAATTTGGTGCTAGGAGTAAAGTATTGCTGTGAAGAACCTGACTATGCAGAAGTTTGGATTAGAAAAGGGATTAAATGTAAAGAGATCACAGTAGGAACCTGGAAGAAAGTAGTGCTTAGAGGCATGTATTTCCAGATGGGATCAAGGACTTAAACAACAAGTGGGATATTTTGACCAGGAATCTGGCTGCCATTTGCCAATAGCCAAGAACTTGCCTGTGGCTAAAGTCCAACAGACTAATTTCTTAAAGAGGAGGAAATTTTAAGACAGCCTGAGATTGAACCAGTGGTGATTCGTAATGCATATCTACAATGAAAACGACCAAGGGAGGGCAAGAAAGAAAATGTTTAGTTTGGAGAGAAAAAAGAATCCTAGGGAGTTTAATGTTGGAACCAAGGCAGCCAGTGTGTCTTGGAAGAGATGATCCCATTGTTTAGGAGATTAAAGCCATTCGTTGGAGGCCTCTCTATTTCAGCTAAACAATGGGAAGCTTACCATCAGGGAAGAACTCCCATCCACACAGCTAAGCTTTCAGTAAGTGAAAAGGGCCTAATGAGTCTTCTGCTTCTAGAAAGCTACAGCATATAACAACTGCTGATAACGTGGGTGAAAGGAGTCCAGGTTTATCTCAAGCTAATATCCAAGTGCCGTTCTTGGGAGTTTGGCTTTAGAGGTATGAAATATGCAAGAATAAGAAGGTCATTGATTCTCCCTCCATGATTTCAGAGCATTGCTGAGGCCAGGCAGTGTGTATTGCGGGGAGGGGTGTTCCCTGTGGACAGAAGGCCTTAACAGACCAAGAGGTCCTGAGAGACCACTGTGTGAGACTCAGGACTGGTTAACAATGGAGACACCAAGTTATTAGAGATGCTAGTCATGAGACATTTGCCAAGAAGAGGTGTATACAGTGACTGGTAGAAAACCAAGAGAGTGATGAATGCTGCAGACATCAAAGCTAGAGGAGCTGAGCCATCTAAACCCTTCTAACTCAAGTTCCAGATGTACGTGGACATAGAGCTACAGGATTTGGTATTTTCCCATATGGTTTTCTGTCTTGCTTCCGTTCCTCAATTCTGGAATGATCTATTAGTAACTTTTCTATTGCTGTGAAAAACCACCATGACCAAGGCAATTTATAGAAGCAAGAGTTTAGTTGGCGTACAGTTCGAGCAGGTAAGAGTCCATTATGACAGGGAGGCATAGTGGCAGAGGTGGCTGGAAGAATGTAAGGAGCAGAATGAATGCCATGTTAAAATATGAAAGTAAGACTATTTATTTACTTTCCTGACAGGTCAAACTAAGATTGTTTTTGTTTAAGTCCCTGTTACACGGTAATTCTGACAAAGTTGTTTAGAAATGTTCGATTGTTTCTGATGTCAATGAGTGAATCCCAAGGTGGTAGGATAAAGACTGTTTTGAATTCTTTGTTTACATATTGATAATGTATAGACTCTAAGCTGATTGGTACAGATAATGACATCACTTAGAATCACCATGGTGGCAAGGGGACATGAAAGAAGGTTGCCAGCAAGCCACTTTCACAAATGCTTTTTCTCTAGAGAACATGGCTAAAAGTCTTCTGCTCACCCACCAGCAGGTAAAAAAGTATTTTGGAAGATGCCTGCTTAAGACCTCTGGCTTTAGGCTAGAGCCAATGCATCCACCGCATCCTCCGGAATTCCTGGGACCTCCAAGTGTCTTCCTCCCATCCAACTAGGCAGCTCTGGGACTTCAGGATTGGCTTTGCTCACATAAGTGCCTGGAAATTCCCAGTTGATACAGCTTGCAGTACTCTCCTCATTTGCTGAGCATGAATTTGTATGATTTGATTTATAATGATAAACATTTATGAAAGGTATATTTGACTCATATCTTTGAAAATAGCGCCACCGCCTGTAACCTGTGTACTTATGTCCTCACACTGACACAGGAAGGAAAGAGTGACAGAATGGTAGTGGGCATGTCTGTATACTCTCAAAGCCCTTCCAGTGACATTCTTCGTCCAGCTATGCTGGACCTCCTGAAACCTCCCAAACCAACAAAAACAAAATGTTCAAAGATTTGGAGTCTATGAAGGACATTTCTTTAAATCATCACAAATGGGAATGTGTATTTTGTGTCATTGTATGTTGGAATTATGTAATTTAAAAATATTTATAGTATGTTTCAGTTAAAAGATTGCCTTGAGTCTCCAAAGTGACTTTGGAAACTCTGGACTTTTGAATACTGTTGAGATGCTTAAGAATTGTATTGCATAGCTTCAGTTGTCAACTTAGCACAGGGGCAGAGGGAGCCTCAACTGAAGAATTTGAACTTTGAACTGGCCTGTGGGCATGTCTGTGAGGCATTTTCTTTATTATTGAGTGATGTGGGAGGACTCAGTTCACTGTGGTTTGTTCCACCCCTGGGCAGGTGCTCCTGTGTTCTGTTAGAAAACAGACTGAGCACATGTCAAAGGAACAAGCCAATAAGCAGCACTCCTCCATGGTCTCTGGTCTGGCTTCTGCCTCCAGGTTCCTGCCCTGAGTTCCAGCCCTGACTTCACTCAGTAATGAACTATGACCTGAGAAATATAAAATAAAATAAATCCTTTCATCCACAAGTTGATTTTGGTCAGTGTTTAATCCAGTAACAGAATATAACTAGGACAAGAACTATGTGGTGTTCTGAAGTTGAACTAAATAACTAGGACAAGAACTATGTGGCATTTTGAAGTTGAACTAAATAACTAGGACAAGAACTACGTGGCATTCTGAAGTTGAACTAAATGTATTTTGCATTATGATATGGTCATGGTGTATGGGTATCGGTGAGTGGTGTTTGAATGAAAAATGTCCTGCATAGGCTCCAAGTATTTGGACACTTTGTGTCTAGTTTGTGGTGGTGTTTTTGGAGGATTAGGAGGTACAGCCTTGCTGGGTAAGCATGTCACTGGTGCTGGGTTTCTGAAGTTCATAGCCATGTCCATTTCCAGTTCTCTGATTCCTGTGTCGACTTGAAGATGTAAACCCTCTGGTTTCTATGCTGACTGACTCCTGACATGCCTCCCGACTATGATGAATTGTTATCCCCTTGTAACTGTAGGCCTGGTAAGCTTTTCCTTCTGTCAGTTTCCTCAGTCATGGTGTTTTATGATAGCAAGAACAAAATAAAAAATATAGTGAAGTCATCTACTATCACTCTATGGAGGTTAATCTGTGACTTTATGTCAGTAGTATTTGTTTTATGAAATTCGGTGCACTGTATTAGCTTGTATATGTTTAGAATTCAATTCCCTTGAAAGGAATTAATATATATTTAGAAGATATTTACTTTTCCAGAAAACAGTGTTTCTAGAGACACCACCATTCAAGTTCATCTCAAGCACACACAAGAGTTCTCCTTAACATCAAAGGAGAGCAATGAAGCCAGTACAGAGCAAAAGAGAAACAAATTAACTCATGGGTCTGAGTTTCAGTCCACTTATCAAATTCTAAATCACAAAGAAACTTTGAGCCTCATAGTCCAATATGGTCTTTGAAATAAGAACTGAAGCATCAGAGTAGAGATGATAAACTACGGGTTTAATGCCCACATACATCAAGAAGAAGCAGGACACTTAATGCATAGGACAGACAGGGTAGATTGTGAGAGACTTGGCACATTTGGGAAAGCTTCTTCTGAAATCTAGTGAACAATTGCATCATGATCTGAGAAAGGCACAGTGACTAGAACTGGAGTCACCCAGGAAAAATATCACTATCACCTCATCCTAAAAGTTTCCTACTCTATAAGAGGTATTGGTAAGTGTAAATTGGATCTCAGAGAAGGGAGCTTGCAGGAAGTATAATGATGCCTGCAGACTAGAAGCAACAGCTCTTGTTATCATTTGTTTATTTTCCACAGGCTTTGGTCTTGAAAGTAAACAATGTTTTTTTTTCATTTTCTGTTTTTATCTTTCTGTATTTTTATTTTTCATTGAAATCGCTTAGCACAAGCATATTTGAAGCTATCTAATAAATTAATTTTTTAACACTTTTAGAAAATCAATTGAAATTTAATATTTTGGTAATGTTTTTATGTGGACAATAATGATAATATAATAGTTCTTGCATAACATTCATCATGCTTTCTACCTGTGTAACCATTTCTATTGATTTTTGTTGGTTTCATACAATCTTGATAATATTTAGACACCCTTTGTAATTTGCAGCCTATAGTCCCACGCACTGTTTTAATTCTGTCATATATGTTAAGACTTTCGAGCCACATTGTGTCCCCGTGTGTCCCTTGATCTGAGTCCATTCATTGTAGCATTTTTTCACCTATTCAACTCCACCCACTCCCCCCCAAAAAACAATCTAAATCTCCCTCTACCAGTACTCATGAGTTGCCAATAGTTCTTTAGCTAAGGTTAAGGCTTCTTATCCATTTCCCCAATTCTATGATGGATTTTTTTCTGGTTTGAGCTTACACATTCTTGTGCATGCTGTCACCATGGCTGAAAGTTCACATGAGCAACTTCTTGGTAGTCATCTACCTCCCCAGGCTCTTAAAGTTTTTCCAATGCCATCTTTCATCATGGACCCTGACTGTTGGGTGGTGGAGGTTGGACATAGGTTTTCTACCCAGGGACAATCATTCTGAGATCTCTTATTCTCTGCACTTTGACAGTTTGTGGCTCTCAGGTACCCAGGTTGATCACCATCTCTTACACGAGGAAACTTAATTGCTGAGAGTTCATTGCTGCATTGATATTATTTATCTTTCCTCTCTTTCCCCATGAGTGAAGTAGCCTCTTCTCTCTGTTACATTACTCCCATTTCCCCACTTTCTACACTGAATACCTGTTTCCTACTATCCTCTTTTCAGCTACAGCTTCTTCTTTACCCCCACTATTTCTTTCCATTTTCCTAGCTTCTGTTGTTACACAAAGATATATAGTCATATTTAAGGATTATTACCTAAGATTCATAAATGAGACAGGACATATGTCATGTTTTTTCCTGAATTTGTGTGTGATGCTTCTCTTTTTATAACATATTCCAGTTCTGTTTACCTACATATTACATGATTTAAGTTTTTCACCATGTAGTAGATCTCCATTGTGTAGATTAGATGTACCACAATTTCATTGTCCATTCTTCATTTGGGGAATACTTAGATATTTTTTCAATTTCTTAGGTATTATGGAAAAAGCAGCAACAAACGTGCTTGTGCAATTATTTCTGCAGGAGGATAAGCCCTTTGAGTATATGGCAAGGATAGGTATAACTGTCATATGACAAATTTATTTTTAGTTTTAAAGAGTTCTCCACACTCATTTCCATAGTGGGTGCATTACTTTGCAGTCACACCACAGTGAATGAGGGTTCTACAATCCTGGCATTCACTCCAGCATTTACTGTCATTGGTTCTCTTGATCTTAGCCATTCTGATTACAGAAAGATGAACCCTTAAAGTAGATTTTGATCTGAATTTAATTAATTACTGAGGGTGATGAATACTTTTTAAAGTGTTTCTTGGCCATTTTATTTTTTTCTGAGCTCTCTGTTCAGATATGTTGCCTATCTTTAATTTGAGTTATTTGTTTTATTGATTTTTTTTGTATTTTAAATTCTTTGTAAAGCTGGTAGTGATATTCTCTCATTCTTTGGGTTTCCTCTTTACTTCATTGGTAACTTACTTTGCTGTACAGTATCTTTTTAGCTTAATGAGATAGCAATTATTGATCTTAATTCCTGAGCAACTGATGTTCAATACAGAAAGCCCTTTCCTGCACCTTTATCTTATACGGGAATGCCTATGATTTCTTTTAAGACTGTCAAGAGTTTCAGCTTTCACATTGAGGAATCTTTTGCATATAATGATAACTATGCATATAGTTTCACTCTTCTCCAAGTGGAGATTCTTTTTGTCTGACACCATTTGTTGAAAGATGCTGTCTTTTCTCTAGTGTATGTTCTTGGCACATTTCTCAAATATCAGGCAGTTGTAATTGTGTGCACTCAACTTTTAAACCTTCTATTTTGTGCCATGGATGTGGAAGACTTTATGTGCAAATCCATGTTGTTTTGATGACTTCATCTCTGTAATATATTAAAGGTCTGGTTTGGTAACCTCTACATTGCTTTGTGTGCTGAGGTTTGTTGCAGCTATCCATAGTCTTTTGTGTTTCCATATAAATTTTAGCACAGTTTTCTATTTCTGTGAAGAATATCACAGGGATTCTGATTGAGATTGCAGTGAATCTATAAATTGCTTATAGTAATACAGTTATTTTCTCAATATTAATTCTGCCAATCTATGAACATGGGAAATCTTTCCATCTCCTTGTGTCTTCTTCAGTCTCTTTGTTCAAACATTAAAAGTTCTCATTGCAGATAACATCCAAGGTTAGATTTACTCTCTCTCTCTCTCTCTCTCTCTCTCTGTCTCTCTCTCTCTCTCACACACACACACATTTGAGGCTATTATGAATGGGGGTGTTTCCATGAGCTCTTTCTTTGATTGCTTGTTTTTGGCCTATAGAAAGGCTACTGATTTTTGGAAATTGATTTTCTATTCTGTCACTTCAGAAAATGTTGAACATTTCTAGAAGTCTTTAGTGGAATTTTGAGGATCTGTTATGTATAATAACACATCATCAACAAAAAGATAATTTCACTTCTGCTTTGCCAATTAATATCCCTTTAATTTCCTTCTCTTGTCTAATTACTCTAGTTAGATTTTCAATCACTATATTAAAATGTACTGGAGGTAGTGAACAACCTTGTTTGTTTCCTGATTTGATCACAATGCTTCTAGTTTTCCTCCATTTAGAATTATGTTTTCTGTGTTTTTTTTATTTGTGTATAACTTTAATTAATTTGAAGTATGTTCCTTCCAGTCCCATTCCCTCTAAGACATTTAATAAAAATACCTGTTTGGTTTTGTCTATTTATATGGTTTACCATATTTATTCAATTACAAATACTGAACCACTACTGCATCTCTGTAATAAAGCTTACTTGATCACAGTGGATGATTTTTTTGATGTCTATCTCTATGCAATTTGTAAGTATTTTGTTGAGAATATTTTCATTTATGTATATTAAAGATATGGGTTTGTTGTTTTGTTGTTGTTTCTTCAGCTGGTTTTTGTCTTAGAGCAATAACAGCATCATGCAAATAGTCTGGAAGTTCTCCCTCTGTTTCTATATTTTTGTGTGCATTTAAATACTATTAGATGTAGATATTTGAAGATCTGTTACAGTTCTGCGATGAATCCAACTTCTCCTATGCTGTTTTTAGTCATGAGTCTTTGTATTAATGTTGTGATTTCCTTAATTGTTACTGGTCTGTTTAAGTTGTTGATCTCTTTCTTATAGGTTTAAATTTAGTGGTTCCACTGGAAATTAGTCCAATTCTTTAAGATTTTCTAATTTATGTTTTTATTTTTAAATATGTTGTTGATTTTTTGTATATTTCATGTAATACACCATAATCAAATTTTGGCACCCTCACTCATCTGTGCCTTTACATACCCTCCACACTCTATTTCACGCATTCTGTCATATATGTTAAGTCTTTTCCAGTCAAGCATTTGTACCCAGATGTTCCACCGTGCAAGTTCATCCACTGGTGTCTACTCAGCCTGTCTAGCCTCTCCCCAACTCCTTAAAGATGATCTACTCTCCCTCATTCAGCTGTAATCAGTTGTCAATAGTTATTGGGGTAGGGTTGGGGCCTGCTGACCATTTTTTGCTGAGGTTTTGTCTGAGTGAGTTGGCATTGGTCTTGTGCATGCTGTCACCATCGTTGCAACTTCATATGAGCAAGTTTCCAGAGGCCTGAAATCTTGTTTCTTTATGTTCATGCACAAGCCATGGTTGTTCACTCTTTCTGACACCTCTTCTGCAATGGTCCCTGAGCCATGCGTGGATGAGGTTTAATATACTAATCCTATTCAGCGACATGTACTCTGTAGTCATCTGTTCTCTAAAACTTAGCTAGTTGAGGCTTTCTTTGCATGTCACAGTCAGACTTTGTTATATGAGGAAGCTTCACTGACTGGTGAGACTGGAGGGATGCATTAGTATTCTTTCTACCTTATGTTCTGTTGAGCCTTAGGTATAGAGGTTCCATTTTTGAGCTTTAGGATAGAGGTTCCATTATAGATGTGTCACCTGTGGCTAGGAAACTCTCAGACATATGTTTTCTGTATGTGATCAGTTGTAGAACTCTGTAATAAAGTTCACCTGTTGCAAAAAGAAGTGTCTTTGATGAGTGATGTATGATATACTTGTCTTTAAATATAAGGATCCATATTTATCACATAGTAAGAGACTTCATTTATGTAGAAATACGACAGAGATAGGGTCATCTCTAGGATATATGACCTCTTCAGAAATGTGTGTTTGCCTATATTTACAGCGTGGCGCCTGAGTTCCTGCCAATTAGCAGAGTTTAAGTCCAATTAGATAGTTACTGTTTACCCTCTAGATAAAAGTGACACTTCTGCACCAATAGGAATAGTGTACTGTGTCAGCTGTTCTGGTTATAAGGCTTTAGAACTGGGTCAAACTATGTTGATTTTACCCCTTTCAGATTGAATAATATCCTCAGAATATGAAAGCTAGTCTTCATGGAGGAGATTTCTAGGTGTTCCAGCTCCATATCTCCAAGCCCTGTGTCTCAAGTTTGGGGTCTTATCTTCAAGTTCTGAGAGGTAATCAAGGGCTATAGCAATAGCCTGTGTTATTTGGGGAGACTCTTGGATCACCCCGACCAACAGCTCAAAGGAAGATTTCTCCTGTCTGGCACTGAGTTCATTGTTATGCAGTCTCCAGGTACAAACGTGCACTCATCTTCATACAGTGCATGTGTATGTTTCCGAGGTTTTGGAGATCATACATATCTCCCTGACTTTTTGTGACACTCCAGCTTTATGTCTCCTCTCTCACTCCCTGTCCACTCCTCCCTCCCCAGTTTAAGTGTCCCCATTTTCACTGTGATAATACCTGTCTCATATTATCCCCTTCTCTCGATTTCCTGTTTCACCTTTACCCTTATGGTGCCTTGTACGTACCTGCCTCCTCTCTTCCCAGTGAATACCCCTGTTTCCTCCATTCCCCCCTGATAATATCTGTTTTGAACTATCGCCTTCTCTTGAGCTTTTGCTTTTGCTTTACCTCCTTGCTTCCTTCCATTTTCCTGGCTCTTCCTGTTAATCGGGGTATAGACTCATATGTAAGGGATTGGCGCTAAGATCTTCAAAGGAGGGAGAACATAAGCTACTTGCTTGCTTTTCTGAGTCTGCATTACTTCATTTACTCTAACAGTTTCTAGTTGCATCCATTTACCTGTAATTTGATTTTTTCTTACCACTGAGTAGCACTCCGTTACGTAACTGCACCACATTTTCATTATCCCAGCGTTACCTCGGGGATATATGCCCACATCTAAGTAATTAGTGCTACAATTCACAAGTGAGAGAGAAAAGTTGTTGCTTGCTTTTCTGAGTTTGTGTTACTTCATGTAGTATAAGTGTCTCTGGTTCCACCCATTTACCTGAAATTTCATGATTTCATCTTTTCTAACAGCTGAGTAGAACTCCATTGTGTAAATATACCACATTTTTATTATTTTGGTTTTTCATGCTGTTTGTGTTTTGATCTGAGCATATGGATACCTTTTGTTGGCTATGTAACTGTGTAATTCTAGCTTTCTTTGTTGAGTTGAAGTTTGGCTCTATTTTACAGTTGATGCAGTCCGATTGCTTTCTGGTCAGGTATGAATAGTTAGTTGGTCTGTGCTTTCGGTTTAGGTTTTCTCTTTCTATTTTTTTATTTAAATGGACCGGATGTTTCCAGGCTGGCTAGTCTGGGGCTCTCCAGTTGGGCTAAGGGGCCTAGGCCGAAGTTGGGATGATGAATATCAAGTGGGAAGCTTCTGACTAGCTAAGCATAGAAGATGTGAGACCTGGAGCAGAGAGATGGGAGCTGGTCCCAAAGCAGAGGGATGGGGATCCCGTGTATGGTGTACGGGCAACTCATCCTGCCGGTCTTGTACTTTCAGGTATTGTCAACAGCAGGGTGCCTAGGGCCAATTCTAACACATATATTATCACATTGCAGATATATGTATAAATATATACATTTATATTTATATATAAAAGAAATATTTTTTCTAGGGCAATACATTCTAAATATTAACATTCTAAACGTTGAATTTGTATACACTATTTTCTGAAAGATGGAGAAAGAATAATTAAATTCTCATTGGAAGAGCAGGAGAACCACTGGGTAGCCGTCACATCTGTTAGATATTAATTCCAATCATGGATTTTTGTTATCTTTCTAGCTCTTTGCTCTCAGCATCTGGGCTGAACTGGAGAAATAACTGAATGAGATACAATTCAGTCCAAATAGCTGGATACTTAACTTCTTTGTAGCATCAAATTTAAACCTGAACATGATGGTTCCATTTCTGCCTTATATAATGCCATTTTCCCTTCCATTAACAAGGTTCTGTATACATCCTCAGAATCACAATGCTTTCTGTTAATACGGTTTGCTTTTTTGTTGGTCTTGTGGACAAAGCTATATTTTCTGTTGTGGAAACAAAAGACTGATTATCCATCTGTTTGAAATAGCATATTGCTTCAAAGTGTAAAGCATTTATAGCATATCTAGACAGGAGCTGGGGAACAAATAAAGCTGATTAAAGTAGAAATGTTTGGTTTTGTACTTTTTCCCTTTGAGGGATCTAACAGTTCTGGTAGAAGCTTGAAAATGTTTAAGAGACTTAAGATTGATTTCTGTTAAGTAATACAACTTTGTAGCTGCTTGAGAATATAGTAGCATAAGGTAGTATCCAGAATTTCTCCAGTTCTGAAGAGTCTTACAGCTTCGTTTGCCCATGTCATTTCCTTTTCTTTCCTTTATTATGAGAATTATTTACTATTTATAGATACAACCAACCACAGAAAGCATAAACTTAGGTGAACTAGTAAGGTGTTAAAAAATGAACATACATAATATTAATACAGTGTTTAACCTTATTGTCAATCTGCTGGGCACTTATTATTGAATCATCTGATAGGAAGTCCTCCCAAGCTTCCCTAGCCTCACTAATATTCTATATGAACCCTAGTTCCTAAAGTGGAGTGTGAGATATTTCAGATAAGGCCTTTCTTAGTGGTATTTCTTACATTTTGTCAGTGACTTGAGGGACTCAGAAATGTAGAAGATAAGAATTCACAGTTTAAATTTGGAAGCATCCTTAGAAATCACACTTTAAAGGATATACATAATAAATGCTTTGAAAATGTAAAAGATAATAAAGCTCCAAGATTTTACCATGTAAAAGAAAGTCTTGAAGTTCTACTACTGTTTCCTATTAATAGTTCACCATTTCAGTTTCATGATTTTCCATAAGATGTTCAAAGATATCCAAGATATAGAAACATATAATAATTCTGGTGTATTTAAAATCATACTAGCTTGTATATTTTTCAAAGTTGATTCACAGTTTGTCATATCATCATTTTAAGAATGTGTGATGTAAGAACAAGTGGTGCTTTTGTTTGATATCAAACTAAGTGTAGCTGGGAACTACCTTAATGGCATGCTTTATAAATAAAAAAGAGTGAGGGTCTCTGAAATGACTCAACATTTAAAGGCACCTACCACCAGTCCTAACAACTTGAGCTTTTATCCCTGGAACTCATGTGACGGAAGTGGGAAACCAACTCTTACAAGTTGTCCTCTAGCCCTCAGTTGATGCTGTGAGAGACAGACAGACAAACAGACAGACAGACACACATGCACACATGGGAGTAAAATAAATGCAAAAGCAAATAGAAATATAGTTTATTTCTCTTCAATGGAGTAACAATTTATGTAATATAATACAAATTTGACATCTGACTGTTTACTAGAAAAGCAATTTTCTGAATTTTAAGCTGAAATAGGAAGAATTTGGTGATTTTACACAGAAATCAGCAAACCTGTGTTTTTATTGCCAATGAACAGATACTCTAGATTCAATCTCCATGGGGAAAAAAAAAAGATGTCTCAACTACAAAAGTCAGCACAGGATGGGAGAGGTGGGTCAGAAGGAAGAGCTGCTTGCAAGCAATTCTGACTGCTATGTTGATCTCACAAGACAGCAGGAGACAATCCAGTCCATAGAGCTCTTCTCTGACTTCCAGAGCAGTTAGAACTATGGCATTAGTATAGCTTCACACACATACAATCACAGATATTTTCACAGACACTAAATTTTAAAAATTAAGTCAACAAAACAGGATAGAATACATTCAATATCAAATAGTGCTTCTCACATTATAGAGTGTATCCCAATAACTGCATTAGTGATCTCAGGGGTCCATTATGGTAGTTTATGACACTATTTTGACAAAATATATGTAACACTAGAATAGACAAAATCAGTGAGTATTCAAAACACTGTCATTTCTAGGTCTTAAGCTAAATTACCCCACTGTCATTTTGCAATGGTAATGGAAGGTAAACAGCTTCAATAGCTACTAATGAATAAAAATAGCATGTAAAATAAAATTTAAGTAATGTGGACCTGGTACATTCTCTGTGTATATATAATTAGATACCTAAATAAAGCTGATATTTTAGTATAGATCATATTACATTGTAATAATAATAACAATAACTCTTAAATAAGAATAAGAACTTTGGGGCTGGAGAGAATGGAGAGTATGCTCTACAGTTAAAAGCCCTGGCTGCTCATGCAGAAGACCTGGGTTTGGTTTCCAGCATTCACATAGCAAATAGCAACAGTCTGTAACTCTAGTTCCAGGGGTTCAAAGGCCCTCTTCTGACCTCTGTGGGCATTTCACAACACAGGTACACTTATAGACATGTGGGCAAAACACTCATATACACAAAATAAACATAATAAATAAAATATTTTAAAGAACAACACCTTTAAAAAATAAAGATATATAGACTAACAAGTGGTACCTCTTCTCACTCACATATAGAAACTAACCAACCTTATTTCATGGAACAGAATAGAGGAGAGATCCTTAGAATCATGAGGGCGAAATGTGGAGAGAAGGAATTTGGATAAAGGGAACCAAATTGTAGTGTGAAACTATGAACAAATGTTATTCAGCAGAGCAGGGGGACTGCAGTATATAATAGTTGGTGACATATTTTATAAAATTGCCAGGAAAACGCCTGACATGGTGATGTCACCTTTAATCCCAAACCTCAGGAGGCAGGGCAGGCAGATTTCTGTGGCATAGAGGCCAGCCTGGTCCACATAGTGACTTCCAGATGGACTGGATGTAGAGATCCGGTCCAACCTCCTCTCCTCAAAAACAAACAAACATTACCAAGAAATAGGAGTTCAAAATTTCCTAGTACAGAGACATGATACATCTTTGTGGGAATGGGACAGAGGAATAGAAAATTTACCTAAAATTCACAGACCTGGTTTTATCACTGATGCCACATAAAACAAAAACACAAAGTTTAAAAGAGTTGAAAATGAAGTCTCCCTTATCTCACATTGTACACATCTACTAATTTATTAAACTGTGCCCACAAATATGTAATAAATAAATAATTAAAAAATATGTAATAAATAAAAATAATAAATAATGTTGAATGAATAAAATCGGAGCGTAATCTAGACTAGTACAGACATTGTGTATCTACACAGGTATCCAAAAGTTAATAGAATAACATTACATTGTTTCAGTTTTGCCTGTTACTATTGAAGCCTGTACATACGTTAGGTATTTCTGGAGTTTTGTTAGCTCACAGAGCACACCACCTATTTTAGACGTTGAGCACACTAGATACTCCTTTTCTCAATATTCCTCGGCTAGTGTTCAGGCAGTGAGGCCTGAACAACACAGAAAAACAAAAAAGATACTAGATTTGGAACTAAGGAAACCAATACCAAGAATTAAGGACAATCTTTTCTCTTGATAATCTATAGTTGTACAGAGACTAAGTGACCAGAGCAATTGAGGCTACTGAGTGAGATTGTACTTCTCAATGATGTTACCATTGTACTTCTCAATGATGTTACCACCTGACTAGTTCTACTGCTCAAATTGGGTTTGAATTTTTGGTATTACATACTCTTGTACTGACTAGAGAACATAGACATGATACTAGTAATCAGGCAGTAATCATTTAGCAAATGCATTATATATTGATGGCAGTTGTGGACCTTATTGTTATTAATCGTTAAGATCTCTGCCAGATAAATTTCCTTATAAGAAGTTTTATTTTAATTTTTATTCTTGACTCTGAGATTTATGTATCTTATACTGGTCCCAAACTTGCTATGTAACTAATGATGACATTGAGTTTCTGATCCTCTTGCCTCCAAATTCCTAGTGCAGTGATCACAACCATGGACTACCATGATGGTTTTAATGTAGTGATTGGTATGGAACCTGGGACATCTGAACGCTAGGCTAAGACTTTACCAACTGAGTTGCATTCCCAGACACTATAATACAAACATTTGTGGTAATTTTTGTTTATATATTTTTGCATATAAATATCTTAAAACCATTTAGTTATTTCACATATTAATTCTTTTTAAGCAAATGTTAATTACCGATATTTTTACTTGATAATCCAGTATTATATTAAGGAGTTTATACTATGGAAACTGCTATCTGAAAGAGCTCTGCTATTCATTGCAATTAACTTGATATTACGCTTTAAAAATGTATTTATTATTTAGATATTTATGTGTACAAGTATATGTGTACAATTATGTATGTATGTATGTGAGTGCACCCATGCATGCAATCCCATGAAGGTTAGAAGAGGACTTCAGATCCTCTGGAAATGGGGTGAGGAACATTTGATAGCTGCCATGTGAGTTCTGGTAGATGACCTCAGGGACTCTTCAAGGAGGTCAATGCTCTTAATCTGCAAGCCATCTTTCTAGTTTCTGAAATTAACTTAATATTACTCTCTAAATGTCCTAAGTCATCTTATATTCAAGTAGAATAAAACTTAAAAATTTAAATGATTTATCCAAGACCACAAATGAAATAACCATAAATCAGTTGTTCTCTGTCAACTTTATATATTATCCTATGTTAGGATGATTGAAACTTGAGTTCAGTGAAAGAAAGAAAGAAACAATTATTCAGTTGATGGTAATTCTAATTTTTATTATGCAAAATACACTAAGCATTTTAGATTTTAATATAAAATTCTAACATAACTGTTCTTTTAGTGCTGAGCAGTTCCAACAGTCTCTCTACATGTTGACCATTTGAGGGTCTCTGTGTTAATCATATTCTTCAAGAAGAAACAACTTTGGTGGAAGTTGAGAGAAGTACTAAAATAGAGATATAACAATAACCTATTTTGAATCAGTTTAATATTATTTTTATTTAGCTGAATGCTGGTAGTAAGCTCTGTCTTATGGACTGTCATTTGTCTAGCTACAGGTTCTTTCCCTGCTAACAGTGTCAGATATGGACTCCCTGCTGTAAAGCAGGTCTTAAATCCAATTAAAAATTAGTTGGTTACTCCCATAATATTTGTGCCACTATTGCACCATTGAGACTATTTTGCCAAGCCAGTTATTATTGTAGTTTGCAGAATTCACATCTAGATAATGTTGATTATATGCTAAGCATCTTTTAGTAAGTACTCTGGAAACTAGCAAGCAAGGATATAGTTTCTGAGTCAGTGCCAGCTTACTCTCCTCATTTGTTCTGTGACTCAGGAATGTATTTTCCTTAGCAGTAGGGTCTTACTTGATGAAGTTCTGGTGTGAAACAAAGTGCAATGGTACTAGGAAGTACTGTTTTAGGATCTTTGTGTTCTCTCTGGACAACAGTCCCCAAAGAGGGAGTAGTAATATTTTATTGACTATTGATTGGTATGGCAGGGCCTAGACCATTAGACAGTAGCATTCCTGAGAAGGTAGGCCTGAGCTGTATAAGAAAACTAACTTAGCAAGATCAAGAAAAGCAAGCCAGTAAGCAGCATTCCTCCATGGTCTCTACTTCAGTTTCTGCTTCTAGATCCCTGCCTTGAGTTGCTGCTTTGGCTTTCTTCAGGGATGGACTAGGGTTTGTAAGATGAAAAAAAAAAACCTTTCCTCCTCAATCTAATTTTGGTCAATGTTTTATAACAGAAACCAAGAAGCAAACTAAAGCACACACACACACACACACACACACACACACGCACACACGCACACACATAATTTGTACAATTCTAGATTACAAATATGTTCAATTTAATATATTTATTTAAAACTAAATCTGCTCTCAGGGTGCAGGTCTGTAGTCCCATCTATTCTTATTTGAGGATATGGTCCAAAGTCTTACAGTGGGGCTATAGAGTCAATACAATGCCAGCTTAAATAGTTAGAATGTGTGTCAAAGAATGTGTGTCAAAATATAATGAAATAGGACTGGATGTGTAGGTCAGTGGCAGCATGTTTTTTTTTTTTTTACCATGTACAGGGCCATACGTTCACTCCTACGTACCACAAAATCAAAGCATAAAGCCTTACTTAATAGCATTAACAATACAGAAGGGAATAAACTGTTACTGTTAGAAAAAGGAAAGAAATTCACAGAGAGGGAGCATAATTCTATCTCAATCCTTGTTCTCTCAGCCTAAAGGAGAAAAAAGACAAAGCCATCTTTAATCTTTATAACACATTTAGAATAGGACAGTGTGTGACAAGTGGAGATAGAGTGTCCTGAGAAGTAGAACAGATGTGAGCTGAATGTTTTAGTCATCCTGACATAATAGCATAGGATTCTCAGTAGAATGAAACTGTTCAGAGAAATTGTGGATTATAGTAATTTATTAAAGTGTCTGTTAGAAAGTCATGTTCTTTTTAATTTTAACATAACCTTGTTAAGATAAAGAGGGGACACATTGGCCCTCTTTCTGCCCCATGCCATCACTAGAGATTAGAACTGCAAATCAAAGCTGCCCAAATGTCAGGAAATTTAAAGTGTCATAATCATAGGGTTTGAGCTCTCAAAGGATCACAAAAAATCACAGCTCAAGAGGATGAAACACAGTTTAGGAAAGCATGGCATGGAATTTACTTATTTTCTCTGAAGAAATAAAATTCCTTTTACTTCCTTCATTTTCTCTTTTAGGCTTATTATATAATGTGATAAATTAATATGGCAATATAATATGATAGTACATATTATAATAATATAATGTAATAGATTATCTGAATTTCTTCCTGTTAGGACGAAGCAGACCATTGTATTTGAGCTTTCCTTCAGTAAATGGAGTCCTTCAAAGGGACTTAATGGTATAGAACACATGAAAACAATCTCACTTCCTGAACTTTCTTCAGTATTTGATTCTAGTCACTATGTTCAAGAAAATGGTTTTAGAAAAAGTCTGAATTGAAAATGGAAATTAGTTCCCTTTTCTGTTGAATGTTATCATTCCCATATTTATCCAATTTAGAAATAATGTTTGGTTTCACTTTAGTGGACTGGATAAAACAATAAGTTTGTTTTGTATATACTTTCTCAGACTTACCTGCTCTGGTAAGAAAGTAGACTGAAATTTATTATGCTCTAAGAGAATTTTATAATTAAAATCATCTAGTGATAATCACTATTACTGGCTTATTTATTTATTTATTTATTTATGTGTCTTGTGTATATTTGAGTCATCTAATAAATGGAAGGAATTGAAAATTCTAATGTGCCACAAAATCTGTGAATATATGAATTATATCATTTTTTCATAAACACAAACTATTAATATGATTTTTAAAAGTCGTAAACTTTAGAAAACAAGTTTATTTTTTCTGGTTTTTATTAAGAAGCTCTGACTGATTCCTCAATCTAAGCCAGGGTAGAACCTCTTCATCTCAGCCTGTGCCCTTCCATTTGCATCTAAAGTGAGATGAGGGGGAGGTCCAGATGCTTCTTGTCACACTGGCCACTCTGTATACTGATATTTTCTTTAGGACTGTTCTCCATATTAATTGGAACTTTGTCATTCTTGGGTCCCCATTCAACATTTTGGTTTGATAAATCCTGTTTCTTCTACTTGCATTGAACCTTAAATTGTGCTGCCTATTATTTTGTAGAATCTACCCTGTGACATAAAATATGTTATCCTGTTTTCCTCCACCCCAGATCTCTGAACTAGCTTCCTAACCCAGAACAACTAAACAGCCTAGCGCAGAACCCTAAGTGCCTCTTCAGGCAATTCCCTTACCCCCATCTTCTCTGACTCTTGATTAGCTAGACAGAGCTGCCCACCTAGCAGTCTGGTAAGTCAGATTCTACAGCATCTCTATTCCATTTGTCTGGCACACCCGACCTTGTCCCCACCAGCCCTGCCTCCACCCAGGGTCCATTTCCTCTCTCCTCCCCTCAGATCTCTGGTCTAGCTTCCTAATCCACACCTGGTAAATTTCCTAACTAGACTTCAATGAATTCTTATCTATATGACACAGCCCAAACTTCCTACTAACCTGACCAGCCTACCTACCACCCTGTCCTACTAACCACCCAGACCAGTCTAGGTGCAAGAACTTGAAACACACACCAACATATTTTCCATTCCTAAACAAAAAGAAACCAAGTTACAAAACTAAATGAAACAAAACCAACCAAAGTTGAAGTTCCTACTAGACACATAACCAATAAAGAATATCCATATGCATAAATGGCAGTGCAGAGACACACATAATATTAATAACTATGATAATATATTCAAAACAAAACCTGCTAGTCCTAGAGTCTTGCACAATGAAATCCACCCTGAGCAAACCAACGACACAGAATATAGAAGAACAATCATATATATGATCAAAGAACTTAAAGAAAACACAGATAAACAACTCAAAGATCTCAGAGGAAAGGCATAAACTTGCAATAGAAGCCAAGAATATTCAAATATATAGCTTACAGAAATATCAAAAACAATTCATAACTTGAAAATGAATTCACAAAAGAGATAGAAATGATGAAGAAAATCCAAGTGGAAATGAAGATGATACCAAAATCTCAATAATTCAATTGGAAACAATACAAGAAAGCCTCTCAAGCAGAGTGAATGAAATGGAAAACAGAATATCAAGACTGGATGACAAAACTGAAGATCTGGAAACCTATCCAAGTTAACCAAAACAAAGAAAGACCAAATCCAAATCAAATAAGATAGGAAACAGGAAACATCACAACAGACTCAAAAAAAAAAAAAAAAAAACCAGAATACTATAAGGGAATACTTAGAATATCTGTATTCCACTAAATTTGAAACTCTAAAAGAAATGGATGAATTTCTAAAACCATGGACATCACCAAAGTTAAACCAAGAGGAGATCAAACGCTTAAACAGACCCATAACAAATAAGGAAATTGAAACAGCAATACAAAACATCCTGACTAATAAAAGCTCAGGCCCAGATGGACTCAAGGCAGAATTCTACCAGACATTCAAAGAAGATTTACAGCCAATGCTGGTTAAACTATTCAAAAAGATAGAAGCAGAGGAAGAACTCCCTAATGCCTTCTGTGAAGCTACTATCACTGTAATACCAAAACCAGGGAAAGAAAACTTTAGGCCCATATCCGTAATGAACACAGAAGCAAAGACAGTTAACCAAATACTTGCAAGCCACATACAGACACACATCAAAAAGATAATCCACCACAATCAAGATGGCTTTGTTCCAGAGATGCGGGGATAGTTCAATATACATAAGTCAATAAATGTAATCAAACATAAAAATGAAGTGAAAGACAAAAATAATATGGTCCTCTCAATACATGCAGAAAAGACCTTTCACAAATCCAATATGCATTCGTGTCAAAAAACCTAGAAGGAATTGGTCTGGAGGGAACATCCTTCAGTATAATTAAAGCTGTATACAATAAACCCATAGATAACATCATTCTAAATGAAGAAAAACTGGAAGCATTCCCATTAAAATCAGGATCCACACAGGGTTGTCCACTATCTCTGCTCCTTTTCAATATAGTGCTTGAAATTCTTGCAAAAGCAATAAGACAAGGGAATAAAAAAGAAGAGATCAAGTTATCTCTATTTGCAAATGATATGATATTATACATAAAAGATCCCCCAAATTCCACAAGAAAGTTAGAAAAGTAACTTTCAGTAAAGTGACAGATTGCAAAATTGATTTAACAAGAATCAGTAGACTTTCTATATACCCATAACAAGCAATCAGTATGAGTATTCAAGAAAACCCTCTCATTCAGAAAAGCCTCAAATAATATTTAGGAATAAACGTAACTATAGGCATTAATGATCCCTACAGTGAAAATTTCAGAAGTTTAAAGAAAGAGATAGAGAAAGACACTAGGAGATGGAAAGCCCTACCATGCTCATGGATTGGTAGAAACAATATTGTAGAAAAGACCATCTTACCAAAAGCAATGTATAGACTCAGTGTAAGGATAATCAAAATACCAATGACATTTGTCACAGAGCTAGGAAAAAAAATCATCCCAAAATTCAAACAGAATCACAAAAGACCCCAGAGAGCCAAAGCAAACTTGGGGGAAAATAAACAAACAAACAAACCAAGGCTGGGGACATCACTATAGTAAATCTCGATTCTATTACAAAGCCATAGAGCTATAGTTAAAAAAAAAAAAGAAAGAAAAAAACAGCATGATATTGTCATAGAAATAGACATGTACATCAATGGAACATAACAGAAGATCAAAATATGAGTACATGCAATTGCAGCCACCTGATTATGTGACAAAGTTGCCAAGGAATTTCAATAGAAGAAAGACAGCATCTTCTACAAATGGCGCTGGCAGAACTGGGTTTCCATCTGTAGAAGAATGAAACTGAACCCTTATCTTTCACCCTTCAAAAAAGACAACTCCAAATGGATCCAAGATCATAATTTAATACCTGAAAATCTGAAACTGTTAGAAGAGAACATGGGCGGTATCTTCAAAGATACAGGTGTAGAAATGGCTTTCTCTGTAGACATCAGCTGTTCAGGCATTAAGGTCAACAATCAATAAGTGAGACCTTATTAAGCTACATGTCTTCTGTACAGCAAAGAAACAAGCAGGGAAATGAAGAGAAAATTAACTGAGGTGGAGAAAATATTTACCAGCTACACATCTGACAGAGGATTAATATCCAGAATATACAAAGGACTCAAATAGCAAAGAAATTAGAAAATAAATGACCCAGTAAAAAGATAGCTATAGACCTGAACTGAGGGTTCTCAAATGAAGAAATAAAAATGGTTTAGAAACACCATAAAAGTGCTCAATACCCTTAATAATTAAAGAAATGCAGATAAAAAACAATTTAAGATTCCATCTAACCCCAGTCAGACTGGCTAAGATCAAGAAAATGAAAGACACCAAATGCTTTAAAGAATGTGGAGAAAAAGAAAGCTCATTCACTACTGGTGGGAATGTAAACTTGTGCAACCACTATGAAAAGCAGTGTGGAGAATTCTCAAAATACTAAAAATGAATCTACCATATGATCCAGTTATACCACTCCTTGGCATATACCTAAAGGACTCATTCTATTGTAGAGATACCTATACATCCATGTTTGTGGCTGCTTTCTTGACAATACCTAACAAATGGAAACTACCTAAATCTCCCTCAACTGAGTAATGGCCAATGAAAATGTGGTACGTTTACACACTAGGGTGCTACTCAACAGTAGATGAACAGAAGAGATGAAATAATGAAATTTGCAGGTAAATAGATGGAACTAGAGAGTTCTATACTAAGTGAAAAAATACAAACACAGAAAAGCAAATAACATATGTTCTCCCTCATTTGTGGATTGTAGCACCAATCCTCTATATGGGAACATATAGCCTAGTGTAACACCAGGAGTCAGGAAAACAGAAAGGACACATGAAGGTAAAGGAAAAAAAAAAGAACTTGAAAAAGGGGAAACTAGGGAACAGATGTTACCAGTAGGGAAGTGGAGAAAGTGGGAGTATTTGGCAGGAAGGGGAGGAGGGAGGGACATGCACATGGCCATGGTGTGTCAGGGGTGGGAGTCAGGAGAGGGAGGATGGAGGGCATTAATGGGAGGTATGTGGGAATGATGTGTGCCCTTGGCCTGAAAATGAAAGAGGGAGGTCAGATGGGAGGAAAAAGAGCAGATATGAAAGAATTATAGAGGCCTAGGGAAATGTGATACTACAGAAACCCCCTGAAAATGCACAGTGTGTAAACTTTAGTGAATCTGTATATCCAGTACTACAGCTGTAACAATAGGGTTAGAATGTTGTTCAAGTTGTTACAGTTATTAGAATTTAGGGTTGGGCTGTACCATGGATTAATTCCTCCCCTTAGCAGTCTGCATATTATCATCTAGCATTATAGAGCTAGTGTACTTCAGTTAGAAGGATTCCAAGTCAGTTGCTGTTCCATTGCCCTGAGTCCTGAATCCCACCCAAGTTAGAGCAGTAGTGCAGTCATTTGGAGGATAATCAATAGCTATCTAATTGGACTTAAAATCCTCTCAAAAAGAATGAACTCATGGGTGGCACTATAAACTCAGCCAAATACACAGGTTTGCATGGGACTTACATCCTAGAGAAAACCATATTCTTTTCATATCTCTAGAGAAATGAAATTTCTTACAATGTGCTAAATATGGTTCCCTATATTTACAGACAAACATATAGCACACCATTCATCAAAGAAGCTTCTTTTTGCAAGGAATGGAGGTTACAGCAGAATTCCACAACTGGTCAGATCTGTCCAAGAGATGCCAAGTCCTAGGTAACATACATACAGTTGAACCTCTATACCTAAGGTTCATAGAACTCAGTGCAATGTGGGGTAGAGAGAAAACTAAGTCATCCTTCAACTCTCATCAGTGAACCTTCCTTAAACAACATAGTGCTATACACAGATAAGGCCACAGCTGGACAGTTTTATGGAATAGAAGAATGCAGAGTGTTTATCCTTGGATAGGACTCCTATATTGAACCTCACCCACCTATGCTCAGGGATCATTGTGGAAGAGGTGCGGAAAGTGTCTAAGAACCAAAGGTATTCCATGGACTTAGGGAACCAGAGGCTTCAGGTCACTGGGAACTTGTACTGTTAAAGTTGTAGCAATGGTGTTGTCAAGCACAGGCCCCCACACCAACTCAAATTAGACAAGGGCCTAGAGTGGAGCAGTAGAAATTGGTGACAAGACAGACCTAGACTGAGAAGTGTTTGAGACTGATTACTGCTGAGAGAGGGAGAGTATGCCTTACTTATATTCTCTAAATAACCTGATCAGACTCCAGTGAATGAATTTGCACTAAAGGACATCTGGGGGCAAATGCTTGACTGGATAGGACTTAACAGATATGATGGAATACATGATGTTGTAGGGAAAATGGATGGAGGAAGGGATCTAAATTCGATGAAGAACTGCTATATGAAATGGATAAAACTCAATAAAATACAAAATAAATAAAATGTTATATATATTCTATATATTATATGGATATTAAATAATGATATATACATGGTTTTATTTAAAAATGCAAAAGAAAATGGATAAGTGTATATATGCATGTATAAATGTATACACCAAGTATATATATTCTTAAGTATGTGAATTATGTTCATTATTTTCTTGGAAGAAAAAAAACGCTGAGTTGCTGCCATGTCTCTTCTTGGATGCTTTTTAAGGAAGTATAGAATATAAGTGAAACCAAAGCAGGAATAATTTCTCATTTATCAGTTTTTAAATCCTTTCTTTCTTTGCTTTATTCCAAGGAATTTTCAGCCACTTGATGCTGCTGTTGAAACTATGTATTAATAATACCCACCAATATAGCTTAGGAAGTTACAAGGGCCATCAGATTCAATAGAGCTTTAACCCTATCTTTCTTTCATGAGTGGCTATGTTGTGTGACAGTTTATTAGAAACCACACAAGAATATAAATTAAAAAATGATTTAGTTAAGACAGAGAGGAAACCGTTTGGAATCTGTGCCTGTCTGCTTAGAAAAATATCCTTTATCTTTGATTTCATTTAAGAGTTGATAACTTAAATTTTTAAATTTACAGGACATATTTATAGTTGCTCATAAATGTAAATAAGGGAGAGGGAGAAGGAGAGGGAGAGAGAGGGAGAGGGAGAGGGAGAGGCTTTGATAATGGGCCACATTTCTGCAGTTAACAGACCCTTCCCTAAAGGATAATTACTACTCTAATTCCTCTAATTCATGCCATTGTTCATTTCTAAACATTTGGGAAGAACGACCCTATTTGTGCCTATATCAAACTGGTATCAAGCACATAATTGTCAAACACAGAGGAAAAACTAGATAAATTATCTGAGAATGAATCAAGTTGTTAAATGTATGTATTCGTGAAGGCAACAAAAGGTCAATTGAGTTTAGGCAGCATAGAACAGATATTAATATCTATCATGGGTAAAGATTTGTCAAATACAAGATATCCAAGGGACCGAGTCAGAACAAAAGGGTTGAACTGGATGACCAGGAAGCCCAAAACGCAACTTTTGTGTGATTCTGTATAAATATGGCTTGTGGTGAGAAAACTAAGCCTTTGAGTTCAGCAGCCTTCTTTGTGTACATCCATACGGCCTGTGCTTGCCTGTGTGCAGCCCATGTTTTTTGGCATATACTTGGGAGCCTGATGTTGATTGGTTGGTAGTTCTTGACTTTTCAGTGGTATTTTCTACATTGGCAATTTGGGAAATGCTTCATGTGAGAGAACAAAATAACTCTTACAAGGGTTCATTTTCTCAATTAGGAGAGAGAACATACAGTCCTTGCTTTTCTATTATTGCAGTTAGTACAAACAGTCTTTAGTTCCAACAATTTCCCTTTATATTTCATAATTTCATCTTTTCTTATAGCTGAGTAGAGCTTTGTTGTTTAAATGTACCACATTTTTATTATCTATTCATGACTTGAGAGGCATTTATGTTTTTTCACCTTTCTTACTTATTGTAAAGAGAGCATCAACCAACATGGATGCACAGGTGTCTCTACAGTGGGACGAGTCCTTTGGGTATATGACAAAGAGTGGTCTAACTGGATCATACGACAGACAGATTTTTTTTTAGTATTTTGAGTTCTTCACACTGCTTTCCATAGTATTTGTATGAGTTTTTGTATTTTTTCCATAGTATTTGTATTTCCACCAATAATGAATGAGTTTTCCCATTTCTCCACATCCTCTCCATCGTTTGGTGTCTTTTGTATCTTGATCTTAGCCAGTGTGAATGGGGTAAGATAGAAGCTTTTAAAAATATTTTTTATTGAATTATTCTGTGTTTCATACACAACATCTCAATTGTCACCATCTTTACAACATGTTCCCCGCTGGCACGCCCACGTAGTTCCCCAGCTAGAATCCACGCATTCTTTAATCTGTGTTAATGACTACTATGACAAGTTAGTGTCCCCAAATGTTCCTCAGTGCAGGTTCATCCACTAGTCTAGTTAGCTGGTTGGTAGCCCCTTGCTTTAGGAAGATAAACTCATCTTCGCTGAACAATATTCAGTTGCCAATATCCCTTCAGCAAAGATTTGGATCTGCTACCTATTTCTCCAGTTCCATGCTCGGTTTTTGTCTGCTTGAGTTTGTATGGGTCTTGTGCATGCCAAAGCCATTTGCTGTAGGTTCATATGAGCAAGGTCCCAGGAGCTTATATATTTCCTTATCATCATGCACCTCCTAATTGGCTCTTATAATCTTTCTTCCCCCACTTCTGCAATGGCTTCTGAGACTGAGGTGAATGAAACTTACTATAAGAATCCTTTCAGGGACCCACACTATGGATACTCCTCATCTCCATTCTTTGGCCATTTGTGACCTTTTATGTGATTGACCCTCTGTTACATGAGGGAGCTTCATTAATGAGAGTTGAGAGATTGATTAGTGTTCTCTTTACACATTGTTCTATGTTGCATGAGCCTTGGCTGTAGAGGTTGCATTGTAGGTGTGCTGCTTAGGCATAGACAACTCACTGACAGTATCTGTGTGTGACCAGTTGTGGTTCTATGTAGTACTCTTTGACTGGTGTGATAGAAGATTATTTGATCAGTGGTGAGTTGGATACTTGATTTTATATATAAAGATACATATTTTGCACTTAGGAAGAGGTTACATTAGGCTAGGTTTATTACAGCTTTGTGGGTTTCTCTGAATCTATGACCTCTTCAGTCATGTGCATTTGGCTGTTATTACAGTACTACACATGGGTTTCCTCCCATTGAATGGTCTCTAATACCAATTAAGTAGCTATTGATTGGCCCAATATAAAAGTATCAGTACTATACTAGTGTCAAATGCTACACCAGTCATTGATGTAGTTATTTGGTCAAGAAGCTGTTGTTGGGGCATCAGTTGATATTATTTTTGGCTTCTCCAAAGCTATGAATGCTAAGTGGCTTCCAGGACAATTCCAATTTCACTGCTCCAAATATGGTCTCTGAAGTGTGTCCTGTTTTCAGCCACAGGGACTTACCTTCAAGTTCTGTAGACAATTAAGGGGTGTAGTCATAGCCAGAGTAATTTTCAAAGTCTCATGGAACACCATGGTTAACAAGTCAAAGGATGTTTTTTCCTGTCTGGCTCTGTTTCTTGTTATGTAGCCTTCAGCTATTCACATGGACTCTTGTAGAGCTATTGTATGTGGGATTTGTCCTTAGGGTGTTACACTTATATGAATTGCTCTGGTGTTTTACACTAGCTAGACCTTATTTATCTCCTCTCTCTCTTCCCCTCTCTCTCTTTCTCTCTGAACTCCCCTACATGCCTTCCCCACTTAAAGTGTCCACATTTTCCCCATTTCTTGCTTGATAATATCAGTCTCCTATGGCAATACTCTCTTCAGTGTCTTCTTTCCATTTATCACCATAGTTCCTTGTATAACCTTCCCCCTCATTCCCATTTAAATCCCACCCCCTTTATCTATTTTTCCCTTAGTAATACCTGTCTCCTACTATTCTCTTGAAGGTTCTATCTTTTCCTTTAACTCCCTAGTTCCTTTCCATCTCCTGGTTATTGTAGTTACATCAGGATACATACTCACATATAAAGGTTTCGTACTAGGATACACAAATAAGGGAGCATATACTTTGGTTGTTTATCTGTGTCTTTGTTACTTCACTTTTTAGCATAACAGTTTCTGGTTCCATCCATTTACATGCAAATGCCATGATTTTTTTTTTCTCTACAGATGGGTAGAACTCCATTGGGTAAATGTACCACACTTGCATTATCCAGTCTTCAGTTGACAGACATTTAAGTTGCTTCCTTCTCTTAGCTACTGTAAAAAGAGACACAATAAACATGGATATACAAGTATCTCTGCAAAGGGGTGAGTCCTTTGGGTATATGCCAAGAAGTGGTATAAGCGAGTTAAATGATAGATTAATTTTTATTTTTTAAAGAGTTCTCCTGAGACTCTCCCAGAGATCCCATTCTTCTTTTAGCCTTGGGTACAGGCCTACTCCTGCTCTTCCCACCCCAGATTCTGAGAGTACTCTCTTAGTCCAGACCCACTCACTGAGTCCTGAATCCTTTACTAAGACCAGTTCAATATTTCAGTTTCATTTCAGCCTGCCTCCACCCCCAACTTTCCATTGCATTCTTGTGACCTCCCATGTACCTTGGCTGTTCCCTCCCCTAACATGACTTGGATATCTATGAGCAGACTTATTGATTGGTAAGTCTAATCCTGTTTACTGCCTTTCCACTCTCCTCCTACCTGAGCAACTCCATCCTCCCCCAGCCGCACATTCCATTCTTCTTCTAGCCTAGGGTACAGGCCAGTTCCTGCTCTTAGCACCTCAGATCCGGAGAAAACTCTCTTAGTCCAGACCCACCCACTGCATCCTGAATCCTGTACTCAGACCAGCTAAATTTTTAAGTCTAGTTTGTTAGAGAATTCACAGGCTATCCCCACACCCAATTTGCCATTGCATTCCTGAGAACATTGTTCTGCCCTGGCAGTCCCCACCCCGAATCTAAGGACCGTAAGTTATATTGTTTGAAATTCACAAAAATTCAATTAACAAGATCCAAATACATTATGTGCATACATGAACACTGAAAATATCATAGTAAAACAGAAAATTTTGCACAAAAAATATAGGATAATATGAGTAAATGAATAATAAAGAAATCTAAGAAATGCAGATGTTAGAGTCTATACTTGTAATAGACTAGGAATTAGTGATGTGTTGTGGTCATTGTGGTCACTGGTATACAACATTAGAATTTGTAGCACTAAGCTTATATGATTTATACTGTCATTTATTCCATAGTTTCAATAAAATTAACAACCTATAGTAAATAAATAGTAAAAACATAAAATCAGAAGTTGAAAGGGAACCATGTATCTTCTGTGTAAATCATGGCACTACGTAAATCATCAATAATTCTCCAGTTAAGTAAAATCAGAAATCATTGTATTAATTTTCTGTGTTTTACTACTTAAGTTTTCATCTCTAGAGAATAAATTTTTGTATAGAAAACATTAAAATTAAGAAACTAGAAAATTAAGGACTGTCATTTATAAATATGAAAATATGGCTGCTTATTTTCAGATGAAATGCTTTATTTATTTACATTCAATAAAATATACCTGATATTTAGTATCCTATTTTTAAACCTAAACTCCTAAATAATAATAATTCATCTTGATTATTTATATGCTACTTCATCTCTTTTATTTTTGAATTATTGGAAGACTATTTGCTAATAAGTACTTTTTGACTGGTTTGATCTCTTAGATTATGAAAAATCTGAGAACACAATCATGGTTCATTTATCTTTCAGTTTTGTACAATGTCGTTTAAATTACTTGTGATGATAATAAAAGTCAATGTAAAATTGAATCAAATGGATCAAAATCACCAAACATACTTGGTATGTAGATGATGTCAATCATCACTGTGCATTTTTCTCCCAATTAAACACTAAGATTCAAACTCTCATTTTATCAGAAGCAACATAGCTGCAATCATTCATTCATATAAGAAGAGTGTTAAAGATGCTAGTTCTTTGTGTTTCTTGACACTTTCTAATGCTTCATAATTTTCTCTATGTAATTAAACCTTATATAGAAGCTAAAGAGTACATAAAGACAGTATTTTTCTTCTACTAAAATTGAATTTTTACTTTGAAACTTAGCATAAATGTTTCTAAAGAAATATAACAATGAATTATAAAAAACCTTTCAGTTACATTGTTAAAGTTCATTATAAATCCCAATAAAATTATTATTTTTCTAATGAAAATATTACTGAAAACTATGAGTCACTCTTTTTATTATTTTGCCCACAGAGGCATGAAAACCAATATTAAAAATAACATTATTTTTCTGTTTTGATTGTATGTGTTATTTCCAAAATCCAATTACAAAAATTTGGAAGGTAATAAAATAAAAACATTAATTTATGAGTAACAACTTGTCCAACTTCTGTGAAAAACTTTTCTTGAATTATGGATGGCCTGAAAGAGAAGAGATTTTATTATAAAACATGTTATCAAAATTGAGTTTTAATTAAATAGTTATTGAGTTTCTAGTACAAACTAAATATTATGCTAAGAACTAGGGATTCAAAAGGAGTCAAACATTGCTCAGGCTCTCAAAAAGTTTAATGATGTGATGATGATCTATATTCCTTTTTGAGGCAATACAAATACTTGAGTTTTGATTCTAATGTGAACTTTCTATGGTGAATCATAAAAAACAATTCATCACTCGAAACTAGGATGTGAATGTATTTTTAAGAAATGCATTTTTAGGCGGCTGGAGACCTAGCAAGGTGGTTAAGAACTACTTGATCCAGCACCTAAATGGTGGATAACAACCAAATGTGACTCCAGGTCCAGGGGATTTGATGACTACTTCTGTCCTCAGCAGGCCTCATTAGTGGACTTGGTACACATACATATATGCAGGCAAAATATGAACACACAAGAAATAAAAGTAGGTATATAGTTATACAGAAAAATTTGACATATCAGATGAACTAAAGTCATTCAACATTGCTTGACAAATATAAATATAGCTTAAAAAGATTAAGTCTAGAAATGTGGGTTGGTAGACAAATCTTGTAAATTATAATTCATAGTATACAAATCATGGAAACCTAATTTATGCAGTTAAAACTGCCTTATAAAATATAGGATTGGTAGCAGGCACTCACATCACATTTTGGATACTATAAGCTGAGGCATATAATTCAAAAATAAATCCAATAAATTATTCTAAGAAGATATATTAGTAGTAATTTTGTATATTATGATAAGAATTTGGAAATATGCTTTGCTAATTCTCTAGTTACCCGTTGAGCCTGATAAAATATTTCAACTAATATTTGCCTGAAAAGCATTTCATAAAATCTGTTTGCTTTAAATTTTCTCCTCTTGACTACATATAATAAATAGTAAACTAGGTCACTTTAGACATCTATTATAAGAATATTTCTTCTACAAGAAAAAAAATCTTTCAAATATCTTATTCAATAATTTACTGAGTTCCTGTTTCATGAATATGTAAGATTACATTTTAGTTTGTGTGGGTTTAATTTTAGCTAGTATTAATTTTGCATAATATTTTTTAAAGTATTTAGAGCGACAGGTTTTTAAATCTGAATTCTTGGAGTTCATATTTCAGTTTCAACATTTTCTAGGTATATGATCTTGAATGTGCCATTTTACTTGTCTTAGTTCCAATTCCTTCATTTAAACTAGTGGTACCAGTGCTCTCACTAGCAGCACATATACAAAAACTGGGAAGATACATAAGATACTAGCATGGCCCTTCATAAGGATGACAAACAAATTCACGAAGTACTCCTCATTTTTTGAGAGGCAGAAACAGGTGAGTTGGGCCAGCCTAGTGTAAATAGTGAATTCCATCAGCCTGAGTTACGAAACAAGAGGAATTACTACTGGATGAGCAAGAACTGGTTTTCTTTAAGGTAGTGACACGAAATAAATTGATCAGGCTCCAGCTAACGGACTCACACCAAGGAGCATTTGGGGACACATACTTGGCTCAATAGGTCTTAACATATATGGTAGAATTAATTAAATCTGATGATTTAATGTGTTTGGGGACTACAGATTGGGAAGGGGATCCAAATGCAATCAACATGCATGAACCTCATGAAAATTCAATAAAAAATAAATGTAGTGATGCTATATAACAGAGATAATTGTAAGATCTAATATAAGAAATAGCCTTGATTGTTTTCTGTTTATCATTTTGTTCTTAGCATCATCCCATGATTTTTTTAAAACAATCAATAGATTTACAAGTCACTTGATGGCAAATAGCAAAAGGTTATCAGTGTTAATCAAAAGTCATATAAACGTAAACAGAAGGTAGGGGAAATATCTCAGTGGGTAAAGAGTCTGCCACATAAGCACGATGGCCTGAATTTTAATTCTCAGAATGCACATAAAATCCAGGTCTGTAATATAGTTCTGTAATCTCAGCACTTGAGTGTGTGTGTGGAGGGCATTGAAGAAGGTGGATTACTGGAGCTCACTGACCAGTCAGCTCAGATGAATTTCACATTCAACAAGATATTCTGTCTCAGAAGAAGGTGGAGAGGTGGGAAGTGAGGCCCCAGAGGCTCTCCACCAGTACATGGTCTTGGCATTTCTCTTGGTTTGCTATTAAAACTAGTTGATAAGACCTTATGACTGAAGAAAGCACACACTTTTTTCTCATGCTATAGAGAACTCAAATTGGAAGCTTCTTTTATGACAGCTACCTTTCATAGTCTCAGAAAGTAGTGTAATTGTTGCTGGGGGAGAAAAGGCTTCAAGTCTTACCCAGAATTGAACTCTATAAGCTATGAAACCAATCTACTGGAAAAAATGTGTCCACAGTATCAATAGTGACATGGTTATGGAGGTGGCCAAGGATTCTCTGATTTACTCTGAACCCTACTCTACAAGAAGGAACCACTGTCTGGTACTGTAAAGCTGATCAAAAATCCATGACCGTGGAGGACCTAGACCATAGCGGGAAAATAAATATCATCTTTTAGCTAATTTGATATAGCATCAAACTTCCTTTTAAATTTTTATGTTTTATACATAGACAAATGCAATTCTCATCCCTTATCAGAGGGACCTTTTTCCAGAGAATGGTGGCAAATACAGTGACTCAAGATAGAGAAAAAATGATCAATGATGTCTCAGCTCTAAGGAACTCATTCTTACTATGCACTACAAAATTTAAGGGACATTATGGAAAATGCAGCAGAAAGACTATAAGAGTTAGAAGGTAGGGATACGGGATATAAATTGCCCTTTTCCAGGTAAGACACAGTCATTGCATTCATAAAGTCCCAGCAGCTGCGTGTGATGCAACGGAACTGTACAAGAGTGGGCCCATCCACAGTGAAGCGTGGCTGTAGGGGCCATACCTCCTGTGACAAAACTGGTTTCTATTGACTGAGTGTGAAGAAGAATCAGTCATTATATTCAGTGTGTCCTCATTAGTGATTCCAACAGGATCCAATGGATATTTACAATCCAGTGGTCACAAAGATGGCCCTAGATAAATTAAATGAATCCTAAAACAAATCTAAAAATCATGAGTCTGAGAAAAGAACTCTTGGGAGTTGTGATATTTCTGGGTGTGTGATAGGACGGGGGGTGGGGGGATAAAACAGAATGAGTTATACATGTATTAAATTGTCAAAGGAAAAAATATAGGTTGGAGAGAGATCAAGGTAGACACCTGATTTTTACATCTAGCTTCCATATCCACACACATATGTACACCCAGCAGCATACACATGTGCATACATCTACAGCATCATGTACAATCACCAAATATATACCCACAAAGAAAGCAACCTAATATATGTCACACATGCATATTTATTTGTCATTTTTTATACACACTTCTAAAATCATATTTCAAAGCATACCACATAATATTCTGTTACAAGACATGACATGTTAACCCAGGCCAGGTGGTATTTGCCTGTCATCCCAGTACTTGGGTGGTAGGCGAAGGAGGATCGGCAGTTCCAGGTCTGCCTCACATACTTGAGACTACCCTGGACCACATGAAATGCTCTTCCAGCTAGCAGCAGGTGTCAACTTATCCAAGACCAGAGTTTTTTTGAAGCAGTATCATTTGGAGGATTGTTCATGTAAGATTGACCTTTCAACATAACTTTGGAGGCATTTTCTTGATTACTAATTGGTATAGTAGGGCTCAACGCACTGTGGGTGGTACTTTGCCTAACCAGGAGTTCTGGGCTATATAAGAAAGTTAGCTGAGCAGAGGCTATTGAACAAACCACTAATCAGAATTACATGATTTTTGTCTCTGTTTCTCCTTGAGTTCCTACACTGACTTCCCTCAGTGATATACTGGGACCCGGAACTGTAAGCCATAAACCATTTCCTCCCCAAGTCACTTTTGGTAATGGTGTTTATCATAGTAACAGACAGTGAAGTAGAAAGGATCCTGTCCCAAAGCAACCACCAATAACACATACATACTGACATAAATAAATAAATAAACAAATAAATAACATGACATAAAAGCATTTTATTTCATTGAATCATCTTGATATTTTAGGGGCATGTCATAGATTTTGATACCAACTCATATTAATGTGTGCTGGATAGCTTTAGTGTCAACTTGGCACACCTGGGTTGAGGGAGCCTCAATTGAGGAATTGCTGCCATTGGACTGGCCTGTGGTCATGTCTGTGGGGTATTTTCTTGATTGTCGAGTGCTGTGGAAGGGCCCAGCCTGCTGTGGGCAGTACCACCCCTGGGCAGATTGCTGTGTATTGTATAAGAAAGCACACTGTGCATGGGACAGGTGGGTCAGCCAGTACCTCCATGGCCTGTGCTTCAGCTCCTTCCTCCAGGTTCCTGCCCTGAATTCCTATCTTGGGCTCCCTTATTGATGAACTGTGTGATCCAGGAGACGTAAGTGAAATAAGTATTGGTTGGAGTATTTTGTCACAGCAATGGAGAAGCAAACTAAATCATAAGGCTTACAAAGTGCTTATACTTAAAGTAGGATAGATGTGAAGTAATATAGTTTTTTTCTTATTTGTCTTTTTGATATTAGTGCTATATTATCCACCAAAAACTGTAAAGGCCTTAATATCTATGACAAAATGCAGGTAATTCTGTGGGTGGGCTATGGGCAAGGTGCAACCAGAGAAGGGGCCTAAATATGATTAAGATGTAGTATATGAAATGCCCCCAAATGCAGTATAATATGTTGGAAAAAAAAAGAATAACATCAAAGAGAAGGGAAAAGGAAGTATACAAAGTAACGTTTGTGGGAATGTCCATAAGGGAATATAACCCCTGAGGTGAAGGAATGTGACATCTTCAACAAGCTCTGAAAGAAGTAATAGCCTAACACTATGGATAAGTGAGGAAGAGCTAGAAAATTCCTCAGTCAGAAATTAGGGCTAAGGAAGAGAAAACAAGGGGTAGAGGAGTAGAAAGTAAATCCAAATGTTTACAAATTACACAGGGTGGGGGAATTGAATGAGCCCCTTAGCTTCCAACGGTTTTTATGAGATTCACATGTAAGATACTCATATACCATATGAATTTCATGTCCATTTGGTATTTGTAGCTATCGAAAGAAGCAGAATGAAGACATATCAAAAGAGGTAGAATTAATAAATAGTAGAGAACTTTGCTATTCATGATGTAAACACTAACTATAAATTAAGAGGCAAGTGCTTTTAGCGTAGTATCTTTCCTCATCAAGTAGAGTAAGCAGAGCTGTCTTACAATCTTGCAGCAGCTGAGGAGCATTGATAAGCATGCTTCAGTGTGAACAACAAACTTTTGCAAGACTAAAGATGGGAAAGAGAAGGAGTCAACAGGAAAAGAATAGAATTCTTAAATAATTGAATAATTAAATATTATTAATTAAATATTAATTAAAAATTAATTAAATAGTTGAATAATTAAAATACAGAATTGCATCTGAAAATGTGATTAATTTTTTTCTTTTACCTTCCCTAAGAGACTTTAGTCAATTCTTGATTTGTCTTAATCTGTATAATGAAAGATAAAAAAGTGTCCTTGCTTACATACTCCCATTTAAGAGAGCACAGAATCACAATAAACATTGGCTCATCAGAGAAACTACTCAAAACTAGAGGAAAAGATTAAAACAGCATATTTACTTAGTCATAGAGAAATCAGAAGCAACATGCTCTCTAAATAGTGAATTCAAAGGTTCATAAACAAATATAATTATGCAGGTTTTAAGAGAAAAGAAATATGCATGAGAAAAAATATTACCATGATTAATGCAGTCTAAAGAAGTAAAAATAGAAAAGAGAAAAGGAGAGTAGAAACAAAGCAAATGATTTGGTGGAAATCTTGAAAAAAATCTCATGAACTGAAATAGAAAATCACAATGATTATAATATAATGGTAAAGACAAGGTTTATAGAAAACAGGCAACTGAGATATAGATTTTCCACAGTGATCCTGAATGAGGAAAACAAGAAAGAAAGCACAAATTTAAATAAATTTTCTTGAAAGGTAAAGGGTGGATTTGTATACAGAAATCTTATAGATTTCTTTTGGTGAGATGGTCATTTTCACAATATTGATTCTATTAATCCATGAGCATTGTAGGACCTTTCATCTTCTATTGTCTTCCTCTATCTCTTCCTTTATACATTTGATTCTTTCATTGTAGAGATCTTTAATGTCTTTAGTCAAGATTATTCCTAAATATTTACATTTTAATGAGAGTGTCTCCTTGAATGCTTTTTCTGACTGATGTTGACACTGAGTTTGTTGTACATAACTTTAATTATGCTGAGGTTATGTGTCCTCCAGACCAATTTTTCTCCAGGACTTTTAACATGAATAGAAAGGTTACTGATTTTTCTAAGTTGATTTTGTTATCTGCCACTTTGCTGAAAGTGTTAATCATTTCTAACAGTTTTCTTGTGGAATTTGGGGGATCTTTGTATAATATTATGTATAATATTATGTCTGCAAATAGAGATAACTTGATCTCTTCTTTTCCAATTAGTTTCTTTGATTTCCTTCTCTTGTCTTATTGCCCTTGCAAGTGTTTAAGCAAAATATTAAAAAGAAGTGGAGATAGTGGACAGATAGTTCTGGTTGCTGATTTTAATGGGAATGTTTCCAGTTTTTCTCCATTTAGATTGATGTTGACAATGAGTCTTTTGTATATAGCTTTAATTTTGCTGATGTGTGTTTCCTCCAGACCAATTTTCCAATAGGACTTTTAACATCTTTTTTCTCATCCATTGAGATGATCATGTAATTTTTATCTTTAAGTCCATTTACAGAATCAATATAGTGAAAATGACCATCTTATCAGAAACAACGTATAGATTCAATACAATGCCAATCAAAATACCCATGACATCCTTCACAGAACTAGAAAAAAAAAATTCTAAATTTCATATGAACTCACAAAAGGCCCCAGAGAGTTAAAGAAATCGGGACAAAAAGAACAAAGCTGGGGCTTATCAAAACAGATCTCAGATTATATTACAGAGCTATAGTCATAAAAACAGCATGGTACTGATTCAAAAGAGACATGTAGATTAATGGGACATAATAGAAGTCCAAAATATGAGTACATGTTATTTCAGTGACCTAATATTTGACAAAGGTGCCAAGAACACACAATGGAGGAAAGAACATTTCAACAAATGGTGCTGGCAGAGCTAGATCTTCACCTGTAGAAGACTGAAACTGGACCCTTATCATTCATCTTGCACAAAACTCAGGTCCAAATAGATCAAAAACCTCAATATAAAACCTGAAACTCTGAAACTACTAGAAGAAAACAAAAGCAATACCCTCCAGGATATAGATTTAAGAAAGGACTTCTAAATTGGACATCAGCTACTCAAGCACTAAGGTCAGCAATTAATATGTGGGAACTCATATTAAGTTACAAAGTTTCTGTACAGCAAAAAAACAACCAAGAAAGGGAAAAGGAAAGCAACTGAGTGGGAGAAAATATTTACCAGCTACATGACTGACAGAGGATTACCCAGAATACACAAATAATTTAGAAAGCAACAAAATAAGAAAATAAATGGTCCAATAGAATAGAAGCTCTGAATAGAAGGTTCTCAAATGAAGAGCAAAAATAATTCAGAAACACCTTAAGAAGTGCTCAACATCTTTTGTAATTAGAGAAATGCAGTTCAAAACCACTTTCAGAATACATCTCACCCGAGTCAGACAGGCTAAAATCAAAGGACCAAAAAACATCAAACGCTGGAGAGGAGGTAGAGAACTGGAAAACGCTCGTGGGAATGCAAAAGGATGCAACCCCTATGGAAAGCAGTGTGGAAAACTCTTACAAAACTGGAAATGAATTGATCAGATGATCCCACTGTACCACTCCTTGGCATATACCCAATGGACTCATCTTAGTTTAGACATGTACGGGCGTACATCCATGTTTGTGGCTACTCTCTTGACAACGCTAACAAATGGAAACAACCTAAATGTCCTTCAACTGACAAATGGCTAATGAAAATGTATACGGAGTTCTGCTCAGCAGTAAGAAAAGACGAAATAATGAAATTCTGGGGTAAATGGATGAAACTAGAGAGGGTTATACGAAGTGAAGTAACAAACAAACAAAAAGCAAATAATGTATGTTCTCCCTCATTTGTGGATTGTAGCGCCAATCTTCTATACGGGAACGTATATCCTAATGTAACACCAGGAGCCAAGGAGAGAGAAATGACACCAGGAAGGAAAGAAAAGAAAAACTGAAAAAGGGAGCTAGGAAGGGACAAATGTTACCAGGGGTGAGGTGGGGAATGTGGGAGAGTTTGGCAGGGAGGAAAGAAGGAAGGGTCATAGGGTCATAGGGTCATGCAGGTATTCATGGTGTGTGTGTGTGTGTGTGTGTGTGTGTGTGTGTGTGTGTGTGTGTAGGGGGTCAGGAGAGAGGATCAAAAGTATTAATGGGGGGTGAGTGGGAAAATGCAGGTGCTGGGACTCGGAAGGGAGGAGGTATGTTTGGTGATAGGAAAAGAAACAAAAATGAATGTATCTTGGAAGGTTAGGGAACCTAGAGGGAAATGTGATGCCACCAAAATCATCTGAGAAATGCACAGTGTGTAAAGATTGGTATATCTGTATACTTGGAGCCCGTTTGGAAAGGAACACGGTGCCAGAGAGAAGGAACCTCTCTCTGTGTGACTGTTGAGGGTGAACCAAGAGACTCCCAAAATAGTACAGCCTGTTTCCATAGTTCTTGTTTATCTTCCAGAACTGGAAGACAGGACAAACTTGGGATATAGGATTCGGAGTGAGGGAACAAGAATTGACCTGAAATTCTTCTACCTGAAGTTTACCTACCATAATGCCAGATGATAATTTGTAAACTGCTAAGGGGGAAATCAAACAATGGTCTAATCCAATTCTAAATTCTAATAATCATAACAACCGGCACAGCACACTACTTCTATTGGGGCAGTAGTCACACTCTCATCTGTGGAGTAATCAACAGGTATCTAATTGGACTTAACACCCTTTCACTGGGAGTGAAGTCATGGCTGGCTCTGTAGACGTAAACTACTCAGGGTTGGGGGGGGGGGCATAGGTCCTAGTGAGAGCCCTATCTCTGTCATATCTCTAGAGAAATGAAATTTCTTACCTTATGCCGAATATAATATCCTTTATCTACAAATACACCATTCATTAAGGAACTTCATTTTGCAAGGAATGGAGGTTACAACACAATTAAAACTGGTCAAACAAAGAAAACATATGAATGGGGTTCCTCAGTCCTAGGTGACATATCTACAGTTGGATCTCTATATCTAAGGCTCACGGAACACAGGAGAACTGTAAGTAGAGAGAAAACTAAAGCATCCCTCAACTCTCACCAGTGAAACTTCCTCAAACAACATAGTGTTTTCCACACAGAAGGGCACAACTGGTCAAGTTTTAGAGAATAAGAGACTGCAGAATATGTATCGCTGGATTGGACTCCTAGATTGAATCTCATCCACCTGTAGCTCAGGAATCATTGCTGAAGTGGCGGGGGGTGATTTTAAGAGCCAGGGTTGGTTCATGAATTTAGGGAAGCAGAGTCTTTCAGGCTACTCGAAGCTTGAACATATCAAATTGTGTCAACGATAGCACCAAGACCAGGATCCACATCAGCTCAAATTAGACAAGGGCCCAGAGTAGAGCAATAGAAATCAGTGACAAGACAAACCTAGACTGAGAACTACTGGAGACTGGTTACTAATGGAAGAGGGAGAATATGACTTATTTATGATCTCTAGATAGCCTAACCAGGCCAGGCTCTAGTGGGAGAATTTACACTAAGGGACATCTCAGCACTAATGTTTAACTGGATGGGACTTAACATGTATGATGGAATAAATGAGGTTCAGTGAGGGTTAGCAGTCGGGGCTGATGGGGGACAGGGTCAAAATTTAGTTAAGAACAGTAGTATGGAATGTATAACACTCAATAAAGAATTCTTAAAAGAAAAAGAAATTATATAGAATTGCAGTATATATATATATATTTTTACTTTTCTTTGGTTCATGTGTAAAAAGTCTATTTTCCCTACCCTTGTATAGTTTAGCTAGCCACTGAGTTATTGGGACTGTTTACAGGCCCACGGGTGACTCAGTGGGAGCTGCATTACAGGTGATCCCAAGCCAGCATGAATGACAACTCAGGAGAACTGCATCTCCAAAGATCCCTGAAAAAACTGTAGACAGCTTCCCACAAGAGAGTTTCTTCTCTCCTAGCAATCGTTTACTGTAATCATTAACTTTGGAGTGGGGGGCTTATGTCCTCTAAATATTGTAACTTTCTGAGTTTATAAGTTGTATGAGTTCTCTCCTCCCTCCAGAGGGAATGTGTTAATTCAAAAGAATGACTACATAAAATATGTAGAAATGAGATGTGATGTAACAACAGTATAATATGATTAATAAACAGAATCTGAAACAATAGTGAATCATGAAGCTGAGTTTATATTTGGGAACTATTACTATTATTATGTTTAATGAAATACTACATTTTTTTTGATAAAGGATCTCATTCAGATATAAGAAAACTCAAAACAGTCCCAGGATTCTCTACATCAATCTACAAAAGATTTAATTCCACTCAACCAAAATTTGAAGAAAGATATATTTTAAGAGTAGTTTTTGGAATAAAGCTGCTTGTCCAGAGGGGAGCGGGAAGGGTATTTTATATATTCAGAAAATACAAGAATGGAGCATTCTGCATTCCCTATTGAGAACCTTCTGGAAAATACAATAGAGCAAGTAGAAAATAATCACTAAATACTAAATCACTAAGACTCCTAAGCCAGCCCAGCCTTGGTAGGTTTTCATCATTGAACGCATGTGGATCCGAATGCTTATGTGTGTGCAGGTGTTAATGCATGTGTGTGTATGTGCACCTGGAGGACAGAGGTCAACTCTGGGTGTTATACTTCAAGAGCCATCCCCTTGATCTTGGAGATAGGGTACCTCACTGGCCTAGAACTAAACAAGCAGTCTATGTGGCCTGGACAGTAAGCCCCAGTAATCTACCTACCTCTGCCTCATAAGCCCTGAGAATACAAGTGTGTCCCCAAACATCTGCCCTTTTTCACATGGATTTTGAAGACTGAACTCAAGTGTTCATGCTTCCAGAAAAGGCAAGCATTTTAGTAGCTGAGCTATCTCCCCTGCTCCTCTGGCATCAGCAATGTTAGTATTTAAGAAATGGGCAGAAAACATTCAAGATCTGGTCTCAGATATAGAGGTATAGCAGAACTTCATCTTAGGGGCCAGCATAAAATAGCTATCTACAGTAACATGACCCACCTGAGTTACAAGTGATCATGAATTTTCTCCGAGCACATGTTTTGAGTTTGGTATGTGGTTTAGCTGACTGGTATGACAGCTGTCTTCAGAATGATTGATAATTTTAATTAGACAATTATATAGATGAAGATAGCTGCTATATATAAAAATATCACAATCCTATTTCATATATGAGCACCTCCAAAAATCAGCAGAAATTCAAATTGGAAACATGAAGAAGTGCACAAAGACATGGGACATTTGGGAGTCAGATACCTAGAAATAAGAACAAAATAGATGGAAATGAAATCATGTTATCTATATAAAAATTTGCTCAGAATATTCCTTTCACTATTACATTCCTTTGATAAATTGTGATGCAGGACGGCACATCCACACAGCGGCTCCTGTCCTGTGAGACACTATTATATCCTCAGGCATTGGCCCTATGAGAAGTGTGACGTCACTGGGGAAGTTCCTTGTCAATACTGGCAGTATGTATGCCTTTAACACATTACTTTTATCATTTCAAAGGTGATTTTTCTGAACAATGGAATCATGGGTTTTATAGCAATAGAAATTTCATTTACAGTATAAGTGATCATGAAGCATATTTAAAAGCCAGATCAGTTCAAGAGCACCCCTATTGTATTTTCATTCATAAGCATATCCTACTGCTTATACTATAAGACCCAACATCAGAGCATGGTGAGACTCTTTAGTTTTTATATACAGACCAAGGTTGACTTCTAATTTAGTGTGTGTCAAGAACTAGAATGATCCTGTAACAAACCTCTAAGCAGTCATCACAGAAGTTCATATTCATCCAATAAAGTGGATGTTAGGATTAAAAGTACCAGTTGCCAGACACTTAATTTAATATTTATTATTTTCCCAGGGTATATTCAAATCATAACTACAAATCAATAATTTGGCTATCAGAGTTATGTAAGTATTCAGTAAAGAGAACAGAAGTTATTGGTGTATAGTGAACAGCTACATAAACCTTTCAAAACAGAAGAAGATATAAACCCAAACTTCGTTTTTTAAGCCTATTATTAAAGTCATGAGATTCCATCTAAATATGTTTGTGAGGAGTATAAAAAAGAAGTCAAAATAGAAAATGCAATAAAACTAAAAGATATCAAACACACCAGAAAAAAAAATCACCAAACAATATAGTCTGAAGCCTTCTAGTAAAATTGCTTTGCAAGGGCTGCACAATCCAATTTGGTACATTGACTTTTTCATGGAGTACATTTTGTGCTTTCAAATCTTATATTGAACATAACACATCACTCTATATGGAACAGATATAGGTTTTATTAGAGAGAGTGAAAAAGCTAAGTTTCATTAGATCATATCTAGTTGAAAACTGAGCTTCAGGAAGAAATTGAATACCCATGCCAGAGCAAAGAAAAAGAAATATTATGCTGAAAGGTACCTTTCAGTGTTTTCAAAAACACAATCATTTAATAAACAAACATCTCTGTGGGAAGCTCATCATAAAATCCTCTCTTTTTGAGTTGTAGATTGGCCTTTGATTTGAGCTTTCGTGGAAAGTAGTTTCCATGTTGTATATTAAATGTTTTATGTATTTTTGAATCAAATTGCTTCATTGTTTGAAAAGGCTTTTTCATTAAAAAAAATCACCTTGAAACTTCAGATTCAATATTAAGTACATTTACCAATAAGTTTTCCCCTGAATTTCATATATTACATATGTAATCATTTTAAATCATAATAAGACATACCAATTTTATGATAGTTTTCTCTATCCCAGAACACCCATAAAAAATCAATATGTTATAATAACTTCTAGCCAGAAGCAGGGTTATGCTCTCAAGATGTATTGTGAGAAAATGAATGAGACTTTTTCATCCATTAAGCAAATCACAAATTCTGTCATTCATTTGCTGCAACTAAAATCAAATAGGAAATGTTCATAACAGGAAGGCATAATATCCCACAACTAAATATATAAATGGGGTAATGCATTTAAAACCTTAAACCAAGCTCATCCTTGGTTAAGAAATATTGGGAAGGAGAAACTGACTGGTATATTAATATGGAGGAAAATTGCATAGCTTGGAACTAATTTAAAATTCTGGGCATGCTAAAAGTGTAAACAAATATTCTAGTTTTTAACTACTGCCATTTATTTTCCCTCAAAACTGTATTATAATTTAATTTAAATATACCCATAACTGTCATTTTTGTCCAAGTGTAATTTGAACATAAAATTAATTTTACAGAGTAGTGAAAGCGAATGAAATAACATAATATCTGCTTTAATTTTGATACTGATATTTCCTTCTCTGAAGAGAATGTCAGGTTTCCTATGAGCATGTAAACACTTTACACTAAATAGTCAATCAACCTTGAAATTCAATCATGATTGTAAAACAAGCCATGAAAATAAACCTGAAAATATGGAAATAAGAACAGTAGTATTAAATTGCAGAAAGAGAAACAAAGGGAAAATAATGGTGACTCCAGGTAATACGTATTATTCTCTGATTATAGAATTAAAGCAAATTCCTCGGGCTGTATTAGATAATTGAACAGTTGAACCAAAAGAGTTAACCTTAAAATGTTTTTAGCTTTAGGGCTGTTAATGCATTAGAAGGTAGAGCACATACTACTCCTTAAAAGAGCAAAACAAATAGAAAAGAAAAGCTCAGAAATCTTGGTAAGTGAATAAAGAAGCAGCATATTTTACTGAAAAGAAGCATCAATTGGTAGTATATTAGCACATCGGAACTGTGATTATGAACTGCCACAAAGGGGGGGGGGGTTAGAACAATAAAAATTTATGGCTTTGGTTCTAGAAGCCATAATTCAAAGATCAGAGGGGAAGTAGCGTCCGTACCTTCCAAAGTGTGTAAGGGAGAATCTGGTTCTGTACTTCTCTCTTGCTCTGAGTGGCTCTACACAGTTGATGCTCATGTTTGGAGGCTGCATCACCCCTATCTTGGCTTCTGTATTCATGTAGCATTCTTCTGGCTTGTGCATCTGTATCCATATTTCCCTGTGTTCTTAGGAGACCAGATTATGGAGCAGCCCATGTTAGTCTGGTATGATCTCATCCAAAACAAAATAATTTTGGAATGAACCTATTTGTCAGTGGAGTTAAGCAGATTCTACAAGTGCCTATTATAGCCACATAAAGTTAATTTTAAACAGAATATTTTAAAAAACACTATGACTCATTAAATTAACAATTTTTTATTATTCCATGGCAGTACTGTAAAATCTGAGCAACTTTTCAAGATTATATACTCTGTTGTATAATGAGGGTTGAAGCTTAACCTTTGATACCAGAGCTAATGGGTCAGAGGTATTAAACTAAGCATCTTGTGTGGATTAAAACAGAAAATCCTCACCAGAAACCTTAGAACTATATATTACATGCCTATTAGATTTTCCATAAAGTTAGGTACAAATAATTTGTCTAAGTCTACTCAGTTTTCTAAGCAGCAGAGCTGAGCCTGAAAACTCAGAGATGGAGAGGATGGCAAAGTGGTTCTGAGCATGGGCTGCTCCTGCAGAGGATCCACATTTGATTCCCAGCTCCTCTATGGCAGCTAGCAACTGTACATAACTCCAGTTCCAGGAGAATCCAATGCCATCTTTGACCTCCGTGTGCATTGCATACATGCAAGCAATATACTCACACATATCAAATAAAAATAATAACTGACATATTTTTTAAAAAGAAAACTCAAGTAGTCTGTCTCCAAAGTTCAAGTTTTTAACTACTTTGTAATTCTGACTTCATAATTTGTCAAGTTAGATATATGTGATCTTGGATTTTGGAAAAATAAAGTATATCTTATGCATAGTTTTGAAATATTTCCATTAAAATAAATCAGGAAGGTAATCTTATAGCATCTGCATCTATTTCTATGGTATTTTCAGACTGTTAGTGATTTTTTGCATTTATCTGCATTTTTAGTATTCTTAAATGTATTACAATTATATTTTGATAACTGAAATTACGTACGGTATTATACGCTGATTTCCAAAAAGTTCTTATAATACCAATTTCAGAATCAGCTTAATGAAGCAAATAGACCAAAGTAGGAAAACATGGATTTTTAGCCAAATGACCTGAGTTTTAATCTTTACTCGGTGAACTATATGACTTCAGACCAGGGATTTAACTTTTCCATCCTTTAAAGCTTTTCGAGGGGTGAGAAGTATGTAAGAGCCAGAAGTCTGAGTGAAGGAGTGCCACATGCCATCCTCTAGACCGAATATGATCATTACAATAAGGAATTCTGCACTGGGCTCATACAATATCTGTCCTATCAAATATCAGTCAAGGAATGAAGAATAGCTCACAGGACCGTATCCTTTCTAGCTGAACTCCTGGCTATTGATTGAGTCTAGAAGAGGAAAATAGCACTATCTTTAATTGTATACCCACTGCTAAGGTTGTCAGATTCCAACAGATAGCTTCAAACCATGGTTATAAAGAATGGCCCTGGTAAAATATAGTAGGTTATGGAATAAAATGAAGCCACGCATGGTGGCAAGTACCTTTAATTCCAGCCTTCCAAAGGCAAAGGCAGGAAGATAACTGAGATTGAGCTTGAGGCCAGACTAGCCTATATAGTGACTTCCATTGTGGCTGGGACTAGGGAGACCCTGTCAAGAAAAAAAAAAAAGGATAGATTTATGGGAAGGCCAAACTTGGGAAATCAGAGATCAGACAGGGTGGGGAATGAGACCGATTCATATTCATTGTATACACATGTGAAATTGTCTAAGAAGAAATTTAATTAATATAAATAAATAAATAATAAAAACTGAGAGCATTTATGCATTATTTCCAACATTTTCATGAAGATTTTCTATGTTAATACGCATAAAGTGCTTGATGGCCTGGGACTATACCTCAATGGAAGAGTGCTTGTTTAACATATGTGAAGCCCCATGCTTAATTCTCAATACTGCAAAAATAGTATCATAAATTGCTTATAATGTATCTCAGACATTTCAATGATGACAACATATTTTAAGGTGGAACAAAATAAAATATTTCACATATTACTATATATATTTATGCATTATGTTCACTAAATAAAATGAAAAATATATGCAATGTTTGGTCATTCAAATTTCTTGTCTAGATAAGATTATTTATTAATTTATTTTATTTCAAGCTTCAGGCAGCAAGATACACTGAAAATATAAATAGATTACATGTTTTATGCAATTAACCCAGGGTCACTATCTATTACATTTTAGTTAGTGGATATACCTTGGGGAGAAAATGGAACACTCAGGGTGAATCATATAACCTAATTTGCATGCACGTTCCAGAGGACCTAGTAGGCATATGCCAAAAGACCTGTTGCTAAATTCTCTGAAAATTGCATTTTGATTGCTACAACAGTGTTAATATTCACTAAAACATTCTGAGAATGGAATATTCTGAAGAATGGAAGAGGTTTGAAAATAAGATTACATACCAAAGGACAACAAGTACTCAACAACATCATAGGTACCCAGATGAGGCTTAAATCAAATGTCAAAGAAAGAAAATTGGATAAATGCCAATTAAGAGATGTCAAGAAAAAAAGACGTCAATTTCCCAACTTTTCTTTATTTATTTTCTGGGGATTTGGGGGCCTGTACATGCCATGGCATACATGTCAAAGAGTATGTGTGCAGGCAAAATGACAACTTTCAAGGATTAGTATTCTTCTTCCAGTGGAGAGCAAACTCAGGTAGTCAGGCTTAGTTGCAAGCACCATTTCCCACCGAGCTATCTTATCCCTGCTCAGATCTTCTGAACTTCTCACTCTGTTCTGCAATACCACATTATATATTACCCTTATAAAGTGTCCTGGTGTGGACAGAGACACAGTGAACTATGGCTTAGTAGCAATAATACACAAAGTCAGATATGTCAACTGTTAAAATTGCCTTTGTTTCGGATTTAACATACAAGCACGTATAGTATTTGATTTTTTTCTTTAACAAAGACAGAATATATAGTAGCTGGTTATATTATACTCTGCTTTCTAGGTACTTATATACCTGAAGACTAGACATTTTAAAAATCATTCAGTATTTCTTGCAAAGGAAATGACATGTTCCAATATAGGAGACTTAGATCCCTAATGGAGTTTACAAAGACTTCAATTCATAAACATTGAAGGAAGAATGAAATCAAGCATAACTAATCTTTAAGAATATTGAAGAAATTCAGATTATGGGGTTGAAACACCATGTCAAACTCTTAACACAATGGTGGCTAGATAACTTTCTGCTTTAAGTCAAAAAGATTAATTCTCTCCTACAGGTTAAAGCAAGGCTGAAAAGCTTTTGCTTGTGAAGACATTAGACTACATGAAGGTTATGTTGTACACACTTCAGAGGAAAATTAAGAGAACAGAGCTTTGATATATGGTTTTAAACGATTAGATCTTTAACTTATTCTTCTTGAAAAAATGTTCAAGTCCAGCCATATGTGAAACTATGTGTTTGGCCAACATTGTCTTTACTCTACCGGCTTCTCAGTTGTGGAACTTTTGGATTTGGTCATACAATTTAATCACAAGGCTTTGCAGCTTAAAATATAATAACTAGAAAATGCTCATCATCCAGACTATAATGTAAATTTAATCAGTAAATTTTCCCTTGACTAAAGCTTGTTTTAAGTCAGATACATCCATGTTTATCAATATCATCTCTATTAATACTAAAGGTAGTAATCATGTGAGTTATATGATTAATATTATATTGTAGTCATAAAATTTTAATTTATTATACCAAAGATATATGTAAGAAAAAATAAAGAAATAAAAGACAATAAAAGATTAAAGATTGGACTAAATAATGCATCTGATTCACAAATGCATGTGTGTGGCAGGAAAGTGCAGACTAGAAAAAGCTGCAATGAGATAAACATATGAAGAAGCCAGTCACCAGAGAAAGACTGAAAATCCATCCCCAAAGGGGCAAGCAGAGCATTCTGGAAGGAGGCCAATGGTATGGAGATGTTGGAACAGAATGTGCTGTGCAAATAACCTATGAAGTGTCATGAGCATCATGGCCCTGCACTTTTGGAGCAGATCTTTTCTCTGTTTATAAGCCCAGTCTCATCCTTGAGAGGGCTTTCCTTTCTTAGTACACTATCTCTATTTGCATTTCTAACTATGAAGCCTAGTGCAAGTCATTGTTCTGGGGAACAAGAGAACACGGAAACTTCATGGGGTAACTATGGAAAGGAACCCTCTTGTGGTATCCCCAACCTCCAGGAAGACACTCTCAGAACTGCTATTTTGGGGTCCCTCTCTTACTTGACCAATTTCTATCTATTTTTCTCATCACTCACATTTAGAATTGGGAAAGCCCCTGTGGGAAGCTCCCAGCTGGGGACACTTCTCCTCTTCAGTCTTCTTTCATCTTTCCTTTCTACAGTTTATGTGATTGGAGCCCAGAGTGTCCCTGGACCCTTATCTGAATATATGTCAAGGTAAAGAGACTGGCCGACACCGGCCCAAGAACACCAGTGCTTTGAGATGGCTGAAAGCAGGAGACTCACTTGAATCCACATGGATGCAGCATTAAGGCTGGGAACCACATGTTTCTTTTCTGTTGAATTATTCCATAATGCTAAATGGACCCTCCTCCCACATCTGCCAAGAAAGCCAAGATTGATAAAATGTGTGAATTTCAGGAGAGCCATAAGTCCCATTAGAGGAAACTATAAATTCCTTAAAGTAGACAACTGAGCCTAAATTGTCAGGCCCAAGCCTTATCAACTGGTCACTCCCCGAACTGAAGGAGGCTTTTTGTAGAGCCAGACTGTCTCCCTCATTGCCCTATATAACTACTCTGCCCTGTCTGAGTAAACAGTCTCAAGAATACCTTCAGTCACACACGGGACCCTGGAACCGACTTAACTCCTGCTGCTGTGTTTAGTAACCTTCATATAAAAACTCAAGGTCCCCTTTTCTCAGTTACAGATTCCTCCTAGGATTGGGCATTTATCTGTCACTGTGTTCTGTTCTGTGAATAAAGGACACATTCCTAGCCTGTTAAAGGTTTAGTTCTGGTTCTTATTTCTTAACTGTATGCTACATTTCTTTCCTGCCCTGCTAGGTCTAACAAAGATGGCAATACTTAAGTGACTGTTCAAGGTCTTCAATATCTCTCTGGCTTTCCTGAGTGCCATCACGGTTTTATGATACTATTCCTGGGAGATGTAAATAAACAACTACTCCCAATGGAGTAGGAAACCAAGGACAGATCAAAGTAAAGATATCATCAAAGATCTTAGTTGGTGGACTAGTATTTTTACTGGGTTTATTACAGGAGTATTGGTAAGGGGATACTTGCAGGAGCCTGGAGCGCACAGCACAACTTGAAGGTAGCTCAACAGGTGGAAGTATGTGCCTTCCTGATGTCGGCCTGAGCCTCTTCTAGGCAGCTCAGCTGATCTCTGCTTGTTTTAGGCAGCTTGTCTGGTCTGGGCCAAGCTCAGCTTATTTGAAAGTGTCTCTCAGCAGTCCATGGGGCTTGTATATGCTGAGGGAGGGAGGAGCCTAGTGAATCTGTTCAGTTTCAAGGGCTTCCTGAAGCTATCACATTGTGTACTTCCTTTTAGAACATCCTATTGCTTTAGAATATCTTATTGTTTTCCTCCCTTTAGAACATATTGTTGTTTGCCAAGATTCCTTCCAAAAAAGAAGGTCTTATCTCTGAGGAAACTGCTACATACACAAAATCTTACATCCCAAACTTTCTCATGTTGCCAGTCGGGGTATACCATTAGTCTCCCAATTCCATGACAAAAATGGCAGACACAGATGTCCACAATGCTCACCTGCACTTTGAATGCAATTCTTGCTTCTAAGATCCTAATGTTGCTTTCTTCTGGTTCAATCTCTACTCTTCTATACAACAATATTTTGTTTATTTCTGCTTTGTCATACCCTAATATTTCTCTGCTTTTGTTATTGTAGACAACATTATCCCAGAGGATATACAGTTATTTATCCAGGTAGAAACTGTCCCTTGAGCATTAGATGTGAAGAAACACCCATTGCTACTTTTAACCTGAATGGAGAGTAACATAAAGTAGCCAAAGCTATCCTACTGTTGCATTAGCAGAAGAGGCCATTAAGAGAAAGCTAGTCAAGAAAATAAGAATCTGTGGTCTGGGTGGAATAGTAATGTTCCAGTTTTTACCAGGTCAATCACCTGGTCACAACACCACTCCTAGGAAGGTGGGCTGACCTTAAGTCATGCTAAAGAGTTAGGCAGAATACCTTGTTTATTAATGAGATGGTGAACATTTTCTATCCTGTTTCCTAATGCACTTTTATGGACCAAATCACACGAGTAACATACTATAAGTCTACCCGCTTTTCTGGATTCTTCACAAAAGTGTAAGCTCTAATTTTCTTCTTTCTAGCTCTTTTCTAACCATACTGTTTCTATCGCTTTGGGATGCTCCAATATTTTGGGATTTTTTTTCTTTTCTTTAAAGTAGCCTGCCATGTAGCTGTTACTCTACTAGGTGTCAGACCTCCATACTGGCTCTAAAGAGCATGGATTTATGACTTTTTTCCTTTTCCCTTGCATTCTCCTGCTCAGAGCAGCTGCTGAGGTTTTCAGCTTGCCTGTTCTAAGGATTTCTTTTTTAAATCCTAATAAAATTGTTCTAAAACTTCTTCTTGGATCCATTCTTAAATTATTTTATGAATGAGACTAAACAAATTGAAAGGGGACCTGACTTTCCCCTATATAGTTACAAGCAAGTAAGGAATTTTTAAGAGATTGTTAGTAGAGAATGATCTTATTCCAATGAAGTAAAAGAAATAGTTGCAGAGCTACTTGTGCGAAGGACTGAGTCCTGAGAAAATGAGAGACAGTATAAACAATTAGTTAAAACTCAAGTAGGGGAAACAGTAAGCATTAAGTAATTGAAACACAAACCAATCTTTCTGAATTCCCTGAGCCTACCACCCAAACATGCCAAGAAGACTTCTCTTATTTCTTTGATGAATTTTGTCACTCTCTCTCATGGTGGACTCAACAGACACCAGTTGGTGTGCTCCCTCACCAGTTTCCCTGTCTCCTGCCCAGTGGGAGAGGGTGGCGAGGGAGAGCAGATACACAGCTCCTGTCCTACTTTTCTTGGATTGCCCTGGCCCTCATCCCGCGGTTGGTGGGGACTCTTGAGCGGATCAAAGGGAGATCAGGTGCGACAGCCCTCCCATTCCCAGCCTCCTGGCCTGTCCCAGGAGACATTCAGACGCGACTGGGGTTCCCCTAGGACCAAAGAAGCGTGCAGCGAGTCAGCTCTTTTGGTGATAAAGCTTTAATGTTGTAACTCTTTCAATGGTACTGCAGGAAGCCGTTTATTGAACTTAACAGGCACATTATAAAGGCTCAGAGCTATAGGTGTTAGCATATGGCGGGAAGTTTCTACCAATCACTTTACTGGTCACTTTGATCATGCCTTTCACTTTACATAGAGGCTATAACTGTCCACGCACTGTACCAGGGAGGAAGTAATTATCCTCCAATGGCACTTAAGTCCCTAGTTCACCTAATTACCATGGTATGTGCTATCTCCTCTGGCCAGACTTTGTTTCAGCTCCTCCAGTGCCATCTTGCCCAGGCCATGAGGTGCCAGCTAGTCAATTAGGATTTCTTAAGGCCCAACAGAAGTTGAGCATGCAAGTAGCCCTGATACTTGTCTCTTCACTTGAAATTCCTAGAGCTACATGCTACAGTGTGGTTAAAAAAATTAAACCTAGATTAAACATGAGAAACTAAAAAGTAAAAGATATGATATTTTAATGTACCACAATCTGCACAATCTGACCTCAACACAAGCTATACAATCAGGATACAATCAGCATAATTTGGTCAAAGATAGAAACTTAAATTGTAACAGCATCCTAAAATAAATTCTGTTTTGTAGAAAACAAGGAAAATAGTTTAAAGTGCTTTATGTATAGGCCCTATGACTCTTTCAGGATAGGGGCTATGTAAAAAACAAAAACAAAGGGGGAAACCTCTCATATCTTGGATTACTTTTGAGCTCAATCCCTGCTTTCAAAGCAGAAGGGTGGGTAGCAGGAATTTGTTGATGTAACTTCTCCTGCTATGCGGTGCTGAACCCCTCCTCCTTAATCTTTCATTTACCTCAAGGTCTTAGAGTGAGGGAGCCCATTTCTACAGAGTACAGTAAGGGTAAACCTTCCTGTCACCCATCTAATCTTACACCTGTAGCATGAGCCATAAGGGAAACAACTGGACCCTCAGACAATTATAACCAGCATTTTATTTTCAATCATAGCTCCTCAGAGATACATGATTAAAAGATTATCTGGAGACTCGCAGTAGATCACTGAGCAACCAGGTTAGGCTGACTGGCCGTGTCTAAATCTGTCTCTTACTTGCTTTTCTATTGCCTTCTAAGGGCTTAAAAAACACAAACTGTTTGCCATCCCCGTCAAAGTATGCCCCTGCCTTTGTGCTGCCTTTACAAATGGAAAGAACATTTTCCTCATGCCAGATGTCTATGAGCGCTATTTAAATTCTGAAAGACTATGTATGAGAAGAAAGATTATAATTAGGTTTATGTGATGAATAAATTAATTAAATGAAGATAATGTAGATGAAACCAAATTTGACCTGTTTGCTGTCTTGGCCCTTATATTCTTTAAGAAAATGAAAGAAGTTTGTCTTCTGGAACTTCTTAGCCCATGCACACTTTTGCCTGCTATGTGCCAGGTTCTGCTTGATGACAATGCTGTATTTTACCTCCGCTCTTCATAATCTGATCCAGAGTTGGTTTTCAGTTTTTTCCGTATATTTGGTTACTGAATTTTTTTGTTCTTCCTCTATTTTAATTCTTAATTATGGCTTACCTGATGCCTTCCTTGTCCTTTTAAAATTAGACTCTATGCTCTGCTCCAAGCCCTAAAACTCCCCATTTACCTGTTTCAGCTGATGTACCATCTATCAATTGACAATTCAAAAAGCTGTACAAATAAATATATTTTTGTCTGGCCAATGCAGAAAATTCTTGTTAATCTTATTAATTAAGTGTGTATTTTATGACACAAAATATTCTATGTAATAGGGTTGCAAAGAAAAAACTCAGTCAACTCAGTCCTGTGTTTCAGTGAGGTCTCTGTTTAAAGTGAAAAGTTATATACTCTGTTTATCTATTGCTATTGCTGTTAAGGAAATAAAATCCAGAGAAACAGAGAGAACAGAATAGGAATATTTAGGACAGATTAGGAATGGGGTAGTACCATAGCACTCTTAAGGAAGTGTCCAGTGAGGTGTGATGTCTGAACTGATAACATTAACATTTTCCTGTCCAAACTCTCTTCTTCACCATGGCCTTGGACCATCTACAGCATAACTACTATATTATGTATTTTTTTCATTATTTTTTAGATTAGCATACAAAGCAATGGGTTTCAGCATGAAAGCTTCATACACACGTATAACTGTAGTTTGTTCTCCCTGTTTCCCTCTGCTAATGCCCTCCCTTATGACATCCCCCCGCCGCAACTGGATGAGAAACACTTCCTTCTTTTAGGTCACCATTCTGCTTTCTTTGTCGTCTGTTCTTGCTTACATTCAGCAATCATTTGTAAAGAAGTGAAATTCTCTTGAAACTATGGTATATTATAATAACAATGAGCAGCCACTATGTATTTTCAAATAAAAATTGTAGGAAGTGTTAATAAGAAATGCTATTGTTTTAGACTCACCCCAAAAACTGGTCCTCAGAGGTCTTACTAAAACGCAAAGTGCAGTCACAAGATCTGTGTAGTCACAAAGAAAGAAAATTCTTATCTGACCATCTAAGAATTCAAAATAATTAGTCAGTTTTCCAATATAGTTCAGTTGCCATGACAAGGAAGATCTCACTGGAGTTTCTATAATCTTGTGTAATTTCACCTTTATGAAGAGAAGTTAGGAGTAGTCTAGCCTCAACAATCATTAATTCCCTACTGTCTAGAGGAATCTGTTATTTTTGTTTCTGCCATTTTTTTTTCAAATTCTGTTTATCATTAAAACTCTTCTAATCAGTTTATTGGAAAATATTTGATTCCAGAAATGAAAATACTGATAATGGTGATCTGTAACATAAATTGTACCTATACTATTTAATACTTTGAAGAAATTTTCTTTTAATTTTTTTTTTTTATAAACTTAGAGGCTCCGGGAAAATTTATTCACATTTTAAAGTCTCAGATTTTATATAGATAATTGATTTGGATTTTTCCATACTAGAATATCTTATGATATTATGAGGTACTTATGAGGTACTTTCATGTCATTAAGGAAAGGTGGTAGCTGTTATGAACGTGAATAAGCTTTGGATTTCTGAGCCACACAACCTGCTTTCCCTGTAGCTTAAGAAGAAAAGAATAAATATCACATCTACCAGCCAGCTTTTATATTGCTCTTCACTGAAAAATAACAAACTGACTATGGAACCCATTATCAACATAGCTTTATGGAAGAAGTGTAAGAAGAGTAAGAAATTAAATAAATTACAAATGAATTGCATGTATCTATAAAAGATAGCCAAATAATTATTAAGCTTTCATGACACTCACTTTCAGAAATGTGTTCTGCATGGATATTATCTTATAATGTTATATTAAGAGAATTTTAGCAAACATAGTAGCTATAAATCTTGGACTATCATTAATTAAAAGTGAAGAACAGAAATAAAACTGTGGATCAGATATTAAAAACTATAATTTCATCAATAATTATAGACAGCAATGATATTGAAATTTTAGAAGTATTTGTAAATATCCAAGAGATGGTACATAACAAACAGAGGCAGGCCACTTTACACATATGAACTCCAAGCCTTAGCTGTGAGCGTCCCTGAATGGCTATTAAGGCATGAGTCACAGGGGAAACAGAGCCAGAGGCATTAACTTTGGTTTGGTTATTTATTGTTACACGTGGTCACACAAATCCTATACCTATAATAGCTAGCTCTCTCTCCCTTTGGATCTTACCAGTCGTGGTCTTCTGCTCAGGCAAGGTCTTGATGTGTTCTTGGTGGAGCTTCTGAAGCTGGGAGAGTCACCAGAGCAGGGTGGAGGTGAGCTCTGTTGAGTTCTTCACAGTTGGGGTCTTTTATACTGGATCCCGGGCATTGTCTTCACAGCTGCTGCTGATTTCTCCATTGTGGTCAGTTATTGGGTTATCTATGTCCAGTTCTTGAGAACCAAGGATTCCCTATCTCTATCCTACATACCATACATGCCGTTTTGACCTTAGTTCTGAGTTCCAAACATTTTGTAATTATATTTGTAGTTTGTGCTCCTTACACTCATTGGCTTGACCTTTTGCCATTTCATGTACTTATCTTGCATAGGTAGCAATTACTGTGCTGGCAGCATTGAATGATGATGTTTCTGATGGTCTGGTGTAACATTTTTGATTATTTTTGCACTCAAGATTTTTATTCAGGTTGCTCTTTTAATCCAGATTTTATTCCACTACTTAAAAAAAAAAAGATGAAACAAAAATCTGCATTGAAGTCTTCTGGAAAAAGCCTTTTCATTTTCATCTTTTTTTAGTGAGATTACACTAGAGTGGGAAAGTCATTTTTAGAAAAACAAAACAACAACAAACAAAACAAAACAAAACAAAAAACAGTATAAAACCACCACTAGGAAAAGATCTAAGCACAGTGTTTTCTTCCCAAATCTTATAGTCAGCAAATAATTTGAATGAAATGCTGGGCATTTGTTCTTCAATAACAAAATGCAAGACCACAAGGAAAGGTTCTTCTCTAATTAGTTTTGAACACCATATGACACCAACCACCTCTGTTCCTAGTCATACTAGGAACAGTGTTTTTAAATAGTGTGAGCATGATCATTATTTTTTATGATTTACTTAATGTCACGATTTATCCATATGGTGCTAACTACATATAGTTTTGTCATATTAGGTAGATTAAGGATGACTTGAGTAACTGTTTACCAATAGGATCCTGCAGTTAATTTAGGAATTATGCCAATGTATACAGTTACATCTGGAGTCCAAGAAAAAACTATTTCTGCCATTAATAAGTGTCTCACCTCAGCTATGGTGAAATGAAGTTTTAGTTAAAACTATGAAATAGTTTTCACACAAAATGTTAAGAGCATCTTGAATTTGACTAGAGACTGCTCATTAATATTCTTAGAGACGTCAAACAATTATAATTTGTTAATGAAATGAGTCAGCAAAAAGACATTTCACACTAGACTCCTGTCGAGGCTTGGGACTAACCCAAATTTGGCTAAGGAAAGGGGACCCTGACACTAGGTATTGAGATACAACAGATTTTATTGATCAAAGCAGATCTATCAACTGGCAAAACAGATCTATCAATTGGCACACACAGTCACTCAAATACCTGTCCCACAATGATCATTAGCCGTGTTGTCATTGTGCGGGTCCAAGCAGCTGGAACTGTCCCGATGGCTCCGATCAGGTGCTGGTAGGTCCATGGCTGGTCCAGCCGGTGAGGTTGTCACATCAGCGATGATGCAGGCCTGTCTGGCAGGTTCTGCCACTGGTCCCAGCGTGTGGTCCAATGACAGATATGCAGGTAGGGCTCAAAACTCCTTCCACACCAGAGCTGTGTAATCCTCCACAGGCCCCTTTCAAGGCATCACCTTCAGCTGATCTAGTCTGGACTGATGGGTCTCCAGACAAGGGGAAATGCACTCTTGGGGATTCTCATGAATGCGTGTTGGCCATCTAGCCTTTGGCCCTAGATTTTATAGGGAATTTGGCAATGTGGCTCCATTAGCCAATCAGCTGCCAGATGGCTCCATACCCTGTCCTGGGCCTTATCACAACTACTGGCATGTGTGACCATTTGGGGTCTGATAGGAGCAGGGCCCCTGGCCTCTAAGCAGGAGGTCCAGCTGTGAGATCAGATACTGGGGACCCACCCCCCACCCAGTGGGGAGGTGTGACTGGGAGATCCAAGAGGAGAGGCACTCTAAGGCCCTATGGCCCAGAGCTTGACCAGAGGCCTTTCCAGGAAACTGAGCAAAGGCTTTGGCTTATGCCTTTCCTCGAAGGAAAGTGCTCTGAGGCTCCAAGCAAAGACTTAGAGCTGAGCTGAGAAACCATAGGTTTCTCTGATAAGGAAAGTGTTCTGTGGGACCCACTTCTACGAGGCTTCTAACTTATGAAATTAGGCTGTAACTTCTGACTTATAAAATCCTAACTTATGAAATTATATTATGGGTTTAATATATCACTACTTATATGCTAATTGTCTATTATATGTGCTTTATACTTGTGAAACTATGGGCTTACGTTGTTACAGTTTACAAACTTATAGAACTATGGGTTTACAACTTATAGCACATGCTTCTTACATTTATGACACTATGGGTATCTATTACATGCTTATAAAACTATGGGTTTACATCATTACAACTTAAAAACTAATTATTTAATACATGCTCCTTACAACTCCAGTGTCAGGGGACAGTAAGGATTGGGAATGGGAAGAATTGGAAGTATATGCTTTCTCTCAAGTAAAATGTGCTGCCAGATTCAGTAAATTATGAAATTGTAAAAGGTTAAAAAAATTTACATTAAAAAATTATGTAAACTTTTTTTAAAGACCTCTTAGGTCAGCTTGTGAGCTGTCAGTTTGACCACTGTTATAGAAGGGAAATAGCACTTGAAGACAAGTATGAGGAAATCCTTTCATTTGCTGGTTACTGCTGACAGAAGCAGTAAGAGGAGCTCTAAGCCTATGAGAAAGCATAGAGAAGACCTTGCCTTCAAGACTGACTAGCCTTTCTCAACTTTGAGCCCAGGAAGAAGAAAGCCTAAATTATCAGTCTTTCACATGTGTACTGTTTGAATGAGAGCTTCCTAAATGACAGCAGAGAGAACAAGTAAAAACAAAAAATTCATTGTTTTACTCAACTAATAATTTCAATATGATAAAAATCTACATCTCCTCCAAATGTGAAGCAAGCCTCTCATGCTTTGGATCTGCTCTTAAGAATGGTGATACAAAGTAAATGTTGCCTATCATCATCAATCATCATCAGTCATCATCATCATCATCATCATCATCTTCATCATCTTTACACCATTGCTAATCTGTTTTTTTTTTAATAATTGAAATTTAAGTTTTAAAACGTAGAAACGAAGCAATGCAATGGTGTGTTAAAGATTTTTAGCCTGTTTCTTTCAATAGGTACAATAGACTTTGTCTTGGGCTATAAAGTTTTATTTCATTCAGGTATTAAACAAGTAACCACTCTCATTTTCTTAACTATTATATAATGTTTTCAAAGTACTTGTAATGATTTTCATAAGCAACCCTGAATGTTAATAGTGGGAAAATTAATCCTTCTAGGCATTAATTATGTAAAAAGCCCTCTGAGGTTTGAGGAGGTGTTTGTTACAGTATTGAATTAATGATTAAATAATAATTATAGAATATAGTAAGAAGAATATTGCAATCAAAGGCACTTGCAGAAAATTCTAATGTGCAATATACAGGAGGGCTTCCTGTGGTTGGCTCTAATCAGATAGGTACACAAACCCAAGACACAAGATTTCCTGTCTAACATCTTATTTTCCAGGTCTGCTTGGTTGCTGCTTTGAGCCCCAGCCCTAAACATGAGTACCCCAACCCGAGTATGGCTTGTTTGCCATCCTAGTACTCAAGCCTGCTGTGATTGAGTATTTCCATAACTCACCAGACTTGCACGTTTCACCAGACCTGTAAGTTCTCTCAGTGCCCTGAGTTCTCTAAAGTTAGCATTCTATGTTTGCCATTCCAACTCCAAGAACTTAAGATACAGGGTGGAATACGTGAGGTCCCATGGTGGGGTGAGGGGAGCGCGGACAGGAGAGAGTCTACATTTGATTAAAACTGTTACATGAAACATAAAAAAAACTCAATAAAATTAAATAAAATTGTCACCAGACAACAGTGACACTACTGCACCAATAGTAAAGTTTACTCTGTCAGTCTTAAAAGTAATTATCCTATAAATGAGAATTATTGGTCCTACTAGACACCACAGGCTTACAAGTAAAATATCCTCAACAGAACTTTATGGTAAGTGCCTAGTGCATAAGACACTGTATAGATGAATCCTAGAACAAAGAGAAATCAAACTGGTGCTGAGCTTGAAACTTCGTCTCTACTGGTAGCTTTCTTAGTCTTGGAAGAAGCTGTGCTTGATGTTGGAACAGAAAAGTAATCATAATTCCTATGAGACCTGAGAGGTGCAATACTGATGAGCCTGTCAAGATGCACCCTTAGTGCAATAGTAATAAGAATATTATGGGTTTAATTCCTTCTGATTGGATTTAAGGCCCATTTCACAAGATGGAGTTCAAACCTGGGCCTCTTATCAGAGACAATTACCTGTGACTAGGTAGGTCACACAATGTAGGGAAACATCTACTGCTATTGATCTGGTAAATAAACATAGTGTTTAACTGATTCCTAATGATTTACTATCATACTTATAGATTAGTACATCTCTCAGCTTCCATCAGAGAAGTTTCTTCTTGCAGCAGATTATGATTAACACAGAAATTCATAACTGATCTATGTGCAGACAACAAGAGAATATGTAGTACTCCATCCTCAAGGGGACACCTTATCACATTCTCCCCTCCCAAAGTTCAGGGATCACTGGGAAAGAGTGGCCAGAATGATTGCAGATTTGGTATTAAATTGTGTTGTCTAGGCACAACAGTGCAATTGCACATAGTAGTCCACAGAATTTGGGATTGCATACACAAGTCCTATGCAAGCCCAGGCCAGCAAAACATTCAACATTAATGAGGCAGGTGGTCAAAATTCCAACCCACAGCTGAGGATTTATTGAAAATTGATGACTTTTAGGAAAGTTAGAGTCAGGTTTCTTTAAGGGTGAGACGCCTGGTAGGTTAATCAGGCTTCAAGGGATAGATTCACAACCAATAGCATTTTGAGAACACAAATCAGCTTGATAGAACCTTTCAAAGACAAATAATAATAGGGACATAAAGTTGGGGGGTAGGAAGTTAGAGATGGGGATATGGATGGGTTTCTGAATATGATACAAATTTATTATGTGAAAATCTCAGAGTCAACAAAATTAAACACAATATATTACAATGAACTGAAAAGCACTTTTATATGTTTCCAAGACTCACAATGCTGAATCTAAAATCAGTTTGTACGCAGTATGGTGCTGAGTAGAAAATAAATAAGTAAGCATGTGACTTAAATGCCTTTTATGATTATAAGCTGTACATTTGAGTGTCAATCTTTTGGGTATTGGTGACATACTCTATTGAATATCTCAGGATAACTTACATAATTATAAAGTTATCAATTCAATAACATAGTCTGGTTATCGAGACTGCTGAAGGCAATACATATTTTAAAGATATACCCGAAGACTATAAAACAAGAAACAATGCCAGATAGGAGAAACTTCCCTTTGAGTTGTTTGCCACAGTAGTCCAAGATACTCCCATGATTAGGCAGGATGACAGTCCTTGAATGCCTCCTAGAACTAGACACACCCTATTTACCCAAGAGCTTCCTTCATTTGTATGTTGAATTTCAGAAGGAGTTATTACATATATTTTGGTTTACCTTAGAACTCTTGAGAAGAATACCAACCAATCAGATCTGCCCTCATATGCATGACAGGAATATCATATATAGTGTCCCTACATAACTAAATCAGTGTACTTCCTAAATGTAGGTTGCTCATAGACAAATACCAGGTTAAGGTGTCTCTTTTCTTACTGCCACACCTACTGTTCTTTTAGCTATGTCAAATGAACTGGTGTTCTTTGCACTCTGTCCTAAAAGGTGCAGTCTTTTACACAAACTGCCAAATCAACCCTCTACCACAATGTTGCTGGAAAGAGAGGTTTCTGTGCTTGACTTCTCTGCTGCATGACTTCCATTCTTCCATTTATATTAAGTATTTCAGACCCAGAGGATACTTCATACTTACTATGTTCTCGGTTTGTGCTAACATTTCAAAATTTCAGCAGATACATGAACCTAGTTCTATGCCATAGATGATATTTCTATCATCTCATGCAATGTATTAGTTTTTTTCAAAACTGCATTCTCTGTTGGACCAATTAGTGTTTAAATGAATTTTTCCCTCACTACTAGCACATATTTTGTTGAAATTTATATCTGTTTATGGAATGATAATCGGACATCCTATCAAAGCAGTATTTTTTTTAGTCATTGTATTCCCAAGTTTTTAACTTAATACGTGACTACAAATAGAGATACCAAACACATATTGTTTTAATGGATGGATATGCATCTAAATGATTTGATGTGTATGTGGGAAAGTGAAATATTGCAATAGAAATGAAATGAAAAACTCTTTTGTAAAACAATGGTATGAGTTTTTATTGAGATAGGCATAGATTTAAAACCTGATACTCTTAACTATGATATTTGAATAGATTTATCAGAAATTTAATTTTCCTCATACTTTCATCAAATTAGACATGTAAAAAATATGTTACAATTGATAAAAAATGTTCTTATGCCAGTATTTTCATCTGTGGATATTTTTAATGATTGAATATTTACTAAGAGAATTGCATAGGTTATGTTAAACTTCATCATGAATTCATTTGTAGGAGTGTTATATTTTGATTATTTATTTCTTTTTTCCTTTGTTTATTTATATATACAGGTATATATTAATATAGTAGAACCACTGTTTTACACATATAGCTATGAGTCATTTTGAAATAATATCAGTGATAAAATGTGATTATTTACTGATTCCTTAATGCGCAGGATTGAGAAAAACTGTACTTTCTATAGAGATAATTTGTAAAACTGTTTTTTGAGCATTGCATTCTTCCTAAGGGTACTTGTGTGTCAAGGGTCTCTAATATCACTTTCAAGCTCAGTGATTCACTGGAAGGACTCTCAAGTCTCAGAAACCCTATTGTAATTATGGATAATGCTTTTTACACTGGAAAGTTACAGACAATACTAGCAAAATGAATAGGAATATGAGCAAAGTCTGGCAGAGATAAGTTGTGAGTACTCTACTAAGGTACTTAGTTCTCCCTGAAGGCATGTATAGTAATAGTCACTGTCATGGATAAAGCTCATGCAAGGCTTTGTGTCCAGAAATTTCACTGGAGCAACTCATGTGGGCCATAAGCCAGTAACGTGACTAACACTATTTTATAACATAAAAAGCATCAGTGAATGCACACCAATCATTATTAACCTCAAATACATAGTAAAACTATAAAGCATGCCTGAACACCTTTAGCATCACATTTTTTTTTACAATGTAGAACATTCATTCCAAGGGACTACTTTCCATTAATATGATAAAACATTCGGACCAAAAACAGTGAAGAAAAGGTTTAGCACATCTTTCACATCCAAGTGACTGTCTAGCACTGACAGAAGTCAGGAAAGGAACATAGAAAAGAGTTTGGAGGGAGGAAGAGGGGTGAAAATCCATGGAGGATTTTGGCTTGTTCCCTCTATGTGGCCCTCACCCTGGTTACTTTGTACAACTGAGATCATCTGCCAAGTGGTCACACTTCCCACAGTAGATTGGGCATACTCATATGAATCATAATTAGCAAAGTGGATTCTCCTGCTTCAGATCCTACACACCCACCCTACCTAGAAGTTAGACCTCTTCATGTTGTCCCCACCCCAACTTGCTGGTAGACCTATTCCTCCTGATCTTCCTTCCTAAAACCTGAAGATTGTTCAGGAAGGTCAGACCTTACCCACTGCAGCTTGATTCCCATGCATCCTGGCAAACTATTCTCGCCATGCTCTTTTCCAGTCTTGGACCTAGGCCTGCTCCTGTACTTCCTGCCTCAGACCTCTGGATAGCCTCCTAACACAAACCCCAAACCACTGCATCCTGATCCCCTGTGCCCAGACTAGCTGCATTCTCCTGCTTCAGGTCCTACTTAGATAAACAAACCCTCCCACATACTGTCCCCACACCCACCTTGTCGGTAGTCCCCCTCTCAAGATCTTCCAGTCTTAAACCTGCAGACTATCCTCCAAAGAAGTGGAAACAGCCTAAATATCCTTCAACAGACAAATGGATAATGAAAATGTGGTGCATTTACATAATGGAGTTCTACTCAGCAGTAAAGAAACACGAAATCATGAAATTTTTAGCTAAATGGATAGACCTAAAAACTGTTTTACTGCTTGGCCCAACACCTCTCCTTGCTGGAAGAACTTTTAAAATTGAGTAAGAATGCCTGATTCGGCCTCTGTGGGGTGAGCTGCCCAAATGGCACAGTGCCTGTCCCCCTGATTTGGAACCATCTGTATTCTCTCCTACTGCTCCATGGTTTAGGCTTCCCTACTGACTAGTAGGGACGAGCACATCCATTTCCTGTCTTCTCTCCTTGCACCTTGACATTATCCATCTAAGGCTACTGAAGTGTTCCTAACTAGCCAGGGCCACTACACTCCTCTGGAGAGTTATAGCTGGTACCGCCAATATGAAATCAAAAGAGAAAACCTGAAGCTTAGAAAAATAATTTTTCATACTCAATCAGAAATCAGATAAGCAATATCAATAATACAAACAGAATCGAACTTCAACTCAGTAAAGGAAGACTTGAGTTCATATAAGAATCTCAAACAATAAAAGAAATCCACATGCCAAAATGACAACAAAAGTAATAATGTGAAAAATCAAAATAATATCTCCCTAACAAACATTACTACTCCTATAGTAGAATTTTACAATGAGAATTCCATAAAGGAAAGCTAGGACATACAATATAAAAGAGCAATCATAAACTTGATCAAGAAATTAATGAATTTAAATAACTCAAAGAACTAAAAGAGGATAGGGATAAATTTTTGAATAAATCTACCCCAGAGATATAACTATTGAATAAAATTCAGGCTGAAATGAGGAAGGAAGTGAAAAACTCAATAGGCTAATTTTAAACAACAGGATAAAGCCTCACCAAAAGAATGAATGAAATGGAAAATGGAATATCAAGATTGGGCAATAAAGTTGAAGAATTGAAGCACTAAAGCAAAAATTACGAAAAATTAAGAAATAAAACAGGAAGTGGAACAGGAAGGAAATATGGAACACCATGAAAAGATCAAATTTACCCATCATAGGCATAGAGGAAGGAGAAATATCCCATGTTAATGACATTGACCAGATCTTCAACAGGATTATAGAAGAAAAATTTCCTAAATTAAGTAAAGACTTACCCATGCACAAGAAGCACATAGAACATGAAATAAACAAGCTAGAAAAGAAACTCCGTACAGCATATCTAAACACTAAATGTGTAGAATAAGGAGAGAATGCTGAAATCTTCTAGAAAAAGAACAAGTCACTGTAAGGGAAAACCATCAGAATTACAGTTTACTTTTCAATGCAAACTACGAAGACCAGAAGAGACTGGACCAAATTATAATGAGTTCTAAATGACCATAGGTATTAACCTAGAATATTTAACCCAGCAAAACTCTCTATTTCAGTTGAAGAAGAAAGAAAAAAATCTCCCATGAGATGAATATACTTAAAGAATTCATGTCAACCAAACCAATCATACAAAGAATATTCAGAGCAATACAAACGTTTGAAGAGATGGATGTCTATACTTAAGACAAGAGAGAAAAAATAAAAAAATAATTGTGGAAACCATGATCTAGAACAAAAATATTAACAGAAATGAAATAATGGTAACCAATACACATCTTTCAATAATAAATTTTAATATCAATGGCCTCAGCTCTCCAGTCAAAAGACACAGGCTAGTTAAATGGCTTAAGAAAGAAAATCCATCTTTTTTTGTTGTCTGAAAGTGACTCTGCTCACCTTCAAGGATATGATACTACCTTAGTGATAAAGGATGGAAAAAATATTCCAAACAAATGGCACAAAGAAACAATCAGGGTTGCAATTTTAATTTTATCTGAACAATCAACTTCAAACTAAAAATAATTGGAAGATAGAAAGGTGGTCACTTGATTCTCATGAAAGGGACAAAGAAAATATTTAATTATGAACATGTATTTTACAAACTCTGTTGCACCCAATTTTATGAAAAAAGTACTTCATGATTTTAAGACACCCCACTCAATAACAGTAGGCAACTTCAGTATCCCACTATGTACAGTAGATGGGTCAACTAGACAAAAAATTACCTGAGGAAAATCTGAATTAAATGACATCTTACATAAAATGAACCTCACAGACATCTACCAAATATCCCACCCAAAGACCAAACAAGACACTTTCTATTCATCAGCCCATGGAAGTTTTGTGCCCATGGGGGCACAAAATGAACCTCAACAAATACAAAAAAAAAAAAAAAAAGAAATAATTCTATGCTTTCTATCAGACCACAAGACAATAAAGCTTGAAAGCAACTCAAAAAGAAACTCTAGTAAATGCATGTCCATGGAGATTAAACAGCACACTTCTGGCAGATGAAAGGGTCAAAGAAGAAATTAAGAAAGAAAAAAAAAGATTTTTTGGAATTTAATAAAAATTTCATTACATCACAACAAAACTTCTGGACACTCCAGAAGAAGTCCTAAGAGGGAAATTTATACTTCTAAGTGCTTATATTAAAAATCAGAACAATTACAAATAAATTCCTTTACAGTAAAAATCAAGACTCTGGAGAGGCAAGAACAAACAAAACTCATAGCCAGCAGATAAGTAGAAATAGCAACATTAGGACAGACATTACTGAAAAGAGAACAATAAAGAGAATCAATGAATCTAAGAGCTGGTTCAATATAAAGATAAAAAGACATACCCTTCCTCCAGTAAAAAAAAAGAAAGTGCAAATCCAATCAACAAAATCAGAGAACTGGGAAACATCACAAGAAACATCAAAAAAAAATCAGAATAAAAGATTTGAATAATTTATACACTAACAAATTTGAAAACCAAAAAATTTGATTAAATTCTAAATTCATGGAAACCACCAGCTAAACAAGAAGACATCAACAGCTAAAACACACTTATAACTAATAAGAAAACTGAAACAGTAATATAATAAAAAATTCACAATCAAAACAAAGTGAGATCCAGATGAATTCAAAGCAGTATTCTACCAGACACTGAAAGAATATCTGTAACCAGTACTGCTTAAATAATTCAAAAGTAGAGAAAGTGAGAACTCCCAATCTCCTTCTCTGAAGTCAGTATTACTCTAATATCAAAACTAAAGGCAGAACAAAATGAAAACTATATTATCATCGCCTTAAGGAATATAAAGAAAAATATTGTCAATAAAGTACTTGAAATTCATATACAAACAAAAATAAATAGAGCCCACTCAATGCGAGGAATCTCATATGTGGTACTGTAATTATGGCCAGATACATGTGGCTGAAGAAGTCATAGATCTTAGAGAGATCCTCAAGGCTGTCACATCCTTAAGCTAACGTAACTTCTTACTAAATGCAAAGTTTGTATCCTTATATTTACAGTCAAATATCCCAATCACAACTCATCAAAGAAGCTTCTTTTGCATCAGATGGAGACTAATACAGAGTACCACAGCTGGTCACACACAGACATTGTCTGTGAATTGCCCATGCCTAAATGGCACATCTACAATGCAACCTTTACACCCAAGGCTCATGCAACATAGAACAAGGGGTAAAGAAGTCACTAATGAATCTCTCTACTGTCATAAGCTCCTGCATGCAACAATGGGCCAATAACACAAAAGGTCACAAATGGAAAAATCATGGAGATTAAGAATCTGCAGAGTGTGGGTCCCTTGACAGGACTCTGATATTGTCTCATTCACCCAGGCCTCAGGGACCATTGCAGAAGGTGTCGGGAAGATTGTAAGAGCCAGTGAAGAGGAGTGTGACCATAAGAAAATAGAAACCTATAAGCTCCAGGGACTCTGCCTATATGAACCTACAGCAATCATTTCTGCATTTTCAAGATCTATGTAAGTTCAAGCAAACCAAAACCCAGCCTGGCACTGGAAAATGGGTAGCAAACACCAGACCCTGATCTTTACTTAAAAATCTTAGCAACTGATTCCTGTTGGGTGAGGATGAGCTAGTCTTTCTAAAATGAGGGACTCTAGGTAGGCTGACTGGACCTCAGTGGATGAACCTCACTGAGGTCACTTTGGGACAATAACTTTGCACAATACACATTAACACTGATGAAAGGTGGTATGGATTCCAGTTGGGGGCTATGGGAGGGGTGCCAGTAGGAAAAGGGATACAAAAGTGATTAATATTGATTGATATTAATTGAAACATACAATTATTCAATAATTTTTTATATAAAAAGATCATCCACCATGATTAAGTCGGGTTTTTTTTCCCTAGAGGTGTAGGAATGGTTCAATATACGTAAGTCAATAAATGTCATAAAACGTTTTTGTTAAAAGACAAAAATTACATGGTGATCTCAATGGATGAGAAAATAACTTTTGACAAAATTTAACATGCATAGTTAAAAGTACTAGAGGAAATTAGACTGGAGGGAACGTGCCTCAACATAATTAAAGCTATATACAAAAAAGCCACAGCCAACATCATTCTAAATGGAGAAAACCTGGAAGCATTCCCATTAAAATCAGGAACCAGACAACGCTGTTGGCTGTCTCCACTCCTTTTTAATAGAGTGCTTGAAACTCTTGCTAGGGAAATAAGACAAGAGAAGGGAGTAAAAGAAGCACTCATTGGTAAAGAAGAGGTCAAATTATACCATTTTGCAGATGACATGATATTACACCTAAGAGATGTGAAAAATTACAACAGGAAACTTCTAGAAATTGCTAACACTTTCAGTAAAGTGGCAGGTAACACAATTAATCTACAAAAATCAGTAGCCTTTCTACATACCAATAAGCAACCCGAGAAAGAGTTCATGGAAACCCTTTCATTTACAAAAGCTTCATAAATATTTAGGATTAACTATGACAAAAGATATTAAAGATCTCTATGGTGAAATTTTTATAGATTGAAGAAAGAGATAGTGGAAGAGAGCGGGAGATGGAGAGACCTCCTATACTCATAGATTGGAAGATTTAATATTGTGAAAATGACCATCATAGCAAAAACAATTTATAGATTCAATGCAAGGCTAATAAAAACCCCATGAGATTCTTTACAGAGCTAGAAAAAGAACCTCATAAAATATATATATGGAATCACAAAAGACCCTTGATATCCTAAGCCATTCTGAGCACAAAGAGCAATGCTGAATGGATTATCATATCAGATTTCAAACTATATTACAGAGCTATAGTCATAAGGACAACATGGTACTGGCACAAAAAAATACAAAGTTCATTGGAACTCAGTTGAAAACCTGAACATGAGTACATGCAATTTCAGCCACCTGATTTTTTGATAAAGGTGTGAAGAACACACATCAAATGAAAGACAACATCTCTAAAAACTGTTGTATTCAAAACTGGATTTCTACCTGTTTAAGAAGGAAAATAAACTCTGATCAATCACCATGCACAAAAGTCAACTCCAAATTAACCAAAGACCTCAACGTGAAACATGAAACTCTCAAACTTTTAGAAGTGAACATGGAGAGTATACTAGGATTATTGTGACAGGGAAGAATTTTCTAAATTGCATATCAAGTTGCTCAGTGATTAAAGTCAACATCAACAAGTGGGACCTTATTAAACTGAAAAGTTTCTGTACAACAAAAGGAACAATCAAGGAAATGAAGAGAAAACACACAGAGTTGGAGAAAATCACCACCAACTACACATATGGCAGAGCATTAAAACATAGAATACATAAAGAACTTAAAAAACAAAGAATCAAGAAAAAATGATCTAGGTAAAAGAGGCTTTATGGATCTGAACAGAGAGTTCGTTATAGAAGAAATAGCAATGGCCAAGAAACACCTTAAAAGGTGTTCAATATCCTTAGCAATTAGGGAAATGCAAGTCATAGCCACTTTAATAGTATTTCCTCAGTCAGAATAAGATCAAGAGAAAAATTAATACTAAATACTGGTGACGATATGGGGCAATGGGAATGCTCCCATTGTGTACTCCTGCACCCACTATGGAAAGTATCTTTAAAGGTTAATAACCACATCAAGGACCAGCAGAGCATACAATATTGGTGCAGCAGTAGCGCTTTTATCATGCGGGTAATCAACAGTTGCATAATTGAACTTAAAGCTGACTCAATGGGAGGGAATCCATTTGAAGCACTGTAAAGGTAGTCAAATACACTTGGCTGGCATGATCATAGAACTTTCCGGCAAATCTTAAGGCTGTCACTTCCCTAGACAAACATAATTTCTTACTATATGATAAATATGGATCTGATATTTACAGAAAAGTATGCCAGTCACTATTCGTCAAAGAACTTCTTTTGTAACAGAGAGTATGACAGATTTCCCAACTTGTCTGTTAGATATCCAACCCTAGGTGATAAATCTACAATGAACTTCTAAAGCTAAGGCTCACAGACTATAGAGAAAGAAGATATAGAGAGAATATTGAAACATCTCTCAACTCTCATCTGTGAAGCTTCCACATGCAATAGAGGGTGAGAACACAAAAGGCCACACATGGCGAAAATATAAGGAATAAGAGTCTAAAGAGTGTGGGGCTCCGTGTCCAGTGACAGCCGTTGCGCACAGCTGTCCCCGAGAGCAGAGAGAACAACAGGTCCTCAGATGGCTCAGAGTGCGCAGGGAAATAACACCTGGGAAACTGTGTTGCTGGGCAGATCGTTTACTGGGACCAAGACGGGTTTTTATAGGAAGGCCTTCTGGCCATTACAGAAGGCGGGAAAGCTAAAGGTGGGGTTTTGGGATAAAGAGCAGGAAGGCTGTGGAAGTTTAGGAATGAGGAAATGGAACCAAAAAACCTGGTTCTGGTTTGGGGTGAGAAGAAAAAGAAGATTCATATCTATGGTGGCTCCCTGGGGCCAGGTTATCACAACAGGCAAAGCAGGCCTGACTCCTACCATCCCTTCAGGGTCTCTGGGGTTACTGGGCTTTGCTTAATACCTTATTGCAACAAACACTGGCCCCACAAAAGAGTGTAGGTCTCTGGACAGGACTCTTCTATATTAAACCTCACCCACGGAAGGCTTAGGTACCATCTGAGGAAGAGGGGGCCATATTGTAAGAGCCAGGTGAGGAGGTCCACGAAAGAGTCTTTTAGGCTCCTGGAACCTGGACCTATGAACGTTTAGCAGTGTTGTTAGCGTGCACTATACCCAGGCAAATTCAATCAAACAAAAACCCATCATGGAATCTGGAAAATGCGTGGGAGGCCCTAACCTTAGCTGAAGAACTAGTGGCAGCTGATCACTGTTGGATAAAGGACGGTAAGTTTCTTTAAGGGAATGATTCTAGATACAATGAAAAGGATCCAGTGGATGAACTCACATTGAGTCGCATTTAGGTTTACAGACTTGACTTGATGAGTTTTGACATATATGAAAGAATGCTCTGGTGGGTGCAGGTGGGGGAGTGGCCTAAATATGATTAAGATGTTTTGTATGAGATACACAAAAATTCATTAAAATATTCATAAAAAGGAAAATTGGAAAAAAAGAGTGGCCCATTGACATGCCAATAGATAAATTTGGTGGAGAAAGTTTTTCAATTAAATTTCTTTCCTCTGTAGTTTTTCTATACAGTTTCAAGTTCACAAAAGCCTACCAGTGAAAGGACACCCCTGTTAACTTGGCATACAAGCACTTCATTTACTCATAAACTTGCAAGTAGACAGCATTAAAATATGTGCAAAAACCCTTAATAGCTAAATCAATATTGTGCAAAAGGATCAAATCAGGAGACATTATATTATCTGAAAAATACCTCAGGGGTTGTGGATTGGGAGGGGAGTGAAAGTGAAGATTAATATGGGTTCATGATTTCTGTGGTTTAAGATTATTGCCACAGATAATGTATGGCAGAAAATAGCAACTCCTTTCATGGAAATGAGAGAGAGAGAGAGAGAGAGAGAGAGAGCGCATGCAGGTATGTGGTTCTTGTTCCTTGCCTATGTTCTTTTTCCCTTTTCTATTCCATGTGGATTTCTGCATTTATGGAGAGTCTTCTCTTCAATAATTTTCTCTGAATATGTCCTCACAGACATACCCAGAGGTGTGATTTAGTAATGCTTATGTGCATCTCAATAAAATCAAGTAACAATGGAGGTCAACCATCCAGGTCCACATCTTGTCAATTTCATATCTAAGCACATACCTTTAGATGGCACTCAAAGCACACAATTCCATATTACAACATGAAAATACATTCCATTAATTTTCAACATTATCCAAACAATTTAACATAATTTAAAACTCCAAATGTAGGCAACAATTTTTCCTATGTGTCAGACTTTAAGTCCAATTAGAAAGCTGTTTCTAACATCTAAATAAAAGTATCACTATTGTGCCATTAGGAAGGCTTTGCTGGGCCCATCACCTTTGAGGTCCATAGACTTTCTAGCTGTATAGGAATGTTGGTTGCTTTTCTTTCTTGTCTGCTGGCATAATACATTCTGACACTATGAAAGCTAGTCTTCAGAGGCAAAGCTTCGAGGTCATTTCCAGTTCACTTTCTCCAGGTCCTTTGTTTAAATACTTTGTTATTGACAGTAATGATGACTTCCTCTCAAGCTTTGAAGACAATCAAGATCTATGGTAGTGTTCTATGTTGTTTTCGATGTCTCCTTGTGCTACTTTGACCGATAACTCACCGCTGGCAGGGTTCCTTTGTCTGCTCTAGAAATTTTTGTTAGTCTCAGTATTTTAGTTGCTCCTTCCTCTTTCTCCCTCTGTATTAACCTCCTTTTCCATACCAAAGTCCAACCCCTAATTTTTCCATATTCCCCTTGATAATAGCCAGAGGAAATTAATGTCTTGTATTATGAGCTTAGCCAAACACCCATGGAGAAGTTGTATATACTAAAGGGGAATCTACTGCTGCCACTTTCCTAAACAAATATTATTTCATACTATATTCTAAATACTTATTCCTGGATCCCATAGCTGTACAGGTAATACGTCATATGGGAGGGAGACTAATAATATTATTCTGATAAACAGAAATTGTATTAAATGGACACCTAATGATTTATTGTTATATTCAAAGATGAATACATTTCTCAACTTTCAGCAGAGAAGGTTCTTTGTGCAGCAGATAGTGATTAACACAGAGACCTTCAAATGGCCAGTGTGCAGAGAATAAGAGGCCTCCAATTGTTTATCCATGAATTGGACACCTATATCAAATTTCTGACTCCCATGACTCAGGATTAATTGCAGAAGAGGAGTCAAAAGATTGTAAGAGCCAGGCATGATGAATGACCACAAAGAAATTGAGTTTTTTAAGACAGCTGGACAGTTACCTATGAAATCAAAGCCATGGTGATACATAAATATCACATAAGCACAATCCAGACAAAATAACATCATGAACATGGGAGATGAGTAAGAAACCCTAACCAAACTGAAGAAATATGGGCAATCAATGGCTGCTGAGATAGAAAGAGTTCGTATTATTTAAGTGTGAAACTCTTGGTAGGCTGACCAGGTTCCAGTGGATGGACCCACAACAAAGGGCATTTGGGAACACAAGTCTAACGGTGTAGGTTTTTATGCAAACATGTATATGTATATATGCACGTATATCTCACAAGGTTCCACCTCTAGGTCACAATGTATATTATATAAGATATAGATATAGAAGTGCTCATGAAATTAGGTGGGAATAGTAGAGTGATACAAATGGGGAATTGGAATTAAGTTGATGAAAGTATATTGCAGAAGCTTGTAAAAATTCAATGAACAGATAAATACTTATTCTTATATCCAAAGATAAGACTAACTCTCACCATTCATCAAATAAGGGATGTTTTTGTAATAGATGAAGAAAATTTAAAACTTCGACAAGTGGTTAAAATTCAGAGACTAAGGAACAGTGATGTAACCAGGCCGAACTGATGCATCTACAATGCAGTTTATATACGTAAGACTCAGTGAACATCACAGAAGAGGGGGCAGAAAACTGAAAAGACCGAAGTACCAGGACACCTGCTGCTAGATGGTGTCTTCCTGACAAGTCATGGATAACTGCATCTGGGAAATCTCAGCAATGTGGTAGCTTAAACAAGACATGCATAATTATAACAGTTTTGGACAGCCAATGTGAATAGGGGAATTTTTACAAGGTTCTACATCTAGATCAAGAGTTATAGGTAAGTAATGGCTGCTGGAGAGGGAGAATCAGTTTTCTCCATGGTTGAAGTTTCATGATAGATTATCCAAGCGTATGTATTCAGCCCCAAAACATTTACATACAAACACTACAAAGTAAACTCAGTAGATTATATATATATATATATATATAGATAGATAGATAGATAGATAGATATAGATATGTGTGTGTGTGTGTGTGTGTGTGTGTGTGTGTGTGTGTGACATTAAGAATCAAAGGAAAAATTTCTTTGAGGGACAGTGTTGGCTGATATACCTCTCTGCAAATATTAAGATCCAAATGTAACATATAGAAATAAATTACGTTTGTCATGTGTGACATTCTGTGAGTGGGCTAAGGGGGTGCAGAAAGGGAAGGAGGGGCCTAAATATGATTAAGATATTTTGCATGAGATACACAAAAATTCAATAAAATATGTTTTACAAAGAACCAAAGAAGATGCACAATTGAGATGAAGTAGGGGGAACATGGCAAGAATTGGAGACAAGAGAAGAGCGGAAATGATGTAAATTCAGTGATCACGCATGAAGTTCTCAAATAAATTTTCAAAAATTCCTGGTTCAAAAATCTCTTCCCAGATCCAAGGGAGAGTCTTAGATGTGAGCCAATACAGAATAAAAACTAAGGTACACATTTCAAATATAAAGACAAAAATGAGCAATTCTATTTTCCAAAGGGAAGACAGAGCAAAGAAAGCAGGACTTGGGAGGAGTGAGGCCGAAACGAACCAGAACCCAGCAGAGAAAATATTCCGCTGGACAGACCCCTGTTCAGCCTCTAGGCCACTCGGCTTTGTGATATGAGATCCCTGGATTTTTACAGCTCTAGTTTTTTGTTGTTTATTTACTTTTACTTTATGTGTCTGAGTATGATGTCTGTATGTAGGTAAGTGCACCTGTGTTGTGCTTTCAGAGGACAGAAGAGGATGTCGAATTCCCTAGAATTGAAGTTATATATGATTGTTAGCCATTATGTGAGTTCTGGGAATTGAACCCGGGTCCTCTGCAAGAGCAACCAGTGCTATAAACAGCTGAACCATCTCTCCAGCCCCAGATCTACTTCTAAGAGGTCGATTGTCAGACTACAAGGTGAAGCAAAGTTGCTTTCATGGAGAATTGATGAAAGGATTATAATATATATTCATATATATATATATATATATATATAGTTTTGATCCAAATGAAATGCAGATAGATAATATTGCAGAAAATAAAACACTTCAAAGCATTATTTAAAAAATATTGTATTTAAAACTTTTAAGAATTACTATACGTTATTTTTATGTGTATGGATGTATTGCCTGCATGTATCTATATTCATCTGTGTTCTGCAATGATCCCAGAGGTCAGAAGAAATTGTTGAATCTCCAGAACTGGAGTTACAAATGACTGTTAGCTGCCATGTGGGTTCTGAGTGCTGAGTCCTGTGTAAGAGCAGTCAGTGTTCTTACATGTTGAGTCATCCCTCCAGTCCCAGAAGCATTCTTTTATTTTAATGTATATCTTTTTATTGAGTTTTTTGTGAATTTTATATAATAGATCTTAAACAGATTTAGATGCCCTCCCTTATATACATCTCCTATAGTGTCCAACCACCAGATTTCATGGATTCGGTCATAAATGTTAAGGTCACTCTGGCCAAGCATTTGCACCCTGATTCCCCTTGGTGCAAGTTCATTCACTGGAGTATAGTCAATCAGAGTCACTGTCTTAATGATGATCTAATATTCTTCACTCCACAGTAATCAGTCACCAATCATTTATTGGTTAGAGTTGGGGCCTGTTGCCCACATCCCCAGTTCTACTCTGGGTTTTTTTCTGAGTCAGGATACATCTTGTGCATGCTGTAATTATTGTTGTGAGTTCATTTGAACAAGTCCCCAGAGCTGAAAGCCTCTGTTACCTTGTGCTCATGCACAAGCCCTGACTCTTTTGATCTTTCTGACCACTTTTCTGCAATGGTCCCTGAGCCATGGGTGGGTGAGGTTTAAAATATAAATCCTCTCCAGGGCCACTCACCCTGAAGTTGCTTATTCTCTAAGACTTTGTCAGTTGCAGTCTTCTGTGTGCATCAATCAATCTCTTTATATGTGGAAGCTTCATTTATGATAGTTGAGGATGTTTTAGTTTTCTATCTATTCCCTGTTCCACTATATTCCATGAGACTTAGGTGCAAAGATTCTCCTGTAGATGTGTTACTTAGGGCTGTGCATCTCTCAGACATATATTCTTGGTCTGTGACCAGTTATGGAATTCTGTAATAGCCTCCATCTGTTAAACAAAAAGCTCTTTTGATGTGTGGTGTACAATACACTTGTCTGCAAATATAAGGATCATTATTTAGCATATACTAAGAAATAACATTTGTCTAGAAATACATGAGAGCTAGGGTTTCTTCAGGCTTTATTCATGCTCAAGCAATACTACCAACATCAAGTTCCAAGACACTTTGACTGCATGAAATTGGCACTAATATTGTTAGTGTAAGAAAATATTTGTTCAAGGACTTCTTAAAATTCATTGCCATCACTTTATAGTCAAACTGATATGATGCCTCTCACATATATTAACCATTCCTATAATTTATATGAAGGGAACACAACCCTTTTGCAGAGAACAAGATATTGACAGAAGGTAGCTTATAATGTTTGTTTATAATAATAATAAACCAGATAAGTTGTGTCCTTATGCTTCCAACATGAGCTTAAGTCAGCAGCTTTCTAATGAAATATGGATATTCTGAAATTAGGAAGATAATTTAAGTAATTTTTTCTACAATTTTATTAATCTTTTTATGGATCACGGACTACATGCTCTTTATGTCAGAGAAGAGATGGATGTTGTTGTGTTTTTGTTGTTTGTTAGATGATTTCCACCTGTTTATTTTTTTCTCTCTGGAATGTCTTAGGCAGTTTCAACTTCAAGATCCTGATCTTTCTGGAAGGAGTCTTTATCACAAAGGATATTTGTGACTCCAGATGAAGTCAAGTGTTCATAGGTGTGAAGACAGGTTTTAATCTGTTTGATTAGAAGAATGGACCATAAAATATTGCTTATAAATTTGAATTTGCTGAAAAATTGTATTAAGGAGATAAAACTTGGGCAATCTACATAATTTCATTTTATGTGTTTTTTTATGATCTGCTTATTTATGCAGCATTTAAACTTTAAACTGGTGATATTGTATGAAATAAATTAACCAAATATTTGTCAAACACTGTTCATTATAATTGCTACAAACAAAATATGTCCCCAGCATTCTAATATTCTTATGCCTAAGGACAATTAATTTTAAAAATAAAGAAGAAATGCATTATAATAAAATTCATATACTATTAATTATTCAATAACAATTGACTTGTACACAATTAGACAAAGAAGCATTCAATGAAATAATACATTATGTTATTTCAGAAACATAAGAAATATAGCAATAGATAGATTAGTGGTCAAATTAGACAGGTTACAATTATAATACATAATACACTTTAAGGGTACACAAAGCTCCACTTGGGATGCTTAAAGATGATGACCAAGTAAATCTGATTGTTCTAAGTTTTTTGTTGTTGTTGTTGTTATAACTGTACAATAGCATACTCTATGTTAAGAGTTTAATTTTAAGTTTTCATTTTATGGATGTGGTATACCAACTAAAGTGACTGAAATAAAGCATTCAAGATTTCACAATTCAAATATTTTACTTTCTGAGGATTCAGGAAAGAAAAGGCTTGAAATATGAGATTATGAGAATTCCAGGGTTACAGGATGCATGACATGGAAAATTGTGTGAAATGAACTTTGTTGAAGAGGTGTTTTGGATTTCTGCTGCCGTTTCCCTTTGAAAACTATGCAGCTGTTTATGCCTTTCTAAAGTGAACCACACATGGAATCCATATGAGAGATTTTGTGGAATGGAAGAAGAGAAAGAATCACTAACTTAAAATGCATACCTAGGTGAGAATGGGGAAGACTGACTCTGACACATAATTATGAATAAATTTTTCAAGGATAAATTGTTCATTCTTCGGGCTTCTAACCATATGCACCATCTTTTAACCATGCCTTACGATTCACCACAGAGAGAAAAACTGTCTATAGTAATAAAGCTCAAAATGAAGATATTTTTCTCCTGCATGTATCCTACAGTTCATTTATGAGTGAGTACTATGGCCAGTCAACAATAATGGCGGGCTAGTGTTGGAAGTCACTTATCCCATATTAATGAAAGTGCTATGAGGAAGACACACCATCAAAAAGCAAAGCAACTTTACAATGTATTCCAAGCAAATAATTTCATGCATTTTTCAGTAATAAAGATTTTGTTGTACAGAAAAAAATCTGACATCTCCTGGGATTCTGAGAGAAAAAAAATTTAATAAACATAAAAACTAATCTAAAGTTATTGGAGTGGTTGCAGTATACAGGAGTAATCTGGCATCCAAGGAACTGGATGCCAGCTGCAAAAGCTAGTAATTTCCCAATATCCAAGACAGTCACACAGGATAGACATAAGGTTTCCAGGTGATGAGGTTTGAGAGCTAGGAGGAAAATGGACAAGGGAGTTCCTCCCAAAGAATACAACAAGGACTTCTAAAGACACTCTTCCTTCCAGAGTATTCCTCATAGAACTCAATTTTCACTCCAAAATCACTGACAAACATTTGTATCTAATTCACTTTTAAAATATATTGAGAATCTTATCACTATGAAACTCCTGTTTAAGCAAAGGGTACTAATGTCATGGTTTGATTTAATGGAGTTTTAGAAACAGAAAGAATCTACTTTGCATATGAAGGAGAATATTCATATGTAGAATCTGCACCTTGACTGAAATTCAGCAAAAAGGTAGAATGTTAAGTTGTATGTAGCATGAGTGTGGATGGGAGAAAGATAGTCCACAGGAATTCTGTATCCAGAATCAGGAGAGATGCCTTGTTAGTAACAATCACAGTTATGGTTCATTTTATGACCTGCAATTCTTTTAGAAAATTTGATGAGATTTCCCATATTCCCAAGTCTGTCTTTCTTGTCACTGATCACTGAAATAGGTGAAGCCATAGATGTCACAAATGCTGTGGGAGAAGAAATCTTTGCTCTGGTCTCTGGGTCAGTGTAGATAAGAAACTTTTCTTATCCTTCCATGGTTTCTCTTCCTTGACAGACTGCATTCCTGTAGTGAAGATGTGAAAGACTGTGTCTTTAAATGGTAGACAGCTATATGAGCTAACCCCATCATGATCAATCCAGCAAGATCAATAGTAGTACTTAGAATAACTAAACACCCACTGTTACAGTAAGGGATATGTTGACTTAAAATTATCTAATTTAAAATGCCAGGTGGTATGCTAAAGCACAAACATGTGAATGGCTCCTTTTTCTTATCATCAGCTTACATTCTGTTAGTATTATTGTTAATAATACTGAAAGTGTGTAACATACTGCTTTCTCCCTTGGCATCTTGGGGAAAACCTTATGATACTATGAGAGCTAGTCCAGGAAAGAGGCTTAAATTTTGTTCTAAAAAATACACTCAGTATGGGTAAATGGCAAGTCATAGATTAAAATAGTAAATATTTTAAAATCAGAGTTATAATAAAAATTGGTTTATAGAATACATAAGATATTTTATAACAAAATGACAAAATCCAATAAAATAATGATATTTATTTAAACATTTATTTCACAAAAGTCACATTAGTCAGACGTGGTGGCACATACCTTTAATGCCAGCACTTGGGAAGCAGAGGCAGATGGATCTCTGGAGTCCAAGACCAGCCTGGTCTGCATAGGGAGTTCCAGGGCTACCAGGAGAACCTGTCTCAAAAATAAAAGGAGCAAATGAAAGTCATATAAATATAAATGGTAAATTACTAAGCTTTTGCTGAGATGTTAAGGCACTGAAACATTCATTCTATACTGATAAGTCTTAAAAATGGTACAGTCTCATGGTAAAACAGTGTTCACTAGAAGACACACCTTTGTACTTAGAAGCATTTATGTAAAAGCAAACAATGACAACAGAAAACATACCACTCAAAACCTATATGCTAATATTAAAAACAATATGTCAGTTGTGATAATTGTCCTATATTTTTGCAAACTGGCCCCATCTAGGGGGCGGGGGAGTCAATAAAGTACACATTAGCTATCTATGCTTTCTTTTTTGTTTTTTATTTTTATTTTATGTGTTTGAGTATATTGCCTGAATGTGTCTAAACGTGTGTAAGTGCACCCTTGTAGTGGAGTGCCCGTGAAGAACAGAAGATGCCTTTGGATTCCCTGAGAATTGCAGTTAAAATACACTTGCTAGTTACCATGTGGGTGCTGGGATCTGAATCAATGTCCTCTGCCAGAGCAGCTGATGCTCTTAAACACTAAGCCATCTAGCTAGTCTCTCTTTATTCTTTCTAAACAGATGCTAGTGAAACTACAGTTTTCTCAAAATAAAATGTTTACATAAGGAGCTAAGATGGTGGCTCGGTGATTGATAATGCTTGCTGTTCTTGTAGAGGACCAGGACTAGTGTTTGGTTCTGAACACCTGTGTCACATGATTCACAACTGCTTGTTAACTCCAGTTTCAGGGGATTTGATGCCCTCTTCTGTCCTCTGTGGGCACCTACACTCTGGTGCACATCGACACCAAATAAAAATAAAATAAATCTTAAAATTAAAAAAAAAAAAAACAACTGTATTACTGTATTCCAGTAATATGTAAAAAATTAATATTTTGTAATATTTCCATTGTCAGTTAGGAATAAACCTTAAAGTTTCCTAACCGATGAGTCACCTACAGTGAAATATATACAACACGAAGGACATTTGCAAAGGCAAAAATATATGAAAATGTATACCTGCCTGGTGGATTGGAAAACTCAGATACTTAATATTTGAATTTGTCCCTTGATCTAACAGTATGAAAAAAATCACATTTTTCAATACTTTAGTTCAGCAGATTCTGTCATATATAATTTCAGATATCTTTTTAATGATATCTGCTGAGATGAACTAAAGAACAGTCAAAACAAATCTATTTCATTTCTGGAGAAAATAATACCATTTGAACAATATAAAAGAATAAAAGTTTTCGTTAAGAGTCACATAGTAGCATGCAGAAAACCTAGTCAGGTTCAAGCCAGAGGAGAACCTGGTGGAGAGGGGTAGGTGGCAGGAGGCCTCACCTCTAGCTGAGGAGCTATTGGCATTTGGTAGCTTTTGGAACTAAAAGAGGCCGTTTTCTTTAAGGGTGTGAGCCTTGTTCTTGGAAATGCCTGGGCCTTAGCGTGTATCCACCTGGGAAAGCAAAATTCAAAATGTTGTATTCACTGAGAAAGAACATGTAGACATGTGTGAGGAGGCATTCAGGCACAATCCCCCAAATGCTCATGGCTGTTTTTCAAAAGTGTCAGAACTTCACTTGGCATTTATTTTCTAATATCTACTTTCACATAGTTACAATTTTTTCACAATCAGCATGCAATTTTAATATAATTACAAACTATATAAAGAATCTATTTTTACAGTGCAAAATAATTCTGTTCTAGTGAAACCCAATATACTTTACAATAGCTTTATGAAATCTATTATATGTACTGCTCAAAGAATAATTTGAAAGGAGAATGATTGTATGTTGAATGGCCCTTTGGACTCTACCTTGTAAAATGTTACCTCTCATTTTCTTTCCTCAAGAGGTAACACTGAATTGAATTTTATTTTATTTTCACAGCTTTTTTAACTGTTGAGTTAGATATAATAGATTTCATAATGAAGCTTTCATTGTTTTGTATTTAAAAATCATATCAGATGATTCATTCTGAATGTATGTTTCTGTTCCTTTTCATTTTACCTTAAATGTGAGGCTCATCCTGCTTCTCATTGTTGACCAGTGTCCCAGAACGGGAATACAGAGCATTGCACTCATCTACTCTGCTTCATCTCTCTAAAGGAGAGGTTTCCTGACAGTAATTAAAAAGTGAAGATTAATATTGTATGTAAATTACCATTAATAAAAACAAAAGATCTTTTAGGTCATGCATGAGGAATACATGTATTGGATTTGGAATATGCTCAGTGCTGCATTTGATGCCCATTATTATTATTTTAAGTATTGATCTTTACACTGCATTCATATTTCTTTACCTTGTATTTACATTTTTATTTCACACTCATGTCTATATTTTCTTTCATATGGGCATAAAAACTGAGTATCTGGTGTTTCCTTTCAAATAGAAGAGTTGGTTTTTATTTAGTTTATTTACTTTCATTTTATGTGTGTGTTTAGCCTGCGTGTATGTAGGTGCACTTGTGTTGTGCAATGTCCACAAAATCAGAAGGGGGAATCACATCTCCTGGAACTTGAGTGAATAATGGTTGTTAGCTATCATATTGGTGCTGGGATTCGAACCCAGCTCATCTGCAAGAGCAGTCATTGCTTGTAACCAAGGAGTCATCCCTAAAACTCCGAGAATAAGGTTTAAAGACCTTTAAGTACTGTAGTTATTCCATGCTACAAGTGGTGCCGTGATTCTGCTCCCTCCCCCCCCTCTGTCTCTCTCTCTCTCCTCTCTCTCTGTATTACCCACACAAGGTAAACTTAAGTATTCTTTCACTGAGCTACATTCCTAAATCCCTAGGCATTCATTTGTGAACATTTTTACCACATTTTGACAGTCATAATTAAACTTTAGGAATTATACATGAATGTGTTTATATATATATATATATATATATATATATATATATACTCACATTTTAACTTATTATTTTGAATTCTAGTAAGATCAGGGGACATAATTTTCAGGGAACTTACTCAAATTTCTGAAACAATTTTTTTTGGTAACAAGTATTATACAAGCTTATTTACTTGAGGTTAATAAAAAACGAACTCATGGATGGCACTGTTGTCTGAGACAAATACACAGGGTTGGAGGGGACATAGCTCCTAGGGAAAACGTGATCTCTGTTATATCTCTGGAGAAATGAAATTTCTCACCACATGCTAAATTTGGATCCTTATATTTACAGAGAAGCAAACAGTACAGCACTCATCATACAATCTTCTTTTTGTAACAGATCTTTGTCATAGCAGAATTCCATAACTGATCGGACATGGAGAATATATATCCGAGAGGTGCCAGGTCCGAGGTGACACATCTCCAGTTGAACCTCTGCACCTAAGACTCATAGAACACAGCAGAACAAGGGGTACAGAGAAAGCTAGTGCATCTCTCAACTCTCACCACTGAAGCTTCATTAAATAACATAATACTATGCACACAGAAGTCCACAACTGACCACATTTTAAATAAGAGGCTGCAGAGTGTGTTTCCCTGAGTAGGACACCTATATTAAACCTCGCCCACCTATGGCTCCAGGATCATTGCAGAGGAGAGGCAGAAAGATTGTAAGAGCCATGACTGGTTAATGAACATAGGGAAGCAGAGGCTTTTAGACCACAAGCAGCTTGCACATATGAACTTTTGGAAACGGTAGCACTGAGCACAGCCCCCACCAACTCAAATTGGACAAGGCCCAGACTGATCAACAGAAATTGGTGTTGTGACAGACCTAGAGTGAGAACTGTTTGAGACTGAATGCTGTTGGGAGAGAGAAAGTATGCCTTACTTATGATCTCTCGATAGTCTAATCAGTCTCCAGTGGATGAATTTGCACTAAAGGACATTGGAGACAAATGCTTGACTGATAGGGCTTAATATGTATGGCAGAATACATAAGGTCTGGTAGGGGGTTGGGAGGGTATGGTTGGGGGAGAGGATTCTAAATTTGATTAAGAATTATTGAATGAAATGCATACAATTCAATAAAAAATTTAAAATTACAGCAGTTAGATATTAAGTTTTATAGATATGATGTAGTATATGTTGAGTTTAAAGCTTTTTGGTGTTTATACTGATCTATGGTCTATTTCTATTTAACATTAAGAGTTCACTTGTTTTTCATAGGGACAGCTAGTTATTCATAGAGCAATTTTCTTTCCTTCTGACTTGCTTTCTAACCTTCTTCAAAATAGTTTATTCATATACTTATAGAATCTATTAGGTATTACTAATTTATGTTTCTATATACATTAGTGCTACAATCTTGATTAGAATAAATTTAAAGCTATATAATAGCTGAAAGTTTGAAATAAAGTGAAATAAATTCTACAATTTTCTTTCCTTTTTTGAATGCCATAATGACTTTAAAATAGTTGTCAATTTCTTTTTTAACAGTAGAGATAATCGGTAATATAAATTAATTAACATATTTCTTTTGCAAAATAGAAATTTCACCAGTTCTAAACTGTGAGCTTCTGAACATGTTCTACCACTGTTTACTTAGATCATCTTTAATTTCTCCAAACCATTTCAAATTATAGTCGAGAGAGCTTTTCTGTACTGCTTGAAGGGAAAACTGATTTTATCTCCTAAATCCCATGCTATTCGTTCAATATCATTTAGTCTGAAAATTTTTAAAATCTTGTTCATACTTTTTATTTTCTTTTTCCCAGAGTATAATCAGAATCGTGTTACTCCACTTGCCAATATTTAGAGTTTACTGAAAAATCTAGTGATTTTATTTCTACATTATAGTCAGGGACTCAGAGTTATTTTCATACATGTAAAGTCACACAATCTTGATTTATGACTCAGAACAGTGTCTGCCTGATCATACACAATACATGGTGTCCTTAGTTTCATTTCCTCCATGTATTATGTTATCAATAGCTACTACTTAAGGGGATTTGTAATGCTGTTCATGTACTATTTCAAATGGACATGTGGTATTTGTTTAAGAGGTGATTGATTTGGAAACAAACTGTTCTTGCAGGAATTTCTTTTCCTTCATTCCTTATATCATATGAAGGCATGTGTCCTACTGAGGTTATTAACTGTCCTTGGATGTGTTGCTGCTGGGGTCTGAGCTCCAACTCCAGCACCAAGGACAGGTCTTCAAGAACTGACAGAGTTATAGCTTTCCAGTGCTTCCTAGTTTTAAATTCTAAATCCTCTACTCCCCAAATCTACTGTCCTTTTATTCGAAGATATTATGTTTTTAAAATTTTTATTACCAAAATTTATATTTGCTGTTTATGTGTTTTTTATGAGCTTCCTTTTCTCTACCAGACAGACAACTCCAATGTTTCTGTTTTTAGTTATCTTTATTATTTAGTTTTTAAAAATAAAAGTATCAATCACTGTAGCATTATCCAAAGCAAGTTCAGTATTAATAAGAAAATTAATTTATTTGCACAAAGTGAATGATATCTATAATTCTGTAAACTAATTTGTATATATGGATAATAATTAGAGTATCATAGGTACGTAAGTATATTAGGATAAAGCAATACATGCTTTCAGTTCCTTTCATATCCCATAAGTTTAGGGTAGAAACTTAAAATAAATTTTAACAATTTTCAGATAAAACTGTGGTACATCATAAAATTTGAACATTAAAAATTAGATTTTTGCAGAATCCAGTGACTATAGTTAATTTTTTGCTTTAACAGTCCATCATGATGGCACAAAATACTAACTAAATATGAAATCTAGAAGGCATAAATTTGAGAAAAAAGCAAGTAAGTATAAAAAATGAGGTCTTGAAAAAATATAAATTCATAAATGAAAAAGACTTTTGAAACATTTTGTCTCAGAAATCAAAGAAAGATTTGAAGTTACACCTTCCTTCTTCCTCCGTATCGCTGAATGAATATTTAATTAAGAAGTAACCACAGGTTCACTGATCCTGTTCCTTAGCTAAGGGGTTGCAATTCTAAAACTCTGTAGTTTTTAAACTTGCAAAACTGTTTCAACATTTTTAAAGTATTAAATTTTGCATTTTGGTGTTCTCAGATATTTTGATTTCACACTAAATCAAAATTATAAGTGGATCTATTTTAAGATTGACAATTATTTTTTTCTGATAATTTGAAGAATTCTCATACAATTCCAGTTGAAATGATCTGTTCCTGTCTCATGATAATAATTTATATACTTTCTCCTCAATGGTTGACCTTCCAGGGAATACACATCTTTGTCATCCTCATTGTAAAAACTGCTTTTCTTATCCGTAGAATATGAATAAAGGACATAACTTTGGGGAGATGTTGCACTTAGCTTTTCTTCAGTAGTTCATGCTCAGCTACCAACAAGTTGTTTAAATAAGGGAAATCCAGGGGTCACTGTAATGGCTTGCATACCACTTGGAGACCCTGATGACTTTAGAGACCTTTAAACATGTCATGTGACAAAGTCACATCATACACTCTCTAACATTTCTGTCTTTCTTTAAATTTTACTTAAAAAATTTAAATTTATTTATTTTATATTATATGTCTGTGTGCTTGCCTGCGCAGGATGCATTCCATCTCCATTTCCTTTCAATTGGTTTGAATATTTTTCTATCAATTAACTTTTTAAAGTTCCAGACTCACCTTGCCTTTGAAAATGCATACAGCTGAATTCAAAGAAAGTACCTCTCTGAAAAGTTTTGAATCTTAACGTTTAAGGCAATAGTCTATGATAATCTTCAAATAATATCTTATTAAATTTTGTGTTTATTTTGTTCTGCCTCTGAGAGCTTCTAAAATTCCTCTCTTATTATATCATTTATTATATTGAGTTTTGGTTCTTAGTATGCATTAGCATGCATTTGATCTGTAGAGTTTATTTAATGAACATATTTTAACATATATACCTGAGTTAATATGATCTACATGCACCAAACACATTTGCTTACCTTCTAAGCAGTAAAGATCTCCTTTAAAGTAACTTTGATCAGGGCTAGAGAGATGGTTCAACAGTTAAGACCAGAGGACCCAGGTTCTGTTCCTAGGATCCACAAGGCAGCAACAAACATTCACATCTCCAGTTCCAGGCCCTCTTCTGGCCTTCTCAGGTATTGCACATATATGGCACACTTAAATAAGGGCAAACAAAACATTCATACACGTAAAAATAAATAATTAAAACAATTTAAATAAAATAATTCTGACACATTTTCAATTCCAGTGTAGTACTATCTCCTCTTTCAGTTCTATCTCCTTTCAAAACTCCTTCATAGAAAAATATTTTTATGCTTACCATTGTTTCACAGAAAGTATAACAATATCTACAAAATTGCTCAATGTTTTCATTTCTCTGGTGAATACCAGTTCAATGCCTTTTCTACTAGGATTGCACTATTTCTGTTCAGGAAGTAATTCTATTTTTAATCTGTCTGTTTTATGTCACAGAAGTATTTTGATTTTGTCCTAAATGCTGAATTGTATTTGATAAGGCATGTTTTTATCTTGACAATTATTTTCTCTGACAATTTGAAAAGTCTCTGTGAGTTCCTGTAGGAATTATTAAATACCTTATCTATAGAACGTGCAGCTGCTTTCAGTCATTTGTTAGCAAAGATGGTTAAACATAGTGAAGTAGAAAAAAATGCACTATTTAATGTTTTCACTGTTTTAAGCTTCATTCTTATTACTTACTAATACATGCTTTCTAGATAGTGAAACAGTTCCTCAAGCTGAGCCTAATCTGAAAATGTCTTAATTGAGTTCTTAGTTTAAATAAGTGTGAATTTCCTTTCACAATTTTCCATTTCTAGCTCAACATTTTTAAACATCCTGATACTTTGTCTCTTTTCCTCTCTTTAATTATGCAAAATTGTTATTTTTGACATCTTTCCAATAATCTGTTATATTAAGTCATAAGTGGCTTTTAGCTACTAGCTTTTTGTTGCACGAATAAACTATTAATATATTTCTTGCTCTTCAACATTTTTACTTTTCTGTGGTGATATACACCTAACACAGAGCCAAACAGGAGTGAGTCAAGGACTTGACTATGAATTGTATTCAAGCCCCTATTTTCAACTTTCTTTTCTAACTTTTGAAAAATGTTAACATAAAAATATATACCCTAAGCATGTCTACTAAACCCTGATTGTCTCCCCTTCCCACTTCCATTATTGATCTTTGTTCCCCCTGGACATTTTTCCTTTAAATTTCAAGTCATGTATTATACATATATGACTATTTATATCGATATAAAATCATGAAACCACAAGTGAGATAAATATTGTTTTTCTCAGATTGGCTTAATTCCCTTAATATGATTTCCAGTTTCAGCTATTTTTATCCAAACAGCATAGCATTTTTCATCAGTTTCTCTGTGTTTGGACACCTACTTTAGTTCTATAACTTAGCTGTTGTGAATAGTACCATAATGAACATTGATGAGAAAATATCTCTGGTACATGTTATACTGGAATCCTTTGTGTAAATGTCAGGAGGTATAGCTGGGTCATATGGGAAATACATATTAGAATTTTGATAAACATTCTTGCTGTCTTCCATCATGACTGGAATTGTTTACATTCCCAACAACAGTGTGTAGGATTCCGTCCACAGTCCCTCAAGCATTTGCTATTTGTTCCAGCTGTTCAGGAACTCACTGTATAGACCAGGAAGGCCTCTATCTCAGAGGTATCTCTCTGCCTCTGCCTCCTCTGTGCTAGGATTAAAACCATACAGCACCATGTCAAGTCCTTGTTTTTAAAAATATTGTTTTTCATTTTGATTGATTTTTCAAAAAAATTCAAACAATATATTTTATTAAATTTAAAACCCCACCCATCTGCATGTCCTGTTAATACTTCATGCTTGAGTATACTATGGTAATGAGTGTTCCCAAATGCTCTTCCGTACTGTTCCATCCACTGAAGCCTGGTTAATCTACCCGGCATCACAGCCTTAAAGAAAACAAACTTTCCCTTTCTCCTGAATCTATCTGTTGCCAATAGTGTCCAACTTGGGAAGCTGACCTCCAAGCAGAAGGTTAATTACTTCCTTAGTATTTCTGTCAATGCTGTACCACTGGGAAGATCTTTCCAAGTCAGTTGTTGTGGACCACAAGGTTCACAGCTAGGCAAAGGATGGTTACTGCATTTCTATTCTAGCAGCATGTATAGCACATTCAAGAAAAGCAATCAGTAAAGGTGTAGATTGGAGTCATTTCATCATCTTTAGCCATCAGGGAAATGCACATTAAAAACCACATGGAGATTTCCTCTTACCAAAGTTAGAATGACTAATACCCAAACAACAAATACTGACATTTGCTGGTGAGAGTGTGAGAAAAGGGGAGCATTTATTCACTGCTGGAGGAAATGCAAACTTGCTAAGTACTGTGGAAAACAGTGTGATGATTTCCTCAAACTTAAAAATGATCCAGCCATACCATTCTTGGGTGTTTCCTCAAAGGATGTTGTATCCTACTACAGAAATCTATTCATCCATGTTCATCGATGCTCTATTGAAAAGAGTCAGGAAATAGAAACAGCCTATATGTCCATCAATAGATGAATAATGAATGTATTGTACACTTACACAAAGAAATATTATTCAATGCTTAAGAAAAACAAAATTATGAAATTCACAGGTAAATGGAAACAATTGGAAACCATAATCCTGAGTGGGTTACCCAGAACCAGAAAGAAAACTTCATATAGTCTCTCTCATAAGTGAATGCTAGCTTTGAGTTCTTAGATAAGCATGTTTCAATTTGAAATCCATGGAATTCAGGAAACTGGTATAGAGTCATGGGGGTGAGGTTTCTGGATAGTCAAGATGGTACAAGTGGTATAGAAGGAAAAGGAAATAATAAAGCAGGAAGGGTTCAAGGCGTTGGTGGCGGAGAGTGCAAGGCAGAAGAGGGAATGTGGGCAGGAATAACTAACACTAAAGGCTTTAGTAAAAGCCTTATGCAAACATAGGGTATAGGAGCTCCTTAAAGTATATGCATATATAAGATATGAAGAGACTGAAGAAGGTCCTCTGTACAGGGGGCATAGCTCTTGCTGGGCATCATAGGTCAGCAAACAAAATCCTAATTCCAGGAATGGACTTCCTTTTAATTTGTTGATCAGTTATCCAACAAACCCTCAAACAATACTGGTCATTACCCCTTTCCTTGGTTGCCAACCAAAACTTGATGTAAATGCCTACTACAGAAGACACTATGTTCATGAGCTGTAGAACAAATAAGGAGAATTTAAATGCAGTTTTTCTTTGCATTTCTGTAGAGTAGTTTAAAGGGATTAAGATCCTCACCTAAACGGAATAATGCTTTGAAGGTGAGGGGTTCAAAGTAAAAATATTATGAAGACATCATCAATTTACAAAATTATAAGAATGGCCTTTACCTCCTAAACTCTCAAATTGTGGTTAATGATATAAGATTGATTGAAATTAAAACTTTTGAATTTTACATATGAATATTAATGCATATGGATATAAACTATATTTTATATGTGAATATAGATTCATATATACCACCCTGCATCCTCATAATATAACTGGATGTATTTTTTCTATATTTCTGACCTAAGGATAAGTTGATTAAAATACCTCCAGCCTACTATTATGGAAAAAATTTTCCAGTTGATAGTTAAATTAGACAAAAAGGAAATTGAGAAGAATGCATAATAGAGAGATACTACTAAATTGTAGACATGTATTTTTATCTATTCACTATCAAATCTATGTGCTTATTGAAAGGTAGTTAATAGTTCAACCCCACACCTTGTTTTTAGTAATCTCAAACAACCTATATTATGAATTATCACATTAAAATAGTGAAGATGTCCCTGAGAAGAATTAACTTTGTTCATTTTTATTCTCCCACAGTTGCTGTATTTGATGGTTTATTGTTCACTGCTTACTGTAAGAAATTTCAAAGTCACTGAACAAATTCTTCCTACCTGAAATCACAGGACTCAGAGAAATGATAAAATGGAAATACAAGTATAAAATGTATTCCACCTCATCAATTGGTTTCTTTTTGTGTAATTTGGTGTTAAAAGGATATGTTGTTGAATTTGCCTTTACTTCTCTTTCTGAAAGATATTAGAAAGAGAAAACCATACAAATTTTAAAAGCAAGAAAATTCTTCCAATTTTGCTGGTGAATCAAGACACATTGTTCTGGAATGTCAAACAAACTTGAAAGTTGCAAATAACATATGAACAATACACACTCCTGTAATTGAACACCTGTCAACCATGAATAGGCCATGGTATTTTCATGCCTTTGTGTGTATGAATGAAAAATGCAGCTTCCCTCTCCTACTATGGCAGATCTGAAACAGAGGGAAGTGCATTTTGAACTTGGCTGTAGCTCTGCTCTGAGTTTTTCTCCATATGAGTTTTTCTCCAAATCAGATTCATTTTTACCTTATGTTCTTTCTAAACTGTAAATGTTACTGCATTGTTTAAATGCAAATACCATAGTAAGCAAATGGGAGTTATAGGTTAACGTAGATAAAATAAAGAAAATGTGCAAAGTGCCAGGAGTTTGTGGGGATCTAGTTCCATGTGGTCACACGCCTTCTCTCTGGCTCTTACAATATTAAACGGCAGCAATGGTGTCAGCACGCTCAAGAAGCATGCAAACTCAAGTAGACAAAAACCCAGCATGGAACTGGGAGAATGGGCAGCAGACCCCAATCTATGCTGAAGACATATTGGCAACTGATTACTGTTGGATGAGGATGAGCTCATGTTAATATGAGGGACTCTGGGATAGGCTGACTAGGCCTCAGTGAATGAACTTGCAATGAGGAACATTTGCGGGCCTAACTTGACACACTAGACCTTAACACAGATGATAGAATGCATGGATTCCATTTGAGGGGCTGTGGGTTCAGGTGCCAGTTGGGGAAGGGGAAATAAAGATGATTAAGAATTGATTGAAATGTTCTGTATGAAATACACAATGATTAAATAACAAATAAAGAAAATGTAGTCTCTAGTTATTACTTGGGGAACATTTATGAGTAGATATCAAAATTTATGGTGTAATGTGGTGACAGCTTTTTGATAAAAACAGAAATTTTGGGAAAAAACCATTCTGCAGAAAATACATAGTACAGCAGTACACAGGCTATCACTCCTCAGAGAGTTAAACTGAAGTTAACTTGGAATATGAAGCGGGTTACAAAGAGTAGACTGTCTTCCTCCTTTTTCATTTCTCTTTAAATTTATGCAACTTTAGATACAACAGAATGTATTTAAATTACCAGATTTCGAAGACATACAAAAGGAAGAATGGAAAGTTTCAGAATTGTATGAATTTATTTTAAGTTTTAATACACTCTGTGATCCTGAAAAATTTTCCAGAAATTATCAAGCTTTCTTTCATTTATGAAGTGAGAATAGTAATGGAAATAACTCTGGATTAATGTAAAGTATATTTGTAGGGAATTAATAAGCCACATTTCAGCATTAATGACAGTTGCATTCATGTAAGCCTTATGATATTTTCATACTAAAGAGACCACATTATTAATTCTCAAATCAACTCAATAGGCAGGTTCTTTTATCACCTTATTCCACAGAAATCAAAGTAGAGGCCCCAAACATGGAAAGGATTTGGTTAAGGTCTCGGCAGTAGAGGAGCAGCCACGGATGACCTCCCTGAGAGTGATGTGGTTTTCCTCTTTTGCTGCACTGCCTCTCAAGTGAATCCAACCTTGGAATGCTGTGTCATCATGTCATTGCTCATCACTCTTCCAATCCATGTCCTGTGTGGCTCTTGTGAAATATTGTCTCGTTGTGTTAATAGGTTAACTCATTATTAGCTCTAATTTTGTAGAGTCAACTCTTGGAAATAAAGTCAGAGACTTGCTTTCAATTTAAAATTGATTTTATATTAATCTTAAGGTTAAGGATTTAGAAATCAATCTGTTACTGGCTTCAAAGTTTCCCCTCTATTGGCTAGCTAACATAGGGCTAGAATATGTGGTACATTCTAATGGAAGATTAAAGTAATCATCATCCTTACCCAGATGTCAGCTATGTGAGCTAAAACAACCACTGGACCTGCAAGATACATCCCTTATGCAATAATAACACAAATACTATGGCAGTATCCAGCAACATTCAAATTGGAATTTAGGTCTACTTCATAAGATGGAGCCCATACCTGACATTGATATAAAGCCTAGGAACCTCTGGTTTGGAAGGTAATGGAGCATTGGGAGAGAGTCTAATACTATTATTCTACTAAATAGATATAGTATTAAATTTGCTTGTAATGTCTCAGTGTTATACCCATTGATTAATGCATCTCTCAACTCTCTCCAGAAGTTTCCTTATTTAACAAATGGCAATTAACACAAAGAAGTACAACTGTCCAACTTGTACAGAATAAAAGGTTGTAGAGTGATCCCTAAATAGGACACTTTTATAAAGCTTCTGCTTCCCAAGGCTCAGAGATCACTGCAAAAGAAGGGGCAGAAAGATTATAAGAGACAAAGGTGGTTGGTGACTACAAGGAAATAAAGTTTTCCAGACATGAAATCACAGCAATTGTGACAGCATAAAGAAGTCCCACTTAAGTTCAAACCACACAAAATTCCAGCATGAATATAGGGAAGTGGATAAGAACCCCAACCCTATCAGAGGAAGTATTAGCAACTGAAAGTTGCTGAGAAGGGAAGAGTCAGTCCTTTTTAAGGCCAACCCTCTAGGTAGATTGACCAGGCTCCAGTGGACAGACTCACAATGGATAGATAGGTATTTGGTGACACAAATTTGACTCTATCATCTACCTATCTATCAGCGCTCCCCCCCCCAATCTATCATCTATCATGTATCTACCTATATATCTATTTATCAATCAGCTTTCTATCTCTCTATATATAAAGTTCTTGAAATTGGGCAAGGGTTAATAATCATGTTGCACATAGATAATGGGATCTAAAGATGATCAAAATGGATTGTATGAAATTTGCAAAATATTCTATTAAAAGCTTTCAACAACCACAACATAGTCAAAGATGTGGGAAACATGCTAAATAAAAGCAAAGGCTATTAAAGTGCTTTGGACCATGAGTAGAAGAGACTCTTCAGCACTAGTGGTCACTGGGATGATACTGTTTTGGGTTCTGGGTTTATTCTTATTGTTTGAACACTTATTATTTTATTGGCATTTGAGCTGACTCTTTAGAAGTAAAAACTTGAATATCAACAAGCCAGGTTATTGGGGGCAATTGCTTGATTCTCAGGTCATGAGAATATTTTGTCACAAGAATGACAGAAACAGGAACACATCCTTATTTCTATTATTACCGCCCACTCTTCCTTCTCCTTAATAGAATGTTCTAATCCATCCTTATAATTTGTAAAAACTTTAACTTCTAAATGTGTTTGTATACCTTCTGGATACTTACAAATTTGAAACATTAGTTCTCCCAATAGATCAGAGACACTTCTAACCTTTCAGTAAGTAGCCTTCTTAGGCATGTTGGTTCCTAGCTTAGGTTTTACTTCATTGTGAATTTGTGCTTTGGGTAAAGTTTTCCCCTTAATCACTTCTTTTAAACCAAACTGGTGTTTCCTACTCTCATATTCTCACTCTGTTATGAAATTAACCCACCGGAAATTAACAGTACTTTTATTTAGTCTTGGAATGTAAATTTTATATTTCCATGGATCAGTTTGATACTTTTTGGATTTTTCCACAGTTACAGATGTGTTTCATGCCTGCAAAGAAATATTTCTTCTACCTTTCCAGATCTGATGACTTATCACTAACGTCTTTAATGAATTCTTAAATGACCTTGTGCATTGATTACCTCCTCTTTTGGTTATTGAGATATAGCAGTTCAAAGTCTAATGGTTCTTCAATGGTGTTTTCTATGTGTAAACAATCACATCATGTGTCTTATATAATGACATGTACATCAAATATTTTCAATCCATATCTGGCTGTTAAACCATAACTACTACTTAGGAAATCTACTTAGATAAAGAGAGCAATAGGATTCTGTGAAATAGAGAAAAAAGGACAAAGAAAGGAGCAAGAACACATTTTTATCAAATACATCAATGGCGGATGTTTTAAGGCTGCAACAGAAGGAACAGAAACAAAGGTTACAGTCTTAACCTAACACAACAATATTTTCCAATACACTGAAAAATATAACACCATTTCTTTTTTTCTTTGCAAAAGTTTGAAATAAATCTTGGACACATTCCCTCTGCACATAGAAAGATGTTGGCATTCAAATCTCAGTTATTTTGTTTCAATTTAACAAGAGAGTGAATCTTTAAAACTGTAATTTACTTGCAATACCCAACACACCATGGAACATATTTTCCTTAACTCCTTCTCTAGCAAATTCAAAATATTTTATCTAGCTTCATGAAATGCACTTGTATTAATGCTGAGAATAAGGTCTTTTCACTATGTAGAAAAGTAAACATTTCTCTTTGTAAAACTATCTTTGTTTCTTAACTTCTATTACTTTGGACTCGGTGTTCTCAGGGTTCAAATCTTAGCCTCCCTATGATTTTTATTTTCCAGATTTGGACATGTTCACCTACCTGCTGGATGTAACTATCTCAACCATCCTCTTCATTTGCTACATCAGAGCTCCTTTCCACTTTTACATGTCAGCCGTAAATTGTCTCCTGCCTCAAAATTAAAGAATCCAAATGAAGTCAAGCAGCAGCAACTGAGTGCTGGTCTCACCTAGGGCATGAAAGATGCAAATGTACATTTGCTCTTTTAGAGGGTGCTCTCCTGTGCTTTCCATCTCCTTTTCCCATTTACATATTTTTGACATATTTTTACATATTTTTGACAATATCTTTGACATTGGCACTGATTTCATTTTGGGGGTTATCTGTTCAATACCAGATTATGAACCTCTATCTATCATTGCCTTCCAAGAATTCTAGACTTGATTTTCTGTAAGGGAAAAATAAGTCTGAATCGATTAGTGTTAGTGCTACAAACATGACCTCCTATTGAACAAATTTGTATTTTATTTTTAAATTTTTGCTGAGATTTGATTTATTTTCATTTTACGTATACAAGAGATTTACTTGCTTATATGTAAATGTACCAGGTGCATGCCTGCGACACAAAGAAGCCATAAGAAAGCCATCATATGTCCTCGAACTGGACTTAAAGATGATTGTTAGTCTCCATGTAGGTTCTGGGAACTAAACATGAGTCCCCTGGAAAAGCAGTGAGTGCTCTCAGCTGCCAAGCCCTCTTTCCTAAAACAAATTTGTGTTATCTAATACCTTTTTGAAACAGAAAAATGTAGAAGTCTAATTCTCATAAAGGTAAACATTGCATAATTCAGTCATTCTATCATTGCTACCAGGACTGTTTAAGGTTCTGGCTGCTACCCAGGCCATTTCTAAGAGACTCTGAAGACATGGAATGCTAGGGAGCTGCCTCTGCCAAGAAAAGAACATGTTGACTCTTAATGCTTGATGGGATCATTTTATAGCCATTCAATTCCATTTTTGTGTTCTGCATTATTCTCTGGCTATCACCACAAATAATTTAAATGTTGAAATAACATATGGATAATCCTTTCAGAACCACTTATAAAAATTAAAAGCACAATATAAGTTTATGATTTAATGCCGGTAGTTATCAGTTCTAATGATTTCAAAGATATACATTATATAGTAACTGATAATTTAGCCAAAGTATAGTTCATATAGTAAGAACAGAAAATACTACTTAATATCTTAGACACCAATACTCACATTATAATACTCATTTTGTAAGGATATATTTGGGGATATGTTTTTACCAGCAGATGTACCACCAGATTCCTAGTCATGCTACTGGACCAACATAGATGCATTTCAAGTTCTATACAAAAATTCAGAAATATATATTTAAATTTCTGTGGTATAGATGAATTATGTATACTTCAGTGTCTGCATTTTATGACAGGAAATTTGTAATTACTTCTAAGTAGAAACATTTTCAGTTTCTTCAAAATAAGAAAGAATTAAATTTAATTGTCATATTTTGCTTAAAACAAATAAAATAATTTAAAATGGATTATGCAATAAGTGCAGGTTTTCTTTAAAAGGAGTATAAATGATGGAAACAGAGGAGAAGATCGGCAGTGAAACTTGAAAATAAACTAAGCCAAATTCTTCCCCAACAACAGAGCGTGCTCATATTATTCCTTGCAAGCACCCAATAGAGAGGAATATCACACATCATCAAAGTATGTGGATTGAACACCCTGGACATTTAATAAATCCTGCTCTAATGCATCATAGAAAACATAAGCCACAAAATGGGAAGCATTGTAAAATCACATATTTTGTATGTCTATACTGTTATTGATATAAACATTTTCTGTATCACTTTTACATAGAGCCATCAAAGAGGGGATAGTAAGAAATACACCTCTAATGGTGTCTTTGAAAGCTAAACGAAAGTCTTTAAGCTAAACAGAGAGACATTTCGTATTGAGTAGATATGTTTCTAAGTAGAACCAAAAGAGATTATTTTGGTGTAACAAAACTGTCTTTGTTAAGCTATTCAGAACTGTTCATGATTGCAGTCCTAATATTAACATGTGTGCTTTTAATCTGTGTTGATATAAATGTTTAATATGAATATGGATAAAAAGGACATTCTACAGGAAATGTAAGTCTTATTAAAGCTACACAACAATTCAAATAGTTTGGTACTAGTGTCTGGTCAAATAATAAGTTATCATTTTCTGTTACAAAGGATTACCTTTAATCATTGGTGTTGTGAGAAAATTTACTGCTTTTATTAATATTATTTTTGACATGCCTGTCAATTCTTGACTAATTCTTAAGAAGTACATTACTCAAGAGCATGGTTTCTCAGACTAGAGTATGTACTTAGCTTTAAAATGAAAAATGCTAGTTTCAGGCATTACAATCTTTTCATAAAACTTTGCTACAAGAGTGATAGCGATGGAAGGAGAACAGAAAACAGTCACAAAAATATATAATTTCTTGCTAAATCACACTAGTTTCATTATATCAATGCCATTTTTAGTAAAATTTACTGATTTAGATCATAATTGATAAATGCCATTAAATATTGAGAAAACTTTTTTTCTCATGAAGATTAAAAGAATTGAGAAAGAAGGATAAACACAGTTTGATGAGGTAATGTCAATAGATACACATTGTACTATACAAACAAATAGGTCATGGTCCTATGTCATCTGAGGCACTGATTTCTTAAATTTGAAACCAGGGGATGGAACAAGTCTGTTTCACTTAAAATAAATGAATTATGTTTTCTTTAGTCTCCCTATTAAAAGTCTCACATTGTCTTCTAAGAAGTGTGATCTCATGAGATTTCATCCAAATACATCTAACAGTATACTAAAATTTAACAAAACTAGAATGAATAAACCTAATTCAGGTTCAGATCTATAGTCACCAATGATTATTAACTTTAGGTGTTTGTTCAACTTGATTAAGGAAGTGATAAAACATCTCTGGGAATGTCTGTGAAATTGTTTCTGTAGAGGGTTGGTGTATCAGACATTGAGATGAATAGACATATCCTCCCCCAATTTATGGGAGCTTAGAATTAAAAAGTTAAAATGAAAGAGACGTTTTCTCTGTTACTCTTTCTGGAAGCTGAGACTCTTTTCATCTTGGATATCAGAATTTCAGGACCTCTAACATTTGAACTCCAGAACATAGAGCCAGTACATGGCCTCCTGTGTTCACAGGCATTTTGATCTTGACTAAGAGTTAACCCATAAACTCTCCTTGTTATTTGGCCTTGAAACATGGGTACAGCCTCATTACCAGCATATTAATATCTCCATGCAATTGACCTAACATGAAAATTCCTAGCCTCAATAATTGTATTTGTCAACTCTATTAAAACAACATTTCCATTATTTACCTATCCATGTATATGTGTATATATGAATGCCTCTACCTATGTATGTATCATATCTAATTATCATCAATCTATCTATCATTATCTTACTATCTATCTATCTATCATCTATCCATCATATACCTATCTCTTCTTTTGAATCTGTCTTTCTGGAGAACTCTGACTTATACATTATCTATCTTTGGCAAACTGACATTTTAGCCTGATGCAAAATCATTTGAAAATGAGAGATTATATAATAACTCCCCGCTATACTTTGTAAATATTATTCAGCAAATAAGAGTACAGAGACCCTTCTTCCACTCTGATCTCTGTTGATTTGTGTGCATCTGATATTTTCTTGGTACCTTAGAAATAATGATTTGGTTAATTACTGAAGACTTTCTCAGTAATTAGATCATGATATTTGCTCCTGAAGAAATTCTGATTCAGTAGAATCTTATTCCATTATTCCATTTTTTTTTCTTATAAGACATACATTCAATAGATTCCTGGATCATTAATCAGCCCTAAGCTGATTGTACACTCTCATTAAATGTGAAAGTAACAAGACAAAATAATGAAAAGTTGATTTTAGTTATCTCCTCACATTACCATATATAAATTACAATATCAATTTCATAAGCCTTTATATGCCTTTTCTTTTCAGATTCCTTTCATGATATTTTTTCTTCAGATCATTGGGTTTGTCAGCAATTTGCAATGATATCCTTTAAATTGAAGTGAGTAGAAATATACATATACTAAAATACATAAATTAATTTTGAATTTGGTTGCATCTAATTATCTCAAGTAAGCAGGAGTGTCATTCTGAAACAAGTGAAGTCTTTTCACTGATATGACTTTAGTGTTTCTCCCAATGGTTTGTTTATGAAAGGCTTGTTCCCAATGGTGATGTAGTTTACATGGTAAAATCTCTAGGCTGGGTAGGGCCTATGATGGCTCTGTTGTTGTGGGTACTGTCCTTGGAAAGGATTTATATATTTCTGGTGGGATCCTTGTTAGTTCTTATCAAAGCAAGTTCTTGCAAAGGAGTGAGCTTGGCCTCATCCCTCTTCGGCTTCTTTACTTAGCATGAGCTCATCTGCACATGTTCCTGCCATGATCACGTCTCTCACACTGGTTGAAGATCTGGAGCTAATTATGGACATTTATGAGAATGAGGATAAATATCTCATTCATAAAGCAGTAAGATTTGTTGCTGTAAGTCAGAAACGATGTATATTTTCTTGAAAATTATAGTATGTGAGTTTTTAACATCTGGTTGAAACCACCAAATTAGATTCATCTATACTTTTAACAACTTACCTCATATTAATATGTCTTTACTGTTTTTTATTAAGGTTTTCTTCCACTTTCCCAGAATGATGCACCTGACCTGTGCACTTGATTAATAATAAACCTCATCTCAGACATTTATTGCTACTAAATTTCTCTTATAGAGAAGCAGTAATTATATCTTCACCACAATCATAGACTGAATTCTGAGAATTTTATTGTGTCCAGAAAGCATTTTCACAGAAGCAACAGCTACTGGTGTCTTAGAGTAAGTGCATATAGTTCAACCAAAGTAATCATTTTCTGTGATGTACTTTTTATTTTCTTTTTTCATGCAATATCATTATTGTGAATTTGGTTAGGGCAATAGTGTTAAAATGGAGGGATATAAATGAAGCTCTCCATATAAGAGGAAAATTCTTCTGCTCTAGAATACAATGTTCATAGACATTGTGATTCATCTAAAATCATTTAATATGCTGTTATGAGGATGATTTGGTTCATTTCACTCTTTCCTAAGTGGCTTAAAACCAAACCACAGAACTCTAAAATGGTAAATCCATCATCCAAACCTGAATATCCATGTTTGTTTTACAGCTTCTAATAATTGGGACACTGAATCTAATTCTTGCTACACAATATCAGAGAAGCTATTAGTCACTCCAAAATTCATTTGTACCATCTCTGAGTAGAAAAATAAAATATAATTTCCAGAATGACTGAGAAAGTACAGTCAATTTTAATAATTCAGGCAATTATTTGATGTGTAAAATATATATACAGCTAGTTATTTTCAGTCCCATAGATTTCTTAAGTGGAAATGTGATTCCTTAGTGAAAGTTCCTATTTTGATCTCTAGATCTGCGAAGTCAGTAAAAATAGTGAAAATATTGCTGAATTCTAGCTGTTTCCATGGTTACTGTGGATATCACCTGAGATAATCATACAAATAGGTCTAATCATTGGTAAAGTATTTGAAATCACATTGTCGACACAATTATATGGTGAGTATTTTATGAAAGATATCGTGTCATTAGAAAAGATAAAACATTGTAGAAAAGGAAATGTGGTCAAAGTCTTCCACCCATATTTGTGCAGCAGTAAAAACGGAACTAACTTAGAAAGTTATATTTGAGGTAGAAAAGCACAAGTTTCTTAAAAAATACAAGTTAATTGCAGATGTTTTCTGGGATGGGTGTCATAGGAGAAAAGGAAAGTGAGCAAAAGAGAAGAAATTAAATTAAATAACTGTAATTTCATTCAGAGATAGGAAAAACAAATGTAATCAGCACCTTCAGCTTTTGTGTGTCAAGATAATTTTATTTATGTTATACTGCCAGTCAAGGTTTTTGGGGCATCAGGTGCATAATTAAAAGAAGATTATAATATACTGCAATAGTTAACATCATAGACATCCATACAGACAATAATAAACAAAAGGATGAGGAGGATGGTGGAGAATATCTGGTCAATGGTCAAAGGGACTCTTTGCATTCATATTTAGCAGTCTAACCATCCTTTGTCCCTGGAAAGAGTATGTAATGCCTTCTGATCCATGGGGCTGGTATGGAGCCTGACATCGTAGCTGTCTTTTTGAAGCCCTCTCTGTCCCTGCTAGGAAACACAGATCAGGACAGGCCCACATATAAGGGTTCCTACTGGGGTTAAGATTTTCTGGCAGTTCTGGTGTATGATTTTCACTCCTTGCAACTCACTATGTTAGTGTGCTATCGTTATTGTGCTGCTATATTTCAAAAGAGCTTCAGTTGTCAAGGCTGTTATTTCTATAAAGGCATAAATGTGTTTCTCACAACTTGAGGTATTAACAAGGCTACTATCAAATAGCTGCAATGTTGTGAAACAAAATCAATTGTTCAAAGATGTTCCGGAATTGTCCAGAAACTGAACTGGAGAATGGATTTGTACATTCTACTATCTTCAGAAATGTCCTAGGTCATAATGAGAAAGTAAAGACTCTGTGCAGATGTAATTACAATGTCTCTGGCACATGAGCCAGGACAGATTGAGGATTTGAACTTTGAGAAGATGCGGTTATCCTTTAGGTAGTATATTACTTTGGACAGAAGAAAATGATTCGTAGCTGAACCTGGTGGAGCACATTTTTAATCCTAGCACTTGGGAGGCATAGACAGGCAAGACTCTGTGAGATCAAGGCCAATCTGGTCTATATAGGGTGTTCCTGGCCAACTGGGGCTACATAGTGATATCCTGCCTAAAAGAAAGATAATTGTAGTCTTCTCCAACCTTTCCTTTTCTATTTCAGTAATGGTAAACACACATCTTAATGCTGAAAGCTTAGGAAACTGGGAATTTCTTATGAGTTGCAGTCACATCGTTTTATAAGAAAACCTTTAAAATCTAAGAAATTTTTCTATGTTTTTATGAATTTCCCTTATGAAAAGCTTCACATTCCTTGATAACTTACTTGATTTTTATAAAAAGATGTTAGAGGTTTCAAATTCCTTCTAAACATATTCATCAAATGCATTGCTTCCTGTAATCATCCTGGGAGGAGCAAAGGCATACTAAAACACACACATGTGCCTGATTTTTGACTATCAGACTACTGAAAATAATGAGCCCCAAGGAAGTTAAAATTTAGTTAAGGATCTCATGATGAGTGAAGAAAAAGGCTTAATTAAGTCTTGGGTGAGCTAGATGAGAAATTTATCTCTCAGGAAGAAATTTCCCACAGTTCTGGCAACTTGCTAGACCACCTTGCAGGACAGACCAAACCTGAGACAATGATAGGTCAGTGATAGATCACATCACACCGTGATCAGGAATGCTTAACTCAGATCGTTCTTGCTTCAATTTAAACTGTGACTTCATATCAGGACCTGAAATATGAAGAAAGTCTTCGAAAGTATTTTAGAAAGTGAACACTTGCAATGGGACACCAAGTTACCATGTGATCTGGGTGTCATCTGGAACAGAAACCATAAAGTTGGATAGATACTTAGCAGTAATCTATCATTAGAATAAAGTATTATACGTAGATCAGCCTTGAGCAGACCCTAAAAGGATGTGTGGTGTCTGAGGGTATGTTCTATGAGTAAGTGAAGCCTGGAAACTAGTTTGGGAGGCTAGTCTAGAAATAGTTTTGGCATATTATGCAAGCACCATCCAGTAGTGGCTAGTTGAAGCATTATTGGCCCTTTTGGCACAGATCTGAAGGACAATAGTGAATATCTTCATAGTGATGAGAACTTTGGTCAGTACATATGACCATTCATTTTTCTTGTCAGGAAAAATGGTCAGATGTACAATTTTATGATGATTTCATGGCTTCACTAGTGAATTATACCTAATTCACTAGGTATAATTAGGAAACAAAAGAGAATGATATTTGGAAAGTGAATCTGTACTTCCAAATGAACAAAGGATGTAAAGATACTTGTGTTCCATGTAAATGTTCTTCAAATTGTGACATCAACAAAAGGACAGTTTGGCAATCAAGTAAATAGGATGAGCTAATCTACGAGTAATAATGAACCTCTTTGCTCTGCCATCCTTCTCAACGCTCAATACCTTATTTGCAATATTACCAAGATAACAGAGATGGGGACCATGGTTGGGTTCAACCACATGGGCTTCCTCTAACCAAGGCTGACCTTGATACAGCTGTTTCTGAGTGTCAAACTTGCCTGTAGCTGACACTAAAATTACACGACATTTCCATTGGAATACTTCCTTTGTAGAAAGGTTTGCTTCAGTGTCAGGGAGTCTTCCTCGGTTCTTGGTGGGCTTAAATCAGGAGCTAGAATGCCAAATGGTCACAGTTATCAAACCTTCCCTGAACCAGTGATCTCCAAGTTTATTGCCTCATGCCCAAGTAGAATAAGTCAATACAGATAAACAAATACAGCAAATGTAAGGAAAAGTCAGAAAAGAATTTCTGAATGTGAGAGGGGCTTCAAAGAATACCATCATGCTGCCGTGCGAAGCTGTCATTTATGGGGTTTATGGATGGACCTGGATGGAAACTCTGTTAATGTCTACTGGGATTGTGTTGGGTATAATGCAGGGTGGGCCTGGGTTCAAGTCCCTGTTTGCGCACCAATATGTTGGGGGAATCCCAACACTCAGGGCCAGCCCTCCGGGGACCAGAGTGTCTCCCCTATAGTGGGGGGGCGAGTAGGCACAGAGTCAGCACACATACTCCAGGAGCTGAACCGGAAGCCAGAAGAGGTGGTCTGCTCCAAACTTATTTATTCAAGAAAGAACAGAGTCTTATGGGTCTTGTTAGCCAATCGCCTTATGGGGTGGAGTCTTATAGGTCTTGTTAGCCAATAGCCTTATGGGGTGGGGTCCCGGCCCCAGCCAATCACAGTTTGTTCCCAGGTGGCTCAGGTTCCTTCCAGGTGCTGGGCACAAACTGGCTCCACAACCAACCGGTGTAGAGCACCACACCCACGAGAGCCATTCCTTCCTTCCTCCTGCCTGGTGGCCTAGCTAGACCCACCCTGCATTATACCCAAAAGGATTGGCTGTTTTTCTGAGGCCATTTGAAGCCAATATGAGTCCACATGCCCTACGAAGATTTCTTTGGCACAGCTCAATTGCTGTTTATTCATTCATTCAGGAAGCAGGTCATATATACTATATGAACAACTCATAACCTACCATGCACCCTGCTCATACAGACTAAGGAAAAATAGCCTCTGTCTTAGGTCATGGTGGGTGTCTCCAGAAGTCTGGTTAGGTTTTGAATCAGTGTATGGTACATAATACTGTTTCTCCTATACTTAGGAATAAAGAGTTGGAAAAGGAAACTCACCATCACTCTTAGTAACACAGTAGAAAAATCTTTGCCTCCTGTTCCCACATCCCTATGCTATGCTGACATAGAAGTCTTGATTTCAGAGGAATTACCCCAGGGTCAGGAGGTACAATAAACATTGCATTCAACAAGAAGCTAAGACTCCTTCCTGACCATATTGGTTTCTGAACTTCCTTGTTTAAGTTCAGAAAGAATGTGCAGTATCAGCAGAAATTACAGATTACCAAGGAGAAATCTGACCACTACTCCACAATGCATATAAGGATATCTGAGTTCAGGTGATACTTTAAGGTGTCTCTTGGTATTACTGTGTTCAGTGGCCATAGTTAAAGAATCAAGACATGCTGAGGAGCTTGCTGAAAGTAGAGGGAATATGGAATAAGTAATTGAAGAAGGTAGTTTATGATGATCTGAAGCCATGTGACCAGATTCAGGAACTAGGATTAAAACTGACAGGAGTGTTTCTGTCATATTTTATCAAGAATTTATGCATTCATACACATAAGTTCATTAGACATTTTTTGTTTCCTTTATTTCTTTGCAATGTAATATGACATTAATTAAGATAATAGCCGTTAAATGTTGTTCCATATATATTATCATAATTAGCTTATAATGTATTAAAGGACAATGCTTTCTTAAATAACTTCACCTTTTATTCTAAGAGAATAATGAGTTTAGAATTATAAATAATAATTCTATTATGTTAAACTGAATTATGAGCTTGTTAATGCCTTGATTCAAGAATTAACCATAAAATAGGAGAATATGTGGTGTGGGGAGGCAGTCAAGTTGACAAAGGATGGACTTCTGATGGTTAAATGTGAGTACCAATTTGATTGGATCTGTTACAGAGTGTGAGACTTGATCTGTCAGGGTTTTTTCAGAAAAGATTAACTGTGACTCCTTCTGGCAACACCTTCTGGCAATATCCCAACTATAAGAAGTCTTTATGAAAAACAGTGTTACTTTGCCTGCCTACCTTCAAGAAGGGCAGGTGAGTGCATCTACTCTGTTCCTGCTGCTATAGAAGCAATAAAGGTTCATTAAAGGATGCTTCTTGCTCAAGAGAATAGAAGCTCTGCCTTGAGTGGAGGCCAAGATTCCAATTGGACTGAGTCAAGGGTCTAAACAAGATGCTACCCCTAAAATATTGAGTTCACCTTAAACCATGCTATAGTTATAAGTGAAATATTTGTTCTTTGATGAAATAATGTACTTATGTTTAGCACAATACCTGTTAAGACTATAGATATGCAGGTTCACAAGTCTGTCTGATTTTCTGAACCGTTCAGAAAAGTGGAAACTCTTTTCATCTTTTTGTCTCTTTTCTAATCATGCTTGATCTAAAAGTTTGCAAATCCTGCAACATTTTGGGTTTCCTTCCTCACCATGTGGTTGCAAGTCTGCCATGTATTTGACTTCACTGTTACTGAAAACATGACATTTTTTTCCTTCTCTCCTCCGTTCTTTTCTTTCAGGCAGCTGCTGAGATTTACAGCTTTCCTGCCTGAGGGTTTTATTTTAACTCTAGTGAAATTATCTTCACACTTCCCTCTGAATCTATCCATAAATTATTTTATTAATGAGACTAAAATCCACAAGGGAGGCCCATGATATCTCCTGTACCACTGCCCTTTGCTAACACCGGAACGATTTTTTTTTTAAAGCATTCCATCACAAACTAAATGCTAGTGTCTTGCCAGAAATCCTCTAGTCCTTGAGGACCAGGTGAGGACAGACTGATAAAGCATCAAGTTTCATGTTCTAAGAAGCTAATGGGTTCTCAGCCTCACCAATGTGTTTAGATAATTGGGCTACCCAGTTTGTATGATGTAAGCAATCTAATAAATCCCCTTTCCTAATGTATTGTCATTCTATCAATATTGTTCTTCTAGAGAACCATAACTAATAAAGAGAATCACTGGGCCTTTTTTATTTATTCATCCTACCAATGTGGTTCATTAAATAAATCTCCTTTCTCTGCCTTTTACTATTATTTGTCTCCTTAATTGGCCATTTGTAAGCAAGTACCCAAGCATAGGTTGTTAGGGCTTCAAGATTCAAGCTCTGACTCTAAAAATTAAGATAACAGTCTTATAGAATCCATGTTTATTGTATTTATTCTGTAATGTATTGTGAAGGAAAAGAGATAAACTTAACAGAATTTTTTAAAAGCAAACAATTTTCTTATGTTTCCTAGGTCAAATCTCTCTCATTAATGAATGAATGAAGTTTTTTCAAGGCAGATATAGGGATGGATTGGGGTGTTTTGCAGACAGGGAAAGGATGGCTATCCCATGAGGTATTTTCATTCCTATGGCCTTGGTTTCTTGGATAATGCTATTAAAATTAAAAGGCATCTCATAAGCCTAGTAATAAAATCATAAACAAGCAAGGGCAAATATTTCTTGTCAATGACAGGCAGCTGTTTATAAGTATGCCTTAACCCACAAATTGCTTTCTCTTAATTAATTAGTTTATATCTGCTATTTGCAGAGTACTCTGAAGATGAAAAGAATTATATAAATGTTAAAAAATTTTAATGGACTCAATTCTTTTCTCAGCGGCTGAGAGCTTGCCAGTTTCTTATATTTCTAGATTTCTAGATGAAGACAGAGTATGATATCTTAGAAATTTCTTCAGTACAGAAACTCCTGAGCCGTGGGTGCCCAGTCATCTAAACATGCTGCAAGTTTGAGACTAATCTCACCTTCCTCTGTATTTTGCTAAGGACAAAGTATCTCATAGAAAGTAGGAAAGAATGTGTTCAATGATAGAGTAAGTAAAAAAGTACTGTGAAGAGGAACAATGTTTATTTTGTCCGTCTTTCACCATTGCAAGTTAAGAGATCAGACCTCTCTCCTCCCTCTCTCTCCCAGGACACTCCCTGCAGAATCTCCAATTGTTAACAGCATTAACAATTCAACAGTAGGACACTGATTCTGATGTGGTGTTATGTGAGTTTTCTGTGTGTATCAGGAAGAGCTAATTAAATACCAAATGAACTCATTTGGATTTTGAACATTATTTAAACTGCACTCCCTTTTAGATGTTCTTTCCACAACAATACGAATCATCATTTCAATACAGAATTCTCGTCACATTTCATTAAATTCTGTAAATAATGACACGTTCATATTAGGATCATGAATAATTTTTAATATTTTTCAAATTCCAGAGAAGTTATTTTTGAAGTCTTAACACTTCACATTGATTCCCAAGATAGAACTAATTTCTGTTTTAAAGAAGTCTGGGGTTTGGCTCTAATAGGGGATTTTACTGAAAATATTAAAAATCATTATTTTCTCAATAAAAATTCTAGTTAAGAGTTAAAAATTGAAATCATGCCTTTAATTTATCAATCTCCCAAATGAAACATGTATTTTTGAAGTAACCAAGTAATAGATCCCATTTGAAAAGCATTCATACATGTAAAGAAAATTAAATATGTATATTTCTTAATCTCAACTCACAAAAATGAAACAGATGGGAAAAGAATTGATAATTTCATATACACTTGCAGTCTTTTTTCAACTGCTCAAAACATTTTTTCAATACTAGGACAGTGTATGTTGTCAAAAATGAATGGATATTAAGCAAATAGAATGTACTCCAAGGTGATACATGCTCTGTAATTTACTTTTCAAAGTTTGGAGCTGGGAAGGGACTTATGGCATGCTGTAAAAATAAATTGGAAGAGCAACCTAAAAGCTTCTGTTGATGTTCCATATTTCAGAGGAATATTTCATTCAATAACAGACAAATCCCTCAGAAATGATCTCTCACATTTTAGAAATAAAATAATGTTGAAATGTAAAGAAATAGAGCTACAGGATTCTAACTTTTTAAATTTATATCTATCAAGAGGAATCCTACATTATTCAGAATAAAGCTGAGCACGTAAAAAGTAATAAACACTTTGATGTTAGACAGCATTAGAGGATAGGGCCAGAAAAGTCAAAGTTTAATTCAGTTCCTTCTTCATGTTTAATAAGAAACTTAAGACAGAATTTTTGCTTATGCATGCATATAATTTTTAATTCTTAATTTATTTTATGTGCATGACTGTATTGCCTGTGTGTACCTATGTTGTGCAATGCCTGTGGAGGTCAGAAGAGAGTGTTGGACCCCCTGGAACTGGAGTTATGGGTGGTTGTGGGAATCAAACCTGAATTCTCTGCAGCAACAGTCAGTGTTCTTAACCACTGAGCCATTTCTCCAGTCCGATTTTCAATTTTTGACAAGTCATTATGACTCGACACAGTGCAGTGGCTTTATTCCTGGAGGCAGAGGTAGTTGGATCTCTACAATTTTGAGGTTAGCCTGTTCTACATATTGAGTTTCAGGCCAGCTGTGGCTACATAGTGGGGCCTTGTTGAGAGAGAGAGGAGAGAGAGAGAGAGGGAGAGGGGAGAGAGAGAGAAGTTTTCTTAAGTGCTAATACTACTGGCTGTTAAGAACATGGGATCAGGAATATGAGTGACAGATTTTTACCTGTGTCATCAAAACTGACTTGTTAGAACAACTAGAAATATTCTAACACTTTATCTTCATTTGTGAAACAATCTAAATCTATAAACTTGAAAATAAATTCTAAAAAAGTAATATCTGTCTAGTACTTAGTTCATGCCTACTATGTTGAAACGGAAGAAAGCAATGCTATTCACTGCTCCTTAAAGGAAAGCCAGAAGGCTGTATTAAATAAGAAAATAGAGAAGAATTAACCTGCCAAGAATCCCATGCTTAGAAGAGACTCTCTGCTCCTCCCAGAAGCAGAAGGACATTTGGAGACAAAAATTAGGCATATATATTATATGCCTGTAGCACCTAATTTTTGCACACAATATAACTATGTACAATAAATTGGGTGGAGAGAAGTAAAGGGAGGTGCAGATAAGGAAGGGGATCTATATACTAACAAATTATGAAATAGCATGAAAATAATATGAAAAATAGCAAAAGTATGAAAATAGCAAAAATTCAGTTAAAAGAAAATAGAAACTGTAATCAGGCTTTACAAGATCAATAACATTTGCAACGTTCAAATTCTTGGGCAAGTTATTAAATATATCTGTGCTTCTGTCTTTCAATATGTAAAATCAAAGTTCTCATTTTTATTAGTCCATGAGTGAGTTATACTGATACACACAATTACTTTAAGATATCCTTACAATTACTAAACTATGACTGAAGTAAGTTATTTAATACTAAATGTCAGAAAACTTAGTGTTAATAAATACAGCATGATAATTTAAGATATTTAAAAATGAATATTTTTAAAAATTTACTTATTTATTTATTTGAGAGGATCTCTTACCTAGCCTTCCTGGAAGTCACATAGAGGTCTACCTGCCTATTCCTCCAGGGGGCTGAAATTAATGGCACTCACCATCATGCCTGCTAGATTTTATTCTTGTATAATTTGTTCACTAAAATAGTAATGTTGCACTCCAGTTGAGACATTGCATTTACATTATTAAGTAATCACTTGAATACATAGTGCTTTAGGCAGAGTTATCTACTAAAATTTAGAAGAAATGATGCCGTAGTAAAAATAAAAAATGAATATACTGAGAGACAGATGAAAATTGAAGCTTGAGATTTACATAACACAGCTTAGAAGGGTGAGAGAGAGAGAGTAAAATGTGAAATTGTTAATTATAATTTAAAGTGTGGCTTTTTAGGAGAATTCTTTTGAATCTTAGGTCAGTTGCCATTGTATTTCTAAAAGTTCAACAGGCCATAGTAAACACAGCCTAAATGTGGATGCAGGTCTTAGAGAAAAAAACTTCATTTCTTTTCCAACATAATGGCATCTGTGTAGGTGAACCCACAGAAAACATACAAGGCTTGGCATGGAGTGAAAGACTGAGGACCTAGGAGAGATGGGGACCTCTGAAATTCAAGAAATTAAGATGGTGACATAAAATTACAGCAGAAAGTTTAAAGCTGCAGGCAATATGGAAATTTCTATGACTCTGGTTATACCTGTTTGTTGTTAACAGAGATGTAAGTTTAAAATATATTTATTTGTATTTATGAATACGAATGTTTTGCCTGCATGTATGCTAAGTGCACCTATGCATGCAAAGTTCCCGGAGGCCAGAAGAAGGCACTGGATTCCCTGAACTGGAGTTATGGATTGTTGCTCAGCCCTATGGGGGATCTAGGAACTGAATGCAGGTCTTCTCCAGGAGCATCCAGTGTCCTTTACTGCTGAGCCATGGTGCCAGCTCTGAAGATGTAACTTTTGTGAGGCCAATGGATTCTATTTATTCTCAAGATAGGTAACTCTTTTTTAAAATTTAATCCATTCCCCCCAACTCCCACCAGACCACATGTATTCCATCATACATATTAAGTCCTATCCAGTCAAGCCTTTGTCCCCAGATGTCATTTAGTGCAAATTCATCCGTTGAAGTCTGGTCAGACTATCTAGAGATTGTAAGTAAGGTATACACTCCTTGTTCCAGCAGTAATCAGTCTCCAACAGTTCAAATTCTAGGTTTGTCCTGCCACAAATTTCTATTGCTCCACTCTGGGTCCTTGTCTAAGTTGAGTCGGTGTGAGTCCTGAGCTCAGTGCTACCACTGCCACGAGTTCACATGTGCAAGCTCTCAGTGGCCTGTCATCCTATACTTCCCTATGTTCATGAAACAGCCCTAGCTCTTCCAATCTTTCCACTTCTTCTGGAAAGATCCCTAAGTCATAGGTAGGTGAGGTTAAATACAGGAGTCCTTCTCAGGGTTACACACTTATTAGTATATAATAAGAGACGTATCAGGTCTCTTATTATATAAAACTTGGACAATTGTGACAATTATGGCCTTCTGTGTGCATAGAATTGTGTTATTTAAGGAAGCTCCACTGTTGAGAATTGAGGGAATCTACCATATGATCCCGTTAGAACAGTCCTTGGCATACACCCACATGAATCGTCCTATTGTGTTGGGCATAATGTAAGGTGGGCCTAGCCAGGCCACCTGCTAGGAGGAATAGAGGAATGGTTCCTGTGGGTATGGCATTCTGCTCTGGCTAGTTGTGAGACCAACATCTGGAAAGTACCTGCCTACCTGGGGACAAACTTACCATTGGCTGTATTTGGGACCCCAACCCCTAAGGTCATTGACTATCCAGACCTATAAGAGCGTGTGCACCTATTCAATAAACGAGCTTGCAGTACCACGTGCTTGGGCTGCTTCCGGTCCAACTCCCGGAGTCTGTGGCTTGACTTTGCATCGTCTCACCCCCAACCCCTCGGGCTGGTCCCAAGTGGTGAGACACGATGGAAACTGACACAACTATACTATTGTAAAGATACCTGTACATGCACGCTTATTCCTGCTCTCTTCACAATACCTAAGAAATGGAAACAACCTTAATGTTCCTAAGCTGACGGATGGATATTGGAAATGTGGGACATTCACACAATGGACTACTATGCAGCATTTAGAAAGAATGAAATAATGAAATTTTCAGGTAAATGAACAGAGCCAGAGAGTGTTAGACTAAGTGAAATGACACAAATGCAGAAAAGCAAGCGACATATGTCCTCTGTCATTTTCAAACTGTAGCACCAATCCCCTGCTTGTGAGTATATATTCTGATAACACTAGGAATCAGGGGTAGAGAAAGGTCACATGGAGGTAAAAGAAAAGAAAGAACCCCCAAAAGGGGGATAGTAGATAAAGGATATTACTGGGGGAGGGGAGGAGTGGGAGTGTTTGACAGGGAGGAGAAGAGGGAGCTACATGTAGGGGTCAAAGTGTGTGGGGGAGGGAAGCCAGGGGGAGGAGGGAGGGAGGCATGCGGTATTGGAGGAGGGTGGGGATAATGTAGGTGCGGGGATTGGGAAGGGAAGAGCAAGGTCAGACAGGAGTACAAAGAGCAGAGGTGAATGAATCTTGGAGGCCCAGGGAACCCAGAGGGAACGTGATGCCTCTGAAACTGCCTGAGAAATGCATAGTGCGCAGACATCATTACATTTATATAACAGAGGATGTTTGGCAAGAAACAGTGTCAGAAAGAAGGTATCTTTCTTTGTGTCTTTGGTGAGAGTGGTCCAAGAGACTCCCCAGATAATTTAGGTTACTCTCAAATTTATTGCATATCTCCTGAAACTAGAATATAAAGCTCTACTGTCAAAGACAGGACATACTTTGGATACAGAACTCAGAGCAACGGAGCAGGAACTGACCTGGAATTCTTCTACCTGAAGTTTAGCTCCCATAATGCTAGATGACAACATGCAAACTGCTAATGGGGATCATCAATCAATGGTCCAATTCAATCCTAAATTCTAATAACTGTAACAACCAGCACAGCACGCTACCTCTATCGGCACAGTAGTACTTTCATATTGGGGTTTATACATAGCTACCTAATTGCAGTATAACCCTCTCAGTGAGAGTGAACTCCTGGGTGGTACTGTAGACTCAGTCAAAAACATGGGATTGGAAGGGGCATGGATCCTAGAGAAAACCATATTTCTGTCACATTTCTAGAGAAATGAAATTGCTTACCCTATGCTAAATAAGGATCCTTATATGTATAGACAAACATACAGGATACCACTCATCATAGAAGCATCATTTTGCAACAGATGGAGACTTCAGCAGAATTCTATAACTGGTCAGTCACAGGGAATACATGACTTAGAGATGCCAAGTCCTGGGTGACACATCTACAGCTGAACCTTTATACCTAAGGCTCATGGAACACAGCAGAATGAGCCACACAGAGAAAACTAAAGCATGCCACAACTTCTACCAGTGACGTTTCTTTGACTCTTAAATGAATTTGGCCTGCAGTCTTCTCTTTCAGTTTCTCTAATATTATGTGTCAGAAAAGTTTTCTCTTTCATTTTCATCATTATTTTATCCTGAGAGTAATTACAGTACATGTGTATTTGAAGGTTTCCTATTTGTATAACAAAGTTATTTTCATTAAAATTAAGAAATAGAACCATTTCCCTTAACTCTAATTCTATAATACTTTTTTTGATTATTAAATGTCTTTGTAGAATAGAAAAAATGTAGGATAGGTGATGAGTAGATAAGTCTGTAGGTAGATAAATTGGTACATAACTCATAGAAGATTAGGAGATAATAGATTGATGATGGCTCTCTAAGAATGGAGTCAAATTGTAGTTAAACCAGTCTGCATGATGTAAAACGAGGGACAAAAGTGTTGGGGACTATGAAAGTCAATTTGACAGACTGGGAAGTTCTGGTGATAAGAGACATGGAGCACTGAAGACAGGAAGGAAACTAATTCTCTTTTTCTCTTTTTCCCGTGTGGTACTTCAGTAGTCTTTAAGACAAGTCAGCCCACCTTCACACACATCTGTGTGCACATATACAAAAGCCTGTTTCATTGGTTCTTTAAATGACATATCTTTAAAAAAAATATTCTCCCACATCCCATATATGATAACAAGAATCTTGAAATGATAGCAGACAAACTTTTACATTTTCTTCCTTCCTAAGGTTGAACCAAATACTGATTTTTATCATAGTCACAGTACTAGTTTTATGCACAGTCGCATCACATAATTACTAATGGTTGAGACCATTTTGAATAACCTTTCATCTGTCCAGAATCATGAAACTGGAATTAAGAACCAGTGTGTGAATGCTCTCTTCTGGTCACCCACCACTGGTTTCTCAGTGATCAAGGGAGAAGTTACTTAATCATTTCAGGAGCACTAAAAGTCTCCAGAGACTTTGCCTAAATGCACGTATTTGTTTTGATCAAGAAACTCTGAGTTTATAATGAATCTAAATCTCCTCTTGAAATCGTAATTATGGTGGCTGCTAATCATGCATAAATAATAACATAAAGAGGACGAACACACTGCATCTGAATCTATATATAAGATACCTAGAATCCATGGGTACTGAAGTGATGGTTTGCTTAGTGGACTCTAGAGACTGGTGTGAGCAAGACATAATAACTGATGAAAAATTAGTGCTAGTTGACAATTAATGACTGTTGTAAATAAGTTATCATATGCATGTACTTCTTGAAATAATGATGCAAATCTTTAAAACACTAATCTTATTTTAATTTATGCTTCTTACTCTCCTCTCCTCTCCCCCCTGCACATTGTAATGAAATACTTGAATTTTTACCTCTTACTTATTCTTTCACTGAATAATGAGTACTATTTAAGCCCTGGCAGTAGATTTATAGATCCTAAGAGAAACTTTCATTTTCTTTTCATAACTTGGCAGTTTGAGACATCTGGCATGCTTCCTTCAATCCATTAATAATTTACAAACATTTTACTACTTGTGAGTAAAACACAGAGAATGAAGTTAGAATCCATTTCACAAGATGGATCACATATCTGACACTGATATTGAATCTAGGACCTGTGACTAGAAAGGTCACAGGAAAGAGGGAAGATCTTAATACTATTATTCTGCTAAATGGACCTTGTATTAAACTGACATGTATTGGTATTAAACTGACATGTATTGACTTAATGTTATAGCCACACATTAATGCATCTCTCAACTCTCACCAGAGAAGATTCCTTATACAACAGATGGTAGTTAATACAGATACCAGTAACTGACCATCATGTACAGAATAAGAAGTTGTAGATTGTTTATTTGTGAATATGACACCTATATGAAACTTCTGCTTCCTAAGGCTCAGGGATCATGGCAGAAGAAAAGAGGGATTTTAAGAGCTAGAAGAGGTAGATGAGTACAAGGAAACATTGTTTTTAAGACATCTGGGCAGTTGGTCATTTGAACTCACAACAATGGTGACAGCAAGATTCATTCAAATTCAAGAAGACAGATTACAGGATGGAAGTAAGAAGGTGGGTAGGAGGCCCCAACTGCAGCTAAGGAACAGCGGCATCCAGTGGCTGCTGAGCAGGGGAGAGTCAGTTTCCTTTCCAGATGACACACTGGATAGATTGACATGTCTTCTGAGGATGGACCCACACCAAAGTACATTTGGGGATATAGGCCTGTCCATATATAATTAAGTTCTTTCATGGCAGATTTCATGTTGTTTCAACTTTAGGATCTAGAAAATCTTTAGCTAACTCCCGATGCCTATAGCTACTAATTTTTATGTATTTTTTTTTACAGTTTTGGTTGTTCAACTAAATATAATTTTCCAATAAAGAATCTGAGAACAAATAATTGTCATTATTTGATAACCCCCTTTATAAAAAGTTACTTGTTTTCATAATTTGGATGTGACCATTGCCCCACTTCTATTGCTATAGCAAATTATATCAGACTTGGAAATTTACAAAAGGGGAGGAGTTTTGTTGTTTGTTTAATTTTGGAGGCTACAAAACCAAACAGTATATTTTTTGTTATGGAGAGAGAACCTGGCAGCACCCTCTCATAGTAGGACTGTGTGCAAAAGACTTAGGTGTGGACAAGCCAGGAAGCCAGTGTGAGATGCTGGCAACTCTGGCCTATGTGAATTCATATTAATAAATTCTTGATGTCCACCTTTTGACCTAAATTCTCTGCAACTGACACTTCCTCTTAAAGTTCCCCTTATCTCTAGTCGCTGTCCTACTTGAAGATATGGCTTCCAAAAGACAAAATATTAGCCAATGGGCTTAAAGTTTCTCTAAATAATGGATTTCCAACTTGCCTCCCAAGGTTTACATGTTTCAGAATAAAAAATAAATTAGTTTCCTCCCTAATTTTCCCAGTCTTAACTTGTTCCAGTAACACTCAAAAGTCCATTTGCAACTCACCTGTTTAAGGCAAACTCTTTCAAATGTTAATCCCTATGAAATAAAGAGTCCAACAGTTCCTTGTATGTTTAGGAGAGTGAAAGTGAGGGACGGTAAGAGTCATGTATATGTGTATGGTGTACCTCACATTTCTATGTGGGTTTATGTACTTGTACACAAACAGAGTGCAGAGAATATTATTAGGTGCTCTGCTCTATCTCTCTGCCTTATTTTATGCTGGGTTCTCATTGAATGTAGAGTAGGAAATCCCAGGAATCTTCCTGTCTTTCCTCCCTGATGGTGCTAGGGTACAGGCCTGTAAGTAATCCAGTTTCTTTTGCACTGGTCTTAAATCGTGTTTGTGCACGATTCTGACCCACTGATCTATCTTCTCACTGTCAAAATTTTAAATTGCTATGATTCAGTAGAAAGATAGGTACAGGATAAACATACATATTCCAAAGGGGAGAAATACAGAAGTCAAAAGTTGTAAGTTGTCCAAACACTGCAACAATCAATCAAAGCAGACATTAAATCTTAAAGCTCCATATCTAATGTTCTAAAAACACTGTGGTGTGTTGTGGGTGCCTTAGAGCCTGAGTAGCCCTATCTGTATGTTTTGCATCCCTATTATATGGAGCTGACTTTTCATACTCCTCCCAACTTCCCTGGAAAGTATGAAAAGTTCCTATTTGCTCAACCTTCCTTAGGTCCCAGTTGGAACTCAGTTTCCATAACTCCATAAGTAAACTCTCCACATGAAGAATTCTACAAAGCCCAAATCCTGTGGCGAATCTTTACCTGCCTCCGGATTCCTTTCTTCACATGACTCCAGAATTCTTGTGTTCTGTGTGCAGAACCAATACCCCATGGTTGCCAATGGAGTCTAATTCTAGAACAAGTGTACTAAGCCCACTTAAACCATAGCTGTTATAATCACAACATGGGGAAAAGAATCCCAAAATAATAATGGGTAGTATTCACGCCCCTTAAACACATTACCCTAGGAGACTTGTGTTAAGGATACTGACCTGTAAGACCTCTGGGCTTATAATTGGAGAAGTCACTTCATAAGTATCTAGGCTAATTCCTGATGCTAAGTACTTGGCTTCTTCATTTTTTAAATGCACGCATTGTCTTTAACAAGAAATCCCTCTTTTTCAACTTTACACGCTTGATCATCCTATTTGATCCATATAATCTTGTATTCCATTTTTTGTGATACTGTGAATTTTCCAAATCTTCACATTCTGCTTCCTTGAATTACACTGCAAAACTGACTGAAAGTGGCCAATATTATTCCAAATATAGCCTCAATGTGTTCTACTCCCTAAACTCTGAGTACATAGGCAAATTTCAGCAAAATACTTGAATTTTCAATGACATTTTAATTTCCATCTGGAAATTACTCCTTATTTTCCTGTGCCCTCATCAGCATCACTTACCATGTTTTACTTACATTTATTTCACATTTTTCTAACCTATCTCTATGAAATTTTCAAGTCTCTTTTTTCCTATTCCAAAGCTTCTTAAAATGTACAGCTACAGTAAGGGAATCTTTTTTTTTCCCTCGTTGACATGTGACCAGAGAAGCTAAAAAGTTCTTCAGAAATGAACTGATTGAGGCACAATTGTATTATGAAGCAATAGAAACTTTGAATTTCAATTGTCAACTACCCTGTGCTGCTGTCCTCAATAAAATTATGATTGTGAGTCAAACAAGGCCCTCCTAAGCCAAATGGGTGCAGGAGTGTGCACTTTAAAGTATTACAAATAGGAAGTATATGACTTACACTGTCAACAATGGCACATATCATCTGGGTGTCATCCATTGCCAGATGCTCAGCCTGTACAAGCAGACAGACACATTACAGGAAGGAGTTATAAAGTGAGGATATAAGAATGTCCTTTGAAATCTTAGAAATGAGTAAAGCATGGAAATGGGTTATGAGTATTATTTATTTTCACTTATATATTCATGTGTATGATTATTAGAAACAGGTACATAATGTACCTTCTCAGTCATCAAAAAGATCACTAGTTGAAATATTACAGACTGTAACAGAGTTATCTCTGCTCTTATAGCTAGTTTGGGAAGATTGCCTCCAAGAAATCAAGATTGGATAGCGCTATTTAACTCCATTTTCAAAAAAGTCAGCATGAAGTTTGAAGGGTATTTGACTGACTTTTTAACCACAACTTTGCTAGTTTTCACCACAGTGGACTGCACTGTGTTTACGTGTGTCATTCCTACATTTCTGGAAAAGGCTAGGAAGAAAGTAAAATAAAGGTTATTTTCTCTTTAAAGTTCAGATTAGGATATTATAATAAAAGGCAATATTCCTTTAATTTAAACAAGCCAAACAATTGCTGACCAAGTGCAAACCTGTTAATCTAGATAGCTGTCTTATCCTTCAGGGACGAGAGACTTCAAGAGTAAATGTGGTTCTCATAATGAATTTACCAGTAATGTGAATACTAATCACTTTCTCCCTGGAGACCATTTCTAGTGTAGGTATTATCATTGAAAAAGTACTTTAATTCAGACATGTCTAATTACACAATAGGTTAATTCTATTAACTACAAAGCCTCCAAAGGATTTTAACATTTTTGACTATTAAATAAGTTTAAGTGGTCTAACAAAATTGCTAATGATTGCTTTTCATTGAAAAGAAAGCAGAAACTATTTGATAAATCTGTTCTTCCTTTTGGAACATTGGGACAAAGGCTTTATTTTGTGGGCAACCATAATTTACTGCAATTACATTTAATGCATGGTGACAATGTTAATATTATATATAGTCTGTGTTTTTCCCAGTGATTTCTTCCTTGCCTATTATCATTCTCCTGGGTAGGCACAAAAAGCCTGCTATTAGTAATAACGCAAATAATAGTAGAAATAAATGGGATCCCTTATTCATAATTGCAAGTAAGACTTATTTGCATTGTTGATGAATTCTGAACAGTTTTCTTTTACTAGGAGCATCCTTTAGAGTAGATAAATAACGAAATTTCTAGGCTTATTGTGGGATTATTTGAATATTTTTTTTTGTTAGATGGCAGGCATAAGTCTAGACATATTGGAACAATTAGAATGGTTAAATGTCATTAATGGTACTTGTTTGAACTATCTCTGAGCACCTAATTGGCACTTATTATATGTAGGAGAACACTATATGAACACTATATGCATTTTTGCAGTAAAGTGAGATTATTGGTAAGGTTCCATTTTTTAAATTCAGTGTTTGTCATTTAATATTTAATGAGAATTCAGCATAGGGCAAGACACAAGAGAAAGTATGAATAAAAGAATGTGTTCTCTTAGAAAAAGTTTAGATTTTAAATGTGATGAACACACATATAATATTCCAAGGCTGGGAGGTAGAAAGTCAAGAATTTGAGGCTAGTCTGTGGTACAAGGAAAGTTATGGAAGTTATAGGTCAATCTTATCTATTTCAATCAAGACCTTTGGTAGAAGAAAGATTTACATAGATAATTGTGATGTAGGAACACTGGAATGTTCGAGTGATTTGTCTTTATCCTGGAGATTTGGCATTCATAACTGGCTCTCGTTTATTGAAAGAAATCAATCTAATCCAGGATAGAGCTACAGATACTCACTGTAAAGTTATCTGACAATGCTGTTGGAAAACAGGTTGGGCGAAAAAGAGAGAGCTTGCATGTAAAGTCCTGACTTCGGGCTACATGTAGAAGACAGTGGGAATTCTAAGGAATTGAAAGAATAAGGGTAAGTGGAAAACTTAAGAATCAGGAGAGTCAGAAAGAAACAAAAATGATGTAATACAAAATAAGCATATGATTGCAAGAACCACAAATAATTCTACAAAATTGATTCATGGTCACTATATTTAAAAGAATACAAAACAAATAAATATCAGGTATTCAAAGAAATAAAAAAAACTTTCAATAAAAAAATTGAAACTATGGAAGCATTTAATAATTTGAAGCATGACTTAGCTGCAAATTGAACACAGTAATATCTCTGGAATTAAAAAAAAAATCTCAGCTATTTGCATTTTATCTTCTCAAGAATCCCTTCAGTTCCTTGCCCCAAGTTTTTATAGGATTTTTTTGGTGTTTTTCTTAGTCATGTTTAGACTTTTCAGTTATTTGTATGTTCTGGAGATTAACCTTCTGTCAGACAAAAAGATGATAAATATGGTTTCCCTTTCCTATAGGTTTTCTTTACTTCTGAATGATTATGACTTTTGAAGTGTAGAAGCTTTTTAGTTTTATGAGATATCATTTGTCAATTGTTTGAGATTATTCCTGTGTTGTAAGTATTCTGTTGAAAAGGATCCATCATATTTCCTAATTTTTCTTCTATCATATTCAAGGTATCAGGTTTTAGGTTGAGGTTATTGATATCTTTGAATGAGGATTTGTGCATGTTGAGAGCAGGGATCTAGCTTCATTCATCAGCATGTGTCCTTGTTGACCAGGAGAATTTGTTGAATTATTTAACAGCTTGTCTTTATCCCAATGTGTGTTTTTGACTCCTTTGTCAAAAATCAGATGACTGTATATGTGTGGCTTTAAATCTGGGTCCTCAGTTGTGTTCCATTGAACAATGTATCTGTTTATATGCCAGTATCATATTGTCTATATTGTTATAGTTCTGTAGTATAATTTGAAGTCAGGGATGGTAACACCTTCAGCATTTACTTTATTGTTCATGATTGCTTTGTCAGCATAATACTAAAAATAGAAAAGCTCATAGCATTCCCACTAAGATCAGGAAAAAGACAAAGATGTCCACTTTCTCAATTTCTGTTCAATATAGTACTTAAAGTGGATATATTTGTCTTGTTCTTGAAGATGTCACCATCCCTGTTGGAAAGTGTCATATGGAAACAAACTATAGGAGTTTCTTTTAATAGATTCAAACATATAAAATGATTTTAAATGAGCCTACTATATAATAGGCATTCAATGGTAGCAATAGCTACCACAGGCTAATAACTGAAAAAGTCCAGTGTCAGAAATGCATTCCTTGTTTTGGAGTTATTGATCAGAGAGTTTAAATAGATCCTCAAACAATACTGGCAATTTTCATTGCATTTGGCTACCCACCAGAACTTTAGAGTAAGACCCTATTGATAAAGGCATACATACATGAGTCATAAAACAAACAAGGAAGAATCAAGGCAGAAGTCTTGAAGCTATATCACTGATGACTAGCTTCCATAGTATTAGAAGGGCTATGCATTTTCTTTGGAACAAAAATGTGATCATCAGCCTTACCCTGGTCTGACCACTGCCAGATTCTATAACAACTGGTTTGGCAAAATATGCCTACTGGTACAATAGTGACACTAATACTATGGGACTAACCAGCAGCTCTCTGTTTACACTTAAGGCCTGCTTCACAATGCTCCATACTGTTATGAGGGTCAGAAACTTCTAGCTAGACAGGTCACAGAACATAGCATGCAATGTAATACTATCATTTTGCTTGATATATATATAATACATAATATGAAACTGACTCATAATGACTTACTGTTATGACCATAAACTATTACACCTCTCAACTATCAACAGAGAAGGTGAATGAATAACACAGGTACCCACAAATAGTTAATGTGCAGAAAATAAAAGACTATAGAGAGTTCAGACCTAAATAGAACACCTGTATCACCCCATTTTCTTCAAAGGCTCAGGGACCTTCTGGAAGGGGGTGAAAGACTGCAAGAGCCAGTGTAGTGGATAAATACAAGGAAATTTTGTTGTCTGGATGCCACAGAGCATTCGCTCTTATCAACCCCAAGTGCTTATGACTACATGCACTAAGCCTGTGCAAACCCAGGGTGGACTGGGGAGGTGAGTAGGAAGCCCCATCCCTAGATGAGTGTTTTTTGGCAATTGATAGATGCTGGGAAAATGAAAGTCAGTATTCACCACTGCTATGCCACCTGATCAGTTTCTAAGGGATAGACCCAGACTTAGGAGCACTTGGAAAACATACATTCAACTTGATAGACTTAAAAATTATTTTTAAAGAGACAAAGAGTAATAGAGTACATGATGTGGGAGGTAAGAAAGCAGGGCTGAAGAGGAGTTAGAGCGATTCAAAATGATCAAATTAATTGTATGAAATTCTCAAATAAATAAAAATATTATCTGTGACTGATGATCATTCAATAATTACTTATGTTATAGAGCTTATTTCCATGATACCTTTATCTAACATTTGATGCCTAACAATTCAAAACATCTTTATCAGCACACAAGTCTTAAGACTTGGAAAGAATTAAATAAGAGTTACCCTGTCTTAAACTATTTTTGAAATTCACTAAATTATATGCTGTGGACAAGAATGTACAGAAGAAATAAAAATCTTTAAGAAGTATTGCAGTTGAATTCCTTGATGCTGCTTGAACAAAATGTGCTCAGATGTTTGGACAGAATCACTGTTGAGGCCAATATAGTACATGCTGCCCTTGAGGCCCAAGAAGGCTGTGCCATTTCAGTTATGTGGAATAACGGGCATTATGAAGAACACTCCTTTGGCATGATGTAATAAAGACGTCCTGGGAAACTCTCTTTCTTTCCCGCCCCTTCCCTCCCTTGTGCCTGTCATGCCTCTCATTTTTTTTTCTTTCTTGATGTTTTAGGTGTCCCTTAGAGGCAACATATAAATGGTATGTGATTAAGGGATAATGAAATTAAGGGGCTGAGCTCTTTGTGGAGACAAAATACATTAATTAAAAAAAAATATTTCCGAAGATATACCTTGATAAGTTTCTTACAGAAAAATATACCGATTGCTCCAAAAATAAAACGTAGGTACTTTAATGATTATCCTTAGTTTATAGCCTGCATGCATTTCTTTGCTTCTTGGACATTATTTCTCTTATTTCCGCAGTATTTATCTGCTAATATTACAGGTCTTTTAAATCCCAAGATAATATTGCAAAGACTTATGTTCCCCTAATGCAAATAACAAATAAATCAAAAGAACAATCCAAAACTTCCATTTAAAACTTTTGTTATCTTCTCAAAATATAATATCTTGTTAAAGATTATCAAATAATCTCAAAAGCAATTTCCACAGAGAACTTTCACAACTCCTTCTTGAGTAATACTATCATGGTTTGATAAATCATATGGAATCTTAAGGCTTGCAATTCAAGTGAGAAAAATCATTTCAATTTTATGTTTATAACAGATTGGACAATTTTGCATTACTTTACATTCATTCTCCATATTTCCTTAACTTTGTTTTGGGACATTTATCAGGGTATTTGGTACTTAAGCTGGGATCCACTGGGAGGTGTCCCAAAGCACAGGTCTCCGCTTTGAAAAATCTAAAATGAAAATTAACTCTTAAATGATTGTTCTGGGCTGTTTCCACCTAGGATTTCACTTCAATATGGTGCCCCATTTAGCCAGTCCACCCTCGGTAAGACAAAGTAACTGATCTAACCCCAGTTTTGCATTATTTAGAGAAAAATTTTCACTGCAAATAAGAGTGATTGCCAACATAGATAATTAACCTCCAATACTAAAAGAAATGTAACTTCTGTATTTTCAACTTAATCAGTTATATGAAGATATGTTGGACTCCACAGGACTCCCTCCACTTGCTCAGTTTTGTTTCAAACTGACATGAAGATCTTTAGGGAGGAGGTTTCAGTTTAAGCTCTGTTGCTCCAAGTCCTGAATCTGAAGTATGTATATGTCTTATCTTCAGCAACAGTGTCTTACTTTCAAGTTCTGAGAGGAAATCAAGGATTATGGCAATATGCTCTGATAATTTATGAGTCTTTTGGACTACTCTGACCAACAGCACAAAGGGAGGCTTCTCCTGCCTGGTATTGTATTTTGTGACATAAAGCTTTCAGCTTTACACTTGCGCTCATGTGCAGATACTAGATGTGCATTTTTCAGTAGGCTTTGGAACTAATATATTTCCCATTTATATTCACACCACCTAAACATTACTTCTCTCTCTCTCTCTCTCTCTCTCTCTCTCTCATCCTCCCCAGTTAAAGTAACCTCACTTCCCCATTTCATACTGTGTCATTTGATGGTATTAAATCCCCATCCACTATCTACACTATCAACACCTCCCCTTATTATCCCCTGCCCAATTAAGGTTCTGTCTATCTATCTATCTATCTATCTATCTATCTATCTATCTATCTATCTATCTATCTATCTAGGCTAATTTCTGTTCCCTAGTCTGTTCCCTAATTCCCTTCAGCATGGGTCTATCACTGGAGCCTGGTTAACCTACAGACATTCTAGCCTAGAAAGAGACTGCTCCTCCTCTTCCCAGCAGTCATCAGTTGCTAAATGTTCCTTAGACTGGATTAGGGTTTCTTACCAATTTCTCCATTTTTATGTTGGGATTTTGTCAGGTTTGAGCTTACATGGAGTTATTTTGATTTAAGATCTGCTTCATAGAATGGAAACCATACCTGCAATCCATAGAAAATAACAAAATGTTAAAATCGTGCATGAAAATAGGAAATAGTTCCCCAAACCTACTAAAATGTGACCATATTGGAGTGCATGTGTAGCAGAGCTAAACATGAAAGACACCGACTGCACTTTTAGGAACTCATAGAAACAAGCCTATGTGCTTCATCAAATGCCTAACTGAGGGTGAGGATTGTTCTTAAAAGATTTCCAGCTAGAGTTAAAACCCATGTTGAGACAGACAGTGAAAGGGATCTTATGAGTAACATTCAAGTTAGATAGAACTTGATGTACAAGATTAAGGAAGAAGTGGGGTGAGGTCCAGCCTTTGTACCAGCCAATGACCTGTTACACTATGTTCCCAGTCACAGAATATAAATCTTGTCCAAGAGACATGGAAGGGAAAATTGCTTCAAGAATAAAGAGGAACTTTTCAAGTTGTGACTAAGAATTTGCGTTCGACCACTATGGAACAGAAAATTAATGACAGAAGTTACTCTAGGTAAAGACTTAATTGGATCAAGAAAGAGGTAATGTATTTTAACTAGAGTCAATTGAACATCATAAGAAACAATGTTAATGAACTGGACTTACAAATTATTAATTTAAACTGGTGAATTTCTCTTTACACTGGGCATAGGACTACCTCTTTAAGTTTTTAACATTTTAAAATAAGATAATTTTAAATTCTACTTAAACTGCAAAAGAAATATAGTTACTTCTGTTGACCTCTTCTAAAAGCACTCTCCTTTCTTTTCAAAAAAATATTTTGAGTTTTTGTGCACCTCATACAATATTTTTAAATTAAATTTAGATCCCCGCCCCCAGCCATGGCTACAATATCCCCCAAGGTCTTAGTCAAATATGTCAAGTCCTATTCTGTCAAGCATTTTCACCCAGATGTCTGTCAGTGCAAGTTTATTCTCTGGAGTCTACTTTTTCTATAGATAATAATGTGTCTTTGTACTATTATCAATGATGATCTTAAATTTTCACAGAATACTCTTATGATATCCCAGACCATGTGTTCTTAGCGTGCTATTGGTGGACTGCTCAACACTAGCTCTCCTTTACCTAACTAAGTTCTGATACAAGGACACACTCTGGGCCAGTCAGTTGTGTGCCACGACTGTTCTTGTGTCTGATAGCCAGGTGGAATCAGTGGAACCATCAAGAATTGAGGACACAGGGCTGGATATGGTAGCATAAACTTTTAATTCAAGCACTCAGGAAGCATAGGCAGGTGAATTTCTGTGAGTCTGAAGCCAGCATGGTCTACAAAGAGACTTCCAGAGCAAACAGGGGTATACAGTGAGATTCTGCTACAAATATAAACAAACAAACAAATACAGTGATAATCACTAATACAACCCTCTTCCCCCTTTCTGGGAGGCATCATATTTTCCTGTAACTAAACCCCAGTGGAACTTGAGCTCCTCTTATCCTCAAGCACCTGATCACCACATGCTGTTATTTGTTTTATTTTTTCAAACATCACACTTCCTTGCTTATTTTCCTCTGCTTTCAGGGAATTTCTATAAATAAACTTCCTACATTCAATTTTTCCTTATAATTCAGTTTCAAGGAAGCCCCCACTGAGTCTCTATTCCCATGTTATTTCATAAGAACTCATCTTATTATTTAAGTATATCTTTGAAAATTTAAATCCTTAGGTTTCACATTCAGTCTGCCTAGCAGAATCTGATCTGTTACTTTTCTTACCCATGCCATATAATAATGCCATGCTTTTCCTGACACATGAAACCTGTTCTCTATCTTATGCAGTTTTCTTATTGGGGAGCTTTATCATTTCTAGTAAAGCAATGAGATCAGAAGATTTTTGAATAATTTGTTACTTAAGCTAATCATTAAATGTCTAATGCTTTCCAAATCTGAGATTTCTTGAGATATTGATATAAAGCCTACAAGATTCCAGTGTTGGGTGGAATTTAGAAAGGTCCAGAAAACCACTGTATATCTATATCTTCCAAGCATCTTTTCACTTCCTGTTACAGTCATGACATATTGAAAAAAGATTCAAACACAGTGACCTAAGAAGGGTAGCTATCAAAATAATAACTAATTATTTAAATAAATATGACATTTATCTTTGCTACGATTATTTTTTTAAATGAGAAAACTGCACTATTCTGACCAAAGAGATCATAGGATTTTCCTGGAAACAGAGGGTGTTATCACACCAAGAAGCATAGACTCTACCTGTTGAGGGATCTATCTTCAACTTCTCTTTTGCTCCCACCTCGAATACAGCTATGGATACCGAAATTAATAATTAATAATACGATGGAGTGTTGACACAGCTTTAGTTTAATCAACAAAACAGAAAACTTGCTTAAATAGGAATTCATTCCTGACTGAGAATGTTTGCCTATGATACAATGGATTCCTTCCATAATGCACACATTAACACACTCACTCACCATACACACACACACACACACAGAGAGAGAGAGAGAGAGAGAGAGAGAGAGAGAGAGAGAGAGCAATCTTATTCTAGTCCAAGTCAGAAACGAAGGAGAACGTTATGAGCACATTTTTACTAGGAGAAAGTTCATAGCAAAATTTTATCTTGAATTTATGGGTGATATAGAACCCCACTTGATTTCCAGGGTCTTTGATGGTTAATTTAGAGATCCTGTTAGGGATGGACAGAAGACTGAGAACTGACTGAAGAGTCTAAAGCACTGCTACTTATTAAAAAGAAGGATAATTTGCTGCATTTAAGTGTCAAGATTTCTGATAAAAACATATTTTTTCTGAAATATTTTCAAAGAACTAATATGAATCATATCCTAGATTTATACAAATAGAATATAAATAGTTGTTCATAATGTTATATCTTGATATTTTGAAAGTTAAGTTGATTTTACATTTTTCTCTGTCAGAAGTTTCTACCTAATCTAAGATTAAAGGTTTATATGACAGCAAGAACTTGACCTAATTGCTGTGAAATTTATTTATATTTATGAAGTTCAGTAGTAGTAAGTTGGGGAGTTTTATTTTCCCAAATCTCGTTACTGAAAATTAAAAACTAAATCGATACTTTTAGATATGTAAGACTCTCTTATTTCTTCGTTTAACTGTAGTTTTTTAGACTCTATTGTTTTTAATTTTTTTATTCTATTTTATGTGTATAAATGTATTGCCTACATATATGTAAGAATACCCATTTTGTGAGCGCATGGAGATCAGAAGTAAGTGACAAATCCCCTGGAACTGTAGTTATGAACAGTTGTGAACCACCATGTGGGTGCTGAGAACCAGACCTGGGTCCTCTGCAAGAGCAGCCTGTTTTTATAACTGCTGAGCCATGCCTTTGGCCTCTAGACTCTATTCTTGATAGAAGACATTTGGATGTTTAAATTATGACCTACATAGTTAAGTAGAGCAATTATATCAAAGAGATCCAAAAAATTAATTTCTTGTCACAAGTAAAAAATAATAGTCTACTTATTAAACACTTTTTTGAATATAGGTAGATGCATAGATCATATTTTATTGGTAAAACTGTCCTTAAGGCCTGTTATTTGAAAAATAATATGATATTAGAAATTCTCTAATTTTACCTTTTTACATTCAATAAAATATAAAGATTGAAATAAATTAATCACACATTTTATGTAGTTAAAAAGAATGAGTAAAACAATATATAATTAAGATCTCTGAAATTATAAATATAAATGTGAGATAGATACTTAGAGATGGTTTGTGAGTTGTGACTGTCTAGTTCTATTGATAAAAAGGTCATTTGCATGGTCACAAAAATGACGTTTTACATTTTTAAAGCAGTTTTAGCTTTATAGCAAAAGAGATTTGAAATTACGTACTGTTTCCTTATGTATCATCATATTGAATTGTGGAATCTACACGTTACACTAAAATGGTGCATTTGTGATAAATAATGTTCTGACCCTGACACCATATTATCACCCAAAGTCAATATTTTACATTATGGCTCAGTCTCAGGGCTGTGTGCTTTATTTATAATTTCAACATAAGTTGAAATAATTTTCTTTTCTTTGAGACAGAGCCTCCAAGAAGCCCCAGCTTATATGGAACTCACTAGATAGACCAAGTTGGCCTTGATCTCACAGAGATTCTCCTCCTGTATCTGTTTCCCAAATGCTGAGATTAAAGTCATACCCCACATGTCCAGCTATGAACATAATTTTTAATAGAGATTGGTGATACTGAAAAAGCAAGTACAGAGCAATTAAAACTGAATGAACCAAGAATATTAATTAAATTATGCTTGAATACATCTAGACATTTTTATGTATCATACATGTGCTGGTGGTGGTGGTATGTGTGCGTGCGTGTGTGTGTGTGTGTGTGTGTGTGTGTGTACCTTTAGGTCAAATATCAATGCCAGTCATCCTGCTCAACTGTTATCCAAGTGATTCTTTGAGATGGAGTTTCTCAGCTCTCTGATTCAGCTAGTTTGGCCAGATAATAATTCCAAGGGGCTCTGTCTCTACTTTCCTAACACCGGGATTGCAAGAGTGTATCCACACCCAGCTTTACTTAACTGCTGGTTAGTATATTCAAATGCTTACAGAGCAACTGCTTCACCAAGTGAACCATCTTAATGGCCCAGATTTTTCAAATTAAATTGAATTATTTATTGTGATTTTGAATACATTTTATACTGAGATAATAAGATGTCACAAAATTTACCCTTTTTTAAAATGAATATTCTGGCGGCATTTAATATATTCTCACTTATGTAAACATTCTCATGCATTCTAGAACATTTTCATTAGCTCCCAAAAGAATCTTGGCCTCCATCAATAGCATTTTTTCTGTTTTCTCTACATTTCTTGAAAACCCCTAATATAATTTCTGTTACCTTTAGCAATATTTCATTTTATGCATTTTTTAATTACAGCTTTGTATTTTTCTTGAATTTTTGTGCATTCCATATATCTTAATCTATGTTGACATCTTCCCTAGAGCCCTGACCCCACCAGATTTCTTGCTTTCTGTCATATATGTTAAGGACTGTTGAGTCAAGTTTCAAGTTCGTGTTCCCAAATGTCCCTCCATGTGAGTTCCTCCATTGGAAATTGATTAGCTTATATAGCATCCCTCCCACAAAGAAGACCAGTGCCTCCTCTCAGCACTTCAGCTAAGTTTCAGGCTTCTTACACCCCACCACATCTACGCAAAGTTTTTTGTCTAGTTGGAATTTGCACAGGTCTTGTTCATGCTGTCAACATTGTTGTAAGTTAATATGAGCAAGTTCCAAGCTGCCTGGAAAACTCTGTTTCCTTGTGGTCACCCACCACTCCTGGCTCATATTCTCTCTTTCCTCTTCTGCTATGGTCCCTGAGCTCTCTGCAGTATAGGCTTAGTATGGGTGTCCTATCCAGGAACCCTTCCCCCACACGCACTCTCTTATTCTCTACATTTTGGCCGGTTGTGACTTCCTGTGTAAATTACCTGCTGTTACATGAGGAAATTGCTGTTGAGAGTTGAGTGAGGCATTAATATTCTCTTTACTTCCTGTTCTACTGTATTCTATGAGCCTTAGCTGCAGAGGTTTCATTTTAGATATATTCCTTAGGGCAGAGTATCTATCACACATTTATATTTTGTTGTTTTTTACCCATTGTGGAGCTCTATAATAGTGTCCATCTGTTGCAAAAAGAAGATTCATTGATGAGTGATGAAATTTTCTGTAAATATAAGGATACTTACTTAGCATACAGTAAGAACTTACATTTGTCTAGGGATGTGACCAATATGGGCTTTTCTCTAGGATCTGTGACCTCGCCAGGCTTGTATATTTGTTATATTTACAGTACCACAGAAATTCTCTCCCATTAAGCATTCTTTAAGTCCATATATCTGTTGTTTTCCCCCAAGATAAAAATACCAATAATGCACCAATAGATACTTTGCTGGACCAGTCATTGTGATTATTAGGTTTAACAGCTGGGATTGGATCATTAATTGATTTCTTTTCCTTTGAAGCTATCCTCTGCTACTGTGAGAGCTAGTCTTCAGGGAGGAAGCTTTCAGGTCAGTTCCAGCTTGATTGCTCTATTTCTGTGTCCAAAGCATGTGCTCTCTTCAACATTAAGGACTTACCTTCAAATTCTGGAAGGAAATTAGGGTTGTGGCAATGGCCTGTGCTCTTGGAGAGTCTCTTGGACTACTCTGACCGACAATTCAAAGGGAGTTTACTCCTGCTGACATGGTGTTTCTTTTTATTTTCTTTTTCTTGATTTAAATATTTTAATGAGTTTCTGTGCATTTCATATAATAGATGTTAATTGAGTTTAGAACCCACCCATTCTAGCCCCACCCCCATATCCTGGCTCATTGATTTCATGCATTCTGTCATATATATTAAGTCCTATGAAGTCAAACATTTTTACTGAGATGTTCCTCCTTGCAGGTTCATCCCATGGAGTCTAGTCAGCCTATATATCTATCATCTACCAATCTATCTATTACCTATCTATCTATCTATCTAATCTCTGTGTGACACTGTGTTTCTTATAGCCTTCAGTCATACACATGCACTGATGTACAGACATTGCATGTATTTTAAGTAGGTTTTTGAACTAATACATTTTCCTCTTTCTTTCTCAATACTCAGGCATCATTTTTTTCTGCTCACTTTCTCCCTTTCTAACCTTCCCAGTTAAAGAACTGCCACTAAGTTGTTGGTTTTAGTGTGGTCGCCTTTTGATATGTTATGCACAGGTATTTGTTCTGGACTTCAGATTCTCTCTTTTTTTTTAATTGGAGGAACCAGAAGATAGAACCAGGCAGACTTGTCAGGAACTGTCCAGGAGGCCAAGTATGACTAAGTCCAGTAGAGGGGTATCAACTGTGTTAGTTCTCACTATGCAAATTATTGTGAGCCCTAGTGACCTGGGTTGTTCCCAAAGCAGGGGCATGGTGACAAGGCAAGAAAGGGTTCGTCTGTTTCTCCTAGCTAATTTGGTACGCTCCTGCAGCCTTAGCAAGATGGGGCTTAGGGGTAAAGAGAGAAGATGGGAACAGGACGAGCTGGTTCTCACTACCTAGCACAGACAGCTTGAGCTTTGATGCAGTAGGTGGGACTGGCAATGGTCACAAAGCAAGGGCCATGTTTTTTTTTTAATGATAATTTTCATCACTATCTTGAGGTAGTATTACATTGTCGGATACAAGTAACTCCTTAATTTCTATCACTGTGTGTAATTTTATATGATTTCTTTTCACTATCCTTTTTGGTACACGTCTATTCAGTTACTTTGTCCAGTCAGTCTTAGTCGTCTCTGTACCACCTTTCCCATTGGCACCCGCTCACAGCCCCCCTACTTGAATTTGTACACTGTCATTTGTGGCTGAGACCCTATTCATAATAACCCACTCAATGGGGTCAGCTTGCACAGATCTAGGCAAACTCAAGCAGACAAAAATCTGGCCTACCACCTATTCCCTTTTTAAACTGTCTTGAAGTTTTTTTCTGTCAAAAATTAGTCCATTGCTTTTCAGTTTAGCCCCAGGCAAGTTTTTAGGCCTCAGGAAACTGGACAGACTCTTTGCCCAAATATTCCATTTGATGTTTGAGTCCTTCTTTCCCTGGCTTTCTAGAATATCTTGATGTGGACCTCTAATAGAAACGGCCATTAAATTTTGCTTACAACATTCAACTGCTTTTCTAGTCTGAAATCCAAAATAGTCTGCATTCCTCCAAAAGTGTGCTCAGGTTCTTCACAGCAACAGCCCACTCTCTGGTATTATACTCTTTACTAATCAGTTCTGTTGCTGTTATAAACTGCATTGCAAAGGCAAATTTCGAAGGAAGAGTTTATTTGTCTTATGGTTGAAGAAGGTGCAATTCCATTGTGGAAGAGCATGGTGGAAAGGATAGTTGGAACAGAAAGCAGAATGCTCAAATATTCGAGCAGGAACAGAAAACAGAGAGAGAAAGTGGAAGTGGCATGTGCCTTGAACTCTCAACACTGCCCCCAGTGATGTGTTTCCTTTTGCAATGCCATAGCTCCTAAAGGTTCCATGGCCTTCACCAAACAGCACTGCGAGCTAGGGATCAAGTGTTACTACTTGAAGCCTATGGGGGACCTTCTCATTCAAATTACCGTATTCTTTCATCTATTTTTCTGTTAATATAACAGAATGCATGACAGAGTTGATTTATAAATAAAAACATTTATTTTTATGTTTCTGGAAGTAAAAAAAAAAGCAAATCAAAAAATAAAAAAAACACATGACATTGACAGCTGTTCAGTTTCTGGCAACATCCTCCTGACAGAATAGAACTGGAAGTATGAATGTTAGGAGAGGTACCACAAGAGGAGAGAGGAAGTAAACTAGCAAGGCAAGGAACTAAAAGTCTATAACAACCAAGCAACTGCAGACCTGTCTCATCCACTCCCCTAATAATTAATCCAGGCTCATGTGTAAATGATCTGTTGTCAAGGTCCACTTCCTCTAAAGCACTTGCAGACGAATTTTGCTGCTTCCTGGTTTCTGGTGGCCTGTGGGCAGTGACTGTAGGCAGGCATTGGTGCTTCTGGGCTTCCCTTGTAGAACTTCACTCTCTGATTGGTCACCGTCATTTCATTGCATCCTCCTCATCTGTGCCTGTCTTTTCTGTTCTTAGAATGACATCAGTCAGATTAGATTAAAGACCTGCACAACCAAAATGCTTTCGTCTTAAATATTTATATCTATAAAGGCATTATTTCCATATAGATCACATTATGAGGGTTGGAAGTTAACATTTTCAATATATTCCTAATGAACACTGTTCTGTTTATAACAGCTATAAATGTGCACATATCTTCTTAATATAGTGACCTTTTAGCTTTACAAATTACTCTTTTTTCTCATAACAGTATTTTGGCGTGGAGTCTGTTTTGTATGATACTTGTGTGACATATCAGCAGATGAATATTACATAGTTATTCATGGCAGATCAGATTGTGAAAATGTCCCTTTTATGAAATACAGACTGATGCTGCTTGCTCCACTTACTTCCATGTTGTGAATTTTCAGCAAAATTGCAAGTCCTCTGGTCACTGGTAATACCTCGGAGCTGTGAGATTCAGATGACAAGTGGTGTAGCATTTTGCTGCCCTTCTTGACATCCTGTCACTTTTTCCCTTGAAGATTTCCATAGAGTGCATAATCCTTTCTTAATTCCAGAGCCTGCAAGAGATGATTTTGACAGTTTGTCCAATGTTCCCATCATATCTGTGAACATTTCATATTTGATGTTCCCATATATATCATTCTCCATATCGTTAAGTAAATGACTTAGGATTCAGACTTTGTTAAGTCAAATTTAGCTGAAATGTGTGAGCTATTTGGCCTTGGGCCTGTTCTTTAAAATCACTTTGTACAGTTTTCTAATCTGTAACATGTAGGTGTAAGAATAATGTATGTAATAGGAGTGTTATAGAATTTAAATGTGGGAATGATATAAGAAAATTTCATAATTATTTCACAAAAATTACAAGTAAATTCAATTATTTTGTTGTTATTAATCTATTAAATTTGAGTAAAATCTGAGTATATATAATCTCTTGATTTTAATCATTATTTTACTTTCCACACATTAGATTATATTAGGAAATGATTAGGATATAGTTCTGATATGTTTGACTGTTTGGCATAAAATAATTACTTTTTTACTATCATTTTAGTAAAAACACACTCATTAAGTGGATAATCTAATTCCTTAATGGAGTTGGTCAATACATAAATTGAATAGGAGTAGGAATGAAATGAGCAGGGCAATGATGACCTCATCTCAGAGAAACATCCTGAGAGTCTGCCCTCTTTCCAAACTGGGTTTATTTGAGTATTTTGTTCAAGCTAATGTTATATTGTCCATAACATTCTTTTCTTCAAAGAAAAACAGACCTGTGGGAAAGAGATTAATTACTGTGTAGTTATTATTCTTACAGCTTAAGTCAACCGAAGGATATCAAAATAATAATTGCATGCTGCTTCTTTTTATAAATGTGTACATTGGATACTGTATTAGTTTTATAAAATTTTGTGATTTATATTAATCCTGTACAACTTTTGTTTTTAATTTGAAATATACTGTTTAAGATTAGTGAGATGGCCCAGCAGATAAAGGTGCCTGCCTCCTATAATATTGATCAAAGTAGTTTAATCCTGGAACATTCATGATGTGAGAACCAGTTCCTTCAGTTTGTACTCTGACCTCCACAAGGCTGCCATAACATGCAGGTTCACACACACACACACACACACACACACACACACACACACACACAATACATAAGTAAAAATCATAATAACATTTACATAAGATTGCAAACAAATAATTTTTGCAATATAAGTATCAAACTCATTTAAAACCTCAAATATCTTGAGAAGAAATGTATAAATAAATGAGAGGATTTGAGACTTCACATACTTGCCATGTTAAGATGACACCTCAGGCTGTCTAATGCTGGCTGCCTAGGGGAGGGTGTGAATGTGGGCAGAGGCAATTTTGGGCTGTTCTACATCTGCTTTTCCGACTTACCTTTAAGGTGGTGTTAGAAAGTCATACTATTTAAATCAGAATCTGATAATGGTCCTTAAGGACATCTTCATTAAAACCCGTGGATAATTCTTGCTGCAAGTTGGTATTTTAAATGCATTTCATTAATGAAGAAATGGATAGATTATTGTAAAAAGGGATTTCCTCACATTCATGCGTACCATAACTGTTTATTTGCAATTTTCAAATTAACTTCTGTTTGCTTCTACATATTTCTGATTCAGAATGCTTAATCTAACCTAAGTTTTGCACACAAAGTATCCATACATCTCTATTATCCAGTTCTCCTTTTTCTCAGCTAATAACATATGACAGATTACAGTATAGCAATGAATATACTAAAATATTGCTATGATTATTATTATTTTATTATTATGGTCAACTTTTATATTAGATTTCAGAATGTAATACCTATTCAATGAGTCTTCTGAACTGAAGAAAATTTTAAATACTTTGAAAATTTTTATGTTTCTAAAGTCCAGCCATGTTATACAAGTTTAGTATCTAATATATTTGACATATATATGAATAAATGAAAATACAAAATGCCATGTGAAATTTTGTTTGGTGCTTTATATAACACTATCATAAAATACAATAAAATGCTAATTAATATTCATTTGTCACTTAATGTTGAATTAGTGTAGAAACAAAATAATTTATTTAAACATAATATGAATACTACCAATAAATTAAAAACTTTTCAACTTTAATTTTTATGATATTAAGGAACCAATCCACAAATTTGCACAAACAGGCAATCATTCTATCATTGAGTTACACCCTAGCTTAATTAAATATAATCAAACATTTTGTATTTTATTTAGATTCATTTTAGGTTTGACAGCAAATGACTGATCAGTAATGACTTCGCTTACAAGTGCAGTAACAAACAATTCTTAACAGAACCCTGAGTTAATCAGTCTTGAAATCTGTCTGCTATGAATTAAGATAAGAATATATTACGTTGTGCTCATCTGAAAGTTGATAGCTCTTTCTCTCCCAAATAGACCAGAATATTAAAAATTATCTTTCTAATAATTCTTATTAAGATCTATGCATTTCAAAGGGAAATGGTTATAGGAGACTTAAGACAGGGTTCACTTTAATGGTCATGAATTTAAGGGCTAGATCTGTGTTATTTTATTTTCGCCTCATGTTGTTCTTAGGTGCTTTTATCCATTTTCTACAGGTGAAATCCTTAACAGTTACTAGATTAAATGTGTAATTCTTAGGTTAATTTCTTGTTTCTTGCTTTAGACCTTCATGCATTTTTTAACTGAGATTATAGCAATTAGATAAAGTTGTTAAACTGAGGGGATTGTTACAAAGTCTTAGCATAATGTTCATGCCATACTGAATACTCTCTAGTGGGAGAACTCCTAACTTCATCTCTCTGATAGGTCAATATCCAGAAATGAACATGATAGTGGAGACTTAATAATGAAAAATTAGCAAACATGCATGCTGTGCATCTTGTATATTAAATGTCTGAGTGAATGCTTGTTTCCAAACCACAGCTCATTTTGTACCCTGACAACTCCTGAACATCAGAGACCTCATCATGTGTGCCTCCCTTTCTTCATAAGTATGCAAAAATTGTTCTTCTCTCAAATATATAAATTCTTTTGAACAAAGCAGATGTAATTTCTTTAACTAGATGTAATTTATTGTTTGTTTTTAAGATGAGGCAGGGGTCTTCCTGTAGCCCCAGATATCCTGAAATTTACCTTAATCTCACAGAGATATGCCTGCTTCTGCCTCCTGAATGTAGAATTAAAGTAGTGTGTAAAAGGTACGTGACATAGGCTAGTTTCTTGGATTCATTTTGTCTCTTCATTGCTTGTAAGAAAAAAAGTGTTTGCATGAATTATTGGTGTTCAAGTTTGCCTTCAATTGCTATGATGAAATATTCTGACCAATAACAACCTGTGGAAGAAACGGTTTATTTGGCTTACATCTCCAGGGTCACAGCTCATCACTGAGGGATCCCAAGGTAGGAACTCAGAGCAAGAACCTGGAGGCAGGAGGCAGGAGGAGGACATGCCATGGAGGAATGCTGCTTACTGAACTGGTCCTTTGTCCCATGCTCAGCCTGCTTTCTTATACAACAAAGCCAACCTGTCCAGTGCTGGCACCCCCACAATGGGATGGGCTTTCTTATGTCACACAACCATAAAAACAATGCCCCACAGACATGGCCACAGGCCAGTCCAATGGTTGCAGTTCCCCAACTGAGGATCCCTCAACTTATGTGTCTCAAGTTGAAAAAAAGCTCTACAGCACAGTTGAAATAACTTATAAAATATCCTTCACAAGAAATATGTTACTATTTTACCAGTTAAAGTTGTGAAATAGAACGTAAAGAATAAACATTTCCCCATATTTGTTCATTGAATAAGTGGGTAACTGTTTTAATAATTTTCTGCTTAGATATTTTGCCCACAGTGATCTACAGTGATGCTATCATGTGGCTGTGCATCGTGCTCACGATTTTGCTCCAGTAGGACAGATTTATGGCTGAGGTCTGAAATATAAATTAATGCCTGCCATGGTTAATCTGATAAATGTTCCACAGTGTTGGCTCTACTGTGTGCTTATAAAGAGAAATCAAATTCTTCTGTGTCATATGTGTGATTGGTAGAAATCATGAATATATTTGGAGGTCTAATGAGGACAGATCTAAAAGGTAGGCACGTTTTAAAAGCTGATATATACAAAGTATAGTTCAGATATACTATAATTCTTCTCATAGAGTTCATGATGTAGAAAACAGATGCAAATTGATCAGCAAAATTGTGGGCATAGCCAAACTAAAGAGTGGAAGGACTAATAGATTTGCCTGCCAGCCATGCTGTGGTTCTGACTAGCAGGTGATCATTTGGCACCTAGAACATGGGAATGATTGACTTTACATGACCAACATTTCACAGATCCTAAGCTGGTAGAGGTACGGGTGGGTAATTACTTCAGCCACCCAAGGGGAAAAGATGGAGCAGGTGTTAGGCTGCCAGAAAGGCTCAGATTTCAACTCAATTCAAATATAATGTAACTATCGGTAGGAGCCAAGAAATTTGGGTCAGTTGAGATTTTTGCCATCTCAATTTTGAAAATTATAATTGAGTTTTTACCTCTCTGACCTGATTCTTTCTAATGCATTTCCCATATCAGTGACTTTCAAATTTAACTTTTCCCTAAGCTCTTTGTGTTCTTTTAGAATCATGAGTACAGAGCTCACTTGCTGTTTCAGTAACAACTGACAAATTTGTCTTCTGAGAGATTTACTGCATCAGCTTGCTTGACAGAGAACAGATCACTGAAAGGACAGATATGTCTGCCTGTTTCCTGGAGTTCTTTATGCCCTGCTAACTGCTAAAAAATATTAAAGAGGGAAGACTGCACAAGAAAGTGATTAAAAATATAACTAATGGTAAAAAGTTAAGCGGGGAAAATGATGTTTCCATAACCCTACATTGTTTTACGAAAATGCTTATCAGAAAATATTGTCATCCCCTAACTACTACTAATCCTGTACTCCAAATGACTTATTGTGTCTCATTATTCCACTAACTTTCTTACCTTGATCATAGTTACTACATGTATTTGCACACTGATGTACCTGTAAACATGTCTCCTACCCCAGGAGTCTTTTCTGGAAACAGAGACTTGTTTATTAAAGGTCAAATGTAGGGAGGAGCATGTTTGTTCACTCACAATTTAGCTATTCTTGATTAGGGGAAAAATAGTCTTTTAGAAGTACTACACATTTCTAGGTTTGTAAGAAGACTGTAATTTATAAATACACATATAGTAATATAAACACAGTTCTCTTAGTAAGCTGTAAATAGATATCTCTACAGGCTATCAGGGAACATCAAAATGTTTGTTTATAATAAATGGCTTGATTTTCCTGAGTTGTTTTGTGTCATATTTTAAAATTTACTATGTCACTTAAATCCAGACCATGGGATTTCACATGTTGCTACTAGTCTATAAATATTATATTTTTTTCCTGCCTCAAATATTTGCCCTCTTAAAAATTCTTCAGCTCAGAATAAAAGGTAATTGGTATCCTAGCATTGTGTAACCATCTTCTGGACATCTATTCTCTTTGTGTATTATTTTATTGCTCAGATAAATATTTTGAGTCACAGTCATATTCCAGCTGTTTTCCAGATAGTAGAGATTGTTGAATATCAACCTTTAAAAATGTGATAGAATTTTTTTTAGTTTGTGATTTATGGTATAAATTCTTCTTTCATTTTATCTAATATTTTAGTTATTTCTTTAATAGTTTTAAAAAATCAAGATAGAGATCATAATCCCCACCACAGGCTGCTCTTCCCGGAGTGACCCCCACTGTCCTACCTGCTGACCTTCATATTCTTTTTAATTTCCCACCCAGTACAATTTGTGTTTCCCCAAAACTTTCGAGTGTGAAACTAGCTCTTGAGTGTTGTTGACCATATATTTAAAGAAACTGATTCTTATTTCATTTTTTAAATTGTTTTCATTGTTCTCTTTAGCTCTTTTTCCTTTTTAAAATTTAATTTTTGAGCATATCATACAATATAGTTTGAATGTACTTTTTATGTGTATGGACATAGTGCTTGTTTATATTTAAGTGTGCCTGTGTTGTGCGATGCCTGTCGAGGTCAGAAGAGTGACTCATATCTCCTGGAGTTTCAGATGGTTACTAGCTGCTCTGTGGGTTCTGGGAAAAAAAACCCTGGTCTTCTTCAAGAGCAGGCAGTGCTCTTAATGGCTGAGCCATTTCCCAAGTCTGGGTGTTAGTTTTTTGGGACAAGGTCTCACTGTAACCACAGCTGGTATAGAGCCTCACTATGTAAACCATCCCAAGTTGCCCTTGATCTCATACAGATCCACTTGCCTCTGCGTCTCAGATGCTTGGGGTTGTTGGTATTGGTGACCATACAATTATTTTTTATTATTTTAAATTATATTTATGTGTCTGAGTGTCATTTGGTATGGTTCACGTGAGTTCAGATGCTCATGGATAAAAGTCAGTGGTTATGGAGCTGGAGTTTTAGGCAGTCGTGCACAAACCACTGTGTGTCCAGGGAATGAGGCTTACGTCCTTTACAAGAGCAAGACCTGTTGGTAACTGCCAAGCCATTTCTCCAGCCAACAGGGTGACTTTTAGTTTACATTTCATTTGACATCAATTCATGCACAGATTTTATTATTTTGTGTTTCTACCACTCAAAAGAGCACTCTTGAGAAGCCGCATGGAGTTCTTGGGGATGGTGAATTTTCATCCATACAATGTTGTTACTAATATTCATCTTATAGAATGATTTCTTCTGCACAATTACCTAACCATATACTAAGCACATGGAAAATGGTTATTTAAGTAAAATTTTATTGTTTTACTATTTTAATTCTTTTGGACACATTTTCATTCTCTTGGTGCTGTCTTTGCTTGTTTTCTGAAGCAGACATGCTAAGAAGCACAAGCCAATTTTGAGTTTACTATCCTCTTGCCTCTATATAAAGAGTTCTTGGATTATAGGTATGTACCACCATACCCAGAATCTTCAACAATCAGGTAAGAATAGTTTCCTTATATTATTCTCAGAGGATTTGCAAAAGTTAGGTTAGCATAACTTTCCAAGTTTGTTGATCAAAGCTGAGATTTTGGAGGTATTCCTCTTTAATCACAATTATTTCTTTGCTTTTAAATTTTTTATTGATTTTTGAATATAGATCCTAAGGCATGACACACAAATTCAGGGAATTACTTGAGAGTTTTGGAGCAGGGTGCTTATGAAATTTGTGATTTTTGCATTGTTGCATTAGTAAGTGCTCTATGACCTCATATCATCTACCTTCCAAATGTTGTGAAGATTAAGTAAGTAAATACATGTGGGGATCTCATAATTCTAGGATCCAAAGTAGAAATGGTGTAAGAACAACCCCTCTGTATAGGTCTTCTTTGAGTGTTTTCATTAAATATCTAAAAGTCATTCACTAAGATCTCTGTGTTCTGGAGAATTTACAGTTACCTTGAGTGGTGTAGGATCTTTCACGTGCATGATTTTAATTTTTTTCTTTGTCTGCTACAATGTGTTATATTTTTTGACCTGGCCTCCATCCACAACAATGGTAATTTTTCTCCTTTTAATTGTGGTATTTGGTGAAATTGGGTATGAACCTTTCTCTTGTCAGTTCTCAGACTTTCTCTTGATGCCATGTCTTGATCTCTTAAAAAATATTCACATATATAGAGAGTGGGAGTAATGAACACAGAACATATATTTTATTTCTTAGACATAATTTTTGCATTCTTGGGGTAATGGATGTGATCTAGATGAGATACTTTTAATAGGAAATAAAATTTTATCATAATTAAGATTTACCTAGAATTTAACACATAAAGAACACTATTAAGAATTTAAACGTCAATAAATTACTTATCTTGCCAAGTATGGGGCTTTGAGTTTGATCCCCAGCAGCTGATGTGAAAGCCTGTCAAGCATGGCATCTAGTATTCATAACCACAGTGCCTGGGAAGCAGAAGCAGGCAGATTCCTGGGTCTTGCTGCCAACACTATTTTGTGAGTTCTGGTCAAAGAGAGACCCTATCTCAAAAAAGAAAAAAAATGTGGATAATGTTTCAGGAAGAATATCTAAGCTTGTCCCCTGTTCTTCACATTCACGTAGTCATATGTACAACTAGATACAAATGAATGAACATACATGCACCCCCATACATACAAACATATCATACATTTTAGGTATCTGTTAGGCTTCTACAACAATAATTTTCTTTGAGACAAATAGCAGGACAAATATGAATGTATGAAATTGAAAATATTACATTTCCGGTATCAAGGGCAAAAGGGGAAGTTAAAAATAGCAAGCGTTGGGCATGGGAGTGAGTGTCTTTAGTCCTAGCACTCAGGAGGTGAGACAGGCACAGGCAGCTCTGTGATCAGTCTGGTTTATTCAGTGAGTTCCAGGCCAGCTGGAGCTAAAATAAAATAGAAGAAATAGTAAGAAATTGTGATGAGATAGGAACTCAGTGGATGAGTACTTGCTCAGCATGTACAAGGACCTCCACACCACTCCCACCCACGTCCCCTGCCCAAAATTAGAGAGAGAGAAAAAAAACATTGTTACTGAAAAATATGAAGCAGAAATGACTTTTCTTCTTGTCAGTTATATCAACACTCAATATTTTTTTCTCTTAGAAAAAAGATAGGAAAGAGGTGTTTGTTGAAACAATGGCAGGGGATGGCCATTGATGATGTGAAGATATTTAACTACCAAATTTGAATCAATATGATAGCATGCACGAAATCTGGCAGCAGGGCCTCAGAAGGCTGCAGCTAAGGGCAGGGGTCTAAAGATGTGATAAAGATGTGTTATATGAAAGACAAAAACTCCAATGAACATTTTAAAGTATACTATGAAAATAAGCAAACAGCATACTTATTAAGCCTAATTTACAATTAGTAAATACATGTGTGGATTTGCCCCCCACACACACAATGGATCTGAAATTTGGGGTGTGAAAAGTGTAGGATCCAGCTTTTAGGATCACCTTGAAAAGCACACTTTAATTTAATTATGTTTATCTATGAATCTGACATTTCCTGCCAGATGTGTGACCTTCAGACTTACTCTATATTTTCTGTAATTAAATGAAGGAAAATAAGAGATTAACATATGACATATTTTAAGCTTAGTCCTATATCCAGAGAAAAGGCTTATTGGAAAGCATATGTAACTTATCAATCATTTGGTCTTGTCATATTATTAAAAATATCACTATCATCATCTGAATGGTTTTAGATAAATTACCTTATATAGGATGGATTTTTGGAGTGAAATGAAATTATTTTACTAAAGCTTAATTTTTTTTCTACAAAGCTTTTGTCTGTAGTCAAGTGCATTGCTGTTTTCTAAGTTAGAAAACTGCCATCTCTTGGAAATTGAACCAACACTTAAAATACTGCAGTATGAGAGGACTGGTAATAGAAAGCAACCAGTAAAGCTTTGGAATGAAAAGAGCCATAAGGACACTGCATGGCAAGCAGTATTTTGAATTATTCTGGAAAAGCTTAAATTTAATAGGTTTTCATCATATAGCCATAGTATTCAAAATGATTTTTACCAACTTGTGTTTTTTAGACAATAAAGAATATTCCAAATTATTAAAAAAATTTTTTCCACGTAGCTCTAGTCAGGTTTAGACGATTTTTACTTTAGTAATACATGACTTTCTGTGGGTTGTTCTTGATGAGTGAGTCTACTGAGAGCAAAAGTAACTCATCCTTATCTCTACGTTATGTATGTTATATTGCATCTATCGTCATCACCTATCTTCTATATAATCGATCTATCTTGCATCCTGCTGGCTAGCTAGCTGTAATTCAGAGTTTTCTGGTAGAAGCGTTTGGCTTATATGGCTTTGTGGTAATGGCATGGGGCATATGAATCATACCTCTTAAATTTCTGTCCATGAGACCTCTAATTAATGGTCTGCCTCAACACCTGTGCCATGAAATCCACTGTGGCATTCACGTTGAGGATAAACTTCCCAGCTGCTCTGTGGCAAGAGGTCAGTGTGGCAGGCGCACTGACTTGGTCTGTTCCTGGGGATGTGAGCAGCTGCTCTGATGGGAGACTTCTTGGCAATAGGATGTGCTATGAGTAGTTTCTGGCCTCCCATTTCCCTCCTTCCCTCTTTCACATCTGTGGAGGCAGACGGCCCTTGGTTCTATTTTTTCTGACATTCTTTAAAGGTAGCAAATCATTTGATGCCTACCTTCATCTTGTAATCTACTTCTCTGACCCAGACTAACAGCAATGGCTGACAGCTTCCACTTAAATGAAATATAGGGTATATTTGTAGGAGAACTGATTTGTAAAATGAAGGTGTATAAAGAACATTCTTAATCCTAGAGAGCAAAATTTTGACAATTTAGACATCGGGTAAACTTTTAAATGATTAAGGCCAAGTTTCAAGTGAAAAAAGAAAAATTAGATAACTTCCAGAAAGGAAAACTAAAAATAAGACAACTTTTTTAGACAATGAAATTCTATTTAATGACATTTCTAGCTTTAGGAATTGATAAATTACATCTTATTTTTCGGGTCCTATCTGTTTTTGTATGATTTGTAAACTTTTGAACACACCCTAAACCTAATTAAAATTTGCAAAAAAATGCATGATGAAAAATATACAAATCAAAGCCCATATGATTCCTCAAGTCTGAAAAAATTTACTATCTGGCTTTTGGCATAATTTTTGCCAGTTTCTGTGTTTGAAAAATCCAGGAACAAATAGTAAATGCTGTGTTACAAATACAGTTCTTATTTATATATTTATTTATTCACTTATTATTTTATGTGTATGAGTGTTATACCTGCATGTATGTAAGTACACCTGTGTTGTGCTGTACCCATGGAAGACAGAAGAGGGTGTCCAATACCCTGCAACTGGAGTTACAAACAGATGGCTATTAGTCACTATATGGGTGCTGGGATTAGAACCAAGTCTTCACCCAAGTCTTCTGCAAGAACAGCCAGCTCTCTTAAGTGATGAGTCATCTCTACAGCCCCCATGAGTACAGTTTTGTACTGGGATTTATTTTTACTTCATCAAATCTTAAGTTAACAATATGGAGAGAGTAGAAACTAAAACAAATACTGGTGCTTAGTGTTGAGACCTTTGGGAAATGATCGTGTTTAGGTAAGGGCATGCTGGTAACCTGTAATGAGTACTTCCTGGTGATATTATAGTAAGATGTGTAGAAATAGAAAGTACACACAGAGGTATATAAGCACACTCACTATCTACTGCCTTGTAATGTCATGTGCTACCTTAGTACTCTGCTTACAAGAAGGCCTTTGCCAGAACCAAGCCAATACTAGCACCATGCCCATGAACCTCAAAAACTTCAAGCTAAATAAGCCTCATTTCTACCCTCTTTGTACAGTTATCTATATTAATGAGACATTATTATTATATCAAGGCAGACACAGATTTTTGTTTGTTTGTTTTGCACCAGGGTCTTTCTATAACCCTAGCTGGCCTGGAACTCACTATGTAGACTATTCTAGAATAAAACTCACAGAGACCTGCCTGTCCCTGCTTCCCAACTTCTGGGATTAAAAGGTGTATTCCATCACACTCAGAAACGTATGTTAAAATTTAGTATAAATTTGACCTAGGCAAGTGGCCTAGGTGTCTAGCTTTGGTTTAGTTACCACGTCTGGTTCACATAATTAACACTTAAAATTTAGATCATTCATGAATAAGACTCTTATTATAAGTATGTCCAAATAATGGGACATTATCTGTGATGTATCTGAAGTTTAAACTTAGCTTGTATCTCTGTATTTTACTCTGGAAACTGCATTTGCTATAGATGAATTCCAAAATGTTTATGAACGACTTGATCCAGAATTTCACCTAAACAAGAGAAGAAAATACCAGGGTGAAACACATTAGATCTTATTAAAACCTTCAGAACTTATATGTGATTAATTTAGACTTTTAAAAAATGTATAGCTGACACTTTCTAACATTTTACTATCAGGAGAGAGATAGCTCAACAATTAAGAGCACTTGTTGCTTTTGCAGATGACCCTGGTTAAATTCCCAGAGCCCACATGGAAGCAAACAATTGTTCTTATCTCCAGGTCCAAGGGATATGATGCTGTCTCTGTCCTCTGTGGGCACTGCATGACATGACTTATGCATATTCATGTGTAGAAGATGATAGTTTTATTTTAGCTTAGAGTTTTATCCTTTTCAGTCCACAGAGATTTGGTCTTATCACTTTTGGAGTATGGTAGGAAAGAGATCCAGCAGCAGATCAAAGGTACTTACCTCATGACCAGGACATGGAAGAGAGAAAAGGGAAGCAGGTGCATTCTAATTAGACCTCCAGGGCAAAACCTAAATGGCCAGAAGAATTGGTGCCAAGCCCTATGTCTTACTGTTTCCACCTTCTCTCAATACTACCAACCTAGGGACTAAGCCTTTAACAAGTGTGCATTCAGAGGATATTCCAATTTCAAATATTATCATTCTGTCTCTGATTTCCATTCAGCCCATGTTGCAGAGACCTAAAAAAAAAAAAAAATCTTTGTTTGTTATAGCATTACACAAAAGTTCAATTCCAAATTTTTCTCTGAGTCTCAAGGAAAACTCCATCATGAATTCTTACAACAATTTATTTTTTATTACTTTTTAAATTGTTTGCTGAGCTTTTGTACATTTCATACAATAATTCTTAATCAAATTTAGACTCCTGTCACCCATCCATGCCTCTCCAACCACTCACTAGACTTCATGCATTCTGCCATATATGTTAAGTCCTATCTAGTCTAGCATTTCTATCCAGATGTGCCCCCGATGTACATTCATCCACTAGAGACTAGTCAGCCTATACAGAGATTGTAAGTAAGGTGTACTCTCTCTCACTCAGTGGTAGTCATTCTCCAGTATTTCCCAGTCTAAGACCAGCCATCCATCCATTTCCCTTGCTCCACTCTGGGTCTTTGTCTTGTTGAGTTGGCGTAGATTCTGTACTTGAGGCCACCATCGCGATAAGTTCACATGTGCACGCGACCAGTGGCCTGAAAGGCTCTGCTTCCCTAAGTTCAAGAACCAGTCCCTGTTCTTACAGTCTTTCTGCTCCATCTTCTGAAATGGTCCTTGAGCCATGGCACGGTGAGACTTAATATGGAAACTTATCCAGGGATACACACTCTGTAGAATCATGTTCTTTAAAACTTAGCTAGCTGTGGCCTTCTGTGTCCATTGCATTCTGTTGTGCAAAGAAGTTTCACTGGTGAGAGCTGAGGGATGCATTAGTATTCTTAACCTTTTGTTTTGCTATGTTCCATGAGCCTTAGCTGTAGACGTTCAACTGTAGATGTGTCACGTAAGACTGGGTATCTCTCATACATATTCTCTGTGTCTGAATAGTTGTGGGATTTTACAGTAGCTTCCATCTGATGCAAAAAGAAGTTTCAGTGATAACTGTGTACGGTGCACGCGTATATAAATATAAAGATTCACATTCAGCATATGGTAAGAAAATTGATTTGTCTAGAGATATGACAGATGGAGTTTTCTCTATGATGTACGGCCTCTTTAACCACGTGTGCTAGACTGTGTTGACAGTGCTACCAATGAATTCACTTCCTTTGAAAGGGCTTGAAGTCCAAGCAGATAACTATTGATTATCCACCATGTAACAGTGCCACTACTGCATCAAAAGAGATCGTTTGTTGTGCCGGCCATTATGGTTATCTTTCTTTAGGAATGGGTTGAACCATTGATTGTTTTTCTCCCTTAGAAGCTTGCATATTATGATCCAACATTATGAGAGCTAAACCAGGTAGAAGACTTCCAGTTCAGTTCCTGCTGCATTGCTCCATGTCCTGTATCTGAAGTATGTCCTCTCTTCAGCAGTATAGGCTTATCTTCTATTTCTGGGAGATACCCAATGGCTCTTGGAATAGCCTGTGTTATTTTGGGAGTCTCTGGGAAAATCCTCACCAACCACTCAACAGAAGTCTCACTTGTCTGGTGTAGGGCCCTGGCCTCTCTGCATGCCTTTTTCCTACCTAGGTTCCTGGCCAGGAACTAGCTTCAGCTTGTCAGCTGCAGTTGCTCAGAGGACAACTTGTCCTTTAGAGGCCTAACAGCAATTGTTCTGAACCAGGTGTGGTCTGAACCAGGTGTGGTCTGAACCAGATGTGGTCACATACTCAGATGTTCCCTGGGGGCCTGAACTTTTGACCCCTACCAAACACTCTGTCAAACTTCCTGCAATTAATCACTGGCATCTGCTGGCTGTATATATATTGAGCACCCTGCTTAAATAGATCGGAAGCTTCTCCACCATTTTGGTGTCTGTGTTTGTGTGTCTTTAACTCCTCAGGCCTTGCCGGATATACTCGGGTGCAGTTGTAGCAAAAGGTGCTACAGTCTAGTCCTGTGTTCCTTGCCATATAGCCCCCAGATATACATATGAACTAAAATTCAGAAACTTTTTGTACATTTCTCAGGGAGTTTCAGGGGCACTGTATCTCCCTCTGACTTATTTAACCAGTCAAGATCCATTCATCTCTATCCTCTCTTCCTCCCATCAGAGCTTCTCCTAGGACTAGATAGGCTGTTAAAGTGGGATTTCAGATGAAAACAAGAGAAAAATCCAGGATGGAAGACAACATTTTATACATCCTCAAGTCTCACATCTGGAGTTTTTTTGGATATTGTGTCTTATGAGCTTCAGCAACTCTATCTGTGGATTTGGTGGCTACAGACCACATCTCTAGCTAGCTTTGTGTGTGCATGCAGTGTTCTTGTGGAGATGTATTACATTATAGGTTGTCCGGAGCCATTTGCCTGCCTTGAACTATGCCCTAGTTTAGGGCTGAGCGGAAGTCAGTCACAGAAGTGCTGTGGGAGCAAAATGCTTTCCTATGGAAATACTTTATGCCTCCTGAATGGAAGTCTGCCTTGGGCCCAAGGCTGAGGACCTTTTGTTAGTAGATGTAGGTGGCTTGAATAATTTCACATATGTAAATGCATGTTTGTTTTTGCTTGAACCCCTGAGGGTTGTATTATTCCTCATACAGTTGTAAAGGTATAATTATGCTGAGAAAAGTAAGGTCTGGACGTCAGTATTGACTGACAGCTTTTCTCTCTCTCTCTCTCTCTTTCTCTCTCCCTCTCTCTCTCTCCTTTCTTTATTTCTCAATCCTCACTCCCCCCTTCAGGTACAGTTCGATTTCTTCCAGTGGGCTCCGGCAATATTTGATTTCACATTCACTGGTCTATGAATCATCTTGTTAATTATTGCTGGTTAAGGTTTTACAACTGACACACACACTTCCTGGCCTCCCAGGTTTTTCTTTCTTTCTTCTTCTTCTTTTTTTTTTTTTTTTTCAATCTCAGTGGTAACTTCCAAGAGTCCATATCTTGCACTGCATTTTGCATGTTTGCAAAGCCAGTATTGCATGCTCATGTCAGGGTCTGCTGTAAGCTTAAGCTAGACCTGGACCTGTTTGAGTCATCCTAGTACCAGTCTCTGAGTGACTTGCCAGCTACACATTGACCTGGAGGTAGCATTCCATAAGCAAATGAATCAGGCTCTAATAAAATATAGAAATTTTGTTAATGTTACTATCCTCATCTTAACTATTTACATAAAACATTTCATAAATACTTATTTTAGCATTTTAAAATAAATAGCATAAAGGTAAGTGTAAGGTTCTGGGTTTGAGAGACACAGCAGACAAGAAGGGACCAGAGACTCTGCTGGAAGGTAACAGGACCTGGCTTTATTAAGAGAAGACCAGATGGGACTAGCTCCTTCGCACCCACTAGTGGAGAAATTCTAGCCCCCCTGGGGGGTTAGCCTCCCCAAAGAGATGGTGGAGGCTAGCGCCCTCATCCTCATCTTGGGGCTGGGGCTCCAGGGAACCCGGCTGGCATGCTAGGCTCCAGATTGGGATGGAGGTGCTCCCTCAGGGAGAGTGCAAGAGGCAAACTCCCCTGGAGAGTGAACTCAACCCAAAAGCCCAAGTCCCAGTTCCCTTCCCAGTTCAAATCTCAGTCTCTGTCCTAGTCCCGGTCCTCAAAGCCTTAAAAAACCCTCAGCCCCCTCCTGGCTTTTAGGGGAGGGGGGTTGCCATGACATCTGATTGATATTTATGGCAAGCTTCTAGCCAGGAAGTAGTCCTTTTTTACAGCTGTTTGTGAATTTTTTGTGTCTGGAACCTTATCTGTTAAGGAAGCCTGGTGTCCTTTGTGAATTTGGGGTCTGGAGTCTTATCTGAGCTATTATCAGGGCTTGGATTTCTGAGGAGAAGTTGTAAAAGTCAGTCTTTCCTCATGCATGTTTTATAAACTCTGGCTCCATGTTTCCTTCCATCTTCCTGAGTTTGAAACTTTGAGGGTTTCAGTCACATCCTACAATAAGTACATTGAAATAGAAGAAAATTATGAACAAAGTTTGTCTTCATTTCATCCTTTCTTATTATCCAAGTAGAATAATAGTTTCTCAAAATAACAATTTTGTTGTACTGAAATGTGAGAATGCTCTTGCTGCCTGGCAATGAATATCTTGCTGCTGTGAAGAATAGTATCTTGCTGTTATCTTAGTATTGTCAATTTGTCAACTTAATCATGAGTCCTAAAAGGATAAAATCTGTTTATACTGTATTCACAGAAAGACATGATATTGAAAAACAAACTCCTCTCTTCCGGGAGGCTAGCCCGCATGGGAGCTAACATTTCTCCACTCGTGGGTGCGGAGGAGCTAGTCTCATCTGGTCTTCTCTCAATAAAGCCAGGTCGTATTAGCTTCCAGCGGAGTCTCTGGTCCCTTCTGTCTGCTGCATCTCTCGAACCCAGAACCTTACAATAATATTTCTGAAAAGACATATTTAAAAATGGTGGCATGGCTAGTTCCAAAAATGGCTCAACAATAAGTAGTCAGTCAGTGGTATTATATGGGAAACTTGGCCTCAAAACAAAAGCCCATGACCACCACCATCAACACAATCATAATAAAAACAATCAACTCCAATAATCTAAGCTTTTGGATAGACATGACTTGTAGGGAAATTGAAGCATGCCATTTCCTCATCAAAAATGAATAGATAAGGCAGCCGTTTCCTCACTTAACTACTCAGTATATGCATCCTGCCACACTTCTCATGAGGATGGTGGCTTATTAATCGATGATTTTTAGATTTAGTTTAAAGACAGATACATATTGAAGAAAATATTACAACAGAATGAACATAATTGTAACTGTTGTAGATGCACCTGGAATTTCCTTGCTGTTCCATAAAAAATAAAAAGATTATGATTAAAGTCAAAGAAAGACATTCCCATGGCTTAACTGATGTCACCTACATACTCTAAGCTATTACATTCTGCTAATGTGTATGTTCTAGTTCAAATATATTTCTCCCAAGCCTATTCCAATGATGTAAATATGAATATAATATAAAATACACATTTGTTTGAAATTTATAAAAACAAAAAATATTTTCAAAATATTCCACTATCTGATGTGACTCCCTATAGTACTAGCTACTTACGCTTGCTGGAATCGTGTGCTGTGTAGTTCCTCCTAACTAAACATTTTCCTCTGTAGGGAAAAGAAAGACTTAAGGCTTAAGGAACTAATGAAATTTCAAAGCTCAGGAAACCCAGAAATATTACAAGATTTTTAAGGTTTAAAAGCAGGTAGTATGAGAGGGGAATGGAGAATAATGTAAAAGGAATGGTTAAGTGGGCAGAGCATAGGAGGCCAGGGTAGATCACAGAGTGTGGGAAGGAACTAACTGTAAAAACCTTTGAAAATGCCAATTGAAGCATGCTACTGTAGAACTACTACATGTATGTTACATGGGCCCAAATACACATTAATTTGCGGAGAATAAGAAACTGTGGGTGTTTCAACTCTGGTCAAGGCATATATATCCCATTCCTTCTCACACAGGTCATGGATCATTATAGAAATGGGAGTGGAATGTGGTTCTAAGAACCTGAAAGGAACAGGTGTTTGCAGTGACAAGACAGCAGTCAACTCGCACCTGAACTCACAGTGATTGTGACTGCATGCATAAGGCCTACACAATATCAAGCCAATCAAACTCCAGCATTGATAGGTAATAAGCTTATGATGTCCCACCCCTAGCTGAGGAAATGTTGGTGATTGATATGTACTGGGAGAGGGAGAATGAGATTTCTGCAGGGGCAAAATACTGAGTGGCTACCCATGCTCAAAAAGATGCTTCTACACTCATGAACATACTGGAAACACTAAGGGGCTTCAGTGGTATTGAGAGAAAGAGGAGAGAGAGAGAGAGAGAGAGAGAGGAAGACAGAAACAGAGACAGACAGAGAGACAAAGAGAGAGGATGGAGTTTAAGTTGGGAGGCAAATGTGTGGGTAAAAGAATAATTTGGAGTAGAGAAAATGGAGAATGGGGAGTGGATTTGACCAAGACATATTACATGCATGCACGAATAATTATTTTAAAAAAAAATCTTAGGAAATACAGATCAATGGATCTGTATCATGGTATTGGGAACCATATAATGAAAACCAATGAGTATTAAAATTCATGTTATAACCTTCTAAACTCTAAATACAATTTTGAAATTTACCTAGTATAGTAAAACTGATACCTGGGAATATTGGGTTATTTTTATTGCTTGGTTGTGATGTGAAGGGTATTTTACTTGTCACTCTGGGTCTTCCTAAAGTTATGCATTCTACTCAGTACAAAAGATCATCATGGTGTCACTTGCTGATATTAAACACAGCAACTTGCTCTGTTGGAGAGAATAATCTTCTATTCTCTCTTTAGCTCACTGCCCACTGTCCAGTTTAGTAGTGGAGAGAAGAAACTAAACTAGTAGGAGTTTGACAGTGTTAAAAAATATTCAAAGAGCTTCAAGAATCTAAAGTTGTGATTTTCCAAGTTTAAGATAAATATCAGGACTCTTATACACAATAAAAGTTGAACAAATCCACTGGAGTTCTTGTCTCATTTTGGCCTTGTGAAAAAACATGAAGCTCAATATTTTATCAGCCTCATTGTTTTTGTGAGAGAGATAGATGTAATTACCCATATGACGCCCTTCATTCAGCAGCCTCCAATGTCAAATCCAAAGTCAGACATGGTGCTTATTTTCCCCCTCTAATTTACCTGACTAAATAGTTCACACTGTCCTTCTAGGAAAGGTAAAACACTCTGGAGAAAGGAAAGAATTACATTGTCCTAAAGGGTTTCTCTAAATTTTACTAGTGGGTATAGAGATTACACTTGCTCAAAAGTTTTAAGAGCATGGCTTTGGCTCTATTCTGTAAAATCAAACTTTATTCACTATTAGGTAAAGGTCAAGTTCATATCTGATTTCATTTTACTATTTTAAAAGAAAAAAAAAGTCATAGAAAAGAAACCTAAATAAAATGAAACAAACAAAATAGTTCAATTCTTTTAATGAAATGAAAGTGGAAATGGGGAGGTGGGTCAGCAGTTAAGCACACTGCTCTTGCAGAAGACCCAGGTTCGATTCCCAGCATCCACATGGCAGCACAAAGCATCTGTTCCAGAGAAATCAGACGCCCTCTTCTGACCTCCTCATGTATTGTATGACATGGGTGCACCTACCTACAAGCAAGAAATACACTCATACACATAAAACAAAAAATAATAAATACAGTATTATAAGAAAGAAATAGTACCAATTAATTATTAAGCTATATTGTAGGTCAATATCCTTTCTCAATTCCAGAAAAGACTTTAGACTTATTTGAGTTGTTCCATTGATGAGGTTTTTAAAATTATGTGTACAATTCATACCAGACACTCAAAATAATTATTATATAATTTTTATCAGGTTGATGGAAATGGCAAAGATATGTTCCTCCTTTTCATTGAACTCCTGAAGTAGAAACATAATATCTATGATATATCATATTCAAGTTATATATAGTTATGATCATGAATTTAATTTTGTGAGATATATAAGGAAACTTTCATATATATATATATATACATATATATACATATGTATATTTGAAAGACCAAGGTTCTTAGGCGCATATATATATATATATATATATATATATATATATGTACCTTTATCTTGCCTAGCTTCTACAAGGTCTGAAAGCTTCATCCTCACAGGAAGAGTCTGATTGCCATATGGTTACTATCACTAAACCATATAACATTTTATCGTAGAGCTGTGTAATAGTTCATTGATAAAGTAAGGTGAAGAACAGATGGGTTCATCCTAATTCCAAATTTAAAAAAGGAAACACAAAAAGGAAAGCTAACACAATCCAGAATCTAACATAGGAACACAGAAAACAGTATATACTCAATTCTTCCTAGAGGGTCATAATTATATTTGATATTTTTGTTGTTAACCGGTAATTGTTTTATAGATTAAATTCTATATGCCCTACAATTTAAAGCATCCAATGGAGTATTTTAATGTGCTGATTAAGTTATCCACACATCATCATAATTTTTGAGCCCGAGAAGAAACTCCTTCCCCAGTGATTACATTTTGTCCCTGTACATTTTAGACACTATGACTACCAATCTCTGTGTATGAATTTTCTTATTCATGAATGGACTTTTACCATGTATGGTATTTTATGATTGGTTTATTCACTGTTTTCTATTCTTGTTAACACTGTAGTATGTTTCATTAAGTTTCTTCACGTTTCCATTTCTCTTCAGTATATACATAGGAGCTGGGTAATGCACTGACACGATGTTTCAGTTTTCAAAGTTGTCTCACTGTTTTCCTAAGTGCATGCAACATTTTGCTCTCTCAGCTGTAATGCATAAATATTGCAATTCTTCATTGCTCAATGGAGCTTTTTATTATCTCTTTTTAATTATAGAATCTAGATAGGTAGTAGGGGATATTTTATATTTTAATGAGATCTTTATATCTATCTATCTATCTACTTATCTATATATCATCAATCTATCTACTTATCTGTCTATCTATCTATCATCTATCTATCATTTATCTACTTATCTATCTGTCTATCTAGCATATATACAAAGCCCTAGACTTGGTGTAAAAAACCACAAACAAAACAAGTCAAGAAGAGGATACTTTGTGTTTCTACAGAAGCAGTAAAACTATGATTTTAATTAAATACATTCTGGAGATATTTACAAGTTGAAATATACTAGAGAAAAGAAAAGAAACTGAGTAAATTGTATTTTTACATTGAACCATTTTCAGAGAGGCAGCTTAAATTTATGAAAGTAAAATAAAATGATTCTTCATCTGTACCTTAGAGGTATTTTGTTTCTGATTTGTGACATAGAAAAAGAAATATTCTCTTCCTAACAGGAAAATTGAATAGGCACCCAGTAAAAATTTTAGTTATACAGACCTTACAATTTAATTGAGTATAGTGCAAAATAAATATTTTTAAGAAAATTGTTGTTTAGGAAAAGGGAGAGAATTTATCTTATGACATTCAGCATGACTGTACATTCAAAGACTTACTTTCTTTTAAATAGGCTGACCTAGATACAAACACATTTCTTTTCAGCACTAAATATTATTAAAACCTTCTTATAAATAAATACTTGTACCTCTTTTTCTCATATGTTGTGAAGAACTTCTTGATGATTTCAAATAGTCCAGTAGCATTTGAAGAGTCCTAAACTCTGTCCTGGTCATCTTAGTATTTTAAAGTGAAATATGTTCTTATTACTAAAAGAACTGAAAACATCCCTCTTAAGCAAAATTTCTAGAGTGTAGAATAAGACGAAGAATAACTGCTTTACATAAAATAATTAATGTTTATCTTCATTACCATATTCTCCTTTGAACATCCTTGACAGCTATACACTGCAATTCAACTCATTAATGAACGCTTCCTCAGTTCTAAAATCATGGAAAAATTCAACTCTGGAAATACATTCGGACCTCTTTTTCTATTAATTTTGAAAATATGGCTTCTGTAGTAACACATTAATATCGTTTGAGAATTTTCTTTAAATTTGAAATTTTCTATTCAATCTTTCCCACTAAATCGGAAATTTTGGATTATTACTTAGAAACATGTGATTTCCAAAGAACATGAGATAAATCTGATGTTGCTTGAGAATCATTGCTTGGATTATTCCATTTCTTTTCTCATTGAGTTCTAGTGCTGCTAGTCCATCACAGTTAATGAATTTTACACAGTTCATTTATATTTTTTCTGTACCCACTAATCAATACCTCACCATTTTAGAGAAGTAATTTATCATATAGATTAGGTCTATCCAGTAAAGCATTTGTACATAGATGTTCCCTGGTGCAAGTTCATCCACTGGAACCTAGTCAGTCTCTCTAGCATCACTTTCTCAAATAATATCAGCTCTCTCTCACTCGGCAGTAGTCAGCTGCCAATAGTTCCTTGGCTAAGGTTGGAACTTACTTCGTGATTCTTAGGTCTATACTGGGTTTTTATCTGGGCTGAGTTTGCATGGGTCTTGTGCATGCTGTCACCATTGCTGTAAGTTCTGTGAGCAAGGTCTCGGGAACCTACAACCTTCCATTTCCGTATGATCATGTACAAACCCGGGCTCCTACAATCTGCCTGCCCCTTCTTCCACAATGCTGCCTAACACACAGTTGGATGAGGTTTAATATAGGAGTCCTATCCAGGGACATGTAGTCTAGAGTTCAGTCCATTTTTCACTATTCAAAAGGAAAATTTTTCATCTATTTGTCCTCCCTCTAAAACTCTATCCATGTGCTGGTGCAGGATGAAGCTCTTGCAGCTATGTTGATCTTGGACTTCTATTTCTAGTACTATAAAAAATAAAATTGGTAAATTACTCAGACTCAGATACTGTGAATAGCAAAACAAAACAAAGACAGATATTAAATTAAGGAAAATCCTAGAATCAAATGCAAATTTTATGATTTAAATTCAAAAAGTACTTAAATAAAATGCTAGAAGCAGATGTCATGTATTTGTGTTCAACTGCTGCTTCTAACTCTAGAGCAGCATAGTGTTTTCAATGTTTCCCCTGCTTTCAGAGATGAACTTATATCTAATCATCACAGCTCATGTAAACATACATTGTTCTGAGTTACTGGCTTAGCTGAGTGACAGTAGGGTCATGGTATAAGGTTAAAGCCATGCATTTAGCTTACTTTGTAAACGTTAAGTACATTGGAAGTCCAACGCATAGTAAGATTGATAACATTATTATTTTTTAAAGGATAGTTAAACAGCTGAGTATACAGCAGGAAAACAGATTGAATACATAATTTTCAATTCTCATTAAAGTCTTGTCCACAATCAAGCCCCAAGTGAGCGTCTTTGGAGGACTACTGGGAAGGTTATGTCAGAGTTCCAGGCTCATTTAGGTTCTTCTACTCATCCTTTAGGACACTGGTTAAAAAGATCTCCATTAAACTGATTAAAAATGACTCTGCTAGGTGTCATATGAAATATTCCCACCTATCCACCTGTACAATGGGAATTCGAGCTCTTCGGATACTCAGCCGATTCATCTCTGAGGGTTTCATTTCATTTGAGCAAAGACTGTCTGAATTGAAAAGATGTCTAATGAAACAGAACAAAGTACTAAATCCTAAGTATTTTCTTTTCCTTGACATTTTTGCAATGCTGTCTCTGTGAGCAGATGGTTTGATGACTGGTACCTTCTCATTATGTTAATAGTCATTATCACTGTGTCACTGAAGTGTTGTTTGCATACTGTTGCATTTGTCTGCACCTCTCCCTCCATGTATGCTTTCCTTTCCTGTCTACCACTGATCCTTGACTTTGTAAAGTGCATTTTTAACCTAGTAAAGGAGAAAATGAACCTGTGATGTATAAAGTGGACTAGTCAAGTGTTAGACTCAGTAATACTGTGCCTCAAAATTCTTAAGCACAAAAGGGGTATTGGTATTTTTCTAATCAGTAGTCATGCCATTGGAATTATTGCTTTTAAAAATTAAGAGACTTAGGGCAACGTTCATTTTATGACACTAAAAGAAACACTTACTAGGACATGTATTCTGTGACCTGTTGCACATAAAATGTAAAGGTGATGTACTTAATTAAATGGTGCTGAATCAATACTGATTAATAAATAGAATTGCTATCTTATGGTTTCTTTGAGTCTAACATCAACGTATCAAGTCAGTGCTTAGAAGTTCAGTATTTGCCATTAAACCTTATGTTCTCATATATTATTCCTTCTCTTCAGTTTCTGAGTTAGAATTTCTAATGAGTAATGAATGCATCCGAGTCACTACTAGCCAAATTTACATGTTCTTTTGAAGAAGAATTTCTGAGAAATGTCATGTTTAATATGCAGCATCACTGTATGTGAAAATACACTCAGTTTGGGAAGAAATATTCAGTGTACAGACTAAAGTGGGTGTGTTGGAAAGAAAGGAGGGTGGCTAATAGAGAATGTACCTATGATCAATTTGGGAACATAAATGAGAATACATTGTGACTACAAGAACTATCTCTCGCCCTAAGCAAATCTGAGATTCAAATATTCTGTCAATGCATTTTTGTCTTGAATTTATGTATGGGGTGAAGTGCCTAAACAATTTTAGGTATAAATCATTAATCAGATAGATAATATTCATTGTCATGTTTTTGCTATTCAAGCATTCCATATGGAATTTTAAAAATCCCCTGTATCTTTTTAACAGTAGATTTTATTAATAAAATTATTATCTGTATATATTCTTTCTAAATCTTCACTCAGTGGAGCATACTTTTTTGAGTGCTCTAAATGTGAATCAGAAATCTTAATAAATGCTCTAACTTGATAAAGCACAGCTCATGTCTTCTTTTCATTAGCAGTCATGAGCTTTAAAACATAGTTATGCTGTACACAGGTTACAATGGGATACTAAATACAAAAAATGCCAAGTTAGAATTGGTTTAAACAAAACTCAATTTTGTCAGGAAGTATGACACTGTCACACACATTATTTGACATATCACTAATTAATTTCTTAAAAGCGGTTTGCAGAATACTGCTAGTTATGTTTCATTGTACTTTATTCAGTTTTTGGTCTGTGAAAAATTAACAGAAAATTAATTTTGAAAGAACTGCATTTTAAGTATTTAGAACTGAAAAATAACTTTGAAATAAATACCTATGTAATTTATTAGCATAAAAATTAAACATTAAATGAAATGAGGAATCATCTGTTTAAATCCTCTGGTCTTTAATTGATAAATATATGTATCTCCAAAAAGTTATATTACAGTCTAATATATTTATCATAGTTTATACTTTTTCAGGTTAATAAGCCATGTTAGTTCAGAAAATTAACATAGTTTTCCCAATATTTCATACATGGATATAAGTTTTATTTGTTCCTGACAACTCTTGGGGATTTGTATTCTTTATTTTATTACTTTTAATTTTACCTATATTCATAAATTCCTTATAATTAAAAATATCTTATTTTAGAAAAATATTTTATTTTAAATTATTTAATATCCATGTAAATTTAACTGAGTTCTACATTTACTACTTTTCTAGCCCCCTTCACCCTCTAATTCCTCCCATGTCCCTCCAGTCACCTTTAAGCTCATGACCTCTTCTTCTAAAGTTATTATAACACACACACATGCACACACACACACACACACACACATATGCAACTCATAGAACACATTCAGTGTTGCTCACTTTGAAAATCATGAAAAATATCTACCTTTCAAGGTCCTCAATCTTAAGTATGTCACAAATTTACACTTGTATATGAAGAAGTATATTCAGAGGTTCTGGCAAGTTAGAATATCAACACTTTAGGTGGCCACTAATTTATGTCTTCTACTAGAATGCATTTTGTCCTCCACAGGAAAGAATAATATCCATGGGTTCACACTACTGTGAATCAAAAACACTTGAAAAACTTAGATCTATAGTGAACAGGTTTGAACTTTTCATCTCGCCATCATTTCCTAAACAATATGGTAGAAAGACTATGCTGGATTTACGTTGTTTTATATGTTATATATAATCTAGAAAGAAATTAAAATCCAAGGGAGGACTCCTGTGGTTGCAAGTAAGAATTAAGACACTTGACACACAGGTCACAATTATTTCTGAATTTTGGAATCTATTGTGTCTTGGAACAGGTCAATATTAATGTCAAAGGATGCATATATATTAAACTCCAGTATGCTTACAGCAAGAAAAAAATGATACACTGAAAAACCTTTGGCTTTCTAAACAAGAAAATATTTAAATAGATTTAAGTAAACTCTACTTTAGAATCAATATTCTGAATATTGTCTATATTAATACAAAATTTAATCCTATAATATTTATGACCATGACAGCATATGAAGCAGGCTTATGGTGTGGCAAATGAACTAAAATATTTACTATAAAATGAATTATAATCATATTATTTGTGACTTCAATGCTATCACTTTTTTAAAGGTAAGATCTCCCAGTAGCCCCAGCTTGTCTGGAACTTGCTATGTAGACCATCCTGACCTCACCTGCCTCTGCCTCCTAAGTAATGGGATTAAAGGTGTGCACCATCACGCCTAACTCAATATTATAATTTATTAAGGGAAAATAATGTGTAGTATTCTATGTTCGAAATAATATTTCCCTTTAAAATATTTTATTTGTTTATTTATTTTTATTATTTTTTAAATATGTATGAGTGTTGTGTCTGGTATATGAGTCATGCAACTCCTGTCACCTATGTCATGCAGTGCCTGAGGAGTTCAGAAGAAGGTATCAGATTCTCAGAAACTGGAATTACAAGTGGTTGTTAGCTGCCATGATGGTGCTGGGAACAGAATCTGGGTCCTCTGCAAGCGAAGAAAGTGCTCTTAATCACTGAGCCATTTCTCCAGCCCTGCAATATTTTCTAATGACTCTTTATTCTATTCATCTTTTTGAAATATTTTATTATTTTTATTTTTATGTGTATTATTGTATTTCCTGCACGTATGTGAGTGCCCCTGTGTTATGCAATGCCCATGGAGGTCAGAAGGGGACCTCAGATCCTCCGGAATTGGAGTTAGGAACTGTTGGTTACTACCATGTGTGTGCTGGGAATCCAACCTGGGTCTCCTGTCTTAGCGGCCAGTGATCTTCACTGTGAGCCATCTGCCCCACCTCCTATGTTATTCATCTTGAACAGGTTCTTTATCCTATATAACTTTTCACATTTTCATGATGAAAAAATTAAATAGCCTATTACTACAAGGACTGAGCACTTCCATTAATAAAATAATCATTTTTCCCTAGATAATATTATTTTAGTATGCTCTAACATCACCATAAACTTTCAGGCACCCTTTCAGAAGGATAAAATATGTAGAAACGGTCTGATATACAGTGCTCTTATGACAACTGAGATAAGTAGGGATTAGACATCCACAGGTCTTTTCATGTTAATTCATTTCTGCTTATGCAAATACTCAATGAAATAGCATTTATTCCTCAAAACTAAGAGAATGGCAATGTCGTTCCTCAGTCTACGGAATTAGCTAACAGGTTTCCCAGTGAGTTAATGACCTGTACTCTGAATTACACATTGAATAGTATCTTATAAATCTATACCAGACTATGGTACTTGGAACCAATGCCATTGAATCCATTGTAAGACTTCTCAGAATTTCCACCATGACAGTTCTCTGTCTCTTTGTATAATAAGAAATTGATGCTATATTTATAATTTTAAACTCAAGATTCATAATCCAACTCAATATTTCTCAGAAACTGTCCACATTCTATCAGAATACTAATCTCTTTTAGCTGCTATTTTTTCAGTCTGTGGTGTGAGAAAGGGCTCTAATCATTTTTTTTAAAGGAGAAATCCTTAATGTTAAGTGTTCAATACAGACAAATCACCATTTAAATTAAAATAAATAGAAAAAAATTAAAAAAATGAAACACCATACATATTGGCCAGGCCTCGGCTTCTAAAGATCAGCATGAATTCTCTTATCTTATGCTATTTAACATTGTAAGTTAGAGAACTTGGAATACACAGCAATTATTTTGAAAGAATAAAGCAAAAATTTGAGGAAGATTGAAAAATATTAAAGAAGAGGAGTAGTATGATCTTTTTCAAAAAGAAAAGAATAGAGGAAGTTAGATTTGCATACAGCAAAGTTTCTTAAGATTATATTCAGATAACAAATAGGTAGACTTACAGACGTAGAACTGGCATATAGGCATACTTACAGTCCATCTTAAAGTTTCTTGACAGTTCTGAATAACTTAGTATCAGACCGAATTATGTATTCTAGAAAAATCTGTGGATAGCTCTTCATCACTTACATTGACTAATCAATTTATCAGAATTCTAGGAAGAAAATAAATTACTTAGATACATGTCTTACTGTTAGAAATATCAGTATACTAGAAGAGGATGAGCATACATGAATATTTAAAGGTTGTCAATACTGAAGGAATTTAGAGAAGAAAGGAATTCTACTAAATAACATAAAGAAAAGCAAACCAGAGCTTTTAATCAGTAGGATAGAGACATCTTGAAGGAAAGAGAGATCACAGTTTAAGAGAAGGGGACACTTGAAGGAAAAGTGCATTGATAATACTAGTGTTATTAAAATTTCTCTTTGGGAGAGGCAGACCAACTTAACCTGCCTCTCTCTCCCTGCTGGCAACCCAAAAAGTCGCCCCCAGGCCTCGCAACAAACACACAAATTTCTCTGCTCACAGTTATTCTTATTCCAGCAATAATCAACTGTCAATAGTTCTTTGGCTAAGATGTGCTATCCATTTCCGCAGGTTTATACTGTTTTCACTTTTGTTTTCTGACTGAGTTTTCATAGATCTTGTGCTTTTTGTCACCATTATCACAAGTTCATATGAGCAAGATCCCACAGACCTGAAGGCCTTGTTTTCCGTATGTTCATGTACCAACAGCGTGTCTTAAAATCTTTCTTCCTTCTCTTCTCAATGGTCCCTGAGCTAGGGCTAGGTAAGACCTAATTGAACTTAAAGCCCTCTTAATGAGACAGAACTCATGACTGGCACTTTAAATGTAGCCAAATACTCCTGACTGGAGAGGTCATAGATCTTAGAGAAAATTCTAAGTCTGTCACATCCCTAGACAAACTTAATTTCTTACTATATGCTAAATATTATACTTATATTTGCAGATAAGTATGTCAGTCATCACTCATCAAAGAAGCTTTTTTTGCAATAGATGGAGACTATTACTGAGTTCCACAATTGGTTACACCAAGAGTAAGTGTTGTGAAATGCTCAAAGTTAAGTGACACATCTACAATGGATCTTCTACATCTAAGGCTCACAGAACATAGTAGAACAGGAATAGAGAAAAAACTAATGCATCTCTCAACTCCCATTATGGAAGCTTCCTAATGCAACAGAGGCAGGGCAATGGACACAAAAGTCCACAAATGACCAAAGTGTAGAGAGTAAAAGTCAAGTTATGTATCATTAATTTTAAATTTATTTGTTGTTTTTCTGTTTATGAGTGTTTACCCTACATGTATGTAAAAGTGCACTTATGCAATTCCTGAAGAGACCAGAAGAGGGCACTGGATCCTTTGGAACTAGCATTAGAGTCCCCATGTTGTTCAATCTCAAGATATCTGCCAGAGCAGTGAGTGCTCTCATCCTTTGAAGCCAGCCATATTTCATATCTTGATTTCTAAATGCACATATTTATTTCTTTCCCTTAATATACTTTTGGTCTTTTAATTTTAGTTGGATTTTTTATTTTGCAAATATAAGATAATGAATATGTATATACTAAAAACACATACAAATATATACCTGCTATTCCCTCATTTTTAGTAGACAAGATTTTGAAATATTTTAATCTGCTTTTCTGCTGAATGAGGTATACTTTATAATATATATCCAAAATATTCATGAAAATGTTTACAGTCTGATGTGAAGTATTCTTTCCAATTACAATGTTTTGAAGGTTTGTTTCTGAAATGGGGATGAGAGTGAGCAGGACACTGGTTTTCTATTGAATTAATAAATTAAATCAGTGATGAGTTCCTGGCTCTAGAGGTTCTTGGGAGATATACTATGACAAGACTTCAGAAGGATACACACACACACACACACACACACAGACACACACACACACGTATTTCATTGCTACCTATTCTCCCTCTCCTCCCTCTCTGTGTCTGTCTGTCTGTCTCCTGGTCTCTCTCTCTACTGCTCTCCCTCCCTTTCTTCTTCCCTCCCTGAGGGTTTATCACGAAGTGAGCACTAGTATTCCACTATCCTTCTACCATAATGCTTCAAACACGAAATGGGCCTAAAATCAGTGGAACCAGATACCATTGACTGAAACCTCTGAAAATGTGAGCATATTTGTCTTTTGAACAGACTGTGTTTCCTATTGTAGGTGGATTATTACAGCAAAGAAAGAATGAGGAATAGAAGAATCATCGATATAAAATTGTCAGTACCATAGATAAATCAAATCATTTAACTAGTCCTATTTTGATGGGATTCAGAATTATATCTAGTTATTTGCAACTAAATATTAGCCATAATATTCCATTTGCTGTTCCATATTTTGCTTTGGAATGGATTCCTAAAATGTCAATTCTAGGCTGAAGGAATATTCACACAACTACTGTTAGATATCATCAAATACCTTCTAACTGGAGTGGACCCACATGATGGGTAACAACCATCCCTAACTTCATTTCCAGGGGAATTTGATGCCCTTTCTGACGTCTGTGGGCTCTGCATGACATGGGTGCACCTACACACATGCAGATAATACACTCATAAACATAAAATAAAAAATAAAATGAAATAAACTATATGTTAAAGGAATATATGCTCTATTAAAACAAATGTGATGGCCCTACAGGGGAAGAAGAGGATCTGCAAGGAGGCGGCAGGGGGCAAGTGCAGGATGGTAAGGGCGAGGAGCAAATTACAAAATATATTGACCTGAATGTAAGAAATATTCACAATCAATCCCATTATTTTGTATGCTAATTAAAAGTGATCTTATGATAGATAGGAAAAAAGTTATTTGTTTTGTTGAAGTGAATATCTCAAATGAATTATGTCTGTGCTGTAAATCCTCTATTCGAATTCTGTCTTTTCTTATCAAATTTGTATTATCTAAGTTTGTAACTAGAAGGTACATCCTGTATACTAAACGCTTAAAAATTATAAAAATAAGCCAATATTCAGAATTTTAAAACCAGAAAAAGAGAAAAATTTGTGATTTCTAAATTAGGATGAATTTTCACATGTATCCAGTAAATAAAATTTATGAAATAAATGTTTGAATGAATTCATGGGATATTATGGGTTACTAGTAATTAAATGTTGCATGAAAAACACATCATGGAAGGCTACTACTTATAAAAAGGCAATGAAATTGTTTTCCTATGGTCAAAAAGAAGTTGTTATTGTTGTTGTTGTTAGCAATGGCTTTTTCTGAGAATATTGTGTTAACTGGCAAATTTAGTTGATCACTTTGCTTTTTAAATTTCAGGGATAAGCCCAGTTTGAGGTATTTAATAAAATATAACTTCCCAGGTTTGTTAAAACTCTATTTGTTAAAATATTTGGAAACTGTCATGTAAGTGGGTCTTCCAAACTAATGTCAACACATTATACTAGTCATTAATAATTGTCCCAGGAGTATTGTAAGAACTTTGCAGTGCACTGTTCCCAGTACTTCACAGTAACTAGAATTAACACCTGTATGCAATCCCTGCAATACAAAGACTGAGTTAGGTGTATTATGAGTTTCAGGTCAGCTTCATCTACATAGTGAGACCTGTCTCAAAACAAAACAAATAAGCAACCAAGAAAAGAACAACAAAAAAAATGAATATCTGCTCCCATCAAATACATTCCTATGTGACAAGGCAGAAAAGCTAGTGTGTCCAAAATAGAAAGCATAAGCTTTCTTTTCATTAAGCTCTCTGAATTCTGTAGCTGTTTTGACAGGAAACTTCCTCAAGGTCTCCCTAAGATAGGCATACTATTATTAGTCTGTTTTAATAATTCACAGAAGCAACCAGCTCCAAAAAATACACTTGGAGATGCTTAAAGTGTCCTTAAGGTCAAGGCTCCCATTTATGTCTCACAAGTATTATTTTCCATAATTATAATTTATACTATATCTCATCTGCTACATGACAACATCTTTCTCACAAGTACTTACTGAATATCATAGATTATTTTTCTTTGTTTTTTTTCTTACTCCCCTTGCCATATTTCATGTAATCTCTCATATATTTTATGGTATGTTGAGTCAAGTTTGTGTCTGCAAATGTCCTTTGGTGTGCAGCCATTCCCTGGAGCCTGATTAAACCTAATTATAATCACAATTGTAAGGAAAACCAACTCTCCTTCTCCCAGCAGTTGCCAGTAGTTCCTCATCTAAGTTTGGGACTTCTTACTCATGTTCCTACTTCTGTGCTGGGATCTTACTTGGCTTGAGTTTGCATGACGCTTTGCTTACTCTCTCCATTACTGAAAGCTCACATGAGTAATCTTCCAGCTGTCTAGATAACTCTGTTTCCTTGTGGTCATGCACCATCTCTGAATTTTAAATCTTTCTGCTTCTTCCTACACTATTGTCTCTAAGCCTTAGGTAGGAGAGCTGTGATAAAGCTGTGATAAAGTTGGATAAGCACTATGAAATCTCTTATTCTCTGTACTTTGATCAGTTGTTGTTTTCTGGGTTAATCAATAATCAACATAGATTGTATGAGGATGCTTCCCTGGTGTAACATGAGACTTTTCTTCATGTTCTTTCCCCTCTCCTATTCCATTGTGTTCCCTGAGCCTAAGGTGCCTAAGTTGTAGAGGTTGCATTGTAGATGTACCATTAGGACTGGGCACCTTACAGACACTTAAGTCTATGAGATTGACCAGTTGTGGAACTTTGTAAAAAATCATAATCTGTTACAAAAAGATGTTTCTTTGCTAAATGGTGAGAGATACACTTTGAATTGTATAGATAGATGATAGATAGATAGATAGATAGATAGATAGATAGATAGAAAGAAATATAGAAAGAGAAAGGGAAAAAAGCAAGAGATTACCTTGGTTTAGGAATATGATAAAAGTAGGTTTTGCTCTAGAATCTATGACCTTTCCAGTCATGTGTGCTTGACTATGTTTCCAGTAACACACATGAGTTACATTCTATTAAGCAGACCATACATCTGCCTCTAAGAAAGAAGTGCCACTATTGCACCAATAGAGATTATTTGCTTTCCTGTCACTGTTGCATGGTCATAAACTCTATGGCTAGAATTATTCAACCATCATAACTGAGCTGTTTTACACCCTGGATCTGTAATTTTTTGATATTACGTGTTAGGTTCTCAGAACAGCAAGCTGCCCATGATGCTTTACTTTCTGTTTCTTGTTTTCCTGTATTACTCTTAGTTAGACGCAAACTGTGAGAAGACTACACTCTGGGTCTGTTGCAGAGCCCGGAGTTCAGACAGTGTGTCCTGGCCTTTTGTTTAAATCATTTTCTTAAAATCATCTGTTTCTCTTTACTGAATTCCCAATATTGTACTAAAATACACTCTAGAATGTTTTCCAAAAATTATAATCAAATGAGCAAAATTTCCAGAGTTGACTATTTGTGAAATTTATTTCTGGTCATTTGTTAATATGTAGGAAGATAAAAAGTCTACCTTAAAATATATCAATTAAGAATTTTTAAATTGTTTATTGTTTTCTAGAATCCAATTAAACTATCATTTAGAAGACTGATTTGGATTTTAGAAAGGACTTAATTCAACCAAGTATATTTCAGTATATATTTGTGTGTATGTATGTGTGTGTGTGTGTGTGCATACAATAGACATTCAAACTTTATAGAGAACAGTACCATTTTATTACATTTTTGTCTGAAGGATACAGATTTGTTTTCTAGGTCCAGATTGAGATAGAGTTTGAAAAGGTTTGTGATATAAAAACTACCAGGTTAATAGGATGGAAGTAACAGATGAAGATCGGGTACCATATTTATACATTTATTTTTAATTTGTACAATTATCATCTCTCACTCATATTTACACGTGAAATCTCCTGACTTGTGGATGACTGTTTCCTGCAGCCTAGTTATCATTCTGAATTATGATATTTCTGCAGCATTTACCCTTCTAGCCATTTCTTATTAGTTCTTCAAGATAGTGTTTTGTGTCAGAAGGTAATGCCTGAACGTCATTGTAGAAATTTCCTAGAACCATGAAGGTAGATAATTTGAGAGTATGCACAGATTCTTGGAATAATCTAGAAGACACTTTTGATAAATTTTGTCATGTCTAGAAATTATATATTTATTATTATTTATTATAGATGTATGCATGTATTTACTTATTTAATGTATTGGCTTACATGGGTTTGAATTTAGGGCCTGACACATGCTAAATAATCTTTCATTTGGTTATATCCCCTACCCATAAGAATAGCCTTTAAAAGAGTAGCTTATTGGCTCTGTAATAAGAGAAACCTCACTAGGCCAAAAAAAAAAATTACAGAATTTTAAACTACTCTGTAGGTAGTTAGAACTAGGACAAGGTGAGAAACTATACTGTGAAATATTCTCTGAATCAAATTGAATATAAATATAAACTTGATGGTTAAAAAATAAAATCCAAGGGGGCTGGAGAGATGGCTCAGTGTGCTTAAGAATATTGGCTGTACTTGCAGAAGATTGATTCAATTCCCGCACAATCACTGCAGCTACATACATAACTCCATATTCAGATGATCTAACACAATCTTTTGGCCTCTGCAGACAATGTGCAGCACAGGTACACTAACATACATGGAAGCAAAAACATTTATACACACAAAATAAATAAAAATAATGAATTAATAAAAAAAAATACCCAAACTAAAATATCCCGTTGTGATATTTCCCCTGTAAAACATCAGTAACTATAGAATTGATAAACACAAATTATGCAAACTGCTATTCAAAATGGATTTTTTCCTGCTACTTGTTTAAACATTGTATCAAATAAGAATTTTTATTTTGGGCCAAGAACATTAAAATTCCATTCATTTAGATGAGAAATCAATTAAAATGTGACTATTTTGTCAGAGTTTCAGGATCTATCCCATGGTAAAACTGAAAGTTTGAAGCAAATATCTCTGACAGGGACCAAACCTTATGTGAGTTCTAATTTTGACTGGGAGCTGATTAAAGCTGCTGAGCTCAGGAAAAGCTAATGAATTTTGGGGGGGAGTCTGTATATTTATTTTATCTGAATATTAGTAAATCATTCAGTGCAAGTCCTGTAAATACGTATCTTTATTAATGTCCTTTATTAATTCAACATTGTGTTGAACTATTTTTTAAGTATTTTCAGAATTTAAGCATCTTGTAATTTTAATGATTTTTCCTCATATCTTACTGATAACAAATCCAGAAAAGAATAAAAATAAAGTTGGATTCTTTATGAAAAGGTAAAATGTCTCAAAGCTAAAAACATAGAAATTATCAAGTTAGTAAATACTATTAAAATATGTTCTCAACACATAAAATTATTATTCAACTTAGAATATGTAATGTGCCTTAATGACCAAGGTGTTTACATTTTTTTTGACTATAAAAATTACAGTTTCATTGTAATGAAATATCCCCATGTTACATAGTCTGTGTGTTATGAATTGCTCTGAAAACACTCTGTGTCAATTATTGGCCATGGAATAAAATGTAACACTTCAGCTTTCAGGTTGAACCATTTATTTGGAGCTCACTGATGTGTTGTTAATTCAATCTGAAGTCTCTCTCCCCACCCACAGTTTGTGAAGGGAGAGGTACAAACATTTTTCTTCATTGGTAGTGGCTGGAGAATGTATCAACATAACAAATATTTTCCAGGAAGGAAAAAAAAAAAAAAAACAGAAGCATGGTACAAATCATATTTCTCTCCTTCAAAGAAAAAAATAATAATCGGTAGTTATTTTTATAACATTTCTTGTATCTCAAAAGAGTTTGCAAGTGCTTTAGAGGTTTTAACCATGATCTGGTTACTTAGATTCACATACTCAGTCACTGAAACAAAATCACACTCAACACTTCATGAGGATAATAGGCCCTGAAGACAGTTATGCTAGATGCTCAATTGCATCTCTGTAGCTGAAAGGAAAGCTATGTTTATTCCAAAATACTCATGCCAAAATGTGTATCTACTACAGAATCTCAGGCCTGGGGTCCTGGTATATGCACGGTGTGATGGAAAATATGGATCATGGATCATCATATTGATGGCACATCACAGGATACTAGACCGCACACCGTCTTTTAATAGACATGACATTATGTCTGATAATGAAATTAATAATCATTGAAAATTATTTACTATATTCAGATAACTAATACTCTTTGCCATTTTACAGTCTTGCAAATAATTGACCACTGAGGATCCTGCCATTATTGAATAATAAGTATAAATATAATATCCCAGTCAAAATTAAATGTTCATGAATGATCTCTTACTGTCTTCCTACTGCAGTAGTCCACAGGCGACTCCAACATTGATAGGACATAAATTTCACCAGGAGAGCCGCTTTCCTTGCATTATTAGAGGTGATAAAGTTTTATAAATATGCACATCTAGATCCATTTATGTGTCTGCAGTAAACACATTTATAGTTTTTTCCATGATTCAACTTACATTATGTGGCATTATTTACTTCTCTGTCTCTGAAGCATACACCTCTCTTTTCTCCATACTTCAACTTATGTTGCCATTATTTACTTCACAACCACTAGCAGATGGAAAAGCAGAGAGAATTCTGCATGCCAGTATGCTCCACTTGCTTTTATTTTCTTCATTTTCGAAGATGATTCAAAACCAAATTTCATTCGTTCCTGTCTTCTAGAAGGAACCTTTTACATTTCCTGTGTGCTACTGTAGACATTTCCAAAGAAATAAAATATGTTCTTTAACTTCAAGAAGACCAGATCCTCCTGAAGTAGTTTTACATGCAAAAGTAATAAATAGAGGTTTGACGCAAATATCAAACAGGCAGCCCATAGCACTAGAAGATGAGGTTAGGGCCTTTTAACACAGGAGGTGGCCTGTGAATTGGATCTGGAATAATGAGTATGAGATGCTAGACAAAGCATACATTCGTATGAGAGCTCGAATGTGCAACTAAAATCCATTGTCAGGAATGACTGACAAACAGCCTAAGAAATACAGGTTTCATAAAATACAGTCTGTGTTTCAACTAAATGGAATCCTTTAAAATCTTTAAAAGCATGTCGCCCCATGCTTATCTGTCTATTTTGAATTTGTCTACAACTTAGCTTTTCAAAGCATGGAACTCTGTTTGCAGATCAGCACCTCTCTGTGCCGTGAACCTATTTATTTTTAGGAACTACATGCAATCACATTTATGGTGAGCTCTATTTTCCCTTCCCTTCTAATCTGCTAACGTAAAGTCCATTTTATGAAAATGCACATTATCCATGTTCTGAAACCTCAATTTGACAGAACTGCCATATTTCCATATATCTTGTTACTTTTATCCCTTTTATTTTTCAGGCTACAGCTATAAACCTTAGATCTCTTTTCTGTTTCTTTTCCCAAAGAGTAAAATGTCACTAGATCTTACAACTTTCTCTGCCTTTGAGGGAAAAAAAAAACTATCATTTTCCCTTTATCTCATGCTGCTCTTAATACACAAGAAGTCTTCTCATTTTAAAGATGTTTATAGTTTATTGGTGGGGGAGAGATTTTAAGCTATGTGTGTTGCTTCTTTCACTCCCAGAAATCTCTTTTATTCCTTATATCAGCAGATTGTTGTCAGATTGAAAATTGACCAACCATTACAAGGCTGGACCAGAATGGCAAAATGCAATAGAAACAAAATATAGGTAGATGTTATGAGTTGAAACATAATAGTCCTCATATCATATGTTGAAATCTTCACCTGCAGTAAATCAGAATATGTCCTTAAAAGTAGAATATTCTCAAAAGAAACTAAACTGAAATGAGTCCCTAAGGAAAGATATTCACCCAATATGACTGTCGTCTTTTTATTTTAATTGAAATTTTGCCGTTTTCATACAATATAATTTGATGATATATGTCACTCCCCCTGTCTGTACCTCCCTTTGCTCCCCTTCGCCCAATTTAATATAAAGTGTTGTATATATTACAAGGCCATTAGAGTCTAATTTGTGTCCTCAAACATCCTTCCTTGTGGGCCTATCCATTGGAGCCTGGTTAATGGACCAGGAGTCACATCCTTGAGAGATATTGTCTCTCCCCATGCCAGCAGCCCCTAGTTGCCAATGAGGTGGGGTTGGGCTTCTTACATACTTCCCTATCAATGAACTGGGATTTTTGTATGCTTTGCACTTGCATAAGATTTGCACATGTGGTCACTATTACTGTGAGTTTATGAGTAAATGACCAGCTGTCTGAAACACTGTTTCCTTGTAGTCATCTCCCACCTGTGGCTCCCCACCTTATTTCTGTTCTGTCTTCCACAGTGATCCCTGATCCTGTGAAACAGAGTTTTATATAGGAGTCCTATTCAGGAATAAGTGCTTGGCACCTTATTACTCTCCTCACATCGGCCAGTATGGTAATTACTATCTGTGTGTAAGGAAGCTTATGTAGTAAGGGATGAGAAATGCATTATTCTATGTTTATAGGTCATTAGGAGTCATTTGACTATGATAAACGCTTGGTAGAAAACAATTATTAGGCTTTCCCCAATGTACTGTGAACTGTCTAGACTCTGGTTCCTAGGCCTGAATCAATGTCAAAGATGAGCTCCATCTTATGAAGCAGACCCTGAATGTAATTAGTATATAGTTAGTCTCATAATATTCATGACACAATTGTATCGTTGGACATATATTGCCAAGCAACTTGTTTCTGTAGTTGCAGGATTAGCAGCTGGGTAAAGCTCAAGAGAAACATTTTTTCCCCTTTTGGCAGCATGCACAGCATATTCTAGCACTATGAAAGCTGGCCAGTAGAAATGAAGCTTTAAAGTCAGTAATACTTGATTTCTCCTTGTTTGTTCTATAGCTTGTATATGTAGCATCTTACTGTGAAGGACTGGTGAAGAAAGATGCCATAAGCAGTACAGTTTGAGGATCTATGGGACCCTGTCCACCAGCTTCAAGAGAGGGAGTCCATTCCTGACTCTAGAGTTTCCTTTTGTTAGTCTATGGTGTCTAGCAGAGGCAATGTCCCCATGTTATAACTTCTCTAATACTGTTCTTTTAATGTACATATGTGTGCTTTATGATGCTTCTGTAGTGGTAGTTTTCCACTGTTTTTTTTCTAAAGGCCTTCAGTGTTAGTTATCCCTCTCTTATTCCCTCCTGTGCCCTGCCCTCCTAATTTACACTTCATTTGACACTTCTTTATTATTCTCCCTTCCCATTTAAATCACTACATTATATCACCACTCTCATCAAGTGTCCACCCCCCCCACTCCATGACAATGTTGACATTTATGACTTCTCTGATTTTCAAATGTAAGCATGCATATTTGAATTTCAAAGCAAGCATTCAGCTGTAAGAGAAAGCATGCAAAGTTGCAAAGTTTCATTTTCTGGCTCTGGGTTGCCTCACACAGGGTGATTTTTCCAGTTTCATTCATTTACCTAGGAGCTAGATGCCCATCAATAGATGAATTGATAACGGACATATGCTATGTATATACAATGGAAAGTTTTTCAACTCTTGAGAAAGACTGCTATCTTTTTAAAAGGAAGAAATGAGACATCTGTAAACAGAAATAAACATGCACAGAGAGAGTATAATATAATTGCTACTGTAAGAAATTAAGTGAAAACGAAGGCAGAGAGTGTTGTCCCACATGTATACAACCACAACCATCAGAAAACCATTAAAGCCAAGACAGAAGCTTAAAACCAATTCCGACTCAGGACACTCAGTAAAAATACTCTTCCAACACCCTCAACTTAAAATTCTTGTCTCTGTAATTGAGAGACAATAAATTTCATTGTCTAAGTCATCCTGAGTGTAACCGTTTGTTAATGCCTTTCGAAAATAATAATGAGGGTGATGTAAATTCAATTTAGTACTATTCAACATAGATTGCTACTGTGTTATGAAAAGAAGCCTTTTTTTCTCTCCAGGGAATGAAAGTTTACAGTTTGTACTTACTACGCCCTCTGTAGAAGGTCCCAACTTCATTTCCACTTAGCATACCTTCTGATTTACAGTGATAGGATACCATGACTACACAGCCATTCTGTTTTTTCACTTCCCAAACAATATTAACTGACTTTCAGGAAATTCTTAATACTTTAGTATAAAATAAGCTTTGAGCGAGGTGATTTATCCCAAGGCTAATGTCAGGATTCTAAGTGATGATATTTGGCAAGTTGAGGAGCATCTAAGTGATAATGTTCAGATGGTTGCAGAGCATCTGTGCACTGAAGCTTCTTTGCAACTCTAACCCACTCTTTTGCACCCTGGCGGAATGATGTAAAGTTTTTCCTTCTAAAATAGTCAAAATGGAAAATACACTGAAGCTGTTGATTAAAATGATTATTTATTTTATAGGAAAAGATAAACATGGATACAGTAGTACAAATACAGAGGAAATTGAAACTATAGTTCTTAACATATACCGTATATGCACGTTTTGAAAAATTACTAGTGTTTATGATCATGAGCTTTAAGTGGAAGCAGATATATTTTACAGAAAACTCCCAATGCACATGAATTTACAATTTTGTGACAACTTGTTTATTTCATGAATATTAATTGTGGTTTTAATCTCACTCCACAGTAATATAACAGAAAGCACAGTGCTGATTATTGCATTGTTTTGTACTATATTGCCATACATTCTTGGCAACAATGAATTTAGCTTGATTTAGAATATATTAATATAAGCAGAACCAAACATTAATCTGAACTTTAGTCATAAAGTATATAAAACTCTACAATGGTACAGACAGGCTCTTATATACTACAACTGTGCCTATTACTATTACTGACATGTCTATTAGCTTTCTTCTTAGTGTACTCTTTTGACTGAAAAAATGGTTCAATACTAATTCAACTTTTACGGTGAATGTTAAGGATATGATTGTCATATATTTACAAGGATATTTTGAACAACAAAGACTTTTCTATATGGTTTCTTATAGGAATTAAGTGGTACACAAAACTAATTTTTCTCACACTCTAATCAAAAACACATAACTCATATTATCTAGGTGAACAATAATTGTTCCAACACACCTTAAATTTTTAACATGTGGAATAAATATTCCTATGTCAAAGAAGTCTAGAGAATCTCATTTAAAATTATTCTAAAACATTCAATTAACCTGTAGGACTGATTTTAACTAATCTTTTGATATTCAGCTTTCACTTTAAAAATACTTTACAAATTTATTATTATTTGTGTATGATTGCTATGCCTACATGTTTTTAAGCACATTGATGTTATGCATTGCCCACAGAGGCTAGATGAGAGCACTGGATCCCAGAACTGGAGTTACAGACTGTTGTTAGCCTCCATGTGGGTGCTATGATTCGAATCAGGGTCCTCTGTAAGAGCAGCCAGTGCTCTTAACTGCTGAGCCATCTCTCCAGCCTGAGCAGCTTCCTCATTTTAGCATTCTATATAAATAGGTGCATTTCTCTGTATGGCTGCTGAGGAGTAGAAATGGATCAATACTATGTGGATTTTTTTTAACTACATGATTTGATTTCTATTCTTAGTAATACAACATAAAATTCAGTTATCATGTTTGAGTTCAAAATTTAAAATGCATCTTATATGGAAAATGACCTGACCTAATTCATATTAGAAAATCCTTAGACTCCACATCAAATAATTCTACATAATCAAACACAAGTTATAGGGTTCAAATGAATAGTAAATGTATTAATTTTTCTAGAATTATGATGGAAATTTGTATACATTTATTTTTATTGAAAGAAATCTTGATAAAATACATTTTGACTTCAAAAACTGGCAGCAAAGAATAAAAGAAATCAATTAATCATGATTTGTGCTAAAACTTGAAGTTTGTTTGCAGAAAAATTAATACATAAATTATTTTGATTGGAATCCTACGCTGTTAACAATTTCTGGTAGCTGGACTATGTAATACAGACAAATGAGACCATGTAACAAAATAGGATTATTAGAAAACAGGGAAAATAAATATGCAAATAAGGTGACTTTGCCAACTTCAAATATATGTCAGGGAACACAGAGGACTGTCACCTGTAGGAAAGGAACTACTACATCCAATGTAATATCTAAAATTTATTACTCTCAAAGGTCTAGGAGGATGGAAAGTAGTTAATTTATGTACACATAATTATACCAAGAGGTGCTATGTGATGTGCTTCCCAAGAAAGAAGTTCAGTGAATTCAGATAAGAACCCAGGCAACCCATGGTTGAGATGAAGATAAAGTGTCTTAAAAGATGCAACAAAGCAGAAAATGTGTATGTGTGTGCATGTGTGTGTCTATGTGTGTGAGAGAGAAACAGAAACAGAGACAGAGAGACAGAGAGAGCTGAGTGGAATAGGAATGTCATGGAAAGCTTATTTACGAATTCGGGAACTTATTTTACTCTATCAGACTTCCTCTTTACTTTAGTATGGTAAGGTAATGGTCATCTTATAACAAGTTATTCCTCTTAATTAATTTCATTTAAATGTTAGAGTCACTGGTATTAAAAAAAACGTCACTGAAACATGTCAAGTAGAACAGTGCTTATCAGAGTGTGAGGCAAATAGTAGTAAATAAGGGACAGGAAAAGAGCGCTCACTGGCACTGAATTACAGTGAGACAGAAGTTCTGGTGTGGCAGAATCGGGGTGGGAGGTAACAACTTCTGTGGGATCAACGTCTTTAGTTCTGGCATTTCAGTGAGATAAATTTTCACTGAAATTTTGAGATTTTCATACAATTTGATTTGATGATGTTTAGATGCCCTCCCTAGTCACACCTTCCCTTACTGCCCCCCTGCAATTTCATGTAATATATATTATTTATTTATATATAAAGACCAATAGAGTATAGTTTGCTTCCCAAAATATCAATTACTGTGTGTCTCTCTACTGGAGCCCATTTTACCTACAGAGAATCCCATCTTTGAGGAAGACTGTCTCCCACCATTCTAGCAGACATCAGGTGCCAAAATTTCCTATTAAAATGAATAAATTGTTATTAGACTATTTAGAGACAATTGCTCTGTCATTCACTTAAATTGGGCTGAGGTTTTATAACCACTTCCTCAGGTCTATGCTTGGATTTTTTTCTAGTTTGAATTGTGTGGGATTTGTGTATGCTGTCACTGTTGTCGTGATTTCATGTACGTAAATTATCATCTCTCTGGAAAAACCTGTTTCGTTATGGTTATTCAGGAATTCTAGCTCTTACAATCTTTCTGCCCCCTCTTCCACAACGATCCCTGATTCTTATGAGGAAGGAGACTGATATAGGTGTCTTATTTGGTACATAGAAACTTTTCTGCTAAGAGTTGAGAGATGCATTAGTCTATGATTCTAAAAATTATTCATTAGGAATCAGTTTAGTACAATAACTACTTAGTAGAAAACTAACATTTGACTCTTCCCTATTTGGTGTGTTCTGTCTTACCCTCAGTTTTCTAGGCCTGGTATCAATATTTGGTATAGGCTCCGTGTTACGAAGCAGACCTTAAATCTAATTAGAGAAGTCTGGTTACTCCCATAATGCTCAAGTCACCATTACATTGGTGGGGCATACCTTGCCAGACCAGTCTTTTTTCATAGTTCACAGGATTCACAGCTCAGTAGGGAGTGCGGTCAACTAATACTTGTCTTTCTGTGCCTGCCTTATTTCATTTAATACAAAATCTTTTGTTTTGTCACAAATGACAGGATTTCATTCTTTTATGAATAAATAATATTTATTAAAAATATTTTTATTGTTCAGAGCTCAGACTTTCTCTTCTACCTAGCAAGAACCAGTTCATTCTGTTCAACTATTCATGATGAGTTACCCAAATCCCACCCTTTCCCCGCTTGGAGACCATCTCCAGTTCAGTTATTCCAGAGCTCAGGCCTTCTCTGTTACTTAGTAAGAAGAAATCCATTCTTTCCCCTGCTCTTACTATGGACCTTGGCCCTGTCCTGCGGAAGCTGCTGGAGAGCACCTAACTAGCTGACGGAGACAGCAAGATCCCTGTCATACCGGCGCACTATTCACCTGCTCTGAGGTCAGCATTAGTTGCTTGACTCAGGGGCTCATACGTTCTTTGCTTAGCTAGTTAGAACCAGTACTGGTGATCATCTACTTTGTCATTTAGGGTCTAGGCTCCTTCACTTCACCCCCCACCCCAGAGCTTCTGATTACCTTGTCTGGATCTATTAGGTACCTCCAATAAAATATCAAAGAGAGACCCTGAAGTCCAGACCAACAAACGATTGATACTCAGTCAGAAAACAACCAAACTACATCAGCAGTATAAACAAAGCCAAACTTCAACTCAACAAAGGCAGGTTTAAGATCAAATTCAAACATGTAAGCAACATAAGAAATCTACACGCTCAGACCAAAACAAAAATCTTAAGTAATATGAAATTTGGTGAGGACCAAATCAATATGTTCCCACCAAACCCTTGTTTTACAAGATAAACTGTCTAGAGGAAACCTAGGACACAGAATTTAAAGATCATAAACAGATCAAAGAATTTAATGAATTTTAAAAAGACATAAATAAGCATCCCAAAGAACTCAAAGAGATAAAGATAAATTCATGACAAGAAAATTCAAGAAAATTCAAATACATAGATGAATGAAAGGACAAAGATAATTCAGGAGTTGAAAAGTGAATTCAGGAAGGAGAGATGCTGAAGAAAACTCAGGCTGAAGTGAAGATGGAATTGAAAAACTCAATAAACCAATTTGAAATGACAGGAAAAAGCTACACCTACAGAATGAATGAAATGGAAAACAGAATAGCAAGACTGGGCAGTAAAGTTGAAGGGGTGGATTACTCAAGGAAAAACTATGAAACCTTAAAAATATAGAATTGGAATATGAAAGAAATATCAGACATCATAAAAATATAAAATTTATACATCATAGGCATTGAGGGAGGAGAAGATTCCCTGGTCAATGGCATTTACCAGATCTACAAGACAATTATACACGAACATTTCCCTAAATTAAAGAAAAACATAACCACAAAGATATAGGAGCACAGAAAGCATCAGACAGGACCAAAGAAAAACTACGAAGAACATATCATAGTAAAAATGTTAAATGTACAGACAAAAAGAATATTGAAAGTTGTAAGAGAAAAAGCAACAAGTTACATAAAAAGGAAAAACCATCAGAATTGCAATGAAACTTTAAAGCAAAAAACATGAAAACCAGAAAAATTTAAGGAAATATTTGAAGACACTTTATTAAACTAGAAAATCTAAAAAGAAATGACTCATGTAAACCACCAAAGTCATGCCAAGAAGAGATTAACAGCTAAAACAGTGTGCTCTCCCCTTTTCTTTTCAATAAAGTGTCTAAACCTTTAGCTGGTTAAAAAGACAATAGAAGGAAATCAAAATGGTACCAATTGCAAAACAAAAATGTTAAATTATACTTATATGCAGAAGACAGAAGAAGATGAAAGAACCTCTTGTGCTCATGGCTTTGTAGTATCTTTGTAGTATCAATATAGGAAACATGATCATCTTATCAAAGGATCAGTGGAATCCCAGTCAAAATTCCCATGACATTCTTCAGAGAAATGGCAGAATCCATCCTAAAATTCATTTGAAAACAAAAAAATAGCCAAGATAGACAAAGCACTGGAGTGAGAACTGCAATGCCCAGGAAGAATGTCATACCAAACCTCCATGTACATTACATAGTCATAGTCATGAAAACACCATGGTATTTACATAAAGCAGACTTGTAGATCAATGCACAATTACATCCAACTGAAATTTGACAAAGTTATCGATAACACATACTGGAAGAAAGACAGGGTCTTCAACTAATGGTACTGGCAAAATTGGATCTCCATGTCTAGAGGAATGAAATTGAACCTATACCAATCAATTTGCATAAAGGTCAACTTCTTGTGAATCAAAGTCCTTATTATAAAGCCTGAGATACTGAAACTGTTAGAAGAATATGTAGCCAGCACACTACAAAATATAGCTGCTAGAAATGTCTTTCTAAGTTGGACATAATTCACTCAGGAATTGATAAACTAAAAAAATAAAAAATAAAACTTCTGTGCATCAAAATAAACAACCAATTGAGAGAATAAGAAGTCTTCAGAGTGGGAGAAAATCTTCACCAGCTATTCACCAGACAGAGAATTAATATCTAGAATAAACAAAGAACTCAACAATGAAGAAAGAAAACTAATGAACCAATTATTTTGGCCTATGAATCTGAACAGAGAGCTCTCAACAGAAGAAAACAAGGGCCAAGAAATATGTTTAAAATTCTTCAACACCCTTAGTAATTAGAGAAATGTAAATGAAACTACTTTAAGATTTCATCTAACCACAGTCAGAGTCGCTAAGACCAAGAGATTAAATAAAAGAAAATGCTGGTGTGGATGTGGGGAAATGTGGACACTCATCCACTATTGATAAATTTGCAAACTGGTAAAAGCAGTGGGCATCACACTTTGTTGTATGAGGAAGCTTAACTGTTGAGAGTTGAGGGATGTATTAGTATTCTATCTACACTGTTCTACTATGTTCTATGAACCTTAGGTTTAGAGGTTCCACTGATGATGTGTCACTTTAGTCAGGCCATCTCTCACAGATGTATTCTATCTGTGTAACCAGTTGTAGAACTCTGAAATAGCCTGTCTACTGCAAAGAACTTTTAGATGAATGGTACATCTTATACCTTTCTATAAATATAAGGATTCATATACATACAGGAAGAAATTTCATGTGTCTAGAGTTAAGACAGAGATAGGGTTGATTCTGGTCATATCTCTGATTGCTCCAGTCATATCTGTATTTACAGGGCCACCCATGATTTCCCTCCCATTGAGAGGGCTTTAAGTTCAATTAGATGACTACCACCTGACTCTACTGCACCAATAGAGAGTTTAATGTGGCCATCATTGTATTTATTAGAATTTACAGCAGGGTTGGGCCATTGATTCATTTTCTCCCTAAGCAGCTTGCATAGTATCCTCTAGATCTATGAGAGCTAATCTTCAGACTTCCAGGTCAGGTCCAGCTCCATTGCTGAAGGTCTTGTTTCTAATCCTGTCTTCTTTCAGCACTAGAGCCTTACTTTCCATTTTCTAAGAGGCCATCAAAGGCTCTGGAAATAGCATATATTATTTGGGGCATCTCTTGGATTACCCGGGAATCAACTAGAAAGGAGGTTTCTCCTGTGTGTGCTGTGTTTCTTGTGTCATCCTTAGGTATTCACATGTATTCATGTTAAGATAACATATGTGTATTTTTTGGGTGGAGGCCTTGTGCTAATACATTTCCCTCTGGCTTTTTGTGCTACCTCAGCTTTATTCATCTCTCCTCTCTCTCCCTATCTAAGCTCCCTCCTCATTCCAGAGTTTAAGTACTGACATTTTCCCCTTGATAATACCTGCTTTCTATCATCCTCACTTTCTTGAGCTCCTTCTTCTGCTCCATTACCCCAGTAGCTTGTTGTATGCCCTTCATTTCTCCATTCCCAGTTTAATATCCCTTCCTTTTATTTCCACCCCTCCTTTCCATTTCCCTGGCTCCTGATGTTGCATCGGGATATATTCTCACATATAAAGATTGGTGATAAGATCCAATAATGAGGGAACATATACCTCACTTGCTTTTCTGAGTCTCAGTTACTTCCCTTGGTATAACTGTTTTTAGCACGACACATTTACCTTCAAACTTCAAGATTTGCACTTTCCTTATGACTGACTAGAACTCCATTGTGTAAATGTACCACATTTCTTTACATATTCCTCAGTTGAGTGACATTTAGGTTGTTTCCACATTTTACCTATTGTGAAAAGAGCAGCAATACACATAGATGTACAGTCATCTCTATAATAGGATGAGTCCTTGGTATATGCCAAAGAGTGGTATAACTGGGTGATATGGTAGATTCATTTATTGATTTTTAAAGAGTTTTCTACTAGGTTTTCCATATTGGTTGCATGAGTTTACAGTTCAGCCAGCAGTTCATGAGCATTCGTCTTTCCATACATCCTCACCAGCATCTGGTTTCTTCTGTTCTTTTGATCTTCATGAGACTGACTAGGGTAAGATGAAATCTTAAAGTAATTTTGATTTGCATTTCTCTCAATACTATGTTGAACAATTTTAAGGAATTCCATAACAAGTTTCATTTCTTCACTTGAGAGTTCTCTACTCAGGTCCTTAACTCAAGTTTTATGGAATCAATTATTTTTTCTTTGTTTTTTGAGATCTTTGCGTATTTTGGATCATTTTGCTCGGTCAGATGTGGAGCAGGTGAATTTTTTCTCTACTCAGTGGGTTTGCTCTGCACTTCCATGGTTGTTTCTTTGCTGTAGAAAATCATTTGAGTTTCATGAGATTCCACCTGTTGATTGCTGATTCTAATATGTGAGCAACTTATAAATAATTTAGATAGTTCTTTCTACACCTACATAGTATGGGTTACTGTCTATGACTTCTTATAGCAATTTCAGAGTTTGTCTGACAAATTGTAGAATTCTGCTGTAGCCTCCATCCTTTGCAAAAGTATGCATCTTTGATGAGTGGTGAACTTTATATTTGTCTTTAAATGTAAGGATCCATATATAGCATATGTTAAAATATTCCTTTTCTCTAGAGACATGACAGAAATAGAGTTTTCTGTAAGATCTACGCTCCCCAACATCCCATGTATTTGTCTATGGTGCCAACCATGAGGTCACTCTGGTTGAGAGGGTTTCAAGTCCAGTTAGACAACTGTTGATTATTCCCCAAATGACAGTGTTACTACTGCACTAATAGAGTTAGTGCAGTACCAGTTGTTAAGATTATTAGAATTGAGGGTTTGGCTGAACCATTGATTGGTTTGTACCTTTAGCAGTTTGCATGATATCATCTAGCATTATGGGAGCTAAGACTGAGTAGAAGACTTCCAGGTCAATGCTTGCTCTATTGCTCTATGCCCTGTCTCTCATGTATGTCCTGCCTTCAGCAATAAGGTATTATCCTTTAGTTCTTGGGAATAACCAAGAGTTTTGGAAGGAGTCTCTATTATTTTGTGTCTTGGACCACTCTCACCAAACACACAAAGGGAGGTACCTTCTTTATGGCACCGTGTTTCTTGTCAAACAGCCCCCAAATATATAGATGTAGTAATGTTTACACACTGCGTTTCTAAGAGGTTTGTTGACATCGCATTTCCCTCTGGTTTCCCTGGCCTTCCAAGATTCATTCATCTCTGCTCCTTTTCAACTGACATCACTCCTCCCTTGCTGGTCTCAGCACACGCCCTATTATCCCAACCTCCTCCCTGAATTCCTCATCATCTGACTTCCCTCCACCCTCACATTGACCCCCTCTGTAAAGAAGGTTATGGGTATTTTGATAGGCATTGCCCTGAATCTACAGATTGCTTTTGGTAAGTTGGTCATTTTCACAATATTGATGCTACTAATCCACGAGCATGGTAAGATATTCCATTTCTTAGTGTCTTTATCTCTTTGAAATTTTCATTGTAGAGTTCAATGTTTTAGTTAAGTTTATTTTTAAATAGTTTATTTTTTTTTTGAGGTTATTGTGAATGGGAGGGTTTCCTCAATTGCTTTTCCTGTATTGGTATATATAAAGGCTAATGCTTTTTGTAAGTGAATTTTGTATTATGCCACTTTACTGAAAACTTCTAACAGTTTTCTTGTAAAATTTTTGGAATCTCTTATGTATTATCTGTAAATAGTGGTAACCTGACCTCTTCTTTACCAATTAGTACTCTTTGATGTCCTTCTCTTGTCTTACTGTAAGATTTTCAAGCACTGTATTGGAAAGGAGTGGAGACAGTATACAGTCCTGTCTGGTTCCTGATTTTAATGGGAATGCTTCAAGTTTTGCTTCAGTTTGAGTGATGTTGGCTAAGGGTTTGCTGTATATAGCTTTAAATATATTGAGGTATGCTCCCTCCATACTAACTCCCTCTAGGACTTTTATTATGAATAAAATCTTTTCAAAGACTTTTTCTGCATCTATTGAAATGATCATGTGGTTTTTGTCTTTAAGATGATTTATACGTTTTATTACATTTATTGACTTACATGTATTGAACCATCAATGCATCTCTGGAATAAAGGTTACTTGATTATGGTGAATGATCTTCTCTATGTGTGTCTGTAATGAGAAGTCAGTATTTTGGTGAATATCTTTGCATCTGTATTCACTAGGGATATGGGCCTATAGTGTTTTGTTGTTGTTGTATCTTTACCTGCATTAGGTATTACCATGATACTGGCTTCATAGAAGGAGTTTGGGAGTTCCCCATCTATTTCTACCTTTTTGAGTAATTTAAATAATATTGGCCGTAGATCTTCTTTGAATGTTTTGTAGAATTATGCTTTCAATTCATCTGGGCCGGGGAATTTTTTAGTTAAGACATTTTGGATTACTGTTTCAAATTCCTTATTTGTTATGGGTCTATTTAAGTTGTTGATCTCTTCTTGGTTTAACTTTGGTGGTGTTCATAATTCTAGAAATTCATTCATTTCTTTTAGATTTTCAAATTTAATGGAGTATCCCCTTAAAATGATCCCCATTTGTTTCATGTCTCTTGCAGTGTTACCATTTTGTTTCTGATTTTCTTGATTTGGATTTGCTCTTTTTTCTTTTGGTTAACTGGGCTAGGGATTTGTCTATCTTGTTTAATCTTTCAGAAAACAAGCTCTTAAATTGATTGATTTTTCATATTGCTTTCTTTCTCATTAATTTCGGCTCTGATGTTTCTTATTTCTTGTCTACTACGTTTGGAGTTGGTTTGTTCTTATCTTTTCAGTCTTGACCAGTACTGTTATTTACATGTGAGCTTGTGATTAAAAACATGATTATTTAATGTAGGAATTAAGAGCCATAAACTTCTCTCTTAGGAATGTTTTTAAGGTGTCCCAGAGGTTTTGCTGTGTTGTATTCTTACTCTCATTTAGTTCCAGGGATAACTTTATTTATTAATTATCCATTCATCATTCAGTAGTGCATTGTTTAATCACTATAATTCCATGTAGTTACTGGAGCTTCTTTTGCAGTTGATTATATGCTTTATTGCATTATGCTCTAATGTAGTGCATGGGGCTATTTAACTATTTTTTTTATTTTTTGAGATTTGTTTTGTGTCCCAGAATGTGGCCAATTTTAGACACCTACTATTATTGAGTTGGGGTTTTCTGTGTTTTAATGACCTGTAGTCCAATAAAAAGATGGGCTATAGAAATTGGATGCACCATAATCTGTGCTTATATGTTCATGATTCTAATATCTTATTGATCAATTTTCCTTTGCTTGGATAGAACTGACCTTCTTTATCTTCTCTGACTAGTTTTAATTAGAATTATATTTTGTCAGATATTAGAAATGTAATATTTGTTTGCTTCTTAGTGAAATTTTCTTGATGTAATTTTTTACCATCATTTCACTCTACAATAGTTCTTAAAGACACACAAGGTTAAATTCTATTTTTTAACTCATTGCACCAACCTGTGTATTTTTATTGGGCAATTGAGGTGATTGATATTTATAGTTATTATTGAAAGAAGTGTATTGGTTGCTGTCATTTTAATTTCTTTGCATTTGTGGCCCTATTTTGTGTTTCCATCATTATACCTTTTTTTGTTTTCTTTCTGTATCCCCTTGGGTATACTCATTCATTTCCTCAGTCTTTTTTATTGCTTTGAGTATTGTCTATAGGGTTGGTTTGTTTGACATGAATACTTTCAGCCTATTCATATCATAGAAAATTTTCTATTACCCTTCAACTAGGACAGATAGTTTTGCTGGGTAAAACTATCTGAGTTGGTATCCTTGGTCATTTAGAATTGGGAACACTTTAGTCCGGACTGTTCTGGCTTTCATAGACTCCATTGAATAGTCAGCTGTAATTCTAGTGGGTTTTCCTCTATATGTATTTTTTTTCTAGCAGTATTTCAGTACACTCTCTTTGATTTGCATATTTTTTCCTATGATATGCCATGGAATTTTTTGTTCTGTAACCATCTAGCTAGTGTTCTATGTGCTTATGTTTCCTTAATTTGTGAAAGTTTTCTTCTGTAATCTTGTTGACGATCTGATCTATCATTGATCTGAGATTATTCTCCTTCTTGTACATTTTGATTCATAATTTTGTCATTTTCATGGTGTCCTATGTCTATGTATTCTTGGTTTTTTAATATTTTGTATTTTTTATGTTTATAAGTACATTATCTGCATGCATATAGGTGCATCAATGTCATACAATGACTGCAGAGGTCAGGAGAAGATGTTAGAACCCCTGGAATTGAAGTTATAGGTGAGTATTTGCTGCCATATGGGTACTGGGGATTGAATTTGGGTCCTCTACCAGGGCAGACAGTGCTCTTAACCACTGAGTCATCTCTGCAATCTCCATCTTGTGGTTTAATTAAAAAAAAATGTTTGTAGTCTTTGCTTAAGGTGTCAAGTTCTTCAGCTTTGGTGTCCAGTTTTGATATTCCATTTTCCCTTTCATTAATTCTTCTTATGAAGCTTTCTCTTGTTATTTTATATTGACTTATTCAGTTTTTCAATTTCATCTTCATTTCAGCTTGAGCTTTCTTCAATATGTCTATCTCTTTTGTCAATTCATTTTGTAAATCCTGAATATGAATAGTTTTTGCATTTTCATTCAGTCACTTTTATATTTTCTTGAGATTCCATCACAAGTTTATATCTATCCTATTTTCCTTTAAGTTGTTTATCCCTGTTTTCTTTAGGTAAGTTCTTTGATTATTTTTATGATCATTCTTTTAAATTCTGCATCAAGCTGTTCCTTACATTGATTTTTATTGGAGTATACTTCAGTAAGATTGTTGGAGACATATTCTCATGTTTTTTTCCATATTGTTTGTGTTTTCACATTGCTATTTTGAGTACTTGGATGTCTTTTGTTGGTTATTTGCCTGGTAGGAAATTCTACATTTTGTTTAGTTGAAGTTTGGTTTATTTTATATTGTTGATGTAGACTGTTACTTTTCATTCGGGTATGAGTGGTGAGTTGTTTTGTGTTTCCAGTTCTCATGGGTAGTAGCCTGGTCTGAATAGTAGGCAATTCTATGGCATATAGATCAGGAGTGGGACCAAGGGGTGGATGTGTAGTAGTGACACAGAGAGGGTCTAACAGAGGAAGCTAGAGAATTGAGTTAAGCTGAGAGCAGGTGATCTAGACAGTGGGCAGGTCTAGACTAAGAGCGTTAGTCCCCAAATATTGGGCAGAAATAGCAAAAGCAGCCTGTTCCAAAGGCTAGAATTGGAATGAGTCGGGTGATGGGAAAGGGTGGAACAGCTCAGGCTGCAGCATAATAAAGATGCAGTGAGCAGAACCACTGATTTACCAAGATTGAAGATTGGTCTCAGGTGTTCAAGGGCAAGGTGTGGTGGAGACATCCTGTGGAGGGTCTAACACAGTAGGTTGGAAAATTGAGCTGGTCTGAGTACAAGGAATCAGGATGCAGTGGGTGAGTCTGGACTAGGGGTAGTTCAGGAATCCAGGGATCCAAAAGTGTACCTGAACCTAAGACTAGAAAGTGTCCCAGTGTGGGACAGAGGGTGCTCAGGCTGCAGCGGAATCAAGGTGTAGTGGACAAGATGACTGATGTAACAGGGTAAAGTCTGGTCTCAGAAGTACAAGGGAAAGGTGGAGGAGGGGACAGCCTGTGGAGGGCTTAGCAGAGTTGGCTAGAAAATTGGGCTGGGCTGAGTGAAGAGCATCAGGACACTGGATGGTCTGGATCAAGAGGGCAGTCACGATATCTGGGACAGAAAGAGCAAACCACATATTCCTGCCAAAGGCTAGAAGGGGGACTTGGTTCAGTGGAGATTGGAACAGCTACAGCAGAATCTGCAACACATGTTTTTAACTTATCTTCTTATGATTTTTCTGTGAATTCCTTCCTTCCTATCTATTGCAATGTTTACCTTTTCATCTCTGAATTTATTAATTTTCATCTCATTTTTGTGAGCTAGTTTGGCAAAAAGTTTTTCAACCTTGTTAATCATGTCAAATAGCCAACTCTTTGTTTTCACTGATTGTTTTATATACATTTTTAAATTTTTACTATCCATTATGTTTATTTTATGTGTATAAGTGTATTGCCAGCATGTGTGTGAATGTATCCATGCTGTACAATGCCAGCAAAGTCCGTCAGAAGAGGGCACTGAGTTCCCCTGGAACTGAGGTATATGTGGTTGTATAGCTACCATGTGAGTGCTGGGAAAGGAACCCGGGCTGCAAGAGTACCTGGTACTCTTAATCACTGAGCCATCTCTCAGGCCCCAGATTTTTATTAAATTTTTGTGCATTTCAGACAGTTCATCTTAATCATATCTGCCTTTCTTTCTTGCATCCCATCTGCACCCCTATACCATCACTGCAGATTTCCTGTATTTTGTTATACATACTAAGACCTACTGAGCCAAGTTTGTATCCCCAAATGAGTTCATCCACTTGGGCCTGTTTAGTCTATCTAGTCATTCTTCTGAAAGAAGACCAATTCTCTTTCACTCAGCAGTAATCAGTCGCCAGTAATTCCTCAGCTAAATTTGTGGCTTCTTACCCATTTCCACAGTTATATGCTGGAGTTTTGCTTAATTTTGAACTTGCATGGTTTTGTGCATGTTACTGCAATTGCTGTGAGTTCACGTGAGCACGTTCCCAGTCTCCTGGAAAACTCTGTCTTCTTGTAGTTATTAACATGAAATTACTCTAATTTTCTTCTTTAAACTTCCATCTTAAGACTGTCTTCATTGTTTCCCAAATATTTTGGAGAGTTGTAATTGAATTCTCATTTATTTCCAGAAAAATTTGTACTTCTTTTTATTTTCTAAATTGACTCAGTTTCCATTCATCAGTGTGTTGATTAGTTTGCATATTTTCCCCATTTGTCTTGTTGATATCCATAGTGTACAGGATATTATTTCAGTTTTCTTAAATTGTTCAAGTCTTGCTTTGGATATTAATACATGGTTGATTTAGGAGAAAGTTCCATGAACTGCTGAGATGAAAGTATATTCTTTGGCATTCTAATGTCTGTTAGCTCTATTTGGTTCAGGATGCCATTAAATGCCAGATTATTTTTCTGTTTAGTTTTTTATCTGAATGACCTGCCTGATGAGAGTGGGCATTACAGTCATCCATGCTCGCTATATCAAGTCACTCTACGATTTTAAATCCAACAGTGTTTCTTTCATGAAATTGAGTACTTTTCTAAAATGTGCTTGCTACATATGCATTTAGGATTATTCCTAAAGGAAAATAAACTTTTCTTTCCTACTTCTAAATAATTTTAGTTCGAAATCAACTTGGTCAGATATTAGAGTAGTCATGCCTCCTTGTTTCTTAATTTCATTTTTTTGGATTTGTTTTTCATGTTTTTACCACAAATAAGTGATATCAGTTTCAGATGGTGAGCTATAATTCTTGAAGGCAGCAAAAATGCTCTAATGTAATCATGTTGACTGTGTCATTTTGGGGGAGCTGGGGTTGAGACCATTAATTTTGACAGTTATTACTGAACAAAATTTGTTGTACATTTTATTTTTTTTATGATGGTATTGTTTTCCCTGGTCTCTTTATTCATTTAAATGCTCTAGGATTCTTCATTCTTTGTTATCTCTTTTTCAAAGTGAGGTATTCCTTTAAATAGCCTCTTTGTAGCTGATATAGTGGACATAAATTCCTTAAATCTATTTATATCAAGGAAAGTTTCCTTTCTCCTTATATTATGACATAGTTTTGCTGAGTGTAGTAGCCTGGGTTGGTATCTTTGTATGCAGGACTTTGTAGAAAATCAATCAATTCCTTCCCTGATGGATTTCAAAGTCCAATAAATTGGAAACCAAGTTATTACTGTGATAGGCCTGTCTTTTTCTACTTGAATTGTTCTTTCTTTCTTGAATTTTACAATACTCTTTTTTTTCCTAGAGGATTAGTGTTTTGATTATTATGTAACATGAGTAGTTTCTTTCAAATAGTCCTGTCTGTTTGGTATTCTGTATGCCTCTTGGACATTGGTGATCATTTACTTCCTTAGACTTGGGAATATTGCTTTCTGATTTGTTCAAAATATTTTCTGTGTTTTTGATCTGATTTTTTGTCCTTTTTGAATGCATATTTTGTAGTGTTGTTCTTTCTTTTGCTTTTGTGACCTCATAGATCTTTTTACAATATACATTTTATTGAATTTTTGTAGATTTCATACAATACATTTTAAGCAAATTTAGACCTCCCATATCTACACCCCCCCAAAGCCTGCCTGAAAGATTTCATGCATTCTGTCCTATGTGTTAAAAACTATTAAGACAAGTTTATGTACCCAGATGTCTTTTAGTTTGAGCTTATTTACTGGAGCCTATTCAGTCCATCTAGTATCACTCCCTTAAAGATCAAGTCTCCCTCACCCAACAGTAATCAGCCACCAATAGTTCCCCAGCAAAGTTTGGGACCTCCTGCCCATTTCCCCAGTTCTATGCTGGGTTTTTTCTTCTTGAAATTGCCTGGGTCTTCTGCATGCTGTCACCATTAGCTGTAAATTCATATGAGCAAGTTCTCAGGATCCTGTACGACTCTGTTTCCTTATCATCATGCACTATTCTTGGTTCTTGCAATCTTTATATGCCCTCTTCTGCAAATGTCCTTGAGGTCTGGATAGGTGAGTTTTAATATAGGATCCACACTCTAGTCTCTTATTCTCTACACTTTAGCTAATTGTGGCTTTCTGTGTTCATGGCCATCTGTTGAGTAAGGAAGCTTCATTGATGAGAGTTGAGAAATGTATTATAATTGTTTCTATAGCTTGTTCCACTGTGTTCTATGAACTTTAGGGTAATAGGTTCCATTGTTGATATGTCACTTAGGGTTGATCATCACACAGACACCTTTTCTTTGTGTGTGACTAGTTGTGGAACTCTGTAATAGACTCTGTTGCAAAAAAAATTTCTTTGATTAGTGGTAACTGATATATATATATATATATATATATATATGTCAGCAAATATAATTACCATATTTAGCATATAGTAAGAAATCTTGTTTGTCTAAGGATGTGACAGACATAGCATTTTCTCTCAGATCTATGACTTCTTCAGCAGTGTATATCTGGATATACACGAGGTCCCTGTGACTGAGCAGGATTTAACTCCCATTAGATAGCTGTTGATTACCTCCATGATACAAGTGACACTACTGCACTAAAATAGTTTGTTGTTCCAGTCACTGGAACAATCTAGTTTTAATGCTAAGGTTGCACCCTTTATATTTTCTTTCCCTTGCAGGTTGCATAATGTCCTCCAAAACTAAGAGCTTTCCTTCAAGGAGGAGACTTCTAGGTCAGTTTCATCTCCGTTGCTCTAAGTCCTGTGTGAAGTGTGTCCTGCCTTCAGCAATAGGATCATTCTTTCAAATTCTAGGAGGTAACCAAGGGCTGTGGCAATAGCCTGTGCCACTTTTTGAGTCTCTACTGCCACCTTGCTCAACAACTCAGAAGGATGTTTCTCTTGTCTGGCACTGTGTTTCCTAATATATACTTCAGCTCACAGCTTTTCTTTTTATTTTACTTTTTTGAATTTTTGCCATTTTTCACTCACTGGCATTTAGATCTCCTAAGCTCTCCCCTCCCACCTCCTCCCATCACTCCCCACTAAATTTAATGTGCACTCATATATATAATACAGACTACAGTGTCTGATTTGTGTTTCCAAATGTCCTTCACTGTGGACCCTGGTCCACCAAGGTCTCATCCCAGTAAGACAGCATCCTTCTACCCTCCTAGAAGCTATAGATTGCTAAAAATTCCTTTGGTTAGGAACTCAACAAACCTAGAAGATGAGAAGAAAAACTTTATATAATTAATAGTTGCCCATGTTATGTTGAGATTTCTACCTTGTTTGAACTTGCATAGTATTTGTGCATGCTGTAATAACACTATGAGTTTATATGAGTAACTGAAAAGTTGTCAGGAATACTTTGATTCCTTGTAAGCATCCAACTGTCCTGACCCTTACATGTTAGGCCTCCTCTTCTACAGTAATATCTGAACCTTGGGAGTCAGAGGTCTGAAATAGGTGTCCTATTCAAGGATCTGTAGCTGCTTGTTCTATGCATATTGACCAGTTGTTGGTTTATGTGTTTATCAGCATATGCTGCATATGGAAACTTAAACAGTGAGAGATGACTGGCACATTCATCCTGTGTGTAGAAAGTGCATTAAAGATGTGTCACTTAGGGTTAAGCCTCTTTATAATTTACCATTGGTTTTATCATAGCTTTGATTTCTTTTAAGCTCATTCTGTCAATTATATAAAGTCACTATCTATACCTGAAAACTACTTACTGTAGTCATATTGAAAATTTATAGTAAGAGATGAAAACATACATACAGGATTGTTACAGCTGGATCTGGCTCTTGGATAAACTGATTTTCAAAGAACAAGCTCTTAGATTCATTTATTCTTTGTTTTGTTTTCTTTGTTTCTATGTCACTAATTTCTGCCCTGATTTTGTTTTTCTTCTCATCTGTTGGGTTTGTTTTTGTGTTTCATTTACCCTTGCCTTTCCAGATCCAGAAGTTGTATCATTAAGTCATTTATTTGTACTCTTTCTGATTTTTTAAATGTAGGCGTTTGGATCTAAAATCTTCCCTCTTAGGACTGCTTTCAATGTGTCCCAGAGTTATTGTTGTGTTGTATTATCTTTTTCATTTAGTTCCAAGAATACTTTATTGCTTTATTGATTTCTTCTTTGATTCATACATAATTCACAAGTGTTTTCTTAGTCTCCATGAGTGTATGAATTTACTAGAGCTTCTTCTGCTATTGTTTTAAGCTTTTTATACTGTGATTTGATAGAGTGCATGTAATAATTTCATTTTTTTAAATATTTGTTGGGGTTTGTTTTGTGCCCCAGAATATAGTTAATTTTAGAAAAAATTCTATGAAATGCTGAGCAGAAAGCATATTCTTTCGTGTGTGTGTGGAATATTTGGTAGACACCTGTTAGGTTAATTTGATATGTGATAGCATTTTATTCAAATATTTTTCAGTTTTTTCTTTGTCCATTTTACCTATCTATTGGAGATAATGAGGTACTCTAGTCATGAACTATCAATGATGTGTGGTCAATCTGTGTCCTAAAGTCCTGTGCTACTCTTTTAATGAAGTTGGGTTCACCAGAATATGGTGCACATATGTTTATGATTATAATGCCTTATTGATCTATTTTTCCCTTGATCACAATGAAGTGATCTTCTTTTATCACTACTGATTATTTTTAAATTGAAGTCTATTTTGGAAGATATGAGAATCACAATCTCTGTTTGTTTCAATTTCTCGAAAGTTTTTTCTATTCTTTCACCCTAATGCTATGCTTGAAGTTGAGATGATTTTCTTACAGACCACATAAACCTGGATTTTATTCCTTAATCCATCCAGTTTGTCTGTTTCTTTAGACTGGGGCATTGAAGCCATTCATATTTAAAGTTATTATTGAAAGATACACATTTTTGCTGTTTTTACTTTCTGTTTGTGTACCTGTTCCTATTTTATGTTTCCATGGTTATACTTTTATTTATTTTCTTTCTGTAGCCTCTTGGGTGGGGTCATTCCTTTCTTCAGTCCTTTGTATTGTTTTAAGTTTTCTCTGTTGGTCTGATTTTGTGAACATGAATTCCTTCAGCCTATTCACGCCATAGAATATTTTCTCTTTCCCTTTTGACTATAAAAGACAGTTTCGCTGGTCAAAATATTTGGTGTTGATGACTATGAACATCTATAAGTTGAAATACTTTGTTCCAGGTTCTTTGTGGTTTTATAATATGAACTGAGATATTAGTTGAAATTCTGATAGTTGTTGCTTTGTATGTGACTTATTTCTCTTATAGATTTCCATATTCTTTCTTTGTTCTGTGCATTTAATGTTTTTTTTTCTATAATATACCGTGGTGAGTTTCTGTACTCATCCTGTTCATTTTGTGTATGCTGTGCTTCTTGTATCTGTATGTGTACACATTTTCTTAATTTAGAGAAATATTTTTCTATAATCCTGTTGAAGTTCTGGTCAGTGCAAATGATTTAGGATTATTTTCCTTCACCTGTGCCTAGGATGCATAGATTTTTTTTTTTCATGGTGTCCCACATTTCTGGTATATTCCATTCCTGTGTTTGATTTAAAATTTTCTTATGTTTTACTTGAGCAGCCCAATTCCAAAGCTTTATTTTCCAGTGTTAATATCCTGTTTTCTGTTTCATCCGATCTATTCATGAGGTCTTTTATTCCCCTAATCTTTCACTTAATTTGGCTTATTGAATTAAAAAATTTAATTTCAGTCTGAATTTTACTCAATATATCAATAAATTTGTACGTATGAATTTGTATTTTCTTGAGCTTCAGTCAGGAATTTATCCCATCCTCTTTGAGGTATGTGTTTGTTTTTGTGTTCTTTAAGTACAGTGATTTATGTCATTGTGTTCATGATTGTTCTTTTAAAGTCTCTGTCCTGGCGTACCTCTAGGAAGTTCTCATTATAGAATACTTCTGTAGCACTGATGGGTTTTGGTGGAGACTTATTATTTAGTTTTTTTATTATTTGTAATTTTTTATTGTAGTCTGGATATGTAAATTTCTTTCTTTTGTTTCTAATATGAAACTCAAGCCTTCTTTTGTTGAGATGAAGTTTGATTCTCTTTACAGGGTTTATGAACCTTGGTTAGTTTCTGATCTGGTATGAATAGTTACTTGGTATATGCTAAGTTTTTTCACTTTTGGCTTTTTATTAAAGGTACCAGAGTTAGCCAGGCAGGATAGTGAGGAGCTCTCCAGGAGGGCATGGGAAGGTGATGGTTATCAGCTGGACTGGGTCTAATTAAGCAAGGATGATCTGAGTCCTGAAGACAAAAATCTTGGGTGATTCTCAAAGCAGAGGAATGGTGATCTGGCATGAGGGGATCTGGCTATCACTCTCAGCAAGTCAGGTGCTCTGTGGCACCCTCACTGGAACAGAACCAAAGCCCAATAAGAGCTAGTGGGCACATCATGGGCTGATCTTACTAGCTGATAGAGAAGGTATGAGCTCTGTAGGAGAAGGATTGTATATGGTCCCAAAGCAGAGGATGCACATACCTGATACACTTGACCTGTGCCTTAACCACCAGGCCTGTTCTCTCTCTAACTCAAGAGAGCACCCCTAAGTCCTGTTCTTATAATATCTTATGATCTCTGTGTTCTCAGTGCTATTTTTCCTTATTTCCTTCCAAGTCTATTTGGGTTGCCTGTTAAATTTACGAATATGAATCAAAGCTAAGTAAAAAAAAAAAAAGAAAAGTAATGAAACACTATAAAAATGCCTTATATTATTCAGAAAGATCTGATCCATGTCTAGGAAAACATACATAAGCAAGTTCAAATGTAAACTGACAGTGAATTTTGGATCACAGTTATAATTCTATTCAGAGGATTAATACATGTTTTTCTAATCTGTACTTCCTATAGAATCATTTATGAGGAATTATGAATATCTTCCATCTCTCTGGAAATGAAATACTTGAAAGAAAATGAAATGAGATTTGTCACTGTTTTAATAAAGCACATGTAATGCTTGAGGCCAGACACACACTGGTGTCCCTTAAATTATCATTCATTTATATCAGTCAATTATATGTTTATTGACTAAACAATATTTATTGACTAAGCAGTGTTATGGTAAGATTTTTTATCCTTATTCATAGTTTTGTGAGCTACATTGAACTAAATATGCAATAATTAAATCAACCAACATGCTTTCCTTACTCCAACATCAAAGAGTTATATCACTTCACTTTTAACTTCTATTTTATCTTTTATTTCCTTAGATGGTCTGTGGCTTGGGATATGTGTGTGTGTGTGTGTGTGTGTGTGTGTGTGTGTGTGTGTATGTTTGTTTTTTCTTTTGTTTTGTTTTTTTCTCATGCTGCTGAGAGTCCAACTTTTGTAAACTCACTGTTGTCCCCCTAGATCTGATAAACATATTCTGTCTTATGAAAAGATACTTGTTTATGTTATTATTAGGAGCAAACATTGAAAAATTATCTGCAGAAATACAAAATTGTTCCTGGGATTCAGTTCACAGACTATTTGAATTTCTGCACATGCTTCTTTTAGTGTTTTACTTTCATCTTGTTTCTCAGTTCACAATATTCATCTGCTGACTTTGCCCAGAAACTCACAGACTAATGGAAACAGACTTAGGGCAAACATGTGACAGTAGCAGTGGATGTTCATTGCTGGTCTTGGAAATGTTGTGCATATTCAAATAAGAGAGGAATTTGATAAAATAAGGCCTGTTCTATGAATTATAGCAAAGGCCTAACTATAAATATTTTGATATTTTTTTCTTGTTATCCACTTTTCTCTTTTAAAACTTCTGAAAGTGGGACTATTTGAGATGGCTCAGTGGTTAACAACACTGACTGCTCTTGAAGAGGTGCTTCTTTCAATTCCCAGCACCCACATGGTAGCTAAGAAGCATGTGTAACACCAATATCAGGGGATCCGAAGCTTTCGTCTGACCTACTCAGGCATTACACAACACAGGTACACGTACACACATGCAGGCAATATATTCATTCACATAATATAAAAATAATAAATACAATTTTTTAAATGTTTACAAAATTTCTGAGAGAAAGCTGGGTGTTGGCACATGCCTTTAATGCCAGCACTTGGGAGGCAGAGGCAAGAAAATGTTTTTGAGATTCAGTCCATCCTGGTCTACATAGCAAGTTCCAGACCAGCTAGTACTACCAGGGAGACCATGTTTCGAAACTAATTTCTGAAATAAACATACATGTGTCTCTGTCTGTTATAGATATTGAGTTCTGGATTCAGCTTGGTTACTAATTTTTTAAACTTAATTTGCATCTTATATATCCAAGTGTTGAATGATTTATAGACCAAGGGAGCATTTTAATTAATGCTTTTAATTTTCACTAAAACAGAATCTTGAGCGCATTGCCTCAGGTATCTTGACACTTCCTCCCTAGCATAACACAAAATTTCAGGTGAAAAATTAATAATGTTCACAACTCAGTCTCAATTCTTTTATATTTATTGCTCAAATTGCAATAGATAGACACAAGTTGAAACTTATTTTTCTTTGCACATGAATTTGCAAATTATATGAGAATCTTCACTATGCTTGATCCAGTGTGTGGAAGCACATAATTTCTGGCTATCTTTAGAAATCATTTTATGGGTACCATTTCACTGAAACATCCTAAGATCAATTTTGTTTGTCCTCCAGTTTCCATGCCAATTGCTAGTCTTCACAGTCTTTTCATGTTTTACAGCTAGACTTGCAAAAAAACGACACACACACACACACACAGGAGCATACATTTCTCTCCTCTCTCTCTCTCTCTCTCTCTCTCTCTCTATATATATATATATATATATTCATATATATTCATATATGTTCATTCTCTTCTAAGGAAATCTATGCTTGGTGAAACATCAAGCTAATGGAAGTTTCTGAGTTCCTGATTAAATGAGGTGTGATGGATTTGTTCTCCTTACAGACTTTACTTTTTGAATGAGAGTGCCATCAAGCTGAGACTGTAAAACCCTGAAAAGTTATCACAAGATAAATTTCCATCCAATGAGTTTATGATAGATCTGAGGGTAATTTACTGACAGCTCAAGTTGTAAGCACTTCTTTTTATAAATATATTTGAATTACCCTGCTTTTTTTGTTTGAGATCCAGTACCTTGTAACAAAGATTTGATACCAAGCCAACTGTCCAGCCAACATCTGTCCCATGTCTCCAAAGCCTGAGAGATAAGAACTAGAACCCCAAACATCTAAGCTAAGCTGCTTCAAAGGTTTGGCAATGGAGAGGAACCTAGCCTTTACATTTGTATTCAGAAAAATATTAGCATCACCAGAACTGTTGCAAACATATTAATATAATCTGTAATATATTATTGTTTAATGAATCTAAAAATATATGAAATTAGAATCATATGTAAATATATAATGTAATATATAGAATACAATATGTGATTTATATAATAAACTTTATATAACTAAGTAACACTGGAATAAAATATTAATTGCTCCCATTTCCTCATTCTCTGAATATTTGTGTGCTTAAAATATCTATAGAGTCACCAGGTATTTTATTAAAAATATGAGTCTATATTATCAAAGTGAGAGATATATAGAGAATCTCTCTTTTGGGTAACTCCTTGATCAACATAATCACTTATCAATATTTGCAGGAGTGTAGAACATTAGTATAATGTGATATGTAATCAATAGCATATAAATGATCAAACATGATAATTTACCGAAAATCGTGATTGATTTGGTAATTACCCAAGACATGTAAATGCATTTACTGGATTAGCAAAAATAGTGAGTGTGGGAACTAGAATGTAATGAATTGGAAGTCTCATACATCGTTGGTGAGACTAAAGTGTGTTACAACTGCTTTGAAAACTACTCGACATTTTCTATTAAAGATGAAGGAATAGAAAATTTTATAACCTGGCAAATCCCCTTCTAATCATAGACCTCAGCAGGACTTAATGGATTGGAAATATAATGCCCACCCCAAGTGAAAATTTAAATTTTCCAAAGAACAATTTAAGAAAAAAATGATACAAAGTTAATATTGCATCTGTCTCATTGTCTGTTATTTGAACATGCAGCAGTACTGAATGTAATCAAGATACATTACATTCTTTGTAACTTTTGTACTGTATTTAAAATCAAATATTTGGATGGGCATGTGGCAGGCAGATTACTGTGCTATTAAGGCCAACCTGGAAGGGTCTACAGAGCAATTCCAGGCTAGATGGGACCCTATCTCAAAAATTAAAATATAACAATAAAAGCAAAGCAAATAAATAAATAAAAACACAAATCAGATGTTTCTTTTCTCTTAGAACACTTACCAAACAGAACAACCACTTTCAAGTACTCAGTAATCATTTGTGGCTACTTTCTGTACTACTGATCATAGAACCTCACAGCAGTATTTATTTCATTTATCTGTTAAGAAGCAAGGATGTTCAGACCAGCTGAGGCACTAACAGGGAATCCATATAATTGGCCTTGTGGGAAGATTTTGAAAGCAAAATGTAGCTTACACTAGTATAAGTGCTCTCTTCCAAATAAAAAACTGATATCTAATAAAAATAATAAACAAAAAATGAGCCAACCCAGAGATATACAATGGCAATAAGCAACTACTCCTAGGCAGGAAGAATTAGAGAAAAATGAAGTGTCCTTTACCAGGAAGTTAGAATTCCCTGATATCACCTCTAGAAAATGTAATGATATGGTCTCTGTGAGGTCAACCAATGGCTATTTTCTGATAGATATCAATGTTCCATTCCTGGGAAAATGGATCACTTTATGATCAATACCTTTGCATTGTGTATGTGTGCATATGAATGTGTGAGTATGGCTGTGCATCATTACAGTGTATATGTGTATATGCTTCTCTCTTCCTCCTTCCTTTCCTCCCCTCCCTTCTTCCTTCCTTGATGTGGTGTGTGTGTGTGTGTGTGTGTGTGTGTGTGTGTACATGCACAGGCTTATGAATGTGGTTTTACGTAAGTTAGTGAGTTCAGTACTAAGTATCTTATAGAATTCTGATTTGTAGTCACAGGTGAAAACACACATTGACAAAGCAAATACAGCAATAGAGCTTTGGCCATTTTTCCATTAATATAAATACATTAGATGGATCACTCTATTTCTCAATTATGCAATTTTTAGATCTTTAATATGACCTATTCAATTGGGCAAAAATATTAAACAATTTTAACACTTAAGTTTACCTTGTCTTACAAATATTTATTTTCTTCAGCAAAGCAGTGTCTTAACATAAAAATGACTAACATGAACAAAATTTCTAAATAATGTAAGTTATTGGACAATATTCCAGGTTGATGCTACATAATAAGAATTAACTACATTTTAGACACTTTGAAGATTTTTATTTTGTATATATCCCATCATTTCCAATTATATATTTTAATACTAATTCTTGGGCACCTGGTTTCTCCCCTAAATTTATTTATGAGGATGTCCCAGATTGTCTTCTTCTTGTCTTAGCAGACTCATTACTCTTCCTGACCAGAATCCATGTGGATGATATATTATTCCTAGTAGAACATATAGCTCTATGTGCCTTTTTTGCTTTCTCCAGGCTCCATAAAATGCATTGCCATCCTATGAACCCACATGCAGTTCCCAGAATACATTTCTTTGCACTTTGGTTTCACACCTTTGCCCCACTGCATTTAAAGCACATACAGCTCCATATCCTATTAAATTTGATTTTTAAAGAAACTTTGATATTATAATCATAAAGGAATTTAAGGACATTTCTATGTCTGTTCTGCTTAATTCTCCTTGTGCACAAATTTGAGAAATTTTAATTCACAGACCTTTTAGAACATATTTAGAGAAAGTAACTGGCTTTCAAACTTTGTGTCAATATATATTATAAAAAGCTATGTATGTGCAAATCCTTAACTGTCTCAAAATGCCTCTAGCATTCTAATCGAAGCTGTTTCACAATTTCTAAACTACATGAAAGATGGAGAATACATTTAATTTGATCTTGCTTTATGTAGGAGATAATTTTCTGGGAAAGTAAAATATGGAAAATCGAATCCATAACAACACTGTATATTTTCTGTTACTTTTTCTCAAATTTATTTATTTATTTATTTTATGTTTATGTGTTTAGTATTTTGCCTACATGTATGTAACTGCACTCCTGTAGTGCAAAGTCCAGAAAGACTAGAAAGAAGCAGATCCCCTGAAACTGGAGTTATAGACGATTTTTAGCAGCCATGTGGGTACTGGGAATTGAACCCGGGTCCCCTGAAAGAGTAGACAGTGGTCTTAACCACTGAATTATCTCTCCATCCCCAATTACTATTATTTTTAGATAATAAAATCAATTTAATGTAATTACATGTAATCATACCTCCTGAAAAGAAGGTGTCACATCAGGTAGTCCTGAAAACAGATTTATTGAAAGATTGGAAATAAAGAATATCAGGCAAGTTGTGTGATTATATACTAAATGATATTAATTTTATTGATTGTGTCTCTGAGAAAAACATACCTTTGTTGTTTGCACTGCAGATATCAAGCTGACATATTTGAAAAATTATTCCAAAGTTTACATGGTAGTAGGAACAATTAAATAAGAAAACAAAACAAAACAGGCTGCCCCCAAAGAAATTGGCTGATTTTTAAAATATGCTTCACTATTATTATATTTAAATAAGGTTCTTGATCATTTGATCTGACCATATGTGGTACATAGCAACTGCAGTTAAACAATATATTTGGATACGGTTATTATAATTTACTAAGAGGTACTGAAGGGGATTAGGAAACTTGGAAAGCTAGCCCAGTACTTTTGTAACGGACATCTCTGCCAGATAATTAACCTTGCTGTTTATTTAGCATTTGCCGAATGCTTCATTACTGATTCAGTCAATTATCTCCTGGTAATGACCACTACAGAAGGTAGAATTGCTTAATTAAAATTATTTAGACCAAGGAGGAACTTTGATTGGGCCATGCACATTAGAAAGGCTTGATTAATCATGATGAGATACACAATTCATTTAAAGCATTATTTTATTATTTCAAGATGCCAAATTCGTTTTTCTAATAAAAAATAAAATATATTTTTTCCTTTCCCAATTACATTGTTAAACAAAAGTAGCAAAATTGTGAATATAAACTAGGTTTTTTCAGTTTTAATTTTGACATATAAAATTTGAAGGATGAACACAGAATCTAACTTATCAGATACAACTGATGAAAATTAGGAAATTCTTTATTAGATAAAGAAATTGAATATACACATGCAGGCAAACCTAGCACTGCAAACACATGTGAGTTAAAAGTTGCTCAGACATTCATCTTCCCTTTTCTGCATAAACATATCCAGGAGATTAATTTTCTAGTAGATTCTTCATGTGCGCATTAGCCTTGCCCCCTCATTTGAGAATTAGCCATCTGACATTATCTGTGCTAGACTCAGAATGCAAGAGAAAACTAATTTCTGTCTCAGCATTGATGCCATTTATATGGTGTTTAGATAACTTCCCTTGAAGTTATTATCTAATAATAAACATCATTATTTTCCCGTATTTCTTGCTGTAGTTAGATCTAAGACTAATATTGCATCTTGCAGACTTCTTGGGCTAACAATTCATAATTAAACTTGATTAAAGTGTTTGACTACAAGAAAATGGAATTTTTTGTGAGTTGGAACAGAACTCTGAAAAACTAGGTGTTTATACAAAACTTAAAGACAAATATGGTTTTAGTAAATTCCTGCTCAAATATTTGAAAGAGAATCTTAGCAGGTATTATTTCTAATCCTTGTAACTGCACAAAATGTCCTTTCTTTGTAAAACCCAAGGGTACCTAAGCATTTCATTTTCTACATTTAAAATCAAATAATCATAAAAACACACAAAAATCTAACTCATCAACATATCCCTTTTGTTTTGATTATCACAAACTCTAAGTGAAATAATGAATACTTGGAAATATCAAAAAAAATTCACTGTCAGAAAAGCACCATAGAAAAATAGATACTAGATAATAATAGACAGATTTTTGTTCTTCCACAACAAGAAAGTAATAGCACTCTTACTTTCTATCATAACAAAATTCAGTAATAACATGAAAGCAACCAAAGAACAAAATATAAAAAAATTAAATAGTCTTGGAAGAACAGTACAGTCATAAGCACCTTCTGCAATTATATACTACATTCTACAATGATATTTAGAGATAGTTTAATTAATGCTTATGGAACTCAGAATTTTTTAAGATAACTAATTACATAGGACTTCTTTTTAAAATATTTCCTCAGTTCAATTCAATTGGAAAAACTGAATATATAGCTCGAGTAACCTATGAAGACAAAGGTCCATTTAGCTCATGATTCTGGAAAGCTGAAGTATACCTATAATGCACTATTTGGTGATGACTTTGTTGATGAAGGGGTCTTCCATGTCATAAGGTCACAGAGAATGCCTCAATGACAGGGCAAAATACAACAAAGGAGAGACTAGCTTATAGCACACTCAGTTTCTACCAAATCACTAACCTCATGGTGTCAAATAGCCCATTAGTGAGCATGGAACTAATGACTACTTAATGTGTCCCACTTGCTTCCTTGTCTTACGATTTCATATTAGTTATTAAATTTTAACCCAAATTTTGATGGGGACATTTAAACCCTCCTAAACATTCTTGAAAAATATAGCTAAGTAAAATCAGTTGAAAATAACTGATGGGGTGTATTATTAAAACTATGAAAACATGGAATTCAGAAAATGCATAGTTCTAACGATAGTATAATCTTATATCCATCAATGTTGGAGCAATAAAGCTAGTAATGATGCATAAGGAAATTCTTATTTCTACATAATTGTATAAAAGTAGAAGGGATTTGATCACAGGAGTGATCATGTGCAGGTTTTATGAAAATACTATACCTGCTACGAGCTGCTGAGTAGTACAGCTTGTCATGGCCAGTACAGATTTCACAGCACTCCTTCTACCCTGAATCTTACAGTCTTCCTGCTTCTTCTTCCCTAATCATCTCTGCAGTTGCTGAGAGTATTAGTGGTACAAAGATGTCCAATTGAGGACAAACTCTCTCTCTGAGTTTCAGCACTTTTACAATTATTCATATTTGTATTGACAGGTGCAAAAAAGAAGCTTCTCTGACAAGGCATGCACATCTAGATAAGAAAGATAACAGAGAAAATTAAAAGAAATCAGATGGTATTAGGATGCACAGTAAAAATAAGAATACAAATCACTGCAATAGGAAAGAAATGCAAAAGAAAATTACAAAATCTAGTGCCATCCATTTACATATAAATTCCATGATTTCATTTTCTTTACTCTTGAGTAGAACGCCACGTATGTGGTGCTTTGACTGATAATGTCCCCCATAGGATCTAAGTGTTTAGAGATATTTTCCCCGACTGGTGGCACTGGTTTGAGGGATCTTAGAAGGTGTGGCAATGTGGGAGGAAGCAGGTCACTGGGGGTGGGATCTCCAGTCACTCTCTGCTTCCTGTGTCGGCATGAAGATGTGAAGGTTTAACTTCTGAGCATACTCTAGCCATCTCTGCCACCCTGGACTCTTGCCCCTTTGGAACCATAAGCTAAATAAACTCTTCCTTTTTTAAGTTCCATTGTTCAGTGTTTGTATCATAGCAACAGAAAAGTAACTAACACAATGTATAAATGTATCACATTTTCATTATCTAGTCACTAGTTGAGAGATAGTTTTTTATGTCCATTTTTCTAATGGGAAAACAAGCAAAGGTTGGTTCACACTTTTGACGCAGAATTTTGAGCAATGCAGCTGGAACTGACCTGGAAGACTCTTACCTGAAGTGTGCCTCTCATAGTTTTGGAGGATACTAAGCAAGCTACAAAGGGAGAAAATCAATTAATTGTTCAACCCCAGCTGTAAAGCCGAATAACAACCAACACTTCCAAATATCTCTATTGCTGCTGTAGTACCACATTTATCTTGTGGGTAATCAACAGCTATCTAATTGAACCAAAATTCCACTTAATAAGAGAAAACTCATATATGGTACTGTAAACATACCTGAATACGCATGGTTGGAGAGGTCCTAGGTCCTACAGAAAGCCTTATTACTCTCACATCCGTAGAAAAATGTAATTTATTACTGTATGCTAAATATGTATATTTACACAAAAGTATACCTGTCACCTCTCATCAAATAAATATTTTGAAGCAGATGGAGCAGATGAAGTAGAGGCAGAGCTCCACAACTGGTCAAACACAAGAAAATATGTGTCTGGAAGTGCTAAATCTAAAGGTCATGGATCATATTGGAGCAAGGGTTCAAAAGAATATTAATGGTTCTCTCAACTCTCACCAGCAAAACTTCCTCATGCAACACAAAGCTATAAACTCTGAAAGCCACAACCAAAATGTAGAGAATAAGAGAATGCAGACTGTGTTCCTGGATAGGCTCCTGTATTAAACCTAACCCACCCAGGAGTCAGGGAACATTGAGGAACAATGGATAGAAGATTGTAAGAGTCAGAGGTGCTGGAATACCAGAAGGAAACAATTTTTCAGAAAGCTGATATCTTGCTCATATAAACTTAAAGAAATGATGACAGCATACACAACACACATGCAAACTCTAATGAGATGAAACTCAGAAGGGAACTGGGGGAATGTGTAAGCAGTCCCAAAGTTATCTAAGGAACTCTAGGTAGCTGATCACTACTGGATGAGGGATTTTTGTTATTTCAGGGAATGATTCTTGATAGGCTGACCTGGAACTGGTGGATGAATTCACACAGGACATCTGGGAAGGCAAACTTGACATGACACATTTCAACATATATGACAGAATGCATGAAATCCAGTGGGAAAGCTATTGGATGGTGCAGAGAGGAGATGGGGTCTAAATGATTAACATGTATCAGATGAAATGCATATATACATATACATATATATATATATATATATATGTATATATGAAAACAGAAAATTTCATACAATTTCCATTTAAAATATTGATGAAACAGGAACTGGAGAGATAGCTCAATGATTAAATCCTCTGACTGCTCTTCCAGAGGAAGAGCAATGGAGCAGGAATTAACCTGGAAGACTTGTACCTGAAGTTCAGCTCCAGTAATGCTAGATGATATCATGCAGCCTGCTAAGAGGAAAATCAATCAATGATCCAATCTGATCCTAAATTCTAATAACCATAACAACCAGCACAGGACACTATCTCCATTGATGCAGAAGTAGGTCTGTCATCTGGCGGATAATCCAACTGGACTTAAAACCTCAATGTGAGTGAACTCATGGGTGGCAATGTAGAGTCAAATACAGGGGTTGGAGAGGGGATAGATCCTAGAGAAAACATTATCTCTGCCGTGTCCTTAGAGAAATAAAATTTCTTACCATATGCTAAATATGGATCCTTATATATACAGTGTTTGGCATAATGCAGTGTAGGCCTTAGCCAGGCCACCTGCCATGAAGAATAAGGGAATGGCATCTGTGGATGTGAAGTTCCGCTCTGGCCAGGTGTGACACCAACTTCCGCTAGGTGTCTGGATAACCTACCTAAGAGAGAGAACACTAGTTGTCACAGTTGGGAACCACCGCATAGGGCGGTTGGCTGACCAAAATAATAAAACCCTTTGCACTTATTTGAATAAACTGAATTTGCTGCAGCTCGCCCGTTGCATGCTTTCACTCAGCTCTGGGGTCTGTGTTTTGACTCCATCTATGCCTATCACCCCGCTCTTGGCAGAGACCCTGCAACCCGCTGGGCAGCCCTGAGCAGAGGGACCCCAACAATACAGACTAATATATAGTTCATCACTCATCAAAGATCCTTTTTTTTTTTTTTTTCTACAGATGGATCCTGCAGCAGAATTCCACAACTGGTCAAATACAGACAATTGGTATCTGTGATATTTCAGATATTCGAATTCTTAGGTGAGACATCTACATTTGAACCTCAGCATCCCAGAATCATGCAACACATTAAAATGAGAGGAAGAGAGAAAACTAAGTAATTCCTCAGCTCTTACCAATAGAGCTTCCTTAAACAACATAGTTCTATACACACAGAAGGTCGCATCTGGCAAAATTTTATAGAAAAAGAGACTTGCAGAGTGTCAATCCCTGGATAGGACTCCTGTATTGACCCTCACCCACCTATGGCTCAGGGATCATTGTGGAAGAGGGAATAGAAAGATTGTTAGAACCAGGGCTGGTTCATGAACTTAAGGAATTAGATGCTCCCAGGCCAGTGGGAATTTGCTCATGTAAACCTGTGGTAATCGTCGCATTGAGCAAAGAATCTATTCCAACTCAAATTAGACATGGGCTCGGACTGGAGTGAAAGAAACTGGTGGCAGGCCAGACCTAGACTGAGACTTATTGGAGATGTTACTGCTCAGAGAGGGAGAGTATGCCTTAATTATGATTTCTAGACAGCCTGACCTGACTCCAGTGAATAAGTTTGCACTAAAAGACATCTGGGCACAAATGCTTGACTGGACAGGACTTAGCACGTATGACAGAATAGATACAGAACGGTTGGGATTCAGGGGAGATAAATGGGGAAGGGGGTTTAAATTTGATGAAGAACTGTTGTATGAAATGTATAAATAAAACCTTTTAAATGAATAAATAGAATGACAAATTAATCATGGAAAAACACTTTTTAAAAATGCAATAAAAATGCAGAGTTTCCTCTAAGAAATTAATCAACATTTAGTATGTATAAGTTTACAGACTTTTTTGTTTGAAACTTCATGCAAGTATAAATGCATTCTGATTATTTTAACCATTACCACTCTCTCTAATCTCCCTCCCATCACTATTAAGTAGCCTCCTCTTTATAAGTTAATTTCTCAAATTCATCACAATTTTGTTGTCTTAATAGTGGTGTGAATAGGAGATGTCCTCCCTAGATGCATGTATCTGCACGCTTGTGCTCTACTTGCTGCTATTTAAAATGTTATGGAACCTTTAGGAGGTAGAACCATGCTAGAGCACATATGTGAGGATGAGCTTTGGGGGTTTCTAGACTGCATCTACTTCCTGTTCTGTAACATTTTTCATATTTTTGTGGATAAACATATAATGAGGGGCTGAGAGATGGCTCAGCAAACCAAAGTGGGTTGGTTCCCAGCATCCAGGTCCAGGGGATTTGACATTCTCTTCTGATTTGTGGGCATTTCATGACACAGGTGCACTTACATACATGCAGGCAAGACATACACATAAAATTAACAGTATAAATAAAAAAATATTATGAGTGAGCTTCCTGCTCCTGAATAAACATGCTTCCCCCTAATTATTTTTAAGGCTTCTTACTGTGACAGTAATGCCTGTGGAATAGCAAGTTAAGGTAAATTCTTTCTCACCTAAATTGCTTTTAGTCATGATATTTTATTACTACAACAGAAAACTAAGTGATACACTTTTTTTTTTTTTTGAGAGGTACTGAACAGAACGGAGATCATTTATGGCCATGGGTTGGAACTGCCTTCTCCTTACTCCTGGCTTTTACATTCTTTATACCTTCTCTTCCACAACATTCCTTGAGCCTCATGATGGTGCTTTGTAAATGTCTAGATTAGGGCTAAGCACTCATTCATAATCTATGTTCAGTACTTTGAGCATCCACTTGGCTCTCCATTCTTCAATATTCACTGAAAAGAAAATACTCTGTGATTAAGGATGGGAGTTGCTTTCTATATGTTTATAGAGATAAACATATAGGAGGCAACTTGGTGCCATAGTAATTTAACTAGTGTCAGTATCCAGTGCAAGCCTTGGTCTAAGATCTACTTGGCTATGAAGGTTTTACTAGGTGTGTGCTATGATATATGAATTTCCTTTTAGGAAGCCAATAAAAAATTCAATCAGTTATCGATTGGTTGCCCCATAACAGTGTGCCATTATTATATTAGTACCCACATCATTCCTAACAGGTTGGTATTTTAGATCAGAACAACACAAAAGAAATTAAACAGTTAAAAATCTTAGTCTATCAGTGAAAATCATAGACCTGTTCCAAAAGATTTATATAGTAATAGATAACATATTTAATACTGTACAAAGTTATCTATAAATAACCATTATTATATTATAAGCAAAACTTGTTAGCTAGGTTATATCCTGAATAATTGAAAAATATCATTCATTCATTCATTTTATGGCTATTGTATTCAAATGCTAAAATGCAAGGCTGATTATTCATATCACATAGAAAACTCATTTTAATCAATATAATATCAATAGTTTAAGAAATATACAGTATATTTTCAAGAAAGATTTGAATATAGAGAATTTCTTAAACTTGGCACAAATCCCTTAAGATTGAAATATTATATAGCATGAGATAAACTATTCTGTATGGCAAAAAATTATAAATGTAAGTAAAAATTTTATATGATAAAACATCATAAATAAAAGAAAATATACTCAGAATGACAAAAGTGTTTAGAGCATGTTATGGATAGAAATAAAATATTCTGCATAGACAGTGCCTGTGTTGGAGCTGTTATTTTCGTGAGGTAATAGAAACCAGCAGGTAAGGCCTCAGAGGTATCTGATCTCACTGGGGCCTGATATTTGAGGAGTATAGTATCTAGAGCTACTTCCTCTTTTATTCTCTGCTTCCTGTCTTCCCTGGAATGAATAAGTGCTATTCAAGTTTGCTTTTCTGTTATTGTGATAAAACACTGTGATCAAAAATAACTTGGAAGGAAAAAGTTTATATGGTTTACAGTTCCAAGTCACAGTCTAACAGACAGTGATATCAGGGTAGGAAATTTAGCAGAAAATTCACTATACCCTAGGGAGGAACACTGTTTGCTGATTCCCTCAGTGGAAAAAGTGCAAATGCTTTCTTACACAACCCTGACCCAACTGCTTACGGATGGTGCCAATCATAGTGGGCTAAGTCCTCCCACATCAGTTGTCAATCAAAATAATATCCTATAGACTTTGTTATAGGCCAGTCTGATAATCGAACTTCTTTAATTGTGATTCCCATGTCTCAGGTGACTCTATAACCCAGGTGACAATAAATTTAACCAACACAGGTATCTTCAGGCATACATTACTTCAGCCTTACTGCTCTGCCAAAGTGTAAGGGCTAAATAACTCTTGACCGAATTCTGACAACATGAACCAAAATAAATGCTTCCTCCTTAGGCTATTCTATTACATATTTAGCTCATACTGTTGCAATGGTTTAAACTAATGCATAGCATACATCCAGGACAATTATTATCCAAAGTACGTGAGCAAATAGTGTAGTAGGTAGCTTCTGTTGTTGACTTCACACATCACGGAATAAGGAACCTCAATCAGGAATTTATTCTAGCAGATTGGACTGTAGTTTCCACTATGAAGCATTTTCTTGGTTGTTGAGTCAGCCTACTGCAAATGGTGCCATTGCTGGGCAGGTAGACCTGGGTTGTATAAGGAAGGAGGCTAAACACAGGCCAGGAGTAAGTCAGGAAGAAGCATTCCTCTGTTGTCTCTGCTTCAACTTCTGCCTCCAGTTTTCTACTTTGTGTTCCTGTCCCTACTTGCCTCAATACTGAATTGTGATCAAGAAATATAAACCAAACAAACCCTATTCTCTATAAGTTGGCTCGGGTAGTGTGTTGTCATAACAATAGAAAGCTAACTTAAACACATATATATTAAAACCACTTAGAGTTAATGAGAAAAGAATGAAAATAGTAAAAGGAAAGGGAAGGAAAACTCATCTCTCATAGTTAACTCCAGCTGTCAGTTTGACACAACTCAGAGTCACCTCTGAAAAGAGAACCTCAGTAGAGGAATTCCCTAGATCAGAATGAGTGTGGCTGTGTCTGTTAGAAAATTTGAATCGCTAATTGATACAGCAGAACCTAGACAATTGTGGGCAGTGCCAGCCCTAAGCAGTTGAGTCTGGGCTGTATGGGAAAGGTAGATGATAAATGGATTAAGGCTTTAAGTAGCATCCTACCATCATTTCTGCTTCAGGTTCCCATCTCCAGGCTCGTGCCCCGGGTACCCTCAGTTATGGACAATAACCCACAAGTTCAAATAAATCTTTCCTCCACAAGTTACTCTTAAAATTTTTCTTTTATTTATTTATTTATTTATTTATTTATTTATTTATTTATTTATTTATTTATATTGGTGGACTGGGCAATGCAATTTTATTGTATGTATGGAGGTCAAAATTCTGATGCATATCTCACTGACTAATGAGCTAAAAATCAAGGAGTTTAGAGGGCTTCATTCTGTCTACTGGCTCCAGAAGATCATACTTTCTGGACTTTACCAGCTGGTGGAAGTTGATTACATTCCTTAGTTCCTAGAATATTCTGTTTTCAAAGACTGAATACTTGAGTTCTCAAAAGTGTTAGAGAAGAAGGAAGATGAGAGACTCAGAGAAACAGGATTGCAAAAACCAGGGTTACTTTTTGTCATGGTGTTTATCACAACAACAAAATAGAAACTTTAAAATGCCCAAAGATCATGGACTAATGGGCAATGAAATAACATTTGAAGGATGACTGCATTTCTAGAACAAGGTAAATTAAAGGATTAATGCAGTATCATTTCCAAACTATACCTTGGTAAAATATCATATTCTATTCATTCTAATTTGGTTTTATGGTGGGCAAATACAGTTGTATACTCTTCCATGGTAATGCACATAACTACCCTGGGAATTCTTAAGCTAGTTTAACTTAGAAGATAAACAAAATCCATTTATGAGACTTCCATTAGTAGACATATGCCCCCAGAATTCGTATGAACATATGCTCATGCAGATATGCCTGCTTGTGCTTATTGACACACTGTTTATACAAGAATAAAATGAAAAGTTCTTATATTCTCATGAACAAAGTAAATTCTCTGTAGCATCTAAAAAGTTTTATAAACTGAGATTTACTTCACATATACAGTGTGATTTTGAAAGGAATCTATATCATAATGATACATTTTTTTCACGGTCCTCCTTAATTAGGTTATTTTTTTTAATTAGGAATTATTTATGCAAGCTATGATGTCATAATAACATCACACAAATTATAACAAAACTCAATAGAAGTACAAAGACCAATCTTAAAGAATGTTATTTTTAAGAGACAATTTTACAGTGATACTCCAATTTAGTATATATTAATTAGACAAAAACAAGAATTTCTTGCTACCATTCCCAAGCTATTGGAGTACTGTCTAGAGAGTCTTTCTCGGTGTTTATATGTTGAGTTATTTCCCCAGTGTTTCCTCTGTTGGTATTCATGTCAGTTATTTCTTTAAGGTCTTTGGTACCTTGTAGCATGTTAATGTACTGTGTGAACAGTTAAGGAATTAGTTTCAGTGTTATAGTTGTGTATATTCATTTTTCTTCTAATGTAAAAGAGTCATTAATTTTTGATGGTTTTTAAAACCAGTTTGAAAGAAATATGACTAAATGATAGCATTTGAGTTAGCTGAGTTTGCTTTATAATGTTTGTTATATTTTTTCTCATTGTTAATACTCTTTTAACCTTTAGTTAATAACATGTTTTAATAGACTTTTCTACCTTTCTTGTAAATACAGTTTTTTTTAATTTACTATAAATGCTTTCTCTTTCTTGTAATCACTGAGTCACACCAAATAAAAGCCAGCAAAAACTGCTCTTTCCTTACAAATATATATATACACACTCACAGAAGTCCTGTCATTTATAAGACAACATGTTTGTACTGGGTCCTAATGTATGATCTACTGAAACTTTTTTCATGAACAATCAACACAACTCTGGTAACAATTGAAACATCTATGTCAGTCACATGAATGAAAAACATTATTCTGATGTCAGTACCATATTTATTCTTAAGAATTCACTTTTAAAATATCCTTTATGAAAAATCAGATGATTGATAGTAATCTTAGCATAGCTGTCTTTTATTTATTTTTTAAAATATCTTATTTATTATTTTTATTTTATGTGCATGACTGTATTGTCTGCATACACTAAGGTGAACGCCTGTTGTGCATTGCCGACAGAGGTCAGAAGAGGGCTGCAGATCTCTTGGAACTGGAGTTATGGATGGTTTTAGCCAGCACCTAGGTTATAGGAATCTACCAAGAGCTTCCTTTGCTCTTAACCTCTGAGCCATCTCTCAAACCTCCTACTTCTCTTTATATTAAAAGTACGATTTATTTTCCATCATACATTGTTTTGAAAAGCAGTTAAAACAGAAAGAATTATGATCAGCTATCATCCTTGTCTTGTTTGTTTTTGCTTTTGTATTTTAGATTTTCAGTCCTTGCCCCCTGTACCTGTGAGTTCTGGCCCAGTTTCCATCTATAGAACCCACCATCACTATCACACATGGACCCCGGGAGGAGAGCAACAGTGGGCATCACATTCTATGTCTATCACATTTTATCTCTAAGACCTAAAACAATCACTGTGAGATTCGGTTTTTTTTGTTGTTGTTGTTGTTGTTGTTTTGTTTTGTTTTTCCTGGTGTCTATACTGTACCTCCTACAGATGTAAGAGGATTAACCCAACTCACATGCTTTTGATGGCCAGGGTGTTAGGCTCAGCCTAACCAGGAAAACAGAAACAGCCTTCAGAGCTTTCACAAATGAAATACTGTCACCTACATGGATGGTACCTTAATATAGTACGTTCCTAGAGATTATTTACAGTATGGATTTAATGCCACCTCCAGGTTAGGGTTTACAGGAGTATAAGACAAAGACACATTTAATGCAAAGGCCCAGAGAGAAACAAAGGTGATGCAAAATTCCTGTGATGCTATTTGAGACCAAGAAAGTAGTGAAAAAATATATGGAATTTGTTCTCCAACCTCTTTCTCAGACTATAAACACTGTTGTAGATTTCTAAAACCAAAGGAAATCTAGGTAACAGGGTCTTAGAAATCTGGCTCTACTGATCTGTACCCCTTTTCATTCCCATTAACCAGCTGAAAACACCTGGGGATGGATTATGCGGGCAAACAGTCCTGAAATTTATGGTATTGCTTTGACTTTAACAGGGAAAGAAAAGAAGGCAAGTGACATGCTTGGGAAAATAGAAAGGCGCATCAGGCCAGCATGCTTGCTTTTATTACCTGTTGTTTCATTGTACTTTGCAGATAATGCTTTATTTACAAATTGAAGGTTTGTGGAAACTCCGAATTGACTGTCTATCAGGGCAATTTTTCTGAAAGCTTGTGATCATTAGTATTTCTTAAGAATAATATATACTTAAGATAAAATGTACATCATTTTATAGATATAATGTTACACACTTAATAGGCTAAAAATTAGTATTATGAACACAATTTAATTTATTTCAATATTTGCTTCGTCATGTTGGTCAGGAACCAAACTTGAACTATCCTTGAGGAGTGTCTGTGCTACATTTTTTTGTAATTTTTACTGGTAAAACAGCAGAAAATAAAAGTTCATGGAAAATGTTGTAGTAATTTTTTCCTTTGACTGGCAAAATGGACCACTTGCACTCGATCACAGCCTAAACAAAGTGAAGGACAAAGAAAGAAGACAACAGAGTCAGTTATTCCTCCCAACCAACCAGTGACATGAGCTGTATGTGGGGGGAGGGACTAAGGTGTGAACAATGGAATCTGGAAAGGGACTAGCCTCTTCGCCATCTTGGGCAGCTGGCAGTGGATCACTGAGGCCCCACAGAAATGTAGAATTCAAAGCATGGCTTCAGTAGAGGAATTACCCCCTCCCCCTTTCCCAGCTAATTGCTCTGTAAGTAGGCCAAATAAACTCTGGTTTCCCAAACTGTAATTTTTGTGAAATTATACTTCATTTACTTTGTTGTTCTGGACCTAGAGAGGAGTGTAAGGCTGAACCCCTCTCCTGCCTCATAGAACGACATCAAGAAAAATCGATGTCGTTGAGCATGACACAACAAAACAGAGAGTGAGCATGAACAGCATGCAAAGTATGGCAGAAGCAATTATGTTCCTGGTGGTATGGGGAAAAAGACTCGAAACCCAAAGGAAGCTGGGCGAGGGGAGAGTGCAGGGAGAGGAAGTTTTGGCGTGGCTCATGCAGTGGATTCCATGGTGCTTAACTAAGGTGAAGCCACCAAGGCCGATGATGTCTGTGGGAGAAATACCAGGACGGCAATCTACTTGTATTTAGCGTGGAGTGGCATGACTGCTTAACTGCTGGGCCCCACCCTTTGATTATACAGATGATTTGAGAACAGTGGAGGGTCTAGAGCAGACTCTGTGAACCTTGATAGTAGTGCATCAAAGACAAAAGTTCCACTGCTATGGATAAGAAATCTGTCCCAAGTAGATGCACTAGTCTAAAGGGAGACTGAATGTTTGAGGGAGAATTAGAGTGGGAGAGGCATATGAGGCTGACCTTTTCAGAGCTAGCCTCTGACCTTGCTGATAAATTAAATAAAAAGGAAAAAAGAGATGGAAACTTTAACCTGCTGTTTTTTACTACTAAAAGGTCAAAAAGGAAAGAAAACCCAGAGTAGATCTGCAATACAAGATCTAGCCTGGGACTCTTCAACCGTGAACACACGAGGGAAGGCAAATGATGAGGAGGAAAAGAGGAACCCAGGAAAATATAAAGTGACCTTCAGGTTTGATCTGTGATACAAAGAAAGGAGAAATCCATGTTTTGGCAGTTGATGGAGGTTTTAAGAAAAGTGAGACTTTGGCAATCAGAGGATAATCTGCACTGGAGCTTTGGGAATTAGGAAAACATTTAAAAAAGCAGAAAGGAGCTCTTTTTCACCTGGCTCATGAGGATGTGGGACATAGGAGCAGATGATATTAGTTTAAGTGCTGCAGAAGCTGAAAAACTGAGCAATATAACCACGCATCCCTCCTTAAGATATAAGCTGCATAATCTGAGGCTGTACTCGGAGAGTCCATCTCTGACGAAGTGACTTTATGAGCCACTAGAGATACTTGGCTATCACCGGTGAGGTTCCCACGGATATCAGGGGCTGGAGGGTGATTAAAGAGGGGAAGGCACCACTGAGAGAAGTAGCTATGAGTAAAGAAATGTATGTGTCCTATTTACTGGACCAGACAGGACTGTGTTTCCCAGAGATTTAATGAAGAACTTGATTGAGCAAGGACCTCAAAATTGGAATGCAGTTTTTGTGACTATGCTAAAGGAAGGATCTTTTAAGAGACTTTGACAGATTTAAGTGACTTAGAACAGCATGTAAAATATGATTGTAAAAGAATAAAACAACCTTAAAAAGTATAGCACAGACAAAACAGAGAAAGCAGTTTGATTGGGTTACTCAAAGGCAAATGTGGCAAGACTTGTGGCAAACCCAAGAACAAACGAAAAAATAATTAACATAAAGCCAAAGTCTGTGCTAAAGAACTTTGAAAAGCTCTGAGACCTGAGGAACCGTTCACAAAAGGTATAAAAAAAAGAAAAAAAAAAAAAACAAAAAACAAAAACCTATCCCAGAGGTGGAAAGTACACACCCCCCCGCCCGCAAGAATAAACAAGGTACATTTCCATTCTTATCTTTGAACAGTTATTCAAGGGATGGGGACAATTTGCTGAGCCAGGGCCTTTCACAGCAACCAAGTGTTGTCAACACCTGGAGAGACAGCATGTGTGGCTAGACCCAGGAGTTAGACTCAGGGCTTACTGGGCCCTGGCAAGCAACAAGTGAAACAAGGGCAAGAGGGGTTTCATTCCTCCTTGGCCCTGTGCAGGGCCAGACTGCTTGAGCCAGCTCCAATGAGCTTATCAAGTATAAAGGAATGCATGGAGACTCAATGAAAGAAATACAGACACTAAATGGATGCAAGAAGATAACTAAAGATACTAAAGAACTAACTAAATTAATGTATCTTTTACATGACATTATACCAAATATGGATTTGTTGAGAAAATAGTTGATACAAATGGATAAAGGCTTTCTATGCTGTGTTAGACCTTGTTAATGTTTGATTTAGTATATAATGTTCACTTCTGAATATTTTACAGATGTGAATCTCATTTGAAAGTACACCTGAAGAAACAAGGATGGAATATATATTCACATAGAATACAAGTGCCAGGTATGATTTTAAAATTTGGGAGATTTATGTTTGTGGAAGGACAAGTGATATCCACCATACTGGTTGAGAAAAGTCTACACCAACCTGGGCCTATAGATGTCAAAGGGTAAAAAGATATTTTATAAAACTGTTAACTAAAAATTCCAGTACTAGGCTTGGTTTGCCCCACTGTCAGCTGTTGGCCAGGGAAGTTTTGAGGTCCCCTCCCCAATAAAAATCATTGCCACTAATGTTGGTTGCACATTGGAAGCAGATGGTAAGACCCTTTTTATGAAGATGTGGCATGATGTGAGCATGGGAAGGAGAGATCCAGCTGGAACCAAGCTGGAAACTCCCTGCAAATGGTTGACTGGCCTTCATGGTACTGGAGGGTGCTAGGCAGATCACTAGGGGAGAATGGTCTGCTTAATGACAGATCCTGCATGTTCCACTATCAGATGCCAAGCAAGATATTCCTGCTGGTGCAATAGTGGATCGTCTTATATATGGACAACCAGAAAATTTCTAATTGGATTTAAGGCCTGCTCCTCAGGAAGCAGCACAAATCTAATTCTGTATGAGGTTGATCCAAAATGGGGGAGGAGCTATAGACATTGTTTTGTATTGTTTTGTAAGATGAATGTGGTGCACCTTGATAGGTACCATCTGGGCATTTGTGTTTATGCCCATAGGTTAGATTATTATAGCAGTCAGTATCTGTGTGGATGTTACTTTTCTGTTGTTGTTGCTGTAGTGTTTGTATAGTAGAAATAGTATCACTGAAACCAAATGATAACCCATGGTGCAATGGAAAGAATATTGTCCTACATCTATCACCCCTCTTCTAAGGCTCAAGGAGTCTTGTGGAAGAGAATGGCAGAAAGTGTGTAAGAACCAGAGGAAAACGGGACAAGTGTTGTATGAATTCTTCTTCCGATTTGCAAAATGAACCTCATGCACTGGACCACAGGATAAACAGACTTGATTGACAAAGGAAAAAGCCAACAGAGCCAGCTACCCTTCTCAAACAACCAGTGACCTTAGTTGTTGTATTTAGGGGGAGGGACTAAGGTGTGAGCAGTGGAGGCTGGGAAGGGACTAGCCCCTTTGCCATTTTGGGCAGCTGGCAGTGGACCACCTGGGCTCTGCAGATATGTACAATTCACTGGAAGGCCTCTGAAAGTAAGCCCAAATAAACTCTGGTTCCCCAAACTGTAATTTTGTGAAATCATTCTTCATTCACTTTGTTTTTCTGGACCCAGAGAGGAGGGCAGGGTTGGATGCTACGTGTGCCTCAATGAAATTCTTAAGAGATAAATTTTTCATATATAAGCACAATTTAAATATTCTTAGAATCTAAGTCATAATCAGAATAATCATGAAATATAAAAATCACATGGTACTAAACAATGTTTTAGTTTATTGTTTTTCCAATTACAGAGATAAATTATCCATATAACAAATACGTATTTTATTATTTATGACTTATTTTAATTATTATACAAAACTTCTTAAAATAGTACATGTAAAACGAAATGAAGTGCAAATTCTCTTTAACCTTATTATCCAGCTGCGGACTAGTTTTTCTTTGCTAGGTGACATGTTATTACAAATGTGAAATTAAACATAAATATTCATATATCTGTGATGATGACTTGAATAAGTATCTATTCATGTGAACAACTCACTAGGATTTAATTTGGACGAAGGAAAAGATCTTAATTATTATAATATTGCATTTTCTATGTACCACAAAGTTATTTATCTTCATTTATTTTCAGAGCCATAATTTCCTTTAATTTATAAGTAGTATAAATACTGTAATAAAGTCATTACAAAACAATGTTTTAAATGTCATTATAATGTTCTTTACAGGTTATGAAATATTTAAGGAACAGTATGATAGTCAAATTTGAAAGAAAATCATACTCAGACATACTGAGTGAACCATGAGTTGATTCTACTTTGAATACATAATTCTATTTCTATTTACAAATTGGTTGTATTTTACACTTCAGAAATCTTAAAATCTAGCACTTGTATTCAGAACATTATTTATTTTCATTATCATTATTATTTGTGTTTGGTATATGCATAAATGGGTACATTGTGCTTGTGCATGCTCACATATACACTTGTAAAACCATTGTAAGGACAGTTCTGTGTGTTTTCTATGATTTTTTACCATTGTCTTCCCCCTGTACCTCCGTTAGACTAGAACTCTAGAACTCACTGTCTAGCTTTTTATTTTTCTGGAAATCAAATTCTGGCCTCTATCTTAGTGTTTTGAGATAGAGTCTCTCACTAAGTATGGAGCTCACTGATTCTGCTAGACTGGCTGGCCAGAAAGCCTCAGCAAGCTTCTTCTTTTACTTCCAGAATGGGTGTTACAAACATGAATTATAACACTTAGTTTTTACTTGGAAGCTGAGGTTCTGAAATCAGGTGTTATCCTTGTACAGTAAGGAATTTACTTTTGAGCCATGTCCACAATTTCTATAATATTATGTATAAATATATTAGGGAAATTATCACATAGAGGTCACAAATTTCAATGCATGTTTATTTCATTAATGCTTATAATATGGAATTAGAAAAAAAATAACTGAATTCCATAAATTAAAATTTAGTGTTATGAAAAATATTAACACTTACAAGATAGAAAAGCAAGGATGTAAAATATGTATCATGTCTTCAGGGCTGGAGAGATGACTCAGTGGTTAAGAGCACTGACTGCTCTTGCAGAGGACCTGGGTTCAATTCCCAGTACCCACAGGGCAGATAACAATTGTCCCTAACTCCAGTTTCAGGGAATCAGATGCACTCTTCTGATCTCTGTGGGCATTGCGGGACACTGGTGAATGTACCTACATGTAAGTCATGCACTTGTACATGTAAAATAAAACTAATATAATTTTTTAAAAATAAAATATTTAAAGTATATATCATTTCTAGCATATGAACTAAATATTTATGTGAATACAATGTAAATTTGGACCTTTATTGAATATATGCGAACTACTTTCAGATTAAGAGAGTAACATACTTAATACTTACTTACTCACAGTTTTATCACATTTGACCTCAGGCCCCTGAGCAGAGTCCAGAAGTGAACCTCAGATATACTGGAGTTAGAAAATGAACTCTCATCCTCTGCCAAAACAGTGCACATTCCTAACCACAGAGAAACTTCTCTAGCACAAGAGAATTATTAATTATCTCTCTGGAAAAAAAATCTCTATTCCTATCACTATTCAATGACTTTTGAAGTCCTTCAGATTTTGTAAAAATAAACCAGATTATCAAACTCTTGTAGATCATTACAAAAAGTCAAAGTCTCAAATCCAGGCTTGAAGTTACTTCCTTTTTGTATTCCATGTGACTACATGGCTTCCAGAAGATAATAGACAAGGTATTCTCTCCAGACACTTAAGTCCCTTAGTTATGTTAGCAACTCTGGTCCTTCAAGGAACAGGCTACAACTCAAACACATTGTACCTCAATATGTGCAGTAAGCTTCAAGAATAAAGCCACATTCTTAAAAATAAATTTCCATTCCTCTAGATAGCTTCTTCAATTAGGTTAAGTAATCCTTTTGAGATAGTAAAACTGTGTTCCTTTAAAACCCAGCACATTATGCCTCATATGGGGATATAAACAAAAAATTAAAATAAAATACCAGGAAAAGAGAGTAGGACTAAGGGAAGTGGGAGAAAAACGCAAAATACAAAAGGTAGTGGGGAAAGAGGCTATGATCAAACCCCAGTGTATATGCAAGCACTGAAATAGTGGGAAGCGCATTAACCTGAATAAATAAAATGCATTAATAATTTTAACAAAAGTTTCTAAATCTAATGTTAAATATATTTTAAGACTGTGACCAGAGCCTTCTGTACTTTTCCCAATATTTCATCTGATATTCCTCTTCTTAATCTATTTTCATAATTTTATTAAGCATTACAAAAATCTTGAACACCTTCATCGGTGTCTGCCTATCAGTTTTTGAAATTATTTGATGAAAACTTCATTTTTTATCTGAATTACTGTTCATTATTGATCCCATTATCACATCCTGTGTACTCTATTGCAAAATTTTTTCTGAACATTTACCTCCACACACCTGCATATACCTTCTAAAAGTGTTACAGGACAAAATCAAATGTGTAAGTGTGAAAAACATGTCAAGTAGTAACAGGTTGCCACAGCGCAAATGGCTACTTTTTGGAGCTGAAACATAAAACTCAGATATTGCATATGAACAATGCTTCATATGGCTGCAGTGAATGGGAGATAGTAGGAAACAGTGCAACCTAAAACACAATCCTGACAATTCTTTTTATGCTGATTTCAATGTCTGAAGTACTTATTCACATAAAGTAATAATAATACATTACTATTAACTATCTTTATCAAATAATAAGAAGAAAATGTTAGAAGATACTTACAGGTGTGTGTGTGTGTGTGTGTGTGTGTGTGTGTGTGTGTGTGTGTTAACATTTTCCCCACAGGGCTCAATTGTAGTTTAATTAAATATAAGACATTTATAGCACTTGTACCAGTGCTGTCATACAATCTCTGATCATGCAGGGACTAACATGTAACTGAATGTCCTTCCTCATCCTTTTTTTTTTTCCAAATACAATAAACTTAAATAAGAAACAGAAGAGAAAGACTGTCTAATAGATTCAAGTAGATGTCAGATCTGAAGTTCCAGTATAGCAAATTATGAACACAGTGAAAGGCACTTCAAATCTTATTTCCTTCAGAAAGAGAGTTTAATCAGAGTGTTATGAGCATTGAAATTAATGAATTAAAAATAAATGTCCATAGGAGATAGATGGATTTCAATAAGATAGTTATTATATCTTCAACAGTGTAAATTCATTCCTCAAAACAGTATCTTTCATTTTACTCAATCTATTATCCATTTTAATCTGTTTATTTTAAGCTCAGGGTTTCTAACTTTGCTAAATCATCACATTGTGTAAAAGAAAACGTGTTTAGTAATATACACATAGTGACTTTCTGTCCTTTCCTAAAACATTTTGATAGTTCTAAATGTGCTGAATTGCAGTAACTTTTCCTCCCAGGGATACAGCAGAAACAAATGAAGCAACTTCACTTTCAGATATGTGTTGGTAGCAATAAAGTTTTCACTCACTAAAAGATGAAAGAATCCCTAAATCAGCTAAAAATCATTTTGTTTTTAAAAAGACAATTGGGTTTTAGTTGACTGTATATGGAGTTTGGCTTAAACCATGATTTTATTTACTTTTAAATTTTTAATGAAGTTTTGTGACTTTCATAAAAAAATATTTTCTGTTGTTAGATGCTCTCTTATTCAACCTCCCCTTCCTGACCCCCACTCAATTTAATGGGCTACATACACATATATATGTATATATATATATATATATATATATCCCATTATATATGTATATCTATCTATCTATCTATCTATATATATATATATATATATATATATATCCTATAGAGTCTGATTTGTATCTCCATGTGTCTTTCACTGTGGATTGATCCACCGAAGCCTGGTTAACCTGCCAAGGGTCCCATCCCTTCAAAAGACTGTCTCTCTTCTTCCCAGGGACATCACTTGCCAAAAGTTCCTTAAGTAGGATAAGACTGTATAAGTTATTTTCACCTTATAAGTTGAACTTATATTTACAGTCATTTGTTACTGACTTATCTAGACTGACTCTGCAAGTCTTAAAAAAATTATGTAGACTAATCTACCAAAATGCAAAATCTGTGATGCAACATTTCTTCCTGATTGTTTTTTCTTAGCTTCTGCTTAAACATCTCCAGGGAATAGGCACTTACAACTTCACCAGACAACTCTTAGTGCTCATTCATGTAAATCAGGCTTTGGCAAACAGTCTACCTTTATACCCTTGAAGTTAACCCAGATAGACCTCACAGCAAATGTGTCATATTGCTGATTTACATAAAGTTTAAATAATCTTAGCTGAACATTTCTTCAACATTCAAATGACAAATTTAAGACTATACAGTTTTCTTAGAATATAGATATTGACATTTCCATGACCTGAATACAATTCCTGCCTTGAAGTATCTCCCAGAGTAATAATTTTAAATTTGATAACCTGTTTAAAAAGATATAGGATGCAATTATTCTCATCCCTTGTTAATTAACAAATTTTGGAGGGAAATTAGGACTCTCCCAAAATAATCTCTTTTGGATTGGGAAGTTTGAATTAATTCTAGGAATTTATCCTAAAATTAATCAAATATGTATGTAAGTATTAACATATATAGCTACTCAATTTGAAGCTACTTGTACTTGTTGGAATTTTAAAATAACCTTAGGGTTGAAAAGCAGAACATTAGCTAAATTATTCATAGCTATATATGTGCTATTCTGAAACCTGTTAAAATTCATGCTCTGTACAATTTGTAACAAAAATGGAAATTCTCAAAATATATTCAGTTTTTAAAACAAGTTTTAAAATCAATATTTGATGATCTCAACTTTGTTTTACATTATATAGATACATAGCTATAGATAAACAAATATCAATATTCCTTCTAGTCTTTTTATTAATGCACAGAAAAATTCATACCACAATTATGAAAATGGGACTAAATCCTAAACCCATGGTAAACAGAAAATATCATGAATCCAAATATATATTTAATACTCCCAGCAACTGAACCTCAGACCTTAGCAATCCAACCACATAAATGATCATTTGATGACCCTCATGTTCCTCAAGATGGCTGGAACCTGCAGCTTTCTACTGTTGCCCAGCGTTGCAAGAGAGTATCATTCTAAATACTGCTAGTTTGAGAAGAGATTACAATTCTCAGTTCAAAAATATGAATTCTACCCTGGTATGATGCTGCATGCTTTTAATCACAGTACTCAGGAATGAGAGACAAGTAAAACTCTGTGAGATCTAGGTCAGCATGGTCAATATGGTGAGTGTCGGGCCAATTGTGGCGAGAGGGAGACTCTATCTCAAAAAGGACAAAAAAACCTATTGAATGCATATTACTTTATCACCACCAGGTACAGAAGATCCTTGGAAATAGGATCACTAAGAGTTGTGGATTGTCTATAACCAAATGTTAATTACAGTATTGCTTCCAGAGTTTTAATTTACAAAAATAAATAAATATTTCTGTGACAAATTTTAAATAAATATTTCTTTCTTAAACTCTCCTAAAATTTATTTCAATTCCATGCGTATCAGTTAATTCAGTAAAAATATTCTCAGGATTAAAAAAAAAAAACAAAGTTCATTTTGCTAGGTTGGGATATTTTTACACACATTCCCATGGGTCTGGTTTTAGCTTGCCTGGAAACTGTGCATGCTATCACCATTGCTGTGAGTTCATATGAGTAACAGACCTGCCTCTGGAAAACTCTGTTCCCTTGTGGTCATTCTCCACTTGTGGCTTTTCCAATATTTCTGTCCTATCTTCTGCAGTGATCCCTGATACTTGGAAAGCAGAAGTTCGAAATGAGTGTCTTTTTCAGAAATAAGCACCCTGAACCTTCTTCACTATGCATTGACTAGTGGTATGTTTCAGTGTAATTCATCACCTGCTGTATATGGAAATTTCTCTTGTGAGAACTGAGAGGTGCATTCATCTTATGTCTAGAAGTCACACTAAACATGAGAAACTTAGGGTTCAGTTTCACACACATACTTATTCTCTTCATTTGAGGTGTTGTAGAACTCTGAGTCATCATTTGTTGCAAAACAAAGCTTCTTTGATGAGTTAAGAGAGACAAAACTGTCTGTAAATTTGAAGATGTATATTTAGAATATAGTAAGAAATTATATTGATTATCTCCTTTATCAAGTTGCATAGTATCCTTTGATATCATGGGAGCTAGTCTTCAGGGAGGATGCTGCCAAGTCAGAACCTAATAGATTGCTCCAAGTCCTGTGTCCAAAGTATGGCCTGCCTTGAGTCAAGGGGGACTTACCTCAATGTTCCGGCATGCAATAAAAAGCTATGGAAATAGACTGTGAAATTTTGGGAGTCTCTTGCACAACCATGACTAACATCTCAAAGAGGAGTTTCTTCTATCTGGCACTGTGTTTTTGTTATAAAGGCTTAGTTCTATACATGCATATATTATATATGTACTTTTCAGTTGCACTTTGAAATAATGCATTCCTTCTGTTCTTTCACACCATCTTAGTGTTATCTTTTTTTCTCACTCTTTTATGTAAACCTCCCTTAATTTCTCCCTAGTTAAAGTATCCTAATTTCCTCATTTCATCCTTAGTAACACCTGTTGCCTGCTATCCCTCTCTCTTCAACCCCTCCCATTTAACTCCCATGGGTCCTTTCTATTCACCTGGTTCCAAAAATCACATCAGAAAATATAGCTATGTCTATGATTAGGAGTCAGGATCCACAAACTAGACAGAACAGACATGGCTTATTTTTCTGAGTCTATGTGAAGTCACTTAGGTCAGTTTTAGTTCCATCCATTTACTTGCAAATTTCATAGTTTTTTTTTTCTCTTTATAACCAAGTAGAACTCCATTGTACTATGTTTACATTATCCATTCATCAACCAAAAGAGGTTAGTTTTTTCTCCATTTCTTACCTATTATGAAAAGAGCTGCAAAAATCAGGGCAGTGCAAGTATGTGTAGAGTAGGATGAGGCCTTTGGTTATATGCAAAGGAATGGTGTAACCTGATCACATGGTAGATATATTTTTAATTTTTAAGAGCTCTCTAGGACTGACATAGTGGGTGCAACAGTTTTCAATCTCATCAACATTGAATGAGGCCCCCCTTTCTTTGATTTCATGTCAGCATTGGAATCCTTTGTTCTCTTGATTTTAGCCACTCTGACTAAAGTTAGATGTAATCTTAAAGTAGTTTTGAATTGCAATTTCCAAATTACCAAGGATGCTGAACAATTTTTAATGCATTTCTTAGCCATTTTCATTTTTTCTTTGGAAAACTCTCTGTTCAGATTCATAGACCACTTTTAAATTTAGTCATTTGTTTTTTTGATTCTATGTTTTTGAGTTATTTGCATATTCTAGATTGTAATCCTCTGTCAGATGTATAGCTGGTGATGATTATTATAAACTATGGGCTTCTGCTTCACTTGATTGGTTGTTTCCTCTTCTGGTCAGTTATTGATCTTATTTCCTGAGTGACTGATGTTCAATTTACAAAGTCCTTTCTTTCCTATATCTTGTAGGGAACTGCTTGTGTTTTCTCCTTACAGGTTTTACATTTCAGGTTTCACACTGAGGTCCATTTGGATTTGAATTTGTGCAACCTATATTATTTTTCTAACCATCATGATTCAATTTTACCACACAAAATTTTTTAGATTCAATGAAATGTCAGTGAAAATCTCCTTAACATTCTTCACATAATTATAAAAAATAATTAAATTCCTATGGAATTACAAAGACCCTGGATATTAGGGAGATCACCACTCCAAATCTTGAAATATGTTACAGAGCTGTAGATATAAAAACCCAGTATGGAACTGGCACAAAGCCTGACACATACATTAACGTGGCCTAAATGAAGAAAAAAGCATGAATTCATGAAATTTCTTCCAACTGATATTTGACAAAGGTGTGAAGAGCACACACTAGAGGAAAGATAGGATCAACAAATGGTGCTGTAAAATGGGTATCATTCTGTAGAAGAACGAAAATAGACCCTTATCTCTCACCCTGAACAAAAGTAAACTATAAATGGTCAAAGGCTTCAATGCAACACCTGAAATTCTGAGAATGTCACGAGAAAACATGGGAATAGAAGATATAGGTGAAAAAAAGACTTTCTAAAGTCGACATCTTGCTCAAGACTTAAGGTCAGTAACCAATAAATGGTTCCTCATTAAACTATGAAGTTCTGTACAGCAAAGGGAACAATCAATGAAGAGTAAATGCACAGAATGAGAATATCTTTACCAGCTAAATATCTGACAGAAGGCAACTATGCAGAATATATCATGAAATAGAACTCAATGATTCAAGATGCTGGAGAACTGATTCATCACTTAAAAATGCTATCTGCTCTTGTGGAGCACCTGGGTTCAGTTCTGAGAACTCATACGGGGGTTAACAATTATCTGCAACTCTAGTTCCAGAGAAATAAGATCACCTCTTTTGACCTCAGATGGATTTTCACAACTGGTGCACTTACATACATGCAGGCAACATACTCATTCACAAAATAAAAGTAAAAAAGCATTTAAAATATCAACAAATCAAGAAAAAAGTGACCCAGTTACTGGACGGACTATGTATCTGAATAGAGAGTTCTCAAAAGAAAAAGAGAAAAGATTAAGTTATCTTACAAGCGTGTGTGATCTGAGTGATAACCTATAAACTAACATTCACAAACATCCATGCACATGCAAAGACACATAAAATACACACATAATACACGCATACATGCACATAAACACAGACAGACACAATTGCTGGGATGATTATATCTACCTTTGGACAGCATTTCTTGTATGAGTCACATAAGCATAGACAGACACAATTGCTGGGATGATTATATCTACCTTTGGAATAGCATTTCTTGTATGAGTCACATTTTCCTTTAGTCATTTTTTCATTTATTTTATGTAATTAGACATTTTTTCTCTGTTTCATGGAAACTTGCACTTGAGGACTGGCCATAAAAAATGTTAAGTGATGAAGAAACAACACCTTCCAAAGAACTCATTCCTGTTAACCACAAATCACTTGCCAGGGGTCTTAAGGATGAGACACCTCTCTAGAGCTCTTCCACTCAGGATAAAATAAATCCTCATATCTACTCTACCAGAGTAAAGAGAAAGGCTTAAAAAAAAGAAATTATGAGTAGAAAACACCTGATTTACTAAAGTGGATTCTGGATTCTGAAAGTGGGTGGGATTTCCTTAGTTTGACACTTGGTTGAATAAATTAATCAAAAACAGTGTTTATTTTTATTCAGCTGCATAGGATCCTGGTGACAGCATATTTAATTAAATGCTGCATAAAATATTGAACTATATGATCAGATCCATCCACTTGGTCAGATCCATCAAAGAGGATAATAGATTGCCCAAATCACTGGAAATTTTGTCATAACTGCATATGCTATAAGAAGGAAGCATCATGTAAAATAGTGGAACATAGGTTAGTTAGAGTACCAATGCATCTCTTAACTCTCATCTGTAAAATTTCCTAATGAACAGAAAGACCACAGATGACCAAAGGGTAAAGAGTAACAAACTGTCCAATGTGGAGGTACTGGACAGGAATCCTACATTAAACCTCACCAAACCAGGACTCTGGGACCATTTCAGAAGGGGGCAGAAAGATTCTAAGTGCAAAGGGAAGAGATGCATGACCACAATGAAGCAGAGTTTTATAGGCTCCTGAAAGCTTGCTCATGTAAAGCTGCAACACTGGTTTCAGCATGCATAAGCCATATGCAAATTCAATCAGAAACAACCTAGCATAGTACTACACTAGGGAAATGGCAGGAGACCACAACTTTGGCAAGAAACTATTAGCACTTGATCAATGCTGGTGAGGGAGAATTGTTCTTTCAGGGAGTGATGCTAAACAGGCCAAACAGGCTCCACTGGATGAACTCACACTGAGGAACATCTCAGTACTTGACACAACAAGCCCAAACAAATGACAAAATGCATGAAATCCTGTGGATGGACTGTGGAGGAGTGCATAGGTAATATGGGGTTAAATATGATTAAGGTGCAATGAACAAAATACATAAAAAGTCAATAAAATGTATTTTTTAAAAGAAGAATGAGTAGAGGCTAGAGTGGTGGATTCGTGGTTAAGATCACTGGCAGCTCTTGCTGAAGACCCTGGTTTGGTTGCCAGCACCCACATGGCAGGTGACAATCATCTGTAACTCCAGTAGCGGGGAATCTGATGTGTTCTTCTGACATCCAAAGGCATTTAATGACACAGATGCATCGAAGTACATGCAGGCAATACACACATTCACATAAAATAAAATTAATTTAAAACAAGGAATAACTGTATGGGCTGAGGAAAGTCAAATTTTCAATTTTCTTCGACTAATATACCCCATCTCCGATTCAGAAATATCATATCTTCTTCCAGAATTCATAGAAGACAAACTTACTGATTTGCAAGTCAGTTAAAAATCTCAGAGTCTTCATATTTTTGTCCAAATAAACAAAAATTTATGAATTAGTATTATTGACATAAGAAAGTCATCATTTTTCTAATTAACTGCGAAGAAAAATAACTACAAATGTGAAGTGAAAATTGTCACTGATTTAAAATCCTTAGAGATAAATTCATTGCATAAGTAGGCAATAATTTTTGTTTCCTTCAGTAAAATTTGAATGCTTGTTTTGGTTCAATTTTTCCATATAATAGATGGGGTCGAAAATGTTTTTTTTTTTTTTTAATATACTGAGTTTGCTCTTTGAAATAAAAGTCTTTTTACAATCAATTATTTGTTTTGCTTTCTCAAAGATACTCTGTCAGAATAGTCGGTACTGTCACTATTCATTTAATCAATACTAGTCGATTTCAAGCATTTTATAGGAATTTTCAGTTCCTCTATTCCATATTTATATTTATTAGTAAAGCAATATTCTGGAGTTTAGAGATATGGCTAAGTTGGTAAGGGGCTTGTTGATCATGCACTAAGTATTGGATTTGCATATATTGACAGTAATGGCACAGATCTACAATCCCAGCATTTGGAAGGGAAATTACAGGAGGATGGATGTTTATGATCAACCTTGGACACACAGTGAGTTAAAGCACATATGCTTGTGCTACATAATACTCTTGATGCATGAATTTTCTCATGGCGGGGGTCTCGGCATTTAGCCACACCCCGCCCTCTAGGTCTGAGCCAACTGACTGAATAGAAAATGCTCCTTTTAGAGAAGTGATTTATTTCAGGTGAGCCATAAAGTCATTTTTTCCAGCTATCCACCCACCTGGAGCCACCATGGGGTTGGCGCGCGAGCCTCTGCTCCGGGTACAAAGCCCTTTGTCTCAGTTCATTTGTGCAGGCTGGTCCGGTCCCAGCCCGCCTCTGGCTGGAAGCAGCCACGCCAGACTCATAAGCGTGGCTCGACCACCTGCGACTAGCGGCAGCTCGGGAGTGCTCGGGTCTCTTAGTTTGTGGCACTTACGTGGTCCATAGGATGGCAGGGGCATGGCACACTGTCTCCTGGGTCTGTGGGCCTGGGATGGGGCATTTTTATCCCACATGGATCTTAGCAACCTCCGCTTCTCTTCCCAGCTCGCGAGCCATGCTGGTTCTTCTTCCTACTCTTGCGCCTCCCTCCTCCCTTATTGGTCAGAGGGTGGGACTTGCCGCAGAATGAACCAATAAGAAACAAAAACTGCAGAGAGCCAGTTCCCTATCACTCTACAACTCTGTTTCTAAAAATAGATAAAACAATATAAAATTAATTTAATGGCACATTTATACTAATTATCTCATAAACTATCAACTTGAAGTTCCAGTTTTTAAACTACACACAATCTTTTTTCCTAAGATACGTCTATTAAAAACAATGAGTCATTACCTGGATTACAGACATTTGTAATTTTTTCCCTATTAACTACTTGTACTAGATTAAATAATCATTCAGTGTTTACTAAGCCAGTGTGACAGTGCACCTTACCCTTCCTTGAGTGAAGGATTATTTCCTGTATAAATATTTTAATTAACTTAGTGGCTTTGATTTTGGATTTAAGGTTCAAATTCTTTCTTTTAAACAACAGAAAGGTAATGACTTAGGAACTACATGTACAGTTCTCTTCAGAATCTTTCAATTGCTTACACTATGCAATATATTTTTAAGTAATGACACATCAAAATATGTAGAACAGTCTTCCTGAGTTGAGTTACATAATTTGAAAGGTTCGTGTTATTTAAAGTCAATTATGCATATATTAGAAAGTTCACTACTACCGTATTGCTATAGGTTAAAAATATGTGGTGATTTAAGTCATGACTTTATAATACTGAAATGCCCACTCTCCACATCTTCATATTACTTAGTTGGTGTTTTTGTTATTCTCTTTTAACTTCATTAGATATGAAATAGAGGTTTATGTGATAATGCTATTCCATTAAAAATAAAATATTATTTATGTTAGTGATTGTAGATCAAGATCACTGGAATAAAAATAAAAATTATAGCAGTTCATGAAGAGAATGAACTAGGCATCTATATACACTGGATGTTTTATGAGCTGAGAAGCTACATTGTTGTTCGACTACTATAGCTACTATGAGATGGGAAGCTTTAGTAGTGACAAATGTTAACCTGGATGATTAAAGAAAATAAATCACAACTAAATGATTTGACCTGCTTTGCATAAGCTTTGAAGTACAGTGAATGATAAAATAGCCAATTTTATTTTAATTGGTAATTTATTATTACTTTTTGAAGCAGAAAGTTAATAAAAATGTGAATTTATTGGACCAACAAAATGACTCAGGAGGTGGATCATTTGGTGTTTGACAATCTGAGATCAGTCTTCAGATTCCACAAGGTGGAAGAAGGGAACTAACTCCCACAAGTTGTCCAGTGAGTGAAACACATGTGATGTGGCCAATGCATGCTGATACATATATACATGAACACACACACACACACACACACACACACACACACATACAGATGCCAAACATATGTGAAAATAGTGTGTAACTCTTGTTTTTGTTTAAACTGGTGAAACAGGATAGAATTGGCATTTGAGAGGAAAGAGTAAGTGATAAGACATAACTTTTAGAAAATTCACTGGTCCATTTCCTCTAGTATCTTTTTGTTTCTTTTCCCTAAGCTTTTTGTTTAGTTTCTACATTTTTAATTTTGGATTTTATTTATTTGTCTTTTCTTAAGAGATACTATCAATTTACTGAATTCTAATTTCAGGATTTGAATAGTTTTAGTTGTTTCATTCAAATGTTTGTGTTTGTACAGTTTTCATTCAGTCTTTTATTTACCTCTTCTTTCAGTTCTATGAACATATTTATAATTTCTTTCTTGAAATCATTGTCTTCTGCACACACTAGGTTGTCAACCTCAGGAAACATTATGACGTGGTTGCTAACACAGAATAGCTATGTTATCTTGGTTATTCATGTTTTGGATTTTTTATTTGTGTACTTGTATTTATTGATATTGATAAGTGGTTTCATCTTTGCTGAAAAAAAAATATACATGGTATCTTTGTTTGTTGTTTTCCCAAGTTGTCAGTTTATGACCCAGATGATCAGAGTTTGTTGGTGTTTAAATGAAGTGAAATAAATGGTCTCAGTTCAGCTAGAGTTACGTGCAACTTTTAAGTTGAGATTCCAGGACTGATTTTTCAGGGTCCAAGTTCGGCAGGCAGGCTGGGACCTCTTAGGTGAACAAGATGTCTGACCCGGGCTAGGGGAGTGCAAAAGTCTGGGTGCACAGAATGGAAATGGTGGGACACAGAGAAGTCTCAGGAATGTCCTAGGTTTGATGCCATGAAGGATCATAGACCGAAGCTGAATTGAGAGAGAGATGTAAGAGAAACTCACCCCACCACATCTCTTGAAAAGTACAGATCTGAGAGGGGCAAGGACCTTTGCAAGCCAGAAAACCCAGAGAAGAAGATGGAAGGGAGCTAGGAAGTCCCAGAAAGAGGCACTCAGGAACCCATTTGCAGGGTGGGGAGAATCCTAGACCCAAATTGACATGAGAGCTGAAATAAATGAGGGAACTCATCCACCAAGTATGAATGAGCGAGCACATTCAAAAACCATGCTGCACAAACTGGATGTAGCATATAGAAGAGTTAAATTAGAACCCCGTCTCTCACCATGTACAAAATTCAGCATAAAAGGAATAAAGGAGTTTAATGTAAGACCTGAGTCCCTGAATCAGACAGAGGAGAAAGTAGTGACTACATTAGACTTATAGAAACTGGAAAAGACTTTCTGAACAGGATGCCTTTAGTGCAAGCATTAAGTCCAACAGTCGACAAATAGAACCACATGAAACTAAAACCCTCTGTACAGCAAAAGACACCATCCTTCAAGTAAAGAGGCATGCTACAGAATGAGAAAATAATTTACCAGTTATACCTCTGACAGAGGGTTACTATTTAGAATATAAAAAGAACTTAAAGTATTAAACAAATGCCAAGTTAATCCAATTAAAAATTGGGACAAGGAGGTGAACATGCTGTTCTCTAAAGATTAAATGCAGATGACTGAGAAATACATTAAAAATTCAAATCTTTAGTCATTATGGAAATACAAATTGAAAGTCCTTTGCAATTTTATTCCGCACCCTTCAGATTGGCTATGATGAGACCAAAAGAAGAGGGAAAACACATGCTGGCTAGGATGTGGACAAAGGGCAGCTCCTAGCCACTGCTGCTGAGAGCTCCCTTTGGTACAGCCGCCACTGAAATTAGTATGGAATTTCCTCAAAAGTCTATAAATTGACCATTTGACCCAGTCATACTACTCTTAGGCATGTACTCAAAAGGGTTTATACCATACCACACAAATGCCTGTTCATCCATGTTAATTACTGCTGGTTTCATAATTGCCAGGAATTAGAAACAACCTGTATGTTCATTAACTTATGAATAGATAGTGAAGTTTTGGTACAGATACACAATGTAATGTTATTCAGCTTCTAAAAATATGAAATTATGGAGGGTTGGAGGGATGACTCCTCAGTTAAGAGCACTGCCTGCTCTCACAGAAGACCCCAGTTTGATTTCCCACACCCACAGGAATGCTAACAACTGTCCATAACTCTAGTTCCACGGAATTCCACGCCTCCTTCTGACCTCTTCTTGCAGTGCACAAAATGGGTGCACTTACATACTTGTAGACAGTATACACATAAACATAAAGTAAATAAATAAAATATTTAAAAATATGAAATTTATATGTAAAAGGATGGAACTGGAAACAATCATCCTGAGGAAGGTAATCAAGACCCAGAAAGACAAACATTGGCTGTTCTCTCTCATAGATGAATATTACCTCTGAAATTCTAGATACGCATCTTTCAATTTGAAAATTCAGAGAAATCAGCAAAAGGCTGTAGAGTGGTTATCCTATATTATGACATTTATATCAAAATCCTGCCTTTCAGGGTTCAGGAAAAGGGAGCAGAAAAGTTGTAAGAGCCAATGGGGATGGACTACCACAGGAAATAGGGTTTATCCAACAGCTGGTCAATGAACTCACAGCAATTGTGGTAGCATACACAAGTCCAATGTAAACTTAAGAAAAACAAAATCCCAGTATAGAAATGGTTAAGAAACAAAATCAACCTATAGTAACCTATAAAGAAATAACAGTAAGGAGAGTCTTTTAGTTTCCCGATCTATGTGGTCTCTTATTACAATATTTTTAGTCCTTTATTTCTGTGTCAAATATTTTATGGCTATCCAAAGTTGTATCATCCAGTCATGATAATTTTGTCATGTGATACGTTGTTTCTTTTGCCTTATGTCCAGAGGAGAAGGTGATTGAATCTTTTTCATGCCCTGGTCCAAAGAAACATATCAGATTTTGAATCAAATTTCAGAATTGACCACATAAATTTTATTTTGTTATAGTTTACTTGCATTTTCGATAGCATAAAAAAAATAAGAACTATCCTTACACCATTTGTCTTCTAGGATACGGCTTACTATAGTAAGTTACTTTTCACAGTATGACTGAGATACATGTTTAAATTCTGTTTAACTATATACAGTTGGTTCAATATGTTAAAAAATACCAAAAGTTTTCCAAAGACTATTTAGAATTGTTGTAGGAATAGCAATTAGAAAGTTTCACGTGCCTCACATTGCTGCAGCTAAAACATCTTTCTTATTGTTTTCACTCTTCCTTCCTCCTTTTATTCTCCTCCCCACATTTAATGTTTTATTTCTCTCCAAATTTATTCTTCTCTTCAGTTTTAAATCCATAGGATTCTTTTTTTAATTAATAGTTTTAATTTCCTCCATCTATCAAGCCACCTTTCCATTTTCTGTTAATATGTCTTAATACATTCTAGTTCCACTAATTTCAGGATCTTTTACAATGTGGGCTACCCTGTAATTCAGAAAAACAAAAGCAAAAAGTGGGGACAGAATAAGCAAACTGAAGTGAATTGAACATTTTTTTCTGGCTAGATATGAGACATTGGGTGCCATTTAATTTCCTTTGCAAAATTTTAAGGAAAGGCAACCTAAGATCACACACAAGGTAAACAGTAACTTACAGTCCAAATATTATTAGAGATGTTATTTAGAAAATAATTTAATTCCTTCCAATTTCCAAAAATGTTGATGTGAATGTATAAAAATATCCAATATCCATAGTAAACAGAGAAATGTAAATTAAATACAATGAGATCCCACCAATGTTAAAATTACTATTTAAAAAAATGTTGGTGAAAATGTAAATAAAAGTCTCTCTTAATCATTGTTGACAGGGATATAAGGATGTCTTCCATGGAGTATAGATTTCTTCAAATCCATAAAAACAGGTTTACCACATGAGTAATTCTACTGCTTCAGGACTGCTATGGTCTTTGACAGGATATGAAGTAAGTCTTTGCATATATCTGTGCATACTAATCAAGATTAGGTTAAAACCTATAGGCACAACTGTGAGGGATTATCTTGGTTATGTTTCTTGAAGTGTGCCATGCTCAGATATATAGAAGTCCAAATGAAAAGCTTTGGTTTTTCTCTTGTTTACATTCTCTCTTTTGGGATAGCAGGTGCATCCATCACTGACATCAGAACCTATGTTTTTCTAATTTCCATTGTGATAAAAAATTCAGTGATTCTACAGCAACCTTCCAAACCTTCAATCCCATCAGAGATAGCTGAGGCATTTGGTCTCATGGACTAAGTAAACTCTGTGGTATGAAGACAGTCATTGTTGGAATGTCCATACCATACAATACAAGCCAATTTACTGAATTCTATTTTAATATATGTACATTCTTTTGGTTCTGTACTTCCAAAGATCCCTGACTAATCATGAATTTATAATAGATGGAAATGATACTAGGATGCCAAAGGAATACTTGCATGCACATTTTTTATGGTAAATTTAAAGTAGATAAGATATGATATCATCTAGGGGGCCATTAACAGATGGATGATTGAAAATGTGATAAGCAAACAGAATAAAGTATTATTGAACTATAAAGGAAAAGTCCTTTCCTACATAACAAATTGGAGGGAGCTCTGGTGAGTAAGTCAGACACAGAGACCAGCACTACCTGCTTTCTCTCATAAGTGAATGCTAGAATTGTTACCTTGAATGTAGAGAGTGGCATGGGATGGAGAAAGGGTCGGAAAAGATGCTCAGTTTGACCAATGCACACCATCAACAAACATGAAAATATTCCACTAAACCTCATTAACATGTAAAACCAACCAGAGTAAATAAAGATATTAAAGTGAATGAGAATGTAAGGGCAAGACTTATTTTATAGACACCACTATGCTCAAATTTTAGAACTAAAGCAATTAATTGTCTTTCTGTCTGTACAGACAGACACCATGTATCTTTTAATAGCTGGGTGATGTTATGAAGTTAGGTCACATGATTCTTTCATGAAACTGTATTCTGAGCAACTTAATGAGTGTTACATGAAGACAGTATCCCTAAACCTCCCAGAAATTAGGTATCTTAGTTTTCAATATCTTCTGAAATATTATTTTCTAATTTATTTATTTACTTTCTACTTGTATTTGTGCCATATGTGTGCTGTTGAGTGAGCTCACCTGTGCATGCCCATTTGGAGGCCTAATTGTTAACACCAGGGGTGGTTCTTTACCACTCTCCACCTTAATTTTTGATGCCTGGTCACTGTACATGGAACACAATTTCAGCTGGAGTAGCCAGTAAACCGCAGTGATCTACACATATCTGTCTCTATCTATAATTAGTACACCTTTTGCACTAGGGTTACAGATATGTGCTCACTATATTCAGCTTTTACATGGGTGATGACTTTTAAAGTAAGATATTCATGCTTCAGAAAGCAATTTATATAATGAGCCGTCTCCCAGTCTCACTTCCTAAAGTATTTTCATAGAAACTTAATTTAATGCTTTTAGAATTCAGGTTTACAAAAATTAGCTAACCATCTGAGAGATTATTTTTTACTGAGTTAATAAAAACGTTTATCTTGGTTATTAGATGTATAACAAAATAATATATTTTTCTTTTGTATATTAAAGTTTATTAATCTTAAAAATAACTCACGAGATTACCCTAAATTATGTTACTAATATTTTCACACACTTTAGTGACTGGTATGGTTAACTAATTATATAATCCCAATAAATAATCTTTATTTCTGCCATTTTGAAATATCATATTTCAATTATTAATTTACAATAGAAAAATTTTCTTCTTTATGGTCACATCCAATCAATAAGTGCTTCAATAAGAAGATACTGTGTAAATTGTGTTTGAAATCTTACAACACCTGACAGATGAATGTAAGGATGCATCTGTCTACTTTGTGAAAAGACAATGCTTTATATCATCAGTCATAATTTTATTTTAAAATCAAATTTAAAAATGAAATCAATTGATGGCTAGAGAGATGGCTCACCAGTTAGGAACACTGTTCTAGTATCCCTGGATTGGAGTGCCAACATCCACATGGCAGCTAACTACTGTCCTAACTCCAGTTCCAGGGGATTCCACACTCCTCTTTTGGAAACTGCAAGTATTGTAGCACGTTTGCACTTACATACATGCAGTCAAAACACTCACACACATAAAAAATAAAGTAAATTTTGAAAACAAATCATTTTCAAAAAAAGCGTTTGAAAATAATGCTAATAATCAAAAGAAACTCTGGGAACAGTTTAATCATAACATAAACTAGGTACTTAAGAGAAAAAATATATTTGATTTATTACATTGATTAATTTATTTCTTATTTACTCATCATGTGTGCATATGAGATGTGTATGTGGGACATAGCACAAGTGCTATGGTTTTTGTGTGAAGGTCAGAAGACAAGTTGCTTGAAACTGTCTTCCTTCCAACATGTGGGTCCTGGAAATTGAACTCAGGTCACCGGGTTTAGTGGCAAGTACCTGAACATGATGAAACATTTCACTGGTTCAACAATATCCCGGGGCCTATGTAGTGATGTGATTCCTATCTTTGTAAAGTTTGGCAATAAACTGCATATATTGAAAACATTCAAGTTAGTTATGACTGTATACATACATATATATATTATATATGTATAAATATATGCATATATATATATATAACATTCTTCTATTTAGCATGGAAATAGAAATTCCATTATTTAAAATATCTAATTTTGTTAATTACAGTTTAAGGCAGTGGAATTAATTTTGTCAGTTCTGTTCATTAATAATTCTGAAATGCAATGATGGCTTTACTCATGTGAAGAATGTCTGATTGACATGTAAGTATATTTTTCTAACAATTTTATACCTTTACATTCTATATTATTAGAGAAATCTTTGGACCAACAGTGTCAGACTACAAAGAAAAATATCTTAAACTTGAATGAAGACTATGTATTTATGATCAATATAATCCTTTTAATGATTCTTTCATTGTGACCAATATTCAAATTAATATATGACATAACAATAGATATATTCTAGTAAGATGCATAATTTTATAACTACAGTTTATTTGATATTATTTTAAAATCTTGGACCAAAACCAAATATCTGACTCATAATTGTCTTGAAAACTTTTTGCTTGAATCACTTCAATAAAGAATACCAGAGGGTTGTGTTGTGTTATAGTTCATTGGGTAAAAGAGCTTGCCACACAAAAATGAGGACCAGAATTTGAATTTTCCCAAAGCGCATAACGGATGTTTATCAAGAGTCTGTAATCTTAATATTCCTTACAGCAAAGTTACAAGTGAAGTCAAGAGTGACCCAAGAAGCTTGAGGGCCAACTAGCATGGCATATGTAGTGGAAAATGACAGGGAGATCCTGTTTCAAAGAGGTGTTCTCTGAGTGCAAACATTGAAGGTTATCCTCTGAGCTCCACCCATGAACCAAGGAATGCCTGTACTATTATTCACACATAACACACACACACACACACACACACACACACACACACACTCATACACAGACACATGGACATAGTAAAGTTTAATAAATAAAACAGCAGTGACATTGACAACAAAATGTACTGATCTATTTTGAGTAATGAAACTCTAAGTCGGTTTTAGATAACAGAAAATTATATAATGTATAAAATGAAATTATAGCTGAAAAAAATTCTGTAAAATTCCTACCTAGAATCATTTAAATAAGTAATATCTACTCACTCAAAGATGCTTAGAAAAATGCATCTTTTGTTAACCTTTGCTCACACTACATTCAAATTTCTATTGTTCATTTTTTGCCTGTTTATTAAAAGGTAAAATAATAAAATGAGTTGATTTTTTTATAACTTAACATTCTACAAATTCTTTGTAAAAACTGTCACGTTACGTAAAATGCAGATACAAATCTCATAATAAATAATTATTTTTATATATCGTGAAACAATGGAAATATTTCTTACTATACAACCTTCTCAATAATATTAAAGAATGAAAGAAGACATCACAGAATACACCTACATAAAGTTTTAAACCTGTTTATAAACTTAGTATATTGTATTCTTTGATATGTGTTCTATATTTTTATCTTGCTTACTTTTAAATTCTGTGTCCTTGACTGGAGGCAACGCTGTGTCCACATGTGACTAAAGACAGAAGTAAAAACCACAAAAATTCTGGTATCATGACCATACACAAAAGGCAATCGGTGGGGATTAAAATTCAACATTAATTTTTCAGGGAACAAAAAGCAGGCATCACCTTCAGTATTCAGTTCTTTGACATTTACTTAGTGAATCATGAAACTTATACAAGACAATAACTAGAATAGTGAAAATCAATTAGATGTTTTTCTTCTGATTCAGGTGGCACGTGATTACAAGTGATTATTGACATCAGTAGATTCCAACTAGGAAAAGGATTGCACAATTTAATGTCCTCAGAAAGTGACTGAACTTAAGATTTGTGCATCTAATTTCAAAGTATATCTTAACCATTAATTTTAGGTCTCCAGAAACATTTATGGACTGGAATAGCAAAATTTGCCCAAATACAATGAATATCTTGAAAAATAAATAATTACATTTCATTTCTTGTAAATTTTTTCACTAAAGAGACTACAAAAATAATTACTGCCAAAGCATGGATAATGTATATTAGCATATGAATCACTGCTGAAAATTACATGTATCACATTAATATTTAACCACTACATGAAAATTAATTTTATTATATAAATATATTATGTCTTTGAATGTTTTTATATGTCCATAAACTTAACGAATTTGGTGCCTGTTCATGACACCTTTGATCTTTTCAATTGAATATATTTTAAAACTAAGTAATTATCCTAGTTAAGTGAATTATGCTCTGAGTAAACCTCATTATTAGACTTCATTTAAAAGCCCAAGAGTTGAGCTAATCAAAATAACTACTTTTATGCAAAATAAAACTTTTATTTATAAATAAAGTGGTCTCATTAGAAATATTGCTGAAAAACAATGTTGATCTAGAGTTCATTCTTAGGAGGCTATAGGTCTATAAGCTTTTTAATTGAGAACTTATTAAGAAAATTGAATCTTCTGGGCATGGTGGAACACCTCTTTAATTCCAGCACATGGGGGAACAGAGACAAGTGGTATCCATGAGATCAAGTCCAGCCTGACCAACATTGTGAGTTCCAGTCAGCTGGAGTTACAGGGAAACCCTGTCTCAAGAAAATGAAAACCAACTAAATATTTTAAAAAGAAAGGAAAAGAAAATCATGCTGCAATATTTATTCATAATCAGGGTGCTATTAACATTATTCATTAGATGTCTCTAAAGCAGGTTTCGTCACTGTGCTGTAGTCATTAAAGCTCTTTGAAAAGCCAAACTATCTTTTCTATGTTGAATATATAACCATTTCACCTGAAGCCCATTTCTTATAAAATATTTCTCTTTGATATAGTAACAGTCATTAGATTATCATTAGTTATTCAGCAACTAGTGTGAAAATAAAATCCTGAAGTACGTTGTACAAAATTAAAACAACATAACATGAACCGAGTTACATGTTACAGGGGAGATGGCACTGGATCCTGTCAGAGGATTACTATCAATACTGCACTGTCACAGGAGGACAATTTTTCAACACTGGGGCACAGGGGCATTTCTGATAGTCTTACTCAATGAAAGGACTTGGGTTTGAATGGTTTCAAATTCTGAAGGAAAATAAATGTGTTTACTTTTCTATTTGGACTTTTGCAGTGCCCTAGATTTGTGTTTCTGGTCCTGGTCCTGTTTGTTCCTTAAATTCCTAGTGCTATGGATACTTTTCTCAAAAGTTGGGGGAAACTGTATCGTTAAAGACAGAAGAGTCGCTAGTAATAACCACTGTAATTTTAAATAATCTGTGTCATTTGGATAAGCCTAAACATGGTTCAGAAAGCAACAGTTACCAGATAATTACAATTTATGGCAGTGAAGAGAGTTTATCAGTCACACTTTCTAAGTTTTAGATATTGTTTGCCTGTAGTCTTTCTGCATGAAAGGGTGTTGTATGTTCCCACAGGGCTTTCTTGATTTATTGGAAAAAAATAATACGTATTTTGAAAAATGAGATCTGTGAGCATTTATGAAAATTCCGAAAGAACACAGAAGGAATCGTTACAGTCTGCTGCGTATAGAATGCACTAGAAATCTGCTCTCACTCAAAATACACTTAAAATTTTTCTAATTGCACCCGATATGTTAATTCTTCAAGAATTTCTCAATTAGGAATGTCACAATCACTTTCTGTTTGAAAGATAATTAAATTAATTGTTTAGAATTTAAATGATACATAATTTTTAACTATTAGTATTTGAATTTAGACTTCTAAAGATGGAAATTAACATGAACTAAGAAAATAATTTCATAATAGAAAAATTATACAATGAATATATAACATATTAAATCTGGATAGTTATTAAACCAACAAATTGATCCTTATAATTAGCAGATTTCCTTAATTAATAGACAAAAATATTTTGTGAGATACATACATTTTACATGTATTCATTTTAAGTATTTTTTCTTAAATATGTTTTTCCTTATAGCATCTTACTATATTTCTTTTAACTAATGGTTTCGTTTTCAAAGGAAAAGGGACATATCTCAGTCAAACTATATCAAAGCACTAAAATAATAGGTTAATCAGTATAATGATCTGAATGAGACTGTCCCCCAGGGACTCCAAGTATTTAGATATTTTGTTCCCAGTTGGCAGTGCTGTTTTGGGAGGTTCTATGAGCCTTGACTTTGTTGTATGAAGGGTATCACTGGGGGCAGACTTGTCATAAGCCTTGCCAGTTTTCCAGTCTCACTCTGCTTCCTGATCTGCTTGATGATATGGCCATTTGTCTTTTTGTCCTGGCTTCCTCTTTTTACTATGCTTCCCCATCATTATGCTTGAATCCCTCTGAAATTGCAAGTCAAATAAACTTCCAAAATTACCCTTGGTCATGATGACAACACAGAAACAGAAAAGTAACTTAACACTGAAGTTGCTAACATGGAACAGGCCTTTGATGTGAAGAACCTGAGTATGTGGATTTTTTTGGAGACATGTCAACAACTTTGGAAGTTTTGTTAAGAAAAGGAGCTGAACTCTGTAAGCAGATCTTAACAGGCCATTCTAGCAAGAGCCTAGTAGAAAGCACTGCTGAGAACAAAGCAGTTCCAGAGGGAAAGAAGGAGCTAAACATCAACTGGGATGTTTTAACAAAACACTTGGCTGTACCTGCCCACAGCCAAAAGCTTTATTAAGTGTAAGTTGAAAAGTAATGGACTGATTTCTTTGGTAGAGGAAATTTCAAGACAGTCTAATGTAAAAATGGTAGTGTAGCTATTAATGGTGAATATTATGCAAAACTATAGTGAAAGAGCCAGTGGGGCAGAAAGAAATGCAGAATGCACAGTTCGGATCAAAAAAGAGCACTAAGAAGATTGTTGGAGTCAAGGCACGTGCTGAAATAAGTGACTATGGAGAGATTCCTAGGTTTGTACTAGAATGATGGAAAAAAGTACTCCAAGGCAAGAACAAACCCAGCTAAGCATCAAATTTGTGAAAGGAAATGTTATGGGGCGGGGGTTGCTTCTAGAAAAACTACAGTACAGATAAGAAAGCTTCTAATGTGTATGAAACAGGTCAGGGTCAATCCCAGGTTGAACTGAAATTGGCACTGTCATTCACATGGTGCTTCCTTTAGAGGTACAAAGCATGCAAGAGTGAAAAGGTCACACGTTCTTCCTGTACAGTTTCAGAGAGATGCTGAGGCCAGGGAGAATGATGCAGAGTTGTCTCTGCATAAAGAAAGCCCAATAGGAAAAGTGGCCCCAAAATGTCCTTGTGTGAAGATAGGAATGTAAAGCCTGGTTGGTAATGGAAACCTCAAAACATTAAAGATGCTCCTGGAGCCATGAGGTATCTGCCAAGGAGAACTGTATACATAGAGTGGTAACAGCCCAAGAGATAGATACATGCTGCATGAAGCAAAACTGGAGAGACTGAGCCACCTGTGCTTGTATGTATTCATGTGTGTGCTTAGAGCTGCCTACCTTACATTTGATAAACACTGAAGGAGTTCATTCTGGAAAGAGCTAGTTTTTCCCATAGCATCGTGTGATGCCTGTACCTCTTAATTCTGAGGTGGGACCCCATAAAAATTCCCTCTTCGATCTTGACATGTCAACTGTTTTGCTATTATGTAGATCTTGTTAGACTACTATACTATGGAGAAGTCATGTATTCAGTCATTAGTAATATGCTCTTAGCTTCAGATTCTGGGAGGCAATCAATGGCTATGAGAATAGTCTGTATTATTTGTATTATTTTCTGGAATCTCTGGGTATATCCTGACTACCAACACTATGGGAGGATTCCATGCCTGACATTGTGGTTTTTGTTAGAGTCTTCATCTATACATATGCACTCATATTTATATTACATGTGTATTTTACAGGTTTATTACATATTTCACTTCCTTTTGGCTTTTCATACCACATAGCTATTATTTATCTCTATTTCCATTCTCTCTCAGACAATATATCTCCCTTTTAAACACCCTGGTTAAAACACTCCCATAACAGGGGCCAGGTGTGATGTCTCACATCCTTAATCTCAGCATTCAGAGGCCAGAGGCAGGTGGATCTTTCCAAGTTCAAGGCCAAACACAGTTATATAGAGAGACCCTCTCTATTATCACAAAATAAAACGGTATTTCTTTAAAAAATCCATTTCTTTTCTTCAGTGGAAAGTACCCATGATTAATACTGAGGTTTTCGAAAGTTTTCTTTTCTTACTAGTTATCCATAAATCAAGTACAAACTGTTAGCCATGACATTATGAGATTTTCATTATATATATCAAGAAGAGTCAACTGAGCTCAGAGTCTTATTTAAACGATAATGCTGCCCCAACAATTGAGCTGTTTTCTCTATATTTTGTTTGCACTCATGGTCCCCCATCATCAAACTACAGGTTCAGTTTTTCCTAGTTCATGTGTTGGTAATGTTTTCATTTTAAGGAACAATTCAAGTATAGTTATAGTATCATTAGAATTTATGGAGTTAGATAAGAAGGAAAAAAAATAATGCTTTAAGCTTAAAGTTAGTAAAAATATTGGCTTTAAGTGCTAACATATAACACGGATATTGAATGAAATACTACTAGGAAATTTTAGCTTTATAAAGGAAACACAAGTCCAAGACATGACTCAGAGACTAATAGCACCAGCTGCTCTGGCAGAGGAACCGTGTTTGAATCTCAGCAGCACCGACACAGTATCTAACAACCATCCTAGCTCCAGTGTTAGTGTATCTGCCACCTTTTTCTAAACTCCATGAGCATTGTATGACACAGGTGCACTTGTATACAGTCAATACATTCATACACATAAAATAAAAATAATAAGTAAAATATTTTTAAAAGCAACCCCAATTTTAGGTGATAAAACAGACAGTTCAATCCAATATAAAAATAAGATTTTCCTTCTAAACTGGGATGTTTTACTATGTATAATTTCCAAAATTCTTCCCCAGAATCCACTCTGCTCATCTGAATCACATCCTGCAGGCTTCTTTTCCAACCAGAAAAGATTCTTACCTTTCTGACTTTCTGGGATTACAACTTCCTGCTTCCTTTTGGTTGGCACTCTAGCTTCTAGGCCTTCTGATCATTTAAGTATGAAATTATGAGAGTAAAACTCAAATTATTTATAATTTTGTTTTTTTGAGATCTGGATGTTGAGTCAAAAAATTTGTGTTGTTTTGAAAAAAAATCAAACCATGTTAAAATCATATTTAAATAAATGATATAACAGGAAAAAGATTTATAAGATTTATTTATATTATAATGAGCTCTTACTAAGTATATGTTATATGTCTACATCACTTAGTAAGTTTCTAATTGACCTGTTCTTCTGCTAGTTTACGCCCAGTGCAATAGAATAGAAATTGCCACAAGTTTGAAGGATCTAATGACAAAGAGAAACATAACAATTATATAGGAAGAAAGTTAGAATCTGGGGAAAGAATCATTACAAAAATACCAGCAAATGTAAATTAGTCAGTTAATTTCTAATTCAGGTAGACTGAAATTCATAGTATTATATAGCCACATTGGTAGGGTGTGTAGTAGCCAAGATTTGACCTGGAAAGCATAAAATACTACTGAATTAACTGATTCTCCTACATAAAATTTATTGAAGAGAGAATTAGGCAGTTAACTGGTATGATGCTGCAAGCTGTTCTAGAAAAATAGATTAAGTTACAGGATCTAAAGTTGAAGGGGGATTCAAGATCATACAAGTAGATGAGAAGAGATAGATAAACTTGGCATGCTGCTGAATTCTTTGGTATAAGTAAAATGTCACTGAGTATTTAAACTCACAGATTAATTAATTGCTTCTCATTAAAACAGACACATTTAGCCTGAGATGTAGGTAAAATGTTAGGTTGTTTCAGGTTTTTTGGAAGAATAAAAGACTGATGGAACAATTATTTAAATAAAATAATTTATATAGCATTTCACTGTCTAAGGCAGTACAGAAACAAATCTTCTTCTGAATTTATTTTTCCTACAAGCTGAAAGGAAATTTTGACAACTTCTTGTCTGAAATATCCATTTTAATAAATTTTAAGTGAAGTGGACCAAATACTTAGGATTAAAATATTATTAGTAAGAATTTCAGCATGTGCAATAGTCAGAGCTTTGTTGAATTATTTTAATGATCCTTGAATATCTATCCCTTTAAGAAGACATAGCTAGAATGAAGATTTTAAGATCACCATTTTAGTGAATTTTGTTTTCATGCACGTTGCTGAAATAGTCATTAAACTTTTTATTTCTGTATTTATGTGCACAAGTCTGTAAAAGCAAAAAATTGATGCTATATTTGAACTAGTAATTCTATTTCAATGCTTGCTTATTTCCTGCTACAGATTTACAAGCTTTATATTGAGCATTTTAAATATGACTAAAACATAAAAGCACTTCTCATTATTGCCCATGGTTGCATGTCTCTAAGATACAAATATGGGGTGCACTGCTGATTTCTTTTACAGGACCCAGGACTGCCTAATCGAAAGAGCATTCGAGATGTGTTTTACTTATAATGGGCACTCAGCGAAAAATCTAAAATCAATATCAAACTATGAAGACATCCATCAATCTTCCTTCAATTACCTATTATAAAAGCTACATTATTTAAGAACTAGAAGAATATTTAATAAGATATATTTTTATCTGTGCACATTCCTCCTTAAATTCCTTCTTTACTCATTCCTTTGAAACATTTAGAAGTTTTTAATATTTGCCGCTATGCTTCTTTATCCTTGGCTAATAATTATATTTTCATACATGGCATTTTGTATTCATTGACAATAGACTTTTAGCTTTCTTTTAGATGTAATAGATCATTACAATGATTTTTTAAGTTAAGTGAGTTTCAAACAGTATAGTTTGACAAGATAGAACTATTTAAATTTAATATCATATTTTTAACAATTTCTTGATACCTAATAGAAATTACTACACTTTTTACATATCACTCAACTACTTATAAGACAGTATAATTTTTCACACATGTCAATATTAATATGTTATTATCCCCAATAATTATAATGAAAAAGTGACTTTATACTTTATAGCCTCATATTAGTGTTAACCATTTCTTCAGGTAACAAAGTGTTTAATCTACCCATTCACCCATTAACCTTTGCCTTTTCTGTTATCCAAACTGTCCTTCTAATACTAGTATTTTAAGCTTTCGAATTTTTATTTTATAAATTAAAAATTGAGGTAGCTAGATAGACGACTCAGCAGTGAAGTCCTCTTATTGCTTTTGCCTAGGACCTGAGTGTGGTTTTAGCTTCCAAATCAAGCAGGTAACAAATCCTTGTATCTCTGGTTGCAAGGGATCTGATGGCCTCTTCTGGCCTCCATTGGGTTCTTTACTCATGTGCACATACAATCACCCTCCCTCACATACAAACATACACATAACTCAAAAATAAAAATAAAATGTTTCTTAAAAACTAATAATTGTAAATAAAAATTGTCTGACTACCAATTACACATGTTCCAAAACATTAGTTTCTTTTGATGATTTACGTTAGGCGTTATACTCTTATCTCTATAATTAGAATTAAAATTTTTAAATGCAGAAGACCATTTCATAATTAATATTTAATAATTATACCACATGTGCTGATTCCGATTCATAATTCATATATAGTTCAAGCAAATGTTCTTTGTCATCAATTATTAGGTCATTAACAATCATTTAGGGTCCTGGATAAGGACTGAAAAATAATTTTGGAGTTGCATAAAACAAAAAAATGTAGAAAGACTTGGAATCTAGGGGTACAGATCCATTATTTTAGCTGTTCCAATTCTTTCACATAATAAATGACTAAACCAACTTAATTAAGATTTTATTTTGGCTTATTTTTTCAAGGAATATATCTACCAAGACAGGGAAGATAGTCAACAAAAGCAGAAGGCAGTTGGTCACCCTGAACCCACAATCAGGAAGCAGAGAGTGAGTATTTATGTTAATCTTGCTTTTTCATCTTTATTCAGGGTAAGATTTCATTCTACAGAATGATACTGCCTGCATTTAGAGTATGTCATTCAATTTAAATAACTTAATTTAGATACTCCTTCACTGACATGATGAGAGATTTGTTTCTATGGTAATTGTAAATCTCATCAAGTTGAGAATCAAGATTAACTATTACCTTTCCATTTTTTGTTAATTTGACACCTAAACACATCACTTTTAAGCACCAACCTCTGAGCATTTGTGACCATAGTACCAGGGCCAACACATAATGTAAGATGCCATCAAACAAACTTCAAAAACCTCTGTTCTTTTTAATCGTTTCAATGTTGCTTAAATTTTCAAAGCTGAATCTTCATCTGAGGTACATGGTGTTATGGAAAGAGGTTTCTAATTTCCTCTGGAATACACACCAGCAGCAGCCTTAGTTCCTGTGCCCCTCCAAAGAAGAATTCCAACTGGACAAAGTAGTAGAATAAGCAGGTAAGAGTTTGATTAGAACAAGCAAGGAAACAAAAAAATCACTCCTTCGGAAAAGAAGATGCCATGGTGAGCATCAATGGCATGGGTCTTGGCAGGTAAGAGGAAACTTATATCTCTTCTCTCCCTGTTATTCCCACCCTAGGGTGTCTTCCAGGTTGAGAAATTTGAGGAAAGGAGCACATAGTACAGACAAAGCTTTTCTTTTCTCCAATTTACCCCTGAGCTGTATGCTTTGCCCATTTTCTTTACACCGTATTCAATTCTTTATCTTCTATTAATTATTATTTGAATTTGCAATAAAACGCATTATATATTTCTCAAGAATACAAACAAAATACTGAATACTTGCAGAGTTGGGCTATTGCCTTCTCATTATTTAATATAGTGTATGGTAAATACGTTGCTCTCTCTGAGGGTTTTTTTTTTTCCTACTGGTTCATTAGGTAGCAAGTCCCACCCTCTGACCAATAAGGGGGCAGGAAGGTGGGGAGAAAGGGAGAGACAACATAGTGGTGAATCCTGGGGAGAGGCACAGATTGAATCCACGTGGGAAGAAAAATGCCTTGGCCCCAGGCCCATGCAGAAGGCCAAAACCCAGGAGGCAGCTTTCCAAGTCCCTGCAGTCCTGAGGATCATGTGAGTGAAAGCGAAATACTGGCTGGGAATGGACAAACAGCCCGGCACCGTGGACAATGGGCTCTGCACTGTGGACTAAGAGCCAGACCTTACCAGCGAGGCATTGGTAACCAGTAACTTTGTAAATGCCCTAAATAAATCAATCCTCTAAAAAGAGCATTCTCTACTCTATTCGTTCAGTCGGTTCAGACCTGGAAGGCAGGGTGAGGCTGAATGCGGGACCCACCATGAGAAAATTTATGCAACATATAGATAGATTTTTAGAACCTAAATTTTATTTGATTTATAAACAATATTGTATATAACATTTTATTCTATAGAATTTAAGTATCAATTTCCAAAAGAACTTTGAAAAAACATCTTTATCAATTTGATAAGCTATTAAATTTCACTTTGAATATTGGATTACTGACAAACATCTTAAACCCTCATTTCTTAATCATTTCCTAAATTTATTATGGTTTCATATCCTTGCTGCTGCTTCCATATTTCCTATAATATCATCATATTCTTCATGAAAATGACTAGTTATTGCTTATTCACTATGTACCCAATGTCATTAAAATTCTAGATTGCAATTCTCAATCTTGAAATTTAAAGGCGAAAGCTTTTCAAAAATCCCCAAGCCAGTTCTAAGAAATGTGGATTTTACCAGTTATCCACATTGTTGACTTGGCATCCTTGGTTTTAAATGTTTTATAAATGATTACAACAGAGACTGAGAATTAATCTTCAAACAGGGGCTATTGAAACAAACAACTTCTGATTTCATTACTGTTCTATTCCTGGCTTCTCACAGCCATGTAAAGAAGGAATAACTAATTTCTTTATGAAATTTGCTTCATGGATGCCTGGTCAGTGCCATTCCAGAGCTTTATTCTTTTATTTCAAACCACATAACCCACATTGATTTTCATGCCATGAAAAGTACTGACCACAGAGAGTAGCTTCCCAGAAGCAAGTCCTTATTAGTATAAACTCATTGCATACTTTCACAGATGTACCATGGACAATTGATTCATTGTTCTTGTTGAAATATATTTCTACCATGAATAAACAGAACAATAATGGCTTATTTTAAGAGACCTTATTCATTTTTTTCCAGTATTTAAGGAATGAATCATATTTGACATGTATAGAGAAATGTCCGGGGAAAACAAATATTTAAAATATATCTCCTTTTCCCTTGTCCAGAATATTACTATTAACACATGCATTTTATGATTTGCATTTAACTTTCACCATGAAAAGAACAGTTAGTGTAACATAACTTTAATTAACAAAAATTAGAAAATATTTTATTTTGAGTCAAAGATGGATGGCCATGAATGATGAGGATGGATTTAAGTTGATTTGAATGACAGGTTCAACTGTAGAAGATGTTGCATTGTTGTTTATACTCAAGGAACAAAAATTTTGATGTACACAATAAAAATATTAGGAAAAGGGCTAGAGAGATGGCTCAGTTGTTAAGAGCACTGGCTGCTCTTGCAGAGGACCCAGGTTCAATTCCCAGCAACTACATGGCAACTAATAACCATCCATAAATACAGTTCCAGGGAATGTGATGCCTTCTTCTGACCGCTGCAGCCATTGCACAACATGGGTGCACTTACATACATGGCCGCAATACACATAAAATGAAAATAAATAAGTAAATAAATAAAATACTAAGAAAAGACTTTTGTATAACAATGTCAATATTTTGATATGTTCCATGTTTACATCTTCAAAATAGTAAATATGTTTTGGAAAGAATTAAAAGTATAAAAATACAAAGTAAAAGAAAAATATCATTGCCACAACTAAGATAAATGCTTTAAACAAATTAGACAACTGAGAAAATAAATAGTAATGCAAGATTAGCCTGAAGCTATAACTAGGATGGAACTCAATAGGGAAAACACTAAAACTGTGCCAAGTTGACAGGAATGTTCTTGAAAGCCCTATGATGCCTTTAGTAAGCATCCAAGTGGAAGCTCAGTGTGAGACTAGAGAACATTCAGTGCATGGAAACAAATACTGTAGATAAAATACAGTCAAATAAAGAAGAGAAACAAAAAATAGACTCAATTCATCCTCTAACCTGCAAGATCAACTAGACACACACACAAAAACAGTGAATGCCCAGGTGCATCACAACAGATCTGAAAAACAAAAGCAAAAGCAAAAACAAAACAAGAGCAATAGCCAGCATGTAGACAATTTGTTTTCAAATCACAGAGAATAGGAAGCATCAACTTTACCATGATAAGTCTTACTAAGGATCAGATAAATGGAAGTAAATAAAATTGATAAAAGTGACATTCAAGCTAGAATTGTATATCCATTGAAAGCTGTTAAGAAAACTAAAGAGACAGACAGCATGGACTAATAATCAAACTAATCACTCTTAGGAGAAACTCTATTTAGTTATGTTAATATAAATTATGAATGTATTAGAGTCACTGAATTAAATATCCAAGATGTTACATTCCTCTGAAAATGATTGACTTTCAGTATAAACCAAATAAAAATTGATTTTCTGTGTAGGTAAAAATATTATGATCTAAAATTGTACATGATATATAAAACATAAAGAATAGTCAAGATGACAGGGCACAGGGGAGATCTTAATATTAATTCCATGCTAAATAGATATAGTATTATATTGACTCATAGTGACTTATTGACATACTCATGGATTAATGCATCTTCCAACACTCAACAGAGAAGTTTCCTTACGGTGCAGATGAATATTAACAAAGAAGTCACCACTAGCTAATCTACAGAGAACAAGAGGCTACAGCATGTTTATTCCTCAAATATACATCACTTGTTACATAGAACTGTCCTCCAACAGTCAGACCATGGAGAGATGCCTTTTCCCTAAGCTTGGTTACTCCCACTTGCTTAGGCTCATCATAGTCAAAGCATGTTCACTTTACTCTCCGAAAGAAAAGAGGGGCATGGAGAGTCAGCCTGATCTCCCAAGAAACCAGTCATTCCTATTTGTATGGTGGGGGAGCTAAGGACATATAAACTGAGGAAGTCATGGGGAGAGTCTCTTGCCACTTTGCGCTGCTGTGGGATGTCACCATCTATGCTTGGATGAAGATTTTCCAATGCAGCCTTAGGGGAGGAGCACCCACCCTGCTATAAGTAAACCCTCACCATTGCTCTGTAGGTAAGGCTAACAAACTCACTGATTTCTCTGCCTGTAGTTTGGTGACATTGAGACTCTGTTTGTCATAGGGGCCAAGAGGGGAAGGGCAGACGTTCTTTGCATCCCTCCCAGAAGAAATTTTAGTTGCGCTTGCTGTAGCCAGCCAGTATATGAACAGAGAGGAATGATGGTGTTGTACCTAATTTGGGGAAGGAGACCAACAACTGAAGCACAGTTGGGGAGAGTGTTGGCAGAGGAAAATTGGACAGGTTGGGTTATTGCATAGGACTGACGGGGATAGCAGCAGTATCACTGATAACGCAGTGAATGGGAAGAGACGTAACTAAGTGAAGGCCGCCAATGCAGATGATGTCTGTGGGGGAAATCCCGGCACGGCAGTTCTCTTGTAGGTGGTGTGGAGAGGCACGCTTGCTTGAGTGCTAGAGTATACCATGAGAGTATGGAGGTGCCTTGAAGACAGCCGAACATCTAGAGCAGGTTTTATGTGCTCTGGCAGTAACACAGCAGGGGCAGAAGCCCAAGCAGCTGCAGCTGGGACCTGGCGACTGCTATGTGTAACAAGAGATCTGACTCACTTGGAGGCAGTAACCTGGGGGAAGTCTAAAGGTATATGAAAGGAATCAGAGTGAGAAAAGGATGTAAGGCTAACCTCTTTGGCCATTGATCTTGCTGGTCAAATCGCATGAAAGAGAAAAAGACATAACGGTATTAACTTGCCATTTTTATGCCTAGGAAGCCAGAAGGGAAAGGAAGCCCAGATTAGAATGATAACACAAAGCCCATCCTGGGACCCTAAACCTTGGAATACATGGGAGGAATTAGATAGCAATGAAGGGGGATTCACTCAGCAATGGCAGAAGTTGCCCTTCGGATTTGACCTGCAATGTGCAGAAAGGGAATATCTATGTTCCAACAAACTGATGGAGGTCTTAATGGCCCAGTGCAGGAAAGGTTACTTTCCCAACATTATCTCCAAACTCCAAATATTTTTCATGGTATGGTAGCCTGGGACATTCTAAGCAAGATTTACCTGGTGGTATAATAGTGGCACAGTTAATATATGTATAAGAGAACATCTTCCAATTGGATTTAAATTCTGCTACTCAAGGAGGAACACGTATCTGGAACTACAAGGCAGGCCAACCTCTGGTGGTAAAGGAGTTATAGGGCCCAGTGAAGAAGTCACTTCAATTGTGTTGCTAGACGGATGCGGTGTTTGCTAAGTATTTGTGTTTATGACCAGAAGTTATTACAGTAGTCAGTGTTCATTTAGATTTTCCTGTCTATTCCTTTTCATTTGTGTGTTTATAGCAGGAAGAATACCGCTGAGATAGTCCAATAGCCATGTCCTGAAAACAGGTGATGAAACTGTCCACGAATTCAGTATCTAACCACAGCAGGAGGTTGATCATCCTACAGCTATGTATCTATGTGACTCCTTCCAAGGCTCAGGGATTCTTTTCAGAAGAGGATGATAGAAAGAATGTCAGAGCTGGAGGAAGGGATGAAGGGTTTCATAAGTCAGTGCTCTATCATAGACCATTGACAGTTCCCCTCTCTCTAAGTTTGTTTGCACCCATTTACTTAGAATCATCACCATTAAACTTTTTGACTGTTATTCTCCACAAGAAAGGAGGGACAGGGAGAGTGAACCACATATCCCAACCAGCCAGTAAGCTCTAGCCGGCTGTACAAGTGGAAAGACCTAAGGGTATGTTAACTGAGGAAGCCTTGTGGGTCTCTCTCTAATTTGTGCAGCTGTGAGGAAGGCACAACCCTTGCATCGGTCATGACTTTCTAATGAGGCCTTAGGAGGGGATAGCCACATTCCTCTAAGTGAACCTCACCCATTGCTCTGTAAGTAAGCCCAATGAATTCCCTTGTCTCCCAGACTGTAGTTTTGTGAAATTGAGCATCCTTTTCTCCTAGGAACCAAAGGAGGCAGGGATGCGGTTTGTACTCTCCAGAAGGAATATTAGAGTGACTTATGTCAAACTATTGCTCTCAAGGCTCAGGGATCACTGGGAAAGTAGGGGTGGAAAGCCGATAAGAACCAGATGTGGTGGATGACACAAGGGAACAGAGGTTTTCAGGCACCTGGTCAGCTACTCATAAGAACTTGCAAGAACGGTGACAGAATGCACACCTATCATGCGATGCAAGGTAAAAACAGAGAAAATCGCAGCACAGACTTAGGGAAGCAGATAAGAATGCATGCTACCCAAGGAACTATTTCAAGACACAGCTGCTGGGAAGAGGAGAGTCAGTCTCTCTCAGGAATTTGACTCTTATTCCGTTAACCAGACTCCAGGCGATGGACACACTCTCAAGAATATTTGGTGACATAGTTTAGATTCTATTGGCCTTATTATACATAATAAAGTAGTTAAATTTATTGGGGGGCAATAAGGGGAGTGTGAATGGGGGAATCTAAATACTATCAAATTATATTGTATGAAAATTCCAAAATCCAATAAAAAATGAAATAGAATAACAATAACAATAGCAGCATCAACAGTTACAACAAAGCAAAATAAAACAAAGTAGAAAAAATGAGGCAAGACTAACATAAAAACATACTACATGATTAAGTACAAATTAAATTCTCAACACATTTCTCAAAGATACAGGGCAGGAAAGGCTGTGGGGCACCTGTTGCCATCTGATCTTCTGTATTAGCTTCCAGTCTAAGTATTGCATAGTGGGAAAGTCACGCTTTATTGTCAGCTTGACTAGATTTGGACTCCTGTGGAAGATATACTGCAAGGAGTGTTGATGAGAGTATTTCCAAGAGGCTTAATTGATGGAAGGCTCATCTTCTCTTCAGATTTACCATCCCATTGGCAGGGTTGCTGAAGTGAATAAAAGGGAAGGAAGGAAGTTTAAAAAATACTTAATAATACACACATAATGTATGTGTATATAGCTTTGAAATTGAGTTACAGTACATGGGGTAAAAATGCTTGCTCCAAAGAACTGTAGACTAGCAAAAATTGCAGTTGCAAACATTATACTCTATGAGATTGTATCTTAACATTTTCCCACGAAATAACCCTCTAGTTAACTTTTCAGTTCCTGGACAATTACTCTAAAATTTAGGTCTTGGTCTTACAGAGCACGGAAGAGCTTACTGAGAATGTAAAAGGTAGTTTTATACATTTCAAATGTCAAAGTAAATAGCCTGATAAGTAACAATCAGATTCTCTAAATGAGTCCAGTCCTTGAGTCATGAGATTTTATTGAATATATATATATATACATATATATCTGTTCCCGTGTTCTCCTATGTAAGCTCAATTTTAATTAATTTCGATAATTAGAAGAGTTCTCGAAATTTGACAGGCTATGATCATTTATATAAAGATTTTACAAATGTCAACAAATAGCTCTCCTCTTCCCATCATGTAAAAGATTTCTTACAATTTGGTCTCTGTGCTAGGATTAGAGACTCTTATTGATTGATTCTCTGGGGAAGACATTAGCGTTCTGCTTAGTGTTTTGTCTTATGACTGCTCTGTGTTTTTTTCATGCCAAGACCTGGTAGAGGAACCTCGGTGACCCTTTGAACAGTTGTACCCTTTGTGTACCTTGCTGTGAAAATACAACTTATACTTCCTGTTTTGTGCAGAATATTTCATTATGGTAGAAATACCACAAGAATGTATTTAAAACATGAAGTTTTTAAAGATATAAGTTGTAGCTGGTTACCCCGTGGTCATTTATTATCTGCAATTTGACCACGTGTGTACTTCTGTAATTATCTCCTTTGCAAAATTATATCCTTTGCAAAAACAATATTCTTTGATGAGAGGTGAGGGTTATACTTATGTGAAAAAAAAATTCCTCCCCCAAATTAAATAAAAATATTATTCAGAATCATCCCTAGCTATGTAGTATATTTGAGGTGATCCTTAACTAGAGACCATGATTCTAAATTAATATTGAAAGCATACTAAAATCTTTTGAATATATGGTACATATATACATATGACAGAAAGGAGTAATGTTATGAGGAGGACAAAGGCAATAAAGTAATACATCCCCTTTTCCATCCTCACTGCTAACAGTTCTGACATATATTTCATGAATATTAGCAGATTCTTTAATTAGAGTGATCAGAAGTTACAAGTAGTGGTAACTAATGTGATGTATCTTGTATTTTATGCATAATTCCTGCTTTTTATTCCTAACTTATTCTCTCTACAGTAAGAGGTCCTGAATTAAAAGATTTAGGAAATCAAGCCCAAAGGAATGAAATGTAATGTATTATGATTCCGTTGCACACAGCACTTGGTACATGTGAGGTGAATTCAAATCTAGCTAGTCATTACTTGAATGATTAAATCACTAAAATAATAATGGATATGAGATAATGTACTAAACTCTGAGCACTCACATCAGTAGGATTGATCACAAAAGATTTTCTTAAGTGTTATGTAAATTGAAAGTTAAAGAATTATTCATGTCAATAGATATTGTGAAAGATTTTGAAGAATATAGAAAGTAATGCTGAGAACAAGAGTATGGAGTCAGAAACAGTTATATGAAGTGATGTAACAGACTCAAACCACAAATGACATATGTTCATTCTCTCTTGTGAGGCTTAATTCCAAATTTTTAGTTGTGAGTATATATCTTGATATAACTGCAGGAGCCAGGAAAATGGAAAGAAACTTTGGGCTACAGGGAAAGAAAAACTGAAGATAAGGGATAGATGGAGGCAGGTTTAATCAAGAAAGAAATGGGGAAATCAGGGATATTTTAACCAGGGATTGAATCAAGAGGGTTAGATAGGGAGAGAAAGATGAGATAAATTACACTTTGATGGCTTGAACAAACAGAAGTAAATACATTAGTTCAAATCTTCCTTAAAATACTCGCAGAATACATATATGACTACATGTGTATAGGTAAGGCTATATAACAAAATATCACTGTACCAGGCAGGAGTAACATCTCTTTGAGTTATTGGTCAGGGTAATCCATAAGATTCCAAACTAACAAGTTTTGTCATTGCTCTTGATTGCTACAAAGCAGTTGAAGGTAAGATATTATTGCTGAAGGTAAGTCACACTTTGGACACAGTATTTGGAGCAATCAAGCTGGAAATGATGTGGAAGCCTCCTCCTTAAAAACCAGGTCCCTTGTTCTCAGAGGAACCAATGCAAATTGCCGAAGGAGAAAATTATATTCTTTCCTCTGATTTTGAAATTCAAATATAAACAAAAAATATAATGTACTTTAAGTAGCATGATATTTTTCCAAGATGAAATTTCAAATCATTTGTCTTCTGGTAGCTGTATTATGTAAAATATGAATATTTTAACATATTATGCATAACCTAAATTTGGTTTGTTTATTAATTTATTTATAATAAAGTGATTCATTAAATATTATCATAGTTGTAAGATGAGTTGAAATTAATCAGTATTTCCATATAGCAGTTTAATAATCCTTACCCAAAGAACTGAAAATAATTAGAACATTTTACCTAAAAATTACAGAAAAGTATCATATGAAAATTCAAAATATGTTAAAATGCATCAAAAAGCAACAACAGTTAAAAATCAAACCACATGATGAAAAGTTTAAAATGATCAAGCAAATTAAAATCTTTCTGTGCTGTATTTTAATTAAAAATATATTTTATAAAATTCTAATGACATCGGAAAATGATTGCCTTAAAATTATATCTCTTAAAACATGGCAAAACTTACAAGTGATTTTAGATATTTAAGAACAAATAGACAAAGTTCCATCAGAAAAATATTGAGGTGATCCTACTCAACTTTCTTTGGAGGAGCTGGTCAACTAGAAATTCTCTGATCTGGTTTTGGTTGGAGTAGATCATACTGACCTCACTCCAGAGGAATCCTGCAAGGTAACAGGAGAAGAGATTCTTTCCTGCACAGAAAAGCCAGATAGAATCTGAAAAGACAGCCAGTGTGGAGTTCCTATCCTCAGTCAATTACCATTACATCTTACTTTGTCCAGTTACATTGGTAAACATTCTCTGACTACTCAACACTTTGCTATCTTTGAGTTTTCATTTCATGAGTCTCTATGTCACATAAAACTTTGGGTCTTTTCTCTTTTTATTTTCCTATTGTTGTAAGAACAGTGATCAGGACTATATGATGAGAAGAGAAAGAACTGCCATTTCTTTCTCTCCATTTTCATGTGCTTTGAACTTTATCTTATCTTTTAACTGGGTCTCTTTCCTTTGTTACAGTCTCTGTTTCTCTATATCTTTCACTCTCACTCTCTCTCTCTGTTCATTTCATTCCCCTTTCTCTTCTAGATGGTTTTATGTATGAATTTTTAACTCAAAAATAATTTTAATACTTACAAATTATCATTGCAAAAGCTCTTGATCTTTCATGAATTTAGGAGCATATGATTTGATAAAGCTCATTTATAAACTGACAACAGTGGGGAAATGCTCAGAGATTAGTGAATATGGGTTAGTTTGATTCATTCACATCTAGATCAATGAAAAACAAAGTACTAAGATATTCATGTGGTTTTAAACTTGGTCTGTTAATTAATTTAAACAGAGTAAATTATAGCTCTTCAGTAACAATATCTATATTTCAAATTCAAAAATGTTAGAATGTGGTTGCTAAGTATAATATTAGTAAAGATGTAGGATATTTCTATTGCCATAGAAAGCACTATTTGGGGAGTGCAGTTCTTTAATCTTTAATGAAAACAGTGAAATGAGAAACTCTTCCAAAGAAACTTGAATTATTTTGAAATTTAGTTTATATAAATTTATATAAATAAATGGATATATACATATATATATGTATATATATATATATACATATATATATATGGCAAGTGGGCAGATTTCTTAACCAAAGGCCAGTTGCCTGTTTCCTCTCAAATTCATGCACTCCTTTCCTGAGTTCCACCCCTCTAATTGAGGAAATTGCCTCTAATAGCATTCCTTTTCCTTTAGTAGAAAGTTAGCAGTGTCAAAAACGGGAAGTCTCTCTTTCATGACAGACTTGAGGGAGTTGCATGCCTTCATTTGCAGTTTCCAAAGGTGGCTGCTCCTCCCCACAGAATCTTCATCCTTTTGTAAAGGGGAGATTACTTTGAATACAAGAGTCTCACTGTTGGCTCCAGTTGCCCTGCTCTAGGAAACAAGGTTATTCCTTTCACCCTCCTTCCTTAGTGCCATTCACACTGTCAGAAGTTGTCCTTGAAGCTCTCTGGGGTATGTGACAATTGCTCATTTCTCCTTTAAGAAGTTTCAAAAACTGTTTATGTTTCCCTGTACTAATTCTCACACATTTTCTTCTTAAAAACTAGGATGATTTCTATTTTACAGACTGGATCTTGCTTAATACATACATGAATTCTAGTAATTTGATATTTTAGAATAAAGAAATCATTTAATATTTTAAGGCAAAAATCACTTAAAAGAAAAATGTATTGCATAAAATAAAGGCAATCTCACTGTATTATTATTATTTTGTATGTTTGTGGATAAGAAATTACTTTGAATTACTCCATTCAACAACAACAATGAACTAAATGTGGTTTTATGTTAGGATTCTAAATGGAAGTTTAATAAGTAAATTTTCCCAAAAGCCATTTATGAATTCCTAGGGGGTCTTTCAGCTGAAGTCTATTTCATTGTTACCTTATATAAAGAAAAAAAGAGAGGTTAAATACATGAAAAATAAATGTTCATAATGAGAGTTCCCAAATTACTTTGTTCCCTTCATGAATTTTCTGATGGTAAAACATTCGAAAAGTCACTTTGAAATTCATTTGAGAAGCAGCTTCAGATGGAAAACAGGGATCATTATATCTTCTTTACAAAAGAAATGATAATGCTTAGAGCTTTAAAATAAACAGGATATTTTGGGAGGAATTTTCTAATTGCATCAAGACTATTTTGACTTAAATTTATATTAAAGCCATTTCTTAAAGTCTGAATTTATTTACTATTCACATTTTATTGAAATTTTGTGCATTTCATGCAATACATCCTAACCATATTTAGACCCACTCCAATATCTGCACCCACTCAATAGCACCCCCACCAGATTGCATGCATTCTCTCATATATGTCATCATCTGTAGCGTGAGGAAGTTTTGCTGGTGAGAGTTGAGGGATGCATTAATATTCTGTTTTGTCCCCGTTTCTTTATGTTGCATGATTCTTAAGCACAGAGGTTGCATTGTAGATGTGTCACTTAGGGCTGGACATCTTGCAATACTTACTTTCTGTATTTGACCTGTTCTGGAATTCTGTAATACCCTCCATTTGTTGCAAAAGAGAAGCTTCTTTGATTTCGTTTTATTAACAGTCGTGTCTATATCTCTAACATGGTGTTATTTTCTATAATCTTTCCTCTAACTTTTAAGTACTTTGAGAGGCCTGAATGTATTACCGAAATGCATATGCAGAGATATCAAGAATAACCTCATACATACATCTTTAGCCTGGAAAGTGTTTTTGAGCTCTCTGAACGCAGTTTTTACTTTATAATTTAAACAATGTGTTTTGGTGCAACAGATCTCTCTCTCTCTCTCTCTCTCTCTCTCTCTCTCTCTCTCTCTCTCTGTGTGTGTGTGTGTGTGTTTATATATGTGTATATAGGTATACACACAGTGGCTGAAAAACACTCTATATTTATACTAGTTATTTACTAGTTATTTGCTTCTATATTTCCTGAAACTTTAATGTTTGATTTGATCCTGAGACTTATTTTTATTTGAACTTCATACAAACACTTGAATACAAATGCTATGAACACATATTTCAGTGAAAACATTCAAACATATTTTTAATAGGACACAGAATCTAATATGTATTAAATTATTTCACAAGTTCATACACTGAAATTATGAATATTTAGAGTAAGTTTTTGCCACCTATGTACCTTAATAATACAGAATCTCTTAGAGGATATACTAATTTTTGTCATGCAATTTTAGGAAAATATTTTCATTAATTTTAGAAAGAAATGTGTTTTTCTATACTTTTAATATACATATTATGCAGGAAAATTTCTGTTACTTGAATACACATATTATAAATGAAGAACTCTTTCATAAATTAAATAAACTTAAATCACATTCCCTTATTTTTAGCTGCTCTAGAAGATAAGTGATTATAAGATGAAAATCAAATGTTTCAGTACTTACGAGATAACTAGAAGTTAAGAGCAGGTACTGCTCTTCTAGAGGACATGACATCTGAAGATTCATATCAATCTATAACTCTAGGTCCAAAGATTTCATTCTTTCTTCAGGCTTCTTTGGATACTTACACTTATGTGCATATACCCACACACTGAAACATGCACATACATATATTTTGAAAATAAAATTCAACTCTTAAAATGAGCATCATTTCAATATAACTGGTGATTTTTAAATAATATATGAAACAATTGAATACTTATTGAGAAATTGTACCCATTTCCATGAGAAGGCCACTGCACACTTGAACTTACAGTTCCGGTGACTGCATGTCCAAGTTATACATAAAATCAAACCAGTAAAAATCCCAGCATATATGTGGTATGGTCTCATGGAGTTCCATTAACTGAGGAGCTATTGAAAACAGCCTCTGGATAAGGGAGAGTACCTTCCTTCATGGATCTGGGCATCAAAAGGCAATCTCTGCTAGGGCACATTGCCATACACCCATGTATACATGCAACACTAAGTGGACTCAGAGGGTATTAAATTAAAAAAAAAAAAAGCACATGAAATTGGGAGAAAAAAGGTCTTGAGAGATAGGAGAGAAATTAAAGGGGAGGGAAAGGGGACAGCTGATCAAAGCTCTGTATATGATTGTGAGACTATTTAAAAATTTAAATATCTGTTTAGTGGTGCCCAGTTGTACATGCCTTTAAGGCTTCCATTCGAAAGTAAATTTCCATTTATGGAAGTTCTTTGGAGAAAGCTGAGTCTCCCTCTCTCAGCGTCCTTTGATGGCCTGTGTCTTTTCATCTCAAGATGGGAACCCATAAAAATTTCCCCATTCAAACTGACATGTGAACTGGTCTAATCATTGTGCACACCCTTTAGACTACAACGCTGGGGAGTTTATGAATGTAACAGTAATAAAGAAGAGAGCAAGAAATTGTGAGGGGGGTGGGAGGCGTTGAGGCACACGGGGAGGGGAAGAATAATGTGAATGCCATACTCATGTATGAAATTCTCAGAAGCAAAAAAAAAATAGAATAAAATAATTGACTTTGAATGCAGACACTCATATCTATAATCTTCCTCCTTAGAACTACCTTGAATACATCAAAAGTTCCGATGATTTGTGTTTAAATTTTCACTTGATGGCTTGAAGGTTTTAGTTTTCAACCAGATTCTTCCATGGCCCACTGACCTTTCAAAAGGTCAGTTTAAGTGTATTTAGTTTTGTTGTTGTATCATTTTGTTTTAAATTGTATGGACTTTCATTGAATTGTTGTTTATTTCATACAGAACATTTCAATCAATCTTAATCATCTTTCTAACCCCATCCCCACTGGCATTGTCCCATAGTCCCCTAATTGGTATCCATACATTATTTCATCTATGTTAAGGTCTATTCTGCCAAGTTAGTGTCCTCAAATGTTCCTCACAATGTGGTTCTTTGAGTAATGAATGTCTCCCATAGGCTCAAGTATTTGAAAACTTTGTTCCTTATTTGGAAGTCATGGACTGTTTAGAAAGTACAGAATTGTTGGAGAAACTGTGCCACTAACGACCCACTTTGAGAGCTTTGTCCCCAGTCTGGCCACCTCAACATGCATATTCACCATAATACATTCTAATACCTCTGAAACTTGGAATAAACCAGAAACTGAATTAAACTCCTCCTGTTATAAGTTCCTTTGATCACAGTGTTTTATTAGAGCAACAGAAAATAACTAATACAGAAACCGGTAACAGAAAGTAGGTTGTTGGCTGTGAAGAAGATGAACAGGTCAGTCTTTGGAGGAATGTGGAATATTTGGAACTTTGGACTAGAAAAGCAGTTGTTGCAGTAAACAGAGATTAATGGTCCAGTTTAGTAGGACCCTAGAAGAAAGAAATGCTGATGACAGTGTAGTCCTGGAGGGAAATAAGAACTTAAGAAGAAACTGGCATATTTTGGTTAAGAGCCTGGCTGCTTTCTACCCAGATCTGAAGAGAAGTTGCCTGAGGCTATGATCTTGGAACCCAGATAAATATATAGTAGATCATGTGATATGAAAGACAGGATGGGAGATATTGGGCATTTAAAATTTTAAGCAGGTAAAGGAGAAAGAGATAGAAGGAAGGAGGGAGTAGAAAGTAGATTAAACAAAATTAAGGCTATATAAAGAAGCCTTAGGAAACGTCATTAGTTTGTAAGTTAAGCAAAAATATTTTTAAAAGGTATTTGAACACAGGATGTATAGACATTGGTGCATCCATAACATATAGGTTATTACATGAAAATCTCAATGCTAGGCGTGAATTATCTCCCTATGAATTATCAATCATGGAGTCACTACAGGCAGTCACTAAAACATAAATTTTCTTGTTGCTTTCAGTTGCCCACACACATTATTTGGTTGTGAGATGTGGAGAAATCATTGTCAGACTAACCAGGAACTCTCTCACTACTACTAGATTTCATAGTGCCAAAAGGTATGGTGCAGACTGCTGAGGGAGAAAACACAATAAGGATCTTACCCAGCACTCTACCATGCATTCTTCATTACAGACCTGTCAGACAAGATATGCCTTTTGTCGTAATAATGACATGTCTGTTTTGGGAATAAGCATCGGATTTCTGACTGAATTTGAGGCCTCTCCTAATACTCTCAATCTGTTCAAAAGCCCATGATTGGGCAGTTCATGGGAGCTAGAGGGGACCTACTAGATTTCTGCTAAATGCTCATGTTGACAAACTACCTTATAAAAGCCTATGCTTATGTTCTTAGATTAGTGTTGCTACCAATCAGGGTCTTAGACTTTTCTTTTTGTATTGTTCAGTGGATAAAGCAGAGACTTGAAAATGGGAAAAGTGCTGTGAAAAAGTGACTGTTTAGCCACAGATGGGGCATTTATACAAATGCCTGATGATGTTGGAGGAGTGCTGTGAAGTTTGGTTTGAACTCACACCAGCTGTATAAGACCTTTATAAGATCAAACCAGTTAATATTTAAGTGTGGGTAAAGAGGGATCCCTGTGGTTACACTCCTTGCTGAGGAGTTATTGGCAGTTGATGACTACTGGAGGGTTGCTTTTTTCTTTGAGGGAGCTGCTTCTGGAAGGTTGCTCATAGTCCAGTATGTGTCCCCACACCCCTGCGTATATGGGGAGTCATTAATTGGACAGATATATAAAGAAAACAATAGGAAGGACATGGAGTTGTGAGGGAGATTGGTTTGGGTTGCCTGTAGGAAGATGGAGGCAAGAGGTGAAGGGTGGATATGATCAAGATACACTGTATATATGTTTGAAAATTTTCAAGAAATAAAATTATTCTTCAAGAGAAATAAACAGGGGCTTGAGAGCTGACTGTGCAGTTAAGAGCATTAGCTCCTCTTCCAAAGAAACTGGGTTTGAGTCCCAACACCCACATGGTGTTAACAACTGTCTGTAACTCCAGTTCCAGGGGATCCAACAACATCTTTGGTCCTATATGGCATTGCACAATATAAGTGCACCTATACATGCAGGCATAGCACTCATAATATAATATAAAGACAAGATAAAATGAAAAAATTAAAACATCTTTGAAATCATGGAATTAGATGACTTTATAGGAGAAAAAGAGTGAAAAGACATCTTTAGAGTCCAAAATCAATTTCAGAATTTAAACATGCTACATACTCAAATATATTTTGGGTGTACTCTATAAAAACAAATATCATCGCTGGAATAGGAATTCCACTTTTCTTGAGAAATACTTTGTATTTAGAAGTTAAAAAATAATTTCAATACACAGCATTATTATTGAGAATTGAATTTGTTAGGTTGACATTTGTGAAAAGCGATGTTCTAATGAAAATACCATTTATTTTGAGGACTACTACGTACATTATTTTGGCTTTTTTCTATATGTATGTATATTCAAAGTGTTCTTTGAAAATAAAATAGAGGGCTAGAGGTGTTAAACAGTAGTGGAATGTTTTCCTAGCATGCACAAAGCTCTGAGAATTTTAATTTTTTCCAGATAATTGTGTTTTGTATTTATTGTACACACGTTATTTAGAAGAACATTACATTCTCTTTAAAAAGAACTACAAAATAACATATCATTATGTCTTTGGTGAAGTGGCTGAGCAATAGCTGAATCCAGCATATGCATGTTTATAGAAATTGTGATTTTTATTTTAGTCAGAGTTGACATATAATAGAATAATTGTCTTAAAAACCAAAGTGGGAAAATAAGTTAGATACAAAATAATACCATTGAAGACAAAAATGAGTTAATGAACAGATAAGTCTCACCTTTAACGTCATATTTGGTGTATTTTCTTGAAATGATTTGAACACTTCTCACAAAGAATCAATTATCTGAAATTTATGAAAGATTAAAAGCAAATGTTAAAACTAAATAATGGTAAGAATTGCAAGTCACATTTATGATGTGATTCTGCCACTAATAATTTCGAAATGTGTACAAAAATATAAAATCAAACTTCAATATCTTGCCTCTTAATTATAATTATAAAATTCCGGGATTAGCCTGGTTCCATGCTGACAACTCGTTCAGTGCATTCATAATGCCCCTTAAAAAGTGAGATCAGACCTTAGGCAGGAATGCTGCTCTACACAGTTATATAGTACTTTTCGGGCAGTATCTTACAACATCCTTGTTACAATTAATATGCTTTCTTTCTTCTAAGCCCTGAACATTGCACAAACTCCTTTTTTAATTATAGTAAGGTACCTCATACATAAGTGTGTCTAGCTATCGTAATTAATATAAATGTCTTACACATAAATATTGTCTTATTCTTAGAATATAGGGGTACAGATGTTAGCTAGAAAAAAAAAAAGAATTTTTATTTGCTTTGTTGCTTTTGGAAGACTGGCAGATCCTTCCACATATTTCACTATATCCTGAAGCAGATGAGACTGCACAGTGTGAAAGGTATTTACAGCCACTTGCGAAGAGCTGAGTTTAATGTCCAGTACCTACGTGGAAAGGGACAAACTGTCTTCTGATCTCCACACACACGCCAGGGCATATAAGTGGACCCACATATAAATAAATAAATAAATAAATAAATAAATAAATAAATAAATAAATGCAAAAAAATCCAGAGAGAAATATATTGTCAATTGACATGTTAAAATTTTATTTTAAGCAAAGTAAGTAAGAAAGCCAAGAATGGTTCCATATGCCTACAATTCCTGAACTTGGGAGGAGAAGATAAGCTAACCAGGAGTTCAAGGACAGCCCAACCTGCTTGAGCTCCTCCCAGAAAAGACATTGGAAACAATGCAGTGTGTACTGTGATACGTTGTTCAAAGTTACTACTTAAGGAATTAAGTTCTACATATGTCATAAGTGCTCTATTGGCATGAAATTTTAGTATGGTAGTAATTCATAGCTGATTGATTCTGGAAGACTTGTTCACAGCCAAAACTTGGTACTCCCATTTAAAAAAGTCTAGGAAAGGGTTAAGTCTCAACTTGTTGGCTTCAGTGGTGACATCTTGGAAATCCATCTTAGTTCAAGTTTCAGCTTCTTATAGAATAAGCAGAGAGCTATATTCTTACTACATCATAGCTTAACTTTTCTCTTATCTTGACTTGCATTCACCTCCCCCAACTTACAACAATGGTTTATGAAAATAGTCCCTATTAAGCAACCTGCATACAAATCTACATCTGGAGGAGTACTCCAGATTAGCTGATATCTATCATTCAATAAACCATGACAGATGCAAGATTTTCTTTAACTCATATATTTTCTCACTGAGGATTTATGTACTCCATTGGAGAGACCAGTTTTAACTATTTAGCTGTCCAGGAAGGACTTAATTTTTAATAAATAATTATTTGCTTGAGACAGCTTTAAAAAAGAAAAATATTATGATGATGATAATTGGAATAGTGTTTCAAATCAGAAGGGATGATTATGAAACTGTCATACTTTTCTTTCTTGGTTTAGAAGTTTACTCAGTGATACTACTTCCATTAATTATTGTTTTAATTATCTTAATGACATGGCTAAACATATCTGTAATGCTGAAAGTTAGTAGTTAATTAGCTCAGAGTAAGGGGGAAAGGAATTTTTCTTTCTAGATTCCTTTTATTAATATCATGAGACTCATTTTCATCATGAATCAGATTCTCCCTCCTTGAGTGCAGTTATCTATAGGCAGGATTAGAAGACAGTCTTGTTCATATGGTACTACTCTAGTAATTGTAAGATGAGTCAAGAGTGATTCCATATTAAGCAGGGGGTAAATAAGGTGCGTCTTGAATTGATTGATAGAGATTAGAGAATGGCATGCATCTTAAACACAGAGAAAGGGCAGGAGGAAGAAGGAAGTAGGGGAGAAGGAGGAGGGGGAAGAAAATGGGCAGGAGGAAGAGGTAGAGAAGTTGGAGTGAAAAAGGGACTGAGGAGGAAAGGGGGGAAGTAACAGAGGAAAAGGAAGGAAGAAGGAAGGATTGTTTTTTCTTAGAATTAATCAGGAAATGTCAGCAACAACATATCTTCAGAACCAGAAGACATTTGATGACCAAAAGAAAATGTGACATACACAGAGCAGGGAAAGTGATCAATAGATTGAGGAAACCTGAGGTGTTGGATTAATAGACAAAAAGTTTAAATAAACTATTGAAAATATATTCACACAAAGAAACAAAAAGAACTCAAGGGGAGGATGATAACAACTCTCTAAATGAAGATTATTAGTGTAAAAACAGAAATTTAAAAGAGAACCGTAGGACTGGAATGATGCTCCACCAGTTAAAAGCACTGATTGTTCTTGCAGAGGATCCAGATTTGGTTCCCATCATCCATAGCAGCTAGCAACCATCCCTAACTCCAGTTTTAGGGGAATCGGACACCCTCTTTTGATCTCCTCAGTCATTTCACAGCACAGGTGCACTTAGATACATGCAGGAAATATACTCATACACATAAAATAAAAACAAATAAAATATTAAAAAATAAAAAAAAAGAATCACATGGAGATCTCAGAGATGAAAATTATAATTGCAACTGGGCGTGATGGCACACGCCTTTAGTTCCAGCACTTGAGCAGAGGCAGGCATATTTATGTGAGTTCCAGGCCAGCTGGGGCAACAGGGAGACTCGGTCTTTAAAAAAAAAAAAAGACCAAGAAAAGAGAAATTTATAATTTCATTAAAAATTTCTGAGAGGCTTAAAAGCACATTTGAGAAGGTGGAAGAACCAATAAGCTTCATGATAGAATGAGAATATGCAGTTGGAGGTAGAAGAAGAAAAAAAATGATCAGAGTCTCAGAGAGTTATAGGGCATTATCATTTGTACCAATGGGTTCATAATAGGAGTCAATAAGAGAGGAGAGAAAGAAGGAAGCAGAGAACAACACTCAAAGAAACAATGGTCATAAATTACCCCAATCTGATGAGAAGCTATGATGGACAGACTTATCTGAGAAGTTCAATAAACTCCCAACTAGGAAGAGGTCAGGTTTCTACAATGACACATCCTCATCATCAAACCTCCAAAAACCAAAGTCAGAAAGTTTTGAAAGCAGCAAGAAGGAATTCATCATGTACAAAAGATCATCCACAAGGCTAATAGCTGCTTTCTCATCAGAATTCACATAAGTCAGAATATTTAAAGAATGACAACAAAGAAAAGCTTTTCAATCCATAATTCTATACCTAGCAAAAGCATTGTTATTAAATTTTCTCTTTGGGAGAGGCAGACCAACTTAACCTGCCTCTCTCTCCCTGCCTTGCAACCCAAAAAAGTCTCCCCAGGTCTTGCAACAAACACACAAATTTCTCCACTCACAGTTAAACAGATTCTAGCTAGCTTACTTGGGCTTATTAACAGAGCAAGTTACATTAGAAAATCCACGTGGCTGGGATCTTGCAACTTCGCAGTGAACAGATCCAAATGGCCCATGGGGGAGAAGAGAAAAGGGCCGGCCTCCTGGTGCCCCCAGTTTAAATACTTTTAGCCCCTCCCCTTCTCACATCCAAGGCCAATAGGCAGGGTGGGTGGGGCATAGGACTTTCCCAGCTCCTTGTCTTCCGAGTTCCTTGTCTTTCTGTCTTTTTACTGGGTCGTTTATTTTCTTCTTTCTTTACTTTTTTGAGTTCTTTGGATAGTTGGACTATTAATCTTCTGTCAAACATATATCTTGTGAAGATTTTCTTCCATTCAGTGGGCTTTCTCTCTTCCTTGGTTGTTTCTTTTGCTGTACAGAAGCTTTGTAGCTTAATGAAGTTCCACTTATTCATTTTTGACATTAATGATTGAGGTGTGATGTCCAATTTAGAAAGTCCTTTCAGCCAGGTGTGATGGTGCACACCTTTAATCTCAAACCTGGAGAGGGAGAGCCAGGCATATCTCTGTGAGTTCAAGTCCATTTGGCCTACATAATGAGTTCCAAGACAAACCCTGTTTAAGAATATCTTCCTTTCCTATACCTATATCTTGGAGGGTACTGCCTATATGTTTTTTAGCGGTTGCAGAGGTTTAGGTTTTAGATTGAGGTCTTTGATTCATTTGGAGTTGATATTTTAGGGGGAAAGATAAGGATCCAATTTCATTTTTACAGGTAAGAGATCTTTTTTTTGCAAGCATCATTTGTTGAAGATGCTGTCTTTCTTCCGTTCTGGATTCTTGTCACCACTGTCAAATACCAGGTGGCTGAAATTACATGTACTAGTGTTTGGAACTTCAACTGCCTTCCACTAATCTATGTGTCTATTTTTATACCAGTACCATCCCATTTTTATGACTCTAGCTCTGTAATATAATCCTGGATCTGGTATATTGATCCTCCCAGTGTTGTTCTTTTTGTTTAAGATTGCTTTAGCTATCTGGGATCTTTGGGGATTCCATAAGAATTTTAGCATGATTTTTCTAGCTCTGTGATGAATGTCATGGGTATTTTGACTGGCACTGCACTGAACCTATAGATTGCTTTTGATACAATAATCATTTTCACAATAGTGTTTCTAGCAATCCATAAGAATGATAGGTCTTTGCATCTCCTAATATCTTCCTTTATATCTTTAAACATTTTAAATTTTCAGAGGGCCATAGTGTGTACAGAAGAAAAGTCGTGAGAGGGGAGTGATGTGAGGTGAGTGTTATTAGGGGAGGAAGTAGATAATAAGGGCTCTGTGACTGGGGAGGGAGAAGGGAGTTGGATAGGAAGAAAAAAAGCAGGCATGAATGAACTTGGGGTGCTAGAGAACCCAGAGGGAAATTTGATATACTCAACCCCCGCCCCCCTGAGAAATGCACATACAGTCTCTAAACTTTAGAGGATATGTATACCTCAGGGCTGTTTGTTAAGGAACACAGTGCCAGAAAGAAGAAACCTCCCTTTGAGTGATTAGTGAGAGTGGTCCAAGATACTGCCAAGGTGACACAGGCTATTGCCAAAGCTCTTGGTTGTCTCAGAGAACTAGTAGATGAGATCTTACTGCTTAAGATAAGACATACTTCAGATCCGGACTTGGAGCAAAGGAGCAGGAACTAACCACGAAGCCTTCTACCTGAAATTTAGGTCTCATAATGATAGATGATATGCACACTGCTAATGGAGAAAATCTATCAATGGTCCAAAAGCCTAATAAGCATAATGACTGGGACAGCACAGTCCCTCTATTGGTACAGTAGGGGAACTGTTATTTGGGGTGGGGAGGTAATCAATAACTATCTAATTGTACTTAAAGTACTCTCAATGTGAGTGAACTCAGTCAATTACACATGGGGGAGAGGTCATAGATTCCAGAAAATACCCTCCCTGTAATATCTCTAGACAAATGAAATTTCTTTCCATAATAAATATGAATCCTTATATTAACAGACAAGCATAAAGTACACAGCTCATCAAAGAAGTTTCTTTTTGCAACAGATGGAGGCTGCAGCAGAATTCCACAAAAGGTCATACACAGAAAATAAACATCTGAGAGATGCCTAGTCCTACATTTACAGTTGAACCTCTACACCTAAGGCTCATAGAACTTACCAGAATGAGGGGCAGAAAGAAAACTAATGCATGCTTCAACTCTCAACATTGAAGCTTCCTTAAACATCTCAGGAGGATGCACACAGAAGGCCACAACTGACCAAATTGTAAAGAATAAGAGACAGCAGATTGTATATCCCTGGATAGGACTGTTATATAAACCGTTCTCACCCATGACTCAGAAACCATTGTCAAAGAGGAGACAGAAAGATTGCAATAGCCATGCTGGTTTATGAACACAGAGAAGCAGAGGCTTTCAGGTCACTGGAAGCTTTTGCATGTGAACTAGTGGCAATGGTAGCATCAGGACCCATGTTAACTCAATCAGACAAGAGGCCAGAGTATAGCAAGAGAAATTAGTGGCAGACAGGCCCTCAACTGAGAACAACTAGAGACTGATTACTACTGGATGAGGGAGATTATGCCTTACTTATGAACTCTAGATTGGTCAAGTAGACTCTAGTGGATGAATTTTCACTTAATGACATCCTTAACATGTATGGCAGAATACATGAGGTGTGGAGGGAGTTTGGGGAAACATGGATGAGGAATGAGGGTCTAAGTTTGATTAAGAACTGTTGTATGAAATGTTTAAAAGCTTACTAATTTTTTAAATATAAAGCACATTTATTTCATAATATCTACTCAGATTACTTTATAAATGTCCATATTTTAAAAATAATTTTATTGAATATATGTTATTTGTAGTAGCTAACACAATCTCAATGGTATTTACTTGTTTGAATAATCCATGATATTTAAGGAATTTGCAGTCTTTCTAAAACAGTTTACATGGTCCTTCTGTAAGTATGAATCTGTACAACAAGTAAGTTCAAGAGAGACCATAGGATAAGTCAATGCAAGTCCATGTAGTGAAGAAAAACTGTTCTGGAAGAAGGACCAACTGAAAGGAAAATGATACACTGATAACAGTATCATAAGTTAAAAAGTAGTTGAAATCTTCTACTATCATATAATGATAAAGACCTTAACTTTCTACATTAATATATAAGCTAGTAGACCCATTGTCTAGAGTTCTTTTTGTTTTAAAACATCAAAAATATTCACATACAAAATTGATCTAGCCACGCATTGTTCAGCTGTGGTTTCTGCCAGAGATTATCCACTGGTTACACTTTCATGTGGTTGAAAATGGTATCTGTTTTATTTTAACTAGGGATTAATTATGAGTATATTAGCCATGTGCAAAACTTTCAGCTCCACCCAATCTTTTCACCATGCATAGTCTTATGAATGGTTTCTGTTTCATAACTTCAGCACTAGACATGACAATAACAAGTGTTCCAAACATTCACTGGTCTGTTATATCCCTCTTTTATCTTCCTTTCATCAACTAATTCATTCTCCTTATTGTTTAAACAAAACCAGGTTATTCTCATCTTTAAACAAAATAAATACAAAAATAAAATAAAGGGATCCCCATCTTGATAAAGCTATTATTTTGCTATCATTCTAGTTTTTGTTTTCCCCATAAATCCCCTGGTAGCTCTGTACATTCAACTTTCTGTATGTTGAAGTAGCAAGAACCATTTTGACATTCCATAAGAAACCAGCATTTGTCATCTTTTCTAGACAATGACTGTGAAATTTGGACTTGGTTATCATTCCATTTTCAATTAGTAAAATATAAATTGGACATCACTAGCCACTGAACACATTGTTTATTTTGCATTGAGACACTTAGAAATATATGAGTGTTTTATTTTTGTTGTATTGTTTTGTAAACTGAAATTATTCCTTTTTCTGTTTAAAACTATATAACATAATTCTATTATAGTGTTGCTCAATATGCAAATTATATTTCTGTACAAAGTATTGTTTCAATTTTTAGATGGCTATCACTCTATACAAAACATTTTGGAACTATTTCTGTCCTTGTTATTAGTATTTCCACACCTTCTACTCTTACTTCATGTCAAGGACATTATTTTACAGGAGAATGATGCCCTAAAGCTGATTATTTAAAACATCAATAAACAAATCAAATCATGGAAACTTTAAGTGAAGCCCTTAATAGTTTTGGAACAACTCAATGGTTTTCAAACTGAACTACTTGCCATTTTTGGAGGCCTCCATGCCTTTTAAAGCACACACATCTTCCTTTCATTTTCTAGTCCACTCCTCAGTTTTCTACACGGAATGCCCTAACTTTGGTTCCCATAATTGTTGATGTCATTTTAATAGTTTGCACCCTCATCTTTCTTACTGATATTATCTGTCAAGATGAAATCACACTAGGAGCTCTGATTCCTTCGTTGGTGATCAGAAAACCCATTTTAACGAATTTCAGAGCCAGGCATGTTGGCATATACCCTTAATCCCAGCCCTCAGGATGCAGAAGCAGGCAGATCCTTGTGTGATTGAGGCCAGCCTGGTTTACACAGCAATTTCCAGGAGACCCTGCTTCATACAAACAGCAATAAAAAAGCAAACACATAAGCATTCTGTTTTAATCAGGTGTGGCTCATGACACTACTACAATTTTTGTAAGTATAGTACTTTTTTCAAAAGAATTGTTATCTTTCCAGCCCAATTTAAGGGGAATTGCCTGCTTGATTTTCCTCATACCTGGTTTTATACTTCAGTTATAATACCATAAAATAATATCTACTTATATTTGAATACTTAATTTTATTAATATATTATGCTCTCCCTGTCCCTGACACTAGTATCCTTTCCCAGTTGCTCTTTGATTTCATGTCATACACAAACACATGCATGAATGCTTGTGTGTGTTTATTGTCCACATATAAAATCTAGGATGCCTGTGTGCATCCTGATTTGAGGCTCACTCCTCTTCATTCATCTGTTGATAGACCTCTATCTGAATCCCATACCTTGAGTATTGTCCCTTGTGCTCAAATAAACACAAGTGTGCAGGTACCACTGTGATATGTTGACTTAGAGTCTTTCAGGTATATACTGAGATGTAATACAGATAGATTATATAGCTGTTCTATATTAATTTTTTTGAGAAACTCCATATTGGTTTCCATGATGTCTAGACTAATTTATAATGCCCATAATCTTTAAAAATAATGCACTATGTAATTCTTTCGCTGTTAGACTTGGCAGAAGACTTCTTCTTTCTCCACTTTTCATGATCTTGACAACCAGCAATCTATTGCATAATACCCACAAGTGGACTTAGTGTTAAGTAATTTCTAGAACTTACATGACTCCTGGTCTAATACTTTTCAACCTGACTCTATCATTGTGTTTTACCTAGCTAACTCCAACTCACACGCCATTGTTTAGATAGTATCTTCTCTCTTTTTTTTTTAAGGTGAAATCTCTTTATTGTACAAACACCACATTAGTCAAATCCTGAGTGGGCAGTAACATTCTTGGAATTTCCCAATGCCTTTGTAAAAGCAGTGCTTCCTTTTCAATTCCTGCAACAGGTTCATAAGCAGAGTCTTACAGTCACTGTGTGAAGACCACTAACTCCAAATGCAAGGAGTGATGATTTGTCTGTTTACTTCTCTTAATGCATTGGCAGTGATCTTGATCATTTCTAGTTTGATAAATTTAACCTCTGCATTCTGAAACAGGTGATGATTATCTCTAAGTACATTAGTTTAACAACAGAATACAGGTACATAAAATGATTTCTTGGGAGTTTGTCAAACAAGCCTTTCCCTTGTTTGGGAAGAGCCACTGACAGACGTAAGAAGTTGTCCCTTCAGAAGTCAGAAGTTACCCAACTGTGAATGGAGATACTGCTCAGTTGATCTTGCAGCACTTGTTGATCTTGCAGAGAACCTTAATTCTAGTCCCAGCACCAGTATGGTACCTGAAGACCCCAGTTCCAGGGGACCCAGTGTTCTCTTCTAGCTTCCCCTGGAACTATGCAGGTGCATGTTGCATATCCATGCATGCAGGCAAGCACTTATACATGTAAAATAAAAATACATTTTTTAAAATAAAACAATTGTCAGAACTCTACTATCTGGACCCCTAAAAACAAAGACTGGAATAGAAAGGGAACTATTCCTGTAATCATCTCAGATCATATCAGTCTAAAAATCTCATAAGAAGCTGAATCTAGTATGGATTCGCTAGATATCATTTTCAAAAAAACAGCTTCATCTGACTCTCAGTGGTTTAGAATTAACAGTGAGAGACACTCTCAAATCAAATATTACTGTAAGTTAACTTCAACTTTTAAATGCAAATTGAATTCATTTAATTTAGCTTATATTCTACTAGACTCTCTGTGAGCACATATGTATCATATAATTAAATGAGCACCTACCGCATAGTAGACACTCAATACTTGTTTATTAAAGGAGAAATAAGAAGAATTAATCAGTAGAAGGAGACTGTGAAATGAAGCAGGGAGGAGAAGAAAGATTAAACACCATGAATAGGACTCATATACGAAGGTGATGTGAAAGGAAAAATGTGATTTCCAATATGGTCATTATAAAAGCATGAGGAGGTAGAGAGCAGTTCTGAAATTTTTATAGAGCACATGTACTGAAAGAATATGACTTAACACTTCACCAATTTTCTGTGCAAATCATATAGTTATTACAATCATGTAATTATTGGAAAAGGTCAGGATAATTTAGTAAAAATCTATAATGACTAATAGAGAGACTCAATAGAAATTAAATAATTCTTCATTTTAATGTATTTGTCAATAAAATTCTTATGGATGAAGAAATACATCATTTATATACTTCTCATATTCTAACTTTTGATTTCACTTAAAATATATTAAATGCAATGCCATTAAATTTCTGTTAATGATATAAACATACCCAAATTTATAGTTCCAAAATAGTTATGTTCATAATTTTACATATAGATAAACATAATACACATATGTCAATTAATTTAATAATTTGGTCTGATGAATACAGTTTAAAATTTATTTCACTTATGTTTCTCATGAATCTCTATGTAAACTGGTGATTAATATACAGAGGAATTTTAAAAATAAGGAAAGCAGAACTGTAGATGGAATCTGAGTGGTGTGCAGAAACACTGATCAAGCATTGTCCTCACATTGAAGGAAATCATCTACATGATTTATATACTGAAATATATTATTTAGGTGTCTCAAAACTATCATACCTACTATGTTATTTTTTAGAAGTATCAACATTTTTCGTTTTGGCTACAATAAGAGAATGACATTTTGATTCTAGTAGGTGAAAGTGGGTGGTTTTAGCAGCAATAAAATCTTACTTTATGGCCTATTTTGTTTCACAATATTATTTTATGACTTGAATTCCTCTTGGCATTTTGTAAGTAACAGTGAATAAAACCATGTTAACTTTGATTTCTATTGGAAAATTCCAATGCTTGAAATTATTGATATAGGATTTTGAAGCTCAGGGTCCCTCTTAACAGGAAAACTATAATCTATCTCTTTCGCAGTGCTCCACTTATGATCCAAGTTAGTAATAATCGAATTAATAACTAACACAATATTATTTAAATATTACCTACACATATTTTGGGCAAAATATTCGTAGAATGCAAGTAACTTTCTTTGGTGTTATTATATTGAATTGATGTTCATAGTTGATAGGTGAACAGGTTACCAGAATTATCTGAGGTTAATTTGGATGTATGATTATTATAAATAACTATTCATTATACGACTACAGTTTTCTTTCTCACTATTCTTGAGTCTCAGAAATATCCAACATCTCTCCTAATAAGTACTAGTTGACAGTTATGATTTAGTCAGCTGTAAATTGTTTATATTATCCTGCATGTCACCCATATATAGGAGGCAGATAGTAACTACTCATTAGTAATTTCTAACTAGTACGTATAGTAAACAGATAATAATCATTACTAATAGTGATGACTATAATTTCTTATATTGTTATATCCTGCTCCACATTTCCCAGTGTGAGAATGTGCTCATTTTGTACAATTTACCTATATGATTTCAAAGTGTAATTATGGTCTTTAAATGCTGCTGGAGTCTCTAGCAATGACCATCAGACAAAAGGTAATGAAATATCGTTTTGACATTTGTACAAGCAATCACTTTGTGCACAGAGTAGAAGAGTTCATTTTTACGTCTTGCAAGAACTTAGGATATGAAAGTTGCTTCTCAAATTCAAGATGATAAGGTCTACAGAGAAGAACCTGGGTTTTCTAGCCAGCTATGTGGACACTGATTCCTGAGAGTTCATCCTCAGGGAACAAAGCCTGATGGTAGAAGTCAGAATCAAAACATGCAAGACAGGAAGGGAAAAGTGTCAGTTCTTTATTTTTTGTTTTTAAAAATAATAATTTTTATTAATTCTTTGAGAATTTCATGCAGTATAATTTGTTCATACTCAGACCCTTCTCCTATCTCCTCTCGGATCCATCATCACCTCCCTATTAACCATTCTTATTTCACATCCTCTATTATTATTTTAAGAACTGTCAAGTCTAATTTGTGTTCCTTAAATGCTGTTGGATGTGAGTTCATCCCTGGAGCCTGTTTATTTGTCCAGTATATCACATCCTTAAAGACAAATGACTTCCTCTTCAGTAGTTATTGGTTCTAATTTGTTCTTCAGCTCTAACTCAAGATTCTTACCTACCTCATTCTCCTCATGTTGGGCTTTTTATCTGACATGGATTTTCTTGCACTGGGTTTGTACATGCTGTCACAAAGGCAATGGGTCTGCATATACAACACCTCTGTTTTGTCCAGACAACATGGTTTCTTTGTATTTATCTACCTCCTCTGATGCTTACAATTTTTATGCTTCCTCTTCTGCAAGGATCCCTGGGCCTTGGATAAAGAAGGTGTGATACAGATATCTCTGACTTAGTTCTGATCACTCCTCAGTCACTTATTCTCTGTAGATACAATTGCTCACTCTAAAATGCAGCTCAGAGAATGTGCTGTTCTCTGAGTACTTGGATTAGCATGTCTTTCTCCAGGAACGCAGAATTAGAGACTATGTGTTCCTGCCTCACAGAGGAAGAAACCATCTATTTGGAGCAATCATTTTCTTTTTGAAGAATTATTTCTTAGAGAAAGATAAAACTAACTTACATATTAGTTTCTTGCCTCCATTGTAATATCTGGTTGGGTTGGAAGGACTGTAAGAAATGAAAAATGTACATACAGAAATTCTCATTTGGCTGCCTATACCTTGGAAATTACTGAGAAAATCTTTTGATTATAGTCTCCAACTATGAATTAGTTCCAGTTTTATTCATTTTTCAGAAATTTGGTAAAATGAATTAAAATAGACATCAAGTGATTCAAAAATTATTTATGTGATTTTAAAAGGAAAATTTAATACTCAAATACATTACTGTCAAAATATTTTTTGTTCAATGTTTATCAAAGTCTTAAATCTGCAGAGAAATATATGGCATGCCATCTGCCCTGTCCACTCCACTCCCAAACTTTTGTGCATAGGTCTTTTGCTCACAAAGCATTTCAAAGAATTAAGATTTCACTGAACTAACATTGAGAAACTTTATGAGAGGCATTATAAATACAGTTATTAAGGAAGGACTTAATGTGTATTTAAATTTTTGTGCACACTGGCTACTCAACAGTACATTTTGTGCTAACTCTATTCTTCAAATTTTATTCTGTTACCAAATTGGAAATATTTGTGTAATATATATATATATATATATAATATGAATTGGAAATTTCAGAAAGGCTCTTGGGCAGCTGAGTTCTAGAGAGTGTGAGTTGAATGAACAAAATAGTTTGAAGATTTTGAAGTCTGGGACTTACTAAAATTTACAAAAATCCAAAGCGTGTCATTTTGTATCCATCAGGAACTTACAAATACATTTTGGAAATGTTTTGATTAAAGTGGGCAGAAATAGGCAGAAAAGAATGTAAGACCAGGAGGAAGGCAGGAGGGAGAACGGAAAGAGGTGAGAAAGGGAAATAGAAAGAAGAGAGGGGGAAGGAGGCGGAGGGAAAGAGTTTCATTATTTTGTTCTGTTCACGAATATCACGTTGCTAGGAAATTGTAATGCGTATAGTACATGATTTTACAGAAAGTTATGAAGTGTCCAGATTATAAATTGAAAGACTAGAAAGACATTCCACATTAATGGGTACTAGCAGATATGAGATTGCTAACATGTCATCAGTTATACTGATCTAGGATGTTCCCTTCATCAAAATCCCTAAAGTCTTTCTTTCTAGAGTCATGTCCTAATGTTCTAGAATGTATGTTCTAAATTTTAAAATACTCTATGAATTAGGTAACAGAAAATGGTACATTTTATCAGAAGTTATTAATGCCTGTGACAGTTAATCGCAACAAGCATACTCCAGAGTACCGAGAAAAAAATCCTCATGAATGTAAACTTTTATTGCAACCAAAATCTAGGGAAAAGGAAAATAGATGCTAAATGCTGTCTTTTCAAACTGTTACTGGTTGTTAATGGCCCATCTGCACTGTATTCTACAAGCTGCTGAATGATTTCACAATCCGTTTCCCACTTCACTGTTTGTAACCCCAATAAGCATAATTTCAGATCTGTTACAACTAAAGTGTTTTGATGGATAAAAGTATATGAGAGAAGAGAGACAGAGAGAGAGGGGGGGACTATATATTATCCACTTCAAGAAAAGTCAACAAAGTACTATTGAAAATGCTAGCAGTTCCCATCTAGAATTCAACGTAAACTATGATACAGATGACTTTATTCACCTTCTATTTCATAAAACTCCTTAATTCCACAACTAAAAACTAAATAGGTTAGCAAAAGAATGCATAATATTGCATGGGGGCACAAAACACTCAAGTTTACATTGTCGCTCTAAATATCTATGTGCAAATATTCACTAGTTATTGGGTAGTCAGTAATCAGTTACAAGGACCAAGACTAGCCACAAAAAAATACTAAAAATTCCCATTATCAGTGCATAAAAAGTACTAACATCAATTGCTCATGAGTTAATACAATTTCAAAATTGCTATAAAATTTTTATTTTGTGAATATTTCCTGTATTAATAATATAATCAATGATTGTTCAAAATAAAGAGAAGTCAATGGTTCCTCTGCTATTTTCTGTTCCAATATTTTTGATTGCAGCTTGAGAGTGGCTCAGGGGTTAAGAAAACTGAAGACGTTTGCAGGAGTTCAGATCCCAGCATCCACAGGGTGGCAAACAATTATCTGTAGCTCCCTTTCCAGGGAACCTAGCACTCTCTTCTGACCTTGGTGAGCACTGTGTGACATGGGTGCACTTCCATACTTGAGGCAGAATACTCTTACATATAAAATAAAAATAGTTAAACATAATGTATTTTAAAATATTATGGATAATATTATGATTATCTTTTAAAGGTGGTTTGAGGTTACTATGGTGGGGCCATACCACTGTGTGCTAAGGGACGTGAGGCCATGTAAAAGGGTAATTTCAAAGGCTAATGTCTTCCTGGACTAAGTCTTTTGGGACAGGTTTATTTCACCCTTTCCATTTTCATTTTAGTTTGTGGGTTTCACTGGGAATGATTTCCCTACCAATGGTATGTCAGTTTAGTTGCAAGAGATTTAAAGCAGCTTCCCTTTACGCTTTGAAGGAGATTGATGCCAGCCCCGTGATTCAGAAGTAGAGAATGAATAATAGTTGCTATAAAACTCTGAGAGACAATTCTCTTCTGAAAGACAGAGCTCTACTTTAACTGTGGTTCTTGGGGGCATCAAACAGCAATGTTTCCAAATGCAAAATTACATATAATGACTGCTACCTCCATGATGGTCTTTCACTATTTCCCACAGCATCCTAATGCGGGGGCAGAAATAAATGATATGTATATGCTTACCAATTATATTGTGAGTGTTTATTATTGTTTTGCCAAATGTAGGTCTTCTTGCATGGACTAGTCTCCAAAGCCACCATTCCTAATAGTTAGTGATGGTCTTTCATTAATTTCCTCTCAATTCTCAAACCATTAATTACTCTAAAGTTGGATCTGGCTATTTAAACACCTTTCCCGCTGGCGTTGTCTCACCTGTCAGTAGATGGTATGGAGAACCAGGACATGAAGAAGCCTTACTTTTGGGTGCTGATGTTTTCCTTGCCACAAGTGCAGCCCATAAGACGACATTAGAAGCCACCACTACAATGTGGGCAGTTGTCTAGGCCAGGCTCTGCAGTACACCTACCTATCCAGTGTCCTTGGATTCTCAAGCTTTTGCATCCCTACTTGTGATAGACATTCATTCCAGAAAAGGGTCTTTGCAGCACAGATGTCTAAATTTGCGTCCTTCAACACAGTCTGGCTCAATGCATGAGAATTAATGCATTCTAATTAAAGTGCATTGTTTTTCAACAGATATAGACTACAATTTCAGTCTATTATTCTTCTTTATAAAATATATTGAGCTGTTGTACATTTAATATAACAGTTCTTAATTAAATTTAGAGACTTTCCCACATCTATGCCCCCACCACATTGAATCTTTTGTACTGACTGCTCCATACATATTTTCTGTCCAGTCAAGCATTTGTATTTGTACCCAGATGTCCTTTGGTGCAAATTCACCCACTGAAGTTTAGTCAGCCTATCAAGAGATTGTAAGTAAGGTCTACTCTACCTCACCCAGTAGTAATTAGTCTCCAAATGTTTCCAGACTAGGGCTGATCCACTGCCCATTTCCCTTGCTCCACTCCAGGCCCTTGTCTGAATGAGTTGGCATAGGTCCTGTGCTGAATTCCACCATTGTGAAAGCTCACATGTGCAAGCCTCCAGTGGTCTGAAAACCTTGCCTTCCCTATGTTCATGAACAAACCTGATTTTTATCATCTTTCCATCCCCTCTTCTAAAATGGTTCCTAAGCTGTGGGTGGGTGAGGTTTAATATAGGAGTCCTGTCAGAGGGCACACACTCTTCATCTCCTATTCTTTAAAACTTGGCCAGTTGTGACCTTCTGTGTGCATCATACTCTGTTGTATAAGGAAATTTCACTGGTGGGATGTGCTTGTTTGCTCTATAACCCTAACATGCATTCTGTTATCTTCCATGAGCCTTAGAGAAGTTCAACAGTAGATATGTCAGCTTGGTCTGGGCATCTCTCAGACATTTATCCTCTATGTGGAACCATTTGTAGGATTCTATATTAGCCTCCATCAGGTACAAAAAGAAGCTTCTATGATGACTGATGTATGGTAAACTTGTCTGTAAATATAGGATCCAAATTTAGTGTATGGTAAGAAGTTTCATTTTTTTCTAGAAATCTGAGATAGAAGTTTCTCTAGGATCTATGACCCCACTAGCATTGTGTATTTGACTGTGTTTACAGTTCAAGCCATTTGACTGTGTTTACAGTTCAAGCCATGAGTTTACTCCCATTGAGGACTTTAAGTTAAATTGAACAGCTATTGATTACCCTCCAGATAATAGTGCCAGTACTATTCCAACAGAGGTAGTGTGCTAAGGCAGTCATTGTGGTTATTAGGCCTTAGGGCTGGGTTGGACTATTGATTGAGTTTTTTCCTTTAGCAGTTTGCATACAATCCTCTATAACTATCCAACCTAAACTTCAGGTAGAAGGCTTTTAGGACAGTTCCTGCTCCATTGCTCCAAATCCTATATCTGAAGCATGTTCTATCTTCAGCAGTAGAGTCTTATCTTACAGTTTGGGGAGCTCAGGCAATAGACTGTGTTGTTGGGAGGGAGGGTCTCTTGAACTACTCTGATCAACCACTAGAAGGGAGGTCCCTCATGACTGTTACTATGTTCCATGTCATGCACCTCCCCAGGTGTGTGTCTGTGTCTGTGTGTGTCTGTGTGTGTATACACTAATATTCAGACACCTCATGTGAATTTCTCAGGAAGTTCTGGATGTAACATATTTCCCTCTGGGTTCCCTAACAACCCAAGATCCATCATCACTTTTCTTTCTGCCCGCACTCGATCTCTTTCCTCCCTTCCCAGTCCAGCACCCCTTATCCCTCCCCTTCACACAAGAACACCTGTCTCATGCCATATCCCTTTTCCTGAGTTCCCTCCTCCCTCACCATGACCCCCTGCATGTCCCTCCCTCCTCCATTCCCAGGTGAACACTCCTACGTGCCCCACCTCCCCTTGGTCACATCTGTCTGCACTATCCCTCTTTTTGATTATTTATTTTCCTTTCCATTTCTTGGCTCCCGCTGTTACATTAGGATACAAACACATAAGCAGAATCAGTGCCACGATCTTCAAATGAGGAAGAATATACACAGCTTGCTTTTCTGAGTTTCTGTTACTTCACTTAGTATAATAGTCTCTAGTTCCATCCATTTACATCCAAATTTCATCTTACTGCTGAGTAGAACTGCTTGTGTAAGTGTATCACATTTTCATTATCCATTCCTCTGTTGAGGGACATTTATGTTGTTTTCCATTTCTTACAAACACGGATGTCCAAGTATCTCTACAGTAACATGAGTCCTTTGGGTATATGCCAAGCAGTGGTCTAACTGGATCATATGTTAGATTCATTTTTAGTTTTTTGAGTGGTCGCCACATTGCTTTCCATAATGGTTGCAGGAATTTGCATTCCCAATATTTTGTGTCTTTTGTTCTCTTGATCTTAGCCAGTCTCATTGAGTGAAGATAGACTTGAACAGAGTGTTCTCACACGAAGAAGCACCTAAAAAGTACTCAAAATCCTTAAAATTAGAGAAATGCAGATAAAAACCACTTTATGATTCCATCAATCTATTATTCTTATATATCATTTAACTTATTTCTTTTTGCCACTATAAATAATATAATATTAACTTCTAACTGAAATTCCAGAAAACTTGATTCTCTTTCATGTGAACTTGCCAGCTTCTCTAATTTAAGGACCTAATTCCCTTAAAAAAATTATTTCTTTTAATGAAACTGTTGTGGTTTGAATGAGAAATATCCTCCATAGGCTCATATGTTTGGGCCCTTGGATTCTAGTTGATGGTGTTGTTGCTTCAGGTTATAGAGTTTGTAGAATGTGGAGGCTTGCTAGGTAGAATGTCTCTGGGGGCAGGCTTCTACCCCAGCTCCCTCATCACACTTCCAGTTAGGTTTGTTTTTAGTGTGCTTTTGGTTCAGGTTGCCTGCTGCCATGCCTTTCTGGACCGACATTAGGGACTTTCCCTGTGGAACATTCATTAACAATAAGTCCCTTTTTCTGTAACTTGCTTTTGGTCATGGTATTTTATAATAGCAACAGAAAAGTACACGATAAAGTATTTTATTATCTTTATTTCTCTTTAAATCCCTGAATAATATCCCAGTCAGACAGTCATCGGTCAACCCTGTTGCCAGAGTTAATAGTCCCTTTTATTAAATTTTATTAATATTTCCCACATTAATTTTTACATGGTTTCTGCATCCCATACGGATCTAACCAATTCCAAGGTTTGACAAACACTGATGTTTGGTTTATTAGTCTGTGAGGGAAGTCCTCTATGACAGAAGTGTGATCCTGAGAGACTGTGTGGTATCAGAGGGCACTGGGTGGAATTTCTTCCTTTTCAGCTTGCTCATGTTCTGGGCTTCCTGGAACTTGGTTTCTTCTCATAGGTGAGAAGCTGTCAAAGTGCTAAACAAAACAAAGCTGCACATACATTTTGCTTTGTTTTACTTTGTTTTGTTCTGCAGATTTTGTTTTTTGCATTGATTTGGGGATTTCTTGTTGTTACCATTTTTGTTTGTTTGTTTTTGAGATAGGGTCTTCCTATTGCCCCTGCCAGACTGGAACTTAATATTTAGACCAGACTGACACAGATCACACAAAGTTCATCCTGACTCTTCGTCCAGATTAACGAGATTAAAGGAAGATGACATCATGTCCTCCTAACATGTATTTTGAAAAATTTAATGAGAAAAATTTGGGTTATATTATTTTCTTTTTTATTAAGAATATTGTGGAAACAAAAGAGAAAGTATAAGTAATGGCTTTAGTAATTATGCATGATACAATATTCAGACAACACAGATAAATGAATTATGATAAATTGTATATCATTAGAGCAATTCAAACAGGTACTGAAACATAGACAAGAACAGTTTGCAATTAGAAGTAAAGGCAAAAAGTAGGAAATAAATCTATTGTTTTCAGTTTTCAAAGAGAAAATGTGTTATGTAATGTAAGACTCACTTTCATCTTTTACATTTTTCTGTGCATTGTCTAAGAAATGAAATAGCTTGTTTTGATTTATTTTGTTCAGGTAGGGCCTTATGTACCCCAAGCTATGTACCTCAAATTCACTATGTATGTAAGCAGGGCTGTGAGTTCCTGACCTCGTTACCTCTGCCCAAAATGGGACTATATATAATAATCTGTCAGAGCATCAACCCTTGAGCATCATTTTTTAATATAGTAACTTCTTTTGGCTTTCTAAATTCAGTAATTAAACAGGCTTGATATTTCTTTTCATCACATGATCTCAAACTAATTCACTTCCCTCTGCACATACATCATATGAACTCGTATATTTTTCAACCTCAGCTAATGTACCATTCTGACTCTGCATTATGGCCTTGCTTTCCTTTCAGCCTTTCAGATTTCATTAATTCTCCTTTGCATCCAATGTTTCAAATTAGTCCATAAGATAATCAAATTTGCTGATATCATGTGAAAATGGCCTGCTGCTTTTCAACTTTAAAATCCCTGATGTCTGCCTATTCTTTGGGAAATGAAAATTAAATTCTTTAATTTGCATTTAAGCAAAAACTACAACAATGTTTTAGATAGCTTTAGCTGTCAACTTTACACACAGGGTGAAGGGAGCCCCAGTTGGGTCACTGTCTCCATTGGACGGGCATGTGGCCATGTCTGGGCAATATTTTCTTGATTGTTGAGTGATGTGGGAGTGCCCAGACCACTGTGGGAGGTGACAGGCCTGGGAAGTTTGTCCTATATGGTATAAGAAAACAAGCTGAGCATGGACCAGGGGAGAAATCCAGTAAACAGCTTTTCTCCATGGCCGTGCTTCAACTTCTGCCTCCAGGTTCCTGTCCTGAGTTCCTACTTTGGGGGCACAAGTCTGCCTCCAGGTTCCTTCCTGAGTTCCTACTTTGGGCATATAAGTGATGAACTGTGACCCGGGAGGGAGATGTAAGTCCAATAAACTCTTTCCTTCTGAAACTGGTTTTGTTCAGTGTTTTGTCACAGCAAAGGAAAAGTAAACTGGATCAAGCAATAAAACAGAAATTAACTAACATTTGTTTTTATCTTGAGTCAGAAACTATTCCAAATACCATGCATACATTAACCATTTTTCTCTCAAAGCAATCTTTTGCTTAATGCAATTTATATAGTTGATTAATAAATAAAAATTGACACAAGCAGAGTAGATAACGTGTTGATTGTTATATGATCATGGTGGCTATTCTCTGAATTCGGACCCAGGCCAGCCCCGGAACTGACCATCTTAGTCTGAGTTCCTTACCATATTTTAACTCATCATAATTGTTTGTGGCACAAAATGCCACTCTCTCTTAGTCATTCCCCACTTACCACATTGGTATTTTAAACACTCTCCTAATGTGCCAAATTTCTTTTCTTTCTCGCTTTCCCACCTGCTGCTTCATTTTCCTTGTATGTTTTCTCTCCCACTATCCACCTGGTTATTTTTATTCACCCTGGAGGACTAAACTTAAATGTCACTCCTCTAGAAAAGTTACAAGTTACACGGTCCAATCTAAAAATGTTCTACATAGTATTCTTCTTCACAACCCATATTTTTTGCTACTATGATAAAAGCCTGCATTTTTCTGCTTGATAATGTCTCTTTCCTTAAGAATAGATTAAAGAAAAAAAATGATCAGATCTACTTTGCTCATCCAAGTACTTCTAGTGTGAAACAACAGATAGTTTGTAGATGACTGAGCAAGTGAAATGCAGAGACAGATTTCTTGCTTCCATGCTAAAGGGCTTCTTCTATTTGAACTAGCTTTATTTCTGAATACACAATCCTTTTTCTTAGTGATGCATGCAAAAAATTTAACACTGTTGCATAAAGTGAAGAATAAAATTATGATGGTAGCAATCTGTCTTGTTATGATTTATTTTATTTCTATCATTTTGTGGGTACAAGAAAAGAAAACAAGATGTTAAGACTTTGAATTTAATCCTATTTGAATTTTGAGCACATGATTAAAATGAAATAAAATATTAGAATGCAATCTGAAATAAGGAACACTAAAATTACTCTTAGGGTTGAAATGTGAGTGTTACACAAGATAGGCTGGTGTTTCAATCATGTTGTGAAGCTGTAGCAGTAGTAGTAGATAGGTAAATACATGAGAAATAAGAAAGTCAGAGAGTGAAGCAATCTAAATGACACTGGAGCTCTTTTTGATGTTGAACTTGACATAGGCTTTTGGGGTGTAAAGGAAAGGTTACTGGGGATGAGACATTCATTGAATTCAGAGCTCAGCAGATGTGAGAAAGAGAGTCTATGTTGAATTTACAGATTTTGAGGAATACAAGCGATTTGAGATTTTGAAAAACTTTGATTGTGAAGTTTTTTTTTCCTTCAAATAATCTAAAATGATCTAAAAGTTGAACCAGATAAGTAATTTATCAGGCTCAGCCTTCAGATTCCATAAGAAGGAAATGCTGTCCTGATTTTTCAAGTTTTTACCACAAACTTGGATGAGAAATAGTCTTTGAATTTCATATAAATTTATTTATGGCAAAACGATGTCATCTTAGAGATGCCAAGAATAAAAGAGTTCTGGAAATCTGAATTGTAGGCTTCTGAAGAGAAGGGACCGAATCATGAGGTAGAAAATTGTGAAGATAAAAATTCAGCAAATAAATTTACCTCTTATTGGATAGGGAAAGAGTTCATTTTTGTTTTTGTTTTCTCTAGGAAAATGCCAAGTAGAAGAAGAAATTCCACCTTGACGTAGTTCTGTGTTTTCAAAGCTTTTTCCATTCTAGTATGAAGTGGTCCAATAGCAGAATGTGAAGACGTTCTGGTCACTGTGGTGTAGGAATTGCTGCTCCTCATGAATACAAACATCAAAGCAACTGTCGTGTTCATGCCTGTGCCTATGCTTTGAAAATGGATGAGCGAAATGTGAAGACAGATGATCCAGAATGAATCAGGTCCATGCTCTCTGATGTCTGATTGGGATTTTCCATGTCTGAATAGTGGCACAGTTTCTCTGGACTTTCTTATTGTCCAGTGTGAAATTTGAATTTCTCTAGATTAGTAAAGGGTTTGAAAAATGTGATTTTTCAGTAGTTCACTTTGAGTTATGAAACAGTTTTAAAAGGAGTTTTCTTTTAAAATAGCTAATTTTATTCAGCTTAAACAATAAAGTCTGATTTTTAATCACATACTAAGGTTATATATATGAAATCCATGGAAAATAGATCATTCTCTTCACCTTTTTCTCTGTATCTAATATCTGGGTCATCTGTCATACCATATCAAACCTTAGAAAGAAAATGATGCATTGGATTGATTCCACTTTGGATTGCTTATGGTCAATGCCAGCTTCTTCAAATTGTTCTTCAGCATCCCAGAGAAGAAAGATGTAACCCAGCTGTTCACTGTGATGGGCTTGTTCTAAGACAATCACTGTTGTCTGTTCACTGTTGCAGAAAATTCACTGTGTTTGCAAATTGCTGAGAATTTTCTTCTCTAATTTCCTCACAAATATTAAGTGAGATATGTTGATAGTTCAGCCAATCAAATGATTTTTAAATTACTTAAGATATGCAAAATGAAAGTATATTATTTCTAAATGAAAGGGTACTGAGCAAGAATTATTCTAAGGATTTCCCGGAAATCCTTTCAAAAAACTTACATTATCAAAATTTCTCTACTGAAACCTATAGTGATAATGTCTGAAACCAGATGCAGAAGTTCGACAATTTTACATGTTTTCAACTATGACATACATATTAACACCTGTCACATTGTATATTTTTATAATATATTTATTTAAATTTTAAAAATAAACATGTTTAGCTTACACATTGGTTTAATAGAGAAATATTTCTGCATCATCTATTTATAGTAAGACCAAGTTTAAAGAAAAAATTGAAATTCAGAACAAAATAATAATTTAGACTTTTTCCCAGAATAAAACAGAAAAAGGGAGATATGGAAAAATGCTTATTAAAGGAAACTAAGTTCCACCAGGATAGGAGAAAAATGTCATTGCACAATAGAGTGACTATTGATAACCAGCGTGCACAGTGTACTACAAGGGCTTTGAAAGTGTTCAGAGAGTGAAACAATAAATGTTTGAGAATTTAGATATGCAATTCTATAATTCTAAAATTCCATATATTTTGAAACATCAATATATCCTATTAGTATATTCTTGTTTTTTTATGTAACAACTGAAAATCAATTTAAATTGAGAGAACTCAAAAAGTTATTTAATAACTAAAATAGAGCTTATCATCTATTTCCCCAAAGTTATTTGTAGAATGAATACTTATGTCTAAAATTCTTGTGTAAATTAGACATAAGATCTTAAGTAAGCCACATATTTTCCTGGCAAGGCAAGACAGATTATTGTGATAAGATCATCGATTTTGAAACATATACTCTATTTATCCAAATGCTGGAAAATACATTTGTCTTGAATAAAGAATGCACACATTTAAATGATCTACCTCATGTCTCTATTAATAAAAATTGGAATTTCAGCCAAAATAACTTGTGAATTCTTTTCACTATTCAATCCTTTTCTAAGTTTCAGTTATTTTGGAACTCAAATTCAAAGTTGAAAGCACATAACATAGAAAATGTGAGCATTTTGTGATTTGCCCCTTTGTAGCATCAGAGAGCTACTACTATTTTGAAGGTCGTTATTTGAAATGCATACCTAAGACCACATGGTTCCACTTTAAAGGACCATAGTACCTAATGATTACATTTCAAGATAATAATTACTTTCGGATTTTATGCATTGTAGCACATGAAGGCATAAGGACATTTGTTTAGCATGTTGTTTTAACATATGTTCTTTCACCAGTTCATTTAATCCTGTACCACTGCAGTAACCTTGGCTACATAGCACTTAGTACTTCTATCCTGCCAGATTGTTGAGGTACTGAACATTTAAAGAAGGAAATATCACATCCTCATATTAACAGACAAGTGTATATCTCATCTTTCATAAAGGAAGCGTATTATTGCAACAGATGGAGACTATTACTGGTCCAACCTAGGGGAGTAAGTGTCTATGAGACACTGACTCCCAAAAATGGACAAGGAGCAGTTCAGGGTTGTTACAGATAAGAGAGAGGGTCTAAATCCCATCACCCTATATTATATGAAAGTAACAAAAATTCAATAAAGCATTTTTTAATATACAAAAGATTAGTTTAAATACAGTGCAATTGCTTTTATTAGCAAACACACTAAATGTTATTAAGAATAATAAAAGTAGTGGGAGTGAAATTGCTTGAGAAAGAAGGTACATGTGATGTAATCATCTTACATAAAAGTAAAAAAAAGTGGGGGCTAGAGTGGTGGCTCAGCAGTTAAGAGCACTGGGTGCACTTGCAGAGGATCCTGACTCCTTACCCAGCACCCGCCTGACAGTGATCAGGTATCTGTAACTCTAGCTCCTGGGTGTTTGTTCCCCTCTACTGAACTCTCTGAGAATTTTATGACATGACTGTACTTAACCTCATGCAAACAAAACACTCATAGATAAATAAATAAAACTTTTTATCTTTTATTTTTTTTGCAAATTTTATACAATACATCCCTATCATATTAAAAAATCTTCCCTATCTGCACCCCTATAGCTTTCCTCACCTGTTTTTATGCATTCTCTCATGAATATTAAGGCCTAACTAGTCAAATACGTGTTCCCAAAAGCCCACTGTGTGAGTCCATCCACTGGAGCCTGGTCTACATATGTAGTGTCACTGCCTTAAAGAAAAGTGATAAAGAAAAAGAATGGTACATATTTATTAAACTTGAGAAAGAACATTTCAAAAGAAAACTCCTAATACCACATAAAAATAGCAAGAAGAAGAAAAAAAGAGATGTCTTCAGTACCACAATAAAAAAAAAAAAAGATTTGACTTTCACTTAAAATGCCCAGTTTTAGAAAGTGTGCGATCTCCACCTACATGACAGAAAATCATGCCAGATAATTTGAAAATTCATATTTTTACTGAACTCAACAAGAGATGAGGTCTATGTCACAAAACTGAAGTTGTTAAAATTGAATGACTCACACAAAAAAATTAAAGACTTAGAGTACAGTTATGGTGATAAGCAATGTGATATCAGAGAGCAGAATATATTTATGGATTAATGGGATAGAACAGAATGTGCATAGAAAGTCTATGCCGTTGTACTTCACTTATTTTTATATGTCTAAAGATAATTTAATAGGAGAGGCAAGTCTTTTCAACAAATACTGCTAGAGGAATGGTGTGTCTATATGTATGTATATCTATATCTATCTATCTATCTATCTATCTATCTATCTATCTATCTATAGTGCACACCTTACCCAAAAAAGAAATTTGAAATAGATCAGAGACCACCAAGAGGGGGCTTCAGTCTTCTAGTGAAAAATATAAAAGAAGATCTCTATAGTCTTATACTGACAAAAATTCAGATACAAATTATGAGACCAGTTTATGAAAATGTAAAAATTAAAAGTCATTTGATTGTTTTTCACTATAGAAGACATTGTCAATACAACATTCATTCAAGTTATAAGTGAATAGAATATTTGAATGTCACATATTCATAATGCAACTTTTTTTTCCAGAGTGTATAACACTAAAAAATGAATAAAACAGGAATGAATAATACAACTAGATACTGGACAAATATTTGAACAAATTCTGTATTTAATAAAAGGTACAGCGTTTGTAAATAAACCCAATCATATTGTCTCAGTATCATTAATTTTTCGGGTATTACAGTTAAAATCACTGTTTGTTATTATCCCACAACTAAAATTGCTAAGATTAAAATAAATGATAGTATCAAATGTTGCACAGCAACCAGAATTTTTATACAATACAAACGGATGCAATCACTTTGGCAAACATTAAAAAGTCATCAATTTTACTTGAAGGCATTGTCTCAAGCATTGTGAAAATGTATGTTTATTTTTTTCCAAATTTGATACCCAAATTTTTCCAGAGCCTTAATTTATAATTGCCTCATGCTTAAACAGCCTAACTATTATTCATTTAAAATGTATATGCTGTAGTTTATACAGACAACAGAGTTCTATGCAGTATAAAAAGTAATAATATATAAATCATTATAGCTATATGAATAAGGTGAAAATGACTTATATTAAAGGTATGTGTTAAATCACTAATGAAATGATTACTTAAAATGAAACTATTAGATTCTGACAGGTTTCTAAGTCCTGCCTAAATGCTAACGACTGCAAGTAGAAATCACATAACATAATATAGGAGGTTGCTTGTCTCTGAGAATGTGAAATTGCCTGGATGTCTCTGAAAATGTAAAGATGCCTGTGATATGATTTATCTTGAAAAGGCACAGCTAAGAGTTGTGTTTCTGTTTTCTAAACAGGGTCTCATTGTAGCTCCATCTGCCCTGCAGATCACTGCATATGCCAGGCTGGCCTAGATATCACAGAGTTCTGACTGACTCTGTTTTTTGCATCCTGGAGTTAAAGGGAGATAGCCTCCATGACCAGTCCTGTGTCAGGTGTTTCTGAAGCTCAGGATGAATTGAATTCCAGATGATATAATGACTTAGGATTTGGGGTTGATGGAATACCTAATTGTGGTTGTAAATGCAAACATTTATGTTTTTCAAAATAAACATTATAAAAATTATAAACTTTAAAAAAGTTAATGCTCTTAAAACAAAATTTTCTCTAAAATCAGTTCAAAACTCACACAGGAGTACATTATTTTGTATAAGTAGTGAGTGAATTATGTAGAATACTCTGTTAGTTTGTAGAGTAAAAGAAATAATACCTTCATAAATGGGAACTTTTTAAACTTATTTGCTATTTATAATACTACAAAAAATAACTCAGATACTACCTTTACTGCAAAAAATGACAGTTGTAGTTGAGTTGGAACAGAATAGTTTGATCTTTACATTCTGTTAAGAAATGTACACTACATCAAAATATGAGTTGTTGACTAATATAAGAATATTTGTCAAAACAAAGGATAAATCACAAGCAGAAAAATGAAGAGAAGAAATGACATCAAAATGTAAGAAAGAAAAGGCGTCAGTGGAATAATTTGAAAGACCCTAAATTAAGTACATAATGTCATAAACTAAAGATTCAAAATTTTTAAAGAGGTGAGTTAACACAAAGCATCAATAAATACTAGCATACTTCTAAAAGCCATGTGTCTAAGTGAATTGTTACAAGATAGAATGCAGTTAAATACATTGGAAAAGGGGGATAATATAGTAGAAGTTGGAGTAGGGAACGGGAGAGTAAGACAGAGGAAAGATTATGGGGGAAGGATCAGGAACACTAAGAGACCTTAGAAAAGCCATTTGAAAATCTACCACCATAGAAGCTTCTTAAAGTATATACACATATATTGCAAAAACATTCTTTAAAGAGTTACCTTAAAGAATGGGAAGGTATTCAGATAGGGATAGGGGAGTGGATCTGACTGTGGATCAGAAAGTGGATCAGAAAGCTGGAATCATGCCTTTAATTCCATCACTCAGGAGGTAGAAGCAGGCAGATCTTTTCTGCAGTACACTGAGCAGAGTTCTGTTAGTGGATTTCCAATAGAACTAATGAAACTTGATGCTAATTTAACTTCTGCCTTTCATATTTCAAATTTGGAATATAATTCTCATGAATACCTTACAAATTTGAGATAAATCTTATACAAAATTCCTATCTGGATTCTATGACATCCTGAATGTAATATACAACTTATTCTCTAGAGACTGTGCTTCTGAGAATATAAATCTTCTCTGATACATATCATATATTTTCTCTGTAGGAAAATAAATGTACTCAAATATTAATATGCATATACATTTGGCCTATATTATTAGATACGACAGATGTATCAGTGCCAGAATTAATTATAGTACCTCTAACCTTGGTGAATGCTCTGAAAATATTTAACACTTCAACTGAAATAGAATATGTTGGTGACAGTTTGCTAGGCTTAGAACATTAAATTGAAATAAAATTTCCTGTCTCTAAAGATCTGCAGATTCTAAATCAGCACAATATATATACCTTTGTTTCTTTTTGTTTTCTGTAATTGATATTGTGCCAATTACAACTTAGAGTAAGCTGATTATAAGGCAATGTCTGAAAATAGTATGATAATAAGAGGGAAGAAATCAAACCCCTTTCAATTTTAACAGTGGTACACAGGGACCTGGGAGATAGAAGTCCACACTGCACTCAGCGGCATTCATTTCAAGTTGTATTTCTCATAGGTCTTTCACATACTTTTCCTGTTCCTTCTTCCTCCACAGGTAGAATTAAAGTGCTAATAAGAAATCAATTTCACTTGGATAATTGTAAAAACTGTAAAAGAGGAGGTGGAGAAATCCTTTATTTGGCAAAGTTTGTGGTTTATCAACTAGAAGATCCAACCCAAGGTTGGATCCTCAGAACAGAGGTAAAAATGCAAGTGTTGGTGGTTCCTGTTTGTAATGCCAGAGCTGAGAGGCAGAGACAGGAGGATTCTGGGTTTAATGACCTTAGTCTAACATATTTGTTGGGCATAATGTAAGGTGGGCCTAGCCTAAGGCCACCCGCTGGGAGGAATAGAGGAATGGCTCCTGTGGGTGTGGCGTTCTGCTCTGGCTAATTGTGAGACCAACACCTGGAAAGAACCTGCCTACCTGGGGACAAACCTACTATCGGCTGTATTTGAGATCCCACCCCATAAGGTCATTGGCCATCCAGACCTATAAGAGCTTGTGCACCTATTCAATAAACAAGTTCGCAGTGCCACTAGCTTGGGCTGCTTCCAGTCCAACTCCCGGAGTTTGTGGCTTGACTCTGCGTCTACTCAGCCCCAACCCCTCCGGGCCGGCCCCAAGTGGTGAGACACAATGGAAACGAACAAGACAACACATATTCAGTGAGATCCAGGCCTTTGAATGGCATCTACAAGTAGGTAGATGCCATTTCCAATATTGACTCTTGATGAATCCTCTGGCCACTATACACACATTTAGACACACGCACACACATATACACACACACTCGTACACATACATGAATGCACATGCACAAATACACACATGTATCAAAATACCAGAGCTAAATATATTTTGTGACATCTTGTTAATAAATCAGTACTTCACTTAATCTAAAATACTTACCTTTGACATATTTAAGTGTAAATATGACAGGAATCACTCCTGGCTGAAGACAGTTTCAAGTAAGCAAAGTAAGAAAGTAAGAAAAAGCAGCACCTAAGAAAGTACATGGGAAGAGATAAGAAAAATCATGACTGGAACTACTGAATTTGAAAGAAAGAAAATACCAAAACTTATTGAAAGGAAGAGCTCTTTCTTTAAAAACAAAACTGACAAAGATTTAGCCAAATTAACCTAAAGAAAGAGGGAGAGGACCCAAATTAACAAACAGATATATAAAAATGGAAACATTACAACAGACTCTAAAGCAATTTAGAAAACCTTAAAGACATACTTTAAATATCTGCATTCCACTAAATTAGACAATTTAAATGGATATGTACAGCTTAACCAAGTTAGAGCAAAATTAAGTAAATAATTTAAACAGACTCAAAACAACCAATGAAATAGATGCAGTAATTAAAAATCTCCCAATTAATACAAGCCCAGGGCCAGTTGGATACTATATTAAACTTTACAAAACATTCAAAGAAGAACTAACACCAAAACTCTACAAATTTTTCCTTAAATAATAAAATGAGGCTACACTCCCATTTTTTTTCCTATGAAGCCTTAATACCAAAGCCAGACAAAGACTGACCCAACAGAAAAGAAACGTGTAGGCCTATCATTCTGATCAACATAAATGCAAAAATTCTCAGTAACAAACACTTGCAAATTGAATGAAAAAAACCTGTCAAATAACTTATCTATGATGAGGAACTTGGCTTCATCCAAGAGATACAAAGATGGTCCAACACATGTAAATCAATAAATGTAATCCACCACATAACAGATTCAAGGACAGAAACAAAATGATCATCTCATTAGCTGCAGAGAAGGCCTTAAACAAATTCTGACATTCATTCATAATAAATGTGATTAGAATCTAGAGACACAGGGGACATAGTTCAAGAGAAGAGTGGCAATATACCACAAACCTACATCCAACATCTTGCTGTCTTTCACAGCTACATACTATCTTTACAATCTTAGATATGCATGGTTCAATTCGAATATCCAGAGAGGTCTAGAAACCAAGGGCCATGAAGGAGGATTATGGGAGGGGAAGAAGAATGTGATGATGTAAATGAGGAATAGGTAATAATAGATTAGGAAGAGTTAAAGAGATGAAGAACTGTAAAGTAGGGCAGAGTAGGAACTATGGTGAGCGATAACTAACACTAAACGCCTTGAGAAAAAGTCATAATGTAAACTACCACTACAAAAGTTAGTTAAATTATATATATACACATTGTAAAAAGAGATCAAACAGGTTACTTTATTACAGGGAGACAACATAGGCTGGCAACGTAAAAACCCAATTCCATGATCGGACTCCCTATTTTGTAGCTTTTGACCAGGAGTTCCGTCGATGCTCAGCAGTTCTGGCTATTGCCTGTGTTTGTTCTTGGATGCCCACCATAACAGAATGGTAAGACCCTGTTGCTAAAAATACTACATATATGAGCCATGGGAGTGGGGTGGAAACAAGGAGAAAACAAGCTGGTGCTGGCTTCAAAGCGTTGTCTCTACTGGCTAGCATTCATTGTGCTGGAAGGTGCTACGAATGGTACCCAAGGGAAACATTTGGTATGACATACCCAGGTGTGAATCCTGAGACATTCACACAAAGGCAAGACAAGACCACTGGCACAATGGTGACACAAGTAGCATAGGAGCGTCTACTTACTTTCTAATTGGAATCAAGATCCACTTCAGTGAATTAATCTTATACCTGACATTGATATCAGGCCTAGGAATACGAAGGTAGACAGCATGCAATTGATGGGAAAAAAAACCTTAAACAATTAATTGGCTAAACCTTAAACAATTATTGGCATTGTATTAAACTGATTTCTACTTAAAGATTGCTGTACTCATAGATTAATACATCTCTCAACTATCCATAAAAACATCCTTATACAGCATATGGTGATTAAGACAGAGAGCCCCAACTGGCCCACATGCAGAAAATAAGTGACTTTTGTTGTCTCTCACAGTTAGATGCTATCTTTAGAATCTTAGATATACATGGTTCAATTTGAAAATCCAGAGAGGTCTAGTAACCAAGGGCCGTGGAAGAGGATTATAGGAGGGGAAGCAGCTAGACGAAATCCCAGCATACACATAGGGAAGTGGCTAAGAAACTGAAAATCTATCTGAGGAACTATCGGCAATTGATGGCTCCCTGGATAGGAGATTTAGACACATTTAAGGATGAGAATCTCGGTAAGTTTACCAGCCTCCAGTGCATGAATATCAATAACAATGGGTATTTGGAGACACAAACCTGACTCTCTTTTTTTCTCTCTCTGAGTATATATATATATATATATATATATATATATATATATATATATGTGTGTGTGTGTGTGTATGATATGTTATATGATGATATACATATATACATGTTAGAATTCAGCAACTTGGAAGAGAGCTTAGAAAGCGGAGGTGTAAATATGGGATGGATATTAAATATTATCATAATATATTGTATGAGATTCAATAAAAACCTAATAAAAATAAAGTGATATTAATGTATTTCAAGTTTCATGTGTTCATTAATAATTATTTTTGGAGGTTGGCATGATAGTACACTCATTTACTACCAGCACTCAGGAGGATGAGGTAGGCAGATCTCTTTGAGTTTGAAATCAATCTGTTTAACATAGTGAGTTCCAGATTAGCAGGGGTGGGCAACAAAGAAACATCATCACAAAAGACCTAAAATACTTTTATTGTGACAAATGGAATGAAAGTCTACAATACATAGTATAAAGAAACACTTTGATTATTTTAGCTTGAGTACCTGCCAAAGATCTTCATTTCTTATAACTGGGTTAACAGAAATTATCTCCAAGTGTAATTAAGTGAAAACATAGCCTATGGTTCACATTTTACAGATTTATCTTCAATGCAGTAATTTCCTCCCACTCAAGACAAAATCACCAGCATTTGTGCTACATTTCCCTATGTGATCATTTTTAAAAGTTCTGTATTAACTCAGTCTTTTGCTGATTTTATTTTCTGAGTCATGATTTTCTTTTGTAGCTGCAGCATGCCTGATACTCATAGTATAGACCACCTATCTCTGCATGAACCAAGCCTAGAAGGAAGCCTTGTGACTTTTCAGTTCAACAACAGAATACTTTAAAACTGATAAATACTAAAATACTTTAAATGATCATTTTCTACCATTTTATGAATTATGGAATAATGCAATTAAGCATGGATACAAACTTTGAGACAGCAATAATGACAGCATGAATAAGTCCTCTGAAAATCTAAACTACACAAAATCCCAGGATAGATATAGGGAAGTGGGTAAGAAGTCGCAAACTGACCTAAGCTTTTGGTAACTGAAGGCTGCGGGAAGGGGGAAAAACAAAGTCTTATAGAGATAGTTCTCTTCAAGGGCCCATTGGAATGACACACAGACCCACACTGAAGGGCACATTTAGACACAAATCAGACTATATAGGCCATACTGTGTGTGTTTGTGTGTGTACATGTATACATTTGTCTATCTATCATCTATCTATCTATCTATCTATCTATCTATCTATCTATCTATTTGTCTCTCTATCAATCTATCCATCTATCCATCTATCTGAGAGTTAACTGGGTTTGGGGTACTGGGGGGAATAGCAGTGAGGGAAGAGGATCTAAACATTATCAAACTATATTGTACAAAAATCATAAAACCAGTAAAAGTTAAAACTGTGAAAAAACCTAGTATAATCTGTACTGATGGGTAATAGTATGTCAGTGTGAATTTTCTCACATGTTAAAAATATTTAATTTAGCCTGTAATATGTAGGAAATCAATCCTCCTATTCTTATACTAAAATTAAAAGCAATGTGTATATCAATTGATGGTGCCAAGTCACTCAGAAAGACAAGGCATTTATAATATGCTGGATAACATACAGTGACAGTAATCACTTGCATTATTTCTTAATTTCCTGGATTTGTAAGACACAAAATGTCTACATTGGTTACTGCAAAAGGACATGTGAGATAAAGATAACAACACAGTGATTCTGCAAAAGCCCCCTGGGCTATCCTGTCAGCAATGGCAGATTTCTGTGTACAATTTCCTCTTATGTGACCCAAGGACGATATCTTTTGTCCTCCTGCGCTCTCCAGCTGTAGAGCAGATGGAAAGAGCCTTGAACTTTCACATTCCACTGCAGAAATGTTGCAGTCACCTGGCATGAATTATTCACTAGAAATTGGATTAACTTTTGTAGAAAGCCATATGACAAGCTCCCGTATGCTGAGGCAGCATGATACTTAGGGGCACTAATCCCTTTAGTCAGTGGGAAGAAAAGAAAACCTTTTAAAACATTGAAATTGACCTTCCTCTAATAATGAAATTGGACATTATTGCAAGTGGAGTTAAATTTTCATAGAAGCTGATAATTATTTTAATGAATATTTTAATGTACTTTTGTTCATTTCATAAAATAATCATATTTACACTCTCCCTAAATCTGCATGCCTTTAATCCCCCACTGAATTTCATGCAAATCTGTCATTTATGTTAAGGCCTACCTAGTCAAGTGTTTGACCTAGATATCCTTCCTTGCAAGTTCATCCACAGGAGTCTGGTGAGCCTATTTAGTGTCACTCTTTTAAAGAAGATCAACTCTTCCTCAATCCATAGTAGTCAGTGACCAATTGTTCCTCTTCTAAGTTGAGTCCTGTCGCCCATTGCCCCAGTTCTACCTTTGATTTGTCTGATTTTGTCTGTATAGGTCTTGTGCATATGGCCAAGTTACATAGGCCTAAAAAGCTCTCTTTCCTTATGTTCATGCACTGACCCTAGCTCTGATAATCTTTCTGCCCTCTCTTACTCAGTGATCCCTGAGCCATGGAAGAGTAAGTTTTAATTAGATTATAAACCCTGTCAGTGAGAGGGAACTCATGACTGACACTGTAAACATAGCCAAAATGCTTCATTTTTCAATATATGGAGGCTATTAAAGACTTCCACAACTGTTCACACGCAGAGACTACGTGTTGAGAGATACCCACCCCTACAGTACATATCTAAATGCAATCTCTACACCTAAGGCTCACGGAGCACAGCAGTTCAGGGAGTAGAGACAATACTAATGCAGCATTCAAATCTCACCAACAAAGCTTCCACATGCAAGAGAGTATTATGCACACAGAGAACCACAACTGGTTAAGTGATAAAGAATAAAAGACTGCAGAGTGTGTTTCCTTAGGTAGAAGCTGAAAATGTTTTGATTTTTCCCTTTAAGCTGTATTTTCAATACGTTTGCTTAAAGATTGTATTTTCTAGCATTTTTTAAAATTTAGAATTATGTACTTTGTGTCTTGCCCCATTCTCTTATCTTGGGCTCCTCATGTTTTTCTTTAAGATATTAACATATAATTTTTTCTTTCTTTTTTAATTCTTAGATTCTCTGTGATATTATTAAATTCATTAAAATTCATATATTAATTTGTCACCTAAAATGTGAATACAATAGCGTCTACTACACACAGTACTGTTGTGAAGCTATAATTAATTATTTAGATGTGTGTAGGAAGATCTGATTATCATAGTAATATTTGAATCTTTTAAAAATTTTAATTATTTACTTTTACTTTATGTGTATGAGTATTAAAACCTTCATGTGCATAAGTGCACTCATGTTTTGCAGTGCCTGAAGAGGACAGAAGAGGCCATCATATCCCCTGGAACTAGAGTTACAGATAATAGTTATATGCAGTGTGGGTGCAGGGATTCGAATCTGAGTCTTCTTCATAATTATTTTGAATTTTGATTATGTCTTTGTTCTAACATTCAGCTCTTAATTTGTTTAATGTCCAAAACAAATATTGTCCTGATTTAATATGTACTGATTATATGAACATATATCTTTGAAATACATCTCCCATCAAGTGAGTTTAAAATCTTCTCCTACCTAGAAGAATTCTAAAAATGTACCTTTATGTGATGCACTCACTATAAATGAGCTGTTGACTACCTTTAGGAGCAAAAATGTTGTTTTGCATGAGTTCCATACTACTAACTCTGTAATAGTTTACAGACTATATCTCATTATATCCTTGGTTAACTCAAAAAGAATGCAGAGGTGTTGACTCTCAAAAAATAGCAAACCCCATAGTCAAATACACTATCAAAATATACGCATACGTATGTGTATGTGAATATTCTGTTTGCACAAGAAACATATAACCAGGCTTAAATATTATTTTTAGCAATTTCGTGTTTGAAGATCACAAAATGTCATTTGCATCTAAATGTTAATTTTTAAAGTAATTTGTGATATCTTTGAATATTATGTTTGCTTTGGCCAACTGCTCAGCTTTCTTTTTATTGCTTTTAAAAGCCTGTTTGGCATGTGTCCATATTAAAAGCTTGAGTTTTGTTCAAATATGCATTCACAGTTCCATGTGCTTATTTGACTTTTCTATAACATGAAAATATATGTTTTTATCCTCTTAAAATAAAACAGATTTTTATTTCCTATAGCTTATTACATTTTAGTTAAGTTGTCTTTTATTTTATTTATAACCATCAACCTAAATGATTTTTGTTTTTGAATTAATTTAAAATTTTTACCTTGGAATTATTTTTTTATCTAGCAAAAATTTAATTTTGCTGTAATTATAATTTAGAACATATGCTGTTAATAAGTCATTTCTTCTGATCTAACTGGTATAATTACAGGAAGTCACTAAAGTAATAATTTATAAGATTCCCATCTTTGAGGTAATCATACATGAAATTCATTTTACCTTAAAATACACAGAATATCTGAATTCATTTCAATAGTTTTGTAAGACTGTAACAAATAAGTATTTTGGGGTTTAATATTCAAACTGCTCTATTTCTCACCTTCAATCTGATCCTAGGAGAAAGAGGCAGACAAAAGGTACGGCCCTATTGTTACAGCCTGGCTTAGCTGTGCAGGGCTCCCTCACTCATCTTGCATTAAGGGAATTGCACAAATCAAGCATGATTGTGGTATGTTAGTCTTATAATTAGTACTTTCTAAGTCTATTCACAAGAGCCAACCACCCAGTGTTCTTGCTCACATCTGATCTACAAAGCAAGAAATTTGCATGTGGTAAATGGCAGCACTTTCCAAAAAGCAGTTAATCAGGAAAGGAAAAAGCCTCTTGGCATTTATTGTTCAAAGCACAAGAGAAAGGTAGTAATATGGCAGCAATTTTCAATTCCAAAAGAATTTCTTCACAGTTTAACACAGATTAATGTCCAAATGCCATTAAGTGTTTCTATACCATTCTGTTAAAAGATGAGAAGCTGTTATTATACAAACTGATGAAAGTTTTGTGCTGAAAATACAGGTCAGGTAACATTTTACGTTACAAAGAAGCAATCAGTGATTTAAAACTACTGCTTTGTTATGCTGCAGAAAATCAAAACTATTCTGAGAGCTAACTGGCCACTAAGTGAACCCTGACAGTTTACCAGGAGTCTCCTCTTCCTCTAGTCACCTGAGAACAAGTAGTCCCAGTGATGACTATAATCATTGTCAGGAGGATAAATGTTCATTTAGCAGCCTGAATAAGCAGTGTTTGTTTCAATAGCAGGAGCTGAAAAAGCAGAGAAATATCACTATCATTCGCCGAGCTATTGCCTATGAATAGGACCAATGGCATCAGTTTTCACAAAAGCAGCTCCCACAATGATTAGCTCATCGTTTTTTAAAACTAAAGTCGTAAAAGATGATTGCAGGAACACAGTGTGCAACTGGAAGAACAGATGAACCCTCTCTTCACAATAAATAACCAAAAGTGGAAGCTTGAATTCAAAATGGAAGCTGATTAATTTTCACTTTCCTAGTTTCTAGCTTTCAAGGGACTTTCATTTGTTTGATTTAGAATATTGTTTTTTTTTCTTCTTCTTCTTTCAGTATATTTTGTTGCTTCCTTCTTTTTTTTTTAACCTGACTTTTTTTCCCAATTCATTCTCCTATCCAAATGTCTAAATACTTCAAAATCTCTTGTCATTAATGGTTTTAAAGATAGGATTCATGGTAAAGTTGATTCCTGGGTGTAAATGTCTATTGCTTTTCTGAGCATTTGAAAAAGAGAAACAGATTAGAAAAAAAATAGAAGGAAGGAAAGAGGGAGAAGCAAAAGGCTCAGAAAATTATGACCATATGTTGACAAGCTGGCTGAGGGTAAAGGTCCATGCTACCACTGCCGAGGACCTAAATTTGATCCTGGGATCCCACAAAGTAGGAAAAGTCAATACACTCCTGTGAGTTGTCCTCTGACCCTCACATGTATGATGTGGCTCTCTCATACACAAATACACATACAGAGATGCACACACACACAAACGATTAATAAATGCCAAAAACTGACAGTCATTAGAAAAAGGCAGAAATAATACATTATCTTTGTTTTTTTTGTTTTGCTTGCTTGCTTGATTGATTAATTGTCTTTTTGAGACAGGGTGTCCCTGTAGCTCCAACTAGTCTGGAACTCTATGTAGACCAGGCTGACCTTGATCTCACAGAGATCTTCCTTACTCTGCCTCCCAAATGCTGGGATTAAAGGCATGCACCATTATGTTAAGTTTTGTGTGTTTTGAAGACAATAATACTGTCTTTAGTTTCATTTGTAAAACAAAAACTGTGAGAACTTAGCTATTGTTGCATTAAAGTATCTTGGATAGAAGGTTATCATATGGCCTCAGTGTAAGAAAGTTCTTCCAACCTCTGCCCAAATTTCACTGTGAAACCTAGTCATCAGAAAAACTCAGAACAAACTCATCTAAAAGTAGTGCTTTAGGATTCTTTTTCTATTTGATGATGCACCTCCTCACTGGGTCTTAAAGTCTTTCTGCCCTCACTTCTGCAATGATCCCTGGACAGTGGGTGAGTGAAAAACCAGACCCACACTCTCCCAGATTTATAATCTCCATGATATTGCCTCATCATATTTCTACAGTGATCATCATTTTTTCTTTAAGCCTAAGAGCAATGACAGGCCATTTACCCCATTCTTTAGGTATCTGAAGACTCCTATGTCACATAAAATTACAGTGGAATAAATTTGCATTACTGTTCTCTTAATATATTTTACCAGAATATTGGTGTGACTCTTAGAATGAATAAAAGCATCACTGTTTCCGGTTCTATAAATACTACCTAATTCAAAAGGCTACTGTGGAGTTTACATTCAAAGACACTTAAACCATGCAAGATGCACAGTAAGCATTTTTAAAACGTCCATCATATCTGAACCCATCAGAAATATTTATATGTATGAATGTGCTTCAGGCCTATGTTTATGTACTTCACTGTCAGACATTTGCTTAGAAACTTTTGTTGTATTATTGGACAATTCAAGTATGTTTGCAAGCACTTAACATAGACTGATATGCATTTATGTATTTGCATTCAAAGTCAGTTATTAAATATAGTTCAGTATTATAAAACACAGAAAATGTATGCTTTGAAGAAGACAAATGGTACTCGTTGCTTCTTTAAAAATATATAGTGCAACAAAATACAACTTTATCTTAACAAAGAAGTAGGGAAGAATATTTTCTAGAGAAGATACAATTTTGGCTTAATTTAATAGTATGATTTATAATCTTTCTCACTTGTGGATTTTCCTTCCGTTGTGGTATATTCCCTCATGTACACTGATTCTGTTTCTCTTATGGGATCTGATGTTATAACACATGATTAATTTTTAAGAAGAAATACCTTTCTATCATAGTATATTCAGGTTATCTTTCACAGTTCTTGAAATAAATCCAAAGAGTTTATTAAACTGAATGAACACTATATACAAATGTTTAATCTTTTAAAATCTGGATTTTATTTGAAAACATAGAAACCATGAGGAAGAGTATAAAAAAACAGTAGGAAAAAGAGCCATCTGTTCAGTCAACTAAGGAAGTGGTTCTCTGCCAGCTGCTGAGAAAAAACCTCTCATCACAGCGCACAGGTAGTAAGGGAGTAAAGAAAGGGCTAAATCAAAATTCACTATGGATAAATTAGTAGTTAGTTTTCTAGGTAACATTAAACTATGGGATGAGACTCATCAAAGTTCTTATAAAGGCAAGGCCAAAGCTGTGTTTAAGGAAGACTTGTTTTGTCATGAATGCCATTTCAAGACCCTCAGACCATGACTGGGAACAAGCGGACATAATGAGCTAATTGTGTTGTCACCGCTCTGCACATGACAAAAAATCTAAGGTATTCAGCATCTAGTTCAGACTTTGCTAGACACTGTGACACTTAAGTGCTTGCCGCCTCAACTTGCATGCTGGAACTCAAAAATTTACTGTATAAGAACAATTGAAAACATATGAGTAGCTTTGTATTAATTAAATTCTAAAATAACATCTGTTGTGGTGAAGCAGGCCTTCCATTCCAGCCCTAGGGAGGCAGAGGCAGGTGGATTGCTGTGAGATCGAAGCCACATAGTGAGTTCCAGGTGCACTGGAGGAATTAGGGAGACTCTGTCAACAACAACATAACAAACAAAACAAACAACAACAAAAAAGACCAAAAAGTAAAACAAAACTAAACTAAAATAGGGTCTTGTATCTTGTGTGTTTAGGAAGAGAAAAAAAATGTAACAAAATTAATTTTATTTTTCCTCTTTAAGTGAATTAATCATATATGTATATAAAATCTTGTATAATCTTGTAACTAAAATTGTGTGTGTGTGTGTGTCTCCTTTGGTTATTACTCACATTATCCAGTGTAGTTGGTATCATCTCCAAATTACAAATACTCTTTCAAACAATGCAATTGTTGTATAAATAGTTATGATGCTACATTATTAAAGGAATACTGACAATCAGAGAATTTAATACATTTTTCTTTATCATTTTTCTTATGAATATTTTCCATTATTGACTATGTAATTCACAAATGCAGAGACTGTCAATCTTGGGAATCCTGTCTTGGAAGGGTTGCTTCCTATGTCCTTGACAAATTCTTACAATATTATTTTAGTTTCTTTATTTCTTTTCTTAAAGATTCTCCAAAGATACATATGTGGGTCTTCATAAAGTATGTTCCATTCTCTGCTATATTGAGAAGCTGGTTGTATTTATGCAATATTTGTGTAGAGTGCCTCACATACATTCACGGAGCACCTGCCCTGAGTCTGGCAGTCTGAGGAAGAGATGATAAACACATTGTTATCCTTGCACCAATCTGATAAAATCAAGTTGGAGACATGCTAAATAGATTTAAAATAATAAATTTTTAAATAATTAACTAAAATATAGCTCCACAGTAAAAAACATTTTGATAAAGAATTATTTTCCTCAAAATAAGTACTGTTGTTCTTTACTTACTTGTTGAGTTTCATGAAATTCAACTTAGTTGCCATGATAAACACCCAGATGAGTTAGTCTATTTTTTTTTCATAGTAGACCAGATGCTAATTTGAGAAATGAATGCTCTGAGTATTTCCCATAGTATCTGTATGTACATAAGAATATAAATACACAAGTGTATTCATTTATAATCACATAAAGCATAACATATTTTTTAGACTGTGGCTATTTTGCTATCTTCTTTGAAATTTAGTAGGAATTTTACAGATTTCAGTAATAGGGCTGAGAGATGGTTCAGCAGTTGAGAGCACTGGCTGCTCTTGCAGAGTACCCAGGTTCGATTCTCAGCACCCACATAGCAACTAACAATAGTCCATAACTTCAGGTCCAGAGGAACCTGAGGTCCTCTTCTGACCTCTTCTGACAAGGGTGTACTTACAAGCAGGCAAGCAATACATTCAGATACACAAAATAAAAATAGCAAATAAGGTAGAAAAAAAACAGTGGCAGATAGATATGACATTTTCATCAGATAAAATTAATAACATCAAAATTCTAAGTATTCTTTATAAACCTTGAAAAACTTTTCTCAAAATTTCCTCCCATGAGAGATGTGCAGACTTAAAAATATTGTTTTCTGTTATAACGGTATTTTTGCAGGAATTCATAGAATATACAATAGCTAAAATATACTAATATAATGAAAGTAAATAATACGATGGGAGATTTATATATATATATATATATATATGAATCAAATTTTTAAAAATCTCATAAATACTCTGCTTCCTTATTGGATTAAAATGAGCTTGGAGTTCTAAGAGTGAATATCACGTTGGTTTCCACTTTCAGAATCTTGCCTGATTTATGGTTAACAATAAACTCAATGTCATAATGAGAGTTCAAGAGTCAAAGAACATGTGGCCAAGAGCTTTGGGTTCTGAAGACTATTGGCAGGTCTACAGGGGTGAACAGAGAGTTTTCCAATCTCAAAATTACCTCTTTCAGTAGGTATCAGCTAACTCCACATTCTATTACTGGAAACTCTTGCCTATGGAAGAAAAATTTCAATGTAAATATAAGATACTGAGCAAAGATAAATATAAGTTCATATTAATTACATAAATAAAAAATATGAGACACTTTCAATGTGGATATAAGCCAGGAGTAATTACTAACTTGGAATCATTTTCACAGCAGATGAAATAGACAAGGTACAGAAAGATCTACACATTTCAGTAATTACAGCAAAGGTGGGTTGGAGCAGATGTGAAGGAAGGGTGTAAAGACATGACAACACAAATGTGCATGATTGAAAGGAAAGGAGTTTTTACACATAGACAATAAACTGTTTGTTGCTTTGTAATGAAAGATGACTAGAAACATATGATTGGTGAAAGTGGAATATAACGGGAAGTCTGAATTCTAAATTGATTCAAATATGTTAGTTCCATAAACTGAATTCAGAACTAATATGATTAGACTATATTAAGATAAGTGAATATCAGTGTATTAACCCTACTCCTTAAGTTGGTGCTCACACATGTCCCTTTATCTATCATATTCAATTTGTCCTTTCCTCTTAGATGTCTATACACTTTGCCACTTTGCCTCTTGGTAGAATGACACTGAAATCAGATTCTTTAATTTTTGCCTAATTGATGATAGTTTTGAAGAAGAAGCTTTAATATAACCTGTTGGGGAGAACGCTACTAAGGATAGGACTTCCTGGGTACTTCATTCCAGGATTTGTAGAATCCATTCTGTGACAGAGTTTTGATTCTGACATGCTAACTATAGAACAAAACTTGAAAGTATGAGGTAATGAAGATTGCTTAGAAGAAACCAGAGTATCTCACAGAAATAGCAAACACTATATATTGTTAAATATTCAGGAGGAAATATTGCTGATGGAGTTATCCAAGAATAGGGTACAATGAATCATGTTTTAATCCACTGACTGACCCTTGGTCAACCTACCATATTTCGATATGTAATGATACTATATCTAACCCAGTTTTGCCAGAAACATTTGCTGAAGATGCTATCTTTCCTCTAGTGAGTGTTCGTGGCCCCTTTGTCAGATATTTAAGAGCTAAAATTGCATGTACTCATGTTTGGGTATTCAAATATATTCCATGGATCTACAGGTATATTTCTGTGCCTGTACCATGCTGTTTTATGAATATATCTGTATAATATAGTTGGGAATCTGGTACAGTAATCTTCCCTGCATTTCTCTCTGTGCTCAGGGCTGCTTTGACTGTCTTGGATTATTTGAGACTTTCATATGAATTTTAGGATTTTTTTTTAATTCTGTGAAGAATGTCATGAGACATTTGATTGGGATTGCATTATATATAGATATAGATGTAGATATATATTGATTTTGGGGAAATGCCCATTTTCATGATATTATTTCTTCCAATTTTTGATCATGGGAGGTCCTTCCATCTTCTGCTGTTGTCCGCAATCTATTGTTTCAAAGATTTCAATTTTTCATTGTAGAGATCTTTAATGACTTTGTTCAGGTTAATTTGGATATATTTTGAGGCCATTGTGAATGGGAGAGTTTCCATGTGCTCTTTGTCCAACTGTGTGTTATTCGTGTGTAGAAATGCTATTGATTTTTGTAAATTAATTTTATAACCAGCCACTTTCCTGAAAGTGTTAATCATGTCTAGGAATTTGCTGTTGGAATTTTTTGGCATCCCTTAGGTATACTATCATATCATCTGTAAATGGGATAATTTGACCTCTTACTTTACAGTGAGCAATCCTTTAATGTCCTTCTGCCCTCTTATTGCTCTAGCAAGTTTCCAGTACTACGCTGAAAAGAAGTGGAGACAGTGGCGTTATTAAAATTCTTTCTGGGAGGCTCGAGTGGCATCTAGACCCATCTTGTTATCTAGGTCCCTAGTGACAAAGTGAGGTATAATTTCACCAAACTGCAGTTTGGGAAACCAGAATTTAATTAAAAAAGCCTTGGGTGAGGTTAGGGGGTCTCCCCTACTGAGGCCACGCAGCAAGTTCTACATTTCTACAGGGCCCGTATGAGCTGCTGCCAGCCTCCCAAGACCAAAAAGGGCCTAGTCATCCCAGCTTTTTCCGCTCATACCTTAGTCCCTCCCGCGTGTACAACTCAGGTCATTGGTTGGTTAGGAGGGATAGCTGACTCTCCAGACTCCTTCCTTCCTGAGGAGCACCAACAGTCAAGCTCATGCTGACCCAAACAAGCAGGTGCAGCTGAATGGGCAGTCCGCCTTAGCATCCGCAGGATAAATGCATGCATCAAGTGGACACCCTTGTTGGATTCCTGGTTTTTAGGTGAATGCTTCCCATTTTTCTCCATTCAGATGATGTTGTATGCAAATGTATTGTCTGTAGCTTTAAATATGTTGAGATATGTACCCTTCAGTTCAATTCCCTTTAGGAATTTTGACATAAATGCCTGTTGAACTTTGTCAAAGTTCTTTTCTGAATCTATTGCAATGATCATGTGATTTTGTCTTTGAATCCAATTATATGATTGATGATATTTATTAACTTTTGTATATTGATCCATTCCTGCATCTCTGGAATAAAGTCAACTTTATCATGGTAGATGATCTTTTTGATAGGCACCTATAGAAAAATCAAACTAGATCCTTATCCTTCTCCTTGCACAAAAGTCAACTCCAAATGGATCATAGACCTCAATGTGAAATCTGAAATTCTTAAAAAGTTAGAAGAAATGTTTGGTAGTACCCTTCAAAATAGGTGTAGGAAGGACTTTCTAGATTGGACATGAGTTGCTGAGGAATTAAGGCCGACAATCAACATGTGGGGCCTCATTAAACTAAAAGATTCTGTACAACCAAAGAAACAACCAAGGAAGTGAATAGAAAACCCACAGTTTAGGAGAGAATCTTCACCAGGGACACATCTGCCAGAGGTTTAACAGCCACAATATATCAAGACTTCAAAAAACAAAGAATAATGAAAACATGTGACCTCATTAAAAGATGGGCTAAGAATTTGAGCAGATTGTTCTCAAAAGAACAAATATAAATGGTTAAGAATCATCTTCAAATGTGTTTAACATCCTTAGTAATTAAGCAAATGCAAATTAAAAATTAAAACCATTTTCAGCTTTTATCTTACCCCAGTTGGACTGGCTAAAGTCAAGAGAATAAATGATACCAAATGCTGGGGAGGATGTGGGGAGAGGGGAATGCTCATTCACTACTGGTGGTGGGATGGTAACTCTTTCAACCCATATTGAAAACAGTGTGAAGTGTTCTCAAAATCTACTACCATTTCACCAGGTTATACCACTCATTCAAAGAACTCATCCTACTGTACAGATAATTTTCCATCCATATTTGTTGCTGCTCTTTTAACAATAGCCAAGAGATAAAAGTGTCCCTTCACTGACAAGTGGATAATAGAAATGTGGCACAAATACACAATGATGTTCCTACTTAGTGATAAAGAAAAACGAAACCATGAAATTTGCAAATAAATGAATGGAACTATAAACTATTATGCTAATTGAATTAACACAGACTCAGACAAAAATGACAATGTTCTCAATTATTTGTGGATCATAGCACCAAATCCTTATGTTAGTATGTATCCTGATGTAACTGCAGGAACCAGGAAAATGTAAAAGAACCAGGGAGTTAAAGGGAAAGAATCAATCTGAGAGAGAAGAATAGTAGGTGACAGGTGTTACTAAGGTAGAAATATTAAAATGGATTCATTTAAGTGGGAAGGGGGAGGGTTCTACAAGGAACTCTGGTAATAAATTGAAAGAAGAAGCTAAAGAGAGGTGAAGTCACCAGAGATTTGTATTATCTAGGGAGAAATGGGGAAAACAGGGGCACTTTATAAGGGGAAGACATGCAAAGAGGACAAGATATGGGGAGAGAGAGAGAGGGAGGGAGAGAGAGAGAGAGAGAGAGAGAGAGAGAGAGAGAGGAGAGAGATAATGCCTAACTAGTATAGAAAACCAGAGGGAATCATATTAATATAACAAGCTAAAGATAAATTAGGCATACAATTTCTCTACATGATTATATATATATATATATATATATATATATATATATATATATATATATATATATATATCTGAAGACTATATAACAGGAAACATTACCAGACAGGAGAAATCCTCTTTGAGTTATTGACCAAGTTGGTCCAAGAGACTCTGAAAATTATACAGATTATTTCAGCCCTTGATTGGCTCCCTGAACTTGAAGGTAAGACCTATTGCTAAAGACAGTACATATTTCAGACACAGAATTTAGAGCAATGGAACTGGAAATGACCTAGAAACCACTTTTCCTGAGGACTAGTTCTCATAGTTCTTGAGAGTACTATTCATGCTGCTAAGGGAGAATATCAATCAATGGCCCAACAGCAGCTTCCTGGCCAAATAGCCATATCAATGACCAGCATAGCATAAAACATTGGTGCATTAGTGGCACTTTTGCCTTGAGGACAGTCAACGGCTACCTTACTGGACTTAGAACCCACTCAGTGGGAGCAAACACATATGTGATACTGTAAACATAGCCAAATACACATGACTGAAGAGGTCTTAGATCTTAGAGAAGTTCCCAAGTTGCTCATATCCCAAGATCTATGTAACTTCTTACTAAGTGCAAAATATTTATCCTTACATTTACAGTCCAGTATCCCAGTCACCACTCTGTCTTTTGCAACAGAGACTACTACAAAGTACTACAACCTGTCACACACAGACATTGTCTGTGAAATGGCAAAGCCTAAGTGGCATATCTATACAGCAATCTCTGCACCTAAGGGTCACACAACATAGAACAAAGGTTCTTGAGGACAATAATGAATCTCTCAGCTTTCATTTATGAGCCATGTAACAAAGAACCAGTAACACAAAAGGTCACAAATGGCCAAAATGTGGAAATTAGGAATCCGCAGAATGTGGTTTTCTGCACAAGACTCCTGTATTAAGCTTCAGTCACCCATGGCTCAGGGAACATTGTGGAAGAGGGGCAGAATGACCGTAAGAGCCAGGGAGTGTTTGCAAGACCATATTTAAACTGAATCCTACAAGCTTCTGGCCTTCAACTCATATGAAGCTGTAACAATGGTGTTGGCATGTACAAGGTCGATGCAAAGTCAAACAGACAAAATCCCCAGCATGAAACTGGGGAAATGGGCCACAGATCCCAAAATTCATTGAAGAAATTTTGGCAGCATTTCAATGCTGGGTGAGGAAGAGCTGATCTTCTTAAAGTGGGGGATGCTGGATAGGCTCATTAGACCGCAGTGAAAGAACTTTCTCTGAGAAGTGTCTGGGGACTCTTTTGACGTAATAGGCCTTAACACAAATGACAGAGTATATGAATTCCAGGATGGAGGGCTGTGAGAGGCTGCCAGTGAACAAGGAGGAATAAAGATAATTAAGACTGATTGAGATATTCTGTATGCAATATACAAAAATTCAATAAAACAAGACTGGGTCTTACATTTCACTGGTTGGACAGGAGTCAAAGCAACAACAATATTTGATGTCTTGTAAAATTATATGTAAAAGTTCTAATAAATCTAATAAATATAATTTGGGAAGAATATATGTATTCTTAATAGTTATTATGGTTACATCATTATGAAAGGAGTTTACAGCCAAAATCTTAAGTGTCTGTCTTTTCAAAATAATAATAAAAAGGTGATCAATCCTTCCCTTATTCTGCTTTACTCAGGCAAAAGCAAAGCTATCCTCAAGCAGCTTATCATTCAAATTCTGCAAGGGTTGCCAGCTAGAGACTGTTTTCTTATCTCCCGGTAAGGCTGGGCAATGGGCCCTTCTTTTAAGACATTTTGGTGGCATATGTCTCAGTCTACTGCAAAGTTAATTTTGACAGATTGTATGTTGACAGCTATTAAGTAGCTATTGACAAGAAAACTAATACTAATGTGGAAACACACTCATTTTTGAATTAACACTTGCAGAATTTAAAAAAAATTAAGTAAACAAAAATTTATTTTAAAATATTTTCTATTTAAGGAGCCTGTACTGGCTATGATGAGCATCTCAATGACCATATTGCAGTTATATTGTTACTTGAAGGCTTTGTGGTCATATAAAATGTATTCAGCTGTCTCTGTCCTTGAAGACTTCAGCAACTGGATATATGCTTCTTGATCAAGGATTTGTAACACATAATAATCATGTTGAAGGTGGAGAAAGTTAGGAAGGATGTCCGTGGGTGGATACTAATTTGACTCCAAATGCCTCAATATAAATGACAATGCATGAAATTCAATGGGGACTTGGGCATAAACATGATTAAGATGCTGTGCATTTCATGCACAAAAAATCAATAAAAATATACAAAAAGAGTTGGTCTTGCAAACTTTCCCTGAGTGCCTTGTGAAATATCAAGTCACTTTACTTTTCCTTCCCTGATTATTATTCCTCATGGTCCTCTCTTTCATGGATTCTATTCCAAGAAGTTTTCCTATAATAGATTCTGCTTTTGTTGCTTTTCCCTGAGAAATCAGATTGAGTTCTCTTTTTGTTTTCACCCTAATTGGCATTTTGAGGTCTAATTGCAGTACTTTTCATTATTTCTTACAGAACACATGGACATGAAAGAGATTTTTGCCATTGCTTTAATGATGAATAATATACAGGCATCTAATGAGCACTATCCATTTCAAGAATGTCTTCCACAAACTCCCTGTCAATTCACGGACACTGATGAAAAAACCTCATCAAATTGAAAAGAAGACTTTGGATTTCAGGTCTCCAGTTCTAAAGAAGTTTGTTTTAAAAGATTGTAGTGATAATTAGCCTATTCAATCGATGTCTACAAAAAATTCTCTGATAATTTTAAACAATAAGACTATTAACTGGTACTTTGAAATTATCGCATTTAAATCACTTTTAATTTAATAAGATATTATGAAATTTGAAAAAAGAATGCATTTCACAATTTTGTTTTCTTCATAATTTTCTTGAATTTCTTCCTTTCTTGTTTATCAGTCTATCTGTATTTATCTCTTCTTCTGGAGGTGGTTGTACATGACCCTTACATCAATTATTTCCAGAAGATCAATTTTGCTTGAATATTCTACTGCCTTCATGGACAAATCTGCCATATCAAATCAGAGAAAACAACTCAGTATTAATGAGATTAACTATGATCCAGACTTCAAATTAAACATATTATGAGGGTTTCTTTGGTCTTCTGGTTCTATTTTATTTTAATAAAATCACTCAGAGACCTTTTAAATGCTCCTTATATATAGCTTAATAAAGAGCTTTCTGGGAAAGAAAAACACTTCAAAGTTCCTGAGGTTTGATTGTGATTATTATAGAATGTCAAAGCGGTAATATGATTTCCCGGAGCTCAGTAGGAATCAGTAGAACAAAAGAATAAGGTAAATAGATCAATTTACATACCACTCCAGGCAATTGTAAGGATTATTAGTAAATATGCATTAAGATTTAAACTAATAAATGATCCAGAGTCACTTATATAGGTTGTTGGATAGATCTATAGTTTCCTCTCTGCTGCGAGGGGACAGGCTTCCCAATGTGATTGACACCCTACTAACCAATGACTTAGGGAAGGAGGTCTAGCGGAAGAGCAGGGAAGGCTGGGAAGCAGAGAGGCAGGCCCACTGCCAAGGCTCCATCTTAGGTGTGTGTTCCAGAGGTCCAGCGGACTTATGATCAAACTGCAGGTTCCACCATATGAAATCTCCATCTCTCTCCCTGGGGATGAATCCTTTGTAAGTAACCCTGAATAAATTAATTTCTCTAAAAGAACATTCTCTGTCTGCTCAATCGGTTCAAACCTAGGGGTAGAGGAGGTGGACCTGAATGCCGGACCTCACTACACACAGGTGTTAAGTGAAAACATGACTCTTGGGTTGGAGGAATGGATTTTAGCACATCATACCTATGTCTCATATTCACAAGTCTCACATGGTCTTCAGTCAATGTAAAGAACTTTATGTGGACATCATCTATGCACACAGTAGCACATAACTATAGCTAAGAACCCCAGATAGATAAACCTGTGTCATCAGGGTCCTCGGGAGAAACAGAACCAATAAGATATGTTCCTGAACCAAAAGAACTGTCCAAGTTATGTTTTTCTGTCAAAAAAAGGAGATTTATTTTGGATTGTGGTTTCATGCGATTTTAATTTAGCATGAAAGGAAGGAAAGATATCAGAAACAACTAAGTCCATGTGGAGAGGAGCAGAAATTCCTCAAATCTTGGTGGTTCTGGAAACAGAAAAGAAATTTTAAGAAGCAAGGTTAGAGCATAACTCACAAAGGACCACACTGGGTGACCCACTTTGGGGTAACATGCCCCATAACCTTCTAAAACAATTCTACTGACTAAGACTAGCTATTAGCTATTCAAACATATGCACAATTTGGATATATAATATATATGTACATACACATATTTTGTATTTATATTTTCAAACATACATGTATTTTATATGTTTGTGTATTTATTTATTATGAAGAATTCACTCATGTAATTATAGCAGCAAATAATTTGCTGTCAGCTAGGTACAAACCTAGAAAAATGAATGGTATAGGTTAGACTGAGACCAAGGTCTGAGAAAGGAAGGCCGATGGCTTTAGCTTCAGGGAAGAGGTCAATTGAGGTCATCATGCAACAGGCAGAGAGAGGGTGAATACCTACTCCCCCACATTTTGTTCAACTCTCATCCCCAACAGAAAGGATGAGGCTCACGTACTTCAGAGGACATGCTGCCTTTCTCAGTTTACTGATTCATATGATAATTCTGTCTAGAAATAGCTTTGCAGACACACCCAGAAATAAGCTTTAGCCAGTATCTGGTATTCTTTGTTCAGCAAATAAACCATCACATCCACAAATCAACCATCAATCATTTGAGGAGAATCTAGGAAACCTAGCTAGCTTTTACACCTGAAAGATACAATTTTTATTTATTATTTTTTCTTTTTATATTTATCAGTAAATTGCCTGCATGTAGGTAGATGCACTCATGTTGTGCAATGCCTGAGGTGTCAGAAGAAGGCATTGGATTCCCTTGGAACTGGAGTTATGGACAATTTTTAACCACCATGTGGGTGCTGGGAATTGAACCTGGGTCTTCTGCGAGAGCAGCCAGCTCTCTTAACTTATGAATCATCTCTCTAACCCCCTAAAAGGCACATTATTAACTTTTCCTAGAAACAAATTTATCCTGTGTTGTAGAAGGAGTCACTATCTCTACATTCCACGGATATTTGTTCTTCAAGTAGAAGACAAAATGATAATTATTTCTCAAAAAAACCTGATATTAATATTTACTCTTAATAAAGTAAGTAGCTATTTGAAGGAATAAATGTGTATATTACATATAATATATACACATGTGCATAATTTAATATATCAATAAGTATTTTAAAAGAGTGGTATGATGTGATTAACATTTCAAAAGACTCACATTGGCTCTTGGATTAAGAATATTGGATTAAGAATGAGAGTCAGTGTAAAGTCGGAGGGAATCAGTATGGCTGAGATAACAGCATATTCGATCACATGTAAAAGAAGCAAGAGTGAGAATGCTGTAGTGTGTATTTCAGCACTGGAGGATATCTACATGAACTGATCACTTAGTGTAAAGAAAAAGAAATGGAGCACCATTAAATTAACTGATAAATGACACTGGATTTCAAGAAGAGAGTATTTTGTGAGAAAATAATTTCAATTTAAATTACCTGTAGTTTGAGCTGTGAATTAGGTGCTCAATTGAGATATTGGTTACACAACTGAATATGCTAATAGAACTTAGAGAAGAGGCCTAAGTTGGGGACCCACACACAGTATTGGGCTTATAAAATTTCTTTCTATTTTATTCTCCAATTTTGACTTCTGATTAATTGATTTTCATAGTTAGATTAGTCTTTGATCCCGTCAAATGAACTCTTCATGCTTCACTGTAGACTAGAAACTCTTTATAAAAATAGCATTGTATATACAGAACGATGCTTATTTTGTCATTACTTCTCACGACTTTAAATTCTCTTAAGCACAATGCCCACCAGTCTCAAAGCCCCTGTCACAGTTAGCTTCAGCCGACAATTTGACTGAAACCTCATCACTTGGAATGAGAGATCTTCAAATGAAGAATGTAACTGAATAGATTGGCCAGTGGCCATGATGGTAGATCACTTTCTTAATTACTAATTGAACTAAGAGGGCCCAACCCAATGTGGGCCTGGGTTGTAGAAGAAGGAGAGCCTAGCAAGACAGGGAAATCAAGCCAATTATTAGCATTTCCCCCAGTCTCTTCTTAAGTTTCTGCCTTGGATTCCTACTTTGACTCCCTGACATGAAACCTATAAAATGAAATAAACCTTTTCCTCTGCAAGCTGGTTTGGTCACTGTTTTACCACAGCAACAGAGAAGCAGACCTGGATACTCCCTCAGTGTAAAAACAGGAATGTTATTTTCTCTCTATCGATAGTAGGATAAAATTTATTTTAAAAAGGTATGCTGGCAGTCAACTTTATTTCATCCCTGCCCGTCCACTTTCCTGTCTGTGGGATCCTTAGTAGGTAAGACCTTCACTAAATCAGTTCCTCATTGCCATCTTCAGTTCCTCTCAAGTCTTCTTCCTTTTGCCTATTCCTGTCTTTTGCCCTGGACCCTGAATTACTTATCAGGACATAACTACTTTGTGGCCACATCTGTTTTTTTTTTTTTTTTTTTTTTTCCATTTATGATCTGTTACCTGGAATGTGTTGCCCATGTACCCCAACAGCTTCATAAAATTTTCAGGTGAACCTCTTCTGGTTCCAGGCCACCCTGCCCTTTGGTTTAGACCAAAAAGAAAAAATGAAATTTGGATTCTTTCTTTCACTAATATATGGTTGGGAGTAGCACTATAAAGAAAATATTATTTTTGAATTCCAAGGATCGATGTTCCATCAAATTCTGTTATGAAATAATGGTTTAATAAATTAATTAAATGTAACTGCGATTAATACTAAGAGCAATGAAGTGTGAGAACGATGGCAGGGTCTCTGGTAGAGGATGAGGATGTGGCTGAAGATATTAGGGCTGTAGAGAGTTGGGAAGCTTTTCTAATACATGTCCTTAAATCCTGAGATACAAAACAGAATGATTCCAAGGATTAAGCACAACATTTTGTACTGGTTCTGGGACTGGAAAGATGGACCACTGGTAAATAACATTTGATACTCTTCCAGAGGACTGAGTTTGATTTGCAGCCCCCACATGGAGGCTAACAGTTGTCTGTAACTCTAGTTCTAAGGGATCTGACACCCTCTTCTGGCTTCTGTGGGCATTGCATAACATGGATTAATTTATGAGGCCAATACACTCATATACATAAAATAAAAATAATAAATAGAGTATTTAAAAAAAATTGTACTAGATGCTACCTAATCTGAGTCTTCTGTGGCAGAACACCCCTAACACAGGTTAGATCAAGTGTTTTAGGAACAAAAGATGACTGAAAAGGCACCCATTGCACAGCCAATCCAGGGACTTTCACATAGGGAATACACATTCAATTTTCTAAAAAAAAAGATGAAGAACATTAAGTGATTAAAACAGACCTCAAGTTATTCCTTGTCCATCACTCTCTATCTAATAATATTTTATTACCAGAGTATTTATTACACTCATGAGATTTGAAATTAGATTCTATCAAGTGGGAAGCGATTGGTTGTTTAAAATTCACTTGGAGAATTGTGTAACACTGGGTTCCCAAACAGACTGAGCAAGTTTATGAAGACTGTAGAATATGAAAGAGTAAAAGAAGCTTAGGAAACAAATTGGAGATTGCAACAGGAAATTCAGTGTGTTGGGGAAAGTTGCATGAAAGATGACTATGATAACAATGAGACAAAGGAAGGAGAGCTGCTATTAGTTTTTATCATCCCTCATGGAGAATCACATGGGCCTTTCAGTAGTCCTGTTGTAGATTATTTTGTATGTGTTTATTGATGTGTTAAGACTGACACACTACGTGCAGCAACCTGAAGGCACCAATGAACTATAAGATGGTGAAAGGGAACTGAGAAATAAGCATGCATACGCCACTCTCTGCTTCTAGAAAATGGAGGCAATGTGGCCAGTTACCTCAAGCATTTATTGATATGATGATGAACTGCAACACTCTCTGCTATATAAATTCATTTCCCAATTATAAACCATTATACAATTTTAAGGCTAAAATATATAGTTAATGCTAGACTTAAAATTCTTTATCCAAGGGTAGAAGAGATAGTTCAGTGAATAAAATGCTTGCTACACATGCATGGAAATCAGAATCAGCACCTACTTATAAATGTGGGATTATATTCCTATAATGCCAGCACTGTGAGGAGATGAGTAGGTTGGATTTCTGGAATTCGCTTGCCATCAGGATAATGCGAAATTTAGTGAAAAACCTTGTCTCAAAGGGCTAAGGCCGAATTTCTACTCTGTTCTCTGCACATGTGAATAAATATGTGAACCTATACACAAACATGCACAGGCATGCACTACACACACAGACACTCGAACGTACACAAAATAAAATTTAAAAATTCCGTTATCTATTCCTTATTTTGAAACATCAATCATAGCTTTTGTCTCTGAAAATTGTTAAGGAAAAGCTATTCAATTACCCCAAGGTACTTCATAAGTGACTATCTGGTTTCATCCATAATGACAGTTACTGAGTTAACAATGAATTTTATTTGAATATTAAATTGCTTATTTTTACCATTTTTAAGTCAGTTTTAAAATATGGTAAAAGATGTCTCTAAGTTAATACTTAATATTGTTATTTACTTAGATCAATAGCATTTCAAAACTATACTGTATATTACATCTAAGTTTACAAACATAAAAAGTGCTGCTCTTACTCTAAATCAAAGAGTCCTATTCTAGTGGACGTGGGTGAATGCGGAGACTCATGGTTCCAAATGTACTGAGCAAAAAGAACAGTGAAGGGTTCACCTTATATGAAACATTTGTACCATCTCCTTCAACCCTCAGGAAACACTAAAGAGGGGCAGAAAGAATGTAAGATCTAGAAGATAAAGAAAATGTGGTGAAACTTCTGGGTACGAGAGTCATTGTGATCATGAACTCACAGCAGATGTTTACAACTGCACTGCGTCTGCACAAGAATATGCCTGTCTGCAGTCAGGCACAGAAGGATGAAAGGCTCAGAAGTCTCCACCTCTCACTCACTGCTTAATTATTTGCAACAGACACATTCTGGTGTGTATCCTCTGGTGAACCTACCACAGTGTAATGGATGGTTAGAAAAAATGGTCATGCAGATGCCCTGGCTAAACTACCTCAGTCACAAAACAAAACCAAAGTCCTGAATCTAGGAGAGGACTGGTGGTCATAAGGGGATGTGAACAGGTTTGGGGTCGGCAGTCAGGGCATAAGAGAGGATAGAGGGAAAATTTAAAAAAAATACAATAATTAATTCTGAAAATAATTCATCCTTATGAAGTGTTGGAAAGATAGTCAAATGGATATAAAATGGGTTCTCATTTGTCTCAAGAAGATTGAGGTTTAGAGTACATTCAATAATTTAACTCTATAAACTTGGATAAATGAATATGAGTGAACAGCAAACAATTGTAGCCTGAGCACAAAGAACTCAAGTACAGTTTTGTCCAACAAAATAAAAGAAGCTGGGTTTGGTTTGGGAATCCTTTGAAATATTTGAAATTTTAATATTGCTATAGGGTTTTAATAAATTTGTCAAAGCCTCTTAATATATAGCCCAGGCTGACATGAAATATACCATGATCTTGTCTCTGCATGTCAAATGCTAAGAAATTTGAAGCATATACACAATAACTTGTTCTGAAGTGTGAGTGTGTTAAGAAGCAAATAGTTGTGTCCACTGCTTATGAGACTTAAAATTATGCAGAAATTTACACACATCACTGTCTAAATACATAGAATACAGCGAAATTACATATGTTTGAAGTGAAATTTGATATGGGAAGGTGATGAGAACCAAAAATCAGTTGGAATGGGGCCAGGATTGAATGTGAGGAAATGATTGTAGAATTATCACACACTGTGTAGTTGTAAAGGAGAGGAGAACGACAAGAACCATACTACAGGGTCAAACTGGTAACAAGGCTCTTACAATGTGGTTTCCATTGTATGTACTCATTTCCTTTTTTAAAATTTGCAATAAATTTGACAGTATCTGACTAGGAATTTATAAGAAAATAGAGCATTGTACTGTCAAGTGAATACAACTTTATGTGTAATCCTTTAGCTACACTTACAAAACAATATATACAAACATAAATTTCTAGTAAAAGTGTGATTGTCTTTCAGTGTTTTCTACAGAATTACAAGCAATAAGTCATATAGTATTTCATTACCATAGTTAGTCAGGAATTCACACATTGAACATATTCTTTCTAGAAAGTGAAAATTTAGAACTGTATGTCATTCAATAACATTGTCACCTATACTCTAAGATGATCTGGAACATGTTGATTTTTCAATTTAATTAAAAGTACCCAAACTATTTGCAATCAAATTCTTATTTATCAAGGAACTGTTTTAATTTGATGGTCAAAATGTCTTCTCAGAAGACAGAGATAAAATCATTTAATTGCTTCTCATTAATGAAAAGAACTCATTTCAGATTAGCCTGTGAAAGAAATGCTATATCACATGCATACATGCACAATCTCAGCAGGAACTTTAGAAATGAAGATTGTTTCCAAACCCATTGTGTTAAAAGTCTCCATGTTTCTTAAATGTAAATCTAGGGTTGCTTTTTTAGTGCATTCTGCCACAATTCCATTGTGTGTGTGTGTGTGTGTGTTTGTGCTGTGGCCCATTCTTTTTAATTGGGGTGCCGTGCAGGAATATGAGTCCGGGGTGTTACTTACTTGAGAAGTTCAACTTACCAATAACTACCACTGAGGAATATGAACCCCCTTCCCCAGAAACTTTAGATGCCTTCTTGGGAAGGAGAATGGTCCCTTCTCCTCCAGGATGGAATGCTTAAAAGTCAATTGTTGTGGTATTCTTACACAAGTAATCAGAGCTACTGTGAGCTCGTGTACAAGAGCTTTGTCATATCTAGAAAACAGTTTTTCACAACACTCTTTACCATCTTCTGGCATTTACCTTCTTTCTACCTCTCTTTCTAAGAGATATTCTGTTTGGAATAGACCATATCATCTGTACAAATTCTAGATTAGAAACCAGTCTGCTTGAAATTCGAAGCTATCCACTAATTGAAAGTCACAAACGTCTACATCTTCACTCAAATGAATGTGAGTACAGCTTGACTATATGTGCTGTAAGTAATCTTGGCACAATGATAACCAACAAAGACTATTGCCCATTACGTTTCAGGAAAACAGGTAAAAACTGGAATTTTCCCAGGAAACCACTGCAATTATTATCTTTCAAATTATTCACAAAGTCCTATTTTCTCTTTTACTACTTGAATATTAACAACTCAGTATAATCATCATGAAATTTTTATTGTATATGATATATATCTATACACATATAGTCTTATATATGTTAAAATAACAGTTGAAGTTTTATGTAAATATCCTTGAGAACTATGTAAACTCATCATAATTGTACTTTTCTTTGTAATTATATATAACTGTATGTAGAGTATATTTATTATTCTAATTTATATCATAAATTTTAAGAAACCTGTAATTTGTATTAGGATTGGCAGTCTATAATATCTAGCCATTTATTTTCAGATTACTGACAAGATTTTATTAATCTCAATTCTTCAAAATATGTGTACATATATATGTGTTCATATATGTTTATATATACATTCATTTAAGTTGAGAAGAAAAAAAATACTAGCTACACAATTTTATGTATTTCTTCCTCTTAAAACTGGTAGCCATTTTTCAATGAGGTTAGGAAGAGTGGATATTTTTACAACATACAGAAAGTCATTGTGACATATAATGCAATTTACTAATTCTAGATGAGATATTTGAGAAATCTGAATTCATTTGTACATACTACTACCATAAATATGGATGGTGTTATAAATTTAAAGATAATGAGAATGCAACTTTTGCTCTACATTCCTATACAGGATACAATTTTCCTACACTATCTTGAGAAAGTAATATATCATATGACAAAAAGCATTTCTTCAGTTGTCTGAGAGGTTTGAAAGCTGCGGTTAAGCAAAGATAAGGAGCTAAGGGAATATTTTCATTTTTTTTCTCTTCCTTATGATTGTGCAGATTCTTTAATGTTTAATGGCTGCCATCAATTTTCCAACAGAGAAGTAATAGTAAATTTTTTCAAAGTTGCTTAACTATAGAACACATTTTAAAGAACCTTTAATAGACTCAGTACCCTATGGGTTTTTCACTGTGGACATAGATTTTTGACTAGAATTTCAAACTCTAATGTAGGGAAAAAATCTCTCCTATTAGGATTCTGTTCACTGCCTGGCTTTTGAAGACACAGAAACTTTAATTCCATAACTTTTCCAATTATATTTTAAGTTAGAACCTTCTCATTTATATTTCTTTCCTCTCATACTGTGACAGAAAACATGCAGTCACTGTTAAGATTTACATCAATGTTACCTGCTGAAGTTAGGATCTTGAATATCTAAGCCCATGTATTAAAAGTATAGATGGCAGCCTGTGTGTTAGGTTATGGGCCTTTTATGAAATGGATTGTGGATGAAGGAACATAGGTCAGTGAGGATATGCTTTTTTAAGGATATTGGGACCCAGGCCCTTCTTATTCCTTTCTCTTTGTTCCCCATCAGCCATGGCATGAGCAACGTTCTTCACTGTGTTCCTACACTGTGTTCCAGCTACACCGTGGAAATAGTACTCTTCACATTGGCTGTGTTTAATCAACTTCTGAACAGCAGGTATGCAGGGTATGTAGGTTATCTAGGTCTCCTAGAAAGGTAACAGTTCAGAAAGCACTTATGGACTGGGTGGAACTTGAAAGTAAGAAGGTAACATTGTAGGAAAGGTGTATATGATAGTCTTGATGTGGGAGGAATTTTATGAAAAAATCAGTATTGCTAAATACATATAAGAAAGGATAATGACCGGAGATAGCATGTTGGGAGTGAGGTGGACCCAAAATACTCAGTGTCCCACTGGCTTCTGAAGAATGAGGAATACAGTGATGCAACCACAAGGTGCTGGAGTCTCGGTGAGGAGTGTGTGTCCCCTGTACATTCCCACCTCTGTTTTATTCTCTTAATACTTTGAGTGTGCATTAATTGAAGTTCTCTGGTTTTCCAAGCTGGATCCCTTGGGAAAAAAGATCCATTGTTTCATGCACAGTTAGGAGTCCATGAATAATCGAATGAATGTACTCTATCACTCAATGTATTTCTATTAGATAATTTAGCATATTTAAATATTTAGTTGGAAAGCATGAAGAACAGCTCTAATTGTATGCTGAAAGGATATTTGGACGAGGACATCCTATTCAGAGAATCTATTTGGTGCACTTTTATCTTAGCATGTTCTCCAGATAGTGCACTCTGTAAGAATTAATCATACAAAAATCCCAAAGCAGTTTTCACGGAATTAAGAAGCTCTAAAGCTATTTATTATGAAATTCAAGTGTTATCTTTGATTCTAAAATATTCTCCTCTCACAAATATGACCAAAACACTTGATTTATATTTTGACCTGTAAATAACAACAAAAAATTGCCATTTTAGAAAAACTCAGGGGAGAGTTCATAGCTAACCTAATTTATTTTTCACATGTCCTATTATTATTAACAGCATATGAGCCAGCACCTTGACAACACAAAGGAAATATATTTGTAAGGTTGAACATTATTCATTTTTATATTCTAATTGAAAACTGAGGCAAAAAGAAATCAGAAGCATTTCTTTTGGGAGATTGCAAACAGTGAAATGTTTAAAATAACATTCAGTAATCAGCTCCAGGGTTACCAGTTCTAAAGAGAGAGTATATGTTTTCACCGGTAACAAGATTCCAATAATAGGTAGCATTCATGCTAGTTTCACTCATGATTGCATCATATATTTAGCCAATGAGTTCATAGCATAGTATTTGCATTCTCCCTGTGGATCATCTCAAATTCACACAGAGCACATGCATACCAGGATGGTCAAGATTATCAGTGATGACAAGTAAATAAAACAGACAGAAGTCACTAGGCTCACAGATTCTCACTTCTAGAGAAAGGACAAAGTCTAAGACAAATGAAATATTACATTTTATGATATACATGTTAATTTCTTAATATTATGTTAAACATAGAATGATAGTAAGGTTAGTCCAAGAAATATTTGATTTCATGGAGATTCTAAACACCTGAATTTGTACTTGATAAATGACTCAAGGCTTTCCTTAGTCTACATTCCCCTGCAGTTTCTGAAAGAGAATCTTAAATGCTATAATCTATTAGAAGATATAGTCCTTGAGAGAGCAGGTACGAGAAAAACAGATGAATAAGAAATCAGACACTGAATTTGGAAACACATTCTTTAAAAGCTTATTACCAGGTACCATGAAAAATTGATTTCTCCCTCTCAAAATACAGTCTTTTGAGAGAATATTTAAGTGACCTCTGTGGACTATAATTGTATGCCAAAATTATTTTAATGGGGAAAACCTATTTGAGGAATCTAACTGGCACAATTTTATCTGATGCATGTATTCCAAATAACATACGTTGTAAGAAACAGGGAAAGAAGAAATAAAAGAGAAAAGAAATTAAAAGAAATAGGGAAGAATCGATCCAGAGATATCAATCTCAAAGAAGTCAAATTTTCTCTTAATGTTTGTTCATGATATAATATTCATTGGAATGTCCTAGAGTTGAAGACTGTATACTCAGAAAATGACTATTTATTTTATATAGTTCAATATGAGGAGAATAAAAATTCATGTTTAGTCATCAAGATAGCTGTTCAAGACATATATCTAGCCAAGATCTTAGTTGATCCTTAAGAGATGTCTGGGGAACCTTCACCCAATTTTAAATAGAGACACACACAAAGTTCCTACTTTTATATTGTTGAATATATATATATATATATATATATATATATATATATATATGTAGAGAGAGATTAGATAGATAAAATAATTAAGTATATATAGAGATTAAATAGATAAAATAATTAAGTAATTGAACTTTCTCAAACTTTAATTTCAGTTGAATAAATTGAGATATAGTCTTGTCTTTTTCAAAGTAAATAAATGTCAGCACTGAGCTTGCCTGAGGTCCATATAGCTTGTTATGTACTGACAATATCCTTTACTACTGGTTGACTAAGTGGTATAGCTCTTAAAGCATCAAGAAGACATGGACAAAAAAGGAATTGTGCATTTTTGAGTCTTACAGAATACATAGACTAAAATCAGTCTTTGATTAGAGTTGATAAACTAATTGAAATATTCATTTTCATAAACATTTTCATATTGAGCACGATCTCTGTTTTCGATATCTATTTTATTGTTTCTTTGAGAATTTCACTTAATGTGTTTTGATAATATTCAGACTCTCCTCCCTCATACTCCCTCACTCAGTGTATTATTCAGCTCAACAAACTTCATGACATAGTTTTTTCTCTTTTTTTTTAAGACCTATCATGTAAGTTCCTGCACCTGAGTCCTGCTTGTGGTGTCTGGTTAATCTATGATGATCCCCACCTTTAAAGAAATCTGGCTCTCCTTGTGCCAGAAGCCATCAATTTCCAGTAAGAAAATTGTGAATTTTCTTAGGGCTGTGAATTCTTGCCCGACTTCCCTCCTGTGTCCAGAAAACTCAGTTTCCTTGTGTTCATCTACCACCTATGGCTCTTTCAGTCTTCCTTCCACCTCTTCTACAATGATCCCTGAGCCTAGAGAGGAAAAGGTATGATATAGATGTCCTATTTATGTGTGAGCACTCCATAGTATCTTATTTGCTGCACAGTGTTCTACTGTGAGTCTCTGTTAATATTCATCACCTGAAAAATTGTTGAGAGATGAGAGGTATGCTAATCTATAGGAATTACAATAAGTCATTAGGAATTGGTTTAATGCTTTGTCTGTTTAACAGAATATACTGCAATGGTTCCTCTCACAACATTCATTCCCTTATTATACTGGTGGGCATACCTTGTAAGGCCAGTTGTAACTTTAGCGTTCAGGATTCACAGTTGGGTGATGTTGAATACTTTTCTCTTCCAGCAGCATACATAGCACCATCTAGCACTAAAATAGATCAGTAGAAATGAAGATTTAGGATCAGTACCAGCTTGGTAATTCCGTATTTGTTCTAGGATTCCTGGTACTTTCAGTCCTGTATCTCAGGTTTCTATGTCTTGTGAGAATCCTTATCTGCCCCAGATCCATGCATGTCACCAAACTTAGCAGGGTGAATTCTTTCTGATATCTATGCTATCTCAGGTTCAAGACCAGTTGAGTCTCTGAGATTCTTCCCTCCTTCAGGCCTGCAGTGCTAAGTTCATGTTCCTGAAACATCTCTCTACCTCACCGCTTCAGTTTTATGCTCCCCAGACCAATGAGCTGCTCCAGTCTAACCCTACATTCTACCTGTTTACCTAGAAGCACCAAGCCCACATTATTGGTCCAGGTACCTGTAGAATCATTTCTGGCATCTCAACTCAAAAACAGTACCTGTCTGTGGTTGAACAAAGACCCTTTTCACCCTACTTTCATATTTATATAAAGTGGCCCCAAACTGACCATCAAGCACTGTGCAGCCGGTTCATAACCAGACTAGTTAGGGAAACAGTAAACAAAGTTACAAGTACCCACTCAACAAAGACTAGATCATTTACCCATAAGAAATGCCATCACACAACTATAGATGCCAAGGTCTCATAGAAAATAAAAACAACACAAATAACCAAGATAATATGTGTACTAAAAAAAAGATATCACCAATCCCATTGTAATGCTTCTGAGAATGACAACCTAGTGGATGGACAAGACAAGAATTTCAAAATGGCAGTTTTAAATGTGGTCAAGGAATTCAAGAGGATATGAATAAAAACTGAGTGAAAACTATGAGAACACACCCACAAAAAATAATGCATGGTAGAGGCTTTTCCTGTAATGCTGGAGTCAGAGGAGACCTCGGTTATTTTCAGATTCTGGTCTTAGGAGAACTTATTCTCTGGAGCAGACCTCCATCACCTTGAGTTTCAGCTCTGGTCCTCATCCACAAGGCCTCTATCCAGGCCTTGATTTTGGACATCTCTGATTACCACTTGGAAATATAAAAACTCTGGAGTAGCCTGTATTTTAAAACTGTGAACAAATGAAAGTACTCCTGATCACACTTTATGCTACAGAGCTATAATAGTCAAAGCCAAATGGTATTGTCATATAAACAGGCAAATAAATCAGTGGAATGAAATGAGGATGCAGATTTAAGCTGTGATTATAGTCACTTTGACAAAAGATCCATAAATACTGCCCAAGAAAAGAGAGTATGTTCAATAAATGGTGCTGGTCAAATTGGATAGCAGAATATAGAAGAATGAAACTAGAGTCTTATCTGTTACCATGCACAAGTCTTTAAATAAATCAAAGGTCTCAACCTAAGAGCCAAAAACCTGAATTGAGTAGAGGTGGAAGTTGGGGAAATTGAAACATAAGCACAGAAGGGACTTTCTGAACAGGCTTAATACACCACATATGAGGTTCAACAACTGGCAAATGGAGTCTCATGATACTAAACAGGTTTTGCACAGCAACGGACACCATCACTCAAAATGTAGGCAGCCTGAAGAATGGGAAAATGTTATTTACTGGCTGTAACTCTGACAGATGGTTAGTGTCTAGAATATACAAAGCAAATAAACATGACAAATTTAACAACCCGGTTACAAATTGAGAAAAGTTGCTGAACAGGGAGTTCTCTAGAGATAAAGCACAAATGGCTGAATAAAACATAAAACATGGTCACGATCTTTAGTCATCAGGGAAATGCAAATTAAAGTCCTTTGGGGTTTCATTCTTCTTCACTCAGATTTGTTGAAAAAAAAATAAAGACAACTGATGGCAAGCATGCAGAGAAAGAGGAACTCTTATTCACTGCTGGTAGCAGGGCAAATTGTTTTAGCCACTATGGAAATCCCTATAGAGATTCCCCAAAAAGCTAGCAATTGGTATACTAAATAATCCAGTCATACTACTCTTGGATAAATCTCCAAAACATTCTGTACCCTACGAGAGAATTACCTGTTTGTTCATGTTTATTGCTGCTCTTGGAACAATAAACCTTAACTTTCATCAACTGAAGAATGAATAATGAATAATGGCATAGTGTAAATAAACAATGGGATATTATTCAGCTCTTAAAAATGAAATTATGAAATTTCAGATAAATGGATAGAAGAGTAACATTAATAAAGCTTAAACAGATATGAATCCTGTGAACTACAACAGGGCTCCAAGATATAACAGGGTTCCACTGGTGAGCTAATGGTGCAGATATTATGGGAGTACTCATCACTTCTAATTGGATTTAAGGTATTCTTCATAGAATGGAACCCATTCCTAATATTGTATCAGACCTAGGAAACTGAGACTAGACCTGTCAAAATACAGTTGAGAGCCTAATACTAGTTTTCTGTTAAATACATTTAGTATTGAACTGAATCCTAATAACTGTTTGTTACACCCATAGATTAATACATCATTTATCTTTCACCATGGAACTGTCCTTACACAACAGATGGCAATTAACATAGAAAATCACAATTGGCCAACAGGCAAAGATCAAGAGGCTGCAGACGTCTTATCTCAAATAGGGATACAGTTATTAAAATTCTGCCACACAAAGATAAGGGAAGGGACAGAAGAAGGGACAGAAAGATTGTAAGAGACAGAAATTGGACAATCACAAGAAAACTGAGTTTTCCAAGATAGCTTATCATTTGCTATATGAACTTACATAAACAGTGACAGCATGTTCAATTGCCATGTAATCTCAAACAGTCACAATCACAGCATAAATGTGGAAAACTGTGTAAGAAACGCCAACACTACTAGAAGAACTAATGGCAACAGATGGCTGTTGGAAGGAGAGTTGATCTCTTTCAATGTGAATCTGTAAATTACCCAGGCTTTCCAGTGTATGGTCTGAAGGACATTTGGGGACATGAATTGCATTATATAGGTACATTATACATAATTACATTATATATAAAATAAATTGTGTTGATTTAATATGGAGTTAGTATTGATAACGGAGGGGATCTAAATATGTTCAAAATATATTTTATGAAAATTGGAAAACTTAAATGTTAAAATTGAAGACCAATATCGCAAATATTCAATAAAACAATTTTTGCTAAGATAAAAATATACTATTCATATCTTCAGTCTAGTAGTCTGGAAAACATGCCATTTAAATCATAATAGATTTCTACTAAGTTTTTTTCTTTGCAAGGCAGTATAACGTTTAAGTAGGCAGATGTCATTTATGATATGCCTCTCTGGCATGTGTCTTTGTGAACATATCTAAAGAAAATGGCAGGCAAATGTTTTGCAATTAGGGAAAATATAGGCAAAGTCCTTAGGACAAGAAAGATATACAAGAGATATTCAAAATGTATTTTAAAGGACAAACGTCAGATTCTATTCTCCAGTGTTTGTATGTATATATTATTGATTTCTTTGTGTGTTTCATACAAAATTTCTTAATCTTCTTTATTCCCTCCATGCACACCCTCAAAATTTCCTTCCATTGAATTTCACGCATTCTGTCATTTATATGAATGCCTACGGAGTCAAGTCAGTGCGCCCAGATGCCCTCAGTACAAGTTCATTCATTGCAGTCTAGTCAGCCAAGCTAAATTCTCTTTCTTAAACACCAACTCTCCTTCACCCAGCACTAACTGGGTTAGCTCTTCAGCTAATATTGAAGCCTGCTGTCCATTTCCTTAGTTCTATACTGGGTTTTAGTCAGATTGAGTTTTCATGGGTCTTGCACATGCTAACTTCACTGTTGTATGTTCATAAGAGCAATGATCCAGGTGCCTGTGAAACTCTGTTTCTATATGGTCATTAAGTAAATAACTTAAACAAAAATATAGCAAATTTCAATAAAAAGTTTATTGATAGTTCATTTTGCCGATGTAAATAAATTTTAAATTTAAACTTCAGGACTATTAACCCTGGTCCTGCTTGTGATGCATAGATTGTAATTCAATGAGAAATGTTGTTAGTTTTGAAAATTCATTCATAACTATTATGCAAAATGTAAGTAAATTCAACGAATTTTAAGTATCAGAATATCACGCTGTTAACCAACATTCAAAGAAAAGCATTTAAATATCCATTTTTAACCTATTTAAATAGATAAGTTCATTGGCTTTACTTACATAGATAAAAACGGTATTAAAGGTAAGGGGATAGAGAGGGTTAAACAAGGTAATACGGGGCAAAGAGATAGAAATAAGATGACTGGTATCATCAAGGGCAAAATGAGGAAAACTGAAGACACTTTAAACAGGGAGGGCATGGAGGGAATGTCAGGGAGAGCCACACGCACGCAGGAGATGGGAGAGGGAGAGAGAGACCGGCATAGTGTCAGAGTATGGGAATTACTCTACTGACATCTTTAAAACAGACACATCTTGCAGGTCTCGGGATAGGATTCCCATACTAAACCTCATGGCTTAGGGACCTTTGTGGAAGAGAATATGGAAAGATTTAAGAGCCAGCGCTGGTGCATGAACATAAGGAAACAGAGGCTTTCAGGCCTCTGGGAACTTGCAACAACGGTGACAGCATGCACAAGACCCATGCCGACTCAATCAGACAAAAACCCAGCATGGAACTGTGGAAATGGGCAGTAGACCCTAATCCTAGCTGGGAACTATTGGTAACTGATTACTTCCGGGCCAGAGAGCATAAATATTTAAGGGAGTAACTCTAGATAGGCTGATTACACAACAATGGATGAATTTGCACAGATGGACATCTGGGTATAAATGCTTGTCAAGGTAAACCTTAACATACATGAAACAGTGAATAAAATCTGGCTTGGGAATACAGGATGCACAGATGAAGGAGGGACTCTAAATTTCATTAGGTTTTCTTATATGAAATTCACAAAATTTAACAAATATATTTTTAAAAATAAAATAAAATGCATATATAAAATCAGACAAAATATTGATCAAATTAAACAGTTTTACTTAGGATTTCTGTAAGTTTTGTTCTGGGGGGTGTTATAAATTGCCATTTCCACTTGTCTGAGTATTACTTACACAAGGATAAGGTGCTGGCCACAACTCTTAACCCTTCACAGAGAGTCCAGGGACCTAGGCTTTGTCAGCTAGTGTATATGTCTGGGTGCAAAGACCAGTATATCTTTGCTGGGCCACATTTAACTCTGTCCACATTTTTCATTACATAGTTAACAGTCATTAAACATGCACTACCTGATAAATTATGTATTATTTCTTAAAAATTAAACATAGATGTGATCATGACTTCTTCCTCATACAATGTCTGTCCTAGAATCAGTGACAAAATATAGACAAATGTCCATAATATTGGTTGTAAAGTACCATAAAGGACATCATATGTCTTTACTTTAGAAATTAAGAAATATATTACATTATATACATTTATGTTATTTATACTTGTGTTTATCTGTTACAAAAATTTTAAATGTGTCCAAAATTTGAATCTCTGAACTAATATAATTATTATGAGAAACTCAGTCCACTAGGACTGACATGACTGATCCCATCTTGAACTCAGAGAAGATGTGATTTATCCACATAAAACTCTCACAACTTCTGAAGCAATCACATCGTCTCTCAGAAGTGAGGAAAGGTTCAAAAGGCAATTGAGGAAGTTTAAAAGAGGCTCACACACTGTGCACCAGGCATTTACCCTGAAAGGACAATATATAAGCAGTTAGCAATTCCTGGGGCAGGAGGATTTTTTTCTTTGATGAGTACCAGTAACTTGCTCTTGATACTGGTACTCAAGGGTTCCTGTGGGTAGTCACAGGTAAATTCATTTCTCAACAAACTAGACTTGAATGGAACAATTCTTTGATTTTTTTGTAGGTTTCTATTCGGGTTTAAGAAGATATTTGTTCTTATCTCCCCAGGAAAAGTTAACACAACAAACTCTAACAGTAGGTATTGATAATCCTTTTACTGAGGAGTCTAGAAAGAATTTTATTAATAATTTCAGAGATAAACTTAATAACACACTTAATTCCAACACACTTAATTCCAATCTTTGGAAACAATAATAATTCATGGAAAACAACAAAACCATTAAGCATTGTAGCATAAAATTTCAGCAGACACAAGAATCTCCAGACATACATACTCAGAGTTCAGTTTATTTCACTAAGCACATTTTAAAAGTCACATGAGTAATATTTCAAAGTCTGTACACTAGTCTTCAGGGGAGGAGGCTTTCACTTCATTTCCAGCTCCATTGCTCCAAATCCTGTCTCTGAAATATGTCCTGTCATCAACAATATTGTCTTACCTTCGGGAAGGCAATCAAGAACTTTGGCAATAGCCTGTATAGTTGTAGGAGTCTCTTGGACTACCCTGGCCAATAACACAAAAGAAGGTTTATCCTGTCTGGCACTGTTTATTGTTATGTAGTCTTCAACTGTGCAAATGTACTCATGCAGAGATATTGTCTGAGTAATTTATCATTAGGCTGTTAAACTAACATGATTACTCTGTGTTTTATACTAGCTAGGCATTCTATTTCTCCCTCTACATCATCCCCATTTAAAGTATCCCCATTTTTCCCCTTGCTAATACCAGTACCCGAAGGTTGCCCACCCTCCTTGAGCTCCTTCTTTGATTGTCTTACAATTCTGTATCAATACTATGAAAGAGAGTCTGGGGTTGTATCTCAGTAACACTGTGCTTTCCCTAAGCTATAAAATCCTGTGTTCAATTCTCAGCACACAGAAATGCAGAAAAATAGCAGAGAGAAGAAAAGATCATTCCTGCTCATTTTTCGGTTTTATTCATCTGTTTTTTGACTCTTACATTATTCAGAAAAGATAAACTTTATGTTTAAATCAAAGACTAGGAAAAAATGGAGCAAACATCAGAATTCTACCAACAGGTTTGTATTGATATTTTTTTTTACTTTTTTGCTATTTTAATTTTTAGTACATTTTGTAATGCGTTCAAAATTTGTATCTTTTATTAGAATCCTGTTAACATACCTTAAATAACATCCCCTGAAATCCATCACATTTCACTATCTACCAAACTTTGTGTCCTCATTTTTTAAACCAGTGGAGTCCAATTTGTGTTGCCCATATACTTTTGGGTTTGTGAGCATCCCCTGAAGTATGGTCAACTTAGGATCAACACTCATAGATCAATTCTGATAATTATTCCTCTCCCAACAGATATCAGTTTTCAAGTGATCTTCACCTAGGCATGGGATTTCAAACCTAATTGCCCCCCTACATACTGACACTTTCTATTCCTTCAGTTTGTGCAGGTCTTTGGGTTGCTGTGCCAATTGCTGTAAGCTCAAGTGTCTGTCCTGCTGTACATTTTTCTTTCTAAAAGATATGGTTCTCCACTCTTCATAACTGGTAGCTTTAGTTTATTTTCAGGAGCATATTTGGGGAAGATTCTTCTGAAGTTACTACAGCATATGTAGGAATATATATAAATGTAGATATATATATCATAGTTATAAATATATAAAGGAAAGTGAGAGAGGGAGAGAGAGAGAAAGAAAAAGAGAGAGAGAGGTTCAAAGTTATTGGCACCCAGAGCATGACTGTGAAATGCTGCTACGGTGCCTGAGTTATAACAATCTCTTCACTTCATGGTTTCCTCATACTGTAAGGAAAAGTAAAACCAGAGGCAAAGCTAAATTGGGATTTATAAAAGTACAGGACTCAGGGTAGCAACTCCTCTTTCTGTGGTCAAGTTACATTAGTTAATAAACACTTGTGTCTCCAGAAGAAAGTCTATTCGGTTGACAATAAATAACATGACATAACTTTCCCTAAAGATGGGAGAATATCCAGCTCTTATGGCTTTTTTGTATCATTGTATAAAGCCACAGAAAGCAAATATCAATAGACAAAATAGAACTAACAGTCCTGAGAATTATACCAGTGTTAAGAGGGAAAACAATTTCAAACCAATCTGGCAAAACTGTTTTCTGAGGCTCTTAGGTAGTTTCCAATTTTCCTGGTCAGGCACTTTGAAGGACTATTCTAATTGTCATCTGCACTGAAATCTGGAAAGCCAGATGAATGAAATAATCTTAGTAAATTAAATTTAGTAACTTTTCGTCAAACAGCTATCCAGCAAGTTATTAAGTGTCGTTATTGAACTTCCTAACCATGTATAGACCAGGTATATTTCTACACTGCTTAAGTCCACTGTTTTTATTATTTTTCCTTGGATATGTACAGTGATTTCACATGTTTTCTGTATTTCTCTTAGTAGTTCACCATGCATACTGTTCTCAATTTACTTTTTAATACTGAACATCCTAGAAATGTAGTTGCTCATTGGAAATATTTCAATAGTACCTTTAAGGGGAATAGTCCAAACATAAAAGACAATGTCTTTGAACTCTGTTTGCTCTTTTGAGATTCCATCTTGTTTTTCTGATCTTCAAACCAAACTATTCAGTCAATCAGAACTAGGACTGTAATATATATTATCATCAATGATTTAATAGTTTGAATATTTAATACAATTGTTTATGCTGACTTGACAACTCTTCGTGTTAAACCAAAAATTTATGCTAGTGCATGTTGAAAGTCCACTTGTGGTGCATACTTTGGGTTAAGGCTAGGCACAAATCCAATTAGGACTCCAGGGGACAGGAAACATAGATCTCAAAATCCTGATGTAAGCCACTAATGAAAAATGCGTACATGTGAATGAGAAGGAATAGTTGTTGGCCTTTTGACAGTCTACTGCATCCCATCTCTTTCTGAAAATTATTCATACTTTTCTTTTTGGCAAGATTTGCTAAGCAACACCATGGATATCCACAATTATCCAAATTCCTGCATAACAATCATTTTCCATAAGTTGTATAGAGTCCAGATAATGGTGACTGTTTTGTGTATAATTTTTCTTTTTCTAAGATTGTAAATGCAAAGGAGGAAACTTTTAAAATATCTCTTAGATCTTAAGTAGCTACTCTGTAGCCAGGTTGTTGAAGGTTCATCACCCAGATCCATTAACATTGAAAATACTTTGATGGAAAGCCTTAAATGGGAGACATAGATTTATGATCCAATGAAAATGCACATCTGGTAACCTATTTCCTCCATATTCTGCTTACAAACTAACTGATTATTTCCTTAGCTTATCCCCGCCATCCAGCCTTCTTCATATAAAATTTAAACAGACAGTGAAAAAACAGTCCTTTCTAACTTTTGCCTGTAAATCATTTTAGCAGAATCATAGAACAGGAGTTCCAGATTTCAAAGTACTACCTGTAAGAGCATAAAATCCTTTCCACCCACGACTGCATCATTTAGGCTCTCATTTCTTTGGTGACTGAAATTTCTTCACTGCCCTTTCTGAGTAACCAAAACTTTCTTTTTATTTTATTTTTCAATGTTTCTTTTTTAGAGGTTTATATATTTCAAACAATAGTTCTTAATCAAATTTAGACCTCCTACCACATCCATTCACCCCCAAACCCACCAGACAACATGTATTCCACAATAAATGTTAAGACTATCCAGTCAAGCATTAGTGCCCAAATGTCCTTTAGTGCAAAGTCATCCACTGGAGTTGTATCATGTTATCTAGAAATCATAAGGAAGGCATATTCCCCTCTCCCAGGAGTAATCAGTTTCATATAGTTCTCAGTCTAGGCCTGACCCACCACCTACTTCTAGCACTCCACTATTGGTCCTTGACTAATTTGAGTTGATGTGGGTCCTGTACTCAATGCCATCATTTGCCAAAATTCAATATGTGAAAGCTTCTGGTAGCCTCTAAATCTCTGCTTCCTTAAGTTCATGAATCAGCTCTGGCTCCTACAGTCCTTATGCCCCATCTTCTGCAATGATCCCTGAGCTGCAGGCTGTTAAATTTCAACAGAGGAGTTTTATCCAGAGATACATATTCTGAAGTCACTTATTCTATAAAACATGATCAATTGTGGCCTTCTGTGTACATAGCACTATGTTGTTTAAGGGAGATTTACTAGGGAGAGTTAAGGGATGCTTTTCTTTTATCTCTATCCTTCTTTCTGCTATGTTCAATAAAGCTTTGGACTAGAGGTTCAACTGTAGATATGTCACCTAGGACTTGACATTTCTCAACCATATATTCTCTGTGTTGGATCACATGTGGAATTCTGCTGTAACCTCCATCAGTTACAAAAAGAAGCTTCTTTGAAGAGTGGTGTACTATATGCTTGTCTGTAAATATAAAGATCCATTTTTAGCACATGGTAAGGTATTTAATTTTTCTAGAGGTATAACAGAGATAAGGTTTTCTTTAGGATTTGTGCCCCCTCAAATCCCATGCATTTGACTGAGTCTACAGTGCCTTCCATAAGTTCACACTCATTGAGAGGGTTTCAGGTTCAATTAGTTAGCTGTTGATTACTTCCTAGATGAGACTGTTACTACTGAACTGATACAGGTAGCATGCTACGCTGGCTGTTACAGTTACTAGAACATAGGAGCAGGTTGAACCATTGATTGATTGATATCTTTAGCAGTTTTCATATTATCACTAGCATCATGGGAACAAAAGTTCAGGAAGAAGGCTTCCAGATCAGTTCATCCTCCATTTCTCTGAGTCCTGTACCCCACCAAAATCCTGCCTTCAACAGTAGGGTGTTATCTTCTAGTTCTAAGAGATGACCAAGAATTCTGGAAATAGCCTGTACTATTTTTGGCATCTCTTGAACACCTCTCATCAACCATAAAAAAAGGAGGTTCCCTCTGTTTGGGACTGTGCTCCTTGCCAAGCAGTCTCTGAGCATACAGATGCAGCAGTGTTCACACACTGTGTGTGCATTTCTCACGTGGTTTCAGGGAAATTGCATTTCCCTCTGGGGTCCTGCAACCTCCAAGGTTTGTTCATCTCTGTTTCATTTATTTATTTATTTTTCCCTGTCATCTGACTTCCTTCCTCCCTTCACAGGCCTGGCGTCAGCATTATCCTCCCCTTCACTCCACCCTCCTAAACCACCCCTCTGATATGAAGCCCCTGCATGTAGCTGTCCCTCCTCCCCTCCGCATTAAACACTCCCACCCCCCATCATCTGTTTCCTGCTACCCCCTTTTCCGGGTTCTTTCTTTTCCTATACCTCTGTTTATACTTTCTCTTTCCCTGACTCCTGGTGATACATTAGGATTTATATTCACCTGATGGCGGTTGGTGCTAAATGAGAAGATACATCTCTTGTTTTTCTTGTCTGTGTTACTTCACTTAATATAACGCACTCTAGTTCCATCCATTGACCTTTACATTTCATATCGTTTTAGTGCTGAGTAGAACTCCATTGTGTAAATATACTACATTTATGTTATCCACTCGCCAGTTGAGGGACACTTAGACTGTTTCTATCTCTTGGCTATTGTGAAGAGAGCAGCAGCAAACACAGATGAGCAGGTATTTCTATCAGGAAGAGTTGTTTGGGTATATGACAAGAAGTGGTATGACTGAATCATACGGTAGATTAACTTCTATTTTTTGAGAGTTCTCCATACTGCTTTCCACAGTAGTTGCATGATTTTACATTCTCACCAGCAGTGAGTGAATGAGTGTTCCCCTTTCTCCCCATCTTCTAGGGTATTCAGTATTCGATGTCTTTCGTTCTCGTTTATCCAGTTTGACTAGGGTGAGATGTGATTTTAAATTGGTTTTCATCTGAATTTCTCTAATTGCTAAGGATGCTGAGCCCTTTTAAAAGTACTTCCTAGTGATTTTTATTTCTTCATTTTAGATCCATCTTCAGAGATCTTAATTTTAGATTTCTGTGGGTCATTTGTTTGTTTGTTTGTTTGTTTTTTGAATATTTTGAATGGTAATCCTCTGTTGCTATGTAGGATATAAAGATTTTCTCATACTCTGTGGGTTTCTGCTTCTCTCCCTTGGTTGTTGATGTTACTGTATGGAAGCTTTGTAGCTTCATAAGGTCCTACATACAGTTGTTGATCTTAATGCCTGAGCAACTGATGTCTGATTAGAAAGTACTTTGCTACACCAATATCTTGCTTGGACGATATTGCCTATGTTTTCTTTTAGCAGTTTCAGAGTTTGGGGTTTTATATTGTTTTCTCTGATCCATTTGGAGTTGGCATTTGTGTAGGGTGAAAGATAAGTTTCCAGTTTCATTCTTCTACATGTGCAGATTCAGTTTTGCCAGCACTTTTTGTTGAAGCTATTTTTCCTCCATTGTGGGTCCTTTGCACCTTTGTCAAATATCAGGTGCTCAGATTCCATGTACTCATGTTTGGGTCTTCTATTTCGTTCCATTGATCTACATGTCTACTTTTGTGCCAGTACCACATTATTTTCATGTTTTCAATGTCTATACCTCTAATATAATCTGAGATCTGGTATGGTGATTGCCCAGAGTTGTTCTTTTTTGACAAAGTTTTCTTTGTCTATACAGGGTCTTTTGTGATTCCATATGAAATTTATAATTTGTTTTTCTAGTTCTGTGAAGAATGTCATGGGTATTTTGATTGGCATTGCATTGAACTTTTAGATTGCTTTTGGTAAGATGGTCATTTTCACAACATTGATTCTATAAATGCATGAGCGTGATAGAACATTCCCTTTCCTAGTGTCTTTCTCTATATCTTTCCTTCAGCATTTGAAAATTTCATTGTAGAAATCTTTACTGTGTTTAGTAATGGTTATTCCTAAGTATTTTTGAGATTATTGTGAATGGGAGGATTTCCTTGAATGTTCTTTTTTCTGTACTGTTTGTAATGTGTATAAAGAGTATGATTTTTGTAAGTAGATTTTGCAACCTGCCACTGTACTAATAAGTTCTAAGTTTTCTGGTGGAATTTTTGTGATCTCTTACATATAATATCATATCATTTGCAAATAGAGATAACTTGACCTTTTCTTTTACAATGAGTACTCCTTTGGCTTACTTCTCTTGTTTTAAAGCTCTTGCAAGATTTTCAAGCACATATGAAAAGGAGTGGAGAAAGTGGAGATTCCTGTTTTCAATGGGAAGTAATCAAGTTTTTCTCCATTTAGAATAATGTTGTATATGTGTTTATTGAATATAGTTATCATTATGTTAAGGTATGTTCCTTCAAGACTAGTTCCCTCTAGGACTTTAAACATGAATTCATGCTGAATTTTGTCAAAAGCCTTTACTTCATCTACTGAAATGTCCATGTGGTTTTTTATCTTTAAGACCATTTATATGCTTTATTATATTTACTGACAAATATATATATATATATATATATATATATATATATATATATATATATATATTTATATATGCATAACCATCCCTGCATTCTTGCATCTCTGGAATAAAGAGTTGAGTATCTTTGTACCTATATTCATTAGGGATATGAGCCAATAGTTTTCTTTTTTTGTTGTATCTTTACCTGGTTTGGCAATTAGAGTTCAACCTGTTTAGGAGTTCTCCATCTGTTTCTATCTTTTTGGATAATTTAAACAGTATTTGTTATAGATCTTTGAAACTGGTAGAGTTCTGCTATGATTACATCTAGACCTGGGATTATTTTAGTAAGGATGTTTTGTATCATTGTTTCAATTTCTTTATTTGTTGTGGGTGTATTTAAGCTGTCAATCTTTTCTTCATTTAACTTTGGTGATAACTCTGATTTTAGAAATTCATTCATTTCTTTTAGATTTCCAAGTTTAATGGAATATAGAGTTTTAAAGAATTTCTTACATGTTCAGGATCTTTTTGTTGTCATTTGTGATTCCCTTTTCATCTCTGATGTTGTTGATTTGGATTTGCTCTATCTTTCCTTTGGTTAATTAGAGTGGGGTGTTTTGTCTCTCTATTTTAAACTTTCAAAGAACCAGCTATTAGGGTAATTAACTTTTTTTGTATTGTATTTTTGCTTATATTTCATTAACTTGTGTTCTTTTGTTATTTCTTCTTATCTACTAGGTTTTGGAGTTGTCTTTTTCAAGGATGGAACTCTTGAAGGATTAACAAACTCCAGTGGACAGAGCCACATTGAATGACAGTTGGACATACCTTATTGTATATATAATAAAGTACATTAAATTGAGCCAGGGTGCAATAAAGTGAGGTACAGAGAAGAGAGGGGATCTAAACAAAATCAAATTATATTTGCAAAATTTAATTAAAAATAAAAAATAAACACATAAGCAAATAAATATGGAGCTATTGCCTATAAATTTAATAAATTCTAAACAGTTTTGTTTTCTTATTCACTAAAGTTTTGAAGTTCTAATCTTTTCACCATTTTTACCTAAAATTAAAAAAGTTAGTTTAAAGAAACTGTGTGTTGTTTATTGTCCAGATAAAGATTAAGATGTTACTAAACCACTAGTATCTGATCAGTGTTTCAATCAGCTTTAAAATGTCTAAAATGATTAGTTATTTTTTAAACTTAAAAGAATGTACCTGCCTAGATTTGAATGTTTTTTGGATTTTAAAAACCTTTTAAAGTTTAGGCTTTGAAATATCATACAAGTATATGATATATATCAATCATCTCCCCCTCTTCTGTAATACTTCCTTGTGATTCACTGGTACCATCCCCACCCTTCTAGTTTTCCACTAGTCCTCTTTAAAAGAAATATCTGACTCAATCCATCGAATGCTGTCCTTGTGCACAGGTGTATGAATTCATCCACTGTTTCATGAACAATCTACTAGGCCACACCCATAAAAAATGGCCCTCCCTCCCTCAGTAGCCCTCATTGGCAACTGCTGCTCCTGTTCTGGGGATGTGGACTCAATAGCCACTCCCTAGATTCTCCATGTTGGAATTTTGATTGCTTTTTGACACAGGGTCTCACAATGTATTCCCAGTTTCCTGATACTGTCTAGACTTTTTCAGGCTGACAACGATGACTGTTATCTGCCTATCTCTGCCTCCTAGTTCTGGAATTAAGGGCATGCCCCACCATGCCTGGCCATGCTGGAACTCTTAACTAGCATGTTCTTGTGCAGTTCTTCTGCAGATAAACACGACTATGATTAGTTCATATTTTGAGATAAAGTCAAGTTTTGTAACCAAGGCTTCCCTGAAACTTAATATGTACACAAGATTGAACTCAAACTCTAAACCATCTTCCAGTCTCATTTTCCCAAGTGCTGGAATTGTAGGCATTTACTGCCTGAATTTTATCCCTGTTGAAATTGTGCTGTGTAAAACACATTTCAGTCTTTGTATATAAAACCTAATAACTGAGACGTAAAATTTAGTGATATTCAGTCATATCAATCACTGATATATATGCAATGGAATCATCCTACCACAGAAGAACTCACACAGATATCTTTGCACAAGACCTAGAAAATAGAAACAACCTTAATGTCTCTCAACTGGTAAATGAATAACGACAGCATAGTACATTTACACAATGGAGTTCTACTCAGCTGTAAAAAAAATGAGACCATGAAATTTGCAGGTAAATGGCTAGAACTAAAAACTGTTATACTAATAAAGTAGCCAAGTCAGAAAAATAAGAAACAAATGTTTTTTTTCTCATTTGTGCATCTTATTTCCAAATACCTAGATATGAGCATATATTCAGATATAACTCTAGCAGCCAGGGAAATGGAAAGGAACTGTGGGAATAAAGTAGAAGAAAGACCTCAACAGAGGAGGAGAGTAAGAAAAAGATTCTATTAAGCGGTAAAAGGGGAAAAGGAGGAGGTTCTTTGACTCTAAGGACTATGGAGGATTATTCAGCTGGAGTCAGTGGAGGGATAAATAATGCTTAGATGGTACGTAGAACCAGAGGAATGTGACCAGGGATTTGTGTGTTTCAAGTAAATTCAGTTTGGAGAAGACAATGTTGATAGGAAGAAACTGATGTCTAAAAATGTCTTAGTATAAATCCTTAAATCATGGCAAAGACCAACTTATTCTATCTCATATAGAATGTTGCTGAAAATATTAGACAGAGGTAAAATAATCTCATTTATTTTAAGAATAGAGTAGATATTGGCAGACTAGATTTGAAGCCTAAAGAGAATTTGTGTTGGCATTACTAAGAATCATTTTATAGATCTTACAAATTTGTTACAGGAAATTTTGAGGAAGATACAGAAATAGGAAATGCACAAGGCAAAGTACATGGACAGTGGATTAGATGAAGGATGTAGAGAAACACACAAAGTGTTCCTGAACACTCGATTTTGGAAGTAATGGTCATTACTGAAATTATTGAATATTATTATCTGTTTTTTTAATTACTACACAAACATAACACTATAGGAGATTAAAGTTGGATACGTTGTACAGACAGAACAATGCCCTGATACGTGTTTCTCTCCTTGGATGTCTTTCTGTTTGTAGCCAAGGTAATGCTAACGAACTTTTTGTATTAAAATCCACACTTAATTTTTAAATAAACTAGTCCCTGTTCACATGGCAACACCATTGCTGCTTCTGATGAAGCAAGGTTTCAGCTATGTTAACAGTGTAATATCTATACCTATATCTATATCTATATATGTATATATATGCATATATGCTCGCGACTGTGCAACTGTGCATGCATAAACTAACATACACATAGATAGATCATGTTAATGTCAGCAAGTTAATTTAATTTTTATATTATTACTTTTGTAACATGTATCACTTATCCCAGGCTGACTTGGAAATCACTGAAACCCAAGCTACTCTCAGGAATCTTCCTGTCTCAACTGAGTGTGAGTAAACCCTAAACCCTTGCTAAAAATCAGCAATTACTACTTTTTTTTTGTCTTTTCAGTCTGGGTCTCTCTTTAGTCCTAGCTGGCCTGGAACTTACCGAGTAGACCACGTTGGCCTTATTTTACAGAGATCTGCTTGCCTCTGTCACCTAAAGGCACTCGGCACCATCGGCAAATTCTAACCAATTCTCCAGTGTGTCGGGGATATCGAGCACAGCTATACTTAATTGGCGTTGCCTGAAACAGGCTATATGAAACATTCTGTAAAGCATAGTTGATTCTTCTGTGTAGAGACTAATCTTTTTTTTTTTAAGATTGTGGTTTTTTATTTATTTAAATCATTATTACTGTTTATTTAGTATGTTTAAAAATATGCAGAATGCATGAGCCTATCAAATATTGATGGAAAGTAAACACTAATCTTTCTGATACACAGGTTTTACTCAGACCTCTGAATCTAGAACTTACTTCTGCTTAAAGTCTGCTTTGTTTTATTTTCTTCCCTCTATTCTTCCTCTCCCCTTACTTCCTTCCTCTTCCCACTTCCACCCTGTCTTCTTCCCTTTCTCTCTTCTTTTACTAGAAACTTCCATGAACTTAAATTTGAGGTCAATTAAAACAAATTTATACAAAACCATCTGTTCAACAATATATTAGTAAAATTCTTCAAAGTGAACTATTACTTTATAAAAATTATAAATGCTCCTTCTAAATTCTTTGGATTTCTAGACTAATCTTGTTTTAATTCTATATTTTAAGTTTCTGTTAGTGTCTGAAAGTCAGAAAAATGTTCAATAGAACTGAAACTGCAGAAAATGGTACAATAAAGAGAGTATCTTGCAATATATGGACATATTTGATCATACAAGGCATTCTTGCTAATGGTTCCAAGATTTAAGACCCAAGTAAACATCAGAACACATTTTCCAAACAGTGCTGATGGCTTTGATATTTCCTTTCCAATCCCAGGCTGACAGCATCCTAATATACTGATGTTTAAGATTTATGATACAGCTATATTTCAAGATCAAATCTCTTAATTGACAGGAAAATTCTTTAAGCTAAAGCCCTGAAAGTCTGTTTTCTTTTTTTTCCTTCATATATAAGACATTGAAAATGTGTGTTTATTGAGAGCTTATGTTACAATCACAATAAGAATTATTATGGAAATTGTGACTTCAAGGTGAGTTTGGTTCAACATTTAAAAATTATAATGAAATGATTAATAATGTTATAATCTGCTCATTTAAATTTAAATAAAATACTCTTATAAATATATGTAATTGTAAAAGTATGTATCATTGTAAAGGAATTTTGTATAAATAAAATATGAACTCAAAATTTGTCTTATTTAGATTATACATATCTTAAAGTAATGAAAGACTGTCTATACCCATTACCCAACTTGTTGTAAATATTTCTGTGAACTTACTCTACTTATAATCATCCTACACAAAGTTTATAGATCTTGTTTTCAGAATGAGAAGGGAAAGGCTTAAATTTGCCATCATGTGAAAAGATTCATTTTAATCAAAATGTATCACTCATATGATAAAACATTTATCATTCACTAGTTTATATCAATAATGTGTAAAGCTGAAATTTACAGAAAATTAGTGATCCGTGCATCAAGTTTGCATTTTACATGAATCATTTCTGTTAATGCTACTCTAACAATTCTGTTTGTGCCATATTCTGTTTCTATGTTTGGGAGTTTGCTGATATTCATCATATTTCTTTTTTTCAGATTTGGGATACTTCAAATTTTAAAAATTACACATTAAAAAAAAAGAGAAAGAATTGGGCCTAGCTCAGTGTAAGTAAGCCTGATCATATATAAGTGCACCCATGTTGTGCAATGCCTGCGGAGATCAGAAGAGAGCGTCAGATTCCCTGCAGCTGGAAGCTGGAGTTAAGGTTGCTTGCCATCATGTAGGAGCTGAGAATCAAACCACTTATATATAATCAGACAATACGCTCATACACACAGAATAGAAATAATAAATACAATAAAATAAAGTGATAATCACAGAATGTAAATATATTTCCCAAAGTGACAGTAAGAGGTCAAGCAAGCAAAGACACATTTTCAATGATCCTCATTTATGCTTCGTCTGCGGTGACATCTCCTGTTACCAATTCCTCAGTGTATGCACATGTGAAGAAAAGAGGATCTTCCATTCATGTCTATGTTCATGCAGAATCTAGAAAGGTAATTTTTGCACAATTGGCATTAGTGCAGGTTAAATAGATCCAAACTGATACTACTATAATAAACACGTATTGCATTAATCATTTGATGATTAATCTCATTACAAAAGATTGCATTCAGCCTATAAAGTGACATGGGTGTATGTATGGGAGAAGGGGTTTGTGCATGTTCAATTTGAGTTGATTATAAAAATCCCACATAAACACATCCCAAAATACCCTAGATTTCCATTTACCCTTAAATAACACACAATCCATCTGCTGTAGTCTGAATTAAAATGGTTCCACACAAACTTATTCTTGATGATAGCATCCATAGCTCAAGGCATGGACTTAGTACATTTTGGAAAATTTAGGGCATAGAACTAGTTGGAGGAAGTGGATATTGGAGGGGAGTCCTTTGTGGCCATATCCTGCACCTGGACCACCTTTTTCTCTTTTGTTGCTTTTTTCCTGAACTGAATTGAATCATGTGCTGATTCATCCCATTTTGGCATAATGGATTGCTTTATCCCAGGATCCGAAACAGGGAAACAGATTACTATGGACTGAAATCTTTGAAACTTTGAACAATATTTCACCTTTCAATTGTTCTTTCAGGTACTGTGTCACAAGTAAAAATGTTGAAAAATGATCATTGGTACTGGAGGAGTAGATCTATATTTTAGCTAAATTTCACCGTGCATTTCTTAGGGGTCAGAAACTAGTATGCAGGAGGAATGTGGTTACGTTTAGAGATGTCACCTAGGGAACCACTAAGAATGTGATGAGCACATTGGATTTATTGATAAGATGAATATAAAGAATATTGACAGGAATGATTATGGAAAATACTGTTCATGGGCTATTTTTGTTGTTATTGTCATCATTTTATTGTGAGGAAAGTGAGAATCAGTAAGGTTAAGCATTGTTTTAGTTACTTGACACATTGTTGTGATAAAGTGCCTGACAGAACAATTTAAGGAAGAGTGTATCTGGATTCAATCCAGATGGATATAATCCATGATGGGAGGGAAACATGGCTGGAGGAGCAGAACAACTCATCCTATGGCACTGGCTGTTCAGAAAGCAGCATGTGAACAGAAAGTGAGTCAATGCTATAAACCTCAATATTCCTGACCATTGACCCACTTCCTCCAGAAAGACTTCACCTCTGAAAGGTTCCCCACCCTTCCCAATCAGCACCATCTACTTGGGACCAAGTGTTCAAACACGGAAGCTTACAGGTAACATTTCATATTCAAACCATTCTCTGCCTTATCATATGCTAACAGTCCACAGGACTAGACTACTGGCCTGAAACTTCTGAAATTATATAACGTCTTAAATTGTACTTCTCCTTAAATAGTTTCTCTCATATATTTGTCATAGTTGCAGAATGCGACATACAATTCAACTAGGAAATTTACCGGAGATGAGAAGTTGATTCACTGGAAGAACTCAGCTCCTCCACTGAATAGTGAACTCTAAATCCAGCTTACTTCTTCTGTGGACTTCGGTGTTTTGATCCTTTCTGGTCCTAGAGTTAATTAAGCTGATGGTTTTTGTGGTGCAGTTATACAAGACCAGAAACTTTCTAAGCTCTCACAACTCCTCAGAGTTGCTTCAAGCTATGATAAGTAATATTTATACTTAAGGGGCAGAATTTTATACTGACGTTATCAAAAGAACATTAAGAAATTAATATTAATGTTGATCTTTATAAAGAGACACTTGGCCAAGATTTCCATAAGAGCTAAGAGCAAAAAGAGTGACAGTAAAAATTCACTTAAAATGCATATGGAAAATTAGAACACAGTCTTCTCATGCAGTTATGATACAATATCAGGTGATATGTGTTTTCTATGAGTGCGGCACAGAGACTGCCTCTGGAGTGCCAAGAAGAAAAACAAGAATGTGGACACCAAATGACAAAGGTTCTTCTATACTTTTCAAAACTGCAAAGCAAATCAGCCTCTTCAACAATGTATTTTGATATTAATAAACCTCTGCATATCAAAATCCTTTTATTTACATTGTCCAACATATGATTTCTAGTGTCTTTAAAAAATACCGAATTTTCTTTACACTTCATATAATAGATCTTACTAAAATTTAGACCACCTATCCCAATAACACCCTCATAGGATTTCATTGATCCCATATTCAATTTCTTGATCAACACTGTTCTAAGAGGTAAGATTTTCTTTTGATTTGAATAATCACAACTTGGTTAAACAAACAGAAATGTTGGCACTAGAAATCTATCTCTGTTACTGTTAAAACAGAGTGACTCAAACAGCTATTGATATGGGGACAATTATTCCTTGAGGTTCTATAAATGAGGAAGTCCCAAATAAAGAGTAACCCATCTAATACACACCTTCATGGAAATTCATTCTTTGGTGAAGCTGATAAGATTAGAGAATACACAGAACCCATCCACCCTTTCAATATCTAAACCACTGGCATAAGGATATTAATCATCCATGTGTGCAGAACACTCATAAGAAGTGTATCTAATCACTTCTTAAAATTCTCATATCTCAACAGTGTTGCGTTAGAGAAACAGTTTCCAACCTATGAAAGCCACAGGGCACATTCAAATCAGCAGTAACTATGTTTCAGCTTTCATTTGAAGAGGTATCTGAAACATTGTATTTTAAATGAGTTTTACCATCTAAATATCCCAGACACAGAAGATTATGTAAATGTTAAGTTGGCTATATATAAAGTTTGAGTGACAAATTTTAATAACTAAAATGTTCTCAAATCTCAAATCTTAAAAAAAGATTAGAAGAGATTAGCAAAGATATTTTTCTTTTCACTGTCAGCACACAAATAAGATTGAATTAAGTTTCTTTTCATGGTAAAAACTGAAGAAAGTTTAATATGAAAGAGATAATTGTTTCATTAGCCTCATGAATAACATAAACAGCGATACACACACAAATTATATATATACACACATACTGTATATTTTATATATATACATATACATATATATATATATATATATATATATATATATATACAGTGCAGGTTTCACAGTTGTGTATTATACGAAGATTTTTCTTATTATCTTATCTTCTTGGTATACCTTCACTTCACTAGAACTCATGAAGTGTTTAACTAACAAGACTTACTAAAAGTAGAAGTAATGAGATGATGTCAGAGTTAATCTCGGTTTTAAAAACACTTCCCTTTGTTTCTTAAAAGCAGTTTAATGAAGTCTGGCATTGCTCCAGGAAAAATCCTACACAGTATGTATTTTGCATTATTTTTATTTTCCCTTTTGGACTCCTACCATGGGAACTAGTCAAGATTTCTGGGCTTTATTTGCCCCATAAACAAATGGGGAAAATTACAGTTTACTTGCATAAATCTAGGGCGTAGATTCAGGGAAACCACTTAGAAGCATGGGCATATCAAAATGGCATTTTAAATACCATCATGTGCTGTCAGCTGTAGGACTTGCGTTCATTCTGAACTTAACACAGGCTTTGCACACACTGAAGATCACAGTATGACTCAGCCTATAAATTCTATTTTTTCTGACAACTACCCTTGCTTTCTCCTTAATCGTTTTGTCCCCAGCTAGCACAATTATGTAGCTCCCATATTTTTCTTTGCATTGCTCATTCTTTCATTTTTAAAAGCAAAGACCTATAGTAAGTAGAATATTCAAATGGAAGAAAAGTTATATTGAAAAATGCTGTATTCAGTATTCATAACAGAGAAAAATAAACCCAATTATTCCAAATTTCAAGTTCTGGTAAGAGTTTAGAATTAAAGGGCACCACAGAATAAGCCCAAGCCTTCCACTCTTCTACATATATCATGCTATCTCTGTTCCTTTTACATAATTTTAAAATAATATTTTATTGATTCTTTAAGAATATAAAATGTTTTATTGAGCTTTTATGCATTTTATTTTCATAATCAAATTTAGACCCCCCCATCCATGCCTCCCAAACCACCTCACTGGACCCCATATATTCTGTCATACATTTTAATTTATATCTAGTCAAGCATTTGAACCCAGATATCCCATGGTGAAAATTCTTCCACTGGAGACTAGTCAACCTATCCAGAGATCAAAAGTCCGGCATACTCTCAGTCAGTGGAAATCAGTTCCCAGTTCCCAATAGTTCCTAGTTTAAGGCCGGCCTGCCACCCTTTTCTCTCACTCCTCTTTGGTCCCTTTGTGTTGGTGTGAGCCCAGTGTTTGATGTCACCATTATCGCAAGTTCACTTGAGAAAGCTTCCTATGGCCTGAAAGATTCTGGTTCCCTATGTTCATGAACCAGTCTTGTCTCTTTTGTTTTTTCTTCGAGGTCTTCCTGAGCTGTGAGTGTGTGGGTTTAGTATGGTGTCCTCTCCAAGGACACACACTCTGCAGTCTTTTATTCTTTAAAACTTGGCCAGTTGTGGCCCTCATGAATCAATATGAAGCACATTAAGATGCCCTCCAGATGTCAGACCCCTCCTCTCCCTACTCTTCATCACTTCAGCCCTCTATTGTTTTAAGGCCCATGGAGTTTGTGCTCCCCAATTGCTCTAGAATGTGGGTCCATCCTGACATCCAGGTCAACCTACCTGATGTCAAACTTAAAACTGACTCTTCCTCTGCTCTACCTCCTTAGTTAGTGTTAGTGTTTCTTTGTCTTACTAGTCGATATATTTGGTATTCTTTCTATAAACCATGTAGTATATAAAAGGTCAAAATAATTTGATTAGGCCAGATATTGTTACAACATAAAAGTTCGTCAGTTAAAAAGGAACAAATTAATTTACAAAGTCACAAACATGTTTATATAACAAGACAAAAATTGATATGTTATCTGAAAGATATTTTTCAGTCTAGTAGTATATATGTTAACAATTTAATTTTTATAAAAACTTGCAATAATAATGTAGTGATCAGCACACTCTGAGTGCACAATGAATGTCTAATGATTTGCTAGATAATTGATGTTAATACATTCCATTATTTTCCTGAGTATGCTGCATTTTGATGCCTTTAATAATGAAAATATTAAAGTCTCATATTTTCCAGTTCATTTATCATATATCATATATATTCACTCATATTCTCAACTTCAAGGGCCAAAGAAAAAAATGAACCCACTAGGAAATAGAAACCCAACATAAAAAATCTTTAAAAAGAGATATTATTGACTTAACAGTCTGTCATATACCTGCAATTCCATTACAAGGGAAACTGAAAGAGAAGGTTCATGAAGCCAAAGCCATGACCAGTTTGGATTAAGCAGCTGTATACATGCATGTCTATGTCAACCCCTACACCAGCATAGGATAAGGAATAATTGAGTTGTGTTATGCTTGCTGTTTTTATTAATTTTGGATGTATTTCAACCTTGTAGTTTACTAGGACATAGAATTAATTTGACTCTCAATTATGAAAATCATTCTTCTGTGATATTATAATTTTCATGAAATTCATTTGTGATTGAGCAAAATCATTTTAAATACTATTAGAAACTAATGAAAACATTGTTTACCTTAAAATGCTGCTTTACTTTTGCAATTGAATTGTTAATTTTACTAAATAAACATTTCTGTTTATTTTGTTTATTTTGCTTATAAAATGTCAAGAAGGATCTTATTTTTAAATGGAAATATTGTTACATTAATTGTAAAATATAACTTTTGTAATACTCAAACTCTTTGATATCGTCACTACGAAAATTAGGCAGGTTCGATACCTACTTATTCCAACAAAAACATATTCAGTGAATTTGTCAGTGATGAGTGATTTGCGTTTCAAGATTATGTGGAGGAAATAAGTTTTTAAAAAATTTTATTGAGCTTTTGTACACTTCTTAATCAAATGTAAGCTCCCCTCTCCCATCCATGCCCCTTACCCCAAGTCAGACATTATGTATTCCTCCATACATGTTAACTCTTATCCAGTCAAACATTTGTACTCATATGTCCATCAGTGCAAATTCATCCACTCAAGTCTAGGCAGCCTATCTAGAGATCTTAGGTAAACCCTACTCTCCCTTACCCAGAAGTAATCAGTATCTAGTAGTTCCCAGATTAGGACAAGCTCCCCACCCATTTCTCTTGTCCACTCTGGGCCCTTGTCTAACTGAGTAGGCGTGGGTCCTGTGCTCAGTGTCTCCATTACCACAAGTTCACAGGGGCAAGCTTCCAGTGGCCTGAAGTCCTCTGTTTCCCTGTGCTCAGGAAATAGCCCTGACTCTGAATATCTTTCTGCTCCCCTCCCCTGCAGTGGTCTCTGGGCTTTGGGTAGGAGAAGTTCAATGTAAAAGTGTTAACTAGGGACACACAGTCTGTAGTCTCTTATTTTTTAAAGTTGACCGGTTTGGCCTTCTGTGTGTCTCATACTTTATTGTATAAGGATGCTTCACTGATTAGAACTGAGGATTGTACTAGTTTTCTCTTTACCCCCTGTTCTTCTATGTTCTATGAGCCTTATTTGTAGAGGTTCAACTGTAGATATGTCATCTAGGACAGGGCATTTCTCAGATATAGATGTTCACTGTCTGACCAGTTATGGAATTCTACAATAGTCACCATCCATTGAAAAAAGAAGCTTCTTTGATGAGTGGTGTTCTGTACACATGTCTGTAAATATAAGTATTATAATTAGCACATGTCATATCTAGAAATGTGACAGAGATATGGGTTTTAAACTTTAGGCACAGTTACTCTAAGGCATAGTAATTTAAAAAAAAACAGATGCTGGAGAAATGGCTCAGTGGTTAAGAGCACTCAAGAATACTGGTGGCTCTTTCAGATGACCCTAATTTGATTTGAAACACCAACATGGCAGGTAACAACTACCCATAACTCTAGTTCCAGGATATCAGATGCCTTCTTCTGACATTAGTGGGCATTGCATGACACTGATGCACTTAGATACATGCATGCAATACATTCATACACATAAAATCTAAAAATAATACAAAAGAGGTTTATTATATATATGTGTATATATTAATGAGCATTTGTTTCATTTCTACTCTATTGTTTTGAATGTGTATTTCTGGTAATGACTATTAAAAACAATGAAAAACTGGAATTATTTCCTAGAAAAACATTCAAGACTCTCACAGCAAATGGGTTGTTTACTCAGTCATGTGAACAACAAAATCAAACTAAGATATTATAAATAAAATAAAATTTTATGCATGAAAAAGTATCCTGGCAAAGGATATAAAAACCTCAAAGATTCCATAATATATTTAGCTCTCATAGACAGCAAACAAATAAAAAGAGTTCAGATACATACCAGGCTTCCACAAAAGTGGCAAAGATTCTTGAATTCTAGGCAACTCCACATGACCACAGTGACCTTTATCCTTGCTGCAGGAAAGGTCAGGCATGCTACCAGAAGTATAAAGGAGGCAGGTGTTCTATTTAAGTTGCAGCCTGGTCCAGCAGGTTCAAGCATTAAAATCTGTACCCTGAAAGGATATAGCTTAGTCACTGGAGTAAAGTGAGAAGGAATCTTACCATTGGTTGGCCATTAATAAAGTCTTAAAACCAGGCAAGTTATTATAAATTTATAAAAGAAAAAATGCCAAAATCCCTTGTCTGAAAGTCATTACTGGACTCTGTCTCTGAGGAAAATAAAAAGAAGCACCCTAAAAATGAGAAGTGAAACTCTAGGCTAGCTCTGGGTGACTGCCAGGGTTCCAGCAACGAAGCCTGCCCGCAAACATCCCGCTAACAAGTGGGTGTAAACACATATATAGAGAGAAGAATTTAATGAGAATTAAAATCCTCCTCTTTCTTGAAGATTATATACCGTAATGAAAACATATCTTTTAAAGGAAATGAATCATAATGAATATTTTAAGTCACTTTTAGTGTCAACACTAATCCATTATAATAGCTATGTCCTTATGACAACAATTGTAGCAGTGATAAAACTGATTTTGGGATCGACCATTTAAGTTGAATAATGATTTCTTGATTTTGCTGATAAAATGATTTAAGAACAGAAATTATGGAACAATGACTGTCATTTCCTTTATATGATAATATTCTAATTCTTCTACAAGTTCTTTTTTATCTTAACCCAAAGAAATAACACGTGTGGAGTAACTGTGAAGAAATTTTAAGGTGACAGTATTGCCCACTCCTTTTAAAACACGATGAAGCACTCTATGTAAGAACATGTACTTATGAATGTGTTCTGGGGCATACACACAGGTGTTATGGGCTCCCAGTTCTGACTGAAATATAAATATAAATATTTATTGAATGCTATTCAACTGGAATGATATTTCTTATAATTATTTCCTTGTATTAATAAAGCATTTACCATTTATCTGAAAATGATTTCAGTTTATACAATTTTTTTAGGAATTAATTAGTCTTCAATATCAATAAGATAAAGGATATTCAGCTCCTCTCAAGTGATTATATTTTCTTATTTTTATACAAGAATGCTTTCTTTCTTTCTTTCTCTCTCTCTTTCTCTCTTTCTTTCTTTCTTTCTTTCATTTTTCTATCTCTCCTGACAAAACATACTTGTTTTTCATTAGCACAAAAGATCTTTCCTTTTTCAAACTTAGCAGGAGTACCGGGATGAAGATAATTCAAATGCAAGGAAGGGTGGGTTCAATGTTCGTGCATTATTTTGTTTTATCCTGTTAGTTCTAAATAATATTGACAGGAAGAACACAAACTATGAAATTTACTTCATTGAAGAGAAATGTGTTGAGTTACGTGCATTTACAGGTATGACATAGTTAGAATTTAGATACTCTTTTGGTGCAGATGCCATATATGTCATGTTAGAGACAAAAGCTTGCAATGTATGATTTTTAAAGTCTGCTGTAAATACTTTTATGTATGTTTATGAATGTATTGAATGCATGAGTATAAATGTACTTGTGTCATGAAATGCCCACAGAGGTCAGTAGAAGGCTTTGGATTCCCTTGGAACTGGAGTTATGGATCATTGTTAACCACCACGTGAGAACAGGGAATCTATCCCAGGTACACTGCAAGAGCAGCCAGTGATCTTAACTGCTGAGCCATTTCTCAGCCTTAGTGTAACTTTTGATAGTATTCAATAGCTATGGAAATTAACTAGTTTTCATACAGATGCTTTTGAAGAAAAGTTTGCATTCCTATGATCTTCTTTATTATATCTTTGTAATCCCAGCTTTATACAACATGACATGTGTTTTTATGGGTTTAATTTGCTTAAAATTTTATTACATGGACTTTTCTTGCCTGAATATCAAAAGTTGACAGGAGAGTTCAAAATGATGTACTGAGAATGAACTCAAGAAAAAATAAAATAATTAAAATACAGTAACAAGAAATTCAGTGTCTCGACTATAGTCTCTAAATATTTGGTCTTCAGACAATAATTAGGACATGATATTTCTCTGTTGTGTAAACACTATGTATATTCACAGACGCATAAACCCATAGCTAAGTGGTCTTCTTATCAACTAATAAAGTTTAATGTTAAATAATTCTATCATATAAATATATAATCCAACAGTGCAAATACAGAGTAATTTAAAATTTTATTTGAAATCAAGATCTTGCTAGCTGGCATTCTGAATAAGAGTCATGGCATTTATATATCTTCAGTTTGTAAAGCGATTATTTAAATCATCCTCATCTTATTTCAAGTTTTGAATCAGAAACATTTGTAGCAAATTTGAATAAAATATTATAATCAACAGAAGTTACAGCTCTGACACTGGTTGTCTTCATTATGTTAGTAATGCAAAATTTCCTCTCAATTCTTCAAGGAATCCTCTGGGTAGTGTGGTACACTGAGTTATCATTTATCTTTCAAACATTCTTATTAAATGCATTCTTTAAGGCAAAGTTTTTCAGGATCTCCAATGTTTTATAATTTTGTTCAGTCAGACAATATTTAAAGTAATAATATAGGAAGCTTGAATATTCTCAAAGATGGTAATGTCTGGTTTTATTTATCTTTCCAATTGCTCCAATGAAATATTCAGACAAAAGCAGTTTAAGGAAGGAAATGTTTCTTTGGCTCCTGGTCCAGTATGAATGGACAGTCACAGCAGCCAGAGCTGCAGGCCGCTGCCAATCTCACATTGCATCAGGAAGCACAGAGTGCTGAATCTTGAGCTCAGCTAGCATTTGCCTTTTCATATATTATAAGATGCCAGCAGAGAGAATGGTGACACCTGCAATGGGGAAGTCTGTCTTGAAATAACCAAATGAAGATAATAGATAATGTACCTCAGGCATTCTCATAGGACTCCCTTCCAGATAATACTAACTTCATCTACTTGAGAAGTGAAATTAATCACCACATTTATTAAATACTCTTAAGAGATTTTTAATGCATTAACTATTATACATATTAGTTTTTAACTAACTCCCAAAGAATATTTGTTTGAAATATATTCTTTGAAGAAGGAGAGAATTTACAACGTAAAGTACCAACAAAATCTCAGTTATGGATTGATCTGATTATGAAAGGTGTAAATTAAATTATCTCACCTTTCCTGATATATATGAATACAACTATAATAAAATGAGATCCATATACCCAATTAAGTAATTTACCTTACTAATCTAATTTTATAAGAATTAAAATTCCTCATTACTTTGTAAAAGAGTTTTTAACAAAACTGCGTTTCTCAAAACATCAACTTACATTAAATTCATTAGAAAGAAAATTAAAAACATAATCAACATGATGTATATGTAAATCTTTGGAATCACTTTTGAATGTTTACTTAAATTCCATTATTTATACCTTGCAATAACATCTGAATCTTAAATGCAGCCTCTCAGATGTTATCTCTAACAGGAATAGATTAAAGAAAACTTGTTTAGTTACTGTAGTCTTTCTTTCAATCATGATTATTTATTTAGCTGTGTTTTCTAGTGGGCACATTCTTTTACTCTTTTTAAATGCTTTATTTCAGGGAGGTTTTTTCATTGCTTTATTGACAAGACGGACAATATTTTTACATATCTCTGATTTCATGATACTAGTCTATCCAAGAAAAAAAAAAGCCTTACTGAATTTTCTCTGTAAACTTTCCAGACTCTACAAATCAAGGCTAATGTTTCAGTGACATCTAAATGAAAACAGTTTTTCAGAGGTAGAAATGCATGTGCAGTCTCAAAAAATGCACTGCCATTTTCATTCTGCTGTATATGTTGATAGCTCCAAAATGTTTTCAGTTTTACAATCAAAGATAGATTTCAAATGCAAATGATTCTACAAAGTGTAAAGCAGCTTAAATAAACACAAGTGCTAAGAGAATAGTGCTAAATTCTAGCCGGTGCAAGTTTTGATGCAGAGGAAAAACAGAGAAGTGTGATTGCTTAAAAAGAAGCCAAGTGCCACTAGAATCACAGTGAGGGTGTAGATCACATGTCTGCTAGTTTGCTCAGTGTCCATACTCTGTCATGAGTCCTGACAACTAAAGGGGGTTTCTTTATGTGTGATAGTAGCTGAAGTAAAGTAAAAGAACCATTTGAACAACAAAAAATAGTACATGCAATGAGAGAATGTTGGGAAACAAACTGAGACTTCTTCTGAGTGACTACTGATGATATACACAAATGAAAGAATTTCATGTCCTTTACAAAATGGAGAGATAAAGTCCTAAAGATTCCAGTTTCTCAACTTGCTCCATAACTGTTTGTGGATAAAGTCATTGAGAATAAGAATCTTGACACACTCTGAATCTGCACACTGTGTTGTGAGTTCAACATCACTGTTCCCCACAGAGTTATAAACTAAGATAAAGTAATAACAACAAGAGCCATGACAACTATTCCCCAGAGAAAAAACAAAGGACTGAGTGGAGTGGTAGAAATGTAGATGAATATCCCCAATAAATCATATAAAACTTGTGCACATATCTTTGCTAAAAAAACAAAAATCTGATTTCATGTTTCATGATAATAACCCTTAATAAAACTATTTAGGCACTGCAAATGTCATCCCAAGGTAATTCAAATGAGCAATTAAAAAGGGTATATTTAGCTTCAGGTAGAAAAGTTTGAATCCTAATTAAAATATTTAATTTTATCTAACTAAATTGTTCAGGTGGTAAAGTGCTTTCTATGCACTTTATGTGTGAGAATAACTGAAAAAATATAAGAGTCATTAGAACAACAAGAGCAGACGTGATGAGAGAATGTCGGGAAATAAATGCAGATTTCTTCTGAGTGACTGCTGAGATTAATCCCAGGAATCCATATAAAACTACAGGCAAGGAAGAATACTCTCATAATCTTAATGCTGGGGTGCCAGTGACAAGATCTTTAGTGCTTGTTGGCAAATTAAAGGGTTGAACTTCAAGTCCAGGGGAGGCATGTAAAAAGAAACAAAATGGAGAGTGACTGCTGAAGATAATGTCAGTGTCTGGCCTCTATACACATACACACACACAGACCTACATGTTCATACATATATACTCATAAAATTTTGAAAACACAAAATATTTTGATATTATATTATACTGTTAAATATTACTAATAGTAAATATATTTAAGAGCTTAGGGGTTTATTATATTAGCTTATAATAATATTATTGCAGACACTCAACATTTTCACATATGTATGTGTATGTGTATGCATGTGTATGTGTGGTTTTTGCCAGGGACCATGACTTTCTTTTCATTTTTTGTGGATATTTTATTGAGTTTTGTGCATTTCATACAATAAATCTTAAGCATATTTAGCCATCCTTCACCCACACCCCCGACAACAATCCCACGAATTTCATGCATTCTGTTTTATATATTAAGGTCTATCCAGTCAAGCTTTTGTACCCAGATGTCCCTTGGATCAGCCTATCTAGAGTCGCTCCCTTAAAGAAGACCAACTCTCCTTCACCCCATAGTAACCATTTACCAATAATTCCTCAGAGAGCTTTACAGCCTGATGCCCATTTCCCTAGTTCTATGCCGGGTTTTTGTCTCATTGTGCTCAGCATGGGTCTAATGTATGCTGTCACCACTGCTGCAGCTTTGTACGAGCAAGTTTCCAAAGGCTTGTTTCCTTATGTCCACACACCAATCCTTGTTCTTACAATCTTTCAGCACCCTCTTCCACAGTGGTCCCTGAACTGTGGATAGATGTGGATAGAGAAGTCCCATCCAGGGACAAGCACTCTGCAGTCTCTTATGACCTACACCTTGGGCAGATTGTGACCTAAAGCTGCATGAGGAAGCTTTTCTATTAAGAGTTGAGGGATGCATTACTGTTCTGTACACCATATTCTGCTAGTTACCTACTACAAGCCTAACATGTAGTTATGTCAGGGCAGTGCATTTCTCAGACACATGTTTTGTGTGTGTGATCAGATGTGAAACTCTGTAATAAATAGCCTTCATCTTTTGCAAAAAGAAGCTTTTGATGAATGGTGTATGGTATACTTGTCTTTAAATAAAAGAGTTCATTTTAGTATATGAAGAAATTGCATTTGTTTAGAGATATGACAGATACAGCATTTCCTCTAGGATCTATGATGTCTCCAGTCATTTGTAGTTGGTTATGTTTGCAATGCCACCCATGAGTTACATCCCATTGAGACAATTGGATAACCCCCAGATAAGAGATCACTACTACAGTGATACAGTTTGTTTTGGCAGTCATTGTTATGTTTTGAAGCTGGGGTTGGACCATTGATTGATTGTTCTTTTAGCAGCGTTCTTATTATCCTCTAGAACTGGGAGTTCTAGTCTTCAGGGTGACAGCTTCCAGATTATTTTCAGCTCCAATATTCCAAGTCTTGTGTTCAAAGCATGTCCTATCTTCAGCAACAGGGTCTTACCACAAGTTCTAGGAGATAATCAAGGACTGTGGCAACAGTCTGTGTTATTTTTGGAATCTTTTATAATACCCTTACCAACAACTCAAAGTGAGGTTTCTCCTGACTGACATTGTGTTTATTGCTATAGTCTTCAGAAACTAATGCAACTAGAAATCCTTAAAATTTAAGCACTTAAGGTCCCTTTTCTCCCCTAGCATTTCAGACATTTTTAAAAGTATTTTATTGGATTTTGTGGATTTGATAGGATACATCATAATTAGGTTTAGGCCCCTCCCTTCTATATCTGTACCACGCATAGAGTTCCCACAGGATTTCATGCATTTTATCATATATCTTAATGCTTATCAAGTCAAGTTTCTATATCCAGATATCCTTCATGTGAGCTCATCCACTGGGGCCTCTCCAGCCTGTCTAGTGTCACTCCCTTAAAGGAGAACAGCTCTTACTCACCCAGCAGTGATCAGCTACCAGTAGTTATTCACCATTTTCTTTACATCCTGCCCATTTTCTCAGTTCTAGTCTGGATTTGTCTGATTGAGCTTGCCTGGGTCTTATGCATGCTGTCACCATTGCTGCAAAGGCAAATTAGAAAGTTGCTAGAAACCTAGAAGACTTCTTTTCCTTATAGTCATGGACCTTCATCCTCGCCTCTTGCAATCGTTGAGTTCCCTCTTCCAAAACGGTCCCTGACAAAGGGCTTATAGAAATGGAAATGGAGCTAATATAGAAGCCTCCTCCCTGAAGAATATTTCTTATAGATTTTTGAGGACACTATACAATCTGCTAAAGGACAAAACCAATCAATGTTCAAACCCTAGCTTTAGTGTCTAATAATCGCTGTCATAGCAATCTATATTGGTGTAGTAGTGGCTCTTTTATATTGAGGGTAATCAACAGTTAACTAATTGGACTTGAAGCTCGCTCAATGGGAGGGAACACGTGTAGTACTATAAACATAGTGAGATACACATGGCTGGAGAGGTCATAGATTCTAAAGAAAACTATAAGTCTTCTACATCCTGTGACAAATATAATCTCTTACATTATGCTAAACATGGTTCTCATATTTACAGACAAGTATAAGTATACGAGTCACCATTCATCAAAAAAGTTTTTTTTGTTTGTTTGTTTTTGCAATAGACAGGAACTATTTAGGAGTTCCACAACACACATGGAAAATTGTCTGTGAGATGCCCAATATCTTATACCCTTGTAGAGTAGTGACACATCTACAATAGAACTTCTACATCTAAGACTCATGAAACACAGTGGAATAAGGGGAAGAAAGAATAGTAATACTTCTCTCAACTCTCATTAGTGAAACTTCCTCATAAACTAGAGAATGATAAACATAAAAGACCACAATGTCCTTTAGAGAATGCCCTTTAGTGAATAAAATATGGCAGAGTATGTGTCCCTAAACAAGACTCCCATATTAAACTTCATCCAGGGCTCAGGGATCATTTTTTATCTTACAGGCTTTTTTAAAATCAAAAAGATAAGAGATTCTTCACTCTGAGTAGGACACTTAAATCAAGCATCTGCCATGAAGTTTCAGGAACTACTGTGGAAAAGAGATCAGAAATATTATAAGAGCCAGTAGTGGTATATGACTTCAAGGAAACAGTTTTCCAGACAGTTGGTAAATTACCAACATGAATGCACAGAAATGGAAACAGCATGCACAAGACCCACACAAACTCAAACAAAACAAAGCCTAGCATAGAACTAGGAAAGTGGGGAAGAAACCGGTTCTCAGCTGATGAACCATTTTCTATTGGTAACTACAGGGAGACTAATACTCTTTTTTCTTTGAGGGTATGAGGCTTCAACCGATGGACATGTACTGAAAGATATTTTGGCATACATAAATGACTCAATAGACCTTAATATGCATGAGAGAGTACATGAAATCTGTTGGGCGGATGTAAGAAGGGTAAAGACAGAGGGGAGTCTAAATGTGATCATGATATAAATATATATGAAATTCACAAAAAATGCAATGAAAATGTTTTAAAAGATGAACTTTTTTTTTTTTTTTTTTGCTGAGCATCTTCCTTTAGAGAAATCTCTCTTTGTTTCAGTGCACTGATGTAATAAACTGTTCCTTGTTTCAATCTTTGAGGAACCACTCTCTAAATCTACAATAACTTCTGCAATGTGGGTGAAAAATTACTTACAGGAGCATGGGTGATTCAGACAGATGCATGAGTGACCAGTGCACCACATAACTGGTAGCTCAGGAAAGCTGCATCCTTGAAGTGACCTCAAGAGCTTCTAGGAATTCTGGTTCCTCAGTTCTAAAAGTCCCAGGAACTTTAATTACATTTTCTATTGTTTGAGAATTCTGTTTGTGCATACGTGCAGTACCATCTACTAGAGATTATACAGCTTCTCCAGGAGCACATCCCCGAAGATGTGGGCTTTCTCTCAGCAACCATAAATCGACAATAGCTTCTCAGCTAGGTGTGGGGCTTCATGAAGCCTCCTCACATTCATGCTGAGATTTGGACTGAATTGCTCTTGGATAGGTCCTGTGCTAGCGGGTACAACTTCTGTGCGTCTACGGATGCACTAACCCTGTCATGACTGGCAAATACTGTTTCACTGCAGATGTCCACTAAAAATTAGCTTATAATAATGTTTTCCTTCATTTTCCCACAATGATCTCTGAGCTTTGGGCAAAGGGAGGGTGATCCTGATGCCCCATTTAAAGCTGTGTGCTCCACCTCAGGGACTCAAGAGAAAATATCACATTATTTCCTCATCAGATGCAGAAATGGCCTTTGAAAAAAATCAATATTTATTCATAATAAAAGAATCTAAGGACAAAGGGTACATCTATCAATATAAGTGGAATTATAAAACTATAAAACACAGCCAACTCCATTCTGAATTGAGAAAAAAGAAGCATTTCCACTAAAATTATAACAAAACAATAATGTCCAGTCTCCCCATATGTTCTCAGTCTAGTGATTGAAGTCTTAAGATGATTAATAAGATAAGTGTAAAGAGTAAACTGATACAAATAAGAAAGGAAGAAGTCAGAGGAACCTTATTTGAAGATGGTATATTCCATACATAAAAGCCCCTAATGACTCTAAGAGAAAACTTGTACCTTATAAACTCATTCAACAAAGTAACAAGTTACAAAACTAATACACAAAAACATATCAGTAGTCTTCCTTCCTAGAAATTTTCGGTCATATTTATAAATGCGGAGAGGCACTTTGCGAAAAGTCAAAGTTTCAAGAATTGTCTAAGTCTTTTAAGTGTTGTTTATATCTTAAGCCTGTATGTTACTTTTGAATCATATGAGATTTCTCCTTACTAAAGGAGAGGGTATTTGAATTTGCGTGAAATAAGTACATAACTCATGTCTTCTAGTTTCTCCTCATTTGGTTATTGCAAGCATAAATGATGCTGCAGACTCTGTTCTACGTTCTACATTGTCACTTTAGCCTCATACCCCTTTTGTTATTCAAATATCATTTCATCAAGATAGATGCCTGATGTGTTTCGTGGAAGCTTTTCTTCAGTTTTCTATCTGTACAGTCACAATACTTCTGTTAGGTATGAAAGAGTACCTTTGTGAGAATATCATAATTATTTATGTGTTCATTTGAATACTTTTCCTATCTTACACATTAATATTAGTGCAGAATTTGATTTGTTAAAAAAATCTGTGTGCTCATTCTCCTCATTAATTCCAAGTATTAATGTTATGGGGTGTGTTGGTGAGGAGTAATAATTTAGGGGATTAGCTAAATTCATTAATTAGGATAAGCAAATATTTCTTTCTTTTACATAATATGATTAATAGATTTGAGTACATAGTTGAGACTTTATTAGAAAATAAGTTAATTACTTCATGCTAGACCAATATTAAAAGTTTAAACAATTTTACCTTATCTTTAATCTTTAATTTATTGAGTCTATAAACTCAAACTTTTGTTTTCATGAATAATCCATTAATTTTGTGTTACATAAAGACTATTTTAAAAATATTTCTTGCTCATTTTCCATTAAGAACCACAAAAAATTACATTCAAATACTAATTCACATTTTTAAAGTAAATAATTAAGTCATTAATATGTCTTCGGTAGACATATTACATATGTCTACCATATGTATATGTATAGATATTCTGCATATACATTGAAACGTAAATGTAGAATAATTTTTGTGAAAAAAAGGATGGTAAAACAGTTTTGAGAAAGAAACATCCTCACAAGACAAGACAGTCTTAGGGAACCTTAACTGGCATCATGAACACCTAAGATGAAACATAAGGCATTGGAAATAAGGTATGTATAACAAAGATTCTCATAGCATTATTTATGTTTTCTCAGGGATATCCTATTCACAATATTTTTATCACATTTTCTTTTTTCGTGTATATATTCATTTTTATATTTAAATTTTGCATAGATTCATCCTCTAAAATCACACTCCCTCACATTTATTTTTTCATTTTTTGGAAAAGATACTTGAATGCCTTTCCAAGCTTTTTTTAAAATTATACAAGTTGATTTTAATGGGAGATGGAGAGATAACTTAGCTGTTAAGAACATTTGCTATTCTTGTTAGATTTCCTAAAAGTAATTTTTAATATACATAAAAATTAATAGATTACTTTAATTGCAATAGAAGTTAACATTTAAAACCTTGGTTTTGACTGATAAAAAGTAGACAAGATTTTGTTAGAAAACTTCTGGAGTCTGTGAGACAAACATAGGATTCTTGCTATTATTAACAAGTATTCCACAGGACTAATAATATATATTCTTGGACTGTATTCTACTTAACTTTCAGTTGCTGTGTTAAACATTATTACCAACAAGCAACTTTAGGGGGAGAAGGTTTATTTCATATTACATTTCTAAGACACAGTCCATCTTTGAGGAAATCAAGTAAAAACTCAAAGCAGGAACCTCGAGGCAGGAGCTGAAGCAGAAGCCAGCAAAGGAATGGTACTTAAGGACTTATGGTACTAGTGGTCTTGCTTATTGTAGCTGGCCCAACTACATTTGTTATGTAGGCTAAGCCACCCTGCACAGGGAAGGAACTACCCACAACAAGGTGGACCCTCCTACATCAGTTAAAACTTAAGAAATGCTTCAGACATAGCCACCTACCAACATTAGGAAGGCAGTTTCTCAACTTGAATTCTCTTTATCCCCAAACCTCTAGTGATTATCACATTGACATACAGTAACCTGTAGGGATTTGGAATTTTGAAGTAATTGTAATGTCTATAAAATTATCTCATGGCTCTACAGTTAAGAACACTGGCGAGTCTTGTAGAGGATCCAGGTTCCATTTATAACACCCACATTGTTGATTGCAGCCATTCGTAGTACCAGTTTCATGGGGTCCAAAGACTTCTTGTGACTTCCACTGGCATTGCATAACACTGGTGCACATACACACACGCAGGCAATACATTCACACACATTAAAATAATAAGTAAAGTATTTAAACTTATCAGTATTTGGTAACTGTGAGCACTAAGTTATTAGTAAGTCATTTATCCTTGCCTTAATAGTTAATGTCCACTTGAGAGTGCCTAATATCCATTTTCCAAGAGCATTTTAATTAAAATGTAAAAACTAGTTCGAGATAACCACGTTTGATGAGTGCTTATGAAAACAGGAAGCTCAGTCAGTGGAACTTGGTGGGAACTTGTAGTGGTCTGAGCACTACCCAGCCCCTCCACTTTTATTTTCATGCTCAACTCTACTTGTGTGCTTATCAAAGATTGGCAGATTTATGAAGCTTCATCATTATTTTTCCAGTTCATCAGTTATTACATACAAAACATTTTCAGCTGTACATTATTATTTGTTGTAATTGTCAAGTACAGGAACATTCACTCCCCCCACTCAGATAACACTGTACATAATCATAACTTCATTTCCTTCTTCATATGTTCATATGTCCATATTTATGACTCCTACACACATATCAATATAGATTCACCAGAACAGTAGAAACAGGTAAGTAATGGGTAAGTCACAAACTTACTTACAGAAAGTTAACTTTATATCAGAAATATTGGCTGGGTGTGGTGGAAATGGCCTTTAATTCAAGCACTAGTGAGGCTAGTGACCTCTGTGAGTTCATGAGCAGCCTGGTCTACAGGAAGAGTTCCACAGCAGTCATGCCTTCACTGTAAAATTCTGTCTCAAAAATAATATAAAATGAAGGAAATTCTCATACTTTCTCACACCAGGTGAAGACATTTATTAGCTGCATTTAGTGGGATGCAACATTATTAAACACAAGATTGCTTTTATTCTTCCATTAAGGTTAAGCTAGGTAATAACTATAAGAATCATATCTTCTATGTGAGGAAAGAATTGCAAAATAAGTTATCGACATCCCACACAAGAAAAGAAGTGTGAATTATCACCACTTTCAGGAGAGGTAAGTGATTTAGTTTACTATTGTTTCAGATTATAAGTCAATAAATAGTAAATCAGAATCATCCTAACAGTAGATAAAAGGAAAAAAAGAGGGAGTTATTAGCTTGTCTAAACACTTGCCTAAAATATTACATAGTTATGAAGAATATTTGATTGTGTTTTCTTAAATGCATTTATATAAAGCTTTGAAAGCATGTAACTAATACACAACAATAACTATTGACAATATGTTTCAATATATATTTTAAAACACATTATGTGAAGTTTGTAAAAACATTTCTTAATCTTTCCACATTATCTACTAAAACATAATGAAAAGCAAGCTACATATGTAAAAAGAAGTTTGTATTGAAATAGATTCTATCTTTATGAAATGACGTATATCTCTTAGTAGTTACTGGAAGACTGGAAGACACACACAGCCAGAATGTCCCTCAAACTTCATCTCAACAGGTGTGTAGATAAGGCAAAAATATCTGACTGTGTGTGAAAGCCATGACCATTTTCTTAGTAAGCTAATGTCAACTTACTGAAGCAGTTAAGTGATAAGAAAACATTTAAGCAATTTATAACATTCCAACAAAAACTAAGCAAAGAACAATGCTGTGTCATGAAATAAAGTCTTGTCAGAACTTTATATCTAGATAGTCAAAGAAGTCTGGAGATACTAACTTGTCTTGCTAGGTCTTAACACACACATGAAAGAATGCATGAGCTCCAGTGGAGGTAAATGGGAAGATGCTGACGGGTAAGGGGCTGTAGAGATGGTTGAGATGCTGTGAACAAAATACATGAAGATTTAATAACATATATGAAATAATAACAGAAAACAAAAATTAATGTGTAGAAGAAAATAACAATAATTAAGAGGCATATTTAGACTGACTTATCTGAATTTTGAACTCCATTTGTCCTTTGAAAGCAATTTGATATATTAACTTCATATGGAGAGTTTAAATTTCATTTATTATGACAAAAGCTACCCTTCCTCATAGTCAAATGTCTATTAGAGGGAATCTATAAGTACTTATCCAGAATATTGAATAGATACCACATTTTAATTTCTTTGGTAAGTAGATATAAGCAGGTAATAAAAGAATCAGCAGTATTTCTCCAAACACTCACAGGGCAGCTCTCTAAGCTTCAAGAACTCCATTGCTTTTGTGTCCCCAAATTCCAAATATTTCTCAAATCCTCCTAAGAACAGCATAATTAGGTCTATCACAGTAATGTATCCTGATCCTGGTACCAGTTTCTATTTTAGTTTGTTTTTTTGTTCCTCTGATAAACACTGTAACTAAAAACCAACTGAGGTTAGGATGGAAAGGTTTGATTTGGCTTACATGTCCCAATAATAGTTCAGCTTCGACAGAAGCCAGGGCAGGAATTCAGGGCCAGGACTTGGATGCAGAAGCGAAAGAACAGATCATGGAGGGAGGATGCTGACTGGCTTTCTCATCCTGGCTGATGCTCTCATGCTCTTACGTAACCCAGGGTTGCCTACCGAGGGGTGCAACCACCTCCGGCGGGCTGGGTACTCCCACATCAATGTGCAATTAAGAAAAACCTCACAGACATGACCATAGGCCAATGTGAAATAGGAAACACCACATTTAAAGTTCCCTTTTCAGAGGTGTATCAAGTTGACAAATGAAACAATTCCACACAATTACCAAATCTTTAAAAATTGAATATGCTGAATCATAGCCCTTCTGATTCAGGTTGGGTGTGTCTTGAGAGGGAAGAGATTCTATAGGCAATCTATGGTATTTCTCATCATGAACACCTCAATTCATGGGAATTTTGCCTAGTAATTAGTTAAGTCTGGGAAGTAGCCTTACAGAAAATGACGTAGTTATTTTTTTGTTCTTTCTAATCCCTCAATCACAGTAAATCTCTTGAGCCTTCTTCAGGTTTCCTTATGTGGATGCTTTATAGAATTATTTTCTCTCTCTCTCTAATGATGAATGAGGACACTTACGGATTTTTCCTACAATCTTGTAATGTTATAGGAATTATCAAAACTCATAAAAATAGAAAATAATACTACTCATGAGATATAGCATCATATAATTGCAAGAAAATTGATATTCCTAATTGCTTATTTTTAATCATTTATGGGATGTTAAGTGCAGAAGTAGAGTGTGTCTTGAATAGATCCATATTTTGTTAGTCAAACCATTATAATCTACTTCTTGACAAAAGAGAATCAAACTGTAATATTTCAGGATAGGTAAAATAAGTACTTATTTATTTTGGATTTAGAAATTCTTGAGTAAAAATGATATTAGAGAAAGAAATAAATTAAATGTCAAAGCTGAACAGTTCTAGAAATCTATTTTTTATTTAAGTTCTTATAGTTATATATATATATATATACACATATGTGTGTATGTGTGTATGTGTAGTATTCTCAACACAAAGAAATAATTGAAGCAATGTCTATGTTAAATAGCTAGATTTGATCATCTCCTAATTTAAACATGTATCAAAATATCACATTCTATTGTTTATTTTCAAAATTTCATGTGTATAAGTGATTTGCCTGCATGCATGTAAGTGAATGTTTAGTGCCAGTAGAAATCAGAAGAGGGCATTGTATATTTTGGAAGTGGAGTTAAGGCTGGGTGTTAATCACCAGGTGAGAGCTGGGAACTGAACTGAAGTCCTCTGGAAGGGCAGTTAATTGCTGATAATTGTTGAACCATCCCACCAGCGCCCAAATATCACATTCTACATAATAATTATTTGTCAGTGAAAATTTAAATAAAATATAAATGTATTTAACAAATTAACGTTTGTCCTATGATGAATCAAGATGAATTTAATGCAACCAGAGTTTTTAAAATATATTCCTGCATAATCATACCACTTCTCTCAGACGACAAGAATTTCTATAATGCATAATGGTTTTAGTGAAATAGTTCTGAGAATGTGAAATTATTTTTCTATGAACATAGCAGTTGAAAGAAATTTATTTTTCCCATAGGAAGTCATGAAAATGAGTATGTGTAAGTTGGGTATACCTCAAGATAATTTCAATATTAGAAGTTCTCTAAATATCAGACTTTCACTAGGGTGCTTGGTATTGGTTATTTTAAATTGATGTTCTATAAAGAGAACTTTCACCTGAAAAAAATCAATAACAACAAAACATAAAATTAAAACGTTTAATAACCTTTAGACTCTGTGTTAAATTAACAAACAACAAAGCATTTTTCAAAACCAAAAGGAACCAAGGTTACATTTGGAAGGCAGCTGACTGCCAAAAAGTATAATCTACATCTTTCCTAATTTTTTTAATTCTATTTTTTATTCCTAAGAAATTCTCACGTAAGAAGTGTCTGCATTATTTCCATCGCTAACGTTACTCCATCAAATCTTTCTATGCCCCCTACTACCTCTCAATTTTGTGTCCTCAATATTAATATTAATCATATATGCATATATATATATATATATATATATATATATATATATATATATGATTCACCAAATCAATTTAGTGGTGTCCATGTGTGTCAGTGTTGAGGGATGCCCGGCTAGGGTTATATAACCTCTCAGGGAGGTAGTGCCTGGAGAAAACAGATTCTTACTCCTCCAGCATCCGTGGATTGCCAGTGTCACATCATCTTCCGGTGGTACACCATGGCATTTCCCCCATTCACCTTGGCATGTCAAGTTCTTTTATCATTATACAGATCTGATTAAACCTCCATACTGTGGAGGTACCATTGGAGCAGCTTTGCTATCATACTTAGAATGCATTAACCAGAAGCAGGCAGTGTTTTTCCTCTGGAGCTAACATTCTGTCTGCCCAATCTTCAATGATGTCCCCTGAGATTTAAGTGTAGAGGTTGCATTACAGATCTGTCACTTATGGCTGGGCACATCATATTCACTTATTCTCTGCCTTGGACTAGTTGTGGAACTTTGTCTCCATCTGTTGGAAAAAAAGAAATGCTTCTTTGACAAGTGATGAGAGTTATACATCTTTCTAAGGATTTGGACCTGGGATCCACAAATGAGAGAGAACATGTTTCCCTTGCTTTTCTGAGTCTGTGCTGTCTCTATTAGGGTAGCAGTTTCTACTGGTAAATGCCATGATTTTGTGTTCATCACTGCTGAGTAGAACTACATTGTGTAAATGTATCACATTTGTATTACCCATTTGTCAGTAGAGGATCATTTGAGTTATTTCCAATTCCTAGCTATTGTGAAAGAGCAACAATAAACATGGTTGAATTAGTATCTCTGTGGTATGATCCTGAGTCCTTTAGATGTATGCCAAGAAGTGGCAGCACTAGATCATATGGTAGATTTATTTTTCAACTTTTAAGAGTACTCCACATTGGGGCTCTAGAGATGACACAGCAGTTAATAGCACTGAATGCTCTGGCATTGGACCCAAGTTCAATTCCCAGCACCTACATGGCAGCTAACCACCTTTCATGACTCCAGTTCCAGGTCATATGGCCTCTTCTAACCTCTTTTGCAATTCCAGAACATGATTGCTCTTACATACATTCAGGCAGTACAATCATTCAAATAAAAAATAATTTTTAAAAAGTTCTCCATATTAATTTCCATAAGGACTGTACCACTTTGCAATACAGCGAGTCATGAATGAGGGTCTTCTTTGGCCCATATTCTAATGAGCATTGGCTGTCAATGATTTTTTCTAGAACCTAGCCATTCTGACTGGGGTAGAGGAAAGCTTAACATTGCATTACCTTGTATTTCCCTAACTCATAAAGATGTCGAACACTTTTATCAATGTGTCTTAGCTATTTTATCTCTTCCATTGAGTGCTCTTTGTTCAGGTTTATGGCCTATTTTTAAATTGTTTTACATGTTTTCTTGGTTCCTTTATTTTTGTATTATTTTTATGTTCTGGATATTAATTCTCTAAGAGATGTTTAGATGGAAATGAGTCTTTCCCACTGCGTGGGCTTCCACTTCACCCCATTGACTATTTTCTTTGTTGTTCAGAAAATTTTTAGGTTAATAAACTCCCATTTGACAATTTTTAACCTTAATTCCTAAGTGAATGATTTCTGAATTAGAAAGTCTATTCCTGAAACTAAATGAGAACGAGAATGCAACACAACAAATCCTTTGGAACACATTAAAAGCAGATCTAAGAGGGAAGTTTATAACTTTTAAGGCCTACATTAAAAAATCAGAATAAGCACATGCAAATGACTTAGTAGTTCACTCAAGACACTGGATAGGCAAGAACAAACGAACCCCCAAAGTAATAGATGAGAAGAAATAACACAAATCAGAGCAGAAACTAATGAAATAGAAACAAAGAAAACATTACAAAAAAAATCAATCTAAATGCTTCCCATAGATTTATGTGTGTTCTCAGTTTCACTTAATTCCAGGAAATTTTTATTCCTTTTTTGATTTTCTTCTTGACCCATTAATCATTCAGTAGTGTGTTATTTAATGCCCACGAGTTCCTGTAGTTACTAAAGCTTCTAGTACTGTTGAGTTTAAGCTTTATTGCATTGTGGGTCAATAGAACACATGGAATTATTTTAATTTTTAGTGTTTGTTGAGGCTTTTCCTACTGTCCAGTATATGGTTTATTTTAGAGAAATCTATGTTATGCTGAGTAGAATGCACTTTTCAGTGTTTTGTTGAAATATTCTGTACATATTTTAAGGTCCTTCTGATGACTGATAGCCTTTAATTTGGAAGTTTCTATTTTATTTTTTTTTTTGTAGTGATGACCTATCTATCTAGGTGACCTTTTTATATTGGAGAATGTGGGGTGTTGGATTCACCTATTATTAGTGAGTTGGGATTCATCTGTGTCTTCAAGTACAATGGTATTACTTTTATGAAACTGGGTACACCAGAGTTTGATGATTGCAATGATTTTTTGGTCAACTATTCCTTTTATCAAATGAAGCAATCCTGTTTTATATTTGTGGTTGTTTGTTTGTATGTATGTTTGTTTATTTTGAGCAGAGTCTACTTAGTCTCAAATCCCCTGAAACTCACTATGTGAAACAGGCTGATCTCAGTCTCAAGGAGATCGATCTGCTGTCTACTTCTGCCTCTTGAGGACTGAGATTAAAGGTGAATGCCACCACACTCAATATTGAAGTGGTCTTCCTTATTTTGTCTTATTAACCTTAATTTGAAGTCTATTCTATCTGATTTAGCATGGTGTATACTGCTTGTTTCTTTGTGCTGTATGATTGGAATATTTTTCTCCATTTTTTCTTTCTAAGGTGATGCCTGTCCTGAAGATAAAATGAATTTCTTGTGGAAAAAAAAAGAAAATGTTGGAACTGGTTCTTAGTCCAATCAATTAGCATGTATCTTTTAATTATGGAATTAAAAACACTGATATCCAAAGCTATTATTGAAAAAATATTTTTTACTGTTTTTTTTTTAATTTTCTCTGTGTGTTTTAGTCCCACTATGTTTGTCAGGAATGAAAGCTTCATGTTTCCTCTCCATGGTCTCTTGTGTGTGGTCATTACTTTTTTCAGTGCTGTGTATTGGTTCCAGTATGCTGTGTAGGACTGTATTGTTGGACACTGATTGCTTCAGTCTGTTTATATCATGGAAGATTTTTCTTTTTCCTTCATCTATGATAGTTTTGCGGACTAAAGTAGTATAGGTTGGCATCTGTGATCATTTAGAATTTGAAATATATTGTTCCATTTCTTTTGGCTTCTAAAGTTGACATTGTAATGTCAGATGATGGATTTTCTTTTATATGTAACTCATTTTGCTCTTGAAGCTTTCAGTACCTCTTTTTTCCTGAATATTTAGTGCTTATACTATGCTATACCTTGTGCAGTCACTGTTCTGTTTCCATCTATCATGCTTTTTGTATCAGTATATGTATGCTTTTCCTTAATTTAGGGAAATTTTCTTCTGTAATCCCAATGAAGATCTGTTCAATACCATGTATCCGAGGTACTTTTATGCCTAGGATTCATAGATTTGGTATTTTCAGGGTATTTCACAGCTTCCACATACACAACTTTATCTTCACTCTTATTTAATCTGTCTTCATTTGATTCCTTCTGCTGACAAGGCTTTCTCTTGTGTTTTCTCATCGGCTTTTTGAATTTTTCAATTTAATTTTCATCTAAGCTTGAATTTTCTTCAATATTTCTCTTTAGCCAGTTCAGTTTCCAAATCATGAACTGTCTTTGCCATTTCATTCAGCTTTATATTTATAGTTCTCTGACCTTCAGTTAGGAGATTTTTTTCTATTTGCTTTGAATTCCTTGAGGTTATTGTGTTTTAATTTTCTCAAATGCTTTGATTCTATTTATGATTGTTCTTTTAAATTCTATGCCCTAGGATTTTGTTCCGCTGTGTATTTCTCATTGTAGGATACTTCTATTGAATTAGTGGATTTTAATAGGAACATATGTCCTTGGTTCTTCATATTATGATTTTGCATTGTGACATTATTTTATGGTCCTCTTTCATTGATTGTATATTTGGTATGCAATCATAACCTGACTTTGTCAAGTAGAAGTTTGTTTCTCTTTATATTGCTGATTTATGATCATGTAGGAATATTTCATTGATCTTTCTTTCTTATTCTTAGTTTCAATTTTTGATGGGAGGCATGTGTAGAGTTCAATCTGGTCCAACGTGTCAGTTGGGCATTTATAGTTAGGACTGTTACTGGAGATCAGGAAGTAGGGAGTGGGTACTGACTAGCACACTAATGTGTTTAGGAATATGAGAGCAGCAATCTCAACCCCTACTTTGGAAGCTGGAAGGTGGTCACATAGTGGGCAGTTATGGACCATATCTAAGGGTCTAAATGACGGTTTTTAAAGGCTTAATAAATTTTTCTTTTATTATAACAAAGCTCAATCTTTGGGTTTTATAAATCTCATCAATTTACAAATAAACATCTTTTTAAATATGAACTTGAATATTGTACAACACTGACAAAGAAAAAAGAGCTCAATAAACACACATTTGTATTATCATTTCCTTTTACTATTTTACCAGAAGCTAAATGAGCTGAAAGTCAAATTGCCAGCTAAGCCATCTACCAAAGTGCCAATTTATTTCCTAGAATTTGGTACCATATAAAATGGAAAAGTTCTCACTTGTTGCTTTCAAAGTTCATTTATTTCAAATTTTCTACTGAGATAATCACACAATGAAGTACTAATAAGAAATTATGCATTCCTTGCCAATTGTTATAGTGAAGAACACACTTGGATGGATAAGGGTTAAGAGCACTGGCGCTCTCTCTCTCTCTCTCTCTCTCTCTCTCTCGAGAGAGAGAGAGAGAGAGAGAGAGAGAGAGTGCAACTCCAGAATATGCATGCAGAAAGATATGGTTCTTTTTGTATCAGTAGTTTGATACATTTTAGTTTTGTAATGTCACATGATAGTTTGAAGTGGGTAAAATCAGTTGACAGAATTGACAGAAGTTTAAAGACTGAAAACTTTAAGAAATAAATTTATCTCTCTGTGATCATTAAATATTCATAAGCCCTCTAAATATGCCTCTCCCTTCTAACCTGAAATGCCAGTCTTCATGATAGAGTCAAGAAAAAATCAAGTACTTTATAGTATCATTGTATATCACATTTATATTCTGGTAAAACTCAGTAGGAACGACTCTTGTCTTTTGGGATACTATCAAAAATATCTTTGAAGTTTCCAGGTGAGACTTTGAGACAGACCTATCCATTGCTTGCCTCCCCAGCTTTTGCAAAGACTAATAAGAGCTTTGTTCTTTCTTTATAGGATGTGTGGATGTTTAAATTATTCTGTGGCTGAGGAGCTTCTGGATTCCAATGTGAGACTTTCCTTCACACTGACAATTATGCTGGCTTGCTAAAGTTTACTTACAAACTTTTAAAAATTGTTGCTTTGAACTGTACACATAAGACAGACTGTGTATTGCATCTCCAAAACCAAACCCCATGTTCTAGGTGGAAAAGGTGATTTTTAAAAAGTACTTGCCAGAGAATGCTTGATAATTCCAAGCATCATGCTAACTAAGGAAGCTATTATAGAATATTTTAAAAATTAACTCTTGATATTAAATAATGGTTCAGCAAATAAAGGTAATTTCTATCAAGCTTAGTGACCTGAGTTTAATATCTGGAACTCACATCGCCTTGTGAGTCAGGAGAGACCCCCTCTCTTGAAGGATATTCTCTGACCTCCACATACATGTCATGGCATAATTGCACCAATACACACTCAATACATTCATAAACATACACAATAAATATTAATACTATTTAAAAGCTGACTATTTTGTAGGGAGTTTTGAGGATTTTCAAATAATCCCTGCAGACACTAAGAATAGCCATATGAAGTAGAAGATAAAGGTAAGAAAATCATTTTCCATGGTGTTATAAACAGATCATAGTGGGAAATTACACATCACATACTAAATTTTCTTTTTAGGCTAATACAGAAAAAAATGACAACAGAAATTAATTAAAGAATGCAGAATTTGGTATCAAAAGTAGAGTCTTAAGTTTCTGATATTAAAACACAACTTATAAAATGGAGGCAAGAATCTAAACTTTAATATTATTCAGAGATCAAAATCATATGTTTAAGTAAATGATATGTAAAATTTGAAATGTCATGTAGTAATATATATGAAGTATATATGTAGTATATATATATATATATTATGTCAAATACAAATTAATTGAGAAAGTGAAAACATGATTTTACTCTGTATGTGTTTGCCATTGAGTAGAAATTTTATAACTTCAATCCTACCTGGATATGGACTTAGCAGTATACTAGTGTTTAATATGCGCTTCTTATAACTCATGAAAAACTGATATCGAATGAGTCTACAATTGATTGAGTGCTGGTTTGTGCTATATATATAATTCATAGAAATCAAAAGCAGTGCTTTTATTTGCTATTTTTAAATATAAAAATGCATGAGATGCTGAGCAGTGGAAAAGGAGGGAGTGCACAGGTATTAAGTGTGGTGATATCTAGATCGTTGCATGGGACATCTCAACACAAGTGTTTCAACCTTCATGGGACATCTCAACACAAGTGTTTCAACCTTCATGGGACATCTCAACACAAGTGTTTCAACCTTCATGGGACATCTCAACACAAGTGTTTCAACCTTTCTGTGCAGACACAAAAATATGCACATAAATAAATAAACGGTACATACAAAGGTCTTCATTTTCTTTTCTCTGACTTAAACCTAAAATGACTTTTTGGAGAAAATATGTAGCTGGCATGAGATATTATCTCTTCTCAAAGAAGTAGGGACAATATGCTTAAAATCATGTATGCCTCTTATATTTTTGCTTTCTGGGAGAAGAAAAAAGGTGTTATGAGCCCTGTGGAGGTGTGTTCTGTGGTACAGAGTTTCTAAAACATGTAAGCTGATAAAGAAGTGGTGAGAGAGTTCTTTTCTATACTTTTCTCACAAAAGCTGTTGCTTTCCAGGCAAAAATTAAACTATACTTTATCTATTTTTAAATTCTTTTTGTATTGGAAAGATACCCACATTTTGACATGCTTTGTTTACTGATTCATATGTGACTATCACAATGTGACTTGTTTCCAAAAACATATATTTTTACCAGGAGGCTCAACTTATATGGTATCCAGCTAGGATCAGAAATTTGATAGAATCACCTGAATACTTTCAAAACGTTAATATATAGAGGAATTCTACAATATCAGTAAATAGCTACTTACATGGATTAGAATACTTATACAGCTATAAAATTTAAAATACTTCCTTTGGGTACACACTACTCAATTTAAAATTGCTGTGAGGATGGATGATTTTGTATTATGGGTTCAGTGAATGGATCCAGACTGAAGAACTTTGGGGGACACAAATCATAATATACAGGCACACGCACGCACACACACACACACACACACACACACAAACATATATGTGCATATATATATGAGTATATATACTCTATTATATAGTTGAGCTCATTAAACTGGGTTCAGGCAGTAAGAGGGTAGGGAGAGGGGAGGGGATATAAAAGCCCTCAAACTGGATTGTATGAAAATTGCAAAAAGTCAATAAACATGCAAAAAAAACCAAAAAATTAAAACACATGAAGTAATGCTATAACAAATTAGTGATTTCATCTCTGCATAGAGTTAATCATCATATATCACATCACATTATTAAGTAAAATTACTACTCTCTTCCTGTTGCATATTAATATTGTCAAGGGGACAAACGTAAGCTGGGCATAGTGACACAGAACTGCACTGTCAGTCCATCACTAGGCAGACTGAAGACAGGATTGTAAGTTATAGACCAAACAGAGCAGCACAGAAAAGCTTTATCTTGGGATAAGTGGTGGTATTATTGAAGTATAGTATTAAATATCAACAATTAGAAATGCTGATATCATTAAGTGGTACAGAGGTTTAATGCCTGTAATGTTAGAAGGCTTGTATTTGAAAGCATTGTAAATTTGTGTTAAAGAAGTGTGAAGTGGAGCACACCTTGAACCTGAATATCCTAAGACTTACAGTATCCTTTCCATTGTTTTCTTTCAATTAAAAACAACAACACATGAAACATTGTATAATATGCTTAATTTTTAATCACATGATTATAATTCAATGCAGTATTATGAACTAAATACCTGCTTTATCAATTTAGAGAAAAATGAAGTATAGAAGACAAACATGAAGGTTGGAGGAAGGTAAATACAAATTGATACAATGCAGCCTCTGTACTTTGTTTCTCATCTGTCATTTACTGAAATAAACCCTTATACCAAAAAGTAGAGATAGCAAAAGAAAATTGTACTAAGAATGTTACAAATAATACATTGATTTATTAAGTCTGTTTGGGAAACATATATATTGTAGCTTCTTAAAACAGGAATGCATTCTTCACAATTTGAAAGCTAAAAAGCCTAAGATCAAGGTGCCAGGAAAGTAGTGTCTGGTGTCACAGTACTCTCTCATGCACAGCAAGCAGCTTTTCCCTGTGTCTTCAGGGTGGAAGAGAAACATGAGCTCCCTACGGTCTCCAGGCTCACAAGACTTTGCCCTTGTAACTTGATGTCCTCCCAGACACTCCATTTGATAATAATATCATCATGCTACTGAGGATTTAATCATATGAATTTGGAGACACACAAATGGTCAAAACATAGAAAATGATTAAGAATTGAGGTGTTTTTTTTTCTTGATATCAAAAAGATCCTCTCAGTGACATATCCATTTAATACAATCTTTTACATGTAATAGATGCTCACAAAATGTACATGCAATAGATGCCTGTGGGGATGTGAAATGCCTAAGAAACAAACATTTCATATTTAACATATTTATGTTTTAAGTCACAGATAGTAAGAAGAACTTAGGACAAACCGTTCTGTCACTAGAAAAATAATTGTCTTCACACATAATTTGTTAATAATTAATACTGAGTTGATAATCCTTTTCCTCTTTCACTGTTAAATTTCTATTGAGGAAACAGATACTGGAAACCATTAATAACAGGACTGGTAATTCATGAAAGCGGAAGGACAGGAATTATTTAAATACATAAATTATAAATAATGAGATTTCCTAGAATGGAAGCAAAACATCCTTCCTATCTCTATTCTAAGACAAATTTCTTCATGTTATTTTTATGCTAAGATGAAAGAGCAGGTCAGGTATAGTGGCACATGCCTTCAATCCCAACACTAGGGTCAGAGGCAGGCAGAGCTCTGTGAGATCCAGGTCAGCCTGGTCTACATAGAGAATTCCCGGCTACCTGGGACTATAGGGTGATCTTGTTTCAAAACCAAACAAATGCATGGGAGAATAATATGGACTAAAAAAACTTTTATAAACGTAGTCTCCAATGTATAATCCTCAATTGTCTAAACAGATTCTGTATACCAATAAAATTGTGGTGTTTGAAGGTCATGGGTCATAATCTAGCTCTAGATTGCTTCAGAAATTCCTCCAACATTAGCTACTGCACCATCATTTCCTTGGCACCTGAGAATGTATTCTTTGCCTAGTCTCTTGACCTCACCTACCTCCAGTCCCTCATTCTTTTGCTCCACTATAGCCCAAGTTGCCCCCAAACACCTATAAATACAGTCTTACATTCTTTGACAGGAGGCAGAAAAATCTTTGCTATCTAATCAGCATATCTGAAAAGTATAACTTAGCATCAAGAAGAATTGAACTCCTTTCTTTTGACTCAGTATTTTGCTGATTAATACACTACTTCTTCAGGTTAGAGGCTTTTTCTTAAAATTTGGGTCGGGGGGGCATGAGCATGTTCCACACTGGAAGTAAGAGGAGTGTTGTTCAGTTGAAATATGTGAGAAAATTTTCTGGTGAGCATTTCAATAGTCTGCTCTGAAAGCAATTTCAGCAAGTCATTTTCTTTCTTACTGAAAAATTTAAAGATATTTCAGAACATTGTGAAAATGAGAGATTCAAAAGACTTTGCCTATTTGCAGGTAGAATATTTATTCCTAAGGTGAGCATAAGTATTTGAAGCTGATGACAATAATGGATAATAATGTTTTGTTTTGTTTTTTGGTCAATTCTCCCTGTTATTGAAATCTGGACTCTAAGATTTGTATTCCGGTTTGGTTTCTCCACTGTCTGATAAACACCAGCACCAAAAACAATGGGGGAGGGAAGGATTTATTTCATATCACTCTTCCAAGGCATAGTCTATTTTTGAGGGAAGTCAGACCTGATCCTTTATAGGTAAAATGACATTTATTCCATGATTCCTAGCTTTAAGTATATCCTTGCTCTTCATTCTAATTCCTTTGTTGTTTAAAAAATTATATTCTCTCTATTACAATAAATACAGAAGGACATTTCTCTGCAGATGACTTTTATAATTCATAGCCTCATATGAAGAAAAAGCATTATCATTTTTATTGAAAACTGACTTCCATTGAGCTTATCTCTTTTGAAACACAATGCATTCTATTTATTTGTCCAATTTGCTGCCTTGCGAACTTTGACCTTCTTTAAAAATCAGATTCCCAAAGGCATTGCTTGTCGTTGCTACCTGAGAACTCACAGAAATCATTTTTAGTTAATGTCAGACTTTCATCAGATCTTCTTTGTTCATATATATATATATATATATATATATATATATATATCCAGAAATGCCTCCACCTTTTCCTTCAGCATCATGTCAAATCAATAACAGACTTAAGGCTTTATTTTGGAACTGAACTGAGTCTCTCTACAAGTGAGTACTGGGGTTCACTCTGAAGAGACTGGAAAGCCATTTTTAGGTTTTATGCTATTTGCTATTCATTGACAAATTTATCTTTTTGTTTTCTCTCAATTACCACAAGGATTAGTCAGAAGATATAAAAATAGGCCTCAACATTAGAAACTTCCATAGTCCCTCATTTCTGTTCTCCTGAAACATCTTAGAAGTCATTAAAATGACTACTATGAAAATCATATTTAAATATATTATTAGAGATATGAAATTATATTATTTCATTTAATAATTTTAAATTAATCATATAATATGCTATAATTACATACAATCTATCATTAATTTCAACTTTAAAATATGAGATATATTTTCAAAGAATGTTAAAAGAATAAACGGAATTCATGACATTTCACAAAATTATTAATTTAAATTATCTGCATGAGTTATAAATAGTATAGTATAAAAATATCAGGTAAGTACTCAGATATAAATGTATTCATCTAAACTGACAGTAAAACTGAGTTTTGTAAAAACGTGAGTCTAATTATTTACTTTTAATCATGATGCAAAAGTAATATTTAACATTTACTTTCAGAAGAATCTTGCTCATATTTTTAAAATTCTGAATATTATGTTGTGAATAAACACCAGTTTCATACACTTAAGAAAAGTTGTAAAGTTTCTTTGGTAAACAGCAAATTACACTGATCTATCTCATCTCAGGGTAATTTAGTAGAACTCAATGAGCTTAATTAAATATTATTTGACTCATTTAATCGGATGGTGAAGAATTCCTAGATGAGAGGTTCTTTAAAATTGAAAACATAAACAAAACAAAATTTTTGAGGAATATTTTTTCTGAGTCATAAAAGTATACACCCTTGATAATTTCATGATGAAATTTAGGACATTGCCTTTTGAAGATGAAATTAGTATGTCAAGTACACTACTTTCATTAAATATTTGAATTTCTGAGTGAAATTACTAAAGCAGCAGATGGAGACATACTTCTGCAGTTAATTATAAGCATAAGTGCTATTTATTCTTACAGAGAACCAGAGTTCAATTCCCAGTGCCTCTCTGAGGTAGTTCATAACCACCTGTTATTCCTGCTCCAGGAAAACTAACAAACTTTCATTACCTCTGCAGGTAACTGCACCCACATGTACAGACCAACAGGAAGACAAACATGCATACACATAATAAAAATAATTTTAAAGAATAAAATACTGTCTTATTATTGAAACAGAATTTACATAAATGACTATATCCTAGTCATTTTAAAGCAACTACTTGTATCTTCAATTGTTTTCTAAATCAGGATGTTTAAAACACAAAATTTTGTTTTCTGTCTCTGAAATATAACTAAAATAGCTGGATTTAAATGAATTAAAGTAACTTCAATCAAAATTGGAGGATATGATAGAGAAAAATCAGTTGAAATTCTTCTAAATAGCTTCAAATATTATTTTAGATTTTAACATTGTCATTTAAAACTTTCTAATAAAATCAGAAAATTTACAATATAAAAAAATTCTATAACCAAATGACTGAAAGTTCAGATTAAAATGTTTAATTATTGTTACTCTTATTTTTAGTATTTTATGTCTGTTCCATTTTTTGAAACAGGTTCTGCCTATTTTAAAGGATAGTCTGAAACTCAGTATACAAACCAGACTGGCCTTGATCTTACAGAGATCTCCTGTCTTTGTCTCCCAAGTGTTGGAATTGAAGGCATGCCCTATTATGGTCAGTTTGAAAGTTTTCATGTAAATAATAACTCTTATCTCAGAAATATATTTGTCATCTTCCCTTACAGATTGAGAAAGAAATTTTGTAATACAAGTGTCACAAAAACAATGTTATCCCTGTCATCTCTGTGTCAAACTGTGCAGAAAGATCTATTTATGACAGAAACTAGACCTACTAAAGTCATGGGAAACTCATGTATCATAGAATTACTGATGAATTTTATTTAAGATTGTATGTTATAATATAATTTAAATTTTCTATTCAGGGGATGGAGAGATAGCTCAGTAGTTAAAAGCATTGGCTGATTTCGCAGAACCTGTATTTGATTTCCAGCACCCAGGAAGAAGCTAACAGCCCTCTGCAATTCCAGTTCCAGATGATCAGATGCCCTCCTCTAACCTCCGTGGCCCTTGTACTTCTTAGGCGCACTGACATACATACAGGCAATATACTCATGCACATAAAATTAAAAATACAAAATATTTTTAAAAATAAAATAAAATTTCAAACGAGATGATAATTGAACTGCTTTGCCTATCATGGAAGTGTTTATTTACTTTTCTGTAATTATCCTGGGAATACTCTCTTGCTACTATTCTTGGTATTTTTAACTAGTGGTGGTAAGTATGCATTCTTTCCTTGAATTCGTATTAAAAATACTTTCTCATTTTCTTCATTAAGCATGACATTAACAAAGGCATTTTCACCAATGCACTTCATTATGTTGAAATTTTCTTCTATACCACAATTTTCAATTTTTTTCTCTACTGTTTTTAAATTGAATTCTTATATATCTCATATAGAATATCTCAATCAATCTTAATCATCTTTATACCCCCTTCCCAATGGGCACCCTCATAACCCCCAACTGGAATTTAAACATCCTTTTATCTTTGTTAAGGTCTATTATGTCAAGTTAGTGTCCCCAAATATTTCTCAATGTAGATTGATCCACTGAGTTCTAATCAACCTATCTGGAGTCCCTTGCTATAGGAAAATTAGCTCCTCCTCACCCACCAATAATCAGTTGCACATGCTTTTTGAGAAAATATTGGAGAACATTATATATTTGATTATTTATGAATTTTTAAATTGATTTGATATTAATTTCATAAAGTATATTGTGAACATATAAATTTCCCAAACCTATATGCACCCTCTACAAGACCGATAGAAGACCCACACAAATCATGGTATGTACTATATTTATATATTAACTTTAGATATGTATTATTTATATTAATATATATTATATTAATATCATATATATCTTATGAGTAAGTTTTTCTCAAAATTCCCTTCAGTGTGGGTTGATCCACTAGAGCCTAGTTAACCTAACAAGAGTATCAGCATAAAATGAGACAGATTGAGTCTCTGTCTCTAAAAAAACATCTGTTGCTGATACTTCCCGTGTAGGGTTGAGGTTTCTTTTCCACATCCCCATGACTATGCTGGGATTTTGCTGCCTTCAGCTTAGCTGGATATGCGCATGCTGTCAACACTGCAATTAGTTGCAGCTGTCTAGAAAACTCTTGTTTCTTGTGGTCTTCCACATTCTATCGCTCTTAGAGACTTTCAGCCCACTCTTCTGCAATTATCCATGACCCTTGAAAGTCAGAATTTGATGTAAGTATTATATTCAGGGATAAAGAGTCTGAAAGCTCTTATTCTCTGCACATTGGCCAGCTGTGATTTTCTGTGTTAATTATCATTCAATGCATAATGAAGAGTATCTGTTGAGAGTAAGAGGCATAAATGTGTATGTATTACAATGTCTTTAAGAGAAAGCTAACTACCATATATATTTAGCAGAATAATTGTATTGGGTTTCTCATATTTCTCATGACCTATCCAGACTCAGGAACCTAGACCTGATATCACTGTCAGGTATGGGGTCCCTCGTATAAACCAGACTTTAAATGCAATTAAAAAGTAGTTCCTCTCCTAACAATGATCCCACGAACGCACTGGTGGGCATATCATGCCAGGCAAATTGCCGCTCACAGGATTCACACAGGGTGAGGTTTCTGACTAATTTTCTCTTAAGATGGCATTCAGAGCACCTTCAGAACTAACAGAGCTAGAGTGAGGCTTTAAAGTCAATATCAGGTTCATTTCTTCCAATGTGTTCTCCAGCTCATGTAAACAGCATCTTTAGCAATAAGACCTTCCTTTCAAGTTCAGATAGTAACTAAGAGCAGGAGCAATTTCCAGTACTAGTGAAGGTCTCTGTGACCCTTAATCATCAGCTTCAAAGGAGAAATTCCATTCCTGGCACAAGGCTTTTACTTTATTACCCTAAGGTGTTCAGTAAGGAAAATGTCCCCTTACAATGTAACTTCTTTACTACCCTTCTATAAAGTACATGCGTATAGTTTAAGAAGCTCATATAATGGCAGGTCTCCATATGACATTTTCCTTGGAAATGGACTGTTATTTGTACCTCTCAGAGTCCCCCCTCTGCTCTGCTTTCCCATTCCCCATTGCATTTAACCATGCCTAGTCTAATATTTGCTTTTTTCCGCTTTATATCAAGCATTCTACCTCCCCTACCTGAAAGCCTCCCCCACCAAGAGTGTTTATTAGTTTTCCTACTTCTCTGGATTCTAAATTGATACAAGTATATCTAGGGTTTCTATGAAATAGAACATGTGGGGTTTGTATTTCTGCATCTGGGCTTCTTCACACAGTATGATTATTTCCAGTTCCATTCTCTTCCAGAAATTTTGTCCTTTTGATTTAATAAGAGATTTATAATACCCCCTTGTGCCATGTACCATACCACCATTAGTATTGATCAGTTAATGAAATGTATATAGGTTTCCATATCTGGCATTCAACAATGAACACGGGTAAACACATATTTCTGAAGGAGAGTATAAAGTGTTTTGTATATGTACCCAAAAGTGGTATGGCTGAACATGCAGCAGCCTGATTTCTAGCACTTTGGGCATATCCTCTTTGATTTCCATATTGATTGTTCTAGTTTTCACTCCTCCCAGTGGGGGATAGGAGTTGGCCTTTTTCTAGATCCTTGTCAACGTTTATAGTTGTTGGGTTTCACCTCAATTTTTAATGATTGTTTTAGTTTTTTAAGTTTAGATTTTCTTGTGTTCTTTCTATATTCTAGATACTAACCACCTATCAGAGGAATGGCTGATAAAGGCTTTTCTCTCATACTGTAGCTGACCTCTTCACTGGAATGATGACATCGTTTGCTGTACAGAAGCTGTTTCGTTCCATGAGGTTTCATGTGCCATCTGTTGCATTTGATGTGGAATCCTGTTCAGATAATCAATTACTGTGCTGTTATGCTTGCTCTATAACCCTAGATTATATTTTTTATGTATTTTTATCATGAATTAAACTGGATTTTGTCAAAGGCTTTTTATTTCTAATGAGATGAACTGGATTTTGTCAAAGGCTTTTTATTTCTAATGAGATGATCTTATGGTTTCTGTCCTGTCCTTGAGTCTGCTTATTGGTGGATTATATATATTGATTTACATATGTTCAAAAATACCTTAATCTATGAGAAGAGGCCAATGAGATCATGGTAGATAAAGGTCTTGATATTACTGATAATATTTACATATATGTTCATCAGAGATATTAGACTGCACATTTCTCTTTTGTTGAGTAAAAATCTGTATTTGGTATTAGAGCAATACTTGCTTCATAGAACAGTTTATGAGGGTTCCTCTCTTTACATTTTATGGAATAATGAGGATTATTGGTATTATTTCCTCTTAAAATGTTAGATATAATTATGCCCTGTATCATTCTGGTACTGTGCACTTTTTAAAATAGCTATATATAAAAAGTTTTATATAGTTATGTATATTATTTGTTTTATTGATTTTTATGCATTTTATACACTACCTTTTAATCATATTTAGAACCCTCCCCTACCCCCCACTAGCCATCCACTGAATGCCCTTCATTCTGATAAGGCCTATACGATCAAGTTTGTGTCTCCACATGTCCCTGTGTGTAAGTTCCTCCACTGGAGCTTGGTAAGTTTATCTATTAACATTTCCTTAAAGAAGATCAATTCTCCCTCACTGAGCTGTGATGAACTACCAGTAGTTCTTTGGCTATATTTGGGCCTTTTTGGCCATTTCCGCAGCTCTGTGCCAGGTTATTATGTGATTGAGTTCACATGGGTCTTGTGCATGTTACTACCCTTGCTGTAAATTCATACAAGAAAATCCCCAGAACCCAGGAAAACTGTTTCCATGTGACCACCAGCCACCCATGGCTTTAATAATCTTTCCGTCTCCTTTTCCACAATGGTCTCTGAGTCTTGGGTCGGTGAGTTTTAGTTTAGGAGACCTATCCAGGGACACACACTCTACAGTCTCTTATTCTCAACATTTGGAGAGTCATGGTTCTCTGTGCCAGTGGCTCTGTTGTTGGGGGAAGCTTTGCTAAGAAAGGTTGAGAGATGTGTCAGGATTCTCTCCACTCCCGGTTCTGTATATTTCATGTTGCATGGGCCAGCCTTCTAACAGAGAGAGCACAAGGAAGTCACCATATCCCCAAGCTTGCTTACAGCTACTTGTCTAGCATCATCACAACTAAACTTGTCATGCTCCTTAAGGAAGGAGAGCAAAGAGAATTATGAAACCTTGCAACCAACCTCTCAGTAGGCCCTAGTTGCATGAGGGGGGTGGGCTAAGGATGCATAAGCTGGTGAGAAGAAAGTGTATTCTTTGACATTTTGATTGAATGTTCTATATAGATTTGTTAAGTTCATTTTATTTATTAATTTATTTTACTTATTTACCACCATTTTTTCTGCATTTATATTGTTATTAAAACTTCTCTTTGGGAGAGGCAGACCAACTTAACCTGCCTCTCTCTCCCTGCCTTGCAACCCAAAGTCTCCCCAGGCCTCGCAACAAACACACAAATTTCTCCACTCACAGTTAAACCGATTCTAGCTAGTTTACTTGGGCTTACTAACAAAGCAAAGGGGAAGGGGTTACTTACAGAACACAGGCGTCCACCCTCCCCTCCGCAAGTTCCATTAGTAAATCCACGTGGCTGGGATCTTGCAACTTCCCGGTGAACAGATCCAAATAGCCCATGGGGGAGGGGAGAAAAGGGCTGGCCTCCTGGCACCCCCAGTTTAAATACTTTTAGCCCCTCCCCTTCTCACATCCAAGTCCAATAGACATGGTGGGTGGGGCATAGGATTTTCCCAGCTCCTCATCTTTCTGCTCAAGGTGGTCTTGGGTGATACCACTCTGAGAGGGGTGTCTGTCCATCTTTTCCTTAGGAGAATCGATCCACTCTACAATCGTGTTTGCATGTTCTGTCTGCTATTGACAGTGGCCACTGAAATCATCCATAGTCATTACTCTTGAGTCAATGTGTGATTTTTTTATCTAATAAAATTAATTTTATGAAATTGGGTGCCCCTGTGTGGGTGCTTAGGTTTTAAGGTTTGTAATATCTTCTTGGTGTACTTTTTCTTTAATTATTTTGAGTGACATTCCTCAATTTTCTGATTAGTTTTAATTTGAAATATGTTCTGTCCCATATTAGGATAGTTATATCTGCTTGTTTCTTAGTTCCATTTGCTTAGAACATCCTTTTTCATCACTTTATCCTGAGGTGTTTTTGATTATTGTTGGTGAGATATGTTTCGTTTAGGCAATGAAATGATGGATCCTGTTTTCTAATACAAAGTGTCTTCTACTGTCATTTAAAAATTGTTAATACTGAGATTTATTATTGATCAATTTACATTATTTGTTGTCATGTTGGCTATTTATTATATGGGACTTCTTCTCTGGACCTGTCCCCTTTTCTTTCCTTTTGTAACTTGATGGATATCTTTTTCCCTAAATGTTGGATTTTTTCCTATGTCATTTACTAAAAAATACATTCTGCACCTTGGCCTGGGTTTCTTCTCTTTCTCTTATGTCTATGATTTGTTGGTTTCTTCTTTTGATGGTTTTCCAGAAGTCTTGTATCTTCTAATCTTATTTTAGATATGATATTTTCTTTGGTTGAGCAATTCATTCCCCAAGCTTGCCTTCATGATTAGATAGTCTCTGTTCCATTTCCTTTTATTCATTTTTAATTCTTTCCTTTAAGTCTTTTGTTTGAGTGCCTGAGATTTTTCATTTCAGGTTTTATTTCAGTTGGCTTTTTTTTCCAGGGGATTCTAAGCTGCTTGGTGAATTTTAATTTCATGTTTTGCATTGATTTAGAAAATTCATTCCACTGTTGGAGTTTTCATTGTTTTTTATTTATATCCTCTTAGATATGTTCCTCGAACATATTTATAATTGGTTTTAAATCAGTGTCTTGTGCATGCAGTAGGCGGCTATCCTGAGGAAACATAACAAGGGTGATGCTCTGTAGTAGACACATTTTCTGGAGTATTCATGTTGTTTGTTTTTCTGATGAGACCTAGGCATCTGGACTTCTGTCATTAGTGATTTTCCTGGAACTGAGTGATTTCCTCTTTTCTGAATGTTTGTTTTAACTTTTCTTTATTGTTTTTTCAACTTATCAGGCTCCATCCCAGATGAGTAGTGATTGTGTCTAAGTTTTGAGGTCACTCTGTTCATGTGAAAAGGGGATTTAAGAAGTGGTCTCCGTAAAGCTAGGGATAACTACAACATTTGAACTGGGATTTAGCTTTGTCTCCTCACACTATTGGAACAGCCCGGCATAGAGAGTGGTTTCTAGGTGAATAGCTTGGCTGTTAGGCACACTTGCCGTGGGGTAAAAGAATCCTAGTAACCTTAGAAGTATTGAGAGTTGAGGAGCAGGAACACAAAGAGTGGGAAAGCAAGTCTGGAAAAGTTCCTAGTTCTAGGTTCTCAGAAGGATCCTAGCTGAGCTTAGCTGATGAGGCACAAGATGGGCGGAAATGGAAGTGCAGCCCGGTACATGTGGAAAAACTCACAGGAGGACCAGAGTCCTAGCAGAGCTGAGGTTGTGGGGCACAGGAGGTGAGGGAGAGAAACTGCGCAGCAAGTTTTGACAAGCTCCCAGATCTAGGGGTGTGCATGGGGTCTAGAAGGGCTGTGATGGCAGGGTACAAGGAGCAGCAGGGAGTGAGGGTACAGTGGAAGGTCTGGAAAAGCCCCCACGGCGCATACACACCAGTCGAACTGTTGAGCACGGAGGTGTGGGAAAGGAAATACTTATTTATGTTTTTTTTAATTTGCATTTTCAGGGGTTTTGTGTAATATGTATATAAGCTGTGTCATGCAAGTGGAATAGCCACAAGTGCTGGAAGAGGGCATCAGTTCCCTTAGAGCTGTACTTAGGAACCGTTGCTAGTTGGTGATAAGAAGTCAACTTGAATCCTCGGCAAGAACAAAGAAGGCTTTTAAAATCTGAACCATCTCCCCAGCCTCCTTCTAAGCAATTCATTTTTGGTATCAAAACAAAATATTTTATTGAGCTTTTGTATATTTCATACAACAGTTCTTAATTAAATTTAGGACTCCTCCTCCATCTATCCCCCCACACACGCCATCTTGTACACTGCAGGACCTGCTTAGTCCCATGCGATCAAGCATTTATACCCAGAGGACACAGTGAGTGAAGGGTACATCATTAGGTGAAATGATTTGCAAATGTGCATGTTCACATGCAAAAAAATGAAATCGCAGTGCTGCTGCCAACACACACTGACGAGGATGTGGAGAGTAACATATGGAGCATGGTCGGTGGGGTATAGGTCGGTCCAGGCAGGTGGAAAATAATACAGAGGATTTATTAATTCATTTCTCTGTATGTGTATTAGTGTTATGCTTACATGTGCCTCGGTTCACCTGTATTGTGCAGTGTCCATGGAAGACATAAGTGGGCATCTCATCCTCTCAAAGCGGAGTTATAGACTGTAGTTAGCTGCCATGTGGTTGCTGGGATTTGAATCTGGGACTTCTACAAGAGCAGTACTCTTAACTTCTGGGCCATCCCTCCAGCCCTGATACAGAAGTTTTGAAGGCGTTAGAAAGTCAATCTTCTCCAGGAATATTGGCCCACACCTTTAATCACAGCACTCGGGAGGTAGAGGCAGGTGGATCTCTGTAAATTCAAGGCCAGCCTGCTCTATAGGGGGAGTTCCAGGCCAACTGTGACAACAGGGAGATCCATCTCAAAAAGACAAAAACAAACAGAAAGAGAGAACTCTCAAATGATTGAGCAATTCTTTTATTTGTGTGTAAAAGACAAGAAACGTAAGATAAATAGCACAAAAAATACCCATGTTCATTACACTTACTTGTAATAATCAAAACTTTGAAATAACCAAATCATCATGTCTTCCAATAAATGAATGATAAAAAGAATATGATGGATATATTTGTAAATGTGTGTGTGTGTGTGTGTGTGTGTGTGTGTGTGTGTGTGTATCAGAATAGTATTCCTCTCCGGAAGCACAAGTCTCACTATCATTTTCAACAGTATATTAAACCTAAAGGATATTATTCTAGGTTTAATATCCAACCACACAAAAATTGTATGATCTTAATTACATTTTCAAGTTTTAAAACAAACAAGCAAACATCTTAAATACATAAAAATGTTTACATAATTGTTAACCATGGACTAACAGAAGAAAATTTAGTGTGGAGGGAAAAGAGTCCAAATTTGAGTTGTTTGTGAAGAGAGCACAGAGGTGTAATGTACAGCACGAGGACTGAGCCAGTAAAACTGTGCTATGTGCTAGAAATGTGCTTAAAAGTGGAGGTTTTAAGAAATGTCACATTGTGGTAACTATGTGAAATGATGAATAGGTTCGTTCATTGTGTATGTATATCAAAACATGCCACATACCTTTGGGATGAATAATTCATTTGGTGTAATTAATTCCTACTTGAGATTATTTTTACTATTCACTTTTGGTCATTGTTCTTTTACTTTCTTGAAACATATAATTTCTCAAAAGAAATTCAGGGAGTTTTGAAATATATTCATATAGGGTCAAAATATGAAAAAAGTAATATCAGATTCTGGAAAATTTGTTCATTAATGATAGACTAATCATTTGCATAGGAGATAAAGTTAGATATGATTTTAGATTTTTGATTCCACTATAAAGACACTCAATCATGGGAGTCACAAGATGAAAATTATACTACTAAAACCAGTGAAATCTCGCACCACCCGTTCTTTAATTAAGTTTTATCATCATATGTCCACCAGGCATTCCAAAAGTAATTTGTAAACAAAGTTCTCTTCTCATACCTAATTGCCAGCTTACATTTTGGTATGACTCCAAATTTTTCTTTAGAAATAATAAAAACTTATCCATATTGAAAATAATTGTGTATTTCAGATATTTAACCTGACTCAGCACAGATGCTAACTTCGAAAATGTGGACATAATGGGCTGAACAGATGACTTACCGTTAAGAATACTAGCTGCTCTCAAGACAACTGAACTTCAGTTCTCAATACACATGTCAGGCATCTCACAACAGCGGTAGCTCCAGTTCTAGGGTTTTAATCCCCTCCTCCTAATTCCTGGGACATCTGCATGAACATGGCATGTACTCTTACAGAAACTATACATATATAAAAGGACAATCATTTTAAAAAAGTAAACATAAAATACCGTGATCAATTATCAAAATCATCGACCCATTTGTACACTGTTTCTTATATACAGATTATTAAAAACAGAAGTCTGATAAATGAGTGCCTTGCATAGCGGATACAAAACAGACACATTTGCAAAGCACACATTTTTTTTTCTAAATTGTCACCAAAGTAGGGAAGGTGAATCAGAGTTACTTGCATTCCATCATCCAGTTTTGTGACGGTACTCTTACCATGAGAATGTTTTGGTGGAAGATTAATTATTCCTTGACCCTTCCAAGAGTGGGATGGAAAGTAAAACAAGGATTCCGCCAGCTTGTGTGGTATAATGTTTTCTGGAAGCAAGATGTTAGCTCATATGTGTGTGTATATAAACATATATAAATATGTATGCATGTAAGTAGATACAGAGATATGTGTGTACATTTGAGTGAATTGTGTGTGTTTTTATTGTGTATTGATATAGTCACAATTGTACAAAGTTTGATCAAAGTCTAGTGTCTTGGAGCCAGGCATGGTGAATCACACCTTCTTTATGTAAGTTCATCAGTCAAGAGGCTGAAACAGGAGGATTGTGACCTTGAGAAGGATTAAATGCATTTCACTAATTTTGGTGTGCTTTTGAAATCCTAGAGAAAATGGCAAATTAATAAACACATTTTAATTGAATTATGCTAGATAAAACCCATTTTAATAAATATCATGTAAATAAGAATGAGCAAATATACAAACAAAGCATAGAGCACAACTTTTTCTAGATGAGGTAACTACTATCTTTCTTTGATGAGTCATTCTTTTGCAAATGTTTTATTGAATTGCTGTGATTTTCATAAAATATAATTCAATAGTGTTTAGATACCCTCCCCTATCCACACATCCCTTATTTCCCCACACTCAATTTAATATACTCCAATATAGTATCCTCAATATAATAGAGTTTAGGTTTGTCTTCAAATACCCTTCAGTGTGGGTTCATCCACCAGAGCCTGGTTAAGCTACTAAGAATCCCATGCTTGAGAGTATCTCTGCATTTCCCAGCAGCTATATGGTACCACAATTTCCTAAAGTGGTGTTGGAGCTTCTTACACACACTCCCTTGTGTTTATTCTGGGATGTGTTTTCTTCTGGTTTGAGCTTGCATGGGACTGGTCCATGCTGTTACACTTGCTGTGAGTTCCTATGAGTAAACGACTACTTTCTAGAAAGTGGTTTCCTTGTAGTCACCCAACACCATGGCTCTTATAGTGTATTTTATTTTTCTTCCATGATTATCCCTGACCCTTGGGGGTTGGAGGGAGGCAGAAGTTTGATATAAATGCCCTATTCAGGGATGAATGCTTTGTGTCCTCCTGTTCTCTGTGCAATGGCCAGTTGTGGATTTCTGTGTTAATCAACAACTGATGCATAAGCAAAAATTTCTGTTTAAAATTATGAGATGCATTCATCTACCAGTATCACAATAAATCACTGATATTTAGTTTAATGTGATAACTATTTGTTACAACACTCGCATTACATTCTGCCCTATGGCCTGTGACCTGTGTAGCCTCAGGTTCTTTTAAGCCTGATATCCATGCTGGGTATGGGCTCCATCCTATGAAGTAGACCTTAAATTCAAATAAAGAATCATTGAATTCATTTCAAACTTTTGGTTCCACTCTTACACTGGTCATTGTGTCTTGACAGTGCAGTTGTTACTACAGTTCTTAGGAGTCGGTGCTGGGTAAGGAGACACGTGTTGCACGTTTCAGCACTATGCACAGAGCCAGCCAGCAGAGATGAGACTCTGAAGTCAACACCAGTTTTCTTTCTCAGTGTTTGTTGTATTGCTCATGTATGTGGTAATTTAAGCAATTTTTCTCATACCAGCAAGTTTGGGTGGATAAATAATCTCATATCACCATAAATAAGATGGGAAAGGGGAAAGCTGCATGCTGCTGATGAAGGTGTGAATTAATCGATGATCAGTTGCACTATGAAGACTGAGTTTGCATTATTAGTCATGATGCCAAATAAAGAGCATTTAAGAGCAAGTATTATTTTTTAAGTGTTTTTATTTTATTTTTGCTGTTTTGCTATTACTTTTGTTTCTACCACATACTCAAGTCTTAAAAACAATCTCTTTTAAAAGGAATAGAAATTGGAATATACAGATTCATTGAGTATATTCCTTTATTGCTTTCTACTTTACAAAATTAATCTGTTGAGACAAGGTTTCTCACTGTTCCAGCTATCTTGGCTTGTTAGGGAGCTACCAGGATCTGTCTCGCTTGACCCTGGTTTACATGAATGTACATCCATGCCTTGAGTTTTCCTTAGGTACTGGGGATTTAAACTCAAATTTTTATGTTTGAACAACTAGAACTTTTACCCACCATGACATTTCTACAGCCCCAGTTTCATACACACTTTCATAATAAGTATAATTTTAAGTTAAACATAAAAAGTTAAAATTTGAACATGGTGACATGAGAATCTCAGAAGTGGTTTTAGTGAAGTAGTATTGGTAGAAGTTTCTAAAATTTAATAGACTTCTAAATTCTATTTTGGTTGTATTCAGTGGAGGAGAACCACATACATTTTCAACTTGAGATATCTACTTGTTTTCAATACTTCTACAGAAAACATTTAAGATACAATATGTTTCCTAGAGCTTATTAGGTGTTTAAGATCTGTTCCTCTACTTTCTATTTCACCTCAAGTTTTTGTTCAATTTTTGATAAATTACATCACAGAAATTTCAGCTAGATATGTTCATTTTTATCAATGTACCTGAGAAAATAGAAAAGACACACAGAAAGTAACAACAGATGGCACCTAGATTACAGGCAACTGCAGAAGTTTGAGAACTGTTTTATTTAACATTCATTGTACCTGCTCTTCTCAGATACTTAAGAGTTTTTCTGTTTGTTTTAATTTAACTTTGTCATCGAGTATCATTGTATGACTCTTTGAGGTTCACTTTATTCTCACTGCTCATCTGTATTATGCTTGACTATTTCCTGCAAGTAGAGAAATCTCAAAACAGGTGTTTTAAAACACTGCTATTTTCCATGTGTCTCACAAAAAAAGAACAATACAAACAGTCATTTTCCATAGCTTTGGCCCTCACCAGCGAAGCAGAGCCATAACAGAAGCAATTGCTCATGAGAAATGAGCATGTGACCCCTCTTTTAGGAACGCTGTATGACAGGTGAAAGATGGTTGGCTTGTGGGACTAAAAGTATGAAAAGAAATTATTCAGAACCCAGGTGTGATGGGAATAAGAAATAAAGAACAGGTGGCCATACAAAAAGATTGGTTAAAAATTATTAAAATATGTGTAATTATGTGATCTCATTTTAAAAAGCCATTTACATCTTGCACCCTTCCTGTAACTAACAAATAATATATCAGACCTCTCAATCAACTTTACCCTAGATCCCAGTGTCAGAATGATCTTCAAATGCTCTGTTGAGTCTGTCTCATCTTACTCTTTTCTATTCCATAACTTATTTTCATTTGCCCTCTAGTATTCATGACTTATTATACTTAATATGTTTTCTGATTTGCCACTAGCTCTCTAACAAATACCTTAATACTCTTGAAGACTTTGTGTCTCTTACAAATCTAAAGTTACGAAAAATTTTGATTTTTGTTTTCTTCTTTTAAGTTATCCTGAAAATAATCCTAAAGTTAAGGTGTCAGAAAGTTCTTTGCACTTTGTTTGGGTGTTTAATTCTCCTCAGCTTCCAAACTGATCATTTTGTGTACCCAAAATCTCTTCTTGTGTATTTTTGTTTATATGTTTGTTTCAGTTCTTGGAATTGGTTCTGAGACTTATTCAGGCTAGACATACAGTTTATCTTGGAGTTATCAACTCTACTAGTCATTTTGTATAATTTCTTTTTATCCTGGCCTTACCCTCTGTCTTTATGAAAAGAAGTCAATTTATTCACCTTGATGTGCCATTTGTTCCTTTGTAATTCTTTTCATTTTACTTGTAGAATGACATTCTCATGGATTTCAACTTCATTCCTCACTAACCTTTTCAGTTTATTTCAAACACCTTTCAAAAATCTTATTTATGGTATCTGTTATCATAGTAAGAAATCTTAAGTGTCAACCTCAGAGTGACCTGACATTTAATTTATGTGCTGATTTGAATGAGAGGTTGTCCCCCATAGAGTCAAATATTTTAACACTATATGGAGCCTTTAGAAGGTGTGGCATAGCTGGAGGATGAATGTCACTAACAGAGGATTTTACAAATTCATAGTCTTACCCCAACTTCAGTTGCTAACTGTCAGCAGTCTCCTCTGGCAGCTTAATGTCAGGCTTCTCCAGAGAAAGTGAGCTTTATGGGCATAATGTAACCATTAATTATAAATATTTTCCATTTTATTACTGAAATCTAATACACTTAAGTAATACCACTTAAATTGGAACAAGTATGTTCAGCTTTAATGGTACCACAAATAACTATTTTTATATAACAAAATACTGACTTTTCTGAAATGTGTTCATATACCCCAATTTTATTGGATTTTATAGAATAATATAAAAATGTTAATTTCATTCAAAACAACTACCTATATTTTCTTTATTTGGACAGAGTTTTCTTGGTCCTAGCCTCTCTGAAAGTCACTATGTGGACCAACCAGCAGGCAACGGTCTCATAGAGTTCAGCCTGCCTCTGCCTCCTGAGGGCTGAGAATAAAGCTGTATGCCACCATGCAGGGCTTTCAAGTGTACTGATTTTATTTATTTTTAAATTATCTTAATTTTATGATATAGGTATGAGTGTATTTTCCACATATATGTAAGTGCACCTGTGTCATGCAATGCCCAAGGAGGTCACATGGAGTTGGATCTCCTGGAACTGAAGTTCTAGATGGTTGATAGCCACCATGTGGGTGTTGGATATTGAACCTGGAACCTCTGAAGGGCAGCCAATGATCTTAAATGCTGAACCATCTCTCCAGTTCCCTCAAATCTATTCATTTTAAAATTAAATTAAATTTAAATTTGCCTTTTATTATTTAATTTCTATCTCCCTGAAATGAATAGTATTTGGATACTGGTATGCTTTCTATGATTACTTATTGTTAAAATATCAAAATATGTATTCATATACATAGTGTTCATTTTTAAGGAAAAAAAAACACTAAAGCACTTAAAATTTGAGTTTTTAATTTAACAACAAGACCCAAATATGTCTCTGTTAAATCCACATGCATTCACAGTTCTCTTAAAAATCTTCTATATTGTTTTCTGTTACAAAAATATTATGTAACATAACATGTGCTCCATCATTGAATGTGTTGGGTACTTTTGTCATTGATGTCCTAAAGTCCTGACAAAGAGGTACTTAAGGGAAGATGGATTTATCTTGACTTACAGTCCTTGCTCATATGATCCATTATGTCTAGAAAGGCCTAACTGAAGAAGTCAAAAGCATATGCTCACATAGGTCAGGCAGTAGATAATGAACAGGAAAACGTTCTGGGAAATAAAACTCACAGACCAGCCTCCAGTGAACCTCTTCCTGAAGCAAAGCACCACATTCTCAATCTTTTACAACTTTTCCAAAAGCTACCAAAAGCTGGATATCAAGTCTTCAAAAACATTGGTGCTTATGGGGAACATTTCATTTTCAAAACATATTATAAATGTTTTAGTTTATAGCTTTGAAAATTCTGCTATGAATAGATGGGTACAGATACAAGCTAGAGATACAGATTAGATAAGGGAAGATGATAGTAATATAGCAATTAACTTCTTATCTGTATCAAATTTTATTCATTGCAACTCATAAAATATTTTGTAAATATAAAATTTTTTACTTTCATAGTATGAATTATAGAATGACTAGAAATTATAGCTTTCTATCAAATAGAATAGACTAGTTTCATATGACATTGTCAATGGCTAACTGAGAAAATCTTTATTAAAATACAAAAAAATAATGAAATCTGCATTGTATGAAAAAATTAATTTCTGGATAGATGATTCAGATGTTACAGATGTTATGAGCACTGGTTGCTCTTGCAGAGGACTCAGGTTCAGTTCTCAGCATGACATGGTGACTAATAACAATATGTAATTTCAGTTCCAGGGAAGCTTTTCTGACCTCCGCAGGCATTGCAAGACATGGATGCACTTACACAAATGCAGACAATACTCTCATACACATAAAAAATAATAAATAAAATATTAAAAAAGAAAATCCTTGGATATGGAGAGATGCCTCAGTATTTAAGAGCAGTGGTTGCTCTTGTAGAAGACCAGAGTCCAATTTCCATCACCCACAGGGGAGCTAACAACCATCCTTAACTCCAGTTTTAGGGGGATCTGATGCCTCTTCTGACCTCCTCCTGCATTGCACGACATGGTGCACTTATATATATGCAATCAATACACTCACACATAAAACAAAAATAATAAAATGATTTTAACAGAAAAAAATTAAGAAGTAAACTTTTACGCCTACCCTAGAAATTAAACCATTTATGTAATGCATGCAAGGACTATCTTGTATCTATTATATTTATAAGCTTATATTACCAAAAAGTGAGTAGATAACAAAGCCCACCTAGTCCTTAAATTCTGCTGTTTTGAAAAAATACTGATATGCAAAGAAAAGTGATTCATTAAAGACACAAACATACATATTTAATGTTCCTATACCAAAGTATCATTAAAAATTTTCTCAAAATTTCACCTACCTTCAGTTTTCTCCATTTAATGATGCTTCCCCCTTAGGTTTTAATGGACGAATAAAACTTGATTATCCAGTTCATCCAGTGGCTTTTCTCTTTCATTCCATAATTTTTGTCAGTCTTGTCATTTCAACTTTGTTCTAACATTAATTTTGCCTTTTATTCTTATGCTCTGTGTTGAGTTCAAGTGTCTCCTGAGAATATGCCAAGATTAATGTCAAATGAGAAATTTTATGTAAAGCTAAAGTATTTGTAACTATAGATATAAAAATCCTATGCTGGGTAGAGACCTACCGTAAGAGAATATTTTCCTCTTGAATATAGACAAACATAAAAAAAGATAAATCAAATTTAAGTCACCTATTCAACTAAATAATTTACACAAATTGACACAAATTTGAAAATAATTGCTACAAACAAAATTTGTAATCAAATAATTTTTGTCCTTATTAAATATAACAGCTCTACCGAATAATCTATTTGCCACATTTCTCATTTTATAGACATTATTAATATTCTCTAAAACATTTGTATATAAGCCATCATTATTAGGTCAATTTTAATCTCAAAATAAATTTCAATATCTTAAACTACCATAGTTAACAGTCAATCTTATTCTCAGATACGATGCATGTGTTCTCAAATAATCATGTAATATAATAAAAAAGCATTTTATTCACTTCATTAATCCCAAAGTAATTTAGTTGATAAGTAAATTATGCAATTAATTAATATTGATTCTTGAACTTGTTTGATAAATAAGGGGATTTTACACAAGCATAGATAGTGAATGAAATGAAAGATCATTCAGTAATTCAGGACTGATGTGGGTGATTCTTACTTAGAAATCTAGTAGCTTTCTGCTTTTGGATAATTCAGTTTATTCCAGATGTATTTTGAGTTTTTTTCTCACTAAATTGGTGAAAGTGTTTATACTCCTGCCCACATAATAAATTATAGGATATAAAATCTGAAAATATTTATTTAGTATCTGGCTTTAAAATTCTGCTTGTCACATCACAATATTTTCACGAAGTTTCTTAATTAAACAAAACCTAACCTGAAGTTGTGACAATTTTCCTGTGCTTTGGTGGGTGGTGTTTGGACCACCCTCTGACCCCAGCCTGGTTGTACAGAACGGAGAAGATGCCCTCTAATTAGAGGATTTAGTTTATTTGGGGTTACTTACAGAGGATTCACCCCAGGGGAGAGAGAAAGAAATTTTGTATCCGGGACCCAGTCTTCTCATCTGAACTACGGTAGGCCTCTGGCACACATGGCCAAGATGGAAACCAGCTGCCACAGGGGCCTGGAAGGCCATTACGCTTTCCTTCCTCGGAGGGTTCCCTCATGGCTTTTATTTCTGGGTGGGCCGAGTTTTCCACACCACACTCATGGCCGCTTGTCCCTTGTCTACCTTTTTTCCCTGTTTTTTCTCTGCCTTCCTCCTCCAGCACCAGGACTTGACACTGAATGAGCCCATAGCAAAATGCAGAGAGAAATAGCAGCTAAATTCATTCTACACCTGACAATGCTTTAAATTGCCACTATGAATTCCTCATTTAACTGAAAACACAAACAACAGATAGGCATGTCTAAACTTTGAAGGAGAGCCTTTATGTACGCAGAACCACAATTTTGTGTTTTGGTTCTATTTTCCTGGTTCCTGCTGCTTTTATCCCTAGACAACTGACATTCTATCTCCAAATGTACTCTAATTTATGGTAAGATATTTGGTTGTTTTCTTGGACAGGCTCTACTATGAGCCACTTGTTCTATGATATCATTTAGAAAATATTGGAGATGATGTGTGGTTGATGTGGCCTTTGTGGTCAAGCGATATTAAGCAGTACCATGAATCCCATGTAACCACTAAACCCTCATTGTGCACTGTGGGAGGACAGTTCAGCTTGGGATCTCATGCCACCTGTCACCACTGACATACTTTCTCTCTGCAAATTGTGCTACCCATTAAATCATAATTACAATTACTTCCAGGAAATGCATCCTCACGTTCTGATTCCTCAGAGTGAAGATTGTACATCAATGTAGATTTTAAATATTGTATCACAATTAAACACCAGCTACTCTGAACACCTGCTTGTTATTAAGGAAACAGTGTTGAAACCCTGTTCTAGATTTGCTTAATGGACAAATTTGTGAATTATACCTACAGTGTGCTGAGGCATGAATTTTAGAAGAAGAATGAAAGAAATTTGAAAATTAAAGACAATAGGGAATGCTTCCTCAAGTACCATTATACAGATTTATTTGACCATTCATTTCATTTACAAGGAACTTTATATTTTAAGTGAGAGCATGTTTTTTTTCACATTGTCACTAAAACTATCTTGATATCAATGAACTTGTCCACTCCCTATTTTTAGTTTCAAAAATTATTGAAATCAGCATTAGTAATAGCTTATAACATGTAAATATGAAACAGATTATTCTATTGCAGAAGTATAGAAATAAATGAAGTAATGAAAATAGTGTGTGAACACAAATTACTGTAAGTGCCATGAAAGTAAGATCTATTTCCTATAAACAATGATAATCATTACCATTATGCTATATTGAGAGATCAGAATGTCATACCTACATAACTGTAACTTAAGCCAAGATGTGAGGAAATATGAAAAAGGAGAAGGGAAAGATGCCTAAGGTTTTCAACCTGTGGAAAAGTCACTTGCTAGAATGGAACTCAAAACATACAAGAATGATACTCAAAGATGGTAAGAGCCAGGGCTGGTTAATGAACTTAGGGGAGCAGAGTCTCTCAGGCTACTGGAAGCTTGCACATGTGAAATTGTGCCAGTGATGACATTGAGCACAGGACCCACAACAACTCAATTTACACATGGGCCCAGAATGGAGCTAGAGAAATTGGTGAGAGGCCAGACCTACATTGAGAGCTATTGGAGACTGATTATACTGGGAGAGAGAGGGACTCCTGTGGGTGAAATTGTATCATATGATGTCTTGATGCATACTTAAATTTTTTAACTTTTAAATGAAGCTATATATATATATATATATATATATATATATATATATATATATATAATCTCCCTCAAAACTATCATTTCTTTATGGAGAAAGCATTTATAAGCCTTTTTATAGCTTTTAAAAATATACAGTATAATATTTATTGATCTTTATTCAATGATAAATCCTGCTACTTAAAAACATACCTATAAGACATCTCTAATATATTATATATTTTATATTGTTATTTGTAAGTATCTGGACTGGTGTTTAAAAGGTGTTTATAAACAATTTAATTGAACTTTAGTTCTTTGGGAGAAATTATGTCATGGGAAACATTGTAGCTAATAAGTAATTCATATAAAGTTTTAACTGACAAAACTTTTAGGAAAGACAATGAGGATAGTCATTGGATGCTAAGTCTGTACCTGCAAAAGAAAAAGACCAAAGATCTCTCTCTTTTTTGTTTTTTTTGTACTATTTATTTACTTACTTATTTATGTACTTATTTATTTTATGTGTATGAATCTATTGCCTGAATGTGTGTAAGTGCACCCGTGTCAGGCAAAGTCATGTGAGTGTTGGAAATCAAATCTGGTTCCTCAGGAAGAACATTAGTGTTCTTAATCCTAAAACCACCTCTCTAGCCCCCAAATGAGAGTTTTTTAATTGAGTTTTTTCATATAAGACATCTTGAATTTAAACCCACTCCCATTTCTCCACTCCCCATAGTCACCCATCCCCCATCCAAGAACAGATTTCAGTTATAATATCATACATATTAAGTCCTATTTGGTAAAGCATTTGTACCCAGAATTCTCTCAGTAGAAGTTTCTCCACTGGACTCTAGGCACCCTATCTTGAATCACTCCCTTGTTAAGACTGTCTTCCTCACCCACAGTAATTATTTGCCAATAGTTCCTTGAATAGGGTTGAGGCCTGATGCCCATTTCCCTGTTTCATGGTGGGTTTCTATCTGATTGAATTGGCATTGGTCTTATGTATGCTGTCATCACTGCTGCAAGTTCGTGAGCAAGTTCACAGTGGCATGAGAGTCTCTGTTTCCTTATGTTCATGTACTCTATCTTTTCAGCTCTCTTCCACAGTGGTCTTTCAGCTATGGGTGACTGCATTTAATATAGGAATCCTATTCAGGATCATGCAACCTACAGTCTGTTATTCTCTAAAACAAAGCTAGCTGTGACCTTCTGTGTGCACCACACTGTGTTGTATGAGGAAGCTTTGCTGTTGAGAATTGTGGAATGTATTAGTATTCTCTCTGTCCCCTATTCTGTTATGTTACATGAGCCTTAACTATAGAGATTCCACTGTAAATGTGTCATTTAAGGCAAGGGATCTCTAAGACACATATTCATACCAGATCTCAAACTATATTACAGAGCTATAGTCTTAAAAACAACACAGTATCGGCACAAAAAACAGACACATATATTAATGGAACGTAGTAGAAGACCCAAGAATGAGTGCATGCTATTTCCACCACCTGATATTTAACCAAGGTTCCAAGAATACACAAGGGAGGAAAGACAATATCTTCAACAAACTGACCAGGCAAAACTTGATATACAACTATAGCAGTACAAAATTAGATCAATATCTATCACCCTGCAAAAAAGTGAACTCCAAATGGTTCAAAGACCTTATTGTAAAATCTGAAACACCAGTTAGAAAAAATATAGTCAATTCACTTCAAGATATAGGTGCAAGAATGAATTTTTCAAAATAGACATCAGTCATTCAGATATTACTGTCAACAGCTGACAAATGTGACCTGTGTAAATGAAAGAGCTATTGTACAGCTAAGGAACAACTGAGTGAAAGTAAGCCTGAGGAGTGAGAGAATATCTTCAGGAGCTTTTCATCTGACAGGGGAATTAATGTCTGAAACACGCAAATAATTCAAAAAAATAAAACATCCAGAAAATGGACTATGGATCAAAATTTAGAGCTCAAGAAATAAGAAAGAAAGAAAGAAAGAAAGAGAGAGAGAGAGAGAGAGAGAGAGAGAGAGAGAGAGAAAACTAGCTAAGAAACACCTTAAAATTCGTTCAACATTCTTAGTAATTAGGGAAATGCACATTAAGACTGATTTTAGATTCTATCTTACCCCAGTAATCCTGGCTAAAATCAAGAAAATAAAAGACACCAAATGCTGAGAGGATGTAGGGTTAGGGAAACACTCATTAGCCATTTACTCATTACCATTCACTCATTCACCATTCAGTCATTCGCTAATTCACCATTCACTCATTCACTCATTCACTACTGATGGGAATGAAAACTTGTACAACTGCTATAGAAAGCAATATAGAGAACTTTTAAAAACCTGAAAATGAACCTACCATATGATCCAGCTACATGATGCCTTGGAATATATCCAAAGGACTCTTCTTAGTTGAGACATATCTGTACATCCATGTTTATTGCTGCTTTTTTCACAATAAAAATTCAAAGCAACCTAAATGTCCTCTGCCGATGAATGAGTAATGAAATGTGGTATATTTACACAACGCAGAGCTACTCAGCTGTAAGGAATGATGATAATATGAAATTTGAAGGTAAATAGATGGAAATAGAAACTGATATTAAGTGAAGTAACAGAAATTCAGAAAAGCAAGCAACATATGTTCGCCCTCATTTGTGAATCTTAGCACCAATCCCTTAAATGATTATAAAGCCTGATGTAACAGTGGGGTGAGGAAAATGGAAAAGAAGCAGAGAATTAAAGGAAAGGACGAATCCAAGAAAGGGAATGATCAGAAACAGATGTTACCAAGAGGTAAATGTGTAAATGTGGGTATTCATCTAGGAAGGAAAGATTGAAGGACATACAAAACACCTTGGGGAAAAAGAAGAAGAAACTCAAGAAAGGGGGAGATAACAGGAAATATGTATTAACAAGAGAAAAATTGGTCTACTTAATTGGACCTGAATGAGAGGGCTTAGACAGAGAAAGAGAGACGAGAGAGAGAGAGAGAGAGAGAGAGAGAGAGAGAGAGAGAGAAAAGAGATAATATTTAGGTGCATAATAAAGCCAGAGGGAAATGTAGTAACTCAAAAACATCCCTAAAACACACATGCAATATATGGACATGAATGCCAGAAGGCTACATAACAGGAAACACAATGCTAGACAGGAAAAACCTCCTTTCAAGTTGTTAGTCAGGGTAGACCAAGAGACTAACAAAATAACATAGACTATTGCTAGAGTCTTTTAGTACTCCCATAACTTGAAAATAAAACATACTAGGGCACAAGACTTGGAAACATGTTGCCGGAACTGATCTAAAAACTCTCTCTCTGATGAGAAGGTTCTAGAAGATACTGTGCATGATACTAAGGAGAAAAATCAATCAATGATCCATCCCAGATGTAAAGTCTAATAAGCACAATGACTGTCAAAGCAAACTCTCTCTGTTGGTGCAGGAGTGGCAGTTTTATCTAGGGGGATAATCAGTAGCTATCTAATTGATCTTAAAGCCCTCTCATTTGGAAGGAACTCATGGGTGGTACTGTAAATATAGCCAAATACGTATGCCTAGAGAGGTCATGAATCCCACAGAAAACCTAATTTTTCTCGGATATCTAGACAAATGAACTTTCTCACTGTGTGTTAAATATGAATTCCTATATTTGAAGACAAATCTACTACATACTACTCATCAAGAAGCTTCTCTGCCACAGAAAGAGACCATTACAAAGTTACACAAGTAATCACACACAAAGAATATGTCTGAGAGATGACAAGCCCAAAGGCTTCTCTTGAACAATCATGGTAAAAGAAAAGTAAATAAAGGGAAGACGCACTGCATCTGATATTGCTTACTTTTCATGTCATGACATCATGATAGACTACCTGCCAGAAACAACTTAATGCACCAAAGGCTGGTTCTGATTTAGCTTTTCAAATAGCTGAATCCTGTTTGATGTAATGCTGGTAATGGTAGCCTGTGACTTATAATCACTTATAACCAGCAAGCAAAGAGCAACCAGAAAAAGAGCCTGGCTACAAGATTCTCAGGCCCATGCCTTGTGATCACCTTACACCAGTCAAGTGTCATCTTCTAAATGGTCCACAGTCAGGTAAAACGGTGTCACTGGCCAGAGACCAAGCATGCCATTGAGAGACATTTCAGATTCAAATCGCACTAATATTCTTATGTAATCATTAACTTCTTATATTGTATATCAACAACTATCTTAAATTGATGAATTTTTAACTTTTTCCTGTCTTTGTTGACTAGAGTCAGATTCAAAAGTCACTGGGCACGTCTGGCTCTGATAATAATGTTGAAGTTAGTATCTCTCCATTAAATAATAGGTTATGGACCATCTCCAACTTTTTCAATCTTTCTCAGAATGATGACTGCAGTGGTTTTGAACCAATGAATCTCTAGGTTTGATACAAAATGGAATCTGCTTCTGAGTCAGCTTCATACACATCAAGGAAGACTTATTTAATAAACATCTGTTCATACACTTAAAACTATTTCAGACAAATGGATTTTGCTTTGTTTGTGTTAAATGAAATGAGCTGATCTTAAAGATCAATACTTTAGGCATTCCATTGAGGACTGTTGTAACTCTCTCTTCTGAATTTTTAGGTAACAAGTAACAATGTGAGAGCTTGATATGCGCTTCAAAATACCATTTGTCCCTAAGGCTTCCCAAGGACATGTATTCAGAATCAAATCAAGAAATATTCCTTTAATGTCTCATTTGCCTAGCTGTAATCACTATTTAAAAGGTGCTACCACCACAATCTTTGGTTGTTTCTTATGACTTTATAGTCAAAAATGGTGGCATCTTGTGCCAGAGAGATGGTTTAGCAGGTTAAGCATTTGGTACCCCAGCTTGATGATCTGTGTTCAATCCATAGAAAATACATAAAACTGTAAGGAGAGAACCTACTCCACAATGGTCCTCTGATCTCTCTGTACACATTGTAAAATGTAGGTATCAACACATACTATCAAATATACATACACAAGAACACATGTCCAGAATTTTTTTTTTAAAATAAGCACAATTAAGAAAGAAAGAATGAATAAATCTCTTGTATTAGTCAGTTAAGGATTCCAGGATAAACCAGGCACATGGTTGTTTATATAAAAAAACATATTTTCATAACTCTGAAGTCTGGAAATTTAAGACCATATGTAATCAAGGTTAGTTAGATATTAGGGCTCTGTCTATAGCTTGTAGGTGTCCAAGATTTTATGATGTTCTAAGACGGTCTTTTCTTTGTTCAAGAACACTTTGGTGCCTTTTCCTCATCTTGCAAACTCACTAATTAGTTTGATTCAGCCTGACAAACATGACTTTATTATACCTTAATTGCTTCTCTAAAAGCCATATTTCCAACTGTAGTCGTGTTGAAGTTAGTGATAAGTAGGGCATAATGTAAGGTGAGCCACCAGGTCACCTGCTATGAGGATTAAGGGATTGGCTCCTGTGGACGTGGCGCTATGCTCCAACCAGGTGTGGCACCAGCTTCTGCTCTGCTTCTGGAGAGAACAGTGCACTATGATCCATCTGCAGACATTACTATTGGCTGCAGTTGGGAACCACCCCATAAGGCAATTGGCTAACCAAACTCATAAAAACCCTTTCATTTCCTTGAATAAGTGAGTTTTGTTGTGGCTCGCCATCCACATGCTTTTCATTCAGCTTCCAGGGTCTGTGTGTTGACTCTGCACCTCTCACCCTCTGGCAAGACGCCCCTTGGTAATCAGTGAGTTTGCTCCTCTGTCTTGTGGGCAGATGGTCCTTGAGGTTGAGCGAGTTATTCCCTCCATTCTTCCCCTTTGCTGTGTTCATCTCCCCACCCCAAAGGAAGCACACATCGCCACATGGTCCCTGAGATCCGTGCTGGGCCCTCACTTTTTGGTTCATCCCAGCGAAATCACATGAGGGCTTGACCCCCCTGATATTGGAACTGAGTCAAGGTTATCAGCTGAGCCTTTCCAGAAGCACTGTGTGAGCAATAAGCCGTTAGGAAGGCTGATATTTACATCTTTGATTTAAAAACCTGTTTCCTGCCTGCAAGCAGACTCAGACTCTTTAAGTTTTAATTGCCCCTGCCTGGATGCTAATGATTCAGCAAGTATTCTGATGCCAAGTCAAATACCCGCAAAGCGCCGAATTTTTAAAAGCTGATGCACACGTAAATCCTTTACTGCTTCTTGGGTGCAATGCTGAACTTTTAGAAGCTGGTGCATGACTTCTGCTAGGCTTCTTGGGTGCGACCCACAGGACTCCCGCAGAGGCTCCACTGGGCCACGAGGCAGTTGGACCTCCAGGATTCTGGCTGCATGTATCAGTGGGCACCGATGTTGGCCATTTTGACTTATGTAGTGATTGTGGCAGCTTTGAGTTTCCATTTCATTAGCCTTTACTTCCTGGCGGACATTAATCTAGCCCCCCTCATCAAATGCCATCCCACCATAACGGGAAATCTCTCCTCCCGCCAGAAAACACCACAAGTGCAAGCCCTTAATATTCTTCTCGTGCAAGAATGGCTTGAAACTTAAACAAGGATCTTCGCAGTTTTGGGGTAAACAACCCTCATCCTAGCCCCATGAATAAGCCCCAAGAACGTTTGGGATACCTAAATTTGGTCTCTTGTTCTCTTTCTTGCGAGGAAGCGTGTAGTTCATGAGGGACACACACTCCGCTCCCCGTTTTTCCCTGTGCTTTCTGCCATAATTGCCAGCTTTAAAGGCTTCTCAGTTGAGAAAGTTATTATTGCCCATAATGAAAGTTGTAAAGAGGAACAAAAATTGATGCTGCAAGCCTCGTCTTTGTCGGCCCCCCTCCTGATAGCTCAGATGAGGAAGAGAAACCCCCATGTGCCAACGATAAAACAACTCCCACCCCTCCTTTGTACCATTGGATGGAGTTCAACTGCCCCAAGGCATGCCTTACCTAGATCCTCTGGTTTCTTTCTGGGCTTATCTGCTTATACACTCCTTTCCTTTAAGCCCACATTTCCTAACCAGTCTGCATTAGCTCCTGGTTACAACACTTATTGTTTCCCTCTGGATGAGGATCCAGGAGGGTCTCTCTCCTCCTTGCATTGTGACACCCTCTTCCTACAAATAGATCCCACCCTTATGTTAACAATTCTGTGCTATCTGGTATTAAGATCACGCCTCTCCATTTACATCAGAGGTCCACGGTCACAGGCTTTTCCTAATTACTTCCTGTCCCTTAATTATCAGATTGAGCATATTAGTTCCACCCAAGTCAAGCCAATAACTTCTATGACCTTTGGGCACCAGCTAATTAATAGATCTCAGCATTTTTCTCCCCCCTCAACCTGGTAATCTGGGTATTTTTGCTGTGTCCATTTTAATAGCACTGCTGACCTCTCAGTGCCTTTGGAAAGTACTGCATTAAAGCAGAACTTCTCAGACTTTGATGCTTTAAATTCTCCAGGCCTCCACCCAGGTCTCAGACCTCACCCCCAAATAACAAATATTCCCTTTGAAACTGGATATCAACAATGTAGGACAATCTCATTTAACTGGCCACTTAATAATGCCACCTTCTTCATGATACTTAACTATTCTCTCTTCTTCCTGAGTCTTCTATAGGTCACAAAAGCATTCTTTGACAAGGACCCTCACACTTCCCACAGGAATCTTCCTGAATGAACCTCCCATGCCATCCTAATTACCCTCCTGAGTGACAAGCACCACCCATTAGGTTCTTTCACCAGAACGGTGGGTATGACAGGTAAAACCCTGAAGAATGGGACAACCTAAGACAGGCACTGCTGATTGAGGTCCCTTGGGTTATTTCACCAGCACCGTGAGTAGCCAATGATGGGTAAGACCCCAGCAACCAGGGAGACATAAGACAGGCACCATGGCCTAAGGTGATCCCTAAGAGCCTGGAGCCAACAATGGCATGGTGAAGAATCATGTCTCCCAGAGTCATTCAATTAATAAAACTAAAAAAAAAGGATGATATGTAGGGCATAATATAAGGTGAGCCTTGGTCAGGTAACCTGCTATGAGTATTGAGGAAGTAGCTCCTGTGGGAGTGGTGCTCTGCTCCAGTCAGGCACGACACTAGCTTCTGCTCTACTTCTGGAGAGAACCTGCACCAAGATGATCCATCTGGAGACAGATTACTCTTGGCTGCAGTTGGGAGCCACCCCATAGGGTGACTGGCTAACAAAATTCATAAAACCCCTTGCAGTTCCTTGAATGAGTAAGTTTTGCTGTGGCTCACCCTCCGCATGCTTCCACCCGGTTCCCAGGGTCTGTGTGTTGACTCCATGTCTCTCACGCCCTCACAGCAGAGACCCTGTTTCCCACTCGGGCTGGTTCTGAGCAAAGGGACTCCATATAGCCTTTGAATTAATAATCGGTATAAAATTCAAGTTAACTACCAACCTTATGCCACCTCTTAGATATTTATGGCTCATTGTGTTTCCAAAGTAACATTTTCCTAATGTTTGCAAATACATTCAATGTATTAGAACTATGATATGTGTTTTGTTGTCTCTTCCTTCTTTCACAGTTTGAAATAAGTACTAAATAAATACTTATGGTTTATAAATAAAGCATAAGTAGTCCATCAACAAGTGATAAAACCTTGTGATAGACTTCAATTCTATAGATTCTTTATTATTTATTTTACAATATTTACCAAATTTAGAGATTTCTTTTCTGTTGTATTTAATCCTTATAGGAAACCCAAAGGATGCAAATACATCCAACCAAATTCCCATGGGCTGTATGTACTTTAGGGGAGTGAAGAATGTGTACAACATAATTTTGCAAATTACTGAGAAATGTTAAGATTCTTAGAAATGTTTTGTAAGAAATTTACATGGGTCTATAGCATGAATTGTATAGATAGTGGGGTCATATCACAATATAAATACATTGGACACATCTGCTCCACCACACCTCTCATCACAGGAATAGATAGGAACTGCTGTTTCTCCAAAGCAAGAATGCAGAATGCTCAAGGTAAGTTATTACACTGAGATGTGCTCAAAGGAAAATCAGTATATGAAAAGAACATAGTTTCAAATAAATAAAAAGGGGCCTGGAGAGATATTTAATGGGCTCATTGGTAAAGGACACATACTGCTCTAATTGAAGATACAAGTTTAATTCCCAGCACTCACATGGCAGAATCTCCAATTCTAGGAATTCCAATGCCTTCTTCTGGCCTCTGCACACATTGCACATATATGACACACTTATGTATATGCAAGCAAAACATTCATACACTTAAAATGATAAATGAAAAATTTTTAAATGAAAAGTAATACATAGCCATGCTTATGAAACTTGTTTGAATGCTTATAGCCAAGTTCATCCAATTATAATAATATTTAAGTATTTTTGGTATAGTTTGTATTATCACTGATGGCAAATTTTCATCACAAGGTTTTCTTGTTATCCATAAACACACCGTGTGCTATTTGCTTTTTTTTTTTTAACAACAGGAATAATGTATTTACTGTTGTTCTAGTTGTCTTTTCGACGTCTGTAATAAAACCTGACCAAAAGCAGCTTGTGGATGAAGCGTTTATTTGAGCTTGCATTTCAGGTCACAGTTTATCACTGAGGACTTTCAGGACAGGCACTCATGAAAGGAATCAAGATTCAGGAACTGATGCATAAACCATGCTGCTGACTGGCTTTCTCTTTTACTTACACTCTTATAGCTTTGTTATACAGCCTGGACCTAACAGTCTAAGTATGCTACACCTCATTGTGGCCTGCACCTTCCCACATCACCCATCAATCAAAACAATTACTCACCATTAGGACACAGGTCAGCCTAATCAAAGCAATTCTTCAATTTAGGTTCATTTTTCCCAGATGACTCTAGATTTTATCAAGTTGACAATAGAATCTAGCCAGCACAGCTGTAGTATGTATTTAAATAATTATTTAAAGTCCTGATCAGAAACAGAACAGAGATAGAGATACTGAGAGAAATTTTATCCAAATTTTACTACCTTGTTCCATTTTCAAAAGCTGAAAGAAATCCTGATTTCCAATTTGCTATTTCATCCAGAACAGAATAGCCAAGTTTATGAAAGATCTGCGCTAGGCAGATGTCGTGCACTTCAAGGAGAGTTATCTGAAATACTATTGGGGACAAGTCAGTCATATTCCTCTGATCAAGTTGTGTCTTCAGCATTTGTACTATCTACTGAGCATGGCTGTGAATTCTCTTGAATTTCTCTAGAGGAATAAAGAGATCAGGGATTATAATCTTTACTTTAGTGCCGCGGACCGTCCCTCTAGGAGACTGGATACCGAGGGAAAACAGGGGTGAAGGCTCTAGGAGAACTCAGGATTCGGCGAATGACAGACAGACACGACTCAGGTTGAGGCTTGAATCTGCTGCAATTTACTAAAACCTCATATGAAGTTTTATAAGGTTACAGAAGGAAATTGGCAGGGTTACAAGTTCAAGCAAAAGGGGGCAACAAGTTTAATCATTACAAACTTGGGTCATCTTATATTCTGAGGTTTCTCAATATCCGTCTTGTGGTTACAGCCAAGTGAAGTTATTGAACTTATGGCAAAGCTCTTAATACAAAGTTTCAAAGAAATTAGTCTGGAACTTTTAACCTCAACCCTACGGTGGCTAAATAATATTATAATGCCCGTGTGAAAGTACAGTTTCATCTCAAGCTGATCCATAAAAGCCCCCACTCCTTTTCCGGGGCTTTCCTATGATCTTATAAGACTTGTATAAAGGCCTGAATTACTGGGGGCGAGCCCTAAATCTCTTCTAAGGAAATGGTTGATTCATTGGCTTCATTTTCTGTTTTAGTGATTGCTAAAGATTTACAAGAAAGCAAGATAACAAAGAACATAAGCAAGGAGATGAGGGAAGTGATCCATGGCAGGGTACATCGTTATATCGTATCCGTTCCAGGTAACAGGAGATGAGCTGATTACCAAGGAACCGCCGGGGGGCTAAGCTCCGAGAAGCACACGTCCCTCTTTCCACTGCTTCCACCACCAAACCAATATGGCTACACAGCGGCTTTTGCTGTGGATACAGCACTTTAGGTAAACTGTATTATACAGAAGTTATATGCTGTTTTAATTTTCCCCTCTTTGAAGATAAAATGCCTCAAATAATCCTCTTTGTTAATGTTATATACTTACATATAACTTGAAAAATATCATTATGCAGTAATAATTTTTGTATATCAAAATTTAGACAGCAATTTTATGGAAGATCCAGTGGAAGATTTTATAAAATGTTTAAACCACAAAATTTTCATATTTATTTAATTCATGCTTGCCAACTTTTTCTTATCATAATAGTAATATTGACAACTAATGTTTAAGTAATATCATCAGAACTATAAAAAATCCACTGAAATATTGACTTCACAAAATTTGCCATAATGAAAAAGTATAACCTATTTTAAAAATATTTAAAAATATGAGTGGAACCTTAGTGACTAGAACCAAAGAGTCCTTCTGAGGTCATAGAATTTGTTGACATGTAATTCTATTAATATATGTGCTTTATTTCACCAAACTGAATACTTATTCTAAGGTTAAAGGACATTTCTTCAGGAAAGAAACCCTTAGTGGAATCAAGTTGTAAATAAATGAATAAGAACAGAAAAGAATTTCATCTATATTTAAAATATGTTTTTCTTAAAAGAGGTGAGGATTAGTAAAAGATATTTGCTTGAAAACATTTACAAAAACTTTAATACATGGTTTATTTTATCTTAAAACTGGAAAGAATCATGAAAAGTTCAACAAGCTTAGGCTTCATTAAATCAAAGGTGTCTTTAGACATATGTCATAGATTCATGTAGATAATGAATTAGAGGAAAATCTCCTTAATACTGCAAAGAAGAACACTTACAAAAGAAGGTATAATTTATGTGTTTCATTTATTTTTCTCAAAATCAATGTTTCATTTACTGAGAATATTTTTGACACATTTCTAAGTCATTTGTCTATGTTGTACCATTATTTCATAACAACCAAAGATATCTGTAGCCATGATAACTATTTTTGCCCATGAAAAGAAGCTAAGGAAGGAAAGTGGTTAATTAATTTGGTCAGAATTAGAGAAACATTGGCTGTGGTTTCAGAACTTGAAACCCAGGATATCAATGATTCTTATAATTGCTTCTCAGCACTCTATGTTTATGAGGACATTTTCCTAGATTGTGATATATGTACTTTCATTGTTATAGTAGAAAGAATACAGTATTTTGTGTTCTTTCATAATACTAAATTTGCTTAAAAGTCATTATTATTGAATATATTTTAAGTGGCCTGGAAACTAGAAATTTTGCTCACTTTGGTATCAAATATAATACTTAGGAATATCTAAGCTCATAAAAAATAGCATTTTAAAAATAGTATAAAATTATTCTCATAAATATGCTAGTTATTTCTTTAAAACACTGTTGTTTTCAAGACATATTGAAGAGGTGTCCTGTTCAGGATTAAGCACTCTGTGCCCTCTTGTTCTCTGCATATTGGCCAGTTGTGGATTTCTGTGTTAATCACCATCTGTTGCATAAGGAAACCTCTCTGGTGAAAGTTGAGAGATGCATTTATACAGTGTGTAGAGATTGCATTTAAGGTGCGTCACCTAGGGTTAAACATCTCACAGATAGTTAGTCTCTGCATTTGACCAGTTGTGGAACCATGCAATAGTCTCCAACTCTTGTAGAAAGAAGCTTCTTTTATGAGTAGTGTGAGGAATAGCTGTCAGTAAATATAAGGCTATATATTTGTATATGTTAAGAAATTAGGTTTTCCTAGGCATGTGAAAGTCTTACATTCTTCTCTAGGACCTATAATCCCAGTAGCTGTGTTTATTTGACTTTATTTATAGTACCACTCATGAGTTCTTTCCCACTGAGGATGCTTTAAGTCCAATAAGATAACTGTTTGCCCCCAGGATAAAGCGCCCCTACTGTACAAGTAGAGATAGTTTGCGGTGGCAGAATTGTTATCAGGCTTTACATCTGGGTTAAATCATTGATTGATTTCCCCCCTATTTCAAATCTCTATTGTATGAAAATCACAAAAGTTCAATGAAAAATTCCATGAAGATATAATGCACACATGCATACACAAAACAGCTTTCTTAGTCTGATTACTATTCCATAAGATTTGGAAAGTATATACATTAAATTAGACAAGGGCAGTGGATGGCAGGTGTGGATAGAGATGGTGATCTAAGCACCATATAACTGCATTGTATGAACCCCCTCCCCCCAAATAATAATATAATTTAAAAAATAAAAGGTTTAAATTTAGAAAGCAAGGGAGCAGTCACAGTATATTTTAAAAATCCTAAGACAACTACAAATATGAAAACATATTATATTGTTTCTATACTATTTCAGAATTATTTCATTATTATTAAACTTCTAAAAATTTAAAAACTCATACATACTTTAATTCATAAAGTGCTTTGGGAATTATACCTAAAAGCACTGAATTCCATATTGATAACTGGCCCCTATGAATCAAAGAGTATTTTTAAGTAATAATTTTTGGCATGAAAGTAGATAGAAAAACAAGTCATCCAGAACAAATAAATACTTTTTCCTTAGACTAGAATGTCTAAGTGATTCATTTTATAAGTTGAATTTGAAGCTCTGGTAACATCCAAAGCAAAGACAATGATGTTTCCCAAGTAAAATAATTAGAGAAACTTGAAAAAAGATCATGAATTTATATGCCAATTCAAGAAGACCCATTTAGCAAGTTTAGAACTTTATGTTTTCAGTTTTACTTTCAAGTATGCTGTTAGTGCCCTTTTCATCTATTTCAGTGAAGATGAAAATATGATTATTATGGTAATGATATTATTGAATGCAAAAGATAACATGACCTCTGTGGTCTTTCATTACCATATTTTGTTTTCCTCTTCACCCTTTCTTAAGACCCTACTTACCCCTAGATAATCCAACTTCTAGTTTTTTGTCATGTATGTGTGTGTATACTATGTCATATTTTATATATGTTTTCATAAAAATATATATTATGCATATAAGAGAAAACACACAATATTTGTTTTTCTAAATCTGGTTTATGTGCTATCATGATGATTTCTAATTGCATTAATTTTCCTACAACTGATATAATTTCATTAGCCTTCACAAATGAATAACACTATAATGTGCTACATATTCTTTATGCATTCATCTGTTGATGGGCACAGAGGTTGGCTAAATATCGTGGATATCATCAACAATGTAGCTATAAGTATAAATGTGCAAATATCTCAGTAGCATGCTGACTTACTCTTTGTGCTGTTTATCAAGGAGTGTTACTGCTAGGTCATGTAGTTATTCTATTTTGATATTTTCTTTGAGACAAGATCTCATTATCTAGCTCAGGCTTGCCTGGAGTTTACTCTTTAGACAAGGCTATCCTTAAACTCTGAGAGATCCACTCTGTCTCCTTCAGTATGTTCTTTATCCTATATCCCACTAGTAGATAATTAAGGTTTTGTATTACCGCTGCAAGTCATATATTGATATCAGTTCATTTTCAGTATGAGTGAATGTAGTATTGTTGCACCCATCTAAATCAGATTCTGTTCCTTTAATGCTGTCATTCAATTGCCACAATGCTGTTGTAGTCTTACAGTAGTGCAAGAACTAGAACACCTTATAGGTACTTTCATTAAGATGAAATATAGATCGATTTTTTTTTTTAATTACTGGAAAGAAGAGGAGTGAACTTTCATCTCAGGTCCCAGCAGTTTACATTAGAATTTACCCTGCCTCTGGAATCTATTCAGATTTATGTTTGAATCCAGACATAAGCCCTCCTTTTTTGAGTCAGGGTCTCTCTAAGTAGCCCCAGCTCACCTGGAACCACTTGTAACAACTCCAGGCTGGCGTAGATCTTACAACAATTTACCTGGCTCTGTCACCTGAGTATTGTGATTAAAGTCGTGTGTCAATATTCCTGGTTCCACGGTTTTACTGCAACAATGAAAGCACATTTTTAAAAATATGGTGATTGTGTGTATATTTTTAAGACTGAGAAAACTAGGCATTAGATGCTATAAAATCTTGTGAATATTTATATTAGAAATTATTTATTTTCAAACAAGAAAAGCAATAATAGCCTCAAAAGAGGAAATATATAGCTTTTTCACTTTGTCTCCATTTTCAAATTTCCACTAATTTACCATTTTACAAACACAACAGTGTCTGATTAAGATAAATAATAGTACCCATCATCAAGGGCACAATCGGAAGCTGTTCCTGCAACACATAATAACAATTTGTAAACATTTATGTACATACAAGGGTTTGCATGTGTGAATATTTTGACTTTTCCAATTTATAGTTAGGGAATACAAAGTTAAATGCAGATTGATTTGGCTATTTCTCATGACCAAAATGATAGTGACATAAATGCTAGGATTTTGTCAATAACATCTCTTTGAAGAATGTCAATAATTTCATTCCCACGTCATTAATGAAAAGACAGATGACTGAGTAATGTCACTTCCTTTGCCACTACGGTGGAGTACTAGTAATTAAGTCTTAATATGAGTTTTAGAGGGTGCTTTTTTTGACCTTAGTATAGAAAGGACAACTGCAAGTGGATGTTTTAACCTGAAATAACTGCAGATCTGGGCATAAATACGCCATCATATATAAATATTTATGATGCCTAATATGCTTCCATGTTTATTAGCTAGACATTTTTATTGATTTATTTAAACATAATATAAGATTTGTGAGTTCCCCATTTTAATGAGTTTAGAACTGACCTTTACACTTATTTCAATAACTATTTGCTACGTTGTGAGATTTTAGTAACCATAATTGATCTCAAAGAAAAATGTTTTTCCTAATACTACATTATGTTATCCCTACAGTTCTGCCCTTCAGCTTAATTCCTAACAATCCTCTTAACTATGCTGCTACCTTTGAATGAATTAACTTACATGATTTAGTTCCCCACATAATATGCTGTTTAGATGATTTCATCATCTCAACAACTGTTATTAGTTGTAGGTAAAATTATAAGCAGTGAAAGTCAAGATTCTGCTTTCGGAATGGCTTGAGAATCTAAGACTTTATTGCCAGCACATTCCCATCAAAATCAGAGTAGGGTGCTTGGGACTGAAAACCATTCCCATTTATATTCTCCTACACTTAAGAGTATAAGTTGTGCAAAGATAGGATCTTGAAAGGGGTAAATTACAATGTTCCATTTTAGTGAGTTTGGATAAGGCATGACTAGTATATTTACAAGAAGGCACACGTGTACAAGGGGAACACTCACATAAATATACATAACAGGATGGTCATCTGAAAGGAAAGCAGTAATATTGCAGCAGATACCAAGTTGGCTGACACCTTAAGTACAGACTTCTAGACTCCAGATTGTGAGACAATATACTTTTGTTGTTTCAGCTACCTAATATGTACTCATTTGATAATGGTAGTTAATGTCATAAATGTCATATTCAACTAAATAATGGACACCTAACCCGCAAAGGATACTAGCATTCCTTGACAGGAGGATACACATAGCTAGAAAGCTTAGTATATGAGGCTGAATACTGATTTCTCACGATATTACACTGAAGCTATGTATACTTATTTACTCATTATTTGATTAGCTGTATTATTTTATTGTTCACAAAATTAGTCATGTTTATTGATTATTAATTTAACATAGTATATTAAAACTAAGATTTTCAATACTATTACAATTTTATTCTCCAAAATGCCTAAATTTATTAAACCATTACCTATATTTGGCTTTTCCCCACTGTGTCTCATTCTCTCTAACTTAGTATACACACACACACACACACACACAAAAGGATACATACAGGTAGAGATAGATTTAACCGGAAGCTAAAATTTTAATTTTCAGTTTTATGTCACAGTCTTCTGAATTTTCTAAGTCTCAGTTCCTAGTTTTTCATGTTTGCATTTTTGGCTACTTTTCTTGAAAAAGAAATAGACTTTCCATCAAATATCGTTCTATGTATTTATAAAAATGCTGTAGTGAAAAGTCCATGTGAAAATATACTATTTGAACAAAGTTAGTACATTCTGAATGAAGGCTAATAGTCTTATAACATTAAATATTTAAATCCTCCCTCCTCTCCTCTTCTTCTTCATCCTCTTCCTCCTCCTTCACTTTCTCCTCTTCCTCCCACATCAACTTCCCTACAAAGTCTTGGTCTCAAACTCATGGATCCCCTGCTTCAGGCAGTCCAGTTCTGAGGTTACAACATGTGCTATCTTAAATGGGCTTATAATGAGTTACAGAAACAATGTCTTACATATACTTTGTTCATATGCTATGTAGGATTTATAGAAGGAGTTTATAGAAGTTCTGATTCAAATCATTTTAATGTGTCTTCCTAATGTGATAGAGTATCTTTTTAGGCAAGAGGCCAGGGCATCTACTAACTTCTTCATTGTTCTCTGCTTCTCTGTGTGCCCTATTTGATTTTGCTATCACTTGGGAATGTATCAAAGGAACATAGATCAAAACTGAGGAGATCATTAATGGAAACTCAGACCTGCCTTCCATGTTGCAGTCATAAAATTTGTGTGCAAATTACAGTTACATCCTTTTTGATTCAGCTTATAAGTGAGATGAGCAGACAACCACACAGTTAAACCTTGATAGAGTTCGTATTTCCTGAAACATAATAAAAACCAGATGGAAATAGTGCAGCAGCAGCCAAGAGTAACTGAGGAAAAATTTTAAACCTGGCTGGCAGCCTGAAATGTAACTGGGAGGCATTTAAGAATTTTATAATATAAGAGTATGTACTTCAATTCCTGGTCTCTCAAAATTAGGAATCCACCTCCCAAAGCTTGATCTTTAAGACAATCTTTAAGATGATGCCTTGTTTGGATAATTTTAATGAATGAAATGTTAATTAATGATCTTCACATGACAAGAATGAGAGTACAGAGTGTTCATTTATCAAACATGACATTAGCATTTGCTAATTCTCTTTGCTTCCTTTTCCTCTTACTACATTTTTTTAAAGAAGAGATTTAGTTATTATTGTATTTATTTATTTTCGTCATTATTTTCTCTTTTCAAAAATCGTGACATAAAATGCTAGGGCCATATATGTAAATGTATATTTTTAAATTAATACTTTGCTTTTAAAGTAATTTTATCCAGTCAGGACTTTTTAAAATAAAAAAGATTTATTTTCATTTACAGGTGTGAGTGTATGTCTTCATTGTGAGTGTTTCTGCCACATGTGTGTGGGTTCCCATTGATGTCAGAAAAGGGTGTTGGATCCTCTGAATCTGGGGGCACACTCATTTGTGAGGTGAAAAACATAGGTGCTGACAACTGAAACTTGGGTCTTCTAGAAAACAATAACATGCTTAACTGCTGAGCCATCTCTCCAGCTCCTTAGCTACAACTTTCTAAATAAAAAATTACCTTTAGAACAAAACATTGAAGTTAGCAAATGATGTGTTTATCCAGCCAACTCCTATTCCAGTTCAAAGGGTTAGACAGTCATTGAAAACTATGATTTCATACTGTTTAATTAAATATGCGTTTTATTGTATTTTTATTTAATATGTGATTTATAATTGCAAATTTTTCCATAATATTTAATTGTGAATATTTTGAAGAATCACGAAATTCTCTTACACACTCTCAAATTATTAACAGTCATGAATTTTCAGGGAGATAGAAAATAGAAAACTGTTATGTCTGTCTACACTTTCACTGAGTTGTTCTAGAGGTAGACATGGTAATTATAGAAGCAGTGAAGTGGTTACAGAAACTCCAGAATGTGAAGTGTTTCCTATGTGTTAGACTAAACTGAAGCAAAACTTGGTGGAGACATGGCACATTTGAAAAAACAGGTTTCTCAATGTGAATGTGAGTAGCTAGATACTAGGCTGGTAAGAACAGAGATGAGACTGTCAACATATCTAAATAGGATTAGAGGTCAGTTGACACACAGATAATGATTTTTAGAGATGGGTTTTGCATTGTACTTAAGTCTCAACAGCAGCAAGATCATTTTCCTTCCAAATACAAATATGTAGATTATATGTTCATTCTTTTGATAAATGGAAATGTCTGTTCCTTTGATTTTAAACCTGAATAACCAATACCAAGAGGCACAATGCATTTGCATTGAATTAAGTAGTCCTAAGCAAGTTCCAAAAAAAAAAAAAAACAGAACAATTTAGAGATTTTTCCAAACCATTGTGATAATGAAATTCTCAGAAGGACTCTTCTATACGCAATCTATGTCTTTTATAAAAATTATAAAATTATTTGAAGAAGTGTGAGTGTGTATGGGGGTGTGTGTGGTGGTGTGTGTGTGTGGAGTGTTTTGTGCAGATGCAAATGCAAATGTGTTTATATGTAGAGGTCAGAAGTCAAACACTGATATTGTTCCTCATGTGTCAGCCAATAGTTGTTGGAACCGGGGACTTTCACTTGGTCTGGAACTTCCAGAGAGGCTAGACTGTCTGAGCAACAAGGAATCTGCCTTACTACATCTCCAGCACTGTGATTACAAGCACAGCACATGTCAATGATGTGAGTTCTGAGGATTGAAAACTGGTCCTTAAGCTTGCATGGCAAGTGCTTTACCAACTGAGCTAACTCACAATTTCTGTAATATCTGTTTTCAATATGTCTTTCTTTATACAATAATAAAATATTCTGTAGTAGTTGGAACTTGATGATTATCATCATGTCAGTTACAATCGTGTCTCACCACTCGGGGTCAGCCAGAGTGGACTTTGGGAGGCCAGCCTGAGGGGTTGGGGGTGAGTAGATGCAGAGTCAAGCCACAGACTCCGGGAGATGGATGGGAAGCAGCCCAAGCGTGTGGTACTGCAAACTCGTTTATTGAATATGCGCACAAGCTCTTTTAGGTCTGGATAGCCAATGACCTTCTGGGTTGGGGTCCCAAATACAGCCAATAGTAAGTTTGTCCCCAGGTAGGCAGGTTCTTTCCAGATGCTGGTCTCACAACTAGCCAGAGCAGAATGCCACACTCACAGGAGCCATTCCTCTATTCCTCCTAGCAGGTGGCCTGGCTAGGCCCACCTTGCATTATGCCCAACAGATGATAATTTAAATAAATTTTTGGAAAAGCTGAATCATATCTTTTAGTATCTCACAATCACTATCAGACAATATGAATAAAATGACTGCTTATGACTACTAAAGCCACTAATATTCTTTTAAATTAAAAAAATCAGTATATTTGACATCTAATATTTTGTTTAATTTAGAATTCAAACTCTTCTTTGATAGTATAGGAATTTTCTTTTTAGAATTTTCCTTATTTATTTTTGATTTATGTGTCTGAGTGTTTTGTCTGCATGTATGTAAGTACACCTGTGTGTGTATAACTCTCACAGAGGCCAGAGGAGGGTGTTGGATCTCATGGAACTAAGGATATGTGTGTGGGTGTGTGGAATCAAACCCAGGACCTCTGAAAGAGCAACCACTGTTCTTAACTGCTGAACTATCATGACAGCCCCAAAGTAGCATTTTTCAGTCTTATTACTGATTCACTAAGACAGAGATTAAGATAAAAAAATAGGCTCTGGAAACTTGCTCATATGAACTTGCAACAATGGTGATAGCATGCACAAGATTCATGTTGATTCATTCAGACAAAAGCCCAGCATAGAATGATGGAAATGTATAGCAGGCCCCAACCCTGGCCAAAGAATTTTGGCAACTGATTACTGTTGGGTGAGGGAGAGCTGATCTTTTTTTAAGGGAGTGTAAATAACATGGCATGACTCCGGTGAATAAACTTGCACTAAGGGACATCTGGGCACAAATGCTTGATCCAAAAGGAGTTAGCATGGGATACATGAAATCCACTGGAGAGGGCTATAGGGTGTGTTAATGTGGAAGAGGTTCTAAATTTGATTAAGAACTCTTATATAAAATTCCCAAGAGCTCAATGAAAATCTTTCTTAAAAATAAAAACGGAACAAAGACACAATCCTATTCTCTTGCATTCTGTTTCAAAACATTAAGTTTTCAGTTTCTCTCACATTTGTAGCTCCATTTTGTCTCATTGGCCAATGTCTTGTTTTATTTTATAAATTAAATGTATTCTTATATTGTTCTTGTAATAGAAACAGTAAGCAATGACAATGAATGCCATCTTATAAATCCAGTTGACATTGTGAGAAAACTTCATATCTTTTATGTTTAAAACATTTTAGAAGCACATAGTAAACTAAATAACCTCCTCTATTCCTCTACACCTCTCCTTCACTACAGGGTTGTTCATTTTATAACCTCTGAAACCTGTGAATGTAAGACCTCATATATAATAATAATTCCTGAAATAAAGCCTGACATGGTGTTATAAGCTTTTAGCCCCCGGACCAGGGAGGCAGATGCAAGAGAGTCTCTGATACAGAGGTCTGCCCAGGCTCCTTAGAGAGTTTCAGGCCAGCTGGTGCAACAGGGAGAACTTTTCTCAAAAAAGGACAGACACACACACCCACAAAATCCTGAAATAAGATGAGTTTGGATTTAAAGTGTATCTTTAATTGGATGGTAGCTTATCTGTTAGTCACTATAAAAGAAAATGAGGGACTTCTAAGAAAACAAGAATGAAATAAATAAAGCATATAGAGCTGCAAGAAGGAATGGAACTCCTGCAGGCCCACGCGAGACAACACACAGAGCCTTCAGAAGGCAGAAGAAATAAGAAAGGCTTTTCCCAACTCGATTTCAAATTCTGTCCTTTACCTCTTTAATAAAATAAGTCTGAGTATATTTGAATAAATAAATGATTTTCAATAGGTATTAATCTGTGACAATGTCCCCAAGAAAACAATACAGACAGTATTAAAATATGAATTCTTTGGAACCCACCTCTATATACTGCTCTTTTCCTTAAAATATTTTTCAAGGCATTCTTTAAAGAAGTGTCTTCTATATGACTTTATAACTTAAAATGTGTAGAATTAAGCATATTGGACAGTAAATTTGGCTACATTATTAAATATGTATTTTATTTTTCCATTAAGAGTCTATTGTAATTGCCCCTTGCATCTAAAATACTGCTTTTACAATTTGAAGAAATGTTCACAGGTAACATATGATTATATTTTGCATCAGAATTTGAAGCTTAACTGAAAATGAGCATCAGAAAACTGGAATCTGTATTTTTGAGTGCCTACGTTTATGATTCTTACAAATGAGTTGGCTTCAGAGTATCTGAACTTTTAAGCCAATCTCATTAAGCAATTTACCGTAGGTGGAGTGAATAAGGCTTTCTGAGTAAAACATGACACATCATGTGATCAATATAGTAAATCTCTCTTCACTTGTCTTTAAGTGGTCAAATGCAATAAGCAGAATTATATTCATGTCGTACTTAATAAGGAATAGCGAAGACCAGAACTCAAAAATAATTAACAGAAACATTATAATACAAGTGCAGGGGAAATTTTGAAGAATGACTAATTATTCAGCTTGAGTTAATGAATGTTGTTTATAAGGCCAAAAGCAAGCAGCAACTTGAATGTTCAGGAAGAAAGAAAGGAAGAAGGAAAGAAAGAAGAAAGAAAGAAAGAAAGAAAGAAAGAAAGAAAGAAAGAAAGAAAGAAAGAAGGGAAGGAAGGAAGGAAGGAAGGAAGGAAGGAAGGAAGGAAGGAAGGAAGTTCCTTTGAAAATTCCACTGAATAGAATTTCAGCTGCACTGTACAGAGGTTTGGGCTCCTCGTTAATGATTTTTAAAAGTGATTGTTTAAATGTAAGAGCTACTTGCACAGGGTACACCTCAGGGAAGAACATCGTTGGTGCAACCTGTATTGATTTTGTCACTCTGTTAAACTGGTATGAATTGTCTCTTGGGGACATGTACAGAGCTGCATGCATACATCAGTTCTATTTCACAAAAATCAGGTTTGTGAATGCACTAACATGCCATTGAACATCTGAATGTGATGAGGTGAGCTTAGTTTTATTTAATAATTGCAAAGTGTATGATTTTAGAAAAATACAATGCTTTTGAAAGCAAATTTTCAATTCCCTTTTCCTATTTCATTTTTTGATTCTTGGTGTATTACAAGATTAATTTTGTTTTTTTTGTAAGTCTATAGTCTGAGTCTGCATTTTAGAATATTTAGGACTTAGATACTCTCTTTTTAATACTCACAATTTTATTAGAAATGGATCTTTAAAATAATTTTCTGTTTTAAGTTTTAAAACTTTCCAATGAAGATTTTAAAACGTTTATATTTTTTCCAAAATTGTGCGATGAGAAATCAAACTTGATGAGAAATCAAACTTCTGTCATTAGAAAATTCATATTGAATTATGAGGGCTTCCCAGGAGATCAGTTCACAAATTCACACAATGCTTATTTTGTTATCTGTATAATTTTTATGAGTTGTGTGGGTCTGTGATATTATAATGTAAATATTATACATTAAGATTTGAGATATTAGATGCATATTTTAGGCTATGACTTAGGATATATAGGAAATCTCAAGAAATCAGGATATAGAACCATTGCAAAAAAAAGAAAGAAAAAGCCTTCTAGTATTCAGTAAATTGGTTAGGATAAGATTTTGTTGTTATGAAATACAGTAAAAGTATGTATCTTCAAACTTAATAGTTTTAAATAACAAAAATGTGACTCGCACTCATGTACATAACTGCAGGCACACAAATACACACATGCAACCACAAGTCTATCGCTTTCACAGTATGTGTGTGTGGTTAGTGATATTATGCATTGTGAATGCATACATGTCTGCATTGACAGAGGCTCAGTCTCACTACAACCTGCTAATAGAAAGAGCACATCTGCAATGTCTCTGCAATGTCAAGTACTTCAGCATGAAAGTGCTTTCCCTCATATTTATCCAACCTACGTTTACAGGAATTATTCATACCTTTAGTCAAAGTGTTGGGGAAAACCAAGTAGCCACTGTATCTAGGAAAGAAGCTATATGTCAATGCATGATCAAAATGATTCCCACAAGATTTTTCTTAAGGGGTAATATTCACAATTTGTAGTGTAGTATAGAGATGTCAAAAATTATACCTGTATGATCTGAGATCAATCAGTGAAAATTCTCTCTAAATTCCCTATGAATCCCACGTGAACTTCTCCATCTATACAGTGTGGATTCTTTGCTTCTCCACTTTATGCCATTTATTGATGTGTTCATGTGGGCCTATACCTAAGTCTAAAACGGACGGAAGAGCTCATTTTTTTCAATTTTTGTTTCTCTGTCCATCTTATAATGACAGAAATAATTTGACAAGGGGTTGGAGAGATGTCTTAGTGGTTAAGAATGATTCTCAGTACCCACAAGGCAACTAATAACTGTCCTTAACTCAATTTCCAGGGGATCCAACACTCTCTTCTGACCTCAGCAGGGATTGCATGACATGAGTACACGTGCATACATGCAAATACACTCATGCAAATAAAATAAAATACTAAATAAGACATTTTAAAAAGAATTTATCAAATATTAGGACAAGAATTCAAGTCAAATTTAAGTCACTTCAGACCAAAAAACCTCTTGCAAAGTTGCAAGTGGCTCTTATGACATTTCCTATATTTATGGGCCTTATTAGGTACTCATGATGCTAATTCCATGGGGAAATTCTCATTTGAAGTTATGAGTTATGATTGGTCAACTTACATCTTCATATTCAAGAAAAGCAAGGATGAAATTGCAATGAGATAGCACTTCACAACTAGGAAATCATGTATTGGTGAGGATATGGACTGACTGAAACTATGACCACTGTTGAGGGGAATCTAAAGAGAACAGTGTAAAATTGGAAGTCTTTAAAAATATTATAGAGTTGCCATATAACCAAACAATTCTATGTTATGTTCTATTTTTAGGAGAGTTGAAAGTGGATGATTGAACTGATGAGCATAACAGCAATCTTTTCAATAGTTAAAAATGAATTGAATTGAATTTTGTGTCAAAAGTAAATGTTTGAATATATTTAGCAAGTGGAAAGATGACACAGCAGTTAAGTGTGCTTGTTACTCTTACAGAGGTCAGAGTTCAGTTCCTAGAACTCATGCTGCATAGTTTTTATCTGCCTATAACTCCATTCTCAAGGGTTCTGATGTCTCTCACCTCCTCATGCACACACACACACACACACACACACACACACACACACACATACACACACACAGGCATGCAGATATAATAACATAGTTTTGTATTTGTTTCCATTTCTTCTGCTGTACTGTGCACTACTCTACCTGGCCCATGAACATCCAGCTGATTTTCCTGTGTCTGTCTCCCATCACTCAGTAGGAGTTTTATGATTGCAGGCATGCACCGGCTTTTTGTTGTTAATGCAGGTTTTCTTGCTGGTGCAGTAGGCAATTTACCCACTCAGTCATCTCTTCACTCTGGATTTGATTCTTGAGGGCATTTTAGAAAGCAAAATAGATTAGATAAAAAAAGACATATATTGTAAGATTCCACACCTATAAGGAGAATACTTGAGATTCATAGAGAGAGGTAGGTGAGTGGTCAATAGAAGGGGCTTGAGGAAGCAAGCCAGAGATTTTTGTTCGTTTGTGTAATCAGCAAAATATGAAAGATGAAAACTTCAGGAGCTGTAGGACAATGTTTCTTGTGCAAAAGTGTGAATTTATATCATACCACTGAACTGTACATGAATGATAGCTTAAATGATTTTGTATTTTATTCATATTTTAAAAAATAAGAAAGTAAAAGACACAAGTTTGATTCAGATAAAAATTTTTTTCTAAAGCTCTAAAAGATAAATAATTTCCTAAGAAACTTAAGCAGGTGTGTCTGATTAACATGTTCAAAATATACCTGCAATTAAATAGAGGTCAGAAAATGTCAGCCTAAGAATCAAAATCAGTTAAAATAAATGGTGCCTGATTCCCTGTTTATTGGATTATGACATAGAGCTGAAATGCATCTCCTATTACTATTGTACTGTGAACAATACATTCCAAATACCTGCTTAAACAGGATTTAATCACATTCTTCATGTTTTTCTCAATTATTAACTCATGTAGGAAATGAGAGAAAGCATAATTTTTAAATATGCATCTTAATAAGTTTATTGGTATCAAAATATTTGCTATGTTAATACTTGAAATTGATTCCAACTGAAAATAGTTATCCCGTATATTTGCCAAAATAATCCATCACTGACCATCATTCCGTTCTGCATTTGCTATTTGCTGACACAGGTTCTTGTTATCTCCTCACTTTCATAGCACATTTTGTCAGTGTTTTATGGCTTCAAGAGGACAGAATCTATGAAATAAAGCAACCTGCAATTATCTGTCCATGCAGAAGAATGATATTCCCAGTGACCCGGATCTGCCCTCATTTCTGATATTCACTTTCAAACTCCAGCTGCCTGGTACTTTTGGATTCATGCCTGAAACAAGTTTGATTGTTGTCAGAAGGAGAAGAGGTCTCTCTATTTCTAAAACATATCAGTAAGAAGAGAAGTCACAAGGTGAAGTGACTCTGCAGTCCACTGCGACATGATCCTCTCATCAAAGATGTAAGTTCCTGGTGGTAGTTTGGAAAGAGGAGTAGAAAGGAAAGAGTACTACATGAAACCTGAGCCAGTGGGATGGGGCAGGGGGGCAGGTAGCCTCTTATATGACAAGAAAAGGGAGGTATCAGACCCCTCATTTGAATTGTTTCACAGAGGCTTTTTGAGCTAAAGATGGTATCAATAAGGGCTTTCCACAAAGCAGATTCATCTTTACTCATTTTTTTCAGTTTTCTATTTTTGTTCCTTTTTATTGAATTTTGTGGATATTATGCAATATAATTTCATATTTTGATGTCCTCCAATATCTATAGCAGTCCTTAGTATCCCCAATACAATTCCTTGTACCTTATTATTTAGATAGATAGATACTGATAGATGATAGTTAGATAGATAGACAGACATGCCAGAATTTTCCAGCATTTATGTTTTCAATTTTTCTGCCCTTCTTTTCATCTTTCTAGCTTTCACTATTTAATTGGATATGTTTATTTATTCTTATTTTAAATCTCCATTTTACTTTAGTCATTTTCATTCATCATTCTGTATGTTTCCCCTTCACTGGATTCTCCATTAATCTTTAGCCTATGTTTGTCGTCAAACCTGACTTCATTGCTCACTGATTATGTTGCTTTGATTTTGTTTCTTTTACTCACAAGCCTTTCCAGTCCCTCAGGGTTCCCGTTAGGTCATGACAAATAGTATCATTTCTATAATGTTTATCTACATCCATCTACTATCAAAACTGTGTTTTTCAGTGTCAGAGACAAAAGCAGAGGAACAAGGCTTATCAGCTGAATCATATAGAGCAAGGTTGGATAAGATTTTATATAAATAGCCAATCAGTAAAATGTGACTCCATTATATTCCTGTAGGGAAGGTAATTATCAATAATGAAAGATCACATGTGGCTTCATTCCAGCAACCCAAATACACAAACAGGCAGCTGGAAGATGCTTGCTATAGAGCATAGGGTTAGGGCTCAAATGGAAAGTTTTAAATCTTCACTCAGAATCCACTTAGCTTAGACTGTTTTATAATATCACATATCTATTTTCTTCTTGTGTCATTTAAAGATATCATTTCCCAGATTTCTTCATACTCAGGAATAACTTGGATTGCTGAGTGCTATCCAGTGGAAGAGTACATGATATGATCTGTGAAACTTCTATTTTGTTACTTAAATGGAAATGAGTGTCTTCACTTCTTCACATGTTCTTTTGAATTTGGGCCATGTTTGTGTAACAAACAGTTTCATCCACATTTTTAAAAGCACCGTCTAGTAACAAGAGATTAGACGTTGACTGGGAAACAGACATTTTGGTCACCCAACCAATCCTTGACGGGTCTCTTCCATTTGGAAAAAGGTGCATGAGGCTGTCCCTTGATGCTGCTGCTGCTAAAACGAGTATTTCAAATAAAATTCATTTCAGAAAGCCATCCATCAAAGACTACATCCAAGTACCTAATCAAGTAAGTTGGAGGATGGATCAAGATAACTGGAAAGGGATAAACCTTCGAAATGGGCATCACATACTTTTTAGATCAAGAGATAAATCCTTAAAAAAATAGGCTCTAAATATGGAAGCAGACACCTGAAACCCTAGTACTTGGGAGAATGGGGAAGAATGAGTGTCACTCGTAATAGACTAGATAGAATAAAGGAGTTCAACGCTGTTACCTAGCAAGGCAAACAAACAAATGAAAAGGGAGTTCTATACACATTGTGTATAAAGAGCTCCTGGGGTACTGCATCTGCTCTCCAGGACTTGGTGCAGGCTGGTTGTTTGTATAAGATTCAGTTTTTTTTTTTTAATTTTATTGTTTTTTTTCATTTTGTTTTGAGACATCCCCCCAATCCACTTTGTCTTGTCCACTAGAGTTCTCAGTATGCAGATATAGTTAGACTGCCATACTGTGAAGATTTCATCTTTTCAGCTTCTCTACCATGTCTAAAATGTATTAACTCACAGCAAGTTTCTTGTCCTTCTGGCTTGTAAAATCCTTCTGCCTCCTTCTGCCTTTTTCCCTTGAGCCTTGTGTATAAAGAATGCATTAGGGGTGTGTCTTTAGGGTTGGGAACCGCACAGCCTTTTGCTCTCTGCTTGTCCATTGTGGAACTTTGTTATAGTCTCTGTTGTAAAAAGAAACTTCTTTGATGTGTGTTGAAAAGCATACTTGAGTAAATATAGGGATGTGATGGCATTCTTAAGCAGTAAATTAGATGCTCCTCTAAATCGAATTCTAATATGTTGATGCACTTTATCATAGCTAATACCTTTTACTTGTCCTATTTTCTTTATCTGATTGTTCTCCAATAAATACTACATTTCAAAAAATGTTAAAAGCATAAATATAACTAGACACAAGAATCCCAGATTACTTCCTATTTTGTTTGCTTTAAACTTGTTCATGCGATCCTATGTCAATGTTAAATATTAGAAGTAACTGATTAATGACAAATTTCACCTTAATTTTTTATACTACCTGCAATCAACAATTTCACTTGCTTTTGGCTTAAGCAAAATGTTGAGGAAAATTTCATTTTGCTTACAAAGGAATAATTTCCATATATATACATATATATAATAACTTAATAAACTGGGACTAAAATGACTGCTGGACTCATAGTGAAAAGCATGAAATTCTATTGCTTAAGAGTTTCAATTAAGAGAGATCTATTTAAGAAATACGATTGTTTTCATTATTGAAGGCTATATTATATTTTAAGCCAAAAGATTAAGTTCTACATATCTCAGATGAAAACAAAAAGAGTGATAAGATGAAGAAGGAATGATTAAAAAGTGAGAAGAAGCAAAATCTATTTTGCATATACTTGTGCTGAGAAGTGTTTAAATTATCACAGTAAATAATATTTCACTCTATTTTTAGTCGATTAATGAGCTCATATTTCCTGAGAGTTTCACCCTGGAGCCTGGGCCAACTTCATCATTGCAGAAGCTTGCCAATGCTGCTCATGTGGTCTAAGCAAAGCAATCAGAATACAGATGATATCGGCTTAATCCTCCTTCATCAGCCATCATCATTTCTGTAAACTCATACAATCTCTTTAATACAGATGTTTTCTTTAGTAAGTGATAAGCCATTATATCTTAAATCTAAGACATGATGCATTGCATTTTTATCCTTGCCAAAAGAAAAAAATCTTGCTGTAGGATACATGCTGGATATCACATTGATCATCACAGAAAATAGTACAGAAGCAAATCAATTTAATATTTGCAATTGCTGTAGTGATGAGATTGGTACTTGAGTAAAATATCTGTATTCAATGAAAATCTCATATATTCCACTTCCTAGTATGGAGATAGAGCAGAATGTATGATGGGTGATACCTGATTTAGTAAGTTAATTATCTAATTGATTAAAATATGATATTATAGCAACTCTTATGCATTTTGTTTACTTCCTGCTTTAACTGACCCACTATAATTCTAGCAAAATTGTCATCTCTATGATTTACCTGACGCATTATCTGTTTTAACAGGGTCCAATTTCAATGAAATTGCAGAAAAACTACATATCTATATAAGAAACATTTTAAATCTCTCTCTTTCTCTCTCTCTCTTGTCTGTGTCTGCACATGCACGTGGAGGTCTGAAGTTGATATCAAATATTTTCCTTTATCACTCTCTATCTTACTTTCTGTGACTGGGAATCTCAGTGGAAATTGTGCTCATTGATTAGGTTAAGATCTTGACCAATAAGCCCATGGGAACTCTGTTTTAACATCTCAAGCTAGTTCTGAGGTTACAGTCACCTACCAGTACAGTTGGCTTGCATATGAGTTCTTGGCCTATGAACACAGGTTTTGTTAGTTATTTTCCTGATGCTGCTATGAACATCATGACCAAGGCAACTTATAAAAGGAAAAAAAAATAATGTGAGGCTTACAAATCCAGAGGGGTAAGTGTCTATTATGATGAAGAAAGTGTAGTAGAGGCAGCCAGAACAGAAAGCTGAGCACTCACCTCTTCAAGAAGGTACAGAAAGTAGAGAGCAAACCACGAAATGGGGCATGGCTATGACCTCTCTAAATATGTCCGCTGATATACTTCTTCTAACAGGTCACACTTATTAAACCTCTACAAACAGGGACATTAACTGGAGTCAAGTATTCAAATACTTGTAGCATATGGGACACTTTCTCTTTCAAACCACCACACAGATCTTCATGCTTTATTAGCAGGCATATCACTGACTAAGGATCTCCCTAGCTCCTAATATTTTATTAGACTAATAAGTTTTAGAATAACAATAGAAATAACATTTTGTTAGAGACTAATAATTTTATTGTTGGAATGCTAAAATCTAAAAATGAATCATGTTTCCTGAACTGGAAAGATACCTCAATGATTAAGAGCTCTGACTGCTCTTGCAGAGGACCCGAGTTTGATGCTAACACCAACACGGTAGTTAACAACCATCCATAACTCCATGGGATCTGATACCTTCTTCTTACCTCCATGGGCATTGCAAGACACAGACACACACATATGTAGACAATTCAGACATAAATATAAAATAAATATATATTTTTTAAATAATCATGCTTCGTAAATCTGATCATAAATGTGGATCTACCATTGAGATAATTCAGTAAGTGAAAAATGGGTACTGTTCTGAATGATAGGTGGCAGTGTATCTCATCCCAGACCTTCCATTTGGCAGGAGAGATGGAGCAATGCTTCATGTCTTTGAACCTCACTTTTCTGCCTGATCAGATAACAGGTAATAGGTTTACTGAAATACTATCTTTTCTCTCTGTTCAAAAAATCCATAGTACCTGATATTGTCATTGATATACCTTAATGTTCTCCCGTTAGAAGTCTAAAAATATTTCCAGCCTATATTAACTTAAATTATATGTTATTTTATATTTACTGAGATTGAAAGGTGTTGATTTTGAGAATACAGAGTAAGCATTCTGAAACTATACTTTATACTGCCCATTGAGTAAGATAAGAAAATAAAAGCTGTTTTAACAAGGTGAAGAGGATACAGGGAATATTCTTGAAAAAAAAAAGTGATTGAGTGTCTTGGCTCACCAGTAATACAATAAACAACTCGAGGTCAGGAACCCTGGGTTTTACTTCCTTTTGTTCTCCACAGTGATGAGTGCACTAATGGAAATAATCGAATTGTAGTAGAGTGCGGTGCTATTTCATAGCATTAGGGACTACTGGAGATCAGCCTAATAAAGAAGTGGTGAATGTACCCTTAATGTAATAAAGTTCATTTCTTTTTAACAAACACCTATCACCTATCTCTAATATGTCAATAGACTACCATTATGCTATTCTTTGTCTTTAATCGGCCCTAGGAAATACTTTCCATAACATTTAATGTGTATTTGAAAGCCGAATTTTAAAGAAAAGACTCAAGTAAGCCAAACTAAATAATATCTTATGCTTATGATTATTATGTTTGTGGGAAGTGGGTTGGCAGTATTTATTTAAAACAGACAAAATATTCACTTTGAAAACTTTTCACTCTCATATGATCCAAAAATATACTTGTTGATTCAGATCAACAAGGTATGTCCACATTTCACAACTTGTATTTCTAATCAAAATGTGTAGAAAATTAATTCTGTTGTGCAATTATCCTTGACATGGAAAAGACTGAGTGTTTTGGTGGAAGCCTTACCCAGACCCCTTGAGGAAGGGCTTTAATTCAGCTACAGACTCAATAGTGTGGCTGTCCTCTTTCCGTGTGTGCTTTGTAAGCATTATAAGATGCAGAACTGAAACACTGCTTATTTCAACAAAGCTGTGGGATTCAAGCTCAATTTTCAGTACAATATGTGTCAATTTGGAGATTAAAGTAGAAATTCTGCATACACTGAAAAAGTATTGTGCAGCCTGTCAAATGCAGATTCACTTAAATTCCAGGTGACCAATTTGTTCCTGATCTTGCCAATCACATGTTGCCAAGATTAAATTTTATAAAGAGTTCAATTTAAATACTACATTAATACAATAATAAGGTTGACATTTTAAATCATTAATAAACCTAAGTCAAATGATTCATAGTAACTGTCATGATAATTGTCACCAAGGAGTATTTATACCTCTTTTTGTTTTCTGGTAAATCCAGCACAAAAATGAGCACTTGTGAGGCTGGAGAGCTGGCTCTGGAGTTAAGTGCACTAGCTGTTCTTGCAGAGGAATAGGTTTGATTCCTGTCACCCATAGGGTGGCTAACAACCCTCTGCAACTCCAGTTCCAGGGAATTTTACTCCCTTTTTTGGTGTGTGTAGGCATTGTACAACATGGATGCACCTACCTACATTGAGACAATACACTCATACACATAAAATAAAAATAGTAAATTATTTTTAAATGAACCCATGTATGAAAAAAAAATCAAACCAAAACGAATTTAAAACAAAAACAAAAACATTTTTTTTCCTCAAGAAGCAAGTACTTACCAGGATTTTCAAAGCAGATTCAAGGAAAATTTCATATTTGTTAGGGTTATTTCATAGACATAGATCAACTCAGAAAACAGATTTACCAAATAAAAGTCAGACATGGTAGCATGTGTGTACATGCTTCCTGCTGCAGCACTTGGGAGGTAGAAGCAGGTACAGATCAGTCTCAACTTACCCTGTCTTCTTTGTGAGACTGAAGATATCTTGGGCTACAAAAGACCCCATTTCAAAACAAAGAAAAAATGTGAATGTTTTACTTATTTTTTTATTTTATAAATATGAATGTATTGCCTACATGTGTGTAAGTGTACATGTGTCATGCAATGCCCATGAAGGTGATAAAAGGGCACTGGATACCCTAGAACTGGAATTATAGATTATTGATAGTTGTCATGTGGGGGCTGGGAATCACTCTGCAACAGAAGCCATTGCTCTCAACTGCTCAATCATCTCTATAGCCTCAAGAAAAAATTTAAACTATATAATTAATGGCATTTTCTTAATTCTGTGATGAGGGATTGTTCAGATGTGAGTGGGGATTTAAAGATCTCGTGTTTGGTTAATTTATAAATGAACGGGGAAAGGCTGTGAGTCACATACTCAATGAGTAGTAAAATCTGAGATGAAGATCAAAACATACATTCAATTATCTTTTTAGAGGGATAAACAAATCTTTTGGTTTGTTATTTAAATTGTACAGTAGGCCATGAGGATAAAATCCTTAATTTTTAAAATATCATTTACTGTTCTTCATAATTAGATAATAGGTTATGATATATTGGATGTTTAGTACAATGAAACTATATGCTTCACTTGGTCAATAGTATACAATATCTTTTATTGATATAACCCAAAAATAAATATAAATTATTTGCTTTCAATATGACTTTGGCTTCGGTTTCCAATATCACTGAATGAAGATAACCATAAATGGAGCCGTGACACTTGAAAATGGGTTGTACAGACTGTCCTGATTGCTCATGAGGTACTTTTCTATTTTAACACCTGAGTATATACATTTATTATAATGAACTGAAGTTGACTATCTGCACTATAAATATACTCTGATCCTAGACTGCACAAAATAACATATGTGACTACATGGAAGTCAAGTGATGGTTTTCCAGATGCCAAATTTATTCTGGTTCAGTGTAATAACACAAGGTACTAATTATTTTGTACCTATTTTCTTTTCTACATGAGAATATAGCTAAATGTCAGAAAAAGAATGTCCTTATTAAGAAGACAAAACTGAATAATTCAGTTGAAAGTCTCTATCTTTCAACTTAGAACATTAGATACACTGATCTTATGGGGAGTTCACATGATTTGTTTTGTGATATCGTGTTCCTCTGCCAGTTAGACTATCATATTAAATGCAGATTTGAGAAACTTATTTTATTGCTAAGGAAATAATAAATTTCCCAAATGCTATCTATTTGAAACAAATATATTTGACCAAAATCTTGCATTTATCTCATAAATACTATACTATAGTTGTCTTGTTAATTTGTACACAGCATGTTTATGGACTCCATATTTTTCCAGTGAATATCCTGTAGTTGTGATAATTATTTACCCTGTGTATGCATATTTGAGCCAATTAATCATACGCATTTGTGGTTACTAAAAAATTCAAGCTCTTCCAATCAGATTCTGGAAGTCACTCACCATCTGTTTCCCTTGTGAAAATTCAGTCTGTTGTGTTTATGACTTCTCAGTTGTAGAATGAAACAGATTCCTACAGCTCTCTGATCTCATTTTCTTTCAGTGATTTCTTGGTCATTCATAGGAAGTATTGGTTCAAGACACATAATCCACTCAGTTTGGGAAGTTAGAATCATTCATGGTAGTTCCAATGGGCCATTGCCTGTGCTTACACAACTTGAGAGATCAGATGTCTAGGAGGAAGATGAGTTTGAGGCAAGCCTGGGATACACAGTAAACGCATTGTGATCATGAACTGCATAGAGAGAGCCTGACATAATCAAAGTAAAACAAAACAAAATGGAGCCATCAGAATAATGCTTTAATGCAGTGAGACTACATAGGGTGACATGAATCGTAAATTTGAATATTCTAAGAAACAAAATGGCAGCATTCAACTGCTTTCTTATGAGGAAAATATGAGTATATGAATATATAATTATTTTTCTTCTTCACATATAGTTGTATTAATTGATTCTTTCAATGTTACCTTTAACAATATGATTACATAGATTTTTGCTGTTGTTTGAGAAAAGATAAATACTTATGCCTAAAAAGGCCTTTCATCTCTACTAATTATTATTCAGTGCAATATTCTGACCTTTAGAAAGAATTTACTAGATCCTGTTTTCCTTTAAATCCAGGAACTATACAAAAAATCTCAATATTTCAATTTCAGTATAAAAACGGATAAATAGCACAATAATATATTTTTTCATAAAAATAAAAAAATATGAATGAAAATGAGGAGAACTATCACAATTATGTGTAGAGGCATCAGAATAAAGGTAGTAAAATGGGCATTTCAGGAAAGACAAACAACATTATAATTTTGAGAGCATTCAATAAAATATAATGAAGATATAAGGTTTATATCAGCATACAAATGAAATTATAACTACAAAAATAAGCAAGTCCTAAGTTATCTGACTAATAAAATTAAGCTACATTTTAAAGTGGCATTTTCCATTAATGAATTAAGCAAACAATTTCTAATTTGTATATGAACAGTGAGTTTGGAATCCATATGGACCTCTCATAATCTCATATGCAGTTTTTCATAACCCTTTACAACCAGTAGATGGTTTCATTGGATAAATCTTCATTAAACGTTTACTTAGTGGAATTAATCATTTTAACTATAAATTACACTCACTACTGATTTTCTTTTGTCTTAATTCTCAAAAACACATCCAGTGTTAGTGATTCACAAGAAAATATCCCAAATAAAAATACAATTTTTGAAAATATTTGGAATTTTTAAAATTAAAAATATGGAGTGAACACAAAAACTTGCCAGTCAGTTTTGTGATAAATGTACTTGTGTGTGTGTGTGTGTGTGTGTGTGTGTGTGTGTGTGTGTCTGAGTGTGCTTAGTTAAATACAAAAGATCTGAGGTTAAATTTCGCTGATTTTGACTTCTTCCATATCTCAGTAGGTATGAAATGAAAGTTTGGTTGGTAATATCTTACTAAATTAAAATATGAACAATTTGACTGTCAGTATTCATTTCCTCATACAGTTTTTAGCTAATCAAATTTAGTCAAGTAAAAAAGGAACTGGATCAAAGACAATCCAATCATTTTGAAATAGGTGAGATTCCTTCCTTTGCTACATATTTTAACTTCTTTCAGGTGGTTTGGTAAGATACATGCATTTTCCCATCTGTCTAAAGAAGAAAAGAGCCCCTGGTGGAAGCCGAACATGAGAGGAGCATAAAGGTGACAGGAGACTCTTGTGACAACCACCTCGGTATCATAACTGAGAATTCACAATGATAAGACTGTCATTGATTGTGAAGAATTAAAATAGCTGCATTGTGTAGGCAAGAACTGGCTCCAGAGGATGTTGACTAAAAGAGATCCTCAGTTTTGCTTGGTGTCCTATGAGACATGGAGCTTCTATGGATTTGTCCAGTTGACCTTGGTGAAGGCGTCTAATCATTTTTTCCCCTTAGTTGTATCAAGGCCAAGGTCCACCAGATGTCAGTAGAATATAAATAATCCAAATTCTTTCATTGAAAAACTATGTGCAGAAGAAAAAAAAAATGAAGCTGCTGCGAGGACAGCCATTTCATTGGATTTAAAATGAATTGCCTATACAAAAAGGAAAGAGAGACTGTAAAACTGGTCGGTATAGACTGTAATGTGATTTAAAATTATTTATTTTAATAGTCCCATGTAATATGAATGTAGCCTAATAAAGCAGATCTTGTTTTCTTCTTGTAATTTCATTATCATTCAGGTACAGTATTTACCAGATGACTTCTGTATTCTCTCGTGGTTTTACTCATTAACATTTCCACATTACTATTTTCTCCTGATTATTTTTCTACTCAAAAGAAGGAGGCAAATCATGAGAGCAGCACATTCCCCAACATGTTTGTTTGCTTGTTCACAGCTAAACTAAAGGTTGATATGGGCAACACCTACTGGCAATGATGTGAGTTCTTTATTTTAAGACATGTCAGTAACACTTGAAAAATATTTTTGAAAATAGATTTTGTAATGCTAGTTAAAACATTTACATGTTACAAAGGAAGGGGGGTGTGAAGAGATGAACCAGCAGTTAAGAACACTAAGAACACTTGCTGTTTTCCCAGGGGATGGGTTTCGAATCCCAGCACCCACATGGCATCTAACATGGGTCCATAAGTCTAGTTCTAGGGAAGCTGATGCCTTCTTCTGTCCTTCACAGACTGTAGAGTTGGGGTATACTTACATATATCAAGGCAATACACTCCTACACAAAAATTTAGAAAAACAGACAACAAAAATATATACTTCTTACTTGATTGATGTTAAAATACACACACTCACACACACACACACACACACACACACATACACACACACACACACATTCATAGAAGTGTCTGAGGGCCTGGAACAGAGTTCATAGAAGGCTTATCTTTGCCTTCATTTTCTTCTGGGTATTTTGCTTATGGCCAGAACTTAGAATCGGCTCTTGCTGGCTAACAGCAGAGAAGTTCTTTTCCCAAATTGACATTAAGTTTTCTTCTTTCCAATTTTCAGTACCCAATGAAGTCCTCCACTTTTCAAACTCTAATCCCCATATTTCATTGTTCTAATGTGATGCAGAGTGACAGAACTAAAAGACGAGTTGACATGAAACAGAGACAGTAACATCCCTCTTCAGAATCACAGCGCTCCATGTAAGATGGGAGCATGTGAAAAATAAAATCAATGTAGTTTCAATGACTACACTGTGAGGTTAGTGTTGGTTATATTTCCAGTGCTGTGATAAAATGCCTAGACAAAGCAACTTATTTTGAGAATCTTCTTTTGGCATTAGATGACGATTAACCTAGAGTGCCACAATTGGTCAATGTGCAGAAAACAAAAGAGTGACATATCCAGGCTTAAATGGGAACCTACATCATACCTCTCTCCCAAAGGTTCAGAAATCATTATGGAAAAGGATTCAGAAAGATGGTAGGAGCAAAGGTGGTGGGTGACTACACATAAACAGTGCATTTTGCCTACAACAGGACAGGTGCACATAGGACCTCGTAACAGTTGAGACAGCATGAATAAGACCTGGCCAAGTGCAAAGCAGACAAACATACCATCCTGGAAAGGAGAGGTATGCAAGTCTTCCACCTCCTAGAAGAGGAGCTATTGATAGAGAGAGGTGGGAGAGAGAGTAAGAGAGGGCAAGCCTTCTTTAAAATTCTTGTCCCTGGTAGGTCAACAATTCTACAGAAAATGGCCACACACCCAAGCATATGTGGGGAACAAAATTGGACATTATGTTTGATGGGTAGTGATGAGAGTTTGGAATTGGTAGTGAAATTGGTGAAAATGATTAAAATACACAGTATAAAAATTTCAGTTATTATGTTTATATTTGAATAAAACATATTTGGCTAACATTTGAAGGATCAAGATTGAGAATCAGTGGTGCAGATGTGGTCACATTCTTTCCTGATCAGGACGAGCTTACTTCTTCAAATCACTTTTTTCTGCTATTTTTTTTTTAATTCATGTGTTTGCTTGTTTTTTGAGACAGGGTATCCCAGTAGCTGCAGCTGTCCTGGGACTAGCTAAGCAGGCCAAGCTGGCCTTGATCTCACAGAGATCCTCCTGCCTCTGTCCCATCTCCCTAGTGCTGGGATTGAAGCTCTGTGTCACTATGCTTGGTTTATTTCTTCCTCCTTTTAAAGCAATCCAGGACACCACATCAGAAAAGATGGCATATTACTTTAGAGTAGGCCTTCCCACTCAATTAATCTAATTAGATAATCTCTCATTTGTGTGCCAAGAGGCCAATTTAAGGTAAGTAACCCAGTATAGGTCCTCCTGGAAGTTTGTCTCCTAGGTGATTTCTGATCCTGTCAAGTTGACAGTCTATATAAATATCACAATACTCTAACACCTGTATATGTTGAAACATTATTTCCAAAATTTAAGTTTGTGTTATGTATCATCAGCTTCATTGCTTCATATGTGTACAGATGAGTATGTGGTGAGAATAATTACTATATTCTCTCTTACAGATGCCAATTGTAAAACATGTTTAGCATTACTGAGAAGTGCATTAAAGCTACAATTTATTCACTTTAGAAGTGAAATAGTTTGCTCCTAGAGCAACATCTTGCATTGACATCCCCATCCTGACTCCTCTTCTGCTGTTTTCTTTGAAATGATTTTTTTTATTTTACATATGCGTCTGAGCATGCAGTAGCTGTATCTCTGTCTAGCTTGCTTCATTTATCATAGTGACATTCAGTTCACTGAATGTCACAAATGTCAGGATGTTTGATATTTCTAAGGCTGAGCTCTGTGTATGGGTATGTGCTTGTGGGTATCTGTATGTGAGGGTGTTATCTCTTTATCAGAAGGAATGCATAGTTCTATTCCATGTCTTGACTATTGTGAACTGTGTTATAATGTATCTGAGTCAATACATAACTCAGGATAATGTTTTTATTTCTATTGACTCTATATCCAGAGGAACATTGTGAAACATGGAATTGTGCTTTCAAACACATCTTTTAATATAAAATTACATAGCCTTTTAGTTATAATGAATAATTCATAAGTCACACAGTAAGTCTGTGAAGGTTGAACTTCTCTTTTAATATATCAGAGATTTTTATCTTTAATAATAAATATGATAGGTACAATATTTTATTAGTTCTCATTATTTATACTCAAAAAGTTCCTAAACAATACTTTAGTGTTTTAATTTTTTATACAGATTGACAGATCAAATACCATTCTAAGCAAGTGAAAAACATTGAAATATAAATAATGCATAATTAATTATATGATTCTGAAATTAACTCTTTGATTCATAAAGGAAGTGTCAAAACTTAGACATGGAGAAAGTAATTGGAAATCATCCACTTTTGGAAAACTGGAGAATAATTATAGGCTGTATACAAAAGCTGAACGATTAGTAAAACTGACTTTTTTTCAGATACTTTCATCAACAATGACTGTATGTAATAAGATGGATATTCTCTATCAATGATAGGAGTATTGAAAAGCAAAAATATCTCATTAAAATTATTCATGAGACATAAGTGCAAAGAGTCAGTATGATAGTTTGAAGAGACGCGCAATGGCTGTGCACGTATAATGTGGACATTTAACAGAAGGAAAAGCCAAAAAAAGATTTCTCCCGTTATGTATATCATTCATGAAAAAATTTGAAGAGATTATTAGCTCTTAAATATTTTCCTCATGTCAGAAAACATCCGTGTTGTGATAATTCAGTTATATATTTTAAAACATTTTATTGTCTTAGCCAGCTGTGCTTATAACTACTTTAAGTCCAGTACTTGGGAGGTGGAGGCAGGCAGATCACTGTGAGTTTGAATCCTGATTGGTCTACATACCCAGTTCTAAGCCAGCCTGAGTTCTTTAATGAGAATGTTATTCCCTTGTAATTATTAAAATATCATTTTTCTGATCAAGAGACTTTTAAAAAGCATTGTATTTTGCATACATAAAAAGATTCATACAAATATGAGTATTTTACTTAGGTAGTAAAAGTACAGTTTTTATGTGCATTTTTAAACATTATTTTCTTGGTCAACATTATAAATAAAGCACTGTAAATATTTGGATTTGCAATTATATTAAACACAATAATTATGTAAATGTACTGACATAACTTATTTGTTACCTAGTACAACCATATTTTCTGTAAATAACATACCTAAAATTTTTCTAGTCACTAAATAAATTATCATCTTTGTGCCAAGTGACCCGTTTTTCCTGTTTATTTTTTTCTGACACAGACAAGAAACAGGACTCCTGTATTAATTCTCCTCCCCCACAGGGCTCAGGGACCATTGCAGAAAGGGTGTGTAAAGATTGTAAAAGTCAATGAGGAGATGCACGACCATATGAAATAGAATCCTACAAATGACTGGGACCCTGCTCATATGAACCTACACCAGTGGTTTCAGCATGCTCAAGACCCATGCAAACTCAAGCAGATAAAACCTCAGCATGAAACTGGTAAAATGGGCAGTAAACCCCAATCTTTGCTGAAAAATTCTTGGTAGCTGATTACTGTTGGATAAGGGTGAGTTTATCTTCTTAAAACAAAGCAAGGGACTAGACCTCAATGGATGAACTTGTACTGGGGAACATTAGGGGACACCAACTTGACACAGTAAACCTTAACACAGATGAAAGTTTGTATGAATTCCATTTGGGGAGATCAGGGCTATGGAGGGTTTCCAGTAAGTAAGTAGGTATAAGGATGATTAAGGCTGATTGAGATATTCTGCATGAAATACAGGATTCAACAGAAGAATAGTTAAGAATGTTAAAATTCAAATCAACTCATTCTAAATTTTCAAACATTAGTCTGCTTATCACATAAATTTTTCTAATATAATTTACAAATTCCTGCATACATATATTATTCTTTGAATACTTTTTCATACATTGTATTATCTTCTGTTGAAACAAGAATCTTTATTTTATTTCTTGTTTGGGAAATTTGAATGAATAATATCTTTCAGAACCGAAAGTTTGAATCTAAGAAGTAATTTTTTTCATTTTCTTAATTCATCAGAAATTCTTCAAAGTCTATCTGTACAATCTGCTCAAAATGTGGAGAACATTTAATTTGATGTCTCTGCAGTTTTCAGTTTTCTGAATATAGAGAAGAAAAATAAAGTTTAGATAGACAGAAGCATGCATATATCTATATCTATTTGTATATATATATATGTATATATATATATATATATAGAGAGAGAGAGAGAGAGAGAGCGCAAATATAGAAGATAGAAACGTACACAAATGGGGAAGAGGAATAACATGTGGCAGTGAGGGAAAATAAATCATTAATTACAACTGTGTTAAACCAAGTACTGCAGCCTTAGTATTACACAGCATAAGGTGAAACAGTCAATTTTTATCATGCTGTGAAATATAGAATTCAATGTAAGAAGCAATTTCCACGTTGAACAGTCCCATATGTCATTAAATTTTGGATGGCAGAATCTCCATGCAATACCTCAAATATATAATCCTCCTGCCTTTTGAGTTTCTACTTACAGTCATATACCCTGATAACTGACTAAGATAGGCTTTTAGATATACAAATATCCTTATGAATTTTATTTCTTTTTATCTCAAGGTATGAATATTCTTTATGAAATGTTGTATGTAGAAAGATATAAATTTATACTAATATTAGTAAATAAAAATTAGTTTAATAAAAAAATGTTGTATGTCCTAGGTAAGGTTTTTAAAGAATTCTCAGTTCTAGAAGATAGCATAAAGTTATCTATGGGAAAACTAACTTGTGATTTACAGAGACAGGCATATTTCTCTTTCTTACTTTCTTCTTTTTTTTTTTTGATTTTTTTTGTTTGCTTTAACAAAATTCACCACTGAGTCAGGAATGATGCATGAGGTTAAAAATTCTTAATATTCTTCCAGAGGACTGGGTTCACACACTCTTGTGGTTTCTAAATGCACCCAGATTGCACATTGTGTACTTACTTACATGCAGCAAAACAGCCACACACATAAAATAAAAATAGATAAAACCTTTTTAATAAAAGATAAGCCAGGTCTGGTGGTGGATGCCTTCATCTCAACACTTGGAAGACAGATGCAGGTGAATCTCTGTGAGATACAGGACAGTCTGTTCTACATAGTGAATTCCAAGTCAGAGGAGACTATAGAGTGGCCTGTCTCAAAAACAAAACAAAAACAAAAATGAAACTTGAAAGCTGACCACTGTGAAATTAGAAATTGATGCTCAACAGGGAAAAAAGTATGCCTATGCATTCTGTTAATACTTACTAGCTCACTGTGTCAAAATGGCTGAAGTTCTCTACAATTTACAATGCTCACAGAATAACTGTTATTTTTATAATAGTACAAACTCAATAGAGACATTAGTAAACAAAGAAGAGATTCATAAAACTATCTGTGACATCCAACATTAAAATTCAGATATAAAGAGACACAGAGGCAAAGGAGGTTGCTTAAAGTACTTAAGACTTTCATGCTCTGCAATCACCCATAGCTCATATGCTGAAGTTTCTTATCTGCTCTTTCTAATGCATATTTTATTCAGTTTCTGTGCATTTCCTATAATAAATCTTAATCAAATTTAGATACCCTCTCCAACCTGAAGTTCTTATTGTCTTTCCTACAGAATTTCTTGCATTCTCTCATTTATGTTAAGGCCTACCCAGTCAAGCATTTGTACCCGGATGTCCCTCAGTGAAGTTCATGCACAGGAGTCTAGTCAACGTATTTAGAGTCCCTTACTCAGCAGTAATCAGCTGCCAATAACTCCTCAGCTAAGACTGGGGACTACTACCCATTTCCCTAGTTCAATATTGAGTTTTTGTCTGAGTGATTCAGCATGGGTCTTGTATACGCTATCAGCATTGTTATAAGTTAATATATGAGCAAGTTCCCAGAGGCTTGAAAGACTCTAATTATGTTGATGAGTCAAGTTTTGTCTCTTACAATCTTCCAGCTCTTCCACAATGGTTTCTGTGCAATGGGTGGGTGAGGTTTAACATAGGAACCTATCTAGCCAGAGATATGTACTATGTAGTCTCTTATTCTGTAAAATTTTGCCAGTTGTTACTTTACATGTGTATCATACTCTAACACATGAGGAAGCTTTTTGCTAGTATGAGTTCAAGGATGTATTATAGAGAATACTAATATATTCTCATCTAGGTTTTAAGGTGTTTTTGAAATGAGGGTTTTAAAATGGCAACTGATTCAAAATAAATTCCTTAGTATGAGCCTGATCTAATCTGTTTGGTGCTCTAATCAATGGTGGTGAAATTTGAAACAGGAGAAGGACTCTGGAATTCCTTAAGCATAGAGGATAAACATGCTTGGTTGATAAGAATGATGAACTCCAATTCAAGGAAAACCACCACCAGAGAAAACAAACTTACTGGCACAGGGTCTTTCTATAAAACCCTGCCAGCCTCAAACTGGCCATTCTGTTTCTAGACCCTAGGTGTGAGATTAGACTGTAATCACCAGGTCCCACCTTCATTTTAATTTGGCCTTAGGCCAAATGAACTGTGGTACTGTTCCTGAGTCAGAATTAAGCTGATGACTCATTACACAGATTTCTGTGTTTTATTGAATTGTATTTGTTTTCAGTCTCAGAAGTAATCAGAGTTGAGTAAAACCTCAGTTGTTAGGAGTGTCTGATGTTTCATTATCTATAATGATAGGGGGAAATGTGGCTGAAAGGTTACCCTGGCTCAGTTTGTGTTTTTCACGTCATGCTAGCATGTCCTACCTTGCACAAAGGCAAATGAAAATCCCTGGTGACATTCCAAATTTTTCAAAACCAGAATGTAAGTTTGGGATGCTCTTTATTCTTTGTCTACAATTTAAGAATTCTTTCACCGAGCTTTATGGCACAGATCATGTCTCATGATTTAGATATCACAAAGAAAACCATTTTTCTGATTTTCCCCTTCTATTTCAAGTTACACAATTTCTTTATCTTTTGTTTTCCTTTCTGTATTAAGGAATAATTATGGAAACTAAGATTATTATGTTTTCAAAATTACATGTTTAGAAAAGAATTAAAGAGTCTCTTAAAACAGTCTTCGATCTTTTTTGTTCCTAATTACATCATAGTTTTATACACCAGGAAGCAGAATTGTGTGCTATAATTTTGAGAAAATTACTTCTTCAAGTCCATATTCTATTAAACTAATTCCAGAAAACTTAGGCATAAAAGATGGGGCAAAATAGACAGGTACTAATAAAAATCACAGTTTCTGTAGTATTTAATTTTTGTATTCATTGAAATTCACACACATTTTTATAAGCATATAATCACATATGTTTAACATTCATAAAAACTTGTATAATTAAAGGGATGCCAGTCTAAGGCAATTGAGGCCAACGAAAAGCCAAATGTAAGAAGCAGTCACATTAAAAATAGCAGGCAAGATTCAATCAGCAATTGCAAAATGACTTCACTATACATTAAAAGTGTCAATTCTCTTAAACTTATGAAGGAGTTCAATGCCCCAAATCATGTTATAATTTTATTCAGAGGGTCAAACTTAATCCGACTACGGTGTTTTGATGTGAGGATTTCAGTTTGTAAAATAATACTCATTTTACAATAAATAAAGAATAAGAACTCCACATATTCTCTAGATGATTTAGACAACTGTCTCCTGAGGGAACATATACATCTTTATGTGGCACAGAAAATACTAGAATACCTTAAAGTATCACAAAAAGGACAATTAAAACTCTAAAACAGTATTTCATTCGTGAAGAGTTTTAACTTGATCCTAAAGAGTTGAAGACAGAGAAAGAAAGACAAAGAAAGACACAGATATACAGAGAGACAGAGAATAGAGACAGAGAGAGAGAGAGAAGAGAGAAAATTGAGACACCACACAGAAGCACATTTTCCTGCTTTGATATCACACAAACAAGGACAGCACTTATCAGAGACTGTGCAGTGCTATTTGAACTTCTAGTGTTCAAATTTGTTCCTAAACAATACCATTTCCACAAAGTAGCCTTCATTGGATAATTTCACTATAATTAAAAAGCAACCTAACAGAATTCTTTTATGTTTCTGTACTTTTCCTCAATGGACTACATACTTACCCGTATGGTTTTTGTACTTACTTACAGATTATCAAATTAAAAACCAGTAGTGAATTACTCAAATTAAAACTACTGCAGAATTTGTATAATCAGTTGTAGAAGATCTTAGAAGAAACATGGTAATAAATTCTTACTAATTTAAACAGAGTTAGAAAAGTAAACGATGTATGTTCTCTCTCATTTGTGGCTGAACACTTATATGTGAACATGTATCCTGATATAACTGCAGAAACCAGGAGAATGGAAAGGAACCAGGGAGAAAGGGGAATAAGAAGCCTAAGAGAGAATAATAGGAGACAGGTGTTAGTAATGGAAAGATAGGTAAATGGGAGGTATTTAAATAGACTGAGGGAGGGAGGTTTATACAAGAAACTATGAGATTAAAGGGAAATAAGGAGCTCAAGAGAGGTGTGTTGCCTTTCAGTGCTTTGATATATCAATTCCCACAGATCTGCACATATACTTAATATCTTTTTTGGGTGGAGTAGCAGATTTAAGGAAATAAGATCAAATGCCCCAAGTCACAAGAGCACATGGATCAGTGAGAGTACCAAGGTTAAATAAAAGTCATTAATATAGAATATGTCCATTTTTAAAAATCCATTTCTAAAGAAAACATATTCACATAACTTCATGGGAACAACAGAGGCTAAACAAATGTGAGGATACACACTGGAGATGAGATGTCAGTCATGGAAAGTAGGGACAGTCTCAGAATATTATTTTTGTTGATTTCTGATGCTGTAAACTGGGCCAAATGCAAAGCCAGTAGCGAAGAAATGAAGTAAGTCCATTAGGAAAATAGAAATTGTGCATCCAACGTTCTTTATTTCAGCTATAAATGCTTGAGTAATGATGTAAAGAAAGAAATTAGATATCTCTTCCTCATCATTTTCTGTATGTATGGATACATAACTTGTTTTACTATACAACTAAGTAATATGAAATTTAAAAGAATTAAATCAAAAAAGGGAACTCATTCCATACATATTAGCTAAACTCCCAGTCTGCTGATACTGTCCTAGGACTTTTATACTGTAGCAATATGTGAGTTGACAAATCCTTGTTCACAGGGAATGTGCATCAGCACTATTTGGTTGAAGCTCTCCATATGGTAGACTGCATCATCAGTATTTTGCCCTGATTTTGAGGAAGTGTATTTCTGTGCAAGTGTCATACATGTATTCTGCTAAGAATATTTATTGGCATTTGCTCATTGCAGTTGGTAGGTAACAAGTTGAGAATATTTACCACCAATCTGTATACTTCTAGTAAATAGGTAGCATTCATCAGTTTGTAAAGCTGAATTTCAGGGAAACATTTTTCCTAAACAATGAACTATAATAACTGATATATTTTTAAAATATTAAATTTTACTGTCAGATTTATCATACAGAGAAATTTGGAATAATTCGTTCACTCCCAGAAGAGGATACACATTGAGTATTTGGAACACCAGTTATTGGATCTTAGTGATCGGTGAAAGCATGGAGTTATTGATACATTCTAATTGAACTATTTCCAGTCAACATCATCTGTTTGTCTCTCATGCCCCTCAGAGATATATATGCTATTACAATTGTAACCTGCAGCATGTACACAAAGGTGCTCCATCCTGGTAGGTGACTTAACTCAGAGATTAACAATAATAGCCTACAATAAATAATCCACATACACAAGATATTTGTTCAAACACTTTCCCTAAATTAACTGTAAGAAGTTTGAAATCAAGGTAGTTTATATTTCCTAATGTTGACTGTGTGTCATATAGAAAGCAATCAGCAACAGCATGCTTGAAAATTTTGCCCATTTGCACAGTTGACAAGCAAAGAGCCCAGATTTGAACCTGACTAGACTCTTGCCTGTTGTAATTTTGTTGCCTGACACTGCATACCATGCTTGCTGTCCTATTAATTTTGAGGCATCTTCACATACTTTAAGGAGTTACAATGTTTCTCTGTGTTGTAGCTAAGAAAAATAAAAAGATTTTAAAAAGAAAAAAATTCGGTATGTTTAATTTATTCTTTTATAATTAAATTGTTGATTATTTCACATATGAGTACTCTATTTACATCATATCATTGCCATTGTTCCTTCTTCCACCTCTGTATCCTCCCACATCTTATTAATTATAAAAACAGTATAAATAAATGACTATTGATGCAACTCAAGAATTTGTAAAATACAAGAAGAAACCCATCCAAAATTCAGTGGACAGGCAGAAACAATAACTATCAGAGCAAAAATGAATTAAATAGGAACAAATAAACTACACAAAGCAGTAACAAATCCAAAACTTTGTTCTTTGAAAAGGTAAAAATTTCAACAGTCCCAGATAAACAAAGAAAAATGACATTTAAATAAACTGAAATCAGAGATAAACAGGGAAACATTATAACATACACCAAAGAACTCCAGAACATTATAATGGAATGTTTAAAAAACATAAATTCCCATTAAGTTCAGAAACCAAAATAAATGGATGATTTTTCAGATTTATCCAAACCACCAATGCTTAACAAAGTTCAACAACTGAAACACACCCATAATAAATAAAAGGATTGAAACAGTAAAACAAAGACTTCAAACTAAAAGTAGCTCAAGTCCAGATGGATTCACAGCAGAATTCTAGTGAACTTAGCTACAACTAATACTTCTAAGTTATTAAAGATATAAAGAAAAGAATCAGAAGGAGCCCCCCTCCACATTCTTATGAAGTTAGTATTGCTTTACTATCAAAACCATATAGAAACACACACAGAAATCCTATTCATAAAAGGTTATTTTTTGGACAAAATAAGAACGAAATAAATATATGATATTTAAAATAATGAATTTTATGAATAAAAATAAGCCACGGGAAGAGAAGTGTGTGGTCAGTGGAGACTTTTTTTTTTTTTGTCAGTTGTTCAATGAAGTGAGGAACCAGGTCAAAGGTATGTCTGAGAAGCATTTTTTTATAGAGATAAGAGCAGGTTCAAAGACTATAGGAATGATAAGAAAGGCATTTCTTACAGAAATGACAGGTAGCTCATTGAGAAGGATGGCAAAGAAATAAGAGACCAAAAGCATCCCGGAGATCTGCTAGTAGTACAAATTCTTAATTTTATGTTATTTATGTATATCAATGAAAACCTCAAGACAAGAACAAAATTCTCTAATTACAAATAGTAGACACTGTATATATACATATAAACTTGATATAAAGCTGTGTAGTCAAAAGTTTGAGATGAAATATCACAAAAAACATCAAAGTAAATATTCTTTGCTTAGTTATGGTTTGTATACGGAATAAATTTCCATTCTTTATAAATTACGTGGAGTTGATATTTTCACATAGTAACAGGAATCACAGAAAAAACATACAGATTCTGCAGCGAGGTATTAGTTTCAGGTATCATTATTGTGAAATCAAGGCTCAGCCCAATGAAGGATGCAGTCTAATTGGCTGGGAGTATCGACAGCAGAGCATATTTGTAGTTTTAATAGCCCACAGGGCATGCTTGAAAAAAGAAAAAGAAAAAAGGACATGTTAAGTATGTAAATTATACATGACAAGTATCAATATTTTTTCAAATGCTCAAAGTTGCTGGAAGCTTTCCTGACACCATTCTATTTTAAAAACAAAGAAACAAAACACCTGTCTGAATTACCCGAACACACAAGACTTTGGACATAATGACCCATTGTAATGACCACATATTTCACTGTGAAATTCAGGCAACAAGAAGCCTTATGTCAATGTGACTTGTGAATCTCAAAGATATCTAGAAAGGAGAAAATTTATGTTTTATGGTTAGAAAAATAAGGATAAAAATATTGGAAATCATTAACATTTCTATTGTATTATACTGGTATTCTGGAGAAGCATTCATGAGGAATTTAAGAAGAAATACATTTTTGAACTCTCACTTAAGGTCTATTCAATTGATCATGATTCAGAATTATAGATCAAAATCTTAAAATCCTACCTTCTGATTATCAGAAAGGATCATTAAAAGAACATACTTCCATGAACTACTGAACTTGAAGTTTAAAATAAATATTGTTTTATTGAATGTTTTTCAAGTGACAACTCAGAGAACAGTATTTATGGTCAGTGTTATATTTGCCACTCCAAAGATTTTAGGAACTTCCTGTTTCATCTGAATGCCATGTCATAGTTAGAGAAGAGTAATTCCACAGCCTCGTAGATGTCACATCCCCACTCAATGCTGCTTCAGTTAATGCTTCAGAAGCATTTTTTCTCCAGGATTTAAAAAGTATTTTACATTGTTAAAGTCAAACAATTTGACATTGAGGAACCAGTTTCCAAAATCTTAAAGAGGAAATCATGACTCTAGTACCTTGTTTTCTCTCTCCGGAAATCTTGCACAACAAAGCAAAAGCAGCAGTAAGTCACAAAACCAATCTTTGGGTACCAATAAAAAAGCCTAAAATCTTATAGTATGCAAGGCTCCATAAATACAAATCTGCTTTCAGATCTTAAGTGATGAATTGCTCATAAGAAGGCAAATGATTTCTATTTGATAGATGCAAGAATTTAGTGACCAAAGCAAGCTAAGGAAGAATCTGTAAGGATTGCATTTCAGAGGCTCTTTATTGCTGAATCATAAGAGATGTATAAATTTTCCTGGCATCAGCGATGTTATACTCAACATCAAGTTGACAGGATCTAAAATCTTCTTGGAGAGAAGTCTCTGGGCGTCTGTGGGGGATTTTTATGGATTAGGATCATTGGAACAGGAGTCAGATGTGGAGTAATCACCATTTCTTAGGCTGTGATCCCTAACAATATGAAAAGACGGAAAATAGTTGAGCACTAGCATCTGCCCCTCTGTTCCTGACCTCAGAAGCAATGTTACCAGCTCTCTTCTCTTCTTGTGTCTGTCTTCTCCACCATATTTCCTCACATTGTAACTGAAACAAACCTTTCCTTCATTAAGTTACTTTTGTCACATATTTGTCATGATGACTAAGTGACTAAGCAATATCATTGTTTGCTAATCCGTAGATAAAAGGTTCCATACCTGAGGTGGGTTTCTTTATACTCAGTGCACGCAGCAAGTAAAGGACTAAAACATAATATTGCTATTGATCCCAATAGTGATAAGTTCTTTTATTAAAAAATTAAATTTTTGTTATAAATTCCTCAAATAAAGCAGAATCTCAGTGCACACATAAAATTGTTCAAGTACAATGTGAAGTGCAGCCAAAGAAGATCCCATTCTCACCCCAAGTGGCACTTAGTTTATTCCTGAAGCTATAAACTCACTCTCTCAAAATGGAACATATTCAGATGATATTTGTAAGATTTTGCTCATTCGTCCCTTTCATATGCACCACATATTCCATGACTGGATGCTGAAAATCAAGAGAAGACCAAATAAGACTTTAGAAATACAAGACGAACACAACCATTGTACTTATACTCTTTACAAGTCGCACAAACTACTTATAAATCCTATCATGCATTCATGTGTGTTAAACTATGCTCCCACAACAGTGTTATATGAAAACATGCTATACATTAATGCCAATAAAGTCACTTGTTTTGTTACACTGTACATGGGAAACTCAGAATTCACATAGTAACGCTCTGCTGAGTTGCTGGAAAAACTAAAATTCAATTTAAAATATAGAATTTGGATGTTTTGATAACCCAGCATGTGATTAATATATCAGGAACATTGAATAGTAAGTAAAATAATTCTGCTAAATTGATTTTAAAAATCTAGTACCATCTTTGTTTTCTACTGAGTATTTCATGCCTGTATATAATGAGTTTTGATGCAAACAAACCATTATTCCTTGCCCTCTAAATCATCCCTTTATCCCTTGCCACCTATCTCTCCCTATCTGAGGTGCTCACTCTTATTTTTAAACTCACTGAGTCCATTTTATGCTGCCTGTCTGTGTATGGGTATATGACCATATACTTAAGCTTGGGTACTCTCTCAGAAGCCACATCAATGAAAACTGACTCACACTCTTGCAGCAACCATTGATTGACTTTAGGTTCTCCTTTATGGTTAGGATTTCAATATCCTCTTTATGATCCATCCTTGGACATTGCTGGCATGATCTTGAGCAGCTTCTCATTTTAAAAAATATTTTTATTGAGCATTTGTACAATTCATACAGCAGTTCTTAATGAAATCTTGACACCCTACGCTACCCCATACACCCTGACAACTGGCCTCCCATATTCTGCTATACGTGTTAAATACCATCCAGTGACACATTTGTATCCAGATGGCCTTCAGTGCAAGTTCATTCACTGTGTCTGTTCTGCCTATCTAGGGATCTTAAGAAAGGTCAACTTCCCTTCATCACCAGTAATCAGTTTCTAACAGTTCTCAGTCTAGAGCTGCCCACCACCAATTTCTCTTGTTCTACTGTGAACACTCATCTGATCAAATTGACTTAAGTCTTGTGCTTGAAACCACCATTGCCACAAGGTCACATGAACATGCTTCCAGTGACCTTAAAACCTCTATTCTTCTATGTTCATGGACCAGGAATAAGTCTTCCAGGTCAATTCCTGCCCCACTACTCCAAATCCCATATTCAAATTATGTCCTGTCTTCAGAAGTAGAATTTTACATTATACTTCTGGGAGATAACCAAGGGCTCCAGCTATAGCCAGTGTTAATTTGGGAGTCTCTAACCAACCACTGGTAGAGAAGTCTCTCCTGTCTGGCACTGTACTCCTGGTGATAAAGTCACCAGGTACACACATTCACTAACGTCCAGACATCATTTGTGTATTTCTCAGGAGGTTCCACAAATTTTCCTATCTTCCCACACCACCAGTAAATCATCCATCTCTTCCCTATATCCCAAGTCCAACCTCTCTCCTCCCTCTGCAGTCCAGGTAACCCAATTGTCCCCACCTCCCTCTAACACCTGCCTTCTTCCATCCTTCCTCTTCTGAGTTTTATCTTCCCCACCACCATGGTCCTCTGCACGTCCCTCGCTCCTGACTCTCAGGTGAACATTCCCCTTTGCCCAGCTCATTTCACGTAACATCAGTTTCCTATTTTCCCTTCGTTCAGGCATTTTCTTTCTCTTTCTTCAGTGTTTCCGTTCCTTTTCCCTGGCGAGTGCTGTTACATAAGGCTATAAACTCACATACAGGTATTGGTGTTTGGATTTGCAACTGAGGAAGAGCATGTCACTTGCTTTTTTGAATTTGTGTTATTTCACTTAGTACAACAGGCTCTAGTTCAATCCATTTACCTGCAAATTTCATAACTGTATCTTTTCTACTGAGTAGAACTCTATTGTGTAATTGTTGTCTTAGCTATTATAAAACTGTCAGCAACAAACATGGATGTAAAGATATCTCTACAGTAGATGAGTACTTTGGGTATATGCCAAGGAGTGGTATAACCAGGTCATATACTTTTCAGATCACATTAATTTTCAGATTTAAAAATATTTTACTTGTATTAGTTTTTTTACATGTATGAGTATATTTCCTGCATGTGTAAGTGTGCCTGTTCTGTACATTGCCCAGGGAGGTCAGAGGAGGGTGTCAGATTTCCCAGGAACTGGAGTTATGGAGGGTGATTAGCTGCCTCGTGGATGCTGGGAATCGAACCCAGGTCCTCTTCAAAAGCATTCAGTGCTCTTTACTGCTGAGCTATCTCTCTGGCCTCACATTTTTAGTTTTGTAGTAGTTCTCCAGACTGCTTTTCATAGTGATTGCACGAGTTTGAAATCTCACCAGCTTTGAATGAGCATTTCTCCTTCTCCACGTTTTCACCAGCATTAGCTGTAAGCTGACATCTTAAAGTGGTTTTACCTGAATTTCTCTAATTGCTAAGAATGTTGAGCACTTTTTAAGGTGTTTCTTAGCCATTTTTATTTCTTCCTTTGAGAAAAATATATTCAGATCCATAGCCCATCATTTTATTGGGTTGTATATTTTTTTATTTCTTTGTTTTTTTGAGATCTTTGCAAACTATATATATTAATCCTTTAATGTGTGGCAGGTGAAGATCTTTAAGATCTTTAATGCATTTCATTGTGTTGATCACTATTTTTTTGAGGTTATTGTGAATGGGAGGGGTTTTTGAATGCCTTTTCTGTTGTTGGTACATATAAAGGCTATTGATTTTTGTAAGTTTCTTTTTAAACTGCCACTTTGCTGAATTAATCATTTCTAGCAGTTTTCTTTGTAGAATTTATGGAATCTCTTATATACAATATATCATTGATAAATAGTGATAATTTGACATCATCCTTTCCAAATTAGTACTTCTTTAATTTCCTCTTTTTGTCTTATTTCTCTTGCAAGAGATTCTAGCCATATTTGGAAAGAAGTGGAGATGGTGGATATCCTTATGTGGTTCCTGATTCTAATGGAAATGATTCTAGTTTTTTCCATTAACAATGATATTGGCTATGGGTTTTCTATATACAGCTCTAATTATGTTGAGATGTGTTCCCTCCAGTTCAATTCCCTCTAGGACTTTTATCATGAATGTATGTTGGGTTTTGTCAAAGGCTTTTTCTTCATCTAATGTGATAACTATGTGATTTATGTACTTGAGTCTATTTATGTATTTTATTATATTGATTGTCTTATGTATATTATGCCATTCTTGTATCTCTAGAATAAAACCAACTTGATCATGCCCAATGATCTTTTTGCTATATGCCTGTATGAGGTTTGAAAGTATTTTGTTGAGAAACTTTGTGACTAAGTTTATTAAGGACATGATTCTATACTATTCTTTGTAGTTGTTATTGTGTTTTTCCAGGTTTTGATATTAAAATCATATAAGCTTCATTGGAGTTTGGGAGCTATCTCTCTCTATCTTTTAAATTATGTAATTATTGGATATAGATCTTTGAATATATGGTAGATTTCTTCTGTGAATTCATCTGGGCCTATACCTTCTTTATTTAGAAGTTTTGTTTTCTATCAATTTTCTTATTTGTTATGGATTATTTTTAGCTGTTGATCTGTCATTGGTTTAATTTGATGGTTTCCATGAATTTGGAAATTAATTCATTTCTTTTAGATTTTCAAATTTAATAGTGTACAAGTTTTTGAAGTATTACCTTTTAATATTCTGAATTGTTTTGGTGTCCTTTGTGAAGATTTCCCTCTCATTTTTGATTTTATCAATTTTATTTATTCTTTCTTTCTTTTGGTTAACATAGCTAAGAGTCTATCTTTTTAATCTTTTCAAAGAACAAGTCCCTACATTAATTGAATCTTTGTTTTCTTTGTTTCTATTTCATTAATTTTGGCTCTGATTTTGTTATTTCTTCTTGTCTACTAAGTTTGGATTTGGTTTGTTCTCCTCTTTCCAGAGTCTTGAGTTGTACTCTTAAGTCATCTATGTTTACTTTTTCAGATATTTTAATGTAGGCATTTAGTGCTAAAAACTTGCCTCTCAGAATTGCTTTGAAAAATATCCCAGATTTTGTGTTGTATTATATTCTCATTTTCATTTAGTTCCAGGAATTCTTTTATTTCTTTCTTCTTTGACACATTCATCACTCAAGAGTGTGTTGTGTAATCCCCATGAGTTAGTGTAGTTACTAGACTTTCTTTTGTTGTTGACTATAACGTTAGTAACATTGTGGTCTGACCGAATACATGGAATTAATTTAATCCTTTTGTATTTGTTGAGGTTTATTTTATGTCCCTGTATGTGGTAAATTTTAGAGAAACTCACATGGGTTGCTGAATAGAAAGTGTATTCTTTGGTGTTTGGGTGGAATATTCTGTAGATGTTTGTTAGGTCAATTTGATGTATGATGTCATTTAGTTCAGATGTGTCTCTGTTTATTCTTTGTCCAGTTGACCTGTCTATTTGTGATAGTGGTGTATTGAAGTCAATCTGTGGTTAATCTGTGTTTTATAGTCTTATATATGAAGTTGGGTACACCAGAGTTTGGTGCAGATATGTTCATGATTCTAATATATTTTTGATCAATTGTCTCATTGATTAAAATGAAGTAACTCTCTTTATCTCTTCTGATTAGTTTTAATTTGAAGTCATCAGCTTGCTTATTAGTGCAATTTGTTTGGAATATATTTGTTCCATCTTTTCACCCTAAGGTACTATCTGTCCTTGAATTTGAAATGAATTCAAAAGGCAAGAAAATGGTGCATTTTCTTTTTGAATGCTCTTTCATTCCATTAGCCTGTGACCTTTGTTTGGAGGTGTTGAGGCCATTGATATTTAGTTATCAGTGAAAGATTTGTATAGGTTTCTGTAATTTTAATTAGTTTATGTTCTTGGACCTATTTTGGGTTTCTGTACTTATAACTTTGTTCGCTTTGTGTAACTTCTTGGTTGTACCCATTCTTATCTTTGGTCCTTTGCATTGCTTCAAGTATTCTCTGTAGGGCGGATTTGGTGAACTTGAGTCCTTTCTGGCTTTTCATGTAATGGTAAATTTTTTTTTCTTTTACTATGGTTTTATAATTTTACTGCTTAAAGTATTTGGGGTTGACATCCATGGTCACTTATACCTGGGAATACTTTGATCCAGGCTGTACTAGTTTTCATAGTTTGCATTGAAAAGGCAGCTCTAATTTTTAGGGGGTTTTCTTTATACATATAGCTTATTGTTTTTCTCTAGCAGTTTTCAGGACCCTCTCTTTGTTCTGTACATTTACCGTTTTTACTATGATATGCTGTGAGGAGTTTATGTTCTTGTCTTGTGTAATTGGTTTTCTATGTGCTTCTTGAATCTGTCTTGGAACATCTTTCCCAAACTTAGGGAACTTTTCTTCTATAATTCTTTTGAAGCTCTAGCCAATGTCAATAGTCTGAGATTTGTCTCCTTCCTATAAGCCTATGATGTATAGATTTGGTCTTCCATGGGGTCCCACAGTTCCTGTATTTCCTGATTGTTTTTGATATTTCAAGGCTTTTGCTTGGGGAGTCTAGTTCTTCATCTTTATCATCCAGTCATATTATTCCATTTTCTGCTTCATTCATTCTACTTATGAGGCTTTCTCCTGTTGTTTCAAATTGACTTATTGAGCTTTTCAATTTCATTTTCATTTCAACTTGGATTTTCTCTCTCTTTTTTTCTGGATTCACTTTTTAAATTCTGAATTGATTTTGTTATTTCAGTCAGTCACATATCTTTATTTTCTTGAGCTTCTGGCCAAATTTATGCCTATCCTTTTGAATTCCTTGTCTGTGTTTTCTTTAAGTTCTTTGATCATGTTTATAATTGTTCTAATAAATTATATATCATTGGATTCCTCAGGGTTGTTTTTTTTTCATTGTAGTATACTTCTGTAGGAGTGGTAAGTTTTGGTATGGACATATTCTCTTGGATTTTCGTATTATATGTGTGCATGTTTTTCATTAGCATTTGGGCATATTGATGTCTTTTGTGGTTGTGTGTATGATATGAAATTCTCTTCCTCTGTTTGAGTTTTAGATCTGATTGTACTGTTAATATAGCTGGGGTTTTTTCCCCCTCTGGTATGAGAGGTTAGTTGGTGTGTGCTTCATTTCTCAAAGGGTATTAGACTGATCTAGATAGTGAGCAGGTCAAGGGAGCAGGCAAGAAATGTAGAAGGCTGGTCTCAGGAATCCAAGGCAAGGTGAGGTTGTGGACAACCTGTGGAGGGGCTATCAAACTAGGCAAGGAAGAAAGCTTTTCTGGTAAATTCAAGCAATGTGGGGATGGGGACAGCCCAGTGAGAAGGTTGGTCTCAGGAGTCCAAAGGCAAGGTGGGGGAGGGAACAGATAGTGAAGGATCTAACAAGATTGAAAAATTGAGTGGATCTGAGTGCAGGGATGAGGTTCCACAGTGTGGTTCTTGACTAAGAGGTTAGTTTAGAGATCTTGGGCAGAAAGAATATGAGTAGGGCTGTCCCCAAGGCTAAATTTGATCCATGTGTGGTACTGGGGAAACTGGAGTTGCTTAGGCATCAGGGGAATCACGTTCTTAAAAAAATCCTGTGTTTATTATTTTTATATTATGTGTGAGTGTACTGACTGCATGTATGAAAGGGTGCCAGTGTCATGCAATGTCCACAGGGGTCAGAAGTGGGCGTTGAATTCCATGAACCTTGAGCCGAGAATGGTTGTTGGTTATCATGTGGGTGCAGGGAATCGAACCTGGGTCCTCTGCAAGAGCAGTCCGTGCTCTTAACTGCTGATCCTTCTTTGTAGTCCCTTGTGTACCTTTTATGCATACAGTCACAGTCACTGTGAATTCATGTATGCAACTGTCCTGTGCTGTCTAGCAAATAGTGTTTTCATATAGTCATCAACTACCTCAGGTTCTTACATTCTTTCCAACCTTGCTAACCCTGCTTCTAAGACTCATAATGCCTTTGGGTTGGAAGGGTGTGATATGGATGTCCCATTTAGAACTGAGGTCTCCACAGTCTCCTTATAACTGAAAATCAATACAGATTTCAAAATTTAATATTCCTTGAATTAAGCCAAATGTCATTTAAATTATATTCCAAGTTTAATTCATTGACTTTGGCATAAAATTTCAATTTTAAGTTAGTAGGTTACAATATCTGTACTGACTATTAGTAAAACAATTAAAATACCATTGCTAATCTAGGTAAGTAAAGTAGTAAAGCTCACATGCCAGTTACAGTAGACGATTAAATAAATATTAAGAAGGAAAACATAAACACAAGCAAATATCCTTTAAAAATATCACCAGCTTTTCTTTCAAAAAAGATCATTCTTATCACATCTTCTGGTTCAAATTCATGTAAAGAGTACATAAAAAAACAAAACTACAGCCCACATTACTTAGATATGTGATATTTTATTTAATTAACAGATAATTGAATGAGATGAAATTTTAGGTTTTTACCACTCAATCTGGTTAAGTTTCCCAAAATTTGTTTAAATGACATGATATAATTTATGAACAGAAATTTTCTCTTAAATTGATAATAATATTTAAGAAATACTGATAAATTTAATTTATCTACCTGTACTATAAATAAATGAATTTGATTTCTCATGTGCTCTGAGCTTCTAATTAAAATCTTGCTCTTTTGCATACAACGAAATCTCTACCCCTAAAAATTCATTAAATTGTTGGTTAGTTCATGAATCAAATGAGAGATTTTTGTCAGCAAGTATATTCATTTTCCAAAAAAAAAAAAAGCATGCAAAGGTTTTCTTTTGCCAGGAGCATCCAATAAATTAGAAATCATGATGTGACTTTTAAATAAGCTTCTCAAATATATATTACATTGTGTATCATAGCCCCTGGAAATGCTATTTGATGTAACATCCTAAATGCATATTTAAGTCATGAAAGAGGAACAGCTTATGTCAAGTAAATACAGTAGTTTCCACTACCTTCTGCATCCAATTACTGTAACAGAACAAAAGAAAATGAGCAAACTAAACTGAAATAATTATGCTCTCAACTGAGAATTCAAGGTCACAGATAGATCGCTACTACACTTTGTAGGGGGGTGGCAAACCTGCCTCTCGACTGAGAGTGACACAGGGATGAGGCATCTTAAATATGGGTAGAGCCCTCAAGAATTTGTTAGACATAAATCTTTACATGAATTCAATCAGAATTTTATGTTTCTGTAGAGAAGCTACATAGTTGCTTGAGGCAGAAAGATGGTGTATTATAAAAACAAACAGCTAAGAAGAAAAAATGAGAAGTGTTATAAATAATAAGATTAAACTAAAACCAAAATACATTTTTGATACAAGACAACTATTCTGATATTAAAATAAGTTTGCATAAAGACTACACTGAAAATACACCAAGATGCTTTTATTGTTCATAGTAATTTTAGCAATAAATAAATATCTGCTCTTCTTCAAAAGAAGCATCTCAAGAATATCCATTTTTTTAATGAAAGCATCATTGATTAAAAGAAATTACAAGCTGGGTGTCAGGGCATGATAGCAAACAGCAGGTTTAGGACACAGAAGTGAAAGAATCTAGAGATTACATGAGTTAGACAGCCCCTTCTACCCCAAGAAAATTATTTGAAATATTATAACAAAGTTTAAAATGTTACTTTGGGGAATTAATCAAAATATCAATAGATAGCTAGTTTCCAAAATTATACTGAAAATAATTAACCAGAAAGAAAAGATAACAAATTCAAATATGGTTTTACGACAGCATTATATCAATCATGGATGCCTGTGGAAATCAGGTAAGAGGAGATATTTTCTTCACTTGCCCCCATTTAAAAATATGTGGAAGTTTAGCCTATCTATAATTGCCCTGGGATGCTGTAAAGGTGTTTTCAAATGTGACTTGTATATAGACAGGGGCAAACTGACTGGACTGCATACACAATGTTTAATAAGATAATCCAGGAAAACAGAGGAAAATGATCCATCTGGATCTTTAAGTTACATTTTAGTAAAAAGAAAGTATTCATAAACATATTGTAGAATTGCATCTATGAATTTGCATTTGCATTTAAATGTCTGGAGGAATTTTCTGCTTGTACTTAGAAGCTAAAATCATAAGAAAGTAGATGAAAAGCAGGAATGATGAAAGCTTTTTTTTCTTAGATTTAAAAGACATGCAGCTTTACAAACACATAGGAGATAAACAAAGGAAATTGAATTACTTTTTTTCAAAAAGACAGATATAGTTCTCTAAAAGTCCATCATCCCTGCATACTTTTGGATATAATGCTAGTCTCTCTATGATGGATATAATATTCTTTAGCCAGTGGAAAGGTTGCTTCTCAGAGCTCATTAGTTCACTAATATGATCAGTAAAACTAACTGGCCATGTACTAGAATCGCAATATAAAAGTCCCTATGAAAATCAAATGTTTTGATTAACATTAGTTCTAAGTACAAAACATCCAGGGCTACAAATCCAGAGTTCTGTTATTCATACCTGCTTTCCTAGCCACCATTCCTGATTACTTCACCCAGGAATTCTTCATAGACCTCTTTAGGTTTCATCCAAGACAATATTTTTCTAACACCTTCACTGACCAAGCAGTTCCTTAAAATCTTATAAGCACAATAAGCCATATAGAGTTATGAATCAATCATTATGAAACCAAAACTTATAGAAGGAATAAGACATACAAAGTCCACACTGTCTCATCAGTACGTACTGGAGTCACAGTAAAGACTGTAAGAATTGAAAATATCTTACTGATAAAAGCAACAAGTAATAAAGCTTATGGTTTGAATAATTTTGGAACAAATTATTTACTTCCACAGCCTTTTAACCTTCTAAAAATGATTGTTTCAAAGTGACCCAGTTTGAGAAAAGGAGGTGCCCAAGATCACTGAGGATGTAGTCTGGATATGAAAAGGTCATCCAGATGAAAGTGTCTACCGAATGCCTACACTGAGATTTTGTCCAGGTTGATCTTTGACTTTTGTTATCTATATCACATTCTGCAAAACCTCCACAATTTGTAGTTGTCCTATTCAAACAATTGCCTTGTTAAATGCCTAAAAGAAAAATTATACCCTTTTCATGATATTTGGAAAATTGTACATATATTTGATGAATTATTTCTTCTTTTGATCCCCAGTAAGACTTGCTTTTCAGGAATGAACAAGAAGGAAGAAATGAAACCCGTGAGGTTTAGAAGCTAGTGACTTTTTCTTCAGGTCAATCCTCTGATGAAGCAACCAAGTGTAAACCATTCAGCCCCCAAATATTTTCAATTGTATACACCCTAGATAAACTTCAGTGCACAAGTAAGAAACATTCATTACCAAAACAAAGAGAAAAATTAAGACAATATATTACAGTCATTCGAAGAGTGTTGTTACTGTAGTGCTTCTGGCGAAGCTAATTGTCATATACATGTACATATGCCAGTGCAGTTAGCAACATATTACTAGTATGTCTGGCAACAGTGTTTCGGGTTTTGAAAACCCAATTTTAAAACTGTTAGTTTTCAATAAACTTTTATTGAGTTTTTGTGCCTTTCCTACAATAAACTTTAACCATATTTATACCCTATATCCATACCCTGCTATAACCGTCTAATGGACTTCAGCCATTCTGTCATATAGGTTAAGGACTATCAAAATTCATGAAGCAACCTTGGCTCTTATAATCTTTCCTCCTTATCTTCCACAACTGTCCTTGAACCATTGGGGTGGGATTTAATATAGGAGTCCTATTCAGGGAAAAACTCTGCACTCTCTTATTCTCTCTACATTCGCCACCTGTCGGCTTCTGTGTGTATTCCACTCTATTTCAAGAGAAAGCATCACTGGTGAGAACTGACAAATACATTAGTACTATCTCTACCCCCTATTCCACTGGGTTCCATGAGTTTTGATGTACATGTGTACACTGTACATGTATCATGTAAGACTGAGTATCTCTTAGATACGTAGTCTCTGTGTGGGATCAGTTATGGAACTCTATAAAAGCTTCCATTTGTTGCAAAAAGAAACTTCTTTGACGAATAGTATATGGCATACTTGTCTTTAAATATTAGGATCCATATTAAGCATGGAGTAAGAGATTTCATTTGTCTAAGGCTAACTGGGGCTACAGGGAGACCCGTCTTTTAAAAAGATGGAAATGAATAAATAAAAGGCAAATTTTGTTGGTATTGGGTTTTTCTCCTTTTGTTTCATTTGATCAGTGGTTGAGTACATTTACTGAAGAGTAAACGTTTTCTAGGCCAAACTATGTGCTTTTTTGTTTTCTCACATGGCACTGATTCTTAGTCTTGGTACAGATTAAAGGCTGAAATAATATTTACAAACAGACAAACCAACAGTAACCATGATTCAGGGGTTATTCAGATCTTACAAGGAACTGTCTTCCTGTTTTCCTCTTAGGTTTTATTTTTATTCTGAAAACTGAAGCACTATCACTTTGTAAAATGTTGAAATGGACCAAATGACACAGAAGAAAAGCAAATATGCTTACATTTCTACTTTTGTGGTATATTTCCAAACACAATTATATTATTAAAATAGAACTTCAAGTAACAATGCTATCCTAAACATTAGTAGTTAACTGACAAGCTGATCTCATTTGGATAAATGAATTATGTGATTAATAAGCTTCGAAATTGTATAGAAAGTTCCTGGAGAACGCTCAGGGTTTTCACCAAAGTAGAAGCATGAAGCAGTAAAAAGACAAAACATCCTTAATGTTCCCAGAATCCTGCCTGCATTTCTGCTGCAAGTATGTATGAGCCTGAAGGTCTGTACAATGTCATCAGAAGGCAAGAGCCAGTCAATTGCATGTGTATATCCAAGCAGGATTCTGCTTCTGAATATGATCCTAAGACCTGCCAATATTTCAAGCACTTGTCTATGGTTTTAAAAGGGCAGTAGGTGGTCCTGAATATATACTGATGAGGAATTTGTGGGTTGACATTTTAAAACTCAGACAGAAGAGCTGTGCTATCATCCTAAATGATTCTCAACATCTTCAGGGATTCTTCTAAATGCCATTGGGATTATACTTCTCAACACAGTGAGTCAATGTCAAGAAGAAAAGCCACCAAAATATTCACTCAAAAAATAGCTTCTGTCAAAAGACACTTGAATCTTTGAGATGAAATATTTAATATCACTATCCTTGTGATCACTTTTAAAAATGTTCAGCCCTCCTTATTGGCACATCTGTTCAACTTGACCTTCTATTGCTTAACACACAATCTTTCATTGTCAGACAATAATGCAAGTCGTAAAATATAAGAACAACTCTCCAATATTATCTAATCATTATTCAGTTCTTTCTGGGATTTTTTTGTTTGCTTTTGAGAAAGGGTCTCATGTAGCCCAGGAGGACTTGAACTCCCTATATGTTAATGGAAGACCCTGAAGTTCTGATTCCCCCCCTCTCTATTTCTGAATGATGATATTACAAGTGTGTAACATCATTCCTGCTTTGTGCAATACTAGGCATCAAACTAATCATTATGTGTACTAGGCAGATATTCTACCACATCAGATATAGCCTTAGTACATTTTTCAGTATTTATAAAAATATTTTCACATACACTTTAATATCAATTTCAGCAAGCCAACACATTTTATTTAAATTTTAATAGTTTGTTTTGTTTTATTTTATGTGTAGGAGTATATTGAATGTACATATGTGAGTATACCCATGTCATGCAATGTCTGTAGACAGTAGAGAAGGCTTCAGATCCTTGGAAATGGAGTTATGGATGGTTGGTAGCTGTCATGAAGGTGCTAAGAATTGAACCCGGATCTACTTCAGGAGCTGCTAGTGATCTTAACCGTTACCCCATCTCTCCATCTGCAAAACAATACATTTTAAACCATAGAAATCTGAGATTTTTAATAAATTGGAGAATATAACCAATATAATCCATTAGACTATACTTGTAAACTTTCTTCTTGCTTTATATAGGTAATCACTTTAATATTAGTTGATTACTAATATTTGATCAACTAATAATTAGTTGATCAAAGAGGTCTCTAAAAAAGTACAATATGTAACCCCAAATGAGACATGAGTCTTATGAAGTTTTTGTGTCTACAGTGATACATGTCAAACCTAGAGACACATATATGTTTGGAATCACTTTGCTACTGAGCTTAATCACAGTCCCTTGGGCATTCTTAAGAATAACTTTTGAAAGCAATTCAAACTGCTACAATTCATCACAGATATACAGTCTTAAATAAAATATCACCATGCATATAGCATTTTGTATACAAAATTTGTACTCTCCCATTTTATAAAAACAGCTGTTGGTGGCAACAATTCTGACTCAGCAGCAAACCTGGACACAGGGACATTTTTAATGCATATGAAAAGCTAATATACTAGGAAGACATTTTAAGCATTTTTCAAATTCCTTTTGATATTAAGCATTCAAAACATTAAAATACTCCTGTTGAGTACTAATGCTCCCTTAAAACCATGCTGAGGGATTATAAGAGGTGCTTGAGAATTGGGGAAACCTAATTCTTCAGCCCTTCTGCTCCATCCAGGGTTCTTTCAGGGGCACAAAACTTACTTCAGGAAGACCAGATATAGTCTGCAGATCTTGTTGGAGGACTTCTTTGTCCAGACATCTTAAATAAAAGTGAAGCATTTTGACAATATGCTTCCAACAGTGAGACCCACAGTCTCAATAATACCATGCTAGGAATTATCTTAAGCCTCCCAAATATTTTCTTTGAAAACATCACTATATTCTTAGCAAATAATTTATAATGCCAACATTACTTCAGTAATAAAATTATGTTTTACTAGAATTTGAAAACCTTAACTATTAGCAGTGGGACTAGTAAAATGAATTTTTGGTTTTCTAGAACTTTTTAGTTGTACTATGTTCAAACTGTGTCAAGTTCTAGGTTATAGATACATTCGCAACCACACATGTAATCACAAATTGAATAACCATGTCCTATTCGTTTGTGCACAGAGCAGAAAATGTGTTTGAATATTAGAGATAGATTTTTAATTACCCATCCATTGGTTTGCTTCTATGCAAAGTACCAGGATGTGTTTTGTTGTTTCAAAGTCCTATTTTCAGTTTGAGGCAAGATGTTCACATAATCATTATATAAGTACTGGCTACGGAGAATTTCAAATCTGAAAGAAGAAAGAGTAATGTAGAAGAAAGCATGGTTGTGTTCCTCCCAAGTCTCTTGGCAGTCATTTAACAATTCTTTCTCTTTATAACTACATAGTGATTCACACAGATGTGACTGACTTGTTAAAAATTATGCTTTGTAGCTTGGGCCTAGAGACACAATTTTCTTCATCACTTTTTAAAACTCACAGTTTTTTTTTAAAGTATTCCAGAGGTCATTCTATACTTTCTTTCCTTCTTTCTTTCTCTTTTCTTCTTTTTTTCTTTTTTTTTTTTTGGACATGGCCTCCCTATAGCCCCAGATATCCTGGAATTCTCCAACTACACTAGGCTAGCCTTATCTCACACATCTGCCTCTTCTTCTCCAGTGCTAGGATTAAAAACATATGCCACTACACTGGGTTTCCAGAGGTCATGCTTAAGATAATTTAATGATTTGATCCATTCACTGATCCTGTTAATTTTTCAATAACTTCTCATTTTAGTGAGAAAATAGCATACTATAAATAACATATTTTAATGCTTCTCAATTGGAAAATATAGTGTTTACAGTCATTACTTAATTAGAACTTTATATCCATAAATTTTATATAGGATATGTTAGTTGTTCACATATTTAACTGTTTCTAACAACAGTTCAATAAAGAGGACAATGACTAGTGACAGAGGAAGCTTTGAATTTTAAAAATAGAGTTGAAAATCAAGTATGGAAATTATTGAGATTCACTTTATATAAGGACATACAATTTAGATTTTACTGATTGTGGAAACAGTGTATCTAGGAGCAGTAATATTTATTTATCCTTTATCTATTTGTTATTTATTTTTATTTTATGTGTGTGGGTATTATGTCTACCTGTGTATAAGTGTGTCTGGGTAAAGTGTGTCCGTGTTAAGCATGCAGTGTCTAAGAAAGACAGAAGAGGGCACTGGGTCCCCTGGAACTGGAGTTACAGATGGTTGTGTTTGCTGGGATTTGAACTTGGGACCTATAGGAGCATTAATCTTTAATTTGAGTAAAAGAACAATACTTTAGACATGAATTCTGAACCTACTATCTTTCTTTCTATTCTCTGGTTTCTCTAAATTCTATATTCTATCTTATTTTCTTCCATGTCAATTCATACTTGCTTCTTGCTGTCATATGCCCTTATCACCATAATATATCACTAATAGTAATCCAGTCAGGGTTATTGTCAGGGTAAGAGAGATGTCTCAGCAGTTTAGGGAACACATGTTCTCCTTGAAGACAAGATCTAGATTCTCAACAGCCAAAGGCACACAATTGTTTGTAATTCCAGTTCTAGGAGATCCAATACCCTCTTCTGGCTGATGTGGGCACACATAGGCATGGCCTGTATGCATTCATATTCTGACACTTACATACTCATAAAAAGTACAACAAGTATTTCATATAGCAGTTTATTACCAAGCCTAATTGACAATAAAATATGGATAAAATTTAATTAATTATCAATTTCCTTGACTTATTTGAATAAATTTCCTCTCTTATTTCTACATTAAAGAAAAATATTTCATAAATACTGCCTACAAAATATAATAAACTGGAATTGGCAAAATGGTTCAGTGAAGAACACTGACTGCTCTTACAGAGGACCAAGGTTCAAATCACAGCACCCACATATAGGCTAACAACTATACAAAATTCCAGTTCCAAGGGATCTGACACCCTGCTCTTACTCCTGTGGGCATTGCACAGCAATGGTGTGCTCATGTGCATGCAGACAGCACACACATACACGTAAAAAACTAAAATATTCTTTCTTAAAAAAGAAAATATAAAAAACTGAATTAGTCATGAGAAATCACACAAAGAACTCAATCTTATACCAAAAAAGTACTTCAAAACTTTGGTTATCTTTTATTTTAATGATTTCACTAAAAATTTAACCTTGTTTGGATATGCAATAGTTTAAGTTTCTTTAGGAATATATGGTTAAATACATTTTTCTATCTTGTGAAAGTATAAATGAAAAAATGAATTATATATATCTAATGCCTTAATTAACAATTCATTACCAGAATGAAATACAATGTTTAAGAAGGTCATAGGACATTTTAGTTGAAACAGAAATTCCTTTAGTAACATTCAGTGTGAGGAATAGTTATGTTTTTCTGTTTGCTTTAATCATAAACATACAGAGAATATTCCTGTTCCATCTTTTAGATTAATACTCTGACAATTTTAGAAATACATTGTTGAATAAAGAAGCAAACGACTTGGGAGCTTTCTATTTCTTTTTCAAGTACTTACTCAATTCAATATTGCAATGTTTTGGATTGTTGTATTCTCTCAAATTCGTATGTTTAAATCTGTTTGTCCAGGTGACAATATTATTAGACAAGACTTAAGAGGTTCCTGTGTCCTGAGGTAGAGCTCTTGGAAATAGGATTAATGTCCTTGTAGAAGAGGCTTTTAGTTGTTCTCTAGTATTTTCTTTGATGTAAGAAAGTCATTGTTATTGAAGAAAGGACTCAGATCACACTAAATCTATCAACACCAGCATACGGACTTTCAACTTCCAGTAATTTTCAACTTTTGTTGTTTTGAAATTCCTCATTTTAAGAGATCATAGTATCCCATATAGACCAAGCTATTATGCATGCTTTTCAAAAGTTCAGAAAATAGTGATATCGATAATTTTTCCATAATGAAAATTTGACTAACACACTTTTTTAAGATGTGGCATTTTTAAGATATAATCTGTGAAAGTACCAGGAAATTTAAATAAAATGTAAAGACATATGAATAATGTCTAACTACTTGGTAAGTTTTAGAAATAGGACCAAAAATGTTGAATGGGGACATCACAAACATCTTGAAGACACATGGCATCTACAGACTAAAAGAAGTTTAAATATTTTTGAATCATCAAAAAGTAGGTATGGGACATCACTGAATCAAATTTTATCTTTCATAATTAAATCAAAGACTCTCCATTGTGTATTTTTAAATTTGTTTGAGGATTTAACAAATATATACACTATATTTGAATAGTTCTACATGTTTCTCTCCCATTTGGATTCCTCATGTGTAGATACAATCACCTCCTCTCACAAGTATGGAATATCAAAGAACAAGTTTAATTTAAAAATCAATGTAACTATGATTTTTAAAAAATACCAGTATGCATTAATCAGGTGAAAGACAACACATATTCTTTATAATGATTCCAACTGGTAATTTAATTTGAAGATATGTGAACGATTTCTGAAAAATGTGATCTATTGTTTTAACAAATTAAAGTTGGTCTTTGCTTTATATGTTTGAGTTACATGTTCAGGAAATCCCCTTATCAAATTTGAGTCAAAGTATTACTTTGTATATAAAGTTTATGAAACTCACTGTAGATATTTACATTAAGAAGACTTGAAAAGAAAATTATCTGCCTTCATAAATCTAATTAAATTTATTATAGATGTTATTTAAAATTAACAGCATAGAAATGCAAACATTTATTTAAACTCAGTCTTCTGCATCCATAGTAGTATATTTAAAACTAGCATGATTTTTTTTTTAAAGAATCAATGTAAACTCTGTTGGTTGGGTTTGGGCATATGTTTAAGACATTCATTATTAGCCTGCAGTATTTGGGTGCATGACAGGCGGCACTGAGGAAAAGAAGCAGGAGTGTTAGACCATCCTGAAGTACATCACGAGATCCATGCCAGTCAGAGTTACAGAGTGGCACTATGTTTCAAACCAAACAGGGCCGGAAAGATGGCTCAGTGAGTTATAGTGCTTGTTGTCAAGCCTCGTGAACTGCATTTGAATCCTGGAACACACATGTTGGAATAAGACCAACTGGAGCAATTATCCTCTGACCTCCACATGCATTATGATGCACCAGCCCTCCTACTCAATAAAAACATGTATAGTAAATCCCAAGCCTCCAATATATATTTTATGATTTCCAAATTATTTTAAAATGGAGAAAGGGAAAATAAGTCTCACATAATGAAAATAAGAAGCAATAGAAGGAAACAGGTGAGAGACCATTAATATTAAATTCACCTTGCACGTAAGCATGAGTGTCAAGGCTCATTCGGCATGCGTTTTAGCACAATGGATAACAAAAGAACTAAACAGTAAGAAACAATATCAGATACTTCATCACTTCCCGGTCTACTTCATTCCCAGGTTGCTACCAAAGGTTCACTGTTACCTATTACATTAAGATTTTTGTAGATTTTCAGTCCATCTCATGTGCAGTCACTTTTTGTTTCACTTAATTTCATCCACAAATGCTATACTGATCATCTTCAAAGACATATACCAAAAGTCCAGTTTTGAAATCAGTATGTTGAAGCAAATACTTGAAAATATTTACTCAAACCTGACAGAAATTTTAGACTCTTCTTAGTAGCCATGGATATGACAGCATGAATTGGGATGGGAAATCTAACAAGGTCCCTACATGAAGGGGACTTTCATCCACTGGATAAAGAAATACAGGGATTCATTTTTAAACCTTACTGAAAGTAACCTGAAAGGGGCTGATGTTATTCAATAAGTTATTTTCTGCCTTTCTCTTACAAATAAACTAACTTGATCTGTTTTTACAGATGATTTTCAGTCCCCATATGGGATCTGGGAACCAAACCCATGTTCTCTTGTAAGAGCAGTCATAACCTCTGAGCCATCTCTTAAACCCCATTAATGTGTTATGCTTTCACATTTAATAATTAGCTTGATTTCTTTAAAAGTAGAGATAATTATCTTTATAACCATTTCCCCACTGGAATTTATACATTCTATCATTTGTGGTAAGGCCTATTGTGTCAAGTTACTGTCCCTAGATGTTTCTGGGTGCAAGTTCACCTGCTGAGGTCTAGTCAGCCTATCTAGAGTCCCTCAATTTAGGATGATCTGTTCTTTCTCATCCAGCAGTAATCAGTTGCCAATATTTCTTCATCTAATATTGGGATTTGCTGTCCATTTCCCCATGTCTATGCTGGGTTTCTGTCTGCTTGAGTTTGCATAGGTCGTGTGCATGCTGACACCATTGCTGTAGGCTCGTAGGAGCAGGGTCTTAGGAGATTGTAGGGCCCTATTTCCATATGGTCATACACTACCTCCCTAGACTTTACAATCTTTTAGCCCCCTCTTCCATAATTGTCCCTGAACACCGGGTGGGTAAAGTTTAATATAGGGGTCCTGTCCAGGGTCTCATACCCTGCAGACTCGCAATCTCTACGCTCTGGTCATTTGTAACCTTTTGTGTTCCTGTCCCTCTGTTGCATGAATAAGGGTTATTAATGGTAACTGAGATATAAACTTGCTTTCTATTTACCCCTTGTTATATGTTCCATGAGCCTTAGATATAGAGGCTGCATTGTAGATCTGCCACTTGAGCTTGGGCAATTGACAGATAATGTCTGGTTTTGACCTCTTATGGTACTTTGTTATAATCTCTGTCTGCTGCAAAAGCAGCTTCTTTGATGGGAGTGGTGACTGGAATATTTATCTGTAAATGTAAGGATATATATTTTTCACATAGTAAGAAATTACGGTAGTCTACGGATGTGACAGTCTTAGGGTTTTCTCTAAGATCTATGACCTCTCTAGCTATATGTATTTGGCTGTTTACTGTACTACCATAAGTTTCCACACTGAGAGGGCTTTTAGTTCAATTAGGTAGCTGTTGACTGCCCCCAAGAAAAAAAATTCCACCACTGCACCAATGTCGTCCGCTGTGCTAGTCACTGATGTGGTTATTTGGTCTTGAAGCTGATGTTAGATAGTTGAACGATGTTTTCCCCTAGCAGCTTGCATAGTGCTCTCCAGAGATATGAGAGCTGGGCTTCAGGGGAAGTGGCCTCCAGGTCATTTCCAACTCCATTGGTTCAAATCCTGTGTACAAGTATATTCTTTTTTCAGCAATAAGGTCTTACCTTCAGGTTCTCTGATGTAATTACGGACTGTAGGAATATCATGTATAACTGATGGAGTCTCTTGGACTATCTTGGCCATGTATGTTACTTAACCTTCAGCTATATACATGGACTAATGTAGAAATATTTTATGTGTAGTTTGTCATCGACTCAGAAAAACAAATGATGTAGTTTCTCCTTCATATGTGGATGCTAGCAACAAATACTTATATGTGAGTATGTATTTTAATGTAACTGCAGGAAACAGGATAATTGGAAAGATGTTGGGAGGTAAAGTAAAAGAAAGAATGTGTGAGAGAAGAACAATAGGAACAGGTGTTACTAAAGGAGAAATGTATGAAATGGGGGTATTAAAATGGGAGGTGCAGTACAAGCAAATGTGGGAATAAAGACAATGAAGTAATTCGAGAGAGGTAGGAACATAGGAGACTGGTATTATCAAGGGAGAAAATATGGTAAAATCAAAACACTGTAAACGGGGAAGACAGAGAGGAAGACTTAGGTAGGCAGAGGGAGAGAAGAGATAAATAATTACTAGCTAGCGTAAAACACCAGAGGGCATCGTATTATCTCTCTTGATATTTAGAAATGTTAGCTTAGTTTCAGCTTGATAACTTGAAATTTTTGCATGACTGATTCTAATTTTTGGTGTGGTCTGTTATTGCCTACAGCAATAACAGTTGAAAAGAGTGTCTGCCTAGATCTTTTATTTGAGTATATTTTTACTTGTGTATAAATAATATTTATCTATAATTTTATGGATAATTTTTAGTTTAAAGCTTTAATTTAGATTATCTTAGAATTAAGCCCACTCAGTTAGTCAGCATTGTCTAAAGGAACAGAAGTGTTAGAATATATGAAACTATACACAAGTTTGACTTACACTTTATGGTCTGAGTAGTCCAACAATTACTGTTTCATGCTGGAACAGCCGAAAATTCTGTCGATGTTCTATTTACAAGCTTGGGTGTTTCAGCAGTCCCAATCTGGTGTTGGAGGACTCGAGAATTTCTAGAGAACTGTTTGTCTTTGGTCTCAAGAACTTGGTCATATTATCAGCAAAGAATGTTATTGCAACAGTGTCGCGTCTGTCTCTCGTCCAGCAAGGAAAACGCGACCCCGGACACTTCCAAATGCAGTTTATTCAGGAACCTTGAACAACCTTCTGGCCTTTTTACTTTCTAACGTCTTCTCCCCTTCTTACTTCTCCTGCCTTACTTCTCCTGCCTTACTTCTCCTCCCGGGGAAAGCCCGCCACAGAGTTAAATCCCCTCCTGCCAGCCAACCCCAAACTACCACGTGGTGAAAGCAGTTAGGCGCACACATGCGGAAGCAGGGCCAGACCTCAGCCACAGCCAATTATGGAGCTGTTTGCTCCAGAGAGCACCCACCATCGGGATGGTGGAAGGCAGGAGCAGGCGCCATCTTTAAGATGCGGCAATCCGCGGCTCTCTACACAACAGGACTGGTAAACTATCAAAAGTGTAATAAGGCAAAAGCAAAGTTTCCTTTCATCAAATCATTTTATACATGCTGCCACTAGAAGGTGCCACCCACATTTAGGGTAGCTCTTCCTGCTACAAATAATCTGATGAACAAAGCCTTTCATAGCTAATTAAGTCCAATTCTAGGAAAGCTGACAACCAATATTAGTCATCAAACCTAACTATAACTTTCAAAGAAAATACCCTCATTTCCTTTCAGTATGGATTTGCCTTCCTTTCTATCATCATGACTACTAATCCAAGCTATCTCTTAAGACATAGTTTATATCTTAAATATAAATTCCAGGGGCTGGAGAGTTGGTTCAGCAGTTGAGAGCACTGACTTCTTGCAGAGGATCTGGATTTGATTCCTAGAACCCATGAGGCTGCCAAACAACTGTCTGTAACACTAGTTCAAGGAGATCTAATGCTTTCTTCTTACCTCTGGAGTCATAGCATGACACGGATGCACCTATCTACATTCAGGCATTGCACACATAGTGATAAAAAAACTAATATTAAAAATTTTTTAAATAAAAATTCGATATGTTTACTTTAATTTTTAATATTGTTTACCAACAAAACTGTACTACCAAGTTTCAGCAACAATGTGAAATTTGTCACTGTTCCAATAATATGATTTGGCTCTTCATTCCCTTTCCAAAGTGTCCAGCCTATACAGTTTTTCAATGTAATCGCTCCTTCTTAAAAAAAAAAAAAAGCAATGATAATAAAATATCTTTAAATAAAAAATAAAGTGCATTCAGCTCTTTCTTCAGTGTTGATTGTCAAACCTGGTATTTGGGGGTGCTAGACAATCACTCCACCAAAGAGCTATTTCACCAGTCTGCTAGTCAACTCTCTTTTTTGTTTGGATTTTGATTGTTTGTTTGACTTCTTGTTGTTTACTTTAAGACAAGACCTCAAATAGTTCAGACTTATTGGAAACTCCAGGTAGGAATGCTGACCTTGAAGTCTTGATCCTTCTTACTCCACCTCTCACGTGCTAGGATTAGTGACACATGTACTCAACTACTAAATGTTCTTAGGATAAAGATAGTTTCTAAGAGAAAACATGCACACCTGAATAAACTATGACTGATGCTAAAAACGTCCTTAAAATATTAACATGAAAATTATTATGAGAGTATTTAATTCTCTAGCCATATATTCACATATAAACAAAACCAGAAACATTAACAGAGAACATCTATAATAATTCCTGCTATTTTATTAGTTGAATTTACTTTACCAACAATTCTTTCCAGTGTTAGATGATCTGTAGCTGGATTTTCCTGTCATTTTCAGAGCATTTACATTAATATCTCTAGATAATTAATGATCTATAAGTATTTATTGAAATGGTATATAGTCTGATTTTAGCCTTAATTTTTATAAAAACCCCATATTAATTACCGTGCATGTTGCTTTCTTGTGTTAATGTTAGTGCTATGCCCAGAGAATAGCTCCTCAAGAACCACCATGAAATCCAGAGTGTATGCACGAACAAAGAACCTTTATGCCAGTTTAAGCCAGGACTCTCAGACCTCACCAACACTGTAGATTCATACTGAGAGCCCCGTAAGGAGGGAGTAAGAATTTTTTATAGGTTAGGGACAAAGGGAGGTGGAAATTTATTGTGCTACATCTGTATTGGTTAAGAAAGCCTGTGTGCACCAAGCATATTTTAAAACGATTGGGTATGAATTGGGTACTATGGGTTATATACCAAAATTGGTTAAAAAGAGCTATAAGTCTCCTTATTTGTGGGGTCCATCTCTGGGGCAAGAAGACAGAATGCGTTACTTAAGCCTATTGAAATGTGCTGACTGTTGCCCAAGTTCGGCCCTGACCCTTGTTTTTCTAAGCTTATCACAATGTGCTGGTCACTTCCTGGCTGTACTGGCTTAGGTTTGTTTTCTCGTTCTTTTAGACTGGTGACCAGAGGCTTATTAGAAGGACAAAATGGAGCCATCTTGGCTTCATGTGATATCCCTAAGCCAAGCATTTTACAGAAGTAAAAAAAGGCAGTACATCTATGGACATTAGGAATTTTCAAGGGCCTCACATTAGGGAACTACTTTGTCCTACATGCACTTTATTGGACAATGTTTACAAATTCGAAGAAACATTGAAATATCTATAATTACTTAATAATTATTCTCAAATATAAGTTTAAATAGATTACAATAAGTAATGAACTCAAATATTCAAAGCTAAAGATAGATGACAAAATAAAGTAACAAATGACCAATAAGCTTTCCTTAATAGAAAACATATAAAATCATCTTTCAAGTACAGCTAATGATATTACTATATAACAATTATTGATATAGAGAAAAATATTGAAAGAAATACGTGTTAGAATGAATCTAGATTTTCTTAGATTAGGCTGAAGTTGTGATGTTTTACTGATATCCTAATAACAGTATATATAACAGTCATCTTTGAGACAAAAATGCTTCAAGGTATCTTCTTAGAATTTGTTCTTCTGAATATTCAAAATTCACTTAGATTTACTATGTTATATTCTCTTTCCATAATATATATTTGGATCATATGGTTTCCAATTCTGTTTTGCAATCATTGTATATAAAGCATATTATCATATCATACTTTCAAGGAGTGTATAAATAAGTACTTAATGTGAGCCACATTGTATTAAACAGACTTGATTAAAGTCTGACATGAGTTTTGCGTGTCAGGAGCCATTTTGTTGTTTATGAGCTCTTCTTCCTGGATTTTGTTGTTTATGCCCCAAATCAAAGAGGAGATATGATTTTACAATAAGGATGAGATATGAACGTTCCGTGAACTTTGATAGAGGATGTAGGTTTTAGAAGACAGCACTTGTTGTTTTGTGCAAATGTCAACATTGTCCCTAATTTGACTTCCTGCCTGAATTCCCATGTTCTGGATAGTGGTATAAATACACTGAGCAAAATAAAGTCCGGGCCTTAGTATTCACTGACAGCCTTCCTGAGTCTATCCTGTGTCCCTCTCTTCTTTTTGTTAATCCTCACTCCCCACTTCGGGTACTGTTGGATTCTGCTGGCGGGCCCTGGCATTTGTGGATTTTAGAGATAATTATTTTTGAGAATGTCTACTAGTAACTGTTAGGAGTGTTTCTGTACATCTGTCTAAATTAAATGGAAAGTTTATTTTGGCCAAGTATTCAAAACGTTTTTCCTAGAAACACGCTTGTCAAACTGCTACAGTGTGTTTAGTATAACTATTCATAGTTAATTATAAGAAACATAACTACAGCCTAATGCAAGTGCTGGCTTTCATTAGACAACCAAAGTGTACATAAAAAGGCAAAACCATGTATTCTGAGAGAATAATACATCAATAGATCTAGACCAGGATTATTCTATAATCAGTAGAACTAGAATTGCTTTATCTCAGAATTTGATGGTGTTAATTTTCTTTTTCACTCTTTCACTCTCAGTACATACAAATTTTTAAGTTTTATTTATTTATTTTTATTTTATAGGATATTTTTGTATCTATTTTTACTATAAAATTTTGCCTACATCTAGATCAGTGCATTCATACTGCACAATACCCACAGAGGACTGAGGGTGGCGTCAAATCCTCTGGAACCGGAATTACAGATGGTTGTTAGCTGCCACGTGGGTGCCAGGGACAGAATCTGGGTCCTCTGTAAGAGGTCAGGCCTCTTAACTTCTTAATTACTGAGCCACCCCTCCCCACTATGTAGAGACTTTTACCTTTAACTCAATACATTCCTGTCTCTATTACAATGTTTATGTTACAATACCATATTATAAACTATTTATTTTTCTTTCCACTGCTTACTGTAGGGGTCAGAACTTATTAATCACTAAGCCCAGCAAAAACATATCACTCACTTCAAAGTATAGAATTTACTGCTTGACGATGCTTATTAAATGAGTGGAGATGATATTGTGACTGAACTCTTTGCCATGCAGTTCGCAGTTGGAATCATAAACAGAGGTACAAAGACAGACAGACAGACAGATACACACACACACACATGTTTGAATGTATGACACCAAAGTTCACATTGAAGACAAATTCCCATTGTAATAGTAATAAGGAGTAATTCTGTTCAAATGTGAGGCAAAGGGCTTCATCCTTATGGATCTCCTTGTAAAAAACTCCTTCTAGACTGCTTCTCTTTTTCTTCCTTACTTCTATATGACAGCATAACCAGTGCCCTATCCATAGGGTGAACATGAAGGCACATACCTTGGAAGAAGAGAGCAGCCTTCATCAGACAGCAAGTACTTGATACCCTGATCTTAACCTTGCCACCCTTCAGAATTTTGAAATGCAATATTCCATTGATTATACATTATCTACTTGATGGTAATCTCTTATGGAGGCATGTATCTGTTTAGACAGTATCCATGCCATATTCATTACTTAACAAAATTCTCGGTTTTCAGTAAAATATTGAATTGATTTGTTTTGTCATTCATTGTGTCACTCATACTTCTCATGTCCTCAAATTCTTAATCTTGTAATATGACTACAACCACATGCTTCTTAAATGCTAATTTCTCTGTACCATTTATTTTAAATGGGATAATGAGAAGTATTTAAATTGTAAACTGTTGTTTCCTTATGGTCATTTCATGAATATCCTGCATCAACTCCTACTTTGATGCATAAAGATTGATTATGAATGTTTTACATAAATTTGAATAAATATTGAATTTAAATGTAAAGTAGCTAATTACTTGACTTACTGATCTAAAAATGGCTTGAATCTGATATTTTTTCTATGAAGCAATAAATGTCTGGAAATTATTTATTATGTATAAAGCTATGGAAAGGATGAACTTATAAATTCCTTAAAATCTTACTTTCACTCATGGCCCAGAAAATTTCTGTCATTATATTTTTCACATGGCTTTTAAAAATTATTGTTGCTTAGGCTGAAGGTGTAGCTGAAGTGGTAGAGTACTTAACTAGCATGTACAGAGCCCTGAGACAGCAATACATAAACTAGGTGAAATGGTGTCTGCCTGTAATCTCAGTCAACACATGGAAAGTAAGGTCAGAAGGTCAGAATTCTAGATCATCTTCAACTAAGTAGTAAGTTGAAGACAACCTAGACTTGAGAAAAAAGAAAGTAAAATGCATTACTCAGAGAGGCCATTTTTCAAAAAGACTCTCACATGCTGGTTCTTGTTAATAGACTCATTTTAGAGAGGAACTTCTAAATCTGAGTTAATGTCATTAAAATAAATAAGAAAATATTACAACTTAAAACTTTCTGTTCTCACAAGCAGAAATTATTTGCTCAATAAAATTGGCAAATTAAGGGGAAAACCCACAACACATACAAAATACCAAAGCTGAAAGAGATCTGTGATATATCAACACTTACAGGATGGTGAAGTATATATTGGTAAACAAAATTTATATTATTGCCCTTCTCATATTCTTGCATAGTCAATTCATGTCAACGTTAAAATATTCAGTCTTTTGTGTTTAATTAATGTGAGGATTAATTCATCCTTGACTCTATAGAGTAAACAACATACAATTCATGGTTTACCGAGAGGAGTAGAATATAAGCTGATTTCACTGATATTATCATAAAGAGTTTTTAAAGAAATTAAAAAGTTTAAAATTTTGCTCATGAATTCTTTCTGAATCATCAGTAAATGACTAACAAACATTAACATATAATTAAGTGTAACATCCTTATTCATTTCTCCATTGTGAAACGTTTGATATGTCAATGTTTTCACAACTAAGAAACTAACTTCTCTTTCAATAGAAACATCTTTATTTTACCATGATCATCCTATTAGAACTCATATCTCTGCTAGCAAGCTAGCATCATTTCCATGTTTTTAAAAATTATTAGCATCCACCTGAATTCTAAATCTCCAGATAATTTTCACTTTATCAAATTTTAAGAAGATTTTATTTCCAAGATCAGCCATCCTTCAACTTTTACTTTAGATATATTGCTATCAGAAATGTTTATTTGATTGTTCAAATCTAATATATTATTTACTGTGAAGAGTCAAAAAATATATATCACTTATTTGATAACATAGGTTGTCGTCGATAATAAGTATCCATCATTTTGCTATTCTACAAATAGCAATTAAGGGGATGGAGAAATGGCTCAGTGATTAAGAGCAGTGGCTGCTCTTGCAAAAAATCTTATTCTATTCCCAGCATCCACATGGCAACTAAAAACTGCCTGTATCTCTAGTTCCAAGGGATATGACACCTTCTTTTAATCTCCACAGGCATCGCAATAACACAGGTGCGCTTACTCACATGCCAGCAATATAATTCATACACAAAAAATAAAAGTGATATGTTAAATAAGTAAATAAATAGCAATTAATCATCCTCCAGATGGTTATTTCTCTTGTGTAAGGTGTAGAATATAAATAAAAAAGAACGTCTTAGGATGAACTATTGGGTTAGTAAATCTTAGAAAGACTGTATTTTACATTTCATTCTCTAAAGTTTTACCGAATCAACACTTAGACTTGTTATCAAAGTAGTTGCCAAACTCTATAATATCATGGTTAAAAATAATTCAGTGTTTACCTCACTCACTGTACATAGGCATAGAAAAATGAGAAGAATCCCAGGTTTATGGTATTGACCAGATTTTCACCAGAATTATAGAAGTAAGTTTCCAAAATCTAGAAAAAGACATGCCCATAGAAGTATAAGAAGTACATGGACACAAAACAGGCAGAACCCGAAAACAAGCTCCCCACGGAACATCATAGTAAAAACTCTAAATGTCCAGAATAAACAGAGAATACTAAACGCTGCAAGAGAAAAAAAAAAAAAAAAAGTTGCATAGAAGGCAAAACCCATCAAACTACTGCTGACTATTTAGTGCAAACTATGAAAACCAGAAGAGCATTGGCCAAACTATCTCAAGACTAAATTATCATAGACAACCACCTAGAATGCTTTGCCCAGAAAATTTTGCATTGTAGTTTAAGGGGAAAGAAATATTTGCCATGACATGAAAAGACTGAAAGAATTCTTGTCCACCGATCCATTCCCACAGAGGATACTCATAACAATACGAAGAACTGAAAGAAGACATGATTATATCAAAGAGACAACAGAAAGAAAATAAATGAAGGTATAATCATTGAAATTGTAATGCCAGGGAACGGACCCCAAAGACCACCAAGGAATTTGGAGTGTATACAAAGAGCCTTTATTTAAGCTTAAGCTCGGACTCTCAGACCTCACAATGCAGCGGATCTGTGCTGAGAGCACCTATGGGAGGGGCAAGGGGCTTTTATTGACTATAAACAAAGGGGGGAGGAGAATTGCAGAATCACATTATGGTTGGTCAAGGAAGCCCCTGCGTACCAAACATTCTTAAAAGTGATTGGAGGTCGGTTAAGCTGGCTTCTTATTGGTGACTGTTGACTCCAGAGCAAAGGTATGTGCTGACTGTTACTCAAGCTCACTGTAGGGCCCTGTTTTTACCTTATAAAGGTTTTGTTAAGCCTGGGTTTGCTCAGGCCTGTTTGATGTGACTGGGGACTTACAATAGCTTGAGACTGCCAAAATGGAGGCAGTAAATCATGAAATGGAATCATAGTTATTTGACTTCTGTTATTCTAAAACAAGCATTTTGCAAAAGTCAAGAAGAGCGGTTAGACGAAGGCATAGAGGTTGGAGGAGAAAAAGAGGGTACCACAGAAACAGAAAATTAGATGAAGAATGCAAACAGAAGGTATAATGATGGTAACTAAGGGCTGAAGAGATGGTTCAGCAGTTAAGGGCACTGACTGTTATTGCAGAAGCCTCAAATTTGTTTGGCAGCACACATATCATGGCAACCAAACATCCGTAACTCCAGTTCTAGGGAATCTCACACCCTCTTCTGACCTCTGTGGGCACTGCACGACACAGGTCCACCTACCAACATGCAAGCAATGTTCATATACATAAAATAAAAATAATAAATAAAATAATTTAAAATTAACATAAATAAAATGATGGTACCAATACATGCCTTTCAATAATAATTTTAAATAACAATGATCCAAACTTCTAAGTCAAAAGACACAGGCTACTTGAATGGATTAAAAAACAAAACTGATCTGTTTTTGTAGTCTGTAAGAAATGTATCTTGCCTTCAAGGGTAGGCACTATCTTAGCGTGAAAGGATGGATAAAATATTCAAAACAAATAAAACTAAGAAACAATCTTATTGAAATTCTAAAATCTGACAAAATGGACTTCAAATTAAAATTAATCCAAAGTCATAAAGAAGGTCACTTCATTATGATCAAAGAAAAAACTGACCAAGAAGATAGTACAGTAATAAACATATATGTACCAAATAATTACTTCATGACTTTAAATCACAGATTACTCATTAACTCATTAGTAGTAGTAATTACCTCCAATAGCAAGCTTTCTTCAATAGATAGGTCACCTGGACAAAGAATAAACAGAGAAACATCTGAATTAAATGATACTCTACATTAAATGAACCTGACACCTAATGAATATTCTACTAAAGCACCAAAGGATACACTTTATATTCATAAGCCCATGAATTTCCGTAAAATTAATCACATACTGAAGCACAAAATAAACCTCAACAAATACAAAAAAGAAGGAATTTCATGCATTCTGTCAGACCACAATACAAAAATGCTAGAAAACAACTATAAAAGAAGCCATATGCAACTATGCAAACTCATATAGATTTGACTAGATGTTTTAGTCAAACAAACATTTATTTTACAAAGAGTCAGGTGGTAGAAAATATAAAATCAAGGCATAAGCAGATTTGATGTCAGGAAATGACCCCTTCCTGGTTCATAACAGGCACAACTGTCTGATTGTACTATACCTAGTATACTCAAGACATTCTACTGAATATCCAGCACAAAAACAAGTCACCTTTTATGTCTCACCTGACAAAAATGATACGAGAATATACTCTTTGGGTCTTATTTTAACTGTACTAAACATGATCCTAAGTCCCTGGAGTACAATTTGATTTTATCCAAAAATGCCATGCATGTATATCATTATAATAGGAATTACTCTGTCTTAAGAGAATTTGAGGATGTCATAAATATCCCCTCCATTCCTCATAGCATGGAGAATTAAGTCCACTTATTTTGCTAATCAGAGGACCCTCAGAGGAGAATTTTGTAGGGAAATTTCTAAATAAACTAATGTATTCACAATGGCCTTTGCAGGAATAAAAGACATCTCTATCAAGGAGAGATTTTGGAGATATCTATCTGTTCTTATTCCTTCAGTCTTGGGGGAATGGACCATGAGCCAATCTGCAGTAGATCTTGTCACCTAAGGAAAGTACAAAAGCACATTCCTACCTAAAAGCTTCTGGAATAAATCAAATTTGCTGATAATTATACATCAATGCAATGCTTGTCAGTAGTAACTCCTCAATAGCACTGAAATATATAAAGGCATGTGTTGCTCTGGATTTTCAAAATAGGAAATGTATAGGACATCATACTTTATTTCCATCTATTCCCCTGTCATAAGGACTTCTGATTATAAGAAGCAGGTGAAGCAGAAGGTGCAATGATGCATACATGGACTCTGGAGCAACACACAGAGAAACTCCCTTCCCTAATCTCTCAGAGTTACTCAGGCACAAATCAAACTGAAGACTTCCTCTTCATCATTAATCATTATATTTTCCATCGAAATTTATGGTAACTGTAAGAGATGCTAATTATTATAAAATATTCGTGGAATCCGTATGGTTAATACTCAGTGTATACCAATGTCCAACAGAATATAGGAGTTATTCATATGGAATTATATTATTATACTTAATTGCAAATGAAAACATGCATTTATTTAACCCTCTAACGTATTTGGATAATATTTTCTTTCTAGGGCTTTCAAGACTTCCATACCCAAGCTACCTCTATGTGTGCTCAGCACAAGAGATAAAAAAAAAGACATAAAAACTACCAAATAGCATTTGACAATTAAAATTTGTGTGTTTAAAATAACATTTTTTTCTCAATGTGGTGGTGGCTAGGGAGATAAGATCATCTAGATAATATGAACAATAAATTTAGTCTTCTTTAACTCCTTGAGAAGGAACTAGAAATCAGAAGGTGGATACAATGTGTGAAGGGACATCACATGATACTCCATGTTCTTTCACACATGCACCATTGGAAACAGAAAGACTGAGGAATTTACTGCTCATTGTATACTTTTCAGTTGTATAAAGTGTGATTCACATGCTAAAAATGCAATGAACGAGCTCTGAGGGTCTGATGAGAAAAGGTGAATTACAGGTTCTTGCATACGATCACTGGCTGCTCATTCTTCCTTTACAATGTACATACAAAATGTCCACTTCTATATTTGAACTGGCATGTATCCAGTATAGATGAATGCACTTTTCATGGATTTCTAAGTCTTTCTTCAGTGAGAATAATATTTTAAAAATTAAGATAGTTAGGTATTTAGATCAGGTTATAAGTGCATAATGGTATACTAACCAAACTAACATTCATAGGGAATGATCACCTTGGAAAAGAAAGTAACGTTTCATGACTTACTTCACTTTCACATAATCCCCTAGCATTTGTTCAGATTTTTGTTGAACAATATGGCTTGTCTTAACATGGTCTGCTTTTGAGTAGTAGAGGAATACTGAAATGTTCTAAACTATTAATGAATAAACATATATTTAAATATTCGTGCATACCTTTCAAATTAGACTCTTATTGCTTACTCAGCATGATTTGTTTATAGATTGTGCTCCATCAAAATATATATGCAAAATTAAGGTTTCACTGAAACCTGTCCTATGGTAACAAAGGGAAACTAATAGTTTAACTAAAAGGTACTCAATATATATTATGTATTATTGAATAACTGACAAGTGATAATAATTGAATTTTCTTCTTATTTTTGTGCTAAGAATTGAACCCAAGGATTTCTGCAAGCTAGACAAATATTCTATAACTAAGTTACAGCCCAAGTCTACTTTTTGCTTTTTATTTTGAAACAGGGTCTCACTATTGCCTAGGCAGAATATGAACTTGCTCAGTAGCACAGGCTAACCTTGAACAATTATCTTGCCAGAGATTCTTGATTGCCTGGGGTTACAACACTTGACCACCAGGCCTAATTTTATTTTATTTTGTAAAAATAATTATATTCACATGAAAATCCTCAAAGACCAGTTGATGATGTGAAAAGCCCATAGCTAACCAAGAATACTGCATGTTTCATGCCACTGTAATCCTCAGTCTTGCAGGTATTTGTTGACTTAGCTCATAACCTCATTATCTTCTTCAAAAGTGTGCATGCAGTAGGATAAAAGAATCCTGTAAATCTTTCCTATGGGATGAGATCAGCAGCCATCATTCAAGTCAAGGCTCACAGTCTGTACTCTGGAGAGCAAAACATTTTGACCTGGGGAAATGAATATTACCATAAAAACTAAATACAAGGTTTTAGTGAAAGGACATCAGAATTCAGTAAACAACACAAAATGATTAATACTACGTCTTGGGTTTTGGCAAAAAAAAAAATATAATAAAATAAAATCCATGGAAAGTATGATGTCAAAGATTCAACAAAATCAGGAAATGCATCTGGAGATACACTGATTTTTCCACAGGGAGACTTTGTAAGGACAGTCTCTGTTTCTGATAATACTAGATCTAAAGAGATTATAGCTCAGTTGAGCAATGAATGTGGAGCCTCTGCCACTTAAGTTCAGAAGACAGGTAAGGGGCTGGAGAGATGCACTGGTTGTTCTTGGAGAGGACCTGGCTTCCATTCCCAGCACCCACATAGTGGCTAAACTCTGTCTGTAACTCCAGTTAAAAGGGAACCGCTGCCCTCTTCTGACCTCTGTGGGCATACATGACAAGAGTGCACTTACCTTCATGAAGACAATACACTCATCCACATACAACAATAAAATACTAAATAAAATATTCTTAATTTTTTTATTTTGTATTTTTAGTTTATGTGTACATGAGCATGTTGCTTTCATGTAGGTAGGTTCACCAGTGTTGTGCAATGCCTTTGGAGGTCAGAAGATGCTGTTAGATCCCCTGGAACTGGAGTTATGAACAGGTGCTGGAATCTTAACCCTAGTCCTCTTCAAGAGCAGTCACTGTGCTTAATTGCTGACTCATTTCACCAGTCCAATAGAATATTTTTCATAATAAAAAAACAGATAAATGCATACTAGTAGAGAGATTTAGTATTAAGGACGACATTCAGAAGACTGATCAGTGTGATAATCATATGAACATGCATAGTTCATAGGAACACTGAGTACATCTACATTCCACCAGAAAGAATTAACCCAAAAGAAGATATAAAGCGACAGAGATGTTTTGAAATATACAAAATGCTTACACATTGCAAGGAGCATGCAGATTGCACCGTCACTTTACAAACTTTGTCATCAAAGTTAAAAATATGAAAACATCTTGCTCAGCTATTCTTGTCTTATAAATATATGAAACTGTTTGCTAGGTGGGGCTACATTAAAAAGTGCCACAAGCTCAGTGACTTAAACAAAAGAAACATATTTCCTGGTAGTTCTAGAAGGCAGAAGTTAAAGATACACATTTCAGCATAATTGGTTCTTCCAAAGGCCAAAGGCAGGTTCTGCCCAGTGCTCCTCCCTTTCCCAGGGCATTTCCCATCTACATCTCCCATGTTGCAGGAAAGATGAAGCAGGAGCAAGCAAAATTCAGGATGCGGCTTTTATATAGGCTTCAGCCTGGTCCAGAGGATTTAACTGTCAAAATCTGCAATACAGACAGGAAGTTCTTACATTTTTATGCCTTGGGTAGCGGGTTATAGGATAGCGAATTGCATATTTGTGGGCTAACAGCTAAAAGTTATACAAAGTAAGCTGTTTGTCTATTTCTTAAGGGAAAAAACTAACCTACACAAAGTCCCAGTCTGAGACAAACAGAAAGGAAGCTTCTGTCAGGGCACAAGGCAAGTGGCTCTAGCTGCTCATGTCAGCATTCAAACTGGACAGCTGAACTTCTCTGACAGAGACAGAGAGGAGACTGAAATCTCTATTTTCGAGCCTGGAGTGGTGTCCCATGCTCATAATCCCAGCACTCAAGAGGCAGAGGCAGGTGAATCTCTGTGAGATTGAGGCCAGCCTGGTCAATGTAGTGAGTTCCAGACAAACTGGGGCTATATTCTGTCTCAAAAAGAAAAGAAAAGAAATATATATATATATATATATATATATATATATATATATATATATGTATTTCTTGATTTTTTTCCCATTTTCCCATCAGGCTCTCTGCATCATTTACATCTTCATATTAGGTTATCCCTTTTCTGTTATTGGATCCAAATAATTTCTTATTGATCAATACTCATTCATACTGTATTAAGACATCCGTGTGATCTCATGTTAACTTTTCAAACTCTCTAAGACTCTGTCCAATGACATTACACTTTGAATTATTGGAGCTTAGGTCTTCACATGATTTTAAGAGAGAAAGAATTTAGCTTTTTACATTATTCAACAACATGTTCAGGTAAAGTCCAGCACAGTAATCTTTATTATAATAGCGTCAAAGTGTAAACCACTCTATTTTATACACACACACACACACACAAAAAAAAGCAAAATGAGAAATCTTGATCCATGTACACTACTTATTATACAGAATGCATGCAGGCATCTTAGAAGTAAAATAGAAGAAAGCAAAAAGTGACTACATCCTCTGAGGGACTATGTGTGTAGAACATAAGAACAAGAAAAACTAATCTGAGATGTTAAAAGTAAAGACAGGAAATACCTTTGGTTTGGACAGGGTGGCAACTATAAGGTGCATGGGAATTCTGATTTCTGGTGATTTTATGTAAGCGTGTCTGGTATGTGAAAGTAAACCCAGCACTTACTGGAGCAGTCTAGATCTTGAATGCCCACTGAAGGTCGGTGTGTTAAAAGCATTGTCTCTGGGCAGTGATGCTTTGGAGAGGTTGTAGAACACTGAGGAATTTCTGGCCCTGGAGCCGTTCTCTTGGAGGCAATGATGTGCTGTCCCACTGTCCGAGGTAAGCTTGCCCCCGCCCCCCATCCAATATGAAGTCCTCTGAGGGACTTTCTACCAGGCAGCAGACCAAAACTCTAAGCACAAGAAAGGCCCAGAATGCCTGCTGAGAGACAAAATAGAGCAGCAATGGCAAAAAATAACTAAAAGACACAACTTACCCACCCCCACCCAATCCCCCGACCCCTCACCAGTCCAAACAGAGCAAATCTCTATTAGAAGTAAGCAGGAAGAAAGTCACAAGTCACAGGTGGCTCGCACACTTCACCATAGCACCCAGTTGGCACACACAGAAACTTACTATTCAGTCGCCTGGACCTGATAGTGGGCTTGAGGCAGCTTTGGGCAGGCTTTTCCCCTCCTGTCATGTCTGTGACTACTTTCACAGGCCTTATTTTTTTTTTTAATTTCCATGTTCAGCCAATCAAGGCCCTGTTAGCAGCTCCATGAATTCTGGTATATTGGGGCTGAAAATCCAGAGCTGTTGTTAAAGCCCACAGAGGTAGAAGAAAAGAAGGATTTCAGAACCCAACTCCAGCAAAGAGACAGACCACCACAGACTTCTGCTCTCTTCAAAGTCTGAAGATTTCAGAACCCTGCTTGCAGCCATCTCATCACAAAAGTTGCCATTTCTGAGACCCGCTGCTCCAGATCTGCAGATCAGCCTCTTTGGAGACCTGCCGTGCGTCTCCAGAAACCTTTCAGACCTACTGGACACAGGACACTGCACTTTCTGCTGTTCCTGATCACAGATCTGCTCTTCAAGGGGCAGCTTTCAACTGGCATACAGTGGTTCTATCAGTGCACTAGATCTAGTATTACCTCTCTGCTGGCATCTGGCTGCTACTGCAAAGTTCAAACCTGCTTCATTTAAGCTTCCAATAAAATCTGTTTTAATTGCTTTTATCCTGTTTACGGCTGATATTTCCTGTTTGTGCTCTTTGCTCTGTGTCTACACCACCCTTGAATGAGCGTGAGACAAGGACCCAGATGGAACGATAAAATGGTGAGTCTCCACTGACCGCTTCATTCCACTAACTGCATTACTGCAAACCCCTAAGACAATGCAGCCAAATGACTGAATTTTCAGAACCGTGAGGGAAAATAAAACTCCCTCAAAATATGTTGATGTATCTTCATTGTTTATTTTTATAACAGAAAAGTGGAGGAATACACTTTAGAAAACTGAAAATTATTGACTATGGCTTATAGAATAACAATTTAAATACTTGTGCTTGTTGTCTGAGTTAAATCATCATACTGTTAATTTTATTATCTCATTCACACTAGTTTTCATTATTTTGATAGAGTGATTAATCAATACAAATCCAAAATTAAAACCTTCATGGGGTTCAATGAGATGGCTCAGCAGAAAAGAATGCTTCTGCCAAGTTTGAGGAGCTGAGTTCATTCCCTGGAACCTACATGGTAGAAGGATAGGCTCAATTCTCACAAGTTGTCCTCTAGTCTCCTGATGTACACATAGATACACAATGAAAAATATAAAATTTCATGACCTATTTTTGTGTTCATTCTTCTGTATATATTTTGAAAATTATATTTCTTCATTGGGTGTCTAACCTCTCCGTTAAACAGATGGTTAGATGGTTTATATGATATATGCTATGTTAGCTGAAACCAAATACCTGAAAGAAACAACTCAGGTTTGGAATGGGTCTATTTGATTCACAGTTTGAGGGGACAGAGTGCATCATGGTAAGGAAGTCATGGAGTAGGAAGCAAGAAGCAGCTGGTAACAGAACCTTGAATCCATAGTCCAGAAGCACAGACAGACAAGCTAGTGCCCAGCATCATGTTTGTTTTAATCTATACAGGATCCTTGCACAAGTACGTGATACCAACTGTCAGAGTGAGTTGCCCCATCTCACTACACTCTCGAAACATCAAAGACAGGTTAGTTTATTCTTCTAGGTGATTCTAGATCCTGCAACATTGGTAAGCAATATTAACCATTACAAGCTCTTTTAAAGATCTTTTTTGATTTCGAATTCCCTTCTTTTTAAATTTAGAGTTAAATTGTTGGAATTAGAATTCTATAAACCTCCCTATAGGGCAGGGTAAGATGGTACACACTATTAATTCCAGTACTTTGGAGGCAAAGGCAGGCAGATCTCTGTGAAGTCAAGACCAACATGGTGGTCTACAGACCACAAAAGGCAAACAGGAGACACATTCTCAAAAACACATATTTTAAAAAAAAAGAAAAAGAAAGAAAAGGAAAGAAAATAGAGAAAGCTCCCTATAAAGTTCAGTAAAGGAACAATTTATTTGCCAACAGATAAGACCGCATTAGATTTCCTAGTATATATACCTGCAATATTACAACTCAGTTTATATAATTAAAGATATCTCTGCAAAATTATCTTTTTTATGTTATCAATTTTTGCAGAAGGGTTTGTGTTTCAAGAGGCTTTTTCTGTGAAAATTACTAATATGGTATTTTTTTTTAAATGCCCATTTATTGGACTGGAGAAATGGGTCAGCAGTTAAGAATATTGGCTGTACTTAAAGAAGAACTGTGTTCAAATCACATGGCAACAAGAACCCCTCTCTACCTCTTGCTCAGGGGATCCAATACCCACTTCTGTCTTCCACAGCACTTCATGAGCGGGGTGTACTTACCCACATGCAGACATAATAATAATCATAAAAATAAAACAAATAAGAAATAAATGTCCACTTATGATAATATCAAATTTCAGAAAACATTATTTTTAAGAAATATTCTTTTGTGATAAAAAGTGAAAGAAACATAAAACTAGAAAAAAATGTTATTAAACATAAGTCAGAACCATGCCAAAGGCCAGATTAACAAACAAGGACACCAGGAGAATCACAGTATTATCAGTGATTCACAATGGACATGAAAAATATTGAGTCAAGACACTGATAAAATTTAACCAGCTAAAATGATGATCAATTATTATGTGTTGGAACAGTTGATTAGAATATTTGCAAATGGTAAAATATTAAGAAAATGATTCAAAGCAGAAATGATTTCAAATAGGGATCATGTTTCTGTGTCTCAGAGTCTTCTGTTATTTGTGTTGAGTGCTTTTATGAGCTAACACAAACCAGGAAATTCTAACTCACAGGTTGCTCGACTCATATGTTGTTCGGCAAACCTCAGAATAAAATAGCTATATTGAGATTTTGCATTCAGTTCAATGCAGCAATATTTTACTTTGAGGCTTCAAGAAAAATTATACCAAGGCCACAAAACAAGAAAATGTAACAGGAAGAAAGCTGAACTGAAGTCACCTTTAAACAGTGGTCACCTGATATTGCTATATTTGCTTTTCAGAAGTATTAATAGAATGCATTTAATGTTAGATTTTTCAGGATTGCATTTGATATGTGGAGGGAGACAATGAGAAATAGAATGGGGAGCTTTTTGTTTCTACAGGTAAGTGTGAGTTTAAGTGCTTATTTTATTTCTTTCAAGTGGTTATAAGGTAGGTAAAGGTTTTCAACTTGTTGACAAAACACTTGATATTTGAGCGGTAACACTACAAGGCAGAGATACCAAACAACTTAAAACACGTAACTTATTTCTCATATTTCAAACCCTGAATTTTTTATCCCTTTTAATTTTAACTTTCACTCATCAGGGCAGTCAAAAATGAGAAAAAAAAAGATAAATGTCTATGATAACATGACAACTACCATATTAAGAGATTTATGATGATAAGGACAACTTGGTGCTTATTTTCCATTGTTGACTGGAATACTAAATGCCTAAGGCATTAATGGGGTGCAACTCTGAGTGTATCTCTAAATGTGCTTCCAGACATAACCAATGGAATGGGTACTATTTGCCCTGAAGTTCTCATGAACTCCTGTTCAGGAATGACTAAGAAGGGCTGAAACACACATATGCTAAAGTCTTTTCAATGTCACTCATGAAGTATCATCTACTCTGATAGTGGTTTTTTCCAAGGAAATAGTTACTGTTTTTAAAGAGCATTTATATTGAAAACACTATAAACAAACTTGATTGATCAAAACACTTTAAGTGGTATAAAATATGTCAGGATTTATTTCAAAGTAGAAAAACAAAAATAAACATACATAATGAACTGTTCTGGCAACATACTATCTGGCAATGTGTGTACAAATTTGACAACTTTGGATTCTTCAGTTCAAATGAAGTACTAAGAACTTGTGGATTAGTTTGAAAAGGAGTCTTTTGCCTCGTGTACCAAGCAGAAGACTATTTCAATACAATTAAGAAATGTAGCAGAATGATTCCTTCAGGATGTATCACAACATCCCTAAGATATATATATTTTTAGAATTCATTCTTATAAAAGTAGAAATGTTAATTATTTGCCATCTTGTTAATGTCAATTGTTTACATGTCACATATTAACTATTTTGGGAGAATCTATCGTGCTCTGTATAATTCTTAACCCATAACAAACATTTACTTTCTGAAACTTTTCAGGGCTAGTTTGACTAATGAATACAACATCTGTAATTATTTAAATTTTATTCCTACTCTAGATTGAAATTTTATGTATGAGTTTTTTTAAGTAATTCTCTCAGGAAAAATGAATTTAGTAATTAAGAATAAAGTGCTTGTAATTATTTTCTGTAAGAAAATTTTACACGTTATTAAATATAGTGTTTTACAGAAGGACAGGAGGTTCCTTATTAGAATATTCCTTCTACAGCTTCTTATTATGAAATATGTTCATGTTGTTTATGTCAGAATATATTCATGTCACTTTATATACTAAAACATTATAGGTATTTAATAAAGGATAGCACTTTGGTGATCTTATTTGATATGCTGTATATCTTTAATTTCACAACATTTAGTTTAATAGACTGAAAAAAATAAAGGATTGCTTCATGTTATTAGAATATGGTTACAGTTGACATTCTTCTTACATATATTGGTGATAATATGAAAAATGAGATATGAAGACTGAATAATGAAATTCACAATAAAATGGCAGGAGTTACTACTAATTAAAGAACATTCCTTTGGAGAAGATGTTGAACAACCAGGGGCAATATTAGAATCACTGAACATATGGGGATTTACCAGCATGCAGGTATGTTCAAGGGTCTTCTCCTAGGTCTTGTGACTCTGTGTCTTCACATATGAGCCTTGACCTACTATTGAATTAACATATTGGTGCTTTGTTTTAACATGTTTTGGGGGGGGTTATGTAATCATTTTAAGCATGGTCATACTCTTAGGTTTTAATTTCACATAGCTATCCTGGGTTTATGAAGACAAGGATTTATTAGAAAAATAACTATAGCAGAACACTACACCATATGAATAAAACAAAGTTTGTCTATATGTATGTGCATAGGGTTTTACATTTATAACTCTTATCTCTGTATATTATAGCATCTAACTTACTAATTACTGATACTGACATTTTAGAAAACACATAAAAGATTAAGGACGTGAGTATGAATACCAGATACAAACACACAATATTTGTTTTATTGTTGTAGGTGATACATCTAGGTACTCAGGGTGCTTGTCCTCATGTTGTACCATGTCCAATATACAGAACTCCAAAATTGCCCCCTAACCTAGTTCTATAGATAGATAGATCCTAAGCTCAAGTTATGAGTTTCTAATTTATATTAGTACAAGATAATATTTATTGAATAAAAATATTTTCTCAAGTTTTGAGATTTGATATTTCCTCAGGCTGGTCTGCTCTTCTAGTCTCCCAGCATAGTGCCATGACATCCAGTACACCTCACAGTCAGGAAAGGAATGGAATCTTTGCTGTGATTAGCATAGTAAGGATATATTTTCAGTTTTTGATAAGTGTATTTGCACAATAGTCCAGTATTCCTTTAGAAAATTCTGTTTCTTTTATTGCATATTCAGATGAATTTAAACACTCAAATTTACAGTTTATCTGCATCTTGATATGTAATGACAAAGAAAATAACCTGTATATGTAATATATTATTGTAGGATAAAATAATTAAATTTTAACATCTTCTGATACTTTCAAGTGTTTTACATGTCTCACAACAGGTAAATTACCTCAATCTCTTTATAAATACTATCCTCAGAAATTCTAGTTGATTCTCAAAATCATAGAAAATGGAAAGATAATAAATAGATGATACTTGATATTGGAACTGTAAAAGAAAGGTAATCTATGGCATGACACAAAAACTGAGCTTTATCACTTGAAAGTTATGAGTTTCAGAAAAGACTCATATGTTCAAGGTTTGTTTATAACTGGTGATGTTATTAAGAGGGTCCTAGTTAACAAGGAACTAATCATCAATGGCTTGAACTTTGAATGAGTTCACACTAAATGGGCTACTAAATGTGTGCAAGGGTTGGAGGAAGCAGATCCCTAAGAGTGGGACTTTGAAAGACACCTCTTGGCCCTGGAATTTCCATTCCTTTCTGCTTTATGTCTTCTATACTTTCAATAGTAATGATCTTCTCACCATGGCGTTCTGCCTCACTGCCAACCCAAAACAATAGAGCCAGCACCTTGAACAGGAAGTTTTGAACCTGTCAGACAAAATAAGTTTCTCCTCCTTTAGTTTACTTTTTTTCAGGTACTTTTCCAACATTACCAACAACACCAAAAACCTAACAGAGATATTAACTTTTTAATTGAATTTTTTTTATTTTCATACAACTACAACATAATTTGATAGTATTTATATTCTCTCCCCTCTCTCCACCTCTTTTTATTATCTCCCCTACCCAGTTTAATATAATATATATTATTGTAGAATTCATATATATATATATATATATATATATATGTAAGGCATATAGAGTCTGATTTGTGTCTACAAATGTCCTTCAGTGTGGATCAATCCACTGGAGTCTGGTTAACCTACCAAGAGCTTGTCCCATGCTTGAAAGGAGACTGTCTCTGCCTCGTCAAGCAGCCATCTGTTACAACAATTTCCTCAGGTGGGATTGGAGTTTTTTATCCACACCCTACTATCTGTCCTGGAATTTTGAATGCTTTTGCTTACAAGGACTTGTATATGATGTCACAAATGCTGTGAGTTCATATGCTAGATGGACCACCTGTCTGGAAAACTCTGTCACCTTGTGATCATCTCCCACCTCTAGCTCTCACAATCTTTCTTATTCCTTTTTTGCAAAGATTCTTGAACCTTGGAAGGAAGAAGTTTGATATATGTGTCATGTTCAGGGATAAACACTCTGCAGCTTCTTGTTCTCTGCACATTGGCCAGTTGTGGGTTTCTGTGTCAGTCACCGTCTGGGGCATAACAAAACATCTATGGTGAGAGCTGTGAGATGCATTAATCTATAAGTATGTCAATAAGTCATCAAGAGTCCATTTAACATGATAATTACTTAGTAGAAAACTAATATTAGGTTCTCCCCTGTGTCCTGTGATATGTTTAGCTTCAGGTTACTAAGCCTGATATCAGTGTCAGGTATGGGCTTCATCCTGTGATCTAGACCTCAAATCCAATGAAAGAATGGTGGATTTCTCCCATAGTATCTGTCCTTTATTGCACTGATGGCCATATCTTGCCAGGCCAATTATTGTTATATTTCACAGGCTTTAAAGTCAGTAAAGGTTGATTATTATTATTTTTTCCTTCTGGTGTCATGCATAGCACTTTTAACTATGAGGAGATGAGGCTGTGAAGTCAGCAGCAGGTTGATTTTCACTGTTTGTGCTACTGCTCATATGTATAAGGTCTTCAGCAATAGGGCCTTATAGTGAAGTTCTGGTGGGTAACCAAGAGCATAGACAGAGGTCAATTAATTTTGAAATTCGCTTGGACCCCAAGTCAATAGCTCCTAGAGAGGGAGTCCATTCCTGATATTAAGGGTGTTTTTTTCTTTAATTAGCCTGTAATATGTAGAATAGGTAATGTCTACTCGTTATAGGATAATTCCTGTTCATCTTTTTTATGCTGTGTATATATGTACTTTGGGAAGTATTTATAGCTGTAAGCTTCCATATAACATTTTTTAAAGGCCTTTAGTGTGCTCCTTTTCCAAATACCCTCTTATTATAAAACAAGAAATATAAATAATCCCTTTTTATTGTTCTAAGGAATATGAACTGCTACTGACACATGAATTATAGTAAAATCTGCATGAGCATGTAAGAACTCCTTTCAACTCTTCAGTATTAGATGAAGATTCTTACAAAATCTTGTACAAGACTCTTATATGATCACAGACAATTTAATAAATACTTTATCCTGTTTTCATGATGACTCATAAATAGTTGGTGTATTTGTCACTTTTCTGTTCCTGTGATAAAACACTTTGTCCAAGAAAATTTATAAAAGGAAAAGGAAGAGTTTATTTAGCTTACAATTCCGAAGATACAAGAGTCCATCGTTATGGGGAGGCGACAGAAGTGACTGGTGCAGCAGCAGAAGGTAGGAGCTCACATCTATGTGGAAGAGGGACCAGAAATCAGACAAGGCTTAAGATGTGACCAGCATGGTCACAAATTCTAAGACCTCCCAAAACAGTGCTACCAACTGGGGACGAAATGTACAAATTTCTGAATCCTATGGAATATATCCATGGTACTCAAAGACTATACCTCTCAGATCCTTGGGAAATGGAGAGATAATTTACAGGATTCCAAACGTGAAAGGGGCATGATATTCATCAGCACACCTGACATATGTGTTCTCAGAGATGTGACAAACAAGCCACCAGAATCAGCTCCAAGATAAATTAACAGATAAAAGTGCTAATAGCCACCAGCCTCTGAGAGCTGGAGTGTGTGTCCTATTTATATAAAAGTAATAAAAATTTAAGAAGAGAATGATAAATTTGAGTTTCAGTAAAAAATATTGTATCTATCTTTAAAGAAGATATTTAATCCTTAAAATGCATCTTACAATAACTTAAATTACTTGAAATAGTGATACAAGTTTTATGTAATAAAGAGTGATGAACTTCTGATTATTCATAAATAGAACTCAACAGTGTTGGCATGTAATGCTGATGTATCTTTCTGAAATGCAAGTAATTTTGGCCTTATTAATAAGAATCATTTGAGTCATTTGTTTACAAATGATGTATAACTTACATTAAAAGAACATTATAGCCATTTAATACATGAGACGCTGTTTTATTCTTTAGAAAAGATGCATGCACACACATATGTGCAAGACAAACATCATTCATGTAATTAAAATGCAAATATATAATACAATAAAGATAGACTTTGTGTCACAAACTGCTTTGGGTAAAAATAAACTGTTTCACGAGCAATTACTTTTTCACAGGATAAAATGAATATCTCAGAAATGAGAGACTAGTTGGATACAATGCTACTAACAAACTAAAAATATTTCATCTATTACTTACTCTTTATTTATGTGTAACAACATCAGATTTATTCTACTTCTAAACTGAATCTAAAATGCAGTTAAAGATTTGAAATTATTCAGTTTTACTTGGAGTTACACTGTGGAAACAGACTACATTAGACAGTTCTTTGTTCATTTGTCACGCCATATAAAGTTTTAAATGCAGTTAGCATGTTTCCTATATGATGTAAGTTAGAACATAGTTTGTATTACACCTTCTCAGCTGTCTGCAATCACAGTTCCTTCTTTTCTATGGAAGGACACATGTGTTATACACAGTAGAAACTGTTTAAATAAATTTATTCATGAATAATAACAAATAATTTCATTTAATTTTCTTCTAATATACTTTGATTTCCAAGATGCTTTTTAAAGTTCAACCTATCTTGAAAGAGATGACCATCACTTTCTCTGCTTATCATGACCTTCCCATTCCCTTGCTTTCTTAAAAAGCGTGTTATTTCCTTGTTCACATCTGTGCTAGGAATCAAGTTTACACAAGATCACTCTTTTTTCTATACATTTTGTCTAGTATACAGAATTTATATAAAAGAGTTGGTTTCTTTGTGATATTTTTTGCAAGTGTGGCGTGTGCTTTTATGATTTGCTCAGTCTACTTCCCTGTCTTCTCTTCTGGTATGATTTGAATGTGAAATATTCCATATAGGCTCATGTGTTTGACCCTTGTTCTACTGTTGATGGCACAGCTTTGTGAGGTTGTGGAACCGTGGAGAAGTGAGGTCTGGTTGCCTGAAGGAGGTCACCGGGAGAAGGCCAATGGGTCCAGGGTAAATGAGGGCAACATAAATACCTCCTCCCCTTGCCATTCTGTGGTTGATCTGTGCAAGCCACCATACATAGCAGGAACCCCAGCTTCCATACCTCAATTGCCATGAAACAGTGAGCTAAAGTAGCTCCTTTCCCAATGGTAATTCTTGTGAAGTGCTTTAGTTTGTTTCCACTGCTTGTGAGCGAAAAACAAAACAGAACCTCTGACCAATATCGACTTGGGGAAGAAATGGTTTGTTTTATCTTACCGATCCCAGGTCACAGTCAATCACTGAGGTAAACCAAATTGGGAACTCACTGCAGGAACCTGGTGGCAGGCCTATTGTGCCAAGATTATGTCCTCGAATGTTCTTTTGTATGAGTACATCTATTGCACTCGAGCTTGGTCAACGTATCTAGTGTCACTGCCTTGAAGAATACCAAATCTTTCTCTGCCTGTAGTCATTAGTTGACAATATTTTCGCAGCTAATGTTGGGGTTTCTTATCTATTCCCCAATTCTAAGATGGGTCAGTTATCATGTTTGAGCTTGCTGGATACTGTGCATTCTATCATCATTGCTGTAAGTTCATATGAGTAATTTACCAGCAGTCTGGATAACTCTGTTTCCCTGTGGTCTTGCGCCACCCCTTGCTCTTACAGTCTTTCCATTCCAATACTACAATTGCCACTGAGCCGTTTGATGTGTTTGAGTGTATTACCTACATGCCTATATGTATATAAGTGCACGCATGATGAGCAAAGTCCACAGAAAGCAAAAAACTGTGACAGATCCCCTGGAACTGGAGTTACAGACAGTTGTTAGTTTCCACGTGGGAGTTGGAAACTGAACCTGGGTTCTCTGAAAGAGCATCCAGTGCTCTTAACCACAGAGCCATCTTTCCATGCCTGGACATCTTATCTGCAAGCTCATTGAAATTATTACTATTGACTCCATATAGAAGCATTCAGCCCTCTGAAACTAAGGCTTCTTGCCAAGAAGAAAATAAAACTGGAAGCAGTTGTTTTATATTAATATTATTCAAATGCCTATAAATGCACAACACTCCCCCCCCAGTTCACATAGGAGCAACATATATGCTGATGCCTTAGATATATAAAAATACCCTTTCAGAGTTTCATACCTGTAGTTTAACCATGAATTAGTAATGATCATATATTTCTAGATTTTCATGGTTATATCAATTCTAAAATTGACTAAGTATTTCTTTCTCTAAAAGTCACTTAAAATCTCATTGACAAAGCTTTAGATACAAATATTTTGTGTGTCTACAAACATGCTATAATTTCTTGCTTCCAGTTTTGGGAATGCAATTTTGTCTTTTTTTCTGACTGATAAATCCAAAGCAGATTGAAAAGTAGTTCCTCTTGGATGTTTGCAACAAATGACCCTATTGCACATAGTCAGAAACACTATATTTTCATTGATGCTTTTATTTACTTGCTTTTCCTGATGGAATTTACCTGTTTTGCTGCCCAAACAAAATTGATATTAATCTAAGTTTAACCAGAGGAATATAAAGCAAATTTAAAACATATTTTCTTAACTTAAAAAATGTATCCAGGTTCCTTTCCCAAGATGTACTTAAAGCCAACATATTTTCTTAAACTTGGATTCTATCTCTCTGTAAAGCCTAAAAGGGTGAAAATTTTAATTACTCTAAATTCTCCCTGGAGTGGATGGAATTAGCCATCTCCACACCATTGGACAGCTCCCTTCTTAGGCACTCAGAAGATGCCTATTGGTCCAGTTGCACGGATTAGCTCTCATTCATCCTATGAGCAGGGCATCCTCAAAGTCTTCATGTCCAAATTGTGTTTTCATGAGGAATGGAAAGAAAGACTCCATATTTGTTATGATCTCTATTCTGACATATACTTTTCAAAGTTATTCCTCATGGTATGTTTCAAACTTCCCAATTCTTCATGAAACAGTCAGTGTTAATGATGATGAATCTAATTTCACATTTTTAGTATTATTTCTGAGAACTTGAATTTTCCTTTGGTGAAGGCTATTTTATACTTCATTTATTGCATTCTAAAAGACTTATATTTCCAGATATAAAGGCAATTGATATTTAAATTCAATCAAACTTAGTATCTATTAAGATATGAAAACCTGTTGATTCATGCCTTTCTCCAGTTCTAGGAAATTCTTAGTCATTAAATCTTCAAACGTTAAAATTCTATTATTTTATTTCCTTTCTAATTTGAATACTTTTTATTCTTATGTTGAATTTTACTAATCTGTTCTCTGCAATTTACTTTTCACTTGATATTTTCCACTAACAACTTTGACCATTTCCATCTTATAATGGTTTAATATTATTCTTTCCAAATTGTTCTTTAACTAAGTGTAGTATGTGAATTGGCTCCAGAGCTAGAACACTTGGTTGCAAACTTAAGCAAGTTATTAAATTCCCAGATATGCTTCTGTTTCTTCGTACAAAGTCAGTGATTATACTACTTGCCACATTACTCTGAGTTCATATTTGTATTTATATATTTCATTTCCATGATTCTTGTAGTCTATACTCTCTCAAATCTAGATTAGTATAACTGTTTTCCAATACATCCTTAGGAAAACAAAAGCAAGGTTTTCTGAAACACATCATTATCTTACATATCACTGCCACATAGATGCTATTTTCTTATGAAATAAATCCCAATCCCAGATAGAAAATCCTCATGGGATTATTAGGAAGCTGTAAGCCTCATCATCAATGACATAACAGTATTTGACACTGTTGCAGGAGTTGCACTTTTATCTTGGGGCCAATCAATGGCTATCAAATTGGTCTTAAATTCTATTCAATGGAGGAAACTCATGTGGTACTGTAATCATAGCCAAGTACATCTAGCTAAAGAGGTTATATATCTTTGAGAAATCCCCAAGGGTGTCATGTCCCTAAACTAATATAACTTCTTACTAAGTGCAAAATATGTATCCTTATATACTGTCTAGTACCCTAGTCACCACTCATCAAAGAATTTTCTATAACACCAGATGGAGACTACTACAGAGTACCACAGCTTGTCACACACAGACATTGTCTGTGAATTTCCCATGCCTAAGCAGCACAATACAATGCAACCTCTACACCCAAGACTCACATAACATGTAGCAAGGGGTAAAGAGGACACTAATGAATCTTTCAGCTTTCATTAATGATGCTGCCTCATGCGTCAGAAGGCCAGTAACACAAAATGTCACAAATGGCTAAGGATAAGACCCAGTAAGGAGGTACTTGACCATATGTAAGTAGAACCCTACAAGCTCCAGGAACCCTACTTGTTTCAGCATGCATAAGATCCATGCAAACTCAAGCAGACAAACAAACAAACAAACAAACAAAAAAACAGCATGGCACTGGGGAAATATATAGCAAACCCCAACCTTTGCCTAAGAAATATTGGCAACTGATTACCGTTTGGGTAGGATGTGCTAATCTTCCTAAAGCTAGGGAATTCAAAAAGGCTGCCTAGAACTCAGTGAATGAAACTGCACTGAAGAAATTTGGGGGACATTAACTTGACACGATAGACCTTAACACTGATTAAAAATGTATGGATTCCATTTGGGGCGCTATGGAAGGTGCAGGTGAGGAAGGGGGTACAAACGTGATGAAGATTGATTGACATATTCTGTATGAAATACACAATGATTTAAGAAATATATTAAAGAATATGAATGGTCAATCCATGAAAATTTACAAGCTGTGTAAGCAAATAACTTGAAGAATTATAGCAGTCTGAATTATGTCCTCAAAAAAAATCATACATCAGCTTATGAGATTTTATAGAAAGAGGGACTTCACAGAGGAAATGAATTAAGTTCATACTGTATTAGCATGGACATTAAATCTAATAATTCATAAATGTATAACATTAAAAAGGGAAAAAGGCAGAGATTCAGGCACAGGGGCAACACAAGGCTCAGTGGTCAGTCATGACCTAGAGATTGGAGGTAGGGATCTGTACACTTAGGACCCTAAGGCTTGTCCATGACCAGCAGAATCTCAAAACATAGCAAGTACAGGATTTTCCTTAGATTCACAGTGACCACACTACCTGTTGACATCTCAATTTTAGATTTCTATTCTTTAGAACAATGAGGCAATATAGTTCTTAATTTAAACCATTTAATTTGTAGACATTTGATGATAAAACTGCATAATGAGAAATTTAAAAGTTTAAATCCATTGATAAAAACTAATGAGTTTTTTATTATCATCATCAATACTTGTCATAGAAATCCAGATCTTCTTTTAAATTCATATGAAATTATAATACAAAGTCTGAACAAAAATACAAGGCAGTCTTACTGCCTCTGGTATATGTAACAATACTTATAAAATGTCATGGATTAAAATACCATGGCCACTATCACAGATTTTGAAACAGCTCAAGTGAACTTGACAGAGCATATATAAATAAGCATAGGTATTACTAGGCTCTTGGCATATGATTATAATGGAAATACAAGTAATTCAAATAGAGCTATATCACTCTGTGTATGATAGTAAATAAACTGGACTGTAACACATGCAAAAATTACTATATATTTGTATTAGATACTGATTTCTTTTGAATGCCAAGTAATATAGAATAAAGATTATGAAAACAACATATATAATTTATTAGAAATCTTTTAATTTAATGAATGATAGCACATGGAAAAATGAAACAAATTTAGATGCTTATAAAATAAAAATTTATGTCCCATAGGTAAATGACAAATAGGTTCATATTTTTATGTGCACTGTATAAAACAAAAATGACAGAATCCAGAAAAGTAACTTTTAAAAGAAAATAACAAGTGCATATATTTTTTACTTTAAAAAGAATATTTTATAATTTTTGTGTGTGTGAATGCCTTGACTGCATGTAAGTAAGTGCTCCTGTGTCACGCAGTACCTCCGAAGAGGGGGCGTTAGATGCCCTCAAACTAGAGTTAGGAACAGCTGTTAGCAGCCATGTAGGGGCTGGAACCTAAACACAGGAACTCTACAAGAGAAGTCTGTACACTTAATGGTTGATTCATTTCTCCAGCCTTAACAAGGAGCTATTTTATCAAAGAAAATGCTCATTTAAAAAACACATAGTCTGACTTTATTGATAATCAGTTACTTGTAAGTTACAACAATGAATCATTTTCTTAGAAGATAGGTAAAATTTAAACTGCCTAAATGATTATCCAGTAGATTTTGAACAATTTGACACTGAGATAATTTATAACAATGCTATTAGTACTTAGAATTATTTTAACTACTATTTTCCAAATTAAGAAAATACTAAAATATGATAAAAAATAATATATTTCAAAATGACATTTCCACTTTCTTCAGAATTCATGAACATGGGACATCCAAATCGGAAAAAATGAAGTATGCATACTGACATGTTAGGATATTAAACGTTTTTAAGAATTAAAAAATGTTACACTTTAAATCTCAAATTTGACTTGAGAAAACACATTTTTAAAAACACATTCAATATATTACCAGTTACGAGTATTTAAAAAATATTATTTTATATATTCACATTGATATTAATATTGAAATTCTAAAGATATTAGTATTTAATATAGATGTATAAGGGATACATATTCAATAGATAGCTCTTAATTTAATGTAATGATTTAATCCAGTAAGATTTAAGAGGATTTCACTAAATGAAATGGGAAAAATAAAGTTTACTTTCAAATGAATTAAAAAATAAATTCTCAATTTTATATTTATGTTATTTATCCTTAATATGCATTTTCTTCACCCTTCCATACAGAATTTTGCTTTTAAATACATTTTTAATGTTTTCTTAATTTCATTGTTGATTTTAATAATCATTCTCTATTCAGCTCCTGGTTTGAGACTGTGATGCATTTACATTTCCTGTCATCATCATCTGAATTCTATTTAATTTTATCATCTCCTTGAAGGATCTTTCATCTTCTTGAGTATACATAGTTAATGTTATTAAATTCTGTTTTCAATTTTCTTTCATATTTTTAAATTTTAATTTTTATTGAATATTGACTTAAAATATCAAGAAAGGAAAATAAAACCTAGGATAATTTTCAGGTTAGTCACACACCAATACTTATAGTTATAAACTTTGAGAAGACTGCTTATGAGATATCATTTTAATTAGATCTAAGAGAGGAGAGAGTGAGAGAGCAAAAATTGACAAAACACATGACTCTAACAATAAGAAATGAGATTACTAAAATTTAACTTTTCTTAATACATGTGCACACACATAGTAAGTGTATATTTATGTGTTTGTGAATCCATTCCTACAGGTTATTTTTTAATAAATTATAATATAAAAGTTAGATGTGCCTTAGCAAATCATGAAAATATAATGTGCTGAAATATAAAATCCTTGGAAATCACATTCTGAATTCTATTTCACATTTGAATGTATATTTTTGTCCATCTCATATAATAGATCTTAATCTAATTTAGACCTACCTTCTCTGTAATTAACAATTTAATTTCAATTTTCAAATGAACTTCAATTTTCAAAATGAATTTCAATTTTCAATTTGTGTCCCTCCCAGTAACACCCCCATTGGATTTCATGCATTCTGTCATAAATTTTAAATCTTATTGGTCAAGCATTTGTACCCAGATTTCTCTTGGTGCAGGTTCATCCACTGGAATCTAGTCAGCCTACCTAGAGTCACTCCCTTAAAGAATGTTTCCTTTCCCTCACCCTGCCGTAATCAGTTGCCAAAAGTTCCTTTGTTAAGATTGGAGCACACATTTTTACTTTTAGTAATCACAGGAATACATTGATTTTTTTATAAATTCAATCTTCAAGTATCAAATTTTGAAATTATTTGCACATAATTCTTCTGAGCTTTATTTACTTTTGAACCCATGAATTTATTTTCCCGGTTTCCAAATATATGTATATCACATTATCCCTACTCACTAACTTACCAACTGCATTGTAAAGTAGAAACATTTGGCCAATCTGAACATTTGTCCTATTGAAGCAAATGACATTCAATATAATTTTATAACAGGATATTTATAATACAGTAAATATCCTATGAATGTAAACTCTGTTTAAAATCCTGGATTCCAACAAAGTGTTTTTAACCAATTAACTACTTTATTTACAACCCAAATAAACCTATCAATCTTTGTTTTCGTTATTATGATTTTTTATGATTGTGGATGGGAGGAAAAAGAAAAAAGATGAAAAAAATCTTCAAGGGTTTGGGAACCCAGAGGGAAATGTGATGCCACCTAACACCCTGAGTAAGGCAGTGTATAAACATTAGCAAATATGTATACTCTGGGGCTGTTTTGTAAGGAACACAGTGCCAGACAGAAGAAAACTCCCTTTGTGTGGTTGGTGAGAGGCATCAAAGACACTCCCAAAATAATACAGACTATTGCCAAAGCTCTTGGTTATCTCTCAGAACTAGAAGATAATACGCTCTTGTTGAAGACAAAACATACTCCATATGCAGAACTCTACGCAAGGGAGCAGGACAGACTTGGAAGCCTTCTACCTGAAGCTTAGCTCCCATAATGCTAGATGATAATATGCAAAACGCTAAGGTAAAAAATCAATCAATGGTCCAGGCCAATCCTAAATTCTAATAACCATAACAACTGGCAAGGCACACTACCTCTAGTGTGCCGTAGTGGTACTGTCATTGTCATCTGGGGGTGGGGAGAATCACCAGCTATTTAATTGGACTTAAAGCTTTCTAAATAGGAATAAACTCGTGGGTAGTACTGTAAAGTCATCCAAATACACATGATTGAAGGGGACACAGATACTCGAAAAAACCCTATCTGTCATAACTAGAGAAATGAAATTTCTTACCATATGCTAAATATGTATTCTTATATTTACAAACAAGCAAACAGTACAGCACTACCAAAGAAGATTAGTTTTGCAACAGATATAGGCTACAGTAGAATTCCAAACTGGTCAGACACAGGAAATATCCATCTGAGAGATGCTAAGTCCTAGGTGATACATCTATGTTGAACCTCTCCACCTAAGCCTCATAGAACAAAGTGGAATGAGGAGTCGAGATAAGACTAAAGCATCCCTCAGTGCTCACCAGTGAAGCTTTCTTAAACAACATAGTGCTATACACACAGAAGGCCACAGTTGGCCAAGTTTTAAAGAATAATTGACTGCAGAGTGTGTATCCTTAGATAGGACTCCAATATTGTAACTCGCCCACTCATACCTCAAGGATCATTGTGGAAGAGGGGATGGAAAGACTGTAAGAGCCAAGGATGGTTAATGAACACAGGGAAGCAGAGGCTTTCAGGTCACTGGAAACTTGCATGTGTGAACTTGTGGCAATGGTGGTACAAAGCAAAGCACCCACATCAACTCAAATTAGAAAGGACCCAGAGTGGAGTAATAGAAATCGGTGAGCTGGACCCAGACTAAGAACTACTGGGAATTAATTACTACTGGGAGAAGGGGAATATGGCTTACTTACCATCTCTAGATAGCCTGACAGGTCTCCAGTGAATAAATTTGCATTAAAGGACATCTGGACCCAAATGCTTGACTCTAAAGGACTTAACATGTAAGGTGGAATACATAAGGAATACATAATCAAATCTAAATTTGATTAAGAACTTTTATATGAAATGTATAAAACTCAATGAAAAAAACATATACTATGAAGTCACAACATTTTTTTCTCTAAATTCTTGAAAGCACTGAGGTATTCACATGGCTTTTTTGCTCATTGTTATTCTACAGTGCCTCCCAAAATGAGCTATGAAATCTTTACCTCTGAATATGGAACATAATACTCTTAAAGCAATTGTACTAAACCTTCATGTTGTGATAATTTGCATGTTTTACCAATGCACTTAAGTTAACATGTTTCATTCAACGTGAAATCTGAGAGATAACTTTCTTTAACTGTTGTGACTCTTATTATCATGTTGTTTCCAGGAATATAATTACCCTAAATACCGGTGAAACTTGTAAAAATTCAGTCATCCTATTTCAAAATTTGCACTTCTTATAACTACTTTTGATATTTTCTAAGAATTTAGCATTTATTCAAGAATGCATTTAGTATTTATACAAGCAGTATGGAACTCAAGAATCCATAGATTTTTTTAAAATTTCATCTATATAGCTGCTATTTCTCCTGAAATACAATTTCCAAACTTTTATTCTGTAGGATTCATATTTGAATTTTAATCTTATGATATTAGAATTTATAAAATTCAATTTCTGATACTGTATCATTTAACATTTATTTTTCAAACAATATTTTATTTTTAATTTATGTGTAGGAGTGTATGCATGAACATAAGTTCAGTCATATCATGTAATGACAGCAGAGATCAGAAGTGGAAGCCAGATTCCCTGGAACTGGAGTCACAGTTGTGGGTGCTAGGACTGAACCTAGGTCCCCAGCAATAACAGCCAATGCTTTTATCCAATTCTGAACCATCTCTCCAGACCTCATGTAGTGTTTGTGCATTTTGCTTTTCCACAACATTGAGCAGAAATGAGTACACCACAGGGGTTTCACAGTTCTTCGCTCTTTAAACAGAACTTTAATGCTTGGCTTGACATTTAGTATCATATAAATAAAAAAGTGCTGATTGTGGTTCAGAAATGTGAAAGACCTCCTGCTCTTTGGTCATGGATTTTACTTAAATTCTTCACAATACCAGCATGTCTATCATACCAGAATTTATGGTAGATATTGCTCATACTTATAAGGGATTTTTCAAAAGCATTTCATTCATATAATATTTCACATGCATGTTGGTTCTTTAATAGTTTACCCAGACTGCAAATTATTTCTACAGTATAATTAAAAACAGTATCTATGTTCTTCAAACTTAATAAATAATATATTAAAATTCTATAGTTCCTTGAAATTTTAAATCATGTCAGTATATAAAACATTATTTTAAATATGGTGTCTAGATATATAATAAAATATATTACCAAATTCCCACAAAACTAATTCTATCCATGATGTCAAATTTGAGTTCATGGTTATAGTCAAGGCTAAATTCTTCATACAAAATAGTATTACTACAGACAGAATTCTTCTTAGGGATGGATAGCATAGTTATATTCAATTCAAACTCCTGTTCTGTGACTTACTATTGATGAATAAAAGAATGAGCAAAGAAAGTATGAGGCCGTGAAACATGTAAAGTGATAGTTCTTTCTCTGAATGTCTGAGTTTACAAAACATGCTTGTTTAATTCATATCACAATTCTCTCTCTCTCATATATATATATGTATATATATATATATATATATCCTCTCCCTCCACTCTTCACAAGTTACATTAAAGTTTACTGTATTATGAGTTAGCTTCAAAATCCTAATCTTCTTATATCATATTCACAAGAAATGGATTACAGGTGTGAACCAGACTTGGTTTTATGACATTTTCTTCATTTTCTGTTTTAAATCCAACTGTTACCAACTTTGTACAATTAAAAGTAAAAATTTGTGACTAGCTTCCTTATGTAGTAGATGGTGATTAACACGGTGATACAGACCTACCCGATGTGCATAGAATATTTTAGAAGGCTCAGCCCTGAACTGGACAACTTTATCTAATTTCTGCCTCTCAAAGCTCAAGGACTTTGCAGAAGAACGGATAGAAAGAGTGTAAGAATCAGAAAGCATAGTTTTCCAGATGACTGGTCAGCTGCTCAGAGAAACTCACAGAAAGTCTCACACAAATTAAAAATTGACCAAAGCATTACTTGAAAGTGGGAGACAGGTAGAGAAACCACAACCATATCCGAGGAACTATCAGCAACAGATGGCTACTGGGAGCAAGTGTCAGTGTAAAGCTGAGATAACCAGTAGTTTAACCAGGGACTAGTGGATGGTCCCACACCGAAGGACATTTGGGGACATAAGTTTCTCTCTCTCTCTCTCTCTCTCCCTCTCTCTCTCTCTCTCTCTCTCTTTCTCTCTCTCTATATATATATTATATATATATATATATATATATTTCACAAAAATATTGTGAAATTAATTTATAAAAGTTGTCAACATCTCCCAAAACACTCATAATTCAGATACACAAGTGCAATCAATTATTTGTATATATAATCAATCATTAAAATATGGCATAGAAACTTAAATAGAGTTCACTATAAATACTGATCACTTGGATATCCATTCTCATTAGAAGAAAGTCAAAATTCTTCATAGAGAAAGGAACATTAAATAGGATAATGGAAAATATGTCTCCAGCTTGTTCAGGGGGAATAGATATTCCATCTATCCCAAATATCATATATAGTGGAGCAAGTAGCACAGCTTCCTGCCTTCCTGAAGAATCATATGGGGTGTCTAAAGACAGATGTGTTGTTAAGAATGGGAGAGCAGTGCCCCTTCTTCACTATTCCTATTTTTCCAAACTTGAAACTCAATTAACAGTAACTGTTGGAGAAAAACTAGAGGAGGATAAATTTGTGGTCATTTCTCCATATTGAAATTGTTTCTGCCAATAGGATAGTTGTACTTGGGCCAGATCTTTCTTGTATAAACAGACCTCTCTGAAGAGAGGAGACGTACTACATTAACGAGAAGATGATCAAACAAAAGAGATCATAGGAGGCCTGTCACATGATCAATGCTTTCTTCAACCCATTCTGTAGGAGGAAGACATGCTTAAGATAAATGGAAAGGGATTCATTTTCATGTTTGAAATTTCAGGAGTAATGAAGTACGCAGACCCTTCACATCCTCCAGTTCTCAGTCAGGTAGGTAATGCAAATCCATCCCATCAAAGATATTATGATATGTGTAGGGTCAGTTTATGGATATTATTTGACTTGATATGTTATTGAAATTTATTTTCTCAAAAGAAAGTACCGACGAACTTCTTCAGGAAATTAAAATACATCAAAATATTAAATTTAGAAGCACTGCTGAAATTTAATACTGAAGGAAACTTTAAGCTTTGCCAATAATCTAAAATACTTGGTTATTTTCTTTGTGCGCTATTATTCACCTAACATTATTCTTTCCCTATAAGGTTTCTGCTGTCTTCTGTGAATTAAAAATTTTATTGGCGACATTTAAGTATCTTACAATCTGTTTATTTAGAAGTATGCTTATTTTGTATCTTCAATTAGGATGATTTGAAGCATATGAAAAATGAATCAGAAATAAGCTCCTAAGATGTGGACATTTTAAATATGCGTTGAGCACAGCGTAAAATTGATTCTAAAGGAATGAAACAGAATAGACCTTAAATTGAATATGATTATACTGAACTTTGTCAGCTGCTTTTTAAAACACCCACCCATCAGCAGGAATCATATCGGGTATTTTGGAATTGTCTGTGATCAGTTCTTGTATCCAAATGATTAAAGAAAGGTTATGTTTTAGATGTGTTATTAACCCTGTATCATGCAGGGATAATTAGCTGTTTTGAAAGTAATAATAAGTTCTAAACTCCTCTTAAGAATTTGTCTTCTCTAATGGATAAAGCAAAAATTGATAAACTGAAGTAAATGCTATTTTCTATTTCTCACATTCTGTTAAGCATTTTAGGATATCTGAACTCTTTATTATTTTTGTTTTATCTTCAAACTGACATCCATTTGAGATACTTTATGAGATGGAAAAAGTTCTTTCTGCTCTCCATCCATGCTTTCTTTTGTTGTTTCTGTTTGTTTTGAATTCTTTGCAATAGTGTTTCCCTCCAATTCCAGCTGGTGTGGAACCCCCTACATAGACTAGGCTGACCTTGATAACACAGAGGTCTCCTTGCCTCTGGCTCCAGAGTTCTGGGATTAATGGCATGTAACACCATACCTGGATTTTCATCCACACTTTTCAATTCCTTCCATATCTTAAGTTGTTTTATTTTTAAATTATGTTTAATCACACTCTATTAGTCATGGTTCTTTAAAGAAATAGCATCTGTAGAATGAATATATATGTATTTAAATGCATATATCTATTTTTAAAGTACGTATTAAAAATATATTTTAAATACATGCATATTTTTAAAATATATACATATATAATATATATAGTCCAAGTAGTCCAACAATGTCTGAATCACACTTGAGAGGTTGAGAATCTGGTAGTTGCTCTGTCCGCAAGGCTGGATGTCCTCAACAGTCCCTGATAGAATCTAGAATATCCGCTAGTCTTCAGTATGTGCCAGAATCTGAAGAAGCTGGTCACAGCAGCAAGATGAACTCACCAGCGAGAGAGAAGGCCAGCGGCAAAAAAAGGGCCAAGTACATCTTGCCATGACCTTTTATGTGGGCTGCCAGCCAAGGTAATGCCCACATTTAGCGTTCCTACAGCTTCAATGATCGGTAGAGTCATAAGTAATTAAACAAATAATAACATTGTGTACCAAAGCCAAAACAAAATGTATATATTAGAAGAAAAGTTTTAAAGGTATTTTATACACACATATATAGGTATATATAGTTTCATGTGAATAACATATTTAAATTTGGCAAGATATATGGAAAATAAGATTTTAATAAAATGTAAAATTAAAAAAAAACTTCTATGTAATCTCTTGTTTTAAAATATTTATTTGCTTGTATGAAATTACAATTCATTAAATTTAGGTGAATTAATAGGTTAAAATAAATGTAACTTTAATTCAAAACTCAGATTGTTGACAAAGCATGCTCCATATTTATAAAGAAAGACATTGCTTTTATTTTTTTAAGTTTTAATCGTTTTTATTTATTTTTAAGTTTTTGGAATTTCATTCTATGTAATTTTGATGGCATTTAGACTGTTCTCTGCAAACTCTCACTGCTGTTTACCAAGTTTAATAAACTCATATATATATATATATATATGGGCTTATAATGGATTATTTGTACCCCAATGTCCTTCAGTGTGGATCCATTCACTGGGCCCACCAGAAGTCCCAGTTTATAAATGTTTTTCATCAACTTTTGGCTTCTGAGAGGGGGAAACATTTATTTTTATTGTTTTTCCTCAGTTTTTGTTGAGTTTTTATGAATTTCATACAAAATATTGTAATCATGTTTAGATCATCCCCTTTCTTCACCTCTGGTCAGCAATCATATCAGGCTTTCCCCTATGACCTGTGATCCATTTAACCACAGGTTTCTTGGTTTGAAATTAGTGTCAGATATCAACTCCATCTTGTGAATCAGACCTTGAGTACAATCAGAAAGTGGTGGTTACTGCAAAGTTTGGGATTTCAGTTTGGTTCAGAGTAGACCCAGCAGAAACAATGAGAGACTGACGCTTGGGAATTAATAGGTCATTTATAGAAGGCACTGGGCTAGCCTATCAGCTCAGGAATGAATAAGCTAGCAACTCCTAGGCTGCCCAGTAAACTTTTCTTGAGGAGGTGATGCAAGTGATATATATATATATATATATATATATATATATATATATATATATATGATTAATCTTCAGAGGATATAATTAATTAGCACATAGTATCAGGAAGCTTATCTGGCTAGGAAGCTTATCTTGTCTGGAAGCTGCAGTCAGTTTCTTTTCATAGATGCTTGTGAATTCTGGAAGTTTGGCTGGATTCACCAAGGTGTCTGTCAGTCCTGAGTCCTGGAACCGCTGGGAAGTTTCCTTTCAGTCACATATTACAGTTACTTCCATCAAATTATGCCACTATTGTACCAGTGGGCATATCATGTCAGGCCAGTTGTTGTAGCTCACAGCATTCACAAGGATGAGTGCTTCTTTTCTCTGTAGGTAGTTTGCATAGTAGCTTCCAGCACTATGAAATCTAGCCAGTAAAAATGAAGCTTTGAGATGTCAGTACCAGCTTGATTTCTTTTTGTTTGTTCTATAATACATGTATGTAGTGTTTTCAGCAATAGTGTCTTACCATTATGTTGTAGTGGGTAACCAAAAGCAGGAGCATTGGCCAGTAATGATTGTGGGTCTACAAAACAGGACATTGCCTTTTCCTCATTTTATGTTAGCACTTAGAAAAGTCACAAAATGCATTTGGATCACATTGATTGCTCTTTCCCCAGTTCCTCCCAGATCCAATCCCGCTCCCAACCTACCCAAACTTGTATGTGCCCTCTTCTATTTAAAATTCATTTTTACCTTTTATACATTTCATATGGCAATTCTTAATCAAATTTATGCCTCTTCCTCCATCTATGCCTCCCCCAACCCCCACTAAACATATAGTCCAATTTGTGCTGTTCTCATGTACGTCTAGGTATGTGGTATTCCACTGGAGCAGAATTTCTATACCAGGAGCCACACTCTAAAAAAAAAAAAAAAATGACTCTCTCACTCCCAGGAAGTATGAACTGTCAACTGCTCCTGCCTATCTACCACTAGGACACTGTACCTATCTATCAGTCCATGCTTTGGATTCGTTTGGGCTTGAGCTTGTACAGGTGTTGTGCATGCTATCACAGTGCTGTGAGTTCATGAGCCTAACTACCCGGTTTTTTTTTTAGCTTTTAAAAGAATATCTGAGAGATATGAAGACAGTATCAAAAATATCCGTTCCTATCATCCAAGTTTCTAATAAATATATTGAGATGGGCTTCATCTGTGCTCCCATTCTCGGGATCCAGCCCATCTGTTACATGCTTTCAAATCATGCTCAATGCCAGGGTATAAGCAGTCTGTCATCTCGTAGCTATCTACCTTTACGTTCATTAGTGCAGGAAGCATCATTGTTGAGAACTGGGTCTCACTCATTTCTCCTTTTAGACCTATTCTGACATCATTACTAGAAATGTCAGTGGGCATTGACACCATTTAAATCATGACAGTCATTGCCCATTACCAACAGTGTTTTATACTGGAAACAAAAGATTCCTGGCAACTGTTTAGCACCAAGACATTAGAAAGCAAGAGAACAATACCATATTTATACAGATAAACTTTGTTTTAGTGGTTTACGCTTTTGTAATATAATATAGCAAATAACATGGAGGTCTCAAGGAGTCTCCAGGACCTCTATAATATTTATCTATCTCTGTGTGTTTTTCTGGGATGGCATGAATTACACACATACATCTGAGAAATACAATTCTTTGTTGAATTATATAAGTACAGACACTGGCAGTCAAGATTTTCTTATTTATTAGAATTCCTGGCCTGAATAGATATTATTTTTAATTTTTAAGAAATATATTTATGTATTATTACTGTATATATTACACATGTATATGCCACAGTGAACATATAGAGGGCAAAGGACAACTTTATGGAGTTGGTTATCTCCATCTACCTTTCAATGAAATATGGGCATCAATTTCAGGCCACTAGTTTTGTTCAGGAAGCTCCTTTACCTGCTGAGCCAAGTTGATACCCCCAATGATTATTTTTAAGCTAATCCACCAGCATTCTCTCTGAAAATTGATTGATAAAGCTGTGTGTGTGTGTGTGTGTGTGTGTGTGTGTGTGAGAGAGAGAGAGAGAGAGAGAGAGAATTGATTTCTGATAGTTCTCATAAGTTGGTGTGGTGGCGCACACCTTTAATCCTAGCTTCTGCATGGTGGAGGCAGGTGAAGCTCTGTGAAATTGTACCCACTGTCGTCTACATGGTGAATTTCAGGCAGGTTTCTAGCTACAGGGAGTCTCTCTCTCTCTCTCTCTCTCTCTCTCTCATCTCTCTCTTTCAAATAAGATTTTCCACATAAAATCTGATAATTAAAAATTCCCATATATAAATATTATTTTTATATAATCTTCAACATTTATATTTTTTCATAGTCACTGAAGATCACTCTCTATTTTATGTGTAAGTCCATCATCCTGCCAAGATCTGTTAGGATCCCCAGGTCTGCTCCATGTTTACAGTAAACTCAGTTGTGATCCCAAAATCTCCTGTCTATGGGAATGAAAGACATTCTTCTGAAGATGCCGTGATTATTTACATTTTAGCACTGCAGTTTCTGTTGTTCACTGTAAGCTCTTAGAAATACCATACAATTAACAGCTGCACATTTTATCACATTGTTTTATTACCACACGTGTGGAGTTTTAGTCACAGAATCTGAAAGGACTTTGGTACATTAGATAGCTAATTTTTCTTAGTATAAAATATTAATTTGCTAATTTCTATCAATAATTCCAACTACATAAGTTTAAAGCAGTTATGAAAACATGTTTTTGAGAAAGAATCTCGTGTATCCTAGACTAATTTCAAACTTACTGTGCAGCTGAGGATGACTTCACACTCCTAAACCTGCTTCTACCTCCTAAGTAGTGGGATTACAAGTGTTCACTCCCATATCCAGGATTTTGCAATTATGATACTCAATCCTGGGTTTTGTGTATTCTAGGCAAGCTTTAAGTTGCATTCTTAAATTAACATATTGCAGAACATAGCATGTTACAAAACAGGAACCAGAGCTAGTCTAGTCAGGTATTGTCTGTCGTTCACTGTCGTGTAAGAATCCATGGCGACAAAAACATATCCATTTGGAAATTCATAAAAAAGAAATTTCAGACACGTTATCAATTATTTGAGAACTAATGTTTTTAATCATACCTGGTCAGTCTGGAGCAGTCATTCAGTATTTACTGTCTATATCATTGACTCTGTAGCCAAATAGAAAATTTCTAGAAAAAATTGGAACTGAAAAGATAATTCAGCAAATAAAATCATGTACTGTTTTAATACAGGTCTCAAATCATTTTCCAACATCCATATCTGGCATGCCAGGACCACCTATGACTCCAGCTCAAGATCATCTAGCACCTACCTCCTCTGGCCTCCATGGAGCTCAGCAGTCATGTGCAGAGATCTACACACAGAGACACATTGTACAAACACGCAATTTTAAAAAATCCACTTTACAGAAAGAAAATTAATAGAGAAAATGAAAATGGGGATCCAAGAAGGGTTACAAGAAACAAAAAACAAAGCAAATCTCAAAGTGATCTACAGAGCACAGAAAGAAATGATTTGCTCTATTAGACATACTTGAAGAACTGTTAAATATCTTCTTATAAAACCAAGGTATAACCCATTTCTTGGGCTGGAGAGATGGCTCAGCGATTAAGAGCACTGGCTGCTCTTGCAGAAGATCCAAATTGAGTTCCCAGCATCCACAAAAAAACATAAACAAATAAATAGATAATAAATATTATATTTTTAAATAAAAATATTTCTTGATTTGTTACCTTTAGGGATAATTTTTAAAGAATGTTTTTTACTCTCTTTTTTATTGCTTATATATAAAATCGTACTACCCCAAAGAATATTTTACTTAACTATAATGATAGTAACTAAGAGATGATGGAACTGTTTGCATATATATTTTTAGTATTTCTGATATAAATACATATCTTTTTTATTCTTTCAGTTTAGAATGGAAATTGAGACACTTATTGCTTTATTGATTATCTAAATGATTAATGAGAAGTCAGTGCATGGAGCTTATAACTATATACAGCCAAACTGAACTCTAGGTATCTCATTCCTCAATTCATCCAGTTCCTGATGAATTGCTACTGTGATTGGGACCCCTCAAGAACAAAAAAAGAAAGAATGAAACATAGTCCAAGCTAGAAAGGTAGTACTCATTATTCCCAATCCTCACCTTGTAGCAGGGAAACCTAATGAGAAAAAATAAGTACTGCCATTCATAGGAGATAAAGAGGAAATGGCAAGAGATCTCTAAACTAAGATTTAAATTGCTTTATACTCTGTCTTTAGGACACTAAGCCACACAGTCAAGGGCTAGCAGTAATAATGCTTCTTCCTGGTAAAGTCTTGGTGTTCATCCCTCTGTTCAAAATTCCTACTGCAGTACATCATCACCTGCTCTGAGATTCACTGGAAACTGAGCCCATTCTATTACCTGACACATATGCTTCCTCAGGATAAGAGACAATGAAATACAGCTATGTGACTGTTTTTAATTAGAATAATGCTTACATTCCACACAGTAATGACAATGTACTTACTGGCAAATAGAAGAAATCATGAATCGAATAGGTTTGTGTTGAAGACAGCTATAAAAAGGAATTCTGAAAATGTTTGAGAAATAATAATGCCATTAATGTAAATACATGAGTTTGGACAAAATTTATTGATTGTCTTATTAATTTGAAAGTAGGAAAATCAATTTGTTTGGGGGTTTTATATTTGGCAAAGCAACCCTTCCTAGCATTCTGGGCAAGTTTCCATAATGGACACTCTAAGAGCCCAAAGGATTACAGACATCTCTGATCAAATCCTAGAGTATTTGAAAAATAAAACCCTAAGTAGCTAATTGATTACTTTGAAGAATATATAAATTCATCATTGCTGTATTTTAGAGATATTTAAAATACAAGAATGCAGGCAATGACATCATGAGATTTTAAAGAAATGTTTGAAGATGTACAGTTAAACCTGAAAATTGAACTTGTTTAAAGTGTTGATTCTGTCATCATACTCAGGTTGCCATATCCCTCGTCCTGGAAAACATATTTTTCTTGATATTTTACCTTTAGGAATGATTTATAGAGTGTAGTTTATTCTCTTTTATATTGCTTATATAGAGAAATGAAATGTGAGAACTAGGTCGGACAAAAATTTCATATTTTTACCTTATAGGACTATATTATATTCCTTTCTCAACTGATGACTGTGCCATTATCATTTATTGTAGTCAACTTCAAATATTCACAGATAATGGTTTTGATTTCCTAGAATTCTTTTCAGAAGTAATAGATGTCTGTATACTTTTGAATTTTGTAGACAGTTTTTATAGAGAAGTTTTTATATAATCCTCTCAGTAAACTTTCTGCATAAGAAAGTATTTATTTATTCTTCATAAGAAATCATCACTAAGTGAATATTGAGATGGGGTCTTTAAAGGAAATGGCTGAACTAGACAGTCGGCCAGCACACATAAATGAAGTCCTCTGCTACATCAAATATCTATAGAACAATCAAGAGTTTTAAAATGTTGTGGAATATACATCGAGAATGGAAATATCCTGGAACATAAAATAAACTTCAGGAAATTTAAGATAACTGAAATTATACAGAGTAGCTTCTGATCACTATTTAGCAAAACAAGGACTTAATAAACTAGATACTGTCACAATTCCAAAAACATACAGAAATTATTTATTGTATTTATTTAATCATTTGAATGCATGAGTCAAAGATAAACGTGAATGTATGATGAAATATACAGAATTGAGTAGTCTGGATACCATGGCTCTTTGAGATACAATGAAGACACTACAAAGAGGATCTTTGTAGCTTTAAATATTTGCACACTTAAAGAAAGAAAACACTCAAATGAATCTTCGGAGTTCTCACCTCAAATTTATATAGAACATAAGTCCATAAAAGAGAGGGATGTTATCGCATGTTTTTCTGTTTCTATAATATTTTTGAAGTAATTAAAATGATAAATGAATCAACACAATAAAACTATTTTCCTCAAAGTATCAAGTGCTGATAAAATTATTAATTTAAGAATCCAAAAGAAAGAGAAAAGATCAGCACCTGAGAGAGAACACATAACATTTGTCTTTCTGGGGCTGTGTGACCTCATTCAATATATTTTCTACCCCTTTCAATTTTTTCCTTCAATTTTAATGATTTAATTTTTTTCAGTTGAATGTGCTACATTTTCATTATCCACTCACCAGTGGATGGACATCTAGGTTGATTCCACTGCATAGCTATTCCACTGCCATGCTATGGATGGCAGTCATCTCTATGGTAGGACATGGAGTCCTTTGGGTATATGCCCAGGTGGTGTAGCTAGGTCATATGGAAGTTCTGTTTTAGCTTTCTGAACACTCTCCACACTGACTGCCAAAGTGACTACACCAGTATACACTTCCACCAAGTGAGTTAAAGTTTTCATTTTCTCCACATCTTTGCCAATATTTGTTATTTACTTCAAGAGCAGGGAACATCATATAAGAGGAGAAGGAAAGAATGTTAGCACAAATAATAGGAAGAAGTACTGTGAAACCAGCATCCGCATGTGATATGGCTGTAATAATCGTGCAGTGGTTAAGGACACAGCCATGGTGTAACTCCAGAATATATTTCAGTCAACATATATTTTCCCATGAATAGTTTCAACACTGATAATCATCAGCAGGGTTATATTACTGTTGATTGCATATTTTTTAAATTTTCTTTTTACTATTAAATAAAGATCTAAGTGGTTTTAATATTTAAAATGACGTTTAAATGGAAAACACGAAAGAGAAAATCAAATTCCACAACACTAGGTATATGCATTACTTATTGCAACTACAATAAGCCTCTACAAATTATATTATTTCATGATTTAAAATCATGTGTGGGACTGTGCTCAGACTAGAGATTTTGAGAAAAATCACTCCCTGTCATTTCCAACATTTTATAAAGCTGCTTGTATTTTGGGGCTGCAGGGGTTGGGGAGGGATTCTAGTTATTATAACAATCCAAACTTCTGTTTGTATACATTCTCATCTGAGTCTGAACCTCTTAGTTCTGTCTTGTAGGGATCCTGTGTCTACATGGTGTGCATAAGGATAGCACATTGTAGCATTTTCAGATCAGTGTACCTAAGTGTTTCCATGAAGTCTTTTCTGCCACATAAAGTAACATAGATAAGAGGCTGGATAATAATCTAGACATATTTGATAAGTGTTATTCTACTACACATGGATCAGTCCATACTACACAAAATTCCAGAAAACCTAAATACTATGTCAACAATATAAAATGTAACCCTTAAATATACAGACACAAAATACTACCTGAATTTATAATATGATCAATTCCATTTAGGAATTATTTATTTTAGATGATATCAGTGTTAAATAGGAGGAAACCAAACATAAAACAAAAATGATGGTTGTGATTAAACAATATCCAATGAAATGGTATGTTGACTAGGACTTTACATATATCAGCTAATTTCTGAGAATTTTCATATTAAGAATTTTCTGTTGCTGCTTTTTGAGAAAATAAAGTATGAGTGAGTGTGTATAAACCAGGATAGATAATCATATATGAACTATACTAATGCTTTTGCATAACAGTAATAGGTAACATAGGATAAATACTCATTTCAAATGCAATATGTTTAATAATTGAATAATGAAGCATTCCAAACCTGAATGATAAATGGGCTATTTGCAGCCATTAAAATTCAACCTTAATAAATGATTCATAATTTAAATCGTAATTACTAAATTTCACTTCCCCCATGTAAAATAAACCCTGGCTTTCTTAAAATGATAAATTGTTCTACAATAGTCTCCTGCATCAAATTTTCGAAAAAAAGCTATGATTGTCAACTCTCTTCTGGTCATGTGGCTAAAAATTAATGATTTATGGTTTTCCTGCTCATTTCATTTATAATTTATGATGTATACCTATGAAACAAAAGTAAATCTCTGTTGTGCCAACTGTAGTGGTGTGCAAGGTATTTTCCATGACCAGAGGGCTGTTCTACGTGAATTGCGTCTCTTTGTAAGGGTTATGCACTGCCAATCACTTGCCATTCACTCTAGCACTTTAACCTCTGCTAAAATACTGCAAAATCTTCAGCGAGGTTTACTCTCTCATGAGCTTCTCTTGTCAACTCTTTGTTTTTAAGTTAGAGAATTTCCAGGAGAAAACTATATTGTGAAATACATTTAAAAAATCAAACAATAACTGTAATGAATAATTTTGTCAATTTTACTAGGGTCAATGGTGGTAAGATATCTCTCCTTATTTTACAATACTAATGTCATTCAGAGAGTTATACAAAAATATTTAATGACAAAACACTGAAATACAAATAAGAAATTTAAGTAATTTACAAGAATTTATCTATAAATGTAACTAAGAAATGCACAAATTATTCGCCTTGATCTAACTTTTCTCCCACCCACCTCTTTTACGATAGTGATAAAATGAGTTATGAAATATTTCTTTACTGTATCTCTCTCTAGACTTCAGACAACAAACTATACTTAAAGATTTCTAGAAATTATGAAAGTATTAAAAACATCGTTCTTGGGCAGGAGAATTGTCTTACCAGAAATGAAAGTGAGTCTCATATTGAGATGCAGAACAAGGAATATGTCAGTTATCAAGGCTATTTTCAAGTTACATTATAGAAAATCTAGTCTATTTGCTTGATCTAGTTACCAAAATAGCAGACATCAGATTATTCAACAATTAGAGGAAATTTTAAAATCAGACAAGAGTATTAGTGGCATACTATACTTAGCTGATTCATGTAAAAGAATGTCAACTGACAGAAAAACTGAAAACCTCTGTGGTGTAGAAAATCATAATATCCCAAAGAATACTTCAGTTAACTATAATTGTAGTGACTAAGTGCTGATGGCAGTAATGTTCTACATGTATATTTTTAGTATTTCTGAAATAAATATGTATCTTTTAATTCTTTTAGTTTAGAATGGAAATTTAAGCATTTATTACTTTATTGATAGTCCTAAGTGATTAGTAAGAAGTTTCTCTATGGAACTTATAAGCATATTCTACTAACCTGAACTTTAGGTACCTTATTCCTGGTGGTGTTTAGGAATTGCTGTGGTGGCAGAGACTCCCCCCCAACCCCCGCAGAACAAAAGAAGAAAGACTGCAGCACAGTCCAGGCCTGAGGATAGTACACATTATTCCGTATCATGACCTTATAGCAGGGGACAGCCAATGAGAAAAGAGAATGTGTTCCCATTCACAGAAGATAAGGAGGTATACTGTAAAGAGGAAATGAAGTGAGATGTGTGAACTAAGTTTTAAATTGCTTTATACTCTGTCTTTGGGATATTAAGCTGCACGGTCAGGGGCTAGCAGTAATAATACTGTTTCCTGGCAAAACCTTGGTGCTCACCTCTCTGTTCAAAATACCTACTGCAGTACATCGTCACCTGCCCTGAGAGTCACTGAAAACAGCCCATGCTATTGTCCGACACACATGCTTCCTCAGACAAAGGAACAATGAAATACAGCTATGTGACTGTTTTTAATTAGAACAATGCTTACTTTCCTTACAGTAATGACAATGTACTGGCAATTATGAAAATAGGAGAAATAATGAATCTAGTAGGTTTGTGTTGAGGACAGATATAAAACGGAATTGTGGAAATGTTTGAGAGATGTAATGCTAAATACATGAGCTTGAACAAAATTAATTGATTGTCTTATTAATTTGTAAGTAAGTGTGGGTGTTCATCTCCGTGGGGGGCATCATGCAACAGCCATCCCGGAGAACAGAGGGCTGATGAACAGCTCCTCAGGTGGCTCAGTGTGATGGGAAAGAACTCCCCTGAGACTGTGTCAGTGGACAGCTTATTATTGAAACTAAGGCAGGGGTTTATATAGGGAGGCCTGACTGTCCATTACTGAAGGCAGGAAAGTTCAAAATGGGGTCTTTAGGTAAATGTGGGAAGGTTGTAGGGCTGACATGGAAATAAGGAATGAGGATGAAACCCAAAAACCTGGCTTTGGTCTGCTGTGATCTTTGTGGGGGGAAAGGAAGATCAAGCAACTGCTGAGGAACGAGGATGTTGAACCTGCAGGAGGTTCCTAAGGCCTAGGTCATAGCTTCAAGCAGATCAGGCCAGAATCTTACAGTCCCCTCGGGCTATCCAGGATCACATTGCTTGCTCAATGCCTTTTACAATAGACCAGGCCCCACGAATAAGAAAATATTTTGTTCTTTGGTTTTATATTTGACAAAGCAACCATTCCTAGCATTCTGGGCAAGTTTCCATAATGGCTCTGTAAGAGCCCAAAGGATTATAGACATATCTGATCCAAAATATATTCACATACTAGAGTATTTGAAAAATAAAACCCTAAGTAGTTAATTGATTACTTTGAAGAATATATAAATTCATCATTGTTCTAGTTCAGAGATATTTAAAATAAAGAATGCAGTCAATGACATCACATGATTTTTAAAAAATGTATGAAGATGTACAGTTAAACCTAAACATTGAACTTGTTTATTTTAATGTGTTGATTCGCAGGTTGCCATATCCCCTCGCTTTGGAAAACATATATTTTAATGTTTTGTCACAACTACCCCAATTGTGATTTTATACCTGAATAAAAGTTTTTGAAACTTTTTGGCAGTTGAAACTTTTATTCCAAATATGATCTTAAGAGTTAAAAACAAGTAAATAAACCTTTATTTATTGGTAAAGAAAAGAGAAATGTATTCCACAGAAAGTACTCAATGCGATATACTATAAGAGCCTTGCAGAAAGAGGGTTTTGCTTTTCAGGTCTCAGAATCTTCTTAGAGCATCTTGATTTTTAATAAAAAGTGACAGTTGGTGCTAAGAGCTTCAGACTCTCAGTTATATTCGCCATGCTCCTTCTTTATTCTGTGAAGATCTGAAACACAATTGAGAATGTATTTTCCATGAACATAATAAATGCTGAACAGAAATAAGAAAGCTTTACAACAAAAGCAGAATAATTTCTTGAATATATAGTTTAGAGCAATGCCAGGGCATTCTGACACAAATGTTAACCTCTTTCTTGTTTCAGATGACATTTTAGCTAAATATTAATGGCAGCATCATTAAGATCTGAATTCTTACATAAGTAGATTACTCATTTATTTATTTCTGCTACTCAAGGCTGCTGTTCTGGGCTAAATTTGCATAGCATTTTAAAAATTCAATACATGGCATATAGTTTTATGCACGCATAAAAAAACAAACACTTTTAAAATTATAGGAATTATAAGCAGCAAAAATAGAGCAGGCCTAATATTGATAACATACAGATCAATATGACCATACAATTGCTTAAGATACCGTCATATTAAAGTACAAGGTAGATAAAAGAAGGCAGAAGCATCAGGTAAACACAAATACCATATCCGTAGTTCTTTACTGCTCTTGAGGTCATTTTTCTTACTGGGTACTCTGTAGATCTGTAGATCCTTTCCTGTCTTTTTTTGTTAATTAAGTAACCATATTTTTAATACTATGTTTATACAAAGGCTATCTTGACTTGCTAGGTTTTTCAATGAGTGTAATAGACTTACTCTAAATTACCTCTTTATAGAAAATATATAAGTACTATGATTTCCATCATTATAGTGTCAAAGTATCTATAAATATCAGGGGATGAGAAATATTCCCTTCTAAATTGAGGGCTTATGGTTCTCCTTCAACTGGAAGATAGGCACCTATAATTATTGTTTAACTAAACAAATTGGGAAGACATGTTTGACATCAGGTTAGGTTGAATTCCATATATCTGAATCTTATATTAAACGATTTGACTTAATTTTCTATGAAGATTACTATTGGAATTGATAGATTGTACTAAACAGATAAAAATTCTGGCCCAATAATACCAATAGAAATTTTAACACTCTCATACTTGAAACTGAATTTGAAGTATGCATCTAGGACAAAAAAAGAAATTCATAGGTTCTAAAAGATGGACTATCACACAGAAGATGAAGAAACTCCCATTTAGAAGACACCATTTTCTTCATCACATGAATAAAGAGTGTCTTTTGGAACAAGCCTCAGTGACATTTATAGCCATTTCTTATACGTTCTCATAAGGATCAAGATTTCCCGAATTTCTCCATTGACTCTTTATGATGACCATTCCTGTTTCTGAAATGCCACATTAGTAATCTGGTTCTATCTTTTAAATATCAAGCAGCTAAATGTCATGATTTATGCTGTATACTCCAAAATTTCATTTTGCATCATTAGTATATAGTTGTTACACAGAACCATGTGAAATACATTTCCACGGGCACTTGTTCCAATTCAGGGGTGATTCAGGATGTTGAGTGATCGTAAATATATTCTTTCACCCCATTCTGTTGGCAGTTTTCCATAAAAAATTTGATTGGCACATGTCAGTATATAATCTTATGCTTCATTCCATGAATGTTTAAAAAACCTGTGAAAATAGCAATAAAAGCTGATATTATTTCTGGAAACTTTGGGATTAATGTAACGTGTTATTATTATAAGGGCTTTGTTTGCTTAATACAGAATAAAAATGAAATGAATCTAGTTGAGAAAGTTAAGATGGAATTGTGTGTGTGATTGTGTGTGTGTGTGTGTGTGTGTGTAGGGGAGAGAGAGAGAGAGATCAGCTGCTTAGTTTCTCATATATATTCATACCATATTACAAGGAAACTTTTAGTTAACTGAATTTATCTTCTTAAACTGTCATCTTTCAGTTGTGTTTTGCTATTGAAAATAGCACTTTAAAAATAATGAGGATGCTTTTATAATCTGCCCAACTAAAGACTGCTATATTTTAACAAAGATTAATGGTCTTTTAAAGGAAGAAAAATTATTGGTTTTCATTGTAAGGCTTATGAACTGTTCACAGTACCTATCATAGGTTAGCCAAAATAACAATTTTCTGAAATAGAGCTTTGCTTTTTTTCCATTGGTGTATTGAAATTACAAATGTATAATCTTTAATTTTGCCACTTACTTTTCTTTAATAAGAGAATCTTGTTGATCTCTATTAAAAATGACCAAGCCATATAATAACATCTATAGGAAAATTTAAGCTCTATTTTCCCATTAATTATTAATTTTTAAAGGGTTATTATCTCCTTGCAGTCTCTACTATAGTCTCTAGATATTTTGTAATTATTTTTCATATTGACCATAAGAAATAAACTTTTACAACTTTTAAAAACTTTTTTGGCCTTTGCTTTCTCTTGTAGTTGAATTTTGAGTACTTTAACTATGTCAGTGGGATTTGATAGTTTTTTGCTTTCTGAATTCTCCATATGTTCCAGGTTTTTTCTATATATGTAATGTTGTAGATCTGGAACTAAGCTTATTTTTTAACAAGTACTATTTGTTTTGAATGGAAAATAGTGTGATATTTATGTGATAGAAATACACCTTAGGCCAAAGTAGAAACTAAGGTTCTACAACAATTAGGAATGCACAGTGATATATGCCAAATTCCTATGTCAAATTTAGCACATCCAAAATTGATCACATGATCATTAGCAAATGATAACCATGACAAAGCCTATAAAATATCTTCTTTTTAGTTATGCAATATGACTTACTGTTGGCATGTAACTCCCTGTCATTTATGGTAGAATCTGAGAAATTTTCCATGAAATTTCCCTTTTTTCTTGTTATATTCAGTCCTAGACACAGCTCATATCCATTACAAAGTGCTTCATTATAGAATCATTATGATTTTGTCCATTCTGTCATCTTAAATCTCATTAATTATGAAGCCTTTTGGGATGATTCTCCTGCAACTGAGAAGAATATACAGGATATGTTCTGCTATATTGAGAAGTGTGGAATTTTCTACAAAGAAACAGAGACTCACTTAAATAGTATTCATTCTCTGGTGTCTTCTGCTCCTGACTGCAGACAGAATATTTGGTGTAAGAGGCAGATATGGCAATCTCTTATCACAATTGATCCCTTTAATGAGCCCTAATTATGAAAATATATGACGTAGGGTCTCCATAGATATTCCATTCACCTCTACTTATTCAACTCCTTAGTGATAGATTTAAGTATGTTTTGACGCTTTTTGTCTGTCTCTCTGCTTCAGAGATGTCTAAGTAAGAAGAATCTCTTTACTAAATGTTCTGATGCAATCCTAAACTAGCAGGTATGTTTAAATACTCAGAACTAGTCCTCAATGAGGGGGTTATGCAGCAATTTGATCATACGTCTGTATGATGGAGGAGAAACTCCAAGGTACCATCTATACAGATGTGTCTCAATTGTCTACTTTAATAACCAGTTCAGTCTGCCACTTAGAATGTTCCCATTCATATGAGCAAATCATCTTACCAATATCTTAGAAAATTCTCCATGACTTTCTGTTTTGGTGACTTCTTGAATCTACTTGACTAATATCTTCATTATTTGTAGATCTAAGTTTTATTATTATTATTGTCAAGAAATATCTTCTACTCAAACAGACTGTGTCACATTCAATGAAGTACTTCACAAGATTCAAATAATTTAGAGTTATTTCTTCATGCTCGCTGACAGTGTAATGTTTTCCAGGCACTGATTCAGGTGGCACTATGTTGAATACATAAAACAGATAATCATAAAACCAAATAATTTACATTTGTTAAGTATTTGATTGGTAAGTTGCTTTAGCAAAACTCTGGACTCTAGTGAAAGATATGAGGTATGACTTAATAATTATTTCCCAATGACCAGTTACCTGTTTGTCCCTAAAATATTTATGAAATATGGCTAAGATTTACTTCAGAATCTCCTTTGTTCTGCTTGTATGGTTTTACTAAGGCACATATATTAAAATATACATATCTTGAAAATATCAGAGGAAGTATCACACAAGATAGTATATTTTCAAACAAAGAATTTGATTCTTTCCATTGATGTATCTACCTTACTCACAGGGAAATTTCCTATCTTTCACATATGCGATTGTCAGGAGCTTGTATTCATCATCATTGTACCTGACATGGAATGTAGAATATATGTGCAGTGAGTCACTGCTGTAGGAGTGCCAATGCAATCATGAGCTAGAAATACCATAGGCTTTGTCTCTGAATAAGTTTGTTAACTAGACTATAATATAGAATAACATAAAATTCATCTCTGATTCAGTTAATATGATATTTCTCTATCTAGCAATGTGTATATGTATGGCATATGTTCATGTGTGTATGTGTATTTGCATGTGTTCAGATGCATATGTGTAGATGGATGAACATGTACTTGTACGTGAGTGCAACTATGAGTGGGATTCAAAGTTGACACTAGGTGTCTTCCTCCAACACTGCTGGTTTTCTTTATTGAGGCAATGTCTCTAGATGACCACAGAGCTCACTATTTCTAGATAGTCTATTTATCCAGCCTTTCCTGGAGATACTTTATCCCTCACTCCAGAATACTGTGGTTCCAGGCAGCTGTCACATCTGCCAGGCTTTTATGTCAGTTCCCAGGATCCAAATTCTGGTCCTGTTTTCTAGGCAAGAACGTTATCCTCTTATCCATCTCCCCGGCCCTCATTCAATGTTTTTGATGAATACAATTTCCAGCATGAAATAGCTTGTGGGTTCATGGAGGGTGAAGCTCTTTTTCTTTGGATACTAGATGACATAACTTATGGGAAAGACAGCTAGATGAGTAGTGAATTGTATTATTATAAAGCAAATGTAATAGTGCAGCATTATAGCATTCATTTTTCTCAAAGCAGCATTTTGACTAAATAATTAGGCCTGTTTTCAGGAATTTATTCTCTCCAAGTCATTATCTAGTTTAGTCTGTAACTTCTTCCTTGATCTGAATACACTTACCAGAAAAGTAAAACAAAACAAAATGAATTAAAAGTATTTTAAAAGCCTACTCTCTTCTGTCTCTTTTTGGTGTAAAGGAAAATGTTGGGCTTGGCTATGTTTTCCACAAAATCTGGGAATTGGCCCATTTTGAAACCCTTGATCTATCCTTTCGTAAAATGTGCTCTGGTGGATAGAAATAGCTGCTTCCTTACTCTCCTGTGTCTTGTCCCAGATCAATATCTCACTATTTTGTCACAAACATTGACCTGACATAATACAATGAGCTCTTCTTCTTCTCCTTGGGATATGGATTATAAGTACTTCACCATACACACTGCTTCTAGGTAGTCTCACTGGATCTCTCTTTTTTCTAATTTTTATTTAAACAATTTCTTTAGTTTATATATTTTGTCTCCCTGTGTATTTTTATTAAATTTTGTGCATTTAATACAATACATCTTAATTATATTTTGACCCTGTCCCCCATCTGCATATCCCATAGCTCCACCTCAGTGGGTTTTACACATTTTGTCATATATGTTAAGGGCTATTGAGTCAACTTGGTGTGAGTTCATCGATTGGAGTCTAGTCAGCTTATCTAGAGCTACTGCCTTACAAAGATCAACTCTCTTCACATAACTGTTATCAATTACCAGTATTCTTCAGCTAAGTTTAGGACCTACTGTAAATTTTACAAGTTCTATGCTGAGTTCGGGTCTGATTAAGTTTTCATGGATCTTATGCATGCTGTTCCCATTGCTGTAAGTTCATATGAACAAGTTCCCAGAGGCCTGGAACACTGTTTCCTTGTGATCATGCACCAACTAAATCCAACTTGAGTTGCCTATAACCTTGTGGATGTAGGACCATCCACTGGAGTATAGTGGATCTGCAAGGAGCCACACTCATACAGAAAACAGGGCATCTCTTCCTCAGAAGCAGTCAACCGTCTGTAGCCCCTAAGTTGGGGATGGGGACTCCTGGGCCCTCTCCCACTTCATGCTACAATGTTGACTGGATTAACCTTGTGCCTACATTGTGCAGGAAACTAAAGCTGCTGTCACTTCATGGCTGCAGTGGTCTGGCCATGGCGAGATGGTACAGTTCCACATTTGTCCTCCCTGACCTCTTACTTTTACAATCTATCTGCCCCCTCTTCCTTGACGGCTCCCAAGCCTTGCAGAAGGGGTTTGACATAGATGTCCCATTTGTGGCTGAGCACTCCACAGTCAGTTATCTCTGCAATTTGACTAGGTGTGAGTTTCTATATTAACCACTATTCACTACACAAATAAACTTCCATAATAAGGTCTGAGTGCTGTGTTAGTTTGTTAGTATAAACATATGAATTTAGAGAGATGTTTGAGAACTGGCAGCAGAGAGAAAGCTCCTGGTCAGTACTGACTTGTTCTCCCTATGACCTGTGAACAGTATGTGTGGTGACTTCAGTAACATAGTATTATTACCACGTTCTGGTGAATGAGCAAGAGCAACGGCAATAACCTGTATTGTTAAGTGTGTATTTGGAATACCTCTGACCAACACCTCCAGAGGATGCAATGTATATCTGTCACTGTCCTTTATATTTGGCAACCTACGGCCTCTGGAATGAGCATAATATCCATTGTAGGGTTACTCCAGTTAAACTCTTATAAGAATATATATTTTTATATATGTATACATATTCATGTATAGGGTGGTTTTGGAACAGTATGATTCCATGTAGCTTTTTCAAACATCTCCCCTCAGATTCTCAGAGAGCAGGCTGAATGTGCTTCCTTATTTGGTGGACACTGAGCTATGTCTTTGTCTATGGCCACTTTAGTGCGCTCTGTTTACCAGGGTTTTCCCAGGCTTCACCATCCACCCTGCCTTCAGAGACTCTATGAGAGGTCTGCACATCTGAGGCACTTGACAATTGCATTTCCTGGTGAATCAGTAGTTAGTGGTTGTAAATTATCAATAAGCTTTATCAGATGAAGAATAATAATGACAAACTGTAAGAGGAACAGACTTCTTTGCTGAGATGGCTCTATCTGTCCTGAAGAGGCTTATTATAGTCCACAATTTTACTTCTTCTATAATAAATCTCTGTGAATTGATTTTTAATACTGTCATAAGTCCTACAAACTCACTCAGCTATTTTCCTTGTCTAACACAGAAATAAAAGGATATTTTCTTTTGCTTCTGTGACTTAAAACTCTTATTTTTGTTCAAGATTTATTTTAACATATCAATAAGCAGATTCTGAGTGCTTATAAAATTGTAGAAATTCAGATAGGAAGGATTGGTCACTGCTGTATTTCCAACACTTGCATGTTTTCTACCTCATGAATTTATCTTTACTTCCCTTGACAAACACCTGTAATATGAAGGAAAGAAGAACTTTAGCACTCTGAGGTCTAAATTCAAAATCTATTACATATCGACCACCTCAGAGTCAACTCATGCTTGACATTTCAATTCTTCTAGTTCTTTTCCTTTATTCATATAAGGTTAAGGGCATAAAAATATAAGGAAATACACATGTGATTATAATATCTTATTAAGCAGCATCCCCTATAACTGCCACATAGAAGGGAGTTACCGGCAAGATTTTGACAAGCTATTCTAACAAAATGAAGAGAAAATCCACTGCCTTAAACAAGGTTGGGTAGGTTGCTGCAGGAAGGCAATTCTTTTAGAACTCTTTGCTACTCCTTCATGGCATTATTGTCATTCCCTGGGTCAAGCAAATGTGCAATTCCAGTGTCTGTCATTCTCCTGCCTGTGAAAAAGGAGAAAATACTAAAGTAGCTAATACTTAATCAAACCACGAATAAAGACCAAAATCACAACACATTTTATCATAGAAATCAATGAGCCAAAATCTATTTACATGATCACACTGAGTACCAAAGAACCAATAGATAAAACATCCAGCTTGCAGTTCAGAACACCATTCAAAATTCTACTGCTAAGATAGAAGGATGACAGTTGTCAGGTAATTAGCATTTGGCCGTGCTTGTTTTCTTCCTCATTCCATTTTCTTATTTTCTCCTACTGTTTTCTAAAAATAAACAGATTTGAAAATTACAAAACTCTTCTTGTAGCAGGATAATCACTAATGTTATGATTTTAATGCTACATTAACTATGGCATTTTCTATTAATATTGACTTCTGTTGTTATGGAAGATTTGAAGTGTACAGCCTTAAGTATGTGTAGAAAATATTTAGTTTTCTGTTGGGCCTCAAGGGCTGCTGCAGCTCCGGCCCACCCTTTAAGGGCGGGTTTGCAGTTCCCTGTGGGGCCAACTGCAGCTGTCAGTTTGGAAGATGGAGGCGTGGCAGGCGCCGCCAATGATTGCTCCCAGGCGGCTGCCCTGGCCAACGCCCTCTCCCGGAGCGCTGCCCCTGGCGATCCGCCCCCCCCCCCCCCACTCCTGAGCCCTCGAAGATCGCCCTCTCCCGGGCTGCTGACCTCCGTGCCAGGCCGGCCTCCCACCCCGCGGGGCCAACTGACCCCCCCGTGGGCCGCCCCGACCTTCCCCCACTGGCCCCTCCCCCCCGAGGACTACTCCCTCCTGGGCCACCGCTGCCGAGTCTGTGGTGCGACCCGGCCCCCAGGCAAAATGGCGGCCGCTTTCCAGCACCCAGGCCGCAGTGTGGCTCCGCAGCTCCAGGCAGGGCAGGACGCCGGCCAGCCCCCACTCTGGGCCTCTCGCAGGCTGCTGGGGGCCGGTGATGGTGGCGCACACCGGTAGGATAAGCTGATGGAGGCAGAGGCAGGAGGATCTGTGAGTTTGAGGCCAGACTGCGCAACACTGACAGGTGTCCTCACACGACGCACTGGGAGCTGCAGATTGACGTGGGATGATCGTGACTCAGCCTTAGTGCAGGCTTGCCATGGCCAGACTTCTAACGGGTTTCCAACTGTCAAACCAACCGTCATCAACCGTTTAGAATGCAGCTGTCAGAACCTCACCCGATTCTGACAGCCTATCAGAATGGACTTTGCTTAGCTGCAGATTATGTTACAGAGATTGATTGGTCCTTCACTCCCTTTTAGCCCCGCCCCTACCCTATATAAGTTACTTTGTGACAGTTAATAAAGGAGATCCTGCTAGACAGACTCCCCACTCGGCGGGTTTTTTTTTTTGTTCTTTTTTCTCCGGAGTGGAGAGGGGCCGGTCGCGACACTCACCATCCCGCTCAGCCCCTGGAGGAGACCGGCTGGACCAGCTTCGCCACCGCCCTACCTGCCGGTGATCCCGGCAGTTTTACATCTTATATATTCAGTTACAGTTCCTGACAGTATAATTGGCAGTAGAATGATATGTTTGTCACACTTATGAAGATAATGAGGAAAATATAGCCTAATGAACTCCTTTTTATGAATCAGCACTTTCACTTTTGTGCAGTATTTCTACTCAGTGATGTAAGAAAGAAATAAAGCTCTAAACCTGAAAACAATGACTGTTCATTTTCCCTGTCCCCTAAGGTCCCATCTCTCTTGAGCTCTTTCTTTCTCATTATCCCCAAAGTTACTTAATGCAGGCACTTTAAATGGGGAAGACATGGTGGAAAGTTTAGACAGGGATAGAGAGGAGAAATAAATAATGCCTAGCCAGTGTGTAAAAGTAAAGAGAAATATATAAGTCCAACAACCCAATGACAAATTACACATACGCTATCTCTATGTGAGTCCATGTGACAGCTGAAGGCTACATAACATGAAACAGTGCCAGACAGGAAAAAAAACCTTCCTTTGAATCACTGGTCAGGGTAGTCAGAGAGATGCCCAAAATTACACAGGCTGTTGCCACAGCCCTTGATTGCTTCCCTGAACTTGAAAGTAAGATCCTGAAGACAGAACATACTTTGGACACAGGCTCTAGAGCAGTGGAGCTGAAACTGACATGAAAGTCAGTTCCCTTGAAGGCTAGCTTTCATAGGTTTGGAGAGCACTATGCAAACTGCTAAGGGAGAACATCAATAAATAGTCCAACTTCAGCTTCTAGACCAAATAACCACACCAGTGACTGGCACAGCCCATGATACTGGTGCAGTATTGGCACTTTTATCTTGGGGATAATCAGCAGCTACCTAAGTGAACCAAAAACACACTCAGTGGGAGGAAACTCATGTATGATACTGTAAACATAGCCAAATACATGTGACTGAAGAGATCATAGATCTTAGAGAAAACCCCAAGACTGTCACATCTCTAGAATAATGTAAGTTCTTCATACGTGCAAAATATGCATCCTTATATTTATAGACAAATATTCCAGTCACCACTCATCAAAGAATCTTCTTTAGTACCAGATGGAGACTACTACAGAATACCACAACAGGTCGCATGCAGATGTCTGTGAATTACCCAAACCTAAGCAGCACATCTACAATACAAGGCTCATGCAACATAGAAAAAGGGGAAAATAGGACACTAATGAATCTCTCAACCAACACTGATGAAGCTCCCACATACACTAGAAGGCCAGGAACACAGAAGGTCACAAATGACAAAAGCATAGAGATTAAGAGTCTGCAGTATGCTGGTCCTGGAACAGGCCTGTTGTGAATCTTGTATTAAAATTCACCGACCCAGGGCTCAGGGACCATTGCATAAGAGGGGACAGAAAGATTGTGAGAGTCAGGGACTCATTTCTATATGACCATATAGAAATAACTTCCTACAAGCTATTGGGACCCTGCTCACATGATCCTACAGCAATGGAGAGGGTATGCACAAGACCCATGCAAACTCAAGCAGACAAAAACCCAGCATAGAACTGGGGAAATGTATAACAGGCACCAATCTTAGATGAAGAAATATTAGCAACAGATTACCACTGAATGAGGAAGAGATGATTGTCCTAAAGTGAGGGACTCTAATAGGCTGACTAGACCTCAGTAGATGAAACTGCACTGAAGAACATTTGGAGATGGTAACCTGACACAACAGACCTTAACAAAAATGATAGAATGTATGGATTCCTCTTGGGGAGGGTATGGGAGGGTGCCAGTGTAGAAAGGGTATAAAGATGACTAAGATTGATTGGGTTGTTCTCTATAAGTACACAAAATTTTAATTAAAAAGATTTTTAAAAATCTTGCACCTCAATATTAAATAGAATTGATCTAAATGGTATAATTGACATCTTCCTGATCTCTCACTATAACAGATAATATTTTCGTTCATACTAGTTATGGCTTAGCAATGGTTTGGGGTTCACAACCTTCACCAGATTAAATGTACTGTTTGCCTCTGCAGAATTTTGCCTTCCCCACTGTCCCAGGCTAGCTACAATCACAATGCTTGTACTACAGCCTAGCATGGTGAGCTCCCCAGCTCACTGCCTTCCTGTTCCATTAGGCCTAGTTCTCCTCTGGCAGATCTTACACTAGTACTGCCTTGTGAGTGGAGCATGATCTCCTCCTCATGTGTCATCAATGCATTACAGCCCAGACTTCTATACTCAAAAAACTATCAGTTGTCATCAAAGGAGAAAGTAACATTTTCCATGATAAAAACATATTTATGGAATTTATGTTCACAAGTCCAGTTCTAAAGAAAATATTCCATGGAATATTTAAGTCTAATGAGAAGCTTAAAGACCCTGAAGAGGGCAAACATAATAAATAAATTATCCTAGGACAGTTCACCAAAGCTGCTCAAGAAAGCCATAATACAATACCAAAATAACACAATTAATAAACCTCAATATTGGTGGTCTCAACTGTCCAGTAAAAACATGCAAACTGAGAGAATTATAAAGCAGAATTGGGGATAGAGTGATGAATCAGCAGTTAAGAACACTGACTGTTCTTACAGAGGTCTCAGGTTCCAATACCAGCAGCCACATGGTGGCTAACAATTGACAGTTCCAGGAGATCTATCGCCTCCTTGTGGCCCTCAAGAGTACTGCTTGAAACTAGTGCAGTTAAATACATGCAGACCTAACAGCTCAACTAAATAAACAATAACAACAACAACAACAAATAGAAGAATCCATGAATTTGCTGCTTACAAGAATAATATCTCATTAACCTTGATATAGAACACCTTAGGAGAAACTAATATAAATAAGAATCAGCAGTTTTAGCTATTTTAATATCTGACAAAATAGACTTAAACTAGTCAGAAAAGACAGGGGATGACATTTCACAGTCATAAAAACAAATATACACCAAGAACATACTATAATCCTAACCATAAATCAAATGGACCTAAGAGGTATTTACAGAACTTTCCACCTAATTACTTTCTTCTCAGCAGCCTAAGAAACTTTCTTCAAATTTGACTTCATATTAGAGAACAAAGAAAGTGGTCACAAAAGGAAAACAACTAGAAATGAAGAGCAATAAAAAACGGATAAAGTACACAAACACATAGAATATAACACACTATTGAATAAAAGTTTCATCAAGGGACATATGAATAGAAAAAAATTCTATAATTTAAATAAAATGAAAACAACATTAAAATCTATATGACACCAAAGATGTGAGTTTTAAGAGAGAAATTTATATCATTAACTGCCTACAATATAATATTACAAAGATTTCATATAAATATATTAACGATATACCTGAAGACCTTGGTTAACCAAGAACAAATAAGAACTAAAACAAGCAGACTAGAAGTTATCAATACAATCAAGACAAAACTAAAGAAATAGAAAAGAAAAAGATAATACAGTGAGTAAATGAAAGAAAAAGTGATCATTTTAAAGATCAACAAGAGTGAGAAAAAATTAGCTTAATTAATGAAAAGAAAGAGAGAGCTAGGACCCAAATTGATAAACTCAAAGGTGAAAATGGAAAAAAGACTTACATAATGAGAAATTTTTTTAAGTGTAGAAATCTGTATTCTAGTAAACTGGAAAACCTAAAAGAATTAGATATGTTTCTAGAGAAGTATGGCCTAACAAAGATAAATAAAAATTATACTTATAGTTTGAATTGACCTATATATATATAGGTCAATATCAACGAGGTAGAAACATTATAAATCTCCCAAAAGAAACAGCACATGAAAAAATTAATCCAGTTCAGCTTTCTACTAAACCCGTAAACAGAAGAACTAATACCAATACTCCACGTTAGTCCATAAAATAGAAAAACAAGGAATGCTTCCAGATTCTTTCTATGAAGCCAGTATTATTCTGACACCAAAACAATACAAAATCCCAAGAATAAATAAAGAAAAGTATAGGCCAATCTCTCTGATAAACATAGATAAAGAAATTCTCAATAAAATACACCCAAACTGAATGAAAGAACCTATCAATAAAATTATCCACCATGATCAAGTTGGCTTTTATCCAGAGATACAGTGGTGGTTCAATATATATATAAAACAATAAATAGAATTCACTGTATAAACAGACTCCAGGATAGAGACTATATGATCATCTCATTCACCTCAGAAGAGATCCTTGAAAAAACTCCAGGTTCTATCAATGATTAAAGCTATGGAGAATCTAGAGATACAGTATACATATTTAAACATAATGAAGTCAATATACAACAATCCCACAGCCTACATCATTCTAAATGGAAAAAAAATGTAAATCATTCCCATTAAATTCTGGAACAAAACAAGATGATGTAATACTATATATAAAATACCCTGAAGTCTTGAATTAAAACCACCTGCACCTGATAAACAAATTCAGCAAGTAGCAAGACATAAAGGTCACACACACATACACACACACACACACACACACACACACACACACACACACACACACAAAATCAGTAGCTCCCTTATGCCAGCAACAAATATCAGAAAAGAAATTATGGAATGAATCCAATTCATGATAGCCTCTAAATAAATAAAATATATTGGTATAAATCTAACCAAGGAATCTGAGGACTTGCATAAGAAATACTTTAAAACATTGCATAAATAAATTAAAGAAGATTCTAGAGATGGAGAGATCACCCATGATCCTTAATCAGTAGGATTAATTTTGTCAAAATGGCCATCTGACCAAAACCAATCTACAAACTCAATGCAATATGCATTAACATCACAACACATTTATTCAAAGAAGTTGGAAAAATAACTCAAAGTTCATGAAAGTTTGAAAAATAACTCAAAGTTCATAGAGAAATTAAAAAAAAAAACTATAACCAAAATAATCCTGAACAATAAAGGTACTGCTGAATGCATTACCAGTTCTGGTCTTAATTATACTACAGGTAAATAAAAATAGGAGGCCTAGTGTAAGACACAACCGGATCACTACTGCCAAACATAAGATAATTAAATCTTAAGAGGAAATGCCTTTGGGTTTGTAATATGCCAATTTCGCAGTCTTTAATAGCACCACACTACTAGCTAGATCTTATTGGTCAGCCATGCTCTAGAAACTGAACCCACACTGAACAAAACAAAACGGAGTTTTCAAAAGGAGCTTACTAAGTTGTGTGCGTAGGGAGGTGGAGGTAAAGATAAAAGGAGAGGAAGGGAGACGTGGCTGATATGATCAAAATATGTAATAGGGAATTTTCAAAGAACTAGTACAAATATTAGGGGACCCCAACCTTACTTGAGGAACTATTGACAACAGATGACTGCTGGGAGGGGGAAAATCTACCATGTTTAGGACGAAACTCCTGACCAGGCTCCAGTGGGTGACCCTACATTGAAAGGCATTTGGGGGCACATGTTTGCTCCATAGATCTAATATCCATGAGTACATGAAAGTGGCAAGGGGTAGTCAGGAAGTGCTGATAAAGGGTTGATATAAATACTAATACTAATTAAAATGTATTGTACCTAAAATATCTTGTACATTGTTTATATAGTACATATACTCTGACAAATATCTGATTCTAAAGTAAACAAGAATTAATTTGAAAGCATGAACTGTTTAATATAAGTCATGTTTTCATATCTCCTTAATTCCTCTCAAAAATGGTTTCTGCTATTTCCATCTGCATTTGCTGAGTTTGAAAATTATGGAACATTTGTGCATATAATTATATGCATACTCATTCTTTAGATTATGAAGTACATAATGAATACATGAAATATGTATGTACTAAGGAGTAACTTGCATGCATCATTTAATACATAGCGAAGCAGATGCACTTTTAATTAAACTCGATGATATACAATATATGACCAGAAGAATTATGATTTGAATAGCCAGGTCCATAAACAGTCGTATAGTGAATATATAAATGCCTATAAATAATCCTTTGCTTACCTTCTAAAGGGGAGTAAATGAAAGTTACATTTGATTTTTTGACACTTCTGTTATGATATAGCTTTGATAAGCAATGCAGCTGTGTGCATACCCTCAAGAATACAAGCCATTGAGGGTGAGTAACAGGCAGGGGTAATCAAGTGCTTATCGGCTGGCTAGCACACTGCTCTTGGCAGGATGTACTAAAGCACAGGATCTAAGAGAAACAAACTTCCTAGTCAGAGAGTTTTTTATTGGAAAAAGCTGCATCTGCACAGAGTGCAGGACAGCTGCTACTGATAACTTCGAGAGCAGCCATACACAGGTGTGAGACAAGATGCTAACCATCAAGGAGTACTGTAGATGTTTAGGATAGCAATTCTCACACTCTGAAATGTGGAAGCACTGGGCACACTGCTTCAGCATACATAACTCTGCAGATGAAGTTATGAATATTAACAGGCCGGTAAGTGGGCCTAGCACAAACAATAGGATAGAATTGGAAATATATGCACCATTTTGATACTATAAATCAATAATGCTAGGCAAGTCCAAGGAATGTGAGTGGGTGTGTCAGGTCACTCTTGCTACATCTTTCTGTTCATTGCTTCTGAAATAGATGTGTTCTTTGCTAAAGAAAAGCTGAATACATTATTTTAATGTAAATAAAGGCCTTATATCTTTAGTCAAGGAATGCGATGATACTGTGTTTAGGGATCTAGCTCTTTATACTTATTCTGGTCAGGATACCAACAATGTGACAAAGCAGTGATGAGACTCTTGTCACTCTTAAATATTTGTTCTTTTTTCTAGAGTGTGACACCATGAAAATGTCTGAGAACAAAATTTCCCACTCAGCATATTTTTCCAGAGGTATATCCAAAATGTAATGCACATGAGAAGTACAGGATTCAATATTGTTCAACACTGTCACTCTATGACATGAGTGTTCTATTATTTATTTAACAAATTATTTTCTGAAGAACATATGGGAATTTTGAAGACTTGAGCTTTTTTGATTAGGCTTCTTGTGACATATCTGAATAATGAGGCAACTTCAAGTTTAGATATGGTAAATAAATTGCCAATGCTCTCTAGAGCAGCTACAAAATTTTATATGTCCGTCAAAAATATGAGTGAATCAAATTTTGCATATGCTTTCTAGAATTTTGTCACTTCAATATTTTGAATTTTAGCCATTCTTATAATCCTATTTGTTTTTATTTGACTTCTACTTGTTTAATATTAAATATGTTAAAGAAATTTTACTGTATCCAGGTGGCATCTGTGTGTCTGAAGATTGAGAGCTAGCATCCAGTTATGAGAGGGAACACTGGACATTTGTCATTCTGGGCCTGGGTTACCTCCCATAGGATGACTGCTTCCAGTTCCATCTATTTACCTGCAAAGTATCAAAATAATATGTTTACCATTTTTCATTTTATTTTGTAGTCCATAATGTATTTTAAGTTTAATTTTTGCATAAGAGTTGGGACAAGTTTTATATTATAGCTTTTTTTTTTATGGACATTCAGTTGTTTCAATAACTGTTTTAAAAGACTGTGTAAATCTTTCAATGGCTTGCCTCTGTATAGCTCTCAGTAGTACTTGTGTTTATTTGAAAATAAATCTGTGAAAATGATCAGCTGTGTTTAAAGTGAGTTTCTCATAACAGTATGCATGTTTTAAGATTATTCCACAAAATACAACCACTAGTTAAATCAGTCCATTCGCTTAAAATGCAACACACCAATTTCGTTAAACAAAATGTATATTTTGACTGAAGTTTTTTCTCTATTTCAAACAATACACCTTAATCATAATTAAATCACATTCCCCAGCCCCATCCCTCAAAGTTCCACCCCAAACAGGATTTCATGCATTCTGTCATGTATGTTAAATCCTATCGAGTTACGTTTCTGTAACCAGTGCAAGTTCATTCACTGGATTCTAGTCAGCCTATCTACAGTCATTCCCTTAAAGATTCAGGTTTCCTCAAGCAGCGTAATCAGCTGCCAGTAGTTTCTCAACTATGGCTTTCCTGCTCATTTCCTCTCTTCTATGCCGTTTTTTGGCCCAATTGATTTTGAAATTTTCTTGGACATGCTGTCACCGTTTCATATGAATAAGTTCATAAGAATGAGTTCCTAGAGGCCTGGAACAGTGTTTACTTACTTCCATGAATCAGACCTATCTCTAACAGTCTTTTTGCCTCCTCCTCTGCAATAGTCCCGGAGCCATGGGTGGGTGAAATTTAATATAGGAGTCTTTTCTAGATGAACACACTCTGAAATCTGTTATTTATTTGTTTGGGACAGTTGTTGTCTTCTGTGTGCATCACATCCTGTAGCTTAAGAAAGCATTGCTGGTGATAGTTGAGGGATACATTAGTTTTACTCTTCCCTATGTCTGGTAGTGTCCATGAATCTTAGATGTAGAGCTTAGGTTACAGATGTGTGAGTTAGGGCTAGGCACTCTCACACACTTGTTCTCCTTGTGTAACTAGTTATGGGACTCTATAATAGTCTCAATTTGTTGCTAAAAGAAGTTTTTTTTTTTTTGATGAGTGGTGAGTGGTATACTTGTCTACAAATACAAGGATATATACTTAGCCTTGTGTAAGAAATAACATTTGTCTAGAGATATCACAGAGATACCGTTTTCTGTAGGATGTGTGACCTCTCCAGATACAGGAATTTGGCTGTGTTTACAGTGCCACCCACAAGTCCCTCCCATTGAGAGGGGGCTTGAAGAACAACTAGATTGTTATTGATTACCCCGTAGATAAAAGTGCTACTAATGCACCACTGTGTGCTGTGTGGGTCACCGCTATGGTTTATTAGACTTTAAAGCTGAGGTTGCATAGTGGATTTTCTCCCTTAGCAGTTCCATATTATCATTTAGAACTATGAGAGCTAATCTTCAGGGAGAAGAATTTCATGTCAGTTGCAGATCCTTTGCTCTAGGTTGTGTTCAAACTATGAACTTTCTCCAGCAATATAACATTACTGTCAAGTTCTGGGAGGTAATCAATGACTGTGGCAATAGCCTGTGTCATTATAGGAACTATCCTGTTCAACAATTCCTAGGGAAGTTTCTCCTGTCTGGCACTGGGTCTCTTGTTAAATGACCTTCAAGTACACACACACACACTCATGTTCAAATATTGTACGTGTATTTTTCCGTACATTTTTGCAGTCCCTCTAATTTTTCATATGTCTTAAGCTTTATTGATCTTTCCTTTCTCTCTCCCTGTCTGAACACCCTCCCCGCTCCCCTTTGCTCCATTTTCCCTTTGATGATCCTTGTGTCCTGTTATCACCATCTTGAGCTCCTTCTTTCCCTTTCCCTTCACTGTTCCTTGTAAATCCTTCCCTCCTCCCTTCCCAGGTTATTACTCCAATTTTCCTATTCCCCCCTTTGTAACATCTGTTTCCTACTATCTCCTACTCTCAGGCTCTTTCCTTCCCTTTACTTTCATGATTCCTTTCCAGTGCCCTGGTTCATGATGTTACATAAGGATATGCATTCTCATACAAGGACTTGGTACTAAGCTTCACAAATGAGCATGAACATAACAGTGCTTGATTTTCTGAGTCTGTATCACTTTCATTTACCTGCAGATTTCATCTTTCTTTACAACCGAATAGAACTCTTTTGTGTAATTATGCCAGGTTTCCCTTATCCATTCATCATCTGAGGGATAATAACATTGCTCCCATTTCTTAGCTGTTGTGAAAAAAAGCAGCAAGAAAAACAGATGTACAAGTATATCTACAATAGAATGAGTTTTGTAGGTATGTGACAAGCAGCAGTATAACCAGATCACATGGGATTTTTATTTTTATTTTGTTCAGAGAGCTCCACAGCACTTTACATAGTGGTTGCATGACTTTGCAATCCCACCAGCAGTGAATGAGCATTCCTCCTTCACATCTTCTCCAACATTTGGTATCATTTGTTCTCTTGATCTCAGCAAGTCTGACTAGGGTAAGATGAATTCTTAAAATGGTTTTGATTTGCATTTATCAGATTACTAAAGCTACTTAGTAATTGAGCACTTTTTAAGATGTTTCTTTGCCATCTTTATTTCCTCATTTCAGAACTCTCTCATCAGGTCCTCAGACAATCTTTGTATTTTTCTCTGTTTTCTTGTTTCTGTATTTTTTGAGTTCTTTGTATTCTCTGGATATTTATCCACTATCACATGTGTAACTGGAGAAGATTTTTCCCACCCAGTGGGTTTGCTCTTAAGGTTCCTGATTAATTCCTTTGGTGTATAGACACCATTTTTATTTTAATGAGATGCTTTTCAATTTTTTGTCCTGAAGTCCTGAACAAATGATACCTGATTCAAAAAGTCCTTTCTTACACACATATCTTGTAGGGTACTACTCGTGTTTTATTTTGTTTCAGGTTTCATATTGAGGTCTCTGATCAATTTGGAACTGACTTTTGTGCAGGGTAAATATGAGCACAATTTCATTCTTTTAAATGTTGAGATCCAGTTTTTAGATCACCATTTGTTGAAGATGATGTCTTTCATCCAGTGTGTTCTTGAAATGTTTATCAAATATCATCTGGCTGAAATTGGATACATTCATATTTCCATCTTCTATAATGTTCTACTATTCTATATGTCTGTTCATTTTCCAACAACATGCTGTTTTATGACTATAACATTCTAACATAGAGGGAATATGAATATATGTCTGTCATGGTGATCCCCCCAGGATTGTTTATTATTGTGCGCAGGATTGCTTTGGCTCTCTGTGGTCATTTGTGTGTATTTGTTCTTCTTTTGTGAAGGATGTCATGGAGATTTTGACTGGAATGAAACTGGATATATAAATTGCTTTTGGTAGGATGGTCATTTTCAAAATATTATTTCTCCTTGCCTATGAGCATGGATACATCCCCTGGTATCTTCCACAGTCTCTCTTCAAAGTTTTAAGTTTTTCACTATAGAGAACTTTAATGTGTTTATTTACATTTATATCTATATTTTTGAGAATATTGTGAGTTTGTAGAGTTTTCATGAATGCTTTCTCTGATTGCTTGTTATTTGTATATGAAAAGGTTTTTTGTAAATTGATTTTGTAGCTTGCCAATTTCCTGGAAGTATTGATCATTTCTATCAATTTCTGGAGGAAATTTTAAGATTTCTTACATATAATAAATGACATATTAAATGAAATAGGAATAATTTGACCTCTTATTTTCTAATTAGACTTCTTTAATTTCCTTCTCTTATCTTATTGCTCTAACAAGTGTTTCAAGCACTATAGTGAAAAGGAATTGAGATAATGGACAGCTTTGTCTGGATTCTGATTTTAATGGGAATGCCTCCAATTTTTCTCCATTTTGAATGATGATGGCCATGGATCTGTTCTCTTTAGTTTTAATTATGTTGAGGTATTTTTCCCTCCAGTCCACTTCCTTCCAGGACTCTTAATATGAATATATATTGAATTTGTTAAAGGATTTTTCTGCATCTATTGAGATTATTTTCATGTTATTTTTTGTCTTTATATCTATTCATATGATTTATTACTTCACAGTCTTGTGTATATGGAATTATTCCTTCATATATGGAATCAAGCCTACTTGATCATGGTGGGTGATCTTTTTGATGTATGCCTGTATATGGTTGGCTAGTATTTTGTTGAGAATCTGTGTCTCTATATTCGTTAAGGATATGAGACTATTATAGAGTTTTTGTTGTTGCTTGTTGTTGTTGGTTCTTTTCATTGTTTTGGTATTGAGTGGTACTGGCTTCAAAGAAGGAGTTTCTGATTTCTCTTTCTTTCTTTTTTCTTTTTCCTTTCCTTCTGTAAATCAAACCCAACTTTAGTTTCATTCTTTTCAGGTACAAAACAACACTCCAACAAAACATATAATTATTCAAGTTTTACTTGTTTTTTTTTCATAAATGAGTTCCACTTACTTTTCTGTGAGTTCTATAACTCTGTGGCCTCTGCCAGGCTATGTCCTGACAGTTTAAGAGTTTACCACCTCAGTCTATCATGAGCTTTTTAAAGTCAACATACCTATTTTACATAGTTCTCTTCCTTACATGTCAAATGAACACTTCTCTACATAGAGTAGTAAAGGTATGCAAGCATATATACATTAATCATATCCATTAAGATTGTGTTTGATATGGTTATTGTTTCCTTGTAAAAAATATTTTCATTGCATTTGTGTTTTCTGATAGGTTAGAGTATATATTTCATATATTTATACTGTATGTTTAAGATATATTTGCTATATATATGTATTAATCAAATTCTTTTTTCTCTTCTTTTTTATGATTTGTAATGATTATTGTGCCTTTTACACAGTACATCTCAATCAATCTCAATCATATTTATACCCCCTTCCCAGCAGCATCCTCCCATAGCCCCACTAGTGCTAGTGGAATCCATACATTTTTTTCCTCTATGTTAAGGCCCATGTGTTCAGTTATGTGCCCAAATGTTCTTCAATGCAGGTTCATCCACTGAGGCCTAGTCAGACCATCTGGAGTCGCTCTCTTTAGGAAGATAGGCTCATCCTCCCATAACATTTGCCAACACTTCTTCAGCAAATTTGTGTCTGCTACCCATGAAAAACACATGCAGGTTCTTGTCTCTTTGAGTTTGCATGGGTCTTGAGCATGCCGAAATCACTGTTGTAGGTTCATACAAGCAGGAGCCCAAGAGCTTGTAGGAGCCTATTTCTATATGGTCATGCACCATTTTACTGGCTCTTATAGTCTATGATCTTGGATACTAAGAGCAAAAGTGGGCCTGTATGCAAGGCTCTCTCCCTAAGTTTTAATCTTTTTTGAATAATTATAGTAACAGTTGTACATATTTGAATGATTTGTAGAATTTTGCTGTGAATCTTTTGGGGCCTGAGCTATTTTTAGTTGCCATTTTTGTATAGATATTTCAATTTCCTTATTTTTATGGGTCTATTTAAACTGCTGAATTATTATGAATTTATCTTTGGAGGATTTTATGAATTTAATAATTCATCAATGTCTTTTAGAATTTTGAATTTAAGAGAGTATAGGTTTTTAAAGTGTTACCTTATAAGGTTCTGGATAATTTTTTTTGTTTCTGTTCTGATGGTTTGCCTCTCATATTTGACATTTTATATTTGGATTTGTTCTTTCTATCTTTTTGTCAACTGGGCTAAGAGTCTACCTTGTTTGTCTTTACAAAGAACAAGTTCTTAAATTCATTGTTTCTTTTATTGTATTTTGTTTCTATTTCATTAATTTCTTCTCTGATTATCATTATTTCTTCTTGTCTGCTAGGTTTGGGTTTGGTTTGTTTTTGCTTTTCCAGAGCCTTAAGTTATACTGTTAAGTCATTTATATGTGATTTGTAGTAAACTTTCCTCTTGGGACTGCTTTTAAAGTCTTCCAGAGGTTTTGCTGGGTTGTATTATCATTTCTATTTTGTTCCAGGAATAGTTTTATTTCATTCTTAATTTCTTTTTTGGTCCATTCATTAGTCAGCAGTGTGTTGTTTAATCTCCATGAGTTCGTGTAGCCACTGGACCTTCTTTGCTGTAGATTTTAAGCTTTATTGCATTGTTACCTGATAGAAAAATTGATTTTTTTCATTTTTTTATTCGTTGATGTTTGTTTTGTGTCCCTGTATGTGGTCAATTTTAAATATAATTCTACGGGCTGATGAAAAGAAAGTGAATTCTTTGGTGCTTCAGAGGAATATTTGGTAAATGTATGCTAAGTGCATTTGATGTCTGATATAATTAATTCAACTATCTCTTTGTTTATTAATTGTCCAGTTGATGTGTCTACTGAGATAGTGTTGTATTGAAATCACCTGCTAAATTGGGATTAATCTATGTTTTAATGTCTTGTAGTACTATTGTTTTCATTTCTTACATGAAGTATTTGTCATTGGCTGATTTCTCTCTTGTATCAAGTTGCTTTCTGCCAGGCTACCCTTTCAGGGTTCTTCAAGTCTTTGATTTTCAGAAGAAAATATATCAAAATGATGTATTTTAACATATATCTGCTGGAAAAAACTTCCTTTAAGTTGTTAGCCAGGGTGATCCAAGAGACTTTCAAAATTAGACATGTTATTGCCACAGCCCTTGATTGTCTCCTAGAACTTGAAGGTGAGACCCTATTGATGCATTCAAGACATATTTTGGAGACTGAATTTGGAGCAAGGGAGATGGACAAAGAAGCCACTTTCCATGAAGGATAGCTCTCATATCTCTGGAGAGCACTATGAAAGCTGTTAAGAGAGAATATCAATCAGTGGCCCAAAACCAGACTCATGACCAAATAACCCCATCAGACACAGGCACAGCATATGACACTCTTGCAGTAGTGGCAATTTTAACTTGGAGGCAACCAATGGCTACCTAACTGGACATAAAGCCCAATGAATGTGAGGAAATTCATGTATGGTGCTATAATCATAGCCAAATACAGATGGCTGAAGAAGTCATAGATGTTAAAGGAATCCCAAGACTGTCACATCCCTAAGCTAATGTAACTTCTTTTTAAGGGCAAAATATATATCCTAATATTTGTACTCAAGTATCCTAGTCACCACTCATCAAAAAAGTTTCTTTTGCAATAGATGAAGACTACTACATATTACCACAACTGGTCACACACAGGTATTGTCTGTGAATTTCTCAAGCCTAAGTGGCACATCTGCAATGCAACCTCTACCCTAAGGCTCATGCAACATAGAACAAGGGGTAAAACAGAACAATAATGGATCTTTCAACTCTCATTAATGAAGCTTCTACATTCAACAGAAGGCCAGGAACACAAAAGGTTACAAACGGCCAAAGAGTAGAGATTAGGGTTTTGCAGAGTGTGGGTCTCTGGACAGAACTCCTCTGTTAAGTTTCCCTCACTCAGACCTCAAGGACTTTTGTGGAAGTGGGGGTAGAAAAATTGTAAGATCCAAGGAGGAAGTGCATGACCATATTGGAATAGAATTCTATAAGCTCTGTGACTTGGCTTATATGAACCTATAGCAATTGTGCTGGTCTGCTAAAGACCCATGCAATTTCAGTCTGACAAAATCCTAGCAGAAAAGGGCAGCTGACCCCATCATTGCTGAAGAAATTTTGGCAGATGTTTACTGCTGGATGAGGAATAGCTAATCTTCTTAAAACCAGAAACTCTGGATAGGTTGACTAGACTTCAGTGAATGAGTATTCACTGAGGAATGTCCTGGGATACTATCATGAAACAATAGGATTTAAGCAGAATGGTAGAGTTTATGAAATCCAGCGGGAAAGCCTATGGGAAATGCCAGTGAGGAAGGAGACATAGGAGTGATTAAGGTTGTTTGGGATGCTCTGAATGACATAAATAAAAATTCAATTAAAAATTGAATTTAGAATGAAATTAGACCCACATCTATGTCTTTGCACAAAAATCAATTTCATATGGATTAAAGACCTCCATGTTAAACCTGAATTCTGAAACTACTAGAAGAAAACTTAGGGAGTACAACTTGTAGGCACTGGAAAGGATCCTCTGAACAGGGCTCCATTTGAGAAAGAATTAATACCCCAGACTGAAATTTTGAACTTGTGAAAGCAAAGTTTCTCTACAGGAAAAGAAATAATCATTTGATGAAGAGGAATTCCACAGGGCGGGAGAAAATATTTGACAGCTACACTAAAAGCTGAGAATCACTGTCCAGAATATGCAAAAACCTAAAAAATACACAATCATGAAGAAATTAAACAACCAAATAAAAATAGTCCTTATATCCTACCAGTTCTCAAAAGAAGTGAATAGTTAAGAAGCATTCCACCAGTATGCTCAGCATTCCTAGTAATCAGGTCAACGGACATTAAAACTACTGTGGGAGTCCATCTCACCCAGGGTAGAATGGTTAAGATTCATAAGACAAAAGACAGAAAAATGATACGTCTTGGCAGAGAGTTGGAGAGAGGGAAATGTTTATCCACTGTTAGAAGGTATAGAAATTGGTGCACTCTCTATGAATATCAGTATGGAACACAAAATGCCACAATTGGCCAATGTAGAGGAAAAGAGGCAACAGAATGTGGGTCCTGAGACAGGACTTCTATCTTATACTTCACCCACTCAGGGTTCAAGGACCATTGTGGAAGAGGATACAGAAAGAGTCTAAGGGACAGAAGAGAAGGTGCATGCCTGTAAGAAAGGAGATTTTAACATGCCTCTGGGAACTTGCTCATCTGAACTTACAGCAATAGTGACATCATACACAAGACCCATGCAAACTCAATCAGATAAAAACAAATAATCAAACAAACACAGAACTGGGGAAGTGAATAGGAGACCACAACTTTGGTGAGAAACTGTTGGCAGCTCACCACAACTGAGTGAGGAAGAGTCAGTCTCCTTTAATACAGTGATGCTAGACAGACTGAACAGGTTCCTATGGATGAATTCACACAGAGGGACACCTAGGAACACAAACGTGACTAGATAGGCCCTAGCATATATGATAAAACACAGGAAGTCCTGTGGGGATGATATAAGGGGTACATATAGGTAGATAAAGGGGACTAAATATGATTAAAACTTATTGTATGAAATCCACAAAAATTCAATAAAAATACATATTTAAAATGAAGAAATGAAAAGTCTCAATTCTACTTTTATCTTGTTAAAAATATCTTTTAAAAAATACCTTACCTTAAGCAGTTCAATAAATGAGTATAAGCAATAAAATCTACAAATGGATCTTACATATCACCTAACTACATCAGTCCTGGAACATATACTCAGTGGACTGTTCACTCTAATAAAGAAGTACTTGCTTGTCCATATTCATTGCTGTTGGATTCCCAACAGGTGGGCAATGGTACCAGCTAGATGTTCATCAGGTAGTGAATGGATAATGAAAACTTGCTATATAGGAAGAAAATGTCATCCATTATAAATAAAAAGGAAATTACGAAGCTTTCAAGTAAATGAATGAACTAGATAATGTTATCCTGAGTGAAATAATCAAGACCCAGAAAAATAAACATCAAATATTCTCTGCTACATGTTGATTTTATCTCTGAATCATTCAGTTTTTGTGTATAACCTGCAGTAACTCTAGAATCTGTAATAGCAAAAAATGATCATTTGTGGATGGTAAAAGGAAGCATTTTAAATGGTTTGAATAGTAGAGGAAAGTACTAAGAAAAGGAAAAGGGGGAAATTGGGGTGAGATGATCTGGAAGGAGAATGGGAGGTAACAGCCGGGACAAATAATCGATAATGCTAAGGAAGTTTGAAAAAGGTTTAGAGAAGTCTGTGTTATTTATTTTCCTAAAAATGTGTCTAAGTAAAAACCCCATATATCATTAGTACCGTTGTTCCAATTGATGGGTAGACAATGTGCAATGTTCTTTCCAGAAGCCATAGTCACCAAAATACAAAGCACAGTGCTAGGTATGGAATGTCTCCCTTTGGTTATAGTTCAGGGGGATCCAAGAGGTTCACAAAACCATACAGGCCATTGGGACCACTGCTGCCCACCAGAACTTGAATTTCAACAGTTACTGTTGAAGATACCATGTACTTTGTTCACAGGATTTGGAAAATTGAAGAAGATTTATAACCTGGAAGCTTCTTCTCTAATGAGTGACTCTTACTGTATAGGAAAGTGCCATTCAGGCTTCTGGGAAAGAAAAGATATTAACGGTCTCCAGCTCTAAATCCTATGAACCATAATGACAACCATTTGGAAAGATCTTGTGGGTAACAACAGCTTGGTGATTGGTGTAAGTTCTGTACACTCAGAAGTAAAACAGTCCTGATACAAAATCAAAAAACATGGCTAAAGAGGTCATAGACCCTAAAGGAAAACATACTAATTCCATTTTATTAAGCGGTTATAACATGGTATAATATCTAGTTGCCTTCTGAACTTTTGAATATTTGCTCTTAGTGAAACTCTCATATCCCTCATCCAAACAAACAAACAAACAAACAACAACAACAACAACAAAAAAACTAAGGGGAAAAAAAACCCACCAGTAACAATTACTTACATTTGTAGGGGACAGAGTTTATTACAAAGAGCTACAACTGGACAAAACGCCGAGATTAAGTGACTGTGCAGGGCTCAGCACCAGGTTACAAAACTATAACTCAAGCCCTACATCCAAAACCCAGGCAACACTTTGGAAGAGGATGTAGATAGAGTATAAGATCCAGCACATTGCTGTGAATTAGTGTCTTTTAAACATGGCAGTCATGTTGCATGCAGAAACTCTCAATGACTATGGTTAACTGAACACAGCCTATGCAATATGATGCCGTCAACCTTACAGCATGTGTGTGAAAGGAGTTCATAAGGCCCCACTCCCAGGTTAGGAGCCAGAGTCAGTCAACAGCTGCTTAGAGATGGAGTCATAGCTTTCTTCTGGGATGAGCTCCTGATAGATTGTACATGTTCCACCCATATGCATGTGCCTGTATATTAGAAAAGTGGCGATGAACTTGAGGGGGCAATGTGGTAGTGGGTGACATAGGAGGAGCTGGAGGGTGTGAGATAGAGGCAGACATTATCAGAATACAATGTACTCATGTATGGAATACCCAGAAACAATAAAACCTCAAAATTTAAAAAATAAAATATTAGTAATAAATAAATAAAAATAGCTCAATCTCTTTTATACCGGGATAAAGTCACCCAGAAAAAAAAGGTGCACACACAAAAGTTTTATCATTCGTTTGAGGAGGTTCCTTTGGTTCTTCAATAAGTAGAAACACCAAGTTAAGTGCAACTTCATGAGTGAAACAAAAGTTACTGTTTCGTGGGAGCTATGAAACTGAGTATATTGATGTCTAGTGATCTTTCTCCTCTGCTAAGTTCTTTCTCATATTATGTATCTAGAAAAGAGAATACTCTTCACTTCTTTTAAAGATCTTTGGAAGCTCACAGACAACCTCAACTTTTCCAATGTTCCCTTAGAATTGTCACAGGCACAACTTCCACTTGGATTCCCACAGAACTTATTTTTAGAATATGTGTAGTAACATGATTGCTTTTGGACTTTCTGGGGGTAGATATCATAATCACCTTCATGATAATAGCAATAAATTGACTCGTATCTCACAATGAAAGTATCATGGTCACTCCATCATGCACAGTGATTTAAATATATACTTTATTATCAAGAATTATTAAGCCTCAAAATTATCTACCAGCTATCCTTAGAAAAAGAATTTAGAACTGACAACTAATCTATAACAAAGGATTTGGCACATAGTGGAATAAATCTGGTCTCTTAGGATTTTACTCTATAAAGATCTGATCCAGTAGCTGGCTGGCATTTAAGATTAAATAAGGCATGTAGTGCTGTTGGTTATAAATCTCAATGAAAAAGAATAGACTATTAACTAATTTTTCATTAAGAACTTAAAACATAAAGTAAAGAGACTTAGCTTGTAACCTTACTTAATTTTATAATTAAAAGTTTATGTTTATGCATTTAAACATATTAGTCTGAAAATGAGCCATTTCATATATCATAATTAAAATGGTTTTGAAATTTAATATTTCTTGGTTTACACTAGTTTGTTTTCTGTGTTTCAAAGAAAATTCTTGGAAGCCTTAAGGTTTCCAAGACAATGACATTATGTGGAAAGAACACAGGCACAGTGAATAAACAATTTCCAATACCATGGGATACTTTATCCAGCACTGAATCATTTTCTCTCATCATTTCTGCTGTACTGAAGTACTTAAAATTCTTAGCACAACTCTCACCCTTTTTACAGACTATTTTCTATATGAAGAATGTTTTCTTCTCCTCTACTCTTTGACTTTCACTATTTATCATTCATTCATTTTTTAAACATTGATCTTCTGATCTCAGTGTGAAATTCCTTTATGGACACTCACAGCTTTGGGGCACATCTCCTTCAGAGGACTCTCCTCAGACTCTGTTACTTATCTATTTTGATTTTTCACCACACTCAGCTACATCTTTTCTTGCTCTGCATGTGTCTTTACATGTGTCTTCTGATCCAGAATTTTTTTCAAGAATCATTGATTTAATACATCTATCCTCTCACAAGCATAGCTGTAAGAACACAAAATCTATCATCTACCAATCTATATTTTTTTTCATAAAAATCAGTTTCTTATAATGAACTCAAAAAAAAATGTCACATAACCAGTTTAAAGTAGCTGCAATAAGAATTTCATACAATGTATTTTGGTCATATGCAATCTCATCTCCTTCCCTTAACCGGTGAAGGGTGAAATAGTAGCTTTAGTTTTGTGTTTTCCTGTTTACTAAGGAACGTGCTTAAAGATATTTCTAAGACATTGTTTTTTCTTTTAAGAAACCTCTGTGTAGATCTGCAACCCATTTTAATAAGGTCATGGGTTTTCTTGTTTATTTGTTTATTTTGAGTTCTTGGTGTATTCTGGAATTTGTTCTTCTGTCAGATGTATAAATGGCAAAGATTCTTTCACACTCTCTGAGCTTCCTCTTCATTTGATTGGTTACTTCCTTTGCTGCATGTAGAGAAGCTTTTACGGTAATAAGGTACCATGTGGCAAAAGTTTGCCTTAATTCCTGAGCAAACTAAATGCTGCTTTAGGAAATACTTTCCTACACCTATATCCTGTAGAGCACTGCCTACATTTTCTTCAAACTTCAGGCTTCACCTTGAAGTGTTTAAACCATTTGCATTTTGTTTTGGGAAAGAATGACAGAATGTAATGTATAGATGTAATTCTATTCTTCTACACCTGGGGTTTCAGCTTCCCCAGCCCCATTTAGTGAGGATACCGTCTTCACTCCAGTGTGTATTCTTGGCATCTTTGTCAAGCATACGGTGTCTATAATTGCTTGCACTCACATTTCAGTCCCCTGTTTTGTTTCATTGATCTACCTGTCTGTTTTTGTGCTTAATATAGCTTTATGATATAACTTGAAATTTTGTATGGTAATCTCAATAATATTGCTCTTTTGTTCAAGATTTAGAGTATCTGGGTCTTTTGTTGTTTCATATAAATTTTAGGATTTTTTTTTCTCTGTGCAAAATTCCACTGGAATTTTTAATTAGAATTACATTTAATCTGTAAATTGCTTTTGATAGAATGTTCACTTTCACACTATTAATTCTACCAATCTATGAGCACAGACATCTTTCCATTCTCTAGTGTCTTGTTCAATCTCTTCCTTCAGAGATTTAAAGTTTCATTGTAGAGCTCTTTAATGTCTTCAGTTAGGATTATTCATAGGTATTATTTTTGAGGATGTTGTGCATAGACATGTTTCTATGATCTGTTTTTCTTATTGCTTCTAGTTGGTATATAAATAGGGCATTTGTTTTTATAAAAGGATTGTCTATGCTGCCACGCTGATGAAAGTAATGATTAGTTCTAAAAGTTTGCTGATGGAATTTTGGGAATCTCTTATATATAATTTAATATTGTCTGTGAATATTGATTAATTGACCTATTCTTTTCTAACTAGTACCACTTTAATTTTCATCTATTTTATTATTGCTCTAGGTAGGCTTTCAACACTATACTGAAAAAGAGTTGGGGACACTGCATAGTTTGCAGTGTCCCCAACTCTTACATAGTCTTAATTATGTTGAGGTATATTTTCTCCAGTTCAGTTTCTCCTAAGATTCTTTGCATGAGGGCATGTTGGCAATTTTCAATGGCTGTGTATATATCTATTGATATGATCATATGACTTTTGTCTTTAAGTTCATTTCTATGATTTATTTTATTTATTTATTTATGAATACTTTACCTTCCCTGAATCTCTGGAATAAGGCCAACTTGATCATGGTCTGATATTTTGATATGTGCCTGTATGCAGTTTGTGAGTAATTTATTATAAATTTTAGCATCAATATTCATTAAGGATGTTGACCTTTAAATTTCCTTTTTGTTGCTGGGTATTTATTTGATTTGTGTATTACAGTACCACTCACTTCTCTATTTCCTCTTTTTCTATCATTTTGAATAATTAGAGCAGCACTATTGCTAGTTATTCTTTGAAGGTCTGATAAAATTCTGTTCTGAACTCATCTGTACTTGGCCAATGTTTCCAAATCTGGGGGCTTTGTGTTCCTCTTTGAGTCTCCTTATTTGTTATGGATTTGTTTAAGTTGTAGATCCCTTCTTGGTTTAACTTTGGTAATCTGACTGAATCTAGAAATTCATTTCTTTTTGATTTTCAATACATTTAAAAATAATACCTTATAATTTTCCAGATATATTTATTGAATTGTTCTGTATTTCAGACAAAATATCTTAATCAATGTGAATCATCTTTATCCCCCTTCCCCACTGTCATTCCTCCATACATTTCCCCCCAATTAGAATTCATACATTCTTTCCCCTGTGTTAAGTTCTACTGTGTCAAGTTAGTATCCCGAAATGTTCCTTAGTACAGATTGATTTTTGTGCCTGAGATAATATTTCTCTGATCATCTGTTATTCATTTCTTTTGGTTAGTTGGTTTAAGTGTCTTCGTTCTCATTGCATTTTAAAGAACCAGATTTTAGGCTCACTAATTATTTGTTTTATTTGTTTCTATTTCAATGATTCCTGCACCAATTTTTTTTTCTTATATGCTTGCTTAGGGTTTTGTTTCATCTTTTTATTGTGCTCTTTCTGATTATTTAATGAAAGCACTTAGATTTATAAACCTCCATCTTGGGTCTGTATTTAATGTGGTCTAAAAGTTTTGTTTATGTTGGTTTTTTTTTTTTCTGTTGTTCTTGGGTTGTTGGTATTTCTTTCATGATTCCTTATTTGGCCCATTCATCATTCAGTAGGGTGCTTTTTAATCTCAATGAATTCTTGTTGTTTTAAGAGCTTAGTTTGTTGTTGATTTTAAGCTTGATTACAATAAAAACATAGAATGCATTTTAACCTTGAATACAATAAAATACCTAGAATTATATAAATTTTAATTTTGTATTTGCTGAGGTTTGTTTTGTACCCCCGTATATTGTCTATTGTAGAGAAATGTCCATGGGCAGCCATGTAGAAAGTATATTCTTTGGTGCCTTAGTGGACTCTTCTTTAGATGCCTATTAGGTCCACTTAAATTAAGATGTCATTTGGTGCTGAAGCATTATGACAGATAGGAAACACTATAAAACAAACATAATGAAATCATGAAGATTAATGACTTCACAATGGAGAATTATGAAAACTATGAAAAACTGGGATGCAATCATTGTGACATCATGAATATTATGACTTTACAATGGAGAATTATGACATCTAGGAAAGAGTATACAAAAAATATTTTGACATCATGATGATCAATGACTTCACAATGGAGAATTAAGAATTCTATGAACCATTGTGATTCGAGTGTTGTGATGTTGAAGTTTATGAATCCTCAAAGGAACATTATATAAACATATATATATATATATATATATATATATATATATATATATAATGTTTGTAAATTCAGAAAATAATTGGGTTGGAGAATAGCTGAGGATTAGTTTTCCTGTATAATTTTAAAAAAATTTATTTTGTTTTGCTATTGTTTGTTTTGGGGTTAGAGTGGCATGTATCCTAGGCTGGCCTATAACTCCTAATCCTCCTGTGTCATCTTCCCAAGTGCTGTGAAAACAGGCATGAACCAGCATGATTCTCATGAACACTTGGAGTGATAGAAAGCTTCTAAAATATATACCATGCTAGTTACATAGACATATATAACAGTCAAAAAATTGGAAATTATATATCTTGTATGTTAATTACAATTTAATAAAATTAAAAACGGTGTTAAATAATTCTAACTTATGGTTCAGTTGATGCTTAGGACCAAAAATTGATTCTAAATTTTAATTTGGATGCTAATAAACAACTAATATTGAAAACTCAGTTGCTAATTCCACCAACTCCTATAGTCTAAGTTTCATTGAGCAAAATACAATACATCTTGTCAACTTCCTGAAGTAAAAATAATGAAGACAACATTCCTTTATAGTAATTCCTCATATTCTACATACAATTCTTTGGGCATTTGCCACTACACTCATAGCTGATATCCTGGCCCAATATTTATTCATATGAACTCAGAGTAATTGTGACAGCATGCACAAGTCCCATGTAAATTAAAGCCAGACAAAATCCCATCAGAGACATGTGGAAGCAGATAAGAAAGTCAGCTCTACCTTAGGAACTACCAAATTGTAATAACTTCTGGTAAGTAGAGAGTCAGCCTCACTTAAGGTTGAGACACTTAGTAGATTGGCCAGGCTCCAGTATTTCTGCACAAATTGATTCTTATAGGCATATTTGGGTATGTGAGTGTACATGTATGTGTGTGTGTGTGTGTGTGTGTGTGTGTGTAAGTGTGCATGTACACATGAAATTTTGGGGGGTGGGAAGAAACAGTGTAGATAGGGAAGTGGATCTAAATTATCGAATTTTGTTGTGTGAAATTCATATAATTTCAATTGAAGATTTAAAAAATGTAAAAAAAAATTATTCTCTGGCCCAAAATATTCCCTGCTTAGCTATCAATTTCTGGTTTTGTTCTTTTCTGTTGTTTCTTCAGGCAATAACAAAATTATCTTTTTTCAAGTACAGCATAATGCATGCACTGTGGCTCATGGCATTATTCTCAGTGTTATGGAAAACGTGCTCTGGACCTGCCACACAGAGAGAAGACAAGAGACACAAGGGGAGAAGTCAGAAATGCTTATTCTTGCCAGGTGATGCAAGTAGAGTTTCTTCCCACATAACTCCAGCCCTCTGCTGAATCCCGTTATGGTGTTTATAGGTTCCCAATCATTGTAAGAGCTCTGGTGGGTTTACAGCCAATTGGGTTCCCAGCACAGGAGCTTAAAAATCCTAATGCCACTGAAAGAAATTTCATCTGCTCTTCTTAGGCAGATATCTATGGCAGGAGTTAAGGCTATTGTTATTATTTTAATTTTGCAAATTTCAGCAAACCCTGTGTCAAAAAAGAAAACAAAAATATATCACTCATTGTTTTATACTTAGAAGCATGTATTAGCATCAATTTAAATACTTGGAAAAGGAACAAGTCACATTACCTCCTGCGCTTTTCTGATCTTATCTTATCTCTTGCTACTTTGACCATAACCATTGTTTTTATGGAAGATAAATGGATGTGTCTATACCCAGGGCTGTGGATAAGTATTTTTTTTTTCCTATAGTCACTATACACATGATAGGTTCTCAGACAGGTTGTCAAAATGACAATCACCTGGATATGCATTTTGCATACACATTTTCTAATTTAGCTGCATCCTGAAGCATCCTGTTCTCCCAGGAGTTATTCCAGCTCAAACAGCAGCTCAGCAAGCACCAGTTGCTTGTTCAACCTAATTAGCATTACTTACAAAGGAAATGCAGAGCAGCAGCGCAGTGCAAGTGTAAAGACAGCATTAATCAACTTGAGTGCAAAGCTTAAAAGCAAGGTAGTAACAGAATCTACTCCCCCACTCCTTTAATTATTCCGGCAGCCACAAACACAGCAGATGAGGAGAAAGAGTAAAGACACCAGAGAGAGAACTGCTATGATTCTGTCCCAAGAAAGTCATTCTTCCTCCTATTTTCCTCCAAGTTCTGGCACCTCCACTCCACCTCTTTCCTCCAGCTCCATATTCATCTAAGTAAATAGCTCTAAATCTTTGAAAAGTGAACTCAATCACTCCAAAGGGGAACATGCCTATGTCCTAAAATGTAACAGTTTGGCTTATTTCAATTAAACGTAAATAGCATATCATTTGTGTTGTACTGGGAGAGAAGGTAGCAAAACTGTGGGTAGAATGATGCAGCAATTTACCCGAACATGTTAAATTTATATCTACTGTTTTGTTTTTTGTTTTTTTTTTCCAATCACTAACTCACTTCATATTAACAGTATGGACTAATTTTACAAAGAGAGAAATTTATGATTTCTATACAAATATAACACAAAATAAGTTATAGATTTTAATCCATTCATTAATGAGTAAATGAGTAGATATTAAGACCAGTTCAAATTAAAATTTAATTCCAGACATTTGTATTCTCTCTGGGACAAAATTCATTTGCATCACTCTGAGTATGGATCATTTCCGTTGTTGCATTAATGTTTACAGACGTTAACTTTTATTTCCGTCATTGTTCAACTGTTAATCATAGCAAATTTGGACAATCTAATTGACTCAAATAACCTCTAGAGGACTGATTAAACATTGGTAATTATTTTGCCCCTTTCCAATAATGGATATTTTTCCCTAGTCTTAAAAAAGGGGGGTAAATTAGCATACAGAGCTATAACATTATAATTTGTACTGAAAAATCCTTTGAGTGTGAATATAATTTGGTCATCTATTAGATCATAGAGACTCCCTTGAAGAGAGGATCAACCATGCCTTATATATTATGTAGTACCTTTCCTATGCTGCTAAATTCCTAACATGTATCAGTTCCAAGCTAGCTTCTGTCCTAGTCCCAGGATTAGCTTCTAAAATTTGGATTTACAGTTTATCGGTAACTTCTGTAATTGCTAAACTCAGATTTGTCCGTCAAAGACCTGCCCCCTCTAAAGTCTACAAATACAAGTAACATTTTGGTTCTAGGGCTGTCATTGGATTTCCATCCTATTCTACCTTTTGATGTAAGCATTCATTATTAAAGAACCTGACTTCAGCAGAGTAGCTCTTTGTTTATCCAGGTTTTCTAACAACATCTTTATTATATCACTGAAGCAGTATGTATGTATTTTCTTCTGCATTCTTTGATTTGACTTTTAAAATTTATTATTGAGAGGACTTTTTTTTTAAGTGAAACAATTCTACTCTCTACTGTTGCTTAGAGCCTACAGTTTGTCATCAGCCTTTTCTGCAGAAATGGTGGATAAGCAACAGGCAAAGGACTACAGTAATGCTTTATTTACATTTATTACTTTCCATTTTTCATTTTCATGTGTCTGCATCCTGAATGTTCTGTTAGAAAAGGGAAACCATCTTTTCTGTTTGGCAAAGCAAACCCATTGAACAATGTCATATATATTATGTAATACTGTTTTCACAGTTGCACCAAGACACATAAACATAAATATCTCTATTCTCTATTCTCATCGGGTTATTCTTTCAATATTTTACTCACAGTCTTGGCTTTTCAATAAGTATTTTGATTTTACAGTTCTTTGTGTTTGCAAATTAAGACATTTTTAGAATTGCAAATTCTCATAACTGCAATTTTATCCTAATGTCTTGAAGAATATCTTATGGAAAAAACTCTATAAAAATGTTAATCATTTTCAGATGTTAACCTTTGAAATAGGTGGGTCATAATAACTACCACTGCTATATCCACAACCCAGGACAGGCATCAAGTAGCATTAAATCCATTTAATAGAAGTCTATTCAATGCTACCTGTAAACTTTTGATAAAAATTGAAGAACAAACCCTAGAAAGTGTTTGGTAAATCATTATGATTAGCTAAGCACACCTCTGATGTGTCCTTAGCATTTAGTATCATTACGGAACCAGGATATATTACATCAACAAAGAACTATTTGAAGAAAACGTGGTACATTTACACAATAGAATTGTATTCAGCAGTAAAATCTAGTGATATTTGCAGCAATTATAAATGCGACTGTACATTATTTTTTAAGCAAAATAAGCCAGACTCAGAAAGCCAAGAATCATTAGAATTATCTTAATGCAAAACCTACACTTAATTGCATATATTAGCATAGATGTAGAATTGTTAATGTAGAAAGTGAACTATGAAAGCAGAGGCAGAGGGAAGGTGGAAGAAGATACTAGAGATTAATAAACTTGCACTGAAGGATATCTTGGTACAGATGATTGACAGGGTAGGGCTTAACATAGATGATAAAATACATGAAATCTGGTGGGGGAGTTAAGGGGCAGATTGGGGAGGGGTCTATATTTGATTAAGAACTGTTATATGAAATGCACAAAAACTCAAAATAATTTTTAAAAAGAGAGAGCAATGAACATACCTAGGTCAGCTAGGTGGCTCACACTTTTAATCGTAGCACTTATGAGGCACATCTCTTTGAGTTCAAGGCCAGCCTGATCTACTCAGAAAGATAAAGGCCTGCCTTGAGTTTGAGAGAGAGAGAGAGAAAGAGAGAATGAATTAATGAATGTTTCATGAAAGCACATGATTGTCGAATAAATTTGTGACCTGCATGCTTCTCTCCTGGTCACCATTTCTGGGTGGCTCCTCTGATATGCCTAATCCCTAATTACAAGTCACTCCTTGGACTATGGTTGTGCATGACTGACCATCCTCAAAACTGAGAAAGCCAGCCTATGTCTGCCTCAAAAGACAAAACACATCCCTCCCTCATGTCCATTCTCTAATAAACATGCTAGCTCTGTTGGGGGTCAATTCTTCCATCTCCCTTCCTCCTTTCTATTTCCTTACAGATGCTACCAAAGCCCAGGAGAGAGTTCTCAGCAGGGTTGAGTTCCTGGCTTTCATTCTCTCTCTCTCTTTCTCTCTCTCGTTTCTTCTTTAATTCCCTCCCTTCCTCACCCTTTCTTTTCTTAGGAGTCAGGAATCAACCATTGCTTGAGCCTAAGTTGGCTGAATGGCAGCCAGTAAATGACTAAGGGCTTCAGCTCTCACTGTCTATTACTATATAGACAAGGCAGAGCCTTCTATCAAGGTCCTTAATGAATGATCCAGGAATTTGATGTCAACTTCCCTTCCTTGTTTACCTTACTGATGATCTTGTCCCTCTCATTTTCTGTCACTCTGACACAAAACAAGGGAAATCACAGACATGCCAGTTCATTCTACCCAACACCAGCCATCCTCAGAACAACTGCAGACTAAACACCTCCTATCTGCTTCATAGCACCCCATGTCTATTATATGGACCCATCAGAGATCCACTTTGCAGGCCACACCAGTGGATAGAGATGCTGGCCTTTGGCCTCGCCAGGCTGGGCTTTTGTCTCAGAGTTTGCTTTGATTCAAACCCTGGCAACTTACTCTGATTCCCCTGCCCTCTAGCAATTTTGTGCAAAAATTTTAACCTTCCTCTGACATAATATATATTAGGTAATTAAAAAGACAGTGTCTTGAATTTGGCACATTTTATCCAAATTTATTACACAAGAATGCCAGATTCTGAGGTTTTCGGGGTCTAAGCTTTCCTTTTCTTCTTCTATCATCTCTCATGCCTCCCAGCAGACTCCTCTGACTAAATTGTGTGCTTTTTCTGCTTTCTGTTGAACTGACTCTGGAGGTGAGAGTGACCCTCCCAATTCATATCCAATCATGTTTATCACTGAGAGGATAACTCTGGATACGGAATTATCTCTGTCACTTTAGACTCAAGTAAGTTATCCGTAAAGGGACCTCCAACTCCCTCTTCTGGTCTGGGGTGTCCCCCTCCACTCTGACAGGAAAGAGGACAACAGATGAATGATAAATGCAAAATTCTGGCACAGGCACTTGCCAGTGTCCAGTCTATCTGGAAATTGGGATTGGTCCAAGATTATGTACAAATCTACATATCTGTAATGGAGATTTTCAGCGTAAAGAAAAACATAATAATATTCTTATGCAGAAAATTGTGTTAAAAGCTTGTCTATGGAATTTTGTATAAAGTGTGAACTGCAAGAATTATGTGACACATTATTCACTATAATAAACACTGCAGCTGAAGATTTATACGGGTCATTATTGTAGGAATTGTTTTGTTAGCCAGTACCACAGTCACAGCCACCACCTTTACCACGGCTGTACATCATGCCGTTAACAGTCAAAAGACTATTTTGTGAATAGGAGCAAGCACCGGAACTGAGATGGTCACAAAATTGAAATTCATTTTAACAGTAGTCAATTCTGTTTTATACATTATATATATATATATATATATATATAATTACTTAATAATTATTGTAATTATTATCTGATCATTATTGGTAAAATGTTAAGACCATTTATTGGGCCTTAAACCTTCTTATAATGCTTCATTGAATATTTTAAAATGACAAAGCCAAGTGCTCACAGTAGCAATAGTCTAAGCACCAATATTCGGGGGTAAACAAATCTGGGAAAGAATGAGTGCTTCATTAGACACTTTCAGACATTTCTAAACTCTTTCTGAGTTTCTCTTTCTGAGCTGCTATCATTACAGTAACTGTTATCCTTTGTCCTTGTGCTGTCCTAACTTCCATTATAGCTCATATGTTCCTTGTCAACCCTTGAGTTTCTTGTTATTCTCTGTAAAGTCATTGATCTGAATCATGTTTCCTTACTTTAAGCTTTACTAACTCATGGTCCCTGTTTCCCTTCCCCATGTTCCCCAATCCCTGGAAGTTAATATCCCTTAAGAGAGGGAAGTTCCCTTAGGAGAGAAGTCTTCCCCTTCTCACCCACTTAAGAGGCATTTTTACCTTACATCTACTGGTCTGTGAAGTCTGAGATTCCACGGTCTCCTGCTCAGAAAATGGAGTCCCTGGAATACAGAACTATTGAGACACTGTTGGCATTTCTATTTGTGGTCGACAGTGGAGTCAGTACACCTACAACCTGAAACCTGGCATCCTAAATAAATTTCCCTGGCATCTTAAAATAAACTTTCTGAACAGAATTTAATGAAAACAAAGTCATATATATGTATATGTATAGTTTTGTAAAGGCCTTCCCAAGTGTGAGCTGTTACTTCAGGTGTACTTATAGTTAATAAATTATTCTGGTTATTCTTTTTTTTGGCTATTTTTATTGAATTTTTGTGTATTTCATATAGAACATCTCAACCAGTCTTGATCACTTTTATACCCCCTCCCTCATTGGCACCTTCCCACAGCCCTTTCGTACAGAATTCGTACACTCTGTCATTTGTGTTAAGGCATATTGTGTCAAGTTAGTGTCCCTGGATAATAAGTTCAACCATTGAGGTCTAATCAGCTTAGCCAAAGTCTCTAGCTTTAAGATTCTCTCTTTCTCACCCAACAATAATTAGCCAAATTAAAATTTCTCGGCTAAGCTTAGTCTGCCTCCCTCCCCAGGTCCTGCAACAAACACATAACTTTCTCATCTTCCAGTTAGGCAAATTCTAGCTAGTTTACTTGGCTTACTACCAGAGCAGTGGGTAGCGGGTTACTTCTCTCCCCTCTGTAAGTTACATTATTAAATCCACAATGAGGCTTGGATCTTGGGAGGCTTGGATCTGGCAATTTCCCGGTGGTTGGATTCAAATGGCCAATGGAGGAGGAAAAAGGGTCGGCTTCCTGGCACCCCCAGTTTAAATTCTTTTATACCCTTGTCTTCTCACATCCAAGGCCAATGGACAGGTGGGGAGGGGCATAGGACTTGCCCCAACTCCTTGTCTTCGTGTGAGAGGTGGTCATGGGTAAAACCATCCTGTTTGGGAGGGGTGTTTGTCTATAATTCATCAGGCTTTTCCCTTGGAGAATCAATTTACTCTACAGCTGCCAATATTTAATTAGCAAAGATTGTGTTCTGCTACCCATTTCCCCAGTTCCATGACGGGTATTTGTCTGCTTGAGTTTGCAGGGGTCCTGAACATGCCAACACCATTAAATCAGATTCTTAATTCGGAAAATATCAATTGGATCATTCAAAGACCTGTCAATTACGGTCAATACTGTTAGGGTATATGCACCTTCTCCTAATGCTCGGCTTCCCTTATCTTTATCACCAATTCTAACTGACCTCCTATTGGCTCTGAGTTAGATCAGCAACCACTAAGTGATTCTACTTCCTCCGCCTGAAATGCCTGGCACACGACTCTTCCTCTCTGAGCCTCCAGGGATCACTTTCCCTTGCATCTGATTCCTCAGTTCTCCCTCACCCTCTCCCGCTAGGTTGCCTTCCTAGTTACTTCCTTTAGCTAAGAATGGGAACTCAGACCACTTATTGACTTAGACTTTGGGGATTTCTGGAAATTATACAGGGAGTTTTCTTCGCCTCTGGAGGCAGTGCTTCACATGCTTGTGGAGCTAATGGACCACACCTACACCCTAGCCTTTCTGCTTCCTCTCTTTGTCAAGCTTTCTAGGAGAAGATGGTTGATTTGTTGGTGGTGCTGTTATTTGTTTGTTTTTGTTTTAAATTGTCTAGGTTATATGGACCAGGAGGGTATAAGAAAATATACGGGACAAACATCCCCATTGTGCGGAATAGCTCATCTCAAAGGGGGTATCTTTCCCCTGCCCCCCAGGCCCTCCCTCTACAGTTCAAATGACTCTGATTACCCTGTCATTCACCCATTTACCGTGTTTTCAACTGAAATTCTTATTTAATAGAATCACAGTAAATTCTCAAGCCATGGATTGGAACCAAATAAAACCCATCCTTCTCTTAAGGGATATAAACATATACAACCTGCTTCACCCCATCGTCCTGATGGGGAAACCCCACCTGCAAGTTCCTGAAATGACACAACCTCACCGCCAAATCCTTTCTCCCCCTCCCTGAAGGTAGAAAAATATAAAAACCTGAGTTGCAATGGATGGTTCCCACCTTTCCTGTCCCCTGAGCTGTGGGGGAGGTTGCCAAATAAGGGTTATTCTCTAGTAAATCTGCTTGTTCTGTGGAATGCCATTTCTTCTGGCTCCCTTCCTGCTTTCTATATCCTAAAGGCAACCATTGGGGAAAGGAAGGAGACCACTAAGAGAGGAGAGGAGGAGGAGGAAGAGAAACGTCCAAGAAGAAGAAGTAAAAGTCACAAATATGTATACAATTGTCACAGTGAAACTCATATCTCTGTACATATAATGAAAGACTTGTTCTTAAGAGGAAAAGAGAGCCAGTCACGGTGGCACATGCCTTTAAATCCCAGCACTAGAAAGGCAGAGGCAGGTGGATGTCTATAAGTTTCATGGTAGCCAGGTCTCCACAAGACACCTGACTCTACAGGGAGACCCTGTCTCAAAAAGATCACCGCCCACCAATAATAATAATAATAATAATAATAATAATAATAAATAGAAAAAAATGAATTAATAAAGGAAAAACAGTTTTCTTTTTCACAGTTTCTTATTTCACAGTTTTAATAATCTTTTTCTGTGACTTGGAAATGGCTCACTTATAACTATAACACTTGCTGTGCAAGAATGAAAACCTGAATTTGGTCTTTAGTCACTATATAAAAACAGAAGCACAGTGGTTTACTCAATTTTAGCACTGGAGAAGCAGGTGCAGGCAGATGCCAGAGATTTCCTGCCAAAAATGCCTAGATGAAATAGGGAGTTCCTGGTGACGGAGATACTGTGACCCAAAAATAAGGGTGGGGACAACTCAAAGACAGCAGATGTCCAATTGTAGCATCCAAGTACATGAAAACTCATATATACATATTCATGTGTGCTCACTCCATTCCCCCCACAAACACATAATAAAAGTTTTGTATTAGCAGTGTTAAACATCAAAGGTTCTGTTAATGATGGTAGCTGATATGGAGAGAAATTATCACTAGATCAATGAAACTAGAAGCGTCAAAGTATTCAGCAAAGACTTAAAATGAACTAAATCATTTGAATTACATATATATATGTATATGTAAAGAGTTCATTTATTATTTTTATTTTATATGTATGAGTGTATTGTCTGCATGTATGTAAGAGCACTGGTTTCATGCAATGGCCACGAAGGTGAGAAGAAGGGATCAGACACCCCTGGAACTGGAGTTGTTGATAGTTGTTAGTCACCATGTGGCTAACAACACATTTTAACAAGATATCTTTAAAACTATATCATTCAACTACAGATAGATATTCTGTATTCATTTATTAGTGTTTATATTAAATTGATATCTAATTCTATTATTACTACAATCAGGGTTATAACATTTATCCATATATTGACCAAAATATCTATTTCCCCAAATTTTTCATATGTTAAGAAGACATATCATCAATATATTACTTTCTTAACAATGCAGATTGAGTTCTACGATAATAAAGCATTTGGATATAAAGGATGAGTCAATGTCTAAATAGTTTTACTTATTGTAACTATTAAACTAAATATAACAGCATGATATTTCTTTGGTTTTATTTATACATAGAAGCAGTGAGCATGAACTAAACTGAACAATTGTGGAAATAAGAATAATGTTGTTACAATGCTTATCCTAATAACCACTAAGCTACATTGTCTATGGTGCTCAATACAAACGGCCACTTCATAAGTTCTTGTAGAAGATTCACTACTCTTTCATAATTCATCTAATATCTCTTCATTAGCCTAAAATATCCAGTTGGAGGATTTTATGAAATAATGTATATGTGTACAGGAGAGTTCTAATTCTATATGGATAACGGTTGTAGGGAAACTATGAGCAGGTAGAAAGCACAGATATGTGACCAGAAAAAAATCGCATTTGAGATTAGAATGTGATACAATGTATATCCCAGCGATTTCTTTGGGAACACGACAAAGTATTTTCTGAATTCGGAGAATGGTAGATGAAGTATTTGTTTGACTGGGTGGAATTCAGTAAGCTGGGGGAGAGAAAAGGGAAATGGCCCTCTAGCCTAATGTAAACTCTGGAAAATTTAGCAACTGCTAGCTATTCAAGAATGACCTAAGAAAGAAAGAGAAAGCATATTTTTGTAAATAATTTTCTCATTAGATAGCTATATTTTATTTCAGTGAATCAACAATTTTTGCAGTTTGCATGTTTCTTGCAGTTTCTGTCCAATGAAACCAAATCATTTTATTTCTGAATTTCTAAACAATACTTTAGAGCAATGGAAATCAGCATAATTGTATAGAAGTAATTAAATATAAATGCAGAAAGAATCTGTGAAATAACTTTCAATTTCTCAGTTAAAAATGAAGATAGTTTTTGGGTCAATGTTTCCAACTACAACTACATTAAAAGGAATTGAGTTTTCAGGCCATTTGGCTGCCTTACTTCCTTTAATAAGGTTTCAGCAGAATAGGTACCAAACAAGGGGCATAGAAATAAGGACTGAGAAGGATGTGTGTGAGGATTGTATTGGATTGCAGGTGTGAAGAAGCTAATAAATTAAAGCAGTGATATTTTTCATAAGGGTTTCTTCTTTTTAACACTTTCTGACTTAAGGTCTGAATTATGATGTTGAAATTTAAAAATTATAAATTAAGGTCACAAAATAACTTCTGCTATTATGAATTTCAGAGCATATAACTTTTTAATCTCTAAATCATTCAAGAATTCAAATTGTGTTGTAATTTGGATTGTCCGACTTGACAGGGTTGGAAAGTGACAAATGAAGCAGTGCCTCATGGCCAGTCTTCTTGTCATTGGGAGAAAGTCTCTTGATCTAAGCACTGCTCCAGCGCTTACCTCTGAGCTTCTACTGCCTCCTGTGCTCTCACCACTTCCATCTAATTCACTGTGGCCCTTTACATGTTTCAGGAACATAGAAATGATACTTCAAGCACAGACTTGCCTTGTGTTCTTTCCTGTGCCTGGAACACTTTTACTCTATCATAAATACAACTAATTTTGCTCTTTTTGCTTCTAGAATTCTTCCCTTTCTCAAATGTCAAATCCCAGTGAGATTTTTTTGAACATATTAATTAAATGATTTGAGAGAGAAAAACTTGCTAATATTCTCATGCATCATTTAACAATATATATATATAACTATATATATCTATATCCCGAGAAATTAGTTTGCAGACGATTTCATCTTTACCCAAGTATAAAAATGGGTCAGCTACCACATAGTCAGTAGACAATAAATCATATAGGAACCCAGTATATGCAGTCTAATGTTGATAAAATATCACTCTGTGGCACATATTTATATCAAAAATGGAACACATAGCATTGTTTCAGACCCTATTGGCATTATAAAATAATAAAAAGACATTTAAATAATGCTTTGTTCACAAATTTATTGCCCAGATTAAACAGACCAATTCTTTGAAAGCCACAATTTCCCAAAAGCTTACTTAAATAATCTTTTTTACTTAATTTTTTAATATTTGAGATTTTCATACATGTGTACCTCAATATTATCTTCTCCACTTTATCTTCTCCTCACTCAAACTGGACTTGCAAGTAATAAAGAAAGCCAGTCACTAATTAACAAAGAGATTAACTGGTACAAAAGGATTTATTGGTGAATTATACTAATCAATGAAAGAAAAATTATATCAGTTATTTCAAAATTTATGCTTAATGAATACTTCCAATATTGTTCTATGAGGCTGGCATTGATCAATAAAAATACACACATATACTGAAATGAAAATATTGCCTAGTATTTCTCAATAATAAACAAACCAAAAAAAATAAATTTTTTATATTTAAGACAAATTGCCATTTAGGGGCATACCCTCCAAAAATATTCAAGTATAAAAGTGACAAATCCGCATAAGTTCTATATGAGAAAACCTATAAGGAAAACAGTCTAAGAGTAATAAATAAGTTCCCTGTTCATGAAATAGTCAATTCAATATTGACAAGAAATTAATTCTTCTCATTTTGACATTCATTCTATTGAAACCTATTAAAAATCCCAGATTATTTCACAGAGATAACAAACAATTATTAAAATTTATATTCAAATGAAGATGATTCAGAAGAGTCAAAGAAACACTGAGGGGGAAGGAACAGGTTTGGATGAAAAGCACTCCCTAATTTCAGTCACTAAAACTACATTGTTTATCTTGCTGTTGTATTGCTGAAAAAGTGATTCTGCATCAATGGAGCAGAATAGACAGGCCAGAAATAAATCTGCAGCAATATAGCCAACAGTGCTTGACAAAGTACTGAAAGCAATATCACAGAGAAGAGATAGGAGATTTTCCCAAAACTAGTCTTTAAACAACTGATTATCTACATGTAAAATAAGGATGAGGGAGGGGAGAGAAAGGGAGTAAGGAAGAGGAAGGTAAGGAGAAAGATGAGGAGGCAAAGGAAGAAGAGCAGGAGGAAGAGGAGGTGAGGAAGAGAAGAAGCAGTAGCAGGACGAGGAGGAAGAAGAAAATTTTTACTGAAAATTGATATTATCTTGGCTTTTGCTGATCAATGTTTAGGCACAGCATGCCACAGTCTCAAAGACAGAAACAAAATCACCAAGATGCACTCAATTAAAATTTAAAAGAGAATTCTGTGAAAGCCAGTGTTAGCCAATCAAGCAGGCAATAGAAGAAAATACTGGCAAATGACACTACTGATAAAACACTAGTATTAAAAAGACAGAAAATTGTCTTAAGAACAAGAATAAAAGAAAGAAGCTTATCATAATTCAAACATGGCCTAAGACTTTAATAGCCATTTCACCAGAATATATACACATATCAAAAAAGCTTAAGAAGGAAAATATAGAATAATTCAATAACACACACCAAGAAATGAAAGAAACCAGGCACATACCTGTCACTTTTCCACATACTTGTCACTGCACTACATACCAGTCGCTGCTCCACATACCTGTGATTGCTCCGTCTACATAAGTGTCAATACTCCACATTTGTGGCTGCTCCAGATATCTGTCACTGCACTGCAAAACAAACCCGTCACTGTGCTACACACATGTTACTGCAATATATATCTGTTGTGGCACTGCATGATCACCACCGCACTACATATATGCCACAAATGTCAAAAACTATTTCACTGAAAACATAAATTGTTGATCTGGCCATCAATTACCAGGAAGTTTTGCTCTTACTTTGCAAATGGAAAATGTTCTAGGCCAGGAACACTGTTCTCCAATTTATCACCAAGCTACCTGTTCTCATAGGATACAGTCTACTACGGTCTTCCAAATTCCATCGTTCATATTCCTTCAGTCTCTTCTTCATTTTCTAGAGTGCTATCAACTAAGACAGATGCATTTTTTATGCTTACTGTCCCTGTTCCTGGGGTCTAGTAATCTATGTTATCTTCACACTCTGTTTCTTGATTTATACACTGCCAACATACCATTACTGTGACATAAATAATATGTTTATTACTATAGCCCACTGATATTCAGGTCTATTCTAATACCCAGGAAGAAGAGTTCTGTCATCAAAACATCACCTTTCAGTAAGATGATCAGTCTCTAAGACTTCAATGAGCACAAAATCGCACATGTGAAACAGCTTCATTTCAATAGGCATTGAAAAAGCACAAATATTAAGAGAGATCTGAAGCCAGGTGGGCACGAGAAGGTGGGCGGGGAGGAAGGGGAATCAGGCTTTCACCAGACTACATTGAAAATATGGAAGTCTCAAGTCAAAAAATGTTTAATTTTTTTTGAAAATTACTTTTCAGAATTATTTATTTTTCTTCATTCAATGGAAGGACAAATTCATATTTTTTTGTTTTGTTTTTTGTTTTTGTATCTGATTATTGTACCACACAAAAGCTCTTGTTTTATAGAAGCATCAAATATTTTCCACTTGATTCAGAACATTTTTAAAGTGATAAATTTAATCATTGTATTCTTGCATTCATGCAATAGCACCATGAAATGCTAACATGTGCTGTTTTTAATTTAGAGAGATACATGACAGATAATATAGATGATAAATAGGCAAAAGAAATGGTCATCTTAAAAGGAAAATAAAAACAAATGGACTCTTTATACAGCATCCAATGGCTAGTTAATAGCACAAAAGAAAAACACTGCAAAATCTTCCAAATCAAGGCTTAGTTAAATTAACAGATATATGGAGCCAAGGAGATGGCTCAGTGGGAAATTAGAAGAAGAACTGACTCTCAAAATATTTTCTTTGAACACTGCATGCATATGCATACCATACACACACAACACATGTAAATAAACATTTAACTAAAGTAAAAATATTAAAATCTAATCTAAACATCCATCAAATGTTCACTAGTTTTATATTTTTGTGTTTTACTCCTGTACATGGTAATATGGATGGCTCACTGCCTCCATTTTCTCTGATCTCCTTCCTGTCCCTGTCAACACTCCAGTAGCTACAAGTCCTTTTCTCCAATTCATAAAATCTAAAACTAAAACAACAAAACTGTTGTGTGGCTATACATCATGTTCTAGTATAAATAATTTTGTGCATGATTTGGAATGTTTTTAAAAGATTATATAAACTTATAAGTGATTAAGTCTGACCAATGTGTAATCCAGACAAGGATAATAATGAATTGTATTTAACAATAACAAATCCCTGGAACCCGACATTTATAAGAGAATATGAGAATAGATTTTACGTTATAGAAGGGCTTCCATATCAGGGGCTCCTAGGTGAGAATGGGATATGTCCCATAATCAGTGTTCCATACTTAACCAGTCAGTAACTGAAATACTTCAATTTTCTTGTTGTTCACATCAAGATACTAATACGAGTTTTGGGGATGACGAGAGGTATCACATCTGCACAAAAATGCAAAAACATAATAGTTATTTTGACTCTTTCACCTTGTAATTTCCTTAATTTTTTATATGCTATATTAAAAATAATTTCCCCCAAAATTAAAAAAAATAGCTTGGTATTTCTGATCCAAGCTGCAGAAAACATAATAGCTGAAGGAAAACAGTGATTGATGTAGAATGCAGACTGCGCACATTGAACTTGGAGCAGCTGTGTTTACCTACATAAAATTGGGCATACCCACATTCTGTCATAGAGAGTTGGAGCTCATAAGGTCCCAGCTTTCTCGGAGGAAGGCAGTTGGCAGATCATAGGGAATGGAAAGGAACATTTTCTTCAGTAGTGCGGTCATAGTGCGGTCACTGGTAAGTTGCTCATGATTCTGTAATAAGCCCTCATTCATGTTGCACTGGTTAAACTAATGTAACACTCTGCAGTATATATAAAATAATGGTAGCAGTGCAGGGACCAGTTAGTAGAAAGAAGAGTATAAGCAGGAATGAGGAGGGGTAAGAGAAGATAAAGTGATCTCTAAGCCATGGGTGAGTGAGGTTTAATAAAGGAGTCCTATCCAGGGATACTCTGCAGTCCCCTAGTCTCTGAAACTAAACCAATTGTGGCCTTCTGTGTGCATTACACTCTGTCGTATAGGGAAGCTTCACTGGTGAGAGTTGAGGGGTGCATTAGTATTCTCTCCAACCCCAGGAGAGAATGATGTTGCATGAGCCTTAGGTGTAGAGGTTCTACTGTCATCTAGGGTTGGGCGTCTCTCAGATATATATGTTCAGTGTGTAACTAGTTGTGGAACTCTGCAATAGCCTCCAACTGTTGCAAAAAGAAGCTTCATTGATTACCACTGGTACACATTGTCTGTAAATATAAGGATCTATATTCAGCATGCAGGAAGAAATTACATTTGCCTACAAATAGCTCAGAGATAGGGTTTTCTCTAAGACCTCTCCAGCCATGTGTATTTGACTATATTTACAGTGCCAGCAATGAGTTACATTCCATTGAGAGAACTTTAAGTGCAATTAGATAGTTATTTGATTAATATATGATAAAAAGGGAAAGGTTGACATGGAAGTTTTAAAACTTTTTTAGTGAAATAACTGTAAAAAGAACAAAATACAGAATACTCATTCTTACAAATTACTTCATTATTGCTGCTCATTTTCTTACACTGTGATGTGTACGGCATTCAATATCTTGGGGATCTGCTAACTTTTAACATAGTTTTCATTGAATTGATTAATTACTATTCTGACTGAGAGATTAATTGGATAACATATTGGTGGTAACTTTAATGTGTATTCATTCTATAAATTCTTACTGAAGACACAATTTTTTTCCTTTAACTACTTTCTCCCTGTTTGTGCTTGAAGTACATCTACATACAATCTTATTTAACAAAATTTCTACTTGGCAATCACGATCAGTTCATTTAGAGACAAGAGAAGCACACACAAATACTGACATTCACTCTGAACCTGTATTTCTAGATTGTTTTCCATTCCTATGAGATGTTCTAGGTAATGGATACATAGTGATCAATAGTATCCTGGTTGGTAGAATTCTAGAAAACAAAAACAAAGCAACAAACAAACAAACAACAACAACAACAAAAACTAAGGTAATATATTCTACTCAGTAAACCATTTAAACCCCATTTGAGTTTGAACACTGAACAGTCTTCCATCAAATGTTTAATCTGCTTTCCTTCCAAACATATTTTATTCTGAATATACTAGCCAGTATGCTTATTCAATAAACGACCATAAACCTACTTTTCTTGAAGTAGGAAAATGATAATTTGGTTTAAACCTGTAAAACCAATGTTTCAAATGATCACACTTCAGGTTCTACACTCCATGAATCTCTAATGTAAAGACTGAGTAATTTTTTCAAGGCTACTTAGCCAGAAATCCAGTTTGTGTATGTTGTGGTGTGTTGAAGTTCCCAAGTGTTTGGTTTAATTGGTCTACTTATTAGTTGTCTCATTGCTAATCTACATGGTTCTGATTATGTTTGAGGTCTTTATCAAATAGCTTACAGCCTCCCTAGGAAGTCTGTTGGAGTCCTGTTATTCAGCATAGTGCTAGAACATGAAGGTCATGGAACATATAGAAAAGTGCATTCTTGTTGTTACTATTTTTCATTCCTTGTATTTTAACTATAAGAGCTGTTACTATTGATCAATTTTATCCTCATTGTTGACCGTTTATTTTTTAAACATATCTTTCTTAAGAAATATAAAAATTGCCAAGCAATTCTTGAATATGTAAATATATACGCCTTAAGCATGGGTCATATGAAAAAAAAACAACTTGATACATTCAATGAAACTTTCGTCTCTAATACATGTTAATATTATAAATGTAAAGAAAAAATGTTTTTCATTGTTTAAGTGAACACATTTTCTATTGTTTATGAAATATGGATTTAAGAAAAAAAGACATACATGTACAAGGAAAATAATTTTGGGAAAGGAAGAGGACCAGTAGGAGTGAGACTGTGAAGAGTAAATAGATTAAGGTAGATGTATACATTATGAATACTTCATCACAAGGGCCAGGGATACAGGCTTGTTGGTACAGTCCTGGCTTCACTCCTTAGGACTGCCCAGCCAGGGTAAAATGGTCCAGGTATGTAATACGAGCACAAGAGAAGTGGTGACAGTTGACTCAGATGTTTAAGGTCTGGTCTACATTAGACCTTTTCTTTAAAAAAAAAAAAAACGGATGTCATGATGAAACCCATTAATTTGTACAGTAAATATATGCTAATAAATAATAAGAGAACTAAAATTGAAACATTTCTCCTAATTGTTATGTGTTGTGTTCTCTTCTCAGAGGAAGTTATAGTCATGCTTTGATTACCAATGAGTTCCTGCCCACAGAATCTCTTATCAATTAAATTCTACTTCAAATAGAGACATGGACATTCTGATTAGAACATCTACGTCCAGCTGAAAAGAAGACACATATATTTACTATTCTTCTCATTTCTTCTGTGCATTTTGGTGTAGATACGTTCTTTGAAGTAATACCTCATTATAGCCCAGGAAAGTCTTTGAATTGCTATGCAGGTAGGTAAATATGACCTTGAACTTCTGATCCTCCTGTCTGCCTCTTGAGTGCTGGGATTACAGGCATGTGTCACCATATTCAGTTTTATGTGGTGCTTTGACTCAAGTGAGGACTTCATGCATGCTAGGTAAAAATCCCAACAACTCAGCCATATCCTCTACCCTTGATATATTACTTTCTTGATAAAATTCATGTAATATAAACACATTCCCATTCAAGAGTCTGTACTGTGAATATGAATGCATTATAACCCAAATATTTTTCCATTTTTATTCTTCAATTTGATCAGATTCTAAATTCCTTTAATTTCAATAAAAGATCAACTATTTTATGAATACAATTTAGAAGGTGACAAGTGAACTCATTTGCATTCTTTTACATGTATAGAGTATGGTTAGTTCTCGTGGATCTGAAAGATAGGGGAGAAAAAGGTATAAACCTGTAGCAAAATTACAGAAGAAATGAAAGATAGGCATGGAGAAAACACAGAGAAACACAGCCTGAATTTGTTAATTATTTTAATAAATGTAAATTTGTTAAGTTCTGCTTGTAAAAATCATGTATAAAGTTTAAATTAAAAAAAAAAAAAAACACTACAGGCTGGAGAAGCTGATTGAGAGCCGGAGCTGAATGAGATGGGATCCTAGGCCCTTAGAAAAAACTCTAAACTCGGTGCTAATCATGGAAGCCTGTCTTTTCAGTAATGGTAGTTAATGCAGGCTTATGTTGCACAAGGTACTGAGAATAAGTGATGGTTGATGGCTCATCCTTAAACAGTGCATCTATACCACTCCTTCTGAAGTTTAGGGAAGACAGACATAAGAACGGAGAAATGCCATCTTCAGCTATGACTCAGCAGTTCAATCATGAAATCACAGTAGCCTTCGTTATCTGCACAGATTATGTACAAGAGTGAACCTGTGAACAATCAGTGACAGAGGAGGAAGAAGCCAGTGGAGCATATGCTCCTTGATGAACTGTAGGCTACTGGGAAGTTTTAAGAGACAGAGAGTCCTTGTCTCTAGTTGTGCACCCAAATAACTGCCAGTCAAGCTACAACGGAAAGTTCTAAAACATGGGTACACAGATGACCCTGGTAAAAGTTAGTGAGTTACAAAACAAAACAGAAAGACATGAAAGTGATAAAGAGAGTCACGCAGAGGGAGGGTATTGATAGTGGTGGGAGAGAGGAAGGGAAAGCGGAGTAAGAGTATGTAGAATGCATTAGGTACCTATGTGAAATTGTCAAGAAACAACTTTATTCAACCAAAATAAATAAAATCAAGATTGTTCATTTTATGTATAAAAACATTTAAAAAGAAAAATGACTCAGAAGTTTGTAAAACAAAAACATAGTGGGATTTAAGCCTATACTAACCAGAGTCATTCTAATAGACAATAAATGGCAGTTCCTCCAAAATTAAGTAGATTTTAACAGAAAAAAACATCATTTCAATAGTGCAAAAATGTGCACATCCTTTTGAAAAATGAAATAATCAGCAAGATTATTTAAGTATTGGAAGTTATTTTAAAATGATCAGCATAAAAATAAAGCATATTATCCTGTTAGAATAATAGCTTTGGGGTTATAGTGTACTTGTTTATTCTTAGATTAGAAGTATAAGAGCTTGCAGAAACAAGTATTCAAAACAGAATTAAATAAGACCTTTAGGAGGTTTTATTTCCTTTGCATCTCTGCCTGTTCTGCTTTCTAAGGCTTCCATAAAAATCATAAATTATCTGTTCTCCTGTGTGGGCATTTCTACTGTAAGGTTTTATCTTAGAATGATTAAATGGATAATTATGTGTGCATATATATGTATAGGCATGAGAAAACACCAACTTTAGAAGACAACACTGATACACGTAAATAGAATGAAACATTTTGATTTTATTTATTTTAGTTTAATAAATTTGTTTTTGACAATTTCACATATGTAATTAACGTTTTCTAAGTATTCTTATCATATATTTAATATGGATAAAGATTCACAGTGTGAACCTCCCTTTTTCCCCAACCTTCTACTTCTAATATTTCCTGTGAGCTTTCTCCACAGAAATTGAGAACTTTCCTTAGATTCTGATAGATTCATTAATATATGTGCTAGTGATACATATGTATGTATGTATGAAACATTTATGAGTATATATATATATACATGAGTACATATATGTATATGCATAGTTAATAGTTTTCAAAATGTAATCAATATAAACTTGAGGATACCCATCACTGTGTGTGTGTGTGTATAAAACAGAGATCAATACTGGGTATCTTCCTCTACCATTTTCCACTGTGTTTGCTAAAACAAAATCTTTCACTGCACCTAGACTTGATGTTTCTCCTAGACTGACTGGCCAAAGAGCCCCTGGGATCTACCTGTCTTGGTCCCAATTCCACAAGACTGAGTTTATAGACACATACCTCCATCAGTATAGTCCTGCTATCTAGAATGTTATAAATGAGAGACACATACGGATTCAATTTGCTTCATATTGTGAGTAATTCTATCCTGTGGTCACATATTCATTCCCAGCATTGATCTGGGGTTTTCTAAATTCCCTCCATTAAGTACAAAAGAAGATATTACAAGAACTAATGACTTTCAAACCCTCCATATACATTTATATGGAGGTACTGGTGTATATTCATTCCCAGCATTGATCTGGGGTTTTCTAAATTCCCTCCATTAAGTACAAAAGAAGATATTACAAGAACTAATGACTTTCAAACCCTCCATATACATTTATATGGAGGTACTGGTGTTGGTTGTATGCGGTGGAATGAGTAACTATGCAATGGGGCAAACTCACAAATGTCACTATCAAACTACAAACATAACCCAGGTCATTTTCCAAAATGGAAGGGGACCATGGAACTGAGGTCACAGGAGGTTGTGAGCCACCTGATCAAATTTTGGTCCTCTTCAAGGGTAACATGTGCTCTCAATCATTTAGCCATTTCCAGATCATAGTTTGGTTGTTTGACACATAAGTATAATTGGATTTGTCTCACTGGGAACTGAATTCGTTATCTCTTATTTATGATATTTATGAAATTTCAGAGTTTGAATTAGGTCACTTAACAAAGCATTCCTGGAATTTATGATTATAACTCTAAAAGACTGTATCAGGTTTTGAAATATAGGACAATCAATGTTAAACAAATTTTTTAAGGATCTATCACAGTAGTTTGGGGTCGATGGGTTTTGTTGTTGCTGTTGTTGCCAATTTATCAGTTTATCTTAACAGACTTTGTCTGTTTCAAGATCAAATTATCTAAAATTAGATTTCACTAGGATCCCTGTACTGATTGAATTATAAAAACATGAAAAATATGTTATATTCAATTCCCACTATTTCCACTCTTCATTTTTATGTATGAATTTCTTCTTGTTTCCATAAAATACCACGGAGTTTACTGATCTCCCCAGGCATCCACAGGTTCGTAGAATGATAGAAGTCATGAAGGTTGAGCCCTTGGCATTTAACTAATGAATCTAAATCACATTATATTATTTCATGAAAAATCGTTATGAAACTCACTAACATATTCATAGAAAACCATGCTAAAAGAAACAAAGTACTTGAGATTATTGTCAAGGAAGCCTGCAGATTTAGTTACTACAGATCTGAAATATTTTGAAAGGAAATATAAAATTCTCAAATACTGCTTCTTAGCTGGGTGACTTGAGTTAATTATTCAAAATCTCATCTTAGATCACTTTCTGACACTGAGGAAACAGCTGTTAGAATTACAAAATTGTTTAAACATTCAAAATAAGCATTTATAATGAAATGCCTCATATTTTGCATTGTCTTTATAATGTATGTGTTCAATAACCTGTGGATAATATCAATATATTTTAATAAATCAAAACCACATATATGTAAGTAAAAATTAGTGAAGGAGGTGAAATCACAAACATGTGTATTGACACATACATATATTTATATTTGTGCACACATGTATATAGACATATAATGCATATATATGTGCATATATACATATATAAGAGAATTAAATCTTTGAAGTTTAAAAAAATTAAATATACAGTAAGTTTTTTCACATACATCACCTTAAATTTTTTTAATTTCAAAGAGAAGAGTTTAATGTTTTCAAAATACTTTTAATCTATGTCATTGTGTATCTATCACATCTATTATTTACAATTGTCCTCATAAAAAATCTGCAACCATGGAGTTGAACTTGCTCAAAAACAGTACGTGGATGCTACAGGTAGCAGAAATGCAATAGTGTTGTTGCTCCAGTCTTTTGGATTCCAAATAGTTCCTTCACAAGCCTCAGATTCCTCATATGGGGCTTCAAGATGCACTGCTTGATGAGAATGATTTTTGTCTGGTTTTGATTCTACCATTTCTTGCTAAGTTCACAGTTTCCACTTTTGCATTGAAATATTGAAATTCTCAAATAGGATGTCTTTATATTGATTCTAGGCCACTGTATGTTTGAAGTATGTGACTAACTTTTTAATTTAATAAGAGCCATAGTGAATAGCTCTTCATGGGTCTTGGGTGAGATTTGGGCTTGGATGTTTAAAATAGTGTTGGAACTCTTAGAGTCTATAGAAACTTTTGAAGTTGAACTAAATGTGTTTTGCATTATGAGATATAAAGGAATGTTTGGTTAAGACTTAAAAGTGATGTATTTACGTGTCAATGTGGCAGGGTATAGAGTTTTGATGTTTAAAATTGATTGCCAGCTTGATGAAATTTAGAATTATTATGGAAATAAATCTTTGGCATGACTATAAGAGAGTTTCTTTATTTAGTTAATTGAGGTAGGAAGACCATCTTAAATATGAATGGCACCGTTCAGTGGGCTACATTATTGTACTGAATAAAATGGTAAAAGGAAACTTCATAGGAACATCCATGTCTCTGGGATTCCTGATTGTAGATGCCATGTTAGCTGTGTCTCATGCTACTGTTGCCATTATCTCCATGTTGTGATGGACAGTGCCCTCAACCTGCACATGAAAGATCCTTCCTTTCCTAAACTGGCTTTGGTCAAGTTATTTTGTCCCGCCATGTGTGAAATAATTAGTATATCTTGACACTGCAAATACTCAATAAAAATAAACATTTCTAAACATACTTATTCATGCAATTTAATCAAGTTTCTGTGTATGATCTCTTAATCAGCTGACAGAACAAATTAAATCCTTACTTTTCAAACAATAATGGAACTTTATTAAAATGCAGATTTTAATCTACTTTAAAATATAGTTAATGAAGATTTTTGCTTATGTATGGGAAAAAATCTCATAAATCAATACATATTTAGAAAATAGAGTAACAAATTCTCAAATAGGATGTCTTTATATTTGTAACTTCTAAACTTTTCTCCTCTTACTACCTTAAAATATAAAACTGGTTGCTATGCAACAGTTTTTCTTTTTCTTTCTTTCTTCCAGTTATGAGATAAATTCTCAATAACATAAATTAATGCATTTGAAATCTATGTGATACATGCATAATTGAATATTACTCATTCAAAAGATAGGATGTGATCTTGTCATTTCCCAGTGCATTGGACTGGAAGTACATTAGACAAGCACAGAAAGACAAATATTGCATATTTACAATTGTATATAATCCATTTTGACTAATGTTGTGATCTGAATTGTTCATTTGTTCTAAGTTTAATGTGATTTAACGCTTCTGCTTTAGAGACCACACCTTAAGAAGCATGCGTTCAAGCATGGGAGATTTTAAACTGTTTAGCCATTGTAGGGACCATCAAATATTTTAGGCAAATTCCCTGGCGTCCCCTAAAACTATTCATCTGAAGGATGCTTTAGAGATTACAGAAAGGGGAAAGAATTTCTGAAAGTAAGGGGCTCAATTTTAATTTCTCTTCAAGTTCCAAGTGACTCCTTCTAAGACTGTTGTGGGGATAATATTCCAAAATCTATTCCTTATGGATGGATGGCAGTGTGTTGTTTGGCAAACGTTTTCACTATATATCTTCGCCTGTGTGAAGAAATGCCAACATAAAGAAAATAAAACCACTCACAATGGGCAAAGTTTGGCTTACTTATCTAAAATGCTTAAGAATCTATTTTAGCATTTTAAAAGGCTAAAGGTTTGTTTAACAATATGTTTTACCTACAAAGTAATAGCTATATTTCAGACTCATCACATGGTTATCACAGAAAACAAAGAAAAAACATTCCACTCAGAAAAATGAAACTGATTGCCAAACAAATTCAATTATGCTTATTTACTTTACATATGAATGGATATCTTTTCATTCTAGGTAGAAAAATGCATTAAAGCATGCTTCTTCAAAGGAAGTATTTTAAAAACATTTGGTTTAAAATGTTAGTTTTTGAAAATAAGCTTCCTCTGGTGTTTGTATAATCTGATGCCCAGAACCTTGGATTGAGATATAGCCTGGGGGATGTGGCCTTCTTCTTCACCTCTTCTCTGCAAAGCTAGCGGCGAGTACACATGCAAACCAAACAAGGAGAATCTCAAAGGTCGGGCTTTTATTTTATTTTCCCTTTTATCCACAGTGTTCAGAAAATCATATTTTATTTTCAGTTTCAGTAGAAAAGTAAATCAAATAAAACAAATCTCAGAAAATCAGAACCATTTCATAAACTTTGATTCGTGATCACGGAATTTAGAGCTGATTAAAAAGTATCCTTGAAGACTCCTGCTCCCTAACCCCGCATGAGTGCTCCGTACTGCTTACACAACTAAGATTTAAGGTCTATACACGTGTACTTTCTAATGTCAAGTTATTCAGAGGCAACAGTATGCTTAGCTATCAGTATTTGCAACATGAATTTTTACATCAAGAAATTGAAAGAACAACCTATGTGAAACATACAGTAACATTTGAAATAATCTGAAGTGTAGATATACTTATTCATAGGAAATTCTTATGATGGAATGCGAAATGATTTCCTTATAATTCCCACTCTTTATTTTTAGAGTTTGCAAAGTATTGTTTTTTTCATGTGAGGGTCATTCAAATTTTTATCAATTTACCTGCATTGTCTTATGGTCCATACATTTTCTGTCTTTCCTCCACATATGGATTAGTTTAGAGACAACAATTTTCCATAGACATTTCCACTTTTCAGTCTTATCAGTCTATATCAACTTTAATTCACATTTCTGCCCATGAATTTAGCCAATCTTTTCTTTCAAAAATTCTTTTGTGACTTAATTGTCTCCTTTAACATAAATATAAAGAGTTTTACAAAAATTAAAATCTGGATCTTTGAATGAAATGTAAATGAAAGATTTGCCAGTATTTCATTGGAGAACATACGGACACACCCTGAAATTTTTATCCACATTTATTTTGAGTGTAAATTTTATTATTTTGATTACTTGATAATTCGTTAATTCATTTATTTATTTTTATGGCTTATCCCAAGATAAGCAAGACTCAGACTCTACCACTGAACAATATTCCTAGCCTTAATACTTATATTAGATCATTAGCAAGATCGTGAACTCTTCAAATTCAGAACTATATAGCAATATATATCAAAACTATTCTTCGCTCCACATGCTGATATTTTCTCTTAATGTACACAAGTCAATTAGAGCAAAATTGTATAATAACACTGAGAATCAGAACTTGTCCCATGGGAGATGTGAATTAAAATGCTTGACTGAATAATACTTAACATATATGACAGAATGCACAAAATCTGGTGGGAGAAGATGGGGGGGTGAAGGTGGCGGAAGAAGTCTAAAATTGATTAAGACCTATTATATGAAATGCGCAAAAACTCAGTAAAAATAGGCATTAAAAATTTAAAAATCCAAAAACAATAAATTCTTATTTTTCCAAACAATGTATGCATTGATGTTTTTCAAAAGAGAAGCAATGTCTGCTTTGCCATATATTACTATTGTATTGATTGATAATGCTGACTCCTGTAAATATTTTAAGTAGTTTAAGTATATATTCAATGGTAAAATGGTTGATATATAATGATTAATATCCCTGATCTTAAAAATGAAAATTAATTTTTGCTAAGCTGACTCAGATCCACAAATGTACTTTTTGTACATTATGGTATAGTCACCTATAGTAAATGGCCAGACAAAATGCTTATGACAGGTCCAGAGATAGTTTTATGATTAATAGTCTCACATTAGCCATCATAATACTTATCATCATCCTGATCAGAACTGAGATAGTTAGAGATGGTCATGTAGTTACGATGGTAATTTTTCAATTCAATTCATAATGGAATAACTTACTGTTCTATAAAAGACAAGGAGATTCTGACCTCCATGGTCTTTTCTATCAGAAAATATCTAACAACTCACAAGTATTGCAGTGACATAACTGTTAGAAAATCATTCATTTTTGACAGTTTCCATGGCAGGCTTCTTGGGCATCTTTCATTCCACCCACTGGCCTAGAATAAACAGACTTCATTTATACCCCAAATCTAGGCAACAGTGTCACTGTAATGTAATGTCCTTATTCTTAATTCCGTATTTTTTTCTAAAAAGGGACCATTTTGCAATACATTTTCAGATTTTACTTAACACCAATGTATGTATCTGTGTTGTTCAATCTGGCAAAGGACTTTAGAAGAGATTTTAAAAACTCCATGAAATTTGAATAGATCACTGTTCAACCTTGGTTGCATTCCAATGTGAAAACCTTCGACTGTCACATACCCACTTGTGCTTTCCATGTGTTCCCTGTGCAGTGCATCTCTTTGCCTTCTTTCAGTCAGTTACTTACTGATTATTGCTAACTCTCATCTTCCTATTCTTTCATAAGAATTACTTTCCTGAACAATCTTTTTGAAAATTTAAAATGAGAAACATGTACAATAATATCAACACTAATATTTTACCACATAATATTGGAAATGGAAATTAAACAAATAAGCTTTGCTGTATTTATTATCTAAGACTGAGATCATAGTGAATCATGATTCACTCTCTGTAAAGAGAACAGTTCTACATCTCTGAAAAATTCCATCTGATTTAACCAATGACATAGCTGTATTTAAGCTGAACCCCACTTCTTTCTAATATATATATATATATATAATATATATATATATATAGAGAGAGAGAGAAGAGAGAGAAATATAACAAGCTGCAACTCTGTTCTTTAGTAAAGACTGCCATTTATTTTACAAAATTTAGTTTCACATATCTTGGTCACTCTGCAATACCTACACTTATTTCTTAAATACAGCATTAAATTAAATGTATTAGTTATTTTTCATTTCAAATTTTATATAAATTCTATAATTTCCTCAATTTTATAGGCATAATTTATACTGGTCACTAATTTGCTTTTATCAGAAAATCTATATTGGATTAGGAACATGTCATTTATACATTCTTCTGTTGGTAGAAAAGATATAATGAATATTTCCACCTTTTTAAAAGCTCTACTTTCCCTATTGGTGTTGTCAGATGAAAAAGGAATGCATCAACATATTTTTTTTTCTTTCTGATTTGTTAAGATGAAGGAAATTGACAAATTCCTTGAAAGACCTACATTGAAATTTTTCTGATAGGAGAAACAAATAATTTAACAGATTTATACCTATTAATAGTGGAAATGATAGTTAATAACAATCTACTAAAAAGGATTACCCTTTTTTAAAAAAGGGAGGGGAGAGCTCTAGAGATTCCTTACTAGTTAAGATGGCTTGTTTAAAGAATCATGTGGACTGGAGTTCAGATACCAGCACTCACATAATAAGAAACACTTCTCAAAAACATCTGAAACTCTAGATCCAAGAAATCTGACAGACACATAGACACTCTCTTCTAACCTGTAAGCATGCACAGACACACCACACACACACACACACACACACACACACACACACACAGAGAGAGAGAGAGACATACACACTCTTAAAAATAGAGAGCCCTAACATGAAAAGATATAATCTAGTATCTTTCATGAACTATTCAAAAAAATTTAGCAAGTAGAATTTAACAAAATGTAAAAATAACTACATATCAGAACCAAGTGAAAATTATCCCATCTGTAGTAGGTTGATGTAACATTAAAAAATTAGGGTTTAGTGGTTGGTGTACGCCTTTCCTCCCACTGGAGATCGAGGCGGGTACAGCATGATGAATTTGGTCCCAGGATTGTCTCTATAATGAATTCCAGGCCAGCTGTAGTTACAGGGAGACCCAGTCTCAAAAAAAATTAATAATAACTAGTTTAGTTTATTACATGAGAAAAACTTGCCACAAACTGAAAGTAAAAGAATATTCCCTGTATTTCATAATGTATGCTTCGAAAAATCTCTAGTTAATAATAGTAGAAACCTAAAAAAAGATAAAGGTGTTTTCTCTCATCATATTTATTCATATGATGAAAATTAAAATATTGAGATGAAAAATAGCGATGAGCTAAGAAAATGAACACATACTTCACATTCATGTAAAGTAACATTCAGCATTGCCAAGATCCTTAACTGATATATAGGTTTAAAAAATAATCATCAAAATCTCATAAGTAATTTTGTGTACACAAAAAAAACATTTGAATATTTGTATAGGAAGGAACAATGCAGAACTGGTCACTATTCACTGAAGAACAAAGCTGGAGGACTGGAACAGGATTAAGATTTATTATAAAGTGCAATAACTGAGATGATACGGTACCGACTAAAGAAGAAGGAGTTGAATTTAACAGAAAGTAGAGGCCAAAATGATTTCTGTCACGATAATATAAACACCTGATTTTTGACTAAAAAGCAAGGGTCACACACTGAAGGAAAGGAAACATTATCAATAAATGGTACTGAAACCACATGACATACAAATAAAAACAAAATTTTAATCTAGAGTGAAAGAGAACAGTGAAGATAATATATAGAATGATCTTATGCTGAAAGAGAAAAGGTCTGTATGAAATTAACAAACATCTGAAAATGGATGGAACTGGAAAATAGTTTAGTGATATAAACCAGACTCAGAAATAAAAAAAATGAATGAATGTGTACATGACCTTTATATGTGGACCCTCACATTGATATTTCAGACGTTTGAATTTATTTTGTAGTATCTGTAGAGCTTAGGAAGCTATAAAGACCTCACGAAAGGGGGACAAATAGATGTCATAATCAGTAGGAAGACAGAACATGTGAATTATAGGTAATAGACAAATGAAAATATCAATGCTGGGTGTAGGGTAAATCCCTTTCAGTTACTGGAGAGGCCCAGAGCTCTCTGCTCCCCAAACACATACGGGTATTGGTCAAAAATATTTTTACTGATTCTTTGAGAATTTCATACAATTTATTTTAATCATATCCACCCTACCCACTCACAATTCGCTATAAGTTAACCGTGTCATAAGAAAATAATATCCAAACCATTTAATAAAATTAAACATGGTCATTAAAACAAAACTTTAGATAATTCAACATATATTTAAATTTGCTAATTTTGAGATTAAAAACCAAGAAATATTAAGTCAATATATACAACTCTTTTTAGTATTAAATTAGCAGTATGCAGGTGTGTCTGTGTGTGGGTATGTATATATAAGTGAGGAAGCCAATGGAGGTTCCCTTTGAACTGCATTGCAGGTGGCTGTGAGCCACTTTGTGTTGATTCTGGGAATAGAACTCTCACATCCTCTGAAAATGTGGAGCTATCTCTCTATGCCTGTAGATTTGTTTTTAAATAAAATCTTTAAAAACCTATTTAAATTTGTATATTTTTATCGACATAATATTTGTTCAAATAATGAATATTATGTCATTTTATACATGTATATAACTTATTTCCATCTTATTTATCCTCATTATACTTAAATGAAATGTGCACAAAATATTATGTCATACTTTCTAAAATATTTCCATATTACTGGAAATTATTATAACAGGAACTACTTTCTTACATTTGACATTTTCCCTACCAAATTTTCATAACTTATTCATTTAAATAATTATGCCATAGATAGGCATCATATAATCTATTCAAATAATACTTATGTATATAAAATATAATGTAATTGCAAATTAAAATCTTAAATCATACATGTAAAATGAACCCAAATCTAACCTTAACAATAAATTGTTAAGATTTATTTATCTTCTGGTTGGAGAATTAGTATGTGTGTGATGGTTAGTTTTATTTGACACAAAGCAGAGTCACCTTGCAAGAGTGATCCTCAGTTGAGAAATTTCCACCATGGGACTGGTTTCTTTGCATGTCATGGTACATTTTCTTAATTACTAATTTATTTGAGAGGATTCAACTCACTGTGGGCATTGCAATCCCCTGCAGATGAGCCTGGGCTATATAAGAAAAGTAGCTTAGCAAACTAGAGAAGTAAGCCAATAAGCAGCAATCTTCCATGGTCTCTGTTCAGTTCCTGCCTCCAGGTTCCAGCGTTAAGCTTCTGCTCTGGCTTCCATTGATGGTGAATGACGGATCATAGCCTGTAAGCAGAAATAAACACTTACCTCTCAAGCTGCCTTTAGTCAGTGTTGTATTGCACCAATAGAAAGCGAACGAGGACAGTAAGTTTACATGATCTTTAAATTTTTCATTGTTGAATTTTCCATAGTGAACATTTAAATATTTTATAAGGTTAAAATATTAAATGTTTAAAGTGAATTTCTACCCCATCTAGCTCATATTCTGAGTATTTCATAAGTAAATATATGTGTTGAATATTAAGTTGAATTTCAAGCATGTTGCACTTCTTAAACATAGTGCTAATAACATAATATTTCCTTCATTCTCAGCAATATACCAGAGAGTGTAGTTTCAGGGAAAAAAACACTATGCATTTTATTGGCATAGTATGTTAAATAAGAAAGCTTTTAATTATGAAGACTTATGTTAATAACCACAGAGAACACTTTTGTGTTGATTAAGAAAGTGTTTAGCCAGTTGTGGTGGGACATGCTTGTACTTTTAATACTCTAGAGATAGACACAGGAGAACTGGTACAGATTTGAGTCTACTCTCATCTACGCAGCAATTTGTAAGCCAGCTAGGGACACATAATCAGATTTTCTCTTATTATCTCTCTTAAAAAAAGAAAGATAAAAAAGTGTATTTGAGACTTTTTTAATACTTAAATTAAATATCAGAATCTTTAAATTTTCATAGTCACTAATATTTAAAGTCTTGAGAAATATAATTCATATGTACATATTTCTCACTGTTGGTCTTTACTTTAAATGATCTTTAGAGAGGGATCTTTAATGTCTTCTTAAAAAAATGGTTGTTTCTGTCTTAAATATTTTCACTTTTATTTCCTTATAGTGGCGAGGGGGCACACAAATGTGTAAAGGAAGTTAGAGCACGTTTGTGGGTATCCATTAACTTCTTCTACCGTATCGACTCTGGGGGCAGAATTAAAGTCCTTGGCAAATGCCTTTACACATCAAGCTATCTTTCCACCTCAAGAAATGCATTTCTCTTCATGCAATTATGCTGTAATAAATTATATTTCATTAATTTGGATGGAGAAAGTAAGCTGTAACTCCAAACCATTTCTTAGCCTCTTCTTTTTGGTTAGTGACTAGCCAAGGGTAGCACTGGTGCCCTTGGTATAAAACTGCTTATTCTGTGAAGCACAGCAGTATGATTATACTTTCTCTACATACCCCACGTGATGGCTTTCTGCAAATGCAAGCAAGGAGGTCTTGTTCAATTTGTATAGTGCCATGGAGTGTCGCTACACACCAAAGATATATCAACAACATGAAAGTTATGATTTTTCAGACCTGACTTTAGGGAATTTGGTGACCAGGTGATAATTTCTTGAGTGAGTAGGTGTTTCTGTCCTGTACATACCATAGTGATTAGTAGCAGCTTTAAACTTCAGAGTCCTGAAGTACCTGTCAAAAATCAATCATCTCCAGACATTGACAGATGTCTCTCCAGTAGGGAAGTAGCTTGGGAAAATGAATCATCCTATTAGGGATTATAAAGAAACTAGTTTTAGAACACAAAGATGAATTGACATGAATTTGTATCATAATTACACTCTACTTGTGAGTGGAATTTATCCACTCTCTATTTCAGTCTCCGTACCTGTGATATTTGGGTCATATTGGTCATGTCCACATTGCAACCTGTAATCTAACTGAAAATTTCCATGCTTCCCAGTGGGAATGCTTTCAGACACAGTATAAGTGGATCATTTGAGCACAGGTGTGAGGAGACACCTGGTGCCCACAGTTATGTTCAGCGACGGGATTCCAAAAGGAGTGTTCTAGTCTCTTTGTTAGCAAAGGTTTGTAAGGATTTTCTCTTCTTTGGACGAGCAAAGATTTTATATATATATATATATATATATATATATATATATCATATTTAATATTATAACTTAAATTAATCCTATTTGTAAAATTTCATTCATATCATAAAAACACCAGTATAGTGGTTAAAATTAACACAGAAATAGGATAGAGAGAATGAGAGAGAGGGGGGAAGAAAGAGCAAGGGATTTCATTCAACTGAATAACAAACTGTTTGAGTTTATGCTGCTGGACACACAATCCCATTACTCACTAAAATATGATACTACTTTTATTGGAGGAAAATTAATATTGTCAAAATTACCATCCTTCTAAAAGCAGTCTATAGGTTAAATGTAAGATCAGTCATAATCTCCATGATATCCTCCACAAAATTGGAAAAAATTGTAAATTTCGTATGGAATCTCAAAAGACCCAAGGTAGCCAAAGGACAAAGAGCAATGCCTGGGAGATCACCATACCAGATCTCAAATTACATTAAAGAGCAATAGTCACAAAAACAGCATGCTATTGTCATAAAAACTGACACATAGATCTGTACATCATTGAAGATCCAAACATGAGTGCATGCAATTTCAGTCACCTGATAGTTCACAAATGTGCCAAGAACTCACAATAAAAGAAAGAACATAGCTTCAACAAATGGTGCTGGAAGAAGATTTTCATCTGTGGAAGTATGGAATCAGAACCTGATCTCTCACACTACACAAAAATGCATTTGAAATGTGTCAGAGATCTCAAAGTGAAACTTGAAATTCTGAAACTGTTAGAAGAAAACAAATTTACTTCAGATCACAGAATGGGCCCAAGTGTGCAGGTCAAAGGCTTCAGTTTTTCTCTGAGCAGTTCTACTTTCTACATGTAATGCCTGGGACAAGTACTCAAACCAGCATTAAAGTTCTAGTGGAGAAATAGCTTGGGAAAATGAATCATCCTATTAGGGATTATAAAGAAGCTAGTTTCAGAATACAAAGATGGATTGACATGTCCCTATAGGCTCGGGTATTTGAATACTTGCCCCCCCCAATAGCTCTGCTTTGAGTGGTTATGAAACATTTGGGAGTTGGGGCCTAGGTAGAGGAATTGGATCATGGGGGGATGGGTCTTACAAGTTATAGCCTAGCCCAAGTTCAGGCCTAAGTGCTCTGCTTCCTGACTGTGAATGCAATGTAATCAGCCAATTCATACTCTCACTGCCCTGATCGCAAGCTGCCACCAGGTCTTTCCTACCGTGACTTACTGTATCCTCTCAAAGCATGAGCCCTAATAAATTCCTTCTTCCCTTAAGTTGCTTCCTCCTTGTATTTAATAACAGCAACAAGAAAAGCATTACACTTAACTAACAACCAGGAAAGTAAAAAGCAAATCTACTGACTGTGAGAAAATCTTTGCCAGATATACATCTGACAGAGGATTAGTATCCGATTATGTAAAGAACTCATAAGCAAAAATCAAGAAAATAAATAACCTAATTAAATGATGGCCTTTGCTGAACAGAGAGTTCTGAAAAAGAATAAATAAAAATATATAAGAAACATCTTTAAATGTGTTCAACATCTTTAATAATTATGGAACTGTAAATCAAAACTACTTTAAGATTATATCTTACCCCAGTCAGCCTGGCTAAGATCAAGAGAACAAATGTTGCAGAGAAGTAAAGAAAAGGGAATGCTCATTCACTGTTGGTAGGATAATAGACATGTGCAACCACAATGGAAAATGGTGAATAGAACACTTAAAAAATTGAAAATGAATCTACCAAATGATTCGATGGTACCACTCCTTGCTCAGTACCCATCTACTGCAGAGATACTTGTAAATCTGTGTTTGTTGCTCTTCTTTTCACAGTACTGAAGAAAGGGAAACAAACCAAGTGCCCCTCAACTGAGGAATGAATATTGAAATGTGGTACATTTACACAGTGGAGTTCTACTCAGCAATAAAGACAGGATCATGAAATTTGCAGGTAAATGGATGGAATCAGGACTGGCTGTATTACGTGAATCAACACAGACTCAGAAAAACAAATGAAGTATGTTCTCCCTCATTTGTGAATCTTTGCATCAGATCCTAATATGTTAGGATATATCCTATTGCAGGAGCAAGGATAATGAAAAGAATCAAAGAAGGTAAAGGTAAGAAGGAGACCGAGAGAGAGAAGAATAATAGGAGACAGGTTTTAACAAGGAAGACATGGGTAAAATGTGGGAATATGATTGAGATGGCAAGGGGGAGCATTTTAAAGTAACCAAGGGAATAAAGGATAAGACGTAGGTGAACAGAGGAGGAATCACAGGAGACATGCATTATCAAGGGGGAAATGGGAACAATGGAGTTACTTTATCTGGGGAGGGAGGAAGAAGGGTCAGACTTGAGAGAGAGAGGCAACTAATGCTTAAGTGGTGTGAACAACCAGAAGGAAATGAATTAGTCCAAAATCCCACTGAAAATACATATACAATGTCTGCACACAAGTGAATGTGTATAACTGTAGGCTACAGAACAAGAAGCATAATGCCAGACAGGATAAAGCTCCCTTCAAAGTTTTTGCTCACAACTCTGGTGAAGAACCTAAGGTTACTGATTACTGTTGCATGAGGGAGGGATGGTCTTCTTTAGGGGAGTGACTCTAGACAAGGTAAACAGGCTCCAGAGGATGAACTCACACAGACGGACATCTGGGTTCACAAACTCCACTTAATATGCCTTAACAAATAAGACAAAATGCATGAGGTCCTGTGGGTGGGCTGTGGGGGGTGTAGATATGGAATAGGGGCAAGAAATATCATTACATTGTATTGTATGAAATCCACAAAAATTCAATAAGAATATATTAAGATATGAATAAATAAAATGAAACTGGTAAGACTGCTTGGTTCCTAGCCTGGTGACCTTAGTTTTATCCACAGAACTGACATTGAAGAAGGAAAATTAACAACTATCCCAACATTCCCTCTGGCCTCTAAAAGCATTCTGTGATGTTTGTGTGCATATCCATGTGCAAATACCTACAAACAAAGACATGTATATAAATAAATGCAAAAATATGTAATTCAGGACAAAAATGTCAATGTCTGATTTCCATATTTCAGGTTAACAATATAATTCTATGTTTCCAGGGTAGGCAGAATTCCTAGAAATAATGTTACTGGTTATATTACTACTACATAAAAAGTTCTAAAAGCACTGAAAGACAACCAGTGCTAGAAAATATCTAATTTTATAGCATTTATATTTTATATGTCTATATTCTGTTATCTGAGCATATAAGAGGGGTTTTGTAGAAGATTCCTTCTTTTCTCCACTTCATCTTTCTTAATTCTCTATCATGATTTGAGCAAATTTTTGTTGTCTTTTTTCCTAGAAATAAATCAGATTGTCTTATTACATTCATTATATCGTCAGAAAAAAAATTGTTCATAACAAAATTCCCTATATGCCTCTAAATTTGAAACTGATTCAACAATAAAGGATATGGAAGGAATTTATAGCTGTGGTAGGAAGAGTATTAAGAGCTCCACACAGACTATAATCAGTCTATGTGGATCTGTCACATTTATATCATGTGGCACTATATCAGATGATGAAAGCAAGTATTTTGTGTCGCAAATGGTTAGACCCTGGCAGATATTTCTCTGCTAGGTGGGGATTCTGGGAATAAAAGACATTTTTGTTGTTTCTTAACACAGAAATTATGAGAACCTGAATTATATCCTAAAGGAAAAATAATTTACAGGTTAAAAAACGAATCTTGAATAATTATTAGTTCTAAATATATGTGTCACAGTTTACTCTCAAGAGTTTTATCCTACTTCACACACCATGGAGCATGTCACATTGACATGGATTCTTTGACTCTAAGAAGGTGGATCTTTGACTTTGGAATACATATACTTGCCTATTCTGCAAATGCTATCTTGGTAAATCATGATTTTTTTTAAAAAAAAAATAAAGCTTTGAACTGAAACTTAAGCAAGTAAATTCATTATCTTGAATAGTGGCAACTTTCTATCCAATGGAGCAGCAAATAAAGTAGAAATATATTTTTATAGACAAATACATAAGTAAAAACATCTGATGTCTTGTTCGTTCCAGCTAAATCACTCCCTAAAAATAGGAGATTGTGATGATAGCATAGTGTGTGTTTTTGAAGCTGAAGAACGAATTTTGAATGTTTAGGCACAGAGAAATGGAAAATGTTTGAAGATAGGTGATCACATTGATTTAAATAAGCCTTATACAATATAGGCATGTATCAAAGCATCACTTGACCCTCCTAATATGTACAAATTTCATGTTTTATTGTACTGATTAAAATTTGATTTAAATTAATATATAAATACATATGTTCATAAACTTTTGTACATATACAGCTTTTACAAAGTTATGACTACATTGAAATGCTGGATTATGAATGATAAGGTAGAGATACAGAGATGAACAAAAAGTAAACATATTCTATGTTATCTTCTACTTTCTTTATTAATATTTTTATGTACTAAAAATTCTCTGTCTGCCATAACCCTATCCATGACTATAAAAGACAGTAGTAGATTACAATATGCCTGCTTTAAATTTAAGTTTATTACAAACAGGTCAAATTTCCAACTGGAACACTTGTAAATTCTGCAACTATTCCTAAAATTTTATGGGAATATTATTATTTAAATCAAATTCTCATAAAGAAATCAGGATGTGACTGTTGAACTTTAAAGAACAGACATATTCTTCAGAGGGTAAAATCATTATATATGTATGCATGAACACACCCAGATTATTTCTCTTTCAAATAGGTGTTACCAACCTACAGTGACTTTGGGAATCCTAGTTGAAACTCTCCATTACTTTTTGCCTTCAGAAGACACAGGAGTGATTGAATATTTTACTTTGTTCCTCTGCTTCCCAGTAAAGCTTAACTTCAAAGGCATAATTAAATATACCCACTGCATTTTTCCATACACAGTTGACATTTGTTAGTCTTTTGGACCACGTCTCATGATTTAACACTTTATATGTTTTGGAATTGCCCCAAGGGAAATAAAGAAACTTGTATTTCCTGCCAAAATGCATAAATTTCTCTTGAATAGCACAAATCCAAAGGCATGAATAAAAATTCCATCTTGAAACCAGTTATAGGGCTAAGTAAACAAAACATAGATGCCACTATTGTGACTTGGGTAGTTTTTGTGGCCTTCCACTGTCAGAGATAAAGTGGCAGTATGTGTAAGACAACTATGCTGGAATCCACTGTGCAGAACATGCTCTACTCTTCCATTTGGTACTGCTTAGTATTATTATATGTCCATTGGAAATATCTAGGGTTTCATTTGCTTGATGACCAGAATTTATGATATTTAAGGCATTCTTCATCTTTACCTCAAACTTTGGTCACCTCTATAAAACATATGTTTTTGACATTTGCAAACCAAAAAAAAAAACAACATGGCAATGACACATACAGTAACACAAATTTCAATGCATGTACAATAGTTATATATTTCAGCTTAATTGAAATAAAGTTCAGAGAAGTTATATCAATGACAAAAGAGAACAGAATTGATTTTTGAAAATGTATCACTGTCCACAAGGAGGGAATGAATGAATGATTTCCTTGTTATTGTGCTAGGGAGAATATAATCAATCATAATGTAATTGATTACTTTCTAGCAGTCCACTTTATACTCTGTAATTTAACATAGTTCTGGTATGCAAAGGTAAAGTGATGTTTGTTGGACATAGACTTAATATGTAAGTCCAGATTGCAGTATGTTGTTCAAAGTCTCATATGGGCAAATGTTTCATCTTACGGACATGTCTGATACTGCTAATGATATTTATTTTTAATTTCACTAAAGTTTTCTTTTATATTTATCTGTTTATTATTTGTTTTGTGTGCCGTGGCATGTGTGAGGAAGTCAGTGGCAATCGTGGGAGTTAGCTCTCATTTTCTACCATGTGGGTGTCAGGGACCACACTCAGGTCATCAAGTATTGGTGGCAGGTTTCTTTATTCTCTGAACCACCTGACCTGTTGTCACAGCAACTTTTAAGTATATTTCCTAAATGAATTAGAAAGTTTAGATTATATGACTATTTTCAAAAATAGATGATGTGATCAGCTTTCTTTGTAAGCAATCTGAAAGAAAATGGTCCAGTGATGATATAATAGAAGCTTAGCAAATAATTCTTACCTTCAGGTATTTTAAAATAATATACAGAAGGTGTTTTGATACTTTGAAAGTAAGTTTCTGCCCTTGAAGAGGAGTTTTGCTCCCCATAATGCTGGAATTAAAAAGCAACGATGACCCAAACAGGAAAACTCAATTAACAGAGACCATGGAACTAGTGTACTTGACTTATGAGAGAGAAGCAGCATTAAATGGCACCGAACATGTTAACTGTCTATACAGTAATCAAATTGTCTAAAATAGAAAGCAGGCCTTCTCGAAGAAATGATATGGAAAAAAATGACATTGATGGGTAAAATTATCTGGGTTGGCATCTGTGGTCATTTAAAACTTGAAGTACATTGCCCCAGGCTCTTCTGACTCTTAAGATTCCATTGAGAAGTCAGTCATTAGTCTGATGGGTTTTCCTTTATGCGTGACTTGTGGTTTTTGTCTTGTAATTTTTAATAGCATTTGTACTGAATATTTGTTGTTTTAACTATCATATGTCATGGAGAGTTTTATTTTTTCTCCACCTGCCGTTTTGGTATTCTCTGTGGTTCATATATCTATTTTGTTATATTTTTCCTGGATTTGGGCATGTTTTCCTCTATGATCCTATTGAAGTTCAGGTCTATGCCATTGAGGTAGAGTCTTCTGGGCACAATTATGTACACATTTGCTCTTTTCATTGTGTCCCAAAGTTCCTCCATTTTCCTTTCTTCTGCTTCTTTTAATGTTTGCATTCTTTCATTAAGCAATTGAAGTCTCCTACTTTATCCTGAAGTCCTGATAGTCTGTTTTCCACTGAACACTTTCACTGGTAGGGTTTTCCCCTGGCTTTTCTCATTGGGTCATTGAGATTTGCAGCCCCATCTTCACTTTTGCTTCAGTTTTCTTCAGTCTGTCTATGTCCTTATTAAATTCACGTTTCAAATCTTAAATTGTCTTCATTCAGCTATAAATTTGTATTTACTTTGACTTCTCTCAGGAGTTTATTTCTACTCCTTTAAAGTTCATTGAGCTATTTGTCCTAGAGCTCTTCAAACTCTGAATCATTTGATCTTGTTTATAATTGTTCCTTTAAAATCTGTTCTGGGGTTCATCTAGATAAATCTCATTGTGGACTATTTCCATAGGAGTAAAGGGCTTCAGGAGTGACATATTGTCTTGGGTTTTCATTTTTTGTGGGTTTTGTTGTTGTTTTGTGAGTATGTGTAACCTGGGCATGTAGAATTCTTTTGTTCGTTGTATGTCTGTTATGAGATTCGATGCTGTCTCTGTTGAGTGAAAGTTTGATTTTATGTTTCCTGTTGCCCAAGACTGTTAGATTTCAATCTAGATTTGATGAGGTGATTTGTAAATCCTTCAGATACTATGCCTGAACTGTGAGACAGCAGAGCTAAGTAACCTGAGGTAGGCTTGGGAATGTGGGATGGTAAAGACAGAGGGCTAGGATCTGGGAAACTCACCCTGATGGGCCATTGTTTCAGTGATGTGATTGAAGCTTGGCTTTAGAGTGTGAAGTGTAGCTCTCACTAATCATCAGAGTAGCCATTTTTCCCAATGGCTGGAGACCATTATAGAGTTTGAAAACTGATATAAATGTAGAGAATAATTGGCCATAGGTGCTTATCCTCAATTAGTGCATCTACATTACAACCACTACAGCTAAACTTCAGGGAACAATATGGAAGAAGGAGTAGAAAGATTTGTTAAGAGTCAGAGGCCTGGGACACTTGCTACTAGATAGTGTCTTCCAAACATGACAGGAAAGTTGCACTGAGGAAATCTTTACAATACATTAGCCTAAAAATGATATACATAATTACAACAAAAATTGGCATGCAAATATGGATGGGAAATTTTCACAAAATCCTACCTCTAGGAGAATTATTGGTAATAAATGGTTACTGAAAGAATGAGAGTCATTTTTTCCCTGATAGTTTATACAATCTCAAGTTGTCATCTACAAACACATGTACATACCAGCACCACTAAATGGACTCAGTATGTGATAAATGTAACAACAATAATTTTTATAGAAGAGTCCAAGAATTTGAGAAAGATTGCTGATACATGAGAGGAGTTGGAGGAACAAGAAGGAAGTATGAAATTATGTAAATGCATTGTACATGTAAAATTCTGTCCAAAATCCCTGTATAATCAAAAACATGACTTTGGAGTAGACAAGATGACTCACTGAGTGGAAACACTTTCTGCCAAGACCTGTTTCAATCTCTGGGATCCACAAGGTGGAAGGAAGGAAGGAAGGAAGGAATAAACTCTGACAAGTTGTCCTATGACTTTCAAAATCATTCATGGCATGAGTGGACCCATAAAAAAAGTGAATTGGAGTACAGAACTAAAAATCTTGATCAATAAACAGAATCTAGGGATTAAAAACCATTAGTCAGCAGTGACCAGTACCACAATCATACATGGGATGAATAACCGGCATTGGAACTAATGCACGCATTTCATATGAAATGGTTCCTGTATGCATATGTAAATTGTTTATACACACGTATATAAATAGTTGTATATATAAATATATGTTTAAGTATAGTTTGTTATTTTTTTATAGAATTTTGCAATTTTCATACAATATCGTTTGCTGGTATTTAGATCCCCTCCTCTATCCACATCTCTCCCTCCCAATTTAAGGTACTCTTTATACATACATATATATATATATATATATATATATATATATATATAATACAACCAATAGAGTATGACTGTATTTCTAAAAGGCCTTCAGTGTAGGTAGGGTTCCATCCCTGTAAGACACTGTCTTTTCACCTCCCAGTAGAGATCAGGTACCAACAGTTCCTTAGGTTGGGTTTAGATTTTTACACATTTCCTCATGTCTACAATGGGAGTTTGTCTGCTCTGAGTTTGCATAAGATTTGTGCATGATTTCACCATTTCAGTGAGGCAATATGAGCAACTGACCATCTCTATGGAAGACTTTGCTGTAGTCATCCACCATTGCTGGTTCTTACAATCTTTCTGCCTCTTCTTCAACGATCCATGAACCTTGACAGACAGAAGTTAGAAATTGTTGTCCTAATCAGGAGTAAGTACTGTGCAACACTTCTCTAAACATTAGCCTATTATGTTGTTAATCACCATATAGTTCTGGGCATAAATATATATGTTGTGTGTGTGTGTATATCTCTCTCTCTCTCTTTCTCTCTCTCTCTCTATATATATATGTTCTATATGCATATACATATATAATTTTAAGCTTTTTGTTAATTTCATGAAGATGAAGGTGTTTTTAAAGAAAAGATAAGCTTATGTATAATTTGATGCTATTTATCTCTCTTATGTAATACCATATGGCAATTAGAATAGGGATTCTGATAGCTGAATCTTATGCTCCTACAGACTGTAAGAAACTGTGTAGACTGTGTAGGTCTTGATAGTCTTTTAATATTGACTGAGATAATTTGACTCATCAATTTGGAAATAGAAAAGCTAGTTTTCATGACACAGAATTCTGTTTTCCATGGAGTCATTATTGTACCTTTACTAAGAAATGATTGAAAAGCCATTCCCAAACACACTGAAAATACTGAAGCCTTACCCAATTCCAGAATGTTTCTGTATTTGGAAATAGAGACTTTAAACAGGTGATTATGTTAAAGTGATCCCACTAAGGTCAGCAATAACTGTATCTGACTGTTATCCATTTAAGTAAAGGAAATGTAGACCCATAGAAGACAGAATGGCTGTGGGCACAGGGAAAGACCATGCAAAGACACAGTTAGGAAGCATCCATCTACGAACAGTGTGGAGTGGCTCTAGGAGAAATTAAACATGCCAAATCTTTGAATGCAGACTACTACTCTCCTGAATTTGAGGTATAAATAATTTTCTGTACTGTTTTGTTATGGCTGTAACATTATTCTGTGACATTCCTCTCAAGCAAGCAAATCAGCCATTGGATAAGTGTGGGTGAAGTATTAATCTGTACATAATGATATTCAAGAGTACAATGCAAGTTGATCATTATATAGCTATGAGCATATGCTAATGATTTTGTGGGTATATATCTCCATTAAATCATCCACAACACCAGAACTCATATTAGCAGAAGGACCTAAACTGTAAAATCCATTTGCCTATCTTCATGTGAATGTGGGTGGCAGTATTTAGCTTTCTAGTTATGGGTATACTACTTACATATTTAGCATGCAAATGATTTGAATGCTTCTCAGAAAAAGATATTTTTTTTCACAGAAAGTTTTGTGTGGGTTGATAATTAAAGAAGAGAGTATTATGAAATAAGTGCAAGTTCTCTTTTTACTGTATATTATAAATAAAAAAATGTTTCTTACAGTGAATATTCACTTTATAACTGGACACTCTGCAGTGGAATACTAGATATTAAAACACAGTACAATTTTCCCCATAATGATTATTTTCCTTTTAATTTCATTTTATTGATTTGATTTATTAATGTCTTCTCTCAGAAAGTATAGGAGCAATGTCTAGAGAAATGGTGAGAAGCTTTAAAAAGGAAACATATATTTCCCTGCTTTCTCAAAAGAAGGATGAGTAGGTTTAGAAAGACAGATATACAGCAAAATGAAACAGCCTTGGGGAGAAATGTACCAAAAGATGTGAGGGTAATCAACGATCTTAATTCTCACCCATCTCCAGACACTGCACATACAGTTTTTTTCTTCCAGAAAATGTCCCATATGTATTAAGTCCTATTATATAATACTTATGAAAATTAATTTTGGATTCCCTTAGACCTTGGAACATACTATTTATTGAGATATACATATATATATATATATATACATATATATATATATCATTTATACCTTGAATTTGCTTGAAAATTAACCCTGTGCTTACTAAATAATGCTTTGCTATTGATATAGCATGAGCAACTCAATCATACCACTGTTTTGAGTTCTGGATACTAAATAAAACTATATACAAATGACTCATTATGAAACTAATTGTACTGTAAAAGTGAATTGTAAAACAGAAATCTCAGTTGGATGTATTACACGAATTTATTACTGTCAAATTAATTAGAACAACTTAGTTGACAACAGTACATTATTTCTTTTTCACATAAGAGAAGAGTTTAAAAAATACTGAAACTATAATCTGAATTGTATAACCAATCTCCTATTCTAAATCATGAATTAATTATGTGTTTAAGTTAGAGAAATTAGTTATATACACATTTGCATACCATTTAGATGGTTCAGTATCACTTAATGAATTTTTGATGCACTGGTAAGAAATTCCCAAACTATTAACACACACACACACATACACACACACACACACACACATACACACACACATACACACACACACAAAATTTTTTTTTCTAATCCTTTGAATAGTAGTGGTAGAGAAAGGATTTCTAACATTATTAATAGTAAGCACAGTTTGAAATTCTGTCATTTGTGTATACTTATTAAACTTATTTATGTGCATCTTTGAAGACATTTATCTTAGTATCTTTGCTCTACTATAATGAATAACCATAAATGGGATAATTTATAAATGAGAGAAATTTATTCCTTCCATTTTTAGAGACCAAGTTATATACAATCTGGGCTCTAGATGACTGAGGGAAAAGTTTTAGTCCTCATGGAATTTTAGCCTCACGAACTTCAAAGCATCTTAATCATTTCATTTTTAATTGAATGGTTGTGTCTGTTCTTAAAAATTAGGGAAAGAAAAAAATTTAAATATCTGTGAGCTTCATATGAGATGCCGAACACTGAAAGAATTTTTTCCTTAATACTCTTTAAAACAAGATTTAATGCTTAATGAATCTATTCATTCAACTTACAGATTTATTGAGGGTCTAGTATCTTATAGGTAATAAACTTATATGTGATATACATGAAGATGGAAAAAAATAACCTCATGATTCTTTTGAATTTATAGCAAAGGGGGCTGATATATTGTGATTCAATCCCAAGTTAATTTTGTGTAGCTATTCAAAATGCAATATTTTCTTATATTCTATGGTACAGTATAGAGATTGTGGCTTAATAGTTGGTACTTTCAGGTGGGATAATCTTCAATACAGACACCTTGTTCTTTATGCTCATCAGTAAGAACTGCAGTCAGAGAATGGCCAAGGAACAGTTTTTGGTAGAGATAGTATGAGCCTTTGAACCAAAGTCATAAACAAGTATTTCTTTTTTAAAAACTGAAATAGTAAATACTAGCAGATTTTATTCCTTGCCATAATGGTTTATGTAAGAAGATTCAGGCCAGGCTAGGTAGGCTCCTGGCCTGCTGGCCTAGAACAGCTAGAACTGGTATTGAGCATTCATGCACAGTGAACGCTTCTTGGGACCTAACCTGGGGCAGCTCTCAGGCCCTACAGCCATCCAGGACCAATGGGAGTGATGAACGTCAGATCATCAGAGGTGTTCAGGACCTACCAGAATGAAGCACATCAACTCACCAGATGAAGACCTCACCTAAGCCTGGCAAAAGTATAAAGCCTGCTTCCCTTCTAAAATTAAATGAGATTGTCGGTTCCACGTTCTCCCAGGGTCTGTGCTGTTGACTCCACGCCTCCTTGTCCCCTCCCCTGAGGGATCCACTAATGCCAACCAACAGGTTTAAATCCTCAATTCATTATTACATACTCCTCTAAATGAGACGGAAAGCTACTTAGCATTGACTGGCAAGGGCCTGTACATACATTACATGTTGAAACCTCCTAAAGACATTTTCATATGTACATAAACATCACTCCCAGTGCCCACATAGTGCAAAAATTCATAGTCAAATCAGGCACAGTCCACTAACAGGTCTACATAATCTGATTGGTAATGTCCCTAGACTTTCATTTGATAAAGAAAATAGCTAAGAAAAACAAGGGAAAGCAGAAAGCAGAGACCAGATGGAGGAAAAATGAAAATCAACAAAGAGGAAGCAGTGCTGAGTAGACCTGAAAGAAATGAATACAAGAAGGGGAGAAGAAATGGATCCAGACCCACTTAGTTATCTGCAAATCAAAGTCGCTGTCTTTTAGCATTCTATGTTTATTTTCTGGTTAACCAGCACAAACTCTTAACACTATCTCATAACTCACTGGGTTAGAGCAAAAGCCAGTTTGTCTTCTGTTCCCTATATCTTTAATAATATAGAGTCTCCAACCACTTTAACTTCCTAGATCACTATTTGTTTTGTAAGAAATTTATTACTTTATTATTTATTCAGTTTGTGTGTATCTGTCTGGCAGGCAAGGATGCAACAGTGAGCATTTAGAGATCAGAAGACAGCTTTCTGGATTTTGTTCTACTCTACCTTGTGGGTCATGGGAGTCTAACGCCAATTCCTAGGTTGGTGGCAACCTAGGTGGTTGCCTTCTGAGTCATCTCTCCTGGCACAGAAACTGTACTTGATCTCTGGGTTCAAGTTGAATAAGTTGACATTCATTGTACGTCTGTATCCATTTATTCCTTGCCATGCTAACATTTAATTTTTCGTCTGACATTTTCTCCACTAGTTTCTTGATAGCTAACATCTTTTCTTCCATCTGATCTGCATTAACACCACATTTTTCCAAGGCTATTAGTGACAGTGTGATTGGAGGGAACTCTGCATCTATCACAGTACCAGGAATTGTCAGTTTTAATCTATAATTTTTCTTTACCTCCTCACCTCTTACATTTTATTTATAATGCATTTCCCCCTGAATCAGACTATGTAACTATTTATCATTGAGTTATCATAATATTGTAAATGCATGCCTTTTTATAAAACAGGTGTTCAGGAAAATATTTTGGAAGGACTAAAGAAATTGATATATTAAGGTTTGAATTCATGACTGCAAATATAAATGTCTTCTGTTTTAGTATTCCTATGGTTGCAACATAGTTAACTATGGCCATGCTTCTGGCCATTGGTAAAATTCAGTTACTCTCTGACACTGGCCACACTTTCATTTCAAGGTTTGCATTAATTTGTTTGTTCATAATTTAGAGAATTATAATTCCTATAAATTTCAGTGAAAGACATGCATTCGAATCTTATGCATAACATGTTAAGATAGGAAACTGCTTTTAGTAACATTTAGTGAAATCATTATCTGGTTCTTCCTGAGTTATAAAATGAGGTTTTATTTACTCATAGGATTTGAAATATTTTATTTATTATTAATTTTATTTTCTCTTGTGTATGAGTGTATTGTCCACATGTAGGTAAGTACACCTGAGTTGTTCAGTAATTGCAGAGGTTAAAAGAGGGCATTGAATCCTCTGGAACTGGAATTATAGACATTTAGCTGTCATGTGCATACTGGGATTAGAATTGTGTACCTTCTGCAGTGCTTTTAACCATCTCTCTAGTCCCTCAATCATGGGATTTAAGAGCAAATATCTAGTTACCCACATGATAGCATTTTTTTAGCAATGATTAACTTAAAATGCAGTAAGTTGTTTCAATTTTGAATAAAAGAATTCCATGGAAAGAGATACTCAACTCAGCTTTTGGGCTTCTTGCATCTGAGTATCAGATTGCTTTTTCTATGAAGTTCCAACCTGATATCAAACCAGTGCAGGGAGGAGAAGAGCAGGGATGGCCAGAAATCACTGGAGCTCTTCCATGCTGTGTTATGAAAATCCTTTTCCATTATTCATAACTTCCTGTAATCCAGGTTGGTCTGGAACTCATTATGTAGCCCAGGCTAATCTGGAATTTAAGGCAATCCTCTTGTCTTAGCTTCCAAACATTTTGGATTATGGGTGTGAGCAGCAAGTTCCATGTAAATTTTCTTATCACTCCTATGATTTCAAATCACAATGCTTGTAACTATAATTTTCTTGGGTATACTTATATTTATTTTGCTTATTCATAAATTTAGATGTGTCAATGGCTGATGCTTTTAAAAATGGCTTAAGACAATCATTTTTTATCAATCTTTAAGTGAAAATAGATTTGAGTTCAAATATTTCTGAAATTATTTGGGTCAGAGTTTCACATATCTCTAAGTATGAAGAATCCTAAAAAATCCTTTTTCATATTATTTCATTTATTTTAATTGTATGTGTATTTCTCTGTTTGAAAATAAGTGTACCTTGTATGTGTCTCGTGACTGTGGAATCAAGAAGAAAACATCAGATTCCCTAGAACTGGAGTTAAGGACCAGTGTTAGTCTACTTGTGCTTGGATTGAACCCTGGTATTCTGGAGGAGCAGTACTAGTTCTTAACCACTGAGTCATTTCTCAGTCTTTGTTTCTAATATTTATTTTTATTGTTACGTATCTGTCATAATTCATAACTTGGATCCATTGGCACAGCATTGTCTGAATGACCACAGGAACTACTCTGTTAATAAGCAACTAAACAATGTGTATATATAAAGTATAGGCATTTAAAAAATTATTCAATGAGTAAAAGTAAATTTTATGCCAACTTTAATGCTTGTTATTAAATATTTGTTCAGCATTTGTTCTATAGTAATAACTTTTATCCATATTTTGGCAGCATATTTTAAGAGGCAGTATCTTTAATATATTTATGAAAAATTGATGTTGTTTCTAAATTTAACCTGTTATGATAAACAAAGATATTTAAATTTGTAGTTACCACAATACACAGAGAAGTTAGTTGTAATTTTGCTATTTAATGGAATTGCATATTGAAGAACTTGGAGAAGGAGCGTGGAAAACAGTGCAAACAGCATGAGCTTTCCCAACTGGCTTATCCATGGCAGTTTCAGGTACTATAGCCAGGAGAAGTTCAAACACCTCAGAGAGCTTGTCTTGGTGGAGTTCTCTTGTTACTTACACTTCAGTTAACCATAAGGTTTATTTTACTTAGTTTGGGTTCCATGTTTCTGTATAGTATCTTCAAAAAAAATAAGTATATGGAAACAAAAAGAAATATTTTCTTTACCTCTCTACAGAATGCTACAATTGTTTAAACTAACTGCAATATTCTATTTTTCCCTGCATATTGTCAATTTTTGCTTAATGTAAGTACCTGTTATTACATTCACGAATATTTTTAAATGATAAGACTGATACATTTATCTTTGCATTGCTTAGATATATCATATTTTACTCTCTGATAAGGTTTTTTTTTCCTTTTTAATCATATTTAAAACCCCCTTTGTATGCTTATGATTTCATTTTATATCTCTTAACATGGCTTCTCTGTTTTCGTGATGATTACCTACCATGTAGTTGAATATGCAATCCTCCTGCTTCCACCTCCCAAGTAATAGAATTATAGGCATGTACTACCACATATGTCTATTTCCAGTTTCATCTTCATTCCCATTTTCTGAATCACTTAAATAATATTTATTTGTACATTGTTTTATACTATGTTTGATTAAAGATTTTAGTATACATAGCAAAATTTTACATCTATTGATCCAACAAATTGTAGTATTTTGTTTAACACATGGAAGCTAGACAAACACAAAGATTATTTCATTTCCATGATGTTTATGACATAGTTATTATATGTGCATGACATCCACATTCTACAAATGTATGCATGCATTTTCTTGAATATATACATGTGAAAATATTCATATATGTGAATTTTATGCATGCATGTTCATACATGTATGTATGTCGCGCCCACCTCGTCCAGCAAGGAAGACGCGACCCCGGACTCTTCCAAAAGCAGTTTATTCAGGAACCTTGAACAACCTTTTGGCTTTTAACTTTCTAACTTCTTCTTCCCTCTCCTTACTGCTTCTCCTTCTCCTCCCGGGGAAAGCCTGCCACAAAGTTAAATTCCCTCCTGCCAGCCAACCACAAACTACCACGTGGTGAAAGCAGATAGGCGCACACAGGCGGAAGCAGGGCCAGACCTCAGCCACAGCCAATTATGGAGCTGTTTGCTCCAGAGAGCGCCCACCTCGGGATGGTGGGGGGCGGGAGCAGGCGCCATCTTTAAGACGCAGCAATCCGCGGCTCTCTACATATGTACATATGTAATGTGTGAGTTTGTCACTCTTTTGGTATTTTATGTTCTTTTATATTGAACGACTTCACTTAGCTGCCCATTAAGTTATTCATAAAGTTGTTTAGTTTTTTTATATGTTTTCATTTTTGGAAAGATATGTTCTCAGGATCTAAATATTTGGGTATAATCCTTTCATTCAACAATATAAAGCATGCTATCATTTATTTTTTAACCTCTTTTATCAATGTAAGTTGTGAAGTCATTTAGAGTGGAAAAAGGACTATTAACTAATTTATAGCTCTCCTGTTCAGTTTTTAAAATATGGAAAGGGGCCAAGAAAATATATCCATAAATTGTCATTAAAAATCAATATTTCTGCCAAAGAAATGATGATTTCAATCACCTTTGTCATAGAAGCCAAAGGCAACAAATGAATTGATTAACTAATGGATCTGCAGGTCTATCACATGGCTTACATGAACAGTGGGTTACAGCCCCACTTGGAGGCACATAAATGAATGTGAGGGCAGTGCAAAATTCGGCAACAGTAAGTTTCTGTGCAAACAGTACAAAAATCAAATGTAGAATGTATCTGATGTGTTTCTGTCAATATTCCCCCATGTTGCCTGATGGGACTCACCTGCAGTCTAGCTTCTGAATCCACAGTAAAGAGACTGTACAATGTGCACTGTGCATGCTTTCCTGGACACAACATAAGTGACATTGCCCAGAGCACCTAAGATCAAATTCTGGAACGTGTTATGCAATGCAGTATTTTTAGTATGTCGACAAAGTTTTCTATATATGGAAATTTTAATGATATAACTGCAAAGATTTAATATTTAATATCAAATTAGTGTATCTTTTGATTTTACCGTGTTAAAATAATTTCATTAAAAAATAGTTGTTTGATCTGTTGACCTGATTTTCATTTAAAAATAATCATTAATTGAATTTTGACATGGGATTCGGTATAATTTCCAACACTTTAAAGTGGTGTTAAATGTACTCATGAAATTTTATATTATACATTATTTTCAAGCAGTGTTTTCATCACTGGATGATAAAATCAAAATTTATCACTTCTTGAAAATGTTAAAGATGCTTTAAATCTGAAATTTAACATATACAGAAAATAGTTCTTTGCATATCCATCTCAAAGGTTTGTAAATTTCCTGGATGTCGGGGTCCCTCTGCTCAGTGCCAGCCTGAGTGGGACTCAGGGTCTCCACTGTGAGGGGGAGAGATGATGCGAAATCAACACACAGACTCTGGACCTGAACAAGAAGCATGCATGCCGAGGGCAAGCAGTAGCAAAACTCAATTATTCAAGAAATGCAGGTATATTATGAATTTGGTTAGCCAAACCCCTATTTTGTGGTTCCCAACTGTGGGCAATAGTATTCTGTATCTGAATGGATTATCTTGGTGCAGGTTCTGTCCAGATGCAGGGTGGAAGCTAGTGTCAAGTCTGGGTGGATCAGAGCACCATGCCCACAGGAGCCACTCCCTTAATCCTCATATCAGGTGACCTGGCTAAGATCTACACTGCATTGTACCATTCATACACAGGAGCCACTCTCTTAATCCTCATTGAAGATGCTCTGGCTAAGGTCTATCCTGCGATGTGCCCTACATATCCTTCTTTTTGTTTTTATTAATTGAGTGATCCTGGGAGGCATGATTCTTTGCCATGTCATTGTTGGCCCCAGGCCCTTTAGGAATCACTTCATTTAATGGTGCCTGTCTTAGGTTACCTGGTCATCAGGGTCTTACCCGTCATTGGCTACCCACTGTTCTGGTGAAACAACCCAATGGGTGATACTTGTCGCTCAGGAGGGTAATTAGGATGGCATGGGAGGTTTGCAGGAATGCTCCTGTAGTTTGTGTGAGGGTCCTTGTCCAAGAATGCTTTTGTGACCTGTAGAAGACTCAGAAAGAAGCAAGATCAGTTAAGTATCGTGAAGAAGGTGGAGTTATTAAGTGGCCAGTTAAATGAGATTGTCCTGAATTGCTGACATCCAGGTTTGAGGGGGATATTTGGTATTTGCGGGGGAGGTCCAAGGCCTGGGTGGAGGCCTGGAGAATTTAAAGCATCAAAGTCTGAGAAGTTCTGCTGTAATGCAGTGCTTTCCAAAGGCGATGAGAGGTCAGCAGTGCTATCAAAAAGCCACAGCAAAAATGCCCCAGATTACCAGGTTGAGGGGGAAGAAAAATGCTGAGATCCTATTAAGTAGCTGTTGCCCAAAGGTCATAGAAGTTATTGGGTTGACTTGGGTGGAATTAATGTGCTCAATCTGGTAATTAAGGGACAGAGAGTAGTTAAGAAAAGCCTGTGACCATGGGCCTCTGATGTCATTGGAGAGGTGTGATCTTAATCCCAGATAGTACAGAATTGTTAAAATAAGGTGGGTTCTATTTGTAGGAAGAGGTTGCCACAACGTGAGGAGCAGAGAACCCCTCCTGGATCCTCATCCAGAGGGAAACAATAGGTGTTTTCACCAGGAGCTAATGCAGACTGGTTAGGAAATGTGGGCTTAAAGGTAAGGGGCCTATAAGCAGATAAGCCCAGAAAGAAACCAGAGGATTTATGTAGGGTGTGCCCAGGGTGGGGTGGCCAGAGCAGTGGAAGCTCCATCCAAAAGGAAACTGGGGGAGGGGTGGGTGTTGGGGATTCCACTTCCTCATCTGAGTTATCAGGAGGGGTACTGAAAAAGATGAGGCCTGTAGTTTCAATTTTTGTTCCTCTTTACAGCTTCCATTATGGGTGTTAATAACTTCCTCACCTGAGGAGCATTTAATGCTGGCGATTATGGAAGAAAGGATAGAGAAAAATGGGATGGGGGAGTGAGTGTCCCTCATGAACTACATGCTTTCTTGTGAAAAATAGAACATGAGACCAAATGGAGGTATCCAAAATGTTCTCCCTCGCTGCCATATTTTCTCTACCTTCTCCCCCATTTCCTACTCCTTTATTGGTCAGAGGGTGGAACTTGCCACTAAATGAACCAATAGTAAAAAAAACCTCAGAGAGAACCAACGTATTTACCATACGGCACCCAAGAAGCCTCACAGAAGGTGTGCTACAGCTTCTAAAAGTTCTGCAGTTGCACCCCAGAAGCAGTGAAGCATGTGCGTTTCAGCTTTAAAACATTTTTGCAGCCTGCTTGCCAACAGGAGGTTTTTAAATCAAAGTTGGAAAAAACAGCTTTCCCCATGGCCTATTGCCCACACAGCTCTACTGATAAAAGGGTTGGGCCAGCATGGATCTCAGGGACTGTGTGTTGATGTGTGCTTCCTGTGGGGAAGGGATATGAACACAGGAAATGGGAAAAAAGGAGGGGGTCATTCACTCACGCTTGAGGACCATCAGCACACAGAACACAGAGGGACCTACTCACCGATTATCAGGGGGTGTCTTGCCGATGCAGGGGTGGGAGGGTGGAGTCCCTGTTCAGGCACTGGATTTTGGGGTCCCTCTGCTCAGAGCCAGCCAGCGAGGGATCCATGGTCTCCACCGTGAGGTGCTGAGTGCGCAGAGTCAACAAAACAGAGCCTGGGAGCTGGGTGGAAGCCCGCAGAGGGAAAGCTGCAACAAGCTCATTTATTCAAGGAAGTGCAGTGGATTTTATGTGTTTGGTTAGCCAAACCCCTATGGGGTGGTTCCCAACTGCAGCCAACAGTATTCTGTCCCTGGATGGATCATCTCTGTGCAGGCTCTCCCCAGACATAGGGCTAATGTTTGCCTGGCTGGATGGGAGCACCATGCCCACACAAGCCACTCCCTTAATCCTCATAGCAGGTGACCTGGCTAAGGTCCATCCTGTGTTGGGCCCTACACCTGTAATCTTCAAAAAATTAAAAGCATATATTCATTAAAGAGTTATTTACAGAAGTTTATTTCTGGTTTGTTACCACTAAATGTTTGATTACATGACCATTTATATAGTATACTCTTAAGGTTACTCAAAATTGTCTGGGGTATAAAGAGGTCACAAATGGAATTAGATTTAGAAGCTCTAGACATTGGGGCCAAAGAGATGACTTAGAGGTTAAAAGCACTGAGTAGTTTTGTGGAGGACCTGTGTTTGGTTTTCATCACTCACATGGCAGCTAACAACCATCTATAACTCCAGTTCTATGGTACCCATTGCCCACTGTGGGAGATGCATGGCACGAATGCACTCATCTACATAAGGCTATACACTTGTACAAGTAAAATAAAAAGTAAATAAATAAAATATTCAAAATTTTAAAAAGTTCTAGATGTTGATTCCCCTGCAGCAAGAGCACCTCCAATCTCCACCCCTTCCCCCAACACACACACTATCCTCCTTGTATCCTTCACCCAGACCATCTCTGGATTTTCTGTCTCAGGTCTCTGAACTAGCTTCCTCACCCAGATAAGCTTAATTCAATAGCATAGCTTGTTAGAGTATTCATAGTCTATTCCCATTCCCACCTTCCCCTGTCCTCCTGACCTCAGACACAGACTGGTCTGCTGACTACTCCTGTAAGTCAGTTCTTCAGATTGCATCTTGATTCCCCTACAGGCTGAGTACTTCTAGTCCCCTATCCCCCAGACAGCCTGTCCTCTTGGGCCCAGGCTGGCTTCTGTTCTTACTTCTCAGATCTCTGGACTAGTTTCTTAACAAACCAAGCTTAATAACCTAAACTAGATCAATTCTACAGCTCTGTTAGGCTCCAGACAGCCTGTCAACACGCGTATCTTGCCCATAGCTCCTCTCCTGATTACCTATCATAGACAGGTATACAACACAGTCCAGCCTATTATCCTGTGAGAATCTAAAGCACATACCTACTAACTTTAAATACCTGAGTCAAAAAATCCATGGCACAGTGTAAACAAAACCAAAATTCAACTACATAAATGAGAATGGAATTTACTATCAGTCATACTACCAACACAAGACAATCATTATCCTGAACAGCAATGTGCAAACACAAATAATATGAGAAATCAAGAGACGATGTCCCCAACAAAAACCACCAGTTCTAATGAAATATACCACAATGAAAATCACCCTAAGGAACCCACAAAGCAGAATTTAGAAGAATACACATGATCAAAGAACTTCAAGAAAGCACAAATAATTAGAAAAATTCATCGTGGATAGGCATAACCTCTTAAGGAAACTCAAGAAAAATCAAATATGCAGCTAAATGAAATAACCAAAAAAATAAAATAAAATAAAATTAGGAATTGAAAAGTGAATTCACAAAGGAGGTAGAAGTATTGAGTAATGTCCAAGCCGAAATTAAGAAGGAAATGGAAAATGAAATAAGTTAATATGAAAGAACAAGAGAATGCCTCACAAGTAGAATGAATGAAATGTGATACAGAATATCATGACTAGACAACAAAGCTGAAGAACTGGACTTCTCAATCAAAGTTGATGAAAATGCAAAACAACAACAAAAGACACAGGAATGGCATCCACAGGAAATGTGAGACATCATGAAAAGACCAATTCTATGTGTCCTATGCATTAAGGAAGGAGAAGAATCTCAGGCCAATGGATTGACCAGATCTTCAACAGCAATATTTAAGAAAACTTCCCTAAATTAAGAAAAGACATAGCTATACAGAGTCAATAAAAACATAGAATGCCAATAAAATCTGAACAGAACAGAAACTCTCCATTCCATATCATAGTAAAGCCATAAAATGTACTGCAACCTGCTAGAGGGAAAATGACAAGTTATGTATAAGGAAAAATCCATCAGAATTGCAACTGTCTTTTCAGAGCAGTCTTTATAAACCGAAAGTGCCTAGAAAAAAAGACAGGATTCCTAATTCTAAAAGACCTTGGATATCAATTCCAAATAGTTTACCCAACAGAACTCTCTCTCATAGAAGAAGGCAAATGGAGAATTTACCATGACACGAATAGTTTGAAAAAATTCGTGTCCACCAAACCAACTCTACAGAGAATACTCAAAACAATAAAAAAGAACAAAGAGCTGAATGATTATACCCAAGACATTACAGAGAAAAAACAAAGGAAGATATAATTATATAAACATAAAATAGGACCAATAAAACAAACAAATTAAAATGATGATATACAATACAAATCTTCCAATAATAACTCTAAATATCAATGGTCTCAAATCCCCAGTAGAAATTCAAAGGCTAGTAGAATGTAGGAAGAAACAAAAATTCATGTTTTTGTTGTCTTCAAAGATACTCATCTGACCTTTAATTATAGGCACTAACTGTGGGTGAAAGAATGAAAAAAAAAAAAGTCTAAGCAAGAGGAACTAAGAAGCAAGCTGGGGTTGCAATTGTAATATCCAACAAAATAAACTCCAAATTAAAACTAATCAGAAGAGATAAAGATGGTTACTTCATTCTAATCAAAGAAACAATTGATCAAGAAGATATTACAATCATGAACATATATGCTCCAAACTCTGGTGCATCTGGTCTCATAAAAACAATACTCCAGTACTACAAAGAACCATTTAATCCAAACTCACTAATAGCAGGTAACTTCAATATCCAACTATTTTCAATAAAAAATTCAATAAACAAAGAATAAATAGAAAACATCTGAATTAAATGACATCTTGCATTAATTGGACCTAGTAGACATCTACTGAATATTACACAAGCACCAGAATAATTCACTTTCTACTCAGCAACCCATGAAAATTTCTTTAAAACTGACCACATTCTGGGACACAAAACAAACCTCAACAAATACAAAAAAAGAAAAATTACTAATCCCATGCTTTCTCTCAAACTATGAGGTAATAAAGCTCATAATCAACAGCAAAATGAAGTTCTAGTAACTACATGAAATCATGGAGATTAAACAGCACATTCTTGAATGATAAATGGATAAAAGAAGAAATAAGAAACAAAAGTATTCTTGTAACTAAGTGGAAATGATAATACAGTACAACAGAACCTATAGGACACCTTAAAAGTAGTCTTATGAGGGAAGTTTATAGTTCTAAATGCCTACATTAAAAAAATCTGAAAGTACAAATATAAATGACTTAACTGTAGAACTCAAGACTCGTGACAATGAAGAACAAACCAAACCCAAACCTAGTAGATAAGAAGAAATAACAAAAATCAGAGCAGAAATCAATGAAACAGAAACAACAACAATAAAACATTTCAAAGAATCAAACAATTGAAGAGCTAGTTCTTTGAAAACTTAAAGAAGATAGACAAACCCTTATCCCAGTTAATGAAAAGAAAGAACAAATTGCAATTATCAACATCAAAGTTAAATATGAAACATCACAACAAACACCAAAAGAAAAACAGAATATTAGGGAATATTTTTTAAACCTATACTCTATTAAAATCGAAAATGTTAAACTGATGAATTTCTAAATTCCTAGAAATTACCAACATTAAACCAACAAGCGTTCAACAGTTTCAATAGAATCATAACAAATAAGTAAATTGAAACAGTAATACAATAATTCCCAACTATAAAAAGCCCAAGTCCAGATAATTTCACAGGTGAATTCTACCACACATTCAAAGAAGACCTACAATCAATATGTTTTAAAATTTTCAAAAAGATAGAACCAAAGGGAGAACTCCCAAACTTCTTCTATGAAGCCAAGTCTAATTCACAAGCCAGGAAAAGGTAGAATAATAACAATAAAAAGAAAACTATAGGCCCATATCCTTAATGAACATAGATGCAAAGATTTTCAGCAAAGTACTTTCAATTGCATATAGACACACATCAATTAGATCATTCACTATGTTCAATTTATTTTTACTCCAGAGATGCAGAATGGTTCAATACACATAAGATGATCAATGTAATTAATCATGTAAATGGACTAAAAGACAAAAATCACATGGTCATCTCAATAGACGGAGGGCATGGAGTAGGGAAGTGGACTAAATTTAGTCAAAAACTATAATATTAAATGTACAAATCTCAATAAAATATTTAAAATAAGAAACTCTAGTCTCAGAAATATTTTCTTTCATGTACTTTGTCACACTAGATATGTGAGTTCATTTTGCTCTAAAAACAACTTTGTGACACAAACAGAAGATATCATGTTAAAAAAGACAAGACTTGGATTTTGTAAAATATCTCTAAATTTTTTATATAATATCATTTAATGTCCAATGAAGTTTAACAAAAGTTATTTTATGGCTAATTAGTAGTATTTAGGGCTGTAAAATGATGATATAATTTGCTTAAACTTTCAAAATTCTCTGAAGCTTTATCAAATCCACAGATATAATAAAACGTTGAGGGAAATAATAGCTTGAGTGGTACTAAATATTTTTATCAAAAAATAGAATAAAAATTATTAATTTTCATGATGGGTACTATTGTTAATAGTAGAGGGTCTAGAATCCTCTAGTACATTAACCTCTGGTTGTGTCTGTAAGTTTCCACTTTAGCGTAACAAAGTCGGGAGGATCCTCTCTTAATGGTCAGCAACATTGCTTGAACTGAAAACACAGAATGAACAGAATGGAAAACTGAGCTGAAGGCCAAGATTTTTAGTTCTGTTTCTTGACTATATTAAGAGTGTGATCAATTCTCTCGTGCTTCTACCACTATGGTTTCTATACATTGATGGTGGTTCCCTCAAACTAATGAGCCAAAATAAACTCCTTCCCATTAAATTGCTCTAGTCAATTCTTTTTATTCTCAACAATGAGAAAAACAATAGAGTCTTGAAATTTATTTCTCTCTCTTATAGGTAACACATGTTAATTTCTAAGTCAATATATTTAATATTCCATTTTAATCTATTTTCTTTATGCTAATAAAGTTTAAAGAGATATATTTGGTGTTTTCTCTACAGATTTAAATTTGATGCCAGAAATTAAACATTTTACATGATTTTTTTTCTTTCAGTGTTTCCTTTAAATTGTAAATGATTTGGCCTGGGACATTTATGTTCACCTTTGCTCCACGTAACAGTAACAATTATGAACAATTACTAGGCTCTCTAATATAATTTTTTTCCATCTCCTGCCAGCCTCTTCAAGTCATTTGTATGCATGGAGGATTATTTCTTTGAACCAAATCTGATATCTTATGACCTCTTCAAATATGTGTCTACCATCTCTCCAAGGTATTGAAATTTATGTTACTATATGAGATGCTTTTATTAAGCTCAATTTTCTCCAACTATCTTTGTTTTCTATTGTTTTCCTTTGAACTCCTTGCTCCAACCATTTTGATTTTATTACTCTTATCTTAATTCATCTATGAGTGCCATTTTCTAGTATTCATGCTATATATTCACATTAACACTTTGAGATATGCTATTTTAAATACACAGACTTTAAACTCAGAGACACTGATTTCATTGTGCAAGTACAATTCCAATAGATCCCAATTCCCTGGAAAACTTTGTCTTTTTATTGTTTGAAAATGGTATTTTCTGTGTTTACCCACTTATTTAGTTTTTTTGCAATCTCTTTCAATGCACAGATCCCACAAAAATTTTTTACTTTTTTATTATCATAAAGTGAATCAAGTTTTTAATTGTTTATGTATGACTTTCCTTCTGTTCCTTCTTTGAAAAGGGCAAAATTACTTATGGACAGGAAGAAGTCTAAAGCTCATTTTCAATGGTGTTATTTCCCCCAATATTTCAGACTGAAAGTGTTCAATATATCTGATTAACTGAGTTGAAGTGGACTTCTTTTCTGATATTTTTTCGCAAATATTAGCAAGCACTTGCTTCATTAGCTTTTTTAATGTTTTATTTGCACTCATTCATCTTACTCTGTACTGGGGAGCTTTTATCTGACTTTTAGATGAATGTCACCTTTACCAGGAACCGCTTTATTTTCTTTGTATGATGAACTAGCTAATAACATTGCTTATTGCTGTTTATTATTTTACTCACTAATGTGTAAAATATTACTATCAACTGTTATTGAAGAAAACTTTCCATGGTAACTTCAGTTCTGAATTATACGGCATTGGAATAAGCTTAAAATGTTATTACTTCATAAATACATATTGAGTCTGTCCTTTAAAATTTATTCAATTCAAGGAACATAAAATGAGTGGGGCAGATAAAAGACTTACTAGTGAATACACATTTTATTAGCAACAATACTATTTTCATTATATATAATTTAATGTTAGTAGATTGTTACTTAATAATTCATAAACTGATTATGAGGAAGGAATCAGAAAAGAAACAAAGAGAAGCAAAAATATGTTGGAGTATGCCTGTCTTTTACATGTACATATATGTGGGAGAAAACCTGTGTATGTGTGCCCATGTATGTGAAGATCAGAAGAGAACATCGGATGCTAATCTTCATGCAATTTAATTTTCAAAAACAGAGTCTCTCAGTGGTCCCTGTCTTACTCTCCAGGCAAGGCAAACTGGCTAGGTGGGGTCAGGAATTCACTTTTCTCTAAGTACTAGGTCTTACCTGTGCATGCCATCCTGTCTGACTCTTCATGTGGATTTTGGGAACCCAAATGTGGATCCTTAATGCTAACATAGAAAATAATTTACTGAACTCCTCTCTCCACAGCACTGCTAAAACAGTTTTCAAGGTATTTTCTTCAAGATAAAAGATACTTGATTTTAAAATAGAATATAACCAATAAAAGCTTATTAAAATGTGGTCATACTATATAAGTATCATAATTTTTGCACAATAATTTATGCAGTAACTATGATGCTAGAGATCAATAATTATTTAAACTTTTGTATCTCAAAGTTTTTCAACAATAATGAAAAACAAAAATGGATTCATTCTGCACAAATCCTTCGATCCCTGTGAAATCAGGATTGCCAGTCAGGTGTTTGATTCTATGATAGGATAAACCAGCATCATCCATTGTATTTCCCAGGGTGAAAAGTAGCATTTAATTGGCTTTTTCTTCCCCCTCAGGGCTACAAATAAGTTATTAAAATTTTATAGGCTCAAATCTTTACACAATGTTGAGTCATAAAACACTCCGAGTATGTGAATATGTTTAGAGTCAACAGTGCATGTACCTGCCCTAAATTTAATGTTAACGTAAGTTTTAATAAGTTCACTAGCTGTCCTTAATCAATAAACTATGTTAACATGTATATAGTAAGTGAGGAAATAGTTAAATTTTGATAATACGTATTGTACCATTATTTATAATAGATTATTCCGAGGTAAATATTCTGAGATCTTCCTTTAGTCTCCAGGCTGATTCCTCATCTTACGTTACACAGAAGAATCTAATTCATCTTTACGCATTCATTATTCTCCTAGCTCCATAAGTTGTATCAACCTCTGTATTGATAAATTTGCCCTGCTGCCATGCATCATCCTTTATAACTTGCTATTACCATTTGACAATGTAAGATCACAATTAATTGAGAGCCCTATTAAGGACTGATGACAAACTCATTGAAAAGTTTAAATGTGGCACTTCGTGTGAGCACTGTAAAAAAAAAATGAAGTAAAAAGCTGGATCTTTCAAGAAGCAGAAAACATTTTAAACTATTTTCAAAAAAAAAAAAATTCTTGTTGTATATGAAGCTGGCAAAGTCTTCAAAGGTTTGGTTTCTAAACAGTGTTCTGATCGCTACCCTTTACTTATTTAAAACTAGGTGTAAACAGACTTTGTTATAATTGTTGCTTCTTAGTCATTTATGATTATAGTATAATATTCTAACTAGATGTTAGAATGTGCAATTTATATTTAGGTTTACAATTTACTATTTTTCTAAATATTTTTCTTATATTCCTATGATATTTATGTACAAATATATAAATTATATGTAAATATATAAATATATATAATAGTAATTCTAACATGCATTTATATGCTTTAGAATCTGTAAATTTGAAAACTAGATATACCCAATTGTTTGTCTGACTGTGTTTTTGTTTATAATTTTTTTGAGACAGAATTTACCTGTAGCCCCAGGTGGCCTGGAACTTGGATTGTAGAACAAATTAACCTCAAATCTCAAAGAGATTTGCCTTCCTCTTTCTCCAGAGTGCTACAATTAAAGACGTGAATCACCAAACCCAGCTAGAGAGTTGTCCTTTTTTATTTTTTTAAATAAAAATTTGTTCCTTTTTATGGGTTGAATAATATGCAAAAATTCAAAAAGCCTGTCTTTTGGGTATATAAAACTAGATCAATCTTTTCATATTACTTCATTCTTTCTCTACTCTAAATTCATTATTAAAACAGCAATTTTGCATTTACATAGCTTATTCAAAAAAAAATTTAGATATGTGTAGATCCCATATTGGACTCAATAGTCCAATGTGTTGCTTTGTTCAATGAGCACATTAGAGTGCTTCTCTGCATAAACTGATATTTCTTTGGGAAATAATCAGCTCTCTATTAATCAATATGTTGTTTTTAAGTGACTAAAATTAATTAGGCTGTAGCAAAATTCATTCATTTTTTTTTACTTAAATGCACACATATGAAGATTCTTAGGTTTGATTTTACAATCTAAGATTTTTGCTATTCCAGATTCTGCTTTTTTTTCTTACTCTTTACATATTTGCTTCTGTTTATTCATACAAATGCATCAGTCAGCTTTGATGCCATGGCCGTAAGGAACAGACATAGATGCACAAGACATTATTATACTTACTTAGTTGAAGTTAATATTAATAGTTCAAAGCACTTTAATGGTTTTTCATAAGCAAGAGAAGCATTAACAAACCCATGCATTAGGAATAAATCTTGTATTTCTCTAATGGAAGATGTAACATTTACATAAATACACAAGGAACAAGGATTGTCTTCATAACACAAAACGTTCTTTGCATTCTTCTTTTTTTTTTCTTCTGGTTATTTAAACATTAGGATGTTGTTTACTCTTTGATTAAGACACAGGTAATATTGAGAATGGAGAGATGGTTGAGCTGGTTACTGGCATTTGTTGCTCTTACAGAAGGTCCAACACCCACATAAAGGAAAATAAAATATTTCAAACATTCATAATAGTAAGTCCAAGCAGTCATTTGAAAAATTATAAACAATAAAAAGCAACTATAGGCATGAAAACATAAAGTACCTAGTAGGTGAGTAACCATTTTTCTGAAGAAAAGACAAAGATCATTGTTCTAACATGTCAGCAATAAATGAGCAATAATTAAATTTCAAGGTCAGGAAACAGCACTAGATACAAGAGCTAAGTTAGAACACCTTGAAATTAAATAAAACAGTAAGATAACTTTGGGTTATATGCTCACATTGCAGAGTAAGATGTCACACATCACATGTTTTTTGAAGTTTAGTAGCACAATAAGATGTAGGAAAATTAGGCAAAGTGAAAATTCCCCAAACTTGAAGAAGGAATGGGGTCACAGACATAGAGAGAGAAGGGCTTCCCTGGCAGGTCTCCTGTCAGTCTCTTCATCCCCACAGAGTCTGACATCCTATTATATTGCATATTTAGAATTTTTTTATTAAATGTGATTTTTATTGGCTTATATTCATGGTTTCCATACATTAAAATGTGCTTTTTCATACAAGCATATAATGTACTTTAGTCCTAGGACCCCGACACACACTCCAGGCCTTTCCTTCTATCCTCTTCCTCCTTCCTGTTTTTCTTCATTTCCCATCAACTTCATGTCAGAATTATATATATGATTTCATGGATTTATATAATATTTATAATCAACAAATGATAGAAAATACCAAATTTGATAAACAGTTGATAACCTCTATTTGGATCCTTTATCTAACAAATGAATAATTTTATTCTTCTTTAAAATGAATTAAATTCCATTGCACAATGTGTAAATCCTAGATTTTCTTCACCCATTCTTCTGTTAATATATATGGACAATGGTTACCTAACTAGATTACTGTGCATATTTCTGTAATAAACATGTATGTGTAAGTATCTCTGTTACATTCTGACTTGTGGTACTTTACGTAAGTACCCAGGAGTGGTGAACCTGAGTTACCTGATGTGTGTTTAGTTTTTTAAGGGACTTCCATCCTGATTTTCACAGTGGCTCTGCTAATTTACATCCCTTCCAGCAGCTCATAAGTGGTCCCTTTTTTCTCTGTATGTAGTATTTGCTATCAGTTTGCATAATAGCTTCCATCTGAATAACATGAAGTAGAATATCAATGTTTTTTGATTTGCATTCCTCTCATTGCTAATGATAAATCTTTCCTTTAAAATGTAGGAATTTCCTTTAAGTGAGTATACCATACTTAATACCCACTGTGAATAATTGCTATTTCTAAAGGGAATATTTATTATGTTCAAATGTTAGAGGTGCTATGGGTATACATAGTATAAATATTGCAATTTTTATATCTTACTATTTGATATCTGCTATCAAATTATTAGTAACAGTGCTTGAAAAATATATGTATAAAATTTTTATAAACAATAGTCAAATATTTCATAAATGAAGATGATTACAGAGGAAAGTGTTAGTAGGAATCTCTAGTATCCACGTTGGGACAGAATCAAGAGTCATAAGCACAGAAATCAGTTTTTTACAGAATGTATGTAGCTAATTTCCATGAGGCTATAAGATGGGTCATAATTGAGACATAAAACAATTGGGACAAAAGGTAAAATCCTTAGCCGAAAGTAAATCTGGATAAAAAAATAGAAATTTACAATTTGTAAGTGAATAAATGCACCTAGGTGCCAACACCTCTAAGGACAAAAATCACAAGTGTAAAAGCATTTAAACTGCAAGGGCAGTAAAGAGGGAGAAGCAGCCAGAGGCGTGGATTATCCTTGAAGGGAACTGGAGAACATTCACTGAATAATTAACGATTGACTTCAGCTTGAAGGTTGAATCTCCACTGTGTACTAGAGCACTGAAGCCCTAGGGTAAAGCTTGATTTACATAATTAGATCAATAAATAAAATATAAAGGTACAGAATAAATAAAAACATGTCTTCAGATAGGAATCAATCTTTTAAGGTTTGTTTAGCTGAATTCTTCATGGAAGACAAACGAGTAAACGATTTTGGTTGTCAAAAAGCACTAAAGCTACTCACCACATGGGCTAGAAACACATTAAGTACATAGTCCATGGAATTCCCTTATGCTTAAGAATCTGTTTTTTTTTTTTTTCCAGTTTGCTCAAAATATGGTCTATCTACTTCAGCAACAAATATAAAGAAACAATACTAAGGCTTTTATTATAAGAAACTCCTATTAGAAATTCTTTAAAGTATATTTACAGTTTTCTTTTTCTAGCTGAAATACGATATACATGGACTGTTTCTCCTTCAATGAAAATAGGTCTTTTCTTTCACACTCATTAAAATATGTAAAAAAATATGTTCTTCCTTTAGTTATTTATTTCAATTTTGCTAAAATCAATGATAAATATAGATCAATCTTTCTCACCAATTGCTTTATTATTAATTCATCAGTGATTTTGTTTTAGGTGCTTAATTTTAATAAAACTTGTGATGATGAAAGATGAAGTTATTTCAACAGGCTCTTATGCTAAGGATTCCAATGAAGAATCAGAATTAAAACTTTGAATTGCAGGCTAGTTCCTCAGGAACATGGATGTGTCTCCTTTTAGAATTCTGCTCATACAGTAGTATACTATTTACATTCTGCTAGATATATAATCAGGTGAGAGTTGCTTGATCATTTAGTAATAACACCTATATATAACCTATATAGTATTCCATAAAAGTTGAACTAAATTCCTTTCCCACCCACAATGTACAGCATAATTTCCTTCCCCTACATCCTTTGCTGTATTTATCAGCATTCTTTATTTTCAAAATGTTATCCAGTCCTATAAGATGAGGTGATATTTCCGTGGCGTTGATTTACATTTCTCTGAAGAATGGCGATGCTGAGAATTCTTTCATACACATCTCTATTTGTATGTTTTTTGTCTTTTATTTTTTAAAGGCAGTTTCAAAATATGTAGACCAGACTAGTCTGGAAGTCACTATGTAGACCAAACTGACCTCAAACTCAGAGATCTGCCTCCCTAGTTTGGGGATTAAAGGCCTAGGATAACATGCAAACATTGTATGCTATTTAAAAAAATATATTTATTTTGTTATTTTAAATATATTTGACAATTTTTTAATTTTTAAAAAGTATTTTATTATTTTTACTTTCTTATGTGTTTGAGTGTATTGGTGCATGTGTGTAAGTGCACCAATGTCATGTAATATCCATAGACGTCAAAAAAAAGCTGTAGATTCTCCTTGAACTGGAGTTACAGACAGCCGTTAGCTGCCAGTGAGGCCTGGGAACTGAGCCCTGTCCTCTGAAAGACCAGCCTGTGTTCTTAACTGCTGAGCCATCGCTCCAGCCCCTTATTTGACTCTTTTGTTATGTTTTGTGAAGTTTCTGCAATTTTATTTTGATTATATTCTGAGAAATGTCAGTTTATATCTCCTAATTTTTAATTGTACTTTACTACTGCTGTTTTGAAGTTGCTCCCAGACTATGAATCTAAACCCATTTTCTGCTCTATGGTTTGTAAGCAATTGTCCCACTGTGCGGTTCTCTCCGCACTTTGTCAAGGTAGTCCTCTCTTGTAAAGAAACTGTAAATTTGATTCAGTTTGGGGGTCTATTTTTTACTTGGTTGGTTTTTCTGTTTTTGAGATTTAATCTATCTGTTGCCCTAGTAGGTCTGGGACTCACTATAAAGATCAGGCTGGCCTCCATCTTACAGAGATCTGCCTGTTTCTGCCTCCAGGAGCTGAGATTAAAGGCGTCACCATCACTCCTGCTTTATATTTGCTTTGGATTCTTATCATTTTTGATTCTTTTCCAGAATTTCACTGTTTATTCCAATATTCTAAAATGTTTCTTCTGTGCTCACTTTTGTTATTTTAAATTACGTCGTATGTTTAAGTCTTCAGTGTATTTTAAACTGGTGAGAGAGGGGTGCTTATGTAGATTTTTCTGCATGTATATATCCTACTGAAATTTTATTTTTGCTTCACTACACCTGTAGTATATTTGCCAAAAAGCAGTTAGTTTTAAATATGTTGGCTTGTTCCTATCTCCTCTACATTGATGCAGAATTATTTGCATAATTTTTATGCTGTCAAAATTACTACAGCTTTGTGGAATGTTTTAATGCCACATTTGCAATGTCTGTGGCTTTATGTGTTTTTAAAAAAAATATTTTTGAGCGGTTAAATGGCTATTTTATTTTTAGGTACTTACACTAATTTTAGGGCAGCTTTTTCACTTGTGTGGAGAATGCTAAGGGTATATTTAGAATCTTTGTATTGATCTATAGATAATTTCACAGTGTATAGATATTTCAATGCACACACACAGACACACAAAATCTTTCTATGTTTGTGGCTCAATATCTGTTTTATTTGATATTTTATTGAGTTTTTGTGCATTTCATATAATATATCTTAGTGAAATTTAGACTCTCTCTTCCATACAGTTTGTATTATAGAAACGTTTCAGCTTTTTGTTTAAATTTGTCCTTCAGTAAAGTATTTTGTTGCTATTACAAATGAAAGCTTCTTGCTTTCTATTACTATCAAGGTTTTCTAGTAATAGAGCAGATAGAATGAATGAATATATATATATATATATATATATATATATATATATAAATTTAGAGCGTTTGTCTCTACCTGGAGGGACATGCATCCAAGAATGTGACTGACAGATGAAGCCAATAGAGTCAGATACTTTCTAACCAACCAGTGACTTGAGGGGAAGGGTCTAGCAGGAAAGCAGTGAAATCTAGGTAGGAGACATACTAGCGAGGCTGATCTCCGTCTTGGCAGCATAGGCCGGAAGTCTAACACACTTCTAATCCAAATGTTGCCCCTCCCCCCCGTATGAAATTTCTGTCTCTCTCCCTGGGGATGAAACCTTTGTAAGTTACCCTGAATAAACTAGTTTCTCTAACTGGAGAGCATTCTCTGTTTGCTCAGTTGGTTCAAACCTAGAGGGGTGGAGCTGAACTCAGGGCCTCAATGCTCGAGGACAATTCTTAAGACAATATCTATATGGAATTTATCAAATTGGCTAACATCATAATGCCTGGCTAATCCAATAGTGACTGCCTCACACTGGAAAGGAAAAAATTCTGATGGTTTCTGTATGAGCCCAAGAGGTTGGATGTCTTTGCCATCTAAGTCTAGAGAGCTACTGGACTTCAGTCTGTGTTGGAAGCCCAGAAATACTGGTTCTGATATCAGCTTAACTAACTCTTATTTTCTATGGAATTAATTTTACAAATAGATGACTATGGGCTGACAATTGCTGAAGACCCTCATTCTGCCAACCTGTTGAACTTCCTCTTGCCAGTCTTTATTTATAATATCACTAGTAAATCTTGGTATGCATTTTTCTCTTTATTTTTCCCTAAGAATATGCTGCTTTCTGTAAAAATCTATACACAATATGTACATAATTTTGTAATTCCCATGGACTATTTTCACACTTTTATTGTTTTGAGAATTTCATACTTGTACTTAGTTATATTCAGACCCATGTTCCCCATCTGCACCCCCATTTTACTGCTTCTCTTTGACTTCATGTCTTCTTGTATTATATGCTTTGTTTAAACATCTATTGGATCTAGTCTGTATTTCCTAAATGCTCTTGGTTGTGGGTATATCCCTGGGAGTCTGGTCAACCTAACAGAAATCACACCAACCTTCATCATCTGACAATAGAGTCTCAGTTGGGGCTAGGATGTCCTGCCTACACCCCCCCCATCTACGCTGGGCTTCTTTCTGACTTGGGTTTTCAGAGGGTTTGGTGCATGCTGTCATAAGTGCTGTGGATCCGTATGAGCAACTACTACGTGGTGTCCAGATAAAATGTTTTCTTGAATTCATTTACCTGATCTGTCTAGCAATCTTTGTGTCCCCTCTCCCACAATGATCTCCTAGCACTGGGAGGAGAGGGTGAGATGTCAGTGTTTCATTTAGTGTTCAGCACACATCAACAGAGAAAAGTAATCATCAACCTTAGTCATTTACAGACCATGTAAGTTACAGTAGGAACTGGCTTGACAAAATATGTCCACTGGTACAATATTGGCACAAGTGTAATGGCAGTAAACCAACCACTGCCTAATTGGAGTTAAAGTCTGCTTCACAAGATTGAGTCCATAATTGACATTATGTTCAAGGCCAAGAACCTGGGGATAGAAGGTCACAGGCCATTGGAGAGAACCTACTATCATTCTGCTAAATGGACATAGTATTAGCCCAGAAGTCACATCTGATCAGCCTGAACAGAATGAGACTGAAGGGTACTCATAGGATAATTTCTAATATACATATGTATATGTATATATATATATATGACTGCAATGCAATAATAAGTAATATTATGTTATTTTATGAATTTAAGTGGACTTAGAATCTTTAATCCTCTTATTTATTTTTCCAATGATGAAAATTATACTTACGAAGTGTGAAAATTTTATTCTCCTAAAGACCAAACAGTCTTGTGATCTCAGTTAATAACCTGTCAATTTTCATTTAATATATTTTCTGCAAAGTCCTTTTAATAGTAAACACACATAAAGTTGACGGAACAGCCATAGACATTTACTTCTCTCTCTCTCTTTATTTTGCCTCTAAGAAAGTGACTGACTCCAAAGAACACACATTCTGCCTTTTCAGTCACGCTGTCACAGCCTCATATCTTCACAGTATAGGCAACTGCTTCTGTACTCTGTAATGCATAAGTATGTTTTACTGTGTGACTTGAAGGGCTGTGCAACACATAAAAGGCTATCAGATTTTTAACTAAAATTGAAAAATTTATTAGAATTTCCATATTTCTATGGAAGCTGAACATAAATGAAAAATGTCATGAACTTAATCATTTATCAAGTATTGAGGATTCTAGGTAACTGTCCATCGCCTGCTTCAAGCTCTTTTGTTCCTCGTCTTAATATTCTTGACCTCACCATTTTAAATCTAACATTTCTTTTTAACCATTATATCTATTCAAACTTCATAATTTGTAGAATTTTGGAGGGGTTCTGAAAAAAAATAGCACATAAAAGGATTTTGTTTAATATGAAGACTATATTAGAATGAATCAAATGTCAATTTCATTCCTTCAGAAGGGTAGGATGTAAACAATATTGACAGTCTTCTCCATTGGTCCCCTTGGTCCCAATACAAACTGAGGGACAATTCCACAAACATGCTCTCTGGGCATGAGCTTACTGGGTTATTATAGAGTAATACGTGAGATTTTACTTACAGGAGTTTGGATTCTCACTGCCCCATGAGAACACACCAGAAAATCTTCACAAAATCATTGTTGATGGCTTCCCCATAGCTTCAGGCAATGGTGAAAGGACCTCCCTTTTTCTTCCACAGCCAATATATTTTAGCTCTTCCCCAGGCCATGAGCAATTAGAATTGAATTATTCATTACCCACTGAGGGTGACTGATTTTATACTCTTTAACGGTTTTGTAATACTGCTTACTCCTCCTTCTGTGTAGAATGTGAATGGTACACAACAAGCCCAGCGACAAGAATCTTTGACAAGAAGCCACAACTGAGCTCAAGAAGATAGCTTCTGTCTAACTCAGAGGACAGACCTATACAACACACAGATACAAGTTGGGAACCCTGTTTGCAGTGGGAACAAGGATAGTCTGGTCCCCTGAATTTAAAGGATGTTGTCAAAATAGAAAATAACCTAAAAAAAGATAAAATACAAGATGTTTGTTGGTAAGTGGGCTAGAAATAGATTAGGGATGATAAAATAATTTCCATTGTGTGATTTAGATCGGAGTTTTAGCAGCATGGTTAGGTAAGGAGACAGGTTTAAAAGAAAGATAATTAGTGTGAAAGGAGATAGTGCTTTGAATTGCTTTGAGGATTACAAACTCATTAAATTGTCCGACATAGACGTAAGAAAGGAACCAAAGCTAGAGGGGAACTTTTCAGGCCCCAGAATGAGGACACTTATGAAGGTAAGTTGGAGAAAAGTGACAAAATCAGGAAGATCACGTGTAGTGAGAGTCCAAGAAAAACAGGTTCACACAGAAAGCTGGGACTGAGGTATCATGGTTGTCATAAAGGAACCAAATGAAGGAAAATCTTTAACACAGAAAGTTTAACGTCCTTTAGCCAATACTGAGTCTTTAGATCCCAATTTGTACTATTATAGAACTGATGGAGAAAGTATTAAGAGGTACTCAGCTACTTCTGTGTACCAAAAACTGAACTGAGCTTTGGAAGCCATTTAATTTAGTTACCCCTAAAGACAAAATGAAAGTAATGATCCCTTTATATAGGAATATTTATAATCTTAATGAATAAATCACTTACTCATAATCACTCAAAATTCAAATATGTATCAGTCACTTTTCCTGTCATTGACAAAATTCTGTGAAAAAGAGCTGAAAGGAAGTAGTGTATTTCCATTGATTCTGGATCCAGAGTTGGGCAGGTTCCAGTGGCCTTAAAGACATGCAGCAGAGGCTACTTATCTCATGCAAGATGTGAAGTACAGACAAGAGACCAGAAAAGGTGTAGAAATTCTCTCACAAGAAGCTTGAGTCATTTAAGAATCTGGGTAACATTTGTCTTATTATAGTAAAGACTGTGGACTTACAGAATATACTATTCGGGAAAAGAAATATTCCAAAAACAAAGATAAAGCTTTGGAACATTAGGGTTAATACAAGAAATAAAGGACTAAATGACATCAACTAAATGAAATTATGTGATTCACATCTTTTCAAGAATAAATTAATGTTCTAATGGCTAAATTTTTCTTTGATAATAGAAAAATAGTAAGACAGTTACTATTAATGAGTGATAAAATTCTGAATTCTTCCTAAGAGAGAATTAAATGATAATGTTTTTCCATAAATTCAGTGGGGTGAAGTATATCAGCTTTCGTTTCATCTTTAAGAAATAATGTAAACAATATGCACAATTAAATTCCATATTTTGGTAGCCATGATAAAATCCAAAGGTCTAAATGTTATGGGAAATTTCAGAATAAACGGGCAAGAAAAACTTAAAGACAGACAAAGATAAAGGACAATCATTTGCAAAAACCTCACAATGCAATTCCTCCTTTTAAAACACAAGCACAATCAGAGCTGGAGCTTTAATTTCACATGCTTTATTTTCTTCCCATTTCACATGGAACTCAATGGGACTATTCTTGTCAATGATAAATATGGCATAATAGTTAATGTTCATTTCTCTATACCCAATTCCATGTCTAAGGAACATCATTCATAACTGAGAATTCTCTATTTTTGAGTACCTGGATTTTGTTTAACAACATAAAATTGTGTTTTTTTTTCTCCTTACTTCAAGGCTTTTTCTGCATTCTTTCCAGCATTTTTCTCTTCTCATTTGAGTGATTTCAAATTCTCTATCTCCCTTCCAGCTTCATTGTTTCACATTATCACATACTCAAAAGCAGGGTCCAACCTAATAATATAGCACATTCATGAAAGTCAAGTTTCAGGAGATACTTTTTATGTGTTTCAGTCCCACAGAATCTCAAATGGTCATTTATTCAGTGCAGCTTCTTTCTTTGTGTTCAGCCTGAGCTAAATGTAGGAACTCATTATATTCCTCATAAACCTCAGCACACCCTTTACACCTGCATGACATGCATTTCTATCTTCTCTAACTTTCCATCTTGGCACATTTGTCTGTCACACATCTCCTTCAGATCTGAAAATGGCCCTAACCTTGTATCTACCTGTTACCTCAGTCCCATCTAATCTAAGGAAAAGGAAGAATTATGAGAAAATGCAATTATTGGTTCTAACACTCTGCCTCACAATTGTTCCTTATGGTAGTCAAATGTTGCATTTCAAAGAATGGTTTGCGTTGAATTAATCCTGATTATTGGTCTATTCTGGTCTCCTTCAATAATTTAAGATCATCTATCTACATTTTTGGTGACCAGGTCAATATTTGGTAAAGCACATATCTCATAGCAGGAAATCAAAATTTTGTTGTTAACTAAGTGATAATAGCCTAAGTATTTTAGAAGTAAACAACATGAGTAACTGTCAACAAAATGAATAAAAATGTTAGAAAAAAAAGCTAATATTGACTGCATTGTTTTAAACAATGATGAAAAATAAGTTTATAACAAATATTTCTTTACTCACTCTTTCATGAAATAGTAATAATTTTAGTGATCTGTTTGATGAATTTTACAAAAATGTTTAATCTAAAGTTAGTGTTATAGCACTGAGATACAATCATATTACAGTGAAAGCTGGGAAAATTATGAGTAAAGCTAAGATACTACATTATCAGGATGGAAAATTAGGATTGTGAACTTATTGAACTTGGATTCTAAGTTGGTTTGATATAAAATAATCAAGAATCAAAGGTGTTGAACAAAGTAATATAACAATATGGAATGAGAAAGCATATCAAACTCTAATTTGAAAAATCAATTAAATATCATTAAAAGTTCTATTTGATATAAAAGTCTGTAGTATAATGGTAAAGACTGAATAATTACTTAGGGTGGAAAGAACATAGGAATAATGTAAAATGGACACAGTATTTTTATACTTGTAATCTATGTGGATGAGAATAGTGGAAAGGAAAATCTGAAGTTTTGAGTTTTAGGCCTGAAAGGAGATGGTCATCTGAAAGAAAGACTTTTCAGGAGAGAAATGGTCATTCAGTTTTAAAGATAAATGTCAAAGTTTAGCAGTGCATTAAAATTAAACTAGCCTCATGTCAAAAATCAAATACATACAGAATATTGTGAAGATACCCATCAAGGGTAAAAAAAAAAAAAAAGTAGTCTGCCTTTCCTTAGCTTCCAGTCAAATTCAAACTCTCTGCTTGAAAATTACTCTTATCTTCTATTTAACCACATTGTGTTTTCCATTATAGGAAATCAGATATGTGCAAAGTACTGTTAAGCACTCTTGAGACATATTTGACTCAATAAAGACACCACTCTCCCTATAATTCTATTAGAGTGAGCTTGCAACTACTGTCCTGATGACTTTCTCCTCATGAACACAGTTGTAGATCCCATGTTATTACAGTTTCACGTTCCTGTTAACATTTTATTTATCAGACTCCATTAACCACTATTCTTTTCCCTACCTTCTTACCACCCAAATCTGAAGAATCCCTTCAATCTATGTGTGGGAATAAATTCAAACCACTATTAAAACTGTTTGGTTTTCTAGTTAAAAATTTTTCATTTTTAACATTTTAAAAGTTGGATTTTTGATCTATCTACAAGTTTACACACTACATACAAATAAAATGTAACATACAGAAGCACCCTATAATTAAAATACAGTGAATACTTATAAGGAATGCAAAACTTTTCATGAAAAGCATGTTTTATTCTGCCTTAGAGACTTTCCTGGATGTGAAGTCAGAATCCAACATGACTCAGGATTCACGGTTGATTCTGTTTTGTCTTCAAAATTATATGCAATCTCAATTTTCCTTCTTTTTCTGGCAAATCAATGTTTTAGTTGGTTTATATTTAGGAATTTCTCTAAAATTCATTTTAAATTATTCATCATTTCATGCATAATAAATGCAGACTTTTTACAACCAATATAATAAACGCTCTTCTGAACAGATGGTTTCTCACTGTGATCTGCACTGAATTCTGAATCATGGGTTCCATGCCCTAGGGGAAAGGGCTTATAAACACTGGATTAACACCATAATTACACTTAGTTTGGAGGAAATCTGACATTATGGAAGTAAAATGAAACCGTGGCACCTGACAGAATCAGGGATGCAGAGATCACGTTTCACACACAAGTGCATAAACTTGTAGAAGAAAGAATCCCACTTGGCACCGAGTGCGTTCTTCATTTTGTTTCCTGTATTTAAAAGGCTGTAGTTGAATTCATATTAGGTACTGATGATACTTGATATTACTTTTCCACCTAATTAAACTATTCTGTATTATGACAATATGTTATAATATGTTTCTTTTTATTTTAATTTTAAAAATCAGCATATAATGTTTGAGGTACCATCATGCAATTTTTGAACCAAGTGTGTTTTTTGTGATCCTCCTTATCGACCTCTGGCATTCCCTGCCTTAGCTTATGGTCTGTGCCAATCCAGCTTGCTGTTTTCTTTAACTTCCCATGTGTCTTACTCCTCACCTTCTACCCTTCCTCAACAATATTAATAGCAATATTAAGATTACACTCTCTGATTCCTCTCTAGATTTTTAGACTTTACCCACAAATGTTTACATATCTACATAGAAGGGAAAACATGATGTTCTTAAAGACTAATCAGTTGTTAGTCACGGGTCATGTGAAAAGAAGCAGAGGAGAGAGTATATAGATTTGTAGCAGAACATTAAAACCACAGACACACTTGGGTCTGCTGAATCAGGGAGGCTGTGGCATTGCTAAGATTCAGAAGGTGACGTGCAAACTAATTACTGCAATATAGGAACAGCAATACATAAAAAGAAAAGTAAAGGCTCTTCCAATCGATGTGGGAATATAGTGTTGTGGGTCACTTTATTTTTGTCTTTTTTTTTTTTTTTTTACAATACCGTGTGTATACTCAGTTCATAGTAATTTCTGATGCCAATTTTACTTTGTACATTGATGACTTCGGTATGAAAATGCTTTTATCACTACCTTAAGTAATTTTTTAATCCAATAAGGGATTACTGAATTTATGTAAATAATGTTTAAATGTGAGAATTTGAGAAAAGTGGGGCGTGAGGATAAACTGTCCGGCTGGCGCCGCTAGTTGTGTGTGACATCTACCATTTTCAGAAGGAAGAGCAAGCCATATCGAGGGCCGCTGCCTGAACCAATCTCTGTTCCACTTTCAGGTCTTCCTTTAGTGTGTGACCTGCTGAGTTCAGTTAGAGATTCTTGTTAAGCAGCGGGAGGGGAGTATTTATTGGCTCACAGGCAATTATTAGTGACTGTAAGAGTGAAGGAAATATGCCTTTGTTACCCCTTTGATTTCCTTTCAACAATATCTCTCAAGAAGTTCCTTTTGTTAATTTCGTTTTCTTGTTCCACATAAGGCACCACACCAAAACATATTTTATAAAATCTTCAAAAAAGTTGTCATTACTAAAACTAGAATCAAACACCGATTACTTGCGTTCTTCCTCATTTTCATTGCGATGAACAAATGTCTATAGACATCATTCGATTTTATAAATAGTTTTGTTAATTTCAATGTGAATGAATTTGAGGGAGTTTACAACACTACTATACATCTTTTAAGTTTAGCAATTATTCCCATACCCCCTTTTTTGAAACTTTGAACTAGACATAGAAGATACTTGTTTAAATTTTACTGTTTTTCATAAAATAATGCCTTACTCAAAACATTTCCAACATTTTTATTTTTTAATTTCTAAAAATCTTTTATTATTTTTATTTTATATGTATGAATGTTTTGCCTACAAGTACATATGCACACCGATCGCCTCTGGTTGCTGGGAATCTAACCTGGGTTCATCTGCAAGAGCAGCCAGTGCTCTTATCCACTGAGCCATCTCTCCAACCCCTTCCAACATTTTGAAACATTTATTTATGTATTTATTTTTATTTTATGCGTATGAGTGTTTTGCTTGAATGTATGTATATATACCAAATGTGTTCTATGCCTGTATAGGCCAGAGGAAAGGATCAAACCTCGTGGAACTAGAGGAAAGGACAGTTGTTAGCCTGGGTCTTCTGCAAGAACTGCCGGTGCTCTTAGCTGCTCAGCCATCTCTTCAGTCTCAAACATTTGTTAACAGCAAAACTTTCAGCTTAAGAAAACAATTGAGTATTATGAATCTTTTCAAGTTTTTAAATATCTTAGTCTGTTTCACTTCTGGAGAATGCTTCAAAATTTCATTTAAGCTCAGACACCTTAGAAATCCCCAGTGCAGTGATGCCGCCCCAATATTTTGAGTCTTCTTTGGTCTGCTTTGTCCTGCTATAACAAAAGTGCTGAATTAATTGTAACGAACGCAAATTTGTTTTTTCACAGTCCTAGAATTTGCAAAGTCCAAGTTAAGAAGCCCACATCCACCTGGAGACGTATTGCTACTTCAGCACTTAAAAGAATGGCAAAGCAAGTGCCAGAGGGATGCTCAGAAAACCGTGGACCCTTTTACTTGAGAGAAAGCAGAAGCTTTCATTCCCTAAACACCGCCAGTTAGAACCTTCCTTCCAATGCAGTCACAATGCAAATTAAGCTTATAATGCATGCCTTGTAGCAAACATATCTAACATATTAAATATCTTAGAATATTTATAACTTGCTAGACAAATTCATAACAAAATCAGTGCATGACAGATGGGCACATAAAAAGGACTCTCTTAGCATGTCACACCTTATGTCATTTGAAAAATTGACTAATTGGGCTATAAATTAGATCATCAGTAACATTATGTGGAATGGAAATTCTAAGGAGCAAGCTTCATATAATCATTCTGTCATATCTGAGATTAGACTGAAATTGCTGCAAATAAAATTTGATCTTTCACAAACCTTCATTATGGATGGTCTCATTAAAAATCATTTAATCCCCATTTGCTATGATCATCATGATTTTTTTCTAATTAAATATCCAATCCATAGGGAAATATAAACACCTTAAAATGTAGTAATTAAAGAAATGAAAATTTTCTTATTCAAGTTATTATGTTAATTTGTTAGACACTGTAAAAGAACTAAGTTTCTTTGCAATAAGGAAGTAATCATCATGTTTATCATTGATTTTAAACTTACTTTGTTCAAATAACATTTTAAACCATTTTCCCATTAGATATGGTATGCACTGTTTATCATGTTCAGGTGATCCTTCTAAACTGTCATTACACATGATAATTTCCACATAAGACTTGAAAACAGAAATGTGACATAAATTTTATTATAAGTAATAATTCTGCAGCCTAAAATATTGAATATTCTTGGTTTTTCCTATTATGTATTAGATAGCTAGTTCATCTGACTTTTGAGTTAAATATTTCCAATTTTGTATTCATAGATATAAATTATTAAATGTTTATTAATAACATCCACAATTTTGAAGAGATATCCTGTATTCTCAAATCCTGTATTATTTATGTTAAGATTTTTCTGTACTTCAAATATTCTTCTTTTTGAAAACTTTAGACTATAAAATTTGTGCTTCAGACATCTAACAAAAATGATTTTGACCTTAAGGGCATAAGCTTTGAAAAGCAAATTGGAAGGCTTTCCCCCTTGTTTTGTTTATTATTAATAATCAACTTTTCAAATTATAATATTTTATATCTTATTCTTAAACTACGAAAAACATTCTATTTAAAGTGCAAATGGATACCAGGGTGGTTTTTAGGAGACAAATACAAACATTCTTGTAGATTTCCTATTCTTTCAATGGTTTATGATTTTGGAAAAAGTGCAAAAGTGCAGGTAGATGTTATAACTTGCCCTATTAAGGAAGGAAATCATCCCTTTTACCGACTGAGGGGAGTGATACCTCACTGTGGAGGATGAACGGTCAACACCCAGGTGTGTGGGTCTACGGCTTGCTAATTACACATTTTTCTCCTGTGCTTTTGTTTGTTCTCTGTGCTTTATTTTTTCCACTAAAATTGAACCTAGCACCCTTCACATGCTCTGCAAGTGCTATGCAGTGACCTATTTTCACAGTTCTTGTGTTATTCTTGAAGGAGAAAGGGTAATCAATGACCTATCTGACTAACAAACAAACAGAATCACCTCTGAGCACAGTCCTTATCTATATGTGGTTAAACAAGACAGAGTTTGGTAAAAGAAAAGAATCTGATAATTAGAAACTGTATATACTAACAGAATGAAAATTACCAATATTTTTATGTATTCTAAACACTTGTGCTTTTTAAAGATGAGTCAAGCATCAAGTAAGACTTAAGTTCCACTTTGAAAGTCAGCTTCTCAGATTTTATATCTCAGTCAAGCAAGAAATATTTTTGAGATCTATCCAGTGTCTGTACTTTATTATTCCGTGAAATGCCCAACATACCTATGGAATGGTCTGTTTCCAGACTCAATATTTTAGTTGTAATTTCAGAAGTTCAGTAGAAGTTTAAGGAAAAGAATTTTAAGGAACAGACCATAGGGAACTAATCTCAAAATACCAAAATAAAAATAAAAAAACTAGAAATATTTTATGCAGAAACTTTAGGAATGAATATCAAGGTTTTTATGGTAAACTATAGAAAGCATTTGGAGATAGATTATTTAATCACTGTAAGAGCTTTGTGAGCATACTCTATGAAATGAAAGCTTAGAAAAAATAGGACAGTGTTAGAATAGGCAGGCATCCATTGCTTACTTTGTTGAGAGGTTTTGAACACATGCAAGCAGTGAAACAGATCCTAACCCTGCTCACAGTGTAGAACGTGTTTTGCAATTTAAACAACTACTTTGCATTCTCATCATTTGCAGGAGTAATGCTGCATTGCTTGCAGAGCAAGGTAAGGTTTGGGAGGTTACAGAAGGCCGCCACCTCTGCTGTAGAAGAACGATTTACTTGGCAGTATTTTTATTCATTCGTACATATAATATATTTCCCCTAAAGCTATTTAGTCTGCATCCTCAGAATATAATTGGAAACCCTTGCATCTCAGTTTATATTTCTAAATCTGGAGATTTTTTTTTTAATTTTTCAGTCATGGGGCAAACTGCTTCTGTTCAGTGATATGGTTAGAATAAAGCACTTGACAGTACTTCTATATATTGATTGACATTTATTATGAGGCTAACATGCATACATACTTTGAGGCAGGCTTTAATTGATTTACCTGAAACATATAGTTTTTCTTTGAATTATTTAGAAGAGAAACATGATTTAAACATAGATATGAATAGTTATCCCACCTTAACACTGACCTGCAAAGACCCAGAATTGATTACTTTAAAAAAAATGATGGCCAATGACAGCTTTATATCCTACTTCCACTAAAAGAGCTAGGGGGAGTTTTCCAAGTGACTGCTGCCAAAAGTTACATGAATAAACAGAAAACTACATTTATAAATAAGGGCTATGTATTGATATATGTACTAACTATTCAATTAATGGGAAATCCATCTTGAAAACACTCATATTTACAGTGTAAACAATCTACCAAGAAAATTGAATAACTTCCCTCCTAAATCAGTCATTTCCTTTGCAAGTAGAAAAACAATATTTTTGCTTTTGAACGTAAGAGTAGTTCAGTTCATATATCTTTATTAATTTCATTTTGCTGTAATTATATAACATAAAGTTCACAATAGAGCTATTAATCATTTTCATTAATTTCTGTTACTTTACTCAGATTGACTTGAAGAACTAAGTGGTGACATAGGTCTTAGATAATTCCAACATTCATTTTCCAAATAATTAGTAATGTACAGTGGACTATAGAAATGAAAGAAAATTATATGCCTGCCAACAAATGAATTTATGTCAGTCCGTGAGGTTGCCTTAATCCTCTTATTTTTTAAATTATATTTTCCACTACATGCTGACAAATTTGTAAAATTCTATAATGTATAAATTGTCTCCACAGTGCTTACTAGAGTGGCCAAGTTTCTTTAAGGTTTGAGCCTACAATCACTAAAGAGGCATAAAGCATGCCCAGGAACCAAACTGCACCCATGACAACTAAATGTATAATTAGCTACTGGGACTTCATGCCAAAAGTACAAATTAAACACTCAATTGCCCCTGCACCTGGTCACCTGCAGGCTCATTTAGATGCACACATAGTTTTGACTGGACAATACATATTTGCTACTGAATAGCCAACTTAACCCAACTTAACACTTTTCCAGCAAAAGATATTCAGCCTTTTAGAACTTCAGTGAAGAACTGAGTATTGGAATATTTTACTGCACTGCAAGCTTGTCTTCTCTCAAGGGCAGTATTCTTTAAGCATTTCTAAAGTGCAGTTCCTCTCTATGTCTTGTTTTCTCCTATGACTTGATTAGTTTGGTGGACTACACATGAACTATTCTGACTAGGTAACTGAAAACTATGGCTTCTAAGTTTCTGCTTTTGCAAAACTATGCATGTTATGCTTCAACACAAACCAATTAATCATTATTTATGCTCATTCAGGTAACACTCAGTTTTTCTAAGTGCATAATATTTTCATGGAAATCCTACTTATTCTTGAGGCACAATATTTTATTTAAATGAGAAAATTAAAGGAAGATAGCATGAATGAATCATGTTCTCATTCCTTAATGAGAATCTAGTATGTTTCACTATATTCTCGGGAAGAAGATATTTTTCTTGTCTCTGTGGATGACACTGTGATTTCTGAAGGATTTAGAGGGATAACTGATGAATTAGGCTGCAGAGAAAAAAATCTAATAAGATAGTGAAATCATTCATTATTCTTCTCTTAAAAGATACTGAATATACACAAGTCTTATAGGAAACTAATTGCCTGCATAAAATCATGTTCTCTATGCAGTCATATAAAAAAAAAACTGCTTTAGTAAGAATGCCTAAAATGGAAAAATGGGCAAAATGATAACTTCATATATAATTCTGACACCCCCTATGTAAATCACTTCGGTGTTCTTGACTTATTTGCCCTTTTTTACTGATTATGATATTTTACAAATCTGTATAATATCAATAAAATTATTCAGATCCAATCTCATGAGTAAAGATGCAAATTAATCAAGCAAAAAACATATAATTTTATGATTTTGAAAACACATGTTCTGCTTTTTTATCTAAATTAATAATCTTTCTCAAGCTTTTTTTATATCAGTGACTAATAATAATGTGTCTATATTTCTCTTTGACCCAGGCTTGCCACCTTGATGAATTCTTCTTTAATAAACCAACAGAGCAATACACAAACTCTACTTTATTTTTAGAGAATCATGACTTTTAATAAATTTCTCACACCTTAATTTGCAAGATACAGAGAAACCAAGCTAGAACTAAGATTGAAGCTTCCATCTGTTGGACAGTTTTCAAAGTACTGAAAAGTATTGTCTAGGCTTCTGGAGGAGAAAAGACACCAACAGTTTTACTTAGCTGTATCTCTTCAAGGTGAAATATCACCCTGTAGGGTAAGATGTGTCCAGTTAGTCAATAGTGACAGTACCATTTTAAGGGAACTAACTACAAATGAGTGGAATTGAGGTCTATCTACAGGAGGAAATCTATTTCTGGTACTGTAAATTCATCAAAAATCTATATCTGGAATTACTAGGCCCTAGGGAAGAACCTACTAATATTATTTAGCTAAATTAAGATAATGTCAAACTATCTTCTAATTATTATTTCCATTTATATCCAAATAAAAATGCAACTTTAAGCCTTCTTAAGATAAGTCTTTCTTTGCAATGAAAAGCAGTGAATGAAGACATCCATGACTTCCCAAGGTATTGAGACTAAGCAAGAATTAGGAACTTTGCAATAAAGATATTCATACTGCCCCCCTATTAGGCTCAGGGAACAATGAGGAAGAGGTAGTAGAAAGAATGCAAGAGCTGTAAGATAGAATAAAAGGCTACAAAAAGACACCTTGACTCAGTAGAACCATTTGGATCATGAACTCAGTAAAACAACACATGATTATACTGGGTCTGCACACGAATGGGCTCATCAGCAGTCAACAATAAATGGTAGAAGAACTCAAGGAGCCCTTCCCCATCACTTAACTCTTGGTCACTAATAGATACTGGTAAATGAGAAGTCATTTTATTAGCTCTGTAACCACTGGTGAACCCAACAACCGCCACTGGGGGCGGAGAAGAGAGCAGAGTGCAACGTGTGACGTAACAACCCCCTGTAACTCAAGCTCTAGAGATATCTTACAACTCTATCTTCCAAAAGAGCCTGGACTCACACGCATATAACCATGTATGTACACATAATTAAAAATAAAAACCACATATTAAAACTTAAATATCAAAGAACAAAATTAGTAAATAAAAATATTCTATTGATTAGATTTTAATTTACACAAAGACAATATGATAGGAAAAAAAGTATTCAACTAATCTTGGCTGCTACAGTCGTATCACTATGATAAATTTATCATAACTAGCTCATCACTTCTGAAATACTATTGGCTAAAATTCATCTTTTTTTCCCAAATATTGTTTCTTTATTTCTCTTTAAAACCCTTCCCCAGTTCCAGAGCATCATCTAGAAATCACATGGCATTTAACTCTTATATCTTCCCAAGTTATCTACAATGTGCCAATTTTTCAAACTTTATAAAACAATTGGTAGTATTTTATAAATTGTTCTTAGCTGGTATTGCTGTGATTTTATTTTTCTTCTTTGTTCCCTATGCTTACAGAAATGTCATGGGTTTGTCACACATTCACTGAGGCAAATGATATTCTGATCAAAACCTCACGTATATAAGAAGGGTGCAATCTACTGATGGACTTTTTAACATGAATCAACTAGCTGAGTGTTGTTCACTGTTCTTGCCTGAATGGCTGTTCCCCTTCTTTTCAAAACATATTTTAAGAATGTGAAAAACCATATGTACAAAGGAAAAGATATTTTCCACTTTTTAATATAAGAAAACTGTGTTTTCTGGTCACAACCAGGCATATATACAGACGAACCCACACTTCTTGTGATGACATGCACAAGACACGAACAAGTCCAAGCCAGAAAAAATCCCAATGTGGATATGGAAGGTGATCAGGAAGTCTTCTACTTGAGAATCTATTGGCAGTTGATACCTGATGGAGTGGTAGAAAAAGCTTTTTAAGGGTGTGATACCTGATAAATTGAGCCGGATAAAGAGGATAGATCCATGTTGGGGTCCCTCTGCTCAGGGTCAGCCTGAGAGGGATGCAGGGTCTCTGCCAAGAGAGGGTGAGAGGCGTGGAGTCAAAACACAGACACCAGGAGCTCGGTGGAAGCATGAGGAAGGCGAGCCACAGAAAACTTGTTTATTCAAGGAAGTGCAAAGGTTTTTGTGGGTTTGGTTAGCCAATCGCCTTATGGGGTGGTTCCAACTTCAGCCACTAGTGTTCTGTGTCTTAGGCAGATCATCGGGGTGTGAGGCAGAAGCTGGAGTCATGCCTGGCCAGAGCAGAATGCCATGTCCACAGAAGCCATTCACTTATTCCTCATGGCAGGTGGTCTGGCTAAGACCCATCCTGCATTACACCATACATATCCTCCTTTTTATTTCTATTAATTGAGTGACCCTGGGAGGAATGGCTCTTTGCCAAGCCATTGTTGTTGACCCTAGGCCCCTAGGAATTACCTCAGAACATGGTGCTTGTCTTAGGTTGCCCCGTTCATCCGGGTCTTACCTGTCATTGACTACCCACCATCCTGATGAAAGAATCCATGAGGTAATGCTTGTCACTTAGGAGGGTTATCAAGATTGGCAAGGGAAGTTCATGCAGGAAGGGTTCTTGTCAAAGAATGCTTTTGTGACTTGTAGAAGACTCAGGAAGAAGGGAGACTAGTTAAGCATTGTGAAGAAGATGGAGTTATTAAGTCATGAGTTAAACGGGATTGAGCTGTATTGCTGATATCCAGGTTTGAAGGGAATATTTGGTATTTGGGGGAAGGTCTGAGGCCTGGATGGAGGCCTGGAGGATTTGAAGCTCCAATGCCTGGGAAGCTCTGCTTTGATGCAGTGCTTTCCAAAGGCAATGAAAGATCAGCAGCACTATCAAGAAAGCCACAGCAATAATACCCCAGATTACCAAACTGAGGGATGAAAAAATGGCTGAGATCCTATTTTGTCTTGGCAGATGGAGTTGAAGTTCCTTGTGTTAAAGGGGTCAGTTGTGCCTACATTGTTCTGGCAGCAAAATTGGAAAAATTAGTCTTTTTCATAGCTGTACATGGGGGGAAGTTCTGCCAAGGAAAAAGCAGAGGGAACCATTGAGGAGCCAGGTCCCATTAATTCTCTGTACTGAAGGGATAGGCATGAAGGGCAACCCTGTGGCAGTGCTGGATGAATACATAGCCAGGAAAACAGGGCTAACCTGAGACACAGGCACAGGGGAAGCTGGATAGGGCATCACTGCCCACAAGTCATCTGCCCTAGACAGGAAGGGGAGTGAAGCATGAACAGAAGGAGGGGATGTGGTTACTGATCCAGTGATTCCGTGGTGGTGGTGGGGGCATCCGCTGTGCCTGGATGTGCATCCATAGCAGGCTTGGCATTTCTGGTGGGTATCCAGATGGGGAGAATGAGGTTTCTGGAAAGACATAATCATATCCTTGACCCTGTGATAAGATCAGGTGAGGTCCCTTCCATTCATTTGTGAGAGGGTCTCTCCAGCGGACAAGGGGCAAAGGGGTAGTGGCCAGTTGAGATCTACAATGTTTATAGGCTGGAGAGAGTTCTGCTTTATCAAAGGTAAGAAAATTAAGGGTGAAAAGAACTTCCACAAGTGCCAAATGGGGATCCCTGGGTGCCTTTCATTGTAGTTTTCTGCTTCATAATCAGTTCCTTAAGGGTTCTATTAGTCTTCTCTACTACAGCTTGGCTTTAAGGGTTATAGGAAATGCCCATGGGGTGTTTAATCCCCCAGGATTCTATGAAAGACTTGAATTGGGCAGATGTATATGCTGGGCCATTATCTGTCTTAATCGCCCCAGGGCACACCCATGACCAGCATAGCAGTTTTCGTTGCGTTAATGGCATGGGACACCTTCTCACCCAAAAGGGCGATAGCAAAAACAAATTTGGAGTAGGTGTTCACGATGACATGGACATATTTAAGGTTGCCAAAGGAGGGGATGTGGATGACATCCATTTGCCAGATTGCATTTGGTGTAAGGCCTCTAGGGTTAATTCCTTGTGGCTGCAGTGTGCCCAAGGAGACCAAATGGGCACAGGCTTTACATGTAAGGATTAGGTGCATGCATTGGCTAAGACAAAGCTCGGGTAGAGGACCTGTAAGTTAGAGGGGGAGAGATGAAATCTTTGGTGTAAGCGTCTAGCTTATTCTAGGAGTGGCAAGGAAGTGACAACAATAAATTTATCTACCTGTGCATTCCTGTCAGCAATGAAGCCAGGCAGACCAGTGTGTGAGTGTACATGCTAAATGAACCAGGGATGCTGTCTGTTTTCCATCAGCATTTTTAAGGCATTCATGGCAATATCTATTGGTTTATGAGAGGACTTGGGGTTGGCCAAAGGAAGTATCTTTGCCATTTGGACAGAATATTGACATGTTCTTGTTGACAGAGCATTAGGACTCTGAGGATGGCATAATGTTCATCTAATTGATCTGAATGAGGGTTAACAAACTTAAGGGCCGTGTCTGGCTGGTTGGCTTTCTTAATGAGTCCATAAGAATGCTTATTGGCATCTGTTAAAGCAGAGACTGGTAGTGGAATACTCTGGCTGGAGGGCGCAGAATGGAGATTGGCCCTCAGGAGCAGGACAGAGATGGATTAGAGTAACTTGTGAGCAGGGAAGTGGTTGTTACCTAAAGCAATGGAAGGCAGGTGGTTGGTAGGGCAGGCCCAGGTCGCGGTGAGCAGAGCAGTTAAAGCCAGCCAAGGGTACACTGGGGGAGAGGTGGGTATTTATTTTATTCTTTTGTTTCACTTTCAAGCCACGCTGAAGAGCCTTAAGAGCCTGCAATTTAGGTGCTTCCTGGTGGATGGGGAGATTGTCCATTATGGCGGAGTGACGGCCAATGAATTGGAAACTCAATACTGCAATGATCTCTACATAAACCTAGATGCCTAATATTGGGGTCAACTGAAACATACTGACAGAATGTTTAGGACCCAAATGTCCCGTGCTAGTGGAGGACTTCTGTGGGTCATTACACCATGGCTGTTTGCCCACATGGTATCTCTGGAAAGGCTTGGCTGATAGCCTCTACTTGGTCCCAAAATTGGATGTGGGGGATCAGGCCCTCATTGATTTAGCCAGGTTGAACCAAGAAGGGAGGTGCCTGATGGACTCTGGGACCATGTGGCGAGGTGTGCTTTCCTATGGGGTAGGGAAAGACAAGCCCAGAAAAGGGCAGAAGGCAACCATCAGCACACAGAACACAGAGGGGCCTACTCACTGACAACTGAGATGAAGGCGTCTTGCCAACGCCAGGGGGTGGAGGGTCCCTGTTCGGGGACCAGATGTTGAGGTGCCTCTGCTCTGAGCCAGCCTGAGGGGGATGCAGGATCTATGCTGAGAGAGGGGGAGAGGTGTGAAGTCTAAACACAGACACTGGGACCTGGTGGAAGCATGTGGAGGGCGAGCTGCAACAAACTTGTTTATTCAAGGAAATGCAAAGGGTTTTATGGGTTTGGTTAGCCAATTGTTCTATGAAGTGGTTCCCGACTGCGGCCACTAGTGTTCTGTCTCATATCATCCAGGCGAAGGGCAGAAGCCGGTGTCATGCCTGGCCAGAGCGGAACGCCACATCCTCAGAAGCCATTCCCTTATTCCTCATGGCAGATGGTCTGGCTAAGGCCCATCCTGCATTACCCTATACAGACCCACACCCAAGAGCATTTGAAGCTAATTCAATCAGAAAATTTACATGGTGAAAGAATACATTGTAGCTATATTTAAGTAGAAGTAGAACTTTCAGCCATTTACTATTGTCTCTAAATGACCGTCTTGCACTATCAGGACTCTTGAAGAAGCAAGAGTGTTACAAAATCAGTTCTCTTTCTTCAGGAGAGAAATATGATAATAAGCATTCAAATCGTCATCAGCTAACATAGGACCAAACCTTTTGCAATGAATACTTTGAGAGTCACAGTACTTGCTTAGATGTGACACTTTACACTGGAGTCTTCCTCTAAGTGAAAGATGCATTTTCTGAATAGCTGTCAGTTGTAGTATCTCAATACCAGGTGTGAAAATTTCTCTATTAAATAAAGATGTTTAATTTGGTCAAAAGACACTCAAAGGTAAAAAGTAATTGCTGGCTCTTTTCCTATTTTTCAATATTCCCAATGTCTTTCAAGACTATTTGATATTTGAAAAAGTTTCTTTCCTTTCTCTTTTAAAATAAATTAAAAAATTTCGAAAAGTTCAGCTTAACTCGGGCATAAATACACATTTGAACATGTGGCATAGTGAGCTTTTCTTATGGGTACATTGAAAATCTAGAGGCACTCTGCCTATCCTTAGAAATTTCGTTCTGCATTTAGTGGAAAGTAAATTTTTTTCAAAGCTTTGACTCCTTCTTCCTCTCCTACTCTGCTACTTCAGTCTTGCCAGATGGTGTTTTAAATGTAAATAAATTAAATTTATGCTTATTAATGTAGAGACTTCTTTGATTTCTTTCCATATCTCTATGGGTACTTTTCCAGTAAATTTTACGATGCTTGTGTATAAACTATTACATCTAAGCATATTTGTCTGAACATATTTAAGGTCACTTAATATTTAAACTTGGTTAGTATCATATTTCTCCTCCTCATTCTTATATATTATTCTCTATCCAGGGAAAATAATAAGGGAATGACTAGATACTTAGAACTGGAAAGTAGAACTGTATCCTTAAAATCTTGCTGTTGCTTTGTGTAGACATCAGAGAGCAGCACAAAGCCAGCCCCTGGCAAATGGATTCTATCACCTTAGGGTAGGAAACAGATTCTAAAAGTTCCTATGGTCAACATTTCTCTCTTGCTTAATAATTCCCTTTTCACGTTTCCCTGTTTCTGATATAAAGAAGAAAAAGTAATGAGGGAATTAAAATCAAGAATGAGTTCAGTTTCTCAGGAAATTGCCACCACACCAGATGATTTTTTAATTCAGGGAACTAACCAGTTGAATTTGTTTTCATATTAATAAATCATTAAAAAAAACTGTACTGGACTTTATCCCCAACTTTCACCAATAGAATTTCTGTTCACTTGTTGAATAATTCAGTTTGGCTGATAAGAAGATAATTTCTGTTATAAATTCTGATATTTTTCCCACAACTCAAGGTTTTAGTTTGACATTTTATTTCATTCTGGTTATACATTTACTCTTCAGTGTAATATAGCTTCAAAAAAGTTTAAAACATATATATATATATATATATATATATATATATTTATTTATTTATGAGAATTGTGAGACCCTACTTCCAAAGAATATAATTTCTTTGAAGTACTAAACACTGTTTTTAAGGTTAGGTAAGATGAGATACTTCACAATTTATTTCTTTTTGTTTTAGGTTTTCTTTCTCATAAGCACTCAAAACATGTAAGTTGAGAAGATTTTATCATTCGATTGAAATACAATTTGCAGTTTGCTTTTAAGGAGTGCTTATAACTCTGAGGCTTGGCCAATAGGCATCTGATGATGCTCATCTTTGATTACTATTTCGCTTTGTTTCATTTTATTTCTTCTCATAGTTTGTTTTAAGATGAATTGGCTATGGTAAGTACTTATAAACTCCCTTCAGGCAGTAAAATATTACATCTGACAACACTAGACTTCAACTAGATATAACTAATAAGAAGGTACAGAGGAACAAATGTTCTTTATTTTATCTATTAGAAATTATTTCATGCATAACCTAGCTCATTTCCTTTTAAATCTGTACTGTTTTCATCAAACACAAAATAGCAATGTGATAGTTAAATTTCATCATCAATTTGACCAGACTTAGACTCATCCTGTAAAACTGTTTCTGGGTTGTCCATCAAAGGTACTTCAGCAAGGTTAAACAGAGGAGAGAAGACCATGTGATGACACCATCTGCTGAATGGGTTCTAGTTCTGAGCGCAGAAATGTATGAGCAGCCACATTCATCTCTCAGCCTTCCGACTGCAGAAGCAGTGTGACTTGCATCTCAGGCTTCTGCTGACCTGCCTTCCCTCCCTTGATGAACAGGGTTCTCCTGGGTTGGGAGTCAAAATGATCTCAGCAACAGGAACTAAACAGCAACTAAAACAGAAACCATTATGGTTTGGATCTGAAATGTCCCCCAAATGTCATGAGCTAAGATTTTAATCTCTAAACTATGGTATTATTTATTAGATAGTGGTAGTAACTTTGGGATTGAGATCGAGTTGAAATAAGTAGATCACTAAAGGCATGTTCTTAAAAGAGATACTTTTAACAATATTATTATTGATTCGAGCATTCCATAGTGTGTTTTGATCATGTCAGCAGGCCCCTCTCTACACCTACCTTACTATCCCTCCAATTTATTGTCCTCTATTATTACAGTCATTTATTTTATTTTATTTCTTATTTTATTTTATGTGTAGTGTGTATTGTCTGTATATGTAAGGGCACCTGTGTCATGCAATGCCCAGGGAGAAACTCCTGGAACTAGAGTTACTGACTGTTATTAACCATTATGTGGGTGCTTGAATTGAACATGGGTCCTATGTAAGAGCAGTCTGTGCTGTTCATGAAAGAGACAACTCTCCAGTCATATTATATGTTATTTTTAAGTCCTGTAGAATTTAATTTGTATTTCTCAAGTGGTCTTTGGTGTGAGTCAGTCCCCAGGAGTGTGGTCAAACTACCAGGCATCAATTGAATAAGGTAAAGTTATTCTCCCTCTCTTAGCATCTGTTCAATTGCCAATAGATTCTCAGCTACGGCTCATGCTTTCTGTCCATCTCTCCCGTCCATGCTGGACCCCTGTCTGGCTTCAGTATGCACCAGTCTTGTGCATGTTGTTATAAGTTTTGTGGGTTCTTAGATGTCTGGACCATGTAGAGTCCAGACAACTGTTCCCTTGTCTTCTGTTGCTATCTCTGGCTTTAAAAATCTTTCTGCCATCTCTTCTGCTATGATTCCTGTTTTGGGAGGAAAGGGTAGATTATAGGTGTGCAGTGTGGCACTGAATTTGGTGCAGTCAGTCTCTCAGTCTCTGCATGTTAACCATTTGTAGATATTTGTATTAATCATAATGTGCTGCATGAAGAATCTTCTCTGGTGAGAACTGAGAAATACATTAATCTGTGTGTATAACAATAAGTCACTATAGTCACCTTAATGCTATATATATTTAGTAGTAGATAGCCCTAGGTTCTCACTTACGGCTTGTAACCTGTCTAGCTTCAGGTTCTTGGCCCTGATAACTGTGTCAGATATGGACTCCCTATTATGAACTGGACTTTAAGTCCAAGTAGAAGGTGTTTGGTTACTCCCATAATAATCATGCCCCTACTGCACCTTTCGGGATATTTTGCCAAGCCAGTTGTTATGGTAGCTTGCAGGGTACACAGCTGGGTAAGGTTGATAACTATCTTTCTTTGGTAGTGGAAATGTAGCTTCAAGGTCAGCAACAGCTTGATATTTCCTTGTTTATTCTGTGACTCAGGTATGTAGTATCCTCACTGATAGAGTTTTACCCTCAAGTTCTGGTAGTACAATGGCAGTAACTAGAATTGTTTAAGGATATATGGTAAATCTCTGGTCAACAACGCTAAAAGTGGGCATCTATTTCTAACACTGAACTTTTCATTTACCACTCTGTGGTGTCTATTAAGTCACTTTGTAATTTTGTTTCCTTCTACCTCACCATGTATATCATATCCTGTCTAACCACAATCTTATAAACAATGAAACTTTCTGACTATGGACAGAAACCTTTATAACAGTGAGCTCACACACTTCTTTCTTAGGATGATCCCAATTGTATGTATTTTCTGAGCAATGGAAAGCTAACATAGGAAGGCAAAAAGCTGAGGGTAAACCAGGTCACACAAGTGTACGATAAGATATGATAAATGATGCTGTTGGATTTGATTTGCACATGTAGGAGTTATCCCAGAATTTAACTTAGTTTATAAATATTTTTAAAACATTTTTTAAGTAAAACTCTGTTCTCCCTGGAAATACAGCTGAGTCATAAGAGCACAGAATTTATACTGCATCATATTTTTTCCTGGATGTATTGTTTGTTCTTTTATAACCAATCGTAGAGTACTGAACCTTCCCTGTGACTTAATGTTCTCTTAACAGAATGAGGAAATGAATGCTGGGTGTAGAAGAATGCTCCGTATGTTGTTCTGGAAAGATGGCTTGGGCAGCCAAGGTATGTGTCAACAGGCACAAAGAGCAAGGTTCAAGTCCCAGTACCCAAATGGAGGAATGATAGAACTCACTACAGCACCCTAACCTAAAAACTCACATAAATAAATGTAAATGATGTTTAAAAAGAATGCTATGAAAATTAAATAATATTCGCTCAATGAGGTGCATAATATAGAGGAAATATGTCAATGCATTGGACATTTTGTATCTGTTTCTTAAATAGACATTGATTATTTGAATTTAAAGACCATTGTCTTTTCAGAGAGTAGTTGGGAATATGCTATTTTATCAAGGCATTTCTTCAAAGAATTCTCCTACAAATGATATATTTTCTGTGTGTTCTTAACAAACCTTAGTATGATAGAATAGTATAAATATTTTTTCATTACGCTATTTTTAAGTCATTTTGTGATCTGTTTATTTTAGGAAAGCTAAAGGCATTATTAGTTTGTCACAACATACAGCTCTAAATCTTATAGACAAGCAGATTTGGATTTCATGATCCCCAATGTACCAGTTTCTTGACAGCACTGTCTTTCATGAACTCAGGTCATGGTTACTGATCAAATTAGCAAGGATGATGCTTGAACATGGGGCTGAATCTCCTGAAACATTCCTTAGAGTCTCGTTAAAGTAAAGCCAAAGTAGCTATTTTTAAAACCTATGTGGAAGAAAATGAAATCCTATTATCCAACCTATCTTCCAAATGGTGGCATGTACCTACATGGCTAGTCAAGAAAAGAAAGTATTCTCATTTTTCAGTCATTGTTAACAACCATATAGCAAAAAAAAAAAAAAAACCTAAGCCAACCAGTAGAACCATAAACAATGATTTTTATGAGCCACACTCTGAAGCCAAATATTCTTAAATATATTGAATAATTTTAAAGAAATTTATAAAATACATATACTAGAAGAAATAATGGAAAAAAAATGAAAAAGGCAAGGAATTAAGTGTTCTGTTAAATAGAAAATAAGAATTATATATATATATATATATATATATATATATATATATATATATATATAATAAGAAAGAACAACTTTTTTTCCAAAATCAGGATCATTTTCTTTCTCCCATAGTGATGGGAACAATTAAAGATTAGTGTAAGTGTGAATTTGCATTTTAAAAATATAAAGGTCCTGGTCTGTGAAAATAACTCAGCAGGAAATGGTGCTTACCACACAAGTATGGTGACTATTTTGATTGCTGAAATATAAAGGTTGAAAAAGAACTGACTCTGCAAAACTGTCCACTCACCTCCAAATGGGTGCAGTTTCATAAACACACACACACACACACACACACACACACACACACACACACACACATTATGCCTATATATACAAACACACACATAAAAATTATTTATAAATCGAAAGTCTACAGATTTTGTGTTGCCATTGTGTTTATTTTACTTATGTTGTTTGCTTTTAAGTTGAATAATGATTTAATAGATCCTGAAAAAATGAAAGGGAAAACTTTGTCCTAAATTTGATCAGAGTATTAAATCTACCTTGCTATCTATTGCAATACATGATCTGCTACTAGTTTAACAACATTTTATTTTATCCCATCAACCTACTAAAGCCACAAAAATTTCATGTAGGTTTTAATTTAAGCCAGTATTGTGTTAACATTGTTCATCTGTTTTGTTTATTTCAGCCATCCAGAAAGCATCTAAACACAGCTCTAAAAAAGAGTACCTCTCTACAAGTTCATTATGACCTTGGGTGGAGTGGTACACGTCTTTAATTCCAGAGGCAGGCACTGTGAGATCAAGGTCAGTCTGTTTCACATAGTGAATTACAAGGATGGAGCTAGGAGAATCTATCATATATATATATATATATATATATATATATATATATATATATATTACATATTAGATATGCTTACTTGTGGTTTATTTCTTGCTTGTTTTCATCTGTGTGAGATTTCTATTCATTTCCCTAAGACCTGTGAGTCAGAGCCACATTGTCTAATTCAAAAAAAGTACAATTTGTAGCTTGTAGGCCCCGTTCACTTTTAAGCATTGCAGCTTTATATAATCAATGCTCAGTTCTAGATGAAATATGAATGAAATTTCTCATAATTCTACAGCTTTTATATGTTTAAAAATCAATAGGCTTTATTCAGCCAAATTGCATAATCGCTCTTGTGCTTTTTAGGCCAATACAAGAACCACAAATCAGTGGAGTTCGTCATCTTGAATTTAAGAAAGAAAAAATACACCCCCGCAAATAAAAAGAAACACTTCTCTCTTTAAAATTAAAATATAAGCTTTAAAAATTATTTTTGGAAAAATTGTTAGAGTGGAATTAACATTTTGTATTTACTTGATGTTAGTTGATCACTTAAAATATTTTAATTAAATAAAACTTGGAATCATACCTAACAGAAAAAAATGGACATTCTTCATAAAAGAAAATACTAAATCTGAAAGCAAAACATGTAGAAATTATACAATGACATAGAATGATAAAATTAAAGTCACAGTGTGGTATAAACATATACATATATGCTCTATGTCTTCATAGTTTATGCATGCACTACAGTATAAGATTTATTTCTGTGCATTTGAAATAATACGTTTTTATGTGAACTCCTTTCAAACAAGGGGCAATAAAATGTTTATAGCACCTGACACAGACAAGCTTTATTTATCTCTCAGTTTCTCTCCATTTTCCTTGAAAAAAACAATATAAATCAATATTGAAACAAAGAGATCATTGATAAGCACTCCTTAGGGCTGCTTTAAGTCAATGCTTTTAACCTGAAAAATATCAAGGGACATAGTGGAAGAAAAAGCTTTATGCAATGTAACCATTCAAGGAGGATTATCTACAACTTATTACCTTTTTCAGAAAAATTTTCTGACATTTAGGATTCTGAGATCACATTCCAGTACCTGTTCTCTATTATCAATCATGATGGTAAATGAGGCTGTGACACGAAGTCTGAAAACAGTAGCAACAAGTGTGATTTTTGCATTAAGATCACTAGGGAGCTTCGTCAAATTATGACCCACCCTTTATTTCTCACTTATTATTTTCACAATCATTCCACCTTGGCATTTTAATGAATTGAGAAGACAGCAAGTGATGAAATCAGATGAGTTTTTTCTCATGAGTAACGTAGACTAACTGCTCCATTTTCCTCCTCACTATTCATAGCTATCCCCGTCTCCAGTTTGGGGTTTCTTCAGTCAGTCGTGATAGCTGTGGCCAATTCTCATAGTCTAAATGACAACACAAAGTATTTATTTTACAAAGATCTATAAAGTAAGAGTCCAAGATGAAAAATACCATGGATTGATTGTTCTGTTAGCACTTGTGTCCACATTTGCTGCTGGTTGTCTTCTCTTGTATTCAGGCAGAGGGCAGAGGGCAGAGGGCAGACAGCAGCATAGATTTTGTTTTCCCATAAATGCACTGTTCCATTTTGATATTAGTCTCATAATCTAATTACCTTCAGTGGCCCCACACTGGTATCATTACATTGTGGGTGAAGAGGTTTTTGCCAAGGGAGTTTAGCTGGGACTCAAAATTTCAGTTCATAGCATTAGTCATATAAACTAAGCTCAGAGAACAGCTTTCAGGAATTAGTTTTCTCCTTCCACTGAGAGATTTGGGGATTGAACTCAAGTCATTAGAGTAGTATAGCAAGTGCTTTTACACTGTGAACCATCTCAGTGACCATATATTTTATATCGTATTATTTTTATTATTAATATAATATAAGTGTGAATGTAGAGTTTTTAACATTTTAAAATTTTAATTTATGTTTTTATTACAGTATTTGAGAGTTTAATGTGTGTGTGGTGTGTGTGTGTACAGGTTCTCTGTGCCATGGTGCTATGTGAAGGTCAGAGGACAACTTCTACTTTTATATGTGTCCCAAGAATAGAACACACATTGTCAGGCTTGCCTCCATCTCCCTATCTAAGTCTCTCTCTATCCCCGACACTTACTCCCAATTTGGTGACCTCTTCTTAGATCATTTTATATATCTGTTCCTATATATCACAGATATAGATATATAAAAAAAATCTCCTAATTTCATTTAGTGGCTCTTGTTACTCTATTTTAACAATCACATAAAAGAATGCTTTCTGTGGAAATTTATAGGCTTAACTTTATAAAATTCTCATATCAGGGGTGGTAAAAAGTTTAAAAACCATAAAGAAGACAGATATATATATATATATATATATATATACATACACACACACACACACACACACACTTATAGTCGCAGTTGTGCAGGAACCTGAGCTAGTAGGCTGGTGACTTCGCATTAGCCTGGAGTAAACAAAAAGTTTTATATAACAAAAAGCACAAACAAAAAGAAGTAAGGAAATATGTAATGCACTAAACTAAATATTTATGACCCCCAGACATTTTTAGGCTATGAAGATGAAACAGCACTTAAGAAGTTTCCCCCAACTGAAACATTCTGAGGTTGATCCCCTGGACCCTCAGAGTGGAAGATGACAAATAGTTTTCACAGATTTTCCTCTGATTTATACAAGTACTCTCTAATAAACCTTACATATGTGTGTGCACACACACACACATACATACTCATACACATAATAAATAAATAAAAATATAAAAAATATATAATTTAATGAGGTTTGAAAGTCAAATTGGCGCCTTATGGAGTTTTCAGAAATACTTTTTGCTCATTTTTTACACATCTACTTAAAAAAATTTAGCATAATTTCCCTGTAATTTGTTTAATTTGAAAACTATTAACCTTTACAACTATTGAATTATTCATCACCCAGTTGTATTCACAGCCCCACCCACCGGAGTCCATCCATTATGTCATATATGTTAAGGCCCATCAAGTCAAATTTGTGTACTCAGATGGTCCTCAGTGCAAGGTCATTTACTGCAGTCTAGTCAGCCTATCTATAAGCCTGTCCTTTAACAAATATCAACTTTCATTGACCCAGCAGTCATCAGCTGCCTATAGTTTCTCAGCTAAGACTGGGACTTGCTGTGCATTTCTCCAGTTCTATGGTGGGTTTATCTTTGAGTGAGTTTGCATGGATCATGTGCATGCTGACACCATTGCTGTAAGATCATGTAAGAAAATTCCCAGAGGCCTGGCAGACTTTGTTTCCTTATGATCATGCTCCAACTCTGGCTCCTACAGTCTTTCTGCCTTGTCTTCTGAAATGGTCCCTGAGCATTGGTAGGGTGAAGTTTAATATAGGAGACCCTCTGCAGTCTTTTATTCTCTACATTTTGACTGTTTGTGGCATTCAGTGTGCATCACATTCTTCTGTATGAGGAAGCTTTGCTGGTGAGAGTTGAGAAGTGCATGAACGTTTTCTCTATCCCCTGTTATGTTTCATGAGCCTAAGGTGTAGAGGTTCCATTGTAGATATGTCACTCGGGGAGAAGCATTTCCAGCTGTGGCACTCTGGAATATTCTCCATCTATTTCAAAAAAGAAAATTTTTTGATGAGTGGTCAATGGCATATTTTTCTGTAAATATAATAATCCATTTTTAGCATACAGTAAGAAATATTTTTCTGGGAATATGAAAGAGGTTGTGTTTTTCTCTAGAATCTGTGATTTCTCAAACCGTGTGTATTTGGCTATGTTTACAGTGCCTCATATGAATTTCCTCTCACCAAGTGAGCTTTGAAATCCAATTAGATAGCTGCTCATTATCCCCTAGATAAAAGTGCCACTACTGGACCTCTATAGTTTTTGAGGTTATTAGGCTTTAAAGCTGGGGTTGGCTCATTGATTGATTTTCTCCCTTAGCAGCTTGTATAGACATCTCCAGAACTATGAGAGCTAATCTTCAGAGAGGAGACTTCCAAGTCAGTTCCAACTCCATTGCTTTAAGTCCTATGTCCAGAGTATAACTTGTCTTTTAAGTTCTGGGAGGTAATAAAGAGCTGTGATAATAGCCTGTGCTATTTGGGTGTCTCTTGAACTACCCTAATCAATAACTAAAAAGGAGGTTTCTCTTGTCTGACACTTTTCCTTGTTATATAGCCTTCAGGTATAAACATACACTCATGTTCTATATGCACATTTTTCAGTAGGTTCCTGAACTAATACTATTCCAAATTTTTTAAGAGGACATATGACAGACTCCCTTCAAAATTCAGGTGTTCTTTGTGAACAAAACCTTAACCCAGGTAACGAAGACAGAAGAAATAGGAGATTGAGTACCAGAATACCAGCCTAGAGCTTGTTAAAACATTTCCCTTAAAAGCAACCTATCAATTTGTACTAGGCAACAATTTAAACAATGTGTTTCAGGAAGAAGGTAGCCAGTATTACCACAAGAATAGTCTGAGAAACCTTCAAAATTTCAAGACATAAGTGCAGACTCTTTCTATCCAAATTTCACATTCAATATGAGGCGAACAATCATCAGCATCATGCAACAACGCATTTCAGAAACTTAGCGTCTTTCTCAGTTTTCATACATAATGACTTTAATGTTGTAAAGATGAGCTTCTTCAGAAACTATACCTTCCCAAGAGTTCATGGAACCATAATTTATTCATCTTAATCAAATCCTGTTGACATTCTGAAACTTTTTTTCCTGGGTCCTTATTTTAGTATTAATTATTTTACAGTCATTATTATTTTGTAGTATTGCCTATATGCAATTGGTTTATTCCTTTGTTATCGATACTTTTTATCATCTGATTCTGGTTGTGGACCTTCAAAATATTTTATCACAACCTTGTAGCTTCTTTTGGTTAAGAGGGAAACCTTGGGTGAGGAAATACACAGCCCATCAACTAAGACAACAATGTTGTCTCTTAATCTCAATTCTTCCAACAGTTTTCTCATTCCTGAAATAAGTGTGAAGCTGCCTTCAAGTTTCACCATTGTTTCAATAAGAATTTAACAACAAGTGAAATCCATAAATATTTATGACTATAGTCCCAAAGTATTTATCCTGTCAGATCTACGGATCAAGATTTACAAGGAAACATTTCCAGTACTGTAGTAGGCATATACATAAAGAATTGTGCAATATTATTATTTTATGAGGAACAGATAATGTGTCAAATAAGAACTGCATAGAGTTGGAATTTCTGGAATACTTTAAGAAAGTAACATTTTGGCGGATCCTGTAAAGATGTAGTGAATATTCCCTATATAGCAGACATAGGTATAGAAACATTTCATTCCCTCTTTAACTCTTACAAAATCCTACGGCTAACACAGCTCAGTGTTAAGATCAATACTTACTAACTGAGAAGAATAAAGTAAAAAAGGAACAACCCTAAAGTAAAAAAAAAAAATATATGTGCAACTGTTCAGAAGAATAACAATCTTTAGCCAAACATTTTATACAATATTAGTTTTTCTCATAAAACTCATGATTTTTCACTTAACTAAAGGTTTTGCACTTTTTAATTTAACATTTTTCCCCTTTTAATCAACTTTTACAAGAAGTTAATGTTGATTATGCAGGTTATTATCTCAATATTTTAGAAGAGCTTGGTATCAATAAAACATATTCATTAAATATTTGTTATAAATCATAAATAGAACCTTCAAGACTAGACTATTAATGAGAATGTTTATTCATCTATTACTTTAGTTATTCATCTATAACTTTATTTAATAAGACCAAATTAGGTTACTTATTTCTTCTCAGCCATATATTTTTCAACTGATGTAGTCTGTCTAGTTTTTCTTTGAGAATTTCATCCATCAGTATCATATTTGAATTATTACCAACCCTCTATTTTCCTATTACCACTCCTTCTATGCCCCCCAAATTCCTCTCAAATTTGTGGTCTTGTCTATACTTATTACTACTATACACACAGACACAGACACAGACACAGACACATACACACACACACACACACACACACACACACACACATACACACACACCCTAATAAGTCACTGTAGTTTTACTCTTACGATTTTGTTATTAGGGCTGGTCATCATTTTAATCTGAGCTAAAAATTTATTTTCAAACAACTGTTAGCTCCTTAATATTGAGACCCTGTCTCTCTTTTAGGTTAGTTTCACTTATTTTCTGCTTGTCAGAGTAAGTCTGACAGGAAGTTCATTATTTTTTTTTAATTCAGTGTATAGTCCTATTATTTTTCAATGCTATTTCAACACAGGTACTCTTAAAATTACAATGGGTAATGTCTTGGCACAGACAAAGATTATAAGATAAGAAAAAAACAAGCTGAACTTTGGTCTAACATAAATTATAAAAGTCAGACAATTGAAAAGACCCATTATATTTCATAGGGTATATTTACAAATGTGTTTAATAATCATAAGCACATACTTCTGATGAATATTGCTCATTTATATAATACAGAGCACATTAAAAGGAAACATTTATTATTATAAAAATTTCTGGTACTGTTATTTCACTGTTACCACACTTTTATGACACATATGGAACAAAGGTTGCCTACACAATTCCCAGGGTACCATCTCACCCTAACACAGCCCTCCAAGGCCCTGTATTAATACACTGGATATACTCAGTATTTGGAATATGTATCTGCAAGGAATGTGAAAAGTAATTTGTTTTAGGAAAGCTTACCCATAAATTTATAGTGGAGCCGTATCAACTTTATTAGTCATACAGACAAATCTGGGTGTGATTAAAAGCATCATTCTTTATGGCCTTTGGCGATGTAGAAAACTACTGTTGCATTTCTAAAGTAATGCTTCCATGTTTGAAAGAATTGTTAGCCCTTTCATTCACATCTTTATCAAAGTGAAGTTGACTACCAGGGATCCTTGAAAATAAGCATAGAGCTTTTTGAGAACAGGCCCCTAATGTCCTTACCTCCTTACACTCATGTGGAGTGAAATAGTTCAACCTGTGACGCAGGAAACATTGAGAAAAACATAGACAAATATTATTCTGAAATGTTATACCTGAGAAAATGTTATGACAACAGACCTTTGAAAAAATTGAAGTCAAAATGCAGAACAAATAAGAACTTCCAAGTCTAATGTGTAATGATGAAAGTATGGCTAGAAAAGCTCAGATTTTTGTTAAAGATAATGCTGAACTTTTTCATTGGATATAAATGTTCTGCTGAAAATTAAAGATTTTTGATAAAGCTCTGTGATGGTGAAATTGACCAGGCATCATCTTTTATGGTTTTAATGATGTCTGGATAGCTGGCAAATAATTACCTCAGGGTGTATCTGTGATAATGTGGCTGGGATAGCTGGGCATTGCTCTTCTTTCACTGGCTGGAGAATATCTGTTGCTCACTCCCTGTGCATGAGCACCATCCAGTGTGCAGGGACATGGATAAGATGAAAAGTTAGTTCACTCTTGGTTTTGTAGCTAGGACATATTTCTTTACTTTTTTTTTCATTAGAACTTCAGGTTCTCTTGTGTTTGAACTCTAGATTTTGTGCACATCATTCCTACATTCTCGAGCCTCATAATGGAAGGGGTTTCATTGTTTTCCCTGCTTCTGAGGTTTTTGGTTGAAACACAACTATAGCTTTGATACAGGGCTGAAACAGCAACTGTTATAGGGTCCTTAGGCTTATTCATAAAAGAGTTTATGAATGGACTCAGAAGTTTTTAGGCAATTTTTTTGGAATTAAAAGAAAAATTTTCAAGGCAGGCAAGCCTTAGATCTCAGTTGCTGCCTTGAAGAGGATAACGGGGTAGGAAGGAAGTAAAAGCCATGAAGCTGCAGTGATTTAGAGACTGCATGGATATCAGACGTGAGGCGGAAGAACAGCCACAAGGCAGGAGGAGAAGGAAGTTGAAGAGAAACCCAAAACATCTGGGCATCCCAAAGCATTAGGGAAAACACAGTTAGAAAAGAGGTATACAGAACAAAAGGGGAGAGTATGCTTTTCTGAATTCTTCAGAAAAACAGGTGGCAGCATTTAAGGAGACTTCATATCTGTAACCAGGTCCACAAAAGCTGCACTAGAATGCTGAATTCTATGCAGGAAGAGTTCACCATATCATTATTCCACCAAATAGACCACCCAACTGTTTACTGAATCTTAAGGTAAACACACCTTTCTAGGGTGATCCTATGACCAAAGATACCGTAGATGGTTATTATCTTGACTTGTTAATTTTTCCTCCATCTTAACCCTGTTACCTTCTCTGTCTCTCTAGTTCACAGAGAAAAATCATGGGGTTTCTCAGCCTTCATAAATGTGTCAATTAATTTCCATATGAATATCTCTCATTAAATATAATATATAGATATATAATAAGTATTGCTCTATTATTCTTTGGATGTTTATGATTAGAATGAAGTACTCACGTGCACCCTATGACAAAACCTAGCATGGGTAAAAATAAAGAAAACATAAGAAGTAAACAAAATTATTTGGGAAAATTAGGCATTTTTCGCTCAGTAAAATCTTTGTTTGGGTGGCCTTAGATAATAAGAACAGGAATCAGAGCAGAGAAAGTCCCCGTAGTATCTGGCACTCTGCAGTCTTTAATACCAAGGTGAGAATATGGCAGAGTTCTTTGTTTTCTTGATATTTAGTTTTTGGATCTTTGTGTATTCTAGATACTAATCCTTGGTTAGATGTATAGCTGGAAAAGATCTATTTGTCAATTTTTAGGGCGGTTTTATATACAACTGGCAGTTTCTTTGATTATACAGAAGCATTTTAATTTTATGAGGTCTCCGTTTATCAATTGTTGGCCTTACATCCTGAGCAACTATAAACCAATTGAAAAATGTTCTCACTTTTGTGAGGTTAAAGTATATCTCCTACATTTTCTTCTTGCAGATTAAATGCAACTGAACAGATAACTCTCAAAAGAAGAAATGTAAGTGTTTCAGAAAAAAATTAAACATTCAGCATTGTTAGCCATCAGGGAAATGTAAATTACTTTGAGATTTCATCTTACCCTAGCTAGAGTGGCTGAGATCAAGAAATTAACTGACAAAAGTGATTGTGAGGATGTCAGAAAAGGTTCATCTTCACTCTCTGTTTGTTGGGAAAGTGAAAACTGGGGCAGAAATTCATGAAGAATTTCTCCCAGAAACAGGAAGCTGAACTATACCTCAAATGGCATATACCTAACAAATAGCAAATTCATCTCACAGAGATGTAGTCATTCATTCATCTAGATTAGCCATCAGAATTGATGTTAAGGTTCTGTGCCTCAAGGCACATCACAATGGTCACAAGACATGGACAAATCACCCAGTACTGGAAGTTTCCTCCCTATTAACTAGCTTTCAGTGTGCCAGAAATTGCTAAAAAGTCATTGGTGGTCTTACATGACCACTGAGCTATACCAACAACTGGTCTGACAAGATATGTCAGTTAGCACAACAGTAACACAAATGTTTTGGGGTTACAAACTACTTTCTGATTAGATTTAGGCCTGCTCTAATAAGCAGGAACTCATACCTGTATTGTGAACTGGGTCAAGAAGTTCTTGTGAACACTGTATAACAGAATGACTGTAGTCAACACAAATGAATTATGTCAGGAAGCTGGATGGATTTAATAGTTTTTTTTAAAAAGGATGAATGTTTTGGGAATGATAACTAGGTTTAAGCAATTTACTAGGTACATATATTTTCAATAAATCTAGTTTTGTTTTTAGCTATCCCCAGTTAAAGACAGCAATTATAGGCTGGTACAATATTTGAGGAAATATATATTGAGATTTTCCATGAATTATGAAGCAACTAATTTGAATAAAAAAGAGATTAACAAATATCCACTGAAAGAGACAGAGAGAAGAAAGAGAGACTGAGAGAAAAATCATCATGAAGAGACAGAAAAAAATTAAATATCTATCTATCATCTATGTAATTTTGGAGACATAACACAGTTAAACAAAAACCATTTAAAAATCTTTAAAACAGACTGGGCAGGGGCTAGACAGATGGCTCAGCATTTCAGAGCTCATACTGCTCTTACCGGGGATCATAGTTTCCTACCAGTACCTGGATGCTGCAAGTTCATTAATGCAAATGCCCTGTCACAACACATGTAATTCCAGCTCCTGAGAATCCAGCTCTCTGCTCAACTCTGGGGTACCTGCACTCATATGCACATTCCCACACATTGACAAACATATATATGTGGAATAAAAATAAATAATGTTTAAACAAAAGATTTGGAAATTTTCCAAATAGTAGTAGTTACTAACATATGAGAGTCTCAAAAACTGCCATGAACTCCAGAAGAAGATAAGATGGACTGAAAGAAAATTGCTAGCATATTAGAATTACATACAACAAAGTCTCCATTAAGGATGGAAAACAAGAAGATATTCTCATTAACACAACATGAAAAAATTAAACAGTATACTTGTTTCAGAATAGTAAGGGATTTTATTAAGACCATAACTTAAGCACACATATACTACACATGAACTTACATCAGCACATATATACACTAAATAGAAAAAATTATGAAAGTTGTAATGAAAAATATATGTTTTGATGAAAATATTAAGCTCCAAAGTCAACCAGCATGATGGCACATGCCTTCCCTCCTAGCACTTGTGAGACAAAGGCTGGACGATCTCTGTGAGTTCCAGGACAACTTGGTCTATATAGAGTATTCTAGACCAGCTAGGACTACATAGTGAGGTCCTATCTCATTGAAAATAACAGTATCAAAAGATAATGATAAATATATGAATAAACCTAATGCACATTGCCAAGTGAAATCAATGATTAATTATAATATAAAAAATGTATACTATTTGAAACAAACTAGAATTATGTATAATGTCTTAGCATTAGTGCATGAAGTAGATAAACTCAGGAATCAAATTTAAATTTGATGATTTACATTATAATTTCTGAAATAACTTCTATGTAGGGAGGAACTTGATATGTTTCCTCCCAAGGTACAGAGAAGAGCAACAATTCTTAGGAAGTGGGTTAGTGGTAGAGCTCTTGCCTAGCATGTCTAAGGCCCTGGGCTAAATGCATGGTAGCACAACATAAAACAATAAAGAAAAAGAATGATAAAGTTATAACATATAAAGGTAGAGAAAGAGGGGGCTAAAGAGATGGCTCATCAGTTAAGAGCCCTGACTGCTCTTAGAGAAGATCTGGGTTCAAATCCCACCTCCTACATGGCAGCTAACAATTGTCAGTAACCAGTTCCCACGGATCTGAAGCCCCTGGTCTGCCTCTGCAGGAATTGGACAATATGCATACACTTACATACATGCAGGCAATTACTCATACATGTAAAATAAATAATAATAGTAATAGTAATAAATATTAATAAAATAGAAAAAGGGACATGTTAGAAAACAGATAATAGAGCAAAAATGTTTTAAATACAATATATTCAGTAGTCTTTTATGTCAATGTTTACACTGAATTCAAATGAATTTATTGTTCATATTTAAAGGAAAATATCATATTCAGCTAACAGTTTTAAATATTTACTTCTGTAATAAACAGCTAACATAAGAACATATAACAAATAATTAAAAATAGAAAATATTTAGACGTCACCCAAAAGAAAGTTAACTTACTGTTGATATAATCACATGAAACAGACACTAAGACTTCTGTAAGAAAAAGCTGTAGATTTGAATAATTTCACTTTGTAAATATTAAACATTCAAATTTTCATAAATGTAAATCCATTTTAATTTATCTGTAAAATGATATAGGACTTATTTACATAAAAATAATACTCAAAATTGTTTATAAAAGTGGCAAGCGTGTTATAAGAGTGAAATATCTAACAGTACTTGCCCCAACAACTGAAACAGTAAAAATATAGAAGGATTTTGATAAGTTAAACAATATGATTAATAATCTGATGTGTTTGATATACAATAGTATATCTAAAAATTTTATAGCCTACATGCATTTCCAAATATTTCAACAAAGTCTATATATTTGAAATACTATGGCAGATGTTCTGTTACAAAAAAGAAATTATGTTAGAAATCAAGAACAAAATCAAAAACCAACAGAAATAGACAAATTCCCATATGTTATAAAACTGAAAAACACACTCCTGTCTCAACAATACACTGTTTACACAAACCAAATTATGCTTGGTGTTCAAAGCATGTGCAACTACATTTACTTCAAATGGAAGCTTCAGTAGCTGGGAAGATTTATCAGCCTGGAAACCATGAAGGAGAAAATGAACAAGATAATTGGAATCTCAAATTAAATGTGGTTCCTCTGAGACAAAAAGTGACCATATTATCGTAAGCCTTGACAGGATTCAAGAGAGAGAGGAGACGATGGTAGAAGCAGAAGGAAATGGCTGAAGGTTCCCCAAGTTCTGAAAGGCTGCTATGAGTCCATATTCAGTAGAAGCCAGTGCTAAGCAACTGTTCCTATCTGCTGTACACAGCAATGAAGTAAAGGTAAGGACAGGGATGGAGAAAGGACAAGTTAAGTCTCTATGACACACAGACAGGAGAGAGATAAAGAGATAGGGAGTGAATCTTCACTGTCCATGAATCTTCACATTTGGAATTTAGGAGATTATTTGTCCAAGAAATTTTGAAGAGAGAAGAATACTTTTTGGTTGCGGTGGTATTAGTCATGTAATTTCGGAAAGGGCTAAAGATTTGTTTTCTCACAAGTCTCTTGCCTGTTTCTGAAGTTACACCAAGCATGTATTCAATACCTGGGTCATTGAGGCAACTGGGTTGAGGCAAAGATAGGCAGGATGTTGATTAGGCCTGGTTACAGATTTTCAGATGTCCCAGATGCAAGGCTGAGAATACAATAGAAGGCTGTTTCAACTTTTACCTAATCCCTCAAAAAACACTCACTCAGAGAATTAAATATGAAGGCTAAATCTCAAGAAGCATTTGAATAAACTTGTATGAGAAAATCTGTGTTTGGTCAAATAACTTCTCATCAATCAGAAAAATGCAAATGATGGAAATAATAAACTATGAAATAGCACAATTCAAAAGGATAGCTTATTTGAATGAGCTCCTGCTCAACGGGAATGGCAAAAACTAGAAAAGAGGATTAGAATTTTTCATCACCCTTTAGAAATCTAAAATGAAAATAATGAGATATCTACATTTCTGAGGAAAGCTAAAGTTAAAGCAATTGAAAATTCAGTTGCTGAGTTGAAGTAAAGAACTTACCCAGAATTCTCAGACAGCCTTATTGATGCAAAATATTAGAATAATTCTGGAGATCTCTGCAGTACTTTCTGAATAATTCAAGCCAGTAGTTCCCTTTAAAGCTCAGAGTTTCCACACCTAATGTTTACCAAAGGAAAACTGAGAAAAACAAAGACAACTTTCATCCAGACCCCTGCACTTCTCTTGACTTTCTAAATGATTCAGCATAATTTTTATACTGAAAGCCATAAAATAAATGAATAGATGAGTGGACTGCATGCACTAATGAGTTATTACACTGCAATAGAGAACATGAACATTTTCACAAGTGCAGGAGCGGCTATCCTGTGCATGATTTCTCTTTACCTGTCATACTGGAGCAGGCAAAGTTCAAGAGAAAGAAATCAGTACTGTGGCTGTCATCAGTTATGTAGCACAGGAAAACAGGTCCTATTTCTAAGGTTCTTAGATTCATTCATAAAATAATTAAAAAATGGACTCAAGTGGAAGCATTAAGAGTTTAAATCATTAGAGTTCAAAATAAAAAGTTTCAAGGCAGGAAAGCTGTAATTTCGGCACCTGCCCTGAGCAAGAGAATGGAGAGAAGGGAAAAAACAAGCCAGATAAAGAAGCCCTTTTAGAGTCCGCATGGCAGTCAGACACAGACACGCTGAAAGCTAACCGCAGCATGGCAAGGGGAGATGAGCTTTAGAGGAAAAGGTAAAGAAACCCAAAATGTTGAGCCAGCCCACTTTGTTATGGAAATTTTGGTCAGAAAAGAGACAGAAAAAGGAGAGGTTGAGCTTTTCTGGGGATTTCAGAAAAGTGCCATGCATCAAAATCTACATGTCTATGATCTGGTCCATAGCACTGCATTAGCAGAGAGGGAGAGGGATTTCAGGCAGGAAAAACTCACCATCATTAACACACAAGGTAGAGGTAGTCTGCCTATCTCTTTAGCATGACTTAAATTTAACCTGCCATCATAGGAATCCTCCTGAGACCAGGTGACTGACTTGACAAAATTGGAATGTTGGGTCTTCATCCAGGCCAGAGATACGCACTCTCCTGACCAATCTGCTCCCAAGGAGACGTTCCTGCTACTGTTAAGTTAGAGGTTTCCATGCAGAGACAATATGGGGAGAGAAGAGAAATGCTCAGTATTGTTCTCTGGAGGGAACACATACATTTACACTTGAGAAAGTAGTTGAATTATGTATTACAAAAGCGTGAAATTTATGGGCAATCAATTGTACCTTGAAACACCTTCCGGAAGGAAGTTAATATAAGCTTGTTTGATGTGAGTATATAGGTGGGAAAACACTATCATATACTTCTATCAATTTATTCTAAATTAGTTTTTACATTTTTATTAATTTTATTGGGAAATCAGCATATTCCTGGACATGTGTGTGAAATTTAGAGGCCATCTTTCAGGAACAGGTTCTCTTTCTCCACTGCATGTCTCAGAGTGTGAACTCAAGTTGTCTGGGTAGACAGCAAGTCTTTAACACGGTAAGCCATCTCGTTTACCATTTATAGGTTTGTTTAATATTGTTAAAATTATGATTCTGATTTCTCAATTTCATTGAAGTAAAATATAAAGTATATCCAAGTTAGGTCTAGGGAGATGACTCAGTCCATAAATGCTTGCCTTATAATCTTGCAGACCTGAGACAAGTCACCAGAACAATTACAAATTAATCCAGGCATGTTGTTTCATGTTTGTAATTCCAGACCTGAGAAATCAGAAACAGAAGGATCAGGATACCTGGCTCTCATTTCCAGCAATCATAGAGTACAATGCCCAAAGAGGAGATCTTGTCTCAAAATACCAAACAAACCAGGAATAGTGGCACACACCTTTAATCCCTTTACTCAGCAGGTAGAGAAAGTCAGATTTCTGTGATATGCAGTCCAGCCTGATTACATACTGAGTCCCAGACCAGCTGGGATTAAAAGGATACTACCCACCACTCTGTTTCAAAAAACATACAAAACAAACAAACAAACAAACAAACAAGCAGATAGGCAGCTTCTGAGGAACAGCACTAAAGTGGTTGTTCTGCTTCTACATATATATTTGAATCCACATGAACATGTGGACAAACACAAATACATGCACCCTCACAAACAAACATGTATTTAAGTCACATAAACTAAGAGATAGAATTTCAACAATGTTTAGTAGAAAAGACGTAGTCTTATTGTATATGCAATAGAAAAAATAGGAGCTAATTCTCTGTGCCAAGACATGTGCCAAGATGACCACAAGAAAAGAGAAGTAAATATGTAACACTCATATAAGATATAATCTAAAAGCATTCATGACAGAGGATCAACAAACTTAAACTTGATGCTCAATGCAATGATGTGACATTTTATGTGAGATTTATTAAAATAGACAAAGAGTGAAGAACAGCAAATAAGTCTACCATAAATGAAATCTAGCCAACATTGGCTATTAATATAACACATGGGAAGCATGATACCAAAACAAATTTAGTTTTATATTGGCTACTTCCTACAATACACTTATGAACACTAAATTCTTTGATAATTTTACACAGCCATGTTAGTACCACTACAGTCAACTGCTAGAAAAACCAAAGGGAAGAGTGTTAGTTCAAAAACATACTGAAAAATACACATTATAGATAAATGATAGGTAGATAGATAGATAGACAGACAGAAAGATAGACAGACAGACAAATGATAAATATACCTAATAGCTAGATAACCAAAAGCACAGTGCTGGGCAGAGCAAACCAATGGACATTTGGGTACACAAATTTGACTAGAAAGAGGGTCCAGATAGGGGACTTTATCTAGATAGGATCAAAATACATTGTATAAAGAGTGCAAACGTTTATTTTTTTTTAGAAAAAGCAAGAAAACTTGCTTCTCTGTCCTCAAAGTTCATCTTCAATAACCATTGACTGATAAATTGATCATCAACTCTGGATACCTAGCATTTCTTACATATGGAATCACACAGAAGTATTTTGTGTCCTTTTTTTCATGTTTGTTGGAGGGAATTTATACAACGAAAGACAGTCTTTCTCAGTTGCTAGAAGTCTCAAGCATCTGACTCCATGGATGTCCTACTTCAGGTGGATTAACATTTGATGACCTGGTGGGTTACCTCCTTTGACTATTATTAAGACTGTAGTTGTGCCTTTTTGAGCATGTGCATCTTTGTTGTATACTTTTCCTGCCTGTCTTTCCATGTACAAAAATTTTGGTAAAAACTAGTGCATAGTGGGGGCCAGCGTTAAGTGAGTGATTATGGAACTTAAGTTGCACTATGTAGTGAAAGGGAATGAGAATATTGCTGAAAAAGGCAGAGAACTTCTGACTTTACCAGTGACACTGAATTTCCTTAGGAGATTCACTGAAAACCTCAGTTTAACCTTCACTTTTCAAATGAGAAAAATAGAGTCTCTGCCTTAGAGGAATATTGTAAGGATTTATAAAATAATTCTGCATGTGAAAATTGTTCTACACTTTCAGGAAAAGGTGTGTAATTTAAACAGAACAGTTTATTTTCATATTTTATATCATCTTACATCTGTTTCTATGTGGCATGATTAAATCAATTGAAAACAATTTAACGGGCATACAACACCCCACAAAACAGAAAAAAATAAACCAACCGAACAAACTAAAATGCACTCCTAATATTTTTCTAATACCACAGAAGAATTTTAATGTTTTCTTAAAGTATATCCAGAAGCTAAATCAATAATTACACAATATTATTATTTTACAATTGAAGCAATGCTCTAAACCTCTGAAAAATATGTCAGCAGCTCATAAGCTCCTCTTCTCACTGTGACCTGGAGGTCATGCTATTTAGATCAAACTGGCTTCTGCATGGCCAGGTCTTGCACATTAGTTTGTAAGCAAAACAATTCTTGGGAAACACATTAGTTAGGTGTATTAAAACCTGACTGCATTTAATTGAGTCCATGTACTTATCTGCAGTAAGTAGAAATGTCAAAAATACATTACATATTAATTTACTTTTAGCTACTATGAAAAATTGGAATTCCACTTTGGGACCCAATAATCTTCTTGCATCCTGAAAGATGGCAAATTAGAAAGGAAATGGAAAGAGAAAAATATCAGAGTTAAAAGTGATTTAGATCACAGTATAGTTAGAGAACATTAGAACTTCAGCATATTAAAACTGTAATGGTTGAAATTTAGCAGAACATAGATACAGCTTAGCTTAAGCAGAAGTAGAAACAGATATAGAAAACAGTAGCAGTTTAAAAATATACATTATGGATTCAGAAAATAAGGAAACTATGAGGATTTCAACAGATTGCACATTTCTATGCAAAACAAAATGAGCATGCCAACTCTAGTCACTAAAGTGGAATCAACCAGAAAATTATTTAAACTTATCTTCAATCAGTATGTTTTCTCTCACAGTGGAGAAATTCAGCTCAAAGTTTTCTACATCAGTGTTTCTCAATACTGTCTGTACCACAGAACCACCACAATATTCAGGCACTACCTGAATATTAGACGCCATCAAATTTGTCTAATTTGGTTCAGAATGGGACCTAGGCACTACCTACTTTGAAAATTCTGTCGATGAAAATATGTTTAATGGTATAATCATAATATCCTCAAGACAGATTAGATTTAAACAAAATCTGAATTGACTCATATGTTTGATATGTCCTAATTAACTCTTAGGAAACTTATAGTGATGTTTACAGTCGTCTGCTGTGAAAAGTACAGCCCACAAATAAAAGGAAGCTCAGTGCCATCAGTTATCTTTCATGCAAATAGTCATGAATTAATACTCAAGTTTCTGACTCCAAATCTCCACACTTAACAAGTGGGTGCTGTTACCAATGTTGTTAGGACCAGAACCTGGGTCCCAGATGCCCTGGAAGCACTAAAATATGACACCTGTCCTCAAGAGGTCAGTTAAACAGACGATTAATATTCCAAAGCCAAGAAGGAATTTCAGTCTCTGTGGAAGCACTGAGTAGTGGAACTAACATGCCCATGGGGACACACACAAACACACAGACTGTCAGTCCCACCATCCCCAACCCACACCTCCACCTGGTTCATGTTCCTAGTTCTAATATAAAGTGTAAGATTTACACAGGACAAGAAGTGTGTATAACTAAGCAGTGTTGGTAAGATGTGCTCCAGATCACCAATAGTTGGTCACTGTCTCTACTACAAGGTGTTCTAACAAGAAGGTCAGAATTGTGTGAAGTTCCGTTCCTGGAAATAAACTCAGTCTCTCACTGGCACCAGACTTTTTTCTTTTTCCTAGTCTGAAATTGCCAACGCAATTACAATATCTTGTGGATCAATCTTTCACTAGTTTGATCATCAGAAGAGAGAAAGGGGCGCAGGTATCCCTGGTCATTTTTGTTAGAATGCTACAGTGCTACCCAGTCTGTTAAATTGGTCTTGATTTTCACTTGTAACTAACTAACTAACTAACTAACATGCAATACTAGTGAAAATGGTTTGCATTTAGAAATAAAACTATTTAATTGTAATAGTTCTTATGAATGTAATAGTTTATATGAAGGATAAAAATGTTATTTAAAATAATCAATAGAATACCATAGAATATTCTACTTATTATTAGAAGGACAAAATGATGAGACAAATATTAATGATCAAAAATAAAACTATCTAGTCTGACAGATTTATGGGGTAATATGGTCAAAAATTGTTAATGCTATCATAAATCATCATATTGATTTTATACTTAGAAAGAACTACATAGCAGAATAAAAGGCTGAAAGTGGGTAACAAATAAAAAAAGAAATTGGTTTTCTTCTTAAAGGTCACCTGAAAAATATGGAAATTTCCATTTTTATACCATCTGGATATAGATGGTGTCATAGTATAGTTATACCTAGATCCTTTGTAATGACCCTTGTGATAGAGTCTCCCCTAAGGGAGTGAGGTTTAAGCAGTGAAATGTCAATGCCCCATTCAGAGAGCACTAATTTGCCGGGTGATGTGATAGCATTTTAAGTGCTCAGCATTGGGATGGCTTGCTGTGCATACTGTTTAAAGAAAAAAGAAAGAAACTAAATCATTATTACAGCAAGAAATGAGTCTACAAAATAAAATTAAAAATGCAGAAACCAGAGAAATCAATGCCCCACCAAAAAATATCTATCTATCATCTATCTATCTATCTATCTATCATCTATCTATCTATTTAATTATTAAGAATAGGAGTAAATTGTATTAAGGATGTCAGAAAACTGTCATATAACTTAATGAAAAGTTGGGTTTTGTCCACTGGCAATACTATCATAATTATGGATTTCTGCTACTGTAGCCCTTTGTCTTGCTTCAAATACAAATACCTTGGGAGGACATGAGGATTCCTCCTTCCTCAAATTCTCTTGCTACACACCCATAAAGACGCTGAAATACTGTAAGACTGCCACAGGAAGCTGTTTATAGAGAAGCTGGGATTTGAAGATAGTGTTCTTATCACATCATTTTAAGGGATTATATCTAAATTCACAGTGTGACTTGTTATGATTTTGTGGAGGTACTCTCAAGTGAAAGAGCTGCTCTGCTGTTTGCTATTGAGATGTAGAGAACAGGAACCTGAGCTGTGGTAAAGCCAGGGAATATACACTGATATTCCAGCAGAGACAGGTGTGGGATCAGTTTCTGACTTCATGGTTAGCAAATGCATAGAATGGAGACATAGTTTCCCTGCTGCCTATGCTCTCTGTTCGAAATAGGGTAAGAGAAATGTGAGGAAAACAAGTACGAAGAGAATACACAAAAGTAGAAGTAAAAAGTCACCAAGTGGAAATCTTACTCCTGGGACAAGCGTCCCCACAGAGAATGTCCTTTTAAATGACAAACTGAAACTGCAAGGACAACAGTCTAACTTAAATTAGTGGTTCCCAGTGAAGTGATCACATGTAACCAACATCTCTCCTAGAGTTTTGTCACTATGTTGCATTTTTAATTTATCACAATTACTGGAGCAATAAAGGCATTGGACAGAGACCAGATGGTGCTAAGCATCATACAACTCACAGGAGAGTCCTCCATGACAGAGTTATTGAAACATCCATAGTATCAAGGTTGAGGAATAGAATGAAGTAAGTCGGAGCAAAACTGACTATTCAAGTAGCTGTTTCTGAATGATTAACATGTGGAAATGCTATACTGATGCATTTCTACCAATTGAATTTCTTTTATATTAGAAAACCTATTTAAATATATGCTTCACATGTTTTCAATAATGAAATTAAAATGTGGAAACTTAGGGAAAGCTAAAAGTTCAGAGACAATAATTTTTATGATATACTTTAAACATTATATTTTCATTTCCACTGAGCATATTATTTCCCAAACTTGCTACTTCCCTGTGTTATATGGCCTCAGTAGACAAGAATGTATATGAACAATAATATGTTAACATTATTTGTGGTTTGTAATTTGCATTTCTTAGTTTGATGCAGATTTTTAACTTTGTCAAATAAAAAGTACTACATGAAAATTAATTTTCCAAATCACTTTCAAACACATATTTTGCAACTACCTCACAGAAAGAGAAATCTGCATGTATTTTATTTTCCTTTCTGATTTATTAATTTATTTATTTTGTATTGCATCGTTGGCCCCAAATTTCCTTAGTAGCAGAGGATGATCTGAACTTGTGAGCCTCCTTTCTTCATCGTTCTAGTATTAGGATTACAGGCTTTGTATAGCCAATGCATCTATCTGTATGTGGCTAATTTACTGTTGAGAGAATCAAAGCCAGGGCTTCCTCCATGCTAAGCAAGGAATCTAGCAGCTGAATCACATTCCCATTCCCATTCTGCATTTTTAATGTCAAGTTCAATAACTGTGGTTATTTCCTTCAGTTTTCCCAGGCTTCTAAAAGGGAAGTAACATTTATTTCATGTCACTAGTAAAGAACTATACTATAATTTTCAGCCACTTCTACATAATTGCCACTATTTAGGGTCATCACATACTCTTCTCTAACCTGTTATGTTTTGATGTCTTTGTTTTGGTTCTTGAGATTTGGTCTCCTGTGACCATAATTGTCAAAATATAACTTCTGAAAAAAACACTAAAAGAAAGAAAGCATTTTTAACAAAAATTAGTCAAGACTACATTGACATTTGCAAGTGGATAATTAAGTTAATGTTCTGGAGCCTTCAAGCTCAAATTATAATTTCAATGAAACACTCAGTTTAATAAATATTTATTTGGCACCTGTTCTATACTAATAATGCTTGACATGCTGTGTTGGATAAAAAGCTAATTAAGAAACAATCTTTACTGACCTAATTCAAGGCACAATGATTGGCTGAATATCAAGCTTTACGTTCATATCTCAAAGACTTAATCTCCCTAGTAATCAGTTTTAAAAATTGTAGTATAATTTTGGTGGTGAGAAGAAATAAATGTTTTAAAAAATTGCTTGCATCTAGTAAACGTTAAAAATAGCTGTTTTATAGGAAGACTTTTGTTAAGTGATAAAGGACTTCTAGCTTTACAGAGAAACATCGTGAGTCTGTAACAAGAAGTTCAGACTACCTTTGCAAATGGTGAGTGGTTTGATGAAACTGTATGAATAGTTTGTGGGGGAAAACAGTGTTATATTTGAATGTGAAAAACCAGGTTATACCAAAAATCCCTATAAATTTGGATTTAATTAGTCCTGAAGAATTCAGATTTTTAAAGGTGGGAGTAGACTGGAACATAGACAAATTATTTTCTTAAAGAAGTTTTTGTTGGAATTCTGAAAAATAGCTTCTTTGGATTTGTGAATTCTACTTGGGAAGAGAGAGAAAATATGTAGAATGAGTGTGAAGAATTTGACAGCTATTCTTATAAATGTCAGGACTAAAATGATGGGATTAAGATTGGAAAGAACAGATAGCAAATCTTCTGGAAAAACATATACTCAATCCATTTTTGTTTTTGTTTTCTTTTATGAATAGAATGGGACAGGGACTTCAACATCTATATTAGTTGGTTTATTTCATGTGTTTTGTTCTCTGGCAATTCGCATTTTTATTTTCTCTGGGAATACGTGAATGTAACTATAGGTCTAATCTTGTTAATCAAATTCCACACAAACTGTCCTGATATCATTGTATTGTTCAATCTTTCAACCCTAAAGCAATTTGAAATCTAGCTCCAGTCCCTGTGTTTCAACTTTAGGTATATCTGAGACTTGCATAACTAAGGATTCTCATAATCATCAGGAAACACAACAAAATTTGGTTTAGTTATAAATGTAGTATGCAAAAATAAAAGAAATTATCTGTAACCTTATAGAATATAAGTGATTTTTCCAAATATGTATTAACTCCAAAATCGAATTCATAAAATGATTGCTTTATGACTGCATGCTTCCTTACCAACCATGGATTTGGGATTCTCAAACCAATATTTACTTGTAAGGAATAAGTTTGTTTCAGGTTTAATTATTTTAATACATATTATTATTAATGTATCCTAATAATTGAGAAACACTTTTATGACTAAGAAGACTAAAAATAAAGCAGGCTAGATCAAAAGTAGGCAATAATTCTCCATTGTTCACTTAATTCTAGTACAAAAGGTTGTAAAATGATTTAAGCAGCTTGGTATAAAAGAGAATATTCTAAAAGACACTGTCCTTCCCTGTGATTATCAAGCTATCAAAACATTAAACTCTAAGACATTGAATTCCATCCGGATCTAGGTTAGAAGAAAAAATCTAAAGCTACTCGAACCCAATTTGGGAGACTGTCTCTAAGAAAGAAATCTGCAACTTGTCAAACTAACGTACAGGTGATTCTGTAGACGAGACAGTGATGGGTCAATGATGTGGACTACTTGACCAGGGGTGCTGAGCTGTCTGAAAATGCTGGTCATGCCAAGACCACTAAGATGGCCTTCAAGAGTCACTGGATCTCCTTATCTCTCTTCCCATTGTGTCCACATTGAATAAATCTCCTTTTATTGTTTTTCAATATTAATTTGTTTATTTTATTTGGGCAATTAAGTGTGGGTAAATGAGTCCGGTTTGTTAAAATTATCAAAATGTAGACTCCAACCTTAATAGCTCCAGTATAAGTTTACAAAAAAATCAAACATGGTCCAGATTTGTAGTAGAGTTATTTTAAGGCTCCTTATGCAACTGTTAAAAATATATGAAATATTTCTAAACTAAAATGAATTCTCTCACAGCAAATCATAATGCTCCATCTGAAATGGGTAGTGTTCTAAAATGCTAATCTATAATTCACTAAGGAAAAGATGAACACTTAAGTATTAAAGGAGTATTATGCACATATGAAAAGACATCCAGTTTAAACTTGAAAGAATCATGAAAGCTCCGACCATAGAAAATTACAAGTATTTCTCAATCAATTTGGAAAAGAATATAAAAACTTATCATAATTTTATTGGAGAACATATATTGTCTTATTGTAGTGAATAAAAATTGATAATAAGCTTAGTGGGGCAATTTGGCAATATCTACTGAATTTACAATATACACAACTCTATAGATTTTTTTTTAAACAGGAACTCTACTTCTATGCTGAATCAGAATATTTAGTATTTAATTCTTTGTATTACCAAGTACTTGGAAAATTTTGATGTGCCCATTGTGCAAGTTAACACTGAATGGCAACTTGATCATACTGAGAAGCAATTAGGAGATTAATATTCTTATCTCCAGCGTGGTCTACTAAGGTGTTTTCAGATGATTATACAGGAAAGACCTGTCCTGAATGCGAGTGCCAATAGTTTACAAACTAGGAGTGTGTATGGAATAAAAGAAGTGTAAGAAGCCCAGAGGGTATAAGCATCCTGTCCCTGTTTCCTGACTACAGTGAGCTAATCTAACCTGCTGTAACATACCTTCCTTAGCTTCATGGATTAAAAATGTTTGAAATCATGATCTAAAATAAATATATTTTCCCTTAAACAGTTTATCTTAGATATTTGTCACAGTAATGTAATCATCAAATGCACCCATCAATACTCATGAACATGAGTAAGCATTACAATGGTAAAACTAATGTCTATACCATTATGAAATAATCTATGTGTCATTTTTTTTGGCAATTATAAAGTCAAGACACAAATTTCTGCATCAAAATATTATCTTGTGAGAAATGAAAGAATAGTTTTACATCCTTGTACATAAGTAGAATGTTTATATTTGCATCACAAAAATACAGATACAAAAATTATATCTCATTTGGAGAATTGAGGGTTTGGGAAGAAACAAAGAGAGTCTTTAGTATTCATGGTTTAAGCTTATGTCCATTTGAATTCTGTATCCTCTGTCTGACTTCCTTATTCTAAACACATGTTAAATCATAGTGTTTATGAAAACATAAAGGAATAATATGCACTGTCTCTTTAGCTTCCTTGTGAATGTGGATTGCTACAACAAAAATGGTCTGAATTGTCATCAGATTCTCATAGGACTTTCTCTCAAATCTTTTAAAACATCACTCTTCATTGCCTTCAAACCCCATGAATTTACAGGCCGAGAATGAGTTCTACATCTGGAGATTCTGTTCAAGACTTTGTCTTTTATTCTTTTCAGATTCTTAACCTTAGCATAAGTCCTGCCATCTAGTGTAGAGCTCTGCTCAGTATGCTGAATAATAGATGTAGGGATTCCCTTCACATGCAAAAGAAAAAAATGTGAATGCCATTCAGTGTCCTTTGTGGTAAAGAGTACAGCACTGAGACTGAGACATAGTCAGAAGTCATGCATAATGCATTCGACAATTTATGGAGGATGAAAGTTTTGTAATTTTAAATAATTATTATAATATCTGCATCTATGTCCCAAATCATTTGTTTTCTTACCATCCTTGCAGTTTTAGAGAGAAATGAGGATCAGTAATGAGTAAATAGGTATTCAGTAAAAATTTACTGACAGTGTTATCTGTGATTTTATAACATCAATAATTTTATAAATAAAAGTTCTATAATATGAAATTCTTATTATACTTTTACAAGTATGAATAGAATGCTTTTGGGTGAAATAGGAATAAATGACAATTTGATGGGTTTGTTTAAAATGCACATTCTATAGGGAAAAAAAATGAGGCTAATTTAACCAAATGGATTCAAGTCTTTTACTTGGGTGAGATAAAACTGCTTATATTTGGTAAGAACAGGTGATAGAAGGTTTAGAGAGAGGGGCTTTGATTCTCTCTTGGTCAGACGCAGGGAAATATCCGTGACTCTGTCCTGTTCATAGACCAGAAATTCCTGAAAAAGATTAATCCTAGTCTGATTTCTTATCTCTTCTCCCCTAAATAAGCATCTCTGCTCAGAGGCTATGCATGCCCTTAGAGACTGGCATTGCAGTTCAGACACTGACTATCCTGTGGACAAGATCTCAAGATTTTCATTGCAAAAATAAGTTTTCTCTATTCCATATTCTCCGTGCTTCTCCAACAATGACTTTAGGGTATCATTTGTTAAGGGGTATGTTTCAGTAGTCTTAGAGGCCTAAGGGTGCTCTTTTACCTCATGCCCACATTTGGGCCCTTCCTGGAAGCACTAGAAAAATAAACATCAGCTTTGTCATTCCTCAGGGTTTCTGGTCAGAAGAATAGGGTACCCGTGGCCCTGAATGGTGACCTGTCATCCTGATTGCTACAATTATCAGAGCATTACATTTCATTGGGTACTTCTTTAGGAGTTAATCCTGTTGGGTTTGTCAATCACCAGGTCAGGAGTTCAGTCCCCAGAAAAGCTAATTCACCTGAAGTCAAGCTAAGGACAAGGGAGGAACAATTTCCCCATAATAAGACAATGTGCTCATCCTCCTCAGAGACATATTCAGACACTACAGAGTTTGTTATGTGGCCTGCCTGCTTTTCTAAGTTACTCAGAAAATGTAACTTTCCCTTTTCATCCTTTGTATCTTTCTCTTTCATGTACTAGTCAAAGCCTTTATGTGTTTGCCTTGATGCTCTGGACATTAATGATTTTTCTCTGAAGTCCCCAATATGCATCCTGCTGTGCTTCTTCTTGCCAGCTGCCAGTGTGGAGTCTGCCTACTTTCTTAGATCCAAACTCAGAAGTCACAGCTTTCTCTCCTCCTCTTGGCAACAGCCAAAATTTATAGATTGCCTGTCCTATTGTTTTTCTCTCAAATTTCTTTCAAAATTCTATTTATCTTGAGATTGCTATTATTTTGAGTCTAAAACACTAACAGAGGGAGCCTGCATTTCCTTTGTAACACTGAGTAAGAATTTTTCATGTTAACTAAAGAATATAATAGAAAAGGCTAGAGAGATAGCTTGGTATTTAAAGTTCTTAGCAAACACATTGGGCAGCTCACAACTACCTGTAACTCCAGCTCCTGGGAATCTAATGCTTCTGACCCCTGAGGACACCTGCTCTCAAATGCACACAAGCCTATACAGATACAAGCACATACACATAACTAGAGATTATAAAAATAAATATTAAAAAGAGAATATAGTATAGTTCATTGAGGTATACAGAAAACAAAAGTTTTCTTTTCTGATTTCTGTATCATTTTCCAGTTTTCTGACCTGTTATTCAGAATTTGAATCTGAGATTGCAATGGTTTGGTTATGCTCTTATTTGTATGATGATATGGATGAGAACAAAAGATATAAACTGCTCAGGCTGTTTTAGGACAGACCTTGAAAGCAAGTAGTTGTCATTCTAATTCTTATACTTGGCTAGAAGCCAGAAATGTCCTTGGTTATGTGCTAGACGGATTCCAGAAGTAGCAGAAGATACTTCTAGAACCTGCTCTGATTTTTCCTTCTCTCTCTTCTCCTAAATGAGCTCATTGCCCTGGAAACTATAAGGGATAATCAAAACTGAAAGGCAACGGGGTACTTCACAGTTGGGACAACTAGACTTAGCATCTTGTCTCCATGCCCATGCCTCTGCTTAGTTGCTGTCTTGGACCCAATAGAAAACCACTAACTAACAGCTTAGTGGTGTCCAATTTTATGGGACCTCTCCTGCTATATAGGACTTCTGCTTTCTATCTATCTCTTAAGCATTTATCTATTGGTTTATGATGTTATTTTCTACAACTTCTCTTCCATACCGTCCATGGCAGTCATTGTTTTGGGCTCATGACACCAAGGACCTAGTATCCATTGACTTGGGGAGGCTCTGAAAGCAGTTGAAGCATTCAGCAACTTACCTCTCTGAGCTATGCACACCAGAAGTGGTAGAGCCTCCACAGCTCTCTTGGACATGCTACTCTTCCAACATCAATGTCTTCTCTCAGGAGAGCCCAAATCAAAGTTTTCTGTATTTTAATATTTTCTAAATGTCTATTTGGTTGGGGTTTTGTTTAACAGTTTACTGATATTATTACCAGAAATTCGGGGAGTATCATCAGTTGTCACCACAGGTAATCAAAGAATTCAGTCTTCTATTGGGGTTCTTAGACTTGTTTAAAAGAGAAGTTCAGAACAATCTCAAAAGGAAACTTGAAGTAGTCTTTATTAGAATTTAAAAGAAAGATGCCAAGGCAGGCTAGTTGTAAGTCTCTACAGCTGCCCAAAGAGGAAAGTGAGAAAAGAGGAAAAGAGACAGCCATGGTCTTTGAGATAGACTGGTGTGAGGTCAGGCACACGGTGGACAAGCAGTCTCGTGGAAAGGAGCAGAACTGTAAAGCAAGAGTGAAGCCTGTAGTGTTAAGAAAAGCAAAAGAAAAGTTACGCTTTGCAAAGTAATTCAGAGAAGCAGGAATGCACAAAGCTGCACGTCTGCAGATCTGTAAGTAGCTGTGCTGCCGGGATGGAATTATGGAGCTGTGCTGCCGGGATGGAATTATGGAAAGGAATCGTGGATTATCTCATTAAAGAAATCAGTATTCCTCTTCTCTTTTTAGCTTGTCTTGAGATAAACCTACTTGGAGACAAGTGACTGACTGGCTCAACTGGATTAACACTTAAATGTTAGCTCTTTAATTTCTATATTTGTGAGACCCATTGGGACTGAATCAGTTTCATATATTATCTCAGAATCTTTCCTGTTTAAAATTTGATAGCTTTACATTTTAATTATAAACAATATTCACAAACAGGTTGTTTAACTGATTTATTATGAATGAAAAAAATCTGTAATTTGAGGACATGGAAAATTCAAAGTTATATTTGAAAAGAAATAACATGATTCAGTTCGAAAAAACTAAAATTTAGCCAGATGTTTGAAAACAGAGATAAAATGTGTGTACGATCTTTCATATGTTACCCAACCACTAATTGAGTCTTCATCCCATCTTCACTATGATATATGTAGTACATATACTTTGAAAAGGCTAGAAAAAAAATAATAAAACAACTTTAGCGCCTAAAAAAAACTTAAAAAGTATTTAGTATCTACTTTTGTAATTAACTTTTATCTATACATCATGTCTTAATGTATTCATGATTTTGAATACATTAAAAGTCTTGTTCATATCCTTTAAAATACTGAATAATTCATATATGTGTGTGCATGGTTTGTGTGTGTGTGTGTGTGTGTGTGTGTGTGTGTGTCAGACGTTGATATCAGGTGTCCTCCTCAACTGCTCTCCATGTTAGTTTTTGAGAAAATTCTTCTCATTGAACCTGGAGCAAAGCAATTTGACTAGTCTGGCTTAGCAGCAAGACTCTGGAATCTTCTCATCTTCAACATCCCAGCACTGAGCTCATAGGCATGCACTAATGCAGTTAATTTTTATGTTGACTCTTGAGATCTGGAATCAGTTCTTCATATTTGTCTAACAAATACTTTAACAATTGATATTTTCTCTAACTCATGTAGTTTTATATTTTAAGGAGGTGTTTCTAAAGATTGCATATATTTCTTTTTCAGAAAAAATGTCAATCAACACATATTTTGATATTTTAGATAGTCTGAATTTACTTGCAAAGATATAAAATCTCATTCTCCATTCTTCCTACCTTCCACCTTATGGCATTGTCATCAGATGTTTTACTTTCAGACATGCTATAAACACTCACTAGGGTGACCCCTGCACTAGTTTAAGGAAACATATTCCAGAAAATATCTTCTTTACTGAGATAATGCATATTTGCTTTCCAGAATTTCCACCCACTAGTGTAGTTAAAAATGAAAAAAAAGTAGAACATATTGTACCAGTATCATCTAATTATCAATACTCTAACTGTATATTTTTAAAAGTCTGATCTTTAAATTATTTCATTATGCCTGAGTAACTTCTTAATATTTTGCAAAATAGAGGTGCTAATTTTCAATGATCTAAATTTTGTTTGAGAAAGTTCCATTTCAATATTACTTGCAGGGAATTATTTTGAACACAAAATGCATCACTACATTTTCTTCTTGCTTGATTATTTACTCCTGGGAGTTCTGCTCCAGCTCTTATCTCTCTGCACTGTTGCTACATGTACCCTGTTCCACCTCCTCACACTTTCTTTGACTAGGTTCTGATGGTCTTTACTTGGCTTCCATTTATCTGTGACATATGTAATTCTCTTTATTTATTTTGTGTTGTTTTAAATGCATAATGATTATCAACTGGTTTGAATCTGTAGCTTTGGTAAAATAGGTGATCATTACCTTTTGAATATTCATTTTGTCTGGCTAGCTTTCTCCTCTCATTCTGGTTTCCAATGTTTTGTCCAGAGAATGTGGAAAATGTTAGTTTCTTTTGTTGAGGTGTGGGTAAATTCTATTGACTTGCCTTCAAGATCATTGAATTTTTTCTATGACTGTGTTTAATTCTAGGGATGCCATCAATTAAAACATGTTTTGGTACTGATTTTTATGATTTTTTCATTGTCTTTCAGTTTTTAAATTTATTTTCTAATTTTTCCAATGTGATTTTTTTATTTATCATTTTATTTTATGTGTATGAGTGTTTTGCCTGCATTTATTTTAGTGCAATTTTGTCATTCAATGCCTCTGGAGGCCAGAATAGGGTGTCAGCTTCCCTAAAACTGGAATTAAGGGTCTCATCAAGAGCAACCAGTGCTTGTACCAGGTTAGCCATCACTCCAGCCCCTCAAATGCAATCTTTATCATTTTCTCTTACTATATGCTTTAAACTTATTGCCCATAGCTATTTACAGTTCTGTGTATGGGCATCATATTGGTGACATATTTAATATAACTTCAGTGATTTTGGTTTTCTTGGTTTCTCTTCTCTTTTGTTTTACCTTTTTTTTTATGAGAGTGGGACTTATTGTATAGACTATTAGGTATTATAGTAGATCCTTTCCTTAAAAAACTACCTTAATTCTGGTTGTTGACTACTATCATTATTTGGACTGGTTTTGGAGTTATTTTGTTCCATAGAAAACATATAATTAAAAATCTTCCAGAAATGTGCTCTCTTGTTCCCATATGTGCATATCCATCTTTTAACTGCCTCTCTTTCAACACCCTACAGTAGAGCATGTCTCCATGCTATGATAATATGTATATGTCACTTGGAAAGTTTTTTCCTTTTTCAGGTCTTTTTGAGGAAGTTAACCATGTAGCCTCAGGTAACCTGAAACTTGCTATGTATATCAGGCTGGCATTGATTTCATAGAGATCTTGCTTCCCACTCCCAAATGCTAGAATTAATGTCATGGCCAGCGCGCATCACATTCAGCTTAAATTCTTCTTCTTAAATTTGATTAGGATTGCCAGGAATATGTACATTTATTCTTCATTTATGAGATCACAAAAAGCAATAATTATATAAATTCCAAGAAGGCTTAACTTCACTCTCATTTTATGCCTTGTTAAGTGCACATTCCAATAGCAGAAGTTAACTTTCTTCTACAAACTTTTAATAAATTGAAGTTCTACTTATACTGTATAGAGTTATAGTCTTAAAGTATAGGTTGGCCTAAATATAAAAAAATTGTGAGAAGAATAAATTGCTTACTTAAGGTAATTATTATGACAATTGCTTTAAAAATATTTGCCCCTTCTGTTCAATAATAGTTGCAAAAAGATAGAAATGATCTTCTATTCCACTGATTCCATCTTAAAGCCTGTGCTAGCTTCTTTAACTTCTGAAATCCAATTTTAAATATCTTAGTTTGTACTCATCAGCTCCCTTTTCATCTCAGTTACTCTGTTTACCTGAATCTCTGCCTCACAGCAGATGCTGCCAGATCTGGCTGACACCTGGCAGGGTGGGAAATGACAGATGGGATTGATTACACAAGAAACAGCAATCAAAGACCAGGGGTTGAGTTTCTATCAGTTTTCTAATGGATAGTGTTGATCTAATAATATGATTCTTCAGTCTACTTTTAAGGAAAAATGCTTGACGGAGGTGATCCCAGTTACCTTCATTTTCAATTGTTTTCATTGATTGCCTAGAATATAGGACAAAAGCTAAGTAAAGAAAAATAAGAAGACAAACAAGGCACTTTTTCTTGCACTTTATTCTTTTTTGCTCTCTTCCTCTAGTTTTAAGATTTTGCTTCTAGTTATTGAAATAGGTCTCATTTTTGTGATTTAACACACCTGTAAGTAGTTTATTATGTTAATTTTTTATTGAATTATTGTGTGTTTCATACAGAACGTCTCAATCAATCTTAATCATCCTTACACCCTTTTCCCCACTGGCAATCCCCCTGCCCATCTTCTTAGTCCCCAACTGGAATCAATACATTATTTCATCTGTGTTAAGTTCTACTGTGTCAAGATCATGTCCACCGGTGTCCTCAGTGCAAGTTCATCCACTGAGGTCTAGTCAGCCTACCCACAGTCCTTTGCAAATACTACCTCATCCTTACCCAAAAATAATCAGTACTGGGAAACCAATATTTCTTAAGCAAAAGTTGGGGCCTGCTACCCATTTTCCCAGTGACATGCTGGTTTTCTGTCTGCTTGAGTTTTTTTTACTTTTTATCTCAAAGTTTGATCTTAAATTTTATCAGAATAATTGCATTATATTACTTTTCTCGGGGAATAATAAAACACTGAACTGAAAACATAACCAATTTCCATACAGCAAATGAAGAATTATATTCATTTGACTGTCTAAACTAGGACCACAAGAGTTCCTATTTATATGCATATAGAACAGAGTTATTGAGAAAAGGTGAAATTCAAGACTGAGTTATAAAAGTAGAACCCAAGACAAAGGGTGCAAACCAATGACCAAAGTGTCCCCACTTTACTGTATCCAAAAGCTAGGAAGCAGCCCTAAAATTTAAGAAAGCAGTAGTTTACCCAAGCATATGCTCAACAAAGGTGAGAGACCGGGAAATATCACCAACAACCCAACTCCAGATGCTAAGTCCATTCACAAAAAACATAAACATTATGAAGAACCAAAAGAATGTATCTACATAAATAACTACATCCACTGCAATTTCAATTGCAAGAACAATTTTCTTGAGGCACAAATCAATGCTTTCAAAATAGCAATTATAAATATGTGCAGTGAACTTAGAGATGGCAGGCATACATTGTGGAATGAAAACCACAAAACACAAACTCTTCATGAAATAAAGAAAACAATCAAAGTCGTGAAATTAGAACTTATTAAAGGAGTAATATTTTTGAGGAAACCCAAAGTGAAATCAAACTTGAAATGAAAAACTCAGTCTAAGTCCTCACTAACTAAATCCACGGAACAGATGATAGTAATAAGAGCAACATGATTCTGGTAAAAATACAAACACATGGATCAATGGAATAGAAAGGAGGTCCCAGACTTAAGTATAAACATTAACACTCCCCCCCCAATTATCAACAGAGTGGCCAAAAATAAACACTATAGAAAACCAGCACATTCAACAAACGCAGTGGTGAACTGGAAAAGCACATGTAGAAGAATGAACTAGATCCCGAAGTCTCATCTTGCACAAACCGCAATTGCAAATTGATACAAAAAAACCCTCAATATTAGACATTATAACTTGAATATTATAGAGGAGAATGTCTGGAATACACTGGAACTTAAAGGCACAAGTTTTTGAACAGGACTCCTATTGTAGAGGCATTTAATGCAACAATTAAGAAATGGAATCTCATGAAACTAACATTTTATTTACAGCAAAGGGCACTATCATTCAAGTGAAAAGAGAATCTATAGAGTGAGAAAAATTCTTTACCAAATATACCTCTGACAGGGGGTTAATATCTAGAATATAAAAAGAACTCCAAAAAGCTAAACATCAAATAAACAATTAAAATTACAAATTACCCAATTAAAAATTACAGCATTGACATGAACAGGGAGTTCTCCAAAGATGAAGTGAAAATGGCTGAGAAAATGTACTTTTAAATATTCAACCTCTTTAGACATCAAGAAAATGTAAATTAAAACCACTTTGAGATTTCTTCTACCCCAGTCAGCAACTGGGAAAACACACAAAGAATAAGTAAAGGCAAGTGTTGCTAAGGAGTGGATGAAAGGTGAACAATTATTCTCGCTGATGGAAGTGAGCACTGCTATACCCACTATGGAAATCAGTGTGGAGTTTCCTCCAAATGCTACAGATAGTTATTACATGATCTAGCCGTAGCACTGTTGGGCAGCAGGACTCTACATCCTACTGCACACATTCCTGCTCATGCTTTCAGGAATCTATTGCTTTGCTATTCATAAAACCCAGGAAATAGAAACAAAAACCTAGATGGCCAACAATTCATGGATGAATATTATTTAAAAACATTTTGATTATTGCTTTATTCTATATGTATAATTGTATTGCCTGCATGTATGTGAGTGCACTCATGTCATGTTCTTGGAAAATGGTAAATTTACAAAGAATTGCTAATAATATTTGATAGCAAATACCCCATATAAACACTGACTTAAAACAGATTTAATTTATTTACTTCTTAATAAATTAAGTAAACATGCATCTATCTTATTATCTAAATAATATATTCATCACATTTAATTTTATGTGTATGAATATATTGCCTGGATGTATGTGAGGGTACCCATGTCATGCACTGGCCAATGAGTGTTATGCCGGGATGTGTGTAAGTTCATTAGTGTTATGCAATGCTTATAGGGTTCAGAAGAGGGCATCAGATCCCCTGGAACAGGAATTATATTCAGTTATTAGTTGCTATGTGGGTGCTGGGATTCAAACCTGGGTCTCTGCAAGAGCAGTCAATGCTCTTAACAGCTGAGCCACCTCTCCAGTCCTATACACATTTCTTAACTTATGTGCCAATACAGTCAATAGAGGAGTCAAAGGAGTTACCTGCAAAAGGAGGAAATTGTCTGTACAAAACAACATTGACAAATAAAGAAAATCCAGATCTCTGGAATGGACTCTCTATTTGCAAGCTGTTGAACAGGGTCCTGTAGATCCTCAGATATTACTGATAATTGCCCTTATTCTTGGTTACTCATGAAAAATTGATGATTCCATACTTGTGTGGAAATTATATACCTGAGTTGTAGAGAAACCAAGCTGGTGCTGACCTCAAAGCTTCATCTGCAAGGCCTAGCTTTCATAGTGCTGGAATGTTTTATTTACATTCCATTGGAAGAAGAAAAAATAATCATAGCCAGCTGTGAACCCCGTGAATATAACAACCAGCCTGGCAAGATAGGCAGTGTGATGCAGCAGTAGAACAACTGATTCATAAATAGCCAGTTCTTTAAGACTGTATCTAATGTCTGCTTCACATAATGGTGTCCACACAGGACATTGATATCAGGCCTAGGAACTTGGGGCTAAACAGATCACAGACCATAAGGGAGAATGTACTACTTCTACTCTGCTAAATGGACATAGAATTCAATTAACTACTAATGACTTATTGTTATATTCAAGGATTAATGGCTTTTTCAGCTCTCACCAGAGAAGCGTCCTCATGCAGTGGATATTAACAAAGAGACCCCACAATTTGTCAACTTTCAGAGAATAAAATACTGCCAAGTGCTTAACTCTGAATAGGACTCCTGTATAAAACCTCTGCTTCCCAAATCTTAGGAATCATTGTGGAAGAGGGAGCAGAAGGAAAGATTGTAAGAACCAGAGGTGGTAGACGACTGCAAGAAAAGAAAGTTTCACGGAAAGCTGTACAGTCACACATATGAACTCATAGAAATTGTGACAGCATGTACAAGAGTACATGAGCTCAAACCATTCAAGATCGAGCACAGAAGCCTCAAACCTAGCCGAGGCCATGATGGCTTGGCAAATGATAGTTGCTGAGAGGAGAATCAGTTTTATTAAGGGTGTGATGCTCTGTATGTTAACCAGCCTCCATGATCATAATTAAAGATACTGGAAAACACAAGGTTCACTGAATATATATATATTATATATATATATATATATATATATATTCACACACACACACATATATACATATATATATGTATATATATATATATATGATAGAACACATAAAATCAGGTGAGGGTTGCAAGGATCTGTGCAGAGATGAGATGGGATCTAAATAACTAACATGATCAAAATATATTGTATGTAATTTGAAATCTTCAATTAAAATTAAAAATAAAAGCTCATGAAAATCTCCCCAGAGGACATTGATCCGAATGCTGAAACTTCAGGTGGAAAACTTAAAATAAAATGATTAATATATTACTGGATATACTGTAAAAGATCAGTGATATGGGAAAACAATTTCTATGTCATAATGAAATTTTTAAGAATTAAAATTACATACTAATTAATTTTAAAAATAATGATAGTAAATATGAAGAATGTTTTCAAGTCTTATCAGTTGACATGAAACAACCTCTGGGTAAAGAGACAAATTAATTTGAAAAATATAAACACAGAAGAAAGATAAATATAAAACACAAATAAAGGAGCATGAAAGAACTTGGATGGAATACAAGAATTTAACATTTGTATAGTTTGCCACACTTTGACAAAGATGACAGAAATATTTGAAGAGACACTGGTCAAACATTTTGCCAATTAATGAAAGGCAATAATCATAGATCCAAGAAGTTCAGTGAAAGCAAGTTTAAATAATATCAAAACAGAACCAAACATAAGCAGTAACATGTTGAATATGCTAACATCTAAGGATAAGGAGAAAATCTTAAATCATATTAGAAATGCAGACCGTATGTGCATGTGTGTGTGAGAGAGAGAGATAGAGACAGAGACAGAGAGACAGAGAAACAGAGAGAGAGATACAGAGAGAGTAATTTTTATCAATTTCTGCAAATTAAACCACCCAAATTTCTATAAGAGAAAATATAGAATTCAAAGTAAATAGCTGAATTCAAAAATAAGAAAAGTTATTCTCAAAATAATCTCTTCATGTGCAGTTTATCATGCAGAATAAGATATTTGAAATAAACTAGATCAATGCAAACCTGGAAAGATTGAAATGTCATGATTCATGTAACAGTAAAAATTCTACATTTAACTGCACTAACAAGATTCATCATTCTAAAAGAATAGTTAAACAAATAAATTACAAATTTATATAGCATGTGTTGTTTATTAGAAAATTAACACAAACTCATCAGTGATGTTACACGGCAATGCCCTCTGCATTTTACAATTCTAGCCTGCCTGGCAAGGTATACACCTTGCTCTGATGCAATAGTGGCATGATATTTAAAGGGGTAACTAATTGTTTTTTGATTGAATATGATGCACGCCATCACAGAGATTTCATGCCTGGCATTGGAAACGTTTTCATAAAGCCCATGACTGAGGCGATATAGGTCCTAAGAGGAAAATGACTGTAGTTTGGCTAAATGGGGAAGCTGTCAAACTGCTTTCTCAATATTAATGTTTCATCCCATATGTTTGTGTTAACTCTCATCTTTGCACCTTTGTTCAGAGAAATTTCTTTCCTTCTTTTTGGTCTTTTTGAGACAGGGTCTCCCTGTAGCCCCAGCTGGCTTGGACCTCTTCATGTAGACTAGGCTGACATTGAACTCACAGAGATCCACCTGCCTTTGCCTTGAGAGTGCTTGGATTAAAGCTATGCAGGACCATGCACTGTGAGAAGTTTCTTTTGACAGTACATACTAGTGTTAATGCAGATACTCATACCTGGTCAAAGCGCTTGAATAAGTGACTGTGAGTTCTCTGCTGTAAATAAATCGTCTCTGTCAACCTCCCCCATCCAGTCCTCAGGGGACGTCTTTGAAGAGCTTATGGTGTAGAGGAGAAATGAAAAATGTTGACTTCTGGGCATGACTTTGCTGTTGCACACACCAACTCACATTAGCTCTGGTTACCTTTCCAAAGCCTTCACAAGATAAAGCCAGTCAAAATTCCCACATAGATGGGAAGGGGGTTCCAACAGGGATGGGAAAGCCCCTGTTCTCCTTCCCTTTTCCATCCTAGACCCTTGGCTGAGGAGCTACTGGAAGCTGATGACTGCTGAGGAGGGGAGGAATGGAGAGACACTTCTCTTTGAATTTAAAAATATAATATTTAGATTAAGGTAATATATATATATATATACATGAAAGTAATAAATCTCTTTAAAATGATATAAAAATTATACAATATTTTTAAAATATTTAAAAGATCTATCAATATGGTAAAGATCATATTTTCCTCATTGATAACCAAATAAAACAATGCAGACAGACAAGACCAAGGCAGGGGCCATGGGTGCAGGGCTACGTTGCAGTGTGGCACAGAAGATGAGCATGGATGTGCATATATGTTCATGTGTGACATGTGACCCCGGAATGCACATCCATTCCTACACACTCCTCTCCTACACTTACACTTCCATCTTAGTTGATTGACTCACCTCTGCAACACTGGAACCCCAGGAAATTAAAAACTGCCCTCCTGAAAAGTCCCCTCCACTAATCACTGTGCAATGGTGTCAGTGTTCTGTAGGTCCTGTAGTTGGGCCTGTGGGCAAAGAGCTCAGAAGTAGTGAACAGATCAGATGGAGAACGCTGGGCGTATCCTAAGACAAGGATTACTAAAGTGATTCTGAACTGCAAAAAAGAAAAGAAAAAGAACAAAATATAAAAAAAAAAAACTCTAAGAAATAGACAAAACATCAGATGAAACTGTTTCCAAATGATATGGATAACTTTTAGAAATCAAAAGCTTCAGAGGAAGAAGTTAAAGCAGATGTGAATGAAAGAGCAAAAGTGTTAGATTCAGCAGTGGAGACTAAATGTAACTGAACTGCTGCAATTTCATGATACAACCTGTAGGCACACTTACATCCTGAGCAATCAAAGTCGCCCCTAATAATGGACCCTGGTGAAGACATGAATGCTTTTACTTGAGCACAAATGATTTTGATTGCTAGATAAGGTTACTTAGTTAATAAAGGAATTGCAGAGTTGACAGGACTCAGTCTAAGTTTTAAAGGAAGTTTCTTTATGGGTAAAATGCCCACCACCACCACATGGCATGTTATCAACAATCTGTGATGAAAGGAAGGGCAAATCAAAGTTGCCAGTCTTAGGGGGTGGGAGAGATGACGCAGCAGTTAACAGCTCTTGCAGAGAACATGGTTCAATTCACAGCACCCACAGATGGCTAACAACTGTCAATAACTCTAGTTCCAGGGAATCTGACACTCTCTCCTGACCTCAACAGGGATTGCATGACATGGGTGCGCTTGCATACATGCAGGCCCTCATTCACATAAAATGAAATAAAGTAATTCAAAACAATGCAGCAAACTAATCTTGACTCACACTGTTATTGCAGTCATGTGAGCTGTCAGCAACCACCACCCTGGCAACAGGACGGTAGTCATCAGCACTGAGCAAACACTGTGAAGGAACAAAAGGATGATGTGTCAATGGAGATTCAGAAGAACCTTGCCAATGTTTTGAGCAAGAAAGTACATTTTCAGGTATGTCCACTGTACATTTAGTCCTAAGGATAGTGAATGTTCAATGTACTTGATAGACAATAGTACAAATAAGACTTACATACAGTTGAACACAACAAAATTGTGTGAATCAATTAATTGTGCATTTGTTTTATTGTCCTGTTCTGCAACTGTACACACACTATTACTAAGGACTGTTTGTAGGCAATTAGAAATTCAAAGATAAAAACGTTATAACTATATTGTCCTTCTGTCTAAACAGCAAAATTCTCCTTCACCTAATAATGGATTTTCAGAAGCCAAAGGTTAATCCAGTTAGTTTTAGTAGAAGTCACCTGCTTCACTGAATTTCTGTAGCCTTTATAGTACACTATAGTTCTTTAAAAATGTTGCCATGTTGATATTTATTACATTTCTGTGATACTTTTATTTCCTTCACTCTACATATGAAAAAAAAATGACCTAAAGAAATAAGATAGTACATCCAGGATTAGATATATGCAGAACACTGACAATTTAAAGTAAGAGCTCAATTCCTCTGCTCAGACTTGATTTAATTCTACTCTATTTTGTTTTAATTTGAGAAATTTTCTAAATCTTACAAATAACAAAGAGACTAGAGATATCCTGAATTATGTTTACTTTTTGTATTCTTCATTTATTCTGTATTTCCATTGTATTAATTTGATTCTCTATTGCTGTTATTAAAAATATTGACTAAAATCAACTTGGGGGAAAAGGCTTTATTGACTTTATTTCACCTTCAGCTTATAAGTCATCCTGGAGGGAAGACAAGGCAGTGTAGCACCCTGGCTACGTTGACCGAGTTCAGATAGGTGGAGGGCTGCAGATTGAATGAAACACATAAGACAGACACACACACTAGGTAGGAGGAAAGGAGAATGACTGACTGACTTTATTGAGAGGCAGAAAACCTTATATACCCTGAGGCAGGGCTTTGCAGGAGGTTAAAAGTTCAGGTTCTCAGGAGACATCCTCTATTGATGACACACAGCTGTAAACAGGAAAAAGGAAGTTGCGGTCAGGCTAGCTTAAAGGTCAAGTTGTTTACTTGAGCTTTACAATTGACAAGATCCTAGAGCCTAGCACTAAGAGAGAAGGGCATGCAGGGTGGCCAGAGCCCTACAAGGCAGGAGCTCAGGGATGGAACCACTGTATACTCAGTGGAGGAATGCTACTTACCTGCCTGCTACCCTGGACAGTGCTATATTATAGCCAAGGAAAACCTGCCCAGGGGTGGCTCCACGCACAGTGGGTAGGAACTTCCACATTGCCCAATAATCAAGACAATGCCCATAGCTGCGTGCCAGTTCAATAAAGGAAATACTTCAGTTGCCATTTCTTTTCCTTATGTGTGTCAACTTGACAACTGATTCTATCTAGTGCAGCTACTTATTCAAAAGCAGATGAAACATTACACAAAAATGCCTTCTATTAAAATTTAAGATTACAATGATACATTAAGAATCGAATGAAAAATACAAAATGTTGGGCATAATGCAAGGTGAGACTAGCCAAGCCATCTGCTAGGAGGAACAGAGGAATGGCTCCTGTGGGTGTGGCATTCTGCTCTGGCTAGTTGTGAGAACAGCATCTGGAAAGTACCTGCCTACCTGAGGACAAACTTCCTATTGGCTGTATTTGGGACCCCAACCCAGAAGGTCATTGGCTATCCAGACCTAAAAGAGCTTGTGCGCATATTCAGTAAATGAGTATGCAGTGCCACACATTTGGCCTCACCCCAACCTCTCGGGTTGGCTCCCCCAAAGTCCACTCGGGCTGGCCCCAAGTGGTGAGACATGATGGTAATGGAAACTATAAATGGTGCCTGAACAGGGACCCTGACCTCCTCGGTGAGTAGACCCTGGTTTGGTTTGGTTTTGTGTGCAATTCAATCCTTGTGGATGGGCAAAGGTCCCATCGTTTTTGTTCCCCATTCTGCGGCTCATGGTCCCTCCCTTTCTTGGTCACTCCCGGTGAAATCACATGAGGACTTAAACCTCCTGATTTCGGAACCCAGGCGAATCTATCCAGCTAAGCCTGCCCAGAAGAGACACCGTGTAGGCTGTGACTTAACTCTCCTGACTCTGATTTAAAACTGCCCCAGCTACAGCTGAGGCAGGCCTGAGTTTGCCCTCCAGACTTTTGTATTCTAGGACCTTCAGTATTTCCCCTTTTGTCTAATCCCCTCCAAAGTAAAGCCACTCCTGGCTGAGCCCCTGAGCTTCCTCCATCAGCTGCTCCTGTTTGCTGGGGGCCAGGCCCTGCAGGCTAGAGGCTCCAACATCAAAGGCCCATGGTCACAGGCTTTTGTTACCTGCCTTCCCCTGGGGCAAAAGCACAGCAACTACTTACCTATTTTGATTTCAGTTTGCTAAAACAAGGTTTATGGTTTCTGTGTTTTCCATAAGATTTAACTAGAAACCTATAAAGTACAAAATATACATTACTTTAGCTTATGTTTGTAATTTGCATTCCATATTCTTTTAGTACTCGTCTGAGCCATAAATAACAGCCATCTTCATGTCTTAGCAGTGCATACCTCACCTGAGTATCCAGCCAATCCTTCCAGTCAGCTGTATGTAGTATTTAATGTTATTACATCTCATGGTAAATGGAGATAATTTAAAATGAAAAAGTCTGTAAGGTTCGAGTATTATGTCTAGTCAAGGTTTATTCAAAAATGTTTGGTTTATGCCCAAGCTTTAACTACATAGCATACAGTAATTAAAAATGCTAGACTGGTGGAACTAACCTTCATGGGTGTTCAACAATCATATTTAGAGGCTTAAAGTAATCCGGTCAGAGTGACTTAAAGGAACAATTTTTTTGTCTCTTGCCCTCCACGGTTAATTAAGTTCCAGGGGACTATGGGAAATCTCTCAAAATGTCCCATAACTGTGATGAGTCACCTGTCTTCCTGTTCAGGGGGGTCATGTAGAACCCACTAAAAGGACTTGACCCACTGTCTAGTCTGCAAAGAGGAGAGTCAGCACAGGAAAACGTTTCCTTAAATGCTTCCAAGAGTGAAGCTACGGTCTAGCAAGACCTTCTGATTTATCTTCACAGAGATGGAACTGGTAAAATAAAGGCCTAGGGAGCCAAGGGGCTCCTTCAAAGCCCATGTGACACCCCAGAGGAACAGATGCACAACTGACCTTAAAAGTAAAAATAAGTTCATTTGTTTGGGCCAATTGTATGATCTTAAACACCCAACAGGAAATTATAACCAAGGATTCCTACTTCAACACTGCAGTTCATACCTGCTGTCAAGAAAGTCTAGCCCACTATTGTTCTAACCTAACCATCAAATGTTGGCTAATTTCTTTTCTTTCCCTGTCTAAAAGCCATTTAGGAGGAATCTTACATTGGTTCTAGATCAAAGTGCCTGAAAGCAAATCCTAACTTCAAGACTCTCAAGTCCAGCCTTGGCAACCAAAAGAAAAACAAGGAGGAACCCAACATACGGATGCTCTTGGAAGTCTTAAACAAGAAATTCTAATGGACTTTAACATGGACATTTGAAATGTTCCTTGTTCTGACTTTTCTGGTTTCCTATCTAGAATATAGAATACTAACTATTCTTACCTTTGACAGTTATGTAATTCAGGAGTCTTTTAGATAGACTCACTGACAGGGTATTCCCATTGCCACAGTCTCCGTCCATTATCAACTTTCAAAGAAGTCAGAGCAGTCATTGCCCAAATGCCCTATCGGCAATTGGGCTGCCTCATCAGAGGGTGATGTGGTAAGAATAGGGATAAAATTTGGCTAGGTAGTTTAGGGTAAAAAGACCCCAAGGAAAAGTAGCTGGTTCTTTCGTTTTTGGCTAAAAACCAAAAAATAAAAAATAAAAATAAATAAATAAAAACAAAAAGGAGGATATATATGTTGGGCACAATGCAAGGTGGGCCTAGCTAGGCCACCTGATAGGAGGAATAGAGGAATGGCTCCTTTGGACGTGGCATTCTGCTCTGGCTAGTTGTGAGACCAGCATCTGGAAAGTACCTGCCTACCAGGGGACAAACTTACTATTGGCTGTATTTGGGACCTCAACCCAGAAGGTCATTGGCTATCCAGACCTAAAAGAGCTTGTGCACCTATTCAATAAATGAGTATGCAGTGCCACATGAGTTGGAAGTGCGACGTGCTTGGCGTGCTTCCCATCCAACTCCCAGAGTCTGCGGCTTGACTCTGTCTACTCACCCCCAACCGCTCGGGCTGGCCCCAAGTGGTGAGACACGACGGTAATGGAAATGACTATAACAAAAGAAAAGTATGTTCTATCATCTTTCTTTCATAAATTGGTTTATAAAAAAAAATTGTTCCTTTTTCCCAGTCAAGATTTTTATCTTCTGCTTATACTTCCTATACAGAATTTAAATTATTCTTAAAAATGAGATTTTAGTAGAGGCCAGATTTATTCCTATAGCAGAGGTAGCTAATGTGTTGGTTCTGATATATAATGAGCTTGAAAGCATATATGCTGAATCTTGTGGTGGGATAATAACCTATATAATGTGCTGCTGATTCCAGATGAAAAATACTATCCCAAAGGATTAGAGACTCAGTTACTAAGTACTTTCCATTTAATTTAATTTGTTTGCAAATATTTATATATTTTAGAAAAATGATGCAAGTGTAAGTAAGCTGAAAATATCACAGCACAGTTACAAGACTGGGGTTAGAGCACATCATTTTTCGGTTGAAGCATATTAGCCTCGAGGCCACCTCCAGTACCAGAGGGCAAAACTAAGTCTCACACACATTGCAGAAATGAGATACTACCGACAGGAAGGTCTGTGGTGTCTGGCCAGGCAGCAGCTATGTAATTGGATCTGGGGCCTGGCAGCGCTAATGCATGAAGAACAGGAGGTGAAGGAGGCCCATCTGTGTTGGCCTGCTGAGTAGATCAGATCGAGAGAACTGCTGGTCACTTTCTAAAAGTGACTCAGAGCCAAAATTAGATACCAAAATTTTCCATTTATCTAAAAGTAAGACAGAAAGAAATCTGTTGCATGAAGGAGAAGAGACAGGCTAATCAGATTAGGAGACTGTCTGAATTTTCATACAACTTGAACTCCCTTTATATCGTCTATAAAATTTTGAAATTTGTATGTTGACCACAAGCTAATCGTTTAAATATTTTTTTTCCTTCCTTCCTTCCTTCCTTCCTCCCTCCCTCCCTCGCTCCCTCCCTTCCTTTCTTCCTTTTTTTTTTTTTTTTTTGTCCTTTTAAGATAGCATCTCCCAGAAGCCCCTGGTGACCTGGAACTTGCTATAGAGACCTAGCTGCCAACAGCCATAGATGGAGATGACTCCTCCCAGCTTCTGAGCTCACAACTTAACCGCCAGCTGCCATACAACTCAGGCCACTGGCTGTTTGGGGCGGGTAGCTGACTCTCCTGGCTCCTCTCTTTTTTCAGAGCACCAGCAACCAAATTTATTTTTGTTGACCTAAGCAGTCAGGTGTTGTTGAATGCACAGTCCATTTTGGTGGACTTTGGCTAATGGAGGACCAATTCACACCACTGCCCCATTTATTTCTAAGCTTTATTTTATCATTGGAGGCAAGGAAATAAGATAATTGACTTTTTTTTTCCAAATATATGTTGTAGGTATCAGATGTCCTGAGCTCCTGAGCTTGTGGGGAATGACTATCGGTATTTAAGAAATGGTACATAAGCTATTCTTCATGCAATCTGATGTGTTTTCTCATCCGTGTCTCTTCTTCCTTTTCCTTTGAATACTTCTATAAGAACTCTAAATCATTCTAAATTATAGCATTTCGGTGATTGTATAAATGTTCCACAGTGTAACTGCCTCTTTAAAATCACATGACTATGTACTTGAAAAGATGAAATTAAGAGAATCAAGTTAGGTGCCAGTTGTGGGAGTTGGAGCCCACTTTTTTCTCTCCTTGCATATCTGGCATGATGCTGCATGTGACTGGACCCACTAATTAGGAAACTTATGTGTACAGATTATAAGTTCACTCTTTAATAAAGGGTTGGTAGTTGACTAACTTTCAAGACAAAGTTGGTTAGCTAATTTTAAAGACAAAGTATAAGGAATGTTGTCATATATTTTTTCATTTTATGGCTGTGTGCTTCCTTGGCTGCCTCAGAAATCTTTGTCATAATTATAAAATCTCCCCTGTTAATCTTCCTTCTTTATTACCTCCTGGTCTACCCTCTCTGAAAAGGTTGAAGTTCTCTACTTTCTATATTCTAATTTATATTCACTCTCAACCATTTTTCAGCAGAATTTGAGAGGTCTCCCTGCTTTAGGACTTCTGTTTTACAGTCTACTAATGAATAAGCATTACCAAATTCATGGGAAAGCCTACTTGTGATTTGAGAGTCTATCAACATATCTCTTAAAAATCTTTGATTAACATCTCATGCCAGTATGAGGGTCTCTGCATGATCAGGCTCTCTGGTGGAAGTCATACCCAGCATATTAAGTTTCCAGCACACTCTATTTTTTATCAGAGGACATGACTGATTCTTGGTACTCCAGAACACCAGAATCACATATGTGAATGAATGCAAATTTTTGTTAACTATCTGCATACCATAAAATGAGGAAGAAATTCTCACATCTGGTTGCCATGTAATATAAATGATAGTCAGATGAAATTTCCCATAAACGAATTTAATTATTAGTTATTTCATCGAATAACCTTGTCAAATGAGTAAAAGGAAGCTCAGACTTTTAGAAATACAATTAAGGATTTTTTCTTTTGCTTCTGGTAAAAAGTCATTAAGAAGATAAGGAAATCAGATGAATAATAAATATCAGTTTTTGCCACTATCACATTTTTAGAAATGTTGAATTAGAGCATCTCTCCCATTTATTTATTTTAGTCAGTGCATTCTTCTTCTCCCAATGAGTTTCATTTGGAAAAAAAAAATATTACTAGTGGAATTCCATTGTATGCAGAGCTAAATCTCTTGTTATTTAAGTCAAATACTTTTCCCAAATATCTGATGTCAAATTGGGTCAGGTGAAAAATAATTGAATCTAATTAGTGTTCCTGCAAACTGTTAATTCCTACACCTGGAGCCAAGCAGAAACGTGTGACTCTACAGTGTCTGCATGCGGAGCAGAGGTGATCTTCGTCCCTGCAGTATATGAAAGCATGAAATTTCTCTCTGCATGCTCAAATATATTGGTACAACCCTCCCAGGTTTTACTCCACGGTGCTAATAACCAGGTGTTTACAGTGAGATTGGAGTCCAATAAGGTAAAAATGTGAGTATTTTATCATGAAAGGTAAATTTTCCAGGTTGTGATATTGGTATGTAAAAACTATACAATTTGTAAGGGGTAGAATATGAGCTAATTTTTAGAGCCTATTTGTTCTTTTAAATAAACTGAAACTCTCAGAAATGAATCTGGGGCTTCTGTGTGGGCAAAACTTGTAGTGTTACTCTGCTAGTAGAAACTTCCTTAGTTGGATTAAAAACAGTCAAAAAAAAAAGGGGGGGGTATAAAGAATGTAGAGCTATTGGATAAGGAAAACCCAAGTAACTAAAATAAAAGAAATACTTGAAATCAACCACACATGATTCGCTTCAAGCATTTTTTTTCCCTAAACTCAAAATTTTGACTACATTTAGGTAACATGTGTTTTCTGGAACAATCAATACAAAAAAACTTCAAAAAATAGAAAGATGAGTAACTTAAATCCTACCAAAAAGGTTTGGTCCCAGAGAAGGGGTATTTTAATGAATTCAGCTCTGAAAATGTTTCTTTCAGCTGCTCTGGTAGAAAAAAAAGCCACATAGTAAATGAAATCCAGGATATATGATTATAATTAATTTCAAAACCAGTAATTGGTCACAAACTTTAATCTCAACCAGAATTGCATCTGTCTTTCCATTCATACACTGTAACAATATAGTTTTACATTGTTTCCAACATTTAACAAAACTTTAAAATTGCCGCATGTATGTTTATACTTAAGATCCTGTACTGGAAAACTAAGAGATAGGGCTTCAGTGATGCCAATAATGCTAGTGCCAATATTCTAGTAAAACTATGTGACACAATAGTTTTATTGTGAATGTTCCCACCGTTAGATTTGTAAGTTGATTTTCTTACCAACTTACATTTGGAAATTTCGTTTTTCAGAACCTGGGCAGAGGAAGGTACATGTAATAGATTCTTCCCAGTGTGTCTAGTAGAATACAAAAGGATCAAATTAATAAAAGCATCTTTAATGTCTCTAATTACAACTGAGTACCTTAATGGACAAAATGAGTATTACATTCCAGGTCATATTCATTGGTAGAGTGCTAGAATTTGAAGTTGGTTCCCTTTAAAAAAACAGTGGTGTTAATTCTTTCAGACCAGTGTTAAGTATTTATAGGCAGCAGTCAGGCCCGGGTTGGATTGAAGTTTTGTGAAGTTGACATTTAACCTGTTGATCTTTCTCACCCTCTGGCCTTCTGCCATGTGATGGTGTGTCATGAAGATGGTCCCCTCCCCTACGGCCCTCCACATCTGTGAACCAATACCTTTCTCTGCATTTTAATTCACTCAGCTTTACTTATCCTACCACAGCTGCACAAAGAAAACAGAAATATACAGGGTGGCACCACTGCCCAAAATCTCATAGTGAGAGTAGGAAGAAAAAGGAAAGTACTTAAGAGTCAATCCCTTCTAAAGTGAAAGTGCAGTATATACAAAACAAAATCAGTGTGTTTATGGGGTTTGGTAAACTTTGAAAGGAATGTGACTAAAGAGGTATATAACACTTAGCTGAAAATGACAATTATTTCTGAAAAGAAGTGACTCAAATTATGAAGTTTACGCTCATCAAAGAATAATAAAATATCACTCTAATGGGCAAAGCCAGTAATAATGACAGTTTTCATCTTAGTCTTTATAGAAAAGTGGTTTACTCACTCATGCCTGGGTTATAACATGGGTTATTTTGTCAGACACATGCACTGTGAAACCATGGTTACCTATTAGGAAAATGTGTTGTCACCATATATGGTGTTGCACGACTTCAGTACCAGCACTGGGTGGCAACAGCAGGATGATCTCCATGACATGTAGGTCACCTTGGTAAAAACTTAGCTTCCAGGCCAGCTAGAGCTACAAGGAGACCCTGTTTCAAAAAAAAAAAAAAATTGTCGTTGGGTTTGCAGCCCAGTAGTAAAGTGCTCCATACCAAAACGAAGATATGATTATAAATGATTGACAAATTTTCACTGGAAGAGTAGTTTCTTAAAGGTAATTATAATAATAATAATATTTCTTCTATCCTGAGTTTTTGTGTGGTTTTGACATTAAACAATGTAACATTATTTTTCTGATCTTACTTTCCTTTTCAAATTCTCGCTAGACATTAAAATGTGAAATAGTGTCCCATCTCTATGACATGAAATTAAGTTCATTTTATAATTTACCACTTTTAAATACATGCTACTGAGGTTCTATATTTTAATCTCATGTACCACTTTCCTTTTCAGTTAGTTTTCCATTCTACATTTGTGTTGTATTTTTCATAGCATTTTTATTAATTAAGCTATTTATTGATTAATCATTTTTTATTTTTAATGAAATTTTAAAAATTTCATATGAGATTAATTTTTTTTTGTATTTTTGGTTTCATTTGTTCATTTGTTTTAGAGTCAGGGTATCATCTGGAACTCATATGTCCACCAGACTGTCCTAGATTTCTCAGAAATCTGCTTGCCTCTACATCCTAGTGCTGGGATTAAGGCATGAGCCTCCAATCAAGAATTTCATACAATGAGTATTGGAGACATTTATACCTTCTCTCCTCATTGCATCTCCAATAACTCCAGAGCAATATATATATATATATATATATATATATATATATATATATATGAAAAAAGTGCTTTTTGTGTGCCCATCCACCTTATCAACCTATCCATCATCACATCCTTAAAGAAAACTAAGAAAACTGATTCACTCTCTCCTAGGAGCCCTCACTTACCAAAAGTTCTTCACCTAGGGCTGGGGCCACATACCCACCTCCATCTTTATATGCTGGAATTTGGTCTTGCTTTATCTTATGATGCATGGCAGAAAAAAATGTTCACAGAGGGTCCCTAGTCTCATTCATGAAGAATTTAAGAATGCCCTCAAACAGAAGCTTTAGGACAAATTTATTAGCATAAAAAGTTCTTCAAGGTAGCTAACCCATAATCTCCGTAGATGTCATAAGGAGGAGAAAGATAAAAAGAAGGATAAAATTGATCAAGTCATCCTTGTTTACAGACTGCATGGAGATCAGACTAATACTAATTGGTCACATGGAAGGAAGGAGAGAGAGCTTTAGAGAGAAAATAGAGAAACCCAAAATGACTCAGTTCAGAAAAACTGTATTAGAAAGAGGCAGGGATTCCAGGCAGTAAAGTTCACCATTTCATTAGTACACTAAATATTAGACCTATGTCTTTAACATGACTTAAGGTAAACCTATCCTCCTGGGGATTAACCTGTGACCAGTTAATTGGTCTGCAAAACTTGGAAAGTTAAGGTTCTAAATAGGACAGATTATTATTTTTTAACCAGATAACTTGACAGGACCTTTTGCTTCTCTAACATTTCTCCTCTGAAGTAGTAATCCTAAAATATTTTAGCAATAATTAAGAGCTCCCAAATATTTTTGTTATTTCCATCCTTAGACATATTCTAGACTGCCAAGAGACCCCAAGGCATTTTGGATTTTACTCAGGAAACAACTGGTTACTTTTCTTTGGGGCTTTTTTTTTCCTAAACTGCCTAGCTAGTTTCTTCTTCCTTTTCACATTATGCTCCCCTCTGAAGAAGTTAACACAATTTTCAGTTGGGGTAGGGACTGCCCTGACTTCTTGCATGCTGAATAGGGGCACAATTGGTGTATAACTTAACTAAACGTACATAAAACACCCACAAAGTGCACAATTTTTACCTCTGTGGAGAAAAGGAAGTCCTTGACTCATGCCTGGGAGGAGATGTAAGAGAGATGAAAAGGTAAGAGTAGTTAGTATTATAAATTCCAAGTAGAGAAAAGGAAAAGTCAGAACTGGGAATATTTTAAATGCTCAAGTCAAACGCCCTTAGAATTTCCTGAAGAGGGCTACCAAGAGCAGCCATCTATTTGACTTCTTTTTGCTTTTTCTTTGGCCTCCAGGTCTGCATACAAGAGTGATGAACTCATGATCTCCTTTCAGGCACTTCAATAGCTGTTAGAGTGACTAGAATCACTGAATGAGTTCTTTCCAAAATGGCCTCAAGATAAGGAAAGAATAGAAATTTAGCTATCATTTAATTTTGAAATTAGCACATTAATCGTCTTGTCTCTCATGACTGTTTGTAGGCACTGTAGCATTGAATCATGCCAAGAGTTGAAGTTTTATATCTAAGAAGTATTTTCTTAGTAAGAATAAAATTGCTAGCTTGTAATACTGTCTGAAAAACATCATATATGAACCTAAATCTAATATAGTTTGGGAAGTGCTGTCCCTTGGACTCTTAAAGAAACATATCAATCACCTTAAACTATGGCTATACTGCCCTTTGGGGATTTAAAAACATGCAGTATGCTGCAATTAAAGTGTTTCTTTTTATTCTCAAGATGAGTTGAGAATCTGGGCCTCAAGGGTCATAGAGACTTGAGAGGACCTTCAGTCTCCTTGACCTTCCTTCTGCAAGTTTTACCATCTATAAGAGAATAAGTCAAAGACCTTCCTTTACCATAGCTTCACTTGGAAGCACAAGATTGTTTTTCTTCTGTGTTATCCCTTCCTTTCTAGACTGTACACAGTGGGATTTTTATGTTTTTTTTCTAAAAATGAGAGCAGGTAATTCACCATAGTTACAGCATATTTCATAAGATACCCCAAAGTCTGCTGTGACCTCCTTGACCTTGTGGTGCAGTAGGTACCCATTTAAGCTCCCCCCTGACTCTATTAGTAAAGCTGTCATGTGTGGGTATTAACATCAGTTTATTTATATCAGTCTTGTACTTCTAATTTCTGTGTAATATATACATTAATCTTGAGAAAAAAATTCTTAAATAAACCTTTACTTGACATGTATTTTGTTTCTTAAACCATCCCTCATAATTGTGAATAAGACTAGATTAATAACTCCACTATTTTAGGAGAGATTTTATTGAGTTTTGATGCTTGCAATTTTAAGATTCTCTCTCTCTCTCTCTCTCTCTCTCTATATATATATATATGTGTGTGTGTGTGTGTGTGTGTGTGTGTGTATATATATATATATATGCCGCACCTGCACGGCCCTGGATCCGAGTCTGCAAGGGACGTCGGGATTAAAGAAGACGCAGCACACTCTCGGTCTGGATGGAAAAAGACTCTTTATTCCTTTTCTCTCTCCCCCTTATATACCCCCTAGCATAAGAGGGAGGAAGTTGGCAGGAAGGAACTTCAGGATGAGGTCTGGGGTTCAAGATAGGGTCAGGGCATTCTCAGCCTGTGAGGTGGAACTTCCTGGGCTCAGTCTGGTAAACAACTCTGAGAGCTGAGGTGAACAAAACAGGATGTGCATGAAACAAGTTCCTGCTCAGTAACAGAGAGGGGTTGTGTTGAGAGACCTTTTTCCCCATATATATATATACATATGTATATATACATATATACATATATATATATATTTTTTTTAAATTTCATCTTCCACGTACCTCAAGAAACATGCTCAGAACTTAATCCCATGCATAGACTTTTAAATTTTCTTTTCTATTCTGGAAACATCCAGTCACTTTAATCCTCATACATGAATCTTTGCTAATAAAAAATCTTCTTTTGTCTATTCTTTTATCATTTTCTGAATTATTTCTTCTGTAATAGCATGACACAGAAATTTTCACAAATACATTTATCATCTGTTCTGACAAATTTCTTCCTGGGAGTACTAAGCAATGAGTACCCATTCCCTGAAGGCTAAAATGTTAAACATGTGTTTAAATATTTCAACTTTTGGAGATGTCTGAATAGTTCCTTGTTCCAATTTTAATCAGGTTGTTTGTCGTTTGAATGTTTATTTTTTAACTTTTTATAGAGTTTAGATAATAATTCTGTCTGAGGTATAGCTAGCAGAGATTTTTATCATTTCTGTAGGATGCCTCTTTTTCGAATGATGATGACCTTTGCTTTCCAGAGACTTTCCTATTTCTTGAGATACCATTTGTCCACTGTTAGTCTTAAACCCTGCACCATTAGTATACTCCTTCTGGTGTCTTGAGTTCTGGTGTATTCTCTGATTTCTCTTCTTCCTAGGTACAAGGTATCAGATCTTATATTCACGTCCTTAATCCACTGGAATTTAGTTTTGCTTGGGTGAGATATAAGGATCTGTTTTCACTTTTCCACATGTCTCTATTGAGTTTGACCAGTACAACTTGTTGAAGACACTGAGTTTTCTACAATGTGTATTTTTGGTCCCTTTATCAAATATCAGGAGACAGTGAATTCATGAATTTTAATTTGTGTCCCAAATTCTATTCTCTTTATCAACATCTATGCCTTTGTGCCATTAACATGGTGTTTTATTGTTCTATACTACAGGTGAGATAAAGGATCTTAATGCCTCCACTAGTTCTTCAATTGTTTAGGGGGTTTTGGGCTGTCCTATTATTATTATTATTATTATTATTATTTTATATTTACGTATGAAATTTCAACTTTTTATTAATATATAGGCAAATACCTGTGTGAAGATTACATTGTATCTTTAGATTGCTTTTTTCAAATTTGATCTATGGATCATTGTGCATGGGAGTTCTTCTAGTATCATTTTTAGTTTCTTCAGTGTGTTAAAATTTTATCTTAACAGCCTCAGATTATCTCAATTACATTTATTTCAAGACTTTTCCATCTCTGTGTTTATTTGGAATGGGATAATATCGCTAGTATCTGTTTCAGAATGTTGTTGATATATTGGAAAGCTACTGATTTTCTGTATTAATTTTGCATCTTCTCTTCTGCTGAGAGCTTTTTTTTTTTTTAGCTTTAGTTTCCTTGTTTAGTTTTAGGTTCCTTTCTGTTTAGAATCAGATCATATGCAAACAAATATACTTTGCCTTCTTCCTTTCAAATTTGCATCCACTTCATTTCCTTCACTTTTCTTGCTGTTCAAGTTAAATATCAAGCGCTACATTTAACAGGAATGGGGAGAATAAATACATTTGTCTTCTTCCTGAGTTTAGTGTAAATATATCGTTTTTATTTTCTGTTTTGTAAATTATTGATAGTGAATATTTAAATGTATCTCCTGTATCTCTACCTTGAGTCTCCATACCTTTATCATGAAGGGATGACATCAAAGGCCTTTTCTGCTTCAAATAAGATGTTCATTTCTTATCTGTTCTTGAGTCTTCTTAATGTGGTATTCCATTTTTTTTTAAATTTAAGTTGAACCATCTCTGCATCTCTGTGATGAAGCAAAATTGATCGTGTCAGGTAATGTATTTGATATGCACTTGATCTGGTTTGCAAGCTCTTCATTGAGAATTTTTGACCTATGATTTTTGATGTTTAGTCTCTGTTTTAGGTATAAGAACAATAATATTCAAATCAGACACACACCAAATATTTGGTAATTCTGTTTTTTTTTTTGTCAGTCTTTAGTGCTTTAAACTTTTATCTTAGGGTTACCTTCATTTTCTTCCATATAGTTTGATATTTTTCCATTTTATTCAGTTTTAGGAATTTTAAATTTTTCATTCTTGATTTCTAAATTGACTAAACATTCATTCAATAATGTGTAATTTATTTTCCATGAATTACATACCTTTTGTACTTCTGTGGCTTTTTATATCAAGGATTATTATTCTGTAGTCAGATTGCATACAGGATATTATTTCAGTTTTCCTGTATTTATTGAAACTTCCCATGAGACCTAATATGTGGTAGATTTTGGAGAAAGTTCCAAGGGCTCCTCAGAAGATTGTGTATTCTTCCATGCTTGGATGTAATGTTCCATAACTGTCTGTTAAGGCCAATTGCTTCACGATTTCACCACCTGGATTTCTCTATTGAAGTTTTATCTGGGGGATTTATTTGTGGGAGTTGGGCATTGCAGTCATCTTCTTCATTGGTTTGTGATTAATCTGTGGCTTAAATCTAAACCTATGACAAGTTTTGGTTTGATTCTAATTTTGGCAGAAAGTAGAATGGCTATACCTGCTTATTTCTTGGTTCCATTTGTTTGGAATATCTTTTCCAATTCTTTCAAAATATTGTGATTTCTACATTTGGTGGTAAGTTATGTTTCCTGGAGGAAACAGAAAGAATGAAGCTGTTTTCTATTTTCATCATTTAGTCTGTTTTTTTTTTCTTTTTCTGTATCAGGAGATTGAATTCATTAATATTCATTATTGGTAAAAGTTTGAATTAATGCCTATCATTATGTTTTCTGTTTTAGTGTTTTCTGAGAACAATTTGATTATCATATTGTGGTTTATTTGTTCCCTGTGACCTCAGGAGTGTTTTTATCCTCCTGATCATGTTGAATTTTTCCTTGTATTATTCTCTGTAGAGAGAAGGCTTAGTAGTTATAAAGTTCTTTGTTACTGTCATGTAAAGTTTTTATTTCATCTTCAATTCTGATTGATACTTTTGCTAGTTATAATAGCCTTCATTGTCATTGTCATCAGTACTTAGAACACACTTGTCTATTCCCTTCTGACTTTAAATATTTCTGTCGAATAATCATATGTTATTATACTGTCTGTCATTATAAATGATGATCCTTTTGCAGCTTATAATACTCTTTCTTAATCCTGTGCTTTTAATGTTTCATCTACAATATCATGTAGAAAATTTCCTCATGCTACAATGTTTAACTGGCTGCTTCCCTAAAGATGAAGTAGAAAGAATATACGAGCCGGAGGCTCAAAAGTGTTGTAAGATGCTTTCCTTTGGACATAACATGACTATTTCACAAAGGAACTTATATCAACTTTCCTGCCTATAAAAAACCTGCAGATCAAGTCAGCTAAATATTCAACCGCCATTTTAAAGTGGCATAATTTTGTAGATCATCACAAGCAATGAATAAAAATATAAAGAATTAAACAAATATAAGCAACTTGATTGATCATTCTGGGGTAACTCTTTAGTTTTCTCCGTGAGATAGAGAAGACAACATTGATTTCTATAGTTTATTTAATTGCTTCTTAGCAAGGAACCAAGGAATCCAAGGAAAATGACTGGAACTCAGACTAAGTTATTGAGATTAAGTGGTTTATTCAGTTACTGTGCATTTTGGCAGGCATATTGCAAGATGTGAAAAATCTCAAGTGTATGAGAATTATTAAGGAAAACAGAACAATTAAAAAACTAACAAACAAAAGCAGAATTTGCAAGATACTATTAATAATCAAGAAATAACGGTTTTGTGGCAGAACTCCAAATGAGCTTGTCTTATTATTACATCACCATGCAGTCTGTCTGATTCCAGAACTAGCTGTAAGCTGTTTTGAATACAGTTTAGGAACATCTAATGTTTTCCATTCCTGGTAGCACAGATATCAACCTTTGTTCAGAATTCAGAAGAATTCAAAATCCTTATGTGAGCAACCTCATAAGCACCAAGCATTCTGCATCAACGAGCGGTTTAAATGGTTCCACGCTGTAGAAAATTAAGAGCCAAGTCACTGATATTTCTTAAAAATTGGCTCTGTTCTTTGAATATTAGATGTCGTCTTTCACTCTTTTACAGAGGCAGCCTGCATAACAGGCTCACTTCAGGTACTTCAAACTTAAGCTGTTGTCATCTTCTTCAACACCTGTCAATTACTGTCAGTAAAAGTGAACAGACTGCTACTCTTTGTATAACTGGGCACAACACTCACTGCTGGGAGCTTGTCTTTTACATGGCCATGTGACCATCTGTCACCAAAATAAATCAACTTCTGTGCCTTTGTATTTGAATACTCAGTAAATATGCTTCAGTAAAATAAATTTTAATAGAAGGTAAAAAAAATGTGTTTTAACATGCCTAATAGGTTGTATCATTAAAAAATTTACACTTCCTACTTCTTGTTAAAGAGGCGAATGTTACACCCTCTCAAAATTTGTCTAAATTTTCTACACATAACAAAGTGTGTAAATAGAATTCTTTGATGACATATACTGCTTTTCAGAACTTGCAATTTAATCATTCTGTGAGAGATTCCTTAGATGTACAAAGAAGCAATATCTTGTGTCCAGATTCCAAAAAAAAAAAAAAAAAAAATTTAAAGGCTTTCAGAACTTTCAGAACTAGAGAAATAGGTTAAAAAGAACTTTGGGCTCTAGATTATGGTGTTAAGACAAGCTCTATTTATTTTATCATTGTATATTTTTGTCCTGACCTGCAGGACAAAATGACGAATCCAGACCCCTTCCTGCTCGTCAACACGAGGCTTTATTCAGAACAACAGCACAAGCTTATATTCACTACTCTAGCCAATCAGCATGTTGTTACCATACAAACAACAAAACATGGCGGTACTGCACGGGCTCTCCAAGCTATCAATCAGAAGCTGACCAATGGGGTATTTCCACGGCTTTCGTTGGGATACCTCAGTTCCAACCTACGGGCAAGGTGCCATCCGCCATCTAAACTTCAGCATGTCGCCCCTGACGTATTTTTACATAAGAAGATATCAAGCTGGGCATGGTGTCACACGCTTAGTAAATTCCAGCACTCAGGAGTAAAGCGGGGAGATCTTTCTGAGATCCAGGGCCATCTTGTCTCTATAGTGAGTTCCAGGCCAGCTGGGAATACAGGAAGAACTTGTCTACATAAAACAGAGACTATAATAGAATCACACAACTTTTGGATATAGTTGTCTTACCACAATTGTGAGACCAGTCTATATCTGTGAATACTTGCATTAGTTAGATTAAATAATCACACAAAAGACTATGAGGAATATTGGTTTTCCTTATTTTACATGTAAGTAACTTACTTGTTTTATTGAGGCATACTGCTAATATTAACATTTATAATAGTTACTTGGTAAAGAAATTCATTGACATACATTTTACATTTTACCAATAGTAATAGAAATTCTTAATAAATTAAAATGATTTAAAAATGTTTGTGCAAAAGCTTTTGGCTAGAGAAACATAAAATTTGACAGTTGCTCAATATATGTGAATTCTGACTAAATGAAGTTTATAAGAATTTGATTTACAACAAGTTATCTTAAAGGATAGTCTAGGTCAATTGGTTGTGGAAGTCATTTCATTGCATATATATATATATATATATGTATATATATAACACCAACATAGCTAAATACATAAATGCATACAGTTTGAAAGGGGAAAAAGATGTACAGACACAAAGATGACATTCGAATTTCAGCTTGCTCTTTTCTCCATGCCTATGCTATCTAGCCGACTCTAAATTCTCGAAATTTAATACTTCAGGGTGCATATTCATTTCAGTATTAAAAATAGCAACACCCAATTATAGATACCAAACACATGAGGTAGATTTGTTTCATTGATTTTAATGTGGGCACTTGTGAATTTATTTTAAAGTTAAGCAACATAAACTTGACATTTTTGCATTAAAAATGAAAAGTTTAAGGGCAAACATTTTTAAAACAGGAGTTTTAGATTTTATTTTATTTCTGGTAGTATTCTTGGAGAATAAGACCCTATATAATATTGAATACATTCCAAAATATTTTCAAAATTTCACGATCTATATCCTAAATTGGTTTCAAACACAAATATGAGATATTTAACATATAGTTAAGAAATTATCACTCATGAAAATCATAAAATACTTAAAACATTACATATAATATTTTGTGGTTATTTTTTCTAGAGAAAATTGAAAAAAATACACATTTTTCACAATTGTTCCTTAGAACTAGTTAGTACAGAATCTGTTCTATGAATTTACTGTATACTCATTGGAAACTCGATAAAGAAGTTTGTATCTTTCCCACTATATTTTATTTGTGATTAGGGTTTTAATCTACCTGTTTCAGTCACATTCTAGCTTTCTCAATGCTTTGAACACATAATTGACTCATGTCAAGTGAGGATGGATTTATTTTGTTTACAGTTTCAGACTGTTTTTTCCTGGTCACCTGTCTTCTTGTTTCTGGAGTGAGTCAGTACATCAAGATATTAAAATATTTGACAGAAACATTTCACCCATGTCAAGCAGGAGACACAAGAAAGAATACATACAATGAACCATGGTAAGACATAGGTATTAATTACTACATCCCCCACTGAGCTTGTTCCACCACTGTGTTGTCTCATCTATGTTTTCTAACTCTCCAAAATGCCATCATAATAACAAATCCATTCAGGGTTAATCCACAGATAAACTTAGACTCATTATGATCTAAGTATCCGTGCAAGTGCCATCTAGACATATCCAAAGTGAGCTTCACTAATCTCCTTGGTTGGTCTTCTCTTTCCCACTCTCCCTCCCCATCCCCTGTCACCCTTTCCTTCTCTCACCAGTCCTCTCCTTTCTGCATGCACATGCCTGCATGCACTCTCTATTAGAGGGTCTCATGTGTCACAACCTATCCTTGAACTGCTATATAGACAAGAATTGCCTTAAACTTACAATCTTTCTGCTTCTTCTTCCTGAGGGCCATGATCATAGGCACTTGGCATTGCACCCAGGACTTCTAACATGCTAAGCTAGCCCTTTACCAGCTGAGCACCATCCTTTCTTCCACCTTCAGATATATTTCTTAAATGGAAGCAAATTTCCAAGAAAAACTAACCATCACACATAATTTTTTGTATGCATTTGTAAATTTCTAGGTCATGAATTGATATTGAAGAACTTTCCAACATTATGACTATAGCAACTTAAATCCCAAGTTTAAGGTTATAGTTATATATAAAACAAAACTTAAAAAAATATTCTTTGTGTCTGTGTGCCTGTTTGTGGGAGGGGAGGTGGTGTAGCTCGTCAGGAGCTACTGAAGTGGTGCTGGTTTGGTATGCAGAATGCTTGTAAACATTTGATTAGTTAGCTTTTAATGAAACATTTATTTGCCATTTATTACTTACCAAACATATAGAGAATGATTTGATACAAGAAAACGAAAAGGTAGAAGAGAAACACACACAAAATTTCTAGAGGGTTTATTGAATTGCACTTACACCTTCCAAGAAAAGAAAGTTTACACCAGCTCCTTAAACTGTTAGCAGTAAGCATGACAAGCAAATTAAATAGTTGTTTTCTATTGATTTTTGATATCTAAACCAAGAACTGCATTGTATTCCCTGAGTTCTGGGCAGAACACTGAAGTAAGAGAACATCAGTCTGAAAGTGATGCATCCTTAAAATTTGGTAATACCTAAGGAAGTTGAGAAGTATGAAAGAGTTTAGAAGAAATGGTGATTCCTGTCCTTCTGCTGCTCTTACCATTTAAAATAAAATAAAATATTTATTTTCCTAGATGAGCCAGGAACTCAAAATTGTTTTAGTCTTTTTTATTTGAATCCTTCAACTTACATTTTCTCACATAGAGGAAGGAACTCATGTATATATAAAAACATGACTGGACACAGGTGTATCTTATTTCAGTGTATGTGGCTTTTTGTAAATTGGTTACTTACAATGAGGATGACTCCAATGACCTAAAGTTGGTTGTCTAATGTTTCTAGACAACATGTAACGTCTGATCTCTAATGGAAAAAATAGAAACTGGTCAATAACTGATTGTCACTCACCTACACATAGCAGACAATGAAGAAGTTAGAGAAGAAGAAGCATTTCAATATAAACAAACTGTGTTTATGTTAATCCAAATGCCATAAAATAAATTAAATTTTACAAAGAAACTATTTATCATACCACAAGAAAAATAAAATTGCTAGTAAAACAGAAATTTGTTGATGATAATTGAAAGTCAGGAAATAAAAAAAAAATCTGCTGCTAATTCCCACAAAACTTACTGATAAAATTTTGAAATTTTCCTTCCCTGTCATTTCAGTTATATAAACTGCTGTGTCATACAGTTCCGACAAATACACAAAACAAAACAAGTTTGAATAACAATTACTGAATGTATTTCTAGTGAACCACCGTTTAAGAGTCAAAAATCATAGCAGGCAGAACATTGCTGGTGGGGTAAATATTCCTGTAAATTGTACCTTTCCATGTTCATTGTAGCTGAACTTGTATATTTTAGGTTTGGTATGAGAATATCAAAGAGAACTTGCTGCTTCTGAAAGAAATATTTTCTATCTGTGAACAACTCTGAAGATTTAATTTTCCTTCCTGATTTTCTTCCTGTGGAACTTCACAAATAAGTTCAGTATCTCAGAAGTTTGTTGATCACATACTGTGCTGGACTCTGAACATATGTCTGATATGCCACTATTTCAGTCTCTATCTCAACAAAGGGAAAATCCCAGGAAGCAAACACACATTTGGATTTTATTATAAATGTCTAGAGTATGAAAGACAAGTTCTTTTTATACCACTCTTAGAAAAGAGTCTGTTAAATATATGAAAATGTTCAGTGTTCCCTAAAACTTTGAGGGTTCATTTGTAAAATATAGTAGCTGTTTTAATTGGTGAATTTCCTTTACATTGAATTAAGAACTTTAGAATTAAAGCTTAGAATTCAGAAAAAGGATAAAGAATAATTTAAATATTTATTTAAAATTTACTGCTTTAATTTTTTCCATGATTCTGGGGTCCTTGTGTAGAAAACATAATGAAAGTAAGATGTTTATGTTAAAACATCTAAAATGCATATGTCTCTGATTTTGTATCATTAAGGACAGAGGAGATACAGGTGGTATTAATCACAGATTCTTCTCACTATACCATATATTAAAATTGATATCTTTTAGCACTCATTTGCTAATCATGACTTACGTGGAATATAGGTTCTTAGAAAAATTTTCTGTTAATATCATTGCATTGCACTTACTCTCTAAAAAGTGCAATTATTTATTTTTAAAATTCTTAAGTTGTGTGTGAAAGGTAAAATAGCAAAAATTAATTTCATCATTCAAAGCTATATTACCGTTTTGGATTATCCAGAGTCCTTTACTGCCTACCTAGGAAAATTCTCTTTACTGTGTCTGCGACTACTTTTTATCACAGAGGCAAAAGAAGGACAGTTTCATTTTTCAGGTTTACCTTTGTGAATTCAGCCATATTGAGTTACATTTTACATGGTTATTTTAACTTCTATTCTTCCTGAGTGAATGTTCTCAATACAGAGTTGGACTCATTTGCCTCAACTACAGACTTTAAAAAATAAAATTTCAAAATTAAGCTGGAAATGAATAATTTGCTCTTAAAAATATTCAAAAGGTTTAATCAATTTGGATTTAGTTAATACTCTGTTTCTCTTCCTATTCAAATTCCTTTCATAATTTTAATTCCAGTATTAATTCCAGTGAATTCTTTCCAAAATGAGCTATGTCATCATTTTCATCATTCTCCCAACTTATATTACATGTGAAATTAATTTGAGGAGATTCAAGAGCTCTTTCCATTTATCAGATTATTTTCTTGAAATATTCTTTAATAACGTAAGGTACGTATTCTTTCATACGTTTTAGTTTCCAATTTAGACCTGAAGACTAAAGATAAAATCAAAATATTTATTATATTTCTATTATGACAGAAGTATACTCCGAGATTTCAAAAACACGGATAGATCAAAGTGTAGGCGACAAGGCAGAGTGGGACTTAGCCAGGTCATCTGCTACGAGGAATAGAGGAATGGCTCCCGTGGGCGTGGCGCTCTGCTCTGGCTAGTTGTGATAGCAGCTTCTGCCCAGTATCTGGAAAGAACTTGCACCAAGATGCTCTACCTCGGGGCAGACTACTATTGGCTGCAGTTGGGACCCCATCCCATAAAGTGATTTGCTAACCAGATCTATAAGACCCTTTGCACGCCCATGATTTAAACGGGCTTGCACTGGCTTGTCACCACCTGCTTCTCACTCAGCTACCAGGGCCTGTGTGTGTTTTGACTCCGTGCCTACTCAGCCCCTTTTGGTGGAGGCCGTTCGTCTCCTCCGGCTGGCCCCAAGAACAGGGACCCCCAACATCAAAGGGGTATCTAATTCACAATGCTCCTTTAAAGAATGAATGATCACAAGGTATTGCATGGACATCACAATTATATAACCTTGTGATTATTTTTCTCCACACAATGTGAATTTAAAAGAATTTTATGGAATTATTAACTGCTTGTTCTCTTTTCATTTGTGTTGATATGAATTAATATATTCACACAATTGTAAATCAATATGAAAGCAAGAAAAATTGCTGTAACAGACCTAGTTGAAAATTGTCAAGAAAAATAAAAATGTGTTTTCTGATGTGCAGCACCTTGAACCGACTTGATATTTATGCACCACTGTAACCAGGACAAATTTTAAATACAACTGCAAATTGGGCTTAATTAAGAGCTTTTAAGAATAGCTTTTATATAAGATTAAGAAGAGGCACTAAAGTGTTGCAATCTGATGTTGTCATTATTTGTCAGTGATAATAACAGTACAGAAGAGACAGTTCACATTGCATTTAGTTGTTTCATTCACAAAGCTACCATTACAGTGGAAATAGATATGGCAGTGCATGATATGTGATATACAATACTACAATCTCACTGATCACATCATTTCACAGCAGGTAAAAGAGAAAAGAAAGCCAGACACCACCAATCATATTTATTTTCCAGCAGTTTCTTCATTGTTCTGATTATGCCAATTAAAAAAAGTAGTTATTCATTGATTTGTAACTTATGTGGCTGCCTTATTTGTTTTTAAATCTATTTCCAGATACCACCAGATGGGCTTGTTGACAGCACAATATTCATCAGAAGAAAACCTCTAAATTTGAAGTCAGGTTATGCAACCAGGCTCACTCTTTCCCGTCTTGTGCTTGAGTATGATTACAAATATGAATGACAGAGTTTGAGAAGAAACAACAGGGCATGTTTAACAAAATGGCATTCCTTGATCCTTCTTAATTTAACAAAGAGGCCATCCATCACCTTCCCCTGAAGAAAAAGCATGCACACATGAGATTTAACTTACATAACTGCAAGGCAGCAAAGGTAATTGCTTCTCTTACCTGTCTGGCTCATTCTTTTAAATGGCCATATTCTGTTTTCAATACCAGAGTACATTCAATAGAACAATCAGAGGTGGCCTTTTCTAACGTAAATAATAAGTCAAGTACATGGATTTGAACACAAAGGGAAGCTCAGTCTGCTCTGCTTTTCTGCAGAATATTTCAAGTGGCAGTTTGAATGTACTTATTTCCTGTGAAGATTTAAAGTTGCAATATACATTGAACAAACTAATATAGAAAGTCTTATGGATACAATTCAGGAAGGTTGGGTCACATATGGTCTCATTTTCACGTTTTATACTCCTGGAGTTTGGTACAGAAAATTCTTTGATGCAATGAATCTGATCATGCATAAAAATCAGTCTTACAGTATAAAATGTGTCCAACATATACACCTATCTCTGAGCAATACAATGTGCTTTGCTTTAAATATAAGGAAAAATGGGACTGGCTGAATGGTTCAGCATTTAAGAGCATTGGCTACTTTTGCAGAAGACCCGGGTTCAGTTTACAGAACACTTGTAGTTGCTCACAACTGTCAGTAACTCCAGTTCCAAGAGATATGATACTGTCTTCTGGCATCTGTGATCATTTAATGCACATGGCGCACTTACAGGCAGACAGGACACTAAGACACTTAAAATACAAAGAAATAAATCCAAAAAGGGATAAAAAGCATTATTTTTATAAAACCAAAATATAATTACCAAGTCAAAAATTACCATCAATCAAGTGTTACATATAGTCCAAACTTAGTCTTGACAATTGTCTCAGTAATGACTACTTCACTTTGTGAGGAAGAGAACTTGTGTTTGGCTTCTGTTGGATATTTTCTTTTCTTTTTTAAAGGGTCTCCTAGTTACAGTTCACTATGTGAACCAGGCTGGCCTCAATCTCATAGAGATTCTCCTGCCTCTGCCTCCCAAGGGTTGGGATTAAAGGCATCAACCGTGTCTGGGTTTTCCAGGTTTTAATAAATATTTTAAAATAGTTTAGCAATTTATTGTGCATGTATCATGTACATATAAGTGTGGATGCATACAGGTGTGTATGTGGTAGAGGACAACTGAGAGGACTCTGTAAGTTCTTATTGGTAATGGTAATATTTTATCCATATATCAGCTTTCCAGTATGTGGGTCTTGAGATAGAACTCAGGTGAACAGACTTGGTGACAGATGCCTTTACCTATTAATACATCACCTGGTCCAAATCTAGTAAATATATATTATTTCTTTTTTATTGAATCTTTGTGTATTACATAAAGAACATCTCATTCAATCTTAATCATCTTTATACTCCTTTCCTTACAGGAAGCACCCAATACCTCCCTCCCCAACTGAAGGACTTTGTGGTCATGAAACTTTTCAAATCACTATGTTGTGGAAGATTTTTCTTTCCCCTTAAACTATAACAGACATTTTTGCTGGGTAAAGTATTCTGGGTTGGCATCTATGGTCATTTACAACTGGGAATACTTTGGTCCAGGTTCTTATGGTTTTTGTAGTTTTCACTGAAACACCTGGTGTTATCTGATGGGTTTTATTTTATATATTACTTGTTTTGCATCTCTCAATATTCTCTTTTTGTTCTGTGTTTATTTTTCTCTATGTTCTGTTAGTGTTTTTGTGATATGCCGTTAGTAGTTTCTATTGTGGTTCTGTGTATTTGGTGTTCCATGTACTTCTTGTATTTGTATACACATTTCTTCCCTTGATTTGGGAGAAATTTTCTTCTACAATCCTGTTGAAGAGCTTGCAAATTCCATTATCCTGAGATTCTTTTCCTTCTTCTATTCTTATGATGGGTACATCTGATCTTGCCATGGTGTCCCACATTTCCTGCATATTAAATTCCTGTGTTTTTTCCTAACTTTTTATAATTTTTGCTTGAGCACTTCAATTCTTCAACTTTATTGTCCAGTCTTTATATTCTGTTTTTATTTCATTCATTGTATCATTCATTGTATTGGTGAGGCTTTCTTTTGTCATTTCATATTAGTTATTTAGTGTTTCAGTTCTTTTATTTTAACCAGAGTTTTCCTCAGTATTTCTGTCATATTCAAAAGGTTAATCTTAAATGCAAGTAAGTTTCATACAATGAACTGTATATTTATTGTAGCAGTGTTTTCACTGTAGAATCTTTTAGAAGTTTCATATATATAAACAATTTTATTTTTATAAAATCACTTATTTTTTTTCCAATTCACTTACATTTTCTTATCTTATTATTATGATTAAGAGCCTACAGTAAAGTCAGAAATGGAGTGATAGTCTTCAGCTTTTGATATCATTGAGAAATATTAAATGTTTCAAGTTACGTATATTGTTCAATTTCATTTCACTTTTTTTGGTTTAACAGTTTAAATTTTATTGATCTTCCAGTTATTATAAAATTTTAAATTTAGGGCTATGCCTCTAATATGGGTGTACTATATACAGACGTTACACAATGAGTATGAATATACAAAGTAGTCATACCCCAAAAGATTGACTAGAATACAGAATCATCTTCATAAATATATATAAAATTCCTATGAAAATGAGTTGTGTATATTCACAATGCTGTATATTTTGTACATTGAATTACTTTGTAAATTTTTTTATCTGGACTTCTTTACTTTATTTTAAAAGTCTGTCACTCTCTACTTTTATAGACCTTCACATATATATATATATTATTCCATTATTTATTCTTATGTATAGTATTTATATAATTTATATTTATATAATATATATATATATTGCATTCCATTATTTATGCTGAATAGCCCATTGCCATAAATTTTGTTATTTCAAATAGAACCCCTTCCATTAAATTCACATCTCTATAGGTAAGTATAGGGAGTATATAGAGTCTCTTCACAGCATATTACCAGACTGCATTCGAAATGTCAGCTCTACTGAGCATTTTTGGGGAATCAATAGAAAAGACATTCTAAAGACTGCATTCTAAATGTCAGCTATGCTGAGCATTTTTGGGGAATTCATAGAAAAGACATTCTTTTTCCAAAATTAATTGCTTTGCCTAATTTAGTAGATGTAATACATTAAACAGAGGTCTTGTGCTTTCTGGTGTCAGCTTGTAGCTGTTCTGAAGTCATTTAGACTATTTGAATCTTGTATCTTCCATCTTCAATGATGTATTGAATCCTTCTTATGATTTCAGTTTTTGGTTTCCCATATCTCTGAGCTCTAAACTGAAAAAATTCATATTCCTTCATTTGACTGGACCATATGCATCATAAAATTAAAGGTAATTGATTTGAAAATTTATGTGTTCAAGACCTTCTACAAAAATTGCTAAATTAATCTTTGATTGAATATGCACATCAAAGTCTGGGAAGCTTGCTATCATATTATAATTTTGTCTGTCTCAGAATATACTAAAGTAACCTACCTCACTCCTCCATTTATTGAGATGACCAAATTATTTTGTCCTTAGTTGTCCAAAAAATGAGATGAATTACATTGATTACTTTTCACACTTTAAAATAACATTTACTTCCAGTAATAAGGAAAGCAGTTTAATTTTTGTTTCTCTTGCTGTTTTTCAATCTGTTTATAAATTTTTATCACTGGTCAAAAAATAAATCATGCTTTTCTTTTATATGCATTATCTAAAAAACAATAAGTAATACTTTTCTCATCATAAGTATATTTTCTGCTTAGAAAACAAGTAGATACTGAAAATAGGCTTTAGATTGTTCTTTTTGATTTTCTGTTTCCTAGGAGAATTGGAAACAGGAGGTAATACAAGCCATTAATTAAACTATACCATGTTGCAAAAATGACCAAGTGAAGTCCTATGGTTTTGAGGATTTATTACAGTAGATAAATCTCCTTTAATAACAGATCTATCTTCTATAATAAATAATATGCCTGTTTGCTTTTATTTTAATTCAAACTTGAATAATTAGAAAAATATTATACTGAAGACATTATTTTATTTAAAAATTTAAAACATTGTATTAATATATTTGGGATTGTGTAGTACTTGGAATCAGCAGATAAAATACAATAGGATATCTAAATCTAATATCTGTCTGCTATTATTTTTAAGAAATGACTCACAGAAGTGTAAGTACTAGAAGTCAATATTGGTGATGCAGTTTAACTGGAGATGGAGATAAGTGTTAATGATCTGCATCCGCAAGCAGACTGTCAGTCAGTTTCTATGGTGCAGTCTTTTGATTGATTGATTGATTTAAAAACGTTTACGTGTATGTATGTTTTGTTTGTCAGTGGAGGACAGAAGAGAGTATCAGACACCCCTTGAAACTTGAGTTGAGGACTGTTTTTAGTTGCCATTTGGATGCTGTAATTAAATCTGGATCCTCTACAAGAGCAGACAGTGCTGAGCCATCCATTCATCTTTGTATGCCCTTAACCCTTCCATCAATCGAATGGATATCATTCACGTTATGAAAGGTAGACTGCTTTATGTTAAGTGTCAAATCAATTGATCATATTTTTGGTCCCTGGATATGTATTAATCACGTATGAGCTACCTTTATCTATCTTTTCTTTTCTTTCTTTCTTTTGCTCTCTCTCTCTCTCTCTCTCTCTCTCTCTCTCTCTCTTTAATTCTTTTTGGTTTTGAGACAATCTTATGAAGCCCAGGATAGCCTTAAAGTCACTATTGCAATCTTGAGGGCCTGGAGAAATGGGTAGTGGATAAAAGTACTTGTTGCTCTTGCAGACAATCTGGATTTTCTTATCAGCACCAATAGAGCAGTTCACAACTATCTTTCGCTCTGGTTCCAGGGGATTAAATACACCCTTCTGGCCTCTGTAGGAACCATATATGTACTCTATACATAAATATAGAGGTGGATGAAAAATCATGTACGTAAAATAAAAATAAATACAAAACATTGATTTAAAAAGAAACAATGGTCTTGAATTCCTGACCTTCACTCTTTTACCTCTAAGTGCTAGAATTACATGTATAACCACCACACCTTGCTCATAGGAGCTTTAACTATTCCTTTATTTTTATTTATTGTATGTTCATATACAGGTGTACATACATGTCAAAATATATATGTGAAGCTAAATGATAACTACTCTCCTTCCCATCTAGATTTCTAGAAACTGAACATAGGTTGTTAGGTTTGACAGCAGATATCTTTCCACACTGGGCTATCTTGTTGATCCTCATATAATCTCTAAAATATATTTTAACTGTTCTTCATGTTTTATTTTCTGAGCTTAGCTAACAAATTTTTAAATTTATTTTTTTGTGAATTCATATTGAATATTTGTATATTTCATAGAGAACATCTTAATCATCTTAATACCCTCTTCTCCACTGGTATACTTGCTTTGCCCTCCCCACAAAGGAATTCATGCACTCTGTCACTTGTGTTAAAACCTATTATGTCAAGTTTATGTCCCCAGACTTCTCTCAATGGAGGTTCATCCACTGAGGTCTAGTCAGCCTATCTAGAGTTCCTCCCTTTAAGAAGATCAGCTCTTCCTCAGCCAGCAGTGATAGGCTGTCAATAGTTCTTCAGTTTAGATTGGAGGCTTCTGCCCATTTCCACAGTTATGTGGTGGAATTTTTGTCTGCTTTAGATTCCATGGGCCTTGGGCATGCTGACCCCATTGCTGTAGGTTCATATGAACAATTCCCCAGGAGCTTGCAGGTCATGCACACCCTCCCTGGCTCTTACAATCTTTCTGTCTTCTCTTGTGCAATGTCCCTGACCCCTGGGGTAGTGAAATTTAATAAAGGAGTTCTCCCTAAGGACCCACCCTCTGCAGACTCTTACTCTCTGCACTTTGGTAATTTGTGTTCTTTGTGTTCATGGTCCCCTGTTGCATGAAGGAGCTTCATTTAGGACAGTAGAGAGATGCATTTATGTTTTCTTTACCCCTTGTTCCACTGTGTTCCGTAAGCCTTAGGTGTGGGGGTTGCATTGTAGTTGTGACACTTAGACTTAGGCAACTTGTAGACAATCTCTTTGTATGACCAGTTGTGGAACGCTATAATAATCTCCACCTGTTGCAAAAGAAGCCTCTTTGATGAGTGAAAATTGGAGTACATCTCTGTAAATATAAGGATTCATATTTTAAAAATATTTTATTGAGCTTTTGTACATTTCATACAACAGTTCTTAATCAAATTAAGACCTCCCTGAATCTATGACCCCCACCTCATGAACTTCATGCATTCTGCCATCCATGTTTAGTCTCATCTGGTCAAGCATTTTATCCAGATGTCCTTCTGTGCAAGTTCTGACTCCCTGGAGTCTATTCAGCCTATCTACAGATCTTAAGTAAGTTCTACTCTCTGTCACCCAGCAGTAATCAACAGTTCTCAGGCTAGTGCCAGATATTTTGCACACAGTAAGAAATTACCTTTGTCTAGGAATGTGACAGCCTTGGCTTTGTCTCTAAGACGTATGACTTCTCCAGCTGTGTGTATTTGGCTATGCTTACAGTACTACACAGGAGTTTCCTCCCACTAAGTGGGCTTAAAACACAGTTAGGTAGCTGTTGATACTCCCAAGATAAAAGTGCCATTATTGCCCAAAATAGTTTTCTGTGCAGGCCACTGATGTGGTTATTTGGTATTAAAGCTGAGATTGGACAATCCATTGCTGTTTTCCATTATCATCTTCCATGAAGTTCTTGAAAACCATGAAAGCTAGCCTTCAGGGTATGTGATTTCCAGGTGAGTTCCAACTCTAGTGCTCTAAATCTTGTGTCTGAAGAGTGTCCTGTCTGCAGCAGTAGGGTTTTACCTCACATTCTGGGAGGCAATCAAAGTCTGGGGGATAACCTGTGTAATTTTGGGAGTCTTTGGGACTACCTAGGCCAACTACTCAAAGTGAGGTTTCTTCAATTTGGCACTGTTTCTTGTTATTTAGCTTTCAACTATACATATTGACTCATGTAGAGATATTGTGTGTATAATCTTTCAGTAGGTTTTTGGAACAATAAGAGTCCTTCTGGTTTTTCATACTAGTTAGGCATTATTTATAATTTATTGTTCTTAGCTTACTTTTTCCTGCTGGTTACTAGTTTTTTTATTATTCTATTTCTTTTTTTCAATTTTAAAGCTTATTATTCTTATTTTATGTGTGTGAGTGAATTACCCACATGTATGTAAGTGCACTCTGTTGTGCAATGCCCAAGGAAACAAGTAAAAAGCATCAGATTCCCTGGAACAGGAGTTAAGATGGTTGGTTAGCCACTATGCGGATGCTGGGAATTGAACCCACATTCTTTGAAAGAGCAGATAGTGCTCTTTCACTGGAGAACAAGTTCTCCATTCCAAATTATTCTGTTTCTTAATGTTAGTCGATCTTTTTTGTTAGTTTTCTAAAGTTTTGCATTTGGTGTTGATTTTAGTATCTTGCGGAATTTTAATTCCTTCCCATTTTTTCCCATAAGTTTTCCATCTTCTCCAACCTCAAAATCACATTTAGTTATTTCTCTTTCTTTGCAAATTGTTTTTGAAATACTATACCTTCCTCTGTGCCTTGTAATTCTCCTTTAAATGGTTGAAAGAGTGTTTGACATTTCTAAAGTATATGTCTAATCTCTTTTTGAAATGAGTTCAAAATTTTTATAGATGTTGAAAATGGAAAAGTGATGCACGTGTGAGACAGTAAGATACAGGAAAACCCTATACTTTTCTTTCATTTTAAATGTGAAGTTAAATCTGAGCTAGAAATTGAAATCTTAAAAACTGTGATTACTACATTAATCAGAGTGGCTAATTGGAGGATCACTTATTTTGGGATCTTGGCTTTCATGAAACAACCGTTTATACACACGTGAAATGAATACAACCCTGGATGCCAGTCATTAGTTTTGATCACTATCTTCCTAGAGGAAACTAGGAAAACTGGTAGTAAGAGCACCCTGGTGTTTCGAGGCAGCTTGGTTAGCCAGTTGCCTTCCTTCTTTCTGAAGTTCTACAGTTCAACAAGTATTATTCCCGCGCTTAATTTTTCAGCAGACAATTTTAACTAGTTTATAGCCTACATTTTCTTTCTTGGAAAACGTAACACTGAAATTTCCTATTTTTTTTTTATATAAGAAAATCTAAAAGCTAGCCATATATCCGTTTCTCTAAATATTAAGAGTTTTACTCATCAGCATCATTGTCAGAAACTCCCTTCCATTGGCTAGTGGCCTAAATAGGCTTTACTTGTTATTGTTTCCAAATTTCTGTTATTATTGTTGACTTGGAATTATTTCTATTTAAATTTTTTGTGTTTGTGTATTAAGTGATCTATTATTTTTAGGCTTGTTTAGTTGTTATATTTTTATTTATTTTTATGTTTGAGAATTGCAAACATGAGTAGTTAAAATGCATTTTTAATTTTTAATTTTTAGTTTACATCTTTAATATTTGGATTTTGTGACATACAAGCTCTGAAGTCAATTAGAGAGGACGCTTATGGGAGACTCAGAGTGACAGGAGGTTGGAGAGACTGTGATGAGCAATAGGCGGATAAGACATATGCTATTCAGACGCATAAAGTCAGCAGTCGTGGAGGTTCCCAGGCACTCCCCACATTGACACACATGGATTTCTGGTACACACAGACTAGTAAACAGGCCACACAGAAGCAGGTACACGGGTGTATGGATAAACACACAGGCGCAGCAGTGAAAAAAAGGCCTTGGATATTAAAGTCGTATTTACACAGAATCACAGAAAAGTGACCTTGTCAGAAATAAATCTTTACAGTACTGAATCACTGTTTCTCTGGGTTACCCAGATGTTTGTGTCAGTCGTTTTGTTTTCATTGGTAGTTTCAACCAGATTTTAGCAAACTCAGACTAGGTATCCACATGAGTGCCAAGCCATAAAATCACTTTATGAATTTATGGCCTTTTCTTTCCTTCACTTGTATTTTAGAAATTTTCAAGAATTATTTTTTGGTCTGTAAAATATAATCTGTGTATGTTTCATTAAGAATTGTTCCAATGGCAGAGAAAACATGCTCAGAAAAGCAGAGTCTAAAGACTCCAGTGACACAAACACTACTGAAGAAAATGTTTGGCTGAAATTATCCATTATTAGTTCAATTTCAGCTCACTTATTTTTTTCCAGAGAACGTAAATTATGACATTCTAATTTTAAAGCAACACTGCTCTTTCATACAATTAAAAATTCTTCATTTTATATTAAAGTAACAAAATTTGTATATAGCTCTTATGTTTCTAAAAGTGAGACTTCCAGTTCTGATGGCGTATTAAACGCCTCACCCGTGAAGCAGGTTGAAAGAAAATAGTTAAGGGTAATAAACGTAAGCTCTTACCCTGAAAGATCATCTGGAAGGAAATTTATTAAGGCGGCAGAGATCTCTGCAGGAAAGTAGGTCAGTGAGTAGGTATGAGGTCCTTTGAAATGGTTCCAAAGGAGAGGAGTCAACTGCCACCAAGGGAGAAGAGTGGAAACTGCACGGGAAGTGATGCTCCTCATGCATACTGGACCCTCAGGTTCAGAAGATGCAGTGGCAGAATTCAGAGGCCTGAAGAGTAATGCTCATGAAAAGACGTATAACCTCATCCTCCCTATATGTCAGGACCACACAAGACATGTAGACTGCAAAGACCTAGATCTTCCATTAGCCTCTCCTTCCATCTCTCCCCCAACAGCACCAAGTGGAGTCTACTAGAAACACAGGGAATCTGAGCATTTTGCCTTTCAACTCCAGGAACCCGTGCCAGTGTTTCAACCTAAAAGTATTCTCTGTATTTAGTTCATGTTATTTAATCTCCCTCTTACATACATGTGTCATAACGGTTTTGCATTCCTTGCCTGTTGCTCAGTTAGGTTTTAGCATTGCTGCGTATTTTACTGTAAGGCACTCTTACCTTGCCTTTCACCAATGTCTCAATGCTACTCTCTTATTCCTAGGTCTTTTCATCTTTCATTCATCTTTATCCTTGCCTAATCTTACTAGTTAAACATAACTTACATAACCAATCATTACATGTTTTAGACCCGGTTCTAAAGAGATTGCTCAGTGGTTAAAAGCACTGGCTGCTCTTACAAAGGACCTGGACCTGGGTTCACTTCCCAACACCCACTCAGTGGCCAACAACTGTCTTTAACTCCAGTTTGAGGGAACACAATGCCCTCCTCTGACCTCCATGGGCATTGCATGACATAGGCACACTTTCATTCCTGAAGGCAATATACTCATACACATAAAATAAAATTTAGAATAAATTGTACACACTAACAGTATCCTAACTTTTCCTATTCAGCTTCTCTACTCTCCATTATGTTTTATTTAAAAGTTAATCTAATAATCTCTATTCTAACCCACGAAACCTCCATCCTACTCCTAATATGAACTAAAATCTGTATATACAGCATATTAGCCTTAGTTGTTTATCTCTCAACATTTAGTGAAGTATAGGGGGTGTTGTTAATTGACTAGTGCAACACTTTCATGGAGTGGATATCCAGCAACCGTGGTTGTTTCTGCAGCCAAAATACTCAGGGAACAATACAACACTTCTATTACACTCTTCAAGCTTCTGGACTGAGGAATTATATTCTTAACTCTGGACCTCAACTCTATCATATCTAAAACCCACTAGAATATTTCAAACGCTTGAATATAACAGATAAATAATGTCAGTTGTTGAAATTCCAAAGCAATATCATAAGAAACATGAAATCAAAGACATTGTTTCTCTTGGAGAAATACTAATTCTTCAATGGTCATCCAGTAAGAATGACTGGGATGACACCCCGGACAGGGAACTTACACGAATGGCTACATTGATTTCAAAGTTCAAGGAAAATGACAGACTCTTTGTTGAGAACATAAAAGGATTAATGAAACAAGGAAGTAAAGACAAGATATGAAATAGGAATTCAACAAACAGATAAAGATACTAAAGTAAACCCATGGAGTAGGGTGTGTAATTAAGAACAAACCTAAACATCAATTTAAAAAATACTGATCAAGGAAAGGACAGAATATCTGAGATTGAAGACAGTGTGGAGAAACTGGTACATTCCAACAAAGATAAAGATGATACAGTGGGAATTAAAAATCACACATGCAAACGGTACTTGCAGATCATATAATTCTGACGGTTTGATAGAGAAGCAGGTGAGATACTTGAGGTTTGCCCACAGTGACAGCTCTGATGTTCTATCAGAAGTGGAAGTGATGACAAGTCCTTGGCTCACATGGGAGTCTGGAGTTTTGAGCATTGAAGTGTCCCACGTGACTGTGCACTCACTACAGTTTGTGAGCCAGAGTGGAAGAAAGAGAAGTGGAAAAACCTTAGGTAGAACAGGGAAAAAAGTAGAAATTCAAAATGTAGAAAGATAAAACAGAGAAAAGATTTCTATTTCAATTTGTAAATAAAACAGCATCAGTGCTGCTAGCAGTGGTTTCAAAATATTTTGGCTTAAAATTCCATATTGAAAGAAGGGTGCTGGAGAGAAGGCTCAGTGAGTAAGAACATGCGTGCTCTTGCAAAAGACCTGAGTTTAGTTCTCAGCACCCCTGCTGGGCAGCTCACTTCAACCTGAGTCTCCAGCTCCTGGGGATTCGATGCACTATCTGGCTCTTTGGACAACTTCACTTATATAAACACACCTCACCACACATATAAATAAGTTAAGATAAACTAAAACTTAAAAATTCATGAATTGAATGAAAACTATGTTCAGTTGCCCAGAAGAAGGAGCTTAGATTTTGATGTGTAGCCACATAAGTGACTTATGATTGCATGCATTAGGCACATTCACAAACAGCTTATTTATTGTTTGGTTTGACCCCTGGCATGTATCAGTGAGATTTTTTTTTTTATATCTTATACTACAAGACTTTCTGCAGAATGAAAATATTTACTCTTTTGCCAAGGGTTACACAGAAAGCTTATGAAATCAGAAATGCGACATATTTTCTATCATCTTTCTTTGCTTAAACTACAGTAGTAAAAGAGAAATCTCTAACTGCTCTTAAAGGCTGCTAAAGTAACACGCTGATAATTCTTTTGAAGCATAAAGGTTAAGAAAAAATGTAGTTCCCAGCAAGTTATGGGTGAAAACAAGATTAGGGCTCCATAAGTGAATTCTAGCAATCATGCTCCTGCTGAACTTCATAAAGCTAAGTGTCTTTCAAGCCATGCAATAGACTTTCTAAATCTTCTCGCGCACACATATCATTATACCATTTGGCATTTGTCAGACCAGATGGAATCAATGTTTCCAGCATGGTATATTATAGTTTGCTATTATAAAAACTCTAGGTAATAAATGTTTCTGCAACCAATTTAAAGAGAATTCATTATGCAAATATTATAATACCTGCATAAAATGCTTAATGTTACAATTCGGTATCAACTATCAGCCTAGTTCTACTGATTTTTCAAGATAAGTTTATTAAAACAAGAGAAAAAAATGTATAATCAACTTGGGTATAGTCCTGAAAAAAAAAGGTTCTGTATCACTTAAATCTCTAGTTTGTCTTTGGAATTTTTTTCCTGAATATGATAAAGATAGCATTTTACCATGGAGGAAATAAGTGATCTCTTAAGGTTTTTATCAAAAGACAAATATTTGTGACTTGCTGTCATCATTTTTCCTTTATACTATGTATATCTTTGTATCTTACCTAAATATCTATGTATCTATATATTTATGTAGCTATTTATGTATCCATCATCCATCTATCTATCTATCTATCTATCTATCTATCTATCTATCTGCCTAATCTTTCATTTATATATATATGTGTATACATATATATATACATATATATATATAATATCAGGGGTTTACTTAATAATGTAGGCATCCATAAACAAATCCATGTATGTCTTCAATGAAATTAGTATGCTCCTGCAGGTAGACACATCCAAAATCAAACAAGCATACACCTTTGTCCATTCTGAGAAATATTTTACACTTATACTTTCTCCTTGTCAATTAAAATAATGAAATAGTATACAGCTGGACCATTCCAGGATAGATATATTAAAACTTATAAGTGACATGAAAATAATTCATTACTAGGCAGTAATTTCAAAGTGAATATTAGGAACAATGCAGAAATACATGTATTTCAGTATGTAGATTGTTTTAAAAACTGATCTGGAGTTCACCATGAGAATGTGTCATGTGGTGTCATTTCTCTCTCAGAGAGCGTCTCTTGCCCCCTGTCTTCTTTTCCTCATCGTCCCCTCAGCTCATCGACACAATTTTTCAAAGTGTGACACGCCATAGCTTTCCCAGCTTGACAAGAATTACCTGCCTTGTTTCTAATTGCACAGATATGTTCGCACACTCTGCTTCTGTCAGTTATTCATCCTCCCAAGAAACCCTGACTCCAGGCCTTTTCTCACATTGGTAGTAGTCGAATATCCTTCCCACACTGGCGTGTTTTTCCTATGCTATCCCATTTCTCTTCAAACTTTGTAAAATGTACCCACATAAATCAATAAAATTTCCCACTTAGTTTATGTCTTTTAGGAAAAGTACCCTGTGTTCATTCTCTAGAAAACTGGACTCTAATTAACCTACAGTACTTGTGGGAATTTATTTTAGAAGCAACTGAACATGATGATGAGTTTGGTCACCACCATGTTTCATAAGTCATCTCACAGCCTTTGAACTCTACTGAGAATTCCTAGTCACCGTGTCTCTCCATTAGCTCTGACATGGATTGTCTCAGTGATTTCAGTATTCACAAAGGACCTGACTACTCATGGCTCACTTTCCTCCAGTATATTCCACTACTTTCCCCTAACTTTCTACCTATCAGCTTTTCTGAGTTCATTTTGTCTCTCATAACTCAAATACTATCAGTGACATCAAAGAAAAGATTTTCTCTGTTTCCAATTGTATTTCTTAATCTTACTGGATATGACAAACATGTAATGGAAAAGTAATTTAATCAAACACCATAATAATATCTAGTGATATAACCATTTGTGAGAATCAGTTAAAAACAAATAACCTAATAAAATAATACATTTAGTGGAAATATAAGATTGAAGATTTGGTAGATGGTTAAGACAGTCTTCTTTTAAAGAAAATGATAAAGAAGTTTTTCAAACATGATTAAGTAAAGTCATCTTAAGACAAGGAAAGGGGCAATCCAAAAGGCAAAAAGAGTCTTGATACATTGAGAAACTAAAAACGGTTTGAGCAGCCAAATTAGAGGACAAAGAAAGGCGGCAGTTTTACAAATGACACAGATTAGTGCAGTACATCAGAACAGTTGCTGTAAGAAAGTTAACTGTTATTTGATTTTACAGCAATGGAAGAAGAAAAGCATCCGGTGGCAACGTTGTGTAGGAGGACTGCTGTGTCTCTATATTATTACAGTAAACTTGTAAGGGGGGCGTGATGGACAAAGCTGAACAAAAACAATATTAGGGATAAAATTTGTAGGGTGTGGCTTAATTTCAATTTCTACTTTAACTGAACTTTTGTCAATTTCATATAGTAGATCAAATTATTTTTAGACCCCCTCCTTTCTGTATGCCCAGATCTCCGCTCCACCAGATTTCATGCATTCTGTCATATATATTAAGGTCTATTGAGTTAAGTTTGAATCCCCATTGTGAGTTCATCCCTTGGAACCTTATCAGCTGATCTATCAGCACTCCCTTATAAATGACCGACTCTACCTCCCCCAGTAGTGATTAACAGCCAGTAAGTCCTCAGTAAGGTTGAAGCCGCCTACCAATTGCCTAGTTCTATGCTGGGTTTGTGTATGGTTTGAGTTTTTTGTTTCTTTGTGTGTGTGTTTGTTGTCTTTATTGCTGTAAGTCCACACCAGAAGTTCCCACAAGCTTGTTTCCTTGTGGTCATTAACAACCACTGTCTCTTACAATCTTTCTGCACTCTCTTCTGCAGTGGTCCTTAAGTTCTAGGTAGCAGACATTTAATACAGGAGTTCTATTCAGGGACATGCAATCTACATTTTCTTACTGTCAATAGTTTGGCCAATTGTGGCCTTCTTTGTGCATTGTTCTCTGTTGCATTAGGAAGCGTTGTTGGTGAGAGTTGAGGGATATATTAGTATTCTCTCTTCCTCCATTTCACTATGTTCTGTGAGACTTGGGTGTAGAGGTTCCATGTGTCTCTTAGGGTTGAGCATCTCACAGATATGTATTCTCTGTTAGTAACTAGCTTTGGAATTCTGTAATAGTCTCTGTTACAAAAAAAAACTTATTTTATGAGTGATGAGAAGTACACTTGCCTGAAAATATAAGGATATATATATTAGGCATATAGTAAGAAAATACTTTTGTCTAGCAATGACAGATGTAGGTGTTTTACTAGTTATCTCTGACCTATCCAGCCATGTGTATTTGATTATGTTTAGAGTACCACACATGAGCTTCCTCACATTGAGCAGACTTTAAGTGAAAAGGTAAAATTTACCTAGAAATGAACAGATAATAGTAGAAAATCAAGCCATTTTTATTAACCAAGTATTTATGTTTGGAGTTATTGAGCTTATAATAAATGTAAGTAATGAAAGTTTGTAAGTGGGAACTCAGAAGGGAGTAAAAGTTGAGATATTTAATTAAAACCCAGAAAATAATCATTTTTTTACAGATGAATGAATGGAACAAAGAGAGAACTGAAATGAAGACTAATGAAATATATAACAAATAATAAATAGAAAGAAGAAACAAATTTATCAGTCATAAAACATAAAAAGCAAATTTACTGTTGTGTGTATTCTGTTCACATATAACTTTATATTTCTGAATATTTCTAGATTTTTTTATCTTTTTGAAAATTGAATTTTTCTATTAACTGCAAATATAGAAAACAATCAATACAATGTTTACAATGCAATCAATACAATGTTTATAAAGCAATCAATAACTATGATAAACAGAAGTGAAGGGATTCAGAAGTAGAAGAGATACTACAGATTTCAAGATTAATATTGCCCATATAGTAACTGTAATATATAAAAACAAGGAAAAACATTTGAAGTTGGAATGTAGTATATGACAAACAAAATAAAGGCAAGTAAAGTAAGAGGTATGGAGACTGATACCAATGCAATGGTCAGTGAGGAAAGTGTTTGCCATATCATTTACATTATTTTGTTGTATTTATAATGTGAGTAATCCAAAAGAATACGAAACTGTTAAAACTGAAAATTAAAAGATAAATACACCTGTGTTAGTCAGGGTTCAGCAAGAGCACTGAAACAATAATATGTATAAAATTTAAGAGATTTATTAGTTTGGCTTACATAAAGCCTACATTGTCCAGTAGTGGCTATCTAGAGGTTTCAGACCCCAGGGAAACGAATGTCAAGAACCTGGAAGCCATAGAAAAAGGGGAATCAACTTAATATTCTCAAGAAGGTCCTGAAATCTGAGAATATCTTTAGAGAGTCACTTAAACCTGATCTAACAGGTAGAAGATTATGAAGTCTCATATTTAGAGACCACAATAGCCATGATAAAACATATATTCATTTGAGTGTGATGGTACACAACTTTGATGCAGAACTAAGGAGACAGAAGCAGGTGTAAATCTATGATACTGAGCCCAGCCTGGTCTACATAGCAAGATATAGGTCAGCTGGGGCTACAAGAATACCCTGTCTCTAAACAACAAAAGAGAAACAAGCGTGCACTAGGTGTGAGCTTTCTATTTCTTCATGTATAGGTTGAATCCATGCCATGTTCAGGGCACACCTTTCCTCAGTTTCATGGTAATTGTCTTTGGAAATAGCTTCTGAGACACACTTTCAGCATGCTTCATACATTTATAAGCATACTTAATCCATTCTTAGTTGACAGAACTCAATAGCAATCATAGCATCCTATTTACATTTCATTTGAAAGAAACAGGTAAATTGGTAAAAACTGAATTAATGAACAATATGAATGTTATCATAAATCACTGCAGTTACTAACATTGCTTCCATGGTTTTGATCCTTGTATTACAAATATGAACAGGGTTAACGCTGCGGTGGAGGCACATGCAGAATACATAGGAGCTCTGTAATATTCTGTAACTTTGTATAAGAATTTTTTTATGTGTAAAATTTTAAAAACCTGAAATACTTATTAGTAGAAGGAAAGTACAAAAGTTATTTTCTCATGTGTTCTTAGCTAATATAAGATTAAATAAATTCTTTAGCTACAACAGTATTAAAAAAGCAGCTGGATTCTTTTAAAAATATTTTTATGGAATATTTTGGAATTCCATGCAATATATTTTGTTCATTCTCAGACCACATATTCAGACATCATCCTCATCTACAACCTTGACCTTATCCTCCATTCCATGTCCTTCATTACTATGATTTTTCTGAATTGTTGTGTGTTTCATACAGGTAATGTCAATCAGTCTCAATCATCTTTATACTCCCTTCCCCATTGGCAAATCCCCACCCCGGTGCATTAGCCAGAATCCAAAAGTTTTTCTTTTTTAAAAGACCTATTTAGTATAAGTTGTGTTCCCCCAAAGTTTTCAGGTGTATGTTCATCCTCTGGAGCCCGGTCAATCTATCCAGTATCAACCCTTTAAAGAAAATTGGCTCTACCTCTCCCAGAAAATATTTGTTTTCATTACTTTCTCAGATAGGTTTGCACTTTATGCCTACCTTTCTCATCTGTGATGGGATTTTGTCTTGCTTGAGTTTGAACAGGTATTGTACATGCACATATGGATGGTGTTGGTTCATATGTCAAATTGTACTGTTGAGTCTAGAAAACATGGTTTCTTTGTATCATACCATCTATAGGATTGTTCTTCTTCAGTGATTCCTTATCCTTGGTAGGAGTGTCATATGGGAGTCCTATTTAGGGTGAGCACTCACCGGTCTCTTATTCTCTACATGTTTAACAGTTGTGAGTTTCTATATTAATCATCATCCACACACAAAAATAGTTTCTCTGATGAGAGTTGAGAGATGCATTAATTTATTGTTATAAAAGTAATTATGAGACAGATTAATACCATCTTTAGCAAAGTAATTGCGGAATCTCACCTATAGCCTGAGAATTATCTAATCACCACTTCATGTCCAAGATAAAAGTGCCTTAGGTCTAATTAGAATGGTTGTTTATTCCTGACATTCATGCCATTATTGCATCATTGGGCACATCATTCAGGTTAGCCGTTGCTGGAACACCCATGACTCACACCCGGGTAAGGCTGATGATTACTTTCATCTTCTGGTAGTATGCATAGCATCTTCCAGCAATGCAGAAACTAAATAGAGGAGAAGATGCTTTGAGGTCAGTACCAGCTTAATTTACTCTTGTTTGTTCTATAACTCAAGTATGCAGAGAATTGTTGTCAAGTTTTGTTAAGCAAAAAATGAAGAATAGAAAGATAAATTATTGCTGGAAGGTCTTTGCTCCCCTCAGGACACCCACACCAAAAGAAGGGATTGTTACTGACTTTAGGCTTTTTTATTGGTTAGCCTATGATGTCTCACATGAACAATGCTGTCCTTTAGTGGATATATAGGCTAATTCACTAAAATGAGTTTTATTTTTATATAAAAATATCTTTAGATACTTCTACAGTAAAAGGTTTCCAAGTGATTTCTTCTAAAGGTCTTAGCTATTAGCTTTCCCTCTGCTAACTCATTCCTTCCTCGATCCTCCCATCTCCTAGCTGATTTAACCCTTCCTGTTCCATTGTCCCCTTTTCCTTCATTATAACTCTGGATTCTGTTTCCCCATTTGATGAGGTCACATCCTACAGGGACTCTTGAAATTTCCCTAACAGACTATGTGTTTTATAATTTCAAACAAGCCAAATGTTTGATTTGATTTCTATCTATTTGCCTGAAATTTCATAATGTCATCTTTCTTAGCAGCTGAATAACATTCTATTGTGTACTTTTACCAGACTATTCTTATCCATTCCTCAGTTGATGGACATCTTGCCCATTTTCTCTTTAAGGACCTTGTGAATAGATTGCAATGGACATGGACCAGTAGATATCTCTCTTGTAAGAAATACAGTTACTTGAGCATATGCCCCAAAGTGGAAAGGCTATTGAACCAACACCAAAGTGGTAAATCTATTTTTAACTTATTGCAGAAGCCCCATAACGATATCTACAATAGCTGCACCAGTTTGTGCTCCACCCCCAGCAGTGGATGAGTTCCACTTTCTCCACCTTCTCACCAACTTTCTGTTATTGTTTGTTTTTTTGATCATAGCCATTCTGACTGCTCATAAAATGAAATCTCAACATAGTATCGATTTCTTTTTTCCTGGTGGCTACAAATAGAGAAATGGTGGATGGGATCTGACTTATCAGATTCATAGGTGGGCAAGTCTATCCAGTTGATCTGGAGCCCAAAGAGATGGGTTTGTGAGAACAACTTGATGATTGATTTTGTGATCTCTGGTGGGCTGTTTATCTAGTCTGGGTTAAGAATCTTGTTCAGAGATCTAAGGATGGAGGATCAAGAAATGGGAGAGATTTATTTTTAATAATCGCTTCTATATAGTCATTTTCATGGCTGTGCTTAAATTATTTCATTTGATTTAACTTTAATCATATGTCTAGAAATTCATTCATGTTTTAGATTTACACTCTACAGGAATATAGATTGTTAAATATGTTGTTATGCTTTTCTGAATTTCCTCAGGGCCTATTATAATGGTTCCATTTTCATCTCTGCTTTTATTAATTTGCATCTTTCCTTTGTTTTCATTAGTCTGCCTAATGATTTCTCAATCTTGTTAGTCAGTTCAAAAACCCAACTCTTTATTTTCATTGATTCTTTGTATTTTGGTTGTTGTCATTGTTTCTATTTCCTTAATTTCATCCCAAATTTTATGTATTTTTCCCAGTCTCCACTACTTAGGTTTTATTTGTTCACAGTTTCTCAATCTGTCAGGTCATCATTAAGTTATTAATGTGATGTGTCTCTAATAGTTTAATGTAGTGAAAACAGTAGTGCTATAAAATGTCTTCTGATGACGATCTGAATTCACTGTGTCCCATAGGGTTTGGTGTGTTGTGTTTGAATAGTAATGTTGCAGGCTGTCCTCTGATGATGATGTGGCTTCATTGTATCCCATAGGATTTGGTGCCTTGTGTTTTTATTTTCATTCTATTCTAAGGGTTTTTAATATCCTCGATAATTTCTCCCTTTCCTTATTTTCATTCAGTGGTGCTTACTTATTTGTTTTCCATGAGTTTTTGTAGTTTTTTTCATGTTGTGCTGTTGATATTTAGCTTAATTCCTTCACACTGAAGTAGAAGGCAAGGCCTTATTTAAAATTTCCTATCCCCAGTGAGCTTTGCTCTGTGTTCTAGGATGTGTTTGATTTTGGAGAAAGTTCCATGAACTGAATAGAAGAATTTATATTTTTTCATGTTTGGGTGGAATGTTTAATAGTTGTGTATTTGTTCATTTTGATTTATGATGCCTTTGAACTCCATGATTTCTCTAATTGTCTGTAAGACCTATCGATAAGTGAGAGAGGATACTCAAATCACCCACTCTTACAGTTGTGGAGGTAATCTGTGAGTTTAGATCTAATAGGGTTTCTTTTAAGAAATTGATTCTTCTTGTGTTTGGTACATATGTGTATAGAATTTTAATAGCTCCTTGGTGGATATTCTTCATGAGTATTAATTATCCTTCATGAAGGGGAATTGTTTTTAAATTTTTGATGTGTTCATCCTATAGAATATAGCATTCCTGAATGTCATGGAACTTATTATGTAGATCAGGCTGGCCTCAGTCTCACAGAGATCTTTCTCCTTCTGCCACCTGAGTGCTGAGATTAAAGGAGTTTACAACCATGCCAAGCGGAAGCTGGGTTTTCAGTGAGGTATTTGATCTAATTTTTTTATAAAAGACCCTGAAAAGTATTATTTCAAATAAAATATATCATATTTGAAGCCATGATGACTTGCACATATAAAATTGAAATAAGTGCTATCTATGAACAATTATCAGTGTTAACAATGCAATATTGTAATTGCAAACATTATATAGATTTGAATATTTTGAATTTTCTTAATTGCCATAAAATAACTAAAAAAAATATATGGAAAAACTTAAACTAGGTAGTAGAAACAAAACAAAATTTTAAGGATATTTAATTTTTTAAAATTAAGATCATTCAGTGATATTTTGTTCTTCTCAAACATAAACTTACTCCCATGTTCCTTACCATGCATGTATTAACCCATTCAATTGCTGGCCATTCAGACAAGAAAAATCATATGTAGACAATTATAGTACATTGTAAAATCTTAAATAAAATTCATGACAAGTAGAATATATATATATATATATACACAATGTGAAATGAGAACTAAATATAAAAGAAATCATGATGGTAACTAGTTATTGCAAATAAATAACTGTAACTTATCACTCTATCCATGAAAAGATAAACTCTAAATCACAACTAATCAAACTACAAAATAAATTATATAAATATTCACTCAGCAAATATTAATAATGTAAGACTGGTGATATATTATCTTGATTAGAGTAGATTTTAATAGACTCTTACAGATTTTTAAAATAGGGTAATTGCTTATTTCAGTTTCTTCAGTATATCAAAACGTTTGACTTCTAGTATCTTTAAATGTGAGTTGTGAGTATTTGATGTGTATTCTTGGCCTCCAAATGCAATTTTAACCACATTATGATTTAGGTATGTATATGTATTCATTAAGCAAAACAAATAGATAAAATGCTTATTTTATTTTTTTACATAGCAGTAATTTAAAGAATAGAGCATTCCACATTAAGAGAAAGATGTTAAATGTGTGTGATATTTTCATCGTACCACCCATATTGGGATGAAATAGCCTCTTAATTATGTTGGTTAAATAGTAAGCATTTCCTGTATACTATAACTCCATTTATGTTTATAAATGCATACAGAGTAATTAAGGTATCACTTGACATCTTCTGAAGCACATTTTGCTTGTTTTCTTGTACTAGTTGAATAATAGAAGAAAAACAGAAAAGTTAATAAATTATTTTCACAAACAGTGAGGCTGCCATTTGATGAAAAACATCTTGTCTTTAAATGCTGAAGCCAGATTTGCTTAACATGTATGTGTGGATCCCTTCAAATGAGAGGTCTGGGGATTCTTTCTCTTACCCTCCTCCAATTGTTTAGTCACTTTGGACAAATTTAGAATCTGTTTTTATGACCCTCCACGCTCATTATCAGTTACCAGTTCTCATAAGGGATCTAGTCCTGTTAGCCAAAATGATTTGTTTTCCATGTACAGTATTCCTTTCACTTTTCATATCTCTTTTCCACGAAGGAACAAAAAGAGGCATATTATCTGAAAACTCAATGTTTCTCCCTCTCGTTCTCGTTTCTCCCTGAGTGAGGAAAAGTATTGGCACGATTAATGTGAAGACTACACTACAGTTATACAGGCGTATTTACTAAGTTGGAATTGTACACTTGAAAACTTTATTACAGAGCTTTTGGACAGATTATGGTAAAATCTGATAACATCCTTATTCTAAAAACCTAGAATGTATTGTGCGTATCTTTACTGTTCAAAGTCATGACTGAGGTTAACATTGACTTCGGTACTGTAATAAGTTTTAATTGCCTTGTGATTGAATGCAAAGAGAGTCATTATTTCTCTGTTCTCCGTAGTCATTCTCTCAGTATCAAATTTATGAGGGAGAAAGAGAAGTCTGTTTGTTTTCTGTTTTATAACTTCAAATATTTGCAAATTTCCCATTGAGACATCTTTTCCCCTGGGCCATTCTCTTCAATAATCGCAGCACAAGTTAGTGTAACATTATTGCCCTGAGACATTTCTTAAGACATTATTTCTAACTTGACAGTTGATATTATTATAGTAATTAGATGAGTTATGCTTTTCCAGGTCTTAGTTTCAGAATCTTTGTTCAAAATCTAGGATTACTGAAATTTGAACATTTTCTGTATATTACATAGATGGTAAGATTGATGATTTTCATATTGATTCTTAAATGATAAAGAAGTTGGTCAAGCATATCAGTGTTCATTAAAATTGGACAGGGCTGCATGAAAGATAAATCTTTTCCAGAAAGGCTATATGATTAAAATATATTATTGGATGTATTTAAAACTGTTTCATGTGTAAAAATTTGAGTTAAAAAGCACAGGGCCTTTGGCTGGCAGTCAAAGCTTTTGTGGAGAAGTAAACAACATGGACCCATTTTCAACCAATAAACTGTGACAATTTTGACCCATTTACATAGCAACTTGGAAGTATGAAACAGAACCATAAATGCAGTTTATCTCCTATCTATTTGTGGAATTGCTCAATCTTAATGCCAATCAAAAAAGTCATACTTTTCAGGAGATAACTCATCCAATATTGTCATTTATAAATTCACCATCAGGCAGCACATACTGATTGCCATAAATTATTACATGCCAGACTAATTTGCAGCCACAACACAAAGTAAGTTGTTATAAAGTAAGTAAAGTATGAGTGTATTCCCTAAAATCAGGGATCTGGGTTAAAGTTTAAACAGATTTTTTTCCTTCTTCATGAATAAACCAAACATTAATAATTTAACAAGCAAAAGAAGGGAAGGTTAAAAAGAAAGAGTAATGTATAAAAGACTCCAAATGTTAAACAGCGAAATACTGAAATTGTGCAAGTAGTATAGAAAGGAATTCAAGACGTGGTGAAAATAGCTTAGCAAAATGGATCAACCTATGCCCACTGAGACAGGAGATAATGAATGGACCTGCAGAATTACATGATAATGAAATATAGATTTCCAGAGGCTCCCTAATCAAATTCCAATCTATAGCTAAAAACACTGAAAGACATGAATATATGGTCTTTATGATCAAAGAGCTCAAGGAGAGGCCTGAGCACTTCTTATTATTTGAGCTATTCTAAACACTACTGAACAATCTCAAGTCATTATGAATGCTTCATCTATATACATTGCCAAGTAAGTATCACGTGTGAATAATAGAATGGGAACATTAAAAGAATTAGAATAAAAATGTTATAGAATACACATTAAGTTGAGGTGCGAAGGTAATGAAATGTATTAGTACCATTGTAATATACTAATATATGATTGTCTTTGAGAATAAAATCAAAGCTGTCACAGATACAAAGAAATGACTGGTAATTAGACATTGCCTGTATCCTGCAGCATTTAATAATTGTCATCTTTCCTATGGCAAACATAGTTTAGTCAGACAATTGCTTCTTTAATAACCAAGCTCTGTTCACACAGCCCAACATTTTTGCTTTCCTGACATTTTGTCTCTCCCTTTTGATAAGAGAGTTGATAGCACAGAGCTTGCAATTTCTATGGCATATTGAGTTCCTGTTGCTAAGTGATATAGATCTATGGATTTAAGCTATGTCCATGCACGCAACATAATCATTGTCAATTTAATGATGTTTATAGTTTCATGAAAAGTATCTTCAGGACTACTTTGAAAGATTTATATGGTTTATTTTCATTCAGAAACTCCTGTCAGAGAATTGGCACAAATGTTATAAGGGAGCCAGGGGGCTGTTCGACATTTTAAGGACAGCACTATAAATGGAAATTACTAGCTTAAACATGCATTTGCCCTAATGAAATGTAACCTCCATTTACCTCCCATCTCTAATTGTGATATATGATCTTTTTTTCAACTACCAAGTGGGGTTTTTCAACACCTGTTAACAATGTATAAAAAACATATTAAATGAAACTCTTGTGGAAAACACTAGTTTCTCAAACAAATGATGCTGTATTCTGAGCAGCACACTGGAAGAATAAAATCTCTTTTATTATTTCACCTCACTATGAGCCTGGTGGTAGAGAGCACTGCAGAGGAGACTGATGAATGGGAAGACTGAGGAATGGAAGCAAAAAACTGAAATGAATTCTCATTTATGAAATATAGAATAATAATATTTTAGCAGTTTCTAGGAGAACTGTTGTCCCTGTCTAGCAATCAGAGATGAAAAAAGAGATTATTACATTTAAACTTATTAATGAGATGTTTTCAAAATGGGTTACTCTGAGTACACTGCAGCCTTTCATACAGTGAGTTCAGCATGGAATTCTCCTGTGGATTTGCATGGGGGAAGCTGCATCTGTTCTAATTCTTTCTGTGGAAAGCGCCTGATTTGTCCACACATGCTTTTTAAAGAAGGATTTTTAAACACTTGATTTTTTTTTACTATTTTATTTTATCTGTATGAGTGTATCACCTGTATGAATGTAAGTGCACCTGTGTCATGAATTCCAGTGGAGGTCAAAGAGAGCGTCTGATCTCCTGGAAGTGGAGTTACAGAGAATCCTTCCATTCCATGTGGGTACTGGGAACCAACATCTGGCCCTTTGCAAGAGCAGCCAGTGCTCTTAACCATTCAGCCATCTCTCCAGCCCCACTCATGCTTTTCAAATGTTAGACATTGTTAAATTCACTTATCCATTATCTACACTCGTAAAATTTAACATATAAATTTGGGAAATAATGTTTCTCCGGTACTTTGGTTAGCATAATCAGTATTCTTCTTGCAATTTTATTCTTATATGTATAAATAAGGAATTTCTAATTATTTGGAAAGACAATTGAGGTTGAAGCGATTGTTCTTTCCTTTACAGCAATATATTTCAATGTTGTAAATTGTTCCATAACTTTATAAATAAAAATAAGGAGGAAAATATGTTGCTATTTAATAATATTTCACCATTTATTACATGGAAATCAAGTTATTTTTCACTTTCTTAAATTCCATTATTGCTTCTTACTGAAATAGCTCATTTTAATTATGGAATATGCCAATGGACATCATATATACCATTTCTGTTTTCTTGGGAGATGTTCTCCATGTTTCTGTATGTCTGGGTCCTTTTACCTCTTCTGGTTAACCACTTTGTGGTAATTCAAAACAAGGTGAACAACTTCCAGAAACACTGAGTGGAATAAGACTAAGGTTCAAAATCATCATTTTAAGTATTCAGTAAATACCCTGAGAAGTAAAACAGCAGAAGACACTATTCATCAGTGAAATTAGAGCATGGTAAACATCCAGTGCTGGGAAGAGTTTATTCAAGACTCAGAATCATGTTGGAGAAAGATGTTAAATTCTAGCACATGATTCTCATTTCTCAAAAATCATTTCATGGTTATACAAAACAAAACATGGAAATCATCTCAAAATTTCTAAACCTGGATGTCAAACAAGTTAATGGATACAGGTTAGTTAGTGGTAAAGGAATTTTACTGAAAAATGTACAACTTCTAATCAGAAGCAATTTTGCTTCTGCAAAACAGCACCATTCTAGCATATCAACCAAAAACATAATAGTTTATGGGCAGCTGGTTTTCACTCTGAGTGGTTCCACAAACGTGGTTTAAAAATTCTTAGGCATGAGTAAGTTCTATCCTAAATCAAAATGAAATATTCTAACCTCATAGAAAGAGGTCTAACATATTTTCTGTAACGCAGAAAATGTGGGCATACCCACCCTGAGAGGTAATTTATCTTTATGAGAAAGAAAAAATAGGGGCACAAAATATATGAGAAGCCATACAAATGCAAGTGTAGATAACAGGGATTTCCCTCTAAATGAATTTATTCCTGTTGTAACAGACTTGCTAGGAAAGATCTTAGATCAAAAGTGAAACTTCACTTCTGGTGTGGTGACACAGGCCCTTAATCCTAGCACTCAGGAGGCAGAGGCAGGCAGACATCTGAGTTTGAGTCCTGCCTCATCTACATAGAGAGATGTAGACCAGCCAGGGCTAAGTAGCTAGACCCTGTCAAAAAAGTGAAAGTTCAGTTTGAAAAAGTTCTAATTAAAAAATGGTTCAAAATTGCTAAGGAAATTAATCATGTATGTCTATTTTATTCAGAACATTTATTAGGGAGTGTCAGAAACAACTGCAGTATTGGTGTCTAGAAAATCTTCTGCAAAATAATGATTCAGCATCAGGTTCAGAAAGCTGAATTCCCTGTAGAAAGGCTTTTGAATTAATCTTGGAACTAAAACAAGGTATGGTCGTTCTAGTGGTAGATTGAGCTTGGATGGGAGATTCATAACTACTCAACTGCACTTACACACACCCCCACCAAATGTAGAAGACTCAGCTTCTCTGTCTCTGTGTACACAGTGTTTTGCATACCACCACAAGCTGACAGTACACAGCTTAGCAGGAGAGAGGTCTGCAAAGTACCACTCCACTGAGGGAGGATAAGATAGCTTCCAGCAACTTGTGGGATGAGTCTCATCAGCTCTGGATTAGCTAGCAAGTGGCTGGGGCTAAGAAGAATTTGCCAAACTGAAAGAGCCAAACTGGAAGATAAATCTGCATATGGATCTTTGAGACATAGCTGGCACTCACTATACTAGTGAAAATCAAATCCCAAATTTTGCCAGCTGAAGATGTCAGGAGCAGATTGAACATAAGTGGGTAGCAAATGTGTCAAAGATCACTCCACTTAGATAACTGGAATTCCAAAGTCAGCTACACCCTGAAGCTGTTACCTGAATTCATAGGAAACACTGAAATGTTATGCATCTGTAAGCCCATGCCACTCAGTAGACAGGGCTGAGGTAAACACTTCAAATTTCATTCCCTTCTCCTCTTTCAATTTTTCTAGGCCCTCATTTGGATTTTCAAACAAAATCCAGGGAACTGATTTTATATAATCCATACATGCTCTCCTCCATGACAAAGGGCAGTGTTAAAAACAAGATGAGATCAAGAGAGTCACTTGGTAAAAATACAGCAATCAGACCATTATCCACCCTCCTAAAATGTCTCAAGCCTCAAAACTGTAGTTATTGCTATTACTTTGTGTTTGAATTAAATTTTTGGTGGTATTATACTATCAATAGAAATACAGGCTGTGAACTTTCTAGAAATCTCTTAGAAAGTGTATAGAAGATAATCTTATATTACCTTTGCCAAGATCTTGGATGAAACATGAGAGAAAATTCACGCAGTAAGTGTTCCCTATTGAAAAACTTGGCAATACATTTCCTAGACTCAGAGAACTTTGGGATAAGTAGTCTATGTGATTGGATAGATAAATGAATGGATATAAAATTGATGGACATATGAGTAGATAGATTAAATAATACCGAGACAGAACTTGAATATATATGTATATAATGATATGTAATATATATGTATTTAAACTTGTGCATGCAGAGAATGCAAAAGAATGCTTTAACAATGACAAAAAGTGATGAGATACTGAAATGTTCTTTCATGCCATTTTTTCAGAAAATAAAGCATATCATTGCACTTAAGAATAAATAAAAAAGACAATATATATAAACAAAAGACAACATATAACTTTGGAAATGTTTAACATAATTTAAATAGACAATGATTATACCATGTAAAGCATATAGGAAACTCATTGGTTGGGAAAAGAATAATCATATGCTAAAATTAAAAGTACACATTTTTGGCAAGATAATTTGTGATTTCTTCATTAAACAAACAGGATAAAAGAGAATTAATATACCATGAAATAATGAAATTCTAAGGTAAATGAATGGAACTGGAAACAATCATCCTCATAGATATAACAAAGTTCTAGAAAGACAAACATAGTGTATTTTCCTTTATATATGAATTTTAAAGTATCTTGAATATGTACTTTTCACTGGAAATATCCACATACTATAAATCTAATAATGGTCTATGGGTAGGAGAGATCTTTCAAAAATAAGGGAGACAAAATGCCATTACATGAAAGGGGGATGAGGAATAACAACACAGGGAGGTTTCAGTGGGGCAGGGGAGGGTGTCAGGGTAGAGGAATAAATATTTGGAGGGATAAATAACTCTAAAGACCATTTGCAAAAACATATGAACACCTACTACTGTTAAGACTCTCTAGAATATATACATACATAAAATGTTTTAACAGGAGTTACTATATAATGGAGAAAATACCCAATAAGCATGTCAGATTAGTAAATAAAATCCCCACTACCAGGAAAGGTTACACTCTTTAAGTTGGGGGCCAGTAGCACCTCACAGATCTACAAACATTTTAGGCTATTGCCATTACTCCTGGTTATGCTCTAGACTTTGATGATAAGACATATTGCCTAAGAAAACCCACACTTGAGTCAAAGAACATGGAGAAACCAAGTGGATACTGGCCTGAAAACTTCATTTTACTGGCTATCATTTTACAGTGGTGGAAGGTGCTATACATACTACCATAGGGGGATTTATATTACCTAACTGTGAACACTGAGATCTACTATAATGGCTGTCCTGGCAAGATACGCTCCTTAGTACAAAAGTGACACATGCGTTATGAGAGCAACCATTACCTTATTCTTGGATATAAGGTGCACTCTGTGAGATACAACCCATATCTGGCACCATTAGAGGAACTGAGAACCTCTGCCTAGAGAAATCATGATCCCAAATATGAACCTGTTATTATTATACTCAATGGACATAGTACTAAAAGGAATCTTAATTTATAGATATAACAGTAGATGAGTGCATTTCTCAATCTCACAAGAGAAGCTTATTCTTTCAGTAGTTACCAGTGATAACAGAGACCCACAAGTGGGCAATGTGCAGAGAGTAAGTGACTGTGAAGGGCTCATCCCTGAGTGGAATGCCTATATCACATTCTCTCCTCCCAAACTGATACATATTCATGGAAGAATATTGCAGGAAATAAAAGTGATTATAAGAAAACTGTGCTTTCCACATAACCAAGCAGGAGTACATATGAACCCACAATAAGTTGGACAGCATGCACAAGACCTGTTTAAGGTCATGCCAGGTAAAACCCCAACATAGAGAGGCAAGTTTTCATGAAGTCTCACTCCTAACGAAGGAGTTAATGGCATATGATAGCTTCTGGGAGAAGAGTTAGTTTTATTTAGGGGGCGACCTCTCTTAGGACAACCACATTTCAGGGTTGATTCCACATTTAAGAGTATTTGGAAAAGACACACTGAACTTGATGGGGAAAACATAATATGCAGTTGAGTGAATAAGAGGTAGAGGGTGAATGTGGGAGGACTGTGCTAAGAGGGAAAATGCCAAAATACATTGCATAAAATTCTTAATAAATTTTGAAAATTTTAAAAAGGAGACTAAAAGGACTGGCAGGAAAATAAAACTATGTTTGGAACATTAGAGGAGTGAAAGATTTATCAGTTCATAAAAATCAAATCACCACTGAAACCATATTAAGAACTTTTATCAAATATCATATTGATGAAACAATTCACATGTTTATTAGCCATTAACCATTTCTTGATATTGCATTACCTCAGTGAGATGGTAGTAGTCAGGGAGATTATAAGATAATGGACGAAAGATGAGAAAGAACAATAGGAAAACGTTAAGGATTCTTATATTCATAATGCCTTAATTCTAGTCAAAACATTTAGTTAGCTTCATCTAAATAATAAAATCAGTGAGCAATTAAGACAGGTGCTATGAAATTTAAAAAATGAATGTATAACTCATGCACAAAAATAATAGATGTGACCTTCATTTGGCAAGATTGCTAGCAAAGATCTCTCTGTGAAGGAGATGTTTAGATGCCCTTCAAAACGAAATAGCACTCAGCTATACACAAAACCGAAGCATAACATGACAATATATGAAATTATTCTGAAGCAAGAAAGACATTGGTGTACAAAGAAGGCGAAAAATATGTGACCTGTTACTTGGTTACTTGGTAGCTGATTAAAATATTCTAGGTATTATAGCAAGCATTCAAATTACCTTTATTCTATATTTATCATGGGTTGTTTTCATAGAAAATCTAGACGTCTGTGTGGCAATGGGGGTTGACACCTGTAGCTATAGATACTGATGCTGAGAAGGATAAGTGGCTTGGTTAAGGTGGCTTACTTATTATGTAGCTGACTTAAAAGCAGGTCAACTTGACAATAAAGCCAATGAAGAATAGAATCCAAACAGCAATATTTTCATTTTTTCTGTAATATTGTTACATCTGAACAAAAACTGAAATTAGTGGAACACAAGAATAAACTCCAAACTGGTAATGAATTACTTAAAGTAAGGAATGATTGAGTAAAAAAATAACAAATAATTCATTAAGCACCAGATAAATCAGAGAAAACCATAAAGCACTGAGACATATCACACATAAACTGACTGTCATATATGAAAAAAAACATGATTTAAGTATCTTTTGAAACTTCAGAGTAAAATGATTTCTCTAAATCAGTATGTACCAGCCTCTTCTGGGATATTATCATTCTATGCATGCAGCTGCTGGACAGAGAAAAAAAAATCTCTTCTGGATTATATCGACAGAATATGATATACCTAAAAGAAACATATTGAATCTCCCAATATGTCACTTGGTATTCCAGGTCGCAAGGTTGTTTTTCATGTAGTGAGTGTTCAGTGTAAACAAGTTCATCTGTGTTATCCTGGAGGAATTGAACCTATTCATTAGAAAATAATTTGCAACTCAGTGGGTACAACATTTGACACATAGATTTCATCAACAGCCAATGCTACAGCAGAAAGTGGTCATTTCTAAGTCTGGACAGGGTCATATATGGCCTTCATTTGGGACAGCCAGAGATGAAGCAGGTTAGTGGCTCCATCACTGACTAAAGTAGTCAACTCAAGGTACCTCAGGTGTAGGAAGGGAACCAGATAGAGAGAGCTCAGGGAGGAGCAAGGAGTGGGAGGAGCCAGAGGGTCTGGGATGCCCAGGGAAGGGGCTGGCCAAGCTCTGAAATGTGTCTTCTGACTCAGGCCTCTCAGTTGGGCTGGACACATGGGCAGGTTACATGATTGATTGTTGTTGAGTCCAGTGTTCAGTAGGTTAATTGCTGGCAGTCAAAGGTATGCTGAGATCATGACTGCACTAGCCTTACTATTCCCAGAAGACAGTATTTTACAACCCTTCTCCTTATCTTCCAGCTCTTACATTTATTAAACCCACTCTTCTGAATGATTCCCTGAGCTTTAAGGGGATGGTGTAAATGTCCTCTTTAGAAATGAGCATCCATCTGTTTCTTATTATCAGTATCTTGAATCACCACAAATCCATGCCATTCAGAAAGGCAAAGTAAGGATTTTCTGATTAGTTTTAAGAGAAGCATTGTCTATGGGTAAAATATAAGTATTTAGAAGGTAACTTGGCATCTTGACAACATTAACATTAAGTTCACCTTTAATGCAAACAACTCCCTCAGGTATGGAAATTTTATTCTGTCATTGGGTTTACAGGACTATATAAGAATTACATTAGTTGAGAGGATCTTGAATCCACAGAGAAGTATATTAAACCCTTGTGTGTATGTGTGTGCATGAGTGTGAATTTGCAAAGCATTTAACTTTTGAACAACCTGTTCTAATAAAATTATCATATACATTGTTAAAATTGTCTTAATTTGTGTTTTAAAGTATTTGCTATTATAGGGTTCTTTTCCCTAATAACAGCGCCAGGTATGGACTCCATCCTGTGAAGTGGGTCTTAACTCCAATCAGAAGGTGGTTGTTTGTGGACATAATATTCATGACACTATTGTACCAGTTTTCATTATGAATCAGATTAGACATTGTTTCAGATCACAGACTACTCTGCTGGTTAATGTTCTTATTTTTATATTCCAACACCAAGTATAGCATCTCCTAGTACTATGAAAGCTATTGAGCAGATATGATACTTTGAGGTCAGTATCAGTTTCATTTCTTCTTGTTTATTCCGTGACACACATATATAGTCTTTTTGGCAATAGTGTTTTACCTTCATGTATGGTGGGTAACCATGAGCAATGGTAATAGCCACAGTATTGGTTGAAGATCTATGGGAATCCACCAGTCCAGAAGTACAAATCAGGTAGTCCATTTCTGAACCAGACACTTTATTTGGTATTCTGTGTTGTCTGGTAGGACTATTGAACCTGGTAAGACATTTATCTAGTGATCTGACAAAGAGGGATGTCTCTAGGATCTATGACCTCCACAGCCATGTTTACTTATCTGTTTACAGTCCACCCATGAGTTCCCTTCCATTAAGAAGGTTTTGAAATTCAATTGATGACTATTGATTAACTTCTATATAAAAATGCCACTACTGTACCAATAGAGATAATTTGCTGTGCCAGACATTGTTTATATTAGTATTTACAACTGGTTTGGACAGTTGATTTGATTTTCTCCCTTATCAGCTTGCACAATATCCTCTAGAACTATGGGAGCTAAACTTCAGATAGAAGGCTTCAGTGTCAACCCCTGCTCCATTGCTCCAAGTCCTGTGTCTGGAGTATGTCCTGTCTTCATCCATATTACCCCAGTCAGACTGGCTAAGATCAAAAGAGCAAAAGATACCAAATATTGGCAGGGATGTGGAGAAAGGGGAACACTTATTCACTGCTGACGACAATGCAACCTTGTGCAAGTACTATGGAAAGCAGTGTGGAGAAATCTTACAAAATTAAAAACAAATCTACTATACAATCTGGTTGTACCACTCTTTGGCAGATACCCAAAGGACACATGCTACTGAAGATATACATGTATATCCATGTTTGTGCTCTTCCTTTAATAATAACTAAGAAATGGAAACAACCTAAATGTCCGTCAGGTGATGAATGGATAATAAAAACGAGGTACATTTACACAAGGAGTATTATGCAATAGTAATAAGAAAAAAAAAAGAAATTTGCAGGTAAATGGATGAACTAGAGAGTGTTATGCTAAGTGTAGTAACACGATCTCAGCAAAGCAAGTGACAAGTGTCTCCCACACTTGGGCATCATGGCACCAATCTCTTATATGTGGGTATATATCCTGATGTAACAGCAGGAGCCAGGGAAATGGAAAGGAAATACAGAAATAAGTAGAAAGGAAATACAGAAATAAATAAAAAGAAAGAGCAGGAAAGATGGAATCGATTTTACAAGGGAATGTGGGGAAAGTGGGAGTGTTTTTGGAAGCGGAGGAATGGGGACATGCAGGTGGGGCGAAGGGAGTTCAGGAGAGGGGTATTCAGGAAACAGGTGTTATCAGGTGTTGGGCATAATGCAAGGAGGGCCTAGCCAGGCCACCTGCTAGGAGGAATAGAGGTATGGTTCCTGTGGGTGTGGTGTTCTGCTCTGGCTAGTTGTGAGACCAGCACCTGGAAAGAACCTGCCTACCTGGGGACAAACTTACTATTGGCTGTATTTGAGATCCCACCCCAGAAGGTCATTGGCTATCCAGACCTATAAGAGCTTGTGCACCTATTCAGTAAACGAGTTTGCACTGCCACGCGCTTGGCTTGTTCCCCATCCAACTCCCAGAGTCTGGGGCTTGACTCTGCGTCTACTCACCCCTAACCCCTCGGGCTAGGCCCCCAAAGCCCACTCAGGCTGGCCTCCAGTGGTGAGACATGACGGAAATGGACACGATTATAATCAGGGAGGATGGTGGGCATAATGGGAGCACTTGAACTGGGGGAGGGAGAAGGGAGGTTGAATATGAGAGAAGAGAGACTAATGATACTCGGATAGCATGGGAAGCCAGAGCGAAATGTGTTGGCTTGGGAATCCCTGAGAACTATGCGTAGGGAGTCTGAATATTAATTTGACTGTGTACATGAGGACTTCATGGCAAGAAGCACAGTCCAGACAGGAGAGATCTCCCTTAGTGGTTGGTCAGATTAAAACAATAGAACTCCCAAAATAATACAGGCTATTGCTAGAGCTCTTTTTCATCTCCCAGAACTTGAAGGTAGGACCCTTCTGCTGAAGATAAATAATGTAAACAAACAGCTAAAAAGCAAAAATATTATCCATTGTGACCAAATCAGATACATTCCAGAAATATAGGGACAATACAATATTTCTAAATCAATAGATGTAGCCCACCACATAAACAGACTCAAGGCCATAAACAGCATGACCATTTCATTATATGCATAAAAGTCCATTGACAAAAACCTATCATATCTTCTGGATAAAAACCATGGAAATCTAGGATAAAAAAGATATTTCAACAAGATAAAAGACAGTCTACAACATGCCTCCAGCCAAGATCATACTACATGGAGAAAAACTGAAAGCATCTCCATGACAGTCAGGAGCAGTTTTCCCCATTACTCGCTTGGTAACATCTGTGCACTTCTATCTCTCTCTCCTGGGCTCTTTGCTTCCCTTTGCCTCCCTGTTTCCTTTCTATTTTCCTGGATTTTGGTGCTATAAAAAATCAGGACCAAAATAAGGATGGCCACTCACTTCATTTCTGTTTAATATAGTGCTTGGAATTTTAGCCACAACTATATGAAGGAGACAAAGTTAATAAATACTACAAAGGAAGAATTAAAATATCTTATTTGCAAATGATATGATTTTATCCTAAATAAGACCCAAAATATTCCACCTTATATGTCCTAGTACATTCAGCAAATTCACAGTACATACACAAAATTGTGTCCAGTGTAACACAGTTTATATGTTTTTACTAGAAGAAATGTTTATACTAGGAGAATGTAGTTCCATTGTCATATTCCTTTTTTTTTTTGTAAACTCAAATAGATTCATTTAAATTACACTGCAGTTTGAGCTTGTCTATTCTGGAAATATGAAGTATAAAATTGCTCCAAAATTTATTTCATAGATTGCTGTCTAAAAACACATACTAAAAATGTGGTACAAATTTGACTTCAGGCCACAGTATAAAGCATATATGAAGCATAAGCTACCTTGTACTTAAACTTAAGTCATTGTCTCAACACATCTTCATCAAGGTACATAACTTAAAATCTGGAAAAGTCCAAAATGCCAAGCTCTCCTGATTCCAAGCACTTCAGATTTCGCTGTCTACCTGGCACTGATTCTCACATAAGATGGCTTCAGAGGAAATATATACTGTAAGGGATACAAATTATTTCTTGAAAAATCACCCATTTATATTTTCTAATTTGGGAATAAATGCAACTGTTTCCCTTTAAACTTATTCATCTTTAATTCCCTTTCCAGTTCAAAAAACAATGCAGACAGAATATTCTCATGACTGACTTTAATTGAAGTCACTCTTTCTTTTTTGGGCTCTATAATAACATCCACAACGTACAATCCTTTCTTTAAACACATGAGATGCTATCCACAGGGCTAAATGAAATGAAAGACACATGATATTTGTTATGGTTTAAATACTATTTATCTGAACAAAGAAAGTTAAACATATTTAGAGCTGTTGCTTCCTATTTTCAGTTGTATTTTCTCAAAATGTTCACTTAACCTTTTAAGGTCAGCCTAAATATGCTACTTTTATCATAGAAATATTCACTAGGCTATCACAGACTACTTTATTTTGTATGTTTATCTTACAAAATGCAAACTTTCTGTAAAAATAACTCAGTGTGTAAGGATCTTGCTACATAGCCTGATGACCTTTTTTAAGTCTCAGAAACCCTATGTCAAAAGGAGTGAATCAAATTCTGCAAATTTTCTTCTGACCTGACTTGCGCTTGTGGCATGTGTATGGCACAGACATACAGATACACCAACGTACACAAACAATCAAATACATCTTCAAATAAATTTCAAATACAAAGCTTAAAAGACAACTAAATAAATGTAACCTGTCTTCTCTTATTGATACTAAATTGCCTCTGTGATGAAGAAAAAACCTATTTGATTCGCATGCAATATATCACATTAGGATATATAATGACAACCACGGGAGTAAGATTATTTGTCTTTTAAGAACTTTAATAAAATATCAAGTGCACATATGAACACGGACTCCAGGCAAAATTGAGGCACACAATATCTTGATCATTAGACTTGTTAGTGGCAGGTTTTGTTCAGACTGTCCACTGTGAGATCTTTAGTTTGTTTATACTTTGATAATCAATTTCAGTGTCATTTAAAAGCAGAATGCCAGGAATAGCAACAACATAAATGGCTGGTGAAGCCAAAGTTGCTGTGTTTATAGTTTATAAAATAGCCAGAGAATCTATAATAAATTATTTTCTATTAAATTCACATTGTTTGCTTGATTCATTAACTGGAATTATTAAGACATGTACATCTCAGTTATTCTAGATTTTAAAACTGTGAATTATATTCTCATTATTTCTAGCTTCCTATTGTTCACAAGATTTCTTATTGGTAGATGTAATATAATTAATTACTTGAGTATTATTTGTATTATGTATATGAGTATATATATATATATATATGCTTATTATATTTTCCTTAAATGTTTTTATAAAATTACTGTCTTCAAATTTTCAAATAATTGACTTAACAGAATGTGTCAGGACCAGAGAGAAGGCTCAGCAGCGAAGATAACTGGCAGCTCTTGCAGCACTCACATGGTGGCTAACAAGTATCCCTAACTCCAGTCCCAAGAGATCTGACACCTTCTGACATCTGTAGGTATTGTATAACATGGATGCACTTCCATAGATGCATTTTAGAGAATTTAGTACATCATTATAATCCACATTTAAGTTTCTTATTGTGTCATTTTCAATATATTAATTACTGGTGAAAGAGGGAATTTAAACCAAAAAGAGTTGGTGAAAGATGGCAGTTCTCTGGGTTGATGCAACAAAAATCTTTATTGAAAGGGGATATGCCTCACAATTAATCATCAAACTAGAAAGTTTGGATCATTTAGTTCAATTTCATTGTTTAGTTCAATTTTTAGCAAGATAATTTTTACATAAATATATTAATGTGCTCATACTATATTTGCACCAGGAGTTTATACACATGATAAAATATAAATTATACATATTTAACATAACTATAGATTAGTCAATTTCAAATACAAAATGGTTTTGAATATTAAATCACAAAATATTTTATCTATATGCTGTAAAGTACCATTTGTTATTGAAAGAAATTTTGTTTACTGATGAAAATTCATGGAGAAATAAGCAAATGATAATGGCAAATTAACTAATGAAATTAATTACAACTACATTTTGTTAAATGAACTATTTTTTTCATAGAAAAAAAAATGTATGTTCTTTATACTAAAATTGTTAAGTTTTATCCAATTTTATTCCTTCAGAGAAACCTTTCTTTTCAATGTAGCAAATCAGAACAAAACAAATTTCTTTCAAAAAATTGATCAGTTAAGCTAAGCCACTGACATTATCATTTAAACCTGTTCAGGAAACAAAAGTTCCCAGCTGCTAAGGGCCTCCAATGGCAAATTCAAACCACTTTTTTTATTGAAAGTGACTTTCAGGCAAGGCAAACACAAAATGTAATGCAGAAAGTATTTTCACAAGCTAAAGAATATTAAATTGAGCCTGACAAGCAAGATGTTTGGTAAAGCGCTGTATGACTGAGCCAGGGGCAGAGTGCCTGCGCATTACATTGCAGCTTATTCTGCTTCAGTCTTGAAACATCAAAAGCTGAACCATATTGACAGGGGGACCATTGGACACCGAAGTGAGTTGTCACATTAATAGATTTCTCCAAATAGTTGACTCAGAGAATTGACCGTTATTGTTTACTAGTCCTATATGGGTAGAAAAAAATGCATATCTAAAATAATAAAAAAAATGAAGCCAGTAACACAAAAGGTCACAAATGGCCAAAGAATGGAGATTAGGAATCTGTAGAGTGTGGGTCTCTGGACAGGAATTTTATATGAAGTTTCACTCACCCAAGGTTCAGGGGCCATTGAGGAAGAGGGGGCAGAAAGATTTTAAGAGCCAGTGAGGAGATATGTGAGGATATGGAAATGGAATCCTACAAGCTCTGGGGACCCAAGTCATATGAACCCACAACAATGATTTCTGCATGCTCAAGACCCATACAAACCCAAGCAGACAAAAACCCAGCATGGAACTAGAGAAATGGGTAGCAGTCCCCAAACTTTGTTGAAGAAATATTGGCAGCTGATTACTGTTGGGTGAGGAAGAGCTAGTCTTCCTAAAACAAGGATTCTGCATATGCTGCCTAGACCTCAGTGGATGATCCTGCAATGGGGAATATTTGGGGACACTGATTTGATATAATAGACCTCAACACAGATGGATACCAGTTGGGCAGGGGCTATGGGAAGGTGCCTGTGGGTAATGGGATGAAAAGATGATTAAGATTGAGATGTTCTGAATGAAATACACATCACATCGATTCAATAAAAATTGATTGAAACTGATTAAATGCTATTCTTGTGTACTGTTTTCATTGTTTTGTTTTGTATAATCTGTTTGAAAGGATGTTGCTATGAAAAATGTTTGACACAAAATAGTGTTTTGACACAAAATATATGTTTCTCAGTGAAACATAATTCTCTTAACTTTGTTTATTTTTATTTTATGTGTATGAATGTTTGATCTGCATGTTGGCAAATATATCTGCTGCGGAATGCCCATTGAGGCCAGATGAGGTTGTCAGAATTCCTGGAACTGCAATTACAGATTGTTGTGAGCCATCATGTGGGTGCAGGAAACAGAACCTAGGTCCTCTACAAGAGCAACTATTGCTGTTTAGTGAGGACCTGCCTCTTTAGTCTCCTCCCCAAGAATAACTCTTTTGTTATTGACATGATTAATGTATCTCTTTATATTTACAATATAAATCTTTATGGTACCTCCTTAATACTGGTGCAGTTTGATATTGCTTCTGTTAGGGGGCAACCAGGACAACAGAAATCAGCTTAGATCATTCAAAAAGAAATTATTAATTACTCCTACAAAAGGTGTTTGAAAGGAGGAAGAATTATCTATGATATCAGTGGTTTCAAGAAACTTGTCTCATCCTAGAAAAGAGGGAGATAATGACCCCAGAATGTGGAGATTTCCAATGTTAAAATCACCATAGGATGAAAATCTGTAGTTTCTTTCTGCTGCAGCCTTCAGTATGTCTTAATAGCTTATTGCTATTGTTTTTTTTCTAGAAGCCACCATCTGCTATGGCTGCTGGAGTGCCACAGGCATGGAGAACAGATAGAATTGCTTTGACTTGGCCACTTATTCAACCTCTGATATTAAGGGTAGTAGTTATAAAATACTTAAAGGTCAAGGGACTGGACAGATGGCTCAGCAGTTAAGAGCAATGATGCTTTTTCAGAGGACCTGGTTTCAAATCCCAGCACCCACATGGTGGCTTAACAACCTTGTGTAACAGATCCAGGGCATCCAATGCCACCTTCTGATTTATGCAAGCATTTCATGACATGGGTGCACTTACATACATGCAGACATAACACTCATACACATAAAATAAAAATAATAAAATAGTTTTTAAAAGTACTGAAAGGTCACATACCACATGATTCCATGGATATGACATACTTGATAGAATAAAAAGACTATAGAAAGTATATTAGGAACTGGACAGATGACTGAGGGATTAAGTCCACTGGCTGCTCTTGCAGACGACCTGTGTTTGGTTCCAAGAACCAATATGGCAGCAAACAAACATTTGTATTTTCAGTTTCAAGAGATTCAGCATCATCTTTTGGCTTCTACAGGCACTGCAGGACATGGGTGCTCTTACATACATGAAAAAAAAAAACATGTAATTTTCCTTGGGCAGTCTTGATCATATACTGAAAGATCCATAACATTTGTGAAGTTAATGGCTAGAACAAATACATGGATTCTACTAATGTTCAATCTTTATGATTTTTCTGATAAACACCATGCAATTAGATCTGCATATTGTAACATTTAGCTGGTTACTTAGTGGGTTTTATGGAAAACAAGCGTCTAATCATGTACTTCAGTCCATGCTTCATAAGAAAGAAATGTTCATATTTCATTTTTTAAAAAGACTAGAAGTATATTTAATTATGTTAAATTCCATATCTTTCAAAGTTGTCTTTCATTATATTTCAAAGATAATTCCTAATGTAACAAATTCTCAGAAGAAAAGACTTCTTTTTTATTAATATCTTTATACATTCTTTATACTTTTCTTTATTGGTATCTTTATTTTCTGTAACAGATTTTAACTACATGATGCACATCAGATTTCATAAAAGAGAAATACAAATATGATTGGAAATGGATGTCCCAAGAGCATGGCATCACTTTTCATAAATCATGGTTGCATTTAGTGAAACCTGATTTCATCAGAAACTATCCATTTGCTGGTATGTATTGAAAACTGATGATACATTTTATGAAAAGATTTCTGTACATAAGAAGCATTTTTTTCTTTAAGTTACATAATAGATATTAATAATTAATCCACCTTTTATATAAACTACAGAGTATAAAATTTAGCAATTCAACTTATATCTACTCATATCAGAAAAATTAAAGCTTACATTTACATTAAAAGTTTCAAAAGTGAATTCAGAATAGCCTAAGACATTACTGTTGAAATTGTGAGTCCAAATAAAGTTGGGCAAATAAACAGGTAGACTTAGCTAAATCTCTTTACAAATTTTCTCTTGTGAAGTTGTTAGTAAGGTGCTTCTTTGATTGGTCTAGACTTGAACTCTAACCACTGTCCACAGGTTTGGGGTTCTCCTTACATAGCCTAATTTTAGCAAGAAGCCTGTTGGGCCAATATCATAAGAGAAAAAGTCTCTTCCTTTGGTAATTGACCACTGTTAATATCTGACTAAATTTCTTATCTCCCATTCTTGATATCTGATCATCCTGGCCTACCTTTAGCAGAGTCCTGTCAAACTGCATTAGGGAGATTCCCTTTATTCTGGTGTTTTCTTTTAGTGAACCCCACCACCTTGCATTGACCCATCCTATTCCATGGTAATAAACATGATCTTGTCATTATGGTATTTGGTTTCAAGCTCCCCGTGTCTCTCAACTAATATAACTTTGTGGCAGTCCACATGCTTATCATGAAAGACCTTCTTTCAGTGAGGTTTGGGGACCATCTTGAATGAATGCCATGAACATTGTTTCTTCAGTTTCACACAATAGAATAGTTCATGAATGAAAGAAGAAACCATGAATACATAGCACCATGCATAAACCTGACTGTACTGTGCTGTTAAAAAGAACAACCTGAAAATGTTTTCTATCACATTATGGAAAAGAACAGAACATAGCATAAGAGAACTAGCAAACAGTTTTGTGTATTAAGACAGGTAGAGAAGATGAACATTAATTTAAACATTGGATTACTTAATTTCTTGTATGTTTTTTTATCAAAGTGAAAGCATACATATAAACTTGCATTACTGAAGAATAAATTGAATTCCATATATATATATATATATATATATATATATATAAAATCCAAAATATTTAAATAACATTTAAAAAGTTCTCTATTAAACTTTCCCCCAATAGCCATGTTTGTGGACAGAAACCCACTTAGTATTGTAGTCACCACTTTCCAGCATCCTCCGGACCCATCAAAGACTATTGAACAGAAAAGAAAAACCACTTAATTCTTTGCACGCCAATATGCATATATACACTTGGAAAAGGCTCTTCTCATTTTTATTTCCTCATACAAAGCTTTAGATTTGTTTTAATATGAGGTACTTCAAATTGTTATAATCATATATCATTCCATATTTCATTATAATTATTTTGTAATGAATATTACAAGAAGCCTTGCTTTTCTTGGTCACCTATGATATTTGTTTTTTAATCACTAATCATATAATAGTAATATGCTTATTTTTTGTCACTATAAAACTGATTTCATGTTTCTCCAGGTGTTTTCTGGTATGACTCACCTGTCAGCACAATTATGAAGCAAATGAGCTCATTTTCCAAAGCTTCCAACTCACACTTGCTTTATTCCTTCTTCTCTTACTGGGAACTGTTTCTTCGTTTCTTTTTTTACCCTCAAAAATTACTTATCTTGTAATAAATAATCAGGCAGTGTAAATTAAGAAATATTGACTGTATATCTATTGTTTACAGGAAACTATAAAAGAGCGACTAACAACCTAAGTCTTGGCCTATGATATTTTTATTTTATTGTAAGTGAAATTCAAATTTCCAATGCCGGGTCAAAACCCCAAGAAGGTGTATAATTAGTCACTTTTTATTCTGGTAATCTCATTTTATCTATATTTGAAGATAAAAGGAATTTACTGAAAATCTTTGTGAGTAGGAACATGTTTTAGTTCCAAGAAGAGCAGAAGCAGATCCTAAAAATTCTCTTTTGATAAACCTTTGTCTTGTTCACAAAAGGAATAAGTACAATTAAAGTTTTAACTACTATAACCAGTTTCATTAAATCTTTATAGAACTAATCTTATTTTGTTATTGCCAAGTTGTGGGTGTGTATGTATATCTACGTGAGTGCAGGCATGAGTGTGTGTGTGTGTGTGTGTGTGTGTTTCTCACATGCATGTGTGTGGAAACCAGAGACTAACCTTATGGAGTCTGTCACTTCTTTCCACATTTATGTGGGTTCTAAAATCGAACTGAGGTTGTCAGGCCTATGTGACAAGTACCCTTCCCACTCAGCCATCTCACTGTCCCTGTTGATTGTCATTTTTTTTTTTTTAAGAAAAATAAGAACTTAGTCCTTAGAAATGGTTGTTGATGTAAAATTAAGTGGAAGCATAACTGAGGAAATATCTAATTTCTGTCAATCAGCTGACTGGGGTTCTTTTGCTCCTCCTGAATAGAAATAGACAATAGAAAAGGAGAAAGTCCTTTGCATTGTAGTTACGGGCACTTGAGAATCCAAAGTCTGTGCCCTAGAATGACAGATCCGGAGGCTCTCAGCAAAGGGTCACATAAGTGCTTAATGAGTCAGGCTTTAGAAGCCAAAGATTTGTGGATCCCACTAATCAGGCTGAAGATTGTTTCCCTGGGCTCTAATCACCAGTGATTCTAACGTTGCAGCTGTTGTTGTCTTCAGCTTCCAGCGACAGTAAACAGCTGTAGCAGTCGGTCTCTGGGCAGGCCTCAGGTTCTGGAACTTTAGTACAAAGAGAGCCTTTAATTAGAGTGTGGCACGAACCTAAGCCCTAAAGTCCTGGTAGTTCCGTAGAGCTCTTCAGTGATCACACTCTCAGTCTCCTGTCTCTGGATGGTCATAGCCCTGTGTTCTGCGGTCTGTAGCTCTGCCCATTCTCAGCTTCACTATAGTTTGTTATGACGTGTTGGCTCTGTTACTTCTCTTTCCTGGTGCTTTTACCCCGGGAGTCTTTCAAAGTCCTCAGCTACAGCCACAATATGCCTACAGGTGTCATTTTCATTGCCACGACTGCCACCACGAGGCCAGGAGCTGCCTCACTACACTTCTTTCTTTCTTGAATCACTGTGCATTTCATACAGGGTATTTGGCTTCATCGCTTCTTTAGCATCTCCTCTTCGTGTCTCCATCTCAGTCTTCTCTCATGATGCTTAAAACCCAGATCAGGGAAGAGACCATTTGAGATGGTCTTTTTAATGAACTTAATGTTTCACCACCAAGACCAGCACAGACAGATGTTTGTTAGCTGAACTGAAATCTCCATGGTAGGTGTAGTTTGATTGCATATCCAAAAAGGAGACGTGATAAGGATACAACGTGCAGATGGGATGATTGTAAATTGCAGTAGCAGATCTCAAATAAAGACAACATTTCCTGAAGAGAAGGGTTGTAATCTGCCCTAATGAATCCTTCTGCTGAATCACCAGAGGAAGGACTTCTCTGATACAGGTGAATATAGAAGCAGATTTCTCTTGCTCAAATTGCTGCTTTCATAGACCCTTACAGACTGTTCAGAGTAGTGCTAACTGGAACACATCATTAATCATGGTAGTAATGGTCTCCTGGAGCTGCTAAAATGTCCTCAAAGCAACTGGAAAGTGTTCAAAGCTGCTGGGCTGCTGTAAGGATAGTCCATCTGGTACCTATAAACGGGTGGATTGGCTGACAGTCCTAAGAGGAGGAATTATCAAAGGGCCCACTCCTGATACTTTTAATCATTCAAATGAAGCTTTAAAATGGTGTTTATTAAAGGTTTCATGAAAGCTCAATGGGAAACTATCCATTCTAATAGCATTTAAGAGTACTTAATAGTATTTAAGAGTGCTTAACAGTGATTATCTCCTGCCCCAGTACCCCAGGAATGACTGGGATATTCTGAACTGTCTGATGCCCAAGTCAGTTGCAGCATTCCAATTTACTTCTTCATGGATACATTTATGATAAAAATATTTATTTGTGGCACTGGAGGGCTGGTTCAGCTGTTAAGAGCACTCGCTGCTCTTGAAGAAGTCCTGGGTTCATCCAAGCACCCACATGGTGGCTAACAACCATCTATAACTCCAGTTCCAGGGGTTTTGACACCCTCTTCTGTCTTCCAAAGGCACTTACATATGCATGTAGGTATATGACTCATACATATAAAATAAAAGTAAATAAATTAAAAAATCCTTAAAAAGTATTTGAAAGCTCAGTCATTGTAAATGACCCTTTGTCATGGAGAACAGATATGAATAATCTTTAATTTCTATATTTTTGTATATTGTCTTTCCATGGGGTAATATTTTGGGAGAGGTCCATCTCTAAGCAAAGAAATTCTCTAATTTTGAACAAGCATTGGTCCCCTTGACTCCTCATTTATGACATTGTTGTGAAACCAAGCTTTTCTCAGATACATTCAAATTTTGATTCTGAGAAAAATATTAAAACTGTAAATAAGCATTAGTTCAGTTTTTCTTGGAAATATATAAGAATCATGTAAGTTGGAATATTGATTGGATCTGATTTGTAGTTTACCTGAGAATCATCTACCTACTTCTTTTGTAATTGAAAATATCTTTTTTTACAGTTTGTAATGGATATGCAATGCTGGGTGATGGGCTTGCTGAAACCTTTAATTAGATCATTCACTTGGATTTAGTGAGGAGAAAGAGAAATCTACAGAAGTGTCTCAAAAATCATTTCTGCCTATGGGCCAAAACATCACACATGAGATCCAGTCAATACAAGATATATCTTAAACTACCCTTCTGTCACAGTGGTGTTTCATATAGAATTGTAAGTAAGCATTTAGATAAAGCCCAAAATGAAAACATTTACAAAAAGTTTAATTTTCAGTCTTGTAATATTTTCTCGTCTCTGGAGTAAAGTAGAAAAAATTCAGTTTTCATTGTATTCTCATCACATGTCCAAAGCATATGGATTCATTTTCTTGTGAGGACCATAATTTTAATATATAAATGCACAGATAGTGAATTAAAGTTGAGAAACAGTTCAGGCTCATATAATGAACTCATTCCTCTAGTTTTAGAATTCACATAGCTTTTGTAATAAATGTCTTATATTAAATTGGATAAGAAAAGCCTTTGAAGATTTTTGTCTCTATCTGTATAGGATAATTTTATTTTTCTGTCCTTTCTCTTAATGTCATATGCTGAAAAATATTTATTGAGGGTCAGTGAGTTAATTCAGAAGGTAAAAGCACCTGCATTCCAGAATGATTACCTGTTTGACCTCTGAAATTCACAAAATGATAGAACTGACACATGAATGCTCTCCTTGGACCCCACAGCCCCCACCCCTCAAACATGCACACAGACACATCAGAGTCGTTGACCTCCACACACACAAGTAAATAAATTGAATTAAAATACCTGTTGAAATGAATTTAAAATAGAGGATCATGACTGTGCTTAATAATGCATGTTCTATATTTTAAACCATGTATGTATATGAAACTTGATTGCATAAAATGGAAAGTTAACTTGATTTTCAAAACAAAGGAAATGAAACACAAGAAAGAAAGTTGTATTTGGTTTATATATTTGCATGTTTGAAGAAAATTAAACTTAACCATAAGAATATGTTAAGTTAGCCAGACAAAATGAGTTTGGAAAGGATGCCCTCACAGAAAATGAAAGATTGGGTCAAATAATCAAAAGCATCCCTCATAGATGGTTCCTTCTGTCTTACATTCATTCAGATGAAGCAATGGTTTACCACATGAAGAAAATGACTGGTTACAGATTTCTCCCCTTTCCAAACCGATTGCTGATACAAAAGTACATAATTAAGTGTTTGTAAAACTCCTTCTTGGAAAGCCAAGACTCTCCTAAAACTAAATGGAATTTTGAAATTCAAGCCCAACAAATAAAGAATTCCGATCCATACAACATTAACTGTCTTCTTTCAATATTTTTCTATTACTTCCAGAAGCCTATAAAAACTACACAATTCCTTAAAAAAGGTATGGTTTCTTGGGGCACAATTTTATCTATATTTTTTAAACAGCCGTTAAGCTATGGTTATCATAAATAAAACTCACAAGAATACAGTTATTACTAAACATCTATCAAAGGACAAAGGAATTTAAAAAAGTTCTTACATTTTCAATAACGTATAATTTGAGTTAAATGTCTAGATTTGGAAGTACCACTAAAGCCAGATAGTGCATTAATAAGAAACAAAGGCCCCTTTTTACATTTTCCTACATTATTTGTTTCATTTAATTTGGGAGACTTTTATACATGATATTTTGATCATAATTAGTATCTCTTCTTTATCCACAATCCTCCAATTACCACCCACTCAATTCATTTTATACATATATATATATATATATATATATATATATGTTCCATAGGACTTTTGAATGCTTTCACTATTGCTGTGAGTGATTTCATATGACTTGGAAAACTCTGTTTCCTTATTGTCATTCAACTCCTCTGGCTCTTTCAATCGTTTCAACACCTGTTTCATAATGATCCACGAGCCTTGAGAGGCAGAAGTTTGACATAGGTGTCCTATTCAGGGATAAGTGCTCTGCACCCTCCTTTTCCTTGTACTTTGGCCACTTAACTAAACTGGATGAGGTTAATGACTAATTTTCTCTTCAGTTAGCATCTTAGCACCTTTCAGCTCTGTAAAACCTAAGCAATAGATACCAGAATCAGCTAAATTTTGTTGTATGTTCTACAATGATGTATGTAGTATCTTCAGTAATATGGTCTTGCCATGCAGTTCTGTTGGGTAACCAAAGACAGGGCCAATGATTATCATTTTTGGAGTGTCCATGGGATCTTTGCTCAACAGATTTAAGAGAGGGAGTCCATTATACAATTAGGTGATTACTTTGTTTGTCTGTGGTGTCTAACAGAATTATCTCCTTTCAATCCCTTTTTATTTAGTATATGAATTGCTACAAAAGGCTTGAATAGTTGTAGGTTTTTATGTGGACTTTTCTAAATGCCTTTGGTATTGAAATCCCTTCACATTCCCCAGAACATTTGATACTTTGTCCATTCTTCTTCTTTCGCCCTTTATAACATTGCATTCTACCACCAATCGCAGGTACCCTAGAGTCCCACTGTGGCCATATATTAGTATGATGACTTCTCTGGACTTTAAAATTGAAATACGCATATCTAAGATTTCAAAGCCAGCGTCCAGTTGTGGGAGATAACGTTGCAGTCTCTGTACTTTGGGCTTTTGTGGCTGTTGTGTTGCTGATGAAAGTTAAAAGCTGCATTAATATTCTCTCTAACCTGTGTTCCACTGTGTTTCAGGATCCTTAGGTGTAAGAGACTCCAGCGTAGATAAGTAATTTAGGGTTTGCCACCTCAAAAACAGTTACTCTCTGTGTCCAGATGTTGGACACTCTACTGTTCTCCACATGTTGCAAAAGAAACTTCTTTTATGAGTGGTGACTGGTATAATTGTCTCTAAGTATAAGGATCTGTATTTACCATATACTAAGAAATTGCATTTGTCTAGAGATGTGGCAGACATAAGGGTTTTCTCTAGCCTCTATGACTTCTCCAGTAATGTGTATTTGGCCATGTTTACAGAGCTATACATGAGGTCCCCCTCACACAGGATATTTTAATTATAATTAGATAACTATTGATTACCCTCATGGAAAAGTGTCACCAATGTACCAATATAATTCGTTGGGCTGATTATTGTTGCTTTAATGAAGCTAATTTTGGTCCACTGATTTTTCTCCCTTAGCAACTTGCGTAGCATCCTCTAGAACTATGAAAAACTAGTCTTCTGGGAGAAGACTCCAATGTTAGTTCCAGCTCTGTTTCTCCACGTCCTGTGTCTGAAGAAGGTCCTTTATTCAGCAATAGGAACATGCCTCCAAGTTCTAGGATAGAATCAAGGGCTGTGTCATTTTGGGTGTCTCTTTAATGACTGTGACCAATGACTTGAAAGAGGGTTTCTCCTGTCTGGCACTGTATTTCTTGTTATCCCTTCAGCTATACAAGTTGACTAATGTAGTAATACTGTATGTGTATTTTTCAGTAGGCTTTTGAACCTTTCCTTCTGGTTATGAACACGATCTAAGTATTATTTATCTCTCATCTCTTTCTCTCTTTCTAACCCTCTCTCCTCACTCTCCAGTTAAAGCCCCCACCTTTTCACTTTTCCATGTGGGAAGTTAACCAGAAGGGAAAGAGGAAGGCTTATATTGCCTTGTATCCCCCGTTTCTTGAACTGCTTCTTTCTCTTTACCCCCATGATATTGGTATAAGCCTTCCTCTTTCCCTTCTGGTTAACTGCCCACATTTTATCCATTTCTGACTTGGTAAAATCTGTCTACTACTATTCATCACTCTCAGGCTCTCTCTATTTATCTCCATGATTCCTTACCATTTTCCTGGCCCTGTAGTTACATCATTATATATGCTCATATATAAGGGTTTGGTGCTAAGATTCACAAATGAGGGAGAATATAAGTTGTTTGTTTTCTTCCGAGTCTGTGTTACTTCACTTAGTATAACAGTTTCTATTTCCATTCATTTACCTACAAATTTCATAATTTCATTTTTCCTTACAGTTGAGTAGAACTCCAGTGTGTAGAAGAACCACATCTTTCTTACCCATTTGTTAATTGAGGAACATTTAGATTGTTTCAATTTCTTAGTTATTTAAAAAAGAACAGCAATAAACATGATTGGGCAAGTATCCATGCTGTAGGATGAGTCCTTTAGGTAGATGCTAAGGAGTGATATAACCGGATCATATGGTAGGCTCATTTTTAGTTTTGAAAGAGTTCTCCACATTTCTTTCTGTAGCAGTTGCACTCGTTTGCAAACTCATCAGCAGTGAATGAGAATTAATCAAATTAACCAAAAGAAAGAGAGAAATTAAAAAACTCACAGATGAAACAGGAAACATTACTACATATTCTAAAGAAATTTAGGAATTTGAAAATATATGCTTTATATATATTTATATTCAACTAAACTAAAAATTCTAAAATAATTATTCTTGTCCATTTATCCAGCTCTATGCTGTATTATGTCTGACTGGGTTTTTGTGAGTCTTGGGCATGTTGTCAGAATTGCTGTAAGTTTATGAGATAGTTTCCAGATGCCTGGAAGACATTGTTTCCTTGTGACCAATTTCAAGATATGTACAGCCTTCTAAAATTAAATCGGTGGATAACATGCAATGTGATAGATATACGGAGTAACAAAATTCTTGAAACTAAAAAAATGCTCAGAACCAGACAGATGCCTTACAAAGTTCTACAAAACCTTCACAGAAGAACTAATACCAATAGTCCCCAAATTATTACATAAAATTAAAAAAAAAACAAAAGTGTACTTTCATATTCTTTGTCAGCATTATTCTAATACCAAATTCAGATGAGGATCCAGAAGAAAAGAATATTATAGACCAATCTCTCTGATGAACATATACCCCCAAATTCTCAATGATTACTTCAAAAATGAATACAAGAACACATGAAAATGATAATCCACAAATATGAAGTTCCTTTTTCCTAGAGTTGCAGAGAAATTTCAACATAGGTAAATCAATAAATCTAATCAACCACATAAACAGAGGCTAACATAGAAACTTCACGATCATCTCATTAGATTCAAGAACATCCTTTAACAAAATCAAAAATTTATTCATGATAGAGGTCAGAGAATTCTAGGAATACAGGTGACAGATCTCCACATACTAAAGAGAATAGGCAGCAAGTACATAGCCAACATATTAAATGGATAAAATCTGATAGTATTCCCATTATAATAAAGAAGAGGATACGGATGTCCACTCTTTCCATTCCTGTTCAGTACAGTACCTCAAGTCTTAGCTACAGCAACAAGAAAGATGTAGATGGTAAAGGAGTTACAAATTGGAAAAGAATGGTACTTCTGTGAAAATGATTCACAGAGAAAATGATTCAAAGAGAGCAGGAAATAACCTAATAATCTAATTTGATACTAAAACTCAAAAGTGTACTGTGAGAGAATTAACACTTTTATTAAATCCACAACACTTATCTGAGAAGACTAACATCTTTGCATAATTCCACTCACATATTTTGGAAGAAAGGAGCTCTTCACTTGCTTTCTTTGATTCCAGACTTTTACTTTTTACATAAATTATTATTTGTATTTTGTGTGTATATGTGTATTGCCTGAATGTAGGTAGGTCATAAGAGGCCATCATATCATTGAGAAATGGAGTTACAGACAGATGTTAGATGTCATGTAGGCACTGGGAACTGAACCTGAGTTCTCTGCAGGAGCTGCCGGTGCTCTTAGCCACTGAGCCATCTCTCCAGCCCCATGTTCACTATTTTTATCTGATATTTATGTCCCAAACATGAATAAAATGGTTTATAAACATAAGTTGTTTGAACTAAATCACTCATAGTGATAAACATATTAAGTAGGCAATATAAATTATTTTTATTGGAGGTATATATGGGGTTTGAAGGACTAAAAACACCAAGTTATTGAGAATGTGTTATCTGTCTGGATGTGATGCTGCCTGCCTCTCGTGCCATTACTGAAAAGATCAGCAGTAGAATTTCAAGTTTGAGTTCATCATAGCATCTTCATAATGGCCTGTCTCAAAAACCAAAGAAAAGAAACACAAACGTATTATACCTTCACCTAGAAGGACAACACTGTTTCATACACAAGTACAGTCGTCATCTGCCAAACAAAACTCTTAGAAAGCATGCTTAATAGAAAATTTAACATCCCTGACTTGAACAGTATACACTTATTTACTTGTGTTGAATTGTCCCACTGCACTGAACAATTTTACAATACAAAAAAGGAAAAAAAAACCTAATAAAACTGAAATATATAAAAACATAAGGAAAATAGTGAGTCCATTCATATTGTTATCAAAATAAAAATACATTTTCTGCTGTGATGGATGAATCTAATCATAACCCTCCTGCTGAGAACAGCTTTCTTTCCCCATCAACTCCCTGCACAGAGAAAGCTACAAATGATACTGGTTTTACAGTTGCTCTCCTCCATTACCTGCTGAACTTACATATGGAGTTCTGCTTTGAGTTCCAAACACATGTGTCAATGTTTTAAGCAGAAAAACACTGCAATAACTTTTTATAGTTCAATTTTTTTTCTATATATATATATAGTGTTTACCTTTTTGTGAGAAAATATACATGATAAACTATAACTTACTTCCAAAATAACTAGTCATAAATGTTTGATTTTCTTACTAATTTAAAGAAATTAAATAAGAATTTCTACAGGACCAATAATAATCTCACTAGATTCCTACAAGCCATGAGTTAAAAGAACAGTTTGAAGAACATGTAATAAGAAAGCTAAAATGGGGCAGATACAAATACCATCTGAACTTAATTTTATCAGTGGTCATTTAAAATGTATGGGTTCACAGAGTAATATGCCTAAGAAATATTTAATGAGCAAAGTTTGTTCTCTGTTAAGAGGTGTCTTGGTTCAAATTCTTTCTCTCAGTTGGAAACAATTAGATTAGATTTTATCTTTTATTTTTACTTTAATTATAAAATACCTAATTTCTTTCTAGAGAAATTGCCACAATTTCCTTTCCAAAATGAATGTTTTGTTAATTAAAAATGAGAAGTTAGTATGATACTAAGTGAGGTGACTCAAGGTCAGAAAGAAAAAAGGCATATGATTCACTATATGAATATACCAGCCTACAATATATACATACATGTAAACAGGTAGAAGCATAGGTAAGTGTCTGAAAATTCAGAAAGGAGAACATGAGAGGGCAGTACTATGTGATGAGGAAGAATGTATGATGAGCAAAACATACATCTGACATAAAAGAGGAAAATAATATGAGGCGGCCTGCAAGAGGGAGGAGGGTGCAGGGAGGTGAAAGAGATGCAGGAGAATGACAGTAAACACTGTTCAAACACTTCAGAATGGTGTCTAACATATATGCAAGCCTCAGCATATAAAGTTTCTTTAAAAGAAAAACAGAAAAATAAGAAATATATAATCTTTGCTATGCAGCTGCTGAATTTGCCTGACCACAGAGGAGTAATAATTTCTATGAGACAATGAAGGCCACTCTCCTTTCAAAGTGAGATTCCAAGGAGAAAAACTATTTCCATGTTTTCAGAGCTTTGTTCAGAACTCCTTTTTTAATTAGGTCATTTGGTTCTTTTTTTTCTATTTCTTTTTTTTCTTTACTTTGTGACTTGCTTCTGTGTTTTTTGAATTCTTTGTATATTCTCAATATTAATCCTCTGTTAAATGAATAGCTCATGAAAAATTTCTCCCACTCTATATTATTCGTCTTCACACAATTGATTGTTTTATTTGCTCTACAGAAACTTTTAAGTTAATGAATTCCCATTTATTGACTGTTGACCTTAATTCCTGAGCTACTGATGTCTCATAAGTTCTTTTGGCCACATATATTTTTACTGTCTATTCTAACAGTTTCAGCATTTCAGACTTCATATTGAGGTCTTCAGTTCATTTGGAGTTGACTTTGGTGCAGAGTGGTAGGTATGGGTCTAGTTTCACTCATTTATAGGTAAAGATCTAATTTTGCCAGTCCCATTTATTGAGAATGTTATCTTGTGAATGTGTTCTTCGCACTTTGTCAATAAACAGGTGGTCACACTAGTGTGCAATCATCCCGGATTCTCCTAAAATGTCCCCTTGATCTATAATACTGTTTTTGTGTCAATTTCATGCTTTATTTATAACTATAGCTCTGTAATATAGGTTGAGCTAAAGTTCAGTATCCCTGCCACTATTTACTAATTCATAGATTGTCACATGTTGTGATGGGATAAAATCCTCTGAAGGAGAAATTCCTACCAAGATAACTTTTATTACAGGTCGTTACTTCTAGGTCTTGCAAAAGTTTGACATTTTGTGTGATATATATTCATAATGAAATATGTACAAAATGTCAAAGCTGGAAGACAGAGAAATCAGAGCAGAAATGAAGTGTGGTATTTGTTTACCAATAGGAGCACTTTAGAATCTATATTCCTGTAACTTTTGAAATATTTAAGCAGAAGTGATGCAAATAAATATCCTTTGATAAGAAATGTTTCAATTAAAAGAAAATGTTGAAAACATTCATTAGGTTTCTTTACCCATTTAGTTGAAGTTGTGAAAAATTTTATGTGTTAGAGACATGATTACATTTTTATGTAAATATATAACATATAGTGTTTTTAGAATGTACAAAATAGACATTTGCTTTAGTTTATATCAATGCAAGTTGAATGAAATATGTTTTAGCATTATTTATTTTGCTTTGTTAACAAGTTAGCAGTTATGTATTTATTTTTCTAACCATGTGCTTTTTTTCTTCAAAGAGCAACTATTTTATCATTACTTTAAATTTAAAATATTAACACTTATGTTTTATTTACATGTTCATTATTTTTAAAGGGATATTCAAGTTCCTTAATGTATAGAACATTGTACTGAAATAGGAGAATTGGACAGTTTTATTAACTGTCATGAAAATTTGATCTTGTTATTTGGGAGTTAACTAGGTCTTGTTAATAAAGGAAAGAAGAATAATTCATTGGAAAAATATAAGCACAGGAAACATATATAACTTCACTTGGAAGCCAACATTTTCACATGAGGGAAACAGTTATTTTCTTCTTAAAATGTTTATCTATCTATTTATTTATTTTTGTTTTGGTGAGATAGAATCTCCCTGTAGCCAAAGCTGATTTGGAACTTGCTATGTCAGTTATACTACCCTTGATGTCACAGAGATCTTCCTGCCTCTGCCTCTTAGAGTGCTAAGATTAAAGGTGTATACAAAACCTTGGTAAAATTAAATAATTTTATTTTATGTATATGAGTGTTTGGCCTATATGTGGGTAGGTGTACCGTGTGTTGGCAATGCCCATGGAGGCCAGAAGAGGGTGTTAGATCTCTTGGCACTGGAATTAATAACAGATTGTTATTAGTAAGAATTTTAGCTGTTACAATAATAGCACCATGCCAATACTTTTATTTTTTTCACATTTACATATATCTGCTACTCTCTTCTTAAGTAAATCCCTATTTTCAGTATTTTTCTAAGTATTTTCTCTAGTATGTAAAATGATGCCATGGCTATTTTTTGCCTTTTAATTTTATTTTGTTAAATGGCAGGCATCAAAATGCTTTCTGTTTATTTGATTTTACAGGTTCATAAATAACCATGGATCCGAGGATATTTTCATTAGGTGTGAGGTTCCATATCAGGTTTATGAACAAGAAGCTGATACATTAAATAAATATTTGGTCACAAACCTAGATTGAAATGCTATAAATAATAATGTAGGCTTATTAATCACTTAGTTAAAATTGACAGTAATGTACTCTTATTAATAAAAGTGTATATAATTGTATCAAGTAAAAACTATTCTTTCTATTTATATATTTATACATATATTTTGCTCAAAGAATTTGTGCTATTTCAATATTTTCTACTAAAATTCCTCTAATACAGCAAATTGTATATGTGCTGACTGTTGTCACTACATTGCTTCGGAATTAGAGGTTAGAGTTTGTACATTTCAGTGCTCTACATAAGTAAAAAACTGTGAGACCTGCTTCATAGACTTGCATTTGTTCATGTTGGGGCTCTGAGTTTTCGCATTTATTTAATTTTTCTTTATTGTAACCTTTAAAATATACTTATTTTGAGAAGTGAAGAACCAAAGTGTTCGTGTGTTTCAGTGTGTGAAGACAATATAAAAATCATCTTCTTGAGAGGACAGAAAGATTTGAAGAGCCAGAGTTGGTGGATGATGAAAGAAAACAGTGCTTCAGACAGCTGGTCAGTTACTCATATGAACACACAGCAAAAGTGACAGTATGTACAAGTTCTATGCAAGCTCAACACTGAAAAAAATCCCTGTATAGACATCAAAAATTAGTTAAAAAATCTCTCACTCCACCTAGGGAAATCAAGGTAACAGATAGCTTCTTTGAGGGTCAGAGACAGTCTTTTTTAAGTATGGAACTCTTGGTAGGTTAATGAAACTTCCATGGATGGATCCACTCTGAAGTACATTTTGAGACACAAATTGGACTTGTAGGCATTATAAGATATTTATTAGAGTACATTAAGTTGTTTGGGTGCAATAAGGGTAGATGGGGACAGAGGAAGGAATCAAATTGCACCAAATTATAGAGTATGAAAATCTGAAAATTTAAATAAAATGTAAAAAAAATCCACCAACAGTCCTATCACCTTTTAAGGAATTTCAAAAGTCCTTTTTCTCAACAGAAACATTTATAGAGATTTTGTATTTTTAATTTCACTATACTAGTTTTTATAAATTGATTAAATAGTATAATAGTTTCTAAGTGTGAGTCTGTAGAAAAGTGTCTTTGGGTATGTGCAATGTGCATGCAGATGCTGGAAAACCAGACGTCATTTTAGACAGTATTTTCTGGCCTGGAATTTATCAAATAGGCTAGCCTGACTGGCCATTATCTCATGGGTTTGCTTTTATCTCTCTTCCCAGTGCTGGAATAACAAGCCTATGACACAAACCAGAGGTTTTTATTAAATGGGTGTTGCTGAGATGAAAATCAGGTTCTTCTTGCAAAGTAAGTACTTGAATGACCAAGATTAAACAGATGACGATAGATAGATGATTAATAGATAAAAAGATGATACAGAGATAGAGATATATGTAGATAATAGACATATATAGATATATATCTGATCAAGAAATATCTACATATCCTCAATCCCTAGATAGCAAAAAATACTTGTAGTTTACTATAAATTCCATTGCAAGGCATATAATTTGTTTAAAAAATACTGTATTTGTCAAATCAGTCACAGTCTCTAATGTCCTATAACAATCGATTTAGTTCACATGACTCCTCTTCACTGTTCTCGTTTGAGATATTAATTTTAATGGATTTTCTGTATTTCTGATATTCCTTTAAACTCTGTATAAATTTTTATATATATAAAGATGAATTTAGTATTAAAAATAATCTTATCTTTTCTCAAATAATTTTCCTGAGGAACTAACATTTTTCCTCAGATATTTCCAGTTAGTCTAGAAATGTGGCTTTATGGAATGCCCATAAAAGAGCAATGGCTATTGCTCTTAGCCTGTGTTAGTGGGTCATAAACAGCAATCACATCACAGACTAGAAAGATGATAGACAATGCATGTATACATTCATATGCACATGATATGACAGTTAATTTTTCTAGGAAACATGACAGGATTTTGAATCACCATTGAAACAGATTTTAAGCATGTCTGTGATGAAGTTTCTAGACTTAGTACTTCAGGTGAGAAGATGCATCCTAAATGTGGACGGTATCATTATATGGGCAGGGGTCCTAGACTGAATAAAACATAAAACAGAGAACACAATCTAAGTACCTATATCCTTTCTCTTTGCTGTGTGACTGGCTATGCAATAAGGTTAGTCACCTACAGTTCCCAGTGCCATAGCTTCCCTGTCATGATGGAGTGCATCCTTGAACCATGAGCCAAACTAAATCCATCATTCTTTAAGTGGCTTTTGTCAGGTATTTTATTCCAACAGCAGGTAAACTAACTAGTACCGATTATAGATCATAGTTATATGATACGGAGGTAGATGTTAAGTGGTAAAATGAAATATACTGAGGGTTTCTGACAGCATAAAATAATCTGAATCTTGCCATAGAATAATAAGAAAAATTCAAATTGAGCGGAACACCTCCAGCCTCTATTCTTTCTTTAACAGGATTATATCCCTGCTCCATAAAGAACTTTTCATCCTATGGCACAGAAAACAGAAGCAAAATATAAACCAAAAAATTGAAACCAAACATTCCTCTATTATGCCTAATGGAATCTAGGTCAGTTTACCTCAGAGATACTTGCACACACATGTTTATTTAAAATAGCAAGTTATAAAATCATGTTACATGTCCAGTAACAGATGAATAGATAAAGAAAATGCGGCATATCACACAATAGAGTTTTATTCAATTGTAAAGAATGAAACCTCTCAGAAGACAAACATCACATGGCTTTTCTCATATGTGGAACCTAAAGTTTGCACACACAAACACACATATATAGGACATGAAAGCATGTGGGAGAATATTCTCCAAAAGGAAGGAAAGTAGAAGAAACGTGTGAGACAGAAGGAAGGGGAAAGGCAGATGGTAAATTGAATACTTATATAATAACGAAACTCAAAAGGAAATAAATATAAGAAAAAGATCTAGAGAGACTGAGGTGTTATTTGAGGACAGTTTCTACAGAACGGGAAAATACAGAGGAAGAAGTCCAGAGATCATGCCTAGGGCCAAACTTGGTTCTCATACCAAGATATGCATATATGTGCTGAGGGAATGAAAAGTTGAGAGATAATAAGGATTTAAAAATTCCCAAATTCTGACTGAGCAAGATAGAACTCCATATATTCAGAAATACAAATTCATGAGAAGTCTGCACATCTGTCCCTTAGGGACTCACATATACACAGTGAGAAGCTGCAGCATGTTTGAAGATAGGCTTCCCTACACTAGTAGTCAAAATGCTCTAATTTTAACCTCATTCATATCAATCTAAACTGTAAGACTAATCATTTGAAGTTAAAACTCAATAAACCTCATAGGAATCAAATACAGTTTTACAATTAGGTAGCATCTACAAGGTCCAGCATTTAATTATAAATGCTAGACATTCACTTAAAAATTATAAAACACAAGTAAGAGAAAAGCAGTCATAGATGAGGAATAGCATACTAACATTTATAGATGCAGAAAATGACTGTTGTTTAATATGTTGCAGGATTTAATGTAAAAGATTAACATTAATTGCGAACAGAAGCTGGAGCTGATGGGGAACCACTTTCAACCCAACATTTTGAGGCAGAGACAGGCATATATCTGAGAAATACAGGACAGCCTGGTCTACATAGCTTGTTGCAAGCCATCTTGAACTATAGGAAAAAAGTGTCTCAAAAATGGACAAAACAAAAACAAACAAAATCCCATGTGGAAATGGGACAAACTGAGAGAAAAATTTGAAAATTATGGATAAAATTATTTAAGATTATTTATCTATGGTTACAAAATTTCCAGAATTCAAAGCAAGATGCATGGTTTTACTGTTTCAATTGGATTTTAAATTGACACAGACTATATAATATTCAAATGTTTATAATTTGAGATAATAAACAAAATTTTATATTGAAGTTTACTCACTATCATATAGTGATTATTTATTGTTAGGTACAACAATATGGATAGAACTAAAATAAATTTTAGCATTGAGAGTAAACAGATGGATGCAAAATCAAATCTTAGAGATTGCCAGATAATTTATGGAGTCAGGAGCAGATTGATGTAGGCAACTGGAAAAGGGATTTTAAAAAGGAAGCAGGGAAAGAGGACAATAAACCAATTTCCAGAGGGCAACGAGGAATATTCAGCTGGTCATTTTAGTATCCTGAGTGAATGGTTGTTTCAGAGCTTTATACATATGTCAAAAGTTGTAGTCAGTATGATTTTTATGTTTGACCGTTAATATTTGTCATGTATATTTAATAAAACTATTGATATTAATCAATTTTACAGTACAAATTATAAAACTAACTCATATTATCAAAATAGATACAGAAAAATACATAGCTAACATAATATTAAAATTATGTTTCACATGTAGTAGAGGGAATTTTCCTGAATCTGTGGAAAGATACGTACGAAAAGCCTATGGCATATTAATTATAGCTCACTGACTATTTCCTATTTAGACTAGAAGACAATCACCATTAACATTTGTCATTAGACATGGTTAAAGAAAAGGGAGTCATAATGTCATACAAAGTAAATAGGATAAAGTGAATCTAAGAAAATGAGGGTTTATAAATCTCATACAAACATCTAATTAAATTTAATGGGTTTCCACTTCTTGGTTGTTGACCTTAATTCCTGAGTAAATAATGTTAGATTTAAAAAACCCTTTTCTATACCTATATCTTCTAGGTTACTGCCAATGTTTTCTACAGTTTCAGAGTTGCAGATTTACACCGAAGTCTTTGATTCATTTGTAGTTTACTTTTTGCAAGGTGAAAGATACGGGACTAGTTGCGTTCTTCTACAGGTGGAGATCCAGTTTTGCCAGAACCGCTTCTTAAAGATGTTGTCTTTCTTCAAGTGTGTGTTCTTGACAACTTTTCAAAAATCAGTTGACTGGAATTGTGTATAATCATGTTTGGGTCTTCAATTATGTTCTGTTTTCCATGTATTTTTGTCCCAGTACAATTCTATTTTAGGACTACGGTTCTGTATCACAGTTTGAGATCTGGTGTAGTTGTCTCCCCTGCATTGTTCTTTGTGCTCAAGGTGGTTTTGACTGTATAGGGTATTTTGTACTTTCACATGAATTTTAGTGTTTTTTTTTTTAATTCTGTGAAGAATGTCAAGGGGATTTTGATTGAGACTGCATTGAATCTATACATTTCTTTTGGTAGAATGATCATTTTCACAATAATAATTCTCCCCAGCCATGAGCCTGGAGGTCTTTCCATTTTCCATTATATTCCTCAATCTCTTTCTTTAAAGAGTTAATATATTCTGTGTAGAGCTCTTTAATGCCTTTTTTAAATTTGCACAATGGAGTCATACGCAACTGTAAGAAAGATGAAATCATGTAATTTGTAGATAAATTGATGAAATTAGAAACTGTTGTATTAAATGAAATAACAGACTCAGGAAAACCAACTGAATATGTTCTCCCTTATTTGTGGATCCTAGCATCAAATCCTTACAGATGAGTATGTCTTTTGATGCAACTGCAGGAATCAGGAAAATGGAAAAGAACAAGGAGGGTAAAGGGAAAGGAGGACCTGGACAGAGAGGAACAGTAGGAGACAGATATTAATAAATGATGAATGAGTAAATTGAGGGCATTTAAATGGGAATGGGAGGGAGAGATATGCAAGGAACTACGGGGGCAAAAGAGAAGAAGGAATTCAAGAGTGGTGGGACCATAGGAGCTGGGTGTTACCAAAGGAGAAATGGGGAAAATGGGAAACTTTAACTTGGGAGGGCATGGAGGGAGGGTTAGACAGGGAGAGAGAGAGAGGAGAGATAAATAATGCCTAGGTAGTTAAAAAAAGGAATAGTACTAGTTCAAAAATTTTACTGATAAATTGCAAATACAATAACTCTACATGGGTCTAGGAGCGCAATCCCAAAATTACACAGGATACTGCCACAGCCCTTGATTGCCTCCCAGAACTTGAATGCAATACCCAATTGTTTAAGACAGGACATACTTCAAACAGAGGACTTGGAAACTGGAACTGGAACTGACCTGGAAGCTACCTCACCTGAAGGCTAGCTCTCATATATTTGGAGAGCACTACATAAGCTGCAAGGGAGAACATTAGTTGATGGTCCAGCCATAGCTTTAAGTCCTAATAACCACATCAATGACAAGCACAGAAAATGACATTGTTTTGGTAGTGACACTTTTATCTTGGGGGTAATCAACAGCTACTTAATTGGACTTCAGACTCACTCAATGGGAGGAAACTCATGTGTGATACTATAAATATAGCAATTATACATATTTGGAGAAGTCATCAATCTAACTGAAAACCCAAAGGCTGTTATATCTCTAAATAAATGTAATTTCTTACTATGTGCAAAATACAGATCCTTTATCCACAGACAGGTAGCCCAGTCAATATGCTTCAAAGAAGCTTCTTTTTTAGTAGACACAGTTTATTACAGAGTTTTACAACTCGTCATACACAGATTGCCTATGAATTGCCCAAGTCTAAGTAGCACATCTATAATGCAACTTCTACACATAAGGCTCATGAAACAAAGAAAAAGGACTGAAAAGACCATCTATATGTCTCTTAGTTCTCATCCATGAAGCTATTTCATGCAAAAGAGGGCCAAAACTCAGAAGGTCAAAAAAGGTCAATGCATAGAGAATAGGATTCTTCAGAGTGTGGGTCCTTGCACAGGACCCTTTATTAAAATCTACCCACCCAGAACTCCAAGACTATTGCAGAACAGGCGGTGGAAGGATTGTAAGAGTCAGGGATGATGTGCATGACTATATGGAAATAGAGTCCTATTGGCTTCTGAGACCTTGCCCTTATGAACATACAGCAATGGTGTCAGCATGCACAAGACCCACGCATATTAATGCAGACAAATTCCCAGAAGAGAACTATGGGCAGCAGACCCAAATTTTTTGAAGAATTACTGGCAGCTGATTACTGCTGGGTGAGGAAGAGCTAATTTTCTTAAATGGAGGGACTCTAGAATGGCTGATTAGACCTCAGTTGATGAATTTTCACTAAAAGATGTCAGGGGACATGAACTTTGAAGGCTAGACCTTAACACAAATGACAGAATATATGAATTCCATTTGGGTGTTATGGGGAAGGGTTATTGTGTCGTTTTTAATATATTTTTTAATTTTCAGTGAAAAAAAGACATTTAAAATTATAGACGAGACCATTATTTAGAAAGAGATAGTGTCAACAGATAAATGGAGAGTGAGAACCACAGGTTTTCTTAAAGATTATTAAGATATTCTGTATGAAATACATAAAATTTTCAGAAAATTTTTATTATACAAATAATTTATTATCAATTAGGATAGCTTATATATCAACATTATTTATTGAACCACTGAATAAGTTGAATCCACATAGTTATGAGTTGCATAGATGTTAGGAATTCATTTCAAGAAGTCATACATTATGTACTAGAACAATATCTCTAGTTTTCTAGATTAGGAAGAAAGTAAATCAATAGTCAGTCACTGGCCTAAAGAAACCCAGATATATACATCAGCTGAAAGCCACTGTCACTAGCCACTTAGAGAATGAAGATTATGAATTATTGCACAGGCATAATCAAATTTATCCTAAAATAAATTAGATTACATAATTTTTTTCTTGAAAGTGTTAGAAATATTACCTGGCATGTATGATATAAACAAAAAAGTCTAAGCAGTGTTTAGTGCACTTCTAAATAATGGAGATTGGCTAGTTTAGTGTACTGAAATAAAATGATTTCTATCAATAAATACTTCCCACATATAAAATCAATTCCGAATACTCAAATTATTTGGCTCATTTTGAATATTTTCTTTTTTTCCTTTACAGAGAAAAAAGGACATATTTCAAATTATAGACCAGATCATTGTTTAGAAAGAGATGGTGTCAACAGATACATGGAGAGTGAGATCCACATTTTTCTGCAGGTCAGCTGAATGTTGTGGAAAAATAAGGTGGTAAGAAATTAAACAAAGAGCATATTATGCTAAGAGAAATAAGCCAGATCCAGGGATAAGTACTATGTAATACCATGATGACCCTAAGTCTGTCACATGCACAGAAGCACAGAGTACATTACAAATGTCATAGTGCTTGTGGATGCAGGAAATGAGGACTTAGACAAATTCAAGGCTCTATGTATGCAAGATGATAAAGTCCTAGGAATCTACTGTACAACATAGTATCTATAGCTAACAATACTGCAGTGAATACCTAAAGTTTTTCTAAAAAGGTAGATTTTATTGTATATAACAACAATAAGAATAAGAATATTATAAAAGGGAGGAAGTTTGAGAGATGATACATTTTATTACAAAGATTGTGAAGGCTAAATGGATGTTTAATTAGCTACAGACTCATAATGCTGCATAAGTCCATCAAATATCTGTATCATATTTACATAATCATACCGCAATAAAATGGTTATACGAGGACATAATATAGTTTGATAGTATTTAGATCTTTTCCCCTATCAGTATCTTCCCCACTGGCCCTTTTTTGGTTTAATATATTAATATATACATGTGAATTCATATATATATGGTCTATAGAGTCTGATTTGTGTCCCAAAATGTCCTTCACTCCATTCACTGCTCCCACTGAGTCCCATCCCTGGAAAACACAGTTTTCCCCCTCCTAGTAACCATCATTTTCCAGAAGTTCCTTCGGTTTTGTTGAGATTTCTTACCCATTTCCCCATGTCTAGTCTGCGATTTGACTTGTTTTGTGATCTCATAGTTATTGTGCATGTTCTTACCATTTTCATGGGTTCATATGAGTAACTGACCAATATATGAATAACTGACAGTTTTTGTGTGTGTGTGTGTATGGTCATTTACCCCCTTTGGGTCTTACAATAATTCTGACTTCACGTCCACAATGTTCCCAGGGCCTTTGGATACAGAAGTCAGATATAGGTATCCTACTGAGGGACAAGAACCCTGGGACCTCTTGTTATCTGCTCATTGACCAGTTGTGGGTTTCTGTGTTAATCTCCATCTGCTGCCTAAGGAAATCTCTCTGGGGAGAGTTGAGAGATGCATTCATCCTATGTCTAGAGGTTTCATTGAAGATGAATCATTTAGGCTTAGTTGTCTCACAGACACTCTCTTAGTTTGACTAGTTCTGTAGATCTCTACTACTATGTTGCAAAAAAGATTCTTCAGTGAGGCATGAAAGGTATGCTTGTCTGTAAATATGATGATGCATATTTAGAAAAATGCAAGGACTTACTTTGGTCCAGGGATGTGGCAAAACTAGACTTTTCTCTAGGATCTTTGACAGCTTCAGCCATGTGTTATGTTTACATGGCCACACATGAGTTCCCTCTCATTGAGCAGGGATTAATTTCAAATAGATAATTGCTAATTATTCCCTCCCCAAAATGAAAATGCCACTACTGCATCAATATTGATAGTGTGCTGGGCTAGTTTATTAAGCCATTATTGTGTATTTTAAGTTTTATATCTGGGTAGTATCATTGATTTTTTTTTTGCCATTTGAAGCTTGTATAGCATCCTCTGATACCGTGAGAGATAGTCTTCATGGAAGAAACTTCCAGGACACTTCCAGCAGCTTGAATGTTTCAAGTCCTGTGTCTGAAGTATGGCCTGTCTTCAACAATAGGGTCTTTCATTAAATGTGCTGGCAATATTTTTAATGTTTTAATCTTGAAAATCACATATGTCAGTACTGAATTAGCATCATCTCTACTCTTGTCCTATCTTCTAGACTTTCTATGCCCGCGTTCCCTATCTCATAACTTCTATAACAATTATTATTAAATATATGCACAACATAAAGAGATCACTTAGTGGCACTCATATGTACATGTTTTTAAGTTTAACCACCTTTAAGTAGGATAATGTATCAAGGAGCTTGCTCTTGCTGAAAACTGAATTACTTCTTCTTGACAGCCATTGATTACTTTTAGCATTTTATTTAGAAGTAGTACCCTGTGAGATTTTTATCATTCAAGTTGGCATGTCAACTAGCATTTCCATGTTAGTTTTATTTAGGCAAACATATTATTAATATTTCATGGGTATATCTACCCTGTCATGTCTGCAAAACACTATCTGTCATCAAGTTCCCTGGTCCTCTGACTGTTACAGTGCATCTGTTCCTGCTTCAGCGATATTTCCTGAGTTATTTGTGTAGAAGTTTTAGATGTATCCTGTGGAGATGGGAATATCATGTCCACCTATTTTCTGCACTTTGACAGGTGCTAGATCATGGTAATAGTTACCATCTGAAGTAAAAGATGCTACTTAATGAGTGGTGAGAACTACACTTATATCTAAAGATTCAAATAATTAAGTTAAATAACTTGGTAACTGTTCTTATAGCACATATGTTTAATAGATCTTCCTGTTTCCATAAGCAAATTTTTGCAGGACTTGAGACAATTTACTTAGCAGGTATTATTCTCCTTTAGCATGTCTTAGAAATAGGAACAATAGAGAATTATGTTGTGTCTTTCATGATCTAGATATCAACGTAAATTGTTGTTTAAAAGCTCACATGTGAATTCATATACCTTAAAAAACATGAGAGTTCCTGAGAGAAGTGTAATACCCAAGGGTCTATCATTAGAAAGGCTATCTCTCAAACATATTTAATTTAATGCTAATAATTTTAATTTAATTAATTTTAAAAATTTACTGTTACAAGATGTTGATAATAACAAAGCATGGTTTGATCTTATATCATGAGTCAATATGGATGTACAATTGTGCATCTTTATTTTCAGGATTGAGTACTAGTTTATATAGAACATTAAAAAATTTTCTAGTTAAGTATCTTAGAAAGCATACTGACACAATATCTTAGATGAATGACGTTTGTATGTGATTTGGTCCCAGGAAAAGCACATGAGGAAGAATGAAAGGTGAGATAAGAAAAGGCAAAGTTAACAATGGTGAATTACTAAAAGACTCACTCCTGTAACCATCTGAAGATTCAGTCCTACTAGAGACAATAGAAGAATGTGCAGAATACATTTCTCACTGGTTTCTTGGCGAGAAATAGAATGCCTGGGCCATTTACATCTTATCTATCATCTTTTATTGACTTGGGGTGTCACTGAACATACATTAAATGCTAGGACTTACCTGTAGTCTTTCCCATGAGCTGGTGAGGTATTCTGTGATCTGAAGGAATGCTCACAGGGAGAGATGTAGAGATGCAGGCTCTTGAGCCTTCAGCACACCCAGGAACTTTCCAGCACATTAAATTTCCAGATGGCGGAAGGGGTGTTCATAAGACTGAAAAAAGCAGAGCATATGTTATACAATTTAATGGAATGCTATATTTATACTCTAATAATAAATGTTAAAACAAGATTTTAATCATGGCAATGTAAAAATGAATGCAAATAAAAAATCTAAGAGATTGATTTAGAAAATAAACGTTAAAGAAACAAGTATATATATATATATATATATATATATATATATATATATATAGTAGATTGGATAACAAGTGGGATATCATATAAATGTTCTTTTATGTATGATTAATAATTGTTTCTATAGTCAATACATTTTCAAAAAGAGATAAAATTTCATTCTTTGGCCTTATGTTAGTAACAACAAGAAGAATTAAATTATAATTTAAATATAATAATTTTGGAAGTTGTAATCACTTGGGGGTTAAAACGTAGAAAATACTTGTCTCCTATTTTACATAATAAATTTGTAAACTCTTACTTATAGTTATATAAATTCAGTTTTTTTTTTTCTTCAACAAATTAAAGAGGCGGACATGGTAAGGAGAGGAACTGGGTGAGGTATCATTGAATCCACTTGGCATGGATGATTTAGTTTAAAGTATGTATGTCACAAAGGTCAAAAGTCAAGGTTCAAACAGTATCTATATAAAGGACCAAAAATTGTTCCAAAATTGAGTTTTATTCTGCAGTGTGTGTTTTATATCAGTTGAGCATTATGGTTTTCTTGAACTTTTGATTTGTCTCTCTTCTCGTTTTATATTTGTGATTTTTGGATGAAAGCATTACTAATTTCTTTTTTCAAATGTGAAAATGACAGTTAAGGTTTCAAACATCAGGAGGATCTATGACTCAGAAAATGGGCAGCAAGCCAGATCTCTATCCCTGTGGAAGTGAGAGCTATTTACTTTGGGTCTACTCTGATGTACTAATAAAATCGAAGGCAATTTCCTGGAAATGACTTTTGATTTAGCTTTTTACACAGTTCCCCAGAAGGACACATTTTTGATGGTTGAATTCATAAAAAAGGGGGAGGGGAGTGAAAGGACCAAGTATAGGGTAGTAATGTTCCTGAAATTTTTACTGATGCCTGCTAGGCAATAACCATAGGAACTGAACTGTACACAGAAATTTTGCTTCCAAATGTCATCATGCATCACTGTCTTACTCTTAAGCTGAAGGGAAGAAGCACTGTGTTCCTGAGAGTTGTTTCTCCTAGAAATGAAATATGACTTCTGGAACTGGCTGAAGGTGTAGAGGGGTTTGATGATATTGGAATATTGGAAGTGATATTAGGGATTATATAGCTGCAAAACAATATATTGCAATATAACCAAGCAACAATACATTTTAATACTGAATGTTATAATTAAAGTGATGAAATATTGATAGGTAGTACTGCCTTTTAAACATAAAGTCAAAAGAGTATAAGCAATGCAAAAAAGGAAAATGATCTTTGTTACTTCTTTAATGAACCCTCATGATTTAACAAAAGTATGAATTCAGTCACACAGATAACATTTTCTGGCTTGGTATTCCCTAGTGGATTATTATCTGTAGTGATTTGTTAATTTTATACACTACATTTCAAATTTCCTATTTGAAGAGTAAAAATTAATTTAATTGATCGGCATGTTGGTGCATGCCTTTAATATTAGGCCTCAAGAGGTAGGGACAGATGGATCACTGTGAAATCAAGGCCAGCCTGCGATGGTCTACATAATGAGCAGGTACTACAGTGACACCCTGCCTCAAAGAAACAAACAAATGTAGAAAGGTCATATATATTATTCTTTTTTGTTGTTGTTGAGATTATTTTTTAATCAATGTGTATGTATATTTTTTTCAGTGAGTATATATGCATCACAAGTGTGGAGGTTCTTAAATATTCCAGGGAAGAACATTAGATTCCTCTGGAGCTGTTGTCCCAGGGAAGTGATGAGCTGTACAATATAGAGGCTGGGAAGAGCATACTACATAACCTTGATTACCTATTAGAGGAAAAACTTTTAATTTCCAATTCCTCACATAGTATAAACTGGCCTTAAATTCCATTTAATTGTCATTATATTTGCTAAAATAATGGAATGCTTGTATAAAATTATTTCATATAAAGAGATAATTTGCACTAAACTACAATGGAATATTTTAATCAGCATTATAATGTGATATAACAAAGAACATACATTTGATTTTTATTCCCAATCTCAGAATAGGTTCTAAACCCTTTTTAACTTCATGAGGACTAAAAATGGTAAGTATTGTCTTCTGTTATTTATTGGCAATTACCTTTCACCAGTATCTGAGTTGGTCGCTGGAAGTGGCCCTGTAGCTTTAGGATGGAGGATGGATGCCGTTTCAATCAATCACATTGTTTGAAATTTTAACCTCATATTTTAGACTTCCAAGGATGACAAAGAAACTGGAAGTCTACCTAATCAAGAACAGAAAATCATTCAAACATGCATACGTACTGGAACCTCTATAAAATCTGCACTGGAGGGATTTGTGAGGCTTCTGTATTAACCAATACCTTGGCATGCTGGGAGATTTGCCTTGACTCCATGGAGCAGAAGCTCCTACCTGTAGACACTTATAGACCTTGCACATCATCTGGTTGTTCCTCTCTATAATTTGTAAAACATTTAATTATAAAAAGTAAATATAATTAGTAAGTTTCCATGAATTCCCAAACACTCTCACAGTCAGACCAAAAAGAAGATGTCATAAAAATGCTTGATTTACTGACAGCTGATCAGTAAGATCAATGGTCTAGAGTTGTAAATCTTATCTGGGGGAAGCTTTCTTTCTTCTGGGAATGAGAACTTAAGCCAAATGTATGGATTTTAACATTAACACTGGGTAGTCAATGTCAGAAACAAGTATAGGCATTGTAGGATGAGCTAGGTTCAAACACTTCTAAAATTGGGTTGTCGAAACAAAGACCTCAAACTTTTGGCATAGATAGTGTTGTGAGCAGAAATGGATCATGGTAATGGTAGCTTTAGTGGGAATTTTTTTTTTAGAACAGGGAAAGCTGTGATTTGTAAAGACAAAGGATGGAAGACCCTAGGATAAGGGACATTTATTCCTGGATAGTTTCCTAGTCACCCTTTGTGTGAATTGCACCTATGTTTCATGCAGTTTACTAAGGTAAAAGTGACTTATCAAATTTAAATTTGGAAATGTTGGTGAACTTAACTCCAAAGCTATTCATTCATTGGCTGTGTTTGGAAATGTTAAACAATAAGCAGACTGTTGCATACAAAATCATTAATTTTATCTGACATAGCCAGATGAAGAAAAAAAAAGCACTTGATTGATTGAATGCTTATTTTGATTGGTCTAAGCTCTGAGTCCTAAACCCAAAGTTGCTCACAAGATAAAAAATCAAACCATCTGTACCACCTATGATCTCTCAGAAAACAGTCACTGTGGCAGGAAAGCAAAACTCCAAACAACCAAAATTAGCATCATGTTGTGAAAAAAGTCATTTTTTGTTTTTATAGTTCCTGAAAATCTTTTGTAAAAATATATAATAACCAAATTAGAAATTAACCTGATTTTTATTATGCAGAATAGAAAAAACATGTTTGCATTGACAAAGACTTTATAGTTCAGTTTTGAAAAACAATAGCCAGCTAGTTATTTATGATCCATAAGTACAGGTTATCCTTAAAGGAATAACCAGTTAATGCACTGTATTGAAAATGTAAATTATGTTGACTCTACAAGGAGGATTTACAAGCTTCTATCATTTATGCCAAGGGTTCCATCTCATATGTAATCACTAACGACCTCAGGTGCAAAGCACATGGGACTAGCATTCTGGTTAAAATGTTCATCCAGGTAATTTTTAAATGTTTGATGTAATGTATTTGTTTTGCTTGTAACTTTACTGTTACAAATTAAACAGTACAGAATCCTCTTTGTATGGATATTACTGATATTGATAATACTTAAATAAGACAGATGAGGTGGCACAAGACTACTAATTCTTGATTTTTAGAGGCTGTGGCAGGAAGATTTTGAGTTACATGTCATCAGTAGCTATACAGCAAAACCTTGTCTCATAGTGCTTCCCTGTTTAAGTAGGTAATAAGGGAATGAGAAGAGAGACTGGGAACTCAAGAACTTCAATAGGTTGAATGCTTTTCGATGGTTGCTGAAAAATGGGTCCATAAATTATGATGGATTCATTCTCCTAGCCGGGTAGTTTGGACGATAGTTATGTAAACTAAACAACTTAAAGATTGATGGGTGGGGTAAAATCTTGTGGTCTAATCTTCAGCCTGAGAAGAATGCTATGGACATTTATATGGGAAAAAGTGGTTGAAGAAGTAAGCACATCTCTAGCATTTTACACATATGTGCAACACACTTTAATCCCAATATATATACATATTACATATATATATATATATATATATATATATATATAATTTATTTAATTTAGGTAATTAGTTAACTAGCTAGTTATGTATGAATGTGTTTGTGCATTAGTGCTTGAGCACACGTGCCAGAACATTTGTGCAGAGGTCAGAGAAAAACCCTTAGGAAGTGTATATGTATGTATATTCTGGAAATTAAACTAGATCATCTAGTTGATCATAAAAATCTTTACCTGCTGAAACATCTTTGTTCCACTATGTTAATAAGCACTTTCTCTTAAATATGGTCTCACTATGTAGCTCTGGTTCTTTTGGAACTAACTGTGTTTTATAGGCTGGACTTGAACTCATAGATATTTGCCTGTCTCTGACCTCTGAGTGCTCTAATGAAAGATATGGTCTACCATACCCAGCTTGTTAATAAAACCTTTTTTTTCATTTTCATTATTTATTTATATATCTATTTTTGTGTGCTTATATGTAAGTGCGCCATATGCATGCAATATCCAAAGCGACCAGAAGATAGCATCAAAGCCCCTGGAACTGGAGTTAAGGATGGTTTTTAGCTGCTCTTTGGTCATTGAGAACTGAGCCTGAGTACTCTGCAAGATCGATCAGTTCTGTTAAATACTGAATCATCCCTCTAGCCCCATGTTAGTAATTTCTTAATAGTTGCTAAATTGGAAACTTGTGTGGACGGATTGTTAGATGGGATAAAAGGGAAGGTTTACACAACTGGTCACACACAGACATTGTCTGTGAATTATTCAAACCTAAATAGCACATCTCTACATACAGTACACATAATATAGAATAAGGTATGAGGAGGAATCTAATGGATCTCTCAATTCTCATTAATGAAGATTCTTCATGCAACAGAGGGCCAGGAACACAACAGATCACAAATGATCAAGGCAAAGAGATTAAGAGTCTATGTAATGCTGATCCTTAGACAGGACTTCTTTATTAAACTTCATCACTCCAAGGCTCAAGTACCATTGCAGAAGAAGGGGTATAAAGATTGTAAGTGCCAAGGATGAAGTTCATGACCATATGGAAATAAGGTTCTACAAGCTCCCTTGACCCTACAGCAGTATGTAGTATATAGTCCTACAGCAATGATGACAGCATACACAAGACCCATGCAAACTCAAACAGACAAAAACTGAGCATAGAATTTGGGAAATGGACAGGAGAGACCAAACATAAATAAAGAAACACTGGTAACTGATTACTGGGTGAGGAAGAGGTGATCTTCCTAAAGCAAGAACTCTACATAGGCTGACTAACCTCAGTAGTGAACTTGTACTGAGGAACCGCACACAGTGGGCCTTAACACAAATGGCAGAACATATGAATTCCAGTGGGGGAATATGGGAGTGTGCCAGCGGGCAAATGGGTATTAAGATGATTAAGATTGATTGTGATGTTCTGGATGAAATACACAAAAATCCAATTAAAATATATTGTAACTCAGTAATTATTAGAATTGATACAAATGGCTGCAATTGACATCTTCCTGATCTCACATTACAACATGTAATACTTTCATTCACTACTAGGTATAGCTTACTATGGTTTTCTGTTTACAACCCTCACCAGATTAAATGTGATCAGTACTATTGTTAGTCTCAGGAGAATTTTGCCAAAGTGGATGCTGGCCTTCCCTACCTACCCAGGCTAGCTGTGGTCACAATGCTTGTGCAGCAGTCCAGCACAGTGAATTACCAGATCACTGACCTCCTGTACCATATGTATATACTTAGGCCTAGTTCTGGTCTGGTAGCTCCTGTATAGTGCAGTGTTTTGAGTTCAACAGTACCTCCTCCACCTGTATAATCTCTACATTTCCTGGCCCAGTTGACTTGTACATACAATAAACCAATCAACTCTCTTGACTATTCAAGAGCCCCATCCATCTATGCTGCAATTGCACTCCCAGACTAACTTTGAGTAACAAGACTCGTACACCAGTCAGGCAGACCCAACAGCTGCATAGTTTCTTGATTATCAATGAATTGTTATTATAACCATCCCCCAATAAAAAAATGCAACCCTAAGTTCCCTTTCTTGAAACTCCTTTGTGCCATGCCATCAAATGTCCCATTCTTCACGAGGTCGCTGGCCTATTTGCCCACCCCAAACTTGATATCAGGAGTTCTTGTCTCTGAGACTTCCCCAGGACCTGTCATATCAACTCTGGATTCCTCAGGTCCCTGGGATCCTTACCCACACCGATTCTGTGCACTCCCCCAGATTTGCTGTGATCAGTTCTCTGTGTCACCTCAGCTCTCAGGCCAGCATGGTTCATTGGGAAACTTCCATGCTCCAGACATTCATTCTGGAACTGCCTTTCTTGAAGCTTCCCTGCCCTGACAGCTCAGCTCATTGGTTTATTTGGGTTGCAGAAATCCTTGCCTGACCAAATTTTCCGTCCTGATTTCCTTATCCAAAGACTTCCTCAATCCTGCCATCACAGCTTTTGGGCTCCCTCAAGTCATTGGGATCCTTCAACAAGATGAGATCACTTACTATGCAAAGAAACATTACCACACAGTTCACATGCCTGTTTTCACTGAAAAAAAAAAAAAAAAAAACTAACTAAACACACACATAAGAATAGCCAAGGCATTATGTCTTCTCCAGAGATCACCACTCCCCTCACGTTTCCTGAGAATGACAGCCTAGTTGATGCCCAAGTCAATTCAAAAACAACAACTGTAAATATGTTTAAGGAACTCAAGAGGACGAAAGCCCACCATGGAATCGGGGACATGCGCAGCAGACCCTAATCTTTGCCGAAGAAATATTGGTGGACTATTACTGTTGGATGAGGAAGAGCTAATCTTAAAGTGAGGGCCTCTGGATGGGCTGATTAGAACTCAGTAGGTTAACTTGCACTGAGGAAAGTCCAGGGAAACTAACTTGACACAATAGTCCTTAACACAAGTGTCTGAGTGTCTGAATTCCAATGTGTGTGTGGAGGAGTGGGGGCTGTGGGATTTTTGCCAATGAGGAAGGGCATATAAAAGTGATTACACTTGATTGGGGTATTCTGTATGAAATACACAAAAATTAAATTTAAAATTTACACACACACACAAAACGCATAATGTTGAGGGAAAAAAAGGAAAGTTTGTGTTAAATAGTGAGATTATTTTAATGGGCTTTTACAAGGTAATCAATCTCCTTCATCTGAAAGAATTATTGTAATAGATATGATAAAATAGTAATTATCCCTACTATTGTGAAATGGGACAAACTCACTGTGAAGTCAGTCTCGGTTGTGAATGCTAAATGGGCCCCAGGAGACTTCTTCCATAGCCCATACAGGTGCCTAATATTACACAACACAGAATTCCTACTGGGTAAATGATATAACAATAATTCATATCTTCATATAAACTGGACTGTATGATTATAGGATCTATATGACCGGAAATAGAGGCATTTGTTCTAATTTCTGAAAATGTTATTAGTTACACCTCAAATTGGTATTATGATATACTTTATCTCTACGCTGGCCAGGATAAACACCTGTATGCTCGTGGAATGCGACTCTATTTGTCCGAAAAATTTATATTCTTGAAATCATAACACCAAAGTGATGGAGGAAGTAAGACTTAATCTCATGATAATGTAGTGAATTTAGAGACTTCATGGATGATAGGGTCATTATAAAAGAAGTTTTTAGTAACTGCCTTGCCCCTTCAACAATGGTTACACAGTAAAGGGCTACCCTCTGTGAATCACAGTTAGCACCGATCAGAAACTGAATTCATCAGTGGCTTTCTCTTGAAGCTTTCAGAAATGTGAGGAAAACATGTTCATTATTTAAGTTATCATATAGTATATATATATATATATATATATGTATGTATATATATGAGAGTATATAGTATTCTGAATAGTATATAGTATTCTGCTTTATCAGCAGAATATGAATGAATCTTTGTGATTCACTGGGGAGCTTTCTTACCTCTTATATAAGAATGACAGAAAAATGAAAGTAAAGTTTCTGGCTTTTAGATAGGATGGAACCATTGCTAAAATAGTTAGTCTTGAAAGGTGGGCCATGTTTTTAATAGATACTATCTAGGTCATAACGCAGTTCTAGTTTTAGTTTTTTGAGAGTTTTCCTGACTGATTTCCCAGGTGCCTGCACTACTTTACACTCTCAAAAAATAGTGTAGAGACCCCTTCTCATCACATTCAGGCCAGTTTTTTTAAACGTATTCTTCATGGGACCATTCTCACTGGGGTGAGATAAAATCTTTTATCATTCTTTAGACAGGGTCTCCCATAGTCTAAGCTGTCCTATAACGCACTATATAAATGTCCATCTCAGACATTTACCTGCCTCTACCTCCTGAGTGCTGGGATTAAAGACAAGTGCCAACAACTCTGGCAATGAGATGGGATCTTAAAGTAACTCTAATCTATATCATATTATTGCTAAAGACACTGACCAATTTTTAAGTGTTTATAAGCCATTCTGATAATCCTTTGTTCGATTCCTTCTTTTTTTGCTGTTGTTTACTTGTTTTTTTTTTCATTTATGTGTTCTAGACTCTAATCCTCTTTCTAAAGTATAGCTGTCAATGATTCTCATTCAAGTTATGTTTGTTTGTTTGTTTGTTTTTTGAGACAGGGTCTGTCTGCAGCCCAAGCTGACACACTCACCATGTAGACAATACTGACCTTGATCTCACAGAGATCTGCCTTCCTCTGCCTCTGCCTTTCCAGTGCTGGTATTAAAGGTGTGTGCCACCACACCCAGCTAAATTACACTTTTCTAAGGAAAGGAAATGTTTCTGAATACCTCCCAATAATCTAGGAATTGGGATGAGCTATGAAACCCCATTTTAAATATCTTATGATAATACACAAGTATTGAATGAGTATTAATGGATAAAGAAAATTATTTATGTAAATATGTATGATCTATAAATATTCACCTGATACCTGGGGACTTAATAAAATGTGAAGAAATTTAAAACCTCTTCAAAGATTTTTATTTTACAAGTACCAGAAATTTAAGAGAAACTCCCAAATCCAAAATATAAACATTTACTTAATTATTCTCTTATCTGTTTATATTAAGGGCAATTTTGGGGTATGGACCATTCTTCCATCATGAAGGTCCTAGGATGAAGGTCAGTCATCTGGTTGAGGAGGAATACCTCACATGCGTCCAACAGACAAGCAACTTAAACTTTCAAACTATTGTGTCTCTAGGTTTGCTATATCAGTTTGTTCTGATGTTCAGCAATTTTCTTTATGAATGGGAATGTTAATGTATTTTGAAGTCATTTTTTTAGTCATGGTTGTAAACCATTTTTACAGCTAAAATACAGTAATGTGAAACAACACATTATCCACTTCCTGCTGGTTAAATGTCTGAAAAGGAAACCATGCAATCCATCTCAATGGTAATTTTACCCATCATTCCCTTTCAGGAAGTAACAATGGGGAAAACAAACAAGTTTTTGCTTATAGAAATTTGATTTCTTTACTTTTTAACATATTTTTAATTATTATTTATTTTAATTTTTTGTTTTCATCAACGCACTGTGGAGATGAGGGAACTGTCTCAGAGTTATTGTTCAGATTAGTGTAATTATGTGTTCAGCTTTCTCTTCTCTTTATTCTTTGTATATAAAATTATTATCATGGCTTACCTGATTTTAAAAATATTTTCAAAATTAGTACATATTTGATCATTCATAATTCCTTAATCAATTTCAAATTTTTAATGGGAAGAATATTTATTATCTTGTATTTGAAGGTCACAATGACAAGCAGTTTAAAATGTTCCATTCTGAATCATTCATTAGATTTTAGTTACACACACTTATACTCGAGAGGTCATCTGAATGGCAGCATTAAGTCTGGGAAGAGGACAGCTGGATCAAATCTGAGTTTGTTACTTCCCAATACCCATCACACTTTTATTTCTAGTCTTTGTGTCAGGTCTGAAAAATTTATTTGTCATTAAAATCAGTATTGCCTTTATTTATTGAGGAACAATGAGAACATTTTGTCTTAGATAAAGATATAATACTGACAACTAAAACACTGGGCCAGAAGAAAATGAATCAACTGCAGGAATGCTGAGATTCAAATTGGATTTGTCTCAAACCATTAAGTTCTTGTAGCAGTCTGTTACTGGATCTTAGAACATTAAGCTACCCCAAATTTATAAATAACAAAGAACATTGTTATTATATTCAAAGGCAATTTGTTTGTAACCATCGTAGTTAGATTTACTTGAAAAAATGCTAAATAAAATATATTTTGTTTATTATAACCATGTAGATAACACATGTTTTATATGACCATTTTATATGTGAATTGAGTTTTTATTTGAAAATGAATATCAAGGATATTAAAATCTTAACACATTAATTATTAGTGAAATTTCTTTCTTATATTTAAAATACTACCTTTATTTAGTGAATTCAAGTGAAGAATACAATATACAACTATATTGAATTGATTCAGTGTCTTTACCCAGAAGAGTAAACTTAAGTATGTGAAATTGTAAATATATATTTTTCTGTCTCTTCTAACTTTGCAAAAGTCATTGGTTATATCGGGGAATATGTGAAAGAAACCAATCCAGCTGTTAGTTTTATAAGTATATTGCTGAAATAAATTTTGAAATTGAACAGAAATCATGTCTATTTTCTTAGAGTATTTGTTGGTATATTTTGTTGTAATGCTCTATAAGGGATTTCAGAAAGAAAAAGAGGTCTCTGTGCATTAAACAGTTGTCAACAAGCTATTACTCTCTCTTCAAAAACAGAAGTCCCAGCTAACCCTGAGTGGGGTAGTTTCAGATCACTTGGCATGTCTTCAGTCATCCAAAATACAGATTCAATAAAATACTTAGACCTAACTTTAGGACACCAAAATATGAGTTTGTATCCCTACACAATCCATTACTTACCTGTTTACAAATAAAAAATTACAAAGTATTGTAAAATGTAAAAAGCATCGTTTAGAGATCAACAGCATGCAGTAAGTATGCTATTCATGCAAATATGGTTGGGATAGAATTCAGGGATTGAAAATATATATAGACTCAATGCTTTAAGTGTGTAATGGAACAAATTAGACAATATGCAAGAAAAGATGGATAGATGAATGATAATAAGAGAGGGTTGGAACTTCTAAGAGACTCCTAAAGAAATGATAGAGAACAAATACATGGTGATACCAATGAAGATTGGGTACTACTGAAAAAAGAATCTCTGCAAAAGAGGTTTCTCAACTGAAATTGAAAACTGAAAACTAGAGGGAAAAACGGACTTCAGAAAAAGAATAGGTAAAATCTATGTGACAAATACAAATCTGTAGTGCACATGACACCAATGAAGGAACCAGAGAAAAGAAACAGAAGGAATAGTTGGACTAACAATGACATACAGTCTGTCAGAAATAATGGTAGAATGAAATCTGAGTTCCGGGAATCTCAGAGAACATCAAGAAGGATGCTTTCAATAAAGTGAAACTTAGGCATATCATGTTCAAACTTTAGCAAATAAAAAAAATATTGAGAAAATTAACAGAGACAAAAGGCACCTACAGAGAAGCCAAGAGCACCATTCCAACTGGCCTCTCACTAACAGTTTACTAAAGGCTAGGCTAAAATATTTGTAACTCACCTACTCCAAAAATCCAAAATTAAATACTTTATAAAACTGCAGTTCAAAAAATATAAAACTGGTATATTTTATTCTAGGACTGTGATGGCTGAGGCAGGATGACATCAAATTTGAGGCCAGCTAGTTAGATCATTTCCCAAAAAAATAGTAGTTCAATAAGTAAACTTTTTAAAAGAAAAGGAAGGTAAAACAGAATTTCTTAGAATACAAAACTGTAAAGAAGGTGCTTCAGAGAGGTTTCAGCATTATGAACACTGGCTGCTCTTGCAGAAGACCCAAATTCAAACCACAGCACACACAAGGCAGCTAACAAATTTCTATAAGGCCAGTTCCACAGGGTCCTACAGCCTCTTCCGACCTTCGCAGGCACTGAAGGACACTAGTGCACTCAAATGCTCCGAGTTTTTGAGTACTTGACCACCGTTGACGGCACTTTTTGGAAAGGTGGTGGAATCCCTAGGAGTTGTAGCTGAGAAAGAACATCAGTGGACTTTGACTTTGAAAGTTCATAGCCACATCCGGCCTTCGGCTCTCTGTCTGATTCCTGTGCCTGCTTGAAAACGTGAGCGCTCAGCTTTTGCTCTGCTGCCTCCTGCGACGCTTTCACACCTCGCTGGACCTTATCTCTGGAACCATAAGCCCAATTAATTCTTCCTTCAATTTTTTGCATTTGTTGTGACGTTTTATCATAGGAACAGAAAAAGAAACTAATACAAACTCAAGAAAAATACGGAAGATACAACTACTACTAGAAGTAGAGCGCACAACTTCTGATAGTCTAATATTTAAGCATATAGCCAATAAATGAAAGGGAAAACCATAGATACATTCCAGGAATATGCATTCTAGACAAAAGGAACGTTAGATGAATGATAAGAAGCATACACATGGTGATAAATTGTAGCATCAGAAAAAATGTTTTACCATTGGAACAAAGCAAATGAAGAAAATATGACTGTGTAAGGGTTCTTTGCATTATTTTAAAAACCTAATGTTCAGCCCATGGAGATGGAGAACTTTAAAGGAATTTGAAAAGCAATTAACAGTTTTTATATTTCCTTTTCAAAATGGACTTAAATATTTATTAAGTACTACAGAGTCTGGCTCTGTAACCCAGGCTGACCTGAAACACACTATGTAGCCTAAGTTGACCCTGAACACAGCTGGAGAAATCCTTATATCAGCCTCCCAAGTATTGTAATTGCAGATATGAGTCACAACACCCAGCTGAGAATGGAATTTCATGGCACAAAATTAGAAATGAAATATCAGTTATTGAGCTATTGCAATAATCCTATTAAAAAAGCTGGTGATTATGGCTATGTTGATCTCCTTGGTGGGTAAAGGCAGATAATTTTATGGTGAGTATCATAGGAAGAGAAAATTGAACGACGACTTTAAGAACTGTTTCTAAGCAACTGTGAAATGCTTGTTGTTTCTGGATATAATAAAAGTGTATGAGAAGCAGGGCTTCCTGTGAATCGGAATAGTTTTAAATACTGATTTTTGTGAAGCCTAGTAGATGGATATCTGCATTAATATATTCAATAGGTGTGTGATACCTAACAAAAGTTTCAGGACACTAATGTGAATGTGATCATTTAACATGTTCACATATTTTAAAAACAAAAGTAGACAGATCAAGGGCCTGAATCATGAATTACAACACAATGTGGAAATTTGCTAATCCTTCTATTAACAAATAACATTTATACAGAGTGTGTTCTGAAAAACAGAATAATGTCTCAGAACCAAATGAAAAAGGCTTCCAAAAAGAAATTAATAGTACATAACACAAAATACTCCATCAAACATAAAACAATTAAAAACCAATTTTCATTGGACTCGCAAATAAGGAGAACTAATGATACAGTGTGTTTTCACTACAGGATTCATAACAAAGGTTTAATTGGAACACTTTTAACAGTGGGTGATTGAAAAGAGAGTAGAGATATAACAGCTGATTCTATGTCTGTGACCATAACACCTAACAGAAAATTTTTCAGGGAAGAAAGAATTATTTTCACACATAGTTTTATGTTAAGATCCATCATGGAAATAAGACATTGTAAAACACCTTGATTCCCAGCATGGGGCTTAGGGAGTCCTGTGTTAGAGACAGGCTCACATCACTGGTAGAGCACCTTGATTCACAGCAAGGGAATCCTCTGTTAGAGACAGGTTCAAATCACTTAGATTAGGAAGCACAGGAACTAGGCCTGGAAAACAATTTCATAGACACACCTCTAGTGATCTACTTCTACCACGTAGGGCCTCAGGTCCTAAGGGCTCCACAGCACCCCAAAAATAGCACTATTAGATAAAGATTAAGCATTAAAAACTTGAGCCTGTGAAGTGATATTCCACATTGCTTTCAATCACTGTGAAAAAACACTCTAATACCAATTTGGGGAGAACATAGTATTTGACTTTCCTATCCTAGGTCACAGTTCATCACTGCAGGAGCCCAAGGTAGGCTCTCCAGGCAGGAACCTGGAGGTAGAAACTGCATCACAGGACATGGAGGAACACTGCTTACTGGCTTGCTTCCCTTGCCCATGATCAACCTGCTTTATTATACAATAGAGAACAACCTGCCCATGGGGTGGTACACTGAAAGAGGTCTGGGCCCTCCCACATCACTCCACAATCAAGAAATGTTCCCATAGATAAGGCCGCATGTCAGTCAAATGGAATAAATTCCTCAGTTGAGACTACTGCTATCCATTTGTATGAACTTGACAACTAAAACTATCCAGCACAATTGAAGCCTTATCAGTATTGCACACAAACACATCACCTTAAATCACAACCCCAAGAAATCACGGTAATATTAATATCACAACATAAGACTGTACAACTTTAAAAGTTCCACAATTTTTAGAAAATTCAAATACTTTAAATGTTCAAAGTCTTTCTTTAAAGTCTTAACTGTGGGCTCCTATAAAATCCCAAACAAGTAATGTCTTATTTCAGAAGGGAAGAATCAGGAACACCAAAGTCCAGCAAAATATCTCAAGGCTTGACACCTGGGATTCACTCATGATCTTTTGGGTTTTGTAGGACTTAGACTTCTGTAAGAAGCTTTACTTCTCTTGTTTTTCTATCCACAGAACACAGACCTTGGATGGCAGGCCCTAGCTGAGTTCATTCCATGCCTGCTACTGCCCTTGGTGGTTATCGCACAGTGCTGGCATGTCCAAAAAGTTGGGGTCTCCACTGAAATTGAGAGTGCACCTCCATCAATGGTTTTTGCTCACCACTCCGTGTACAAAACCTCAGATTCTCTCCATGACCCCTTAAATCTTGAGGGTCCTCACTGCTACTGAGGCTGCACTTTCCCTGAAGGATTTTACTAGCTCCTCAGGGTGCCAAGCCTCAGATACTCTATATCCCTTCATGCTTTAAACATCAGAACCATGCAAGAGACTCTTACATATTGCCAAGTCCTGCTTCCAGATTGAGATGGAGGCTCTGGTTTCCTCTGGACCAAAACGCAGCTTCTGTGTAGTTACCCTGAGGAAAACTTCAGAAAAAATTTGCAATCTTTCATTTTCAGTATCTTCTGGTTTCCACAATAAAACAGAGATAAATGCAATTTTATGTGATTAAATAAGGATCAACAGTATTTTGAAGAATTGAGATAATTTAAGGTATTTTTTATCCTGGCTTTTATTCCATCAACTCATTGCTGAATACACAGTCAATGCTGTTTTACAACATTAAAATATCTACATTGTTTAAATATTTCAGCACAATAAAACATATATGAAATTTGTTTAAATAATTTTTAACATTATAACATCATTTAAAAGATGGTATATTGGGAAGAACCTCATTCCAGGCTTCATTACTTTTATTATGTTATCATTATTATCAACATCATCATTTTTATTATTTATAAATTTTGATCTTTTGAGATCACATCTCCCTTTAGACATAACTGGCCTGAAAGTCACTATGTAGAACAGGCTGACCTCAGTCTGACAGAGGTCTACACCTGCCTCTGCCTCTTAAGTGTTGTTATAAAAGGCCACTACACCTAGCTTTCTATTACTTTTTATATGACTGAAACACTTTAATAGATTCACTGGAACCACTGTTAAAGCTGGTAAAGGAACTAGATTTGTACATTTCATATAATTTGATATTATCTTGTAGAATAGTTCTGGTACTTCTAATGAAAAATATCCCAATAGACTAAAGTCTTTGCATTCATAGTATATGATGCTCAGTTGGTAATGCTCCTTGTGGAGCATCATGGAAACTGTAGAATTTGCAACCTTGTTTAAGGAAGCTACTTATAGTGTGCTGTCTTTGAGTTTTCATAGACTTACCCCTCTCCAAGTTTGCTCCCTCTGCTTCTTCTGTATGACTGAAAATAAGAACTCTCAGATTTCTGGTCCAGCTGCGTCCTGTCATGCTCCCTGACCATGACTGACTCTTATTCCTATTGAACCATAAGCCAAATAGCCTCCTTCTTCTGTAAGTTGCCTTGGTCATGGTGATTTACCGCAGGAACAGAATAAAAAGTTGGCACCTGATAATGGAGTGTTATTGTGAAGAAATTGATCATATTTGTTTTTGAAAGAAAAATAAAAGATTTTGGAAGTTTTAACTAGAAAACTGGTTGAACGCAGAAAGCAGAGATTATCAGATTATTTAAGTAGAAGATGGGAGGACGCACTCTTGAGAGAAATGTAGCTACAGAGGGAAATAAGGACTTATATAACAACTGCAATATTTTTGGCAAAGAATTGCCTTCCCTTTGCAAAAGGTCTAGGAATTTGCCTGAAACTAAATTAAAATGCAATGGACTAATTTCTTTGGTAGAGAAAATTTCCAGTCTTACACTGAAACTATGTCTTGGTGATTAGTGAAAAATATAATGCAGATATACAATAAAATGCAAATGACAGAAAGAAATATAAAATATATAGTTTGGTGAAAAATAAAGCACTAGGAATCTTATTGTGTGTGGCATCCAAGGGTGTTCTAGAAGAGAAGCCTTCATTGATTAGGAGATTAGCACCATTAAGGAAAGATCTCCAGATCTGCATATAAAAATAGGAAGAAGCTGTCATCCAAACAATCTTCTAACTTGTGAAAGGAAAAGGCCTAAGGAGTTTTCTGCTCCAGGAAATCACAACATACAAAAGCTGTTGATAATCTGGATAATGGAAATCAAAGTCCATCCAAAGCTGGAAGCTTAACTTGGCATTGTTGTTTATACGGTGCTGGCTCCAGAGGCATAAGATGCTGCAAGAGTGAGAGACCATTGAGTCCAGGCAGCATATGGCAATTGAATCCCTGTAATAATTACTTGGGAGACTCAGAAGCCATAAGAGGCCATTGCATAAAATTTAAGTGTAAGCCTCATTTTCACTGGAGACCCCAAGATACATGTGATGCTGGAACCACTGGACATCTGTGCAGGAGTGCTGTAAATGGGAAGTAGAACCAATCCAGTAGAGAAAAGCATATAGCAGGCAGTAGAGCTGGAGGAGCCAACAGCCATCTTAGCACTTTGGAACTAACATCTGTGAAACTGGACATGTAGCTAAAGGATTTGGTGTTTGCCCTGCTTAATTTTGGTCTTGGTTTGGTCTGGTATTTCCTCACTATGCCCACAGTCACCCTTTTTTCAAACAAGAATGTATATTCTGTGCCACTTGATTTTGAGAATATGTAATTTGCTTTTTAGATTTCACTGGGGCTTACATTTAACAGTGTGCCTTGAGTATCAGAATAGATGTTGGACTTTTGAACTTTGTTGAGAATATTTAAAGATCATGGGGACTTTTGACACCAGACTAAATGCATTTGATTTTAAGACATGGACATTAAACCTTTGTGGGTCTGGGAATGGAATGTGGGGTACTGGAATGACAAATATCCCCTATATGCTCAATTTTTGAACATTTCGCAAATGATCCAAAGCACGTGTTGCTGTTTGGGGAAGGTCTTTGAAATGTTGAGAAGCACTGCCCTACTGCGATAACCTCATCACTGGGGACAGGCTTTGAGATTTCATAAGATTGCCCCATTTTAAGTTTGCTCTTTCTCCTTCCTGTGCTTGCTTAAAGATGTAAGCTCTAGGTTGTCTGACTGACTACCTGCTTCCATGCCTTAACTGCCGTGATGGAGTATCTTTCTGAAACTGTTCGCCAAAACAACAACAACAACAAACAACCCCCCAAATAAAACAAAACAAAACAAAACAAAAAACCGTTCCTTATGTAAGTTACCTTAGACACAGTGCTTGATCACAACATCAAAAAAATTAACCAATACAGCAGTGTAGCTGATTTCTAAAGCTTAGCAGGGTGAGCATTGTTAATATTTGGATGGGAGAATAGTGTAGTTTTGTTTATTGTCAGTCAAAAAATACAAAGAGAAAGGAACTTTCAGTGCTTTTTGTATCTTCTCCCTGAAATAAGAATACTCATTTCTATGAAGTTTTTACTTTTCATCAATATAAGAACATAACAGTTGCACAGAAATAAGTCTATAGTTATTGGAAAGTATTAGAAATTAGTGCATTTAAGCAGATATTCATAAGAAGTATCCATCACCTTAATCACTGAAAATAATTTTGGGATTTGAATGACTTTGTCCCTGATATTTTGTTTCAGAGTCATTTTTCCTGTTCTCCTAGACTCTACTCAATGGTACAGAACAATGGATAAACAGACAGTGCCTAAGTCAGACTGCTTGATTTCTGGTTTCAGCTGATCTGATAAAGATGCCTTTAATAGTGTTACTTTCTTTGCCAGGTTCAGGAAGCATTTGGAAATGCTATGGATACACTGCATCACTTCAATTTGATTTTAGCTGGCAGTGCTACTGTGTCATCATATATTCTAGAGAACTATTTTAATATCTAAATCTCAGTTTTGTCATTGATAGACACACCCATTTTTTACTACATTAATTAATATACAGTGAAGACCATAAATATGGTTAACTAGGAAGGCCTTAAAAATACTTATGATCTCTATATACCATATAAGGTTTTATATTTTAGGTAAGGGAGTGAAAGTAACCCATAAGAGAAGTCACATTTTTAAGACCGCTAGAAGAAGTGATGAAGTAGTTATAATGGGGATAAGATTCTGTCTAATTCAAAGAAGACTTGCTATCGTGCTAAAATATGTGCAGTTAGACTTTAAGAGGCCAAATAAGTAAAAGAAAATTATTTATACAAAGGAAAATATGAGATTGAAAATACCTGTAGGAAAGAAGAAAAATTCTTTTGATTGTACATAATGTTTGATTTCCTTCTCTTACTTCTGTGAAATGACCTTGCACTAGATATGAACATTCACATTTAGGCTGACCCAAGTAGTTTCACTTAAAGTACAGTGTTGAAATTGCCATAGAGACTGGTCATATGGTTAGATACATAGCCACATTAAAAACAACAACATCCTCCCCCCAAAAAAAACCCCATAAGACCTACAGTATATTAAGCATGGTGGCTATCTTTAATCTCCGCACTTGGATGGATAAGACATGAAGATCATGAGGTCAAGACCAGCCTGGTTTGAATAGTAAATCTGATGTCAGCCTCCTGGACTGTCTGATACCATGTCTCAAAAGTACTTATATTTGTGTTTATGATACAAATACACACATTCAACCAAAACATACAAATATTTAAAATTAAATTTGTACATTTAGGTAATTTTATCTTTAGTTTTCAATCTTTAGTTGAGATATATATCTATCTCTTTGAGCAATGTGTAGTTTTTCAAATTATAGAACAGAAATAACACATAAAATTCAATAAAAATAGAAACATGATGAGGTTAGAGAGATGACACAAAAGTTAAGAACGTGCACTGCTCTTCTGGAGGCCCTGATCTCATATCCCAGTACTCACACTGGGTGCCTCTAATTGCCTACTCCTCCAGGTCAGGAATATTGACACCCATTTCTCGACTCTATATGCACTTCCATAGCTGTGCACCGGCCCACATGCATATACATGAAATATATAGTTGTGTCACTCAAATCTCATCTGAGAATCTTCTTTTAGTAGTTTACGAAGATTAACACAAAGACCCACAATCAGTCTATATTCACAACTGGACAAGAGCCTTCAGAGTGTTGCACCCCCAATGGGACATCCATATCACATTCCTGTTTCAAAAAGATCAGGGATCATCATGGAAGAGGAGCCAAAAGGACTGTAACAGTGAGAGACAGTAAATGATTACAATGAAACTGTTTTCTGGCCAAAACATAGCACTTGTATATATGACTTCCCAAGGGTGGTTACAGCATGCAAAAGAGCAAAATTCCAGCATAGAGAAAGAAGGTGGGCATATATTCCCATGCTTAACTGAGGAGCTAATGGACATTAATAGCCTCTGGGGAGGGAGCATGAGTCATCTTGACTGCTGGTAGGTTCACCACTCTTCAGTGGATGACTGCATACCCAACAGTATATGGACAGCACAAATTGCAGTAGAAAGTTTACAAAAAAAAATGAGGATACAAAGTTGAGTTGACTGGAAAGGGGGTGCATTTGGGAGAATTTGGGTGAGGGGGAGTAAATATGATGGACCAAATATAATGTGTGAAAATTTCAAAGAAATAATAAAAAGAAACATGATACAAGAAATGGAAATAATAAAACATATGCATAAAACAACTTTAAGCAATATTATATATTAAGAGTTTGCCTACTTTAAAAATAAAATCATAATTTAATCCTATTCATTTAGGATTACATTTTCAACTACATATTCATATTTTTTTCAAAGTGCTATGCCTTTATTCTAGATACAAATTGCAATACATGTTTTTAAAGACAATATTCTGAGGTTATATGGAAAATTTGTTCCATGATCATGAATGATTATAACTACCAATTAATTTGAATAGGGCACAAAATGTATAAATTCCAAAATTACATAAATGATAATCCTACCCAGTTATAAATAACTTTGCTTTACATTTTTATAACTAGTATTTGACATACAGAAAACAATGTTTTCAACATCATACTTAAACTTATATTGTTAGAAGTAACTTTTAAGAACCTTAATTTTTTCTTATTTTTGTTATGTATTTTTGAGAAAAGAACTTTGTAAGTTAACATTTCAAATTACGTCTTATTCCAACAACACCTATTTAGCTGCATTTAAAAATTCAAAGGCACATGGTACTGTAATATACACCACTTTCCTAAGAATATAATGCATGCACTTGAACACTAGTAACTATATGAAGCAATTTTGCTGTTCAAGAAAACATACTCTGTTTATATAACAAAAACTAAGCTGTAGACTTACCTTATTTGTAATGTTTGGTGACTAAACTGTAGTTTGGAATGATCTTTTCTCATGGTTTCTCAATTTGTAATCTCAAAGTCACTTTCAACATTTTTCACTTTTCATCTATATTTAGACATAAATAGCAATAGCCTCCCTATTTTTGTTTAAAAATTCACCAGATTTTGCTTTTCTGTTTACTTAAAAGGCTCACAATGAAAATTCTAGAACAAATATTCCAAAACAAACACGGATTGATCTATTGGAATGTCTTGCTTCTTCTGAGTATGATAGAAAAGCAGCATGAAAAAAAATTAAAAAAAGAAATGATTTTAAAACATTTGTTTGAGGAAATGAACACAATCTAGGATGTGCAAATATCTGAGAATGTACAAAGTTACTTAAATCACACATACTCAAAAAAAGTGATATGAAGAAAAGAAATACAAACTTAGTAGTAATAAGCTTGATAAAATTTCCAAAAAAATGAAGAAAATTTCAAAGTGAATAATTATGTATGAATTTTAAAATTTATCATTTGTCTGCAATAATATTTGTTAGGGATCATTTTATGATAGATAGCTAGGGAGCATGCATGCTAAGAAACATTCTCTGAGATTTATAAAAAGAAAAAATAGATTCTTCAACTTCTCAAATGAGAAGAGTACATTTCCTTCATGCTAGGTAAGTCTGGCAAATATTTGGTCCAGAGTTGCTGATTGCTTCTCAGAGATGCTTTGCAGAAAGAGCTCACTGACTTGCTAAAGTAATTGTTCTCCACCACTTCAGCATCTGCAACATGTTGTAAACAACTTGATTTAACTCCAGGACTTACTCCTCTAAGAATAATTCTCTATCAATGCTTAAGCCCAGGAGCTGCATGAGGATTCAGTTCTCTCTCTCTCTCTCTCTCTCTCACACACACACACACACACACACACACACACACACACACAGATATTTTTCATCAGCAACTTCCTGAGAATTAAACAGAATCTAGTTTGTGCGATTGTGTTTCAGTAGAATTCTCCTTGCCCCATCCCATGTTTTAATGTTTTTTTTTCTTCTTTTGCAGATGTGTCTAACCATCCCTCACAATTTGTCCTCTAATGTATCTTTTTTCTCTCTCTCTTTTTTTTTTTTTTTTTTTTTTTTTTTTTTTGTTAACTGATAGATACCGAGAGAGGGCAAGTCAGAATTCTTAAAGGATATGGCACTGGGTAGTTTGATCAAGGGAAAAAAAAAAACAACTCACTGTAAGGGGCATTTGTGGGGGGAATACAAATTAGACTTCCTTAAAAGGTAGAGGAAATGAAATTGGAGGAGGATATGTTGAAGTGCTATGGATAGAAAAGGGAATCTAAAAATGACCAAAATACTTTGCATGAAATAACCAAATTCACTCAAAATATTTTTATTACTCTAAGAACAGAAAGTTCAAATTGTCAAGTGATTAACAATTCAGGATAATACTATATTAAAAGTACTGGAATTTAGTGGATCTGCCTGAAGGTTTAAAATACCTGTAAAAATGTATTCTATACAGAGCAGAGAAAAATAGGAAATGTATAAGAAGAGAAATTAAAATAAATTTATGCAGGTATTATATAACCACAAAGAAATGGCCTATGTTAGGAAAGAACAAAAACAAGAGGTAAAAATTAAGTTCACTAAATTTCATCAAGGAGTACAAAACAGTAGAAAGATAAATAAATAAAAACCATGTAAGAAGCAGAGATCTCAAATAAAAGCTAAGACATTAGATAAAATAAAAACGAATGAATGTGAAGTGAAAATGGAGAGACCACTTACTGCTCATGTGAACCCACAGCGATCTTACACAGACAAAATCCAGCATGGAACTGTGGAAATGGACAGCAGGCCCAATCGTAGTTGAATAATTGCTGCAGCTGATTACTGGATGAGGAAGAGCTGATCTTAAGGGGAGGGACTCTGGATGGGTTGACTAGATCTTAATGGATGAACTTGCACTGAGGGACATCAGGGGATACTATCTTGACAGGTGGGCCTTGATACAGATGAAAAAGCCTACATAGAGATGATTTGGATGTCCTTTGTGAAATACATAAAATTGTGATACCTAAAAGTAAAAACCTGAACAATAAAATTTTAAAAAAATTAAGGTGAATATAATTTTGATAAATAAAACTTTTTTATTATTTAAAAAGATATGTTAAAGGTCAGGGGAAATCTACTCTGTCCATGAAAAAGCAAACTAAAACTCTGGTGAGGTGAATTTCCCTAGCATAATCAAAGCTAGATTGTAGGCACTGAGCACAGATTTTAGAATGGCATCCCAACAGTGAGATGGTTGATTCTTTCATCCTGTCATCAAAGGATGAAGACCAGAAATGACTCAAGTGAGTCTAGTTAAATACTGGGAAATGTTTCCTGGTTGCATTGTGGTAACTGGGTGCCAAATGCTAACATTCCCTCCAAATAAGATGAGTGGAAATAGAAACCCACTTTTTATTATAAGAATTTCCACAATTGGGACCTGAAAGATGACTCAGTCATTAAAATTACTCGCTGCTCTTGCAGAGGACTCAGGTTTGATTCCCAACATCCACATGGCATCCAACAACCATCAGGAACTCAAGTGCTAGGGGAATAGGATGCCCTGTTCTGATCTCTGCTCTATTGTATGACACAGAGGTGCCTACTAAAATGCACACAATGCACTCATCCACATGACAATAGATAAATAAATAAATAGATAAATAAGTAAATAAATAAAATTCGTTTTTAAAGAATTTCCACAAATGATAACTATCACTGCTAATTGCTTACTAGTGGAAAGGAACAGGTGAGAGTAAGTGACGCATGACAACTGTGGCATTGATGTCCGTATTGATATCCGTATGGAATCAATAAAACCTGTTATTAAGGGATCTTTAAAGTACATGAGTAATCCCTACTATAAGATGGATTCTTTTCCACATATTAGAACACATGTAGATACAGCAAAGACATAATTTGTAAAGCCTTCAAAAATAAAACATTGTGACAAAAGCAATCAAATATGACATGAAAATGTAGGTAGTCTTGGGCTCCATTTAAAATCATTTCCATGTCAACCCCAAACAAAATTCAGTACTAGTTTCTATGTGCAGTAAGTCTAAAACAAAAGTTAAATTTCTGATATAAGGAAAACAGTACATAATACAATGAAAGTCAGAAGTACACCAAAGACAGTGACTCAAACAGATGAAGTACTTGATAAGGCCAATGGCTTTAATTCATAAGATGAAGATACAGCACCTGTGAAATTCTTACATGAATTAACAACCTTCAATCAAAAACACACAAAAAAACAGCACAAAGATTACATGAAGTATATAATTATACAAACTCATAAAAAGTAACTTATGTCATCACTAATGCAGAAACAAAACAAACACACAAACAAACAAGCCTAACAATTCAAATGATAATGATATCGGTAAGGGTTACTATGTTCAAAATATCTGCTGCTCATATCAATTATGTATTTTACTAACCCATTACCCACTCTTCTTCAGGTTAATATACAGATTGGTCATCAAATAAGGAATACAGTCTGTGTTCCACTCACAATTTATATTTCACTACTTTATATTGACTACTTTATATTTTCTCTTTTTAATTCATTGTTTGTTTTTCTCTTTTGACATTTTTTTCTTGAATTCAGCTCCCTCTCAAAACCATCTACGGAATTTATACATAATGTAGTTATGCTTGGGCTTTAGCTATAAATTCCGAGAGATCACTGCAGTGTAATGAGGCAGAGTAATGCCAGGATCATCTTGCCAATCTCTAATTCTTTTATGGTTTATTTCTGTAATAATATTTGAAACTCCCTTTGTAACTAAATTATGTGTAGATTTCTCCATATGCCTTACAAGTATCTCCAAAGTAATGACATTACACTATTTCCAGCTTATCCTATAATACATGTATTTATTTTACCCTCTTCCAAGCCATTGTTGCTTTCTAGATATTCACATTTTCCCCATATGTTTTAATTGATGTTTACTTTGACTTCTTCTTTTCTGTGGCCAACCCTTCCTAGAAGATGATAATTCTGTAAAAGTGACATTAATTGGAACAAAACCAGAACTGCTTCATTCTGACTTCTATCCTACATTTTAATTCTCCATAGTAGTCCTCTCTTCCAGTTCCATGGAATACTATCTCTCTCTAAATACTTGTAATTACATTAAGTTTTATGACCAATGAAACTATGTGTTTACACCCTAAGAGGCAAAATATTACGTTTAAGGTATCATACTGGTGTGGATATGTGAGCAAGGGAGAAAATAACATATATTTATAGAGATTTACAATTTTACCTTGAGATTCATTGGTAGTATATTAGGCCAGGAATTCCTTCAAATCTAAATCATTTTCTACGTAGTTTTTTGTTATTATTATTATATATTTTGCTTACAAGAACAGTTACAATGACCCTACTGTTTATCAACTCCTTCTTACTTGACAATTCATTTTAGCTATCACTAAAGTAACCAATGTTTACATTTTAAAATTCAGTTATTTATCATGAAGACAGATACGGCAGAAGCAGGGTTCATTGTTCAAACTACAGCAGCACTCAAGATGTTGGGTTTCCATAGAAAATAGGGCAGAGCTGTAAAACTTTAAGGACCACCCCCAGTAACTCAGTTCCACCTGCAAGGCTCCAACACCTATAGGTTCCAGAACTCTCTGAATAACACATTCAATTGGAAAAGAAGTTTTTAAACAAATGAGCCAACAGGGGATGTTTCAAATTCAAGACACAGCATGTGTTCTGAAGAAACATGAAGAAAAGAAGAAAATTTTTGTTTTGATTAAAACATGATGTTTAAGTTCTAATCCTTTCCTTATGTAGACTGCCATGTCTGAAAGGGAAGAAGAAGCAAGGAAACTTTGCAATAAACCCAGACACTTAGAACCAAAGTGAGTGGGTAGAGTATGATTAGGGCTACTAGACTACTATGGAAGCCGAAGTAGGAAGAATCTTAGCTTATTGTAAAACTTCAGATTAAAACCTTGGGTTGTCCTTGCCTGAAAACAACTATTATGTTTCTGAAAACTAAGTCTTGGTTTTTCAAATGAGTTCATAACCAACACTGTAGTTCCAGCTCATGGACAAACATTGATCATGTCCAAATTCTCAGAAAATTGTAAAAACAAAGAAAAAACTGAAGTGAAACAATCCATTAATCCACCCTCCCATCATCTCCCTTCTCAAAATCCTCTCTCCATTCACAGCCCTGGCTTTGTGATGATTCACCTTTAATTTCTAGAATGAGAAACAAAGGAAATATGCAATTTTGAAAATCAATAGAAAAAAGAATTCACTTGTCTTTAGAATTCATTTAAAGTATATTTAATTATCAACATAGTTGTAGTCACATAGTAAAAGAAAAGGCGAGACTGTGTGAAGGGATGAGGCTTTAAAGCAAAAATAACAGTGGACTTGTAATTTGGACATTTGAAAAATTGTTTCGGTGGATCACTCAGCTATGCTAAAACAGACTGAATATTTTTTATGCAAATTTATATCCCAAAGAATTACTAAAGGTCTCTCTGTGAATTTGTGTTCATGTGCATGTGTGTGGAGACACGTGCTTGATATGGAGTATCTTTTCTATCATTCTCCGGAATATTTTTTGAGACAAAGTATCTCACTGAGCCAGGAGCTCACTGACTATGGTAGGCTGGATGGCCAATGATCTTCTAGAATATTTCAGTCATTGTTCGGGTCCATCCTGGTACTGGGTTTACATATGAGATGCATACCAAGCATTTATGTAGGATGAGAAACAGATAATCGTGCTTTTTGTGCAACGAGTATTTTATACGCTGAGACCTCTCTGTAGGTCCTGCAAAACTAGTTTTATTTGAAATTTTTGAATAGGAAGAAGAATACATATTTATGGTGTTAAATGTGAAATTATCATATATGCCTACAGTATGAAATTTTAAATAATATCACATTTATTTATTTTGTGCACTCATGTGTGTGCATATGTTTTGGCTTACAGATTTTTATAAAAGTATTGATGTAATTTTACTTATGTGTGTATTGTTTGTGTAAGAGTATGTACACAGACATATTGGGGTACCCTAAGAAGCCAGAAGACCATTTTGAATGACTTGGAGTTGGAGTAATATGCCACCAGATGTGAGTATTAAAAAATGAACTTCAGTCATCATGATTGTGCACTAAGCCTTTTCAGCACCTGAACAATCTTTACAGCTATACATAATGATATGTTTTGGATAGATGCCCAGTAGAGAGATATCCTAGATCATGTAATCCTTATGTTCTTTTTTTGGAGAAAATTTCATACTCTTTTCCTTACTGATTATATTAAGACACACCCCACCATATTCTAAATAAAAGTTCTTTTTTTATATTCACACATTTTCTCTCATTTTTATAACATCCATTTCTAATTTAGATGAGTTTGGTTCCTTGCTAATCTATTTAATTTTTTTTTCTTTAGATGGAAAGAGATATAGATAAAGCTTCACTCATCAGTGTGTAGATGGCTAGCTTACCACAGCATTATTTAGTAAAGATACCGAATCACCATTATGTGCTCTTAGTATGTTCCTTGAAAATTACTTGATTTGGAGCTAGAGAAATGGTTCAGCTGTTAGGAGCACTGGTTGGTCCTGTAGAAGACTAGGGTTTGGTTCCCAGAACCCACACTATGGCTAACAAGTTCCAGGTAGGTATCTAGTGTCATCTTCTGACCTGTGCATGCACTGGACAACATAGGTACACTTATTTTGTTAAATGATTAGTCAAAAGCGATATTAAGAAAGAATTATTTATCTAATTAAACAAAAGGACAATACAACACAATAAAACCTCTGGAACACATTAAAAGCAGTTCTAAGAGTCAAGTTTATAACTCTAAGTGCCTCCATTTAAAAAATAAGAAAGAGTATGAATAAATGACTTGTCATTGCACTTCAAGAATCGTGAAAGGCAAAAACAAATTAAACTCAAATGCACTACATAAGAGAATATAACAAAAATCAGATTAGAAATCAATGAAATAGAAACAAAAAAAATCAATACAAAATCCATAGTTCCAAGATCTATTTCTTTGAAAAGATAAACAAGATAGACAGAATGTTATCCAAATTAACCAAAAGAAAGAAAGAGCAATTCTAAATCAGCCAAATCAGAGATGAAAGGGGAAACATCACAACAGACAACAAAAAGATCCTGAACATTATAAAGGTATACTTTCAAGACCTAAACACTATTAATTTCAAAATCTTAAAGAAATAGGTATAGTAGGAGAAAGGTATTACTAAGGGAGAAAAAAGACAAAATAGGGGCCATTAAGTGAGAGATGGAAGGGAGGGTTATGCAAGAAACTATGGGTATAAAGAGAAAGAAGGAGCTTAAGAGAGGTGGGATCATAGAAGACTGGTATTATCAAGGGGGGAAATGGGAACACTTTAAATGGGAAGGCAGGGAAGGAGGGTTAGACAGGTTAAACAGAGAGAGAGAGAGAGGAGAGATAATGTCTACCTAGTATAAAACACCATGGGGAATCATATTAGTTAAACAACCTAATGACATATTCCACATTTATATCTCGGAGTGAGTCTGTGTGCATAGCTGAAGGCTATATAACAAGGATCAGTGCTTGGAAGGAGAAACATTCCACTGAGTTTTTGGCCAAGGCAGTCCAAGAGACTCTCAAAATTGCACAGGCTACTACCACAGCACAATTTTACCTCCCAGAACTTGAAGGTAATAGCCTATTGCTGAAGACTGGTCATACTTCAGAATCCAAATTGTAAGCAATAGAGTTGGGACTCACCTGGAACCACTTCCCCAGAATTCTTCCTCTGGAGAGCACAATGCAAGATTGTGAAGGAGACTATCAGTGGCCCAATACTAGCTTTATGACAACACCAATAACTCTCACAGACTATGACACTGGTGAAGTAGTGGCACTTTTATCATGGGGCCAATCAATGACTACCTAATTGAGTTTAAATCCCAGTCAATGGGAGGAAACTCATGTGTGGTACTGGAATCATAGCATAAGACACATTGCTGAAGAAGTGATATGTCTTAAAGAATCCCCTAAGACTGTCACATCCCTAGATTAATATAACTTTTTGCGAGGTGCAACATATGTATCCTTACATTTGCAGTCTAGTATCCCAGTAACCACTCATTAAATAAGCTTCTTTTGCATCAAAAGAGAATTCTATAAAATTCTACACTGGTCGAGCACAGACCTTGTCTGTGAATTGCCAATGCTGAAGTGGCACATGTGCAATGCAACGTCTGCAACAAAGTCCCACACAATATGGAACAAGGGTTAAAGAGGATACTACAGTAATGAATCTCTCAACTCTCATTTCCATGTTCCCTCATGCAACTGAGGGCCAAGAACACAAAAGGTCACAAATAGCTAAATCATGGGAATGAGATTAGGAGTCCCAGAATATGGGTCCTGGACAGCCCTCCTATATTAAGCTTCACTCATCCTGGACTCATGGAGCATTGAAGAATAGGGGGAAGAAAGACTATAAGAGTGACGAGGTGTGTGATCATATGTAAATACAATCCTACAAGCTCGTGGGACCCTTCCCATATGAACCTATAGCACTTGTGTTGGCATGCTCAAGACACATGAAACTCATGCAGACAGCCCCCCTCCTGATGGAACTGTGAAAATTCACAGCAGATGCCCATCTTTGCTGAAGAAATTTTGGCAGTTGATTACAATTGTGTTAGGAAGAACTAATCTTAAAACCAGGGACTCTGGATAGATGGACTAGACCCCAGTTTATGAACTTGCACTGAGGAACAACTGGGGACACTAACTTGACCCAATATATGTTAACATGGATGACAGAATGTACAGATTCCAGTTGGGAGACTATATGTCTCCATATGTACCCATATGAAATGAGTATAAAGATGATTAAGACTGATTGAGATGTTTTGTAAATAAAATACACAAAGATTCAGTAAAAAAATAATTTTACAAAGTTCTAACCTGGTCACACACAAATCATAAATGTCTGTGAGATTCCCAACATTAAATGCCTCATCTATATTGACATCTTAACACCTATGACTCAAGAAATATGATGGAACAAAAGGCTAGAAAGAATACCAATGTATCTCTCCATTAACATTATCAAACCTTATTGCAAAAAAGGGCCATGAACTGCAAAGAACAAAAATAGTCAAAGCATAGAGAGTAAGATTCTGTAGATTGTGGGTCCATGAAAAATACTCCTATACTTAACTCTACCCACTCAGGGCACAAGAACCATTGCAGAAGAAGAAGCAGAAAGATTCAAAAAGACAGGAAAGGAGGTTCATGACCATACGGAAATATAATCTTTCAGCTTCTGAGTCCCTGCTCATATGAATCTACAGCAGTTGCATCAGCATGCACAAGACCCATGCAAACTCAAGCAGAAAAAAGCATAGCATGGAACTGTAGAAATGGGCAGCAGGACCCAATTTTAGTAATAAATAAATAAATAAATAAGTAAATAAATAAAACTATTAGCAGTTGATTCTTGTTGGGTGAGGAAGAGATGATCTTATGAAAGGGAGATACAATAGTGAGGCTGACTACAACTTAGTGAGTGAACTTGCACTGAGGGATGTCTGGAGACACTAAATTGACTCGATAGATATTTACACAAATGACAAGAAGAATGAAATTCAGTGGGTGCTATATGTGAGTGACAATGCAAGGGAGGATAAAGATTATTAAAATATCCTATATGAAATATATAAATCTAAAATTTATAAAAGAGAAACATTGTTCAGCAAATGTTCATGAGAGTGTGTGTGGGAAAACTATTACGTGTTACTGTGTTAGGAATGCAAACTGGTAAAGCTACTGTGGAAATTAATGTGGGACTCAAAGCCTGAAAACACTTACATTTCATGACTATGTAACTCCTCGGAGTATATTTCAAAGCCTCCATCTATATCCCACTACACAAATGGTTGTTTATCTATTTTATTGCTGCTTTATATACAATAATGAGGTAATGGAATGACCCTAGATGTTCATTAACAAATTAATTGATAAGAAATTATGGCATATATGTGCAATATATTTTATCAAAAAACATGAACTTATGTTATTTTCTGATAAATTGATGAAACTGGAAAATATATTGCAGATAACCCAGGCTCAGAAAGGCAAATATAGAGTGTTCTCTCATATTTATAGATCTGAGCTTTATGTATGTGTATTTATATGAGACAGTCTGCTTTTAGATACCACGAAGCTCAAAAGGAAATGTATTAATGAGTTGGGATTATTCTGTGTTTTAAAGTCTTGTAATACTTTTTTTATGAAGTTGGGTGCAACAGAGTTTGGTGCATATATTTTCATGATTGCTATATCTTCTTGGTTAATTGTTTTCTTTGATCAGAATGAAGTGAGCCCCTGTAACTCTTTCTGAGTGGTGTTAGTTTGAAGTCTATTTTGACAGGTAGTACAATGGAAACTGGCCCAGGATCTGATTTACCAGGGAGGAAGACTGGTCTCAGGAATGCCATGGCAATTTCTGGGTGTGGTACGGCCTCTTGAAAACTGAACTGAAAAAGTGAGCTGACTTGAGAACAGGGAAACCAATTGCAGTGGGACACTCTGGACTAAGAGGATAATCCAGGGATCTGGGGTTCTAAAAGCAAAAGCTGGCCAGTGCCCAAGGCTTAAGGCTTGAAAAAGAGTAATATATGGGACAAGGGAGAATGGAGTTGTTCAGATGGGAGGGAGCTGGGAAGCAGTGGGCAGGATCAGACTTATCAGGGATAAAGACTGTTCATAGATATGAAAAGCAAGTTGGGGGAGGGGACAGCCAAGGAAGGTGGGTGGTCACAGGAATCCAATGGCAAGTAGCTGGTAAGGACAGCCTGTGAAAGCTCTAACAAACTAGACTGCAAAATTGAGCTGAACTGGATTCAGGATGCAGTGGGTGGGTCTGGACTAAGATAGTAATCCAGGGATTTGTGGTACTAAGAGCAGGAGCAGGCATCTACCCAACGCCAAAAGAACAGGACTGGGCAGGGGGAGCCAGGAGTTGCTCAAGTAAGAAGGGAGTGGAAAGGCAGTGTGTGGGATCAGACTTACCACTAAAGAAGACTAATTTTTTAATAATATGTAGGGAATTGACTTGGAAATATGTGCAACAAATGCGTTTTCTTTACTTATATTTGGGGAAATGATCATTTGAATCTACATTTAACCACCTGTGTGACTCAGGCTTAATTAACATAAATATTGTCACAGCTATATTATCAGTAAGATGAACATGCAAATCTATTTTTGGTCCTTCTTCTCTCTCTCTCAGTATATAAATATATTTCTGTATACATATAAATATATGTATACATATATATGTGTACTAAAATATTTTTGTTGATATAAATGTAAATGAAATGCAAATAAAACTTATTTAAAAATCACATCTTTATTGACTGTATCATATCTTTACCCTTCATACTAGTGATTTTAATGACATATGTACTTATACCTATGTTTCTGAAATAAAAACACTAACCAATTACATAAACACTTCTATGAATTTATGGCTTAAAACATATAACAAAAACATCTGTCTTTCTAACTTTTAAAATAAAGAAAACATTACTTTCTAAGATTAAATTTGATATATTGTTAAATAATCAGCGTGTTTGACTAAATTTTCCATAAATTGTTATAGTAATATGCTACTAACAACTAAAGAGGAAAGAGATTAGACTTACATCTTTTATCAATAAAACAGTGATTAAATTTTCTTTGTAGGTGGTTTTCAATTGCATTGGGACAATCTCACATATGCCTCATAGAACACCTGCCAATAAGAACCTATTTATAGAAACAGTAACCTAGTTAATTCCTTGAAGAGCCCCATGACTATTGACATAGTATGTTATAACTTTTATTTTAAATTGTATAATTTTTGGAGGAAATATTTTATCATAAGAATATAGTCAGTGGTTTAACTTGGAAAATATTTTTGATTCTTTAGAAGCTAATAACTCACACTCACACACAAAATGAAGTGACTTTTCCATATGGCTGCCTACACGGTATTTTCAATCTATTGGATATAAACCCTGTGAACACATTGATTTAAACATTCATTGTTCTGTATTTTTGTCAATATGGTCCTCTGGCACGCTTATAGTCTTTATCTCTTATCATTTGTAAGTATTTGTGAATTCAACTTTAACATAATTGATTCCTTCACCTTTTTAGTTTTTATTTTCCATGCATAATATGAACAGTAATAACACCACCCTATAATATCCCAGATAACCGCACAGTAAGTGTAAGGAAAATATTTTCCTCAGCACAACTGATATATATGTGAATTAATCACTCATTTGGAAAAAATTTTTGGATGAGATTAAAAAAGTTTAAGGAATAATTTAAATCATTACTAATTTAGTAACATTTAATACATATTTTAAAAAATCTATAGTGTTTAAAGAATGTTATTTAATACACATTTGTTAAAATATTAATACTTCAGTTTTTAATTTTTAAAAACTTTGCATCTATTAATTTCTGTGGTATGTGTGTTTGCATGTAGTTGTACCCATATGGGCAATCATATGGCAGTGTACAAATGTTGAAGTCAGAAAAAAGCTTGCTCCAGTTAGTTCTGGGCTTGAATTATCTATGCTTGGGGTATTGAAATCAGTTCCTCAGGCTTGGGAGCAGAGACTTTACATGCTGCACCAATTCACTGGCCTTATTCTCATTTTAATTTATGCAAATGATTCATAATTATAAGTCAAGTATTTTCTTAGTTACATTCTTTTGCTGTGATAGAAACAGTGACGAAAAGCAACTCGGGGTAGAAAGCGTGTATCAAGTTGACAACTGAAGCTACCTAGCGCAACTGAGCTCATTGTCAACTTGACAGACAAACACATCACTTTAAACCACAACCTTTCCATTTCTTATCCCCAAGATTTCAGTCCCAGCTACCAGCATCAGTTGTTCCAGTGAACATTAAAGCACAAAACGTTTCACTTCCAAAAATTCTTAATTCAAAATCCATCATGGAAATATACAGCATAGAAGCCTTTGTTTCCCTTGGAAGCTTCTCAAGCCAAGCTTGATAAGTCTGCAATCTCTTACAAGCTACACAGCAACAGCTCATTAAGCTTTTCCAATACTTAATCGTTTTTCCAGTTCAAAGTTCCAAAAGTTTCCAAAATCCTCATGAAAACAATATTGTCAGGTAAGTCTAACAAAAATATTGCACCATCCTGGTACAAACTTATTCGGGTTTGTTTATGATTGCTGTGATAAAAACACTGACCAGAACCAACTTGGGGAAGAAAGGGTTTGTTTTATCATACATTTGCCAGATCAGAATCCATTACTGAGGGAAGTCAGGTCAGGAACGCAGAGCAGCAAACTGGAGGCAAGAGCTGAACCACAGACCACAGAAGAGCACTGCTTACTGGTTTGTTTCCTTGGTCAGTGATCAGCCTGCTTTCTTGTACAATACAGGACCACTGCCCAGGGGTGGCACTTCCCGTAATGGGCGGTAACCTACAGCATCGCTCAACAATCAAAAAAAAAATGTCCTGCAGACACTGTCACAGGGCAATTTATTGAAGACAATTTTTCAATTGAGGTTCACTCTGAGCAGGCATGTCAAACTGACAACTATCTAGCACAAGTATATTTAAAATTTACTTGGATAGTGCCCCAAATATATACAACATATTTTATTTAGAAATGCCTCAAACCAATATTTTTATGGGCAGAAGGGATGGCTCAGTGTTTAGCCGTCCATACTGTTCTTTCAGAGATCCAAGTTTGAGTCCACAAACACGTCCTAAATTGCCTGTAACTCCAGCTCCAAGATTTGGCATCCTCTTTTGGACTTTATGGGAACCTATGGTAACATGTTCATGTATAGGGCAGTCTTCATTCACAAGCAGAATCCCAGGCTTCTGTGCAAGAAACTGTAGTAGATGGCATTCAGATACACCACACACTTGAAATTATAAATATCCCTTGAAAAATTAATGATCATATTCTGTGATGAAATAATACAGTACAAGTATGATGTAATAGTAATTTACCTAGATTTAAAAAGTATTATACATATGCTTTGTTATAAACATCATTTTGAGTATCTTAAAACAGCTAATAATTTTTTTTTTATTATTCAAGGGAGATTGGGAATTAAAATGTGCATTACGGAGCCTGAATTATGTAGCATTGATTACCTCTAGATAAGAAGATAAATGTCTTCATTTTCTAAGTATAATATATTTACTATATATTTAGTTTTATGATTTGACTATTCCTCTTAGAAGTTAGGTTTGCTACTACTGTTTAAAATGTAGTATAATTTCTTAAAAGATTACACTTTTTCAGAATTGCATTTATACTGTAGTCAAAAAAATCTTTGGTCTCTAAATATTATTAGAATTTTGTTGATAGCACATTATATGTTTGAAAAATTAGACACTCATTGTACTATTCACCTCTATTTTCCATGAATTCAAATAAACAATTAAAAATCAGAAATTTCAAAAACTTCAAGTTGTCTTCAAATTACACATCTGGCAAATTTGTCATTTTAATAAAATAATGTGAGAAAATTGAAGAATTAGCTTTAGAAAAGTTTGATTTTCTCGGATAAAAGAGCTGCAATTTCCTTGTTGAAGGTTTTCGGCTGAATTCTTTCTCTCATAAGTGATCTTTTCCAAGTATTAAATTCATTTTTGCTTGGTACAGTAAGTAGAATAACCTCACTATGACTACTGCTAAAATGACACTTCTTATTCCCTTTAGTTACAGAACTACCCCATAAATAAATCCTTGCATGTGTTAGGAAGTTTAGGATGGTATAATTTCAGTATGATTGGCCTTGGCCTTATCAACCTTACATTGAAATTTGATTTCTTATACAATGGTTAATAGTTATTCAGGAGATAATGAAGATATGAGATGTGCACCCCTCTGAAACAGCTGCTTTTTTCTCAAGCGAGAAGGCTATGTCTGAAGGGAGTGAGTTTTTATCTAAAGACTGTATTAATTATCCCACAAGTAGGTGGTTTATAGAAAGAACAAACATTTTAGCTTTCCCTGGTGTTGAGGAGAAAATTATCAGCATTTCACCATTAGTATGTTGTTGACTGGTGGATCACTGCAGATACATTCTATTAGTTGAGGAAGTTGACTTAGATTCCTTGTTTATTTTTTTTCTCAATGAATTTCAGTATCTATTGATGTGATAAAAAATGTTATTATTTTTTGCAGTTTTTTCACCAAAATATCATAACATGATAGATGATATTGGCTACTGCTTAATCATTAATTTAAGCATGTATTCACAGGAATCTTCACCTAGTTTATGATATGGTATTCTACCAACAAAAGCTTTCAGAATCTTTTATTTTCGTATTGAATATTTGTCTATATAAGTGAATTTCTTATGAAATATAAAGTCACATAAGATTACAAGCAAATTAAATAGGTGTATTTGTTTATTTAGCATAAAGAACTACACGTCTGTCTCACCATGTGTTAAAATATTTGTATATACTTATTTGCAATATTGACTTAATAATAAAGTGAACTGAAATTTATATTTTTTATTTCTAATATTGTAATTCCAATACTGCTTCTTCTAACTTTACTAATCTTAACATAGGTATGACAATATCTTAATAGAGAAAATATTTTAAATTAAATCCTATTTAAATTTTCTAAATTCATTTTGTAATTCCTTCCATTATCTTTTCCTAATTTTCCTTGCTTTTAAAATAATTTCCTACTTAGTTCCTTTGTATTAAAATATAGCAATAAAATTTCATTGCTGCTTTGAAAGAATTATTATTTTCTAATATAAATATGGAGCACTGTTATTATTTTCATTATTCTATTCTGTTTAACATTTTTGAGGTGTTTTTAGGTTTATCGGTTAACACGATTTTAATTCCTCTTGTTATTTTCAATTTTATGTAAGTTATTCAAGGTTGTTTAACTTAATTTTTAAATACTTCAGATGTCTTACTATCTTTTATTTAATTCTGGTCAGTTCTGATACTATATTTTGAATAGGCAAATCCTTTCCCATTATGAATCCTTTTAAAGAGCCCAAACATGTTATATCGTGTTACTTAATTCATATATACTGAGTAATTTACATTTGTCTACTACTGAATAAACTGCTAAAATAGAGTATGTGAATACATGTTTGTATTTATTTCTGATATATATGGGATGTGCATTGCAAGCAAATTTTATTGATAAATACCTCTGCTTACAATTTATTTTATTGTCTCTATTACTAATGTGAAGTGGTTTTGCTTAACATTGAAATATTATTCTGGTTTCAGGTTTAACTAATGAATGTTTTTCCAAAAAATATTAATCTTCCTCGTATCTATTTCTTCCCTAAGAGCAAGTAAATTCAGATCCATGGGAACTAGAACTTGGGAGATAAGAAATATAAATTCTTCACGTTTCCAAATTTCAGCAAGATTAAATGATGTCATTTTTATTTATGGCTCTATTTTCTCAGGTCTGTGATTTTCTGTGTAGGATATAACACAACATAAATAGCCATTGATTCAGAGATGATACTCTATTTTAGACGACAGCATAGCATAAGCTTCCCCACAGAATATCATCTTGAAACTTGTGCTTTACTGTCTTTCACAAGTTGCCCTTGTGTGTTGCCTGCTGCAGCATCTTAGTAGAGAATTATTTCATCAGTGAATAAGATGTTACAGTAGTCATATATACACTACAAGTTCTTTGCCCCAAGGTGGAGATCTTGAATTGATGAGATCTGTTGTGGATCCCATACTAATAATCAAATGTGTGTTAAGCACAATCAATAAATGCTTGATTTAGGCTTTCAGTACTGGACAAGGCATCTGTAAATATAATCTAAAATATGGTATCTTAAAATAAGGGATCCAAGTTCAAAGACTGCTGGAGTACTCTAGAGGGGGTGGTAGATACAATTTAGCAAGGTTTTCTTCTCCAAGTGATGAGGTTTCTTGAGATTGTGATTTACATCCCTACTTAGCATTCTGTTCACCATACCCAGGCAATGTGTAATCTGTTTTTGTCTCCACACCTACTGTCTAAAAGGAAATTAATCCTGCATTTTATTAATAGGTAATACCCAAGTTTTGTTGGTTTGTGTGTGTGTGTGTGTGTTTATGGCGTGCATAATCAAAATGTGTTATTATAGATTTCTACTGGTACGACTCCTGAAGAGAAAAGCACTCAAATTCAAATCCTGTCTTTACCTCACTGATCTGCTGGATGGATGGTTTCATATTGAGTGTTCAATGTCTTTCCCTTCTTAGAAAACTGTAATAACACCAAAAACAGTAGCTGAATCTGTTACTCATAGTGAGATGTTATGTTGTCATGTGCCTGTTGGAACATTCCTAGGATGACAGATGACAAGTTGAATGCTATGAACTCTTCTAGTTGGATAAAGTTTATTGTTTTTCCTGGGTTCAAAGGGTTTTGATGATTTCAAAAACATCATATGAAATTGGTAAAAATCCATTTATGGGAAAGTGGGAGTGTTTGTCAGGGAGGGGCATGCAGCATGTAGGGATTCATGCTTGGGGGGGCGGTCAGAAGAGGGGTATGGAGGGAGGCAGGTGTTAATGGGAGGGAGGGTAGGGATGAGGCCAGTTCTCGGACTGGGAAGGGAAAAAAGAGATCTGACAGGAGGATAGAAAACAGAGATGAATGAATCTTGGAGAACTGGGGAACCCAGAGGGAAATGTGATATCACTGAAACCTCCTTAGAAATGCACAAACAAGGTACAAATATTAGTAAATCTATGTATTCAGGGGCTGTTTGGCAAGAGCACAGCTCTGCACAAAAGGCACCTTCCTTTGTGTGATTGGTGAGAGTGGTTCAAAAGAGTCCCAAAATAACAGTCTATTGCCAAATTTCTTGTTATCCCCAGAACTACAAGACAGAACTTGTTGTAATACAGGAATGAGAACACTGGAGCAGGAACAGACCTGGAATACTTCTGCTTGAAGTTTAGCTCCCATAAAGCTAGATGATAAGGGGGAAAATCAATCAATGGTCCAACCCAACCTTGAATTATAATAATAACTATAGCAACTGGCACAGAATATTACCTTTGTAGGGACAGTAGTACCACTTTCATCTGTCGGGTAATCAACAGCTAGTTGGAGTTAAAAATCTTCTCAATGGGAGTGAACTCATGGGTGGCATTGTAGACCCCCCCAAATATGTGGCTTGGAAGGGGCATTAATCCTAGAGAGAATTCTGTCACTGTCATGTCTCTAGAGAAATGAAATTTCTTACCATATGCTGAGTATGGATCCTTATATTTACAGGCAAACATACAGTACACCACTCATCAAAGAAGCTTCTTTTTGCAAGAGATGGAGACAACAGCAGAACTCTACAACTGGTCAGAGACAGAGAATATGCATTTGAGAAATACCAAGTACTGAGTGATATATCTACAGTTGAACCTTTACAGCTAAGACACATAGAACACAATGGAATGAAGAGTACAGAGATAACTCAACTCTCACCAGTGATGCTTCCTCCAACAGTATAGTACTATCCACACAGAAGGTCACAACTGGCCAAGTTTTATTGACTAAAGAATGCAGAATGTGTAACCCTGAATGGGACTCTCGTATCAAACCTCTCCCACCTATGGATCAGGGACCATTGAAGAAGAGGGGGCAGAAAGATTCTAAACCTCAGGGCTGGTTCACGAGCTTAGGGAACCAGATCCTTTCAGGGCAGTGGAAAGCTTGTGCATGTGAAATTGTTTCAACGATGACAATGAGCACAAGACCCACACCAACTCAAACTAGACATGAGCCCAGAGTGGACGGATAGAAACTGGTAGTGGGCCAAACCTAGACTGAAAACTATTGGAGACAAATTACTACTGGTGAAGGGAGAATATGCCTTATGTTCTCTAGATAGCCTGACCAGAATTTTCACTAAAGTACATTTAGGCACTAATGCCTGACTGGATAGGATTTAACATGTATGACAGAATTCATGTGGTCCAATTGAAGTTTGAGGAGGATGGATGGGGGAGTGGGTCTAACTTTGATTAAGAACTGGTGTATGAAATATATAAAACTCAATAAAAATCATAAAAAATAAAACATATCCATGCCCACACCACAGAGATTTCTGATACCTGTTTCTTGTCTCAGGTGTATGGTGCAATGCATTCAAATTCTCTTACTGTGAATCAGTTTCTACTCTAAATTTCTAAGTTATCCTAACACTGAGTTAAGTCATTCTGTACCCTCTGAATGTGCTTCCATATTTATAAACACTCCCTCAAGGGACAGACTTAGCTCTTCATTATCTTTAAGGGAGCAGAGGAGTCAGTATTAACAGTAAAGCCCGGGTTATTCACATATACTACACTTCAGTGTCCACTGCCCTTTTGATATATGTCTTTCATTCAATTGATAATACAACCAAAACTGTGGATCTACAACCCTGATGATGAAGCCTGTGCTTTAGAACTCCACTTTTTTGCATTCTAGTTGAAAGACATGATATTCTCTTTCTGTGTTACTAAGGAGATCCCTCTGGCTTTCACACTTAGCCCTTAATTGCTGGGTAATCACTCTATGCCTTTTATTTTCCTTCATTAAAACATCCATTGCCCCTAGCAATACTCATATCATTCTACAGACTCTATAATACATTTTTTGCACACCTCTGGACTCAGATCCATTTCCCTCCAAGGTGATTTTACTTTCACTAGTATGCTATGTCAGTTTATCACCATTAAAACGTCTAATAATTGAATTTCTCTTTCAAGTGACCAGGTGCTATTCATTTCCAAAAGAAACAGTTCACTGTGTGCCTCCTTGGGCCACTTCTGGCACCAATTGCCACAGATACATGTGCTATAAAAAGAAGATATGTGTTCCTGGAACAGAAGGAAGAATACGCTCAGGGACAAGATCTACAATAAAGTCAAGACAGCGAAATAGAGCAGGAAGGAGTGGCAGTGAAAAGTTACCATCAAAGTGAAGACTGGATCTGCCTCATGGATCAGTAATTGTGACTGCCTCCTCGGACACAGCGCTTTCAGAAAAGCAGATGCTGGTGTGAGACCCAATTCTGACCTCCAGGCAGGGAATCTTCTCAGATGAATGTCTTCCTCCTGACGAGATTATCTATTCAGTGTACTATAAAACACATTACAGTCGTTTAGTTCCAATATGCATTCAAACTTTCATATGTGTTCCCATGATCTATAGTATATAAAAATAAATATACTTTTATTTTCCTCCAAATCTGACAGTTAAACATTGCTGCAGATCTTCACATAATACAATCATGAACAGTATTTTTCTCGTCTTGTCTGAAAAGTACATGCAACTATTTATCTATATTTAATTGAGGTTTTGTGGATTTCACATAATAGATCTTAATCAAATTTAGAACCCCTCCCCCATGCCTACCCATTTTATATCCCTCAACAGATTTCATATGTTCTGTGATATATGCTAAGGCCTATCTTGTCAAACATTTGTACCCAGATGTCACTTGGTGCAAATTCATCCACTGGAGTCTAGCCAACCTATCCAGAATCATTTCCTTAAAGATCACCTGTCCCTTACACAACAGTACTCAGTTGACAATATTTTCTCTGCTAAGATTGAGGACTAATGCCCATTTCCCCAGTTCTATCTGAGATTTTGTCTTATTGAGTCAGCATGAGTCTTGTACATGCTGTCACTGTTGCTGCATGTTCATATGAGCAAGGTCCCAGAAGCCTGAAAATCTGTCTTTTCTTATGGTCATGCACCAACCCTGACTCTTACATTTTTTTCTCCCTGTTCTTCAGTGGTCCCTGAGTCATCTGTGGATAGGGTTTGATATAGGAGGTCTATCCAGTACACATACTCTGCATTCTCTTATTCTGTACACTTTGGCCAACTGTGACCTTCTTGTGCATTACACTCTGTTGTATGAGGAAGCTTTGCTTCTGAGAGTTGAGGGATGTATTAGATTCGCTCTACCCCATATGTTATATGAACGTTGGAGTAGAGACTAAATCGTAGATGTTCCACTGGGCATCTCTCAGGCATATATTACCTCTCAGTAACCTATTTTAGTTATCTGTAATAGTCTCTATCTGTTGCAAAAAGAAGCTCCTTGATTAGTGGTATATTATATAATTGTTTGCAAGTATAATAATCCATATTTAGCATACAATAAGAAATTTCATTTGTTTAGAGATACAAAAGAGATTAGTTTTAATTTTTATGTGTTGATAATCCTTAATCCAGGCATAGAGTGACACAATTTTGAAATTTGTCCCTAAAGGACAGAATTATATGCCGTGTTCACCTCTTATTGTTTGAATTCTGTCAGATCTTCATATTTTGGCTGCCTTTTATTCATATCATCTAGTGAGGTTTAGGTTTTCTGTACTTTGTCTACTTGCTCTATGGTAGTGCTCATAAAAACCACGACTGAGACAGTTACACTTCCTTCATATGATAGAAAGATGCTTCGAACCAGACGTTTTTGTGCATGCAATTTCCATGTGGCAGACAGCAAAAATAAGTAAATCTAATGGCTCATAGACTTTTAACAGTTTTTTTCCCATATCTCTGGTTATACAAGTGTCCCTTTTAATTAACCAAGTCCATATTATAACCTAACCTCGTTATAGTTATAGTTAACTTAGGATAACTAGTATTAAAGTGTGCACAACATATCAGCTGATCTAACTGTACCATCTTTTCTGTGGTTGGCAATGGCCTGGGCTGTACAACTTTTTGGTTGAGCTTCTTTCTATTATTATAATTATAAAGATAGGATATTAGATTCATGCACATATTAGGAAGGAGAGTTCCTAGAAGGAAGACACACTTAAGACTGAATCTTCTACAAAGGTTAATTGACTGATTCGAACTTCAATAATTATGAAGATTTTGGGATGTTGCAGATTAAGGATTTAAGAAATATTTATTTGTGGTTATCTATATAATCTTTAATAAGCAGTATTTGCCCATGTCTATATATGACCTCATGCCCTTGTAACCATTATTTGAAACAATTTAGAATATGTTAACTTTGCAGGATAGTAGTTGCCAGTAAATCAAAATTGAGAATACCAAGAGGTCACCTAAATCCTGAAGTAGAGGTTTTCCAATATACCTTTGTAAGATTTCCCCTCAATATAGTAAAACAGTTTCTTGATTCACGGCTCTTTGTACTGATGCTATACAATTCATGAAAATATCGCTACCTTAGAAAATGAATTTTGAAGCAGCCTAAATCTCTGTTCCAAGACCAATGATATTTGGCTCAAGAATAAATAATTTCTTATCTCCTTTCAGGTGATAACTATGTTTCCAGTGTCAATAATATTCATTCTCCATATGGTTCAATATTATCACCCTTTGTCTCTGTTACTGTGTCTGTCTATGTTACCCTGCATTTCTCTCTTTTTGTGTGTACATAAGAAGAATCATGCTCAGTACACTTTCTAATCTATTATAGTTTGGATAAATATTTTATTTTATTAAATTTACTTTCTTTGAAAACAAACTTCTAATAACCTCTTATTCGCAATTACCTATAGAATAAAATTATTTCTTTTTGACAACGTAGTGAGAATTATTCTTAATAAAATAAATATAATTGCTATTGTTAATCTTTTAATGAGATATATGCTCCAGGACCAATTTTACTGGTCTAAATCTGTTATAGCACATTACATTTTCAAAAGCTCTTGTTCAAAAGTGTTACTGTGATCCCTCTATTTTAAATGGTAGAACCAAGGAAAACAAATTAAATTATTTTCCTAGTATATCAAAGCTCACATATATTGCTTTACGATATGAAAATATTCATTTGTCTTTCATCCTAAACCTTAGAATTTCTAAAATGATAGTAATGTATTATCCACAGTGGGTCCCTAAGCCAGTGCTTTATACTTTATGCTTAAAAGATCGCATGTGTGAGTCCCTTCATTGTTTATAGTTGTTGGAAAATATAAGATTTCTTCAATCCATTTGTGATCATAATTTTACTGGATAAAAATAAATCTATAAAATGAACACAGCTTAGGTTTTTGTGGGCCTGAACTATAATTAAATCCGTAAAAATGTGATGTTTGTAATTTTCAGTAAACAAGAGCATCTAAACTTTAAGAATTTTCCTGGGGAGATTCAGTGCAGGCTTTGGGATTGAGAAACACAAATCCTTTTTTCTAAGGCCTCAGAATACAACTGAAAATGGGAGCAAGAGTCTGTCAATTGAACAAATATACCACATTACAGGGATAGTCAGAGATCTGAGGACTGATTTCCGCCTGGTTATATATAACAGGTAGAACGATGTCTGGTGTCTTTTCCCTTAATATCAAGAATAGAAAAAAAGAAAGTAACAAACCATAGCTAGGAAACAAGAAATAAAATATTTTATTTATTTATTATTTTTATTTTATGTGTACCAATGAATTGCCTGCATGTTGGTAGGTGCACCTGTGTTGTGCAATACTCGTGAAGGGCAGAAGAGGGCGATAGGTCCCCTGGAAGTGGGCTTATGGCCATGTGTATACTGGCACTTGAACCCTGGTTTGCTGCAAGAGCTGACAGTTAAAGTAGAGTTTGATGTTTGATATTCATTTACCATGAAACCAAAGTCAGTTTTAAAGTACATAAAACATGTTCTACTCTAAAAACAAAACAAAAACAAACAAAAAATAAACAACAGCAACAACGAAAACCAAAACCAAAAAATATTTGTTTTCAAGATCTAGTTCCTGTGTTTATATTGTGGAATGTATAACAAACTATCTTTGAATCTATCTTTTTTTCTTTCATGTATGTGATAGAGTTGTGTTATACATGCTCATTAAATTTATTTCTTCACTTAATATACACATTATAATGGGATCCACAGCCTATCTTCATGGTATTATCAGACTGTGTAATAATTTCAACTACATTTAACTTCTGATTTCCCAGAACTGAAAGATTGCTGCTGACAATATCACACATATTCTCAACCAATGGAAATCTAGATATCCATATGAAAACTATTCAAATAACTGCTATCTCATTTATGTCTGTTGTTACAGGGACAAGAGAATTTTCTGGCCAAAATGAATTTTAGAGTGTGGTTGGTTAATGTGCATTGACATGAATAAGCCAGTGACAGTGGATGCCATTTTGACTTCCTTTTGTGTGGGCAGAGAAATCAAATTCAGGACCTAGACGTAAATGAGTCCTTGTCATTTTATTTCCTGATTCATCATCTTATATTAGAAGAAAATTATAGGACCTCAGGTACTAGAAAACATTCTCCTCTGATATTTCCCTGTCTGCTTATATTCTCGACACCCACACAAGGAAACAATTAGCTTTGTTCTTTTTCCCAATTTCTCTTCACTAAATCCATCTCAGGAAGAAAAAATGAGTTTTATATTGACCAACACCTGATCACTTTTCACACATAATAGTCTCAAAGTCAATCATCTATCCACAAACCATTGCTTAAGGCTATGCAAAACAAAGGCTATCCCAGTCCATTATATGGTCCCTAAGCCCTCTAAGTACTCACGGAAATCATTTATGACTTCTCAGAATTATTTGGATTACACATCCTCCCTTGTGACTTTTAGGAGGTTTCAAAGATTTCTGAATAATTTTGCAACCCAGTAGATGATTGATTATATACTATTAATATATCATTATGACTTTTCTCCTATTAATCAGTTCATGTTAGTTTACTCCTCAAATCATTCAGAGAACAAGAGTGAAAATTTCTCTTCATTTACTATTCCCAAGGTTAGGAAGGAGATAATAATTTCTTTTTTAATATTCAAAAGTAAATTTATTTTCTTTCTAATTTTTAAAGTAGTATTTATATTTATTCTTTGAGAATTTCATACAGTATATTTTGACAATATTTAAAATCCACTTTCCATGTCCTCACAGATCTAGACTTACGTCCCTGGTACCCTCACATCATGTCCTCTAATATATTTGGTTATTTTCAGTAAAATTTTTCACTAAATTTTGATAATATCATATAATATATTTTTATCATATTTAGACCCTCTACTATTTTTACTCATTTTACGATTCCCACCAAATTTCATCTGCTCTATCAAATATATTACAGCCTGTCATGTCTGGTTTGTATCCCTAAAGGACCTACTGTGAACATCCATTCAGTGGAGCCTGGTTAATCCATCCAGAAACACAATCTTAAAGAAAACTTAATTTCTCTCTCTCAGCAGTTAACTGTTGCCAATAGTACCTGAGTCAGGGTTGGGGCTTGTTACTCAATTTCATAATACTATGTTGTGATTTTGTCTGGACTGTGTTTGTGGAGATCTTATGCATACTTATAGCTGTAAGTTCATCTGAGGTACTGACCAGCTTAGCTGTCTAGAAAGAGATGTTTCCTTTAAGTCATCCAAACCTTTGACTCTTATAAAGTCTTTCCAACTCTATTCCAAAATGGTCCCTGAACTATTGGGTGGCAGGTGTTTGACATAGGTATCCTATTCAGGGAAAAACAATCTTCAATTTTTAATATTCTGTGCTTTGGCCAGTTGTAGCCTCCTTGAATAATCATGATAGGTTACATGAAGAAGCTCTGCTAGTGAGAGTTGAAAGATTTATTAATATTCTTTCTGTCCCATTTCAGTATGTTCTCTGAACCTTAGGTGTACAGGTTGAATTGTAGATGTGTCACTTAGGGCTGGGTCCCTCACAGACACTTATTTTCTGGATTTGACCAGTTGCAGAACTTTGTAATAGTCTCCATTTTTTCAAAAAGAAGCTTGTTGCTGAATGGTACTATGTACACTTGTTTGTACATATAATTATGTTTTTAGAACACAGTAAGAAATTACATTAGTCCAGCAATGTAACAAAAGTAAGTTTTTGTCTAGGATCGAGCCAGATATATTGGTCTACATTTATATTACCACAAATGAGTTCTTTCGTAATGGGTTGAGGTCCAAACTAGACATCTGTTGATTACCTACAAGATTAAAATGTCACTGCTGCACCCAGAGAGATTATACATTTAGCTAGTGGACTTTACAACTTGATGGTACAACTTGATGGAGTAATCGCTTGATTTTCTCTGTTGGTAGATGACATGGTGTCCTTTGATACTGACTGCTACTCTTTATGGAGGAGGCTTCCAGGTCAGTTCCATCTTGATTGTGCCAAATTCTGGGCCTCAACTTCAAGTTCTGGGAGGCAATCAATGGCTGTAAGCAAAAGCCTTATTTTGGTAGTCTCTTAAGTCAGTTGACCAAAAATTTGAAGGGAGGTTTTGCTTGCTTGGCATTGTACTTGTGTCAAGTTTTTTAAGCCAATTATGTGTAATTTGTGTTCCTCAAAAGCTCATGGGTGCAAGTTCATCCACTCGATCTTGCTTAACTTACCTAAAGTCAAACTTGTATTGAAAATTTATTTTCCTCTGAAAACATATGTTGCTTGCCTGTTGTTCCTCAGTTAGAACTGGGCTTCTTTCTTTCTTTAATTTTATTTTGTGGGTATGAGTGTTATGTCTGCCTATATTTAAGTGTGTCTGTGTCAAGCAATGCTGAGAGACCAGAAGAGGGCTTCAGATCCCCTGGAACTGAAATTAAGGTTGGGTGTTAGCCACCATAATAAGGGCTAGAATTCAAAGCCAGGTCTTCTGCCAGATAAACTAGCACTCTTAATCGCTGAGCTGTCTACCAGCACATAGGCATCTTTCCTAATTCCCTCTTCCATGCTGAAATGTTTGTTTGTCTTGGGATGTTGCAGGCCTTGGTCATTTTGTTACAAATGGCTTCTTTTGTGTAGCTTCCTGTTGTGTTCAAAAAAACAGTTTCCTTGTAATATCTATCACTTCTTCTCTCAAAATCATTCTGTCCCTGTATTTGAAATGGTCTCTGAGGCTTGGAAAGACAGGGTGTGATACAGGTGTCCCCATTTAGAGCTGAGCACCCCAAAATTTCTTATTCGCATCATGTTCTGGGCACCTGAGAGATAGTGTTAAAGGGTACATGTCAAAAAGTATTGTAAATAGCTGTATAAAAAAGATCATTGGGTCTGGCTGGATGACTCAGCAGGTAAAACATTTGTTTCAAAAGCCTCCTGTTCTGTAGTCAGCCTAAATGTGGAGAAGGGAGAAGAGAAAACTGATTCCACATACCTGCACAGAGCTTTCTTCTGACCTTCATAAAGGTGAAGAGAGAGAGAGAGAAAGAGAGAGAGAGAGAGAGAACATAGGCCCAATAATACTCATTTTATAGATTATTTATTTGTAGGTGTTTGTGTGTGTGTGTGTGTGTGTGTTTGTGTGTGTATACACATGCTTTTGAATACATGCATAAATGTGTGGGTGTTTACAGAGCTGAGAAGATTGCATTGAATTTCCTAGAGCAGGAATTACAGGCTGTAGTATCTGCCAGATGAAGTAAACTAGAGTACTCTGTAAAGGTAGCAAGTAATCTTAACCACTGAGCTAATCCCTGAAAGGAATTGATTGCCATGAATTACTGGTGCCAAAACATGAAAATCTTTAATACAAATGGAAAAATGATAAAAATTTATTAAAATCTAGGTATTTTAAATGATTAATCTTGATGATTTTTGAGACCCCAAGAATCAATCTATGTATAAAAGAAAAGGAAAATGGATAGACTTTATCATGAATTGATCAATAAAATTATCATTAGAGACAGTGCTTAACAGTAACAAAAATGCTAGATTTATATCAACCTTCAGTCTGTTCAAGGCAGAAATATTAATAATGTGTATATCACATGGGTGAACTTTCCCTTGTTGGCAAGAGTTGAGGAAGACAGAAGGAAATTAAATTATTTGTCACAGTTATGTGATAAAAATCAGATGCATACATATGCTCACATTACATAAAATACTTGTCATTGGAATGAAAATCCATGGATTACAATCCATAAAACTGTTTCAATTGGCAGAGAACAGTCCCTTGTCCAACCTAAGTATAATTATGTTTCAGGAGTGGCAAAGGAAATATCCTGACACTGGAAAAATCTCAGCTGATCCCCTCACAAGGAAGAAACCAGCTTTCCTGCAGGCTAGTAGCCCAGCCCCTTTGAGACAGCCTGAGAGCCCTTGACTCAGCCTCATTGGTGAATTTGCTAAATCCTTCTCCACTCATCCACCTGCTTTGAGACAATCTGCAGTCCTTCCCAGTAAATTGGACATCACTTCCTCAGGAATTAATGTCAGCCACCAACAAATGGGACCTCATTAACCTAAAGAGCTTCTGTGCAGAAGAAAAAAACAAACAAACAAAAAAAGAAATGAAGAGGAAATTGCAGTGAATTGCAGTGCATGAGAAAATCTCCAGCAGCCACACAGTAGGAAACAGTGTTACTAACCGGGCAAAGGGAAAATGGGAGTATTTAACCAGGTGGGAAGTGGAGGATTTATACAAAGGACTGTGGGGGTAAATGCAAAGAAGGAACTCAAAAGAGGGGATCATAGCAGACAGTACTATTAAGGGTTAAATGGAGGGAATGGGAACACTGAACTGGGGAGGGAGGAGGGAAAGATAGACAGGGAGGGAGAGAGGAGAGGTAAATAATGCTTCGCTGGTGTGAAAAACCGGAGGAAAATTGCTGGAGATGTCCTAGATCTTAGAGAAAACACGAAGGCTGCCATCCTTAGACAAAAGTGATTTCTTACTCCATGCTGAATATGGATCCTTACATTTACAGACAAATATGACAGTCACCAGTCATCAAAGAAATCCTCTTTTGCAAAAGACAGAGATTATTGCAAAGTTCTACAGTTGGTCACACAGAGAATAAGTACTGTAAGATGCTCAACCCTAGGCGAAACCGCCACACGTCAGGCTCATGGAGGAAGGTGGAACAAAGGGTAAAGAGGACAGTAATGCGTCTCTCAATGCTCGTCAATGGAGCTCTCTCATGGAACATAACATAGAACAATGAACCAAAAAGGTCACAAATGGACAAAACACAGAGAGTGTCTGTACAGTGTGGGTTCCGGGACAGGACTCCTATAAACTTTACCCACCCAGGGCTCAGGGATCCATTGTGGAAGAGGGGACAGAAAGATTGTAAGAGCAATGGAGAAAGTGCATATCCACATGAAAAAAAGAGTCCTACAGGTTCCCGGGACCATGCTTACATGAAACTAAAGCAATAGTGCTGGCATGCACAAGACCAACGCAGACTCAATCAGACAACTCCCAGCGTAGAGCTGGGGAAAGAGACAGCAAGCCCAAACCTTAACCTCAGCGAAAGAATCTTGGCAGCTGATGACTGTTGGGTGAGGGAGAACTAAACTTTAAGGGAGTGACGGTAGATAGGCTGATTGATTATACCCCAGTGAATGAACTTGCACTGTGGATATCTGTGTACCTAAACTTGACTTGCTATGCCTTAACATAAATGACAGAATGTATGAAATCCAGTAAGGGGGCTATGGGAGAGTGCAGAGGAGAAAGGGGCTATTAAGATATTTTGTATAAATACACACAAAAATTCAATATGAACTATGCACATTTATGCATTTGATACAGAACAAAATGTGATATAGAAAAAAAAACAATAACAATACTCTTCAAACATTCTAATCATATGTGATTTACTTTGTCTTCTCAAGCATTTTATTTTTCTTTTTTCAAGGACATATTAAGTTTTGGAATTATCAAAAGTAAACTCCTCTTGCATACTTTAAAACGGATTAAGTCTTAGAATGGATGCATTTGTCTGCTTGCTGATTCAAGTTACATAATTCATCTTCCGTGCGAAGCCATCAGGGATGTATTACTGCCTTTCTAAAGACACATACACTGTGTTGAAAACCTGAGACATCACCTCAAGAAGCATCACTTCCTGTTTTCCTCTTATACCATCTGAAAAGAAACAGGAGAGGGTGGCTGTACTCTACATCATATTGGTAAGGGCAATTATCCACGGAAGCCAAAATATCTACGGGTTATTGACTTTCAAATGTGATTTTTCTCATAAGCTTTTTTTTCATACATAGTTTATTTTCAATTTATTTAAAATTCTGTAGGGAAATTTTATTTTACTTTCAGTCTTTTCCATGCATATTCATGTTCCCATTTGGTACTTCATAATCTCCCTCCCTCTCTCCTTAATTTTCTCCATCATACTTGTCCATGTTTGTGACATTAATTAATCCTTTACCTACTTCACGTTTGAATTTGAATCCTAAGTAAGCAGATAAGGACTGAAACATTAGGGAAGAGTTATGTAACTTGCCTCTAAGCTTCCCGATTAAATTTTTTGAGATCAATTCCAGAGATTGTTTAGAGTTCAGATCATTTTAAACAGACATACCCAATCTAAATCTCATAAAATTGGGACTATAAAAATAAACTAAATCAGAATCTGTGAATCAAAATGAACATAATTGATTTCATTGTGAACTAGCCAAAATGCCTCAATTTAGAATAAAAGTTAATAAAAGTTTGCAAGTACAATTATAAACCAAACGTGAATCATACTGAGTTATGAAAACAGAATACAATATTAACTGAAAATAATACTGTAATGTGAAAACTAGTTAAAAAATATTTTACTGCATTATAAAGTACTATAGGTTGAATATCAAATTCTAACATCTTTCCTATATATACAACAGAATGGTTTAGTTTGTAAAATCAATCTTATCAAAAATTGGTTTGCAATAAACTTATGTATGCATATATGTATGTCTCCATATGTAATTGATGTTAATCTAAGTTCAGTTTAATGAAAGCATTGAATCTAGATGCACACGCAAATAAAAATGATTAATGAACAATTAATTATAAGATACAATAAAAAGCAATTTAGAATAATTTTGCACAAACATCACAGATTCTTGAGAAATATTATGTAAAATATGTTGGTAAACGCACTGAAAAAAATAAGAACTTTTAAGAAATGGTAATTAAATGATTTTTATAAAATCAATATTGTTTTCTGAGTGACGCTGTTCTGGAGAACAGTGTTTCTGGGAGCATTGCATTCTCCCAAAATATTTAAATTCAAAATCATAAGGTTATGTTTTCACCACAGACAAAACAGAGTGAAAAGGACAAGATCTACATAGATATTACCTTTAGCAAAAAAAGGTTATTCCTGCTCAATTCAAATAAAAAATCAAACATATATGCATTAGGCAGAGAGAGGCCCGAGGGACAGAATGACAATGAAAGAGTACTCGATAAAATAGGACTTTAGTTCCTGATAATGCTACTTTAAGGCAACTGTTCTGTTTAGTTTATATGTTCTCTTTTTCAATGTTAAAATGCAATTGACAGCCGAACAATTCACATAATTATATATTAGCATCACTTCATTTTTACCATTTTATAATACTGAAAATAAGACCAAATATCAGCATAAATATATCATGCTCTGTATTAATTCTCTGTTACTAGAACCATTTAAATTTGTGATTCTAATGGTAATTTTATTTTATAATATTGAGATTCTATGTAAGGGATATTACAGAATATTGGCTAGATGTAAGTACAATGAGAAGCCAGCATGCAAGAGTAAACAATGATTTATATTCAACTATGGATGGTATTGGTACTTAAGACCAATTTGTAGAAAAATAAATGGAGGAAATAAGATCACATTTTCTTGGATTAAATGCTGAAGAGCAGGAAAGCTGACCCACCACAAGCTTTTGTTCAAAATGTTAACAACCATCTTCCCTTTAAATGTTCCTATACATGTAATATTTAGTAATTGTTGAATATTTACATTTCCAATATATCTAATGTTATCAAGGTAGTTATAGAAAATAAATGGTGTGGTTAATATTGTATTAATCTTTGGGTGATAAATCAAATCATGTAATTATGGGAGAATATGAAAAATATTTCCTTTTTCTATACCTGATGTCTCTGCTCATATCATTTATGAATAACATACATTAAAACCAAATCAGAGTACATAGAAGAAGAGCAAGAAGAAACCTCAGAAATAGTTTATATCCATAATCTCACACTTATTTGCATCTCATAGTTATTATTATCTTCATACTCTTAAAGTGGTACAGCAATTGTTTAGATGTCTAATTGTTTTGAGATTTAACAACTCTAGTTCTGAGTTATCTAATGTTTCCACTCTGATTTTAAAGAGGAGTTTGAACCTTATTGAGATGTAGAGTATTGTTTTTATTAAGGGTGAATTAGCAGAAGATTATATGATTTAATGGCAAATGACACAGTACTGTAAATCTGTCCAAATATTGACTTTTCCACTATCATTTAACTAAGTGTAAATGTCGAAGATACATAACTTTTATGAATAAATCAGTATACTTCTATTACTCTGAAAGACATATGGAAATATGTAGTTTTCATTTGCATGCTTCCCACCACTGTCACTGGATGAACCCTCCAACTGGGAGGAAAGATCTTCCACATTTCATTTGCTGAGTGATCTGAACCCTTATCTGTCTTTATTTAGGAATAGAGCCTTGTGCAATTCTCCCTGTCTACAATGGTAAGTCAACCATTGTTGTCATTATGCAGGGCTTGTATAGGAAACCCTATTGTTGAGATCTCATGCCTGCAACTTCCTTATCAATGACTTGAGAAATGAATTTTTGAATGTATCTTTTGTGCTTTTCATACAATACATCTTAATTATATTTAGACCTCCCTCATTATGCAACCCCCCATCATAGGCTGCCCAAGAATTTCTTGTATTCTGTCATATATGCTAAGGCTTATCAAGTCAAATTTGTATACTTACAGGTCCCTCAGTATAGTTCATCCACTAGAGCCTGAGTGTCCTGTATTTAACAATAGTTACCTACCTTGAATTTCTGTTGAAGACAGGACATACTTAGGACACAGAATTTGGAGCAACTGAGCTGGAACTGACCTAGAAGCCTCTTCCACAAACACTAGCTCTCATAATATTAGAAGGTACTGTGCAACTTGCCAAAGGAGGAAGTCAATCAATGGTCCCACCAGATGTAAAGCCCACTAATCACAAAAACGAATAGTCCCACACTTATCATTATTGGTGCAACTTTGGCATATCTATAATGGGTACAATCACAAGCTATCTAACAGGACCAATTGCCTGCTCAAGAGGAGGAATCCAGGCATAATATACACTAAACATATCAGAGTACACATGATTGGAGAGGTCAAGGATCCTAGGTAAGAACCTACCTATGTCACTTTTCTAGACCAATGTAGTTTCTCACTATATTCTAAATACATATCCTTATATAATTGCAGGCAAGTAATAGTGTAGTTCTCACAGTTTGATACTATTTTGAATTTCCAAAACTGGTCAAACTGCAAAGAATAAGTGACTGTGAGATATCCAGACATAGGTCATACATTTATAATGCAACTCTTACACCTAATGCTCAGGAAAAGCCATGGAAGAAGGTGAAGAAGTCTAAGTACCAGGTCTACAGCACAGCTTATGCTAGTTAATACATTCTAGACATCATAGGGATTTCATCCATGAAATTTCCACAGTGTTATTGTCTAAGAAGAACTGCATAATGTTAAAATCAGTTGGCATGCCAACATTTATGGGGGAAATTTCATAGATTCCATCCCAAGTTAAAGAGTTGCAGGTATTCAATGAATTCTGACAGAGGAGAAATCAGTTTCCTTCAAGAGGTTATTTGATCCCATGTGAGTAATCCTAAACACACATATACATAAGCACCACGAAAGGGACTCAGTGTATTACATATGTATATATACAAATGTGTGTATGTATATGTAACAATAATAAGTAAAAATTATTACAATCAACTGTGATTGGGGTTACATAGCAGGGGGATTGGACAGGTAGAATTAATGCAAATACAATACTCTTTAAGGTTGAGAGTGGTAATTTTCACTGTATGTAAACATACATATTTATAAAATGTTTTGGTACCATGTTAATTTAGTTAAACAACAGAATTTACCCCGTAGTTCTAATGAGTTCACCTACCATGGATTTTGAGCATGTTTACAGTAACAGGTTCGAATTCTCTTCTGTGGATCCTGGACTCTTTGGTCTTGCAGAGGACCGAAGTTTGGTTCCCAGCACCCAAATGGCAGCTGACAACTATATGTAACTCCAGTTCCAGGGGATCTAATACCTTTTTTTGATCTCTGCAGACAATACATGGCACTGGTGCACTTACACAGATGCATGCAATTTACTTATACTCAAAATAAAAAAGAAATAAAATATTAAAAACTGTTCCTTAGATTTTGAAGCTAGTGTTACTTATAACTTATTTGAATCAATATGTTTATATTTTATTATTAATTTATCTTTTGCATACCTACATGTAACATTGATTAAAGATTAGTCAGGTATAAATTTATATAATCATCATTATCATTTTGTTATGCAGTTAACATTACTATCATCAAAATATAGAAAAGCAACTGATGCCCAGACTGTTTGAACAATCTCAGCTACTAAGTATTAGAGCTATGCTTTGGTACCGGTCTCTTCAGCTTGAAAACCTTAACTTTTAAAACTTACTGTACTTTGCATGAAGCATTTTCCCATTGGCCCATCAGTTCTCTCACATCTACGAATTTTCCAATTGAAACAAACATGTAAAGATTTAAATTTGGCGTCCATTTTCAAGAGAATATTTGTGACTTTTGTGTATCAAGTCTGTGTTCCCAAAATCAGAATGATTGGTTTCAGTTTCATCTATTTACATGTGAATTTGATTAATTTCTCATAACAGATCAGAAATAATTCATTGAATAAATGATTATCCATTCATCTGTTGAGTAACATCTAGGTTATTTCCATTTCCTAGCTATTGTGAATGGAGGAGTAATGACCACAAATGAACAGGCATCATTGTATCATTGTATTAAGATATATAGTCCTTTGGGATGAATTGCTTAGTAGATCTATTTCTATAGCTGTATGTGGAACATCCACACTGATTTCCCAGTGTCAGTCCCCGTTTGCACTCCCACCAGTACTGAAAAAAATGTTCTATTTACCTTCATCCTCATCTGCATTTGTCATCATTGGTTTCTTGGATCTATGCCATTCTGATTAAAAACAAATCTCTGACTAAGATGACACCTTGAAGTACTTTTAATTTGCATTTCCCTGGTTAAAGATTATGAACTTTAAAAAAATATGTCTCAACAGTTTACAATTAATCTTTTGGGAACAGTCTGTTTAGTTCCTTCAATCAATTTTGAATTGGATTGTTTTATTTTCTGGTGTTCATTGCTTTGAGTTGTTGTGTATTCTGACTATTAACCCTCTGTGAGATGTGTAGCTGATAAGAAGGTTTATTCATTCTGTAGGCTTCCTTTCATTCCAATGACAGATTTCTTTTTGTACAGTACAGTTTTAGCTTCATAAGGTCTCATTTTCTCAGTTTTCAATTGTTATTCATTGCTATGCAATTAGATTCATGTTCAAAAAATCCATCCCATGCCTATGCTTTCCAGTGTAATCAATATTTTCTATTCTGTCAGATATAAGGTAACAGGGTTAATTTTTGGAGTTGAGAATCTTATACACATGACTGTCTAGTTTGACCAGAACAATTTGCTGAAGTTGCTGTCTCTTCTCCAATATGTTTTTTTTTTTAAATCAACTTTGACACATTGCATGGACTTGTATATAAGACCTCAGTTCTATTCCATTGACCAACGTGACCATCTTTATGCCAACACTGTGCTGTTTCTATGACTATAGCTCTGTCATATAATTTGAAGTCAGGAATAACAATTCCTCTAACCTATCCTTTATTGTTCAAGATTATTTTCATTCTCCTAGGTTTGTTTTCCTATGAAACTTGAGGTCATCTTAAAATTTCTATGAAGCATTTTGTAGGAATTTTAATGGTGATTACGTTAAATTTGTAGTTTACTTCTGGTAGGATGGGGGTTTTCAAAATATTAATCATACCAATCCATGAACATTAGAGTTATTTCTGTCTTTGGACATATTTAATTCTTTTCTTAAATGACTTAAAGTTTATATTATACAAAGCTTTTGATTCCTTGATTAGTTTATTCCAAGACTTTCTTTATTCTATCAAGAGTGGGACTGTTTCCTTGGCTTCTTTTTTGCTATGTTTCTTGATGGTATATAAAGTTTTATATCTTTGTTAATCTTGTAGAATATGGTGATATGAAAGAGAAAGTGCTTATGTAGTAGGCAATGTTAAATGATATTGTGAATAGGATGACAGAGCAGAGGACAGAGTAATGGTTTGGATAACTATCACTAAATTACATTAGATAAAATAATAAGGGAACTAGGAACATAGAAGCTTCTTAAAATATGTACAAATACAATATAAAAAGAGTTGAAATGTAGTTACCCTGTAACAAAGATTCAATGACTCTACCTGACATCACAGGCTAAAAATAAAAATCACAATGAGAGGAATGGAGTCTTTTCTGTAGTTGCTGGCTGGGAAAGTACTATAGATTTTCAAATAATATTAAATATCTTCATTGCTTTTGGTTACCCACCAGAAGTTGATGGCAGGACACTATTATTTGATAGTCTACTAAAATGAGTCATAGAACAAACAAGGAAAAATCAAGCTGGTACTGTCCTTGAAGTTTAATTTTTACTGGCTATGTTTCATAGTATTAGAGGTTGCTTTGTTTGCTGTCAGAAGAAAAAGTAAACATTACCCTTAACCAGGCTTGAAACTTGAGGGCTATATAAACACCTGGCTATAGGGAACAAATCTACTATGAGTATTCTGTTTAATAGATATAGTATTAAAACAATTTCTAATGATTTATTGTTATACTCATAGATTAGGTAATGTCTCAACTTTCATCTCAGAAGCTTTTTGCAGCAGATCCCTAACAAGAAAATGATCCACAACTGGTCAACATTAGGAGAATAAGAGACTACAGAATTCTCAGTATTAAACTGAACACCTATATCACATCCTCTCTTCCCAAGGCTTGAGCATCATAGTAGAATGTGGGACAGAGAGATTGTAAGAGTCAGATTTGGTGAATGAATACTAGAAAATCATGCTGTCTGGACACAATGAGGTAGATAAAACATGAACTTCAGTGCTTATATATTTTACACAAGACCTATATAAGATCAAGTCATCCAAAATCCTAGCGTGGATAGAAAAATTAAGCAAGGCTCCTCAGACAGAGCTGAGGAACTACTGGAAACTGATATCTCTTGAAAAAGGGAGAGTCAGTTTTCTTTAAGGATATTACCCACCGAAGGTTGACCAGGCAAGTCTTGATGGCTGCACACCTACTAGCATTTGGTGAAAATAAACTGGATTTGGTAGGCCTATCAAGAAAGAAAAACAGTAACGGAGGACATGCAGTTGGAGGTGTGGGAACTTAGTAGGTTGAGTGTAGAGATGCGGTCTGACTATAATCAACAAACATTGAATGAAATTCTCAAAGACTTTCTTAAATATTGTAAAAAATATGCTATTTTGCCTATAAACTGTGAATATAAAAATTCACATGTAAAATAAAACATTCTCTGATTTTTTAGATTAGTTCATGTATCTCTTGAGAGTGGGTAATGCAAATGAGTAATAAACTCTTACTTTAACATAATCATTAAAACCACATAAAGAAAACTGTCTTGAATAAATAAAAGTGAGAGTTATTGGGGATGTAATTGAATAGCAAAGTATGTGCTTACCATGTACAAGCACCTTGATTGTATTACAACAATTAGAACTTCAATGGAGCAGTAAGTACAGAGAAGGAAGTACAAATAAATCTTCAATATCCAGTGTCTTATAATACAAAACAATAACAACAACAACAAATGATTAATTGAAGAAGAACCTTGAAATCCTGCCATATATTTAAGCATCATATTATGCTTAACAAATTTTCAGCAAATAGAAAAATGACAAATTTAACATCCATTTATGTGATTTTAGAATTTTAATGCATTTAAGAAACCAAAATGTTTGCCATTAGCTCCACAGACATGAGATATGTTAAAGATAGATAGATAAATAGGTAGATAGATAGATAGATTGATAGATTACAAGGTTGTTTTACTAATAGGGCATATTTAAGTACTTATGGGTAAATACTAAAAATATTCTTGTTATTCAGTCCATAAATACTTGCAATTTATTTACAGAACCAAGGCTCACAGATCTAAACAATAAGTGGAAATGACCCATCCTATGAAAATTAGAGATTCAATGCATTCACATTCAAAATCCAACTTTCATTTTTAATGGAAACATAAACAAGCAAAAAAAAACATCATAACACACACACGGAAATGCAAAAGACTCCAAAAAGCCAAAGCATTGCTGAGCATAAAGAACAAAGCTTCAGAAGTTATCATAGCATCACAGATTTCAAAGTATATTATACAGTTATTGTAGTAATTACTGTATGCTTTTGAAACAAAAACACACATGTCTTTCCAGTGGAATAATATAGAAGACACAAAAACTGTGTGTACACAATTACAGTCACATGATATTTGACAGAAATGCCAAAAATATAAACTGGAGGGAAGACACAATCTTTAAAAATGGTTGCTGAGAAAACTGAACCTTCCACTGTTGAAGAATGAAATTAAACCCAAGTTTATCACCCTATTCAAAAGTCAACTCTAAGTATAAACAAACACCTCAATGTAAAACCTGAAATTCAGAAACTGTTGTAAGAAAATATAGGCAGTACCATAGAAGTTATGGGTACAGGAAATGATCCCTAAATCAAATTGTTTACACAAAAAATTAAAGTGAGCTATTTACAAATGGGGGCTTCGTAAAATTAAAAAAAAACTTTTTATGGAGCAGAGAAACAACAGATGCTCACAGAGTGGGAAAAAGTCATTGTAGGCTCTACACCTGATAAAGCATATATCTCCAGATTTAAAAAAAAAAAAACCTCAAAAATCAATAAATTAAGAAATCATATGACTCATTCAATACATGGGCTACAGCTCTGAACAAAAGGCTTCCAAAGCAAGAAAAAAAATGTTTAAGAAGAATCTTAAAAAGTGTTCAATGTCCTTAGCACTGAGTGGAATACAAACTGAAATTACTTTAAAATTTTATCTTATTTTCCACTCAGAATGGCTAAGATAAACACATGACTGCACACATGGGTGAGGATGTAAGGAAAGGACCACAATGGTTGATTGTTACAAAATATTGTAGTCACAGTGAAAAATCATTCTACATAACTCTTAAAAGATAAAATACATGTAATATACTCTCCAGCTGTACCTACCTTTTGGATATACCTAAAAGCTCAAAATCCTACTGAGAAATAGTTGCTCAGCCATGTTTTTTACTGCTCTTTTCATGATATATAGGAAAGAGAAACAACCTAAATGTCCCTCTATGAATAGATGAGTAGTGAGAATACAGTGCATTTACACTATGGCGTTTTACTCCGATGTAGAGAAAATGAAATCATGAAATTTGCAGCTAAAAGGATGGAACTACACATGTTTAGACTAAGTCAGGCAGCCCATTGAGATGGGGCCTCATGACATTTCCTCCACCCACCTTGACGTATCAACTGATTTTTTCATTATGCAAACCTCTTTGACCAATATACCTGGGAGATTTCATTGACGCAGTTTTCCTATCATGTCTAGAATGCATTGACTAGCAGCATATGTGTTGTTCCCCTAACTCTTGCAATCTTTCTGCCTCCTCTCCTGCAATATTCCCTGAGCATTTGTTGTAGAAGGTGCATGGTAGATGAACAGCTTAGTGCTGGACACCTCACAGTCACTTATTCTATGCATTTGACTAGTTGTAGAACATGGTAATGATTTCCATCTTTTGGAAAAAAATAGCTTTTCTGAAGAGTCGTAAGAGACACACTGGTCTGTAAATATAGAAATATACATTTAGACTAAAGTAAGTAATTACGTTGATCTAGGGAGTGATAGAAGTGTTTTTTGTTTGTTTGTTTTGTTTTGTTTTTTGTTTCTCTAGGGTCTATGATTTCTTCAGTTGTGTTCACTTCATAGTGTTTGCAGTACCTATTTAATTCATCTCTAACTGAGTGGGCCAAAAGTCAAATTAGATCGCTTTCAATTACCCTAAGGTAGAAATGGCAAAGCTGCCCCAATGGCACCAGTTTGCTGGGCTCCTCATTGCTAAGATTTGTGGACTTTTTAGCTGAGCTTTTCCTCCTTTGGCAACTTGTATGGTAACTTCTGGTACTACAAGAGCTAGTCTTCATAGAGGAGGTTTCCAGGTTAGGTCCAGGCCAATACTTCCCTGTCCTGGGCTCAAAGAATATCATGTCTTCAGCTATAGAGTCTTAATGTCAAGTTGTGTGAGGCAAACAAAGGCTGTAGCAAGAGCCTGTATTATTTTGGGAGGTTCTAGGACTACTAAGACCAACAACTCAAATGGAGTTTCCCATGCCTAAGTATACTCATTAAATAATACCTTTACCTTTCTTTTTTGTAGCACTCAAATATATCTAGCTCTCCTCTCTCTGCTTAGTATAACACTCTTCTTTACTTTCCAGTTAAAAATCCCTCATTGTAGAGTGGATTGATTCTCCAAGGGAAAGGTGGACAAACACCCATCCCAGAGTGGTATCACCCAGGATCACCTTGAGCAGAAAGATGAAGAGCTGGGAACTTCCTATGCCCCACCCACCCTGTCTATTGGCCTTGGATGTTAGAAGGGGAGGGGCTAAAAGTATTTAAACTAGGGGCGCCAGGAGGCCGGCCCTTTTCTCCCCTCCCCCATGGGCCATTTGGATCTGTTTACCTGGACGTTGCAAGATCCCAGACATGTGGATTTACTAATGTAACTTCTGTAAGTAACCCCTTACCCATTGCTCCATTAGTAAGCCCAAGTAAACTAGCTAGAATCTGTTTAACTGTGAGTGGAGAAATTTATGCAAGGCCTGGGGAGACTTTTTTGGGTTGCAAGGCAGGGAGAGAGAGGCAGGTTAAGTTGGTCTGCCTCTCCCAAAGAGAAATTTTAATAACACTCATTTTCCTAATTTCCCTTTGGTGAATCCTGTTGCCTACGAGTTGCCGACCTTGAGTTTTTTCTTCATTTTTCCCCCTTAGTTGTTTCAGGTTTCCTGGCTTTTGTGATATATCTGGACAAATGCACATACTTGTGGATTTGGAGTTTGTATCCACAAGTGAAAGAAAGATGTGTGCTTCTTGTGTGTTTAAAAATTTTATGTGTGAATATGTACCCATTAAAAAAATCAAAGATGACAACAAGAAACTGGGAGGCAGTGAAGAGACACCAGGGAGGTGGGAGGGGTCGTGGAGGGGGTGGAAACCATGCAAAGACGATATTCACATATGACTTCTCAAACTCAAAAGTTAAAAGAATCAGAAGAGAGTAACCGATTTCCTTTTCCTAAGTCATATCCTACTCAAAAATTAGGGTAATTGAATAATGTACCACTGCATACCAAAATAAATAAATAAATAATAAATAAATGGATAACAGTGAACTTTCAAAGACCAGGGTAAATCTATATTGCTGATGAATGACATGCCGATCATAACACACCTCATGTATAATTTATTTGTTTTATTTGTTTATTCATTTCTTTCCATTATATTTACCTCTTGGTGTTATACACTGGATTTGGACAAATGTGTAATGACATTCACCCATCATGACAGTATCATGCCGAATATTTTTCTTTATGTACAGTTTTGATGAAAGACTCACTTCATGTTCTTATGTCTTTAGCTTTATTCTTGAAATAACAGCATCAAGTCCAACTCAGGTAAATATAATACTATTTATTACTAAGGTACTTATTTTCAAACATATCATCTTTATTAACACAATGTCATGATATTTCTTAGGCTTCAGAATAAGATAAAGTAAAGCATCAGAATTAATTACAACTGAATATATAAAAATTTTATGCTGTAGTAAATCGATTACATTACCTCTTTACATTTATAAAAATAAATCTGTAGTTTCAGTAAATTTTAATTGAGAAAAACAAACAAAAATCTATTTTTGATGTGGACAAACATTTTAATTAAATCCAGTGGATTTGTTGCCAATAACCTGACCTTGCAGGTCCTGATGCACAAGCTAGATGAAATCCATATGTGGTGGTTGTCTTTGGAGATGAAGCATATTTTTGTACTTGTGAAATCAAGGATCTGTTATTGAAACTCAAACTCTAAGTTTTCTATTTTCTCACAGTTGGGGTGTCCTTGGGTCCTGGGGAGCACAAAGCACATAGCTGATTGTCAGCATGTCCTGGTGGAATTTCAGAGCCTTTGAAAAGTTCCTGCATCCTCATAGTGATTTTAATAGCCAGACTGTGAACTGAATAGACCCTCTATTATTGTCTGATATTTAAGCATGAACACATGTGAGGAAAAGAGAGCACAGAACACCAGTGGAATTCTACATTGTACTCTGACATTTTCATTATGAGCAATTTCTCATAATGAAATTTCATTTTATAAAACTTTTGAAGTATTATGGAAATAAATGAAAATGTAGAGAAAGATATGTTCAGAGCATAATAATAATAAAAACATTCCTTTATGTACATGTAAAAATCATTTTGATAATAGCAACCTAAGAATTACCAAGCTCAGTGAATACAGGGTTTCTCAGAAATTTGAAGAGAGAGAATGAAATGGGAACATTGGGAGCTGTGGGGAAAGCAGTACACTGTGAATTCACAACAATTCTCAATGTTTGAAAAAGAGGTCTCGGTGCCAGTAAAAATAATGCCTGAAGATTTTCAATTTGGGAGGTTCTGTTTCTAAGTATGGATATAAAATTTCACAAATCAAACAGCAGAGATTGGAGTAAACAATAAAACTTTAAAAGTAAGGACTGATCCCAAATATGTATTTTATATCTAAAAATTTAAGACTTAAGAGACTTAAGCATGCGACCATTTAGTAAATCTAAAGATCAAGACACAGAAAAAATTCCCTGTATTATCCTACATTGAGGGCCATTCTCATATTTGACGGAAATATAGCTAGAGAAATATTTTAAAATTTTATCAAAGTTTTGACATGATTTTCTACGGATGAAAATTTGGGACTATAACATAGAATTATAAATGCTGCATTTCTGCATTATACATGTGTTACTATATTGTCTAATAATTTTTATATTTAAAATTTGTTATGGAAGTAAATAAATTAAAAAAAATACTAGTTACAGACATGAAAATGCCATGTTCATGATAAATGAACTAGTTGAAGGTATGAGATATAAGGGAATGATAATTAATTGCAAAAAAATTTAAAATGTAGAAATTATATTATTCCTTTGCAAATAAGTATGATTGAGAAATCTATATCAATGTTAAATCCTGATCTAAAATTTCTTCATTTCTTAAGAGTTATAAACTTTCAACTCTTCAAGAAAATTTTTGTTTCTCTGTCATTCAGATTGTGTAGAGATAACAGGATTCTTAGTGAACTGGAAGATAAGGATGCTGGTGGCTGAATTTAGTATTCTCCACATCAGCCTCATGTGCAATGCATCAATCCTTTTCTCCCGGTCCAGTTTTTCATTTGTATGAAGTTCATACATGAGTGCTGTGTTCGAATCTTTTCCCCTCCTTCCAGTGCTCCGTTCAACATGATCACTTATTACTGGCATTTTTATCAGTTGTCGAATTTGAGTTTCCATCTGCTGAAAAAGCAGCTGCTTTGATGAGTAATGAGTTCAATGCCGGATTATTTATAAACATAAAAACAAATATTGAAAACAGACTAATAACATTGGTAAAGCGGCAGCGGCGTTCTCTAGTGTCTAGGACATTTCTAGCCGTGTGTTCTTGACTATGTTTACTGTACCATCCATGGATTCCCTCCCATTGAATGATGCTGCATTTCAATTAGAAAGCTGTTGATTATTTCCAGCATAAAAGAGCCACTATTGCAGCAAAAGAAGTATTTTGCTGTCATTCATAGGCTTTACAGCTGGGTAGGATTATAATCTTTTTTCCCAAGACAGCTTTCTGATTCTATGAGAACTAGCTCAATGGATCTAAGTCTTGTGTCAGAAGTATGTTTTGTCCTCAGAAGTAGGATCTTATATTCAAGTTCTGGGTAACAAACAAGGGCTGTGCAAACAATCTATATTATTTTGGAAGTATAATGGAAGACTCTGATCAACAAAACAAAGGATGTTTTCTGGTGAAAGGATTTCTGTTAGATAGCCTTCAGCTACTAAACATGAACTCAAATATATTATATGTGATTTTTTAAATGGGCTTATAAAATTACAAATTTCACTATGTTTTTTCAGGCCACATTAGTATTGTTTATCCCTCTTTTCTTGCTCTCCCCATTAGGAAATGTCATCCCTTATTTAAGTTAATATCCATTTTCGCCTGTTGAACCCAAGTGTCCTACTACACCTCATTATCCCGTTACTTTGCCTCTTGTATCATATGGTCTGTTTCTACTTTTCTAGCTCTTTTGATTAATTTAAGAAGTATTCTCACACCAAAATATTTGAAATTAGGATTCACAAATCAGAAAGAACATGTATCACTTTGTTGTTTTGGTGGTGATTTTTCCCAAGACAGGTATCTTACACAGTATAACAGTTTCCAGTTCCATCCATTACTTGGCATATTTCATTATTTCATATTTCTTTACAATTGGATAGAAGTCCATTGAGTAAATGTGCTACACTGTTAGCATCCATTCATCAGCTGAACATTTAAATTGCTTCCATTTTGTACCTCCTGTGAGAAGAGCAGGAAGAAAGATGGCTGAGCAGGAAACTCTGCGGTAGACAATAAGTCCTTGGAGTATACTCCAAGGAGTGGTATAGCTGGGTCAAATGGTAAATCTATTTTTTAAAAGAAATCTCCAAATGACTCCTATAGGGGCTACAACATTTGGCAAAGACACAGGCAGTGAATGAGAAGATCCTTGCCAGAATTTAGCCGTAGTTATTTTCTTGATCTGACCAATTCTGATTGGAGTAAGATGTAATTTTAAAGTGATTTTACTTCTCATTTCCCTAATTGCTAAGGATGTCAAACATTTTTAAGGTACTTATAGCCATAATTCTCTTCTTTTGAAAGCTCTCCATATCGGTAGGCCATTTTATATTGGGTCCTTTGTTTATTTGAGTTTTTGCTTTTAGGGTTCCTTTAATATGCTGGATAGTAATTCTATATAAGATGTATAGGTGGCAGAGACCCTAATACACTGTCGGCTACTTCCTCACTACATTGTTTCTTTTTTCTGTACTAAAACATTTTAGTTTAATGAAGGTCCATTTTTCAAATGTGCCTTCATTAATGAGGTAATGGAGTTCAGTTTAGAATGTCCTTCCTAACATTTATATTTTCTAGGGTACTGCCTATGTTTTCTCCTAACTGTTTCAGCCTTTGAGGGTTACATTAAGATATTTAATCCATTTGGAGTTGAATTTTGTTCAGGATGATAGATGTATGTTTCATTCTTCCATGTTTTGGACATCTGAGTTGTTTATTTGCTTACTTATATTTTTGTTGAATTTTTGTACAATTCAAAGAGTAAGTCATTATCATATTTAGATCTCTCCCCATACAGATTCACTGAATTCTGTCATATACTATGTGGCCAATCAAAGCAAGCTTTTGAATCCAGATGTTCCTCAGTGCAAGTTTAACCACTGGAGTCTAAGATCCAAGCAGACTCAATCAATCAAAACCTCAACATAAAACTGGGGAAATAGGCAGTGGGCTTTAATCTTATCCAAGGAACAATTGGCAACTGAATGCTTCTGGGTGAGGGTTTATTTTTTTTTAAGGGAGTGGCTCTGAATAGGCTGACTAGACATCAGATTTGTTTAAGTACCACTTATTGAAGAAACTGTCTTTCCTCCAGTGTGCGTTTTTTGGCATAATTGTCAAATATCACATCACTGCTGTAATAGCATGCTCTTGTGTTTGTGTTTGCAATCTGGTCCTACTGTTCCACATGTCTGCTCTTATTCTAATACCATAACATTTCTGTTACTATATCTCTGTAATATACTTTAAAATCTGTGTTGTAATCCTTGCTACATTGTTCTTTTGCTCAGTACTGCTTTGTCTATCAGGGTCTTTTTTTCACAAAATACATTTTTCTTGAATTTTTCTGCATTCCATACAAATAATATTACAAATTATATTAAGTCATATTTAGACCCCACCTCCCCTGTCTACACTTCCCTTAACCCACTCACCAGATTGTATACATTCCATCATATATATTAAAACCTACTGAGTCAAGATTGTGTATCCAGATACCCCTCAGTGTGAATTCATTCACTGTAGACAGCCTAGCCTACATAGTATCACTGCATTAAAGAAGATCAACTCTCCCTCACCCAGCATTGATAAGTTGTCAATATTTCCTTGGCTAATATTGGAACCTGTCCATTTCCCCAGGTGTATGCTGGAATTTTTGTCTGATTGATTTTGCATGGGTCTCAATATTATGATAATTTTTTTTCTATTTCTATGAAGAATGTCATGGGGACTTTGATTGACATTTCAATGAATCTATAAATTGTTTTTTGAAAGGATGAACATCTTCCCAAATTAAATTCTATTAATCTATGAGCAGAAGACCTTTTCTATTTTGCAGTTTTCCTGGATATATATATTTTTTTTCAAGATTTAGTTTTCATTGTATAGGTCTTTCACATCCTTGAATATTTTGTCCTTGATTTTTTTGAGTCTGCTGTGAATTAGTGTCTTTACATTATTTCTTTCTCTGCCTGCTTACTATTGGTATATTAAAAATGCTATGGATATTCATTAGTTTATTTTGCAGATTTTGCAACTGTGCTGTGAGTGTTGATCATTTCTCAAGGTTTTCTGGTTGAATTTTTGGGATCTCTTAGGTAAAATTCCTTACTGTCTGAAAATAATCATAATTAGACTCACTTATTTTCTTATGATTACCCATTAATTTCCTTCCATTTTCCTATTGCTCTAGTTAGGTTTACAAAGATTATATTTCAAAGACAGCCTCTCAAATTCCTCATTTAATGGGGATGTTTAGAATTTTTGTCCATGGAGAATGATGCTGGCTGTGTACTTGTCTTCCTTTTAAAATATATTTCAATTATTATTTTTATTATACATGTTTGAATGTACTACCTGCAAGTATGTAAGTGTACCCATATCATATAATGTCTAAGGAAGTCAGACGATGGTGTCAGATGCCCTGGAACAGGAATGGATGTTTGTTAGCCACACCACGTTGCTACTGGAAATGGAATCCAGATCCTCTGAAAAAGCAGTCAGTGTTTTTTTTTTTTTTCCAGTCAGTGTTAGTTAGTTTGTTTGTTTGTTTGTTTTTAAAGCAGTCACTTTTTTTCAGCTCTACTGGTTTATCCTATATATGCTATACTAGGTAGAGCTATATTCTCCCAAGGCTATTCTAAGCCTTTTAACAAGAAGACATTTTAGATTTTGTGAAAGACATTTTTGCATCTATCGAAATGATCACATGATCTTTTCTGTTAAGTCCATTATATGATTTACTACACATAATGACTGACTTCAAAACATTTCTGCATCTTTGTGTTGCTAAAATTACTTCTGGAAGGTATAGCGGCATTCAGACTGTCCTTCCTTGGTCCCTAAGGACAAAGCAAGGTCTAATTTCTCCAAACTATGGTTTGGATTATCTTTGAGTTTAATTTAGGTTACTAACAGAACAATGGGTGAGGGGGTTACTTACAGAAAGGTAGGTGCCCCACCATCACCCCACAAGGCTGTTCATGCAAGTCTCCACCAAGGCTTAGATCCTGTGACCTCATGGCAGTAGCAAAAAATGTTGAGAGAGCAGGCAACTTCTTGGTGTTCTCTAATTATATACCTTGACTCCTCTGTTTCATAAAGCCAATGACAAGTGACTTATTGGGAGGGATAGCTGACTCTCTCACCTGATCCCTTGGCTTGCAGAAGGTTAAGTTTATAATTGTAGGGAAGCAGGTGCCACCAGTCCTGGGATGAAGGCCTTTGTCCATAGTTTGCTAGCTCAGCTTGCCAGGTGGAGGACAATTACAGGCAATACTTAAATAATGCCAAATTCAGATCATTTGAAAGTATTTTACTGAGAATTTTTGCACATACATATATTGAGGATATTGATCCATAGCTTCCGTTTCTGTGACTTTTTTTGATATTGTTAGAATAATAATGACTTCATAGAAGGAATTTGGTAGTTCTCCTTCTGTATTAGTTACTTTTCTGTTGCTGTGATAGAAACACTGACCAAGGGAACTTATAAAAGTAGGAATTTATTTAGCTTACAGTTCCAAGGGGCAAGAGTTCATCATGGGAGCAGAGATGGCTGGAGCAGACACAAAAGCTAAGTGCTCACATCTTCAAGCTTACACAAGAAGCAGAGAGCAACTGGAAATCAGACAAGGTTTACAAACTCCCTAAGCCCACCCGCAGTGACATGTTTCTGCCATCAATTCCACAGCTTCTAAGACGTCCTAAAATAGTACCACCCACCAGGAACAAAATGTCCAAATACTTAGAGCCTACGAGGGACCTTCTCATTCAGTCCTCGACACTTTCTGTTTCTGTTTTTGAATAAGCAGTATTGGTGGTAATATTCCTTTGAAAGTCATGATTATGACTCACAACTCAAAGGGAGGTTTCTCCTGCCTGGCTTTGAGTGGGACATATTGTCTTGATATTTCATATTCTTTGTGTTTTTACAATGTGACCTGGGCAAAATCGACTTATGATTTTGGTTGTGTATTGAATATGAAATTCAAGTCTGCCCTTTAGTAGAATGGACCTTTGATTTTATTACTGTTGTCCTGGATTGGCTGATTTTAGGTCTGAAGGACTACTTGGTCAGTCTTTCAGATTTTCAATACTAACTTTTTAATACTCATTTGAATTTTTGAAAATTTTATATAATGTTATGACCACATCTATATCACCTTGCTTATCCACACCCCTCTTCCACACCACTACTCATTTTCATGGACTCTGATATGTATTAAGTCCTATAAAACCACATTTGTATCACAAATGTTCCTCAGTGTGTATCCATTCACTGGAGGCCAATTAACTTATTTAGTATCACACCCTTAAAGAAAAAAGCCCTCCCTCTTCCCATATTTACCAGTTGCTAATCGGTTTCTTCTAAGGTTAAGCTTTCTTACCAACTTCCCCACCTCTATGATGGGATTTTTGTCTGGTTTGAGTTGGCATAGAGTATGTGCATGCCGTTGTATTTCAATGCATTCATATGAATAACTTCCCAGGTGTCTAGAAAACTCTGTATCCTTGTGTTCATCAAACACCTGTGGCTCTTAGAGTTCTTCTACTCACTTCCTATTCTGCAATGTATCCTGATCCTTGGAGGGCAGAGATTTGATATAGGTGTATTATTCAGGGATAATTCTCTTCATTCTTTGTATTTTGGCCATTTGTGGCTTCCTGGGTTAATCACCATCTGTGGCATGAGGAAGCTTCACTGGTGAGTGTTGAGAAATGCATTAATATTATCCTTTCTCCTTCCCCATTCTACTATGTTATCTGAACCTTTAGAGGTTGCATTGTAGATGTTTTACTTACGGCTGGGCACCTCACAGACAGATATACTCTGTGTTTAACCAGTAGTAGAACTTTTAATCTCTCCCTATCTATTGCAAAAATAAGCTTCTTTGATGAGTGTTGAGAGGTACTCCTATCTGTAAATATAATAATATGCATTTAGAAGACAGTAAGCAATTACATTGGTCTGAAGGTATAGCAAAAGTAGGCTTTTCTCTATTATCTCTGTACTCTCCAACTACATGAATTGACCATGTTTACAATATCACATGTATTCCTCCCATGTTTCACAACTGTTGATTTCATCCAAGATAAAAGTGCCAATAATCTGCCAGTAGGGATTATTTCCTAATTGGTCATTGTGATTGGTAGACTTTTCAGTGTGGGGTCATTGATTTGTTTTCTCTGTTTTCAATATATATAGTATCTTTTGATGGTATGAGAGCTTGTCTTCAGGGAGGAGGCCTTCAGCTTGATAGTTCCATGTTTAAAATACATCTTGTCTTCAGTAACAGGCTATTATATTCACAATCAGGGAGGCAATCAAGGGCTATGGTATTAACTTGTTCTGGGAGGCAATCAAGGGCTGTGGCATTAGCTTGTATTATTTGGGAATATCTTTGGCTACCCTTAAGCAACAACTCAGAGGAAAATTCCCCTGCCCGACACCCCGACACTGTGTTTTCTATGCTTTTATCATAGAGCCTTCAACTGTTTTTTAAAGTATTTTATTTATTTTTATTTTAGGTGTATGATTGTATTGCCTGCTTGTTTATAAATGCAGCCATGTCATGCAGTTCCCTTGGAGGTTAAAAGAAGGAATCAGATTCCTCTAGAAGTGGAATCACAGACTGTCTTACCCACAATGTGGGTTTGCTAATTGAACCTGGATCTTCTGCAAGAGCAGCCAGTGCTTTTTATTGCTAACCCATCTCTCCAGCCTCCCTTCTGTTTTCTTCAACCACATAAGGACTATTTACCTCTTTTATTTCTCTCTGATTTTTTTTTTAATTGCAGCAACCAGGATGTTTCCAGGCTGGTCTCGTGCCCAGTAGGAAAACACAGCTCTTCCTTTGAGTGTGGAAATGGCAGTGTGGAAGACAGAGTTCTGGCTAAACCACCAGACCTGTTCAGATAAGGAATGGGTTCAAACCAGGACAGTGGTGGGATGCTGGGATGATAGCGGCAATTTGGGAGGGTTTCTGGGTAACTCGCCAGGCTCTTCAGTATCCTTGTTTTAAATTTGCTACATATTATATTTTTCCTTTTACATAAAAAGCACCTGTTTGTGTACGTAACTGAAGCATAATGAATACTGATTAGGAAAAAAATAAACTAAAAAATATAAGATTACAAAGTTAGTTTAAATTTTAGTAGCCAAAAATATAATGCAAATGAAGGAAATGCAGATTATTTATTTCATTGCTGATAGGAGGAAATCCTCAGGAAGTTAGCAAATAATGACATTTCTTTTAACAAGTCAGAATAATAAAGTTCTATTCTAAGTATTTACCTCATTATGAAACACTTTAGTTATGAGAAAAAATATGAATTTCATTATGCTGTTTTCATATATGAAATGAGTATATTTAGATAAACCAGTTTCAAAACCAAGAAATTTTATCTGTAAATAAATATATTCACATACATATATACACAAATATATTTCGAATTTGTATTTTTAAGTTGTATAACTTCTAGTGTCAATATTTTAGACACTTGAATATTTTAAATAAAAATTTGTTATGTTCAACCTGATCTCATCAAGAATTGGGTAAGTTGAACATTTTCAAGATTTTACTTTTGTTATAACATTTGTCAGTATGATACAAGTGTACAATGTGAAAATAAATGAAAAATGTTTTAGGAAGTGTAGAAAAACTACTTTTCATTATTTTAGAAATAATCAAATCAGAATGAAGTGAAATAAATCCATCAGGTTTTAGGAAATAAACATAAACAGGAATAGAACTATATAACGATTTGAAAAAGGTAGAATCCATGAATATTTTACCCAATTCTCCTCATTTCTAATATGTATGAATATATTCACTAAAGGTGGATTTTAATAAAAATATTCCCTGTGTATATTCATTTTCACTGTATCGCCAAATAGTATTTACTTTCTCTAAAAGTCACCGTATTTTGAACCATCATTTGTGTTTTGTATTACTTTTGATGAAAAATACTGTTTTATCAAAATTTGAAGAAAAAACAATATTCTTCCTAAAAAATGTTAAAGAATTTATCACTTCATGACTCACCTTAAAAGGTTTATTTCTGATCTCATAATTTTATTGACATATATTTGTACATGTATATATGCATATAGTTATTAATTAATGTTACAATATATAAATTTCACAAATATGTAAGATATATAGAAATCAAATTAATGTAATTAACATTTATCTTCTCAAATAATTATTATTTTCCTGTTGCATATACTGAGGTTTTGTTTTCCTAGTTATCTTATAAATTGTAGCAAACTATATTTATAGAAAAGTAGGACCAGTAATTCCTGTCTAGTCATATTTGGAGAGTTTTCAGGATGTTTCCAAATGTGATTGAAAATTGAAATTTCATATACTATGTTAGATTAGTGTGTACATGAGACATAGAGACACAAAATTGCAGTAGAGACTGAACACGGCTGAGAAAACAAAGTCTTATTTGGAAGGCTCATTGTTCCTATAAAAAAATCTGTTCTTAGTTTTTACATTTCCTCTTGCTTCTAATAGATAAAAAAGAAGACTGCAAGATTTTTAAATTGATTGTTATCGTTACTCTTCTATCAGATTTATAACGAAATAAATCTAAAAATAAAATAAATTGAGGAGAAAATGAAGCAAGCTAAAACAAAAATATATATTATACAAATGAAAATAAAGACAATACTAAGAAATTTAGCGAATATTGCATGCTGGGGCTGGCTAAGAGCACTTTCCTAAAGTACCGGCTTCAAGGAGCAAATACGTCTCATCTACTGATAGGACTTTTTAAAAATCTACCGTTACACTATTGATAAGTATGTTTTCAATTAGATAGCAAAATGCAATCTTGCACTTTCAAAGCAAGACCTGAAAAATCAGAGCAAGATTTAGAGAAATTTAAAGGGCAAATTCTTCACGGTACAGATTTTGTTTTTGAGTTATGCTCTTGTCTTCAAAATTACAGATGTCAACTTCAAACAATAGGATAGAATGAAAGAAAAAAATAAAGTAGAGAGCATAGCTTCGTGTAAAGTCATCCACCAAGCCTTGATGCAAAATCACTCTCCCTTCTGTGCAGCAAGATTTATCATTGCTGTGCTTAATATTTCCTAATGTAACGATTATACTTTGAAGTTCAATTGTATGTACAACTTTACACTGTCTAAAACTTTGAAATAATCATCAGCATAGACATTTGTCAGCTGTTTTATAAAAAGAGAATAGGTTTCTATTAAGTTAATGTACATGTTGTTGAAGATCAATCGCTATGTCTAAAGACCACAATAGAAGAGAGTGGTTTCAAAGATAAATTCAATGGATTTGAATAGATTCAATAACGTATCTTATTTCATTGAATGTAACACCACAATAGATAGAATTGACTTTTATGGAAAAAGACCATATTTTACATTGATAAGATCAATTTTCTGGCAAGAATATTGATTCCTGATATAAGATAATTAGGAATTCACCATGTCATTTTGAAGGGTTTTTGAGATCTTCAAAATTGTTGTCTGTATAAATAATTTGAGAGTTTGATTAAACCAATACCATACACATATATGGCCCTTGTGCTGTAGAAGATTCCATGATAGAAAAAATCTTGAGCTATTTTTTCACTAGTTTACAATCTGCAAACATAAGAGAACATTGAACTTCTTTGGTTCAAAATGTACTTTTATGAATTTAATGTTTTTTTGATCATCTGATATTATATTATTTCTACTGGTTACAAATCAGATGTGTGGGCTGGGCAATATTACTCATTTAATGTAATGTTTGTCTAGCCTACACATAGATCTTTATTTGATCTTCTGTTCTGCATAAAACAGGAGACTGAAAGTAAGAGAATCAGACGTTCCATATGATCCTCAGCTATGTTTCAGGTCACTCTACCATATAAGAGAATAAGTCTCAAACAAGCAAACAAATGAAAACATAAATAAAGACAAAGGAAAAAGAAAGAAAACAAATATTTTTCTACAGGATATTGATTATATAGATTCATATGTTAAGAATATGGAGAACTTGTAAAGGAAAATTAATTTCTCATAAACATACACACACACACACACATATATATATATGCACTTCTAAAAAGTCTTCTGTACATCTATCATTTTGTTTAACTTAAATACTATAATTTCCATTGTTGTGTCATTTATTTCAATAGAATGTGAAACATTCAATTTGTGGCTTGTCCACTAACATTTTTTTTGCAATTTGTGTTCATCTATATATGTATATGTAAAACATATACATCGAGAATGAACACTAGTAATTTTCTAGCTACTGAAATCACTTACACATTATTTCTAGAGTGAGGAATATTCTATTTATCTTAAAATAGCTCAATTATTTTTGCTGTTTACTTTCTCAAAATTTTGTAGATCTTATATAAAGTGAATGATTACAGTCTAGCTTCACTTTATTCTGAGTGATTATAAATAATGTGGTCTTCATCAATGTTCTTACAGAAAGGATGACTTTTGGAAATCTGATCTAAGTTCACTTTAAATGATATACCAGAAGTAATATACCATAGAACGAGCAACTGTTTGTATATATAATGGACCTAATCATATTTATTTTGCTGTATTTCCCTGCTCGTGGTCAAGGAACTTTCCCTTCTTCATAGTAAAAGGTGGAAATTGTTATTTTCTGTTTTATTTCCTTATGCATTAGGAAAAGAGAAGATTGATATAGGCATTAATTTCTAAATCATTTCATGTTTAGTAACTTGTATATTTCCTGAAATTCTTTTTAAATATTAAAAACATGTAGCAGAGAAATATATTTATTGACTAATGTGTTTTACAACTTAGGTGGTGCAAATAGCTTTCAATAATACTAAGCAATTATTTAAGACTTGTCTCTCCCCTAAATGTAAAATATTATAAGTCCATAAATATTTAATATTGCTATTTTAGACATTTAATTATTTAATATTTTATATTGAATTGAGATGACATTTTAATATACATTTGTATGGATGACTTGGATATTTCATCTTTAGTTGTCATATGTTTAATCAATTTCAGCATTTCTTAATCAAAAAATAAAGGATTTTGGTTTGTGATTACATATCCTTAATCTGATCATTAACTAAACATAATCTCTAAAATCCAATACAGTAAATTATATTCCTGGGGAAATAATTTGATGTACTTTATTAGATCATAAACATTTTTTAGAAAAATCTGTATTTTTCACTTCATTTTAATAACCAGTTAGACTGGTGCTGAACAAATTTATAAGATTCTTCATTTTTCAGTCCTCACTTACTTAACAGAAATAATATCTAACCAAGAACTTACTTTTGATATTGTCTTATTAACAAATGGTTGTCAAAATCTTTTTGTATTAAATATTAAATACATTACTCCAATTATCCATGCTTATGATAATAAGCAGAGTATTTTAATTTTAAACTCAGGACATAGATTGTGTTTTATGAAGTGTCATGCCTAATATTACTGGAATAGAGAGAATCTGCACATACTTCACTATGACTTATTCAGAATCTTTTCTGCATGGTGTTATTTCAGTAGCAGTTTGTCTTTATTTCAACTTTGCAGCACACACTATTTTACCCTTAATCATTCCAGTTCTTTTTCACAATAGATGACACACTTCCATTCATATGTGCATTCTCAACTATTTGAGCAATATCTGGAAGGAGATGTCTCTTAAGAGGATAAATATGAGAGTGAGTGTTCATTGAGCAGTGAAGAGTAAAGGAGGCTGAAACTTTCTCTGTTTTCTGTATCTTTATCTCAGTTCCTCCTCATTCTTTCTTTCCTCCCACTCTTTGTCCCTTTTCCTACACACACACACACACACACACACACACACACACACACACATAATATATAATATAATATGTATAATAAAATGGTAATGTCAGAAGATGAGGGGAATCATCATCTCTATTTTGCATATAACTTGTTCCTTGTGCTCAATATATGACAAAACCAAGAGGTTTATCTTTATAAGAATAACTACTAAAATATATGATATAGCTTTATTATGTCTTAACCTACGTGTAACCTGGGAATATTTCACTCAAACCGTTTATTAAATTTTACCCCACATGATGGTACATAGGACCAAAGGTCTAGACAGTGATGAACAGGCTTAACCAAGAGACAGGTATGTAGTGAATTGGGAGAAGGTTTCACAGGCTTCAGGTGGGAGGCTTCAGCCAATCAGACCCACATTTTCATGGATTTATCATTAACATTTTACAACATTTTTATCTTCTCTTGCTCATTTGTTGGATTTTTTTTTCATTGTATTTCTTCTTTTAAAGAGAGCTCGAAATCTCCTCAGGTTAACAGTGGTGGGTATATTGTTAATATGACTTGTGAACATTTATCTACCATTCCTATGGCCTCATCTTTATTCACAATTTTGAATAGGACATAGGAGCAGGTAAATCTATTCCATTTAATTTTCATTTTCTTCATTGTACTGAATGTATCCCATTGAAAATATACCGGGGTTTAGTGAAATACACAGAAAAAGTTGAAAGAAAAACTATGGGAAATTCAAGACAAGGGAAAGTAAAAAAAATGTCATTGTTACTGACAGCATTGAATGGAGTCCTCTGTGTTAGGAGAGGATGACTCATGCGTGGGAGACTAGGCGTTTGGCTTCAAAGTTGCCTTAGTAATTTGTAAAAACAGGTCTCAAAACTAGACTGATGTAACACCTTTGTACCTCCCCAAACCCACATAAATTTAATAAGACAAGATTATACACAAACCATTTATCAGTGTCTCCAGTGAAATTTACACCCAGAAATACTCATAAATGCTACTCAAATTAATAAAAAAAGGTGATTTAAGTACTTTTCCACTATAATTCAAATAATGGGTTCAAGTCTATGAAGCATGGAAGGGCCTTTTCCCTACAGATTTTAATATATACTTGGTTGGTTTCTCTTGTTGCTGTTAAGTAATGTGAATGCCTCTATATAGAAACCATAAGCAAAAGCCATTTCTGGAAGAGATAGACAATGAAATGTAAGAGAACAAAGTCCTTTTAAGAAAGAGGCTATCCTTCTTCTCAATTACAACAAGTATTCCCAATAATTGTCTCAATTATAATAATATTCCCAATAATGTTATCAGTTCATAATTTGTTAGTTAACAGTATTAATTTTATAAGAGAAATAGAGAATTTAAGAACACGATTTTGCTCTCAGTTTTGTTGTAACAGTGAATGCGAGTGACTTTCAAATGTTCTAGATTGTAGATTGACAAGAAAGTGCATTTCAAATAATCTTAACATGACAAGCTCATATTACAGTTAGATTCAAATCTTATAATCTTATTTTAATAGAAAAATAATACTTTATATGATTATTATCAGAAACTTTGTCAATCATACTGTGTTGGAGGAGGTTAAAAATGAATCAGAGTAGTATTTACATTTTGTCCTGCCCAGATGTAGTTTGGTTGTGAAGTTACACAGCCTCATCAAGATTTAAGGAAAGAGAAGTGTAAAAAAATCACAACCATGGTGATTAGTTTTAATTGTCAACTTGAAAGAGTGTAGAATCACCTGGGAGATGGGCCTCTGGGTATGTCTATAGGAAATGTGTTTTGATAACGTTAATTGAGATGGGAAGAGCTGTTCGCTGTGAGGTTTCCTCTTCCTGATCTTGATTCTGGAACCTGCAAATGTGAAATGGACAGCAGCATGTTTCAGTCCCTCCCTGATTGCTAGCTATAGGTGCAATGTGGCGCAGCTGCTTGAAATTCTTGCCACTTTGACTTCCCTACTATAACAATTGTGCCATGAGCTGTGAACTGGAGTAAACTCTGGCTCCTTTGTCATATTTTTCAAAATTACAGCATCAGGAAAAGAAAGAAGACAGGCAGCAAAGATTCACTAACTCATCAATATTTATGAAAAGTGAAGGATAAATAAGGTTTCTTCAAATTTGAGTCTTCAAATCAATGTTCCTTTTTAATAACTTGATCTGTGTTTTAACATTTTGAAATATATTACTAAAAAGTTAACTTCATATCAATCCATTCATTTCAGGAATCATTTTTAAATTGATCTTTGACCAAATAATTTGACTACAATAAGAAATATACTTCAGGTAAACTTCTTTCTTAACCGTCCATTTAAAGAACTTGTTTTACTAATTTGATTAGAAAATGATCTTTATGTTTTACGTCTTTAACACAGGATTTCCTTGTTAGTATTCATTAGCCTTTCCAAATTTTTATTTAAAAGTTGTAAATGCATATCTGTATTAATCCTCTTTATTATATTATTAAACTTTCACCTTAATAGTACTCTGGTTTCTCAAACTTTTGTTTATTTTTATTTATGTGTATGTGTTTATGCAAACTTGATTGTATGTGCCCCACATGTGTGCACATGCACACGCAAGCCAGAAGTGGTTGGATACCCTGGAACTGGAGCTACATAAAATTATAGATCTCCTGATATGTATGCCTGGAATCAAACCAAAGTCCTCTACAAGAGTGTTCTTAACCACTGAGCCATTTCTCTAGCCCCATAAAAATTATTTTAATTACTAAAATATTTGCACATCTTATTTATAATAATTTTTGTTAAAATATGCTATTCATATGATATTTCAAAAGTTTTGGTTCCCTTTTCTGTCGTTTATTATTTAGGTTTGTGCTTTGTTTTTTCCCAAATTCTGTTCATATTTCAAAACTTAAAAAAGAAAACCAAACAAAAGTTAAATATGTCAGTTTCCTTAACTTTTGCATTATAGTGTAATGCTAACATTCTTTTTAAATATAGCCTGTATATATTTTATAATTTTTAGAAACATTTTGCACTTTTAATTGTTTTATTTGTGTTTATGTGTGCCTGCCACTTCAAAAGAGAGAGCTGGACCCGCTGTAGCTACAGTTATAGATAGTTTTGAGGCCCCCAATGTGCGTTCTGAGGATAAAACTTGAGTCTTCTACTACATCAATATGAACTTTGACCTTGTGTTCCATATTGCACATAAAAATTCATAATCTTTTAAAAACAATATCTCTAACCTATTTGTAGATCTTTTGCCATTGTTTCTCACTTTCATAGTGATCATCTGATAGGTCCATGTAATTTTTATGTAGCTAATATGATGATCATTAAAAGAGTGAAATAATTAAATATTTTAATCTGTTAAGTTATTACAAGTTTGTTGGATTAAAAGTTTCTGCTTTTTCTTAGTTGTCTGAGTTCACAAAACAAAAGAAATGATTTTTTTTCCTTGTGGTTAACTTATGAGTGCAAAATATCTCTTTGTACTATTGAATAAATTATATTATTACTCATTATTTGCCAAAATCATTAATATGGAAAATGCCTATTTCTTTGCAATCCTAACCACTTTAGACTTCAAATGCTATTAGTTATGTGTACATTCTTTGTAAATTTATCACTTTTAATTTTTAATTTTTTAATTGTATGTTTATCTGTGTTTTCTCTACTTATGTGTGTGTGTGTACATGTGTGTGTAGCACATGTGTGCAGTGCACAAGGTAGAAGAGGGTGTCAGATCCCCTGGAACTGGCGTTATGGACAGTTGTTAGCTGACATGTGGGTCCTAGGAACCAAACTCACTTCCTTTAGAAAAGCAGCAAGCATTCTTAACTGCTGAGTCATTTCTCCAATTCAATTTATCAATTATAAATCACAAACAAACAGCTTTGCCTTTTAAGATAAGGTTATAAATTCATTTAGTTTTTTTGTATTTTATTTATATTTTTATTCTATGTGTATGGGTGTATTGCCTGCATTTATGTAAGTGCACCCATGTTGTGTGTGCAGTGCCTGCTGAGGTCAGAAGAGGGCATCAGGTTCCCCTGGATTTGGAAGTAGGGTAGTTGTTTGCTGCCTTGTGGGTGCTGGGACTCGAACCTGGGTCCTCTGCAAGAGCAGTCAGTGCTCTTAATCATTAAACGATTTCTATAGTCCTTATTATTTAATTTATTATAAATAAATTGTTTGTCCTAATCTTATTTCAGCCATAGTGTTTCCTTTTGGGTAAAGTGGGTCGTTTTATTAGTCAACATTCGATCATTATAACAAATACATGAGATTATCAAATTATAACATTAAAGGGTCTATTTTGTTCACAGTAGTAGTCGTTTCTGTCTATCGTTAATTATCTACACTCTTTGGGGACAGGGGAGAGGTTGTACATCATTGTAGAGTATATGGCACTCACCTCCTAACAGCAAATAAACAGTAGAAAGAAAACGGCATCAGTGTTCCATTTCCCTCTGAAAGGCACATACTTCCTGTGCTTTAGTTTCTGAATGTCTCCCAAAAGTCCATATACTGACTTAGTTTCCAGCCTCTGGTACTACAAGGAGGCCCAGTAGGAGTGAGCACTAGTGAAGGAGGTTGGATCACTGAGTGCATGCCAATGATTGAGTGATAAGACCCAGGTACTTACTTTCTTATTTTTACTCTCCAGATTTCATTAGTGAAGCAACTATTGGGCATGCCTGACAAAAAAAATCACATGATTTCTAGTGATTACCCCAACTGCTTTAATACTTAAATTTGGACTTGTAAATTAGATTTCAAAATGGATTCAGATCTCAAATATATAAATATGTACTCGTGTGAGTGTGTGTATGTGTGTGTGTGTATGTGTGTTGGGTGTTCATATGTGCAATGTCCTATTTGCAGAAGTCAGAGGACTACGTTGCAGAGTTGATTCTGTTCTTCCAATTTTAAAAGGATTCTAGATTCTAAGGATCAAACTTTGTCACCATGCTTTGTGTGGCAACCAAATTTATGATCTAAGCTTTCTCAGGAAACCCTGAGACTTTAAGATTTAACATAATATTGACAAAAATGATTACACTAGGGAAGACATCTATTTTTCTATTAACTCCATTTTTGTCAGGGAGGAAATGATGGAAAACTAGTCTTTTAAAAGGGCAAAGACTGATCCTCATTTTCTCTAACAAGTCACTATTCTCCCTTGTCAGAAGTAATGAAGTCCAGCACCCATTTCTCTTGAGTCATACAATTAAGCTTTGTGTGCGTTGAATTACTTTGTTCAAACCTTTCTGTAAATAAAGAAGCATAGTACTTACTTAATCACACTTGCTCCCTTCTTTACTCTCTTCTTCCTGATCACACCTTAGATGATTTTGGATTTTACCCACACATAATAAATTATACTCATGATATTTTCTTGTACCCCTTTTGCATTGTTGTTTAACTCAGCACATAATCTCAGTAGTATATAATGTCACTAGTTATTTATGGTTTGAGCTTGTTCTGTCTTCCAGCCATTTATGTTGAATTTGTAATTTTTAATGATTTTACTAATTTAGATACTGATGTCTATAAATGAATATTATTTTGGAAGTAAACGATCCTTTAGTTTCATCATTTTTAGGATAGAAATTTAATTATAAAGCATTTAATCATTACAGAACCTATAATATTTTTTATATAAGTAGGGCTGCCCACTTAGCATTAGCTAACCTATCAGGGAGCCTGTTCCTGAAGAAAATGGTTTCTTCCTCCCTCAGCATCCACTGGCTGTTTGTAGCTCTTCATCTTGAGGTGGGATCCACCCCCCATCCTCCTTGGCATGTCAACTTTTTTTGTCATTTTGTAGTTCTTGTTAGAAACACTTGATGTCTTTGGCAATGGTGTTCCCCTTCAAGTTCTGGGAGGCATTCAAGGGATGTAATAGCTGAAGTAATAAATAGCCTTTATTATTTAATGAAGCTCTCAGACTCTCCTGACCAACAGATGGAAGGAAGGTTTTTCTTCTCCGGCACCATGATTTTTTCTTATAGAACATCAGCTATACACATGCACTCACATTTGTATTATCTCTGTTTTTTTTTTTTTTTTTTTAAGTAGGCTTACTAAATTTTCCACTTACTTTTGCTTGGTACACCAGTTCAGTACTATTTAGTTCAGTACTATTTATCTTTTTTTCTTGTCTCTCCCCATGTATAGCCCTATCTCCTCCCTCCCTATCTAACTCCTCTTTTTCCAGTGTTTCCCTTGAAAATGCCTGCTTCCTATTATGCCCTTCCTGAGCTGAGTCCCTCTTCCTCTCTTTCACCACGCTGCTTCTCCATTTTCTTGGCTCCCGAAGTAAAATCAGGATATATACTCACATCTAAGTATATGAAGCTAGGTTCTACAAATTAGAGAGTGCATATTACTATTGTTTTTCAAGTCTGAGAACGTTTTATTTTTATTGTTTTGTTACTGTGAAGAACGATTTGGTTTATCAAAGCAACAAATACTTTCTTAAAGATCAATGTTCTTATTTTAATTGTGTCCATGTGTCGGTGGGGACAGGGGGCATATACACTTGAATGCTGATGAACTTGGAGGCCAAAAGAGACTGTCAGATTCCCTGGAGCTATCCTCTTGGGTATTAGGTAGAGAACTAGGGTCATCTTCATGACATTCTTCACTGCTGAGCTATTGCTCCAAACCCCAAATCACAACCATTCCATTCAACATTTCTTGGAATAGTTTTTTTCATTCACAACTAAATTGAACCCTTTAATGAGCTATGACAGCACAAAGAAGATCACTAAAAAATATTTATTTTCTACTGTCTTCTTGTTCACACCTCAGGAATATGTGACACTGTATGTAAATCAAAATTAAAGTGGCAAAAAAATAATTTCAGTACACAGTTGACCACAAGCCAGGAATAATAAATGAGGATTACCTTAATATAGGAAAGTCTTGTTCCAGAAACAAGAAATTGAATCTCCTGTTAAATCTATAAGATGGAAGCATACGGTGAACAGTGAGATTCCATTCCGCTGTGATCCTCAGAAAAATACATTCAAAACTTTGTATGAGTTAAGTACGGACAATTGGGACACAAGGCAAATGTTAGAACAATAATACTACCATAGATAAAGAAAATGAAACACATCCTCTATAGTAATTTTACTAACCAGGTAGAGAGTGATAAACTAACTTTGAATTAGTCACTTCTCAAATTAAATTATTACCCAAACATGGTATATTAATAAGTAAATTACACAGTAAATCTATGTTTAGATATTGTTTAGCATATATACACAACATTTGAGTAAAAATAGTACTGATGGTATTCTGTCAGATGCCCTACAATTGCAGCATGTATATGAAATCTAGGTTATATTTTCTATGATTAATATTGATTTAAGGCACAATATTCAACTATTGTTCTCAAAGCAATGCTCTTGACCTAATCCTTCCCCGCAGACTAAATGACCAAATTGAAGATTTTAAGTCCACATAATATGATAATTAAGGCCCTGACACAAAGAAATGTGTTCAATGACAGATATAATTATTATGCTGCTATACAGTCAGTGCTTTGAAATGGAGAATGTCCTTTGAGAGATTGTGCAGATATCCAGACTACTACTATGGCTTTGGGAAATCTCTGCCCACAAGTAATAACAATTGTGTTGCCACTTACAAGTCTCTAAATATTTTACCAGATATGAGGCTTGAGCAACAAAAGTTAAAATGAAAAGGAAATCCAGGGCAAAGTTCATGAGACAATCCATAATATTATCACCCATTTCTCGAAACCACATCATTCTACATTCTTGTACACAGCCTTTTACAGGTCAAAACATCTACAGTACATTGCCAGAAGTGTCAGTAATAAATCGAATGGTATTACTGTTAGTGTGAAATGGACTGACTATAATGTAACAAATGGACATCTTAGCAACATTAACCAATTCACTGTTGATGGATATGAAGACAGAGAGGTAGAATTAATGCTAGTCTCCTCATATATAAGCAATCAATGATGTGTAACAGAAAACTGTCTACTTAGAGCTGAATAATATATAATACTTCAGCTGCATTAGAAAGTCTGAAAGGATGATGAGTTGAGTAAAACAGGAAATACTTTCCTAATTAATTAGACACTATTTAGACTGATAGTTCAGCATATAAACAAGTGTTTAAAAGTTCTAAAGAAATACTAAACTCTAAATTCTATACTGTATTTAAAAGTTTATTACATTTCACAAAAATAACACATTCTTTTTCAGGTAATTTCTTACATAGATTTAGTTTTAAATTAAAGTGTTGATACTTACTGAAGTTTAAGTTTCATTATTAACAAAAATCAGGAATAAAGAGATGACTCAGCACTTAAGACTACTGACTACTTTTACACAGGACTCTGGTTTGTTTTCTAAAAGGCAGCTAACAACCATCCTTATCTGCAGTACCAGGGTATTCAATGCCATCTTCTGACCTCTGTGGGCATTATACGGGACAGGTACACTTACATACATGTATTCAACACACTTATACACAAAAAATAAAAATAAATAAAAAGATAAAAACAAAAATCAACTTATTAATGACAGAGTCATTGTAAAATTCTCATTTTAGCTGTTGGTGCAATTTGGATCATTATTAGTGTATTAGTTATTCTCTTGTTGCTGTGATAAATCGCTATGATTAAGGCAAATTATAGAAAGTTTATTTGGGCTTGGAGTCAGGAGGATACATAACACTGAATAAGTGAAATAGAAAGCTATGGGCTCAGATCCTCAAGCGTACACCAGAAGCAGAGGGAAAAGTCGAAGTGAAATGTGAAAAAACACAGCCCCCCTGACAGAACTCCTCCAGAAGTTTATATTACTAAACCTCTCCAAATAACTCCATTGACTGGAGACCATATGTTTAAATATGGAGCCTTCAGGGACATTTCTTATTCAAACTACCACACTGGCAATTACCCCATGCATTAACTATATAGATAATTATATATCAATATTATATTGAAACAATCAAGTTTCATGCAAAATTGCTGACTTCTTATAAAAAAAAAACATGGACAAAAGTCGACTAAATTACCAAATTAAATTCCATAGCCCTCTTGAATGAAAAACTAGAGATATGTAAATTCAGTGTAAACCCAATATGAATTAGAAGTAAATAACAAATGATTAAGTCACTAAAGTTTGTAATGTACTTGGGAAAGAGGCTGAGATGCCTGCGGAATTGTGAGAACTCTTAAATGAAAGAACTCTTAAACAAAATCATTGAACATGTTCTTCAAAAGCATGTGAAAATAGAGATGAAGAAATATGATATATTGTAACAGAAAATGAATAAAAATTTTAAAGAATTTGATACTTAACCAGATCTATACTCAAAACTGAGAACTTAAGGTTTCCAAGTACCACCATAGACATGACTCTACAATAAGAATACTTGATATGTCCATTCACTAAGAGAGCTATTGATAATAATACACAAAGTGCTACATTTTCATACATTATCCAGATTCATATTAAAGGCTCCAGAGACAATATTCTATTAAGAAAAAATAGCTCTTCAACAACAAAACCCATTATTCATCCACAAAATTTTGCTTCCAGTTGGTAATGTAAGCAGCAGTAATTGGTATGTTAACTTCAGGAAAGTCACAAAACATGTTATAGATACATATTATGTATATTGTGCTTTTTTTAGATTTGTTCATTTTTCTGTTTTCTTTTACTTTTATCTTTAACATTTTTTATTTGTTTTAGGAAGAAATGTTAAAATAGAAATCAATACAAGCTACCATGTGTCATTATTATTCAAAGATATTGGACATGATATTTATGTTTTCTATAATAACATAGATCCTCCTTTATATGCATTTCTCCCAATTTACAGAACATGTGATTTTTAAAATGCATATATAGATTGGGTTGCACATATACTCTAGAGGGTGTGGTTGGCATCTTGACAAAATTTTATAATCCTTCAATAAAGACAGAATGAGAGAGAATTGAAATGCAAACACAGCGCTGACTCTTCCACTCCCAAATGCTGGGTAAGAGTAGATATGTTTGAATTGAATCAGAAGGCCTAACACAATAAAAAATATAGTTTTAATTTTAAAGAACAGACTAACATATCATTCAGGAATCTGTTCTTGTACATCCAGTCCCAGAACTTGCATGCACATATGCAATATGAATGACCCTAAAAGTAGGATTTATAAGGTACAGCTCTGTGATCTTTATTTTGGATAGCAGATGAGATAGGCGGTTGATTGTAATATCTGACAAATAAATTTTCAAAGTTTAAAGAAAATCTGATGAGAGTCATGTAATAAAAAATGGAAAATAATCCTTTAAATCCTACTGTCATTATTCTCTAACATTCTCTCTCTCTCTCTCTCTCTCTCTCTCTCTCTCTCTCTCTCTCTTTCTTTCTCTCCAGGTACTTTTTTCTTTTCTTTCTTTCTTTTTTTTTTTTTGACTTGGTTTCCCTGTAGCCCCAGTGGGCCTGGAACTGTCGTATAGACCAAGCTGAGAACCATGTCACAAACTTCTACCTGCTTCTTCCTCTCAAGTGCTGAGATTAAAGGCATGGAGGCATGGACCATGAACCATCACACACACACACACACACACACACACACACATTTCTAAATAATTTTAATGCATTTTAATTGAATTTTTGTGCATTTCACACAAAACATTTTAATCATCGTTTGTCTTTGCCTTTTCTTGTTTTTGAATCTTACTCCATCTATGCGTATCCCAATCATAAATTGATACTAGAAAAAATTTACAGTTCTCAAGTTCAAAATAAAAGAAAACCAATAAAATTATTTGTTTTCCCAATTATGTGAATTTGGATATTTTTAGTAGCATCACAATTTTAATTTTAATTTTTATTCTTGAAAATTTTATAAATAATTATTTCCTTTCCATTGTTTCCATCACTCCAATTAGCTCTGCAACGATTCCAAGTCCCCCACTTCCTCTAAATTTCTTTTTCTCTCTGTTATTTGTTACATATATAAGTATACAAATTATAATGAGCTAATTAATTTCTGCATATGCGTACCTGTGCATAGGGCTTGAAACTAGATAACCTCTCAGAGAGCTAATTCCAATACGAAATTGATTCTCCCTCCCTCAGCATCCATTGATTGTCTATAGCTAGAGGAATGGAATGCCACAGAGTCTCACCTCCACATGAATTTGGATGTTTACTATAAAATTTAATCATATCACATCAATTCCCTCACATTAAACAGGGCTTAAGTCCAATTAGATTACAGTTGATAGTCCTAAAATAAAAATGTCACTACTACAACAATAGACATAATTTGTGGGGCTTGTCATTGCTATAATTTGTGGGCATTACAGATAAGTAGGACCATTGGTTGGTTTTCTCCATGGAAGTTTGAAAAGTATACACACACACACACACACACACACACACACACACACACACATACATATATGCATATATATGTAAAAGATACTGTGAGGTGGTAGAAGATGGGTTCAGGGGAAACTGGGAGACTGGGAGGGATATATACACATATACATACAAATTCAATACTCATGCAAAATTCTCAAAAATAAAAATAACAATAAATAGAAATTAACAAATGACTAATGTTTCTAGGGGATACTTTCTTATGTGAAAGAACACTATAAAACATCAAGCAAAAGCAAGGCCCACAATGTCACTCTGTTTTAATATTTGGAATTAGAAAATTAGCATTTTTATGCTAAGTTTATCCACTTTTAGTTCATCTACATTTTGCTTGATGGCATTAAAATTTTTAATAGAGTGATATATATAGTAGATACATATAGTAGCAGTGTGTATTGAAGTCACCCAGGTCATAGCTTTTTCTACTCAGAAAACCAGTTAGTGATAAGCAATTTCAGCATGGTTCTGCAATGGAAACAACAAAACCAAACATCTAAATGCTTATTTTCAAATACATCGATAGAATATAGATATTGTACAAATTATTTTCTTTTACTTGTATTCCTCTTTTATAAACTCTGTTTCTTTCTTGTTTTTGCATTTTCTTGTTTTTGAATCTTACTCCATCTATGCATATCCTAATCATAAATTGATACTAGAAAAAATGTACAATTCTGAAGTTCAAAATAAAAGAAAACCAATACAAATTATTTGTTTCCCAATTAAGTGAATTTGAATATTTTAAGTAGCATCACAATTTTAATTTTAATTTTTTATTCTTGAAAATTTTATAAATGATTATTTCTTTTGCATTGTTTCCATCACTCCAATTGGCTCTGCAGCTCTTCCAAGTTTTTTATACTGAGGTATAAAAATTGGATAAAGAGGAGAGTTATATTTTAAATCCAGCACAAAGTTAAACGTAACTCAAGAGCATGAGATGATATGAACTATTGTTGGCATGGATTCTTGATGGTGGTGAGTGAGAGAAGGAGGAGGAAGAAAAGGGAGAAAAATGGCATTAAAGCAGTGAGATATTTGCAGGAAGACTCCGGGATACTGATGCAGATGTTAGACCACTCTGAATGAACAGAGCTGATGTCTGTATATTTAGACCACAACAGGGGATAGAAATGGCCCAAATCTATCAGTAGATTTACCTAAAAATGTTTTTGAAGGAGAGGAAGGACAATTTTTGTACATTGAGCTGTGTGAATTCAGACTGGATCTTTATCATTGGCAGCAGAATGTGCTCCCTGTTTCAAACACAAAAAGAGGCTATCATACCAAAAGGGCTTGTGTCTTTAAATCATTGGGGGAAACTTGTTCGTATTCTGCTGAAGGTTAATTTGATATCTGCCACTATTCTTCCCTTACTTAAAAACAAATTGAATTTACAAAAACTTGAAATTTTAAGAGGACACTCATATATATATATATATATATATATATATATATATATATTATGATATGCCTTCATAGAAATATCAGAAGAGTAACAATTTACAATTATCATATAGCATTTTCACAGTGCCTATTGAGGAACGGGGAATGGAGGCAAAGAAAATGATATGTGGTAGATAGCTGTCATCTTCGGTCAGAGATCAAAGATTTTAAAACTCACTTCAGCATCTTGAGGTAGCATTCGGGTATCTATGCAAAAACACAGAAAACTGTTCTGTCACAATTCAAGAAAGAGATAAATGTATACTGTACCAGTCGTTTTCTATGTATGTGTATGTGATTCTATCAACAATCTGTCTTCACTGTGTATCATAGCTCATAGAGAATTATTTTAAATTTATTTTATAATAAAATATTTTTAAAATTTTAGAAATTTATTTATTTATCATTTTCAGTTTTACAATGTGTACTTTTCAAAGCATCTTTTTATATTTATTTGTTATTTTTATTTTATTTGTATGAGTGTATTGCAGATAGGTATGAAAGTGCAACCCTGTCATGCAAGGACCACAGAGATCAGAATTGGGCATCGGATTTCCATGGAATTGAAGTTACAGATGGTTGTTAGCTGCCACATGGATACTGGAATTCGAAAACATATCCTCTATAAGAGCAGTGAGTGCTCTTAACCGCTAAGCCATTTCTCTAGACCCCATATAAAATATCTTAAATATTTTTATACTCCCTCCCCCAACTGATTTCATGCATTCTATGATTTACGTTAAAGACTATTGAGTTGAGTTTGTGCATCCAGATGTCCCTGAGTGAAAGTTTATCCATGGAGTCTTGTCAGCCTATGTAGCATGTCTCCTTTAAAGATCAACTGTTCCACGCTCAGCATTAATCAATTGGCAATAGTTCTATAGCCTGATGCCCACTTCCCCAGTTTTATGCTGGGTTTTTTTCTGAATATGTTTGCATAGGTCTTGTGCACGCTGGCACCACTGCTCTAAGTTCCTTGGTCATATGAATATAATAATTTATTTATTTTGCTATTTCTTTATATTTTTATCTCAGGGTCATTCTGCAGCGCAGGCTAGCCTTCTGTTCTAACTGACATGCTCCCTGCATCCTAAGTGTTAGAATTACAAACGGACCCCAAATCAAGATGTTAGTTTAGGTAATATTGACAAAATTGCTTTTGACTTTAGTAAGAGTAAAGCAGGATATTTTTTAATAAAATAATTTAAATTTTGCTTAGTTTGTTTAATAAAGCTGTGATTGTGAAGAGGATTGGACATGTTGCAGATAAATGCAGTCTACTGATTATAATGAACTAAAAATCTGACCACAATAAGATTAAGATAAGAATCAAAATGCAGTATTATCAAATGAAGAAGAGACCATTTCAAAAGTGCTTCTGAATGAACTCTTACAAATCACTTAGTAGGGAAAAGTGACAACTTTCTAATTCAGAAGCTTATTTTTTGCCATCAGAGTTAAAAGGGTAACAAAAAAAAATCACTAAAGTGGCAATGTTTTCCCCTCATGATTTCTAGTTACTTTCATAGAAAATACAGAGAATTAAAACAAATGCACCAACTTTAATAGCTGTAACAAAAAGACATCATTTCTAATGCTCCAGTGTGGTACTACATTTTCTGAAATAACAGTATCTGAGTCTCCGTATTTATAAAGTAGAATTAAGAAATATGAATGAAATCTCATTTTCAGAGTCACTGAAACCATTATATTTCTTATCTGAGTCATAATTTTTTTCAATTGTATCTGGTTTAGTTTGTATGTTAAATGACCCCAAAGACTCCTGTTTCAAGGGCTTTGTCTCCAGGTCTGTACAATTGGGAAGTAGTGTTACCAATATGGGACATGGGAGCCCTTCCCTTGAAAGAAAGAGTCAGACCTCAGTAGTTTTCTCTCCATTCTTTTTCTGTCTTAGTAAAAGAAGCTGTTCCTACCACTTTTTCCCACAGTGATGATTGTCTCCCTATATCTCCAAAGTAACAGACATAATATAATAAATAAATTATACATAATATATATTATTTATTAGAATTTTTATGTGTCTTAGGACAATTTAGTTGTTCATTTCATTGTTATGATGTCACATATAAACATGTAATTTATCTTCTATACAAGAATGTCTTTGATCTTGGTTATCCAGGAAGACTGAATTAAGACAGTAACCTTGGCCTGACCTTCAAAGAGGTATAATGTCCTTCTTAAACTCCTCAGCATAGGTTTACTCACATTACTTGTTTTGGATGCAGGATGTAATACAACTGTCCATAGCATTGTATCCCTTCCAAATTAACTTATTTAGAATCCCACATGGTCCTGTGTATCCTCTACTTCAGCCATTTCTAACCAAAGGACCTGCCAAAATGGAAGTCAATCCAAGCCTGAGGATATGTTTGAGAAAGAGAGCAAAATTCCTCAACTTAAAATGAAGAACAGAACTTTGTCACAGAAAAATCTCAAATGATTCTCACATTCATATAAGAAAAGTTCAGATCAGGAAAGCTGTCCTCCCACTTTTCAGTCAGTGAACCCCAGGTAATCTGTCCCCTGTCCATGCATTATTGAGTCTGAGTCTCTCTCTCTCTCTCTCTCTCTCTCTCTCTCTCTCTCTCTCTCTCTCTCTCTCTCTCTCTCGTCTTTTGATGGGGAGATATTTGGGTGTTTTTTTTTTAAATAGTAATGGCTTCCCTGTAGCCCCACCTGGTCTGGATCTTCTTATGTAAATCAGGCTGGCTTCTGTCTCACAGAGATTCACCTATCTCTGCCACTCTAGTGATTATAATAAAGCCATTCATCTTCACGCTCAGCTGAGCCACTGAGCCTCTGATATTTTCTTTCCCTTTTAAGTATGTGTATGTGTATATGTGTGTCTGGGTGTGAGTATGTACACATGAGTAAATTTGTTCTCTGTGGCTAGATGTGTCAGAACTCCCTGAAATTGGAGTTACAGGTGCTGTGAGCACCTGGCTGTGGGTGATAGAAATCAAATTCTTGGGTCCTTTGCAAGAGCAGTACACACTTAAATTATAAGCTGTTTCTCTAGCCCATAGTTAATATTATTACTTTTTATTTAATTTTTGGAAATATCACACAATATATTTTTTATCATATATAGAACCTCCTATCTGCTCCCTTGGTGAATACTCCAGTCTAAGTTCATAAACTCTGTACACACACACACACACACACACACACACACACACACACTTATGCTTACCGAGTCAAATTTGTGCTCTGAAATGTAATTCAGTGTGGGGTCAATCACTGCAGTCTGGTTAATTTATACAGCATCTCACCCTTAAATTGAATGGACTCTCCCTCTCCCAGTATCTATTAGTTGTCAACAATTCCTTAGATTAGACTCTTACCCATTTCCCCACTTCTATGCTGGAATTTTTTCTAGTTAAAGCTTACATAGGTCTTGACCATACTGTCATCATTGCTGTAAATTAATTTGAGTGACTGCCAACCTGTCTGGAAAACTGTTTCCTTCTCGTCAAATTCCACTTCTGGATCTTGAATTCTTTCTTCCCTCTATTCTGTAATGGTCCCTGAGCCTTGCGACCCAGAGGTTTGAAACAGGTGTCCTTATCAGGGATACGTAAGCACTCTGCCGTTTTATTCTCTACATGTCGATTAGTTGTAGGTCTCAGAATTAATCATTACCTGCTGCATATGGAAGTTTCTCTTGTGAGGGTTGAGAAATGCATTTACCTATGGATATAACAATAAGTCATTAAGAGTCAGTTTAATACTATGCTAACTGAACAGAGTAATAGTAGTAAGCTCTTCCTTATGACAAGTGATTTGCTCATCCACACGTACGAAGGCAGAGGTCAGTGTGATGGTTAGACTTCATTGTGAGAAGCATATCTTAAATCCAATCAGAAGTGGTTAGTTAGTCTCATAGCGTTCATCTCACTATTGAACTGGTGGGCATATCTTGCCAGGACAGATAACATAGCTCTCAGGATTCACGGCTTGGTGTGTTTGATGATTTTCTATTCCAGTGGCTTGCATAGTATTTTCCAGCACTATGAAAAAAAAAAGCCTTTAAGTCAGTACTAGCTTAATATCTTCTTGTTTGCTGTAAACACATGTATGCAGTGTCTTCATTAATAGGGTCTTATTTTCAAGTTCTAGTGGCAACGAAGAAGAGAGGTTTGAGCAGCATTGTTTGAGGGTCTATAGGAACCCTAGTCACCATCTTTAAAAGAAAGAGTCATTCCTGCTATTAGGTTATATTTTGCTGCCCTTATATGTCCATTAGCATCAGCGTTCTCTGGTTGGCATTTGCACAAAGACCTCTATCCCACTACAGAGACAGGTTTCCATCAGTGTTCCTTGCTGTTCTATTCCCAACACACAGAAAATGGAAACAAGCAAGGCGTCCATCAACTATGAATGGATAAAGCAAGTATGGTACTTTTATACAATTGAATATTATTTAGCTGTTAAAAATGAAATTATGGGGCTGAAAAGGTGGCTTAGTGGGTAACAACGTTGGCTGCTCTGACAGAGGACCCAGGTTTGGTTCCCAGAACCCATATAACACATAACAACCATCTGTAACTTCAGTTTTAGGGAACTAATGCCCTCTTCAGACTTCTGTGAGCATATCATGACACAGGTGGATTACACACATTTAGGCATATATATGTATGTATAATAAAATATTTTTGAGAGCAAAATTTGAAAGTTTGAAAAAAATTGAAGAAACTGGAAATAATCCCCTTGAGTCTGGAAACATGGATCCAGAAAGACAAATATTACATGCTTTCTCTCACATGGGAAGTGAGATAGAATAGAGTGATAGAGGGGGAAGTATTCATGGGGGTTGGGAATGGGAGGGCAGGGAAGAGGAGGGAGCATGGAGGGTAACAATTAACACTAAAGCTTTTATAGAAAGCAATATGGAAAACTATCTCCAAAGAAGTTTCTTTTTATTATTTATGGATTTTTGTTTTATTACATTATAATATGTATTACATAATACCCTCTGATTGAGAAATTACAGATCTTTTCCATTTCAAAAGTATCTCTTAAGGAATACTTTATTTTTTTTATTCTCTTATTGTAAATGTTTAATTGAATTTTTGTTGTATTTCATCCAGAACACCTTATATGACCTTCCCCATTGGAAACCTCCCATAGACACACTCCCCACTTGATTTCTGCCTGGGTGAGTGGAGTTTAATGCTGGAGACCTGTCCAAAGATGCATACTTTGAAGACTCTTATTCCCTATGTTTTGGAAAATCTTTAAAGTATATGCATATACAATACAAGATGAGTTTGTGATTTGCCATCCAGCTTTTCTATTTTTATTTGGCAAGAGGTAATTAATATACATACATAGTCAATTGTTCATGGACATCAGATGTATTACTTTTTTCTGTCGTTTTTGGAAATTAATAAGTGAAATTAAATAACTCAATATGTCACTAAATGTTGAAGTCATTTTAAATGAGATAGTCTCAGTATATACGTTATGACCAGCAAACAAGCTACAACAGCATGTGAACTTCAAATATTTTCAAGAATAAAGCTTTGGAAGCTTCAGTCTATGACTACCTAGTTTTCTTTTAAGTCTAGTTGTTGAAAATTCTTTTGTTTCTTTTTCATATTTTCTTTGATAAATGTGTAATTGATGAAAGCTCAAAAGCATTTCTACAAAGTCACCAAAATTTCAGTAATATTTCCCAGGTAAGGTATTTATGGAAACTTTCCCCTAACTGTTCTTTATTGCTTCTATGTTTATAAATCATCACTGAACTTGGTTTTACCTGCTCCTGCTTTATCTTCTTAAAGACAAGCCTTCTACAGTCACCTTACATAAGATGCGGAATTGAATGTTCAATGACATTCGTGTAAAAATTTCCCCATTCTTTCTGAAGTTGTAGCAAACATTTCTAAAATTCTTGGTGCTTTGTACTAAGTAAATATTTGTATGAAAAATAATAATTTACTAAGAGTACAATTTCACCAAAACTGCTCTGTACAGGAACCTATAATCACCTGACTGAGAAAAATCTATAACTCTACATGGTAAAAGAAACTAAAATCACTTAAGAGAGACACATAAAGTAAATAAAGATAATGCAAAATTATTATGTTTTGTGTGTACATATATATATATATATATAACATCTAATAAGATGTATACATTTAAATACAAAATCAGTGTAAAGATTGCTTCCCCAACCAGACAAAACTGTCTTAATCATTTACATAAAAATCAAGATAGCATTGTCACTCTGAACCATCATAGCTTTAGAGTAACAAAATTTAGACTAATTGCTGAATGGGACAATTTAAAATAATTAAGATGAAACATAATTTCTATTTTACAAGTCTTATGTAGAAATGTAATTTGAAATATCAATTTTAAAAAACTAGTTAAGTATCCTTTAAAAATTATTTTTCTTAATAGAAATAAAAACTGTTTAGTAAACTAGTGTGGGAAATAAGAATATTGTATGTATAAATATACTCATGTATAAATCTTTATAAACATCTATGTATTTATATAAAATATGTGTGCATATATAGATGTAGAAATACCACATCATATTGTAGGAATTATGTTGTAAATCACTTTCTACCTAGTGTTCAAAAACATATGAGCCTCTAAACATTTGTTTTCTCATTTTTGAAAGGCTAACAAACAATTTTATTACTGAATCAAAATGTCCTATTCATATGCAGTTGACTAATCTTATCTGTCATATGCCTTCCTGGATACTGAATGCATGTTTCTGACACCAAATGAGTCATTATTCTCCTAATGGTTAGTCATGACTTAGCATAGAAGCCCATTATATGCAAAAATTAGTTTTTATTTTAGTTGTAAATTCAATAAGAAGTAGTAAAGTTAGTGAATAAAAGCTTGGAAACACTCAGATACAAACAAATTTTTGTAACGAGAACAGCTGTATTAAAATGGTGATCCAATGTATGGGGAACCTAGAGATTTCTAAAGGCGATTAATATAAAATTCTTTAAATTAATAAAATCACAGGTTTTCTTTATTTTAAATGGGAACACATTGGTTTTCTAGAGGAATCCCATAGAAAACTAAGTTTTGCACAGTTTGGCAGGTAAAGAATATATATACAGAAAAGGATATGCCTGGGTTCTTGAATCTCTATACATAATTGTATTGATTTATAATCCTCATATCCATTGCTTTTAAATTATGTTTTGAAGATTATATATTTTGTTAAATTTTTCATTGATTTTTATGAATTTCATACAATATATCTTGATCATATTTGAACTGCCACTCCATATCTGCCCTCCTCTGAATACCTCCTACCAGATTTCATGCATTTTGTCATATATGTTAACTTCTATTGTGGTGTTTTGAATGAGAACGTCTCCCATAAACTCCAAGTATTTGGACAGTTTGTCACAAATTGATGGTGCTGTTTTGGGAAGTCTTAGAAGGTATGATTTTCTGGAGGAAGCAAGTTACTGGGGGTGGGCTTAGAGAGATCTTAAGCCTTGCTGAATCTCTCTGTTTCCTGTGCCTGCTTGAAGAAGTGAGAACTTAGCTTCTGCATCCACTGTAGTCACCCCTGCTTCCATGATGGACTCTTGCCCCTTTGAAATAGTAAGTTAAATAAACTCTTCTTTTTATAAGTTCCCTTCATCAGTGTTTCTATTACAGCAACAGAAAAGAGTATACCTATCGAGTCAAGTTTATGTCCCCAGATGTCTCACAGTGTGAGTTCCATCCACTGGAGCCTGGTCAACCTATCTAGTTTCAATTTCCTAAAGAGAACAATTCTCCCTCACCCAGCAGTGATAAGTTGTCAACAGTTGGGGCTTCTTACCCATTTTCGCTTATCTATGCTTGATTTTTGTCTGGTTTGAGTTTCCATGGGTCTTGGACATACTGTACTGTTGCTCATAGTAATATATTTCTTTTATAAACTTCAACAGAATTGCTTGCTGAACTCATTTGGCTGTTTCTTAGTACAGATGAAATATTGATTATACATTTTCAAAATAAGTAATTTAAAACCACAAAATGGACACCATTAAAAGAGACTGAAAGGAGAAACCTGTTCTCCGAAATACCTATTCTCCTCCTAAAGGGAGATTTTCCCTTCCTAGACAATAAAGGCGAATGAAAGAAGAAAGGAAAACCTCAATGTGAGGGATGGATTCCCTCTCTAGTAGCTGTTGATTAGGGATCCTGGAGACCTTCAAACAATACTCATCTTTGCCGGGGCTCTTGGTTACCCACCAGAACTGAATGGTAAGACTCTGCTGCTGAAGACACTACATACATGAGCTGTAGAACAAACAAAGAGAAATCAAAATGGTGCTGATTTCAGAACCTCATCTCTACTGTTTAACATTCATTTTGCTGGAAGTTGCTTTGGATACTACAGGAAGGGAAAATAATCCTGGGAATCCTGTGTACTACAATATCAACTGTCCTGACAAGATATGCCCACAGTGCCAAAATGTGAAATATATATATATATATATATATATATATATATATATGGATTAACGAACAACTTTTTAATTGGATTTAGGGTTCATTTCCTAGATGGAGTCCATACCTGACGGTGATGCTACACTTAGAAACCTAAGGCCGGTCACAGGAAATAGCAAAGAACCTAATACTAGTTTTTTTCTAAGTATTGATGATATTAAACTGTTTCCTAATGATTTAGAGTTATTCCCATAGATTAATGCATCTCTCAACTGTTATTAGAGAAGATCCCTTATGATATAGATGGTGATTAACATAGACATTCACAACCAGGCAATGTGCAGAGAACAAGAGGCTGGTGAGTACTTATCCCTTAATAGATAATCTATATCAAACTTCTTTCCCCACCTCTGCCTCCAGGGCTCATGTGTCATTGAGGAAGAGATAGCAGAGATAGCAATGGTTAGATGTGAATGACCATGAAAAAACAGAGTTTTCCAAACATTTGGTTAGTTAGTCTTAGGAACTCATGAAAGCTCAAACCAGAAAACAATCCCAACAAAAGCATGAGGAATTCAGTCAAAACTCTAAACTCACCTAAGAAATTGTGGCAACAGATGACTGCTGAGAGAACCAGAGAGAGTCTTTTTCAAGCATGGGATCCAATGGATGGACCCACAATGAAGAACATTTGGAAACACAAATTCGACTCTCCAGTTCTTATTAAGTATAATAGAGTCATTAAATTGGGTGGGAGTCAGTGTGTGGAAGTGGAAAAAAATGGAAGGGTTCTAAATATCATGAAACTATGTTGTACGAAAATTGCAAAAGCTTGACCAAATGGGACTTAGCATGTATGTCAGAGTGCATGAGGCATGATGGGGCTTGTGGGAGCTTGAATAGGGGAGGGCATCTAAACTTGATTAACAACTGTTGGATGAAATACACAAAAGCTCAATTAAAAGAAAACAAAAAAATTGAATTTTCACACCTGCTAAGAAATTGGAGATCAGTGGTGTTCTGGACACAAGTACACAACACACTGAACAGGCATCATGATCAGTTAAAATCTAAGACTGTGGTCACTTTTCCCACCTCTTCTTTGTTTGCTAACATAGATTTTATAAGTTTCATTACACATAGTTCTTGTCCAGCTCTCATTTCTCTTACTGTGTTCCCATTCACATTATGAAAGTCCGTTTGCCTCAGTTTTGTTTTGGTTTCTTAGAGAATGACTGGCTTTGTTAATCACTAATATCGACAAAGACAAATGCTGTGACAAATGTAACTTGTTATCTCTTCCTGACAGGGAAACTTGGATCTCCTCATCTCTTTTAGGTGATATCATACAGCTTCTTTGCTCTAGCATAAAGGCTAACATTTGTAATCACAGAAACAGAATCTGCTGTCCACAGAAACTGGGACAGGAATTTAACGACTTAACTGTAGGTCGGTCATTTAGCCAAGAAAGAAAATGAAAATAGTTTAACACTGATTACGACTCTCAAAATGGGGATTTGAGGGAACAGGTTGATCAAACATTGAAGCTTCCACAGATTAACTACACTGCTTGTATTTAGGTACCATGAATGGGTGATGTCCTTTAGACTGGGTCAAATTGCAAGCCACTATGTGTCCTTAATCACCTGTAGAAATTCACTCCTTCCCCAAGTTGATCAGAGATGGAAACAACACTGAATTCTCCCTCAATAAATCATCTTGGCTTTTGCTATTTTTGACAAGCATGGGATGAAATCACCACTTTCCTAGAGGATTTTCAACTTTAAATGAAATGATCATTTTATAAAGCCTCATATCATATTTATGAGCTCTTTGAAGCTGTTGTTTCTCATATTGCAATTCTAATAAATAAAAATTTTAATATTCTCAATTATATTGATTTTATTTTGGATCAAAACCTTCTTCCTCTGTTAGCTTTGGGCCTGCACAGTATCACTTTGTCATGTGCAGTTGACTTAAAACTTTGTCAAGAGAATGCACTGGAGAGAGATTCCAGAAGGATCTGTGAGATTTTGAAATCATCATCTGCCCATTGTAATGGGGGAATCAGCTAGTGTTCATATTAGTGGTCTCACAGGCCACCCAGGAGCATTGGGGAAGCCCAGACACTCAAGAAAGTTTCCCTGTCAGGTGGTGGACTACTGCTGTGAGTCATCTGCATCTATAACCCTGGGAATATTTTTCTACTGCCCTATAGAAAAGCAAATCTATGTGTCATAGTCACAACAGCTTGAGGTTTCCTGGGATAATGTCTCCATTTCTGAGCAAGCATGAATCCCAGTTTTTGGGTCTGTTCTGGTCCATAAATTCCTGTCTTACTTTGTCATTATCACTCTTTCTAATGTTGGTGGTACATTCTCTATCTCTGCATCCCTTAGATACCCATCTTACTAGTCAATAATTTTTAAATTATTTTTATACATGAGATATGATTTACATCATTTCCTTGCCCTCAATTATTAATACATTTCTCACGTTAAAGTAATTAAAAAGTCTCTACTTTCTGAATTGACTCTAAGACAACCCTGCTTTGTATTTCACAGTATGATCTCTTGCTTTTTTGTTTGTTTCCTTCTTCCTATTAGGCCACTCCATTTTAAAATTTGTGAGGATGAGGCTGGAGAGATGGCTTAATGGTTAAGAACACTGAGTGTTCATGCAGAGGACCCAGGTTCGATTCTCAGCACCCACATGGCAGCTAACTGTCCATAAGTAAGTCCAATTACAGAGGATCCAACGCTCTACATTTATTTGAATGCATGAAACATGCCTTTATCTATGAAAATCCAGGAGCCAATGTCCACATCCAAGTCTCCCATCTCACCAAGTCCACATAAATTTTATCAGGCACTTCTCACAGGTAGAATATTTGTGGATGATTGTAAAGTAGGATATGAAGCTATAATCTCATATGTTTTGGAATATAAAACCCAACTCAGAGTGATACATCAATTATGTGTAAACTATAAAATAGGAAATAGTACCAAAATATAATTTAGACTAGTACATAATGGAGACATTGAATCTTCCCATTAGTGTTATGCTTTTCTCCTAGTTCAGCATCTAAGGCATAGAAATAGCAAGGGCTGGAGACTCAGAGGTTAAAAGCACTTGTTATGAAATACTGAGAATTTCAGGAAGAATCTCAACACCTACATTAAAAGCCAAGCATTCTACAAATGCTTGTAACCCTAGATCCAAGTGATCAAACACCATCTTTAAACCTCCATACACATACCTGTACACACATGTACACATGCTCGCACACACATGTACACAGACTATCACACAGACACACAGCCCATGTCTCATATAAATAAATAAAGCAAATCTTTTTTTAAGAAATACAGATAATAAACCTAATGATTAAAAATAAAGTAAAATTAAAAATTGTTTTAGAAGATTATTTGCTCATCTGTATCTATTGTATACATATGTAATTTGCATTTTGATTCATAATTCTTATTCTGATTGTCCATCTATTATTGCAGTTAGCATAAAATATCAGATTGTCTGAATGGAGGAATGTCACAACAGAATGAGGGAGGCAGAAGGGGTTACCACAAAGAACCCAATAGGTTTCGGAGAAGAATGTTGCTTTTCTTGCCATATTTTCCTAAAGTAGTTAGTTAGAGAAACAATACAAAATGATACCAATTTATCAACTGGATACAGATGATATTATTACTTCTAGATTTAACCAATGATAAGTTTTGTTCTAAAATGTCAATCATTTAAATTATATAACTGAAAAATTTGAAGAATTCATTTTTTAAATTAATTTAATAATTATTAGCATTTATTAATTTTTCATCATAATAAATATGTATACTCCCCTGTTCTTTTGTCAGACAAATTCATTTTTAGTTTATTTACTTAGCTCTTGAGATGAAGACGTTTTACCTCTTGTAGATACAACTGAATGAAAACGTGCAGAACAGATGGAGGACGCAGCCAGGGGTGGAGCCTTGCAGGGATAAACCTGTCAAAAATCCCCCACAAATCACAGTTTACCACTTCTTGTGGTATCTACTTCTGGCTGCTTAGGAATGCACTTCACTGCCACACGAGAGACAATATTCCTCTAAGTGGCCATTTTGTTGTTTTTTTTTTTTTTAATATGTCTTAAAACAATAGCAAAACAATTAATCTAGAGGATCATAAGGAGATAAATATGCAAAGGAAGTAAAAAAGATGGTTTAACAAGACCTCCTAAGGCTAAATTCTGTGTTTCACATTTTGAATCTATGTTGTTCTAGGGTAAAATATAATCTATTAAAATTTTATTGTTTCAGTATCTTACGATTATAAACAGAGAGACCTGCTACAACTTTGGGATGACATACCACCAAAATTCTCAGTGTAGGGCTCCTTCTCATGGGCTCTATACTTTACCTAGTAAAGGAACAAGTACTTCAAAAACTGATTGTCAAAACAGCAAGTTGTTACAAGGGATAGAATTTGCACTATCTGATAAAAATAAAGATTCAGAGTTCTGTAACTGAAATATTGTAACAAGGCTGCTCATACCTTTGGGTTTCTCATTTTATTTTGTAAACAATATGTGCTTTTGGCTCTGTTTCTATTGTATTTGAAGATACTACAACCATAAATCTTCAATTCATCATGCATAGTTGTGATAATACAGAATGATACTCTATTGAGAGTCTATTTTACACTTTCACAATGTTGAAATAAAACGTGTATTAACTCATTTATAAAATGTAAGAATAATAAGAAGATTTAAGAAATAAGAAAGGCTTTTACAAAGTCCGAAGCATCTAAAATTTTTCAATAATGCAAACTATTATCAATGTTTAAATTTTAAATAATGTTCTTTTATATCTTTTATTTTATGTATATGGGTGTCTTACCTGCATATGTGTAAATACACTGGTATTATGCAATATCTGTGAAGTCAGAAGTGTGTTAGATTCCTCTGGAAGTGGAATTATAGACAATTGTCAGTTACTGGTGCTGGTAATCAAGCCTGGATTCTCTGTTAGAGCAGCCTTGTGCTTTAACTGCTGAGCCATCTCTCCAGCCCTCTCATTGACTCCAAATAATTTTTAAAGAATTATCTTAATGAGTTAGTATAGCATCAAAAAAGCAATTTAAATAATTTCTATTTCACCTTAAAAAAGAGGCAGATAAAGAGGAAAAAGGGAAGAAAGGACGAATAAATAAATTGTTGCAGATCCGTAGCTCTCTCTGCTCTTAGATAAGAACATCCTAATACCTGTTGATATTTGTCCTCTGCCTCTGTGTCTTTATTCTGTCTTCTCTTCTCAAGTACACAATGCCTTCCTTGTCTGACTTGCACATGAATTGATTTGATTCCTTAGCCTCTCCCCATTTGGTAACTGTATCCCTTGATCTCCATTATATACAAGGTTTCTTAGCAAAACAATCCAGTTTCCCTTACCTAAGTTCAAAATTCCTAGAAAATATAGTATCATAGGTCTATTTGGACAGGGAGATTAAGATGCTTCTATTAGTTTATATTGTGTGTGAACATTATCAGTATGAAAGAGAGGTAAGTTGTGTGTTGATTAATGAGGTAGACTGAGGGTAACTAAATTCAGTTCAGTTTAGTTTGATGAAAAACAGCTTCTTTACTTTCACAATATTGCCCTCAATCATTGCTGCCAGGCAGATGATTGCTTTCATGGAATCTATCACAGTTCTTCACTGCCCTCATCTGTAACAAGAAACTGAAAATTTAATACTCCATTCCATTTTTAATTGTGCCACATATTTAATATGTAGTCACATTACCATGTTACTAGCTACTTGCTAGTAACATTGCTAAAGTTATTCAGGTCTACAGGTCTTTGGGCTTCTCACTAATCTCCTTTTATAATCGAGGAAATGTATAAGTAGAGCTTGGTACTAATCTCTTGTAGCCACGAATTATGTATTATTTCTCTCTGAAATTGTAGATAAGATTGAAAGCTCAAAGTAAAATTCGTGTTCAAAGTAGAGTATGTGGTTAATGTCCAAGACTATTATGTTAATCTTGTCCTAGACTGGCTGGAGGAAAGATTGTGATGATACAATTTTTGAAAAAAATATGAATTAATTTTTTATATATTCCATTAAGTTAGAAAATAATCAGAGGCATAAATTACTAAGAAATACTGGGATAGCAATATGGCTCATAAGTTAAGAGCACTGACTGCTCTTGCAGAAGACTCAGTTCTATTCCTAGCACCCACATGGTACCTAACAACCTTCCTTAACTCCAGTTCCAGGGGATCCAATGCCTTGGTCGGACATCCTTGGACACTGCATGACATGGGTGCACTTACACACATGCTAGCAGTACACTCATACACATAAAAACATTTTTAAAATGTTAAAAAGACTAAAGAGTAGTAGGCCTGATGTTATGTTACACACATTTAATCCCAGCATTTAGGAGGAAAAAATAAGAAAATCTCTGTGAATTCAAGGCTAACATTATCTACCTAGTAAACTGCTGAGTAAGTGACAGACTAAGAAGTATTTAGTTATTACCTGTATAGCAGTCAAAGCCAGTATCTTCATAAAACTAGAATTCAGACTTGATATGATTTTATTAAATTATTAGTCATACGAATATATAGAAAACATTTTTCTAACAAGGCTTGTTTTCATGCAGTAAAATATAACACATTCAGCAAAAATGTAAGCAACATCACTCTATGGAGTCAACACATCCCATGTTGGGAAAGGGTATTTCTTCCCCTGCGGGGATTAGAAAGTGGGAGAAGGAATACTGTGCTGAAAGAACATAAGCAGAGACATGGTCAGAGAAATGAAGGAAAGGAGTGTGTGAGTAGTGGACTAACCCCAAGGATGAAGGAAACTACCACAAGGACACCTGATACTTTGTAAGCTGCCTTGAAACATTCCATTAAATTGAAATTAAAAGTAAGACATGCATCCATGCATATGGAATTCACTAGTTACTGTTCCAAGAAAGTGTTGGCATGCAAAGAAGCAGTAAATGAAGGAGGAAATAAAGGAGGAAGAGGAGAAGAAGGAAGAGGAGGAGGAGGGAGGGAAGGAAGAGGAAGAGGAGAAGGAAGAGGAGGAGCACGAAAAATAGGAAGGTAATTAAGATAAAATATAATTTATGTTTGGGATTGCATATACTATAGAATAGTGCTTTTTATTAACACTTTTATTGATTAATGATAATTTACTCAAACCCCAAATCCTTATACATTTTTAGTGCTGTTTCCTTTTCTTTATATTATGAAAATCACATTTAGTTGTTTTGTCCTGTGGGTTGGAACTTCAAGCAGGCAGTGTTTATTTGCTTCACTGTAACTGGATGTTGACTTCATTTTAAAACATAATTTGATGGACGTAGAAAAGTTGATCCATCACTGCACCAGCCTCAGCTATCTGTGTTGTCCCACTGATTGTCCCACATGACTTCTGATGAGAATTCAGATAACACATACTATTTATAATCCTTCATGTGATGTCATCTTTCTTTCAACATTTTAATAAATTTATCTTTGATGCTTTTCAATTGCAAACATATTTTCCTGAAACCATTTAACTATAGTTTTCTCTAATTCTATTAAAATATTTACAAAAACATAAGTCTTTGCTAAATTCAACATGTGGGCCTTATTCAGAGAAAATTCTGTTGACTAATATTTGTAATGATTATGGGTCACACTTTCTAGTGGCTTTTTAAGTCTAGTAATTTTGTTGTTGAATGTTGGTCATGGTAGAGGGATTAAACTTCTTTGATGTTTTAAGTTTATTGTGGGTAACTTATATAATCTTTCCAACAATGGATGCAGACTCTAACATCCCTGATCATGTATCATATTAAGTGTTTAAGTTGTTTAATTAGAAGTACTCCAATGTCTCTATGAATTAGTGGTTAGATAGTATCTGTGCACTACATTTACTTTTATATTTTAAGATTATAGGCATCTATTTGATGTTGCAAACCTGTCTAAACTTGTGATCACATTCATATGATCACCTAGACACTCACTGCGTTATGTTGTTCCTGTTTGCTTCCTTTCATTAAGTATCACCTCTTCATCTGCAGAACATTCAGATCAGCCAGCCAATATACTGAGTAAATCCAGGGTTCCACTGTGTGTCTAAGTTTTATGATATTTCTATTGTATTTTGATTTGTCACTCTTTTTTGCCTGTCTTGTCATTCAGGCCATAAGGACTTCTTCTGTTCTGTTATGCACTGCTTAGTAAGACTGAAATATGAGTCATCGTCTTCTAAGCAATTTGTAACACATACTTATGGAAACACTGTGAAGACATATTTACATTTCAGAATGCTTAAGATAGTAATATGTCATTTTACTACCAGACTCCACGGGGCTTGAGCAAAGCCACAAGATTAGATTGAAATAGCATGAAACAATTTAAATAAAGCTAATTTGAAAATTAGCTGCTTGTGTATTTGAAACATGAAACCAATCACTGAGCCTCAATGATATTTTACATGTGCCAGTGGTTTATATATTTGGTTTCAATGGTGCAAGTGAAGTTTACAAAAAATATGTTTATTGGACGTTCAAAGTAAACAAGACAGAATTCTCTCCTGTTTGCCACATCATCAGATGTAATTTCAAGTTTTTTTTCCAGATATGTCTTCACATAAGTAACTAAATATTTATGATATGCCTATGGCTCGCCACTGAAAAAGTTCCAACATTCATGATATTAAGCAAAAGTATTCTGTGCTACTTTCATTTTAAAATTCTCTAAGAACTATTAATATCTTGCTATATCACCTCCAATGCCTCTGTGACACTTAGTTTGGTCCTATCTTCCAAGGCCCCAGAGATACACATATGAGTCTTTAGCTTCTTACTCGACCTCTTCATTTGGAAATAAAACCACACAAGCCATTTAGACAACATTTGCATTTCCTGTATAGTTTACAGAGAGCTCACAGATGTAATAATCTCAATTGTTTTCTCATTTTTGTTGTGTTTTTCCTAATAATTAGGTGAGAGGGAATTTCTACTGAAGCCAATATTAGAAGTTAATTTCTATTTTACTTTAGTAATTTGCTTGAATTCTTTGAAAAATCCACATTTGTCCCAATATTTACGACTAAGACTTATCGTTGCTGGAGGTTCTTTAGAACTTTACTCAGTCACTGGTAAGCTCTGCAATATTTTTCTGTTGAATTTTAATTTCAAATGCTTATGAAGAAATGGGATAAGTATCCAAACAAAGAACATGATTAGTTAAAATTGAGCTACATTTACCATGCATCTGCAAATCCGCAGCAACTATGGAAAAGTTTTCAATGTGTATCAATTTTGAATTCTGTATCAATATTTTATTATTAATAATAGTAGTAGTGGGCTTTTTTATGACAAGTTCTTGCTGTAGCCCTCCTTTGTCCTGGAACTTGCTATATAAGGCAGATTTACTCAGAAAGATTAGCCTGAGTAGCTTCTCAAGTGCCTGTAATTACAGGTGTGTGTCACCACACCAAGCCAAAATTAATTAGTTTTTAAAAGAAACATATCTGGACCATCTTCAGGGATAAAAGGTAGCTTCAGTTGACCAGTCATCATCTTCTGTAGGACCATGAGCGAAGGCTTGACCAGAAATCTGATTTTGTGATTTGAGAGCTTTGCATAGCTAGGCCTGTAATTCCTGTGGGACAGGAAACATGGCCTGCCCATGCCTCTGACTCACATGGTTCTACCCAGTGCCCAGTGACCAGGCTTCCAGCACTCTCATGACCACAGTGGGTACTGAGTAAAACTTCTGATTCAGTTAGTCCTGGATGAATCTGGTGACGAGTTCCTCATATCTGAGGGACCTGAGATCACGGTAGTACCAGGTTTACAGCGCTAAAGGTCTCAGAAGTCAGTTTTGTGCTTGAGCTTTGGCTCCAGTGTTTCCAGAGTCCTCTGGGAGAATGGAGTTAGAATGTAGTGTCTCTTGGGTGTATTGTGGTTGTGGAGGTTTGGCTTCTGAGGTTTCAGTGGAAACTATAGGACTGAAAGTCTCTACTGGCTGGTATGGTCCCAAATGATACTTCAGTCAATATCTTAAACTACAGACTGAGGTTTGTATATAGTCTTTATTGGATCTGAAGTTTGGTGCCAAGAAACCAGTGAATTCCAAGACTGAGTTGTGATTCTGTCAGGTTATATTGGGACTTAGTTCATGTCTAAACCCTCGATTCGTTTTGCATTTAGACTATATAAAATTTACATCAACATGCAATAGTCCTCCGTAGCTAACCCTCATACAAAAATTCCTTTATGAAGAATTACAAAAATAAAATATCCAAATCATCTTGGACATAGAAATCAAAACTGGAAGACAAACTCATTCTAAGAAATGTGGAAACCACCACAAAGAACTAAAAAATGTGACACATCCACCACCTATGACCATCCTCATATGAATCCCCAATGAACAGATTCCCTTAAGAGAGAATTTTTAACTATAGAGAATGCTGAATTTTATGACAAACAATTCAGTTTTACTTTTTAATTATTTGCTTATTTAATATTGAAATTTTCTGCATTTCATACAGAACATCTTTTAAAAATATTTTATTTATTATTTTTTTCAAGTATATGTATTATTCCCATGTCATGCAATGCCTGAGGAGGCCAGAAGACAGAGTCTAATCTCTTAGAATTGAAGTTTCCAATGAATGTTAGCCTCAATGTTGGTGCTGGGAATCAAGCCCAGTTCCTCTACAAGAGCAGTCAGTGCTCTTAACCACTGGGCCATCTCATTCAGAATATCTTAAACATCTATATAGCCTTTTTTCCCATAGGTACTTTCCCATATCCTCCCCCCTGAATTTCAATGCATTCTGTCATTTGTGTTAAGGTCTATTCAAATAGTCAAGTTCATGTCCCAAGATATCCCTCAGTGCAAGTTTATTCATTGAGATCTAGTCAGCCTATCTAGAGTCCTTCACTTTAAGAACATCAGCTCTTCTTCACCCAGCAGTAATGTGTTCTTTGGCTAATATTGGGACTACTATTCATTTCCATAGTTCTGTGTTGGGTTTTAGCCTGCTTGAATTTTCATGTGTCTTGTGCATGCTAACACCATTGCTCTAGAGCCATATGCTAAATGTCCCAGAAGCTCTATTTCCATATGGTTAAGCACCTAGCTCTTACAATCTGTCTATCGCCTCTACTGCAGTGGTCCCTGAGCCCTGGGTGAATAGAGTTTAATATAAGAGTCCTTTCCACAGACCCACACTCTATTGAGTCTTATTCTCTATGCTTTGACCATTTGTGTCCTTTTGGGTTCATGGCCCTCTGTAACATCAGGGATCTTCATTGACGAGAGTTGAGAAATGCATTCATAACATCTCTGCTCCTTGTTCACTTGTTCTGTAAGTCTTAAATTTTGAGGTTGCATTAGAGATGTGTTATTTAGGTTTGGGAAATTCAGAGACAATCTCTTTATTTTAAACTGTAGAATTTACTAATCCCTGTCTGCTGAAAAAAAGATGCTTCTTTGATGAGTGGTGACTGAGACACATGTCTGTTAATATAAGGATACATATTTTTCACACAGTAAGTAATTGCATTAGTCTATGGGGGTGACAACCTTAGAGTTTTCTCTAAGATCTATGACATCTCCAGCCATGTGTTTCTGGTTATGTTTACAGTACCACATATGAGTTTTCTCCCATTAAGTGGGCTTTAATTTCAATTAGGTAGCTGTTGATTACCTCCAAGATAAAAGCGCCACTCTTTCCCTCATATAGCTTTCTATGTCAGGCATTGTTATGGTTTCTACACTTTAAAGCTGATGTTGGACAATTGATGTTCTCAATTAGAAGCTTGCATAGTGCTCTCCACATCTATAAGAGCTAACCTTGAGGGGAAGTGGCTTCCAGGACCATTCCAGTTCCATTGCTTCAAATCCTGCATCTGAAATATGTCTTTTCTTCAGCAATAGGGTCTTACATTCAAACTCTAAAAGTCAATAAAGGGCTGTGGCAATAACCTATGTAATTTTGGGAGTCTTTGACTACCCTGCTCAACAACTCAATGGGAGGTTTCTCCTGTCTGGAACTGTTTCTTTTTATGTAGGCCTCAAATATACACATGGGCTCATGTGAAGGTACTGTATGCATTAGTACAAATTCTACTGAAACTTACACAGTTTTACATTTTACAAGAATTAATGGTGATAGAGCATAATCAAACAAATCAGGTATTGTGACATATGCCTTCAGTCTCAGCACTAGGGGGGTAGAGGCAAGTGAATCTCTGTGATCAAGGTCAACCTGGCAACCTGGTCTTCCTAGGGAGTTCCAAGCCAGCTTGGGCTACAGGGAGATCCTGTCTCAAAAAGACCAAATATAAAAATAGAATAGAATATATCAAACAAACAATATTAATTAATTCATATAAGAATATTTATTCAGAGTTTTCCAGGTCTCTGTGAAGTTGATTATATATGAAACTTTACCAATGCCATATACAAATGTAGAACCAAGATTTTATTGAATCAAGACACATGAAGAATATTTCCTCTAAAATTAGCAATGAAAGAAAGATCTCTCCCTCTCTTTCTCTCTCTCTCTCTCTCATTCTCTTTCTCAAACACACTTAATATAGTGCATAAACTCTTAGCTATAGCAGTTAGGCAAAAGAAATTCATAAAGGGAATAAAAATTGAAAAGGAAGAAATAAAACCATCTCTTCTTGCAGATGACATTATTCTATAGTGAGAAGACCCCATTGAATCTACTAAAAACCGCCTAGATCTAATAAACAGATGAAAATCACAGGATATAAAAAATCAATGCTTAAAAATTATCACCTTATTACAAACCAACAATATATTCTCAAAGAAAGAAATTAGGAAAAACATACCACTAAAAAAAAAGAGTATTTACCTACCAATACACATATAAAGAAGAAGATTAGCTCAAAACTTAAAAAAAAGTTCAAAACACTAAAAAGAAAACCATAGAACATATGTAACAAAGGAAAGACCTTCAAATGCTGGATTGGCAGAATTGATATCATGAAAATGGTTGTACAACCAAAATTAATCTGCAGATGTAAGGTAATTCCTCTCAGTTTGCAAAGTCATATTTTACAGATCTAGAATAAAATAATTGAAGTATCCATGTTGAATCACAAAAGAACATGAATAGTCAAAGCAACATAGAGAAAAGAACTAAAGGAATCACAATACCTGATCTCAGTATATCCAACAGAGTATATGCAATAGGAATAAAGTCTGCTTGATACTGGCATTAAAAAAAAAAAAAAAACAAAAAAACAAAAAAAAACCAGGAAGTTAAACCAAAGGGCAGAGTAGAAAACAGAACAAAACCACTAAGCTATGCCCATCTCATTCTTTCTATTTTTCTTATTGAATCATTGTGGATTTAATATGGAACATATCAATCATTCTTAATCATCTTTATACTCCTTTTCGCAAAAGCACTGTCCATAACCCCCAAGTGGAATTCATACATTCTTTCATCTGTGTTAAGCTATTGTTTCAAATTACTGTCCACAGGTGTTCCTCAGTGCAAGTTCATCCACTGAGGTCTAATGAGTCTATCCAGAGTTTCTTGCTTTCAAATTATCTTATCCTCACCCAAGAGTGATAAGTTCACAATATTTCTTAAGATTGGTGTCTACTACCCATTTCCCCAGTTACATGCTGTGTTTTTATCCACTTGAGTTTGCATGGGTCTTGAGCATGCTGACATCATTGCTGTTCATTAACATGAGTAGGATCCCAGGAGACTGTAGGATTCTATTTCCATATGGTCATTCACCTCCTCGCTGACTCTTACAATCATTCTACCTACCTCTTTCTCTACAATGGCCTAGACCAATCGTGCGATGATTTGAAAAAATAGCATTGGCATCACTGGATTTGCACCATCATGAAAATGGACTTAGATTCACAAGTTTTTCATTTTGCAAACATTAGTTTGAAAATTTGAAATGAATCAAACACCTTAATTTAAACCTGAAACTCCGAGACTTCTAGATGAAAATACAAGAAATACTCTTCATGACATTGATAGGCAACAACTTTCTGAACAAACATTAATAGCACAGGAATGAGCCTTCTTAATGTGACTATATTAAATTAAATGAAATGGTCAGCCAGCACACAGACAACACACTTTGAGATAATACCTTGCCTTAGTCAAAATGACTAGCATCAAGAATTCTGACAGTAGTTGGAGAAGAAATGGAGAAAGAGGAACACATTTTTACAACAAAGTGGGGGTGCAAATTATAAAATTTATATGGCCATTATAAAATTGATTCAAAAGTTCCTCAAAAAGTAAAAAATAGAACTACTATACTACTCAACTGACCTACTTATGACTATAGAAACAGAGAATTTCAAATTTTACTCTAGATATATTTTCATCAAATGTAATAGTTCTGCTCTATCTAGTAAAGCAAGGAAAAATTTGTCTTCCAACAAACAAGAGGGAATATAAACATTATACATAAATATATACTATGTGTGTGTTATTCAATTTAAAAAAAAAGTGAGATCACAAAATTCACAGTGAAATAGTTGGACCTAGAATGTAAATTATTGAGTGAGGTCACCCAGTCTCAGAAAATTAGAAACAAAGAATACTTGTTCTTCCTCATATGTTGAGTCAGCCTATAATGTATACATGTATGCATGTGTGGGAATAAAATAATATTTAGAAAGAACAAGAAAGAATAATTATTTTAAATACATGCTAAATAGTTCATTTGTATGGTATTCTTTGTGTGGATTTTTTCATTCCTGTCTCAATATATAAGAGGTTTTAAATGGAAAACAAGTTCTTATAGTGTTCATAAGAGACTGGTGACTTAAAGGGAAATGGAAATTTTTAAATAAATTTTTATCCATTTTGGGAATATTTATGTATTCTGCATGTTTTGTAAATAATAAAGTTATGTGTGTATATATATATATATATAAAACCTTATATGTGCATATACCCTACTAGCTGAAAATTATAGCACTAGAATTAGATGAAAATGTGAAACAAGCTTCATTTGAAAAACTTTCCTGCAAAACTGTAAAAAAACAAACATTAAAGCAGTGATTTAGAAATTTTCATAAAAAGTATGTTCAATAGCAATATGGTGAGAGATCATTTTAAAAGTATAAATTTAGTGTTTATTCCTGCTGACAGTTTTTATTTTAAACATTGAAGTAAATCCTGAAAACAGTTCTAAATGACAGGTAGCTTATATTTTTAATATGATGACCAACATTTAGGCAGATTAAGTTGCCTAAAATAACAGAATTGCCAAATGGCTATATTAGTGTACAAATGTATACATTCTGATTCTTGAACCTTAACACAAACTATATGCATCACTCACTGTAATATATATATATATTACATATATATATGTATATATATATATATATATATGCACACACACACATATGCACACACACAGTCACAATTTTCTTTCATCCAGAAACCCATGAAGATAGGAGTGTTGTTACTGTTTTATCTGTGCATTCCTGTGACTATCTGGATCTCTACTGGACTTGTTTCCACATGGACTATGACAAAATCATAAATTTTCAGTCAAGTGGGATGACATCAACATGAAAAGCTGAAAATTTAAAATTCTATGCTTGCCTCCTATTAAATTTTCTAGGACCTTGGTTGTAAATCTTTTCAATATGTTAAAGTTTGAAATTTCATTAAGTCGTCCAATAAAGGGAATTATCCTTGATATCATGTCTAATTCACAGAGAAATGATTGCATAATAAATGCATTTTGCTATATTTAAAGAGACAATGTCAAATTCACTGATGTGTCAAAAATATAACTGAAGTAGAGGTATTACTTCCTCAAGAAAATCACATTTTTCCCAATATATTGAACAACTAAAATAAACCCTAGTCTTCTAGTCAAAACCTTTTATTACTGTAATTTATTCATGGATTAGTTTTACTGGTATTATGATAAGTATATTAAGCATTATGTATGTGTATATACACTTATGTGTGTACATTTGTCATCTATTATAAATGATTTGGGTTTATTCCTCATTTAGAAGATAAGAATTTATCACAGTGTCAAAATGGACAAAATCAACAAGCTTTACACAGTGCATTATAACTGCAATCTCTTTGAATACATAGCATAAAATTTAATCAAAGAAATATGTAAATTCTTAAAAATTAGTTTGACAGCATTACAAGTGGAAAGAGTCAGCGAGCAAGGGCACAGGTTGATATTCAAAGAGTCAAAATTCCCATTTTGCTCTTGCTTTTGCTTCATACTGGTTTCCTATTGTCCTTCTGTTTGAGAGGTTGGCAAGACTCACAGTACTTTCTTTTATTTAAAGCTCACTGGTACAAGGCTTGCTTTGTCCTAGATAGAGTTCCTGCAGTGGTATGCTGGTCTTTGTTAATTCCCAGTTCGATAGGTACTGCACATGACACTTTTCTTGTAAAGTCTCCAGACATTTCACACTGTGCAAAACACAGCAGCTTAACTCCTAGGCATAATGTACACCTTTGACATTGGTTGTTCTGGGACCCAGTCTCTCCATAGACAAACTGTCCCCAGTAGGATTTCTAATTATTTGTCCTAATTCTTCACAATGGGAGTACTCTGTTTTCTGAATCTCTTCATTGCTTTTAGTTTCCTACCTTCCTTTCTACTCGCCCACTACTTACACAAATAGTTGCATCAAATGGAGGTTAAAGACACCTTAGAAATTAAATAGTTAGTGCTCAAGCTTCAATTTTGTCAAATCTAATTCTGTATTCTCATGACACTCACCAAATCATTCCATTCTTTACAAATTACTCAATCTGGCATATTTTGTTAATGCAGTACTACATACACACAAACAGTTTCTTTAAACATTAAACTTAGGAAGTGCTTAGGTGTTTAAGTGCTGTGTTTTATTATCTTCCAATTTGAAGGAATAGGATTATGATTTCTATTGGAAACAGGGTTTATTAATTTTTAATCCCATTTTACAAAATTAAAACTGGAAATTATTTTGTAATTTTTTAACCTAATATGCATGTCTTCTCTTTTTGACTTTCTAACTATGGTTGGGGAACAAATTTTTTTCTTAGATTTATTATAGTGCATTTAAAAATTGTACAATATATAAAACCAAGCTTGGTGGCACATGGCTTTAATCCTAGCACTCTGGAGGCAGAGACAGGTCAACCTGGTTTATACAGTGGGTTCCGGGCCAAGTAGAATGACAGAGTGATACCCTGTCTCAAAATCAAAACAACATTAAAAATACATAACTATAACAAAAGAGTTATACAATGCATAAATTAGGTCTTCATGTAAGTTATTATACATGTTAAGAAAGTTTTCTTTGTGTCCTGCTTAGGTTTTACAACTTTTGTAAATGGAAGCCTCTCTAACCTTAGAAGATTATGTTATATAAATATACTTGCTATAAATTACCTTGGAAAATAACAGAAAATATTCTAGAGCAAATGAAAATTTCAAATATGATAAGGTGTGATGGTTCAAGCCTTTAATCCAAGAACTTGGGAGGCAAGAGCAAAAAGATTGCTGTGAGTTCAAGGCCAGCTTGCTCTACATAGTGAGTTCCAGGCCATCTGGGGCTACAGGGATACTGTGTCAGAAAATACCAAAAAAAATTCAATTATGTTATATAAAATAAAAGAAATTTATTATAAGAACATTCCAAAAATTGGTGAAAATCTACATCTTGAATAAGCATAGGAATAATTATATATATATATATATACATATATATATATATATATATATATGATCAAGTTTGGATATTGTTTTAGATAACAGAAGATAAAACTCAAGACTGGTATGTATGAGAGTTGTATAGAACTACACTTTGTCTAAAAAAATAGGGTTTGGTACTATAAAATGAGAATAACAATCGGAATATTTTCAAAGTAGATAAAGATGAGATTTGCTTATTGATTTTTAGGGTGTCACTGTAAGTTTTTGAAAGTTATTAACTTTCTGCTTATTACAGATAAGCAGGTTGGTGCAAGAGCATAAAATGGAGAGGGACTAAGAGGAAAGAGTTATGAGCAATGAGGAGACATGACAAAGGCTGACTTCGAGTCAAGATTAAAGAGGATTTAAAAAATGCTGCTAGAACATAAGTGGATGTGTAAATCAATATGTAAAGAAAGGAGGTCAGACTCTGATGGATAAATACTACATGTTTGCTCTCATATTTGCAACCTAGATTAATATTATATATGAAATTATTCCTGCCAAATTAATATATTTGACCTTTTGAAGGAGAAAAATATATTCTGAACTCTTCCTCTCTGATAAAGTCACTTATCTCTTCTTGAGAGTATAATTCCATGACCTAATCTAATTCTAAGTGTCTTGAAAGGCCCCCTCTTCAAATATCTTCTGATTGAGCATTAGTATGAATGTACTCCAATAACACAGAAGTTTTGAAGGTTAGTATCAATGCACTTCAACATATGATTTTTGAGGAGATACTATTCATTCTGTTACATGTTGTTTCCTCGATCAGCCTACTCGCAGGTAGAAAGCACATTACTTGTATCCCAGTGTCAAACAATACAAAATCAAAATAAGAAAATAAGTTCGTTAATTCATCTCAATTCATTTTAGTATGAACTCTGAAAGGTAAATCACAAAATTTCACCTAAACGACTTCAAAGTAAGATAGGAAAATTGAAGAATGAGTCATCTTTATGTAGATTTCCTTTGTATTCTTAAATCACTGAATGGTGGAAAGGCAAGGGGAAAAAAGTAGGAATAAAAGAAGAAAGTAGGAAAATAAGAAATAAATGAAAAAGAAACAAAGAAAGAAAGAAAGATGAAAAAGTGAAGAGAAAGAAATGGGTGATTGGCCCTAAGAAAGCTCAAACTTTTGCAAGAAAAATTGCATTAGATGCTCAAACTTGAAAAATGTTCTTATTAGGTTAATCATCTGGCCTCCAAGCCCAGTGGAATGACAACACCACCACCATCACAGCTTTGCTGTGCATGGCCTAGGAAGTTCTGTCAAAGTTTCCATACACTGCCCGCACAATTCTCTGAAAGGGTACTGCATAGATGACTTTCAGAGTCAGAAGTTCATCTCTTTGAAACCAACATGCAGATGCCATCACCTCTGGGCCTGTTCAGTCTGTGTCTGCAAAAGAAATGGAAATTCAAATAATCTCTGATTTTCCAATTCTACTCATTTTCCAATTTTTGAAGAATAACAGATTTACATTTAAATGACCTGTCCCATAATATCTAAACTCCCTCATGGCCTACTTTTCCTCTTTCTTACATTCTCAGCTTCATTTACTGAAAATTGGTCATTTATCTGCTGGTAAAGTAGCAACTTGATTCCCGGCTTCTTTTTAAAAAAATACTTTATTGATTCTTTAAGAATGTAATGCAATATATTATATCATATTCACTCTTCTGGCTTCTTTTTCACTGACTGATTAAGTTCAAGAGCAGGCTCTATGAGCTTTCATCACATAGTTATTCAATTCTGCTCTTAATTTTGCATAGAATTATCATCTAAGTTTCCAAATTTTGCTTGCCTTTACATTAACAATTACCTTTGTAACACTCACCCATTGTCTTATATTTTACCATCACACATATAAGGAAGATAGCTAGATACTAAATGTTTTCTGAATTACCCACAGCAAAGCACTTAATTACATCACTCATAAATTCTTTGCTCCAAAAGATAATAAAATACATTGAAGTCAAATTTACTTTTTATTTTATTGAAAGATATTGTATCAACCACTTTCCAATAACTTTTTCTTAATTTTCAACAAAATTCTCATGAGAATCATTCTTAGCATTTCACATTTCAGTCATGTGCCAGAAAATCCTTCTCAGTTCCAATGCTGTATTTTCATATTATTCCTCATTAACAAAATCTTAGTCTGAGTTTCCACAAGAATAATGTAAGGTTACATTTGTCTCAGTTGAATTTCTGTGGGTTATTATGATATGAGGCATGATATGATGTTCAGGATTATGTTACCCATTTGGGTAAATTATATTAATTAATTTACCACTTAGGCAGATGATATGCTTTAACAGGGCCAGAACAAGATAAGATTCTATAACAGGCCCAAGTTGTTATGAAAAATTTTGAGCCATAAAAGCACTATGATTTAAAAAATACACACCTGAGTTTGAAATGTCAGAGGCACGTAGGAATAATGCTTAGAGACTAGAAACAAATTTATAAGTGGATAATATGTAGACTGTTGGGATTTTGGAGCAACACAGTTCCTGAGCTGATACTGGACTTTAACAAACATGGAATACTTAATCACAGATCACCTAGTTATCCTATGACCTTATATGTAACCTATGATCTAAAGAACTATACATTTAGAAGTGCATGACAGCATTTTCACATCAAATGGAAGTAGAATGTATATCCCCAGGTCTACAAAACTGCAGAAAGCACAAGTAGGTAAGACAAAACAATCAAAATGTCTACATTCTCTGTAACTGTTTCATTTTCTTCTTTTTCTTCCTTCACCTATAGCCTCACCAGGAGTCCCTAGCATCACAAGTGTGAATCATAAACTATTCTGAAAGACTTGATATTGACAGCTAGTTATATCATCTGTTTCTTGGTATCCTGAAGGAAAGCTGTCAAAAAATTATAAGTGTCCAGAAATTTGAGTGCCACAGAATACCCTGATACTTTGCTACATGAGTCCATTTTGGAATGTAATTAACATTTCTATCAGCATACTGAAAAACTGAGACAGACCTCTCCAGTGTGTGTGGCCACAGAAAACCAATTTTTGCCCTGATTTTATCAAATGGATAAAGGATCAAGAATTCTCTCTTTTTGCCAGACTTAACCTCAGGGAAGAACATTGGTCTTTAGTTGTTCTCACTCAGATTCAAACTTTAGACTTTATCGTTTACTTCTATGAGCATTACTCCTTTGGAATATTATTTCAATTTTCAAATGAATAATAGCCAGACATGCAATTATGTACTGACTTTGTTTTGTACAGATAATATAAAAGACATTCTGAATGTGTTCACTAGTGTATTTGGAGTGAATTACCACTTGAGTCAGTAGATTGAAAACATGATATGGACCTCATCACTGTGGGTAGCCTCATGCAATCAATTTTATGCCTGGATATAACAAAAGGTTACTTGACCAGGAATTCTCTCGTTCTACATTAATAACTCCATTCAATAAGTAACATAGTTCAGTAATTTCAGCAGTAATTAATTTTCTGTTCAGGTATTTGAAATGACTATGATAAGAAAAAATAATTACAAAGAAATTTGGGCAAGAAATCTATAGACAGGATTCTCTGAATAAGAAAAAGCCATGAAATCATTTTTCCCCACTTCAGAGTTTACGAAATTACACTCAGCATAAGAAATTATAAATAATGAGGTAGATATAGAAGGACCCATTTTGTAAGTTCTAAGATACTCTCTTTCTATTATCCTTTGTATGATTGTCAGAAGACTCATAAATAATGTTTCTGGAAGAATTAGAAATCATCCATAGTTACACACTGCACATGACTAATCTGTGTGGGGCTGCTGCTAAATATCCCTTCCAGCAGTAAAGGAAGCCAACACTCATCTTCAATGTGGCCTGTTCCCCAGGATGAATATCCAGTTCTGTGGTAATAGAATAAGCATAGTGATCAAATAATAAATTGCAATTGGAGATTCTGACTTGAAGAGATAGGTATGGCTATGACATTGGCATTCAACAAGCTTATTGTGATTAATTTTATATATTTAGTTGTCAGTGTCACAGAATGCCCAGGCACTTTGAAAATCATTCTACTTGAGTCCATTTTGGGATGTAATCAAAATTTGAATCAGTACATTGAAAAACTGAAACAGACCTCTCCAGTATGTGTGGCCTCAGAAAATCAATTTTTGACCTGAATATATCAAAGGGATAAAGGGTTAAGAATTCTCTCTTATTGTCAGACTTAACCTCAGGGAAGAACATTGGTCTTTAGTTGTTCTCACTTAGATTCAGACTTTAGCCTTTATCATTTACTTCTATGAGCTTTACTCCTTTGGAATCTTACTAGAAATGTAATGTACCACTGGAACTTCTGATCTTTATCTTATTTATTTCAACTTTTAGGATGTCTCAGACTCCATAACTGCATGAGCAAAAACATTAATTAAATTCTACCCTTATTAGAACCTTCTCATGCAATTGCTTCTCTTTAATACGGAGATAATGTATAGACCAAACTTTCTGTGAAACTTTGTCACTTTATTAAAAAAAATATTTGTAAAGGTGTTTCAATTCCATTCAGACTCAAGGCTTAAGAAAAAAAAATTAGTAAATGGAAGTAGGATAAAGTAGTTAAAATGTATCTTGATAAGAAACAAACCTTAACAGGCCTTAAAATCACAGTGTGGTCAAGGAACTAGGGGAAGAAATGAAAGAACTAAAGTATGACAGAATCGTGAGTGATTATTGAATGAATTCTTGTAAAATGGTGGGGGAAAGTCCCAGCGTGAATGGAAGAAGGAAGAGTGAAATATGGTTATGTTTTTACCTTTTTAAAATTATAATTTTATAGGCTGGAGATGTTACTACACTGAAGAGCACTTACTGCAACTGCAGAAGAACTGAGTTCAGTTACTAACTCCCACATTGTGTGGTTCACACATGCCTGTAGCTATAGCTGGAGTGAATCCAAAGCCCTCTACTGCCTCCAGAGTTACCTACAAACATTCATGCACATATTTAAATACAAAGGAAAGAGTTTTATAAAAGAATTTTATTATTAAAGATGCTATTCAAAATTTTCATACATTTTGATCATACTCAGAATGTCTCCCTTCTCCACTCCCTCCCTCTGCCTCTTGATTTCATGCCTTTCATTATTATCTCCCTTTGCTTTATTTTAAATTTTTTTGAATTTTCATGTATTTATTTAAAACATTTTAAAGGCTTATAGATTCAATTGGCACCACCCACATGCTCCTGAGTTGGGACTGTGCCCTGGAGTTTGGTTAATCTACTAGGCATCATACCAGTAAGGAAAACTAACTCTGCATAATACCTGACGTTACCAATATGTTAAAGGAAGAAATATGGAGTGCACTGGAACTTTTAAGCACAGGAAAGCAATTTCTGAATAAGATGCCGATAGTTCAAACTGGGAACAATAATTGAGTGTAGTGTTAAGCCATCTCTTTAAGACTCAGATGCAGTATACTTCAATCATTTACACAACCTCTCCAATTTCTCCATCCTCTCCCAGATCCCCCCATCACCTTCAAAACTTCATTTCCTCTTTTTGCCGTCATTGTTTTTGTTGTTGTAACCCACTGAATCTAGTTTGTGCTCTCCATATGCTCATGGTTATAGTACCATCCTCTGATTCTTAAGGATGCCATACCCTTGAAGAATAACTACTCTCCTTCTCCAAGCAGCCATCAGTTGTCAATAGCTCTCAGCTAGGACTGGGACTACTCAAACTCATGTGCCATCCTAATATTTTCAAAGATAGCCAGCGTAAATGTAGCCTCAAGGTCAGGCTTAGCTTGATTTCTTCTTGTATGATCTGTGACTAAGGTATATAGTGTGTTCATCATAGGGGTACTATTACTAAGTTCTGATGGGCGAACAAGTGAAATGAGCTCTCTCTCCATTCAACAATAACAAAAAGGAGTCCTTTCTTGACATTGGGCTTTGCATTTGCTATTCTTATTGTCAATTGTCAGTGAGGGCCATTGAACCCATGTTACATGCTATCTATACTTAAATTCTTTTTATGTTATATATTTTAATCTATAATTTATACATACACACATAAACACACACACACACACACACTTTTTAAGAGAATCTTCCCACATGACAGATTCAAAAACCCTTTAGTGGTAGTTAATTCTTCTCTTGTTCCCTCCTTTATCCTGTCCTCTCTTCCTCCACACAGTTACTCCTCTCCTATCTATTATTCCCTTTCCTTATTTATATCATTGGATTCTCTCCCCCCTCTTGTGAATCATGGCACCTTATTATTTCCATATCTGTAAAGACTTTCCAATTTAAACACACCTATCTAAATATTGAAATCTAGTACATATTTATGAGAGAAATTAGGCTATATTTATCTTTTGGGGTCTGAGTTATCTCTCTCAGGATGATTATTTCCAGTTCCAACTATTTACCAGTAAATTTTAGAATTTCCTTTTTCTGAATAGATGAATAGCATGCTATTGTGTAAATGAACCATGCTTTCATTATCTATTCATTAGCTGATAGACATCTAGACTGTTTCTGTTTCTCGGCTACTGTGAATAAAACAACAATGAACATGGATGAACAGTGTGATACAGAATTCTTTGGTTATCTGCCTACAAACGGAAGGGGTGGATATTGAGGGGGATCTATTTTTGGCCTTTTTGACACTAACATTTGCACTCATCTCTGAAGTTACTGCACCAAGTTACACTCCCATCAGCAGTGAATAAGTGTTCCCTTTCCCAACAGATTCGTTAGCATTTGTCTTTTGATTTTTGAATCTTAGTCTTTCTGACAGTGTTAAGAAGAAACTTTAATGCAGTTTTAATTTTCATTTTCTTTGGGCTAAAGATGTTGAATATTTTAACAATTATTTCTCAGCCATTTGCATTTCATCATCTGAGAACTCTCCACTTAATTCCTTGCTCCAGATTTCAATTGTACATTCATATGCTTAGAAGCTTTTCAGTCCTCTTGAAGAGGACTCAACTTTTGTTCTTAGAACCCGCACAGTAGCTAACAAATCTTGGTAACTCCAGTCCCCTGGAATTCAACACCATCTTCTGACCTTTAGAAGAAATGAATAATACAGATGCAGCCCATACATGCGGGCGAAACACTCACACATATAGTATAAAAATAAATCCATACAAAAATGTTTTTAAAATACACTATATACATGCAAGGAATCTTCAAAAATAGATAAATAATGTTAATTTTTTAAAGAAATTAGTTTGAGTTTTATTTCAAGTTGAATAGACTTTCACTAGGATAAGGGGATAAATTAGACAATAATTTGGATTTTAAATGTAACAACCTTACTGCTACAAAAACAACTTGACAGTTACTTTAAATTCTACTTTTAGGCAAGCATAGTCAATATACTTGTTAAATGATCAAATAGTGCTCTTGGTACTCTCAGAAAAGGAAAAAAATAATCTACGAGTATGAGTAATATATGCCCTAATCTTGTCTTTTCCTCTTCTACTTATTTGCTCTCATCTCCTTCACTATGATTTACGTGAGTCACCCTCGTACTTTAACACACACAATCAGTTGGTGGGAAGAAAATATGCATCTGTTAATTCCAGAAGGAATTAGTGTGATACATTTTTATACAAGATTTGGAATTCTGTATTGTTTTGGAAATGAGTAATCAGGAATCAGCATCAGTTACATTCAGAGATGAAACCAAAGTAGTTCATTCTCATTGGATACAGAAAGTGCTTCATTTAATTATATTCTCTGACTCCATTCTAAAACATCATCACCTATTAAATTCTAGAAATCAAATTATTTATTTTTGCCACATTGTTCATTTTAACCATCTTAGCTCTCATATTCCCCTAGAATTTGGAAAATGTTGCCTTTAGGAACAGTATAACAAAGAACATGTAGGCAAAAGTGTGATAAGGCTCTTTAAAATATCATTTTCAAAACTACTATTTAATGAAAAAGTGTTTATCAGTATAGAGCAAAATAAAATTCTACTTATTTCTTTAACAGCATCAAATTCATTCATTCCTCACGATTTCTAAAGCTAAGGACATTCTCAGCATTACACTTTCGTGAGAAGAAATGTGACCTTATATTTTTCTGAAATGATTTCTTTTAATAGTCTCAATATTTGAGAAGTCTGATATAGAATTCAATATATTTTTGAAATTTTAAGTATCATGGAAACTAACAATTCCTCTTCTGCTCATATATTATGTTTGATGACTCTTATAGTTTAAAATGAGTACTACATGACATTATAATTATATTTTATGTTCTTGACATAAACAGGAAAATTTTATGATTCCCTAATTTGGCAGAATGAGGACAGTACCCATATTATAAATTCAGTATTAATGTTAACCTGATACAGGAAACTAAAAAAGAAAATGAGGATAAGTGTTAATTCATGTTTAAGCGATTTAATACCTTTCACAGTCAATTTAAAATTTTTATCTTTGGAAATAAAAAAAAAACACTATATGCTCCAACAGATTAAAAGGAAACAACTTTATTCAAATGGTCTTTACATGTGTATATGTTTTACTCCTGCATTTGATTAATGTATCCCATAGGAAAATAAGCAACAGTTTTTAATATTTCTAAGTACTCTGTATTCAGAGTATCCAGGTATTCTGAATAGTCATGTAGTTATAGGCAGCATAATTCAGAGAAACTCTGGCTGTCTCACCAACTGACCATGCATGAACTGAAAATTTTCTTGGCTCTCTGATTTATTACAAACAATGAAACCTAGAAAATCTTCTGAAGTAATCTAGACAATTCAATTCATATTACAATTCAATCCATAGACACATTGGACCAGACTACTTCATGAATGCTAGACTACACAATAATAGAACATGGGTGATCTAGTCATTTAAAGCTCAAGAACTGAAGACTGAGTAACAGGCTACACAATTCTATGAAGCTTTTCTTCCTATATAAAACTGGAAACTTCCATGTGAAAAGCCAGTTAATGGAGCCTCAAAAAGTACTAAACCCTATATTAGTTGTTTGACTTCTTTCTGTGATGGAATACACTGACAAAAACAGTTCAAATATGGAAGTGTTTATTTTGGTCCACAGTTCCAGAAAAATAGTCCTTCATGGTAGGAAGCTGATCATACTGGGTCTATAGTCAGAAATCATAAAGTGATTAATACTGATGCTCAGTTCCTCTTTCTCCTTTTTATATTGTCCAGTAATTATGATAGTTCTTTCCATCTTCGTTCATCTAATCCAAATAATATCTCACTGGCATGTCCTTTAGCTTCTCTCCCAAATAACTCAAGATCCTGTCAACTTGACAATGTTAACTAAATATTACACTGTTCTCATCACTAGAACACATGTATATATAACCATATGTGATTGGTAAGTTTTCTGAAAAGTGGAAATTATCTTGAATTATTTGTTGGGGAAATCAATTCAGAGCATTCCTTTAAAGTGAAAGGGATTGGCAAGTGTGGTAGAGTTAGGAAAGAGGGTATCACATGTTGTGAATAGAAACCTAATTCACAGTGACAATCTGCCTCGCTGACTTGAAGGTGGAGAAGAAACTATATGGGGAATGCATTTAGCCTCTAATACATGACAAATCAAAGAAACTTATTGGTCCTAAAAGACTCAAGAAGAAATGCAATCTTCACAACATCTTAATTTTAGTTAATAAGACTAATTTTGTACTTAAGACCTTGAGAACTGTAAGAGAATAAATTTTGCAAACCAGAAGATGAACGGTGATTTGTTTCAGCAGCAACTGGAAACTAATGCACTTCTCAGTGTAAGATTTTATAATGATAGAATATTCCTAGTTCATTTTAAGGTCTCAAGAAACATAAGTTTTCTTTTAAAATTGCAAAGGGTGTAAAGGGGACTCAAGCACAGGTCAGCTGGAAGTTAATTGTGAAGATATGCTTCTTTCCAAATTCCCTTATTCAAGTAGAAATGGTCAGAATTTGGACGCAGGGGACATGAAAGGACTTGGGCAAAATAATAAAAATGTGGGTTTTTATTTCCCTTAGCATAGTAGTTTCGGTAAGCTGAACAGTATTGCTACGTGGACTTTAAAGTGCAGTACAGCTCTCCTGTGTGCGGAATTCTCAATCACCTTAGTTCACTGACCCTGTGCTTTGCTTCTGCCACTAGCATATTAACAGCTGTATGTTTTCGTACCTACCCTGTGGAGTTCAATCACTGGTTAGAAGTTTCAATTGTTTTATAGCTTCAAGACACATTTAACCTCTCGAGTTGACCAAGAAATCTAACCTGACAGGATGAAAAACAAACAATTCTGCCTCTTGGAATGTGTATGATTATGTGTTATTGGTTAGACATTTACTCCCAAATTCAGAACAAGAGAACACCATGGAGGTCACAGCTGTAAGACATCCTGGATGACCAAGATGCTCTCGGGTGTCATAAATAAGCACACACTTCCCAATCTTCATGTTTCCTTGCCGAGAGTTGAGTTCTTATAACCCCCCTCACCTCACCCAGAATGGAAGGAGACATATAAAACTGTACCAAGTGTCTTATCTGTCAGACTACAGCATGGATTATTAATTATTTTAGATATATGTTAATGTAACAAATGTCTCAGAGAACTAAGAGATTCCAGAAGATGAAAGTTACAACTATGATTTGTAAGAATGTTAGGATCCTCTGACAGCCTATGGTAGCAGTGACTCCAGAGCTCTTGGAATTTAAAGCAGAAGAAGATATTTAATTATCAAATCAATTTGCACCATGAATTTATATTTCTATTGCATGTGTGAATCATTCAAGGTGATTTCACCTGGAGATGTACATATTTTAATTGCTCTTTTTATAGTAACTAACTCTTTTTGGTATTTGACCACAAAAGCATAATTTAAATAGCTTGCTTATGGAAGAACCATGTAGATATGCAACAGATTTTCTCAGATTCTTTAAATTCACCATTGTATATTAAAGTAATTAGAGTCAGCTACACCAGATGCGACCTCTGCACCTTTCAGTTTATTTAACCCAAGAGGTCACATACGTAGGAAGTTTTCTAGAGAAAAGTTATTCCAAATTGTGTGAATGTGAGTTCTCCATGTAAATGAGCAAGCGTTAGCATCCGGAGGGGAGACTGTCAGGAGATTTTTGCATGGATTTCAGCATCTGTGCTGGGAGAAATGGTGGAGCCAGGCATTCTCTGATATTTGCCAACCAGTGTCCTGTGAAAATAAGAAGCAAAGCTTTGACAAAAAATACACAGTCACAAAGAAATTAAGAATAAAAATAATAGATAGAAATGTATTTCTGTTGTTCTGTATAAAATTGGACATTTACACTCCAAATTTATTTGTGTTTGACAAATTACTATATCAGAAAACAGGTTTCAACTATCATTTAACTTATATGTGTGTCTTTCCTTTACATTTGTCTGTACTTTTCTTGTCCATCTAATTCCCAGACTCACGAATTGAGGCAGAAGTCTTGTAGTAACTATAGTCTATGTGGAAATTAATTATTATTAGTGTTTATGAAAGCCTCAGAATTTATTTCTTCTTGGAGTTAGGGTGATAATGAGAAAAGAAATGCCTTGCTTTTAATAATATGCCTTAGCAAAAAGACAAATGCATACTCCTCAAACTGGATAAAAGACTAACAGGGAAAACAAAAAATTATTTACTTTGAAATTAAAAAAAATTGTTTATGATTGTCAAAAATTTTTGATTCCACTCTAGATGTGCATATTTGTTACCTATGAGAAATGGGATATTCAGTATCACTTATTAAAGATAAGATCCATTCAACAACTTATACTTAGGAATCTAAAAGCATTCATTAAAAACAAAACCAAATTTTAAAGAATTAAACCATTATGGTTTAAATGCCAAAATATGTTTCTGAAATATTTGTAATGTAGGGAAAATGGAAAAAAATGTTATGCTTGATGTATGTATGATGTATGATACAGCTTGAAATTTTAATTTTTGAAATGTGCATTTTGGAAAATTTACAATAAGAAACTGAAAAGTCAGACAAAGAATTGACAACTTTAATTTATATAAGAAGATCATACACTTTGAAATGAAAACGTTAAGATACACAACAATAACAAAAGTGAGTAGGCAGTTAATTAGCAAAACTGAGCTATTAATATGTTCGACTAATCAATGTCATTTACAAGCAAATAAGCAAGAATTAAAACCCTACTGACATGCCATTTTATTCACTCACATTGTCACTCATTTCATGATAATAGTCATTCAATGCATAAATACATGAAATGAAGGTAAAAATGATTCAAAGCATCTACTGTATCACAAACTTCAAAGCTAAAGTACAAAATGGGTTGAAAGAGAACCATCACCTAAGCTAGCATTAGTGCTTCCTCAAAGCATGTATATTGTTTACATGCTAGGATCCAGTATTTGGAGAAATAAGATATTCTAAATAGCCACAGTGGTATGAATCCAATAGCTTCCAGAATTAGGATAATTTGAATATAGTATTGACCATTGCGAAGAACTGCTTGCTAGCAGGCAAGGGCGGAAGTAGTAGATAGTGAAAGTCTAAAGAAACATAGGTAACAAAGAGCACATTCTATTGTCTTCTATTCTCTCCCTGAATCAGGCAAAATGACTGGGTGAGTCAAGTTTCAAGATTCAGAAAACAGAATACGAAATGGACCTAAATATTCCAACACCTGTTTCATATATACACCTTGTTGAGAAGCACTAAGTCCCCAAAATACAAGCTTTTCTACCTAAGAGACTTAAATAAAGAGCTGAAATGTTTTCCTTACATCTTAAATGTGAGACCATAAATAAGAAACAAAGAAAAAGAAAATGGGAGACACGCAAGCAATAAAACAATGCAGTAGGGACAAATGCTCTGAATCTGTAGTTCCTCACTTCCACTTGAGTCAGCACTCTTCCGGTCTGAATCAGTCCTCTTCAATAGAATGACAATTTGAATCCCAGCAAAAAAGCATATATTCCTGAGAAGGAAAAAGGCAGTGAAAGGCAAAGAAGAGACTGAAATAAATATTGACTTTAAGACTCTAACCATCACTATTTTATGAGTAAATATGTATGACACTAGGTTCAAAAGCATTTTTACTCTCTCCATTTGTGCTGATTATTGCTGATATCTGAGACAAATCTGTAACCAAATCAATGTACAGTTACTGTTGTTCAATGAGTAAAGAAAGATCTGTATTAACCTTCCAACTTCATATTCTCCAGGGACCCACCTTTTGCAACACAACATCTGAATTTTACTCTTTCTAGTGCTATTTATTACATTTTCTCATCATAAATATAAAAACACTTTGATAAACAGATCCAGGTCTTACCACCTAAGAATCTTTAACTAAGAACAACATTTAAATGATCAACATAGCCTTGATAATAGTATTATATTCAACTGTAAAAAATTAATCAGAAAAGTGAAGGCATCAAGAAAATTTAACAGATAAATTGGTGTTCAAAATATGTTCTAGGACCAGAGAAAATGTGTTATAACTTCCATATTTCTGTTTGCAAAAATAATGCATCATGAATAAAAATGAGTCCATCGGGGTAAAATATATTTGATAATTCCAAATTACTTAAAAGATAATTGGTTTTATTAACATTATTATACTATGTTCTTCAAAAGGATTTTGCTCCCATTATTTCTCCTATCTCTTAAATCATATAATTCATCTCTTATCCTTATAATTGTGATTACTCCCTTCTTAATTTTCTCAGATGGAAGCTAGTTAATTAGAACATTCTTAAATTTATTTTGTTTTATTTTCACACATATTCAATATTTTACCAATTTTCTTTACTACTGCATCAACAAAGAATAACTTTATTTTCTACTGAACTATCAATCGGTTTTGGTTCCAAAATTTTCCAAATCTCCTTGCTCCCTATAGTTTTACACTTCCTATTCACCTCTATTTCATTATTTTACTCTTCACTATATATGTTGTCTTATTTTTGTCTGGCTATACATTGTTACACACACACACACACACACACGCACATATACACACATTTATAATTCTATAATTGTATATGGATATAGTATGGTTTAAATATCCATATATAATATAAAATTATATATATATATACATTCTTGGTCAAAAGTATTATCAGTCATCATATTTAAAAGATAGAGAATATATTTTGTATCAGTTGTAATATCAAGTAGAAAGGGAGCACTGGAGGAAAGAGGACAGAGCTCTGCAGACAGGGAGGGTAGAACACACGGACACACTGTGTGGCTACGAAGGGTAAAGGAGAACAATGTGGTGCACGGAAGAGGGAAGAGGAACACGTGCGTAACGTAGAAGGAGATCAAAAGAGGGAGATGAATAAATAACAGGAAACAAGTTTTATGAAGTCATAAAATTATAATATTTTAAATCTTTCTTAAAAACACATGCCTGATATATAGTTCAATAAGATTTAAATTTTAAAAACAATTTGAAGTGTCGATAAAGCTTTAGAGAAGCTGCAGACCACCAAGCAAAAAGCTCAGTGCCAGGTCTGGGATAACTCCCTTTGAATTTGTGGGTAGGGCCTTCAAAAGATGCCACAGGATGATGTAGGCTACTTCCATTGGTCTTCGTTTCCTGGCAGAACTTGAGGAATAGTCCCTATCCCTGAAAAGTCCACACACTTTTGTCACAATAAGGGAAGTGAAGCTGGTGCTAAGCTCAGATTATCTTCCCTAACCAAACATCCAAACATGATGACACACACATTTAGTCCCAGCATTTAAGAGGAAGAGGGGAGGTGGGATTCTGTGAGATGGAGACCAACTTGTTCTACATATTGAGTTTCAGGCCCACTGGGGCTATCGATAGACCCTGTCTTAGAAAAAAAAAAAAAGAATCTTAGAATCTTCCCTCATGTCTGCTTCTCATGTATCAGAAGGTGCTTATTGCAGGGTGCCAGGCAGAAAAATTATCAACACTTATACTCATCCATTAATCCTGTGAACAACAATAATGACCAGTCAAGACAGAAACACCCAATAATGTAATAGTGGTACTAATATCCTGGAGGTAACCAAAGCCTGTCTGATCAAACTTAAGGTCTGCTTAATATAAGGAAAGTCATGCCTGGCAATGTAAACCTAATTAAGAACCAATGATTAGAGAGGAAATAGACTCTAAAGAAGAAAATACTGTCATTTTGCTAAATTAATATGACATTCAACTGTCTTCTAAACCTAATCCATAGACTAAGGAAGCATTTACTCCCCATTAATGGAGTTATTTTATTTTTTGTAGCAGAGAGATTATTACAGAGGAAAACAATTGGTCAAAGTGTGGAGAATATGCAAGCAATGGAGTCCCCATCTTCAAGTAGGACATTTATAATGCAAGCCTTACCACCAAGACTCAAGGAACATCTCAAAGAGGAGTGCAAAATGTAAGAGCCAGAGGACCAGAAGGACTGCTGCAAAATAGTGTCTTCTGGACAAACAGGCACCTTGAAATGAACTACGAACAGCTATGGTTTTCTGCACATGAACTACACAGTCAACACTCCAGGCAAGGATAGGGAAGGGTTCATAATCCTCTACTACCTGAGACCACCTGAGAGACCATAATCAGCTGTTATTGAGGGAGGGGGAGTTGGTTGTTTACTCCCCAATAACATGCTCAGGCCCTAGTGGTCAGCCATATACCAATGCACATATGCATGTGGGCAACACTAATTGGACTCAATATATATTGTGAGTGGGATATACAGCAGTACACTGGTAGGGGAAGGGTGCATATGGACAAAAGACTTTTTTATACCAATGTATAAAATTCTCAAAAGAATAAAAAAAAAAACTTCCACAACTGAACAATATACAGAGAATATGACTATGAAGTGCTCAGGCCTAAATGGGACCTCTACATCGCAATTTATCTTCCCAAGACTCATGGATCATTGTAGAAGAGAGGACAGAAGGGTCATAGAGTCTGTGGCAGTGATAGGTGAATAAGTAAACCATGTTAGCTGTACACCACAGGGCCATTGCACATTTGAACCCATAGCATTAGTGACAACATACACAAGACCTGTGCAAGCCTAGACCAGACAAAAACTCAGTTTGGATGGAGAGTTGGACAAGAAGTACCAGTCACAGTTGAGGATATATCTTCAATTGATAGTTGTTAGAATGTAGGAAAGTCGGTTTTCTTTAAGGGTGTGATGCCTGGTAGGTGGCCCAGACTCCAGGGGCTGGATCTACAGCCATGAGCCCTTGGAGAATAAAAAATTGAACATATATGTCTTTAAAAACAATAACAATAGAAGACATGAATTTGAGGGAATATCAGTGTTGGTGGTGTAGATGGGCTAGGAATCAGAATATGTCCAAAAATGTTGTCAGAAATTTTCAAAGAACCAATAAAATTATTTTAAATAATGCAAAAGATATCTCAAAGGTGACATTAACATTTGAAAAATAAATAGGGAAACTGTTTTTAAGGACCTGCTGACCAGAGAGTGCTAGTAAAGTAAAAGAAATATAAAGCACATTGTGAGAGACCTTCCCTGGATAAATCGCAAAGCAACCTTGACAAGTCATATAGGAAAGAACGAACTATTTTTTGAAAAATAAAAGATATGAATGACAAAAACTGAGATTGAGACTGGGAAGGCAGATATTGCATAAAAGAATGGTTCTTTATATTAGATCCCTTTTTAGTCCAAATAAACCTAGTTTTTAATTTTTATTTATTTTTAGTTTCTATGCATGAGTGTCTGGCCTCAGTTAACTCATGTTAAGTGCCCCAGGTGTGTACAATGCTCACATCCTCCATTTCTCATGCAAAGTATCATTTGGGAAGGCATTGCAGACTCTTCCATTGACTCTTAAATACGTCTTCTGTGTGCTAAAAATTATTTCACAGTTGAGCAGAGATAAAGTTAGGATCAAATTAAATAGATAATACCAAAACATTAACCTTCACTTATACTGGGATATTAATCAAATATTCAAGACAAGAATTTGCAACTTAAAATAAAGTATTGAGCGACTGACATATTGTGAAAATTAAATTTTGAGGTAGATAATGCATCATCAGACTGAGGAAACAGACTAACTGAAGGCCTTTTAGATGTGCCCAAACAACCTGGATCCATTCCTGACAGTAAAAAATCCACCTGAGAAGCAGTTTTCCCTCTGCATTTTCTTTCACTGGTGCTCTTTCATCCCAGGCTCTCCCCGTCTACCAAATTCCTCCTGATTTTCTAAACACACTTGAATCTCATTTCATCTCTGTCAAAAAGAACTTACCTTATTCAGCTCAGTCGATCTTTAATTCATGTCAGACAGATTAGAGTGACATAGAAACACAGATGGTAATTTATGTGTATGTAGATGTTGGGATAGATTCATGTCTACATCTATACCTGTAGGTGTATTGTCAAACAACCAGACTACACTATCTAAAGGACATAAATGTGCATTAACATGTATGACATAATTTGTGTATAAATTTCATCACTTAAGTTGAATGGTAAATTATTAAATTACATTGACTTGATTGTAATTTGGTTTTGCTGAGTAAAATTAGATCATATCCCCAGGAATTCATTTAAATATTATGTAATAGCAATTAAATATATACTAATCAGGGTAAATGTTGCAAGTTATAAAAGAACAGGTGTCCTAATTAAACAATATAACATTTCTACCTGCTTGACACATTATGTAGGGAGTAAACAAATGATTTAAAGGATATTTCTTACCCTTTCCATACAGAATTCATGACTATATATTGACAACCCTATAAATATTTTAAAGCACTTAAATAGTCACTGCTTTATTTGATTGAATTGGGCTGATATTTTCATAAATGCCAATTTTGGCAAGCATTTTCTGAGTTTATTAATCTAAAATCAAATAACTTTCTCATAGCTGTAGAACTAGTTTATGGTAAAGTTACACATCTTTTTTTTTATTTCAAAAATTTCACCACATATACAATGTGTTATGACCATATTAACCCCCATTAGCCTCTCTCATCCAGCTCCCATTAGTGCTGATGTCACTCATGCTCTCAAGTATTTTCCCCTCTTGCATTTATATCTATTTTTGTTTGTGATTCAGTGATTTTCATTAGAGCTGTTTGTATCATGGATAGAAGGCTATTTACTGGAGTGTGGGCATCTTACCAGTAGCTAAAACGCACAAAATTTATGTATGCTTCTATGCTTCTTAACTTTTATCATCCCATTATCTGACTTTCAATTTGTCAATGGGGGAAAAATTAATATGATGCAGTTTCTCAAATAGATTTCTCTGTTTTTCAAATAACTCTAAGAGAACAGTGCAGTGTCAAAACACAGTTCCATCTACAATGTTATTCAGTCTATGGGACTGATGTAAATTCCTCAGATCATGGACTAACTTTAAATATATTTACATTTCTTAATGACAAGGATTTATCTTCCTTTCCTTTCATTAGTGCTAACTGGAGTGCTTGATACAGATCAGTAACTGGCTATATGTCTTTTTAATAAGTTAATTATAAGTTTGAATACTTCTAATACACAGGCCTGACTTTGATCAAAATCTGATTGGTTTTTAAAACTTCCCAAGGGATTTTAATGCATAATCAGAGTTAGATACCATTCATTTGATTAGGAGGCAGAATAAAATAGAGTAGTGGTTCTTAGACATGACTGCACAATAGAATTGTCTTGGAACTGTTCAAGAAGTTCCCATGGAGGGACTTCATTCCACAAAAATTAAATCAGAATGCTTAGGTTTAGAACCAGCCATCTTTGTTTTGATTTTTTCTGGTGATTTTTCAGTGTGCTTGCATTAGGGATCACTGTGATTGTATTCATTGACTTACTGCTATGTGAAAATTCCATAATAAATTATGTGATTTGCTTCAAAACAAGCATAAAACTCTTAGGGTGAGCTTGAGTGGGCCTTATGCAGTTACACTTTTTTTTGAAAAGCTCAAATTATTTTTGCTCAGCTGTATTTTGCATGTCACCAATCATAGCTTTCTTCAGAACAAGTTTTATATACCTTCCTACTTTCATAGGATTTATCAAGACATCACTGGTGTGGACAAATTAACTAGCACAGTGGGACCTGTGACACCAAAAGCTGTGGTGCATTTGCCTTTAGTATTATTTATTCAGACTGAGCCGTTGTTCTAAGTCTAGTGTGTCATAAGAAATGCATCAGCTAATGGTGACCACATCTCTCACTCACTCTGTTAAATTATGCTGCCATTCCACACTATTATTCTTTGGCATCACGAGGACATCAGTTTATTAGAGCACATCCTTGATGGCACACAGCAATTATTCCAAAAAGACAAACTGGAACCGGGTCTTGTAATTGCATGTTAGTCAACCAGTCATGTCTGTAAACAAAATCACTCACTCCCTTATTACCTCTTTTACCGCCGTGTATAATTCATCAACAGCAGTACACTTTCAGGCAAATGTCCTAAAACCTTTGAAAATGCTTGAGATGCCTCCATACCTCATGCTCCTTTGGCTGTATTGAGAGGTAATGCAGGAAAGCCATTACTAGGGAAATGAACATCAGGCCCGAGTTATGTTGCTAATTAGTGAGCTCAGTTGCTGGTAAGAAATTTAATTTTTATCTTTACTGCTGTAAGGACTGGAATGGGGGGAATTGGAGCAGTTATTCCCAACAGGACCACAACTTTCTTTTAGTGCTCTCTCTATCAGTTTGTTTTTTCTGGTACTGTACGTTCTTATTTGTATGAATAGCATATTATTTATATCAGCTATATATTGTTACTACAAGTTAATATTCTGATATTTAAATTATCTGTGGTAAGAAATGTTCATTAACTTCTCTCCTGATTTACCCCTGTGCCATTGACTATGACCTGTACTTTAGAAGATGTGCCTTGGTTTCAGAACTATACTCATTCTTGCATTCTTATACACTCCTCTCATTCTGACTCCATTTCTACTTGTTTTATTTTTCAGACTTTTAAAAATGGATTCCTGCCTTGCTTTAGTCAATCCAAAGCAGATCTGGTCTTCTTGTGCAAAGTGTGAGGTCCCCAATGCAGATCTGCAGAAGCCTGCTGACCATTGATTTCATTCTCCCACAGAGACTTTGTACAACATCAAACTCCACAAAAACAAAAGAAACAAATAAAGGAATCATAAAACAAAACCATCACTCTCAGGCCTGTTCTGCTCCTCATTCATTTAGCACTCTATTTTAAGACCTAGGCAAACAGCCACACTGAGAACAGTTCTAAACAGTGCAATGATGACACACCTCAAATGCGAGATTCTTAGAACAATGAATATTTTCTAGCCCTTCAAAGTGTCTGCTGAGGAGGAGAAACCCTCTAAGAATCATTGCTAAGTTTTAATTAGTTTAGGGAAGAAAAACTTATGCTATGATGCATGATTCTCAGTTTCAGCTCTGTGAGTTATAGTTCATGTTTGAAAGACATCCTTACACTGAAGTTAATCCTCATTGCCATTTTTCCTGATAGTTAATGTTTTGCAGGAACCCTGACATTCACATGTAGTATTTAACACTATCACCTCATTTATAGTATGTGGGTCTCCGTTATTAGGACACTTAAATATTTATGTTGTTATGTCATTTGGGTTTGCATCAAAGGAGTCAGAGCCTACTTATGTTTTTTCAGGATTATTGTCTGCATATATTCTAAATCATTCAAGAAGCAGATACGACAGTTGGACTCACTTTGTCATCTCTAAGGGACTGGGCTGAATGAACAAGCTTATGATAGGAGTTTTGTGTTCATCTCCAAAAGGAGTTAGAAACTTCTAAGGAGAAAACATGACTTAGGAGTTCATTCAAGGATGGTTGACCGTGTTGGTGACAACATAATTGTAGACACTATTTACACACTGCTTAATAGGAGTTAGGTCTTCTTCTAAATCTTGCAATTATCTTTCTAATTATATTTACCAGGAATTTATTGTAGATGGGAAAGTTGCTGATTATATAAGTAAAGGCTTTATCTGACGAGATCAGGAATTCATACTACATATGACTAATTTTAATCTCAGTCTCATATTTTGAGGTTTGTATAACTCAATGCCTAACTTTACATTGATTTAGAAAATTATATAGTTGATGTCAGCAAGTATGCCAGAAAATTAAAATTTAATATTAATGAAATCTACTTTTAAGTAATACTTAATTTGGATTTTATGACAAAGAAGAGTCACAAGGTTCAGGTTATTTTGTTTTATAGATTAAATATATTTGGTATTTAGAAGAAATGCATAAGTGGTAAACCATTTTTGATTGTAATATGTATACATATCATCAATCTATAGGCTTGTAAAGAAAACAGACATTCTCTAGTTTGAGAATGAAAATGAAATAATAGGTGTTTTTATTTTTCTTTTCTTTAGTCTGACTTGGTAGGATCTTCTGAAGGTCAGTTGAGGGAGAGACACTTCCCTCCTCCAGCCTGTGGTTACTTTTCACGAGAGCAGTTCCAAAGCATGGGGTGAGCTAGTGTTTTGTTGAGTTATGTCTTGACTGAAGTGAGATATCTGTGCTTTAGGATTACCTGGATCCAGGACAGAGACCAGGAGCTCTTTGATCATGGACAGGGCGCACGGAGCAGCTGTAACTGTTCATTGCCTTGTGCTTCTTATCCAGACATTTTGATTGGTGTTCTCTTAACTGGTAGCAGTCACTCCCCATGTGTCATGGCCTGCATTATCACCATTGGAGAGAAATTATCCAGTGGGAGCATATTTTAGAGAACAGTCACTTAATCATTTATTGTTAAAATGTCACCTTTACCCTCAAGGGATAAATTGTGTTTGTTTTCTTAAAGTACAGCAATGTAGTAAATTACTGACAGGTATTGTCATCAGAGAAAAGGTCAGCAAATTTAGAAATGCATAATTCATCATAGATTCAATAACTTTAAAAAATTCATATAACCATCAACTGCCACTGTATAGTATAAGCACTGCTCATTTCTGCCCCTCCTTTATTTCAGAATATATATAATAAAATATAATAAATAAAATCAACATTATGTATATATTCCTATCTAATACCTGTGAATTTATTTTCCTATCCTTCTTAAAGTTTGTATGCTCACTCTTTATAAGCTTCAACTATTCTTTATAAAATTCTTAAATCAATTTCAAATAAGTTTTTCATCCTATCAGTCCATTGTGACTGCCGTATTTTAAAGATGATCAATGACATTGCCATGCATAAACCCTGTTGTCATTTTCAGTATCCATTTACTTGAGCCAAACCCAGCTTTAGAGAAACTTTATTAGTCTCTTTTTTTCATTAAGTTTGTACTTGTTTATTTGTATACACGTAAGAAGCATTCAGATTACTAGGTACAGCAAAATGTTGAATCTTCATCCCACCCTATAGCTCAGTCTTCTATCCATTTCAGAGCTATATATATATATGTTCTCTTTATATATGATTATCAAAATGATCGTATTTCCATGTCCTTTTGGATTTTATCCTTCTCTTTTCACATTATATTGATAAGATCTTCAAGGAACATGACTTCAATTACATTCATATTCATGGCTGTTCAAAGTGTCCCTTCAACTCAGATCACTTTCTGAAGTAACAGTATGCTTGCACAAATAATTTTATATCACAGAATAGGATGTTTGAGGTTAACTTTAGGATCTAATAGAAATTTCCTAAAAGGATGTTCAAAGCAGCTGAAGGTCTGCTGACTTCTGCTGCACAAACTCATAGTTTCTTCAATGTTATTTTTCTCTTCTTTTTAATTACTTTGTAGCAACAATATTCCTTCAGCTACTGATGGCAAAATCTTTGTGGTATTATTAATCTCTCTCTTATTTTCTTCAACACACAAACTACCTAATTTTTCTAATGACTTTTGTTATCTCCACAAGCTAATGCATCCAAGTTGCTATTTAATGGGCATAATCTCCAGCTTGGCAAAATGAAATCGTATATAGGTTTTCTGCCCAAAAATATGAATGTAGAAAATATCACTAAGATGTATAGCTACAAGTGGTCAAGATGGTACCTTGCATTTTATGCATTTTTCTGGAGTTAAAAGTATTTTAAAAAGCAAATTACAAATAAAATAATTCAATTTGAGACCATGCCTTGCTCTTTCCAATTTAAATCGCTGTTCTCTGGGTTACGATCCACTGTTTGTGGCAAAGGTTCCTAAATAGTCTTTCTTTTAGCTGTGTGATTCTGCTGCAACTGTCTTCCAAATATATTTTTACCACAGCTAAATGATACCTTGAAAATATAACTCTGCTCAGTGAAGTTCAATCCCAGCACTTGGGATACAGTCAAGTGGATTCCTATAGATCAAGGCTAGCCTGGACTATGAGTGTTTTCTAAGTCAACTAAGGTTACAATGAAACCTTGTCTCAAAAACCAATAAAGATGGAAGATAGATAGATGATTGATACATAGAAAGATATCTTGCTTATAATGGTATCTTCTCTCACTCAATATAGAAATTAATCTTTGGTATAACATACAAGGAGCTATCATTTCTCTTCACTCACTTTCTGAGATTCATTTTTATTTCTTTTAGTATTCTCAAAGGTCATATGACCCTCATACCTAAGGTTTTATATATATATATATATATATATATATATATCTCCAGGGTCTGTCAGAAGAACACTGTAACTGTAACTTTTTAAAAGTCTCTAATTAAATTACTTCATCTCAGTACATTCACCATTTTCTTCTTTAGAGGCAAGTTCTGGTCATGTAGTCCAGGTTAGCCTAGTACATGCAATGTTCATTTGTTAGTCTTTCAAGTACTAGAATTACAGATTTATTTCACCACCTACAGCATTATCAATAGATTTTAATGCACAACTCTGAAACAATGTCTCATGTTCTAATTTTCCTCCTGTCCTCTAAATGATCTCTTAGTAATCGTGTGTTTCAAATAGTCCAACTGTTGTCATGAAAGCAAAACAAAGCCCCAAACTCAAAGCATTATGCTGTCTTAATTCAATAAGCAGTCACTGTATGTCAGGAACTAATGTAATTCTGAACAGATGTTTCCAGTTTTTTTTTTTTTATTGAGTCCACCTAGTAATAGATGATAGTGTAGAAACAGTGCTTTCCAAAAATGTTCTCGATAATTAATTTTTCCCAACTCACATGTTCTGGTAATGTAATGTTGACCCTTCTCTGGTCCTGAAGTGAATCCAAGTCCTTTTGCCTTGACTTTGGCATACTTTTAATTATGGATGGAGTGACATAATGAACGCTTAGGAATTAGGTATGCCTCTTAGGATGCTCACACATCCATATTATGAAGAAACCTAGGTCACAAGAACAGAAAATGGTTTGAACTTTTGTTTAAAACTTCAACTGAGGTCTCACCCTGAAGTCAGTATTATCTGGATACAGAAGTGATGGAACCAACTGTGGCAAGTTCTCAACCAAAGGCTGCATGACACCTAAACATTTTAGGATAAATTCACAGATATTTAAAACCAAAGACACGCCATGCTCAATGTTCACTGTGCAAAATTTGAATTTATATATTTCATGAGGTAAAAAAAAATCTTCGGAGATAATCTCCTGGGATAGTATTTATTCTTAGCCATATCAAGTAAAACCACATCTTTGGGGGTTGATTTTCCCATTTATCTGAAATCAGTCACTTGTCCAGACTGAAGTGCTATTGATTCTATTAAATTGAGCGACTTGAAGTACAGCCTCATAGTGTGACTAGAATAATGCAAATGTTATTCAGCTTTGGACTCTGACTCAGTCCTTCACTGTTTTGTGTTTAATTAATTATCTTTGTTTGACTCTCAAGCTAGAAGATAAACCACATAGAGATCATTTAACAAAGTAGGTGAATGTCAAATTGTTATTAAATGAAATGAGTTTCTGATGCAAAATTAGACTCTTCAATTATATAATTGAAGAGTATATATATATATAATTCTAGTTGCTAAAGTCTCTGTAAATTGTTCTCTTCTCTGAGTCCCTGTAATATCTAATTCAAAGAAATTGCACTAATCTTACTTACAATTAAAGGTTTTGACATAAATATTATATTTAAAATATTTACTTCAAGAATATTTTGATACTGATATATTTTTATTGGCGATGAGAAAAATCACAATGTTATAAAAATAATATTGATTAATAATTATTCATTTCAAATATCATGTTTTATAAAAGATAACATTGTCTACTCAAAAAATAAATTTTTATGATACAAAGTTTCTCAAAATGTCAGCACTACATTGATTATTTTTCTAACAATATTTAATTATTAAGAAACTCATCTTTTGACTGGTGATTTTCTGGGTATTTAGTGTTTAACTATCTTTATAGTGTGATTAGATAATATCTCCAGTACAACATATTTGTTAAGAAAATTTCATCACAAACAAAAGCAGGTTGTTTTTAATAAAGTATTTTAATTTATCAAAATAATGCATGTAAAATGTTTAACTTTTATGATTTTGTATTATTAGAGTATAATTACTTACAATTTGTATGTGGTAATTAAAATCAACAATTTAGAATTCTAGTAACATCATCGTAATTGCTATAGCTGTATTAACAATTCTAGAAGACCAAGAAATTCAAGAAAAACAATTCTAGAAGACCAATTCAAGAAAACCAAGTTTCAAAGTTAGAATATATTTTTGCCTTAGTCTGTTATGTTCTGGGATATATTAATTGAAGTAATGTGGATTAATTCATCATTCAGTTTGAATCTTAACTTTAGTTTTTAAGAGGGATCCAAACTCAGAAGTCACCCCTTCTCCAAGATGTCTCTTGGGACTGTGCCCTGGAACTCTGTCATGGAGCTGTGTCCTTGCATCAGACTTCACCTATAATTTCATTTCACATCCTTTCTTTGCCTTCATTTGGGGAGATCCAAGCTTGATCTACACTTATCAGACAAGCCTACCCTTTTCTCTCTAGTTTATAGTATTTTATGCACACAATATCCAGCTTTCTTCCCAGTCTTCATGTTTTCCATGAAGAAGTACAAGCTCTCTTTCAGTGACTTGATATGCTAATTCTCAAGCACACCCACATCCACTCATTATCTTTCTGTGTGAAGTAAAAAAACTGAAGTTCTGAGGAAACAAGGTCTGGTGCCCAGGCACAAGAGCACATGGTTCACTGAGTTTGCCAAGGTTAATTAAAAGCCATTGGTCTATATTATGTTCAGTTTATAAAACTCATTCCTACATACTGTAACCACATTCTCTCTGAAGAAATATCATCAATATTACAGTACCTGGTACACTAGTAAGTACCAGGATGACTACACTAGTAGTCAATTTTTTAATATTTAATATACAATCAAAACAGAAATTATGTCCCATAATTCACTGGAGTATTATGATAGTACTATAATCATATATAAAATTCATTTATAGTATATATAAGAACCATAAAAACTAACATTTTGTTGATGAATCTGGATTACCAGTTTATGCTCTTAATAGTCTTAAGTAGTCCTAGTAATCCAGATTCCTCAGGGATGATTTTCTATATTTATTTCAGTTTACATAAATAATGAGTCTGAGACACTGTCTGAGGTTAGGCAGTATGTTCTGGTAGCATTCTTTCCTAGGCCCTGACTTAGATCATCTAAAACCACAGATGATTCCCAAAATTCTAAGAGTGTGGAAGTCCTCCCAACTTTCTCACCTACATAAAGTCCATGCCAGATATAGAGTGTGTGTTTTATAGACAAAATTTAAGATACCTGTGTAAGAATAGCTTTCTTTTAAGATTTATGAACATTGCATCTGGTGATGATGTGTTCTTTCTCTTGTAAATCCACAAGTGATGTTAGGAAATCCTCAGATATTGTTGTATCAAATTGGTAACAGCATGAAGTGTGAGAATTGTGAGATGCTTAAAGGGTCTTTAGAGCAAATTTTAATCCTACAGTCATAAATGTTTTTATAGCACATAGAAATCTCATGGCCTATGCTTACAGGTTTGTAAGATGGGACTTGTTTTGCTATGTTACTGATATTCCTAGCATAGTAGTAATTACTGAATCAACAAATGATGAATTGAAGTATGAGAACAAGTTCACCTTACAAGACAAAATGATGCCTCTAAGCTGAGTACTGAACTAAAGATTTTTCTATTAAAGGGAAATTGAGTTTAGAGAACACATCACTCATATTATTTTCAATTGTGCTTCCTGCACATTATCTCTCAATTACTTCTTATAGGAAAATAGGTATAGGGAAAATAGGAATATGTCCCCCAAAGAGGGGGAGGAGAGAAAAGACAGTGTCAAGAATCTCTGAAAGACACCAAAGACAGAAGATTGTGTTTAGTGAAAATAATTTTCTGAATCATCCAGTAAATGGTGAAATGATGGTTGGAGGAGAAATCAATAAAAATTTTGATTCACATGGGTTACACTGAGGAACTCAGAGGTAAAGGTCAGGACAGAGACATCAAAGGTAGAGGACACAGGGGCCATACAACTAAGGAGTGGGTTTCTGAAGCAGGATGGAAAGAACTGAGAGTCAAATGTCTTCAAAAACATTTCAGCAGAGGTTTCATTTGCAGTGCTTATTGTTAGCTTATACAGAAATGGTCAATGAGACAGTACAGAAGCCCTGAATCTGTCAAGTTTCCTTCCTTACTCCTTGGGTGTATCACAGATTGACCTTTTCTACTTAGACCCGGAATGTGTCTCAAAGCCTGCTGCACCTTTCAGACAATATATATATATATATATATATATATATATATATATATATATTTTTTTTTTTTCTTAATTTCAGCAGAAACTGTGAGAATGGGTATTAGTCAGAAGGACGTGTGGACTACAAGGACTTGAAACTACTTAGCCCATAGAAAGACAATTCATTATTTTGAGGTTTATTTGCATTCAAACATTACATTATCTAACTTTCTTTTAATATAATTTTATGCAATTTTGACACAATTTTCAGTATATTTACCTTTGATACAATGAGAATATGAACAGATATCAACTGCTTTGTAAAAACAACTACTTGTTTTCATTGTCTTCGTTTTATTGCCAGATTTCATCTTATTTTAGCACACTGCTCTCTCTGCCTCTACAAAGATCCACAGATAAGACTTATTTCTGACCTTTCATTAAGTAATTACATTGATTTTGTTTGGGGTTCATACTTTTCCAATTCTTTATTATTGTATTGGCATTACAAAATGTTTATACTTTTTATATTTTGGCACAAAAGGCATATTTTATATATATATGTCAAAAAGGTTTGACGTTGAAATGAGATACATTTTTCCAGAATTCATATTTATATTGAATTATATATATTTATAAAGATTTAATAAATTTATATATTTATTTAAATACTAAATATACATTTATATTTAGTTATATTGTATAGAGTATAGGAAGGATAATAGTTATGGAAATTTACTCAACTCACAGATGTGGCCCCAAATTTCTGAGTGTATGTTGAATTATTTAGTGAGGTAGTAAATGGCCCTGTGTCACCTCGCCTTGCTTAATAATGTCCTTTCAAGACAACAAATTTCAGCCAATCCAGAAGTAACAGTCAATTTCAGCTTATGTACTCTTCTCTTATTTTCAAACTTTCCTACTTCATATTGGCCCATCTCTGGTATCCGCAGTCAGTTTTTATTTTTTAAATATAAACTGTATGTATTCTCCTTCCCTCAATGTTCTTTATGAAACAGATTTTTGGTTCTCAGGAATGGTGGACATATTTCCATTCTTTATCCTGGCTTTGCTGGTCTCAAGACCTAGAACTTTCCTAGCTTGAATTTGTAATGACCCAAAACTGTTCTTTTTAGAACATACAGTGTCTTCAGCCTTATGATTTTAAAGTGTTAGACTGATAAATAACATAAGGAAGATGGATGGTAGAAAAACTGACAGATTGATGATAGATCAGAAACATACATATATACATATAGACATATAGACATATGCATATACATATATATATATAGTTATATGTGTATGCATATTAGATCTGTACTGATAAAAAGACCTTTCAACTAGTATCAGCAAAGCTGTAAAACTGAAGACCGCCATAAATTGTAAAGAAGAACTTTGGAAACAGAAGCATTTATACCATAAAAGTTTCCCATGCCTCTGGGGATTCAATTCTGAAAGAGTGATTTTTTTCTTTTAATCAACCAACTTAGGGACACATTTTACTTCATTGTCTTTAAAATATTTGTGACAGTTTGTAATTATGTATATATTTGCATGCTTTCTTTACTAACTGTAAAGAAAAATGAATGCTTATTCCTGTGCCAAAAGGAAAAAGAATCAGTTTAATAGTGAAAATCATCATTCTGATTACTTTTTAATTGGTATGATCACTTCTAGTACTTGAAACTTATGCAATATTCTATTGTTATTTAGCAAAATCCCTCCTCTTCCTTCACCTGTACTTGTAAATAAATTTCCATGATGATAAAAGGTCACTGGTTTTCATTAAACTTCTTTAATATAAGTCCTGCAGGTATGGAAAGCTGGACAAAGAAGTTTATCTGTTTGGATGTATAAAGAAATTAAACATGTAAAAGGGGTTATTGCTGATGTAGAGATGGCTTAGTAGTTAAGAGCATCTGCAACTCTTTCAGAGGACTTGGATTCAGCCTCAGCACCCAACCACATGGTGGCTCATGACTGCCTATAATTTCAGTTCTAGCTGATTTGATGCCCTTTTCTAGTCAGTACGGGAACTGATGAGCATGCAGTACACAAACATACACTTAACGTACAAATATAAACATAAAATAAAGATAACTTTTTAAGTATTTCAAGAAAAGAAGCTCCCTTTATTTCATATGACAAATAGATATATCAAAGTATTATGGATTTTAATTTTTTATTGAATAGTAATAGCAAAATGTCAGTTGTTGCATTTGTTACTATTCCAAAGGATAAATCATAGAAGTTAATGAACTATAGTGTATGAATATAATTATGTTTCCAATGTATTGAATTACACAAAAAATCCTTTACAAAAACACATAGTCTAACTGAGGAAATGTAAAGCCACAGGAAGTCACAATGGAACAAGTCCTTAGATTCTTACTAGCTCAAATACTTCATTAACTCAGGGCAAATTCACCAAGACTTTTGCAAAGAGTAAAAATCACATGTGTAAGAAAGATTTGAGTATGGTGTGCTCTGTGAGAAAACCAAGTTTCCGTCTCTGTGCACAGATTCTGGAGCCACAGAGCCTGATGTCCATTTAATGTGAAGTCGGATTGCTCATGTTCTAATGATACCCACCTCCCGAGTATTCTCATTGTCCTTGACCCTCCCTCACTGTGTTGATACCTGCAATGGTTAAGTCACTGTAATAAAGGAAGCCATTTTCATAGTTATCTTAAAAATAAACTAGCATTCTAAAGAGGAGGGGGATAGAATGTGGAGGTATGGGTAAGAGAGAGAGAGAGAATTTGGAAATGCTACTTTTATTTTCAGGAAAATAAAAACGTATTTTTACCCCTGCAAAAAAAAGACAAAGGCTAGCAGAATGTCTCAACAAAGAAAATCCATCTTATTGTTGTCTTCAAGAAACTCCTGTCACAATAGACACTACACTACGGTGAAAGGGTGGAAAATGTATTCCAAGAAAATGACTCTAGGATGCAAGAAGTCAGTGCAACTCTAATATCTGACAAAATAGACTTCAAATTAAAACTAATAGGAAGAAATAAAGAGGGTCACTTCATTCCTGACAATGGAACGTTAAATAAAGGAGATACTACAATCATGAACATATACACAGCAAACTATAGTGCACCCAATTTCATAAAAATGCTGATCCAGGAGTATAAAACATGTATTAACATCAACTCAGTAGCAGTAGGTGACTTCACTATGCCAGTATCTACAATAGACAGGTCAACTGGGCAAAGAATAAACAGAGATTCATCTGAATTTAATTATATCTCAGATAAAATGGACTTCACAGACATCTACAGAATATCCCACCCAAGCACCAAGGAAAACACGTTTTGTTCAGCAGCTCATGCAGGTTTTTCTAAAATTGACCACCTTCTGGGACACAAGACATCAGTTGTTCAGGCATTAAGGACAATAATCAATAAATAGAACACCATAAAGCCAGAAAGCTTCTGTACAGCAAAAGAAACAACCAAGCAAATGAATAGAAAACCCATTGTATGGGAGAACATCTTTACCAGCTACACCTCTAACAGAGGACTGATATCCAGAATATATAAAATTCAAAAAACAAAGAAATCAGAATATTAAAAAAAAACTTTAAAAAAAGGGCTATAGACCTGAGCAGAGAGTTCTCAAATGTAGACGTAAAAAATGGCTAAGAAACACCTGAAATGTGTTCAGGATTCTCAGCTATCAGAGAAATGTAGATAAAAACTACTTAAAAATTCCATGTTACACATTTCAGACTGGCTCAAATCAAGAGAACAAATGATACCAAATGCTAGAGAGAATGTGGGCAAAGGAGAACACTCATTCACTACTGCTGCAAACACAACTGCCACATGCAACCACTATAGAAAGCAGTGTGGAGAGATCTCAAAATATGAAAAACTCATTCTACCATATCATCTGCTTATACCACTCCTTGGCCTGAACCCCAAGACTCATCCTCCTATACAAATACCTTTACTTCTATCTTTGCTGCTGATCTCTTCATAATAGCTGAGAAATGGAAACAGTCTAAATGTCCCTCAACTGATGAATAGATAATCCCTTATATGTGAGTATCTATCCTGATGTAAGACCAGGAGCCAGGAAAATAGAAAGGAAACGTGGAGGTAAAGGAAAAGCAAGATCCTGAAAGCGGGGGATGGTATGGAACAGATGATACCAAGGGCAAGGTAGGGAAAGTGGAAGTTTCTGGCTTGGAGGGGAGGAGGGAGGGACCTGCAGGGACCGTGGTGGGGGAGAAGGGAACTCAGAAGGGGAATCGAGGGAGGCTGATGTTATTGGAGGGAACGAGGAAATAATGGGCAGTGTTTGGAGTGTGGTGGGACTAAGGAGTTCAGATGGCAGGAGAGAGTAAGAATAATGGATCATGGGAGGCTAGGGAAGCCAGATGGGTATGTGTTACATATGAAGTCCCCAGAGAAATGCACATATGGGGTCTGAATATTAGTGCATATGTATACGTGGTGGATACATGACAAGGAACACAGTGCCAGACAGTAGAGGCTTCTTTTTGAGTGCTTGGTCAGAAGGTTCTAAGAAATTCCACAAATAGCAGACTGTTTCCCTAGCTCTTGGCTGTCTCTGAGAACGGGAGCATAAGACCCTATTGCTGAAGGTAGAGCATGCTTTGAAGACGGGATTTGAGGGAAAGGAGCAGGAACTGACCCTCAAGACATCTCATAGTTCTAGAGGATACTCTGAAGCCTGCTAAGGGAGAAAAATGAACTAATGGTTCCATCTTGCCCTAAAGCCTAATAACCATATCACCTGGCACAGCAAACTACATCTACTGGTGCAGTCTTAGCAGTCTTATCTTGGGGAAAACCAACATCTACAATTAATTAACTGCTGTTAAAGGTCTCTCAATGGGAGTCAATTCCTGCGTGGCACTGTAAAACACGACCAAATACGCATGCCTGGAGAGGTCATAGATTCTAGAGAAAACCCTATCTTTGTCATATAGCTAGACAAATGAAATTTCTTACCACATGCACAATAAGTATCCTTATATTTACAGTCAAGTACAACATAAACCACTCATGAAAGAAGTTTCTTTTTGCAACAGACAGAGGCTACTGCAGAATCCCACAACTGATCAGACACAGAGAATATCCATCTGAGAGAGACCCAGTCCTAGATGATGAAGCTTCATTTGAACCTCTACACTTAAAGCTCATGAAGCATAGCAGAATGGGAAGTAGAGAGAAAACTAGTGCATCAATTATCTCTCACAATGGAAGCTTCCTTATACAGCAGAGTGTGTTGCACGCAGACGGTCTCAGCTAGCCAAATTTTAAAGAATAAGAGGCTGCAGAGTGTATGTCCCTGGATAGGATTCCTATATTAAACCACATCCATTCACGGTTCAGGGACCATTGTGGAAGAGGAGGTGGAACGATTGTTAGAGCCAGGGCTAGTTCAAGATCATTGGAAAGCATAGGCTTTCAGGCCACTGGTAACTTGCACATGTGAATTTGTGGAAATGGTGGCACCAAGCACAGGACCCATGCCCACTCTATCAGACAAGGGCCCAAAGTGGAGAGAAGGAACTGGGTGGTGGGCTGGTACTAGTTTGGGTAATTTTGGAAACAATACATTTGATGAGGGATAGTAGGTCTTACCTATGATCTCTAGATAGTCTGGCTAGACTCCAGTGGATGAATTTTCATTGAAGAACATCTGATTACAAATGCTTAACTGAATAGGACTTAATATATATTACAGAATACCTGGGGTCTGAGGGATTTAAATATGATTAAGTTAAAATCCAAGAACCTATGAAATATATAAAAAATCAATAAATTGAATAAATAAAAAATGTAAGAAAAAACATGTTGAAATTAGTAGACTGGCCTAGAATTTAACCAGACTCTGCAATTCACAAACTTCTGAGTTCTAACGTTATGTAATTATTATATTCTTTCTATCTTCATATCTATAAAATGAATTTTTGCTTGTTTAGTGAACAAATAGGTTATTAAGTGATAATAATTTGATATTCAGTAGTTTTATTCCCCATAACCACAATATTTAAGGAAATGAACTTTTGCTTTTACCCTAAAGACCTCAATGTTTTTCAATAATTTGTACATTTAGGTTTCTTCAAAATTACATTGAAAATCTTTCCTTGACCCGTTCCTACTAATTTAATCCTGTTGATACTTGTTATTTACAGACTCTGATATACTGTATGTAGATTTTATTCTTCATATGATGTCAAAATCCCTTACCATTCAGTTAATTCTCAAAGGCTGACCATTAATATTGAAACTCTGTAGAAATTACACTGGCTGGAGACATCGTCCAGCAGTAAGTGTCCTTTCTCCATCATTATGACTGTAGTTTAAATCCAAGAACCTATGTTACAAACTGTATATCCCATGTACACCTGTAACCCCACTTCCAAATGTGGACATAGGCAGTAAGATTGCTACGGCCTGCTGGCTTCCACCCTAGCCAAGAAAATGTGAATCCCAATTTTATGATGAATCATTGCCTCAAAGGAATAAGCTGGGATGGACATAGGAGAATACCCATACCCCCCTGTGGTGTCCTCATATGTGCACAGGCACACAAGAGTACCCTCTTATGCATAGGAAACTCATACATGCATTAGTAAACTAATAAAAAATATTTTCTGGAAAGATCACATACCCTCAGAACTATACATGCTATCACTAGTTTCACAGTTCAGGCCAAGATAATTTCAGAACTACACTATATGGTAGCATACATACTTTTGAGATAATTTTTATATGCTATGTTTACTTGTCTTAAAATGTTTCCCCTATAAGTTATCTTCATTTTCACCCATCATGATTCTTAGGGATTAATGTCATCATTTCAGTTGATTACAAACTGTAATGTGTCTATTGGCAACCCTTCATATTAAGAAACGTCAAATTGATTTATTTCTACTATCATCTACCAACCTAATGACCCTTTCTCTCTTAAGCTTCAAGCTAACCTACTTGTTGACATTACTTTTGCAGTAAAATTGTACTTGTTCCGTTTCCTCATTTTTCAAAGAGCCCCTCCATGAAGCAAGCACGAAGACGTGATTATTAGCAGCTTTGAAACACTATCCTCTCTCCTCTTTTCCTCCAGGTCTTTGAATACAGTCATCATTCACTTTTCCCAAACTTTTATTACTTCTCCACTAGAATATAACTTCCTTAAGGATAAGGTCCTAATTGTTTTATTAAACAATATACTGTGGTACTGCACTGGTTTTGGAAACAAATAAACCCAAGCTGAAATTCTACTAGTTTTATCTTGAAGATTTAAATATAAGGCTACTTCTCCTTTCTGAACATCATATTTTGGGCTTATACAAGCAGAACTCCTATATTCTACCTCTGAGCTTGAGTCCAAACAAAGAGTGATGAATAGTGGATATTCATATGAATTATTTATAACAAATATTCTTTTTCATAACCAAAGCCTCCACTTTGAGTTCAATGAGTGATTACTAAGTATCCAGATCAGGAACAAATTTTAAATATCATATAATATATTTTAAAAATTAAATGTGCTACTGTTTAAATATCATATTCAAAATCCATTCAGTTAATTGAAAAAAAATCTCATAAATTTCATGATTTTTGTTTTCATTTCCATTAGAAAGTGACCACAATTTCTGCTCATACTTTCGTTCCTTTTTATTCTTAGGTTTCAATTAACATACAGGATATTAGATATCACTACAGCATTTTTAAACGAATTTTACTTAGTGGATTATTTTTCCCCGTAGTCCTGGATCCCATTATTATCATTTGTAACTTCCCTCACTTCTAATTTTTTAAGACAAGTATAGACATTTCTGAAATTATATTAATATCTAAAAATGAATGCCAAAGGAATGTTTTCAAGTGAATAGTCTTCAAATAAAATTTTCCAAGTGCTTTGTTTTTTAAAGAACTGAGATACTTTCTAAACAGAAACTTTCAAATTCTAGACTGTGTTTCTGAACTATGCATCTGTATTAGATTGTAAAACGAAGTTGAGTTTTATGAATTTTGCTAATGAGTTTTACATTCCAATTTATTATAATTCTCTCAGTTATAGGGACTATATTCTATAACTAAATCAATAAAAATATGATAATATAGAAAAAGTTATGTTATGAAATCACCTACCAAAAGAAAGCTTCTATTTTTAATCTTTCTGTCAGTGTCTCTGTCTCTTGTCTTCCTGTTTCATAAATACAGTTACACATACTGAAATACAGACACACTTATACCTTCAAAACCTCCATGTCTAGGTAGTACATGAAATATTCAAAAATCAGATCATTTTATGATCAAATATACTTTTGAGTGCATAATATATAACACGATTTTTAACTGAGAATAATATGTATATGTAACCTTGTATGATATTGCAAATGGAAAATATGAAACATTTGCACTTTTGGATTAAGAAATAAATGTTCTTCCAAGAACCAGGGATGATTTGCCTAATATAACATAGAATTCTTCAAAACTGCCTTCTTCACATTACCTAGAGATGCTTGACTCTTGTTCTGCATTATTAAATAGTATTTCTAGCACTAACATCAACTGATACTATATAATTAAGAAGATTAGAAAGACAAAGTTACTATAATAATAAAGGAAAGAACTAAACATCCAGATCCGGCATGGATAAGAAATAAGGCAACAGTCAATTATAGTGGAGAACACCATTAATCCCAGCAGTCTAAAGAAAGGGACATATGAGTTATCACCACAAGTTCATGGACAGCATGATTTGCATGGTGAAAGTGAGGCTAGCAAGGGCTGCATACAGAGTGAGCCCCTGTTGAAACATGAAGGAAGGAAGGAAGGGAGGGAGGGAGGGAGGGAGGGAGGGAGGGAGGGAGAGAGGAAAAAAATAGACAATTTCACAATATGAGTTCAATAGACCTAAGGTATGACAATCACAGACTTTTTCTTTTCCTTTTATGTGTTAGGCTTGCATAGATGTAAGTGCACCTATGTTGCACAGTGCTTGTCGATGACAGAGGAGGGCATCTGATCCACTAGAATTGGTATTACAGACAGTTGTTAGGTGCCATGTATGTGCTGGGATTCAAAACCAGATCTTCCTGAAAGAGCAATCAAGTGCTCTTGACCTCTGAGCCATCTCTCTATCCCCCAAAGAGATTTTTCTACTCACAAATGTGAGTAACTATACCCAAAATGTGAATTTTCTTGGAAACATAGATTGAAAACCACCTTGTTTGTCTGTTTCCTGAAGTTGGATTGCCTTTGTTTGCCTCTCTTTTTCCTTTGAATGCACAAGGGGAGTGGCTGATTAATTCCTCATTGAGTTTAGGAAGGAAGATACAACTTAATTCAGATTTTGATATGAGTTATAGTCTTTAACAGTAGATTGACTAGATGATTAGTTATTTTTCCTCAAATAACTGCATGCGTATTTAGAAATATTGCTTACTGCTGCTGCTCCACGTGGCAGAACACTGGAAGACCTGAATGTCAAGAGAAATGTAGAAAACTGAGGACCAGCTCTTGAAGTTTCAGAAGAGAATAAAGAGAACAGGGCTAGAGGCACTTAATATGTTATCCTGGGAAATTATTTAGTCACATTCAGCCAATGTTCTGAGGACTTGGGTGATGCTTAATTCAAATGCTTTGGTCTAATTTATTTGGAGGAGGAAATTTCATAAAACAGCAGCATTCAGACTATGACATAGTTACTGCTCACTGATAGATTCCCAGTTTACAGAACAAGAAGGCATCAAACAGAGCTTTCACATGAAGAGAAAAAAAATGCTTGAGTTTCGCAGAACAAGGGGAATTGAAAGTTGTAGATAAGCTGCTGCTGGGAAGAAAGTTGTCATTGGGGAAATATTAGCACCAGTAAGATAAATGTTCTACTCTGTCCTGGGAGAATAAAAAAAGGTTCTATGACTACAAGGCCACACTATCTATGCTTCAGTCTCGTAAAAACCCAAAGATATTTGCAGATTTGCAGGGACAGACCCTAAATTGAAAAAAATCACTTGAAAGGGGCATCTTCTCACAATTGCCCAAGGAAGTGGAAGCATACAGAGGCTGGTGGGAACTATTTGCTATGGAGGCTAGACTATATATCAAGCTGGCAGATAAAAAAATAGTAGCAGCATTCATGTGGTTCTGGTTTTATAGGAACAAAATGGGCAAGAATGAAAGGGTCAAGCAAGCCTCTGAAAAGTTTCTGGAAGACTGCTGAGGTCCGGCAGTCTGTAATTGCTCCTTGTTTTCCGCAATGAGGCCCCGAGGGCATGAAGCTGGTAAGAAAACCTGCTGCCATGGAGAGTCAAGGTTTTGGAAATTTCAGAACTGTGGGATGTCCACCAAAAAAGGTGAATGCTTGAAGTCATGTCAGCAGTTAAAGACAGACTATATACGCTGCAGGTAGCAGAGCTGGAAAGCAGGTCTATCCATTTTTTTTTTTTTTTTTTTTTCTGGAATCCCGTAGACTCCATCATTAGTCTCATATCCAGATAGGTTTTTTTCTAAAAGTTTTCTTTGCCCTATTAGGTGTAAGGCTTGCTTTGATCTGATCTTTTTCTGCTATACTTAATTACTACCTTTGGGAGTAGGAATGTTTATTCTGTGCCATTGTATGCTGAAAGCATGTAACATAATTTTTGGTGATAGGAGAGATCATAGTTAAGAGAATACATGAGTTTCAGAAAGGATATGCATATTTAGAAATTTTAATTGTGTTGAAATTGCTAAAGACTATGGGGAATTTTGAATTTGGGTTGAATGAATTTTGCGTTATGAGATAGCTGTGAGCATATGCGCACACGTTTCAGATAGTTATAGCTTAAAAATGGTGTGGTATTTGGGTGTTACACTCACAGAAGATGAGCTTGTGATGGTTAATATTGTTAATTGGACAGAATCTGCACTTGCATAGGAGACAAGCTGTTGGCCATGACTGAGTGGCAATTTCTCTATTGGGCAAATGAGTTTGAAAAATACAGTCTAAATTTGTGTGCTAACTCCTATGGGCTGGGATTATGGACTAAAGAAACAATACAAAGAGAGAAACGAGCTGTACAATTCACCTCCCTACTTCCTGACTGTACAGGGAATGTGGCCAGGTATAATTCCTCACACTCAGACTGACCTTTTCTAAATGACTAACTGTAGCCTGCGACTGCACCAAAAACTTTCCTTCTTTCTTGACGCTGCTTTCATCAGTTATTTTCCTGAACCAATGAAAGAAAAGAACTGATACAAAGATGAAGATAAAATAGATAGCTATTAACTACTAGAAAAAACATAAAGGGATTCCTTCAGGACACCACAATGGATGAGATTTGAGTTACTAAAATAGCATAGGACATAAATGAACAAGCAAGCCAATAAACAACCCCCAAGAGACTAATAGAATTACATTAAAAAAAATTCTTCTATTAGGCCAATGACAAAATCATCAGGGATTCAACTATCTATAGACTCGGAGAGCTACTTCCAATGTATTTATCCAGTTATTGGTATTCAGGCATACAAAGAATTCCAAAATCTTAATATGAAAAATAACCTAATTTGTAAAAAAAAAAAAAGTAGTCAATAAACTTATGTGGATATTTCTCAAAATGATCTCCATATATGACCAGCAAGTATATGAAATCACCATGGGAATGCAAGACAAAACCACAACAAGGTATCACGTAACCTCACTAAGAAGTCAACTAACAAGAAGATGAAAGATAAATGGTGGCAAGTATGTGGAAGAAAGGGAACCTTTCAACACTAATGGTGGAAATGTAAATGAACATAGTCACTGTGGAAAGTCATGAGGATGTCCCTGAAATAACTAATCACAAAACCACCACTGAGCCACCAGATACAATGTTGTATATATTCAGAAAAAATTAAAATCACATGTTGATGAGATTTCCGAATGTATATTCATTATGACCAAGAAACAGACATAATCTGTGTCCATTATATAATACACTGTTAAACAAAATGCATTATCTTATACAGTGAAATTCTATTCAACTATCAAAATAGCAAAACTGTAATTTTCTAGAGCATGAATAGAATTGTAAATCATTATGAAGTAAGTCATGTTAGGAAATGCTGTGCTCAGGCTCAGACAATGGTTCTGTATTGAAAGCACTTTCTCTATAAAGAAAGAGTTCCTCTCCCTAGATTTCCTGTAAATGTCAGTTTGGACTGGTGACTCCTCTCTAATTACAATATTTGAAGGAGGAGACAGGTTCCCCCACCCCAGTGCAAGCAGGCTTCTGAAGCTATCCGTATCAGTGAGAGCTCAGGTTTGAACAAAAGACATTGCCTCAAAAAATTACATGCATAAACGATGGAGAAAAAAATTCTGACATTAACTTCAGGTATACACAAACATACACAAGAACGTATGTGTGTTCACATGCGTGTGAACCTGCATACAAATACACACACACACACATCACAAATGCATACACATGAAAATAAGAAAGACGTCATGGTCTACGTGAATTCACACATTTGTACTGCTACAAAACGTGATCTTGTAGAATTCGTGAATTTGACTGTGGTTACGGAGGTTTGAGGAGGGTACAGAAGAGGAAGAGAAGGAATACAGAGTCAGCGGCATAGTTCACACGTCAAACAGCTTAAAATGATTTTAAAAGGTATGTCACAAAGAAATGATGAATATTAATTAATTAATTAATCTATTTAATTAATTATTTATGTGTATACACATGAATATATGCCATGGTGCATGTGGCCATAGGTGGATGTCAGAGGACACCATTGGAGAATTGGTACTTTCCTTCAACATTATAGGTACATTCCTCTATTCCCATACAAATAAGTGAATTTCTATTACTAAAATGGATTATCTTTTTCCTGAGAAAAGTGTGTGTGTGTGTGTGTGTGTGTGTGTGTGTGTGTTCCATTTACTCACAAAATTAGAGACTAAATGGTTTTAAAATGACTACCTGGGGTTAGAGAACTAGGAAACGCTGAAGAAAGTCACCAAGGACAAAGGCTTGAACACTCCTTGCACAGCTGCTACTGCAGGTCTCCATTCAAACGCTTAGGTATCTTGAATCTAACATTTAGAGTGACATCATAGAAAAGACACTCACTATGGTACTGGAGAGATAATTCAGTGGTTAAAAGCACTGGTTGCTTTTGGAGAAGACTGGGACTCGATTCCCAGCACCTATATGTTGGCTAACAGTGGTCTGTAATTGCAGTTCCAGGCACCCAATGTCCTCTTGTAACTTCCACAGGCATTGTACAACACGGGTGCACGTATGTGCATGCAGGCAATACATTCATACACATAAAAAAATTAAAAATTGCGCTCACTGAGGAAGGGTCAGCATTGTGTGAGAGCAAACTTTCCCTGTCTTATCATTTTTCTAACTTCTTAGTCTATTAGATGATCACATGCATTCAGAGGGGTTTTGCCCCACAGTTTGCTGACCAAGACACAAATCTTTGGAAATACTATCACAAACATTCAAATTAATACTCAAAAATTTTAGGAATTCTTCAATCTAGGTAACTCGAAAAATCAAAATTCTCTGTCCAACTCATAATATTACAGTACTATTTATTTGTTTATTCAGTCACTCATTCATTAAGAATCTAGTCAATATTTATGTTTAAGCATTAATTTCATTGCATTTATATATTGCCTTTTAAAAAGAAAATACCATTTCCAACATCTTTTCCCACATAAATTACTTAGAAGAAATCAAAGAAAATTAATGAAGAGATAATAAATTATACATAAGAGCTGAATAATGTAACACAAATATTGTATACTTTAACAAGTATGTTGCAATAGGTATCTCAACTCTTTCTATTTGTTAGGATCATATTTTATTCTCTGAAATAGCACCTTACACTCCTTCCTAGTTTATTACTTTGTCATGACTTGTAATCTGACATATGTTTCTGTAATTATATGCCTGAATCTAGGTCCTCTATAAATAAAAAGAGGTTAGTTTGACTTAAGGTTCTAGAAGATAGAAAGTCTAAAAGGTATTGCTCTGAATTCTGGAAAGGACTTACAGTTGATGTCAGAGCACTGTGGAAGGCATTGCAGGACAATAACCCATGCAAGTGATGAGTAGGTGGAAGCAAATTTTAAAAGGTATGGAATAGCCTCATTTTATGATAACCTGCTCTTGTGGTACCTAATATATTTTGTAAGTCCTAGAACAATACCTCAAGATTTACCTCGCTCCTGTAATATGGGCAGTAATTCTTTATGCAAAGGAATTCTACTATGAACTGAATTTATAATCATTTTTATTATAATTTCTATTTAATATATTTAATATAGAAAAACATATCTAGTAACTATTTTATCTGTTTCTTAATACAGTTTCATTATGATAAAACATAGCAACTCCCTAAGTAATGCTGTCGTAATTACAACTCCAGTTTTATTATATATTTGCTAATTATTTTATTATTTATCTATTTTTATTATGAGGAATCTATTAGCCAGTATGAAAATATAACACCAAATAGAGCTATCTGTTATACTGAATAATTATTTGAATAGCATTTTTGGACTACTTCCGTAGATTTGTATAATTTTCCTTTATTCTTTATTTTTGAATCAGAGGTAGTGGAGGAGAATATATGGTACATTTGCAATATGAAAATTTCTGCAGTCATAGCACAGGAGTTACACCAATCCCAATTTAAAAAGTGCTGAATTTATCAACTGATTTTAAATAAATTATATAGTAATTTCTTCCTTCTTCTTGCAATATATTATTTTCGTATATTTCTATACTGTATTTTGTAGATAAATGTTAGTTTCATGTGGGTATTTTTATTTCAATTGGTTAAGATACCTACCTTATCCATCATAAAATGTTAAATGATCATTTAATATGCTATGCATGACAACATACATGTATTAGTCTATCACTATATTATTAAGGTATATGAAATTGTGGGACTCAATCTACATCATCTCAAAATGTGAATATGAAATCATACATGCCTAGTGAACATACTCTGAGAAACCGAAAATGCAAGAATAGATAAGAGTAGCTAAATTTGTGTCCTATTCCCTTGAATTTCAATAATGACTTTCATTAAAAGTGATACTCTCTGTCTCTACCCTTTGAACCTAGGAAACCTTGTTTGGACCAAAAGAATGTAGAGGACACATAAGTGTACTAGTGTAATCCAAGACTCGGAGGACCATTGTTCTCTTACAAATGCAGTATTTCCATGTAAATAAACCCTATTGTATTCTTCTAGTCATATCTAGCTGAAAGCTGAGAACGAGGTCAATGACAAACAGACAAATGTGGTAGATCAGCCAGACCATGGCATCTTGACTTGTTCCTTACCACACCAATGAAGTCACCAGGTTCATCTCATTGAAAAATAGGCTTATAAACAACAAAAATAACCATTTCTTTTTGGCCAGTGGATCTGGTGTTAATTCATTATGTAGTGACAAGTAAAGAAAGCAAGCAACTATATTCTTAGCTAAACATATCACTCCTCCATGTTGCCAGTTCTCTGATTTTACTATTTTCATAAATAAGTTTATGGAAAGAACACACTGTGTGTTTCATTAATTTGGAAGAGTTGGATGTGAGTATGAATTTGTACCTATTTTAATGCCATCACACGTTTATAGAATTCTGTTTTATTTTGTAATCATGTACATTTGAAAAATTATTACTAAAATAATTTGTATTTCAATTTTTTAGTTTTGCCTCAATAATTCTTTTTGCTTATTCTGATTTATTATGATTTTTAAATAAGGTTTAATTTTAACATTAAAATATAATAAAATGATCTTTCAAAAGAATTTTTACAAAAGTGATATCTAGATTAATTACAATAATAATCACATATAAATTACTTAAATTTAAAGAACTTAAACTATATAAAAAATGAAAAACCAAAAAGTATATTAGAAAACAACATTAGAATGTTTTTGAAATGAAAATATTAAGATCATGTCAAAGAAACTTCACAGATAAGAGAATTATAAATAAAATTAATATTAGGATTTATCATCAGAAAAAAATGCATAAAAGATGTTAGATTGCCCCAAAAGACCAATTGGATTTTATATAATAATGTATATATTTATGAACATTTTGAACAAATTTCATAGTATTGTTAATAGGATAACAACATATAATAATTTAAATTTTCAGTAAGAATAATAATTTTCCTGAGAAATAAACTACAAGTTATGCAAATTATAGTAAAATTGATATAATTCACATATCTTTCAAATATTAATTATATAAATAGAAATGATAAGACATACACAATTTTCAGGAATACTACGGAAAAAAACTGAAAATATATAATTGAGCACCTGAAATTAATTAAAGTAAAACAGCTTAAAAAATAAGCAAAATTCCATAGAAAAGGTAGACATACAACAAATAATGAAATAAAAAGACTCATTATTGTGAACAATGTATATGATAAAATTTTTAAAAGATATGTTAATTTAAGGGTATAACAATGAATCACTATGAAACAGTTTAATATCTTATCTATTTAGCAAAATAAGAGTAGGTTTTCGAACTGTCTAGCCATCAGTTGTTGGCAGAAATAGCAGTATCAAGTTTGGACTCCATTTTGTGAAGTGGGTCTTAAAACCAATTAGAAAGTGGACGCTTGTATTTTTTAATCTGGAATTTCTTTTATTATTTGGTATACTGAAGTTTGGGGAACGGATTCTGACCTCTCAATAAAGAAAATAGTTAGTTACAACTCTCCTGTTCAATGCAGCGCTAAGAGAAATTGCAAAGAGGCACACGTATCTTGGGAATTAAGTATACGGTGGCCTTTAGGGGGGAAAAAGCCATTAACTTAATTTATTTTGTTTTATTATTTGTCATTTTGACACAGGGTCTTCCTGAAGTCCCAACTGGTCTGAAACTTGCACTGTAGACTGGGGTGGCCTTCAACTCACTTGCCTCCGCCCTCCAAGTGATGACCCTGTGACTGACCAGAAATACATTCATTTACACCATGGAAATTAAAGTATTATTAGTTTCAGTTAAAACTTGAAAAAAAAATCAAGGATAAGAAACAAAAATAACTAAATACAATCACACTAATGCATTTGCCACCCGCATTCATCAAGGCCAGAGTTCGAACCTAGCCTCCCTCTGCCCCACTTCTTCAGCCTTGTTGAAGAGTCTACTCATCAGTGCTGTTCTCCTTCAGCATGTGAGATGACTGTTTCAGAGATACTGCTTTACAGAGATCTGACATAGACTATGTCCTTGTCCTGTTTCTCTTTGTTTGCTTTTACTTTTTGATATTTTTATTGAGCTTCTGCACTTCTCATACAATAATTCTTAGTCAAAATTAGAAACCACTCCACCAGACCTCAAGTATTTGGCCATATATGTTAAGTTCTACCAGTCAAGCATCTGTACCCAGATGTCCCTTGCTGCAAGTTCATCCAAGGAGTATAGTCAGACTATCTAGAGATCTTAAGGAAAGTCTATTCTCACTCACCCAGAAGTAATTAGTTTCCAATAGTTCCCAGGCTAGGGCTGGCCTGTTACCCATTTCCCTGACACTATATTGGGCCCTTGTCTAACTGAGTTGGCCTGGGACTTATTGCTATATGTTCACATGAGCAAGCTTCCAGTGGCCTGAAAGTCTTTGTCTTTCAATGTTCATGAACCAGCTCTGACTCTTGCAATCCTTTTGGTTCTCATCAGCAGTGGTCCCTGAGCCTTGGGCGGGTGTTTACCCCCATAATATTCATGCCACTGTTGATTTACTGGACATATTTTGACAAGCCAGTTGCTGTTGTAGTTCATAGAGATCACAGCTGGGTAAGAATGATGTTGACCTTTCCCTACTGGCAGCATGAATAGTATCTTATAATATGAATGTTAGCATTGAGAGATGAAATGTCAAGCTTGGCACCTACTTCATTTCCCCTTGTTTGTTCTTCAACTCCTGTATGTTGTGTCTTCAGTATTCGGATCTCATCATCAGTTTCAAAACTATCACCAGAGAAAGTTTGTCTTACAAAAGATAGCAATTTAAATTAAGATATACACATGACCAATATGCAAAGAATAAGAAACTTTAGAGTGTTCAACCCCAAATGGGATATCTATAATGGAACCCGTCCCTCCCAGACTCAATGATAAATGCTGAAGCAGGAGTGCAAAGACTATAAGAGCTAAAAGTCGTAGATGAATTGAAGAAAATTATGTTGTCTGGACTTTGCAGAGTAGTTGCACATATTAACCAACAGGGCTTATGAGAGTAGGCACAAGACCTTTCAAACTCAATCCAGATAGGGCTCCAGGATAGACAGGACAGGTTGGCAGGAAGGCACAGTGCTAGCTGAGTGTCTGTTGGCATTTGATGTCTGCTAAGAGAGGGCGAGTCAGTTTTTCTTATTGGTGTAACACTTAGTATGTTAACCAGACTCCAAGGTTCTGTCAACCACATCAGTAAGCACTTTGGAAACACAGATTAGACTTGAAAAACCTTTAATTTTTTGCAAAAAAAGAGACAAATAATAATAAAAGACATGACGTCATGGGAATAGTGAGGTTGGGGTGTGGAGGGGATAGGATGTTTGAATATGATCAAAACATATTTTGTGAAATTACCAAATCAATATAAATTTTAAATTATTAAATATAACAATATCCTGTAAAAGAAAATTTAATCTTGTTACAGGTGTTAATCAATAAAGAATAAATGAAAAACTCAAATAAATTAACAAGACCTGAAAGAAAATAATTTAAAGTACAATAACTACAGCAGTAAAGAAAGCATGATGATTTAGGAGGAAAATGCCACAAAGGACAAATCCATCTAATAAATAAATCTTCTCAAGAAAAATACAGAACAAGTTATGAGACAATTCAAGGATAAACCCAAACAAAATACGAATGCCTGACAGCATGAATGACTAGTGTGCTGTGTCTGTAAATCAAATGCATTTCAAAAACAAAGGGACATTATGGTGAAACAGAATTGTTAATATTTTTTAAAATATAATATCTTATAGAATATGTCACTGAAACAAGATTGTTCAAAGTTGAAACAATACCAAAAATAACAATGGAATATATCATTAAATAAGTCTTAATAACAAATACTGCATCACCCATCCATCTTCCAATATGTTCATAATGACATGTAATATAAAGTGTTTATAAGATATTTCAAAATGATATAGGCCATAGATTAAGTTTATATGATCAATTGCTTCAGAATACAAAATAGTTAAAATATTTATCATTGTGTTTTAACCTGAATTGTTTCTTAAAAACCCACAAAGGAAAGCATTTCTGAAAATACAGATTAAACCTAAGCAAAGTGCTTGGGAATTATACTAAAGGCTATGTGAAAAATTAAATATAACAGTTTCAACTAAACAGTTATACTGAAAATTCAAGGGTAATCCAATTAGAGAACTCATTATCTAAAAATTACGTAAATATGACCTAAATTTTGTCAAATTCAACATCTATTACTGGAAGGACAATAAAATCAGAACAGGCCATTTCTCCAATATAATCAAATAAAAATCATATCATACCAAATCAGTAGACATGGTTAATGTTGTAATATTCCAGAGTTTAAGTACATCTAGAGAAAATCAAGATTAATTTTGACCTGCTTACTCTCAACATAAATCAATAACATAAGAAGATAGGTTAAATACTAAAAATCACAATGATACAATGATACATATGTTATAGAATTAGAGCAGGATTTTCACTGTTTGATAAAACAATTTATGTAAATGTAATAGAATACCTGATTTCTTAATGAGTATGCTCAGAGTTGTGAAAGCTGTATTACTTCTGATTTTTGGTTTCCCATCAGTTTTCTAGATTTCTAATAAACATTTACATTAGAATTTACAATTGAAGAGTAATTATTTTTACATAGCTCTAGTGTCATATAATCTAGAATTCACATAAGAAATGTTGATGTAATATCAGTTTACTATGGAGCAATATAGCACGTAATTTCATATTAATTGAAAATTAGTATAATTACTCTCAAGTTAAATAACAAAAGTAATAACTTCTCATTTAAATTTAGGATGCAGAAGAAATTTTAGAGCAGTTAGAGCATGATTACTACTCTTTGATCAGACTTTAGTTCATGGCGTAGTACATATGTGGGATGCCTAACCAAGTTCCAGGGCAACAAATGTCCTCTTGTGGCCCACATGGGCCACTCATGGGCACATATATACATACAGTCACATATCCATACACAGACACATACATATGCAAATATGTTATTTTAAATATACAAATTTTGAAAGATAAACAGGAATATATTGAAGAAAATTATATATATTATATATATATTATATATATATATATATATATATATAGAGAGAGAGAGAGAGAGTGCATTTATTTTGGTTGATAATATAATTTGGTTCTGGAGAGATGCTCAATGCCTAAGATCCCTGGATGTTGTTTCAGAGGACCCCGATATGGTTCCCAACACCCACATGGCAGCTAACAACCAAATATAACTCCAGTTTCGGGGGATGTGACCCCTCTTCTGACCACTACACGCACTGCATGACACAGATGCCCTTACACACATACAGGCAACACTCATATACATAAATTTTTTAAAAATGACGTGAATTTAAAAAAACGAATTGAGTTTTTCTCTCAATGTGAAAACACACAACTGAACTTATGGAAGGGTTTACTTAGATAAAATTTATGCTTTGAAACTAAGTTCATAGTATACTTCACGTAGAAAATCTTAAAGATTTAACCTTTGTAATTAAAAGCACATATATATATATAGATAGATATAGATATCATATAATTTTTGGCTTGCAATATTCACGTTCAACTAGGTAGACAAAGATATAGATTTGGAGGGTAGGAATAATAGAGGCTTTTATAGAATGTGAGATTAGTATTTTAGTAATGCAGATGTATTAAATATATTCCAAGCTTGGAGTATCTGAGATATCTACCAGTATCTTAGACTCACTGATCACATCATGTGCGGATTTGTAATATTTAGTAGTTCACATTTGTCTCCTGTGAATTTTCTTTTTCCCTCTCTCCTAGCTTTTGTCCATTTCTTCTCTCTCTCCATTCTTCCACTTCTATTTTATTCTCTCACCTTGTTCTAGTTTGCTTTCAATTGCTGTGACAAAACATTCTAAGCAATATCAACTTGATGAGGAAGGGATTATTTCACTTACATCTCCCAAATCACAGAATCACAGTTCATCACTGAGGGAAGCCATGTAGGAGTTCAGGGCAGGAACCTGGAGGCAGGAGCTGAAGCACAGGCCATGGAGGAACGCTGCTTACTTTGCTGATCCTCTGGCTCATGCTCACCCTGCTTTCTTGTAAAATACAGAGCAACCTGCCTAGAGGCGGCACCGCCCACAGTGGGCTGAGCCCTCTCACATCACTCAACACATGCCTCACAGACGTAGCCACAGGTCAGTCCAATGAAGGCGTTTCTCCTATTGAGTCTCGCTGTACTCAGGTGTATAAAATTTTCAACCAAATCTATCCATCACAATGGGCCACTTCTCAACTTGACATACAATCACATCACTATCAAATCACAAGTTTTCCTTTTTTATCACCACGGTATGATGTGAATATTAATACCATAGTATAAAACAGTACAATTTGGGGTCTAGGCTCCTCTACTGGCTAGTACAAGCCCAAACCATTTTAGACTTTCTGAAAATACATGAATCCAGCATCCAAAAGGAGATGAGAATCCAAAATCACTCCGCACACATCCCTTTATATTGGTACCAACTGAAATTCCTCCAAGATATATGCACCAAACTCTGCTGTACCAAACTGCATAGAAACAGGACTGAAGAATTTTTAAGACACAGACTAACCCCAACTTAGTAATAAGAAGGAACTTCAGTACTCCACTGTCTCCGTTAGATAGATAAACTGGAAAATGAAGAAACAGACAAATATCTAAATTAAATGTTATCATACATTAAGTAGACTAAATAGATATCTACCAGATATTCCACACCAGCACAAAAGAATAGACTTTTTATTAAGTACTTCAAGGAACTTTCTCTAAAGTTGGTCACACAAAATCAGGGAAAAAACGAATATCAACAAACATCAAATAATTGAAATAATCCCATGCATTCTGTCAGACAACAGTAGAATAAAACTTAAAATAAAAAAGAAGTCCTAATAACTATGTAAACTCATGGAGCTTAAAAAAAAAACACCCCTAAATGATGAATGCTTTGAAGAAGAAATTAAGAAACAAATAAAAGTACCCTGGCATGAAACAAAAATGACAATACAGCACAATAAAACCTCTAAAACACTTTAAAAGCAGCCCAAAGAGGGATCGGTCTAAGTGACTACATTAAAAAACAAACAAACAAAAACAAAAATAGAGGGTAATCTGCATTGTGTGGGTCCTTAGACATTGCTGCTATATTAAACTCTACCCACCCAGTTTTCAGAGTCCATTCTGGGAAAGGGGACAGAGAGATGGTAAGAGCCAGGAAGAATGTACATGACTATAACGAGAAAAGAGTCCTACAGGCTCCGGAGACCTTGCACATATGAACCTACAGCAACAGTGCCAGCATGCACAAGAACCATGCAAACTCAAGCAGACGAAAAAACAAGCACACAACTATGGAAATGGGTGTGAGGCTCCAATTTTAGTTGAAGAATTATTGGCAGCTGATTACTTCTGGGTGAGGAGATGATCTTCTTAAAGGGAGGGGGTTTCTAAATATGCTGACTAGACCTCAGTGGATAATCTTGTACTGAGGGACATCTGGGGACACTAACTTGACTACATTGGCCTTAAACCGAATGACAGAACACATGAATCCAAGCGAGGATGGAGGGTTATGTGTGTGCAAATGGGGAAGGAGGTATAAAGATGATTAAGTTATTCTGTATAAAATGCATAAAAATTCAGTAAAAAAGTTACCAAAAAAAAAAAAAACAGTACAACTTTAAATTTCCACAGGCCATGAAAATCCAAATGCTTTAAAATTCTAAATACTTTTAAACGTCTTTAACAGTGGGGTCCTGTAAACATCTAAACCAAGAAAAAAACTGTCTGTTTTCAAAGGGAAGAATTGGGCACACTTCGGCAAAACCAAAGTCCAGGAAAGTAGTTCAAGTCTGAACATCTCAGATTCACCGAATCTTCCAGCCTCCTATGGGTTTCAGCAGCTCCACTTCTCTGATTCTACCACACACAGCACATGGCATGTATTGCAGGGCCCGACCAGCTCCATTCCACATCTGCTCTTGCCCTTGGTGGTCATCCCATGGTCATGGAATCTCCAAAAATCAGGGTCTCCGCTGAAACTGAAGATGCATCTTTATCAATGACGTCTTCTGGCCTCTCCAGGTACAAAGCCTCAGATTCACTCCTGGAGCCTGGGGCATGTGGGAGGAGGGTCTTCATTGAAACAGACTGCACTTTCACTGCACTGAGGCCTCTCCTGGCCTCTCAGGATGCCAAGATTCAGCCACTCTCTGTGACCTCCTAGATGCTTTTATCATCACAACTGTGCATCAGACTCTTAACCATTACCAAGCCCTGCTTCCAGCTTGAGATATTTGCACTTGTACATATGCAGGCAATTCATTCATACACAAAAAATGAAAATAATAAATAAAATGCTTTTTAAAAATTAAAAAAATAGGAAAAGAATATAGACAGATTCAGTTTCTACATATATTTAGAAAACTTTAAACTTGCTTAGTTTTGTGTGTGACTGACGCAAACAATTTTAAGAAAGCACAGCTCTCAAGTGAAGATCATATTTATTTATTGTGCTTTTAATAAAATTTTAAAGCCCAATATAACACATAACAATTTAATTTCTTAGCCATTTCTTCCTGAAACGTTTCCAAATTGACTGTTCTGTCAGGTTCTTCTCAGTTAAGAAAACAAAAAGAAAATAACCAAAAAGTCAATAGAACTCTAGAAATCCAGCAACATTATGAAAAGAAAATAGCTAATCTACACATAATTCCCTTAAATTCTTACTTAGGTATACAACTTGTTATGGTATCAGAAACAAAATCATCTGAATTCCTCAGTAGCAAAAGGAAATACTATCACCAGAAGAGATTTTTAAAGACAACACTGAAGTTAAATTTTGTGGATAAGAAAAAAAAAAAAAAAAAGGTCCAGGAAATAACTGAGAACAAAGGCCAGCTACTGTGTCAGCACACAGAGCCCTACTGGCCATGTCTGTGGGTTCCAGACATTATCTTCCAGAGTTGAATCAGACTGAGTAATCACACATCATATGCTTCCCATACCATCATTGTGTCTCTTTTTCATTATTTTTCTGACTATAACTAAATATTAAATACCAGGCCATGAACAAATGCCACAGTGTGAGAGCTCATAACCGTAATTTTTCTTTGTTATGTCATGACTTTTCTTTCTTTCCCCTCTTGCTACTTTTTTTATTTCCTTCTCATAAATGAAGTATGACTCAGTTATTACTGTATAAAGAGTAGGCCTCTGATAGGAACACCCAGAAAATTGTGATTTAGTAAATTAATAATGCATTGAACTTGGCTGGAACTATTCCTCAAAAACCTCCTTGAACATTAATCATCCTCAGAGTTCCCCATCAGGCAGACCAGCACTCTCTGTTTCACAGCAGGAAAAAAATCAACAAAGAAGCAACACAATATGCCAAAAATTGTCAAACTTATTAAAAGCCAAAATGAAAACAGACGAAAAGTGAGTCAAAGAAAGCTCACTATGTCACAGTAGTATCTGCCTATCTGTTTTCTAGACTCTAACATAGCTCTTTTTTATTAACAGATGTATGCAGGGGGAACAAAGTCAAGAAGTCACAGAATGCTGTTCCCTGTTCTTTACTGTAGATACTTGTCAGACAAAACACAGATGGTGGCCTGTGCCTTTAACCCCAGTACTTAGGAGACTGAGGGAAGCCTAATCTTATTTCCAGCACAGCTATTACTACAGACAGACCCAGTCTAAATAAATGAATAAATAAATATTTAAAAATTAAAACAACAACAAGAAAAGCAACCAAGAATTTTATTTTCAAGGCTCAACATTTTCTTATTTATCTTACATTGCTTTGTTTCACATAGGATTTAAAACTAGGGACATATATAAGAACTGTCTCCTTATCATAGCAGCACTGACCACAAACTCTACCCTCCATCAGAAAGGACAAATTAGGACCTATGGAATACATTTTCAGGGACAAATATAATACATGCACTTGTCATTCACTGCAATTGATTACAAACAATATATGGAGTTTCTGCTGTTCTTTGAATTATTTGGGGTGATTCTAAGTTGTGTTGTCTGGCTTTTCTTCCTTTCTTTTTTCACAGCTTTCTGCTAAAAGCATTGAGATTATATCTACATTTGGACAAGAAGGGTGTGTTATTCATTGAGTGATATGAAAATGGGAAATGTGGAGCTTCTCAGAAAGTCAGTACGTATGGGTTAGGAATGATTCATATATCAGAGGTGTTTCTAGTGACTGGAGAGGATACCATGAAGTCAAGTTTACCCTGGATTGATGTTGAGGAAAAGTGCACAGCTTTGTTTTATAAGATGGAGGACAATGCAGCACCTTTCTTTTTTATAAGAAAGCAATGATCACTTGTGTTAGCTGGGTTCAGGGACATATATTCATGCTTCTGACTTAGATGCTGCTCCTGAATTTTCTGGATATAGACATTATTATGAATTGTTCTTGACTTTGTCTTTATCATGTTCACAGTAGCTTTGTAGGAAATCAGTGTTTTGTGGAAAAGTTTTATCTCAAAAAGAAGACGAAGTATAGGGAGGTCATGGATCCCTGGTTAAAATAAACATGATATATGAGAGGGAGAAAACTCAGGTAACACTGAACTTGAATAAGCATGAACCTGAGATGAGAGGGTGAGCAGGCACAGGTAAACAGAAGATGTAGATGGAAGGGCAGCTTCAAAAGCTCTCCAAAACAACCATAGAAATAAAACTAAATAAATATAAGCGTCTTCAAGTGAATTAGAATAAAACTAGAGAATAAGTAAAATGAACAAACCTTTAGAAATTGGCATACTAACAGCAGTAAATGCAGAAGGAAGAATACATGAAAAACATTGAAATTTTGCTTTTAGTATTAGGGGATTTCAGACTGCACAATGAATAGAATACAGAGAACTTAAGAACCGGACCAACCAAACCTTCACCTAAAGATTTTACAATGAAAACCATGACTGGTAAAGCACAGTTAAGATATATTTAAAATATTCTACCAGAAAAAATGATATTCTCAATGCAAAAAAGAAGTGTATTGGCATAATATTTGAGAAACAAGATTCAAAGGGTGAAAGCAAATTAATTTAAAGCATCCACACTTAATTAAGCAATCTGTTACTAAAAATGAGAGCATTATAGGAAAATGTAAATTTGATAAAAATACTGAACTGAATAAAATATTTTAAAAACTAGTCTAAAAGAAAATATGCTAACGATATAGTCATGAATCCAAGACAAAGCCTCAAGACATAATGTTCACCACTGTTTAAGTAATAGTTTATTTCCCAAGGTATCTAGGGAAACAATGATTTATTTTAAGATAGAAATATGCAGTGATATGTTTGCTCCAGAGCCTGTTTGTGTTGCCAAACGTCAATAACTGTGCATCCATCCAATGGAGCCTCGTTAACTTTATCGAGCATCACATCATTAAAGAAAAACCAATTCTCTGTTTCCCAGTAGTTATTTGTTACCAATAGTTCCCCAGCTAAGTTTGGGGCATGTTACCCAATCATTTCTATACTAGGATTTCGTCTGACTTGATCTTGCATGGGTCTTGTGTCATTTATTGTAATTTTCAATAGTTATTTATACTGTCATGCTATTATAAGTTGATATATTTAGGTAAAAAATTTATTAAAATATGTTTTCTTTTTAACCATTTTTATTTATCTATTCCTTGGAAAAAAGAATGAATCAATTGTTTTAATTTTAATATTTCAAGTTTTTGTATGTGTTTGTGTGTGTGTGTGTGTGTGTGTGTGTGTCTGTGTGCTGACACGTGAGTGTTTCAGACACAGAGATGTTATAGAACAATTTAGAGAAGAAACTCAAGTTGTCAATTTTGGTGGGAAGCACCTTTATGCACAGACCCATCTCAACAACCCCATTTTGCTATAAATTTAAGTTTTTTAATTTTATAAATTTTGTGGTCAATATTTATTTTCATTTTACATTCTATTTCATGCTTATCTTTGACTTTTAGAAGCAAAGAGTCACTGATATTGATCAGTATATATTTAAAGGTTAAACCATTTGTTCACGATTTAAAAAATATTTTTATTTATTATTTAAATTTTATGTTTATGAGTATATTGATTGAATGTGTTTAAATGCACCCATGTCATGCAGTGCCTGTGGAGCTCAGAAGAGGGTGTCGGATCTGTTGGATCTGGAGTTAAGGACAGTTGTTAGCAGCCATGTGGGTGTTGGGAATCATAACCAGGTCCTCTGCAAGAGCATTCAGCGCTCTTAACCACTGAGTTATCTCCCCAGTCCCCACAAATTCTCTTTTTTAACATAAAGGAGCAATACTTTCTAGATTAAATTTTCTGTAAATAGCAACTTTTTTTTTTGCTTAAGATAGCCATTTTAAATTTTGGCAAGTGAAAATTCTTGAATTTAAAAGAAAATAATTGTTTTATATTCTTAACCATTTTTTCATTATGATATTTTTCACTTCTTACTTTTGTCTAACACATTATATACAAATTCAAGATAGTGCCGTAATTAAATACTGTAAGTTTTTGATAATCAACTAATTTATCGTACTTATCTTTCATCAAAACATGTGACCTTAGGGTTTCAATTTCCTAAAATTTATGTAAAAGTAACTTTCAAGTAAGTGTATCATCATTCTAAGACAAAGATAAGTTATAAAGTAGTACCATAAATATTTCACTCAAACAATTATTTATAAATGAATTTCAGGATTTCTAACACACTCTAATTCAAATATGTGAATTTCAATAGATCTATGTGTAAATAACTTCTAGTGAAGAATCCAGCTGTTACTTACTTATAGGACTGAGAAATAATGTTCCAAGTGTCCAAACTCTCCCACAAATGAGCCCTCCTTACTTAGTGTACTTAAAAATGTCTCTTTAAAGCTGTGTAAATACTTTCATTGTTTTTGAATGATTTCTTACTCAGTTTCAATACTGTACTAGTCATTCTTTTGTGGCTGTGCTAAACAAAATGACCAAGGCAACTTACAGAAATTAGTTTATTTGTCTTACAGTTCCAGAATGTAAGAGTCCATACTGGCCTAAAGCTGAGTGGGTTCAAGTCCTCAAACAGGCATAGGAAGAAAAAAATATGTATAAACTGGAAATGTGGCAAATCTTAAGAACTCTCAAAGCCCATCCCAGTGACTTACTTTCTCCAACACAGTCACACCTCTAATGGTTCCACGACTCCTGCCCGAAAGAATGCCAGGAACTGGGGTCCAAGTGTTCAAATACTTGGAGCCTGTGGAGTCCATCATTCATAACACCACAAATACAGATCATATTCTCTCAGAAAAAAGGAGTGATGTTTGAGAAATATTGCAGCATATAAAAAAAAACTTGAAAAGTGTTTATATTTTGGTTGTAGAAACCAATACGTTTCACGTAGCATTTGCAAGAAATTTCTCATAAGAGTGAAAAGTGATCTGAATTTCAAGATACATATTACATAAAAACTACATGGATTCATGAGTTGGATATGTTTAGAAAGAGGGCAAATGAAATGGGAAGGGAGAGAAACAGGGACTGAGGGGGGGGGGCGAGAGAGGAAGGGACAGAGAAAGACTGATCAAAAAAATAAAGCTTTAATTTGTGTAATCAAATTTTATGAATTAATTATTTCAGTTTTCCAACAGTAATAATAATTCAAATGTATTAAAAGGGTAATGTTTCTTTAAAATACTTTTTTTCCTAGTAAATTTTTAGTATTCGCTTGAAGTCTGCTGTGGAATTTTGCTCATTATGTATCTCCACTGTTAATACTAGTGGTTAATGCAAGTGCTGTTAATACAAGACTAAGCTTCCAGCTGTGCCCTTGTCTTGTATGTTCTAACTTCCCTTGACCACTGTTTTTTAATATGAAGACTGACGTCCCTGATCATAAGGGACAATTCAGGAGATTTCTAAAATAGGAGCTATCTGTCCACTGCAATCCAGCAACAATGATCCATGTAGAACAGACAGAAGAGACCCAGAGTTCCTTTAAAATTTGACATTTAAAAGGTCCTGACACTATTAAAGTCCCCAAACTAGCTACAGGAGAAGGACTGTTCATTCTTACAACAGGGCTATTGTGTGGCTGGGCAGCATGGTTCTGTTTCAGAAGATTTTTTTTTCCTCTTATGATAGCATGCCTGAAAAGGTCAAAAGTTCACTGCTAGATATTTACCCTATGCTTTTGAGCTGTTTATTAGTATTTTTCATTAGACATTACTTATGTTATTGGAAAGACATCTCTCAGTTTGAGAAGGAACTGATTATTAAATAATGTGACTATTGTTTCACATGTCTTCTATTCATTTTTAAAATGTGTATAAATCTTTATTTTTGGCATGGTTTTTCATTCTGATTTCAGGTCTCAGAAGGTGCCCTCAATTGCATCTCAGCTGGTTTTAATCATCATTAAGAGAGTGGAATTTATTTAATCTGTAAGAATTATATGAACAAAGTTCCCAGAAAAACTATATTTAAAAAGTGAACATTTTACAAATGCTGATCAACTGATTAGAATTTCAGTAATTGTGGGGAGTTTGGAATGTTGCAGGTCTGGAGAGTAATTACCATTTATTTTGGGCCATCTTCAGCCCCTAAATAGCTACTCCTTCTTCACCTTTTTTTGTGACTGACAGATAAAACTTTTTGGAATGTACTAACTTTGCAGACTACCAGCTTCCACCAAACAAAGAGTTGAGTAATAGCATCTGAGGAATTAGCTGAGATTTCTCTTTTCCTATATCTGCCTATTTAATGTTTCCACTAATGTATTTGGAAAGTGTATTTATTGATGACTTTCTTTGTTCTGCTACTATAAAACCTTCATGAAACTATTTTTTTATTGAATACTGTTATTGAATTTCTGTGTATTTAATACAGAACATCTCACTGACTCTTACTTTTATACCGCCTTCCTCATTGGCCCCTCCCACAGCCCTCCACTACCCCCACTCAACTCCGGAATTCATACATATTGCCATTTGTGTTAAGGACTATTGTGTCAAATCGGTGTCCCTGGACAATCCTCAGTGCAAGTTCATTCACTGAGGTCTAGATGGCCTATCCAGAGACCTTTGCTTTAAGATGAGCTCTTCCTCACCCTACAGCAATCAGCTGTCAATAGCCAATATTTCTTTAGCTAAGTTTGTGATCTGCTGTCCATTTCTCCAGTTCCATGCTGGATTTTTGTTGGCTTGAGTTTGCATGGGTCTCGAGCATGCCGATACCATTGCTGTAGGTTCATATGGGCAGGGTTCAAAGAGCTTCTAGGATTCTACGTCCCTATGGTCATGCACCTCCTCCCTGGTCCTTACAATCTTTCTACACCCTCTGTTACCATATTGAAGCAAAGCATTTGAGGTAACCTAAATCTGTGTTCCTGGGCTATGGTCACTCAAATTTGACTCCAGAATAAATGATCTCGTATTACCTTTGAGATGGTAAGAGTTAGGATTTTTGCGTTTACAATTATAGCATTCTGTCTCTGAGACTCAAGTAACTGAATATTGAATTAAACTACGTTATTCAAATAAATTCAACTATGAAATATTTGCATAGAAAAAAATCTACTAGAATTATCCATCAAACAAGCAGGGTGACAGTAAGCATAGATACAGAGCTGCCCTGCAGTCTCTCTGGGATGAGACCTCAGCCCTCAGGGCCAGGAGAGTGAGACATAGAATAATTGTTCCTGTGATCTTAGTTATTTAATTCTGCAGTTTGAACTCAGACTTGACTTTGTGAGTCATCTTCTAGTGCTCGTTCCACCATTAAACAAGAATTAACATAAAAGTGATCATGAGTCCAATGGGGTTCATATATAAATTATGTAAATGAATAGACGAGTCAAAATAAACACTTATGCCTATGTATGTATGTATGTGTATATATATATATATATAATATATATATATATATTTGTATCAAAGAAAACACAAGAAAAATTTTTAGATTTATTGTCTTTAAATAAAAAAATTAATGAGCATTCATGAACCATTACTTAATGTCTTTGTGCTGAAAGAATAAAAACTATGGATGTTAAAATATGTGGGGATGGGGAAATGGCTTAGCCATTACAGTGCTTGCCTTGGTCAGTAGCATCAGCTTTCAAAAGCAGCATTGGTAAGGAAGATAGGTGAATGCTTGAGACCTGATGGATAGACAAGCCTAGCTTAACTGTCTAATTTCAGGTCAATGTGAGACCCTGTCTTAAAATAATGTGTATTGTGTTAATGAGGAATGACATTCGACTTTGCTCTCTTGCCTCCTTATGCATACATCTGATTACATATGTATATCCCCACATACACAGACACACAAACACACACATACACACAGATTGACACATGAATGTCATTCTGAAACTGGAGATATATCATAGTGGTCCAACACTTCTCTTGCATGCTCAAGCCCCAGGATTAAATTCCAAAACACAAATATAAAAAACAAATGAAAGACAGCAAGTTCAATTAGACAACACACTCTATGTTTCCTAAAATCAGGAGGTGAAATTTTTATGTTAAAATAATTTCTTTTCCATCGAGAACTAATAAAATGTCATTTTTATCATCAAGAATAGAAAGCTGAGCCTGAGGGATCTCTGTACAAAGATTTCTGAGCTAACCATTAGGTTTCTAGCCTTCTCTTCATCAAATTAAGAACATGGACTGAAACTCGTAGCCTTACCATATTTTCATAATTAACTACTGTTTGTCCGATTAAATATGTATGAATTCAATGATAATTACCTCTTTGGGGAGTCATTTCTTTAAAAGGTTTCCCATGACCAAATTTCAGGTAAATAAATATGTGTGCTTTTCCCCTCTTAATATGTTTAGCTATACTCAGAGGATAAATGTTACATTCTGTCCCTCTTTAGTGGCTTCTTGAGAAGTTGACTTTAAATAGTACAGTGTATGTGGTAATATAGTTCCTTATATGAAAGTCAAGTGAAATAGTGCATGTGCCTCTAAGAAATACAGGCACCACATCCATGCAGATTCAAACACACAACAATGTGTTACCCCTTATAAAAGGCACTGCAATGCTGAATAACACTGCTATGACAGAATGATTAACTTCACTGCTATCAAATTATCCTGTGTTAATTCAGCAAATTTCTTCATAGGTGGGATATATGAAGCTTTTCCTATTTTTTGAGCATCTACCTGTTATTTTTTATTTTATGACACTGTACCCTTAAGTTTTGTTAATTATTGCCAATTATCCAATGATCATATTCTAAACATTGTGAGTCTTCTTGAATAGAAGCATACCTAGTAGTGAAAAGCCTGTTCAAATACTTCCTAACAAATGGAATTTATGTTGAGCCTTTCTAGTGATATGGTGTGTGTTTTCCCTTTGTGACTCCCAGATATGAATATGTAAATGATTTATCACTGAAGATAAGGATATCTAGTAAAGCTGTTTAGAGTCTAATAAAAATTTTGGATTATTGAATGCTAGTTTCATGCATTAGCAAACCAAAACAATGCAAAGGACCAAAACAGCACGAATTATAATATCTCCCTAATATCACCATGCAAGGGAAATGCTCTTGTCTTTGGTAATGAGATGTCTTTTGCAACATTTAATAATTATTACACCATGTTAATGGTCTTAGAAAGATCCTTAACCAATACTATATTTAAGAATTTAGAGTATTGACTAAAAAGAATGAAAGAAAAGAATCCAGGGCTGGAGAGATGGTTCAGCAGTTATGACCACTCCTGAACTTCCAGGGAACCGAGCTCAACTCCCAGCACTGACATGGAGGCCAACAAGCTACCATCGGGAACTCCAGTTCCAGGGGCTCCATTGCCCTCATCTAACCTCCATGAGCACTGCACACACGGTGTGAATACATACATGCAGGCAAAACACATTTTAAAAAGTAGCTTTTAGATATTTTATTGCATTTATTTATTTTAAAAAATGAATCTAAGAATTCTTAAATATATTTTGAGATGATTTCTTAGCAAACAATATAAAGATCCCAGTAAGCTCAGTCTGCACCTATACTTAAAATCTGTCTAATATACGCTTGCTTTTCTTTCTCTAAAGTCAATTTTCTTCTTGTTTAGAAAAAAAGTTGGCTAAAGGAACAGAGAATTGCGGATACACAGGATGTATTGAAAATGAGGTTATTAACTTCACATTTTCTCACTAGAAAGCCTTTTTTTTTTTTTGCTGTGGCGAAAAGAATAAAATTCAATACATAACTTGGGAAGCATTTTATGTAAGTCTCCACCGTGAGTTCTTCATTCGTCTCAGGGGGAAATTGGGTTTATACTAGAAAAATGGGCTGAAATATATTCTGTTTTATATTTCCTACACATGGATTTAGAAATGTGAAGGGGATAATGTATTTACTAAGACTAGCAGTTGGTAACGTATGTACATTTTAAAATTTGAAGTCAATTTACTACGTAATCACACACAAATGATTCGTAAAATCAAACTATGAATAAAAAGAAACCATAGAAGTTAGGTCAATCCAAAGTCCAACTAGTTTAGAACACCTTTAACTCTTTTCAAAAGTCTTCAAATCAGTCAGTGTCCAATTTAACTGTGGAATATTAGGTTTAGTGAATTTAACATATGTCTTCTACTTAAATTACCTACAGTGTATTCCTATGTGAGAACGGCTGAATAGCATATAAGCAAGTCTCTACTCTGATGTTCAAGACTATTACCTACAGAGCATTGTTTTCCAAAAATGTAGGGCATGGAATTCTTTTAGATACTTGAGTCTGAAAACAGAAAGGCAGCTTTAAGATTCTTCATAGGTATGGAACTCAAGAGGTATTAAAGGTATTTAAACCAAATTCGAGCGGCACGTTTATATTAGTCTCATTGTCTCTTCTGTTCCTTTCCTTTTTTTTTTTTTTTTGAAGGAAAACAAGTAGATACTTTGACTTTCTTGTCTCTTCTGTTGGCTTCTTCAGCTTTGCCTCTGCATTAAACTTTTAGTATTCTTTTCTAAAAATTTCAAATGAGCATATTCACTATTAATGTATATAGCAAGTTAATTACTTAGAATTGTTATAAATATATGTGGGTTATATATACCTATATATTATATAAGTAATTAAAATTCATTAATTCTATTTATTTCTCATTTTCCATTTACAGTGTTTTGTGCATCGATAACGAATTCCACCATGCCATGACATTACTAGTTTCAAGTGATTAATACAATCTTATGATTTATTTACCTTTTACTATGTACCAAGATATTTATTCTTTTCTTGATCTTTTTTGTCACAGATCAAGACATCCAGATGAGATTATTTCAACCGAGTAAAGGGTTGATCTTTTGTGTTCTTGCAGTACTTCACACCCCTCAATTTATATTTGTTTGAAATTTCTTTATTTCTCATTCAATTTTAAAGAAAATGAACAATGTAAAACTGTAGTTTAGTTTCTTTCAGTCCTTCATATACTTTGTGACTTGTTCTTCTGGCTTCTATGTATCTGAAAAATATAGCAGACAGGATATCTATATTTGTGTCATTTTTATTTTCTACCTCTTTCACCCAATATATTTTTGTGGTATCATTTAATGTTTATATTTTCTGGATTTCAGTATCTTGGTTGGTTGTACGCTTAGAGATCAGTTTCTTAAATTGGCATTTTCTAAGAGTTTAGGAAATGTGTCTGGACTGTATTTTCTTTCCTGGCCTGCTGGCATATTACTCACACCTGGGATGTCCCTGTTTTCTCCGGGGTCTCAGGTGTTTCCACGGAGGCATCATTTGTATATTGCTCTACTTGTGTTTCCACTTCCTGTTAACTTTGATGCACTAAAGCTTCATTTATTCAGTTTTCTATTACTTTTTATTTAAAAATTCTACACTCAGATATCTTACTCATATATTTAATCATTCACTCATTCATTAAGAAGACAAGGGATTACCTGAACCTGAAGTTACAGGTGGTTGTAGACAGCTTATGGATACCGGGAACTGTACCCTGGTCCTGCGCGGGAGCAGTGAGGGGCAGCCTTTACTGTTGAGCCATCTGTCCAGCCCCAGTGATCTTCTACTTTAAAGATAACTCAGGATTCAGTCAAGAGGACATGAGCACAACCCACACTTGGGTGAGATCCACAAAACATTATCTCCTTCACCTTTCTTTCATCTTTCTGTTCTGCACTTGACTGCCTCTGGCTATCTCTGCTATTTTTCCAAAGTCTTGGAATGGCAAGAAACAGAAAGTGTTAAAAAACTTCGTATAGATCTTGCACCAAACCATGCTTCCTTCATGCTACAGAGCCATGTACAGTCTAGTTTCTAATAGCTGAAAAGTATCTTTATGCAATTGTAAAGTTATACAACTATCAGGACAAAAAAAGCAGAACACTGACTTTGCTATCACAGCCAAATAAGCCACGGGTATGATTCTATATTTTAATAGTTTTATTTAAAATTTGGTGACTGTCATCTGTAAAAAAATAACTTATGATTTTAAAATGTGGCCATATTTGGTGACATGAATAACCACACCACATTATGTACATGGTCGTATGCATGTGCAAGCTTCCTGTCATATGCACATCATGCTCTGAACATCAAAATTTCCCATGTTTTCAAACCGATTAACTATCTTTTTATGTTTAGTATGAGTTTAATATTCATATTAAAGCACTAATTCAGATTTAACTATAAGATTGGCATGAATACTATTGTTGGCATTAATATTCAATGTTCTTTAAATAATATTTTGATTCTGGAATTCTTGGCATTTATTATTCCCCTGAAATATTTTCTTCAACACTATTTTGAAAGTTCCCATAAATGTACAAGTTTTTATTTTAGTAGACCATAAAATATTATTTGGCCTCATTAGTACAGGTGAATTTAAATAATAAGAATAATTGAGAAACTTAAAATATAAACTTAAGAAATTCCATTTTACATATTATTTTGTGACTGTTATAGGATGGAGACAAATTCTGATACCATATTTGTCAATATAAAGAAAAAAGAACCCTAAGAATAACATCTTGTTCCTCAGACTGGGCACTACTCATTCTCCATTTTGTTTTATTAGAATTCACTTTATCTCTAAAATTCATTACTGACCCAGGTGTATGGACAGTGTGCTTCTGTAAAGTAAATAATAAATTTACTGGTGAATTTCTTTTGTTTGGAATGCTTTTATCTGCTTTATTTTTTCTGGGTGTTTTGTTTTGTTTCTGTTATGAGACAGAGTCTACCTGTAGGCTCATCTGGCCTAGAACTTGCTGTGTAGATCTCACCGAATCCCACCTTCCTCGTCACCTCAAATGTTGGGATTAAAGGTATAAGATAATATGTCCAAACATTTTTCTGTTTAGGAGAATTTTATTGAGAATTTTATAGACAGAAATATTGACTCATAGAAAACAATATCCATTAAAGCCAAACATATGTGCCAACATGCTAGAATGATATTGAAAAAATTCAATTGAAGGAGTTCCTGTATAATCAGTCATTTTTTACAATTTATGTAGTTTTTATGTGAAGAAAAATGATTTTCTTTTCTTCCTTTCTTATTTATTTGTTATTTATTTTGATAGAAAATGTTACTGAGTACACTATATGAAAGCAGCAGTCTAGACAGTGACCAGAACACACTCATAGAAGCTGATAAACCTGAGAAAGTCTTCAAAATAATGAAGACAACTACCTTCAATAATGGGTTTAAAGTACAATTGATTTGAGGATATATGATTTCTTGAAAAAATTTTTAAGATAGAGTCTCAATATGTAGCTCTGGCTGACCTGGAACATGATATGTAGACCAGGGAGGCCTCAAATTCAAATTCACAGAGCTCTTTCTGCCCCTGCCTTCCAAATACTGGGATTAAAGGTGTGCACCATCCTTTCATGCACAGGATAAAAAATGTTTTTTACTGAAATGATCAAAATTATGGCTTGCACCACAAGTTCCATTTAGAAAGATTACAGAAGTAAAGCAAAACATTAATATTGAAATTAAATCCATAACTATTAAAGAGGCAAGTAATTTGGGATTTAAATGTAAATTCTTACCAACTAAAAATTATCAATATCAAAAATTTTGAAACGTGTGTGTGTTATATTTTTTGATTAAGAATCTACCATTCTATTATTTGACTCATAATATTATCTGATCAAAATGATTTCTATATGTAACAAGCCTAGCCAACTGGAACATCCCAATTAGACTGATGTATTCTGTTGAACCAAAAATGAAATTTTATTATGGCAAAGTAGTTAATAAAAGTTTGTGAACAACACTTAACTAAACAAGTGTCATATGTTATGTTGATTCCCACTCCATGAAGAGTTCCACATCTCTTTAGGGAACAGAAACAATCGGAAGAATATGATAGATAGATAGATAGATAGATAGATAGATAGATAGATAGATGATAAACAGAGATAGAGTTAGAGAGACATAGAGACAGAGATAGAGAGATGGATATATCTGGAACACAGCACAGCCTGTGTGAACTTTATTGCACTACAAAGTTTATAAAAATGTCTAAACTTAATATAGGAGTCCTCAACCAGGGCTCAGAGAACACTGAGGAAGTGAAACATAAAGATTGTAAGAACCAGTGAGGAAGTGCATGACCATGTGGAAACAGATTCCTACAAGCTCCTGGGACCTTGCTCATACGAACCTACAGCAATGGTGTTGGCATGCTCAAGACTTATGCAAACTCAAGGAGAAAAAAAACCTAGCATGGAACGGGAGAAATGGTTATCAGACCTAAACCTTTGCTTAAGAAATATTGGGAACTGATTACTGTTGAGTGAGGATGAACTAGTCTTCCTAAAGCAAGGGAATCTGGGTTGACTGACTAAATCTCAGCGGATGAATCAGCACTGAAGGCGTTTAGAGTCATTAATTTGACACAATAGACCTTAACACAGATGAAAGTATGTTTGGATTGCAGTAGAGGGGTTTTGGGAGGTGCCATGGGGAAGTGGGTATAAAGATGATTAAGATAGTGATGTTCTGTATGAAACATACAATGGTTCAATAAAAAAGAGACAATACAAACAACAGCTATTGTTAAAAAGTGTTTAAACATTAGCAAAAGAAAAGATGATTGTAGATCTGATATTAGAAAGTTATCTAAAAACAAAACAAAATGAACAAACAACAACAACAAGAACAACAACAAAATGTCTGAGGCTAGATAGATGGCTCAGTCATTGAGAGCACAGGCTGCTCTAGCAGAAGACCCAGATTGGGTTCCTAGTACCCATTTGGTGCCTACCAGCTGTCTGTAACACCAGTTCCAGAAGATCTAATGCCTTCTTCTGAGCTCCAGAGGCATTCTGCAACACAGGTGAACTTACATACATATAAGTAATATGTTCATACACATAAAATAAAAATAATAAAAAATGAAATTTATGGAACTGGAGACATGATTCAGGGGTTAAGAACACTGGCTGCTCTTGCAGAGAACCCAGGTTCAATTCCCAATACCCACATGGCAGCTAACAACCACTCATAACTGCAGTTCCAAGCGATCCACTGCCCTCTACTGACCTCCATGGGCAGTGGAAGACCTGAGTGCATTTACATGCAGGCAAATCACTCATATACATAAAATACAAAGAATAAATAAAATATTTTTTAAAAATAAAATGTAAAAATAAAAAATATCACATAGAAGAAAAAATGGTTATTAGTTGGAAGTTATATGCTAATTAATGAAGGCATAGACAGTACAGTCATTGTTTCTTGTCTGAAAGGAGCATAAACTTAGTCACAAAGTTAGTGTCTACAAGGAAAGGGAAGAGATGCAATAGCAAGTGCATTTATTGGCTACTGGAAATGTGATAGCTTCACCCGAGGCAGGATAATGCTCCCCCGACCAACATACCTAAATCCTAATTGCCAGAACTTGTAAATATGTGAGATTATGTAGCTACATATATATACAGATGGTATTATATATATTTGGCAGATGAACTAAAGGTTATCTCCTTGAGCTCATTATCAAAGTTATACATTGTTTAGTGAAAGGTTTTATAAGAAATACATTGACAGCATCTTTGTGATATCATAGTGTGCTTACAGAAGCTTAAATGATAAAAATAAAATGGCTTCTATATAATTAAAAAAATTCAAAGATGTATTAAATGGCTTCCCATACAATAAGTTATATTGTTTTACAGTAAGCCTTTTAATACTTAGAAAGACTGCATTCTAAAATAACATTACAAAATATTTTATATGAATGCATATATCATTTACATATTTGAATTTGAGTATGAACTATCATATACCATGCATGCTTGTCTATACTACACTTTTGTTAGATTGTACTGTTTATATCATCCTAACTGTAAACACTCTAGTAAGGCATTATAGTGTGAACTATGATTTCTAAGAAGGCACTAGATAATAGGCTGGTTTCAGCTATGTTACAGCTATATAATATTACTTTCTGTATGTAATCTATCATTAATTGTGATGTTCTTATGTATAGATAATCACACAAAGATACCTAGAAATCCACAAGGGAGAAAAAAATAACCAGAATCAGGAGAATGTAGAACCAAAGTAAGACTGGAAATATAAGATGTAAGAAACATTCAACTATGATGTGATGCTTTTTAAAATGTAGAAAGATAGCCACCATCCAAAGAAGTCTGACTGAAACTCGGAGTTGGAAAAAAAATAAGGAAAACTAGCTAATTTTTTTTTCTCTTCAACCGTAGAAAAGCATGAAGTTCTTATAAAACCTTTATAACAATGACCAATCTTTTTTTTTGCTCCAATCTAGAGTATTATCAGTGTTGGAGAGATAAAATTTAATTTCAAAGAATCCAGGGAGACCTGAGATTTAAATTGATGGATACTAAATTAACAAGAATAGAGCATATAAATTTAATATTTACGTAGCATGGATATGAAAATTCAGAGAATTTACGTAACTGATATTCTTTTATATTAGATTATATATAGGCAATTGTAGACAAGGCATAAAAATTATGTGGAATGGCTAAAGGGAGACAATCATATTAACATTATCTTTTTGTAAAAAATGCTTTCACTTGTGACTCCTATGAATGAAATTATGGTGTTTTGTGTGTGTGTGTGTGTGTGTGTGTGTATGTTTCTAGATACAGAAAGAGTATATTTCTCCTGTGAGAAGACAGGAAGATTTTTCTCATATATGCCATTTCAACGTGCTTTTATCAAGAGATAAAATGTATATCAAAATTCAAGTGTACAGATTAATACTGTGATAAGTTTTAGCTTAATAATGGTTTAACAGAAATCAGTTGAAAAGAAAGAAAAACTCATATACTTTTCACATTTAAAAAAATGGAGACTAAACTTGGTATGGTGGCAGACATGTTTATTCCTAATATTCTTGAGACTGAGGTAGGAGGATCAATGGGAGACAGGAAAATCTTGGTCTACATAGCAATTTCCAGACCAGCTGGGACTTCAGATACCCTGGCTCAAAAAAGGAAAATGGAGACAAAGTAAATGAAGGTGAAATGCTACTGCTGAATATATTTTGCAAATTAGAAAAAAGTCATTTTTAAGTTTAGATTCTTAAATGCTTACATGGTATAACTTTTACATGATTGTTCCACATTTACCAAATCTATTGGTAATCATTATGTAATATTTTTCTCTACATCCATACTCTATTTTAGCATAAATTAGAAGAATAGCTTCATTTGAAAGTATAATGTGCAAGTAAAAATATTTTACTCAAATGAAATTTTATATGCACACATATAAAATGGGCATGCAGTAAAAATGTGTCACCCAAATATAATTCGTCAATATTGTTTTTAAAGGGCATAGAACACAGACAAATGTGAGCTAAATTAACCTTTCCTCCCAGAGTTAGTTTTGGTCAAAGTTTTATCACAGCAACAGAAAAACAAAGGAGACCACTTGTGAATTACAGTAATAACTAGTGAAGCAAGATATGTCCACGGATGTAGCAGTGATTAAAATAATACTGGGTTAGCCAACAGTTTTCTAAGTGGGATTTAAGGCCCACTTCACAGTAGGAAACACATGCCTGGTACTGAAAATCATGGCTGGCAGCTCATAGGCCTCAGGCATGAACTAACTTTTATTATTTTTCTGGGTGAATAGAACATCAACTGCTTATAGAGTAGTGCAGCTTTCAGGCCTCACTGGAGAAATTTCTTTGTGTAGAGAACAAATGACTACGGAGTGCTTAATCATGAGTGGGAGATCTGTATCACGTTCCCCTCTCTCCATGATTGAGTGGCCATCATGGAAGAGGAAGTGAAAATACTGTGAGAACCAGAGGTCTGGGAGGACTAGAGAAAACTGCTGTCTTCTGGACATGATGGGACCGCTTTACTCAGGAACACTCAGCACAGCACGGTGATTTCCTTTACAAAGACCTGAACAAGATCTCTAGAGTCAACATTCTAGCTCACAATATAAAGGTATTCATAAGTCCCCAGTCCTAACTCAGGAACTATGGACAGTTGATGGCTTCTGGGGTAGGGATCAATAAGAGCAAATGACGCAGTGAATGACCCCACACCCAGAAGTATCCGAAAGCACAAATTAGAGTCAATGGGCAATAAAACTGAAAAAATAAAATAAAAGAGGACACAAAGTTAGGGTAGTAAGGAGCAGAGGGTGGATTTTATAGGACATAATAGTATGAGATGTCAGTGAATATTATCAAACTGTAGTGTACAAACTTTCCAAAGAATAAAGAGATATTTACTAATTATAAATCCATTTTAAAAGAAGTACCTATAGTATGATGATAGATTAAAGTTAATTTTTCAGCTAAAATAATGCAAAATATTGACTGTAATTATATAATAAATTCTATTAAAATCGTCTTAAAAGAGTTTTATTCAATTTTAAGTTACTCTTCAGAGTGACCATTAAAATAACATGAGTTGGAGTGAGGTTTTGGAACCTCCACCCCTAAATAGAAGTTGTGGGCATTTGCTGGCTTGTAGGGAATTGAGAGTCAGTTTACTCTGAAGGTGTGGCCCCTGGTTGGTCAACTAGGCTACAGTGCATGGGCCCACAACCATCACTGTATGGGCAACACAAACTGGACATGATGGTAATATTTAAAAGTTAATTACAGGACATAAAGTTGGACATCTAGGAATAAGGGGGCACAAATGAGAGGAGTTAGGAGGACTAGAGCGTGAATATGATCAAAATACATTGTGTTCAATTCTCAAAGCATTAATGAGATCATTATATTAAATTCAGAAAAAATGAGATTTGCATAGTTAATTGAATCATAACTTCACCCACAATACAACAGAGTTTACTCTAGTGACATGTCCCTCAGGGTCTATAAACAGATTCCTTTCTTTGGTTAGTTCTCTACAATCTGAATAGAAATGATTTCTAATGGAGACTTTTGCCTCATTTAATTTTTTCTTCAAGTAGATTACCAAGGACATTTGACTGAGTTGAACATATTTCATATCACTCATCTTCAGAATCTCCTAGATGCATTAACAAATGAGTGATTCAGACCACCTGTCCTCAAGGTCCTTTAATAATTGTGGATCTCTGATCTGTCTGCATCACTTATTCCATTATACCTCTTTGAATTTTGAATAAAAATGAACTAGGTAAATTATTCTTGGCCTACAAACTTCAATCTTTTGTGCCTTCATATTTTCAAGGGTTCCCCGAGTTCAACAAAGATTCCAGAATACTTCAGTGAAAAAATATGCTTCCCAACTAACAGTAAATGCTTTATGAAGGAATAAAGACTCACAGATTTTATGTCAGAATCGCAATATGACCATGAGTTGTCTCACATGTTATTTCCTATAGAGGTCTTATTTACAAATACACTATAAGCATTCAATATGACCCAATAAATAAAAACAATATGAGTGATTAAAAAACACATAATGTTAGCCATTAGCAGTCATAGTTTTATAAGCAATGTATCGTGCTTAAATGCTGAATATCAGTTTTCACATTCTATTTTGCTTCCTTTATTTCATTACTGTACTTTATCATTTAGAAAATATTATACACATAGTTACACAATAATAAATCCTTCAAACTGTCATTCTCTCAAATAAATTAGTTATTCAAAAAGTATTTTAGATTGTCTTATTTTTCAATGAAGAATATAAATAATAAATAATAAGGCATGTGACATAAAAATTGATATATACTGAGAAAAGTTCTTGCTTTATTTTTTATACACCAAGAAATGCTTTGCTGACTTTTTAATGACAACAATGATAATTTCCCAAATCTAGGAAATGAGAGAGCTATCAAAGCACACACAATAGAGATAAAGAACACAAAATAGACAGAAACAAAAGTGAAACTTCCCATGTCAATTAATAATAAAAATACTTTAATTACAGAACAAAGGAAATATATTGAAAACTCTGAGAAACATCATGCCACATATAAATTGAGGCTTATCAGAATAATAGCTGACTTTCCAATGAAGACAATGGAAGCAGGAAGTCCATGGCCCAATGTCCTTCAAGTCACAAAGAAAATAAATCCCTGGCCAGACTACTATACCTAAAAAATCTGTCAGTTGTGATTAAAAGAAACAGAAAAGTTTTCTATGATAAATATAAATTTAGGGAATTTGTTCAGTAAACAATGGAATACTTTGGTTTGAAGAGACTATTAAACACTCTCAAGAGGGCAGAAAAATAAAATAGTTAACTAAAAGAGATCTAATAAACAGCGTTATAACACCTGGATAACAGGAATTACTAAACATTGGTCAGTAATAACCCTCACTATTGATTATGTCAACTTTGCAGTAAAAAAAAGACACAGATTAAGTAATTGGGTTAGAAGGCAGGATCCATCAATTTGCTGCCTCCAAGAAAAACAGCTAACCAACAGTGATTAACATTGCCTTAGGGTAAAATAATGGAAAAAGGTATTCCAAGATGATGGAACTAAGAAAGAAGCAGGTGAAGCTATTATTATAATTTCTGATAAGATAGGCTTCAATCTAAAACTGATTAGAAGAGACAAGGAAGAGCAATTAATACTCATTAAATCATGACAGCAAGAATATATTGCAACCATAATTACCAACAACAATAATAATAGAAACTAGTACACAAATTCATGGAAGCTAAAAAATACACTACTGACTAAAAAGTGGATAAGGGAGAAATCAAGAAGGAAATTTAAATATTCTTGCAGCTTAATGAAATTGAAAACACAGCACATCAAAACGTATGATAATTAATGAAGGCGGTCCTGAGAGAAAAATTTATAGTATTAAGTCCTTATACCAGAAAATTATAAATATCTCATATAAGTAAATTGATGATGGACCTAATTCCTTGAAAATTAAAACAAGTAACACAAAAAATAGTACACAGGAAGAGATAAATCAAATCAAGGTCAATATTAATAAAATAGAAGTAAAGAATATCATGCAAATAATCAATTAAATGAAAAAGTGATTTTTTTAAAAAGTTAACAAGAGTGACAAAATTTTGGCTAAATGAATCAGAAGAAAAGGAGAAAGGACTCAAATTAATAAACTCAGGGATGAAAAGGGAAATACTGAAACAGGCACTGAGGAAATCCAGAAAGTTATAAGGACATAGTTTAAAAGTGTATATGATACTAAACTAGAAATTCTAAAAAAAGTTTGTAAATGTCTAGATATTCATAGCTTACCAAATTTAAATTAAAATGGTGTAAGTAATTTAAACAGACCCATAAAAACCAATAAGACAGATGCAGATTCAAAAATCTCCAACTGAAAAGAGCTCAGAACTGGATATATACTGCACAGAATTCTACCAAACCTTCGAAAAAGATCAAATGAAAATTATACTCAATTTATTCTGTAAAATAGAAAAGAAAAGCCCCCAAATATGTTCTATGAACCCGATGTTATTTTTAATATAAAAACCTTAAAATGACCCAAGAGAAAATATTATATGGCAATCTCTCTGATGAATATAGATGCAGAAGAGCTCAATGAAGTGCAAACTGAAAGCAGGAACACATTATCCACCATGATGAAATCGGTTTCATATCAAAGATGCAGGTGTGGTTCGATATATGTATATTAATGAATGTATTCTACCACATAAACTGTCCCAGGGACAAAATGCATATTATCATGTCCTTAGATGCAGAAAAGACTTTTGACAAAATCCAACATCCATTCATGTTAAAAATCATGCATAATCTACTGATACAGGGGACATTTGGCAACATAATAAAAGCAATATACCAACATACTATGGCCAAGAACATACTAAATTGCAAAAAATTCAAATCATAGTCATTAAAATTAGGAACAAAAGAAGAATCTTCATTCTTTCCATTCCTGTTCAATATAATACTTGAAGTCTTGTCCAGAGCAATATGACAAGTGAATTTTTAAGGGGGATGCAAATTGTAACATAAGTCAAAGTATTAGTATTTTCATATGATATGATTTTATACATAAAATACATTAAAAGCCTCCAACGTATAACTCCTAGAGTTGAATGACATATTAACCAAAGTAGCAGGATATGAACTCAAACCTAAAACTAAGTACCCTTTCTATACACTATTAAACATAGGACAAAAACATCAGGTAAATGATCACACTGGAGATAGCCTCAAAGAACCTAAAATATATTTTTTAAGACATTGAAAAAGATACCAAAAGATGGAAATACATCTATGGTCATGGATCAGTAGGATTAATATTAGGAAACTGTCCATCTAACCAAAAGCAATCAAAAAATTCAAGGCAACACCTGTTGAAGTTTCAACACAGTTCTTTACAGATATTGAATAAATAATGTAAAATCGAAAAACAAAATACCTAGCACAGTGGAAATAATCCTGGTATCTAAAGGACCTGATGCAGGCATTATCATCACTGATCTCAAATTTTACTACAAAGCCATAATAATAAATAAATAAATATGATCCTGGCATAAAAATAGACATATTCAGTTTAATATTAAGCGAAGACATCTATGTAAATGTACTCATTTGCAGACATCTGCTTTTTGCTTAGTAAGCCATAAAGACACACTTGGGAAAAGACACCCTGCTCAACAAATGGTGTCAGTCCAAATGGACCACTGCATGTAGAAAAATGAGGCAAGAACATTGTCTTTCCCCATTTACAAAATTCAATTTTAAAATTCATCAAAGACTTCAACATCACACCTGATACCAGAAACTATAGGAGAAAGTAGAGAATATTTTGGAACTTACTGGAACAGGAAAGGACTTTCTGAACAAGTAACTTCTATAACAAGAATTATGTCCAAAATTTGACAATTGTATCTCAGTAAACTACAAACACCTGTACATCAATAGTCAATATTAATCGAATGTAGTGATAACCTCAGGAATGAAAAAAAAATAATCTTTACAAGCTATACCTCTGACAGATTGTTAGTGTCTTGAATGTGCAAAGAATTATAAAACACTAAATATAAAAAAATTTAAAACTTGTGGCAAGGAGCAGAACAGAAAGTTGTATAAAGATGAAACAAATGACTGAGAATTACTTTAAAATTGTTCAACATCTTTAGTCATCATGGAAATGCAAATTGAAACTACTTTGAGATTTCATCTTACCCCACTCAGAAAGGCTGAGAATCAAAAACAGCAAAAATGACAAATGCTAGTGTGGATGTGTAGAGAGAACAGTTATGCAGTGCTGCTGGACTGCAACATTTCACAGCCACAATGGAAATCAGAGTGGAACTTCCTGAAAAAGTTATAAACTGTTCTACCATATGATCCACCCATCCCACTTTTGGTTATATATCCAAGTCTCTATACATCTGGCTATAGACATACCATTTTATTCATTTTCATTACTGACATTTTCCTAACCACGAATTGGAAACAACCTAAATATCCATCACCCAATTAATTATTCAAAGTATGATACACATATACAATGTAATATTATTTAGCTTTTTAAAAAGAAATGATAAAATCCACAGTTATAACTAAGCATCCTGAATAATGAAACACAGATGTATATAAACAAATGTAATCTCCATCATATCTGGAAGCTACCTTCAAATGTGCATGTTTCAAGAGGATAATACAGATAGGTCAGGACACTAAAAAATTATTGTGGTGGTATTTCATGGGTGGGAATATAAACTGCAGTGATATAAAGGGGAAAGGGGAATAACAGTAGAAAATGCTAAATATGGTGGGAAATAAGTGGGAAGCTCAATGTAGAGAATGGGGAGGCATAACTAACATAAAGGCCTTTAGCAAACCTAACACTAAAGACGCTTCTTAAAGTATAAACACATGTATTACAAAAAGATATTGAAAGGAATCACTTTACAATTTGGGGCCATTGCCCTTACTAGACAACTAAGGCTAGCAAAGTAAAAAGGATTACTTCTTTGATTCATTTTATCAGCTGTCCCATAGACCATAAGGACTACAGGTATTGCTCCTGCAATTGGTTACCCTCCCCTTCCAGAACCAGATGGTAAGACCCTAATGTTCAAGACACTACATATATGAACTATATAACAAAAAAGACAAACCAACCTTGTAATGACTTCAAAGCCTTTACCAAGTAGCTTTCATAGTGTTGGAAGGTACTATGCAGCTGAAGAGAAAATAAATCATCAACCCAAGTTGTGAAACTTGCAACATAAATATTCCCCACTGGCATGTTACTGGCACAAATATTGTGAGAGTAACCAACCATTTTTAAAAGGATTTAAGGTCTGCGTCATAAGAGGGCAGCCCATACTTGATACTGATATAAAGCCAAGGATCCTGAGGCTAAGCAGGTCATAGGTCGTAGGGGAGAGAGTAACAGCACTATTATGCTAATAATTAATTAAAGAAATTCATATTATACATATTCATCTCATTTTATCTCATTAGTTGGTTCTTTGTATTTTCTCAGGCTTTATTCCAGTTTTATAAAACTAATTATTTGGGCCCAAGATGGCTTATGTTTCTAATTTCAACACTAGGCTGATGACGGAAAGAAGAGTGAATTTCTGCCTGCGTTGCATAGTGAAACACTATCTCAATAGGAAAACTAATTCCTAATGACTTATTGTTAGCTCCATAACTGATTCATCTTTCAACTCTCACTACAGAAGTTTCCCTATGCAGCACAGAATGATTAATGCAGAGACCCAGATGTAGTAAAGGTGCAGGGAATAAGACTTCAGAGTGCTTATAGTGCTTATTTTTGAATAGACACTTTTATTAAACTTCTGTCTCCCACAGTCCAGGGATCACTGTAGAAAAGGGGTGGAAAAATCTTAAGAGCTAGAATTGGAGTTTTCCAGGAAGCTGGGTAATTACTCATATGAACTCACAATCATGGTGACAATAAGAACAAGGCTCACACAAGCTACAGCTACACAAAAACACAGCATAGATTTAGGGAAGTGGGTAAGGAACTTCAGTCCTACTTGGGAACTATTAGTAAACAATGGTTCCCAAGAACTGAAGAGACAGCCTGCTTTTAGGATGAGACTCTTGGTAGGTTTGCCAGTATCCAGGGGTTGGACTCAATATGATGGCCTTTGAGAAAATAAATTTGAACCTATATTTTATATGCATATATGATATATTTATGTATTATATATATATATGAAATTGGGTTGGTATAAGAAAAATACGGAAGGGGATCGAAGTGCAATGACAATATATGTATTAAATATATAAAAATTTGATAAAAGAATAAAATTCTTTAAAAATTTTTCCAAGAATTTTCCCTCTTCTTTTCGGGATATATTACAACCAAAAAGACATATTATATCAGGGTCTTTTATAAACAATTAATTAAAGAAATTCATATCATATATATATATATATTAATCTCTTATCTGTATTTCACTGAGTTGGTTCTTTGTATTTTCTCAGGTTTTGTTGTAGTTTTATAAAACTAATTATTTAGGCCAATAGAGGCTTATGTTTATAATTCCATCATTAGGCTGATGACTGAAAGAATACTGAATTCCTGCCTGGGCTGCATAGTGAAACACCATCTCAATAGGAAAACAAGCTATGTTTTTAATTCTTTATCCTGCAGTTCATTATGTCTCCACCCATTTGAAGTCTTTGGGATATTAATTAATGGTGTTCTGTTTCTCTGACTTTTCACGCTTTACATCTTACCTTGATGTCTATGCTTTTGGTTAAGTGGGGCTTATTCCAGTTTGCAAATTAGTTTTTGTTGGGAAAGTCCTTCACTCACCAACTTATTCAGAATCTGCAAAGTCCATATAGTATAATTTGAGTTGATCTTGTTTCTTGAGTTGTTTTGGATCAGCAGTTTAATAAGCCTGGTGCTTTTATCTGATCTGACTGCCACCAAAATTCAAAAAATAAAATAATTGGAATTATACTGCTACCCATCCCGAGTATGCAAAGTTCACAACCCATGGTGACCTTTCTTTGTTGTTGTTTTGTGGTATTGGAGAATGAACCCAATGGAAATATATATATATATATATATATATATATATATATATATAAAGAGAGAGAGAGAGAGAGAGAGAGTTTTGAGTGCCAATGATACAGGCAATGGTAAATTTACTACTAAGGAACACATTTAATTGCCTTTGATCAAAGAACTAGAAATTTAATAAAGATGATTCATAATTTTCATAATTTTCTGGTCCATAGATTCCAAGTACTTGTTTTCCTATCTTTACGAAGCCATCAAACTAAGTTGATAATACCTCAGAGTGCATTCTACTATTTGCCAATCCACCATTCCATTGGTTAGTGCCAAGATACAAAGAGGATACTAGGACTTAAAATACCTTTTGGGTCTCTCAACTTTCCCCAATTAACTTCTAGGAGCTTGTCAATATTATGTTAATTAAAAAATAATCTCATAGTATTGGCTATTTTAAAAGTATATTTCTATCTAAACAATTAGTCTGCCACTAATGAAGTACAATATACAGAAGCATCATTATGTTATCTTTTAAATACTTTAAGCACTGCAGATTCATTTCAAATGAGTGCATCCATCAATTATCCACTATCTTCCTTCAAATGAAAACTCCTCTCCATTCTACTGTTTTACCACATTCCCCTGTGCAACATAAATCATTGATCCCTTCCTCTGAGGTTCATACATTGCCAGTAACACTTTCTTAAAAGTCCTTATCTGTCTTTCCTTGGATATCACTTAGCTAGTGCTCTCATATTTCTTCATGATCATTTCCAAAGATGTATTTTATAACCTTTTGGGAATTCTTGAAATTTCTTTCAATAATTTCTAAACATGTGATTCTCAGAAGTGAAATTAAGTTTTCAGTATTCAATAAAGGATCAATACTTGTCTGCAAGGGACATGAGGGAGTTTTCCAGTTGTAGAACTGTTTTGGTTGTGTTGTAGTTCACACACCTATTTCATTTGTAAAAAATCAAAAAAGTCAAAAAAAAAGTTTAAAAATCAAATTACAGTTTTATTGTATACATTTTACAAGAAGCAAAAATATTTAGAATGAAAAAGGGAACCAACGGAATTCTTTTGTATGAAAATAAATTTTCATACACACTAGAATGCTCATAAGTACTTTACAGAATAAGATCAAGTGATATACTTAATGACATATGTCTCATCAAGAAAAACTCATTATTAAATGACATTTAATGATTTCACCTTTGCCTTCTGGAGAGTAAATGCATTGTCCAATGTGATAGCCAATAGCCCCATCGACTTGTAGAAATTAAAATTCATTGTGGTCATTTAAAAGAGAAAAATCCCAGAGAAGCTCATGTATTTGAAAACTGGGTCCCCAGTTGATGGTCCTGTTTGTGAAGATTACAGACCTATTAAGTGATGGAGTTTGTGGCAGGCTTTGAAGTCTTATAGCCCCATTTTCCACACTTACTTTCTGCTTCCTGTGTTAATGAAATACAATCAGTCAAGCTCCTGCTCCTGCTGCATGCCTGATTGTTGTCATGCCTTTTCTTCCACGATGAACTCTATCCTTTGAATCTGTAAGCCAATATAAACCCTTTCCTCCTTTAATTTACTGTTGGTCATGGAATTTTATCGCAGCAACAGAAACATTATGAAGACATTCATTTAATTAAACAAAATAGTTTCTCAGGTATAGTAGCCCATTTAAAGTACTGAATAGGAAAGTAAGTTAGTGGCTTCAATATCGAATAGCACAAATACACAAATATCTACTGGCATAGACAGTCTATTATGTAAGTTGTTTTTCTATATATTTGATTAATCAATCTTAATAAATGCTTAAAATTCTTGTCTTTCCCAACTTTCACATTTTGTAAATATGTTCCATATATATCTCACAAAACTATATATACTAATTTGCATTAATTGAGTAACTTAAATGAGTAAAACATATTTCAAGATAAGAATTTGCTGTAAAAGTAACTCATTATGTGGTTCTGTTGCTTCAATTGTGTAAAATGTTTAATAATTATTAAATACAATTATACATGTAAAAATGTCATTGAACATGGTACAATATTAGTATCTTAGGAACACAAAGGGATGGATTTTATTTTAGATAGTACCTATAAGGGTATGAATGAAATTTTAAGTTGATAACATGAACATGAAACGTATGGTGAAAAAAGTATTGTAGAAATGAAGACTGAGTGAAGAAGGAAGGTAAGTGGAAATCTAGAGAATTTTATTATTTCTGGATTGACAAATACATTCATTGTTAGAAGGATAGACATAGATGATGTTTTCAATTACTCATACAAAATTAATTACATGGCACTCATTTATTTAAGAACAGGGCCAGTACAATGATATTGGTAGTAAAGATTATGAATGCAAAGTCTTGAATACAATATGTAGATGTCTACTTGGGGCATGAAGTGAGGAGTAATTAAAACAGTGTGAATAACCCACAGAATTAATTGTTTGTCTTTAGGAATTTAAAGGTAGGCATAGACAGTAGGTACATCAATACATTCTCCTTCATTGTCTCCAAACATCAGCCAGATAATCTTTTACAAAGAGTGAAAAAAATATTTGGTAGTGGTGAAGACCAGTCATTACAATTAATGATCAGTTTAAAAAAAGTGTTCTAAGTCATATTCATAGTTGGGAATTAATTCTCCTTTACAGAACATTACTTTTGTATATGAAAAACGAAAACAATTAAAATTTGAACTCTACTAATTATGAACTATAATTGGATCTCATATGAGTGTGGTTAATAATTGGTATATTATGTCATAATTGAGATGTACTGTTTCTGTATGTATCCATGTTTGCAGTGCATTACAACAGTAGTATTTTATGGACTATATTACTGATTATTTTAGGAAAGAAAAACGTAAGTGTACACAGGCTAACCATTTACAAAGAAAACACAAATCTCAGTAGTATGATTTATTAGAAGCATGGGTGATCTCTAATCTGAGAATCAATGCTATTAAATATGTGCTTCTCATCCTCTCCTTTACTTGTCTCAGATGACTCTGACTGGAATTTCTAAATTTCCTATACATATTAATAATTAATTTCAAGTGTAGGTTCCCATTATGAGTCTTACTCCAGTTTTGCAAATATTGCTCTAAATAACTTTAAAGCATTTATCAGTTCAGAAATGTTCTACTCCACAAATACCGTATACATGTGCTCTTTTAGATATCAAAGATTGGGTTCGTCTCATAACAGACAATGATACATATTATTTGTTCATTTTTACTTTATTGTCTAAAGTTTCAGTATAGAATTAATAAGAAAAAAGTTATGACACCAATGAAACTTGTAGATGTTTCATGAAATTAAGCCTTCCCAATACCAGAGTAGTTGCTGACATGTAGCAATAAAAATCGCGTTCAATGAACTTTACTACTAAATCTGAATCATGGCTTCTAATTGTATATTTTTATTTAGAAAGTTTTCCTGTGAGTAGTGTCATTTGCTCCTCATGAAACTCTGAAAGATTATCAGTGCATATCACTTTTTCCTTTAAAGAAACAATCTACTATCGAATACTATTTTTAAAATAATCAAGTTAGGTCTTAAATTCACGATGTGCTGAAACTGTGTCTACTGACTCAATAAAACAACTAGAATAAATATTTTTTTCAACCTACACTCAGCGAAATAGACAACAGCATTACTGATACTATGACAACTGACAGTAAGAATGATGCTACATATTCCGAGATGCATTTGTATGTGTGTTGGTTGGATTTGGTTAAGAGGTGGAGTGAGAAATAGGAAGGCAGAACAGGGGAAGTAATATGTGGAGAGATAACTAAGACTAAATGTCTTTTATAAAATCAAATGGAAACCTAATACTCTATTGCTTCATAAAATATATACACATGCAATATAAAAAGAGTTTAATGGGTATAACAAGGGACATTGCTTTACTATACACAATAAGATAGCAAATAAAATACCCAATGCCAGAAATAGACTCCCTCTTTTGGTGTTGGTCATGATGGAATTCTATAGACTTTCAAGTAACACTATTGTCATTGCTCTTTGTTACCCACCAAAGCTTAATGCTAAGTTCCTATTGAGGAAAACACTACATATGAGAGTTGTAGAACAAATAAGTTCCAATCAAATTGATACTTTCCTTTTACAGTATTGGAAGATGCTAAGAATGCTACCCAAAGAGAAAAGTAGTTATCAGCCTTACCCAGATGTGAACTCTGTGAGCTACATTAATGACTGGCCTAACAAGATATGCCAAATGCTGCGATTGTGGCACAAATTTTATAAGAGTAATCAAACAAATTCTGATTGGATTTAAGACCCAGTTCACAAGATAAAATTCATATCTGTGACTGTTATTCAGATGAAGAACCTGTGACTAGAGAGGTCATAAGCCCTAGAGGAAAATCTACAAGTAATGTTATACTAAATGGAAATAGCTTTTAAATGGTTCTGAATGAATTATACCTAGACATATACATTAGTGCATCTTTCAGCTGTCACCAGTTAGGTTTCTTCATGCAGCAGATGTTGATTTAACACAGAGATCCACAACTGGTCACCAGGCAAAAAATGAGATTGCAGAGTCCTCAATATTAAGTGAGAAACCTGTATCATATTCTGTATTCTGAAGGCTAATGTATTATTGTAGAAGACAGGGAAGAAAAAAGATCGGAAGAGCCAGAAATTAGATGCCATCAAGCTTAAGTTAGACAAGATACCATCATGAATGGGGGAGGTTGCAAAGAACTAGCATCAGAATAACTGGCAATTGATAGTTTTTGGGAGAAGATGAGGGAGTTTTTACTAGGGTTATGATACTAAATAGGTTCACCAGGTTCCATTGAATAGAGCCACACCTATGAACATCATGGAACACAAATTAAACTCTAGGCCTTTAAAAGAAAAATAAAGGACATGAAGTTGGAGGGCTAATTGGATGAGGAAAGAGAGGAGGAAAAGGCCATGAATATGATCAAAATACACTACATGGCTTTCACAAAGGATCACTAAAAATTAAAAGGTAAAATAAAATTTGAAATAAAATTCTATCCTGAAAACAAATGAGAGGATTGAAACAAAACAAAGATAAAATCACTGGAAAGAACAAGGTAAGTAACAACAAGAAAATGTAGAAAATTGGACTTTTGTAAGAAATTAGTGAGATTATTCAGACAGAAAGCTCAGAACAGTGCTTAATTCATAACTTATATATATATATATAATAAACATTGACTTTGATTAATATAGCAAATGAGATAACTTTCCTCTAACTTCTTTTTTGTATGATATCTATAGTTTAAATTTTCCTCAACCTTAAGCAGTTTATTGTATTCAAATTCAATTCAAATGTTAAACAAGAAAAAAACTTACTGTAGTGATATTAAAACTTATGACTTAACTATTATCTATTTCATAGAAATATTCAGATGCATAAGAGGTAGAGAAATTATAAATCATCAATTATCAAAAATCTGACTATTACACAAGTAATGGTGGATGATGTATTAGAATCTCATGTCTTAGTTCAACTTAAAAATTCCCATCAAGCTCTAGGAAAAGAGCACATAATTAGGTGAGAGTATAAACTCTATAGTATCCTAAAGTTAAATAATGTCAGCAAATGCTTACTACTGACTTATTTTTTAAAACTGAATACTTATTTGGGGTGGGAAAGTCTTTTAGTTTTGTTTCTTGTTGCTGTGATAAAATTCCTGGTAAATCAAATTTAAAGGAAAAATGAGTTTTTTTGACTTTCAATCTCAGGTTACAGTCCACCTTTCCATGGACGTCAAGGTGGCAGGAATATGATGCTGCTTGTCAAACTGCTCTCAAGTTAAGAGACTAAATGAATGCATAATGTCAGTACTCAGCTCACTCCCTTTTCATAGTCCAGAATCCCAACCTAACGAGTGGTGCTTCTGACTTTTACTTTGCATTTTCCCACATGAATTAAGCTATTTAAGACAATCTCTCTCACACGTGACCAGAGATCAGTCTAATCTAGGAAATGCTTCGTAGAGATTCTAGTCACAGGTGACTCTAGATTTATTCAATTTGACAGTTAAAACTATCATGCAGGGCTTCCTAGTTCATACCATAGTCCCAGCATGACGTATTCTGATGATATCAATACACCCCATCTCCATCCCCATCTTACTATCCACCGCACTTCAGATCATCTCTCTATTATTTCGGGCCTTTTTCAAGGTCTATTTAATCTAATCTATGCTTGCTAAATGCGTTGGGGCATGGGTCTATCTCTTGGAGTCTGGCCAATCTACCAGGTGTTAGCACATACTGAAAATGGACTCTCTTTCTCTGTGTATTTGTCAGTTACCAATGGATCCTCAGTTAGGACAGAATTCCTGCTCACCTCTGCTATCCATACTGAGTCTCTATCTGAAGTGAGATTGCATAGGTCTTGCGTGTGCTGGAATAAGTACTATGGGTTTGTATGTGCTACTACCTTGCTAAGGCATCAGTTTCCTGTATTAATCTACCACCTCTGATTCTTACAATCTTTTCACACTTCTTTCATGATGATAAATGTGCCCCGAGGAAAGGGTGTTTGATATAGATGTCCCACTTAGGGCCAAGCACTCCACAGTCTCCTGCTCTCTGCATACTTACTAGTTGTAGATCTCTGTGTTAATGCCCATATTCTGCAAGAACCTTCTCTTGTGACAGTAGTAGAGTGATGCACTCATCTATGGATACGACAATGAGTCATCTATTTAGTGAAATGAAAATAGTAGATTCTTTCCTGTGGCCTTTCATATGTCTAGCCAAGATTCTTGACCCTGATAACAATAATCAAGTATGAACGCTTTCTTATAAAGCAGACCTTAAATCCAATTATTGGTGGTTTGTTACTCCCAAAACATTCAAACCACTGTTGCACCTGTGGTTATGTTTTGTCATGCCAGTTCTTCTTGTAGCTCTTGAACCTGGGATAAGTTGATAATTATACTGTCCTGCCAGGAAGATGCATAGTCAGCAGAGCTGACATACCAAGCCTGTTTTCCCTTTGTTTGTTCTGTGATTCAGGCATTAGTATCTTTGACTCTGTGTTTAGCCAAGTTCTTGTGAGCAACCAGGCACAATGCCAGGACTGTTTGAGGGTCTATGGGATCTCTCTGGTCAACAACATCAAAAGAGGCCGAATTTAGGTCACTGGGATTTTCCGGTGCTAGTTTGTGCTCCCTATTAAGGCTGATGAGCCCCTGTTACGGGATAGCTACATTTTAAGTTTTTTTTTTTTAAATGTTTATGTGCATATATTGAACAAAAGCTTCCCTACTATGTTTCTAGATGACTTCCTCAAAAGTCCTTTAATGTTATTTATCCCTCCCCTTACTCTCTTCTGAATTTTTTCTCATTCCCATTAAACCATTCTTATCAATGATTCCACTTTTCCCATTTATGTCACTCTATTCTATCTCTCCTCCTGTTAACCACCATCATGTCACCTTATTAATTACCTGATCTGTATTATTTTGCAAATGAAGCACACTGTCTAAAGAATTGCAGCTGAAATCCATTTTAGAGAGAAAAAAACGTGTTTATTATTTCTAGGTCTGAGTTACCTCACTTAAGATGAATGTTTCTAGTTCCATCCATTTACCTGAGTATTTCATATCTTCAGTCTTCTTGAATGATAAATAATACTGTATTGTTTAAAGGTTTACTTTTATTAACCATTTACCGGTTCATGGACACCTAGGTGGTTTATACTTCCCAGCGATTTTGACTAAGGCAGCAATGAACATAGCTGAATGGATATCTCTCTGTTGTTAGCTAGAGAGTCCTTTGGGTATAAGACCAAGAGAAATATGACTGGATCAACTGGATCAACATTGATAATTCAACTCCTGAGGCGATAGTAAGGGTTATACAGATAGAGAGACAAGTAACGCTCACTCACATGGTGTTAAAAACCAGAGGTAAACGTGTTAACTCAAAAGTCCACTGTAAAATAGACACACACACACACACACACACACACACACACACACTCACACACAGATGTGTGTGTGTGTGTGTGTGTGCATCCCTGAAGGTTATATAACAGAAAAGCACAGTTCAGGCAGGGGAAACCTTCCTTTGTGCTGTCAGTCACAGAAGTTCAAAAGGCTACAAAAATAATACAGCCTATGCCACAGCCCTTGATTGCCTCCCAGAACTTAAAGGAAAGGGCACATAGCTGAGGACAGGACATGTTTGAGAACAGAACTTGAAGCAATCAATCTGGAACTGATCCAGAAATCTTCTTCCTGAAAACTAGCTCCCATAATATCAGAGGATAATATGAAAAATTCCAACCGAGAAAAACAATCAATGTAAAGTCTATGAGCCAAAGTGACCAGTCCAGCAAATAATATGTATGTTGAGCTACTCAGTTATAAACTTTAAAAGAATTTATATGGTAATCTCTTTTGAAATTTTTCTCAACAAACAAGAGAAAACATGTTCCAAAGTATTTTTTTAAAGAAAACTGAATTTTTATTTTTAATACCAGAATATACTCAATGCATGCTGAGGACTGAAGGTACACATATATTTCTAGATGGAGCAACACATATTACACACTTACTTAGAAGAAGTAAGAAAAATCAATATTTCTGCAAACAATATTAACAACATTTCTCACGTGAAAATATCATAGCATTAATACACAAAATACCCACTCTGATTAGGACAGAGCTGCTGTTAGGTTTTCATCATATCTTTGGTTACTAAGATAAGCGTGTCTTAACATAAAGAACACTTTACATAATATTGTATAGTTTTTTAATTAAGAAAGATTTGTGATGGAGCACATTATACATACCATGTACATGTACAGTTCAAGGTTAATGATAAAATGAACTTGCTTTCAGTTTCTCTGAAACAAAAAAATTTTCTTTAGTGAATACACTCATGTATATTTTATCAAAAGTAAATAGCAATGTTATTTTTAAAAATGAACAAATTTCTGAACATTGACTATTATATAACCAGCACTGTGATTTTTACTATATATTAATCTACTATTGTATGTGAATAAGGATGTTCTCTCCTTTGAGATGCAATTATGTATGCTTAATAGCATAGGCACTGTGAGCCAAACACTTGTTCAACTAAGTAACTATAGAACCTTAGATAATATTTGACTAGCTTGTCCCTCAGTGCCCTATTTTTCAAATAAAATCGTAATGCCCATCTCAGAGAACTGTATGAGAATCAAACGAGGAAAACATAGAGACTCTTGGAAACATGTCTAACACTTGCCAAGTGCTACCAGCCATATCCAATACAGTCATTATTATAATCATCATTTTTGCTGATTTCTTTGTTTTCCCTAACTTATTCAAAATTTAATAAATATTATTCACATTGGCTGTGATTTTCAAATTGGAGGCATTTCTAATGTATATGAAGAGATAATTTTCTATAACTATTGTCATGTCAAAACATGGTGACAGGGAATGAAAAGATGGTTCAGAGATTAAGAGCAGTGACTGTCTTTCAGAGGACCTAGGCTTGATTCCCAGCACCGATTTAGTGACACAAAACCATCTGTAACTCCATTTCCAGGAGAATGTGGCACCTTCTTATGACCTCCATAGGGACTGCATGACATGAATGAAATTACATACATGCATACATGCAATACACTCAAACATATAAAATTAAAATAACAAAATAAATTAATTAAAAATAGACATAGTGGCAATATATTTTTACAATTAAATTTTAATAGTAAATAATTTTACATAAAATTGTTAAAATAAAGTCTAAACATTATTTTATCAATTGTCTTGAATATAATTTTCCAATAATTTGTGATTGATACTATTTCTTACAGTTCAGTATAAAACAATGTGGGTTATTTCAAAAATACTTATCATATCATATATATTAAACATTAATGCTCAAGTGGTGCAAGCCATGAAATATTTTCATTCATATAAAAACATTTCTGTTTATAATGAGGGATGTGTATGCATTCACTTATGAAAAGCTCTATCTATCTATCTATCTATCTATCATCTATCTATCTATCATCTATCTATTTTATCAACCATCTGGGTAAGTATTAGTATAAGATAGATTTTAAATGTCATTAATATATTCCCTTTGATAATCCCTATACTCTGTTCTGTTTCTATGATATATGAAGGGTTTGAATCATATTGAGACTCTTCTGAGTTCTAGATTGAGCTTGGCTAGTAGAGATAGAAATGGGAGCTTCAAGGTTGGAACTGGCCTTTATTAATGTACTCCCCTTCAATAGAGTCAAAAGTTGGGTGCAATTTATGTCTAAATCATTCCTCTTATCCCATTCTATTCTACAGTGGAATGTTCTGTAGGTTTCTGTCACTGCTTCCTTTGTAGCCCTAGGGCAGGTGAGTTATTTTTCAGTCTTTAATATACTATCTCCAATTAGTTTTCTTATGCATTTTCAAGATGTCATTAAAATATTATCTATTTACAAAGCTCTGTACTATGGTCTTGATCCTGTAAGAGATGCTGACTACTAAGAAGTTAGCAAGTCCCTGGAGGCATGTCCTTAAAGGTGGCTGTGAAATGCAGAGACTTTCTTCTTTCTCTCTTCTTTTCCCATTCTATGGGTGAAAAGTTTATCTTGTCCACAAATTCCTCCTGATGAGGTCTTGCATAGCCATAGGCTGAAAGCAACAAGGTCAATTATCCATTGAGAGGAGCCTCAACAACTAACAAAATGAGTCAAGTAAAATGTCATCATGGTTTTTATTACAGTGTAAGAAACTTAAGCAGAAAACTATATATAGATGCATGGCAGAAAAATATGCTTTCATTAAGTGCAGCAAGAGACTAATATAATGTTTATGAAAGAGAAACATGTCAGCTTCTATTTTCCACTGAAAATCATTACTCTAGTATACTGGAAATAGAGATGAGTTAAAAGCAATATCAAAGGTAAATAATCTGTCTTGGTTTTTCTTTTTCCTGTTGTTAATGTAAAATACTCTGATCAAAGAACTGTAAGGGAGAGAGCACTTTATTGGACTCACAGATTCAGGTTATAGTCCCTTATGGGAGAGAAATCAAAGAGGCAGGAACTTGAGGGAATTGGTCACATTGCTTCAGAAGACAAGAAGCAGAAAGAGAGGAAACCATGGTTATTTCTATCCTTTTTATGCAGCTTAAGATCCCCACCTAGGGAATTGTCCTGCCTAGAGTTAGGATGGATTTTCCCACATCAGTCATCCTAATCAAGGCAATCTCTCATAGGAATGCCTAAAGGCCCATCTCACAGGAGATTGCAGATCACTTAGAGTTAGAAGTTAACATTATTACAATTCCCTTTAACTGAAAAATATACTATTCTATTTTAGTGTATGTAATTTTACTGTCAATAAAAGATTAAATATTTAATATTATTAAAAAGTATTTATCACAGAATTTGACATCTAATAATAAATGCATTTGAATTATATAACTAAGTTCAAATCGAATATTTCAGTTAATTATACCTGTGAATAGTATAGTTTTAGAAACTGAAAATGCCTTTTCCACAAATTTCAACTCATTAATTAAATATTGAATACTTCTTGAGAATCAGCAAGAATGAATATTATTAATAAGTCTCTCACTTCCATTCCTCACGATGTATGAATTAGATTCTTTAGAAGAATTTTAACACTTCCTTGTAATTCTTCAGTTCAATCAGTATAAATCAACATCAAATACTTCTTATTATGAACTTGGATAGTCAGGATTTTTTTATTACATGCAGTTTAATTACAGTTACATTTATTATTTTATATCCACTAATATGTTTTTAAGTATCAAAATGATTGCACAACTTAATCTTTCTGATAGTGGTGCTTAATTTTTCTGTAACTGGTTCAAAATTTTATAGAAATATAGACATCAATATTTGTAGTAAAATATTCTATATGGATGTATTTGTTTTGTGCTTGTAGCTGTATGGTAGGGACTATCAAGAAAACTCTTGATATGTTTAGCTAACATTCAATCTCCATCCATGAACAGTACTAGGAGGGAATAGTCCTGGATTTTGGTGACATCATTATCAGAAATGTGACTGACATCTTCCATGTTAACTTAATACAGACCTGATATATCCTAGCTTAGGTGAAGTTACTCTTTTTCAGGCCATTCTTGCTAAATCATGCTAAAGCATTTGTTTTTCTACTTTTTTCACAATGTTTCTGTGTATAATTCTCCCAATGGATTGCACAGATACAATTCTTTATCTCTTGGCATATTCTTCAATATCTTGGGAACGTCTGCCCACTTTTAACACTGAGCCTGAGTTTTTCAAGAACAGTTTATGACCTAGTCAGGCAGCTGAAGAAGTTGTCAAGAGGAAGGAATTATTTAGTAAGAAAATCTCAGATTAGCTCGGTAAATACATGTGGCAAAGGCAGCCCACATGTGAAATTTTTTCAACCTTCTTTAAGTTCAGATATATCCTGAGTGTATTGGGACTGAAGTACTTACCTGATGACTGTTGCTTAATCTAATTTGGTTAAGGACAGGTGGTATCTTGTGGAATATTACTTTGGTGATTATTACACAGCTGACTATAAAGAATGGAAAGAAATTAGAATAAGACATGAATTTAAAATAAATATACCTCACTCTACCAACATGTCAAGATACAAGGAGCTGGGAACGTCCTATGCCCCACCGGCCTGGTCTATTGGCCTTGGATGTGAGAAGGGGAGGGGCTAAAGGTATTTAAACTGGGGGCGCCAGGAGGCTGGCCCTTCTCTCCCCTCCCCCATGGGCCATTAGGATCTGTTCACCCGGAAGTTGCAAGATCCCAGCCACTTGGACTTACTAATGGAACTTGCGGAGGGGAGGGTGGGCGCCTGTGTTCTGTAAGTAACCCCTCACCATTGCTCTGTTAGTAAGCCCAAGTAAACTAGCTACAATCTGTTTAACTGTGAGTGGAGGAATTTGTGTGTTTGTTGCGAGGCCTGGGGGAGGGGGACCCTTTGGGTTGCAAGCAGGGAGAGGCAGGTTAAGTTAGTCTGCCTCTCCCAAAGAGAAATTTTAATAAGAGACACCCTCCTCTACTCCTTGTCAGTAGTTGCACAGTTAACTCATGAATCTAATCCACTTGGCCAGCATGTAATTCACAGTATCACATCTGTCCATAGCCAGATAAATGGATAAAATTTATTATCCCTCAAAAATGATGCTACCAGTATTTCTAGAAGGTAAAATCTTAGTTTAATAGTCACTATTAAACATGCATGTTTCAATCCATCTCTCTTTTTCCGATATTTATTTAGAATTGTGTTATTCATAGAAGATGTTAGGCAAGGTTTCTATAGATTTTTTTCCCTGGTATTATTTCAGGAACACTGTTATTAATATGTAATTTTTTTTTCTCAGACAAATGACATGAGCAGTGGGCAGTCATACCCTAGTAAGTAGAAAAATAATTAAATTAAAACAGAAATTTCAAATACCAGAATCCAAAATCTCCAGCTTGCCCATTCTATATTTTCAAACACTGTTTTCTTCACTAGATAAAAATAAACAAACACTAGCCTTTCAACTATTGACAAAGAGCCATAAAATTCTTAATTTACTTCATTGTTAAAGACGAACCAATGGCATATACTTTAAACTGCCTTTTAGCTAACAAAGTCAGAAGATAATTGAGAATTAAGATATGCTGTTAGCTGTTCCTTCTTATTTTAGCGCTATCTTGATTTCTAGAACCCAGAAAAACCCTTACATGCCTACAGAGGTAAACAAAATAATTTTTGAATTAAATATCACTTCTTCAGTCATCCTGGAGAGTAAAACACGGTTGTCTTGCCCAAGACTCACTTCACATTAAGAGGACAATATTGTGCCCCTTCAGTCAAGCTTATAAGAAACAAAAGCTCAGAGCAGCTGGAACTAGATGTGATACTTTATCCTCGAGTATAGATTTTCATTATATTTATTTTGTCAACTTAAGAAACAATTTTTCTTTCTCCCATTTCCATCTCCCTCAACTTCGCAGTTGTGAAGATGTCCAACAAACTTACTCTGGCATTTTTTTTTCCATTGACTTAAATATCATTCTTGAGACAGTTACAGTTTCAAGTCCATTTTTAATTATATATATATATATATATATATATATATATATGAACAAGAACATACCAAGGGGCCCTTTGTCTCTAGGCACACTGTTTTTAGGACAACATGCCATGTGTTTCGACCATGCAAAAGAAGCAGCATATGAAATTATCCATTCTGCTTTGAACTGGTAAATACTGAGTTTAAGTTTCACCTAACTTAGGTAACTTGATCGAGAAATGCCATAGTCACATATTCTTCATATTATTTCAACATAACCTAAATAACAAGAAATTAAAACAATTTGAGGATCTCTCCACGGGACCCTGGTCGCATAAGTGACAGTATCCTGCTTGACATCCTTGATATCAGTTTAGCCCATTTAGAAAAATAAATTTTTCTAATAATAACTATGTAAAATCAGAGCTTCTGATTCAAGTCACTTTAAGATCCATTCTTACTTGCCCTTACTATGTCTTTGTATATAATTCCCAGAAAACGTTGAACTCTGTACAGATTTGGTGCTTTCCATCACAAAGCACCTTGAAGCCAATTCTAATACCAGAGATTTGAATATTTGGGGGGATATTTTTCTGACAAGAAATATTTACTCATAAATTCTTACTTTGAGACATCAGTAAACATCTTTAGCTCTCCCTCTCCTTTTCTATCTTGGTATTAAACTAGTTCCTGCAAAGCGTTCATTAAATTACTAAGTTTTGTATCAAAAAAGCATAGAAGCCATGTAAATCAGATTATGCAAATGTGCTTAGCTTTTTAATATTCTAGATATAAGAAAACTCAATAGATGAATTCTTTCAGGTCAATTAATTTTTTCCACTAATCCTTTTAAATTTTTATATTCATAAAAAGATTAAACTGGCACGAAGTAAGTGATAATTTCAGTTATTCTCTATTTTTTCTTTACTATTCCCTTTACTTTCCATTTGAAATAAGTTTTGCAATCACTTACGGATTTGATATTCAAGCTATCAATGTATATTTCCTAAAACAAATATACAACAATATGCAGGAAGAAAAATATAGATGAAAGTTTCCCAATATGTCATTTACATGACATATTAGTGACTAGAATTCCATTCAGTATGTTCAGCTATTCACGTCTATAACATTTTCTTCTAAAATCATGTAATTTTATACTATAAATGCACACATAACCCAACTTATTAAAATACTTTAAAGTATAAAATTCCAAACCTGATGCCTCTTGTGCTCTAGGCATTGTTCAAACCCTTAGAGATAGGAGAACAAGCAAAGAATATGTCTTCAATAAACAGCAGTCAAGGAGTGGGATGCAGTTCAGTGATAAAGCACTTGCTAGTATGCATGAGGTCTGAGTTTAATCCAGAGCACCAAAAAGATGAACGCTTCCAACAATCATTTAGAGATATATCTTCATGCTGGAGCAGAACGTAAAATTAGCTTTTTATTAAAGCTATCTGAGTGAGTTCAGTACTTGGAGGAAAAATTATTCAATTAAAATCTGCACTCAGAACAGTAAAGGAAAAAGATAAGATTTAGCAAAGAGTTCTAGACAGGAGCAAGAGGTTCTAAACAGAGTAGAGGAAAGGATGCATTGGGAAAACATAAAGAACTTTGAATTTCTGGTGTAAGCATTGTAAGAAAGGAGATACATGACATAAATTTTCTGGTATTATCAGCAGCCATCTAGTACTGGCTATAGTAAGACATTTGTTTTTGATCCCACGGTAATGAGGAAACAATCATGAGATCATTTATATAAACTTCACACTGAATATTTCCATTGATCCAGACAATGGTATCCAAAATCTATGCATCAGGACCTAGAATAATCAAGGATTAATTAGCCTGAGTAAAACAAGACATGGTTGCCTGGCTTTCACAGCAGTATACATGGACAAATCTGTTAGATATTTCGGTAAGGTAAAATGTTATTCAGATAAGATCAAACAAGCAAATTATTTTTTTGAGAAGTGAAAGATCGAGAGAAAGGTTGTCAGGAGGAAGAAATTTCTCTTTGAGCACTTTGAGTTATGTGCTCTTATAATATATATCCTATCCTGAGTCTTCAAGGAAAACAGTGAGATTTCTTATATCATGTATAAATTCACACATGCCTAAGCTGCTGATGTGCACTGTCTCCATCACCCTAAGGAATTTATTTGTTATACGTGGCAAAATAAACCTCACCATTTTTATTGTATGAATGAAGAAATATTCATATAATTAAATTTTTATATAAGGATTTTTGATTTTGTGCATTTTAAGACATTCTTTTCATAAAATAATCTTGCTAGAAAATAATTTATTCCATAGACCTCCTTGAAATCATTTCCTAAAGCTTATCTTTACCACACAATCACATTCCTCTTTTTATAATGGCTTTTGCTGGTATAAATAGACAAGCAGAGTCTGAATTCCAGTCAGTGATAATGAGCTAACCGTATACAGTACACTTCACTATTGTTGCTAAGCAAAATGAATGAAGTATTGTTTTATTCTTTCTAAAGATTGAAAGCTTTTTAGATGACATGTGTATGTTAGAGAATCATTATAATTCCCAAATATATTATCCAGATTTTTCAAAAACTGATTGCCACTACATTTCACCAAGTGTCTTTTTGAAAAATGAATTTTAGGACATCATCCCATTTTCAATAAAGATCTCTTCCTTTTACTCTCTGTATTAATATAGTAATACTATATATTACTAAAATGTCTAAATTTAATTGCAGTAACCTATCACCTTCTTTTGCAGAATGGAATATTTAATTCTTAGAGGGGCATTTAAGTTTTCTACCAACCACTAATCCCAGTGCACTTTTATGTAACAAACTCATTAGCAAGGGGATATGAACACATTAAATATGAATGCATTTATTTCCCCAACCTCTCCCCCATATTTAACTCCGCATCAACCTCTGCAGTATTTCGACTCAATTTTCTTCTGTAATAATATTTTGCATTTATGTGTGTTATCAGTATATTTAGAAAAATGTGTGCATTTTAACGACATGAGCAAACCTAAAGATCAGCCTGTTTTCATTTAGTCCATAAAGTAAGATATTATTTTATTATTTCATGATTATTTGATATAGATAGCAACAACGCAGACCTATAATGTTAGTTTACCTTTAGAATCATTAGTCAATAAAAGTCATTTAGATTTTAATGGCTTGAGGGTTAGAGAGATGCCTCAGAGGTTAAGACCATTGGCTGCTCTTGCAGAGGACCTTAGTTCCATGCCTAGCATACACATGATGACTTAAAACCATCTATAACTTCAGGTCCAGGAGATACAACACTCAATCTGCTCTTTATGGGTGTTATACACAATGGTGCACTTACATACATGCAGGCAAAACACTCATACACATATTTTTAATGGATTTTACTGGCTTTTATAAAGATTCTTATATATATATATATATATATATATATATATATATATATATATATAAAGTTGTTTAAAAAATAAAACTATGAGACATTTTCATACTTCACCATCTCAGCCTTTAGGCCTCCTTGGTTCTCACCATACCAATTCATTCGAAGAAAGACCACCACACTAGTCCAGATAGCAAGAACTTATTAGAAAAACGATGATAAACAAGATCAGGAGTCTACTACAGAAATTAGTACCCACATTGCAATGTTACCTGAAAATGCCAACCCACTGAATGTCCAAAGCAATTATTTTAAAGTCATATTTATAAATATGTTCAAGGAACTCAAAGTAAACATGGGTAAAATACTACAAGAATACCATCAACACACAAACACTCAAGCTAAATAGATAAACAATTCAAAATATGAAATTAGAATTCATTAAGGAAATCTAATTTCTGGAAAAAAAAGCCAAACTGAAATAAAACATGAAATGTAAAACCAAGAAACACAAAGATCATAGAAGACAGGTGTTTAAATGAAATGGAGGGTACAGGACAGATCCTATCAGGTCCTGAACAGAAGGTTAAGGAAATGTATGAGTAATCAAAGAACATGTTAAATCTAAAATAACCCAAGAAATTAATATGCAAAACCCCTGGAATATGGTAAAAATAAAACTCTAATAAATCATAGGTAAGAAACCCCATTTAGAGGCATAGAAACTGTTTCCCAAATCTAGGGAAAGTGATACCCATCAAGGCAAAAGAAGCATACAGAACACCAAGTAGACAGTCCAGAATAAAAAAAAAAAATCTTCCCATGTCATATAATAATCCAAACACTAAAAACACAGAACAAGGATTGAAAAGTGTGAGAGACAAAAGTTATGTAGAAAAGCAGGCCCATCAAAATAATACTTGACTTCTCAATGGAGATAGTGAAAGCCAAAGGACTTGGCCCAATGTCATACAGGTCATGAAAGAATACAGATGGCATTACCATCCCTGATCTTAAATTATACTATGACACTATAGTAACAAAAAATATCATGGGACTGGCATAAATACAAACACATTGATCAGTCAAATAGAATTGAGGTCAGCAATATACTGTACACATTTAAAACCACTTGGATTTTTGACTGGAGAAAAGACAGCATGTTCAACAAATGGTTCTAGTCAAACTGGATAGCCACATATAGAGGAATAAATTGGGACCATTATTTCTCATGATGTACAAACCTCAACACCAAATGGATCAAGAGCCTTTATCTAAGAACTAATACATGGTATGTGATACAAAAGTAAGTAGGAGATCCTTTGGAACTTACCTGCACAAACAAGGACTTTTCAACAGGATTCCTAGAATGCAGTCATCATGTCCAAAAACCGGCGAATGGCATCTCATGGTACTAAAAACCTCCTGCATAACACAGGACACCTATACCCCACTGTGCCTATGACACTGGGGTGATATCCACAATATACAAACAACTCAAAAAAAAAAGAAAAAAAAAACTCAAATCTGAAAATGAAAAACCCTAAACTCAATTTACCAATTAAGACAAGGAACTGAACAGGAGTTCTTAATGGTTAAACACAAATTGCTAAATGATATTTAAAATATTCAACAACTTTAATCATCAAGAAAATGTAAATTAAAGCAAATGGAGATTTGTGTCTTACTCTACTCAGAATGGAAAAGATCCAAAAAAGAGCTATGAAAAACTTTGACAAAGATGTGAGGAAATGGGAGCTGTTATGCACTGTTGAAGAGAGGGCACACTACCATAGTCACTATGGAACTGTGTGGGAATTAATGATTCTAAAAATTGATCTACAAATGACCAGCATGGTCTCTGTTAAGAATATACCAACAAAACAACAAAACAAATAGACAAACAAACAAACAAACAAACAAAAAACACCTTTATCTCCTACTACAAAGATACTTGATCATCCATGGTCATTCATGGTCATTGCTAGTCTTTTCAAAGTACTCAAGAAATGGAAACAACCAAGATATCCATCCAATGAATAGATAAAAGAAATATTGTACAGTTAAACAACAGATTATTACTTACCTGTCAAAAATGTAAGTATGTGATTTGTAGGTAAAAGATGATACGAGAACCAATCATGTTCAGTGAGCTAACCCAGATCCAGAAAAACAAATGTCTTTTAAAATTATTTTTATTGAATTTTTGTGTATTTCATACAGGATGTCTTAGTCAGTTTTAATTTCTTTATACTTTCTTCCCCACTGGCACACACCCATGACACCTCACCTCATCAGAATTCATACACTCTGTAATTTATGTTAAGGACTATAGTGTCAAGTTAATGTCCCCAAACATCCCACTGTGGTCCAGGCAATTTAGCTAGCTAGAGTCCCTCCATTTAAGATTAGCTCTTCCTCACCCAGCATTAATCGGCTCCCAATAATTTTTCCATTGAGTTGCTGACAACTTCCACCATTCTGTCATGGGGATTTGTCTGCTTGAGTTTGCATAGGTCTTGTGCATGCTGACAGCACTGCTGTAAGTTCACACGAGTAAGGTTCCAGGAGCCTGCAGAACTCTATTCCTCTCTGGTGATGAACCTCCTTCCTGACTCTTACAATCTTTCAGATCTCTGTTCCACAATACTCCTTGAATCTGGGTGGGTGGAGTTTACTCTGCATCCTATCCAGGGACCTGCACCTTTCAGACTCTTACTATCCACCTTTTGCGCATTTGTGACCTTTAGTGTTCCCAGCCCTCTGTTGTATGAAAGAGCATCACTGATGAGAACTGAGAGGTGCATTATAATCCTCTTTACCCCTTGTTCTATGTTCCATGTGTCTTAGGTGTAGAGGTTGCATAGTAGATGTGCACTTAGGCTTGGGTAACTCACATACAATATCTGTATGTGACCAGTTGAGGAACTCTGGATATGTCTCCATCTGTTGCAAAAGAAGCTTATCTGATGAGTGGTGAAGGATGGGCATATTTTTTGTAAATGTTAAGGACCCATATTTTGAACATAGTAAAATATTACATTTGTTCAGGGATGTGACAGTCTGTTTTTTAAAATAAGTTCTGAGACCTCTCCAGCCATGTGTAATTGGCTGTGCTTACAACACACATGAATTTCTTCCCATTGAGTGGGTTTTAAGTCCAGTTAAGTAGATTTGGAATGCCCCCCAGATAAATGTACCACTACAGCATGCATATCATTTGCTGTGTGTTTTAGTCTTTTAACCTGGGGTTAGACATTGAGTGATGGTCTCCCTTAGCAGCCTGCATAGTGCTCTACAAAGCTAGGAGAGCTGGCCTTCAGGGCAGGAAGCTTCCACATCAGTTCCTGCTCCATAACTCCAAATCCTTTGTCCAAAGTTTCTCCTGTGTTCAAAAACAGGGTCTCTCTTTCAAGTTCTGGGAGGCAATCAAGGACTGTAGCAATAGCTTATGTAATTTGGGGAGTCACCTGAACTACCCTAGCCAACACCTCAAAGGAAGATTTCTCTTGTTTGGTAATGTTCCTTGTTAAGTAGCCTTCAGCTATGCACATGGTCTCATGTAGATATGTCATGTGTGTAATTTATCAGGATGATTTTGGACTAACATGATCTGCACTGTTTTTTACAGTAGCTAGGCATCATTTATCTCTTTACTCACTCCCGGTCTGATGCTCCCTCACACTAGCCCCTGTAAAGTGTCCCCATTGTCCCCACTTCTCCTTGATAATACCTGTCTCCTATGTTCTCACCTCTCTCCTATGGTCTCACCTCTTCCCCTTTATCCCCATAGTTCCTTGCATAAGTCTCCCTCAACCCTCCCATGTAAATACTCACATTTTCCCCTTTTCTCCCTGTCTTCTACCATTGTTTTCTCCCAGTTCAGTTTTTCCCTTTACCTCCCTTGTTCCTTTCCATTTTCTTGGTTCCTGCAGTTCTATCAAGATACATACTCATATAGAAGGGTTTGGTTCTAGGATCCACAAAGGAAAGAGAACGTATGTTATTTGCTTTTCTGAGTCCATGTTACTTCACTCAGTATAACAGTTTCTAATTCCATCCATTTCCCTGAAAATTTAATGACTGTTTCTTATGAACTCCATTGTGTAAATGCACCACATTTTTGTTATCCACTGGTTAGTTGAGGGACACTTGGGTTGCATCCATCTCTTAACTATTGTGGAAAGAGCAACAACAGGCATGGATGTATAATTATTTCTACAATAGGATGAGTACTTTGGGTATATGCCAAGGAGTGGTAAAATCAGTTCAAATGGAAGATTCGTTTTTTAGTTTTTTAAGAGTTCTCTTCATTGATTTCCACAGGTGTTGTACATCAGTGCACGATTGTTCCACTTCCCTCACGTCTCTCCAGTATTTGGTAGCACTTGTTATCTTGATCATAGGCATTCTGGTTGTGATAAAATGAAATCTTAAAATGGGTTTAACGTGTGTTTTCCTAATTGTTAATGATGTTGACTTTATGATTTTTCTTAGCCATCTTTTTTTTCTTGTGGCACGTGTCTTATCATCTCTGTCATAACTAGATGCAAGCTTTAAATTCTTAAATAATGCTTGTTTCAATGGTAGAATCCAAAGAAGTCAGCAAACAAATAAAAAACAAAATAAAAACATTGGTTTACAGAGTCTTCATGTGAATAGATACAAAATGCAATATTGTAAAGGGAGAGTGGGGGAAATGGAATTAGAAGCATTAATTGATGTGATTACTGAGATCGTAGGACCAAGGAGGGTTTATAATAAACCTAATGGAAACCTAACCATTATAGAAAATTAAATTAAATAAATATACATTATACAAGGAGTTACTTTATAAAATTATAGGGCGACATTGTCTGTACTAAACAGTATAGAATAGCAACAAAAAGGCCCAAGGCCAGGATTGGACTCCCTCTTTTGTAGCTCTTGCTAAGAGATCCCATATATCCTCAAAAGATACTGATCATTGACCCTCCTCTTGGTTACCCACCAAAACTTTACAATAATGCTGTATTGCTAAAAACATTACATACATGAGACATAGAAACAGATAAGGACAATCCAAGTTGGTATTGAGCCCAAATTATCATCTCTACAGTATTACTTTTATACTGCTAAAAGGTAATATGCAAGTTACCAGAAGAAAAAGCAATCAGTCACCTTTCCTAGTTGTGAATCTGCATGCTTCAATACCAAGTTGCCTGGAAAGATATGACTTCTGATGCAATAATGGCACAAATATTATGGAAGAAACCAATGACATTGTAATGGGATTTAAGGTGTGCTTCATAAAATAGAGCCTATTTTTAACATTGGTATCAGTCCTAAGAACACATCCATAAACAAGCCACAGTCATAGGGGAGAATCCAATATTATTCTGCTAAACAGATACAACATTGAAGTGACTGCAAATGGCATACTGTTATACTCATAGTGTAAAGCATCTGTCAGTTCTCACCAGAGATGCATCCTTAGGCAACAGATGGTGGTTAACATAGAAACCCACAAGTGGACATTGTGCCCAGAATAAGAAACTTCAGAATGCTTATTCCATAATTGGAGACCTATATCAAATTTCTGCCTCCAAAGACAAAGACTCAGAGATCACTGGGAAAGAGATGGCAGAAAGATTGAAAGAGTGAGATATGTTGCAGTTTTCCAGATGAGTTTCAGTTACTCCTATGAACTCACAATTGTCACAGCATACACAAGTCTCACATAAGCTCAAACCATACAAAATCACAACATAGACATGGGAAATTAAATAAGAAACCCCAACATAACATGAGCAACTATTGGGAACAAATGACTACTGGGAAGGAGAGATTCAGTCTTTTTAAAGGGTGTGACTCTTAGTTTGTTAAGCAGGCTCCAGTGGAGGGATCCAAACAAAAGGGGACACACACACACACACACACACACACACACACATAAACACACACACACACACACACATATATATGCAATTGGAGGTAGTAAGGGCTGGTGTAGATAGGGTGCAGTGAAGCTAAATTTGATGAAATATATTTTATGAATTCACAAGTATTCAATAATAAAAAATAAAAAAGTTAATAAATTATTTTTAATAAGAAAGTAAAAATTCTACTAAGCTTGATGTTACAAATCTATAATCTCAGCATTTTGTTCATAGTAGCAGGAGATCAAGAAATAAAGACCTTCCTTAGATACATTAAAAGCTCTGAGTCAGTTGGGGCTGTAAGAACTTTCTTAAAATAAACAGCATCATTAACTATGAATGAATAGTTATCCAAAAGAAGAGGTTAAAGGTCAAAATTGGAAGGTACTTAGACCATATTAGAGAAAATATGTTTCAGGTACATCTCTGTAGATATGAAGTATTATCACATCAAAAAATAAAACTTTTATGTGAATTTGCTCATTCCAGATGAATTGTCTCATTATCATTTATGTTCCTGGCTTGGTGCCTACATCATTTACTTCATGTGTCACCATGCGAAGTTTAAAATAAGCGTGTATATATATGAATTCACACAACAATTTATTAGCAAATACTTACATGAATGATCTGGTTCTTAAGCTAATGAAATTAATGAGAAGGAAAATCTTGTAAGCAAACATTTTTGGAAATCTCATTAAACAGTCACATATTGTAAAAAGTCAGTTCCACCAATATCCATAGGCACCATGAGAAAAACTGAATAAAAAAATCTTGAGTTATGAGGTGTTAATGACCAGGACTCCTTTCAATACTGGTTCTTGACCACTACAACTTACTGTTATGTCCTCAACTGTATGACCAACATGACCAGATACAGTTATTCTCCAGTGACGAGTAGGGGATGTGTTCTTTAAAACTGAACCCATACCCTAGGAGTGAGATCTCAACAGCCATAATTCATGTAGAATTGTATTAAATATGTTATAGAAGCCCTTAAAATCCTAGCCTTAATCAGGTGAGATTCACTTATGGCATGGAAAATAGGTGTCATTATATGTCCTATTTCCCTTATTTAGATTTATTTTATGGAAATGAACATGCAATTTCCGTAAATGCATATTTTCAGCAATGTTCTATATAAAGAACTGTTGTACTCTTCCACACAGATTCTCCAAGACAATTTCAAGTTCAGGACCAAAGACTACACAAAACTATCTGCAATAAAACTATTCATGTTTTTTCTGCTGCCTACAATATCATTTCTGCATTTGCCAAGTATTTAAGCAAATGACATTTTCATGGCAAAGCTGTCATAGTCCAAACTACATTTTGAAAATATGCGCCATAATTTGAAAATATTGCAAAAATATAATTTTGTGAAAGAAGTAATGAAGCCAGCCTGGAACCATCAGATCTCTCCAAATAAAACATCATAAGAAAGTACCTGAGGTACAGACAAACTAAATATTCATAACTGTTCAGAAATCAACCAATCTACCTCAACAATTAAAAATAACCCTGCTTGTGGTGGTATGAACATTTAATCCCAGCCCTTGGGAGACAGAGGAAAATGGATCACTTGGAGATTGAGACCACTGGGGCTCATATCCTGATTTTCAGGCAGACTGTGACAAGGGAGACCCTGTTGAAAACAATCAGTCAAAACCAACCAAACAAACAAACAAACACCAATAAAAACAGAACCAACTTCCAGTCAACAAAGGCAGGCCGGGATTTCATATCAGATATACAACCAACAGAATAAATCCAAAAGCAAGGATTACAAAGCAGAAATAAAAATAAAATGAAAAACAATGATAAAATGTGGCTTCGAAATCTCACCAGTTCTACCCAAGTTACTGCTACAATGATAGTCAATGGAACCCCAGGAAAAAGAATTTCAAACAAGAATCATACACATAATCTAAGAAGTCAATGACTTTAAAGAACACACAAAGAACTAAGAACTCAAATAAAAGTCCTCTCTGAAATGCAAGGAAACACAAATACTTCACCTAGGCTATTACCAGAGCCCTTAATTACCCCTCAGAAACTGGTGGTAGGACCCTACTGCTGAAGACAGGAAATAAGTCAAAGAACATGTAACAATAGAGCTCGAACTGACCTGGAAATCTGATTACCGAAAACTAGCTCTCATAGTTCTAGAAGATGCTATAGGAGGTCAAATAACCACAGCAATGAAAGGCAATACAAATGTGAATGTATAAGTCTTAACATATATGAAAAAATGTGTGACATCTGGTGGGGAATTATGGGATGTTACAGATAAGAGAGTCTGTCTAAAAATGATCAAGTTGTGTTCTATGAAATTAACAAAAATTCAATAAAAATGTGTAAAGAAAAAAAGACAAGAAGCACATAAAGACGGAGGTTTAAAGATTTTTTTTTTATTTCAATAAAAACCACAGTGAATTTCTCACAGTGAGGCTCTGCATTCAGCCCCACCCCATCCCCAGGTTTGAACCAATTGAGAGGACAGAGAATGCTCCTTTAGAGAAGTTGAATTACTGCAGGTTAATTACAAAAGATTCATCTCTGGAGAGAGAGAGAGAGACAGAGCTGTTGTATGGCGGGGGCCGCATTTTCTTACCCCGCCAGGACCTCTGGAACATGCACACGAGAATGGTACCTTGGCGCTGCGCCCACCTCTCCCCTTCCCAGCCTTCACTGGGTTTCTGCTAAACCTCCCCCCTTAAGTCATTGGTTAGTTGACTGTCGATCACATATGGAAGTCCATCCCTCACAGCAGAGAGAGAGGAAAACTGCCTTTCTCTGCAACATCCCACCCCTTTTTCTCTCTGGCTCTTATACACTTTCCACCACCTCTTCTGCAATAGTCCCAGAGGCACAAGAGCAAGAAGTTTGGGGAGGGAGAATAACAGGTACAGGATAATGTTCTTTCCACTGTGGCATGGATTATCATCTTGCTTCAGTGATGCTCCTTCTGCTGTAAAAACACAATAATTGTAAAACAGCAACAACGACAATAACAGCAAAAGTAGCATCCACACAAATACTGAATGACCTAACCTATGGGTGCAAACACAAGTGCTTAGGCAACACCTAAGTAGGCACATCATATTTATCTTGCAAACAATTACTGTGGCTTCTTCATGGGGGCTTATAACTCTCCACCTCACCATTGGGGGTTGACATTCTTTTCCTAATATTAGATGTGTGTGTGCCCTCCCTAAAGAGTGAGCCCTGAATACAATTTAAAATATGTTTGGGATGTACATACCAGACGAGCCTCTATTACACCTGTAGAGACATTTGACAGTGAAGCATGCAAGATCTGTCCTTAAGCAGAGCTTTTCAGGACCATTCTCCCATAGTGTCTTACATACCGCCCTCTAGCACTCTGAAAGCCAGCCATCAATTTGTGGGGAGTTTTCAGCTCAGTCCCACCTAGATCATGCTCGAACCATGTCACATCTTCAGTAATAGGGCCTTACTGTCCACTTCCAAGATGCAACCAGCATTATAATGTGGCAAATGCCTTTTGTTTTGGTAGAAGGAGGCTTCCAACACTCCCCTGGCCAGCAGTTCACAGGGCGAGCAACCCACACCTGGTACCAGAATTGCTAGTTAACAATCATATAAAGTATCCTTTTACTCTTTGGCATCTAAAGGCCTAGGCCCATAGAGCTCCCAGAATTTCACAGCTATATTTCACCCTTGTACCCTGTATGAGCTACATTCCATTCTTGTTCCTTCAGGTGTACTTGACATCTCTCAACTGGGTTTCATATCTGTAAAATACTCAGAAGTTAACATTATATACATATACAAGGTCTAACATAGCAAGTAAAATTCCTTTTCATTTTGTATTAGCTGTTTTTTCAACAGATCCATATTGGGTACAATGGCATGTAATCCATTTAATATTCTAGATTTCACACATGGAGCCTCCATGCATCTCTCTCCTTTCAAACCTCGTTGGTGTTGGCCTATGCTGCTTGGTCCTACATAGGGCCAAGGAGGAATAAGTCTTCTCTTGTCCCTGATGCACCAGTTGATTCCTAGGGCCAGGGAGACCCCGGATCTAATTCCTGACCCTAGTTACACCTGTGGTCTCTCCATTGACCATACCTGGCTGTTGGTTGAGTCCCTGGCAGGGCAAACTGTCTCCACCCCTCAAATAGCCAGTCACAGAGGAGAAATGTACCCTGTTTACTCTTGGGGGTTTAGTATCCACCCCTGGGATAATCTTTATCCTCTGTGTACCTTTTGTAAGCCATTTTTCAGGGCTTAGGGCCTTCCAGAAGTTCTTTAGCACAGAAGTCGGTTTTTTATCAATCTTTTCTTTAGGAACTTGGGCTAAACACAAGTCTCTACACATTTGTCTATAAGTAACCCAAGCAGACCTCCTTCCTTTTCTGTTTTGCCTCCCTTACACATCTTTTAGGCTCTTCGATTATTCTACAGACATACTTTACATGGTGGTCTAGGTTGTTTAAATCTTTCAAAGCCTCTCCTGCCTTGTAAAGCTCTTGTCCCACTAGGGTATCCAGAAGGGACACTAAACCTCCAGACCAATGTCGAGGTCCTTGTTCAATGAAGTCATTCATTAAATCTCTAGTGAACATATAGTCCTATCTGGTCCTGTGAAAGGGGTACAGTATATTGTTTTCCTCATACCCAGATCTCTTAACAGTACCTGTCCTTCTCACGTTGTGCCCCAGCTCCTTAAATCAATGGGAACCTCCACTGATGATAATCAGGTTTTTCTAACAGCTTTTACAAGCCAGTCTATCAGAGACCATTTCCCTTTATACTGCCTTAGGCTACACAGCCTAAACATCAAGAAAAAGTTAGCTCTTATGTTGCTCAGCTGTCCTGCTTATGCAGCATTGAAAATAATCTCATCTGCTCCTATGTCCACAGCCTTACAAGCCAGGTAGTTAAGGATTACCTCCTGCTTTGTTTGAACATCTTTCTTACCTCCAGCAGCTCGGTTGAGGGCCAAGAATCCTTTATTTAATAAATTCTTATGCTTGTTAAGGCTTTTATCAGCATGCAGACAATTGAATTTTTCTTTTTGTATTACAGGTCGGACCCGGTGGGAACTTTTAGTTTCTTCTGGGTTGCTCCCTCTCTCCTTGCTGCTTGATTCGTCCCAGGGGTTCCAGGTCCTGGGGTACTAGGATGGGTCTTTTATTGTCAACCTGACCTGGATTTTCATCCCTTTTTCACCTTCTAGCTGTAGGAAACGGCAGCTAAAACTTCTATGTCTTTTTCTTTTTTATCCAATTTGCTAGCAAGATCAGAGGCTAGTATTGAAGAAGAAAGTCTCATATCTTTCCCTCGATCTAATTCGTCTCTCATACTTTGAATCTCTCTCTGGGCTACAACCTCAGCCCGAGACTGCCATCCCAGTATTTTCTCCACCAATCTAATCTGCTTTAGCAAGTTCACCTTAGTTACATATTTCAGTATAAACCATAGTATCCCTGCAATGGCCACCACACACACCAGTCCTATGGGGATAATCCACCAGATCAAAATTTCCTCTGCCCATACTTTTCCCTTGGCTGGTCCCCATATTAGCAATGGCTCCATAAATCCCTTTCCCAGTAGCATTCTCCTTTTGTCAGTTGGTCCTGCTCAGCTGCGCCAATTGTATCATGAATTTCTCATGGTGGGGCTTGGCATTCAGCCCACCACATTTGGGGCTGTCAATCACATTTGGAAGCCTATCCCTCGCATCAGAGAGGGAAAACCGCTTTTGTATGCAACACCTATTTTTATATTTTATAATGACTATTTACAATTGTCAATTTGAGACTTCATCATCTCATTAGTCATATCAAACCATTCCTTTAATTTTCTCCTTTCTGCTTTTCTATGCAGCAATAGGAATGGAAAATGTTGAACAACAAATGGTTTAAGTGGATATAATCAAAATGTATCTTAGAAAAGAGGAAAGAGAGAAACCAAGTCTCTTTATATATAAGCTCCTACTCTCTCTCTCTTTATACATACATATATATATATATATATATGTGTGTGTGTGTGTGTGTGTGTGTGTGTGTGTGTGTGTGTGTGTATACGAGATACAGAAATACTATCAAATCTCGGGATCATTTAAAGGGAAAAACAAAGTCATAACCAGCACATGACAAAAGCATCAGCCTTGGTCCTGGTTCAGAAGAGCCTGAGGATGAATTTCAAACTGAAACAACTGTGGGTTTGGGAGACACTTGCCTCAGAGCAGACTTAAGCAGGCCCTGTGGCACAGGGTTGGAGTCCTGCTAAAAGACTATTCAAAGGCCTACCACTAACAGATCCTGCTTCCACGCAACATTGGCTTGCCAGTAGTAACACAAGGTTCCAATGAGAATTGTAAATTAAGCTTCAGGTGTTAGATGAGAAAAAAATTGTCTATCAAATATAACATAGTAATTGAAAGGTTTTACAGTCACAAATTTATAAACTTTGACAGAAGGCAGAAAATATCGAATGGTGGTCTAAGTAAACCAACATTTGCATAATTGAACCTCGCCCGACTTTCCTAAACATAATACCATAATTAACTTATATATGTAATTTTTATTTTCTAAATGTGAGTCCTGGGCACTTATATAAATGATTGGATACGTTGACAAACCTGAAACCCAGATGGTCCCTCTGTGCCCCCGCCCTCAGCTACCACTAGTCTTATGTTATCCTCTGTGGCAGCACTCAGTATGGATTTCTGAAAAGCAAATTTGTCTTGTGTAACTGCACTAAAGCCTAAGATCTATTCTTCTTTTCTGAGTTTGTTGAAAGATGTGTAAAGTTGGAATGATCTTTCTTATCTTACTAACTACATGCTTTCTGAGACGTGAAGCCATTTAAGAGCTTTGTCACCAATATTCTGCACTTTCTGAAGAAAGCTCTGCATTTCACTGAGACACTGAGACATGTTATGCTCAAGAATCGAGGATCATCAGTTTGAAGCATACTTCTGGGCCCCACAAGTAGAATGTTGAAATAAGGTAAGATAAAAAAAAGAAAGAAAATTTTAAGTGATATTTTTATATATTATTTATGAGAGTGTAATTTGAGAAGTAAGTTTCCAAACTAGAAAGGAAATTTACTTAGCAAGAAAAATAAATAATCGAACACAAATTTCCTACAGTTCCCATTTTCAATGTCTAAAATCCATTAAAATTGATTTATATTTGATTAATAGAGCATATATTCAACTAAGTATGTATTTAATTAGTATTTCAATATAAATTTCAACTCAAAAACATTTTTCAATTTTATAGTATCATAATTTTAAATAACTGTATATACAATCTTATATTCTTCTAATTATACATTTTCTTCTACATTGTCAAAAGAAAGAAACAATCAGTAAGATTCATAAGCATTGGAATATTCTTTTTCTACTCTAAGAAAACTAAACATTCCTGGGGCTGGAGATCTGGCTTAGTAGTTGAGAGCACTGATTTCTCTATCAAAGGATCCAGATTCCATTCCAAGCTCCAACATGGCAGCTAACAATTGTCCCTAACTCCAGTTCCAGGGAAGCTGACACCCACTTCTGACCTCCATGGGCACTCCATGACAAGGATAAAGGTTCACTTAAAACACATGCAGGCAATACATTCATACACATAAAGTAAATAAATAGATAAAATTTTTGAAAAGAAAAATAGACATTACTAAAATGCATTTTTCAATGTTTTTATTAATTCTTTGAGAGTTTCATACATTTTTATCATATTCATCCCTCTCCCAACTCTTCCCACATACACCCCCACCTTCCTACTCACCTACCTTAGTGTTTACCCACATACTCCTGAGAATGGTAGGTACAGCCTTGGAGTGTGGTTGACCTAATGGGCACACCACTTAAGAAAATTGAATCCTCTTCTCTTAGCAGCTACATCTATGCCAATAGTTCCTTGGTCCTGGGTGGAACTTCATGCTACCCAGCCCATGCTAGAAATTTTTCTGATTTAAGCTTGAGCAGTCTTTTGAATTCTGTCACAGGTACAGTGAGTTCACATGTGAACCTGCCATGCTGTCTGGAGACCTTGATTTCCCTTTATTTACCCACTATGTCCAACTCCTAAAATCTTTCTGCCCCCTCAGTTTTTATCCTTGTGTTTAATGTGTTCTAAACAGCATAGTACATGTAGCAAGTAGAGACTCCAGAGAAAATAGTTGTGACTGATTCCTGATAATTTTCAGAAGCAGCACAAAGGTTGTTTGTATTGTATTTATGAACTGCTGATGAGTACATGGTTGTTCATGAACTCCTTGACATTTAAAATATATTCCTGAAAATATAAATATGTTTTATCACATTTCTAAAACCCTGTGCCAAAATGTCTAAGAATCATCACTTCATTTATTTCTTTTACTATGACTTTGAACTAAAGAAACTACTAACTCTGTGAATTTTAGTTTTATCCTGATGGAAAATCATTGCAAAAATCTTGGGCACATTTTCAATAGCGTATTCACTGTTGCCTTTGCTTATTATCTGAAAGCAGAAAGTAGAAAGTAGACCCTTCTGATTCAGGTCCATATGGGTTAGGATTTAGATCAGGATTAACTTGACATCTTATAAAGGCATACAGAAAGGCAGAAATAAACAACAGATACCCAAGATAGCAAAATCAACAGTCAAAGAAAAGTTGAAAATGAGAAGCCTATATCTAGAATAATATCTATGTGTGGATTGATTATAAATATGTTACACATATAATTAAAAGCAGCTAATTTGATAGAAAAACATCACTTGTAGAAAATAAGGTTGTCAGGGCTAAAGAAATAGCTCAGCACTTAAGAGTCCTGGCTACTGTTATAAAAGACCTAGGTCCAAATCTCAGTACCCACATGGTGTCTAATAACTGTCTGAGACTCCAGTTCCTAGGGATTCAATGCCTTCTGTCCTATGTGAGCACTGCATGGCATGGATTCATCTACATACATGCAGGCACAACACTCACACGTAAAATAAAGTAAATTTTTAAAAAATGAAAATAGAAAAGAAAGTTGCCATATAAATATTAAACCTAATTAAAACACTGTGAGACACACTAAAAATAATAAAATAAGTCCTCAATGGTATACCATCTCTTTAAAAAGTGTTGTTTTCATAGCTTAATATATACCTTTGTCAAAAATCATTCAAATATAGGTTAAAACTTTAAAATATGTGATGACATATAATAGTAAGATACACAATAGAGAGAGGTAAAGTTGGAAGGGAAGGTTGGCAGAGAAAAGGTCATAAATATGTCTGCAGAAAGAAATCTAATGAGAACTGGCAAAAGTTCTCTGACCAGCATAGGAAACACTATTTTTTATGAATAAAGAGTGAGAAAGTTGTGAATTCTCAGGGGAAAAATGTATTCCCTTCACTTGGCAAAATTAGAAAGATTATTTGGTGCAAAGCCACAAGTTGAGAGCTGGCTAAGGAGCCTGTGGTTACTTCATACCCCATAAATTCTCTGAAGTCATGGACTACAGCAGATCTTTGCTATAGCTGAGGAAGTCGAGGAAAGATTTAGCACTGCAGAAATTGTATGGCCTAGGAAAGCATTGTACATTGCTGTGAATATAGTCACTTTCTATATGGGGAATAAACTGGTGTTATTAAATCTATTAACTTAAATGGAAAAATATCTCTTCTGCCACTCTACCTGTATTTTAGACATTCAAAGAACATCTGAAAAATAATATAGGGAAAATAACTAAATTTTCAGTAATTTAATTTCCTTATCTAATTTATTAAAGAGTAATTTTTCTTCCATAAAGATGCAATTTCTATAGCATATTATTTAAACAGTCTTTCCAGAACCAGAGGCATAGAAGACTGAGTTCATAATTCTTCAATTTGCTCTGCCGTGCTGTGATAGTTTGGTTTTGCTTTTCACTGATAACGAAGAAAGAACAATGTTTCAAGTAAAGCAATGTAGTGTGAGGGAATACCTGAACTCTATTGAACCAGTAGTAGGAATGAAGGATGGAACAGAGTTTTCTGAGCAAGCCTGACAACCACAGGTCAACCCCTGGTACATGCAAGAAGCCAGAAGTGATGGCTCGAGTCTGTCATCCAAGCACTCTTACTGGAGATGAAAGATGAGAAAAGAAAAGCTTATGACACAGCTAGCCTAGAGTTTGCAGAACTAAAACAACAAAGACTGTCTCAGCAAAGTGAAAGAGAAAACCCACTTCCAAAAGCTGTCCTCTAACCCCCCAGAAACATGGTGGTCATACACACACCCACACTTACACACACATTGTGTTCCCACACACACTGATAATAAGTCAAGATTACTGAAGGTTAGTATGACAAAGCGTAGGCGGAAGTGCGAGTTTCACAGATTAAGGTGCATAGAATTCTGGGAAAAAGGACTTCAACACTGACAGCTGGACTTGTTTTAATTTTTGCTTCATGTGGGAGCTATTATTGAAATTTCCTAAAAGGTTTTTCCCTAAGGAAGCAAATCTGGTATTCCAGTTTCAAGTAAAAATTTTCATCAGATTCAGAAACTCGTGTGCTGGACATTAGCGTTCCTGACTTCTGGATTGGGGTAACTATATGGTCCTTCCCCTTAACCTTAGGGGCAATTCTCCTAGCTGTTAGGAATATTTCTATGGGGAACAAAATGGTCCTTGATGAGAGAATCTTTGCTCTACATATGGGACATTTTACAATGCGTGAAGAGATTTTAGGTCTTAATTGGAGACTGGAGCTGGGGTTTGTACTTGTGAATACAGGGAAAGAAGCAACAAATTGTTCTAAAATGCATACAGGTCAACTCTCTACAACAAATAATTGTCTAGTGTAAATCATCAATAGTGCTGAGGTTAAGAAATCAACTTTAGAAAAATTAAATTAAAATCATCCCTATTAAGATTTATGGAGAGAATCTCTCTTTTTTTTTACTAGAAATACATAATTTGAAGGGTAAACGAGTAAACCACTAAAGAATCAAAATTGCTTCCTAATAGCATCACCATATTTGAAATAACAATTTTTTCTGATGTCCAGTCTTAATTAAATAAGATCCAAATAAACTTTTCAATATGATCCATACAGTGATAAGATTTCCCATCAAGTGTCAAGCATTAAGATGTGATCAATACACACTTCTGTCCTTTCAGTGAACGGATATCAAGTATGCAGAAGGAGAAAGTTTGAAAATGTAAATTCCTTAAAAAGCTTGAAAGGAAAGAGCAAGCTGCCCCAGTCATCTCAGTGACTCTGTGGTGCTTCCTTGATACATCACTACTGTTACCGAGGGACACTGTGGACAAGATGTTACCTCCAGAAACAAAACCTCTACCTCTTGTATATGCTACCTTAAAATAGCAGTCCTCATCACAGGTGTCTAACTTCACAGGTCTCCTAGTGCACTGGAGAGTCCTCTACAGTATGAGTTCTGCCTCTGAAGCTCATGCCACATTTCTAGACCCTTCGTTCCCAGCTGTGCTCATGACTGGCAAAGAGGTAAAGAGACTACTATTACTTTAAAAATAATGATCATCTTATGGTACTAAGCATTTTTTTCCTAGAGTGGATGCATTAGAAGTAAATTTTCTACAGTGAACTTTTTGTTCAGTTTCATTAGACTGACTGCATTAATAAATATTTCTAAATGTTTGGCAAAAATATGTCATACTTCTTGTAACCAGATTTACAAGATCTTAAAGAATGTGCTAAAACAAATGGAAACTTAAACCTGAACTGATTCAGATTTGCTCAGTGAAAGAATAGAGGGCACTGATTTGCAAAAAAAAATATAGTTTTTGAAGATCATATCTAACATACCAAGTATCTAGAATTTTCATTTTGTCTCAGATATTCTGCAGTTACCTGCCACTAAATCTGTCTAAATCTCAAATCTCAGATGTATTAAAAACAATGATATCACAACTTGTTTACTCTGAATTATTTTAAAAATAAAATATTTTGATGTGCATGAGTGTTTTGCCTACATGTATGTAAGCATACTTGTGTTTATGATGCCTACAGAAGCCAGATCCCCTAAACTGGAGTTATAGATAGTTGTTAGCCACCATGCGATGCTGTTAAAAGAACGTGTCCTCTGCATGATCAGAAGTTCTTTTAACCTCTGTGCAATTTTCCCATGCCCATTCAAAATTATTTTATTAAAATAAAAACAAAATTAAAAATATTGAGCGCAATGAAATGTTCAGTATTGCCATTTAAGCCAATAGTGTCCCTTCACAGGTTTTCAATAATTCATATTTGTTTATGTTTAAAACTAATGCAGATATAAAATTTAAGAACTAAGTATCAAAAAAATCTGAGGTTTCCTGTATTCTCATCTTGATTTAACATTATATGTTTTATATATAATACATACAAAAATTAGATTTAAACTTTAAACAACAAATACAAAACAGAAAGTGTATAATTAATATTATTTTCTCTTCCATAGAAAAATATAGGCAAAATGGCATTACTTTTAAGCAATGATGTGTAGACATGAATGTACTAGATATAAATTAATTTTGCTAGACAGAATATCTCAAACATACTAGATAGTTTAATTGGAATAACTTATTAATCATATAATGAACACTGATATTATTGTTTTTATGCTAAATATCTTTTAAAAGAAAGAAGCTTAAATTATAAGGATAATTTTAAAGGAATGTTATCCTGAATAATTAAATTGATTATATAAATAGTTTAGCCTAATCTTCCTGAATGAAGTTATCTAAAATAACACCCTAGCTAAATTAGTTGTGGAACTATGGAAAACTGATGGCTGCTGGATGGTGGAAAGTCATTTTTCTTTAAGAGTATGAAGCTGGTTAATTCTGTGAGACTCAAAGGGTGAAACCATACATACTACAGGGTATTTGGGGACATGAATTAGAATCAGTAGACATAAAAAGATAATAACAGAGGATGTGAAAATTTTCAGAGGGGGATAATGAAGAGGTTTTCAGATATGAGAAGTAGTCTGAATATGTCCAAAATACATTGTATGAAAATCTCAGAAATTCAAATTGTCTCAATTTTCTGAGGACTGACATTTCATATTAAAAATAATCCTGAACTCTTTACCAAAATGTTGCTAAAACTGATAAATACAGTACAGCTTCAGGACATAAAATCAGCAAACATATGGTCACTGCTTTCCCTCTGCTAATTTGGTCCCTTTTCCCAATGCAGTGTATGAAGTTTCATGCCCATAGGTTGTAAGATTAATTTTCTCTTATGGTTTTAGATGTTCTGTTCCATTATTGACAAGATGCATTGCCTTTAGATCTGTGTGCTAGAACAGCACATCAAAATGGGAATTCATAGTGGAGTCAAACTCTTTAAGACATGACAAGGAAGTTAAAAGAACCTGGGAGACACTGATAACTCATAATTCAACAAAACCATGCTGCCAAAGATGAAAAACCTTCTAACTCACTTATTTCCAATAGAGCCACCCTCAGGGCCAAGTCATTAACACATAGGTCTCCCCAAACAGCACTGTTGTGAGTAGAAAAAAAATAATTTATTAGACAAAGGTCATATATCATCTATCTGAGACTACGTGGTATTCAATATCACCAAAGATACAATTGCTTCTGATAATCCAGTGGAGGGATATCTTGATCGCAATAGGACATTAGCACTTTCAGAGGTTTTTATTTGGTTTAAATAAAAAACTGTCCACAAACCAGAGTAGTGGTGTTCCAGACACCTATAAATCTAATACACTTATTCATGAAGGAACTGGAGAAAGACTATTATAGATTCTGTCTAAGGAGAAATTCACTCCAGACTGGCTTATGGTAATACTCAGCTCATCACATCGCTTGTGTATGTCCCCACTCTTGTTGTGATTAAACTGACCATCCACTGGGTTACTATATTTATATCTACTCAGTCTTCATTTTCATGATCCTCCAAACATCTGGAATTTCTTATATTGCTAAAAGTTTCTAGAGTGACTATGCCTGAATACCCCTTTGGGAAATCTTTGAGAGAGTCCTTATTACATTCATTTTCTTTATTGTTGCAAAACAATTTTCTTCTAGATATCTCCATTTCTTTAGTAAATATGTCATTTTGAAAGCATTTTTATTGGGGTAAAAGGAAAATGAATAATGTCTTTCTAGAGACCCAGCTGCAACCAGCCTCTTGAATTGACATTTTCTTTCTAGCATTAATTTAGCAATGACTATTTTGGCTCCTTTTCAGCTTTGTTGTAGGGGAACCATATTCTAGCAAGCTTCCTTTCATCAAAATGAAGGTCAGGCTCTCCTTTCTAATAGTACTCCCTTGGATTCAAATGTCCCTCACAGGCTTATGTTCTAAACACATTCTTTCCCAGTTAATGATATTATATTTCGGCAGACTATGTAACCTTAGGAGACTGATAGAACTAATCATCATGGACAGGCTTTGAAATATGTATAGATCTAAAGACATGAAAGATCTAAAAATCTTTCTATTTCCTTTACTGTCATGTGTTAATAGCCTCTAGCTCATCCTTCAGTGAATAAGTACTTAGCTGTTCCACCATGTTTTCCTTTGCCATAATAGACTAGAATCCTATCAAATTATTAACTCAGATATTTCCTCTTTTACAGTTGTTTGGACCAAGTATCACGGTAATGATGCAAAAATAACTAATACAGAACATTGATACCAGAGAAGAGGTACTGTTGCTGTGATATAACTTATTTTTATCGTTCTTAGCTTTTGGAACTGCTCTGCAGAAAGTTAATAGAATGTGGAGATGTGGCTGAGAAAAGCTCAAGAATGTTATGAGACAAGTTTAAAGGCAGATCCTGTGGACATTCAGCAGATGGAAATGTCAGTATTAATGACATAGCAAAGACTATTCCCATGAGGTTTCATATGAGAATAGGGCCTCAATTGGGAAGGGGACAGGGGGTGAATTGCATTGCATGTCCTCTTTTACTTATGTCTTCCCTAAATTACTTATGTCTTAAAAACATGAGGCTGAATTTAAAAGATAGGGTAAAGGTTATACAAGGACTTATGAGGATAAAGGAGAAGAAGCAGCTTAAGAAAGGCTGGACCATAGCAGACTAATATTATCAAGGGCGAAAAGTGGAAAATGGGAATACTTTAAATGAGGACGGTGTGGAGGGAGGGTTAGACACAGAGAAGGAGAGGAGAAATAAATAATTCCTAGCTAGTGTAAAAAAAAAGAGGGAATCATATTAATCTAAAAACCAACTAGAAATTACACATAGACTATCTGTACATGAATCCATGTATACATTTGAAGGCTCCATAACAAGAAACAGTGCCAGAGAGGAGAAAACATCCTTTGAGTTCAAAATTACTCAGGTTATTGTCATGGCCCTTGACAGGTTCCCACAACTTGAAGGTAAAACCCTATTGCTGAAGACAAAACATACTTTGAAAGCAGAATTTGGAGGAATGGTGCTGAAACTAACCTGAAAGCACTTCCCATGAAGGCTAGCTCTCATAGAGATCTAAAGTTATACAAGTGTTTCAGAGAGCACTATGCAAGCTGCTAAGAGAGAACATCAATCAATGATCCAACCCTAGTTTCAAGGCCTAATAACCACATCAATGACTGGTACAATAAATAAAATTGGTGCATAAGTGGTACTTTTACCCTAAGGGGTAATCAAAAGCTACCAAATTGGATTGAAAGCCCACTCAGTGCGAGAAAACTCATGTACAGTACTGTAAGTATAGTGAAATACATATGGTTGGAGAGGTCATATATCTTAGAGAAATCTCAAAGTCTTTCACATCCCTAGACTAGTATAGTTTCTTACTCTGTACAAAAATATAGATCCTCATATTTACAGATAAGTATACCAGTTCCCAGTTACCACTCATTAAGGAAGCTTCTTTTGCAAGAGATGGAGACTATTAGAGAGCTCCACACTGTGAGAGCTCAAATCTAAGTGATACATTTACAATGCAATGCCTATGCCTAAGGCTCACAGAACATAGAACAAGGGATAAATAGAACACACTAATGCATCTCTCAGTTCTCATTAATGAAGCTCTCTCCTGTAATAGAAGGCCAGAAACATAGAAGGTCACAAATTACTAAAGTGCAGAGGGTAAGAATTTGGACATTGTGGGTCCTTGGACAAGATTCCTATGTTAAATTCTGCATACCTATGGCTCAAGGACCATTGTGTAAGAGGTTGAAAAGATCTTAAAAGCCAGGGAGGAGGTTCATGACCATATGGAAATAGAGTACTACAGTCTCCTGGAACCTTGATTATATGAACCTACAGCAATGATGGAGCATGTACAAGACTCATGCAAACTGAAGCAGATAAAATCCCAGCACGGAAATGTGGAAATATACACCGGGCCCTAAACTTAGTCAAAGAATTACTGGAAGCTGATTATTGCTGGGTGAAGCAGAGCTTATCATCTTAAAGGGATGAACTCTAGATAGTCTGATTAGAACTCTGTGGATTAACTTGCACTAAGGGATTTTTGGGGACACTAACTTGACTAATGTTAAGGCCTATATCACCCACATTCATATGGCTTGAATGTGTGTTTATTGACTGGCAGTTTTGGAGACTTTGAAACATTCAGAATTAGGGTTCTGGTAGGCAGAGGTAGGACACTAAATGTGGATTTATAAATAATACCTGATTCTTATTGCTCTCTGGTTTCTGGTTTGTTATTTTATGAACAGCCTCTGCCTCATACTACTTTTTTTCCAGGAACGGAGTAGCTTCAAAATTACTTCATCATCATGAACTGAACCCTTTGAAGCTGCAGGCTAAATTAAAGCTTTCCTTCAGTTGTTTCTACCAGGTTTTTTCATAGTGGCATAAAAGTAAGAAATATATTGCTACTCAAAGAAATTTCCATCTATTTTGATAAATCTACAAACTTTGCTTGCTCTGATGGTTAAGTACCACCATCTAGATTTTGTATTCTTTATTTCAAGCAGGAGTACTATTAGTAGAAGATGCAGTTGTGTTGGAACATCCCAGTCTTATCATACTGAAACTCGCTACCAATAAACTGCTTTGAGTGGGTCGTTATTACCACTGTATATAGAAGCTATTCTAGCCCAATGCTTTGCATCTCTTCTCCACTGAAGATAAATTGTAGGTCTTTTGGTTCAAACATATTTTACAGGATTTATTCTGTTTCTATCTCACTTTATCTGTGCTTCCATTTTATCTGAAGACATAAGTACATGAACACACATGTAGGCTCACATTTTTTTTTTCTTTAGAGCTTTTCCAAGACTCTTAAAATCTTTAGCAGGAAAAATTCTCTCTCTATTTGTAAAACTTCTGCTCCTTTTGACTCGGTAGCTTCCATCCCTCACACACTTTTCCAACTTCTTTTGCTACCTATGGACAATCTGGCATTTTCACCCTATTTTCCATTAGTTGGCAGTAGAGTCATCTGGATTGTTTTTCTGAAATTTAACTCTGGTTATTTAAGAATAAAGAAGGAAAGGTATGGAATTGTACTGGTGTAAGGCGATTTTTTTCATATAAGAAAGTGTCTTCTATATAATCTAAAGTAGGTTTGTGTCTGTTAGTCTTAAGAGGGCAGATAGTACATCACTTCTACTACAAACTTGAGAACTCAAAGGAATGTGAGCATTTAATAGAGATATATGGAGCAGCTCAGCTGTTCCCTTTCAGTTGCATTCCTTCCCAGTATGAGCTATGACCTTGACACTGGAGAGGTGCCCCTACTTAAAATGGACTGTCTTTGAAGTTTTGCCATGCAGAAATTTAATTCTGAATCTGTGCTCATCTTTCTCTACCCTCTACCTGCAGGAGATTCAAGATCCTTATAAGTTTCAAAGAATGCTTTCTGGTGTTTACATCTAGCCTTTAATTACTGATTAATTTCCTTCAGCCTTTCATTATCATGTTCCACAAAGTTTATGAAAGTGCTCTTAGCAAAAGTCATCCAATTCATAAGTCATCTATTTGTCTTAAAATTTTTAAATGTGTGATAATGCCATGTCTGCTAATTCGAAACTTTCCATTCTCTCCATTCAGTTTTTCCTTGGGTAAAACATGTAGCAATTGTAATATCATACTGGACTATCTCTGTGTTCAACAGTCACCAGGTAAAATCTTCTTACCATCTGGCTAGTTTATAATCCAACTTCAGAATATCAGCATGATGTCCACTTTCTCTGCCATTGTCATTGCCAACAGTTACCCATTAGTTATCTGAAAGCAGCATTCAGATAGAAACTGACATGTTGAAAGTTTATTCAGGGAAACCTGCCCGTGACGGAAGAGCAATAATTAGCTTTGGAGTGAAGAAACATGCAGCTTGTCCACAGTTACAATAAGGCCTCATAAAACTGGAGTGTCTCTTCTATTTTATTTAAAAAATATAGGAAAACCTGACCTCACATTGCCCAGTCACTGAGTTTAGGCCTAACTAGAAAGAATGGATGACCCTGACAACTATATAAGGAGGTCTACCATCTGATAGCTCTCAGGCAACAACTCAATAAATATGGAATGGGGTTTGAATGACTAAGTACAAATTAATTTCTTCAAGTTTACCATTTTCTGTCAGTATCCATGAATTTTCTTCAACAGTTTCTACAGTTAATAATAATAATAATCATGATCAAATTATGCCAGTTGGCTTTTGCCCTCCCTCTCTAATCACTGAAAACTGAATCAGCATTTATATACAACTTCTGCATTTTTCTCAAAATGCACTTCTAAGATTACCTTTCCCATTCTGTGACTTTTAAATCACCTTTGTTTTCATCACCCATAAAGAATTTGTCCACAAAACATAGTTTGTCTGGGCTATTCAGTCACATATGAATCTATTTATCTATCTATCTATCTATCTATCTATCTATCTATCTATCTATCTAGATATATTCATCAGACAGATGTACTTTATTATATCAATTATAATTCATAATTAAACCCAAAGAATAAGAACAAATTGGAATTTTATTAATTATCTGAACCCCAAGCTGTTTTTCAACAATTTTCTCATTGACAATAAATATAATAACAGAAAATACAGTAACTACAGTAACCAAATAGGTTCATGTCAGTGAGGAATTTTTATTGATGCCTCCTTTCATCCTGTCTGAATACACACAAAATTATAAGACTTCATTGTCTCCACTGATCTTAACTTTAACCTGTTTACTAATTGGCCAGTGGATATATACTCCATATGTTTAAATGTATCTTTATCCTGTTATCATAGGAACTGTTCATCAATGGAAGTAAACTGCTTAAAGCAGGAATAATATCATGCTGCTTTTACAATAAAAATAACACAGATAATTAATTGTCAGCTGCTTATCATGACCCAAAGACCAATTGGGGGATGAATTATTCCTTCCCTGGCTGTCTTCCCCAGAACTTTTAATCTATACCTTTTTTATTTCTCAGCCACATCTTATATGCTCATAAATTTAGTTTCTTTTTTCTATTTCAAACTTTCTATGATTATTTTCATTGCTGTCATCCTTCCTGAATATTGTTCGTGTTTGTCTTTTGCTCGATAACCCTATTTTCCAACTAAAGGAAAGGGGACTCATGGAAATTCTCAAGGACATGCAAAAATGTCCTTTTAAAATATCTACAGGTAATTTCTGCATGCAGCATTGATTGTATTTCATTTGATTTCTTCACAGGTATGAGAATCAAGAGTCATAATTACCATTTCCATAGAAGTCTCATTCATACTCATCATCAATTAGAGTTACTTACAGTAATTTCAGATTACTTTGATTGTCAAATTTTACATTAATTTTCAGCAGCATTTGGTGTGTAATACAAGTATTTCTTATATGTTCACTTATGGTTCTTCGAGAGGAGCCAAGTTTGGTTCCTAGCATCCATGTTGGGCATCTCACGATTATCTGTAATTCGAGTTCTAGGAATATGATGACAGCAAACTCTGGGCTCTGCAGGGAAGGAACATCACTCATGTCCACACATTCACATGTCCACACATGCACACACACGCATATACGCACACACATCACTCATGTCCACACATTCACATATACACACATAAACACACACACACACACACACACATACACACACAAATAATTTTGAAAATAAATAAATGTACAAAAAATGGTGAACAGCATTGAATCTTAGACTTTTGGATAAGGTAACATATAATCTTATCTCAGTACAGTGTAATATGTAAGATGTCCTTTATATAAGAATTATATATAATATGGATTTTTGGAACAGTGTGATATAAGAGAAACATGTTCCTTAAACACTACAGAATGATTTGGCGTTGTCTCCAGGTATGGTGTACTATATCCAGAAGTGAGATGAAGGGAGGTACACACAGTAGAGAAAACAAAAGTCATAGCTTTAAAAATGACATATTTTAATTGGGGAAAGAGTGTTGCTAATATACAATAAATAAGTTGCCTGTTTTATTGGGACGCATAACTGTTATCTAAAACAGAAGAGAGACCAATGCTCTCACGCAAGTGAAGAAGGTGGTGCTATGTTAAAGAGTAAGGGTTTAACTATTTTACGTAGATACTTTGTGGCGATCTCTTGAACAGCTGTGGTAACAGAATGAAGGAACTATGTGGTAAACATAGGGAGAGAATTCTAAAGAAACAAAAGTTCATGTAAATGTTTTAAGACAGGAGCATCACTGGTAGCTCTATTAGTAGCAGGAGAGCTCCTTCAGCCCATTGTCAAAGATATGAGATCAGCAAGAAAGTGTTCATGATGGGAACTAGAGGTGGAAGTCGGACAAATCCCTCAAGATATATAGTTTCTAAAAAGGGCTTTTTATTCTGTTACATGTGGAACTGTTGGGCATAATGCAGGGTGGGCTTAGGTAGGCCACCTGCCAGGAGGAATGGAGGAATGGCTCTCACAACACTGGTTGGTTGTGAAGCCAGTTTCTGCCCAGCACCAGGAGGAAACCTGCGATTGACTGTGGTCAGGACCCCACCCCATAAGGCTAACAAGACCTATAAGACTCTCTGCTCTTTCTTGAATAAATGAATTTGCACCAGACCACCACTGCTGGCTTTCTTCTCAACTTCTGGAGTTGGTGTCTTGACTCTGCGCCCACTCTCCCCCTCCTCATATTGGAGATTCTTTGGTCCCCCTCAGGCTGGCCCTGAGTACTTGTTGCCCCCCAACATACTTGTTGCCCACCTCAAGATGTTCCTAGTCTGCCTGCCAGTGGGTAGGCCCCTGGTGTTTTGTGTGCTGTAGGTCCTCAAGAGCGGAGGAGAACCCCCTCTCATTAACCCTTTTCTGTTTCCCTACCTGAGAGGTTCGGAAGCCCGGGTTGGCCACTCCCTTTTTGGTTGATCTGGGCAGAATCAAATGACGGTTTAATCCCCTCTAGATTTCGGGAACCGAGGTGAAGCTATTAGCTAAGCTTTTCTGGAGGAGACATGGTGTTGGTAACGGGCCTGGGGAAGGCTGGTTTTCCCATCTTTGATTTAAAACTGCCCCAGCTCACTCCTGTGGGCGGGGCTGCAGCCACAGAACCAAGCCACAGCAGGGTCTGCAGGTCCCCACGTGGGGGCTGGCTTCTGCAGGCTGGTTACAGCCACAGGACATAGTAGGACTTGAATACCACCCTCTAGGCTCAGCTGGTGTGGTGAGCATTATCTGTGAAACTTTGAACTAGCTCAAGCAGGCATGGACCTTTTAAACGTTAATTGCCCCTGCCTGGCTTTAACTGCAGTGCTTTTAGAAATTGATGCATACCTGTGAGACATTTAGTTGCCTCCTGCAGGGCTCTCAGGAGGCTGGAATGGAGATCTGAGGGAGTCTCCCATTGGGACATGGGGCAGTTCGGCCTCCAGCATTCTGTCTGCTTGACTCAGTGGAACCCATTGGCCTGTTTGGTAATGAACAATCTCCCCTCTGACCAGGTAACTCCAAAGCTGCAAGCATTTGGGGTTTTCTCCTGCAGCTTGTCTTTAAGGAAAAAAAAAGAGGCTAAAATGACACCCACCCTTCCCCCAATGTGTGCTGGGAAACCAGCACAGCCTTTACATGCTCAGTTTTCTCTTAGCCCTTGGGGGAGTTTCATCCAATCTGCCCCTCCTAGACACTCAGGCAGCAGTTTGACACCCTTAAGACTTGATTTTACTTCGGATATTGACTTTTACATTCTAGGGCTTTTGTTGCTTCCCTAATCAGGTTTTTGTTAATTACTCCCAGTTAGGTTCCTTAATTACCAGGTTGATCATATAAATTCACTGCAATGACACCCAGGGATCCCCATTTAACCTTGGTGGAAGCTCTTTTCACTCTTGATTTTCTTTCCTTTGATGAAGCAGGACTCTCTCCAGCCTATAAACATTGGAGATCTCAACCAGCCACTACCCCCTTGCCCCTTGTTCATTGGAGAGATCCTCTCTCAAATGAATGGAAGGGACCTCACCCGCTTTTAACACAGGGTCGAGGATATGCTTGTATTTTTCCAGAAACCTCTTTCTTCCCCATGTGGATACCTGCCAGAAATATCAAGCCTGCTGTGGATGTATCTGTCAGCACAGAGGATCCCCCCACCACTGTAGAATTGCTGGATATGTAAGTACACTCCCCCTGCTTTGACTCTGGTGATTTATGGGTAGCAATGCCCTACCCAATCACCCTAGATGATTGAAGATCTGGGTCAATATGTTATGGCGTGTGAGGGATGAGAAAACACTGTATATGTGTAATCTCAAGTTTCTTGGGTTGGTGGTTGGGTGCTTGGGCATGTTCTGTTTTCCATTTCACTCTTTCTGCTTGTAATCTTTCTCCTGTCCTTTCAAATTGAATTACTGAGTTTTTCAGTTCTGTCTTCATTTTGAATCAAATTTTCTTCAATATTTCTCTCTCTTTTGTGAACAGTCAGGATGTTCAGAGTTCCTTGCTTTTTAAGATTAGCTTATGCTTACCCAACAGTAATCAGTGCCAATATTTCTTCTGCAAAGAATTGGGAGTGTTGCCCATTCTTCCAGTTTGACGCTGGGTTTTTGTCTTGCATTTACATGGGTCATGAGTATGCTGACCCCACCGTTACAGGTTCATATCAGCAGGGGCCCAGGAGAATGCAGTATTCTATTTCCATACTGTCATGCACCTCCTCATTGGCTCTTAAAATCCTTCTGTCCCTTCCTCCACAATGGTCCTGAACCCTGGATGAGTGAAACTTAATATAGGGATCCTGTGCTGGGACCAACACTCAGCAGCCTCCTAATCCCCATGTTTTGGTCATTTGTGACTTTTTGGGTTACTAGTCCTCTGTTGCATGAGGGATCGTTATTAACGAGAACTGCGAGATTCATAAATGTATTCTTTACCCCTTGCTTTATGTTGCATGAGCCTTAGGTGTAGTGGTTACATTGTAGATGTACTGCTTAGGCATGGTCAATTCACAGACAATCTCTGTGTGTGACCAGTTGTGGTATTCCATAGTATTTTCTGTCTGGTACAACATAGGCTGAGTTGATGAGTGGTGACTGGGATACTTAACAGTAAATATAAAGTTACATGTTTTTCACTTAGGAAGTTGTTGCATTAGTCTAGGGATGTGACAGCCTTGGGGATTTCTCTAAGACCTGTGACCTCTGCAACCAGGTATATTTGGCTATGATTACAGTATCACACAGGAATTTCCTCCAATTGAGTGGACTTTAAGATCAACTAGGCAACCATGATTGTCCCAAGGTAAAAGTGCCAGCACAGCCCCAGTGCCATATCCTTTGCCTGTCATTTATATGGATATTTGGTCATGAAATTATATGGTCATCAGTTGATATTTTATTTTTCCTGCTTGCATAGTGCTCTCCAGAGCTGTGAGAGCTAGCCTTCAGGGGAAGTGGATTCCATGTCAGTTCCAGGTCCTTTGCTCCAGAGCCAGATTCTGAAGTATGCCTGATTTTCAGCAATAGGATCTTACCTTCACGTTCTGGGAGGCAATCAAGTTCTGTGGCAACAGCCTATGTAATTGTGGGAGTCTCTTGGCTAATAACTCAAAGGAAAGTTTCTCCTTCTGGCACTGTTTGTTGTTATGCAGTCTTCAGTTAGGGCCATGGACTCATGTAGAGCTAATGTATGTGGTATCTGTCATTAGGTTGTTACATTAATATGATACCCTCCAGTGTTTGACACTAGCTAGGCATTATTAATCTCTTCTCCCTCTTGCTTGCTCGCTGTTTAACCCTCCCTCCATGCTTCCTGATGTGCTATTGATATAAATTTTATTGATGTAGTACTTAAAATTTTGTCCATATGTCATATTGGACTGTTTTCCTTACAATTATTCAGTGTAGGAATGCATTTTAAAATTTCTGGCACAGTGCTATTATCAACTATATGTGTTTTACATAAGTCTTTCGATCACTGTCTGTTCTCCGTCCTCAAAGGGAAATATGCTGTCTTTCAAACCATTAAATATATTGGCATTGTATTAAGTTACATGATTATAATTAATGTAGAAGCAATGTATGCTGTTGTTCATTTTATTAAAATTCTGTTATGGATTCAAGCAAATTACACTTCAGGATTTAGTAAGCTGGTAATTTCTGTTGCTTTGTTTATGAGTGGTTGTTTATGTTGTTCTTGTTTTGAGACAGGGTCTCCCTATATCCGCAGCCAGCCTGTGTAGGGTCAACAAGACTTGATCTCAATGAGATCACCCTGGAGAATCTGCCTCCCAACTTCTGGCAGTAAAGACACACTCTACCATGCAGAGCTTATGCTTAAAAAATGATGAATTTTTAAATAAAATTTAGAATTTATGGTAAATCTTGAATTTGTAAACTCTTTTCACTCAACCTCAAGATGTATTGTCTTTCTAAAACTACCTTAATCTCCATTTGTAAACATTATTTTAAAAACTAGTCTTGTTTGTCAAATGTATCAGCTTCACTCTTTTTAAAGCCTTTATTAGTATTAGGATAGTATGAGATGTAGAACATGAGCTGGACTCTCCTTCCCTCTCTTCTGTTTTTGGAATTGGATTGTATGAAATTTGTATTCATCTAATTAAATGTTAGGCGATTTCCCAGTCCAGGCAATGAGGAGTGTGGTATTTATTGTGGAAATAATTTTAAATACATATTTAAGAGTTTAAGTACAAATTCAAGATACATATCTTACAATTAATCTATCTCTTCCTGAATAGCTTTTTTTTTAATCTTTGGGGTGAGCCTAATTGATTTCTTTTGTTGTTATTGGTGGTAGTGGTGGTGATTTATTTTAATTAACTTTTTTATTTTGAAAAATATTCCGATAGTATGATTCTATAAAATAGTGTTTGTCCCAATTATATTATTATATTTTCACTGACATCTGTTTGAAAGATTTTGATATACTCTTACGCGTCACTCTGTCCTACAATATTTCTTTCCCCTTGATTTTAGACTTTTTCTCTTCTCTTTGCTGTCCATGATCACAGAGTGATAGAGATTTGATTTTTATTTTGTTGTTTATTTGATTTCTCATTTGTTTTCTTTTGTAATTAGAATTTCTTTGATATGAGGAACTTTAAATATTCAGTTAAATTTTGATTACTCTTGAGAACATGGGAATTTCTAAATTTCTCTTTCAAGGATATCAATGACAGGAGTATTAACACTTTTGTATTGGGTTTGTACTTTTGTGTCCTTGTGTTTCTGTGTTATTTATATGGTTGCTCTCTATTTATAATAGTCAATTAATGCTCCTGTAATACAGAGTATGAAAATAAACTGATAAAAAGATTATTTTATTAAATTTATCTATACCATTTCAAATTATCTATCATATCATAATTATATCTATATTTTAATTACTTATCAGTTTATACTTGTTAACTGTCTCTTTCATTCCTGTATTGATCATAGTTATTTTAAAACCTCTTTCAAATAATATTCTAAAGTGGTCCACCTCTAAATTTAATAGACTTAACTTAGTAGCTTAATGTTGTCTTTGATAATGTGTACTTTTCCTTTTTTTCACAAATATATTTCATAATTTTTAAATTGATTGCCCTTGTTTTTATTAAAATAAAATCACCTAAATAAATAATATTTATGATCAGAAATGAGTCTTACTCTTCTATGAAGCCTGTGTGGGTTTAGTTGTATATACGTTTGCAAACCCTTCTGTTACATTAGTGTTATCTCCTCAGGTTTATATGAAGTCTAAATCCATGGACAGGTTTTCAGTAACAGCAAGTACCTAAAAAAAGGAGAGGAATTCTTTTTCTAAGCACTTTGTCTATCCCTGACAAATGAAGCCCTTTCACCTCATTAATAGAATCATTTTGAGAATGAGACAGAAGCTGCTTAGTCCAGACATAATCAGGACGTGTGCACCTGTGATCATTGGTGTGTGACATATAATGCCCTTGCAGCTCCTTAGTATCATGCAAGTGATTACTGACAGGGGTGAGTCTTTACCCTCCACAGTGGCAGAAGACACACTCTGCTTCTTATTGGAGACAAATCCATTTCATAATTAAAGATATGACCTATGATCTGTTATCAGCCCTTTCACGATCTTGGACTAAAGTAACTTCTAATGTGTCCAGTTTATGATGAAGTTTTCCAGATACTCAGCTCGATCACTGGCATACAACTGGTGGCTCCTCCACCAATGCTGGAGGAGCTTACAGATCTGCTCTATTTCTAATGGACACTGCTAAGAGTCCATGGAAAAGAGATTTCCTGTGTATTAAATATTTTTTTCTCTAAATCTAGGAAATTCTAATTAGAGTCCATATTTGGGGTTTAGAAATTTGTTAACATTTCTGACTAAATATCTAATTTTTTATGATTTGCATTTTTTCTCCCATTCTTTACCACATTTGAAAAAAAAAAAAAAGCATTCTTCTTGATAGATTCTGGGAGAGGGACAGTGTGTTCTACTTACTGGTGTGATACATATTAGGTTGACAAGACTCCAAGAGATTGATTCACATGCAAGAACACTTGGAAAACACAGATTAGATGTCATAGGCTTTCAAAGAAAGGAAAAATGATAATAGGGGACAGAAAGTTAGAGGGGCAGAAAGCATATTGGTGGTGATGGGGAAGGGGTCTGAATATGATCAATATACATTGCGTGAAATTCTAGAAGCTAGAACTTTTAAAATATTGAATAATATAAACCACCAGTGATGTAAAATTGAATGCAAGAGGATCATACTTTTCAAAGATGAAGAAGGTCCAGAATGTAACACTGAGGAAAAGTGTCAGTCAATAGGAACTGGAAGATAGACCAGAAGAGGGAGTCAGAGGAGCGAAACTAACACCAAAGTATGTGTGCAATTCATACGGAAACCTACTATAGAAGCTTCTTTCAATACATACATACTTATATTTAAATGTAAAAACCAAAAAAAAATTTGTTTTTTTCTTTGTGAGTCCTTTGGCTGCCTTATCACATTTAATCTCAGACTAAAAATATAATTTTTTAGTAGGTTATTATTTTTCTGGACTTTATTCTTATGCGTTTACCTGAATATTTTTTCATTTTAAATAGAAACATATGAAAGATTGATCACATAAGCCAAGTTTCAATTCCACTGGAATTATGATAATTAAGTTCAATTGAGGAAATTTGAAATAACTCTTAATCTTTGCTGCAAGACTAAGCATTTTTCTTTCCAAGTAAAAGTAGCATGTGTTTACTGGGAAAAAAAAATCTATGATTGGGAAGAACGTTAATTGTTTAAATACATTCTTTTAATTCAGTAAAAAAAATTAATAATGTGAAAAGGTGTATTATAAACCTCATTAATACAGATAAACAAGGAAATGCATAAGAACACACTACTACAGGGTGCAAGACAAAGGATTCAGGTTATTTGATTTACGATTTGTTGTCTTAACCACCGATATTAACCAGTCCCCATTTACAAATTTATACTTTTTTTAAATGTCCTCGTGAGCCTAAAGTTCAGATTTGTGAAATACGCCATCACACCATATCTTTCAATCAAGGTTTCATAAATATGTGAACAAAGTCCCAATCCTCAGTTATGAAAAAAACCCTCACTCAAGTTTTCATATTCCTCTTTTTTTAATAGGACTATTGCCACAAGTTTTAGGTTGTGCCAGATGGTTGTAAATTGTAAAACAAATAAAAGACCAAGTGAAATATCTTTATCCTTCTGCTCTTTGGCCACATGTATCCAATTAAAACAATAAAGAGTGGGTTAGTTCTTATAATTAATAAGCTATTTACCAAGTTGCCTGTGTGCTGAAGAAAAATTGGACAAAAATTTTATGTGCCAGTAATGAGTGGGTATCCTTTTTACAACATAAGAGAAAATAGCTCCAAGAAAGGTGTAATTTTTGAAATGTATTTCTACTACTGAGGAATTTAAATCAATGAAGTTCTCAGATAAGGGTTGTTTCAGGAGGTTGACTGCAAATAATGATAGGGAAAGAAGAATTTTGCTGAACCATAAAATATATGTCAAATAGTTGACCTCTCTTTTAACCTGCTCTTCAGGCTTGTCAGCCTACTTTTCCTCCTTTCCATTTAAGAATTTAACAGAAAAGAGAAAGAATCAGTCCTTTACAAGGGAGGAAAATGACTGTGTCTTCAGTTCTTTTGCAAATATCCTCCCTGTGATGAGAAAGAAAGCCAGTGTGGCAGAAAGAGTAAAGAATCTGCTGGCAGAATCTCTGCCTTTGTTCACTCACGCCCAGCGCTCTGCATCTGTCTACCTTGTCACATCTCTCCGTCATTGTCATTCAGTTACCTTTGTTCATCAAGTTTTTCATCCTTTTCTGATCATCCCCATTCTTCTCACAGTCCTCCTTCTTCATTTTTCTTCACAAAATACAACAGATTTCATATGGACAGAGATCATACTTTACTGATTCTTCGCTGTATCAGTAATTCTTTACTTCTAAATAGAAGATTGAATTGCTTCTTTTCATCTAAGTGAAATTGCCCCAAATTAAAATCTAGAGACCGGTAGCCCAAAGGTTTTGTGGAAGACCAATAACTGGACTTTATATGTATGCATTTGTGTAGGTGGTATGTAATGGGATATCTGTGTTCGCATTTACAAGATTATATGCATGTGAGTGACTTATATTAGCATTTGTGTATGTGCCTGGGAGTTGACAGTGTATACTAGCAGATACATCAAATATCTTAATAACCCATATCAGACCTTACAAAACATAAAAGTGATTTAGAAATGTTTGAATAAGTGTGGGTATGTATGTGTTTGGGTGTGTAATTATTTGAGTTTATTTTTATTTTATACATATGAGTGCTTTTCCTGCATGTATGTAAATGTACCCATATTTTACATGATCACAGAGGCCAGAAAAGTGCATATAGAAAGGTGCATATGATTCCTGAAAGTGGGGTTTCTGGATGATTGTTAGACACCATGTTGATGATAGGAATTGAGTCCAGGTCCCCTGCAAGAGTAGTCAGTACTATTAACATCTGATTCATCTCTCCAGCCTCAGCCATGTACATTATATTAAGTAGGTTTGTAGTGAATTCCAAACACAGGCTTTTAACTTAAAATGTGTAAATAGTATAAAAATAGAATTGTAGTGGTAATGCATTACTAAAAATGAAAGGAACAAATCGGATGCATTGTGTGTATCATTTAATTAATAGTGCTATTTTGCTAGTAAGATAAAGAATACTGAAATTTTTTCACTGAAAAAGATGTATAAATTGTTCATGTTAGTAAACAAGTTATAACTTCCATACTATAGTCATTATAAGAAAAATGAATGAATGAAATATTTGTGTATGAAATCAAACAATTAATATAGTTATTGCAATAAATTTCAGGTATAGTAATGACTTCACAGGATAGATGATAGTGTAGTTCCATGGAAGGACTCTCTATACTCATCAGTCTGGTATATGACTGTAGACATATTTTACTGTATATTCTTAAAAATGGTTTAATAACCACTTGCACATTATATTAATTTATGAGCAACAGTAAAAGAAATATGTTATAAACTGATGACAAAATATTAAAATAATTCCTTTTCTGCTAAACATCAGGATATAAATTAACAAATAATGTCTTCAGAAACTGAAACTAAATATAGGCATGTTTTCCTTTATGTATGTTATTAAAATTTCTCTTTGGGAGAGGCAGACCAACTTAACCTGCCTCTCTCCCTCTGCCTTACAACCCCGCCCCCGAAATGCCCCCAGGCCTTGCAACAAACACACAAATTTCTCCACTCACAGTTAAACAAATTCTAGCTAGTTTACTTGGACTTACTAACAGAGCAGTGGGTAAGGGGTTACTTACAGAACACAGGCGCCCACCCACCCTCCATAAGTTACATTAGTAAATCCGCTGGGATCTTACGACTTCCTGGTGAACAGATCCAAATGGCCCATGACTGAGGGGAAAAAAGGGCTGGCCTCCTGGCGTCCCCATTTTAGCCACTCCTTAGCCCTTCCTCTTCTTACATCCAAGGCCAATGGGACGGGGGAGAGCATAGGACTTTTCCAACTCCTTGTCTTTCTGCTCAAGGTGGTCCTGGGTGATACCACTCTGGGAGGGGTGTTTGTCCACAGCTCATCAGGCTTTTCCCTCAGAGAATCAATCCACTCGACAATATACAATTCCTATTTGGTTTTTCTAATCTTTCAGACCAATTTTTAAACTGTTTAGTGCAACAGATGCTAAGAAATGGTTTCACAAATTTGTCTTTCTCAAGAAATGAAGCATGAGAAAACTGAGATAGGTTGGTGACAATGCTCTCTTGATATTATTCTTGGTAGAACTATCATGTGTGTGATGGGGTGAACTTGTTTTCCTAGCAATATCCTAAATAGTGTTAATCAATGGACTAATAGATAAATTGCTTTTTACAAAAGCAACTCAATTATATCCTATAAATTTTATTCATTGTTGAAATGTAATATGTATAACCTATTTACATTTTTCCTCTGTTACTTTAGTAATGGCATAATAGTCAAACATTTAGATGCATAAACAGTAATTTAAAATAATGTTTTTAGAAATATGAATGATTTACAGTTCTTCATTCTTTTATGCAAAGCTATGACAAATCCCAGCATATTTTAGATTATATTTTAAGGAATGAAATTAAAAGGTGAGTGTCATGTAATTTCAGAATTAATTTTTAATTTTAATTCTTAAAAATATGTGAATATTATAATTAAAATTTTCTTTTTATATGATACCCCAGAAGTCTAGATATAGCTACATTCTTTCTCTGGTGTTTCCTTGTGAGTAACACAGTATAATTTTATGTCAATAAACAATACTTAAAAGACATGAAATACAAGGTTATTTTCTATTTTAATATTTGAATTTTTGTTTCCATATTTCTGACCTACTACCCAGTGTTCACATGAGTAACACAAAGCATTCTGTGTCCCTGGCATTCAGTTCATATGAGTTCATCCCATTGCCACATTTTTCCTATACTGACACACCACCTTTTCCTGGTCCTTGCCTATCTAGCATCACCCCCTAAAAGAAGACCAATTCCCTCGAACCCAGTAGAAATCAGCTGTCAGTAGTTCCTCAGGTAAGTTGGGGCCTACTGCTCATTTCCCTAACTCTATGTTGGGCTTTTGTCTGATTGAGTTTTTAATAGATATTTAGTCATAGATGCATTACTTCAGGTGCCTCTGAGTAGCAAAATGTAAAATCAAAGTCCTTTTGTAGTTGTTCTTTTAAGTCATACAAATACATATTTATATTTTTATTATTGGTATAAACATTTACTTATTAATATAAACAAAGATGGTTTTCAAGTAATGCTCTTTCTTTTACATGACTTTTTAAATATTTATGTCTGTTTCCTTCTTTTTATGTTTAGTGTTCCTCTCTTCTGTCTTCCAAATCTTGCTGTTTTCTTTCAGGCATGTATGAAAAAGTAAAAAAAAAATAGAGAAATGGAAGTAGTGAAATATTACAAATTGTCTCAGTTGTAGAAATTATTTTGGGGGGTTTCTTTATGAGACATGTCTCCATCTTTTCCTGTACAACTATCATAATTTAAAGAAGATGCAACATATCCAAATATCTTAAATATTGGATAGCAATATTCTGTTTAAATGATTCATTGTAGGAAAATATAGTATGCATAACATAAAACTTGTATCTCTAGACATACCTGAGCATTTTCCTCCCTATAGAAATTCCAGACTGAGAACATTTTACATTCCCTTCTTTCCTTTCAGAGACCTGAAAATTTTCTTTCACATTTTCACATTCACTTTTTCGATCTGGAGAGAAACTCTGTGCAAGGCAGTTTTCTACATACTGAGGAAAATATGTAAATAAAGTAACTAATTCTTTGTATTCTCATGGATCTCATAGCTTGATGGAAAGACAAAGATAATTAGAGTCTACAATCTAGCCCACGGCATGATGACAAAAGCAACAGAAAGTAAAAATGGACCAAGAAATTCATTAAGGAGTACAAATGTCACCCTGAATTTGTTAATAAAACCCTACTGCCAAAAGCGTATCTTTTAAAATCTATGCAAGAGAGTTAAAGGTATAAGTTCTGGAAAAATCTGGCTGTGGAATTTTTGGACCTCAGGAAAGAGCCAGTGCAGAATCTGTAATAGAATCCTTTCCTGCCAAGGCAGCCAGCAGCAAGTAGGAAATGTGTGGTCATGAAATCAGAAAGGGATAAGAGAGCAAGTTCTTCTTGGTGAATCTCTTTAACTTTTCTCTCTCCCCGATGGAAATGTGAGGAGCTTGGAGATGTCAGTCTTAGAACTATATTTTTCATGTTTTTAAGTTTTTATTTAATGTGTATGAGTGTATTGTCTGCATGCATGTAAGTGCACCCATGTTGACCAATGTTCATGGAGGTCAGAAGAGGCTGTTGGATTCCCTGGAACTGAAGTTGTTAGCTATTATATGGATGTTGAGAACCAAACCTCAGTCTTTCTGCATTAGTGGCTCTTAATCGCAGAGCCATTTCTCCAGCCTGGATTTTTTTTTTTAAGAATAACTCTTTTAATATTTCCTTGAGATAGACCCTAGAGGGCTGAAGGAAGATGGTATAGAGATCACACTTGGTGCTATCTTTCTGTAGTATTTCTATATTCGGGAGCTAATCCATCTTAGAAAGCACAACTTCATTTGCCACATTTCTTATCATGATAGATATAGATCTCTTAATTGATGAATTGATGATTGATGAACTGACTTAATAATTCAATTTTTGAGAATTCCATACATGTACATAAAGTACTTTGATCAAATCCACCCCAATTCTGTACCCTCTAAATCCCTGCTTCACATACCTCCATTGCCTCTCAATTTGACATGTTTTTTTCATTTAGGCCCTCTGAGTCCATCCACATAGTCCTGTCAGCATATATACATGGTTAAGAGTAGTAATTGACAAATAGGACATCATGAAATGACAAAGGGTCTGTATAGAAGAAGATACCATCAATCCAGTAAAGAGGCAGTCTATAGAGGGGAAAATAGCATTCCCAGCTATTTTACAGAGGTTTAGTGTCTACTGTATGCAAAAAACTATAAAACCCCTAAACAGGAAGGAAACAGACAATCCAATAAAGAGCACAGCATGAAACTAAGCAGACTTCTCAAAGGAAGAAAATCAAATGGTTGAGATATATGTTTAAATGTCCAACACGTTTAATTACGAGGGAAATGCAAGTTTAATCTACTGTGAGATTTAATATTAACTTAAGCAGAATAGCTTAGATCAATGAGACAAATGATGACAAATGCTGTCTGGATATGGGAAAAGAACAGTTATCCGTTGTTGGTGGGGTGCAACCTGGTATAGCCGATACAGAAATATGGAGGATTCTCAAAATCCCAGAAATAGTTCTAACAACTATGCCACTCATAGGCATCTTCCCAAAGAGCTCTACATCCTACTACAGGGGCATCTTTTTCTCATTTGAATTTATTACTGCTCTATTTACAATAATAGGGAAATGAAAACAACCTAATGCCTGAATGGGCAATGAAAATGGGATATGTATGCAATAGAATATTAATTGTGAGAAAATGGAAAAATGGAAAGTTTAGGTATATGGATGGAGTTGGAAATAAATAATCATTCTGAGTGAAGTACGTCAGAACCAGAAAGACAAGTGTCACACACATGTTATCCTCATATATAGAAGCTAACTTTGAGTCTTTAAATGTGATTTTAGATTTGCATCTCCAGTGAAGTTGCGAAACTAATAAGTGACTGTAGAAGGGGATATTTTAAAGGAGGAGAGACAGAATGCAGGTAGTATGAGGGGAAATAGGGAATAATGGGGAAATAAGGTTTAAGTGGGGTGGGGGAAAGAAGGTTAGAATACTGCAGGGAGGGTGCAGAGAGGTAACCTAACACTAAAGACCTTTGACACACCCACACGGAACCCTACTACGGAAGAAGCTTCATAAAATATGTCACTGAATCACAGGAGGGACAACAAAGTCTATCAAATAAAAAGCCAAGTTCCAAGTACAGATTATCTCTCTCCAAGTTTTGAGGTCAGCAGTGTCCTCTAGATCCCCAAACATTATATGCTATATAATTTTTTTTGCTTTTCATTGACCTGTAGAATATGATATTACTGAAGACACTAAATACTTGAGGCCCAGAACATTGAGAAATGAAATGCTACAAACCTAGACTTTTAGTCTGTACTGGATAAGTATCATAGTGCTGGAAGGTGCTATGTATACTACCGAGGATGTAAGTGATAGTCTATGGTGCTTTGTACCATACTATCTACAATAGTGCTGGTTTGGTAAGATACACCCAGTGGTACTATAGTGGCATTAATATTTAAAAGTTACTAACTACTTTCTGATTGATCTTAAGATTCACTTCACAAGGAAAAATTGCATTCTTGAGGCAGTTATCTAGGACAACAGCCAATGTCAGAGTAGACAGTACACCCCAGGGTCGAATTTACAACTATGATTCTGCTAAATGCATAGTATTAAACCACTTCCTAAGCACTTATCTTTGCTTCCATTCATTAGTATATTTCTCAACTCTCAAAAGAGGAGCTTCGTTTTTCAGTAGATGATGATTAACACTGAGATCAGCAACTGGTCATAATACAGAAAATAAGAGACTATATAGTCATTGGTACTATATGGAGCAGACTCCCTCCTCCCAAGGTTAAGAGATCATCATGGAAGAGGAGGCAGAAAGATTATAATAGTCAGAGACAGTAGACAATTATAGCAAACCTGAATTCCTGTTTTCAACTGCATGACAAGGCACTTGAGCACATGAGATCGCTGTGACTATATGCACAAGACCTGGGCAGGATCAAGCCAGAAAGAATCCCAGCTAAGACTGAGGAGGAGGTCACAAAGTCCCACACCTAGCTGAGGAAGAACTGCCAATTGATGGCTGCTAGGTGATGAGGAAAAGTCAGTTTTCTTAAGGGATACAGTATCTAAGAGGCACCCCCCATGCTCCAGTAGGTGGCCCCACACCCATGTTGCCAGTTATTTACAGCTGCATAAAATCCTTTCCACAATTGCATTACATGTTGTTCTGTGACTTTCTGCTATATTACAACTAATCAAAGGTATGGACCCCTGAGGAAATTTAAATGGCAAAGGTGAATGATAAGTAATTATGAAGAAGCCTCCCTCTATGTTTCATAAACTTTAATTAAGTTCTGTAATGTCTTTCTGCAAGACAAAAAGCTATTAACCCTATTTGGCGGAGGGTTGAGTATAGGACAAACTGAAAACTAACCCATCAAAAAGTTCTAACATCAGAATAATTTTTCCTTCATAAAATTATACACAATTTCTACAAATAAAAACTCTTTATCTTTCATAATGTATTTGGCACTGTTCTTCAGATGTTCTGTGTATGCCTTTAGACTTTCTCCTCCAGGAGAGAATTGGGACATAGAGTCATATGAGGTTTTGATTAAGCTTGGAGGTTCATACATACTAAGTGAACTGTTGGAGGTTAACTGCTTACTAAGGTTGTCACTGCTGAGCACTCAGGGTGTTTTAATAAACCTGTAGCAAGAAAAGGATTTGGGCTACTGGAAATGTATTTATGTATTTGAAGGCAACAGTAAGGATGAGAAGGAAAAAATTGTTACAAGTTTCAATGATTAGAAAGTGTTTAATTGTGAGAGATTTATACATTATCAAAGATAATTTAAAATAACATACTGTTGGTTATTATTTCAAGAATTATCATTTAATTTATGAAGCATAATGTTGCATGTGTCCCTTATATCAAGCTCTTTGTTCTGCATTGGGAGATAAAGAAACGTGATATAAACTCAAATGAACATAACAACTGAAGTCTGACACCAGGTGTTTAAATGGAGCTTCCATTGTTCAGAGGCTGTATTGTCTTGAAAGTAGAAAAAGAGAAGAAAGAAAGAAATAAAATCCGTGTACCTCATTTCTTCATCTATAAAGTGTAAATGATCATAAGACCATCTATTTTACTGACATTTGTAAGATATTCAATATATTAAAATATATAGTATATTAATATTAAAAATTTTTAAGAGGCATGTGCACATTCGGACAAATCATTCGTTACATTGGCATCCATTGTAGAGATGTATAGAGTGTGTGATGGAGAGATAATGAGCAAAGAAGAATTTGGGATCTACCAACTGTGAGACAATCTTTAAGGAAAAGCGTCTATCAGAATAAAGCTGGAACAGAAATAGCTGAAAGTGGCCACTCAGAGGGCAGGGAGCAGGGGAGGGGATTGTAAACTGAAAATGCTTCAATTAGTTTTCATATTTTATAAGACATGAAGAAAATAGGGATTTTTTTTTGGGGGGGGACAGTTAACTCAGCAGCCTCCTGGCTGTGTTTGAATGTGATAGCAGAGTAAAGGAGACACTGGAGCTTTGCAAACTCACCTGACAGCAGAAGTCCTTAAGCCAGCACAGTGCAGGAGGGCGGAGTTACTGCAGTCTGAGTGAGCAACGATGGGGTTGGTACCATAAAACAATTCCAGGTGTAAAGAGCCAAAGCCACAGTGAATGAGAGAGACTGAAAGCTGGAAACATTCCTACAAAAGGCTCCAAAGAACATTGTGATTAGTGACAGAAGAGGAAACAAACAAGGAGGACGATGAGGGGGAGTTGGAAATCAAATTAATATTAGTATGGATTGGAAAAATATGGAAGATTAGTGTAGAGGGCAGAGAGGAAAAGTGAGAGTGAGTAGGAATTTGGAAAAAATTCAGAGTTCTTTGACATGGGTATAGCAGGAGGAAGATTTTGTTCATTGGTTACTAACTAAGGAAAAGCAATGTAGATATAAAATGTAACATGAAAGATTATGTTGTATCCAGAGTTTTCAAAACAAGATAGTTTCACTATGTTTCTAGATCATTGCTTTTAACATCCATCATATGGAAATGCAGTTCTGTGCACTAGGACCAACCATCTAGTCACATGTTTGTATTATTATATTAAACAAATCAGTTAAAATATAAATGCTTTAAAAATAAAACTGCTCTGCTTTAAATTTACTTCTTCTGTTTTTATTTTATTTTTTATAATTTTATTGAAATTTTATGAGTTTGATATGATGTATTTTGATCAGATTTAGGCCCCCTTTCCAACCTACACCCCTCTTTTGCAACATCACCAGTTTGCATATATAGTAAGGTCTACTGATTCACATTTGTTTCCCCAAATGTCCTTGTATATGATCTAGTCACTGGAGCCTGGAAACTGTCTAGTGTCTCATACTTAAAGAAAGCTAGTTCTCCCTTTTCCGTTAGTTATCCATTGAGTTCCTCAGCTAAGGTTGAGGATTCTTACTCATTTTCCCACTTAAATGCTAATATTTGGGAGGAATTGGAGGAGGAGTGAAGCTGGGTGGAAAGGATGCAAATAAAATACTCATATATGGAATACATGCATATAGATCGATGCTTGATAGTTAAAATGATTGTAGATAGTAGATAGAGAGTTGACAGATGATAGGTAGTTGGTAGAAAGATAGATTTTAGATAGATAATAGAAAGATAGATGATAGTTGATAGACAGATGATAAATAGATAGATGATGGATAGATAGATGACAGATGATAGTTGGTAGAAAGATAGATAGATGTTAGGTAGATAATAGATAAATAGATATATGATAGATAAAATTCACTCAAAGGCATTGTATCATGAATTTCACCTCTGAATTAGAAACTTGGAAGCCTCTGTCCATCTTCTTTTTCTCTCACTTCACATCCAATTTATTACCCAGTCAAAATGGCACTTGTCTTATTTGCTACCTTTTGTATTTCTAAATTGAATTCACTGGACTCTGACCTCACTCCAGATGCCCTCTAATTGATCTTCACTCTATAGACCTTAGCACTCCAAGTTGATCATATAAAGCAAACATGCAATATCCTTTTTTCAAACAATCCTTCTGTTCCATAATTCCTGCGTGAAGGAATATGTGAAATAACAAAGGCAGTTCACTTCTTGTGGTGTTTATAGTATTTTCCCAAAACTCAGTCTAGGATTGTGTACATGTCTTCAATGAATGCATACTAAATTAGTGACTAAATAATAACAGAGGCCAATGTAATGTAGATGAAAAGGTAGAGAAACATTGAAATCAGGCTAATTGAGAAAGAATGGTGGAAGTCTTAAAGTCTAAAGGATGCAAATTCCCAATGAATTCTGAGTTAAAAGCATTTTTAAAAAATACAGGAGGAAGATATTTTAGTGGTGTGTATAAAGTCTGATATTTTAGAGCCAAATATTCTTTCATCTCTTAAAAACAGAAAAAAATTATTTTAAGTAATTTGTATTTAAAAATAAATCATACGATTCAATCTGTAATATTGTTGTTTTTTCCTGATTATTTTATTATTCTCTTTGTTTCTTATCATCAAAGAGGATGGAAATAATTGAATTTAGGGTGTTTTCTGTAAAGTAGTTCCATCCTGTGGAGTTTCAAACCAAAGGAGCTAGTGAACAGAGCTGAGGCAGTGTTTTCCACCCAGCAGATTCAATGCATTATGCACTTTACATTCTTGAGCTTGATATTTACTGTTTCCATTATAATGGTTATATCTGCTCTGGGAAGGTAGCACCAATAACCAAGTTTATTAGATGTGTATGTAATTAAAGTTAATAGTTCTTGAGTGGGTTATTGAAAGCCTTTTAGTGAGGAAAGGACCTTAGATTTTCAGGCACAGACTTCATAAAATCACTTTTCTTGACTCAGATCCATTTTGTGTTTCCCTTTTCTTTCAGGAAGAATATAATGGTACTTCAGGTAGAAGAGTACAGCTGTGAATAAGCCTGTTATCATAAAGACTTTACTAACATCTGCTTTCAAAGTCCTAAGAGATTCCTAAAGGCAATGATCAAAGATATTTAATATTTGTATTTAAGATATGCATTCAATTAAGTTTACTAATTTCAATATTTAATCAGTTTATGAATTGGTACAGCAATAATCAAATATATAATATAGGCCCTATTCTACTATATTTAAATATTTACTAAAATTTATTTCAATCCCAACTTGTAGTTTATACTTATAAAATATATGAGATTTCTCATACTTTAGATGGTTCTTCATTTCAAATGTTTACTCTAAATTTAACATCCAACTCAGGATGTTGCAAAAAACATTAACTTTGGAATGTTTAATCACTTCTTACACATCTTCTTCCCACAAAATTGTGGTTAGATTTTGGAAATGCAAGATGCTGCAGCTGATTATTTGAAGATGTTTCCAGCAATGGGTTACCAGTACATACCATTAAAAATGTGGACCGCACACATTACATTGATCTACTTTTGGGTGCTGTATTAGTGAATTTTCTGATTCTGTGATTAAAAACACAGACCAGAGCAACTTATAGAACTACATAACATGTACTTGATTTGCCCCTTGCTGAATTTGCAAAACTTGGCTGCAAAATAAAGTGATCCTTTAAAAAATTGTTTTTAACTTGTGTTTGAAGGCACAACTTTGAAATATCCATCTTTCCTATTTAAATATTTGTGGCCTATTAAAATTTGTACTTAAGGGACTAGAAAGATGGCTCAGCACTAAGAGCATTAGCTGTTCTTTTAGAGAACCTTGGTCCTCTAAGGTCCCACATGGCAACTACCTACCATCTGTAATTCTAGTTCCAGGAGATTCAACTCCATTTTCTGTCATCTGTGGGCATGGTATGACACAGGTACACTTACATACATGCAGTCAATACACTCATACACAAAATAAAAATAAGAAAAAATATAAAAAGTAAATAGAATAAAATTTGTATTTTTCATGTAATTCAAATATTTCTATATTTTCTAAATTTTCAGATTAATTGAATTTGTGTTACTATAGAATTTATTTTGATGGACAATTGCATATTATGTATATTATGTTCCATTTTTCAAATAAATCTCCACACCCTGGATTATTTGGGTAAATATTAATTGGTATTTCTGTCCATTTACACTGTAAATTTTTCAAATTGCCATCTTCTGGTTCTGAGTTTTTTGTTCTGATTTCATTTGGTTTTTTATTTTTGTTGTTGTTTTATTTTTACTAACTTTCAATTACTCTGAAACTTACACAAAAAAAGAAAAACTGTAATAATCCTACAGTGTTTCCCAGTTGAGCTGTTCCATCCAGACCTGATTTGGCCATTTTTCTTGATAGACTGAGCTAGGTATGGTGTCCTACAGAATATCTTGTTCCTTCCCTGCAGTTCACAGAGATGAAAAAAAAAGTAGAAAATGTTCTTTTAAATTCTATGCCCTGAATTCTGGTAGAGGGAAATTTGGTTTTCTTTATGGAAGTGATGGATGGATTACATTGCATTAAGTCACACCAAGAAACAGTGGGGGATATAGAGTTGGCTTGGCTAGATAAGCCTTAACATATATGACAGAATATATGAAATCCTCTGAGGAGCTATGTGAGTGTGGATAGAAGAGGGCATTTAAATATGATCAAGATATGTTGTATGTAATTCAAAAGAATGCAGTTAAAAATAGACAAGAAAAGTAGAACAGGGTCTGGAGAGATGGTTCAGCGGTTACAACCACTGAATGTTCTTGCAGAGGACTGGGATTCAATTCCCAGCACCAAAATGGTGGCTAACAACCATCTATAACTCCAGTTCCAAGGAATCAGATGCCCTCTTCTGATCTATCCGAGCACTGCACAACAGGGGTGCACATACACACATGCAGACAATATACTCAAATACATTAAATAAAAGTTGTAAAATCTAATAGAAAGAAAAGTAGAGCAGTACAGTGATTATTCGATCTATTGTGATGGTGATGATGTTGCTGCGAATAGATTCTACCTAAAGCTGTTAATATTTGCTCCTGTAATGCTGTAGGTGGATTATTAGAAACACCTTAGATTTTGTACATCAGTTTTGATTACTTTCCAGCAGCAAAGGCTTTTGGAGATGGGGTTCTAGAATACAGGGTATAGAAGATTAACTGAGGGTGGGACTTCAGTGACACAGGTGTTGTGTGTCCTCATTTATACTTGATCAGAACCTTTTGGTAATGGAGCTGCCTTTGTGCTACCTACACTCCTGTGACTTCACAATCACACTTTGGCAAGTAAGTCATACAAAAACCCATATAAACGGATTGGTTTGTGAATGCTTGATCTGGAGAGAACAGACATCTCATTATGTCTTCCTAGGAAAAGTCATGCAATGCAGTATAATTTATAGAAAACTGCTACTGACTAATATCTGGATTTGGTAGGCACCATTGAGAGTTTCAGGATTTTAAAAATAGTTTATTATTTTTATTTATTATATGTATAAGTGTATTGCCTGCATGTATGAAAAGTGTAATCAGGTAGAGGAATGACCACATAGGTCAAAAGGAGGCATCAGATCCCCTGGAACTGGAGTTACAGTAGGTTGCTAGCCAGCATGTAGGTGTTGGAAATGGAACTTAAGCCCTTTGCAAGAGCAGTCAGTGATCTTAACTGCTGAAGCATCTCTCCATTCCCAGAGTTTCAAATTGTTAATGTCTCTGAGTAAAGAATTGGTCAGAGACGCATGAATAACAACAAGACAAGTGAGAGAATTTATTTTATACAATGCGCTTCCAAGCCAAGGAGGAAAGCTTAGCTGTCCATAAAAACCACATTGTCCAGAGTTTGGGCTTTTATGTTACCTTAGCCATAGCTTTTGACTCACTTAAATAATGTGGGGTTTTATGTGCTTGGCCCATTATATGTAGCTCTGCATACAACTTCATACAGGGCATTTTTATTAAGAACTGATATCTATCCAGTGGTGTGGACTTTAGTATTACACTGAGTCTTAGGTAGACTTGGAGGCTGTGGAATGCCTCTGGGTGTCAGTGATTCAGTGATCTTACTGTGTCATTCTGGAACCGCCAGCCTTCCTTTTGCCACCAGCTGATTAGTTGTCTTGCTGTTGTTATTCTTATTGTTGTTGTTGCTTTCCTATAGACTATTTTGTAAGACTTTGTGCAAAGTCTTGTGTACCTGACTATCTGTTCTATTCTCCTGCCTAGAGTCTTTATATGGTCATGTCTTTATATATATATATATAATTTTGTGATTTTTATTGTTATAATGGAGAAGAATGCTATTAGGTAAATATATTACACTTAATTACATTGCATTAAATACACTTACATTTGAACTATTTGCAATCTGAAAATAAGTAGGTTTAAACCAATCTTATGTTTAGCTTGATGAAATATCTTGTAAGTATTATGTTTTTAAAACATTTTGTTTTCTGGTGAGCTTTTAAACAAATTGGCTTGTATTCACAACTAACATAAAATGAGTAGTTTATAGCCTTCCTCCAAATATCTGTGAATTATCAGGAGTAAATATTCACAAGATCATTTAAGCCTCCAGACAGTCTTGACTATGATGTCACCATTCCTTACAGTTCTGCCATTGGGCCTAGCATAAAGCCAACCAAACTGTGGTTTGCAAGTTGATTTCATGATGTATGACCCTACACTCTAAATAATCAAACAGCTCATTTATATCTTGTCAGAGTATCTCAAATGTTTGATGGTAACACGTGGACTTCATATACAACAATACTAACCCTTTGAACTATACAATCCAAAATAGTAGACCTAACCCATATAGCATCCATGAAGCATCAGTTAACACAAATACATAATTGAACTTTTTATATTCTAACAACAGTGTCAAGTGGAACATGCCTCTCAACCCAAAGGGAATAAGAGATACCTTATTCTGCATTAAATGAGTGACCATGTCCTGGGTACAGACATTTAAGTGGCATGTTTCACCACGGAAATAGTTACATTATCTTTATACACTCCAAGAATAGAAGTTATACCTTATTACATTAACCAAATCGATTGATGCAGAGAACGTTTAAACAGGTGACAGCAAAGTGAGGACATCTCTGTTAACGCACTTGATGTTCTTCCAGGTTGGTAGAAAATAGTAGTTTGCTAAATTAACAAATTCCAATGATTTTACATAAAAGTTGTTAGATCAGATTCAGATGTGGGAGATAAATGGCTATTAAGGGGACCAGGAAAAGCCCAAGATAACTTGACTCTTAGAATATAACAATCCAACACTCCACAGAACTAATAAAGCCATGTACCAGTTTGGAGAAACTTTACATAGATGTGGCTTTTACAAAGAGAATATTTTCACATCATAATGAATTCTGGATTTTTTTCAGAAACTGAAACTCACAAAGTAATAGTAGAGTACATTTATATCTTGTACATATTGCTAAGATCCATAAGATGGATTTTCCTTGACAGCTTCCTAAATATTTCTTTTATTTTTATCACTATTTGGAAGTTTTCACTGATTCATGTTTACCAAGCACTCGTAGCTATAGTCTTCCATTAAATTCTCCTGGCAGCCGTCTTCGTTACTCTCTACCAACTCCTTATCATCCTCATAACAGAAAATTTGTATTGATATGAGAATTTACTGATTTTTCTTCAATTGTTATGTATCAGAAGAAGGGAAGTCTACACATAAAAGTTCTTATAAATTTATTTTCTATCCAAAGATGGGTTCTTGCTTTTGAGGAATATAGCAAACATGCTGTATGTAGAATATAAAATATACTTATTAAGTTAATATTACTTTCGCCCATAAAATGTGCACAAAAATCATGTTGCTTTATGAAACTATTCGTTACTTATAACTATAATGATTTTCTTTAACACGTCAAGCTTCCTTGACAATCTATTTTCCCTTCTTTCTTTGGTTTCTCGGGAAAACTTGGTGACACAATGAGGCTAAGCTTTTGTCTCACAGATTTTTGATACACACAAAGCATTAAAATCAGTAAGTAAATATCTATTTACACTGATATCATTCTAGGAAATATGATGGTTCTTAGTACTGTAGTTGAATTTTATTACAATTTTAATCAACAAATTCTACAACAACTATATTGATGAATAGCAATGTTGTGAAACAAAAATTATGTCTAGAGTAAAATAAAGGAATGTGAACTGTAAGACTGATTTGATTCTGTTGTTTGTGTATCTGTGTGGAAGAAATGTCAGGTTTAACTCAGAAAATGGTATTCACTTAAGCTTAATGGCTGGTAGTGGTAACAGATGGTTCACTGTGGAACCAAGTTTGTGGTCAGAGCAAATAAGATTAAATGGAGCTGTTTCTAGATAAAAGTTAGAATTGGCAAAAAAAAAAGTTATGATAAATTTTCTGATAATACAGAAAATTAGTGAAATCTGTAACTTTTCTTTATGTTTCACCTGTATTTATCCATTATCAATTCCAGTTTTAATGAATATCATACTTATGTGTTAATATATACCACATAGGAACTGCTAGTGAAGTTGTTTGCTCAAAAAATTCTTTATAATTTTTTTATGAATTACAGTACATATTTTAAAATTATTTGTATCTGGAAAACAAAGATTCCCCAGGACACTGGAAAAGTTATAAACACTTAATTACAATCATCTTTTTTTTTTCCAGAATGCTGTTGAAACCAGTTTTGCTATAGAACTTACAGATTTCTAAATATATTTGTGACTCAGTATTTTTCTTAGATATTTCCTATCATGTGCATCCTCACACATTAACCAACATCACATTTGAAAGATACCAAGTCCACCTGGAGAAACAAAGATGGAGTATAAATTTGCACAGGGTACATGGGCCAGGTATAGCTATAAAATTCTTGGGAGCTTTATGGTTAGATAAGGCATAAGTGTTATCCACTATAATGTTTGAGAAATGTCTACAACAACCTGGGCCTATAGATTCCAAAGAGTAAACAGGTATACAAGTGTTGACTGAAAATTCCAGTACAAGGGAGTACTTTTGAGCTTTGGGCCATGAAAGCCCTGGAGACTCATCAAATAATAAAGGTCATTGCCACTAAAGCTAGTTGAGCACCTGAAGCAGACCATAAGACTTTATTGCTGATAGTATGACATGATGTGAGCATGGAAAAGAGAGATTCAACTGGGGCCAAACTGGAAACACCTTGCCACTGGATAGCTGGCCTTCATAATGCCAGAGTGTGCTATGCAGATCGCTAGAGGAGAATGGTCCCAAAGGTTCCACTTAAGGGCAGACCCCGTATGTGCACTGTCAGATGCCATGCCAGGCAAGATGTTCTTGCTAGTGTAATAGCGGCTCATCTAGTATATATACAACCAGCAAATTTCCAATTGGATTTACAGTCTGCTCCATGAGTAGGAACACACATCTGATATGGTAGACAGGTGGACCCCCAGTGAGAGAGGAAGTTATAGGATCCAGTGGGGAAGCCACTGGAATTGTTTTGTTGAATGTATGAATACATCACTAATGTAGCATCGAAGCATTTGTGTTTATGGCCATGGATTAGGTTATTATAGCACTCAGTGTTTGTTTAGATGTTCTTGCTTTTTTATAGTGCGTGGAATATTGTTGAAATGGGGCAGCAGTCCATTGGAAACAGATGATGAAAAGGCCTATTAGTTCAGTACCTCAACACAGTAGAAGGAAGATTGTTCTACATGTATGTCCATCCCCTCCAAGGCTCAGGGAGTCTTGCAGAACGGGATAGAAAAAAGTTTCAGAGACAAAGGAAGGAGTATAATGTTGCATCATTTGACCTCTGCCTGGCAAGCTGGACTGGCAAGCTTTGGGAAAAAAAAAATTCATCTCAAGTCTTGGGGCACCTCCTTCCTCATGATTGTAAACATGTTGACCTTCAGCAAGAAAAGGAGGAACTGGTAGAGTCAGCAACCCCTGCCAACCAATCATTGGTCTGAGTTGTACATGGGGGAGGGACTAATGGTATGTGTGAAGTAATCCAGGGAGAAGGGAGTCCCTTTGCCACCTTGGGCAGCTGTCTGTAGTCACAGGGTCCTACAGGAATGGAGAATATGCTGTACAGTTTTATTAGGGAGCCCCGCCCAATTTATGTGAGTAAGCCCTTTATCTATTCATTGCTCTATAAGTAAGCCTAAACTGTAATTTGGTGAACTTATACCTCACTTTGTTACTAGGGACCTAAAGAGGAGGGGAAGCTGGACACCACTCACACCTCCCAGAAGGGATTTTAGCAACATGATCTGTTTTTTTGGGTTTTTTTTTGTTTTTTTGTTTTGTTTTTTCTAAAATCCGTTGCTCTGTATTCCTTCCTTGTTTGATAATCCCTAAGTAGACCAGGATGACTTGACCTTACAGGGGCCTTCTTCCTTGTGCTGTGCTAGCACTGGGATTAAAGATATGAGTCACTCTGCCAGACCTAATATAATTCTGCCCTTGTTGTTTTTTTCTAAATCCAGATTGCATTTTAATTTAGTAACTATCAATATTTTGGTTTTGAAACTTCATTCACAAAGGACAAAAATCTCTCCTCTTCTCACTACTGCCATCAACGTCTGAGTTTGGGCTCATCAGCTGCCTGTTGATTGGCTGTGCACCGGACCCTCCTCCTCCCTGTCCAAAAAGGATGCCTCATGTCATTCTTCTCATTGAAAATATTTTTACTAGAAGTTCTGTTTTGCTGATCATAAGATAAAGTTCCCAGAAGTAGTTTGAAGTTTGAAAAATTATGACGACGTGGTGATCATGCTACACACAACACATGTTTAACTGTTGCAGATTTGGAGTCCAAATAATTAGATTATATATTTTTTCACAGGAATTAAGAACATTGCCGGATTAAACACTAATTTATAGACTAAACTTCCTTAAAATTTTAAAATCTTAAAATATTGTGTAGCATTATTAAAAGCAGCCTGACACATGACATCTTTTCATAGCTTTCACACTGTCCTTTGTTCAGAGTCTCATTCTTTTTTACCAGATGGCTATGAACTTTGTTCCCAGCAGTCCTTTTTTATATTTCCCACAAATCGTTGCTGCTCTGTTATACACTGAGTACAAATTTTGAATCAGTCAGGTTTCTTTATTTGAAAGAAAATGAAAGTGACACATTTGCAAGATTTTATTAAAATGGAAAAAGTAAGAAAGTCATTTAATTTATAAAAAAAAAAAAAAAAACAACAACAACAACAACAACAAAAAAAAACCCAGGCATGGAAGCCATGTCGCGGTGAGATTATTAGTTCAGTGAAGACCTTTCTGGTAGCACGCAGGGCAAGCTTTACTGCAGTGCACCCTGCTATAGCACTGCCACTGGAAGCTGTGTGCCTGTGAAACTTTCTGGAAACACTGCACTGCCCACAGCCTGAAAGGATCTTCATGAGCTTCAGACTAAATTCCCCGGGGGAGCTATCTGACAGAGGAACCTAAGATTCATTCATTCTTAATAAACTCCCATCTGAGTAAAGAGGAAGTCCATAGGGTGGGAGAAAATCTTCCTGAGCTTTAGGTTTTATCTGGGATTAGCATTCCTATTGCTGAGCCCATCATGGCTGGGGTGGGAGGTATGACAAGTAGCTGGCAGAGCAGAAAGCTGAGCACTCATGTCTTTAAGCACACAGGAAGCAGCTACAACAAGCGAATGTGGGACAAGAGTATGAGTTCTCAGAGCCTATTCCTAGTGACATTCTTAGTCCAATGAGGCCACACCTCTTTAATCGCACATGGCTGTCCCGGAACAGCACTACCAATTTAAGACCATATACTAAATGCTCAAATACTTGAGACTATAGGGGTCATTTCTCATTCAAACTACCATTGGTACTTCCCACTGCCTCTAACTCCAGATTCAGAAGATCTGAAACCTTCCTCTGACCTCAGAGGGCAGGGAACTCTTGTGCAAAAACCCACATACTGACACACACATAATATTCATAATTTAAAATAAAATGAAATGAAAATGAAAAATTTAAGTGCACAAATGGCTTTCCTATATCACAAACATGAAATTATTCTTATCTTATAAGAAAACGTTGCTACAAAATAATGAAAAAAACAAAATATAAAATTCTAGGCCTATGAAATATAGAATGTTACCTGATATGAACAAAAGCAAATTGATTAAGCTAGTGTAGATGTTTTAAAGCATAATGTAGATATTTTCCTAATCAATTCTTCGTTACTATTTTTTTTCTGAAGAATTTCACATTCATTTTCTCTCTGTGAAAATTGTAGTTTATCAAAATTTTAAAAGTTACTTTTCAAAACATGTTACAAACGTAGTAATAAGCTTGGGCTCAAATAAAATGAGTAGGCGTATGTCAGGGTTTTACTTTCTTTAATCAATAGTTGATTTTAACAGTGGAATTTTCACATTGTCTCACTTCATAGACATCATTCCTTCTCTGTGGTCCACAGTCCTGAAGACACCCTGTAACATGCCCTCAAGTACTGACCCTTGCTCTCCTGCAGGAATTGAACTGGAGTGTAGGACTCAAAAGATGACCTACCACACTGTGTGATAAGCTGATTAGGAGACTTAATATTTCCTTTCATTACCTGTTTCAAGCCATTTACCTAGTAGAGGAATTATGATGCAAACTGACTTCACATCAGAGCTCAGTGGAGAGCAATGGAAAGGGTTACCGAATTAAGAACTCTTCCTCATCACACCTGAAGGCACAGTGGTAGCTTGCCTTCAGAGAGTAAAAGGATGACAGCTACTGGTTCAGCCCTTCCAAATGTGACTGTGTGTGTGCGCATAACTATTCAGTGCATGTATTCCCACCACCAGAAAGGTAAATCTTATCTTTATTTCATTCATCACCACAGACAATACACTAGATTGTTCGTGTGTGTGTGTGTGTGTGTGTGTTTAATGGGTGACATATTTCAAAAAACAATATTAGGTTATGAAAGTTCATCCACAGTTATCCTCTTATGAAGTGTTTTAACTCCTGACAGGTTTTGGATGATTACAGTAAATCTCACAGTATCCAACGTAGAAAACTTTATCTACAATATGTGTTTCATTTTATTTATATTTTACATTACATTTCTAACCATGAAGTCTAAGCATTACTTATACTTAATTACTTCAGTAATAAATATCACATCTATTAATATTTTTAGTATATGATCTAGGTACAGAATCTGTACCTAAATTTACATTTATGAGTGAAACATGCTGTGATGAGACACCATGACTAAAAGCAACTTACGGAAATCAAGACTTTATTTTGGTTTGTATTTGGTTCCAGAGGGGAATGCACCCTTAGGGTCAGGTAGGTATGGGACCAAATCACTGTGTATGGCTGCATGAGGAAGATGCTGGAGGATCACCTCTTTAACCACAGACAGGGCCAAACAGGAAGCAGAGAAAGAAAACTGACAGTGAGGTGAAGGACTGATGTCTTGATGCCAGCCCCCCTCCCACCCAGTGCCCTGCTTCCTCCAGCAAGGCTACACCTCTTCAAGTTTCTATTACTTCCCCAAACGGTGCCACGAATTGGATGCCATGCTTTCAAATGTTTGAATTTATGGGGGCATTTCTTATTTAAACCATCACATATAATTTCTCAGTTTGCAATCATTAAACTCTAAACATAATATAAAATGATTTTTTCAGTATGTATTTAAATTCAGAAAGTAGTTATGTCAACCTGTTGTAGTAAGAGAAATTTGCCAATTTCTCATTTAATAACACACGTGATCAATATTGAGGGTAAAAAGCAGCTCAGTCATCTGTTTGTTGTTATACAGCCTCACTTTCTGTGAATATAATGTTTCCCTCAAGTCACAAAATCAACAAGGCATATGGTCCTAAAGTTAATACCTGCATGAAGGTAGGCATCTGATGTGTTTTTAATACATGTATGTAGACATACAAATATGTAACCATGAATCACTTGGTATGGAATTATTTTTTTTTTCCTAATAGCTATGCAATAATTTTTGTTATAGGTACTCTAAAGTTATATTTCACAGTTAAGGTATAATCAAATAATTTTACTGAATGCTAAGATATACTCATATGTGATTTGTAAGAAAAAGCCAAAGGCATTTTTCAAAATTATTTTACACATTAATAGAAATATTAATTTATTGATTAATATTAAACTACTGATGGGGCATCAAGTTACTATTTATGTTATAGCTGATCTCTGCTTCTGAAATTCAGTTCTCTTTCACTCTACACAAGCTAGCATACCACACTTTACAATTTAACAATTGACAAAGTAAAAATAAACACTGATATTCTGAGAGCTCCCCATTTTCTGTGAATCCCCATTAAACATAGAAGAGAAAGCAGTGGGAGGTTTTCTTTTCATTTTTATGTCATGGTTATTCAGTTAACATTCTCAACTAATTCGTTATCAGAAAGTTTAGGAAACAACTACTTTTATCAAATTAGTACATCAGGCAAAGAAAGTGACTAAACGTGGACAAGAGCACCTCTAGGCTTTGGCTAAGCTCTCGAAACATGAGAATTGGCTCTCAGAGTCTCATATAGAAAGGCATGTGCTTAGTTAGTGCTGGGCTACTCTTTTTAGGAGGTAGCCTTAATTTCTTTTCATCGTGCAATGAACTTTCAGATTAGTTAGTCAATAAGATCGAGCTTCAGAAAAATCAGCAGTCTTTTATCAGGATTCTTTGTTTGGTAGAATTTTTTATTGGTATATTGATGGAAAAGTCCATTTTTCTGTTCCTATCTTAATTTTTACATTGATGCCTCCTTAATCCCAAAGACTATGAATCTGTCCTTTCAGCTCAAATTCAGGGAGGAATGTGTTTCAGATATCTATGAAAGTCAAAATTCTGACACATACAAAGTCTTCATTAAATGCTTAGTAAGTTGAATTTCACTGACTTGCTTTGATATTTGAAAACATTTATTACTCCTGCAAATTGTACTTGTTATATATTCCTGGCAACTTAAATTGAGTAAAATACCTGTGTAGTGAGCAGATAGCAATTATGTTAACATTTTCTAAGAATTATAGATAATAAAACAACAAACATTGTCATTACTTATTAAAGAATTTTACTTTATTTATTGTGTATGAATGTCTACCTGTATGTATGGATGTGGACCATCCATATATATACCTGGTTGTTCTCAAAGGACAGAAATAGGGATCTGATCCCCTGGAACTGGCGTTACAGATAGTTGTGAGCTGCCATGTAGGTGCTGGGAACCAATCCTGGTTCCTCTGCTAGAGCAGGAGGTGCTCTTAATCACTGAACCATTTCTTCAGGCTACAAGATTGCTTTCTAAAGGTATTTAATTGGAGACACAAATTAACAGAAATAAAATACTTAAGATGAAAGGCTATTATTTAACTGATATAGAGAGTAGGAATACATGGTTTGCATGTACAGAATCTCCTAATATTAAAAATTGTCAAAGATTCATAGTTAGCTTTCTGTATGAAAATACAGGCACAATCAGATACATTAGAGTCATAATTGGAAGTAAGCTCTCAACTGGAACCCAGTTCTTTAGGTTATACAAGTCCTATTTTAGATGTGGGTTTTGACAAGGATGAAATATATAAGCATATTACTAAATATTTTACAAGATGTTTTGAACTGGCAGAAAAGAATATAGTTAGAGCAGAGTGGAAGCACTGTTTCAGAAGAGAGACTCTGGAAAAAATGGATTTGTCTAAAACATAGTATTTCTTAGTATCTAATGATACAGAATGGATTTTACAAATTTTCACAAACATTTATGTCTAATAACAATTAATTTGGAAGCTCTTTTTCATCCCAGATAAAGATTATATGAAATGCTTATATCTTATAAAGGCATTTCTAATGTACTTCTTTAAAGAATCTCTAATGTAGGTGACTCAGTGGTTAAGAGCACTTGCTACTTTTTGAAAGGACCTAATTTTGGTTCCCAACACCCATATCAGGCAGCTTATATATAACTGGAACTCCAAATCAAAGAGGTCTAATCCCTCTTCTGGACCCAGAGGACAGACATATACACATTCACATAAATAAAAGCAAAATCTTAAGAAAAGAATTTCTCATGTGAAGTCACATTCTTCTTTTAGCTCTCAAAATCAAATGAGAGGAAATAGTGCCATTTTCAAGGTAATGGAGCATAGGTATTTTCACTCTTGACATTCTTGCCACCATAATATGAGCTGCCACAACACTACAACTTCATCCTGATATTTTTAAAACCTCTGATGCTGTGAGCCAAAATAAGTATTTTCTCCTTAAATGGTTAACAGCAAATAATAATTCCTAATAAGAAAATTATTTCTTTTACTCAGTATTTCTTTGGACAATTCTTTCATATACGTTCTAAATAATTTTGATTTGCTTTTGTCGTTCTTCTTCCTGATGATATTTAGCAGTCAAAAATCTCGACAGAAGTTTGTCCTCTGTGGTTGAAAATTTGGGAGAAGTACTGTGTCAGTGTGTGAAGTTTCCATCACAACTGCCAGCAGAGTCTGCAGATCACCCTCTCTGCACCAACAGTAGGGGTCAGGACACTCTAAAGACAAAGAGAGGGCTCTAATTAGAGAGAGATGCATTGTCTTTCTCAGGTGACTACAAGGGAGATTGTAATAGCAGGTTTTATATTCTTGGCCCACATTAGAAGTGTTTTTTTTTTTCTAGTAGTGCTAACAAATTGTATATTGATTAAGAGTGAATAAAGAGTTTCCCATTCATTTTTATCAGGGCATAAATCCAGAACATAAAACTTAGTTAATTTAGTAGAATGTATTGGAAGCAGAAAACAATGAAAAGAGAGTGTTTCTCTGTTCTTGTATGCTTTCCACAGTCATGCAGCTATTAGTCATAAAACAGTTTTTAAATGAGCACCCTAATGGACAAAAAGAACATCCCTTTTGATGAAACTGAAGAAAGAGTCATGGCAGAGTGACTTATATTTTGCACAGGGGATGAGATATTTCTGAAAGCGAATGAGGGGATCTGGAAAATGTGCAGAATCCAAAGTCATTTCAACTCCCTCAACAAAGTGAGGTAGCCAACTATTACCTCTAGCTCTGCCAGCCTATCAAAGTTAAATAAACGCCAGGCACCTTACCTTCCATTCAGATTAATCCGCTACTTAGCTACTGAGTAACACAATGAACATTAATTAGGAAAGCACCAGGCAAGATAATGCCTAATGTTATCTGTCAGAACTGCAAAGTCTCACATGTGCTGGAATAATACAGCAGAATGTTTGCAGGATTAGCCTATGTCTGTGCCTATGTATTTGCCAAAGGCATGACCTTAGAAGGGTTGAGTCCATCCTGATGATCTTTGATTCCCTGCAAGTATTTATTTGTTGTGTCTTCTAAATAGGAATTTCTCATGAAATATTAGGATGTGTGTGTGTGCGTGTGTGTGTTTGTCTCTGTGTGTGTGATTTAGTAAAAGAAAAATAAATAATAAAAGCCTCATAATTCACTGTAAGTGTCTAACGACAATAAAACACAAAAGTTGAGGGTTTAGTCACTCAAAATATTAGCCTGCACACTAGTTTTCTATAAAAAGTAATAATGTTTCCCATAACTATTTCTGAAACACATAATATCATAAATTTTCCTTTATGCATCTGCCACTGTCATAATGAAGAGTGCAGTGATATATTTGGCTTGTAATTATTCATTTCAATACCTGAAAATTATCTCTGGAAATCTCAATTAGATCTAAAGCTCTCCCTTAATTCTGTTTGAACACAGCTCAGTTTAACAGATTCTATTAAGTTTCCTGGGATAATTATGGTTCCTAAAATATAACTACATGCTGTAAAATCCTGTTGTAACTGGCACTGCAGCTCTAAGCCTGACCCCCAGGAAGCAGAGTTTTAAAGAGCTTCCAGTGTTATTTCCATAATAAGGCCCACTGGTTGGCAGAACCCCTGGAAGCTATGCAAACAGCAACACATCTGTTCCCTAAGAGGCAAAATGCTGTTTTCAACTGAGCTATTTATCCCCTCTACCAGCAACATTGTGCAAGAACAGAATCTGGAGCTGGCTGGAAAGACTGTTCCTTTAAAGATGTGCATATTTGTACAGAAAGAGAAAGTTCTGGCAGTGACAAAATGGTAAAGTCCTGCATTTTGACTTATAATGCTTCAAGATTAGCTTTCTCTCATGATGGTAAAATCAAGGTGTAGCGCATTTTTTTCCCTTGCCTGAATGTCAAGTCAGAAGACTGAAGAAAAACTAAAGTCCACAGCAGGAAGGATAAATGAAAAGTTCATTTATGAGCTGATTGAAAGTATTATTTCCAGAGTTAATCATTTGTTTAAATAAAAGACTCAGTCTTGATTTTGGGTGCTTCTGAATAAATGAAATATTTTCACAATTCACATGCATATTTCAATGTTACATACAGCTTTTAATGAAAAAAAAATCACATTTAGTCAATACTTTCCAATTATTTCACCTCTTTCGATGTGTGAATGTCCTAAAGAAACAAATAATCATCTTTTTAGAGAAAAATCAAACTCCCTTAGAAACATGATTCATTCTGTTTTACTATCACTGTTATGTTGGAAATAGGCCAGTTTCCATCTTCAACCTCAACATATTCCTGAGCTTCAATATCGTCTTTTAAATGCTTGCTGAATATGTGAGTATTTTTCTGGTGTGGTGGCTTTAATGAGCGACCCCATAGGCTCCAAGAATTTGGACACTAGGTCCCCAATTCCTGGTGCTGTTTCGGAAGGATCATGGAGCCTTTAGGAGGTGTGGCCATGCTGATTCCAAGCATGTCCCTGGGGTGGGCTTTGAGAGTTCTTTAGCATTCTGGATTTCCAGCACTTGTTCTCTCTCCCATGCCTGCTTGAAGATGTGCACGTGTGGCTTCCTGCTCCAGCTGCCTCTGCCATGATGCCTCCCTGTCATGCCACAGTGACATACTCCTCTAGGACCATAAGCCCAATAAACTCTTCCTAATATAAGTTATCTTGATCATGGTATTTTATAACAGTAACAGAAAGTAACTTATACTCCTGGCTTTTCAAAGGTTAGCCGTTTTAATTACCAAATTCTTTGTCTTTAATCACAAAATAAATCTGTCCTTTCTCATCCCTCTATTACTTTTCACCATTATTTTAATATTAATTTCTATCCCTGTGATTTATTTAGTATGGCGAACAGAAGCTAGGACCTCACATATAGTAAGCGTGAGCCTAACTACTGACTAATATCCCCAGCTGTTCCATTTTTTTAAAGTGCATATTATTTTAACTGTTCTAGTATTCTCTATGTGAACAAAGGAAAAACCAAGTATCTACCACTTGCCATTTAACTCTCTTCATCTCCATTAATGCCTTCCTACTAAAGTTTCACTTTCTATATTGTACATATAGAGAGAAATTGTATTACTTTTCCCAGCCATTTTTCTCCTTTCACTCTTTTGATGAACGACACAGTTAGGTTCTTAGTTCCCTGCACAAAATTTTACTACTTAACATATATAGAACAGTCTTTAACTTGTCATCAAATTTAAACAACTAGTGTGTGTGGGGGATCATCAAACAGCATGGAATGTTGAACAGGCCAGAGCATGGAGAAATTCGCTTCACGACCCAGCCAATGTAAGAGAAGTGGTATGCGCTAGAATCTAAGGGGAGCGAGGTGCAAGCAGCTCTTTTCAGGAATTTTTCAGAACTGGAAGCAGGTCTGCGTTTGCCCCTTGTTCAGCTTTGCACCTCGCTCAGTTCTTTCACGTGTTGTTCACAGACCAAGTGACCTAATATCTGTCTCAGTCATCTCACCCATGGAATGATGAAGGGGACTGAGCGGGTGTGGGCTTTATTTATCTAACAGATTTGATATAAGGATGAAAGGAAGCAATGTGTTGCACTTGAGGTCCACTGCATTTGTTATGAGATTATTTAGTGAAGATAATTCCAATACTTCTCAGTATGCTTAATTTGCTGCACATCAGAATCATGTCTCAAGAGTTTTGTTTTACTTTACAGTTTCATCTAAATGGTCATACACATTTCCCTGAACTGAAGTAGATCTCCCTTATGCATATGCTAGACACAATCATGACATCATATTACTATCTAAGTTATTAACGTTTAAACTCTACAGCAGTTGTCTCAAGGCATAGTTTCCATGACACCACTTAATTGTTTCTCCCAGATTTCTAAATCTCAACTCAGCATGTTCTTCAATTAATTATTAATAATTTTATGGTAGTCATGATCCTTGCTTACACTCTGTTCATCATACTCACCACCATCATTATTAAAAACCCTACTCTGATCTAGTCTTCACACCTATTAAATACTGAGAAGTATATGGTTTTAATCCCACATTACAAATGAAAAATATTGCTGTTTGTGGGTACTGACATGTAGGTGTTAAAGAGCTCAGTAGCAGTTACATTACAGTATCAAACAGCTGATAAGATGCTTAGTCTCTATGTTGAGTATATCCTGGCATGAGTCTCACTTGATCTTCTTCATGTAAAATATATTTATCAACAACATAAACTGTGATGTGTTAGTATCTGTACCAATGGGAATCCAGTCTAGGGCCTGCACATAAAGTATTGAATACGTAAAGAATGAATAAATTCACATGAAGAAGTGAAGTTATATATGATAGAACACAAAGGGAAATGTGAGGATTTTGTGGCATCATTCTTTTAAAGCAGAATAAGCAAAAGTGAAATGGAAGGAAGAACGAACTGCAGCCTATGATGAAGATGATTAAAGAGGGCACAGAGCAGCTGTCAAAGCAAATATCAAGCAACATTAATAACTTTATACCGCACCATGAGGCCAGCTCAAATATTTCCAAGAAAACAGGATCCTTGTTGTCGTGCAGAGTAAGTGAGACTAATAATCAAGTGCAGATTTAAAAACGCAGGTTTTTCCTACTGCGTACTATGAACTACAGAAGGAAAAAAATCAGCTGAAAAGATGCTAATGGAAAAGTACAAGACCCAGAGGAAAATATTATTGCATTCTTGGTATTTTAATTTGAGACAGAGTTGATAAGAAACAAGATCTTCAATGTTCACCACCTATCATCTAGGTTGTTTGAACAGTCAGACAATATCCCCTTAAATGTGATGTCTATCCAAAAATAACTGTGCTAGGAGACTATGCAGGAAAATGTTTCAGGTCCCCAAAGGCTGATTTGACAAGTATTTCAATCTGCCCTACCGAGTCAAAAGAATTTATAGGTGATCAAAGTGAAACTGTGAGCTCAGAGGCTAATTTATATCCTAAACATGGTGTTATTTACATAAAACTTTTTTATATTTTTAAGCTGTCAAGTTCTTGAGAACAAATTACCTATGTGATTCATTGGCGTGCCCAGTATATCTTTTATTTGCTCATTTACACATTTATTGACTGCACACCAACTGTGGGTTTTATTTTGTGACACATACGTGTCCTTGTGTGCATATGATGAGAGACATAAAGGAGAAAAGTCGATTCTGTCTCCCAATTCATTGAGCTTACATTTGCACTTTGTTAGCGTTAGGAATGAAAAGGTAAGCAGTTTCAGTTATATTCTGATTAGGAGATGGAAAGAGCAAATGCAGCTCTTTTCCAGTATCCACTATCATTGGATTTGGAATGAAAAAATATTAAAAAACAAAGAAACAAAGACAGAAAATAATATCAAAATAAAAGAAAGGCTAAGTCAACAAAGAGAAGATTAGAAGGGCAAAGACAACAAACTACAGTGTGACTGGACAGCGGCTTCCAGGTTCTAAAAACTGCCATGCAGAATTAAACTGTACTGTATGCACTTTCTAACTTGGTTTGAAGTAGTCTTATCTGCATCTTCTTTCAACTTCACATCTTCATTTCAAAGATGTTCTCTCAAGGAAACCTGCCAACTAAACTTTCATGTTTACAACCTGTGACAACCTTGTGCACAGAGCTAGTGTCCCACCAGCAAGGACGGGGCTCAGTCTACCCAGAGACATATCACCATCATGCAGCTTCAGTCCCTGACTACTGAATTTATCTTAATCTCAGAATTGCATGTAGTAAGGTGTTCAGTTTATGTGTGTTGAATTACAAATTAATGAACCAAGTAGAATTTTATTATAATTATTCAGTAGAAAATCTTTACATAAAACATTGCAAAGACTGTTATATTTTCCATTGCATGCTATGGAGCACATATTTAAAAGTCTGGAAACATCTGTTTTTAGTAACTATGTCTCCAAGGTTCCAAATTTTCCAAAAGAGATCCACATATTTCCAGCAATGTGAGAAACGACCACCTTATTGTTATGTATTATTGCTACATAGGAAAGCTCTATCTAAGCTCTACAACTGTCACATACAACATGTCCTTGAACACACTTCATGGCCTACCTTTGCTGAATCCATATTTTACTATAGTATTTTGTATTTATACTGTTCAAATTTACGAATAAAAATGTTTATAAAAGGTAAACTAACTATTTACAGTAAAACATGTACATAGATAAATAATAACATTTCATAGTTAAACTCTAAACCAAAACAGATTAAAAGTCAGCAGTTACGCCAATAAGTAAGAAAGCAAATTTAGGATATATTTTATCAATCTTTTCTTCCAGTAGTAAATGTCTGATATGTCAATGATTTTTATTGCTTAAAGAAACTCTCAATTTTTTTCCCACTTCCTACAACAAGAGTAGATACGGTAAACCATGGTTTGCTGTGCCATGATATTGCTGACTGACAACATAAATGGATCTGTAATTAAACAAATTTTACTTTTGTTGAAGATCACAGGCACCTATTTTAGCTTCTTAGTACATGCTCATTTTGGTTAATCTTCTCCTGCCCCTCATTTTCTCTTCACCATCAATCCACTATTTGTTTGAATCTCTGTTTCCCAAGTTTCATCTAGTCTTTAATCAATGAATCCTAAATGAATCCCCACATTCATTGACCCATTTCTAGTTTTCTGAGTCCCACATGTACTCCAAGCTAACCACACAAATGCAAATTTTGAAGATAGCACCCTCATATGCAAGAGAACATGTAGTACTTTTGACTTGGGTGACCTTACTACCTGCTTATTGGTAAAAGCAATCACTCTCTTGATTGGATTTGAGCTTATGCCATAGGAAGGAATTCACGTTAAATATTGTAAAAGTAGGCAAAATCATGGGTCAGGAAGCCATAGGCCCTGGCTGAGAATCTAGTGATATTGTTTTGTCAAATGGTCCTGATGTTCATATTCATAAATCTGTGCTACTCTCAACCTTGGCCAGAGAAGCTTATTGCAGAGGGAAGCAGTTAAAGCAGATTACTAATAATTACAGAAACTATGGGAGAAAGAAACTGTATGTGTTTAGCTATAAATGGACCATCTATATTAATCATCCCAAAAGGCCCAGAAAACACCAGTGAAGAGGGAATAGAAACAATGTTAACTCTTGAGGGATGGAGGGGAGGACTGTGAAATGCTGTCCTCTGGACATGGCTATTGCACACATGACTTCGTGGCAGTTGTGGTACCCACTTACGACCAGTACAAAATCAAGCCAGCTAAAAATTTCAGCATGGAAAGGATAGAGGGTTTCTTTAGTCCATACATTTAATGAGAAACCAATAGCTGAAAGCTGATGACTGCTGAAGAAGAATCAGTTTTCTTTACTGAGGCATTGGTAGGTTGCTCATGCCCCAGTGGATGATCTTACACAAATGTGCACATGGGTAGCATTAATGAATTCAATTGGCCATTAAAAAAAGGACAGGAAGTTGGCAGGAATATGGAAAACATGTTGCAGATGATATGATAGCCAGAGGAAAGGACTGTGTTAGACATGATCAAGATACTTTGTATACATGTATGAATCTTTTATTGCTTAATTTGGTAAACTGATTTTTTTTAAAAAAATAGAAAAATATTATTTTTCCAGTTATAGCTCTTTCAATTTAGACTTTTGATTGTTATAAAGAATAAAGCAGAAAATGGTTAACTTTAAAGTTGTTCTCTATTAATTTAAATATTAATTATTATATGAAAATGTTAATCCACATCATTATTAATCTAGAATCAAATTTATACTTCTGATATATTCCCTGCTTGCTGAATTTTTGTTTTACTTTCAAAGGTTTGTAACTGATAACATTTAAAATTCCCATCTATGTCCTCTGAATAAAGAGTGAAGTAAAAAAAAAAAAGTCCATTTCAAGAACAAAAATAGATGACTAAAACATTTGTTGTTTACCAAAATTATAATAAGGGGAGATACATTGATTTCTCTACTTATTTTGGGAATGTTCAAAAGATATATCAGTTCACTTTTCAATAATTTAAACAACAGAACAAAAGGAAACATAGTTTACTCATGTAAAATTCATTACCCATGAATATTCTGCAAATCTAGTGAGCATATTCAAGATTAAATTAGGATAAAATGATTGGCTTTCAAAAACAAATAACTTGAAGAGATAATTGAGCATTGTACAGTCCAAGAAAAGTTTAGCCATGGATATGAACATATATAAATATAAAAAACCATATATATATATATATTATTTTTTTGTGTCTTCAATGGAGAATATGCCAAACTGAAAGGGCTAGATAACATTCCCGGCACAAGAATAAAGTAAAAATTTGAGGAATATCTAAACTACTATAAAATAGCATACCTTTCATTATATCTTTATATCCATTATCTATTTTTCCCTTTATATTCTGATATCAAAAAGTATGTTCTTACTATCATCAACAGTTATAGAAGTATTGGTTTATCCTTTCCTTACCTCTTGTCTTAAAATAAGTCGCAGCATTTATGTTTTTGTGGATTGTATTTGGTTTACTTTTCTAAGTACCAAATCATTTTGAATTTTGTTAATCAATGAGAGCTGCATGCAAATCCCATTCTTTTTGCCCATGTGGTGAAAGATGCTGAAAGCTACAGGAGATAGGGATTATTAGATATGCTTTTCTAACTAGGAAATAGGAAGGCAAAATGGCCTGCCTGAAGTTACAGTTTATAGATTGGAAAAAGGCACAAACAATTAAAAGATGAAGCTACTTAGGGCAAATTACTTGCAATCAAGCTGCAGCTAAATGAGCTTCTTGATGAGGAAGCCAAATTTATGTTGTTTCAAACCAGGGAGAGACATTAAAGAAGTTGAAAGGTGAGCAAAATGTTAGTACAATTGGATCCAACTAAGCTGATAAGAGAGATAAAGAAGCAATGAGAAAATGCTTTCTGAAACACACACCAGAAGCAACTGCACACACCTACAATCACGTGCAACACACTCCGAAATAGAAGACTGTGTGATTATGTGCACCCTTAGCCTTCATTTACTTTTCCAGGGGAGGCCTATCGAGTCACAAAAGCACTGTTGCTGAAGTAGGTCAAACACAGAATATAATCATTCTCCTCTCCAGCTGTAATTTTCTATAGACATTTTATTTGAAAATGGGTATTGTTTTAACTCTAAACTTCGTTTTCTTTTTTTCTCTCCCCTCCTCAAATGATCCCTTGGCAGCTCTCTGAGTTGATTTTGAAAGGATATATTTGGTAGTGATTCAGAAGTTACACGGAGCACAAAAGCCACATGAAAATTTCAAACGTGAAACACCACAGCTCTGTCTGCTGCTTTGCATACATTTTTGCATTAAGGACTGCATGCATTTGTTTCATTGAAAGCAAGGTATTGTTACTCTCAGGACTTCTACTTGTGGAAAGGCCTCGAACTAAGCTATCCTTTTCCACATTTCTGTTGCATTGGAACATTAGACATCACAAGGTACACAAGGGATTGTACAATTTGGATTCTTATTGACAGTCAGCAAGTATAAGTATGTGTAGAAAGAGATTTTCTGCCAACACTTTCCCTTGCCTTGATTCCCTTATCCTTTCATGAACAGGATTTTACCTAAACAGTACCCGCAAAAAAAAAATATTTAAATGAATAAATTATCCTTGTCTGCAAATGACAAAAATACGTTTACCTTCGAATGCTCTCTTTAGGTAGTCAAAACTCTTCAAAACTCAAGAACTGAGAAGGACAACAAATTTCCATTTGTAGAGCCACAGAAAGGAATGTGCATCTGGTGCAATCATAGTTTTCTTATAGTTGAAATGTGACATTGGTAACACTTCGCTGGCTCGTCTATTATTAAAGCATAGAGAATAAAATGTGAAAATATCCACATGGAATGTTTAAAGATCCTTTCTTGAACTGATCGTATCTATCTATCCCTTTAATATTTCAAAAATAAAGTAGAAAAGATTTCCTATAACATTATGGAAACACTAAAACTTTGAGAAATATATAGATGTGCCTTTTTCTTTCATTCAGTAAGCTAGAAGTTGTCTCTGTCATATTTAAAGCCTTTATACAAGGTGTCTTGTTATGAACAGCATTCGCAAGGCAGTGTTAGACAGCTTATGTTGCTATCTGAACTTGAGAAAATTTTTCAAATTCTTCCTATTTCAATCTGGTGAGGAGACTTACAAGAAATAGGAGTGTGTATGCACAGAATAAGGTTCAAATATCCTCAAGTGTCTACAACTATGGGACTTAGTTATAGTAATTCCATAATCCTACCATGTTTCTGCCCAGGGAGCAGCATTTTAATCAAATGAAAAAAATGAATTGTTTTGCAGAAGTGAAAACTATGTGTACTCTATCATAATTGCTCTTTAGTTGGCTTCTGAATTCAAAGGTTAAATTCAACAGGCAGGATAGGCAGGATAGTCTTGCAGCTCAGTAAATTATTCCTTCCTTCTGTATCATTAAATCTCTTAGAATTTATGGTAAATTACTTAACCCACGTTTGAATCATACCATATCAAAATTTACCCATCTTTTTCTCTCAGTGTGAGGTGATATCAGAAGTCTTTGGGGAACGCTAGCATGTGACTGAGCTCACAGGGCTAAAGAAGACTTCTGTTACCACTTAATAAATGTTCGGAATAAATCTCCCATGACCTGTGACTAGCTCAGGGTTCACTGTCATAGAGGCCACTTTACCATCCTCAGTTCCTCAAATATTTCTCACTACTCCTCCAGACTGAACTATTTATTCTACTTTGAATGATTTACTACATTGTGAATCTCACACACATATGCATGAAACCCTTATCCTTCACAGCTCAATTTCATTGCCTCTTAGGTCATCCTGAATAAAGTCTTAGTATTTAGATTTTGCAGCAAATTCTCTTTCCTAATTTCTTAAAGTTATAAACCACTTACCTCTTACAGGGTATCATTCTCTCTCAGTTTCAAACAGATAAACAAACAATACAGCATTGCTCTGATTCTGTGGACTATATAAGCTTCTCTGAGCATCCTTTACTAGATGGATGGATTTGGCTTTATTCATGTGTCTGGAAATCGTTCCTAATTGATGGTCTTGATTCTGTTATAACATAGCCATACTTTCTTATGTGATGGCCGTCTGAACAGAGAATAACCACCACCAAGAGCAAGCAGAAACTGTGAGGCATCTTGGACCTACAGTCCAAGACTCAAATATATATATATATTTAATTATATTGGGCAAAGCAAGGTGCTAGAGTATCCCAGACTCCAGTGATCAGTGACACAAACTCTGTATTATCTGTAAAGAGAGGAAACATTGCATTGCTTAATCAGATGAACAGAAAGAAGCTCTGGGGTCAAGTTATAATTGTCTACTTCCTTAAATAATTTAATTTACCATCTATAGTCCTTATTAGAATATCAATATTAATGAAAAAGAATACTGCATTTCTTAACTTGCAAATATTATTAACATTTAAAGGTCTTTATATGCTTTTGGCACTAATAAATATTTGTTGAATAAAAATCTAAATGGATAATCTGTGAGTTTGTGAATCAATCAAAAGATAACAAGAGATTTAATGAAGTCTTACCTCGTGGGGTACTGCTTCTCCTGTAAGAAAAGAGAGGTATTGGATTATTTCATCATTTAGAAAGTTAGAAAACATGCAGATAGAAAAAAGCATGAGTTTTTAAAAGTTACTGAGTAAATACTCTGTGTTTGGAATTAGAGTAAAAGTTTTCAATTGCTGGTACATCAAGGGGAGACTAATTGAAAAATGAATGCAGCACAAAACAGTTGGCTTTTAGTTCTTCTTGCCAGAATTTTGTCATGGTTCAACTTGATTCTATATTGGGGTTATTATGAGTCAGAAATTAATACATTAGTTAATGTGTATTTTCTCTGTAGAAATTGATTAAAAAAAATCCAACTACTTCCAGGTTGAATGAGGCTGTGGTTAGTGCCCACCCGAGGCAACTGCAAGACTAAAGTCTTCCATTCGGCACAGATGGTCGGCTACTTCAGTCTCTCAGTTCTTCTCACAGCCCCTCCCCTATTTTCAGTCCAAACATAATGCATCAAGCTCTTTCTCTTTCTATACTCCTTTGACTTGCTCTTCTGTTCTTAGTAAGGAGAAATGATTTTCTTTAGGACCCTTGTAAAAACACTGCCCACCCTCTTGCATAATACAAACTGTTCCATGTATCTTAAGGCCTAGCTATTTGTTACATTAATTCCTCTGTAAGTTCAATTTAGCCATGTTATGTGACATACTCACAATATGTTACCAAGGCAAAGGTCAATGGACTAAAATTTGTCTATCGTTGATATTAAATGACAAACTTTAAGGTGTAAGAAACAAAGAGATAATTTCGATATAATATAGCTTTAAGTGTGGGAAAGAGTTGGAGTAATATCTGGGCTATGGAATGTATGGTCTATAAATGTATGATCAGTTCATTTTTTTCTAACTGAACTCTAAGAATGTTAATTCTAAAAATGCAGATATGTATGTCTATTATATCATATATCTCACATATATGTGATACATACATATGTATATGCATATCTCTCTACATATATATGATCAAAAATATTTTTCAAATATTGCATATAAAAGATTAGGAAAGGGCTTGACAAGGATAAGTAAAATACAGAGTTACTAAAGAAGTACAGTTATATACATAGAGCATGATAACCAGATTTTGGGGAAATATAACTTAATACTCCTTTAACCCCCAAGTAAGTATCTTTCTCAACTGAATGAAACTCATCCATGGGGACAAAAAAAGATTTTAAAAATAAGGTGATTTCAGAGCTCTAAACCTGTCAGTTATCTGTACTTTCTCCAAATCCACCAAGACAAATTCTCATTTTATGTGTTTACTACCGGCTAATCTACTCATTGATCCTGTGACCAATGAAAATATTTGTTATCTGAGATAAATTTATATAACACGGTTACTTGCATTCTGGAAGATCAAAGAAAACATGTGATATGAAAACGCAAATCAGCCCCAGTCCTTATAGAATTTGGATTCCTTTCCTATGGAATAAGTTTTATGTCTTCAAATTCATTTGTTGATGATCTAATTCCCAGTGTCTCAGAATATGCTTCTGCTTCTAGACAGGACCACTGAAGATGTAAGTGTAAAGGAAACTGGTAGATTAGATGCTAATCTAGTCTCACTGACGTCCTCCTTAGTGGCTGATGTCCTCCATGGACCTGTTCTTTTAGAGGAAAGACCAGATTAATATACAGCAAGACATAGATGCTCTGAAGGGAAACATCAGAGGAAACCAAGATGACAATGTCCTGATGTTGGACTGTTAACATCTAGAACTGTGGGAAATACATTTCTATTGCTTAAGTCATTCAGTCTCTAACATTGTCTTAGGAAGCTCAAAAAAAAATATTATGCAGAAAAAACAACACTAAAAACAATCCAGTCACACAAAAAAATCAATGACAGAAATCAGAAAATTTTGTTTGTATTGTACACTTATAAAAAAATAAAGAATTTAAAGATTAAGAAAAATTTCTTACTGACTGGTCTTTACATCATGATCATGATTTTAAATTCTCCAGTGCCAGAACAAGGGAAGTAATGTGTTTAAGTGGTTGTAAATCTGATACTATAATGGCTTCGAAAACAAGGCACTGATGTCATTTGTTACTTGCATAATTTCACACTATGGCAAAAACCAAAGGTGATTTATTAGTTAAAAATCTGTGAGAAGTGCTACAATCACCTAATGCACCATGTTGTTTGTGTGTTTAGAACAGCATGCTCTTTACGTTGCCTCTACTGAGAAATGCATTTATACTTAGGAATTATTCATTCATTGAACCAATATGTATTTAGAACCTATTATGTATTAGACCCATGTTAAGACAAGGTAAATAATCGATACATGTAAAAATAAGGCACGTTCTTATTTAGCACGGTGCACACAAGCAACCAACAAGCTATCTCATACTGTTAGAAATGATTTTAAAAGAAGGAAATGAAGGTGCCATTTAATATGTGATGAAAAGTAGAGATTCTGTGGCAGCGTTAGCTGAGCAGAGACTTCGATGAGTAAGGAAAAAGAATCTTACAAATATTTTGGCCTACAACCTTTGCAGACAAAAAGACAGTCTAAGAGGAGCCTTGAACTCTGCACATTCTTGATCTACATACCATAAATGACAGAGATGATGTTTTTTGAAAAGGTGAAAGAAGAGGATTAAGAGATGAAGTGGGAAACACTTCATGGAGGGGTGGAGGTTATGGCAATGGGCTATTTTCTACGTTTTATGTTAAGATTCCCATTATAATGTGATAAGCAGACAAGAAATTAACTAGGATATTTTGAGAGGAGAGTCTCTTGGATAACAATTGGAGGATATATTAGAATTGCACAAGGTGAGTTTTATTGTGGTAGAAGCAATGGTGGGACCTGGGAGAGCTTTTCAGTTAGAGTTATACTTAATAAATCATTCATCCCATCAGTGGTAAAATGAATGGGGAAGGCAATGCTGATTTTAATTCTTACTTGGGCCAAGCCAACAAATGGTAGTTGGTGTTCCTTTGTGACATGGAAGTCAATGGGAAGGGATACATTTGAGAGAAAACCTGAGTTACATATTGGTCAGGTTAGTGTTTAAGAAGCCTATGAGATGTTTAAGTGCAAACCTTGAAAAGGCTAAGAGAGTTTAGGGAAATTGTTTGGAGCAGGAGCTAACAAAAGAGAAGTAACTGGTGTGTATGAAACTGTCATATCTGTGAGAACTGACATAGTCACCTACAGTGAGTACAGAGGAAGGAGAGAAGTATCATATAAAATTCCAAGGAAGTCCAAATATGGAAAATGAGAAGAAGAGCCAGGAAGGCTAAGATGGTGAGGTTAAGGAAGTACGTGGCTCACTGGAACGGTAAGAGCCTTGGCTTCAAAACAAGGAAAACAGAATGTCAAGGATCAAGAGCCACAAGCAAAAGGATCAAATTCTATTTAAAAATTGATCAAGTTGAAATCTGAAACTTTTTCTCAATGTTGTCATTAATTTTAGATGAAAATAATTATTTTAGCACAGGAGAAATGGAAAAGCCATCTGTTAGAATAAAAATTTTTCAGTAACCTATTGGATGGAAATGAGAAAAATACATTTGCAATTTGATTACAAATGTAGTATGATTTAAAACACGCAGGGTGACTTCAGTGATAGATTCATCATGTTCAGGTATTTATTTCATTCCAAATAGCTCTGAGAAAAGAGATTTTAAAATTACCTCTCTGAGCTTTTATTCCACCATTATTCATTGATTTTCTAAGTGTAATTTTATAACTTAATTTCTCTTACTCCAAGTTGATATTTTCAGGAAAATGGAGGGAAATTTAAAACCCATTAATTACATTTAAGAAGATACTTTGGACATGAACGTTTTTCATAGTTCACAACCTTTAGAAGTTGCCAGTAAATGTACTTGTGTTCCAACTAAAAGGTGTAAATGTATTTCAAATTTCTCTTGCAACTCCAGTTAATTTATATATTTACAAAATGATCTAAATTTTATAGCCATTATTTCAAAAGAAGGTCACAGTCTTATTTCACAACTCTGAAGAACAGATCCAAAACTCATTATTTGGGTGGTACATTCTTTTATTTTGTCTAAATATTCATCTTTTGATAAGTTTTCTTTTGAATTTTCACAAAATGGATGCTTTAAAATTATGAATTAAAACAAACCCTAAGAGAAAATCTAATTCAGGTTAGGAGACTGAGACTGAGACTCCACTGAGACTCCAAATTCAAAAGTCAATGGGTTATTATCCTTTATGTCATTATTTCATATAATTTGCATTTTTCAAGTACACAGAAGAAAAGGACATTCTTTTCATCAACAAACAAAAATATTTGTCCTGTGATATTAGAGAAGAACATGCACAAACATGAAAATCAAAGACTATTTCAACAAATCCAAATACAATAACAGGTTTTCAAGCTACACTTATACTAATCTAGAAGAATAGTATCATATATATTTAATTGATTTCATCATACCATACATATATAAAAAATTAGAGTACATTTCTAAAATAATAACAAATGTCTTTGCAGTGCAGTTGAAAGCACAACTGTTGTATTGGAGGCTGCCAGAAGGTGGCAGTATGACTTATAAAGACACACAGGAAGAGAGCTGATGAAAGCATTACTGAAAAAAACATGATTTACTTCTTGATCAGAAGAGTAAGGCAAAAAATGAGCTTGGTTTATGTATAATAATCTTCCAAAGGCAAAAATAGTGTTACGTCTAGGATTATTTCTCACCTTGGTGGAATGAAAAAACTTGAACAAGAAAAGAAATTTTTTGAAAAGAACATGTTTAAGTCACCGAATGCTAAACTTTGAACAATATCCAAAAAGACTAGAATTATATTTCTTTGTGAATTATATTGACAGTAAATACCTACCTATACAGAAATAATTAACCCATTAATTTATTATTTCAGGAACAGAACACAGGAACAGAGAAAGAAAGTAAAAATATTGGAGTAACCAAAGTACAATATCCAAAAAGACTAGAATTATATTTCTTTGTGAATTATATTGACAGTAAGTATCTACCTATACAGAAATAATTAACCCATTAATTTATTATTTCAGGAACAGAACACAGGAACAGAGAAAGAAAGTAAAAATATTAGAGTAACCAAAGTACATGTCGAAAGTTTAAACAAATAAAAACAGTAAAAGCAGATGTGACGTTTCTTTTCCTACATTATTATGAAGCACACGTGTGCACACACAACTCTTCTTGTTAACTAATGAGTTGAGTTTCTTAACTTTAAACAAATTAATGTAAGTCAGATGAAAAGATGAAACCATGGCAGACTCTGTTAGCTATATGGTAATGAATAAAATAGGACTAAGGGAGAAGGACTCCACAAAACACGGAAATGCAGACACACAATAACACAGGCACACACAACACATACAAATAAAAATTTAAAATCTTCTCTTGGTTCTGGGGAAATCTGACACACTACATATATTAATAGTGTGCATCTCAGTGGTTCATCTTCACATTGCTGTATAAAAATTGAGCACAAATGAAGTCTATAATAACAATGAACATATTTATGCACAGCATATTAATATAGAAAAACTACAAATTTGCATGGATTTGAAAAAAATATTTTCAATTTAAAGGGAATAAACTTGATTTTGTTTTGTATAATAAGGACTCATTCGTTCAGTTTGTGATGAACAGGATGCTAAATGTCTTTTTCATCATTTTTAAAGAGTTTGATTGCAAAGAAAGTTTATTTGAAAATTATTTTCTATTTCCATTCTATGGATGAAGAAAATAGACACATAGACTTTAAGAAATATTTGAATGTTGACTCACACCTAGGACTCAAAGCAAAGTAGAGATGCTCTTCTATTTCGCTGACTGTAATGTTGGCTTAGACACAGCACAACACACCCTGGAACCAAGCACTTAACATGTGATCAGGTCAGAGTTTCAGTGTCAGCTTGATAAAACCACATTTAAATGGACAAGGAGAAAGTTTTGCACTATACAAGTGACATACTACGTCTTTGTTCAAAGGAGATGTGGAAGGCATTTGTCCTTATGTAAATATTCTGAAATACATTTGTCTGGAGAGTTTGTTTACATTATGTATAATATTTAATCATTTAGTTTCCAATTTCCTGTCAAGTTTTGGTCACATTCTTCTAATATACAATTGTCACCACTTTCTAATGGTTTCTTACCTAAAATTCAACTTAGAAACTAAACAAAATATGTCCTATCAATCACATTAACTATGGCTTATAAAATATTGTTCAATCTCTATGAAAGCAACAGACCTCTATGGAAACATGGAGCATATAATTTAGAGTATCTTGATTTTTAGAGACTTTTATTATTTTTATTTTGTTTGCTTGCTTGTTTTTGAGACAAGGTCTCCCTGTAGCCCTAACTGGACTGGGACTTTCAGCATACTCCAGGCTCACCTCCATCTCACAGAGAGAATCTGCTTCCCAAGTACTGCAGTTAAACTACAATGCCTGGTATTTACTTGTTTTTCTTCTGAATTGGCAACTAAGTTTTAGACATCTGTATTTATCAAACTGCGGATTCCTCTCTATTTCTTTATCTCATTTTATTTTTAATATCATAAACCTACCTTTTATTACTTTTATGACTATGCTCAAATTCCTTAATCTTTCTGAGCTTCCTATTTCTAATCTGAAAATAATGAATTGCATTGAAGAAGCTGCCACTAAAGCCTCTTCCAAGTCTACAAACCAAGTCTCTGGTTTGGTGTGTTGGATTTCCAGTGGTCATGAATGTAAAACTAAAACTGGGTGCTACAAATTTTCAGTCAAATAAGCTGCTGGCCTACATTTATTTAATGAACAGCATGCAAAATATTTTTGAAGTATATAAAGATCATACATTTGCAACAGCTGCAAAATTGTTAGTATGGATATGAAAATCATGTTATGATAAAAACAATGGTGGCTTTGTAATAAGAAGCACGGAGTTCACGACTGTGGTCCACAGGCTCGGATCTCCCTGTTCTTCACACTTTTTTTCATTCTGCATTTCTTCCTATTACTTCTATACACAGTCCCTCCAGTACTGAGACTGTGTCATCACTTAAGCTATAACACCAGTTTTCTACCTCAAAGAATAAGAAATTATCATGGAATTACTATTTTTATCTTTACAAAAAGCAGTGTACTTAAATGAAAACGATGTTTTGTCTTTAGAAAGAGCACATAAAGCACTTTGCAATAGAATATATAATGCTTGTCAAATTAAAGATACAGAATGATAACTATGATCCTTCTATATCCAGCAACTATACATGAATATTGCTTTAGCAAATGATGTATAACATATATACTTTATTGGGAAACATTGAATTCCGTGGACCCAGGGGTCCTGGGTTTCTTCCAGCTCATAGTAAATGGGGTCTATTAATATTCAGAACAATCATTTGTGATTTTGTGTGTGAAGTGGAGCAAGTCTTATATAAAATACTTGCAAATTCTGATTTCTGTTTATGAAATTTGCACTATAAAGTATATGCTATCAAAGAGGAAGCTGTCAGGGGGACCCAAAGAGATATCAGTTTTTTATCCACTTTCCTACGCATTAATTTAGTTTGGACAAATAACGGCCAAAATTTTTGGATACTCATACATCCATTTTTCTCACATTACAAAACATATTTGTGCATCAGTCAAAATAATTGTATTGGATATCAAAGGAAAACAAAAAGCAAAATAAATAAAGGACTAAACAATTGGGCCCCTGTGAAATGTTGTCAGTCTCACACAGAAACAAAGCTTATTTTATGAAGTCCTCACAGGTATCAGCATTTTGATGTCATCTTGAGTAAACACGGAAATAAAAATGATGATGTTTAAGAATGAATCCCTCTTTGTTATGTTCCCAATGCATTCACATTAAGTGTCTCATGATGGTAAGTGGTTTACACTTAGTCCCAGTGTGTTTACAGCTTCAGTTCAAAGGGAAAATGAACTTAACTGAAACTAACTTCACAGACAGAAAATTGGAGTGAGTGCTTAGAAGAATTCTTTTTTTTTAACATGAGGAAAGAAATCTACTATGTTTTTTCCTTTTTTAATAACAGAAGAAAAGCATACATATTAAGCACAAGAATATGTACTGGGGTTACTAAAATGAAGGGAGGAGAGTTTGAGCAAAGGCCTAGAGGACACGCGGGAGGAGGGGAGAGGCAAAAACAGAGACAAAGACAGAGATACTATGAGAGAAAAAAAGAGAGAAAGAAATGATTAATTAGCCAAAATTTATTTTGCTTGAAACAATGAGTTTATTTGTATTTAGAGTAGAATAAGGACATGACAAGCTATGTCATATTACCGAAGATCTGCAATGACAGGAAAAACAAAGAATTCCATCACAGAGTGTATGTCAGACTGACATTTTATAAAAAGGCATTTATTTCTAACTTACTATTTAAATATTGAAGTGTTTTATTATTTTTGTTTATCTTTTCGGTTTTCAGACTCAAATCAAAATCAGGAGCTTGGAGGACCAGAATTCATGACTTTGTTAAATAACTACAACTTTCATGAATAAAAAAGAAAGAAAATTTCTTAATAATTAATAGCTAATCACTCGGGACAATGTGTATTTTCCGACCTGAACTTACTCCACCTTATCAACTCAAAGTCTACTTACTTTGGAGAACTGGAACAATCTACAATTATGACAGTCATGTGAAATGTTCAGTAGGGAGGAAACACTGTATTTAGTCATAGTAACAATGTTGAATGTTAAAGTCATCTGAAGCAGAATCAGAAATATGCATATTGAAACACCAATAGCTTGCATATAATATAAATACAGCTTAAAAGAGCGTTAACAATTCTTAAGGCATAGTTCTGGTTAAATTTGTAATTTTTTTTCTACTTTATTTTCTTTTTTATTGAATTTTTGTGTATTTCATGTAGAACATCTAAATCAATATTAATCACCTTTATGATCCTTTTACCCATTAAAAGTATTTTCCAGCTTCAATTATTTCATAAGTCACTGAAATTTAATTTTAATATAAAAATTCATCAGTATTATACATACAGATTTTGATGATTCGAGGTATCAGGAATACCAATGAGTAGACTTGCTTGGAACCTTTTCTCTTATGCAAAAGAGATATAATTAACATCTGTAGAAAGTAAGGAACACTTATTGATTAATGATTAGTCTTCCTCACCAGTCTTTCCTCGAACATCTTAGCGTGTCTTTATATAATGCTTTGAGGTATTTTAGGACATGTTCTATGGAAAAAAGTCATCATTACTCCTTGAAACTGTAGTCTTCACTCTACCATCACTGTTCCAGGGAATATCTCCTCAGATAAGCTAACTGTTGCCATACCTGCAAGGGGAAAATGGTCTCCAAGTCCTTGAGTTAGGTGCCTGTAGTGACTTTACCTTCTTATATTTTAGAGTTGCAAGGGCTTCTTTATAATTTCTATACTTATGAGTTTATTCTTTCCTATTTATAATTAACAGTAAATACACTCTGTGGTCCTGTGTAGTTGGTAGGGATCATTTTGTATGTGTAGACTACATACTAGTAAATGGCCCCAGATCCAATTGACAGAATGTCTTTACAGCTTTCACTGTCAGGAATCATCCTACCCCTCGTGTCTTCATAGATACAGATATTATACGCTATTGAGCTTAAATCTTTGGACTAAGGAAAGCACTCAAAAGCACCTATAATAATGATAACCTTAGAAGACATGGGACTTAAACTGTCCAAATGTGAAAGTATTGCAGCAGAGGAGTGCAAATTAGATTTCATATCAGAAAAATGTGCATGCAATATGACATGATGAAATATAAGTCATGTGTGACTTGCACAGCAAAGCAAGGGAAGGCAAATCAACATTTTCCACATAAATTTTGACTCATTCAAATGTACCCCTTTCTCTTTTGTGGCATTAAAAAAATCTAAACCATACAGGGCAATAAATTATGGACACTGCTTCTATAGATGCTTTTCAAAGCCCAGCATGCACTCAAGATGCCTGCTTGAGCTGTAGTTTTAAATTTAATCACTCTCTAGCTTGTTTTCAAGAAAATGGAACTAGCACTAAAGTCACTAATTCTCTTGGAATTGTAAATGATGAGCAACAGTATGCTTCAATCCAAAATTAATTTGGATTCAGTAAAAAAATCTTAAATTTTTTTAGAAGTGACTGAATAAGTTATTTCTGGATTTTAGGATATGTGAGCCTATATATAATGGAATAAAAATAGATTAATTTGCTTCTTACGATGTCCATTCCTGGAGAGTTCTAAGAGCCTTCAAAATTCTCCTGAAACACCAAAACACTATTTTGATGTCACCTCTCAGCTGAACATTTCAATTCTCCTTGATTTGAGTTCTCAAATTCATGCAAGCTAAGATGGTACTAAAGCCAATGAAAGAAACAAATCCACAAACACTAAGACAAATAAATATCAAAGGTGACAATCATATAAATGACAAAGATCAAAACATGAATGCGTTAAGCATGCAACTTAAGTTATAAAATTGTGCAAAGGAACACATTCCAAATAGCAGCAGAAGTATAGATACCAAAAAGGAAAGAAATCAAAACTTTTCTTACTACTTCAAAACCGTGAAATAAGAAGATCAGGGCCACAGATATAAATGTGAAAGAAGTATTTGTTCTCATTTCTAATAGGCTTCTTGAGTCAGTACATAATATATTAATGTCTGACAGAAAACAAGGAAGCACTTCATAGAAAAGAGATGGATGTCTATTTAGAAAAGAAAAGCTTTTCAAGTTCATCATTATTATTTAGGGAAATACAAATTATGACACGAGATGCCATCATATGTATATAAGACTGCAAAAAAATTAAGAAATGTGCAAATACTAGTTGCTAGTGTGAATATAACAAGAAGAGAACTTAATCCACAGCTGGTAGGAATTTAATTAGTATAACCACTTTGTAAAATGATTTTTATATTATTTACTAATATACACTATGTCCATTATGTATAAAAATCATCAATTCTCCACTTAAATAACATATTTAAAGATAAATTTTGTGCATGTTCATGTGAAAGAGATATATAAAGGAAATTTTATTAGTAATAACAAAAATCAAAATATAGGAAAATACAATATTCATCAAAATGAAAGGTTAAGTAACTGCATATTTAGCTAAGTTTTATGACAGTGAAAATGCAATTAATTACAGGCAGGCAACAATATGAATAGAAAATACACATCTATGAAAACATCTGTAACCAAATGTAGCTTAGTTTTATCTACACATGTAACACTTGCTTGAGAAGGAAGAACTTGGTAAACAGAGTTCAGAATAGTTAGCAGCATTCCCTGATGAACCAGGGGACATGAGGAGGAAGGATGTCTGTGAATCTACTGTTACTGTATGTTCAGAGATGGATTCTGCTATTTATTTTAATTTATTGCTATTTATTCTATCTTTATGTTTATTATCCTTTTTGTTTTCCTTATACCTTCTTATTATTTCATATTTTTCTCCTTCTAATTATCTGGAATTTTGTTTGTTTTCTTTTTCTCTTGGTTTTTACATTTATTTATTTGAGGGATGAAGCACCCAGTTGTGCAGATGTGGAGGGTGCAAAGGACAGCATGCAGGAGTCAGTCCTCTCCTTCCACCATGTAGGTTCCAGCAGTCAAAATCAGGCTTCAGAGCAGAGCTTTTACCACCTGAGCCATCTCAGTAGCCCTGTAATCTTATTTCTGAAGAAGGAAAAGGAGCATTACTAGCACAAATGTGAGCACAGGAGATACCCAAGGCCTATATATGTGTGATAAATAAATGGAAGATACGGAGGGCTTTAATGGTTGTTCATGGTAAAAATTCCTATTTTCTAATTCCCATTCAAATTTGCAAAGGATAAATTCGTGTGACGTTATAGCTCTAACTCCCACTGCGAAGTCAAATTTGAGTGCATGTCTAAATTTGCCAAATAGAATGCAAGATATTTAGTTTAATTTAAATTTCAGAGGAATAATTATTTTAGTATGAATATATTCTTAGTATTACATGTAATTTGTTTATAACACACACACACACACACACACACATACACACATACACACAAACACACGTCCAGCCAAAGAGAGTATCTTTTCTTATTGCAAATTCCAGAGCACCTGGAATCACTAGGAGCTCTCTTATGAATAAGACCATGGAAAGACTTTCCATAACACTATTTTGGAAATATCCACACATGCTATAACACTTGAATTAATAAATAGAGCTTAAGCTTAATGTGGAATGCAAGTGAAACTTAAAATTCAATTGATTTTAAAAAAAAACCCTATAATCATTACTACCAGTTCCACAGAATAGTCTCAATTTATATTAGTTATAAAACTCTTAATAAGCTGTTTCTTGCCAAGATCTAAGGTACAGGAATCCTTAGTCATTTTCCTTAGTGTAGTCTTTTCATACATAGTAAGTTGAATGAATGGAACAATAAAAAGTTCATTTTGAATCTACTGTAATCTATTTTGACTTTCTCTAGATATAAGTGAAATTCACTATCCTGTATGCAATTTTCATTTCTTGCCAAAATGTTCTGAAACTATATATAGAAAAATAAATGGTGGAATGGCAAATTAAAGAAAATTAATGAATAAAATATTGAGAAGAACCAGCACAGTGAAGAGATATTTGTGCTCCTATGTTTAACTCAGCATGATTCACAATAGTCAAGATACAGAGTAAACCTGTTTCTGTGAGTGGATGATAGGTAAAGAAAAACTGGTATGTCTACTCACACACATAAAACAATAAATACAAAACAATTTATGCAGAGTGAAAGCACTGCTTAAAGGGAAATTAATAACATTGAATAGCATTCAAAAATAAAAGTGCAAAATGGGACATCTAAACAATGCAAAGTCCCTAAGAATATACTAGATTATACTACAGATAAAAAAAAAAGATGTATGTGATGCCCAACTTAGATTTATCCTCAATGTACAATCTTGGTACAATATTTGAAAATAATTCATTGTGAATTTTCATTCATTGTGAGGGAAAACAGTGCCAGCGTTTGGATGAAATGTTTGGTAGATTTTCATACAAATAAATGAATTAATTTTAAAAATTATTTTTGATTATTTGAGTGTTTTATGCCAAGTATTTTGATCATATTCATATCCTATCTCCACTCAACTCTACTAACAACTCTCTCCCACTTTACATCCTCTACTTTTCTTTTTTCAATAGCTATGAACTCTAATTCGTTCCCCAAAGTCTCTTAGATGTGGGTTCATCCCTTGGAGTCTGGGCAACCTATAGGGTAACACATCTTTAAGGAAAATTGCCACTCCCTCTCCCAGCAACTATCAATTGTTAGTGGCTACTTAGCTAGTCCTGAGGCTTCTTGTCTGCTTCCTTCCTCTATGCTGGTTTTCTGTCTAGCTTGGGTCTGCTTGTATTGGTCTTGTGCATGGTATCACATTGTGGCTTCATACGTGCAACTGTCTTGCTAAGTTCAGACAATGTCCCTCCTTATAGTCAGCTACCACCTCTGGCTCTTATCATAAAAGCCACAGGTTATGTAGTAAATTATTTGCCCGAGGATGCTTGATCAGTTAATCCAATATATCTACACATGGACATGCAGAGCAACTTTAATGTCTTTCGATAGGTAACTGGACAAATAAATTAATACCTCAAAACATGAATCTGTATTTAGTGTCAAAGAAGTGGGAGCTATAAACTCTTCAAGGAAACTGAAAAGCCAAGTATTAAATGAAATAAGGCAATTTGCAAAAGCTATATATCATAGGATCCTAATTATACAATAGTTTGATAAAAGGTAAACCTATAGACTAAAAAATTGATCAGTGGTTGTCACATGTTGACGTAGTAGAAAAGATGAAAAAGTACAGGAAAGGATTTGTGTAACAGTGAATCTACTTTTATAATGCTGTAATGTAAAATATATAATTTAAAATTTTCCCAGACCCATAAAAATATATCTGATGAGTGAATCCGGATGCAAGCTGCAGAGTACGGAAGATAGCGGTGTATGAGTCCCTAATTACCATAAATATATCACTACAGCATGCTGATTATGGGGAAACCTAGGCAAGAAGTTAAGAAATTGGGCTGGAAGCCCATAAATCTATGTATTTTGTGTTCAGTTTTACTATAAGTCTAAATTTGCTTTAAAAATAAATGTTTTTCAAAAGTATGATGTCAGTGGCTAGAAGTAGGACCAAATGCAAATGTACATCGAGCCAGAGTTTCACTCTGTGCAAGGAAATGAGAAAACTGAATTGGCTAGTATGTGTTCGCTATTCTTGTTAACTATTCTCTAAACAATTTTTTTGAATGATGTTGGAATTCCTGGCACTAGATCATAAAACAGACTGAACAACTTCAAAGATCATTTTGAGGCCTGTTGGAAAGATACTAGAACCCTGTCTAACTAGGTTTAAATTTCAGTTTTACCTTCATCTCAGTTTTTCAGCATTGAGTATCTTCTATTTTTAACATTCATTCCAACATAATAGATCCAATCCTTCAAATATTTCACTGTTTCAGAGTTATAAATTATTCTACATTAATAAATGTGTTGATAATAAAATCATAATTGAAAAAATCAAGTGATATTTCCACTGAAGATTATTATGTATGTATTTTATCATTAAAAAGGTAGCTTAATTTAAAAACAATAGAGTAACATGCAACCAGACAGTGGACATGACCGTAAAAGCAAGCTGAAAAGGCAAAACAAACAAGCAAACAAAGTAAAAGCTGAATATGGAAGATGGAAGCAGAGGAAGGGAAGAAACCCACAGAAAGGTTAGGCAGGACCAGAGTGCCACTGAAGAAAAGGTCATCAAAGAGGAGGAAAGGATTAACACTGAAAAGGAAGAAATCAGCCGAAGGAATATGGGGTAAAAGGCAAATTCAGTTCATCTGAGAAGGCTGTTCTATAACCACTGAAAATAAAGCCTGGAGAGAGAGAGAGTAGGCTGCATCTGATTTTGCATTAAATTAAGCCACTTACTCTGAGAGGGCAGAATTTTTAACAGAGATAAGTGGCCCTAGCCTGACAAAGGAGAGGGCAGCTTCAGGCACTGACAGCAGAAGCTCCTCCAACAAGAAGCACAGGTGCTGTGTTCCATTAACAAAGGGAAGCTGCAGGAAACATAAAAAGGAAGGACAGCAGACAAAGAGGAAGGGGCTGTTTGACACAAAGATACTCTGTGAGAACACTGGTGATGAGGAGAGGGGAACTGCACTGAGAAGACCTTGAGGAAACTGATGGTAATAATATGATTACTAACAACTCAACAGCGAAAATCTGAGTGAATTGAGAAAATCTTGGTCAATTAATCTCTCCATACACACTCATTCTCTCTCTCTCTCTCTCTCTCTCTCTCTCTCTCTCTCTCTCTCTCTCTCTTTCTCTCTCATCTTCCCTTATATACCCCCCACACACAGGTAAATCATTTACCATCCTATTAAATCTACATTGTAAATTCTGAGTTATCACAGGCCATCTGGCTAAATCAGGCAAGTATAACAAACTTATCACATTCAAGTCAAATTCCAAATTCCAGTGTAGAGCCTTAAAGGTAGGGGAGATGAGTGCAACGCCTCAGGCCAGCTTAGTATTGTAAATGAATGGGATATATCCATCAATGTTTAGAACAAGATAAAAATCACTAGTCTGTTTCTGCTGTGGGCTTCTTGCTAAGTAAGCACAGAAATAAAAAATGAGTGTTCAAGAAAGTGTGAGATGAATGGAGATTTTTTTTCTCTCTTCTTTTTCTTTTTTTGGTTTGAGCTTCCTCTTTATAGAATGACTGTCAGTTTCTGTTTATAATTCTGATGCAGTGTTGTGTATGAATGGAAGGTGGAAATGTAAGAAAACAGACCCTCTAATACTTAAAGCCCCTTATCACATACAATGTTAAAAACATACATGGTGATTCTTATTGCTAAACATATAAGTAAATAGACATTCACATACCTCATTTATAGAAAACTAATTGATATCAATAATCTGGAAGTTAAGAGCAGGAATCAAAGCAAAGACTTTGGAGATGTTTCAGATATATAACTTCAGCATCATTTGATCATGGATTTATGCATAAAAATTAGTTAAGTGTAAAGAATTTTTATCAGAAGGCAGTTTATATTAGCAACATAGTTAACAACTTAATGTCAAACTAAAACGGGTTAAATAAATAAAAAATATTTGTAAATGGAATACTTTGTAACATTAAGACTGATGGAGTATTAGACAAGCGATTCCCCAAGAACCATGCATGTTATAGAATAGATATACCTAACCAAAGACATTAGAGACATCTTCAAAGAAAAACTTTACATCCTTGAAGAAGAGACTGAGGAAAACCCTGAGATTGAAAGACCTCCCACGATACTAGAATTAATATTGTGAAAATGGCCATCCTACCTAAAGCAATTTACAGATTCAATGCAATCTCAATCAAAATCCCCATGACTTTCTTCACAAAAATAGAAAAAAAAAACATTTAAAATTCATATAGAAATTTAAAAATCACAGATTGCAAAAGCAATCCTGTGCACAAAGATCAATGCTGGGGGAAGCAGTAAAGAGAGCGTGGAGCAACCAAGTCTCGAAGAAGGAAAGAATGATGTCAGAGCAAGTAGGCTAGGAACTGTGGTATAGAAGGAGCAGGAATTAAGCATCAGTGGACCCCGTGTCTGTAGCTTCCCATCTGAGGAGGTTAATTCCTTTGGCCTCCAGCTGGTGGAGCTGTCCACCAGTAGCAGCTTAACTTTCACAAATTTATATGGGCTTCCCAGTTCGAAGCATCACAAAATGTCAGATGGTTAGTGTTGGAGGCATATGGCTAGAAAAACTCAAAGTCCCCTTTTAAATTCAAAAATACATGATGCCGAACAATGTCAAAATTCAAAATAGTCACCTTTCAAACTCACTAAATATATTATACAAAAAACAATGCCAAAATCTAAAATATTCCACTTACACTGACATAAAAATGCATTGATCTTAACCACATAGCAATAGAATCTCTTTTGGAAACTCTGGGTTTTCTATTTCAACGATCCCATCAAGAATTCAAGAATGTGAAACCAAAAAGGAATAAAAAATCCCAAGAGAATTAGGACATATGCATATGATATAATGCCTGTGGTTCAGGGAACTCCCAGGGTATCAGGATCCTCTGAGGTCTCAGTAATAGAAGTTTCTGGGTATTGCCATTTTTAGTTTATGCCATGTGGGTTCTATAACCAAGATAGCAACAAGATCACATAGTCACCACCATTTTGAAGATGTCAGTGAACAAAATGGTGACTAAGTCATGTGTCTATTCCCATATTGATGATGTCATCAACCAAGAGTGTGACAGAACACATGGTTGTCTGAATTTTTATGATGTCATTAGCCAAAATGGTGATAAAACCAAATAGTTACTTTGGTGAGCTCAGTTCCCACGATAAAATGAACCTATCCCACACCAGGGCACAAGTCCAGTGGGATTAACATATTTCACAGATGAAATATGGCCAGGTACCTCTTTCATTCTTTCTTTTCTTTTTCTTTTTCTTTTTTTTTTTTTTTTAGTATCATGATCTTAAACTAAGGCACAGATTCCATGTTTCTTACGATGACAATTATAATTGTCAATGATGAGCATTGGCATCTGAATCTCCTCTCTGCGTTATCAGAAACACTTTCCAAACTGAATCATTTCCTGTCTCCTTATGCTGAATCCTACATACAAACTATAGCTATATAAAGAACTATGAAGGGAGCAGAAAAAAAATGGGGAGATGTGCTGGAATGTGACCTGGACTTCTTTTTGTTTTACCCACATATGACTGAGCTCAGACAATGTCTGTGGCCCACCATATTGACTGAAAGTCAGGTCCCTTAGAAAACAACTTGTTAAAAATAATTAATCCTGATTTAAAATTTTAGAAGTCTTACATGGAGATTCTTCCCATTTAGAAAAGCAATTGCCTAGGGTGATTTAAGATGATATTGGACTTATCCATGCTAAGCCACTCTGGTCCAATTTTTTTATCTTTTGTGACATTTTATAAATATCTGACCAATGTTGGTCACAAAATTGAAAGCATTCCCTTCCAGCAGGTTTCATCTAGAATATTTTCTCATCTGGCCTCTTTAGTCTGTGAAAATAAATTCAGATGCCCATTCATCCCTTCGCATTTGCAGATTAAAGTCCTTACTGATATTTTGAGATGGAGAAATTGATTCCTTCATTTCTCTCATAGTCATATCTCTCAACTCCCCATGGCTTCACTACTGTTGTTCTCTCTGGGGTCCCAGTTGGGGAATTAAATCTCTGGGATCAGATCCCCTCCCCCTAGCCTGCTGGATGTTTTCCCATATAGCCAGTTCAGCCCTCCCAGTCAGCGTCTCTTATCCCAGCAACAGAATGCTCAGGACAGATATTAATTGTGGTAACATATAAATCTGGGACTCTAAGAACATGTCTAACTGGTCTGCTAGCCTAAAGAGGTCCTTCAATAAGAACTTAAGTTCTCTCTTTTAGATTCCTGATTGCAGTGTAAAAGGAATAGCTCTCCTTCTGAGGGGAAATAAAGTCTGGAGCTTTCTCTGGGGAAACATAAGGAAGTGGTGATCTTGGAGACCTCTTTTCATTGTTCAAAAAATGTTTTTAGCTGGGCAGCAAAGAATATATTGACAGCGGTGGAAATGACTCTGGGTTAGCCAGAGGTGTTTATTTCCCCAGTGTCTGGGGGATCTGTTTCCTTCGCTTCTTATTTTATTTTTTCCTTATAAATTCTCTCATTCTCTCTCTCTCTCTCTCTCTCTCTCTCTCTCTCTCTCTCTCTCTCTCTCTCTCTCTCTCCTCTTCCCTTAGAGCTCAATTTTAGCTTAGTTATTTTCTATTATGGTCCCTTAGAAGCTCAACTCCCATTCTCTTAGGAGGAGAGTTCTTTCATCTAAGTTTAGAGATCCTTCGAAGCACCCCCACCTCTAATGATTAGGCTTCCTGTATCTAAGTTAAGAGTTCCTTAGAAGCCCAACTCCTCCTCTCTTATGGAGGAAGTTTCTTGCATTCCAATTCTACTTTCTTACCTGTTTACAATCAATTCCTTTTAACAAACTCTTGATGAGGACTCTACACTTTTTGCACTCAATTGTGTATTCATTCAGTTTCTAACAATGCTCAGAATCTTCTAACAATCAAGGCAATACTTTTTCATTCCTATGGGTTTATTTTTACCTTGCTCTGCACACAAGTCTGGTCATTAAGGTCCCTGCTTGGACTCTTCCTCTACATTGCTGAGAGATTTCCTGTATCAGAAACATAACAGTTCTAAGGAGTACCAAATGCCCAAGTCTTGGAGATACCAGAAGGCAGTGATATGCATCTCACCAAAATTACAGTTCTGGACTTCTTCCTAGGTGGAATTAAAATCCAGGACTGAGCCCTCAAATTGACAGAAATAAAATATGAAGTCCAAGGACCCCACCAACACCACCCAAAAAACATGAGAACAGAAAGAAAGTAATTTGGCAAGGCAGATTTCAATTTGTAAAACAGTGTATTGCGTGGTCAGGAGGATCCAGAAAGTTTTTATCCCTAACACAAAAATACTATGACTTTTCCCCATTTGCTGGGGCACAATCTCACAGTCTTTCCCAGTTGGCAAGTTTAAATAATTGGTTGGTGCAAAGGAAAGGGGAAGATCTGGACTGCCCCCAGGCCACTGGGTTTGGGAATGCATTAGGACCTTTCCTTAAATAAAAGCTTTACAGGATGTGGTGAGGTTAAAAGAATAGAATTGCTTGTAGTACACCAAGTATGAGATCTTCTTATGCTAACTAGCCTGAGTTAAAGGAACACTTCTAGAGTCTAGATTTTGTAAGTGTTGGGACAGAGGAACATAGGTTTGCTTACTTATTTTCTTCTACAGAGCCTTACCTATCAAACAGGACTAACCAGTACAAACAAGTCTTTTTCTCATCTTCAGTGTTTAGGATTTCTTCATTCCTTTACTCAGTATGCAGGGTCCTTGCCTCTTTGACCTTCATCTGATTATAGATATGATAAAGAACACAGCATTAACTACTCTTGATGTCAAGAGATAGAAGTGATATCTACCTAGCACTATAATTAGTGTTCCTGAATTTGAATTGTTAACTATCTGCTTACATATTGCTGAAATTGATTAACTTCTCTTTATTCAATGAAATGTGAAGCATTCCATATAAAGCCAGAATCCCAAATAGAAAGCCTGATAAGTACTGAGGAGGCAGAAGCAGGTACCTCTATGAGAATGAGGCCAGCCCGTTTTAGAAAGTGAGTTCCAGTTACCTGGAGACCTTTTCCCAAAAAATCCAAGAGAAGAAGGAGGAGGAAGAGGAGGCGGGGACGGGGAGGGGAGGGAAATAAAAGAACAACCCGGTAATGCACTTCTTTGAGGGAAAGGAACATTGTCTCTTTTTGGTCTTTAGGAAGACAGATACCAAAAAAAAAAAACCATGTATTTCCTGAAGCAATGCTGATTAAAACTGATCAGAATCAGGATCAGACATAGACACACTTGAGAGATTTTTTAAAATACTGTCATCGAAAATTAACCAAATCAAAATAGCAGCCACTAAATATGACTAGAGCTTGTAGTTGAGACTCCCCAATATAAATTCAACCAGAATGAGAGGAAATTAAAATTCAAGATAACTCAAGATCAAGAGTTTAGCACATTTTTTTCCTTTGAACTGATGAAATCTTAAAGCTTTCTTCAAATGTTGCTGTGATGGGTAGAAATAGGCAAAGCTATCCATTTAAGTCTGCTTCTCCTGACCTTTCCAACATTTCCCTGGTCTCAAAATGTTCCAGGAAAATTTAAATCGTTCTGTGTCCTCTTGTGCTGACTGAGAATTTTTTGAGATTTTGATTATTAGCACTACAATATTTTTTTTTCAGGTTCCCAAGTAAGTTCTTATCTCTCTACTCTGTCAGAATAAAGAACAAGAAAATATGGGAAGGGAAATTTGGACTCCGTTAAATTGTGAATCTACCTTTGTTTTCCTCTTCCACAGATCCGTTACGGATTTTCTTAGAAAATCATGTTACCATAGATCTCGGGATCTATGAGCACAAATGGATTTAAGGTAGCTCATAACAGAAAATAAATCCAAATCTAACATTCATTTGTATGTGTGTGTGCACAATTTCTTATGTAGGCCGCAAGATTAATGGTGTTCTGTCGTATTTTGAGCGTGCTTCTTGCTGAATCAGTTCACTTAATCTGAGAAGGTCAGTAAGTACTAGGGCTCTCCTGTTTCTGTCTCCGCAGCACTGGGATTATAGGCATGTGCCCCAGTGCTTGACTCTTTTACATGGTTCTAACACTCATGCCTGAAAATCAGTCTCCCTATATGGCGAAAGTGATCCTGAAATTTCTCTGGTAAATCATTCCAAATGGCACTGAGCAATATATGCTGGGGTAGGGTGGAAGGATTTACACATGGTGTGTTGGTAGCAAGCTGAGTTAATATATAGATAGATGATGGATAGATAGATGATAGATAGATATTATATACGTTGCACAATAAATGTATGTGTAGGAATGGCTTTATAATGGACATAATCTGTGCTAATGACTTTTAATTAACCACAGCAAAACCATGTGCTCTTGGGTTTGATGACCTCTCATCTGCTTGTCAACCTCAGTTTGATCCACACAGAAAAATAATGAATGAATGTTGGTATGCTTGAGAATAAACATATCAAAAAATCTATGAGCAGTACACCCACCCATTGGACACCAGGAGGGTTGGAAAGGATGTGTGACCTTGGATGAATGTGAACTAGGCATGAAAAGATCAGATGATCTATGAGGACTCAGGATAGAGCCAAACTGAACAACTGAACTTGTTCTTCCCACGTGAAGCAGATAAGGAAACTTTTTAAATAATTTGTGGGTGTGGTATCTAGGGGACACAGTGTAAGAAACAGAGTTCCAGGACAGTTCTATCACTACATGGTGGACTAAGTTCCTGCTGCACACAGTGAGGTAGTGAGGGTACAAGAGAGAGTCATCAGCACAGTATTGGGGACAAACAATTCTTACAAATAGCTAGTGTTCTCCAAGTTTGGATACACTTAAAAATATAAGATTCAGACAATTTGTAGCTGTAATGATGGCATATTAATATTGCCTGTAAATATATTGATACATAGTAAATGCCATAGGTCAAATTGTACACTCAGCTCCTGGATTAAAAACAGCATCTCCCAATTATTTTTCTTAAACAACAGATAACAAAATCCCAGGTGTTAAGACCTTCTAATTTATTGACTGTGTTTATGCTTGAGGTTACTGTACAGAGTGATTTCTAAAATATGCTCATGGGACCTAACAAATCATCTGCTCCAGGTATGGGGAGAAAAGAAAGAAAAGGATTTAATTACAGAAGATTGATAATCTTAGTTTTAATGCCTATAATTACTTTTATCTCAGTGCTTTGTAAAGAATGATGGCCTGCACAATTTTTTTTAATTTTTATTTTTTGTTGTTGTTGTTTTTGTTTGATTTTCTTGTTTTGCCACTGGGGTAGAAGAAAAGAAAGCTAATGTATCACTTGTATCAGACCCATTAGGTTACTTCCAGTTATTATGAAACCTTATTCCTCAAGTGGATGGAGAAGGGGATTAGCTGCAGGGTAGGAGAAGGGAAAGCAGTTTTCATATAAATATATTTCTGTATATGAAAGTTGTGTTTGAATAAGAATCATCATTCCACTATTGTTCGTTATTTAGTAAGCTATTTTATTTCTGTACTGAGGATACCAAATTCAACATGTTTAGATTAGGAGTTTATATATTGATACTAACAGAAGAAATGAATGTGGTAGAGATTATCATGATGAACAGGATCCTCCCAGCTTCTGAGAGAAAGTTAAAATGCAAAGACAATACTAGACGCATGTGATTTCAAACAGATCTGATGGCCTCTTCTGACATCTGTGGTACACTTATACACATGTGGGCAGTACACTCATACATATTATATATATATATATATATATATATATATATATATATATATATATTTTATGTACACTCATACAGTACAGTTCTGTAACTGTTCTTAAATCTCATGGTCTGATTTTCCCTGACTCCTGCTGCTTGTGATTGTCACATAGCTTCATCATTTCATACAGGAAACTTTTCCTTAGAGTCTCTTCATTAACCATCGTTTTTCCATTGGATGGTGAAAGTTTTTTTTTCCATAAAGATCCCCCTGAAGCTTTATTTCGACTCATTTTCTGCTAGATGCATCAGATCTCTCTACCTTGAATAAATGTATAGTGCTTTTAGCTATGGAAAGTTTTTCACTCAGAGAACTAATTTATGTCTAGGAAAAAAATGGACTAGATGTCTTCCAAAGAACACCAAAGAAGAAAGACATTCTTTCACAATAGTAGGAAGAAAACTAAAGCAAATATTTTCATTCAAGACAAATGGAGTTTTAATCAAATGAAATCTGCATTCTATATCCAATTGGAAAGAATTCTAATATTTGACACTGTGTTTTGTCAGTCAGTCTTACATTGACAGAATAGTCTAAATGGAGTAATTTATAATGAATAGAAATTTATTTGACTAATTATTTCAGAAGATGAAACTTTCAGAATTTATGGGTTATATCTGGGGATGGCCTGCTTACACTATTCAATGGAGGGCATCTGGAGTGGGGGAGGGAAGAAGGGAGGGAAGGGAGGAAGAGAGAGCGAGAGAGAGACAGAGAGAGAGACAGAGAGAGAGAGAGGGAAGAGAGAGGGAAAAGAGTTATTAATGCTATTTTGTCACAAACCCACCTCTTGGTAGTAGCTAATATAGAAAATGGGAAAACGGAGACCTAATTTGTGTGTTAGAGGGCAGTGCTTTCAGTCAGTGGTCTTCTTGGTTTGTTCCTACAAGAATTTCTGGCTTCTGTCCACATTACTCATAAGCTGCACCTGTCAGACACCAAAGCCTTCCATCTACCCTTTAGAAGGAGTAAGGTGTTTTGAGTCTTTTATTCTTTTATTAGTTTCAATTTCAAATGTTTGTTTTATCCACACAGAGACCCAGACTTCTTTCAGAGAACAAACTCATTATGAGTGTTGGAACTTGCAAAACCTGCTGTTGGGTCTGGAACTCACACAAGTTTACCTATCAGCTTCCACCCGCCTCCTTGTACCTGCCCACTCCCAACCTGTTTCCAATATACACCCAGCTCTCTGGAGGAGATTTGGCAAGCATTGACTTTGTACATTGCTGTAGTTCAGAGTAGAACAACAAACACTGAATCTAGTTTCCACACATAAACTGGCAGTAAGAATATTCATCCCCATAATGAGCACACCCCAAAGCCATGGTTGAGGGCGGCATGGGAACAGAATACCACTTAATGCCCACACTACAACTCTTCCTTCTCTTGCTGAGTAGGTTCTTCTTGTCTTTTCTCTGTGGGTAAGTTTTCCCACGGAATTCCAACGAAATGCAAGGTTACACATGGGACAAAATTTATAAAGGAAAAGGAATAAGTAATACTCGTTAATTCTGCATGTAATATACAAAGAGTATATCAACACTTTCACAATGAAAAGGTGTCCAAAATATTATGTAACACGTTTTCCAGTGCCAAAGAGATAAATAATGAAGGGATTTATTCTTCTAGCCCCTGGACAGATTTTTTTTTTATTCCTACATTTCTTTCTTCTGCGAATCCTATCTTACACAAATTCTCTACTTTTAGACAAACGTTCTGAATTTAAGTGGATAGGAGCTTCAGGCGAATTCACCTGTCATACACAGTGAAAACCATTTCTGTGTCTTGTCTTGAGTAAAATATGATGCTGGAGTAGTGGCACCATGTCAAGTTCTCTGTCTTTTGCTTTCAAGATGATACCTTTGGTCATACTTTCGTTTCAGCAGGTGAGTGATTTAGTCAGATTTCTGTCTATAGTTTTCTATTGTGAGTGGATCAGGCAACAAGGCATGCAATTATCTCCCAAACAGACAGCCCCAGTAATTATAACCAAGCTTATTCTGCAGAAGTTATAAAACACCCTTTATTGAGCGATGCAAAAGTCCCAAGAACATTTCAAGTGGTGTCACACCCTGTATTTATATATCATGTTAAGCAAAGAGAGACCTATAATTACTTGTTACATATTATAAAATAATCTGCATCACCATCCTCTATTGAAAATCAGGGTACACAGATGATCTCCATGTTGGAGATTCAGATATGATGTATTCATCATAATAGAGACAAGACTTTCATTAATTTTCCAGCAAATAAAACTTTCCTACTCATTATCTGATCATTTCTGGTCAATGAAGTTTCCTTAGATAGTACCAGGTCTTTCTTTTTCATATTCATAATTAGAGAAAAGCCAAAAATGCAATTAAAAGTAAAATGACTAACCTGTGATTTTAAAGGTATCAGAGAACATCTTGTTGACCTTTTTTTTTTTTTTAAACTGACCAACTTAAGACAGGGTCAATCATACTGGAGTTACTGAGTAGTCTTCTAGAAGTGAAATTTAACCCATTTAGTTAGTGATTATGTAACTCCTGACTTTAAGTGTCACACTTAAGTTCAGAGAATTTTTATAATATAAGCTTGATAACTGGACTGAAGAAATGTGGAAGTAAAGAAAGTTACAGAGAGCTCTGTAGAGAAGAATAAAACTGAGAGAAGAAAAGAACTAGGTAAAATAGATCCATGCTGATCATTGCTTGTTAGATACCTTAGCATTTATAATGAAAACCAGGAGGCAAGGGACATTGATCAGTGGGTAAAATACTTGCCTCCTAGTCATGAGGATCTGAGTTCGATCATCAGCATCAGTTTAAAAGGATGCATGTAGGAGCACATGGTTTCGATCCCAGTATTGAATAGGCAAAGACAGAAGGATCCCTGGGACTCTCTGGCCAGCCCCATGGTCCTGTGAGGGAACAATTCCTGAAAAATGATACCCAGGATTTCCATCTAACTTCCATACATCCCCACACAAATGCATACACTTTCACTTACACCAAAAAACAGGCATACAGTCACATGCACATACCAGTTTATACAAAGAAACATACAAACACATAAATATATATATATATATATATATATATATATATATATATATATATTTGTTTACTTTTCTATGCTTTCATTGCAGGTATTTAAAAACATTTCAAATCCAATAACTTAAGTTGGTGACACATTAGTCTCTACTTCTTGGTAACATGATTACATATCATCTGCATTATTTTACTTTGTGTCAAAATGATGTTATCCAAAGAATAAGAGCACTGTGATGGTTCAAAGTATTGATTAGACCCATGTATTTTTTAAATATACAGTATCAGATAACTAGGGCTATCTGTGGTATAATAAAAATATAATTTTTCAGTATAGATCTTATCTATAATTGGAATTGCCTAGAGTCTTGTTCTTTTCATCTTCTGAGAATATCAGATCATGTTAATTTGGGTAGCTAAATTATAATGCTCAGCCCCCTACCATCTGATTTACATTGTTGCCTGGCTCAGAGAGCCATCTACATTCCTAGTGGCTCAATAAAATCGTATTTGTCCTATGTAATGAAAGATTGTTAATCCAAAGTCCTCAAACCTAAAAAGAAAGTTTAAAAGCTATCGAAAAAGATGAAAAGAAAAAAAAAAGTCAGCATTCTCTCTGAGCTCTAAACATTTCATTGCAATAATTCCTTCTTCATAAAAGGAAAAAAAAAAGACAAGAGTCATTCTTTCATGCTTATGTTTTGGGTGTCTGCTCCTCAAATAAAGGAAGCTATGATCCTAGGAACATCTTGGTGGGACTAGATTGATGATGGTGACTTTATTTTTATTACTGGTTTTTGGTTATAAAAATTTGTAACTCAATATTTGTAGCAGTAATATCATCACTAATAATAATAATTCACATTCAGGCATTCCTTCTTTAGTTTACATAAGGGTGCTATACTTCAGGTTCATTAAGGTATCATTAGTTCATCTGTATCTATTAAAAGATATTAAGACTGAAGAATATATTACGGGGAGAGAAAAGGGGATACCAAAGGGAAATGTCTTTATCTCTCAAGAACAGTTTTAGTTTTCCTGCATTCCATGTCAGTCTGTCCATTTCTTGCAAACATGTATTTATTACCAAACAAGACTCTGAGATACAAGCACACTACCTTTTCAGATTTTTTTGTCCCTGCTCCTACCCTGCTCCTGTAGCCTTGAATTTAGTCAAAGCTAAGAGTTTATTTTGAGTTCACAATTGGGAATTCGGCTGGAATTTGCTACATGATGTTACTACCAACAAGAAGGTCAACTTTCATAAACAGCAAAGTGATACTCATTTTTTCTCTCCAAGGAAATGAAGAACAGACACTGGGCTTGTGATGACCTCTTTGTGCTGGTCCATGATACATTCTTTAGGACATTCTTCATTCCTAGCATGAGTCAAGTCCTTTCAAATGAGGAGTGTCTTTGGAAGAAGAAATGAGGTAGTAAGTTCCTCCTCTATGTCAAGCTTGCATTTTTCCAATAAGGTTATTTCATTTTAACATCATGGGAGTTTTAAAAACATTTCCTGGTATTCAACTTGACTATTGCAAGTCTTCCTGAATGTCTTGGATAACAGGATTCCATCAGTTCAGTGCTTTTCTTCCTACTATGTATTCAGAGTTACCATGGAAACATAGCTTTGATCAAAATAAAGTTACAAATTGTTGAGTATTAAATTATTTCAGTAAATTTAAATAAATACATATATCACTTGTGTAGATTTCAATCAATCTATGTCCCTCTCACTATAAACTAGTGATAGGATGATGTATGAACTTTAAGATTTCATCATAAAGAAATCCTACTCAACTCAGTGAAATATTTATATCCTTCAGGACACACTCAGTGTATCTGATAAAATAAAGACATTTTCTAATTCTTTCTGTGTACACTAGAAATTAAATTGTATAAAATTTTACATCAAATTCTCTCACTTTTTATTTTCTTCCGAAAAGCACTTTGAATATGGCTGTTTTTTGGCAATTTTGGCAAAACTTTGGTATATCTCCACCTCGAGCAGCAATTCTCTGGCACAAACTTTGGATCCTGTAACTGACGAGACTGCTATCTCTCCAGTTCTCCCTCTTACCTATTGTGTCACGCCTGTACTCATAAATACTATCTCTCTACAAGCTCTGCATTTGTTTTCAACTTTTGTAATAAAGTCTCTCCCCATTCATTCCTTGAAAACATTATGACAGTAAAACTAGATTTCTAACTTGTTCTAAAATAGTCTGGTAAAAGACAACTGAAACAGTGAAGAGGTTGGGAGGTAACCTGTCTATTTCCTCATCTGTAAATATAGTTAAAATTAATAACATAATTAGCATTGGACAGCATAAAATTTGTTCCCTCTTCCAAATAATTCTTTGAACTGGTTAAAAAAATAAAGAAGCAAGACAAAAATTTAGACTCCCAAAATGTTTCTTTTTATTCTTTGTGTTACAGTGTTTTAGAATGCTGTAGGAGTGCGTTTGATTGCTCAACAGCATACAGATCAAAGGCTGCTATATTTGGAAACTTCCATTAACTAGCCACCTTTCCAGAATAATACCACTGCTCCCACGTACAAGCACCCGGGTTGTTTACTTCAATTCTGAAGAAGAAATGACAGGGTCAAGAAGATCATGGATTTATTCTGAAGTTTAAAACCTAATGCTCAGGGCAAGGATGTAGCTTGAAACAGCAGGAGTGAATTTGACCCTTACCTAGGAAAAACAAGAATGAAAGGGTATATGAAGTTTACTGCTTACACAAGTCATTACAGCAGTAGCCCATGTGAGTGAGAACCTATTAATCCAAATACAGAATCAAAATGTAAAAGGGAGGACCTCAGATATTCAAAAGAATCTCTTCAAACTTGTTTTGATTTTGTGATGGCACTTGTAGAACATTTGAAGCATTATATTTCTCCACCCCTGGCTTAAGAAGACAAAGATGCTGATTGTGAAATTCCCTGCTGCTGGTTACATTTTGATTACTTAACTTAGATCTCAAGTCTGAGATTTGAATTTTATAAAAATACAGACTTTTATGTTAGACACATTACATATTGTTCATAAAAGTTTACATATATACATTCATGTGCCTGTGGGCAATTCAGTTAAGTTTTGTTTTGTTTTTGTTTTTATTTTGAAACACACTCTCTGTAGACCCAGATGGCTTGGAACTTTCCATGTAGAACAGGCTACCCTAAATCTCACAGAGGTCCACCTGCCTCTGCTTCCTGAGTGCTGGGATTAAAGGCATGAGACACCATGGCAGGCCTGAGTTAACCTTTGAAGTCTTGCTTTCATCATCTGTGATATAGGAATATGTTGGTCAGAATGCAGGGTGGGCTTAGCTAGGCCACCTGCAAGGAGGAATGGAGGAATGGCTCTGGTGGGTGTGGTGCTCCACCCGGGTTGGTTGTGAAGCCAGTTTCTGCCCAGTACCTGGAGGAAACCTGATCCACCTGGGAACAAATTGCAATTGGCTGTGGTCAGGACCCCACCCCATAAGGCTATTGGCTAACAAGACCTATAAGACTCTCTGCTTTTTCTTGAATAGATGAGTTTGAAGCAAATCACCAGTCCTGGCTTTCTGCTCAACTCCCAGAGTCGGTGTTTTGACTCTGTGCCTACTAGCTCCCTCCCCTACGGCAGAGATCCTTTGGTTCCCCTTGGGCTGGCCCTAAGTTCTGGGACCCCCAACACCCCTCCAGAGCCATTCCTTCATTATTCCTAGCAGGTAGCCTAGCTAGGCCCACTCTGCATTATGCCCAGCATGGACAGACAAACATTAGCACATGCTCTGTATAATTATGAGGAAGACATCTCATTCTAACTTTCATTAAGTATATATTAGGTGTCAATGATGTTCATAGCATTGTTCTAATTATTGTGAAAACCAAGAACTAACCATGAACCTCATCTCCCTATAATTCATGATTTTATGATTGAATGAGTAATACTCAGGTAAATGTAGCTTAGACAAATAAAATAAACACAATTAACAAGTCTAGTAGTCATGAGACACAAAACTTTATTTGAAATATCATATTAATGAGGGAATATCATGAAAAATCTTAACTAGGAAAAATAAACCACTATGGGAATCAACTATGTATTTATTGTGGAACAACTGACCTTAAAGTCTAGAGCCCTTAATTCCTATGGCTATCTGATTGTCAATGAAGTGTACTGTGTTTCAAGAATTCTTGAGGAATTTACAAATATTAGATTTTCATGATAGTTCAATTAACAATGACAATCTTTTCTTTAGTTTAGAGAAACAAAATGTAATAGATGATGGATGAGATGGTGATGAAACTGGTAATTTTGAATAGACTGACTAAGGAAAAGATATTTGAGTAGTTCTCTGACTAAAGTAAGGAGATTATACAGAAAACCATCTTTGAGAGATCTATAAAAGGAAAACAAAATTCTGTGATCCTAATATGAGATCACAGGACATTTTTTATGACACAAGTTGGGAGAATACTTCTACAGCTAGAAGAAATGGAAAAGTACCTGTAAAACCTCAGCTAGGACACAACAGTCAGGATTAGTGCTGTAAGGTGTGTAAGTATAGTTTTCTTTATTCTTTTATGTGTGTGAGAGCTATGCCTGCATGTATTTAAGTCCAACTGTGTCATGCAATGCCAGTGGAGGACAGAAGAGGGTATTGGATCCCCTGGGACTGGAGTTATGGATAGTGGTTAGCTGTCATGTGGGTGCTGGGAAACAAACTAGGTTCTTCCCCAACAGCCAGTGCTCTTAATCACTGAGCCATCTCTCCAGCCTTCAAGTAATAGGTTTCCACCCACTTTTAAGTAGGAAAATGATAAGTATGGCTTACATTTTCAATGATTCCTATTGAATACTGTATTATGGGATTACAGTAAGAACATAAAGACCAATTAGGATTTTCCCTTTGAAAAGAAAGCAGGAGTTCTTACATTGTTATCTTGATAATTATTGAGAATTCTAAGGAGATTTTATGCATGTGGAGTGTATCCATCAGAAATCAAATATGAAAAATAATTAAAATATTTATTACCATTTAATTAGCACACTATAAAATCAATCTTCATGGTACATAGGTTGTTCATTTTTGAATTTTCAGAGTTTTGCAATGCTTACAATTAATTTTGGGACAGACTGAATACATCTATTCAAAAATCATTGGGATCTGTCAAATTTCAAATTTTTCCTTCAGACCTTGGAATATTTTTGTTTTGTTTTGAAACAGGTTGTCACTATGTAGCCATAGATAACCTAAAACAGACTATGTAAACCAGGCTGGCTTTGAGCTAACAGCCTTTACCTTTTCAGTGCTGTGATTAAAGACATGTGACACCACACCAAGTTTTTTTTTCAGACTTAAGATTATTTATTTGCACATAATGGCACATCTTTCAGATAGACACTAGGTCTAAAGAAATTCATGTTCCATATTCATACTAAATACATGTTCTGAATGTAATTTCATAAATCATGTTATTGAAACTATAGTTTGAATATAATCCTTCATGATATCAAGAGTGTTTTTGAAATCTTTAGACTTGGAAAATATTAGAGTTTGGGGTTAGAGGTGTTCAGCTTTTATTTTCATAACTCTAGAATTCTAGCTATGTCCATCACAAGTCACTAATCCTTCTAAATACTAGGTAACCACTACTCCATTTTTTTCCTCTATAAATTTACCTCCACTTGATCTAAGTATTTTATGTGTGTTGAATCATACACAATGTGGCCTTTGGTGACTGATTATGTCTCTATATCCATCAATGTTTACGATGCTTCATTCTTTTCATTGAATAATAACAGTTCATTATATGGATAGACCATATTTTATTTATTAATAAGCTGATGGAAATTTAGGTTAAATCAACATTTTATATATCACAAGTAAAGTTGCTACAAACATGTGTATATATATTTTTTTGTTTAGCTGTTTTCATGCTTCTTGAATTCAAGGCAACTCTGAAACTGCTTTTGTCCTGTGGTAACTCTTAACGTTTGAGGAAATGTCAGGCTCTTTTCTATCTTCTATTTAACCTGGACATTTTAAAAGCACAATATATAAAAGCAATTCCTATTAATCACAAATGCAATGTTGTTTATATTTTCCATGTGTTCTCTCAAAGAGAGCTCTATAACAACTCTGAGAGAAAGAGGACTATTAGGACAAATAATGGCATGTGAAGACAGTGAAGAAATTTGATTCTACAGGAAGATACATATATATATGTACATATATATATATATATATATATATATATATATATATGAAATTGAGTGGGGACTCTAAGGGTCTGCATATAAGGAAGGGAATCTAAGATAGAATATATTGCATGACATTCTCAACAATTCAAAATCTGTTCTTGATATATAATTTTATAAATTGTCAGTACTAACCACAGGAAAAAAAGTTACAGTGGATGGACATTTTCTCATACATGAAATCTTGAAGTCAACCTAAACATATAAAAATTATCTATGATAACTGTTTTAGAATGAAAAACCACTATGACAAGTGTGTAGGATTCTTGAACAGTGGAGAATTTAGATGGATTTTAGGATGTGATAGAGGCTGGGTGTGTACATTATGATCAATTTGATAATATGAAGCATCGAGGTATGGGTTATAATTAGTAGGGATGTATATAGACTGACAAATTGGGAAAATTTAGGACTAAGATTATATATCATCCCAAGAGTTGGGAAATGATGGAACTCCAACTTCCTGGTGAAGAGTAAAGTAGTAACAGGATTCTAAAGGGAACAGGTAATGATGAACTTGTAAAAGTCAATTGAACAGAAAGGCTTCAAAGAAAAAGTTGCAGACTGTGTAATGTCCTTGAAAGGATGAGTGAGAGTATCGATCATGGATTTTGTTGCTACAGAGACATCATTAGGAGTGTCAATAAAAGCTTGATTGTTATTGTTAGAATGCCAAGTAGAATTGTACATTGGCATCATTTTTCCTTGAGTTTCTCAGTGAAGAAATGAGGACATTTAGGTTGAGCCCAAAAGGAGTTAAGTGGTCAAAGTACTTTTGTGTTGCCCATCTCTGCTTGTTTGTTTCATTGCATTATTTGGGGATTTTCATAATGTAGTACATGATAGAAAATGGAAGCCATAATTGATACTGAGTTGAGACAATGGATACTTACTGGAGAAAGTTTTTGCAAAGTAAAACAAATGAACAACCGAACAAAAAACCAAAACATAAAAGCACAAAGTAGAAAATTTAACACTAGATAAGGATGTGAACAGAACAGATCAGCTCAAAGTAGCAGTAGAAGTGAAAGTGGAAGTAAATGAAATTTGACTTCTGGTCACTTCCGTTTTCCAAACAATATAAGAAGCAGTTATGAGAAGGGGAAGGATGTGTTAAAGATGTAACTCTTGACGAGGTATAAAATGCTTAAGGAATAAGAGAAAGAATATCATCAGGAAACAGTGGGTTTGTAATCAATCAAAGTAAGTGGTCAAGTCCAAAACCCGATACATCACAAGCACTAAATATTTGTGAGCAGTTTTATTATTACCTAAACCCAGGCTTTTTTCAGGCACTTCTAGTATGTACCTCCCATTCCTATCAAATATCTTGGCAACCACATGCATTGTGGTTTTGTTTTCAAAAGCATCTTTCTCCTTTTAATTCACCTACAGAATATACACATTTTTTGAGCTGTAATCCAAAAATCATTCCTCAGTGAAACTTAAAGTCTACTTCTCAATGTTATCTTTTTTTTTTTTTTCATTTTCTTTTCTGTCTTCATTGTAGTCGAACTCATTAACATGTATTGTTTGGTACCATTTCTTCCATGAGCACTTCCTCCATGATAGGAGATAAATTCCAATTTTCAGTTGTTACCTAGAATGGTCGTGCATGGCAGTATTATGTTGTATCTCTCTCCATGATTTTCACTAGTTAGTTTCATGCTATCAAAATGGGAATAACTTGGAAAGGACTGAGGGAATGCCTCAGGAACTTTGTACATGATAGTCTCTCTGTTCAGAACACATTCTCCCAGATCTTTGCATAATTTCCAAGTTCCTGTTATTTGGGCCTAACCTTAAAAGTTCTCCTTCACTTTATTTTTTCCTCAGCTATCCTATCAAAAAGTTGTATAGCAGTAGTCTTGTTTGGAAAATACTGTGTTTATTTTATAATTACCTCTGTGGGATCTTATCTACCTGACTAATACATACATTTCACAAAGACATGACCCTTGTCTATCTTGTTCAGTTACACACACTTGAGATAATAATTTGTGGGGCTGAAGAGATGGCTCAGCAGTTAAGGACACTTGATCCTCTTGCAGAGGGCCCGGGTTCAATTTTCAGCACCCATATGGTGACTAACAACTGTCTGTAATTCCACTTTTAGGGGATTTGATACCCAGTTCTGACCTCTTGGGGCACTGCACAACATGAGTGCATTTACATACATGCAGGTAATATACACACATAAAACAAAAATTAATATTAATAAATTAAATATTTTTTAAATTTAAGAGTTATGCAAAATTGTGGCCCAATGTAAAATGGATTCTCAGGGTTTTTGTTAAGAAATATTCATGTATAAATACATAATGCAATAATTTTCTTCATGCCTATGTACAAAGATGAAGATCTCTGATATAGTAGATGGGCATAAGTATGAATCAACAGGTATCTCAACAAGAAATCCTTTTGAAGATAGAAATGAAATCTCTAGGCCAAAGAAGAAACTCCACTGTAAATTTTCAATAAACAAGTCAGTCTTCAATTTGACCGCAGTCTTGTAGGCTAGGACAACAGTTACAATACTAAGGAGGATCCACAAATATCTCAGCAACCAAATTTCTTCTACATAAACAAGCCCTCTGAGGTGAAGGGACAGCCTCCAGGGATTTGGGTCCTCAACAGGCTCTCCATTGTCTCCATTGTTCAACCTAAAAAAAAAAAAAAAAAAAAAAGTCTCCTGGCATTTTCTATCCATCATTTTCCAGGATCAGTGCCCACAGTTTTCACTAAGGTATTCCTAGCACCAGATTTGGGCATTGCTCCTGGTTCAGCTATCTCTCCTGGGTACTGTCAATGCAATAATCTTAATGCACATAAACACACCTGCAGGCCAGGAACGCCTCCCCCAATTCCCTTGCCCCTGGCTGCATGCCCAAGGAGCTCACTCTGCTGCCTTCAAGATTGCTGTTTCACTTGATTTGTATTTTCTTCTTTGATTATTTGATGAAAATTCTGCTTATCTCTCTACACATCTTTTTTTTTTCATTTCCTCAAACTTTGGCACACCTGGATCAATGCTGCCAAATCCATGAGTTACAAGATGATTTTTAGATTTAAGTGAAGTTCATTTCCCTTCAGCTCTTTCTTTACTGTGCCCTCATGTTCAGGATTTACTTTGTGTTAAGGATAGCAAAAACATTGTGAGAAGAATAGGATTTCATGAAAATTCCACCTTTGAGCTTCTGGTTAACAAATAACATGAAACCATATCATACTTAGATTATCGGTGACGGACAGCTTATGGGAGACCAGCTCTGCCTGGCCTAAGGCTTCAGAGTTCAGGTTTCATTGGAGTTTCAGAATGAAGCTTGCTTTGTTTATTACCAGCCCAGCACTGACTTGCTTCTCTAGGTGGTTTTCAGTGCTTAAAAATAGCTCTGACAGATACTCAAACTTACCTTGTATCTTAAAGGATAAAGATGTGCGTTCCTTTTCTAGACCCTAAAACTGAGAGTGTGATGTCTCTTTGTGATAAACCAATAGGGACTTTCTTCCCAACTTTATGACTGGTACTGATGCAAATGATCCAAACCCCGAAGGGACACCTTCCAAGGAGAGGGGACAATCAGTGCTCTTAAGCATGGTCCTCTCCTGTTATACATGACACATACATCTATCATAAAGTTCCTCACAGAACCATGCTAAGCAATGTGAAATTTCTCTACTCTGAAGCATGAAACCTACAGAAATTTTTTCTTCAAAATTTTCATTGGTCTTTCAGTATTGACTAACAATTTTCAAATCTTGTTTTTAATCTTGGTGCGTGGTAAAAGCTGATATTAAAACACTTTTTAAAATAATACATAAGTAAATATTAGTGAACTACCACCTCTTATGAGACCATTTTTAAGTGTTATTTCATATACAAGGGCATATATTGAGAGTCATAAGGTTCTTTTTCCCTTTCTTTGAATATGTGGTAAGAACACACTTTTAGCTTAGTAAACACAATTTAATATTGCTAATAATTTAAAGATGTTTTGTTTTCAAAATACTTCAGCCACTTTTATTTCACTTTATCCTTACAACTATTCTATGAATACACTAGGATTTTACCAAAATTGAACATGTCTTTAAAAGTTGTTGCTTTAAATCAAGTCATTATAACTAGTTAAAGGCTGAGGCAGGAATCAAAATGAAGTCTAAACTCTTGGAATCTACTGATAAATAAATTTTCCTTGACTTAGAATTGTAATCTGTCTTAGAACTTGAATGTGATGGAAAGGAGAATCCATGTTGAAGTGAAGATGATATATTCCCTTTAGAAGGGTATCTAGTTCATCTGAATCCAAAGTGGTGACTGAACAGGTTATAAGGAGGTTTTAGAAAAAGTTACATATATATTACTGGGTCCCATTCTAGTTCAGAAATGATATAGAAACTGTGGTCTAATAGACCTTAGTAATTATTTAATTCAATAAATTTCTTCAAGATTTATTTTTTTCTTAAATGTCAGAGATGAGTATTTATCTTAACTCATCCCAAAAGATTTTCTTGGTCTACCTCTAATTCCAGAGTCTATGAGACATAGGAAAAATTATATAACCTATTTCATGGACATGGATTCTAATAGCAGTCAGGCCCAAGTATAAGATGGAAAGTACTCATGATGAATTGTTTTACAATATTTAAGGAGATTTAGTCACTTCAGTAATCTAACCTAGTTTTATAAGAATAAAGCCTTATTCCACTATAGCAGCTAGGTAATATTAAAACATGATCTTTGTAGAGACATTAAGGAAGCAAGGTATTTTTATGAACCAAACATGAATCATCTCCTCTTATAACTTGGCCCACATCACTCAGACATGCAGCCAAGCACCCTCTGCTACCCAAAAGGAGAGCTGGAATTTGCAGCACCAGAAGACTACAGCTGGATCAGCAGACTGATCAAATATTTCACAGGTGGTCAACATGTCTGGCAAAGATTGGAAGTTCTCTTGAAGCATGACAGAAAAGCTGGCTCTGAAGCAGGTACATTTTCTGTGGTTCCAACACTTGGATATTTATTCCTGCCTACAAGGGAATAGAAGTTAAATCAACTTATTTTCCAAGTCAAGAGCCTGTGCTAATGGGAGATAAACAGAAAATCAGAAAACTGAATCCCACCCTAAATTCAGCATCTTCCACCTAGAAATCCAAATACAATTTTACAGCTAAGATAAAAAAAAATATTGAATATCTAGATTGTCTAAACAGGTCATTTATTGAGTTTTCTTGAATAATCTAAAACTTTATAGGCCAGCAGATTCATCATGCAGGGACTGAGTGGGAGCACAGAGGTTCTCCCTGTGGTTTAAAAACTTAAACTCGATGTCATGTGTGAAATAATTAAATGACAATCTAAATTTCTAGTCTCATTATAGTAATTTTCAAATATTAAATACAGCAAAGAGTATATACATTATCTTCAGAACTGCTGAACTTGTAGTTTTGGGGCAAGGCCTAGGAATTTGCATTCCTGATCATTCCTCAATTTTGAGGTCACAAGGATAACATCTGGTAACCTGGTCATTCAAAGAAGTGAATTTCCACCTTGACTATTCCCAATAATTAATAATGGAAATAGTACAATTATTCATGCAGATTATATCATAGACCATGTGATCTAAGTTCAAGAATAAATATTTATTAAATCTCCCAAAATTTATTTCAATAGACAGCAATATTTAAGAATCCCTGCAGGATACAAGAAACTGATTTCTAAAAGTGGAGAGATAATAATGTCAGATCTGACAAGGGGAGAAAAACTCATCTGTAGATAATATACATTATTTAACCTATATTTGGTATGAAAAATGCAACTTATTTTTATGAAACTGTGTCTCATTCTGAAACCTGGGCTTGACTGGAACTCACTGTTCAGCCCTGTCTAGACTCAATGTCACAGCCATCTGCCTGCCTCAACCTCTAATATATAATGAAACCTTTATTTTTTTACTGATATAAAACTACAGATTCTACTAAGTAAAAATTGTGATATCCTTCTAACAAGATACACTGATATGCTCATTGATGCTGTCTTTCTGTTTCTAACATTTTTATAAAGAGGTGCAGTTCTTAAGACTAGCATTACTTTATTCTAGGCAAAGATAGGTTTAAATGTATGTTTTAGATAATATATTCTATTTTTACTGTTCAGTGCACTCTTGAAAGCAGGATATGTCACATAGTAGTCTTTGAATTAATGTTTGTTCTGTATTAAGTAAGGAAATAGATGTGGGGTACAATAGATCATGAGTCCATACTTCCAGAATATTTCTATGATGACAGTGTTTGAACACCAAGTTTTGCTGGTTATGTGCTCTTCTACTTTCATGTTAAGATGCCTACAATGCTTGCAATGGCACCTTTACTAGTTCATCACCTTTCAGAAATATCCTTGCTTATTATATGGAACGAAAATACCAAAAGGCTCATATCTCTTTTCCCTCTTTTTTCATTCTCGGAAGCCATTCTTTGATTTGCTTTTTAGGCGACTATCTGCGAAAACAAATCAAACATTCATCATCTGCCGTCTAAATCAGAGACATGGAACCTAAATTGCTGAAAGGAGCTTTTATGTTACTTTTTTTTTTCTTTTATGGCAAAACTACACCACTTCAAATCTCAAACATAATGCTCACCTAGGATGGCTATTTAAAAACTAAATGGATGGACTACAATAGAAGAACAAACTGTTTCCATCAGGTTCTCCCTTGAGTTAGGAATACACAATTACAAAAATAATTCTCTAAGAGTGGCTACCAGCTTTCTATCCACAATTTTCAGAAATTGTGCTTTTATTGTCACATTTGCTGCCTGTTTGGTAATTTCAGTTGTGCTTCATATTGCCACTAATGTAAAAGGTTTGTCAGAGTATCCATTGTTGGCTTCAGTTTGTTGAGTGTTTAAATATTTCCAACTGTGCAACCTAAAATTTTTCCCTGAAAATTTCTACCTGGGTGCGTTTTTCAACATATTAGAAATGGTCAGCAAGTCAGCTTAGCATATTTTCCTCTGAGATATGGAGATATCCAAATGGGACAATTCCAAGATGGTCTCATCCACCAATGCATGCAAACCTATACATGCATTCAAATACACAAATGCATACATTTCAACTACATTGATAGAAAGAAAATGAGTGAATTTTTTCCTAATAATTTAAATCTGTCAGGATGCCTAACCATCACACAGATCATGAAAACTATGAAACTGTTTGCCAGTGACACTTAAGTTTTCACTGAGGATGCACGTCATGAGAAAAGATCCACAAAATCTGCTGCTATAAGTATAGGTTAATAATTTGATAATTAATACATTATATGTTTTTTTAATTATTGCTCCAATAATGATCTTCATAGTAAGGAATCTGATCTCAGTGCACTTTTTCTTTAGAGTAAGTACAGTCCTTCCTTTCTTCCAAAGGACCATAATCCCAGTCTTTCAAAACCAACCCCTTGTCTAGACAGTCTTCACTAAGGCAAGAGAATATTAATTTTCCTACATAGATGCAATGCAATTGTGATATTCTTAATATACTATAAAATCAGAGACAAAGAACTTGTTTTCCTTAGTGTACCTACATTTGAAACTGTCAAAATAGAGTAAAAGTGTCCCTAAGATAAATCCTATGCACATTCTTGAAAATATGAATAATGGCAGCTTTGTATTTTTACATGTAACATCTAATTTCAACATTGACTTTTTTCTCTTTTGACATGATATAGTTATGTGTGGATATATATACATATATATTTGATATTTATATCAATTTGATAATGCATTTTATAAATAGTCGATGAACAATGGTCATCAGCATGAGCATTAGCATCTTCATTTCTCACAGTATGATAACAATTTATATATATGTATATAATTGAATTGATTTGGCAGACTGCTAAAAGAATATGTAACACATGGTCTTCTATCAAAAGGTATATAATCTGAAGCCATTTATTTCATCAAACAAGTGAATTCTGAGGAAAAAGTCCAGAGGAAGCTGTTTTATATTGGGAGATTATTATACAGTGCAGGAATTAAAAAGAGGGAGAGAGAGTTCACAAGCAAAAACATTTGTTGTATAAAACTACATATGTCAATCATATTCCAACTATATATATATATATTTATAAAGACCCATATATATATATATATATAGGGCTTTAATGATCTTAGAAAGACCATCTGTCACTGAGATAATCCCTAGTGAAAAAAAATAATTACTTCTATTGGCACATCTGCCATCTATAATATAAGCCAAACAATTTATAGCATGTACCCAAACCAGTCCTTATAATGGGAATAATGGGAAACCCAGAGTCACTATCCCCCTGTGTTAATCATCTCAGACCCTAATGCTAGAAAACTACACTGAGGTCTTGATGGCATGTTATCACCCAAAGTATTTTAATTATTATTTTTATTGTATCTGTATGATCATATTGCTTGTATATAAATTAGTGTACCCATGTCGTGCGATGCCCACAGAGGTCAGAAGAGGACACTGTATCTCTTCAAACTGGAATTTCAGACTGTTGTTAGCTTCCATGTGGGTGCTTGGAACTGAATTCAGATGCTATGCAATAATACCCAGTGATCGTAACCACTGAGTCATATCTCCAGCCAAATTGTTTAAACATCCAATAGGATACTGTTTCTGCTTTTCCTCCTCCTCCTCCTCCTCCTCCTCCTCCTCCTCCTCCTCCTCCTCCTCCTCCTCCTCCTCCTCCTCCTCCTCCTCCTCCTCCTCCTCTTCTTCTTCTTCTTCTTCTTCTTCTTCTTCTTCTTCTTCTTCTTCTTCTTCTTTTTCTTCTTCTTCTTCTTCTCCTTCTTCTTCATCTACTACACAACTACTTTCTCGCATTTTTTACTCACCTCTCATAACTCTTTATAGACCCTTGTGAGTTCCCACTATCTCATACCCATGGAAATTGTGATCAATAAATTCTTTTAAATGGTAATTTTCTACTGTTTTATTAGCCTCAAGATAACTGAACAATTATAGGACTATATTTATACATGTATAAACAGGAATAATAGTGTGGTTTAGAGTTCAAACATATGGGTAACTCAACCAAATTCTTTTAAGTAGTGATTTAGGACATCAATTCATTCATTCAACACCTTTAAATCCAAGCTGTTCCTACTGAGTGTGAATGGTAACAAAGAATCTGTTTTTTGAGTCTTTGAAAAACTTCCACTGAACTAATATGTGCTATTTTTTGATAAAAAATTATACAGTAAACTGAAAAAATAAATACAACAAAAACTCCATAGTGTACTTAGCCCAAGCATCAGCAGTAAAGAAAAGTTCCCACTACAAAGTAGCATGACATTTGAGGACTAAAAAAATCAAATATAGGAATTGACCATCATCAATATTCTTTGATATAACATTTTATAAATAGTCGATGAACATTGGTCATCAACGTGAACATTAGCATCCTCGTTTCTCACAGTATGATAACAATAATACATATGCAGTGCTTGCAGGGATGATAAGTTAGAGCAGTCAGAGTCAATGGAATATGAATGACATATGTAGTTTTATACAACAAATGTTTTTGCTTGTGAACTCTCTCTCCCTCTTTTTAATTCCTGCACTGTATAAGAATTTCCCAATATAAAACAGCTTCCTCTGGACTTTTTCCTCAGAATTCACTTGCTTGATGAAATAAATGGCTTCAGATTATATGCCTTTTGATAGAAGACCATGTGTTACGTATTCTTTTAGCAGTCTGCCAAATCAATTCAATTACATAGTTTTAGAACACTAGATGTCTATTTACTTAAAGTAAAATAGATCAGCAAATCACCTCTAATCAACTTGATATGTGTATAGCAAATACATTTAGAAACATTAGATGACCAAAGTGACAACTACCATTTATGATCAATACCACCATTAGGAAAATTAGCCACTAACAAATTCAACTCCAATGGCATATTTCCTGAACTCTGAGTACAAATGTGTTTTACTAGAATTTAGGAAACATAATTTTCTAGGAAATAAAAAGCAGGTTTAAAAAGTTCAGTAAGTTATGTCCAGTTAATTTAAATAATCTTTCTTATATAGAGAAAAAAATATCAACATGTGTTCCATGAAAATGTCATCTACTTATTAATGAATGTGTTATATATTGAATGTTGTGGTCCAGACACTGGTGACGCAAGGATAAAAGTTTAAATTTCTCTTTGTCTCCCAGAGCCCAAGATAAAGAATATAACAATTGAAATCTTCATTTTTATTAAGAAAGTTAATGGTGTCTGATACAGAAAGTTTCAGAATGCTGCCACTCATAGAATAATTGACCTGAAATTTTAAGAATGACTAAAAATGATAAAGAATAGAAAAATGTATTCATGAATTTAGAACAGATATATCAGAAAATCACATGGATATATAATTTGTAGCTGAGTTAAAGAATACACTTTGTGGGATGGTTTGTGTCTTAGAATCACACTGGCTACAGCTTCCTTACGTTTTAAAAATGTTTTATTTCTTACTTTTATTTTTATCTGTGTGAGTGTTTTGTCTGCATATTTAAACATGTACCCCTGCCATATAGTGCTTATGGAGTACAGAAGAGAGTGCTGGATTTCCTGGAACTGATGTTAGCTGCCATGAGAGTTCTAGGAACTGAACCTAGGTCCTCAGCATGGTCAGCCAGTGTTCTTAACTGCTGAGCCGTCTCTTTAGTCTCTTGTTACAGTTTTCTAAGGCTTGTTGAATAATTTGCTTTCTCTCCCCAGAGTAAAGGAAAAGCTTTGATCAGAATTAATGATATGATTTAGTCAAGTTTGCAAAGTTAAAAAATCACTACAGTTTCATATGTAGATTTGAGAAGAACAGAGAAAGACAAGATGAAGCCATACTAATTAGAAGGTCGCTGTGGCCCAGGGTCTTCATGGTAGCAGCTTGAACTGAAATGTTGGTGTGAAATTTAGGCAGAGATTTTTATCAAAGGATATTGGTAAATTTTATTGCAATTTAGAAAAATATTGAGAATTAGAGACGTTTAGGTGTGCTCACAAGACTTCAAAATTTATAAGTGGATTTACTGAGATTTGGAACTAGAGCACCTGACATTTGCAGTGTTATGTAGTAGTAGACATGAAAGGTCAAGCATTATTACTTTGGTTTGTGTATGTTGATTTCAGTGGGGTTTTCAATTATTCCAGTATAAAGGTATCTAGTAGCCATTTAGACCAACCCCTCAGAAAAGACATTTGGCCTGAATATATAAATGTGTGTGTGTGTGTGTGTGTGTGCGTTCTCTGTTCATAAAGTGTACCTGAAATATAAGTATTATTATAGATGTTCAATGGGATAGTAAAGAATAAGAAAAGAACTAAAACCAGCCTCAAAATTGAAGAATTCCAAAGTTGGTTATAGATTAGAAGACAATAAATGCCAAGGTCATTGACAAAAGGTGTCTAATGGTAAAGGGAAATCACCTAGTACTAACTGTAAAAGCAATGGGTAGACTATCATCTCATTTAAGGAAAAAGTATTTAATCTGCTGAATGCCATAGAATAGGTTAGTCTCAATAGCTTTAGGATAAATACTGTGAATGTACTGAAGCCCACATTGGCTCTATGAGTTGTGGGAGATAACAGAATGATAAAGTAATCTTGATGACAAGAGCATCCAGGTAAAAATTAAGAAACAAAATTTAATAGACTATTTTTAGAGAAGTTTTAAGTGCACAGTGGCGAGTACAGAGATTTCTCATATAACCCTGACCTCAGCATTATTTCTTATATAAAGAATTTGGCAAGTATCCTTTAAAGTACCTGGTTTAAGCAGAGGAGGATCTGAATTGCCAAAGGCATAGTCAGTTGTTTCGAAGTCTTTCTATTCTAGGTAAATAAACACATTTTATCTAAAAAGTTCAATATTTGTTACTTTTACTGCTATTCTCATAAAGAACTTCCTCTGCATCTTCTGTGCATGCTAACACCTGACTTCATCTAAGCCCCTTTCTGTTATTATATAAGTGGTAAAAAAAAAATTCCTGGTAGGTAGTGATAGGAGAAGATTCTTTAGAGATGCCCACCTTGCACAGGGAGTTCTGATGGTTGCAGCTGCCTTTCTTTCCATGCTCCTATAAGTAATGCCTCATCTCTGTTCTATACGAAACCAAAATAAATTGATCAATTTTCCAAACTAGACTTGAATGAAATCAGTTATTTGTTGTCAGTTCCATATCTAGGATGAATAGATGTTCACACCTCTTCATTAAAATGCAATTGACAGAAGCCCTTCAAAGTCTCTAGTATTTGACCATCAACACAGTAATTTCAAACTCCTTCTTTGCATGCCACACTATAACTTCCTCAGAACAGCAAATGAGTTCCTAATAAGCTCTATCAATTCCGACATGAATCCTATTTTGCTACCCTGTTAAGGATACAGTCATGCAGAATAGAAATGAAGTGTGTAGGCTTTACCACTGTATTACCAACAAGCAGTACCTATCCACCATGGAAAATCACCTAGATAAGGAATTAGAAAAAAATCTAGGAGCTACATAGTTTTAGGTTTTGTCAAAACTCACCCATTGGATACATAAATATAGTACCTCAAGTGACAGAGATTGAGATTATATGATAGCACAATAGCCTCGACTCCAACTTAACCAAGTTCATCCTAACTCTGGTGCCTTCTAAGTGTTCAAACTCAAAACTGAAGGTCAGTCATGAGCAAACAATGTACACTATGTCTTGAGCAAATAAAATGGCCACCTGATGACAAGCTGACCATATCCAGTCCTTTCTGTTGCTTTCAACTGCTTGTTCCTATAAGGATTCTTCTTTGGGGTACTCATTTGTTGCCCAGTATTGTCTAAATACTCTGTCTCTCTGTGTGTCTGTCTGTTTGTCACTAGATGGAAAAATAGATAGGTAGAGACAGAGATCCTGAAAATAATCAGTGGGCACTGAATACTACTCAACATAACATCTACACATAAATTTTACTTGCTAGCAAAAGATTAAGAGGAATGAAACTTACTGATTATATAAAGTATTTTATAAACATAGCAGTCAACTTCAAGAGTTGTTGCATTTTAAATATGAAGATGAAAGATCAGCTGAGCAGAAACACTGGGAATCGACACCATCTTTTCAAATGAAACCATTAAACATTTGTGTGGTGCTATGTTCTGCAAAGAAAAGATGCTGAGGTCCAGGGTCAGAAGTAAAGAAATAGGAAAATCACCACTAAGACTCCTCATGTCTCAGCAGAGGTTTTTGTGATTCTACTTTTCTCAAGTTTTCTTTTTTCCCCAAACTATAAAGATTTCTGATCACGTTCAAAGGTGCAAATGTCTTCTAAAATAGAGAGAAGTCCAGTGAACTATAAGTTATACACTTTATATACAAGATCAAACAGAATGTCAGAAAACATTCCCTGCAAAAAGACAGCATATTCAAGTGGAGCTGACAAAACTAGAGATCGACTTTCAGATAAACAAAATTAGATCCATATCTCTCATCCCGTGTAAAAATCAATATAAGATTAGAATACTAAATTTAAATCATGAAGTGTTGAGATTGTTGGAAGAATACAAAGTGAAAAAGTCAAAGATATAAGCATAGTATAGAAAACAAATCTAAGAATTAACAAAATGATTTCATGAAATTAAAAAGCATATTTACAGTAAAGAAAACTATCATCAGAGTGAACAGACACCCTACAGAATAGGAGAAAGCAATCGGTCACTGTTTTGTAGACAAGTGATTGATATGTAAAATATACAAAGAACTGGAAAAAAATTAGCATCCTATCAAATATTTCCTATCAATAGATGCTTTGATCAAATGAACCAAGAGCTCTCAAAAGAAGAAAAACAAAGAGAATATACATTCTGTAAAGTGTCCAAAATCTTTAGTCATCAGAAAGATCAAAATTAAGACTTTTTAATTATTTTTCTTTTATGTCTATGAGCATATTACCTGCATAGAGGTAGGTGCACCTGCGTCATGTTATGCATGTGGAGGTAGAAGTTGTCAGATGTCCTGGAACTGAAGTTATGGACGGTTGTTAGCTACCATGTGGGCGCAGGGATTTGGACCTGGGTCCTCTGCAAGAGCAGCCTATGCTTAATCACTGAGCTATCTCTCTCCAGCCCTAGAATTGACATTTTTTAAGAGTCCATCTCAACCCATCCATAAAGGTTTATCATCAAGCAAACAAATGAAATAAGTCCTGAAAAGAATGTGGACAAGAAGAAGCCTTATTCACTTCTGGTGGAAATATAAACTGCTGTTGTCCTTGAGTTTAGTGTGGAAGTCTCTCAAACAAATTAAGAATAAAACTCCACTTTGGGCAAATCCTCTAAGAAATTTATATGCCACCATGGATATTTGTGCATCTTCATGCTCCTAATGGCTCAGTTCACAAATGCTAGGAAATGGAATCGACCTATATGATCATCAACACACGGTTAGATAATCAAAATTTGAATTAAATATACAATTGAACTTTATTTATCCATAAAGAAATTGAAATAATGATGTTTGTAGGAAAATGGGCAGTTCTGGAAATTATTATAATAAATAAGTGAGGTAACCGAATCTAAAACCAAACCAAGAAAACCTTAATTTTCTGTCTCATAATATACCTCAGCTTTTGAGTTTTAGACCTACGAATGTGTTTTAATTGAGTATGAGTGTAAGTCATAGAACAAGAAAGAGGCCCATAAGAGGATAAAAGTGATTTTAAGGAAGGGATATGAGGAGGACAGCAGAATACATGTGACATGAAAGCAGGACTGAGACTACTGGGATCAGAAGGGCTATAAACAGAAGTGGAGATTACTGAGGGGACCAGGAGAGGAGCATCAACCAAAGAGAAGCAGGTTATTCTGTATGCTAATTATAATATGTATTCAGTTAACTGAAGACAAGATCAAAGCCTGGGGAAGGCGAACTTTATTAGTACTAATATGTATGACAAACAGAAGTATTCTGGAATGTTACGTAAAAACACATCAACAAAATTGGCAGGGTGATGCAGAAAAATCTGTGAATTAAGTCTAAATCAGAGCTGTAAACTAAGACAACTATTGAAACAGGGGAAAAGCAACAAAATCCACTTCCAAAGTATCCTGTGGTTCTGTTCTAACAACTGGTGCTCCTTCTGTGTGGCTCATCTCATTGTCTCTGGTCCTCTCTACCTGGAAAAGAGGAAGCAAAGGGAAAAATAAGTAGAGACAGAATTTGGGTCACTTCTGGTGTCTTAGGACAGTTTCTCAAGAAGCAAAAACTGAGAATGTTTTTTTTTTTCCTTTGAGTGATTTTCTTTTATTCAGAAAATGCTACCAAGACAATGATAGGGAGGTCAAGAGTTAAGTGTGCTAGAAGCTAAGTAAGAAAAATGAGGCCTCAGGCCAAGGCAAACTCTGGAGGTTAAATAACACAAAGAGCTAGTTCCAGCTTGAAGCACTTCTGCACTCCATGTCAGGCCATCTTAAACTGTGGGTGGTTCTTCACATGAGGGCAGTTCTTAGCATGAGGGCAGGGAGAACAGAACCCCCTGAGCTAACGGCAAGTGCAATAAGCTGGGGAGCATCTACTGTAGGAATGAGTTGTCCTGGCAAAGGGAATGTTTGGGGATAGGCTAGTGGTAGCATTTTGGGCTATTGGTAGGGTTGTATAGGGAAGGATTTAAGAAGTCTATCACATCTTACATGAAAAGGACATAGTTTGTCAGCATCATATTCTATGGTCCACAGTCTCCTACCAAGTCATACCACTGCTTTGTTCTGCCCTCACATGCTACCACTTCTTTTTCTCCAGTCTCACTTTTATCTTAATAATAACTTTTACAAGAGCAGATGCTTTTATTTTTCTAAAATGATATTATAATAGAAATACTCTTGACAGAATATTTCTTCTAAAATGAAATTAAAGAGTATAAAGAATCAAATACCTTCAGGTATTATTTCTTAATGATCAGATATCATTTGCAGATAATACACTTTCATATGCCACTTAATACGCATTTTACTTCTGCTCCCGGCAACACCAACTACCACTACAGGACTGTCTTTGTATGTTGTCTAGATTCCTCTTTTCCCAGCTATTTCTGGCAAGCTTTCCTTCAGAAATTTCAATTCATATGAATTCAAATAATCTCCATTGCCTTTCTTGACAGCTTTAGAAAGTTTCAGCTTACTCCTGTGGCTCCCTTGGATTTCTGAAAACCACACAGCCCTTTAGTGTTATGAGTTTGTTTCCCGAGGAGACGCTAAACAGCTAAGGGCCTGACTACTGTCTTTGGATCAAGAGTATCAGACACAGTCCTCGTCACCTAAGAAAACGTCCAAGATCTCTTGGATTTAAGGGGTGTACCAATAAAGCAATGCCTTCATCTACTGCCTTCTTCTCTCTTATTATTCAGTTTCTGTCTGATATAATAATATTCTCACACTTGCATTTCTTTCCACATGTGATGAATATTTCCTAGCATGAAAGGAAGTGCAGTGGAACAAGAATAAGAAGGGGGTGAAGCCCCTACTAATGGATACCAGAGATTCTGAAAAAATATTTCATGAATGAAGGATCCTTCAAGTTAGTCTAAAATAAAGATTTTCTGTTCCTCACAGGTCTCTTAGAGGGCATGGCGGACATTGCAGCTCACTGTGAAATAGATAATACTGTTAGGCCACTAGAGAGATACAGTTAGTCACTCATTCTGGGGGAATGTACTTTTTTGTATTTTTTTAACTACTCAGCATAGTAAAAAGATCAGAAAGAAGTCGCAAAAATATATAGAAGGAAGTTTGACAAATTGTCACCTATTCTGGATAGTCCTACAAATAATGCAATATCTCTTGGGATTAGAAGCCAAGTTTTACATAGATTTTAATTTAGAAATGGTAACAAAATTTTGAGATAGTTTCAGACCCATCTCTGTTGCTCCTGAGCTGAGTACTCTTCATAAATGTTTGATTATACTTCAGTCAATTTACTCATTTGTAAATCCAAATTCTTTTCAGATTAAATGACAAAAGAGTCAAAGGAATGTAATATGTAACACACATTTAATCAATGTATGTGATTATGACTGCTGTTGTGTCCACACTGAGTAATTTAAGATAAGGTTCAGAAACTAAAACAAGAAGTATCTTTAGAAAGTTTGAAGGGCTTGATTCTTGGTACATGTTGCTTTTACTGTATCATCAGTAGTTCCCCCACAAGAGCAAGATGGCAAAAGACTTGAGTACACCATATACCTACCAATAGCAAGGAGAGTGACCGGGAGAGAATAGACTGGCGAGATGGCTCAGCAGTTGAGAGCACGGGCTGCTCTTGCAGAAGACCTGGGTCTGGTTCCCAGCACTGACATGGCAGCTAAAAGTCATCAGTAACTCCAGTTCCATAGGATCCAACACCCTTTTCTGATTCCTGCAGGCATCACACAACATGGATGCACTTACATACATGCAGGCAATACACTCATGCATGTAAAATAAAAATAAAATATTAAGAAAAGGAAATTGGGAGTGTCAGAGTTCTGACATGAGTCTCTTGTGTGATTCTTGGTGAAAATTGCCAGCATATTCCCATGAGCAGTTCAGGTAAGAGAGACTCTACCATGAGTACCTGGCATTGACAAATTCTTCTGACAATTCATTGGAAGCAGCAGTTTTTAGAAGAAGCGAAAGCAAATTCATGCTGTGTCCCCTACAGGCATATGTGATTGAATACGTGTTCCCAGGCTGGTGAAGCTGCATTGGAGACGGTAGGATCTTTAAGAGATGAGACCTTCATAGAAGAAACAGATTGTTGGGCATGGAGTCTTAAGAGTTATTAAACACAGTACCATTTCTGGCCCCAATCTCTCTCTCTTTGCTACCTGGTACACTGAGATATCAGAAAGTCTCCACACACTCCTACCACCATGAAACTGTCCTATTCTCATGCCTTCTTTCTGTTGAAGAACTGTATTCTTTCAAATAAAGGGCACAAATAATTTCTTTCTCCCTAATTTATCATGAGGTATTTGGTCATAACAATGAGAAAAATATCAAGAGAGAAGACTTGCTCCTCAAAACAGCAGAGGCAGTTTCATTTTCAGGTAGTCTGAGATAGGTGGGAAATTGCAGTCTGTGTTAGCAAGTCACCACAATTCTTGAGCCTGCAAAACGCAAACCATTATTAATGAAAAGGCAGGAAGGATCTCTCTTAAAATGTATGTTTCGCAAAGAGGCTGTGTGAAGAGCTGTACAATGGAGTGAAGAAAAGTGGATATTGAGGGAATTCTGAGTTTGAACTTGACTACCTCAATTATATCTCGTGAAAACTTCAGCAAGTTAGTTAGTCATTCTGTGCTTCAATTCCTATGGGTCACTCCATATGTGTAACACGAACAGTAGCAGAATCTAACTCATGAAGATGCATGTTAAATTAAGTAGCATATTGTTGTGTGTTGTCCTGGGGAAACATGAATAGAGATCTACTCATCCCAGATGGAGAACCATAACAGACCAAAGTAAAAATACTACCAAATCCAACAGGATGAACTAATGAATTTTAATTTAGTGATGTGTAGAAATATGAGTGATTTTTACTTACGGGAGCAGAAATGACTCAAAGAAAGCTGCATCTCCAAAAGACCAACCCATTATGGATGATGGCAAGCTCATGAAATCTGGAAGCCTGAACTGTACTCTACGAGTTGCAGGAAACAGGACAGGTGGGCAGAGTCTCTCCCCAATGAATCAGGCACCTCTGTTTCCCAGGCAACTCTGCTGCTCTGCTTCTACCAGCCGGCTGTGATGGTCAGAACCTCTTTTGGGCAGCTCAGCTTGTCTGAGAGGGTCTCTTAGCCGTCTTTAGGGCTTACACTTGCTTGATGAATGGGGACTAGTGAATCTGGTCACTTTCAGGGACTTCTTGAAGCCTTTGGGTTGTTTACCTCCTGAAGTTAAGGAGTTCCCTTCATGATGGTATGTTTCTTCTCCCCTCAAAATATCTTGTTGTTTACCTATCTTTGGACACTTTGTTGTTTACCCCCATTCTAAAATCCAATTGGTTTGCCTCAGAAGAAATTGATGCAAAACACATCTGCAAAATAGTTATCTTCTTGCATTAGAAAATACCTGATAAACATTAGATATGTTAATGATAAATGATATGTATAATATTTATGATATAGTTTTCTTGCATAACAGAACCATAATTCGGTAGAAATTTCTTCACATAGTTTCTAAATTACTTCCCAATTAAAAAGTTAATCAGTGTTACAAATAACAGTTAAATGAAATGGAAAAAAGCCAAAAATATGAATATCTACACCTCAAAATGAAATTAGAAAGTCATATAAAAGCAGACATAGTGGTCATAGAGATTTGGTCTAGCAGTTAAGAGCAGTTGTTCCTCTGTCAGAAGACTAGAGTTAGGTTTCCTGCAACCATGTGAGGTTGGCTCGCGGCCATCCTTAATTCCAGCACCTAGAGATCTGATATGCTATTCTGGCCCCCTCTGATACCTGCACACATGTGATCATGCACACACACACACCAATAGGCATAGATGAAAATTAAATTTAAATCATAGAAAAAAGGTTTAATTATAAATAATTTGCATTTTTTAAACTTTTTTATTTTTGAAGTTTTCATACATGAGTCTCGTCTTTATATCCTCATTACTCTCAGTCCCCTTCTGTTCCTCAGGTGTCCCCCCACACCTGCACAATTTCTTGTCCTCTATGATTATTATTTTTACATATGCATAAATACATTTATAAATACATACATATGATGCACTAAGTCCTTTTAATGGTGCTCAAATATTCCTGTATTATGGGATTTGACAATCTCTCAGGGAACTAGTGCATGTAGAAAAATTATTCTCCCTCCCTCGTCAGCCATTGTTTGCCTCTAGCTCTTCATCATGAGCTGGAATCCTGTGATCCTAGCTCCATCCAACTTGGCATGTCAATGGTTATGTCATTCTGGAGATCTCCTTAGATCACCACACTGGAGGTTTCATTGGTGCAGCTTCCCTGTCATGCCAAGAATGTATTGATTAGCTGCAGGTGTCTTGTCACTCTGGCTCCTGGATCCTTTCTGCCCCTCTTCCTTGATATTTTCTGCACCTTAGGTGTACAGTTTGAATTGTAGATGTGCCACTTAGTTCTGTTCACCTCACAGTCACTTGTGCTCTGTATTTGACCAGTTCTGGAACTTTGTGATAGTCTCCATCTGTTGCAAGAAGAATCTTCTTTGATAAGTGAAGGGCACTCAAGGGCTATCACAGTAGTCTGTGTTATTCTGAGTCTTGTAGACCACCTTGACCAATAACTAAAAGGAAGGTTTCCCCTGTCTGGCACTGTGGGTTCCCACGCACTCACATTTATCTTACATGTGTAATTTTAGTGGACGTATTAAATACTCCATTCCCCTTAGTCTTCTCACACCACTTTTGTATTATCCATCTCTCTTTCCTTTCTTTGTACATATATATAGTCCTTCCTCCTCCCTCTCCAGTTAAAACAGTCCTCAGTTTCCCAATTTCCCCATGATAGCTCCTGTTTTCTAGTATTTCTTGTCTCTAGGGCTCCTTCCTCCCTTTCTCCCCGCCCCCATGGTTACTTTCATTTTTTTTCTGGATCCTGCGGTTATATCAGGATTCATCTAAGGATTTCGAGCTCGGATCCACAAATGAGAGAGAGCATGTATCCCTTGCTTTCCTGTCTGGGTTACTACACTGAGTAAAGCAATTTCTAGTCCCACCAATTTACCAAGTATTTTCATGATTTCATTTTTCTTTTCTGCTAAGTAGAACAGTGCAAGTGTACCACATTTTTATTATCCATTCAATGACTGAGGGACATTTAATCTATTTGTATTTCTTGATTATTGTGAAAAGAGAAGCTGCAAACATGGCTGATAAAGATCTCTGCAGTAGGATGATGAGTTCTTTGGGTATATGGCAAGGAATGATATAGCTGGATTATATGGTGGATCTATTTTCAGTTTTTAAAGAGTTGTCCACCGATTTCCACAGTGGCTTCGCCTCTTTCCCGACATTTCCAAACATTCTTGCCAGTATTTGCTGTCATTTGTTAGCCCTTCTGACTGGAATAGGATGAAATCTTCAAGTAATATTTTTAATGTTTTTTTATTTATTATGTCACTTTTATATGTATGAGTGTTTTGTCTACATGCATGTAAGTGCACCCACCCATATGTGCAATGTTTTCAAAGGTAAAAAGATGGGGTTGGATCCCCTGGAACTGGATTTATGGACAGTTGTTAGAAACCATGTGGGTGCTACGAATTTAACCTGGGTCCTCTGGGAAAGCAAACACTTATCATCTCTCCAGTCCCTTAAAGTAGTTTTAATTTGTATTTCCCTAATTGCTAAGGATGTGGAACATTTGTAAAGATATTTCTAGTCATTTTCCTTTCTTCTTTTGAGTCCACTCTGTTTGGATCTCTAGCCCATTTTTTTAATTGGATCATTTTTCTTCTTGATTCTTTGTTTTGTGAGTTTTTTTTTGTACATTCTGGAAATTAATCCTATATCATATGTACAGCTGCCAATGCTTCCCCAGTCTGTGGGCCTCCTCTTTACTCAATCAGTTGTTTCCTTTGCTGTACAGAAGTGTGCTAGTTTAATGAGGTCCCATTTGTCAGTTGAATAATAAATTATTTTAATTGGGTCAATTTGTTTATGAAAAACTAAAAGATTGCAGTGAAATCATTGGCTTATTTGATAACAATGACATTATGTAGATGTTAGTAATGACTTATTTCATGGCTATCACTAAAAACTTGTGGAATATAAAAATAAATGCCTTGGTCTTAGTTCAGAAATCAAGTATATGGTATACATTTCCCCAATAATCTTTGTATATACATGCCAAAAATTCTAAAGTAAACTAAACATTTTAATTGCAAGCATATTGTCCCCATCTTATATAAGTTTATAAAATTCACCGTGGCAAAACAACAATGAAGGGTACCCACTGATCTTCTTCTGCATTCCAACCATGATTTACAACATTTCATATTTTATATAATGCTTTTCTATATAAAAATAATGTATCTACATCAACTCAATTTCATTTGAGTCTATGAGTTGAACTATTTGCCAGACATTAATATTCTCATTTATCCCATCAGGGAACTGAAGTTTGGTAACTTCCCCATAGTCACTGAAATCAGCAAGTCGCCTCAACACATGTGAAACTCGGACTTCTCCATTCCCACCCACTTATTCAGGTACTGTATTCCATCTAATCTCATCCCACAAGGGCGATTTCTTTCTAGTTCCAGTTATGAAATTGCACACTGACTATTTCCAGGATTACTCAGAGAACATTCTAAACCTTAGGCATTAAAGAACCAAATATATTTTAAGCAATGTCACTCTGATCATGGGCCTTATTTCAGTTATGACTAGTCATATCTTAGCTTAAAACCTCTGGTACATAAAGATTAAAAAGTAATATCCATTTAATGGCTTCATACACACAATATCCAGCAGGCTGTAACACTGAAGCTGTGGTGTTCTCTGAAGGTGCCTCATGTTCACATGCTGACTTTGAATACAAGGACTGCATTCTTGAGAAATAGCATTCTCTGTGTCTGCATTAATGTCACTGGGACTAGAGTGGGTTAAGGAAGAGAGAAGTGCATTTAGGGGTTTCGTAAGACTTAAAGATGCTAAATATAATAAACATGAGAATCTGGAGATTTCAGAATTACAGAAACAAACAATACATTGAATTTCAGGAGTCTCCTTAGTTGATAATGTTTGATATTCTTTTCTTTACATTAATCCCTTCATGTCTTATCTCTAACCTAATTTCAGAGCACTTTTCTCCATGTTTTCTCATATTTTTCTATCCTCCTCATAATTCTAAAATCCTTTGAGGGCTATTTTTCTGCCTTTAGACAACAAACTGCCTCCTAGGAAGTATATAAAGACCACCCAGAACATTTCAGCAGATCTACCCCACTGTGAGCTGATGCAGAAAACTGCCAATCCCAATTGGCTTGGCTTCAGGGAATCATTGTATTAAAAACTGCTGTCACATAGTTTTAGTATCTCCACACCCCGAATGTTTCCCTATCAGAGAACAGGATATCAAGATGTGAAAGAGCACATGCTGTTCCAGGATTTATGTTTTTTCTCTTTCTTCTTGAGTCAAGAGCAAATTTGTGAACATGAGCTATTTTGTCCCATGAGAAAAAGGAATTAGATTAACAAAGAATCAGGAACACGGTATTATATTCACAGTTGGAACACTTTCATGTAGACTGAATTGTACATAAGTATTGTAATATGATTGAATTGGGAAGTTTCAAACATCAAGGCTAAATTTGTCTAATCATTTTGTTCTTGTTGAAGTAGTTACTTGGTATATTTGAGCATTGTCTTTTATTTCTCACTTGTCTGATTCAGATTTCTTCACAGTCAGTGAAATTTTTCTACTCCTAGAAAGATATTTTGGTATATTAGTCCAAAGTCAATTAGCATAGTAAACAAACTACAAGTCAGGTAACCATAGATAAGTGAAAAACTGAATTTAAAATAATCAGTGAATGTAATACATTTGAGTTACAGTCAGATCAACTTCATGACTAACGCGTTAGACTGAATAGTCACTAATTTGCGAAATATTTTGTTTACCTAACAGGAAGGAATTTCTTGGTGCCACCCTTCTGAGAGGATTTGAGAGTGCCTGATTTGAGCTAAAATTGGGTACCTTGAAGGAAAAACAAAAGGAGTAGTGTTTTATTCAGTTCATTGCTCAGGTGCTTGAAGTGCCTAGAAAACAGGTAAGTGTGGAAAAGCTCAGGTGAGATAAATAAGCCAAGGGCATCTGCTAGCCTACTTATCACAACATGCTAGCCTGGTAACCAATCCTGTTTCTCCAGACTCAACTCACTTTTAGAAGAATTAACCCAGTCTCTGAAGAAAAACGGTAATCTCTCTAAAAAGTGAAACTCCCAAGGCCTAGACATCTCTTAACAGTCTGGTCCAACCGCTTCCCTCTACAGTTGTACTAAATCATTTTTCAACATGAATTCAGATGAGAACACACCATATCCAAGTCTCAGAAACAGTCAAGGATGCTACATGTGTTGCTATTCCACCAAACTGAGCTTTCAATCCGGGGTGGGGCTAGGGGTAGGGGGGCTCTTGAGATTAGGAAATTGATAAAAGTTCCAAGACTCAGGAAGATTAGAAAGTTGAACACCTCACAAATCACGAGGCCCTTCCTGAAGATGAAACAGGCAGTAGAGGAAGTTGTTCAGTGGTGCTAATTGAGGTTGACCTCCAAGAATCCAGCTTTTAAGAGGTGTCTTCTACGCTGCAGTGTTCTTTTTAGGTCTGCAGCTGCCTCCAAGTCAGTCATGTACCTGCAAGTAATTTTGAAGAATTCAGTAGTTCCCTAAGCTCGATGAGGGTGATATCCTTTCTTTGGTCTGTTACTGGTATGCTATGGGGAGAATAAATGTTTGTTTATGCCTCCCCACCAAGTCACACAACAATGAAAACTCCACTCTGAAAGAGTCCGTGAAGTTTTCAAACACATTTTAATCAAATTTTATGTACCCCAAGTTGTGCAAATGAACCATCACTCTGCCCTTTTTATATTTTTTTCTTTATATTTTGATGACCCTTCTTTTCTCTGTTTTTAGTTAAACTTATTTTTGACATGGATATAAGTGTACATACACATAGTATTCATGGATTCTGATGCCAAACATCTCTCTCCTTTACTCCTGCATCCACCCTCATCAAACACTTCCTCACTACCAGCCCCCTCCTAATTTCAAGTCTCTCTGTTTTGTGGTCCACTGAGTTTAACTAGGGCATCCACTTGACCCTAGGCATGATGGCACCCCAGTCATTTTCTTCATTTCCTGATGTAGAGGTAGGTGTAACACCAAACTTTCCCTATTGCTAGAATTCTTCCTTTATTTAACTTACTCTCTGGAATTTGTTCTACTGGATGTTTGAAAGAAGAGAGTAATGTGCAGCATAAAATAAATTACCACTAGAGGGCTCAATCATTTTATATAAATTGCATGCTTACTTCTCTCTGTATGATTCTATATATTTTTCAAAGATATGCTCATATCTTATGTCATCAAAATAGTTTTGTATTTCCACTGTACTTAAAATTTTGAGTTGTGTAATGCTAAAAAGACCAGCATGTTCTTTTTCCTTATGAAAAAGAAAATGATAAGAAGGCTGTCTACTAAATATAAAACCAAAAGTACAATGTGAAAGTTCTTGCACAGAGAACTACAAGTAGTGGTATTCTCAAATGTTTTGGATGCAGAGAAAAATAATATCAAAAGTGGAATAATTCAAATTTTGAAAATCATCCATACTTTTTAAAAAAGAATGTCATTTCATTTTGTTCCCAAATTCTTGATCATAACAAAATCATGTAAGGGGCTTCAATAGTGATGAGAACAGAGGACATAAAGAATAACTAAAATTAATACTAATGTTTCAAAAGACATGATATAAGTACTCATGTCAAATATTTTATAAATAAATTATTAAAAATTATATTTCCCAAGGCAAAAATTATCACATATTAATAATTGTCAAATGAGCTTGACATGCCTCTTATCACATTTAAAACATAATAAAACTGTACTGTTTAAAGGAATGTTGGGCAGCACTTGAAGAGATCTCACAAACCTGTGTGCTGCTTCAGTAGCTGACTTCCAGGTTCAACGAAGATCCTGTTCCAAAAGAATTATGTGGGTCGTATTGCAGAAGATGCCTACTGCTAATTACTGACCTCTATGTATATGCATGTACCTTCTCCCACACATGAACACAGACACAAACTGCACACACATACACACATACACATACAAAGGGATACTATATCTTTCTTATAGTTCTTTACAAAGTACTGGATATATTTTTTTATATTTGGTTATTTTATTATTTTTGTTTATACATATAAATATATTGCCTGCATGTGTGTAAGTGCATCCCTGTCATGCAGTTTTCACAGGAATCAGAAGAAGACATCAGATTCCTTTGGAACTGGAGTTACAGACAGTTTTTAGCCACTACGTGGATGTTGGGAATTGAACCCAGGTCCTCTGCAGGAGCAGCCAGTGCTCTTATCTCCTGAGTCATCTCTCTAGCCACTAGATATTTGTTTAATTGATCAAATCTGAAGTTTTCTTTTTCTTACTTCAGTTATTGCTTTTTAAACTGATTTTTTTTTCTGGTTGTATGACAAAAGCTTCTGTAAATTTTGCCTCTTGAATTCACTTTCTCCATGAAAAATTAACAATTAAAAAAATGGTGGGTTCATTAATATGTGAACGCTCTGTTGTTGTTGTTGCTATTTCTTTCTTAGGTAGTTGGATCTCTTTAATCATTTAAACTTTGGCAATATATATTACATATGTATGTATGTGTATGCATATGTGTATATGTATGTGTATGCATATGTATGTCTTGGGTGTTAATGGGTTTAGAATTCTACTTACCTACACTTTGAGTTCCTTAAGACTGGCCATGTTTTCCCATGTGGAAACAGTTTTCTCTTTTCCCTGAAATGCTTATTATCAAATGCATCACTTTACAATGTATCATTTGGCTTACATTCCACCTTTGATCTGTTTTAAAATCATCAAAAGGGCTTTGTTTCTGGGAATGGTGGAATGTGTCCAACACTCAGGAGGTGGGAAAATCATGAGTATGAGGACAATCTGGGTTGCATAGTGAATTCTAGATTAGCCTATACCACATGACTAGACTCTGTCTCAAAAAACAAAATCAAAACTAAAAATTTCCTACCATACCTAGCTATCTGGTTCCATACCTAGAGATTCTGATTTGACAAGTATGTGGTGGGGCTAGGGAATTGAGACTACATATACCTTTAAAATTTTGATTTCTTTTAAATTAGTATATAATATATGTGAATATTTATGGGGTACAATATCTAAAATGAGCACTTATTGAATCTAGGTCTTCTTATAAGTTTATGGCTGGAACTTTGGAGTTCCTTTATTCCAGCACTTTGCAGATGATATAACAGGGTGCTGTGGACTCTTGTTACCTTACTGTACTTACTGGGGAGCGAGAACTAAGTTCCCGAGGTAATACCAGTGCTGTAGGTCAACAACCCATTTTACGAACCCCAGTCTGGGAGCAGAGCAGCACTTCTTAGCTCTAGGCCATTGCATATTTTTGAAGTGCTGGGACCAAGATAGGATGCTCATATTGGCCCATGAATTCAATTAAGAGGGAGTTTTCTGTCTGTGAATATTGGACTATTACTTAAACTAAATATGGAATGGCAGAAAGTCATTTTTCAGGACCTTCTTACTCCTTCATGGATTATTGGGATTCAACATTCATTTTCAGGTGTGAAATCAGTGGAATTAAGGAACTTACACATAGCTAATTACTACTAGACTCAGGAAAGCTTAGGAAACACATTTAGGGCCTGGGGATACATTAATTGACCTGATTTTCCTTTTCAGTTATTGAATTTTGCAGTAAGTAAGAGTTTGGGCTTTACTGTTATGAAAATCAATCTAAATTTTAAACACAGTGAGTTTGTAAATTTGAAATCTTTGGATACTAGATGACTGCTTTCTGCCTGTTATGTTTTTCCAAGTTTGTCTTGAGATCCAAGTATGTATGGCAATATCCTGGTTTTATGTGTCAATCAACATACATTTCCTTCTGCACTTTTGACCCTTTGGTTTCTTTTCATTCCAGAAGCAATTCCCATCTACTTGCTGACCAGGTCACAGAATTTGTCCTTATTCCTTTCAAGAACTTAATTGACAGTTTAAACTAGATTATATTTAAATATTACACATACTGCTTACCATTAAGTCATAATTGCAGTGAAATTTAAGCTAGAATCAATATTAAGTGTTCACTCAAACCATTGCTTTCAACTTGATTAATGATTGCAAATGATTGATGTGAATTAAGAATGGCAAAGCATTTAAAAGCATTACAATGATCAGCTCCATTTAATTTTCACTGCAGTACCCTCTAAGAACACTTCACATGTAAATGATTCTGGTACAGAATTTTGAGTTCTATACTAAGATCTAAAAACCAGAGACACAGGGCAGTAATATGCTCACCATAATTTAAAATGTCTAAGTATAAGAAACCTAAGGCTTTTTTACAATGAAAAGTTGGGCTGAATAAACTGGATTACCCAAATATTTTCTCATGCATCCATGTTTTCCCCTGAAGTTAGTAGATAATGACTGCTTCCTGAGAATACACAGATGAATACAATGTTAAACAGGAAATGTTAAAACTAACATAATTCAAATATTTTTTCAGGATAAAAATTTATGTTTACTGAATTTATTCATAAATACAAAAAGAAATTAATTTAGGGTCATGCTTTCAAATTTGGACTGCACTGAACTTGTCTAATAATTGTCGGCTAAGGGGGTAGCAGCAAAGTGTCTTCAGACTAGACATCACAGACTGGCATAAAACCCCTTATGCACGTGAATCTTAGAATGATATTCGCTCTTTCTCAATTACTAACAGAAAGACCGCTTCATCAATAGTAAATTAAATTGAATTTTATGTTTGCCACTAAGTCAACAGCTTTTGAAGTTAAAACTAGGATTCAAATTCCATTTCTACAATAAAGTTGGGTTGAAGGATGGATGAAACGCATATAAAAGCTAAAACTGTCCCCTGGAAAATTTCTTACCACTTTTCTATAGCTGAAAAACTTCTGGTTTCTTGATTTATTCTTGTTTTGACTTTTATCATATCAAAAATGGAAAACAGCCAGTAGTGGAGAAAATGTTGATACATTTGTAAGGTATGGGATGTAGTTTAAAGCTCAGCTATGCTTGGAGTCAGCAGTCTTTTCCTGCCAAAATGAATAAACCTCTCAGTGAACCTCTGAAGTTCACCTGGAAGTCATGATGGAGTCAACAGAACATTTAACACGAAGGGTGAACAGAAAAGATGTAAACAGACTTCTGCCAATTACCAGATACTGAACATTACTAATTCTAACCCCAGTGAATTGAGGCCTTGTAATGTCAATTTAAATGTATTCTAGGGAGTGAGCTATGTTTCCAGCCATAAATAGTGCATGAACTGTTGAAATTATTTATATAATACATTTTTGGCATAGAGTATTGAAGAAATAAAGTTATTTTCAAAAACAATATAACAACAACCTGTATTTGAGAAATGTGCCGAGTCTGTATTATTTTAACCAATCAAAACAAGCAAGATTATTTCCTATGGATGGTCGCATCAAAATCATACATAATCAAGGATCTAAAAATATCTAAAGATTGTATAATTACCTAACTTTGCCATCAAGCACAGAAAAATATAAAAAATTAAGATAAAAATTCATTTCTTAAAATCCTCAATGTTTTGAAATATTTTGTTACATTGGTGACTTGAGGATTTTTTAAATATGATTGTTTCTACCTTCTTATTTATATAGTAACAAATATTATTGACAAGATAATGAGAAAGAACATTCATATCTTAGAAAATTTATGTCTATTCGTGAGTGTCTGCATGTATGAATGATCACCAAGTTCATGCCTTGTGCCTTTCAGGACAGTGTGTTGTATCCTCTGTAACTGCAGTTTCATGTGTTTATGAGCTGCCTGATTGCTGGAAACAAACCTGGCTTTGTGCAATATCATGAAGTGTTCTTAACCTCTGAGCCATCTCTCTAGCCTTAATCTATTTTTTAAGGTAATGTGCAGATAGACTATACTTGATTAGTTACTGATTTGTTATTTATAAATATTTAATAAGGAAATGTAAAATGAGAAAATTCCCCATGACCTATCCAAAAGAAGCAATTGCTTTTAAGATGGAAGATTGTTTATTTACTTACAACTGTGCATTCAGTAGAGGGCATGGGGAAGTGACTCAGTCAATAAGATGATTATTGTGTCAGTACATGGTTCTGAGTTTATAGAAGCCAGGTGACAAAACTGCATGAGCTTAATGCTACAGGCTTGAAATTATGGTGCTGGAGAGTAGAAGCAGATGGATCCCTGGGGTTTGTTGACCCTTCAGTGTAGCCTACTTTGCAAGCCACTGTACAAATGATAGACCCTATCTCAAACAAACAAAAGATGAGAGAGAGAGAGAGAGAGAGAGAGAGAGAGAGAGAGAGAGAGAACTGCTAAGGAATGAGCTCATGTTTTCCTGACTTTCACACACACACACACACACACACACACACACACACTTCCATGCATGTAAGCACCCATGTAAACATGCACACAGTCATATAGATGTACACACACACACACATATAACGCCATGAAAACTTGAGCCGTCATTCTACTTTAAGTGGAAGTTTTGGAGTATGTATTATGAATTATGCATGTACTCTAATAGTGAGATTAGGATGAAAAATACAATTAAATCTGATCATAACATATATAAAGAAGTTAAATTTTTAAAATTTAAAGATGGATACTCAAAAGATAAGTATATTTGTACTTTTCATTTATTTTTATTGATCACATTATTTCCAATCAGCAATACACAAAAAATGGACAGAGCACCTAAAATATTTCCTTTTTCAGAGATGAATGCAATAGAAGACATTCATACACACACAGAGAGAGAAAGACAGAGACAGAGACCGAGACAGAGCAGAGAAACTGAAAAGAGATATTGTGTTTGTGAGCAAACTAGACAGAAACTTAAGTGACTGCCTCAACTGTTCTTCAGCGTTTGGCAACACTAGCACAAAAAGTGGTGAGGAGTGGGTGAAGGCTCTTGCAACTCAGTGAGTCCTCAGAACATGGCAAGACAGCTGTGCCCTGCTCCCAAGATGAACCTTAACAACATTACCACCTCAGCAAAATTTTATCCCCGGATGTCAAGTGCCATGTGTTTCAAATGTTCTGTTTTTAGATGCAAATTCCATAGTGATTGCTCTAAAAGAATCAATTGCAATTCTCCAAATACGCACACACATATTTATTAAAATTTGATTTATGCCATAGCATTGCTAATTTGTTAAAAAATATCTGATTACATTCAGACTACTGTGACAATGTTTCCATTTGTTGAAAAATGTTCATTTTATAACTTAATTCAGTAATAATATGTTTAACAATTTATTCTTATTTGATTATAAATAAAAATTATAATAATATTTTTAGGATCTGTTTCTTGTCTATTACCTGTGATAATTCCCTTCTAAGTAACAAGTGTTACTATATGGTGCTTTGTATATAATTACAAAGAAAATTTTACTATAGAACAAAATATCAAATGATGGTAAATATGCTAGCATTAAAATTTTTATGCAGATCATTATTAAAATCATTTATCCCCACTTTATTGATGGACCTCGATTGCTCTTCTTCATAGAAAAGACAATTGCTTTCTAGGAGAGATTAAAATTCAATGTCACTGTGGTAAGATACTGAATAGTCTTAAATTACTAAAAACATGCATTTTTAATACTAGAATAATAAGTAACAAATTCTGATCAATTGCAATGTGTTTCTTAACTGTGTTTAGTTGTGTTACTTTTGCATTACTAGTTTATTACATCGGTGTTTGGTTGATTCAACTTATACTTATATACTAATATTTTAAAACTAAGCATTACAAGAAGTGCATTTATATGAACATAGAATGTGTTCATAAGGTTAAATAGATTTCATTGAGAAACCACTCAACTTTGCTAATCAGAATTGATGTTAAGACTTTCATTTCATGATACCAGCTTAGAGAAAGCTAAAGATGATCAAAACAAATGATAATTTTTATGCCAAAGGACTATTCATAATGTCTGTGTCCAGTAGAAAGCAATGCAAGAATTGGGAAAGTCATGTCAACTCTTTGAGATGATCAGTTTTAATAGTTTAAAAGCATCATCTAATAGCTTTAATTTGTCTGAGATGCTAACATTTCTCCAGAATTTGGCTAAATGAATATCTAGTCCAGCAATATTTTAAGATTCAAGAACTAAATTATACCCATAAAGCCGAAGCAGTACAATAGAAATAGGTAGTGAGTAGGGCGACTCTTGTTAAGCAGTCTAGCATTTTAATTCAAATTAAAATATTTAATTGTGAAATATTTGTAATTACTTCATCTGAAGCATGTGAGGTACTTAATGAAGTTTATTCATGTTGCCAGAATGTTTAAGGACTTAATGTGACAATATGTACTCTTAAATTTATAGGATTTGCATGAGCCATCTCTGTTTTTGGAATGTTTAACTTGTTAATATTGTATCCTAATCTGGCATTTCAGGTTACTTTTATAATAATCTCTTAATTTTGTTTACATGTGTCAAAATGTTTAAATATTTGATGAATGAAGCAAATACATTTAATTCTTTATAAAAATTTAATTGTTTTCAAAATGGTACTGTAAATATGAAATAGTAATGATAGCTGACCTTATTTGACTGTCCTTAAACAAACTAATAAGATATGCAACCTGAACTTAAAAGTTTATACCTTAATAGTTTAGGTATAAATTTATATCTTTAATAGATTTAATTGTTATTCTTTATCTGGGAACTATTAATATTTATCCTTATATATAAAGTCATTTTCAATATTTAGACAGTCACATATGGAGGATTCTCCAGAATTACTGTCTTCATTGAACAATTAAAGTATTTAATAATTGAAGAGATGGTTCAGCAGTTAAAAGTACTTGCTGTTCTTGCAGAGGCCTCAGATTCTAGACATAGCACCCATATGACAGCTTACAACCACCTGTAACTCCTGTTCTAAGGACCCGATACCATCTTCTGGTCTCTGTGGGAACAAGGCATGTATGTGTACCACGTACATACATGCAAGCAAATATTAATTCACATGAAATTTTAAAAAGTGAATATTTTAAAATATTTAATAATTAAAGTTTAGATAAAACATAGAAAACAATTGTTTCAGAGATCTGAGGAAACATTACAAGGTTAAAATAGCCAAGAAAAGAGAAAGAAATGTGTTAATTATATATGTCTGAGGTCAGTTTTCAGATGAAAGTATAGTTGTCCAAAGAGCTGAAAATATAGAAATCATAGGTAGGGAAGGACAAGGAAGTTCAAATTTTTGAGACATAGTAAACTCAGGGAAATAATTTGTATAAAGAGAGAATGATAAAGAACTCGAGAGTCATAACCTGAAGTCATTAGTTGACTATTGTTTTTTTTGATGACTAACTTTAGTTGTCAACTTGACAAACAGGGGAAGAGAGAATCTCAGTTGAGCCATTGTCTTCTACAGACCGGACCATGACCATGTCTGTGAGGCATTTTCTTGATTGTTCAGTGATGTGGAAGTGCTTAGGCCACTATGCACCGTGTCATCTGGTCCTAGGTTGTGTAAGAAAATGGGCTGAGCACATAACAAAAGGAGTAACCCTGTAAGCCGTGTTCCTCCATGATGTCTGCTTCGGTTCCCACCTTCAGGTTCCCGTCTTGACTTCCTTCAGTGTGGATAGTGACCTGGGATTTGTAAACTAAAATCAACCCTTTCCTCCCCAAATGGCATTTGGTTGTGGTATTTTCTCACAGCAGTAGAATGATGACCTAGAACAGTATGTTCAGGAACTCTAAGAGATTCTCCTTGACCAAAGAAGAGTTAACAGGAATAAATACCTTTACGACTATTCACACCACACAGGAAATATCCTTTGCATTCATACTGGTCACTTTAGAAAGGCACTGAAATATAAAACATGCATTGGGAAGGGTATTTTGAGTGCTTTTACCCAGTGTCACACTAGGGTACCTGAAATTAATAAGTTCCAGAGTAAAACATTTATGCTAGATTTGTTCAAAACTTAATGCTTGGGTTGTCTACATAAAACAGACCAGAACATTAACTATGCACAAAAACAAACCTCAACATATTTAAAAGAAATGTAATAAAATGCAGAAATTAGAATCATAAAATTCATAGTATATTAGAATCTGACAGAACATTTCCAGACATGTAAGGAATGAGAAAGATATGGACCAGGAGAAATCTAACCGATGGAAACACTCAAACTAAAAGAGACAAAAGAATTAAAGGTACTGAAGTCCAAATAATCATACCATATACATGATAAGGTAGTAATACAAATATGAAAATAAGAAAAATATATTATGGGGCTGAGGAAATGGCTCAGTGAGTAAAATGCTTGATGGCCTTGCATTAGGACCTAAGTTCTGACATTCAACACCCACATAAAATCACGTATGTCAGTAACCCTAAGAGAGAAAGGATGACAGATGAATCCTAGAAGCTCAATATCACAGAGACATTAACATCTTGTACAGTATCTGTCTTCTTTCTGAAACATAATAGTGAATCTCAGAGAAAATAAATTTGGCCTAAGGGGGCACCTGATCACAAGGACTATCTTCAACTCTTGTAAAGTGGAGAGTGTTGCTTCCTAACAATGATACCCTCATTGACCTCACATTCATGGTCTACATGATCAAGCAATATTTCCCCCACAGGAACTTACACAGAACAAAGTACAGAAGGTATGAGAAATTTGTTGTCAGTAGCGAGGCAAACCTCATCTTCCAGGAAGGAGATCCAACCAACATTAAACGGAGTGATACAGGGGCTTCATAGGTAGTGAAATCTATAGCTGTCTTTCCTACCATGAGGCAAACCAGAGCCTATCTGATGGATGAAACCAAAAGTGTTATCAACCCTTCTCCTTCTGTTGCTTGCCTTGTGCTTGTGGTAGGCATGAACCACAAGAATAACAACTCACTCTAGAGTGCCAGAAATGATATTTGTACCACCAAGTATGGTTCTCCTTGGTTTGGTCATCAATGACTACTTGAAGGACTCATAGCCAAAGTTTATGCCATCACTCTACACAGAAGACCATGGACAGTCAATCTTGAAAACTGTGGTATGATGACCCTAGGACTGCGAGAACACAGCCCTCCCCCTTCACTGGTACTGCCAAGAAAATGACCAAGGGTATCTCATTGATACAACAGAAGGTCACTGGCATGGCCTTCCTATTCATTACTCACAACATGGAAAGAAATGTACTCATTAGAATAAAAATTACAAGAAACTGTTTAATGCAAAATACAAACAAGAATCTCAAAAGTCTAAGTAAGCTGTACTTATCACTCAACAATAAAGCCTCAACTACTCAGAGGCTATATACAATGACTCCATAGTAAACTGACTACAAGTATGTTTTATATACAGTAATCCTGTGCCTGTAGGTTACAAGACATCAGTAACTACAAAACCAATGAGGTATTCTTACCAATTCTTTCCGTTTGCATTTATTTATTTATTTATAGATGTGAGTGACATATGACGTATGGTTCCAGTGATGATTGAACTCAGGTAATCAGGCCGAATACACACACACACACACACAGAGAGAGAGAGAGAGAGAGAGAGAGAGAGAGAGAGAGTTTGCTCAAAGTCCATTTATTGCTGCTCCAGTGTACCTGTGTGTATGACCACCCATTTGATATTAGATTACCTCTCTAGGCTTTAGTCCATGGGATACTCCCTCTCTCAGAAGTCATAGATTACCTAGAGCTCTTCATCATCAGGTGGGACTCAGTGAAATTTCCCCCATTCACCTTGGGTTTCAACTGGTTTTGTCATTTTATGCAGATCTTATTAGACTACCATTCTGTGGAGATTACCATGGTACAACATATATGGAATGCATTAACATCATGTGTCTTACATCTCTGGTTCTTACATTTTTTTCTACATTCTCTTCCACAATGTTCTCTGGGTCTTAGCTATAGAGGTCTATATGGTATTTTTATCTTAGTTGTTTGTGAATGAGGGTGTGTGTTTCATGTATAGAATTTTTGAAAATTTCATAGAATACATTTTTATCATAATTAAATCCTCTCTTCTATATGCACTCCCTTACTATCTCCCACCAAATTCCATGTACTCTATTAAATATGTGTGATATATACATATACATATATATGATAGGAGTCCAATTTGTGTCTGCAAATGCTCTTCAGTATGGGTCCATCAACTGGCTTTGTTTAACCTACCAAGAATTACATCCTCAAAGAGACTGACTCTCCCCTTCTTAGTCGCCATCAGGTAGGACTGTAGTTTTTTATCCACTTTCTCAAGTCTATGCTGAGATTTGGTCTGCCTTGAACTTACGTTGGTCTTGTGCATACTATTACCATTTCTGTGAGTTCATATGTGTAACTTCTGAGCTGACTGGAAGACTCTCTTCCCTTGTGGTCATCCAAGTTCTCTAGTTCCTGCAGTCTTTCCATCCCCTCTTCCTCAATGATCTTTGAAATTTGGGAGGCAGAAGTTTGATATAGGTGTCCAATTCCAGGATAAATACTCTGTAGTCTCTTATTCTCACTACATTGACTAGTTATCAGTTTCTGTGTTACTTAACATACAGTGCACAACTGAATGTTTCAGGTAGGAGTTCAGAAATGCAATAATCATGTCAGTTCTCTAAGTTTTATTTTACAAAATACACTTGTTAACTCTTTTAAATAGTTTAACCTGCATTTATTTATTTATTGTGTGTTTTTTTATTGTTTGTGCATGACACAATGTGCCTGTGATGTGAGAGGATATCTTGTGAGAGTTGGCTTTCGGGTACCGGCAATTGAACTCAGGTCTTCAAGCTTGGCAGTCAATGTCTTACAGACCCACGTGTTAAGTTTTAAAATTCTTACAAAACTATGAGGTAAGAGTTCTTATTCACCTCATAAAATAGAAAAGCAAACTGAATAGTTTAGGATTGAAATATTAAGTTCCTTGCTCAAGTTCACCAAGTTAGGATATAGCAGACACAGGACCAGGACCTCAGATTTTGTATACTTTATTGTTTTCATCATAATAGTTTAGAAATATTTCTTCACCCACAAAATGCAAGTTTTTAGGACCATATGTTTTTAGAGGTAATTGCTAAATTATTTTCCAAGTTAAAAAATGAGTGACTATCTCTGTTCCAGCATCTGTACATTAGAGAAGTGGGAACAAGTCTGGGTCCACCAGAGATTTATCAGTTAACTTTCTCACTTACCTAAAATCTTCCAACTCATTTAGTTTTAACTTAGATCAAATTCAGTTTAATGTGAATTCTAATGTGAACAAATATATCAGTTTTAAATGAGTTTGACCATTTGTATGTACAAATGAAAATCCTTTTTGGCCCCAGTCTCAGGATTGTACATCAGAATTGAGCTATATGTTTGATTACTGCATTGTTGCTTTGATTGATAATGTCATTATTACAACCACTTTTCCACCAGATGAAAAATCTATTTTTAATGCAGTTTTAAATTTATCCCTTATTTCATAGATTTATTCAATGCATGTTGAATATCTATCCATCCTTACCTTCCTGAAATTCTTCTTAGTATTCTTCTACCCCAACTTTCTCTCAAATTCGTGTTCCCCTTTTTTTATTTTAATAACCAGCAGATCAATTAGTCTGCCCATATGTTGATGGATGTGGGGACACTTGAAAGGGGTATAGGCAACCTACTAGCTACTAACATTCATGAAGAGTAACTCTCTGTCTCCCTTAGGAACCATCCAATGTCAATAATTCCTTCATTAGATGGGAGATGAAAGCCTCTCATGTATTCACAGTGGAATTCTGACCGGCTTGACATCTTGCAGATCTTGTACAGGTAACCACAGCTGCTGTAAATTGAAGTTATTTCAGTTTAACTACTTTTTAACTCTTCCCTCTTTCCCAAATTGGTCTTCAGACCAAAAGTCTGGGTATACAATGAGAAATTAGAAGTAAAGACTTATTTGACCTCAGCATTTAACTTTGTCTGGAGGCTTTAAGAAGACAGCAAAGGACAAAAGAAATGCCTCACTGGTTAAGAGCACGTGGCTGCTCTAGCAGAGGACCTAAGTTGAATTCCCAGCACCCACATGGTGGCTAACAGCCTTCTGTAACTCCAGTTTCTAATGCCTTCTTCTGGTCTCCATAGGAATTGCATGACATGTGTGTGCTTACACATATGCAGGCAATGCATTCATATACATAAAACAAATATTTTTAAAAGGAAAATATCAATATGGTGTCTTTCTATATTAAATATGCTTTCTAGAACTTTCATGAAGTTATTTCCCTCAGCTCTAATGATATCGACTCTGATAGTTTTGTTTATATATGAAGAAAATGGATTCTAAGCTCATGTTCTCTGCAAAAATAATGAGAACAGGCCAGAAGTTGTTACAGAATTTACTTACTGTAAAAAATTTAACCTGTACACATAATGTCAGGGGTACAATAATGCAAATAGCAAAGGCTGACACAATTCTTGAAAAGTCAAGACGTCTACCAGTATGAAACCTCCTCCATGCAAATGGTAGAAGAATCCCATCAAGGTACTCAGGAAACACAGCAGTTTACTAATTATTGCTTTCCATATTTCATTTAATTACTTTTTACCAGATTTAATAAAGGAATGCAAGTTATAATGCAAATCTTAATTTTAAAGTCATCATAGTTTATATTAGTATCTTTTGTAAGTTAAGTATTTACTATAGTACCCATCTTCCATATTCTTCAGATTTCTTTTATCTGAACCTACAGTAGTTTGAGAAAAGACATCCACCATTTCATACACACAGTACTGTGTTATTAGAGTGTTGTGACACAAGATTCATAAATTGCATTAAGTATGTTAATGGCAAGGAAACAGCTTGAGTCTCTAAAAGACATAAATGTATTTTGATTTTTATATTAAATTTATTTCACGTATTACATGTCATAGTCTTGGAAAATATATCGGTATGCCTGAGTATTTGTACGTGTACTATATGAAAGCAGGTGTCTACAGAGGTCAGAAGAGGGCATTAAGGTTCACTGGACTGGGGTTACCACTGGTTGTCAGCACCATGACATGATTTATGAGAAACAAAACCTAGTCCTCTGTGAGAACAATGAGAATACTTAACTGCTGAGCCATCTATTTAGCTCCATCTTTGTATCTTAAACATATTCAGATAATAGAAGCTCATTCCCTGGAAAGCACACTACAGTCTTTTTTAATTCTGCTATGACTGTATATGTAACATTTCCTGATCATGGCAGATTAATATTTTGTTTGGAAAAATTAATAACATTCACTTTTTTTTACAAGTTAAACAAATTCATTATTCATAGCTGTGCTTAAACATTCTGCACACTATACATTTCTGTGAACAAAGAAAGTAGACAGAAATAGGATACCTTTTCTTTCAAAAACTACCTCTAACATGGAAGATAAGCTTTTCAAATAAATGGCATTTCACCAAAAAGTTTGATCTCTTATGACATGCTAGACAAGCTTCATTGTGGGTATAATTTACCAAATTGGTTTGAAGGCATTTCAGGAAAACATAGGAGCCTTGGTCTGCATTATGGAAGGATTTATACAAGCACTTGATAGTCCATTAGGTAAATGATTCATATAAAAGCCAGCAGACCAATATCCACACAGTGCTCTGAGCACACTACCAATTTAAGAGCAACCAGGCTGATTCTTCCTACTTAGAATCTGCCTCAGACCACATAAGTAATGCCTCGGATTCCCACTTTTAACAAGATTATATTTGCTACTTTAGAAATTGCTGTATTTTCTGGTAGAGATGAATGCTACCACCTACCCTGTTAGGTGAAAGCAGAGAAGCATTCAATACAATGAAAAGGGGCATTGAGGGTGTGGAATGGGAACTTGAATAAAAACAAGAGTATTTGATCAAATGAATCAAAATTACTTCAACACCTAAGGTGATGCTATTTATCATGCCACAATGCTCCTACATACCTCTGTCTTTCTTTTAACCTGTTCACCTATACTTCATTTTTCTAGGAGTTTTTATATACCATCTCAAGTTGCCATTTTAGCACACAGCCTGTAATGTAACTATATGATCATGCTATCCTATAGATACACTTCACAATATTTGCTCCTGTTTCCATCTATCTCGATCATGGATAAATTCAAACTAAATAATACTCTCAAATTTATCTTTATTTATTAAGTTGTAATTTTCAGAAGAATTTTCAATCATCTATTTTATCAAGATTATTTGATTTGCATCCTTTGCTCATAAGTTAATAGTTGCAGGTTCTGTAACTTATAAATGACATACTGCAAGTATATTCAGATTAATTTTCAACAACTCTTTCTCCAGTCATTAAAAATGACAAAGGGACAAGTCACCTGCTACTAGTTAATGCATTCTAGACATTCTAGGGTAGCTACCTCAATGATATCATCATAGCATTGTAGTTTAATGAAGTCTGCATAATGACTGAACCGACTGACGTGCCATGGGAAATGTGGGAAATTCAGAGTTCCTACCTCAAGATGAAAAGTTACAGGCAATCAATGGATGCCAAGGGAGGAAGAATCTGGTTTCTTCAGAGACCGTCTCCCTGAGTAAGGTTAGGAAATACCAAGGGGGCATCTTTAAACACAGATACGCAGGAACACACTAAATATACTATATATCTGTGTTTTAAATGCCAAACAGGGCCTGGGGGTGATGGTCCAGTAGAATCCTTGCTGAGTAAGCATGAATCTCTGAGATTGGATATTCACTTCCAGGACTGAGTAGAGGGATGGAGATCCGTGGATCCCAGAAGCTCACTGGCAACCCAGTCCAGCCCAGTGATGAGTTTCAGGTTCAATGAGAGACTCTAATTCCAATCTTACAGTGGGAAGAGTTTCTGGAGAGATGTGAACAAATATCAACTCTTTCTTTTTCTTCTATGTGACTAAACTGGAAATAGTTTTAGAAACCCAATTCTCTTTAAGAAGTAAAAATAAAAGTTATGGTGTTAAGGAATTGCTTTCTGATTGGATTTACATCCATTCCACAGGATAAACTTCATGCCTGGTAAAACTGGCTAAAAAAGTGATTAGAGAGCTCATAAGTCATAAGGGTGAGCATATAACCACTATTTTCCTAAACTGACATATGATCAAACTGTTCTCTAAAACATAGTTCTACATCCATAGATTAGTGGAGCCGTCAGTCCTCGAAAAAGGAATGTTTTGTGCACTACAGTGGACAAAGGTTAATGGAGTGACTTTGAATTGGTAGATGTGAAGAGACCAAGGGTCTATGGAGTGCCCAGTCATATTTGGCCTTCTATATCAAACCTCTTCCCCACCAAGGCTCAGAGACATACCTAAGAAAGGAAGAACAATTTTAAGAGCCTTAGGTGTGGGAGAATGGTGCTAAATAGTGTCTTCTGGACACAATAGGATGGAGCATTTGTACTCAGGAACTCACAGCACATGTGGCCGCCTGCATAAGGCCTGCACAAGATCAAGCCAAATCAACATTCCATCTTGGATGTAGTGAGGAGCACAAGAGCCTACAAGCCAGTTTGAGGTATTGACAGTTTATGGTTGCTAAGGCAGGGAAAGTCACTCTTCTTTAGGGGTGTGGTCTCTGGTAGATGGCAGTGCTCCAGTGGATGACACTATAGCCATGCACATATGGTCCTCTCTAACTGGACTCAGAAATACACACAGAAAATAAAATAGAATATGAACTTGGGAGGGGAGGATGGCTAATCTTTGTCATCAATTTGACATACATGGGAAGGGCGACCCTCAATTGAAGAATAACGTCCATCACATTAGACTGCAGGCATGTTTGTGGGGCATTTTCTTGATCCCAGCCCACTAAGTACATGGGTTTAACTATGTGAGAAAAGTAGCTGAGCAAGCCAGGGAAAAATAAGCCAGAATTCAGGGTCCCATCGTGATCTCTGGTTCAGGTCCTCCCTCCTGTCTCCTGTATCAGCTTCTGCAATGACCTCCATAGTTTATGGACTACAGCCTTTAAGATTTAATAAATCCTTTCCTCTTCAAGTTGCTTTGGGTCAATGTTTTATCTCACTAATAGAAACCAAAATAGAACAGAAAGGGAGTTAGGGTGTCTGACGGGAGTTGGAGGAGTGAATATGATGGAAATATGCAAGCACATATAAAATTCCCAACAAATAAATTAAACATATTGTATCAGAAAGTAGTAAAAATAAAACCAAACAATGAAGGACTAGGCAGCATTTTAAGAATTTCATTTGCTTACTATTATATGTGTCAAATGTTAGGACTTGTTTTTTTGTCATATTCCTCTAGAATGTTTCTGTTTCTCCCTTTTGAGCCCAAATGACCTCACCCTTTTCATCCTCCAGTTCTCAATCATTAGTCAAAAATTTAATTTTTGGATTTTGTTTCTCTTGCTCATGCTGGACTTTGAGTTTCCTGCAAATCCCCGTTTCAAGTTGCTCATGAGTCACAAGGTGTGTCTCTCTGGTGCTCAAAACCAGCGTGCAGCTCCTGCCAGGCTCTTTGAAAGTGCAGCTTCCCTCTTGGGTGTCTTGATATCTCAATAGATTGAAGCTGACTTTCCCTTTTGGCAAGCCTATGTGTATATTTAGAAGTTTAATTTGGTGGTACACTTAGGATAATTTTACTTCCCTCCCATTGAGCAAGGAAATTCTTCATTTACAACTGTCTCAGTACTTTACATTATAAAAGTGCTTTTTAACAATGCAGAAAAAAATGGCCCTCTTTCTCATGCTATATTATGCTTTTAACTGGACTCTAAGTGACTTTAAATGAGCCCCGTACCTCATATCTACCTTGTCAAAATTCACATTTTTATTTCTGCCAGAATCTTCTCCCTAGTGTGGCAGATCATGTCTCTGAAGCTAAATGGTGAACATTGACTATTTTGTCTGTCGTTTCAGAATAACCCTATGCACATCCTAAATCACACTGACTACTTTGGGGCTTTATTTTATGTATATAAGTGTACTACCTGCATGCATATCAGTGTACCCATGCTGTGCAATGCCCACAGAGGTCAGAAGAGGATGTCAGATACCCTGGAATTGGAGTTATGGATGGTTGCTAGCTGACATGTGGGTGTTGGGAACCAAATCCTGGTCCTCTACAAAAGAAGCCAGTGCTCTTAACCACTGAGCCATCTGTACAGCACAATTGATTATTTTTATTTAAAAAATGTAACTACTTACTTATTTCACATTTGTATGCATGTGCTCAGGCCATGACAAAAGACAGATTGTGGGAGCTGGTTTTCTCTGTCTAGCTTGGAGGTTCTAAGAATCAAACTCATATCATCAAGCTTTCTGGCAAGGGCCATAACCCCCTGAGACATATCACTGGTCTAGGCTTTAATAGTTTGAGTGAATGGTTTTATTTTTTAATGAATGATTCTTAATTTTATAACTCCATTTATTCAAATTTCATCAATATTATAAAATGCTGTAAATCCTATTGTGCAAAACAGGTTCTAAATTGATTTTTATATGGAAGCAACATGCTATCATTGCACAAAGAACGGGTTTCACTATGATATTTTCATATATTTATGCCATATACTATGAACCTAATCTTCCCCAATTACTCTGTCAGTCCTCTCTTCTTTTTCCACTGATCCTCTTTTTCTTTCCTCGTAGTCTCCCTAAATGTGATTTATTATTAACATGCTGTTGTTATACTTATGTGCTTAGAGTTGTGGCATTTTATATCAAGTTTGTTTACTGGTTTGTTTTCTTGCTTTTTGTAGTTCTGTCTGGTCTGAAACTTGACATCCTTCTGTGGTACTTTATTTACAGTCTAGTACCAATACATAAGCTTGTCCTGGCACAGTTGACAAACCTTGATGCATATACCCATGCTACCATTACTCCTTCAGGGTAATATAGTTATATTTGATTGGACATTTACCACTTACTGTTTTGATTTTAATCACTCAAGATTAGATTTTTCAGGTTTAGAACTTAATGTATAAAGTTTCATTCACAAAATATTCTTTCATAGTCTACATACTTACTTAGCATAACAATGCAATAAATAATCATCTGGATTTTCATTGTTCTAGTATATGAAAATGGTGATGTTTGTGAGTTTTATTTGTCTTTTTCTAAACAATAGTGACATTGAAGTTATTGACTATTTGGATAACCCTTCCGTAAACTGTCTATTCAATATTTATATTAGTTTATGCTATAGTTTTATTATGAAATGCCATCCACAGCTTCATGTGTTGAATTCTTTGTGTCTAAATAGTAGAACTGCATTAAGAGTTAGTGGAAACTTTAGTAGATATGACCTCCTAGGTGGAGGCTATAGGACACTGGGAGTGTGCTATTGACTGTTACACTGGATCCCTGAACTGTTCCTCTTTCTCTCTCTACCACCTGTCTGCCATCCAGTAAACAGCTTTCCCTACATAGGTTCCCACTGGAATCAGTCATTCCAACCCCTTACTCAGTTACAAAGTAATGGAAGCCAACCAATAAAGTACTGAAAACCCCCCAAAATATGTTAAAAATCAGTCCTCTTTTAAGATGCTTGTGTCTGTCATTTTGTTATAGCCATAGTCTACCACAAGTTAGATGCTCTCTCTCTGTATATATATATGTATATATATATATGTATATGTATATATGTATATATATTGTATAATTATTTGCAATTATTATAATATGGCTACATAACAGTACATGATACATAACATCTTCCTTTAAAGATCAATGTTTAAATATAGTAATCTATAGTGCTATTATTTATTTACTTTTGATTTATATATTTATTCTATATTCTATATTCAAAGATTTTTGCCTCTGTCAAGGACATCAAATATTTTTCCCTATTGGGCTGAAATTGTTAAAAAATATTGATCAAATGATACTGTATATAAGACCTTATTTAGGCTACGTGTGTGTGTGTGTGTGTGTGAGAGAGAGGGAGAGAGATTAATACATTGTCTATAAGAGTGTGACTTTAGAATTATTCTTGAACTTAAATGGTATAAGTTCTTTACTTTTACATGGATAATGCTGGGGTTTTCATTTTAATATATTTTTATTAATGTAATCTATGTAACATAATCCAAATTCATAGTCAGAGGTAATGGAAGTGAGTAAACAATGAGTTGATATTTTTAAAAGACTTGCAAGACAGAAATATAGTCAGCTTAGCATCTAATGTCCAGTGAAAATATGCTGTAAAAATTACATTGAAACAAATAAATCAGACTGAAGGCTGAACATATGTTAATGTTTTGTACAGTGTAGAATGGAATTCCTAAAAGTAAGTAAAAATTATAGCAAAATGTTCAGCTGGAAAGTTGTATGTCCAGAAATGTGAAAAGAGCTTGATTATTCCCCTAATGTGTCGTTCTCTCTGGCAGCAGCTTGGATTTTCTGATTCTGTTTTCCATAGTTTCTCCACACTGTATCTATGATTTCTAGCTTTCCTTTACTTTGCCTCTGTTTCAGTCGCTTACTATCTGGCAAGTCAAATATGCATATTTATTCATTCACTCATTTATTTTGTGTTTGTTAATTTTGAGACTGTGTTTCACACTATATCCTAGGTTGGTCCTGAACCTATGATAATCAGGCCTCAGTAATAAGGGCTTCAGAGTTCTTCTCTGATAGTTGTACCTAAGATGGACAGACTTCTTCAACTTGTGCATAAATATAGTTCCAGCAACCCATGGGAAGGACTCAATTGCTGAAAGCTCCTGCTTTGTTAATGTTCGTAAAGAAGACTAAATTTAAGAAATGCCTTTACTGTTTACTAGTGAACAGATGGGGACACCTGATTTCTGTGGAGCTAGGCGGACAGTACATTAGAAGATACTCAGCAAGACTTTCTTGAGCAAGAAGGATATTTCAGAACAGAGAGACTGGAAACATACTCTATCAAATCCAGAAGATGGAGAATTTTGTACAGTCTTCCGAGTAGAAAAGTCTGTGCATGGGAAGAAAAACTCTGGTGAGAGATCCTACACAAGAGGTAAAGTTTTATCTACTAAAGAGTGTGCTCAAGCCACACATATTGATGCATGCATGTCCATAATTCTCACATTTGGAAGGTCAAAGCAGAAGGATTGGTTTGAGTTTCAGGCCACATTAAGCTATGTAGTAAGTTCAGTTGGACTACAGAATGACACCCTATCTCGAACAAACAAGCAAAAAGCCAAACAAAAAACAAACATCAAAAAGCATCTGGCCCCTAATTTTGCTTGAGACCTATCTACATTGCCCCTACTAATTTGAAGCAAACCAGCTAATGGATTAAACCTAGAAAGTCCGTTCGAGGCTGCTGTCTACCTCAGTGTTTAACTCTTGCCTTTATTTCGATAATATTTCTTAAAGTTGGGGTTTTTTGCTATTACAGTTTGAAGTATGGGACAGAAATCTTTTAAAAACTGCTGGCAAGCATTTTGATGCTTTGTGTTATAATTATTTTTCAGTATGCTTTTTCCGATGTGCTTCTGGGAACAGGATCCTTGCCATGTCTTTGATGACGAGTACTCTATTTTTAAATCCTTAGCAGTCTCCTCTATGGTTTATTGGGTTCTCAGTTGCTTCCTCTCTCGTCTTTCTTCCCTCATCCTTTAATGTTCCTTCATTATTTGGCTGTTTGGACTGATGAGTTGCTTTGATTTTCCTTTACTTTCAAGAGGACATGTTGCTTCAATGCAGAGGTCACAGCTCTGAGAGTGACCTCACCAGTCTCTGTTCCATCACTGGGTCACACAGCCATCTTGACCCTCTGTGTTTTCAGACCCAAAGTCTGCTCTCCTGTGGGTACCTACTGTTCAAAAGGTGTGAGTTTCCAGTTTGAAAGACTTAACCCTGCAGGTCACTTTGAATCTACTTCATTTTGCCTATCTCTCTCTAACCAGCAGTTTTCTGGGTTTGGTTGCCAAAACATACAACTGTCTGCTCCCTTTACACAAAGAATTATTTGAATTAAATAGTACAGTGTTTATTTTATGCAGTCATTAATGTTTTCAGTAATTGATTGACTTGTTTACTCCAGAACAATGCTCTTTGATATTTTAATGACTATAAGCAAAACAGAGTTTGTGGGCAATTTTTTAAACATTTGATATGTTTTAGGTAATAAAGTCAGTAGTTTGAATATGTACTATCAATTTCTTGACCCAGAGCCTCCAAGGCAAAAGGAACATGATAAAAAATAATAAGAGGCAGGTCTAACTAAGGGAGAAATAAGTAAAATGAGGTATTTAAGTGGGAGTAGAGAAGAGGGAGTTATGCAAGGAACTATGGAGATGAAGGGAAAGGAGCTCAAGAGAGGTGAGGCCACAGGAGACTGGTATGAGCAAGCGAGAAATGGGGACACTTTAAGGGGAGTGTGGAGGGAAGAATTTAAAGGGAGAAAGAGAGAGCGAGATAGGAGAGAGAGATAGATAATGCCCAGCCAGTGTAAAATATCAGTGGGAATTTATACTAGTCTAACAATGTAATGACAATTATACATACAGAATCTCTACATGAGTCCATATGCATAGTTGAAGGCTACACAACATGAAACAGTGCCAGGCAGGAGAAACCTTCATTTGAATTGTTGGCCAGGGTGGTCCAAGAGACTCCCAAAATTACAGAGGCTATTGCTGCAGCCATTAACTGCCTCCCAGAACTTGATGGTAAGACCCTATTGCTGGAGATGAAATGTACTTTGGACATAGAATTTGGAGCAGTGGAGCTGGAACTGACCTGAATCCACTTCTCTTGGAGGCTACTCTCATAGGTTTGGAAAGCATATAAAAACTGCTAAGGTAGAACATCAATCAATGGTCCAACACTAACTTCTTGATCAAATAACTACATCAGTGACCAAGACAGCATAAGACACTGGTGCTGTAGTGGCAGTTTTACCTTGAGGTCAATCTACAGCTATCTAATTGAACTTAAAGCCTACGCAATGGGAGGTAACTCATGTGAGGTACTGTAGTCATACACAAATACACATCACTGAATAGGTCATAGATCTTAGAGAAATATCCAAGGCTGTCACATTCCTAGACTAGTGGAACTTCTTCCTATGTACAAAATATGTATCCTAATATTTACACTCAAGTATTCCAGTCAGCACTCATCAAAGAAGCAACATAGAACAATGGGTAGAGGACACTAATGAATCTCTCAACTCTCACTAATGAAACTCTTTCTTGCAGCAGAGGGTCAGTAGACAAAAGGTCACAAATGGGACTCTGCAGAGGGTGGGTCTGTGGAAAGGACTCCTATATTAAGTTTCACTCTAGGGCTCAGGGACCATTGTAGAAGAGGGGGGCATAAAGATTGTAAGAGTGAGAGAAGAGGTGCATGATGCAGAGAAACAGAATCCTATAAACTCCTGGAACCATGCTCATATGGACCTAGAACAATGGTGTGGGCATGCTCAAGACCCATGGAAACTCAAACATACAAAAACCCAGGAAGGAACTGGGGACATGGGCAGCAGACCCCAATCTGAGATGAAGAAATAATGGTGGCTGATTATGTTTAGTTGAGGAAGAGCTAATTTTCTCAAAGCGAGGGTCTCTTGATAGACTGTCTAGACCTCCGTGGATGAGCTTTCAGTAAGAAATGTCCAGGGACATTAACTTGACACAATAGACCTTCACACAAATGACAGAGTATGTGACTTCCAGGGGCTAGGGTTGTGGGAGAGTGCCATTGAGGAAAGGGATATAAAAGTGATTAAGATTGGTTGAGATGCTCTGTATGAAATATACAAAAAATTCAATAAAAAATTAGTAAAAAAATATTTACATTCTTTTAAAATGTACTAAAAGGAGAGAACAGAGCCAAAGCAGTATAAACAACTAACAAAAGATCAAGATCACACCATGCGCCCCTTCAGAGATAGCTTGCAACAAACATCCCGACCCCTTCACTTCTAAGATGTTGTCACCTCCACATAACCACTCTTATCCTCCACTGACATTTTCTGTAGGAAAGTGATATTATTTAGAACTATTCTAGAGCTACTTTAATCTAGGAATTCAACAATATAATAAAGGAAATTTTTCAAAGCAAAACATTTTTGTAATCTTAATAAAATTCTATTTAATCATTTTATTCCTTTAAAAAGTAATAACATATGCAGAATATTTTCTATGGAGGCTTCTTAGTTATAGTATTTAAACAAAAATAATTGTAAAGTATTCTTTTTTGGGGTTAAAATTAAATATTAGCAGTCTAAATTATAATTAGAGTTAAAGACTTCTATAATGTATCTTTTCTAAAATAGTGAAAATTATAAAATGAGAATGAATGCATCAAAATTAATCATATGCAATAAAAGCCTAGAACAAAATCTCTACTAGATTTAATTTAATTCCATTTATTAAGTTTAAATGCACTTATTTTTTTTCCTTCTTCATCTAGGAAGTCATTGTAATTGTTTAACATGCTACTAAATGTACAGGATACATTGCCGAAACAAATCAATCCACAGTTTCAAAGGGGAAGTTCTTGGTTCAGCTAATGTGATTTGTCATCTGTAAGCTACTTTTCTATGCTCCAGTCTATAGCCAGACATTAAATATTACTGAAAAGATAAGTGACTGGTCATAGTTCTAATTTGGTAAATTCTGAAGGATACAATTTATTCACTGAGGTAAAAGCTTGTCAGGTCATAAAATAAAATCCCACAAAGATTCTTCAAAAGGTCACTAAAACCGGAATGCTAAACATTTTTTGCAATGAGAGCAAAGTCTTTTCCCAAGACCTAATACACCACCAAGGGAGAGTTTTATTCCACTGCCACCAGAAAGCTATGAAATGAAATGACTCTATGAAGCTTAATAATTTCTTGGCACAAGTTGCTAAATTCCTTGTCATATGCAGAGTCAGCCAACGCTATGCAAAGCAGGGATTACAGATTCAAGTGACTATGGTCTTTGGCTACGAAAAAGTAGCCTACTACAGAACTAAGGAGGCAACTGAGTCTTTTTGAAAACTTTAAGTTCACTGTTTAGGGCATGGAGTCTATTCACAAACAAACATGAGTTCAGTGATGTCAGATGATCAGTCCTGAGGCAAAGTTGCTGGGCTGAAATGCTATGGAAAATAATGAATTTTGAAAATATTCTATTTAATATAGTTCCATGGGTTTCATAATATTTACCTGCGTTATAACTCAATATCTGAAATATACATGATCATGAAAACAAAGGAAAAGGAAATACAGGGAGAACAGACTAAAAAGAATCCTCTCCAGTAGATAAAGTTCCCTTCCATGTCTCCTTGTACAGAAATATCATGAAAATTGCTAATTAAAGCAGATATTGCAACTTCGGAAATGTCAGGTGAGGACGGTGCATTAGTTACTTCTCTGTTAGTGTGATAATATAGCATGACCTACACAACTTATCATAGAAGGAAGAGTTTATTTGGCGTTTTGTTCCAGAGAGTGAGTCCGGCTTGGCAGGGGAGACAAGAGAGGAGGCAGCCTAAGCAGAAAGCTGGGGGCTCACATCTTCAAGGAGGAACAGGAAGCTGAGAGAGAGAGAGAGAGAGAGAAAGCTGGGAGTGAGCAACATTATCCACTCACAAAGCTGGCTCCAGAGACATGCTTCTTCCAGCAAGGCTACACTTCCTAAACCTCCAAACAGCACCACCAACAGGGGAGGAAGTGCGCAAGTACTCGGAGCCACTGGGGGACATTCTCATTCAAATCCCCACAGATGATATTCTTTGAATTATATTTTAGCGGATTTTAGCATAAATTAATTCTAGCTTTTGCTACATACTTAGATGAACACTCCAACCCCCCTCCCCCTTGGAAATAACTGATTTCCAGAAGCTTATTTCTGGAAATTTCCTTATTTTTAAAATAGGAAGAATTACTACAATTTCAGGGGATTTACAAAATTTTGTAAATGAAATGCTTTTCATTCCAGAAACAAATTGCACGGAACGCTGCTGCAGCTAGACTTCATCGGGCATTCTCTTCCTTTTACTTTTTATTCTTTTTTTCTGGTATGTAGTATGCAATTGGGAATAAGAAATATGACTTGCTAGAGGAAAAATGAATCAACAATAATCAACAGCCCTGGCTGTGACCCAAAGGAATAAAAACTTAGGAGATATAGAAAGATAATATTCGCATGCAATCACATGCTTTTCTTATGAGAATCCATTCAGTCAAAGGCAATGAAGGAAGAATAGAAGAACGAGGAGAAGGGGAATCTAGATGGACAGCCTGTAGTAAAACAATAAGCAAATGTTTTTACTCTACTTGATGTATCTTCCACTGAAATTATAGTGAATTATGATGGTTAAAAATTTCAAGTAAGAAGTCCTAAACACAGGTACACAGGAACCACTAAATGCATTTAATATAAATATACATATATGTATATATACATATTTATGTAACAATAATAATCAAAGAATCTGATAAGAAATTAGGAAAGAATTGGGAAGACATGGGAGGAGTTGGAGAGAAACTGGAAAGGATCGATATAATACAATATAATATTCATGTATAAGTTCTCAAAATTAAATTAGAAAAAAAAGGAGGTTAAAAATTTTGCCTTTGAAACTTAAAAACTGGCTTGTTCTCACATTTGAAGTCGAATAGCAGACATCAGGGCTAGTTGCCTTATTTTCTCCATCAAGCAGCTCTAGCTGAGCTTATCTTTCAATCTTCTTTAGGATTTCAACATAAATTCAAAGGCAGGATATCCTAACGTATCAAAAGTGACCAGGTATTCAGGATTGTTTAAATAAAGTGTTTAAGTGTATGCAGACCTTCATGATTCAAGACTCATTCAAGATAATAAAAATATAAACTAAACTAAACCCATTTGTGAAGCATATCTACAGAGAGCATTAAAGTTTTTGAGCATATACAAAGTTCATGAGGATATTTTGTTAGTTACACCTTTATTAAATTTAATTACCAGAATAGCTCAAACAAATTCGCTCATCCGTTATATTTGCTTTGTGCTCGTTTGCTGTTGTTTTTTGTTTTGGGGGTTGTTTGTTTGTTTTTGTTTGAAGAACATTTTTGTCAGGCAAAGATGCTAGGTAGCTTCTTTGAAGTCTTAGCGGGGTCAAATGAAGGTTCACAATACATTGTCTCTAATGGTCATATTTATTCGTTTGTATGTTTGTTTGTTTTTTGGTTTGGAGGGGATGTTTTGTTTTCCCGAGACAGGATATCCCTGTAACCCCAGCTGGCCTAGAGCTCCCTATGTAGACCAGGCTAGTCTCCCTCAATCTCACAGCCTGTTTTCTACCTCTTGAATTCTGGGAATAAAGGTTTGTACCACCACACTGAACTAAGAGGCCATAGTCATAAGATAATTATATATTGAGGTAGAATACAGTTATCATATTGACATTTAAAATGAGTTGAAAATACCATAATCAAGTTGATAGGGCTCATCATTTCTAAAGTTTATGTTCCTCAACTTTTCCATTTCAGAATATGAAAAACATAGAGGAAAAGAACTCAGGGAAGTAGGTTTTCCTTGGAGTTTATACAGAAAGGTACCTTACTATCTTGATTAGAGATGTAATGATATGTTCAGTTTGGTGAAAATTGCTCAGCTGCACTGGGAAAAGTTTATTTGTAACGGGCAATGTTTGGCAATGGAGACTACTTGACTAATGAAAATTCAAGCTCAAAAAGGATCAAAATATATCCTATTGTTGGGGTCCCTCTGTTCAGTGTGGACAAGCCACAGCAAACTCATTTATTCAAGGAAGTGCAAGGGTTTTATGAGTTTGGTTAGCAAGTCTCCCTATGGGGTGGTTCCCAACTGTAGCCAACAGGAATCTATCTCCAGATGGATCATCTCAGTGCAGGTTCTCTCCAGACACAGGGCAGAAGTTGTTGTCATGCCTGACTGGAGCAGTGCACCAGCCCACAGGAACCACTCTCTTAAAGACTAAGACCCACCTTACATTATGCCCTACATCCTATGATAAGTATGATAATTATGTTTTCAATTTAAGTTAGCTCAAGAAGCAGAATGATGGCGTAGGGATTTCTGTTACGTGGGGATTTCTTCTGGAGAGCCTAATAGAGTTGTTTAGTTGATAGTTAGCTCTCAATCATATCTGAAGTTTAAGAGTCAAGGGTTGGGTAAAATCAAAATTTATATCACAGCTGATTTTAAATAGTAGCAGGCATAAAATAGTAACATAACGTAGCATGAAGGTGTAACATGAAGGAAAAGTCTTTCTCAGGAGCTCTACATTCACTCTCCTTGAACAAAAGGGAAGATGTTTTGTACGATGGTAAGAGTCATTTAACAACAAAAGAGGATGATGCAACTTGAATAAATATGAATTAAGAGAGAAATTGAAAGACAGATACTAGGAGGACATCATCAGATAGAATTTTTCCTAGATTTATATATAATAATTTCTTTCAGAAACACTTTTAGAAATAGCCTGCTATAATTTGGATTTGAAATATCCTGAAAAGGTCCCGTATGTTGAAGTATTGATTTCCTATTAAAAATTGGTGGAACTTTTAAGAAGTTAGTCTTGTGGAAGGAAGTTAGATTAAGGAGGATTTGCCTTTGAAGGATATATTAGCATATGGGCCTCATGTCTCTATTTCTTGAATATTATGATGTGAGCAGATCCCATGCTCCCTCACCAAACACTTGAAAGTAATGGAACCAAGGAAGTACGGACTGAAACTTGCAAGAAACAGAAAGCACAGTAGACTTTATCTCCTTTTAAGCTGACTTCCTCAGGTATATATCACAGTGAAAGCAATCGAACACAGAACAACTTGTCCTGAGTGACAGTTTTAATTCAGGAAGCATGACTATTTATGAAATGGAGAGTAGTCTAAGAATAGAGAGATAAAACACTAGTATTCTATTTTCTAGGCATGTTTGCACATAATTATCCTCATTTTAAAGTTGGTGGGTAAAATGTCTAAGGATAGAATTAAAGAAACAGTATAGATAATAATATCAAGGTTTGCATTCTTATTATGCTCTGTTCAAAAATAGTATTGTTTGAACAGTTTGAACAATTGTTTGAACAATAAATTGATGTTTCTGTATTGATGCATTTGCACACGAATATAAGTTACACACTATAGAAGCTTATTTCACCTTTCACTGGAGTATCTTTAATTCAAACTCTACTTCAAAAAATTAATCCTCTCAATCCTTATGTCCCTTCTCACTTGCTTTCCCCATGTCAAACACTTTGAGTTCATATACCTCAATGTTCAATAAATTATATTTTTCAAACGGCTTAGTATGGTATATAGCTACTTTTGAGTTTTCAAATGTGTGCTCAAAATTATAAGTTTTTAAATGGTCATTTTTATAAAAAGAATATTGTATCACATTATAGACATCCAGTAGCAAAGAAATGCACATATATGAATGTAGTTCTCTATAATGGCATATTACAGGACACATCCCCACCATCTTCCCCAAAAGGCTTGCAGACTCCTCTGGAATACAAAACAAACATTAGAGTCAGCATCTGCAAAACATTGTTTTCAGCCAATTTCAAACAAATTTGCTGAATAACTGCCAGTGTATATATGACTGATGAATTTATTTACCGTACCTTTCAGCAGGATCAGATACAGATATTTGAAAGAAGGTGAATTGAAATGAAAAATCTGTTGACAAATTTGGAACAAAGAGGAGCCCATACCCATGGCTTTGACCTGATTAGCATGGCTTCCTGAATAACTCTTAAACCAACCTCAGAGGAGTTAAGATAAGCACATACAAATATAAATACAAAACGCCCAGTGATGGGCCTCTTATTCAGAGACCCCTGTTTTCCTATGAAGCAACTTCAGTTCCTAAATTGAATGAATCTACTTATTTCTTTTTTTTCAAAATGGTCAAGAAGAAGTTCCAAAGATAATCCTAAATTATCTTAATTACAATGTTATCACATATAAAGTAGGACAGTATTAACAATATGCAATGAGCTATAGTTTTTATTTAAATACACAATTATCTTAATGTTCAGTAATATATGTCTACACATTTTTAAGTCAGTGGATACATTTTTAGAGCTTCAAATTTTTAAAGAAAAAATCATCAGATACAAATGATCTTGTTTCTCCGATTTCCAAAACATTTTGTTCATGTGTAGCCTATCAAATGTTTAGGCTGCTTTATAATTTATCTGTTTGGTTTCATAACATGAAAGTTTGAATCTCTGAGTCACTGCATTATATCTTTGCCTTTTAAATTTTTCTGACATTAGCCAGTCCTCCAGTATATGGTCTGTTCTCAGTTGGTTCTCATTTATTAGGTAACGGATGAAGTTTTTCTTTTTTCTCTGTAGAATCACCCTTATCTTCAACAAATATTTATAAGTATTGTATCTTATAGAGATTATTGTAAGAAAAGGCTTATTGTGGAAGCTTCAGATATCCTAGCCAGATCTGATATAGAAAGTAGTCACTATTTTTACTGATCATATCAGTATCTTACTTGTTTTTACTATTTCATGGTAAGATATTCTCAGACCTAAATTTTCTTTAAGTTATCTATGAATTTTGATAATATACATTGTTGTTGCATTCTGAATAATTTCATAATCAGTAATAGTACATTAATGCAGTTTTATATGTTTTTCCTATCATGGAGGATTTCGTCTCAATGATGTGATTGAAGTTTTTCTGATTGTTTCTCTCTCTCAATATCTCTCTCTTTCTCTCTCTCTCTCGATCCTTCTGTTTTCACTTCTGGCTCTATATCCCGAAGAATGCTATATTAACGAGGGCAAAACATAAAACACAAAAGACATAATATTGGCATTTTCCTACTAATCATAATAGGGGAAACGAATACAGTTTGGTTTCCTTTATCTATTACCTCTATTAAAGGAGATAAAATAATTTAATTGAATATTGCTTATCACATTGAAACAACTTTCTCCTAAAGACCAAAGTCACGTATGTAATAGGAATTTCATGTTAAACTAAAGCAGAGCAGAATCTTATATATGCCTTCATAAATGCTGGAAGATATCTTAGATTTATATTAGGCTTTTGATTCAAAATGATATTCCAAATTTTTGGATTGAAGCAATTCAAAATGTCATGAAATTTATAGCACAAACATTAAAACATACCATAGCAATTATTCCAATCCCCATGGCTACCAGTCCCTGTTGATATGCCTTACAAGGTCCCTGTAATGATTGGATAAATTAAGGTAATTTTCTAAATAAGCACATTTGTCAAGGAAGTCGATTTTCTCCACCTTCAGTCCAATTATCTAGCTTTGGCTTTTTCGTCTTAAGGATGATCAGCTAATTAAGTTACCTTTGAAGGAACAACAGGAAATCTGCTCTTGTTACATTTACCCCTCATCCTCAGCAACAGTAATTTCTCATGATTTAATTATCAACATCACCTACCTAGTGGAAAGATCAGAGAACATTCTCAAAAGGGTTCCATGTGAAGATCTCTACTATAGGGAATATTTTCCTTTAAGTAAGGGTAACAGCTCAGACATACAAAGTGAAACTGGGCCAAAGGAAAGAGTTTATAGAGTGAATCAAAACTAGTTTTGATTCACTTCATAAGAAATAATAGAACTGTGTCATGTTTTCTGAAAGGAGTAGATTTGTGTTTTGAATGGGAATGAGAAACGGAGCAATGGTTTACTTTCTTACATAGATGAAAATTATTAAGAATTTGTTTTCTTTATATATATGAGAGACAAGTGACTGGACATCTGCGGTTCTGGACACTAGGATTTTTTTACTTTTATTTCATGTAGATTTTTTTTTTTGTCTTTCCCTCTGTATGTTTGTTTTGTTGTGGATTACAAAAAGGGACATATGCTAGACAAGCATTCTATCACTGCGCTTTATGTCTAGGTGTATTTAGTTCATTTAAAAATAATCTTCAGGATCTAGAGAGATGCTAAACAGTTAAGATCAATTGGCTGCCTTTTCAGAGAACCAAAATTTACTTCCAGTCACTCATGTCAGGTAGCTTACAACTACTCATAACTACAGCTCTAGGAGAAACATTGCCCTCTCTGTCCTCAGCAGGCAACTGCACACAGAGTGCATATATAAACATAAAAATTACAATAGAAAAGTAAAAAAAAAAATTAAAACTTTAAAATAATTTTCAGATTGTGGTGAAAATAATCAGCCTAGATATGGTATTTATTTTGCATTTTATGTGCTGAATTGTGCTAAGTGATTCAAATGACAATTCCTTTACTATTGTTTTCTGCATTTAAAGCATGAAAACTTGAAGTATAAGAGAATAAATTGTGTATCTCGATATGATCTTAAACTCAGAGCCATTTACAGTTTTGTTCTATTTTCTACACAATAGTTTAAATGACTGGTTCATGGGTAATAGGAGAAGTAATGCACAATTATAGATCTAGAAGCATATTGTTTCTACACTCAAAATCTTCCCAATAAGGAAACACACAACATCCTACATTTATTTATTTATTTATTTATTTTGCTTTCCTCTTATTTCAGGGTCTAGAGCATCTTATTTGTCAGTCAGTTGTATAGGGAATTTAAGATTATCTGTTCTTACAAATCATTCATTAATTAAATATCTGTGGTTTTCCCAGAATACTTTTTTATTTTCAAATATTTCAGTTTGGAAAACATACTTGTTTTATGCAAAAACTTCTGGTTAAATAATTATCCTAGGGCAGGTAAGATGACTCAACAGGTAAAAATGCTTGCCACCAAGCTCCATGAACTGAGTGAGTGGAATGCTCAGAACCCACATGATATACAGAGAGAACAGCCTTTGGCAAGTTGTCTTTAACACTCACAGGCATTCTGTGGCATGTGTGCGTGAGTGCGCGTGCTCGCGCGCGCGCGCGCACACACACACACACACACACACACACACACAGAGTAAATAGACAAATGCAATCTTTAAAAATTTGAAATAGCTAAAATTATTCTGCTTAAATGTTTCTCTATTATCCAGCATTTTGTAAAAAGTACGACTAAAAATTATTTCAAATTAGATAACCTTTGAAAATACTAATACCTAAACACAGAAAAGTTTAATTTCTATTTTTCTTAATTGTTCCGCTTTTAAAAAATTAGATTGGATAGAGTACAAAGCAGTTTGTCCTCTTGACATTTCCATGCTTGTGCATTGTGCATTACTGTGCTTCCTTCTCATCCTTCTCCATCTCTGCCCTTTCCATGACCCATGCCTGCCTCTGACTAGTTCCTATCCTTTCTGTAGATAATGCCTGACTATACTTTCATTCCACATTTATCCTGCAACACTCTCCTAACCGGATAAAAGAGTAACCCCTAAAAATTCCACTATTAGAATGTGTAGCTAGGGGCTGGAGCAGGATTAAGAGTAGTCAGTGCTCTTCCAGAGGACCCAGGTTTAGTTCCCAGCATGCACATGGTGACTTGTCACAACTGTCTGTGATTCCAGTTTCAGGGAGTGTGATACCGTCTTTCATTCCCCATAGGCATTGCACAACGTGGATGCACATAAAATCAAAGTAAATGTTAACAAATTTAGAAAAAGAATGTGTAACTATATGTTATTCTGATTAGTTTATAATAGAAATAATAGAAAATAATAATAGAAAGTAATCTGCTTGTGAAAGTCAAAAGGCTGTGATACAGAGAACTTTTACCTTGATTCTAGAAGAAAGCATTTCTACTTTTTAGTTAAATGCTAAACATTCCTCCCAAAGAGGGAGATTTAAGGCAGCAACTAGTGCCTATTCTTGATCACACAGTATGTATTATATTTCCCATATCGCCAGAAAAATGCAGCTTTAAAAGCATATTTTATTTAGTACTTTTATTTTATGTGTATGAGTGTATTGTCTGCACATGTGTATGGACCCCATGTCATTCAATGCCCATGGAGGTCAGAAGGGACGAGGGCCCCTGGAGCTGAAGTTACAAATATTTGTTAGCCATAATATGGGTTCTGGGAATCGAACCCAGGTCCTCTTCAAGAACAGACCATAATCTTAATCACTGAGCCCACTCTGTAGCCCTCACTGTATGATAAATCTTTCTTTTTTTTTTCAAATGAAAAGTACAGCACTATGATGTCTACAGAGAGCACACTGCTATTTTGGTTTCTTTTAATTAAAGTTCAAAAGCCTATTTTTCCATCAACATCAAAAATATTGATGTGTTTAAATTAGACAGTAAATTCACTTTAATTCTACTCATTAAGACAGGGGGAAAAACTAAACCAAGTTATTAGCCTAAGACTCCATCAAAACTTATTTTAAATTTTCAGAACCTTGAATTTAGCTTAAAGTCTTAAATTTTGTGAACAAATGAATTAAAATCTTTGAATATGTAGCAAAACAGAGTTTCCTTTTTATAAAATGTGCATGAATGAATAAATCTGTTGACTTACTAGGATTATGGGTCTGAAAAGTTTGTTCATGGACTTGATACTCAAAATTCACCATTCCCTTGTCTGTTGACTTTTTGTCTCTGTGGTCTTAGAATCAACTATTTCATATGCTATGCACCTACAAATTGACCACAGATACTGATTTTAGTTCAGAGTAATTTTCTTCAGGATCATTACAACTTCAGCAAATTTAGAACATAATAGGTCTTCTTACATTAACTAAAGCTATGAAACAAGTAAAATTATCATTGAATTAGAATTCAAAAACAGACATATACTCATAATCATGCAAATATGTTTGTATAAGTACAGCATGAAACTTTTCAAACGATGTCTTTATTTAAAATTATTGACTATTCCTTGCTACTCACAAATCAAAAGATGGCTAAGTGGTTAAGAACACTGGCTGTTCTTCAGGGGGATCTGGGATCCATTCTCAGCACCCACATTCTGACAAAGAATCATCTAAAATTCCAGTTTCAGGGAAATCTGATACCTTCTTCTGACCTCTGTGGACACTGCATGACACGGATGCACTTAAATGCAGGCTATACACTCATACACAAACATAAAATAATAAATAAAAATTAAGAAATTACATACTTCTTAGATATTTATTATTTACATTTTTACAACAAAATAAAATCATTATTCTCTAGTTAAATGCCAATTTTAAGAATTCCGGGTTGAAGACCATGGCGTTTATGCAGGATTTTAATTGTAAATCTACTGAACTTGTAAAATCTGCTAGTTCATCAAACATATTCAATTTATCATATAGAGTTCTGATATACTTACTTATTAAGGTAATAATTATTCTAATACTGAAGTTATGTATGCATATCAGATCCCTTAGTAAATAAAGATATTTTCTTTCTATTAAATGTATATAAAAGAATGTGTGCTAACTTATTAGGTCTATGGTCTTCACTCAGAGATCACTGAAATGATTTACTCATTGAATTTATATTCAAGCATAGCCATTTCTTGTATATTGACCTGTTGTCTCTGTGGCTGTGACAACTTCAGTACAGCTTTGTGAACAAGTATCCATTAAGAAAATAAAAACTTCTTACACAAGAAAACACATTTGTGTTAAGCTGTCCTGTTAGAATAGATCTCAAGTATTCCTAGAAAAGTGTTTTTTTCAGTTCTTTGAAACTACCTTTCAAGTGTGTTTACAGACTGCAGTGAGGTCACTTGTGGCACATGTGGAAAGGTCCAACCTTTGAAAAGGGTATCTAGGGCTTTGTAAAGTACACATCTGTACATGATGTTCATTTCTAGTCTTTTGGTAATTTATAATAGAATGTAAATTCAGGTTTCAAGAAAGTCTAGGGAAAGTTTTACTGACAATTTAGTCTTCTCTTTAAAAGAGGTAGACTTTCAGAGTATGGGTAAAGTTCCCCCAATTAAAATAAGTACTTAGGATTAGTTCAACTAGAATTATTAAAAATATTTATTTTCAGCTAAGAGAAACACTAAAAACGTATGATTCTACTTATAAGTATAAAAATTATTACTATCCAACACACTAATTTTGAATATTTTTCTAAATGTTAATCACCAGGGAATCTTGAAAGGTGTTTTAAACTCTGATCAAGTAAGAACACAGATGTCATTGGTTCTGACGACAGCAGGTGATTCCAGGTTTGGCACTAACCCTGTAGTGACTTATGTGCTAATGTGGAACTAGCAGATAGATTAGCTGAAACTTTCCTTGAAAATAGATATCCACTTAGTGTTTTTTTCTTTTTCTGTTTCTCTGTGGATCATGGTTCAAATAATGAATTCTTGAGCCTATCATGACTTAGATGATCATTTTGTAAAGTAATACACAAGCAATTCGAAAATTTTAGGATTTTTGACTTTTCATTAAAACTTGGAAAAAATTTACTAATAATACTACAAAAAAGAAAAACACAAAAACTAGAAAACCTTTTGCAGCTAAAATATAAAGCATAGAACAATTTGTTGATCACAAAATATTCATTTCCACACATTTTTTTCAGCAAGCTTGAGGTTTTGATGGCTTACCAAATTGAATTGTATATTTATAGACTGTCACAAACTATGAACATCATAAAACTTAAGTAACAGGGCATATAAGTGATCTATAAACAGAAAATAGATTTTTGTAAAATATTCTTGGTTGTATTGAGGATTGAACCAGGGACATTGTACATGCTCGGCCAGTTCTCTACTAGTGAACCACATTCTCAGTAGCAAAAGCATATTTCAATGTTATTATGGTCTATGTGATGATGAAGGAATCTTATCACATCACTTCTGTCTTATTTTATATTATAAACAGTATATTTTTATTTTAGTCAGTGTACTTAAATGTAAGCTCATCTGCATAATTTCAAGTTTGTTTTTAAATTCTGGCCTAAGAAGAATGAAAAATACTGATTATTAAAGAGAGTAATTCTTAATAGTTTTCATTTTATATTAGTTTACCTACGTAAAATCTATCAAAACTGATTTAAAATTATAGGTTGTAGGAAAACACATTGATGGAACAGGATAGACATATATGCTTAATTTCAAATGACCAAACTAATAATATACATATGTACTGATAATATTTACTTAGTTATCTGATAAAGATGTTCATAAGGTAACTCCCTCCATAATCACATATTGTAAAATGTCATATGCAGGCAATCTTTCATAAATTAAATATGTTTGACATATATGAACAGTAAAAACATGATATTTTGAAAAAATTGAAGTTCAAACTTTATCTAGTTCTTTAGTATGAATGCATGATGTTTGTTTGTGTTTCAGGGCTGTGTGCAAATGTTTACTCGTGTATGTGTGCATGCACCTGTGCACACATGGGTGGAGATCAGAGGAGGACACTGAGTGTCCTGCTTTATCATTCTTCACTTTATTGCCCTGAGACAGGTTTCTCCCTGAACCTGAGCTTCACTGCTGTGGTTTCAGCTATTTCTGGTGCTGGCTGGTCAGTTAGCTACTAGGATATGTCTTTCTCCACACCCTCACCCACCTCATTGCTACAAGGTCATGCCAGACATTTTATGTCAATTTGGCATATTCAAACTGAGGTCTTGATGCTTACAAAGCATGCTCTCCTACCAACTGAGCAATCTTCTCAGCCCCAAGTTGTTTATCTTGTTTTATTACAGATTTTATCTTCTAATTTTAAAACCGGGAGTTGTTACTGAAATTTTCCAGAAAAAAAGACTAATGATAATAGACTAACACAAAGAAAGCTCACTCATGGCAATTATGTTCTAGGTGTGCTTTGGAATTCCCGATTATTGCTGAAAGAAAATGTTTTTGCTTGGAGACCCTGATGTTCTTATTAAAACACAAAATATAAACCTATCAAAGTTCGAAGGTAAACCACATAGTGCATATGAAAAGGTAGTATATCAGATCCTAAACCCTGTACTCAGAGCCTACTACCATCACTGAAGACTTCACTTGCTTGCGAGGGGATTAGAGGAGTAACAGATAAATGGGATTATATGTCATCCGTTCTTTAGCGAACTGCATGTCATGAAAGATCTCAAGTAACAACTCTCTCTCTCTCTCTCCCTCTCTCTCTCTCTCTCTCTCTCAGATTACACTACAACATTTTGTGATGATCAAAAAGTTACAGGTAGAGCTTTAGAATGTCTGGACAATTAGATCCAAAAATATTCACATGTTTATGAAGGTCTCAGAGTGAAAGACACCAGTTTACAAACTTTTACACCTTCAAAAATGAATGCAAAACTCAAGAAACCATGGATTCTGATACAGGGAAAAAATGAGACACAGTTTTTCACTTTTTCATTTTGTGACTTGTGCAAATGATATTTGCTGTGTGTTGTACCCATGTGTAATGTTACTAAGAAGCTTCTGGAAGTCTGAGTATGAAGTATTATTATTGGTGTTCTCTTTAATTATAGATGGCATTTTATTCACATACAGACTCTACTCTCTTTTTTCTTTCTATTTTATTTTTGAAAACTTCATGCCTCTCTGAGTAAAGAAGCTATTATTCCTCTACAATCAAGGAAAACAGATACAGAATATAGAACTGAAAAATGAAATAGAATAATGGCCAAGGGAAGGGGGTGGAAGTGATTGACACTGGTCCATGCATACAAATTCTAAATATGAAATAAATTCTGTAGACCCGATTTACCTCACAGAGGTGACACTTAACAGTAGTGTATCATGTACTTGTGCTTTTCTAATTCAGATTAAATATTTTTAACTTATAGAAAAAAATTGGTAAAGATGATAGATGCGTCTAAGACCTTTGAATGTGGCATCATTTTACAGAGCATTCATTCATCAAAGCATCACATTCTATTCCTTGAATTTACATAACTTTTATTTGCCCTTTATTCCTCAGTGAAACTGATAGAATATAAATACAAATTAGGGAACAGTTCATCAGAGAAAATAAAAGACAGGTAATTCAGAGAAAAATTTTCATGAATATCAGACAATTATGCCACAACAATTAGCATTAAAATTATTAAAAACAAAATGAGACTATTGCAAAAAATCATGAAGAACACAAAACATTTATATAAATAACCACTGAAAAAAAGAAAAGCACTAAAAATAATGTTTCCATCATGACACCTGATTATATATAGTCCCTACATATATAATCAAGACATAAATTTGAATGTTCATATACTATTCAGTGCAGAGTTCAAATGGACTTAAAAAATCTAAACCAATACCACTGAGATCATCTATCTGGAGATAATTCTACTTTCTTTCACTTAGAAGTAATATAAATCATAAAATGTGGTAGCACTAAAGACTTTGTGTTTAATCCATGGCAATGAATATAAATAGCACATAAAAACTCACAAACTCTGAATACTAAACATTCTGCATTCTAGAATGCTTAAACTCAGCTGAAGGAAACATTGAGTGAAATTCTTTCAGATGCATAAATAGCAATGGTCATCATGTAATCTTCATTTTCATTATGATACTGTCTACTTGTTTTTGTGGAAAAGACACATAAAACTATTGTTAGAATATTCATTCTTCATGAGGAGAAAGGAACCAAATATCTCACCAGAATGCCTTTTTCTATGCAAAGTTCTGGAACTCAGTATCTCTTAATTGCAGCATTCTGATAGAAAAATTTTAATTATGTTATCCAAATATTACATGGTTAACCTGAATTTGACCCTCTCAAGAGATTATAATAGGCCACTTGAACTTTATTATGTAACAGATGGAATTGAAATGGAGAATGTATATATATATATATATATGCATGAATATCAATTAAGAAGCTGATAAAATTGTTTATCTTAAGGTAGAATGTGTACCATATGGCTACTTTGTTCTAAGCTAATGTGTTATGATTGAATCGTACTCTTGTCAGACAAAACAGGAAGACAAGTTGAATATACATATATAATTCAGTAAGCATTAAGCTTGTAGAATCACTGTATAGGAAAGTGAGGGGAAGAATACTAGAATCTAAATCACCTTAATGATAAATCACATTTGTTTTCTTTCAAGAATAATGGTTGAAGCCCAACCTGAAGAATCAGAGACAAATCAATGCAGTGATGCTAATGTCACTCCCTGAGAGCACTTATTCATATTTGAACATCTTCCTCCCTTGGTGAAAATAGCTATCTGCATTTGGACTATTGATGTGGTCTGACTATATAGGAACATCCAAAAGTGAAGGTCAATGATAGGACATAAGATGAACTCTTTTATAAGATTAAAACTAATCACTGAACATCAGAGAGAAAATTGCAATAGGATGGGTTACAACACTGATGATAAATAGATGACTTATTTCACTACATTCCCCACAGAAACAATGTTGAACTTTACTACATTAGTTTTCAGTAACAAACTGTAGGAAATATAGAGATCAAATTGTTAAATCTCTCACAGAGTGCATATATAAATTTCCAAACAAAGAAACAAAATTGCTTGTGTAATCAGAGTACTGTTATTATGAAAAACCCTTATAATTAAGGTGTATATAACTGAAATATACTCTATTTTACTACAGTAGATCTAGTAGATAAATATAATGTGGAATTATAAGTAGTCTCTTGAGGTTACTATTTTAAATCTATTAACAAATCTGTATCTGGTAATTAATGTACTTATCCCAGTAAATTTAAGAACGGAAACTACATTCTCCCCACAATTTTTACCTGGGCACTTCTGCAGCTTACCCATGGATCTTCCAGCCCTCTCCTAACTCTATCAGCCTACTCTGTAGAGGACTGTATCCTTCTAAACACTAGACTTGCAGTTTTCCTCTTCTCAAAACTTGTCAGACATTTCACAGTTGGTGATGTATTTGGAATGAATTATATGCTCCCTCCATGAATCTTCTTTCAGACTATAACTCTCATTTTCTATCTGGTCCTTATGAAGCAAAAGCTCCCTAAGAGTCTCTGTTTTTAGCTTCAACTCATCTAGCCGAGTCAAGATTTGAACCAGACTGGGTTATACTATTAAGTATTCTAGTGAAAAAGTCCTTTTTGTTTTCCTGAAATAATATCTAAACTTACCTGTATAATACTGCTCTTATATTTTTATGTTCTGACCATCACTTTGAAATCATCCCTGATCATACAAACATATTTTTGTTTCATATTTACCAAACTCAGGAGTGGGGTAGACTAAATTTTTATGAACTAATGCTCCTAGTTTTATCTTTCTCTTCATTTCTCTGCCATATTAGGTCAGATCATCACTGTTGTCTCCAAATCTCTGAAAAGATTTCTAGACCACATATTGCACACCATTCTTTCCTTTTTTCTTGTATCACCTTTCTTTTAATTATCATGTATTGTATAACTTTTAATAATATATTCATTCATTTATTCATGTATTTGGGGAGCATATGTGAAAGTCAGAGGACAACTTGTGGCAATCAGTTCCCTTTTTCCACCATTTGGAACTCAGGAATTGAACTCAAGCTGTCAGGGTTGGCAGTAAGAGTCTTTTCTTTCTGAGCCATCTTGCTAGTCCTATTTCTCTATTTAAAGTATTCTTACCTCTTTTCACTGCTGGCATCAACCCCTATAGCAATGGCTAATATATAAAGGAAATAAACATAACACCACACAGTTAACATTTAGACAAGAATTGTACCATTATTGAGTGCTCTTGTATTTAATTTCTAAGCAATAGTCTCAGTAAAAATGTACATGTGCCTATTTGTATTTATTTTATCCATTGTGCTGTCTCTAATAAATGCCTATATTATGTCTAACACATATTAGGTACTCAATATATATCGGTAGCATTAAGACATCCTTGAAATATTTAAATTCAATAATTTTAAGCATTTCTTAGTTTGAGTAGTAGAACTTTAAGGCTGCAACAGCTGTTCTAAATCTGTGATTTCTGATTATCAATTCTTTAGGAAGTATCCCAGTGTTTTAGTGTCAGAGAACTTGATACTAGAACTGATTTATTACTACAAGATTATGACTTCTTTTTCCCACTGATTTTTAGGTTCAGTGTAAAGGCGCTTCATAAATACACACTGATATTCCATAAGTCAGTTCCGTACAGTGCATGTTTTCTAGGGGATAATACGTTATAATGTATGGATATTTTGTCCTTCTAATTATGGCATCTGTTGTAGTTGATAAGTAGGTACATAGCACATGATGTTGAACAGAACAATTTTAGCCAGGGCACTGGTTCCAGTGGGCGAAGGATATGACTCCCCTCCACCCACTCTTTAAATATATCAGCTCTTGTTCACTTTCATTTAGTTTGGATAAGAGGAACAAGTGACATGCAATATTTATTTTAACAGTTCATTTGTCCATTTAAAACAATAAAGAATATGAAGATCTCCAACTCTTGAAATGTATTGCTTCACTGGAAGTTGTTTGTTTTTTTAAATGACCTGATATGCAGGAAGTCCTCATTTTCATATAAAATATTTCAGAATGTTGAAGGTCATCTAAGATAGGTAGACAGATGAGAGATTTTATCTATCTATCTATCTATCTATCATCTATCTCTCTCTCTCCCTCTCTCTCTCTCTCTCTATATATATATATATATATATATATATATATATATTATATGTAGGTAGGGAGGGAGGAAAAATACTTAGTACTCTACCATTCTTATAATGTTATCAATGCTATAACCCCTACTTTCTAAAGTTCTTTTCTGATGCTTTACACTAATGTCACATTTGAGATGTAGTGCTGACTTCTGATGAGATCAAACCAATAGTTCCAAATCAGTATTCACACAACTTTCCTCAGTTAAACTCAGTGTTTTACAAAACAAACAGACCTGAATGTGGAAAGGAATTTGTAGGGGGAGGGGGCAAAAGGTAAGAATAATTAGAATACATTTTTTACAAATATAAGAATGTCAAGGAACAAATTTAATTAATAAAAATAAGTAGCTCTGATTTACCTACCATTGTTTACAAAATGATCCTCTTAGTAAATAACCAACCAAATTTCTATATAATCTATTGTATTTTGTATTTATCAATAGTTAAAGAAAACTCAATGAAATAATCCTCAGTGGAATGCACAGAACTTGGCGAACGCACCAAGGCTTAGCATTTCTCATGGCTGCAGCAGTTTAGTAGTCATGATTATACGTACCGTCGTCTCTATGTTACAGACCCCATTCTTCACCTTGACATGCGTTTATACATTTTAGAGTTATAAAGAATAGACGTACAGGGTCTGATTCTTTCAGAACTTGTGCTTTTTGTTTGGAGTTCTTTTGTCTCACAATAGTCTAGAGTACTATTTTCGGAGACTGGGGTCTGAAGTTCCATTCAGTAATTTATGATCAGAGGAAAGAAATTTTGTGTTGGAGGAGCGCTGATCTGCCTTTCTGCATTCACTTATTTTTGAGGACTCTGCTGTTGTTCATAATCCATGCTCAGTAATATTTGTGCAATGATGTTCAGAACCTTAAATACAACGGAAATAAATTTAAAAAATGATACTACTTAAATGCTTAGGAACTGATCAATGCACATTTGCCTAGAAAGACAGATAACGGTGTAGTCTTTAGCTGAAGAACACAAAGAAAAAAATTGAAAGCAGCATGGAAAATGTGAGATATGTGAATTAAAAATTATAAGAACAGCTGTGTTTATGAACATGGTTGTGTCTTTGTCTCGGTGGTGGGGTGGAATGGTAATATAGATAGTCTGAGTATATTTCTATTTTCTGCAGTGAATACTTGTATGTATATGTGGATGTCAATTTGAAAAAGAAAAGCTAAAAGGAACACAGAAAAGCTGCAGAGCTAACAGACACCACCTGCTTTACCATTTCACGGCAAATAACCGACTGTATTCTGGTAATGCTGAAACAATTTTAAAATGTGATCACCTCTTTCTATCAGACACCAAAACCAACAAGAAGGGCCTCAGTCACCTCTGTGACCGACAGAGTAGGGGCAAAGAAGACTCCGCAGAATCAGCTGGACTGACTGCTTGAGCCTCTACTCTGTGTAACCTTCCACGGTGACTCTGCCTTCACCACTGAGCCTTACCTGCTTTGCGAACAGAAGTCGCAGGCAAGGCAAGTGTACCCAAGTCGCTTTCAGACTTTTGTCCTGTCTCTCACAGAACTACAAAGGTTGGACTTCAGGCAAGAGAGGACATTGCCCAGACTTTTGTCTCATTTACTTTCATGAGATTTTATCTTTTAAATTGTGTAACTTTACCATTTGCATTCCCAATGAAGAAAATGATTTTCCACATTAAGTTATTTTATAACTGTGTCCATAAAGGTTAAGTTTGAATCATAGAGTTTGTAAATGTCTCTTCCAATGACCCTTGGTCAAGTACATATCAGCACTAAAATTCTTAGACTTTCTGGAACCACAGTGTCAGCTCTTGGCAAGATGGACATACTTCTTAATTTTCTAAGTGATAAGGTGCATTCCTTTGTGGTAAAGCTTATTTGGGGGGGGCTATATTTTTTCCTGAAGTACTGTATTAGAAATCCCAGAGGGTTTGCATTTAAGAAATGTCCCAGAGGACTGGAGAGATGGCTCAGCAGGTAAGAGACCTAACTGATCTTACAGAGAACCCAGATTCCATTCTCAGCTCCCACAATGCAGCTAAGAACAGTCTAGTTCCAGAGAATCTATCATCTTCTGGCCTCTATGAGCATTGCACACACAAGTCCACTTATATGCAGGCGACATACTTACACACATAAAAATTTAAATAAATAAATATCTTCAAAGGAAAAAATAAAGTTAAAATTAAAATTACTTTTGAAATATTTAAAATGCAAAGAAAAGAGTATTTCACTTCAATAAGCTGCAGCTAATTATATTCACTATATTGGCCTAATTTTCTATTTTTATTATTTATTTCAAAGAAAAATATTTGACATGTAATTATATCTCATCTCCCTTTGGACCTACTCAACTCTAAGTACAGTATTAATTTTTATCTTAAATTTATAACTTTATCATGAATGAAAACAAATAACTTTGCATTCATTAATACTTGTTTTATACGGTTTTTACTTTATATGAATGGGGCCAGTAATAGATGAAACTTTTGTTGATTTTTTTAATTCAATAACAAGTTTTGGAAGTGTTTTCATACTGATACCTCTATGCTATTTGTTCTATAACATATTCCTTTGTGTCTGTTGACTTTATCTTTATCATGCTTTAAGTAGCTATTGGATACAAGAATTTCAGACATTCCATTATTTCCTGATTTTATTAATTCCATTACCTCAGTGTTCATTTTAAATAATCTCTCCTCTCCATAGTACCTTAAGCTCTTCCTGCGCACTTACTAAAGAAATCGTTTTTCATGTGCTGAATTCCACATTATCCCTCCTGCCTCTTAGCTTCTCTTCTTTGTTGCTACCTTTCTGCTTTGTTCATAGTCATTCATCTCTAGCTGTATACATTTAGCTACTAAATTTATCTTTCTGTTTTTATTTGAGTACTAGAATAATATATCCTATACTACATATATGTTGTTAGATATAATACATATTTCTGTATATATTTGCCGGTGAAACATACTGGCCTTGTATATAACATCTCAGGATTAGATATTTATATGCCATCTTTTAAAATCTACTTACTTAATGTTCTTAATGATTTGAATCATTTTAAGCTTTCCAAAAGCAATTTTAAAGCATTTTATGTTCTCTTTTCTGTTGAAATCCACTAGTGCTTGTCTTGTTTTGATGTTTTTTCTTGAACATGCTGGGCAAGTAGCAGTCACAGCAATCATATTACAAGGAATGGTATGAATGCATTTTACTGCACAGCACACTATGATCCACCTTTTTTATATTTGTTCTGATTTTCAGCAATTGTGGTAACTCAATATGCATGTTTCTTATTAAATCTTATAAAGTATCAAGGATACAAATGCTACACAAGTAATAAGTAGCTGGAGACTTTATCTTCCATATCCCTACTCTTATTAAACTTGAGTGTTCTATAATCTTAACTAATGCATATGGGAAAACTTAATTATCAAATGTACATTTCTTGAGTCCTAGGAATTGAACTATTAATTGGAGACAGTCAGCTATAATAGATAATAGCACTATATTCATATAAATGAATAATATTATATAATGTATAATGCATACATACAAACTTGTTTTGTTTTATGTTTATGAAACAGAGGTCAGACTATACAGTCAGGAGAACAATACCTGAAACTCTCCATGGAGATCAGCCATGCCATGAACTCACAAATTCTCTTTCTCAGCCTCATGAATGATGTGATTACAGGTATGAGACACAAAGCTTGCCTCAGGAATTATGACATGACCTTTCATTATATTTTTGCATCCCATCATTCAACTTGTATTTAACTAGAGCTATAGAACATATTGTGTGCTGCAATTAAGACATCTTTATGGGACCTTTATTTAATGTAGTTTATAAAAATTTATATCTACATCAGCTTTCAGGTATGAGAACATAATTTCTCTTATACTGATGTTGAAAATATTCATGCACTTGTTAATGCTAGCTGATTGTAAAACCAAATCTTACAAAGTATCTACTAAAATCAAATATCATCCATATATAATGAATTGTCTTTATTTCCACATGACTTTTGCTGATGGCAGTTTGAGATCAGAATTGTATTTTTATTTTTTGTCTTTTTGAGACCAGGTCTTCCTGTAGCCCCAGCCGCCCTAGAACTCACTGTGTATACAACACTAGCCTTGAATGCACAGAGATCCACATCCAGCTTTGTGAGCAGAATTTTAACTGTAGCATTTACGTCACTCATATTAGTCAACAGAATTATGTTAGATACAAGGAGGAATTTTATATCTAACTTTATATCTAAGCTTTTTAAGCTTCAAATTTATCTTTATGAAAAAATATTCTTTTTTCCCTAAGTGAATGAAGGTAAATATAAAGTTCAATTAACTATTTCCTAACACAGGAAAGAACCATTAAAAATTCTTTGTTGACTGAGATAAAACTCCATTCTTGAATAAAATCAGAGAATACAAGGTTGTGTATTCTAAAATCATTTAGAAACTGAAGCAGAATTTGTAAACTTTTGAACTGTTTTGTGAGACACAGATTATGAAAAGAGAATATGACTTCTTTGTTTATCTTTCTATCACTAAAAGAAGCATCTTTGGTTGATGCTGGCTTATGATTTCAGGCTTATATGACTGCAAGGAGTTTTATGGCTTACAGGCAGCATCAGAAGGCACATGACTTGAAAGCTTTCAGAGGGGAACCTCAGAAATGAGGTTAAGTCACTCCTACATGGAAAAGTGCAGAGTTAGTAAAGTGTCCTTACTAATTAACCATGATTGGAGGAACGGCTTTCCTCAACATATGTGCATCAACTAATCCATCATATATAAAGCTAAGTTCATTTGGGTATAATGTTACCAACAGTCAAAAGAAGTGTTCTCCTTTCTTTATAGTGACTTTTTAGTCAAAATTTCAGTTTGTGGTCTATTGTCTCATTCATAATTTACTGTTGTAATAATTAAAAAAAAACAGTTACAGTCAATATGCAAATGAATGAACATGATTTTCTTACAATAAAGCTGCTCTTACAAAATATAAAAGTCCAGTGATCTGGTTGAACTCTGACCTAAAACAAGATAACTGTTATAACTTGATAAATTCACCATATAATCTGGTTTTCTAAACAAGGAAACAAAGTTGATGTTTAAATGGCTTATTCACTGGTCCCTTAAAAGGGTGTAGAACATAAGTTTCAGAATGAAGTGTATTAAGTTCTTAATTTCCCATATGATAAAGGATTCATACTTTATCATTCTAAGCAATGATCAAGAAAGTAACAGTTTTTTTAGTAAATATAATAAAATTTTCTGGATTCTATTAAAATGATGAATGAGCTCATGGCTATATTATGGCTGTATGTGTTTCTCTTTACTAAAGCTAAAATATTTTTATTGAACTTAATAGAAAAACATATGGAAACATCATGCATTCTGTAGCAACCAAATGAGCAGGGCAATTTTCACTGACACTATCAACTTTGGTTCAAAAGAAGTCAGAAAGTGCATCTCTGAATGGCTATATTGCCACAGCATTTTATTGCTCTTTCTCCCATTATAAAAATGGCAAAGAGCTCAGAAAATGAACATTTTTCCTCAGGGACAAATTTTCACAGATTTATTATCTTGCCTCAAAGGGATACGATTGAGCCATTTTACAACCAAAAGTTACTTTTATTTCCAGCATAGAAAATATTTCTCTAGGAGTCTCTCAGTGTAGAAAAAGACCATTCTACTGAGGACTCCTCCCACCAATACAGCCACTAAGAAACATTTGCTAACATCAGCCTAGTGCTTTCCTGGCCTTCCTATGCCTATCAGCAGTAGATGTTCATGTGGAAATCTGATGAAACACTAATGAGCATCCTGGCTCTTATACTTCTTAATCTTCTAGTATCAGATCCTGAATTTTAAACACATTTCCCAGTCACACTTTTATACATGGCTTCTATATTCCTGTGTATTTTATTCTATCATATTTATGTATCTATTTATGAATATATTTTTGGTTTTTTAGACAGACTGCTGTGTATCCTAGTCTAATCTTTGTGTAGACAAGGATGACCTTGATCTTCTTGCCTTCACATCTCCACTGCTGGGATTGATTACAGGCATGTACTGTTACATTCAGTTCCATGAGGTCTTAGGAATCAAATCAAAGGCTTCATGCATGCTGGGCAAACACTCTACCAAAGGAACCACATATTCAGTTCTCTGGTGTATTTTCAATTATTTACAGTGATTCTCGGCCACAGCCAGGATTAATGTTATTGCTAATAGAAAAGAAGCTATTTCCTGATAAAATTCAATGTTAAAAAGTCAGTCTCACCAGGTGTGGAGGGATACATCTTTATGCCAGCACTCAGGAGGCAGAGGCAGGAGAACTGCTCTGAGATTGCGGCCAGCCTTGTCTGCACAGTGAGTTCCATGCTTGCCAGAGCTACAGAGAGACCTTGTCAAGAGAGAGAGAGAGAGAGAGAGAGAGAGAGAGAGAGAGAGAGAGAGAGAGAAATCAGTTTGTAGCTGGACAAGATAGCACATATCTTTAATCTCTTCATGAAGGAGGTAGATGCAGGAAGATCACTGTGAAATTGAGGCCAGCTTGGTCTACATAGTGAGTTTCAAGCCTGCTGGGACTACAGGAAGAAGCTGCCTTAAAGAACAAGAAAAATGAAATAAAGTCAGTCTCTAAACAGTGGCTATATGTATCAGCCTATGTATGTCTAGAAAACATGAGAATTACAGACACCTCAATGGCTTTCCTCACACTGTCACAGTCATGCATGTGAAGTCCAGGTAAGTCTAAACTAGTGATGGTTTCTTTGGATTCAAGGAAAACTAGAGTCAGAATGATCATCTGTTCCCCATTCTGAGTTAGTTAAGGATGGTCAAGGAAGAAAATTTGAGTAATTCTAGATATCTGTCCCATCAGACAAGTATACAGACATCAATAATAAATAAAATAGTCTAGGTTATAATACTTATGTGACCTCTGGTGCATTTTTTAATGATGAAAATAAGTTAATCTTTAAGAAATTCGTCCTAATAGGAAAATATATCAAAAATAAAACTTTTTTTTTTAACTGTTTGAGACAGGTTCTTCCTATAGCTCTAGCTGCCTGGAAATTGTTATGTAGATGGAGGCTGGCCTCCATCTCTCAATGATACAATTCCTTCTGCCTCTCAAGTGCAGGGATTAAAGGAGTATACCAGGACATCTATCTTTTAAATTGAGGAATCCTTTTAGAAAAATCCTGCCACCTGGAATTCATTTAAAAAACATTTTGGATTCATTTAGGCACAGAAAAATAAAAGTATTTTTTATTTAGAGTTCATCATTTGACTTATTCCACAAAGTGTATCAGAGTACCATTTGAAATCGCAGGCTTCCAGTGCTTAACCAAGTGCCTATAGCTCTCACTACGACTGATTGATATTGAATATCATTCTAATATATTTCGATAAAATCATGTTTCAGTTCCTTCATTCTGAAATTTAAAAATTTATCCCTTACACTTGATAAGCCAACTTGAAAATAACAGAAATTTATTTCTCAGAATTTTGAATGCTAGAAAGTCTAAGATCAAGATATGTGGAAGTTCAGTATCTGCCATGTGGTAGCTAATTGCTGTGTCCTCTTGAGATGGTGAGTTATGCTTTAACACATTAGAAGGGACAGAGGATAATGGGAGATCTAACTCCTCAAACCTTTTAGAAAGAGCTGTGGTACATGAAGACTCTACCAAATAATATCCTAAAGGCATCCCTTCTTGCTGCTCTTGTCTTGGGGATAATTTCAGAATGAATGTTGGAAGAGTTACAAATATCCAAATCACTGCAATTAACAAAGCTAAAAGAAATTACATTGCCTCACTAAAACAGTGTCATATATTTAGAAAGAAACAGGAATGGATCATCAACAGATTTCTGAATGAGCTGGCTCCAGCATGGAAGCTGTAATTGCATCAGAGAAGGCTGAAGCACAAGTCTTGTTAGTTGAACGCAAACTGGACTACAAACATTATGCTCCCCCTCCTAAAAGAGTGATTGAACTACCTTCAAAACCATTGGCTGTAAGTTAGACATTTTATTTGGATTTCTAATTCAATATAAGAGAAGGATATCTACACTATTTTAGCATATTCAGTCTTTCTGATTTTACCTTCTCTCCATGGAATCACATGTTCTTGATTTTCTTATTGTACTTCTCAGTTTCCTTAAAGGAAGCTACTGCTCCAAGCAGCATCAACATTATAATTGCTCCATGCACCAACCTAAGCATTACTCTCTTCTCAGTAGATACTGCACAGATAAACTTAGCGTTTTGTATATTTTCAGTTGTCACACGTAAACTGACAGTCCAAAAGTTTACATAGAAATTAAACTTTTTCTGAACAGCAGACTATTTTAGTCGACTAAATCTCTACTTACTACTCCAAACTCATGATTAACTGTACTTATCATTTTTGTAAAACCACTCTTTCCCAGCATCAACCCCTTAGTAAGTGTCTCTGTGCTCCACTTAAACACTACAGCTAGAATCCTGGGAGTGGTCCTCACTTGTTTCCTTTTCTCATAGTTATGTTGGTTAATGTCCATTCTATCTTTTGAGACCTCTTTCCACATTATGTCACCAGTTGTCCAACCTGGACATTCTTTTGCCTGGATTGTTACTTCCTACCTACTCTCCTTGTCTTTACTCCATATTTACATCTCATCGCTACTCAGCAGCTGTAGTATGAATCAGTCATGTGCATTTCCACTTACAGGCTTTTAGCACATACCACTCTCAAAATACTGACCACGATTTGAAAGAACGGTGATCACTTCATTTCTGCACTCCTCTAGAGCACCGGGGCTGCCGGTCCACCCTAGCTGTCCGGCTGCAGCGACCCTGTGTTTCCAGTGCCATTTCCACTCATGCCCAAGCCGCTGTTTCTACACAGCACTGGGACTTCCATGATCTTCTTGTAAATATGTCCTTATTCTGAAGGTTCAACTTCAATCCCACTTTCTTCTGGAAGGTCTTTTTATTCTGCCAGAGATGCTAGGATAGTCATCATTCATGTTTCTTGAAAGAATTACTTTCCTTCGTGTTACATCGCATATGGAATCACTTGTGCACATTCCAATGCTGTAATGTGAGTGGGTTTTGTGGTTCCAGGGAAAATGCTTGCCATGTTATTTACATTATCTCTAGGCCAACCATTATCCTGAGTCTAAATTAATAGTTTTGATTAAATAAGTGGGTGAATAATAACCCACTATAATCAGTAATAACTGTTTCCACAGACACAATTTTATGCTCACCAGACATAAAGTATGTATGGACTTTGATTCATGGTTTTGTGGAAGACAAGGAGAACATGCATTCTTCTTATCATAGAATTATGATCATATCCTTCTTTATTGGGCATCACTGTCACTAACATTTATTATCTACAACCTATATTTTTATGTATCTTGAAGGAAGTAGAGAAAAGATGACATGGCCAAGGATAGTACGACAAAGTGGAGCTGGCGAAAGAAATAATATGTTGTAATTATCCTTAAATGCCAATTTTCTTACTCATAATTCTTAATTTTTTATAGTCTTTATGTGTGTGCATATACTATATATATGTAAAGCCTCCAAAAATCTATTTTTGTGCCAATTAGCTATGAATTATTATGAGTATTTTATTAATTTATTTGATCTGCTTATGCAAAAATAGAAATAGATAAGAAGCAGATATTTAAGTCCAAAAGGAAAGTTTAAGAATAATCTTGCCTTCATGTCAAGCTTCTATACACTTCAGGATGGGCATTGGATCTTCAGGTCTTCAGACAGCCCTGTTTACATGTTTTTACTAAATACAATTCATTTGCATCTGTCAGAGACTGGAACTGAGATCCTACAGCTCTCAAAGCAGGTGTTGCATGTTGTAGTTCCATTTGCATCAGTTCTTAGGGGAAGCCCTGTCCCATGGCCCTCTTTACTGCTGCATTTGACAAGGATTCTCTTTGATAGCCTCAATCCTTTGGCTCTACTGGACATTAACTGGGGGAACTTGTGATCATATCCGTGGGGTGGTATCATCACTGCTCTCAGAACTCTCTGAGACATCCTTTGAAAAGTAGGTAAGGAGAATCATGACCCATAGCACCTCTTGCATGCAGGCAAGCCTGGCTGCTTGTGCCTTCTGGGACAAAGATATAAGCTGTGCATGGGCATCTGTGAACCTCAGCAGAAGAGGAAAAGGACAGCAGCCTTGGCATACAGGTGGCATAGACTTACTGCAGTCCTGTGCAGAAAGCCAAAAGGTTTCACAGCCACCTAACAGCATTCCTGTTTCCAATAAAATATCTTTCTTTTCTAAGATCACACCAGAAAGCCCTTATTCTCCACATTTCTCTATACAACTGTTTAAGTCAATCAGAAGATCTCTAATAGTAAGGCACTTTTTACAGCTATTCCCTCTTTAAAATTTAATTTTTGTGCATGACTTTATCGCCTACATGTACGTAAGTGCACCTGTATCATACAATGCTTGTGGATGTTGAAGGTGTTGGATCCCCTGGAGTTAGAGCTACAGATGGTTGATAGCAAATGTGTGAATTCTGGGAATCAAACCCAGGTCCTCTGTAATAACTCTTCACCAGTTGTCTTAACTGCTGAATCATCTGTCCAGCCCCTATAGTTCTTTACTTATTCTGAACCCAGGTGTTAACTGTCCTTCATTGTTTGTTCATAGTGGTGCAGTCTTTTCCTATTAAACATTTCAAAAAATGTTCTACTTTCCATAAATTCCCTACCCTACAGTTGCTAGCAGACTGGGTAGTTTAAAGTAATAGATTTTCATTTCTTCTCTAAAGTTTAGAAGATGGAGTTGTTGGCAGGTTAGAAGACTATCTCTTCTTTCTTAACACCTTCTTGTATTGTCCTTGGAAGGATGGATGTGGTATCCTAACTTGTCAGGTGACAAGAAGACTACATTGTGTGATTTCCCACACTTCTTTTGAGGACATTAATCCATCGTTACAGGTAACTTAATTGTGTCTTTTTTTTCCCCAGAAGCTATGAATCTTAATACTTTTCCATGGAAGGAAATTTCTACATGAATTTTTCAAAAGGATTCCATAATTCAAACCATAACATATATAGTATGATCATATGACCCAGAGTCTAAAAATTCATAGGTATTGAATATTGCTTAGTTTATCAGATTCTGTGATCTCTACCTATATTATGCATGATACTCATTAAATTTATTCACAGTCTTTATACTTCCTCTATGGAAAAGGCATGTAATTATTTACTTTCCATAGATTTTTTTAAAAATTAAATGTTTATTAATAATTTCATAATTTCATGCATTATATAAAAATCATATTAACTCCTCCCATCTCCTTCCAGATCCACACCACCTGATGTCCACTCAACTGCATATCCTCTTTTTTTTTTAATTTCAACAAGGCCCAGTTTATGTTTCTCAAATACTCTTTGGGTGTAGGTCCATGCCCTGGAGTGAAGAAAATGTTTTTCTAACAAAAGCTAATATAATGCATTAATTATGGTTTGTGTTTTTTTTTCCCAAATTACTGTTATCCATTTGGTAAACCTCACCAAACTTTTTCTAGATTTCTAAATTATTTCTAATTTCAGATAGGCAGATTTATAAGCTCAAATCTATAATTGAAAGGAAATTTGAAGAGCTTTCAGAAATTATACTAACATTTAGGTCTATAGTGTATTTCCTAGTTGCATAAATGCAATTTGAGCAACATTTCAGTAAGAACTTGCAAAGATTTTTTTTTTCCTGTGGTTCTTAAATTTTTGGGTAATGGCCCACAGCTTTCTAGCTTTTTCTTTGAAATGTATAGCTTATGTATTTTTTACCATTAAACTTCTTTTCATCCAAACATAAAGATTTTAATTAGTTCTTTATAGTGTGAGTTCTTAACACCAAAGGACACTGATTGCCAATACTCCTTTTGAGAACCTTACTGAGTAGTCTTGTATAGAATTCCTTAATACATGAGCTAAATAAAGAGAAGTGCTGAATGCTTTTTTGAGATCCAAGTGGTAATTGCATCCTAGTAAAATCATCTAGTCAAACTACCTTCTACTGCAGCACCATAAAGAAGATAGTTCAAAAGGAAGCTTGCTACGTTGATTGTGCTTCTAGATAATAAATTGAGCTGAGAGAAGACAAGAACAACTTTGTAATGTTGGCTCTTTTTTTCAGGTTTTTGGGTATTACACAGTTTCTACGGTTCCTTTAGCATTGGTAATTCTCCCCTAGCTCGATGGTCATCATTTCACTTATACCAGTCAATCCTTTCCAATGTTCAAGGAGTAGAAGATGAAGATAAAGATACTAAGATAATCTGAAAAAAATGAACTAATTAATATATGCCAATTTAAAATACACCTATTCAAAAACTGCATTAGTTTCAGATTTTTGCCAGATTTCTGTGCCTGTATGAGAGTTTCTGCTGCAAGAAGTATACTTGTGTCAGTCTTCCAGAGAAAACTTAGTCTTTTATTTCTCTTGGGGAAATAGTCAATGTATTACTTGTTTTTCTGTATATGACTTAATATATCATCAGTGTCTTTTTGTTCCATATTTCTAATAATCTGATGTGTTTTTCATTACCTTTTCCTGTGATGTTATGAGATAAAATTATAACTTTCTCTTTTGTAGACATTTGAAAATAGTATGTCAACTATTGAATGTACAGCCCCGGGACTTTTTTCAATCTTATAGTACCATTCATTTATTTTACTGCTGTTTTGAAGAAGTAAATCTTTCTCTGATAAAACAAATTTTTAAATATAATGGCCTTGGATGAATAATAATTGGACCATACTTTTTAGTTTATCCTAGACATACTCACATGTATCATCCAAAATATTTCCATCAACCTATTTACTTTTAAAATTCATAATCCAGGAATTAAAGATATACTCTCAATAACATTCTTAAACTATAAGAAAATGGAGAAGAAATGATACAGAGTTTTACTTCTTGTCAACCATCACGATTAGGTAACATGTGAATGACAGATGATTTATAGAAAAGTGGAAGGATTTATTAATGGATGCATACTTATACAGATAAATAGATGTCATACACACACACACATATATATATATAAATAACATATATATATATATATATAATAGATAGAGATATGGGCTTTAAAATGTTCTCAGTTCTCGCTATGTGATGCTTAAACTCAACTGTCCATTTGAACTCTAGAATCACCTCAAAGATGCACCTCTGGGCATGCCTGCAGAGAATTACTTAGTTCAGGATAATTCTCTCAGAAGACTCTCCCACTCTAGGTGATGTCATTCTCCATGCTTGGGCTCTGGACTGCACAAACAGAAGAAAGTTAGCTGAACTGAAACATTCATTGCTCTTTGCTTCCTGATTGTGGACACAGTACAACTGGCTCCTTCACGCTTCCATGATTTCTCTGCTTGACAGACTATACCCTGGACCTGGAGCCAAAAGAAATTCTCTTAAGTAATCTTTTTAAAGTATTTGTATCACTACATAGAAGAAGTAACTAATGCACAATGGGTTTGATAAATGCAGATTTATATCCTGGGCACTTTTGCATGCTCTGTCAGCACTTTACCACTGATTTCTATCCAGACTTCTATCTATACCATCAGTTCTCTTTCTGATTAGTCAACAGTCATTATGTTTTTTTTAACAATTTTTGCTATTTAATTTTAAGGAAATTTTCTCAGTGGTCTTACATTTAATAGCATTTTGATAAATTTCATTGTAATCTTCAAACTGTTGTAGTCATTCAAATTGTTGTATCATTTTAGTTCACATTAATCAAGTTCTGCCTTGTGGTTCTCACTGGTATCTCTAAAAGTAAAACAGAAAGATAGTAGACTTATTTATATTAGGAACAATTTTGGACATTCATTTCTAGATAAAATGAACATTAAATAGGCAAGATGGAACAGCAAGACAGTTTAGCAGGTAAAGGCATTTGCATCCAAGTCAGATAATATGACTTTGGTCCCCAGAACCCGCATAGTGGAAGAAAAGAATTCAGACAAGTTATCCTATGACCTGCACATATGCCATGGCATGCATATGCATGTACACACATATAATACAAAAGCTATTTATTAAAATAAATGACTTTCCATTAAATATGTGAGCATTGGAAGAACATTTAGTTTTCCTTCAGATTATAACTCTGTGAAAGCAGAAGAGTGCAGTTTTACCTTTGTCTTTATACACAGGCGCACAGAGCAGACTGTACACATATCGCTTTTCACAACTATCTTGGCACTAAGTTAAATTCCTCAAAAATGGAATGGAATATTTATTTATTTATTTTTCTCAATGATAGTTGTTCAGTTAATCACTAAGAAATATAGCTAGTCTAAAGCATGATGCAAGAAGCAGTCAATTCAAACTCAATCAGACAAAAACCCAACACAGAATTGGAGAAATGGGAAGCAGGCCTCAATCTTAACCAAATAACTGTTGGCAGCTGATTACTGCTGGATGAGGTAGATTTAGTGTTCTTTAAGGGAGAGACTTAGATAGAATGACTAGACTCCAGTGGATAAACTTGCACTGGGGGACATCTAAGTATATAAACTTGCCTCTATAGGCTTTAACATATGTGATAGAGTGCATGAAATCAAATGGGGGGCTATAGGGAGTTATATCTGGGGTTATAAAGATGATTAAGATGTTTTGTATGAAATGCTCAAAAGTTCAATAAAACCTAGACACATGAAAATAAATGAGTTTGGGGAATAGAGAGATGGCTCAGCAGTTAAGTTCTATTTTCCTTTATTTTATTTTTTCATTCTTTCTTTTCTTTTTTTTTTCCTTTCTGCCTTAAAGTTCACAAAGTGGCAACTCATATTAAGACAATTCTCAAAAGTTATAAATTTCACTTTTGTTGCTATATCTTTTAGATACACACATACACACACACACACACAAAACTGAAAAGAACACATTACCATTTATAATGTGAAAGTAGAGATATTGTGAATACAGTAGACAGAAGATATTTATAAAATATAACATCTGCAGTCTCTACACAATGTGAAGAGGCTTGTGATTTAACAACAAATGACACTGACTTTCTACTAGCAATATAAAATCCCTTAATCTTATGATTGTAACCTAGTTATAAAACAGTTTATCACTAGAAATATAGAGAGTCTCTTAACTCTTTGCAACTGCTCTATGGAGCTAAACCTATTTCAAAACAAAGAAATGAAAAATAACAAAATGATTGTAACAGGCATTTATATTATGCTTATGCTGTTAGTTTACTTTTGAGAATATTGTATCTATGTTAATTTACTTCATATGTGGAGAGAATGTCTCTCATTCAAAATTGCAGATTTTAGCCTAATGACATTTATCTAATGCTTAATCATTATTAACATATGGAAGTGTTTTCTAAATTACTGACACATGAAGATATTGTGATAAATTTATATTAAAGACAGCTCAGATAATAATAATTATTTCATATACCCTGATACATATAAAACTGCTAACTCACAAAATTTGAAGAGTAATTCCTATTCTATAAAACATAATGATTTAATTCTGGGATTTCAGTATTTAAAAGGAAAGGCCTAGGCATGCAAAACATCAGATTATTTATGAAAATAAGCCCAATTTATCCTTTTCTGGGCTTCAAAAGGCTTCAGAGTTTCAGGGTACTGATTTCAGAGAGGATCACACTAAAGGTAAGACATGTTTTCAAATTTCACCATCATAAGACAGCAACATTGTTCTTTCTCAGTATTCCCTAGACACTTACATCATATTGTCAATCCAAATGAGAGATATAGTCATAAACTAAACTAAGAAAGAAAGAACGGACATCTATTGAGATAAGAGATGAGCATGAAAGCTTTCTGGACACTGATAATTCCCGGATGTTAAACCTAAGATACTCCCAGATATCTATTGTCTTGTCGACAGGAATATTCAAAATATACTGCTTTCACAGCATTGTCCAAGCAAACAGAATAATGTCCATCTTCCTTAGAGCGATTGCTGTTCAGTTTTCCTTTTGCTGTCTCAGAAGTGTATTCTTTAATTTACACCAAGAATTTCAGGTCATTTCTCATGTGCAAAAACACAAGGATGTGTTTAAACCAACAGGGAAGATATTCCTCCTTGTAAATTTTGTTCATAATAAAACCATTTTCACACTCTCTTTTGCATTTTATCATCTCAAAGACACACAGAAAATTTCACTTTGTGAAGTGTGTTCTGTTGTATTCATTGATGATGAATTAGTGAGAATTTCAAATTTTCAATCACTGCTTTTGCCTTTGTTTCATGTTTACTTTAAGGCCTGTGAAGATTGGTTTTCAACCATTGTAACAAAATATCTGAAATCAATCATTTAAAGTAGGGGGTGTTCATTTTGGAACGCTGTTCCAGAGGCTTCATTCCTTTGGGTCTCTGTTGAGGGCGTACACCGTGGTCACGTGCTTAGCTAAACTAAACTGGTCATATGAGAGCCACTGGGAAGTAAACAGAGGAGATTTGGGAGTTCAATATTCACTTCGAGGGGAAAACCGGTGACGTACTTTTCTTCTACACTAGGCCGCACCACCTAAAGTTTCCACCATCTCTCAAAAGTGCCATCATTTGTCTGATGAATCTTCAAAGCATCACCTTTGGGGGACATTCATGATCCAAACCATTACATGACATTACTATTTATCTTTTCTCAAGAATGAAATTGTGAAAGCATACCAAAAGTTAAAACACATACTTTCATAATTTAAAATTATATTTGCACACGTGTGGCATTTTCAAACACTGTGAATGTATCATACATTTGGAGGCTTTCACCAAATACCAGCTTTTCATGAGGAATAAACTTTGCTTAAAGAAAAGAGCAAGTTGGTACCAGTATGGAATTAGTTAAGCACATACACGAAAGCTAGAATTAGCTGTATTGTTAAATCAAGTCAAGTTGCACATGCAGATGCCTGAAGAAACACAAACAGTAATATTAATAATCACTCCTGGATCAAGAGTACAACTATGTCAGCACAGACACTATACCTTTCTATGACTATGAGGTACTTCACTGACTTTTAGGGTAGCTCCACTTGATTTTCCTCTCATCTGCATTTTTCATGACCCAATATGTAACAAGAAACTTTGTTTTTCTTTACTAAAGTGATGTCATAAAAGTATGGAATGGGGCTGGAGACATGGCTCAATGGTTAAGAACACTGACTTTTCTTGCAGGAGACCTGACCTGGGTTCAGTTCCCAGCACTCACATGGTGGCAAACAACTGTCAGTAATTCCAGTTCCGGGGATCCGAAGTCCTTCTTCTGACTTCCACACCCATTGCAGGACATGGATGCACTTACATACATGCAAGCAATACACTCATACATATAAAATAAAAATAGTAAACAAAATATTTAAATGGCATAGCCTATCAAATTTCTACAGATATACAGTTAATTCCATACACTTAAGATACATCCTTTAGTTATAATTGTTGTTAGCTTCCATATGGGTGCTGGGAATTGAACCTAGGTCCTATGCAAGACAAACCAGTGCCCTTAACTGCTATGCTATTTCTCCAGCCCCAGCCTTTCCCTTTATAATAAGCAGCTTTATGATCTCAATAGGAAAATAAATAAGTCATGGTTTATAGGCTTAAAGTTTTGAAATGGTCAAGATAGAATTCACAGAATTCTTATATATACATATATATATATTTTTTTTTTCATATGTAAGGAAATTAGTGCCATTTATTCAAGAAAATTGGCCATTAGCACACAACGGATAAACTTAGAGAATAAAAAGCTTGGCATGGCCCCACAGCTCTGGAAAGACTGTTGGATGCAATTAAATTACAAAATTTTATTTTTAAATTGGAAATTCTGAGATTCATTACTTTCAGAATAAGAGTAATAATCAGAATCCTGAATAAATTTAAATTTTATTTAAATTTTGTAATTTTCATACAGAATAGCGTGATGGTATTTAGATATCCTTCCTATCCACACCTTCAAAACTGTACCCTGCCCAATTTAATGTACATATATATTAAATACAGCATAAAATAAAGCTTATAGTGCCTGAATTATGTCTCTAAATGTCCTTCAGTGTGGGTCCATCTTAAACTGGGTACAGTGAGTTCACAGTAAATGTAAGTATATGTAAATCCCATTAATCTGCACAACCAAAACCAAAATAATAAAAATGTATCTTACAAACTCAAGCATCATTTATTAATTTATTTTATTGTCTAGTAGAATGATACAGCTAATAATCGGGAAGCTTTATTTATTCTTTGCTAATTAAATGAATAAATATAAATATGCATTCCACTCGAGGTATATATCATGAATTATAAAAATAAATTCTAGGATGGTAGATATCTATAAACATCCCATCATTAGATTGTTTCCAAAACTCAATAAACTTATGCAGTGAAAAGAGATAAGAGAAAATGACGACAAGATAAACATAGAGTTGAAGATATGTATTAGACTTTATCTTTAATTCAGGATGTAAAAAGAGTTGCTGAAAATGTTAATCCCAATCTAATTAGAAAAAGTAGAATAATATAGACATTTATGATGATGGAAATGAGAGAAATTAAGTCAGATGAACTAAAATTTATGCAGTTATAACTCAATATTAACGGGGGAAAAACGCCTCCTCTATGAACTTCGTGGTTGGGCACAGGAAGAGGAAGAACGTATGACTGACAGTGAAGAAAGTCAGTTTTTGAAAGTACAGTAGAGTGTTTCAGTTTGAAGAGGAAATCTACTACAAAAATAGCCCACACTCAATTTCCGCCTCCTCTGATGTGCAATAATGGTTTCATATATGAGTTTGAGCAGAGAAAGTGAATTGGAGAGATGCTGTGCTGTTGAGCCATGCATGCTCCAGGATGCTAAGGATCAAGAGCAAAGGGAAATTTTCAACTCTTCTAATCTTACCAACGTCCTTGAAGGATTCCTGTACAGAACTTAAAATCAGGAATATATTTAAGCAAAATAAAGCAGGTAAGAGATGTCCCTCTGAGGCAGATGTGTCCCTCCTGATTCCAAGCAGGTGAAAGAGAAGCAGAAGGGAGAAACCCCCCAGCTCAGAAACAAAACTGGCCATTGCTCTAAGCTGGCGGCAGACTGGTGGTCAAGTAATGATTCTCGGTTTTGAAAGCTTCTGCTTATTTTTAAATATTTATTTATTTTTATTATACATATGAGGTTTGCTTACATGTATGTATGTGTACCACATGCGTGCCTGGTTCAGTGGAGGCCAGAAAAGGTCATCGGATCCCTTGGAACTGGAGTTATGGATAATTTTGAGCTGCCTTATGCGTGCTGTGATTTGAGCCCAGGTTCTCTGCAAGAGCAGTATGTGCTGTTTAACAGAGTCATCACTTGAACCCCATGTGCAGTTTTTTGCACTGATGATTAGGCTTCTGGATTCTCCCCACACTTAAATTTCAAGTGTGAACAAAGTTTCAAAGCCATTTAAACGTCAGTCAAGTTGCATGCTAAAGCATAAGAACAGCAAACCCAGTTCTGTTGAAAGACTAAGTGAAGGGTGTGGCTTCTCCTCAATGTAAATATATTTTATGTTCCTTCCTACAATTCTTTACCACACAATATTAATGGCACAAGGAAATCTTACAGGATTTGCAAAAAGAGAGAAACAGAAACAAAGAAAGAAAAAAGCAAGAAAGAAATATGACCAAGAAAAAAAATGACCATATTCCTAATCTGCAGAGTATGGTCACTTGACAGGACTCTTTTATAAGTTTCACTTACCTAAGGCTCAGGGATCATTGTGGAAGAGGGGGCACAAAGATTGTAAGAGTCAGTGATGAGGTGTGTGACCATAGGGAAATAGATTCCTACAAGCTCCTGGAACTCTGCTCATATGGTCCTACAGAAGTGATGTTGACATGCTCAAGACCCATGAAAACTCAAGCAGACAAAAATCCAGCATGCAACTGGTGAAATTGGTAGCAGACCCCAATCTTTGCTGAAGAAATATTGGCAACTGATTACTGTTTAGTGAGGATGAGATAATCTTCCTAAAACAAGGGACTCCAGATAGGCAGAACCTATCAGTGGATGAACCTGCACTGAGGAAACTTTGGGAACACTAACTTGACACAATATACCTTAACAAAGATGAACTAATGCATGGATTCCAGGTGGGGAGCTATGAGAAGTACCGGTAGGGTAGTGGATATAAAGATGATGAGAATTGATTGAGATATTCTGTCTGAAATACACACTGATTCAATTTAAAAACTGAAGAAAAGAGCTAATACATTAAAGTAAAAAAATGTATTTAAAACATCATATCTAGAAATTGCTCAGGTATACAGACAGCAATAAAAAAAATTAAAAAATTTTAATAAGAATTAAAATAACTATGATTGGGAAAAGTATATAAACCATCAACAGAAAGTGGAAACCTTCAAAAATATATAATAAGAATATTATAGATAAAAACACATATAAGAAAGAGCTTATATTACAGAATTTTAATAATAAAAATCCTGGGACTGGCTTAAAAAGAGACACTGCTCTGTGGAATAGAACAGATACCCAGTTCTAAAATCCACACAATTACAGCTAACTGAATTTTGATCAATGTACAAAACTACAAACTGGAGAAAAGACACCAGACTTAACAAATGATTCTGTTCAAACTAGATAGCAGCATGAGGAAAAATAAAATTTGATTCCCATCCCTCAACAAGCACAAAATTCATCCCCAAGTGGATCAAAGACCCCAGCATAGGATCTGTTATTATGACTCAAATATAGGAGAAAGTAAAGAGTAGACTGGAAGCTATATACATAGGAAAAGACTGTTTAACAAAATCGTTACATCTACAAATTGACAAATGGGACCTCATGAAACTAAAAGGCATGAAAGGATAACATCATTCAACTGAAGAAGCATCCTATAGAATGGAGAAAGAAAACCCTTACCATCTATACCTTTGACAGAGGGTTGGTATTAAGGATATACAAAGAACTCAAATCCTAAACATAAAAAAATAAATAAATAAAGGAGAAAGGAGCTGAACAGGAACTTCTTTGAAGATAAAATGCAAGTGACTGAGAAATATTTTTTAAATTTTCAACATATTTAATCACCAGGGAAATACAAATTAAAACCACTTTTGAATTGCCTCTTACTTCAGTCAGAATGACTTGTATCCAAAAACAAAGAGAAGTGAGGGCTAGGGTGTGGAGATAGGGGATCTCTTATTCACCATTCACTGCTTGCAGTAGTTCACACTGGTGCAGCCAATATGGAAATCAGTGTAATGATTTCTCCAAAAGGTCTGAATTGATCTCCCGTATGACCCAGTCATCCCACTCTTGGGCATATATCCAAATGACTCTCTGCTGTACTACAGAAATCCATTTTCATCCATGTTCACTGCTGCCCTTATCAGAAAGTCAAAAACTGGAAACAACCTAGATGTACATCCACCAATGAACAGACAATCATATGCTCAAGAAACTATTATCCAACTCGTTAAAAAATAAAATTATGGAATTAGGAGGCAGATGAATGGAGCTGGGAGTAATCCGGAGTGAGGTAATCCAGCTCCAGAGGCACAGACTTCGCATGCTCTATAATTGCTGGATGCTTTCTTTGAAATCTTAGATATGTATGATTCAATTTGAAAATCCAGAGAAGTAAGGGAAGTAACACATGACTATGGAGGAGATGTTTCCTGGGAGTGCCGTTAGAAAACAGTATATAAAGGAACATAGGGAAAGAGTGAAGTAGGAAGTGTTAAATTGGGTGCAGAATCAGAGGGCAAGGCAGAGGATGGAGTTAGGGGAGGGATAACCAACTAAAGGACTTGAAAAAATACAATATGGTAATCTAAGAATATAGAATTTTCCTAAAGTATATGCATATAGACTATAAAATGAGATTAAAGGACTTACTTTATAACAAGGTACATTGCCTCTATATGACAACAGAGGTGAATAACATGATCCTAAACGCCAGGAATGGATTCCCTCTCTTGAAGCTGTTACTCGTGCACTCCATAGACACTCAAACAATACTGGCCATGGACCCTGTTCTTGGTTACCCACCAAAACTTCACAATAAGACTTTACTGCTCAAGATACTATATACATGAGCTTTAGAGCAAACAAGGAGAAATCAAGCTGGTGCTAACTTAGGGGTCCCATCTCTACTGGCTAGCTTTCATAGTTCTGGAAGGTGCTATGCATGTTAATGGAAGAAAAATAAAAATCATCAGCCTTCCCCTGCTGTAAGTTATGTTAACTACAGTAACAACTGGCCTGGCAAGATATGGCCACTGGTGCAATAGTAGCTTGAATATTATGGTAATTATCAACCATTTTTTAACTGGATTTAAGGTCCACTTCATAGCATAGAGCCCATACCTGACACTGATGATATCAGGCCTGTGAGCTTGAGGCTAGATAGAACACAGGACATAAGGGAGAGCCTAATACAATTATTCTACTAAACATTTATAAGGTCAAACTGACTTATTGCTTATACCCCTAGATTAATGAATCTCTCATCTCTCACCAGAGAAGCTTCCTTATGTGTTGAGCATAATGTAAGGTGGGCTTAGCCTAAGGCCACCTGCTCGGAGGAATAAAGGAAGGGCTTCTGTGGGTGTGGCATTCTGCTCTGGCTAATTGTGAGATCAGCACCTGGAAAGAACCTGCCTACCTGGGGACAAACTTACCATTGGCTGTATTTGAGACTCAACCCTATAAGATCATTGGCTATCCAGACCTATAAGAGCTTGTGTACCTATTCAACAAAAGAGTTTACATTGCCACATCTGCTACTGAGCAGTTAATGATTTATCCACTCAGGTGTTTAAGTGCAGGCTTTGCAACGCAATTGCTTCAACCACAAAATGAACTTCACAAGAAACTGGAAGATTAAATTGAAATGTTGAACATTTCTATGCACAATGATGCTAGTTTTTCAAACACTTTTTAAGTTAAAAAAGGGGGGGAGGGGCAAAACAGGTATGTTTTGGAGTGGTTACTATAGCTAGAAGAGAGGAACTACACAAAATATCTGGTATGACAAAGTCTGATTAAATTAGGGTCACTTAACACTGTTGTTCCAGAATGAACAATTACAGATTCATTTTTGTGTAAAAGTTTGTTAGGTGTATTATTATCTCCACTTAATAAGGAAAAAAATTCAATGTGTTCTTCTTCTCCAAATAAAATAAAGCACTAATTTTGTCTGTAAACTGATGCTCAGATCATACTTAATTTTTTTAAACCTCAGAATCTTTTGGGCTAACACTGAAGACTGTAATAATCAAAAGTACTGCATTATGATAAATGAATGATATTCTGAAGTTTACTAGTCAGACATTAGAAAAGTTATCACATTTTTTCACAGTATCAGATCTGGCAAATTTGCATTAAGATGACATGGCACAAAACATCTAATTCAAACCACCAACTCACCTGTCTCCAATAACACACCTTTAAAACATTTGAAGCCCAAGACCTCTTGCACTAAATGTCATAGAGGTTATTATTGGGCCATAGATTGCAAAAGTAAATCTGCCAATAATACACCTTTAAAATTCCCCCAGGAGCAACCCTTGGTCCCACCTATGAGAGAGCACTCCTTAAAATAAGATGGGTTTTCCCAGTTTATGATCATACTCCATGTATTTAATTTCTTTGGATGGCGTCAAATTTAAGGGCATTGTGGACACAGGCGTGGATGCTACTATTATCTCTGCTAATGATGCAATCTGTATGACCAACTAAGTATATAAACCTGGACTTAACATCCAGGGTGTTGGTGGACAACAGGTAGACAAGTTAGGAGACCAGTCACCTGGGAGGATTATGATGGCAACACAGGAGAATTTTACCCTCTGGTGGCTAATATCCCTAATAACCTATGGGGAAGAGATATCCTTACAGCTATGAGTGTAGTTATCACTACACCCATAGCTGCCCTATAAAAGGACAATAAGGCCTTTTATGATGACACCATTAGCTTCTCAGGGCCATCTAACCCCAATAAGCCATCTGACACTCTGTTGCACCCCCAATTCTAGAGGCCACTCTTCGATCTTCTGTTGCTCCCATGAGCCTCGAGTGGGAGACTTCAGATACCATATGGATCGAACAGTGGCCTATTTTAGAATCTAAACCAACCATCCTCAAATCCCTTGTGCAAGAACAGCTTGATCTTGGCCATATTGAGCCCTCTATCAGTCCCCATAATTCAAACCTGTCATGGATGCACCTGCAAATGCAGCAAATGCCCCCACCACCGTGGAACCACTGGATCCATAACCACACCCCCTCCCTCTTACTGTTCATGCTTCCACTCTCAAGCCTCACTAGGGCTGATGCTCAGCCATTTTTTCACTCTTTAATTAGGTAACTTGGAGCATTTTGCTGTGGCCTTCTTGATTACAAACTGACCACTTAATAACAAAACATTCTTCATAATACTTAACTATTCTCTCAGATTCTTTCTGAGTCTGCTACAGGTCACAAAAGCATTCTGCGACAAGAACTCTCACGCATGCCATAGGAGCCTTCCTACAAACCTCCCATGCCATCCTAATTACCCTCCTGAACAACAAGTATCACCCATTGGTGATTTCACCAGAATGGGAGGTAGCCAATGAGGGGTAAGACTCTGATGCCTACGGAGGCAACCTAAGACAGGTACTGCGGGCAAAGGTGAACTCTTAGGTTAATTCACCAGGATGGTGGGTAGCCAATGACGGGTAAGACCCTGGTGGCCAGGGTGACCTAAGACAGGCACCACCGCCTAAGGTGATCCCTAAGGGCCTGGGGCCAACAATGGCATGGCAAAGAATCATGCCTCCCATTGTCACTCAATTAATAAAAACAAAAAGGAAGATATGTTGGGCATAATGTAAGGTGGGCCTAGCCTAAGGCCACCCGCTGGGAGGAATAGAGAAATGGTTCCTGTCAGAGTGGTGTTCTGCTCTTTCCAGGTGTGAGGCCAGCACCTGGAAAGAACCTGCCTACCTGGGGACAAACTTATTACTGGCTTTGTTTGAGACCCCACCCCATAAGATCTAGCCAGAATTAGAAGAGCTTGTGTAACTATTCAACAAACAAGTTTGCAGTGCCTCGCGCTTGGGCTGCTTCCCATCCAACTCCCCGGAGTCTGTGGCTTGACTGCATCACTCTACTCACTCCCAGCCCCTCTGGCGGCCCCAAGTGGTAAGACATTACGGAAATGAACATGACTATACTTATTCAAGTGATGGTAATTAAAACGGGAACCTACAACTGGCCAAAGTTCAGAGAACAAGAGGCTACAGAACACTTATCCCTGAACAGGACACCTCTATCAAAATTCTGCCTCTCAAGGCTCAGAGATCATTGTGGAAAAGGATGTCGTTGAGGAAGGAGATATAAAAATGATTGTTTCCACTGAGTATGAGTACACAAAACTTCAATAAAATAATTCAACAACAGCAACAACAAAAAGCTCAAGGTAGAAAAGACTCTGTAACAGATCAAGTCAGTGCTGCCAGCAATCTTAACAGCAAGACTGTGATCTCCAGCTGTATTTTCATCCAGAGAGCCTGACACCTTAAAAAAAAAAAAAAAAAGTTGATTCCAGGTTGGGGGCATGACAATCTACTAGATGTTTTTTTTTTTTTTTTTTGTATTTGATGAACCAAACCAAACCAAACCAATTAAAACAAAACAAAGAAAAGCGGGATTTGAAGAGTTAAACTGTAACATTCAAACCTAATTAAATGATATTTATGAAACTACCAAAATGTGCAGATATGACTGTTAAATTCAAATGCCATCATGATATCATGTCATAGAAGAACCATCTCCTCAGCTGAGATTGGGTAGGACAGAAGCCATGTGTGGTAAAGTAAGGAAATGCACTGTGCCCTGAAATACTGACTTTCAAAAACTTTATTGTAGCTAGAATGACAAAAAAACACTTTGGCTGCTGTTCTTCACACTGAGCCTAATCTTGGTATTTTGTGTTTTAAGGACAAATAAAACAATCCATGTTTACTGTGCTACACTATAAGATAGTTAATTTTAAAAACAATGCGGTGGCAATGTGACCTTGTTCGTACATCCAATAATCAAACATGAATTTGTAAATAGCCCTTCAGATAAGCATTTTGAAATATGTATAATCTTATGGATTTTTTTTCCTGCCAGGTTCTCCATTCTTTGAAAATTTGCATGATTCCTAAAGAACAGTTATTTCATATCTGTAACTTTTTGGAATGTGTCTCTTTTAGAACTTCAGCATCTGAATGTTTACCAAGTTCTCCTAAACAGATGCTAATATGTTTCACTGCTATGCCTAAATCTATTTTTCTGTCTTGATACATGTCCATCTGAATTTAAATATACCTGTTTCTTCAACAATAATCCCATTTAATTTCCAACTCCCTATTATTTTGCTGATACCCGATTTATCTAAGTTTTTTTTTTCACACCAAAAAATGTCTACTTTGTTTTATTTGCTTTCCTAGAAAACCAAATTGATCTTTGAATATTAATTTTTTTAATCAAAATAGTAAAAATTTGACTCGGAAATAAGACTGAAATTTGAGCTGAATCTTTCTCTTCAGAATATATACTGTACTGTTAATGTTATTAATAATAAAAGCTTAGTTTTAAAACTCTTCTTTGTCTTAGAAGTTCCTCTTTTATTTAAGAAGTTTTGAGTAGAGAACAGTAGCAAACTTCTACAAGTTTCCATATATGACACTGAACACTCATTTGTTTTCTAAAGAAGAAATAATTAGTGTCACTATGACCCATACTGAGGATAAAATAATGATAATTCTTTTGAAAAGAAAATACATGATTTAAAAGTTTAACTAGCAGATTACTGGGGAAAATACATTTAGCAAAACTTAATTTTGTGCTTAGAAATTTGTGTAGAAAACTATGTCTTGATATCTTCACAATGCTAGTAGATCAGAAATACAAATGGCCATAGATGGAATACTTATGGCTCCATCCAAACTCATACATTATATAAAAAGAACAGTCAAAAATGAAACTTGGGTGACATAGGTCACCTATGGTCTGTGTGGGTGACATAGAGGAGATTATATCCTTATAAAAATACATCAGAGACCTTCATGAACCTATAGCCTTGAGAAATGATATGCAAAAAATATGAAGTAAAAGAAAGCTGTCTATGAAGCAGAAGTCATTCTCTCATCTGAACTCCATCAGCAAATGCCTTGACCTTAGAATCACAGGCCTCCGTAGCTGTGAGAAATTAATACTGATTTGTTGTGGTTGGTGTGTGGAATATTCCCCAAAGGCTCCTTCACGGAGCACTTGGTCTTCAACTGGTGGCACTATGCTGCGAAGTGGCAGAAAAGAAAGAAGCGGAGTCCCGCTGGGGAAGTAGGGAACCGGGACACTCAGAGATTCCCTGGCCCTGGGTCTCCTCCTTGTGTGATCCCCTGCTACTCTGAGGCAAACAGTTTCCTCCTCCTGCATATGTTCCTCACTCAACAAGGGCTCCAAGTCAATGGTATCAAAAACTATGAAATAAATACTCTGAAACCATGAGCTAAGACACATCCTTCCTCCTCTAGGACGTTCTGTCAGTTATCTGGTCACTGTGACAAGAAGTCTGATCAATACTCTATTTTAAGGTGTTCCATCTGTGATCGTCTTTTATAGCAGCCATAAGAAACTAAGACAGACATTAGTACCAAGGTGTGGGGTTGCTACTGAAAGAAGCCTTAAACTGGATAATGGGTAGAGGCTATGTTTTATGTTATAAAAGGCTCCATCTGTGTGACTAGAACATTCAAGATAATACTGATGAAGGCTCAGAAAGAAAGAATGAGCTCTACAATTATAGAGTACATTGTTAGTAACCTTGAACAGATTAAAGTCCATCTGATGAGATTTAGTATAGGAAAATTAAAAAGAAAAGCATCATTGGAAGGTTAAAGAATAGTTATCTATCATAAACATTGGAAGGTTAATGAACAGTTACATATCATAAAGAAGCCAGGAACTGGACTAAATTGTGTTGTTGTTCTAGCCTTCTGTGCTAGGTAAAAGTTGTAGATGACAAAATAGATATGTTTGGCTAAGGAAATCTGTAAGCAAAGTGCTTAAGAAACATCTGGCTACTCGACTATTTATAAAAAGTGAAAAATAACTTAAAATGGAATTTGTAAGCAACAAGTAAGAGGAAATAAAGTTGGAGACAATTTTCAACATTTAAATATTGAAAACAACAAGATAAACCTTTTCTAAGAGATTACTGAAGACATTTGACAAAAGAAAGACATCTATATGATAAAATCTAGTGTACTGATCAAATCAGACAATGGGAAAATGACCTCAAATGTAAAACAAGAGATTATCAAAACTGCTTCTCCCATCTTGGGAGCAGAGTACCAGGGTCCAGGACACACAGTAGCTCCAGAATGTGGAGTGACCTCTGGTTCAAGTTAGTAGGATGCTGTTGCCCTGGACCTGGGGACTCCAGAAAGATAGAATATTTAGTCTTTGAAAGATCATTGTTTTGTTTTGTTTTCATTCCGTTGCTGGGATAAAACATTCTGACTAAAAGCATCCTGTGGAGGAAAGTGTTTATTCAGCTTAGCTTTCGAGATGACAGATATCATGAAGGAAATTCACAGGAATTCAAGTGAGGTACCTAGAGACAGGAATCATGGAAGAATACTACTTTGCTGGCTCACAGCCTGACTTAGCTCTGTCTTACAAGGCCAGGGCATCTACTAAATGGTTTGCCCACAGTGAACAGGCCCTTCCTGTATCAACTATTAATTGAGATGATCCTTCATAGACATACCCATAGGCCAATCAGATCTAGGCAATTCATCAATAGAGGCTTTCCTTTCAAATGGCACTAACTTGTACCCAGTTGACAATTAAAGCTAATAGGACAATAAGTTTTCTCAGGCTTTAATGTCTAATGGAATTTCTCCACTAGGTTTTAGATTTTACTTTTTCAGGGTCTGTCAAAATTTAATCATTCTTGTCTCTCCCATTTGGAACAGGATGTCCCTGCCACCCCACTGTATTTTGGTATGCTATGTTCCACCTATTGGTAACTGAGGGAGAACTTGCTGCAGGATGAATCATACCTTGAGCTTCACGATATCTGATTAATATATTAGATGAAATGTGGGACTTTAGTGTTGTTGCTTCTATGAGTGAAGACTACAGGGATTGTAGGAAAGAAATAAATACTTTTCTGTAGGGGAAAAGTATGACTTTGGGAGGCAGGCTAAAATAGAATGTGATGGTTTGAGTCTCTCCAGTACACACACACACACACACGCACAATTTGTGGGTTGACATTTAAATTCCAATATGATATTTGGATAGGGGGCTTGTTTGAATTATTCGGGATATGAAGAAAGAGCCCTAGTAAATAGGAGAACTATTGCAATTGAAAGAGATACCAGAGTACTCCGTTGTGCACCTGCCATATGAGGAGAAGGCAAAAAGAAAGGTATCAGAGAACCAGGAAGCAGGACTTCATCAGACACTGATCTGTTGCAGCCTTGATGTTAGATTTCCCAGTCTTCAGAACTATGGAACTAAATTCCTGGATAAATTACTGGGTGTTTTTTGTGGTTGATATTGCTGTTTGTTTTAATAACTCAGTCATTTGGGATTTTATTACAGCTGAAAAAGAGACTAAGGACCGTGCTTTTCCATTCTCTTCAATCCTGTCCACTCTTTCCTCTGTAACTGCCAGCATGTACCAGCTGCTTCATTCCTCATAGTTTCCAAACAGAGGTCTTCACAGAAAAGATCAGTTGCAATAATACTGCTCTCAAACTGCTTCTCCACGTTTCTTGTTAGATGTCCAAGGGATAGCAGTTTTCTCATCACTTCTTCATTGTGATTACTGGGCCCCTTTTCTGTTTTGGGCTCCTCTTTGGTATGAAGGTACATTTCCTGTCCCTATCTCACAGCAAGACAGAAACAGATTTTGTGATTTCATAGTCTGAACTGAACTTCTAGGGAGTTGGTCATTAGTTTTGACGTGTGCCTGAGTTGTGCATTTTCTAGTGGTAAAATTGTTGGCTTTCTTTTTTTTCCTAGCACAGACATTTGGTCAGTTTCTGTGATATCTGTTTTCGTCTGCATCTTTCCCAGGTCTTCTGTCCGTCGTCACCCTGAGCTCATTCTCTGACTCTAGAGTGGTTCTTCAAACCCAGAATTCAAACAAGTCTTATTTATCACTTGTACAACAAACATAGTCTCTTAAAGAGCATTGAAACAAACTCTTACTTTGCAACTTACTAAAACTTGACAAATAGAGAGGGTACTGGCCAATTTCATGCTCAGTAACACATAAATCTCCTTTGGATAAACGATGAGTGTGACTAGAATCAGTCACATGCCCTAGAATCAACCCTTAGCTTTCACTACTTTGCATCAGTAGTCGTCTCTCTGGTCAGCCTGTCATTACTATGAGTTCTATTTCTGGATCTTGCTCATCAAGCTGTCCTCTGTTCATGTCTCATGCTCCCGCTGTAGCTTCTACTGTCCTGCTGAGTAATCAAGCAAATCTCTAGACACTGTGGTGGTGCTACTCATCTCAGTAAAGGAAAAACACAAATACTAGCTGCTGAAATTGTGTACCTTCCTTCCTGACTGTCAAATTCAGTGAAAACAGATGCTTCAAGGAGTCGTTTGTAATTCAAGCAGGCAGAGAGTAGAAAAAGAAACCCCTTATTTGGTGAAACTAGAGAAGTTTTACTAGATTAACTCAGCTTCCAGGTACATGCTAGTTGAAAGAATCAGTATGATCCTATTCTCTTGTCAGTGCCCAGTGATGCATTCCTAGAATAATGCTGTTATTGACAACAGCAATGTCAGAATAACAATTAAAAATCGTTGTATTGAAATACATCAGTGTTTTATAATGCCAAGAATTCCTTCAGAAAAGTAAGATGGTTCACTTCTATGTGCCTAGGCAAGAACAAGAATACTTAAACTACCAGAAAGAATTCTGAGTCAGCTTTGGAGTGTTTTCAGGTCTTGTTATGTGACAGTCTTCAATCCTTCAAGTCTCAGCTGACTCTAATGTTTTCTTAATAGTGAAATGAGTAGTTCTGAATTTGATGACTCTTTTACAACACTAAAATTCTATGATTCAGTCACTTGAAGGACATTTCCACTTGAAATATTTTATTTATAAATTAATGACAAATTAACATAACCACTCTAATTAGGTTCCAAACTGGAAAAGACCTGTTACTAGAAATATTACTAAACATGAAAATGTTACCTATGATGAACTAATTATTTAGTGTCATATATTCAGTATAAAATCTGTCAAGTCTGTAGATACTCTTATTGTGAAACAGCTAAATAAATCTATCAACCTATTAGTACTAAAGTAAATGCTAATATGCTCAACTTAATGTCCCTTACATAATTATAGGTCATAGAACAAGATTTCTAAGAGTATTTGCACAATTCTATTGAGTGATTATAAAGAAGTTAAATGGGATCCTAGCATCTAGAGATAAGGGAGAAGAGGAGATGCTGATGAGTGTGTTAAGATTTCAGGAAGATAGTAAATGTTGAGAAATGAGGCAATTTACACTGAGTAGATCCGGGAAGAAAAACCAGTCGGGAGTGGGGATGAAAGGATGAAAGCAATAAAATGGTGGAACAGTGGAAATTCTTAACTACTCAAAGAGTGCAGCTGCCTCTGTAGAATGAGGTGTGAGTAATTACTATCATAGATTTTCCTCCCAGTTTTTCTCTCCCAGAAGCAGCTCATGTGTTTCTGACTTTGTCCCCAGCTGGTGGCACTATTGAGCATGCTAACCTCATCAATGGATGAGTTTGTAGCTAATGGGCTGTTAGAAGATGGCTCTATTTGGAGGAAGTGGGATGCTGAGATACGCTTTGAAGGGTATATATGTTCCCAAGCACTGCCTGTTTCTCTGTCTATGTTCTGGCTGTAGTGAGTTAGATCTCCTCCACTGAAGCCTCTCTTCATAATATTTCTGCCTTGATATAGAGGGTAATGGACTCAGATGACTGCAGGCTAAAATCTTAAGTAGAAATGCATCAGTTCACTAGCGCTCACTGAGGTAGGCTTGGTGCCCAGGTCCTGCTGTGTCCTCATCAAAGTGTGGCAGGTAAACTCCCAGCAGCTTAACCTGCTAAGACCCACCCGCTCTCCCTTTCATGGAATGGATGTGTTCCATGATGCACATGCTCTGAGGCACTCTGGACCACTGGCCGCTCCGTGTGTCAATCCCAGGTGCTGTGACAGGCTGATTGTCCTAGTTTCTTTCCATTTCTGAGATAAAAACCCTGACCAAAACAAACTTGGAGAGGAAATGGTTTATTTCACCTTCAGCTTACAGCTAATCAGAGAGGGAAGCCAGTGTAGGAGCTAAGGGCAGGAACTGAACTACAGAGCATGGAGGGACCTGGCTTACTGACTTACTCTTCTGGCCCTTGTTCAGCCTGTTTTCTTATACAATGCAGGACCAACTGCCCAAGGATGACAATAGCACTCAGTGGGCTGGGCTCTTCCACATCACTCAACAATCAAGAAAATGCCGGACATACATGACCACATGACAATTCAATATGGGAAATTCCTCAAATGAGGTTCCTTCTACCCAGGTGTGTCAAGATGATGACTGAATCTATCCAGCACACTGGTAGATATAGTAAAAATCAAGGGAATCCTTTGACCTGTATTGCCACAAACTGGAACAAATATGATTCATTTTAAATACTATGTTTTTGCAGAGATTTGTTCTCACTTTTTTCTTAGGATCCATTTTATTTCAAATTTCTGCTGAAAACTTTCAGCTCTTTAATATTTGGATGCTGTTAGACAGAGTCATGTGTCTCCTTTCTTCTCAAAGATAAAACACTGCTAGAATGATGACTAAATGGTAAAAATTCAGGACTGATCTTGCAGAGGATCCAAGTTTCATACCCTGTCCTCTTTTGGGCAGCTCACAACCACGTGTAGCTCCAGGTACAGGAGATCTCAAGCCTCTTTACCTCCCTTGGGACCTGAACCCAAGTGAATGCACACCCACAAAGACACAAACATATAAATATAATTAAAACTGATAAAAATAAATCTTTAAAAGTAAAACCACCATTTCCCATAAGAGATAACCAGAAATAGTTGCAAAGAATCAAAGTGAGCATTAGGATAGAAAGGCTGACCTATCTTAGAGAGAACCTCAGTGCTCTTAGCAATTGTTCTTTGTACACATCTCTTGGCTTTACCTACTTGTCTTTATCATTAAGCCAAATATGAAATGAAAAAAAGAGACAGTTTTATGGGCATTTCTATGATTTTTTTTTCCTTTTTGACACTGGTGAATATTTTTCTTATTCTTTTGATAATTCCTAGAGATTCTTCCTGAATCTCTATGGGTACAGATGGGAAATGTAGTAAAAAACAAAAACAAACAAAAAAAAAACCAAATAGAACATAAACCTCATGTATAATAAACAAATTTTACCTTTCCTTCTGAAGTGTTATATTTGTAGATTCCCTTCAGAAACTTCTGATGGTAACTGAGAAGTTCTTGAAGACTACAAACAAATGAAAGCAGGATACCATCCATTTATAACTAAGCTTCCAAAGGGATAGGGGAAATACCTGTGCTTCCGTTTAGAATTTCAGTTTTCTAAAAATGCAGAAGACAGACTCAAAAACTTACACTGAAACTATTATTATGAGGCTAGGGATATCATTCAGTTATACAACACTTGGCTAGAATAGACAAGATACTAGCTTCAATCCTTAGTACTGCGAAAAGCAACAAAAAATGAATGAAACAAGACAATATCTCTCATTATGGAGATCATCAGTGATCAGAGGTTCACTAATCCACTAGTCAATATACAGTTATCATCTTGCTTGTCCTGGAAATATTTGGCATAGTCTGGTCAATCCTTTACTCCTGAAAAGCATCTTATACTTGGACTACAAAGCAGCATGTCTGCAGAGTTTTCTTTATACATTGACTTCATTACTGTCCCTTTCTAGCCTGTTCGCTAATTCTTCCTTTCCTCCCAAATCTCTTCACACACACACACAAAAATAGTTCATAACTGAGTTTTAGTATTTGTGCTCTAAACACAATTTTTCCAACTGGGTATTTAAAAATACATACCTCAAATTTTGTCTCAAATTCAATATTTCTAAAACAGTTCCTGAGCTGAGTTCCCAACTCTGTTTTAACTATAGTCTTTCACTCCTTGTGTAGAATCAGTGCCATCTTTCCAGTTTTTTAAATTAAATAACCAAAATCATCAATGATTTATTTCCATTGCTCATAAACCATAGTCAATCTGACAAGCAAAGCTTCTGGGTTTTCACTGAGCAAATGCTGAACCTTGTCGGCACCTCAATCCTGTAACTTCAGATAAGGCACACCTTCTCTTTTTCTGAGTTAGTTTAATAATTTTTGAAGCAGTCTCCACCTTTCTAACCTTTCTCCCAACTGAAATCCATTCTCCACAGAGGCAATATTTTTAATTAATTAGTTAATTAATCAGTCCCCTCTCTTTGTTGTTTTAAGGTGTGCTATTTAAACTCTTTTTACCTATGTATATGTATATATTTTAGGGAGATTCTAATCAGGAAGCTTCCATTTTCAGAAGACCTTTAGTGTGAGTTCTCCCTCCCCTAATGCCCTCTCTATTTTGTGCTACCATTCACATTCTTAACACTTTCTGCTCCATTATTCCCTTTCTTCCCTCCATATAACTGCATTACATATCCCTCATTTAAGAGCCCCCATGTCCTTTTACTGGCTTTCTGACCTCTATAATTATTTCAAATTCAATATACATATCCAAATAGTCAGCACTATCATCCATGTATGCATGCCAGGTTTGTGTTTTGGGATCTAGGTTACGTCATCCCAGTCAGAATGATTGTTTATGTCTCCATCTAGTTACTTGTGAATTTTATAGTTTCATACCTGTTAACAGCTGAATAATACTCCATTATGTAAATGTGCCACATTTCCATTATCCATTCATCACTTGAAGGATGTCTAGGTTGTTTTCATATCTGACTATTGTGAATAGAGAAGCAATGAACATGAATGAGCAAGTGTCTGTATGAGGGACATAGAGTCCTTTGGGTATGTGCCAAAAAGCGAATAGGTGGATCATGTGGTAGAAATAGGACTAGATTTTTGAGGAACTTCCACACTCATTTCCATACTGACTGTACCAGTTTTCACTCCTACCAACAGTGAATAAGCTTTCCATTTTGTTGTAATTTCTTTTCGTATCTGTTCTGACTGGTTACCTCAAATCTCAGAGTAGTTTCCATTGGTATTTCTCTATAGCTAAGTCTGATGAATATTTAGAGACATGTTTCTTAGCCATTTGAATTTTATCTTTTAAGAATTCTTATTAATTTCTTGCCACAACTTTTAACTAGGCTGTTTGTTTTCTTTATGCTTATGTGTTTGTGTGTGTGTGTGTGTGTGTGTGTGTGTGTGTGTGTGTTCGTGGTATGTTCTAAATGCTAACCCTCTGTCAGATGTACAACTAGTAAAAATTTTCCCCCTTTCTGTAAGCTGCCTCTTTGCTAAAATGATGTGTCCTTTGTACAGAAGTGGATTAGCTTTGTGGGCTATCCTTGGTTGGTTTAAATGCCTGTGTTAACAGGTTCCTGTTCAGAAAGACCTTTCTTATGCAAATAAGATCAAGCATTTTTCTGCCTTCTCTTTTCTCATATTCAGGGTCTTATGTGGAGGTTCTTCATTGATTTGGAGTTAACTTTTGTGCAGGGTGACAGGTGAGGGTCCAATTTCATTCTGCTACATGTGGCTATACAGTTTGACCATTACCATTTGTTTGAAATGCTGTTTTTTCTCTGATGTGTGTTTTTAGCATCTTTGTCAAAATCCTGTGACTGAGGTGTGTCTATTTGTATTTGGGTCCTCAATTCTATTTCATTGATCAATATGTCTGCTTTCATTGAGGATCATGCTGTTTTGTTTTTCTTTTTGTTAATCATAGCTGTGTAGTATAATTTATAATCAAGGATAATGATTCCTCCAGCAGTTCTTTCATTGTTCAGGAATATTTTTTTTTCTATTCTGGGTATTTTATGTTTCTGAATGAAATTTGAGAATGTTTTTGTCAATTTCTGTGACTATTGCTTTGGGATTTCCATGAGTCTTTTATTGAGTCTGTATATAGTGTTTGTAGGCTGGATATTTTCACAATGTTAATCTTAGCAATCAATGAGCATGGGAGGTCTTTTCATTTCTTCCATTGCTTTCTTCAGTTTCTAAAGTTTTTATTATAAAAGTCTTTCACATCTTTAGATTATTTAAATTGCATTTTAGACTGTTGTGAATGGAATTATTTCCCTGAATTTTCATTCAGGATTTTTCAGGTTGGTATAGGATAGCTGGCAATTTTTGTATGTTGTTTGTATCATACTACTTTGCTGAATGTGCTTATCAACTCTAGAGTTTTCTGGTGGAGACTTTAGGGTCTTTTATATATAAAATAATTTGATTTGTAAAGAAGCATGCATTGATTCCTCCTTCTGTATTTATAGTCCTTATTTCCTTCTCTTGTCATATTGCTCTAGTTAAAACATCAAGCACACTATTGAACAGGAATGGAGAATGTGGGCCTGTTTGTCATGTTCCTGAACTCAGTTAACTTTCTCTGCATCTCTGCTTGAAGCAAAGTTGATCATTTTACAAGTTAGATATTCTTTTGGGGATGCGCTTGACTTTTCTTTCTAAATATTATTTTTGCATCTATGTTTATCAGAGAGATTGACCCATATTATTATGTCTTAGTCTGATTTTGGTATCAGGGTAATAGTGGATTTGTAAAAAGAATTTGGAATTGATCTTTGCTTTTACATTTTGGAGAATAATTTGATAAGTGTTGGTGTTAATTATTTTTGAAAATCTGGTAGAATTCTGCCTTGATCAACGTGGACATGAGCTTTCAACAGTTAGATTTTTTAATTACTTCTGTCTCACTGGTAATGTTATGACTTTATTTAAATTACTTACTTCCTCTTGATTTACCTTTGGTCATATATATCTATATGTTCATCATTTTCTTGTACATTTTCCAGCTTATCGTAATATGTGTCCTTATGATTCTCTGAATTTCTTCAGTCTACCATGATGCTTCATTTTTCATCTCTGACTTTATCAGTTGGGTCCACGCTATCTTTCTTTTGGATAATTTGGCTAAATATTTATCAGTATGGTTATTTTTTTCAAAGAATCAGCTCTACCGTTCATGAATTCTATTGTTTTTGTTTTGTTGCTGCTGTCTTTATTTCATTTGTTTCAGTCCAGATTTTCATCTCTTCCTTCTATGTTTTCGTATGTTGTTTCTTTGCACCTAATCTTAGCTCAACTGGAACCACTTCTGACATCTCATTTGAAATACATTTACTGGTTTACTTTTCAGTGGTTTGGTTATTATGTGATGTGGGGAGATTTCTCCTTGTCTTGTTGGTTTGCTTTTGTATGCTGTTTCAGATATTTAGGGAGTTTTCTTCTATGATTGTGTTGGAAATATTTTATATTCCTTTGACCTAGATTTCTTCTCCTTCTTCTATCCCTATAATTCATAAGTTCAGTATTTTGATAGTGTTTCAGAATTCTTACATGTTCAAACCGTGTTTTGTTTGGTTTGGTTTTTAAGATTTTTAAAAATGAATTTCTACACCTTGTCTGCAAGCCTTGATATTCTCTCTCTAGTTCCATTATATTAGTGATGGCTCCACTGATGTTATTTTTATTTCACTGATTGAGCTGTTCAGGTTTTATTTCAGTTTATCTTTTCTTCGATCTCTTTGGTTCAATTGCTGTCTTCACTTCTTTTATCCCATTGTTTGTGCTTTCCAGTCTTCACTCCAGAATGTGGGCATCACCTCTTTGAGCTCCTTAATTATTAGTTATAACTGCTACTTTGAAATCATTCCTCTGTGCATTGGCTAATTTGCTCTTCTCAGAGAATATTACTATGTAGGTAGTAATTTCTGGTGGGAACATAGCTTATTAATTTTGTGTTTTTCCATGGGACCTAGGCATAGGGCATTAAGTCATGGGTGATGTTTCTTGGTGTGGATATCTGCTCTAACTTTGTTGAGTGGGTATGAGTACTTCGTTTGCTATTACCCCAACTTATGAAGCTTTGGAACAGCTAAAATATGCTGGAGGATCAATCTCAATGCAACTGGTGCAACTCTGTGTTAATGTGCAAATGAGGATGTCACAAGTGGTCCCAGCTCAGCCAAAATTAGGTGCAGCTTCTGACCCAGTAGCAAAACTCCTACAGTGTTAGAAGTTTCTTGCTTTCGTCCTTCAACATTAAACTCATCAGGTTCTATGGGGGGTGGAGGCCCTTGTGTAGCATGGACTGAAGCCACAGTAGAGGTAGGGAGCAACCCCTGGAAGTGTGGTCCACAAGATGTAAAGACATCCTCAGTTTTAGATGCATAGTGGGAAGGGCACACTGGGCTCCCTACTTGTGTGGTGGAGGTTACAGGATTCCGCACACTCTTCGGGGTTTTGGGAATCCTTGTCTAGGATCTGGGTCACGGGTCACTATGAGAGGGTAGAATTGTTGGTTGGCATTAGTTAAATTTCTTAACTTAAATTTATATGATTTCCCTGAACTGCTCTTGATATCCATGTTACTCCTTATTTTTTGTTTATATCTGCTTAAATTCAGGCTGAGACAAGTTCCTTAGTTCAATATATCTTTACTTAATATTAGAATCTCTATTCAATAAAGACACAGAGATCTACTAAGAAGTTATGGAGCTGACAGATATGTACAATATTATCAGTAGTAACATCCATTATAAATACAGTGGTCAAGGGATGTGGCTTTGTATGATGGTGCCTGATTAGTATGCATGAAGTTCAGGCGCAACAGCCAAAACAAACGGAAACAAAAACACTGTATTGACACTGTGGTTAGACCACAACATGATGTTCTTCCAGATGAATAAACTAAAATCCAGCATTTAATTGACCTTTCTATTTTCCTTGCCTAGCCTAGCCTATGGATCAGTTCAATTTAGTTGCTCATCACACAATACTATGAGACAAGTAAGTTTAAAAGGAAGTAGGTTTCTTTTGAATCACAATTCTGGAGGCACAAAGTTGAGAGACTTGTCTGTTGGAGCTCTTCTTCCTGACAAATGCCTGATGTATCACAGAACATCACATGGCATCAAATTACTCATATTTTTTTAATTTCTTCTAGGCTTTTCTTTGTTTTTTAAGGCGACAGGATCAAATACGAGAATTAGTCTCTAAGAATATAATCTATCCCTAAGCATTGGTTAACTTTCCACACTCTTAAAGCCTTCCACTGGGTGATACATTTTAACATTCAAAATTTTGGATGGAAAAAAAAAATCCTCACACCACAGTGCCTCGTATATGAGGTATGCTGCCTTCAATGCAGTGTGTGTGATTTCTGTGCCACTGTTAATTATAAAATGCTGAGTTACTACTTCAGTCTGGCTGTACCCACTCAAACCAATGTTTTTCCCACTACATGTGTGTTTTCTGGTGTTTTAAGAATATTATGTTTGCTGCTTCTTTACCCTTAGGCATTTAATAACCATTTATTCTTCACACTTCACTCCAACATCTATTTTATATACAATGCATTCATTATTCATACTGAAGCTGCACCCAACGTGCCAAAAACATCCAACTGTTTGCCAATGAAATCATGGGAATATATGCTAGGATTAGAAGCAGTCACTGTTCCACGGACATCTTTTTTATACTTTATAATTAATGTTACTGACCGGTCCAGACATGATTCCTTATAGATTCGGGTTCTTTTATCTATTTTTCATAATCTTCTTTCTCTCAGTAAAATAAACAATCTTGCTAGCACAGAAATATAACATAGACATTTAAATCAAGACCCGTAAATCATGGAAGTGGAGATTATTCCCAAATAAGGACAGAGAATTTCTTTCTTTGGCTACAAAAGATAAGAAAGCATTGCAGCTCAAAATATTCATACTGTTCTCTCTAAAAGGGGGCTGATCTCAGAATGTGGGCAAAGCACCATTTTCTTTTTCAGCTTGTATGCAGAGCGGGGAGACACTCTGGACTCCCGCTAGTCTTGGTTCTAGGAATAAGTAGAGATGGCTACTTTGAGGCTGCGCAGTGAGTAACTGGCTCTCACCTCTCAGAGCCCTGATTGCTATAAGGCGTGGGAGCGGGTGCAATCCTATTACTTCACACGTCTGCCACAGGATCCATGGAAACTCAGAGTGACTGCCCCAGGACACATTTCAATCCATAGCTTACAGATGTTTTCCAACCTTTAATTTCTCTAAAGTGTTTCTTCTATAACGAAACCCTATCTGTGACATTTTGCTTTAATATTAAATATCGTATTTTGATTTTCTACATGACAGTTCAAATAATATAACATGCTGATTTTTATTAAGTAATCAATCAATATATACATAGTTTTGATCTAAGTACACGCTTGGCTTTTCACTTTATTCTGGGGCAGGGGAATAAATATATGAGCGTTTTTCAAAAGCAAATAAATCACCTGACAGGAATACAGGGACAGGGGACTTAAAATTCACTCCATTAGAGAAATATGCATCTTTAGGGAAATAGGGAGAAGTTATATGAGGAAGGGGAAATACAAAAACAGCTAGCAATAAGAACGTCATAGGTTAATTTTGCTGTTTCAATAAAATACATATTATAAAAGTGATACTTGAGAGAGATGAAATTAATACTAGGGTCTAGAGAAAGACTAACATTTGTCAAATCAAAAAGGATTGTTCCAGAGTGTGTTATAGAATGAGAAATCTATGATTGGAGTTATGTCAACGGAAATGAGACTTAATTTCAAAAAATCTTCAAGTTATAAAAAAGAATGTGCCGAGGAAAATAAAGAATTAATATGGAAGCTGGAGAGATGGATTTGTGAGTAAATGTGCTTCTATGTAATCAGGGGGACCTGAGTTCAGATCCCCAATACCCATGTAAAGCCAAGCATGCTTAATAGCATCACCTGTAACCTCAGTGCTGCTATGAGGAGATGGAAGGCAGAGAATCCTTGGAAGCTCAGGTAGACTAGAATATGCAGGGATGAATAAGAGACACTGTCTCAAACAGGATGGAAAGTAAAGACTGACAACGAAGTTTGTGCTGTGACCTCCAATTGCATGCTATGGCCTGTACACACCTGTATCACAATCACAAACACAACACAGGCACACACATGCACACACATACAGTCACACCGTACCTACACACACACATTCATATATACAAACATGAGATATTTTTTAAATGAACAATTATGAACCAGTAATAATCTGGAATAAGCTTATGCTAAAGAAAGCCTAAAATGCCCAGACCTAGAAGATCAGTCCATGAGTTTGGTCTAAGAAGAGAGGAGAATAAGACTGAGGGTCTCTGCACATAAGGAAGCTTCTGGTTAACTTCACTGGTCACAAAGCAAAACTAAAATACATGTGTGAGAAATGTCCTTGCAGGAGAGTGGGACTGGATGAGATGATTGGAGGTTAGGATAATCAGAATGAATGATATACATGTATGGATTTGTCAGTGAAGTAAATGTAATAAAAACATTTTTAAATAGAAGGGGGACCTGAAAGTCATGCAAATGCAAAGTCAGAGAAGAGAGGAATTTGCAGTGTAAGCTGAACCCTCAGTGGAAGGATTCAGGTTTAGATGGTGAGTTGATTAGCTTCAGTTGTAAAGTTGACACATATGGGTAGAGGGAATTCCATTTGAGAGATTTCCCTCCTGGGTCTGGGCTGCAGCCGTGTACATGAGGCATTGTTTTAAGTGCTAACTGATGTGTGAGGGCTGAGCAGGGCCACCTCGGGCAAGTTGTCTAACTTTGTATAAGAAAGCAATGTGAGCACAGGCCAGAGATGCAAATCCACAAGCAGCATTCTTCTGTGGTCTGTGCTTCAGTTCCTGCCTCCCAGTTCATGCCCAGCTTAGGTTCCTGCCTTGGCTTCCGTCAGTAACAGACTGTCACTTGGAAGAGTAAGATGAAAATAACCCTTTACTTCCTAAGTTGGTTTTGGTCAGTGTTTTATCACAGTAATATAAAGTAAGTGGAAGAGATGGACATCACTATTTCTGATACGATTGTGACAATAATTCTTATTTTGAATCTTTTAGTTTCAAAAAGTGAGAATTATTTATTATATTATAATATATATTATAATAAGTGAGAAAAGAACAGGAAAATAAAATGAAAGTAGAAGGAAAACAAAAAAAGACAATTTACTAAATTATACCTCGATATCTTTATGCATTTGTATAATTCAAGTACTTGGAGATTTAGGGAGAAGGATCACAAGTTCTAGGCCAGCCTGGGCTACAAAGGGTAATCTTGTATCAAAACTAAATTTAAAACAGTAAAAAGAATACTGATATGATAAATAAAAGTACTGAATAACTATTAAATAAATTAAATGTAAGAGAATAAAAATGTCGTTTTTTTTTTCTGACCAAGATAAAAAGATTAAAGTCACTAAAATTAGGATTGGAAGTAAGGCATTTCTAAAGAGTCTATAACATTATATAGGTAATGCAGTAAGATTATAATCTATTTGATATTACATCTGAAAAATTAAATAGAATGGAATTTTTTTTTCTGGAAAAGAATACACGTGAACTAGTATTGAAAAGAACAAATCAAAAATCTGAATAACTATGTACTTACTGCATCTAAAATGTAAAAATTACATTTATTTAAACATATAAATTCATTACTCAGTTCTTATTTTATTTTTGTGAATATTTTATTGATTCTTTGAGATTTCATACGATGTATTTTGATCATATTCACACGCCCCCCACCATCTCTGAGCCCATCTTACCACCCCTACTCTAAACCCCACTTCGAGTTTCATACCTTGTGTTATTATTATGTTCAAGGCCTGCTGTTTAATTCGGGTTCCCAAATGTTCTTGGATATGAATCAATCCCCTGTAGCATCTTCAACGCACCCGGTGGAATCACGCCATTGAGTAAACTGACTCACTCTCTTCTAGCAGCTGTCAATTGACAATAAATCCTTGCTGGGGCAGAGGTTTCCCATCCAGTGCTCACATCCATGCTGGTTTTCACTCTATCCTGGCCTTGCACACGTGTCACTACAACACGATTCGGCTGTATTCATCTACCACCTGTGGCTCTTAAAATCTTTCTGTGCCCTCTTCCTCAATGATCCCTGAGCAGAGGAAGGAGAGGTTTTCATATAGGTGTCCTGTTTAGGTTTGAGTCTTCTGGAATCTTTTATTTTCTCACAATGACCAACTGTACATCTCTGTCAAAATTGTCTTTCTGTGGTGCTTGCGATTAAACAAAGTTTTCATATCATTTAACTTTTTAAAGGTAGCATACATAGCAACTGGTTTCATCTTGGCATTTTCATATTTGTGTGTGCCTATGCATTAATTGACCTGGTTGGTATTCATCCTTCTGTTACATTTTGCTTGCCCTATTTTTTTCCTTAATAGAAAACTGGACTATATTACTTATTTTAAATAAACATAAAAAATCAGGAATGCTGCACAATTTATTTTTGAAAAAAAAAGGAGAATACCATTTTAATTCATCCTATAAAACGAGTATCTGGGTTAGAAAAATGTGTCCATGGGTGAAGTACTTTCTGTCTAAATATAGGGACTGGAGTTAGGATTCTTAGTACCAAGTAAAAGCCAGGAAGGCATAGTAGCTGCCTATAATCCCTGCACTCAGGAGTTAGAGACAAATATTTCAGGACAAGATCTTGAGCTAGACTGGCCAGAGTTGTGGAGCTTCAGGCTCAGTGAGATTGCAATGCTGTGATGAATAAAATTAAGAGTAAGACATCAGACATCAGTTTGGGGCCTCCACATGTACCTGCACACATGTGCATACACACATGTACACACGTTTCCCAAACATATGGAAACACACATATACATACCACACACATACAAAAATTTAAAAATTGCATTATTTCAGCAAAAAAAATTGATGAGTTATTCTAAGGAATGAGCAGATTAGATTTATTTGTAGTTTTATGTTCTACAGTTCCAGCTGTCATGGTTCATTGTATTCATAATATTAAATGGAAATTTTAAGAAGTGAACAATCATATTAAAATAATAAAACAGTATATAATAAAACAGTTTCCTATAGTATTTGCTATTACTATTAATACATTAGTGCTAAATTTATAAGTTAAACTGTTTTATATTAATATATGTAGGAATAAACAGAGGATATTTAATGTTAGGCATTATCTGCATTTTTGACTTACACTTGGATTTTGGAGTATCTCCCTCATAGATGGGGACTATGATAGGACTGTATGCATGAGATAAAAAAAATATGCTAAACAACATGTCAAGTTAAATTCAAGATACCAGAGTAATGAATTTCAAATGGGATATGCCTATTTTATGATTGTCAGTTGGATTAATCTTAAAATGAAAAACATAAATAGTCATCTCACTAGACAAATATTAAGTACTAGAGATTATGTAAGAATTCTACATTGATCCTCATCTTTCTATAATCTCTACCTGTATACTGTGGAGTGAAATTTTAAAAATAATGAACTATAACCCCAAGATTGTATTAATTTACATCACAAAGAAATCTGGAACTCTAATTAAATCAGATTAACTATGTGGGCTTTATGAAAAAAATATGAGACATTATATTTAGCTTTAGAGGCCAGACTGGGGATGTCAGATATTCAAATAGAAGAATGTGACAATGTAGTTTAAAGTGTTTGGAAGCAACACGGTGGAGAGCACATATGGCCTGTTGGAGCAGAGAGTTGCTTCCAGCTGCAGAGCCAGCAGGCAACTGAAATGACAGTAGTAAATATTAGAGCAAAATTTCCCCAGGACCAACAGGTGAAAATTCCTCTCAGCCAATACGTGAGTAAGAAACGCAGCCACATGGCACCTAGAGAACTAGAAGTTAATAAAGAATACGCAGTATGCACAGTTGCATTACACAGAACAAGTCCAAATACTGAAGCAAACTATGTGTTTGCCAGTCGTTGCATGAATAAGTGTATTATTATATGTTCATATCAGAATTTTATGAAGTGAAAAAATCAAATTACAACTGCATTTAATAATTTGGATATATCTGTGTGAAACTTTCTGTGCAGAGAATTCAGACCCACATGCAATGTTAATTGTACACATTTCTAAGAAGAATGAAATTAATATATCACGATATATTCCAGAGAAGCAGAGTCATTGTGATGGAACATAAGGAGATTGTGAGTGCTGGTGATTATCTCACCTGGAAATTCTTGATGATTATACAGATGTGTTCTTTTAGGAACATTTATTGATCATTAGTCAACTACCTTAAACTTTTAATTCTTCAATACTAAATATTGTATGCAAAAATAGTATAAAAATTTGCTTTAAAATTCTCCAGGAAAAATGATGTTTTACAGTTATTACATTTCACCAGATGGAGAGAGTATGCAGGATAACTATATAATTATGATAGGTCATTTATGATCATAGTCTGGACAGTCACATGGCAGTTTACAGGCTAGAGAACTGTGGAAACCACAAGAAGCTGGAACTTTTAGAATGGGAGGAACCAGTGATAAAGCCCAATTCCAAGGCTTATAGCCTAGAGCAAGAGTGTTGCTGCTAGAAACTTGCCTTAAAAAGCTGAAAAATCTAGTCAGAAATTGTATACAATGGTAAAAGTAAAAATTTTGTCTGTTCAAGAAAAGTGAAATGCTAGCATTTCTTTCTTCATTTTTGGTTCCACTCACATTCATAAAAGGTTGGCTTTATTCAGTTCACTGGCTTATGTCAATTCTCTCTGCCTCAAGAAAAACCATTACAGATATCAACAAAAATTACTGACTGACAATCACCATAATAGTGGTAAGTAATGAAGTCAGATAAGTGGAATTATAACCAAATAATTATTCATATTCATTAAATGGCAAACTTTAAAACATGTTGATTATGAAACTGATACACTGCCTACTGCACTAAAGAGATTTTTTGCATAGTGCTGGAAGGCTCTGTGCATACTACTGGCAGAAAAAATAATCATTATTTCCTACCCATCTGTGAATCCTGCATGCTTCAACAAATGGTCTGGGAAGATAGAGCCTCTGGTTCAATTTAGTGGTATGATTTTTATAGGAGTAAACAATTACTTTCTAATTGGATTTAGAGTCCAGTTCATAAAATGGAACTCACACTTGATATTGATATCAGATATAAGAACATGTGTCTAGACAGATCAACAAAAATAGGGGAGTACCTAATACTATTATTTTCCTAAATAGATATAGTATTAGAGTGACTTCAAGTACTTCTATAGATTAACTGACCTCTCAGCTCTCACCAGAGAAGCTTCCTTGTGCACAAGATGGTGATTAACAGAGAATTCCATATCTAACCAAGATGTAGAGATTAAGAGACTACAGAACCATTTTCCCCTAATTGGACACTTAGATCAAAATTCTGCTCAGGCATAATGGCAGAAGAGGTGCTGGAAATGTCGTAAAAGTTGGTGGATAACTACAAAGAAACAGAGTTTTCCAGACAACTCATATATACTCACCCCAATGGTTACAGCTTGCACAGGTACAGTGTAAACTCAAGCCAAACAAAATCCTAGCATAGATGTGGGAAGGTAGGTAGGAAACCCCAACCCTACCTAGGACCTATTGAAAAATGATGGCTATTTGTAAGGGGAGAGTAAGGATTTTTTAAGGGTGAAACTTGGTAGGTTAACCAGACTCCAGTGATGAGATCCTTATATACATACATACATACATACATACATATTATAATTTTAAATGTATATTAATGGTGGAAAAATACATGACTTTTTTATTTTTCAAAGTTTATATATACTTTTATTTTATGTATGTGAGAGCCTTATCCATGAGACTGTAGGTGAGTCACATGCATGCAGTGCCTGTAAAGGCCAGAGAGGGTGTCAGATCCTCTGGAACTGGAACTATGAATGGCTGTTAGCTGAAATGTGGGTGCTGGGAATTGAACTCTGTCCCTCTGGAAGAATAGTAAGTGTTCTTAGCGTCTAAGACATCTCTCCAGCCCACACAGCAGAAGTTTTATTCTCTTCACTTTTAAATTCAACTTTAATAACAGAATAGAATCCAATTCTCCATTCTGAAGAGACTTAGAGCATCAACAACAATGCCTTAGGTACACTGGTGTGTTACCAGAGTAAATCTTAATTTGAACTCTGAAAAATACCATTAGAAGATTCATATGAGCAGGGTCTCAGGAGCTTATAGGATTCTATGTTCATATGGTCACGTACCTCCTCAGTGGCTCTTACAATCTTTCTGCACCTCTTCTGCAATGATCCCCAAGCCTCGAGGTAACAAATCATAATATAGGAGTCCTGAATCCTGTCCAGGGACCGCATATCCAACAGATTCCCAATCTCAAGACCCAAGCAAACTCAAGCATGGAATTGGAGAAATAGGCAGCAGACCCTACTCTTTGCAGAAGGAATATTGGCAGCTGATTATTGTTGAGTGAAGATGAGCTAATCTTCTTAAAGATTAGATAGGCTGACTAGATGGCAGTGGATGAACCTGTACTGAGGAACATTCGGCAACACTAGCTTAACATAATAGATCTTAACACAGATGAAAGAATGTATGGATGATTAAAATTATTTGCGATATTCTGTATTAAATACACAACAATTCAATTAAAAAAAGTAATGCTGGAAAAAAAAAAAGAAAACTACCATTAGAAGGGCTATCTTAAGCAATTAATCAAATTTGAAATGTGATGATCACATTTAGACACTGGGCAATTCACAGCTGAGTTTAAAATGTCACAGAGAAGCCTGCCATGGTGGCACATGTCATTAATCCCAGCATTTGAGAGGCAGAGGCCTGCATATCTCTGTAAGATCTAGGCGGCCCTGGCCTACGTAGAAAGGTCCAGAACAGTTGGGGCTATAGGGAGTCCCTGTCACAGAAAACAGAAACCAAAGGAAAACAGAAGTCAAAGGGAAATCTTGAACACTAATTTTGTGACAAAAGTATGTTTGTTTATACGTGTGTATAATGTGTAATTTTGTTAGTGTGTGTATATTTGTATGTATATGTATACATGTGTGTACATATATGAGTGTATTTAAATAAAAATATAATATTATTTATCAACTTCAAAGAAATCCTACTTTAGTATCTCAAGATCAAGAAACTATTGGTGATAGATCATTTCACAACAAAATTAGGTTATTTTACTTATTTTACTTTACTTTTTTATGTGTTCTCCTGATTTCCTTCTGAGATATGTACACTCAGGAAACTATGTTATGGAATACACATTGAGACCTGGTATGCTTGGAATCATTTCATCTCACCCTTCCACCAAAATCAGTCATCTAGAAATACATGTTTACTTTTAGTTTTAAGGATTTGGGAGGTATTTTGTTACTGGTTTCTCACACTTGGCAATGTTGCTTAAAAGACTAATGATAATTTTATAATTATTATTTTGATATTGATCTGGTCTAGATGAATAGATGTCTGATAGGTAGATAGATAGTTTTAATTTCTCTTCTGATATTTTTCCTTCTTTGTTTTTACTTCCTAACTGTAGAGTGTTGGTGTGCCAAAGAATCTTTAAAAAATACTAGCCTCATATTTTTTGTATTTATTTTTATAATTTTTTGAGAATGTCATATATGAATATTGTAGTTGCATCATTTCCACTCCTCCTAGGCCCCCTCCAAATCTTCCCATGTTCCTCAGACTCTCTCTCTCTCTCTCTTTCTCTCTCTTTCTCTCTCTCTCGATGTCTTGTCCTCTTCTTTGTTTATTACTTTTACATGCAGTCATTTATAGATATACATATATTTCTAATGCATTGAGTCCATTTCATGGTGCTCACGTATACATGTTTTATGGCTGACCTTGTGGTATTAAGTAATTTATCACAGTGTTCATTCCTGGAGGAAACGAATTCTCCCTACCTTAGTATCCACTGACTGCCTGTAGCTCTTCTCTTAGAGGTGTAGCCCCGTGGAAATCCCCGATCCATACTGGTATGTCAACTGCTTTCATCATTACATGGCAGTTTTATTGGTGAGCTTTCCTATCATGTCTAGAACACACCATTTAGAAGCAGACATCTTATTCCTTTGGCTCTTACAATGTTTCTGTCCCCTCTTTTTCAGTGTTTCCTAAGCCTCAGGCATAGAGATTACATTGCAGTTGTATCAGTTAGTGCTAGACACCCTATAATCACTTTTTTTTTTTTTTTTGCATTTTAGCCAGCTGTGAAACTTTGTAATAGTCTCCATCTCTGGCAAAAAAGATATTTTTGATGAGTGATGAGAACATTTTCTGTTGTTGGGATAACTTATAAAATGAACAGAATATGAACTAATGACTTTTAATATAATTTTGTCAAGTTTACTGATCATGTGCTCTTAGGTCTTATGACCTGAGCACTTAATCACATTTCCTTGGAAACCTCAGTTTAGTACTCCACCCCAGAAAGATGATAAATGAATGTGAATATGCTTGAGAATTAACATATCAAAATGCTGAATGTTGACATCATATCCATCTTCATAGCACACAGTGAAGATTGCAAAGTCTGCTTGACCTTGGAAAAATGAAATATTTTAGAACTGGAGATGAAAAGACAAGATTGTGTGTTAAGATAAAAATGGAGCGAAAATTGTACAACCTCTGAAGCTAGAGAAACCATTTTGAACAAAACCACTGACTTGATGACACAATTCTAGGCAGAGAATTACAGACATTTCCAATAGCACAATTCCAGGAGAGAGACAGTTCAGAGAGATAACCTGAGAGAGCACATGTCCTCTGAGTTTGGGCCCTCTCTGAAAAACTAAATTTAGCAGTTAGGATTTCTGTTTCAGTAACTGTGATGTTGGCACAGCAATCCTGCATTCTGTAACTATAAGGATAGGTATTTAGACTGTAGAAAATGTTACTTTGGTCTAGGAAAATGACAACACTTGGTTTTTCCCAAGGGTCTATGATCTTTCCAACCATATGTACTTCACTATGTTTACAGTACCATGAACTTATTCCCTCCTATTGTGTGGGTCTTAATTCCAATTAGACAGATATTGATTACCCCCAAGATAAAAGTATCACTACTTGCACCTATACAAATGGCTTGCTGGGACTGTTATTGTGGTTCCTACGATGTTTTTGTTTGCGGGGGTGTTGTTGTTTCTTTCTTTCTTTTTTTTTAAATTTTTGAATCTTTGTGTATTTTATACAGAACATCTCAGTCAATGATAATTATCTTTCTACATCCTTCACCACCAGCAATCCCCACAGCTCACAAACTGAAATCAATATATTCTGTCAATTGTTTTAAGGCATAGTACATCAAGTTAGTGTCCCCAGCCATTTCTTAGTGCAAGTTCATTCACTGAGGTCGAGTCAGCCTATCTAGAGTACTTCTCTTTTGGAAGATCAACTCTTATTCATCCAGCGGTAATCATTTGCCAATATTTATTTAAGATTGGGGGCATGTTGCCAATTGCCCCCTTACATGCTGGGATTTTGTCTGCTTGAGTTTGTGTGGGTCCTGCACATGCTGCCATCATTGCTGTAGGTTTATGTGAACAGGGCTCCAGGAACTTGAAGGACACTATTTCTATTGGTCATGCACCTCCTAACTGGCTCTTACAATCTTTACACCCCCTCTTCTGCAATGGTCCCTGAACTCTGGGTGAGTGACGTTTTAATACAGGAGTCCTGTCCAAAGAGCAGCATTCCGCAGATTCTTAACCTCTATGCTTTGGCTATTTTTGACATTTTGTGTTCCTGGCCATCTGTTGCATGAGGAAACTTCACTAATGAGAATTGAGAGTTTCATTTCTGACAGCTTTACCACTAGTTCTATATTCCATGGGTTTTGGGTTTGCATTGTATATGTGCCATTTAGGACTGGACAACTCAGACACTGTGTGTGACCAGTTGTGATACTCTGTAATAGTATCTGCCTGATGCAAAAGTTTCTTTGATGAGTGGTGACTGGGATATCTGTCTGTAAATATAAAGACACATATTTTGTACAAAATAATAAATTGTATTAGCTTAGGAATTTGACAGCCGTGGGGATTTCTGTAAGATCTATCCCTCTTCAGTAATGGGTATTTGGCTACTTTTTACAATAGAACACATGGGTTTCCTCCCATTGAGTAGAATTTTAGTTCAATCAGGCATCTATTGATTGCCCCCAAATAAAATTGCCTCTGCTGCACCAGTGTCATGTACTGTGCTGGCCATTGATGTGGTCATTTGTTCATGAAGCTGGTGCTGTGCTATTGATTGGTGTTCTCCCTTCGCATCTCGCATAGTGCTCTCTAAAGCTATGAGAGCTAGCCTTGAGGAGAAGTGACTTCCAGGTCAGTTCTAGCTCCACTGCTCCAAATACTGTGTCTGAAGTACATTCTGTTGTCAGCAATAGGACCTTATTGTCAAATTCTGGGAGGCAATCAAGGGCTATGGTAACAGCCTGTCTGTAATATTGGGAGTCTCTTGAACTACCCTGGCCAACAACTCAAAGGAAGGGTTTTTTTATTTATTTATTTTTCCTGATTCTTTTGTTTTTAAACATGTTTTATTTAGTATTTTCATTATATATATGAGGGTATTTCCTGCTTGTAGATAGGTACACCTTTGTCATGCAATGCCTGCAGAGTTCAGAACAGGGTATAGGGTACCCTGGAACTGGAAATATGGACAGCTTTTAGCTGCCATGTGGGACCTGAAAATTGAACCTGAGTCATCTGTAAGAGCAGCCAGGGCTCTTAAACACTGAGCCATATCTCTAGCCCTATTATTGTTATGTAACCTTCAGCTATACACATAGCTGCCTATGGAGATACTGTATGTAGTTTGTCATTGTCTCTCTATCCCAGGCTAACCCTTTTCCCATGCCGCCCCATTGAACTGCGCCTTTCCCCCATTTCTCACTTGATAATAACCCCAGCTCTCTTTAGTTCCTTCTTTCCCTTTGTTTCCAAAGTTACATATATAGATCTCTCTCCTCCCTCCCATTTAAATACCCATATTTTAGCCATTTCTCCCTTAGTAACACCTGTATCCTTTCTTCTTCTCTCTTAGATTCCTTCTTTCTCTTTACCTCCATGGTTCCTGTCCATTATTCTGGTTCATGCAGTTACATAAAGATATACACTCAGATATAAGTATTTAGTGTTAGGATCCACACATGAGGTAGAACATACATTGTTTTTCTGAGTCTGTGTTACTTCACTTAGGATAGAAGTTTCTGATTCTATCCATTTACCTGAAATTTCATGATTTTGTCTTTCTTTACCACTGAGTAGAACTCCATTGTATAAATGGAGTACCATTATTGTGAAAAGAGCAGCAACAAATATGGATGTACAAGTATTTCTGCAACAGGATGAGTCCTTTGGGTATATGCCAAAGAATGGAATAATCAAGTCAAATGGTAGGTTCCCTTTTAGTTTTTTAAGAGTTTTCCAAACTGCTTTCCTCAGGGGTTGCACAAGTTTACAATCCGATCAACAGTGAATGAGCGTTCCTCTTTCCCCACACCCTCTCCAGCATTTGCTATCATTTATTATCTTGAACTTAGCCAGTCTGATTATGGTAAGATGAAATCTTAAAGAGGTTTTAATTTATATTTTCCTAATTACTAAGGCTGTTGATCATTTTTTATAATGTTTCTCAGCCACCTTCATTTCTTCTTATGAGAACTCCCTGCATGCATCCTTAGCCCATCTTTTCATTGTGCCATCTGTTTCCTTGATTTTTATTTTTTGAGTTCTTTTTATATTCTAGATGTTAAACCTCTGTCAGATTTGTCACAGGTGAAGATTTTCTCCCATTCTGTGGGTTTTCATTTCCTTGGTTCTTCTTTTGCTGTACAAAAGGTTTTTAGTTTAATGAAGTTCCATTTGTTGATTCTTAGACTTAATTCCAGAGCAACTGATGTCCGATTTAGAAAGTCCTTTAAATACATCAATGTTTTGTAGGTTACTGCCAATATTTTCTTCTAACGGTTTCAGAATTTCAAATTTCATCTTGAGGTCTTTGGTCCATTTGTAGTTGACATTTGTAAAATGTGAAAGATAAGGGTTTATTTTCATTCCTCTACAGGTGGAGATCCAGTTTTGCCCGTACCACTTGCTGAAGATGTTGTCTTTCCTCCAGTGAACTCTTGGTTCCTTTGTCAAATATCAAGGGGCTGAAATTGCATGCACTCATGTTTGCGACTTCAGTTATTTTCCACTAAACTGTCAAGTCTGTTTTTGCGCCAGTTCCATTCTGTTTTGAAATTTCGTATACTAATTCCCCTAGCAATGTTGTTGTGCTCAGGGTTGCCTAGGCTATTTGGGGTCTTTTGTGCTTCCACATGAATTTTAAGATTTTGCTTTCTAATTCTGTAAAAAAAAATGTCATGGGGATTTCCATTGGCATTGCATTTCCAAAATATGAATTATTCAAATCCATGACCATCGGAGGTCATTCCATCATCTAGTGTCTTCCTCGATGTCTTTCTTTAAAGATTTAAAATCTTCAGTGTAGAGAACTTTATGTTCTTTCTTTAGGTTTACAACTGAGATATTTTATATATTGTGAATGGGAGGGTTTCCATGTACTTTGTCTCCAATTGGTTGTTATTATCATATCGAAATGATCCTGAATTTTGTAGATTTATCTTGTAACCTGCCACTTTACTCAAAGTGTTAATCATTTCTAGGAGTTTTTTGGTTGAATTTTTGCCATCATTTTGGTAAATTATCATGTCATCTGCAAAAAGGGATAATTTGACCTCTTCTTTTCCAATGAGTATTTCTTTAACTTCCTTCTCTTGTCTTATTTCTCTAACAAGAGTTACAGGCACTGTAGTAAAAGGATTAGAGATAGTGGACAGCTTTTCCTGGCCCCTGATTTTAACGGGAATATTTCCAGTTTTTTGAGAATGATGTTGGCTGTGATGTTTTTTGTTTTGTTTTGTTGTGTTGTCTTAAATTATGTTGAGATATGCTCACTCCAGTCCAATTCCCTCTAGAACTTTTAATATAAATACATGTTGAATTTTATCAAAAGCATTTTCTGCATCTATTGAATTGACTGTGTGATTTTTCTCACTAAGTTTATTTATATGATTTATGACATTTATTGACTTATGTGTATCAAGCCATCCCTGCATCTCTGGAATAAAACTGACTTGATGGTGGTTGATGATCTTTTCAATGTGTGTCTGTATGCAGTTTTCAAGTATTTTTTAAATCTATGTTTATAAGGATATTGGTCTATATTTTTTTTGTTATATCTTTACCTGATTTTGATATCAGAGTGGTTCTGGTTTCATAAAAGAAATCTGGATTTTGTTTTTATCTTTTTGAATAATTTAAGCAGTATTGGAAATAGATCTTCTTTGAATGTCTGGGAGAAATCTGCTGTGAATCCATCTGGGTCTGGGGTTTTTGTAGTCAGGAGATTTTATATCACTACTTTAATTTCCTTATATATAATGAGTCTATTTAAGCTGTTGATCTCTTCTTGGTTTAGCTTTGGTGATTCCCATGATTTTAGATTTCTTTTAGGTTTTTAGTATAATTTTTTTAAAGTATACCCTTATAATAATCTGGAATTTTTTTTTTTTTTTGTATTCTGTTGTGATACTTCCCATTTCACCTCTGATTTTGTTGATTTGAAGCTGTTCTTTCTTTCTTTTGATTAACTGGGTTAAGAGTCTGTCTATCTTTTCAAAGAATCGGCTCCTGGATACATGATTCTTTGTATTGTTTTGTTCCTATTTCATTAATTTCTGCTCTGGGTTTTATTATTTCTTCTTGCCTGCTGGGTTTGGGTTTTACTTGTTTTTGCATTTCAAGATTCCACCCCAACATTCCTTTGCCTGCCTGAGACCAGCCATCTACCCAGGCTGTTCCCACCCCCAACCTGCTTCGTGTTTCCTAACCAAACTTCTTCCGTGATAACTCTGATCCTGCCCACTGCATCTCCACTCCCCTACCACCTTCCCCTGTTCTCCTTCTAGCCTTGGGCACAGTCCCATGTTTGCTCTTAGCACCCCAGATCTCTGGACTACCCTCCTGCTCTAGGCCCCCCACTAGATCTGATCTTCTCTACTCAGACAAGCTTAATTTTTCAGAATTTCATCTTGAGGTCTTTGATCCATGAAGTTGACCTTTGTAAAAGGTGAAAGATAAGGGTTTATTTTCATTCTTCTACAGGTGGAGATCCTAGGATTTTCATTTCGGTAGGACTATTAATAGTTTTCTCTCTTGGCAGGGGCATAGTATCTTCTGATGCTATGATAGCTGGTCTTTGGAACAACTGATCTGCAATTGATCTAGAAGTCTCCTCCCTAAAGAAAATGTTCCTCTTTCTTACTTGATTTCTTTAATAACAACCTCTTCCAGTTTAATGGAGAAACTTCTATTTTTTTTTAAAGTGGTCCATTTTTCATTCTCTGAATGTCTCCAATACTGGAGACATATCCCTCCCTGCAGTTTTTAATTTCTCATGATTTCAAGTCTTTCTGTCTTGTGTCACCACTCAGACTTCTCATGGGATTTCATCTATTGCCTGTCAGTTATTAAGCGCAGTGTTATAGTTTGTCAGATTCTCTGTAATTTCATGGTATTCCCTTTTCTCAATTCTAACTCTTTCAGGATAAGAATTTCTTAGGGTAGTTTTAGTTTAACATATATAACTTACGTAAATTTCAGATTTATTTCTATTTATGTATGTGTATATATGCAGGTATGTTACATATGTGTGGGTATCTGTGAATGTTTTAACACGAGAATAGAAGAAAGAAATAAGGTGGCAGTTTGGCAGTGTTTCTTCTTCAAGGAAAAAAAATCCCTCAAAACTTGCAATTAAAGGGAATGCTGCTACTTCTGCTTTCCCAGGCGCAACTCCCCCTGGGAAACTGGTTCTTTGGGAGCAATCCTCAATGGCAGCCACCCAAACTTACTGATCTGTAGACCAAGAAATGGGCAAGTTGCCCTAGCAGAGCTACCCAGAGAAAAAAGATGGTTTATAGAAGAAATTCTCTCCTCCCCCATTCAACAAAGCACCACCCTCAGGGGAATATTCCTTGCAGGCCAAATGCCAAGACTAAAGAACTAGAATCCCCTACTTTGAATTCAGTGAAAGCAATGTACCACTCAGAGATGTTGGAATGTAAAAACCTGAAAGGAGTTTATCAGAATGTGAAGGAGAGGCGAGAAACACTGAGACAAGAACACACGCAGAGTGAAAGACAAGATCTGTTAAGACAAGGTTTATAAAAACCTTCTGCCATGACTAATAGTACGCTAAAAAGCTACAGGCAAGGAGAGAATCATGATTCCTTAGAGAGAGAAAAAATGAATCTTATTTTATTCTAGTGATGGTATTTCCTGCATGTCTGCAAGTTTTTTCTTTCTTTCACATTCCAAAAAGAGAGGTTTTTTTTTTCTTTTCAATTTGTTTTCCATTTAGGATTTGCCATATTTGGATAAAGGATACATTATAATACCATGACATCATGAGTTATTTTAGCAATAGGACCTTGGGCTACTCCTCATTTTCATGGACAGATTTCAGTTTTCTGGAGGAATATAAAAGCTGGTGATTGAAATAATTACATGAATATGTGCAATGTAAATACTTATTACGTGCACAAATAATACACCTACACAATCTCTCTCTCCAAGCAATGCTTCTTGAAGGAAACAGAGGCATCCTGTTAGCATAGCATGGAATGCTTACTGTCTTCTTGATAGAGGATTTTACTTTAGGAAAGTCCCTAGAAATGTATCTGAAGCTCCTTTGCTTGAAGAGGAAAAACTTCTAATTATCTTTTTATTCAAATGATGCCAAGCTTGCTTTCAACTATTAAAGCACTATTGCAAAACATCTGAACAGCAGAGGCAGGAGGATAGGAAGGGAAACAAAGTTGTAATATGTCACTGCTGATAGGGGGTTATATCAGCAAGAAATTCTTGGGCCCTTTCCTTATGGGAAAAGGAAATAGGAAGCATTACGGAGTCTAAACTCTCTCACATTTGACTAGGTTACCTACTTGGACTTCAAAGAATTATATCATTCCTTTAATCTGGCCCCACAAGAAGTGTCTGAGACAGATAAGAAATCATTTTATGGGAAAAAGGTAATTTCCCAAGGCATTTACCACACGTAACAAAGAAGAACGAAACACACAAGTGTGAGAAATCTAAACAGATAAATTTCTGTTGATTTTTTCTTCTTAACACCTCAAGTTATTTCCTTCTCTTTTATAAAACTATGCCGATAGAGCTACCCAAGTAAAACAGAAAATGAATAAATGACAGTTATGACTTCAGGCAAATAAGAAACTGATGGCAGGAGGTGCTTTTGATCCAGCAAGAGCCCATTGCACAAATCCAGAATTGGCCCTTTATTTTTAGATTGCGTTGACTAAGTACACAGCTGCTTGTAGTAGTTTGCAAAGCTTGTTACAAACTGGAAGGCATTATCTTGTTTATTTTTAATTACCTTATGCAATATTATTTAAGGTTTGTGATCTGATGTCTTAGGCTTAAACCCCAAGGGAGATTTATTTTTTGGCTGATTACCCCTGGGAATTGCAGTCGTAGTGAGAAATGGGACACAGATAACAATACCCAGAGTGATAAGAATTTAGTTAGTTGTTAAAATTAGCAATGAGGTAACGACATTTGGAGAGAAAAAGGAGTGGAAGGGGAGACACAAAGAAAACCTTGTGAACACGCATTTAGTAGTGTGTGCCAAATGTTCTTCAGATAATCACTGTAAAACTATAGCTCTGGAACATAGTTCCTGAGATACAACAAGTCACTTATAGATGTAACGTTGACTCACTGGAAAGACACCTGAAGGCACAAAAATGACATAAACATCACAGCAAGAATAAAAAGTATAGACAGAGATCTCAACCACTAAAACTTCCAGTTCCCATGATATGCCTATTGTTCAGCATCTATTTCAGCCTTGAACTACAGATACCATGGAAACCATCCTGGTTCCATAGAAAACCTTTAGGAGCTGCTAATTGCCTTGAAAACAGATTACACATCTTGATAAAAATCTGCAAGCCAACTGGCTTTTCTTATTTGCATGCTATACATCAACAAATACGGTGGAATAGAGATGTAATATTTTTAAAAATAATCTTTTAAATAGTAAATAAATATTTCTAACTCAGTTAACTGATGAAAGAACAGAGTAAAATTATAAAGGAAATTATATGTTTGTATCAGTGTGAAATTTGGAATTTCTAGAATCTGAGTGTAGGAATATCAGTTTGTTTTGTTTCTTAACAATTTCTCCCTGTAGCCCCCGCTGTCCTGGAACATGCTACGTAAACCAGGCTTGCTTTGATCTCACAAAGGCCTGTTTCTGCCCTCCAAGTACCAGAACTAAAGGCAGGCACCACCATGCCTTTTTTTTCTAATTCATCTTATGTCACGATGTGAAATAAGTCATTAAAAACTTTGTAAAAATAAAATTACGCTTTTTATGTCAGTTATCATTATTATTTTACTTTTATTTAAGATGAATTGAGTCCTTCAGCTGCATGTAAAATATCTTATCTCAGGCCAGCAAGATGTCTCACTGGGTAAATGCCCTTGTCTCCCAAGAGTGACAATCTGAATTAACCCATAATGGAGCTAGGGAACTAATCCCAAAAAGCTTTCCTCAGATCTCCATACATACGCTGTGACACATTCATGCTGCACACACCCCCTCACACATCCCCAATAATAATAACAATAACAATAAATATTTTAAAAATAGTTTTCTAGATGTAATATGAAAACTAACCATCAATAAAGTTACTTAGAAGACGATGAGGAAATGAATAGAGAATTAACTCTCCGAGCAAAATATTTCTTTATAGTTTTGTCATGAAAATGTTGAAAGCAAAGGTAATGTTTAGACGGGTTTCACACAAAGGAGGCCTTAGTGAAAGCTGGTTTCCCTCTCCCGCTCCATGTCCTCACTTCTGAAATGACTTTCTCAGACTTTGATCTCCCAGTGGGGTGGTGTTGCCTCTTCACTGTCCCTAAGAAGCTCTCCATATATTTTACAGCACTATGACTCTGTATCGTAATTGCTGCCTTATATGTCTGCCTCCCAGCAGTCAGTGGCTGTTGAAGAACCAAGTTCTATGCTCATCAACAGTTTTGTGTCCCCATAGTCCAGTTTACCTAGGATACCATAATTACTAGGTAATTGTTTCTTGTCTCAATTAAAAAAAATCTCCTTTGGAACAAGTATCTATATCAAGTGAAATGACACCCATTCTCCCGATTCTCATTGGCTCAGACGTTCAAATGAACTACTCAAGTGACAGATTTGACTGCTTTTCTGTCCTGCTGAAAACTTTAGTTTGGAAAGAAGCCTAATCTTGTAAAGAAAAGTTGAATACGTTTTCACTAAAAGAAGTGTTAGAAATGAGATCTGAGAGTCTAGGATAATGGTAATGCTCAGCATAAGGTGGTTATGCAAAAGACTAGCAGTACGATTATTGTTTCTGCTTAGAAGGAGATCAGAAATGAAACAGGGCTTTTTCATGTAATTATTTATAAGTAAATAATATCTAAGATGGTAGGTTTTGCTATTAGCTATACTTTTCTCTGTAGTAGTATTTAAAGCCTTTTAAAGCATGTACAGCAAAAAGTATTGGAATAAGGATATATTTTTGTGTAGAGAAGTTTGGTGGAGAAGTTTGTGTAGAGAAGTTTGGTGAACTGAGGAGAAACACTCATAGGAAAGGGAGAAGTGAATTCCTCGGCCCATCCTGAAATGGTATTAAGCATGAACCGAGCTGTACTTTGTGATACAACAAAGTTGGTTTGGTTCTGTTATTCCTGTCTTCCTTTGAGGATCTTTGCTTCTTTTGAATGTCTTTGTAACACAAGTGTTGAAATAATCTTAACTTACTGAGCTTTTACTGCCATAAATGGTTAAAACATAATAATTTCACATTTCATTATACCTCAGAGAAACATAAAAATATGAATATGACCTACTCACTTCTGAAAAATAGAGAAACAAAACTAAAATATATCCCAGTTGCAAAATGTGGTGGAACTTGGATTCAATCATGGCCACTAAGAGCCAGGTCCATCCTTGTTCTAACTCCTCCTAAATCAAAACAAGTTTCATGGAAAATGACTATGCTTGAGAAATACAAGAGGCATGTGGTAACAGTTGTTCTACTGCTCAGCCATTGATTTTTTTGCAGTTCACATATTTATGGATACATTAATTTATTCATTTATCTATTAATTTCAAAATATGTGGTGTTGTGTAATAATCGCCTAGTTGAGATAAATAAAATAACATACAAATGAATATAGAGAAATAAAATATATGTCAATACAAGAAAAAATAAGACAAAATATTTTTAGTGTATGCTTCCTAAATGCAAATGCTTCCAAAACTTGCTTAGGGGCTAAGAAGATGACTCAGTGGTTTAAGTTCTTGCTGTGCAAGTCATGAGGACAAGAGTTCAGATAAAAGCTAGGTAACTATGATGGTTCACCTCTTATTCCAGCACTCCAGAGGCAGAGATAGGGTTACCTGGAGTAAGCTGGCTAACTTAGACCAACCACATCGGTAAGCTCTGGACTCAGTTGAGAGAGCATGCACGTAGAAATGGCTTTTATAAAATGGAAGAATCCGGAGTAATGCCTTTTAATTAACCTTTTCAAACTTAATGATCTTAATGTAAGCATCTTGTGATAAAGGTGTTTCCTGAGAGCCTCAATTTGGTGCTCAACCCAAAAGATAATTAATGAATGTAGTTATGCCTGAGAATTAACACTTAAAAGTTCAAAAGACAGTGTGCCCATCACCACTGAACACAGGAAAACTAGGAAAGGACTTTTGAGATTGGATGAATGAAATATTCTAGACCTGAAAAAGCAGAATGGTCTCTTAAGACCAAACTTGTACTTCCCCGGTGAAGCTGTAGAAATTGGTTTAAATAAAAATGAGAGTGAGACCTGACTCAGAAACATAGTTTTAAGAGACAGATGGTTCCAAGAAATACATGAAGAACTAGTGTCCCTTAATTCAACACACTTCTGTAAACTAAATTTAAGAGTCAGGCTTCTTTATTCAGATAATTGTAATGTTCGTGTAGTAATGCTGCACCTGCCTCAATAGATAATATAGACAAAGATCAGTGTCAAACTCTGTCCCCCACATGTATACAAATACTTGTGCATACACAAGTGAGCATATATTCATACCACAAACATTAAAGATACATATTCAATTAAGATATCTTACCACACACAACCACAGAGAATTTAATATTCATTAGTATTATCAAACTGAGTGATCAGTATCATATGTATTATAAGAAATGCTTCATATCGATCAGAAAACACACTCTAATTCAAAGATATTGCAGGATCATATTAAAATAAATTGAGGAACTGCAGCACACACACACACACACACACACTTTTATTTGAATGTCTTTATAGTTTGAAAATTTCATAAGAACACTGTGTTTACATCATATATTTTTTTAAAGTCCATTACAAACATTCCTGTCAGACAATATCTTCTTAGAATCTCCTTCTTTTATTGCTGTTATTTAACTAAACACAGTAGTTTTCTCAAGACAAGTTACTTGATTTGTGAAATGATATGAGAAAATGATTCTTCAATTTATTCATTCTAATAAAAATGTGAGACTCCAAAAGGGTGGAAAATCCTTCAAATATTATGGTTTTAAACCTGTAAACATATTCATGGCACTCCAAAAACTATAAAAATATTTATGTAAAGCAAAAAGCCTGGGAAGTTAATTAGCCCATTCCTAATGTGACATGGGACTTAATTTCCTTTAGAGTTGCTAGTGTACTCTTTTCCATGTTTTAGATAGAAGGTATAAAACCTCTAAGATCTTTGTATAGAGAAGGACCAGCATATCCATTCTGTCAAGAGCTATTAATACTTACCCTGCTTGCCAAGGATGCATCAAGTAAGTCCTGATGTTTATGCCCATCATCAGTAGGAGTTAGAAGATACTTGTAGACATTTTGGTAGGATTATTTCCAAAGAGACATGATTAGTATCAGACAGCTGTTTTCCCCAGATTTTAAGAGTCTGCTACTTAAAATTTAATAATTTGTCTCATCTGGTGCTCATAATATCTGTAATACTGCAGGCGACATGGGCATTACTAACTCCCTCTAAACACTGAAATAATGAGTCTAATGTGATCCAGGTGACTAGGTATAGTCATTGCTGACATACACTCACAGAGCAGTAAGCATGGCATGCTGGGAGAAGGCCCATCAAAGCAGGGGTGCATGTTCGTCTTCACTGAACCCACAGAAACATGCTGAGACAACATGGTAGTGTATAAACATATGAAAAGCTTCTGTAATTGCAAGAGGTTCCAAGAGTTCAAGAAAACTCTGTGGAGATGCCACAAAGTAACCTTTGAGGAATCAGAGTATAATTGTTAGGCAGATTCAGTCACAACACGGAAACTGAGAAGTTCTGAAAAACTTATACAACTTAAGAAGGGAAAGATCAATCTGTGAACCTACTCAGCAACTTAAAGAAAAAAAAAGATACCAAGGCATACTTTACAAATTGAAAACACAAGAGTGAGGAAATCAAGTGTAGAATCCAGGAAAAATTACAATTTTCTTTCCCTGCCTTGTTATTTTGTATTATTGAAAATGAAGTGTAAGAGCTAATAGGGTATCGAAGCTAATAGAACAATATAATGACCAAGCTTTGAAGGGAAGCAAGGTGGGCAGTCCTACACCAGTGTCCTCTTTTGTACATGAAAGTATTTATGATTTCTAGACATTCTTCCCACATTCTGGACATTAAGCCTTGAGGCTATGCCAGGGTGGTCTTTACTTTCTGTGTCTCTCAAGACTCTTATGAGTTCATTTTTATGAAAATAGAGAAAGGGCTTGCACTGGTTTACCAAATAGTCATTATTCACACAGGTATAAGATGATATCAAACTCAGGTCTCTGGTTTATTCATGGGCATTTTCAAAAGAATAAAGTTCTTACAAGTTTCTTCACAAAAACTAGAGCTTGTTAAAAGAGTTATCTCTCCTGTTCATGAACTCACTGGGCAAAGCATCTATGAGTAGATACTTCAAAGGTATGCTTTCACTATGCCTTGGCACAAATACAGAGATAGGACATCCATATTAATATAAGGGGCTTTCCCAGATGTAAAATGAACATTGTATTTCCTGGTAGAATGAGGAATAGCATGTATCTTCATTATTTTCCCCTAAGTTATTTGGTATTTATCAAAGAAGATCTAAAAAGAAAATACTTTATGTACCACAAAATTGCAGCTGGCAAGGTTTCAAGTAAGTGTGTTTTGGTAGCAGAGTGAAACATAAATATCATAGAGGATATATAATTCAAATGCTCCACATTATTCTGGAGTCAACATATTTGGAACTTTAACTGATGTCCTGAGAACTTGCTGAAATGAAAATCCAAAGCCAAGGCGCCCCCATGAACAAATCAACTCAGATATGTACCTCATACAAGAATATTTGAGATTATAACTAAAAATTAACAATAGTTAGAGACGCGTTCAATTAGATAATTAAAATAAGTATAATCCGTTATAAAGAGGGCATTTTAACTTGTGACTGGGTGCTTAGGTAGTTGACAAGTGTTTAAGTATTGGAAGAGTGGCTGGAAAGATGACTCAATACTTCATGGCACTTAGTCTGTTAGAGGACCCAGGTTCAGTTACCAATACATACAAGGTGGGTAACAACTGTCTTTAACTTCAGTTCCAGGGGAATCTGAGGCCATATTCTGGCCTCCATGGGTACTGCATGGTGCACTTAATACCTGCAGACTAAACACTCGTGCAAATAAAAATATAAATGAATAAACCAAATTATGTGTTGAAGGAAGAAGCTAAAAGAATTTAGGACAACAATCAGAATATAAAATATATACATATACAGACAGGTAAATATATGAACACATTACTGATATTCATTGAGTGATAATGCTACATCACTTTACTAAAAAGTTTCAAATGCACTATTAGACAATAGGCCTGGTGCTGTGTGTGCACTTGAGAGACTGATGCAGGTGGATTGTGTGTTAGATTCTGATATCACCAAAATTCCCTGAAATAATCAGCATAAATACAAAACAAATTTATCACCCCTAACTTTGAAGCTCAAATCTGCAGCTGCTGAACATTATTGCTTTCCTTTATTTTGAATTGTTATTAAATATTTTTATTATAATCACCAAAGAAACAGTTCTTGAATTTTTTTTGTTAATATTATCTAACAAGACAGAGTTTTTTGCTTTCACAGCATGTCTTCCAGACATACTACATTCAAACTCACCAAGGAAAGAGGCTAGAAAAGATGTAATCCACAGGAGTGAATGTCATGCACAAATTAGTCTGTAGTTTAGCAAATACACAAAGCTGTGTAATTCATTATGGCTGACTAATGTGTTATTGGACATATTAAAAAGATGAATTGTCTCAAGTTAAGCTTCTGCTCTGGAGTGTGTTTTCTCTTCCTTGGTCTCAATTTAGAAGACCTATAAAGCACCAAATGATTCATAAGAGGGACCTTTAAAGAAGTTGAATTTAACTAAAACTTGGTTTGACCTATAACACTAATCAGCATTAGTCAGTGCCCTTTCTGCAGCCGAAGAACAAACATCCCACAGGGGCCCTGGCAGTGCCTTCTCTCTGATGGACTTCCTTCACAGTTTCGTCTTGACTGCCTTCTGGGATCATTTCCTTTTTGGGATAACATGCTTTATCTATGTGTGATTCACAGTGAGACATTCTTTATGTTATATACCATTTATATTACTGCTACCTAGATTTAGACATAAAAAATTTTTTGTCATTTTCCATGTTGACAAAATTCAGAGTTAAAATTTGCAACAAAAAACAATGTTCTGACATAGATGAAAATAGCATTGCTAAGGGAAACTATCAAAATCTTCAGTAGTCATAAGAAACTTCAGAGAATTTGTGTTAAATTCATTTACCAAACTATCATCCTATTTTGATTGCTTTAAAACTGTGCTAAGTGATAAGATAGACTCCAGAAATACGTTATTTCGGTCTCTTTATTTTCTGCGCTGTAAAAAGTTAAATCAGTTTATTGTTAAAGTATGAGACACAGAAATATTGGAAAAGTGATTTTTAAAATGAACTGTTTTATTATATCTCAGTTAGTGATAGTCATTATTTTTGCTTCTCCAGATGTTTTTTAGTGCATATATTTGAGTGTGTGTGTGTGTGTGTGTTTGTGTTTTTACCTAAATTGAACTAATACCTTACCTTGTTATTACTAAGCATAGTTTTTCCACTCTCCTTTACAAGTTTATTTTTCAAGTTCATTAATTATGTCCACCAACATATTAAGTTACCCCAGAATTTTGCAGGTAGGATAACTCACAGCTGTTAGTTGGTAACTTGTATGGATCAGGAATCTAAGTATGGAAATGTGTGCTCTACAAATCAGGGTACTTCTCAAGACTGAACCACACAGTAGCCTAGGCCTCAGTCACCTGAAGAGAAGCTTAGTGGGGCATGGGGGTGTGGCGTTCCATACAAACACTCTTAGAGGTCTTTGATGGGATTTAATTTTTCATGAATTATTAGGCTGAGGGTTTGAATTGCTGACTGTTGTCTATCACCGTCAGTTTCTTGCTACATGAGTGACCCAAAGCAAAATGCTTGCTACAATTTAGTCAAGCAGAGAGAAATCCAGAGGTGGGTAACTGTGACAGGGGAGAACATGACAGCTTTTCAAAATCTAATTTTAGGAATAAAAACAATGACTTTGGTTGTATTCTATTATTAACATCAAATCATTGTTCAGCCCACATTCAAATGGAAGCATTGTGAGTCCTGAAGTGCAGGAAGTCTGTCACTGGGGGAAATTTTAACTTTCTCTTTTCACACATTTTCTTTCAGATGCTTCAGACACTATTTGTCCCTTCATTATTATTTCTTTTAGATCTCTGCTGAATAAAGCAATTATTTACCAAAGATGAACAGATTTTAGAATTTAAAAACATTATTGCAAATAAAATTGAGAATTATATTAACATCACAGTAGATAAAACTATCTTTCCTCCAATTTTTTCTAAGTGTATTATTGTTATTTGAGTCACATTACTGTTTTGACATAAAGTAGGATCATATGTTTAATTTTCAATTATTTGGTAACTTACGAATTTAAATTGTTGTTTATGTACTTAGGAGTCAAATGTGATTTTCCACCATGGATGTTTATATTCTTTTCACGTTTCTGATTGGTTTAATTGTTATTGATTTATAACAGTTAACCCTATATTAATAATACACTGCATTAAATATACTAAAAATGTTTTTATGTAACTTCATATTGTTTTCAATTTTTATTTGTCTTTCAGTAAGTGAAACCTTTTTTGTATACTAGCATATTTTCCATACTTAGCTATAATTATAATTCAAGAGTGCTCTATTGATGTGATAACTTATACAACAGCAAAATAAAATTTCAAAAGTCAAATATTTAAGACTAAAAATCCAATGCTCCTGAAGAGCTCTTAGAGGCAAAATCAACTTGGCAACAGGTCTTCTGAGAGCAGAGAGAAAACAATTTATTCAGAAGCAAGCTAATTTCAAGACAAGAAACTTGCAGTCAGAGAGGAGTAATTAGTACTTCAAAACAGTTATTTAGAAAGACCTGGACTTGGAGTTCTCAAGAGTAACTGCAGACTTACTGGGAGTTCAGAACACTGATAGAAGGAAGGACATCAGAATAGCCTGGGTTCTGCTTCTGACGTGTCTAGAAATAGGATGTCCTGTGGTCCCCCCAGGGTGGATAATTTTCTGCCATCCCTCACATGAAATGTGAGTAGATCAAAGGCCTCATCTATCTTGACCTATTTCCTGAGTAGAAGTGGATGGGCTCATTATGAATTCCCAGCTATGGTGGACATTGATGCTTACCTCTAGTAATAAAAGCACTTCTATAATTTGCATATCTGTATGTCTATATTCCATTTCAGCAGCTTCACACAAGTTGATAACTGCAAATATCCTGGGAGATTAGATTTTGGATAAAGGAAAAGCAGTAGTAATAGCAGTGATTATTCTAGTCTTGCCACGTTGACTGAAATTTATACTAGCACTCTACATTATTTAGCCAAGATTGTAGTGTGAAACCTATTTAAATGTTGGATCAACACTTAATTTAGCATGCCCATGAATGACCTAATTTTTTTTTAACATCTAAGGAAATTCTAAATCAGAGCATCAATTTACCCATCATATGTTATAAATATTGACATAATTATAGTAGACAATATTGAAGGATGCTATCTATTCTTATAATTAAAGTTTTAATTAGGCAATTTGACTCACAAATTAAGTCCATTAATGGAGTATATTGGCAATTAAGCAAACCGATCAACTCCCTTTCCTTTAAATATGGTGAGCGCATTAGTAAACATGCGTCATTCCTTCAACACAGGGAACAATTCGGTTGTTTTCACATAGCAATGAAAGTACTATTCGGCCGCTTTCCTCTCAACACAGTTCTCTATCATTTCATTTTGAGTCTGATGAAGTCTTTGGATTAAGACATTCATTTCACCCCGATTTTTAATAGTTTTATTGTCATTTTTAATTTTTAAATTTATGTTTAAAATTATTTTAAATGAAATTTATGCTAATACCTATTCAATGTACAGAGATTAATCCTAAATTTAAACTGGTAACTTAACAACACACTTAAAAAACTTAAACAACACACTCAGGTAAAGAAGGCAGACTGAACAGGTATTTGTGTTTACTCCTTTCTAAAGTATTTGAATAAATTGCACTTAGCACAGTGTAGTGTTAAATTACTCTAAAGGGGGAGTTATGTTCAAATATTGCTATGAATAGTTTCTGGCATATATTACATGAAAAAATAAAGGAAACAAAAGAATGAATTAAAAGACACTTAAAATAAGAGTGGATGTATACTTATCTATATTTATTCTATTAAGAAAGAAGAGTAAAGCAACACTGATGAAATTGACAAGAGATTAGACTGAGCATAGAAAGTATAGTCTTGGAATTTACTTTATTTTTAGGTGTGATTTTGAAATATTTTAGACTTAAGGTTTTTGTAAAATTAATATTTTTATTTGACAATGTTTTATATATATTATATATATATATTAAAATTTAAAAACCATTGAAATAAAGATCACAGTGGAAACAATTACATTCATATATATCATCAACACATATTTCAGTTTAGTTAACTACCAGCACAGTCACTTAACAAAACATGTTTACAAGATATATTCCAAAGTAAAACAAAATAAAATGGTCTTTAAATACTTCAGAGTCCACAGTTTTATATGTAACAGTCTTCAAGAACCTCAAAATGTGCATACATTAAACACTGAATCTCTCTCTCTCTCTCTCTATATATATATATATATATATACATACATAAATTAAGCAACACATTAATAATAGGTGAACTGTTGAGATCAACGTCAGCAAACCCAACACACTCAAATCATAAGAAAAATACATAAGTATTTTCATCACAGGAATTGAAATTTTCATTTTCAAAAACAGGAGTATGAAAAAATAATTTTCATGTTAGATACAATTTTAGAAAATTTTTACTTGAATCGTAAGTAGGTAACAATGAGAATGAAAAATGTCTGAACTTATTCTCAGTACAAATAATGATATTTTAAAACATTAAACCAAAACAGAATCTTGATAGTTTTATTACAACTCACAATAATCCATTTCACCCATTCTAGCCTAAAACTATAAATTTTTCAGTATAACTTAATGATGATATTCCTTTCAACACAAAGAAAAGAAACATCCCGATTTTCAATAACACGAGGAACTGTTTAAAACAACAGCAGTAACAGCATCAACAAAACCACATTATTTTGACCCTACAGTTTTCAAACAATATCATTTCTTTTTTCCTTCAGGGAACAGTTAGCAAAATTTGGAGGCACTTCTGATTTTTACAACTCAGGAAGTGTTGCTGCCAGCCACGAGTGTATTGCGCTTACATGAAGTGTCCAAGAAGCATCCAGGCTCTTAGAACACTTTATGCCAATGAAGCAGCAGTTCCAAAGTTCTGAGCATCAACAAAAGTGAACAGAAGTGGTGAAGAAGGCAATATTAGGGAACCCAAGGCACTTGAGTCAGTACATAAAGGTACTGTGCATCTACTCACAGAGTGGGCTCACAGAAAGACAGTGTCTTCCACACACCCATCTTCGCATTTAGCTGCTTGGCTAATGGGATCGTGTGGGGATGCATTTGGAAAGGCTTTTGGAGAAAAAGGGAAGAAAATTCAGTATTGCATTTCTTTCAGTTAGAGTCTGTAAACTCCAGGAAAATCATTAGGAGGAAAGGTCCGCTTCATTAATGACTAATGTGAATGGAGTCCGAAAATATATGATGGAGAATAAGAAGTGTGTCACAACTTTAGATTAGATACATAAAACAGCACATTTTACTTGGAAAGAGAGTAATTAAAAGTGATTAATTAAGAGAGACAGCTTGCTAGTGTAATAGGGGAAGGGACAGAGAGCTGTTGCTTCTCTCAACACAGCCTTCGTGTGTGTGTGTGTGTGTATGTCTGTGTGTACACATACCCAACTGTCCCTCAGTTATGACCACACAGGTGCTTTATAAATGCAGCAGTGTGCTGTTAATAGCATGTAACTTTCCAATTTCAGAAGAGTTTTCAAACAATTGGAGCTCTAAAACTTGCAAATACTTTTCTCTTTGCCAGTGGGAAAAATAAAAAGAGGAACTGTCATTATCAAAAATACATTTAAATTTCAAACTTCATCTCTATCTAAATGTAGACATTGAACCTCCAACACATAAATATATTCTTTTCAGTATTGCTTTGTTTTTCCTAAGTAGAGGGGCACAGAGTGTCTGACTCGGCCTCTATGGAAAAAAAAAAAAAACAATGTACAACAATAATACAGATAGTGTTTCATACCAAAATCACAAGCAACAAAAAATTCACATACCAAAACCACCACAACAAAAAATAATATGAAAAATAAAAATAATATTTTCTCACCAAATATCACCAGTCCTATAGAAGAGTTCTACAATGAGAACCTCTAGAGATAACCAGGACCCAGAATTTTTAAAAGAACAATCATAAATATGATCAAAGAAGTTAATGACTTTAAAGAACATACAAAGAACTAAAAGGATATAGGGATAAATGTCTCATTGAATCCTCAAAACAGAAATATTGAAGAAAACACAGGCTGAAATGAAGAAGGAAATGAAAATGGCACGAAGAAATAAGCATGGGTTGTTCCAATTCTAATATCTAACAAAACAGACTTCAAACTAAAACTAATGAGACAGATAAAGAGGGTCACTTCATTCTGATCAAAGTAACAATTGACCAAGAAAATATTACAATCACGAATATATATGCAAAAAGTCTTGTATACACAGTTTCATAAACACTGTACTACAGGACAGTAATACACATAGTAACCCAACCCAGTAATAGTAGGGAACTTTAATACCCCAGTGTCTCTCACAAAAAGGTCAACCAGACAAAAAATAAACAAAATGGCATCTTAATTAAATGAAACCATAAATCAAATGTCCCTTACAGACATCTATTGAATATTCTACCCAAGCACTAAAGAACAAATACACTTTATATTCAGCAGTCCAAGGAAGTTCCTCTAAAATTCACCAAAAATTGGAATACAAAACAAACCTCAACAAATTGAAAAATATGAACTCTTTCCATGCATTCCGACAGACAACAATACTATAAAGCTTAAAACCAACAACAAAAGAAACTCTAGTAACTACATAAACTCATGGAAATAAAGCAACACACTCCTGAATTATGAATGGCTCAAAAAATAAATTAAGAAAGAAAGAAAAAACAGTACTTTTGGAAGTAAGTGAAAAAGATAATGCAATACATCAAAAACTCTGGGACACAATAAAAGCAGTCCAAAGATGAAAACGTATAGCTTGAAGTGTCTACATTAAAAAATCTGAAAGAACACAAATTAATGGCTTAACATTGAAACTCAAGACTCTGGAAAGGCAAGAAAAAATGAAACAGACCAGAAGAAATACTGAAAATCAGAGCAGAAATTAATGAAATAGAAACAAATAAAACAATACACAGAATCAAAAAATCCAAGAACTGGTTCTTTGAAAAGATGAAAAGGATATACATATCCTCAACCCAGTTAACAAAAGGAAGAAAGAACAACTTCAAACCAACAAAATCAGAGATGAAAGGTAAACATCACAGCAGACATCAAATCAAAAATAGAAAATTATAAAGGAATATTTTAAAAACATATATTCTATTAAATTTGATAACCATATCTAAATTTATGGGAACCACAAAAAAATAAACCATGGAGAAATCAATAGTTTAAATGGACTCATAATAAATAAGAAAATTGATGCAGTAATACAAAAATCCCTGGACTGAAAAAAGCCCAGGCCCAAATGGATTCACAGCAGAATTCTACTAGACATTCAAACAAGATCTACAACTGCTACTATTTACATAAATCAAAAAGATACAGAGGGAGAATTCACAAATTCTTTCTATGAAACCAGCATCACTCTAATACTAAGAATATGTAAGGACACAACCAAAAAAGAAAACTATAGGCCTACACTCTTCATCAACATAGATACAAAAATTCTCAACAAAATACTTCCAAAGGACATACAGACACAGTTCAAAAAGATCATCCACCATGATCAAGTCAACTTTATTCCAGAGATGCAGGGATGGTTCAATATATTTTTCAGTAAACATATTAAATTATATGAATGGAACCAAAGACAAAATTTACATGGTCATTTCATACTTGCAGAAAAGAATTTTGACAAAAGTCAAAAATTTATTAAAAGTCTTAAACGGAAGTGGACTGTAAGGAACATACCTAAACATAATTAAACCCATATACAGTAAAGCGATAGCCAACATCAAACTGAATGGAGAAAAGCTGGAAACATTACCATTAAAATAATGAACCAGACAAGGCTGGTATTCATCTACTACATGTGGCTCTTTAGTCTTTCTTTCACATCTTCTGCAATGATCCCTAAGTCTTCCAAGGAGCAGATGCCATATAGTTGCCCCATTTATGGCTGAGAACATCGTATTTTCTGTTTGTGTGTTTTTGTGCTAATAGCCATATGCTTCAGGAATAATCTTCTGTGGTTAGATTGAGGGATGTGCTAACCTGTGGATATAGATATTAGTCATTGTGAATCAGTATAATATTATGTTCCTTATTGATGTAGTTCTTGATAGGTTGACTAGACTCTGAGTCATGGGCCCACATCCACCCGAACTTGATTCCTTACAATCCAAAAGTCTTTAAAGAACAATAATAAATAATTGTTAATAAATATTATCACATATCAACACAGGTACAGAGCAATTTCAAGGACCTTATTGTCACAATAAACCCACTGGAAAAAGACCAAAGTTTGATGTGCTTTGTGTTTTACGGAGTTGTAAAGTAATTAAATATGACATTTCTGTCGCTCATAAGAAATGAGCAGGAAAAAATGCTTTCATTTAATGATCGTAGGTTAAAATAAAGAAAGAAACATTATGAGTTTTATGTCCTTACCCCGAGGTTGAACTCAGCTTGCTATGCTAATTGGGAATTATTGCATCATTAAGAGTCCAAAATTATAAAATCGAGATGAGGTCAGATTTGGTCACAAAGGTGCATGCACATTCTTATTGATTCCCTATGATGTGCCGTGATCTATGCTTAGTGCTCTGCATAAGTTATGTCTGACTACTAATTAATAGCCAACACATTTCAAATGTCAACAAAACCAAAACTGTTGATACAATGAAACCAGCAGTTCCTACAAGCACAGAGGACTAGCTCTCTGGTAAAATAACAAGGTCATTGGATCTGTATCCTTGCAGACAAGCAGACTTCTGTTAAAGAAGCAGATCTATCTGGAAAAAAAATAGAGAAAATATATTCAGAATGGAAATGCGCAGTTGTTCTTAAAGTGTCATTAATGACTTCTCTCCTCTTTCAAGGATTTCAAGCTTGTTTAAGCTACTTCTGCAAATTCACATACAATTCTGTTCTTTCTGTATTATGTTTAGGTCCCTTTGAGATACCCATGGAGGACTTCCCACACAGACACTGAAATGCATGTCACAGATATGTGTCACGACTGAAGTTCAGGGAACAGGAGTTGAGGTGAGGCTCCCTTATTCTCTCAGTCATGTGGGTGTCAGGTGCTCAGCTCAGTCAAGAACACATGAGAGGATTGGCTTTACTTAAAGCTCAGTAGTCTGAGAGAATCCAGTTATGCAAGTCTTCAGGACACCGTAAAATGATCACAGTGATCTATGTTAGGTTAAAGAATCCAGCTGATGGACTAATGTAAACTGTTCATACAGAAGACCCAAGTACAGTTTCCATTATCCACAAAGGGCAACCACTATAAAGTTCACTGCCAAAGGGATCTGATAGCTGTGACTTCTACAGACACCTACACTCACAGGCACATATCTATACACAGAAATGAACATAGATAATTAAAAAAATAAAAACAGATCTTAAAAAATAAAGCTGTATTGCAATCAGTACTCTGTTTGCTATTTTTCTTTCTCATGCTTCCTCTAATTTCTCTAGGTAAAAGTTGTTGTTTCTCCAGAGCCCACTTTTCCTAAATATCACTCGAATACTCTAAGCTTTATTGTCCTGAAATATTACATCTCTTCATTTTCACATTTAGATGTAAGAATCTATTAAGTTGATAACAGAGCAGAGAGATTCCAGTGGATAAAATTAAGTATTTATTTGTTTAGAACAAAAATTAAAAGTGAATAATTGGTCCTCTAATAAAAGTTTGTCAGTTTATAATATAAAATTATACTTGATATAATGTAATAGCTTCTATAAATCCAAATTTCCTGTATATGTTATTTGTAATACTGATGACAGAAAACTGTACAGAAAATATTATTCAACACAGCCCAAAGATCTGTAAAGTAAAGCACTTTGAAGTTCAATTACAGGTTCAAGTCAAAAACAAATTAAACAATCATCTTACACAATTTGTAATGCTTTAAATTCATTTTCACTAAAGCTCACTCCAATTTATGTGGAGTAGAAGAAAGGAACTGAAACAAAATAAAATTGCAAAACCTCAACCTACAGAGATTTTTAAGGTAGAAGTAGGAATATCAAACAGCAGCAGACAGTCATTTATTCCACTTAGTAATAGCCAAGGCATGTATGGTTCCATTCCTTTAAGGCAGCATTACATGCATTTCCAAGACACCAGCAAGCACTTTAGAATGATCCCAAATCCCCTTTGCCTCATTAGAGCTGGATTTCAGTGACTTCTTGCTGTGATTGACTGTTCATAAAGACAGAACTACATATATGAGAATCTTGTTTCATGTAACTGTGGTTATGATTCCTGTACTTAGTTTCCTGTTGACTTCTCAAAGAGATTTAAGAACTGTGTAGCTTTCCTTCAGATTTAATTTCAATAATATGGACGATATCTCAGCTCCTGCCAATGTTAGGAATTGGGCTCCACAGAGGCGAGCATTGCAAGACAGTGATCAAGGGCCTGTTGACATTACTTCAATCAGAGGAGTGATTACTCAGAACATAACTAATATTTCCCATTTCCCCAAAAACATACATACAGGTTCAGAAGGATCTAAATCAAATCAGAGAGACACAGGGAGACTTTGATTTTTAGGGGACTGATGGAATAATCAGTATTTAGTATTTAAACCAAGTACTCAAGAACCCTTCTAATTTCATTGTTATTCCTTAAAATAAATGTCAGATTGAACACTGTTCCATTGATTTAATTGATGATTTTCAGAGGGACAAGAATAATCTTTATCAAATAAGAACTGATATGACAGCTGATGAGATTATCTCTCACCATGAACGAAGCAAAATTGTTACTTAAATTACTCATTAAAACCTCCATGTCCATCACTCCAAACTTACAAGACAACTGCTTGCAGCTAAAAATCTTGATACATTAAAATGTGATTTGATGAATAATTTGAAAAGTGGTGTGCTATTCTCATGACCACAAATTATCTAATTGAAATGTTTGATGAAAAGTCAAAATACCACTCTTCCAAGACAGTCACAGAGTCTCGATATTCTGAGATCCCTGTAATAGAGGAAGTGGAGCAAAGATAAAATCATTATTTATTCACACAGTTGGTAGCCATCTGAATATCTCCTTATGCTGCTGGAACACATGAAGATGGTGGATACAGTAACACTCAACTGTTTCTCACGTTTAATCAAGTAATCATATCTGATTTTAAGTTCAGATTGTTTTGTGCCAATTAAACATGCAAAGACACTTCCTCTGAAAAAATACAGGTTAGTAGCATTACACAATCAGCAGATTTTATTGTTTCATATAGGAAGGATGCTAAATACAAACGTATGTGGTACAGATGTAAGGCCATCCCAAGACATCTACTTCAAAACCCTGGAGCCAGTAATAGGGAGAATAATTGGAACAATGCTTTTTCAGATGTAATTAATTGAAAGGTTTTGATTAATTCATCTTGGATCACCAGAAAGGGCCTGAGATTCAAGCATAAATATCTCCATAAATGATAACCCAGGGAAACGGCAGAGGAAGAGAGAAGGAAAGGAGGAAGTAAAGGCTGGAGAGAAAGTGGCTTTCATCATCAGAAGCTGAAAGAGCATAGGCTAGCCTCCCCCACTAGAGTCTCTGGGAGAGGAAGAATCCTTGTGATTTTTTTTAATTCCTTGCTCTGGTTCAAGTGGACATTATATTTCTCTCAAATCATTCAATTTCTGGTAATTTGGAAGATATGTCAGGCTAAGAAAACTGCTGCAATTGGCAAAGGAGCTCACTACAGATATCTTGAAAAGGTTAATAAATGAATAAGAATTGTAGGAGTGAAGAACAAGAAAGAAAATAAAATTAGACCTTATTCTACTTTGCTTTCTGTTGCTGTGATCAAAACCAACTTAGGGAGGAAAGGGCTCATTTTGCTTATAAGTTGCAGACCATCATCAAAGGAACCCAAGATAGGAGCTCAGAACAGGGAGCAGGAGGCAGGGACTGGGGCAGAAACCGGAGGCTGCTCACTGCCTTGCTTTCCCTGCCATTCAAGACGATAAGAAGCATACCAGAACAATGTCTAATTTTACCTTTCTCTTGTTTATTATATATTCCTGCCCCTCCCCCCACCCCAAATGGGATGATATTGCCTATACTGGACTGGTCCTCACACATCTATCAGCAATCACAAAGCTGTCCCATAAACATATCCAAAGGCCAATTTGACTTAGGGAAATCTTCAACTGAGATTCCCTCTTCTTCTGTATGGCAAGGTTTGTGTCAAGTTGAGGAAAAAATAACTATGACAGATATGTAATACATGGTAAAAGGTCTACTCAATTTCTCTATGTTTTGAAAAAGAAAAGAAATTTGTATGAGTGGTGTAAGTGGTCATGAATGTGTGTATATACACCTGTAAATGTTTGAAGACTTGAAGATTAGCCACTAGATACAAGCTATGTTGGAAAACTAGCTGTTTTGTTAACCAGTTCACGAAGTTTATTTGTTTTCTTTTCTCTATAATACCCACCAATCATAGATATTTCCACAATCTCAGAAGTTTCAGCCATCAAATCAAAATTTTAACATTGTAGTGACCAATAAATGCTTTAATGTCTAATATATTAGATATTAGTTTATAGCCCTTTTGTTGTCATTTATAGACTAGTGTAGTAAATAAGTAGGAATTAAAACCTACTTGTCATCACTGAATATAGGTAGCATCATTTAGTCATATTACCATGAATCATTAACTTTAGAATTAATTTCAGCAATGATTAGCTGGCTGCAAACTCACAAGATACATAATCTAATAAAAATGTGAAAGAAATGCAATATCAGAAAATATCAATACAGTAAATAATTCTGATTTGTTATCCCTAAAATAAGCTACAAACATACATACAATAAATCTAAAATGCCTCTCTAGAAAATTTTCTTGTGAAGTTAGTGGTGTGTAGGGTTCCTGAACTCAAGTCGACATTAAGGATTCAAACACAGGGTTTTCCTTCTCAAGTAACTCAAGATGACAGTGACAGCTCTTGTTTCTCTCTTAGCCTGACACTCAAAGCAGCTCTTGTGTCTTTCTCAGCTGAAAAGAAGGAAACTGAGAGCAAAGGTTAAAAGGTTTTGATACGACTAAATGTCGCCTTTTGGAATGACAAGAGAAAGGGCTTTTCCTCATGCACCAACACTATTTAATATAAAATCTTTACAATCATGTTTTATTGAATCTCTACAGATGAATTCAGCCTCATGTCATGGTATGTGAATAATGAGGACTAATTCATGCATATTTCATTCAGTGTGTGCCCCATGAAAGAGGAAACATACTGTAGACAGTATCTGTCTACAACTGATCTTTGGGGTAGATCTCAACATATATACTTTAGAAAGTGAGCAGAAAAAAAACAAATTCTTCCTCCTTCCCACTGAGGGAGAGTTATTCAAATATGTAAACTAAATGGAAAGGCTACAATATTTTCTCCTATTAAGATGTCCAAATGTTTTTATTCAGATGAATTATAAGAGATCTTTCATTTAAACAGATTGCCTTATATTTCACAAGAAAAATAGTTTATTTATATTGTAAACATTCTTGATAAAAACCTTTCATAACACATATAATAAATTTAGCAAACAAATTATACTAAAACTACCTTGGTGGAGAGAAGAACTGAGATTTCTGCTTTAACTGGAGCATGATATATGTTCTAATGTACTGTTGTGTAGTGTAATAATTTATTGTAGCAATGAATTAGAATGTTTTTTCAGTAAAGTTAAACATTTCAAAAGGAAACTTACATTTGAGCAGATAGGGGAATGACAGACACAAGTAAAATGCATTTCTAGATACTTAAAAACCTAGATAAACAGAACACATTTTTTATATAATTATAAAGGGAACATTCATAGTAACAAGAAATTAGTTTTTAATATATCAGACAAATTGCTCTATAGGCCAACTATTACTTCTTAAAATACTTCAAGAATTGTAAAAAGCAAAATGGAATTTCAAGAGCAACACATCTAACTAGTATAAGGACTTAACTTAAAACTTTCAACGAAAATTTCACATGCAAGAATATTGGTGTTTAACTTGGGAAATAAACAGTTCTCTGGAATTTCTCAGAGGAATTAAACACCCTCAAATATACACACACAAGTATCACATCCTCTTAACTTTTGTGACTATAATTGGGATTGACTCGTTTACCTGTAGGTCAGTATATCTGCATATTCCACATGAATACAGGTTTTGGAAATAAAACCAGGAATTACACTCAAAACTAACCACTAAGAATTGAACAGAGTGCCTGATAAAGAAAGCTGGATAAGAAAATAGATGCCTCTGATCACACGTGGGTGTCATGCCAGGTGCAGGTTATAGATGTGCTCATATTTCCCATTTCCATCCATGTTGTACCTAGTCCCAAGTACATGGATACACTTTGACAGAACTGGGAGAGCCCACATTCACCAGGACATGAAAGAAATAAAGCATTGCAGAGAAAACAATGTTTAGAGTTATTTCAGGTTGCAGATGAGTTGGGGCCACCATCTGTGTTCCCTTACCAGAACATAAAACAGCAACAAGAGCTACAGTAATTAATAAGCATAATTACATGCTGGCAACACAGATGCATGCTGATGGTGTTGGAGGAAGCAAAACTACAAAGGAATATGGAGGTGTAGGCAGTTACCAAGAACAACCCCCAATAAGGGACCCATCACATGGAAGCATTTCAGATGGATGAGCTGAAGTTGTCTTTCCAAGAACATATTAGATGAAAAAGTTAAAGAATATTCATATTTTATATGCTTTAAATTTGTCATATTTTTTACTATTGTTTTTTATTTCCAAATAGCACATCTTATTTCTTGAAGTTGTTTTAAAATTAATTTAATGAAAACCTAATGTTTTTATTATTATTATCTAAATGTATAGATCAAGTAGGCAATTCATTAATTCACTCACAAAATCCTGCTTCATCTGTTATGGACAAAGTATAATTCTATGATCTGGGAGATCCAACGGTGATAGCAAATAAACACTATGTTCGATTAAACATCCTTTGTGTGCAAGACTTCCCTGTCTTGCCAGTGTTCAGGACGTGCCTCAATAACTCCTTTCCTTTTCTCATCTCTCATCATCTTTCATTTCTCCTTCTTCCACCCTGACTCTCTCCTCCCATTCTTTGTTGGTAGAAGTTTATGTGTAAGTAAAGAATATGAAGACAGAGAGACAAAGAGAAAAGGAAGCACTTGAGTTTAGTGATGCAGAATTCTAGCACTTTGGCAGTGAAGTCTTTCTACATAACATCTATCATCTCACTCTATCCAGTCTATATAGGTAATATATAATATATGCTGTATGTAGTATATGTTCATAAAACAATTTCTTAAAGAAAAGTCATTCTAACCTTATAAGATAGGGATAGATAATTAACCAATTTCCTTAAAGCATTTTTCTAATCTTCTGCCAAAATGGAAATATATTAGTGGTAAAGGAATATGCTGCATTTGCAATTGCAATTTTAATGTGAATAAGAACAGAAATATTAAAATTGGAAAGTCTTTATTAGCCCAGGAATCATGAGTTACATAAAATGAATTATAACTTTACACATATTGAATTTCAGTTTATTTAAACAATTCTATTCCATATTTTTATTTCTCTAATCATATATATATATATATATATATATATTAACATTGTATGTATATTTGTGTATTTCTCTAAATTTTCATGGACTATATAGGATATTTCCATTAATGATGGCAAAATGTACAATAGTGGTCCCACATGATTATAGTGGAGCTGAAAGTTTTCTACTTACTCACAGGAAGTAGCCACTTTCATGTTCTTGGCCAGGGTAGTTTGATGTGTATGATGCTACTGCTATAAACAAGCAGAAGATGTTGAGATGATGATGAAATGACAACAGTATTTACCCCAGACTCAATTGAATGGTGTTATACCTGGACATTTATGTTTTTTAAGTGGTTTACTAAATTTTGTATAATTGCCTGCATGCGTGTAAATGTATCTGTTTCATGTAATGCCTGCAGAGGTCAGAAGGGAGCATCCAATTTCCCTGGAACTGGAGTTATGGATGGTTGTTAGCTGCCGTGTGGATGCTGGGACTTGAACTCAGGTCCTCTGCAGAAGCAGCCAGTGCTCTTAACTATGGAATCATCTCCCCAGCTCCTTAGATTTGTATTAATGATGTTTTATAGGAAAAGAGTAAATATGTTGAGCAATAAATGACATTCATTTATGAGTGACTTATGAAAACTTAGTTGACAAAATTACAGATTAACTTACAAGAACAAGACTTTTGAAGTTGCTGAATGACTTCAGTGTATTATAACATTCAAGAGTATGATATTATCTTAACAGGTTTCATGTCTCTCGGTGAACTCTGGCTAATATTGCCATAAAAATTACATTGGAGGAAGAACCAATGACCAAACAACATTAATTATCTTTTATAATTTTCTTTATAAAGGAAAAACTTTAATGATGACAGAATTCACAGTATATACTGGAGCTTTTGTCTTCTTAAAAATGAAAAATTATGGAGATGGAAAGATGGCTCAATGTTTAAGAGCATGGGCTGCTCTTGCAGAGGACCACGGTTCAATTCCCAGCACCAACATGGCTGATAACACAGCCAGTAAAAGCAGTTCCAGGGGAATCTGACACCCTCTTCTGTCCTCCATGGGAAATGTATGACACAGGTGCACTTACACACATGCAGGCATAACATTTATATACATAAAATAAAAATAATAAAGGCAGTTTTAAAAATGAAGAATGAAGAAATAATTGTAATTGTCAATGGAACATTCTATGATTGCTGGTCTGGGGACATTACCAAGGTAAGTGACTCCACTCACGTCACTCACTTACAGTTCAGAAACATTCTTCATCACCAGGATGCTTAACAGTTGCTTTGTTACCTGGATTTAGACTCCCACATATAATAGGCTTAGGAAATCAATACAACAATGTGTTGTGGTCAAGTGCTTTTCTTACCCTGTAATCACTGTTTTTCCCTAAAGTTTACATCTGTATAGAATTCTTTTTAAAATAAGCTAATGCAACCTCAGTCCAATTCCTATGCCCACGCATTTCAAATTGTGGATTTCAGGGAAAAACATTTTTTAATAAGCAGTTTTAGCAGGCCTGTGTGCTAATGTTTTGTGAACAGTAGCATAGACACTGCTTGGTAGAATATATACATTTGTGGTTTTTTTTTAATTTATTTTTATTTTATCTTATGAGTTTTACTTGTATGTATATAAGTGCATCATGTACATGCAATGACCATGAAGAAAGGAAGCAGGCAAGGGATGATCTCTTTTAATTGGAATTATGGATCGTTATTAGATAACATGATACTTATACACTTATACAACAACACCTTGTGCTCTTAATCACTAAGTCAGCTCTAGAGCCAGCTCTATAGGATACATTATTGTAGTTAATCATTATTCCGAGACTGATAAGCAGTTTCAGAAAAAAGCCTCCCACTGATCTGCTTCCCTCCCCTCCCATGCTCCACTTTTTCCCCTGAGCAATTCGTGGAAGACAGAATACTGTTTTTCTAAGGTGGATCATAGAAACTAGAGCCCCTCTTCTTCAAATAAGGATCTAAAATTTAACAAAGGTTGTTCTCATCTTTCTTTGAAGAAACTCATTCTTGAGAGGTCTGTCCCAATATGTGGGAGAGGAAATGATACAGAAAGAACCAAGGATGAGCCTGAGCATGGGTTTTGCTGCCATTTCCTCTTCTGTCTATTCCATAGGGTGATGCTCTTTTGTCCCATCAGATTTCAACAGTGCAGTTTGCTTTGAATGTCCTCAGCAGGACTTTGCTTGCTGTTTAAGCATCTGCCGTAACTGAATAAAGGATGGCATTTTAGTTTCATTTAGCTTAAACTTTGCTAAATTGTTTAAATATTGTTTATTTGTTCTTTTCAGAAAACCAACTTTATAAAAGCAACATTGCTCTCCTTCTACTGAAGAATTCTGTGGATCCAGAAGTTTCCAGAATAGAGCTACTCAAGTTCAGAGGTTTGGCTCAGTGGTTAAGAGCACTGGCTGTTCTTGCCAAACCCACATGACTACTAAAATCCTTTAGTAACTTCAGTTCCTGGGAATCTGGTGTCCTCTACTGGCCTCTCTGAACATTACACACATGTGGTGCACTTACATGCTGTCAGAACTATCCTACACATATAATAAAACAATAATAATAGAGCTACTTGGGCTGAAAGGTGTAGAGATTTTGATCAAGAGGCATATGAACTCCTGTAGACATATAAGTCACTTCCTAATTCTAGGATCACAACTCTAAAGATTAAAAGAATGCCAAACAAAAATAACCAATCATCTTTCTACTTATATAGAATATAAATGCCTAAGACCCAGAATCACCCTGTGACAAGAATTGTCATGATCATTACATTACATAGTTGTGTGGAAGCCTCATGAAGTTATCTGTTCATAGGTCCCACTTGAGGGCACAGTTGAGATTGGTTTCTGTGTTAAAGTTCTATTCAGGCAACCACTCTTAACACTTAAGCCATGTGAGTTAAGCCACCAAGACCAGCTGAGACATATTGAAGATTACAATTTTTCCTTTGCTAACAACTTTTTACATTAACTGTAATATGGATGCCTCTAAAATGTCATGGATTCTTGAGTATCTGTTCCAATTTATTTTAAAAAGTAAATTGAATTTTTAAATGTAAAAAAAAATGAATAGTGCAAAGAAATGAATCCTGTTATATCTCTCCTTCTAAACCAACAGTTAAAAGATGTTAAATTTATATTTCTGTTCCTACTCATTTTACATATTTTCTAAGACTAAGAAGAAGAAGGAATACACATTTCACCTTCCTAATCCCTCATAAAGTTCAATACAATACACATACCAACTGTAAAAAGATATAAAATTACTCATAAAATATTCATTAATTTTATTGAAATTTGAAAATTTAGAGAAATATATCTGAAAACACATCTATGCCATTTTGGTTAAAATTTATTTAAGCTAATTTTTGAGGATATAATTCTATTTAAGTTGAATTATCTATGAAAATATACATGATTGATTTACAAAGAAAACATTTGCATAAAAAAGCACATTTTTCAAAATTATCTTCTTTTTAAAGTCTTTTGGCATATACAGGGTTTATAAATAGTCTGAAGATATATAAATTCTAAGATCCAAATTAAAATTTAAATATCCTATTTATCCATTAATTTTTTTTAATTAATGGCAATGACAATTCACAGTAGTAAATAAAATACCTAAACCTAATTGAAAAGAGTATAGCAAAGTATTATATACAAAATCCAATAAATACAGTATATATGTTTAATGAACAGGTAACTTGTGATAATTAAAATGCAAATAATATCAATTAAGAGATTGCCAAATTTTCTAAAGTATAATTTTTTATAAAATAGAGAAAGCTAATTATAATAAATGTCATTTACCTTCAAAACTAATTTATAATATTTTATCATTTACTCTGCTTCAATTTGATAGTGTAATTTCAAGTCTTTTGTGAAGTTTAAAGAGGTTGATAATTGCAAAGAAATGGCTGAATAGAAACATTAAGAGAAAACTGTAAATATCATCATTATAAACTTATAATAATTACACTAATGAAAAATAGAAAATGTATAAAAGAATCAGATTACAGTGTGTCTGTGAATTCACTGTATGAATAAAATGATATCACAAGTCAACATCTCACTTTTAAACATTGCTTGTATAATTTATTCAATAATAGTTTTCCATTTGGAAGATTTTTCACATTGTGATAATTACATAATTTTCTTTTTCTGAGAATTTAGCTTCATTATCTCTATTCCTAATATATGCTCATCTTTGTATCATAATGGTCACAGAAAACCAGTAAGGTAAAAGCATCAATTATTTTAGCATTCTTTTGGTTCTATACAATAATATTTGGAATATTGCATAGGGTACTATAATTTGAGAGCTTGGACATCTGTTAGAGCTAAGAAAATTTTGATAGAATGCATATTCATGCATTTTGGTGACATGTGACTTGGCACAGAGTGATTCATGGTACACTATAATAGAATATAACTCTTCACTCGTTGCAGGATGATTTTATATTTTGATTATAGAATAAGTCACCGTGTATTATCACTTGACTACACCATCCTGAAAACTCCAAAGATCAACCGAGTAATGCATGCCTGTCATCACAGAGCTTGGGAGGAAGGAGCTGTTAACTTATGTTAGTTTGGAATAAAAATAGGGAATTTGCTCATGCTGGCAGCCTGCACCATTAGCCACTCAGCTCACACAGCAAGAGAGATAGGTGGAGAGCAGGGTAGCTTCTGTTTTCACAGGCCATAACAAATATTTTGTAAAACATTTCTGTTTGTCAGGTTATTTTAATTTTTCCAGATGGTACACATCTGCTAGATACTTAAAGCATGTTTTTGGTATAGGAGGAAAAATGTTTGAATGCTAATTCAGTAGGAACTGAGTTGTGTTAGCATTTTTTTTTTCTCCAGCTGAGATGATTCTCTGTTATTTAGGAAATTCTGACCAGTCAGAGTTCACAGTTCATTTCACTCTATCAACCTGAAGGATCAACTAATTACATGGATTGTTGTAATTAAAACTTTCACTCTTAGATTATTTTTATCTTTTTTTCTGATTTCTGCCGAAAAGACTTCCTTTTTTTCTTTGTTCACAAAATATGAAATCTTATGAAAACATCAATTTGGAAAGATTGAATGATGATTTTACAAGATTATATTTTGTATGACCTAAGGATTTTTTATGCAGTTTCCAAAATAGAAAACTATACTTAATTGTCTTTACTTTTACAATATAGAAAAATAAAATTTAGTATTGATTAGCTTTTCCAAACTTCTTTTTCATATTTAGAGGATAAAAATTTAATACATAAAATCCAAAAAATTAATTGGCTTTTTAATTCATGAAAATATAAATACTATGTTTATTATATTTTGTGTGTTAAATTTTGTTATATGTATCTCAGGTATTTTGTTTACTACTCTGAATTCGTCATTTTTCCTTTTCATTGAAAATAATTTTTTAAATGTAACATTAATGAATAAACAATACTTATTTGAATTTTTTTCTAAAAATTCATATATATTCACAGTTTATAAAGATCATATAAACTGCATTATATGAAAAAATATGTGTGTAAATTTTATGGCAATAAATTAAAAATGTATATAAATTAAATATAATTACAAAAATATGTATCATCATATACATCAGATGTAGAATTTACACATCTGACTCAGCATTATCTAATGCTATTTTACCTATATGATATGATTTTATTCAATTCCTTATAGTTAATTAGAAGGTGACTCTGTTCGTGATTCAACATTGGCCCTCCTATTTTGACTTTCCCAGTGTTAAGCAGAATGAAAGCGGTGAAATGGGATTCTAATGGCAAGCACAGATAGATTAACACTTACTGTCCAAAAATTACCAGCTCTATGACCTTTAATCCTTAGATTAAATTATTTTGTCTACATGTATAATTAGTTTAAAAATCGCCTTCTCCTGGATTTGTTTTACTATATTAGATAATATATGTAAAACATTAATCTTATGCTTTGTACATGATAATGACCATTTAATAAGCAGCAGCTATTATCATTACTCTTTGTTTATATTCATGTTTCTTGATTGAATTAAATATTTAAATAGTTTATGTAGTAACGTTTTGCAGTAGTTTCTAAAATGACGATTGTCCACAAATGTTTTTCTTTGCCAATGAAAATAGTGAAAGGACTTCACTCTCTCAGAGTTGTTTGCCTAAGGAAGTCCACGAATAAAATGCAGCATGGTTTGAAAGCATGTCATCATACTTTGTGTAAGTATACCATCTTTGCTTCCCAGATTTTGTCCTCCATGGAGCATAACAGTTGGAGAATCTACATTTTGATACTTGCAATAAGGTTCTGCTATCAACCAGATCTTAAAAGAGAGGCAGGATTTCCAAGAAATGGGAAAAATAAATTACGTTTTGAACCACAAGAGTACAGACATAACGGTGTTTGTCATACTTTTTGGTTATATGGACTTGTCTTGAAACTTCCTCTTACCTTCAAGTTTTATTGAGTGTGTAATTCATATTCTTAGCTCCATGAAAAAGTGGATAATCAGTCATCCTGATTAGAAGAGATTAGAATAAATACAAATGCAAGCTCAGTTTCCTCAGCTGTAACTGCTGATTACATGATTGTTAAATTCAATTGCCAACTTGATTAAATTAAGAACAACTAAGGTTTTAATGAAGCATAGTCTTCGGTGTGTCTTTGAGGATGTGTTCCGAAAGGGTTTAATTGAGTTTGGGGGAGAAACACTCTGAATGTGAGGTGCTCTCTGGAATTCCAGACTGAAAGGAAAAAGGAAAAAAAAAAAATCAGCTAAGAGCTTTCAATTCACTTTTTCTGCTTCTTGTTTTGCCCAAATGTGAGCAAATAGACTTACACGACCATGTCGTCCTTGTCATGAGAGACTATATCCTTTGAACTTTACACTAAAATAAACTTCCCTCAAGTTGATTTTTGTCATGTATTTGGTCACGACAACGAGGAAAGTGATTAGTACATCATAGTATTCCTTCATAATTAGCCCACACTGTAGGATTGTTACACTGGCAAAATAGCCCAGTAAAAGAATCAGAATCTCTGGCCTTGTAGGACCTTAATTTTCCAGCTTGTTAGGTCAGTCCGCTGTGATAAAAACACCTCTTAGAATGCTGGTTCATGCTAAGTCTTGCTAAGGAGATAGGCCAGTACCTAGAACATTTATGCAATGGGGAATTTTTCCTGCTCCAAATCCCTGTCCTTTGGTTCAGTGATTCTGGACCAGGTAACAGACATGTGACTCTGTCTAGGTCTTCCTGTTTTATGAGTTCCTCAAAAAAGCATGAGCTTTCTTTTCTAACCATGCTTTCCCCCATGCTTTGGGCTGCTCCAACATTTAAAGTTTCTTTACTTTTTCTCTAAGGCCCCTCCCCTCCGGTCCATGTGACTGCTAGTCTGCTAAGCATCTGACCTCCATGCCAGCTTAAGATGCGCATGGCTCTCTGGCATTTTTCTTTCTCCTTTCTGTTCTCCTCCTCAGGATAGCTGCTGAGATTTTCAGCTTCCTGGACTTGAGGATTTTTCTTCATATTTTAATAAAATTGTTCAAAGTTTCCATTTAAGTCCATCTTCAAATTATCTTATGAATGAGACTAAGAACCCTTAAAGGGAACCCTGTTTTTCCCCTGCATTTTGTCTACACACCATTCTAGCTGCTGTGGTACCTTCTTCTTTCCCATAAGTCTTGTCCAGGAACTTACCCAGGGAACCAACTGTTAGAAGTTATTTATCCCATATTGCTTTCAATAAGTATTCAGTTCTATGTAATGGAATATATTTAGAATCTAACGCATGACTTAAATACCACTACTTTAGTCAATAAAATTTTTACCAGCCAGGCTCATTTATTAGGTAGTATTACTCTAAGAATGCCAAGAAATGTGATCCAACCACTACTACAGCAGGCCAAAATCTTATACAAAATATATTAGTTCATCAACTAATATATATAAAATATATCAACAAATAAAATATACAAGTTCTTTTTGATAGATCTGTTTGTTTAAAGTAGTTTTTCTTATGCCTAGTGAGTAAACTATTAAACATTTCAGTTTGGAAAGATGCCATTTGAATATGCCCTCAAGGGGAATAAATTAGGAGTAAAGGTTTGGGTCAAATTGGCATGTTTAGAACATTTCCATGTCCAAAAGTGAAAAAGGTGCAATTGATCCTAGAGAGTTTGTGTTTTCTGTGTAATTATTTTGATCAATAATGAAGACTAATAGCCAGGGGGGAAATAATTACCCAGGGGTAAATCTCACTTTCTACAAGACTAGGTTATTGAATTGATAAATTGCAACAATAAAAAATAAAACTGCTTACTATCATGTTCGCCTAAGGGACCTCTAAAAGTTATAGCTTGACTTATGATTTCAAAGTTCAGTGACTCACATAAGTTTTGAAGCTAGAAGTAAAACCCACAGAAGAAAATTACTGTTAAAATGAACATCATGCTATATTTTCAATGGTTTATCTTTTCCTTTTTTACCATAGATTGGACCCATTTTTTTTTCTATCTAAAATTCCAAGTCAGCTTCTGAAATAAGAGTGTATATAGTGTTTTTCTAAAAGGTAGCTGGCTTTGAGATGAACTAATATATTTTGTATATTTTATATGTTTGTTTCCTCACTTAGATGCATCTTTTATGCATAGCAAAGTACCTCACATCTTCAGAATTCAGAGTGTGGACTGAAAAACAACAACAAAAAATAAAAAGGATCCTGAGAGGTAGAAGAAAATTACTGTTAAAATGAATATCAGGCTGCATTTTCAATTGTTTATCTTTTCTTGGAGGGAGAAATGAAAAAGAAAATGTTTGTTTTTAAAATTTTATACACATACACACACACACACAGAGACATACATTTCAACACAGACCTTCCAGTACTACCTAAGGTATTGATTTTCCTGAATCTTTCCTTCCCAAAATTAGGTAACAAGTTTTCTTGGAATTTCACAGAATGTTAGGGATAGAAGGCTATCACATTCCACTGAAAGTTTGTTAAAAAGTTCTCACTCTTGGAACAAAATTAAACACAGAAGGTAACATGACAAATTTGGTGACCAGATGCCACATTCTTAAGCGCCCATGTTGGCCCAGCTGGTCTTCCTAATGTGAAAATCCTGGGCTTGTTTACACTCCAGAAGCCACCAGCTTTTCATTTGCTTTCCTTCTCTGTGTCTGTCTGTTCCTCTAGTAAATGAGTGAAGAAAAAGTGGTCGTTGTCTTGTAGCAGTTTCCAGATGACTCTGTATCTCATAGTTATCCATGTAGCAAAATTGGAAGGAGAAATTAAAGATGGTTACATAGCACCAGCATGAACACGGAAGTATATTTGTGATAAAGGCAGATATTACAAAGACCAAGATTAGTAAGAAAGACAAGTATTCTGAACCTTCAGTCCCTCCTACTATTAATGATAGCACAACTTAATCCATCTAGACAGCAGTTCTTTGGAGATCTTGAGATCAATGAAGTTCAGTTATAGGACAATAACTACAATAAACAGATGCCTGGTAGCTTCTCTCAAGCTGGGTTTTATAAAATATGCAAATAAAACAAACTATATATTTTGCACATGTGTATAAATATGCATGTAGCCAAGGCTAGCCATGAGTTCTCAATTCTCATGTCTCAGCCTCTTGAGTATTGGGATTACAGGCCTGAATCACCATGCTGATCTGAAATTATAAATATTTTCAGAGATTTTTCCTTCCTTGATTTTGTTTATAACATTTGAAGACTCTTAGCTATCTTTTTTTTCTCCATACACTATCCACTGACCTACTGTATGTGAGAGCACTAATTCTTTCAAGAGTAAAGCATTCATTTAAGCACCTAAATGACTCTCAGGATTTCCTCTGTGCTTCAGGATGTGATTGAATCTCAAAGTTGAATTTCTAAGAATGAGTGAAGTCATTCATTCGGGATTTGGATATTGAACTGCATCTGCTGCATTCTGGTTGTATATTCTTGATTGACCTCACTGGGAAGGGATTTAAAGCTTATAAAGACAAAGGAAAACCCTGGTTGCTCATGTACCTTACACTAACCACTCTTTTTGTTATATGATAGCTTCTTCACTTGTGTACAGTGATAGCTCAAAGTCTGAATCTTTATCTAAATTTCTAAGAAGTGCTTAAAGTAAAACCTACCAATCTGGAATCTATGCTGTTGCTTACCATCTGTTTACTAGGTATCGTGAATTCCCCCCCCCCCGGGGTATATATAAAGAGACAAATGGTCTGTTGTCATCTTACATAATGCTATATTCATTATGTATCTTATGCCAGAGAGTCTGGCCTCCATACTACAACTGGGCAATTAACATCATATTAAAATCAGACTCTGAACCTACATTACTTGAATCAACTTAAATTTCTTTTAAATTTTATTACCATTTCTTTCTCATCTCAACTGATTATAATCCCTAGCTTACTGAATTCACTTAAAGGGAGAGAAAGATGAGATTCCAAGCATTCTTGCTGTATATAATAAGATAGGTTAGGTTCTATATTTCTGACACATAGAAAGCAAATTCTTGGATATGAAGAATAAAAAGTAAGGGAAAGAGAAAGAAAGGCAGGAAAGAAGGAAGGAAGAAAAGAAAGAAAGGAAAGGAGGGAGGAAGGGAGGATGAAGAGAGAAGGAAGGTAAGGTAGGTGGGAGAATGGGAAGGCAGTGTTACATTGGTGAATCCTGGGACACTTAACAACAACACTGAGCAAGTGAAGTTGTAATGAAATTTAATTAAAGCTTTCGAAGTCACTCCTAAAAAAGGTAATTTAAATCTTTGAGGTTGAATGGAAAAGTTTTAAAAGTGTATTGCCTGTTTGGAAGGAGCTACTTCTTATTCCAAGTTTTCTCCTCATCTCTGACAGGAGTTTGAGTAACAATAGCTTTACTTCTATAAAAAAAAAAACTTACCTTATTAAAATTTTATAAGGTGAAAAGTGTGGAGAAAAATCAAAGTGAAGAGTTCAGTAAATCTAGAAGACCAATAAATGAAAAGCTTCTAGAAGTATTAATTGTCGAAGTAGTTAACTCTAAGTGACTAGACGGTATTTTTCTTTCATAATGCCAAAATATTTATCTGTAAACTTATCTGTAATTTGTTACTATAGTAATATATGCACATATTATTTCCTAAATATTTTCAATGTTTACTTCACGTTTGGTGCTACTATCTACCGGGTTGGAATGACAGTAATTGGTCTGCTGATCAGTGTTAAAGTAATTTACAATGGAGTAATGGGAGATCTTATAATTAAATAATAACAATATCCTGATATTAGGATATGTTTTATTGATGAAAGGCTTCCAGGGCTACTAAATCTCTAGAGGGGGTTATTACTTAGGGAAATACAGGGAAGTTGTGAAATAAGAAAAATGGATCAAGTGTAGGAATTAACTAGACTCATGTGTTTTGATATGATGTGCATTCTTTCCATATAATTTAAAAATCATATTATAGGAAAAGCATGCCTGTCAAGAGAATAGAAAAATTATGAGCATGTTTCATAAAAATTAAAAAGCAGGAGAATACGAGCACCAAATCTTTAATGACTGTTAATGCTATGATTGCTACAGTAACAGCAGTAATTTTGGTCTCTGTGCATACACCGATGTGGATAAAAGCTTGGCACTTTTGCAATATTAACTCTATAACAGCAATACAAAAGAAAGGCACAAAAATAAGTTGGAATTTCAGTAAAATATAAGACTGATGACCAATATCTACCATTCATTGAAATACTAATTTTTCTTAAATTCAACCCAAAATAACTGTCACTTTTTAACCACAATATTTTTTTTTCCATTAAAGGACTTCACGAGGGATATTCATGCTTGATTTGGTAACTTCTGTTTAATGAACTTGAGAATAAAACCAATAAACACTGTCATACATGTGCAATCCTGATGAGCTCATGGTTGTTACTATATTAAACTGACAAATACCATTTACAAATGATTAATAAAATGATAGGTTTTAAAACACAAACCTGTAATGAGAATACATATAAATTATAGTCTACTCTCCCATGAAGAAAAGTGAATGATCAGTAAATACTGATCCCACCCAAGAATCTTGCCTTCTCTTTCTTTGATCAATGACTTTTGAGCTTCTCTTGAAAAGTTATTGGACACCTCCCTTTCTTTGTAGCTGTCTTCTTTTTTAAAATAAATGTTTCCAGTTTAGAGCAAGTGCTGGGAATGTTTTCTGACCTAGGAATAAATAGTTGTTATTTTAGGATTTGAGAAAGGAAGGCTGCTAATCTAACTTAGCAAACAAATATTTCATGGTTTGTTTTTAGTTTGAAGTTAACTGTTCATTCTCCAGCTTCTAAAACAGGGAAAAGCCTTTGCTGGAAAGATCTGAAGAACCACATTGTAAATAATTATATCAGTGCACAATGTTTTCAATATAAAACTGTGAGAGGATGAATGAGCTTATTTAAATATATTACCTAACTATTACTTTACAACAGTGTAGAGGTACCTCATCTAACTTGAAATATCTGTAACATCCAAGGAAATGCAAATTTTTGAATGGAAAGTATTCTTTATTTAGAGCTCTTCTGTGAAGACAAGAAACTGCTAAGAAATGTAGCTTAGTAGCAAAGAATGTAACATGCTCATTCAAAAAGATGATATTGAATATGAGCATCAGAGAACATTAAATCATATACATACTGATAATAGTTGATGTTGGGAAAAAAAATCTCAAAGATAATGTACTGGGGTTCCTGTCACTTGAGTTGCATTGTTCTCACATGCATATACAACGCCCTGGCTTCAATCTCAGGCATCACATAAACCAGGCATGGCTGGCAGATCCCTGTAACCCAAGTATTTGGTAAAAGGGAGCAGAAATATCAGAAGTTCAAGATCATGCTTAGACATAGTGAATCTGAGGCAAGCCTGAGTTATTGGAGATCCTATCTCAAAAAGAGTCACAATTCTGCAATGCTTATAAAAGTCAAGCCTACTGCTTAGGCATCCAGATTTTGGTGTTATCCGATATCTTTCTGGTATATCCAATACAAATTATTTAGAACTTAGGTCCATCTTATTTTCCTTCCTATTTTCCTCTACTCCACTCTTCCCAAACATGACAATACCATAATAACCCAAAGCTTCTGTGGTGCAATAAGCCCTAACCATATCAGAATGACTGCCTACAGTCTCTGGCTAGGTGTGCTCTGAAGATCCCCAGTGTCTGTCTCTTATAGTATAAGTCCAAAATAATTAGTGATCTGAAGCCCTTCTCAGTTGGAACACTATTTTCTTTCATATGACTTTGAGGGGAAATGTAAACTAATTTTGAAGAGAGAATAAATTCAAGAAAATATAAAACTGCTTAGCCTCCGTGCTTTTCTGAGGTATGTGTTTGATAAATGTTTGTCAATTAAGTTTAATTGAGCATTCTATCCTATTGCTTCCTGTCAAAACATGCTCTAATATATACACTTCAGAATTTCTTCCCTATTTACAGCCTTTACTACAAAACATTCATATTCTGTAGCATTTATGATTTCCTATCTCCACACACCACTCCAGCTGTGGAGCCATCTGTGGGAATTTTATCCCAGAGGCGCCTCTCCACATATGCGTTTCCCAGAAGCACAAGCACTGATTCTCTACTTGGGAAGATATGAACTCAGACATGCATTTTCCTAATTGAGAAGGATAGGAGAGAGGGGAGGAAGTTAGATAGTTCACTGGATGGAGGAAGACGCATGAAGTAATTTAGGCTGCAGGTGTTTCCTCCCTGACCCCCCAGGAGTCTTTAGAGTCACATCAAACACATTGGTCACTAAGACAGATTAATTTATGTCTAAAAACCAACTTTCCCCCTGAAAATAACTGAATATGTGAAACTGTATAGTTGTGTTGGAAAATATTCCAAAATCTATAGCGGATGATTGAAACCATAGAGAAATCAAGAATTAAATGCTATGATTTTGGGTTTTTCGTTTTGTTTTGTTTTGTTTTGTTTTTACAAAGAGACTCTGCTGATAGAGTTTAATTAAAATCAGATACAGTAAAAGACTGACCAAGGTAATTATAAAGTCCAATAATTAGAGCAATTGTATTATAAGAAAGTGCTTTGTGAATGTTCTCTTTCTCACAGCTTCTTGTTGACAGCTACTCTTCCTGTCCTGATAGATTCTTCACTCAATTCCCATGCAGTAAGAAGAAGAAAGAAGTGATATAGGCTGCTGGAACAGCATCCAGTCACTACAGACCTATTAGAGTAACATTTCAGAAGAATGATCACCTGCCGTGTTATCCTGCAATATGGAGCCAGGATCATGGTGTTGGCTTCATTCTCAACAATGGAAAGTTTCTTGATTAAAAAACTTATTGAAAGAACACTGTAATCAAAAGTTGGTGTCTGCTTCTTTTTAAGTCATCAAAGTATTTCTGATTCAATTGCAGCCATTCAGGGATCTTGTGGATGAGTTAAATATCATATTCCATTCAAGGATCATGTTCAAGAAAGGCTATGTAACTTAAAACATTTTAATAAATTTCAGTGAGGTCTTCATTGCTTGTTCTGGTTCAAGTTTTCTCTTTTATCTTTCTTTTCCTCAGTATATCAGTCATTACATTCTTCCAGTTCCACATTGGCTAACACTTCTTGAAATACTTCAAAATATTTTTCTGTTCTTTATCAAAAAGGATGTTGGCACATTCTTTCCTACCAACTTGTCCTATTGTATGGAAGCTTTTCTATAAATTCACCCATCATTTCCAGGAAGTTTTAAAAATTATTCCTGACTTTTAAATTATTCCTGAAGGCACATATACTTTTAGCAATTTCTGAACTAATAGATGTTATAACATTGACATCAGTGAATTATGTCCAAGATTGTGTTGTGTCAAGATTAGGGTGTCTTTCTGGACACTACTTTGGTTAAGTCATTGAGGCAGTGAGATTCATATGGAAGTAAAAATACAGCCTTAAAATTTTAATTTTCAAAAAGAACAGGTTTAGAACAGGAACAGTCTCCATGTGGGTTTTCTATCACTAATAGGATTTTAAAGTCTAACTTCTGTTTTAGGTATTTTTTTTTTAATTCTGTGATGAAGCATTGATAGAAGTATACTATAACTAAGGTATTTGTCACCCACATTTTTTAATTATGTGACTAAGACAAGGGCACACAACTTTTATGTTTCATTTTGAATGTGTATTGACTCTAAACATCACACTTAGCTTTATCCTGTAGCTTGCAATATTGCTATGCAATATTGGAGTTAATATTCTCTGCAGTTTATGCCCTACTGCCTCATTTTTTACTTTTGTGAATCTAAGTTTAATCAGGCATCTTTTTCCTGAAGCACACAATTTAATCAACATTGAAGATTTGCTCTGGATGGTCTCCTTTTTCATGCAACGTCCGTAACTCTGCCAGAAGTATGACAGCCTCTTCCTCCCTGGCAGATGCAGCTATTCTAGCAATTTTTTGTATTTTTCAGTACAAACCTATTTCTGAATCTATATAACAATCCGTTACTTGTAGTAAATGTCTTGATGCCATTTGTTTTAGAACACAACTTGTTGACATCTTCATGGAGTATCAGCACCTTGATACACAGCAGGTTGCCATCGATGGGAACACAACATTTTTTCATGTATTCCAACCACAAATTCAATGTCTTTCCCATCTTACCTTAGCACTTATACTGTGGCTATAACTTTTATGCTTGGAGTTATAATAGAAAAACTAGAATGAATTTCTTTTATTTCTCTACAGTTTTATGGGAAACTGACTTTTGTCAGTGTTTTTTTTTTTTCTTTAAGTTTAGGAGTTGTACGTTTTTTTACTTAAGGGAGGGAAATACTTTATAGAGATCTTCATTATAGCCAAACCGCCATTATCACTATTTAGTACTTCAGGGCTGTTGGTATGAGTTTAAAAAAGAGTTACTTGAACACAGCATTTCAATGCTACAACTGTCAGTTTTCTTACAAAGGTAGCTGCTGAGTAACCAACAAGCTAGCTGTGTAATTTTTCTGATGGGTAATTCTTGCTGAATTGCTGAGCTATAATTTTAGTGAGAGGCCCTATCTCATAAAGATGAGGTAAAGATTGATAAAGGAAGATACTCAACGTTGACTCCAGGCCTACCTGCACACTGGATCATGCACACACACACACACACACACACACACACACCATTGCATATATAATGCAACATTTAAGTTCACTAAGTTAGACACAATGTTGTGAGATGAAATGAGTGGGGAAGGAATATGAAAGGTAAACCACTCAACAAAGAAAGTACAAGGACATATCCATATCATGTCTTAAAGGAAGATGCCATCCACAGCAACGGGCTTCCAAACTGTACATTTCCTGTTACAGGTGTCATCTGAGTAATCCTTCCTGCTTCTTTGATATGTAATTGATTGGTCTTTGTTACTTATAACTATGGATTTGTAACAAAAATTATTGTACAAAATTCCTTCCTAAATATTCCATAGGGATCTTCAAATCCATCTCATGTTACTTCTTTTAATCTTCCAAGATTTTGTTTTCAAAGGTGAAATGAAGTCTTCATTTCTTCTGGGAATCCCTCTACAACTATATGTGAAAAATCATTCACTAGACTCCTGTGCTGCTTTTGTATGGACTGTGCATTTAGCTCTTAATTTCTGCTTTTTATTGTATAGCTCACCTTTTCAAATTATTTTATTATTGTTTGAGTTAGGATGTCCCTATATAGTCTAGACAGGCTGTCAAATTCGAGATCTTCCTGTTTCAGCCTTTCATTATAAGTGTGCACAACCATTCCTGGTTCAGACTGAAATTCTACAATGCTTTTTAAAACTCACTTAGCTATGTCAATATCAAGAACTCATAAAATGCTGAGGAAAACTTGGAAGGATATTAAATAGCCTTGGAAGGATATTAAGTGGCATTTCAGCAAATTATTCTTAAAGTGATATTTGCAGAAGATCTGAATCAGCAACTTCTGGGAAACATAAAGTGGCAGATTATCTTGGACCTTTAACAGACTTGTTTAGATTTTTTAGGTCTTGTTTTGTTTTGTGGGACAGAGTCTCATGATGTAGCTTAGCCTGTCATTCCTATGTAGCCCCGAACTTGTGATCCTGCTACCTCAGTGTTCCAAGTTCTGGGATTGCAAGCATGTTCCAACTGCTTATGGAATGTATAGAATTTTAAGCCAGGTTATTTGAAAAAGCACTCTGGTGACCTACATGAAAAAGTACATGTGTAATCTGAATACAATTACTGCTGCATGTGTAATTGCATGGACTCCCAGAACTGCACTGAGCCATGAAAGCTATATAGCTGATTCTCACTGAGAACAAGATGCTGAGCTTGCATATTAGTGTGAGGCAGGAGATCTAAGTTTCCTCATGTGAGATTTCATATGTGCACTCATGTCAAACTGTGTGCTTCCTAAATTCCCACTGTTAAAAAAAATTGAAAGTGCACAGACCCTTCAAAGAATTCATTGCCCTCACCTACAATGGAGAGAATATTACTTTCAAATAACTTTTCTGGTTTCATTCTATAGCAGAACTTTAGAAATGAGAAATACATTGATTATCAATACTATAGTGCTTCACTTACAAAGGAGTTTTCAGAATTATTTCAGACAATGATAATATGTGCCTTTAATTCAATATTTTTAAAAGTATAAATGTTTAAAGTAACAACAAGGAATTTCTGGTGAGGGTCTTTACCCAGCACAGCTGACAAGCACACATATTTTCACATAAATCACATCATTTTAATAATTTTATCTACTGTTGTATTGTGCTCCCTTCTCCAAGCTACTCAAATTTCTTCATTTGATATGCTGCTGTATATCAACCGGGGAGGGAAGGAAAAAGGATAAAGCCAAATGCACTGGCTTGTAAAGTGGCAGGTGACAGACGTTCAGTGAAGCTGTTTCACCTGGCTCTTAACGTGGGCAATTAACCTGCACTGCTTAAATTTTCCATTTTCACATGAATTTGAGTAAACACACATTGATCTCTCCCTTTGAATTATCAAGGCAGATGTTTGTATAAAGCTGGCTTGACAGGTATAAAAATATGCTGAATTATCCATCAACTAATTGCAGCAGTTGGCCGGAGCAAAGGTCAGCTCTGAGTGGCCAACCAGACAGCCACTAAAACAGTCTATCATTTTAAGAAAGAAAACAAAGGGTATTGTTGTCAATGGATTTAAAGGAAGAGCCTACTGCAATATATATGAAAGCTAAATAAATGATAAAACATGCATAATTGGACACACTGACAGAAGCAAAATTAAGAGATTTAGTTTCCCACACCCATTTAATTCACTAATGTCCCTCTTGAAACCATTAGCAGGGTGGCATTTGCAGTAATTGTAATTTTTTTTTCCTACTTGTGCTTAATTTGCAGGAAGTTTAGCATCTGTGAAGCTGCTCATCTCATGGCCCTGGAGACTAGAGTCTGTTTATTGGCAGAGGGGAGAGGCTGAGGCAGCCTAAAAGTCTAGCTATTATTGTAACCTCTGCCATGCATGCTTCCCTCAATCTGGAGATGGGTGAGCTGGGAGCAAAGGGCCTGAGAGACCATCAGACTATGACTAATTCCATCTGCACAAGTGTGCTCTAGGAGCGGGGCATGAGGAAATTAAAGGAATCAATTCCACATTATTCCAATAGGTTTTTTTTTCCCTTCAAGAAAAGTCCTTTTAAGAACATAATAACTGAATCCAGTAGCTGAGTAATCTTTATCAAAAAGTTTTGAATTGAACACCTGAGCTACTAGTAAAAATGTTTGTGACCTATTCAGAAAATGACATTTGCTAGACAGATCATGATATGTACTGTTTAAGTTCAGGCTCTGCCAATGATATCTAGATACATACAAAAATTTCCAAAACGGACCATACATTTGACCAATTATTTTCCTTTTGTCTCATTTTCTTTTTCTCTAGAAGTTTACCTCTATTAAAAGATTTTTTAAATTATTTTATTTATTATCTTTATTTTATGTATATGACTGTTTTGCCCCCACATATGTAAGAACACCAACAGCAGGCAATGCCCATAGAGTGTGTCAAATCCCCTAGAACTGGAGTTACAGACCGTTGTTAGCAGGTGCTGGAAATCAAACATAGGGTTCTTTGGAGGAACAGCAAGTGTTCTTAACCGCTTAATCTCTTAACCGCCATCTCTCCAGGCCTGCCAATCTCGTAAGATTTTTATGAAGCCTTGTGATCTAATATATGTATACAAGACTTAAAGTAATGCTTGACAGAAATAGACAATGTCGTGCTGGCCATAATTTCATGCTTAACTGAAGCATAAAAATCAATGATTCTTCTTATTGGTGCCTTACCTCAAACTGAGTCTTTTAAAAAGGACATAAATCCGTCATTTCTCCATGGTCTTCACTGATCATTTCCAGAAGAAATGATCAATTCTTTTTGCCCTTCTTTCTTCTGTTTTTTTAATCGTCTTTCTTAATATTTAAAATTATTAATAGTCTTAATATGGAGTCCTGAAGTTATCCATTAGTTTTCTTTTTTTCAATTATCTTGTGATGACTGCTTGAAAATGAAGAAAGAGAAACCATATCACTGAAACTCTTTCTCCATAGAATGATCAGATGCTGCTGAGAAAAGACCACACAAGTGTTATTGGATGTTTTCAGTTATGTTTCAGGTCTGGTGAAGTGGTGTATAGTGTCTACCCTGTGTCACCAACTAAATCAGTCCTGAAAAACACTGTTTCTTCAAACTTCCTTGGAACGTTCCTTTAAGATTCTTGAATTAATGTTGTATAAGACCCGTGACATAATCTGTAAGGTCAAGGGAAAAATTAGAATAAGAGTTCCTAGGTAAAAGTTATGAAGAATTTCAATACACTAACAGACAGGATGAATGAGCACCAGTGCCCTTTGAGTGCTTTTATTTCTGCCATAGTCACAAAGCCACAGAGCTGGCCTCAATTTTGCATGTTTGGTCTTTATAATGAAAATCCAGTATAATAATAATCACTGGTAACACTTAAACATCGGTATCCTAATAAAAGGAAGTTTTTTTCCGTAATGTAGACATAGGCACCTATTAATAGAGTTGTTAATAAATTAAAATTTTCTATGTAAACATTGTGTTCCAAATGCTGCAAAGTTACCTAGGTCTTCCTGAGAGTGTTAGACTATTAACAAGAGTACAGAACCCATGTTTAAACACAAGCTCTCATCTCAGACATTTGAGAGGATCAATCTGTTCACTAGTTGGAAGAATATGAGGGGGCATAAACTGAGGATCCGTAGACCTAATTTCATCTTCTGCTTATATTACGTTAACATTTTTTCTTGATTGATCTAATTATTTTATTTCCATTCATTAGCAAGATGCTTTTAATGTATTATACTTTTGATGACTAAAAGATCAAAATGTTTTGGAGACATTTTCTTTTATTTCTGCTGTCTTTCCATATTCTTTATTTTCATTGTAGGACTTTGATATTAAAACAAAAATACTGAATATAATGTTATTCACTAAGTATACTTTTAACATCTTTTTGAGCTGACACTCAATCCTAGAGCTCCATTTATACAAGGCATACATACAGTCTACCACTGAGCACCCATCATTTTAAATCTGAACGCTCAGTCAGTAGTATAATGATAATTTCCGAAGCAGACAGTTAAAATATTGCAGAGCACAACACTGCGTTGTAGAGAAATTCCATTGATAATCAAAATAATAATACTAATAATAAGAATGACTGTAGAGTTCTACATTTCAATTAACAAAGCATTAGTAATAGAAACAGTAGAGCTATGATTATATTACAAAGACAAAAAGGTAAAATTAAGGTATTATTGCTCTATAATTCACAATATTTACAGTGTAGAAATATCTTAAAGCATGTCAAAGGACTATATATACATCTTTGAATATATAGTTCCAAAAAGCCTTGTGAGTGTGTTTTTACTGTGTCCTACTTTATAGAAAGGAGACTTGGAGAAACTAAGTGATATTTTTCATTCTCTTAGAGATAGCTAAGAGCAAAATGTCCCTGCAGGACTTGGTTGAGGATATTGGAATCAAAGAGCAGAAGTGACATCATTCTGGTAGTTTACAACAAGCCATTTAGAATGATAGAAGAAATGAATGGCCGACTTAGGAAGCATAAAAGAATAAAAGAGAACAGCCACAAGACCATTCACTGATGAATTCATATTCATACTCATTCATACATTTATTCAAACATTCTTCCCTTTAATAAATGCACATTGATGAAAACTGCAACCAATGCAGATGGTTGTCTCAGTTCAGTAAAGTAATGAATTGAGAACATTTTTGACTTTTGTTATTGACAGTTTAATCATTGTGGGATAGGAAGTGATGGGAAAACTGCCACGAATGGGATTTGGCTAAAGAGGAAGAATGATAGCTGAAGTGTAAACGGTGTCACTTCGTGACAAGAGGAGCACTGGGAACTAAGTGTTCTCATAGGCAGCTGTGAAATATGTAAAATATTTTCCTCAAATTTGCCTACATATTGAAATAATCATGGAACTTTATTTTTAAGGCATTTCCACAAATTCTTACCCAATGACTTTAAGGCTTCATTTATTTATTTACTTATTTATTTATTTAATTGGTCTTTTGTGAGATGGGATCTCCCTAGAGCAGCACCTAACCTGAAGCTCATTGTGTAGACCAGGTTGGCCTCAATCTCATGGTCATTCTCCTGCCTCTGCCTCCTGAGTGCTGGGATTAAAGATGTGCGCCACCATGCCCAGCTAATTTCTTTTTCATTGAATCTTTGTGTAATTCATATAAATTATTTCAATCACTCTTAATCATCTTTATACCCATTTTTATACCAGAACACCACCATAGACCCCAAACAGGAATCGGTACATTGTAAAATCTGTGTGGAGGTCTATTGTGTCAAGTTAGTGTCTGGAGAAGTTCCTTAGTGCAAATTCACAAACTGAGGTCTAGTCAGCCTATCCAGAGTTCCTCACTTTAAGAAGATTAGCTCTTCCTTACCCAACAGTAATCAGTTGCCAATAATTCTTCAGGAAAGTGTGGACCTGCTACTCATTTCCAGTCTGTAATGGATTTTTCTCTGCTTGAGAATGCATGGGCATGCCGACACCATTGCTGTAGGTTCATGTGAGCATGGTCCCATTCCTATTCCATGTGGTCATGTACTTTCTCTCTGGCTCTCTCAGTATTTCCACCCCCACTTCCAAAATGGTCACTGAGCCCTTGGTGAGTGAAGCTTAATATAAGAGTCCTGAACAGAGACCCACACTTTGCAAATTCCTAATCTCCATATTTGGCCTTTTGTCTTCCTGACCCTCTATTGCAAGGGGAAGCTTCATTAATTAATGAGAGTCGAAAAATTCATTAGAGTTCTCTTTACCCTTTGTTTTATGTTGTGTGAGGCTTAGGTATAGAGGGTGCATTGCAGATGTGTGATTTAGGCATGGGCAATTCACAGACAATGCCTGTGTGTAGCCAGTTGTGGTACTCTGTAGTAGTCTCTGTCTGGTGCAGAAGAAGCATGTTTGATGAAGGATGACTGGGATACCTTTCTGTAAATATGAGGATACATATTTTCCACTTTGCAAGAAAATTACATTAGTCTAGGCATGTGATAGCCTTGGGGATTCCTGTAAGATCTATGACCTCTTACAGTACCACAATGAGTTTCTACCTATTGAGTGGGCTTTAAGTCCAATCAAGTAGCTGTTGATTGGTCCCAAGAAAAAGTGCCACTACTACCTCAGTGTTGTGTGCTTTGACAGTCATATATGTAGTTATTTGGTCATAAAGCTGGTATTGGGTCATCTATTCTCTCTTAGCAGCTTGCATAGTACTCTCCAGGGATATGAAAGCTGGCCTTCAAAGGAAGTGGCTTCCTGGTCAGTTGCAGCTCCATTGCTCTAAATCCAGTCACCATAGTATGTCCTGTCCTCAGCAATAGGGTCTTACCTTCAAGTTCTGGGAGGCAATAACCCCTGTAATTTGGGGGATAACTTGGACTACCCTGGCCAGCAGTTCAGAGGAAGATTTCTCCTGACTGTCACTGTTTCTTGTTATGTACCCTTCAGCTATGCACATGGACTCATGTAGGGGTATTGTATGTATAATTTGTTTTTAGGTTTTTAGACTAATATGATTTCTTCTGGTGTTTTACAGTAGCTAGGCATTTTTTACCACTCTGCTCACTCTCCCTATCTAACCTTCCCTCCATTCCTTTCCCATTTAAAGTGTCCCTGATTTCCCCATTTCTCCCTTAATAATACCAGGGTCAAAGGCTTTAATTTCTCTTATTCTTGGTTGGTTTGTTTTTGAAACAGGTTCTCCTGTTTTTGCACCCCCTGTGTAGAGAAGAATGTTCCTGAACTTTTAAAAAGCATTTATCAATTTTATAATTTCATACAATGTATTCTGGTCATATACATACCATCTTCCCTTCTCCAACCTCACATTGCATCTCCCCCTGGTCTTCATGACCTGTATTAATATTTGTCCTTTGGTTTTATTTTTATAGTTGCCGAGTCTCATCTATCTTCCCCAAATATTTTGGGTGTGGGGATTTCCCTTGGAGTCTGGTGAACCTACCAGGCATTACACCAATAAGACATATTGATTCTTCATCCCCCAGTTGCCATCAATTGCCAACAGATCATCATCTAAAGCTGGGGTTTCCTAGCCACCTCCCATGTCCCTACTGGGATTTTGTCTAACATGAGCTTATGTAGGACTTGTGCATGCTGTCACAAGCACTGTGGGTTTACATGTGCAACTACTCTGTGGTATCCAGACAAACCCAGTTGTCTTGTTTTCAAATACCAATCTAGCTGTTACCATCATTCCCTCCCCTTTTCCACAATGATTCCTGAGCCCTGAGAAGAGAGGGTATGATATACATGTCACATACAGAGCTGAGCATTCTTGAGTTTCTTATTCTCTGCATGTTGACCAGTTGAGGGGTTATGTGTTGATTACCATCTGCTACAAGAAGCTTCTTTGGTGAGAGTTCAGAGATGCACTCATGTGTGAAGATAATAATGTCATTAGCATTTGGTTTAATACTACATCTACTTAATAGAAAAATAGTAGGTTTTCTCCTACAGCTTGTGCACTGCTTAGCCGCAGATTCTTGGTCCTGCTAACAGTATCTGGTATGGACATCAGTTTTTGATCCTCCAGCCGCAAGCTCCTGAGTGTACTGATTGCTGACATGCAGTGGTTGTGACCTGAACACAGGACTTAGAGAGTGCTAAGCAAGCACTCGATCAATTCAGTACATAATTTGCCCAGTTCAAATTAGTTTTAGATAATTTCTTTTAACTAACTAGGATGAAGCCCCCAAAAATGTGTGGGCAAATAGTGTGTGTGTGTGTGTGTGTGTGTGTGTGTGTGTGTGTGTGTGTAGTGTATGTGAGCTTGTACCTTAAATTTGTAAGGAGAAATTTTAAAAGGTTAAGAAGGAAGAGTAGAAATATAGGAGACTGAATTGACCAGGAAGTGCTGCCACTCTGAAGAAAAGGATGCAGGTTTTACTGTTATAATGTAAGTGTTTTGTCTATAAAATGGAATTAAGTACAAAAAAAAGAATAAGAAAACAAATACAAAATTCAAAAGCAGGGAGATATCCGTGAGTAGGAGACATAATTGCACATTTACTAGTCAATTAGCTATGAACCAAAAGGAACTTGAACAAAGGCACTTAAAATTTACTTAAGATATTTGCTCAGTAACTCTGTTTTTCATGTTAGTAGTACAGTAATATTAAATTTTTACTGTGACAAAAAGATGCAATAAAATATAATTACATTTGTAGCAGCTGAGGTTGTCATCACTAGTGAAATGATGGACAAATATGGAATGATAATATATGTAAAAGCACACTGTGGGGTTGGACTGGAATTGGAGTTGTCATTAGTCATCCATACATATGGTCCCCAGTAGATCTTCTCATTGAAAGGAGGCAGAATCTGTGAAGACATAGTGGCCATGAGCATCTGTGCCAAACCCACATCAGGTCTCTAATCATCACAAACAGGAAGAAGTAAGTACTCCTTAAAAAATTCACTCAGTATAAGTTCTTTTGCCAGAAAGTAGATAATATGTCCAAGAAGGCTAGAAACATTTCATACAGCTAAAAAGGAAACCTGGTGAGTAAATGAGGAAAATATTAAATAATATTAATAATGAAAATATTAAAACAGGATGACTTATAATATATCAAATCAAATCCAAATCCAAATGCCATCTGTGAATCTCAGAGTACAGGAAGAATAACACAACAAATAAAAGGAAAGACATTGCTGAAATCAAGCAAATAGTTGAAGAATTAATGTCAATTATTCTCAAGCTTTTCAAAAAATTTGAAAACAAAAGAGAATACTGCCACACATAGTTTACAAGCCCAGCTTTATTCTGATGCCTAAGTTAGACAAGAATAAAATGGTAGAAAAAAAAGAACTAGGTACAAATTTTGAGGATAATACTAGTAAACTAAAGAGAACATAAAAGGCATTATATCCCATTATGAAATAGAATTTACTTTTGGAACACTAGACTATTTCAACATAGGGTAAGCAGTAAGCATCATAGACTACATTAACACAATAAAGGATATATAATACTGTAGGCGGGTCTCCATCTCCAGCATGGCTGTTGTGCTCCAGCCATCCCAGAGAATGGAGGATGATCGAACAAGTCCTCAGGTGGCTCACAGTGTGGTGGGAGAAGTTCCCAGGGCATACTTCATCTATGGGCAGTTCAGTTATTGAGACCAAACCCAGTAGGGATTTATGTAGGGAGGTCCTTCTGGCCGTTACAAAAGGTAGGAAAGTTAAAATGGGGCCTTTAGGTAAATGCAGGAAGTTTGTAGAGCTGTCGTGGAAATTAGGAAAGAGGAAATGAAACCCAAAAGCCTTGTTCTCGTGTGGGGTGATCTTTGTAGGAGGAAAAGATGAAGCAACTGCTGAGACCTGTAGTGGCTTCCTGGTACCTAGGTTATCACATCAGGCAGAGTAGGCCAGACTCCTACTTTCCCTTCAGGGTATCCTGGGTTGCTTGGCTTGCTCAATACCTTTTACAATAGACCCAGACCCCACATCACCCCATTTGCTTTTTTTTTTTATAATGAGCATAAAAGGACCTCAGTAAAGGGAGGAGCCAGTTCATGATGGAATTGGCAAACCAGGGAGAATAACGGGTTTGAAGTTCATTCTTGAGTTTATAATACGTCTTTCAACAGATAATGACAGAATGTATAGTCTCTTTCAGTTAGCTCTCTGTTTTCTAATGTTTCCCCTTTGAAACATTAGATGAGATTAGAGCTCCCAAATACTTTGGACATATTTGGCCTTTGATATAGTGTATGTTGCTAATGGGCACAAAGACAGTTTTTGATTTTTAGTCAAAAAAGAAACTGGCTAATTTTCTTTGGGGTCTTTTTACTCTAAACTGCCAAGCCAAATTCTACCTCCTACTCTTAGCACACCACCCTCTGAAGAGTTCACCCTAAGTGCCAATAGGGAATTGGGGCACTGACTGCTCTTGGCTTCTTAAATCTGAACAGGGATGCAGGGTGTGGTGATTGGGGTACCCCTTCAGTGATTCTATCTAAAAGACCCCTGAATTACATAACTGTTAGCTGTAGCGAGAAAAGAAATTCCTTGACTGGTGCCCGAAAGATGAAACTAAATAGTCAGGACAGGGAAGAATTCAAATGTCCAATTCAAAGTCCATTAGAATTTCTTGCTTAAGGACTTTCAAAGGCATCCATCTTTTGGGTTCCTCTTTGTTTTTCTTTTTGACTGCCAAAACTAAACTTGAGAGTCTTGAGGTCAGGATTTTTTTTCACGCACATTGATAGCTTCCTGGAGTGGCTAGAATCAGAGTGAGTTTCCTCCCAAATGGCTTCTAGACAGGGAGAGAAAAGAAATTAATCATTTAATTTGGAGGTTAGAACAATGATGGGCTTACCTTTCTTGGCCTCAGGTATACACTGCAGTGTTGAGGTAGGCCAAGATTTGAAGTCTTACATCTGAGTGGCATTTTCTTGTTAAGAACAAAATCATTAGTGAGAAACTGTGTAAATAACATCTTATATAAACTTAAACCTAATGTCTGGGAAGCTCAATTCCTTGTATTCTTAAAGAAGTATACTAATCATTTTAATGTTTTGATTATACTTTCCTTTTGCATGTTTACGATTATACAATATGGCACAAATAAACCAACTTAATTTTACTCTTAAGGTCAGTTGAGTATCTGTTCCTCAAGGCGGGGTCACATGGGCTTGAGAGGAGCCCCTGACTCCATAGGCCTTTGTTTCACCAGTTCCACCTGTGTGAAGATAAGTCAGAAAGTCTTGCTAGAGCATGGCTTCACTTGGAAGCAAATCGAGGAACCATTTTCCTGTGCTGCCCCTCTTCTAAGCATTAGAGAGGGAAGTACTCTATTTCAGAAAAACAGGCTTTGGATCACAATGAAAAAGGGGAGGAATTAAAACTAGTGAATGAAGGTCGAATCTCACATCTCCCACCCAAGCAGCTTATTTCTCTTTATCTCCCATTGCTGAAGTTATATACTGGTAGTAGCTTGTTTCTGGTAAGGTTTGGCATTGGAGTACTGCAAATTCACATGAGCTTCCTAGGTTTAGCCATCACAAAATGTCAGCTCACTTTGTACCTCCCTAATCTTGGAGGCCTATGGCTAGAAAAAACTTTAGAAACTGGCAAATGCATTATGTAAAACAATGTTACTTTTAGAAATGAGCAAATGTTCCATGTAAAGATGTTAAAATCCAAAATAATTTCCTTTAAAAACAGATAAAGATGTTATATAAACAAATATCAGAATTTAAAATAGTTCCCTGTAAAAACCAGTAAATGCATAAGACAATGTAAAAATAGTCATTCTAAAAACCAGTAAATACCATACTAAAATTTAAAATTTTAAATAATTTTCATTAGAAACAGTCCAAAATTGTATTAAAATGCTGATATTGTCTCTTACTAATTTCACATAAAAATGTATTAAACTTGTTACCAAGGCCCATGTGAGAATCTCTTGCTTTCCTATGATCCCATCAAGAATCTAAAATGAAAACCAAAGTAAAAACATAAATTGCAGTTGGTTAAATTACCAATGCCTGTTGTCCAGGGAATTCCCAGATTATCATGTTCTCCTAGAGTTCTTTAGAATGAGTAAATTCATGAGTGTGGCCATTTTTAATTATGCCATGTGGTTGGATTAAGATGGAAGCAACATCAAGCAGGTCAACTTCATTTTGAAAATTTTTGTCCAAGGTGGCAGTTAAGCCATGTGACTGTCACTATATTGATGAAATTACATACATAAGATATTTAGATCAGACCCCGTGGTTGTCTCTCTCCTAATAAGGGCACTAGCCATGATTGTGAACAAGCACATGATATAGAGTAGAAACCCCATTTTTATTTTTAAAAGGTACCCAGTTAAATGTTATATACAGCATGGTGTGTAACTCTCCTGTTCACTAAAACTTAAAATGCTTAGCTCTAGTTAGAAAGACAGCTGTCTTGGAACTACAGTGACTGAGTCCAAAGTTCAGGCCTTTAAACTGCTTTTTCCCCATCCATGAAGAGAGCCAAGGTGGATAAAAGCCTCAGGAAAGAAATAAGTTTAAAAACCTTTTTCTTCTTCTCCCTCCTCCTCCTCCTTCTCCTCCTCCTCCTCCTCCTCCTCCTCCTCCTCTTCTTCTTCTTCTTCTTCTTCTTTCTTCCTCCTCCTCCTCCTCTCTGTAGAGAGATATTTACATTTTCAGGTAACAAGCTAGATAAAGGCCTTGAGAAAAGTTAGTCAGTATACATTTAAAAGTAGCAACATTTTGACATTTTCAGACTCACTCTGGCCCATGACTAAGCAACCACTGCAATTAATATAAAACCAAAACAGATACAGACAAGCAACACAAACCAGGCCATTGCTGAGTCTAGATCCCTAAAGCAACTGATTGGTTCTTCAAACCAAAAATAGAGGCAAAGCTCATGGGCTACCCATTTTTACATATGTTCTTTGATGCTTACAGGTGACTGAGGTTTCAATCTGAGGTCTGTCTAACTGTTCTTTTCTATACGCATATAGGGATCCAGGGTGGAGTAAAAGCCGAAGGAATGAAATGTCTTTTAAACCATTTTTTTTCTTAAATCTTAGAGGCAAGATATTTACAGCTTTAACATACCCTGAGGCATAAGAGCTAAATAATTGAGCTCACTCCTTCACCTGCGAAGCAGCTTGGTGGGGCTGGTGTATTACCCATGGTAGAAAAGGAAAACAGGAGAGAAACGTGTACAGGAATACAGGAAGAACGTTCCTGGATCTATGGAAGGGTCCTGGGGAATTCAGTCCTGTATAGACACAGAAGCCTCACCGCAAGTTTAAGAGACTGGCAGCCACTCTAAGAGTTTTTAACTGGTCGTTTCATTACCAAGTTTTTGATCAGTGAGAGTAAGGTAGAAGATCATTGCCCACACCCAGTCCGGCAGTCAGGTCCAGTCAGAGAACATGCGAGCCTTCGGCTAACACCAGGCAGTAGCCCTGATCAGAAAGCTTCAATTACCCCATGGTATAACCAGTCCCTCACGAGGTCTCAGACCTCACACCAACGGAAAATGAAAGAAGTTAGAAAGAATCAATGCCTGATTGATTGGCATGGTGGGGCAGAAGCCAATGTCCCTCATGGGGATCGCGTCCTGGAGTGTCCCTTGTTCAGTCGCCATTGCCATTTATCCACCCATGTTGGGCGCCAGTTTTGGGTGGGTCTTCATTTCCAGCACAGCTGTTGTGCTCCAGCTGTCCCAGAGAATGAACACATCCTCAGGTGGCTCAGAGTACGGTGGGAGGAGTTCCCAGGATACTGCCTTTGGTGGGCAGTTCAGTTATTGAGACTGAAGTAAGGATTTATATACAGAAGCCCTTCTGGCCATTACAGGCTGTGGGAAAGTTAAAGGTGGGGCCTTTAGGTAAATGAGGGAAGGTTGTAGGGCCGATGTGGAAATTCGGAACGAACGAGGAAATGAAAACCAAAAAACTGGTTCTGGTCTGGAGTGATCTTTGTGGGAGGAAAAGATGAAGCAACTGCTGAGGCCTGCAGTGGGGACCTAAGTTATCACATCAGGCAGAGCAGGCCAGACTCCTACCATCCCTTCAGGGTATCCCGGGTTACTTGGCTTGCTAAATACCTTTTACAGTAGACCCAGTCCCCATGTAATACTCTCAATATTCATCTATTGATGAAAGAAATTTGGCAAAAGATTACTTCTTTCGTGGTAAAACTTACACACAATTTAAGTATACAAGGAATTTATTTCGGGATAATAGGATTGTACATAAAAAAATTGCAGCTTACATTGTATTCAGACGTGAAAAGTTGACACCTTCCTTCCCTTCTTATATTGGGAAGAAAACAAGGAAGCTGACTTTTTACATGTGCCTGCATCTTAACACTGGGAATTCTAAACATAGCAATTATACAAAGAAATAAATCGTACAACATTTATAAACATCAAATAAGGTAGATTAAAATATTCTAATATATGAATCTATAAAACTACATAGATAGAGAAAATTTTTCAGTATTGGTCTTGGCTACGATTCTTTTGTACACAACTCCAAATCTACAAGCAACACACACAAAAATAAACAAATGATATTGCACTAAACTAAATTCTTTCCATATATTCAAGTAAAAAGTGAACAGAGGAGAAATACAGAATACAGACGGAAGAAACACAAACCATGGAACTGAAAAGGAATTAATATTCAAACAAATAAAAAAATCTCAGATAATTAAATTGCATGAAAATAAATAATCCTGTTAAAAACTACAAGAATTTAAATGGAAATTTCTAAGAAGATGTTAAAAAAAAAAACGGTATTACAGAGCAAAAGCCTCTCATATAGTATGGGTGAGAGTGTAAATTACAAGGCCAAGATAGGAAATACTGTGGAAATTCTTTTAAATATCAATAAAACATCACATATTTCTTCAACTAATAAATCAGTGTGTTGAAGAGATGCCTGTACTCTGTATTCATCATACCTTTGCTCACCATAACTAAGCTATGGAGCAAAAAGTGTCCACAGATGGTTGGATAGCTAAAGAGAATGCATGCACATGTATATATACACCTTTGATGGCACACTACTCAAACTCTTGCATGGTTTTGTTGTGTTTTCTAATTACTACTGTTGTTGAGATGGAAAGTCTTATGCAGCTCAAGCTGGCTACGGATCTGCCATGTAGCACAAGCTGGCCAGCATAGTCTATGCCAGGACAACTTGCTTCTCAGGCTATAAGAACACAAGCATTCTATCCTTTGTGACAATACACATAAACTTAGAAGTGATCATGCTAAGTGCAATAAGGCAGAAAATTCCTATATGATTTTACTTATATGTGGAATCTTAAAAATAACTCAAGTTCATAGAAATAAGTAGTATTAATTCCCAGCTAGTAGAGGCTGAAGGAGATACTGCTGGAAGGTACACAGCTGTTGCCAGACAGGAGTAACAAGTATAAAAATATAATAACATATACAACTATCTTAGTTTAAAATAAAATAGTTATAAAGTAATAGAGCTTGTTAATGCATCTAACAAGATTCAACTTTTCCAACAATAAAAGTAACCAGCAATAATGCTATCATGATACCCAGGCAGGATGCCGGCACACGAATACTTGTGTGGTTCTTTTTCTCCCCTTCTTCTCCTCCGTCCTGTGTTCTAAGTTTTCTGTTTTCTTTCTTTTGATTAGTTGGTCACTGAACCAACTAGCGAACAAGTCACTGAAATTACATTTATAAACTCATTCTTGAAGTTATGTTTGGCAAATACTTGTCTAAGTATAATTTTTAACATTATGGTGTGACCCAGAATTTTATCTCAAGTATTGATCACTTAGAATTAATGATAAATCTTAAAATAAATACAAGAATATCATAGCAGTCACTTTTAATTTTAATTTTCCTTTATAGTATGTATATATGTATGGTTTGTGTCTCTCTGGGAATGGACATATGAGTTTAGGTTACTGCTGAGGCCAGAATAAGGTGTAGGATACCCTTGAGCTGGAGTTACAGGCAGTAGTGAGCCTCCAGTGCTGGGTGCTGGGAGCTGAAGTCAAAAGATATGTATACTTTTATCATTTTATGTGTTTTCATTTAGCAGCATTTTCAATTATAATGCATATATGCTCAAAATATGAGGAAAATGATAATCATATAAAATATTGAAATAGACTGAAAAAATATCCCATGAATACTAAAAAGAGAAAAGGAAAAGAGAAAATGCAGAATAAGTACTACTTACCTCATTTTCTTGCTTAAAAGGGTAATTTTCAAATTACTAATGGAAGAACAATTTTAATAAGAGAATCAATACCAAAAACATATTAAAAAGTCTGTCTCAATGCACTTAAAATTTCTTATTATATTATTTGTCACTTAGGAAACATTTTCCCTATATTTGGAATGAAAACTTTAAGAAAAAAAGGCACATAAAACAAGCTCAGTAGTAATTAATGTCTGTGGTAAATATGATGTTTTGTGAAAATTAGGCAAATATTTATTCAACATGAAGAAAGACTATCATAATTTAGTGTTGAAATTTTCAAGATGCAGTTTAGACAACTTGCCAGTCCATTGGAGATAAGTCACCACAGAATAAGATTCAGAAGAGTCAACTTCTGGAACACTGTATACAAATACTGGCCACAATTTTTAGGACACCGTCCTGGAAGGGGTATGTTTCTGACAGAAACAGAGATTCAATGCAGGAAGGAAGAGGCTGAAAAGATGTGTAGGGAAAGACAGGGATGTAAGACAGAGACAGAGAAAGGCAGAAACAGGAGAAGAGGTGGTCCTGGTAGAACAAGTACAGGCAAAATGGGACACCGACACCGTTAAAAGTTCTGCAAAGATTAAGCAAGCAGAAGATACATCGCAGGTAAAGTCCACTATTTGCAAATAAATGGGAATTCCCAGAGATCAAGACACTTGAAAACAAGCCTTAAATCCAGCTTCTCTGCAAGGAGGCTCTCTGGAAAGGTGAAAGCAAAACAACTTCAGGGCACAATAAGTCCAAAGAGCTTAAACAGGCTTCTTAAAAGCTCAACAGAAAAAGTTGTTCAGCAAAATGATTTTTTTCCTTTTTCATGATTTGACTTGTTTCAAGTCATTACAATAAATTTATTAGAGTAAGAATGATTGATAGATTAACCACAGATATTGTACCACATATATTTTGAATTATGAGGTACATTACAGATAATATATTTTATGACTATAACACAAATGTTTTTATTGTACCTCTTAACCATGTATAGATCATTAATTCTGTAACACACAATTCAAATGTATGGTTTTATTTTTACTAAACACTCTAAATGAAAGCAAACTGGGGACAAATGGTTGATTTGGCTTCCACTTCCAGATCACAGTCCATCACTGCAGGAAGTCAGGAAGGAACAATAGGCAGGAACCTAGAAGCAAGAGCCATGGGGGAACTAGGCTTATTGTGGTTCATACCCTGGATCCCTAATTAACTAATGTCTAGTTAGCTCACTTTTACAACCAAGGACCTCCTGCAAGAGGAATGATGCCATCAACAGTTTGTTGGGACTTCCTACACTAGTTAATAATCAAGACAACACCCCAAAGAAGTTTTCATAGACCAAGCTGATCTAGGTGATTGCTCAAGTAGGGTTTCTCTACTCAAGTAACTCTAGGCTGTGTCAAGTTGACAACTAAGAACAACCAGGACAATAAAATTTTCATACCTAGATAGAAATATACTGTTATATATTTATATTTTTAAACTTTTAAATTCTAAATTATGAAAATTTGGGAAGACAAATTTATCAGTTCTAATTTACTTGGAGCACCATAAACTATAAATGACACATACAATGATTCATTTGGCAAAATTATCTCATGTAGGAGAGGGCTTTGCATCATTAAACCATACAGAGGAGAGGCTGGAGAGATGGCTCAGTGGTTAGCAGAACTGGTTAACTGGTTACTCTTTCAGGGGACCCATATTAGGTGCCTGAGAACTACCAGATCCCAGGGATCCAATGCCCTCTTCTGGTTTCTGTACAGACATGCACACACACACACACACACACACACACACACACAGACACACATGAATACACATACAGACAATCCACATATATCCAGAAATTAAAATAAATATTATTTTTAAAAAGACAATGGGCTGAGCACGTGTCTCAGCAGTTAAAAGCACTGGCTGTTCTTGCAGAGGACTTGGATTCAGTTCTCAGGACCTACGTAGTAGCTAGTAACTGTTCATAACCCCAGTTCTGAGTGATGTGGTGCCTTCTTCTGACCTCTGTGACCATTGCATGGCATGTGTACACTCATATATATGCAGGCAAAGCACTTAAACACAGTTGAAAAAAAAATGCAGAGGACAAAGCACTGTCAGACTCATCAGCTGCATTCTGCATTCTCCCATTCGCTCCCTCTGATAGGTTGAACCACAGCATAGACCAAGGCTCCTCAGCTCAATGATGTGAGCCTCTTCAGCAGCCTTGCTAGACATACAATTTGAACCGTATTCGTTGATGGCCATAATAATTTTTTACTTCGTCTCTTCACTCAGTGATCATATCATTCCAGAACTGTAAGGTTGGGGTTGTTTTGCGCTTGTTAGTTAACCCTCCTCTGCTCTGAACTGAATTCCAATATTAAAAGGAACTCAGAAGTAAGGGTTCATTAATAGAGTTCCCAGATGCAAATTGCAACTTTTATTGACTATAATTGTAATTATTATCATCTCCAAATCACTCAGCATTATGTTTAACTGCTCAATGTGACATCCCTGCACTGTAAGGAATATTTTATGGTTCAAATTATTACTGCAAATAAATGGGCATGTGTAGATTCCCAATTACATTATAGTTACTGATATGATTTTATAGTAGAATATTAAAATTATATATATCCAACATCAACTGACGTCAATTATATAGTAGGTGCTCCTAGACAGTCTGGATTAGATTATATTCTAAGTCTTTAAATGATATTTGATCACATATAGTGTGTGACCTTCTTAAAATATAACTCATTGACATGTATATAGGAATATTGGTCAGAAATCAGAGTATCATTTAATAGATTTAAAAGAAAAGTAGCAGACAGAACAGGTTTGACCAAACATATGTGCAACATTATAGGTAAAAGTAGGTTCCTTTCAAAGTGAATTTCCCTTTCTAAATGTCTACATATACAAAAGTATCAATGACATTTTTAATTAAAAATATTTAACTTATTTATTTTGTACAGTCGAATGGTGTACACATGTGCCACAGAGCATGTGTGGAGGTCAAAGGACAACATGTGAGAGTGAGTTATCTCCTTCTATTGTATGTGTGCCAATGGTTTAACTTAGTTTGTCAGGTTGGTGACAAGTGTCTTTACCTGCTGAGTCATTTCAGTGAACTTGAGGGACATTTTTAAAAAAAATTTAACACACACACACACACACATACATATATGTGTGTGTGTGTGTGTGTGTGTGTTTATGTGAGTTCATTCCATGTGTATAGAAGTGCCTGCAGAGGTCAGAAGAGTAAGTCAGATCCCTCTTGGTAGAGTTACAGGTGCTTGTGATCTGTTGGATATGGGTGCTGAGAAGTGACTCCATATTCCCTAGAAGAGCAAAAATGGCATTTCTCCAGTCCCTTGGGTGATAGGGTGACAGTTTTTTCATATGTTTATAAAGAATCCAGCAGATTTATTTAACATTAGAAAGACCTAATAACATTCAATCTATTGAATGCTGTTTTTTGTGGTTTGGAGCTAAAATGTTCATACAAATTTATATTTCAAAGCTGGAAAAATAAAGAGACATATCTCTAGATTTCCATAATCTTGTAATTTACTTCTACTCTGAATAACCATGAGTTCTTCATCATGGTGATCCATTATATTTTTCCCCCAGGGGGTTGGAGGGGATACTCATAAGTCCTGTCATGGCACTTGTAGAAACCCTTATTGTACTAGCTACTTTTCTTATTGCTATGACCAAGTGCTTGACAAGAAGCATTTTAAGGGACAAGGATTCTGGCTTACAGTTTGAGGAAAGCGGGTCTATCAGGCAATGAAGTCAACGTGGCAGAGTGAAAAAGAAACTATACACATTGCATCTGCAGTCAAGAAGCAGAAAGGGAAGAGGAAGTGAGTTATAAAATGTCAAGGCCCTTCCCTAATGATTCTCTCCCAGTTAGACTCCACCTCCTAAAGGTCACGCAACCATCCTAAACAGTGCTGCCTGCTGGGAACCAAGAGTTCAAAGACATGAACCTCTGGGGGACATTTTACATTCAAACCACAGTACTACTTTATGTGGATAATTTATTATAGGAATTTGGTTCTTAGTCAACCATTTAAAAACCAGCAACAATGCTAGACAAGGTGCATGATGCCTGTAATACCTAACCCTGAAGGGAGAGGATTCAAGTTTGAGTCCAGCCTGTGCTACACTGGGAGGAAATCCACTGAAAACAAACAAACAAACAAAACAATGATTGTAAATCTAACTTTGAGGATGAATGCTTGCTGAGCATATAATATTAACAAAAGCAAGACCAAGGTCTAGCTTGAAACAAATCCAACCAAACAGATAATGAACACAACTAAGTTAATCAAATCTCTCCTGTGTGTCTCATTATAAAGGAAATATGAATCATTTGTGAGACTCCCTACTTGCCTTGCTTTCTTTGGGCTGATTGAGAGGACAAGATATTTAAATCTTTAATTGGCTATTAAAGCTTCAGACTTTTAGCCTTCCTCAGAGATGTCCTAGAGTTGAAGGATCTTTGTTACATGATGTAAACTGATTTCTTTTTTTCCTAGCAGGTGGTAAGTACTTTGCTTTTATTTGCTTAGGTAGTTTTTCCTTTTAATCTTCTCTTTCTTGTTCTGTATCTATTTACTCATGCTCCATTGTTAACAGGATCTGATGTTCTATTGTTTGTTTTAGCTTACACAACAAAATGTGGGGTGACTTTGTGAAATTAAAACGTTGTAAGATAAGACTTCTGGTGAGAAAGAAGAGTTGGAGCCAGGAGCCTGGAATTAGCATATTTGTAGCTCTGTAAAATACTTTATTTTTTCAGCGCATCTGCTCCAGCCTAACACCTTTTTGATGCCCTTCATGCGTCTTCATCCTCTGTTGAAAAACATTTTATATCACTGTCTAGGAATGATGCAGAGGAGTCAAATTCATTATAAAAAAAATAAGAAAACTGGTATGTGTACTATCACTTCATTTTCATTAATTTATTTGTTTTAAGTAACACAAAAATTGAACATATCTAGTGTCTATGGTGTATTTTATTATGTTTTGATACACGTCTACATTGTGTAGAGTTCCAAGGTCATTATGTCTAGCTCCCCAAACATTTATCATTAATGTTTAGCTGTTGAAGATTCTCTCATAGAACAATCTGACAGATTTCAATGATTAGCAAAATTTAACTCTCCGATTTATAGCAAAAATAGCGTCCATTACTTTTTCTTATTGATGGAGAAAATACTCAGATGGGGAAACTTGTCATTCAGCAACAATATGTTATAACCTCTTAACACAAGAACTGAACCAGCAATTAGTCATTTGGTGTGCTCTGAAAATTAGAACACATATCTCAGCACTTTCGGTGTCAATTTTACTTAGAGAAAGTATTTGAAGCTGTCTTAAAGTATTTAGCAGCTGACTTAAAGGAGCTGATTTTTCTTTTTAATTTTTCTTACTCTGCATGCTGGGTTGTTCTTATCATTTCAGCTCAGCGCATATGCACTGGTAATGAACACATTCTGAATCAGAGCTACATGTGTATGAATATTCCCATGCATATAAGAGTGGTATAAGGGCCAGCATAAATGCTTGAAGTAGTGAGCTCAAAGAAATGTTAAGACAGGGAAAAGATCCTACTGAACTCCATTTTAGGATAAAACTCTGTGGGGCATCAGTGGGAGCCCTAGGAGAACTCTCCAAACCCCAGGGATAGAACCCTTCTTATTGAATCAACCTGGTGGTCTTTCACAAGTGGATAGATTTTAAAGGAAGCCTGCACAGCACCTGGAAAAAAAACCTACAAGAATAATGACTGGTTTGGGCAAAATAATGTATCTCAAAAAATATTGAATAATGGATGCTGTGAGTAACTTCCCAGCTTAAGCTGCCTTACACCCAGTGTCACAATGATTGCTTTCTTTGTGGTACGTAAATTGCATATGAGCAACTATCCATTTACTTGTAGTGGCGTTAAATCCTCTTTTCTACAAACCATAAAAGCTCCATTTTCCCAGCTTGCCAACTTTTATCCTACCCTCCGACTATGCAATCAGAAATAGGAAAAAATGTGGGGCCAACAAATTGCAGAACTATTCTATCAAGCGATATGTCAAGGTCCAGGTCTTTACTGCCTTTTAAGAAAAGTTACTACTTTTCCTGTGTGTGCTGGTAACCTATAGTTCATACAGATGACACTTACGCCACCCTCCTGCCCTCCATTCAGGACCACCTCAAAAGACACACTGGTATTTATGAGCGTATTAAATCCCACATGACCTATTTATCTAACCAGATTGATTCCGTTATAAAATCAGCTCAACTCCCAGCCAAGAATCGTCCTCAGAAAGTTGCTAGAATACAAGCCTTTTCCGACAAAGTTGCCAAGTTAGGGTAAGTAAAAAATGGAAATATCCCAAATATATTCAGATTCCACAAAGAAGTGATCACGAAATGGGATAAAATTTGAACTGTGATCAGAATCTTGAAAATATGTCTCTTTAATGGGAAGTAGAAGATAGAAAATCACGAAGTCTTTATTTCCTGTTAATTGAGCTTTTATCCTATGTTTTCTAATACATGAATGTCCATATATGTTTACATGTGTAATCTTAATATATGCACAAATTCATACTTGTTGCATTTTTGTAATAAGTTTCTTTTAAAGAAACTGCAGTTTACTAAAACATCATCACCCTCTATGGTGATTAACATTTATTTTAGGATTTTTAGGTACCAGATTTATGTCTAAGAGACTGTAACATTAGCTCATCATGATTCCTATATTATTGAAGATCACATGTACTGCATTTCACAGATAAGTCAGGTGAAATGGAGACAGATTAATAGCATTTGACAAACTAGACACTCAAAGTTTCAGATTGACTTGTTCTTTATGCTTACATGATCATTTAGTAGAATTATTATTGCTGCTATCTATTACCTATTTCAAGACATGAGAGGAATCCCTATCTGTTTTCTCTAATTGCTGTACTACTTTGCATCTCAACCAACAGTACATAGTTTCCTTTCTCCACATTTTCCATAGTATCATTTTTATAATTTATATTTTCAGTTTTGTTAAGAATCAGGACACAAACATTTCAATGTATGCATAATTCGTTTTCAGTGTTATTTATGATTCTTATTTTGTTTATATGAATGTCTTGCCTGCATTATGTAAGTTGTGTGTGTGTGTGTGTGATGCCTATAGAGGTCCTCTGCAAGAGGAGCCAGTACTACTTAACTGTTGAGCCATTTCTCCAGCCCTTTGTGCACAATTCTTAATACAAATGTTGAAAATCTAAAAGGCTAAAAGGCCACAATTTTATTTTGTTTTACAACAATTTTTTCTAGTGACATCCTAGCTTCAAATTTAGAGAAAAGATTTTCTTAAAAGAATATCACATGCTAATATCAAGTGTTTTTAAATGCTAATAATCCCAACCAACTTACTCAAAATTTAATATCATAAACTTCAAATATTTAATTTCTCATTATCTTACACTTGCTTTTTAGTTCTTTGGTCTTTTGGTAATAGACAGAATAACTAGAGTGAGGTTACATTTCATGATTCTGGTCAGCATGACTCTGAGGGTTAGTGAAGTTGTACATTGTTTTATATGCTTGCTGACACTTAAATATGTTGTTATACGTTATATATTCAGGTTATTTAATTATTCTTAAATTTTATCTCTTTTGTTCCTTTTGAGATTGTTAAGGAACTTAGATATTTTGATTATTAAACCTACATTAAATATACACATTGCAAATAGTTTCATTCGTCCTGTGTACTGTTCTGCCTTGTTGTTTATGTACTTTGCTCTGAGGAATACTTTTAATATGAATAAAATCCACTCCTCTATTATTTTGCTTTTCTTGACTATGCTTGGGTCCAGTTCATCATCATCATCATCATTATCATCATCATCATCATCATTATCATTATCATCATCATTATCCAGACTTAGGTATTAGAATGTTTGCCCCATGGGATTTTACAATTAAGTTTTTAATCTTTTTGTTATTGTTGATTAGGATGTTTATTTTGTACAAATAGAGATAGGTGTCGATTAGCACACATTTGTAGCCTTATATGTCATTTGCCTAACATAACTTACTTAAAGGAATACATATGATCCACTGTGTGTTCTTGACTCTTTTCTCAAAAACAGCTGGCAATAACAATGTGGACTTATTTCTGGGTTTGCTGTTTTTTCATGTTGGTCAACATGTTTGGTTTTCATACCAGTTCCATATTGTTTTGGTTGTTATGCTTCTAGAGTATACTGTTCTGAGTAACGACTTTCATTTTGTTATAAATTTTCTAATTCACTAGTAAAACTTAAAACATATATGTTTACAATATCATTCTTGTACATAATGTATAGTGATTGCCTTCGTTCCTCATTGCTCTCTTCTCCCTCTTCCACCTCCACTGACCCCTTTCTTTGCAATTAGGCCTCCTCCTCCTCCTTTCATGGCTCTCCATTTCTTTTATCTTTTCTTTTTTCTCTCTCTTTCTCATTTCATCATTGCAATATCGATGTTATCACCTGAAGACAATGCTTCACCACACTACCTTCTATCTCTTTGGCTTCAGTAGTCCTTCCTGTCCCTTTGCCCCAATGTTCCCGAAGTCTCAGAGGTGGTGCCTTAGATGATCGATGTTGCGTTTGGGGCAGAGTCTCAAAAGACACTTATTCTCAGCAGTTTGACCACTTATGAATCCTCATTTCAGCCATTATCCATTATTGAAAAAGACTTCTCTAAGCAATACTGAGAGATTTTGCGTTCTTTGAATATAAGTCCAGGTGTACTCACCTTTACTCTCTGCACTTGGAAGGCAGTCTGGAGTCCAGGTAAGGGTAAGGTCTCTGCAAAATCAAGGCCAGTCTGATCTCCATAGGGAGTTTCAGGCCTGAAACTACAGGGACACAAAGTCTCAGAAAGATCAATCAATCAATCAATCAATCAATCAATCAATATTTAGAAAGCAGAGTAACTGCATGTGCATGGGATTGGTTCACATTGTTAATCAATCAATATATCATAGAATGAATCTCTGGACAATTGTGAATGGTTTCTTAAGTCATTCTTAAATCCAGTTTGCTAATATTTTATTGATGACTTTATTTATATATTCTTAAGAAATAATTGTCCATGGGGCTGGGGATATGGCTCAGAAGCTAAGAGCTCTGGATGCTATTCCAAGGACCTCCGTTCAATTCCCAGCACCCACCTTGCAGCTAACAGCCATCCATCTGTATTTCCATTTCCAGGGGATCTGAGACTCACTTCTGACCTCCCCGGGTATCAGTGGCACAAGTGTACATATACACATGCAGGCTATGCACTCATAAACATAAAAGAAAAAAAGAAGTAATTTTTATTTAAAAAAGAAATACTGGCTCAGAATTCATTATGTTGTCGCTGTTCAATAATTTGTTTCCAAAATGTGTTATATTTATTAACATGTCTATATATGTACATATATCTTTGTATGTCTGTGTATTTCAGTGTGTGAATGGTGCACATTTGTGTATAAACATATGCATGTATTTACATGTACATTTAGAGACTAGAGGTTAAGCTCAAGAGTTGTCTACTTTACGCTTTTTTACTAGTTCTTTGAGAATTTCATACAATGTATTTTGATCATATTTACCCCCTCCATCTGCTCTCAGATGCACCTCACTTCCTACACATCCCCAAATGTGGGTTCTGGTATTTTAAGACTTATAGAATCCAATCTGTGCTGCCCATATATGTTGGGGTATGTGGTTATCCACTGGAATGTGATTGACCTAATTCTACCCTCAATGAAAGAGTTTATAAGACCCTTAAATTTTTACTGTAATTTGAAAAGAATTGGTATGGCTCCTCTGTTGTGCTTCAGGAATTTTGAAGTGATGCCACCAGATCCTTGACTTTTTTTTTGACAGAACATAATTTCTTTAGGGATAATTGGTCTATTAAATTTTCTTTCTCCATAGCTCAGTTTTTGCAGATTAATTGTGTGTATTTAGACTATTCAAACTTCAACACATAATTCTTCATACCAGTCTGCCTTGAGCCATTGTGTTTCCTTTCTTTTTAGAAATTTTTAATTGAAATGTTATTAATTTTGCACAATATATTTTGATCAATTTTAGAACATCTCCCTGATCGATACTCCTTTTAGGTGGTTCTTGCTGGATTTCATGTTCTCTATCATATATGTTAAGGCCTATGAAGCCAAATTTGTGTCACCAAATATTCTTCAGTGTGCTTCTATCCATTTATTAACAAATCTAGTATCAAAAGGAAGCCAACTCTGCTTCTTTTTGTACTTCTTGGTTGCCAATAATTCTTCAGATAATGTTAAGGATTCTTATCTACTTCCCCACTTGTATGCTGGGAGTTTCTCTAGCTTGAGCTTTAATAGGTCTTGGGAAAACTTCTATAATTGCTGTCAGAAGCTACAAGTAACTTCAAAGCTGTCTAGAAAACCATGTTTCCATGTCGTCATCCACCACCTCTGGCTCACACAATTATTTCTTGCCATCTTCATTAAGAGTCTCTGAGTCATGACTGGAAGAGTTCTGATATAGCTGTTCTACTCAGGCATAAGTTCTCTGTGGTCTCTTACTCTTCATATCTTGGTCAGTTATTGCTTCCTTGGTTAAATATCATAGGTTGTATGAGGAAACTTTACTGGTGAGAGTTGAGAGATGCATTAATATACTTTCTGCCTGTTTTGCTACATTCCCTAAGCATCAGATGTGGAAGTTGCGTAGTAGATGTGTCACTTATGGCTGGTAACTTATTTGTAAATATGAGAATACATATTTAGATTTCAGTAAGAAATTACATTGGTCTAGTGCTGTGGCCAAATACATTTTTCTCGAGCATTTATGAGCTCTACAGTCAGGTGTATTCGGCTTTGTACCACACATGACTTTTCTCCCATTGAGTAGACCTTTAGTCCAATTAGACAGCTGTTGATTACCGTTGAGACAAAAGTGCCATGAGTAGAAATTATTTGCTAGACTGGTCATTGTTGTGGTTTATAGATTTATAGCTGGATGGAATCATTGATTGATTTTTCTCCTTTGGAAGTTTGCATAGTATCTTCTGATATGATGATAAACTAGTCTTCAGGGAGGAGGATTCTAGTTCAGTTGCAACACTATTACTCCAAGTCCTGTGTTCAAACTGTGCCCTGTCTTCAGTAATAGGGTCTTATCTTCAAGTTCTGGGAGGCAATCAAGGGCTGTGGCAATAAGCTGTGATATTTTTGGAGTCTCTTGAGCTACCCTAACCTGCATCTTGAAGAGGGGTTTTTTCTGCTTGGCACTGAGTTTTAGGCTAAATATACATGCATGTGTATTGATAGTGTTTATTTCAGCAGATTTCTGAACTAACACATTTTGTTCTCATTTTTCATACTACCTAAATGTTATTTATCTCTTCATCCTCACTTCCTATGTAACCTTCCCTGCCTTTTTTCTAGTTAAAGTATTCCCCATTTTCTTCTTCACTCCCTGTTTATAACACCTGTCTCCTAACATTCCCCTCATTCTACTGTTTGACATAATTGTGGAAAACTTTAAAAAAACTAAAACCAAATCTACATTATGATCCAGAAAATAAGTCTACTCTATAATCCACTAAACCACTCCTTAGTATTGGATTCAACATCCTACTGCAGAGATACTTGCACATGTCATGTTCATTGCTACTCTTTCAAAATAGCTGGGGAATTGAAACAACCTAAATATCCTCAATCAATGAACAGATAATCAAAATATGGTACATTTACACAATGTATTTCTACTCAGCAGTAAATAAAATCCTAAAATTTTAATGAAATGTATGGAACTGGAAATTATTATACTAAGTGAAGTAACACAGACTTGGAAAAACAAGCAGCATATGTGGTCTCTCATTTGTGGATCTTAGTTCCCAGTCCTTAGATATGAATATATGCCCTGATATAATGACGATTCAAGAAGATGAAATGGGAGAATGAGATAGAGTGGAAGAAGGAAATCCATTGTCTTTCTATGATTTCCTATATAAGTTCTCATTGTTCATCTCTGATTTTATTTCTCTTTTTCTTCCTCCCCTTCCCTCCCTTCTCTCTTTCTTCCTTAGTGAAAAAATCTAATGACTTTTTCTTTCCATCAGAAAAAAAAAACCCGACTAGTTTTATTGTGTTTTATTTTCCAATTTGTGAATCTTTATTTAATGTTTTCTACTCAATCATATTAATTCTTTGTATTCTAGTATTCTTACATTTTAGTGATGTAACATTAAAATCCTTGAACTCATTCTTTTTATGTAGGAATTTATTGCTCTGAGTATGGCTCCTCCAGCACCAATGACACCTGAATTCCAATGCCTTTGTGGCTTGCCTGTTTCTCAGGTTTGCCCATAACCCAAAGCAATTACTGTTAGCCAGAAATGATGTGAGTTGTACCATGATTGCATTTCATAAGAGCCAGAGTTCCCCAGCTGAAATTACATAAATCTACAGACTCCAGTGGAAGTTTCTGGCCTTTAGTCAAGGAGCATGAGGTCTGGACTTAATGTGATCCATTCATTTTCAGGCACCAAATCCTTTACTCACCTCTGTCATTCCCCATGTCGATGGTAGTTCTCTGTAAGCTGTGCTGCCTGTGATTGAGGAACAGGGTCATTGGTAACAATAACTATCTTTCCTACATCTTCAATGCATTTTAAACATTTTTTCATATCCAGATACTGTGATCCCTAACCTACTTTCCTTAGTTCTTATGAATGTGTTTTCACACATGGATAGTTATTCAAATTGATGTTTCTATTGGGGAATGATTGTTGGAGAATCTTATTTTTCTATGGTGATTTTCTTATTCCCTCTTGATATGTTTTTGCTAGGTATGTTGATATAAATGAGTCAAAAAAATTCAAGGACTAAACAATTTGCCTGAAATATGTTGCTTTTTACAAAATTCAAACATACTAAGTAGCTAGAGAAAAGTTTCCTTATATAACATATTGAAGTTAATTCTAAATAAATTATTAGGTTAAAGGCAAAAACGATGGTAGTCATTTCCCACACTTGACTAATGAGCATTGCAAATTTGGCCAGAATAATTGTACATAAACTTAGTTCATAGACTTAGTATGGTAAGTAAATTATTTCATTAGAATTCCTAGAAGAATGTTTCTATAATACAATGCCATGTAAGTAACTTAAAATAGAAATTTAAAAGAACATTTTGGTTTGTCGAGATATTACATAGAAGCTTTTTCATAAAGACATAAAAAATGTTGACTGAAAAATAAAACTTTTGCAGAGTAAGTAGGGTGGCTCGTGCCTTCAATCCCAGAACTGGAGAGGCAGAGGCAGGTGGGCCTCTGTGAAATGCAGGCCATTCTAGTCAACATAGGCTAGCTGGGTTTACAAGGAGACTCTGATTTTAAAAAGACTAAATAAATAAATAAATAACATAAAACTCTTGACTGGGCATGGTGTTATGTGCTTTTTGTTCACTCAGGAGGCAGAGGCAGGTAGACCTCAGCTGAGGTCTATGCAGTGAGTTCCACCACTGGAGCTCCAGGAGACCCTTACTTAAAAGTAGGATAGAACTCCTGTGTTAAACTATTTCACACATTAATCAGGGACCATTGTGGAAGATGGGGCAGAAAGACCGTAAGAGCCAAGGGTGGTTAATGATCACAAGGAAACCGAGTTTTCCAGATTCTTGGGAGATGTTCAAATTAACTAATTTCAATGGTGATTGCATTCATAAGACCAATGCAAACTCAAACCACACAGAAACCCAGCATATAATTGGGAAAATGGGTAAGAAGCCCCAGTCTTAACTGAGGAACTTTAGGCAGGTGGTCACTGCTGGGTGAGGGAGAGTTCATCTTACATAAGGATGTGAGCTTAGATAAACTGACCAGGCTTCAGTAGATAAACTCACACCGAGAGGCATCTGGATATGTAAACTTGACATACGTGGCCTTAAAATATGACAGGATACATGAAATTCGGTGAAAAGACCAGTGGAAAAGATGAACATAGAGGAAGGTGTCTAAATGTATTGGATGAAATACACAAAAATTCAGTAAAAATATACTGAAAAAAGAAAAGGAGGAGTATTTTTTACATGTAAGTAGCATGGTTATCCAAATAGAAACTATTCAGAAATTTACCGAGTAATATGAGAAAATAAGTGAATTTAATTCATATTGTAAGATTAACTTTAAAAAAATAATAAAAATAAATAGATAGAGAAAGAGATAAATAATTCAACTTCTCCAGAAACTATGATACATGTTAATCAGCACAGAAGAAAAAGGCATCATTATTTCAATAAAAATTTAGTGATTCCAAAGAGAACTACCTGCTTCAAAAACTTTTCATAGCACAGAAAAGTTTGAAAATGACAACAGCACATATAAAGACCCAGCTTCTCAGTGATGAGTGGCTTTTCACCCTTTACTGTCCTTGACTTCGTTGTCAGAGACACTGTGTGTCCTTGGAGTCATTTCTTTCTGCGTTTCCTTGGTTTTTATCCCGGTACTACGCATTAGGGTATCACCTGAGACAAAGGTTTTGTGACAGTAGTTTTCTTTATTACCTGATCTAAGGGAAGTGTGTTGGAAAATGGTAGTAAAAGCAAGGGGAAGGTGCTAGTTCAAGAGTGATTTTCTAGTTGCTAACTAATTTAACAACCATGTGAGCAATCTTATAAAATGTATCTTAGAACAGGAGGGAAATGGAGAGCAAATTCTCATTGTCCTCTGTCCCTGATGGGTTAGGAATGGATGACAGGCATTTCTTGCCATCAAATGTCTGGTCTATATTTCTGAGTACAAGGCTGTGGTTTGCACTTGTACACATAAACCTCTGGTTGTCTCTCAAGGGGCAGAAGGCTAGGAGCTCACAGTGAGGATTAGGTTTTGCCCAAGGCATAGTGAGACTTCTTGTCTTGCCAATTTCTATGTTTATAGAATTGTTTTCTGCAGGGTACTGAGAAGGAAATACGAAGCAAAAAAATTTCAAATGAGATGCACCCTAGAAATTTGAATACCTTACATAACTCGGCTTTCGAACTTTGGTACTGGAATGAGACCAGTGCCTCCACACACTGTGGTTAGGAGAACTGACCAAGAATTCCAAAAACATCGATCACAATGTCTGCTGTAATTACCATTGCCTAAGGAATCGTGGTACTTTTATCATTCAGAATCATTATGTTGTACAAATACAAGTCCAATTTTTAATGGATTACAGTAGAAAACTTTTTATTCTGTTCTGTTTGTTCAACATGGTTTGGCAGGAAGAATCTCATCAGTGTAGTTGCTCAGAAATCAAGGCTGATGGAAAAGTTTCTAACATCATGATAGAGATGTTAGAGAAAAGCAAAAAGAGAAAAGCAAAGGTAAGAAAAATAGAAAATAAATGACAGAGGTAAAAGAAAACTCTCTATTCTTTTTTTTAAGTATGCAAGTAGTACCCCAGGAAAATGCATGGCATTCCCTCTCTCACAGCTATCCCCATGTTTGTTTGCAAAGAACTCTGTGTGTAAACATGATCAGGGATATGAAACACTGTATCCATAGCACATCAAAAATAATTAGATTAAGTCCAAAAGTTACCAAGAGAAAAACAGGAATAAATTACACATCCCACAGCTAGTTTATGAACACAACAGGATTCAAAATGATGAAAGGTCAGAAAAAAAGGAAGAGGTTGCTTGGGAAAGAACTGTACTGCGTGGATAGATGGGGCACTCAGCTGGATCCTTGCTCTGTTATTCCGCAAAGTTAGTAGCCAACCCCATGGCTTCTGCTGGCATCTTATTTTCCAGAGACCCTCCTGATGTGCTAATGAGGAGAAAAGTGACCTGTGTGTTTCTTTCCTGGCTTCTTCCTCAGTAATGGTGTGACATGCTGAAAAGCTGACTGCATGTGCTGTGTTAGATATTAGATCGCACAATCCCTAACAGATGCTCCAAGGGTCTTTGAAATAACAAATCTGAAGTGTCAAATTGCACGAGTTTTTCATCTGAAATGCTGAAGGAGTAACATCTCTCCTGTTAATTTCCCTCCCTTTCACATATGGTTCCTTCATTACCTTGTGTCACAGGCTGCTTCCAACAAATTACTCAGTTTGTCATTCTAATCAGTAATGCTGAGCAAAGAAGTGACCTCAGTGTCCAGTGTCACTTGATGACATACCTTGCTCTCTGAGTCTTCTATGACAGCAACATTGTCTTTTATTCAATGGCCTTGATAACACTGTTTAAGGTTAAGCTTGCAAACTCGGCATTCAACAGAACTTTCCTGTTTTATTGTCACCAAATGAAAGGCATCTCTGTGGTTTTGGCTCTGAAGTCAGTGAAGACTGAATGTACATGCATTTGAATGACTCTGTGAGCATATGGTTGACCAGGAAAGGACCTGAGTATTTTCTTAGAAGTTAGAACAGCATATTTTTGTAAACTATACTTTATAAAGAATAGAATGAAATGTAGTTAAAAGAAGACAGAGTTTGTGTAATCATTGCTTGTGAAAGAGAGAGACATGAAAAGAATACCTGAAGGAATTCTGCCTTTGGTCTAAAATGGAAAAATAAAATTAGATTTCTGCATAAAAAATGGCATTGGTTAAACCAAGAAACTGGGGAAATGTGTATGAAGAATAAGAAAACTAATCTTCTAAAAACTGCCCTAAAAAAGATTATTATACTAAGAGTAACAGGAGAAAAAATACTAAGATCTATTCATGTAACAGAACATTCAAAACATACAATGTACAGAGCAGAGAGCTGGCTGTCTTTCAAAATACTTGGGTCATCATGCTACCAGAACAGAAGTTTTTATGCACTAATAATTAAAGTGAACTCGTTTTTTAATGTTTTCTCAATTTGAATTTATTTATGTGAATGCATATGATTGTATGAAATGCTAGCAGAAATTTCCATATAGGCATAAAATTACCCTTTTCTGTCTATAAGAATTTTGTGTGAACATAGATATGGAACCTAAATTTGAGCATCTGAAAGTGATAAAAAGTAAAAAAATGTTCCCATACTAACTAGGAAGCTGCTTAGGGGAAAAAAAAATTCTACAATTTTTTCTGATAACCTAAGATGGTTTGAGGTTGGTCTTGAATTAAGCCTTAAGCTATCATGTGATTATCTGAATAAGTCATGAATATCTCTAATTCTCCATCAAAATGGACTCATATGTATGTCTAACCTAAGGCTAGACAGAAGAGGCTTTTTACTGTAACTAACTCTTTCATCCTTTTGTGACTATAGATATTGTTCCTACTCCTTCCCTTAGTTCATCTGTAAGTCATATGAGGACTCATTGTTTAGGAATTTAAATCATAATGGAAGTTATTATTAAGTTTTTTCCATGTATTGAATCATACTCAATTTGGTTTTGACCACTGAACTAATCTTTTTCAATGATTTTCATTGTCTCTTTTGTTGTCTACTGTTCCCTCAATGACTTCAGGTGTATCAACTTACTGCTAGTACATTATAATCTTCCTTATTCAGAACTTTTCTTCTTAAGATAATATCCGTTATTCTAATAAGTACACTGTGATTTGCAAATGTCTCAGATGTTTGGAAAAAAAGTTTTACTGAAGTGGAAGAAAGTTTAATTTTCAGTACATATGACACATCCAGGAGATTCATTGTTTCATACTATCCAACACACAGCAGGTGCTCTATGAGTAACTAATATTTAGCATGTGGCTCTGTTTAAACAGTACCCTACAACATGTGACAGAAGTGTATTCTACTGTTGGAACTGTCTCCTATTTCTACATTAATTCATCACTTCATTTCTATCTGTTTGAAGCTAAAAATGAAAATAGTTACACAAAATCACCCTGGAATCTGCTGTAAAAGGCAGAATCAAAAGAAGAAAGCAAGCCTCAAAGGGTCAAGAGAATGTGGGAGGGGAATATGTTTTATATTTTATTTTTAATTACTTGTATCAAGTAATTTCCAAAAATGTACTGGCTTAGGAAGGAGAAATGAATTAATTACATAAATGTAAAGATAGAAATAGTTTATTCATTAAGTATGTAGATACTGCCTTTAATAAATAACTTTTAAAATGTGTATAAGTGTTTTACCTGCATGTACATAAGTGCACCCACCTGTGTCATTCATTGACTGCAGGCACCAGAAGAGGGTGTTGAATCCCCTTGATCTGAGTTAGAGATGGTTGTTAGCTGCCATATGGGTGCTGCAAACTGAACCCTGGTCTACTGGAAGAGCAGCCAGTGTTTTTAATCACTGAGCAATCTCTCCAGAACTATTGAATGGACAATTCTGTAATCCAATACTGAATATATTTCCTATATATATTATGTTATGTTATATCAAGAGTACGTATAAACAGAAGCAAATTTCAAGGGGAATCATCAAGAAATAGCATCCTGTTACAATGTGAAAGAATTTTCACAATTCTTTTCATAAATTGATTTTCTACTCTTGATTTTAATATGTAATTACTATTGTTATGATAAAGCAGTGATGTACCTGATTATCACAATGTCTTTTAAACATTGATCATTGATGAAATGTAAAGGAGACAAGTAATTGATCTTAGTTAACTACCCATTATTTATAAACTTTAAGGCATTATTCTTTACCTAATTCAATTCTGAGGAATATATTCTGACAAGCTATTAGCTCTGTTCTGTTAATCAGAGGACAACTAACACAATACAAGTTAGCTCTCTCAGTTTGGATGCTGTAGGTATATCATGGGATTTACAACTGGTGAATGAAGCTGCAAATCTTCTTTATTAGCATGCAACCTGGTAGATCACACTCCCAAGAACTGTGCATGAAGTACAGAAACTCTTATGTTGCATACTGATGACTGTGGAGAACCCTGTGAGCCCGCAGGATCCTAAGGAGCAGATCAGAAGGGCATGACTGTGCTAAGGTATATCATTTATCACTGGATGACATGAGTTCTTATGAATGTGTCACAATTTCCCTGAGCTTGCAATTTGCCTAATGGCTTACAGTCATTTCACCACATAAAGGAATAGTAAAATAATATAGGAATATGTATCTAAAAGTTTTTTTGTGATTAAAAATAAAGGTATTAGATATCAAGGAGCTATAAATATCTATGCATAGCTAGGAGGTTAGAGATTTTATAATGAAACAAGAGAAGCATATGGTTATTCTTGTGTAAAAATGTAAACAACTTTCTCCTTTGGAAAGTACTTTGAAACTTTACATATGCATTTCTCTGTACATTTAAACACACTGGTTTAATCTGAACTCTTTCTTTCCATTATTGATACACTAAATATCCTCTCTTAAAGAAAATAAAATCAGTTAGAAGCTCCTAAATAAAACTAACTTAGCAACTTCTAATCTTCACCAGAGAAATGAAACACATCAAGAGAAGTTAGATATTACTGTACTGTATTATTTTAACAAGGATGAATGATTTTTCAAAAGACTCTTTAAGTGGCCTTACAAAACAGTTACAAATATGTTTTACAAATCATTTCCACATTCTTCCACAGATATTGATGATGCTTGTCTTAGTGTTTTAAACTTTGAAGAACTCCTGAAATAGCTTATCGAATAAAGAGAACTTTGTCAAATTCCAAATCTATAAGTGTAACATACCTACTGTTAAGGTTTAAATGTAAAATGTTTCCCCTGGGCCCCTGTATTAAAGTCATGGTCCCAAACTAGTGGTGTTAATTTGTGAGGTTATGGAGAGGTTAGCCAGCAGAGCTAATATGGGATAGTAAGTCACTAGAGTTGGGTCTTTGTAGGTATTATGTCTCTGGTTTATTCCTGCCTCCATGCTGGACTTCCAGTTCACCTTGAAATGAGGCTCTCTCATACAATAAAATCCTCTTGCTTTATCACATTCCTGAGATGAAGGGCCCTAGTATCAGGGACTGAACCATATGAGTTCAAATAAATCCTTTCTGAGGTGATTCTGCAGATATTTGATCACTTAAACATACAGTGACTAATATAGTCACTCACTGCCTTCCACAGCCACTTTACAACTGAACAGGGAATACTCGCCAGCTTTTTGTCTGGCTTGGTCTTGCACAGGTCTTGTACATTCTTTCAAAATGCCGTGGGGTCATATGTGCAACTCCACTGTCCTGTCCAGACAAAAGTTTCCTTGTATTCGTCTATTTCCTCTTGCTGTTAAAAATCTTTCCTCCAATTGCTTTTTCACAATGATCCCTGAACTTTGGAAGAAGACAATGGGATGTAGATATCCTGTTTAGGGCTGGACTCTACAGTCCGATTACTCTTTGAACTTTGACCAGTCATGAGTCTCTATGTTGTTAATTGCCATCTGCTGCAAGTACAAACTTCTCTGGTGAAAGCTGTGATATGATATGAACTTATCTATGGGAATAACAATAAATCATTAGTAGTAAATTTAATACTGTCTATTTATCAGAATAATAATAATAGATTCTCTACTGTGAAATATGACTGTGATAATAGTGCCCATTTTGGGATTCCTGCTAATTAAGGAAACGACTAATACCTCTCTATATTATTGTTTCTAGAAACGTTATATACATTGTTATATGATTTTTCAAAATTATACTTATTCTCTTCCATATTCATTACAATATATCCCAATTTTAAGATCATTCTGCACTATTTAATGCCTACTCTATATTTTCCTTTCTTCTAGCCTATGGCATCAATCTCAAGAACATTAATATGAATTCTAAATTTACAATTTCTCAGCATATTTTACTCAGTTAATTCCAAGTCCACTGTTCCTCTTTAGTCATCTTACGAATTATCTGCAGCCAGTCACTTGACATTTTACTGAAAGGATCCTGGATACCTCATATTTCCTTCTGAGTCACAGTAAGCATTCATTAGTGTAAGATTTTTAAGTCATAATTCACATAAATTTCCCTGAAATTTTATTAAAGAAAATATTAGTTTGAAACTGTTGCCATAGTTAGGTCTAAAGGTAAAAAAAAAAATATATATATATATATATTATATATAAATGATTGTGTTTCAGGTATTAATTCATTATAAAATAGCAAAATGCTCTCTTTTTAATCAAGAGTTATGTGGTTGTTTGTAAAAGATATCCCAAGGGATATGCTATCTGTCTTCCAGTGTTCAGATCCATTGGTAAGACAAAAAAGAAAGAAAAAAGAAAACCATTATCTGAGTCAAGAAGGATGGTGAGACAAAGTAATTTGGCCTAAAGTTTTTTGTCTGAATCTAGTCATATGAAATTGTTCTTTCAATGTAATACTGTGCTAAATTTTATTTTATATGAAGCTTCAGTCTTCCTGTTTTTGTATCTCTTCTTTCTGAAAGCCTCTCTTCCTCTTTCATCCTTTTCTTTATTTTAGACCTCTCTACCTTACATTCAAACCCTTCTGTTTCTAGATCCTCTATACTCTCTTTATCATGTTCCTAACTGTTCATTGAAATTGAATTGAATATTCCTCCATGTTAGACCATCACTTCCTGTGTTGTCTCTCTGGTACTTAGAGGAGACCAAGAAGTTTTTAAAAAAATAAAGTTATGATTATGTATTTTAGTGCCTCAAAAACTCTTCAGGAATTCCTTCATCCCATTGATAATTAAGTAATGATGTTGCAAATAATGTTTAACATGTTACAAAATGCAGCATATTAATTATATTATCTTTTTCATATAGAAATTAGCTTATATAATATTTTAGATTTTAATGTTAATGAGAAAATTGAGATACACAGAAGTGAAAATTTTTTGCTTATAAATTTTAGACTAGTGATTGACAGACATATTATATGCACTAATGGCACACCGATCTTCTTTGATATAGACCACCACTCCCCTTTAGTCTTTCAATGTTTTCCATTAAGAGTCTGTTTTAATTCACTAATCTCATTTGATATCACCAGCACTTCTAATTCTAAACCACAGTCAAATTGTACTACTGAAACATGTAAACTTTAAAGAAACAGTAATGTTATTAATTGTGAATCTTTATCTCTTCTTTATTATCCTATACATCATCTCGATTCTTCATGAAATGTGATATCTTTCTTATGCTTTCTTCTCTGTGTGTCATTTTCTTATGTTCATGAGCTTAAAATTAAACATGCCTCATCATGGTTAGTATACACAGGACATTTGCTACATAAATCATTCAGGATAAAAAGTCAAATTAATATACTATTTGTATTCTAATATCATTTTAAAGGGTGTGAGAATTCTCGTGCTATATTTGACCCTGGTATTCTGCTTGTGCTAAAAGGGGAAAACAGTAAACATATCAAATAAAAAAGTATGCTGATATTTATCAAAATAGTAAGATAGGTGCTAGAGAGATAGCTCATTAGTTAAGATAATTTGGTACATAAACATGAGAACCAGAGTTCAGATGCTAGCACACTCATAATAAGGCAAGAATCCTGTAAATGCTGTGACTGCTGCTCCAAGGGCTCCAAATCCCTCTTCTTAGCTTCCACCTGTACATGGGTATGCACACTTGTTCACACCTATGTAAAAATATATTCATGTAAACATATACACACACGAAACCCTAACAATTTTTTTAGACAGGGTCTCCCTGGAGCCCCAACTGGTCTACAATTTACAAGGTAGACCAGGCTGACCTTGAACTCACAGAGATCCACCTGCTTCTGCCTTCTGAGTGATAGAATTCATAGTGTGGCCACAAGACATGACATAATTTTCTTAAAAGAAGACAAGAAAACTACTCAGCAACCAGGATGTTGCTGTTGGTGTTAAGACTATCAGAAAAGAATAGAATACTCTCAAGGAAAACATCTGAGAATGTGCAGCTATATAAGAGAGACAAGATTTTTTTTTTCCTTACTCCTTACAAGTTCTTTAGTGAAGGATCCTGAAATGGAGAAAGAACAGACCAGAGGAAATCAGGAAATGTATGTAATGGGACAAGAAACTTCATAAGGAAATGAAGATCCAAGAACACAAGTAAATGAGTATTTTTGTGAATATGCTGAGTAAGTGGTGAATAGTCATAGAGGATAGTTACAGAGACATATGATTGGTGTACAGAAAATTCTGATGTACTGTTAATAAGTTGGAAGATTTGGCAAAGTCTTTATGTTCAAATTGTTCTTGTGTCTTATTGGGTTCGGAGATGAAGATACGTATTTTCTCTTGGTATATGAAGGACACCTCTTCCATGATGGATTTGTGGCATGTTTTGAGCAGATTTACAAGAAAATGAGGGGATATTTCTTACATTTTTTTCTCAGATGCCAAGACAATATCTTTGGATAGGATGCTCTAAATTCTATTTGTACTGGTTGTTTTTCATTACTTTAATAAAATACCCATGACTTAAGAAAAGATTTTAGGTCACAGTTTTAGAGGCCCAAACTCCTGAATCTGGCAGTCCCAGTTGTCAGATTCCAATTGTAGATACTCTGATGGTATGAGGGCCTAATATTACTCTTCTATGAATACTCATAGGAGAACTAATAAGGTTCCCATGACAACTACCTTAGTTGCCATTTAAAGCAGAGTTCCCAGTGATCTTATTATCTCCCCCTTGATTCCACCTATTAAAGTTTCCACCAAGTCCCCACATTATCACACTGAAGACTAAGTCTCAACACATAAAACTTTGTGGGAACACATCAACCATAGCTCATCATAGCCAGTGTACTGAATAAGGTTTCAGGAGTTGGAAATTTCAGGGAATTTCAGATAACTGAATTAATGGCATTTTTGCTGAAGGAGACTTGAATGATCACATATAAAAAAACAGAACAATTCAAATTATGCTTAATTAAGCTTATTTAGCAGGACTGTTGCCACAACTGAACTAAGGCCAAAAAGAGCCCATAATGGCTGACTGCAAAGAGGTTTCAGAGGAATCTGTTTAAAGTCATCCAGTAGACAGGCTTTATCACGTTATATAGGGCAAGAGAAATGATGGTTTATTACCCTACATAGTTCAGTTCATTTCCTTCAATATACTGTTGTAGATGAAGTCTATTGGTTGTGATCTAAATTCCTTCTCTTGCAGATTTCTCTGATCCTACTGTTGGAGTGAAACAAAGGATTCCCTTCCCCTCTAAAGGTAGGCTAAAACAAATTGACAATGAGAGATAAATTTCTAAACTTATTAATGTGAGGAAAGAACCATAGACATAGGGATGAGGCTTCCATAGCAATATGAGCTACAGAGGGAATAAAAGGTTGATAGGGATGAGTTTGGATATCTTGGTATATGGTGAGAACAGCTATAGGAAGGGAAGGGGAAGAATGGGAGTCAGAGCACAGACATCTCTGACTACCTTGGCAGTGTCTAATTGTGTTCTCTTGGCACTGCCTTCAGAATAGCTGAAAATATCTTCTGGACATGATGGTAATATCAGCATGCAGAAGACTGAGACAGGGGAAATCCAAAGCTAACATGGCTAGAAAAATAAGTCCTATCTATCTATCTATCTATCTATCTATCTATCTATCTATATTATATATATATATATATATATATATATATATATATAGAGAGAGAGAGAGAGAGAGAGAGAGAGAGAGATACACACACACACACACACACAAATTATAACAAAGCAAGAAAACCAGAATCAATGAAAAATGTCTGTCTATTTGGAATGGACTGCAGAATGATACTTGGAACTTTAGGGATAAAACCACCATGTCTTCAGGATTCCCAGCAGGCTGAACTCAACTGTCTGTCCTAGGTATAATACAAAATAGAGAAAGTTCACTTACTCAGTGCTTCACAGTGGAAGGGGAACAGGTAAATGAGCTCAGTGATCCTCAAATCTGTGTTCACTGTCAAGAACTTTAGATTTAAGAAAAGAAAGATCTGGAGAGTCAAGAAATGGGCATGATCAAGCAGCCCATCTGCCCAAGTCTGATCATCATCTCTGTTCTGGATCTGCAAGAAACCATGAAGACGTCTTTACAACTTGAGAGGAGCAACCTGCTACCTGCAAAGTGATTCCTCCACTCCAGTGTGCTGCCTCATCATTGCAATGAGTAGTCGTCCTTTGGGAAAGTGGCTTCAGTCCCTAGTTCCTTGGAAGTCATTTTGCCCTTTAATTATAAAAGTGTGTGTTTGATCAGTCCTGTTAATCCTGGGGTCTACTTTGGCCTCAGCTTTAGTTCAAAGACTAGATTACCAGGGCTTCCTTCTTAGGTTAGTTACCTTTTAGACCCAAGTGAGGAGTCATTGCTATGTAGAAAAAAAAATACCTTCAAAGTGTCTATTGTAGACATTTCTCATTTATCTTTTCTTGTTATTTGGTGAGATTTCTATAGATGTTTAAGACAATTCATTTTCTTTGGGAGGAAGCTTTTCTCTGTCAGACAGAGTCCTTGCCTTTGCTGGAAGGTGGATAAATAAGATCAACTCACACTGACTTTGTTTCTAATGCCATTCTGCATGTCAGAGCACATTGGGATATGACTGTAAATTTTACCAGGACCTTCAGGAAGTACTAATAACAGGTCAACCTCTCTCAGGTATCAAAGGATGCTCAGTGGTATATATTACCAGGCTTGCCTGTCTGACTTACACACTGTAGTTTTCTTCACATATTACACATCCTTTCTCCCAGAGTTTGTCTTTTATAACTAAAGAAGCCTAACTCAACACCTTTCCCTAGTAATAGTATCTTTGTCAACATTATTTTTCTAACATGGACTTGGACTTCTTACGTTTTAATTTTATCTATGTTGCACTGTAGCACTTAAAGCCATAGACATTATTTTCCAGAGAGCAATTCATCAAAACCGTTTTAAAGCAAGATATTATGTCTCCTGTTCTCTTAAATGTGACAAATCTAATGCTTGATATTTTATGTATAGCCTTGATTGTTTCAAATTCTAAGGACTTTTTTCTGGTTGTTGTTATCTTTGATAACTTTGGGTTGATAATTATACACAGACTAATCTCTCATGCTCACTAAATTTCACTTAATAACACAAAAGTTAGTAATCTTTGGTATTGCGTTCAATATTTTGAGAAGGCTATTGTCTGTAACACCACAATGCAATAACATTAACTTCATTTATACTTTTTTATAATATATTTCCTGGTACTTTAATTATGAGAAAGCTGCTGCATTACTGAATTTGCTTCTTCTTTTCTTCTAGTCAAGTGTGTATGTGTGATGTGCATGGTGTGCGTTTTCATATGGGTGGGAGTGTCTCTGTGCAGGTTGGTTTGCATGAGGCCCGAAGATGGTGTCAGGAATCTTTCAAGATCGCTATTGCACTTCATTCATTAAGGCAGGGTTTTCAATCAAATCCACAGTTTTCTGATATGGTTACTCTAACAGCCATATTGCTCTGAGCAGTCCTTGCTTCTGCCTTCTAAAACTAGAATTACAGGCATGTCACTATACCCACTCAACATCCATGTGGATCCTAGTGATCTGAACTCTGATCTTTTTCTTTGTGAGGGAAGAGATATCTCCTAAGCCTGATTTTTTGCAATATAATGGAGGAGTTACTTTACATTCCAATTAACACTACTTATGGAGATAAACGAAGTGACCCAGGTCTGTACAATCCTAGGATGCAAGAGGCTAAAGAAGGACGATCTTGAGTTCACTGCCAACCTGGTCAACATAATGAGAATTTGGTTAAAAAAATACTCATTTATATTTTATGTATTTAAGTTTAGGTATAAATGTAATTGGAGAAATTAAGACTAATGTCTTTGGAGTTCTTAGTCTTTTAGTAAAATATTTTAGAGACACATAGTTAAAAATGTTTAATAACAAATTTATTAGAGTATATGAGAAAAACAACAGTACAGGCAATTGTCTAGAAGAAGAAGACAGAGAAGAAGAGAGAAGTTCATGCGTTTTGTGTTGGAATAGAACCATGGGGAAGGGTTGGTGGGTAGATCTTCAGAGAATTCACAAAAGGATCCAGAGGATCATGAGTCACATGTCTAGGTTTTGGTCAGTATCAGAGAGAGAGAGAGAGAGAGAGAGAGAGAGAGAGAAGAATGAAAGTTAAAGTTATAGTTCTCTGAGTCAGAAAACAAGACTACTGCACAGCACAGACTCTGAAGTGGGCCTTGATATAAGCATAGTTCATTTTCTCATTAAAGGAATAATTAATTCTCCCTTCTCCTTAGTGTGTCTTCAGGAAACTCACATTTCTTGTGGGGTGGACTCTTGGCTAAGTGATTGACAGGACCAGCTGGATTAACTCTTAGAAAAGAGGAAACAATTGTATACAGTGTTTTGAGTATCTATCCAGAAGCCAAAGAAGAGTAAATTGGTGTTTATTTTTCTAGTGATACCAGGAAATGGGAGGGAGAGTTCAAATCCACTTCCAAGACCGCTGTAGCACCTCATATATTCTATTTTCTCTCATGACTTCTCAGAAATAATCTCATTAAGATTATTTTCTTTAGAGTCTAAGGAAGTTAAAATATTTAGCTTAGCTGATGCAGATGATTATCTCCCTCTATATCTATGGTTTTCCAGAGAGACAAATGAGTCTTTTGAAATTATAGTCACATAACAGTGTTTGACTTTTATGTGTCACATGATTTCACCTCCTGCTCTAGCTGTCACATAATAATTAACCAGCTGCCTCCTAGATATGCATATCTTAAGAAAATGAAATATCATTCTAGCTCAGCATGTGACAGCAGAAAACTTACCTTTAAATTATAATCAAGAATAGGACACAAGCCAAAGGATGACAGATAAACTAATGTTTGACAAATGTTTGGAGTTTATTTGATTGTCAATGTCTTATCATTTGCTACTCAGTTAACTTCAGCAATAATCATTTCAGTATCAAAATGTCTTTAAAAGTGTCATTTAAAGCAGTTGTTCTGACGTACTTCAAAAGTCACTAAACTTTAATTTAGTCAGATATTGAAATAAAATATGCTACTCTTTTAATGTAAGAACTCAAGAACACCTAGCCATTTCCTTTGAGCTACTCTTTGCAATGTTTGGGTGGTGGTTTTCAGTTAATAAAGAAAAGCAGAAAGAGTAAGAGCCTAGTGTCCATTACTAAGAGATTCTTATTGTCATTGTTTAACAGAAAAATTTGTTTTACAAATTATACAATTTTGAAATCTTCCAGGAAATTCTGTAAAATTTTAAAGGAATGTTCTCTACTGAGAGGAGAAAATAATGTTTTTATTCATGGGAATTGAAGGCAATATTGAAGAGTGAAAAATATTCCATGCTCATGGAATGGAAGTATGTAATATGTTTGACATGTACATCATACTGAAAGTAATCTAGAGATGTAATGCAGGCATCATCAATACCATGGTGTCTATCTTCACAAGCGAAATAATCCTAAACTTGAAATGGAATCAAAGAAATAAAACCATGAATAGCAAAACAAATGTTGGATACAAAGAAAAAAAATTGTGATCTCCTCTGACTTCAGAATATATAATAGAACTTTAATACCTGAAATAATATGTCACTGACATTACAAGAAACACCTAGGAACTATTAATAGACTTGCTTAGTTCAATATTTGAAACTGAGGCTCCAGAAACAAATCCATGTCCTCATAGTAATTTTATTTTTGAAGAAGTGTCTAAAAACACATAACCTTGAAAGGAAAAACACTTCAATAATTGATGCTGAAATTACTAGACACGATACACTAAAAATAAAATGATCTCTGTTTATCACAGTATACAAAATTGATACAAAGTAGGTATTGTGGTGACGGACTGTAATGTGAGAATATGGGAGGTGGAACAGGATGATCAGGAGTTGATTATCAACCTCAGGACAAGGAATGAGACCAGTCTAGACTACAAAGAAGTTTTCTTAAGACAAAAACAAAAAAACCCAAAACTGTTTAAGACTTACCTATATGTAAGCTACAGAATTATGAAATCATCCAAAGCAAACATAAAGGAAGCATTATATGACATTAAATGACAACAGTCTTGATAATAATAGATTAGATTTCAAAGGTATTAGCAATAAAAAAAAAACCAATGGCACGCCATCAAACTGTGGTGCTCTGCACAGCAAATCAACATAGCCAAAAATTATAGGACAATGTATTTGGAAGTTGTAAAGGATATATGATGTCCATGAACAACTCAAAACCAAGAAAGACATGATAAAAGATGAAAATCTGAATTTTTCAGAAGAAAAATATAACAATAACAAAATATAACAACAGACAGATGTGTACAAAAATATTTTCATCATCACTAATCATTGGATAAGTAAAAATGAAAATTATAATGAAATATTACTTCACCTTCAGCATAATGGCCACTGTTATGAAGACAAAAACATATCCAAAATCTTTTACACAGATGACGAGGATGTAAATAAATAATACTCTTAATAAATATTGTGTGGAATTTCATCAAAGCTTAAAATGTTATATAATTCAACAAAACTCATTAGTATGTATATATATATATTTATCATGAATATATATATTCATATATATATATATATGTGAATGGCTCCCTACCTATCTCTAATATAAATGAAATCAGTCAGTGGAAATTATATCACAATTCCTACATACATTAAATCTCTACTCAAAATATAAGAATTAAGAAATCACCCAAATTGGAGCACACATCAATAAATAAAAGAAAATGTGATATGCACATATAAAATAGAATGCTATTAATATGTAAAAAAGTAAAATCTTCACTTTTGAGAATGTAGATGACCCTGAAGAATATTATGTTAAGTGAAACTGAAGTTATTATTTCTGGACCTTAAAATATCTTCTGTCCCTATTTTTAAAAATATATATTTTATTTTTATTTATGTTTATTAATGTATGTCTGAGTAAGATTATGTCACATGTGTAGGTGTCCTTTGAGTTTAGAAGAAGGTATCAGATGCCATGGAACTTCATTTGCAGGAATTCATGAGCCAGGTGACATAGTGTCAGGGGTCAAACAATTTCTCTGAAAGAAAGTGTTGGTAATCCCCTCTGCCAGTTCTCCAGCCTCCGAACACTTTCTCTCATAGAAAGTGAGATTAGAATAACAATTTATACTAGTTGGGGAGGACAGTGAGGAGAACGATAAGGAGGGATTGCCAAGGCCCTTAAAGTTACCTTAGTTAGGAAAAATAACTTCTGGTATTATGTTGGACACTAGTGGGTCAACACCAATAATGAATCTTAAACAGCAAGAATAGATTTTTGAGTATTCTCACAACAAAGAAATTCTAAATGTATACATTGACAGACATGCTAATTACCCTGATTTAACATTGCACTCTGTATATTGAGATACTGCATTATATACATAAATACTAATAATTATTATTTATCTATAAAATGTAAAAGAAACAGCTGGCATTTCAAGTAATTTACTTATAACATGGTGATATATGGAGTACGTTAGATGTACCACATCATGAAATATACAGTGTCATACAGTTCCCTTAACAGCATAGACAGAAATATTTACTTTAAAAAAATCTATAGGTTTCTTTAAACTTTTGTAGAGAAAAAAATGAGAAATCACATTTCATTGCTCCTTTTCTAATGTATATATTTTACCAGTTGTTACACTTATCCTTAGGTAAAGGTCTAATAAATAAAAGTTAAAAGAGAATAGACAGCATTATAAATCTGGTCTATTGTGAATTCTAACATTATATGTAGCTTAGCTGAAAAGAGAATTGTGGATGCATACTTAGGCAAATAACAGATTGATTCTCATTAAAAGGCTGATTGACAATGGAAGCACAAATAACCTGGATATAGTGTTGTCACGGTGAATTTTTGTCAATAGACAACTGTTATCATTTTACCTTATAGGTGAGAAAGCTTATACTGTGACAGTTGAGTATTAGAATCATGACAGAGTGAGAATATACATAAGGAATAGAGGTGTCATGGTCCAGCTGTATTTAGTTAGTTATTAGTTTGTTTTGAGACAGGCTTTCCTCGTACAGTACAGGTTGACCTTAAACTCATTATGTAGTCCAGGTTGACCCATCCACTCATGATTTACTTGCTTAGCCTCTGAAATCTGATGAGGCTACAAGAGTTCACATTTTAAGTCACTATTGATGGGAGTTCATATGAGTAACTGATCAGCTGTCTTGAATATTCTGCTTCTTTATGGTCATCCACCCTCCCTACCCCCGAGTCTTAAAATCTTTCGGTTTCCTCTTTGCAATGATTCATAAGCCTTAGGAAACAGAGGTTTGAAATAGGTGTCCTATTCTTGGATGAACACTCCGCTACCTCCTGTTATCTACACATGAGCAATTCTAGGTTTTAGTTTTAATTGCCAAATTTTCTCCAAAATCACCCACATACTGGGACACAGAAAAAAACCTCAACAAATAGAAAAAAATGAAATAATTTCATGCATTCAACTAGGCTAATATGAAATAAAGCTTAAAATCAATACCAAGTTGCTCCAGTAACTTCACAAAATCATAGAGAACAACACACTTTTGAATGATGAATGGGACAAAGAAGAAATTAAGAAATAAAAATACGCCTGGAATTAAATGGAAAAGAACAACAATAACACAACAAAACTTCTGAAATATTTTAAACGCAGTCCTAAGATGGAAATTCATAGCTCCACATGCCTATGTTAAAAGATCAAGAAGAGCACAAATAGATGACTTAGTATTACAACTCAAGAATTTTGCAAGGCAAGGACAAATGAAACACGACAGACAAAAAAATAAAGAATATTATACATGGATACTTTAAAACTAACACCTCATTAAATTGGAAATCAAAAGAAATGGATGCACATATGTAATCATGGGAATCACAAAAGCTAAACCAAGAAGAGATCAACAGCTTAAACAGAAGCATAACATATAAGGAAATTGAAGCAGTAACACCAAAAATCCTGAAAAAAAAAAAAAAAAGCCCAGGCCCAGAAGGATTCACAGCATAATTCTACCAGACATTCAAAGAGGATCTATATCCAATACTACTTAAATTATTCAAAAAGAAAGAACCAGAGAGAGAACTCCCAAATTTCTTCTACGATGTCAGCATACCCCAACCAGGTAAAGATACAACCAGAAAAAAAGAAAACTATAGACCCATATCCTTAATTAATATAGATGCAAAAATTCTCCAAAAAAAATACTTTCAAACTGCATATAGACACATATCAAAAATATCATCCACCATGATCAAGCTGACTTTATTTCAGAGAGAGAGGGATTATACAATATATGTAAGTCAATAAATATTATAAATCATATAAACAGACTCAGAGTTAAATATATCATGGTCATCTAAATAGATGCAGAAAAGGCTTTGTACAAAATTCAGCATGTATTTATGTTAAAGTTCCTAGAGGGAACTGAATGGGAAGGAAAACTCTTAAGCAATATTAAAGCCTTATAGAGCAAACCCACATCCAACATCATTTTGAATCTAGAAAAACTGATAAAGCTTTCCCATTAAAATCAGGAATCAGACAAGGCTGTCCACTATTTCCCCTCCTTTTTAATATACTGTGTGAAATACTAGTTTCGCTGATGCTAGAGAGATAAGACAAGAGAAGGAAGCTAACAGTGTACTAATTAGAAAAGTAGAGTTCAAATGATTCCTTTTTGCAAAACACATGGTATTATACCTAAGAGATGCCAAAAATCCCACCCAAAAAAAACCCTCTTAGAAATTATTAACACTTTTAGTTTTGTGTCAGGTTACAAATTTTATTTGAAAAATCATTAGTCTTTCTATATACCAGTAGCAAGCAATTGGAGAAAGAGTATATGGAAACTCTCCCATTTACAATAGCCTGAAAAAAAAATAAAAATATCTCACAATAAACCTGACCAATGACATTAAAAATCTCAATTATGAAAATTTTAAATCTTTAAATAAAGAGATTTGAGGAGAACAACAGAAGATGGAAGGACCTCCCATTCTCGTGGACTGGAAGAATGAATAATATGAAAATGTCCATACAAAAAGTAATATATAGATTCAACACAATTATAATCAAGTCCACATGTCACAATTAGAAAAAGAGCATGCTAAAATTCATATGGAAGCACAAACCCTGATAGCCAAAGCAACCCTGAACACAAAAACCAATGCAGTGGAGATTAATCTACTAGAATTCAAACAATATTACAGGGCTTTAATTTAAAAAACAGCATGGTATTGGCACAAAAATAGACCACTCAATCAATGGAACATAGTTGAAGTCTCAAACACGAATACATGCAATTTCAGCCACCTGATATTTGACAAAGAGGCCAAGAATATTCACTGGACGAAAGATAGCATCTTCAGCAAATGGTGCTGCCGAAACATGGATCTCAAACTGTAGAAGAATGAAACTAGACCTTTACCTTTAACCTTGTACAAAAGTCAACTCCAAATAGATCAAAGATCTAAATGTGAAACCTGAAACTCTTAGAAGAAAACATTGGCAGTAATGTATAAGACAGAGTTGCATGAAAAAAACTTTTTGAAATAGACATCAGTTGCTCAGGAATTATGGTCAGTAATAACAAATGGAACCGAACTAAAAAAACTGTACAGCAAAAGATACAACTAGGGACTTGAAGAGAAAACCCAGAGTGGGAGAAAAGGTTCACCAAAATACATCCGACAGAGGTTTAGCATGCAGAATACATAAAGAACTCAAAAAAAAAAAAAAAAAAAGAATCACAAAAGCAAGTGTCCCAGTTAAAAGATGGGCTAAGGATCTGAGCAGAGAATTTTCAAAAGAAGAAATAAAGATATATAACCCTTAAAAATGTTCAACATTGTTAGTAATTAGGGAAATGTAAATTAAAACCAATTTAAGATTTCATCTTAGCATAGCCAGACTGGCTAAGATTAAGAGACTAAATGATACCAAAACCTAGAGAGGATGTGGGAAAAAAGGGACTGCTTCTTTCCTGTTGGTGGGTTGGTAAACTTGTGCAGCCCTTATGGAAAGCAGTGAGCAAAACTCTTAAAAAAAAACTAAAAATGAACCTACCATTTGAACTGGTTAAACTGCTCCTTGGCATATAACCAAAGAACTCATCCTATTGCAGAGATACTTTTACATCAGTATTTGTTGCTGCTCTCTTCACAATAGCTAAGGAATAGAAGCAACCTATATGTCCCTCAACTGATGAGTGGATAAGGAAAATGTGGTGTATCTGAACAATGGAATTCTACTCAGCTGTAAAGAAATAAGAGATCTTGATAGTTGCACTTAAATGGATGGAGCTAGCAACTGTTATGCTAAGTGAAGTAACACAGAATCAGAAAGATAATAATGTATGTTCTTTCTCATTTGTGGATCTTAGCACCAAATCTTTATATGTGAGTGGAACTGCAGGAACTGCAGGAACGAAGAAAATGGAAAGGAACCTGGGAGGTAAAGGGAAAGAAGGAAAGAGAGAAGAAAAATAGGAGACAGGTGTAGCTAAGGAAGAAATAGATAAAATGGAGACATTTTAAATGGAGAAGGCATGGAGAGAGGGTTAGACATGGAGAGAGAGAGAGAGAAAAGAGATAAACAATGCCTAGCTAGTATAAAACACCAGAGGGAATCATATTATTCTAACAACCTAATGACAAATTCTACATACAATATCTCTACATGAGTCCACGTGACTCTTTGAAAGTTACATAACAAGAAACAGTGCCAGACAGGGGAAATCTTGCTTGGATTTGTTGGCCAGGGTAGTCCAAGAGACTCTCAAAATTACAAAGACTATTGCCACAGCCCTTGATTGCTTCCCAGAACCTGAAGGTAAGATGCTATTGTTGAAGACAGCCATACTTTGGACACAGAATTTGGAGCAATGGAGCTGGAAATGACCTGGAAGCCACTTCCCTTGAAGGCTAGCTCTCATACTTCTGCAGAGCACTATGCAAGCTGCCAAGAGAAACATCATTCGATGGCCCAACTGCTTTATGACCTAATAACCTCAGCAATGACTGGCACAGCATAGGACACTGCTGTATTAGTGACACTTTTGTCTTATTAATGGCTACCTAATTGGTCTTAGAGCCAACTCACTGGGAGGAAACACATTCGGCACTGTAATCATAGCCAAATGCACATGACTGAAGAGGTCATAGATCTTAGAGAAATTCCCAAGGTTGTGACATCCCTAAGCTAATGTGACCACTTACTGAATGCAAAATATCCTTATATTTACAGTCAAGTATCCCATTCACCACTTATCAAAGAAGCTTCTTTTGTACCAGACAGAGACTACTACAGTATACCACAACTGGTCACACACAGGCATTGTCTGAGAATTGCTGAAACCTAAGTGACACATCTACAATACAGCCTCTACCCCTAAGGCTCAGATAACATAGAACAAGGAGCAAAGGGGATACTGATGACTCTCTCAACTCTCATTAATAGAACTCCTTCATGCAACTGAGTTTCAGGAACACAAATGACTGAAGAATGGACATAAGGAGTCTGCAGGGTGTGGGTCCCTGGATAGGACTTCTATATTAAATTTCACTCACAAAGGGCTCAGGTATCATTGTGGAAGAGGGGGTGGAAAGATTATAATATCCAGGGAGGAGGTGCATGACCATATGGAAGTATAATCCTATGAGCTCCCGGGACTCTGCTCATAAGGTGCTACAGCAACAGTATTAGCACACTGAAGAAAGATGGCATCTGATTTCTGTTGGATGAGGAGCTAATCTTCTTAAAAATCAGTGAATAAAATCACACTGAGGAATCTCTATGAACACTAATTGACACACCAGACCTTAACACAGATGACAGAAAGTATCTATTCCAGTTGAGGGATATGATAGGGTGCTGGTGGGGAAGAGGGTGTAAAGATGATGAAGAATGATTGAGATGTTCTTATGAAATACAAAAGATTCAGTTAACAAATGCACAAAAATTCAATACAAAATATGCTTTGAAAAATAAAGAAAAGAAAATAAATAGCCAGATAAGGTGGCACATACCTTTAATCCCAGCAATCTAAAGGCAAGGACTATAACTAAATACTCTGATAAAGCAACTTGGGGAAGAAAGGCTATATTTACTTTCAGATTTCATAGATACAGTTCATCATGACAGGAAAATCAAGGCAATTAGAACTTGAATTAGCTGGTCATGTTGTATCTACGATTAGGATGCAGAGAACAATGAAAACAGGTTATTTCACTTTCCTTTTAAAAGTGTTTATCTATTTTATATGTGTAAGTGTTTTGCCTGCATGTAAGTAAGTGCACTCATGTTTGCAATGCCTAATGAAGTCAGAAGATGGCTTCAGATCTCCTGGAACTGGAGTTATCAATGGTTGTTAGCTACTATGGGGGTGCTGGAAAATGAACCCCAGACTTCTGCATGAGTAGCCAGTGCTCTTAACCACTTAGCAATAGCCACAGGTCTTTCATTTTCCTTTCTTGACTTGTACCACCCAGGATCTAATCCACAGAATGTTGCCAAATACAGGGGCTAATCTTTGTCTTTCCCCCATAATTAATCTAATCAAACTATTATCCTAAATGTATACCCACAGGTCCATTTCACAGGTAGTTCTAGATTCTGTCAAGAAAACAATATTAATCGTTAACTTAGAGGATAAGGAGAAAGATCAAAGTAAAATGTAGCCTGAGACTCTGGGGCCATCTTCTATGTATTAGATGGTTAACCGGTGTCCCTGTCAATGTACTTTTAATCTAGAAAGCTTTGCTTTACTCTAAAAAACTGCTTACTTAGTCTTTCTGAGTGTTATTGAAGTCACAGTTAGAACACAATAATTGAGGAACATCAGGACACCACCAAGCTATTTTCTTTAAACAATTTTTTACATATTCTTTGAAACTTTCATACAATGCGTCTTGATCATATTCATTTCAATCCCCCATCTCTACCTCCACCTTCCTACGCACCCAATTTGACATCTTATCTTTATTTTATTCTATTCTAAATTTTATTGATTCAAGAATTTCATACCATGCATTTTGACAATATTCAGACCCCTTCTCCCACATACGGACCTTCATCTTATCCTCCCACCTTAACTTTATGTCTTCTATTAGCAAATGAAAAACTCCATTCATCTTACACAAAACAAATATGAAAATTCCATCCCAGAAAACTTGGACGTATTCTCGTGGTAACACATGAATGAAAGAAAGGGAATGGGCCCTTATTTGACCATCTTTATGTTTTAAAGCTCACAGAATTCAATTTGTGTTGCCTAAGTACTCTTTGCTGTGGGTCCTTCCCCTGGAGTGCGGTCAACGCACCCGTAGTCACATCCATCAAGAAAACTTAGTCTTCCTTTCCTAACAGGTAAGAATTGCCAGTAGCTCTGGAGCTAGGGTCAAACATCGTGCCCAATCCCCTCTCCATCCTGAAACTTTTTTCTGACTTGAGCTCGCGCAGGTCTTCTACATGCTGTCACCACTGCTGTCAGTTCATATGTACAACTTCCCTTTTGTGTCTGGAAAGCACTTTTTCTTTGTAGTCAGCCATCTACTTCCTCCAGCTCTTAAAAGCATCTCCCTGTTCATATATGACAGTCCCTGAGCATTGTAGGTAGGGCTGTGATTTTGATGTCCCAATTAAGCCACCACACATCAAAATCTCTTTTTACATTAAAAATTTGTTAATATTCTAATATATACTTATATATTCACACAAGTTTTTACAAAGAAGGGTGTGATCTACATTTTTTGTAATATATGTTATTTTATTATTGATATTCTTGAAATCAGTGACCACATAGGAACAAAAATGTAGCGGTCTATATTTTGCTAAGCCATCTCAATTTATTTTCTATATTGCTGTTTCTTCATCTGACTTCATCCTCTTAAAAATCAAAATTGCTCAAAATAAACAAACAATACAATCTCTAGGATTAAAAGTAAATTTGGCAGCTTCTTTGTCTAACTTTAAAAAAAATTACTTTTTTCTTTTATGTTTATGAGTGTAATGCAGTGAATGTGGTGACCAGAAAAGGGTACTGGATCTCCTGAAACTGGAGTCGTGAACAGTTGTAAGCCACCATGTGGGTACTGGGAATCAAATCTGGGAAGAGTTCTGAGAAGAGGAGTCAGTGTTCTTAACCCCCTGAGCAATCTTTCCAGCCCAATTCTTTGGCCAACTTTTAACTAACACATTATTTCTGGTAACATCTAAGAAAATGAAAACTAGCGTGCTCTCTGAAAGTTCATTTGGGAAGCTCTTGTTTCTGAAGCATGTATATTTGAGGAACAGCTCCAATAATGTCCAGAAACATATAATAAATTCTTCTTTTATTTTTCAATGGATGAGGCCATGTACTTGAGTTGTCCCCCGTGCCCTATTTTCCTGACACTCTCCACCCCATCTATTCTGAACAATTTGTTTAAATAAAAATAACATGTTTAACTTTGTAATACAAAACACATTGGAATCATTGACACTCCAATCAGCATTTATTATACTGAAATCAGAGTAGGAAATCTCTTTCACCTAGAATGTACTAACATTAAAGTAAAAGTGATTTCAGTCTAAAAAATGAACGGCAAAGCGCATCAATATGTGTGTGCATCTGCATAATAATCCAGTGTAATTTCATTGTACCTGTTCACTGGATAGCAGAATCCACTATGAGATAAACTTTCTTTGACTCTATTTATAGCTGCAGAAATGAAAAAAAAGGGGTTAAGTCAACCTTAGTTATAAAAAAAGTTAAGTAATTTGTATCCTAGAAGAGCACAAAATGAGAAAGATGTCTGAACTCCGTAAAACATTTTGTCTTATCCAGGCTAATATATAGCTACCAAAAATATGGGAAAACTTTTTGAAGGTGATTTAGAGAGGCATAGAACCCTGTTACCACTGACACAGCCAAAACATTTCATCAGATGCTGGTTCCAGGTTTCTCAGCTTAGGAAGTCAACAAAATTTTTAAAAACTGGTAATTTCTGTTTGCAAATAAAATAGACATATTGATAACTGCATAAGTCATTTGTGGACCACAGCTACAGAGTAAGATTTAAATTTAAGTTTCAGTGTATCCATGATTAATCATATTAGGAGCTCATTGTCTGGCATTAATACTGTGTTTTTCTGAGGAACAGAAAAGGAAAATGAACAGCTTCCCAGAGAACATCAGGCCAACGCTGCAGTTTCTGAAATGAAACACCAAAATTCGTGTTTCTGAAACATATCCAAAGTTCCGTTTGTTGAAACTGAATGCTGCATGAAGTGTGATTCATCTATATATTTATGAGGAATGTATTAGTTTCATCCACTAAAAATTTAAAGCTGAAACAAATCATATTTTTTGTCTCACAATTCGTGGTCTAAATAAAAACAGAAACTCCTTCATAATATCTACCCTCTGTTCACTGCAGGAAAAGAAAGAATGCATAGTGTAGTGAGAGCACAGCATTCACTGTAAAAGCACAAGCATGAGCCAGAAAACAAACAAAACAGAAAACATTTACCTTCAGCAAAAGAAGAAAAAAAATCAAATGACCAAAGTAGGTGAGCTGTTTTAACAAAGAGAATTGTATGTTATTTAACAAAAATCTTATTCATTCTAGAGTTAAATACATTGCGAAAAGTGAAGAAATATTAGAAAAGCAAAACAAAATATTCTATAATACAAATGTACATTGCAGGTGTGTCATAAGTTATAAAATTTGAATCCATAGCTTACTCAACCACAGAAGGTCTTAGTTCTGGGATGTAGCTCTTGAGAAATTAATGATAAATTCTTCCACGTTCCTGAAATTAGCTCAAATTTACAAACAGAGATGAGAGAAGAAAGTCAAATTAATTTATAAATTTAAATTTTATTTTATGTGTATGAGTGTTTAGCCTGCAGTTATCTAAGTGTACCACATGTATATGATGCCTCACAGACTGCAAGAGGCTATCAGATCCGCTAAAACCAAAGTTCCAAGTGGGTGTTTGCATCCAGATCCCGGTTCTCTTCAGGAGCAACAAGTTGCTGAGCTGTTTTCCAGGCTCTACTCTGTAATCCTTGTAATGGCCTACCTTCCTTTATAAAGAGTAGAGAAGAACTAGTAGTAGGCATAAATTTAAAGTAATTTATTTTATAAATTTTTTATGTATCTGACAATAATCTATTATAAAATTAAATGAAATCATGTTATTAAACATAAAACAATCTGACATGTAATAAAGATATATTGCTATCAACAAAATAATTTTTGTGAAGTGAATATGAATGTGAAGAGAAAATGTGCATAAACCACTTTTTTTGTCAATTGAAAGGCCAAAGGAACTGTAAGAAACTTAGATAATCATTAATCTAAGGATGCATATTAAATGCGTTTTAGAACATGTTATAGATTAAAAGAGCACAAAATTATGATATCAAAATCTTAGAATAAAAACTATTTTCTATATGTCATATTAAGACTGAATATTTAAAATATACAAATATGTATTTAAACACAAGAGGAGCAAATAGATACACACACATATATACATACCTATACCAAAATGCAATTTACGTAGTAGGACAATGAAGAAAAATTACAGGATTCTACATGGACTGTAAAGCACTTTTCAGTAGATAATTTTGCCCTGTTTTGTTTCCTTTATTTGCATTTGAGATAGTACTATGAAAAATGTACTGATATTTCTACAATGAAAAATGAGATTCAGGCCATCCAGATAAAATTTAGGTACTTATTTAATTCATTACTAAGTATTACAATACACTTTTTAGCAAAATATAACTAATCCATGATATAATTTTCATGTTTTATTCCAGATTATCATTTTAATTCTCATAAGAATAATGTTTTAAATCTGGCCAAATTTCAAAACACATACTCTAACATGATACTAAAATAGAAAACTTTATGTTCTAACATGGCACAAAACAATAAATTCTATACTAACTTCATGTATCCAAGATGTTAGGACACCTTGGGCAGAGATGAGGACAGTCTCATCTCTGGGAATACCAAAGGACATGTTTCCAGTCATCCCCCTACTCCAGTTGTAGAGATGAGTATTGATAAAAAGCAGAAAGAAGAGATTGAATCAAAAGTCACCTGGAAGAGGAATCAATCAAGGTCATCACTCTGGTATTCATGGGAGTTTTATGTTTATTAAGAAGAGTTGGTGCGGGGTAGCAGGAATGCTTAATTAAGTAGTCGTGCTCCATGTGTGGTTTACTTGATCAAAGTCTCTGTTTTAGTTTTACAAATTGATTTGAAGAAGTCACAAGTGTTTTAGGGGACAAGCTATTGGTGAGGAAATGGTGATTCATGTTCTAGAGTGTAATCTTGCCTTCATCTGGGGAATGGATTTTCCTTTGAGGTTCAGCTTTCCCTGGAACCCATGGTGATTACAGGTTTAAGACAATTACTAGAGACTTTTAAATTCCTGATTAAGTTTCTTTTCTAGTGCTATGATGAACTACTCTGAAAAAACAACTTTAGATTGAAAGGGTGTATTCTGACTTCCAGTTCCAAAGGGATAGAAACCATCATGGTGCGGAGGATATGGTAACAGGTGGAAGGAGAAGGAAACTGGATGATCACCTTGCACTGGGGCTTAGGAAACAGAAATAGCAACAAGCAGGGCCAAGCTCCAAAGCCTCTAGGACCATCTCCAGTTGTACATGTCTTTAGCAAGACTCTGCCTACTAAATGTTGCATACCTTCCCTAACTGCCCTACTAGCTGAGGACTAAGTTTTCAAACACATGAGTCTAATGGGGTCATTTCACATTCACACTACCATAGTGCTGTTGAAGGTCTGGAATAGGACTTTGTGAGAAGCTGACAGCAGGCTGCTTCTAATACTCTTGTCTTTGTGCCTTCAGACTTAAAGTGAAATGAGACAGGCTTTTACATACTCCTGAATGTATATTTCCTGAATGAACAGCAAATCTATGTGTAGATATGAAGCTAGGTCAAAGCAAAGGAGACAGATGCCAAAAGAAAGAATGTAAGCTTTCATCAAACTTTTAGTTATCTTGTGAGCTCAAATGACAAGTCAATACATTTCAGCAAAAGCAGTTTCTAAATGCTTGTTACATTCATCATCCATGGTACTTTATCCAATGAGAGGCTCACAAATTTCTACTCTACTCACATGAAAAGCATTTTAATTGTACTGTCGTTTGCTTTAGAGATTCATACATTATGTATTACATATGTGTATGTATTTTAAAATAAATACATAATTTGCTTTAAAGGAAAATGTATGTCTGATTCATATCCCATTCTTTATTCTTTAAGGTCAATACATGGGAGACAAAAATTGATTGGAAGGAAATCCGAGACACCCGAGGACTGGCACGCAGAGAAAATATGGCATGCAATTTTCCTATCCCTTAAAAGGATTATTTTGGGCATGCAGTACTTCAAAAGACTTTTATAAGAAAGGAAAATACATACCAGTAGAACAAAGGTCAGCATGACTAGGTGTCAGGCATTATCTTCCTCACCCACAGTGTCTGTCTCCTAACTTGGGCAGGAATGACTGTGATCTTCTCGGTCTATTTCCTATATTTTCTTTAAACAAAGAGTATGCAACCACAAGCTAAACAGCATAGCAATTTACAAGATTTGTATCAGTTGATACAAAGAATGTAAAATTTGGAGGGACATTACCCATACAGATGTTACCTGAAGGTCATTAAATGCTCTGCATTCTGTAAATCTGAAGATTATTTAGCTGGTTCAGTACCAGAACCACACTTAAGTTCTTGGTTTCATCTACCTCAGGGACCCACATTTTCAATACAATTCCTATGCAAATTTGTATGTTACAATGACAGACAAAATTTTAAGAAGTAATCCTTATCCAGGTGTACTTTAAAAGGTTGAAGATAAAGCAAAGAAGAAACACTTTCTTTGGGAAAACCATCAATTTTAATTTAAATAATTTCAGCAATAATTAAAGTACATCTAAATTCATAGCTGTCAAAAGGCTAGGTAGAAATTACATATTCATCAGTTCAAATATGATTTAAATATTTCCATTGTTTTTAACTTGCAAGAAATTCCAGAATCTTTTAAACTTAATGAACTCATTCCAAAACAATACAATTATAAACAAACCATAATTCAAAATATTTCAGAAAAAGAAAGGCAAAATATTCCTTTTTCCTTCTTTCTTTTCTTCTTTTGTTCCTTTAATTTTTCTCTTTTATTCTTTCAGAAAAAGATGTGCCCCAGTACTTTCTAAAATGCATATTTTAAATAAGCATTACGCTGTCTGTTAGATCCTTGATTTTGATCTGAGATTACTTTGTTGGATTTCTAGACCTATGGTTGCTGCCACCCCAGATTTTGGGTGAGTCATCTCATTGACTGAACTGAATTATTGGATGTTACCTATGAGAATTCAAAGTAGTTGCTGGTAGAAAGTCTTATTATTTAGTGACTGTTCAGCTCTGCCTCCCTCTGACTCATATGATCAAGTTCAATCAATAAAATCATCACCTGAGCTATGTCAACAAATTCAATGTCTGTTAGTTTGACATTTTTTGAGAAAATATAGTCTACACATCATTGTTTGGGTTGTTGAAAGAACTCAATTTAAAATGGCATGATCTTATCATCAGCAAAGTGTTGAATAGAAACAAACAAGGAATAAAACTGAAGAAAAAGATAGGTGAAATTTACTACACACAAAAAAATATGCATACAGAACTTGTCATAAGCAGAATAGCCCCAAATGAAGAGGTGAATTTCATTTCATAGAGAAATACTTGAATCATCATGCTTTTCACAGGAAATCTTTTGAATATTCTTTTTTTTTCCTTGAAAATGAGGATTTACCTCTTTACACAATGTGGGCCTCTACATGTGTTCTATCCCCACCTGAGTGTAGATTTTGCCATATTAACACTTTTGATGAATGAGATTAGAATTTAGATCAGTTCCAGGTCAGCTTTGTCATCATCTTCATGGCCAATCTTCATATGTCCTTTGTTTTTATTTGCCTGCTTGCATGTCACTGAGTCTTGCCATTTCTTTTGCTCAGCTTTTCTTTCTAGAATTTGAAGATAAGAATGCTACCAGGATCAAGGGTCCAACTGATCATCCCTGGATTACCAGTATTCTTGACATGAATGTTATTTGGAAGAATTCAAGTTTATTTAAAGAGGACAGCTATCTCTTCAAAGCTCTGCATTGTTGGGTTGCAGTGTGACAAAGGGTTTTGATAGGGAGAAAAGGAAGCAGTAAGATTGCAAACTGGGCAGGGTCTCCATCAATGAGATCATATCTTCTCCAGAATATCCCAAAGTTATCTTAATTCTGTAAAAACAAAGAGAATTCTAGCAGTTGAAAAAGTGGGAATTGAACTGAGTTATTGGATGTTATCTATGAAGATTCAGAGTAGATACTGAGGAACTAGGAAGGATGGAAAGGCAAAAAGAAATCGGGGAGAGAACTGTTTCAAGGGAACCCTTGTCAAAGGAAGATGATACAGTGAGCAGTAACACAAAAACCTAACAGCATTATCTTAAAACATTTAAAGCAAAATAAAGCAACCAAGAAGATAAAACAACAAATGAGAGACATTTCTTTGGTATTTTAATGAGTATTTAAGAAGTTTACTAATGTTTTAATTTAGTAGGCTCTATAATGTTGAGGGGCCTGATCCAATCAGTTGCACATCTTACTAAAATCAAAACAATGAACAGAAAGCACTTTCCGTCTGACAGCACAAACTGAAACATTGATGTTTTCAACCTTCAGACTAAAGTGAATCATCAGTCTTCGTAGATCTGAGCATGGCAACTTCAGGCAAGAATTAGTACTATCAGCTCTTCCTGCTTCTAAATTGAGCACACATACGTGCTCTGCTGAGTCTCTAGCTTGCTGACTGCACATCTGGGTAACTTCCCATTTCTCCAAAGCCTCTCTCTCTCTTCCTCTCTCTGTCCGCAAACTGTCTCTATCCTGTCTATATTATGCATGAATGAATGTATATATTTATTTATAAGTGATAAATATAATAAGTGTTTGTTATTAAAATTTCTCTTTGGGAGAGGCAGACCAACTTAACCTGCCTCTCTCTCCCTGCCTTGCAACCCAAAAAGTCTCCGCAGGCCTCACAACAAACACACAAATTTCTCCACTCACAGTTAAACAGATTCTAGCTAGTTTACTTGGGCTTACTAACAGAGCAATGGGTAAGGGATTACTTACAGAACACTGGCGCCCAACTTCCCCGTGAACAGTTCCAAATGGCCCATGGGGGAGGGGAGAAAAAGGGCCAGCCTCCTGGTGCCCCCAGTTTAAATACTTTTAGCCCCTCCTCTTCTCACATTCAAGACCAATAGACAGAGTGGGTGGGGCATAGGACTTTCCCATCACCTCCTCTTTCCATTCAAGGTGGTCCTGGGTGATACCATTCTGAGAGGGGTGTTTGTCCACCTATTCCCTCAGAGAATCAATCCACTCTATAGTGTTAATTATAAGTATTACTTATAAGTGTTAAAAATAATCAGATTTTAGTAAATAGTATAATAATGTAAATTAACAATAACTTTATATTATTTTGAAACAAAGACATTTTAAACGTTCAATTAAATTAGTTGATTTATTGATGCCAACCGTTTCTTTTTACTTTTTAAAGACTGATACCTAGAAAATTTAAGCAGTTTTTATTTTAGAAAGCACTAAACCTATAAGGTAGTGTAACCAATTTTTGATACCTTTTCCCATTTTATAATTGTGAAACCAATAAAAAGACAGCTTAAACTGAGCATCAAAGGATATTTCCTTGACTAAGAAAAGAAGAATTGAAAGATAGACTTTAACATAAATTTCTTAACTGTTGGAAGGCAGGAGTTTACATATTCAAGGTGAAAGAAATGGGGAGTAAGAATGAAGATAAATCAAGGCTATAGATAGTTTTGTATAGTCAAGAGCCAGGCAGAGATCTTGTGGGAACTGGGACATAACTTTTAACTATTCCTTCAGGTTTTAAGTAAAATTTTCAACTGTCATGGTATTGAGAATGTATCCTTTTCTGTTGGATAGGAATATGAGGAAAGTAAAGGTTGCCTGAGTGCTACTCTAGTAGCTGTCTTTGATCCAACTAGTTTTGAGCAGGCCACTCAAACAAGAACTTCCTGTCTATAGGCATCCTATCTTGAAAAATAAATCAGATTAGAGAATTGTAGAAACTCAGTTAGCTAAGCAGAAATATAAGAATAGAGCTTTGCAACTATATGGATTATTCCACACCCCATGGGAAATCTTCAAATAGACAAATAGACGATGCTTTCAGAACATCCCCTAACTAAAAGTTATCCATGGATAATAACAAAGGAAGGCAGTCTTCCTACAAAAGTTGAAGAGTTCATTTTTTAAGTGGGTGAAATTGTGATTCTCATACAAATATACAACTAACAAATGTCAAAGCTTTTACCTAATTATGATATGTTAACTTAAAAGGCAAAACTTAAAAAAATAAGAGATAAAGACACAAAAACAAGTAAAAATTAAAAGAAAAGAGCTTTGCTGACTGAAGTTGTAAAACAAAAATATGAGTATTACCTGGAATCATCTAAGTGTGACTACGCTAATCACAGGAGTACTTCAAACCAGATTCAACGTTCCAGTGAGATGCAGAACAAAGAGATACCCAAAGTAGCCAGAAGCACTCACTTCTGTTGAGTTTGAGAGAAAAATGTTGAGGTACTTTGTGACTTGATGAGAGTGAATGATGACTTCCTCACATTGAGAGAAACCCTGAATTTGCAGCCTGCAAGGAAACACAAACCTCATTCCACAAATACAAAGAACTGAAATCCTCCAAAGAGCATTGAATTAGGAAAGAGTCCCCAAGCTTCACATACTCAGTGAAGCCTGGTTGACACTTTGATTTCAGACTGAGAGCTAAGCAGCCACTTGTTCAGTAAGAGATTCCTGACCCATGGAAATGAAACTATGAGAACTTGGCCTTTTATTAAATTACCAAATTACCAGAGAGGTAACAGAAAACATAAAAACACTTCCATTCCACATTTCCCTTCTGATATAGGGATTACTGTGCGGGATGCAATTTTTTTCATATATATGAGTTATTCATCGAATTGTCATGCAAAATGAGTCTGGTCTGCTTTAATTCATCTAAATGTCTAAATGCTCTAAGTTGTCCAGAAGAGCCAGTGTACCAGCAGAGCTAGCTGCCTGATGTAGTTTGCTTTTGGCTCATCTGAATGCAGAGAGGATGGGTTGGAAGAGCTTTTGCTGTTCACTTTGGAAAAAAAAAAAAAAAGCACCTTTGCTAGTTGAGTGATAGAGCTACTTACAGGAAACATTAAAGTATTTCATGTTCACAAATGGCACATGCTCCTGTTACTTGATACTGAATTTCTTCCGGCTTTCTACTGCCATAAACAGTTTGGGTAATTGAGTCCCAGAAGCTGCTGTCAAGTGGGAGGAAAATGAGAGTGCCTTCAAAGGTTAAGAATCGGATATGATTTGTGAATTTCAATAAAATGCAGTTAAAACATACTATAATATTTGAAGATTTTATTTAAATTTTATTTTCTGTTTGTTTTTGAGTCTTAGTCTCACTAGAAGCTGGAGGTAAGCTTGGAATCTGCCGTGTAGAGCACCCCAGGCTGACATGGATCTCACAGTGATCTGCCTGCCTCGGCCTCTAGAAAGCTGGCGTTAAAGGTGTAGACCACCACTCCAGCTCTGAAGTTTATTAAATAGCAAATGTATAAAGCATTGAAAAAAATGTATATCAGCTTAATAACAGGTGAGGTCACAGTAAGATTAAACATTAAAGGACAAAATACTACCTAGGGTTAATTAACTGATGCAGCAGTTTTCATTCAGGAGCTTTTTAATCTGGCCTGTGTCATGGTCCTTTGTGGGTTGCAGGTAATTGGAAGAGTGATGTTTCATGGAGTCATTCAAGATTCAGCATTTACTATAAGTTTACATACAAAATAACCTTAAGCAAAAAAGCAGAAAATTTGTGCTCATGAGCCAAATTTGATTCATTTTCTTCTTTACTTGCTTTTTTGAGATAGGGTCTTTTTGAGATACTGTTTACCTTCATCCCCAGCTGGTCTGAACTTGCTATGTAGACCAGACTGGCCCCTATCTCAAAGAGATACACCTGTCTCTGCGTCTGGAGTGCTTAGATTAAAGGCATGTGCCACAACAACTGGCAAATACCTGTTTTGGTTTGACATGTGGAAAACAACATTTCTGATTTTTCTTTGTTTTGTGTTGCAGTTCAAAGGGTTATTTCCACAGAAGCCTTCCAAAACAAACATTTACAATTCATTCTCTTTCTTTAAGAAAAGGCCAAATAGAAAGTCTATTATTGTCATACTCAACTGTTTTCCCTATAACCAGTTGGAAAATAAGAGAAAAAGGAAACCTGGAAGTTTGTGGAAAAGGTTTAGACCTGGTGCAATTTACATGCCCATGGCTATAAATGCTGGGGTAATACCTTTCCAATAGCATGACTGTAGATGTAGCTTACCTCTATAAATAATGTCAGAAAGAAGACATTAAACTTGTTTGTTAAAGATGTTTAATAATCACAGAGATTTTCAAATATTGTACTAGCTTTAATTTTTTATTAACAAATCCTAATACAGAATACTAAAAGAAAAACTGAAAATAATTAAATGAGATTTATAGAATAAAGAACAAGAGCCTGAGTTAGCCCAAAAATTATAAATTAAATTTAGTGTCAAACAATGGTGGTATTTTTCTTTAATATTAACAGAATTCAGTCCTAAACTGACCTACTTTCTGAACACAAAACCTGGCAATACAGTACGCACTAGTTGGCCCATCTGAACATAAATTAGGTCTTTTCAGAACCATGCAATAAATAGAAGTAAGAGAATTCTCTAATGTTCACGATCGTCCCCAAAAATATGTCACTGGAATTGTGAATTAGATTTTTGTTCTTCACATAACTTTTCTTTTTATTTCTATGTCATATTTTCAACCTATAAAGTAAAAACAATTATAATTCTAAATAAGTAAATTCAAATTGAAATGAAAAGTGCATAATAAGCATTTAAAGATCTAAATATTCAAAATTTATATATGGGGCTGGAGAGATGACTAAGAAGTTTAGAACACTGACTGCTCTTGCAGAGGACCTTGGTTTGATTCCCAGCACCCACATGGAGGCTAACAACCATCTGTAACTCCAATTCCAGTGCCTTCTTCTGACCCCCACTGACATTGCACATTATGGGTGCACTTACACATTCAGGCAATACACTTATACACATAAAATAAAAATAATAAATAAAATAGTTTTTAAAAGTTGCATATACATTATTATGATGTCACTCTCTAAACTTTCTTGGAAGTAATAGGTTTGTAAGTGATCAAGAAAAATTCCTGTATTTACCTTGTCTAAAACTCTTATTTTTATATTTATTCTATTTATTGTACTTCAGCTTCTTTCAGACAGTCTGCTTAGTGCTGTACAAGACCAGACTATTTGCTTTCTTTATTGAACACCCAGTGTATTAATTAGAGGACACAATCCTTCTCTCTGTCTGAACTTTCCAAAAGACATGTCCAAAATGACAGCTCTGAACGGTCTTATTAATCATGACTCTTTTCTTGCTATTATAATTACAGCTTAAATCTTCACAGCAAATGTAGAGAAAAAAAGTTGCCAGTATCTTTTCAAAAGATATTCTCTTCTCTCTCTCTCTCTCTCTCTCTCTCTCTCTCTCTCTCTCTCTCTCTCTCTCTTTCTTCTCTCTCTCTCTCTCTGAGTGTGTGTGTGTGTGTGTGTGTGTGTGTGTGTGTGTGTGTATGTGTGTCTTTCTCCAGGGTCTCCCTGTGGCTTCAGCTGGCCTGGAGGCCTGGAGCTCACTATGTAGAACAGGCTGACCTGTCTCTCATAGAGATCTTCCTGCTTCTGCCTGCAGAGTGCTAGGACTATAAACGTGTGTCTCTATTCTTTCAGAAGTTCTTTTTAATGGAACTCAGTCTATGTAGTACTCTTTTCATAGTCCCTCAGTTGTGGGGGGAATGGTTTCATACAGCTACTTAATCCACAGCATGAAATGTATAGCCTACATGTCCAATATTACAAGCAAAAGACACAAATATATCTTATCCTCCCTTCTCTTCATGGGAGTTTCTTTTTTTCAGTTATGAAGAAATACCATAATTTTTATAATAAAAGCAGTATGTGGGCTTTAACTCATCTGCTTTTTGATTTCCAGGAGCTTGCCGTTTAATTGATAAAACATCCTCTCTCTCCTAGACAAGCCCTATTCCCTAGATATCAGAGTCTAGTCTCTATAACTGACATCTAATCAAAGCTACATAGTGAAAAACTCTTAGAAGCATGTCTTCTAAGGATTGTTTAAAGCAAGATACCTGTAAAATACACCAAAGCCTTCTCAACATCTCAGAAATGCCTGCAGAAACACTCATTATGGGATTTATTTTCACTATGAAGAATAAAAGAAAAGATTCTGCATTATGAAGCCCTTGAAATTTTTCTCCCAAGTCTCACAAAGGACAGCTTCTCTTGGGCTACTGTCATCTCCTGCAGATTGCAATTTGCCATGTTGCAAAGTGCATTGTGTCTCAGCGAGAAACTTGCACTTTCCCATGCTGTTTTGTGAATGGGCTCTCAACTGTCAACCTAGTGAGCTTCAGATGAGGTCAAACCATACAGCAATGAAAAACATGTTACAAGCTACATTCTTAAGGAATCTACAATGTGTTTAGAGAAAGTCTGTGGGAGAATGAGATCAGCCTTTAAATCAAAGAATAGATAGACAAAGGTGATTCTGTGAGGTACTATGTTAGTTCACATGAAACTAATACGTACAGGTATGCTGTAAAATCTAGGAGCCTGAGTGGAAAATCCTTGCTTGTTTGTGTCACTGAGACTTGTCATACTTCTGACAGATTTCTAAAAATGGAAACAGAATCTTAATAAATATCCCTGGCTGATCTGAACTTGTTACATAGACCTCTAAGCCAGGCTGGCATGGAACTCAAAGAGATCTACCTACATATGTCTCTCAGGGGCTGGGTTTAAAGGCAAAATCAACCACATCTGCCCCCCAATCGCTTTTTAATAAGAGTATAAGTGTCTTGAATTAGGGAAATCTGGCATTGTCTGTGTTGTACAATCTAAGTTAAGATATCTAGCTACTATTCCTGAGACTTGTTCCTGTATTAAAGATATTATGAGCATGAATTCACTACTTCTTTGAACTCTTCCTTGATGAAGATGTGTCAAGTTTTACAAACAGTAAAACTGCTCATAAGAAGCAGCATCAACAAGGCAGCCAAGTAACCAAACAGATTTAATCCACCTGACTAAATCTCTCTTATTAGACCCTAGCTCAGTGAAATGTCTCCATGCCATGCAGCGCTCATGTCATATATAGCCATATTCATGTCTGAAATGATTATGAAGTTACAAAATATGACCACATAAAGGTACAAATCAAGCTGCTAATTATTTGAAGAAGACAGCTCATCTATGTTAGCAGCTGATAGTTGATGGGAGAGAGAGAATAACATATCTTTGGAGGGTGGCTGTGGTGGTTTAAGTGAAACGTCCCCACATAGGCTCTAAGTATTTGAATATTTTGTCCTCAGTTGGTGGCACTATTTTGGGAAGTTGGAGGGAGGGAGCAGGGAAAGGATATGATTGATGTGGTAAATTCATTGCATACGTCTATGAAAATTTCAGAGACAAAAAGAGGAACACAACTCTTCTGAATGTTATTTTGGGATACGGAATAAGTTTTCACATCACAAAAATTACCATTAAAATAAAACTGTACAGGTGGTCCATTCCCAAAGTCAACAGATCTCAGGAGGAGAAAGAGGGTGACATGCAGCAGTAGGGGAAGGTAGGCAGTGAAACCACGATGCGAACAGGAACCATGATAAACACTTGATTTGAAGCTTCCAGAAGAACATTAGGAAGAACAATGAGGGTCAAGATACACAGATTCCAGATTCTCTCAGCGGAATAAAGGATGATGAAAAGGAAAATCTACCACTGTTTGTGTGAAGATAAGGAAGAACTCAAAATCACGAATGTTAGAAGATGAAGCAGTGTGGACACAGAATAACAGAAGAGGAAGAGAGAAGAGGAGGTGTTATGTCGATTGTCGCTTCCTTCTCTTTTTCCTTCCTTCCTTTCTGTCCTCTTCCCTCTTTCTTTTCCTTCATCCCTTCCTTTTTTTGGAGAAAGTTTAGAACAGGATAACCTCCAACTCAGCATCCTCCTGCCTCAACCTCCTCAAATACTGGTACTAGAGATATGGGCCACCAAACCATAATTTGTCAATTTCCTTCCATAAGGGCCACAGCAAATGGATTTTCAAAGAAGAGCCAAGGAAATTAAATGGTGGAATGTGCTGCTGGAGAGGAGAAAAACTGAACGATCACTGCAGAGAGAGAAGTTCTTAGGGTCGTTTTCAAAGATATTAATATAACATTCCAGAAGGAAACAACATATTGTTTCATAAATATTTGTTCAATTTAATAATATGAAGTTGCTACTATAATGTTTTGTTTGTTTATTGGTTTAACGAAAGGTTTATAATGGAGAGCAGCAAAGAAAATTGTACATTTTAACATCCCCCACAAAGGACTTATTTATGAGATTAAACAACTAGTAGATCATACCCCAAATTTGTTATTTCTCTTTTATAATGAGACAGTAAGCACAGGAGAGACGGTGACCTAGTTAGGGCAAATGGAATAAATGAACAATTAGGTTTAAATTAGCACATGGTTAGAAACTTGCATTAGAAGATAGAATTTAAAAAAAATAGGATATTGGCACAGTAAGGATAAGCAACCTTATGCATAACTTTACATTGGATAAGAGGAGTACAATTAGAAAAGTGGGTCTAGTGATCAGTCTGAGGCTGAGAACATAAAACTGCATCTTAACTTAGTGTATAATTAGAAGCATGTGGTACACAGAACAATTATATATTAAAAAACCAGTAATTACTAATTGGAGCTTCTATTATGTTGGTGACAGACATTCAGTAAAGCGTTGATAAATATTTAATTTATAGGCACATACATACTTTCTTTGTACTGGTATGACTGGAAACTAAAGAGAAAACACAAACTGAGAAAGAAAAAAGCGAATTTTCCTCAGATCGAAAATTTGTGACAGAGCTAGTTGTCAAAATGAATGTTTTTAAAACCTTTTTTAAACTACCTCTAGCTCAAAGTCAAAATGGGTGCAGTCATTGTGATTAAAACAATAGGGCTATTAAAACGTCTGTAGAATATTTCCTAATAAACAGATAGAGAATGACTTGTTTCATTTGTTCAAGGAAAAAGATGAAATAAATGAACCAGTTTATTTTATCTGCAGGGAAATCTTTGAGGGCTGGAAAAGACAAAGAAAGAAGAGGGTTTACGAATAGATGTGAAAAAATAAAGAAGATGAGAAAAGACACAGTGTAAACCAGCTGCAGCAAAGGTAAGGTAGAGTGAGGAAGTAACTGAGATGCAGTGTTTATTTCTGAGTGCAGAGCTTGGTGTGAAGTCTAAGCATGAGAAAAGGAAAGGAGACTCAAGGAAGACAGTAGCACACGTGAAGGTGAGCCGACATAAAATGAGCTGGAAGTCACCTACAAATGAAAGCCCAGCTTCTGATAGAGAGTAAGACACCTTGGAAAACAGGAAACAGAAAAAAGCCACTTTTGGAAAGTTGAAGTTCAAAAAGAAAAGTGTGTTTTTAAGGTACAGGAAGTCATAGCATTACAGGTCAAGCGGGGCTTGAAGGAGCATCCTGTACCTCAAACAGCTCAGCCACAAATGAGGTGCAGAAACACAATCCATGGTTCTTTCAGGAAAAAAGAAAACACAAGGCCAGTACAAGGAAAATTCACAGGCTAGTGAATTCTGGGAAAATAGACAACTTCAGTGTTTTCATAGAGTTTAGTAAAGGAAACATGAGTATAAAAATGGGAGTGATACTTTGCAACAATTTAACTGCACTGATCTAGTAACATGGTTATAGGAAACAGATGTGATTATGTAATGCAGAATTGAAATATTTCCCCAATCCATATTTTTTTCTCAAGGTAATTAAAGTGAAATTTTCTTAGAGTAGGTAAAATTTGCACAACCTTATAAACACAAATATGGAGGAAATAATTTGAAATATAGAATTTATAAAACAATAAAACTAAAGTGAAAGGAAAAAAAAATTGAAACCACATTTAATCTTTCAAATGCATAATTTTAATGTAATTCCAAACCAACCTATAGTATCAATTAAAGTTTCGACAATGCTCTCCAGAACAATAGTTCAGAACTCCAGATGAAATGTGATATTTCCCCAAACAATCGTCATATTTGCAAGTTACTCTCCGTATACCTGAATGCTATCTCAGCAGTTTTGTCAATACCTCGTGGTGAGGATGCCGTCCTGGAACATGATCAGGAGGTGCTCAATTTTCAGGAGAAACATTTACCTGAAACGAATCATCTTACAATCAATTTGCTGCCTGACCAACTTTACACATATCAAGTGCAGGTAAAGGTACAGTTAACACGTGGTAATGAAGGTTTAGGCTATATCAATTGCATTTATTTGAAGATTCTCAGTTTTCGTTATAAGTTAAGATATTTCAATTGTTTGGAGAGAGGGAACTTTGAGTCTTATATATGCAATATATATATTTTTTTAATTCAAACAATGAATTCTTACAAAGTATTTTTAATTAAGCATGTTGAATTTTATGACAACCTAATAAGTCGATATGTCAAAAAAGAGAATTAAGATAATTCTTAACTAAAATAAATCAATGACTTAATATCTATGTAGAGCTATGTGTAATAAAATTATGTAATTAATATATGTTTATCAAGAAATACAATTGAAACTAATAAAATTATACTTAGTAAATATTTAAAATTTTCATCCTTCTCTAGCAAGAATATTAAATGTGATTGTGTGTGTGTGTGTGTGTACACACATGCCATGGCAATATGTGTTAATGTCAGAGGAAAACTTGTAGGAGTCAATTTTCTCCTTCTACCATGTGGGTCCTGGGGGTTGAACTCTGATTATCAAGGTTGGAGGAAAATACCTTTAATCTCTGAACCCTTCTATTGGACCTAATCACAACATTGAAAATACTGAAAATACTTAATACTTTAAAATGTAAAATGTATCATTGTTTTTCTTGTTGAAATAGCTACTCTTGATATGGCTCAGATATTATTTCTTGGTAAACATATATTAATTAAACAAATAATATCTTTCATCTTTCTTAGTTTCATGATATTTTAAAAAAGCTCATGTGCTTTTTTATCATAAAACTAAATGAGACATACTTTATGGAAATTTGAGAATTTTCATGTTCATAGTATCATAAGTTCACTGTGGTAGAAATGTGGATGGACACATTTGTGTCTTTTCATAATGTCAGAAATTATTGAATAACAGTAATTTCCCAGTGCATGGAGGTTTCAACAGCAGCTGCTTTCTTTTCCTTCATAACTCTGGCCAGACAAACGTAGGTTCTTTTGTTCCACTGTTATTTGCTAATATTAACTTTCAAATCATATATTATACATCATACAGTATGGTGATTTGAGTGATGTGTCTGCTATACCCTCAAGTATTTGAGAGCTTGTTCAGTTAGTGGCAGACTTTTTGGAAGGTCACAGAACCTAAAGGAGGTATGACCTTGCTGGAAGCGGCATGCCACAGGGGGTTTTCGGAGTAGAGATCCATGACCCATTCCAGTTTGTCTCTCTATTCCTTGTGTTTGTTTGTGCTTGCTTGAAGATATGAGTGCTGTGTTTTCTACTCTGGCTGTCTCTGATGCCATGCCTCCTGTCATGATGGACACTTTCCCTCTGGAACCATAATCCAGGAAAAAACTCTTCCTTCTATAAGTTTCCATAGTCGTGATGTTTTATCACAGCACCGGAGAAGTAACTAATACACACATCATTAGTTTATATCTATCTATCTATCTATCTATAAAATCTATCACCTTTCTTTCTAGTATCTATCTGTACTCTTGCTAGAACTAGGTATAAGTTATTTATTGGTCTGTGCTGCATGAATGGTACTGAGATGGTGCAGTTCACATGTCCACTTAAGTGCAGAGTTATCCTCCAAACTCTTCATGGAGTCATAAGCTCCTGGTAAAATGAAATCTCTCAGTGCAAGGCAAGGTATTGTTTTGAGAACTACTCATCCCTAGTGGATTGTCATAAACAACAAGAATGGTGAATGTTTCAAGACATTGGATGCAGAGAACTTGTCATGAATGATGAGAGTCCAATGATATGTTAAACTGATAATGCAGTGTGTGTGTGTGTGTGTGTGTGTGTGTGTTTACATGTGTGAATGTGACTGCATGTATTCATGTACTTGGGAATACTTCCATGTTGAAGAGGTGAACACTGGGTGTTTTCCTTGCTCATCTCCATCTTAGATTTTTGAGTCAGGTCTTTCACTGAACCTGGGACGTGCTGATTTCGTTAGACTGGCTGAACGGAGTGCTCCAGGGTTCTGTCATTCCCCTTCCCCCACCCATACCCCTGTCATGACAGCTCCAGACATACTTGCCTTTCATGTGGATGCTGGAGATCTGAACCTGGTTCCTCACGCATGTACAGTTGGCATGACTTGACTGACTGAGCTGTCTTCTTTGTCCTGATAATTTTGTTTTTATTAGACAAAATGACTGATCGATATGACTTTAAAAAAAAGCATTCTAATGGCTTTATAATGGTTGGTCACATGGCATTAATTAAATGTATTTATTTAATGTGTTCAGTTAAAATTATGATCAATTTATTGTAGCACATTTAACAATGAAACGTTCTGTTGTGTTTAGACAGATTTGGGTTACGTTACCATTATATAGCTATGAGTGGCTCTAAACACTTTTCAGTGAATGACTTATATTTCACTTGGCAAAATCTTGTATATGTGCCTTGTCTTTGAGACTAGTATGTTATACCTAGTCATGGATAAGCTAATACCTCAACTACTGGACGTCAAAATACAAATAACCCCAAAAGTTTGGCAAACATGTTGATACTGTTGCACTGTCAATCAGTTCCCATGGATAAGAGCTCAGGGTACCCCTGTCCTACACCTCTGAATTTAGTGTTTATTTCTGAACCCTCACCCTCAGGCACATGCATTAGCTTCTACTGAGTGACAAAATCTTGAAAAACATTCAAGAAACCTGAAAGAGTGGAAGTTATTACATTTGGACATCTTATTCTGTGAATTTTGAATTTTTATTACTACCATGATTAGTATTGTTTTTATGTTTAAAAGCACATGAATAACTGAAAAAATGCTATTCTCAAGGGAATCAAATGTACTATATCTGTCTAAACACATTTTAATAATAATTAATTATTTCTTCAATGATAATTATGGAAAAACAACCTATAGGAGATAGCAAGTTCTAAATTGAAGACTTTATAAAAAGACACAACAAGCATTAGGCTTAGTTTCATATTTTTAAAATGCATCCAGTAAAAGAGAGATTATTATAAATTTTTAATTTGGTGTAATGCTTTATACAAATGCAATAGTGTGGAGATTCTGAACATAAATAAAATAAAAGCAATTTGAAACCCTGGAGTTTTCAGCCTCACAGTGAATTTTGCCTGGTAGCTCTTTGCCAGTCTCCCTAGTTCTAGTTTCTGAACTGCCTGAGCGAACTTTTAGCTTCTTTTGAAACAGTTATATGTTTTGTCAACCATACACATGCCTCTATTTTTTGTTTATCGTTTGTCTATTTTGGTAAAGCTTTCTTTCTAACATGTTCATAAACAGTGCAATAATATTTACACTTTAAAACAATTTTCTCCACAATGGAATATGATATCCAGTTGTATATCAATCAGAAAGATGAAGAATTTTCTTTGGGAAAATGAGGCAAATGGTTAATGTTCCAGTTCCACCCTCATCTACAGCACCAGGTGCTGTTTTACCCCCATTAACCCTGTTCACAGAATGATGTATTCACAAGAGGGGGTTAAACACTTATGTCAATTCCCAGTAAATACCTTACCATTAATCAGAGAGAAAAAAAAAAAAAAACCTCTTCTGGCAGCAAATTTTGAACAACTCCATGCTATGTATTTGAAAAGTTTCCCTTCTTCGCTTTCATTTACATATAGCTTCATTTGGAATGTCACTTAACAGGCAGTGATAATTTTATATTAAAACTAATTATAAAGATAATGAACATTATACTAAAAATGTCCAACCAACAATAATGAGTGCAAAGGAAAAAGCATAGATCCTTAAATTTTCATGCAGCTTCTCAAAGCTGTTTCTCTCTGCACAGTCTAGACACCATGAAGATGCATGGCAGTTTCTGTTTGTACAAATACCCATACACATTTAACCTCTTGGGATTAATATGTATAGTATGTGTGTTTATTTCTTTACGTGGTATATGTGTTTTGTGAACTTTTTTTCATGTATTTAATGTGATCATAAGAAAAGACGTGCAATGGAAGATGAGTATTTTTCTGCACACGACAAAATAAGTACGTAAATCCAAGAACCGATTTCATGGGAGGCCAACCCTGTATTTTCTGATATTAGCTTCATGTAATAATGATGTGATCAGTTCTTTACTTTCATATATATATTATATATATATATATATTTGAGACCGGGTCTCCTTTTATTCCCAACTACCCTAGAACTCATTATGTAGGCCAAACTGGCTTCAATCTGAGAGATCTGCCTTCCTTTGACTCCTTTGTGATGGGATTAAAAGCATGCACCACCATGTCCAACATGATTACCTATTTAAAAATGCTGTTAAGTAAGGTCTGCTGATATTTCGTGTTAGGTTTTCACATGATGGTTAAATAGGAAATTAGAATTACAGGTGTTTCTTTTTGGTTATGATATTAACGATTCTGAATCTGGGAAAATTCTGAGGTGACCAAGTATCGCAAACTCCCAGAGATTATATGTGTTTAAGACAAGCAGAAATATAAATGTCCAATATTGTTGAGTAAGTAAAGCCAGTATTGCCTTACTTATACAATAGTCCTTGCCTTTCACTCTAGTTCAGCTCCTGGTAGTTTAGTGGATTTGCCTCCTTTTTGTACCATTGTTTGTTTCCTTTAGATTTCAAACCAGTTGATTCTTCAAAACTCTGGTAGGCTCAATAAACCATATGGTTTTATAAATTACATTCTTTCTATAATTACAATCTGAACAAAACTTCCTCTATTTTGTTAGTTACTACAAAGAATGAGGGGATAAAATTACAACTTTTCAACTCCATTATTTCTAGACTTTTCTTATTTGATTTACAAACTATGGTTAGTAAATAGAAATACTTATCAACTAAATGAATCTTTTACATTTTTCTTTTTCTTCATCCTCTTATACACATTGTAGTGAGAATGATTATTGTTAATTCTGATAGTTGCCCTCATTTCTTGAAAAAAAAACTTACATTTCTTTTCCTTAATTTAGACCTTGTAGACATAACCTATTTCTCAATGTGAATGTTGGTGAATTACAATGTGCTTTCAGTCTCCTGCAAATATCAGGTTTATTTTTTTTAGACATTTGGTCTTATGGATAATCATATTTATAATGTTGAAAGGATTTGGAAAGCATAGTTCAATGTATATGATCAGTGGCAGTTTGAAAAGACCTTTTGTTGATTTCATCTGAATCCTGATACATATGTATTCATATATGCCTAAAGATTGATTGAATTCTCATTCTGTATGTGTGTATTTGTTATTTTCATAATAGAGCACTTTATATAATCTAGGCTAACCTTAAACTCACTAGGTAGCTGAGGTTAGTTTTGAAATTCTGATCCTCCTGCTTCTACCTCCTAAGGATTGTGGCAACAGGAATGTATTACCATACCTGCCTAGTGTTGTATATGAGTTACTTGTCTCATTATTCCCAACTAAGTTAACAAAAGTAAAAATGTAAAGACATATTTTGGTTCACAGTTCCCAGGTACAGTCCATCTTGGCTGTGAAGTCATGACAGCCCGAGTTTGAGGCATCTCATCATATTATATCCACCATCATTAAGGAGAAAGCCATCAACTCCTTTTCTACTTTTCATAAATTCTGAGTATCAGCCCATAAAATGGTTTCACCCATGGTTAGGTGGATGATTCCACCTCAATTTATATAAACTCTAATAGGCATGCCCAGAGGCTAACCTCACATACATATCCCTTTATAAGCAGACCCAGAAGCAGGTCTCTTGGGGTTATAGAGTCTCTCAAAATGGCAACATTAACCATCACAGGTTAGCTGGATTTTGTTTGGTCTAAACTGAATTTTGAATGCAACAACCAGGATAATTACGAAGGAACAAAATCTTCCAATTTTCTCCAAGTGTCTTTCCTTTTCCTTGACATACTTTACTCAGTATGAGGTCTTTTGTAATCATGTCAGAAATGTCTACAGAAAAAAATTGAGGATACTAATTGGAATTTATTGTTGTATTTATATTTATATTCTCTTTTCCCAGGTTTCCCAGGAGTCAGACTGAGTTCAACATGTGCTACCTCATCCCTTCTAGTGGTTATCAGTGTGTTCTTGGTTATCAGTTCTGTGTATGAATGATTATATTAAAACAGGGATCTGGCCAAAGACATTAGGTAAAACTGCACTGTTGTTTTTCAAACAAATATCTCCTGAATGAATGCATCAACTGTCTGTTTATAATACTTCAGCAGTTAGGACTCATTAGAATGAGTATCAGAAGGAACCAGGGCAAATGCAGAAGCCAAGTGCCAAATAGAGCTTACTTGTTGGAAGGAGAAGCCCACTTTACTCAATGTTTAGTTTTGTCCAATTGTCCTTTCCATCTGACCATACTTTCTGGCATATTTCTATGAAAAGATTCAGTGGCTAACTCAATTAGACAAATTAGGACAAACACTCTAATTTCCTCTAAGTATGTGGCTTTAGTTCATTTAAATAAATGTGTTACAGATTTGTTTATGGGCAAGTATTTCTTTTCTGTTTACACAGTATAATGTGTAAATGATTATATTATTTTGATACTGTTTTAAAATAAGTAATCCTGTGCATACAGACCCAACCACTTCCAGGTTTTACAATGCCTTACACACATGTCATGGGACTTCCTTGTGGTTTCCTAGAAAAGAGGTTCTCTTAGGTCTGAGGAGGAGATTTTTGTGTGATAGAGATGTTTTGGCTTCAAAATCAGGGACCACGAGTAATTAAACATGTAATGAATTACGTTAAAGGATAAAAAAGGTTAATATAACATAGAAATATAATCACTTCCTGTTTCAAAGACAAATACTTAGAACACTTTGGCCTCAGAATATTTAGTTGAAGTTTTTAAATAACAAATTTCCACTAGTACTGTCTAAATTGTAATCAAGTTTATTACCATTTTTCAGAGGTATGTGAGATCTGTAATAGCACTATTATAGAAATCTTGCTATCTGAGAAGGAACAAATTTTATTTTCTTCAAAAACTATTTTCAGATAAAAGAAGAGCAAACGTGAAATCAGATACTAAATGTCTAAGATGTCTGATCTTGCTTACCAAACTAACAGAAGAAGTAGATTTAACAGATATATAAAGTTGAAGAAACATTTTCTTCTCTGTTAATGCTGTTATGTATTAACTTACACCTAAATGATGAGAATTTCTCCAAGTTAACTGCAAATCTGGAGTTAGCTAGATAATTCTTTGAACAGAAAAATCAAGTACCAAATTGTTAATTAATTCTGTCAAAATGAAGAGTTTTACCACTGTCCTTGGAAATGAAAAAGAAAGATAGTATCATATTCTATATGAGTAAACATGACAAATGAAAATTGCTTATGAAACTCTACCAAAGTTCCATATTGGACTCAATAACTGTCTCTGTTACTGGTTTAGTTACTTTTATAACAAGAGAGAAACAACTTAGTGGAAGGGTTTATATTTGGGGGTCACATTTTTGCGGGAATTTCAGTCTATCAAGGCAGAGAAGGCGGAACAGAGTGTCTCCAGCCATAGCACTCGGAGCAGGAGATGTATGTGTTCTGGGCTGAATACCAGAAGTGTGGGCCATAGATGCTGTTTTTCTTTTTTGTTTGTTTTGTGTGTGAAGGAGAGGGTATGTACATGTGTGCAGGTGCACATATATGTGTGTGTGCACAGGTGCGTGTGCATGCTCTTGTGGAGGTCAGAGACCGTTGTTGTGTGGCTTCCTCTTGTTTCCACATTGTGCTTTGAGACGGAGTCTTTCTCTTAAACTGAAGCTTCTCTGATTCACCAACAATGGCAAGTGAGCAAGTCCCAGGGATCCTCCTGTCTCTGCCTCTCAGAGATGGTATTGCAGTAATACACAAGGCTTTTTTATGTAGAAGCTGAAGTTTTGAACTCAAGTCTTCATGCTCGCATTACAAGTACTTTACAGGAAACTACCTTTCCTAGTTTCCTGGTTTTAGATGTTCTTTTATTCTTTAATACGGAACTAAACTTGAAGTAGGCTTCTTTCTGCACATGTCATAAGCATCTTTCATGAATAATTGTTCATGCTCTCCTCCACAGCACTTCTAAGATGAACTTAGAAATATGGACTCCCCATGCAAAGTCACAGAATGTTGAATCAATTTTTACAGAACAGTACTTTCCTGAGTAAGAACATGTATGTATGAGGCTTTTCAGAACAACAGTGCCAAGAGTTTACATTTCATTAACTTGATTTCAGTCTTTATGTAATAGAAGCACCTATTCTATATAACACAGAAATTGTTATCAGAAGTGGCATATATACTATCTCCGTAACTCAGAGCTGAAGAAAAGATTGGTGGCAACAAGTTGTTTAGGAAAGCATCTGGAAATGTATGACCTGCAGTTATTTGGAAGGCTGTTGGTGCTCATGCTGAGTCAGCTACTCTAAGCAGTTGGGTCCATGTAATACTGTTACATATTAGGTTTCAGTTTGGTGAGGTAATAAAGTGACCTTAACTGAGGATTAAAAAAAAAAAATTCCAGACTTTGCTAAAGAAAATAGATCTAAATAAAAACTATGCTAGGTAAAACATATGAAAAAAATCATTTCCAGACTTACACATTAAAATAAAAGTCTAAAAGAGACTGTGAGAGAAAAATATCAATGAGAATTCAACATTGTAATTCAGAGCAATTGTTTTTCATTATCTGTTAGTTCATAAAAGTTTACTGTAAGTAGTGGTCAGAATTTTGGTCTCCAAAGGCATCAGGTCCTAATCCTTTTACTCTCAATTTCTATATATGAGATTTTTACTTTTTTATTTTATGTGTATGAATGTTTTGCCTGCTTGTACATAAGTATACTTACGCTATGCAATATCTGTGGAGGCCAGAAGAGGACGTCTGAGGCTTTCAGACTGTTACAGACAGTTGTTAGTGTCCATGTTGGTGCTGGGACCTGGATCTCAGTCCTCTGAAAGAGCAGCACATGAATGCTCTTAACCACTGAACCATCTCTCCAGCCCCTGTATATGAGGTTTTCAAAATGAATGGACTATTTTGAATTTATACATCGCCTTAAAATCCACCAAATGTTTCTTGGTAAGGAGAGAGCAGGAAATGATACCACCAGGGAAATGCAATGTGAACATGAAGCAGACAGTTAATAAAGAATTTAGAAGACATGAGAAACAGAGGCCAGAACCAGGGTCTCCCTGTGGTCTCCAGAGCAAACATACTCCACTGAAACCCTGTCTTTAACATAGTGTACTTAATTTTGAACTTCTAGATTCTAGAATTCTGGAAGGAAAAAAAAAAAAACTCTTATTTCTTACAAAAGCTATGACAATTTGTCACAGCATCCACAAGAAAGCAATGGACCCTACACCAGATAAAAACAAGATTCAAATGTTTAATCAAAAAAGAAATTCAGAAAAGTTGAAGTGTTCTTGCCCAGAGTAGCACTTGAGTTTTATAGTTTCAGCTCAGAGTACTTTAAATGATACAACTACCATTTGTACCAAGCTACTTTCTGCTAATATTATCCTTGTTTTCCAACTCATGACATTAGATACAGGAACAGTTTATTCCTCTTACCACATAGCAAAAATTCTTAATTTATAAATGTTATAATTTAAGCAATATTACTTTATAGATTCCTGTGGTATATTTCAAAAGATAGTGGCTTAACACAAGGAGTTGTCTATTCTCAGTACAGTTATGATTTTGTGTTTTCTGATTTGGCTGCATTTTCCTGTCTGGTGTGGGTGGCTGAGGACATCAATATGCACTTAAATTGCTGCTCCTAGCTGGAAGCTGAGGGCACTCTCAAGGCAGCTTTTTTCCCTCTCAAGGACCCTCTGCTGTCATATCTGGTATGCCTGTGGATCAGCAGGGTCATTTCTCTCTCTCTTTCTCATCACTCACTAATCTTGCCCAGAACTTCATGTCTGAAAATCGTGAGAATGAAAATGCAAACTGCCAAGCCTCTTAAGCAGGGTCTAGAACCCTCTGCTGTGCTTATGCCTCATTCTTTGAGGAAAGTGTCATAAGCCGTTGCCAGTCAGGGATAGAAAATGGATTCTGTGTCTTCTTGGAAGGGATTGTTAGGGGCCACCTGTTGATTTGCTGATCTGTGATAATAGGCAAGTCATTAAGTCAAATGTCATTAAGTCAAATATCTTCCTCTCACCACTATAACACATTTTTATTTTTACTGCAATACATAAAGCATACTTATTTTCCGTGAAGTGAGAAACTGCTTAAAAAGAAAGAGCATACATTCAAATATATTACTTATTGTGAACAAATTCAAGACAGTTCTTTGATAAAGAACAGCTATTGGAAAGAATAAATAATAAAAAAAAAGGAAATGAAGTTGGGAAAAGATAGTGCCATCATCATGTGCATGGGTTTATGATTACCTACCTGTCTAAACACGCAAACATGAGCATGCACTAAACATGTTATATTTTCTAATTCACTTACAGTTCTTTCTACTGTCACTCTAATTATACACATTAAATGGGTGCAGTGTGACAATTCCATACATGTATACAGCTTGCATTCATTAGATTCATCTAATCTCTGCTTTTCCTCCTCTCCTCCTCTACAAACAGCTTTCCCAATCTGATACTGTTCTCTACTCAGATCAAGGTTTGCTAGCTTCCAGGTGTGAGTTTGCTTTGATTGTTTTCTGTATTGGGCTTTGAATATGTTCAGTCCCTTCGATTGTCCTTCCTTATGGATGAATAAAAGTCCATCGTGTTAATATATAGCCCTCTCTTCATTTGCTTATACCTGTTCTGATTCTGTATCCTGCCTCTGGCAAATGTGCCGAGCTAAACATGTGGCAACATTTATTATGTTGATTTCATTTTTTAATAGACCTAGAAGTGATTGATTCGGTTCCTTTGGAAGATCTACTTTTTGTTTCTTTTCTTTTTCCTTTTTTTTTTTGACAAAGTTTCTCACTGCTTCCTATAATGTTTATCCTAATTTATATTGTGATTTACAATGGGGAATTATAATAGCTCTTTTCTCCTTTGTCACCAGACTTTTTTCATAAGTGCCATTCTAAAATGTTTGAAACGGCACCTGCTAATTGCTTTGAACTGGATATTCTTGATGACCAATAATGCTAAACATGCTTCTCACATATTTTCTCGCTGTTTTTTCATCTTTGGAGACATGTCTGCTCAGGTTATTTGCCCATATTAAACTTGAATACTTATGTTGTTGCTGTAAGTGGTTGAACTCTTATGATTGCTTCTGGACTCCCAGTCAAGGAAATACTTGATGAATATTTGTCTTCTTGCTGTAGTTGTCTCCTCATTCTGTTAATTACTATCTTTGATGTAAAGAAACATAGATTTTTTTTCAGTTTGATATAATACTATTTGTCAAGTGTTGGTTTTGTTTTCTGTACTTTCAAGCTTCCATTCAGAAAATTCTTTGTCAGTGACAATGTCCTGTAGTTTTTCCCTTTGTTTTCTTCTATTAGTTTCAGATATAAGGTCTTATGGTTAGGTTGTTGATTCTTTTATTTTTAATGAGGTAATTTTATTTTACAGAGGGAGAGACTGAGCTCAAGTTTCAATCTTCTGCATCTTTTCCCAACGCCATTTGTTGAGGAGACTATCCTTTTATCACTGAATGTTTAGGCCATCTTTGCTCTCACTCAGCTGCCTGTGATGCATAGGTATGCTTCTGGGATGTCCGTTCTGTTTGACTAGGTGTCTGATTCCAATGTCAGTATTATGTTTTGCCAGTTGCTATCAGTCTATACTGTGTCTGGAAATTAGACATTGAGGTGCATGCACTGAAATTTAGAACTTTTCCCCAGTAGCGTGAAAAATGTCGTTTGCATTTTGTTGTTGTATTGTTTAAGAATAGTTTTATTTATTCCTTTTTGGAGCATATTTATTATTTGAGAATTCCATACATGCATATAAAGGATCTTGAGCAAGTCCACTCTCCATTCCTTCCCCTCCTGCTCACCCCATATGTGCCCCCAACACTTTTCTTTCCCAACTTCATTTCCTTTGTTTTTATAAACCCATTGAGTTCAGATAGTGCCATCCTCACGTGCATAGTTTTGTGACCGCCTACTGAAGCATGAGTAGCCTCTCGAGACCTTTATCCCTGAAGACTGATTCTCCCTCCCAGCAAAGTCATCAAATACTAATAGCTCATCAATTAAGGGAGGGACATCTTGACAATCTCTCCTCTGTGCTACGGTTTTGTCTGAATTGATCTTGTACAAGTCTTATACATGCTGTCACAAACACTGTGAGTTTATTAGTTTATAAAATCAATTTATAAAATACCGATTCAATATCATCATATGCCACCTCTGGTTCTTACAATCTTTCTATCCTTTCTCTTCAATGATCCCTGAATTCGGGTGTGATCAATGTCCCATTTAGGGCTGAGCATTCCGAAGTCTCTTAATCTCTTCATGTTAGCCATTTGTACATCTTTATGTCAATCTCCATCTACTGCAAAAAGACATTTTTCTGAGGAGGGATGAGAGATATACTAATTTATGGGTACAATGATACACAATTAAAAGTTAGTTTAATACTATGTCTATTAAGTGAGTTAATAGTAGTAGTTTCTCACCTAGGGCCTATGACCTACCTAGTCATGGGTTTTTGACACCATTAATTGTGCAAGGAATGAGTTCTATCTATCTTGTACAGCAAGCACTAAAGCCAACAGGAGAGTGATTTGTTACTCCCACAACAACTGTCTAAGTATTACAATTGTGGGCATGACTTGCCAACCTCTTCATTGTTGTAGCTCACAGGGTTCACAGCTGGATAAGACTGATAATCACTTTCCTCACCCAGTAGTGAACACGGTACTTCCCATATATTTGAACACGGTACTTTCCATATATATGAAAGCTAGTCAGTATGGATAAGGCTTCCAGGTTGATACTAGCTTGAATAATCCACATTCCAAAATACAACCATATTGTGCATTCAGCAATAGGGTCTAGAACCATGAAGTTCTAGAAGGTACTCATCTAACACTAAAGAACTTTTTGAAAAAGCCATATGGAAATCTACTATTGTAGAAGCTTCCTAAAACCTACACATATATATTTATAAAAAGAATTTATATGAAATTAACTCATAAGGGAGATAAAATGTCTCTCCTATATACCATAGGCCATCAAATAAAAAGCCTAGTGCCAGGAAACTGTTACATCTTTTGGAGTTGTTGGTCAGTGGGTTTCCATAGACTCTCAAACATTATAGGCTATTATCGTTACTATTTTGATGGAGATTGTAAATTAATCTATAGATTAAGCCACATGTTTTTTTAAAGCTACTAATTCTTGAAGTCTATGAATACGAAAGTCTTCCCATTTTTTCTTAATATTTCAGATTCTGTCATCAGAATTTTGTCATGTCTATTTTGGTGTTCTTTTATTTCCTTGGTTAAATTTATTCTTAGGATTTTTATTTCTTTCTAACATGCACAGAATGACTTTCTTTATGTTTCCCATCAAATTCATAATTGGTGTGTAGAAGTATTACTGGATTTTGTATATTGACTTTTGCATTCTGTCATTTTATTGAATTTATGTAACATTCTTCTGGTCAGATATTTAGGTTTTTCAGTGTATAGCATCATGCCAACTACAAACAGATAATTTGACTTCTTCCTTTTATATTACTTTTATTGATTGCTCAATTGCCATAAATAAAACTCCTTAGAATATATTAGATAAGTAGGAAGAGTAGACACCTAAGTCTTATTCCTGAAAATGTGTTTCAGATTTTTGTTTTCTCATTAAAGGTGATGTTTACTGTTGGCTTATGAGATAGATATCTTTATTATTTTGATGTATGATCTTTTTATACCTAATGTACTCACAATTTTATCATATAGTCAGAGATTTTAATTAAGTAATGTTGAATTTCATTAAATGCTTTTTTTTGTCTTTTTTAGATGACCATGTGATTTTTGTCATTTATACGATTGTTGTGACATGTTTTATTTATTGATTTGCGTATGTCAAACCACTGTTGTGTCTTTGAGATATATAAAAACAGTGTATGTAATCATCTTTTGTATGTACTCTTGATGTTAATGTGCTAATATTTTGTTGAGTATTTTTACATCTTCATCAGGGATATATTTGTCTACATTTTTTCTTTTATTATGTGTTCTTGTTTTGTTTATATAGTAATACTAGACTCAGGCAATGACTTTAGGAAGGTTCCATTTTTCTTGTCATTGAGAACTAGTTTGAGAATAGTTGGCATTAGTTCATCTTTAAGTTTAACGGTATTCATTAGTAATGTCATCAAATTTAGCACTTTTCTTTATTGGGAGACTGACCACTGTTGAATCAATTTCATTACTTGTTAGTGTTTTATTCAGGTTATTAACACTGTTTTAATTCATTTTTGAGGAGCCACATGTGTCCAGAAACCATTCATTTCCTGCAGGTTTTCCAGTTTTGTTAGCAAATAGTCTTTTCACAAAAATCTCTAGTGATATCTTATATTTCAGTAAGATCAGATTCAGCAACTTCGTTTCCATATGTAGTTTATATACATAAGTGTTCTGGAATCCTAATTCCCTGCCTAAGATCTTTCAGATTTGTTTTTCTAGTCAAACAATGTATTTTTGCTTAATTGATATTATTATTGCTTTTTAAAAACAAAAATATCTCTACTGGCTGCTAGAGAGATGGCTCAGAGATTAAAAGCACTGTCTGCCCTTCTAGAGGACCCAGGTTGATTTCCAGTACCTACATGGTGACTAACAATCATCTGTAACTCCAGTTCAAGGGGATCTAACAACCTTTGCACAACCCAGGAACATTTATATACTTGCAGGAAATAGACACATATATAAAGTGTAATAAATAAATAATCTCTCCTGTTTATTTTGGCTCTGTCTTTGTTATTACTTTCTTTTGAGATTCATAGGTAGGTTGCTTACTTAAAGCATTTCTTTTTTATATGTAGACATTCACTGTCATAAGCTTCTTTCTTATTACTACATGCTTTTGTCCCACAAGTTTTTGGTTGTGCTTCTAATTTTACTTGCTTGAGAATCCAATTTCTCTTTTGATAGCTTTCATGACTTATTTTTCATTGGGTAATGTGTTCTAATAGCTCTGTATAATTCAGTCTATTAAGATTTCAGTTAGTTTTTTTTAAATTTTCTAACATGTTTTATTCATAACAGATGATCTTTATTGGGGGAATTTCTGTTTGTTGATTAATAAAACTGTGTTCTGCAGCTGTTGGGTGAATTCTGCAGGTATACACATAGCTTTATCTTGTGTATATGTTTTTTCTTTTTTTTCTGTTTGGGATTTTTTTAGGTAAGATCTCCTGCAGCTCCAGCTGATATGGAACTCACTGTATGGATCAAATTTGGGAGGTCCACCTGACTATCTCCTGGGTGCTGGGGTTAATGATGAGTGGTACCATGTCCAACTTCTTGAATTTCCTTTTTTAGAAATTGGAATTGAATAAAATACTTTATTTTTTTTTTATGTGTAATAGTATATTGCCTGCATGTATGTAAATGCACCTGTGCTGTGCAATGCTCATCATGGGGGTCAGAAGAGGATGTCAGATTCCCGTGGAACTGAAATTATGGACAGCTGTTAGCTGCCATGTGGGTTCTGGGAATTAAACCTGGGTTCTCTTCAAGAGCAGCCAGTACTCCTAACAACTGGGCCATCTCGCCAGTGGCTAGATTGGATATTTTTTAATTCACATTATAAGATCATTACTTTTGAAACACAGTTTAATTACTTCATTCCCACTACAGTATTCATTTTAACACAATTTTATTCAAATTTTGCAGTTTTCATACAGTAAAATTTGATGGTGTTTAAATCTTTTCCACTATCCCCACCTCTCCTTATTGCCTGACACCCACTTAATTTAGACCCATTTTATACACGTGTGTGTGTGTGTTTGTGTGTGTAATGAGGATGATAGTGTCTAATTTGTGTCTCCAAATGTCCTTTATTTTGGTTCCATCCACTAGAACCTGGTTAATCTACGAAGAGTTCCATGCATGAAAATGACTATCTCTGCCTTTCCCAGCAAGCCATCTATTACTACAATTTCCTTGGGTGGGCTTTGAGCTACTTACTCACTTCCTCTTGTGTATACTGAAAGATTTTTCTGGTTTGAGCTTGCATGGAATTCCATGTGAATTCTGTCCCTGTTGCTCTGAATAACTGACCAGATGTCTGAAAAAAATTCTGCTTCCTTGTGGTCAGAGATTCTTTCCGGCTCTTACAGTCTTTCTGCCCTCTCATTGACAAAGATCTCTGAGGCTTGGGAAGCAGAGGTTTTAAAAAGTTGTCCAATTCAGTGTTAATCACCCTACATACAGCCTTTTGCTCTCTGCATGTTGGCTAGTTGTTGATTTCGGTGTGAGTCACTATCTGTTGCATACGTATACTTCTCTGGTGAGAGCTGTGAGATGCATTAGTCTGGGTATAACAATAAATCATTAATAGTCAGTTTAATATGAAAACTATATAGTAGAAAACTAGTATTAGGTTTTCTCCTATGTTCTGTGACCCATCTAGCTTCAGGTTCCTAAACCTGATATCACTGTCAGCCTTCCTAGGCTGTATCCTAGGAAGCAGAATATATGAGTGTGTCAGTCAGAGTTCTGAAATGATGAAATTTACACACACACACACAGACATAGATGGATAGTCTTACATGATAGAGTCTGAGTAGTCTGATAGCTGCATCACACTGGAGAGACTGAGACTTTGGTAGTTTCTAAGTCCACAAGGCCCAGCAACCCCAATCTAGTGCTGAAGGCACAAAGGATTCCTGTAGATCTGCTAGTCTTCAGTCTAAGTTGTAATCCTAAGAAGTTGGTTCTATTATAGATAAAGGAATGCCCCAGCAACAAGATACACTCACGGTGAAAGAGAAGGCAAATAAGCAAATAACAAAAGCTTCCTTCTGCCCTGACCTTTAATATGAGCTGCCATCAGAAGGTAACAACCACATTTAGGCTGGATCTTCTAGCTTCAAATAATCTAAGCAAAATCTCTCTCATTTCAGTTAATCCAAATCCAGTCAATTTAAAAACCAAGATTAGCCATCACAAGTTCACACCTTGTCAATGTGACACCTAATTGCATCTTTAATATCATGTTCAAATTCCAAATGAAAACATTGTCAAGGACATAATTCTGCCTAACATGGTATATAACAATCCCACATACAATAGCAAATGCATTATATATTTTTGTATAAGTGGTAAGGTTCTTGGAATATATAGTCTTTTCATGTCTCATAACTTATGACAATATAGATTCATAACACTTAACCACCTGACCCTTAAAGATTATCTCAATTATATGATTTTTGAATAAAAGAAACAAAACACAAATATATGCTTAATATATGTGTATACGTGCACAAACATGGTATAAAGAAAGTAAGAAAGAAACACGGACCTAAATCCAGTTACAGAATGGCTGGTTACTCCCATAATGTTTGTGTCATTATTTCACCAGCGGTCATGTCATGCCAGGCCAGTTGTTAGCATAGTTCACAGGACTCACACCTGGTAAGGATGATGATTATTGTTTTTCCTTCTGAAAGCATGTGTAACACCTTCCTGCACTGTGAACGTTAGCCATTAGAGATGAAGCGCTGAAATCAGCACAAGCATTATTTCTCCTTGTTTGTTGTACTACTCATACATGTAGTGTCTTCGGCACTAGAATAACTAGTTCTGGTGGGTAACCAAGAGGAGAGGCAATGGCAGGTATTATGAGAGTTCAACAAGTTCTAGAGAAGGAATCCATTCCTGGCTTCTTGCATTACTTTATTGCCTCTATTCATTCATGAGAGTATGGCATTGAAATCCCCACTTGCGTTGTGCTGTAACCTATTTTTCCATTCAGGTTCAATAGCATTTGTTTTTATAAAACTGATTGCTCCAACATTATGTATACCATAGGTCTATAAACATTATGTCTTCTTATTGAATTTACCTCATGTCGTTACATGATGATCTGTGTCTCCTTTAGAGCTATTCTTTATTCAAATAGTCATTAAAAATCTGTTTGTCATCTATAGCCTTTAATTTGAGAATTAGTCCACTTGCATTCAAAGATAAAGACTGATGGTGCCATTTTGTTGATGTTCAATGTCTTTTCTTCCTCACTTGTTGCTCTTTGTAAATCGTTTATTTTAAGATGATTTTTAATTATTTTCTGTTAATCTTTCGTGTATCTACTATGCTAATGGGATTTTAAATGTCACGTGTTTCCTTCATGGTGGTTATTTTTCATTGCCAGATGCAGGACTCCCTTAAGGGTCTTTTGTGGGGATGTTAAGGTGATCATAAATTTTTTCTGTTTCTGCATGTCTTGAATAGTGTTTATTTCTCCCTTATTTCTGAAAGACAGATTTGATGATTATAGCATTCTTGGTTGGCAGCTATACAGGATTTGGAATATGTCATTCTAATCCCTTCTGTTCTGTTAGGTTTATACTAAAAATCTGTTGTTCAGCTTATTAGGACACTCTTAAATTTGAATTGAAAATTTTATATTGCATATTTTAGAATTATTTCTTTGCTCTGTACTTCTTAAAATTTAACTTTTATAAATTTGGTTAAATTTGTTTCTGAACATGCCTGGTTGAAGCATACTATATATTCTTATTCAATCATCCTTCAGATTAGGTGAACATAAGTCTGTAATTATTTATTTTAGTAAGTTTTATAGTCCCAAAACTTTTTAAACCTCACTCTGGTATTCAGAAAATGCTGATATTTGTTCATTGAATGATTCCCCAAAGGCTTTGAACACCCTCTTGATCTTTCTTTCTAAATGAGATGATTTGAAAGACATTTCTTCAAGTTTGGATATTTTGTCTTTCGCTTGATCCAGTTTGTTGAAGCTTCTTTTGCTGTGATTAATAATGTTGGACACAATGTATATACCTCAGTGGAGTCAAAGAGTCCAAACACTCTTGTGGGCCACACAAGACTGGAGACACTGTACAGCATTTCATACATGTGTGGTCCAGACAGTGGTGTATGTAGGTAGTTTACTATGGGGCTACTCTTGCAATGGGAGTGGTGATGCCCGTGCGGTAATGGTGGTCTCCTCAAGCAACTCTGATACTAGTTCTTCCACTAAGGCCTCCAGTACTGGTTGTCCCAGCATTGGCATGAGGTCCGGCAAATATCTTCTGGCCTATCAGTGGTGCAGGTCCAGATGGTGTGGAATTAGAGATGATGGTAGTAACTGCAACATCTCTTCCGTGAGACTCTTACCCAGCCCTAACCACAGTCCCATTAGTGAAAAAACAGAGTCAGTGGCAGAAACCGGACTAATAAGGATGGGGAACATCAGGAAGCACGGTGCGGTGTTTCTATTGGCTATCTGTGATATATGTGCTCTGGAGTATTGTCAGTGACTGGATAGGCACTATTTTTTCCCCAGTCCCTAAGTATTTCTGCTCACACAGTGAAACATTGCAACAGCAACCAGGCAAAAATCTCCTTGGTTCTCTACGGATATGTCTATCTGTGTAAGAAGTGGTGGCAGGAGGCACAGAACTGCTCAATACATCCTCAGCATGTTCCTGTCAGAGTAACAACAGTACAAACTATCGTGTAACCTCCCTGCCCTGTTATTAATAGGTTCCAGAACACAGTACAGTAATGAGAGACAGCAGGAACAGAATGGGCATGCACCTTCGATCCTGGAGCTGACAGAGTTCCATATGAAGCTGGTCATGCCCTTGTTCTAACAAAGCAAATACTCTGATATCTTAGTTCGTGTGTGTGGTGCTCTCCATTCACAGTATGTCACAACACATGCTCTAGAGTTAGAGCATTCTGTGTCAGAGTATTCAGCAGGACTTGAGTCCGACATCATTCAAAGGAGACAAACTGGGTTCCTGGGATGGCTGTTTCTTAAGTCAGTATATTAGAATACTTGTGGATTCCCAGAAATGAGAATATGCAGGAGTTTCTGATCTGTAGAGCAACCCCAATTCACATGACAGCTCACTTTTCAAGAATCATTTCTGGCTACAGCCCTCTGAGGATTCACAGGAAAATGATGCGAAAGTCTTTCCCATAGTCAAGCTACTATGCAGATTTCCAGTAACTTACCTAAATTAGTTGCAAACCCATGAAGATTATGACATTTTCAGATGTTTTGTGTCGCCAGAATCTACACTGAGTTTGCTCGGACTTCACTTTCAGCCTTAGCACTGAAAAGAGGCGTCTCTCAAGCCCCCTTCTGTGAAGCTTGCAGGGTAGGAGCATGTGTGTTATTGTAAGTATTAAGCCTTCCCTTGACGATTCCCATTGCTCTTCTATGAGTAGTCACCTCCGAATGTAGCTATGCTCTTGTTACATGGCTTCTTCTGTGTGAGGACGGTGAATATGTACACTTCTATTCACTCTTCCTTTCTGGGCCATTGTGTTTTTGAATACTTTTCTTATTATTGTTGGGTTATGTATATGAGTGTATTGCCTGCATGTGCATAAGTGCACTCATGTTGTGCAATGCTAGTGCTCAGAAGAGTTTGCCGGATCCCCAGGAGCTGGAGTTATAGACGTTTATTAGCTGCCATGTGGGTGCCGGGAAGAAAACGGGTCTTTGGCAAAAGTAGCCTATGCTTTTAACCACTGAGCCATCTCCATCCCCTTCTGGGCCATTCTTTACCCAAGAAATTTGTTTTTCCTTTAGGATGAGGCATTATGGAATTATTGCAAACTACTCTTTTGCAGTGTGAATTTCCTTTTACTTAAATATAAAAATTGTTATTACAATTGTATTAAAAGCAGAGAATATTGAGACGGTTGAAGAAAATTTATTACTCAAAAGAATAGTTGAAGAAATACACAAATAAGAAGAGGGAACCTAAAAAATGTCAAGTATATTTATATATGCATTCGTTACACTATTATACCACAGAGTGCTTGCTGTACATCTTTGCAAAGAATTGCATGTATTTCAGGGTTTATTAAGGATTCATTCTAAGAGGCTCCTGGGCCCTTGTTCATATAAGCCTACAGTAAAGGTGTTAGCATGCACAAGACCCATGCAAACTCAAGCAGACAAAAACCTAGCACAGAACTGGAGAAATGGACAGCAGGTCCCAATCTTAGTCAAAGAGCTATTGGCAGCTGATTACTGACGAGTGAGGGAGAGCTGATTTTAAGGGAAAGACTCTAGATATGCCGACCAGACCCCAGTGGATGGACTTGCACTGAGGGATGTCTGGGCACACTAACTTGACTCAGTAGGCTTTAACAAAACAGAATGCATGAAATACAGTGGGTGAGGTAAGGGAGGCTGCAGATAGGGAAGGCAGTATACAGATGATTGACATGTTGTATACAAAACACACAAAAATTCATTGAAAAATATACAAGAAAGGATAAATTCCATAGAACTGAAATAAATGTACTGTTTATTTAAAGAAACATTCTTGAAGATGAACATTAGAGAGTATGTGAGGTATTATAAATTCAAGTATCATTTTAAGGCCACAGCATACAATTTTTATATACAATAGAATTATTTATCCATTTCAGATAATCTTAATTCTTCATTTGACATACACAGAAAAATAGGTAACATTTAAAGTAGAACATTTTATTTGCACTTAAAACAGAATGATAATACCACATTCTGTTTTTCAGTATTAATTAAATAAATCCCAGTCTCTTCTATAAACATACGCCATATATAATTACATGTATAAATACATACATAAATATACAAATGAATAACTATACATGCACACAAAAATAATGTACATGAAGAAAATTCAAAAGAGCCTCGTCTTATAGAATTGTCACTACACCCATCAGAGAAAACAGCTGAGTTGGTAATTAATCAGCTCCACTCCAACTGATAAGCCGGCAGCTATGCAGCCCTCATTCCAAGAAGACCACAGGATCGAGGTTCAAATGGAAAACCATTTAACAGGCTTACTTCAGAGAAATTCAATCATTCCTCTCAGAGAGTGAAAATTATAAAATGTGGTCTGAGAGAAGTTAAGTAATCCTCAGTCCCTATCAGTGTACACAAGGGCATGAGGTAAAAGTGTGTTTTTTTTATTAAAATATGTTCTCCCTTCAGATTATGAAGCAGGACTTTCTACAAAGCAACTCACAGTATTGAAGTAAATAACAGTCAACGAAAAATGAATGAACATTCTCAAAATAACAGTGTCTGGTGGTGCCGGTTAATACTAAGGCTTCGTTCTTTTCATGGTTTTCAGAAATCTTGATGGTGAATTACTTTATGTGATAGTCAAGATAGCCAGGCATATTAATTATATTACAAAAATGAGAGCACTTCTTTGTCTTCTTGAGTATCCATTTTACCCCACTCACATTGATTACTGGTGCCTGATATTCTAATAAAAAGATTTTGCATAAATAAAATGTTCCTTCATGAAATAAAAAATCAAACTTTAATTCTGACCTAAGGAAAGGAAACCAGAATAAATCCTCTCATCCACTCTTGGAAAAATTTAAATTATTTTCTGTAAATGAACCAACATGCAAGCCAGTTCATAGGTTTCTAAGATCACCAATTAAAAGCTGAGTCCTTTCAGTCTCACTGAATTACATACATTGCCTTTCCCCCAAAATTACATCAGACCAACTACAACTTAGATTAATGAATATTTGTCCATGGAACCCAACTTCTTTTGGCAGCTATTATTCTTTTTGCATAATATTTTTGTGACAATAAGGAAAATAGCACACCTATTTTGAATGGAAGTTTTTGCAAGAAAACAAAAAATTTACCAAAACCTGTAGAAAGAACCTCACTAAACCTATTATGTGCAACATGGTAAGCCAGATCGAATGTTTCTTTAACTCTCTATCCAACACTTTTGCTCCCAAGTACACCAAGTTCATCCTCCACACCAACCCACAACCCGGCTTTATCTTTGTAAAGCACAGAGTCAGTGCTTGAAATGTGCTAGGCAAGAATTCTACCACTGAGCTGAGACCTCAGCCCTTTTGTTTATTTTATCTTGATATGTAGCTCAGGCTGCTCTAGATCTCTTGATTTTCTACCTCAGCCCTCAACCATCTGAATGCTGGGTTTACAGGACTGTGTCTCCATAACTGGCTCCTCATGAACTTTCTTTTGTGAAGACTCCAAGAGCAGACATGCATTACTTTGGTGCCATTGTTCAATGAGGTGAGAATAAAGCAACACTAAGCCACAGTGATAGTGGGAATGTAGCATGGGCTACTAAAGCACTGGACGAATCACTGCCTTCTTGGACTTGATTATTAACAGGTACAAAGCAAGGATTTTGTTACACTGATTTTGAAGCATTGTAGAGAATTCTTAGACCTCTGGCCTATGAGAATAAGAACCACAAATGACAAAGTGAGAGCTATGCCATCATTTAGCACTTAAAATTCTTCCCTTTGTAATTTACTTGCCTTTCACATTAAGAAATTGTGGGGTTTTGTCTAGATAATTTCTGAATGTACTAACAAGTATTTTTTTTTCCTTTTTATAATCATTATCATGCTTTGTTCCCTGGTCTTCCCGTGATATCCTCTGGTGGTTGGACACTCCCAAGCAGTCAGCACTTTGACCTTTACTTCTCATCTCCAATTCTTCCCTCTGTATATTAGTCTCATTTTCTCACAGCACAGCTCAAGGCTCTTGAGATAATCACCTGTCTCAATAATCTCCCACAAATTCTGCTCTGGCTACTGCTCTCATGAAGGCAATATTCCACAAAGCATCTTTCCAATCATGGGAATTCAATGCTACATTTATTGTTCACATATATTCTGCTTAGGTGACACATTGATGTTAACCAAAACAAACACAAGTTCAGATGGCATTTATCTGCTAGTCATTTCTGTATTTTCTGAACCCATTGACTTGGTGTGTTTTCCTTTCATTTGTAGTCACTTGGCTAAGAATGGAAGGTAAGAAAGGATTCCATACTCTACCTCACCTCCTTCATGTTCTCAAATGCAATCATATGCCAATTATCCTCCAGAAAATCCAGGCTTGTAGTCAGATTTTCTCTCAGAGAATGGTATTGGTAGATTTTCTTCCACAGGAAGAAAAGATCAGGTGGCATGCATCTCAAGAAGAGGGATTCATCTCGCTGCCAAGGGGCCCTCAAGACCTTTTTCTACAGACATAGAAAACTTGTGGGAGGGAAACAGAAGGAAAGAAGTAGGAAATGCCTGATTCGGAGTGTGGTAAATAAATGTGCCTTCCAAAGATCTTCCCCCAATAAAGGTGTTTCCAAAGGCAGATGCCAAGGCTTAGAATGCAAATATACTTGCGACTCTGGCTGACCTCTTGTAGCAGGTGTTGAGTGTCCGACTACAGCTCTCTCAACAGGACAATTTTATGGCCATGCTGTGACCACACACGCCGATGTGGAGAAGGGGAACCACTTCTCCTCTTACTTTACCCGATCACTATCATAGATCTACAGTCAGAGCTTAGATACAGCCTATGGCTGGGCCTGAAAGATCACATACAGGATTTTGGCTAGGAGCCAGTCTCAGCCACAACTTCCATTTTTTGTTGAAAGCCAGACATGTTATTTTCAGTAACAGGAGCTGAGCTAAATAGACCTTTAGTGTAGAGGTTTGTGTTAATCTGGCTGACAGCCTGGCTGTGTTTAGTGTTTTCTCTACTAGAGGTACCAATGTGTTCAGAATCCTCTGGTGATTTTGTCTTTGTCTTGATTCTTAAGTTTACATTTCCCTTAGCACGGCACAGAAAGATTCTGTCTTTAAGCTGTAACTGCTGAACTACAACTCTCTTGCTGTGAGAAACAGACTTTTATTCAGTCTGTGTTTCTAGTTTGTGAATGTCACATGCATTTTTCCAGTGATCTCTCTCTCACTCTCTTTCCTCTTCTTCCTCCTCCTGTCCCCTTCTCTCCTCTCCCCTTCTCCTCCTCCTCCCCTCCCCTCCTCTCTCCTCCTTTCCTCCCCTCTCCTCTCCCCTCCCCTCTCTTCCTCTCCTCTCCTCTCCTCTTCTCTCCTCTCATTCTGACTCTCCAGAATACCAGACACATAAAAGAGCAAGGTTCTCTTCCAGCTAAAACTAGGTCAAGGTTTTGTTATTGAGAAAACATTAGCCTAATTTTCTGTAATTACACTTTCCTTTCAGTAGAGGCAAGCAAGCATGGAGAATAGCTCAACATTTGAATTTCTACTTTGTTTGGGTTAAGCACACATTCCTGCTTTTGGCAACAAAGGACCCTCACTTGTATATACCATGCACACATGCCACTCTCTGACAATGCGTCTAGCAGCTCAGGACCCTTACTTTCATTAATTTGTACATAAACTCCACTACAAACAATGGAGTGAGTTACTCTTTCTTGACAGTCTAATGATGCTGCCCTATTCCCATTCAAGCACAATTCTGGAACCAAATCGTGATCAATGGAGACTAATTGGGCCTGCACACCTTTTGGGTCCATGTGCCCTAAGGCAACCTGTGTCCTCTACATGAACATTGTAAAAAAATTCTTTATTTATTCATATGGCTGTACATGATGGGATATTGTTCTTTTCTGTTCCAGTCCTTGAATAATTTCCTTCTTACAAAACAGGGAAGTTCTTTTTTCACAACTCTTTACTTTAAGTAATATCCCCTTCAGTACTATTGAAGAACCTTTAAGGACTTGCTACAAATTTTTCCACTCTGAAATTCTAGTCATGAGATGTTTTGAATTATTAAGATTTGGTAATCCTGGCACAGCCAAGCAAGTACTTCTTCAGTATGGAAAGAAGGCAACACTCTGTAATTATCCTTGAGAAGTTCCTTCTGATAAATATGATAAAGTATTGCTACATTTGGGAAATATTTGCAGAGACTTAGATCTTCCTTTTTTTCCAATGGTTTAAAGAGATGCTTGGCTAAAAGGTTATAAACAAACAAAAAGCAGGCCTTATGTTTTGACAAAACACATGCATGCAATGCTGCAAAGTATTACCTATTTCTGAGCTTCTCAATGCAGTTAAGTGAGCACCTGCTTAAAATTTTAGTTTCTCCAATTTATTGGGAATTTTCCACTTATTGTCTTATAAGCAATACTATTTTCTAAAAATGTCCTAAGTTTCTACCCCAAAGTATCTACAAGGGATCATTATTTCCAGTATGTAGAAAGTCCCTAAAAAAGTAACATTTCTATAACTTACACTCTTTCTATATTATAAGGACTAATCTTAATCAGAATCATCTTGCTCATTGAAAATTCCTTTTTCAAGGGCAACTGTAACTTCCTTAATTACCTTCCGTTAGCTCAGGATGGAAGTATGGCTTCAGCACCCGAATGAAGGCATTCAGTGTACATGTTAGTCATTCTCCACAATTGTCTAAATCAAGTTTCTTCAGGGTTGAAATGAGGGAATCAGTTCCCTACTGCAAAAAAGAAATGACTGCCTTGAGTGAGCTTACCAATGTCTCAGTTGATAATTTTACTTATCTGGCAGATATTTCCATGGTACGATTTGGAATACAAATTGAAAGATTAGATAGGAGAAAGAAAGAAAAGAAAAGAAAAGAAGAAAGAAAGAAAGAAAGAAAGAAAGAAAGAAAGAAAGAAAGAAAGAAAGAAAGAAGAAAGAAAACTAGCTATGGAGTCCATCCTGGCCTCAAACTCACAGAGATCTGCCTGTTTTTATCTTCAGACTGCTGGAATTAAAGGTGTGTGCCAGCACACTGGGGTTAAATGCCACACTTTTGAACTCCGGTCCATTTCAGGTGGTACACTTCAGGACTTTCACACAAAAGGAAAATGATCATGTACTACAGTCATTCATCATGATAGCACCTGTAAGATTCTTGGATATTATGAAAGAAGCCCTTTGATGCAGTTTCTTGATGTAAAATAAACCACATTACAATAACACACTGCTTAAGTTCTTCTGTGGGTGAAGAGTCTTCCAAGCGCAAAAGATATAAATGCAGGTCCTGGCTGTCGTCCATGGCATTTGAGTGACTTCGAAGATTCCTTGATTTGGGACTAGGAAAGCTATAGGGAAGAATGTCTCTCCATCATTGTTTTGCTATTCCCTTTCTTATGCTTAACCTACAGAGGCTTAGGTCTGCAGATTGAAGAAGGGATGCATTTTGAGGTTTGCCCTGCTCCCTTTCATTGAACTTAGCATTTCTAAGAAGCTGTGGTACCTTGGACCCCTCAATTCTGTTTTTGGCATTCATTTGTTCTTCAAGGTATGCTAAGGGAACCACTTCTGGTTTCCCTTAAAGTCAAACCATCATAATAATGGCTTAGTCCAAGGTAAAGACTCTACGTGCCTTTGAAATTCAGCTTTTGTCATTAATTTTAATTCAGAAAGAAACAGAAAAAAAAAGCATAATAACCTTGTTATGATTTTAAAATAAAAGATTTTCCTGGTGGTTGTATTTTCCTTTTTAAAAGAGTATGATTCTTTAGAAATCTATAATAAAGGGTTCTCCTTAAAACAAATTTCTCCGAAAAATAATTCTCTCACAAACTCCAAATATCTATAATTTTATCTGCCCTTTTCATCATAAGCATTTAACTTTATCTTACTAATGTTCAAGATTTGAGAGTCCACATTTGAAGGGTATGAAAACATTCAACTTAATTTTAAAGATACATCTTTCAGGATTCTGTGAATTCTCAAAAACGTTTCAGCAGTAATTATTCATTGGCAGATCAACATAGTGCAATCATCTTATTCAGAGCAGGGGATATAAATCTGGACTTGAGTGGGTGAGAAGTACTTAGTACTTTATGAACTGTGAAGAGAATAAACATTGATAGACATTCACTCCATCAATGGTCTGCTTAAGAGAGGGGCCTAACGAATCAGACACAAGCTCAGGACTTCACCTTCCCCAATCAGTGAGTGACCTTGCATTATAATCTTCATTTCTGCTTTTTGTATATCCAGCACATTAAGTGATAAAATCATACTGCAAAATAAGGAATAATTACAAGATGACAACAGAAAATCATTTTTACCTGCCAAAAGATTAAAGCTCTTAAAATACAACAAAGAGAAAAGTGCGTGATCACTTTTTAACAAATCTTAATGTAGAAAAAAATACATGCCTTTTAATTGAGTAAAAGTATATGCATTATATCTTTAAATTGTTCCTTTTTTCTTTACACATTTATCAAAAGTGAGAGTTTTTAAACATCAATCATTTCAATCATATTTAAAACAACATTTTAAAATAATGTCTTACATATAAGGAACGTTAACATGGAACATATACAATGTCCAAATCATGAAGAGAATCTGATACTTTAAGGATCAGTTTACAAAATCTTGGCCCTTTCCTAGCAGTAAATGAGGTTCCATTTGTCCATTTAAGATGCTGAATTTTTAGTACGCCCTTCTGCTCTTCATCTGCCTTTCCACTCAGTCCTGTTCACATACAAATATCCATTGGCTTCCACATGTCATTGAATAGGAGAGGGGTGAAGAGGATGCTTGTCCTACCATTGACCTTCATGTCACTTTGAAGATAAGCATCCATTCTTCTCCTTTCTAGGCATGTTCAATTTACACATGAATAGAGTTTACTGCTGTGTTGTTTTTACTTTTTCAAGTAGACATATGAACTTGACTCAGGACCTCTGCCTTGGAGACAGTCTTTTTTATAGCAGCAATTTAGGGCGAATCTCCAAGTGAAAGCTATAAGTTAAAGAAACCAAAAGTGTCTTTTAAAAATGTGAAGTTATTTCTTCAAAGATTTTAAAAGTTAATTCCACAAAACTTCCTATGTATTTTAATGTGTACACATTATTTTATATAATATTAAATACCTAAATATTTGCTTTATTGTGAATACATATACACTCTTTTAAAAGTACTAAAGAATAGCATATTAAAACGAAGGGAAAAGTGTATGTGACTATTGCTTACCACACTTCAACTACTCTTACTTTTTACAGATTTCTGTTATATCTTACTGACAAGTGGTTATGGTAGTTACTATTGCTCTTTTTTTCCAAGTGATAAAAATGAAACTTTGAGGATAATGAGTGACTTGGTGATAAAGAAAAAAACTCTTGAATCTTAGTTATGTTCATTGTTAATTCCAAAGCCTATTCTCCTATCTCTTAAACATAATCATGGATAGAATTAGAAAAAAATGTTATCTAATGTAACTTTGATGTATACAAAGGCATCTTTTATTTTTGTGAATATTATCACACCTAATGTTAATCATGATTTCTCCAATGTATTTTGCAGTAACTCTGTGCTTAAGAACACAAAGTACTTCAGATGTCATTTTTAAAACACATCATCTTTATTCAATCGTGGTGTGTGCTTATGTGGATGTGTGCATTTTTTTATGTACAAGTCTGGATGCACATGTGCCATGATGCACATGTGGCGGGTAGAGGAAAATCTGGGGTTACATCTGCCAGCCTGTCCAGGAGATTCTGGAGATTCTCCTGTCAGCTTCCTACCTTGCTACAAGAGCTCTGGGATAACAGATGGATTCTGGGATAAGAACTCAGGTCCTTACAATTGTGGGGCAAGCTCTTCAGACACTGAAAGAACTCTCAAGCCTGATGTATTTTGAAGGGTTAAAAATTATTATAATCAGAGATAGAGAGATGACTCAACGGTTAAGCGCTTTGACTGCTCTTGCAGAGGATTCAGGTTCCATTCCCAGCACCTACATGGCAGCTAATAATCATCTGTAATTCAAATTCCAAGGAGATCTACCACCCTCTTCTGACTTCCGTGGGCAGTGCACAACATGGGTGCTTTAAACATATGCAAGCAATGCATTCATACACATAAAATAAAAATAATAAAATTTTAATAAGACACACGTTTATACTTTCCTCAATAAAAGGAAACTATTTCTATTTTTTGAAATTCTTGCATTATAACAGAATTTTGTTTAGCTTAGTTAAATAGGCACATTATTTCCTTCATTTCTTATGACTGAAATTACCTGATACCATCTTAGCTTCTTAATTCTGTCCAATAACAAATAAATAAATGACTTATAAGAAAAAAATAAGTCATTTATTAGATTTTGAGCACAGTCTCACTCTTAGTAGTACGTTTCTTTTAAATTACTTTTTATATATTTCTAATGCATATCCCAAAGCTGATAAAATATATTGAATAGATATGGAAAGATGAGAAAGTATAACTCAGCTTGGGTAGATTCAGGAAGGTCTATGTATATTTTTCTGTAAGAACCTCATGTCCTACCACAAGTAGAAATTTATAGTACTTGGTCTTAGTGACTTTATTTAAATCTTCCATCAAAAGGTCTAAGAGGAGAACACATTGAGAACAACAGTGTTTTAAGTAAGTGATGTTTGTGACATAGTCAAAAAAAATCACTTGCTTCCCACACTTCCTTTTAAGTTTATTGAGAGAAATAATTATCCTCTGCCTCTGCATTAAGCATGGAGAGTCCTATGCCTGTTTTGATTTTCATTACATTTTTGCAATATAATATACTGCATTTATAAGGGACAAAAGCTTGCACAGTTTAGTGTGTTTCAAAAAGAAATGTGTTATCTACTTATTGTATACATTCACAATGTACAGAATATTTTGATATACGTATGTATTGTGTAGTCATTAAATCAACCTTCCTGGAAAATCTATCATTTCATGTTTTTTGTGGCACTTAAGGTCTCTGTAAATAATTATCAGGTATAAAATACATTATTATTAACTACAGTCGCCATGCTGTATTGAATCATTACCCAGAATTATTCAGTTTGTCTAAATAAAACTGTACTTTTTGACTAGCATATCAACATTTATCTTATCCACCCACAGCATCATACCAGACCCTGTCAACACCAATTATTCTATCTTCTGCTTCTACAAGTTCAGATTTTTACATTCCATATAGCAGGAGATTATGTAGTATTTATCCTGTGTCAAGCTTACTGCCTCTATCATAATTGATACCAGTTCATCTGTATTACCACAAATGACAAGATTTGCCACTACTTTCCATAAAGGCCTAATATTGCATTACATGCCACACTTCCATTCTCTTAATTTATATTTGATGTGTACTTTGAATAAACCATATCTTGGCTATTTCAGCGAGCATGGGAAAGCAGATATTTCTTCAGCATGCTGATTTCATTTCCCTTGGCTATTTACCCACAGTTGGATTTCTATGTCACCTATTTAAGGCACATATTTATTTATGAAGAAATAAAAATCATCAAAGGCAAATTTTTGTGCTGGTTGCTTTTGCACAGGATTGTGTATTGAACTCAGGGAATCATGAACACCTGGAAACCACTCTATCATGGAATAATGCCCCTGTGTCTTAAAGGTTTTACACCTTGCAATTGCCACAAATGCATTTGAATAAAATACCGTCTGAAACCAAAATGTAATAACATTTTATTCACTTTATAGGTCCATAATTTTTGTAATGTCATTTTCTGATAGAAATGCATATGTCTTAATCATAGTTTAGTTTACAAGGGTTTGCTATCACTTTAAAGAACTTCAGATTTAATACCTTAAGTTGAAATTTTTTAATATTTATTTTATTTTTGCTTATGTCTATGTGTTGTTTTTTCATGTTATTATATGCACATGAGCAGTACCTGCTCTTAACTGTACATCCAGTTGACCTGTCTTCCATGTTATGTTTTTAAGTTAGTTCTAAATTGGAGTAACGTCTATGCTGGACATTGGAAGTGCTACAATCACCTGAAAACAACTTAAGTAGTAAGCAAGTATAATGGTGTGAACTCAGTGTACAAAGGAAGGGAAGGAAGACTGACCACAGTTAAAGTGTAGAATCCATTATATTTGCATATGTGGTGGCAGAGGGGTCATGTGCATGAGACTCAGGTTGTCAGGCTTGTTGGTGAGCACTTTTCCCAGGTGAGCTATTTCAGTAGCTCTGTTAGGTAAAATTCAAACCTGTGTGATGATGTGACCCTCTTGCTGAGGCCTGTCCTAGGTCTGTGGCATTGAGCATCCCTGTGCCTGCATTCATGCTTCATAGAGCTGCCTCTGCTCTTGGGTTTCACAATCTTATGAGGTGGTCTGCTGAGGCCACTTTATAAGTTTGGGAAGCCAAGCTGTATTCATCTTTCCTCAGTGAGTTCCTTTCAGCTGGATACAGTTTGGTTACGATGGGAGTAGTTACTCAAGAAATAGGAAAAGAGATGGCTCTTCTTTGGGGATTAACCAAATGTTATTTAACAGAAACGTACTTGTCTTAATTAGTATTAAATAATTTGCTTTTCTAAACTCGAGTCTCTCTTTCTATCCCTCCCTCCTGCCTCCCATCTCCTTCCGGCTTTCCTTATGTTATATTAAAAACCTATTGTAAATGGGTTTGGAGTTTGTGTCACTTCTCCCTTTCCCTTTTCTACAGCTCCCATTACAACGTCTCCTACTCTTTGGATATAAGCAGTAGAGCGGCAGCAGCACCGTTTTCCTACTTTCTACTGTTTTGAATGATTTGAGCTCACAATTTAAACAGACTCCTTCATATGGATATTTTACTCTTCGTTGGTTTGTTTGTTTTTTAATCAATGATAATTTGTCTACTGCAACTGTTTAATCTTAGCTGAGAAATACGGTGTCTACTTCTGCCTAATCATTTTCTACTCTTTCCAAAGCTCTTAGAAATCTAATATCTTACCACTAACTACATGCTCTGAAGGTGATTCTTATCAGACAGGTGTTCTTTTGAACAAGATCTTCAGCAACCTTTATATTACCCCTTGTTCAACCTACAAAAAAAATAATATGCCTTCCTCCCCCATATACACTGTGAGCATTCGAGCTTCTCTGCATGGAGCCATGTCTGTCTTATTTGCATAAGGTCACATGGAATTCTGAGGTCTCTGTGAGTCTTCCAACTTCAGAGAACATACTTCAAAAACTCCTTCTGGAACTCACCTACTTATCCGTAGGGGGAAAATTGCAATCTCTCATTCCAATGCTCTGGACTGTGGCTGTGCTTCAGGAAAAACTGTATTCTTATAAAATTCATACTTCTGATACCTCAGAATTGTGACCTTGTTTGGAGAAAGTGTCTTGATATAGATATATTTTAGTGGGAAGGCTTGAATCCAATCTGACTCCTGTCGTTAGAAGAGAAAATGTGGGCAGACAGAGACACATGAGGGTGTAAAGAGGAAAGACTGTGTAAGAAGGAACAAGAAGCTCACCATCACCAAGTTCCGGAGAGAACATCATGAAGAATAGCGCAGAGGCGCCGAGAGGGCTCAGTGGTTCAGAGTGCTTGCTTTGTTGTTTCCCAGCTTCCATAAAGGGTAGTTCACAACCTGTTTTGACTCCAGTTTCCAGGAATCTAAAGCCCTCTTCTGGCTTCTGCAGCCACATGTATGCAAGTAGCGACATATCTACCCCCAAGAACATGTGTAAACACATATATATATATTTTAAAGAAACAAAAGAGAAATTAACCTTGCTGATATCTTTATTTGGGGATTTAGTCTTCAGAACTAAAATAAATATTGTTTAAATCACTCATATTTTAACTGTCAATTTTGGAAACCCAGTACAAACTATTATAGTCTAGGAGGAGGAGGCTGTCTCTTGTCACCATTTCACAGAGGGAGAGACTTTTAGAATTGATCTTACAACAATTTTAGCATTTTGCTTCAATCTCTGTCATTGAAGATTTATGATGAAATGACAGAATCTCTGTTATCTTGTCCCTCATGTACTATGAATTCTGAGGCTAAGGAAAGAAGAAAGGTAGACCACCAAAAGGGTAGCGTTAGGATGAATGCTTTTTGGGGTACATGACTATAATTTTTCACTTTCTTAATCACAATTTGTATGCTTAATACAAACATGGTTTGAGACACTACAATTTCATTTCCCTTTGTTTTTTTCATTCTTGCTGCACAGCAGTTTTCTCCAAATTGAATCATACCTTCTTCAAGAAAGTCAGGATATCAATAAAACTAATGTAGCCCAGTAAGTAAACAACTCACACACCCTCAAAAAAATTCCTGAAACTTATAAGATTCACACGGTCTCTGCCCCAAAGTTATATAAGCAGTAATAGTTTCAGGAGAAAGGAGACTCCCTGACCTGCAAATCAGGAAGGGGGTTTTAGGAATGTAGTTTCTGTGTATCATCATCCATATTCCGGCAGACTTTTCAGTGACATAGCTATCTTCATCCATACATGCTCCTATAAGTAACACTAATAAACTGTTTCACTAAATGGCACTTGAGTGAAATCATTATTCTGGCTTGTCAGTAGTGGCTATCTAGGGAGAAAAGTGAGGTGTTGCTATGACAGACCTGACTATGTTGTTTGGGGTGGGGGATTGTGGAAGTTTTAGGATATTTGATTGGAACAGCTGTTGAGTCCTCAGAGAACAATGAGCTTTCCTGTTGGGAGCATGGATGATAAGAATAACAAAAGAAATGCAGACTGTGGAGGTCAGACTTGTAGAGTTTCAGAGGGAAGCACACGCTCTATCAGGCTATCCATGTGATATTTTGAATTAGGATCTGTAGACGTGAACTCTTCTGTGCATACTGGGACAATGGATGTTACTCAGCTGGGCTAAAGAATCTGCTGCAATAAATAAGACATCATCACCACTGAAATGAATTCTTCTGGGAAATATTTCCTAAAGGTCAACACATAGAAGCTGCAATACATGGGGGCCTAGACTGTACATCAATCTGGTAGCAAAACTTGGCAAATAATACATATGGGTCTCACACTTTGTACCAGTTTCAAAGGCATGGAGGAGTTGTGGAAAGCAGCGGAGACTTGGCACTGTGTGGCAGTGTCATTGTCTCTGAAGAGAGGCCAGGAAAGCCTGTAAAAGTACAGCCTCAGTTGCAGTAGAAACCCCAGGATATTGGGGACATTCTCTGGAGCAAGTGTCCAAGGTTAGAGGCAGGTGTGAAGTGGAGATGACCTTTGCTTACAAGACAAGTTGTGTGTACCGTGGATGACAGAACTAGAGAGATGAGACTACCAAAACTCTGAGTCCTGAAGATCATGAGTTAGTTCCAAATGTCAGACACTGAGCTACATTACTGAACTTTGGTTCTTCTTGTCTGATTCTATTTAAGTCTTGGTTCCTCCCTTCTGGAACAAGAAAGTAATTAACTTGTTTTTATTTTAATTTTATAGGAACTCAAAATTAAGATCCTTTGGAGATTTTTAAAGACACATTGAACTTTTACAGTATTGGAATTTTTCAAACCTGTGAAACTTTGACAGTTGTACTACATTTTATATTAATTCAAGATCTTGGGGACAAATAAGAAAGGTTATGGCTGAAAGTGATTGTGAGTGTGTGTTAAATTGACAAGTGTAAAACTATCCTAGTTAGCTTTACTTTCAACTTCACACAGCCCAGAATTATCTATAGGAGCTTTAACTGGGAAATCATCATAATCAAATTGGTCTGTGGGCAAATCTGTGCAGCAATTTCTTGATTGTTAATTGTTGTAGATGGGACAGCCCACTGGGGGTGTTACTATCTCTAGTTAGCTGAGCAGAAGCTATTAAGAATGATGATAAGCACCATTCCTTGATGGTTTCTGCCTCAAGCTCCTGCCTTGGCTGCCCTTGATGATAGTCTATAACCTATAAATTAAATAAATCTTTTCCTACCATCTGGCTTTTGATATTGGGATTTATCACAGTAACAGAGAGTATATAGGATACCTATTTTTCAAATATAGAAAATAATGAAATTCCTTATCATTAAGACCAGGAAAGATTTGTTTCAGTTTTAGTATATTCATTTACTATATTCATTCATGTATTGATTGGATAAAGAAACTTGAGGAACCTAGATTCAGAAAGTGACAGTTTCATCCAGGTTATTAAACATGTGGGAAATAACTATCGTTCTATAACTCTATTAAATCATGATTCTGTTTTCCAGTGAAGTTCAATCTACAGACGCCTATGTATAATAAAGCTTTTCAAGCCTAGGTTACTATTGCCTCTGTATGAATCCAGATTCTGCTGTGGAGAATGGTTCACTTCTCTGTTTTGTGATTTTCCTGAATCATTTGATGTTATGTTAATCTTTCCACCTGTTTCATCTACATGATGGTAAAATTTCAACATGGATTGAGAATCTTCAATCACTTTTACTTTTCAATATTTTGCTTACCTTTCCCTCTATTTTCTACTTTATTATTTTATCATGTTTTTCAGGGAGCACCTGCACCTAACTTTGAAATACTACAGCAATCAAGTACATTTTGCCCCAGTGACTCAAGGAGAGTTATGGTTCTCAGAACACTACAGCAATCTTGTAAAAATTAGGAGCTGCATTTCTTAGGAAGATTTTACCTGCTAATGTTTTTATTTTCTTTTTCTAGTTTCCATATACTTAAGAATATTCCTTATTTTATATCTGTGTACAGCATCAAAGCTAGCAACATAGCATCACCAAAAGATCCCCTATTTTTACAAAAAACTTTTTTATTATTGTTGTTTTTATTTTAATATATGAGTCTGTTGCCTACATGCTTGTAAGTGCACCCATGTTGTGTAGTGTCCATGGAGGTCAGAAGATGGCATTGGATTTCCTTGGAACTGGAATTATGAATGGTTGTTAGCTGCCATGTAGGTGCTGGGAATCAAAACTGGGTCCACTGTAAGAGCAACCAGTGCTCTTAACCACTGAGCCATTTCTCTAGTCCAAAAAAATAACCTTCTTATTTCTAGTTAATAATTACTCCTGTGATTATAATGAGATCACTAAATAATTAAACAATATACAAGATAATCTAACCATTTCAACATCTTACAGTCAAATTTGCAAAACCCCTTTGATGATAATATATCTGGTTTCTGAAGGTAAAGATGTGACAATCTTTGGAAAAGGTATCATTCAGTCCCCCACACGGGCCATCCTCATATTAAGAAATACTGTTAGTACTGAAGAATTTGTATTTAAACTAACATATGTTTGAATTTCAACTTTATAACTAAATATCTCTTTGACATAAAATAGGTTAATCTTTAAACTGTTAAGTTCTATTTTCCTTTGAATAAAGAATATAATATCTTTATAAACTGTTTAATACAGATAAAAAATGTATGGAGTTCTTAGAATAGTACTTGGCACATACTAAGTAATTAAACAGTTTTAGGCATTATTTTTTACTTATGCAAGTAAATAAACAATGGATTTATGACTTCTCTTTCAGAATTTTCCAATCAGTGTCTAAATACTCTTGTTGTATAGGTCTAAACTCCAACAGGCAGATGATAGATAGATGCCATCATCCCAAGCTCAGTGGCATCTGCTTGTTCCACCAAAATGAAGGCAAGGAGAGTCATAGGACCGCTGCCTGAGAATCCAGCCACAACTCCCAACAACCAGTCACCCTGTCCTCATTGCATGTTGCCTGGGGAGGTGCAAATGGTATACATACTGGGGAAGCTAGAAGAAGGTCTCTCCCTATTTTGTGTGGCTTGGGTGAAAACTTTCAAGTATGGCCTCAGGGTAGAGGGAGCACCACACACCTGTATGTACACCCTCAGCCATTGTTCTTAAGTAAGCCCAGGAAACTTGCTGGTGTCCCAGACTGCAGTTTGTTAAAATCATACCTCATTCTGTTGCTGGGACTAGAGAGGAGCACAACTCCCATTCATAATGCTTTCTTGAGTAATACAGTAGAACATGTGATACTTCAGACTTTCCTCCAAACAGTAACATAAGTGTTCAATAGCCTTGGAAGCTTCTGATTACATATCTTGGATGTGCCTTACAGCAATTTACTATATTTATAAATGCACTCTCAGAATTCTTGAATGTTATTAAGTGTCAACTTTCCAGACAATAATATAATATTCGAACATATTTCTCATCTTCTCAGCTAGCGAGCACTAGGAAAATATCTGCAAAGACCATTTTAGTTAATCATTCTTTCAACTTTCTTTAGGATTAGGTCAGCCTTATGAAATGACCTTCCTTTTAACAGTATCTCAGTTTATAACCCCTTTCACATTTTTCTTCCATCACTCTCATTAAGGAACTCTATATCTCTTTCCTCCCCCTCTTGTTTTTCTTTCTCTCCCGTTTTGTCACCCACATGTGCACATATACCACACAGAGATATGTACCATACAGTACATATCCTAAACTAGAGTGGACTGGTAGCATATATTCTAACCAATGTTCTAATGCTGAAAAATAAATAACATAATAAATATGATTGGATTTTGAACACTACTGAGAATTTTATAAACATAAGACATGATACTGTTCATTGCTCATAAATGTCTAATTAAAGGAAATGTGGCATGTTGACATGCCTAATCATGACTATATCTCACACAAGTACATGCTGGTCTTAATAGTATAAAAAGATAGAGTTCTTTGATGTTGCCTTTTATGTTTTCCCCCTAAGGAGATTACTGTTTCTCATTTGGATTAGTAGAAAAGCAAAGAAGGCTTTCCCAGTGAGTATATTTAAACCCAGAGCATTTTCCCCGCATCCATTCCCTCCTTATAGGGCAAATGCATGCTGCTTGGTTTATGTCTTTGTTCTCACCATAATTCTTATTAATAATATTGTACACATGAGACGAAACAGGAATAGTGCTGCCCTCAGTGATTCTGTCTCCTCAGAATGTTTTTCCCAGTTTTTTTTTTTATTTAACACAACTTTCATAAACAAGACCATGTTATTGGTAAAGGCTTTGCTGATTTTGATAATTAGTTTAAAAACGACTACTGCAGAATGTCACTATGTTGACTCATTCTCTGGTAAAAAAAAAAAGCAGCTAATATTCTATTTTCCACAGAGCATCCAAACCAGTATGAACATGGTTTAAGAAAAAATTGTGTGTGTTTGATATATATATATATATATATATATATATATATATATATATATATTAGAAACCTATGTTGCCTTATGAATATATATATGCATATATGGATATACTGGTAATACAATGAAGAAAAATATAGCAGAAGAAAGAGCTACCAGAGAGCAGGTTGAATTAAAGAAGCTTCAGTGTTAAAAGTATTGAGGTGGAGGTACTAAGGAAGATTAGAAAGAGACAGATTATAACTGAGGAGGAATATGCTGAGAAAAGAAAAACGGCAAATGTCTGCAAGTGGGCCACGAAGATACTTGATATATATTAAGGACTGAAAAAGAGCTGGCTACATTCAGGAGGTAGTTTTCAAACCAGTTATCATCCGGGATAATGTAATGAGGCTTTAGTCTAACTCTGAATGGACTCCGATTCCAAATCCAGCAGGACATGATCATACCTATATTTTAAAATGATCACTGAAGTTGTTTTGTGTAAACAGCAGTTGGCAGGGAGTGTGTCAGTAGAATTAGGGGAACTAGGTAGGAGTTCCAGTGAGAGATGATGTCACCTTGTTCTGTGCTTTTAGTGGAAGTTAAGAAGTAGTTTAATTCTGAATTTATGTTGAAAGTAGGTTCAGAGCACGTGCAGTCACCGCAGATGTGAGGTATCAGAGAATGTGAAGAGTCAGGAGAACTCTAGGTTTCCTGACATATAAAACTGAAAAGATGGAATTTGACTTAGTATGCTAAGAAAGCAGAGTCAGAAGAGAGGTAAATATGTTTCCATGTTAGAATAAAGCATGAGCATCATTTGGGGTACACATTTATTGCTTCAGACATTCTAGATTTACCATTTTGCTAACATAAGGAAGACTTATGAGCATTCAGCAGTGTCATTTCTGAACATGAAAAGGCTGAAACAAATAGAAGTCCATTTGGTGAAAACAGTAGAATTACAAGATAGAACTGGATTTCAGGAAAGAAAGCTCCATGTAGAAATTGTGCACTTGACAGTTGTCAGTGTAAACATGGTATTTAAAGCCATATGACTGAATGAGATCATCTAGGGTGTAAATGTAAACAAAAAAGTAAAAGAGCTGAGAGACTTAACCAACTCATTCTGCTGAGTATGACGAAGCTGATTAATTGAGAGACTTTTCTCTAGTTCAGTTAGTCATCTCCAGGGCTAGGATTAAAAATGCAGTCTCCTTAATCTGTAACCAGTGTTCTTTACAATAAATTTACCCCTGCCTCAAATCAAAATGTAAATATGCTTTCTACATGGACACAGTCATATACACAAAATTAGATAAATAACTGTCAGCATCACTCAGAAAATACTCAATTATTAGAGTCAAAGACATCCTTCCCCTCTGAATTCTGTGAAACCAAGCATCATTTTACAGGATCAGGACTCTGGCTGGGCAAAATTTTCTGCTCCCAACAAGTTGGCAGGGCCTGCGTCCTGAGTCCCCAGGGCATTGTAACTGGCAGAACCAGCACTTCTTGAAGACCCATTTCCTCTAGGGGCTCATGAATAGGACCATGGAAGATACCAGACTGAAGGAAAGAAAGAAAGATGAAATCGAGTGTAAGCGACCCTGCAGACTTATCCTTTACTCAAGTGCTCTACTTACCAGAGGAGATGGGAGCGGTAACCATGAACTTTGTGTTTCAGAGTCTATAGAAATTCAAGAGAGACACCAAAATGACGGAGGAGACAAAGGCATGAATGATTGGCTTTTCCTGACATCAAGAGACTGGTGAAAGTTTTGTGTTGGAGATCACTTATAAGATGAAGTATCTACAGTTCCTGTACTTCAGGGTACAGGGTCACCCAGCTATGTGTGTCCGGAAGTACTCTTAACCCTGTCCACTATGAGTCTTTTCTGTCCTCTCCTCTGGGACAGCAAGTAGACCAGGCAGGTCCTGGCTCTTCCAAAGTTGGTTTTGGGTTTTTCCTTAAGTCTTTCTGTGCCAGTTTCCTGTGTCATGTCTGGAGTGTAACTTCTGTGCTAGTTCTTCGCCTGGGCTATTAGATATCTCTCTCTCATTCCTGAGTTGTAGCGAGACAGATCTCTGTGGGTGAGGGATGGGAGCACGTGCGTGGAAAGGGATGGGGGATGGGCAAATGAGGTGGTTCTAAGACGATTCCATCACCACCACCCCCTCCATTTATCCAGGCATGCATTTTCCCTTTCCTTCAGTTCCAGGAGGATTTGGCACGAAGACAACTTATATTTCTGTCTCCGTCCCACTTCCAGACAGGCAAGTGGAACCCGTCATAGTCCTCCACTAGACCAGTGTTAGAATCTATTCGGTGATTTGCCATTTACACACACACACACACACACACACACACACACACACACACACACGCACACACATACACACACACACGCGCACACACCCCTATGTCATTTTCAAGATGTAGTTGAGACCCTGTGAGTCACCTGGGTTAGATCGTTCTCAATGGTAGGCTTCTACAGCCTGCAGTAGGGAAAATTAATTTGTACCTATCTCCTTCGATTTTCTGTGTTCTTTTGGCCTTTAGATAAAAGGATTGTAGAAGGGTGAGTCATGTTTTACATTGTGAGTTTATTTATATAAATATTTTGGGTTTTATAATTAAAATATAAAAAAGCAAATAAAGGACTTGTCATCAGGAGTTACTGTGCAAAGAAGATGAATATATTCAAAGAAAAATAGGACTGAGATTGTAAGTCGGTGCTAAGTGCTTGTTTGCCATGTAAAGGGTCTAGGTTTGATCCCCAGCAATGCACACACAAAAAAGAGAGAACACTGGGAATACAGTTCAGTGAAAGAGTACTTATCTAGCATGTATGAGACTCTATGTTTAATTACCAGCATCACAGATATATATATATATATATATATATATATATATATATATATAGAGAGAGAGAGAGAGAGAGAGAGAGAGAGAGAGAGAGAATGGTTTAGAAATCTACCTTCATTCTATTATAACTTCTGACAAAATGTAAGGATAGACATTTGCTCTATCTCTCAAATAGAAATCTTGAATTAATGAGTATGAATTTTATTGCCTCAAGGAAGCAAAATAATTTGCTTGCACCTTTGGATGTAATAACTTTCTCTTTGTGTTACAGTGAGATTAATTTGATTATTATTTGATGTAACAAAGAATCATTTGAAAAGAGAATCTCAATTATAGACTGAAATATTATCAACCATGGGTTAGCCTGTGGACACATCTGTTGGGGATTGTCTTAAATTAACTAATTTTGGAAGATCCAACCCATGGTGGACTATTCCCTAGGCATAGAACCCTCAACTGTATAAGAGTGAAGAAATCAGGCTGAGTTCAAGCAATTCATTTATTTCTCTTTGCTCTTGACTGAGGATGTGATATAACAAAATGTTTTCCCACAATGGTGAACTATAACATGCAGTTGTGAACCAAAAACTTTTTATCCCCTATGTTTCTTTCAGTCAAGCTATTTTATCATAGCAACATAAAATAAACTAGGCATGTACCTCCTTATCCTCGGGTCTAGCACCTAGAATTTTCAACAAATGGTTTTCTTAGGAAAATGTAATTGATTTGGAAAGAAACAAAATTAAGAAAAAAACTATACCTTAGTCACTTTAGACTGTTATATTACATTATGATTAATTTATAAACAACCAAAGTTCATGTACAGTAGTACAAAATGAAAGTTCACATTCAGGGATCCAATATGGTTCAGTTCTAGTGAGGGCTGTCTTTCAGCTTGAAAACTGGGGCTTCTCATTATATCATGGCATGATATAAATGGATGAGACATTGCTCCAAGAGACCATGTAAGGATGTTAATAAAGATAAGTTCACACTTGTAATCCTAGCACTTGTGAGGGTGAGGCAGGAAAACAATGAGTTTGAAGACACCTGTACTGCATAGAGAAAAATTGGTGACTCCACTGAAAGGAGCTTGAGTATAATTTGTCAAATGACCTCACTAGGCACTTTACGAAGAATAGATTAAGACTGAACTAATAAGAAGGAAAAGCTGGGCCTGATCAACAGAAAAAAAAAAAAAAAGATTGAATAGTTGGTGGGAAAAATGCTAATTTCAGAATAGTTTTATTATGAAGAATGCAATCAGGATGGAAGTGTTTGAAGATGAAAACAAGTATAGCAGATACTTAAATCCCACATAAATTGGTAAAAGGGGAAAATAAGATTGATGCAGAAACTGAAGAGATGGTATAAAGTGTCTGTAGTGTAACCATGAGAACCAGAGTTTTGTATTCCTGGTACCCAGGGATAAAGCCCGTCTTGGTGGTTCTCTAGAGAAGGAGCCAGGATGTTTGCTGGCCAGCTGGTACAGCTGCGTGAGTGAGTTTTAGGTTCAGTGAGATACTTAATCTTAAAGAGTTGGATGGAGAACAATAGCAGAAGACACCCATATTGAGCTCTTGTGAGTATGTACACACGTGTGTATCCACATACACATGTGCATACATACACTTACCGACCAGAAAGAAGATGAAAGCTGATGAAGTAGGTAGACTTAAGTGAGCAGAACTATTTTTTCTTAAGAAACAAGAAGCCAGCAAAGGTATTAGAAAATTGAGATGGAAACAATGAAATGAGGAAGGCAACTCCAATCGCAGTGAGGCCAGGATATTGTAGTAATGTGAAGAAGATGGTTACCGGAGACAGAAAGATGGTGCTGAGATAGAATAAAGGATAAGCACACAGTGATTTTGATACAATGTAGTTTTAACCCATGTTAGTGAAAAGTGCTAACTTTTTACAAAAAACCTGTATAAGCACAATTGAAATTGTTCTTCAGTCTTTGAATAATTTAATGAAAGTTCAGTACAAACACATCACAGCTAGCTATCACTTGTTCAGTAATTTACTATGTGCTACATTAAAATCCAAGCACTTCTTACAAATTAACTCACTTCATCCTTTCAAAATTTAATGAGATAAGATCTATTATCATCCCCAATTTAAAAAAGAATATCTTTGCCTTGGAAATGCTAAGCTACTTAATAAAAGCAAATAAGTAGTTTGAATTTTGAAGTAGATGTAGCTACTATTAAGATTCCATTTACTAAACATAGATTAATGAATGCGTGATCCAAAATTAGTGTGTTTGTGATATCATTAATTTCAGGTTTGGGATAGTAAGAAAAATAAAGGTGAATCAAAGGCATATCAAAGGTAAAAGGATGTAGGATAAAATATATGAAATCAGAGGGCATTTCTTTGAGAAACTGAGAGCTTTAAGTAAGAAAGTAACATTCCTAGTGGTTCAAGAGATTTTTTTTTAAAGCTGTAAGTATGCAGTGCAACATACTTCATCTGCCTGGGGAAATGATGTCTTGGGGAAAGGGTATGTGTCAGAATGAAGTAACATATGTAAAAAATTAATGGCTACTGAATTGTTAAACTATAGAAACCTTAAAAAATGCCAAGAATGATTCTCTTTGAGCATTAAGGAGGCATGTATGAACTAAAAACCATCACTTTTAATATGTTTAATATGTTATACTTACTAAATTCTTAGGAAAATTGAGAAAAGTAATTAACTCATTCATTCATTCCTTACTTCACTAAACATGTTGAATAGTTTTGCTAAAGGAAAAAAGTCTATTGATTTTTAAGTTGGAAAACTAGGAAATTTCTACTATGACTTGTAAGCAAGAACAATGAATGAAACAACTCTCAGCATAGGCTCTGAACATCTGTGTATAGTGTGGTCCTGCCACCCACTAGTGATACGATTTTGTTTAGATTACTTAGCTTCTGTAAGACTTGGACCAATCATCTATATTGTAAAACCCATATAAGAGTATACGACCTCTGAAGTTCTTTTTGGATTTCCCAGTCATTGAGCATCTCATCTTAAGATTACTGAGTAAAGCACACCTAAACAAAGATGCCTGCCAGTTACCTAGGTGTTCCTCCTTAGCCAAATCTTAGTCTGGATCCTTTGAGCATTCTTCTCGCTAAGCCTAATCTTTGCTTGCTGGATCTGGCTTATTAAATTAACAAATTCCCTGTGATGAACAATATTCATTGTCATCTTGTCTAAATTTTCTCTAAAAGACATACCTCTGAATGTTATTGTGAGGGCATTTACTGAAAGGTAAAACTGAGAAGGTTCACCCTGTAAGTGGGTGGCACCATTATTCTGGCTCCAGACTGAATGAATGAAAAGAAGAAAGTGATCTGAGCACCAGTATTTTTGACTCTTTGCTTACTGATTAAAGGCACAATGTGATCAGTTCCCTCATGCGCTTACCAATGCAATTTGGGCAGATCTCTCTGTATCATGTTCCTTACTTTGATGATGGACCCTATCCCAAAGCTATGATCTACAAATAAATCCTTCCTTCATTAAGTTGCTTTATCAGTAATTTCCTATACTAATGAGAAACATGAGTAATAAAGATAACAATACCAAGAGTACAGTTCTTGCTGTGACAGGCCTGACCTGTGGTTTGTTGTAATGTGGAAGTGATTTGTGGGAGGAATGTGACAGGGTTTGGAGTTTCAGGAAAGTGAAGTCCTAGAACATTGTAAGCAGTGCTTAATGGATCAGTGAATGAGGAAGACCAAAATGCTGATCAAATCTAGAGTAAAAACTGTTCAGGAGGTATGAGTGGAAATGGGGAGTTTAGAAGGAACTGGGGCAGAGGCTATTTCTTTACATTTTGCAAAATGTATGGCTTCTTTTTGCCTCTATTCTGATAATAAGTAAAGTTTGAAAGGAATGGGATAAGTTGCTTACTGGAGAAAAATCTTAAGATAGCAAAACGTCTTAGCTGTGACATGGTTACTGCTTACTGCTCTTAGTCAGAAGCACAGTGAAACAGATACAAAAAATGTACACTTTGTTCAGGAAAGGAACATGAGGGAGATTAAACTTGCAGACATTGAAGGTACAGAAAAAAAGCAAAACTATAACTTTTTAAATTATAACATTAGGGGGAAAAAAATCCCTGGCACTTCAAACTGGGTGATCCATCAAAGAAAGTAGTAAAAATAAACATTTATTTGAAAAGGGAATACCTGAACTGATAATGGAACTAAAGGGATTCCCTGGCCAAAAAACATCCACCTAGGTAAGTATTTTGCCAGCTTCTATAATTGAGGTACACAGAGGCCACTACAGCTGTGGTAGAAATAGAGCCAATTATATGTAAAACTCAAGCATAACTTTTCATGTTTGCCTATTTGTGATAATTTTTGCAGAAATGCAAAATACAAGAGTTTGAGCATTATACACATTTGCATTCAGGTTCCAGAAAGCTTCTGAAATCAGGAAGTGTGGCTAGGTTGAATTTTTTGCAAGAAGGTCCTGAGAGGTCATTTGCAAAGTTGTGGAGAGGAAACACAAATTGCAATGAGAACCTAAGAATATATTAGAACCTTAGAACATCTAGCAAGGCAAGCAATATGAACATGCATTTCCTAAAAACAGCTGGAGCCCATTTAAGCTGTTTCCTTATCAAATCACTCATAATCTCAAATGATATATACAGATAAATGGAAAGAGAATGTAAGTACCATTACAAAGGAAGACTAGATATGTAAATGGAAACTAAATAGATTCATCACAAGGTAGTCAATGAAAAGAGAAATGTATGTAAAATATAAAATCATGAAAAGAGTATTTAGAAAACATTGAAATGTTAATGTGGTACACATTTTTAAAATTCTTACTTTGATTCAACACTGAAATAGCCTTAAAAGAGTAACTTGTAAGAAAATGATACAAATAAATATACTAAAAGACCTATGACAAATATTGGTTTCAGATGAAATGTTGCTAACTCAACATCATGAGTTTCACTTATTTCTCAACAGTGGTTGTATTTGGAGTTGCCGTTGGAATAAATTTTGTTTTCTGTCTGTTTTCCTTGACTAAAGTTTATACAAATTCACACTTAAATGATTAAAACATTAACTGCTAAATAACTTTTGTTTATATTTTGTTTATATCTAGAGCAATTGATGACCTTTAGATAACATCAGAATATATAATATCTCTCTTTATTACTTAATTCTGGCATCATCTAACACAAAACATGTAAATTCCTATGATGTTCAACTCACAGAAAAGCATTAAGTTTGTGACTACCCTCAGAAGGTCAAGGTCATTGGAAAGAACCAGCCAAAGGAAGAAAAACAGAAAGGGTAGGAAATGCATGGCATGGTGGTACACACTAATCCCAGTTCTTGGAGACAGAGGCTAGCTGATCTCTATGAGATCCAGGACAGCCTGGTCCACATAGTGACTTCCAGGCAGGCTGGAACTAGGGAAACTTTGTCAAAAAACACAAACCAAAACGGGTGTCATGTACTTTGGGTGATGAAGACTCATCAGAGTAAATTTCACTTGGCCTCCTGAGTTCTTTAAGGTAGAGTTTTTGTTTAGTATGTGCTTTTGCTTGTTTGGGATTAAATTACAGACTTTGCTCATACTGGGAAAGACGCTACCATTCCGCTGTATTCTCAGTTCTGTTTTTACCTCTTATTTAAAGACAAGGTCTTAATATGTGGTCCAGATTGACTTTGAACTCTTCCTGTGACTCAGGCTGATCTTGAACACTCTGTAGCCCAGACTGGCCTTGAAGTAGTGATCCTTTTGCTTCACTTCTCTGCCCAGTTGAAATGATAAGCCTGAACTATTAGACATGAAAAACTGGAGCTTTGAAGATTATAGAACCCTCTGTAAACAAGGGAAGAAATTCCAGAATAAAACTGATTTATTTTTCATCAGTCCTTATCTTGCATGTATTTTCTTTCAAGTTGTGAGCAGATGGAATGTGGTCTACTGAAAATTTATATTATTACCATAGAGATCATCAGTAACTTTGTTTCGTTAAAGTCTTAGACCAAAACAACAAAACAGATAAAGTTTGAATTTGTTTAAATAATAGCTTGGTTTTTCAACAGATACTTCCTCTGGTTCTGAATTGTTTTATTTTATGAAACATATATCTCCATGCTTCTGAAAAATCAACAGTCTTGATTTTAATTCCTCCAAAGTTAAAACAAAAGGAAAGCTATAACTTTAATATTTTACAATACAGAAATCCTTATAAAAGTTATCATTTAAACAAAAGAGTATTATTCTTTTATAAGAGAATTTGGGGGCTGGACAGATGGTTAGAGAAGAGCACTAGCTGCTCTCATAGAGCACTCTAGCTCAGTTTCCAGAACCCACATGATAGCTAACAATTGTCCTTAACACCAGTTCCAGGGGATTCAATAACCTCTTCTGACCTCTGCTGTATTCCACAACAATGGTGCAATTACATTCACGCAGACCAAACACTGATACACATAAAAATATAAATAAATTAAAAGAGATAATTTTGAATACAAAATAAACTAAATAATTCTCAACAATAGGTGAAATATTAGTTTTGTAATTATTTTAAACAGGGTTTGAGCACAAAGATACATAAGGTTCAAAAGATTTCATACTCTATCTTTTATTTAATAATAAATTATAAGATTATGGAATACTTCTTTTGGTTATTTTAGTGCTGTTTTGAAATAAAACATGATTTTAGACATGAAAATATTGAATTCCACTTGTATTTTTTAATGTATTCAAAAGTTGATTTGGGAAACTGTTGTGTAGGAACACTTTTTCAAAGACTTCTATTGTGATACTGTTTTTCAAAAGCTTTGCCAAATTGCATTTCTACTAGTTAATGTATAAGGATACCAAGTTTAACCCAAACTCATTAGCATTGGGAATTTTGTTTGTTAATTTAATAGGTTTTAAATGTACCTTTTTATTGCCTTAATTTGGATGTCTTTGATTACTGTAGAGTTGGTACATGCTAACAGATGTTTACTTTCCACCTGGAAATTTTTTTAAATGAATTTAAAATATTCTAAGTTTAATCTTCTAAGTCACTTACCTACCAGAATCGTGATGTTGACATGACCTTAAATCTCTTATATTTCAACAAATATGATTTTAATACTTAATGCATTTCATACCTACTTCTTGTTTTGGATAGTGTTTATATTTGTGAAAATTAGATGAAATTGTTTATGGCTTTGAGGTTTTTAATTTTTAAAGCAGTGTAGCTACTGAACGCTATTTTGAAGGCATTTGGAGCTATCTGACACTGTTCAAAGCAAACCGAATGGAACTTGTTCAGCGCCTTTAGTATCTTCAGTATGACATGTACTGGGCACTTAGGTGCATGTCTATGATTCTTAGTGAGTCTCATAGTAGTTAATTATTAATTAGTGAAATTATACCACTTCATTTCTTTTTATTCTGTGATTTAATTATTTTCCCCTGAGATGCTTAAAATTTTGTATTATAAATATATCACTTCCATGTTCTACTTGAAGATACAAATTGATACAACTTCTGGTTGACCTAAAGGTAAGAAAATTTTGTAAACCATATAAATACTGATTTACTTATTCATCACCTCTGCAACAATATTATTAAGCTCCTCCTTTTTAATCCTCTATATTTTTCCTTTCATTTCTTTTTCACTACTCACATTCCAAATTGCTGAACCAGGAAATTTAGGTTGTCCAGTTGAATTTGTGGGTTTTTAATCTATGATAAAATGTCCAGTACTCTTTGATATTTCAAAGTAATGTGGATGTATGCTTTCACTGTCAAGGTGATTGGGTTTTCAGATACATGGAGTTGAAAGGTCCAGATTCAGACACCTAGAGCATCGCTGAAAATACTCCAGATGGAAATGAATTGTAGTGGGTACGGGAGAGAATATGGAAGGAGAAATGGAGAGACAGAGACCAGCTGAGTCCTAGAGCTCAGTGATTTATCACAGAAAGCTAACGGTGTTAATACTACTGTCTTCTGCTATTTTGTTAATGTAAATTTAATATGACTTTTGTAAATGTCAAAGTAAATCTATAACTGATTTCCAGACTAAATAATTTCCAATTATTGACCTCTAAAAATACCAAATAGTACCTCAAGAGGTCCGTTAGAACCAATTCCAAATAAATCATGATGTTGAAAATCAGAATCTTTCATACTAGAACATTTGTATCAAGGAATAAAAGTATCAATTTAAAAATAAATATTACTGTATAAGAAAATGAAAAAAAAACATGTCCAATCTGTCCCATAAAAAATATATTTCAAATATAAAAAATAGAAAAAAGTTCATGATAAATTTTGTTTTGGGAAGGAATTTATAAATAACTGAAGGAAGTAGACAGAGAAGTAAAACTTCAAAGAAACAAATATCTAGAAACAGTTTGAAATAAGAAGCATAGTTCTAAGCATTTGAGTACTACAACTCTCCTAAATTTGAAAGAAAACCAAAGTGCAAAAAAGAATTAATAGACTTGAACAATTGGTATTTGATGAAGTAAGGAATAAACTGGCCGTGCATTGAATGGTTCTCACATGTCTCCCTGACTTTGCAAGCAACTGATACTTTGCATTTGCCCAGGGCATGGAAACCTCCAGAATGGATTTAGAGAACGGGTATCAGTGCCTAGTTTTGGTTGCCAGACCGGTTCAAAAGATTAAAGAGAATGTTTAGTGGCCAATTAAGATGTCTACCATTCCTGAACCATAGATTAGCTTTATATTAAAGTCTCCCAGTTAGATGTAAAAATTCTAGTACAAAGTATTCTTAATATTCACCATCATTTAATCTTGGATTAGGGCACAATCCAAGCCAAAAATTGATGCTAATAAAGGGTACTTTGAAGAAAAAGTAATGTAAACTACTGGTGTATTCACTATAATAGTCTTGACACATTACTGTCTTGTAACCAAGTCATGAGTTATTATATTTAAAATAACTTAGTATTTTGAATGAAGATAAGGTTTTTCAGGCTAATGTTTAAAAAACAAAAACATGGCACAAAACAAAGTGAATAAAAAGGCAAACAAAGAAAAGAAAACCACCTGAAGAGTCATGGTAGATAGCTTTAATAATCAACTTGACACAATTTAGTCACCGCTAAAGAGGGTCTAAGGGAATTTCAAACCAGGTTGGCCTGTGGGCGTGTCTGTGGGACACTGTCTTCACTGTAGTCCTTGACAGGAAGCCTAGTGTACCTATGGATGTGGGTGGCTCCATTCCCTGTTCTGGGAAGGATTTGTGTAAGAGTAGAGAAAGCAAGCCAAGCACAAATATGCATGCACTAGTTCATCGTTCTCTGCTCTTGATGCTGGATATAATGAGAGCAGTTCTCCCAAGTCCTGTCACTTTGACTTTTCTATCTTTATGGATTTAAATATAACTGGAATTGTGGGCCAAATAAACATTTTCTCTCTTAAGTTGCTTGTCAGAATACTTTATCACAAGAGGAAAATAAACTAAGACAAAATATAGAATGGACATGTAACAATTGATGGAATCCCTCAAGTAGAAACCAAGCTAATTAAAAAAGAGGGATAGCCAGATGTAGTGGAAGAGGCCTTTAACCCTAGCACTTGGGAAGAACAGGCAGGAGAATCTCTATGAGACAGAGGACAGCCTGGCCTAAGGAGTTCCAGGACAGCTTTGACAACAAAACAGCCTTTGTTAAAGTAAAAGGAAAGAGAAATAATAATCTCAGGTCCAGGAAATAATGTTCTGGGTTTTCTTTACTATGATTATATTCTCAGTGTCTAGAATCAGATTTCAATCTAATGCAAACACATTTTCCTACAAAAATGCAAAGGACATGCTAGACTCTGAGGTAGAATTAAGATCTAAATCTTATGATTCTGTTTGACTCTGAGATGCTCAGACTTTTAGTAATTATTATTCTTATCTGCTTCATTGGAAGTAGTTACATCATAAAAATGCCCTGGAAATATGTTGATGAATCAAACAAAAGAACATCCATTCTGGCTCAGTGATGAAGAGGGCTGATGATGGTAAGTCAACATCTATTCCCATCTAAGGATACAATTACAATGATTTTGTTTTATAATTTGTAGGTGTATAAATATATTTACTGAGCCAATATGGTACATACGGACCTTCTTCATTTTTAGACGTAATAAACCATGGTCTTACCTACCTGAAGGAAGAAGAGTGAAATCACATTCTATTATGCTTTTTTTCCAGACAAGACCTGTTTTGAAGGGATAATAATTTCTATGGCAATCCATCTAAGAATATCAATTGCTATATTATGAATCTGATACCTTTTAATAAATGTTTTCAATTATTCATTCATTTATTTCATTCATTTAGTGAGCATTCACAAGGTGCCAGTAAATTTTAAAAGCTTAGAGCTATGAATAATGTCATCGTTGAACTCAAGGCCTTCAGCATATCATGAACTTTGGTATAAAAATATTAATCTCTCAGTAAGCTCAATCATTTTAGCCATGTTTTTAAAAAATTCAAAAGATTTATAAGATCTGAAGAGAAACCAGAACATAGCTGTTTTCTTAATGATAAACTTATTTTTAAAAACAATGTAAGTGAAGATGCTGCTTCTACTGAGACAACAATCTTTCATTTTCTTTCCCCCACTCATTTCTCTCAGCAATTTTACAGGCCAATGTTTTCATCAAAACCCATACATCAACAAGCTTTATGTTGTTTTGACTAAGAAGAAACCACACATACTTCAACTTTTATTGATCAATTGCTAGGAAAGGAAATGCTGGTAAGATGCACATAATAAAAATAATAAATAATACATTTTAATTTGTGAGCAAAAGACAATTGGGTATATATGTGAAGCATGTGTGTGTGTGTGTGTGTGTGTGTGTACAGAAACAGCAAGCTCTTGAGAAGATTAAAAATTATAGAAGAAATCAAGAATAAGAAACAACTTCAAAATACAGAAAATACTTTCTTATAAATATTTTCTCATAAAATAACATAGTGAGTTTCACTTCAGTTGGAAACATGCCAAAAAACTACTCTAATATCTATCAGTGGCAGCAGATGAAGCAGCTTGACAAATGATGTTTTGGGCTTCGGCTTCATCCACAGAGGTCAATGAAGCTTATTGATGATCTAGGAGGGATAAAGGGGTTAGCAAGAGAGTTATAGCACCAGTAGTGTCAGAAAATTCTGCTTACAATATCTCAACCATTCTGCAGCTCACTTACTGAACTGCAGCTATGATAATTTTAGTCATTAATTAATGTTTATATGACACAAGAAATATAAAAGAGAATAAAATACACACAATTCTTAGAGATAGAAAACAGAGAATCAATGAAAATAATATTATTTTCCATGGACAAAGGATCTACAAAAGCCAGAAGTTTCCTGTTCCATGCCTTGAATTCCCTCAACACAAGCTTTCAGAGAGTTCAAAGGAATCTGTGAAAGACTGAGTTCAGAGAACAACGAAGAGTAACCGTTTATATGCAAAAATAGCAGAGCTACACCCTCCTTTCTACAGATTCTTCCTACCTTCCTGAGTCCGATTTCTCAAGGGTTTTTCTGGTTACTCATAGGTGCCTCAGCCTCTGAGTGTACACAAACGAAGCATAAGAATGAATCCTAGTGATCTTAATTGCTACCAGGGTATGTGACATTATGCAGTGGAGAAGAATTTTGCTTTTCATATGGGGAAGGAATATATATTTATTTTTGTAAGAAAGTAGTAATTTTTTTTCATAAGTATCCTTTCCTTTCCTTTCATATTCAGATTTAGTAATTTCCAAAGACTGAATTTTCTTGTCAAGATTCACAAAATCCATTAATGGAAAAATAAAAATAATTAAGCATCAGATGATTTTATCCTCATATCAATACTGCTTCAATTTAAAAATCCTTGAAGTTTTATCGACAGTTGCACCAATAAAACTAAAGCAAAAGTACAAGAAAGGAGAAAATAGTTTCCTAATATTTTGTTGTTAATATAGGTATTCGTTAGTTTTCTGTTGCTGTGATAAAAACCATGAACAAGATAGCAGTTTCTTTGGCCAATGGTCCCTCTGGGATATGCACATTGTGGTGGGGAGACATGACAGGAGGCAACTGAGGCAGAAAGCCAAGAGCTCTTATCTTCCTGCAAAGCATAAGAAGAAGAAAGAGACAAACTGGAAAGTGAGGCAAGGTTATGAACTCTCAAAGCTTCCCCCCCAACCCCGGAGTCTAATAAGACCATGCCCCTTAAACCTCTGCAAACAGTGCAGCTGGGGACAGCGTGTTCAGATGCTTGGAACCTACGGGGGACATGCCACACACTCCATAAACCACAGTATATATCAAGTTATTTTTCCTATGTGCTGAAGTAGATTTATAGTGCACATGATGTTTTGAATACATTTTCACATTGCCAAATGATTATCACAGTCAAGCTAACTGACGTAACTCTTCTGGCAACCATTGTTCCATTCACTGCTTCTATGAGTTTAACTGTTGCAGATTGCACTTGTAATACTTGTAGTATTTGTCTCTCTTGTTTGGCTTGTTTTAGACAGTATAATCGTCTCTAGATTCCTCCATGCTTATGTTTCTCTTTTTTGAAAAACACAGGATGATATTACTTTATATGACCTACTATATTTTCATTATCCATTAATTTTCCAGAAGACATTTAGTTCGAACAGGGGAGTAATAGCTGTGTCTGTAATGAACTGATTTCATTTTCTGGATACATTAGAGAAGATTCCCAGGTCAATTTACAGCTCTTTCTGAAAGGGTTTTGAAGAACCTCCACACGTACCAACTTTGTAAAGGTTATGTTTTGTTCACATCTTTACCTACATGATACTTTTAGGAGGTTTTTTTGGGGAGTGGTTAGAGTTGAAACAAGCTCTCACTCCGTAGACCCAGCTGGCCTGGAGCTCATTATGTAGACCATCCCAAGACCGCCTCCATCTGACAGCAATCCACATGCCTCTGCTTCATGAGTGCCTGGGATTAAAGGCATGCTTGACAGACTTCTTTTGTGATTTAGTGATAGTAATTCAACAGGTGTCCAGTGATATCTCATTGTGGTTTGATTTGCCTTTCTCTGATGGTTAGTACTGTTACTCTTGTTAAATAAAGCCCTGTTGGATATTTGTATGTCCGTTTTGGAAACATCTATTCTGTCTTCTGCTCATTTCTTAATGATATTGGTTGCTACAAATCTGATTGTGCTGCTTAGATAGTCTCTTGTTAATTCCCTACCTGATATATATATATATATATATATATATATATATATATATATATATATATGTATATATTCCAAGTATTTCTCACCATACTACCAATTGAAATTTCATTCTGTTCATTGCTTGTTTAAAAGGTTTCTTCATTGTTTTTGTACCTAAATTTATGTGGCATTAGGGGTCATAATCAACAAAAGTTTTGCCCAAAACAATGACAAGAAGCTCATCTCTGGGCATGTCTTATAGCATCGTGTCTTAATTCATATCAAGACATTTTTAGTGAAATTTTGCTTACAGTAAGAATATTGCAGTTTTGTTGATGAACAAATATTGTTTTCAAAATATTTATTGATAATTTTCCCATTGTGTTCCTTGGTAACTTTGTTGCTAAACTAATTTACCATAAATGTGTGGATCTCTTTCTGGCATCTAGTAGTAGCAGTAGTAGTTCTGTGTATCTGATTTTTTATGCCGCAATAATGCATTCCATGACTGTTCTATCTTTGCTATATGCTAGCAATTAGATAGTGTGATTAGTCCAGTTTATTACTTTCATGAAGAATATTTGGAATATTTTCTACTCTCATATGGATTATACAGTGTTCTTTTCAGTTTTTTGTACTGTCTTGTGGAAAGTATCATTAAAACTTTCCTAGGGATAGCTTGGAATCTATGGATGGGTTTGGATGAGACTATTTGAATAAGGGTAATTCTTTTTATCCATGACTTAGAACCTTGGACTTATTCCATTTATTTATATTTCTTCAATTTCTTCCATTCATCTCTTGAAATTTTCATTATCCCACATGTTACTCACTTAGTCAAATTTATTTCTATTTATTTAACTTTACAGCAATGCTGCTATCAGTGGGATTGTTAGCTTCTTTTCTTTTATTGTAATGTATAGAATTAAAAACTACATTGTATGCCACAAAAACTTTGTTGTGTGACTTTGATGATTATATATACTATCATTTTTCTTAATTTGCTCATTAATTCAAGAAGTCTTTAATGGAGTAAAGTTTTCAATGTAACTATTAGCCTTTTGCAATCAGATGACTTCTAACCAGGTGACTTTCATTCCTTTTCCTTGCATAAAACCTTTGCCTGGGGCATGCAGCACTCTAAATAGAAGTAGTGAGAGTGGACATCCTGGATTCTTCTTGAATTTGGAGTAAATAAAAGCTCCCAGGTTTTCACTGATAAGTGTGATATCAGCTATGGGGTTTCCTATATGGCACATATTGTTTGAGCTACATTTCTTTTTATACTTAAATTGTTGACAAATTTTGCCATAAAGTGATGCTCAATTTGTCAAGTCCCTTTGTTCATCTATGGAAATGGCCACATGATTTTTGCCTTTCACTCTTTTAATGTACTCAATTTGTAAGTTTGTTTAGGTTGAACTGCCATACTACCTCATGGTTAAATGTGGTGTGATTACAGTACATATTTCTTTTAATGTGCTACTTAATTCATTTTGCTAGCAGTTTAGGGAGGATGTTTCCACCCATGCCTGGCATAGTTGCCGGTTTAACTTTTTTTTTTCTTCTAATGCCTTTGTGTGGCTTTGGTATTTCAGTAATTTTGCCATGTAAAATCAATTTATGAGTGTTTCCTTCTAATCAGATTCTTGAAATAATTTGAAAAGGTGTGGAATTTTTCTTTAAATGTTTGATATAATTTTTCAGCAAAGCCATCAAGTCTTGAAACTTTTGATTTCTGACTTGTGTCTTTATATATTATTGGTAATATCAGATATTCTATTTATTCATTGTTCAAACATGATATTTAGTAAGTTCCTAGGAATTTATCCATTCCTTTCTCAGCATCCAATTTGTTGACTTATAATTATTGAAATTAGTTCATTTTGATCATTTTTTTTGTTTTATTTCTTGTATCAAGTTCCCTTTAATCTGCAAAGTTCTTATTATTTGAGTTATTTTTTCTCTTCATTAGTTTAAATATTTGCCAGTTATTTTTCTTCAAAAATCAAACACATCCTACTCCTTGATATATAGCCAAAGGAAATGAATTCAGTAGACAAACAAGATTCTCGCATGCCTTGTGTACTGTAGCACTATTCGTAAATGCTAAGATATGGAAGAAACCATAGCATCCATTAGCAAATGGATAAATAAAATAATAAGTATATTTGTATATACATATATGTGCATATAGTATACAATGGTATACCATATACATATCTAAATACAGCAAGAGAGGTCATAGATCCTAGAGAAAAACCTAGATCTGTCACATCCTTAGACAAATGTTATTTTTTACTGAATGCTAAATATGTATCCTTATATATTGAGGATATGTATTAGATATGTATATAGTACCACACATGAATTTTCTCCCACTGAGTAGGCCTAAAGTCAAGCTAGATAGTAACTAATTTCCCCTAGATAAAAAAAAAATGCCATGACTGGACCAATAGCAACAATCTGCTACACTGGTCATTATTGTGGTTATTAGGCTTTAGAGCTGGGTTCAGTCATTGATTGATTTTCTCCCTTGGTACCTTGCATTAAATATGTCTCACCACTCATCAAAGTTGGTTACATATTCATGTAACCAATGTTTTTATTTTAAACAGGGTCCCCTGTAACACAACAAGCCTGAAACTCTGTATGTATACTAGGCTGGCCTCAATATCACAGAGATCCACCTGTCTTTGCCTGCACAGAATGCTTAGAATATTGACATGTACCACCATGGTTCTTGTCCCAAATCTTGATTCTGACACCAAATATTTGCTATTCTATATATTTTTAGAACACCCACTAAATTTATAAGCATGGTGACTATATTATTAGCAAATTCATCCATTAAACTATAAAACAAGGACAAATTTAATGTTTTAATAATCATAATCAAAAAATTTTTCTTCAACCACGACTGAAAGCAGATATTGATCCACATGTCTCAGTTTTCTAATAGCAATCAAGGTCCAGGTTGTATAAACAAGTGATATTTTTGAGATTTACCATTTCCTTTGTGATATTATTTCATAAGAATATGTGTGAACAGAATAATTGCATATGCTTACCTTAGAAAATATAATAACTTAATATATAAGGTAGAATAAAGTGTAAATAAGCAGTTCACAAGCTAGAATATAAGGGAATCGCCCCAGCATTGGGGTATAGGGAGGTAGATAAACCTCATGAGCTTGATGACCACACAACCTTGCTAACATGATGAGTTCAATTCAGTGAGAGATCCTGTCTCAGGAGAATAAAGCAGAGCGAGTTAAAGGAAGATATCTTAAGTCCTCATCTGACCTTTACTTGATAACACACTTGTACACACTTGTGCATGAACATACGTATACCACACAAACCGTATACACAAACACACACGGAATTAAATTAAATAATGAAAGCCTTTAAATGTTTAAATCATTTTGTAAAATTAGAGAAAAGTGTATCAAAGAGACCAAAGACCTACACTGTAATCCTAAAAATAACTTCCCAGTTCTCTTTGATATTAGATAGACAATGCTTAAGTCCTATAACAACTTTTGGACTCCAAAATGCGGCAGGTCACAGCAAGCTTGTGGTGCTTACTGGCCAGTTCAAACCATTTTACTCCTGGGACCAATAAAGGAGTAAGTTGTGAATATTGAAGCACGAAACAGCATGACACCTGGCCTTCTAGGAAACATTTCATCAGCTATGCCTGTAAGGCAGCTTGCTTGTGGGTGTTTAGAATTCTGTACTGTGTTCTCCTTGCTACTAGAAGAAACTTAATAAGCAAAGTTACACCTTAGATTCTTCCTCCAGATACCAGCAAGTTGAATAGTGGGATTCTTTAAAATGTATCTGTCATATAAATTAGATTGTGATGCTATCCTGTGTCAAACCTATGACTTTAAGGAAAAAAAATTATAGAATACACATATATATTAATATGTACACACATAATATGTGTGTGTGTGTATCACACACACACACACACACACACACACATATATCCAACTCCAAAATATTGCTTTTGTAGAGGAGACATTTCTGTTATGGAAACCACTTGGTTGTACATATACACAGGAGGCTATTGTAGTTGTGTGAATCTCTACTGCTCAGTCAAGGCAAACAGCAACCATCTGGCTGTGACTAGCTCAGACTAATAAGCATAAAATCAACATAGGCTGATCCAGGCTGAATATCAGCATCTGTTAGGCCATTGTCTCTGCTGATATGTCTGACTGAGCAGAAGGAAGAGCCGAATAGACAGCCTGCTATGAAGTGGAACACAAGATGGGGTCCCCTAACCACCTGCCGAGCTCTTCGGGAGGGAGCAGTGGGTAGAGGTGCCAGTCAAAGCTACAGAGGTGCATTCATACAGCCCATCAAAGGTGTTTCCTTTTCTAATCATGTTTCACCTTCTGCACTGTTTTGGGCAGTTTTAAACAAAAGCAATGAGAAAGAACCATGGATGAGTCAGGGATTAGGATTAAAGATCAGGACTCAGAATATCATTTCATGCGTCATTACACTCTCCAGAAAGAGCAACCAGATCAGCAAATATGGCAGACGAGGTGCTGTTGTAATGAACCTTGAGATATCTCTCTGACGTGAGCTATCAATATTAAAAAATAGGGCCTTTATTCTCACATCAGCTATGGATTAGACTTCATCTCTCGTCTAGCGGTTCCTCCTGCTGCAGCCTCTCCTTGCTTCCTGCCACGTCAGAAGTACTAGAGAGTGGAGCAGCACTTTCAGGCTCCTCTGATGCTTGATTACGCCACAGAGCAAACTCAGCCCTTCTGAGAGGATGGCCTCTTGAACTATAATTTAAATCCCACGGCAGAAAACTGATTAAGAGAACGACAACTGGGCCTCCTCTTAATCTCTTTTCTCTTATATACCAGATTAGGCTTTTTAAAAGGATCGTTTCCTCTTACTATTCTTCCAGTAAAATAAACTGAAAATTACTTGATAGTTTTAATAAAATAAACCCTCAAAGTTCTGCAAAGTATTTTATAAAATATGAGAACATAGGTTCCCCTCTTGTGAATTTTGGCTCTGATCGCTGCCCAATAACCTGGAGCTGAAGTCCCCTCCCTTTAACCTGTAGTGATAGTCCCCTCGAAAAAGCCTGGACTTGTGTTTCCCACTCAAAAGCCATGAGTCCTCTTTCCTTTGGTGGTGGACTGTCGGTAGAGCACATTGAAGACGGAGGCAGCAGTTTCAGCCTTCTCTGAATTGCGGCATCCAGCACGGCCTCTTCCGCATTGGTTCCAGGTTGTGCATGGCAGTGGCTTTGCTTTTGTGTTAGATTAATGATGGGGACACATGAGGTTTCTGGCATTTCAGCTTTCTCCTAGTGGGAGGACTAATTCTCAACAATGGACTTCCTAGCTCCCTTGACTACACATGTGGTCCTGGGCACCGAGGCCCTCCTGATGAACCTTTTTCATTTCTGGGCACCAAGAGGTTATCCATCACTTTCTACTTCTTCTATAACCTCAGTGTAGCTTCACCTGCGCCCTACAGAAAATGTAAAACACCTAATTGAACTTCTAGAAATAAAAAGAAAAGAAAAACATTAAAAAAAATGTGAGAGAATAAGAATGAAGTGTAGCTTTTTGAAAAGTTCTGTTTCTAGGATGTGACCTGGAGGCCTGTTTTTGGCTGGGCAGCGATCTTGAGGAGGCTTTTTGATTGGGGTTTTGGTTTTATTTGGGGGAGGAAGGTGAGGAAAGACAAAATCATGATTTTTTTAAAAAATATTTATTATTTTTATTGTATGTATGTGAGTGTTTTGCCTGCATGTATGTAAGTGCACCCATGTCATACAGTGTCCCCAGAGGTCAGAAAAGGGCATTGAATCCCATGGAACTGGAGTTACAAATGTTTTTTAGCCACCATGTGCTCCTCTCATAGGACTTCAAAGAAATGAATATATTATGAGGGCTCTGACCAAATGAATAGATCAGTCCCTTGGTGGATTCGTATTATATAAGTATGCAAAGACTGACAGGTGAAGCCAAGTTGGAGAAAGTGTAAACTACACACTGGTTCGTGCTCTGGAAATATGTAGCATGTCCCGGGTTCCTGTGTTTGTGTGTCCTCCTCCTTCATGTCTACTCTGAAGTAAGTTGCTATGTTTCAGCACATGCTTATTGCAATGATCTTCTGGCAACACAGGCAATAAACCATGGACCACAATCTGCAACCATGACCAGAATAAGTCTTTTCTCCTATAAACTGTTTCTCTCAGGTATTTGCCAGTCTGGCTAATATGGGTGTGGGAAAAGAGGTGCTTGACATCACAACACATCATTTTAACATAGTTTCTCAGATTGTATGTAACTCTTGTAAGTGCTATGTGATAATAATATAGAGCAATGCCTGCAGTCCCTACTGTTATTTGAATTTGATATGCTAAGATTATTTTTATTTTTTCAGAATTTTTATTTTATTTTCTCTGTTTATACAGATAAGAACATTAAAATAATAAATAAGGCCGATAAAGCATTGATGACAACTCATCAATGCTATCTTTTCATTTTTTTGTATGCCCTTTATTGTTTCCAACTATTCCTTTAGCCATAGTAATTACAAAATGTTCCATTAAGTTCCTTGTCATATTTATCAACAGTTATATACAGCAAAATCTCCTCACATACTTTTCCATCTTGTGTGGCTATTCCTAAATTTTTATCTTTTATTGAATTTTGTGATTTTTAATACAGTATAGTTTGATGGTATTTGGATCTTTTCCCCTTATCTGCACCTCCTGCCATTGCACCCTAATCAATTTAATGACTCATATATAAAGACAGACTGATTTGTGTCCTCAAATGTCTTTCCGTCTGGGTCCATCCAGTGGGCCCATCAAGAGTCACATCCCATTAAGACACTGTCTTTCCATTTCCTAGCAGATATCAACTGCCAAATATTCCTTAGACTGTGTAGGGATGTGTTCCCCAGTTCCTTATGTCTATCTGAGATTTTTGTCTGGTTAGAGCTTGCATAGGACGTGTACATGCTGTCATTATTGCTATGAGCTCATATGAGTAAATGACCAACTGTCTAGAAGATTCTGTTTACTTGTGATCATTCATTCCTCCTTCTGGCTCTTTCAACCTTTCTTCCTCTTCTTCACAAGGATCCATGAGTCTTGGGAGGCAGAGGTTTGAAATAGGTGTTCTGTTTGAGGATAAGCACTTTACTGCCTTTCTTTATAAGATATTGGCCAATTGTGGTTTTCTGTGTTAATTACCACCTACTGCATAAGGAAAATACTCTGAGAGTTGAGAGATACATTCATTCTATGTGTAAAAGCTGCATTGAAATGTGTCACTTAGGCCTAAGCATCTCACAGACTCATATTCTCTGTGTTTGACAAGTTCTGGATCTCTGTAATAGTCTCTGTCTTTTGAAAAACAAGCCTCTTCGATGAAAGGTAAGAGGTATACTTGTCTGCAAATACAAGGAGACGCATCCAGAATAAAAGAAGAAATAAAGTTGGTCTAGGAGAGTGGCAGAAATTGTTTTTTCTCTAGGATCTGTGACCCCCATTAGCCATGTGTACTCGGCTATGTTTATAGTATCACACATGAATTCCCTCCCACTGAATGGACCTTAGTACCAATTAGACAGCAGTTGATTACCCTTAAAATGAATGTGCCATGCTGCATCAAAAGTGAGTAGGACCATTTATTGTTTATTTCCTTGCTAGCTTGTGAAGTATCCACTGATAACATGAGAGCTCATCTTCACAAAGGGGGCTTCCAGATCTGTTCTACCTCCATTGCTCTAAGTCCTTGTCCAATGTGTGGCCTGTTTTCAGGCCTGTCTTACTTTCAAGTTCTGGGAGGCAATCAAGAACTATGATGATAGACAGTGTTATTTTGAAAGTCTCTTATATTACTCTAACCAACAATTTGAAGGCAGGTTTCTCCTGCCTGGCCCTGTATTTTTTGTTATATAGCTTTCATCAGTACACATATATTTGATTTTATAGGAAAAATAATTTAAAAATCTAACAGCTCAATTCCCATAAATAAGAATCACAACAATGATGCTTAAAGAGATTAAGGGACTTGATTTACTACCTAGAGTAACCTAAATCTCACATCAATGTATGAAATATCTCATCTGTGCTTTTACCTTTTGCTCATGACTAAATAAGAAACTGTTTTAGAAATGTCATTATGAGTCTGGAAACATTGTATTTAAGAATGGGCTGGAGAATTCAACAGGATACAAAGAAGGAGTCAGCAAACAACTGAAAGAAATATAGTGATTTCATAAGATTCCCCTTAGATCTTGAAGTTGGATAAGGTAACATGGTTTCTGAATTTAAGAAATTAGAACCTAATATGATAGCAAATAAATAAATTAATCCTACCTTATACAAAAAGACTCCAAAGTTAAACACATTTCTTTTTAGTTTTACAACATAATATAGCAATTATTTAGGTCCTTGATTAAAAGGAAATTTCTTAATTTAAACACAAAAGACACAGATCACAAAACAAATGAAGAATATTTGACAGAGTTAATACTGAAAAACAGAAGATATTTTCAACTAAATGCTGAAATTTCTAACCAGACTGAAAGAAAATACTTCAAAATCCAATTAGTGAGAAAAAAATGATTATCATGAAAATAAAATTTAAATTTTTATTAGTAAACAAATAAAAAACAGAAGGTTCATAATTCATGAAGGAGGACATTCTAGTGGCTGAAACATTTGTGGAAACATGTCCGCCCTATGAAAATATGAATCTATACCACCAGAAAACATTTCTTACCATTAACATTTATCGTTCTTTCAGATTAGATTGACAAAATTACAAATAGCTAGTGAAGTATCACAAAAAAATCACTAAAGAATTGAAATACAGACGCTTTCATGAACAACCAGTTGGAATATCAATTGTTACAACCCCTGTCAAGTAAAATGTGATAATAATTGTCAGGTGTAAGATCAGAAGAATGTTGCTGACAAAACTTTTCAAGGTTTATAGATTTATGAAACTCTTACACAGAGCAAAGGGAAGTGTACCCAAGACTATTCACTGAAGTATTAATTTTATTAGTAAAATAAAATGCAATGCATTAAAATATCCATCAAGAGACTGAAAGTAAACTGCAGTATGCACTGTACTAGAATCTTGAAGAGAACCAGTAAAATAAATGGATAGAATTATATATTTCATCAAAAATGAATAGAAACCTAGAAGAGAATGTGGGAAACTTACTGTTGACAGAGTTGCAGAGTTGCTGGAAAAAAAACATAAGGAATTAGATAGCAAGATAGGTTACCAATCTCATCTGTGGAGTCAAGCATGGATGGAAGTAAAAGTAATCTGACATTTCTAAGGTGACATTGGGATATTGTTCAATATCTACAGCACCAAATATATTCCTATATAATATATGAATAATAAAATTTAACTACAAAATTATCAAGCCTTAATTTATATGAAAGATATTTAAGCTGTTCCCAAATTAACAGAAGGAATCGATTATAATAAACTTTTGTCTCCATCTTTATTTTTTATCTCCACACATATGGAGTGTAATTCTGGCTATATTATATTGACTAATAAGGATATGACCCCTACCTTTATAGAACCTGTGATCTCATTAGGAAGAAATCTTAAAGGCAAAGTCACTTCAAGTTCACAAGACTCCACTGACTTTTCAGTTGACCATTAGCAGAGCAGTCAGAGAAACTAAAATCATCATTCAAATTAGAAAATTCATTACCTTAAAACCATCTCACTGAGCTGAGGTGGATGTGGCCATTATTGAAAAGCTCAGCTTTTCATTCAGTTTGGTGCCTGTCAACAGTGGATTACTATGTTAAATTATCAGGCAGACACAAACAATTTCTCTCCATATTGGATTCTATTTTAATTGGCTTAAACTAAATAGTACTTTGGGATATTAAATAATTTCAGGACACTAGGTCCATATATAACAGAATGGATAATCTAGCAGTGTCTAACTTGTACAAGTTGAAGACTGGAGTTTCTCAAATTTTCATGACTAATATCAAGAAAGAATATGAAAGCTGAGATGGAAGTTTAATGTAGTCTCAAATATTCAAGTTTCTTTTAATATTTCAATAGAAACTTCATTCATGGAATTTTATAATAGCCCAACCAAAAAGAAAATTTCAAAAGAGGATTTATTACTTGTGTAGATTGTTTTATGCACATAGAACTCATACTTAAACTCTAAAAAATATAGAATTATGAATTGTAAATTAAAAATAAGTTTAGTTTTGACCATTAATACAAACAACAAACATAAAATTCAAACACATACCATCATCCTTATATAGTAACAACTGGTTCTACAGCATTTTAACTTCTGGATTGACCCACTGCAATGCACAAGATTTGCTTTATCAAAGGCAAAGTTGTATAAAGTGTTTAGCAAACTATTAGATCTACTAGTTCTTTAAATTTGAACTAAATAAAGGAAAAATAAAAATAGGAAGATCACTATGGCAATGAGTGGAGGATGCCAAGTCACACAGGTGACTTTTGTGAGAAGTGACAAAGCTGATTTTCAGTGAAGCAAAAATATATTGAAGTACTTATAATATATAAATTATATATGTATTTGTGGAGCACATTTTTCAGATATAAAATGAAGAATAACAAGTCATATGTTTTATTATAAATAAAACACGAAGAAGATTCTAGATACAGTAGTATAAATCTTTCAGATGCAGTGTTTAAGCAAATTTTTGAAATTTATTTTAATAATTTTAATTTAATAAATTTTATTATATATTATATTACATATAATTTTATATATAAAAATTTAAATAATTTATTTAATAATAATTTTTAAAAAATTAAAAACTTATTTAGGAAGGTGGGGTATGCTTGAATAAAACTGAGTGGTTGAATGTGAATAGGTATTAGAATTGAGTCTTCTAATGTTCTTAACACTAGCCTTTAAGAAACATTCCGACTTCTCAACCTCACTATCCACTTGAAAGGAATTGCCACTCTCTCATGATATCTCCTCTCCCAGATCAATGTATGCATCATGAAACACGGCCACTTTGACTCCATCTCTGATCTCCCAGAGAGAGGTTAATGTTTCATTTTAATGGCTAGAGCAAAGATTGCCTAGAAAATATCAACCAATTTTTAGTAGCATGTAGGAGAAGAGGCTAGCTTTTATAATTGCTTGATGTTCTCTCTCTCTCTCTCTCTCTCTCTCTCTCTCTCTCTCTGTCTCTCTCTTCCTTTCTCATGTAACACATAAAATGATTTTCATATTCTCTGGCTTATATGACCTAAAATCAAACAATATAATGAGCTTAAATTGCATTTGACCCAACTACAGTGACTCATGCTTGTATTTTCTGATTTATAACTTAAAAAGGTGTTGCTCATAGCATAGCACAGATTTCCAAGTGCAGTTTTAAGTAAGAGGTAATTGTTATTGTTGCCTTTGAATGGTGCCCTCCCAACCCTTGATAAAAATGTGAAATATTTTATAGCTCCATGATATTTAGGTTTCGTTGCAGTTCCTTTCCACACTTTATGATTTGGGAAGAAGTCATGTTACTTACTGAGTCATTGTCAAAGTGCTATATATCTGAATAGAGCAAAGATATTCTTTTCTGTCACGGTATACTGTCTTAAATCTAGTTAATAGGCAAATGAAGTAAACTTTGTCAATCAGTCAATAGTTCATAATAACAGTATTTTTAATAGCTATTATATTACATGCCATTGAACTTTAGAAGAGAAGCAAAAAGAGAATGTGATTTCTTTTTTGTTGGTTCTGTGAATTTAATGAAGATGAAATCATAATAAATAAATTTTAAGCCGATGAAGTAAAATGCAGGGAAGGGGAAAGATTGAGAAACCCATTCCAGAGCTCATTTCAGGCAGCTTGGATCAGCATTAAATTTTCTATTTTTGTCTCCTCTTGACTCTGAAGTAGAGGTAAATTCATTGCAAATTTGAGAATGGGAACCACTCAAATACTAATGAACTCTTTTGATGGGAACAAAATGTTACTAGAGAATCTCAAACTTTTTTGCGATGCCCTGGTGGCAACGCTTTCAAGGATTAAAGAGTACTTTCTAACTAGGAGGAAAGTAATTAAAAAAAAACTTAATCATTGTGATTTAGATGAATTCTGGGCAGTAAGTTCTTTCCACAACCCCAAATTTGTCATTCAAAGAGACATATACTTCTGAATTTATAGTTTTGGTGTTGTTGCTGTTTTTTATTAGTAGTTCTTTGACAGAATTTCATACATATGTTTAGGGCATTTTGATTTTCTTCTCCCACAACTATCTACCACCACTTCCTTCTGCTATTAGTTTTGTTCCCAGATTCATGACTTTTGGTTGCTTTTTAAATAGAGGAAGGCCATCAGCTGGAGGAGGGGAAAGGGCTGAAGGGCGGAGAGTGAGAGAACTCCAGTAAATGATATGCATGCATAAAGATGCCATTAAGAAGTAAATTACTTATTTTTCTAATGTCAGTAATTAATTTAAATAAATTAAGTAATTAGGAAAACTTTCCTATTGAGAAAATTCTAGTTGACACTTAGGGCTTACTAATTCCTTTCCACACCTTACTGGAAGAACCCTTTAAGTAAGACTGATGAGAATGAAGCTGAGTAGTAATTGAGTTAGGGGAAGGGTAAACAGACTCTGCAATGGAGAGAAAAGTTATGAAGTTGTTAAGCTAAATGTGCAGAGCATCCAATGGTTCAACAGAGAAACACCAAGGTGTTTGTTTATGAAGATCAGTTTTTAGGTAAAACATAACAAATATCTTTAAATAGATACAAAATGTCAGTTGTTGAAAGAAAGCTACTTTTGAGTCAAACTCTTATTTCTTATTTCAAAATGAGAGAAAACTTCAGCCTACCTGTCACCTACAGAGCACATTAGAGGGCACTGGATAATCACCATTTTCCTTTGACACTATTTTATCATTTCTAGCAAGTTAGACCTCTGTCTTTCTTATTGTCAGATAATCTGGATTATTTTCCTTTTTCTACTCCAAAGTAAGGTGGCCATGAACACACTGTATAATTCATCAAATAGTCACTTTTTTTTCTTATACAACCCGGAGATATTGCTAAGAACTAAGGAAAGCAATCAATTCATAATAGATATAAAAATTTATGAATGGAAGTAGAAATTCAGCACAGAAAAAAAATCTCCTTTTTAGTTTGACTAAAGGGCTCAGAGCTTCTTGGAAGAGTGAGGTGGAGCTAGGGTCCAAATCATGCACAGAAACTTGCCAAGTGTAGGTATTTGAGTTGTGGATGGATGTTATACAATAAAACACATCATCATGAAAACCCAAGAAATTGTGAAACGGCATGAGGGCATCATGGAATTTAGGGTGTGTGTATTCTAAAAGACAAAACAGACATAATCTAAATACAAGAAGGCAATGGAAAATTACACATGGTTCAGAGAAGAGGTGCTACAATTAGATTCTTCATCACTTCCAAAGTATATGTTGAAACTTAGTCCCTACTGTGGTTATAGTGAAATCAGAAACTTTGGAAAGTGATTGTCATGAAGGCTCCTCTTCATGAATGGGTGAGAGTCTTTATTGAAACGACTGAAAGCACTGAGTTCCTTCTTTTCTGCCCTCATTCCTTTTAAGAAACAAACATTCGGCATCCATTACCTTCCCTGTCAGGTGATAACAACAGCCTGTGTCATTTCTAAGGAAAAGATTCCATCATATAATGAATGTGGTAATACACTGACCTCCCAATCTATGAGAAATTCTTTTCTCTTATTCATGATTATTCAGTCTCAAGTATGTTTAGAAATTGTACAATCATACTGAGAGCATACAATTTACAATCAATCATATGAGATTGCTTACTAGAAATGTCACAGCGACAACACTTGGAATTATTCAAAATGATATTGCAAAATTTCAAGTGAACCAGTGATAGAAATTAGCAAAGAGGGTTAGGAAATAGGTAGGAATTAAAATCTACAAGACACAGAACTCACTTGAACTCATTTGGGTTGGGGAGAAGTAGAGAGAAACATTCAGAAATAACTTCCAAATTTCAACTTGAGCATAAGTGAACATACAGTTAGTAAAACTTGTCTGTAAAATCTGGACCATGTATAGTGTAATCAGAATAGTGGGGGGAAGGATTTAGAGAACATGAAGTTACAAGCTTGACATAGGGGCCCATAGGGGTATTTCTGCACGAACAACATGGAAAGCAAAAATCTCCAACAAGAAAATACAGCACTTAAAAAGGATGAATGGTAAGAGTTTATTCCTAAAGTACAACTATGTTGAAATGGAATGGTGCTTTTGAAAAGCTATAGAAAGTCTCATAAACCCTGTAACTGGTATAAACACTGAGATATTGAGAAACTGTTACCTTGAGAAACTTAAGATTATAGGGAAAATATGGATGACAGGAATTCTCTGTCTCTTCACATTAAATATTTCAGTTATTGATGTACAAGGATAAAAACGTGAGAACAACCTAATTCATTTTTCTGTTGGTAGGATGTTGTTTACACACAAGCTTAACTAAATAATCATTTAGAAAAATCAACATAGCTTCATTCAGTAATTATTGTTATTTCTTGTTTATTGCTTTGATAAAACATCAACAAAAGAACTTGAGGAGGAAAGTATTTCATTGTACAAGTTACAGTCCATAATCAAGGGAACCCAGGGCAGAAAGTCAAGCAGGATCTTGGAAGCAGGAACTCAAACTGAGGCCAAAGAAGAAGGCTGTCTGACTTCCCCTTGCCTTGCTCAGCTACCTTTCTTATGTAGTCTAGGCCTGAAAATATTACACACAGAGTAATAGTTTTACACTCAGTGGGATAGAGTGTATTATACACAGTGAGCTAGGTTCTCCAGTATCAATCTGCAATCAAGAAAATACCCCCACAGAGATGTCTACAGGCCGATGTGATGGAGGAAATTTCATGTTTGAGAGACATATATGTGTGTGTGTGTGTGTGTGTGTGTGTGTGTGTGTGTGTGTGGAGTTGACAAAAAGTTATCTAGGACAATAGTATATGTTAAAACAATCTCCAAAAAGGATTTGTCTTTTTTAATGTAGTAAATTATATTTTGACTTGTTCAAGAGGATTTAATGTGTGTCTTGTAAACTATCAAATTTTCCTAAATCAAGAGAGATCAGCATCTAATCTTTAACAATTTTAAAAGCCTTTCTTTGCCAACCTGAGGCAGAGGCAGAAAGTATCAAACACGTTCCTTTACACAGAAGGAGCCATGTTCTTTCAGGATAAGGCTTGGGTGGTTTTCTACAAATCTCTGGAAAACCTCCAATGTTAGTATGGCCTTGGTGTTATAGATCACGGAGTGACCAAGATTACATTTTACTGGAGAATGATTGAAAGTAAAGCTTAAGGTTATTAGTTGTAGGAGCTCTAAGGTATATTACAGGGTTGAAACTAGAGTTCTCTAGAAGCTCTTTGCCTTGGTGTCTCCAACTATAGTATTCTGTAGACCAAAAGTCCAACTAACTGACTTCTGTGAGAAAACAGAAGGAAATGAGCCATAGAAACAGATGCAGCATATCCCTCCCCTGGCATTTGCAAAGCAGAGAGGGTCCAGTTGGACAAGGCCAGTATAATTTATCTTTAGCCTGGAAATGTCCTTATGATTGGGCACATTTCTGCTTGGTCTGACTTTTGAACTAATGCCTGTGCATGTCAGTGAACTTGATCACTGGCAAAGTAACTAGCTGCTATCTTTTGCTGTGGCTCTCTTTACTTTATGACCTGGTAGGGAATACAGCCTCTACAGGCCAAACAGTTGAATATGTTGGAATTTGAATGTCTTTTATCTTTTCCTGAGGCCCCATTTCTGTCCAATGTAAGGAACCAGATTTCATTGTTTATAGAAAACTCTTAAGTTAGTTATATATGAGTTCTTTCTCATTTCTAAAGTTCAGGAACTTTCTAACATACTCTATTTCTTCTTTCTGTGGAAGCCTTCAGCACTCTGGCTTATACAGTGGAATAGCTTGAGTGTCATGATTAAATCATCAACTGTCATCCTGTCATGCCATTTCAAGAGAGAGGAGAACTCCAAAATGGTTTGGGGTGGGGTCCCTTTTGCTCAGACAAGTCTGGGGTACTCTGAGCTGGGAAATCATCTGGCATTCCAGTAGGCATATTTATAACAGTTACCCTGGTTTCCTGACTTTCCTTTTAAAGGACCAAGGCTAAAAGGAATGTGATGTGGATGGTGGAGGCGGGGTTGTCCCTCCTTACGACAATTACCATTTGCTTGCATTGTACCTCAACCCTTACATCCAAGCCTACAGTTTGATAAATTAAACAGAAACAGTTGTTATGTATCTCCAGCCTCAAATTTTTAAAACAAAGATGCAACATTTTTATTCATTGGCCCACAGTATTTGCGTCTGGAAAAGGACCATATAGAGCAGTTTGTGTGAGAAATCATCAATACATGCCTCACATATGTTTCCTTGAGTGCTCTGCCAAGGGTGTACTCTTGCCAAAAAACAAATGGGTTTTACAGATATTTCTAAGTAAAGGAGTAATGTAGATAAATTAACAATCATCACAGAGTTCAGCAACAAACTGAGTTCTAGTTAGCTTATATTAAAATCGGTATTGGAAACAATTTGGATGGGAGTCAATTTAGTGAACCAGCTTTAATTCTGACCTACTTAGTCCTGAAGAAAGCCTCATCCTGAATGTGTATTATCTTCCTGTCATGAAGTTTCTACTTTAGCGCTGACACACACCTGTGCTCCATCATGCCAGTCACACTCACAATTTATTTAGTCTTGTTTGGGATTTGTTTATCACAAATCTTATGGATGAAAAGCTTATATTATAGAATAATAATTATTTCCTTTGGAAATTTTCTATTCAATATCATTCCTGTCTTTATAAAACTTGAATATAAGTTTCTTTTTTCATTTTTTGTTCAAGTTTTATTACAAAATAGGAAAACCTATACAAAACAAATACTAGATGCCCAAACAATGTTGGTATAATCCCAGTTAGCATAACCAAGAAATCAGTGTCCATTCATGTCCAGGTCACACTGCATGGAGTCAAAAGGGATCCTATCCTTTCCATTATAAATTATTTAAAATATCTTTTAAAACATTCCAAATACTTTTTGAAATACAGCTTTTTAAAGTTATAAATAAGATCTACTGTGAATATAGCAATAGTTGTCATGTTTGTGCTTATAAAATATGGATTTATATGATAGCCTGGGAAGAATTTGGAGCTTATTGCTTTAGAACAATTATTAGATTTAAATATAATTTGTATATTGCATAGCATCATGCATTTGCAACACATTATCGTATACTTATTGTTACAGCCTCATCACAGCATACTTCATATTACTCTAAATCATTCTCAAATGTGAAACTGGAATAAAATTCATTTGTTCCCTACTTGAGAGTAGATTGTATTATGATATTAGTATCTATTTCAGGTCTCCTGCTTTAGTCCCCAGATGCCACCCATCAATATAATTCTTTCCTTGGTTTATTTGTGTCTTGCAAGGATTCAGGAATCTCCACTACATATCTATATCGTTTATTAAGAAAGTATCCCTTTTAATTTGTAAATATTGCTTTAATTATTATAATAATATTTCTGAAACTCCAGATATTGATAGTTTACATATTAAATGCCACTTGCAGAGCTCATGTTTGAAGGCTTGGTTTTCAACTGATGGCACTCTTGGGAAGTGGAACTTTGTGTAGTTAGAGCACAGTAGAGATAAGTTAGGTCAAGCCCCTTGTGTCTCTAACTTCCTGGCTACCATGAAGAGATCAGTGTTGTCCATGTGTTCCTGGCCATGACGTTCAGCCACAGTCTCCAAAACAGCACAGACAATGATCACAGATACACATCTGAAAGGTGAACCAATAAATATTTTACTCAGATATTTTGTCACAGCAATGGAGAGATGACCAACAAAGTTACAGAACAGTATTTTAGAACTGAGTTTTATATACATGAACATTAACCTGAAAGTACTTGTGTGTGTGTGTGTGTGTGTTCATAAAGTGAACCATCATTTAGTAAGGCATCTAGTTTTTTCATGTGAGTTATAGTAATTCTCAATAATTTCTGTATTTTCAGTGCATATAAGATTATTAGTACTGATTCTCTGTTGCATTTGTTTCAAACTGAAAGGGTTCATGATACTGACTTTCTTAATTCTAAGACACATTGATAAATGATACCTTTCATGATTATCTCTAGCAGGTCAGGAGCAAAGTTTGGGAATCTGAATTAAGGTTGACTTTAAAATATTAGTGCCAAGCTGATCCTGTAGTCACATTAGGCAGATAGTGTTGGAAAGAGAAGATGGTGAGAGGATTGAATCTTCACTGGAAAATGAAAGAGAGTTCTTAAATTGAAAAGCGATCGAAAAGTGAGAAATTGAGTCATGTTTTCCATCTGCAGATATAGGTGAGCATCTATTTGTATAGCTAAGAAAAACAAATCAAGTTCAGTGAGCAGCCTGATGAATGGCTCCATGGAGAGTGTATCTACCAGAATCATTATATCACAGCCTATCAAACTTGGAAACATTTTTGAGGCCGTCTATCACAACACTCTCATATATCAGATTAGAAATGATAGCTATAGACATGAGCTGGTTTACCCAGGGAAGCTTACTCATAGCAGTTTTTTGAGCAAGAATGTCACTTAAGTTTAAACCCAGATCAGAATTCCCTACTGTGACGATGCTTGTTTAACCCTCAGCTGCCTCTATGATATATCCTCACTATCATGAAGCATAACATCAAAATAACAAAACAACATCAACGAAGAGGCCCATGCTCCCACTTGTTGTTTCCAAGGACTTAAATCAGTTTAAAAAATCAGTTTACACGAGAGAATGAGAACTTCTATATATCCCAGATATGTGTTGTCTCTTGGAGTTATTTTGGTTTCCTTCCAGTTGACACAGTCACTCAAACTTAGATTGTATCCAGTCTTCTGAGCAGGTCTACCTGGCACTTTTCTGTAGCAGGCTGGATTCAGATGTTTTATTAATGGGTCAGTTTCCTGCAGGCAAACTTTCTACATTTTTGTGTCCTAATTTGTCAGAAGGAGGTTCCCTGGCAACTAGACTTCTGCTACCAAAATACATTCAAAACATTAGTCCTGGTTCCAAGACCAGTGATGAGAGGGACACCTAGAACCCATTGAGAATACATTCTCAGTCTATGCCCCAAGCTGATGATGCAAAACTGCATTTTAATTACATCTAAGAGTTTGTTTCTTGCACATTTAATATGGAAAATAATTCAGATTATAATTTATATAGATAGAAAAAGAAAAAATAACTTTAAATGTTTATAATGAGACATTTATGCTAATTTTATATAAGTAAAGAAAATAAGATTTAAAACAAACAAAAAAATAAGATAAACTATGGATAACAAGGAAAATGGATTTGACTCTTCTAGTTCTTCTCATTATTTATTTACTTAACTAATTCAAATCTCTCACCTTCTTTACTGTAGCATTATTTGTACTAACTTTATAATTTTCATTTGTTTATTCTTAAAATGTCATACAGATCCCCAGAACCTTAGAAGCAATCTAAATTACTAGAATACTCGCCAAATTCTATCTTGAATACAAGATCAAATTTGGCATGAGATGACCAATAAAAGGTCAGAAGAAAGAGTGGAAGAGGCCGAAATGTAAGAAAAATAATTTAAAATGTTAATCATTGAATCACTCACAAACTAATAAGGCTTGGTGCCATTATGTTGCAAACAGACAGTAGTATAGACTCAAATACTTCCCAATCCCGCAACGTTGGCTTCTGCCCACTCAAATGTAGGACACTTGGTTAAAGGACATGTAGTTCACTTTCTGGCATTCTTTTATAATCTGTATTGTGCAGCTTTAATTCCACTGAGCATTTAATTAGTCAAGTTGGTAGCTCCCCTTTTGAACATGAGTTAGAAGCACAGGGAAACTTGATAAGCTATATCAAGATAGTCATAGCTTTCCTTAATCTAACTGAATTTACTACTCTAGCAAAAATTTTCTAGAAGAGGTTACCTATTCTCTGAAATAATAAGAATTCTTCTATGCAAAGAAAGAAAAGAAAATCCTCTTAAATAAATTTTGCATTTGAGTAGATGAAGAGTGTACACATTTTCAGTCTAGTTAGTCTGGGTGCTAATTCACAAGGAACACTGAATTGTTTGGTGAAAGCTATCATATAATTTTATTTATAGACAGATGATGACACAGATGACATGCCAGTGTTTTCTGCAACAGATACAAGTGAACAAGCATCCATGATTGCTCTAGTTACAAATATTCTCAAAAGTTCAGCTACAAGACGGTGAGAAAAAGATTATAAAAATCATCGTTTTTTCATTTCTCAGAACATATAATGCTTTTATATTTCTGTCAGTTCATGCTGTTGCCGTGGGCTACAATGGAAAAATCTCAATTTAAATAATTCATTGTCTATTTTAGATGTCTGTTGTTCTGATCTGCAGTCTGCATTCAACCCTAAATACAATAAAAACTGAACACACAGGTGGGAGTGGCTATTACAAAAAATTATCATTTTCTCCTATACAACAAATGTCAGCCATTCAAAAAACAAGAAGATGATCATTATAATGACTAATGGAGGCTCAAAGGACATGAGACAAAAATCAATTTTCCATGGTCCTTGTCATGGCAGGCCATTGAAAAGAAAAGAGAGAGCTAGTTGTTTCCTTGACAAAATAAGAATGTTAAATATATGCTCCATTAAGGGAATTCATTTGCTTTAATGTTTTTCATAATGCACAGCACATGCTAAAACACTCAACAAGTGTGAACTGAGTTAATGAATAAAGAAGGAAACGATTGGTATGGGAGGCAATAAACCCAAAAATAAAGCCTATATTCTTCATATTCTCTGAAATCTAAATAAAAGTGGTTCTAGCATATTGCCATGATAAACATCATAACTAAGAGCAGCTTGTGAAAAAGTCCATCTTTGAGGGAAGTCAAGGCAGGAAATCAAGGCAGGAACCTGAGGCAGGAACTGAAGCAATGATCTTGGAGGAATGCTGATTACAGGCTTGCTCAGCTACTTTGCTTGTACACACTGGACCCACCTATCCAGTAATAGCACCATGCACAGTGGGCTGATCTCTCTTACATCAACAACTATTAAGAAAATGCCCAAGAGACAGGCCCACAAGCCAATCTGAGAGAGGCAATTCTGCATTCCCAGGTGGGTCAAGTTGACAACTGAAGCCAACCACAACTGTGGTAAGTGATAAAAAATTGTTTCAAATTTTTGACTAATTACAACCACCATCTTTCAAAAAATCCTAGTATTCTATAAACTGAGTGCCTTAGGCACTGAACATTCAAAGATGAGTAGATTATATTCTCTGACATAACATCAACTCAGAGAAATATGTGCTCTTGTGAGTGCCTATAATCCCAGCAATGGAGAAACAGAAGCAGGAGCACAGGTTTGAGACCAGCTTAGTTTACATAGAGAATTCCTAATTAGTCATGTGAGTCCATGTCTCAGAAAGAGGCGAGGAGAGAGGGGAAAGGAGAGAGAGAGAGAGAAAAAAGAGAGAATAAGAGACTCAGTGTTCAAACTGAGTAAAATAAATGTGTGGTGGCATGCTGACATCCCCTTTCAGGAATGAAGGACTGGTGCCTCCAGCCACTATGCTGGTGACTGATGATTTTTAACTACATCCTTTTTGAGAATTTCTTTCACCCTAGGACAACTGTTTGAATCAAGGTTATACCTTATCTCTAGAATCAGTCCAGAATCCAGGATAAGCTGATGGGATTGAATAAAATCTTGACTGACTCCTTCATGTCAAGGGAAATGATTGAAACACTGTCACATTTCCAGTGATTCCTGAAGATTTGGGTGAGGCTTGTAACTGTTCCCAAAGCTTTGACCAAGCACTCCTCATTTTACCAAATCCTACGTCCCCAGTTTTCCAATGGCTTCCTTTGATAAGCTTTCTACACAAACATCTCCATTCCAGAGTCTGTTTAGTGGGGAATGCAAACTAAAACGCTATTTGAGAAAACAGAATAAAAAATCTGAACTTGAACCTGGTTTAAGGCATTGAACATGCTGTTAGTAGTGTAAGCACAACAATCATTGCTCTTTAAATTCTGATTTTTGTAAGTAATGAACTGGGATGGGATATCAGTAAGAGGTATATTATTTTCAGGTCCAATATTTCAGATTTTAAGGGGATGCATAAGACATTAAGTATAAAAAATAAGATTCTAGGGTCATTGTAGAATGACCTTGAAATAGTATGAAAAATAGAAAAAAATAAGTTGTTAATTTACTAACTGAAGACCAATCATGAAATAGTGCCACATAAATAGAAAAAAGAAAGCTCATTTTTGCAGCCAATTGACTGAAATAGTTGATCAGTCATAGGACTCATATCCAAGGGTTACAGAGTTCCAGAAAAAAACAGAAAGCCCTTACCAGAAAGAATGTTGTTCTAAGATCCTGCTCTGGTGGGGAGAGAATAAAACCCTCAAATTTGGAATAAGGTGTGTCTAGTATGACACATTTACTTGAACCCCAAACCTTTCTGAATGCTGTAGACTTGCATCCTTGAAAACTCAGTCCCAACAAAACTATGGAGATAAAGAACAGAACACTATCTCACGGTCATGATAATTACACATGAAAAATATTGTTCAGTGTATAAATCTAAAGTATCAGGCATCCATACAGGCAAGAAGTTTTGTGGGGGGTAACCACATCACAGAAAAGTCAAAATTCTCTTGCACAGTTTCTGGTATTGAGCCAGCCTTCAGATCTATAACTGAAGGGCAGGAAGAAAAGGATAGTGATTTTGAGAAGTCTAGGAGTGCTCGAGAGAGAATGAAGTAAAAGACAAACACTTGTGTTTATTCCTGACATTACTAAGAAAAAAAATATAGCTCTTGATTCATTTCTTTGAGCTCTCTAGCTCCAACCTGAGAATATAACATTTCGGCTCAGGTACCAACTTATAGAACCCGGGCTTGTGTTGCAGGGACAAGCTGCAATGTAATCAGCTCTGCTGCAGACTCTGTAGCATGGTAGATTTGGGTGCTAGACTCAATGCTGGGTGTGGATTACTATAAACAGGACTAGGAAAATCACAACACGTTAGAGGAACAGCATTTGCTGCAATTGGCCTGCTGCTTATTGGACTATGATATGAAAGACCTTACTACAAAGTGACAATTGGCTCTGTGATCAGAATTGCCCACTAAAAGCAGAGCTCTATCACATTCAATCATATGTTCTATTTGAGTCATCAAAAATCCATTGTTGGTGGAAGTGGTATGCCAAAGGTGCCAAATGTGAGACCCAATATCCTGTGTCATCCACTTCTGTATAACTGGGTCCTCTTCCTAAAGTGACATTATGTGATTACCTGTGAAAAGGGAGAATTTTTTATGGCCTTCTATAGAAGAAAAATATGGCCAAACTTGGTGAATGAACTATTGAATCGACTCGTTTTATATTTTTATATTATTTTAATACAAGTCAAAAGTATACTCATTCTACAGCTGTGATCAATCAAAAATCTTGAAAGACATGGGTGGAGAGAACACTTTCCAGTAAGCAGTTCATATATAACATATCTGAGAGGCAGAGATGGGCAGATTGCCCTGAGTTAAGAGACCAGCTTGGCATACAGTACAGACCTTATCTCAACAAATATATATAAATAAACAAGTCAGACCATGTCATCTGCCCTTTGGTGGAAACAGAAAAGTGAGTAGCAGTAGGAGAGGAAAAGAATGGCGCCAAAACAGATTTATAGCAACAAGCACTGTGGAGACCTGCAGAAGGCTTCTGAACATGACAGTGTTAGGCGGAAATTCGTCGTCTACCCACCAGCAAAGGCAGAGTGGGAAGTGTCCTGCGCTATGCTTGCTCTCTGGTTTAACTTGCACAGAACAAAATTTCACATCAATGTCAGGATTCCACCAAACTGTCTCAGAAAAAAATGTCTTCTCATCATGGATCCAGACACCTATCACAATGGCTTTGGTGTTAAAAATGACAGCTGAGACTTGCACACTGATGCTGGATTTTATGCAAATGCCACTAAAGAACTCTGGAAAACAAATTCCATAATGTACTATTATGTAACCGAACGCGTCCCAAACTCATAAATGATGATTTTCCAATAGACCCACAATGCTATCTATTTCTGTTCACTATATAGAAGGTCACAGAACTCTAATAACAACATTTTATAACTCCAGTTCCAGAGGATCTGATGCCCTCTTCTGATCTTTGTGGGCACTGCACATGGGTGTACTTACATACACGCAGGCATACACTCATACATATAAAATAAAAATAATAAATACAATATCTAGGTAGATAAAAATCAATTAGCCTATTGACACCATACTTGATTCGTGAGCTAAGTTAAAGTCAGCTAAATATGAATAGGTGCTCAAGCCAAGCTAGCAATGCATAAGTCTCTCTGTGGGCCCAAAGACTGCTCTCACATATCAAGGCCAATATAGTTATTTCTGCCTCCAATTATCTAACTAAACACTAATTGAGATCAACCCCAAATATTTGGTATGGTACTCTTACTAAAGAATATCAAATAATGGCATGTGATACTCTAAATGTTCCTAATGTGATTGACCCATACGACACAGCATCATACCAAAATACAGTAAAGAAATCATGATGGTGAGATCCACTGTTTCCATCACATGCTGCAATAGAATCACTTAGTGGGAAAAAATGGAATTTCCCTTTGAAGTGGAATTAGGTAGTAACTTTGAGGTAATTCCCTGTAAGAATGGTATGACATCATTATGGAATGCTATTCCAGATGGAGGGAATGGATTCAGGAAGTAAAAGGTATACATATACATTACTCTGATTCCTATTGCTTTCATTTATTATATAGAGTACATGTGATTCCTGTCTCTAAAACTCTGGATTCTGCCAGAGACCTGGTTAGAAAATATGTTATCAAAAACATCTTCTGTTAAACAAGGCAAATATGCCACTAAACTTTAAGCTGTTGTCTCCATCAAAACTATTTGGTCTTCTTATAAGAATGAAAATCAAAGAAAGAAGGAATCACCATCCTGTCAATGGTACTTGGCTTTGGTAATCAGTAGAAAAGAAGACTGCTATTAAACAGAGGGAGAAAGAAGTAAATGCACAAGTGAAAAGTTTATGGTCAATAAACCCATGTTTACTGAATATTAGTCCATGTAGAGATGAGGGTCTGGAATAGTAATATACCACAGTCAGTTTGTTCTAGTGTTCAAAATACTATTTCTACATATCTCTTCTAAACTCAGTGTTCAATGATATTATACTAGGGGCTTGAAATTAACCATACTGGCAATCTTTTTACTATAAAAATGGGGAAATGCCAGGTTATTTATTTGTTTATTTTTGCATTGTTGGGGATAACCCAGGGCCTCAACATGAACATGTCTATATGCCAGACATTATTTACTTAGTTTGGTTATTGTTTGTTTGCTTGCTTTGCCTTAGGTATTTTTAAAAAAGACAGCTGGCCTGGAACTTACCATGTAGAGCAGGCTGATCTCAGTCTCAGAGACCTGTCTGACTTTCCCTCCCTAGTGCTGGGATTGAAAGCATGTGGTATCAGTTTATCATCATAAATACCAGGTGTCTGATCACCTACCAGGATGCCACCTGAGCCAGCAGAAACTGAAGGAAAGAAGAGCAGAGAATGTGTTGCAGAGGTTGGACTGATATTAAATGGTCCCGATAGGAAAGGAGTAATTAAGTCCTTGAAGACATGTTGGGAAATAGCATCTTTATGCCAATGGTTGTAGTCTCTCTTTAGGACTCATTCCTTTGGTTTCTGGGGTTGGTAAGCAAAAGTTTATCACATATGAATCCATTTAAGAGTTGTGTCAACCAAAGAAAGTGCCGTTTTGAAAAGTAATGTTCTTTTCCTGAGAAGAGTTCACATCCAAATTTCGTTTCATTAGGATGAGTGAATATAATAGTCTAATTCTCTTGTCCCAAGGGGCCTTCTGTGAAGCATTTTCTCAGCTACAAAGCCCACTTGGGATAGTCTTTGTGCTTACTAAATCATGGATCACACCTTCCTCCTTTATACATCTGTTCCTTTAGTCCCAAAGTGCTGACTATGAAGGCCCCACCCTACTAACTTCCTCTAAGCAAATTTGCATTTCAGTGTTTGTTTCCCAGGCAACTTAATTTAAGGGTGAAAGTCAAACATGTAACTATGAATCTGCATGATAAAGCTTACACACAAGCAGACAACAGTCAACTGAAGCACGGCTGACACAGACAGCCTAGAACCATCAGGCTGTGGAAATGTCATTGTGAGGGACCAGGACAGCCACCTCAGTGAGAGATCACTCAACAAGAGGAGGAGAACCTGAGTCCTCTCTGACCTTGAGTACTAATAATTATATTTTGCATGCAATTATATGTAAATGACACCTAATTGTTGAGTAAGAGCATACGAGTCTATTTTTCTTAGGCATAGAATAATTTCATATAGGTATTCCAAAGTTGATATGACAACTTGTAGGCACCAGTACATTATTTTCTCTATTGATGCTCTTTCTTACTGTGTGACTTTTCCTTAGGCGCAGAGCATAATTTCTGAAGGTATAAACAATGTTTTTCTTTCTCCATGAAAAAAAGAGAAAATACCAAAACAAATAAGAAAGTGAGAGGGCATATTGTGGGAGGCATAAGTCAAATGACTTGTTTCCTTAAAAATGTTTTCCCAAGCCCCTCTCCCAAGCAATTTCCCTGTCTCATTGGTTAGAGTCAGCTTCTGTGACACACCTAACTTCTAAAGAAAATAGAAAATCATAAGAAAAATACATTGAGTTGGTGACTAGTCATATCTACTCCAAAAGATGACCATAAGGCTCAGTAAGTTTATAACCATGTAAGTTTTACCAGATTTTCCCATGGGTGTGAATACAATGTTGCCTTGACTACATAAAGAAAAAGCACTCACATTCAGATAGTGTGAACTATCTTTCTTGTTATGTATAAGAATTACCTAAAGTAGGGAGAGGAGCAGTTAGTACATTAAATGAAGAATTAATTGCATTTGCAAAGCAGAGAAAAGTAAGTTGATTATGTAGCAGAAAGTTTTCCTTTCTTCTAACATATTGGTTGAAACTGCAAAAAAAGAAAGACCAGGAAAGTATCCAACTAACTGCAGATGCTGTTTAAGCAAAAGTTTCCACTGAACTCACAGACCAAATTCAAGGAGTACATTATTCACACTATGTCTTACATACATAGAACCCCAAATGATTTATAAAGTTAAATAATACAATTACACAGTTAAATAACCACAAAGAGAGAAGAAAATTAAGAGAGCTTTAGGCAAGAAACAAGAGACTTTCAAGTACAGGGAAAGAAGAGATAGCGTCAGTGAGGCAGAGAAATGCAAGACATCCCCTCCAGATGCCAAGAGCTACAAAATTGAAGGCTTTTGATCCTATCGTACAGCAAAGCATGATGGAAGGAGGTAGAATTACTGTCAGACTGCTGCGGGAATGGAATGGAATTGAGGTAGATATTCCATGAAATGAATTTCCTAGCTACAAGCAGATATGCAATTTTAAAGATTAAGTCTAGAAAATATTGATACAAATATCATCTAAAATATAGGCATGATTCCAAAACCCTATTACAACAATATATAATCTGCAAAGTACTAAATACAAGGATGCATTCACAGTAAGTACATAACTGGCATATGGTGATCCATAAGCCCTTGTCTTCTACCAATTCACAGTATTTGGTGCATCAGAGATAAGCTTGAAATGAAAACTCTGATATGATAAAGGCAGGTTCTTGTTCCTTTAAGGTACACTTATGAACATTATCCCTGCTCTGACTGACTACATGGTTCTTTGCCTTGGTCTGTCTGTTTACTCGCATTCTTACATCCCATGCCAATTCTATCTAATTTACTTTCTAGTTAAGGCTTTTTGAGTAGAACCAAACTGTATAAGAAGGGCTGGGAAGATGACTCAGTGGTTAAGAACGCTGACTGCTCTTGCAGAGGACCCAGGTTTGGTTCCTAGCACCCACAGGATGGCTAACAACCACACTTAATTTCAGTTTCAGAGGATCTGATGCCCTCTTCTGAGTTCCTAGGGCATTGCAAGACACTGATGCACTTACATCCATTCACACAAGACAAACATAAAAATAAATAGATGATTTTTTTAAAAAGATGTATAAGGAAAAACAGTTCTAGATTTAACAATAAAAGAAATGACTTGGTAAGTTTGTTCTGTGTTTCAAGTGTGATTAATTCACAGATTCTTTAACTCTTTCAACTTATTATATTCCTCTCTGAAGGGCTAAACCTTAAAGGATCTCTGAAATAAGAATAAAGCAAATAAACCTCAGTAGAGAAGGATGAGATAAACAAGATGTATTTAAGCAGACAAAAGGCAAACTCAAATAACAAATAACAAAAGTGCATTCCAAAGAAATACAAAATATTAAAAGATATTTGAGTGCTTTGCAAGATTTAACTGTATGTATCCATCTAATCTACTTAGTTCAAGTTCTAGATGAGGTAGAAGGGACAGTGAGGGCCAGGATTGCAACTCGGAAGTCACTGTGACCCACATTTCTGCTCTTAGACTTCCTTCTTGGCATAGGTGTCTTCTGGAAATAGAATCCTTCAATATCCTAATGTATATAAGCACTTAGATATTTTCTACACCCACTCTCTCTAGTGGGTATTTTGAAAGTGTGAACTTCTTTTTTGACCTTTACATTGGATACCTAATTGTTATAAAACTGTAGAATACAATGATGGGGAAACTATGTAGACTACAATGGTGGATTTAAACGTTTACTTGAAACCTTGTTCTTTGTGGTCCTTTTGTGGTGTTATGTGCATGTATTACCATGTATTTCTTTTTCGTACTGTACAATTTGAGAGAGGGGGTGACAGAAATATAAGAAAGATAAAGTTGAATTGTATGGCATATACATGTAGGAATGGAGAGGTGAAAGAATCTTCAGAGATGCAACAAGGAAGACACCAGGAAAGTATGACTGACAGACATCTGTGGAGCAGTGCTAGAGATGAATGGAATTATACATAGTCAGGTTAAAAGGGGGAAATCAGGACATTCAGGTATGTTTCAGGCAAAAGTTTCCTCTTAAAAAAATGTTGTGGATAATATACTCTATCTTTTGCATCATTTATATTTAGTATATAATTTACAGATAATTTTATACATGGCAATCTGTTAAAAGAGGTCATGAGACAATGTGGGTAAGGCTACGTGTTTATATCAAAATATTAAAGTTAGGCAAGTATAGAAACACATGCACACATGTAAAGTTGTGAAGTGGTGGAAAGGCTTCAGGAAAGAGAAACTGAATTGCATTTGAAACTGCAGGAGATCGCCAGCAGAAATCGAACTGTACCAGAAGTGGGGAGTGAGGATAGGAAGAGAGAGGAGAGAGAGGAGGGAGGCAAGGGAGGGGAGGGAGAAGGAAAAAGGAGGGAGGGAGGGAGAGAGGGAGGAAGGGAGGGAGGGACGAAAGAGAGAGAGAGAAAGGATAGATTTGGGAGGGCTGTCAGTCAATACCAAAGCAGCCCAACTTTATTAAGTACCACCTTTTTATACTCTATGAATTGAGGAACAAAACAACAGGTAAAAAGTTCAACACAAAAACAATGGTAACACAGGCCAAATAACTTAAACTAATCACATCTTCCTTTAAGGGTCTTCAGGGGTCATCAGCCTTGGGCATAAGATAAACCTCCCCTCAGGTATAAATTGTTGTTTGTATAGCAAAACATCCTGCTCCCACAGCACGTCTGTGAACAAGACTGACTTCTGCTTAACCCTAAACTAGGGCAAATGGCAGGCAAATGGCTCCCGATATGAAACCATAGCTGGAGATGCACAATGGTGTTTTACTCCTGCAGATCTTTCATGATCCTCCTGCTCAAGTTCAAATCCAAGAGCCCAAGGCTTCCATCACAGTACTGTTAGTAAAAAGGAAAGGTTAAGTAGGAAAATAATTCCTAAAGGAAATAAGTAACATAAATCATTTAAAAGAATCTGGCTCCCATGACATAAAATTTACCCTTTATCATATTTCTGCCTCTTCTGAAAAAGGGGAGTATTCATTTGAGGATTTTTTTGCCTTTTATGTCTCTCTGAATAATAATTTAATCTCATGTGAAAAACTCCTGATGCCTCAAATGTTACATTTACAGTAAATTATACTCTAAAGCTCATAATTTTAGTGACTGTAGAATGAGTCCTTTCACCTGTTTGTTGTTCACCTTGGCTTCCAGATGAAGTTTTTCTAAAGTCATCATCAAACAGTCTGTTTATTAAAAGTCTTCCAGAGAGAACAAGATAGTGATGGATATAAGGAGCCAGAAGGAGTCCCTATCGTTGAAACTTGCTCTAGTCAATGCAGTTAAGTGAAAACATGTGTTGATAAGAGTCATATTTTTCCGTAAAGCATAGTCTTATGGCTTAATTTGTTCTACAAGCCCAAGCTCCCTCCCACTGTTTCTGTCTAAGCACAATATTACTTTCTCTCTTTAATTATCCTAACAGCAGCCCGTAAATAAATGCAATAGCTTAATTGTACTTATTTGTGAGCTATCTGTTTTAGTGTGGTTCTAAATGATTACCTTTTCCAATTATTTCTGTGGAGCTGCTGCTCATAAAAGTAAGATAAAGCCAACGACGACTGCACAGAAGAGGTGAAGCGTACTCAAGAACAGCAGAGTTACACTGTTCAGAGAATAGAAAGAACTTCAGACGCCAGTAGTCCTTCCTGTCAATCCATCAACCTCATCAGAGGTGGAAACACCTGTAAGCAACTTATTTAAACAGTCCTTGATTTAGAGAACTTGAAAACTACAAAGGAATGCATTTGTTGTACATCACCTAGATCTGCTTTTCCTAACTGAGGGATTTATTCCTTCACCTCCCTGAACATCAACTGCAGAGAAGTGACAGCTGAGATGTCTCTACAAGTTGCCCTTTGATTAAGGGTGTGGTTTCACTCAAGGTTGTATCCCTTTTCCAGAAGATTTGCCATCAAATGATTGGTCTATGAGATTTGACCCCTGCACTCGATTTGAGACATCTCTGAGTATTTATACAAATCCTACAAAGTCCGTGAGTTAAATGTTTTGTTATAATTACATCACAATTCATGTTACTCTTACTCTACAAAATATTACTTTCTCATTCTCCCCAGTTGTGGAGAAGGGTGCCCTCCCATCAATTTATGGTATGCAAATTCCAAATTCAAACTGTGTTTCCCATGGAAGCACACAGTTTGATCAGTTTTATAGTTGTCTAAACATTTAATAACGTATTTTTAAAAATGTAAAACAAGTATTGCTATACATTAAGAAATGAGATGAAGAATGCTTGATTATTCAGCTTTGGTGAGTCCAAATTGCCTCATATAGTAGAAACTGTATTGGTGGGAACTATAAATTAGTAAAGTGTTCACAAACAAGAAAAGGAAAGGTCTGGAAGAGTAATTGAGACTGTTATAGTGTGCAAAGTAACAGACATAAGAAGACATACACTCTTTCAGTAAAACAAAGTGATCCAAGGCAGCTAGCACAGGAGATAGACTAGGAGAGACTAGAAAGACCGAAAATGAGGACAAGCTGAATGTGTGTTCTGTATTACATGGAACATGCACACATATCCTGTAATAATATATCACTGTGCTTTATAAAGAACATTCTGGAATAGGTAAGAAGAAAGTCTTGAGGGCAGGAAAATCAGGGTCATGGCAGCCGATTTGGAACAAGTGGGCACACAGATGAAAAATGATGAGAGCAGAAACAGCTGTGATAAAGAAGCCAGTCTCTGGGTCTTGGAAAGAAAGTGTGCTATAGGTTTCCCATTCAGGCAGAAGCATTCCACAGCACAGTCTTTGAATCTCTGCATACTGACCAGTTGTGGGGTCCTCTGTTAATTGCCATATGCTGCAAGAAGCTTCTCTGGTGAGAGTTGAGAGATGCAAAAATCTAAGAGTAAATCAACATGTTGTTAGGAGTTTTGTTTTGTTTTTTTTCTTTGCTCAGCTGTCAACTCTGTGAATTACAAAAACAATTGGCCTGGCAAAGGGTGCTCATTTGTGTAATAGTGACCTGAATGTTATAGGAGTAACCGACCAAATTCTAATTGGGTTTAAGGCCCACTTCACAAGATATAAAGACCCATACCAGATACTGTTATCTGTTATCAGGTCAAGAATTCTGTGGGGAGACAGATTATAGGCCATAGGGTAGAACATAAAACTATTATTCAGCTAAATGGATATAGTATTAGTCTGAGTCTTAATGGATTTATAATGCCTTAACACTGTGCAGTGAATCACTGATGCTGACTACCACTGAATCCGCTCTGCTTATAGTCTGTCCCTTTCTAATATCTATATCTCTTTTCCATCAAAGAACACTGCACTATCATTTGGTGCATGAAACCTAATTACAAGTTAACTGCATTTTCCAATATAACTGGATTTAAAAAATTCCTCTGTAGCCATAATTGCATGTATTTACCAGTGGCACATTTAGAAGCACTGACAAGGGAGTTGGACATGACTAGGCTGCAAACTCTGGGGGAAAGGGGATGACTTAAAATTGGAAGAAAGGAAAGGATTCAGAAATGTGCTAATTATGCATTCAAAATTTAACAAAGACCATCAGTCTTCTTTTAAACTACTTCCAAATTTTATGGAAATGTAAACACATTCCATGAGACATAAGCTAACATTCCCCAAGATTAAATAGCATGCTCACATTTGGGAAAAAGCCATAATAATAATTCAGGTCACATGTATTCAATATTTCAAGTTGGTAATTTTCTTGCATTTAATGAATAAGAAACTGAACACAATTTCAAAGAATCCAAGAGTGATACCACCGTATCACTCTTGATAAAGTTAAAATAGTCAGTTTTAGTATTTTGTTTTCATTCAGTGTTAATAGGTTTATGAATCTCTACAAATCCATTCAAACCCATTTTTATAAGACTGAAATACATATTTCAATATTCATCAATTTGTCCTAAAGTGCTGTTGCAAAATTGTTCCCTTCAACTAGGCAGGGCAGAGCATTTGGCTGTTCATCTACAGCCTCCACAATGTTCAGTCCCCAGTTCTAAGAACTCTTGCCTCAAAAAGAAGCCAATTTTGAGTGCTTGCTTCAACTCTATTTTGATAAAAATAGAGTATAAATAGATTTAACTTAGTAATGCTGATTTTTACACTTTCTACTTCTTTTTCCCAATAACTCTGGTTACTCAGAGGCACAGAAGACAAATATTTCAATGCTCTCCTCTGTGGAGGAGGCAGGAAAAGGTAAGCCTGCCAAGAGCTCTGTTTTCACTCAGAAGAAGCGAGGAGTCAGAGACAGGCGATGAGCGCGTGTGCTCCAGTACATCCATCCTTCAGTTCTTCAGATCTCTCTCTCTTTCTGTCTCTCTCTGTCTCCCTCTCTCTTTCTTTGACATTCTATTTCTGTATCCATCTCTGTCTCTGCCTTTTTATCTCCTTCTGTCTCTTTGTATCTTTCTGTCTCTACTATGTTAAAAACGAAACACTGGGAAATATAATTTTTACAATCTGGAAATATCTGTGATGAACATGGAGAGGAGACTGAAGGACAATTAGCATAGAAAAAAAAACTGAAATATTAGAAAGAGATGCCAGTCATACTGAAGAACTGTAGACACTTCTATTAAATGATTGATGAGTAATAATATCCACAAGATTTTATAGGCAAGCTTAAGTGCACCAAAGCTTTATTATAGAATTTGAAGCGGTATCATAATACTGGTCAACAAAATTTGAAAGTTTTAGACTTGAGATACATATAAAATGCATCATTACCTCTAGATAATGGACTCAGGTTCAGAAGCATCCACTGAAGGAAACTGATGATTACTCTCTTTTCTATGACAGATCTGTATTAAGCACATACCACATACCTCTAAACAGGAGGAAAAGTTTTTAAACTATACTAAAAAATAAGGAGTCAATAATAGGAGTAGATTTAGTGAAGTGATATTTTTAGGTATAATATCAATAAAATTTATAAAGAAATATTTTATAAAAATAAATATTTGAACACATTAATATAAATTACATAATATGGTATATATTTTAATTAGATGCTGTTTACTTACTAATTTATAAATATAATTTAGATATTAAGTAACAATTTGAGTTATGATTGCCAGGTACTCTATAATTGAGTGAAAGATTAGAGTAATTCTGATAAAAATATGTAGACATCTTATCACTGCATGAGAAAATATAGTATTGGTATTTTAGTGCTTTAGAAGAATTCTTTTTTCTCTATTAGAAAAATGATTTCAAAGGATGTGACTATATAAAACAAGCAGAGAGAATATCTTTTACTACAAACATTTAATGGAAAAATAATTATTTCATTTAAAAACAAAAATGTGTTTAAAATTTTAGGAAAGCAATTCTTTGCAGAGACTTGCTTACTAGTCTAAGGAATTTAAATTTAGGTAAGATGACTAGATTTCTGGAGATGAACTCACACCACGGGACGTCTGACACAGAACTGACATAATAGGCCTTACCATGCATGACAGAGTGTGAACTTTGGTGTTGGTGAGGTCTATGGGGGTGCAGGTGGGGGAGGGAGATTAAAAATACTTAATATCTATTTTTATGGAAAACATAAAAATTCAATAAAAATACATTGTGAAGAAAAAATTAGGAAAAACCATAGCTGTTACCAATGGAACATTTTCTAATTTTCCATTTGGAAATTGTTTGACATTTGGAGTTAGATACACAATCAATACGAAAATTACCGGTCCTTACCACTAATTTTAAAACAGAAGTTTTAAAGGTGACTTTGGAAGTCTCTGATACTCTATTAGGTAGTTGGTGATTTTATAACTACTATGTAATAATTTTACAGATGGTGCTTATACATCGGTAGTTAAAAGTGTTTCTAATTTAGCCTGGTTAAGGGATAAATAGCAAAATGTGCCAGTAAGCTTCACCCCAACACACTAATACCAAAAACAAGCCAGTTTCAACAGTATTCTCTGCCCTTATAGAGAAAAAAAAATTAAACACTTCCTTTGTATATTGACAATGGTATTAAGCTTTCATGGCAGAGGGCACTGGGATCATATATGAGGAAGTGACTATTCCAGTTGTTTGTGGCTACCACAAGTCCATATGAAGGAGCAGAGTAGCTAGTCTTAGTTGTCAACTTCAATGAATCTGGGATCAACAAGGGCTCATGACCTTTGCACAATTTGTGAAAGCATTTCCAGGAAGGTTTAACTGAGGGACAGCTGCATCCCTGAAGGCAGCCCAGGTAGAAAGAAGTATGAGAGAAAGCAGGAATGCTTTGCAGGCTGCTCTACTTTCTTTTTGGGAATTTTATCTGTCTTGTTGCTTTTGCTGCTGGCACCCGTTTCTGAAATCATGACATAGCCACTACAGCCTTGCAACATAGACTAAAGACAACAGCTTTTCAGCCAGGCTACCAGTGACAGATTGAGACTGCTGATGCATCCAGCGTTGTGGACTGAGAAGCTGCAAGGTTCTGAGCTTCTCCAGTATGCAGAGGACCATTATTGGAGTGTCCAGTCCATTTCATGTAAGCCATTTCATGTAAGTCTATTTACATATTATATGTTCATTGTATTGGTTCTGTTTCTCTAAAGAACCATGACTAATACAAAGATCAGATTAATTCAGGTAGTCCTTCCCTTCTCAGCTCCCAGAGCATGTAGTCTCAGCAAATTTGTAAGACAAAGAACTTCCAAAGTCCTCTACTTAAGGACAGTCCTGTGCTGAAGGCTTCCTGTGAGGACCACAATTGGATTCTTTTGCAAGACCCTACAAGCTACCCTGTGCATGGCTAGGCTTCATTACTGATCATCTGCTGCCTCTGAGAACTTTTGTTCACTGTCACATGGGGCCCTTACCCTTGGTGTTCACAGAATACCTTGTACTTATTGCTTTGCCCTAACATTTTTCTCTTTCTTATTTGCTCAGGTACAACATACCATATTCGTCTCGGGCAAAGGCATATCGGCTCTGCTCTTCAAAGTTTAATGAATCTTTCCCAACCAGATCTGAAAGCCTCCTTCAGCCAGGGCTTCCTAAGTTGCCCTTTCGGAGGAACTCTCCTGTCATGCTAAGAGCCTTGTACCCCTTCTTATTTCCTGGATATACTCTTTTTTCATAGTTTAATACTGAAAACTACTGTACTCAATCTCCACTGCCAAGTGTATAGACAAAGGAAAACGGACACATGTATTTAGGTCTTCACACTGAAATGCAAAAGCACATGACTGCAAGTCAGTGCTAAAGAAAACTAGTCATAGTTACCCATCCAAGCTTAATAAGCATACATGCTCACACATGCAGAAATTTTAAGTTTTTTTTAATAGATGAGAATATAATAACTATGCATCATGTTGAAATTACAGATATTAAAACAATTTTGGAGAGTGCAAATGCTTCATGAACTGAAGTGAAGGTGGATATTGGCACTGGTGATGGTCCCTAAGTGACAGGCAGATGGACTAAACGGAGGGAGACAGGGAAAGGGAATCGGTATCACATAAAAGATAAAGTGAGTTCTTAATTAGAAACAGTTCTGAGTTGATCACTAGCTTTATATATAAGTCTGTCATATAGCCTGTCAAAATAGTACAACTTATAGCAGCTCCAGAATTGAAGTCAGATTTCTGGTCTTTACTCTCACATCTGTGGATAGTTTCATTTTTGTTGCAATATGTTGATACATAAAATAAAGTTTATATAGAAGTTTGACATATTTTAAATTTTGATGACAATTCTTGAAAACTTAAGTAAGATACCCATTCTGATGTGGACAACAGGTTTCAGCTGTCTTTTGATTTAAGTTAATGAATTTGTCAATATGTAAGTATAGACCATCTATAATGTTCAAGACAAAAAATAATCCTGAATCTATTAACCATTACAATAGAGGATGAAATAAAACATAAATTTACCTTTAAAATAAATACATTATGCAAAATAGAATATTCAAAACAATACTATTTTTCTTTTAATGTCTTGTTATACTGAATACGCTCACTTACTTTAGCACACAACACCTCAAGTGATCCATTTACTCATACTATTACACTTATTGACTGTGTGGTGACAATGTTTGAACATATATGTATATAAGAAAGAGTGAGAAGCCAACTGTGGCGACCCACACCTTTAATTCCAGTACTTGGTAGGCATAGGCAGGAGAATCTTTGTGAATTCAAAGCGAGTCGTTCTACATAGTGAGTTCTAGGCCAGCTTGTGCTACAGGGAGACCCTGCCTCAAAAAGTCAATAAAAGAGGTGGGGGGGAAACAGATTACAAGTTTATGGAAACCAGAGAACAATACAGGTAAATCATGTTAAGGGTGTTCTAAGAAGTCATAGCAAGATATGCATGAACAGTCCCTTTGTAAAAGTGCGTAAGGTGAGTGAATAAAAAAAAAATCAAGGAATTTCCTTCAACATCCAGTACATTTCTCTATAGTTTTCCAAAAATAAGATAGACTCTATGAAAGACTAAAATGGGTATCATGTACCACCTCTTCCAAGACCTAGGAAATACTTCGAAAGAGTAAGAGAAAAGATTAAAAGAGCTAAGGGATGGAGAATTATGCTAGGAAACACTGTCTTCTGGGTATGCCATTAAAATTGAAATCCTGTACATGTGACCACCTGTACAAGACTTGCACACATACTCACAAGAAGATATGAAAGTAGAAGTAGACCAACCAGGAAGGAGAAAGGAGTCAGTGGGAGAGGGATAAGAAAAGGGGAATATGATTCGAATTCATTTACAAATGTAGGGAGAAAAATAGAAGAAGAAAAATACCATCAATGATACCTCACAGCTCACAGATCACTATTGTCATTAAATGTATGTTCAAATTAGATTATGATGACACTGTTTTTGCTAGTGATGCACAAGATTGTGTGATTAGAATGTATAAAGCATCTATCCTTTATGAACAGTAGATGTGGTCTAAACAATTAATAGTCAAAAGATGTTCTTTTTAAGATCGGCTCAGTGCCTTTGCCTCCTGGTTACATTGTACTTAAAATATTTTTTTCTTTATTTCATTTTTAAATTATTTCTTACATACCCCAAACTATAAATTCTCTTAGATGATTTTTAAGAGCTAGGGAAAAAAAACTTATTTGAAATAAATTCACAAGTTTAATAAATTTAAAAGGGAGAAAGTATTTTGCTGCTTACAGCTGCCACAGAGTAACACTGCCCATTGAACAAATTGGAAGTAATTATGCCACAGTGGACATTCATTAAATTGAGAATATTCTCTCCACACACAACTAGAATTTTATCTTCACTCTTAGTTTTGGAAAGGGGTTCAAATAGCTTGATAATTTCCTTGAACTAAATGTATGTAAGTTCAGTCATTTTAAAATTAAAGTGATGAACTTTAAAAATCCATGAAAAATTACCTCTAAACCAATGCTTACAGTGTTTGTTACTTTGATCTGTAAAGAATGCTAGGGTGTTTTTGTAAGTAAAAAAGATAGACTTTTATTAAAAACTTCGATGTACATTGAGATCAATATTAGAGCCTTAGAGACAAGTCAAAGTGGAGAATAAATCAATTTCTCAAATCCTTAAGAAACATAAGATAAATGTCTCAGAGTTGTTGGGTTAGGGTAGTGGATTCATGAGTGATTTTGAAATGTGATACTTATACTTCCTTAAGCACACAAAGTAAACTGTCAAAGGAGGTGCACAGTCCCCACTCATGTTTTTGTATGTACTGAAGAGGAAGTCATGCACAGGCTCCTCATATGCTCTGTCACTGACCATGCCCACAACTGTATTCTTTTACTATAATTATAATATTAAGCAAATGTACAGGAAAAATAAATCTTAATAAAGAGAGTAATATACTTTAACACTTTAATCATAGTTCCATACTCAGAATATGTGAACAAAAGTTCCTGGAAACAATTGAACTGTCTACAAGGCTGATTAACCAATTAGAAGTTCCTTTTGGAATAAATTAACATACCACTAGCTTCCATAAAGCAAGAAACTAAGAATTTCACTAGATAGAATCTGAAGCCTATAATACAGACTTATCTGCTTTTCTACCAAATTATTTGAAAATTGCCTTATGTATGAGTTTTCTTCTTATTATATTAGTATAAAAGTTAACAAAACGGTTAGCAAAATGGAACATGGAATTTGGAGTAACCTGTATCTGTCTGCCAAGGTCATGGTCACTCATATTTGGTTCCAAAATAAACCATCTCTTATTTCTTTTGTGGTGAGAGTTGTGTTTTTACTGGCAACAATTGTTGAAGTTAGGACACAAGTGTCATGGCGTTCCAGGATACTTTTGGGAATTCAACAGCAGATGAATGGTCAGATGGAAAGGTCTTTTGCGATTGATTTTATATGACAAATATATCAGTTTCTAGTTTTATTATTTGTATGCATGTATTTTCATAAAACATGTCATTTAATGTCAAAGCTTTAAGTACTTTGCGAAAGGATTATGAAAGCAGTCTTTCTTAACAGGCCCCCACAATGGCCTGTTGAAAGTAGTTCACTATGAACCAAGCAAAGAGAAGGGAAGAAATTTGATCTTCTACTCAGTGGGTATCCTTGGACCTCTTTGACAAGTAGAAAGGAACCATATTGTCAGCAGAATGTTTCCACCAACTGGCTACATTCAAACATTTCTTCTCAGAAACCAAACTCCACCCCTCTGTAAAGGATCTGTTTGTGCCAACTACTATTTTCCACTGTAATTTGTTCCTAAAAAAATATAATTATCCCTGTAATTGTATTGGGTCACTAAATCCTTCAATGTTTTGTCTTCCAGAACTCAGATGTTGAAAGAAAACCACCTGCCTTTCCAGAATGCTTTTTAAAAATCGTTTAAAGGGTCAGAAACAACAGTATTTTATTACTGAGGGTGTCATTGTTTGTGGTCCACCATGTAGCAGAAGTAGAGTCAGCAGCCTGGCCATGGACCCATTAAGCATAATTTAACTCTGACTGCCAGTTGCTGCTTCAAATCCCTCCTGTACAAACATCTATCCCACATGTATCTTGTAAGTAAGTTAAAATAATACCCACAGGGAAGCAGCATAGTTTCAATTATTAATAATAATATCTTGAGAGAGAAGGAATTTACTTTTCACACTTAGATTATTTATGTTCTCAGTTGCCACACACATGGAATTGGTGATTGTGCTTTGGGGTATTTTCTCATCCGTGAGGAAAAAAAAAAAAAAAAACTTATTTGGGGAACTTACATTGTCCAAAACGTACAGCTCAGCAATTTAGGAAGTCATATTTAATACTCATAATTGAAAGATGAGAAACACTTATCTACCCACAAAACAAAGCAATCTTCTTAGTAAAGCACATTTCATGAGATCTGAGTGTGTTTGTGGTACAGGACACCTTTCCAAACCCACGGGCTTTCCTGAGAGCTGCTGGCCATTCTACCCTCCTTTCTTCCTCCTTTATATCAGCAGTTTTCAAAAGACAGTTTATAACCCAGGTTCTTCCTTCCCCGTGCACTTTTTAAATGACAGAACATTTCTTGAACAGTTTCACTCACACTATTCACCTCAGGCCAAGTCCGGGGGTTGTTCTCAGCAGAGTGGCTACCACTCCCTCTCCTGGGAAAAGTAGCTGAGGGATGAATGAACAGGGAACCTTATTCTGCCGAGAAAACAAATATCAGTGAAGCATTTATCTGGTGACCATTTCTCCTTCGCCACCCCCACTCCATCTTCTTATGAAATAGAGTCCTGGTTTCACAGATATAAATCGACAGTGACAAAGATAAATAAACTAAGCATTAAGCCCAAGTACAATTGATCCAAAAAGTCACTGAGAGAAGTCAGGTGTATTGTTAGGGAGTCCAACAGTGTGATAGCTAAGATCCGTGGACTGATGCACTCTTTGGAATCTAACCGCAAATGGAGGCCTTTACAAGATGCCAGAACTTGAAACAATGGCATATGCAATGCCCAGTGAACAACGACAGTGTTCCTCCCACATGAAATTTCACTTTAATGCAGCTTGACCAGAGAGGCCAGGGCATATGTAACTGGAAGAAAGCAAATGAGGTGTGACAAAATAAATAGTAATCAAAAAGTACGGAGAAAGAACACTAACGCACATGACTTCCAGAGAGACTATAGTCCATTGTGATGAAATCTCGATTAATAGGAATTGGTTTGGCATTCCACATTTCAGAAACCCACCTCACTTGATCATTTTGAAGGCATTTGTTTGACAAAATATATAATTTCCTTGTCTGTTCTTATTTTACCTTTTCTTATTTCATCATACTGAATTACAGATATAGCAGACAAATAGTTTATCTACAAATACATCTTTCACTTCAAAATATTGTTCCTTCTGTCTAGACTGCTCTGGGTACACACACTTCTTTTTTATTTTCTTGCCTGACATGATTTTCCATATAGTAACATGATTTCAAGGTTCTTTCCAAGCAGGTCATTTTTTGTATCATCCTATGATATTTTCTACATATTTTGTAAAATGTTCATTGTGTGTGTGTTTGTGTGTGTGTGAGTGCCCATCCTTGTGTGTCTCTGTCCTCATGAATGGGAGTGAGCTTTCTTTTACACGTGCACACTGAGGCCAGAGGTTGATGTCAGATTCTTCCCTGGTTACTCCCACCTTATTCTAGATGACATCCCTTATTGAAACTGGAGAGGCTGGTTGGTCAGTGAGACCCCTGGCATTGTATGCCTTTGTCCTCCCAGTTCTGAGACTAAAGAGACACATCACTGCAAAAGTACTGGGATCCAAATTCAGGTTCTCATGCCTACAGAACAAGCACTTCACCCACTGCACCATCTCCCCAGCTTCCTACATCTTTATTACAATCTTTTGTCACAATTACTTAGCATATGTGTGACTTGCCTAAAATATTTCAGACACAAATCATGTTTTGTTCATTTTTCTATTCATCATATTTAATCCATATTGAATACTTAAAGGTTTTGGTAACATGTTTAAATGATAAAATTAAACGTCTTTGGTAAAGGGAACTCATAGTATTATGATAACAGCCTACAATACTGTGGTCAAGGCTATTTACTGACATCAAGTCAGTTTTTCCTGGCATAATCATTAAGCTCCAAATTATTTCAATGTAAATGTTTTTCTCTTAGTGATCAAAGTAAATACATTTCTCTAGGTGACATTATAACACTTATAACTTAGTAGTATTAACTATTCTTAGAAAATATTGAAATGACTTAAAAGGCATTAATAAATCACTTTTTAAATGATAGCACATTAAATACTGATATTTCAATTGATTTCCTTTCCCAAATGATAACTTATTTGAAAATAAGTATTTGAAAATCTTAGGCAAAATACATAGTATTGAATTGTAATACAAGGCACAGTCTGCATTTTCATTTGAGGATTTGGTGTGTATAAATAGATAAATGAAAGAGAAAAAGACAAATTTCTTAAGCAGAATACTTAAATGTATGGACGGACACTAAGTTTTATCTACTTACGTAGAAAGCAACTCCTAAACCGTGAGTGTGAAATGCACATAAGTTGTAACTATCTTCCAAAAAATACACTGTAGATAAAGGAAAAAATACATGTAGGTAGAAAAGACCGATGTTAATATCAGCAGAAATATCATGTTTAAGCGATGTTCTCTTGATATAAAGGAATGAGAATGCCATTTTACCTCTGGAAGCGTCTTCCCAAAACTAAGTTCCTATTATATGCATGAAGAAAAAAAATTAAATTGTGGATTGTTCTAGTAAACAACAAAATATCATTCTTCAAAAACAATGATATAGAAAAATATGTAAAACATGGGACAGGATTGATGGTTCAGTTGATAAGGTCTTACTATGTAAGCCTGAACACTCAAGTTCAGATATTCTGTACCCACAATAAACGTCTGGTGCCATGGCAGATCCTTGCAATCCTAGCACTGGGAAAGACAGAACAAAAGGAGCGATGGCTTACTGGCCATTAAGTCTTGTTGAACTTGCGAGCTTCTGGATCAGTCAAAGCCCCTCCCCCGCCCCTGCCAATTAAGTTAGAGAGCAAGGGAAGAAGACACCCTGCATAGGACTCTGGCCTCCACATGTATGAATACACATGTACTGGCACACATGTGCACGCATACATGCAAAGTGTATGAATCACATGGACTTAACATACATCATAAATTTTAAAAACATAAAATGAAAACTGTCTCTGTAATAAATTTCATATTATTTGTTGCATTAATGGTTGTATATACTGAATGAAATAAAAACAAACCATCAAAACCCAATGGCCTCAAAGTCAAGGAATAGTCCAGGAATTGCCAGTTCAAACAAAGGATAGATGCTTTGATGACCGAATGAAAAATAGCATGAAATGTTGAAATAAAAAGACAGTTATGAGTAGGAAAACCTGAAAATAGTGTGGTCTTGGATTGGTAAAAATGTATCAACATTGAAAGACAGTCAGAAGAACTTGGATCAATGTGTACTTTCCCACTCTCACACAGCATACACAACCCACAGAAACTGGCATGTCTACTTATTCTCAGCAGACAGACTTTAAAGATATGAACAAGGAAAATATTATATTTATCTAGCATAATCTATTATAAACAGGACAAATAAACTTCTTCACATCTAAGGGACCATATCCCAAGTTAAAAAGAATTTAAATTTTTTTAAAAAATCAAAGTCATTTTTCTCTGTATTTTTGATGAACTTTTTCAAGTGAATGGAATTTGGTATAATTAGAAATGTGCACAGCAATTGGAAGTATTTTTAATATTCATACACTATATGGAGACACGTATGACTATTTTCAATTCTTTCTAAATGTATACCCTTGATAAATGGCTATTCACATGTAACTATGTGGAACTCAACATTGCAGCTAGTAGAAAGCACAAGATGCCAAGCTTCCATTTCTAGCAGAAGCCCGCATTCTTGCTCATGTCTACTGTTATTGAATCTGTGACTTCAGAGTGCTGGATGGAGTAAACAAGCACAGACAGTATGTATTGAAGCTGAGGCACTACAAAAGCTTCAAAACCACTGATTGAGGACTTGACAAGGCCAATAACTGTCTTCACTAGTGAGGGGCTTGTAACTGAGGCTGAATATAATTGAATTTAGACTCATTTTTCTGAAAAGTGCAACATCCTGATTGGTTTGGAGCACCATTTAGTAGGCTGTTGGGTCCCGGTTACAGTATAGCAGATGATTGTATTTAAACTATCCAACCGATGTCATAGATAATAAATGACCTAATTAATTATGGCATAATGAATTCAAGGTATCCTTCAGATTTGTCATCTGCTAAACATTCTCGTATTAGAGTTCTTGCACACAAATACATGTGCATGCTGTATCCTGAGGCAGAGAAGAAAGCTGAATAGCAAAACATTATCTCCTCACTTCTCAAATTTAAGTACAGAATTCAGAAGCTGCTTTTCAAATAACCTCGTTCATGTATTTATTACTCCATTTATTTTCAATGTGAGCTAAAGGAATTCATAAGCCTTTGTTATAAACTGGCAAAAACAAAGCCCTGTCAGAATCATAGATAATCTTTGGCATTTGGCTGCTTTTTAACTTACAAGCTCTGGAAGTACTTCTGGGATGAGATATACACATGGGTAATGGCACTGTCTTCAGAACTCGGTGAAAAATTATTTATTGTTAAATTTATCTAACAAAACCACTTCTGTTCAAAATTAGAAAGCATTTAAATACTTCTGCAGTTACTTGGCTTGCAAGAGTCTGTGTGACAAGTCTGATCTTGTTCATTGACTATGGAAAGGAATTATAGTTCCTCAAATTTTATCATTAAAATATTAAACTTCAAATGAAAGTCTCATTTTTTTTTAATATTTTCACTGCGACACAGATTAACAAAATAGAGGACTACTTTGAAAGATCCATGAAGCAAATTAAAAACATAAATGCCCAATCAAGTCACTGCAATGAAGTTTTGTCTATATATTACTGAAAATGAATCATTCCTATTATGGTAGAATTGTAATGACTTGCTATCAATGTGTATTTGCTGCATTTTTTTCTGATTTTTCTTTGAAACTCCAGATTGTCCTATTTTTTAAAAAAATATTTTACTTATTATTGTTTTATTTTATATGTATAAGTGTATTGCCTGCATGCGTGTAAGTGTACCTGTGTGGTGCAATGCCCACTGAGGTCAGAAGAGAGTGTCAGGTTCCCCTGTAACTGGAATTAAGAGCCACTGTTAACTGCTATGTGGGTTGTGGAAATCAAATCCAGGTCCTCTGCAAGAGCAGCCAGTGTGCTTAACCTCTGAGCCATCTCTCCAGTCCTTGTCCTAGATTTTTGTAATTAAGCATCTGCATATTAGGAGTTAGGCATTGTTTTCAGCACAATATTCACCTCTAAGAAGTAAAGATTATGATTACTAAATTTTACCCATAGCAGCTCCATTTCAGAGACCAGGCAATCCATCCATATGTCCAGCAAAAGAAGTGATGGAATTAGCACCAAAGTTCCATCCATCTGGCTCCACATTAACCTTATTTTATATTTTTCCATTGTCTCTGTTCCCCTCGAGCATTACTGGAACTGTAAATGAAATAGTCAATACAGCAAAGCAGATCATTTCTCTACAGTGCAATAAATAGCAACTAAAAAGAAGAATACTGAAACTACTGAATGTGGTGCTGTGGTGCTCAACATTACTTCTTTGAACCTATGGAAAGCAGAAGATTATATATATATATATATATATATATATTATATATATATATAATATATATATATACATGGCAACAACCACATTCATTACACAGAATGATTTGCCTTCAAACTGTATTTGATTTACTTTGTATTATCATTATTCCAAGTACAGCAAATCTTTGTTGTTGACTGTGGAACTGTGGTGTCATCCTAAGTTTTGGTTAAGATTCCAGTCCAGCAGTTACAGGTTCCATGAGTAATTGCTATTAAAAGAACACTAGTGACTAAATAAATATATTTTCATTTTCTGTGACTATCTAGAAAAAAATAGTAATTAAATTTGTCTGTAAAGGCAGCAGAGTTTTACTTTTCCCTCTTTCTCATTATACACAGATAAAAATAGTTTTCCTTTCAAAACTAACTTTTATTATGTTCCACTAAAAATATGTTGGAAGAACTACTGATAGTTCTATAGGGGACTTTTGCCTGGAATGCAGGAGGAAACCATCAGTCTAATCTCTAATACAGTAAAAATAGCATTTAAAAAAATAATGCAGTGTAACAGATTTCTTAACAATGTATTTCTATATTTTATTTAGTTTTTATTTATTCAATATTCATTATGATAAACTTATTAATTAGCATTAATGCATAAATATTGTGAAGTTCTTTGTATTTATAAATATTAACCTAATAAAATACCATTGAAAGAGATACTTAGAAAGTATACATTTTAGCTTTTCGTAAGAAGTCATTTAAAAAATCTACATTCATCGTCAAATTTCTAGAATTTTTGCACATGTTCTCCAGGCAAGGAAATATGAATATATAATACTCAATATTCATTGACACTGAAAATCAGCATTTTCTTTTTCTGATAACCTGACAGACTGCCCCCATCCCACCCAGGATGATTTAAAAAATGTTTATTTATAGTATCTAGTTATAAAAATAATTAATGATCTATTCTGGCCTAAGTGGTAGGGGTGATAGAGACAGGTAAGCTTGGAACATTAAGGAAAAAAGGCAACATCTTAAGGGTTTTATACCTCACATTTACAGGACAGCATCCTAAAGATGGCAGCTAGTAACTGTCGTTCAAATAACAGAATCCAGAAAATAATGAGACTGTGAAGGCTGACTGAGTGAAAAGCCTTTCTTCAAAGTATAAAGAGATACTCTCACCTGTTGAAAAAGATAGCAGGGCTGTCTTATGCATTGGATGTCCACACTGGTTTGTCTGATGTCATGTAAAGTATCTCAACAGAGACTTCAACTGTCTTTCTAAAAGAATCAAAACTTATTTTTCAAAAGTGAACCAATTTATTCAGAAATAGTTCAATGTGTCCATGGTAGAAAAACACGGTTCTCTAATTTATGTGTTCTCTCCTGCAGTCCACACCAACCTGTATTCCATGAAGTATTAATTCTGGGAAGGACATCAGAAGAAAGTAGGTTTGATTGAATAAATGCTAATGTAGTAATGTTTCTTTTTGATTTTTACCTTTTCCAGCAGTGACTTTGAAACTTACAGTCATTTCTCTTGAGACCGTTAAAAGAAACAAATTCTCAAACACAGGTCATGTATTCTAGTTTTAGGACACACTAACCATACCTCCCACTTCAGAGTATTCCCAGTATCAAGTGCCTAGCTTCCCATCATTTTGAAAGCTGAGGAGTAAATCTTTTGGCAACCAACAGAAATCAGAACATTCCATGACAAGTAACCTAAACAAAGATAGAACAATGTTTTAAAATTCTATTTTGATATTATATCATGTAGCAATGACATAGGAATACAAACAACAGGACCATTATTTCAAAGGTTCTTTTCTGTACTTCAAACTCCTTCTTTATTTTCTAGTTCATTATAAATACAAAATCTGACAGCCAGATTGTGCTTAAACACAGACTCACTTTAGGAACTGTATCCAATTAGTTTCTTTTAAACTTCTGACCTGGCGAAGGAGGGAGGCTAGGGATTCTTTCCAACTGTAGAGTTTACGTTTTTGTCATTCTGAGTGGGGGAGCGATGGGAACAGAACTAAAAGCAAGACTCATCCCATTTGTCTCTCTCCGTGGACATGAGGCCAAAAAGGCAGCAAGGGCCAAGTTAAAAGAGCTGAGAATGTTAGAAAGCATGCTTCCACCTTTTCACCCTTTTTGAGTTGAAAACACGGTTGACCGTCTGCATGGCACTTCCAAGAGCCATTCATGTGCGACATAGAAGGGCCGTGAAAACCTTTTCCACCATGTTTGGTCTCAGGATTTGAAAACTACAGCAAAAGATTGAAAAGCCAAGAATATACAACTTCATAGAAATGCAGTTACTGGGAAAGATACGAGGAACAAAACATTCTTTGCAAATTTTAAACATACTCAAGGGCAGACAGAAAGCTCTGGAACACCCCTCCTCCACAGTGCTAGTTGCTAAAATGAACCTTCTTACTAATGGTACATTCAGCAGAGTGTAGCACTCAATTAAACAGAATTCCGTTGCCCTCGTTTTGTTTCACCAAAAGGCAAATTGACTTTTGCACAGGGAAGTAAATTGCAAGAGCATTTATTTCAGGGGAATTCATCAATACCTAGAGGAGAACCAGGTTCTTTATCCAGCAACTTCATATAAAATGAAACTCATTCTCAACTAAATTCTCTGCCTTCCAATTTCATACTCATTTCAATCTGTGTGGAATTAATTTCTTTATTCTGCAGTATAATAAAAAGTGGCATTAAATTATGACTCTTCAAATTAAAAAGCAGGGAATAGAGTTATGACTTTCAAATCCAAATGACTTCCTCAGTGACTGGACTATTATATGCCAAAATATACAGGAAGGTAAGATAGAGATATGTCTATGAATTTTAAACTATCTTGAAATAAAAGACAATAAAAGATCTTCAAACGAGTCAATGATTCAAAGTGTAATACATTAGCACTAAAGTTTCTCATCTCATCTAAAAATGTTATATAGCAAATGTTTTAATGGTACAATCATTGGCTTTCATATATTTTAGCCTTTTTTGGCCATAAATCTTATAATATTTTTCCAGTAATTTATTCTACTCTCTTCAGATGATCCATGCTTTGCTCTTATGATATCGTTACATATTTTATAGACCCTATTCACCTCCCAATCTTGTTTCAGGTCTACCTTTAAGTCATCTAATCATTGTTCATCTGTTATTGTCTATTAGAGCTGAAGAATAATATTCAACCATCTCATTAGACTTAGACATGAGCAAAAGTGTTTGGGCAAAAGAACAGAAATTATTTATATTTAATTCATCATGTAGCATAATTTGTGATAAAATTTATTGGTTTCATTATAACTACAGATTCTACAGTTAAATTTTCTTGTTTTATCATTATTAATATTAAAGACTTAAAAAGGTAGTAAAACATTTTATTTATTTTTCTATCATTCATTTTCTTTTTGTGGTACCAGGGAATTTTACATAAGACTGTGCAAACCACTGTATATTCCCAGTCCTCGGGAAAAGCTTTACAAACGTTGCTTATTAAGTATCTCTTCCCAATGTTCCAGACCCTACAATGGATAAATTTCTCAAGAATGCAGGACTTTTGATATAGAGCCATAGAAGGTTCCAGGAAACTCCAACATGGGGTGTGTGTGTGTGTGTGTGTGTGTGTGTGCGTGTGTGTGTGTGTGTGTGTGTGTGTATGTGTGTGTGTGCATGTGTGCATGCACAATGAGTGAGAATAAAATTCCAGGATAACCCCAAAATGGTATGTGTGCACATGCATAGTGAGGCAGAATGTCAAAAAAATGAAGTCATAAGTTTATCTTTAAATATCTGGAAACTGGACTCTGGTAAGAAGTTAAGAGAACTCACTGGTTGCTCTTGCAGAGGATCCAGATTCAGTTCCTAGCACCTACAAAGTAGGTAAAAGCATCTATAATTCTAGTTTCAGGGGATCCAATGCTTTTTTTTCTGGCTTCTATGAGCATTGCATGCATGTGGAGCACTAACACACATGCAATAAAATGCTCAGAGACATACAAGTCTGGAAATTTTGCAGTGCATACCACATGCGTGATTATTATAATATAAAACCAAGTTTGATTTTTAAGGATGAAAAGTCTCCATTTTACTTAAAAACTTCCAGTAACTGGTGATTCACACTTATCATGTGTCTTCAAATATTCTTTTGACGCAGAGTTGAATACTCTGAGTTACCACTTAAATCATAACTCTCATAAAATATCGATATCCAAATTTTTAGAGTATAATACATAATATAGTATTTACTAGCTTATTTTATTATCAAATAGAACATATACCAAACAAGCAAGAAATACAAATACACATCTCAAGGAAGCTACCTGAATTTTGTAACAACCACCTGGCAAATAAATGGCACAGTGTCAACAACCCATAGGTCTGTGTCCCGGCCCACATAGACACACTATTCATATTTGAATATCTTCATTTTAGGGATATACACTTCCGAGTTATATAGTCTTTAGACACACACACACACACTATATATATATATATATATATATACACATACACCCACAGGCAGTATTCTTTCACTATACCAGTCTTTTTAAAGTGTGTCTGTGTGCATAAATATATATGTATGTGCTTGTTTTGCTGAAAATTGAACCTCAGAGTAAACATGAGTTCTCTACTGAGCTATATACTAAGTAGGACCATCTGTTCAGTGCTTTTAAAATAATCAAATGTATTCAGCAAATTTAAGTCTATGAAATAACTCATGATATTAGTTATTTTTCTTTTTGCTAAGCGGCTTAAATGAGGAAAGATGAAGGGGACCTGCTCACATCTGGGCAGATCTGAAGTCAGAGAAGGAGATAATGTAGCCTAGCACTCTGAAGGCTGACAGTCAGCTGGCTTTCTCTTTTCCCCTTTCAATTTAGTTTTGGAACCCTTTCTGTAGGATGGAACAACCCACACGCACAGTGGGTCTTATCTATCTCCTCTTTTTTCCATAGTTAAACCTCAAAAACACACCATCACAGGCCTGATATGTGTAGCAATATGCTCATTTCCACTGATGCACAGAATTTCATTGCATGGGTATAACAGGAGGCTTAAACAATCTCATGGTAATGAACATTTGAACTATATTAATCTGCAATTACCAAAAATATCTGCAATGAAAATGTTGTACATTTTTCTAAATATTCAATACTCAGGAACAGAGTTTCTGACATACAAATATGTCAGACTATAACTAGTATATAATACTAAATTTTTCTAAAGTAAATCCAAAACTATACTCTCCTTCCAGAGTGACTGAGTGTTGCCTCTCACATTTGGAATCGTCTATCTTGCTGACACTGGTCACTGTTAGAGAGTGTGTACTAGTATTTTATCTTGATTTTATTTTGCACATTTTTGGCTATTTTGCTAAAAACTTTTTCATATATCACACTTAGAAATTCCCTTTACTGTAATGTCAGTCAAATCAATATACATTTGTAAGTTGTCCACTTATTTACTTTTAATGTAACGAATATGCATCTGTGTCTGTGTGAGAGAAAGTCTTGCTATGTATGCTCAATTTGAACATAATATTCCTGCCTCATCCTCCAGAGTGCTGGTACTAAGCCATGTCCCAGCATACCCAGATTTTACCTATTATTTAATGAGTCTTTTTTATTTATGCATGTTTCAGTGTCATCTCCATACTGTGGCATTCCCATAAATGTTGGAATACAGTTAATTTGGTTAATCATTTCATTTATAGTTAGTTATTTTTTATCAACTACTCAGAAAATATTCTTTTTGAATATCTTTCATATTACATGTTAATCATATTTAGCCCTCCTGGCCCTCTACCTCCACCTAACCCCCCCACCCAACTTCATGTCCTCTACTACTATTTTTTTTCTACCTTTTTTATTGAGTTTTTGTGCTTTTCTTGTAAGAGGTCTTAATCAAATTTAGACCCTCCCCACACTCCATAGGTCCCCCATCAGATTTCAGGTATTCTGCCATATATGTTAAAGCCTATTCGGTCAAGTGTTTATATCCAAATGTCCCTTGGTGCAAGTTCATCTTCTAGAGTCCAGTCAACCTGTCTAGAGTCACTTCCTTAAAGAAGATCTACTCTCCCTCTCCTAGCAATAATCATTTGCCAGTATTTCCTTGACTAGGGTTGAAGACCCCTACCCATTTCCCTGTCCCGTGCTGTGTTTTGTCTAATTGAGTTGGTGTGAGTCTTGTGCATGGTGTCACCATAGTTGCAAGTTCACGGGTAAGTTCTCAGAGGCCTGAAAGCCTCTGTTTGCTTATGTTCATGCATCAACCCTGACTACTATTTATCTTTTTTTAAAGGACTATTGAGACAAATCTGTGTTTCCTAAATGCTGTTGGGTATGGGTCTATCCCTTAGAGTCTGGTCAGTCTACCACGCATCACATGAGTAAGGAAAACTAACTGATGCTCCTTATCCCAGTCTCCATCAGTCGCTAATAGATGTTCATTTAGGGCTTGAGCATCCTGTTCAACTTCCCTCCCCATGCTGGGTCCCTGTCTGGTTTTGGTTTACTCTGGTCTTGTTCATGTTGTCATAAACACTGTGGAGTCATATGTGCAACTCTTCCATGGCAACCAGACAACAAACATTCCTTATAGTCATCTAACATCTCTGAATCTTGAAAATTTTCTGACCCCTTCTTCCAAAATGATCCTTGAAACTCTGAAAGAAAAGATGTGATATAGTATCCAATTCAGGTACACCTATGTCTTTTTATTTTTATTTTATAACTATATTCTTATTTTCCTGGCCTTGGCATTTTAATTTCCTATCCTTGATATCTACTAGCGGCAATGAATCACTGCTGTAGGTTAACTTCATTTCACCAATTTTTGTGTTGTATATGAATATATGTAAAGAAACTCCTAGAAGTTTACATGTGACTTTGGAAAGGCATTTAGTTAATTATCTCTCCTCTTGTTCAGTCTTCTATCATAACCTCCCATCCTCCATCACATCCCATCAGGAAACATTATTACCTTGGTCACATAAGCTTATTGTCCACCAATATCTCATAGATAAAACTTAAATCTTCACTCCAATAGAACATTATATTCAGTATTACATGATGAAGATATCCTGCTTCTGTTTCTAAATATAAATATTCTGATTTGTTGAAAGACTACTCTTTGAGGCATGCAAGAAGAGGAAATAATTTAGTCACCTGAGACTCTTTATTTTGTGTTATGCATATCTCCACTTCTAATAATTCACTTTTCCTTCACATGGTATACAAAAATATTCATCTTTGAACTAGTCACCTGGTGACCCCAGACCCCCAACTGCAGGAAGTTACATATATACATCTCTCTCAACAACAAAATAATTTCTCCTATCCTAGCTTCAGTCAAATTGAGAGTTTCTATTCAAATGTGCTCCCAATATATCCCAGTTAAAAGGCAGAGAGAGAGCTGATCCAGCCTGATCTGGTTTGGGTGCTCGTACAGTAAGTAAAAACTGTGTTCTCAAGTGAACTTTTAGGGAGAATCCCATTTATCACTTTATAACTTCATAATATGACATGCTTATGATTAAAATCAGGAGCATTTGGGGAAGTACATGCACAGTAGGAAGTAATTATATGATCTAATTTATCAGTCAAAATGGAGACCTGCAATGCTATACCATTTAGTAACCAAATTCTTCCTCTTGAACACTATGAAAGGAGTCTCTGAACAGGATCCATGGCCTTTGAGTACCCTAACTCATGTGGCCTGCTGTTGTCTTGAAAGTCTATTGCCTTCTAACATATATTATCGTTTTGTTTTCAATAAAATTATCTTACTACTTCTGCAAACCTGTATGAGGTCTTCTTTTCTATTCTTTGTATAATTGCCCGAGAACCTGGGAACAACCAGCCTAGACCCTCACCACTGGTTACATGTTTACCTACTTCATCACGTATCAAGTGTAAAATACTTAGCGATTGTCAGCAAAGTCTGTATAATATTATGCTTCCCCATTGATCTATCCTTATACCTGTCATTACATTGTCCAAATAATTGTCCTGTTAAAATATGTCTTGGCCTAAGTATAACAGCACATACCTTTAGTCTCAGCACTAGGGTGGCAGAGGCAGGTGGATCTGGAGATATAGAGGCCAGCCCAATATACATGGAAGTTCCTGAGCAACTAGAGCTACAGCAAGACATATATATATATATATATATATATATATATATATATATATATATATATATATATAATCTTGAATCCTAAGAAGGTATTCCTATAGGTTATTATGGGCTATTTTCTTTTAAAATAATTTGTTTATTCTTAGAATGTAAATATGAATTTCATCATCAATTTCTGTGGTTCATAGAAATGGATACACTTCACATGCATTGTATTGACAAGGATTGCTTCCAAAGAAGAGAAAAGCTGAGTCTAACTGACTTACAGATTTGATTATTCAGATCAATAAAAACAGTACATCTGAGTCTGACTTTGTTTTCATTTAATTATTCTCTGAAGTATTGTAAAAACATATGAAGCTTTCTCATAAAATCTGAAAGATGTTTGGTTAGAATATTTTATAAGCTTTTTGTACTTTATGTTATCAAATAACATCTTTGGATTTCATTTTATATTTTGTTGTTGTTCATAGAAATACTGTTGACTTTTCACATTGACTGGAATCAGAAGAATCAGAAGTCTTACAATATAATCTTTCTGTGATTTTTTGAAAAATTTATATGTAGACACATATTTTCTAAATATTCACAGATTTACTTTATTTTCCAAATAATTAAGAATTACAGGGCCAGCGAATTGTTCAGCTAGTTAAGGCTCTTGCCATCATGTCTGATTACCTGAGTTCTGTCAGGAGGACCCATATGTTACATGGGAAGAACTGACTCCTGCAATTGCCTTCTGACTTCCATACATGTGCCACAGCATGTGTACCCTACCTTCTCACCTACAAAGTAAAAATTAAAACTCACTGACATATATCTACAACAGGTGATTATATTTGAGTTTAAAACAACTATATTTTCCTTATGGTTTGTCCAACACTCTCTTTTTTGGCCTTTTCTTGTTTCTGTAATTCCCTTTTTAAAGTCATTTTGCCTTTTATAAGTATTTTTCATTTATTCTTCTAGAAATTTATCTTAACTCCTCTTTAAAACATGCTCTACATTTTTATTACTTATGTGTTACATACAAATTAAGATTCTTTATTTTTAATATACATGTCAAATTGCCTAGCACCTCTTGTTGATAAGATCCTTTTTCCATTAGTTTTATGGTACTTTTGTCTGAAATGAACTGACCACATGGGTCACACATATAACTTGTGCTCACTATGTTGTTTAATCTGTGTTTTTGTCTATTGTTAATGAACAAGTTGTAGAAAGTCATGAAACCAGATACTGAGCATTACCAGAAATACATTCATATTCTGCAAATATAGTTTTACCTATTGTGAGTTATTTTCTTTGCATACCTATATTTAAATGTCTTACTCCATTTACGTACTTATTAATAACAGATAATGTTTTAAAGCCCTTTTTACAAGCATTTCTTCTCTTTGTCTAATTACAGGGACAAAAGCTTTAGAGTAATGTCAAAGGAGCAGAAATTCCTGGCTTAAGGTAGAAATCATTAGGGCTTTCACAGTTGAAAGTTAGATAAAGTTTTTGATGCATACCTTTAATGCTTTTATTCCAAGTGTGCTGTAATTTGGCATAATAAAAGATAATAATTTTTATAACTTTTCACATGTATTAAAATGATCATAGAGTTTTCACTTTTAGTCTGTTAACCTGTTGAGTTATGTTAGCTGATTTCCAAATAGTAAAGGAAGATTTTTAGGGAATAAATTTAACTTATTTTTATTGTTTTCTCATTTAAATATGGTTCTATTTAACTTTACAATATTTTCCAATTTGCCTTTGTGTTTTTACGATGTTGCCTATCTTCACTTTGGAACTAAGATAATACAGAATAAGTTGAGTGATATTTTTGTACTCTATTTCATTAAAGACTGGAGAAAACTGGTGCTACTTTACCTTTAAACTTTGGATCGAAAATAAAACTAAATCCACCCGGGAGTAGAATTATTTGGGGAGAAACAACTTCCAAATGCAATTGATTTCATTTACCTAAATGTGTCCAAGCTTGCTAATTATAGCAAGTTTACTAGATTTTGTGATTTATGTCTTTCCAGAAATATATCCATTTTATGCTGCTTTTTTTTTTCAAATTCATTGGTAAAGCATGATTCTTCATAATTCCTTATTATTTAAAAATTCTAGGATTGGAGAGATGGCTCAGTGGTTAAAAGCACTGGCTGTTCTTGCAGAGGACTGGATTCAGTTCCCAGCACCCACACGGCAGTTAATTGTCCTAACCTCAGTTTTAAAGGATCCAACACCCTCTTCTGACCTTGGCAGGCATTGCATGACATGGGTGCACTTACATACATGCAGGCAATATACTAATTAACATAAAATAAAAAATAATGAAATATTTAAAGCATTCTAAGAGGCTGACAGCAGAGTCTCCTTTCCTTTACTTCACTCACTGCACTTGTCTAGAGGTTTACTAACATTTTCCTTTTCCTTTGCTTCTGTTCAATCAATATCAGATTTTCTTGATTTTTTTACTCCTAATGCTCTCCTTTGATTTAAAAAAAAACATTTCTATTGAGATTTTGTGTATTCCATACATAACATCTAAATCATTTTTATATCCCTTTCTCTACTGTTAACCCTCAGACCCTCCCCCTGAATTTCATGCATTCTGTCATTTGTGTTAAGACCTATGGAGAGTCAAGTAAGTATCCCCAGATGTCCCTCAGTGCAAGTTCATCCGCTGGGGTCTAGTCAGCCTATCAAGAGTCCCTCCCATAAAGAAGATCAGCTCTCCCTCACCAAGTAGTAATAAGCTGCCTGATATTTCTTCAGCGAAGGTCGGGGCCTGCTGTCCATTTGCACAGTTCTGTTCTGGGTTTTGTTCTGCTTGTGTTTGCATGGGTCTTGTGCATGCTGGCATCATTGCTGTAATTTTCTTCTTATATGAATGTCTGTTTAGATGCTTCATATTTAATTTTATTGTGTGCTTTGTGTTCATCTTTTAACTCCAGCATTTTACAAGAGAAGATACATTTTAATTCTTCTTGTGATATTGTTGTCCTATGTGAAGCATTAACTTATGTCGTGGCTTTGCTGTATATGTTCCCTGAAAGCTGTGGTATATTTTCAATATTATGCATTTCATGATATAATTTACTCTTTCTAAATATGGACTTTTGAATTCTAAATCTCATTTGGCTATTACATTTAAAATTAATAAGTGGTGATTTGGTCTAAGTATTTTCAGTATCTTTTACTGTTTCTATTTGAAATTTATTTTGTAAATACTCCTCTATTGTTATAAACATTGAAATGTATTGCAATTAGTTGATGAATATTTTGACCTTAGGCAAGATATGATATAGATTTAAGGAGAAAGTGAATTCTGTTGTTTCATGTACACTTTGGAAGAGCATGTCTGCAGTTATAGGGTCTTTCCTTCAAATTCTGTTAATTAACCAAGAGTGATGTCAGTAGCCTGTACTATTTGGGGGATATCTGGGACCCTTGAACAACAACTGAAAAGGAGGTATCCAATGCTGAGTTTTTTGCTTGGTAACCTATGGCTTCTCGAAGAAGCATTAAGCCCTGTGTAGGGGTAACTCCAATCAAACTCTTTGTCTCTCTCTGTCTCTCTGTCTCTGTTTCTCTCTCTCTCTCTCTCTCTCTCTCTCTCTCTCTCTCTCTCTCTCTCAAACAGAAACATGAAGCTTATAAAGTAGTAGATTTAGATTAGTGAATCTCTCAACTTTTATCAGGAAAGTTTTCTGGTAGATGGTGACTAACATAAGCCCCACCACAAAGTTGATATGCAGAGAACATGGGACTGTGGAATATTCCGCTCTAAATAGAATATCTATATCTACCTCTCCCAGTCCCACATAGGCTCAGAGATTATCATAAAGAGGGGTAAGGAAGACTGTAGAAGCCAGAGGGAGTACTGTCTGCAAGAAAACATGCTTTGCAGGTCATGGCAACACAGATGTCCACAGGAATTTAAGGTGGCTGAAACTGTATACACAAGATTTACAAAATATTAAACCAGTCCAAAACTCAGCATGAGTAGGAGAGGAACTCATGAAGTCCCAATCTTAGCTGAAGAACTGTTATTGGCAGCTGATGGCTGCTGGAGGAAAGAAAGTCAGCTGTCTTCAATGTTACAAGCCCTAGATGATTTGCAGACTCCCATTGGTGCCACACCCATGCACATATGGGAAGCACTAAGTGTACTCAGTGGCCATTTGAAAAAAAGAGAAACTGAGATGTAACATTAGTTTTGGAGACAAAAGTGGTGTGGAATAAAGGAGGACTTAGAGGGAAGGGAACGGGTGGTGGATTTGATCTAAACACATTGAATACATGTATAAATATTAAATATTTTTAAAAGATAAAAGGTTTCCATATGATGTTTTTCAAACACCGTTTGTGGTAGCTGTTTCTCCCCTACCTCCTCCTCTCACCTACCCACTTGTGCAACCTTCCTCTTATCTCCTTTATTTCACCTGTGTTCCACCATCTCCCCTCGAGATTCCACACACACACCAGTGGTCCCTTCCTAGTTTCCTGGCTTCTACAAGTACTCCAAGTTAAATGACAAATTTAAAGATGAGACACTAGGATCATATGTGGATACGAGTGAGCTCATGTGGCACTTGTCTCTGTAGGTATGGATTACCTCACTCATACCATGTTTTCAAGTTCCATCCACTTAAGCTACAAAATTTCATTTTTCCTATAGCTGAATAAAATTCCATTGTGCATTCCATTACTCATGTATCAGTTGAGGGATATTTAGGTTGTTCTGCTTTTGTCCCAGGACAGGCATAAATCAAGTTGGTATTGACTGAGAAGCTTCCTTCCTACTGTCTCACTTCTATAGTGCTGAAACGTGCTGTGTAGGCTCCTGGGTGAGAAAAGTCATCAACAGTCCATCCAGGTGTGAACCCTGCAGCTAACAGTAATGACCTGCCTATAGGTACAACAGTGGCATGAATATTATGGGGTAACCAAATGCTTTCTGGTTAGATTTAAGCCCTGCTTAACAAAAATATGCCTATATTGTAAATTTATCCAAGAACCCATGGCTGGTGAGCTCATAGAACACTGGAGTAAACCTGCTACTATAACTTTGCTAAATTGATACAATAGCATACTGCCCTCTAAATATATATTTCTACATCTATAAATTAGTGAAGTTTTCAGTCCTTACTAGTGAAGTATCTTCTGCAGTGGACAGCAGTTAACACAGAAACTCATAACTAAACCTAATGCATTAAATACGCATCAATGGAGGACTCAGCTAAAAATGGAGCTCTGCATTATACGCCCTCTGGGAAATATGATAAAAAGTAGATAAAAATATAGTATAAAAACCAGAGGTAGGGGAGCATCCAGGTGAAACAGTGTCTTCTGGACCAGATAGAATTGCTGTACACATGCTCATGGCAATCATGGTTGTCTGTACAAGACTTGCACGAGATCAAGCCAACCAATATTCCAATATGGAGGGATAAAAGGCTTAAGATGCCCCATTCCTAGATGAGGAGTTATTGTCAATTAATGCCTGTAAGAGGAGAGAGAGTCATATTTTAGGGGTGTGGTCTCTAGTAGACCAAAAAATTAATAATAATATTACATTCAAAACAAAATGTTTTTCAATCAACTTTTTTTTCTTTTCTTATCTTTCTACTGTCCTTTTTTCAATACCAGGACAACAGTTATTATTATGTAACTGTTTCTTTATCTCTTTAAATTGTCAGAATTAGTTTCATGTCTTTTGAAGTCTCACTATTGAAAATGCACAGTTTTTATTTCTTTAGGAACTGGCATTATTTTCATCATGAAAATTTTATTTGCTAATAAATTTCACTTTGAAATATATTTAATTTGACAGTATTAATTATTAATTAATATCTCCTCCTACCTTTTTATGATGACTCTTTCTTTGTATGATGTGTTTTTCTCTTCTACTCATTTTTTTTTCCTACTTTGTCTTTATGTTTAAAATGTGCCCTGCATACAGCAGAATTGTGTCTTTTGATGTGTGCTTATTCATTTTTCATTCAGACAGTTTATCTATCACAGTGTGAAACCAATTAAAAAACAATTCTTTACTTTGTTTATAGGTTTGTCATTTTACCTTTTGTTTCCTACTAGTCTTAAATTTGTTGGTGATAATAACCTCTTAAATCTGTCTCCTGCTTCAGATATTTCATCTTGGTTAATATTTTTTCTTGAAGCTGCTTTCTATTTTTTTGGTTGCTGTCTATACGAGATAATTTGAGCTTTATCCTGGACATTATAGTTTTAAATTGTAAACAATTAGCTTAAAATTAAATTCTTTGACTGTTACACACTAATCATTACGACAGTGCTTTTAGTTGGCCTTCAAAAGTGTTTTAGTACATGATTGATTGGTTGGTTTTGCATGTGTGTGTGCATGTGTGTGGGGGTGTGTACAACAGAACTTGTATAGGGGTCAGAGGACAACCTACTGGTATGGTCCTCCACTTCTATTATGTGTGTTCCAGAGATCAAACTTAGGTAGGCAGGCTTTGTGAAAAGTGTCTTTACCTGTTGAACCATCTGATTTATCTTAGTTGGTCTTTTTGAATCTCTTCTTGACACAAAAACGTCTGGGTCCAGTCAGACATGAATAGACAGAGTTAAGGATTCTGTTTTAGGCTAATTTTCTTCCTGTGCACTAATATCATCCCCTACATTTATGGTCCCTGGTCGTCATTGTTCTATACCAGAAAGAAACATAGCAATGTTTTTCATAAGTGCTCCCCTCCCATCATCATCCTTTCATACATGGAAGTATGTAAGTGGCAAAACTGTAGCTATCTCCCTTCTAAAAGTTATAGGTTTAAGAAATTATGTGGGTAGTTTCAATTCTATCCCTCACAGGAAATGTACACTCTTCACAAAATTCTACCTTTAATCACCTACCATAATCGGGCATCAACTATCAACTCTAGTCTAATTTCATATTGTTTTCATGTGTTAGTTGATTTATTTTTCATGTTCTAAGTTCCACAGGACAGTATTGTAATTTCAGCTTTATAAAAAGTAAGAAAATAACTAAGCTTCTGCATTTACACAGAGAGCAGTAACTTGAGAAATGTGAACACACACACAAAAATCTAAAAATGCAGTAGCCAGATATGAAAAGTGCAAAGCAAAATGTTGCTTTCTAACACATTTTTCCACTGTCATCATGAATTTTATTTACCACTTAATATGGGGTTCAATGTTGAAAAGGAAAATTACACAGAAAAGAGAAAGCCCAAGTCATTTCATTGTGCATCTCCTAGGCTCCAAATTTTCCTTTCTCTTTTGGCTTCTCAAACACTGGGGTAGAGGAGAGCATCATCACAGAGTGGATGTGGCAGCAAACCCCGGTGTCCCACCCTGAGTTCTGTAGGACATATGGAACTTGGAAATCAATTCTATTTGAAGACAAAAGTGTCCAAAACTTGAAATAAATAGAAAAAGTTCATATATGAGGTTATTAGGAATTTCAAAATGATAATTGATCCAAGTTATTAGGCCCCTGGCATATGTTTGGGTTCTGATTCTGTGGGAGGTGAAGGGCTGAGTAAGTAACAATAGCATTTCTAGGAAGGTCGTTTACGCCAGAAATTTACTCTAACATTGTTTAATGTTCTTCGTTCTTTTGAAAGGATTAATTTTTCATCTAATAACATCTCTCTTCATTGTGAAGAACTGATTTTAAAAGTTTTCATTTGGCAGGCAAATGGCAGTGGTTTCTCATTCTTTCTTACTTACAGTGTTCCTAGTCTCGACCTCTTTAAACCTGTGTAAGCTCCTCATCAGAATCTGGCAGCTTCAGTTCACCTTCACGTCGTTCTGTGGTATTGCTTCTTATCTGTTCATTGTTTTCTTCAGAAAGACCATCCAGCATGGTCTCACTCGAGCCAGCAAAGAAGGGCTTGATTACTCTTCCTTACTTCACCATGTTTTTCTAGAGAACATCAGTAAAAATGTCAGTCTGAGTGACTCATCCTCCTTTTCGGTCTCTGAAGACAGAACAGTAAAACCTGAACATGAATGCTTTCTTTCCACAGAACAATAATTTCTGTTTTATTTTATGAGAGAACTTTTTGTTGGTTGAATTATTCCTTTCTGTCTTAAAAAAGAACTGACCATATTTTTTTGAAAGCCATGAAAATGATGTGATTGAAGCTTGGTCAATCAACTTTCTCCAATCCTCTGGCTGCATTTATTGACTAAGAGTTTGGCAGATAATCCAAACTGAGAGGACTCTGAGGAAGAACAAAACTTTATTTTCTAAAAAAAAAAAATCAATATCTGAAAAAACAGTATGTGTCTTGCATAAAGATGGCAAGTACTGCTAACACTTGCAAAAGATCTCCCTAAAAACAAAGTCTGCAAAGGGAAATATGACTTATGTGAACCTCAAAATAAAACTTCATTTGTTGAAAAATTACTTCTTTCTACTGTTCTGACAAAGTTAAAACAACGGTGCAAACATTTCAATTATATGAATCAACAAAATTATTTCTCTAAGATAGAAGCAAATTTTGCCATGGGCAAAATAAAATGAACTTTGACTAATGTAATTTTTTACCAATCAACAAATTTCCAGTTGAAAAGTGAAATCAAGCTAAGTAGGTATTCAAGGAATATTTATGAGTTATTTTATATGCATATATTAATTGAGTGAACCATATGAAGACCAGATTGTGGAAAGAAATACAGAGAATGAAAGAGTTTCAAAACATAGAAAACTGAGGACTCTGCTAGGAACTAGAATAAAGGCCATTATTGTCACATCATAGCAAATATTTAGTTTATTATATTCATATTCCCTTCATGATATGATATCTTGGCATAGGATGAAAACATCTGAGAAAAAAGATCAGAGACTAAGAATTAAAACCGCAGGCTGAAATGTGTCATTTTCTTTATAGGCTAACTATTTTAGGAATTTTACTATGCCTTTGCGAAACTTAGAAAAAAAAAAAAAACAGATATAATAATCTGAAAACTGTAAGATACTTTTACTTGATGCAGCATTGTACCAAGTGTAATGAGTGAAATCCTTTCATTTCTGTCAGCAAAGATGGAACTAGAGATCATAATGTCAAGTGAAATAAGCTAGGCTCAGGAAAACAAATGCTGTAGGATCTCACTCATGTAGAATATTAAAAATTGATAAACTGTAAGTAGTAAGTAATGCATTTAAAATGGTGATTATTAGAGACAGAAGAAAGAGGGAAGGATGATGGAGATATACTAATGAATTGATACAAAATTTCACTTACGTGAAAACAAATTTATGGTGTGCTATTATATAGCAGTAGAAAATGAACATACTACATAATTCAGAAAATTAGAAGAAAACATTTCTAAATCTTAAATCATAAAGAATTTGGAATTGTTTGATGAGCTAGATATGTTTTAACTGATTTAAGTATTACACATTGTTATTCAAATAGTACATAAAGCACCACTAATGTATTCATTTTTATGTTTTATATATCAGTTTAAATAAATAAAAATTACCTTCAGTTAATATTTTGATCTTATTTCATAGGTTTTCCAAATTCTACTGGGTAAAATTTAATGATTTTCTACCATGAATTAAATACTAAACTAGTTGGATACCACACCAAATCATGTATTCTGAGTAATCACTAATTAATAATTCTAAAGTGCCATGACAGAATTTTTGAAACATAGGCCTTTGCATGTTGTGATACTATGAATTATGCACAGAAGCTGGCAGAACTGAAAATTGTTACCATAGTAATGCACATTCATTCCCTCAGCAATGTAATATATATATATAAGACAGGAGCATCCTCTCAGTGCTTATCAAAAAAATGTCTTTCACAGAAGTTTATGATAATACAAGTCTAGTGTAGAATGATTCAAGTCATATGATAGGCCCAGAGACAGAATTCATACAACACACAGAAATAGATTGAATTAATGATTTCAAGCACGCAGTAGCACTAAAAAGGCTGAAGTGAAAGCTCTCTGAAAGAGTGGTGAAATGTTTTGAAACTGGAGAATTGTGGTAATTGAGTAACTTTATGCATACCCCAAAGTTCTAAAACATTGCACATGGTAGAAGACAAAGTTTGATGGATTATGAACTACAAATTAAAAAGGTGTGTCCCAGGGGAAGGCAAGGAAAAAGATATGATGGAAGCATCCTGTCCTGATCTGAACATTTTGCAAGGGCTGAGGGCTTCTTCTTTAGGTATTTGGGAATAACATGCAACTCCTTGATACTTATGGCAGAGACTGTCAGTTTTTCAATTATCCATTCATCCATAACTTTGTATAAGGAACAAATTGCTATCATTGACCATTTAAATGAATTCACATCAACCATAGAAAGGAAATTAATGTTGCATACGCATTTGTAGCGTAACCTTGGGAAAGCTCTGTTGCTAACCTTCTTTCTGGAGGTGATATGTAAACAATGCCCACCACAACCCCCAGTCCCAACAATAAACCAAAGTACAATTTCACCAAAATGCACTCTGGGAATCCAATGAGTTTACTAAGCTTACTTACAGAGCACTGGGTGAAGGTTTGCTTACAGGAATGTGACTGTCCCCATCAAAGGCTGCACCAGAAAGTCTTCACCAAGCAAAGATAATAGTTTCTCTATAGCTGCATAAAATGGCCAGAGACGCCCTGTCCTAGTCTTCTCCAGCTCAAATACTCTACTCTTCCACCAGACAAGGTGCAATTAGGATCAAATTGCTCATCACAGGTTCAGAAATATAGGTGGACTTTCAGGCAAGGATCCGGTGATTCTTCCCACCCTTCCTCCCGTGTGTGTGTGTTGGGAGGGGTGGAGGTCATGAGCTAGCAACAAAGCCAGCTGTGATGATCTTAAGGAAGCAGGCTCAGCTGAGCTCAAGAAGATCGCATCTGTCTGTTGGAAAATAGTCCTATACAACAACTCCCATTCTCCTCCCCAATTAGTCTCATTAATCACTTTAATACAGACAAAGTGAAAATCATGTGCTGAAGATGACACAGAAGGAAGAAGGCTGTCTTTCTGAAAGAGCTTCTGAAGAGTTGAAACATTAATATCTATTGTTTAAATAAGGTAAAAGTAACCTATTAGCTTCTGACAGTAAGATGTTATAATTTACCTGTTACTGTAAGAAGATTAATTATGTAATTGTTTGTTTTGTATTACTATAAAACTTTTATTTGCTGGAGAGATTTCATAATTAGTAAAATGATTATAAGAAATCAAAATAATCAGAGGTATCATATGGGAACAATTATTTTGCTTCAGTTAGCAGAATCTATGTTCCAGAAAGAAAAAGAGTGAAGCTTTGAATAGTCATTTAAGTTTCACCAAGGACTCACTGTGGAATTTGTAAGCCACCTAAACGATTGTTCAATTATACGTGGATATTATAATTTAAACATTTAAAAAATAATAAAATTCCTTACATATAGTAATCATGTAATAAAATGAGCTTTCCTAACACCTTAATTTTCTAATAGTAGAAATTGTAAAAAAACTTTTATGTGAAAAAACTGAAACTGGTTTTATAATTGATTTCTTCCTAAATTCTTTGTTCCTCCAAAATTTAAAGATTTTTATATTTAGCTCTGCAACTTCAACCTATAAAAAGAGAATAAATTACTATACCTATTTCCTTCACACAGGCAATTTTCAAAATTACTGTTCAGTATATTTAATTACTTTAAATTACTCTGAAATTATTCTTTAAAAATAAAATGTATTATTGTAATAGAAAATTGCACTTCAAATTTGAGAAAAAGAAAATTGCACTCAAATATGTACAGTTTATAATTGATTTATTTGAGTACTAAACTCTTAACCCAAATTACATGAGACAGATCATAAAAATTGAGATCCATTGGCCTAATTCTGTTTATTTCTTTTGTACGATGATCCAGAATGTATTCAAAAAAGAGTAAGTTATTTTATGGACAAATGGGAACTTAGCATGGTTATCTAAATTCAGCTTTGATATTTCAAGCATAACTAAGTGAAAAACAAAAAGGTTTTTTTTCTTGTTTCCAAACATTATAATGTGTAAGCTTCAAGTTTCCTGATAACATGCTTTCAGCACAGGCTCTTGTAGGTCGGAGCCTGAACATCAGACTAATGCACTGACATCAGAATTGTGCTCAGGGTTGAGCAAGGGGACAGGAAAGGGGAAAGCATGCCATCCATTCATTTTATTGTCAATAAACGTGTAATGTGCTAGTGTCCCAAATACATCCATTTTCTAAAGTTGGAGGCTCTACTTTCAAAATTTGCCCAGGGAAGTGCTTTCAAAAGGACGAGTGTGTTGTTTATAGTCCCTCGTGGTATCTCCTCAATAAGCACCAATCTTTCCTTCATCTTATGTCAAAAGCCAGTGTTGAACATGCTTTAAATGCCTGAATTACTTCTATCTTTCTATTACTCACAAAATGGTCTACTAACGGCCCATGAATGGAATTCTAAACTTTGAAGCCGTACCATCCAAACAGGTGTGAAGAAACCACTGGCTGCACCCCTGATCTCCATCCTATGGCTCTCTTTTATCTTTAGTCTTCAAGAACAACCCTGGACCCTCAATGGTTTTATTTTTTTCTTTTAATTTTTATTTTAAAAAACTTTTTTTTCTATTTAGCAAGTAACACTGTGTCAGACAGAGGAGGCCTCCCTTTATGTGGTTGATGGTCTAGTAGAATCCCAAAATGCCACAGGCAATAGCAGAGGTGCTTGGTTATCTGCCAGAATTAATAGATGGGACCCCGATGCTAAAGACAGGATATACATTGGGTACAGGACTTGTAACTGTGGAATGGGAGCTGAACTGGAAACCTTCTACCTAAGTTCTGACTCTCATAATCCTAAATGATAATATGCAAACTGCTAAGGGAGAAGATTGGCAGGCATACTGTACACGTCTCATCAAGGAAGATTCTTTTTGAAATAGAAGGAGGCTACTGCAGAGTTCCACAACTTGTCAGACAGAGAGACATACCCAGTCCTGGGTAACACATCTACACCCACGGCTCACAGAGCATAGTAGAATGAGGGACAGAGAGAAAAATAATGCATCCCTCAACCTTCACCAGTGATGCTTCCTTATTCAACGGAGTGCGAGCACACAGAAGGCCACAACTGGCCACGTTTTAAAGAATAAGAGAATGTAGAGTATCCCTGGTAGGACTCCTCTACTGAACCTTACAAACTCACACCTCATGGACCACTGTGGAAGAGGGTAGGAAAGATTTTAAAAGCCAAGACTGGTTCATGAACATAGGAGAGCAGAGGCTTTCAGGCCACCGGAACCTTGGACATGTGAACTTGTGGCAATGGTGACATGAAGCAAAGGACCCATGCTAACTCATTTAAACTGGGGCCCAGAGGAGATGAAAGAAATGAATGGCAGGCCGGACCTAGACTGAGATCTATGTAGGAGACTGATTGCTACTGGGTCGGGGAGATAGCCATACCTTATGTGGGATTTCTGAATGGGTTTACTGGACACCAGCTTTCACTGAGGGGCATCTCAGGGAAGATGCTTGACTGAATAGGACTTGGTCTGCTGTGGAGTGCATGAGGCCTGGGGGTGGGTGGAGGAAGCATGGATGGGGGAGAGAGTCTTGACTTGATTGAGGACTGTAACAACTCACAAAAAAGATAACCCAATAAAACCTTCTATATTGAAGTAGAGATCATTTATTCCAAAATCTACCTTCTGTGAATGTGCATTTTAATTTGCTTTGGTGAATTTATACTATTTTGCAAACCTCAACAGTATTTATTCTTAGTGTACTTCTCATGCTCTAAAAAGAAAAAAAAAAGGAAAAAATAAAAAAGAGAGAAATGGGAGGGATGTAAATACTTTGTTCATTATAGTCAATCTCTGCTTCCGTTTCCAGTCCTAAAACACTACTGATTTGTTTTTCTTTCTCTGTAGTTTGGGTAACTGAATATTTATGGAATAATATAATGCAAAGAAGTCTTTTGTGGCAGGCTGCCTTCATTTACAATAATGTGCTTGTGGCCCATCTATGCAGTCGTAGTGTCAGAAATTCAGCTCTCTTTATTCCTGACCAGTGTCCCAATTTAACACAATGCTATCTCTTGTGTATTCACTGAGCACACTGTGGATGTTAAATATTATAATTTTTAAATTATTTTGAATAACGCTTATATGGACATCAATAGCAAATTTTTAGTATGGACCTATGTTTTCATTTCTTCTTAGGTTGATAATAAGTAATGAAGTTACTAGGTTGTAAGATATGAGTATGTTTAACATCTCATGAATTCGTGACCCTGTGTGAGGTACAGTCTCATCGTATCCTTCAACCTCTTGATACTTTATTTTTATTATAGCTATTCTAGTGATTTTGCTTGCACTCTCATTATAGTTTGATTTGTCCTCCATTTGTGGTTAATTATGTTTAAAACATTTGTATTTATTCAGTTATCCTTTACATATCCTCTTTGGTATACTGTCTCAAAATTTGGCCTCATATTTTGAAAATTAAGTTGCTTGTCCTGTTGTTAATTTACAAATGTTCTTTGTATATTATATAATTTATAGTTATTTTAAGTCTACTGATAATATCTTTTTTTACTTCGTTACAATTCATTATTTTTTTTTTAATTCTGAGAATGTTTTTGCTACTTCTGACCAAATCAAATATACTTTGCCTACTTTATTAATTTTGCCAAAAATACTGTGCTATTTGCCAAAAATACTGAGAATGCTGCTGCTGCCTGCTTTGGAGGTGAGGACTGCTGAGGGTGTACAATCTTTTGACATTGAGGCATGACATTGACATCCACAGATTTCATGCTTGAGAACTATGTGATTGAGTTACCCAAAAGAGGATCACAAAAAAATGTCATGTTCTTTTAGGTAGCATTCCCAGCCAGGCTCAACCTTGTGCAGCCTGCTGTGTGTAGGCAGACATGCCTAGACTCATACATTTAACTCCCCCACTTAGTTCTAGCTACTGGTGGTGTGACAATGAGCTCAAAGTGATGATGAGATGTGTCATATTTTTGATTTCTCTTTCCCTAAAATTCTTTCTTCCCCAAAGAACAAACCAGCAGCATTCATGATAGTGCCTGCTCTCTAATCCGTGTTCCCCAGTAATATACTTAGCAGATCCTGGTGCCAACCCACTGCGCTGCCTGCATGAAGAATAAAGAAAGCTTTGTCTAAAGCCACTATATTTTGGAAGTTTGTTTGCCTCTCCAGCATGCACTGATTGATAAGCCTTCCCCAAGAACTTTCCTATGGAAACTCTCTGTCCACTGACTTAGCTTCATTTTTCTTTATAGTACTTAGTGCTTGACATGCCTTGCTCGCTAGCACATAAACTCTGTGAAAGAAGGAAACACTTGATTCATGGCTCTATCAATAGCATCTAGAACAAAAATCTACACACAACACGTACTTGTGAAATATTTATTGAATAAAGACTGTGGCCCTATATAAAAAGAGGTGTGCTAAACCGGGGAAGTTAATTATAATATGTCCTTTAACACAGCATCTGAGACTGCTTCCAGGTTTATGTTTATCCTTGCTGTTGGGATCCAAGAGCTAAATTTGAATGTCATATAATTGAATTTATATTGCTAAAAGTCACTGTTTTTGAAAAAATATAAAAATAGTAAATACGTTGAAAATTATTTAATTTCTCTGATTTACTAGCCTGTGCCTCATGTACACTGCTTGTTAAGCAGAGATTCTGAATCAATGCTTATAAATTAAAATGCATGTTAGTCTTCATTATTTTTAATCATCTTTCACTAAGATAGGTATCACAGGGTCCATAATTTTATGGATTTTGTGTGATATCCCTGCATCTTTATTTTCTCCTTTATGTTGGTTCTTCATGATCTGCTGATCCCATTCGGGGTCCAATTTTAATGCATTATAGATTGGTCGGGCCATTATTTTTTCCTTTGCTATCATTATAGATAAGTATCTTGACTAGACCACTGAAGTACACGGTATCAAGGTTTGCAGAGCCAAGGCCTCAGACCTGTGACAATCCCTGCTAGTCAAGCTGGACACTGACTCTTCAGGATAGTGCGCCCTTGACACACTCTGCATGCACAAATACCTTCTCAGGTATCCTGGATAACTTCCTTAGTTACTGGTAACATCGGCTTAAATGTGTCGTTTCCATACAGATGACCCTTGATTGCCCAAGGTCCTAATTCTTTGAACAACCTAAAACTCCATTTATTTCCTATTTTCCCCTTTAGTACTTTCTATAATCTGAGAGGTTATACTTTACTCATTTCTTTTTTCAGTCTGATTGTAACTGTAGAGGGAAAGCTCTATGAGTTCAGAACATTTTGATTCATTTTGTAAGTTCTATGTATGACTCTGACTGGTATACGGCAAACAACAGATCTGTGCTTGTCAAATGGATAAACAAAGTTAACAAAGTAAAATCCAATGACTTTCCTTATAAGTGGGAAGAGGAGATGGGGAGCAAAGTCTTTCCACACCGGTGGAAATATGCTTAATAAACTGACATGCAATTGCAGTGGAGAAATTTCAGGGCCTCTTGGGAGAATACTCACTATAAGGAAAGAAATGGTGACCAGGACTAAAATTATGATTTAGTGCCATAACCTCAGAATAAAAATTCTACTCTAACACAAAACCAAAATTATGAAATCTTGCTTTGAAAAATCAAAGTCTCTCTTTCCATCATTGTACAGCTGTGAAAGGTCAGCCCTTCAATTCTGTAAGTATTGTGCTGAGTTTCCAACACTATGGAACTCTTGCCTGTCATCAATATGTAAAAAAAAAAGGTTCCTTTTGGCTTCTGATTTCATAGATTTTAACCCATGATCATTTGGCCCCGTTGCTTTAGGGTTGAAGCCAGGACAGCACAGAAGAGCAGGGAACGAATGACTGAGTAAACGGGACCTCATGGAAGTCAGGAAGCCTCGAGAGAGAGGAGGAAATGGAGTCCCCTGATCCACTTCCAAAGCTCACGTAAATGACGAGAAGACCCCTCACTGCACACCACTACTTAAGATGAGAGTGCCATGAAAGAGCTTAAGTTTTTAATACATGGGAAGATATTAAAATGTCTCGTAAGTGACATTTCAGATACCAGCTACAGGAAGTGAATTTAGTGTGTGTGACAGTTTGCTCCATAAAAGTTCTACTAGAACTAAGTGCAGGGATTCAGCAAGTTTATACTCCATCATTACTTGAGTTTTGGTTCATAAAGACAGAAACATTATTGCTTAGAGCTGTATTGGTGTAAAATTGAGATTACAGTGTCCATACTTAACTGACAGTGAAAGTGACTGAGAAAAATGCACCATTGATCACGTGCATATTGAGACTCAATTGATCATGCTGTCCAAACTCCCATGGAGGAATAAAACGCCTCCTAGAGCAGTGATCATAAAGTAAAAGATTTAGCACCTAGTTCCCTTGGAACAGGATTGCTGAAGTCAAGGCACTTCCATACGTACAAGGTCACAGGATAGGTAGGGATATTGGTAGTATTGATTATGACCCAACATTGAAACTGAGACAGTCCCATTCTGAAGACTTTATAGACCTCCATTATCAATAAACAACTGTCAAAACAGAGATGGAGGCATTTTTGACTCTTGAAATTACTTGACTAAAAATGTAAAATAATAGTCAATATTCCTTAATCACAGAGAAAATTACAATGACACCTAAAATTTACAAAAATATTGTCACCAGATGTTCAAGGCACAAACATTTAAATACAAAAAAATCACAATAAATTCTCAGGAATCTACAATTTATTTGTTCATAAATATGTTAAAATCATTAAGTTTTTATTTACTGAAATCATATAATTTGTCTGTATCGATGTCAACTTTCAAGTGTCTGCATATAAACAATAAAAACAACAAGGAACCATGTTCTTCCATTTTTATAATAGAGTGAAAAATACATGGTCTACTTTTTTCAAGAAGGGTTGCACATTATTGCCTATTGTGACATAAGGGTCGGTATGATGAGGTGTTCACTGTGCTCCTAAGCTTTTACTTATAAAATTAAAACTTCCAGGTATTCTTTTGTCTGGCAAAAAGTTACTCCATTAGCTTTCCCATCGTATTCTATTAAATGATAATGTTGAATGTCACAGTGCCCAGTTGGTTTGGTGGTTAATCCTTACCATGTTTGTTACACTGTCATAAAAAGACAAACAAGAACTATTATTATCCTTCTCATCTGTCAACTTGACTTTATCTTCATACTAGAAATTGCAAAACCACCCTTAGCAACAATGTCAGTTATAACTGAAGTGCAGTCAAAACAGTTTGCCCTTCTCTGAGCTCTCTACCTTGAATATAATATGGAGTGAGTTTTTACCACTCAACTAATCTTTATTATTTTGACAGACACAAGGTTTATTTTCTTCTCTTTATTCTATTTCTTTGTCTAAACCCCCAGCCTGACAATGCTGTCAAGAAGAGAGAAGTTTTATGACACTTTAGTATGATTTAAATGTAGGCTATATAAGACCTGGAATTGAAATTATTGGGTAAAATCAATGGTAATTATAAAAATAAATTTGTCTTATGCTAAAAGGAAAGTGTCATTGTAGTCACCAACTCTGACTCACATGGAGAGGAACATACAGATTTTATGAAGGTTTTTTTTTAATTCTAAAAACAGTAAAGATAACTTTGACTTGTTGGGAATTGTTCTGTTTTATTTCATTAAGAGACTGGACTACTGACAAGAATAAGTACTGTGATTATATTCAAGATGACTTAGAAAAGAAAAAATATATGACCTGATACATAAAAATATCAATAAAATTCAAGGTTTTGTATTATATACTATATTTTGTACAGGAAAATGTTCATGGTGAACATTCATGATGATAAAACTGTGTTGTATCTCTCATACACTACTGCACATTAAAAGAGAAATGTGTCTACCTGAACAGACAGAATAAAGTTCCCCATTTGCAGATCCTGTAATAATTTTCAACAGAGAAATACTCATTTTAAAAACCAAATTCTAAAACTTTTGTTTTAAAAATTATTTTGCTTTTTAAAATCTTTCCTTCAAAAACACTTTCACATAGAAGAGTGATGTCAACAAGATGGCTGATTATATGTGTGTGACATATTTTACTCCAAAAAAAAAGTATAAAAACAGAAAAACAGTAGCTAATCCACTGGAGTGTTTACAGCAGAGTGCAAAACCACTTTGGTGGTGTTTCTTGTTCTCCTTCATGGCTGTGACAAAACACTCTGACCAATACCGACTTGGGGAAGAAAGGGTTTATTTAGTTTACATCTCCTGGATCACACAGCTCATCCGGGAGTCCAATGTAGGAACTCAAGACAAGAACCTGGAGGCAGGAGCTGAAGCAAAGGTCATGGATGAAATTCAGAGCTCATGAAGGCATCCATCCCATAGAACTAGATTTCGTCATGTTAATTAAATAAAATGACTCAAAAAGACAAGTCCCATATGTTTTGTTTTTGTTTTTAAAGCACATTCATGACATATAGGGGAAAAAATCCCAAAACAAGAAGGAGGACAATTAGGGTAGGTAAGGCACATGACTAGGGGAAGTGAGAGGATGGGAAAGTGAGAGAAACAGTTGTGAAATGTTCAAAGTACTTTATACACGTGTATGAAAACTCCATAGCCTATTATAGTAGACACTAATAAAAATTCTGTGGGTCCATGAGTAAGAAGATGTAGTATATGTACATGAGAGCATATTAGTAGATCATAAAAATGAATGAAATTCTATCATTTACAGTAACATGAAAAGAACTAGATAATACATTACTCTAAGTGAAATAAGCCATGCAGAGAAAAATTATATTATGTGCTTTTTTTTTAAATTATGATGCTAGTCACATTGATTTAATGGGAGTAGAGAGTAGAACAGTGGTCATGAAAGGACAGAAAGGATAGTTGGGAGGAGAGATAGAAGATTATTGCACAAAAAGTACCAAGATATGGCTACAGAAAAAGAGTAAGTTGCTGTTCTGTCGTACAGTGGGGTGAGGACAGCTAACAACAATTTAACATGATTCACAATGAATAAGAAAAGAGAAGTTAAAGCTTTTGAACACCAAGGAATGATAAATGTTTAAGGAATCTTTACCACATGTAAAGATTTATTTCACAACTCAATTCATAAAATTATTCTTCTGCTTTGTGAGACAGGTCTCATGAAGCCCAAGCTAGCTTCAAATTTGCTATGTAGTTAAGGTTAGCCTTGGATCCCTAATCCTCTTGCCGCTGCCTTATAAGTAATTATTACAATAATAATTACTTATATTCAAAACTTTAAAATAATCCTGAGAATGACAAAGTTTTTTAAAAGACATTTATAATATAGTAGACTCTGGCTTAAAAATGCTCCCCATTTTTCCCTATTGAATAGGTAAATTGATTTTCTTAATTAATAAGTCAGTAAAGAGGCTAAAATAATGATTCTGTACAGTTCATATATCTAAACAATCATAATTTGGATCCTAAGTAATTAGTTCAAGTTCAAACTTACTTTAAATTATTGTTTTCAAATGTTTCCATTTCTCCAGACTAGAATCGGTTTACAAATTCTCAACATTCCAGTAGAAACTGGAAAAGGGTCTTTGCAAATGTCGGTAATTAGTGTGGCAGTTCATACCATCTTTTAAGGTAAGGAAGTACAGTCAACATTAGAAGTCATCACGTGTTGCTCACAAGTACATTAGTCGGCACTTGTGTGTGACATTTGCTCAGTTCTGTGGTTTAAGTTCCTTAGGATAATCACAAGGGAGAGGAAGGCCTCGGGGGTCCTGATAGCTGCTTTTATGCCAGCCTGTCTCAGAAATCTGATGTAATATATAATAGATTCGTAGGGGAGGCACGACAGCTGCCTGTTCAACCCTACAGCTCCTAGTTCAAGAATCTTAATGTATTATAACCATCATGAAACTGATTATATAATTTGGATTAATAAAATAACAATGTATTTCTTACCAATTTAAGACCAAGAAAAATATATTCTTAAGGAAGTAAAATCTGGATCTGTTATTCTGGTTTACTTAATATTTTTTTACCTAAATATTAAATTACGGGGCATATTTTTCCATGAAATCATCTGTTTTATTTTATTTTTTAGCATTATAACAATAAACTTTGCTTGTGTAGCTGCTTTTAATTTCATGCTAATTGCTATCTAATGTATATGAGTTGTCTTTTAGTGAAACAAAAGTTTGAGAATTCATGCCTAGATCAATTATTTCCAAGAAAGATATTATGTCTCAAGGCTTTTAAATATTAAATTATAGACATTGCTTTCTAAGTGATTTTTCTCTTAATGAACACATAGACCACTAGACAGAAGCAACAAAACTAAGAAAGAATGTCTCGGTCTTTATCTACAACTATTCTTAAATCTATGGCTTCTTATCCAACATTATTCTCTGTTTTTTTGTTTGTTTGTTTGTTTGTTTGCTTTTAGTTATTTCTCAAAGAGGGGTTCTTTTCAGCTCAAAACCAGTTAACTATTGAGAGATGTACTATTTTAACTCCTAAACATGATACTATTTTAGTTTCCTATGTTCCTAATCACTTACTGCATGATTATCAAGAAAAAAGTCCTGATGGATATCAAAATGTAACTAGGGTGGTGTCTCAATCTGTCTATGCTGTCTTCGTTTGCTTATTATTGAACTGGAAATATATAACATAAATAACAGGTAAATTTTTAAATTTAAAAATATTAAAGTCATGTAAAGAAGGCCAATCCAAAGACTTTGATATTTTACTTGAAAACAAAGGAACAAAGTGTGAGGAAAATGCTTAAGGTTGGCTTCTAAAGCCTCTCCACTTTCCTGTGTTTCACTCTTCTGTCCTCTGTATACAGAATTCAAAATTTTGTTCAGAAACAGGCACTTCAGGACTTACCATTTGTGTATTTTGCTACTTTTTCATTAAATTTGTTCCTTGACAGTTTCACACATGTACATTATACGTACTAAGCAGTCTCAGTCCCCGTCTCTTAGCACACCTGTTACCCCTTGTCTACTCATCCACTTCTCTACAAATCTCTTTCTTAAATACACGTCTATTCATTTAACTTTGTAACCCACTGTGATTTGCCAAGTCTATCTGTGTGACTCATGGACTTGGACCTGTTTATTAGAGTTTAATGAGCTCAGCAATGGGTACACAATTGAAGATAGTGACTCACTCTCTACCAGAATCTGTCAATAGCTAATAAATCAGCAGTAAGGGACAGGGCCCCAAGAGTCGTTCATCTTTCCATGACTGGTTTCTAACAGGACAAACTTGTACGAACCCAGTGCAGGTAACTACAGTTGTAGTAAATTTATTGCTGCAGGGGTTGTATCTGGTCTAGAGGATGGTCTTTCACAACGCTTTACTCTATCTTCCTACATATCTTCTGAAACATTCCTAGAGACTTAGAAGCCTTGGTGTACATATCATGTTTAAGAATGAACCCTTAACTGCCACTATTCTCATCAAGTTAGACCACCATGAGGCTCTGATTCATCACTGTTCACCACAAAGAGAGATTTCTCTGATTAAGATTGAGAGAAGGTTTTTGTCTAACAGTATAAACATATATATGTAGAAGGTGGTTTAAGGCTGTATAAGTCTAGCTACATGAATAGTAAGTACCCACTTGGACCTACAACGGCCCCAGGCATATGTTGTTAAGCAAACTTATGGTAACTACTGTGGAATGGACCTCACATCCAAGCAGAGGGCAGCTGGTTACTCCCACGGTGGTCACCTCACCATTTCACAGGTGGGCACAACCTGCCTTGCAGGTTGAGATTTTGGCTTGTAGGGTTCTGAGCTCGATAAGACTACTAATGCTTCTTCTCTCCCAGTAGCCTGTATCTGCATCTTGTACTCCAAAAGCTAGACAGTAAAGAGGAAATTTCTAGCTCAGTTCTTGATTGCTTTCTCTCTAACTTGCACCTAAGGTATATGATGCCTTTAGTAAAAGAGTCATCTTCTAATTCTGTAGGGCTATCAAGACTGGCAAAAGCCTATTTTGTTGTACATGCCTTTGGAGAACCCCCTGATCAATTCCTGTGATTGTATTACACACCTGGGATTGGAAATTCTGTTTAGTCACCTACTGCTTCTAGGAACAGCATTATCTAACCATTCAGGGTAACTCTTCCATCTCTCTTTTGAAATTTTATTTGGGTTTAAAGATAATAGAACTGCAAGAATATAAAACCTGTTCTGGTGATCAACATTACTTCTATTAAGCTTAATGCAGCTGAGATAATGGTTGCAGTCAATAGACATGCCAAATGTGAAAATCAGGGGGGTGAAAAAACATGGTGTCATAAGACTTAAGTTTGTCAGATGTGGATTTAAAATGTGGATTAAAAGAGTGAAATTAAGCCACAGATATAAAAAGTCTGTATATACCATCAAAGATCCTAAGATGTAAGGTATAATTAAGGAAATTATAGTATTTTCAGTCTCCTTAGTAAGAGTGTTCTTTGTATAATATATAAATATATTTTCTGACACTTTCTATTCTAAACACAAGGAACTATTGTGTAGAATACAGTGAGCATTAAATTATTACACTACTCTTTTGCAAGTTGAGCATGTCACTGTACTTAGTGAGGAAACTGAGGAGTTTTGCTCAGGATACATAATGGTAGTAGTATGAATCAAATCCCATATTCAAGAGAGAAAATTTGATATTACAATCAATTCCAACAATAAATGGGTTTAACAGAGAGTGCACAGAATGTCAACTCTATATTATTTTACATTGTGACTAAGGAATTGAAAGAACTGTCTAAACTTCCGAAGATATGAGGTGGGGTAGCACACACTTTCACTGCCAGTCTGGTCCTTCAATAGGAGCTATTCAGGTTTTCATCCAGTACAGAAGTACATATGAAGTGTGATATACTTTCAAGTCTTCGTTTCTTTCTGTTTTACTAACTTCCATCTTATGCTTCCAAGGAATAGAGCATCTGGTGCCAATTAGGTTCATCAGCACTGTACCACAGAGCCCCTGCTGATGCCCTGCTCTTGTTGGTAAATCAACATAGGCATGTGTTTGGAAAGGAATTTTAACCTCTGCCCCACCAGAGTCCACACAGGATATATTCATTCCACCCCAGTGATCTATAGAACAAGTAAATTGGCATATCACGGTTCTGGTACCATGGTAACTACTGAATGAAGGATTCATTAAGAACATAGAGTGGTTGTTAGAACTTCTGCACATTTTCATAGCTGCCAGCTAAGAGATGCAAATATTGTTTTCCAAAAACCACTAACAGCTATTAAGAGTCATGAGGACATCACATTTTGTCAAGATATATAACTTCAGATGGAGACAGAAAAGTTATTGAAGATAAATTTCTAGGAATACTTGGAAAGTCATCCTTTGCCCTGATTCTGATTTTAGTTCTCTGTTATCTTCTGGAAATTTAAACATTTTCATGCAGTGATATTCAGGTTTACATTTTATAGGGAAAATAATTCCAATTTCTCAATTTCTCAGTGTATTAATATATCACTTGGTATACATTTTAAATGTTTGTTTTAAAATGTTCATGTAACATACCTCAAATTAACTTCAAATTCAGCTTTTGTACATTCACAATTATTGTTTTGGAAACTTCTATAAAAGGAAGAAAACAAGAAAGTTTATCTAATAATATGTAGGAACTTTATAGTTACTATCAGAATTTTCCATATAACAGGTTCGTAGAAATTACTTTTTGCTGAGCAATTCTGTCTGTGATATTCAAGTGAGGCACAAACTTGATCTGGTTCATCTCATAGCATGTTCTCATTATCTTCTTACAAAGAGACTTAATGCTTAATAAATTGCATATATGTGTGTGTGTCTATATCTTCACCTAAGTTATCATTCAGATTGAATACATTTAACCACAGCAAATTAAATTAATATCTCAATGAGAAAGCTATAAAAGATTTTGGAGTTAAAATAAATATAGAAACATTTTAATGAGACTGATGTCTTTCAGAAGTATTCTGCTTACGGTGTCTTCACATAAGAGGAAGAAGCAGAGAATGATTAGTTCCCTTGCTGTGTTTCTAAACTACACCTAAAAAGTCTCATTACTGTCACTGCCTCAAACTTCTTGGAATGAAGCAGGAAATAAATATGTGCATGCTGATGATGGCTGATAGGGCTTTTAGAGTCATCAAATACATATTGAACATCAAAAGAAGATGTAAAATATAACTTCATGCTAAAAAGCCATATATTATAATTGAAAAATGAAATTTATCCTTCAGAAAAAGACTTTCACAGAAACAAATCTTGCTAAAACTTTATTAATAATATTAAATATTTGCTATTATTGAAGTGAGTTTTATAATAAAAATCAAAGCACCCACCAGTATCTTCTACAAAATTTAGGAATCATACTGTTTTAAAATGGGTTCTGCATGATTTAAGACAGTCTAATATTCCCTGAATTCATTCCAGCATATACTGAGTGATTGTCTAAGTGCTTGAGATTAAAACAGTTTTTGGAGTTTCATTTTCTTTGAGGCACATGTATTGTCCAAATCTCTACAAGTTTCAGATGGCTTCTTAACTGTAGTGGAGTCATGTTGTCATTTTACTACCTACCTCTCTAAAGAATGATCCTTCTCTTAACCAATTCCACTCTAAGCCAATTCCAAAGTATTCAGAAATGCCTTGATTGACATGTATCATATGCTTCCTCTGATATTTGAGAGAACTCATCTGAAAGATTCCGTGAATTTCCATTACTCTAGGCCTAAACTTGATGCCTGTATTATTACATCTGGTCTGTATTATCTTGCTTTAATCACAGCTATGCTTTCATCATTGATACTACACTACTGTGTCTTCAGTTTGCTTTTCAATCTTTTTCTCTAGAAACATTAATTTTAAAGGCTTACATCTTTTGAAATCCTGCTATTAAATATGTTCCTATATTAAATTATAGATAATGGTATATCTCTTATAGACACAGCCACATGATTGATTTATCTTAAAACTTAGTACATGTAAAAAAGCCTTTCTCTGCAAATGAAATACCTCTGCCATGTTACAAACTCTCTCTCTCCATATATGTGCATATGTGCATATATGTGCTGAAGCACACCACACACACACACACACACATACACACATACACACACACACGCAATCTCTGCATGTGGTATGTTTTTGTTTGTTTGTTTTCTTTTGGTTCTTGGGATTTAAAAAAATACAATTTTTAATATGTTGCAGAACTGGATACTGCGATTTTTGTCTTTTTATAAAGCAGTGGTTCCTTGCACTGTTTGGCTTACTACTCTACTGAGGACATTATCAAAATTATGAAGCTACACCTTTGACTAACCAGAACATAAACATAACTAAACATCAACTTTCTGCTTAATAATCTTAGCAATGAACATTGTTTTATATATTTTTTTATTTTTTATTCATTTATTTGTGTGTGTGTGTGTATGTGTGTGTGTGTGTGTGTGTGGTGTGCTTCAGCACATAAGTGGTTGTCTCTCCTTCCACCATATGAGTCCAGGAATCAAACTAAAGTGGTTATCAGGCTTGGTGGCAAGCAACTTTAACTGCTAAGCTATCTCGCCTGAAGAGAATTCCTCTTTCAAATGATCTTTTATTATCTAGTCCTCCTTTTATTATTTTTAACTTTACAGTATAGTGTTAATCTTGTAAGGATGTGTAGACATTCCTTAGGAAAAAAAAACACAAAAAGCACATACAATTATAAATAAAATATTAATAAAATAAGTAAGATTAATAATACCTATAATAATAATAAAGTACATAACATAGCTTACTAAGATCTCAATAAATGTAGAAACATTTAAGTTGCACTTATATAACTTTTTATACTTATACTGAGTGGGAATGTTGAGTTTTTAATGATATAAGGCAGTTCAGCAAGTTTGGATTTAAAATTTTATCATATAAATGCTGCATCACATGGTAAAGCAAAGAAATAAAAGGCAAATGTTATATCTACTAAATACTAAATTTTAGAATAGTTCTTCATTCTCTCTTCACTGCAAACCTTATTTCAAGGTATAGAACTCTAGTTATGTCACTCAGTGGGTCCTGGATTCTGTGATTGCAGACACTGATACAGCTGAATCACAAGAAAAATTTTGAATTATTCCCCAGGGCTCAGATGTAGAAAGATGATCCTTTTTATAAACAAAATCAGATGTAGCTTTCATTGGGCTTAGTTACCCAACTCGATATGTTGAAATATTAATGTCACAGGTATCAGCTACCACCACCATTTTCTGGTTAGAATGGTTGTGGTAAGTGTTGGAACGCTTTAAAGGCAACTCCTTGATTTAAATATGTTCTGTGGATCTCTATTTCTACTTTTAGGAAACATTTGAAAAATATGTACCATATTTTTTGGATTTAAGAAAAGAAGAAAATATGTAATTTCCATGTGCGAACAAACTCAAATCAAAGTCCTTCTAGTCCCCCGTCCATCCAGTCCAGGGTGTGAGGGCACAGCAGGAGACCTCAAAACAGCTTCCTTGAACTTGTTTAAGAATTGAATTCATCTCTGAATATACAGCATATTGGCAATACGGCAAATCTTTTTTATAAGGTATTCTTATTTACTCATTCAGAATTCCCTTATTAAATTCTGTATGGTAGGTATTCTATCCTTGAACACTGTAGTACATCCAGAGTGGAGGCTGATCAGGTTAGGGAGACTCTTTTTGGCTCTTACCAGTCAATTTCTTAAGGCTGCTTCAATATTGAGCTGTAGAGGTTTGAGGTTTAAACACCAATGAGTCTGCTGTTGTAGCTTTGCCTTGGTTAAAAGCTGCAAAAATTTCTTCCCTCACAATTTTGGTAGTTTGATATCTAACATCAAGGTGTCACCAAAGTTAATATCCCCCAGAGGCTTGGAGGTAGGGTCCATTTCTGGACCCTCCCTTTTGTTTTTCAGGGTACTCCTAGGGCTTGGGTTTAATATCACCACTCTCCACCTCCAATTGTGTCCATTTGTTTCTGTGTATATGTATGTTTTACTCGTTTTTATGGGGGAGTGGATTACTGTCCATTGTTTGAAACTGGTTCTTATTCTGTAGTTCATGATGTTGCTAGGATGGCCTGGCACTCATGACAATCATCCTGCCTTGGCTCCCAAGGCCTAAGATTATAGGTGTGAGCCCAGCTTCTGTGTCCAACTTCAAGCTTTCCCCTTGGTGTCTGTAGGTACCTTAAACCTTTCTTTCAAAAGGAAAGTGGCACTGAATTTGCACACTTACGTGTGAATAGTTTCAAGGTCTGTACTGCATCTGCAAAGACCCTATTCCAAATAATACATTCTTAGTTTCAAAGTGAACATAAATTTCAGGAAAAAATTATTTAACAGCCAATATAAAAGATATCATTATTTCTCATTTTCATTTACCAAAGAAATAAATATTCTTATTGTAGGAAACATGGAAATTATGGAAAATCTCAAAAAAAGACTGAAAATAATGAGTTATCTCACTTGCCTAGAACTAAAAGTTCTTGTTATAGTTGTAAACATGTTTTACTAGCTTATGAAGCATCTTATTTTATCTATCTACCTACCTGTCTATCTGTCCTCTATCTCTACCTTTTCTCTATTTTCTATATATCTGTGTATTTGTTTATTTTTTATCTGTCTATCATTTATGTTTCATTGGTTTTATAAGCTGGAATTCATAGTGTCATTTTTCTCCCACAATAATTTCTTAAATTCCATTTTATAAGAAACTATATTTTTCTATTGTCAGAGTTTGACACCATAAGCATTAGCAAGCCATGTACAATCTTGGTGTAATGCCATTCAAGGAGAATAACCATTTAAAGGAGAAATACAGAAGAAAAATGATTCTTTAAGGAACATCATCTGTGTCCTAGAGGTGAAAATTTTCATAAGAATTTAGTCAAAATGTCTATCACTTATGAAAACAGTGTAGTATGGTAATCTTAGTAAAGAAGGGCACACAGAAAAGCCAACACAAATGACTCAGGAATTACATTGTTGGACAACTGTCATGCAAAATGTTTGTTGGATTTCAGTGACATCCTTTTCCTTATAGTGCTCCATCCTGGAGGAGTGAAAGGCTGTCTACCAACTGGAAAAAAGGAGAAAAGATAATACTCTTCCACCACACTGAGTGAGAGCCAGGAGAAAGGGCAGGATGCGCTGCTGAGGGAGGTAAAATGTTTCATTGATATTTTACTGGATTTAATCTTTTGTTTATACTTAAATAAGGTGTGTCTACTGTTCCAACTGTTCAAAACTAAGAAGAATTTGAGGGATTTCCCAAAGGAGTAAAAAAGAAAAGTCAAATAGGAGCCACTGAAACAGCCCCTGAGTAGAAATCTAATAGGAGCCAGTGTGAGTCGCTGTAGATTAGAAATATCCCCACCATATCTTTCACTTTCAGTGTGTTCTTATTTACTTCAATTCAGAGTGCCAGATGAACTGCAGAATCAATGCACCACTTTCCAAAGACTTATAGTGATTTTGAATATTTTTCTTCATTCTTCAAGATTTTGTTGTAAACATATACAAATTAACTTTTCTACAATATGATAACGAAAACAGGATAAACTAGTTTTGCATCTTGCTTTTCTAATGTCATGATCAAACTTAACTTGAGTTACAAATTTTTGACAGTCTACATGCTTTCCAACTTTAGAACAGGTGATATTACTAGAAATACTCTGCCATCAAAGCTATATAGTAATTTATTCAGATTTTAGAATGCCAATATTTAGAAAAAAATGCAATGCAGAAAATTAAATTTTATTTCTGAGTACTTTTTACCCATTTTCAACTGGCTGTTTATTTTCAATGGTTTCAAAAAAACAAATTAAATAAGATTTTAATTTGATTATATTCTAAGGTCAATAAATAATTCTAAGAAGTTTAGAATCTAAAACTTATGTGTGGTAACCTACAGTTTTAGTCTCAGCTCACTAGAAGTTAAGACAGTAGGAACATACAAACTTAAAGCCAACCTAGGCTCCCCAGCAGGTTTGAGACCAGTCTATTCCACATAGGAGGTTTAAGGCCAGCTTGGGCTACATAGTGAGAAAATGTCACAAAAAAATAAAACAAAAAGAAAATGGAAAAAAGTGCTGTAATAATGAGAGAAAATACACACGTTAAAGACAGTGAAGAACTGATGTAATGAACATGAAAATAAAGTTGCATTAGAGAGAATGAAGGAAGCAAGTATATTTGAATGAGGATAGTCTAGGGACTAGAGTGTAGAAGGTCCACTTACTACCAGGATTTAACTTTAAGATCGAGTTAGATAGTTGACAGCAAATAAACAGGCAAATAACTTTTCCTTTATTTCTGCCGTGATTAAGAGAAATCATAGAATTACAAATTTTAATTCTGAACTTTTCTATAAGCTCTAATGTACAAAGCAATTCCTTCGGAGGCATTTTTTTTTCTGGATTATGTACTCCTCCCTTTGGTTTAATCATAATTCTTCATGATGCTTCAGCATTTTTGATATTTAACTTGAGCCCAGATTAATAGATAGAACAAATGCTCCCTCAAACATAACTAAGATTCTAATCTAATATATATATATATATATATATATATATATATATATATGTGTGTGTGTGTGTGTGTATATATATTATTCTTAGTCAAAAAGCTTGTAACCTTTCAAATGAGAGAAAATTTTTATTGGGGAGAAATGTTAGTATGTTATAGTGTGACAGCATGGTGTCTTATTTTATCTTTGAAATCATAATTCAAAAAGTGACAGTCTTTAGAAGTTACTCAGTATAAAAGGTCAGTTTTTTTCTGGCATAATAGTACATTGCAGTAGATAAATCTGAGTTTTAAAAAACATAAATTAAGAGGTGATTATTCACACTACAAATACTTCACTACAGGGCTGCTGTTTTAATTGTTTACATTTCATTAACTTCTTCATAGAAAGACTAGAGGGTGTGGGAATGTCTTCATGCTAAAATATTTGAAAAATCAACCAGAAATAAAGGACAAAATAAGATTGAAATGGATGGGAATGAACAGATACAGAGCATGCTAATTTTTGAGACTAAGAAAAGCAAATAAGTTGCCTAAAATCATGCAGCTAGTTACAAACAGGCAAAGAAAAACAACTTCTGGAATGCAGTATCAAAAAGTCACGATTTACACTTAAACCAGCTAAATACTGTTGCTTTAACAACAACAACAACAAAATGATGTGATTACAATCACAAATAGACACAAATAAGGTATCTATAGCTTGAGGGAACACTATTTACACTCAATTATAAATTTTGAAAATGTAAATTTTATAATGCAGCATGTTAAATCAAAATCCAATTAGAGAAAATTTAGCAGAAAAACTGAATACTGGTGCTATACAGATTAGCATTCTAACACCTCTTCTAGAACAACACACTTTGAAATCCATTGCTAAACTCCAGCTGGTGGAGCAGATTGTTCTCTAGCCAATCCTCAGTGTTCCAACGTAGGATTCCAGGCAAGAAAATTGTACATTGTACAATTGATATTAGTGTTAGGATTACCCTGAGCATCAACTCTGGAGCTGTAGAGCTGAGAAAGATAAAGACGCTGAGAAAGAAGTTGTATCATGAATTTCTCACGGTGAGTCTTGGCCTTCAACCCCACCACACCCCCAGGTTTGAACGGACAGAACAGAGAGAGCTCTTTGGAGAAGGGGATTTATTCCAGGGTACTTACAAAGATCCAATTCCGGAACCCGCATGTGAGAATGGGCCCCTTGCTTGCACCAACTCTCTCCTTCCTAGCCTTCCCTGCATTTCCGCTAAACCTCCCTGTAGGGTCTGGCCCCCCTGCAGCCCTTCTCTCTTAGTGCTAGGCTCTAGGCCAAGAGCCAGCAGGATGTTGTTAGATGCAGTTCCGAAGTAAACAACTTGACCTTTACAGACTTCCTCAGTTTACATCAGGTGTGTGTCATGTGGCTGGATGTTTCCTGAGAACCTGAACTTTTAACCTCTTGTAAAGCCCCGCCCTCAGGGTATATAAGGCTTGGTACCTCTGAATAAAGTCAGTTAGTCATTCTCCTTTCCTCCTACCTATTGTGTGGGTCTCTCTCTCTGTCTTATGTACGTCATTCAATGCGCAGCCCTCCAGCGATCTGGACTCCTCCAATGAAAGTAGACAGGGCTCTACACCTCCCCACTTAAGTCATTGGTTAGTTGGCTGTTAATCACATTTGGAAGTCCATCCCTCCTAGCAGACAGAGAGAAAACTGCTTTTCTATGCAACAGAAGTAAAACTATAAATTTGACAGGCTAGGAGCCACAGCTATGCATATCAGAAGCACTAGGACTGCCACTAGACCTTCAGAGTTGTCCTGTCTTGGACTACCTTAGGATTATCTTTGAGCTCATCAATGGGAAGATCAAAGCTTTGGACAAGTGAGGGAACTTTTGAGGTACTTCCTGGTTAAATCCGGAGAATCTTTGCATGTTTTTTAGATAATCTTGATAGTTACGTAAAGGTTAATCACTTTAGATACTCAGGGATTATTGAGGAAGATGAATGCAGAAAGACTGTAAGAGCCATGGGAGGAGGTACATAACCAGAAGGAAACAGTCTTCCAGGCTCCTTAGACCTTGCACATGTGAACTTACAGCAATGCCGGCTGTAAGACCCACGCAAATTCAATCAGACAAAAAATCCACATAGAACTGGGAAAACTGGCAGCAGGCCACAACTTTGGCAGCTGATCCCTCACTGCTGGGTGGAGGGAAAGTTCATCTTTAAGGGGGTGACTCCATGTGCAACAAAAGGCATAAAGTCCTGTGGGGAGGCCATAATGAGGAAGGGGGGCTGCAAATAAGAAACAGGAGACTAAATATGACTAAGATATATTGTATGAAATCCACAAAAATTCAATAAAAATATTTTTAAAAGAATATGCTTATTTTTATTTTGTTTGTTGTGATTCATTTCAAATGTTAAAATGTAATTACATAAAAAATCAAACACAATCGTGATAGTTATGGAAGATAATTTAGTTCTCAGCTGATATATTCTCACTCTAAAAACCTAATTCTATTGTATTTTTCCAAAGAATATATGTTCATATATTGTGTTTCTTTATTCCATACTTGTGTTGATATTCACAAAATTCACTCCAAGAAGTGAGTTTCCTTCTTCCTGTGGATATTAACATCCATTAGATATAATTCTACAGACTTTGTTCATCTTACTGACCACTCTGTCCTATCAGAATTCTCCATACTTTTGACACTGCACCATGATAAACAAATATTTTAGTCTGCATTCATAGATATCCTAGAATGTGTGTAGCCTGCAGGCTGTATGATGAACATTCCAGTCTGTTTGCAGCCATAGCTAGAACTGAGTAAACATTTAATAATTGAATTATCACTTCACTGGTTAACTAGGATGCCCCTAGTACACTGTGCTTCCTTTCCAGGCTCTGTAAATGAGCCACAAGTAAACAGCTGAAGGAGACCAAGGTGCAGGGCTCTGTGAGATCCTCTTCCTAGGGCTGTGTATATTAAATTTTGCTGCCTTGGAATCCCTTTTGTGGCAATATTACTAACTTCTAATCTAGCATACTTTTCTGTATTAATACCAGTAAACAATATGGTGACTTCCAGAGGTGAACAACACAATACTCCACTGTGAACCACACATGGGAAGCATTTTGGTGTCTAAAACTGCCATTGTGGTAGGAGTATTTAGTTATCATTTTTTCAAAGAAAAATACTTCATATTTTTTAAGAAAATTTCAAATAAATTTTATTTACTTGATCAAATGGATTAATAGTAATTTATTTCAAAATATTTGCCACACCAGAACATATTGATGCTAGGCAACCAAAAGACTATTGTAAATAGTCTAAAAAAGACATAGTAAATACAGCAAGCACTCCTTTGTGAAAGCATTTACGTATATGAGCTCATTAAATCCTTGAAACAACAGTGTGAGGTGGGAACTACTACTTGTGTTCAGTTTTACAGAGCAAAAAGTAAAGCAATCACCAGTCCTCATCTATCAAGTGAGTGACTTCAGGACTTGAAAAGCTATAACTGCAAGGTATAGCTGAGTATATCTTCTCCAAAGCAGGCAAAGCATTGGCTTCACAGGATGAAGAAACGTGAGTCAGTTTTCCCAAATAAATCTCTATTTCTGGAAACAAAAGTAAAACATAGTTGAAAGACATTGCTTTGCTATTAGTATTTTTAATTCTTTACAGTATTTACTCTCTGTCTCTCTGAGTCTCTCTCTCTGTCTCATTCACACACAGACACATACACACACAAAACACATTTGCAAATGATTCCAACTAAGATGTTCAGAATGCATGATAGTGTGAAAAAGATAGAGCTGAGACACAAGAATTCCTCATTCTTCAAAGAATCCTTCATTTCAATTACCTGTTAATGAAGCATCTTGGCCTTACAAAGTAGCTGTACTAACACCATAGAATCAAGTTTGGAGTAATGAAAGCACGTGCATTTTCTTTTCAAGACAAATGAGATGTCAGCCTGAGAAAAAGCATAATTCTGAATAGCTTTGGAATGTGATTTGGGTACTTAAACTATCTCTTGCACATCAGTTGCATTACAAAGAAAAACCTGCAGCTTGTAGAGTCAGAATATAAGGACTAGATGATAGAAGCACTTCCTGACAGATGAATAGCTAGGGCCACCTAGTCCTAGCCTGACAATCAAAAGGGATATTGTGGTTTAGGGCAAGCTCCTGCAGGTTAATGAAAGGGAGCAAAAAAATCCAAGGGTGGGGGTAACAGATCTGACGGAAAAGTTGAGTAGTAAGTAGAGAACACTGAGAGGGCAGCAGATCTCCATAGGAGGCCACAGAAAAGACTAGTAGACACTGGATCACAGCCTACAACTTCAACTTAAAAATCTAAATGGAGTGATGGAGTTATTCACAATCTTTGGATATGGTAGGGAAAAGATCAGTGCCCTGAAGCTAAATAAAAGATACTTTGAACTTATATTTGGGGGCAAAGGTTTTTTTTTTTTAATACTTTGAAAAATTGCACAATAGGATTATTCCCAAGAGAAGTCCATGAATGGCTCTAACCATACATCCCTTATAAGAGCTCAGAGAAGATGTTAACCAAACTGAGGGCTAAGTTTCTATGGCACTGAGAAGAGAGCTCTATATTATCTTATTTCCGATAAAGATTCTGTAACTTTAAAAAAAAGAATTTCCAATATTTTATTCTAGATCAGATGTGAGCAAGCCCTTCAGTGCCTTTTTAGTGTTCAGTTTTGAATGAGTGTTGATAACATGCATCAGGATTCTATAAAATGAATTATATGTTAGTGGAAGCTAACCACAATTATGATTCAATAAGTGGAAGCTGACTGCAATCCCGATTCAGTAAGTACAGTATTTGGATCGTCAAAGTTGTAGTGGATGCATCCTAAGCCTTTACATCCATTAATATTATGACTGATCATCAACAGACAATCATTATCCATTGTAAATGTTTTCTATTCTGCACATTTCGTGTACCAATCAAATAAGCAAACACACAAAATCCCCGACCAAACAAAAAGTTCTTCTTATCCTTACTTACTTACAGACATGTTTAATGATGATTTCATCCAAATTTTATAAGCAAAATATTCTAAATAGAAAGAAACAGAGGAATTGCAACTAGCTTTCACTGCTGTGTTGGTCTCAAGCTAGATGCACTAGGATTAAGTTTGGCTGCGTAAAAGGGAATTTTCAGATCCACTCTTATTTCCTTTAAACAGAAAAATTGAATTCTGGGACTACCTATGAATAAAATGTATGTGATATCTCCAGAGAGAGTTTAAGATTCTAATATTTTATTATATATTTACTTATCCTAAACTAAGCTGAAACCACTTCCTCTCTCTGTCATACTTCATGTACTCAATCTTAGATATCTTTTATACCAGCTCCAAATTACTATCATCAAGGACCTGAAAGAGAAAGTTACTTTTTCTTTCATTATAGTATAGAAAAAATTAAATTATTTGTGCTTATAAGTACCAAGGTACTTGTACAAACTACAAGAACTTTTCAAAAGTATCTGGCTCTGTTTTGACCATTATTCTCTCCAAAAACTTGACATGAAACTTCATATCCAGCCACAAGCCTGTACAATGGAATTACAGTTCTAGAGGACAAAAGTCATAATTTCCTATCTTAACTCTTTAGGACCTCTGTGAAACTGACCAGTTGCTATATTGCATACAAAATTCTTTGTACAGAAAGCAAAGTTCTTGATGCAGATTCTATTTAGATAATTAGCTAGTATACAAACACTCCAAGCATGGGTCTTTCAAAAATCCTAAATTCTAACTAGTCATGTAAAATAACTTAATTTAACAAACATCAGGAGATATTCAGTACATCATGATACTATAGAACAAATCTATTCTGGAAGCAAAAAAACCTTAGATGTTGGAACAAAAATTATAAAGACTGGAGGTATCTGCTCACAAGTAGTTCTGAGTCTAGTGAGCAACATAGATAATGCAAACAGATAATTATAAAACGATATGTTTTGTTCTACGATCACAGAATGAACAGAGCATTGTTCAAAGAAAGGAACAACTTTCCAAGGACAGAGTAACTCCACACATGCTAATTGAAAGCAATAATTAGTGAAACATCATAATTTTCCAAAGAGAAGGTAAAATCTTTTGTGACTTATCTGATTAAACATCCAAAATTTTATGTAAACTAGAATATCACAAGTTTTCATCGTATCTCAGTGAAAGGAAAAACAGAGTAACTTTCCTTTAGTATTAATTTCATAGTGTAAATTATAAGTAAGTCCTCATGCAAAACCCTATAGACAAAACCCATAAAAAAATTATTGACATGTAGGATAAAAGCCCAGACTTAGAAAACACTGAAGCCCTGTGGATTTGGCCACGTGCTTTCAGAATGGATCCCAGTCGTCTTGATTTATATGAGAAAAAAATGTTTGGTTTGGTACCTGAGTCTGTTGATTCCACTTCTCAAATCTCTATAGCCAATGTGACCTACCGCCTCATTAGTTGTGGCATGAACAGCAGCCTTCACTCTTTCATGCATTTCATTCTCCTTTCTATATTGTACTGTTTAGCACATTTATGAGTAGTAAACCAATAGCTTTATCAATTATAAAATCATATAAATTTGTTTTTATACAGTAACTTTTCACAGAGTCATCACAGAGCCTCAATCAGGTTCTGCCACGATACTGCCATTTTATCTACAGCCAACTTACAGTCAATGGTAAACCCACTGTGGCAACATACCAAGCATCTTTGCCAAATTCAAAACGAGAACAAGAAAGAAAAGTACAATAAAAGCTACTTTCTGTTCTACTAATGCCATGCCAGTAGACAACGGGTATGCGCAGAAGCACAAGCCAAGTTGGCTCAATACCCAACAGTCAACTCTAATTAAAAGCTAACCTGTTTCAATGACTAGAGTCTGAAATTGTCTCTCCAGATAAGTGTGTTAATTTTATGTTTTGCCACTTAATAGTGATTGTCAAGTTTTTATTTCCCCATATATGTGGATATTAGTGTTAAGAAAATGAAACAATAGAGCTTAAAATATCAGCATGTAGAATAAGAGAAAAAAAAATGTGGGCAATAAAGGCATTTTGTCCTTAATATTTTCCATCCACCTTCCTGTGTACTCTGGCTTTCCGCAGTCTATTAGGAATCTGAATTAGCCCTTAAAACAGCTTTTCTCTATACAATTGAAATGAAAAGGAAACTGCTTGCCACAAAATGTTCATTGATATGGTGTCATTAAGGTTTTGTAACTAATAAAAGTGATTAAAACTCATGTTCTAGTCTCATATTTGCTCAAATTGTTTATTATCTTCTTCAAGGTCTTCACCTCCTTATTGTAAGTTTTACACACTAGATTTAGACTTTACTTTGAATGTTATTTTATCTATTAAGAATACTGACCCTTTAGTACTGTCTAAAGGTCCGCTCCATTGTCCCCAGTATGTTAAGGGAAGGTATGTTCCCTGAAGGATACACCCAGACTTGCCTGCCTGTGTTTTAAAAGGTTCATTAAAAATTCCTTACTGACTTATATTAATATAAATTAGTAGGTAGAGAACATAATCCTGCACAAGGTACAAATTTTTATTCAAATATTCTATTAGCATAGCTGTCTTTTTTGAAGAAATTAAAGGTACATTATTATACTTGATGTGGCACAAATTATAAAAGCAAAAAAATTCCTTGTAAGGTTCTGCAGTTTTCCAGTGATTAGCCATATTGCACTCTGCCTCCCTGGAAACTAAAATTAAATACATAAATTAAACCAGTGGGGGAGACAATAGCATTGTTAAGGGGATCCAGATTTAGTGCAGAATATTATACCTGAGGCTCAGCCTTAGAGGAGCAGTACTGACTTGGTCACACAGGAATCAAACTAGATTTTCCACTAATCTGCACTAGAGACTGAAGGGATCATTTGCCATTCCAGTAAAAAAGAGAAAGCTTCCTTTGCTCCAATAGTACTAATACAACAAGTCTCTTCTGCCTACTTCCTGAGTAAACTTAGTCTCTTAATCGCTGCTATTCACAAAACAAGAATTTAGCAGCAAGGTGCTCCATGAATTCAGAGTTAGAGTAACTGTCCTTTCCCATTTATACAAATGTGACTGGCAGCTCTTAGTTCTTTGAAGATGTGCACAGAGACATCACAAGGGCACTCAGCACTCCTTTTACTGGAAGTGGCTTTAGGTTGAGCTTACAATATTTGTATTAGCTACATTTAGTGATAATTGCTCCCAGTTGACAAGCCTGAGGGGTCCTCATTCCGCAGCTAGTGCTTCTTCGTTTGAAGGGAAGATCAGTTTGACACTAAGCTTAAAAGCCAAAAGAATAAAAGCAAGTTTGAATTCCCCATAACATTTTATTTCCTTTTATACAGTGATTCTTTCTGAGAAGATGAGAATTAGGTGACAAAATAACACTCTATATTAAATACATTCTACTTTAGATCCAAGCCCAGAGAAAAGATCAAGTTAAACACAGACTTTCTGACTCCAGATAAAGATGATCCAAAAAGGAAGGAAACTGTGATTTTGTTGTTTTGAATTTTGGTACCATATACTCAGGCAATATTCTCCACATATAAACATAGTACTCAATGAGTAGCTGACCATGTGGACAACATATTCTATACATAAAAGCTACATTAAAGTATAAGAGACTATGGAACTCACTTGTAAGAGCTACAAAAGTTATGCACAGTCCAACATCATATGCTTAAATATATCAAGTCTGACCTAGATGTGTTGGCTGCTAGTAGTTAGTAGACCATTCTGTCACCCCCAAATACTAACACTTGGTAAATCCAGCACTCCAAATCAGGAAGATCACAAAAATATTGTCAGTATGCTAGCTTCCTTCAACACTTTTGGTTCTGGAAGAATGTCATTTGCTGAGATTCCCCCGTGTGTTAAAGGATCAAACCTAGAGCAATGCTACATGCGGGTGGTTGAAACATTAGGAGATTGAACTTGGTGCTAGTTTTTTTGTTTTTTTTTTTTCTGGTCTTTTTTCTCTCTTAATTATTTTCCAACCATAGGTAAATATTTCTCTATGATATCACATATTCTGGCCATGCTCTCCCCCAGAGACCTAAAAATAATGAGTCGACCTGGTCATAGAGCAGAATTTCTAAAATGATAAATCAAAGTAAGCTTTCTTCTTTTTAAGTTGATTATCTCAAGAGTTTTGTAACAATATCAAAAAGTTGACTAACCAAAGGTCACAGCATTATTTTGACTAGGAACAACACTAGAATGGATTTTAAAGATTATGAAGTACATGATACAAAAATCCTCCATAATGTAATATTGCATTAATAAAAAGGCATCCTTCCAAAAATGTTAGGCAGTTGCCATGTGATTTCTATCCACTGGCTGTAGCATTGACTACTTAAAGCTGTTGGTCAGAGAACAAAAGAAAACAAAATTTAAAAGCAGATCTGAGGTACAAATGTAAAAAAAGTTTACAAAGATCCATAGCATCTTCTGGGATTGATATGCACTCTAAATCAATAACATTTATAAAGAATACTATCTGCAACAGGTAAGACACTATCTGGGTATTTGTGTTCACTCTAAAATGCATTCACCGAAACTTAATCACAATGTAAGTGATAAAATAAGCATCTGAGTTCCATCTTCTGCTTTTTCAGTATGCGACAACATGGTAAGCAAGAACAACCAGAACAACTTTGTCCTCACCTTACATTGGGCACACAGATCTCAGACTTGCCAGTCTTCAGAAATATTATTTTGTTACTTCTAAGCCAACTTTTCCATGATACTTTGTTTTAGAATGCTGAACAGACTAAGAAAAAATATTGATATAAAGAAATGGGAAAGGGGGATATTGTTAAAATAAATACCTGAAGTGTATAAACAATTTTAGATCTGGATAACCAGGATAGGGGAAACTTCAAGGTTCATTTCAGAAAAGTCCTATATTGATGGGAACAGAATATTGTAGATGATTCAGAAAACGGCCTCAGGAAAGAAAGAGAGTTATGGAGAAGTCCATTTTTCTTACAGAGATGGTAAATGGTCCTGAGGAGAATGTTGGTAGAACTAGGGACAATTAAGGTGATTCTGAAGAAGTCTTAGAAGAAAATGAACAAAGGTAAGCACTATAGAGCAAAAATAAATAAGTGATTAATTTTGGGCTTTGTGCCCACCTCACTCTCTATGCTGGGATTTTGTCTGGCTTAAACTTACTTGAACATTGGGTAAGATAACCGTGTCCCAGGAGACAGTCCCAATCACAAGAGTATTATACAAACTGTAATGAGTGGGTTTAAAAAAGGTAAAGAAGCATAGCTAGAAAAATAGCTCAGCAATTAAGAGCCCTGGTACTCCTGCAGAGGAACTGGTTCTGGTACCAGCTAACAACTGCCCTTAATTCCTGTTCCAGGGGATCTGATACCTTCTTTATCCCTCTGCAGGGACCGCGCACGTGGGTACGCTTAGATACATGCAGGAAAAACACATACACATAAAATAAAAATAGATTTAGAAAGAATATGAAGGGGCGCACCAGGCAGATGGGATGATCAGAGAGGAGATTCACACATTGACATTCTCAAAGAATTAATAAAAATATTTTCAAAAGATAACTTGGATGAATTGTGCTTGTATCCTGCTGTGTTGTTGAAGGTAGAACACACAAGTTGTAAAATACTATGTTCAGCTAATTAAATTTCTAAAGAAAAATAATTGCTAAAGTGAAGCTTGTCTTCTTGTGAATATTTACAATAAAATGTCAGAAGAAGGAAATGATTAAAAGATGGATTTTTAGTGAAAAACTCAGAATTTGAATTCTGGACAATTGTAGACCCCAACCAACTACTTTGAAGGAAATGAGAAAGTGTTTTTGAGAGAACACCCATCACTGCTGTAGATAAATAAGCTTAAGAGATTCATAGATTCATCTAAAGAGAGTCCAGGAACATGTTGTGTAAGACAATAAAAGAGTGACTACAAAGGCATTTTTAAAATTCACGTGACTACTTTGGTAAAGGCCCAGAAGGTCAGGTCCGGGGATCTGAGGACAAATAGAGTGTGTATAGGCTCCCTCGCTATTTCAGAGCTATACAATGTCTCAGGTCACACCAACAGGCATGACATTTTCTTCAATATACTTTCAATTGCAAGGTTCACCAGCAGTTGGGGTACCACTTACAACCGAAACCTGAAGACAAACTGCATAGCTTAACTCTCATTGTGAGGCCTCCAGAGACTTGGGGCCTGAATTGTCTTAATATATCTGATACAAGGAACACTGAATCCAAAAAAAATACTATTCTCAAGTCCTAAGATTTTTGCTCTGTTGGGTTTTAGACATTCCTGGTACTTGTTAACCTTTCTTCTTTCCTATTTTTCCATTTTGGACAGGTTCACTGATAGAGAGTATTTGCTTCAAGATGACTTGTACTTTGAGTCTCACTAATACCTAATTTAGATGCTTGAATGTAACTTTTGATTTAAGATAAAATTGATACTGAAACTTAAGGCAACAAGGATGGGATGGATGTATTTTTTCCATGCAAGAAACACATAAATTTTGTGAAGGTGGAAGCAAAATGCTGTGGTTAAAATATCTGTGCTGTCTGTGCCTCCTACCTTGACAAATTCATACACTTAAAACCCAATTAACAACGTAATGGTATTAGAGGCCAAACCACAAGAAAATGCCATCCGAGACCCAGGAAATAAACTCTTCCTAGCCACTGAATTTCTCTAGCACCTTGATTTTAACTTTCTTAGTCTCCAGACCGTGGATAAAAACTTCTACAAGTTATGAGTCAAATAGACTGTGGTCTTTTGTTATTATCACCAAACACACTAAAACAAATGTGTTACGGATAAAATGTGGAACCCAGAGTAGTTCAACTTGTGAACACTCTGTCATCCACTTCTGTGATTAAAATTATTACTTCAAATTCTTGATTATGTCAGGTTAGAGTCTTTGATATTCTGAAGAACAATTACATTAAAAATATAGTCATGTTATTTTAATAACAATTTTCAAGTTATATATGGTACCCAAGCACATTAAATCCCAGAAACACCAGCTGGTAGGTAATTAGATCATTGCATGACAAATATGATTGACCTGGGTATCAGGAACAGATAAGAGGAGAAGCTAAACATAGATAAGATAGCAAGGTGGTCAAACTATATTTCTTTGACCACAAGAACTAGTACAAGGCCAAGTGCAAAAGTAGGAATTTGAGAAAAATACACAGCTAATAGATGCTAGGAGCTCTCATGAATTGTGGTTTGAAATGTTCTGTCTCAGAGGAGCTACCCCAAGTGAAGGAAATCCAGGACTACAACATTATGGGCCACGAGTGTCAGGTGTAGTCTTAATACAGGCTACATGGGAGTATTCAATAATCACAGCAGCAATCCACGTGGAAAAACCTCCTGGTAAAGTATAGGCTGGAATCCTGAGACAGCAACTCCCCGAAATGCTGCAAACAGGTAAAGTCAAGTAGTGAAAGATTTGGATGATAGTAGGTATTTTGATGTTCTTAAGATTCCTAATCCCTAAATGTTGAATAACTGATTCCCCAGACACTAAATATAAAAAGCTGATACAAAAGTATAAAATCCCAGATTTGTTTCCTCAACTCAGGAGAATTTTTAAGGCTGTCCAACTTCAGAGTGCCTCTGGGATAGCTGAAGCCTTTGTAGTGATTTCCCAATATCCGATCTCTTTTTATTAGTCATTTTGAGTCACTTCAAAGATTCAGAGAATATCCCAAGCATAAGTAGTGCCTACCTCAGTGTCTGTGGTCTTGAGCATTGAGATATGAACCTAATGGTGAGACAAGTTGCGAGTCTACAGTTTCTTCACCTTATGTCTGCTCTAGCTCAAATCTTTTAGCAGTTGAATTCTGTAACTTTCCTATGCTGTAGTAATAATTGCCTCCAGGATAGTTTAAAACAATCAAATATGCTCTGTAACTTCTGGAGGCCAGACACTCAATCCTAAAGGACTAGAAGGCAGCTTCTCCTGCTTCCCTCCCAGTTTCTGGTGGCTGCAGAAAATTCTTGGCACCCACAGCTTGCATATATACTACTCCCGTCTGGGTCTCCATTGTCACAATTGCATGTTTGTGTTTCTAAGTCAAGTCTTCTGTCATTGGAAAACAACAGTGAGTTGTTTGATGAGATTGCATATAACAAAATTGTATTTCTGGGTTCATAGGATCACATTCAGTGGTTTCAGAGAAATATTTAGCATATCCCTGTATAACAGAAAAAAAAATAAAGCTAGATGATTATCTCAATCAATGCATAGCAATATATGACAAGTTTAACATCTATTCATGATGGTAAATAACTGTGTCATTTACAGGAAGTTGGTTGGAAGTGGAGATCACCATGTTAATTGAAATAGGCCAAACTCAGAAAGAAAAAAAATTAACTTGCTTTTTCTCATACATAGGTCCTAGTTTTAACAAACAATTAAATTGGAAGGGAGTTTAGTTGGGAAGAGGCTGGTGTCCATAAGGAGTGAAGAGGAAGAACAAAAGAAGAAAAGGTAGTAGAGACAAAACTGCAAAGTATATTATGCACATGCACGAAGATGATGCAGTAAGTTCATTATTTTGTGCAATAAATATATGCTAATCTAATGTCAAAATATCATTCTCACCTAAGAATAGAAGGAAGCTTCTTTGACTTGATAAATGGCATTGAGATAAAACTCAAGGTTAACTTCACACTTAATGACAAAATACGAATTACTCTTTCCTAAAATAGAAAATCAGCAAAATATATTCCCTGAACTTAATTTCAGCATTATAATGAAAAGAGAAGAATTTTAAAACTCACTTTATTAACAGAAGACTTTATTGTTTCCATTGAAAATCATAAGAAATGTTCAAAATACTTCTAGAATAATGAATGAAATAGCAAGTTTATTAAATATGAGTTCAAAAGTTAATTTGTATTTGTAGTGTCACCAAATGATTAAAAAATAAAATTAAAATGCCACCATTTGTAATACGAACATAAAATATGTGGAATATATTAAGTGCAGGATACGTAATAATTTAACATTTCATTGAATACTAATAGGGCTAATATAGCTGTGTAACATATGCATATATAAATCTAAAAGGATGTAATAAAAGTTCAAATGTATAATGTTTATTAAGAGACAGTATTACTAATCTATGAAATCTCTTTTAAATGGCATTTAGTTTGAACACAACATAATTAATATGCCAGAAAGCTTTTCTCCTAGAGAAAAAAATGGACCACTAGATATAAACTATTTGATATATATTAGTCGATGTTCTTCAGAGAAACAACCAATAGGATACTCATATACGTAGAAAACGATGAGAAAATAGATTGATTACAGGAACAGAGGCCAAGAAGTTAGACAGTTTGTTGTGTACAAGGTGTTTAACCAGCAAAGCTAGTAAGGCAAAATCAGTCTGTGTCTCATTGTCTGCCAGAAAAATAAAGTGTGTAGCTCTTGGTTTGAGACCCAGCTTTGAGAAAATGGGGAGGAGAAGAAATACAATAGAATGAATTCCCAGGAGAGACCCTAGAGTTCTATGTCTGACGTCATGAAAAAAATGGAGCTGTGCAAGCTCCAGGTAGGAAGTGAATTGGCCCTTATAGAAAATCAGCTAGAATCCTTGCTATCAATCCATAGCAATCAAAACAATGTATCATAGATGTTCCTAGGATACGAACACATAAATAGGAGAAAACTAGACATTACAGAACCAGATTTAACAGACACCACACTGGTAAGTGGTAAAAAACATTTTCAGTAAAATATCTGTAATATCAGAAAAAAATTTTCACAATAAACTTAATTTGAACTTCATCTCACATCAGAGTCAATATTTAATTCAAAAAGAGTATATGCCTAAAAGTAAGAACAAATGGTATTATGTTACTTGAGAAAATATATACAAATATCTGATACAAGTAAGAAAGGTAAAAGTATTAATTTCTTAAACTGAACACAAAAATAAAATTCCAATTATATTTCATCATAATAATGGCAATTAAACAAAACTAGACAAACAAATATACTCAATATCTCTACTAGGAAAGAACTGGACTTAGAATATATAAAGAATATTTGTATGCAAAAATAAAATTATAAAGAGCTAAAAGCACATGCAAAAAATTAGAGAGAGTCTATCAGAGGAAATATAAAAATTTATGAAAATTGTATTAAACGGCTGCCAGTACTGCTGTTCACCACAGAAATGAAAATTATTAGGGACAAATGAAATGAAATTTAAATACAAAGAAATTTGACAAATAGGATGGAAAAGTTTAGACTGAGAATAGGCACTGTCAGAAAGAATGTGTGTATATCCTGATGTAAGATCTGGAGCCAAGAAAAGAGAAAGGATCCATGGAGGTAACGGAAAAGAAAGTACAGGGAAAATGGGTGTAGGGAACAGATGATGCCCAGAGGAAGTGGGGAAAGTAGGAGTGTTAGGCAGGGAAGAGAGGAGGGAGGGACAGGGAAGAGGTCCAGCTGTGTGGAGGAAAGGGGACTGCAGAGGGGCAGGTGTTAATGTGGGGAGGGTGAGGATAATGCAGATGCTGGAACTTGGGAGAAGTGAGGCCGAATGGGAGGGAAGAGAGCAGAGATGAATGAATCTTGGAGGGCTCGGGAACCCATAGAAAAATGTGATGCCACCAAAACCCCCTGAGAAATGTCAAACAGTGCAGTGCGGTAACTAGTGCATCTGTATGCCCCGGTGCTGTTTGGCAAGGAACAGAGTGCCAGGCCGAGGAGACCTCCCTTTGTGTGGTTGGTGAAAGTGGTCAAAGAGACTCCTAAAATAATAGAGGCCATTGACAAAATTCTTGGTTATCTCCCAGAACTAGAAGATGATACCCTACTGCTGAAGATGGGACATACTTGGGATACAGGAGTCGTTGCAATGGAGCAGGCACTGACCTGGAAGCCTTCCACCTGAGCTTTAGCTCCCGTAATGTCAAATGATAATACGCAAGCTGCTAAGGGAGAAAATTAAGCAATGGTCCAACCTAACCCTAAATTCTAATAATTGTCACAATTGGCAGAGCATACTACCTATATTGGTGCAGTAGTATCATGGTCATCTAGGGTATAACCAACAGCTATCAAACTGGACTTAAAACCCTTTCAAAGAGAGTTAATTCATGGATGGTACTGTAAACTCAATCAAATACACAGGTTGGAGAGCACATAGATCCTAGACAAACCCCTATCTCTGTCCTATCTCTAGAAATGAAGTTTCTGATCATATGCTAAGTATGGATCCTTATATTTACAGACAAACATACAGTATACCACTCATCAAAGAAACTTCTTTTTGAAGCAAATGGAGGCTATAGCAGAATTCCATAACTGATCAGACACAAAGAATACAGATCTGACAGGTGCCAAGTCCTAGGTGGCATGGCTACAGTTGAACATCTACACCTAAATGTCAAAGAACACAGCAAAATGAGTGTTAGACAGAAAGCTAAAGCATTCCTTAATTCTCACCAGTGAAACTTCCTCAAACAACATAGTGCTATGCACACAGATGGTCACACCTGGCCAAGATTTATAGAATAAGAGATTGCAGAGTGTGCATTCCTTCATAGGACTCCTACATTGAACCTCATCCACCTATGGCTCAGGGATCATTGATGAAGAGGGGACAGAAATTGTAAGTGTCACAATTGGTTCATGAACCAGAGGCTTTCAGGCCACTGGAAGCTTGCACATGTGAACTCGTGGCAATGGTGTCACTGAGCACAGGACCCACGTCAACTCAAGTTAGACAAGGGCCCAGAGTGGAGGGATAGAAATCAGTGACAGGCCTGATCTAGACTGGGAATTACTGAAGACTGAGTACTACTGGGAGAGGGAATGTATGCCTTACTTACAATAATTGCATAGCCTGACCAGACTCCAGTGAATGAATTTGCACTAAAGAACATCTAGGCACGGATGTTTGACTGGATAAGACTTAACATGTATGACAGAATATAGGAGGTCTGGTGAGATTGGAAGGGTGGGTGGGGGAGGGAGTCTAAATGTGATTAAAACCTGTTGTATGAAATGTATAAAACTCAATAAAAATAGAAGAACATTGCAATATCATAATAGCAAAAAATGAATGAATGAAAGAATTATACAATCATTTCAAAACATCATTTGATTTTTCTTATGGGACTAGACATATGCCTACACTATGGCACAGGAATTCCACTTATTTATCAAGGAAACTAAAAGGCTAGCAACAAAAATAGTTGATAGGATGTTTATAGTCACTCTAGTAATATTCCACAATTAACAAGGCAATATGAAATAGTAATCTCAGTGACAAATATTTTAATGAATGGTCAATTGTTTAGTTAAATGGTACATTCAATGAGGAAAATCTTTTCAATAAATAATCCTTCAGAAGGTTAATAAATAATCTCCAAATGTTTAGTAAATGAAAATAATTTAAAATCCCACTGAAAGAAAATATAATAGAATTATACTCATGAATTTTAAATAACACATAAGCTTTTGTTATTTCTAATAGCAATAATTATTCTGAAATCATTCTTTTGAGTTAAATGCAGAAGAGACAAAAGTTAAAATATACTGTATGATGTACTTCATATGAAGTACAAAATTGGAGAAGTTAAGACTAAGAGACCAGAAAGAGTAAAATGTTTTTCTAAAAGGCATGACCATGGAAGCAGACCAGAGAGTTGCAAAAGGAAAATATCTGGGTTTATGGAAGTTACCTACAGTTCAGGTAAGTTATTAATCACATTTTTATATATGTTTATCTGAGATATCAAACATAGAGCTCTGCATTTTCTGTACATACATTATTTATCAAATAAAGTAAAAAATAAATAAATGCAGACTAACTTTGAAGAAGTTATTTGTAAGAATAGAAAAATTTTGTAGTATACCAAATAACACACTAAGTCAACTTGGAAAATTTCAAATAGAAATAATAAATAGATTTGAGGATTTTTCCCAACAATTGAAGTAATGAAAAAAGGAATCATCGCAAAAAGATTTGTTTTTTTTTTCAGCTAATTTAGCATGAAAACTGGCAGTAATGAAGGTAGTAGTAATATGTTATCAAAATAGAACTGATGACATGAATGGTATGGACCTTCATGAAGGTCATAAACTCAAGTAGTGATGAACTTCAGAAAGCTCATACAATGAAAATTAATGTCTGTATTCACACTTGGAAGATCACTCAAAGAGGTTGTCCCAAATTTGACCATAAGCCTTAAATATTATGATGTTATCAGTAATAAATTATGAGGCGGAAAGAAATCTTGTAAATCATCAGTAATAAAGAATCATTTCATATCAACCTTGCTAAAGGAAAAACTTAATTATCATTATATTCTCTGTAGATGATATTCCAAAGTTATTTTATAATATGAAAAAAGCAATCAAAGAATATGCTACAAAAATTGTTAGTTAAATGATTATAGATGTCTGTCAGGCCTTTAATTAATGAAAATACTGGGTGATTGTTCTGGATTTTGTCATGATTTTCATATATTTTAGCATTTCACAATGTGTACCTTGTTATGACTACTCATTAAATAGGTGTTCATTTTTCTACCCAATTTTACAATAATAATTTCATGATCTTTATTCTTAATGAGGACACAAGTAACTACATGACTCTGTCTTCCTGAGACCCAGAGTCTTCCAAGAGTCAGTCTCACAGAAAGAAACAATCCCGTCACATGCCCTACAGGCCTGCACCAGGCTCTACTGTCTTCCCACCTCTATCCTCATTCCCTTTTACTCCTAAATCCACCCCCTACCATCTACTCTGTAGAGCTTCTCTGTGGGGATCTGGGTATTGAGCAGGGCAAGCAACTCCAGATACCCTACAGGGATGGCAGGTGTCTGACCTGCTCTGCCTGTATGATAACCTGGCCCCAGGAAGCTACTGTAGATATGAATATTCCTTTCCCCCACCCCAGACCAGAACCAGGTTTTTGCGTTTCATTTCCTCGTTCCTGAACTTCCACAGCCTTCCCACCCTTTACCCCCAAAACCCCACCTTAACTTTCCCACCTTCTGTAACAGTCAGGAAGGCCTCCCTATATAAACCCCTGCATTAGCTCTAATAACCGAACTACCCACCTACATAGTCTCCTGCCGCACTCTGAGCCACCTGAGGTCCCGTTCCATCGTCCTCATTCTCTGGCATGGCTGGAGCACAACAGCCGTGCTGGAGATGGAGATGCACCCACACTTCTCCATTTCATTGGTACAATAATTCCACTTGAAACATTTGAGCCTAAAGTTGAAGCGTGGCTTAAGATTTCCTTATTAGCTAGTCCCTAAAACACTTACTCTTAATTTAAGTTTTTTACATGTCCTCAGTCAAATTTGATACTATTCATTCTGGTGTTTCTCTACTTACAGAGAGTCAACATTAGATAAAATGACTGTAACGTGTGAGCAGAAAATTCACAATATAACTCACCTACCAAAATTCTTATCTTAGCCTAGTCTATTTTAACTGTGTTCCACTACTTTAGCCTGTAGTTGGACATCACATTACATAATGACTGGACAAAATCATTTAACTCTCAGCCTAATTTGTGACAAAGTCCAAAACATTTTATTGAATTCATTTTGCAAATATATTTTTATATATTTTATATACAAAACAGTGAAATCAAGTCTTTCCATAGAGTATTGGATGTTTAAATTCATGACTGATAGGGAGGAGTTTCTCATTGTTCCTGATCAGCACTCTGAAAGCATAATTCTGTATGATATTGGCCTGCAAAAATTATAAAATCCAAAGTATGAAGTACAGATTTGACTTCAGAAATGTTGCTTTCATAGAGTTAAAAAAATGCTAAGCCTAATTATTAGAAGTTAGAGAGTATATACAAACTTTGCCAATCTTCTGAGTATAGGACTCCAATCTATAGCAGAAGGGGTAATCCATATCAGCAGCTATATAATAATTAATTGTGGCTCAATAGGTATGGTGATATAAATAATGAAAATAAGATTTTTAAACAAAAAACTGAACTCCAAATGGGTAAGCAGAGAAGTACAGAGATTTAATCACACTTTCGTTTATTTCTTCTGTACTCTATAAAATCCACAAAGCACAAGAAAAGGTTGAAATATGTAAGAGGTTATGTTGGTGAGTAAAAGAAGCATTGTTTGGACTGCCTTGGTTTTGTTGTTGGCAAAGATTTTGTAAAATGAGTGTTTGGGTATTCTGCAGGCATTTAAGTTGATGTTTATATAAAATGATGACAGAAAACCTTTTAAAATACAATAAATTTAAAAGTTGATTGCAGATTAGCTTACACAGTATGGTGCCAGTATTAATATTTGGATAATCTATACACATATACAGAAGTCTAAAAGGAAATGGAAAGATATGTTACTAGTAAAAAATTTCTCTGGATGGTGGGACTGCCGAGCTTTCTTTAAACTTGCCCATGGCTGCCACACTTCTACAATGAATGTGTTCCATTTTATAATTAAGAAATTCTTAACATTTTAAAGACTTATTGCTATAGAATTTTAAGTCAGAAAAGGTAAATTATGCAAATATTTAGTTGCATTTACATTCTAAATATGTAAATATGTGTATAAGTCTTAAGTATGCTTATTTGCATATTAATTTTATTGTGGGAGGGGAAGGAAGAAAAGATGGAGGAGGAGAGAGAAGAAAGGTCAAGCAAAACGATCTAAAAACAATTTATTTGGCAATAGTAATCTTCCTTGGCAATATTATAATAATTTATTTCACTAGTGGGTTTTCTCCCAGTTTTTAATAAATATCCACTACCTATTGACAGAATGGGAAAGAACAAGTCTCAATTAAGGTTTCTAATACTAATTTGAATACAAATAGCCCGTAAAAACCGGTGAGTATTGAGAAATGAAAAACTATAGCATGAGCAAAAAAATGACCAGATATGCAAAGATATTTGTAAAGATTTCCAACTAGTTCAGAAAACTAAGGGACAGTCAATATTTGATTGAGTTGTAGAGGATGCTTGAGGAATTTTAATGCACATATAATCTTAGCAAAAACAGGATGATATCCTTGTTCAATCACCCAATAGAATCAGATGAGATTGATTGTGCCCATACAACAGAGAGAGAAAGAAAGGGGGAGAGAAAGAGAGAACATAGCTATGCATTATGAATACTTAAAGTATGGGAAGGTTTGAACACTGATCTCATAAGTGATTATCAATCACTTAAATGGCTAAACATAGGGAAAAGAGAGGTGTTCTAGAAAAATTTGAACTCACATAGGGTACACTTGCTATTAAATGAAGATGTAACTCTTTAAATAATTTTCACTTCTAATTTTCTCATTAATTCTCATTGAATTATTCTGCTAACAAAAATAAAGAGATATAATTTATCAAAGAAATTCTTGTTCTTGTAGAATTTTTAGAGCCATCATTTCGACGCCCATGTCATTCTGGTTAAATTACATTATAACATGACTTGCTCAATGTGGAGAAATGTATGAGCTAAACACGGATGCGCACACATGCACACGCATAAACACCCCATATAACAACAACTTAGAACAAAATCATGTGAGCCTGCATGTCAATACGTTTTGAAAAGTATTTGTTAAGCTAACCAATCTCTAGATATTTACACATGTTTGCAACAGAATTTATTTCATCTGAGTAAACTAAATTGAGAAGATTATCTATAAGGAAATTGCCAAAAGGCTATAAATGTTATTTTCAACTATACTTCATGTGAACATCAAAGTGTTTCTTTTCTGGGGAGGATCATCTGAGCATGATAAATTAAGGGTAATTGTTGAAGGTGGGTCCTCTGAATTGAACCCAGATCACCACTTAATTTTTTGTCTAACTTACCCTATGTTTGAACCAATGATTTATTTTCGAAAGTTCTTTTAAAATCTTACTGTCCATTTACCCTTCACGAAACATGTGGGACTAATCTCTTAAAATCTGCTGTTTACATTGCATGTGTATAATTATTTTTGCCAAGTATGAGGGATTGGGATCAAATTCAGAGGCATAGATATCTTAGATATGTGGGTAGTGTCAGCAGATTTTTGTTTTCAAAGCATTATCTCATGCAACACAATCTTCAATTACAAATCAAGAGATAGCAGAAATAGGGAAAAAAAGCACGTATTAAATATTGCAGATTATCTTTACTATGTGCATAGTCGATTAGGATGGTGTTGTTTTAATGAGCCAGTATCTATTACAATTGATTATTTGGACACTTTGTGATTTTGATTTTATTTGCTTATTTATTGATTTATTTGGTTTGTTTGTTTTTAACAGAGTCTCATTATATATCCCTGGAACCAGTAATGAATGCCAGGCTTGCCTTGAGCTTGTGATAATCTTCCTGACACTGCTTCCCCAAGAGCTAGGGTTACAAGCATCCTGCACCATGGCCAGCTATGAGTAATAATATCTTCTATTTTCAGAGTTATGTAAGTAAACGTGTGTGTGTCAAGAATTAGATTTTGTTTGCTGTTAAAATTCTAATTCCAAGTCCTTGAGACTTAAATGTGAAGTTTGACACAGAAAACAATACTATGCTAAAAGATATTTGGGTAAGCAAATTATTTTTCATAAGCAATTGGAATTATTCTGAACTTTACTGCTTTATTGTAAGCATGAAATTGTCAAGTCCTTGCAAAATGATAAAACAAAGTGTCTATTAAAAGGAGCAAGCAAAGTCATTACCTAATGTAAATTACTCTGTACCTATGTTTTAAGATAATAATTATTTTCCTAAGATGGCAAACCAAAACCATAAATGAGTAAGATAAGGTTCTATCATGAGACGCTTTCTGTCTCCTTTCTTCACACTATCCAGTTTTCCAGATCTTTCATTTTTACCACCAACTTCAGTAAAGATATGTACAATATGTCTCTCAGATATTTTTATGTTTGCAATCGAGGTAAAGAAGGTTGAACAGGAGAGAAAGTCTTTTATAGTTTCTTGCTATTCTCACATTATTATCCTCGAAGATAATTGATGATTGTATCCAATGTGGAATTCATTTTCATTAAACTCCACCTACTCATCGTTCGTTCATAAATGTTAGATTTGAAAACACTCAATCATCACACAGACACTTTTCCATCTTCAAGTTTGCACAATGATGGAAGAGATAAACAAGTTAAGACCCAACAAATAATGACATTAGAAGCACTGTGCCAATAGAATTTAAAATGAGCATTCTCAAAGGCTCTGAGAGATTCATATGGCTTGAAGATGAAGGGATTTAGTATGCATCTTAGTAAAAACCAGTCTCCTGTACCCCGTGCATACCTGTTGGGCATAGCTAGGTCAGCCAGTCTCTAAAACCCACTGCTCTACCTCTGCTTTGGTGCTCCTAACAACAGAAATCGTGCAAAATTTGAAAATTCTGATATAACTGAATGGTTCTTACAGCACATCCAAATGTATTCTTGAGAAAATCTTTTCTTTTTAAGTTTCACTTGTTTTTATTGTATGTGTGTGAGTGTATTGCCTGTATTTATATAAGTACACCCCTGTCGCACAGTGCCATGCAGGTCAGAATTGGACATCGGATTCCCCTGGAACTGGAGTTACAGACAGTTGTGTGTATCCATGTGGGTGCTGGGAATTGAAACCAGGTCCTTCCAGGAGCAGCCAGTACTCTTAACCACTGAGCCATCTCTCCAGATCCACTTGAGAAATTATTAACTTTTGTTATGTATTTGTGTCTGTTAATGTTAGTGTGTGTGTGTATGTGTAATTGTGTGTGCCTGTGCTTGTCCTTATGCATGCAGCTACAAATATGCTACCAAGAACTATGAGGCTAAGCACAGCTTCAGGAGTCATGAATCTCCTGGCAACATGTGGGTTCTGTGGATCAAAGTAGGTTGTTCAAGGCTGCAAGCAAGTGCCTCACCCCACTGAGCAACCTCACTATCTCATTTGCTCAAGAAATATTTTCCCAATAGAATCTTAGAGTGTAAAGGAGCAGTTGAAACAGCACACTGGTGTTCTGACCTGTTGACACTTATTGACCACATAGTTTTCACTTAAAAGAAAACAGAGCCATATACTATTTGCTTCAGAATGTTTCTCATTGCCGATACTGGCATTATACCTATACTGTCTCCCAGATGAGGAAATATACCAAATTAAAAATAATAGAAGCATAACATCAGGATGATTTTTAATTCCTGGTCCTCACAAGTTCCATTAAGCTGTATGGTTTCGAACAGTCCATGATACTAATCAATTGCACTAATAGTCTAAAGGAAACAACAAAACCACACCATTAGCGTTTGTTTAAAAGTAGTGAGATCAACAACTTAAAAGCAAACTATTAAACACAAAAATTAGTATGTCATAGAATTTTTGTGGTATCTTCCAAAAGTGAAAATAGTGTAATTTATTCTCAAATAGTAGAATAATAGAGGTTTAATATGTTGATACTAGGAACGACAGAGAAGAAGAATAGATGAGTGAATGAATCCATTTAACTTTTAGTGCAAAGTGCATACCAAAATACCATGCAAATAGGAACCAGTTCGGTAAGCTGGCTTTCCCCAAAAAATAAGGTGTGTGGGTCCTGAGAAGAGAAAGGGAGCCAATGTGCCTGGGACAGTCCAGAGAAACTAATACATGATGGAAATGTAGGCACATTCCAAACAGCGTGTGGTCTTATAAATCATGACACGTATCGAGCACTCCCATAATGTGTGTTTTTTAGAAGTAACTGAAACTCTTGTCATGGTGAAAGGAGCAGCTGTGGAAAGAAGCAGCTAAGAGAACAGTGTCTTCCCTTTAAATAGAGCCTAACTAGAACAGATTCAAGTAAGTGAATAGTTCTGACCAGTAATACTAGGTGATAAACAGCAAGTGAAAGATAAACAGAGGATTAAAACGATGCATTCAGTAACAAATGAAACATTTACTGCTTTTTAAAATAAGATTTGTATTTATTCTTGGAATTTTTAATATGATATCATAAGAATGATATGCTGAGGAAGGAGTATTAAATTGTTTCAGAAAGGAGAACACAGTTTGCGTGGGAACAAGCAGAAGGTTCATTTTAGTCATCTGAATTTTGGAATACTTTTGGACATCTGAGATGAAGTAGAAATGTATGTAGTTTGGAATCACCAAGATTTCTAATGGTGGAGGAACTGTCAACTGTAATGAACGCTACCATAATGTCAAGTGGGATGTAGCATGCATTGGCTGTTGATTCTGGTAATAAATGAACTGTTTGGAGATTAATTTTGGCAGACAGCATGAACAATATCTAGAATGGAGGTTGGGGAGTATTCCAAACTATCTTTTTCTTTAAAATAAATTAAATTGTCATGCACAATATTAGGTTGCATTATGCTGTTTTCAAACAAAGCGTGTTTTCACTATTCTCCTTGCCTGTCTTCTCCACCCCATCCTCCCACCCTCAGACAACTCCCTTATAGCCTAGGATGGTCCCATAACCTTCTTTCCACTGTCACGTGACTCATGTCTTATTGCCCTCCTACCCCTTGTTCTCTCATGATTTCCCCCCAGCATCATCGCCTGCACACACGTTCACCCCCACATGCACACATACAAAAAATAATCTAAAATCTGTATATGACATAGAACATGTGATATTTGTCTTTCTGAGTCTGGTTTCCTCACATAACATATTATTCAAATTCATCCATATTCCCATGAATCTCATTAATTCAGTTTACAGATAAATAAAATTCTTTGGTTTATATGTACCACGATTTCATTACCCATTCATCTAATAACGGGCATTTAGCCTGATTTCTATTTCTTGGACATTGTGAATAATGCAGCAATAAACATGAATGCTCAAGTAGTAACTTTATTGTAGGATATAGACTCCAGATTATCTGTTCAGGGATATTTTGTAGCATCAGAAGATAGAAATAAGACTTTCCTCTGTGTCAAAAGAACAGCTCATGCCCACTGGGGAAAAATGTTGGGCTTTTTAAGCTCAAATTTTCCCCCTTGTAAACAGCTCTTCGGTGTCTGCAGGTCACCATGACTCCTTTCCATGATTACTGGTGGGAAGTGGGATTGGTGAACTGTCAATTAAGAGCTGGTCTCTGGCTATCATTCATTCTTGACCCAGAAATTCTCTGTCTTCTCTCAGCATCATTAATCTGGAGAGTCTAACTTGTTAGCTTGCAAATAAGATACAAGTCTCTTCTTGGTTGTTTTGCTTTAGATCTATACTTTCTAATCAAAACTTTCCAGGAGTAATTGAATTTTCAAATCATGCTCTAAAATTTAAGTCATTACCATCTCCCTGATACATCCAGTAAATGCAAGCACAGTGTCTGGAAAATAAGCATCTGACTTCTAAAACAGTATTTCTCAAAGTGTTTTATTGGATCATAATTGATGATACATACATAGAGAGTCACTCATGCTCACACAGTTCAAAGTAATGTTCTCTTACTGGAAAACTTCTAGAGTCTTTTAATGAAGAAGTCGATTTTTTTCTCTTCACACACTGTATCAATAACAAATTTGAAAACATAGCTCTAAAAAATATAGAAGAGTTCATGTAAAGCAAATAAGCGAACTATTGCATTAATGTTATATCCATTATAAAACATACAGAGTAGGAACACATTTAAAAAACATAAAACAAATAAAATAATTTTTTTCTGCTTGTTATTGAGTATGCACTCTGAAATGAGGACACAAGGAAAGAGCTGAGTCTATATATGGATGTGCATTACAAATGCACATATATATATATGTATAATAAATGCTGAAATCTGTTGATTGTGTAAGCTTTATTCCTTAAGAGATTTGATAATGTGGTTCTTTCTCAAGAATTCCTACCAACAAACCAATTATAACCTTCAAAGTCTTTGTACTGAAGCCAAATATCTAATGCGCTACTAAATAGAGATAGAGTATTTGAAAAGTACTCCCATCTTCCCATGTGTGAGGATACATAGCAAGTAGACAGCTGTGACCCTGAAAGTGTACCCTAGCCATACACTAAATCTGATGGAATCTTGATCTTGAATTGCTCAGTTACTGTAGTTATAAGAAATTAATTCTTCTTTTTTATAAGCTATTCATTCTATTGCATTCTGCATGGTCTTCTTAACACTCTATTTTTAGCAGTTATCAATCTAGTCTTTGAAGTTTTTGAACTGTTTTCATAGAGAAACCTCATTTACTACAACTGAATCTATTACTCTCATGTTTTCTTCATCTTCAGAACATCTTTGCGTATTTCAAACCTTTTTTGCCCACTTGCCTATCTAACATATAACATATAAGGTTATAAGTTTTATCACTTTTTACTTATGCTTTGATTGATTGTACATGTCAAGCAGAGATTACCATCTTCTTTGAGGAACACTGTATCTTCAGAATGAAAAGATATTTGGAGGGCAAGAAAAAGAAAGCTATAGCTTGCTTGTATTGCTCTTTCACCAATGAATATGCAAAGTAATAGAATCATTAATGGTCTTCTCAATATTGTTTTAGCTCTTGTGCCAAAAGTCATGATCCCTAAATTATTTATGATTTTATTATTCATGAGGGTAATCTTTTCTAACTATAGACTAGTCTTTGGGGGGACAGGATGTTGGCTCATGTCAAAATAAAAGAATAAGAGACAGTAACATACAATTTTCATTTCTTCCTCACGCCCATTAACAAGATTCAAATTTTTCACAGACTCATTTAAAATGGATTATAACATGGCTAAAAAGCAAAAATCAGTGAAAATATATCAATTATTGCAGAGTGCACAAAAAATCATATAGATTGTTTTGTGATCTGCTAAAACAAACAAGAGAAAGGATATGTAAACAGTGGGTCCTTCTTTAATGTGAAGCATTTTCAAATGTTAGAGCTGGAAGAAAGTTTTCAAGGTGTTGTGCCAACTGGAATTGTGTTGTCATTCATCCTCTTCTCACCGGGCCAGAGTGCATGAGACAGTGATTGATTTCTTCTAAGAGGAACCATTGCCCCAACTCTCACTGTTCTTCTACATCATCAGTCAGAAAAAGAAGCTTTCCTAATGGGATTTTAGATTCTCTTGAGCCTTAAAATGTGCTCTAATGGTCAAATTTCAAAATTGCATGACATGAACCAAACCTGCAGATCTGTTGAACAATGCATCCAGGACTGTTTTTGCCATAGATGCACTCTCTATGCATAGATGCATAGACTCTAGAGTGATCCTCATCATGTTATTTAATTACCTAATGTAAGAAATATAAGGGAGACAGAAAAAGATGTGTGTTTCAGCAACAAACAAAAGGCAAGGCTGATACTAAAATCACAAATGCTAAATATTTTAATCCATTTTCAAATTTCTGCCTTGATCCTGAAAGTTTTAAGAAGGCCTACTTGAAATTCCTCAACTTCTCATGATACTTGTATTGGAAAATGAATTAACACAAAGTAATTAGAACCAGAACCAGAACGTGATCTCATATTTAGATAAATGAATGGAATTTCCTGTGGATCCAAGTGTTTCTCATTATACCCAGAAGAATTTGGGATGGTGAAATGCTAGCATCTTTTAAAAAATATTTTATTTATTATTTTTATTTTATTTGTATGGGTATTTTGCCTGTATGTATGTAAGTACAATGTGCTATTCAATGCCCACGGAGGCTAAAAATGGTTGTTGGATTCCATAGAACTGGAGTTAGGAATGTTTTTTAGCTGCCATGTGGGTACTGGGATTTGAACTAGAGTCCTCTGCAAAAGTAGAGGTGTTCTTAGTTGCTGAGTCTTCTTTCCAGTCCCAAAATTCTAGCATCTTATCAACGGTATCACTATCAAATACATATAGTAATTATATCTCTGCGAGCAGATGCAATGCTTTATTTCAAGTACCTTCATACTCTAATTTTGTAGCTTCTACTCTGAGAAGACTTGGAAGAACTAGGTTGGAGAATCCAATATGCTAGAGAACTTATTTATAACAAACTATTAAGCAAAAGAAAGAAATATCATCCATTTAACAGTGGTATTCTTTCTATCTCTAGGTACTGATAGTATAACTATCACCTTACAGGATTAAAAAGTTATTTCTTGAAATGTAAAACACAGATGTCTCTTTGTGTGTGTGTGTGTGTGTGTGTGTGTGTGTGTGTGTGTGTGCGCGCGCGTGCGCATGCACGCACTTTATACTGCTAGTTTAGTAGCAAAGGTAACAATTTGATTTTTAGGTATGAAGATTATTAACAGCACAGAAGTTAAAATAATCCACAGAAAGAGAGTGTGGAACAGTGTTGATGTTATTTGCACTAATTATTAAAATCATTTCCTACACAAATTCGTTTTTAAACACTGGGAATCAGAAGACACTAATAAAAAAAATCTTTATCTATCCCAAATGAGAAATTTCTAGAATTATTTAAATACTGTGGAAGTAAAGAGTACCAAGGTCAGAGGAAGTCAAAAATCAGAGCTGACATAAGGATTTCAACAGCTATGGGACAGTAATGTGATCTCAAAATGTAGCATTCATGGCTTTGCCTAGATATCCAGAAAGCTAATTCTGCTTGTGTAAATACTACACAGCCTGACTGGAGTTGCTAACTTCAATTAACAGAGAAAAGCTGAACACCTATTCTACCCATGTATGTAGAACTTTCTGCATTGCCCAATCTTTTTTCCACAACCTTGGATTATTTAGTATCAGAACATGATCACAGCTAAACTTCATGTATTTTTCAACATCGGCTCTTTGTTTCCCTATTTGAAGCACATTTGTGTACCCTGACTCTGACTCCTGAAAACACAGAGTGGCTGTTTTAACCTAGGCAGTTCTAACTTTATTTCACTTCAGCGTAACTACTTTTCTGCTGATGAATTAAATAACAAAATGTTGTTTCGGGTTGTGTTGTTCGGTTGTGCCCTAGAGGGAAATTCCGGAATCAGCTTATTCGACAGAGCTGTGTTTGCTAGCCTGCATTTGATTGAGTGTGATCTGTCCACAAAGTGCTTCAGAGCAAAGATGCTGGGTGATGTATAAGAACTAAATAGACAAAGTTACACTGAGGCACTTAGGCCGCAAGACAGAAGAAACATTATGGCTATTTATCAATTTTGCCAGTAGATGTTTATAGAGGAAACTTATAAAGACTACGATGTCAATAAGAACAGGTTCAGTTATGTATTGCTATTAATATAATTAAAAATAATAATCTATGGAAAGGTCATTTAAGAAATATACTTGATTATCAACTTGTGGATCAAAGTAACTTTCATCTTAATTTTCCTTTTCCATAGGTTGTATGCCATTTTATACTTCTGTGTTAATAGTTAGAAAAAACTCAAGTAATTCAACATATTTAAATTATCTCCACAACTCTGATAACCTCTAAATAGATTAAGAGAGGAACTAACAGGTTGAAACCAGTCAATCAACAGACAAGTTATACCTAATAACATAGTATATGCCATCAAGTTTGGAAATGATTTGTTATGTACACCATATAGATAAAAGTTAGAGTGTAGATAATGAGAAAAGTACTGCAACAGTACAGTTGTAATACTGCCACAAATTGAAAGACATGATCCTCCATTAATGATGAGTAGATGATAGGTGATGATGATGAAGATAGATGATAGATAGATAGATAGATAGATAGATATACATACTTGTATGGATTAAGTACTAAAAATAATATTGACTTCCCATTTCATGTAGAGCACCTTTGAGATTAGTGAGATGGGGTTTCTCCTGTATGGGTGAAGATGCATTAACACTCATGCCCTTGAGCTCCTGGTCTCCCATTTTTAGGGCCTCCCCCTCCCAGGGGAATAAGTGCTAATCTCTCACTTTGAGGTGTATAATTTGACTCTTCTGAAATTCAAATCTCAGCCAAGCACGGCTGTCTTTAATCTCAGCACTCAGAGACAGAGACAAGGAGAGATCTGTGAGATCGAGGCCAGCCTGGTCTATATTGTTGAGTTCCAGGTCAGGTGTGTATAGAGGGAGATCCTGTCTCAATAAACAAATATATCAAGTCTCACCTTTACCTATCAAAAAATTTATTTTTTGTTATGCTATAATGTGTTTTTGTTGTTATTTTGGTTTGGGTTTTGATTTTGTTTCTTTTTATTTTTTGTTATTGTTTTTGAGTCATTTGCGTGTTTTGCTTCAGGTTCTTTTTGAGGAGGAGTCAGATATTTCATCATCTACTATTGCCAATATGTTCCAAATACAGCTTCATCAGGCAGGCATCTCAAAATTCCCTTTTAATTTTTATGTATTCTTGAGAATTTCAAACAAGTATACACTGAAATATGAACATATCCACTTCCTATTCCCCCTGACAGTTCCTCCATATATCCCTTGCATGACTCCCTTACAATTTTGTCTTTGTTTGATAACACAATAAGTCCAGTTAGTGCTGACCACTTGGGTGTTGGGCTGTCCAGCGGAGAATTTGAAAATTACCAGTGGCCTCATCCTCAAAAATGAATGATTCTCTAACTCCAAGCAACTATCAACTGCCAATAGTTCCTCAGTAATGGAACTGGAGGTCACCTAGCCATCTATGCTAGATTTTGCCTAGCTTGATCTTGTATAAGTCTTATGCACATTACTTGTAGTTGTTGTGCTTATGATTGCAATAGCCGTGTCATATCCAGAGAGCAGCACCCCACAGTGCTCTTTCCATTCTCTACTCTTGCTTCCCTTAGCTTTGGCTTCTGAGATGCTCCCTGATCTTTGATACTGGTGGAGTTAATATAGATGCCCATTTAGAACAGAATAATAAGGGACTGGAGAGATGGCTCAATGGTTAAAAGCAGTGGCTTTTTTGCAGAAGATCCAGGTTCAAATGTCAACATCTGCATGGTGACTAACAACTGTCTGCTACTCAGGTTCCAGGGGGTCTCATATCTTCTTCTGTCTTCTGTGGGCACTGCATGACATGAGTGCATTTACATACTTGCAGGCACAGCACTCATTCATTCAATTCATTCAAAAGTGAAATAATTCAAAAATGAAGAAATAAAAAATAATAGGACTGAACAATCAGTCATTTATTCTCAGCACTTTGAACATTTGTACAGTCCTCCATGGACTACTATATGCTATAAAAATAAATTTCTTTGACCAAAGTTGAGAGGAACCCAGTCTCTGGATATAAACATAAATATTTAGAAGGCATTTTAACATCATGGTCACTTAGAAAAATCACGAAGGCTATTCCCAACTGCTCTAGTTTGTTTTCTGTCACTTTGATAAACACCGTGAGTAAGAGCAACTTGGGAAGGAAAGGTTTCATTTCATCTTACAGGTTACAGTCCATCATTGAGGAAAGCCAAGACAGAAACTCAAGGCGGAATCTGGAGCAGAAATCATGTAGAAATACTGCTTACTGGTCTGTTTCCCCTGGCTTGCTCAGCTACCTTTTTATGTAGAACAGCCCCACCTTCCCAGGGATGGTCACTCACTGTGGAATGGATCTTTGCACACCAAACAGAAATTGAGGAAATGTTTGTAAGGAAACAGGGGTCAAACTGGTGGAGAAAGTTTCTCAGTGGTGATTCACTTTTCTGAGATATGTCTAGGTTTGTGTCAACACGACAAAAATTATGCCATCAGTGATAGGTTTTTGACCAGGACTATCCTTCATAGATGGACTACATCACTCCCAGAAGATAAGGGTTATTAAATGAAAATCGCAGTGCATGTAATGGAATATATGAGTTATTATTCAAGGATGCCACAGCTATCTCCAAAATAACATTGGCTATTGCCATTGCATTTGGTTACCAGCAATAACTGCATGCTAAGACCCTGTTGATGATGGTGTCAGGCATGGAGAAAATAATCAGAAACTTTCAAGGGAAAGTTCTATCTTGGTTGCTAATTTTCAAGATACCGAAAGGTTTGCAAGCATTGGAAAAATCTTCCTTATCCTTTCCAGTGCTGGACTACAATGCAAACTTGGCAGGCAAAATATGCCCATTAGAATTTTGCTTCAGAAAATGATGGTCAAATTATGTCTGAGATAATGCCTAAAACACAGAAGTCAAGGAATAATATTTATTGAATAAAAGAATATAATAATGAGTAATTTAAATGATGCTTTTAATTGGTATTTTTTTTTCCTTGAAATTAACCAGTCACCTCTTGGTAAGGAAAACATTTTGTGTTTTTTATTATCTTTTTTTTAATTCCAGGTACATAGGAAGTATGAATTAATTAATTATCATATATATTAAGGTAGAATGGCAACTATTGAAATAATTAAAATTGTCTAAAAAGAATGCAGGTGTTTTTTGTCTATTTGTTTTTGAATCAGAATACTCTGATCTCCAAGAAAATAAACATTATCTGCAGAATAGTTTTTAAACTGAGTACATGTAGAAGATGGCTACAAATCAATTTTTCAGTAGATAAAAATCTACCATAAAAGTGAAAGATGTGGTGTGAGTGGCGTAAAGAGGGAGTCCAGGGAAGACACACAGGAAAAAATATCTTTGAGCAAAACATGGAATTAAGTGTTTTAAGGTGGATCATCGCCTCAGTTAAAGTAAAGGCATTCCCTACAGAGTCAAAGCTCACAATAAACTTAAGAAATCTCAAGCATATTTTGTTAACTGGAGTAAAATATTGGGAATGAAATTCAAAAGGGAAACCATGGAGGCATGTAATCTGCCAAAGTCGCACACACATGTGAGAAGATGAGAAAATGTAACAGTAAATTAGTGTATATGGAATTAGAATAAAAACTACCAACACCTAAAATGCATTCAGTAAATACCATTAAGATTTTCCCTATGTAGCTGTGGGGCACTGAGTCAATCCATTGATTCATTCTTATTCTGGAAAACAACAGCCATGATAAATAATACATAAAAATTAAATCCCAGAAAGATGGTATGACTCAAAAGTAGGAAGCACATTTCTATAACTAAAAATAAAACTAAATTGTGTAGTGCTTTACAGGGACGTACTATGCACAAAATGCACTGGGTTCAAACTAAGAGGAGCATGTGGAAATGTGGAAATTCATGAACACTGAAGTTCTTTGTCCAGAACTGAAACAAATGCCAGATTTAACAGCTCCACTGAAGGAAACCTGCCTGGGCACAAACCCCAAATCTATATTAATGGGCTGTGACCCTGGGTGAAATGGGGTGATAACAGTTATCTTTTGGGATTACTTGAGGATAAATCTAGTTGTAGCAAATAGAGCACAGAAAAAATTTCTGGACAGTCAGTGTGTTACAGACCAGGGGTTCCCATCTACTAAAAATTCAACTCCAGCATTGCTCTGCCTCCTGCTTTAGTGTGTGATTCATTTCTATCAGCACATGTGCATGTTGACCCCACCGTCCCATCCAACTCTCAGTCATCTGACTGTCTTTGTAGCCAAACAGAATAAAATGTCATAATAATGTCACCAATACAAGTCCAATCATTGTCATGTCAACCTAGGTCAAGAAGATTGTTTCACTCCAGAGTCCTCAAAGCCACTGCTTTCTACAGGGTTGCTAATGTACTCTATTCTAAAGTCTATTCTCAAATCCAATCTTATCTCAGCATTTAATACAGGTGGTCATTTCCTAACCATTGACTTTTAAAATGTTTTCTTATTTTCTTCTATCCCCATGATATATTTTTCACAAAGTTGGTAACTCACTGTCTTATTCTCCCACAGTATTCAAGCTTTATAAAGACAATATGTTATGCTGTTTTTTTCTCCAAATGTACTCATGTCAGGATTCAACAATTAATGCTTAAAATTGTTGGAAAATTTTCCATTAATTGAAATTCATAAACTTGTCAGGGATGCACAAATTGAATGCTTAATACAAAGTGGTAGATAATGACATTAAGATAAGAAAAATAAGTGGCACAATATTCAAAAACAAACCTACAAACACCTACTGGGTATGACCATTTAAAAAATGTACTATATGTGGGCATGATGTGGCAAACCTGTAATCGTAGCACTTTGGAACTGGAGATAGGGTGATCACAAGTTCAAGATCTATTTCTTATATACGTGGAAAGTTTTAGACCAGTCTAGACTACATGAGAATCTGTCTCTGCATGTTGGCCAGTTCGGTTTCTATGTTAATCATCATCTGTTGCATAAGTTATATTCTCTAGTGAGAGGTGAAAGATCCATTAATCTATGAGTATAGAAATAAGTCATTAGTAATCACATTAATACAATAACTATTAAGTAGGAGCTAGTATTACGTTTACTCTGTCTCCTGTGACCTGTCTATGTCAAAGGTTCATAAACCTGGTATCAATGTCATCCTAGGAAGAAGAACTCAAATCTAATTAAGGAGTGGTTGCTTCCTTCTATAATATTTGTTCCATGATTGTACTAGTGGGCATCTTGCCAGGTCAGTTGTTATTATAGTTCACAATATTCACAGCTGGGAAAAGCTGATGATTATTTTTTTCTGGTAGCATGCATAGCACATTCCAGGACTACGGAGCCAGCAAGTAGACATGAGGCTCTGAAATCAGCACCAGCTTAATTTTTCTTGTTTGCGCTACAGCTCATGCATGTAGTATCTTTAGCAATAGGAACTTACATTCAGTTCCAGTGGGTAATCAAGAGCAGAGGCAAAGGCTAATATTTTTTGAGGGTCTATGGGACCCCTGGTCAACAGCTTCAAAAGACAGAGGCCATTCCTAGCCATTCCTAGTATTGGGTAGTTGTTGGATTTTGTTGTTGTTGTTGTTTTTGCCTATGACGTCTAGAAAAAACAATGAGCCCTGTTATAGAACAACTCCTTTTAACATCTTTTTATCATATATATATATATATATGTTTATATTTTAAGAGCTTCTGTAATGTCAGGATTCCATAATCCATAAGGCTTTTTTCTAAAGCCACCTTAAGTTCATTATCCCTTTCTTCACTCCCTTCTCTGACCTGCCCTCCCAGTCTCCACCCCATTTAAACCTTCCTACTCTAATATTTGCCTTTCCCCTTCATCTATACTATACTATACCTCCCAGAAAGCCCCCCAGACCCATGTTCATTTATTAGACTCTTGATCTCTCTGACCTTTCTAATAGAAACATGCATATCTAAGATTTCAAAATGAACATCCAGCTATGAGTGAGAACATTTGCAAGGGGAAAAAGAAATAGAGTGATGGGAAGCCTACAGAGAATACATCGCACTGAATTATTATTAAATATTTAGCAAATAATTTTGAAGAAATTTGAAAATACAGAAATAAATAACATCACATTGGTATCTAGAAAATGACACTTTTATATACATGTTCATTAACACTTGATCATGACATGCACTCTAATGTCAATAAAAAAAATTTCAGTTTATGAGGCATGTACATATATGATTAACTATAAATTTGTCTGTAGAACAAAGTACAAAATGACCAACATGTTTTAAATATCAAACTGTGTAATGACGATTTAACATCCAGCTAACAGAAGCATAACAAAATTAAAGAACATAGGAAAAAGAGAAATAATTTAACAGGCCATGCATAGTCAAATTCTTACACATGATAGAGGAGACAATACAAATAAGGGGTCAAAGCCTGACATACATAATACATGACATCAGGATATATGACTAACCATACGAAAGATTAAGATAAAGTTGTCCTGTCTCACTTCACCCCAAGGTAACCTGCAGCGGAATTAACGTGTTAAAAGTTTTTGGAAACTGTTCTCAGATTCATAATAAAAGGTCTCACTAGAATCAAAAAGATGCTGGGTGTGGTGGTGGTCGTCTTGAATCCCAGTAGTCTCAGGAGGCAGAAGGTGGTAGTTTTCTGTGAAATGGAGGCAAGTCTGGTCCACATACAGATTTCCAGGTGGGGTGGGACTAGTGAACCCTGTCAAAAAACAAACAAACAAACAAAAACCTATAATCCAAAAGTTAAGAAAAACTGAAGAACATTTTGACATATTAAAATAAACAGTTTTACTGCATTTTTCAGGAAAAAAAATGTAATAATGAGGTATTATAGAAAGATGTGGCTAGCATACTTATTGAAGTATAATTATTTGCACATCTCTTTTTTTCTTTTTAAGAAAATTATATTGAATTATTGTGTATTTCATACAGAATATCTCAGTCAATCTTAATCAACTTTATGCCCCATTCCCCACCAACACACCACTCCCATTGACCCCCCCAACGTGAATCTATTCATTATCTCATTGGGTTAAAATCCACTCTGTCAAGTTAGTATCTCCAAATGTTCTTGATGCATGTCCATCAACTGAAGTCCAGTCAGTCAAATTCATTGCTTTGGGAAGATTATCTCATCCTTACCCAACAGTAATTTGCCAATATTGCTTCAGCAAAGTTTGGTGTCTGCTACACTTTTCTCTAGTTCAATGCTGGATTTTTGTCTGCTGGAGTTTGCCTAGGTCTTGATCATACTGAAATTGTTCCTGTAGGTTCCACGAGCTTGAAGGATTCTATTCCCATATGGTCAAGCACCTTCCTCAATGGCTCTAACAATCTTTCCGTTCCCTCTTCCACAATGGCACCTGAGCATTATTAGGTGACTGAAACTTAATATAGGAGTCCTGTCCAGGGACTCACACTTTTCAGAATCCTAATCTCCATTCTTTGGCCATGTATGGCCTTTTGTGTTATTTTCCCTCTGTTGCATGAGGGAGCTTCATTAATGAGAGTTGAGAGACTCATTACTGTGTTCTTTACTCCATGTTGAATGAGCCTTATGTGTAGACGTTGCAATGTAGATGTGCCTCTTAGGCATGGGCAATTCATGGACAATGTGTACGATGAGTTATGGTACTCTGTAGAAATATCCTTCTTGTGCAGCAGATGCTTTGATAAGTGGTGATTGGGATACATGAATGTCTCTATAAAGATACAGATCTTGCACGTAGTAAGAAGTTACCTTGGCCTAGAGATATGACAGGCTTGGTGATTTCTCTGAGATCTATGAGCTCTTCGGCCATGTGTATTTGACTTTGATTGCAGTACCAACATGAGTTTCCTCCCACTGAGTGGACTGTAAGACCAATTGGGCTGTCGTTGATAGGCCCCAAGATAAAACTGCCATTATTGCATCAGTGTTGAGTGCAATACCAGAATTTGATGTGGTGTTTTGATCATGAGGCTGATGTTTGGCCATCTATTGATGGCCATGATTTTAGATATGCATCCTTTACTTTAAGGCTTTCAAATATAATAGCATATAGGTTTTTAAAGAATTCTCTTATAATATTCTAGATCTTTTTGTTATCTGTTGTGATGTTTCCCCTTTCATCTCTGATTTTATTCATTTGGAGTTTCTTTTTCTTTTTTGTCATTAAACAGACTAAAGGTTTGTTTACCTTGTTTATTTTTTCAAAGAACCAGCTCTCTGGTTCATTAATTCTTTGTATTCTTTTCATGTTTCTATTTCATTAATTTCTGCTCTAATTTTGTTATTTCCTCTTGTTTACTGGGTTTGGGTTTCATTTGTTGTTGCCTTTCAAGATTCTTGAGTTGCAATATTAAGTCATTCTTTGTGCTCTTTCTGATTCTTTAATATAGGCACTTAGAGCTATAAACTAACTTCTTAGGACTTATTTTAAAGTGTCCCAGAGGTTATGTTATGCTGTATTGTCCTTTTCTTTTAATTCCAGGAATACTTTGATTTCTTTCTTAATTTTCCTTTGACCCATTCATCATGCATGAGTCTGTTGTTTAGTCTCCATGAGTTCATGAAGTTACTAGAAGTTCTTCTTGTGTTGATTTTAAGCTTTGTTGCATTATTGCATTATGTTCTGATAGAATGCATGGATTTATTTCATTTTAAAATATATTTTAAGGTTTGTTTTGTGCCCCATTAAATGATCGGTTTTGGAGAGAGTTCCATGGAGTATGGAATAAAATGTGTATTCTTTGGTGCTTGGGTGGAATATCAGGAAGATGTCTGTTAGGTTCATGTGATAAATGATAGTATTATTTAATTTAGACATTTTTCTGTTAATTCTCTGTCAGAATAACATGTCTAATGGAGACAATGGAGTATTAAAATCAGTCTTAAGAAGTGAGTTTATAGCCCTAAGTGCCTATATTAAAGAATCAGAAAAAACACAAATAAATGACAATATTGCAACTCAAGAATCTTGAAAGGTAACAACAAATGAAACCCAGACCCAGCAAAACAAGAGGAAATAACAAAATTAGAGGAGAAATCAATGAAATAGAAACATGAAAAGAATACAAAGAAATAACCACAGATCTGGTTATTTGAAAAAATAAACAAGATAAACAAACTCTTACTCTATTTAATGAAAAGAAAGAAAGAAATACACAGATTGATCTGTGTATTAAAGTCCTGTATTTCTGATTTTATGTAGTTGGATACACCAGTGTTTGGTGCATATATGTGCATGATTGTAATATATCTTGGTTGATTATTTTTTTGATCAGAATGAAATGACCCTCTTAATTTCTTCTGATTAGTTTTAGTTTGAATTGTATTTTGTGAGATATTAGAATGACAGATCCTGTTACTTAATGCCATTTGCTTGGAATATTTTTTCTTATCCTTTCACCTTAAGGTTATACCTATCCTTCAACTTGCCTGTGTCTTTTAACTTGGGATTTCAGTCCATTAATAATTAAAGTTATTACTGAAAGATGTGTATTGGTTCCCATCATTATAATTTTTATTTGTATTCTTGTTCTAAATTTGTATCCCCAGTGAGACCTTCATTCAATTTCTTTCTGTTGACCCTTTGGAAGATCCATTCCATTCTTCAGCTCTTTGGATTGCTTCAAGTATTCTTAGAAGGGTTGGTTTTCCGGATATGAATTCTTTCAGCCTATTCACATCTTGGAAGATTTACCTTTCTCCTTCAACTAGAATTGAAATTTTTTTGCTGGGTAAAGTATTCTAGGTTGGCATCTATGGTCATGTAGAACTGGGAATACTTTGGTCCAGGCTCTTCTGGCTTTCATGGTTTACATCAAAAAGTCAGCTGTAATTCTGATGAGTTTTTCTTTATATATGACTTGATTTTCTTTTGCAGCTTTCAGATTTTTCTCTTTCTTCTGTATGCTTAGAGTTTTTACTGTGATATACTCTTGGGAGTTTCTTTTCCAGTCCTGTCTATTTGGGGTTCTATGTGTTTCTTTGTATTTTTATGGGTATGTCTTTCCTTAATTTGGAGAAATTACCTTCTATAATGTGGTTGAAAATCCAGCCAACATTATGATCCTGAGATTCTTCTCCTTTCTCCTTCCCTGTGATGGGTAAATTTGGGCTTTTTATGGTATCCCATATTTTCCTGCATATTTCATTCCTGTGGGTTTTTAAAGTTTTTCATAATCTTTGCTTTAGTGCTCCAGTTCTTCAACTTTATCATCCAGTCTTGATATTCTGTTTTCCATTTCATTCATTCTATTGGTGAGGTTTTTCCTCATCATTTCAAATTGGCTTACTTAGTTTTTCACTTGCTTTGTGCTTCTTTACTTTGGCCTGAATTTTCTTCAGTATTTCTATCTCTTTTGTGAATTCATTCAGAAGTTTATCCATATCTTCTTTTAGTTCTTTGATTTGTTTATGTGTTCTTTAATTTCATTGAATTCTTTGATCATGTTTATGATTTTTTCCTTTAAACTCTCTTTCCTGGGTTATCTCTATGGGATTCTCACAGAACTCTTCTATAGGACTGGTGATTTTTGATAGGAACATGTTATTTGCATTTATTATAGAATTAATTTTTCATTGTGATTTGGCATGTGGATTTAAAAGAAAAATTGTTGTTTGTGAATCTGATGTGAAACTCAAGCCTTTCTTAGTTAAGTGTGATTCTCTTTGTATACTTGATGTGGCTTGGTTGTTTTCTCTTTTGGTACGAAAAGCTGGTTGATCAATCCTTCAGATTCTCTCTTTTGATTTTATATTGGCATGACAAATGATTCTAGTTCAGCTGCTTATGAGTTCCCTCAGAGGCACAAATTAGGTATGATTAGAAGCTGCCAGGCTCTCCTTATGGCCTGGGCCCCTCTTGGCAAGAGGCACAGCACAATTTAAGAAGACTACTAGGCAGAGGTAGAATTCAGGCTTTCTCTGGCGTTCTGAAGTAAAAGTGTAGTCCAGAAATCTGGGGGACTAGCAGTAAAAGTGTTTTGTGCTCAAGGCTAGAAGGAAAACAGGAGGTGGAGTGAGGTAGTTTGGTGTTTTGATGGTAGGGGAGTAGAGATGCAGTGGGTAGGATCAAATTTACCAAAGAAGAAGCTGATCTCCAGAATCCAAAGCAAAACTGGGGTGGGCACCGCCAGGGTAGAAGGCTGGTCTCAGGAATGCATAGGCAAGTTGGGAGTGGGGACAACATTTTAAGGCTCTAACAAACTAGACTGAATAATTGAGCTGGTCTGAGTACAGGCAATCAGGATGCAAATGGTGGATCTGGACCAAGAGAGTAGTCCAGAGATCCGGGGTACTGAGAGCAAGAGTTGGCCTGTACCTAAGTTTAGGAGAACAGGATGTCAGGGGGGGATGAGAATAGAGTTGCTCAGGTGGTAGAGCAGTGGAACAGCAGTGGGTGGGGCAAGACTAACCAAGGAAGAAGACGTCTCACAAAACTCCAAGGCAGGTAGGGGGAGGGGACAGCCGGGTTACATGGCTGGTCTAGGACAGGCAGAAGAAATTTGGACCTGGGAAGTGCCTGTTAAGGCTCTAACAAATTAGTCTGAAACATTGAGCTGGTCTGAGTATGGGGGAATCAGGACACATTGGGTGGTCTGGATCAGGCGCTAAGTGCAAGAACAGGCCTGTGCCCAGGGCTAGAAAGAGAACAGGATTAACCATTTTAATTAAATTTAAAGCTTTACAATTATGTTATATATTATCTGAAGATGAATTTCATACATAGGCACAGAAGTCACAAGAGTATTTATTAAGATTCATTTATAATTGTCAAATTCAGAAATGCCATTGGTATCTGTCAGCAGAAGGGAATTTTTCAAATGTCGTCAAACAACAAAATAATTCAGTACAGTTAAATTGAATGAGAATGAGAAGAAAAAGGAAGGTTTCATTGTGTGTGTCAGCTTGATGGGGCCATATGTGTCCAGACATCTGATAAGCATCGTTTTAGTGTCTATGAGTGTGGACCTACTGGAGATGAAAAGTTGAGTCAGTAGATCAAGTCAAGCATTTACTCCATGCTGTATTCAGGCCTCACCTGAATCAGGTGAAGAAAAAAGCTCATAAGTCAAATAGAAAGAAGATCCTGTTGCCTGACAGCATAAACTAAGACAGCCATCCTCACCTGGGCGTGAACTAAAACGATCCTTTTGGGGGCTTGAATTATGCCAGTATTTGGACTTGAATTCATCTCCTCAGCAGTTCTGATTCTCAGCGTTTGATTTGAGAACAACTAAGCCACAAACTTCCCAATTGTTAAATCTAATCTGACAGTTGTCAGAGAAAATTCTTTTTGGAAAAAACTTTCTCTGTATAAATATCCACTGTCTTGATATATTTTTCTAGACAGACTTGGCTAAATAATGATAAAATGTTATGGTTATGAGAAAATAGTGATATTTAACTATAATTGATAATATATCTGTAAATTTTTTCTGTAGTAATACATTTTGAATTATTTTGAAGTAGAAATAATAGTACAGCTTGAAATAGATTTTAAAAGCATTTTGGTAAAATAGGCATATAAGTGACCCTTAATAAATTTTAAAGAATCATAATTTTTCTAATTTATTTTTTAGCTAAATTTACAAATCTCCAAGAAAAATAACCACTGTTTTTAGGGAGGGCATTTCCAGATCAGTTCCAGCTCAGCTGCTCTAAGTCCTATGCCTAAAGTATGCCTGTCTTCAACAATAGGGTCTTATCTTCAATTTCTTCGAGGTAATCAAGGGCTGTGACATTAGCATGTGAGTGTGGACTACCATGACCAAAATTTTCAAAGGAAAGCTTCCCTGACTGCCATTGTGTTTTTGTTATACAGTCTTCTGCACTCAATTTGTGTATGTGTGTTTGTGTAGTATGTATAATTTTCAGGAGGTTTTTGAACTAATTCCCATAGAATCTGAAGATATGATGCAAACTGTGCAACTGCCAAAGGAGAGAAGCAATCAATGATACCCATCAAGCCATAAGTCTATGAACCACAACAGTGGCCTGCATAGTAAATCATCATGATGGATGCAGTAGAGGCACCTTTATCTTGGAAGTTATCAACAACTATCTAATTGCCTAAAGGCTCACTCAGTGGGAGGGAACTCTTATGGTACTCTAATCATAGATACAACTGGGAAGTCACAGATCACAGAGGAAAACCTACTTTTGCTATACCCCAAACAAGCAAAATTTATTTCTGTATTCTAAATGTGTATCCTTATATTTACAGACAATTATACCTCTCACCACTCATCCAAAACATTTTTTGCAACAAATGGAGACTATTACAAAGTTCCAGAACTAGTCAAATGCAGAGAATAAGTCTATTTTAGGTGCCAAACCATAACTGACACATCTACAACACAACCTCTACACCTAAAGCTCAGGGAACATAGTAGAACACAGCAAGGAAAAAATATTCATCCTTCTCTCAGCTCTCACCACTGTAGCATCCTCATGCAAAGGACAGTGATTAACCCAGAAAGTCACAACTGTCCAAAATGTAGAGAATAAGACACTGCAGAGGACTTATCCTTGAAAAGAGCACCTATATCAAATCTCTGCCATTCATGACTAAGGAAACATTTTGGATGAGGGGATAGAAAAAAAGATAAGAGCCAGAGTTGATTAAAAACTACAAGGAAATAGGATTTTCCAGAGAGCTGGGAAGTTACTTATACAAACTTAGAGCAATGATAACAGTTTGCACAGGACACTTGCAAGCTCAAAACCAGAGAAAAATCACAGTGTGGAAGTGCATTAATAGTTAAGAAGTCCCAGCCTTACCTAAGGAATGACTGGCAATTAGCTACTAGTACAGAGAGAGTTGTTTTTCTTTAAGGGTATGTCACTAGATAAGTTAACTAGACTCCAGTAGATAGACACACAATGGAGGACATTTTGGACACAAATTAGACTTGATAGGTATTAATATATATGACAGAGTAGTGCCTGAAATCTGGTGGGGAAGTTATAAGAGGGTTGAAAATAGGGGAGGGATCTAAATATAATCAAAATATGTGAAATTCATAAATATTTAATTATACATATATATTTGTAACATATTGAAGCAAGCCAATAACCATCATTACTTCATTGTCTCTGGTTCAGTTTCTGCTTCCCTTGATGATGGACTGGAAAATGTCAGATAAAATAAACCTTTTTCTCTCCACCCAATCCCCAAATATTCACTGTCAAAGCAAAGTTGACGTCAAGACCAGTTCAAATTTCTAAAAAATTTAAAATACTCAGCTAGCTATTGGAGATGCACATTTGTTATAGTTTAGAGTTTGTGAAAATAATAACAATTATGGTAGTCATATGTTTGAAATTTTACCAATATAAAAAGGAAACATAAATAATAAAATTGTTATAGTTTTATATAATATACATTACATAATACATAATGCATTTACTAATTTATAATATATACAAATGGAATTTATTCTTTCTTTACAGTGATAAAAACTTAACAGGCACTTAAAGTAACAAAGATCATTAAAGTTTATTTAGAAAACCACTTAGTACCTAAATATATTTTTGAAAATTAAATGTGTAGGATGACAAATCCATGAGAACATTTTCATATCTCTGCATAATTCAGACTTTGTGGGAAAAAATGCACAGTGTAAAGTCATGTCAATCATACCTGAGGTGTTAAAGATAAGAAATTGGTCTAGACAGACTCAAAGACTTCTCTCCCCACGACAATTTGATTGTATTCCAGAGGAAAGATCATCTTGTTCCTTCCCCAGAGAAAACTTAAATCTTCCCACAATGTAGTTGTCACTATGTCATGTTCCCCAGAGTGTGAGAGTCACACAACATGAGATCTGAACTCTTAATTTTAGGGCCACTCCTCTATGCACAAACCAGTGAATACTGGGTTTATGTAGCTCTCCCCTGGTCACCCAGGAGTGTTGAAGACTCAAGGCATTAGGATAAAATGCATTCCTGATTGCTGTTTTTTCTTCTATTTTTTTCTGAAAATTGTGATTTTTAATTTAGAGATCTTATATTACATATCACAATATGACTATAGAAGCAAACTTAATGATGTATAGTATAGATTTGATTAGGTGTGTGTAGTTCTATGTGATCAAATAGATTTCTATATTTAATTAAATGAAGGTGTAGGATAAACCACTGAAAGAATCATATTAAAATCCTAGTAAAGCTAATTTTGTGTTAACTTGTAACATGTTAAGCTCCATAATTCTGATTACATGCTATAAAACAATTTGGAGATCATTGTTATCTTATGAGACCAGAGCTATAGAGAAGCTAATATAGAAGTTAATATATAACATTTCATCTTGATTCATTTAGTACACAGTGGAAAAGTAAAACCATGTCCAGAGCTGAGGATGTAGCTCAATAATAGTGTCTTGGAAATTTTTCTGGTCCATTTCAACTCTGATAGCTTTTCTGGGTAAAGTATTCTGGATTGGCCTCTGTGATCATTTGGAACTGGTAACACTTTGATCAGGTTCATCTGGTTTTCATAGTTTACATTGAAAAGTCAGCTGTAACTCTGATGGGGATTCCATTATATGTGATTTCTTTTTCTTTAACAGCTTCCAGTAGCCTCTCTTTCTTCTGTATATTTAGTGTTTTTACTATGATATACAATAGGGAGTTTCTGTTCTGGTCCTGTCCAATTGGTGTTCTATGTGCTTATTGTATCTGTACAGATATATCTCAACTTAAAATAAGGAAGTTTTCTTCTATAATCCTGTTGAAGACCTGTTCAATGCCACTGACCTCAGATTTTTCTTTCCTGTATGCCTGTGATATATAGATTTGGTCTTCTCGTGGTTTTCCACATTTTCTGCATATTCTATTCTGTTTTAAAATTTTTTAGTAGCCTTTGCTTGAGGAGTCAAATTTTTCTTCCAGTTTTGATATTCTGTATTCTATTTCCTTCGAGGCTTTTGCCATCATTTCAAATTGATTTATAGAGTTTTACAATTCCATCTTCATTTTTGCTTGGGATTTCTCAACATTTCTATCTCTTTTTTGAAATAACTGTCAGTTCTTGAATTGATTTCTTTTTCATTCATTCACATATTTATATTGTCTTGAGTTTCTTTTACAAGTTTAGCATTACCTTCTTTGAGTTTTTTAGTTGTTTTGCTTGTTCTTTAAGGTCTTTGATCGTGTTTACGATTATTCTTTCAAATTCCATTTTGTGGGGTTCCTCAGGGTGATTTTCACTGTAGTACAATTATGTAGGATTGGTGGGTATTATTTGGGGCATATTCTCTTGGTTTTTTATATTATTTGTGTTTTGGAATTGTCATTTGGGCATTTGAATGTCATTTGTTGGTTATATTCAATAGGAAATTCAAATATGCCTGTTTGGTTCTGTTTATATTTGCTGATATGCTTTGGCTGCTTTCTGTTCACGTATGAGAAATTATTTGGTGTGTGCTTCAGATTCTCTTGGGATAGTAGGCTGCTCTGGGCATTAAGCAGGTCTGTGATAAGCCATCAGGAGGGGAGTAAAGTGCAAGAATTGGCTGGGGCTGACTGTGGAGTGTGCAACAAATGAAACTGGAGAAATGAGCTAGTCAGTGTACAAGGGATCAGGACATAGCAGGGAGGTTTGCACTAAGAAGATAGTTCAGGGATCTACTACACAAAGAACAGGAGCAGGCCTTGGCCCAAGACTAGTAGGGAACCCATTGTAAGGAGAGAGTGGAACTGCTCAGTCTGGGGGAAATGAAGATGCAGTAGGAAGGACCTGATTTAGCAGGGTGGTAGGCAGGTATGAGACCAGCCGATTAGCAGACCAATGTCAAGGTGAGGGTAGGCAGAGCCCCCTGTAGGGTCAAACAAACTACACAAGAGGATTAAGATAAACTCTGTTAGGAAGCTAGTCCAGACATCTGAAGCAGAGGAGCCTGAGTTCGCCTGGGCCCAAGGCCAGAAGTGAGTCAGAGTAGGAGGAGAGAGTGGAGCTGCTCAGACTACAGGGGAATCCTGGATTGGGTCAACTTCCCAAAATCTTTCTTTGGCTTCTAGTGAATAAGTAACATAAAGGCTAAAATCTATCTTGACAAAAACATTCAACGTTGATGCCATGAGTGACTTTTGATGAGGTCTCATACCAAGACCCACTTCCATTTTATTTTATGATTCCAAAATATCTTAGACCTCAACCTTGTAAGAACAATATATATCCAATCTCTAGTTCATTCATCTTCTGCAAGAAACTATAAAACCAATCACCATTTTATCAAACTTACATCCCCCAGCCTCCAAAGAGTGATTTAAAAAATAGCCAACTTCAAATTACATTTTTTACTTATTCACTAAAGTAATTAGATTGTGTGTGTTTCCTAAACTTAGTCATTCAATAAAGATGAAATACTTTTTATAGAAATCTGTTGATGCTAGTACAAAAAGGCAGACAAAGCCACTTTCAATTTTATTTTTTACTATACTTTTAATAATAGTTCTAGGAGAAATGAATGATGGTTAAGTCTATATTCAACAATTTGTCTGCTATTTCATTAAGTATATGTGACACAGAAGTGGTACCCTATTTCAATACTTCTTAACAGCAAGACAAAGAAGTATTTACTTCATTTTGAATCAAGGAAACTGAGTTGCAAAGTACTTGCTTAGTCAACAAGTCCTCTGGGTCTGCCTCTGACAGATAACATACTACAAGTCAGGATGATTACAGCAGGATTTGAATAATACATATCAAAGCATTCTAGTCTTAAGTATCACTAAACAAGGTAGGCTGATGAACATTTTTCAGGCACCATTAATAATCCTATCATATTCTTGTGCCATTTAGAAGGATAGAGCAATTCAATGATTCACCACTCCCACCACTAATCTTTCATTTCCAATGCTATTTACTCTGAACAGAATATTAATTAAATCAGTTATAGAGAGATATAGTCTCATCAAATGCAAAAGCAAACACTTGAAGTACTCTCATCAAGACTGTATTAATATCAGGTTCATCTAAAAAGCACCCTGAGTACCCAAAGAATACATACTTTAGATTTTGAAATATATTGAGTTCCAACATTTCAATTTATTCAAGTATTTTGTTTCATTTCCATAATTTGTTTTTATGCACTGCTTTTTCATTTTTAAAAATAGGAGTGAGTTGAAATTAATTGCTCGCTTGCATGAGCCCTAATAATTACAAAAATTCTCACATGGATTATAAAGCACACTTCATTTTAAGAGATGCGTCTGAGTAAGAAAAAACCTGACTTTAATATGGTTTTATATATGAATGCCACTTTGTTGAAAAAAAACAAGCTTCTGGAATTTGAGCTCATTATAATAAAGTTTTATATTTTTGCCATTACATCTTAGAGATATTTATATGATTTTCTTCCAGTTTTATTTTTAATACTTGGTCAAAAGACACCACATAATGCAGTCTTCAGGAAGTTCATTTTATATTCACTTTTCAACTCCATGTACTTTCTTTGAACAGAATGAAAGCCTCACAATCCACATTTCTCCAACTTGTGACTCATCTCTTTACCTTACATGGGGTCAGTGATGGTCCCTAAAGTTGCAGGTCCCCTCCTTCCATTACTGAGTGGACTTCTGAATCTCCTGTCTGTCACATGACACAATAAGGGATAGCATGATCCTTTTCACTTCTTCAAGCATACTTTGCATCAAGCCATACTGTGAATGAAACACTTGAACTGAAAAATAAGAAAAGCACTCCCAGGAGAGCGATTTATGATCCCACCCAGCCCTCAGAACACTGAATATGGAAAGCCACTCCAGACGCTAATGTGCATCATCCAGTTAAGTGTCAGCACAACTGTGCTGCCTTTCCAAAAACAATAAGCAGTTTTGTCTCTTCTGATCTAAGAATTTGTCATTCCTTATCCCAGAATATAATATTTCCAAAGAGAGAAAATTTTAAATTATTTTCTAAGGGGAATTCCCATCTTAATCTACAAATAAGATCTGGGGATGAAGACAGTCATACTGCTTGACAATTTTATATCCGGCTTCAAGGACATGAAAAAGTGTTGTACATGGACCAAATGGAGCAGCACAAATCACATCTTTACACCTTCAATCTAAACTGAAAAGCGTTCTTTTAATAGAGAATGAAGACACTGTAGGTTTTTTGCCTCTTTTCTGGAATGATCTGTCCTTCCAACAAATATGTGTAAATGACTTAACATTTAAAAAACTATCTTCCTTGAACAAACCATCATTTATAGTCATGGACCTTGTAAATACAATTTTAAGGGGAGAAAAGTCATTTGTCTCTCTCAGTAAGGATACAGAGTTATTCAGATAAACCTAACTTCTATCATTAAACATCTTAGAGCAGCTGACTTTAATTACCTACCTTCTTCCGGATGACTCTGAAATGACATGTGGATATCTGCTTTATATGTGCATGAGAAAAGGTGCAAATTAGCATATGTTTCCAAGACAGTTTAAGAAAATATAGTCCAATTTCGAGCCCAATCACAAGAACTCCAGGCCAACTTCAAATGGCAGTTTTCAAGCTCTAGCAATTTAAAACTATATTCATTAGGCACGCACAATTCCAAAAACCCAGTAGTCAGTGAATCCCTTTACTTATCCCCTGAGGAAGGTTGACATAATGTAAACTTTCTATAGCTTCTATTACTTTGCTTCCTGGTCACTTCTAATTAACCTCCTACCACTTAAATCTTGTAAATCATTAAGCAATTAATCATACACTGCCTTGGAAAATATTTTTCTATTATTCTCCAGCGTTGCTTTTAATTAGGCATTTTTTTCTTGTATCTTTCAAAGGCAATTGTATACTTAGAGGGTGCCATTGTAGAGAGGGGGGCAGAGCCTCCTGTATTTCAAATTCGCACTATTTCTCTGCACTAAATAGGTGACCAATAAATATGCTGGCCTTGTTCTGTGAACATGCTCAGTAGTATATGGACTCTATTGTCTTTCGTTGAACACACATTTTATATGAGTTATCTTCATTTTGATGCCACTGGAATTGAATGTGCTATCTCAAGCAAAGCTGTGCCCTATCTCTATAAATAGAAATGACTCCAAATTTTATATTTCTATTTTTCTTATCACCTAGCTAGTTAACTAATAATTGTCTAAATTTTTATTTGAGAAATGATGCCTCTAGTTTCAATATTCTTCTTCCTCTAGTTGCTTAGGACTCCCCTGGAAAACCTATTGACACCTCATGCCTCTGGTCAGTGAAGATGTTGCTGACCATTCCTACTAAAACCATCATTTTATTAAACATAAAATTATATTTTTCTCTCTTACTTGAAATATTTCTACTCTTCATAATTACATTAGTTTAGCATCAAAGTAATTAGTCCTCTTTACTATAATCCCCATCAAATTATGTTATGTGTGCTGCATACTGCCATAATGGAACATCTGCATTCTCCTGGATACATCAGTTGCTTTGTACATATACATGATTTCATTATTTCATTTTATTTTTTTATGGTTGATGTTGTTGTAGCCCCAGTGGCTGGAGTTGGCCTTTGAACTAGCTATGTTGCCCAAGCTGGTCTCAGTCTTACAGAGACTCACCTGCCTTTGCTGTGATTAAAGATGTATGCCAACACACCTGGCCATACATAGACTTTTGTATAAATAAAAGCAGGCTGGCACATTTTATTACTGTGTAAAAATTATTAGTTCTTTAAAATACAGGCTAAGCATTACTCAAGGATAAATTCACCCATGACAGTTCTAGGAAAAGTATGCAAAGGACTCTCATGATAATCTTCAAAAATGTTCTTCATTTCCCTGGTATAGTATTCAAATACTTAGCAATTGTTGTTTGCATATAGTTACATGTTTCTTTTTTTCTTGTTTCTCAGTGAAAAAAAGCTACACATTTGTTTTCAAACATTTAAATTCAAATTCCAGCAAAAAATCATTTTTCATGACAGAAGAAAAATGAATCATCTAAGTTATAAAACTATCAGTTCAAATTTGACTATGTCAATGGAGTCAAATCTACAAACTCAAACCGATCAACTGTAAGAAACAATCATGATACAGCTCATGTAGCATACTGCTTAACAAATTGCAAGTCCGTATTGTCAGTTTGATTTTAAATCTATATAGAAAAATCTCTTTTGAAAGTAAAAATATTTCTTATCATGCATCAAATTGATTGAGTAAATAAATGCTTTGACGTCAACAGTCTATAATTTTAACAGATAACTTGTCTTTTGGCCAATGGATCTATGTCAATTTACATCAAATTAAAAAGTAAAGAATATAACGTATTTCTATTTAGGATTTTTTTTCTAAAGTTGCCATTTTGGTTTTATTTGGGAAGACATACAGTTGATCAAGTTTTAATCACCCAGTTTTTCTGCTAACCTAGTAACTCAAATATTCATTGTGGTTTTAGTATAAGGCAATGAAAATTTTTTTTAAATATTAAATTAATAATACATCCAAGGTCTGACTTCTCCGGTGTCTGGAGAATGCTTCCTGACAGTGAGCTCAGTCTTAAGAAGTTTGGTTTGGGAATCCAACACATCTGTGATGGGAATTGTATAGACAGAAGCATGGCTATGCCAGGCAGACCTTCCTCAGTGCTCTGCATGCACACATTTTCTTAGAAATTAATGGAAAGTTTCTCATTCCCTCTCAGAGTCTCTACTTTAGCGCACAAAGCAAGGCACTCACAAATACGCTGCAAGGAGGGATGTCTGAGTTATAAGAAGTTGCTGGTTATTCTTAGGATCCCTGTAGTGTGCATGACTTCTTCAAATGCTTCTTCCAGGTGAATCAAGAAATCTTAGGAACAGGACATGACAAAGGATGCCCAGATTCAGAATGTAAAGAAAGTCATTATACGTTTTATACCACTCTGGGCCTTTCTTTCTTATGAAGCAAAAGCCTTAAGTTTTGTTAAAGCAGCAAATCCTTCCACAAAGGGCAGAAAAGACATGTGGCTGGATAAAGAAAAGAACAAATTATTTACTTTAAAAGAAAAATAATACTCCTCTTGGGTTTGACACCCTGCATTGACCTCAAAGAATGAGAGGTGTATTATTGATACTCAGAGAACAAAAAAATATCTGAACAAAATTGACCACACATAAAATAAACTCCTTAAATATATAAACACATATATAAAAAGAGTGTAAGTGTACATAAGATTATCCTATAATGGGCAAACAACACCTTGTGATGGTTTGAATGAGAACGAACACAAAGGCTCCAAGTGTGTGAACAGTTTGCCCTCAGTTGGTGGCACTATTTTGAGTGGAGGAAGCACATCGCTGGGTTTTGAGAGTTCTTACGCCTTTCCAGATCGCCAGTCTCTCTGTGCTTCCTGTGTCTGCTTAAATATATGACTGTTGAACTTTCTGTTCTGGCCATCTCCTCTACTATGCTTCTCTGCCATGATGGACTCTAATCCTCTGGACTCCTAAGCTAAATAAACTTTTTATTCTATTAGTTGCCTTGTTCACAGTATTTTATCACAGCAACAGAAAAGCAACTACTACACACCTCCCACTAGATATCACAGGGTAGCAAATTAAAAACCCAGTGCCAGGAAGGGATTTCCTTTTTTGGATTATCTGGCCAGTCAGGTATTACCATAGATTACCAAATAATTAGGCTATTACCAATGCTATTTTTACCCTTCAGAAGTTGATGGCATGATCTTATTGCTATAAGCACCATATACTTGTGTCAAAGAACATGATGAATCAAAGTGAGGCTGACCTGGGAGAGTCATCCCGACTGCACATTGCTAGAAGGTCCTAGGCATACTACTGGAAGAGAAAAGTAGTCATCAGTCTTACCTAAGTGCGAACTCAGTGAGCTGCAATGAGAACTGGCCTGGCAAGCTATGCTCTCTGGTGCAATAGTACCATCAGTGTCATAGGAGTAACCAACCAATTTCTGATTAGATATAAAACCTGCTCCACAAGACAAAATTCATAACTAGCACTATTATCAGAGTCAAAACCTGTGGCTAAACAGGTCATTAGACCTAGGGGAGAACCTAGTGTGATTATTTTGATAAACAGACATAGTATTTAACCAATTCATAATGACTTATTGTTATATCCTTGGATTAACAACTGGGGAAAGTGCAGAGAAAAAGAGAATGTGGAGTGCTCAGCCTTAAATGGGACACCTGGATCACACCCTCTTCTGAGGAGGCGCAGAGATCATTGGAGAAAAGAAGGCAGAAAGATTGTCAGAGGTAGAGGCAGTAGATAGCTACAAAGAAACAGTGTTTTCAGACACAAAAGGAAAGGTACACAAGGGAACTCACAGCAGTTGCAACACCAGGCCCAAAACCTGTTCAAATTTAAGCCAGATAAAAACCAATCACAGAGGAGGAACTGGGCTATAAGTCCCATCGGTACCCAAGGAGACACTGACAATTGTTTTCTGTTCAGAGAAGGAAAGTACATATTAAGAGTCTGTCACCTTGTAGGTCACCCACACTGCAGTGGATGGTCACACACTCAAGAATACACATAAGAAGCACAAATTGGACTGGGTAGGCTTTTTTTTTAATGAAAATAAGACTGGGCATTGTAGCACATGCCTTTAACCCCAGCACTGGGGAAGCAGAAAGAAGCAGAGCTCTGTGGGATGGAGGTCAACCTGGTCCATATGGTGAGTTCCTGACCTGCTGGAACTACAGGGAGACCCTGTCTCAGATGGACCACGGAGGATTTAGTCAATATGAATGTTGAATTTGATCAAAATACATTACATGGAATTCTTAAAGAACTAATATAAATGAGGGCAAAAAGGAAAATAATGTAAAAGGAAGTATTTGGCAGTCATGCCAATGATAGGCTGAAATGGTGTGAAAACACATTCCCAACAGCAGGGCATACAGGTTCTCCATAAGTATAAGTCTGGATCAGAAAATAAGAGCAGAGCCTGAGCTGTGGTGACCTCAGTCTATAGTAACACGAAATTTTGGCTTACTGCTGGAAAGGAGTAAAAACAAGAAAAATGAGCTCCTGGTAAGGCAGAAATGTAGGAAGAGTGGAGAACTGAGTATGGTGTGTTTAAGAACTCATCTAGAAAACCAAGACTAAGGAGAAGCCAAGGTTAACCTAAGAAAGTGTGAACCAAGAACTATCCTGAAAAAATCACAGTAATAACAAACCTACACTTAGCACATTTCCCAACTGCATGAACTTAAAATATATCTCAGAACTTGATGAGGATAAACTTTTCAAGCCATGAAATGTATTTACTTTCCCTTTTATTATTCTAATATTGTGTCTGATATTTGTTTAAAGATTATGACATTTTAACAATAAATAAGAAATAAAAAAATAAAATCAAAGGCAAATAAGTACATTTACAAACACAATAAAATGAACAAGAATTAGGTATCATGCTGGTATAATTATCCTTTAAAATAATTATGGACTTTATATTTCAACAACGATTTTGAATTAATTATGACAGTTTTTGATGGAGTAAGGAAAATAACATAAAAACAGTTGTGAACAAATAAAAATGTTCAATAGAAATGTAGAAATTACATGAAACAGCATTTAAAACCATATAGAAAAAGAATACATTTGACAACCTCAGAAACAGATTCTAGTTAGTTGATGAAGAACTAATTAATTTAAAATTAGGTCAACAGAAATTAATCTGGTCAGGAAACTGAACAGATGGCTCAGTGGTTAAGAGTGCTTGGAGCAGGGGACCATATTTTCCTTTGGTTCACAGAATCCATATTGGATGCATAACAACCACCTATAACTACAGTTCCAGTGGATCTGAAGCCTCTTCTGCCTTCCATTTTCACCTTTACATGTGTGGCACACACACACACACACACACACAAATAAATGTAAAATAAGAGAGGATTGACAATAGAAAAAAAAATATTATCTAGAATTTCGAAAATAAAGAAAAGCATGTGTTTTACTCCATAATTCCACTAAAACTTACTCATACATGCACACAAATGCATATACACACACCAAAACCCTTGAATGGCAGATGAGAATGGAGCATTCACAGTGCGATGGAAATAGCCTTTATTGGGGAGTCTCCTTGACTAATCTGCAATAACTCAAAGGGAGGTTGCCCGTGCTTGGCACTGGAGTGTTTGTTAGATAACCTATGACTAAACACACACACACAAGTATTTTTTAAATAAGTTTATAAAATAATGTTTCCCTATGACTTTTCAGATATCCACGATATTACTTATCTCTCCTTTTTCCTGCCCCACCCCCACCCCACGGTTAACCTCCACTTTTATTTCCCATTTCCCCCTTGATAACATCTGTGTTCTGTTATCCTCCTCTCTGGACTACTCTCTCTCCTGCTCCCCACATGGTCCCTTTCCACTTTCCTGGATTCTGCCATTACTTCAGGTTCTATCTTCACATCTAAAGATTCAGAGCTAAAATCCTCAAATAAAGTAAAACATGCCACATTTGTCTTTCTGAGTCTCTGTTACTTCATTCTGTGTGATGCTTTCCAGTTCCATCCACTTATACTTGCAAATTTCGTGATTTCATTTTTCGTACAGTTGAATAGAGCTCCATTGTGTATATGTATCACAGTTCCATTGTCCTTTCATCTGTTGACAGATGTTTTTGTTGTTGTCATTTTCTGGCTATTGTGAAGAGTGGCAGTGAACATGGCTGAGCAAATATCTCTGTGATGATATCAAATATTTTACTCTATGCCAAAGAGTGGTGTAACTGGGTCATCTGGTAGATCTACTTTTAGCTTTTTGTGAATTCTTCACAATTATTTCCATAGCGGCTGCTCCAGTGTGCAGTCCACCAGCAGGAACTGAAGATTCCTCCACATCTCCACATCTTTGTTGGCATTGATTGTAAGTGGTTTTTCTTTTTTCAAGAGGATAAAAGACAGTTTGTTCTGGAGTGATGGTTGCCCAAGAAGCATAGGTTTAGTTCACTCTAGTTTCCATGTTCCAATGAGGTAACAGCTTCATGCAATTATTATAGTAACAGAAGAAAGAAAGACACAAATCAAGACACTTTCCAAAAGCATTGATAGAGACACCAGAAAGGTGGGTTATAGAAAGACAAAAGAGTTCTGATATGAGCTTAGATGCTCTCTGTCAGCATTCTTAGTCCTTCAGGGATAGAAGATAGCAGTCTGAAAAGTTAGCACATCTCAAAATGTTGTATTTGTTAGTAATGGAATTCCAGGTCTGACATAGAGGTAAGCAAGATAAGCAAGAGGGATAAACATAGCCCAGGCAAAACTATAAATAGGCTCTGGTCCTACAACATTCCAAACTCTCAATAATCATCAAAGTACTAATCAGTTAAATCAGTTAGCAGAATTGCAGGAAGTTTAGTTGAAGTTTTTGTTTGTTTGTTTATTTGTCTGTTTTTCTGAGAACTTGCCTTCACAGTTACCCATTGTTTTTCAGGCATAACACTTTGTACATGCTGTGGCCACAGATTATTTATAATGTGTTGGTTTGCTGGAAATGCTTCCTAGGATCTGGATACAGGGAAGAAACAGTGTCCTAACAAGTTGCTTATTCTCATTCATAAAATGATTTAAGACTAGATTCAATAGAAGATTTAGGAAATGTTTATTAGAATTTAACAAAAAAATCCTCAAGGCAGAAAAACTGAATCTTGGCAGCTACTTTGAAGAGATGGATGGAGGGAAGAAGGACAAAAGTTCTTGAAGCCATAACTTAGCGAATCTGCCTTCCTAGGAGTGAACTTGTGATCAGATGATTGATCAGTAAAACTGGAAAAATTAGTCTTTATGTAGACCAGAGATTTCAGAGATTCTCTTGAACAGTTAATCTTTTGGGACTTTTTGATACCTTAACAATCTGATGGGGATGAGCTTGAGTAATATGAAGGAAGAATAGTCTTCAAGAGAAAAGAATAGTTTAATAAAACTATTAAGAATAAAATTCCTGGATCATATCATAACTCTTAGCCATCATGATCAGGATTTGGATAAAACTGTTGGGGGGAAAAGCTGTTTTGTTGATCTTAGCCATTTTAAATGGAATAAGATGAACTTTTAAAGTAGTTTTAATTTCCATTTCTCTGATTGCTAAGGCTATTGAACCCTGAGCATTTAATTTCTTCTGTGGAGAAATCACTGTTCAGATCTGTACTCCATGTCTAACTGGGCACTTTGTTTTCTTGACTCCTTACCTTTTGCATATTTGTATATTCCGGATATTAATCCTCTATCACCTGCATACTTAGGAAAGGTTCTTTCCCACTCTGTGGACATCCTCTTCACGCCACTTGATTGTTTCCTTAATGAGGTTCCATTTGTCAATTTGCCTTAATTCCTGAGCCAATGGGGACCTATTCAGAACATCCTTCCTTCATCTGTATCTTGTAGAGTACTGCCTGCATTTTCTTCTAACAAATTTAGCATTTTAAATTTCATGTCAAGTTCTTTGATCCATTTGGAGTTGACTATTGTTCAGAGACATAGACATGTGCACAGCTTCTGTCTTGGAGCTGTGGCATTTAGTTTTCTCAGCTTAAGGTTCTCTTTCCTGTCTTTCCTCTAGTGTGTATTTTTAGCATATTTATCAACTATTAACCAGTCATACCTATGCACATTTATGTTTGAGACATTAATTTCATTCCATTAATCTGTTGTCTGATTTTCACCAGCATCATGCAGATTTTTTTTTAATGCTTCCTTTGGGGAAGTGAGTAAGAAATCCCAAGGCAGTCTAAGGAAATTTTTGAAGTTGGTGGCTGCTGGTAGGGGGAGAGATAGTATCCTATCTTCCAGGGATGGGTTTTTTTGTAGGTTGACCAGGCTCCAGTGGATGAACCCAACTAAGGAACATGTGCAGAAACAAACAAGACTCTATAGGCCGTATTGTATCTATGGCAGAACACATTGAATTGGGTGGTAGACAAAGAGAGAAGGTGCAGGTAGGGGTGAATCTAAATATAATAATAGTATTATATGAAAATCTCAAACAATTCAATTTAAAAACTGTAGAAAAACGCTGTCCTTGATACCATCTGATTTTTCCTGAAATGTGGTTCAAACCAAGTTTCTGATTGTATAATTGCACCTCTTCTCCTGGATCTTCCTGAGATTGCTAGCTAATAAAATGGATCATTCCCAAGTGCACTGATATAATTCTGTAGTCGCAGCTTTTGTGCTCTCATCAGCATATTTCTTCAGTTTCTGAAATGTCTATGGGCTGCATCTTCAAGCTCTGGCTCCATTTCTCTCTTTAATTACTCAAAGGTTAGGAAGAAAGCATGGGGATTGTTTACTTAGAAATATCCTCCACCGTGGGGTTTGGGTCTGTCCTTAAAGTATTGAGCAAGCCAAGCAACCCTGGATACCCTGAAGAGATGGTAGGAGTCTGGCCTGCTCTGCCTGATGCGATAACCTAGGTCCCAGGAAGCCACTGCAGGCCTCAACAGTTGCTTCATCTTTTCCCCCCACAAAGATCACCCCAGACCAGAACCAGATTTGGGGTTTCATTTCTTCGTTCCTGATTTCTACGTCAGCCCTACAACCTTCCCACTTTTACGTAAAGACCCCATATTTAACTTTCCCTCCTCTGTAATGGACAGAAGGGCCTCCCTATATAAACCCCTGCCTTGGTTTCAATAACTGAATTGCACACAGATGCAATCTCCCAGGAACTCCTCCTGCTGCACTCTGAGCCACCTGAGGACCTGTTCAATTGTCTTCCATTCTCTGGGATAGCTCGAGCACAACAGCCATGCTGGAGATGGAGACCCACCCACACTCCACTACAGACACAATTTCTTCTCTTAAAATCCGACCCTCTACAAATCACTAGAATATAATTTAGTCAAGCTCTTTTCATTTTATAAAAAGGATTGCCTTTCCCCCACTTTTGAATACTGTGTTTCTTATTTCTCTGTGAGTCTTCATTCAAGAGGTTTTTAACTTCCACATTCCCATTGATGTTCCATTCATGCTAATATATATTTTTTCTAAGACAATAGAGGTTTTATCTATAAAGCCCCTCGTTCTTTCTGATTCCTCAGTCGGAATTACCTTTAACATTCATATTCCTACCAGCAGGTCTTTTAAGCCAATTGTAGCTTTTTTTTAATCAAACACTGCAAAATTTTCCAGTCTCACACATTACCCAGTTATGAATTAACTTCTAAAATTTGGGATATCTGTTAAATCAGCAATGAAGATTTTGATTCTTCAACTGATAGTGGAATGAAAAAAGTAGTATATAAATGTAATGAAATATTACTACACAATAGAAAGAAGAAACCACCAGAACACAGAGCATACTGGTGCATCTTTAAGGAATATGTTAAATGAAATAAACCAGCCTCGAAATATAAATATAACACTTTTCTTTTGAAATCTATAAAAGACATGATGATAAAAACATAAGAAAGACTTTATCCATATTCACATCTATTCTTTGACAAGATGGAGCTTACAGTATGGGAGTCAGTAGTATAAACAATGTCTTCTTCCTTCTTTCTTCAGAGGCTAGTCACTGAAGGCCCACTCTCTGGGAATACTAATTTTCACAGTACTCAACTGGAATGTAGAAGTCTGAAAATTTTGAAGGCCCTATGGTGAAGAAAACACAAGGAAATAGCCTGGAAAATTCCAAGACCATCAAAGGAGTTCAAGCCTTGCCTGTCAGTAGATCAGCCATCCCCAAAAGTATGGACTGGGACTGTTTGTCTTATGGCACTCAGGAAAAGTCATGCAATTATAAGAAAAATAAATGCTTATTTTTATAATCCATTAAACAGTAGAATAATATGCTAAACTGCAGCAGAAAAATGGAAAAAATATATCATTCTTGAATGATGATTGGTAAATGTGTGTGAACATCACAACTGATTTTAATACCTTAGAAATGATTTTAAAATGTAATTATAAAATGTAATTTTTAAATTTTAAAATGTAAATTTTAAAATGTAATTATAAAATAATTTGGGGACACTTGTCCTGGGTTTTGTTTTCCTGAAAATTCTATTCACAGAGACGGCAAGATGATCCAAAATCTTGCTGTTTAATATTTTTTATTGAATTGTTGTGTGTTTCATACATAACATCTCAAACAATCTTAATCATCTTTATATCCCTTTCCTCCCACCATCTACTCTTATAGCCCCCAACTGGAATCCATATATTCTTTCATCTGTGTTAAAGTACATTATGTGAAGCTAGTGTTCCCAAGTGATCTCAGTGAAGGATCATCCACTGAGCTCTACTCATCCTACCAAGAGTCCCTCTCTTTAGAAAGACTATCTCAGCTCACTCAATAGTAATCAGTTGCCAATACTTCTTAAGCAAAGGTTGGGGGTCTACTATCCATTTCCCCAGTGCCATGCTGGCTACTTGTCTGCCTGAGTTTGCATGGATCCTGAGCATGCCAAAATAATTGCTATAGGTTAATATGAACAGGGTCCCAGAAGCTTGTAGGCTTCTAATTCCTTATGTTCCCACACCTCCACACTGGCTGTTACAAACTTTCTGTTCTCTCATTTGCAATGATCCCAGAACTCAGGGTGAGTGAAACTTATTATAAGAGTTCTGAACAGGGACCCACACTCTGTAGATTCCTAAATTTCATGGTTTAGTCATTAGTGACCTTTTGCATTACTGACCTTCTGTTGCATGAGGGAGCTTCATTAATCAGAGTTGAGAGACTAATTAATGACTTCTTTACCCCTTGTTCTATAATGGGTTTGACCTCAGGCATAGAGGCTGTATTGAGGATGTGTCACTTAGGCACTGGGAATTCACAGACAACGACTGTGTGTGACAAGCTGTGGTACTCTGTAGTAGACTCCATCTGATGCAAAAGAAGTTTCTTTGATCAGTGGAGACTGGAATATTTGAAAATAAGGGAAGGTGCTAGGATCCGCATATGAGAGAGAACATAAGTCTTTTATTTTTCTGACTCTGTGTTACTTCACTCAGCATAACAGTTTCTAATTCCATCCATTTACTTGCAAATGTCATGATTTTGTCTTTCTTTACCACTGAGTAGAAAGCCTTTGTGTAAATGTACCACATTTTATTATCCACTTGTCAGTTGAGGGCCACTTAGGATGTTTCCATCCCTTAGCTATTGTGAAAAGAACAAAAACAAACATGGATGTACAAGTATCTCTGCAGCAGAATGAGTCTTTTGGGTATATGCCAAGAGTTTGTATAACTGGGTCAAATGGTAGATTCATCTTTAGTCTTTAAACAGTTCTCCACCTTGCTTTCCAAAAGGGTTGCACAAGTTCACAATCCCACAAGCAGGAAATTAGCATTCCTCTTACCCCACATCCTCTCTAATATTTGATATCATTTGTTCTCTTGAACTTAGTTATTCTGATCAGGGTAAGATGAAATCTTAAAGTGGTTTTAATTTGAATTTCCATAATGATTAATGATGTTGAAAACTTTATAAGATGTTTCTCAGCCATTTTTATTTCCTGTTTTGAGGACTATGCTCAGATCTTTAGGTCATCTTTTCATTGGTTCAGTTGTTTTCTTGTTTGTGTTTTGAGTGCTTTATATTTTCCGGGTGTTAAACATCTGTCAGATGTGTCACAAGTGAAGATTTTCTCCCACTTTGTGGGTTTCCTCTTTACTTCCTTGGTTGTTTCTTTCTCTGTAAAGAAGTTTTATAGTTTCATGTTTCACACTGAGATCTTTAATCCATTCGGATTTGACTTTTGTACAAGGTGAATGACAACAGTCTAGTTGCATTCTTCTACAGCTGGAGATCCAGTTTTGCCAGCAACATTTGCTGAAGATGCTGTCTTTCCTCCAGGAAGTGTTCTTGATACCCTTATCAAATATCAGGTACTTGAAATTGTATGTACTCATATTTATCTTCAGTTATATGGGTCTGTTCCTGTGCCAGTTCTATGCTGTTTTTATAACTATAGTTCTAAAATATAATTTGAAATCTGGTATAGCAATCCCCACTGTATTGCTCTTTGTGCTCAGGGTTGATTTGGCTATCCAGGGCCTTTTATGCTCCCAGATGAATTTTAGGATTTTTTTTCTAGTGCACTGTAAACAATATAGTAAGCAGTTTAATTGGGGTTGCTTTTGATAGGAGGGTCATTTTCATAATACAAATTCTTCTAATACCTGAGCAGGCGAGAGCTTCCATTTTATGGATTCCTCATCAATATCTCTCCTTAAAGGTCTAATATTTTCATTGTAGAGCTCTTCGAAGTCTTCAGTCAGGTTTACTCTGAGATTTTTTTTTAAGCTATTGTAAAGAGAAGGATTTCCATCTACTCTTTCCAATTGCTTGTTATTGGTATCTTTAATTATGTTGAATTATATTCCCTCCAGTCCAATTCCTTCTAGGACTTTTCACATAAATGCATTTGAATTTTTTTCAAAGGCCTTTTCTCCATCCATTGAGATGACCAGGTAATTTTTGTCTTTGAATGCATTTATGTATTTTATGACATTTAGTGACTTACATATATTGAACCACCCCTGCATCTCTGGAATAAAGTCAACTTGATCATGGTGGATGATCTTTTTAATTTGTGTCGGTATGTGATTTGCAAGCATTTTGTTGAGAATTTTTGCATCTATGTTCATTAAGAACATGGGTATATAGTTTTCTTTTTTGGATGTATCTTTCCCTGATTTTGGTATTGGAGTGATGATGTCTTCATAGAAGGAATTTGGGAGTTCTCCTTTGTTCATATCTTTTTGAATAATTTAAGTAGTATTGGATATATTTCTTCTTTGAGTATCTGTAGAATTTTGCTGCAAATCTATATGGGCCTGGGCTTTTATTTGGCCAGGAGGTTTTATATTACTGTTTCAGTTTCCTTATATGTTATGGGTCTGTTATAACTGTTGATCTTTTCTTAGCTTAGCTTTGGTGATTCCCATGATTTTAGATATGAATCTATTTTTTAAGGTTTCAAATTTAATAGCATGTAGGTTTATAAATGTTCTGAATCTTTTTGTTGTCCATTGTGATGTTTCCCCCTTCATCTCTGATTTTTTTGACTTGGAGATGCTCTTTCTTTCTTTTGGTTAACTTGGTCAAGGATCTGTCTTGTTTATCTTTTAAAAGAACCAGCTCTTGGACACATTGACTCTTTGTATTGTTTCTTTTGTTTCTCTTTCATTAATTTCTGCTCTGATTTTTGTTATTTTGTCTAGTTTGCTGGGTTTGTGTTTCACTTTTTTGGCTTTCAAAACTATTGAGTTGCAATGTTAAATCATTTACTTGTACTCTTACTGGTTTTTAATGTAGATACTTAGAGGTATAAACTTACCTCTTAGAAATGCTTTTAACATGTCCCAGATGTTTCTTTGGATTTTACCGTGTTTTTTGTTTATTTCCAGGAATACTTTTCTTTCTTAATTTCTCCTTTGACTCATTCATCCTCCAGGAGTGTGTTGTTAAGTTTCCATGAATTCATGAAGAGCTTCTTCTCATGTTGATTTTAAACTTTATTGCAAGGAATTATGTCAATTTTTTGTATTGGTTCAGATTGGTTTTGTGTCCCAGTATGTGGTTGATTCTGGAGAAAGTTCCATGGGGTGCTGAATAGAATGTGTATTTTTTGGTGCTTCAGTGGAACATTCAGTCAATGTCTGGATGGTATGGTTTAATTCAGAAGTCCCTCTGTCTATTCTCAGTTCAGTTGTCCTGTGTAATGGAGACAGTTCAGTAAGAAGTCCCCTACTCTTAGTGAATTGGGATTAATCTGTATCTTAAAGTCCTATAGTACTGATTTTATGATATTGGGTGCACCAGAGTTTGGTTCATATATGTTCATGATTGTAATATCTTCTTGGTCAATTGTTCCTTTGATCAGAATGAAGTGACCCTCTTTATCTCTTCTGATTAGTTTTAGTTTGAGGTCTATTCTGTCAGATATTAGAATACCAACACGTGCTTCTTTCTTACTGTCATTTGCTCAAATATTTTTTCCATCATTTCACCTTAAGGTAGTACTGTTCTTAAAGATGAGATAGGTTTTTTGAGACAACAAAAGGATGAATTTTATTTCTTGACCCATTCATCTAGCCTGTGTTTTTTGACTGGGAATTTCTTTCCATTGATATTTAAAGTTATTATTGAAAGATGCATGGTGAGTCTCATAATTTTAAATTCTGGTTGCATGTTTGGTGTAACTTTGTGGTTTCCTGGTTATACATTCATTTGGTTTCTTTCTGTTGACTATTTTGGTTTAGTTATTCCTTTCTTCAGCTCTTTGTATTATTCCAAATATTCTCTAAAGGGATGATTTTCTACACATGAATTCTTTCAGCCAATTCATGTCAAGGAAGATGTTTCTTTCCCCTTCAACTTAATTGACATTTTCCTGGGTATGTTCTAAGTTGGCATCTTTGTTCGTTTAGGACTGAGAATACTTTGTTCAAGTCTCTTCTGGCTTTCATAGTTTGCATTAAAAAGTCAGTTTTAATTTTGATTGGTTTTACTTTATACATGACTTGTTGTTTTTCTTTTGCAGCTTTCAGTATTCTCTTTGACCTGTATGCTTAGGACTTTTACTATGATATGCCATGGGGGGGTTTGTTTTCTGCTCTTGTCTATTCAGTTTTCTATTTGCTTCTTGTATTTGTATGGGAATGTTTTTCCTTTATTTTCTGAAAATTTTCTCTACTATCTCATTGAGGATCTGATCAATACCTTTATCCTTTATAAAGATTTTTCTTCCTTTTTGCCTATGATGAATATATTTGGTCTTTTCATGGTGTCCCACATTACCTGCATATTCCATTCTTGTGTATGTGCTTTTTTATAATTTTCCATAATCTTTGTTTGAGTGCTCCAATTCTTCAACTTTATCATATAGTCTTGATATTCTGTTTTCTGTTTCATTCCATTGATAAGGCTCTATATTTCAAATTGGGTTACTTTGGTTGAATTCTGATTCTGTTTGGATGCTTGATGTGACTTGGTTGTTTACTTATTGCATAGGAAAAGTTGGTTGCTCAAAGCATCAGGTTCTCTCTTTTGAGTTTTATCTTGAAGGGGCCAAATGGCTGTATTCCATCTGCTCTGGAGGTCCCTCAAAGGCACAGGTAGGGAAGATAAGATGCTCTCAGACCTCTCTGCATCCCTCTAGCCAGCAGGCACAGCACTATTTTGACAAAAAAACTAGGTAGAAACTGAATTCATGCTTTCTCAGGCATGCTGCAAATGTCTGGGTCCCTACAAAAGGACACATAAGCCTCACCCTGCAGCAGTGGGAGGAGCTGCAGATAGTACCAATGTAGGGAGATGGGCACAGTGCGATTTGGAGGGCTCACAGCCCAGCATATGTAGAGGTGTTGCATAAATTTACTCTCCATGCCTTAGCGGGTGGGATCTGGTTAATCCAGCTGGATAAACAGAAACTGAACTTCTATTTAGAATGATTTATTTATTTACAAAGTTATAAAGTCTCTGGGGACGCCCGCCCCACTTGCTCACGAAAGTTTGCTACTGCTGCATGCCGGGCGCAGGTCTCTCAGTTCATTTCACTCACGAGATTCTTTGAAGGGTGGGGGCGTGGCACGCTGCCTCCTGGGTTCATGGGCCTGGGACCCTGGCGTTTCTCTTCCCACGTGGATGTGGATCTTAGCAACCTCTGCTTCTCTCCGGAGCTCCTGGCCATGATGATTCCTGTCCTCTACCACCTCCCTCCTCCCTTATTGGTCAGAGGGTGGGACTTGCCATAGAATGAACCAATAAGAAACAAAAAAATGCAGAGAGACAGTTTCTATCGCTCTACAAGAGGGTAGTCCAGAGATCTGGGGGGCTAAGAGTAAGAATATGCCTGTGCCCAAACCTAGATGGAGAATAGGATGTGGGATAGGGGAGTTTGGCATTGCGATGGTGGTGGGGGATTGGAGACACAGTTGGTAGGATCACATTTACCAGGAAAGAAGGCTGGTCTCTGGAATCTAAGTTGGGGATGGGGACTTCCAGAGTAGAAGGTTGGTCTAGGGAATTCAATGACAAGGAGGGGTTGGGACAGCCTGTGAAAGGTCTAACATACTAGACTGAAAAATGGAGCTGGTATGAGCACAGGATTCAAGATTCAGTGGGTTTGAACCAAGAGATTAGTTCTGGGATCTAGGGTGCCGAGAGCAGGAGCAGGCCTGAGCCCAAGGCTGGAAGAAGAAAAGGACTTGGGGTGGAGGGAGGCTGGAGTTGCTCAAGTGGGAGGGGTATGGAAAAGTACTGGGCAGATCAAACATACCAGTGAAGACGGCTGCTCACAGACATGCAAGGCTGATTACAGGAGAGGACAGCCAAGGCTGATGGTAGGTCACAGGAATGCAGTGGTAAGGAGGGGACAGCCTGTGAAGGCTCTCACAAACTAGACTGAAAAACTGAGGTGGTCTGAGTATGGGATTCAGGATTCAGTTGGCGGGTGGGTTGGGACTAACTAAGAGTTTAATCTGGGAGCAGGAGCAGGCCTGAACTGTTTAATTTTGACATTAAGAAAATCTTCTTAAAGTTACAGAATCCACATACTTTCTCTTCATATTAATAATATGAAAGTAGAAAGGTCACTATGAGAGAGGAACAGAAGATACACAGTAAAGGGAAGTCAGGGGTAAGAAATAGCAAAGGGATACATGAAATTGAAGAGGGAGAGACTAAGGGAGAAAGGAAAACAAGAGGCAGAAAGAAGCAGTGGGTAGCAATGGACAGACCAAATAAGAACAAGCAGGAACGATTTCTAGCCTTGGGCCTAGGCCCACTCTTCTCTTTCTATCCCAAATAGAACTGGATAGAACTAGATTACCCAATTAGTGCAGACCCATTCACTAGGTCCTGATCCCCTGCGCTTGGTCCAGCTCAATTCTCCAGCTAAGTTAGACCATCCACAAGTTGTCCCCCTGCCCATCTTGCCACTGGCCTCCTGATCTATTTGCCACTGACCTGCCTACAACAACAATAATTCAGATCCAGCCCACCCGACTCGATTCCCTTGCAGCCTGGGCAGCTCCACTCTTTCCCTGAACTCTGTCTCCCTTGCAAACTTGGTCGCAGACCCACTTCTGCCTTTTCAACTCCATTCTCTGCACTAGCTTCCCAACCCAGACTAACTTAATCACCTAGAGAAATTTGATTGACCATCCACAGGCTGTCTCCACCCACACCTTGCCTTGGACTCCTGATCTGCCTGCCTCCGACCTGCCTCCCACCCTGGTAAATCAGATCTCACCAACAGTTCCTTGATTTCTTTGACGCCTGAACAGCTCCACTCTCCTTGCATTCAGTCCTTCTTCTAGTCTTGGACTCAGGTCATTTCCTGCACTTTCTGAACCAGATCTCTGACTATCCTCTTAGACCTTCCCACTGCATTCTAATCCCTTGCATATAAACTAGTTCAATTCTCCAACTTCATTTGTTAGACCTTTCACAGGCTGTCCCCACCCTTGTCTTGCCATTGCCCCCACTGCCTTAACTACCTACCACAGACCTGCCTACAATACAAACCAGGCTACTTCCCAACAAGAATGTGAAGCACATATCAACTAACCTTTCATTCCTGAACCAAAAGCAACCAAACTATAGCAACAATATAAACAGAACAAAAATTCAAATAAACAAAGGCAGAATAGGATTTCTTATTGGACACACAACCAACAAAAAGACATCCACATGGCCAAACAGCAATACCAAAACACAAATAATATGAAATAATGTGAGGGAATATGTCCTTCAACAAAGCCAACATGTCCTCCAGAAGTATACTACAATGAGAAAAACCCTGAGGAACCCAATGAAGCAGAATTGAAAAGACATGATCAAAGAAATTAACACAGAAACGGCTGAAAGAAATCAAAGAGGATATAAATAAACTTGTGAAGGAAGCTCAAGAAACTACAAATATATGGCTGAATTAAATAACAAAAGCAACCCAATACTTGAAAGTGAATTTACAAAAGAGATAGAAATATTGGAGAAAACCCAAGCCAACATGAAGATGAAATAGAAAAACACAGTAAATATATAAATTTGAAATATATTCAAATATATAAATTTGAATAAATATATCAATTTGAAATTATAAGAGAAAGCCTGGTAAGCACAATGAATGAAATGAAGATGAAGACATCAAGACGAGATGACAAAGTAAATGAACTGGACTCCTCAAGCAAAGACCATAAAAAAATGAAAAACACGTAAGACAGGAATATGCAAGAATGTGGGACACCATGAAAAGATCAAATCTATATATCATAGGCATACAGCAAGAACAAAGATTTCAGGTCAATGGCATTGACCAGATCTTCAACAGGATTATAGAAGAAAACTTCCTAAAATTAAGGAAAGACATACCTATACAGATACAAGAAGTACATAGAACACCAATTATACAGGACCAGAACAGCAACTTCTCATGGATTATCATAGTAAAAGCACTAGAAGTACAGAAGAAAGAGAATTACTGAAATCTACTAAAGTAAAACAAGTTGTATACAGTGGAAACACCATCAGAGTTACAAATGACTTTTCAATGCAAACTATGTAATCCAGAAGAGCCTGGACCAACTATTTCCAATTCTAAATGACCCTGGATACCATGAATGTCAACCCAGAATACTTTACACAGCAAGACTATCTATCAGAGTTGAGAGGGAATGGAAATCTTGCTATTACATGGGGAGTCTGAATAAAATTCGTGTCCAACAAACCAGCTCTACAGACAATACTAGAAGCAATATAAATGACCAAAGACACTAAGAACTACACCCAAGAGGTTAGAGAAAGAAAAACAAAAGAGGAAGGTATAATGAAGGAAACAGACATTAGTCCCAACTACACAAACAAATTAAAATAACAGTAACCAATCCATATCTTTCAATAATAACACTAAATACCAAAGACCTCAACTCCTCAGCCAAAAGACACAAGCCAGTGGAATAAATTGAGAAACAATGCACATTTTTCTTGTCTTTAAGAAACTCATCTTCCAAGATATGAACTACTTGAGGGTGAAAGGATAGAAAAAAATATTCCAAGCAAGTAGCACTAAGAAGCAAGAAGATGCTACAATTCTAATATCTGACAAAATAGGTTTCAAATTAATACAAGAAAAGGGGATCACTTCATTCTAATCACAAGAACAATCAACCAAGAAGATATAACAATCATGAACATACATGACCCAAACTCTGGTGTTCCCAATTTCATCAAAACAATACTACAGGATTTATAGACACAGATTAACCACAACTGAGTAATACTAGGTGACTATAATACCATACCATCTCAAAGATAGAGGGCAATTAAACAAAAACCAACAGAGATACAACTAAAGTAAATGACATCTTACATCAAATGGACCTAAAATATATCTACAGAATATTTCATCCATGCACCAAAGACTACACTTTCTACTTAGTAGCCCATGCAAGTTTCTATAAAATTAACCACATACTGGAGCACAAAACAAAACTCAACATGTACAATAACATGTAATATTTCCATGCATTCTATCAGACTACAATGCAATAAAACATATAATCAACAAAAATAGCTGTAGTATATGCATGAACTCATGGAGAATAAATAACCCACTCCAGAACAATGAATGGGTCAATGAAGAAATAAAAGTATTCCTGGTGCTAAAAGAAAATGATAATACAACACACAAACCCCATTATCACAATTTAAAAGCAGTCCTAAGAGAGAAGGTTTTAGCTATAAATGCCTACATTAAAAAATCAAAAAGAGTACATATAAATGATTTAAGATTATCACTCAAGATTTCTGAAATTCAAGAACAAACCAAATCCAAACCTAATAAATGAGAAGAAATAATAAAAACAGAACAGAAATTAATGAAATAGAAACAAAGCAAACAATACAAAGAACTATGAATCTAAGAGCTGGATCTTTGAAAAGTTAAACAAGACAGACAGATTCTTTAGCCCAGTTAAGAAAAGAATGAAAGAGCAAATCCAAAAATAAAATCAGAAATGAAAATGGAAACATCACAATAGACACCAAAAATATCCAGAATATTATACAGGACTACTTTAAAATCCTACAATCTATTAAATTTGTAAATCTAAAAGAAAAAGATAAATTTGTAAATTCATGAAAATGATCAAAATTAAACCAAGAAGAAATCAACAGCTTAAACCTAACCATAACAAGTAAGAAAACTGAAACAACAATACAGAACCTCCCTACTAAAAAATCCCAGGTCCAGATGGATTCACAACAGAATTCTTCCAAATACTCATAGACCTACAACAAATACTATTTAAATTATCAAAAAGATAGAAACAGAAGAACTCCCAGACTTTTTATATGAAGCCCAATTCCACAAAACCAAATGAGGCAGAGACACAACAAAACATGTATATAAATCGCATACAGGAACACATTAAAAAGATCATCTGCCATTGTCAGGTTGGCTTGAGAGAGATGCAGGGAAGGTTCAATATATGTAAGTCAATAAATGAAATACATCATATAAATGGACTTAAAGACAAAAATCACATGATCATCTCAAAAGATGCAGTAAAGTCCTTTGACAAAATTTCATATGCATTTGTGTTAAAAGTCCTAGAGTGAACTGGACTGGAGGGAACATACCTCAACTTAATTAAATCTATATATAACAAAGCTACAACCAACAACATTCTAAATGGAGAAAACTTGAAAGTATTCCATTAAAATCAGGAGTAGGACAAGGCTATCCACTATCTCCACTCCCTTTTGCTAGAACAATAAAACAAGAGAAGGAAAGTAAGACTACTAATTGGAAGAGGTCAAATTATCACTGTTTGCTGACAATATGATATTATGCACAAAAGACTACCAAAATTCTACCAGATAACTACTAGAAATGATAATACTTTCATCAGAGTGGCAGGTTACAAAATCAGTCACTTTTCTATATACCAATAACAAACAACCAGAAAAAAAATCATTCATGGAAATCCTTGAATTCACAATAGAATAGCCTCAAAAAAGAATTCTGGGAGTAACCCCGACCAAAGACATTAAAGATCTATACATTAAAGCTTTTAAAACTTTAAAAAAAAACAGATAGAGGGAGACACTTGGAGACAGAAGTACCTACTGTGCTCGCAAAGCAATAGAATTAGTATTGTGTAAATACAAACCCTCCAAAGGCTATCTAGAGATTCAATGCAATGCCAGTCAAAACCTTCAGGTCATTCTTTCCAGAATTCAGAATCTTTCCAGAAACGTCCATCTTAAGATTCATATGGAATCACAAAAGACTCCATATAGCCAAAGAAATATTGTAAAAAAAAAGAGCTGGAAGGGGATGGGGCTCACCATACCAGATCTCAAGCTATATTACAGCACTCTAGTCATAATAATAGCACCGTACTGATATAAAAACAGACACATAGGAACCATGAAACATAAAAGAAGACCCAAATAGAAGTGCACGAAATTTCAGCCACCTGATATTTGGCATAGTTGTCAAGAACCCAAAATGGAAGGAAAACAGTATCTTCAACAAATGGTTCTAACAAAGCTGAATCACCACCTTATACTTTACTGTGCACAAAAGTCAACTAAAAATGTATCAAAGTCCTCAGTATGAAACATGAATCTCTAAAACTGCTTTAAAAAAAACATGGGCAATACCTTACAAGATATAGCTATAGGAAAGTACTTTCTAAATCAGTCATCAGCTGTTCAGGCACTAAACTCAACAATCAATAAGTTGGACCTACTTAAACTAAAAAGCTTCTATACAGGAAAAGAAACAACTGAGTAAGAGAAGAGAAAAGCCACTGAGTGAGAGAAAATTTTCACCTGATATCCATCCGAAAGAGGATTAATATCCAGAATATACAAAGAACTAAAAAAAAGAGCAAAGAGAAAATAAAATAAATAGCACAATAAAAGGATAGGCTAAGGACTCGAGCAGAGACTTTTAAAATGAAAAAATAAAAGTGGCTAAGAAACACTTTTAAAAAGAAATAAACATCTTAGTAATAAGATAAATGAAGATCAAAACTACCTTATGATTTCATCTTGCCCCAATCAGACTGACTGAGATCAAGGGCCCAAAAGACACAAAATTCTGGTAAGGATGTGGAATGCTCATTCACTGATAGTTGGAATGCAAACTCATGAAAGCATTGTGGAGAACTCTTAAAAAACTAAAAATGAGTCTTCTTTATAATCTGGTTGCACCACTCCTTGGCATATACCCAAAGGAATGGTTCTGCTGTAAAGATACCTGTACATACATGTTGCTGTTCTGTTCACAACAGCTAAGAAGTGAAAACAACCCCAATGTCCTACAGCTGAAGAGTGGATAAATGAAAATGTGGTACATTTACACAATGAAGTTTACTCATCAGAAAAGGAAAACAAAATTATGAAATTTGCAGGTAGATGAATGGGACTAGAAACTGTTATACTAAGTGAAGTAATATAGACTCAGAAAAGCAAGCTAAGTATGTTCTCCCTTCCCTGTGGATTTTAGAACCAATCCCTTATAAGTAAGTATATGCCCTTATGTAACAGCAGAAGCCAGGAAAACAGAAAGGAAGTACAGAGGTAAAAGAGATGAAAGAATCAGAGCAGGGATGGGGTAGTAGGAAACAATGTTACCAAGGGGAAAATGTGGAACATTGGAGTATTAAGCTGGGAAGAGAGGAGGGAACCATGGGGGAAGAAGAACCACAGTGGAAGAAGAAACTCAAGAGAAAGGGAAAAAGAGATGACAGGTATTGCCAATAGGAAAATGGTGTTACTTAAACTGGGGTAGGAGGTTGGAAGTTCGATAGGAAAAGAGACAGTTGCGATAAACAAAGCTTAGGTGGTGTAAAAAGCCATAAGTAAATGTATTAGCTTAAAAGCCACTTTAAAAATATACATACAATATGTGAACAGGAGTGCATGTGTGCCTGAATCCTATGCAACAAACAACAGAGTTCCAGACAGTAGAAACCTCTCTCTGAGATGCTTGTACAGGTACTTCAAGAGACTCCCAAAATATTGCCACAGCCCTTGATTACCTCCCAGGACTAGAAGGTAAGATCCTCTTTCTGAAGACAGGGCATAGTTCAGACCCAGGACTTGGAGCAATAGAGTTAGAACTGACTTGGAAGTCTTCTTCTGGACTAGCTTTCATCGTTCTAGATTATACTACAGAAGATGCTAAAAGAGAAAATCAGTCAATGATCCAACCTCAGTTATAAAGCTTAATAATACAATGACTTGCACAGTAAATTACCTATATTGGTAGAGTAGTGGCATTTTTATCTAGGGGGTAATCAACAGCTATCTCCTTGGACTGAAAACCCTCTCAACAGGAGGGAACTCATGGGTGCATTTAAATATAGCCAAATACATATGGCTGGAAAGGTCATATACAGAATTAGTGAATACCCTAATTCTGTCAAATTGCTAGACAAATAATTTTTTTTCCTATATGCTAAATATGGATCCTTATTTTACTAGCAAGTGTACCATAAAACACTCATCAAAGAGTTTTCTTTTTTGCAACATATTTCAGCTGTTACAGAGTTCTACAAATGATCACATATGGAGATTATATATTTGAGAGATTCCCAGTCCTAAGTGACACATACACAATGGAACCTATCTCTACACCTAAGGCTCATGGAACATAGTGGAACAGGATGAAGAGATAATACTAATACATCCTTCAATTCTTACCAGTGAAGCTTCTTCTTACAAAGAGTGAGGTGCACACAGACAGTCACACCTGTCTAAGTTTTAGAGAATAGGAGACTGAAGAATGTCTGTCCTTCGAGAGTATTCCTTTATTAAACATTAGCCACCCATGAATCAGGGACCACTGCAGAAGAGGGGTGGAAAGACTGTAAGAACACGGGTTGTTGCATGAACAGAAGGATACAGATGCATTCACACCACTGAGAACTTGCTCATATGAACTTGCAACAATGGCGACAGCATGCACAATTTCCATCCCGACCTGTTGAGACAAAAACACAGAATTGAATGAGAAAAATGTTCAGCAGGCCTCAACCCCAGTCCAGGAACTGATGTCAGCTGTTACTGAGGAAGAACAAATCTACTTTAAGTGAGAGACACCAGATAGATTGAATAGACTCCAATGGATGAACTTGTCCTGCAGGACATCTCGTTACAAATGCTTGATTGAATAGGACTTAACGTAAATGACAGGGTATATGAAATCTGGTAGGAGAGGCTATGAGGGAATTTATATAAGATCTATTATATAAAATGCATAAAATCTCCATTAAAAATGGAATTAGGAAACATGTAACTCAGATAGCTGTATTCATCAGTTCACCAACCCTGGCTTTGCAAACTACACATAGTTGCTCTAGACCAAAAAATGCTTTGGCAAGCTTTAAGAAGTGCATTTTTTACTTTAGCTCTACCAGTGACAAAATAAATGAACTAATTCAAGAAAAAATGTAATAACATGTGTAAGAAAATGTTATACCAAAATCCAAAACTTTGTGGAACCACTTAAAAACGAATGAAAAAGTAATAGAGCCATAAATGTAGATATAGAATTCCTGAATTCTATTAACCATATTAGGATGTACAATACAACATTTCTTAGATAGCATACTAAACCCAGCCTTGAAACTAATGAAACATAGTTGAATGTTTATAAAATAATTTGTATTATAAAATTTGACAATGTTTATAATAAAATTATTCTGTAACACAGGTAAAGCCATTTATGGACTCCTTCCAACTATTAGAAATTGATTATAAAAACAAATAAATAATCTGGCACTATAGTGCAGTCCTGAATGCAGTTTCAGAAACTTTTTAGTCTGTTTGTATTTAAGTTTTACTTCCAACTGAAGTAAAAATTTAGTTCTGTCTTCCAACGGAAGATGTGCTCCATATTTCAGAGTTATTAGCAGAAAAATTTATATAAAACTTGAGGTGTAATCAATATAGAGATTGAAATTTCTAAGACCGAAGAAATCAGATAGAACACCAGTGAATTAAAATTTAGTATAGTAGAATTATTTCTTGCCAATTCAGAGATAATATGGATATAATCTGTGTGAAGTCTAAACTGGCATCCACTTGAAATAAAACATTGTCTTTTCTTTGGTTTGCCAGGTTTTTATATCTTCTCATCTTCAATCATCACTAAGTGTGAGAGATGGAGTTATCACCGAAATAGAGAAATTCCTGAAATTTCTCCATTTTCTGGCTGTGAAAACTTTCACAATGCAATGAATTAGAATAGAAATTCATAACTAATTTTCTTCACTAACATTTATTGATCTCCTGTTAATTGCTGCTCCCTGAAGAGCTCAGAGTCTAGCCCAGAATGTAATGAGTAATTACAATGAATTGTGGTGAATGCAACAACAGAAATCTGCACAAGGTACAGATGTGGCATCAATGCATAACTAATTCTTCTGGACTAGAAAAGGCTCTCTGGTCACATCCAGATGGGTGATTACTGCACATTTATTTGCGTTTGCCTGCCGGACAGGTGGTGAGCTGTACATTCCAAGCTGAGGGAATTGTATGTGCAATGAGAGGATGCAACAAACAGCATGATGTGTGGCACTTGACACATTATAAAGTATCATTAAAAGACTATCAGGAGATATTAACAGAAGCAGTAGTTTATACCTCAGAGTAATGTAGATAAATGGGAGAGAGTGAAATTCCTTAGCGTGAAGAGAAACATAATTGGACAAACATTTTGAGAGATCACTTTCTCAGTAAAGACTGGTCAGAAAGGGATAGGTTTTAAAAAGGGACATTGGGAAACAATTTAATAGCATCCTTGTAAGATGATGAAGGCCTGATAAGTGCTAATGAAAGTAATGACAGAATAGAGAAAATCAAATTCAAGTGAATAAATCTGGTGACAGATGATAGATGCTGAGCACAGGTAGAGTTAAAGATTGACTGCTAAGTCTTGCAACAGTGGACAAGACAGGCAGGTAAGCTCAAGCCTGGAAATCTTCTAAAGTCAAAATGCTCAGAGAAAATCCAAGGAGAGATGAAAACAGACAGATAATAGAGATAATTCCTCTAGTGTTTTGGAGTTTTGCCTAATTAGCCCACATCTCTACTGAGGTGTGTTCTCTGTGAGCAGTTGCACATGAGCATCTCCATCCAGAGCCACATCTCTGAATCCAGTCAGGAACTAATGTTCCTCTTCTGCAACTTTTGAGGTGAATTCAACTACTTATTTGGGCATCTTATTTCATCTATAAAATGGAGATATCATGGATGATTATTTTGATATTTCATGAGATTATTAACACAGCATAAAGAAGAGTGTCGGGCACATAATGAAGACTATATTCATTAAACAAAATGAGTAAGACCCAAAAAAGAGAGGCCATTTTTCCCAAGACCCAATTATAATATTATTCTGATCTGTTGTTCAAATATGAATCACAATACATTTTATCACGATTTTCTGAAATAAGGCAAAAACACATTTGTTCTTGTTATTTTCACCTGTTTGTTTTGTTTTATTTCGGTAAAAACTTGAATCCACTGTTTATAAAGAAATAAGATACAGTGCACTGCCCTTGGCAACTGATATTTGTTCTGAGACTGCAATCACTTGGAGAGCAAGAAGTAGAAATTTACAATTAATTAGATGACAAGTATGAAAAAGAATGTTTGAATCCTTTGGAGACTGCGTGAAGCTGTCTGACTCAGGCCTCCACAGGATGAGCTTCCCAAATCACTTCATGCCAATCCCCCTGCTTTGAGACCATGTGAAGTCCCCCCTACTGCTCCAGGGTTTAGAATTCTCTGCTGACTAGTAGGAACCAGCTCTTCCATCTCCCATCTATCTCTTTGGCACTATGCATCTGAAGTTTCTGAAGTGTTCCAAAGTAGCCAGGGCCACTTCACCATCCTGAAGCACTCCTGAGTACACTGACTAGAGGCAACTGGCCCCTCCAATGTATAATCTTAACAGAGAACCTGAAGCCATCACCAACCAGCTTTTCATACCCAAACAGAAGCAACCAAGGTACATTAATAACACGAACAGAATCAGACTTCAACTCAACAAAGGAAGGCTTGTGTTTCATACCAGAATCACATCCAACAATAAAAGCACACATGCAAAAAACACAAGGAAAGAATAATATGAAAAACCAAAATAATATGATCCTACTTAACCACTTCCAATCCTATGGGAGATTTCTGCAGTGACGACCCTCTAACTAGAGATAACCCAGGACAAAGAATTTAAAAGAACAATCTTAAAATCTATCAAAGAATTCAATGAATTCAAAGAACACACAAACAGCTAAAAGAACTACAAGAAGATAGGGACAAACTTCTGACTGACTTCACAAAATAGACAAAATACTGAAGAAAACTCAGACTTAAGGAAATGAAAAACTCAATAAGTCAATTTGAAATAACAGGAGAAAACATTGTTAACAGAATGAGTAAAATGGAAAACAGAATATGAAGACTGGGTGATAAAACTAAAGAAGAGAAGCACTGAAGCAAAGAATATAAAAAAGTGAAAGAAAATGGGAACGGAACATTCAGGAAATGTGGGACACCATTGGAAAACCAAAATTATACATTATCAGTATAGAGGAAGGAGAAGAATCCCAGGTATATGAAATTGACCAGATACTTAACAGGATTATAGAAGAAAATTTACCTAAATTAAGGAAGGGCATATCCATACAGGTTGAAGAAGCACATAAGACACCAAATAGACAGGACCAGAAAAGAAATTTCTCACGGCATATCATAGTAAAAACACTAAATGTGCGGAACAGAGACTATGGAATACTGCAAGAGGAAAAAAAAAAGTCACCTACACAGGAAAAGTCGTCAGAATTACAGCTGAATTTTCAATGCGAACGATGAAAGCCAGATGAGCCTGAACCAAAATATTCCCCATTCTAAATGATCATAGATGCCAGCCTAGAATACGTTATCCAGGAAAGTGATCTATTACAGTTGAAGGGTAAAGAAAAGTTTTCTATGATACAAATAGGCTGAAAGAATTCATGTCCACCAAATCAGTCCTTCAGAAAATATTCAAAACAATGCAAAGGACTGAATCTGAAAGGAATTATGATATCAAAGGGGCCAGAGAAATAAACTAAAGGAATGTATAATTGTAATTAGATCAGGAATGCAAACAGAAATTAAAATGACAGTAACTAATATACATTTTTCAATAATTAAATAAATATGAATGGTCTGAACTCCCCAGTCAAATGACAAAGGCTACTTGAATGGATTACAAAACAAAAGCCATCTTTTTGTTTTATGCAAGAAACTCCTCATCTTCAAGGATAGGTACCGCCTTAAGGAAAAAGAAGAAAAAAACATTCCAATAGACAGACCAACTGGAAAAAGATTAGAGCAATATCTAAATTAAACTGTATCATACATCAAATATAACTAACAGACATCTAACAAATATTCCACATACACACATCAAACAGTACACATTCTATTCAGCACCCTAAGTAATTTTCTCCCAATGACCACATACTTGAGCACAGAACGAACCTCAACTAATACAAAAACAATACAGTAAATACAAACAACAACAAATAAAAATGATGAAATAATTCAATGCACACAATAAAACTTAAAATCAACATCAATAGAAGCTCTAATAACTAAGGAAACTAATGGAGATTAAACAATATACTCTAGAATGTTGAATGGGTCAAGGAAGAAATCAAGAAGGAATTAAAAGTATCCCTAGATCTAAATGAAAATGACAATGCAGAACTGCAAAGCCTCTGAAACATATTAAAAACAGTCCTAAGAGATAAGTTAATAGCTCTAAATGTCTACATTAAAAATTTAGAAAAAGCACAGATAAAGAACTTAACAATGCAACTCAAGGCTCCATAAAGGAAAGAATAGACAAAACTCAAACATAGAAGATGAGAATGAATAACAAAAAAATGAGAGCAGAAATTAATGAAATAGAAACAAAGCAAACAATACAAAGAATCAATGAATCTAAGAGCTGGTTCTTTGGAAAAATGAACAACATAAACAGACCCTTAACCAGTTAATCAAAAGAAAGAGCAAATATAAATCATCAAAATCAGAGATCAAAGGTGAAATATCAAAATAGACACTAAAATGTCTACAACATTATAAATAAATACTTTAAAGCCAATACTCTATTAAATTTGAAAATCTAAAAGAAATAGATGTATACCTAAATTCATGGGAACTCCCAAAGCTAAACAAGAAAGAGATCAACAGCTGAAACTGACCCATAACAAATAAGGAAATTGAAACAGAAGTGCAAAGCTTCAAGACTAAAAACCTCCCAGGTCCAGATGGATTTACTTCATAAGCCAGCAAGCATTACTCTAATACCAAAACCAGGTAAAGACATAACCAAAAAGGAAAGCTATAGACCCATAGCCATAACGAACATAGATGTAACAATTCTGCAGAAAATCATCAAGTCAACTTTGTTCCATTGATGCAGGGATGGTTCAATATATATGTCAGTAAATGTCATAAATAATATAAATGGACTCAAAGACAAAAATCACATGGTCTCAATAGATGCAGAGAAGGCCTTAACAAAATTCAACATGCATTTATGTTAAAGGTCCTATAGGGAATTGGTTTGGATAGAACATACCTCAACATAATTAAAGCTATATGCAATCAACCCATGACCAACATTGTTCTAAATGGAGAAAAACGGGGAAAAAAATCACATTAACATCAGGAATCAGACAAGCTGTCCATTATTTCCACTCCTTTTTAATAAAGTGCTGAAAATCTTGCTTGAGCAATAGACAAGAGAAGGAAATTAAAGGATTACAAAATGGAAAAGATGTCAAGTTATTACTATTTACAGATGATATATTGTACATAAGAGATCACAAATATTCCATCAGAAAACATCTAGAAAGCATCAAAACTTTTTGCAAAGCAGCAGATTACAAAATTAATTTTCAAAAAAGTTAGTAGCCTCTCTTTAAGTAATCAGTGAAAGATCATAGAAATATTCTCATTCACAATAACCAATCTTTTTTAATTAGGGATAAATGTAACCAAAACCTTTCATTAACTGTTGGTTTATTTGTAATATGGTGCCAAGAAAACACAAAGGGGATAAACAGCATCCTCAGCAAATGGTGCTGGCAAAACTGCATCTCCTAGAAATAATTAACACTTTCATCAAACTGACAGGTTACAAAATCAACCTACAAAAATCAGTAGCCTTTCTATATACCAATAACAAGCAAACAGAGAAGGAGTACATGGCAACTGTACCATTCACAATGACCTCAAAAAATTCTAGGAATAAGCGTGACCAAAGACATTAAAGATATCTACAATGAAAAAATTTAAATATATGGAAAAAAAGATTGAGGAAGACACCAGGAGATGGAAGGACCTCCCCTGGTCATGGATTACAGGAATTAATATTGTGAAAATGACCATCCTACCAAAAGCAATCTGTGGATTCAATGCAATCACAATCAAAATCCCCAGGAAATAATTTCACAGAATTAGATAAAATATCCTAAAATTAATATGGAATCACAAAAGATCCCAGATAGCCAAAGCATTCTTGGGCAAAAGGAGCAATGCTTGAGGAATCACCATACCAGATTTCATAATATATTACAGACATGTAGATATATATATATATAAAGCATGGTTTGGACACAAAAACAGACACATAGATCCATGGACCGTAACTGAAGATTCAAACTGACTGCTTGCAATTGCAGCCAGCAAATATTTGACAAAATAGCCAAGATCACACACTAGATGAAAGGCATCATATTTAACAAATAGTCCCAGCCAACTGGATTTACACCTGTAGAAGAATGAAATTTGATCTTTATCTTTTACCTCACATAAAAGTCAACTACAAGTGGATCATAGACCTCAAAGTGAAACCTGAAACTCTAAAACTGCGAAAAGAAAACATACACCGTACCCTACAAGATATTGGTGTAGGAAAGGACATTCAAAATTGGACACCAGTTATTCAGGAATTAAAGTCAACCATCCAATAAGTGGGAACACATTAAACTAAAATGCCTCTATACAGTAAAAGAAACAACCAAGACAATGAAGAGAAAACCCACAGAATAGGAGAAAATCTTCACCAACAGCACACCTAACAAGAGGTTTAACATCCAGAATATTTGAAGAGCTAAAAAAATTCAAGAAAACAATTGACTCAGTATAAAGATGGGCAACAGATCTGAACAAAGAGTTCTCAAAAGAAGAAATAAAGATGACTAAGGAACACGTTATGAAGTGTTCAGTATCCTTAAGTATTAGGGAAATGCAAATATAAACTATTTTAAGATTTCATGTTACCCCAGGCAGACTGACTAAAATCGAGAGGGTGTGAGGAAAGAGGAATTCTCATTCACTGCTGGTGACTGCAGACTCCTGCAAACACTATGGAAAGCAGTGTGGAGAACTCTTACCAGACTAAATATGCAGCTACCATATGGTCTTGTTATACAACTCTTCGGTATAACAAAGGACTCATTCTATTAGAGATATTGTACATCCATGTTTGTTGCTGCTCTTTATATAGTACCAAAGAAATGAAAGTAACCTAACTATCCTTCAGCTGATGAGTGGACAATGAAAATGTGCTGCATTTACACACTGGAGATACTCAGGTACTCTTTACTACTCAGTGGTAAAGAGAGACAAATCATTAAATTTTCAGGTAAATTTATGGAACTTAAAACTATTACACTAAGTGAAATAACACAGAATAAGATAAACAAACAACATATAGAACATATGTTCCTCATTTGTGGATCTTAGCTCCAAATTCTTCTATGTGAATATATATCCTGTTGTGACTATAGGAGTCTGGAAAATGAAAAGGAAAAGGGAATAAAAGGAAAAGAAATGACCTGAAAGAGAACAGTAGGTGACAAGTATTACCAAGGGGGAAATGGATTAACTGGGAGTGTTTAAACAGGAGGGGAAGAAGGATGGTTACACAAGGAATCATGGGGAGAAAGGGAAAGAAGGAGCTCAAGAGAGAAGGGGCATAGGAGACAGGTATTATCAAGAATAAAATGGGGATAATGGAGGCACTTTACCTAGGGGGGTGGAGGGATGAGATTAGATAGGGAGAGAAAAAGGAGAGATAAACAATGACTAGCTGGTGTGAAAAACCAGAGGGAAACGTGTTAGTTCAGAGGTCTACTGATAAATTACACTTACAATATCTCTAACAAGGGGGAATCTCCCTTTGAGTTCTTGCTCAGGGTACTCCAAGAGACTTTCAAAATTATACAGACTATTGCCGCAGCTCTTGATTGCCTCCCACAACTTGGAGATAAGAACCTATCATTGAAGGCAGCACATACTCTGGAAACAGGACTTGGAGCAATGGAGCTGGAACTGATCTCTGAAGACTAACTCTTATAGATTTAGAGGACACTAATTACCAACTGCTAAGGGAGAACATCAATGGATAGTCTAACCCCAGTTTTAAGGCCTAATAACCACAAAATGACTGGCCCAGCAAACAATATTGGTGTAGTAGGGGCATTTTTATCTTGGAGGTAATCAATAGCTATCTAATTGGACTTAAAGCAGATCCAAAGGGAGGGAATTCATGTGTGGTACTATAAACATAGCCAAATACAAATGGCTGAAAGGATCATATATCTTAGAGACAACCATATTCCTAGACAAATATAATTTCTTACTATGTTCTAAATATGGATCCTTATCTTTACAGACCAGTATGCTAGTTACCACTCATCAAAAAACCTTCTTTTGCAATAGACACAGAGTTTCACAACTAGTCACACAGAGATTAAGTGTCTATAAAATGTCCATCCATAAGTGACACATCTAAAATGGAACCTTTATACCTACCGCTCATGGAACACAGTAGAATAAGGAGTAGAGACAATATTAATTTATCCCTCAACACTCATCAATGAAACTCCCTCATGCAAAAGAGAAAAATGAATACCAAAGGCCACAAATGGCTAAAGCATAGGGAATAAGAGTCTTCAGAGCATGGTCCTTGGACATGACTCTTATATTAAACTTAGCCCACCCAGAGGTCAGGGCCCATTTCAAAACTGGGCCTGAAAGATTGTAAGAACCAGGGAAAGAGGTACATGACCATATGGAAACAGAGTCTTCCAGCTTCTGGGTCCTGTTCATATGAACTTATATCAATGGTGAGAGCATGGACAAGACCCAAGCAACTCAAACAGGCAAAAACCCAGCGTAGAATTAGAGAAATGGGTCGCAGGCCCCATTATTAGCCAAAGAACTGTTAGCAGCTCATTATGGCTGGGTGAGGGAGAGCCCACTAACTTGATTCTTTATCTGAACATAAATGACAGAATACATGAAATCCAGTGAGAGGGCTACGTTGTGGAGCAAATTTGGGAGGGGGTAAAATGATGATTATGATGTATATGAGACAAAAATTCAATAAAAAATACAAGAAATATATAGAGAGGAAAAAAAAAATCTGTTGTTGGGAGTGTCACTTGATTATGACTGTGGTCTCACCATTTCCTGAGGTGGTTGTACTTGAAGCGTCTTGTAAGTAACAGGAAGAAGTCGCTATTCCGCATCTGCTATTCCTAAACAATCAGGTCTAGCTACAGAGAGAAGCACCAGCTTTGTCACAGGAGAGACAGAAAGTGCACCTCGTCAGAGGGGTTCCAATGTGCTCCCGAATAAAATGGAGCAGAGTACAATGGGATAACCACAAGGTGTTTCTCTTTCGGCTTTTGATGATGATTACAGGATTGCCAGCTTTAAAAATGTGAAAATTGTTAAAGTAAGTGTTTTATTTATGCACGGACTGAAGTATAGCATGAAACAGTAGGGAAATGCACAGAATGTGTCCTGAATAGCCAAAAACCAGCTCACCTAGTTTTCACACTTGTTTGCTTTTAAATCGCTACTCCAGTACAATGACACTTTATTTTGCAATATAACACAATAAGAAATTTCAGCATCATTTTCAAGAATAAGGGATATTTTATTTAAACATATTTAAAATAATTTATCATTATCAAAAATAAGTTATTTTTATTAAAGCACACCAATAAACTGTTTCATGAAAACATTAGGAAGATAAGGATAAAAAAAGTTATTTTCCTTACCAATGTAACTTTCTGTATTTCTTTAATGAATAAGACTTAGATATTTTTAAAACCTAAGGCAGCTACTTTGTATGTATTCTATAAAATTCCCAGGCTTATATACGGCATTGAAAATTTGCATTATTGTGTTATTTGGGACAGAAGTAATTTACATTTTTTGTTTATGATTTCATTCTCATGGCTGATTAAAAATCCATCTTTTGATTATAAAAAATAGATGTATGAAATGCACAAAAATTCAATAAAGATTTTAAGTAAAAAGATTAATTTTCTTAAGTTCCTATTTTATAAGAGAATATGCTAATAATTAGACATCATATTCCAGTTGAATTCTTAATGTGATTTAAAATAATAAAAGCAAAGTTTCATATTAAAAACAACTCTATTTTAAGAGTATTATTGTGATAACTTTATCAGAATGTTACTACAAAAATATCCCCAATACTACATGATAGACAAAATGGCTCTAAGGACTGAACTCTCTTCTGTGATAAATTTAAAATAAAATTAATTTTACTTATATTAAGGGATAAATTTGTTTCCATCATAAAAATTTAGCAGGCCTTTTGTAGAATCATTTCCTTGGAACAGATCTTTTTACAAAGCAATCCAAAGGAGCATGAAATTATGCCATCTTTTTATAAATTCCCATGTAGCAAGCAGAAGCATTCAAAATCATTTCATTTGTTCAGATGGCAAGGACTCTAAAGGGACTTAGACCTGTACTGCAATCACCAGCACCTGCAAAATTTATTCTGGGGCTCAGCACACACCTGTGAGCTTTCATCCATCCACATCAGAAATGCTGCCTAGCACCAGGGTGGAGGGATTATGAGCCTCCTCATGGGATTTGCTGTCATATTTCCACAGCACACATGACTGAGGCTCCCGCCCACACATTCAAGGATTCTGATGGTCTAGTCCCAATACATTCTCTTCTTTCATGATCACTTAAGTCCTGAACTGAGTCCTTTAACAATGTTAGAGCTTAAAATTCCCTGCTTGACTTAGACCACCTAGCATAAACCTCAGCTTTCTTTCAATACATCCTGGATTCCACTTTAGAATGTTTAGTTTGGAAGTCTGGCAAATGCATTTATTTTTATATGGCAAAAAATTTCCTTGGAAGGTATGCCTGAAGATAGCAATTTAGAAACTGTTTTGACTTACCCTGTTTAATTTTACTATTGTCACCATCCTAGGAGTTTATCAGGTAGCCTGTGTTATAAGATTTACCTGTGTCTTCCTGTTCCTGGAAACATGGGTGTCATGTTTGAATTGAGTACCAAGTTTATTCAACATTAATGCAAATATTTCAATGACATAGAATCTATTATTCTGGTACTGATGAGACAAATGAGTCACTAAGGAACTTAATTAAAATATAGTGAGTTACCTTTGAATTTCAAAGATGTTTCTGGAATTTACACTCTTATCCAAGGAGATTCATCCCCATTTAGGTATAAATTAATGGATAATGCAACTTCAACTCTGGAGTTTCATCATAGGCAGAGAGGCTGTAAAATGTGTCTGTACTTCGTGCCATCCTGGGCCCAAATCTTGCCTTCAGTACTCTCATTGTCTGAGTAGAATGTTTCTCAATAGAATCAAAATAATAATTTCCATTTTGCATACTGTATTCATTATTTTTGTAAGTTTTGAGAAAACACTTCATAGTTAAGGAATGAAGGATAATTTTAAATCATGGTTTCAACAGGTCTTAGGCCATTATATCAGGGAAACTAGAGCAGTTGTATATTGGCGGTTAGAGCATGAGGATAGAGGTTATTCACATACTATGGGTCAGGAAGAAAAGATTATAGACCAGAGCCAGAATTAAGTAAAATCCTTACAATCTTCCACAAGTAGGTTCCTACAGTATTCAAAGTAGCACAAGCTGGGAACCTTTGTGTTCAAGCCTAAGCATAGAAGGTATACCAGATTCAAATCTATTATGTAAGGAAGTGAAACATTTCCTTCTGTAGTGAGGAGAAAGACTTGTAAAACTCAGAAATTAAACAAAAATCACAATATTTAAAAGGCATATCCAAAAAGTTTTATAAGCAGTAAGAATTGCCAGAGAGAAAAGATTCTCTGGCCAGCCAAGATGCTTGCAAATTATGAAGGGTCCTTTAGGGATGCTGTTTTCATCAATTGTTACCCATACTTGAGTGGGTTTTCCAGTGATGGAGATTTTTCTGTGTCTTCCATGCTCCTAGAAGTATTCCCTCACAATACTCCTTTAAGTCATCCCAACACACTCACTGGCTCACTAAGCTCGACATGAGTGGAATCGTTTCTTTGATTGACCATTAGTGCCTTATGTAGAGTGATTAGATGGACATTCCTGTATGCCGGGGAAAAATGGTTTCTGATGCTCATAACCATCTCATGAAAAGATAATTACTAGTTCCATCTTCAAAAGTCACCATAATATTTATACTACTAACTGTGTTCAAAAAGTTCAAAATTCAAAGTCTTTTGTGAAACTCAAAGCAACCTCTTAGTTGTAAGTTCCTGTAAAGGCAGCAGAGAATTGGTTGCCTCTTACAGTGAGGGAGTACGTACAGTTGCCAAAACAATTATGGTTAATGACATTGCTCTTGGTTGCACTCCAGAACATGATGGTAAAACCCAGTTGTTGACTGGTTTTTACTACATACTTTGCTTACTACTGGTTTTTACTACATACTTTGGTTTACTACTGGTTTGACTACATACTTGAGTCAAAGAATATGTAGCAATCAAGCTGATACTAACAGAATTTTCATTGTTACTGGATAACTTCCATTTTTCTGGAAGGTGCTATGTCTGCTATCTGGGAGAAAAATAATCATCAGACTTACCCATCAATGAATCCTGTGAGCTGCATTAATGAAAGTTTGACAAGATATGCCCATTGGAGAAATAATGGCATGAATGCAATTGGAGTAAATCAACCACTTTCTAAGAGAATTTAAGGTCTACTCCACAAAGCAGAAGTCATGTCTGGCACCTTTAATGGGTCAAAGGCCCATGGGCACCCACAACTGGCCAAGGTACAGAGAAGAAGAGACTGAAGTGTGCCTATGCGTAAATGGGATAGCTACATTATATCCATTCTAACTAAGCTTCAGGGATCATCTTGAAGGGAGGTTTGGGATGGTGGTGGAACAATTATAAAAGTGTGAGGGAATGGAGTGTCTTCTGGACACACAGGTCAGTGTGTCCAAGACCTATGCACCAGACCTATGCAATTTCAAGCTAGACAAAATCCAGAATGGAGGTAGAGAAAGTGAGCACAAAGTTGAAGCCTTGGTAGAGGAGCCATTGGCAATTAGTGATTATTGTGGGATAGAAAGCCAGTTTTCTTCAAGGATGCAGTCCCTGGGAGACTATACATGACCCAGTAGATCCCAACACTCATGCACATACTGTCAGCACTAAGTAGATTCAGTGGGTGTAAGAGAAAAAAGAACAAATGAAAATGGAAAGGAAAAGTGGTGGCAAGGCACGGAAACAGGAAGAGTATCTGATTAAAATATATGCTTCACTTTTCAAACAATAAAAATTCGAAACTGGTATTATCAAGGGAGAAATGCAGTAAAAGGGGACATTTTAAAGGGGGATGTCATGGAGGGAGGGTTAGATAAGGGGAGGGAGAGGAGAGATAAATAGTGCTTAGCTAGCATAAAATACTACAGTGAATCATATTAGTCAAACAACCTAATGTCAAATTACACATACAGTGTCTCTACATGAGTCCATGTGCATAACTGAAGGCTTCATAACAAGAAACAGTGCCAGACAGGAGAAACTTTCCTTTGAGTCATTGGCCAGGATGGTGTAAGAGACTCCCAAATTACACAGGGTATTGCCACAGCCCTTGATTGCCTTCCAGAACTTGAAGGTAAGACCCTATTGCTGAAGACAGGACATTCTTAGGACACAGGATTTGGACCAATGGAACTGGAACTGACCTGGAAGCCAATTCTCCTGAAGCCTAGCTCTCATAACTCTAGAGAGCACTATGCAAGCTGCTAAGGGAAAACATCAATAAGTGGGCCAACACCAGCTTCAGATGACCAAATAAGCATATCACTGATGCACACAGCGCTTGACAATTTTGAAGTAATAGCACTTTTGTCTTGGAGGAAATGAATGGCTACCTAATTGAACATAAGCCCACTCAATGGGAGGAAACTCATGTGGGTACTGTAATCATAGTCAAATACACATTGCTGAAGAGGTCATAGATCTTGGAGAAATCCTGAGGACTGTTACATCCCTAGACTAATGTAGCTTCTTACTAGTTGTAAAGTATGTATCCTTGTATTTCCAATCAAGTATCCCAGTCACCACTCATCAAAGCACCTTCCTTTGCACCAGACAGAGACCAAGACTGGTCACACACAGATGTTGTCTGTGAATTGCCCAAGCCTAACCAGCACATCTGCAATATAATCTCTACACCTAAGGCTTATGTAGTATAGAATAAGGGGTAAAGGGGACAATATCGAATCTCTCATTTCTCATTAGTGAAACCTCCTCATGCAACAGAGGGACTGTTTAAGAGTCCCTGATCAGGACTTATTTTAAACTTCACTCAATCAGGGGTCAGGAACCGTGCAGAAAGAGGGGCAGAAAGATTATAAATGCCAGGGAGGAGGTACATGACCACATGAAAATAGAATCCTCCCAGCTCCTGGGATCCTGATCATATGAATGAAGTAAACTTCTTTGTCTCTCCTAATTAATATTACTTTGAAATCTACTTTTTGAGGTATAAAAATTATAACACCTTTTTTTTTTCTTAGTACCATTTGCTTGGAAAATTTTTCCATCCTTTGACAACAAGGTAGTGCCTATCCTTGAAGGTGATATGAGTTTCTTGCAGACACAAAAAGATGGATTTCGAACTGGGCATGGTGGTACATGCCTTTAATCCAGGCACTCAGGAGGCAGAGGCAGGAGAATTTCTGTGATTTCAAGGCCAGCCTAGTCTAAATAGCAAGTTCCCAGCCAACTAGAGCTACAGGGAGACCCTGTCTCAAAAAGGCCAAAGATATAAAAAAAAGATGGATAGATGGATTTTGTATCTTAATCCATTCTCACTCTGTGTCATTGACTGGGGAGTTGAAGCCATTAATATTTAAAGTTAGTATTGAAAGGTATTTGTTGCTTGCTGTCATTTTAATTTCTATTTGAGTTCTTGGTTGTGTTTTGTTTCTATAAATTATGTCTTCATTTGTCTCCTTTCTGTAGCCTCTTGGATATGGCCATTCCTTCCATCACTCCTTTGTATTGCTTTGAATATTTTCTGTAAACTGGTTTTATGGACATGAATTCTTTTAGCTCATTCGTGTCATGGAATATTTTTCTTTCCCCTTAAACTCTAATAGAGAGTTTTTTCTGGTAAATTATTCCGGGTTGGCATCCATGATCATTCAGAAGTTGGAATACGTTGCTCCAGGCTCTTCTGGTTTTTATAGCTTGCAGTGAAAAGTCAGCTTTAATTCTGATGTGTTTCCTTTATATGTAACTTGTTGGTTTTCACTTGAAGCTTTCAGTATTCTCTGTTCTGTACATTTAGTATTTTTAATATGATTTACTGACAGAAATTCCTGTTCTCATCTGTTTGATGTTCTGTGAGTCTTATATCTTTATGGATATGTATTTCCTTAATTTATGGAAACTTTCTTCTATAATTCTGTTAAAGATCTGGGCCTTTGACATGGGATTCCTCTCCTACTCCAATGTCTATGTATAAATTTTGTCATTTCATAGTATTCCACATTTCCTTTATATCCCATTCCCTTCTCTGCTTAAGCTTTCATATTCTTTTCTTAAACATTCAATTCTTTAGCTTTATCCAGTCTTAATATTCTGTTTTCCATTTCATTCACTCTGTTGGGGAGGCTTTTTCATGCCATTTCAAATTGGCTTATTGAGATTTTCAAGTACATCTTCATTTCACCCTGAGCTTTCTTCAATATTTCAATCTTTTTCATAAATTCACTGTCCAGATTCCGAATTGTCTTTATCATTTCATTCATTAATATATCTGCATTTCCTTGAACTTCTGTCAGATGTTTGTCCTTATCTTGAGTTCTTTGACTTCTTTGCTAGTGTGTTCTTTAAATTCGCTGAATTAATTATGTTTGTGATTGTTATTACAAATTCTATGTCTAAGGAGTCTTCCATCAAGTTCTCATCGTAGAACCCTTCTACAGTAATAGTGGGATCTAATGGCTACAGATTATTTTTTTCATATTATTTGTATTTTTTTTTGTAGTCTGGGCCTGTGGCTTTCTTTTGTTGCTTCTATGTCTGATATGAAACTAAAACCTACCTTTGTTAAGTTGAAGTTTGATTCTGTTTCTATTATTAATATAGCTTGGTTGCTTTCTGATCCAATATGAACAGTTAGTTGGTCTGGACTTTAGGTTCTCTCTTTTGATTTTTTATTGCAGGAACCAGATGGATCCAGGAAAGCTAGTCAGGAGCTCTCCAGGAGGTTTAAAGAGCCTAGGTCCAAGTGGAGGTGATGGGTAATAACTGAGTCAGTTCTAACTAGCTAAGCTCAGAAGTTGTGAGTCCTGGAGCCAAGTGACTGGGGCTGGTTTCAAAGCAGAGGAATTATTGGCTAGTCACTATAAGATCTGGTTATCTCTCCCAGCTAATCAGGAGCTCTCCAGGAGTCTCAGCAAGAGATGGCTAAAGCTCAAGGAGAGTTGATAGGTTCAAGATGGACTGGATCTTACTAGCTAAAAAAGAAGCCTTGAGTTCTGGAGCACTGTGACTGGTGCTGGTCCCAAAACAAGGGAATGTGCTTAGCTGGATTTGGGCAACTCACCTTTGGCTAATCAGGCACTCTTTGGCAGCCTGGGTGGAATGGGTCAAGGCCTCAGAAGTAGTATGTCATTAATTCTGGCACCAGCTTCACTCAGTTTTTCAGGACACGGGCTTAATATAGTTTTTCTTTTTTTTTTTTTTTTTTTTTGACAGAACTAATAGATTCTAGTCCCATTCCCAATAAAGTGTTCTTATCTGAAAACTTAGGAGTACAGTCTACAGTCCACATTCCTACTGTATTTTTAGAATGCTCACCAGAATGTCTCATTAACATCTACCTGAAGAACTTTAGTGTTTCTCTAACCTGTATTTCCAAACTCTTCCACATTCCTTTCATAGACCAGTCCAAAGACCGAGGAACCACATGGTCAGGTTTATAAGCAATGACCCTGCTTCTCAGCGCCAATTTGCGTAGTTAATTGCCTTTTTCATTGTGACAAAATATCAGGCAGAAGCAGCTTAATAAAGGAAGGATTTATTCTATCTCACAGTTTCAGAGTGAATGAGGGAAAGCAGGGTATAGAAGCTGCATCTGGGCTGGTAGGTGGTTCTGATTGCATTGACCAGGAATCAGAGAGCACAAGCAAGAACCAGAAATGGGTAAAACATTCAAAGTTTCACTCCTAGTAATACAGCTCTGCCAGTAGATTCTTACCTTATAAAGGTTCTGCAGACTTCAACATTATGCTACAAGCTAGGGGCCAAGTATTCAGCACTTGAGTATGAGAGGCTGCTACAAATTCAAAATACAGGACATAACTTGTTCTATGCTATAGTGTGTGTGTGTGTGTGTGTGTGTGTGTGTGTGTGTGCACTTCTGAGGACTGAACATAAGGCCTTGCTCATGCTAAGCCACTACTCTACCAGTGAGTTATAGCCACAGCATTTATACGTACATATTCTCTACAAGGACAGTGTCCAACCTTTTAGGTTCTCTGGACCACATCAAATGATGCCTCAATATTTTGCTCTATAACAAAATGTAGTCAGCTCTCTGCTTTTCACTGAGCTATTTTCCTTCATCTGTAAATTTTTTCTTTCTTTTTTGGATGGTTCAGTTTTATAAGGGAATATATTTACTGTACTATGAAATTTAACTGACAGAAAATAGAAAACAAGGATTCGGTCCTTCCACAGATGCCAACGTAGTGCCAAGTGGAGGGCTGGTTGTAGAGCATACATGGTCATGCATGAGGCACAGGTGAGATCTGGAAGAATCTTTAATCATCAAATAAGTAGACCTTTAGTCTAAACAACATTACCTGCCTATCATTTACAGTGGCATCTTAAAACAATGGTAGGTTAAAACATTATTGATTATGTTCAAGTTTTACTCAAATCACCATGAACATACATAACATCTGATGGTGCTGATTTTGCTGTCTTCACTTAAAGGTAGCACACTAGAAGATTCACATCACCTTGATATCAAAACCATACACGTGTTGCCAGAGCATGCATGCATTTACTTTGCCTAACATTGCATCATGACCTTGTCATCTATGAATTTCATGTTAGAGAAGCACAAAATCAAGTTACAAAAAGGAAGAGGATGAAAGAAAGAAGAAAGAAAGAAAGACAGAAAGAAAGAAAAAGAAGAAGACAGGAAAGGAAAAAGGAAAGAAGAGGAAGGAAAAAGAATTGCAAAAAATCACGTTTGAAATGTTTTAAGTAAGTCTGTGATTTTGCTTTGGGTCCATTCATAGTAATTCTGGATTGTAGGCAGCTTGCAGGCAGTGGGCTGAACACCTCTGCTCTAAAAATAATTTTATCATTCCTTTTACCAAGTGCTAGAGTTGATTGTTTTCCTGTCTTTGAATATGAGCTGACCTTGTAACTTGCTTTATGCAATAAAATGTGGCAAAAGAAACACTATAATCCAGACATGGTAGTGCATACCTTTAATTTCAGACAGAAGCAGGTGTATCTTTGTGAGTTCAAGGCCAGCCTGTTCTACATAGCATCCAGGCAACTGGGGCTACAAGGATGCACTGTCTCAAAAAGACCAAAGATAAAAGGGGTGGGGGCACCATAAAACTCACACATTTAACCTTAAGCAGTTTATAACTGAATGTTATCAGTCAATCCACACAATTATAGGCACTGACATTGTAAGACAATTTTGTTGTGTTTTCATTGTATATAGCAATTCTATACCATTGGATCTCATAGTGATATGCCTACTTCATCTCCCAAGTGCTAGGATTAAAAACCTACATTACCACAACTGACCCAAGTAATTAAGTTTTATTGTGTTTGTATGTGAATTTAGAGTCTGCTATAAGAATACATTCTGAGTGCTGGAGAGATGGCTCAGTGGTTCAGAGCAGTGGCTGCTCTCGCAGAAGACCCAGGTTCAATTCCCAGAAACCACATGGTGGCTAATGACCATCAGTAACTCCAGTTCCAGGGTAATCCAATGCTCTCTTCTGACTCTGTGAGCATTTCATGACACAGGTGCATTTACACGTATGCAATCAATACATTCATACACATAAAATAAAAATGAAAAATAATATATTCTGAAATGCTATCATTATCTAAGAAAACAATATAGGTATTATATTGTCATTATTTTTTCTATTTAACCTCATTCTGAAATAATTCAAAATGATACATAAATCAATAGTAGTCCGTTATTTCTAAATCATCTTAAACAATTCCAACTTCATGTTTTTAATCTATCTTTGTAAATGAGACATTAAATATGATAAAAATATTTTCTCTTTTACTCAGTGGTTAAGAACATTGGCTGCTCTTGCAGAGGACCCGAATTCTATTCCTAGCACCTAGATTGCTGCTAACAACCATTCGCACTCCAGTTCCAGGGGAATTCGATGCCCTCTTCTCCCCTCCACAGGCACTGCATGACATGGGTGCACTTACCTGCCTACAGATAATATGCTCATACACATAGAACAAAAGTAATAAACAAAATGCTTGTTAAAAGAATATTGAGGGGAGGGTCATATAATGACATTTCTGATTCAAAAATATTGGATGTATAACTATATCATTCTGTCCATGTTGTCCAATAAAAATTTATAAAATAAAGAAAAATAAATGTATTATATGCTCAAAGCTTGAGTAGGATTAAGATCACATTTTCTGTCTGGATTTAAATTCTTATGATCGACTTTGTGATAGTCCCATGAGGAATATTCTGCCAAATGAAATTTCATGTATCATTTCCCTGTTTGAATAATGACACTGTCACACTTCCATCGTCCTTATTGATTTATAATAAATCAAAAAGTCACTCAATCAGATTTCTTCAAATATCAAAAATAAAATAAAAATATATATGTTCAGATACAGTTATACTGAAGTTTCCATAACCGATTTACATATTTTAAGCAATATAATCTAGTCAAATAAAAATGTACATTTCACAGGTCACATCTAATGCAACTTTGGATAAGTTATTTATTTAGTTACAACTTGACTTTTTCTCCAGCGTACTTGATTTTAAAGCACTGAATGTTCATGTGTATGTGCTGTGTGCAGGACTGAGGACTGCTCTACTTATATTGAAAGAAGAAGATGTTCTATATCTGTTCAAGCTTATAAAGAAAATTTAATAAAATCATGATTTTTAAAGGGCTATGTACACTATAGAGAGCTCTTGGAGTACTTTTAAATTTCATTTCATTTGTTTATGATCCAATAATATCAATATCACTCAGACACTGCAAATTTCAAAAATTACTTAGGTTTAAGCACTGCTATTTGTCTGCTCTCCTCAGCTTATCCCCTGACTGACTGAAGCACCACAGTTAATAGTGAAGTCTAACTTTAACAAACTGTGAAGCAGTGACTGATGTCTTTCTGGATCTTGAACCGTCAGCACGACTTTCCTTGACAACCCTCGCCACCTTTTCATCAATGTTATGCCCCATAAACAAGGTTGAGTGCCCCTGACATTCAATAGGAGGGTTAGCAGATGTTGCACAAAATCTCTTCTGAGCTAGCTTGCTATTCACTTCAGTTTTTAATTGTGAAAATATTTCTCACTGAAGAAAGGACTGTGCAACAGCAAAGTAACAAGCCAATAACAGTTAGGCTGACCACGGAGCACCCTTGGTCTGCTTTCTCTTGAGATCAGCTCTGACAAGGCTTCCATTTAGGCCTTGAGTCTTCTAGTATGAAGATTATTTCTCCTTCTTTATTTCTATAAGATGAGACAAGTGAGCCCAAGTAACACTCAACTTAAAAAAAAAAGAATACTGATAAAAGATTAAAAAGGTGTAAGCCAGACAACCACATCAAAGTTCTTATGATCTGCAGAAACATGATGTGACCTTGAAGATTTTCAGTGTGTTTTTCATATTTGCCGTCTGTAAATTACTTCTCTATTAAACAAAACCAGTTTAGAAAGAAGGCAAAATGTGATAAGTCCATGTGAATGATTTGAGACTGAAGAAGACTATATCCCAGGAAGGTCCTTGAGACTCACTTCTGATCACATCCAATATGAAGAGGAACAGACAGCATGTCAGCAGCTGACAGAGCCTCAGCACTGTGCGATTAGCTCTGCATCTTTGTACATGCTCGGGAACAGGGCTTAAGAACTTTCACACTGACACTTTCTTCACTCCTGAACATTTCTGTCACGTAGCTTCATCCTGGCTAAACTTGACAATTGAGAGTTCTATTACCCCTGGATTTTTCCTTACAAAATAAATGTAAGAAATATGAAAGTTATCAAAATTTCTTACTTTCAATTACAGAATGATCTAGAGTCAGAAAGAATACAAACATAACTGGGGTTAAAAATATCCAGAAAGAGATGTTTGGGTTTAGGTTTTTTGAAATTACTCTTCTCCTACTCTTTAAAACAATAAATATAAAAACTAAGGTGTACATGATTAGGGATAGCAAAAGATCTGTGTTTATGAGATGGAAACCAGGCAGAGATGAAAATGAGAATGAGGCTTAGCATAATAGATGTGATGGAACCCTGGCGTTCTGTCCTATATTTACTTCAGTCCCAGAGTCTCTATGTGGAGTGCAGTGAGGTGTTTGCTTCCAACAAAAGTCCACTGTGTGATACATTTCTAGTGTAGTAAGAGAAGACAGGAGCATCCAAGAACACAGGAAGGATCTGGAGTAATTCCTTGACAGCCAAATGCAGATGTTGCTAGTCAGATAGAACCTAGCCAGCTGCACTCTGACAATGTTGTTAGATGGAACATTCTATGGATAAACAATTCATGAGTTTTAAATTGTTAATTATGCTGAGTACCACAATAAAATCCTACACCAACTTTTTCCTTCCTACCAGAGACATGAATTATCCTTTTATTCAGAGTTGCTACCTGTTCAGGAGTTATCTAACAGCTGTTTCAACTATTAGATCAATTATCATGGCATCACAGTGCTTGTGTTCGAGTAGCGTTCATTTTCCTTAATTATTGTGTCAGCACATGAATAGTAAAAAAGGTAATTCATATATTCCAAGCATATGCTATAAGGTATTTCCTCTGATGGAAAGGTATAAACCATTAAGAATATTTTAGTGAGAGTGTATCCTCATTGTTTCGATTTTAGTATATTATTATAATTATCCTTTTTTTAAATTTTTAATTATGTTGTTAATCACAAACTGTACTGTACTGTTGTGTGTCTGTTTCCTCAGACTAAAACATTCACTCCTAGGGGCTCAAGAGACTCATGAAATTCACAAAAAACTTGCAAGAGTATGGAAGCCATGAAAGATATAACACTTGGAAGGCCCTTCCTTAACTAAATAAGCAGTAAACCATTGCTTCAGGAGAGAGGAGAGAACTCCTTAATGGAGTCCCTGGTAGCTGGGCAGGAAATACCAGTGACACATCAGACAGACTCAGGAAGGCTGTCACTCAGTACTGAGGTATAGACTTTATTTTACTCAGTGTATTTATACCTTTACATCTGCATGAGGAACAATACAACTGTCAGGGTTCAAGCAAAAACAAACATACATTTACGTATGTGGGATTATTCAAAACACCTACATCTACTAACAAAAAGTCCTAAGCCTTGGATTTAAGATAAGCTTTCCTCTGGAGATAAATCAGATCTTCCTGCAAGGATCTACAAAATCTTCAGCCTTCAGCCTAAAATAATCTCTCTCTCAGGTGAATAAATTATTTACATAGCAAAACGCCCTAATCCCGCAGCACTTCTGGGAACAGCAAGACTGATCCCTGCTTGCTCCTAAACTAAGGCAAAGTTCAAGGCAGGCAAATGGCTCCCGACACATCTTCATGAACACACTCATGCTGGAGTGCAGTGTTTTACTAAATAACCTCAGTTCATATTCCTGTTTGTAGCCCCAATAAACTCACTCACTAAGCTGGACTGGAACAAAATAGTTTCTTTTGTCTGTGGTTGCCTTCTCTCTCTCGGATAAATATAAATTTACTTCCCTGAAAAAGTCATGTAATATAAGCCTAATTTATAGACTATACATATAGGCATGCAGATATAAGAAAAAATCACACACACACACACACACACACACACACACACACACATATATATGTATCTATCTATCTAGCTATATATATATATATATATATATATATATAAATTGGGAATTATTCATGATTATTCATGATTTCAGGCAGTCATTATATATCTTAAGTGTGTCTTTCACAAACAAAAGTAGACTACTATACTCACTTAAAAGAAAGAACTTCCCAGTTCCAAAAAGTCTCTTAAAAGAACAAAAGCATTGAAAGGAAAATTGGTGCTTTGATTTTCTTTGAAATAAGACATGACATCAGTATCTGAGGTCACTAATTCCTAGTGCTCAGCATTTCTGTAGCAAAAGAAAAAAACTAAACGCATATTCAAAAAACAGAAAAGGCAATGGAGGAGGACTGTTTACTAACTAGAACAGATTATTCAATGGCAAATCCTGCCACTGTCACATAAATGAAGCCACAGAGCACAATTTGATGAACCCTTTTTATCTGATGATCATAGATGCCCATAATGAGCTTCAAGTCTAAAAGAATTCCCTGCAATAGAATGTCAAACAACTGTGTGACTTTTGATGGGAATGACAATCTGTTGTCTTTTATAAAAAGGATCTAGGGCTTTAGTAGACGTAAACGCTATCAAGTCATAAAGTCTTTGAAGTTCTTTCCAGTTTATGATCTTCATGTCAGTATAAAACTAGTTGATAATCCTGGAATGTATGAGTAAAATTATATATTGACATATATTAGCAACATTGGCACGAATATATCATATTTTGGTTATTTATGATGTATCAAATGTCTCTGAATTCAATATGTCATGTAATACCCAAAACAGCCTATGAAGTAGGCTTCAACTAGAAATAAGGACTTGGGAAAGACAGATAATTTACCAAAGTTCTGACAATAGAGTAGTAGCTGAAGAGTTGATTAAACCTACAACAGCCTGACACCAGAGTTGGTGTTTACAAGGTTAGCCTTCATAACGTTTTCATAAAGACACAACTATGTAGAGCCTCTTCCAACAGATAGAAAAAAAAAATGTGTTTTCCTTGGAAATTTTGGATCATTCATAAGATTCAATATAAGAGGATGGAAAAGATTATTTTGACTTCTAGTATTTTAAGCCACATGTATCTGGACATACTCAACTGTCAAATGGTTAAAGAAATGAAGCAGAAAGCACAGAATAGTGTGTGTGTAGTTATAATACTGTCTAGACAGAGCTAACATAGGTGTATGGGAACAAGTTTGTGGATAATAACACCCTACTGTTCAAGATACTTGGATTCCATCTTCCTTCTGGAGTGCAATGAGGACCAGGTCAGTCAGTCACTCACTCACTCAGACTTGTCCTACCTGGTGTTTATGATGTTTGGATAGTTGTAGGGATAAATGGGGTGATCCTGCTGGGTCTGATTCACAATGATACACCTCTGCAGTCGCACAAACGCTTAGAGGGGCCGTGCAACTGTTTCCATGTTCAGGTGCTGCCATCTTGAAATTTGAATGCTTTCCTTTTTGAAGCTGGTCTTTTCATTTTGCGTTATATTCTGAGTCATGTAGCTAACCCTAGGTTCTGATTAAAAGTCTGTGCATTACATATTTTCTGTTTTGTGTTCATTAAATTGTCAACTTTATTCACATTAGGAGCTACAGCTCAGTGATGAGAAGGGGATTTGAAAGTGTGCTGTCTCCACAGGACCATCCACAATCTAACCATTCATACTGTCCCATCCCTTTCATCTGAAGTATGCTAAGGCGGGAAAAATGCCTTAATCGACATCAACCTGATACTTTCATTTTTACAGTTAATCGATTCAGTTCAGTGAAGCTGATTCAAGGTATGAAAAAGGATTCAATTAAGCTGTTTCCCCCGCAGTCCTGAAGACTGCCTGTCATGCACATGAACACAATCTGATAGGAATCTTCATGCTTGATAGCATATCTTCTAGAGGTGACCAAGGGCTAGTAGCTGGTGTCTGAGCATTCCAAAGCTGCTTAATATATCTTCTTATGTTCAAAGCACCCAAAGTGCTATAATACAGTTTGATATGCACAACTGAACATGTATTCTCTGGATATATTTAATGTAGATGGTTCCAGAAAGTTTATTATGAGATTTTCTTAAACATTCTAATAACAGAACTACTTCAGTAAATCAAAAGATATGTTCTTTTTAACAACAGTGTCTTAAGAAACACTCACACCACTCTCACAGTCATTTGTAATTTAACATCGCTGGACTTTAAAAGATTAACTTATTTACACCTGAAAAATCCATGTTAAATTTAAAAAATAGATTTTCTTATAATTATTTACTTTATTTTGTGTATATAAACACATTTTAAGAATATTTTGTTATTTTTATTTTATTTTGTGTGTATGAGCATATTGCCTGCAAGTACGTGACCTTTGTCATACAATGCTGACAGAGTTAAGAAGAGGACATCAGATCCCCCAGTCTGGGGTTACAAAAAGCCGCCAGTCACCATGTGGGTTCTGGGATCTGAACCTGGGTCCTCTGCAAAAGCAGCCAATGGTCTTAAATGCTGGGACATCTCTCCAGTCCATAAATACATTCAATTTTTTCAGAGAGGTCTCCCTGTAGCCCCAACTGCCCTGGAACTCACTATTTAGACCTGGCTGGCCTGAATCTCACAAGGATCCACCTGCCTCTGCCTCCCAAGTGCTGGAGTTAAAAACATGGGCCATCATGCACAAAGGTAGAAATACATTTTTATTTGTATTTTTATACTCACTTTTGAAGAGCCTTAAGAACCTTATGATAAATTTATAGAACATCAGTCAGAATGGGCACAGTATATGACTTAGTTTCTCTGTACACAACTTGTGAAATAAGGTAAGGTAAAAAGACTAATTACTAGCTCAGAGCAGCCTTTGTCCACAGACAAGTCAGAAAGATATAACAATGTGTGCTGAGAATAATATTCACCAGTAATATTCACCAATGCTCTATGTTTTTTATCCTGAAACATGATGTACGGGTTTTGTTTATTGTGGTGTACACATAAAAAGTACCTGCTTGAGGGTCATGCTCTGGTGTAACTGCCTCCATCCCTGTGCTCCTGAAATCTGTGTTTACCTCTAACCAGTAAAATGTAGTAATGTCCTTAAGAATCAGAGACATGGTCTAAGAACTTCCACCTCTGCTTGAAACAGAGAGTCAAACTACAGGAAAGTACTGCGAACCTGTGCATAGAGCAGGAACACAGAAGGCTGCTGTGGGCTAAAATGAGAGCCCTCATTAGAGACAGCACTGCCAGAATCCTGACTGCCTTATCTAGCCTCTAGAACTAAATGTGTGACTCAATTTACCCAGTGTCTGTCTGGTATTCTCTTATCACAACTTTGGAGGGGGGTGGGTTGATACATGGTTTTCCTGTAGCCCCTTCAGGCCTAGAACTTACCATGTAGACACGACTAGCCTCAATCTCATTGAGATCCGTTTGCTTCTGCCTCCTGAGTTGCTGAGTTCCTGGGTTCTGAGACTAAAAAGGTATGTGCCACCATGCCTGGCACACATTTTATTTATTTATTTTTAAGTGGTTCAGCCCTCCTCCCCTAAACACTAATGAAGAAGAAACAAAATGAGAAAAATAACAACACATTTGCTTTGAGATTAAGGTAGAAATAATCAAAGTTTATTACAATTAGTTGAAAGCATCCTAAAATACAGTTTCCAATCACTACACAGACTCTAAATTAGCAAGATTAGAAAAAGGAGCAACAAATAAATACGCATTTGAAGAAACACAGGAGCACACTGCACTTGCTGATTCACTGTGTGACTGAGATGTTTGTATGATAAATGGAGAAGCACAGCTGTGAGCATTCTTCTCGGTGTCTTTAATGAGTTGTGATGATAAGACACAAAGCTAAGTATCTATCTATCTACCTAGCATCTATCTATCTATCTATCTATCTGTCTATCTATCTATCTATGTTTCAATAAAACAACTGTAATTCTTTCTCTTAATAATCACACAACACAAATGAAGCTAGTTTATTTTTCAACTCCTTTAGCCATATTTTTTCTTCATACCCAAACAAAATCACATTGGAATATTCTTTTTCATGTTTATTTTACGAACTTAATATACACTTAATGTTAAGGTAAAGAATCTAGGTCTGGGAAGCCAAATGAGAAACAGATGCTGGGAAATTAGTGCAATCTAAACCACAGTCTACCTTCATTTCTATTATACAGGGACCCACATCAGGACCCCTGTTGAGAATATATTCTCTCAACAGAAGTTTCATTTGTATTTTTTTCTAGTAATGAAACCCAAGTCAGAAGTTTTCAAGCTGCTGATACTCCTACAAAGACGATGGATTCTTCTGGCAAGCATTATTTTGAAAATACCTGCCCCATTCAAGAGATTGCTGCAGGGCATAAAGCAATGGAATATTTTCAAGTCCTGTGCCCAGATCACCTCCTTCTGCTACCCAGCATGACATCCCAGAGCAGACACTGGAGTCACTTGCTAAAGAGGAAGTGCTCTCTTTGAAAATGGATTATTTACTAAATCCTGGGGTTTCTCAGAACATTTTCTACATCTACTCTTCAAACCTTCTCTTTGTAGATGCTCACCAGAGAAAATAGCTACGGGGATTTTATGAAAGACCTACATTAAGAAGAATCAATTGGGTTCATCTTTTTCCCAAAACTAGTGACAGTCAGGTCAAAATGAAACAAAAGGTCATTTTTATGTACCAAATCTGCATTGGGTTGAGGAACATACACTATTTAGTTTTTAATTTTCTAAAAGAAATTACTATCCTAAGTTGATGGATAACATAATGCCCAATCAATATAAATAAAGAAGACATTAATAACTATTAAATTTAAAAATACAGCCATAGACAAATATTCTCTCATTTTTAATGTTTTTAGTATCAATGACTAGATTTTCTTTCACTGTTAATTTTTTGGAATTCTTCTCTTCTTTAATTACCATTAATACTTTGCATATATTGCAGAACTTGAAGAAAACTGCCCTTTTATTCTCTTGTAACCTCTTCTACACACAGTCTAACTCTCCCACCACAGATTTTATTACTATTACTTATCATTGTATATCAATATTCAAATTACAATTTCCTAGATTAGTTAACAAAAGTCTTTGTAACGAATCAAAGACTTTAATTGAAAATCTGAAACACTGAAACTGCTAGAGGAAAGCAAGGAATGTATTTCAATATTATATGTTAGAGTAAAAACTTTCTGAAATGATTTCAATAGCATAAGAACTATACCTAAGAATCAGTAGATGAGACTTCATGAGATTAAAAAGCTTCTGCACAGCAAAAGAAACAATCATCAGAGCAAACAGACGGCCTACACAATGAGAGAAAATCTTTGCCATCTATTCCAAAGTCAAGAGATTAAGAACCAGAATTTACAAGGAAGGGCAAAAAAAAAAAAAAGCCCAAACAACCAATCCACAAAATTCCCAGACCTCCCAATCAATAAATGAACTACTGAAATAAACACCAGTGGTCAATACGTATTTTTTAAAATGTTCAAAACCCCTAGTCATCAGGCAAAATGCAATGTAAAGCTCCTTTGATATACCGTATCATGCCAGTCAGAATAGCTATCATCAAGAAATCTGGCAGCAAATGATTGAGGGGATTTAAGAAAAGAGGAGCCTTTTTACTCACTGTTGTTTTGAGTGCAAACCAGTAAAGCCATTATGGAAATAAAAATGGAGGCTTCTCAAAAAATTAAACTCAGAACTACTGTGTGACCCAGCTACATCACTCCCAGGTGCATACCCACAGGACTCCATATCCTACCACAGAGACACTTACACACCTGTGCTCACTGCTGCTCCGCTCAAGATAGTAAGGAACTGGACCCACCCTAGATCTCCATCCACAAATGAGAGCATAATGCAAATGGACATTCAGCTCTAAAGCAAATTAAAATTATGAATTTTATAGAAAAATGGATGGCTCTGGAAGGTATAAGTTTAAGAGAGGTGATCCAAATGCAGAAACACAAAAACTTCATATTTCTTCTGATGGGCAGATCCTTGTTTGTAATGTATATATGAATGTGCATAGACATACAGATTTTATGTGTGGCAATCTAAATATATAAAGCATTTGAAATATATATAGTACATATGTAATATATGGGTGCCAATGTGGAGGATAAAATAAGTGATGGAGAAATATTGCTGTGGACAAAAGGACATGTGGACATGAAAGAAGAAAAGAAACTGGGAGTCAGGAATAATGCAGTGGTGGGACGGGACAAGGGATAGAAGAAACTATTAAATATCTTGGACAAAAAATACAGTATTTCTTGTGAAATTCTGTGAGGTTTTGGCAAATTCTCTTGTTTATAATAAAAAAATTATTTCTTTTAATCAGTGTTTCTCCCTCAATTTTAATCTCATTTAAGGAGTAGTGATAGATAATCTATCTTTTCCTGTACTTGAACAACAATAATTAATCAGTTTTTGTATATTTATTGGAAAATACTATATGACATTCTTGGTGCTCACTCTCAACAGTTTATACATTACTCAACAATTAAGTTATAAAAGTAACAATTATAACAGCATACAATTATATATTAGTTTAACATATTTTATTTATGTATAAATTGCACATTATGAACTGTATTCATAAATTTCTTAAGAGTATGTATATATTTTTATTTCGAGAATTGGGTCATAAAGTAGAGATTATGAAAAACCATCTTTCTAGTTCAGAAGTATATAATACAAATTCACAATTATCCCACTGACAGTTAACATAGATTATATATTCAGTATTATCCTGTAGCAGGAATTCAGAAGTCGATTTTTCAAATTCTTCACCAACTTCTCACAATGGAAAGAATATTTGTCACAGTCTGTAACCTTTAAGTACCTTAAAGTAACATAATTTATAAACCAATATGACCACTTTAACATGACCTATAAGATTCATACATAAGGTCCTGAAAACCACACCCACCGTTCCCACACTAACACAACAACTAAAATTATGGGTAAGTAACAGTGAAGTCGGGGGGAGAGTTTGATAGAAATTTCAGTATTCTAGCATTATCTCATTCATCTCAATTCTGAAATGTAGACATTTTGCAAACATTTGGATTAAGCTTCAAAGATTTCAGGACAATATAAAACCAAAAACATACTTAGAAAGCATGAGCCTGTGTAAATATTCAAGTTTAGTTTAACGTGCTATTCTTGGTGTCTTTTCGCGTTAAATCTGTGACTTGTGAGTAATATCTGATAGGACAATGGAGTGTGCAGAGTAACTGGGACCCACTCAACAACATTAGCAATGGCAGCAGCAATAGCCAGAGCCACAAGAATGATGGATGGCTGGCTCGCGTGTCCAGCCACATGTGCACAAATTCATTCTCCAGCCCAAGTGCTGATATAGGAAGTGGCAGAACTCAAGCAATAAACACTGTCAGTGACCAATTACAAAAGAAAGCTGTTCCCATGGACACTGCAGTAAAGTGTATTAGGGAGCAGTAATAAAGCAAGTGTTCAAGGGCAGAGAAAGAGCTGGAATCTAAAGATAATCTCACTTCAGGACTGGGAGATAGCTCCAGTAGCAAAATGCCTGCCTTAGAAGCAGAAAAACTTGAGTTAAATCCCTAGAACCCATGTAAAATCTACGTGGGGTGTTACATGGCTGTGTATTCACCTCCAATATTGGAGGTGAAGAGAAAGAGGTATCCCTGAAGCACCTTAGATGCACAAGTGCAGGAATACACACTTATACTAACAGGTACATACAGCACACACACAGAGAGAGAGAGAGAGAGAGAGAGAGAGAGAGAGAGATTGTTGAGGTTCATAGAAAACATGTTTACTTATGAAGCTTCAAATGTTGAAGGATGATTAATGACTCCAGCTCATCCTTCCTGACTTTCAGACTAACCTGACAGGTGCTTGGAACAAAAAGTAAACAGAAATATCTCAATTAAATGATACCATATATCAAATGGACCTAACAGATATCTACAGAATATTCCATCCAAGCACCAAAGAATACACAGTCTATACAACTCCCTACGGAATTTTCTCTAAAATAGAACACATACTGGGGCACAAAAGAAACCTCAACAAATACCAAAAAATTGAAATTATTCCATGTATTCTATCAGAAGACATTGTAATAACACTTAAAATCAATAGCAAAACAAACCCTGGTAAATACACAAACTCATGGAGATAAAACAACAATGTGATATGATTAATGAGCCAAAGACAAATCAGGAAAAAAATAAAGATGCTGAAGGTATGACTCAGCAGTTAAGAACACCCACCGCTCTTAAGAGGACTCAGGTTTGGTTCCCAGCACCCACATGGCAGCTAACAATCGTCCATAACTCCAGTTCCAGGAGATCCAACATCTTCTTCTGAGATCCACTGGCACTTCACAACATGGGAGCACTTACACACATACAGGCAATATACTCACACATAAAATAAAAATAAAATTTTTAAAAAGAAGTGACAGTATTTCTGAAACTAAATGAAAATGATAACACACAGAAAACGACCTTTGGAACACATTAAAAGAAATCTCAAGACGAAAATTTACAGTTCTAAGCACCTACATTAAAAAAAAATTAGAAAACTCGGTTAGGTTTGTTGGCACACACTTAGTCTCAGGAATTGGGAGTGAGGTAGATCTCTGTGAGATGGAGCCCAGCTTGGTCAACATAGCAGGTTCAAAGCCAAATTGAGGCTACAAGGAGACTCTGTCCCAAAAGAGACAAAAAAATTTAGAAAGATGGGGAAACAAATATAAGACAGTACATTAAATTGGGCAGGGGACAGTGGGGTGGAGGTGTAGAAAGGGGACGAGATCTAAATAGTATCAAACTATATTTTATGAAAATCAGAAAAAATCCTACAAAAATAAAATAAACTAGGACGAGCACAAATAAATGATTTAATGGTACAAGCCAAGGATTGGAAAGAGCAATTAAAAAAAAACCCAACAGATGAGAAGAAATTATACAAATCAGAGTAGAAATCAATACAGAGAATCAATGGATCTATAAGTTAGTTATTTGAAAAGATAAAGAAGATTAACAAACCTTTAGACAAGTTAACCAAAAGAAAGAAAGAGCAACACCAAATCATCAAAATCAGAGATGAAAGGGGAAATATCACAACAGACAACGTAGGGATCCAGAACACTGTAAAGGAATACATAGAAAACCTATGTTCCATTAAATTAGAAAGTCTAAAAGAAATGGAGGAATTTCTAAATTCAGTGGATTCACCAAAGCTAAACCAAGGAGAGATCAACAGTTTAAACAGATTCATAGCAAATAAGGAAATTGAAATAGCAACACAAACCTCCTAACTAAAAAAAGTACAGGCCCAGACGAATTTACCCAGAATTTTGCCAGGCCTTCAAAGAAAATCTGCAACCAGTTCTACCTGAATTACTCAAAAGACAGAAACAGAGAACACCCAAACTCTTATGAAACCAGTACTACTCTAATTCCCAAACCAGATAAAGATACTAAAAAGGGAAAACATGCTAAATGCCATTATACCTATTGAACATAGATGCAAAAATTCTCAATAAAATACTCACAAATCACATACGCACTTCAAAAAGATGAATCACTATGATCACCTTAGCTTTATTCCAAAGATATAGCAATGTTCAATACATGTATAAGTCAATAAATGTAATAAATTATATAATTGGACTTGAAGACAAAAATCAAATGATTATTTCAATAGAAGCAGAAAAAACTTTGACAAAATCCAATATACATTTATGATAAAAGCCCTAGAGGGAAATGAACTGGGGGGAACACACATAAACAAAAATAAGATTATGTCCAACAAACCCAGAGCCAACATTATTTTAAATGGAGAAAACTAAAAGCATTCCCATTAAAATGAGGAATCAGACAAGGCTCTCCACTATCCCCACCCTTTACAATATATTACTTGAAACACTAGCTAAATCAATAATACAGGAGAAGGAAATTGAGGCAGTACTAATCAGAAAAAAAGGTCAAATTATCCCTATTTGAATATGATATGATATTATACACAAAAAGATCCCAAATTTCCATCAGAAAACTTTTAGAAATGATTAGCACTTTCAGTAAAGTGGCAGGTTACAAATCATCTTTAAAAATGATCAGTAGCCTTTCTATATAACAAAATTAAACAATCAAAGAAAGACTTCATGGAAATACTTCCATTCCCAAACAAAAAAATAAAATGTCTGTGAATAAATCTAATTAAAGACATTAAAGAACTTTACAATTTTAAATTTTTGATGAAAGAAGTTGATGAAGACACAAGGAAATAGACCTCCTGTGCTCATGGATTGATAGAACTAATATTGTGAAAATGCTCATCCTACCAAAAGCAATCTATAAAATCAATGCAAAGCCAATCAAAATCCCTATGACATTCTTCAGAGAATTAGAAAAAAATCAAATTTCATATGGAAACACAAAAGTCCTCAAATAGTCAAAGTAATCCTGAGCAGAAAGAACAGTTCTGAGATTACCGTACCAGATCTCAAACCATATTACAGCTCTATAGTCATAAAAACAGCATGGTATTTGTACAAAAACAGAAATGTGGATGAACTCACAGTGAGGGATATCTGGGAATACAGACTTGGCTTGAGAGGCCTTACCATCTGTGACAGAATACATGAAATCTCATGGAAGGATGGGGCTATGGAGTAAAATGCCCTTGGAGATCAGAAAAAGGCATCAGATCACCTGGAACTGGACTTGCAGATGGTTATAAGCCCGCATGTGGTGCTGGGAATCAAACCTTGGTCCTCTGCCAGAACAGTTAGCATTCTTTAACTGGTGAGCTATCTCTCCACCCCTGTCTATCTACTCTTTTATGTAATTTTAGTGTTTCTTAAAGTTAATGTGCATGTCAACCGTGAGAATATTTCTTTATACATATAAATTCTACATTTTAAAAAACTCTCAGGTGACACTGAGAACCAGTACATTACAACATTTTCTTCTCTCCCTAGAAATAGGAAAGTTCAGAATGTAGATTCCTTCTCAAAATGACTGAGTCAAATAGTCTATGCAAATTTCATGTTAAACAATAATAACAGCATGATTTTTCAGGTTTTTCAAAATGCTTACTACAAAATGCTACACTACTGGACATGAAGTTAGGAATGGAGCACTTAGTTTCTAAATTTTATTGGTTATATCCCAATACTTTAATTTAATTTGTGGATATAATAATATATTAGCATTTGACATTACATACATTCTTAAAATATTAAGGAATATTAGAAATTCATATCTGGTCAAAGTGCTGAGAATAAGAGGGGTTTGAGTGCCCAGCTCTAAATGGGATATCTATTTCATCCCCAAGACCCAGGAAACATCATAGAAGAGAGGGGTTGAAAGATTGTGGCAAATGGAGGATGTGGCAGCTTGCTATGAAATGTTTCCTTCTGTTTCTGAAATAACCATTGCAACTGGGAACAAAGCATCTGTGACTACCCGTGCAAGTCCTACACACACACACACAAACACACACACACACACACACACACACTCCTATGAAAATAGGAGACAGGTAGTTGGGAAGAAGGGATTGGCTTTGAAGGAGGGGAAAGAGGATAATATCAAGTAAACATGATCACAATACATTCTACACATGGCTAGAATTGTTAAAAATATTAATTTATTTACATTTTTTACATGGGAAAGATCAGCAGAAGAGAATGCTTTGTTAATGGAGGGGTAAATCAAATTACCTTATACACATGCATGGAAATTACACAATGATCTCATTATTTTGTGCAATTAATATACAGTAACAAAACTTTTAGAAACTTAGCTGAGCATAGTAATATGTGTCCTTAATCCCAGCATTGTGGAGGTAGAGGCAGGCAGATCTCTGAGAGATGGAAGCTAGCTTGGTCTATACAGTGACTTCTAGGCCAGCTGCTGCTACAGGGTGATGCATCTTAAAAGAAAAACATTTCTTTTTAGAAACTTTTTAAAAGTTTAAAGAATATTGTACATCTGTACTTCATTTTATTTTGAGGATCACATAAGGATGAAAAGAATACTAGCAGTAATTTTAAAAGAAAAGAACCAACCAAAAAAAAATATTAATTTCCTGTAATTTAATCAGTTAACAAATGCTAATGGAATGGGTCCTGTTTTCCCAATAAGTTATATGTAAAAATTATCCAAAAGAAATTAAAGCAGTGTTTTAGTCTCAAATGCTTATTTTTAAAAATATTTAGAACCTGTACTGACCAATTTTTCAGTTTCAATTTTCAATATTGCAGGAAATATGCAAAAATATTTCTCTACTGGACAAGCTTTGCCTTTGACTGGGAGGGCTGTTATGTCAGATGACCTGAGGCTTTGCCGCTCTTTTCATTTCTATGAAATCACTTCAACTGTAATACATCTTATCTCTGAAATACTGAGTGGAGATTTGCTAAAAACATAAACTATTGAGTCCTGATGTATCTCAGGACAACAGAGGCAGACACTATTCATATCTTTGGTACACAAACCTACACTGAATGATGATCCAGTAGACAGCTGGGGAGTCTTCTCAAGCTACACTTGATTCTCTGTGGCAAGGCTTACTGAACACACAGAAACACAGTATTCCAATGGAATGATCTTAGTCAGTCTCAAATGATTTGAATGTGTGTGTGTGTGTGTGTGTGTGTGTGTGTGTGTGTGTGTATAACAGAGGGGAACAAAGAACAGAGAAGAGATGGACAGGTAGACAAACAGAAAGAGACTATGGATGTGGGGGAGCAAATGCTGTAGGAAGAATCAGAGTTGTAAAAACTAGAGACTTAATTTTTTTGTAGTTTAGAAATTTAACAGGATAATACTATGAGAAAAAGTCCACTATTTCCCTCCGCTCTAACACCCACCACCAGCCTTGCACATTCGATCTCCTTTACCCTAAACTTTTTCTTTCTTTGCATTTGTCAGCTTCTAATGAGCTATATTAATGTGCATCTTATTTACCATTGTCTTGCTCCTTTAGGAGCCAGAATCCAAAGGAAAAAATGCATGTCTCTTCACTAGTATTCTCCGAAAGAGCCTTGAACATAAGTACTACTGAACATCAGCTTTTCATTTATTTATTTATTTTTATTTATGTGTGTGTCTATGTACACGTGTGTTCTGGTATATGTGGAGGCCAGAAGAGGGAGTTGGATCTGCTGGAGTTGGAGTTGTAGGTGATTAGGAACCACTTGACAGTGGTTCTAGGAGGCAAATTTTGGTCCTCTACAAGAGCAGCAAATAATCTTAACTGCCAGCCATCTCTGCAGGCCAAGAATACTAACTTCTTCATCCTCAAGAAGAATATATTGTTGGGAAGGCCTAATTCAGTAATCTAGGTTCACTTTTATTCATTTTTGTATTATCTTAATTGCTTTGCTATTAATTATTGAATGAGTTGGTCAATTTTAATTGACTCATTTTTGGCGTATCATAAATTTGTCATAAGCAAATCATAAATAAAAATTTCATTTTTAATAGTCTAGTTATATTTCCAATAAATATTATAGAACAAACTAAAATATTAAATAACAGAGTATTCCTTAAAATTACCTCAGTAATCTCTTGAGGTGCAAACACACTCAAGATTTTTTAAATGAAACAAAGAAAACTTGTTCAATCAAAATAACAGTAGGACAACAAGAGAAATTCTAAAGCATTTAAAATATAGAAAAAAGTTCAAATTGCATTAAAAGTAATATATAATATACGTGTTTCTATTAATGTTTTTAGATTAATGTGTCTGTTTTACACATATAAAAAATTAACTATAAATATAGTACTCACATGAAGTTATTTTAAAAAATTAAAATTAACAAAATACTTGACAATACACTGAGAAGTCTAGATAAAAATGAATTACAAAGATTTAATAGTTCAATGCTAGTGGATAGAAATGGAGTGGAAATATCCTAATATCTGGATGGAGTGGAATTAAGACAGAAACTCATAAATCCTATAGGAGGCAAAACCCACTACATAACTAAGTAGTCATGACCTAGTATTCATCAAATAAGATGTCTGCCATAGCAACTTACAAAAGTTTTACAACAAAGTGAACAATGATGAACAGTGTAAGATTTTAATATAAATTTCTGGAAATTCAGAGTTCAATTAAATAAAGGAATTGAGAAAAAAGTAGCAATGTAGACATTTATGAAATACAATAAGGAAATGTGTTTGTACAGATGTAGAAAAATTCAGTTCTGGAAGAAGCAAAATGTCAATAAATATAACAGAAAATAGTAGGCCGTATCCTGTGATTATAATTCAATAACATTAGTAATCTAAAAGTAACATTCATTGGAAAAATATCACATTACTATTCCTTTTAGAATTCATGAATATTTATAGATAACCTGGGAGAAAGTGATCGATATGGAAAATTTAAATACATAAATTAAGATTAATGAGAGTTTTACTTATAAAATCTATAGGTCATTGTCAAGGATCTATTTGAAACAAATTGTGCAGATATATATATATAAACTATATATATATATATATATATGAGAAAGAATAAAAGACCAAATATAAATTATGTTTGTTTTAAAAACTCATTAGTGTAAGAAGAAAAGGAACTTGAAAAATATTCTCATATCTATTTCCAGTCTGAAAGATTAGTCACAGTTTTCTTCCCTAAATCACCTTCTTACCATCTTTCATTCTTGCTCCTGCCATGCCCCAGGCCTCATGTACTATCACTATCTACAACGCATGGACAGGGTAGGTCGGGATACATGAAGCCTCGTGGACTGTTCCTGACAGTGAAAGCAACAAGATGAAAAGCTCCATTCATCTCCTAGCCACAACTGTGTTCAAGCCACAGACAAGAGATGAGAGTAAGCCCTTTGACAAATAGTTTTGAACAGAATCAAAGAATTGCCTTTACTCAGGATGACCTAACTATGTCACTGTTTGTATTTCAAGTGGTTCAACATTACTATTCCAACCTAAAAATTCAAATTAACCACCAACATTTAGGGATTAGAAGAGAGACAGAGCTGAGTAGACATAGGCATAATCAACACTTCCCATCCATGAGTGAGGATTGATTGATCTCACTGAAATACACAATAGTCTGAAATTTCATGGCCAAAAAGAGCTTCTTATAGAGTTTCTAGAATGCTTTAAAAGTTGATTCATTAGTCACATACATATTTAAAATAACAAAAATTCCTCCATTACATTATCCAATTTATCTAATAATTAAACATCATCAATAAATGTTTTAAGTAAGGTATAATAACAGAAAGCCATGTACCATAAACATCTTATATTAGCATGGTGGGTGAAAAAATGACACATTCGCAGCATTTCCATTGTTATAAAAACTGTCTGTACTAGCCTATGTAATTAAAAACCACATTGCAAAATACAATGCTTTTATACTACACCTAAAGATAAACATAAGAATTATAGAATATTAACAAAGAAAATATAGCAACTACATCAGTACCAAAGCAGATGGAAAAAAAATTGATGCAGAAAATGTCTGAGCCCTTCAATTATTTCTAGCATACAAAAGTAATATATAAATAAAACACACTTAAATTAACAAAGAATAATATTCAAGTTATAAAAAGGAATGATTAAAGCTGTATTGATGTGATTGAAAGTATGAAAAGTTATAAACAGAGAATCTTTTATAACCACAGAGTGTGATGTTCCTGGATGAGAATCAAAATAACGTTCGTTTTAATGCCTGCTGATTATACTTAACTAGAGAAATGAGAATAAAAAATAGTCAGGCATGGTGGTGTATGCCTTTAATATCAGCTCTGGGGAGGCAGAGTCAGGCAGATCTCTGAGAATTCAAGGTTCAAGGTCAGCCTGGTCTACATAGCAAGTTCCAGGACAGTTGGAGCTGCAGGAAGACCCTGTCCCCCCCAAAAAAAGACCAAATGAAAGAAAGAAAGGAAGAAAGAAAGAAATAAAGAAAAATTGAGTAGTGCATACATTGTATGTGTCCTACAAATGCAAAAGAAGAGTTTCTTAACAGATTGTTGTGATGATTCAGTTATGTAACTTCAACCACTGAGGGTGCTGAGCTCTGGGCCACACGAAGGGCAGTGAGCGAAGCTCAGTATCAAACATTTTTACTAAACAAAACCGGCCCTTCATTCTTTGTAACTTTTCCTTTATTTCTTCTTATTGTAGCATTGCAGTCCACAAATTGATATTAATAGACAAAGGACATAGTTGTAAATGTAGTAAAATGAAATTCATCCAGACTATCAGAATGTTATTAAATGAGCATTTTTCAAATTTTACAGAACACCAGAATTGCCTAGGGATTCTGTCGAGAAGCAGACACTGATGCAGGCACCCAGGAAGAGAGCGTGTGATTGCATTTCTTCAAATTTCCGAGGTGCTGTCACTGCTAACCATGTATGCACCACATTTTGATTTGCAAGAATTTAAGTAGATTTCCAAACCTTTTGTGCTGGGTTATTAACTGTCTTTGCACAATCACGCAGATGAATGTGGATGTGCACACATAACCACAGACAATTTGTGAAGTTATCATTGGACTTCTCTGGATTTCCATTTTTTTGATACTTAGGAGACAACTTGTGTTTGCTTTAAGTAGAGGGGAAAGATCACTGTAAAATATTGCACCTGGAATTGCAACTCTACTATTATTTTCTGGTGAACTTTGTCAAATTTCATAACAATTTTTGGAAAAATCAAAGTGTTTTAATATGGTATGTATCATGACATCATGGCTAATTTTAACTAACAGTACCTATAACAACATGGTATGCACACGACACCATTCACCTGAGTGTAAACAGGCTTTCAGAGACATGCTATTTATAAAGACATGCATGAGATCCTAAATGAAAGCTGGGATATTTGTCAATTATAAAATAATTTTTCTTTAAGAGGGAGACACAATCTTCTAAAAATGCAACATAAGAATTCTTGAAAAGATACCTTGGATAAAGAGCTACTAGTTATCCTGCTTGCAAGGCACACAGAAATCTTCAAGTGTATTGAGAGGTGTGCCCCCAAATCTTCACAAATCTTCATTTCGTTGATGTTTGGCAACTGGAATAGCAATAGCTACTTCAGTATATAATGGTTTGTTCATGATAAAATTGCTTCATAAAGTTTTTACAGACAGCATATAATGTTCAGTTTAAGGTATTTAATAACTGTAAGTAATCAAATAGCACCTTGACTAGGAAAATTTCTAGATGTCCTGAAATAAGTTCTGCTTTTTGTAACTCAAAATGTAACCTAAATGTCATTTAATATTCTATTATGGATCAAAGATGCATATACTTTTTGATCTGCCACTAAGATTTTGGAATTCAGTTTTTTATACTGATAAAGTACTCTTATCAATGAGGACTGGTGACACGCGTCTTCTAGAAAGGACTCAAAGTATAAAATTAGAGTGGCCCAAGAAGAATCATTTAGAAAATCAGTAACTTTTGATGAAGTTAGTGCTGTCTGACACAGTTAAGTACTAAACTTACTTGTTACTTAGAATTCAATTTTATGACGTAAGTGTTCACAACATTTTCCTGTATCAGGAGACAAGGAAGGAAGGGAATGAAATGTTCTGTAGGTAGCATACATGAATAAATGTACCTTTATTTTTATTTTCTACCTTCGTTAGCAATCCCTCTTTAATCCAAGTCTATAATCTATGAATAAAAATGTTGGGTGTGTTTTAGATTTTTCACATCAAATGGTAGTTGTTGTTTCTGGGCCACATTTTCTGTACTATGCTCATTAGTTAACATGATATATGGTTTCTTGCTAAGGAAACATTTGCTTCCTAAAAATGAGTAGCTGCAATATTCTACTGCTTTTCAAATACATTTAAAAACAAAGAACAACTGAGTCAAATCAGCAAAATAAATGAACAAAGGCTGATGGGGAAGAAGAAAGTTAAATGTAAATGAATTGACAACATTTAAAAATACATGAGTATTTAATGATTATGATAAAGATTTAAAGAGAAATATTAAAAGAACCTAAAATGTTCAAATTAAAGCAGGCATTGTATCAAAGAATTTGAAATTTTGGTAAGCCTTAAGTGTAGAAGCAGTAGTTAAAATTTCAATAAACAGATTCTATTTGATGCCTAGCCAGACTTAAAGCTTATTAACAGAATCTTAAATTAACCTGAGGGTTTTAGTTCACACAATGCTGAGGTTCATAGTTCCCAAATGCCTTGGTACTGCTTGCTATCCAGACTGCCTCAGAACATCATGTTTTCCCCTTCTGTGCTGAGATCAAACTCGGATTTCAGACTCCCAGAACTATATCAGTCTACTCCTCATGGCTTTGTAGTTTTCTGCCTTTGGCAAATATGACCATACAAGTGGACAGAATAAAATACATGAAGGAGTTGGCTCAGTGTGTAAAAGAGCATGTTTCACAAGCAGGAGAAACTGATTTCAGATTCCCAGCACCCACATAAAAAAGCTAGATAGGATCACATGCCACTGGCAATGCCAGAGCTGTTAGAGAGAGAGACTGGACCCCCTGGTACTTGCTGGTCAGTCAGTCCAGCTAAACCTGTGAAATCTAGGTTCAATTATAATTCTTGTCTCAAGAGTATAAGATGTAACATGATAAAACAGGGCATAGAACATACCACACACACACACACACACACACACACACACACACACACATACACATGTATATAAAAATTTAGTATAAGTCATTCTACAAGTCTTTAAGAAAACACCCTACGTAATATTGTGTTACTATATTAGATATAGGAACAAAACTCTTCTGATTATTTCTTTTGTAAGACAGTAAAGAATATGCAATCATACACCACATGCAGAAAGCACTCAATACATGTTGCTGTTTAATGCATTAGTACAATAATAATTTCTAGTAAAGCCAACCTAATATTGTTGCTGAAGGGACTGCATGAATAATATTCAAAAATAATTTTTGCTATATAACAAAGCACTAAAATGTAGTTCCTTAAAAATACAGCCAGTTTATTTGACTACAATTCTGCAATTTTTTGGAGGTACTAATCTGGGCAATTCTGCTAGTTTCCTTTAGAGTCATACAAATAAGTCAAGTTATGAAGAGATAGGTGGAGCTTGAGGATCTAGTAGCTTTTAATGGTCTTTTTAATGGATAGTGCTGGGTGTCAGATGCATTCATCAAAACACTTCAGCAGTTATGGCTCTTCTCTGTCCCATGTGGTCTCTTGCCTTACAGTAGGCTGAACTGACTTTGTTCTTTTGATGTAGTAGAAACATTCTAAGACAGCAAGGGTGAAACTGATGAGGAAGTCAATCACACATTTGGGCTAGATAAGTTAGGAAATTATATTGCAAGTGATATGTGTATAAGAATGAAAGAATCATTGTAGCTGTCATTGCATGCATTAAAATTCTGAAATAGGGTTATCACACATGCACATACACACACATATGAACACACACATTTTTGTATTTAGGAAATCAGCAATTATTTAGAGTTATCAATCTTCTTATACATTGTGATGAGTATTTGTGTACTTTGGAAAAAAATCTCAGAGATCAAAGTTCAAATGAAGAATCTGAAATTTTGATTAAATATATAAAAGTGTACACCTTCGTACATTTGAGTGAATGTATGATTTTCTTGCACATTGAAAGATGTTTACTTTTTACATTTGTGTCCCACAGTATTTACTAGGTTTTTTTTCACCATTAGCACATGGAGCTCCTAGAATTCTCTTCCCTCATATCTGAAAATCATTTAAGAGAGTGTGTAAGTCAAAATACTTTGTAAATATTTGTAAAATTTAACATTTACCACTGTTTCAAACTCAAATTCACCCAATTCATTCACCCAACTATTAGTGAGTAAAGTCTTCAGTCAAGAATTATATATATTTATAATGAATGTACAAAACAATTTCATAAATAGAAAACATGCTATCAATATACAGATTTCACACTTTCAGAACTTATATATTTATTTACTTACTAATTTATTATTAAGAGTCTTAAGTCAACATTCTCTTCCTTAAAGCTGAATACTTGTTTGGAGGAACAGTTGAAACAAAAAGACCTTCCAGAAGCCTCTTATTTTGATACCTCCTACTTCATTCTTACTGTGATAGTGATTTTGGTTTGAATGTTCTTTTTAACATTAGCTTCTAGCATCTATTTTTTTCCTAAATCTAAGAATAACAATTAGTTTATAAGTTTTAAATGTGGTCTTCTAAAATGGAAAGAATTTAAAAATCTGAATTCTCTGTTAATCATCGAATATTCCACTTCCGGAGGGGAAACTTGGAACTTAGATTTCTCTAGGACCCAGTCAGCTCAAACATAGGAAGCAAACACCCAACTTTCAAGGAGCGATGTCTAGTTACTGACTGGCTGCTGCCCTCTTTCAGTGCGTTCAGTATGCTGCTTTCCGACTCTGCGCTAAGATCCCGTTCATGCACTGGACATCCCTTCCCTGCTACCGTAGACCTCATCATTCCTAAGAAATTAAAAATAAAGTGCATTGTTACTTTTTTATAAAGCCCAGTTTCCTTCAAATTCCTTCAAAGGAGATACAGTAAAGGCAAACAGATATTGACATTTCCATCTATATATTATAAATTCTATCCAGCAACAATATTACTTATTATGTAAGTCCATGTTCTTTGATGTCATGCAGTACATGAAATAAATCAGACCTTGACCAAGGATATGCATTCCTAATTAAGCAAACAAATCCAGCACAAGAAGTGAAAACTTGAACACAAGTCTTTATTGTAATTTGGTATGATGACTTTTTTTGTTAATATTTTCTATGAAAAGTATGTTTCAGGTTGAAATATTTAAGAGTCTAATGTGTTTATTTTTAATTAATAATTCCTACCACCAAACACATGGACTTAGAAATAAAATTAAATTAAAAATATTATGTCCATTAATAACATACAAACCCATGAAAAGCTGAACAAAATATAAATCTTCCCTGAAATTTCTGAAATCATTGTAAATGAATAAGAAAATGAGTTGTCAGAACATCATACATTTTAACAGAAAAGTTCACTTTGTCTTTTGAAATTCTCTTAATTTCCTTTTCTTAAAAAAATAAAATCTTCGCTTCTTTTAGGATAAAATAACTGTGTTCTCTTGGGGAAGTACTGCCACATTCTAGATGTTGCCTCTGTACAGTACAAAAATAAAGAAGATTCAGGAGGAACCTTCAAGGACATGTCTTTTGAAAAGTCCTTATGAAGTGTGTTCAGTTAAGACAAGAACAGATTCATGTGGAAGGAAGTACAAGAACCATAGACTAATGCACTTTTGGCTTTAGAAGACATACACAAAAAGCTCTGTTTACTTGTACTATAAAGCAGTAACCATATTTCATGCATACCTGTTATCCTGGACATACTGTCTGACAAAGCGACTCAGGTGTGCTCCATTCTATCAAAAAAATTATAAGAATTGCTGTAACTTTAAACTTAGGCCAAAAGCTCATTAGATTTAATACTTCTTTTTCATAATGAGGAATTTTATATCGTCATAAACATAATGAAATACCCAGTTTCTCTTAAGTGGGCATAACATGGCACTGTGTACATGCAATTTGGTTAGTAGCTACATCAATTGGTCCTAAGACTACATGCTATTTTTGAGGTCCCTTTCTTTTAATTGTTACTAATAAGTTTACATGTGCTCTCTCATTAAACCCTCACGAAACCGTAAGACTTTCAATTGGTTCCATATTAATGAAGAAACAGACACAATGATTAATTTCTCTAAGGTGCTTAAGAGATCAACCAGGAGTTTCTGATGCCACAGTTGCATACAACAATGTAAAAATAAGTCACTAGAAGTCAATTTAATATCATTTCTTTTTATCATAATAATAGTGCTAGGCTATCCATGAACTTTGACCTGTCTAACCACAGATTTCTAGCCTGATATCAATAGCAGATATGGACTTCATCTTGTGACATGGACCTTAAGGACAATTAGAAAGTTGTTGTTTATGGGGCTAGAGAGACTGCTCAGTTGTTAAGAACATTGGCGGCTCTTACAGAGGATTTAGATTAAGTTTCCAGCACCCACATGGCAGCTAACAACCATCCATAACTCCAGGTTCAGGGAATCTAATGTCTCTTCAGGCTTCCATAGGAATTTACACAACACAGGTGCCCTTACATACAGGCAAGCAGAACACTCATACACATAAAATAACAAATATACAATAAAATAAAAATGGAACTTTTTAAAGAAAGTCAGTGGTTGATTATTCACTTGGCATCCATGCCATTACTGCACCAGTTGGCTTCTCTTTCCAGGCAGCACGCATGGTTCACACCTGGGCAAAGCTGATGATTCATTTTTCTTCTGGTAATATTCACAGCACCTTCCAGCACGATGAACACTAGCCAGTAGAGATTAAGCTTTGAGGTCAGCACCAGCTTGATTTCCCCTTGTTTATTTTATAAATCACAGAGGCTTGCCAATAAGGTATCATCATCAAGTTTGAGAGGTAACTGAGAGCAAGGGCAATAGCTAGTATTTTTGAGGGTATATGGGAACCTGATCAACGGCTTCAAAAAAAGGAACACATTCCTGTTTCCAGGTCTTTCATTCACTTGCCCTATGGTGCCTGGTGGAGGTACAATATTACCATTATAGGATACTTCCATGTAAACTCTTTTTATATTGTATATGGATATATTCCAAGAAACTTTAAAGTGGTAGATTACTATATGGCTTTTTGAAAATGCCTTTAGTATTGGTTAGCCTTCCTCACACTGCCTCCTCCACTCTGTCCCACCCCATTTAACAATTTGCAAGCCATCATTCCCCTTTCCTTGTTTCTAGCACTGTATTCCATCTTCCCTCCCATATAACTTTTCCCCATGGCCTGTTACTATAAACTTCTGGTTGCAGTAGAACAGCAGTTAACACAGAGACCCACAACTTGTCAACACGCAGAGAATAAGAGACTAGAGTGCTTAGCCCTGAATGGAATACTTACATCAAACTCTTTCCTCTCAAGGCTCAGCAGTGATTGAGGAAGAGGGAGTGGAATGACTGTAAGAGCCAGAAGAGATGAATGACTACAAGGAAACAGTGTTTTCCTGACAGCAGGGTAGTTACTTAAATTCTCAGCAATTGTGACAGCACACACAAGACCTATGTAAATGCAATCTACACAATTCCCGAGGTAGAGTGTCGGGAGTGGATAAGAAGCCCTAACCCTAGCTGAGGGACTATTGACAACTGAGAGCTGCTGGGAGAAAGAGATTCAGTTTTCTTTAATGATGTAATTCTGGGTAGACTGAAGAGTCTCGAGGGTATGGACCCACTTCAAAGAGCATTTGCAGATATAATTAGACTGGATAGGTCCTAAAGAACGGTAATAAGGGACATGAAAGCAGGCAGTGGATAGTAAGCGGGGTGCAGACAGAGGACGGGATTTGAACATGATCAAAACGCATAGTATGAAACCCTAAGGTATTCCATTAAAACCCTTCAAGTCCTTGATTTTTTCCAAAGCTAAAATCATAACATGAAAAATTAGAGCCTGAACTATTGCATCTACCAGATTCCTGAAAAGGTAGACAGAAATTCAAAGCCTTTCTGAAAATTCTAGGGCCAATGTAAAGAATATAAGTGAGTTGTGGAAATATCATTGATTCTGACTAGGAGTGTTCTGTTTGATCTCAGGAATCCAGTGCTTTCATCCTGTCAGGACTTCTTCTGGCTTCCTTTAGAAGATCCCAGATCGGTCCCCATATTTCTTTTCTTGGAGTTACCAATATAGTCCTGAGTTATTTTCTGATCACTTCATAGTAGTTCTTGATTCAAACTTTGGAACCACAGAGATCTGAAATATCATATTACATACAGCTCTTGAACCAATTGAGGTAACTTCATACTCAGATTGAAAACAATAGTCAATATGAGGAGTCATTACAAAGATTAGAGGGAGAGGATATCAAGGTATAAAGATGGGGGAGATATTTATTTGATAGATTTATCTATCTGAATATCTGCAATTATAATTTTATCTGTGTGTGTGTGTGTGCACGCGCACACACATACATAAAGTGCTCAGGATATATTTGCTAACCTGCATATACTGAAACTCATCTTGGTGTGGTAATACATGCCTGTAATCCTAGCAACTGGGAGGATGATACCGGAACATCGTGACTTGGAAACATATCATAATGGATTCATAATGAGACTGTCTAAAAGTATGCCTTAAAGTGCCACTCACTCATAATGTTTTAAGCCAGACCACTTACCTCTATCTACTACATTTTCCTCCTCTGCAAAGTGATGCTGCTATTAACATTATCCCTCTCTTTCTGAGGCCCAAAGCTCATATTGTATTTTCTAAAATTCTGATTGCTCCTCTGTCTATTTCCTCAGCAAAATATGACTGAATGCCATTTCTAAAAACTAAAGACTGGTTCTCATCCTTATTCAAATATCCAGAAGACCTTATTATTACTACTGAAAATAATGTATTTAGGAAGTGTCTTACATCACTGGATGTAAAGCATGTAGTATTGGCATACAGAATATTCTCTAGTGAGAAAATATTACGTTCTTTAATTTATCCAGACAGTTGATTGACTCAAGCAGACTTTGCTATATAACTGTTTCATGATCCTTTATGCATGAGTAATAGATTAAATATGAGGGCTAGAGAATATTGAACATTTTTAATTCCATTAAAAATTTTAGACCTGGAGGGTTTTTTTTAAAAAAACAAAAACCATGAATTCAACAACTATGATATATTTTAGAATTATACAATACAGTAAAAATAAAGTAAATTTCTCAGTGTTTACAAATTCCTGGCATGTTATTCTATGAGTCTGGGGACAATAAATCACTATTCCCAGAAGTTTCAAAATTGTGATTATTTTAAATATATGTCCTTCACTCATCAAACTCTATTTTTTGGATAGCTAAAATTATCCTTTAAAGAATAAAATATAATGGGTTTAACAATATTTACAAAGAACTACAATCTACAGAAAAATTCAAACAGTGAAAAACATAATTTAGGGGTTGAAGACTTAGCCCAAAGGTTAATAATACTGGTTGCTTTATCAGAGGACCCAGGTTTCGTTCCCTATACATACAATGATGGACACCAACTGTCAGTAACTTCAGTTCCAGGGGATCCAACGCCCTCTTCTGGCTTCTTAGGGCATTGCATGCATGTGGTGTAATTACATAAACACAAAATAAAAATGATAAATAAAATTTTAAAACAGCATTCAAAAGTCAGATCTGGAATTGTAAGCAAGAGAATTTGACTTCAATATTTGATCAACCAGATTATCCGAAGAGTGTTTTTTCAAAATACTATATGTCAAATAGTGTGGAATAAGCATATTTTAGATTATTGTTTCTAAACAAATCTCTAGCTGTTGCATAAAAGCGTGTTATGTACACAGTTCTAGTTTTGTCATTGTTATTGGTCTCATTTGTTTTCTTTTGTATCACTGTGTATGTATCAGTGTGTATAGTGTGTGTGAGAGACAGAGGTAGGACAGAAGTAAGACAGAAAGAGAAGTAGACAGAGGCAGGTAAAATGTGGACAGAGATAGGCAGAGACAGAAATATAAAGACAAACATATGAAGAGATCATTTGGGTTTTATTTTCCCCACCACTAGATTATCAGACCTTTGTGATTTACATATATGAAGTGACAAGCGGATTGGTTCTGCGTCCTCACGATGAGCCTCGTGTTCTTTTATACAGATTTTACATCAAAAATTATAAGAACTCCTACTAAATGAATTGGTTAAATGATAGACTTCCGTTCTACAAAACTCTGAGGTTATTGCATTTATCATCCTTAATGTATCATTCATAATTCAAGATGAAATTATTTATTCTTAATTGATTATGAAAAATTAACTATTAAATCCTGCACAGAAAAATCATTCAGATAAGTCAGATCAGTCTGACCGAAAGATAACCCTGATTTACAAAGAAATACATTTCCACAAGAGTGAAACATTTCGACATAGCTCTTTCTCTATTAGCATATTTGTTAAACATTCTCAGCAGGTGCACTGATGACAGAAAAGGGAAAAGCAGTTACAGAATGTGGCACGCTGTCAGGCAAAGATAAAACTGAGGCGCTAAATGTCATACCCTTGCATGTAATGAACTGGCAATGTCAAAAAAAGTAAAGATCTCCAGCAATAATTTCAAATGTTTCCAACTCCTAACCCACACTATCTGAAAGGCCAAAACGTATCCCAGAAGCGTTATGAACAGTACAGTAGGATTTTCCCATTCCTTCACATAATGAAAGTATGTAAAAGGCAGAGCGCTGAGCTCCATTTGAGGGACTTTTCATCCACTGATACTGGTGAAAGTATCAAAGGTAAAGCATTTCATACCTTCTCGGGAGATAGGCTTCCAGCATTATTACATAGTTGTTTTGCCAATGCCATTTGAAGAAGAAATGATCAAAGTAAGTGCCTCTTGTCAGGTTAATACCTTCAAAGTCAGGCTCCGTAAACTTTTTCCACTCATGACAACTTTTTTACCTAAGAAATTGTTTTCTGTTTCATTTTCAAAAGACTTTTTGACAGTTACGTTGGTCTTGTGCACAATATCACCATTGATATGAGTTCATGAGTTCATGAGTTTCAGCTATCTGGAAAACTCACTTTTTCCTTGTAGCAGGTGTCTTGTCTAAGCATGGGTTCCTAGGCCTAGTATCAGCCTCCGGTATGGACTCCACCTTGTGAAGTGAGCCTTAAATGCACTCAGAAGGGGATTGGTTACTCCCATAATATTTATGCCATAATTGCACCATTGGGCATATCTTGCCAGGTGGATTGTTCTTGTCGCTCACAGGATTCACAGCTGGGAAAGGATGAAGATTATTTTTCTATTTTGGTAGCAAGCCTAGCACCTTCTAGCACTATGAAAGACAGCCCGGAGAAATGAAGCTTTGAAGTCAGCACCAGCGTGGCCTCTCATTTGTTCCACAGCTCATGTATGTAGTGTCCAGCAACGGGATCATGCTGTCGAGTTCTGATGGACAACCAAGAACAGGGGCAATGGCCAATACTTTTTTTTTTTTTTTAGTCTATGGTTTTATTTCCATCTTTAACATTAGCAGGAGTCTAAACCAGAGTGACATCCATGAGCATAGTTCAAATGCAACAAGGGTTAAACTATATACATTGAGGAAAGGAAAGCAGTTTTTTCTGTATTCACCTCTTCTTGTACACGGTCACCTTGACACCTTGAAGTCTGGCTATTGGGACTAACATGACACAAGCCCACAGAGAACTCAATGGCTGTTACATCAAAGGGGAGGGCAGACGCTACCAACAACAAGAGCTCATGCTCCTACCCTCTTTGAGTGCATGTCGTTGCAACTACTACGGGAAGCAGTGTGGAGAACTCTCAAAAAAACTAAAAATGAACCTACTGTAAGATTCAGTTATACCGCTCCTTGGCATATACCCAAAGGACTCATCTTATTGCAGAGATACTTGTACATTCATGTTTATTATTGCTCTCTTCACAATAGCTAAGAAATGGAAACAACCTAAATGTCTTTCAACTGACGAATGAGTAATGAAAATGTAGTACATCTACACAATGGAGTTCTATGCGGCACTAAAAAAAAGATGCAATAATGAAATTTGCACGTAAATGGAGGGAAGTAGAAAGTGTTATCCTAAGTGAAGTAACACAAACATAGATAAATAAGGAACATATAGTCTCCCTCATTTGTGCATTGTAGCACCAATTCCCTATAATGTGAGTATAGATCGCGATGTAACACCAGGAACCAGGAAAAGAGAAAGAATACACAGAGGTAAAGGAAAAGAAAGCCCAAAACAGGGGGATAGCAGGAGACAGGTGTTACGGGGGGAGGTGGGAGAGTGGGGAGTGTTCGGCAAGAAGAAGAGGAGGGAGGGACATACAAGGGTCATGTGGAAGGGAAGGAAGTCAAGAGGGGAGGTTGGAGGGAGGAGGGTGTTGATGAGGGGAAGGTGGGAATGATGTGGCTACTGGCCCTGGAAAGGGAGGAAGGAGGTCGGATGGGAGGAAAAAGAGCAGAGATGAATGAATGTTAGAGGCTCGGGACCCAGGGGGAAATGTGAAGCCACTGAACCCCTAAAAATGTACAAATAGTGTGTAAACATTTGTACATCTTTGTACCCAGGGGGCTCTGTTTGACAAGGACCACAGTGCCAGACAGAAGGTATCTCCCTTTGTGTGGTTGATGAGAATGGTCCAAGAGACTCTCAACATAGAAAAAAGAGGAAACAAAAGGATTAATCCACACCTTAGAGTAAAGATTCTGAAATACCTGAGTTCTCCTTTGCTCATGATTTTGAAGTGCTGATTGTTCAGTCTGTTACTTTCAAGTCTACATACCAGGGGAGTACATATGGAAGGCATGTGTCAAGGCCAGATGACTGTTGGGAAAGCCTTTGGTGTCTCTAAATTTGCAATAACCCCAAATTAGATATCAAAAGAGTCTACTATGTTATTTAAATCTTGGCCCAATTTTACTTTGCCAAAAAGAGAAAATATACCTGCTCATCAGTGTAAATTAGTGAAGAATAATAAAAAAAAAAAATCATAGGCTTTCTTATATCCTGCTCAGTTGGAGACATTCTAAATGATAAAAGCTGTTTCGAGCTATCAAAGAAAACTTAAAACACCCACATTTCTCTTACAAGAAAGGAACGTTTAAATTTCCTAAATCAGAAGTATTATTAGAGCTTATCTGATCCCTCAGTGTAGTAATGTGTCAGCTGTTATTTATTGAAATACTATAAAGCAACTGCTAGGGATAAGGCAGGGATTGGATTCATGTGTGCATATAGTTGTAACAGACCATACACTGTAAATAAATAGGCATATGGGGGGAGCACAAAATTGGGACAAGAACTGAGAGGAGACTCATTTTGTTCTGAGGACAATTATTTTTAAGAGCTACTGGAGACAAAACTTTGATGACATTTAAGTTGAGAACTAAACATCAAAACAAATTCACCTTAAGTTCAATGAAGTTTGAAGCAAGTTTTAGGTGTAGGGAGAGGGTTGGGAGTAACTTGATTCAAAATGAGGTTCTTTTCTGCATATTTTTCTTTCGTTGATATTTTTAAGATAAACTGCATTATTTTTAAATAAATTATACTAATGAATGTATGAATTGCTTTGTGCATATATTGTTATTGCAACAAGAACATTTAACATACACTCTGAGTAATTTTTAAGTCAAGTATGCAGTGCATTGCTACCAGCTACACTTGCCATGTTGTACCATAAATTTCTTGAACTTATTTTTTGTATGTAATTGAAAAAAATGTGAATTTTAATGTGATCATTCATCCTGGACTCAGAAGAAGAGCATATAGGAGGGAAAACACAGGAGCAAGCTGGAAGATCTACTAAAGGAAAACTCTTATAACTAAGGACAGAGAAAAGCACCAATAAAAACAATTCCAATAATAAGGGAATAATAAAAGCAGTTGGTCTCAAATTAGATAGTAAGTGATAGGCATACCTAAGAGATGTCCTGGGAAAATACAGAGGTTATTAGTCTGTTTACTATGGGAAGGAATAAGGAAAGATGACCTGATTCAAAGAGGAGGTCATGAATCTAGTCATGAATATCATAAATTCCTGAGAGCATCAAAATACCCAGTTGCTATGTTGAATCAGCAGTTGGCTAAAATGATATACCAGAGAAGGGCACTATGTTAGGGAAATATCCCTGAGCATCACCATGGAAACTAGAACTGTGTATGTATTGAAGTTTCCTAGCTGGACACTACAGGATAATTCCTTTCTAAGCTTAAGAATCTCCAGGAGTTAGTTACACCATAGACAAGAAACTGCTTGCAAAGGAAGTCAAAAAGGCCTGACTGGAGTTGATACTTGGAGAATGTCAAATAATGTCAAATGATTATCAAGCACTATGAAAGGTCTGGGAATTTTCTGTTACTGTTTTATGAAAGCTGGCAGAAGACATATGACTCGTGGTTGAGAGACAGAAGACTTTATTATTCACATCAAAAACAGTTGCCAGAGGTCAGCATGATGATTGATTTGGTTCCTCATTCTTCCAACTCCCCTGGAGTGAGGCAAAGTGTTTATGAGGGATGCCTACCCCTGCGGTGATCTGCCTTACAGAGCACTGACCTTAGAATATTCACCAATTTTATGTTAAGGGAAGCAGGTATGCTGTTTAGCTGTAGAAAAATATAATCTTATTCTTCAGTTTTGCTTCCTGGAATTGATGCTGAAAAATGGCTCAGCTACAGAATGGGCGTGACCTTACATTTTCAACATTCCCAAGAAGAACACAGGACCTTCTGAAGATCCCTTCCTCCACTAATCATGCTGAAAAGTCATAAATTGAGGCCATTAAAAAAAACATTAAATGGATTTAGCAAAATGGAGATAGATCATCATTAAGCCAATTAAGACCTATTTTGGCAAAATGCAAAAATATAGCTAGCTGAAAGTGAGTATGTAGTATAGGAATGGAGACAAAATGCATACAGAAGGTTTTAAACGTAGATTGATTATAAAAAAGATGAAAGCAGATAAGAATATCTTATGGTGGAAAAGTGGAATGATGGAGGTTTGTTTGTTGAAGGTATAATATTTTCAAATTCTATTGGGAATAACTAAATGATAGTTCTCACAAACATCAGAGTTTATGATGCAGTTTTCGTTAAACCTGCTTAGGATAATTTTAGGACAGAACTATGTATTCTGAAAAGAATGCTAAAATCCAGCACTCAGTAGTAACAAAGTGACCTTATTTGAAACTATTTCTTTTCAGATGAAGTTAAGATGGAGTTATTAGGAGTGACCTTTGTCTAATAGGACCGTACCTTTTTGAAAAAAGAAGCTAGACAGAGACCCACATGCTGAGAGGACAATATTTAGACACAGAAAGCCAAAGACATCTGAAGCCACCAGGAACTGGGAAAGAGATGTGAAACAAATTCTCCCCACTAGTCCTAAGGGGAAACTAACCTTGCTGATACCTTGATTTCAAATTTCTGGCTTTCAGAAGGGTAAGAAACCCCTGGTGTTTAAGATTTCATTCCCATCTGGGGTATTTTTTACAGAAGCCCACGGAACTTAACACAGACATCATTTTCCGGATGATCCAATTGTGATAACAAGAAAAAAATACTGCATAAATTGCAACCTTTAAGCAGCTTGTATCTCATAACCTTTCGGCAGGAAAACTGTCATAGCAAACAGTTTTCTCACATGTATATCATTCTTAGAAAAACCTCAAAAGGAAGTAAGGGAAAAGGGAACAAAAATACATGTGATGTTTTACCAAAATAAGCAAGGTAGGCTAGCATAATTAATTAATGGGCAGCCAATTACTAAAGGCTTTGAAACAGTAAAAGTATTATTTCAAAGAGAAGTGGAAAATACAATTTTATAAGTAAGAAAAAAATTGAGATGGTATGAGGTAGCTTTCTGAAACATCCTGAGATAACGTGTAGAAACAGGAAGCTTAAGTAGTGAATACTCTAGACTTGTAAAAATTACCTAACCTAACTATTGTGGTTTGTGCTACCAGCACATCCCAGACGTACTGGGATCTCCCTGCAGATATTTATATTCTCTCTCTTTCTCTCTCTCTCTCTCTCTCTCTCTCTCTCTCTCTCTCTCTCTCTCTCTCTTTCTCTCTCATTTTCTTTGGGTTAAAGGACAGTAAGTTTCCATACAACTTTGTAATATCCCTGAAAATATAACTCTTTGGGGTTTGTCTTGGACTCTATCTCTAACTATTTTGTTGTATTGTTTGTTCATACACACAGAGCTACTCAGAGTCCTTACCTGCATAGGCATCAGGTTTGTGTTCTCCTGGGCCAGCTATCCTTAGTGTTCTACAAGGGAAACACAGGTAAGACTCTAGAACCTTTCATTCTGAGACATTATCACTATTTTATTGTATATAACTTCTTTGAGGAAGTGAAAATATCTCATACTTATGCTGGCTAACAGTCTAAAGAACACTTCCACTCAGATCTCTAAGTGTCTGCAAAGGGTCATGAGTTTCTCCCTACAGCAGATTTGAGATATCACATAAATACGGTGACTATACAAACAGAATGTTCCAGGAAAATCATCAATAAGCACATAAGCAGACTCCTAAGGACAAGGCAGAAGACAAATCCAGTTGCACAAATAGAGAAGCACAGTTTGTATAAATTGCTGATGTCATTTCAGGTTACTGTCAAGAATCCTTAGAATATACTCATAAGAACACTTCTATGTTCAAAACCAAACCAAACACTTGGAGGAAATTTCATAATTGGATATCCTGTTTTCCAAGCTGTCCAAAAGCACATGCCAGGGACAGGAGTGAGGCGCACCCTCACTGGGCCGGTCAGTGCCCATCAAATAGAGTGCTACCTTAATCTCCTGAAAACAATATCTATACAAAGAAAAAAATAGCAGGCATCCCAACCTAACTTTACATGTGGATATGAGCATTCCATACCTTCAGTCGTAGCCTCTGGTCACAATAGTAGTGTAGAAGTGCACTGTAGATTTTTTTCAAGGCACACAAATGTGACAAATCAGTATAAAAGTAAACTCAACTTAAGTTTTCATTTATACAATATTTTTTATTGTAGCATATTCTTCAAAAAATAGTTTAAAATATTTAATAATTCTCTAATATCAATGCTTTCATTTCTTGAGTTAGTTTTATATTGTTTATTGTTATTTAAAAACTACTGTTTAATAGCAACAAGAGATTTAATTATATCAACACATAGAATTTAAGTATAATTTTTTTCAAGGCTCTAGGAACCTTTATTTTCCTCTATTTTCCAAATGCTCACAACTTAGCTACTGTCAGTAAGTTACAGTTAACTACTTCTGGACTGAGGCATAATAAGGAGGGACTATTGACTAGAGGTTTACAGAACTTTCTCTTTCATGCCTCCTGGTTGACACATGAAATATCTTTGCAAAGTGCTATAAGAAAACTGCACAGTTGTTTTCTGAGAGCATACACAATCCTAGATACATTCTAGGATGCATGCATTTTGTTTATTTTGAGACAGGATGTGTATGTGTCTTTGTACATAATCATGTATGTGTATACATGTACATGTTGGTATGTGTACACATACATGCATGTACATGTGGAGGCCTGAGGATGACGTCTTTCCTTTAACACTCTCTCTCTCTCTCTTTCTCATTCTCTCTCTGTCTCTCTCTTATCTTTCTCTTCCTTCTTTTATATTCTCCTGCCTTCATTACAGCCCAAGCTCATGTCTTTGGACTCCTGAATTTTTAAAGACACATTTATGCTTGCTCAACATAAAATTACCTGGTTCTATTCATTAAACCACTTTCATTCTCTAGCTTGTCTTTCCTAAACACCACTCACACCATGTTAAGAATAAATTTATAGTCCCCATTAAACTGTTTCAATTATATGCATTTTGATATAAATAAAAGCCTAGACACTAATATAAGTGATTCTGTCACAGAGCACTAGGTAGAGTTAGGTTTTAGAGACAGAGACAGAGGAAAGTGATGTCCTCTATAAAAACATAATTAAGGAATTCTTGAAAATACTTCTCTCTGACCAGTAATTAAAGATCATTTGGATGTTCTTTCTTAAATTTAACTCTCCATGTACTAAATTCCTGGATTAAAGTACTATGTCCTCTATCAATTATTTTCTAAGAGCTCAATGCATTCTCAAGAGAAAAACACACTATTTTCATTGTATAGAGAATTGGTTATACATTTAAAAAGTAAATGGTTAATTATTCTTTATAAACGCACAAATTTTAATAACTAATTGAATTCATTCAATTCTACAAAACTACTGTCCTGTCTTAAGCACAGTGAAAGAACAATTACGATATAATTCTACCATGAACATTTTTCACTATAACTGAGAACTTCCCCAGGATTTTGTTAATATAAAGAATAATTTATATTTTCTGATTATTTTCTCTGGATCATGATCTGCCTCTTGCACTATTTTTATTGACAAACATATCAAAAACAAGAGAATACCATCAAATTCCAAGCTATATGTTCTCAAATTATGTGTAGGAAGAAAGATTAGAAATGACAGTTCTCCCATGGTGTCCTGGATTACTTAGAAATTATTCAGTTCAAAATCAAAAACTAGAAATTAAGAAAACAATGAACATAAAAGGCCACAAATGGCCAAAGTATAGAGATTAAAAGTGTGCAGAGTGTAAGTCCTTGGACATGACACCTATACTAAACTTCACCCACCCAGGACTCAGACACCATTGTGAAAAGGAAGTGGAGAGTCTGTAAAGCTAGGGAGGAGGTGCATGACCATAAGAAAACAGGGTCTTACAGCCTCTTGGGACCCTGCTAATACTAACCTACAGCAATGGTGTCAGCATGCTCAAGACCCATGCAAAAAGACCCATGCAAACTCAATCCGAAAAAATCCCAGCATAAAACTGAGGTAAGGGCCAGCAGACCCCCAACCTTAGTGAAAGAACCATTGGCAACTGATTCCTGCTGGATGGGGGAGGAGGAATCTTCTTTAAGGAAGAGACAGCAGGTACACTGACTATACCCCAGTGGATGAACTTGCACTGATGGTTGTCTGTATACTAACTTGACTCAATAGGATAGATCTTAACATATATGATAGAATGCATGAAAGGCAGATTCAGGATGATAGGAGTGTGTAGTTCAGGGAAGGAGCATAGAGATGATTAAAATGTTCTGTATGAAATGCACAAAAAATCAATAAATTCTACATTAAATTAAATAATAAATACAAATACATAATAACAAAAATAATACATCTTGATTTTTAACATTCTACTCAAAAATGTTTCATTGAGGTATTTAAACAAGCTTACAATTCTACAATACATTAAATCAATAAGAGTTATTATGGTAGGTTTTTTTCAATCTACCATAATTGTGCATTCCACTCTATACTGATCTCTCTGCATGGTTACATTGGTAGGAACCACATGTCATATCTTCAAGCCATGCCACAAGGGTTCAAAACATCATGCAGTTATATCTCAAACCTATAAAATTTATTTTAATGTGCCTTCCATCGTAACCAATTTCTTTTTGAAAACGTCCTTGATTTTTTCAAACAACCAAATAAAAATAGTTTATCACCTAAAATGCTTACTCTATGTAATATTTTATTCACCTTTTCTCATCACTGCCTTCTCCAATGAAATAGCAGATTTACTAAAGTGATATCGTCCACCTCATTGACCGCATTGTGCCTACTGATGCAGCAGACATTCTGAAAATATTTGGACAATTATTTTGTGAAACCACTGTTGAGGAACAAATTTTTAAAAAACAAGTTGGTAAATTTCTACTTAGTTCTGCAAGACAGTTGTTTGACAGAGCAGGAACATAACAGTTATCTTGAGACCATTATAATCTCTGCTGTGAATAGCTTTCACCGTGGCATACCTCCCTAATGTTCTCTTGTCCCAGCTCTCTATTCTTTATGATTCTTCATCCCTCCTATTTTATCTCAATGCAGGGCCAGCAGTACTCTGTTTAAATGTTCCTCTTTGCCACAGTGAAAGGACCCGCAAAAACAGTGATCCAGCGCCTGGGAGCCAGTCTTGGTAGAAGATCTTTTCCTATACAGGTAAGCGATTTCCTTAGTCACCTCCAGTCATGCCTGTCCTAGCTTGCTTGTCTCACTCAGTCCATCTACTGAGAACCTTCCTCAAGATATTCATTGATGCTCTGATGCTACCGGCCGAGATGAAAATTCTGGCCTGCCTTTCTTCCAATACAGACTCGTCAGTTTCTGGTTGTGATAACCAGGGAACTGGGTGCCATTATGTTTTCTTATAGAATGATTTAGGTCAGAGGAGGCAAGAAAATGTGCAAATTGCAATTCAGGGAAATGTGACTCTTATTTGTTTGTTTATTTAAAACACACAGTCAAAAATTCCTCCCTCTCTACTTAGTGTGTATCTGCAGAGATCACTGGGAAACATTCTTCATTCACACATCAAAACAATTCCTGAACCTTTTCTTTAGCCTATGAAATTTTTGCTACTTGGAAACTGAATTGGATGACTTCCGGCTCCAAAACCAGAGCTTGCAATGTCAGGCAAAAGGGAGAAGCAACTGCAAACAGATCACTCTGAAACTCCCGTAAAAATACATGGAACGATTGTTTTCTTTCTTTTTAAAAATGTTTTATGGGATCCTTCCATAGTATCTTTTGCTAGTCTTGCTGTAAAAATAATGTTTATGGTGATTGAATATACTTTCAGTGAATAGCTTCTGTGGCTATCAAAGAACTGTTTTCCTTTTGCATTTAATCACCTGGGAGGACAGAAATGATGGCAAACAGATTTTACTGCCTTAAACAATATTTGTTAAAGAAAGACTTTTACCCTGGAGCGTCTTACTCAGAAAGTAATTTCCTGGTCATTGCTCTTAATATTTAGGTTCTCTCTATTTTTTTTATCCTTTTTCTTAATATGAATCAGTGCCCCCACCCCACTTCAACTTTCCTTGTCTAGTCTGTATCTAGATAGTCTGAGATGGCATCCTAGCCTCTTGAAATCATTCCCAATGAGCAACATTTTGTTTCTGTTTGAGGCTAATCAGGCTCAAATATACCTCAGCAGAGATGCTGTAAGCATCAAATATCCTAGTTGTTTGTAACAGTTTGTTGGCATTTCTGCAGCAATGTGGACTCACATGTATCTAATTGGATTAATGTAATTGTGTTGATTTTTGAAATAAAATCTATCTTCATGGTCTTAGAAACTTGTTATTCAGTATTAAAATCTGACGTGTCTCTGAATTTAATCATTAATTAAATCGAAGTTAAATAATGACATTTTTAATAGATTTATATAAAAGATTATGAGACTGTGATATGATAATTTCATGCTTTGTATCTGTCCTAACATCATAACAGAGGGTGGTAAATGTTTGTTGACAAGTATATAGGGAAATCTTCTGCTCTACCACTTGGTCTCTGACACACCCATTCCCTCAAACAGTGGCCCTAAGATCTTTATGGTCTCCTGAGCCAGAGGAGCATCCAGCACAAAACTCCTGAGTCCCTCAAAATTTCGGAATGGATTACAGCATCTTTTTTTGAAAGAAGACATAAAGTCTTGTGGGCTCCTGAAAAGCCTCAGCTTTATGTTTTTTGCCAAAGAAACTAACCACATAATAGACATCTGGAATTTTCAGCCCTACCGCAACCCTCTGGCTGAAAAGTTGATCAACAATGTCCAGTGATGTAATCAATCTTGTCAATAGGAGTAAATCCTCCATAAAGCCCCATATGCACAGGGTCCAGAGAACATCTGGATTGCTGAATACATGGAGGATCTTGGGGAGGCAGTCATGCCTAGGGGAACACATGCAAGCTCTGTGCTCCCACTTCCAGAACATTTCCTATGTATTTCTTCATGGCTCTATTCTTCTGTTGTCCTCTCTAATATTCTTTCTTGCTGAGTAGTAAAAAACTTCAAGTAAGTGTTCCTCTGAAATCTGTGAATTGTTTTACTAAACCCATCAAACTTGAGAAGGGTATCATGGGAATTCTGATTTCAAGCCAGCTGGTTGGAAATCTGAGGTACAATATTGAAATCTAAAGTAGGCACATTCTTGTGGAACTGAGGAATCTCTCCAGGAAGATACTGGTCAGAATTCAGATATTATAATGGATTCAGAGAGAACTTGATTCTTGGTGTATAGAAACAATTAACATATACCAGCTACAGTAAAAGGATATGTTTTTTATTATCTCTTGTAAAGCATTTATTTAGACATTATACTATATTTTGCAGTCTTATATAGACTAAACACTTTCAGTTAATTCCAAAATACCTGTTATGAGTTACAATTTTAAAAGGAAACCAAATAATCAAATGAAAAATAATATTCATAAATCTGGGGATGTAACTCAGTTGATAAAGTGCATGCCTAGCATACATAAATTCCAATGACCTTCACAGTTTCCATAGACTTAACTTGAATTTCTACAGAAGGAATCAATATACAACAATATTTATGAAAAGAGAAAAATCCCTGGTAAATTAAAATGTTATACTACTAATCTTTAGATTATTTTGGTATTACTACTGTTTTTTGGCACCTACTGCTATCTTAAGATAGCTTAAAATTCTATCTGGAAACTGACAAGAAGATACGTTTATAGGTTTCTGTAGTAATACCTGCATAGCACTATGACTGAAGAAAAACATCTTAATCACTTGAGGCCAGCTGAGCCTAATACTGTATCCTCCTGTGTGTACCCAGCTATACAGCTTATATCTTTGACTAATTTCTTTCCCAATATATAGTATTAATTCAATTTGCTCTTTATGAATTTGCCCAAAATAATAGTAACAATCTCAGCACCTAATTAACTGAACATGAGAACCTTTATTACTTTTCAGAATGCAAACAATAATCAACATGTAAGGCAGGGCTGGATACAGGGTAGAAATAACTTCTGAAAACAGAAGGCTCTTACTCAGCCCCTCACACTTGCTAGTCCTGCATCATTTATGTTTTGACATTCTGCCTTCAGGGCACAGCACAGAGCTGGCTCTCTGTAATTGTGACCCCAGGAGCTCTTATTAGTTCCCTGGCTTTTGCAAAACAACAGAGTGGCACTAAACAGAGTTCCCTGTCATACTCCTCGGTGTGGCACATTCGCTCCTTCGATCTCTGGATACCAGGGAAAGGTGCATAGGTCATCGATGTGCTGGTCGTCACTGAGTAAGGAAAGTATTAGACACTGCCATTTACAATATTGATTGGATTGCAAATAGACCTGAGACATAAGAAGTTGAATAAATAGACGCAGGAGAATTTATAGGAAAGTAGGTCTCTGTTCTTAATATTTTCTGATACAAGACAGGGCCTAAAAATCAATTCTATCTTCCAGATTCCAAAGTCTTTAAAAAACAAAGGCCAGAATATATTTGTTCTTAATGTCTTCTTTTAAAATTTTACAGCACAGTATTTTACAGAGAAAATAACAACTATGTGCTTGAAATATATATTCTTGATCCATTGTTATGCTGATCAACTGCTGCCATTTAATATACCAGACAAGTAATAAATGTCAGACTTTAGGAGCCACTGTGTTTACACACCACAATCAACATTATCTTATTTAGTTCCAAAATAGATCTTTGAGAGGTCAACATGATGCCACTTATCTATCTGTTCCCAAATCAATGTCTCTGTGTCCAAAGTACACACTGAGGTAGACTGGGTGTTTACATAGGAATATGTTTCCAAGCTGTGCTGAATAGTGAGAGCTGTGTTATGTGTATTTTACCCTTCAAGATTAAACAATATCTACTAAAAATAGAGGTGTGAATAAGGGCTAGTTGTTTCAAAGAATACACAGCTCATGGTTGAAAGCAGCCTGGAGTCGATACAGTGATACTTTAACATCACTAATACGGATAATAGCAAGTATGCCATGAAACACACAAATGAACGGCATTATCCATTTTGACACCCACCAACATCTAAGTTCTTATTTAAGTTCAATTCCCCAAGGCTATCAAATACTGATATGAAACCAGTAAATATTTCTCACTAATATCAGTCCTTATAAAATCCATTTTTTCTTAGCTAAAATTGGAGAGTGGAAATTTGGCTCAGCAGTTAAGAACTTTGGTTGCTCTTGAAGAGGAACCAGGTCTAACTCCCAGCACCCATATGGCAGCTGATAACCATCCTAACTGTAGTTTCAGGGGATCCAATGCCCTCTCCTGACCAGCAGGGATATTGCAAAACATGGGTACAATTGCATAGATGAAGACAATACACTTGTAAAATAAAAATAATTAATAAAATACTTTTTAAAAATGAAAATGTAGCTACCAGAAGCAAGCTATAATTGTAGTAATTCTGCATGCTTTAATAGTAGTTAACACTAACTCGTCCTTAAGTTTGTATTTTGCTTCGATCTGGTTGCATGGGTTACAGATAATAGTGAATCTGAATTATAATCACCCAGTGTTGCCAGAGGGCCCACAGAGGAAGCAACCAGCAACAGCTGCATGATAATGGGTATACTCCATTACCCCTTATTCTTGCAAACACAGATAGGGTTTTGAGGTGAATGAAGAACAGAGTCTAATAAAATGCTTATAGATAAAAGGCATCCCTTAATTAGAGATCTGATAATTAATGACCTTACAGCTTATTTTAATTGTCTCAGAGATGTTAAAGATTATTTAAACTGTAAAGGAGTTTCTAATTTGCTACTGTTATACTTGCTTTTCACAGAATTCTGGAGGTTGATAAGTGAAGCAGGACTAACCTTAATGCATTTATGAACAGGTAGAGGCCCCAAGAAGTAGAACTATTTACCTATTCCAAAATGTGTCAGTGTTCTCTTCAAAGTTTGAAATGTCATCATTCCAAGATGTGTCAGTGTTCTCTACACAGTTTGAAATCATCATATAGTAATATGCAAAAATGTAATAGAATGATAGTCCTTACAATGTATACAAGTCCATACATATGCATGGGTATACGCACATACATGCAAATAGACATGAATCACACTCTATTTTTTAATTTTATGTGTGTGAGTGTATTGCATGCATGTGTGTAACTGTAACCATATCGTGTAATGACCTCAGAGATAAGAAGAGGACATTGGATCCCCCAGAACTGGAGTTATAGACGGTTATTTTCCATGTAGGTGCTGAAGACTGAACCCAGGACCTCTGCAAGAGCAGCCAGTGCTGTTAACCTCTGAGCCATCTCTCCAGTCTCACATCAGACTCTTATTCTATTCTTGCCATCTTAAATTTCCCTATCTGATATCAGATTTTTGTGTACCCAATGGTTCTTTGTGAAGTTGGCTACATAAAGGTATGCTCTCTCGATTGTTACATTTTTTATTTATTTACTTACTTACTTGTTATTTATTGCATAGATATGTCACCAAGTATGTACGGAGGTCGGAGGACAATTTTCGGAAATCAGTTCTTTCCACCTGTAGGTCCTGGGGATCCAACTTACGTTGTGAGGCTTGTCTATCAGCACTTTTATCTTTACCCGCTGAGCCTCATGCTGAGCCCCGTGCTTTAATTTTAGGGGAGAAGTATTAGGAAATAATATGTTGATCTCAAATACAAGTTGCATTCTCTAATCCTGGTTTTCTGTCAATAAAGGCAATACTTTAATATACTGATTTATTTTCATAATCTAGGAAGCCATTTCCTGAATTCTTATTCAAATTCAAATTGTTGTCAATTCAGATCTCCTTTGAGGATCTGCTTATTCTTGCCTATTTAGAGGAAAGGGTTTACCAAATATTTCAATGTAATCTTTCACTTCCAAATGCTAATGGCTTGTGTTGGCTCCACCACTGATTCAGTACTTATCAGATGCCAGCTCATTTTGTGAGCTAACTTTTCAAACAGGTTTGTCATTCACCAGATGAATTTTATAAGACCACGCAGGAGGTATTGCTCCTCCTGTTCTTAGTACCGCCAAAGTCTGCTAAGCAGAGGTCATTCAGTGTTTTCTTCTCTTACTCCTGTGGGGAAATGGCTGTGACCAACAATGTGTGTTGAATGACTCAATCATTTTTCCACATAAGCTGAACTTCCAACCTTCTAGGATGATAAAGAAAAGTACTATAAGCAATACTTCTCCAGGAGAGCTTTTGTTATAAAAGTGATTGCAAGTTGATGCTTCCAAAAGCCATAGTGCCACTGAGGAGAACAAAGCAGAGTTTGTCTTCACCCTGACATCTCTGACAAATTCCAAGGAATAACTTTTTTGTGTGTATGGAGATTAAATGTGGAGGAGAAAGTCTAAAAATTAAATAGCTTTTTCTAAAACCTCTAAAGAGATTAGTGTGATGGTTTATGCCAGTAATAGCACTTCTTGGGAGGCTGAGGAAGGAGGTTTGGGAGTTTAAAGGAAGCCCAGACTATATAATAAAATCCCCATCTCTACTCTAATAGCAAGTAAAATGGCAAGATGATACACTAAATATATCTGCATAGAACCTCTTTTCTCTTTGCCCTTCTCAAGCAAAATTTCATTTTCACTGATGCAATGATTCAATTTGCCAACTCAAATTAGCAAATGTCCCACTGATTCCTACCACACTACACCCACTGCGTCCACAATGACTGCTATTTCTAGCTGCAACTTCAAATTAGTGATGTGCTTTTGTCTAATTTCATGAGGATGCTGTAGAGTTTATGTGATTTTCAGAACATTTTCTATTCTTGTATAGAACAGAAAATCTACAATTACATTTTTTTCAGTCAAAAGATTAAGAGAAGCATTCTATTTATGGAGTACCAACATGTGAGCTAATTGATCAACTGATTTAACATGGTTTACAATTTTAAAATATAGCCAGATGCGGTGGCATACATCTTTAATCTCATACATGAGAGGAAGAAGCAAATGGATCTCTGAGATCATGGCCCAACTAGTCTACATAGTCAGTCCAGACAAGCTGGAACTACAGGTAAAAACTTGTATCAAGAAAAAAGCAAACATATTTTTTTTCATAAGAACAGGATAAGAATTTTTTCCATAGATCATAATGGGATGCTGTTCATACTGACAGAATCTGCTTCTGCACCTATAATCTAGATAACAAATAATATGCAAAGTTAACAGCAAATCGAAGAAACAAAGATTATTATCAATCATATGTGACCCTTCATATAGTTAACTTCTGTGTTTACCCTCATAGTAACATAAATTCCTCTAGTGCAAGCATTTAATAAATGCTATACAAGGTTACCTCTAAAGTTTACAAGCCAGAACAAAGTCACAATATTGCTCCTAAAACAAATTAAATTTTAATGCAACATATAATGCAAAAAGTAAAATTCTAAAGCACTGTTGAAAACTTTCAGGAGCTTCTCCCTCTGTTCATGTGGCCTAAATGATTTTGAAACATAGACATAAAGATCACAGGAAAATATTCAAAAATTATATAACATATGCATTTTAAAAATTATATTAGAAAAGTTCAGGAAGGACCTAGGATCACAGACATTTTCTCAGGCATGAATTTATGTAATGTTTATGCCTGAGACTAACATTCCCCTTTCTCTGTGGTATTATTTTTGTACTTCTTTATCTTCTTTTCAGAGACTTTTAAATTGCTCAAAGAATTTTACACAGAGACCACATTTATAATCATATGCTCATGTACACTTTTGCAACTTCTTCCTCATAAATATATGCATAACTATTCATAACTATTCAACCATTTGTCCATACACAATCATATACATACATCCAGTTCCTTTGGATAATCTTGCACACATATACAACCACACAGTAACCTTCACAATTATATGTATTACTCATTGAAACATCCAAGAACATTTATGAATTTGTGTTCTATATTATTATCATGTTTCCAAGTGAAGAACTGAAATAAAGAGAGCTGTACAATAATTCAGGGCATGGAAGTGAGGAGACCTGCATTTGAAATATAAGCAGGTGGTTCCAAAATGAACATCCTTTTCTTTATAAATTTTTTGAGAATTTAATAAATAAATGAGAAAGTAATTGTATTATTTGCCCATCCCTCCCAGTTCCCCTTCAGTGCCTCCCATGCCTGCCACTCCTTCTCAGTTTCTTTTCTTCCTTGATTATTATTATTGCATCTATACACACACACACACACACACACACACACACATATATATATATATACATATACATATATATATATATATATATATATATATATATATATTGCTCTGAGTTAATTTGGTGATACTAATGTGTACCTGTGTTTAGGGTGACCATCATTTGAGATGAGATGACCTCTCAATGAGATAGAGAAAACTGGTTCTTCCTCCCTCAGAATCCATTTATTTTCTATAGCTTTTCATTTTGAGATAGGTCTCCTTGACATTGTCCGCATTCACCTTAGCATGTCAACTGCTCTGCCAATTTGCAGATCTTCTTAGGCTATAATACTGTGGAGATTTCATTTGTGTGGATTCCCTTTCTAGCACGCATTAGCTAGCAGCAGGTGTTCTCTCTCTCTCTCTCTCTCTCTCTCTCTCTCTCTTTCTCTCTCTCTCTCTCTGTCTTTCTGGTTCTTATATTTTCTCAGACCCTTCTTCCATGTAATACATTATTTATTAAAATGTGCCAATTTTTCAACCAAATTTTTCTTTAGTATACAGTTTAAGTAACTGATTTTCCTATCTTTAGTCTTTCCTTATCCGAGGTCAATAGTATCTTCTCCACAAGGTTGTTGGTCCCAGATTCTTATCTCCCTGGTGACTGAAAACATTTTTACCAATTCTATTTGTATTTCACATTTCCCTGTCTGGTTGTTTGTTGTTATGAATTCATATAGATGCGCTGATATCTCTGAAAGATGTACCCATGTTACTCTTTCTAGCAATTTTCTAGTCCCATGTTCTTAGTTTCCTCATTTCATTTGCCATATATATATATATATATATATATATATATATATATATATAATTATTCCTTTTTCTTTGATTCTATGCTTTTTTGTAATCTTTCTTACTCTTCCTACTCAAGGGAAGGACCATGGAACAATATCACGCTGACGATACCCTGTTCACTTTAAAAGTTTGGAAGCAGTGTGTGAATGGGTTATGTATCACTATATAAAAAATTAGGAAACAGGGATCTACCCATGTGGTCCAGGTTTAAACTAAGCTGATTGTGGTAATTTGGGCTTCTTTAATTTTTTAAAAATTTCCTTTAAATTTTTAATATGTATCATTACATATGTGTGTAGTGTGTATGTTTAGACACTCACAAGTCACATGACAACTCTCTGGATTCTCTTCTCTCCAGCTGCCTTTATGTGAGTTCTGTCCCCAGAACTCACGTCAATTTTTAAACTTAGGAATAATTTTTAATGCTACATGTAAATGACACTTTTCAAAATAATTGCAAAAAATAGAAATACATTTTCATTAATTCATTTTACAAAACTGGAGACAGAAATTTATTTTTTTACTTCTCAATATAGTAACAATATCAATAAATTGAGTTTTTAAGTTGTTTACCAATTAATATCTCAGCATTGTTTACAGATTACTTGTCGATACATTTACCATTAGAACATTACATGGTATGTTTTCTAACAATAACAGTCTAGATTATATCATTAAAGAAACTCTCCATCCATTGGGAAAGAAAAATGTATATTTCATGTGAGCAAGATTCTGCAAGATAATCAGTATGTAAATGCAGAAAACCATGAAACAGCACGAATCCACGTCCTGTTCAAACTGTACCTGAGAAGTTTACAATCCTGGCAATTAGACAAAAACCTTAAGTAATATTGTTCAGTTAATCCTCTTGACCTTTACATTGTCAAGGCTACTTAACAGAATAGGAAACCAATATTCTATAGATTGTATATTTTAGTTCATTTTAAAAAGTCATCTATTTTAAATTTCCATGTCATTATAAATTCCTTACATACCTCTTAAGACAAGTCTCTCCTTAAAATAATTCTTAGAACCCACCTTCTCTTAGAAATTTCTCCTTATATTTTACATAAAATATGTCTCTATATAATCTATCTATATATGTATTTGTGCACAAATATATAGACAATACGTCACTTTACTACATCCGCAAGAAGAGAACTTCACATCTTTATACAAGTTACTAATTTATCATAATTATTTACAATCAGTAAATGTAGTTATTCCACAATATGACAGGCATCACTGAAGCATTTTAACTATTGTGGTTATTGCCACACATTGATATACATATAGGCTATGAAATTCCAAGATCATAATAAATAATTTCAATTGTTTTTTCAAAAGACAAATGAGTGCAAAATGTCAGTTCAGAAGTTTTCACAGTGACTTTTTACCTCTTTAGCATGTTAGCAGTTGTCTGTTAAGGAAAAGTGTGAGCTATCACTTAAGGAAAAAGATTCCGTTTAAAAGCTTGTCTCTTGGGAGTCTCTTGAGTCTCTTAGCATGCCAACTGGTTTGACAATATGCAGATCTTAATAAATAAGAACTCCACTGGAACTCTCCTCCACCTGTGCAAGGGCCCCAGAACTTGCTCTTCTCTGGGGCTTTTGGTTTTGCTTCCACTCTCAACCTGACATTTGGTTAGGGAATATTTTCTTACCACACATCTGTCAACTTCAAGAAATTAATTTTCTTTGTAGCTAAACACATGATCTTATAGATCCTTCATGAAAAAGTACTCCTATATTAGAATCATGTGCATATAAGTCCCAATGGGTAGATACTCCTGAATATCCAGACAGTGATTAACTCAGTGATAGATTAACCGGTACTTCGAAGCTACCTGCAAAAATTTCATATTTCAAGTGTATTACTCAGCTTGGTTTAGCAGTGTTAGAGAGCAAATAGCTATCTAGCTGGGATAGACTATAAATTCTCTAGTTTATCTGTTGAAAGACCCACAGTTCCAGTTTCACTGGTAAATCACCTAATCATAGGACCACCCTTAGGAAGGTGGGTTCACTTCAAGTTATACTAAGTAGATGGGCAGACTACAGAGTATGTTAATGAGGCGGTGAACTTTTCCTGCCTGGAATCCTGCCTCCCTGTCCAGTTCTTCTGGACCCCACCACAGACATGTAGCTCTCCATAAGTCTGCCCACTTTTCTGAAGAATTCTTTCCTTCTCTTCTTCACATCCCTTTTCTAAACCTGCTTTCTCTAAGGCTTTGGGCTCCTCTAGAATCTTGTATTTCTCTAGTTTTTCTCTAATGCTTCTTCTCCCAGCCATGTGGCTGCCAGTCCGACACTGTCTGACCTCCGTGCAGGCTCTAAACCTGCATGATTTTTGTCCTCTTTTCTGCCCCCATTCTCTTCCTCCAGGCAGCTGCTGAGATCCCCAGCTTGCCTGCCTTGAGGATTTTTCTTTAGATTCCAATAAAATTGTCCTAAAGCTTCTGATTGGGTCCATTCTTAAATTCTTTTATGAATGAGACTAAGAACCCACTAGGGGACGCTTCTTTCATGCCATTTCAGTAGTAATTAAAGAGATACTGTTTCTTTCATATTTAAAATTACAAACATCTTTTGTTAAGAAAATTAATTCTTTGTTCATTGGTTTAAAAAATTGAAAGTACTGAGAAGTAAAGGTCATATAATAAATACGAACTAAAGAAATTAGTATTACTTTTTAAGCGGATTTCATTCTTAATATATATTTTAATGCAGTATAATTGTTTAAATAGAAAAGGCAATGTAAAAGCTAGAAAATTAAGGATAGAAAGACCCAAAGAGTCCATATAGTTCATGTTTCCACATATATTTGAATATATTTATTATGTTAGAACATAACAACCACAAACTACTATATTTTGATCATTAATTTTGAATTATTTCATCTTAAAATCTTTGAATGCCTGTCTGAATAAATAGTGACAGAATAATAGCCCAGAAAAATAGGATAAAAGGTTGCATTTTTGCTGTTTGAATAGATGTAAAGTTTACCTGTGCATTCTTGCTCAACCCCTCCCAGGGACATAACCAGAAAGAAGTTAACTCATAAATTCTAGGAACTGGTCTGACTACTAATCCTGAGACACCCTCATCTGGGAGGGAAAGCTGTAAATAACTAACTGCTTAATCTGCTTCTGTGCGATAGTAACAGTAATGTGATGGGAAAAATTTTAACTACCTTAAAATACTGGATTCTTTAAGAAAATAGTTAAATTGTAACCGGTTGCTATAAAAGCTTCTTTCCAAGATCTTTCTGCACACTTACTCCCAGATTAAGCAGCCCGGTCGGTCGGCTGAACTAAAATATCTTGCTACCTCATCCACATGGTGTTGGATATTTTATCTTGACCCATGACAGAAACAGAAACATAGTCATGACTCAAGAAAAAGGAACTTGGAAAACTGATATGAATGAAGTCAGGAGAGGCCACAAACTAAGTAATCAAGCTCTAGATAGAAACGGGGAAAAAATACCTTATTTATCCTGCAGTGGTTATTCTGCTTTAAATTTAAGAATTTAAATTTAAGAATTAAATTTAAGAATTCTGACAGCCAGTTTTCTCTTAATAATTTCTTAAATGCTTCCTGAATAGGTACCTCTAGAATGGCATTTCATCATACAGAACTTCCTAGGTGCATGGATACATTCCAAGTGTAGTTTACTGTTTAGCCTGGCGCTGTCTATTCTATATATATATTTTTTTACATCTTTAACTATTTTTAACTATTGAGACATTTGTGGCCCTCACAAGGCAGTAGACATACCAGCAATTGTCGTCCCCATTAATCTAGGCCAAAGTTTGACCCACAGTGATTAGTGTTTAGAATGTACTCAGTAAAATGAGTTTTCTTCCTTTCTCTAGAATGTATTTGGTTTATATTTTCAAATTCTGTCTTTCTGGATTGACAGTTCTCTCTATCTAGTACAAAAGTCACAAAGATAATTACTATGTAATTAAATCCAACACTGAAATAAGAAAGGTTACAAAGAACTCTCTTTGTAAAAGTCTCTTCCATGAACTTTTAAAATTAAAAGTTTCACATTTTTCTTAAGAAATGGGAGGTGATTTTAAACATCAGCATATTTTTAACTTCCTGCCATGAAATAAATTGTTGCTGTAAGAAGATGGGTCATGCTTGCACTAAGCTTTTGAGGCCCTCCCAGAACACTATCACAGATACCTGTGACAAATGTGTCTTGAACATATCAGAGTATTAACAGGATTCATGAAAACATTATTATTTGGTAATATTTGACTAACACCATTACAACCATAATGTTTTCAAAATGATTATTTAAATGACTTATGTCTTGATCAATCCCAAATGTGTTCCGTGCATTCAGTAGTCAAACATAACTTTTATTATATTGCAAAAGCCAGTCCTCACTCACAACTGCAATCTTGAAAATATTGCTAAAAATACCCAAAATGCACAGTGTGAAGCTAAGGTCTACTTTCATAAATTTGAACACCAATAGCAATTTACCCTTAAGCAATCATTGATGCCACTGTATTCAGCAAATAATGTCACAGTGGAACACAACAACAGGCAGCATCCTGTTTCAATGAGTTTTGTGTGAGCAGCCCTCATTCCTGCCACGGCAAAAATAGGCTATAGATTACATCACAAATAGCTTTAGATGCTAAGTCATGCTGGCGTTGTCAAGAAATCAACGTAATGCACACCCTGGGAAATCCATCTGCTGCACTAGAGAGATCTTTTGAAGTTACAGTCACATTTTTGAAAAATGTGAGTGACAGTCCTTTACAAATAACTCCACAGCTAGACTCTAATGTTAGGACAGCGCTTCAGAGCACATATAACTGAGACCTGACTGCCAAGGATTAGTCAAATAAAAAATTTTGGTTTTGACATATGGCTATGCTTTGAATATAAGTAGCAGTACCCACTGCACCCCAAAATGGTCCATGTGTTAAAGACTTGGTCACTCAGGACAGTGCTGCTGGAAAGTGTTGTGAGCTGTTACAAAGGACTTACAAAGGATCTCAGGTCATGGAATGGCTGTGAGCGGCTAAGAGGACTAGAGTTTCTGGACTGTCTCTGTTTCTTGGTTCATAATGTGAGGAAGGTGCTGCTTGCTATCCAACACTCTCATCACAGAACCAGGCAATCAGGCGGCCTGAGTTGGGACTAGAACTCCACAATCATGAAATAACTAAATTTGGTTTCTTTATAAATTTGGTTTCTTGATGCATTTCATTACAGTCATACAAATACACATAACATATTAGTTACATATTAGTTACTTTGGAACACTGCAAACAAAATATCTAATATGAACACCTTCAGGCAGGAAAGGTCTATTTTGACTCAGGATTTCAGATGCTCCTAGTCAATTATATTGGGCAGGGCATAGAAGAATGACTCAGTGGGAACATGTGGCAATGACTGTTAACATCTGGCAGTGACTGTTAATGTCACAGAGCTGTTTCACATGGTGGTGGAGCAAGAAGCAGAGCTTCAAACCAGGAATGGACAGGTCTAGCTTTCACAGGACTGTGTCTAGTGACCTACTTCCACCAGCAAGGCATCACTTCCTAAAGGTCTCTGCCACAGTTTCCAAAAATAGCACCAACAGCATTCAAAACATGAGCATGTGGAAGACAACTCAGATTCAAACAGCAATGCCACTCATGAAATGCAGCCGGAAGTGAAGAAAAAATAGCATGGATCAAAAGTGACAGAATACATGAAGGCTTTTTCCACTTAAACATGTGAAACTTTGGCTTCAGATTTGTGACACCATAACTACTCTGTTCTCATTAGTGTGTGTACAAATCAAGTTGCAGCAATGGAAGGGAGCCTTCTTCTTCCCAATATTCTTTGATAGGCCAATCTTTCCCCCACTCTCCAAGAGTTATGTCAGCGTTACCAGATCTTTCACATTTCACTGAGTAACATGAAGCAAAGAAAGAAATCTATAAAAAATCTGTCGCTGTATTTAGTCAGTAAATTCAAAACTAGATATTTGGCCAAAACCTTCTTTTTCACATAATATGTCACTCCATCCAGTCTATGAAAGGATAATGGTCCCTGTTTCTGTTTACTTTCTGTAAGCAAAATTCCATCCTTTCTCCATGTTCGTTTAAAAATTTCTAAGACCGCAGCTCTATTTTCATAGCCCAATTCCTTCAAAGGATAACTTGTGTATCATAACTGTTTTCAGTACTTCTGTGCCCATTTTCTATAAACTACATTGAAACCAGAGTTTGACTCCCATCAATCCATCAAAATTCTTCTTGCCAAGCTCACTAAAATTTTCCACATACCTAGATAAAAATAGACATTCTCAGATTCTTGTCTCTTTTTCTCTTTCTTTGCTGTTTAATTTGGAAATAGTTGGAGTTTATTAAGAAATTTTAATTTTCTTTTTGTAATTTTTATATATTGATCATATTTAGATCCCTCCCCCTGTCTGTACCCCTAATATCCCCTACTCAATTCCATGTACTCTCATATATATACATATACACACACATATATATATACACACACATATATACACACATATATGTGTTTTAAGACCTATGTTGTCAAATTAGCACCTCCAAATGCCCTTCTGTGTGTGATCATCCACTGGAGTCTGGGTTAACCTACCCAGAGTCACACACTTAAAGAAATCTGACTCTCCCTCTCTCAGTAGCTATTGTTTGCCAACAGTTTCTCAGTTAAGGTTGGGGCTTCTTATCCACTTCCCTCTGTCTATGCTGTCTATTGTCCAACACGATTTTACATGGTACTTGTGCATGCTGTCACCATTGTTGTGAGTTCATATGAGTATCTTATCTGTCTTGAAAACTCTGTTTCTTTGTAGTCATTCACCATCTCTGGCTCTTACATGCTTTCCACCTCTCTCCCAATGATCCCTGGATTGTGGGACACATATATTTGATTTAAGTGTGCAATCCATGGCTAAGCATGCTGTAGTCTCTTATTCTCTGTACACTGGCCAGTTGTGGATCTCTGTGTTAACCACCATCTGCTACATGTTTCTGGTGGTAGTTGTTTTGGAACCTGATGTGGAGATTCCTCAAAAAGCTAGAAATCATCATCCAGACGAATAACTCATATCCAAAGACCTCTTTATCCTATTGTGGAGATATGTTTTCATATATGTTCATTGCTGCTTTATTTACAATAGAACCAGGAAGTGCAACTGATCCATCAACTGATGAATAATGAAAAAGACAGAACATTTATACAACGTAATATTATTATTCGGTTGTTAAGAAAAATGAAATTCTCTGGTAAGTGGATAGAACTGAAAACAATCGCCCTGAGATAAAGAATCATATTTTCTTTAATAAGTGATGTTAGTTTTGAATCCTTAGCTATGCACATTTCAATTGGAACATCCTTAGAGGTCAGGAATATGATAAATGGCCATGACGGTTCCAGGGTAGGGGAGACAAAATGCAGTACTATAAAGGTAGAAAAGGGAATAATGGAGTAGAAAGGGTTAAAAGGTGTGGTGAATGGGAGGGAAGGACAGAGGAGGAAGTATAGGGAGGTTAAAATACTGAGGGCTTTTAGAAGTCATATGGAAACCTATCACTACAGAAACCTCCTAAAGTATACACACATACAATATAAAAAGAGATTAAAAGGAGTTGCCCTATAACAGGAGACATTGTCCCTACCAGAAACCATAGACTAGCAAAGAAAAAGCCCAATGCCAGAAATGTCCTCCTGCTTTTGAAGCTCATGAGCAGGGGTCCCATAAACCCTCACACAATACTGGGCATTTCCCCTGCTCCTGCAGTAAGACTGTATTGTTGAAAACACTACATACATGAGCTGTACAACAAACAAAGAAAGTCAAGCTGGTACTGGCTTCAAAGCTTCATCTCTTTTGGCTAGCTTTCACAGTGCTAGAAAGTGTCGGGCCTGCTATCAAAAGAAAAAAGTAATGCTCAGCTTTTCTCGGTTGCGAATGCTGTGAGTTACAATTAGGTGCCAACTGGTGCAATAGTAGCAAGAATATTGTTGAAGTAACCAATCACTTTCTGGTTGGATAATGCTTAGGGCTCTATTTTCTCTGTCAGTGAAAATACATTAACTCCAGCCGAGAATATTTGCCTGCTTAAGTGCAAATGCTACTTCACCAATTCTACATGGATGTCTGAAAAGCCTATCAAGTTTCTAAGACCATTACATCTCTCTCATCTACACACACACACACACACACACACACACACACACACACACACACGCACACATACTAAGGAAGAATACATGGAAACAAAATCCAGTTTCTCTTAAAGTTCTTTCATCCGGGTTTCTCAGTAACATTTTATCATTAGCTTTGGACAAAGTCTTAAGAGTTTTCCACAGGTCCATGTTTTACTTCTACTGAAGATGGAATCTTCTAGTAAATCCTGTTTCTTCAGAATGAAGTATCTCGAGAGCCTGGTCTCCTTGATTCTATTCAGTTGTGAAGCACTATCCTGTCTCACCTAAAAAAGTAGCCTTAGGCTGTGGATCATGGTCTTCAATCCTGAACACAAAAGTCGTGGGAACCTGAGAAATGTCAAGTCTGGGCCTCTCCTTGCTCTTCTGGAAGTTTCTAATAACTTCCACGCTCATTGAGAAAAATGTCTATACAATAGTACTCTGGCTGCTGATTGACCACACTAGGAATATTCTGTGCTAAGGTTCCTGATCAGTATATTGCCTGCTATGTGGTAATAGCTAATAAGTTTTCCTAGGTAGGTGAGTTATTCATTGAATAATCAGATGAAATTAGTATGATAGGAAAGACAGCAAAGAACAGGAGAAAAATCAAGATAGGGCATTTTGATGCCATAGTCATTGTATGAGGTTAGAAAAATAAGAAAGAATTTACAACAGAAATGCTAAGTTTAGTCACTCTCATGATATCCCAAAACTCATGTAAAATGAGTTAAAGAATAAAACAAAATCAAATTAAGACAAAGAAGTGGGTAAACATAATTTGATATGAAAATTTAGTGCATGAATGGAAAAAATCTGAATATTTATTACATAAACACCAAAATCTAATTAATCAAAGCAACATCAAAATGTTTCCAAAAGGTTTCTTTATATGCTAAAAAAGCTAGAAAACATTGATATAAACAGACTAATAAAATTTTAGTAAAGTATCAATAAAATACAGGGAGATGGTACAAATAAAAAAGATAGACACAATTTCAAATATCTGAAAATTCTGGACATTTTACAAAATGAAGTAAAGTCAATTGTCTTAAAAAAATGAAAAACTATTTGGTTTTACCAGTAGTAGTCAAATACAATTTTAAAAGGCTATTTTCTTAATTCCTTTGTCCTTTCTTTCTCCTCCCTTCCTTCCATCCCTTCTTCCTTCCTTCATCTCTCTCTCTCTCTCTCTCTCTCTCTCTCTCTCTCTCTCTCTCTCTCTTTCTCTGATGTTTTTGAGACAGGGTCTCCCTGTAGCCCCACCTAGCCTGGACTTTCTATGGAGACCAGGCTGGCCTTGATCTCACAGAGATCCATCTGCCTCTACCTCCAGAGTGCTGAGACAAAGGGCATGCACTACCATGCCCAGCTAGTCTGTTTTTTTCTCTTCCTCTTTGTTTCTTTTGCACTACGGATTGAATGTACGGTCTTTAGGCCAGGTAAGCATTCTACCTATGAGCTACATCTCCAGTCCCCTTTTACCTCATTACCTTTTATTGAATTATCTATTTATTCAATAAGTTGTCCAGGCTAGCTTTTACCCTTGCACACGTTGATCCTCCTACCTCAGCTTACTCAGTAGCTAGAATAATAAGCCAGTGCCAACAGGTCCAGCCTAAAGTCAATTATTAAAGTATGGAATATTTATTATACATACTTTTGATTGATTGATTGATATAACTAAATTACTAAATAAATAGAAATTTTGTAATTGGTTATAATTTGAATTTTTAAGAAGTTGTCAAATAGAACCTAAAAATATATATTGAAAAGCTTAAAATATTTATATTCTTTAACTCTGTGTGGGTTAAGAGAATATATATGTGTATCTCAGAATTATCTACTTATCTATCTATGTGTTCTATATATGAAATACAACTAGTGAATTATCATGAATATATAAATTTTTGCTTGTGATGACATGAGAGATTAGGATATCTATAAAATTAGTTGAACATTTTTTGTTAACTGCCACACAGATTTAGGAGTCAAAGAAACTTCAGGTAGTAGAAATACTTGCCATCATGAAAATTAACCTAGAAGAGGGTAAATGAAAATAAAGTTCAGGAATTTGCAAGCCATCTAGCAGTACAAAGAAAATATCAGAAAGCCAGAAAATTAGAATTAGAAAATTAATTCTAAGTAATACAAACTATTAATACTGTCTCTTTATTGATCATATATACTGCATTTATATTCCTTTTACATTATATATATTCACAACATTTTTTGATTTATTTATTTTTATTTTATATGTATATTTGGCCTCCCTGTTTGTAAGTATCCTGAAAAGCCCACAGAGGCTATAAGAGGGCATCAGATCCTCTGGAACTGGAGTTATTCACGGTTGTTAGCCACCATGTGGGTGCTGGGTCCTCTAGAAGAACAGCCAAGTGTCTTAGCCACTGAGTCATCTCTCCAGGACCTACATTATATATCTTTATGTTACTTATATAGAATGTTGTCTGGTTTTATTATTTTAAAAAGAGAAATAAATATGAAATACAAAACCAAATTTAAATTTAAAATTCCATTGTCAGTATTCTGCAAGGTTCATGTTTTCCTAAAGCAAGTTGATTTTCTAAGAATAGTAAGTATTTCATGGACCTTAACATTTCTCTTTATTGTAAAATTTCTACCAAGTGATGGGCTTTGACCTCACAAATATTTTTACTTCATCCTGCTACCACTTTCTTGTACTCAGACACAAGGGTCACCTCTGCCATTACCACTGTAATGATTTACTTATAGATAAGTAAACTAGTGACTCTACTGTGTGGAGCCCCTAACTGCACCAATGGCCAGTTTCCATGCTCTCATCATGGCCCATTCCATGGAGGAAAGAAGAGATTGCTTCATCAGGCTTAGGAATCAATTCCCAGGAGTCAGAGCACAACTATGCAGGTCCACCACTTTCTGCACACTTCATACATCCTCTTTTATTCCTTATGGGAATGTTTGGTTATAATTTCAATGTGAAATGAGCCCACAGGGCCATGTGTTTGAACATTTGATTCATAGCTGTGGCACTGTTTTGGTAGGTAGGGGAACCATTGACATGTCAGTCACACTTGACAAGTGGTGGTAGGTCGTTATGGTTGGGTCTTGAAGGTTGTATCTGCTTTGGCTTCCAGTCTGTATCATCTGTTTCCGGCTGCCACACCTTCGCTGCCATGATGCAGCAACCCTCCAAATCCATAAGCCAAACCTCAGTCTTTCCTGCCTCAATTTGCTTCTATCGTGTAGTGTATTTATCCCTGAGAGGAAAATCCTGCTCAACACATTGCTCAATCTGGATCAGGAAGCATTTACATACTGATGTTACATTTATATTCCTGCTGCTTCCTTCACTGGGATTGCTGGCCAACCTCTTCTCTATCTGAATAATGCCTACAATTCCACACATAACCTAAATGCTATGCTCTACTCAAGTCAATGATATCACATGAGGACATTTTCTTTGCTCCCCCAGTTCTCAGTGGATTTTTTCTCCTTATGACTTGATTGAGAAGAACACAAATTTAGACATATATAAAGAAAAAATAGTCCACCATTGGTAGAAAAGTTCTTATAACTTAGCCTAGATTTAAAAAAAAATTAATGTCCAACTATTTTCTTTTTCCTTCAAGTTTTGTAGAAATGCGTGACATTAAAATTTTAGCAATATACAATACTTTCTCCTTCCCTTGAATATAAATATAGATATTATAAATGCACCAAATGGAAAATAAATAGGACATTCTTAAAGACCAGTTTTCTTAGCTTCAAAATAATCTAAGGCCATTAATTTTATGGGCACAAAATGGATGTTTGCATTGTGTCATAATGAGGGATATAAGCAGTTTAATAGGAATCTATGCCCATCATCTCTCCAAAACAGCTGTTTGGATAATGACTATTATGTGACCAACAAGAGTCAACCAAGCAATACACATATTTTTCTAACATTACTCTTGTACTTTGCTAGTATCATGAGCAAAGTTCCAGCCACCAAAAATATAAAAATATTTCTCTAACACAAAATAACTTTTTAAAAATAATTATTCCTTTCCTGAACATGAGCTTTTTCTACTATAAAGAAGAAATTTACTGTCAGCATTAAGTGTACATGAAAGTTAAGGTAAACACCCATGTGTGTTTACCACAGCATCTGAATATTAAAGTGTTTGTGTATATACCCAATGCAACATAAAATTTGTAGTCATGTTAGTAGACATCTGTGCTAATCATTCTGTTGCTTGGATTTATACCAGAGGTTCTTAAACTTTAGCATTTATCAAAGAAGGAGAAGAACTAGTTAAAACACAGGTACTTGGACCTATAACTTGGACTGAAAATACCAAGGATTCACCAATGAATTAGCTTTCTAGAGATTTCCACGTGGTGTTTATACTGTAGGTTGGCAGAGCACATCAGTAACACCACCAACTTAGTTCCCTAATTCCTGTTCAGAGGAATGTCAGCTGTCTGCACTGGGTCAAATGATTCTTCAGAAAGGCTCACAATAATAAAAACTCCAATCCAAAGATTACTTTTCATCTATTTTCAGGCTTCTTATTATAGTCCAGTTGGGAGAATATTTAAAAATATTCATTTCTATTATGAATACAAACAACTCAAGGAGCTTAATATATCAATAAAAAAGGAATCACTGTATATTGGTTAAAGGTAGCTTTTATCATCTGTCCTCGATTAAAAAAATATACCTGTTAATAGCATAAGGCACCAACCCAAAGTCAGTTACAAATTTTCAACTGCTGGTTAGCGACAACCTGACTAGAATTCCAACCTTCTTATTTGCTGTTATCACAGGATAATATTTTTGCACTTAGGTAAATACTTTGGTATATATATATATATATATATATATATGAAATTTATATATTATTACACTTAATTTGGTATTTTGAAGTATTTTTATAGAGGTTTTATTTGCACAAGATCTACAATTACATGAAGTTTTAAAATAAATAAAAGGGGAAAAGCGCATCGTCACAGAGCAACAGCCTGGAACTCAAAGACCTTCTTCTCACTGCTAATTCTGCATCTAGGGATTTTTACAGAAGTCACGGCAACCTCAGTGGGCACAGGGATCCTTTTCTACAAAAGGAAAAGTATTAGAGTAGAAAAGCTCTAGATTCATTAGAGTCGTAAATACGGGAGATTATATAGAAACTAAATGGGGAAGGGGACATTTTTGCTCTTTTTCTCACTTAGCTAAAGATGAAATTAATTAATTAAATTAAATTCATATAAAGAAAAATTTATGAGGACAAGTTATTCTGACCATATTCCTTCAAAAAAAAGATTCATTTCTGTACTTAAATAGTTATAAATTATATCCTGTAATAAATCATAAAACAAGTAAAAAAAATTACTTTGTTTTTCAGTCTTAACTTTCTCTCTTATACATGCTTTTTTCTTATTCTATTCTGTCAATTAAAAAGTAATTATTTAGACCTAGAGAAATAGCTCAGTAGTTAAAAGTACTGGTAGCTCTTACAGATGACTCAGTTTGGGTTCCTAGCACCCACATAGCAGCTAACAACAATCATAACTCCAGTTCCAGGGGCTCAATAGCATTTTCCACCTTCTTGTGCACAGGTACATTTGCATACATTCAGGCAAAACACTCAAACACATAAATTTTTTTTAAAAAAATAAAATTAAACAATTATTTTCACAATTTAAACCAGAATTATTGTCAAGTCTGTGTCCTCAGGGAAGAAAACAATTGCTTAATTTACACACCTAAGTAAAACAGTTAAAGAAACTCATCAGTGGAGCTGAGGTGTTGTTCAATAGGAGAAGAGTAGTCAAACAAAGGTCCTAGGTTCAACCTGGGTATTGGAAAATGATTTTTTAAAAATTCATCAACAGTCAAGTAGGTCAAATATATCATATAACCATGGAGCATGGAGTTTCAAAGCAATACATTTCAACTGTTTTATAAAACCCATTAAACTGTTCTAGCATTTGACCAGATAAAATTAACTGTAGGTTTAGTTTTTTCTTTCATAGCAGCTTATCTATTTGTGAACTTCAAGACCAGAAATAACCCTGGCTTTAAGAGGCTGTTCTTACTTTTGCATTAGTCACAGATCATGTTAACACTGAGGTATGAAAATAAGCGCAATAAACATCTTCGATATACTTTCCACACTCCACTGATCTGTACCACTGATCAACTGCTTTACATTATCCAAAGCAATGAGTACTCAGTCTGTTGGGATTATGAGGACAGAAAAATAAAACTCACCGTTTCAGAGCTATCTCTCTATGTAATATTAAATTTGCTATCCTGAGCATTTTTAATCTAAGAAAGAGTCATGATTTTAGCAATCATGAGGGAAGTGCTTTCTTAATGTAGTTTTCACAAGAAGCCAGACAAACTGACTTCAAAGTCACTTTGGTGAGAGTCAAATCACTGTAAAAATTAAATTAGGAGGAGGTTAATTGAAGACAAAAATTTGAAAGTAGATTGCATCATTCTTAATGCATTGAGATCAAAATATTTTATCACTTTTTATAGGTGAGTGGATATATCATAAATTTTTATATACATTAACTTGACTTTCCATGTTTTTATGGATTATTGTTTAGAAATTGTCATGATGGGGAATAAAACAGTCAAAAATCTTTTCCATCTCAAATTACTAAATGAAACAATCTTCTGAAACAGGTTTGTGTCTCTATGTCTTTCCTCCCTGCCAATCTCTTCAGAGAGTGCTACCACTGATAGGAAATGCAGCTGGCAAGAGGAACTCGGTTCCCTTCCCAGAGTCAGTTCAATGCTATTAAACGACCCTTTGATTCAGTATATCTGTTTCATAAAATGTGCAGTGACTTACAAACTTATTTACACTAGGGATTAAAAGTTGCTATTGGGTCTGGAGAGATGGCTCAAGGGTTAAGAACACTGGCTGCTCCTGCAGAGGACCCAGGTATAGTTCCCAGCATCTACATGATGGCTGACAACCATCCATAACTTCAGTTCCAGAGGATCCAATGCCCTCTTCTGACCTCTCTGGGCATTGCATGACAGGGGTGTACTTACATACATGCAGGCAATATACTATTATGCATAAAATAAAATAAAATAATAAAAAATGTTAAAAACAAAGTTGCTAAATACATGATTAAATCTGAAATTATTAAATCAAGGTTTGTTTTAAATCCTGATGGAAAAATTCCCCATATAAAACATAGTACAAAATTTGAATATTAGGGCTGAGATAGATGGTTCAGTGGATAAGGTAACTTGTTGCCCAACAATGCAAGCCTGATGACTTGAATTTGATCTCTGGATCCCAGATAAAATAGGTGGAAGGAATGAACCACCTCCATCAAGTTGTCTAATGATCTCCACACAGTGGAAACCCTCCCCATCATACCCACAATAATACTAAATAGAAATTTTAAATAATGTATGATATCAATTTTTATAAAGCACAAACCTACTTATTGATAATTAATTATAGTTATTAATTATAAAACATAATCATAGCTGCATAGAAAAAATCAAAGAAAAACCTATACACAAACTTACAGTGTGCTTACTTTCTTTATTAATTACAATTTTTTTTCTATTTTGCTCCTAGTACTTTTTAAATTTTCAAACAAAACATTATGCATTTTAAATTTATCAACATAACAAATAAATCTCTAGAAAGACCAAAGGGAGTCAAGGATCAAAACCTTCCTCTCATCTTCATAGAGAATTTGTGCCTGTTTAAGGCATTTTAGAAGTTAGCAGAAACTCTGAACATGGAAAGAGTAAGGGTATCTCCAAGGAAATGAGTTTAAGAAATAGGTTGCCTAGAAATGGACTCAAAAATATGATAAAACAAAGGGAAGCAGTGGATAATTTCTTAAGTAATTGCCATGCCTTAGACATTGAATTTGTCAATAAATTGTCTACGGATATGAATAAAATCAAGATGATACTAGGCACAAAATTAATTACTAATAACAAGTTAAATGATCTGCTACACCTTGAAACATGGGAAATTGTAATTTTGCTTATGTTTGGAGCCCAGTTACCTTCCTTACATTTTTGTAGTGTTCTCATTGATTTCAAAATTAGGAAATGGACTTAAAAGACTCATTTATGATCAATATGCTTCAAGTTTTTGTATCCTAATAAATGGCATATAAGACCAAACACATTATGAAATATTCCCAGAAAAGTACATTGTTAATGATTATATTTTTAAATTTAGAATTTAAGATTTTTGTGAAATAATCTGATAAAAGATTCTCCACAATAACTATGGCAGATATAGTTATGTGAAATATAGGCAACATAACCACGTGTATGGAGGCAAAATTATAATATTCTTGGTTCTATGCCCCCAAATTAAGACAAGAGTGCTTGCTTAAATTAATCTGAAATAGATTCCTCTTCATCCTGGACATCCAATCTACCCATCCCCACTATGTTTCTGTACTACGTCTTCTCTAATTCCTGCACCTCAGACTGTGGACTATCTTCCTATTCTAGACAAGCTAAGTCCTCTAGGGTAGTTTGCTAAGACTCTCCACATTCAGCCCCCATCCTCAGTGTCTCCTGGACTCCTGGTCTGAATGACACAGATCTTCCTTCCCACAACCCTAATTGGCCTGCCTACTACCTTGACCCATCAGCTACCCAGACCAGCCTACTACCCTGCAAGAACCCAAAGCACACACCAACTAACTTTTCATACCTGAGCACAAAGGAACCAAGCTATATAAACAATATAAACAGAATGAAAACTCTTCTAAAACAAGGCAGAATTGAATTCTCTATTAGACAGAGAACCACCAAAAATCATCCATATGACCAAATGGCAATGCAAAAACACAAATAATATGGAAAACCAAGAGAATACGTCCTTGACAAAACCCACAAGCCCTACAGAAGTGTACTGCAATAAGAATCACACTGAGAAATACTATGACACAGGTTTTAACGAAAACACAACCCAAAGAACTCATAGAAGATGAGTATAAACTTGTGATGGAAGCTCAAGAAAATACAAATATGCAGCCAAATGGAATAACAAAAAAATTCAAGATTTGAAAAGTGAATTCATAAAAGAGATAGAAATAGTGAAGAAAACCCAGACTGAAATGAACATGCAACTGAAAAACTCAATAAGCCAATTGGAAATAGCAGAAGAAAGCCTCACAAGTAGAATAAATGAAATGGAAAACAGAATATCAAGACTGGATAAGAAAGTTGAAGATCTGGACTCCTTAAGCAGATTATGTTAAATTTAAAAGATAGGAATGGCGTATGGAAGAAATGTGGGACAACATGAAAAGACCAAATCTATGTGTTATAAGCGTACAGGTAGTGGAAGAATCTCAAGCCAATAGCACTGACCAGATATTCAAAAGTATTATAGAAGAAAACTTCCCTAAATTAATGAAAAACATACCTACTCAGATTCAAGAAACACACAAAACACCAATTAGATGGAACCAGAACATATACTCACCACAGCATATCATGGGAAAACATAAAATGTACAAAAGAGAGAGTACTGAAAGCTGCTAGAGAAAAACAAGTTACACATAAAGGAAAACCCATCAGAATTACAATTTACTTGCCTTTTTTTTTCTTTCTTTTTCTCTTCCTTTCTTTCTTTTTTACTTTTTTAAAGACAGGTTTCCCTGTAGCTCCAGGTATCCAGGAATTCACTATGTAGACCAGGCTGGCTTGAACTCACAGATATACAATTGCCTCTGCCTCCCAAGTGCTGGGAGTAAAGGCATGTGCTACCTCACCCAGTACAGCTTACTTACATTGTACATAGTTTCAATGCAAACTATGAAAGCCCGAAGACAAAAGTATTCTAAATTCTAAATGACCATGGATGAATGGTATTAAATGAAAAAGCATTAAATGAATTTAATATTAATTTAATAATTAAATGAATTAAATTAAAATATTAAATTAATACTTTATCCAGCAAAACTATTCCATGATATGAGTAGACTGAAAGAATTCATGTTGACCTAAACAATCCTACAGACAATACTCAAAATAATACAAAGGATCAAAGATAGGAATTAGTATACCCAAGAGGGTAGAGAAAGAAAAGAAAACAAAACAGAAGGATAATAATGAAAGGGTCAAGAAAACAAACAAGTAAAATGACAGAAATCAATACATACATTTCAATAAGAAAACTAACATCAATAAGCTCAAAAGTCCTGTTAAAGGACAGAAGCTGATGTAATGTATTAAGAAAAAACATTCAACTTTTTGTCTTCAAGAGCACATCTCAACTTCAAGGATAGGCACTACCTTAGGGAAATTTATAATTCAAAGTCCCTACATTAAAAAATCAGAAAAAATAATCACATATAAATGAGTTAGCAGTGTGACTCAGGATTAAGAAATGGGAAGAACAAACCAAACCAAAACCTAGTAGATGAGAAGAAATAAAGAAATCAGAGCTGAAATTAATAAAATAGAGACAAAGCAAACAATCCAAAGAATCAATAAATCAAAGAGCTGGTTCTTCGAAAAGTTTAACAAGACAGAAAGACCCAGTTAACAAAGTCAGGGCTGATATCATGGAAACATCAAAACAGACACCAAACAAAATCCAGAATATTTTAAAACTCAGCATAGTTTAAAAACCTATAGTTTTAAATCTTCATTAAATTTGAAAATCTAAAAGAAATGGATGAATTTCTAAATTCCTGGATACAAATAAAACTAAATCAACAACAGATGAATAGCTTAAACAAATCCATAACAAATAAGGAAAAAAGTCCAGGCCCAGATGAATTCACAGCAGAATTCTCCCAGACATTCAAATAACATTCACAACCAATACTTCTTAAATTATTCAAAAAAATAGGAACAGAGGGAGATTTCCCAAAATCCTTCTATGAAGCTAGTATCACGCTATACCAAAACCAGGTAAAGAAACAACCAAAAAAGAAACCTATAGACCCATATCTGTAATGAACATAGATTCAAAACTTCTCAACAAAATGCTTGCAAACCACATAGAGACACACATCAGAAACATTATCCACATGATCAAATTAGATCTATTCCAGAGATACAGAGATGGTTCAATATATATAATTCAATAAATGTAATATAACATAAATGGTCTTCTCCTAGCCTTGAGCATAGGTCTGCTCCTACTGTTAGTACCCCAAATCTGTAGAATACTCTGTTAGTCCAGACCTACCCACTGTATCTTGAATCCAGTGCTCAGATCAGCTGAGTTTTTCAGCCCATTTTGTGAGAGCCTTCAGAGGCTTTCCTCACTCCCAACTTGCCTTAGAGTCCAGAGACCAGCCTTCTTTCCTGGTAAATTTCATCCTCCCCTATCACCGCAGCAACTCCAAACTCTCCTGTCCCACACTTTTTTGTCTATCTACTCTTGGGCATAGGCACACTCTTAGCCCTGCCAGATATCTGGAATACCCTCTTAGCTCTGGTAGTCTGTGAACTCTCCAAATTGCACCATGCCCATGCCCCTATATTAGTACCACCTGTATGCCCTCCAACTGCTACAGGATTATGTTTCTGTGCCCGTTTGTAGGGACCCAGACTTTTGCAGACTGCCTAAGAAAGCCTGAATTCAGCCTCTGCATAACATTTTTTCCAAATTGTGCTGTGCCTGCTGGCTGGAAGGACTCAGACGTTAAGAGAGAGCCTGGGAGCATCTGATCTCACATAACTTGTGTCTCTGAGGGAACTCCTGAAAAGCTGGGTGAGAGTCTTGTTGTCCCACAAATATAAAATAAAAAGAGCAACCTGAAGCCTTGACCAACCAAGCCTTGACAAAGCCATTCATAACCAATAAGAAAAGAATCAAGTAACATCAAGTAGACAAACAGAATCAGACATCAGCTCAACAAAAGAAGGCTTGAGTCTCACATCAGAATCACAAACAGCAAAAGAAAGTCAAAATCCCAAGATGACAATGAAAAAAATTATAATATGAGAAACCCAAATAATATATTGCCACCAAACAATACCAGTCTTATAGAAGAATTCTAAAATGAGAACCCCATAGAGATAACCCAGGACACAGAGTTTAAAAGAACAATCATAATCATGATAAAAAATTTCAATGAATTGAAAGAACACACAAAAACAAATCAAAGAAGTAAAAGAAGAAAAAGATAAACTTGTGACTGAATTCACAAAAGATAGAAACATGGAAGAAAACTCAAGCTGAAATGAAGCGAAGAACTCAGTAAGCCCATTGGAAACAACGGGAGAAAGCCTAACCAATAGAATGAAAGAAATGGAAAACAGAGCATCAAGACTGGAAGATAAAGTTGAAGAAGTGGAGGACTCAAGGAAAGATTGTGAAAAATTAAAAAACCACAGGACTGGAATAAACAGGAAATATGGGACACCATGAAATGTCCAAATCTATGCATCATAGGCATAGAGGAAGGAAAAGAGTCTCAGGACAATGATATTACCAGACTGCAGAAGAACATTTCCCCAAAATAAGAAAGACATGCCAATACAAAACCAAGAAACACAGAGAACACCAAGTAGACAGGACCAGAAAAGAAACACCCAAAGTATATCGTAATAAATACCCTAAGCATACAGAATAAAGAGAGAATTCTGAAAGCTGAAAAAGAAAAACAAGTCCCATATAAAGGAAAACCCATCAGAATTATAGCTGACTTTAAAATGCAAACTATGAAAGCAAGAATAAACTAGACCAAAGTGTTTCCAGTTCTAAATGACCATAGATGTCAACCTAGAATACTTTACCCAGAAAAATGTCTATTATAGTTGAAGGGAAAAGAAAAATCTTCCACAAATGAATAGGCTGAAATAATTCATGTCCAGAAAACCAGCCCTTCAGAGAATATGTGAAGCACTACAGAGAGCTGAAGAAAGGAGCAACCATGCCCAAGGGGCAACAGAAAGAAAATAAGAAAGTATAACTGGGGAACACAAAGTCAGACCACGCATGGAAACAGAATTTAAAAGGATGGGAATCAACACAGATCTTTCAATAACAACTTTAAATATCAATGGACTGAACTCCAGGTTCAGAAGACACAGGTACTTGAATGGGTCACAAAAGAAAATCTATCCTTTTGTGGTCTGCAAGAAACCCATTTCACCTTCAAGGACAGGGACTACCTTAAGGTAAAAAGATGGAAAAATATATTCCAAGCAAAGGGCACTAATAAATAAGCAGGAGTTGCCATTCTAATATCTCACAAAACAGACTTCAAACTAAAACTAATCAGAGGAATTAAAGCAGGTCATTTCATTCTGATCAAAGGAACAATGAACATATATGTACCAAACTCTGGTGCAAGAAATTTCATAAAAACAGTACCACAGGACTTTAAGACACAGATTAATCCCAACTCACTAATAGTAGGAGACTTGAATATTCCACTGTCTCCCTTAGACAGGTTAATTGGACAAAGAATAAACACAGAGACATCTGAATTAAACCAAACCATACAGCCAATGAACCTAACAGACATTTACCAAATATGCCAACCAAGCACCAAAGTATGCACATTTTAAAGGCAGTCCTAAGAGGGAATTTTATAGCTCTAAGTGCCTATATTTAAAAAAACATAAAGAGCAGAAATGAATGATTTAAATTGCAACTAAAGAATCTTGAAAGGCAACAGCAAATGAAACCCAAACCCATCAAACAAGAAGAAAAAAAAATCTGCTCAGAAATTGACAAAATAGAAACAAAGAAAAAAATACAAGACTAATGAATCCAAGATTTGACTCTTTGAAAAGGTAAACAGAATAGTCTGACCCTTGTCCTAATCAAGCAAAAGAAAGACAGAGCAACTTCAAATCAACAAAATCAGAGACAAAAGGGGAAACATCACAACAGAAAACAAAAAGATTCGGAAAATATTAAGGAATACTTTAAAAACCTATATGCTATGAAATCTGAAAACCTTAAAGAAATTGAATGGGAATCACTAAAGCTAAACCAAGAAGAAATGAACAGTTTAAACAGACCCATTACATATAAGAAAACTAAAACAGTAATACAAAACCTCCTGACCAAAATAACCCCAGGCCCAGTTGGATTCACAGCAGAATTCCACCAGACAGTCAAAGAAGATCTATATCCAATACTACTTTAATTATTCAAAAAGAAAGAAAAATTAGAGGGAGAATCCCAAAATTCCTTCTGTGAAGCCAGCATCACTCTAATACCAAAGTCAGGTATAAGATACAACCAAAAAAGAAAAATATCAACCCATGTCCATAGTGAACATAACTGTTCAAACTGCATATAGACACACATAAAAAAGACCATCCACCACGATCAAGTTGGCTTTATTCTAGAGATGAAGGGGTGGCTCAATGTACCTAAGTCAATAAATTTGATAAATCATATAAATGGAAAAAAAGATAGAAATAACATGGTCATATCAATAGACAGAGAAAAGGCCTATGACAAAGTTCAACATGAAGTTATGATAAAGGTCCTATAGAGAATTAGATGGGAGGGAACATACCTCAACATAATTAAAGCTATATACAGAAAAGCCACAGCCAACATCATTCTAAATGGAGAAAAACTGGGAGCATTCCCATTATAATCAGGAACCAGACAAGGCTGTCCACTATCTCCACTCTTTTAAATAAAATTCTTGAAAGCCTTGCTAGAGCAACAAGACAAGAGAAGGTAATAAAGTGAGTGCTCATTGGAAAATAAAAGAAGTCAAATTATCCCTGTTTGTAGATAACATGATATTATACCTAAGAGATGCCAAAAAATCCACCAGAGAACTACTAGAAATGATTAGCACTTTCAGGTTAGAAAATTAATCTACAAAAATCAGCAGTCTTTCTATATAGGACTTCAAGTAATTGGAGAAAGTGTATAAAGAAACCCTCCAATTCACAATAGTCTCAAAAAAAACCCAAATCTCAGAATAAATCTGACCAAAAATAGATCTTTAAATAATGAGATTGGTGAGGACACCAGACAATGGAAGGAACTCCTGTGCTCATAGATTAGAAGAATTAATATTGTGAAAATGACCATCCTACCAAAAAGCAATATATAAATTCAATGCAATCCCAATCAAAATCCTGACATTCTTCATAAAACTACGAATAACCATCTTAAAATTGATATGGAATCACAAAAGTCCCTGGATAGCCAAAGCAACCCTGAATACAAAGAACAATGCAGGAGGGATTACTATAACTCAAACTATATTAGAGAGATATATCCATAAAAAACATCATGGTATAGAACCAAAAAAGACATGTATATCAGTGGAACATAATAGAAGACTTAAACATGAGTATATGCAATTTTAGCCACCTAATATTTGACAAGGGTGCCAAGAACCCAAACTGGACAAATTCAATCAATATCTTCAATATTGGTTCTCCACCTATAGAAGAATGAAATTGAACCCTTATCTTTCACTCTGCACAAAAGTCAACTCCAAATGGATAAAAGACCTCATAAAACCTGAAATCTTGAAACTGCTAGAAGAAAATATAGGAAGTACTTTACAAGATATAGTTGTAGGAAAAGACTTTCTAAATCGTACATCAGTTGCTCAGAGATGAAGGTCAATAATTAACAAATGGGACGACCTTATTAAAATAAAACGTTTCTGTACAGCAAAAGAAACAACTAATAAAATGAAGACGAAACCCACTAAGTGGGAGAAAATCTTCACCTGCTACATATCCAACAGTGGATTAATATCCAGAATATACAAAGAATTCAAAACACAAAGAAACAAGAAAATAAATAACTCAATAAAAAGAGGTGATACGGATCTGAACAGTGACTTCTCAAATGAAGAAATTAAAACGGCTAAGAAACACCTTACAAAGTGCTCAACATCCTTACTAATTCTAGAAACTTCAGATAAAAACCACTTTAAGATTCCATCTTACCTGAGTAAGACTGGCTAAGATCAAAAAGAACAAAAGAGACCAAATGAGGGAGAAGGTGTGGAGAAGGGAACATTCATTCACTGCTGGTAGGAATGTAAACTTGTGCAACCACTATGGAAAATAGTGTAGAGAACTCTAAAATACTAACAGGAATCTACCATGTGATCCAGTTATACCACTCCTTGACTTAAACCCAAAGGACCAGTCCTACTGTAGAGACACCTGTTCATCCATGGTTTCTGCTGCTCTTTTCACCAGTGCTAAGAAATGGAAACAACCTAAATATCCCTCAACTGATGAATGGATAATGAAAATGTGGTTCATGTACACATTACACTTCTACTCAGCAGTAAGAAAAGATGAAATTATGACATTTGCAGGTAAATGGATGGAACTAGAGAGTGTTATAATAAATGAAGTAATACAATCTCAAAAAAGCATTCACTGTATACGAGTTTATATCCTGATGATGTAACGTCAGGAGTGAGGAAAATGGAAATGTAACACAGAGGTGAAGGGAAAGAAAGATCCTGAAAGAGAGATAGTAGGGAACAGATGTTATGGGAAGGAGTGGAATGTCTGGCCGGGAGGAGAGAAAAGAGGGACATGCAGGGACCATGGGGTGAGGGAGGAGGGAACTCAGGAGACCAGGAAGGTGGGAGGTGGGTGTCTTAGGGGGCAATAATAGGCCCACTTGGTCTAGGAAAGGAGGGATGTGGTTGGACAGGGGGAGAAAGAAGAATGGAGGTTGGGTGTCACAGGAAGTCAGAGGGAAATGAGTTGGCTCAGGAACACTCAGAGAAATTTACATATGGTATCTAAACATTAGTATGTGTGTACACCTAGGAAGTGAATGGCAGGAAGCACAGTGCCAGACAGGAGAGACCTCTCTTTGAGTGGTTAGTCAGAGTGGTCTGAGTGACTCCCAAATATCACAGGATATTGCCTGATCACTTGGTTATCTCCAGGAACTTGAAAACAAGGATTCCATACACCAGTCATCAAAGAAGTTTTTTGTTGTTGTTGTTGTTGTTTTGCAACAGATAGGGGCTACTGCAGAGTTCCAGAACTAGTCACACACAGGGAACATATGTTGGAGAGATGTCCAGCCCTAAGGGACATTTGCAGTGGAAACTCTACACTAAGGCCCATGGAACAAGGTGGAACCAGGGGTGGAGGGAACACCAGTTAAGATTCCTGTACGAGTGTGATCCACACATAACGTAACAACTGGGTAAGTTTTAGAGAATAAGAGAATGCAGAGTGTGTGTTCCTTTATAGACCCCCTATATTCAATCTCACTCACCCACCACTGCTCAGGGACCTTTGTGGAAGAGGGGTTGGTCCATGAACATAGGGAAACAGGTTTTCATATCACTGCAAGTTTGCTCATGTGAACAAGGGCCCAGAGCTGAGGGAGGAAAATAGGTGGTGAGTTGGTACTAGCCTGAGGCTGATTAATACTGGATGAGGGAAAGTAGACTTTACTTAAGATCTCTAGCTAGGTGATGAACTTGCACTAAAGGATATCTCAGATCCAATGCTTGACTGGATAGGCCTTAACATGCATAGCAGGATACATGAGGTCCAGTAGGGGGTAGGGGATGAGGGGATGAACGTGGAAAGGATCCAAACTTGATTAATATCTGTTGTATGAAGTGTACAAAACTTCCATAATAATACCTTACAAATTAATCTATAATATTATATAGTGGAATTGGGTTTGTCCTAAATTATTTTCAAAGGGCAAAGAGTAATAAGTTTATATTAACAAATTAAATATTCTAGATTATCACAGCCTGAATTATGAAAAGCATATATTCATACAGGCATTCTAAAGAAGATATCTATTAAATGATTAAGGATTTTAGAATCCATAAGTCAATTTAGCCATAGGTTATTAAATCCTTAACACTAAACATCCTGGGTTGTGGTCTCATTTCCTCTCCTTCTTCATTCTGAAAACCAGAGTAAGAACGTTTCTACCGAACTGAACACTGAAGTAAGTTTAGGTTCTTGGATAAATATTCTCATAAGTGATAACTAAACTGTAAAGAATGACTTGTGTTTAGAAACTGATTGTTTAGAATAATTGAAAGTTTGTAAATTTAATTAATACTACCATGAAAGCTGGAGAGATGGTTCAGTGATTAGGAGCACTGGCTGCTCTTGCAGTGGGCGTGGGTTCAGTTCCCATCACCCACATGTGGCCTAACAACCATCCATAACTCCAGTTCTAGGTGAATCTGTTGCCCTCTTTTGATCTACATGGGCATTTCATGACATGGGTACATTTACACACATGCAGGCAATAGATCCATACACATAAAAGATAATATCAATAAATAAATAAAAATAAACATACTATCATGTATATGACAGCAAAAAAGATAGCATAAGACCCTTGAGCATCCCCTTTCATGAGGCTTTCTGCTATATTGAAGTGAATTTTGACCTGTACAGTCACTTTGCTAACATACATATAACATTATATGTGAATATACATGTGTCTGAGCAAAATTAAATATAATAGAACTCTAAAATCCTCATTTATGTAGTTTTTTCAAATTTTAATGTTGTTGGTGTTCTCCTTACATTCAGATACTAACTCTACCATCAGAACCTTAATTAGCCGGGGGGTTGGAGTGATATAACATCTCATTGCCAAAACAACTCCCAAGTGTCCATTTATTATGAGTTACTTGACCTCTTAAATTCTTGTGACTTCTTTCATAATATAGAGTAGTAAAGGTACCTAACTCTGGCCTTGAGAATTCATAAAGATGATGGAGTTTAAGCATTTTTATTCCTGTACAAGCAGATATTTTGAAAATCCTTCCTACATGTCATATCAGTTATTTTTTTTATGATAAAGGTAGCAGAGGAAAAGTTAGAAGAGTTGTGTTAGATAATCTTTAACTTTTGACCCCTCCGAAATCATGTAAGGATACACTTTTAGAATGATATTTATATCAGAGCCCTTAACTTTTCATCTCCTTTGCAAAATTAGGTAATAAATGCTCTATTTCTGAAAGGATGGATTAGAGAGATTTCAATTTATAAATTCTTTCCGTGTGTATTTCTGTACTAATTGTTACTGCAAACATGTATAATTTTTTCTCACCCTGTGACTACAAATACAGATTCATTTGTTTTAAAGATTTATTTTATTTTATTTTATTTTGTGTATAAGTACATATATGTGTGTTTATGTGAGTGTAAATACAGATGCCAATAGAAATGAGAGGCTTTGGATTCCCTGAAGCTAGAATTAAAAGTGATTATGAACCACTCAGTATGAGCACTGGGAACCAAACTGGGGTTTTCTGGAAAAGCAGTATTCTCTTTTAACTACTGAGCCATCTCTCCAGTCCTCTAGATTTACAACCTAGAGCAAATCACTTTACCTATCTGCAGTTCTTTTCTAATCTACAAAATCAAAGAATTAGAGAAATTCACTAAATTCTCTCTGATTCTAGCAAGAATCTGTCCCCATATCTTTGGAGCTATGCCCTGGTGTGTGTTGCTTATGGTAAATAGATGTATCTGAAGTTCACTCCAAAAGCACGGTTAGACTAAAACAATATCCTTTCGAATGCCAACATTTACCTGATGTAGAAAAAAATGTTGAGTCTCAGTTACCTCATCTATAAAATAGAAAAGGTAAAATTTCATGCATATGGGCACTAAACAGAGGCTATGCTGCTTCAATAAAACAGATGTCTGCATGGATTCCAATTCAAAGCATCCTATTTTACAATCCAAAGAAAGTAGAGTAGGGTGGAGGAGAAGAGAGAAGAGGTGGGAAAGAGATAGGAAGATAGGAAGGGAGGGGGAGATCCTCAGGAAAATGTCATCAAGGAAAATACCTCACAGCTTCAGAGACGGAAAGAGTGCAGGAAAGCAAGAAGTTTCTATGTAAATAAAAGAAAGCCAGGAACCTAGTTGTTATTCACTGAGCACGTAACACCACTTTGCTTGACAAGATAAGAAAGAGTAAAGACTCCCTGTGCCTTGTAGTCAGGATCTAGGTATATTTTTTAATTAATTAATTGTTGCTACTTGGTGAAAGGCAATAAGCTAAAAGGAGCTTCATACTGGAGCATGGGGCCAGAGCAGAGAGGCAGGGACCTAACATAAACTTGGTGTGAAGCAAGATTAAAGGAAGGAAATATTTGGCACATGAGAGTAAAACAAAGAATCACAGCTTACTGTTTTCTTAATATATAACAGTAAATTTCTCAATATATGAACATTGCAAAGTACTTATTCTAAAACTTTTTCATGCATAGAACAAAATCAAAGTATGTTAAGATCAATCAGTGTGAATGAAATAATTCAGTGGCTCAGGGCAAATGCCACCAGGATTAGAGAAAGAGGCCGAGGGTATGTTGAAAAGGGAAGAAATGAAAATATTCCTTTCCTAAACCTGTTTATTTATGACCCTATTGCCAACAAGAATCCAAAGTTTTGATTTCTTTTCTAGCAATACAAATACGTATGAAAGAAAATAGATTTTCAGGTCCACAAACAAAAAGGATTGAAGCCATAAAACAAGTTTTCAATCTGGAAACAAGGTGACACACTTTAGAGTTTTTCTGTCACCTGTCAGAAGAAAACCATTCACAAGAAAACAGCAATTTCTCACTCATCCTTGGTTTATAGAGGAGGCATCTATAGCAAAAGACTAATTAAGAAGACAGGCATAGAAATGTATTTAATGTGAGTTTTAATTGACATGGGAACATTTATAAGGAAGTGACTATGTGTAGAATTGTGTCATTGTATTTTTAATGCTCAGTGAGATGAAGCTGTGGATGAGCAAAGAAAGCTGGATATAAAGGTGTAATCTGGTAGGAATAAACAGAAGTAAATATAGTTAGGTCTGTTTTTCCCTTTCTTCTGGGGCTCTGTGCTTCAGAGCTAAGGAAGATTTTGCTCTGGGTGTAGGGAAGGCAGCTCTATAATGAAGGCTTTATGACCCGCTTCAATGAATGGCAGAAAATTCTTTCAGCATTTTATGACCTGCTTCAGGGCAGTTGGGTTGAGGAAGGTATAACTGGTCTTTCTACTTTTGGTATTTATTTAGATACCAAGGTACCACATTTTGAGTAGCTTGTGCTAAAATTCAGCACCAGATAACAGTGTTTATGGTCATGGACCAGGAACAAGGCCAGAGGGCATTTAGCAAACATTTCTTTGCTTAAAAGCACACCATGTGCTTCTATTGGAGGGAAAATAACATTTATTTTTGTCTGCTTGTATAAATCATTTTCTCTTAGTTTGAAAAATGATTATAAATAGGTATTTGGTTTCTCATAACAAAACAAATATTGAAAAACAAAAAAGAAAGTTATACAAGAGATTCTGTAAGTCATTTCAACAACTTCTTTTCCTCTGGCTAGCTTATAGGCAGGTAGGTGTTGGCAGAAGGCTATCTAGACATCTATGGAAAGAAATTCTCCATTCCAACTGATCTGTTTGGTGTTTCTACCTGTTGTCAAATGTTTCCCTTGTCTTTCAAATCATATAGACATTAGAAATAGAATGTGCCATGTACCATGCCTTCAGGACCTGTTAGGATGAGCTATATAAGGTAAACAATCAGTCTTAGACTTACAGTGGTGACCTGAAAAAAAAAAAATATATATATATAGAGAGAGAGAGAGACAGAGACAGAGAGACAGAGAGAGACAGAGAGAGAAGGGGGTAGCAATACTTTTGCAGCTCATTTTAAAAGACAGAAACCATCCAGTTTCATACACTATAGGATATAGTATCTGGTTTTATATATATTCTATGTAAGATTCTACTCCTAAAGGCTATCCTACTATTTCTATTTCTTCCTCTGCTCTTTCTTTGAAATACTGTGCCTAGTGTCTTTACTAAACTATTTATAATCATCTTCTTCTATTTGTACGTGTAATTTGTTGTTTACCAGAATGGAAAATAGGTGGAGAGAATGCCATACAAATGAAAATGTATCACAATTGCATAAATCTTATTCACAATTCATTTATTATCTGGAAATCAAATGCCAGAGAGGATATAAAATTTCAATGGGCCAAGTAAAAGAGGTATTTCAAAATATAGATAACTTGTGAGTAATCTCAGAACCACAAATTCAATTAATACAGCAGTATAGTTAGCTGTATTAGTAGAACAAAGCACTGTGAAGTGTGAGGTTGAGAGCCACACATCTCCATGATGCTGCTCATGGGAATAGACTTGATGAGAGCCACACATCTCCTCATGATGCTTATGGCCAGTGATTTTGGGGGGAGAGGGGACTTAAGGCAAATGAGTAATCACAAAGCATATTTCTAATACTGAGTATTAAAAGGGAGGAACACCAAAAAGAGATAATATTCTACAATAAACCAGTCCTACTAAATATCCAACTATAAAAAGCAAGTATGTGAAAAGAAATCCTAAGAAGAGTGCATGCAACTCAGATTTTCTATTGCCATCTCAGATTTAAGCATTCAGTTCTCCCATAGACCTTTACTCATTTTTCTTGTGCTATTCACAAAAGTATATGATTAAACATTGTGGATTAAATGTTGATGTTTCTATTCCATTACAAACTCCACAAATCACAGTAATGAAAATTAAAAAGAGATAAAATTAGCAAAGGTTAAGAATACTAATGCAATATGGCAGAATGTTGACAGCTAATTTTTGTGCACCAATAGACAGTTATTACAGATTCAATAGACTTGTGAGGAAGGAGGACCAGCAGAGAACAAGAAGAACTAAGCATATCCTCACACCACACAGACTGAGATGGTGAAGGGTCATTTGCTTCGGCGTGAATGTGAGACTGTGCAGAAGCGAATGTAGAGCCGAGAGGCAGAAGAGAGCTGCTCTGCCCTCTTCCGCCATACTAATCAGCCCGGCAATCTCTCTGTGTGCTGAAGACGAAGGCTTGCTCTCCGGGAAGGAAGAAAATCGGAGGAACTCATCTACTATTTTGCTCCCTCACCTATTTCTGTTGGAAGTGTCGTAATATTTTCAATTTCATCTAAAAATATGAGGCACAGTGAGAGTTTAAGAGGTAAGACAAATATCATACAAGGGGTTCAAATCAAACATTTGTGGAAAACTGAGCCAAAAAGCGTGTTCCCCATCTGGTTAGCTAACGTAGTAGCATTAAGGACTGTATTACCCAGGTGGAACCAGAAAGAAAAAAAGATCGAGAAAGAAAATTCTGATACTGGTAACACAGGAGTCCCTCAAATACAACTAAAAGTCCACGTTATCCCAGTGGGCAAAACCCCCAAATAAAGAGCCTCGCCCAGTACACAGAGCTCAATAAGCTGTTAGTGCCTCGCTCTAAAGTAAATGGGTAGTCTAGGACTACCAGACAGTTGAAGAAAGTTGCTAATATAAAAATGTGGAGATGGGATCTGAAGAGATGGCTCAGCAGTTAAGAGCAATGACTGTTCTTGCAGAAGACCTGAGTTCGAGTCCCAGCACCCACGTGATGACTAACAGCCACCTACAACTCCAGTTGATCTTCCAGGTGATCTGATGCCCTCTTCTGACCCATACACACATACTCTCATACACATAAAATAAAAATAATAAATTCAATATTTTTAATTAAGAAAAAAACGAAAATATATAGAGATGAAAATATATGAAGGTACTTTAAAGAAGCAATATTTAAATACTTCTTTCATTTCAATGAGATCAGAGAAACTGCCATCCGCATTAAAATGTTATTTTCTTAAGCAGATAGGGTATGTAAAGATGGTTAAATGGTTAAAATCACTTGTAGCCAGAATCTGATTCCCAGGAACAAAGGAATCAGCTCCTGCAAGTTGTCCTTAAAAAAATTTTAGAAGATTGTTCAAATAAAAATAGCAAGAAAAATCTTTGACAAAATCTATCAAAAATGTTTGAAATAACAAACCCAAAGTCTGACTGATGCTAAGCAAGCATGTGAACACTGAACTACACTCGCCTCCACCCAAATGAGATAGCCCACATAGTACAACAAAAATAAATCAAAAGGAAATATAGCTGAACATAAGAAAAACTTATTGAAAAGTCAAACGTTATTTTTTTAGGTAAAGCTCGAGAAAATGGAAATGAAAATTTTATAGAGATAAGAAAAGATTCCAATTTAACTGAAACACACGAATCTCCACATTGAAAATATTATGACACTTCAACAGAAATAGGTGCAGGAGCAAAATAGTACCAGACCAAACAACCTGCACTGGAGCCTTTAACTATAAAACTTCAAAATCTGAAGATTAAAAACACCTCTGAAAATTCAAAGAAAGTAGCAAAAAACAATTTATCTACCATTTGTGAAAGCTGAAAAAAGATGTTAATATGTACAATTTCAAATAGTTTGCCCCTCACTATAGTTAGAGAAAGTTGTTGGATAATCTCTTCAAGCAAAAATAAATAAATAAATAGATAAATAAATAAATAACTGAGAAACATGCTATATATCTGCTCATACATATCAACCAGTGTTCTTAAATCTAAGCAGTAAGAAGCAATTCTGTATGATCCTCTAGACAGAATTTACTTGGTAGATACAGATATTTTATTGAATCAATACCAGGGAAAGAAAACTAAACTATCACACAACCCTGTCCACAATACACATGACATTTTATTCTCTTGCCATTTCTACACCGGAAATGTCACCTTACAAATACTGTTGTTTCTATTACTGCCAGAGAGATCCTTCTTATCATTTCTTCATGTAGCTGAACTCTGTCAAATCTAACAGGATGACACCTGTCTCCTCTTCACCCCATCTCTTGCGCTCCTTCTTTCCTTCTAGCCCATAGTTCTTTTCCATCTCCCCACCTCCTGCTGATCATATAAGATATTTATTTGCATCTAGGGATTTGGAGATTCAAAAATAAGAGAAAACATAAGCCACTTGTTTTTCTGAAAATATAACACTTAATATAACAACTTCTAGCTCCATCCATTTACCCACAAGTTTCATGAGTTTGTTTTTCTTTACCGGTGGGAAGAACTCCATCGTGTAAATGCACCGCATTTTCACCATCCATTCGTCAACTGAGGGACATTTAGGTTGTTTCCGTTTCTTAGCTATTGTGAAAAGAGCAACAACAAGCATGGCTGTGCACGCATCCTTGCAGTGGGAAGAGTTCTTAGGATACATGCCAAGGAGTGGTGTAGACTGATGATGTGGCAGAGCTTTGGTTTTAAGAGTTCTCCACACTGCTTTCCACAGTGGTTGCGCCAGTTTGCAATCCCTCCAGCAGTGGGCAGGCTCTGCCCTTTTCTGCATCTATGCCAACATTTGGTGTCATTTGTTCCCTTGAACTTAGCCATTCTGATTGGAGTAAGGTGAACTCTTAATGGGGAAAATGAGGGGGTTTTAACTGGGGAGGGAGAACGGGGAGTTACACAAGGGGAGAGGACAGATCAGTGATACTCAGTGATATGAAAATCCAGAGAGAAATGTGTTAGTTCAAATCTACCGAAAAATACTCATCTATCTATCTATCTATCTATCTATCTATCTATCTATCTATCCTCAAACCAGACCAAAACAAAAAACAAAAAACAACAACAACAAAAAAAACACAAAACAGCATTGAAACTGGGAAATGCGTAAGAAGTCCCAACCTTAGTGAAGGAACTATTGGAAACCAATGACTACTGGGAGAGGGAACCTTGGTTCTATTTAAGGGAGTGACACTAGATAGACTGACAAGGCTCCAGTGGATGAAGTTACACTGAGGGACATGTGAGGTCACAAACTTGGCTCGATAGGCATTAACATATATGACAGTATGCATTAAATCCAGTGAGAGGAGCATGGGGAAGGAATTCTGAATATGATCAAGATGGATTGTATGAAATTCTCAAAATTTCAATAAAAATTTATATTGGAACACCACTAAAATGGAAATCTACCAGGGCACATTTGCAGAGCCGTGCCAGCTCACCATTTCATATCCTGGATGAAAGGGACCCAGAAAAATGAAGTCTAGCTCCACCCAGAGCCTTTTATTTTCTTGTAACATCCACAAGAGCTAAAATCCAAGGTGAAAAAAAAAAAGCTCAGACGCCAGACATACACAGTAAATATCCTTGTCAATGATGTGCATGAAGCAGTGGGTCCATCGTAAGAGACCTGTAAAGATCACGTCCTGGAGAGCAGGAAATAGAAATGGCAGGACGCAGACCTTAAGAGAAAAAGGGCGCCACTAATGCTGAAGACACAAATATTACATTCTGAGAGAAACTTTCAGAGAAAAACGTGAATTGAGATTATTTAAAAGCTTCTATTCGTGAAAAGCAGGACTGAGATGCAAAAGAGTGTATTGGAATAACCGATCAGCAATCACAAGAAACTAAATGATAGCAAAATAATAAGGAGTAATTAACACCAGAAATGTTTTTGCAAGACACGAAATTTAATAATAGACTTGAGTTGACTCCGAGTTAAAAAGTACATACACAGTCAGTGATTCAGACTTGCTTTGGAAAAAAATATTTAAAACTAACTTAATCTGTAAAAAAGAGTGTAGTACTTATCATTGGTGGCATTGAAAATTAAATTACTTGAAAATGCAATATGTCAACATAAGGCAGAACCATAAAGTTTTTATATGTTTTGATAGTAATTCCTCTCCTGGCCATTTATCAGAAGGAACCAATTCAATAAAGTAAGTGTGGTTCATTATAGAATTATCCAGAGCAGTAACAAACATAAAATAAATGTCTACTAGAAAAGAAAGGATTAACAAATTATGGTAAACCTACGGATATAATAGGATTTGTAATTAAAATTTGTAATTACAAGAACAACATAGAAACAGAAATATGTTTATGACATAGAGATAAATGAAAAGGGGAGATATAAAATTGAAGACTCAGTGTGATTGCTGCTGTAAACCCATGCTTGCATTAGGGTGGGGAAACAAACAGCAAGGAGAAGTCAAAACACAAGGAAAAGGTTAATTTATAATGCTGTAGAAATTCACAGAAGAAAATACCTTTATCCATTAATAAAACCGTATTCAAGCTGGGCAAAAGATTATCACCGATCCTGAGCAAAAGTTAATACTTTGGGGCAAACTTATTCTCTTTAACCAAACACCATAAAATTTAGAGGGGTAAACTTGTAATTTATTCAGCTCCTGGTTTGAGATCTGGATTTTGACTAGGCATGTGCTTCTGGTTTTCGCAGGGCTCACTTGTCTCCCCATCCAGCTTCTGGTCAGGCCTCATCTCTTTGCTTCTGGTAGACTCCTATCCTGCAGCAGGAGGCTCGGAGCTCCTTCATGTGGCAAGGTCCCAAGAAACATAATGGAGAGTGCAGAATGTCTGAAAGCCCAGATTTAGACAGGCACGTAAACATTTCCGCTGAGGAAGTATTGGCAACTAATGGCTTCGGGAAGAGGACAGCCAGTCTCTTTTAAGGGTATGACTCTTGTTGGGTTAACCAGTCTCCAGTAAATTCACATCAAAGGGCATTTGGGGGCACAAACTTTACTCTATAGGCATCTCTATATAGAAGAGAACACATGAGTTGGGCAGGAGATAATAAGGGAGGTTGCAGATAGGGGAGGGGATCTAAATTATGATCAAAACATAGTGTATGAAATTCATACAAATTCAATTTTTGAAAAGTCCCTGAAAAAAATCAACCAAAACCTAATCTTGATTTCCAGCTGAGGGAAAACTGAATGCCAATTCTTCATAGGAGAGCTGCACAGAAACAGGAACTAAATAGGTCTAGGAAGGAGTGAAGGATTTTGGTCATGTTTTATAACCGATCACAATCCCTAATGTGTAAAAAAGATCTGTTTAATGATTGTATATATGAACAGGCTTAAAGTATTATCATGGACTGTCACAAAGGTAGGAAAAAAATCATAAAAATTAAACATAACAATTAAAGAGAAGGGCTAGCAATACAGCTCAGCAAGTAAAGGCAGGGGATCTTGACAACCTGCTTTAAATCTTTAGGACCCACATGGTAGAAAAAGAGAATCAAGTCTTCTAAGTTATCCTCTGACATTGACACACCTCTCATGCCACATGGATACCAACATGCATCACATATGAACACACAATCAATAAATAAAAATTAAAAATCAAATATAATATTAATTATTAAACAAAATGGAACACTTTTTGAGACAGAGACATAACATGTAGCCTTGGCTGGCCTGTTATATAGACCAGGCTAGCCTCTAATTCACAGTGATGTGCTTGCCTCTGCATCAGGAGTGCTGGGATTAAACATGTGTGTGATCACACCAGGTGCAGAATTAAACTTTTAATAAGATAAATGTTACTTTGTCTGATTTGGTGGTACAGGCCTTTAATCCCAGTACTCAGGAGGCATAAGCAGGCAATCTCTGCAAGATCAAGGTCAGCCTGGTCTACATGGAGAGTTCCAGGTCAGTTGGGTCTATAAGGAGACCCTGTTTAAAAAAAAAAAAAAAAGATATATCTTACTTTAAATTTTTCATTTACCAATACATTAAAAAGCCAAAAACTTAATAATACTCTAGGAAACTGTGAAATGTTCCACTTCTCCATACCTTGAAGTAAGAATGGAACGCAAAGAAAAGAACTGACCAATGTACAATATATAGCAAAACTGTATGCATTTACTCTGTGACCCGGAAATCCTAACACCATGGATCTGACTGAAAGTGTAATTTTTTTAAGTATTAGTGTAATTATACATAAGGCTACTTATTAAAGCATGTAACAGTTTGTAATAGCTAAAGATAATAAGAAAATTCCTGTTCTTCAATGGAAAACTAGCTGTGTTAACTGCAGAAAATTCCTACAAAATAGAATACAAGGTTACTGTTAGAAGGCAGTGGGTGCTCCATGAATAGCCATAGAACATTGTTTAGGACATACTCTTAAGGAGGAAATAGTTTTGAGGAAGCTGGAGAAATGGCTCAGTTATTATGAGCACTGGCTGCTCTTACAAAGGACCTGGGTTCAGTTCCCAGCACCCACATGGCAGTTAACAACCCTCAATAACTCCAGTTCCAAAGGAATCCAATGCCCTCTTCTGACCTCCATGGGCATTACACCACACCCGTCCCCTTACATACATGTAGGCAATACACTCATATAAAAAATAAAGAAAGAAATACAATATTTATTAAAAAGAGCCTTGATTCTATTTATCTGACATACATAGATATAGATATATAGATATATTTATATATGCTGAGTCTGAAGAAATGATGATTTAAACTGCAAAATTAATGCTACATTTATTTATGAGGATAAGGAAAACAGGCTTTGCAATGCCAAGTCACAGAATCCTCTCAAAAAAACACCAGGGAGGCCAAATCCAATGCAATCACACAATGATCTTTATTTGCAAGCTCCAGCTAGGTCCACAGCCCAATAAGCCGACTCAGCAGGTGGAGGGATAGTGGCCCTGAGTGAAGTGGGGAGGAACCTCTTATAGGTTTGAGACAAAGGGAGGAGGGGAATTGTGGTATTACATTCTAGTTGGTCAGGAAAACCCGAGAGCGCCAAGCATATTTTGAACTGATTGGTTATAAAGGCTACATAAACCAAAAATGGGTTATAAGAGGCTTGGGTTTCTCATTGGTGGGTGCTGTCCTCAGGATAAAGGGATGTACTGACTGTTAGTCAAGCTCACTGCAGGGTCCTGCTTTCTTAACGTGCTGGGGCTTGTTCCCTTTCCCTCAGCCCTTCTAGCCAGAGGCTTGCAACAGCTTGGAGTAGGCAAAATGGAGAAGTTAGCCTCTAGCCTTAAGATGGAGTCCAACTTAAAATGGAGGCACTCTAGCCCATTCCCCACAGCTTCAACCTATGATACAGGTTAAACTTGTATGAATAAACTGATTTTCTAGGTTTTGTTTTAAAGCACATAACTATTTTATAATTATAAGATAAAATGATATCAAAATTAAAAAAAAATAACCAGACTTCCCAAAATTCAAGGGGAAATCACATTCATTATATATTTAAGTGCTGGCTCAACCTACAAAGAAAACTAGTTTAAGTTGCAAAATAGTGATTTACCTGTCCATTTTAAGTGAAATTTCCCTTAATGGGAGGAAAAAATGTTGGTGTAGGAAAGGCACTCTGTAAAATTGGCTACAGCAGTTTATAAGTATTAGAATACAAAACAAATAAGTAATTATGAAATCAATGGAGTTAATTAGATATGCATAACTATAAATTAGAAATATCATTGTAAACTCTTGATTTACTTTCTCTAAAAAAGTGATACATGTGTCAACTAAAAAGGCAAAAAGGTCCAGAAACAATAGATTGTTTGGATTATGGATTAAATCTAAGAGTAGTTGGGATTTGGTTCTCAATTTTGATCTAAATAAACCAGTTTCCACAGAAAGGAGTCAGAAATTATTGAGACTACCTGGGATTAGAAAGGAAACAGGGAAGATGGGCTGATAGCCTGGTCTCTATCTAAGACTATTATAATCACATAGAGCATAGAGGAGTCAACTTGGAAAGTCTCTTTACACCGTGGATGGGCAAACTGAGTACCACCAGAAAGAAAACCTGCAAGGAATCTATGCCATTCAAACACACTAACATCCATGAGTGCAGAATGGCTTTTAAAAAGTATATCAATCACTTTGGGTCCTGGTAGCTAAATCATTAAATATTTCAAAGAATAAATGAAGAAAAACACCAATGATTTAACATACCTCTCTCATACAAAACGACATTCAAATATAACCTCAACACAGAGAGCCTGATGCTTGCCACTAATGGAAGATAGAACATATGAAGTGTTTGTTTGTCTGTTTTTTTCTTTTTGGTTGTATCAGATGAAGACATGCAGATAATCTGATTTTTCAATAAATAAAGCATTAAAATAAAATTATTAAATAGGATGAAATAGACACTAAAACTAATGCAAAATAAATACAATAATGTTTTGACCTTATTTGAATGTAGATTCAAATGAACCAACTATAAACACGTGATTATATTATATAGCAGAAAAATTTACCATGAATTTAGTATAAGTTCAAGTCAAGTTCAAATGAGAATCTTTATATTTTGACATTTGTCATAGTTTTGTTATAATCTTGTTCAAGTTTGTGCAATAGGAGGAGACAGAGAGAAACAAGATCACAGTGCACATTATCATCAACATTATCATCTTTAATCTGAACTTGCTCTTTAGAGCAGCAAATACTCGCAATGATTTCCAAAGCTTCTTCCTGAAATATTTTGTCTTTAGAAGGGATTAAATGGAATGTAAAATTTGCCTTTCATTTCAATAATAAAAATCATTTATATAGATTACAGAAAAATTTAAATCTTTCGATGACAATAATCTAATGAACAATTTTAAAAGAGTGAAATCATCTCTCATTTCCAGCATTGATCTTTGCATTCCTTCCTTTTTCTTGTATATTTCTTCTCAGTTATTTAAATTATCTTGTACATTTTTTTTTTCTAATAGCACTCACATTTTTTGTTCTATGTTTATTTCTGGACCAAATAAATTTACTTGTATGGAAAGGTTATTGAGGAAGCCCATTATGAATGTTCATAGTATCAAACTTTGGAAGTTGGATCTGCTTGTTGAAACATCCAACTGGAACAGTTTCTCTGCAGTACGATTTTTAAATGTTATCTACTGGTATATGTAGAGAGATCGAGTCAAAATAGTAACACCAGAGTTATCACATGGTCCAACTGTTAAATAACTCAGCATAATAAATTTAGCTGTTTTCACATGAACCACTGATGCGCATAAATAATTTCCTGCTAATCAGTAATAATGACTATATACCCAGTGAGTCACCGCTACAGCTACACTTTAAGAAGAAGACTGTGCTAATGCGTGAATAATTATTGACCTGATTAAGTCTCCAATCCTGCTCTTGGGAGGAAAAAAGAGCACATCATTTAACAATCCAGCTGTATATTGTCTGTGCGATAAAAGCAAGGGGTAATTTGGATAACGAATGCACCAGCTACATTCTGCTAAGCAGTTCCCAAAAGCAGATGATTTCCATCCCTCTTAAACATTTCAGGAACCTACATTTTTCTCTGCCTTGTGTCCTTAATGTGCTGCCAACTATTTTCTAATTTTTTTTCCCCTAGAGGAAAGAGGGAAAAAGAATTAGAGAAAACGAAGTAGAGGATAGTGTTTTATCTAAGATACCAGGGCTTGAGGTTTAGAGAAAAGACTAATACACATTAGCACCACAAAAACATTCCTCCACAAGACTTAGAGTAAATGCCATTGGAAAGGTAAGCCTTTTAAACAGACTAGAAATGCCTGGGATACCAGACATTTTACAAAGCCCAGACTGGAGTGCAACAAAGAGTTAAGAGCTATTATTTGGCAAATTACAACTGTCTCTGCTCAGTTACTTCTGTTTGTTTCCCTAAAATTATCTCCCATTAAGTACAAAGAAAGCAGTCTCTTCTCCTGAGATGCCTTGACGCTGTAAATCAGATCTGTGCTATGAAGAGCAGTGTGGAGACGCTTAGGTTCCGCTGCCTTTAAGAATGAGGGTGCTTAGATGGTGAACACACCAGGTCACAAACACATTCTTAGATTTAAAATATACCCAGAAGTAGTGTGATTCCTCCAGCAAGGCTATTGGGACAGCATTATGACTGGTCTCAGGTATGTCATATTTAACATTTTCAGTTCTGGTAGAAAAGAGTAATCAATCCACAGTCTTTTAATGGACGTGGATAAAAAAGCAACGTCTGCTTTTAAGGAAAGTGCTTGTTGCTCTCTATACTGCTAAGTTAATCTACACTTCTACACTAGGTTAATCATGCAGACTTTACCCAGAAAGTTTAACCAGAACAACTTAATGGTCCTGAAGAATGATGCAAAGGGAATAATGGAACACCTTTACTGCAACTATGCAAAGAGCAGAATATTTTCCCTGAACACGTATTTGGACACAATCAAAGATCGTAGGGAAAAGCCATCTTTATCTGGGGGATGTTGTTCTTGTAACTGTGCTGCCTGTTTCCAAACATTCACTTTAACTTTAAATAATAATATGAATCTCTATTGCTGAGTCATATAGAAAGAACAGAGTGATACTGAGTTAGATCTTCTGAGGAGAGTTCAGTTTTGTTTACATATTAGTATTAACTCCAATCAACCATTTAATCTTTTGACGTTTTGCTTCTGGGATGATATTTTCTCATTATATTTCTCACATATGCCAGAAGAATACTGAGTTCCTCCATTGTATTACACTAAAAATTCACTAAGAATTTTCTGCCACTGTATACTTTGCATAATACTTCCATAATATAGCACCAAACAATAATTATTTTTTCATTCTCATGACACTTAGTCATGAATAAATTGTGGATATAATGAGCATTATTTACTCTTTAGAAAAGCAAACCAGTAAATAATACATCTTCAGTGGAATTCTATTTCAATGATCAAAATATGAAACCATAACAAATAACTTAATTTGCTTTATTAAGAAAACTTGATGGCCTGAGTTTATTTATTCTCTATTATTTTATATTAATCAGATACCACTGTATCAACCTTATAATACTTATCAGATGTTTATGTCAGTATAGACTTTTTCTAACTCTTAGAGACCTATGGGATAGACTCATATATTTGATTAGAGTTAACTCAACAAAGGAAATTCTAAATGGCACAGCAAAGTATTAGAACAAGATGAAATTGGCTAAGCCCTTGACGTAACCACATACTCATTCTTGGACTAAAGAAGTGCCTGAATGATTGTGGAAAAGCCAGTTCATTTGACCAGTGACCTTCAGATGCCTCACCTTCAAAATCCTGAGCACAGCATAACTCTTACTTCTTCCCCAAAGCACATCCCATGAAAACAAGTAATGATAAAGTAGCCTATACACAAGAAACAGCCTGCCTTCCAGCCAACCAGCAGCTTCTTGTCTTTCTCTTCCTATCACTAATCAGTTGAAGAAGCTCCTCTCAGTTTTCTGCATCTGACCTCCTCACTGGTCAGCCTCTCAATAAAGGCTTTCTGTTAGTCAATACTCAGTGTAATATTTTTGTCTTTTATTCGCATCAATCAATGAGTCCTTGCTCAGTAACAAAGATGCTACCATAGTTCTGCTTACAGAAATGAAGTTTATGAACCTCTTAGTCTGATAAATTCACTATGGGAGGCTTGTTACTACTTATGAGCTCTATTCCTTTAGCATGTCCCTAGTAAATGTGAATTCCTTTGGGAGGGGCTTGCATATCAAGAATCCTGAACTGTATAAATCTATCCACTTGCCCATTTAAACCTCTGGATTCAAGCAGGTCATATAAATGCATATTCACTATTTCATCACTGACATACTCCCTCACTGAAATTGCAATAATATTCTCAATTTCCATTTCAGTTGGCTTCAACTTGGTCATATTACATTTATGGTGCTGCAGAGAAATAAGAAGTGGTCATTTCCTCCCTTTTCTCAAGGCCAGACTCAGGCAGAACTCTATGGCAACTGCATCCATCAAAGAGCAGCAGCATTTAGGACATGACCCAGAGTAGGAAAAGTGAGTAAAACTGTCAGTTACCTTTTGATTTTCTAAAATGAGATATTGATGTAATTGTAGCTCAAAATATTTTTGAAATAAATAATAGTCTTTGACCCATGTATTTCCCAAAATGATTTTGAAAAAAAAATCTTTGAAAAATTATATTTTAAGAAGCTCACCAAAATAAATAAATAGTTCATCAGAACAATTAAATTAAGTAAGTAGGAATTGTAGAAATGAAAATGTACCAAAAAATTCTAACTTAGGTAGACTCCTATGGTTTTATAAAGATTTCTGTTCTGTAAAGTAACAAGAGGAAAAGCTATTTTCATCAAAATGTGAAAAACTGATACAAGAGGTTTCCGCACACATGATAATTGAAAGGATCCATCCACATAGAAACTGGATGCTCACTCTTTGAGTCAACACATGTTTCTCAGAGAGTCCAGAGCAAGGACAGAGCTCAGTAGATGGGGTATTTTCAAGGACACAAGCCTTACCGAGGCAGAGGCGCCTTTGAGTCTTTGTTTTAATCCATTTCTCCTCAGCATCAAGCACTTCTCAAAGATCTCTTTAGCTTTTGCTGTATCTTGGCACACTGTGCATACTTTCCTTGCTGAAAGCAAAGTTAGCACTTTAGAGTTATATAATAATGCATTTCACCTGTCAATATGAGCCATCGAATTAAACATTGTTCCTAGTACATCTGTGCAGGTTTTTCTGATTAAACTGATGGTTGAATACTTGGATTTGGTAGAGTGGATTTCACCGATTAATATGGGTAGTCATCATCCAACCCTTTGATGACCTAAATTGAACAAAAGCTGGAAATGAAAGGAATTTGATGATTTCTTATCTCACTGCTTGAACATTAGTTTGCAGTAACTCATACCCTCAAACTAGGATTCATTTCCTCAGCTCTTTTTATTCTCAGCTCGTTAAATTCAAAATAAATAGTTATTTTCACTCTAATAAGTGCTTTCCTGGATCCTCCCGAGTCTCTCATTGGCAAACATCAGATGGTGAATTTCAGCCACAATAAAGGTATAAAAATGATTTACCCCTTTACACCTTTATAATCTCTCTTTCTCTTTCTCTCTCTCTCTCTCTCTCTCTCTCTCTCTCTCTCTCTCTCCTATGGTTATTATTCTGTAAGGAATCACAATGGAAGATTCAACTAATGAGTATAATAGCAATTACCTAATATTTTTTTACTCCTCTTCTGTCAAACCTTCTTGCTTAATTATCATTCTTATTGACACCTCCAAGTTGAAGAAAGTTAAATAAATTCTAACTTCTATGAAACTCTCTTCAAAAATGGACTGGCTAAGACAATTAGAAACATATGCCTAACTGAGCTTTACTAAACACTGTTGGTGGATTTTCTATCTTCCAACAACATCTTATGATAGATTTCAGTTCAGTATTTGTAAAGCAATGTTTTCTTCTTTTGAGAACCTTAGCTTCTTATTAGAGTGAAAATATATATGGAATTTTTAATGTAGAGAACTCACAAGAACAAATACACAAAAATAACTTCAAAATGTAGGATTAGAAGGGAAAAATGCATAAGAGATATAAAACCAGACCTTGAAATAAAGTTGGTAATATAAATAGAAGAATGTGTCAGTGAATACACCAAGAGAAAAATAAGTATACTCTATTATTGGGGATTAGGAGCTGTGATCTGGAAGAACTGGAAAGCTAACAGCAGGAGATAAACAGAGATGGTGCTAATTAGTAGTCAATAGAACAGTAACATAGTGTGGCCAGAGAATAAAGCATCAAAGTTTTCTTAGATTAGCAAGCCTATGTAATTTATATATTGAATGTCACCACAGAAATTATTATACTATAAACCGAGACTTTCTTTTGTTTCTACATCTCTGTCACTCTGCTGAAATTGCAGAGGTAAATTTTATTTCCTCTCCACAGTGACTGGCAGAGTGAGTCAGAAACCCTGGCAAGCTCGGAGGGCAAGACATGTTTTACTTTTGCTTGAAAACATTAGCGGCTATTAAAATAATTCTCTTCATTTCATCTGTTATACAATAGACAGGAAACGCATGGAAGAAAAACACATATACCCAGGATCCATTAGTCCTTTCACAGCTGGGGAGAAATGAAACTCTGCTTTATCAAAGTAATTGGGTTATTATATGAGACTAACTTCACTCAGACTCCTTTTCTCTCTGTGGAAAATAAATAAGTGGCCAGCTTTTCATAACCCTAGCAGACATGCTCCCTTTTAGAGTGTTTATGTTACTTCTCAATACCTAATACATATATTTTGTAGCTTAAACTATCACCTTATTATTCATTGGCTAATATTCTGTGTATCTACTGGATGACAGGTGCTCTTTGAAATGAAGAGATCAACGTAGATGCAGAGGGCAGGCCGGTGTGTCGAATGTATTCCAGCAAAGGAATGCAGCAGCAAAAGAATCAGCAAATAGAGAATATGATGATTTCAAGCTGTGGCTAGTGTGACAAAGAAAATAAACATGTGATATGTCAAAAGGTGACCATAGGGGACAAGACCAGCCTTTAAACTGTCAGGGGAGAGGTCACTGAAAAGGAACACTAATGTTTGTCTTCTAGGAAATAAAGAAGCAGTGGGTAAAGGAAGACAATTTCAGGTAGGCAGAACAGAAAATGATGAAGTACTGACATATCAAGAGATCAGGGAGGGGGAGGATGTGTTGAATGCAGGATGTGTGCAAAATACATCACATGGATTTGGAAGGTGGGAAGAGATGCCATTGCATAGAATTTTGTAGAATTAAATAGAAAATAGTAGCTCAGGCACTAAGTTTAGAACTACAAGAGAAAAAAGTAAAATTGTCTTCAAACAAGGTTAAAACACTTATATCTAGGTGAAAACTGCACTGTTTCCACTGCCAGTTTCTTAAATAGGGGATTTTTATTTTTAATTAGCTATTTTAGGCCGTGAAAGACTCTAAAGATGAAATAAAATTTTGTTTTCCCTTAGTCCTGGACTTTTTCCAAGAATGTATGAACCACAGAACGTAGGGGGAAAACTTCCAAATCATTATTCAACTTAGATAGTGTTTACTAATTGCTTCCTGTATCTTTCACTGTTGCAGGTTTCATAACAGATTCATAAGAGAGGCTGGAAGCCATGCTTCCTATCCACGAGGAACTTATAGTCTATATAAAAAGACCTAAAAATCGCAGTTATGCTATCACAAGTATCCAATCAGCCATCAAAATGACAACAAACATGGTACACTTTCTGTTTGAATGATTGTAGTATTTTAAAAATCATGCTGCTGTAAACTTGTTTGAAAGTATAGAAAGCAGTTGAGGCACAATGGATAACAATAAAAGATGGTTATATTTTGACATAAGGGCTGTATTTAAAAGAATAGAATTTAACAGTGGATTTCTAAGTGAGAGGTTTACATTAGGGAATGGAAACAATAATCAAGAGAGAATAATTGTAAACCATACTGATAAATTTGAATCAGTTAAATAACAGAAAACTATTAGATTACTTTATTTTATCTTTTTTATTGTTGTTAATTTGATTTTTATTTTTAAAACAGGGTCTCAGGTTGTAGCCCTGGCTGACCTGGAACTTTTTATATAGACTTCTCTAGCCTTGAATTTATAGAGATCCTCCTGCCTCTGTCTCTAAGTGCTGGGATTAAAGGCATGCACCACCACACCAGACTACTACAGCTTTTAATGGTAAGAACGAAAGTACAGCTTTTTTTGTTTCCTTTTTTAATGGTGCACAATGATATAATCACGAAATGTTTGCAATGTACTCCAAGTGATAGTTATGTTTGCCACTTTAAAATCTTCATAGAACTCCCTGAAGTAGATTAGCAACCCAGGTAACAATAAAGACACTGGAAGACACAGGGTTGCCTATGAGGTCCATTGCTCGTACAAGGCAAAGAAGCTCACAGTGTATCTCTTGCTACCAAAATATTTTACTTTGGATAGAAGTTTTAAATACAGGGATTATGTAAAATACGGTTACCTGAGCTTTGAGGAAATATGCAAATATCATTCAAAAAGTGAGAAAGAACTACACCAAATATATTCACTAGGAAACTAAACAGCATAGTATTGTAGGTGGTGCAAATGCAGAAACTGAAGAGGGTCAATTCAGTGAGAAATGTCAGGGCTATGGACAGAGTTTAAGAAGAAAAGTTTGTTAGGATGCTAGTCCCAGGCAACTGTTAAGCAGATAGAGAACTAATTTAAAGCTCCATGCCAGGTAGACTTTAAGTCAAAGCAACTTTTCTACCCTTGTCATTCTTAGCTGTAAATCTGATCATAAGAGCTAGGAACAGCTGGAGTCTGGTCCACCTTCAGATGAACCATGCCAGCTGTCTGAGGCTAGGCATTCTCAGAGGTGATGAGGTCAAGCTGCCTGACATTTTGTTCACAGTGAGCTGCCCATCTGCATTCTGAAACTCACAGTACTGCAGTTCACTGAAAGAGCATGAGCCTGGTCATTTCCAACTAGCCCTGGACAGGAGACATGCAAAGAATGATGGATGAGTCTAGCTATGCAGATGCAGTGCGGGAATGCAGGAAGATGGGGGGCAGTGAGAAAAGCTGGCCAGAGATGGAAAAATGGCTACCGCTTTCTTAATTAATCTGTTGGTTATCTAATCCCTATTTCATTCTTCTTGTGGGTTAATCCCACTAAAATTTATTACATCAGTTTAATTTTAATGCTGACATGCCACAGAAATGATACGTAAAGTAACTGTGAGATAAATTCGCCCTTTCCTCTATATCCAAAAAGCCATGGCACTGGATGCTAATTGCTGCTGATTGTCTATCCTTAAATCCTGAGGACCATTGACTTTTTTTTAAGATGGCATCTTTTTACCATCTTTCTTCTCATAGAACAATATAAACCCGCAATAAAAATAGACTTTTCAAAAACTTAGTTGAATCCCTTCTTTAAAGACAAGTCAATTTAAACTACTTTGACTTGGCATACATCCCATAGGAAAGATATTGTAAGAAGAAGCAAGCAAAAAAAAAAAAATCTTTACTCTCAAAGCCACAGAGATACCATATGTTCTACAGTTCATAAAGAAAACCAGGCAAATCAATCTTGAACAACCATCCTGGTTTTATTTCAGCAACTCATGAATCTACAACTAATAATCTCTGAAAAAGATTCATGGCACAAAGCTAAGATTTCATTTTATAGACATAGCCTGCAATATTGCAAATACTTTGGAGCAAATACTCTAAACCAACGTCTCATTCCTTACATTTTATTTAAGCTATGTATTTAAATGAAAGAAAAAGTACTATTCTGCCCCTATGTAAAATAAACAACATTCTTCTTTTTAAATCCTTTATCACCTTTTGTAAATGGCAAATGAAATCTATAAAAATATGGGTCTGTAGTTCTTTAAACTCCGAATCAAGGAAGAGAAGAGCTAAACTAGTATCTTCAATTCTCAACTCACTTTCATTTAGCTTCTTTTTCCTGTTTGTCTTTCTTTTCATCGTGATCACCAAATAGAAAAATGTTTGAGAAATTTGAGTATTCACATTACCTTATTTGATTTTCTATGAGCTCCATAGTCAACAATCAAAATAAAATTGCACAAAACATGAGTCTATTACTTTAACCCTGAAAATCCCCCCAATTATGCAGTTCTGTAAAACGTAGCCAACAGACAAGTGTTGCCTTTTGTATTGACTTGAGATAAATTCGGCGTTTTCTTTCTGGAACAGCTTTCAGGTTTTTCAAAATGGTTGCAATTTGAAGTCACAAATGGTTTATTTATGTCTTTATAAAATGTTTGCAAAGATCCAGTCTTTTGATTGAGTACTATTCATATAGGCAGGACACATTATTTCTAAAATATGATATTTCTTGGTCTCTACTCACAGTCTTTTTTTGTCTGACAAATTCATGCACTTTGTATCTGGCTTAAGCTAAATACACAATAATAACACTAGAATCCTCTCCATCTTAAACGAGATTGAAAGCAAATGATGTCTGACACCTCATAGCCATCAAGCTGCATTTAGGATACAAAGACATCTTATTATTGTCTTCTCCTGCATTATCCTTGAGGTTCAAATGAAGATAAACTCGCATTCTGGCCAGTGAAGTCTTCTGATATAGAAAAGTTACTTTCCTGCAGCACAGTATGTGTATTTGGAAGGGGTGTTCATGATAGCATCTCTTGCAAAATTTAAAACAGTTTTTGTTGCTGTCTTTACTACTAATAGACTCATGCAGAGGAAGTCACTTTCTAGATGGATTGTCTTATTGTGTAGAAACAACATTGGAAAAGCTTACTGAAATGAACTTTCATACACACACACCACACACACACACACACACACACACACATCACAACAATCCACACACACACACATTTATCACAACAACCACTTGTAATATATATATATATATGGTCTGGTGACTACATAAATTTATTTTTCAAATGGAGAAAAGAACCATGAGAAGAAATTAGAAAGATATTTTAGTATTTATCAAAATCCATTAGGAATGCTTACTCTTTGTCAGAAAGGCATTGGATAAGTTAACACTTAGTTTACATCTGAATCTTCATACTCAGAAACTGTCAGTTGCAAACAAGCTAAACCTCCTTGATGAAATATGAAAGCAAACTCATACAGTGATTCTTTCCATCTTTGAGAGACCCTTGCCCTTTATTCAGTAAATATAAAGAAGATGAAGATTCTAGTGTAAAACAGGTAGAGCAAGCCCCAGTCCAAACTTGTTTAGCACAAATAGACCCCCAATTCCTCTCCTTGATTGAATGAGGACACCCAATAAGCGAGCTTATTTTTTTTACTTTAATTTTTTCCTTTCTTCCCCCTCTGAGAGAAATTAAGAGAGAGCACATGTAGTGTTAGGTCTGTGTGATGCACAGCTGTACGTGGAGGTATACATACTGAAGGAAGCCAAGAATATCTCGTGTCCTGCTCTGTCACTTTCTACCTTATTCCTTGAGGCAAGATCTCTCACTAAACTTAAAGATAGACTGGCAGCCAGGAAATCTCAATGATCCTGCTGTCTCTGCTCATCATGAGATTGGGGTTGTGAGAACAACAGGTGCTGGTAATCTGAATCCAGGTCCTCAAGCTTATCATCTCCAAACTAGAGTGGGCATGCTTTTGAGTTGATACCCCAGTATCTGTGATAAACTAGATATTCCCAAATGCCCATCAGAAATCAATCTAAAGGCAGGATAATGTATGCAGGACATAACTGAGAAGACTTATACCATGTAATTTAACTACAAAAAGAAGTGGTCCAGATCTGTATGCTACCTTTCCAAGAATAATTTTATATGTAAGATATACAATGTTCATAGAGTTTCTGTTACTCATTAGACATGAGAAATTTGCAAGCTTGCCAAGGACACATTCTTATAGCACCAATGGTTAGTTCTTCAGGATTAGGAAAATTGCAGGTTCTTTCTGCTATTTGGAACTGGCCAGCAGTAGATGATGGCTTAGTAGACTGTATGAGAAATGTTATCTGTTTGAAAGTGCATTTCTTCTACTAGATGGTCAAATATTTACTAGGAATAGGCCAGGGTGTGATAGAAATCACCAAGAATGTGGCTTAATAAAAAATATAAATGCCATTTTGTCTTAACGTAAAGAAGAAAAATGGACCATCTGGGAGGGAGAAGACATAGTTGCTACATGAAAGATGCTGGGTAGTGAGCTGTGTAGTGTACAGCTGCTACTGCTCAGATCACCTCATGGTCTAGGGTTGTGGTTGAGTGAGTGTTCCCCATAGGCTTCAAGTGTTAGAATACCTGGTTCCCACTTGGTGACGCTGGTTTGAGAGGGTTATGGAGCCTTTCGGAGGTATGGCCATGCTAGAGGAAGCATGTCCCTGGGGGTGGGATTTGAGAGTATATAGCCTTGCTCATTTCCAGTTTCTCTCTGTTTCCTGTGCGTGATTGAAGATGTGAGTGCTCAGCTTTCTGCTCTTGCTGCTGACTCCTGCCATGCCTCCCCTGCCAAAATGAATTCTTATCCCTCTGGAACCGTAAGACAAAGAAATCTTTCTTTCTTTCTTTCTTTCTTTCCTTCTTTCTTTCTTTCTTTCTTTCTTTCCTTCTTTCTTTCTTTCTTCCTTCCTTCCTTCCTTCCTTCCTTCCTTCCTTCCTTCCTTCCTTCCTTCCTTCCTTCCTTTTGTCACTGTGTATTTCACGCAGAACATCTTAACCAGTCTTAATCATCTTTATACCTTCCCTGCTGGTATCCTCATGCCTCACCTGGACTCCATGCGTTCTTTCATTTGATAAGCACTTCTTTCTATCAGTGGACTTGCTCATGGTGTTTTACCACAGCAACAGAGGAAGTAACTATAAAGAAGTTGATAGACTTCAGAATGGACTGTTACTGTGAACAACATATACTTTATGAAAGAATGTGGAAAACTCTGGAACTTTGGACTTGAAGAGCAATTGAATGGTGTGAGTAGAGCTTAATGGGCTCTTCTAGTAGAAGCCAGGCTCATAATGATCTGGAGAGAGATGGAAATAAGAATTTGAACAGCAACTGGATTATTTTGGCGAGTAACTTAGCCACCATCTGGCCGTAACCCAAGAACTTGCCTGAGGCTTAACTAAAATGTAATAGACTAATTTCTTTGGTGAAGGAAATTTCATGACAGTCTAATGTTGAATTGATGATGTGATTATTGATGGTGAATATTTTGGAGATCTACAGTGAGTAAAGAACAAGAGGGCAGAAAGGACAGTTTGGAGAAAAAAGTGCCTAGGAAACAACATTGGAGCCAAGGTAGCCAAGGTATATATTGACAGAGAGGGTACCATTGCTAGGGAGAGTAGAGTCATAAAGAAGTCTCCAGATTTGCACTTGAATAATGGAAGGGATACCCTCGGCGTAAGATACCGCCCAATTAAGCTTTCAACTTCTAAAAGGAGTTCTGCTCTTAGAAAACCATAACATGCAATAACATGCTGATAATTGGGGTTAAAGAGACCAAGGTCCATCCCAAGATGGTTGCTGAATTTAGCAGTGTCCTTCAGTGGCACTGGCTTGAGATGATGGAAAGATGGAAGAGTAAGGGGGTCATCTATTCTTCCAACATGGTTTTAGTGAACAGGTGAGGCCAGGCAGCAGGTAGTAAAGAAGTCCCAGAGAAGGCCAAGGGAGGCCAAGAGGCCCTCAGAGGCCACTTTGTGAAGCTGTGGTTAAATCTGGCTGGTAATGAAGATGTTAGAGATCCCAGAGCTGTAAGACAGGGAGTCATACCAGCTTAAGGGAGTGATGAATACTGCAGGCTGCAAAGTTGGGGAATGGGGGCTGAGTCCTATGAGCCCTTTGGAACTAAAGTCATAGACATCAAACATGAAGCTACAAGATTTCGAGTTTATTCTTCTGGGTTTAAGTCATATTTTGGTCTGATAATTCCCCACAATGTCTCTATTCCCTTTTGGAAGGGGAATGTGTACTTTTTGCCATCGTATGTCAAAAGTTGTTTTTATGTATGCAAGTTACTTTTAACTTTATAGGAGGGGGGTTGGTAAGAGAGTACTTTGAGTCTCAGAAAACAGTTTTGGCTTTGGATGTTTGAAGAGGTGTTGAGATTATTAAGGACCATGGGGACTTTTAAAGTTGGACTACTATATTTTGCATTATCACACAGTCATGAGTCTATGACTTTGCTTAGGCTCCAAGTATTTGAATTGTTAGAATTTAGGATAAAGAGACAATGTGATAAAGAAGTAGTAATGGAATCCAACCTCAACAGATGCAGAGACCTTTAATAACTACGAGGGGCAAACAACCTTCCCTTGGGAATGAAATTTGGGGTATGGGGGTTGGGAGGAGTCTGGTATTTGTAAGTGGACCCAAAAATTCCCAGAAAGGGAAATTATACCTTCCCCAAATCCCAGAAGGTGGGGTATGCCTTCTTGGGTGTCCTGCTCCTCCCTGGGATCTGAAAGAAGAGATGGAGAGTTTTGATAGGGGAGTTGATAAGGAACCAGATCATCAAGAAAGCTGATAAGGAACCTGATGGTTTTTGCTAGGGGCCAAGTGATCTGAAATAGATATATTTCCCTCCTGGAGTGGAGTGGGGATGGGGGGGAGGTGCAAATGGTCAGTTCCTTTAGCCATTTGTTAGACTGATTTTCCTTCATAAATAATTGGTTCCATTTGGTGGCACTGTTTGGGGAGGGTCATGGAACATTTAAGAGATGTAGCCATGCTGGAGCAAGCACATCACTGAGTTGGACTTTGAAAGTATATACCCTTGCCCATTTCTAGTTTGTCTCTCTGCTACTTTTGCCTGCTTGAAGATGTGAGTGCTCAGCTTTCTGTTTTGCCAAGGCTCACTCTCATGATGTACTCTTATCCCTCTGGAAACATAAGCCAAAGAAGCTCTTCCTTCTTTAAGTGACTTTGGTCATGATATTTTATCACAGCAAAGGAGAATTAATACAAAGTAGGTGATACAAAGGTGGACTGTGTGACGTCCGTTATCACAAATACTCCCAAGACAGAAGAAGCCAAATGTGAATAGAAACAAGAATAGACACAAACCTTGAAAGAGAAGTGTCTAAATTTTGCCTGTAGTACTGTACCAACATATCTTATAATTTATTCACATATCCAAACTTGCCTTGCAAAGAAGAACAGAAAATGAATTTATTTTTTCTGGGAAGAAATGTCTGGAACTACAATTAGAATTATTAGTATAGTAAAGAAGTATTGGGGGGAATAAACAGCATCTGACATGACGCACTGAACCCCACTTGACTTAGTATGTCCGTAAATTACTGAATCTCCTTTGGGATTTGACTAATGGAACATAAAACTCAATAAGGTATACAGACATTGTCTATCTTACGCCTTTTTTCATTTCTCCTTTGAGGCAGTACACAGGAGTATGCTTTTTATAAATAGAGACAATTCAAGGGGAAATGAAGCTGAAATTAACATCTGAAATATTATGGAACTGTATTTGTTTAGTAGATGACTTGACAAGTTATCACTAAGAGGTAGTCATTATAGACTGTAATCCCGATTAGCTCCAAACATTGTATAAAGAGAAAGATATTACTAAGAATTTATACAATGTGTTTGGAGTTCCCATAACATTCTTCATAAACACTATTCCTAAGATCCTATATCTAATTTTTAATGGGGAAAGTGAGCGACTACAGAACATGACTTACAACTCAAACAATTCTCCTTTATGTAAGTGACTGATTGTCATTTGTGTGAATGATCAGATGGCATAGTGAAACTGCATGTAACTAAAAATCATAAGCGATTGAGAGGAATGCTGATATTAACATTGTTCTAGAAAACTTCTCTGGTATTGGACAAGTAAGTAATGAACATTGATTTTAAATCTTTAAACTTATTTTTTAGTGCAAGTAATGTGACGGGGGAAAGAGCGCATGAAGGTATTTATTTCTTGGAAGTTAACCCCCTCTAGCTTATTCAATTCCAACTCCTTACAGGCAAATGATATTTACATCTCTATAAAATCTATGAATACTTTCCTTCAAAGTTGTACAAATACATGAAAATATATAAATAATTATCATGCCATTTCTACTGGAACTGAATGCATTAATTCTATGCCTTTTTAACAAATGTATTATAGTAAAAAAATATTCTGTCTACATAATTAGTGCACACATATTGTAAACTGCACAAAAGTATAATGCCAGTATTTGTGATAGCTATTTTCTATGCAGCAACTTCAAACTCTTAGTGAACACGATGCCTCTGTAATATCCATGAGCCTCTAGTAACAATATCTTCATCACCCAACTTGTAACCTTGTTTAAAATGTACTTCTATTTGAACATCCTAACTTGGTCTGTAGGTGATTTATTTGCATTGATAACACAGCCACTGGCAGCACAACTCTTACCTGAAGGAAATATCTCTGACATAAGCACTGTCTCCATCAGGTCAGCTTCCTCCTGATTAGAAACATCGGACTGCATTTGCCTAGTATATATTTTTATCAGAGAACCACCAAAAGAACAAAACAGACAGTGCACAAAGTTTGGCCTTTAAAAGATGGCAAACTGTGCCTAGTCCATAGTATGAAATCTGAGACCAAAAGACTGAACCATAAGCTTATTTAGTCTCAGCTGGAATAGCAGATGTTGGCAGTTCAAATCCTCTCCCAGCCATAGACATGCATTTCCAAAACAAATGTACTACTACTTAAAGTATTAATTTTAGGATTACAAATAAATTTTATCAACTGAACAAATTCTCAGATTCAGGATCTGCAAATAATGGGAATCACCTACTGTCATACATATGCACACATGTGTGCACACACATGCAGATACGCACATACATATATAGAACTCACTCGCACTGTAAAGGTAGTCTCTTCCATAAAAGATTGTACTATGTTTACTGAACTGCAGCTGGATACATGTTTCCATTATGTCAAACTTTGTTTTCTAATATTGAAGTTGCCTCCAAATAGTTTACCATGATAACTGTGCTGCACTAAACATCCTTGCACTCTTGTCTTCAAACATTCAATTTTGGGGAAATTTATGAAAGTGACTTTTGCAGATAAATGATTAGGGCTTTTAGTTCTGGACATTGTAAATGTGATTCTTGCAAAATTGCTTTCTAAGATTACAGCAATTGTCACTCTGGAAAAAAATATGTGAAAAGCATTAATTTAGGGAGGAAGTTAGTTAATAAACTTTTTAAATGTTTTATAGATGAAAATATTAATTTTATGTAATTATAGTAAAATAATGTAATATATCTTAATATTTGCGTAAGTACTTTATTCCTTCTTACTTGAAATTAGAGGGGAGCGTATTCCATTAAAACAACAAATCAGTATTTAATCCTTTTTCTAATGGGCTTTCATTTTATATCTACTGTTAGTATGCCCTTCTGAATGATTTTGGGAAAGAATGTAACTGTTCTTTTATAAAGTTTGTGGGGTTGTTCCATTTTTATTTGAAATTATGGGAGGATGACATTTTCCCTGAAACAATTCCAGTATCCAAACCATGTCCAAACATGTAAAGGAACAGATTGTGATGCCTTACATTCCCTGCGTTAGACATTCAGCTTATTTCTAAATGTTCTTTGCAGTAAGTCATGATTTGTGTGCTATAATTTGAACTACTCAAATTGTACGATTCAACAAATTCTCACAGTGATATGCCTCCATAAAGCCATTACCACAACAGTGAGGCAAAACATTTCAATACTTTTCCTTGTGCCTTCAAAAAGCCATTTCCTTCCTCTACCCTAAAATCCCCTCCCCAAAGCAAAACTCTCCTCTCAGTCAATATAAGTCAGTGTGCATGATATAGAATTTGCTATAGATGGAGTTCATTCTGTGTACCATTTCTGCCTACTTCTTTTATTAAGGACATTATTTTTGGTGTTTATGTGGTGTATTTGTGCCAAATATTTTTTCCTGTTAGGCTGTCTGCTCTTTCTTATACACCAATATGATTAGCATCCTCTTAGATAGTGATACATATTTGAACATTTTGCACTTTGGGCTTGATTTGAATAAAGCTACTTTGGAATTACTACGTGAGAGTTTGTAACTTTTTAAATTTTTTTCTAAATTAAAAAAAAAAGATTAATTGAATTTCTGAGATTTCCATACAATAATTCAGGGGCATTTAGACCCACTTTCCTCTATTCACCTTCCTCCACTGCCTTCTGCCCGATTTAATGAGTTCATGGATGTATATGTATATTAATATGGCCTGTATAGTATGATTTATGTCCCCCAACATCCTTCAGTGTGGATCCATTCACTGAGCCTATCAAGAGTCCCCAACCATGTAAGACACTGTATTAGTATTTCCTTTTTTTCAGATTTCATACACTATATTCTTATTATGTTTAGATTCCCTCTTCTATTTGCACCCCTAACTACATCAATTTTGTGTCCTCTAATTATAGATATACATACATATATATATACATATACTTACAGAGAAAGAGAGAGAGAGTGCCAAATTTACATCTCCAAATCTTTTTCATTGTGGGTCCTTCCACTGGAGCCTGGCTAACCTACCAAGACTGACTCTCCCCCTCTCGGCAGCTATTTGTTGTCAATTGTTCCACAGATAGGATTGGAGTTTCTTGTCTACTTTCCCAGATTTAGGTTAAGATTTTTTCTGGTCTGAACTTACTTATTACCTGTGTATGCTGCCCCATTACTGTGAGTTTATATATTCCCAGCTACCTAGAAAACTCTGTTTCCTTGTGGTCGTCCACCACCTCTGGCTCTTACAGTCTTTCTGCCTCTCTTCTGCAATGATTCCAGAGCCTTGGGAAGCAGAAGTTTGATATAAGTGTCTTATTTGGGGATCATCATTCTGCAGCCTCTTATTCTCTATATATTAGCCACTTCTGAGTTACTGTATTAATCACCACCTGCTGTATACGGAAACTTCTCTGGTGAGATTTGAGAAATTCATTAATCTATGGGTATAACAAGTCATTAGGAATCTCTTCAATACTGTATCTATAATATATAGTTATTTAAATATATATTTGAATATACAAAATATACATTATATATAAGTATATAGTATAGAATACTATATCTATTTAAAGATACAATATCTTGAATGCTCTATCTATTTAGAAGTATAATAGTATTAGATGTTCATCTATAACCTATGTACTGTGTAGCCACAGTTTCCAAAGCCTGATAAAATGCCAGGTATGGGTTTCATCTTATGAAGCAAACTGTAAATCCAATGATAAAGTGGTTGATTACTCCCATGTTATAAGTGCCACTGTTTCACCAGAGGTCATATCTTGCCGGGCTACCTGTTGTTGACATTCACAGGGTTCATAGTTGGGTAAGGTTGATGATTATTTTTTTCTTCTGGTTGTATGAATAGCGTCTTCCAGCAGCGTGAAGGCTAGCTAGTAAAGATAATACTTTGAAGTTAGTTCCAGCTTCATTTCTGGTTGTTTGTACTACGGCTCATGTATCTAGTGTCTTCTGCAACTTACAGATGGAATATTATTCAGCTGTTAAAAAGACAAAGTATGAAATTTCCAGGTAAATGGAAAGAACTGAATGTAATCATGCTGAGTGAGGTAATCCAGACCCAGAAAGAAAAATATTATATATTCTTCTGTCATAGCTGGATGCTAGCTGCAAGATTTTAGGTATGCATATTTCAATTTGAAACTCCATAAAATTCAGGAAACTAATGAACAGCAATGGGGTAGAGGAACTTTTTGAGAAGGGAGACAGAATGCAGTGATGTAAAGGCTGAAAGGGGATTCAGAGTAGGGAAGGGTTAATTGGGTTGGGGAATGGGGGTGGGGCGGGGGCGGGCAAGGCAGGAAAGGCTGTAGGAGGAGGGTTAACTAACTTTAAAAGCCTTTAGAAAAAGCCATGTGAAAACCTACTATTATAGAAGTTTCTTAAAGCATATGCATATGTAAAGAGATTGTAAATCTTTTATAGAAAGAGATTAAAAGTAGTTATTTTGTAACGGGGGCGGGGGCAGAGCGTTGCCCCTACTGGACACCATAGTTTAACAGAGTTAAAGCCCAATGCCAGGAATGGACGTCCCTAGGAAGCTTTTGCCGAGGGGTCTTGTAGACCATGCTCTTGGTTGCCCACCAGAACTTCGCAAGTTTATGGCTTTGAAGCACTCCCTGTAGAAACACAGCATAGAGCTAAGTGCACGTTTAACTTGGTAGGAAGCTACCAGAGTTTCCCAGAGTTCTTGTGCCGTTTCCCATTCCCGTGCTGTGTGAGAACTCTCCATGCCTTGCTAGTTTCCTCCTATCCTCATCTGCTTACTATTATTAGATATTTTAATTACAGCAATGCTAATGTGTAAATAATGTCATCTCATTGTGCTTTTAATTTGCATTTTCCTAATGACTAATGACAGTAAGCTTCCTTTTGTCTACTTTTCAGACATCTAAACACTCTACTTGGAGAGCTATTTGGAGAAAGGCTTAAATGCTTGTCCCACTTATGGGACGGTGTTTTCTTATCAGGCGGGACTTTTTAACGTATTTTTGACACTATTGTTTTTGCTAGATAAACGTATTAGGAATATTTTTCTTTTTCTTTTATGCCTTGCCTTTTTGTTTAATAATGATGTCTTTTTAAAGAGAGGAACTTTTTGTTGTTTTATAAATGAACAATTTGTCATTTTATCCTCTATGGTTTGTGTTTTGTTTCCTGTGTACTAAATATTTGCCTGTCATTTCTTTAAAGTTTCAAAGCTTTAACTTCTTCATTCAGATTTCTGACTCTAATAGAGCTAATGTTCTGGGCAGTATGTCTTAAGGGATGAAATTTTCATTATTTCCTTTTCTATATGAATATCCAGATGTTTAAGACAATGACCTTTTCACTATTGAATTGCATTAGTACATTTCTCTAAAATGAATATCTCAAAACAAAACCCAGTCTATTTCTTGACTCTGTATTGTTTAACATATATATATTTATCTCCTCAGTGATAGTACATGCTTCTTGATTTCTATAGCATTAATAAAAGTCATAAAACCAGGCATTGTGGGTATGCTAATCTGTGTTTTCTATTTAAATTTGGATATTTCGCTTGTATTTCCATATAAATCTTAAACTAGCTGTTAAATTGGCTGAATTTTAAGTTTTTATTTCTCATTTTTAAACTATTGTGTCTTTTACATATTATATATTGACATGTTAAAATAGAATCTTCAATTACAGTCCTAAAATCCTCGCCTAGATCTTTAAAGATAAAAACACTCATCTTTTCTCCAGAAGATATACTGCTGCATATAGAATTTTGATTCCCAGAACCTCAAAATTTTGTTTCTTGAATGATTTTCGAATATCACAATTTTCACATACTGCTTGATTTAATCTGAAAATATTTTTGAGCAATTTTTGTACCCAGACTCATGGGATAGAATGGTTTATCATTTTCTGTTCTTAAAGTAATTTTAATATGTCTACATACCAAAGAGACACAGTTCTTATAAAAGTAAAATAATTTAAATGTAAATATTGTTCCTCTCCTTTCTGAAATAATTTATTTAGGATTGATAATATTTCCAAATTTGTTTTAGAATTCATCATTGGCATACAGATCCCATGATTCTTTTCAGGAAAGGTTTCATTATGAACAACAACAATTTAATATGATACAGGGATTGACCATTTTTATTTCTTCTGTTGTCAGTTTTGTAGCTTTTAATCTTTTGAGGATCTTTTTTACAGGTGCCAAGCCACAGCTGCTGTGCAAATTATCTCCACTACCTCTTCTTATAGAATTCACTGCATGCTCACATATTGATTACTCTTTTAAATATTTTCACGGCATATCAATAGTAGAGCAGAATTCCATAAGACATCAAAATTATATGAAATTCAAGCTTTAATGTTACTGAACAAGTTTTATTGGAACATATCTGCTGAGACTTATTTGCAAAGCTCCTATGCTTGCTTTTATGCTACATCAAAGGAATTCAGTATAGATTCATTGCCAGGAAATCCTAAAACATAAAACATTTGATCCTTTACAGAAAATGTTTCTTAATGTCAGTTGAAGATTTTATATGCTTGATTGATGCTTCAATAAAGTAGCTTTTGCTTTTATTGATTCTTCTCTGAGACATCTGCTTTCAATTTGACTAATTTATTTTAGCATCATTATTGCTCTCCTATGTGATTTAGATTTAATATTCTTTCTACCTATAGTCTTAGGGGTCATTCATTATAGACATTAGGAATTTTTTGTTTTTCAAGTTGTAATCAAGAAGCAATAACTAAAAAGGTACATAAAGATTAACGTGTGAAAGAAGCTAGTTTGCAGAAGAAGATTGGAGCCCTTTTTACCCTGGCATCATCTAAGGAACAGAACAGGCCAAAACAATGCTTACAAAAAATAAACAGTAATGGTCCCAGTATCCCTACATTCTTCATGACTTTATTATTATTATTTATTATTTTTATTTTATGTGCATGAGTTCCCTTAACTGTTGATCAATCTCTCTAGCTCCCAGAATATTTTCTAATATTAAAAAAAAAAATCTGCCATTTTTTTACCAACAAGGGTGAAACTAGCTGATATACTAAGTAAAATAATCCCAATACAGAAGAACAAAAACATGATGTCACCTGTTTGATGAACCCAACATAGCTAATCTTATAGAAATTGAAAGTAGAATGGAAGTTCTTAGGGGAAGTGAGAAACAAGATGATGGTATTAGGTGAAGGGAACTGTTTGTGTTGTTTGAGACAAATAAATCCTAGGCATCTACTATATAGCAGAGCATCCTGGGTTAAAAACACCAGCTTATGCAGAAAAGGTTACTAAGTATCATTTCTTTCTGTTTATTTGCATTCATATTATTATATTCATATTTATATATTTATATTATAATATTTCATATTTTATTAATATCACTCCCACCATTCCCATTCTCCAGCTTCAGTCTTTTTCATACCTCTTCCACTCCCTCTCAATTTCATGACCTCTTCTTTATTATTGTTATATACAGATATATACATTTATATATATATACATATATTCATACACACACAAAATATATATGTATAATATTTGTATAATCTACTGTTCTATTTTGCCTTCAATTGCTATGACAAAGCACTCTGATAAACTTGAGGAGGAAAGAGTTTATTTGACTTACGTCTCTGGAGTCACAGTTTATCACTGAGGGAACCAAAGTCAGGAACTCAGGGCAGGAACCTGGAGACAGGAGCTGAAACACAGGACATGGAGGAATGCTGTTTGATGGCTTGCTCCTCTCACCCGTGCTCAGCCTGCTTTCTTAAACAGTACAGATCAACCTGCCCAGGGTTGGCACTGCCCACAGTGGGCTGGGAACTCCCACATCACTCAACAGTCAAGAAATTACCTCACAGACATGACCAATTCAGGCAATTCTCTAATTGAGACTCCCTCGACCTAGGTGTGTCACATTTACAACTAAAGCCATCCAACACATTACTGTGTTCATTTAGGGGTTCTTGTGTGTTCGTATTTAAGGCTAATCATCAGGGATTGGTGAACTTATGGAGAAAACTAGTTCTCCTTTGTGCTTCAGCAGCCATTGATTGCTTGTAGGTATTCAACTAGAGTTGGGATCTTTTGAAATTCCCCATCTTCATTAGCATGTTCACTGGTGTTATCGTTATGTGCTGTTTGTAGTGGATTTTGGCAATAATACTATTGAAATTTTAGGAGTACAGATTCTCTGTCATGTCTAGAAGGCACTATCTAGTTGCAAGTGTCCTGGTGCTCTGGATTTTTCTATCTTTCCACATTCTCTTCTGCCTTTGCCCTGTTCCTTGAGCCTTAGGTGGAGGGGCCTCCTTCCTGAAGAAAGAAGGGAGAAAAACAATCAATGTCCCCACCGAGCTATAAAACCTTCAATCCACGATAATGATCCACCCAGCCAATTATCTCTACTGGTGCAGTAGTGACACTTTTATCTTGTGGGTAATCATCAGCTGAGTAATGTGCTTAAAATATGCTTAAAACCTACTCAGGAGAGAATCTATGTGTGGTACTGTAAACATAGTCAAGTACACATGGTTGGAGAGGTCATAGACCAATCTTAGCCAAAGAATTTTGGCAGCTGATTACTGCTGGGTGAGGTAGCACTGATCTTCTTAAAGGGGGGGAATTCTAGATAGACTCTGTAGAACCCCAGTGGATGAACTTGCACTGAGAGACATCCAGGGACACTAACTTGACATGATAGACCTTAACACAAACGACAGAATGTATGAATTCCAGTGGAGGAGGGGTCTATAAGAGGGTGCGGGTGGGGAAGAGGGTGTAAAGCTGATTAAGATGTTCTGTATGAAATACACAACAATTCAATGAAAAATCTACAAAAATTAAATAAAATATTTAAAAAGAAAGAAAGAAAGAAAGAAAGAAAGAAAGAAAGAAAGAAAGAAACAGCTCATCAAAAGTAAGATGGTTGATCAATGCTTCCGCTATGATATGCCAAGATATCCTGACAGACACTCCATACACGCATAGATATAAGGAACCACACACATCCTAGTTTGCTTTCTGTGGCTGTAATAAAACACTCTGGCCAAAAGCAGGTTGAGGAGGAAAAGGTTTATTGCATCATAGACTTTCAAGTAATAGTCCATCTTTGAGGAAAGTCAGGCAGGAACTTACTGCAAGAAGTTGGAGGCAGGAACTGACGCACAGACCACAGAATGACTCTTAATGATTTGCGCCTTTGTCCTGTGCTCAGTCTGCTTTTTGAAACAACCCAGGACCAGTTGACCAGTAATGGCACCACCCACAGTAGGCTACGCCCTCCCGCATCATCAACAATCAAGAAAATGGTTCATAGACATTCCTACAGTCTAATTTAACAGAGGAAATTCTCCAAAAGAAGTTCTCTCTTCTGAGATATGTCAAGTTGACAACCAAAGCCACCATGACAGAGGCTTAAGTCAAATTGCTTCTGAGGATCGGGAACTGAAGCTGGTCTTGCCTGCTGTCAGTCAAGCAGTTGTAATCATCAGGAGGCTACGCTGTGAGTGGAGACAATTTTAACAGCGAAAGGGCTTCCAATTGCCACATTGTCTGTTCCTTACAGATTGAGAAAAGTAGTGTCTAGGTTAGCCTGTTACTCTGCCAGCTGCATGTCCTCTGCAGGCTTGGACTTGGCTTGGAAGCTTGAATAATCCCAGGCTCTGATAAAGATGCTTAAGTTGTTGAAAAACATTAGCTTTGATTCTGGGCCAAATTTTTGTGAGACACATTGAAACTCTCTGCTTGAACTCCTGTGGTGAATGCACTGGCTAGAAGAGGCTTTACCTTGCTCACCACAATATTATGATGTAGCCACCCACCTCTCTCACCCCATAACTAAGTTCCTCATTTAGTGCTGTAGACTGATCATTCTGTTATTTAGGTCCTTCTTTGCATCCCAGCAGGTCCCATCTCTGGGCATTTTGAGGCATTCCCTGGTGGAAACTCCCATACATGTTTTGGAGGACAACTCCTGTGGCAGGTTACACAGGAAGAAACATTCCATTCACAAGTGTGAATTGGTGTTTGCTGAGCCTCTCTCTGGATGGGTCTCTTATCTTCCTGGAAGATAGCTGAATTCTCTGCATGGAATTCTCAAGATACAATTAGACTGGGTGCTATAATAGTTCTTTGAGTCCACGCTTACAATACCGGCAGCACTTCATACATTTAACCAAGTCATAAATGCAGGTGAAGTTTAAGGAGGTGAAAGAACAGATTTCACTTACAAAAGGACCTAAGCCTGGAGGAATCTGTGGCATGTTTTGCAAAGATTCCACAGCAAGTAGAAAGGCAGACAGGAAATCTGCCCACCAAAAGCAAAAGTGACAAATGCAAGGGGAAAATAAGCTATAAAATCAAATTAGAGAAAGAGGAATTAAAGATATTGTAAGAATATATAGCAGGAGTATTTCAATAAGCTAGTGAAACGTCAGCTAATTCTTCCTAGAGGGATAAAATGTAAACGAAGTCCCAACGAATTAGGAGTTGGGCAAGAACTGCAGGGACGGTAGTGAGTCTTCTGAGATATATGGCACATAAGTATAAACCCAAAGACCCAGGACGGAAGAGTCACAAGGGAAATGGGAGAATGATTCCAGGACAAGGATCATACAGTGGAAAGGAATCCAGAGGGAATGCCAGACCCCAAGGACTGGTGGACTCTGTGTCAAAGAGTTCACTTCCAACACCAGAAAAAGCTAAGTGAGGCTCAGAAGGGCTTTGAGAAAAACTGGTGTACAGCACTGAGTGAGCTTGAGTCTGGAGGCAACATCAGGAGGCATCAGAAATTAGAGAGGCTTGCAGCTTCCTGAAGCAGGCCTGCCGTACTGTTTGAGCGGGCTCCGGGTAAATGTTCACCTAATTAAAATAAAATGACTAGGAGAAGTCGTTTTATTTTGCGTTTGAAAAGTACAGAAATAAGGTAATATGAAATGCAGAAAATAGAAAAGATTTCTTAAAACATCGAAAATATAAACCTTAAAGGATAAATTAATACTTTGATTTTATAAAAAATAATTCCATTAGTAATGTTAAAATACATTAATTGTGAAAGTACAATAAAATGCTAAAATTTGTTTCTTTTATTTAATGGAAAAGTTTATGTTTTGATAAATGTGTCTCCTTTCTCCGTCTTTTCTCTTCCACTTAGTTTCTAGTAATTAATTTCTTTTTCTATACTCTATTACTGTAGGATGAACATTTTTAGATCTTTAATATATTTGCCACAAAAACTTGACAAATTATTGAGGTATTGGATATGTTAATAAGCTTGATTGACTCTCTCCAGTGTGTACATAGAACAAAATATCATATTGTAACCTAGAGGTAAATACAATTGTCAATAAAATATAATTTAATAAAATTTAGTATATAATAAAGAAACAAGAAAAAATGTTTAAATAAAAAAATCGATAAGATAGGATACATGAAAACAGAGCTTAGTTACCAGATAATATAAAGGAAAAAGGAGTTTTTAAATTTTAATACTATAAAGTCTTAGTATTTGAACATATTGTACTTATCCCATTCAACAACAACAACAGACACGAACTCCCTCCAAAAAATGGGCGAAGGATATGAAGACATATCTTGGGAGGAGAAAGTGGAATGATAAAGGAAAAGATTCAAATTCATCATGAATCTATGAAATGAAAGTAAAAAAAAAATGAGATGATATTTGAAGCCTCATAAGTTCAACATCATCAAGTGTCAATTAAGTATGTGCATTGTGATATTCTCACAGAGGACACGGTGATGCGGCCATGTGGCAGCAGTTGTCCATAGTGAGTATACCTGTGCACTATCTGATATTCAGCTCCACCTTGTTTATGTTCCAAAGAAATTAGTAAAATTCCCTGTGGAGGTATTTATACAAAAAACTTTACTGTAGGATTTTTTGGCAAGTAATTGGCCATCTTGGTAATATGGGAATTCGGGGGTATCTCTGAGAGAAATCAAGCCTTTCTCCACTCTGTTGTACCTAGTTTGAGAGGCTATCATCTCAGAAATTCAAAGCCACCAAGCCACTTCAAGTCAGAGGCTTTCACATTCTTCTCTTGCGAATTTGAACAATGAAATTCATGGACTACAGAGGATGTTTTAGAAAGAAGTAATTTACTATATAGAGTTTGGGAGAGAGAAAGAAGGCAGAGCTCCAGTACAGCAAGAGGGGTCCCTGGGAATGAGATGTCACTGACCTTCATTGCCCTGGAGTTACTAAGGCTTTAATGGATAAAGGAGAGGGGAGGGGCGATGAGCTGGCCAGCATGATCATGTTCATTCCAGGTTCCAGGTCCCTGGAGGATTTGGTTACACCCTCAGGATGGTTTCCAGGAACAGGGTACACTTTCAGGAAAGGAGATAAGGAAAAATAACCAGACTCCCTTCTAGCATCACCAGCCTCTAGCTCTGGTGGAACCAGAAACATTTTGACTTGGACAGTTCCAGCATCTCCGGCCTCAGGCAATTAATTACGTGTTTACAGGCAGCCTAAGTAAATTTCCAGCTCTTAGACAAGAAAGAAACTGATCACTTTTTTTTTTAGGTTCTTCTTACCCTAAACTGCCTAAGCAATTTCTGTGTCCTGTTCTCATCACTGACATCTGTCATTGGCAGAAAGGATTGGTATAAAATGGAAATGGACCTTGGGAAACACTATGCAACAAGCAGAGGGTGTAGAATGCATTCTTTCCATCAATCAGACAGATCTAACAATGGGACTCATACATTGTCCTTCCATGATGCAGCTCACACAGCTGCACTAATAAAGTAAAATGTTCAAAATAATAGTCTAATCTATTAAAATTGAAAACAACAGTATAATTCTTCAGAAAATTTAAAAAACAGTATACACATAAAACAATTAGAATGATTGCCCACGGGAGAGTAAAATAAACTAGGAAGCAGTGTAGTAGTGACCTTGCTATATATCAGTCTTACATCTGTCCTTAGAGTAATGGCTGTGAAAGAAAGAGTCTGGCAGATGTTTCCTACAAACAAATAAAGATTTAATATGATAACAGTGTTTGCAGACATGGGTAAGTTTAATTGCAGTACAGTATGAATTTCATAGTGTGGAAGTTTGGGGGATGAAAAGAAGCAGCAGGTTGAAGTAAAAGAAAGGTACAACTAAGTGTTTGAAAAATACAAGTAAGAAGTCAATCTGATGCTTGCAAAAATAGAAATTTCGTTATTGTTAAGGGAAAAGCTAATCATGATGAATTTGACCTTAATAGTCTTCTGAAAGTAAGAAGCAATACCTACTCACAGATTTCAGCTCTGGGCAGGGATTAAGGCACAGGTGAATGTAATATGAGTTCAGCCATTTCTTCGTAGCACGGAATGCCTAATCAGCTAGGGAGCATGTCTGGGGGAAGAGCTGCAGAGCTCCCTTCAGAAGTTACATTGCAGCAAAACAGAAGGAGTCCTTAGGTCCTTAGGTCCTTGGGCTGGCACATCTCATAAGGTTAGAACCCAAAGGCTGGCATGCATCACAGTAATCCAAAACGTGAGCTTCATGGGAAAAGGCCCCGCCCCATGTCTGTATGTTTACCAATCTGCACAAGGGCTAGGACACCGATTCACATAATAAGCATTTACTGGATGAAAGACTTGGATAATAGCGAAAACCCAAAGTTATCTTAGCCCAAAAGGAGGTTAAGCAAATATACTATAGTATAGCTTTACAGAGGAAATTAAGTGAATAGAAGGTGCAATTTGGAAATGTATTATTAATATGGAATATACATAGTGAAAAGTTGAGATAAAATACAAAATATATTATTATTGTTGATAGAGATTTCATACAATAGAAATTTAGAAATAGATGCATCAAAACATTAATGACAGTTACTTCTGGAGTTTTCTTGTTGCTAATATATATTCTGAATTTTGTAAAAGTTATGAATTACGGTGAGATTTTACAAGCATGAAGGTACTTGGGGACTTTATCCTTATGATGTCAATCAGTTTCCTCTTTAAAAGTTCACTTAAAATAAGGATTATAGTGAACTTTATCATAACATTTAAATTTTTATAAAATGGTTTAATGATTCTGTTCTAATTTGCATTTCTCCACCACAGTTATTTGGCTGACATCTGTAAGCTCCTTGAGGGCAATAGTGACATTTTTGTCTAGGTATCTTGAGATCTAAGATGTTAAGTGAATGCCGATTAGCTAAATAACTATTTTATAATTTCTAATTATTTGCTGTGTTATTGAGAATTTTCTATAAGTGCTAAATGAACACTCATGTCATATTTAGTTTTTCACTTTTGATAAAACCTCATCTGCAATCTATTCTTTCTAAGAAAGTTAAAATTCATAGTATATTCTTTTTCCATTTTGATACTTATCCCCTCTTTTTTTTATAAATTGATCATTTCAAATTTATAGCAGATATTCATTTTTTCTTTTTCTGTAATTTTATAGTTAAATAGTTAATCTAACTAAAATTTATTCAGAAATTTTTCTTTCCATTAAATGAAAACTTTGCCTTTATTCTTACTATTTTACTATAAATATGGTGATTAAGAGCTTTTATTTCTCTCTTACAGAAATCTATTTGGTATCTTATTAATACTTCTATCACCTATTAATGCTCCCAGGTACATTCTTAAAACTTTTCATCAGTTTATAAAGACTATCGTGAAATCAAACTGATGCTTTTACTGAGATTGTATTACAAGGATAATGAAAGTTGAGAACATCAGATACATTCAGAATATTATCTTTATATTCATAATATAATTTGCCTCTCCATTGATTTCAGTATTCTCCCAGTAAACGTTGGTGGTTTTATGGATCATTTACAGCTCTTGAATTTATTCCTAAGTATTTAATCTTTGCTTTATTGTGAGATGTATCCGATTTTAATTCTTGTTTCCATAATTTTTCATTTATATTTTTTAAGCAGTGGCAATTTTTCTAATTTTCTTTGAAATGTTGTTTTATTCTTTTCTTTATTGCATCAGTTAGAGGCTTAGTTCATTGTTTTTCCCTTTTGTTCCCACAAGTAGAAGGATTCTGAGTGATACATTTTTCCCTAAGTTCTATTTTGGCAGTATTCATATATATATATATATATATATATATATATATATATATATATATATATATAGTGTTTATATTTTCATTACATTTCCTTGTTTCTGGATTCTTTCCCTGATCCAGGCAATTTAAAGAAGATGTTTGAAAAAAATGATGCAGTTGGCACATTTAATTCTATTCTCATTATTTGGTTGTATTTTAATGTGTATAGCCCAAAACATAATCCATCGTGTATGGATATCTGCTTTTAAGAATCATTTGGATGCTTTTTATTCCAGTCTTTTATTCTTTTGAAAAAGAGCTCAGTACACTTGAAAAGCAGATTTATTTCCAACCTCAACTTCAAAACTCTTCTTCCCAAGTCATAGATAATTCTGTTCTTCTAAACATGATATTCTTATGTAATGTTTCTTTCTTGCCTTCAGTCTAAGGATTCAATACAGGAGTGTCACCTATTATTTATTTTTGTCTCATGGACATATTTTGATATCGTAACCAGCAATTTACTAGTCAACTGGTGATCTATGGATAGGAAAAGTACATGGTTGTCATCTAAACTGAAACAAATTTAAAATTAAAGTGCAGCACTGTTAATAGTCATGCAGGAGATTCAGATGGGCATAAGAGCTTCAACCCCTGGGTGTGTCTTCTCCTGGTTTAGTTGATACTTAAGTAGACAATCAGTGCATACCTTGGAAGATATCAACAGAAGACACTCCAACAAAAATCGTACCAGAAAGATAGGGAAAGATACACAACAAGAGAAGTCTCTGCTTGATATTTTGAGACAAAATAGGTCATGAGGAAGAAGAAGCAATGAACAGGGATAAAAGGAAGCATTTTAAAATTATTTTATCTATTTATTTTATGTATATGAATGTATTGTCCGCATGTATGTAATTGCACCCAGGTCTTACAATGCCTTCAGAGGTCAGAATTTCCCTGGAACTGGAGCCAAGAACTGTTGTTAATATTCATATGGGAGCTGGGAACCTAATCCTGGTCCAAAGCAATAACAGCTAGGGCTCTCAACTGCTGAGCTGTCTCTCCAGCCCCATGAATTGCTTATTTGGTAACAGAAAGAAAACAATAGATTGAGGAAGAAAAGTCTGAAAGTTCTTACCAAAAAAAATTGTGGCTGCATAGTAAAGGGAATAGTAAGACTCCGTGGAGCAGATGAAATATATATTCAATGACGAGTTGTCGGTTCCGAACAATGCTCCAGCTTCATAGGGCAGACTACTACTTAGCTACTGAGACGTTTTCTATATTTCCTTACTCTTATGTGCTCATTCCATAAAAAATCTTCAATTGAACTAGCTGGACTATGTATCTGTGAGTTGAAGCTTGAAATTGCCAAAGGAGGAACTTTATCCATGAGTCGAAATATGAGATGTCAGTGAGTGTGAGGTACTCGTTCATGCATGTTTGAGATCTACCCAGAGAAGGTAAAGGTATCTGCTCCTGGACAGTAGTTATGTATGGTTTTCCCTTCCAATATTTGCTCCCATGTATTTTCTAAATCAAATGAAAAAACTTTTCAAATGAGAGTCCTTAAAATACTATGTGATTTGATAAGTAACTCTCAGTTTAATCAATGATATAATGGACTTCTAGAAAAAAGAGAAATAATATTCAAGAAGCACAATTATCAAGAGGCAGGGAACTGTCACATCGTTTATTAGATACGCAATTAGACCAATCTTCATTTACTTCCCCTTTTGACAAAATGAAGACAAAAGTGGTACCTTCCCAATGGGATTTTTATATGTATTAAGGAAGATAATGCTAAGTGAGGCACTTAGAGCACCCCCAGACATGGTACAAATTCTCACAGTACCAGCTAGTAGCTAGGGGCAGACAACAGAACTGCAGAAGAAACAGCAGCAGCAAGAAAAATATAGTGGCATAAATATAGAAAAGCAATTCTCAGACAGGCACTGCCTTCCTTCGCTCCATTAAGTCTTGTTCCTCAGCAGGATTCTGAGTATTCTGCAACCCTGTAGGACATGTTTAAGTTCAGAGAGCAGCCTCCCGTACTTGAATGCCTTACCTCCCTTTCCTCCACCGCCCAAGCCACAGAGATCCCGCACTGTCCCACTCTGCCCCAAGCTGCCAGCCAGATGTTTTGCCCTTTTGAGATTTCTCATTTGCCACATACAAAGAAGCAAAAGCTCACTGATTGCAGAATTGCGACATTTCATCAAAGCAGTACAAAGAGGTGCCTGCATGACAAGTGTTGTTTTCATTCTTTTTTAGCAACAAGCTAAATAAAACAAAGTAGGAGAAAATAAGCCAGATAGAAATAGGAAAAGAGATTTGATGTATGTGCATGTAGAGTTCCAGAGCACCAATGTAGATGAGGAAGTCACCTGGATATGAAAATCAATCCGATTTGCATATGTTTCATGTATCATGCTGTTAATGCAAGCACTTAGCTGTTGCCCCAATAACATGTCTATACATAGGTGATGTCTTTTCTCCTTACATTTTCTAGACAGACCTCCTGCCTCATCACAGCATGTTTCTACTTCAATACCTGTAGGGCATGTCCCAATGCCTGGTATATAGGTGACACACATAAGCTTAAAAAAAAAAGAAAGGAAAACAAACAAAAAACAGCAGAGATGAAACACATAAATCCAATTGACAATATATTATGTGATCTATAAAGGAATCAAAAGCCTTTAAGAGGCTTTGGGAGGAAAGCAGAGCTGTGATATATCTAAGGCAATAAGAAAAGCTAACTGACAAAGGTAAGTATTTAGTAAACTGAATTTATTGTTGTTGTCAGTTCCTCTAAACTGCTTTGCTCTGAAATCTAATACTTGACTCCAAAGCTCCTAACTTGGGCCTTTTGTTCTCTTCTATATCTAATTAGTGCCAGAATGCCACACCAGGGGTTGAAGGCAATGCTTTAACAATATTGAAACAAAGCAACACAAAAATATCACCACATGAAATATTATTTAAGATATTGCTCTAGGCTTAAATAAGGATATTGCTCTAGGCTGAGGTTAGCTCATAAACCTTATATATGTCAGCTTCCCTTAATAACTGACTGGCATGTCAGGATCCATAGTTTTCCAAAATTACTAGGAACTGAGCTAGAAATTTTGAATTAAAGGCTGCTTAACCTGTATTCTTCTTACATTTCTATGTTTCTTTTACACTGTAAAAACTTAAGTGACTCAGAATGCTGTTTCTAATACTTGACCAATATGAGCATTTGAAAAATGCTGTCTTCTGAACTCCTTCTACAACCATAAAGGCTTAATTAAATGGGATTGCATTTATTTCTTACATAATGTTCAAAATGAATCATTTTCAGTAACGACTATCTGTCCTCTGTCTTTCATCTTGGGCTTTCATGGAAAACATGGGTCATACTTGACTGTCGCTGATGTCAAAAATAATATGCAGGATTGTGATGTCATGCTTGCCTGAATGCTGTGCAGAACACTTTGGATTACCATATTCTGGCTAGAATTCAGCCAGCTATTTACACTTAGACAATACACCAAATATGGCTTATTACTTTGTCCATCACCAACAAAATGAGCTTAGGAAATTACTGACCCATCTTGGATGCGTCTCCTACCTATATACTGCAATTGCAGGCAGCAGAGACACACTTGCTATTGGTATTGTTTGTAATCCCTCATACAGGTGTGCATGTATGAGTATGTAATAGACAAGGCCTGGAATAAACACCAGTGAACACCTGTTGTCTATCAATTCCCCTTCAATTAGAAGATCCCTTCCTTTAATTCTTTGAGTCAAACAAAGGAGGCTACTAAGACTCAGGATGCTAAGGAAAAGAGAAATGTACAAGACTCAGGAAGTTAATAAAACTTGTGAGATTCACAAGGCCCTTTCCCAAGATGGTAAAAGTATCAAGCCATTGATTGAAAGTGTTCTTTCTCCAACCAGACAAGCTGTTACAAATTGTTCCCGGAATTCTAGGAAATGCAGATTTCCAGTTTAATCCTTGCTGGGGTGTGCCTTTTAATGATGAAACTGCCTTTTAGTAATCCATATTCTTGTAACTGCTCAGCTGGGCTCTTATAAAACCCCTGATAAACACACTAGGTATGTAAACAGACTTGGATTGAATCATTTCTTTCCTTTTTAGTAGCTGCATTTTCTGTGGTAAATAAATGTTTATTCATATCTCCCTTGGAAAAATCACCTAACAACCTCAATTCTTCAAATGCATGATGGAAATTCCTTCCCTGACAATGTGTGCTGCACCAACCAGTTCACTAACAAAAAGACTGCTTCCAAGTATACAAAGACTGATTTCCTTGGATACACACTTGCTCTAATGTTCTAAGGAAGGTAAGATGGTTACCTGCGAACCCACTGCAAAGAAATGTATAAAAAACAAAATGAAACTCCCACACAAATTCCAGCGCAATGGAGGATTTCTTCTCACAAATGAAGCAACTGAAATCTGGCCCAACACCATCAGAGTGAACTTGGAAGCAGATCCTCCAGTGTTTGTAGCTTCAAAAGAGACTGCAGCCCAAGCAGAACCTTACCAGAAACTCCATAAGCACTGAACCGCAGCATGCACCCATGTCCTTTATCCATAGAAGCTATGAAGTCATTTTATATTGTTTTAAATGACTGATATGAGATAACTGGACACCCAATAATAATCAACTAATAAATTCAAGTTATTGCCTACTTTGACATTGTTTCTGCATCATTCTGACAATGTCACACATGTATAATTACACACCAGCATTTTTATATTGGATTATGTACCCATGCATGTATAGGAAACCTCTCATATATGTGTATTTCAAATCCATGGATTCAGTCAATTTCGATTCTATTTAGATCACATCCCCTATTTACATCTCCCATAATTCCCCCTTTCCTCCTGTCTGATTTGTAGTTTATTATGTCTGTATATGTTTGTGTGGGGGTGAATGAGTTAATGGACATAATTTGAACTAATGATTTTTAATTAACCCCAGGGAAACCATGTGCTCTTGGGTTTGATGACCAGGGTGTCTCCACCAAAGTGCTCTAAGCAGTGGACACACCTATTCGACACAGTAGATGTTGGGAAGAACAGAATGGTGGTGTGGCCTGGGATAAAAGAGATACTAAGAACGCAATATCCTGATGGTTTATTGAGATAGAAGTGGAGCCAACAGAACTTAATTTGCATTTCCCCTGTGAAGCTGGTGAAACCATTTTGAATAAATTCTGGGTGTGGCCTGAACTGAGGACACAGTGGGAGAAAAATGGTTCCAGAATCATCCACCTCCTCTGGTGCTTACAATCTTTCTGCCTCTTCTTTTACAAGGTTCACAGAGCCTTAGCAGGCAGAAGCTTGATATAGATGTCCTATTCAGAGATAAGCACCCTGCAGTCTCCTATTCTCTTGATATAGAAGGAAAAAAATTGCTTTTTCTTTTGAAAAATATCAAATTAGTGTTTATTCTTCTACATCCTTTAGGGAGTTACAAAAATTCATGTGATAAATGTCAAGAATGGGGCTGGAAGGAATATCTTCTGGAATCTTTTAAATTTAAAGCATATAGAGTGCTTACAGGTAGAGACCATGCAAGAGGGAGCCTTATGTGTTAGAAAGACATAGGTTTTGAAATCATAGCATTCTGTGTTACCAGTCTATTAAAGATTTTATTTATGTTCTTCATAACAGCTTGACTTCTTTAAATTAGTTTCCTCATCTGTAAAATGGGCACCATGATATATCAAAAGACTTACATTGATGTTGTAAGGCACCAATGAATTCATGTGCATGCCATTGCTTTTTACAATGTAAAACGCTATAGAAATGTTGGCTATAATGACTATCATCAATCACATGTGCTCTTTGATAGATGGGAAAGCACATATTTTTTTTCTTAAAATTGTATTGAGCTTTTGTGTATTTCACACAACAGTTCTTAGTCAAAGTTAGACCTCATACATTCCACCATACATGTTAAGCCCTATCCAGTCAAACATTTCTACTCAGATGTCCTTCTGTGCAGACTTACCCACTGGAGTCTGGTCACTTGTCTAGTGATTGTAAGTAAGGTCTACACTTCTTCACCCAGTAGTAATCAGTTTCTAACAATTCCCAGACTAGGGCCAGCTGGTCGCCCAGGGAAAGCACTTTTTTTTTCATATTTAATTTTTCTGATTAATAATAAGGAACAAAGAAACTATTCTGTGGGCTGCAAACATGTAAGAACATTACTTATATTAATTTTATAGTTAAGTAAAATAAGAAATAAAGACATTAAATAACTCCTGAAAGCTACATAGCTAAATATTACTGGCAGAGCTTCAATTTATCCATTGAAATGAAGTCTACGGTCTTCCCTCATGAGTCCTTACTATCAAATTCCCAGTAAATACTGTTGCAATTTCAGAGAGGTTTTCACACAGAGAAACAAATGTAGGACATACATATTTTTATCACTCTTTCATTGGGATTTTCATGGATGTATACTATGTATTATGATCATATCAATCACTCATCAACCAGCCTCCTTCCAACTCTTCTCAGATCCCTACCATTTCCCCCTCCCAACCCCATGTTCTCTCTTTATAGTCTTCTGAGTCCAGTCACTGCTGTCCTTATGTACATGTGGCGGGTGGGCATCGAAAGGAGCATGGCCAACTTAACAGAGTAACTTCCAAGGAGAAAACTGATTCTCCCTACTCCAGCAGCCTTCAGCTGCTGTGTTGGGCTTCATGAGTCCCTCCTCGACCTATGCTGGATTTTTCACTTGCTTGATCTTGAGTAGTTCTTGTGCAAGCAACCACAGCAGTCGCAAGTTCATGAATGAGGTGACCTTATTGTCTCCAGAAAACACTGCATAACAGTAGTCCTCTACAACCTCTGTGTTCTGCAGAGATACCAATATGTCACATGTTTTTAAACCTGAAATTCAGTCGTTCACATTATCTCAGTTTTTCACTGGTATCTTCTTCTCTTCCAGAACAGTCTATCACATTTAGTAATTGTGTCCCCTTTAAGGTTTTGCTGAATGTGACAGTTTCTCAGACTTTGTATGTTTTGAGGACTATTGGTTGGGATTTCTGTGGAATATTTTCCAAATAGGATCAATCTGGTAATTTTCTCATGATAATACAGGTGTGATAGATAGGTTTGGGGGAAGGTCACAAGCTTCAGTACTACTCTTTTCATTTCAGAGCCAAGGTACATACAACTTAAATGATTTGTAGCTGATGTTATCCTTGACAAGATGACTTAAGACAACATTTGTTGGAGCTGAAGATGTGGCTCAGGGGTTAAGAGCACTGGTTGCTCTTGCAGAAGAACTAAGTTCAGTTCCCAGTCCCTAAATGGTGACTAACAACCATCTGTTCCAGGGGATCAGACACCCTCTTTTGACCTCTACAAGTACTGCATGACATGGGTGCGCTCACATGCAGGGAATACACAAATAGAAAATAAGAATATTAAAGAAAACATTTTTACTGTAGTCTTACTCTTTCCCCTCTCTCCATACTGTGGACTCTGAGAAATTCACTCTCCAGATCCCGCACTTAACTACAGGAGCATCTACATCCTTGAGAGCTGAGTATTTTCATAAAGGACTTGGAGTTGTCTGTGCGCTCCGATTTGTATTTATGAACCTAATCATTTACTTAATCAACATGAAGCTTGTGGATAGTTAGTCTATACTTTGGGATAAGATCCATTAATACATAGCTTTGTTGCTAAAATTGATCCACTTTTGCCCTTTGTAAGCCCCTTCTGTTGGTTTTTGTCCTTTTGACAACTTCCATCATAGTGTGGGCCATTTCATTTGTAATTTATTTTATTTTATTCATTATTTTCTGTGTATGAGTGTATTGTCTGCATGTGTCTTAGTACAACTTTGTCAGGCAATCCCCATGGCAGTCAGATGAGGGCGTTGGATCCCCTGGAACTGGAATTATGAATGGTTGTTAGTCACCATGTGGATGCTGGGAATCAAACCTGGATAGTTTGCAAGAGCAAGTAGTGCTTTTAACCACTAAGCCATCTCTCCAGTCCCTTATTTGTTATATATTTAATTCTTCCTTAATATCTAATGAAATGGGGTTTTAGAATTCCATTAAGATAATGATATCTTATTGTCAGGAGAGAAAAGTCTTATTTTAAGTCCTGGAGAATACGATAAAGGGGGTAAGGTGCATGGTCCTAATCATGCTATTATTTTAGATCCTTCTTAGCCTTATCTGTTTATTTCTCTAAGGATCTGCCAGACCAGAGACCTTTTATAATTTATTTCCTTATGAAATTGTCTAGAGTTAGAAAGTTATTTGAGAATCTCCCAGAAACAAAACAAAGAAACAATATTCCCAATAATGCTGCAAGTTTGAGATCTCCAGAAAATATACACAAGCCTTATCTGCTGCAAAGAGCTCTTCAGATTCCACAGACCAAGTAGAGTTTACCGTTCCACTCTATTCTCAGAACAAACATGTGTTACTGTGAAATGTTCCACATGGGTTCACATGTTTAAATACTTAGGCCTCAGTGGGTAACACTGCTTTAGGAAGCTGTAAAAACTTTAGGTCTAGGACACGAGGCCTCATTGAAAACATGGGACCACTGTGGTAGACATATTTCCATAGGGGTAGGGATTTAGACTTCTAAGTCATGGTTCTCTACCTCTGATCTGAGATTTGTTCTTGCTGATCTATATGTTCCTGACATCAATAAGACACTCACCCACAGCATGCCCTTCTCCACCACTATACACTGTATTTCCTGAACCATTATCCACAATAAATTCTTATGCTGTTCCATCAGGTTTTATGTCATAGAGAAAAGAATAGTAACTAATATAATAATCAAACAATATCCATTCTACAAAACACTGTATAAATGAATTCTGAAAAACACATAATGTCTTTATCTAAGAAGTGAGAATTTTGAGTGGCCGGGGGATGGATCAGTGGTTAAGAGCATTGGATGATTTTGCAGAGAACCTGGGTTTGGCTCCCAGCAACACATGGTGACTAACTCTGTAATTTCAGTCCAGGGCATCTGATACACTCTTCTGATCTTCATGGGCACTGTGGAACATGGGTGTCCTTAATACATGCAAGGAAAATACTCATAGCACATAAAGTATAAATTTTAAAAAATTAAATAATTTAGTATTTTAAGACTCAGAACCGTGAACAATCATATACATACTTTCATAGACAAGAAAGTGAGAACTGCAGAAACAGATCAAACCTAATCCATTCTGTTTCTATACAGGCAGCATGGGCCTGACTTGTGAACCCAAGTCCTCTTTAATTCTATCCTTTGATCATAATAAATGATTTGCTCTTTGATATGGGAATATGGAGAATCTAGCATGTAGCCTCATTAACTTTCCTAGGCTGTTGAATGAACAGTCTCTCCTAATTAATGTTCCTATTGACCAACATCATTCTCCCAAGTCACTTTAAATGGGAGACTATAGAAGCCACCATTCTTAAAAAAGAGGAACACATCATTTTGAGGATTAGTTGCTTTCCTTGTGTGTTAGTTACTCTTTTCATCTCTGTAATCAAATATCCCAAGAGAGGCAACTGTATTGAGGTAGCAATAATTTATTTGGGCTCAGAATTTGAGATGATAATGTCCATCATGGAACAGAAAGCATGACTGAGTCCATGGTGATAGGAATGTGTGTCTGTGACTCCTCCCATCTTGAAGGATCAGGAAGCAAAGAAGGAGTTGGCCAGAAATGCGGCAAACTACAACCTATACCCTATCCTTAGTGACATACTTCTATCACTCAAATGTCACCTTTTATAGGTTCCACAACCAGTCAAGACCAGCTGAGTGCCAATCGTTCTTACACAAAGGTCTGTGGCACACATTTTACATCAAACTGTAATACATTTAGAAGTGCATTCCCTGGTCTCTCCCTAATTAGCACACACACACTTCCCTTTCTCTTAGTTCAAAGACATAGAATCATTTATAAGGTAATAAAAGGTTTGGACATAGGTTCTCTGTGGAATCACTTCAAAAAATAAGCCTCATGTTCTTCAAATTCATACTCTACCCAGTCTATGACAAATATAAACTACAGTCCAGAATTTAGAGAATTTTGCTCCTACGCAACTTGCACCAGAGAAGCCAGTGTGGCTGTCAAAAGAGGAGGACAAACACATAATGGATTAATTATCAATTCTCTTGAAGTATGGCATCTTCCTTCATCTAAAACCTCTCTTGCAGAATGTAATTATCCAGCAGATAGTTTTAAGGAATTTCTTCCAAAGTTAGCCCAATTTAAAAAAAAAAAAAAAAAAAAAACTCAAGGAAACTCCAATGTATACTCTTGAGTTAACAGGAAAGGAAACGAAATGACCATGACCACCATGTACTTGGACATGCAGAGTAACTAGGAACTACTTGAAGTATGCTTTTCAAAGAGACATAGGATGACGTGAATATTTGCACATTCAGAGTCAGGAATTTTAACTAAGAATGAATCTGTAGCTCCCCGATATTCAAAGCATCTCATCATATTTAGATACATGAGTCAAGATCTCTATCACTTTCAACAGTCACATCTACTCCCCAGTTCATCAACTGGGGACTGAGAATTTCTACCCACTCTGAAAGATATAAATGATATCTCACCACTGACAGTGGAAGTGACTGATTGGGAGATGGGTGGTGTGGCAAACCTAGGTGTGACATATATGACCTTTGATTTTGTTGCCTTTTTTCAATTGAGATTTATGAGGAAAACAGTCTTCTTAGTGGAGTCGAAACATAAAGTTACAACAACATTAAAATCTGGGTGTGCTGTCAGATATCTGTAATCACAACATTGGGAGGAAAGAGGAAGAAGGATCAGGAATTAAGGTTCCTAATTAGTTCAAACACAGTCTGGATTGCATGAGATTCTGTCTCATAAAAAAAAATAAAAACAACATAAAAAATAATCAACTAACACTACAGTGCACTCATTGGGAACAAACAAGGTAAAAGTCTGTATGTTCACTCAAAATTTTATCATCATCTACGAAATCACCTAAATCTAAAAAAATACCCAAGTTTGGGTAAGGAAAAATTAAAGAAAGTTGTCATTTTTCAAAAATTGTTCCAATATAAGTACGCAAGTTCATCTGCCTTTATAGATTATTCACAACTCTAAGTTGAACTGTTAAGAAAGAAGGCAGAAGGAAACTTTTGGGACTGTGTAATCCTTGAAAACCCAAAAAAGTTTTGAGGGTCTGATGCCTTGAGTAAATAAAACTCAGATCTTAAAAAAGCAAGCCACAGTATTGACCCATTGAAATCATGCTCTTCTCTGTGCACGGAGTCTCTGTATAGGAATGAGCTACAGAAGATTTATATAAGAGTTATTGGCATCAAAGGGCTGTAGAGATGGCTCAATGGTTTAGCACACTTGTTGATTCTCCAAAGGACCCAGATTCAGTTCCTAGTGCCCACGTGGCTGTTACTAACCACCTGTAACTCCAGTTCCGGAGGATGTGATGCTCTCTTCTGGTCTCCATGGGCAATGCACGTGTGGTTCAAGCAGACAAAACATTCATGCACATAAAATAATAAATAAAAATTTAAAGAAAGAACAAGAACTATCTTCATCACAGTAACATGGAGTGGGGGAAACTTGGGGATCTTCTAAGAATTCAGATTCCCAGGTATGACTGCAGGTCTATTGATGTAAATCTTAAGGGGTGTGGTTTCCCCAAGCAAGTCTGTGAATCTCTCAGAGTGAGAATTCCTACATTACAAACAATGGACTATAGAAAAAATGCCTTTTCCGTTGCTAGTGTGCCTTCTTAGACAAAATTGGTTTTGAATTTATGATATGGCAGAGTTCAATATGATCAGCCACAACACATCATAAATTTTTTAAACAAAATGATTTTCATTAAGACAAGAAGCCACTGGGATAGCTTTAGAGTTTATAATTGGAGACTTAAAACTATTCTTATTAAATAGGAAGTTACATTGTTAGAAAAATGTTGTTAATTTTCTTAAAAGTACATATTTACTGAAAACACAGGAAACTTTTAAGGTAGGTCATCCAACTTCGCCTTTAAAAAAATATCTATGCTCTTTTGAGAAAATATCCCTCACAAGACGCACACTGGCCTAGTATTGCTCTGTCTGCACCCTGAACGTGATTTAAATATTTCTTACAATTTGATGTTTTCCCTTTCTATAAATTCCAGGAGGTTTGATGCTTATTAATACATATTCCACGCATTCTAGTCATATCCATGGTTAGAAATTTTTATTTGATATCTTTGATCTGTGAAACAAGCTAAATCTTCATCACAAAGCAATTAGAAGTTAAAGAAGCTGTGAAAGTATTAACAAACTTACTACAATTAGCAGCAGATTACGAATATGTAAAGTATATCTGTACAAGTAAAATATTATGTATTCCTAAACCCACTGCTGCAGGAAACAGCATGCCTCAGAACAAACGCCAAGAGCCACAGATTCAGTGTCAACACCAGCTCTGCTTTAAGATGTAGGTAACCACAGTGAAGCTACGTCTGATTTTTTCATCTTCAGTAGACAAAAGAAATGTATTTTATGAGCATTCACACTTTATTTGAAGATTATCATAAACTGAGAATTTTATATTGCAAAACCTCTAAACAGTAAACCTTTAATCTAGCCTGTCATGCACCGCAAAGTATTAAGTGAAATGGTGTCTGAGCTTCTCCCCTAGGGATGACAGTATCAGATTGCCCACATTTTCAAATTAAGACTTATTTTTCAATGTGAAGAATTTATTTACATGGATCCAATCAATACATTTTTCCATTTTTAAAGTATTGATTTTAATAACTATTACATTTGAATATACTATCCATTAGTGAATTTCAAAGCAGAATTGATTTACTGCAGCTTTGGGCATGACACTTTCCTTATCAACTAAAAACATGAATAATCAGTGTAACCAGAGAGATGTGCTGCTACATATATTTGATGTGTTAGCACTTAACTGATCTATAGAAACAATAAAATGGGTTGGTAATCAAGTAACGTTACAGCTCATTAGAGAGACCTCACAGAGATGCAGCCTACCTAAAAGGGAATGTCACATACTTTCCATTTATTAACCACAGCCATTTGTTTTGTTGCTGCTTAAGAGACTATCCTTCCAATTTGCTTCATTGTTGCTGAACCAGGCAGCTGAAAAGTATACAGGAGGCCTTAAAAACAGAAAAACCCTTGTAGCACATGCATAAACTAAGCTGCTTCTGAATAAATACATCAAACATTTGAAGATGTTGGATGCAGCAGACAGAGATAGCCCAAGGAAAAATAATTCAGCATGAGAAATGGGGTGAAGTTGAAGAGAAACAGAGGACAGTATTCCTTCAATTCACAGCAGCTCCACTCTGGCCAGAACAAGTGGAGTTCTAGCAAAGATTTGCAGCAGCTCAGATCTCATGAAATCATCTAATGGAGTAAAAGCCTTAACAAAGAATTAAAACAAAGATGGAAGACTTTAATTGAAAACCTGATCAATTAGCAAAGAGGCCATAAGATGGAGGCACCAGAGCATGAAATTTGATTAACCAGAACCGTGCATCCTACTTCGTTTTCAGTGCTGGAGTAAAACAGATGACCTTGGAAAGACAAAACGTTTGGTGAGGATGAAGTAGCCGAGAACGCTGGTTACAACACAGCCCTTAAGGGAAGTTTTGTGCATAAGAACTTTAAATTAAAATTCACATTCATATTCACAATAGAGAGCACAGTGAAGTAGATTCATATAATTGACATATAATCCAAATTTATGACACTGTACCAGGGCAGATGCAGTGCAGAAAACTGCTTCATTTCATAAATGTGAAGAACTAATCATAGCAAGGTTTGCTGGCTGCTTAGAACTTATTTTGGCCCTATTTTCCTGCATTTTCAATGACAGAATGAAGTCATGATGACCAAATTATAATGAAAATGCGTGGTGAAACTTTCTCAAGTAACCCCTCTGCAAGAGGTCTTTAGCTTCTTTCAGACAAGGTAGTGAGGAAGGAGTCTGCCTCACCTGCTGCAAATGAGGAGCCTCTGTGCTGGCCAGCGAAGAAGCAGAGGTAGGCATGCACACAGTTAAGCAGATCAGGAATAATTAATACCAAAGCGTGTGCCAAATTCTATAGCCTTTTCTTCCCTCCCTAAATATCCTTTCATTATTTTTCTCATCACTTTGTTTCATTTCGAATTTCTCCTTTCGAATATTCCCAGTGCTTGTATCTGAAGATGAGAGTGGCATTCCCTGCTCCCTACTACAGTACTGACTCCTATTACAGATAAGAAAGTGACACAAGAAAAGACTTTGGGAATGAAAAACATTAATCTATAGAAACTGAAGGTCTTTGAGGAAGAAGGAGAGATTTTTTTTTCATAAAATACTAAGCACTGTACGAAAACTGTTTCGTGTAAAACTAAAGATGTTCAATTCAGATAAAGGATAAAAAAATTATATTCTGGTCTTTCAGAGATGACAGAAACAAAAGGAAACATCGCAAGGGTTTATCCCTGGGAGAGGACCTCCGCCTCCAGCCCCTGCACTCACAGGTCCGGGTGACTCATGGAAACTGCCAGTCACAGGGGAAGTGGCTCCCTCAGCTAACATTAAAATTCACGTCTTCTGCCCTTAGGACAATTACTTTGTCCAGAAAAAACAAACACATCTTGTTTCTCCATTGCTTTAGGCTGTCTTCCTTTCCTTCTTTTCTCTGTATCTCCATCCAGGCTAATCATCTTCCCATAACTTTGCTTATATGAAGAATCCAAAGCAAGAGGAAAGAGTATCCTACCCTATCCAGCCTCTACTCACCTCTTAATATTATGCCAAATACTGGATTCGAATACAGGAAATTCCAATCTCATTTCAGTAGATCATGCTTTTATATATATATATATATATATATAAAATGAGAATATACACTGAAATCTACAAGTCTCACAGTGAATTCTATTTTCCATTGGAAACTCTAAAAGACATGCCTGCTTTTCCTTCACTCTAGAGATAAATTTGGGCTCTTAAATTGGATAATAAATCTTAAGATGAATTTGTGAAGTTTTTCCCAAAGTGATTCTCAAACTTTAATGTGCAGATGCATCATCTGAGGATTTTATTAAAAAGCCGCATTTGAGGCAGTAAGGCAGGAGCAGTGTGTGAGACTCTGCAGTACTATGATGCTACCTCTTATGGACTGAATGCTTTGCTCTTTCTAAATGCTCATGTTGAAATCTCCACATCTAATGTGATATTGTTATGAGATAAAGCTGTTAGCAGTATAAATCAAGAAAGTAGAGCCCTTATGAATGGGACTAGTGCCCTTGTGAGAGAACACAGAGGTCTTTCCCTTCTTGTTCACACAGCTAAAAGGCTGTAGAGGTTGACAGTCTGCAGTGCAGAGGAGGGCCCTCACCATAGCACAGTAAAGCCTGGCATCTTAATCTTAGACTTCCAGCCTTCAAAAATGTAAAAATAAATCCCCATGGTTTCTAAGACCCAGCCCATGATACTTGGTCATAACGGCATAGTCTATATTACTCCAAAATGAGGCTGATACTGCTAGACTGTGGGCCAAGGACCATGTATTTATGTTGTGGCATGTGGAAGGTGCTGGGGGGTTGGGATTACTGGTGTGTTGTTTTTGGTGTTCTCATAACTTCTGATGTAATCTGTTTTTCTAATGCAGTCAGTGAATCTCTAGGATCAATGCTTACCTCCCATATCTTGATTTTTGGCCTTAAGCATATATTTTCTCCACTAGAGATGGTCCCAATGTATATTAATTGTCAACCTGATCAATAGGATTAACTAGAATGCAGTTGTCAACCTCACTGGTCACATGCAGCTCCTTTGCCTTACAAAACCTACCTTTCACTTGCTTCCAACATACACCATATATTCTCATCTTAAGTGAATTTACTGAAAATTTCAGCTAAACAACATCAGGACAAGCTTTGGTCACTTCTTAGAAGTCAGTGGTATTGTCTGTCCCTACCTTGCTTATACAGAGAGCAATTAAACTAAGAACAGTTAGTTTTTTCCTTTTCTAATTTGCTTCCCCTTTGATTCCATGTGACCAGCCTTCATCCTACCTAGGAGAGTCTTCAAGATATATATATATATATATATATATATACGTATATATATCTGTTTCTTCCCAAATTTCACCTTGTGTAGTAAAGCATTATTGATCAGCTACCCATTAGTATTACCTGAAAATCACCATTCCAAAGGAAATGCATGTTTGATCCTACCTTCTAAAACTAAAAGGATATGCATTGTTGCAGACACCAGATAAGATAATTGATCCACAGGTTAGAATCAGGAATATGAACACTATCAGCTTATATAAAGGGAAATCGGTGTCTTGGAAAAAAATAAAATAAGCACAAAATAGTGGCAATTTTCATGCATATTGAATTGCAAACCTCATGGGATAGGAAAGTTTTTAGTGCTCGGCAGCGGTTCGTGTGTGTGTGTGTGTGTGTTTGTATGTTTGTGTGTGTGTGTGTGTATGTGTGTGCGTGTTTAAGCCATTTAGAAGCTAACAGAATTAAGAGACTCAGGGAGCAAGCAAGCGAGAAAGCGACTTTGTGAAGGGTGCCAATCTAATTACAGTGCAGTGGGTCCCTGGAGGCTCCTCGTGAGCAGCATCATCACTAATGTATGTCACCTTAAACAAGTTAACTGTCTTCTGCACTGTTTTGAATGGAAAATAGCAGTTCCTGGAAATGTCTCTGCATCGTGTGATGTGTATTCCAAAGTTTAGGGTGTCTCTTTCTTCCTTCTGTTTTCACATAAACCTTGGCAAGCTACAGTGAAAAGATTTTAAGTCTCGGTAGTGTGGAATACCATTTTCCCTGTTCTCAGCCTAATTGTTCTTACTTCTCCAGTGTTCCATTTTGTCTTTGATGGTTTTAAAGTCACTCCTCTTTTCACAGTTGTGTTCATTGCTCACACCTCTCCTGCAAACACTTTCACTCTGTGGAAACTCCTTCTGTCTGTCTTGATACACTCAAAATTCCTAGTATAAATTTCTTTTGTCTTCAGGCTGATCAGATGTCATCTTTTGTGTCTGTTTACTAACTGATTCTCAGTTGTTCTGCCTTTGCTTTTCTGTCAGGATCTGAGTTTCTAGGCTACTGCTTGGGCTTTACGACGAGATCTCGGTATTGTAGTAATCCAATTCATCCTTTCAACAGACTACTAAGATAAGCATACTCTAGTTCCAAAGAAAAGCCTCTGCAACTCACATCCCAGGCACTGTCACTGCCCTCCAGAGTGCAAAGTACAGGGGACACCCTCTATTAAAACTCCCCTTGGAATCTGGAACTTGGTTTCTAAATGTGCTTTACAAAACAATTACAAACATGTTTTCATACAGCTTGTAGAAACAAATGCTCTCTATGAAGACTAGGTTGTAAAAGGAGGTGGATGGATGGAGACCTCATATCCATTTTTTTTCTCAATTTCTTACCATACAATAACAACAAAATCAAATCCATGTTGATGTTCTGTCTTTCCAGGCTGTTATACAATTTTCCAAGCTTGTCCACAGTCTGTCAAAATATTTCCTTTTAATATTTATTAGCTTGGCAGGAAATAATGAGACAAAACAAAATGATGGAAAGGGGAAAGGAAAATACAATATGATCAGAGGATTGGAAAGTTGGAGCAAAATGAAAGGAGCAGGAGAAAGAGAGAGCCAAAGGTCAGGAAACAGTGAAATGGCAGCGTCATGGGTTGGATCTTAGGAAAGATAAAACGACGTAAGTTAAAAAACTGGAAAATTTCAAGTAAAATATCTGGGTTAATAGGTAATAATATAGCAATACTAAATTCTGACTTGTAATGCTAAAAGGGACTTGTAAGATAACTCAGCAGTGAATCAAAAGACTGTGCAGGAACTCTGCACTCACTAGTTCTCCACCTTTTCCCTAGATGTGACAGTATCCCACAGCAAAGTCTTACATTTCAAAATGAAAAAGAAGTAAGTGGGGAAGGTGGAATATAATTAGTTCATTTTCTTTCTGACTTTAGAGGTAAGACAAAAAACTTCAGGGTCAGAAGACAGGTCACAGTGCCCAGTGCCTAGGAGCATCCACTTACTGACTCTTACTTTGTCCATGTGCAAAGCAGTCACTGAGCTCTCTTCAAAGATTCCATGACTATCACATAAAAATCACACAAAGTGCCAAAAGCAGAAACTGCCCACTATTAGTCTTGTTTTCATTTATAGGTCTGTCATTTATCTTTTATATAAAATTGGCCAAGCAGTACGTTTTCTCTTCTGGTCCAGTCTAGACAGGGTCCTTCCTTGCTTTTTTTTTTTCTACAATTTTAAAGCCCTGTCTTGATAGTCATTCTTTACTCTTTCCTATTGTAAAGTAATTTACTTTTAAGATAGTTCTTTTGCAATCTGGAGGACTTTAAAAATATTTCTAAAAAGAATTCCATTTCAACCAATCACAGGAAAGGTCAGACCGAGCAAATCAGACACAATCTAACAGTTTAGCCAAAGAGGCAGTCTGCTCATGACCACTGGCCTGCCTCTGAGTTACAGGTCATGGTGATAAAAGAGTTCCCATAAGAGCAGAGAACTTGTCTTTCACTTTACCTTCTCCTTTATTCTAAGAGAGTTTTGTCTTGTTTTCATTGGTAAACTTAAAAGGAGAAAATGGCATCCAACTTGACCTAATCATTACCCTTCGTTGCCCTGGCTGTAGTAACTCCAACTGTAATAGTACATGCAAGAAATCTCATCATTTAAGAGGGAGAAGCAAGAAGATCGTAAGTTCTGGACCAGCCTGAAATACATGAGGAGACCTTGCCAAAAAAAAAAAGAGCTCAAAGACAAAGCCCACAACCACCCAACAAAGCAGAGTAGACACAGGGTAGACTGTGCATGTACTGTGTGCTGTGTCCTCTTCACAGGAGAGGCAAAGTTCAGATTGTTCATTCTAGGCCTGGGAATCAAATTGAGAAAAATCTTAAAATTGTCCAAAAGGAGACTTTCCTCTTAGACTGAAAATTTGCAAGCATATGAACCAAAAGCAGCTCTCAGATCGTGGGTTTCGGTCTGAGAGGACACTTTCTCCTAAAAATTCTAAAATTGAAACCCAAAAACAAACAGATCCATGTGCAGAGCAAGAGAGAGATGGGAGAGAGCAGTCTGTGTCTGTGGACTAACACTTCCTGCTTCCTCATGACCAGCTCAGTAGATTTCAGTTACTGGTAACAACGAAGTGTGGGCTACTTCTCTCCCCCATCTGCGTCTCCCCTCCACCTGCTTCTCCACCTCCACCTGCTTCTCCCTCATCTGCTTCTCCACCTCCATCTGCTTCTCCCCTCCATCTGCTCTTCTCCTCTCCATCTGCTCTTCTCCCCCATCTTCTGCTCCCCTCCAACTGAGCCCTAGGTGCTTTCTACTTATGCACAGTCAGTATGCTCTCACCAAAATATTTCATCTCTTTACTTCAGTAACTTCTGCCTGTATTGAAATATCTACATGTCTTGTCTAGATGCTTCATCTTGAGATAAATCTCCCTGTGACTCTGTGCCCCCCGCCGAGTTGCACTCATATTTCTTTTTAGTTATTTACAGCAACACTTCTTGAATATGACTTTATTTTCCCAACTACCAAGACTTAAATCTGTCTAAGGTGAGCTGCTCCAGTACTCTGAAAGCACTTTCAGAAAGATTTCAAAAGCCCTTAGACTTTTGCTTTTCACTTTTCATCTTTATCCCTCTAAATCTCCATTAGGGCTTATATTTTACATCAGAAAGTGTTAGATCTGGCCTTTTGACAGGAGAGTGCTCAGAACGATAGGTTTAGTCTCCAAATCTGTTTCTTCAGTCTTTCACTCCTAGGTCAAAGGGTTGCACACAATGAACATCGTGAGGAAAACCATCCTCTATTAACTGTGGAACTTTCGAAATAAACATCTTAACTCTAACATCTGTCTACAGTGTAGACAAAGTGAAGTCCTCCCTGCTGCTAATTTTAGCTTGGAAAATGAAGCCACATGGACAGAGAGTGTTGGTGCAGAGGAACTGCATTTGTAAGGAGTGTGGAAAGACGTCTGGAGTCACACTGCTTCTCCACAGGATTAATCCAAGACCTTTTTAAACTTTATTACTTTTACTTTATGTGTATTCATATACTGCCTGCATCTGTGTAAGTGCACCTGTGCTGTGCAATGCTCTGGGAGGAGAGAAGAGGGTGTTGGATCCTCTGGAACTAGAGTTACAGATAGTTGTTAGCTGCCATGCAAGTGCTGGGATTTGAACTCGGGTCTTCTGCAAGAATACACAGTGCTCTTAACCACTGAGCCATCGCTTCAGTCCCTAATCTGAGATCTTAATAAGATGACTCTTCCTGATAATCCACTAAATTCTAATTCAGATGGAATCTGAACAATTTCACTGTTTCCGGTTAGTTACCCACTAATCCTATAGCCATATTCTATACATCTAAACTGATATTCTAACTATAAGGGAGCATCACCATGACTTTTATACTGATTAAAGATTATAAAATAAATCTTCCAATTATTTTCTTTAAAGTTTATTATTTTTATTTTATGTTTATGAGTATATTGTCTGCATGCATGTAAGTGCGCTTGTGTCATGCAATGCATGCAGAGTTCAGAAGAAGGCGTCAGATCCCCTAGAACTGAAGTTATGGACAGTGTTATGTGCCATGTTGGTGTCAGGAATAAAACCTAGTTCTCTGCAAGAGTAGTCAGTGCTCTTAACCTCTGGGCCATCTCTCCAGCCCTTCTAATTCTTAAAGCCTCAGTTTCCTTTTTCCTTATAAATTCAGTTTTGCGCTTGAAGAAATCATAACTATAAGGAAGATTTCAGATTCCATTTGAGTTAGAATTTAGTGGATTAGAAATGAAAGGGAAGTCTTCATGGACTGATCCAGTTTGAATGAGCCCACTCCCAATGGCTAACAATTTTTTATTATTTTGTTTATTACTTATACACATATGTATGTATTTTCAAATTATTAAGGGATTTTAAATCATATTACACATGTATATACAGAGAAGGCTGTAACTATTATTAAGTCAAGTATCCCATATTTCTCTAAAACTCTCCAAAATGAAGACAATTCTCTAAAACAAGATTAATCAAGGGATATATGCATAAAAATATATATGTGTGTCATATACATAGTCAAAAGACATGTATGTGTAAGATATATATATATATATATATATATATATCCTGTTACTCCCTTTTTAAATTATTTATTTATTTACTTTCATTTCATGTGGATGACTGCTTTACCTGCATTCATGTAAGAGCACCACATGAATGTAATGCCAGAAGAAGATACTGGTTTACTCTGAACTTGAGATACAGATGGTTGTTAGAAGTCATGTGGGTGCTGGGAACCAAACCCTAGTCGTCTTTAAGAGTAACCAGTGCTCTTCACATTGAATCATTTCTCCAGCCCCAGCATCTAGCTACTACTTTTAAAAGACTTTGTCCATACCATGTCCGACTACATTAGTAAGAATATATGCCAATAGCAAAAGTTATTAAGCTTTAGTAGCAATTATCTGCTTTTAGAAAAAATCCCCTCAATTTTCATAAGATAAGCTTTAGGATATAATTCACTAATTGGTACTAAAATGGCCTAGAAGTGAACATTTTTCTAAAAACTGATCAAAAGGTTACAGTTCTTTAATTAATAAGAACTTTCCTGGTTATTTGCTGAATTTGTCACATTGAAAATAGACTTATTTTTACATTTATATATTCATTGTATGTGAGACTCTGTGTGTGTGTGTGTGTGTGTGTGTGTGTGCCCTTGCACATGTGTGGCAATCAGAAGACAACTTGCAGGAATCACTTCTCTTCTTTTACCATATACAGGGATCAAACTCAGGTTGTCAGTCTTGACAGCAAACTTCTGACACATATCACACTCACTCAATAATAAAAATCCTTAGATCAAATTTCTTGAAACAATTAATATTTTGATACATTGAAGCTGAAATAACTGATGTTTCTCTGTATTTGAAAAATCTTTTACTCAAAATTCATCTCCAAATCTTTTAATTGATGTAATCCACATCCAATTTTGATGTGTATACCGATATTCTAATTTCTATTTCCAATACATTCAGTTCAAATGACATATGTACATGTATGTATGAATTGAACTTTGTGAAATAGCATTATGACAAATATCCCATAGCTTGCTAAAACTCTAGAAAGTATGTTGAGTATAAAGCCCAAGCTCAGTCAATGAGGATGAAGCTAATTAGGACATTACCTTGTATGATATCTTCATCCCAGCAACAGAAAAAATGAGCACAATTACAGCACAAGTTGGGTAATTCAGTCTAAGGCTTTGCCATGTGCAAATGGCAAGATAACAAGATATTTATAACACAATAACAAATCAGAAAGAGACACTTTCCTAATTTGCCTGTGACTAAGAAGATTCAAAATACTCTATTAGGGAAAATAAAAAAGTCAATGATGAATTTCATAATAAAAATGTTTTTACATGTAGCAGTAACTATAGAAAAGCAAATGAGAATACTTGTTATTCTGTGTTAAAAACAAGAGCTAGCTGGGTGGTATGCTTATGATCCTAGCACATTCTATCTGGAGAGTGCTGAGGCAGAGTTCAAGGCTAGCAAGATCCTATCATAAAAGAATGAGGGCTAAGGAAAAACCACCTTCCTCTAAAATTCAATGAATGTAAGTACACATTATTACTGAAAGTCTTAAAAGATTCAGAAGTATATTCCTTGGCCTAAGAAGATAAATCATGAATAATTATTAAAAGGGATCATCTCTGAGAGCTAAAAAAATATATATACCAATGTGCTAAGTGCAGATCATTTTTAATTGATCTTATCAAGATACTTACTGTGAAGAAACAAATAAGTAGTTGTTATAATGTGGATAAATAGCTATTCTCTTGTTGGATTCCAGGTTCATTCCACAGGAGTAATTGGTGCCTAGTAATGTAAAACTTGCCAAAAGCCCATGGCTAGAGAGGTTATAGATCCTGGGTGGAAACTACTATTATTGTTTTACCTTATGGACATGACATCGAACTACCTAGTAAATATTTATATTTCTACCTTAGGTTAATGTTACTCTCAGACTTGGTCAGAGAAGTTTCTTTTTACATCTCAAGATACTAAAGGGTCAAAGCATTGAGAAAAAGGGCCTTTTGAGTACCAATCTCTAAATGAGGCATCTGAATCACACTCCTCAACAGCTCACGGAACATCACAGAAGAGGAAACAGAAAGAACTTGAGAGCCAGAGGGTAGGATGGAGTAATGTGAAAAACTCTCTTCTGAAGAACATGACATGGTTGTTGCACCTATGATCTCACAGAAATAGTGGTGACCTACACAAGATTTGCACAAGATGGTGCCCATCAATACTCCATCATAGATGAGGGAGGAGGTCATAAGGCTCTGCTCTGTCTGCGAGGAGTTATAGGCAGTTAGTTGTTGCTGGGGAAGAGGGAGTCTGTTCCTCAGACATATAACCACTGATAAGACATCCTTGCTCAAGTTAGAACCCCCCATCCATTCTCATGCAGGCAAACCTAATTAGATTCAGTGGGCCACAAACAAACAAATGAACGAAATTAGGAGGTGAACCTGTTGGGAAAAAGAGTTATTGAAAGAAGGAAGGTTATTAAGAGAGAAAAATGGGGGACACATGATTAAAACACCTTACTTGTAGGAAATTAAGAAAGAGTTACAAAAAGATTTTTCTGGAGTACGGTATTTCCTTAGGAGAGAAATGTTATGGATTCCAGCTAATTGACTCTGCTTTTTTCCATGTTGCTTAAATCATGTAAGAAACTATAAAGATGAAGACAAAGAAGAATATATATGTCCCATGTATGTTCTATGTGATACACTAGAAACTATACATGTGAGTTTTCTTTAAATCATATAAATAAAACAGAAGCTGAATTCAGTATTGCAAATATACTATAGTTTTGTCTAATCCTAAGAGTTTATGTCTTGATAAGTTTATTTAAAATGCATGTCTAGAGATATACTTTCATAATTAATAATTGTGTGTTTCTGTAATCTAGGTGAAAGATGAACTGAAATAAAACTGAACATAGATTTTTATCTTGAAGCTCCTTCTGTTTTTAAGTATATACGTGTGTGGTCTTCTAAAAGTCATGGGAAATACCACAGCTGTAAACTCACATCTTCAGGAGTATGTGTAATATGCATGCTTTGATGTTCTTATTGCTTAAGAAGAATATTTTCCAGCTGTGCTTTTGCATGGAAGGAAATGAATCCATTAGTATAAAGCTCTCCGCCATCAAACCCTTTGAGGATTCCGTGGCATATGGTATGTCCCCAGTAGAGTGTGGAATGGAGGGTGTGACCCGTGGTTACTCCTATGTGGAGATAAGTGCAGCTTCATTCTCACTCCAGGAGTCACAGTAAAAGGTATAAATTTGCTACATCCAATAAGCACATAAATGCCTTTGCCAACCTCTTGGCAATATCTTTTCCACAAGCTGGCAAACAAAATTCAACAGATGCTTCCCCAGATGACTCCACACTGATGAGCATTATATATGCAATCTATCTCATATGATTGTACAACATAGATCATCATAAACATTGCATGTTTCACAGTCTGTCTGCCAACTGATCTATGATTCTTTAGGCTTCCTGGGCATGAAATCACCGTGTATTTGAATCCCTGTCCACAAATCCAGGAGGGACAAATAAAATGTGTGACCACAAGTCTTGACATCCCTGTCTTATCAATATATTGTAGGTGAGAGGGATGAATTTTCAAGAAATTGACTTAGAGTGGACAGCACAGGCACCTTGACTACAAGATTAAATGCTCATATGACAGAATCTTCCTGTGCTTCGTATCAGAGAAATAGCTCTGAGCATTCACATCAGAAATGCACCAGCCTATCACTGAATTTCCTCCATTTGCTCAGTCTCACTGGCAAATAAAGTGCACAATAAAGAAACAAAGTCTAAGGTGAACCTGGTGACTTAGTATCAAATTTGATCTCTGCTCCTTATTGGCTAAACAACTTTGGGACTATAAATCACTTTGTAATATAGACAAAGAATGACTTTTGCAAAGCACTTTACTATGAAAAAATGCCTTAAATATGAAAATATTACAAAAAATCAAGTCGTAAAAACACAGAGCTGTCACTTAGGTCAGATTTCATCATAACACAAGTTATCTGGGGTACCTGCATCTCTATTAAAATAAAGAAAATAAAGTTTAGAACATTTAAATTATCTGATCAAGGTCATATAGAAAATAAGTCTCAAATCTTTCCCAAATTAGAAGATATGATTCCAAGATCTTCATAAACAGCATGAAAAGCCACTTAGGGTTAAAGACAAGGTAAGGATGAAAAATGGCTCCTCGGATTTATCAGCAGTAAAGTAGGCAATTGGTAAAATCAGGATATAAATGTGTCCCAGTGGAGTAGAAATAGACAGCAAGATGATCAGTTAAGTGTGGGGAAAGATTTTGATGCTCTGTAGAATGTACAAATGGGCTACATTCACTATACAGAGATGTATAGGGGAGATCCCTCTATTATGGACAGAACATGATAGTATCCTATTAAAGTACATCACATAAAAAAGGAGAGAAAGAAATATACCAAACCAAAAGACTAAACCAGAGACTAAAATAATAAATCCTGTAGAAAAGAAGATATTTGTTCATAAGTGCACCGTGTTACATAACAACTTAATATATTGGTTTAGAAGACCAAATAGTTAAAATTGGTAATAAAGGCTGGGATACACAAAGACTAATTCTAGGAGAAAAATGCAGACTGGAGTCATTTGCTATGGTCTCAGTCTCCCCGGAACTCAAGCTTATCATCATGATGTATTTACATAATAGACCTTTGGGAGATGAAGGTCATGAAAGTGAATCTGTCATAAAAGTCATTAATATTTTCTTTAAAGAGAACCCAGATGGCTCCCTTGTCCTTTGCTACTATGTAAAAATTCAGGGAAAGACTGTTGTCAATGAACCTGTAAGCATACCCTCACCAGTTGCCAGTGCTTTGACCTTGGGAATTTTCAGCCTTCCTCATTAAGAAATAGATTTCTGTTTTACACAAGCATCATAGACTATGGCATTTTGTTAAAAATCAGGTACTACCTCTATTTGACTAATAAAAGACACACTAGCACAAAGGATGCAATCACATGTGATATTTAGAATTACAAAAGCTAAATTGATGAATATTGCTAACATCAATACAAATATAGATGTAAAAGAAACTGAGTTTCAAGAATTTAAAGAGAAAAGATAATGTTAACATGTTTCATTATAATGTTAATTACTGTCCCTATGGTAAGGAGCTCACACATAAAATGAATAAATAGCAGACTTTATTCAATGAAGTCCTTTCAGAAAAGTTCAGATCAAAAACACTTAGTTGAAAACAACATAAAATGACCAAGTCATATTGTATTATGCCTTTGAACCTAAAAGACTAAAACCATAAATGTTTCAGATACAAAGACAGGCCTGTGATTTTCTGCCTGGAAGGCTGATGAAGTGTGGTGAAGACTCACAATGCCTGGAGAGACCCCATGGGAGCATTCTTTTGTCTTAGGAAGACACAACCCAACACAAGCAAGAATAATTCACTTAAAACCTAATAAATTGATGCATGCAGGCTATGAAGAGAGTGTATGAATCCATGAGCATAAAGACACACAGGGATGCACTCACTCCCTAATATTTGCTATATGACCCCACTTCCTTTTTGTTCTTAATATTTTGGTAAATTTTCCCCACTCCCCGCCCTGCCCCCCCGGATTCACCCTTACCTCCCCCTATCTGACCAACTTCATGTTCATTTTTTCTAACCTGTCCAGTTCAACTTGTGCTGCTCAAATATTCTTGAGTGTGGAACATCCCTGGGGCATGTTCAACCCACCAGGGGTGATACCCTTTAAGAAAGCTAAAGCTCCTGCTCTCAGCAGCTACCAGCTGCCAACAGCTCCTCCTTGGCAGCTTCATGTCCCCCTCTACGCAGGGATTGTTTGACCTTGACCAAGTCTTGTGCATGCTCTCACAATTTGTGAGAGTTAATATGTGCAACTGTCTTGATGTCTGGAAAACACTGCCTTCTTGCAGTTGGCAATCATCTCTGGGTCTTCCATGAAGATCCCTGAACTTGGTGGTGAGAGGACACTGGTGAAACTTTATCCTTATTGGACAGCTATCATAGTGTTGAAATGTGCTATATACATTACTAGAGGAGAAAAATAATCATTACTCTTTCTCAGCTGTGAACCATTTAGAGTACAATAACAACTGGTATGGCACGATATGCCACAGTGGTTAGAATGTTATGGGAGTAGTCAGCCACTTTCTTATAGGATGTACAGCCTGCTCCATGAGATGGACCTCCAAACTGGCACTGTTAACTGAGCAAAGTACCTGTGGCTAGACAGGTCAAAAGCCCTTCAGGAAAACTAATATCCTACTAAATGGTCATAATATTAAAATGGTACCTACATATTAGTGTGTCTCTCAACCTTCTTCAGAGAATCTTCTCTTCTTGTAGTAGAAGTCAGTTAACCCTGAGAACCACAACTAGTTAATGTAAAGAAAATAAGAAACTATTGAGTGCACTCAGCCCTAAATTAGATTTCGATGTGACCTGTTCTAGTTTGCTTCTCTATTGCTGTGACAAACCATTCTGACCAATGCCAACTTTGGGAGGAAAGGGTTTATTTGGCATGTCACAGTTCATCACTGAGGGAACCCATGTAGGAGTTCAGGGCAGGAACCTGGAGGCAGGAGCTGAAGCACAGGCCATGGAGGAACACTGCTTGCTTGCTCTCCTGGCCCTTGCTCAGCCTGCTTTCTTATACAATGCAGAACAACCTGCCCTGGGGTGGCACCCCCCACAGTGGACTGTGCTCTCCCACATCACTTAACAATCAAGAAAATGCCTCACAGACAAGGCCACAGGCCAAATCAATAGAAGCAATTCCCCAAATGAGGTAGCTTCTTCCCAGCTGCGTCAAGTTGCAACAAAAGCTATCCAGCACATAATCCTACCTTTTTTTTTTGTATTTTACTTACTATTTGTATTTTATGTGTATGAGCGTATTGTCTTCATATTTGTAAGTGAACCCATGTTGTACAGTGCCCACAGAGGTCAGAAGAGGACATCAGATCCTCTGGAAGTGGAATTATGAGTGGTTGTTAGCCACCATGTGGGTATCCTCTGCCAGAGCAGTCCATGCTCTTAACCACTGAACCATCTCTGGAGCCCTGTGACCCCACTTCTTAAAAGTATTGAAATGTATCTCATGATGCAGCCTGTACCAGTGGCTGTGCTGGAGGCAGAGGGGTGGGTAATCATCCATTCTTCTATCTCTGTGAAATACAAGGTTTAATTTACAGTGGAATTGTAAATGCATTGTCATTCTTAGTGAACTAGTTAAAACACTGAATCTTCAGAAGATAATAGAAAAGACTTAGAATATCAAATTGCACCCCCCTCAAATCACAAGAACCTGAAGATTGGTAACGTGAGGTGCAACAAAAGGAATGAATTAAACTTCAGATTGAAGTAAATGCTATAAGAAAATTTATGGCCTACCAGTATTTATCCTCTGTATGAAGCATCCGTAGAAATAGTTGATGAGTGTGGTACACTGAGCATAACCAGGACAAGAATACATCTGTAGTCGAGCTCCAGATGAGAGTAGTCAAACACTCAATCTAAATGTCACCAGAAGTAAAGTTATAGCCAGTTTTATAGACAAAAACTATTTCATTCTGTCTCTAATAAGTTACACAAGATGGCTGCTATCAACAAATAATTGTTAAATGTATGAGAAGGTAAAACAAGATGGTACATCTCCACAACCCAAAGAATCAACTCAAGTAGAACCAGATATGGCACCAAGGCTGAAACAATCAGATAAGAAAAAAATATATAAAAATATGATTAGTATTATCTAGTGTTAAAGATCACAGTTAAGAAAACAAGACAAGAGCATGCAAAATAACTGATAATATTAAATTCGTATCATAGCAGAAAAGATAGCAAAACCAAGACAAAAAGTCAATCTTGTGACAAAATTTCACAGAGACATTCAAAACCAGTAATGTAGGTTACTGATTATACACAGCTAAGGTGATCCTAACCATGAGTCACTGTGTACACAGTATATGCACAAAAGACTAAGACACTGTTCAATGACAAATGCAAGAAGTCACTATTGAATATAAAATTTCTAGAAACAGGCTCTCTGTAGTCCTCACTAGTATAAAGATAACAAAATCCAAAAATTAAATTTGAATTAATATAAACACGAGAAATAGAGACACTGTATTAACTAGGCCAGAAGTGAACATTGAATCCAGTCTATGAAAGTAAAATTTAGTAAACTTGTTAAATTTAGTAAACACCACTGCAGCAGTAAATAAAAGTCTACTGAATAAATATTGAATGCATATTATTTTCCAGGTATTATTCTTAATGAGGATGATAGTACAGTAAAAGTAGGCAAAACATTTGTGTTCATGACGATGATTCATTTAGAAACACAGCCTTAAAACTCCCAGCAAGGTTACAGCTACAAAACTTGTGAATTTTGTAATTCTGGGAAGTTGAAAAAGCAGTTTCATGAGCAGTAAGAGGCAGTGCCTAAGGTGAGAAGGCCAGAGGGTGTGTTGGGAGCTCCAACTTCCCCCTGGCTGGCCTTCCATTGTTTAGAATTATAAACAAGCTGCCTCACAAAACACAAAGTCTCTGAAATTTCAATCATTTTACATTTTTTTTCCCTTATAAGGAATTTCTTTTAAAAATCTTTACTTACAAATGTAGAGAACTGTCACCTTAAATTCATTTCAGCCTCATTTGCTCCCATTGATTTTAAACGAAAGTAAAATTAGTATTATTGTAATTTAAAGCCAACAACAGCGTAATTCAATATTTATTTAAATTGTTTTGTACGGGCATTACGTCTGAAATAATGTTTGCCTCAAGCAATGAGATTTATTTTTAAGCAGTGAGTGAGACATGCTGTTTGTTTGTTCATTTTTCTCTTTTATTTTTTTGGTTTTGTTGTTGTTGTTGTTGTCATTTTTCAATACTTCAAAATAAAATGATTGCAAATGTAGTATTTTTTCTTTTAAAATAAGATGTTATGGAGGGCAGGAATATAAATGATAGTTACTTTCTTTGTATTTTCTGAAGTTTTAATTTGAAAATAAAAAGATTTTAATAAAAATCTAAACTGCTGAATATCATCCAATAGTGCAAAGTTTAAGAACGATTATGTTGCAGACCAGCAGGTAGTAATCATCTCGGGGGTATCAGAGAACTACCTTCAGGAACAGCACTCCCCTCCCCACACCCCCATGGCCTAGGTGAGCACCAAGGATGACCCTCTATCCCTTTTCAACAAGGAGGTCAGAGAGGCCTTCCAGGAATATTGCACATTTTGGAGTGGTGAGAAGGAGAAGATTCCTGTGGGAATCCAGGGCTGCTGGATCTGACTGCATGGGGGACGGTTCCCTGTGTCTTCTTAGTGACTGTCCCAGAGTGGTCTGTTTGCTTTCTACTTTGGTAATAGAATCTGACATTCTGAACTGGTGAACCAGACTAATACCCATGCTACTATTTTCTTTTTATTTCCTGGAGGACAAAAGGAAGAATTTTCTTCTACAGTATTACTATTTAGTGCATCTCAGTCACAGGGAGCAGAAGCTGTTTGTTGTTCACACCACTGGCAGTTCCGGTAATGGACAGAAGGAACCTTTCCAGGAAATAGTTAAAAGGAAATGGGGAAGGAGTCCAGGGTCCCTTTCATTGTTTTTGTTAGCCATCAACCAACATCACAAGCCTGGAAACCTGCAGCTTCCGGGCTCATTATCTAAAGTGAAACACAGCCTACCGGGAGTGTTTCAAACGGGGCCCCAGGGTGGGAGGGGACTGGAAACAGGTGCTTCACAATGTGGGACATCTAGTTAGGATGGGAAATGGCTCAAATAAAGTTTGAAAAAGAATTCTAGCACATATAGATTGCATATTTTCAAAAACTATATTTCATGAGTGAGATGTAGATTTGAAAGAAGGGAGTTCTTATCATCTCCACGATGTGCCTGTGTTCTGAACACACCTGCTGTCAGCTTCTGTCTACACATGAACAGCATTCTTTAAAAATCTATGTCCCTAAGAAGCTTTCTTTTAAAACAATAGCGAAAGTCATCAATTAGCAATGAAAAAAAAAAATAAATGAAAGCCTTTCCTCCTCCAGCAGGGAGGCATTTTAATGCTTTCTTGTCAGCCCCCCATGGCTCAGGCTCTCTGTCAGTTACTTTAGGTCTCAGACATGGAGCATTTCTTCCGAAAGGTCATCCCTCCACGGCATTTTCCCTCATTTATTTTTAGATGTTCTAACCCTACTAGGTTTAACCACCTAGCAGACTGAAAAACACATATTTTAGTTCTGCTGAAGCTGGATCAGAATTAAACACACGCCCCCACAGATGTTTTCCTGCATGACATCTCTGCACCTGCAACTGTCACTCAAAAGTCATCTGTATGCACTGTGCTGAGGTCTACAGGGCATCAGAAAATGAACGTTAGTAACTCTATTTGATATTCAAATGCATGGTCAAAGCATGACCTATCTTAAACATAATTCATTTACAGTAAATAAAAGGTCAACCCTAGTATAACCAGGGCTTGCATCTCACATCTGTACAGCCTGCTCTGTAATTCAGAGTGGCCTCAGCCATGTTGAGAGGTGCACATGGGCCAGGAACTCACCTGCCAGGCCAGAGGTTGCCTTTCATGACATGGGGAAAATAAAGTAAACTTCAAGGCTTTAAACACATTGTAAGATTTAGGACTTTGTGACCATTCAGAGCCTGTGTAAGGACAATGAGGACTGGGAGGCTCTGATCTATCAATCTACTTAGGACGTTTGATCAGAAATGAGGCAACCTTCAGAAATCTTCACATGACTGTGGCCAGCATATGGGAGAAATAGCTAACCTTTGCAGCAATCTTAGACAGTAAAAGAATTTCCCGCCTACAGAAATTTCATGAAATCTAAATAGGGCCTAACTCTACCATAGTCAATTCACCCTATTACTATGCTATGAATGCATGTATATATGTGGATGCATTTTTATGTGCTTGAGTGTCTATATATATCAGTTTTTTTCTGTATGTGTGTATATATATATATGTGTGTGTGCATTTTGCATATATTTATATATTTTAAATATATGTGTTTCAAATAAGGGAGAATTGGTTCAAAGACCAAGAATTACATGTAAACACATTCGTATTTAATGTTCTTATAGCTATATTGCAACTCTGAGTCCTATACAAAGTACTGTTTCTCATACAGGAGGTAATGAGATATTTTGATATGCGTCAGAAAATTTAAAGATCGTACAATGTAAAGGAGCATCAATTAATATTTGCTTTTATTAAGAAGATAATCAAGGAGTATATTCATGAAGTACCATCACCTCTTGTTTCTAATTACTTCTATTAGGATGTGAAAGAAAGAGAACAACCACAAGAAAAGGCAGGATAGAAAGATGAGAGCTAGAGTGAGAGTGAGAGCTAGAGAGAGAGAGTGAGAGCTAGAGAGAGAGAGAGAGAGAGAGAGAGAGAGAAGGGAAGATGCAAACAAAACTAAGTTAACACAAAAGACTGGAGAAAACAGGTAGAAAAAGAGAAATAATCTATAAGGAAATCAGAGAGAGAAAGGATGGCATGCTCAAAAGAAAGAAAAAATAGACAGGAAACCAGAGGAAAATCAGAACAGTGGAGATGATAGAGGATATATACAGATTGAAACCGGGAGTGACAGAGACAAAGGTGGAAATGTGGACACTCAGATTTTCAAGAGATGACCTCTGTGCCCTCTCCTTCTTGTGAGGTAGGTTTAGAAAGACCATCCAATCCTTTCAAGTCTGAAATGAGCTCTAGTTACTATCCAGAAGACTCCCAGTGAGGTCATAGCCCACCTGCCCAGTACATAGAAGCCCCTATCTCAGTATCACCCCAGGATCACTAGTGAGATGATGCTCAAGAGGACACTCCAAGAGAAAAAGAAAAGAAAAACAGCTGGTGAGATCTAGGCTTCAGTGACAGATTTCCTAGGAATGGCTCAGGCTTTGAGTGAGAATACCTCTACTTATTTCCCAACTGCAGCAGTGTTGACATTTCAAACTGATTCTTTTCCATGCCATGGCTGTCTGTGGCTTATGGGATTTTACTTAGCAGCATTCGTAGCTTCTGGATGATAGATGCCAATAGCACCTGCCCATGGTTACAGTCCAAACCATCACAGGTAATACAATGCTCCAAGAGTACTGGGGCTGTTCAGCCTTCTGTGGATCACACTGCTTCAGTCATTAGCACCCCCAAGTTTGCACAGGGAGATATCACATGTTAGGAAACAAGCATGTTTGGTGAAGATTCGATATATAAATTAATCTGGATTAGAATTTGCTCCTAATTTCCTTTTATGCACTCACACAAGCCCAGAGCATTTATTCCTTGTATTCTTTCAAGGATACCCATCTAGGATTTTTTGCTCTACCCAGATTTGGGATTGACTCCCCAGAGCACCCAACAGCAGTCTGCAGTTATTTGATTCCTTCCTATCAACTGTGGATTGAGAGCTTGGGCAATGCTTCAAATAGGCCAATAAACGCTTAGCAGTCAGTGTATCTAAAGGACAGCAGGGAAGCGGGGTTTTTTGGCACAGAATGCCCCATTAGAGGGCCATTTCCCTCTCTCAGGCCTTCTATTTGAAACCCTCAGGGAACATTAAAAACCTTGCTAGAGCAGGCGCCTAGCTTTGCTTGAGTTGAATTAGGCTGCACAATTTCTAAATCACCCCCCTGGATATTAGCCGCAAGCAATTGAGACACTAGCAAAACAGGATACAGTCCAGCTTCTCAGGAGTCAAGCCAACTCCAAAATGGAACTTCACCTCCCAAAACACCTCTTGAGCTTCACAACCACCACCTTTGGTTCAGAGATTTTGTCTGTGAGGAAGCATGATAAGCTACATCCAAGCGAACATCACAGAATCAACTTTTCACCAGCAAAGGTTTGGTTATGCCTTAGACTCTACGTCAGCTTGTACCTGGGGATTTTTTACATTGTCTTTCTAATTTTGGTTTTATATATATATATATATATATATATATATATATATATATATATTTTTTTTTTTTAAGCCCAACCCTTTTGTAGGCCAAAGAAAATAAATTTAATTATCTAAATGACTTTGTTTATATTTATTGGGAGAGAGACAAGAAAAATACAGTTAAAAGGTTCAAACACTTCCCACAAAGCAGTGACAGCCTCTTCACTCTCTCCACAATCCTTTTCTTCAAGGACAGTTGTTCTTTATAGTGTCTAGTGATTCTGGTCTTGAGAAACCATCATAACCAAAAGCATGTCCATATTCGATTATGATTTTACATATCCTTTACAGTGAGCATTCATACCCCTATGTTTATTCACTATCCACATTCAGTCTTTTGAGGCTCTTCCATGTGACTTTGCATGGAGATGTAACATTAACATATACTCTACTGAAAGCAATTCTACTTCTGATTTTTGTTTGATGTTGGCTATTATTATTTATAATTTTGATATTATATACGAAGTAGCAAAGAAAATTTCACACACAAACTGCAGTTAGCTTTCCAAATACATCCATAGTTAATTTGTTTTCTAATGGTTTTAGAAATACGTCATGCCCAGACTTTCTCCTGGAATAATTGGTACCCAGGGCAGTTCCCAAAAGTCCCTCTTTTTTTATTCAAAAGGGCATATTGAGTATCAATATTTGTATCAACTTGGCCATGTAGAGATTTCTCCTTTAGAAATGTAAAATCACTTGGTTAGAAACTATGTGTATAAGGTGTCACCATGATCTGAACACAAAGCAGGAATCATTGGTATTTATAGACTACTTGCAGCAACTTTGTAAAGACTGTCTAACAGAAAAACCCCAGGGCAATAATTATTAGATTAAAAAATAAATTTATAACTTAATTCTAATTTTTCCTAATTTTTCATTCTTGTATTTTAACAAAATATGAAAACACATTGTGAAAATATACTTATTTCTTTTTAAAATTTGTTTTATTTGTGTATATTTACTTTTATGAGTATGAGCATTTTGCCTGCATGTACATGAGTACACCATCTATGCAATGGACACAGAGGCCAAAAGTGGGAGTCAGATTCTCTGGAACTGAAGTTCTAGACAGTTGTTAACTGCCAGGTGGGAGATTGAAACTGAGCCCAGGTCCTTTGCAAGAGCAGCTAGCCATTAAACCATCATCAATATGTAGAGAGTAGGAATGGGAAATTTTGTAAAGCTTTAGAATTTAGCAGTGGTAAATGTATGTATAAAGAATTACCATGTGACCTAGAAATTCCATCTTACTTAGATACTCAAGAGAACTGAAAACATGCCATACAAAAGCATGCACACAAATGTTCACAGTAGCGTTATTTATAATTGATAAGAAGTAAAAACAACCCTCATATTCATCAACTGATTAAAAGAAAACCAAAGTTTAGTATATCCATATAGTGAGGCATTATTGTACCATTAAAAGGCAATGTTCATTTGCATGCTGACACCATTGCTGTAGGTTCATATGAGCAGGGTCCAAGGAGCTTGTAAGAGTCTATTTCCAGATGGCCATGAACCTCCTCCCCTGACTCTCACACTCTTTCCCCTCTTCTAAAATAGTCCTTGAGCCCTGGGTTCATTGCTCGCTGTAGCATGAGTAAGCTTCACTGATGAGAGTCCAGAGATGCATTAGTATTCTCTCTACCTCTTGTTCCACTATGTTCTACGAGTCTTAGGTACAGAGGTTCCATTGTAGATGTGTCACTTAAGGTTGGGCATTTCAAAGACACTTTATCTCTGTATGCTCTTCTTTAAGGGAGAGACTCTAGATAGGCTGACTAGACCCCAATTGATGAACTGGTACTGAGGGACTTCAAGGGACATTAACTTGACTTGATAGGTCTTAACATAATGACAGACTGCATGAAATGCAGTGGGGCACAATGGGAGGGTGTCAATGGGGAAAGGAATATAAAAAAGACTAAGATGCTAAGATGTTGTGTATGAAATATGCAAAAATTCAATAAAAATATATTAAATAAATAAAAGTTCTTTTAAAAGGCAATGGCGTTTTTATACATATACCACATAAAAGAAGCTTAAAAACATTGTACTAAGAAAAAGAAACAAGACACAATAAGGCTATCTATGGTATATTTTTATTTAAATAAAATGTAAAAAATAGGTACATCTACAGAGAGTTAAAGTATATTAATGGTTGACAAAATTCTGTATTGAACAGGATGTGGAAAATACTACTAAGGAGTGTGACATTTTGAGCTATGATAGAGGTTGATAAGTGTTCTGAAATTAGGTAGCAATGATTGTCTAGCTCTGAAAATAGTCTAAGAAGTACTCCATTGTTCACTTTAAAAAAGGAAAAACTTATACTACATGAGTTATAACTCCATAAATCCAGAATTAAAAACTATGTGTCCTTGCTTTTACATAAGCATCAAAAGTGTTTTGAAAACAAATATAAAGTGTAGCAACATAGAAGCCTACCCACATGGGCCTGAACTGACCCAGGAAGAAAAGTGACAGAAGAGCGTAGAGCAGGTCTGTCCAGAAACCGAGAAGTGTAATTTCTACCCATGTACAGAAAGATTTCTGAAAGAATCCAGAAGTGTATCTCTGAAAGTCTATCTGTAGTGTATCTCTGGAAGAGATATAGTGGAAGCCATAACAGGAATTAGTACGTCAACCCCTTCAACCCAATACTAAACTACACCTTATCAAATGTCCATTGGAAATTATGATTATCTCTTTCAGTTGCAAGTCTCAATTGAGATACAGAACTGTCAAAACAAAAGCTGTGGAAGTCACAGCTGTTGATCCCAAGAGGAGGCTGAAAATCAGAGGTAAGGATATCCTAGGTATGCTGTTCTAGAAAGAATATTAAAGAAGGTTCTTTTGCTATTACTATGAAAGTCAGTTTGACAATCATCTGATTTATATAAAAACAAATTTTGAGACTGAAAATACAGGGATAATTATACACAATTACTTTGCCATGGAATGTGGTTGCTATTTCTTTTGGCCTGAAACTCACTATGTTGACCAGGCTTGCTTTCAACTTTCAGAGATCCACCTGCCTCTGACTCCCTAGTGCTGGGATTAAAGGCATGAGTCACCATATTCTCCTGCAGTTGCTGTTTCTAAATGGATTTATATGTCTCACACATTAACATTCTGGCATAACCACATTTCTCAGCTGAGGACAAAGAAAAGGTCTTCTAAGATTCAGTCTCACTGACAATGAGCCTTTAAGTTTGCTCTACACATTAGAAAATGAAAAACAGCCCACTTCAAACTCCAGGTACATAGGCTGGTCTTGGTCAGACTGTGTTCTCCTAAGACTTGATGGTTATTTCTAGACTGATGCATTCTGATTAAAGAATGATGGGAGGATGAATGGGTTCTTGCCCTGTTAGAGGGCAACCTGTTAGAGTTTTGGTAGGCAAGAAAATGGGTATTTGAATCAGAGAAAAGATGCTCTAGCATTTGTTTTACATTTTGAGATTTGAAAAACAAGGAAAAGAAACAGTAATGGCGTCTTGAGAGTGGTAGATGGATGTTATTATCTGTAGGAAATAAATAAAATACCTTGAAACCCAGATCCAAAGTGTACATTTATATGAATGTATCTTATTTGATATGTGATACAATAAAAACATACTATTTTAAGGGCTTTTCTTACAAAGTAGAACAGGCTCAAAGTTCTTTTCTTTTATTTAAATTGTATATGAATTATAACTACATTCTTTAGAATACTAGATTTATAAATATGACATATACATACATGTTTATGTTATTCATATATAAACACATGTATATATGGAGTGAATTGAGGTAGAGGAAGAGAGAAAACAGGGAGAGGGCTAGCATGCGTGAGGGCCAGACTGTTGACTTTAAATGTTTCACGAAGGAAAAACAGATGCAAGTTATGTCCAATACTCTGGGTTAGATTTTTAAAAGGTTATCTTGCTACCTTTAATCCAATATATCTTACATATCATATCTTATATTTTACATAAGAATTAAAATTATGCCTTTCACCTACATGTCAATGGACTGAGAGAATAACCTGTTCCATATGCTTCAGAAATGCAAAACTATACTTACATGGAGTTCTCTAAATTTGAAACCCATCATCAACTCTTACCTTTTTATTTACCAAAATTATAGTTATTGAAATTTATAGTGTGAACAGGAAGTCCATAATAAAGCTGGGGGATTAGCACACTTTTACTAAATTTAATCTTCTCATAGAAAATTCACTGTTTAAAAGTAAGAAAATCAGATTGTATATCAGAATTCCATTAGGATGTAAGAAGAAATGGTAAAAAAGAATAAATTCCCCAAAAGAATATTGGACATATAGTCTTTCCTTGTGTTGAATAAGGCCAAAACACAGCTTTCCTAATTGCAGACACTGTGTATTCTGTGAATGCAGTGGTCCCAAGGTAATCTCTGCCACAGAGGCAGGTCTGGAGAACCTGGGCAGAAAAATGAGCCTCTCAAGTTGAGTTTATCTAGATATCTTCACTGTGAAAGATTCATCCCATCAGTTCTTCCATAGCTGAAGCAGGATTTCCTGTCTAGATGAATTGCAGTCATTACTAAGGGATTTTAAATGGGGAAAATTTGTCCCCTTTGCACTGATCTCAAATTTTATAAAGGGGTGTGTGTGTGTGTGTGTGTGTGTGTGTGTGTGTGTGTGTAAACTTTGTTAAAACAGTTATACTGATAAAATGTCAGGAAAATGAAAGTGTATTTTTCTGATTCACTATTAACAAAATTACTAAATTATTTGCATAAAATTTCAGTCAGTGTTATATTGAAAGTGACATATAAGGACAATTGAATGTGTCTTTGAAATTCAGGAGAAATTTACAGCTGCAAGAACAACATGAATAGAAAATAACAGAATTGGATTTTCCTCAGCATGGGAATCCTCTCAGATTCCTTTCCTAGTCCTAACTTCATCACAGTTAGGACCCTGGTATGCAACAGGCCCATCTACTGGGCACTACCAGTGGATTCATCCCTGAATCTATGCAAGTAAAACTTGAAAGAAAATAGTATCTATCGACTAATATTCTCAAAGTCTCTCACTTGCAAAGCACTTCCATCTCATGTCCTTTCTTTTCATCCCACGGGCAGTTTAGTGTCTCCATACTGTGTCACAGAAAGAAAGGACAGGGAATGAATGCAATGTGTTTGAGGTGACATAGCACAAAGACGGCTTCGGTTACAATTCCATCCCAGTGTTCTTCATTCTAAGTAGCAAATGCTGTCACTTCCCTTAATGAAATCAATATCTTGGGAGCTGGAGAGATGGTTCTGCAGTTAAAAGGACTGGCTGCTCTTGCAGAAAACCCAGGTTCAGTTCCCAGCACCCACCTTGCAGCTAACAATTGTCTGAAACTCCAGATCCAGGATATCCAACACCTTCTCTGTTTTCCTTGGACATTGCATGATATGGGTGCACTTCCATAAATGCTGGCAATATACTCATACATATAAAAAATAAAAATAATAAAATCTGAGAGAGAGAGAGAGAGAGAGAGAGAGATAGAGAGGTTCAACAATAATGAGGGAAGTCATGAGAAGGCATTACACTACATGAAAAAAAAAAGTCAGATTCAGGGATGCAAACTCAGAATGACTTCACTTATACATAGACTTTAAGATCCGTCATCATAGACGCAGAGATTAATTTTTTTTTTCTGTTGACTGTAGGGCAGGCGAAAATTGGAAAAATATGGTGAAAGGGTCTCATATGTAACATATATAACTTCTAAAGATAAGCAATGAAGTAGTTATATTTAATCATATATGACTCTTTCTTTAAATGTGCTGAGTGCAGTTTGCAGGCAGTTTTACCCAACACACAAGAGCAGCATGATGAAGAGATGTGTTGTTTGATGTGATTGTGGTGATCATTGCACCACATCAAACTATATACCAATTAACCACTTTTTAAATCTTGCATATACACAGATTTGTTCACCAACCACGTAAGGGAAAAGCTGCCCTACAATGTCCATTTGACTATTAGGAGCATTTACTTGAAACCTTTGGTTTCTATTTACATTGGAACATTTCCCTAAGGTGAAAACCAAGCATCTTCTACCCCCAGTAAGAGCTGGGAACATTATGAATAATAAATAAAGATAGTAAAGCACTTAACTGACTACTGTGTAAGTAATAAATTTAAGAGTTAGAACAATATCCAAATGGGAATTGGACACTGAGTTCAGTGTCCTTTAAATACCATGTAGTTATATGTTGATTAAAAAAAAAAAAACAGCTTAACTTTAAAAAAAAAGAAATGATATGATCTGATTCAAGTCAAGAAAGATTCACATTACAATTTAAAAAAAAAAGCTCTAGAAAAAAACTAGGTAAAAATAACTAAAATACCCAAAACAATCAAATTCAAATTCAGGGGGGAAAAATAATAATTTAATAATATTTCAAATGTGTTGAAATAAATTTCCAAAGGTAATAAAATTTCTTTTGTTAAGACATGAAAAAGAAATCATGTTAAAGACATATATTCTAGGAGACTGTTAGCTAGAAAGGAAGAAATTCTAATTATTATAAAGCATCAGACCATAGGATAAACTCAGGAAATTAATATCTTAGTTCAAAGCTCATTGTAGTTACCAATATACGATGAACTCAAAACTAACTTTTAGAATACTTATTTTTAAAGAACATTTATTATTTTATGAGCACAGGCCCAATAATACTCAGTGTTTGTGTACTATTTTAAGATGAACTTGGCAACAGTGAACTCTACTGTAGAACCAAACAGGAATCCATATCTTTATTCAAATGCCTGAGTTGTCTTCTCTAAGCTGCCTTCTGCTAAATAATTAGTGAATATTATCTCACAAAGGACCAAGAGATGGAAGGTAGTGAGGGGCCAAAGAGATTAATCAAACATAAAGCACAGACAGACTTGGAATGCCATATAATGGTAGCATACCAGGATAGTATTGCCTGCAAGATGCTAAAAGGTGTGACCCAAATGTCACCATGCAATGTGAGTGTTGTGCAAATGGAAGACCTGATTTCTTCTTAGATTTAAAACCTCACAACAGCAGTTGGCCCTCTTCCTTCTCAATGTTCACAAGGATGAAATAAACAAAGGGGAGCAGAAACTTTTTGATTCTGGAAAGTGAATGAATTCCCTTGTCTCAAAGCACTTAGACACATAGTACTCAGATTTGAGTGACAGCTATAATGTTACATAGCTATTACTGAGGTTAATGGTGAAAGATTAAAAATTATTGGTTTCAGTAATAAGATCTCTGTAACTGGAAAAAGATATGTTACCATAGACAATATGTCATGGGAAAAGAATAACCAGGAGAAAATGTAGAAAAGGTTGTACAATTCTACTAGGCACACTATTGCAGAAATAATTCTACCTTCTTTGAATCAGGACTGATATCAAATTCACATTGTATATGACATGTTATGCTGTTATATAGACATTTTATAATTTGTACAGTCTTTCTCAAAAAGTAGATTCATTCATTTTCAGAAAATTCGTCCATTATCATCAATTAAATCCAGAGTTAGATTCCTTAAGCATATTGCTGTAGTTAAGTATACAGGTTCAGGCTATCCATATAATGTCTATTTAGCCAATTTTCTAAAATATTTTTAAAATAAGATCAATTCACTTAGAGCATTCCTGAAATATTACTTTTAAATCTTTTACTACATAATTTAGCTCTTTTAAAATAGTTTTACTCAAAGGTTAAATTCTTGCTATATAAGGATGAGGACCTGACTAAAACTCCAACACACATATAAAAACTAGGCCTGATGATATGCTTCTGTAACTCCAGAACCAAGAGTCAGAGATAGGCAGGTGTCAGGGGCTTGCTGCAGAGACAGTCTAGCTAAAATGACAAGCTTCAAGTTCCGTGAAGAGATCTTGTCTAAAAAAATGTAAGGTAGTGAGTGATTGAAGATGTGGCATGGACTTCTGGCCTCCTCATGTACACACAGCCAAGTACCTGTACCCGGACACACACATACACACACACACACACACACACACAAACACACACACACACACACACACACACACATGCACACACATTTCAAAGCACTAACATAAGAAAATTTATGGTAGTTATCTAGAGAAAACAAATATCTTTATAAGGCTAATATACAGATTACACAGTTCTGTTCTTTACCTATAAAAACATGACTTAACTTCTATTTAATGATTCCTTCTAAATGATTCAGAACAAAGAACACTGCTAGAGGCAAGGGTAAGTCTGGGAAGCATTAGAAATCAGAGATAAACTATAGAAGAGATATAAAACACCTTTATATACAGTGATTTTACTTGTGTGTATATACGTATGAGTGTCTGTGCATGTGTCTGTATGAGTGAGTGTTTGTGTGTGTGTGTGTGTGTATGTGTGTTCATGTGGCATCTGTGTCTTCTTCAATCACTTTCTACCTTAGTTTTTGAGGTAAGGTCTCTCACCGAACAGAAGTTTAGCAAGTGCCCTACGATGGTTGGCCCACAAGTTCCAGTTTCCCCAGCACAGGGATAGAGCTATGTGCTGCCAAACCCAGGCTTTTAATAGGTGCCAGAGACTCAAATTCAAGTCCTTATGCTTGCTCAGCAAGCACTTTGCCCACAGCATCCCCACCCTATTAACTTGATATTTTGTCAAACGCACTGCTGCTATCAACCTTCGTTCATGAGCGTTTACAAAAGTGACATTGCTTGGATATGATCCATTTGAAACATTAAGAAAATACAGGCATACATTCATTAGAAAATTTTAATTATTTTTACAGGCAAATAATGTAGAATGAAATTCTAATGAAAGCAAACAGAATGGTTTCTGTTTTCATACAATTTTATCATGATAGACAGTGGTTGCTCACTTCCTGTTCAGCATTACATAAGTAATAGGCCACTAAAGCGGAAAGACATGTTTCAGATCCTCTCAGGGAAGTCCAACGCATGTATTTTGCTCTTTCTCGATCTGCCTACCTCTGACATTTAATGCTGTTGTGAGTGCCTTTGGCGAATCAGAAATTTTTTCTCCATTGCTGCTTCGGCACAAGGATGGACACTGAACCAGAGTCAGCTCAGGATCGTGTGCTTGGAACTGTAATGAAGATGTTCCTTTGCATAAAGCTACTTTTAGTTGAGTTTCTTTTACTTAAAACCCATGGAGATGTTACACATAAACTCTTGTCTGTTTCTTTTTCCAAGAGTTGGCATGTGTCTGTAAGACAGATCATGGAAGATGCGAATGCAGTCTGCATTTATAAAATCGTTGCTTTATTTCATGAAAATTAGCACTCTGACTTATAACCCAGCAACAAAAAGAAAATAAACAACTCACCCGGATGCCTGTGAAAACAAGGCAAGTACTCATAACAATGGGTGGCTGAGACCCTAGCGCTTTAAACAAAGAAGTGGATCATCATAACTCCTATCTTTGCTGCGATTCCCAAGAAAGCCATTCAACTGATGTGTTCATTCCATTCTAAAATTTCAAAATTAGGACAGTGTTTGAAAAAGTGAAATAACTCTAACAACAGAATGATAAAAATGAGCAAAATATTCATCTCTAGATTAAATATGTCATTATGCGAAAATAAATCCACAAATACAACTTTTCAAGAACCACAAACCAAAGGAATGCCTCAATTTTCAGGGAATTAATCACATGTGACTATGTGACTAAGGCTAGACCTTCTAACCAAAACTGAATTCATTCTTTATTTACAGATTCAAAAGCATTTTTCATTTTTCACTCTGAAAGAAGCCATCAACTACTGCTAGCTCAGGCACCCGAATGCTGAGTTTGCTTGTGGAGGAACTGTAGGGAGCAACACTAAGATACTTCGAAAGTCAGTTATTACAAGACAGTTTGATTAAAAATCCTTCCTGTGACTCAACATGATTTTAAATACCTACTAGACCCCTGAAGATGACATGAGGTAGGAGAAAAGAACATTATTTCAAACTCTGAACTCAAACTTTGCACTAGATTTTGAAATTTCTTCATTTTAATCACACAAGATTCATGATTAATAGGTAAAGAATAATATAAATTTTTAAGTTTTGGGAGTTGAATATTCATGACTTAATTCACTTTGATATTCTTATTTAAAAAAAATCCTGCTCAAGTAGTAACACAATTTTACTTAAAGAAATGGAAAACATTCCAGCCCACCAATAAATTTCATCATTAAGCCACAATATTCCCATAGCGCCTTTCATGTTCACTCTTAGATAGATGATAAGACAGTTTATTTTTTGATCATCAAATATGATCTCATAGTTTATGTTGTCTTACATATTACCAGTTATCAAAATATGTACTGATCTGCTCCATCTCTCCATCTTACCTTTCCTGTGGAAACTTTGCATAGATGTTTGTCTTTCTTCCCATCTGAACATACAATAGCTGTCCAGTGTTGTGAAACATGTTCAGCTCTCAAGACTGCATCCATTTCAAAATGGTAAAAGATCACAGCTGAAAACCAATGCCAAATTAACATTTTCCTACCGTGACTAAATCTCCTAAAGAAACGCATGCATGGCTATAAAATGTATGCACACAAGTCTATATGCATGTAGAATACATATCATTTTAATTAAAATTTTAAGAAACAATTCAAGGAATTTTACAAACTAAAGCAATGGTTCTTAGTAATTAAATGAAATATGTACTCTGACTAAATGAGGCATTTATGGATCTTCTAATTATTTTTATTTGAAAACTTTCTACTTTTATCAAAGTAATCATTCCACTATATTAGAGAAAATGGTAAAATATAAGTTCCCAAGCTAAAACTTAAGTTTCCTATAATTTTTTTATAACATAAAGATCCATGTCAATCCCCTGGGATATGTCTCTTTTCATTCAAAATAATGTCAGCTGTATCAAAAACCAAGTAAAACCTTTACACAATGCATAAGAATGCAGCATACATTTGAATGATATTAATTTCTTAAATGCTTTATTTCACTCTCAGTATGCAGTTGTTGGCTCCTTTTCATTGACATATAGTATTCCAATATATGAAGTGCCACAGCTTGTTTATCCATCCACCCATGGAAGACTCATCAATACCTTTCCAGGTTTTGGAAACAATGAACTGTTTATTTTGTAAAATATAATCACATTTGTCAGCACTTACAACAGCATGCACAAGACTTCTGCAGACCCAAGGAAGATAGGGACCCAACATGGGTAGAAGAGGTGGGCAGGAAGCCCCAGTCCTCACTGAGGATCTATTGGCAGTGATAGGTACTGGGAGAATGAACAGTCATTTTCCTTACTGGTAGGTTGGCCAGACTCCAGGGTACAGACTCATACCCAAAAAAACACAGATAAACTTGATAGACCTTCAAAAGAAAGACAAATACGACCAACCTCCCACTCACCTGGAAACCTCTGTTTCCTTGTGGTCATGCACCATTCCCAGCTTTTACAGTCTTTCTGCCCCCTCTTCTGCAATGGTTCCTGAGCCCTGGGTGCAGAGTCCTATTCAGAGACATGTACTCTGCCATCTCTTAGTCACCACGTTTTGGCCAGTTGTGGTGTTTTGTGTTCATCACTCTCTGTTGCATGAGGAAGCTTCTCTGATGAGAGATAAGAGATGCATTAACATTCTCTCTACCTTATGTTCCACTATGTTCCCTGAGCCTTAGATGTAGAGGTTGCATTCTAGATGTGTGACTTGGGGCTGAGCATCTCACAGATACTTATTCTCTATGTGCAATCAGTAATGCTTTTTTTAAAAAAAATATTTTCTTTCTTTTTTTTTAATTTTATGTCTAGAAGTGTATTGCCTGCATGTGTGTAGTACATTGGTGTTGTGCAATACCTGTGGGGGTCAGAAGACAGTGTCAGATTCCCTCGAACTGGAGTTATGGACAGTTGTTAGCCACCATGTGGGCGCTGGGAATCGAACCTGGGTCTTCTGCAAGAGCAGCCAGTGCTCTTAACCTCTGACCCCAGTTGTTGTCTTCTTTAAGGGAGATTGGTTGACCAGGCTTCACAGGATGAACTCACACCAAGAGACATCTGGGTACACAAACTTGACTTGATAGGCCTTCACATATGTGTCAGACATATATAACATATATGCATGAAATCCAGTGGGAGAGCTATGGGACAGATCCAGGTAAGGAAGGAGGACTAAACATGACTAAGATGAATTGTATGAAATGCATAAAAGATCAATGAAAATACACATATTTAAAGTCTAATAATAAAGGACATTAAGTAGGGAGGAGAGTAATGTGGGTGGAAGGAGAGAGGGCACCTGAGTGTGATCAAAATACACTGTATGGAATTCTAGAATCAATAAAAATATTCTTAAAGAATACATGAAAATACCCAGGAGCAAGAGTATTCTGTCACAAGTATAGTTTTAACTTCTGAGAAACTGTCAAGCTGCTTTCTGAAGAGCTTCATAGGTTTCCAATCTGATATAAGAGTTTCCATATCACAGCCGGGCGTGGTGGGAGGCAGAGGTTGGTAGACCTCTGTGAGTTCAAAGTCAGCCTGGTCTGCAGAGAGTTCCAGGCCAGCTGGGGAGACAGGGGGACCCTGTCTCAAAACAACCGAAAAAGAAATAACAACAACAAAAAGAGTTTCCATAGTTCTCTGCAGTCTCTTGACATTTTCAGGGGTTATACTGCATTGACATCTTGTTGTGGTTTTAACTTGTTTGTCCCCAGTGCCCCATATACTGTCATTTGTGTACTTGTTTGTCTCTGTTGGGGAAGTCGTTCTTCCCATATCTATTCCACTTAGTATTACTTTTCCTTATTGTTGAGTTTTTGAATGGTTTCATATAGTTTGGAAACAAATCCTTGAAGTGATTAGTAAGTATGGTGTTCACTCTTCTCAAAACTCTCCAACTCTTAACAGTGATTTCTGCAAAGTAAAAAGTTTCAGTTTTGAAAAAGACACATTTATCCATTTTCTTCGGTGTGCATCTAACGTTTGAGATAGTCAAAACAGTTTGGTTGTTACAATGTCAATATTTTTCCCCTACCTTTTAAAGTTTTGTAGTTTTTCCTTTTATATTCACTCATGTCATTCATTTTAAGCTATTTTTGTATAAGGTACAATCTGCAATTTACAGTTTTCTGTAAGTATTTCCAATTATATTGATGCTACCATGTGAAGGTGTGTGTATGTGTGTGTGTGTGCATGTGTACACCCAGGCATAGTGGCACACATGTTTGTGCACACATACATAGCTACACATGTGGGTATGTGTATGTAGGTGTGCATTCATATATGCAGGAGGATGTGGAGGCTAAAGGACAGCTTCAGGTGTTGCCTTTCAGAGAGCTGTCATCTATCTTCTAATGAGATGTGGTCTCCCACTAGCCTGGAACTCAGTAAGTAGACCAGGCTGGATGGCAAGTGAGCCTCAGGGATCTATTTATTTCTGCTTCCTCAGCTACGTGCTGCAAGGGTTCTAGTGACTGAACTCAGGCCATCTCTTGGGCCATTCTTTTTTGTTTTTCTTATATTGATTCCAGTTTTTAAAATACCATAAATATGTATATATGCATATGTAGTATTTTACCCACCTTTGCATCTTGATCAAAAAGCAATAGATTTTATGTGTACAGGTAATTTTAGTTCTGTATTCCGGTACTCTATGAGCCTGTTTTTTCTGATAACACTGCTGTATAGCTATTCCCGTCGCACTGAAGCATCGCCTCCTGAAGGGAGAAGGGAGATGTAGAAAACTTGGAAAGTGGAGGAAGCACAAAGCTCAGGAAAGTCCCAACACTGTGAAGATTCACAAGGATGCTCCCCCATGTTTCAAAAGCAGTAACAGCTGCTGAGAAAGGGTCTGCGAAGCCGCCAGCATGCTATGCACAGAGCTCCGGGGATGCAGGTTCCATGGTTTATTATCCGTGATGGAAGGGCTTTTCAGTGATGAGTTGCCTTTGAGTCATCCATTTTTCTGTAACTCCTCACCCATAGGCCCATGTGAATAATCCCAGTAATATCTGAGCTAGAAATTGTTTCTTTGGTCTTTCATCAGACCTCTCTGGTATGACTGGATTTGCTGCCATCTCCCCAGGAAAAGGGAAACAACAACCCCACTGTGTAGAGGGCTTCTTTAGAGTAGGCTTGAAAATCAGATAACATGTGACTCCATACTTTGATTTTTTTTTTTTAAATAAATTTACCTCTCTTCCTTTTTGTGTCTGTTCAAGTGTATTATCAATTTACTTGTCAACTTGACACAAACTAGAGAGACACCTGGGAAGCGGAACCCTAACTGAGGCATTTGCTTCCATGGGATCAGCCGGTGGCCATGTCTATGAGGTATCTTATTAGACGCTAGTTGATGTACGAAGACCCAGCCCACTGTGGGTGGTGTTATCTCTGGGCAGGTAGGCCAGGTTTATATAAGAAAGGTAGCTGAGGAAGGCAGGGGAAGCAGACCAGGAAGCCGCTTTTCTCCATGGATTCTGCTCCACTCCTTGCTTTCAGCCTCCTACCTTGAGTTTCTGCTTTGGCTTTTCTCAGGGATGGACTGCAAGCTATAAGCCAAATAAACCCTTTCCTCCCAAGGTTGGCTTTGGTCAGTGTTTTATCACAGCAACAGAAAAGCAAACTAGGACAATCAGCTTTTCAAAATAGACAAAAATGTCTGCAGACATTTTGCTTGGAATTGCCCAGCCTGCTTTTGTATGCAACATAAGATCTCCTGCGGAGGGGCAGCACCACTCAACAGTGGTCTGGGCCCTCCCACATCACTCAGCAGTCAAGGGAACACAACACAGACATGGCCACAGGCCAGTCCAATGAAGCAAATTCCTCAACTGAGATTCCCTCTACCCAGGTGTGTCAAGTTGACGACTAAAGCTATCCAGAGCAATATGAAATTCTCCCAGTTTACAGATATGGACATTTTTTTGCCTTTTCTGTATTCTTCAAAGAATCCAGAATATTAGAATTCTAACCAAAAAAAAAAAGTAGCATTTGTGCTACTTTAAAGCACTACATTTGATATTCTTTTTAAACTCCAATGGAAACTAATATAGTAATATGTAGGAATGGGTTATCTGTAGGTATTATGGGAAAAGGGCCCATGGTGAAAACTGTAAGGACCCATGGTGAAAACTGTAGGTCACTCATATATATTGCAATAGGAACAGAGGGTGGGGCTTAAACCAAGGCTAAGAGTTAAAATGGCAGCCTGAAGCATGGAGGATGAATAAGAGCTTGGGCTTGACATGACCAAACTGGACAGACAGCAGGGTGGAAGGGTTCTGGTCCAGTGACAGCAGACTGAATGCCTTCCCGTGTGAAATTTTATATGATGCAGAGTAGTACACACATACACACACAAACAAGAAAGAGAGAGAGAGAGAGAGAGAGAGAGAGAGAGAGAGAGAGAGAGAGAAGTATGTCCATATCCTAAATCTGGCAATTTATATGACAAAGGGGACTTCTGTGCCTTGAATGAAGAATCCTAAAATTCATGTGCTAGTGCCTCAGTCTCAAGGTAATAGCACTAAAAGGTGAGCCTTTGAGTGAGAATCAGACCATGGGCAGTCCGCTCTGATGACTGGGATTAATGATGTTATAAAAATTCCGGAACTTTCTTGAATATCATTTCTGAAAGTATGTGTGAATACAGAATTTGTCTCCTATAGAGAATAGCAATGAAGTACCAACTTAAAAGCCAAGCACAGTGGCATACACCTTTAATCTTATCACTGGGGAGACTGAGGCAGGCAGATTTCTATGAGATCAGGCTAGCCTGGTGTGTATAGAAAGTTCTAGGCCCACTGAGGATAAAGGGAGACCCTGTCTTAAAAAGACCAAAAAATAATAATGATAACACATCACACTAAAAGTATACTAGCTTATTTTATTTTTGTTTTTTGTTTATTATTTTAACTTTATGTGTATGAGTGCATTGCCCGCATGTGAGTAAGCGCAGCCAAGTCAGAGGATTTCAGTTTGGTGCCTGGGAGCCACATGCTGGGAAGAGATAAACAGTTCCTGATACATGTTCTTTGGCCTGTACACATGTACTGTGGTATCTTCTTATGCACACACTCATAAATAAATAAGTTAATTTAAAATTTATTCAGTGTGGGATCTTTCCTGGCTTCTGTAGACAGATGCACTGAAGAAGAAATAAGAAAGGGATGAAGTAAAAGAAGGACAGACTCTCATGGTTCATGTTTGCATTTTATATGATTCAGGGGAAAGACATGACATCTGTTCAACCACCCGCAGACCCAGTCCTGAGAATTACAGTGATGGAGCTTTGTTAAGTGCTGCCACATCTCTATAATCCTTATGAACACGAACCAGGAATGTAACCACGTGTGTATATGTGTGTGCATGTGATTGTGTATTTTGTGGGCATATGTGCCTCAGCAACTGTGCAGTTCAGAGGACAGCTTCAGATGTCCATCTTTACCTTTTTTGAGAGAAAACAGGACCTAGTTGACCTAGAATCTGTATGTGGAGATGTGGGAAAGAACAGGAAAGCAATGGAGATTTTTATTTCTGTCCTGAATCTGAGTGCTGTTATTTGATTTGTGGAGTCATTAGGTAGTTCTTTCTATGTTTTGTCCTAGAATTTTAGTTGTCATCAGTGAGAAAAATCAGGTGAATATACTTATACCCTCTTAGCTGAAGTGAGAAGCTGTTATTTTATTTTCTAGAAGTATTTTCATTCTTTTGATTTGTTATTTTTTGGAAATGCTACACATGCATACTTTACTTACATCATTTCCATACTTTATTGTCCCCCTCAACTCCTCCCATGTTGGGCACAATGTAAGGTGGGCCTCGCCTAAGGCCACCCACTATAGAGGAATGGCTCCTGTGGGTGTGGTGTTCTGCTCTGGCTAGTTGTGAGACCAGCATCTGGAAAGAACCTGCCTACCTGGAGACAGACTTACTATTGGCTGTATTTGGGGCCCCACCTCATAAGGTCATTGGCTATCCAGACCTATAAGAGCTTGTGCACCCATTCAATAAACGAGTTTGCAGTGGCATGAGCTTGTGCTGCTTCCCGTCCAACTCCTAGAGTCTGTGGCTTGACTCTACATCTACTCACCCCAACCCCTCGGGCTGGCCCCCAGTGGTGAGACACAATGGAAACGAACAGGACTATACTCCCATACCCCCCCACTCCCTTTCAGTTTCCTGTACTCTTCTTTGTAGATTATTATTACATTTACATACATACACTGTATACATATGTGGTGTGTGTGTATGTGTGTGTATAATGTACTGAGCTCATTTAGTGGTGCTTATACATGTGTTTTGGGCTGATCACTTGGAATTAGATAACTTACCAGAGACCTTGTCCCTGGATAAAACAGATTCTCAAACCCTCCGCATCCATTGGTTACTTGTAATTCTTCATTTACAGATAAGACACTGCATAATTTCCCCTAAGCACATGGGCTGTCAATGGTGTTGTCAGTATGCCAGTGCTGTTGAGGTAGTCACGCTGTTGAAACTCCATGGGTGCAGCTGCCCTGTATTGTACAAAGACACTAAGTAGAAGTAGGCATCTTGGTCCTCTGACTCTTACAGTATTTCAAACTCCCTCCTCTCCCCGCCATGTTCCTGGAGCCTTAACTGTAGAGGTTGAACTGTAGTTGTATCAGGGATAGGAACCCCACAGTCACTATCAGCTGTGGAACTTTATAATGGTCAACATCTGTTGCAAAAGGAAGCTTCTTTGATAAGTGGTAGGGGCTCCACTTATCTGTGAATATAAGGATAGGTTTAGAACATGGCAAGAAATGACACTGGTCTAGGAAAGTGGCAGTAGGCTTTCCTCTAGGGTCTTTGAGCTCTACAACTGGGGGTACTTGGCTGTGTTTATAGTACCAGTCATGAATTCCATCCTGTTTTGAAGATGGTATTCACATGGTCGCTACCTATGCTTTTCCTCCTCCTTCATATATTCTAAGTTTTCAAGTTATTACTGGCATGATTTCTGTCTCACTTTACGGCTACAGGCTCAGAGTTTATAACCAGACTCCCTCCAAACATCACAGCTTTATCTTCATATCCAAGGATATATTTCTCTTTGAAATGACTGATGTATATTTATTTTTTTCTGGACCAGTTTGGGAAAAAGATAGGTTATCAAAATTTAACCAATGTAATTTAATATGTTAACATTTAATTTGTTTATGTGAAAAGGCAGTATACTACAATGCCTTTCTCAGGAAACTTTAATCTCTAAATCTTTTCCCAACTGAACTGAAATTCTTTAAGATATAATTTATGAAACAGTCTAGCAATTAACATGAACTTGCCATATTTTGTATTTTTTTAAAATTTTATTCATTCCAACATTTCTACTTTCCGTATTTATGAAGTGCTATTCCAAGACCTTATAAGGTATATCTTTTGTATAATTAAAGAGCTACTCCAGCCCTACGCTAAGATCACTCTGTCTAGCAATATAAAACATATGCTGTCACCTGACACTGCCAAATATTTTGAAGACAATTTCCAACGACTGTACAGCATGTCTTACTTCTAAGCATAGGCTGTGAATATGGAAGCTATTTCAACTAGAAACAGGCACACACACACTCTCAGTGACCCCCGTTCCATTGCCAGGCAGCAGGTCTGGAAGGCCAGGCCAAGCCCCTAGGTTAGGACCCTCAATGTGGATGACCATGGCCTCCACAGCCTGCCCAGTTTCTCTCTAGACTGTCCTCCTGAGACAGCTTGGCTTCCTTCTCCCACACAATTCTGCCTACATATCTTCTATTCACAGCACAAAATCCCACAAGTGACCCAGTGGACACATTTCTGAAATGAAAAGGCTCCTTCCCAGCCACAGACCTTATCCCTAGAACTTACTCTGGCAAGGACAAGTTCTTCCTTGACTCCTGACTCTGTAGCCTGAGAGGTCTCTGAGTACTGGACTGAAGCTGGTTCCAGTAGAGAAGTTTCTGCCATCTGTTATCCACTTTCAGACACTAGGGCCTAGGTGCAGGCCTGCTGCTGAGGCACCTGGGCCTCTGGGCCTTGGGCTTTGTTAAAAGACCTGGGCTTGAGTGTCAGAAAATGAGGAAGAATGTGAGTTGGGAAAACAAAATCAGCCTCTTTGCTTCTCCTGGGCAGCCTTGGCCAGCTCCCAGTAGCCTAAGGCCTCTGGGGCAGCAGAAGTTTAATTTCTTCCTTTGTTTATAAATTACCAAACAGCATATGGATGTTAGAGGGCTGGGGAAGGCAAGGAAGTGCCCACAGAAGGCTGGGTAGAGCCAGAGTGACATGGGCTTCGGAGGGCTCTATAGTGAGACTGGAGCAGCAGGAGAGAGGGGAGTTCTCAGGTCTTGCCCACTAAAGGTACCAGAAAAAGGGCTCCACATCTCCTTGGGTAAGGGTCTGTGACCAAGGCCACAGACCCCAAATGGAGGTAGCTAGAGGCAGCCCCTGATGCACACCGAATTGGTCATCCAATCCCAGGATGCGGTCCCTGATGCACACCGAATTGGTCATCCAATCCCAGGATGCGGCCCCTGATGCACAGCGAATTGGTCATCCAATCCCAGGATGCGGCCCCTGATGCACAGCGAATTGGTCATCCAATCCCAGGATGCGGCCCCTGATGCACACCGAATTGGTCATCCAATCCCAGGATGCGGCCCGCAGTGGGCCTCTGGCCAAATTCTCACCCTGCAAGGCCTGGGTAGACGCAGCACTGCCAACCCAAGGAAGCCATGTGGATTGGGGAAATGTTCACATTCCCTGCTTATGAATATGTAAATCTTTATATCAGATCTATTTTTGGAGCATGAAAGTTGCCTTTATGGAGATATCACAGAGTCAGTGTACAGTTCTTCAGCCATTAAACATTTCTGTTCTGAGAAAAAAAAAATTAGATGATTGACAATTACCAATATAACACATAAGACATTATTTTACTCCAAGGATAATCTTGAATAGATAGCAATAAACGTGCCTATTATGTATAAGGAACGTTGTGTACTGACTTTTATGAACAGTCATTGTAGTTCACTGCTTTTTACATTACAGTATGCATTCTTGTTTTCCTTACACTTTCTGATTCAGATTTTTGGAATTTCGGTAATTCTTAGGTTGGGATAAGTATGTCAACATAAGATGATGATTGCATTCCAGAGAAGTGAACATCAAGATTATTTTAGAGCACTCTAAATATCAGGAGCACTTTTTAGAATGTTTGAACAAAAGTCACCTGTTTTCTCTGGATCACATAAATCACAGACATGAAAGTAAACCATATGCAGCTGTTCTTCATCTTGGCATAGATGAAGCCATATACAAAAGGAACTTAAGGGCTGTTTGTTTGAAGTGATGGAGACTCATGCCCAATACATGAAATTTATAAAAATCTTTTGATTATTCTTTAGGAAATCAACATATATATATATATATATTCAATATATATTGCTGCAAACTATCCTAAAATTTTCTGACTTGAAATAATGATAAATACTTATTAACTCTAAGGTTTTTCATAAATCAAAAATTGGAAACCTGGGACAGGAGAGATGGCTTAGCAGTAAGAGCACTGGCTGCTCTTACAGAGGACCCAAGTTCAGTTCCCAGCACCACATGGTGGCTAACAACTGTCTGCAGCTCCAGTTCCAGGGGATCAATGCCCTCTTCTGACTTCTGCAGGCATTGTATGGCATTGATGCACTTACATACATACAGGCATATACTCATACACATACAATAAAAATAGTGAATAGTTATATTTTTAAAAATTGAAACCACATGCTATGGAATGGCTTATCTTTGGTTCATCAATACAGAGTCATCCCTAAAACACTTGAAGGTTTGAAAGTTGTATAGGCTGAAGTATGAGTATTTTGTCTGCTGGTGTTTGACCAAAGAACTGGTACTATATACTGGCTAACCATCACAGTTGATCCTTTGTTAACATGGCACCATATCTTTAAAAAGAAACAAAACTTTGATACACTTGACATTTAATTTTATGAAATTATAAAATTTGGAAACAACATACTGTTGCTTGGTTTTATTGGAAGGGACCTTATATTCTCCCAAAACTTTTTGATTTAAAGGTGAGGGACTTGAGAGTCAAATGAGTTGACAACACGTCTAGATTTGATTTACCTCTCTACATAGCTAGGACTCTAAACCAACTATAGTCATCACAGTGACCATGGGCAACAGTGTAGAGAGTTAATTACTCAGAAAAAGGACTTTTCTTTTGGAGGTACAGGAATCAGTCAGTAGCATCTCCAAGAAATGCTTATGTAACAACAGTAGTATCTAGAAGTTGAGAGAAGCAAGTAATTTGCACAGGAGAAGAGGGAGTTAAAAATTTGCATACAGTCCTGTTCTCTGTTGTTTCAAATATAGGTAGTGTCTTTAATACATTAGAAAGATTTGAATTTTAAATCTTTACTAGAGAATAGGGAAAAATAACATTAGATGGATCAAAGGCTAATATTGTTGTAAACTCTAATGGTAAGTAGAAATGACAAACAGAGATAACCTGAGTATCTGATGTGGCTCAAGATCTGAGAAAAGAAATCACTTTCAAATAGTTTGAACTGAAGTTTTATCAATCAGCTGCAGGCGTGGGTCTGGACAAAGACTCACATATGTGAAGCGATATGAAGTAAATGAAACCTATACTCACTCTTCCCTATGGTGCTGCATACCTGAACCTCAACACAGTAAATCTGTTATTTCTTAACTGAGTACTCAAATCCCCATTGTATAGCTGGATTTTAAATTACTCTGCTAATGCCTAGCATAACGTTCTATAGGTTCTGTGTGTCTCCTGCATTGCTGTATGAATATCCTCCTCATGTCAGGCACCTTAATTCATTACTAAAGAAAATTTAAGCTATGATAGTATGGCTGTGTGTTTGACCTGCTGTGGATCATTTTAAATGAGTTTATCAGAATTCTGTGGCAAGAAAATGAAAAGAACAAATCATAGCTGACAGTAGTAAACCATACCTGAGCCTTGATGGATGCATATCACAGTCATACTCAAGACAGGCTTTCCTTCATTGTTCTCTAAGAACATTAATAAAAAACAAACAAACAAACAAACAACAACAAAAAAAACCACAAACATAACCCAGGAATGGTCAGTGCTAGACTACTACCAAACTATAAAGAAAACATAGGTAATTCTTGCACAGGTCTTACCAGCCACCATTAGTCATCTTTTACCTTCAGAACAAGCATTGCATTTATGTCCAGCTCTTGGTACTGAGCAATATTCTACGGAGTTTATGTGTTCTTGGAAAAAGAAAGTCATGTTTGATTGAACATGTCTTGCACCATCTGTGGTTTAGAATTCTTATCAGTTTCATCTTCCTTTACCATCTTCCTCCTTCTGCCCAAAACCCACTAGTGCACAGTTTAACAAACCCAGGTGCACATCAGAATTCTTAGGAAATCTTTTCAAAATACAGATTTTCCGGTCTTTCCCAGAAGTCCCCGTTCTGGCTAGGAATAAGAATAAATGCTGTGCATGTCCTACAAGTGGCGCAGATGTGTGCACTGAACCAGCCGTCCTTTGAGCAGCACTTGCTCTGGTGGCTGCTTTCTCAAAGTAGGCTCTGCAGACCAACAGCAAAACCATCACCTCAGTGCTGGTTACTATGCAGCATTTTCAGCTCAGCCGATATCTGTGCCATGCTTTTTCCCAAGTAATATTACAGAGTAAAAATATACATCCATAGAGTGCAGTTTATCATTCCTAGAGGTCATGTACCAAAGACACCTGAAGCCCATAGGACCTATGCTGTTTACCTGACTTTATGTTGGACCTCCATTACCTAATATCTAGTTAGTTCTTGAGTAACTATAGAAGTCTGCAGAACTAGTAACTATTATTGTAGTTTCTCTAATCAAATGGTGAAGTCCATTCCCTCACCTCTCGAATCTGGCTGTGTATGCAGTTTGCCTAGATGCCTAGAATGTGATGGAATTAGTGCTGTGAAATATAAACCATGCCTCAAGAAATGGCTTCTCTTGCTCTTCAAGGTCCTTTTGCTACTGGTCCCAAATGAAGAAAGTGAGACTGACCTGTGGGATGGTGAGGGACATGTGGCCACTATTATTGCAGTGGTTGGTCAGTGCTCAGAAACTGAGCTGCCTAGTTAACTAGAAATCGAGTTAATCAGGGCAAAGAGACCTGCTCAGCTGAAGCCAAACCTTTAATACCTATGTCATATCATTGTGAGCTAGTGACTATGAATTTTAGTCTCTAAAATTTTTGCACAAAACATATTCATCCATCTTTCATCTAATAACTTTCTTTGAGACTCATTAAGAGAAAAATATGATAGAACAGGCTCCAAGATACTCCTGTTTCAACTGCTTTTTTCAGTTTTTTTTTATTTGATTAGCCAGAAATAATCACTGACAAAAGACCAAGGGCATATAGTTATTCTAACAAGAAACGACAACAATAATAACAATAATAATAATGATCAAGCATTTCTTACTTTATAAATAACATAAAGGAAACAATGTGTCGTGAATGTGATCCTGAAGAACAAAGAAGTATTATTTCCTTTTTTCTCAGAGATCCAGGTCAGTGATCAAGAAAGAGGTCTAGAGATGGTGACACACAGCCTCCCAGGCACTGTTTCCTTAGGCCTGTTGACTACCAAGGATTTATATGTTTTCATGACACATACAGAATCATCTGGGAAAATTTAGCAAAAAAGGCCAGATATGTTCTGTGTATAACATTAGTATAAAAAGATACAATTTGTTCACAAATAAATTCCCTATATCAGTAAACTTACTACCAAGATTATATTAATTTTTTTATAATCAGAAAAGCTCATATTTGAGGGCAATTAGCAAGCAGGTATAGATAATGAAGAAAAATTTTCAAAGGAATACTAACAATTTAAAAAATACGTAAAGACTGTTAAAATTGAATTACAGTAAAATTGGCACAAAAAGAAACAAATCACTGTTTAAAATTGAGAAAGGGATGTCAGATAAAGGAAACATCATAAACCGGTAGATTCCACAATATATAAAGATTTTATGAAGCAAAACAAATCAAGCAATGTCCTATTAATGCTAAAGTAGGCAGAGAGAACCAAAAGCATAGCTCAAAAAAGACATAATTTACTATTATTTGTTGCTGTAGCTCATAGTAAACCACATGCCTAGTATTAGCAAGTCATAAAATTGAAAAGCTCCTGTATAGAACAGGACATAAGAGCATAGTAAAAGGGAAACCTACAGGCTGGAAAACACCGGCAAATATATATCTGATAAGGAATTAATTTCTAGAATATATATAAAACTCAGAAATTACATACACAAAAAACGCTCAATCAAGAAATAGGCAAATGAACAAATAGCTGTGAAAAGGAATTCAAATGACTCATACATATTTGGAAAAAATGTTCTACATTTTCAGCCATCAGGCAAGACAAATTAAACTGCTTTGAAATTACCTTTGACTCAGGTCAGAATGGCAATCATGAAGAAAAACATGGACGACGAGTTCAGTCAGAGATGTAGGGAATGAGACAGTCTTAACCCTTGTGATGGTAATGCAAAGAGGTGCCACTTTGGAGTCAGTGTGGAAGTTCCTTAAAAAACTAAAATGCTGCAGTGGTGTTAGCATGCACAAGACCCATAAGATCCATGCTGACTCGAACAAACAAAACCCAGCATAAAAACTGGGAGATGGCAACAAAGCCCAACCTTAGCTAAAGAACTATCAGCAGCTGATTGCTGTCCAGTGAGGTGCAGTTGATCTTCTTTAAGCAAGGGAATCCAGTTAGGCTGACTAGACCCCAGTGGATGAAACTGCACTGAAGGACATCTGGGTACACAAACTTAGCCCTGTTTGCCTTAACATATATGGCAGAATGCATGAAATTCAATGGAGGGGGTATAGGGAATTATGGATGGGAGGAGTATATAAATGCTTAAGGTGTTTTGTATGAAATGCAGAAAAATTCAATGAAAATATAAATTAAAAATATAGAACCTAGCTGGGTTTGGTGGTGCATGCTTTTAATCCCAGCACTTGGGAAGTAGGGGCAAGTAGACCTCTGTGAGTTCCAGGCCAGCTGAGGCTACAGGGAGACTCTGTCTCAAAAAAAAATCCCCCCCCCAAAAAACAAAACAAAAAACAAAACAAAAAACAAAAAACAAACTATAATATCTTTCAAAGTAAAATAGCCACATAAAGTAACTGTTATAAGAACCATTCAAATAAAAAATTGAAAAATATTAAACAAAAACAAAACAGAAAAGTAACTAAAATAGCTAGGCATGGTGACCCACACAATTAATCCTAGCACTCAAGAGGCAGAGGTGGGTGGATATCTGTGAAGTCCAGGCCAGCAGTCTCCACTGCAAGTTTTGGACCAGCTCTAGTTACAGGAAGACTCTGTCTCAAAAGTACACATAATAATAATAATAATAATAATAATAATAATAATTGTGATATGAGCTACCTAAACCATTCTGGAAATAAAGTGAGCATACCACAGGAATACTTTCACAATCAAGTTTATTGTGATACTGTTATAATTGTCAAGATCTGGAACCAGTCTAGATGTCCATTTACAGATGAGTGAACAAATAAAATGTGGTACAAATAAACAATAAAGTTTTCTTCAGCTGTAAAGAGGAGTGAAATTATGTCATTTTCATGAGGAATTGGAGGGCATCCCATTATATAAAATAAGTCAGGCTCAGAAAGACAAATATCATATTTTCTCATGTGTGTGTATGTGTGTGTATCTTCATCTGTATGACAGAAAAGCAGAAAGGGCAATATTTGGGTGGAGGAAGAGGCCCAGAGAGGATGAAATGGGGAGCATATAAAGTGACAAATATGAGGAAAGAACAGTGACATATTATTATGAAGACATATTTAGTACACTAATTACAAATATTAATAAAAAACTAATTAGTTGAATTAAAGGTAAAAAAGAATTGCCATAGGAAAGTATTATTATTAAATATATATCCAAATTTTTAATGAAACAAGATATTTATTTTTTTCTATAAGATAAATAAAATTTGAAAATCTTATTCCTCAGTGGACACATGGTAAAATGGGGAAATTGGTTAGAATAGAATCAAAGTGATTGTCTTTAAATTTTCCATCAAAATTACAATCACTATCCATTTTTGCTTAGCATTTGAATCCCAAGGATTATTTCTACACAGATATAATCTCAGAAGTGTAAAGGTGATATATTTAGGAAGTTATTTATTAAAGAATTATTTGTGATGGCAAAAAAAAAAAAAAAAGAAAGCATGTTCTCGTCATAAAGGGTGAGGTCTGTGAGTTAGGATGCTGGAGTGGCCTCATCAGCTGCAGCTCAGATGATTCCTGAATGGTAATAAAGGACAATATGCACAGCTTAATTTTTCATTTATTAATTTCTTTTTCCTTTTTAACTCTTTTCTGCCTTTAATTTCTTTATTTCAGGGGGCAAAATTCATAGCAGCTTTTGTAGCACACAGCCATTTAATCTTTCAAAGACTGTTCTTGGGGCTCTGTAGCAGAGCACTTATCTAGTGCATGTATTACCCCAGACCCATTGCTCATAACCACAGAAGAATCACAAATAAACTAAAAGAACATACACTTGTATACAAATATTTATGCATTTATACATTCAAAAGGACATAAAATAGAAAAAAATGGTTGCTGTCAAAAATCAAAATGAGAAATTGGAGAAAATGAAAAGATGAAGGACTTGAGAATGGAGAGATGACTCAGTGTTTGGGAGCACTGGCTGCTCTTACAGAGGACCTGGGATCAGTTCCCAGCACCTATATGGCAGTTCATAGTCATCTGTAACTCTTGTTTCCAGGAAAAGTAGTGACCTCTTCTGGACTCCACAGGCACTGGGAACACACATGATGTACTTACATACATGCAGACAAAACAGACATGTAAAATAAAAACAAATCTTAAAAAAAGATAAAGGTGTTATTTTTCAAAATATACTCTGAATTCTTTTAATTTTACATGTGTAAATGTTGCCTGTTTTTGATCATTATTTTTTAATTCTTTCTTTCCTTATATCTTATGTTTCCGAGTGTTGTACCTGCGTGTACATGTGCACCTATGCTTACAGTACCGGAGGTCGTCACAAGAGGGCATCGAATCCCTCGAACTGGAGTTATAGCCAGTCGTCAGCCACCATGTAACTCTTGGGAACCTAATCCAGGTCCTTGACAAGTGTAGCCAGTGCTCTCAACCACTGAGTCATCTCCCTAACCTTTTTTTAAATAGTATCATAATTACTACAAATTATTGAAAAAAATACCGAGAGGAATGATTTCAATATACACACAAATATATGTAGCAATTTATTAACTTTTTGGAAGACTACATTTTAGAGTCTTAATTTAAATAAAATCAGAAAGGGCCCACCACAGACTAATGAACCAATATAAAAACAACTCAATAAATTAAATTCATACATTCAGAATAAAAACGTACATATTTATATGCTCTATGAAAGAGAGTAAATTTTTTATTAAAATTAATTTAAGAGTTACTTTAATAGATTTGAAAACAGTGAAAAGACATCTTTTAAAAAACAATATTTAAGTGAACAACAAAGATAAAATTTGTCAGGTACATCAACCCTCTCTAATACCCTAAAGAAAAAAAAGCTCATATAGGATCCTGAGAACAAAATAATGATGCAGACTGATTCATAAAATAGTAATAATAAAATAGACTGATTCATAAAATAGTAATACAAATGGGAAATCCTTCAAAGTAAGGAAATCCAAATCAAATTAGTATAAATGCATGTTCAAACACATTTTCAAAGAAACAAAAATTTAAGCAATAGAATGATTTATGTTTTTAAGTTAGTAGAAAGTTTTAAAAATCTGAATGATCAGTTCCAGTAAACTTAAATTCTAAAGTAATTCTAACACGAGCACTTGTGTGTGTGTGTGTGTGTGTGTGTGTGTGTGTGTGTGTGTATGTATGCATGTGTGTATCTAAGAGGAAGATAGAGAGACAGAGACAGAGATCGGGAAATATACTAAGTTGATGAAGCTCTACCTTGATAAATTTCATTTAGGAAATAAACTGATAGGTTTAGAGGATTTATATACATGGATATTTGTTCCAATTTTATTTACATTATAAAACAACTGCAAAAAGCCTAATTACTTTATACATGACTAAAACATAAAAACAAACTACAATGGCTTAAAAGCCAAAATGTTAGACCTGAGACTCCGAAACTTCTGGAAGAAACTTTGGTGGAAAGCTCTCTGGTACTGGCCTTGGCACTGCATTTTTGGAAAACACTCCAAAAGCTGAGGTAACAAAAATAAAAATGCAGAACTTCAGCTCCAAGGAGTGATAAAGCCTCTGAAGAGCAGAGGAAATAAATAATCCAAAGAGAGATAACCTAGAAGAGTGGCCTAATTCTGTCCCCATTACTGTGATAAAACGCTCGGGGAAAAAAAGCAGCTTAGGGGATGAAAAGTTTAGCTCACAGTTCTAGGTTGTAGTTCACCATTCCTGGGAAGTCAAGGCGGAGCTAGGAACATCCACAGTCAAAACACAGAGAACAAATGCAGACCTGGTTATGCTCACCTCATTTCCTTTTTATATAGACCAGGTCCCCAACCCAGGAAATGGTTCTGCCCACTTTTAGGTTGAGCTTTCCCATTTCATATAATGCAATCAAGACAAACTCCTACAGATAAACCCACAGGCAAACGAGATATAGATAAATCCTCCTTGAGTGATTCTGGATTGTGTCAAGTTGACAGTTGAAACCAATCATCACATACAAGAAAAAACATTTGCAAATCATATATCTTACAGAAGATTGAAATGAAAGCATGCAGAATTCTTATAGTCCAGTACAAAATAATTGTCCAAAATTTAAAATGGATAAAGTACCTGAATTTTCCCCAAAGAAGACATATAAAAAGGTGTCCAGCATCATTAATCATCAGAGAGATGCACACTAAAATTGCAGTGAGATATCATCTCGTACCTGTTAGGATCAGCATTCTGATCAGGAGATAAGAGACAAGTGTTGACAGGGATACAGAGAGAAGACAACATTCATAAATTGCTGATCGTGTGCATGTAGTGACACCATTAGAGAGGTCTTTCAGAAAATTTAAAAATAACTAGATCGGTCATATGCTCAATCAGTCCCACTTAGGATCATCTATCCAAACAATTGATATCAAGATTGAAAGAGGTACCTGCATCCTCATGTCTTACAGCTTTACAACTGTGGAAACAACACAAGTGTCCACCAAGTGATGAATGAACAAAGGGATTATAAGCATGTGGATACACAATAGAAATATGTGTGCGAATGCACACAAGGAAATGTTATTTAAAAACTAAATAGTGTTATCTGAGACAGCATGGATGAGCCTGGAGGAGCCATGCTAAATGCAGTAAGCAAGGCACAGAGAAAAAGTACCAAATGATACTATTGATAGACAGGCTTTTAAAAGCCAAATACATACAGACAGAATAAGAGGGGTGGGGAGAATGTCAAAAGGAAACACCCTGCAGTTATTCAGGAAGAATAAATTAAGAAATCTAATCTGCAGCATGAGAACTAGACTGCTTTTGTATAATGCAAATTTGCCGAAGAAGCAGGGTTTTAGTACTCTTCACACATGCATACACACACACGTACATGATTATCATGGAAAGGGGATAGACAGGACAATTTAGTTGGGCACTGTAATAATTTTACCATATGTCTGGATATCTATATTTCGTAATGCATACTATAGATATAGTCAATAAAATAATTTGCATTTAGCAAATATAAGAAAAACGTTTAACCGAAGAAATGACGTTAAAACAGGCAATATATATAAAGCCACACTTTATCAAAACACATATATAGAAATGACAAGAAAGTACATATAAAGAGACTCAAAATGTTTCCTCCTTACAAAAACTGAAAATGAAAATTCCAATCAATTTGTATGACTCACCTGCTAGAATAAACAACATTTCAAAACATTCTAAGCACTGGTGAAGACAGGAAACAACAGGAGTGGCATGTAGTGCCAGTAGAACGCAGCGTCCACTGTCTTAAACAACAGGAGTTCATGTAGTGCCAGTAGAACGCAGCGTCCACTGTCTTTAGATGAGCGCTGTCAGTTTCTTGTACAATGACAAATGACTTTTAACATTTAGACACGAAGCAGCAAGCCCACATTAGATATTTATAAAGCAAAATGAAAACAGATGCCCACATGAAGACTTATGTGAGAATGTTACAGCAGCTTTTTAAAACTTTTGTTTTGTTTTGTTGAGACCAGGTGTCACGATGTACCCATGTTGACCTGGAATTCAATATGTAGATACTCAAACATAATCTTTCATTTGTAAGTAGTTTGCCTTTTTTTGCTTTGGCTTGGTATTGTTAGATTGTTTCAATGTCCCACAATTGGTTTTGTTAGGTTTTGTTGTATATGCTTCCATTATTATGACGAAAGTTGTTACAACACTGGGCTGGATGGGGTGGTGCACGCTTTTAATATGAGCACCAGAACTCGGGAAGCAGAGGTAGGTAGATGGCTATGAAATCTAGGCCAGCCTGGAATGGTCTACATGGCACATTGTTGTTTGATTTTATTTTATCTTATCCATTCTGACTGAGGTAAGGTGAAATCTCAGAGTCATTTAAATTTGCTTTTCCTCAATGGCTAACGTTATTAAACTTTCTAAAAAATCATTTCTTAACCAGTTGTGTGTCATCTTTTGAGAACTCTCTGTTTAGATGGATAACAGTGCAGAATTCTAACAGATCTCCATAAACTACCACCAATTCTTCTCAATTCATTCCATAAAATAGAAAAGGAAGGAACACTTCCAAAAATCTTTTTACAAAGGCAGTATTATCCTGATACCCAAAGTAGAAAAAGATAAAAAAAAAGACAGGAGAAAATTATAAGCCAGTCTTTCCTATACATATGGACACACAAATTCTCAATAAAATATTTGCAAACTGAATGCCAGAGCACATCAAAAAGATTATACACCAAGAGCAAGTCGATTTCATCCCAAAGATGGGGGTCCAACCCTACATCTGACAGAAACCACATGATTATCTCATTAGATGCAAACTGTATGTTTAAATATATATTTTACATGTATGGATGTATTGCCTGCACATATAGAAGTGTACACATATTGTGTAATTCCCACGGAGGTCATAAGGGGTCGTCGCATCTCCTGGAACTGGAATTACAGACAATTATTAGCCACCATGTGGGTGCTAGGAATATAACTCAGGGCCTCTGCAAGAGCAGCCAGTGCTTTTAACTGCTGAGCCATCTCTCCAGGTCCAAACTTCCTATTTTTAAAATGACATTACTCAGAATATAATACGACCTACCTAAAAGATCTCATTTAACTTTACCATTTAAAATCCTGTTTCCAAAATCAGTTACATTCTGAGGTACTGGGGAGTATAGCTGGAACATGAATTTTAGAGGATGCAATTTACAATGTACCAAAGTGGTTGCTATGATACAGCTATACATGTTTGTCACAGTTCATAGCACATAATCTCAGAAGATCAAATTTTAAACAGTTAATTATTTATGAATTTTTTGGGGGGAGTGAATATATGACACGATTCAGAAGACAACTTGTGAGTGTTGGTTTTCTCCATTTATTATGCAGATTCTAGGGAGCACCTCAGGTTGTCAGTCTTGTCAGCAGCATTCTAACCCAATTAGTCATCTTCCAAAAGAGTGAACATTATTGCATATAAATAGAATACTGATAACCAAATAACCTTTATTTTTAAGTACTTAAAATGATTGCTTATTATTCTTTCAGTCTTTGTATAATTTTTAACTTGCACATTGATGGCATATTTTAGTGAAATCATAAACCAAATCACTAAGTTGTTAGGATTTTTCTGTAGACAATAATATAAGGGAAAGTTTGGTAACTTTGATTAAAGTCTTTTTCTCAGGATTATTTTTATTACAAGGAAATGGAAGTTACCTTGTAGCCTACTGCCTGGTGCTGGCTTATAGCTTCTCACAGGACAGCCTTTAAATAAGCAACCAATGGAAACCAACTTAAGTCCTTATAACCTCTATAACCATTAAAGATGTCACCTGTTCATTCAAAATGACCATGGTTTCAGTTCTTAGATGATGTTCCTTAGCTGATACTTTCCTTCAACTGTTCAAATATTTGATGATGACATCATCTCAGAAATATCTGTATCGAAAGTATACAGCAGCCTTCTTCTAAAGTCTCCAGGAAAGATCTCCAGTACCTCTCAGACTCTGCCTTTGTCCTTTAGACACAAAAGATTATGTGGGTTTCCAAAAGCTAACAAGACCAGCCAGCTTGCTAAACAGAGGGTTATGGGCATGGGACGGGGTGATTTTGATTTATAGGTGTCTGGCTTTGTGGGATTAGCACACCTTTATTGTTAAGCACCTGTGTAATTAACAAACAAATACAACGAGAAGAATATATTCCGTCACTCAGTCTAAATTAACCTACAAAGTATGCAGACAATATAAATTGATGATGTAAATTCCCATATGGAAATTACTGCCTAAAGCTAGGATTATCATTAAAGCATAAAACAATCAGGAGCAGAACAAAATATCAGTAACAGGGATTATGTCAGTATATGTAATTTTATGGTCTACAAATAGAGAAATACTGCTAGAAACTTCTACAGAAGGAACTTTTGATCATAGCAATTTGTGAAGATAAAAAGTCATTTTTCTCCAATTTGACAAGTTGTTGTTGATGTTACCTTTAAACAAGTGCTTTTGTTAAGTAAATACTTAATGTCAAAATTGAACACTGCTGTTGACAGGAAAGATTTCCAGCAGATTTTGAGAGTTTCATAGCATACTTTTTGGGAAAAATCATTTAATTACGATGTATAAAGTCGATGGAAAAATATCAAAGATATCCAACTGGTTACCACTTTGTGGTGCATAGCTGGACTTCAGCTACGTTCAACAAATTAAATTGGTGAGAAAGTTCAGTGCAGGCAAGAAACTGCAAAGTGATCTAACAAGGAAATATATCCTCAAAACATATTCAAGGTAGAGCAGAATCAAGGGTGTTCTCACCAAATACTTTTAAAGATAAAACAAAGACAGCAGGTGCAGGAAAAACTTCAGTTGTTGAAAATGAACATAAGAGATTCTCATTCTTTTCAGCTGCTCTAGTAATAAATGCTTTTTTCCATCAAGTATTGACAGAGAAAGAGAAATGTCACTGCTTCCTGCAGGACCACCTTGTGTCCTGCCTCTCCCTATAAAAGAGAAGTCATATGTCAAGCAAAATATACTGTCACCCTGGTGTCTGAGAAATTGTAAAAAAAAATGATTTCAAAAGCAAGTGTACTGCATGTGGCCCAGACAATTCCAACACACACCATATTATTTCAGGAAATCCCAACCAAGCCTTGCTTTTTCACTCAGAATTTGAATTCAAGAAAAGAATATATATTTTTTTCTAGGCCATTTTTTAATACAGTGCTTTTCAAATGGTATTATGTATAAGAATTACATGGAAACTTTTTTTATGATAATTTAAGAAGGTAAAAACCCAAGATTGCATTTCTAACAAATTCTAAGCTCAAAATGATGCTGCAGATAAGAGATGCTGTGAAAATGGAAGTTTTAGGATATTCTATGCAGAGAGTAGAATGCAGTCAGATCCATGATTTATTTGGGTAGCTGCATTCTATTAGGTTTGGTGAGCTGTTATTTTAAGAAAATTCGTATTTTTTCTTCATAGCAAAGGAAACAATCAGCAGAATGAAGAGGCAAGATCAAAACATTTGCTAATTGTACTTCTGACACCAGGCTGAATTTCAACTCCAAAGCAAAAGTTAAATCAACTAATGATAATGGACAGTGGATCAACATTGACATTTCTCAAAAGAAGATGAATAGTCAACAAGCATATGGAAAATAGTCAACACCACTAATTAGCAATAGCAAGTGCTAGTGAGGATGTGAATAGGGAATCACTATGAATAGATGACTGCAAGGTAGTACGTTCATTTCATTATGGAAGCCCTGCCCAAGTGAAGAAAGAAAGAAAGAAAGAAAGAAAGAAAGAAAGAAAGAAAGAAAGAAAGAAAAGAAAGGAATTACCAGGTGACCCTTTAATGTCACTACTTGCACTTATCCAAAGGACTAAAAATGGTATGTCAAAGAGCCATCTCTAGTCCCTTTTTTATAGTACAAGGTTTCACAGTAGCCAAAAAAATGGAAATAAACTACCTGTTCATTGTGGTGATTTGAATGAAAATGTCCCCATAGGCTCCAGGTATTTGGACATTTTGTCCCTGGTTGTTGGCACTGTTTTGGGGGGTTTTAGGAGATGTGGTCTTCTTGAAGGAAGTACATCACTAGGGGCAGGCTTTTAGAGTCCTTACACCTTGTCCAAATGTCCAGTTCCTCTCTGGCTCTGGTGCTTGTTTAAAAGATGTGAGCACTCCTTTCTGCTCCAACCACCTCTTTCTTGCCACCATGACTCCCTGCTCTGATGGACTCTGCCCCCTTTGTAATCATTACCCAAATAAACTAAACTTCTATAAACTGCCATGGTCATGGTGTCTTATAACAGCAACAGAAAAGTAGGTAATATATTCATCAACTGATGGAAGAATAAAGAACGTGTGTTATGTAGTCATGGTAGAAAATTATTCTTTTTTATTCATTTTATTTTTTATTATTCATAAAAAGAATGAAGTCCCATTATTTGGAAAAACACAGAGACCATGCTAAGTGAATTCGGTCATGTGCTGAAAGACAGTTCCTGCAGGATCTTACTCATATCTGTTACACTTACTCATAAACATACTTACTCATAAAAGTTTTCAGTAGAATGTCAGTTGTCAGGGGAAGGAGAAGATAGTACAAGAGAGTGGTAGAAAGATTGATCTGTGGGTATTAACTTACTGTTAGGAGTCAGAAGTTATAATATGAAAGTAAAGTGAAACAACAGCATAATATATATTTGAAAAAGCAGAAATAATTTTGAATTATTTCAACATAAATAAATGATTAGTGTTTAAAGGCACAGATATGTTTACTCTGATTTGAACTGGCAGTCATGATATCCTTTACTGCTAGATATTTCTGACAAGAATATCACTTTGTTGAAGAATGTCCATGATTCAGAGAAGGTTACTGATTTTATTTTGTCACAAATTTTAAGTAATTGGCATTTTAATTGCCTTTACAATAACACATATGATTGTTGTCACAGGAAAAGTTCTCATGCAACTGTGTGAGTTGCAAGCTGGACTAGCTGATTTGTTTATAGTGCATTAACTTTATTTGAAAGAATCATAGATATAAATGGCAGCTATTTGGACTGACATTTGGTAGACAGTCTCTAAACTGAATAGAGTGGGACTGGCGCTTCAAGGAAACAACTGACAGCATTTGCTGGCATGGATAAAATATGAACTTCCAAATGAAAGCCAGAACTTTGGGAAATTTATATCTGTCACAATTTTGACAGTTTCTCAGTACAGACTTTTCTAATGAGATTAACAAATGTTGCCATTTAATAATCTATAAAAAATGTTTCAACATTTGGAGGAACTATATCATTTGGTGGACCAATATTTTCCAAATGATACATTCATGTTGCAGAATCAAACCTGGCTGAATGTGCAAAGATGGCTTAATATTTTAATGCAGTTTTAATGGAGTTGAAAAGTTCATCCATAGTATTTCATTTTTCTTTTGTTGTTGCTGTTTTGGGGACAAAATTACCAGGTGACCCTTTAATATCACTACTTGCACTTATCCAAAGAACTAAAAGCGGTATGTCAAAGAGCCATCTCTAGTCCCTTTTTTATAGTACAAGGTTTCACAGTAGCCAAAAAATGGAAATAAACTACATAGCCCTGTCTGTTCTAGACCAGGCTAGCCTCGAACTCAGGGATCCACATGACACTGCAACTTCTCGTAAGAAGTAGTCGCTGACAGAGCTTCAGAACAGTGTAGAAGAGAAAATCTGAGACTGCTTTGCAAAGATATTAAGATATTCCTCCTCCAACTACTTCCTGTAGGGCTGATATATTTTATTTACTTAATCAAAACAAGATGTCACCATAAAGGAATGCAAAAACGGTCTTCTACTGAACCCGGCATTTAAAAAATTGGAAACTGTAAGTTAATGCCATTATTCATTGCTTACATCTTTGGAAAGTAAAATTACTTTATAAAACTAATTATATGGTAACACATAATTGGTTAATTGTTGCTCAATGAAGGAAGCTTAGTCTGTCTTTTCTAGAACTAGAGAGTAAAAGCTTTTATTACATTTTATACTTCTCCTAGTAAACATAATCAAATCTGATGAAACCTCTATTCTTTCTGCCTAGCCTCATTTAGTCTCTGAGAAAAGGTGTTTCCTCAGCAGGAAGATAAAAACTGAGGCCTATGATACGAGTCAGGAAGACTGTGAAGGGAGCGAGTTCCTCATCTGTGTGCATCACCAATGTCACTGACTCAGTTTCCATAATCAACATCATCACTACTTCCTCATCCATCTGTCAGCATCGTATGTGGTACCTGAGGTTTAAACCTTATATGCTCAGTACTATGCTAACTATTTATTTAGAAATTACTCTATGCACAATCATGGGATGCAGATACATCATCATATCCACTTCAGAAAAAGGAAACTGAAAGTGAATGATTAAGTAGTTTATGCTAAGGTCTCATCAATACTCCAAGTGATACAGCATTTGATTGAACTCATTATAGTCATGTTTCAGAGTCTTAATATCTAAAGAAAAGACACATCGCTTCTCATCAAATTTCTGTAAAGGAGGGTCAAAGGAAGGTTCTGACAGGTATCACCTTCCAGGTTGTTATAATTAAAGTTCTATGTTTCTAAAACAGGGGTAGGAAATGGGCCTGTTTTCAAATCAGTGTTAGAATTTTGAGAATCTTTTCTAGTATACAACCTAGGAATCTGTGAGACAAGACCTCTATTTTGAAGATTTATGAAGTTTTGCTGTTTTCTTGTCATGGTTATTTATTCATATACCATGTTGTAAATGAAAACAATGGTTTTAATAAGCTTTCAAATCAGGTTATCATACAAGCCTGGCTAGGAATACACACATATTTTTCTCTGAAACAAAATTTAAGTAGGTATTTATCAAGTTAGTCTTATACAAGAGATTTTAGGCTACATAATAGATCATGTTTTCAAATAATATTTTCAAGTAATAAAGAAATATTGTTAAGGTGGGCATTTCTTTTATTGACCCTCTACGAAAACTTAGAGCATAACATTAAATCATACATCTGTGAAAACATTTCTCAAAGAAACTAAGGTAATATCACTCAGACATGTAATTCTGGCTGACCTAACGTGATAGAAGCTCAGTGCGTAGCTTACAGAACCTAGAGCAATGAATAGTTAATATATTCTTAGCGGCTGTTTCTGGTATATCAACAGAGCTGATGGCAACTGTTGGCTCACAGTCAACCCTTGATTAGACTTCCTGACATAGCCTGAAGAAGTGATATCATGTTTTGTTTATTAGGATGAAATCTTAACATTTCAGATGCCAAACATCCAGGCAGCTGGCAAATCTGTTTTCAGAATTTAGAAGGCTGTCACATTCTTGGCAAAGGAAACATCCTACACAATATCGAGGTGAGTCTTGGGCATCCAAGCAGCTCAGCCTGACTTTTCCCCTCACTGATCCCACCATAGTCCTCCACAGACAAGCTTCAGCTTGAGTCAAGCCTGAGAGTGTGCACACTGACCCTAAGGGCCAGAGTGTAGGAGGAAGGCTGATGTGAGGGGCAGTGTTCGCTAAGGAGTAAAACCCAGCAAAGACAAACGCCATTAGTAACTCTAGCAACAGCTTCCAGAGCAGACAAGGGCTTTCCTTATACGAGGTAGGAAATGCCAGAGTGAGGGGTTTGTTTCCAAATGCCCCAGGGCACCAGCAGTTGAAGAAAATAACTGTTGCTCCAAAAGCTTCTAAATTTTTTTTGATCAGGACCTGGAAGAAATATCAAGTTGAGACCACAACTTCCACCATCACCATCACCTTTGCAGTTTTCTTAATTTTTTTCTTATAAATGTGGAAAATAAAATTTTGAAGTAAAATCCTTCAGAATCTGTTGCAGGAAGCATGGTTAAGCTTCATATATATTTTATTTGAACTGACTTAAAATAAATGCAAATAAGCACAAGTCACTGGAATCATTTGAAGAGATACAAAAGCTTTGAACAATGCGTTTTCTCTTGAATTATATTCAAATTTGTTTCAATGTGATAGGCTATCTCTTTGTTTTTTAGCAGCCAAAGAAATTCGAGTTTATTTTAAGAACACATAGATTAAGTATAGATTTAACTTAAATGATATAGTCCATTCTAACCAATACTGTGTATGTCAATCAATAGATACTATCTGACTTTGTAATTAATAAACATGTAATGGATTTATACTCATCTTCCTTTTATTTTAAAATAATTTTATGTTACCTTTGGATATTATGAACAACCCTTGTGTATATTTGTGCAAGGTGCATCAGGAGTTAATAACAGATTATACATGATCATTATAATAGGTAATAAATGATGATCAAATATTGAAATTTATTCCCAAAGATGCTAGCACTGTATTTTGAGAAAATATATCAGCTAAAATGCCTTAATATTTGTGGACAGATGAATTACTTCTCAAATATTACTAAACAGTTTTTAGTCCATTCTGAAATACATGTCTGAAATGATAACTACACTAACATAGATATGGTTTTACTACTATGTGTTTATATATATAAATTCTTTAAAATTTTTCTCTTAGATTTTTTTTCAGATTTAATGTTTAGCATTTTCATTGTTTGAGGATTCTATACATGCATAAAGTGCTCATGAAGTTCCAGCCCTGGCAGAGAAGTCGTTGGCAACTGATGGCTGCCAGCAAGGTATAGTCAGTTTTCTTCAGGGATGTGGCTCCCTGAGAGGATATCCATGCTTCAGTAAATGACTCTACTTGCATGCACGTACTGGCAGCACTAATTTTAATCTTTTTTAATCAGTGACGTTACTGGATACAGCTAGAAGAAAATCTTAGAAGTTAGAGAATGCAGATGAGTATATCATAAAAATTTTAAAGCCTGGTGGAATAATATGCAAGTCATCTCAAGATGACTACATATGTAGTTCTATGAGTAACAGCATTCCCTACTGTGCATCTGTTATTAGATTGGTCCTGATGGCCATGTTCAGGGTTTTCCTTGCTTTAATTCAATTTATAAAGGATTTTACAAAAGATTATAAACTAATACATTTATGTGTGACATCATCTGAATTCCATCTGAGGTGTTGTCTCCCTAGCTTTGCCAACTATTTTAATTATGTTTTATTTTATTTACCAGTTTTCAACTTCCTGGAAGTCTTGATCATGAAATGGGGCTGGGAACTTTGAGTTAACGTGGTCAGCATTCATTTAAGCTTCCTATCAACAATTATGTCTGAAAAACAGCTGAGAGCATTTGTCATAACTCCTTGGACCTAGAACAGTGTTTACTATGCTAAAAAAGCTCTGTCCACTTGGGCCTTCTTTAGTACTTTGATCATACACACAGGAGCCATATGAAAGATGAGGATAAATGTAAAAGGACTGAAGTCATTTTCCACCATAACTAAACGACTTATTTCTAGGAACTGGAGAGATGGCTCAGTGGTCAAGAACACTGGCTGCTGTTGCAGAGGACCCAGGTAGAATTCTCAGCACCCACAGGGTGGCTAACAACCATCCATTATTCCAGTTCCAGGCGATCTGACATCTTTTCTGACCTCTGTGGGCATTGCATGGCACGGGTGCACTTACATACATGCAGGCAATATACTCATACACATAAAATAAAAATAAAAATAATTTTAAAAATTCATCTCTAAAATTATGCCACCCAAAAAAAGATGATTACTATTGAGAAATCATGTTGGGCTTTTGCTGGAGATAATCTTTAGATATGTTTCATAGGTCATGGATTGGGTAGGAACAATTTTCTGTGTATTTTAGCAGTTCATCACTGACTTCTATCTCACCAGCATCATTTTCCTAACTGAAGACCACCTGGATTCTGACTTTCCATGCCACATGAACTCAAAGAATAGAACTTTATCCCAGCTCCAATCCTCACTCTGTTCTCCATGAGGACGCCATAAAGCACTGTGATGGTTTGAGTGAGAATGTCCCCATAGACTCCAAGTATTTGGACATTTTGTCCCCAGTTGGGGGAGCTGTTTCAGGAGGTTTTAGAAAATGCGGCCATGCCAGAGGAAGCATGTGACTGGGGAAGGACTTAGAGAGTTCTTAAACCTTGCCATCAGATCCCCCTAATGCTCTGCTCCTAATTCTCCTGGAATAGTAAGCTCAAATAAACTCTTCCTTTTACAAGTTCCCTTGAACACAGTGTTTTATTGCAGCAACAGAAAAGTAACTAAGACAAGTGTCTAACATGAAAACTATCATACCTGATCTTATACTTTATAAAATCCTTAACATGAATATGCAGTGTAGGAAATCTAGAAAAGGACACACGAATCAAGTCTGTGAAATAAAGTGTGCGCTTCCATGTTTCTACTCTCATCCTTCAGAGCAGCTCTCGATTCACTGTGCATCACTGAGTGACAAAATTCCTTCTTGTTCTCTCACTGTCATTAGCATATAAGTGGTTGAGTCACTTGCTTGGTTTTTCATATATTATATATGTTAAATATATAATACATAATTTAATTTTCCTCTCATCCTTCCATCTCTAACATATGTTGTTTACAGAAACTATCCAAGGACGTGCTCAAGTCTTTACTACCATCATCTATATTAGAGCAAGGCGCTGTAAATGCTTCAGCAGGAGTTGAAAAGGAAGGAAACTGAGATGAAAAACCACATTCACAAATTCATGGAAAGAGGAGAAAAATCCTACTTAAGCTTAGAGGGAACTGCAGAGAGTTTTACTGAAGGAAACCTCATGATGAGTTATGACAGGGCTTTCAGATGAGAAACAGGCAGGACGGCAGGCAGCTGGAGCTGTACTTCCCTCTATAGTAAAATGTGTAATGCAGGAGAGGAAGCATTCGATGAGGGGGGATGGAGATTAGAAAGCAATGTGACTTACTGAGAATTTCTAAAGATTTATTTATTTCGATTTTCTTTGTAGGAGTCTCTGCCTGCATATATAAGTGCACCACATTCATTCAATCACTGCAGAGGCCAGAGCGAGCATTGGGTCTTTTGGAACTATAGTTGCTCTTTGTTGCAAGCTACCATGTGACTGCTGGCAACCAAACCTGGGTCCTCTCCAAGAGCAGGCAGTGCTTTTAACACTGAGCTATCTCTCCAGCCCCTACTGACTTTTCTACCCTTGTAGAGCATCAGTAAAACATTATGTGCTATGATTTGGATAAATACATAACAAGAACTGTGAGAACAAGATCAATATTATGTCCGGTTCTGTCCAGAGACTGGGTTAATTGTCATCTGCTATATAAAGAAACTTCTCTGTTGAGAGTTGAGAGATATGTTAATCTGTGAGTATAGCAACAAGTTACTAGAAATCACTTTAATACTATGTCTATTTAGCAGACTAATAGTAGTAGGCTTCCCCTATGACCTGTGAGTTATCTAGCCATAGGTTCCTAGACCTGATACCAGGTATGAACTCCATCTTATGAAGCAGATGCTAAATTTAATCAGACAGTGGTCTGTTACTTCCATAACATACATGCCACGATTGTACAAGTAGGCATACCTTGCCAGTCCAGTTGTTGCCGTAGCTACATGGTTGGGTAAGGCTGGTAAGTAATTCTCTCATCCAGTGCTATGCCCTGTACCTCCAGCACTGTGAAAGTAACTAGGAGAGATGAAGCCTTGAAGTCAGTACCTCCTTGACAGTTCCTCATTTATTCTACAACTCATGTATGTAGGATCTTCAGCAATAAGATCTTACCATCAAGTTCTGGTGAGTAACCAAGATCGGGGGCAATGGCCGGTATTATTTTAGGGGTCTATGAGACCCCTGGTCAACAGATTCAAAATGGGGAGTCCATTTCTGGCATTGAGCTTTATCTTTTATCTTTGCAAGCCCAGGTTATCTAGTAGGCACAGTGTCCCCCTGTTATAGGTAGCTCATTTTAATATCTTTTTAAAATTATGCATATAGTTCTAATATATATATATAGTTCTAATATATATATATATATATATATATATACACACACACACACACACACACTTTAAGAAGCTTCTAGGGTGGTAGATTTCCATATTACTTTTTATTGACTAAATTTTTTTATCATTATACAATTCTAAAATGAAAAATATCTTTTCTTCCTAAGGGCAACAGTCAATAGTATTTGATAAAACTAGCAGTGTTTTATCCTGGTATCCTGATTGGACAGACAGACTGCTTACATTTCGTTTCACCACAGTTATCTCAAATGGAAATGAAGCATTTGCACAAGGGGAAACTGCAAGCATTTTTGTGCTCCTGACATACAGTAAATCTTAATAAATGATGTCATCTTTATGCTTCACATAAGAATCCTGAACAGCATATGTACTGAAATTGACCACAACGTAAACTGAAAATGTCATCTCCCTGCAAATCCATCCTCATGTATGTTTCATTGAGTGTCTCCTTTGTATAGATTTGGCAGGCATTGTTTATCTGAAAACAAGCTCTGGCATAGTCCTGATCATGTAGACTTGAGCAACGAATGGGTAGAACATTAACTGCAGAATTAGAATTGAAAAAAATAAAACTGATATAGTGCCAGAATATTTCAAATAAGAGTGTTAGTTTTGTATGGACATTTCACAATCTACTCTGCCTTCCAGTATCTTCTATCAGGACCCCCACCTTGCCTGTCAAAGTCAAGATTATTAGATTCAATTGAATTAAACTCTTTGATTTGCATTAAACAGTTTTTGTTTGTTTCTTTTGGCTTGAGATTCTGTGATCATTGAAAAATGCTAATGTCACATAGAGCAGCCAAATGCTTTTGCTCATGAATATTGGATGTGGTAAAATTTTGCATGTTTTACACTTCTTTGGGGTTTTTAACACTTAACTGAGCACAATATTATTTACTTTCATTGCTTACTAAACCAGAGACAGAAAGGTGAAAGTGATGATCTTGTTAGTACTAAATAACAGTGTTCTTTGATTGCCATAAAAATATGCAGTTTTCCTTGTGGTGGAAACAAAGAAGGAAAACTTGTTACCTACGCATCACCTATTTTATCCCTCATTACCTATGCATCCTGTTCCTGACCCAGGTATGGAGTAACAAGGTGGGAACCTGAGTTTTTATAATTTTCTTATGATAAAACCCACATACTTGAATAGTTTGCCGTATTTTATGTTTCCTCTGTGCATTCCAGTCTATGGCCCACATTTAAAACAAAATCTAATTTAAGACAGTAAAAATTTGCAAATAGAGTTTATGTTTGCAATCTGGCTGTAACAAATAGGTCATAAATGAATAAATACATAAGCAGACACGTATTTCATGCATTTATCTGTCTTTTTCTAAATGCTTTCACTCTGATTCTTTGATTTCTGACTCACCTGTGACTGCAAAATCTGGAGGCAGGAAGGGAAGCACAGATCATGGAGAGATGCTGCTTACTGTTGTGCTCCTCCAGCCTGTGCTCAGCATACTTTCTTATATAACCTAAGACCACCTACACAGGTGTGGCACTGTCCACTCCTCCCACCTCAGTTAGCTTTTAAGAAAAGGTCTCAAAGACATAACCACAGGCAAATCCCATAAAAGAAGTATTTCAATTGAGGTTTCCTATTTCCAGGTGTCTCAAGTTGACAACTGAAACTATCTAGTGCAAGAACATATGTATTTAACAACCAAATTTGCAAAGGGCACTGGGCAAGAAAAAGAGCTAAATATAGCTACTTATGATCATTGGCTCTTGTGAATGGTCCAAAGTTGGACAGAAAATTATATTATTTCCATGAAGTTCTGTTTCTTCAATTATAATAAAATAAAAATTAGTATCTAATGATAGTTTTCTGATAATTAGACAAATACATTAATAGATTAACTGATGGTACAGTTTCAGGAAGCACTAACAATTGTAGTTTTTACAACTACAACAAGATTAGAAGTATATACAGTAGTAAATGTGCTGAACCTGAAATTTAAGTTGTTCATCATCAGTTTGGGAACATTTGACTCCCACTTTTAAAAATATTCACATAGTCACTTATCCATTGCCCATATCTTTTTGATCCAGTCTTCAGATCATGAATTTTGTTAAGTGTTAAAGCTGAAATCCTTCAATAAAGTACGTGGAACTAAATCTATCCATTATATTGTAGTTTGGAGAAATTAAACAGTTTAAGATTTAGATTTCTCTGCTTGATAATAGAGAAATTAATAGATAAGTATTGATTTACTTTATGGAAAATACTGATATAGAGTAGAACAGAAGGAGGAGAAGATTTAGATTTCTCTGCTTGATAATAGAGAAATTAATAGATAAGTATTGATTTACTTTATGGAAAATACTGATATAGAGTAGAACAGAAGGAGGAAGACAGAATAAATACCTGGTACAAACCATGGTTTTTAAGAAAAACAGCAAGCTGTAATCCTCCCAGCCCTAGCAGGAACCCTGCAGCTGCTGAGTCAGATAGGTCTCTTCCCCAGATTCTAGCTTTCCTTCTCTCTCTCTCTCTCTGCTTTCATCCTACACTCCTAGCCCCAGCTGGAGCTGCACAGCCACTGAGAGAGCCCGAGAAACTAGCTTCCCGCCTCTCACTCTACCATCCCACACTCCCAGGTCAAGCAGAATTTAACCAGCTCTGTGTCCTCCTTCCCAGCCCCTGGTCCTTCACTCCCAGGCCTAGTCGGGGCTGAATAACCTGTGAAGCCTCTGAGCCCAGGAAGTTCCTCAGATAATAGCTTTCACTCTGTCCTCGCCCTTGCCACACACACACACATTTGGGGTCCCCAGACCCAGTCTACTTACCATCTAGCTGAGCAGCAACCCTGTCTCCTCACTGCTCCCGGAGCCTATGGAGTCCTACCTGAAACAGAAGAGTGGCCCCATAGCTCAAGATATATCATGTTTCACCTGGTGCAGAACCTGATAAGTTAGGGTAACAGGAAATAAAGATCCAAGCACCAACTCAAAAGAGGTGAAGTCCACTAAAATAAAAAAAAAGTGAGATCATATATCCATACCAGGATACAATACCAACTACATGACTTCAGATGCTCACCCTCCTCATAATGTTCCTAGAGAAAAGCAACTGAAGTGATGCACAAGGCAAAAGTTTCAAAATATCAGTTACAAATAAGTTCAAGGAAACAAAAGATGGTATGAATTAAATACTAAAAATAAAGAAAACACCAACAGTTGAATGAAGTAACTAGAATTCTTTTAAAGATAGAATTTTATTTGAAAAAAAATCTCTGAAGAAAATCCAAAATGAAATAAAACTCAAGATGAAAATCTCAGAAAGACAAACAAAAAGCTCAGAGAAAAGCCTCAACAATAGATTGGATCAAGTGGAAGAAAGAATACAAGATTTCAGAGTCAAGAAAGAAGAAATGGATGATTCAGTCAAAGAAAATGTCAAATCTAAAATAAACCAGGAAAGAAACATGCAAGCACTCTGGGACACTATGAAAGACCAAATTTAAAAATTATACGTATAGAAAAGAGAAGACACCAAATCAAAAGCATAGGGAATATTTTCAACAAAATCAAAGAAGAAAATTCCCCAAACCTAAGGAAAAATTTATGATTAAGTGGCAAGATGCATACAAAACAGTAAAACGGGACAAGAAAAGCAGCTTTCCACATCACACAATCGTGAAAACACTAAAGGTACAGAGCAAAGAGAAAATATTGAAACTGCAAGAAAGAAAGATCAAGTGACTTACAAAAGCAGAATAACAGCTAATTTCTCAGTAGAGGCAATGAAGGTCTGGAGGGATGAGATTAATCTCCTACAATTCATGAAAGAACACAGGTGCCAGGCCAGACTGCTCAGTAGTGACAGAAGGAAAAGAAAAACTTTCCATGATAAAACAGATTTAAGGAATTTATGTCCACTAAGTCAGCTGTATAGAGGAGACTAGAGGGAATAATTTGATCTGAATAGATTAAACACACCCAAGAAGGCACAAAGAATAAAACGGTCCAGAAGAATTACTAAAGAGGTCTAAGAAGACAGCATAACTTCAACAAAATAACAGGAATTAATAAACATTGGTCAGTAAAAACCCTTGACATTTAAAATCTTAATTCCCCAATAAAAAGACATAAACTAACTGATTAAATAATAAGCAAGATTCATCTTTTTTTGTCGTCAAGAAAAATACCTCTCCATCAATGCCAGATACCACCTTAAGGTAACAGGGTAGAAAAAAGGATTTCCAGAAAGTGGAAACTAAGAAATAAGAAGGTATAACTATTCTAATATATGACAAAATCTATTTCAAACAAAAACTGGTCAAAAGAGATAAGAACCAACACATCAAAGTCATTGAAGGGAAAATCTACTAAGAACATATTTTAATTCTAAACATTTGTATAACATATTCAGCAGAAACTAATTACATGGAAGAAACAAATTAGACCAAAAATCACAAATTGTACCAACAAAGTGATAGCAGGTGACTTCAATACCCTACTTTGACCAATAAACAAAACTTTCATAGAAAAACTAAACAAAAACTCTGGTATTGATTGACACCTTTAATCAAAATGACCCAACAGGAATCCACAGAAGATTCCATCCAAATATGAAAGAATACAGCTTTTTTTCTCAGTAGCCCATGGAGCTTTCTCCTGAATCAACCACATATATTAAGACACAAAGCAAGTCTCAGCAAATTTAGGAAATTTGAAATAACTAAAATCTAACCCAAAAGGAATAGACAGGAAGTAAAGAAAATATACACACCCATGGAAACTAAACAACACACTATACAGTGAAAAATTTGTAAAGGGAGAAAATATATGTTAAGAAAATCTTGGAAGTCAATGAAAGTGAAAACCCAAACTATCAAAATCTTTTGGACATAATGAATGCAGCCCCAAGAGAACATTTTAGGGCACTAAGAGACATGTCAGAAATTTAGAGACACCCGATATTAGTAATTTAATGATGTACCTGAAGGCCTTTGAAAAAAAGAAACAAGCATTCAAAAAGAATTGACAGGAAAAGATCATAAAAGTTGGGACTGATATGTATTAAATGGAAACAATAACAACAACAACAACAAAATGCAGTGAAACTAACAGTTGGTTCTTGGGAAAGATTAATAAGACTGACAAACCAATATAATGAAGATGAAAATGAAACATTATTAGAGATGCTGAGAAAATTCAGACTTATAAGGTAAAAATCTGTAGTCCAAAAATTTACAGAATCTAAACGAATAGATGAATTTCTAAACAGGTTCAACTTAACAAAATTAAATAAAGAATGAAATAAACTAGTTAAATATACCCATAACAGCCAATGGGATAGAAACAGGAATTTGAAATCTCCCAACTAAAAAGAGCATGGGGCAAGATGGATGCAGTACAGAATTCTATGAGACTTCAGAGAACTAGTACCAACATCCCCCCGTTCATTGCATAAGACAGAAAATGAAGGAACACTCCCAAATTCTTTGTATGAAACCAATATTAACCTAATTTCCAAACCAGAAGAAAGAACCAACCACAACAGAAAAAAAAAAAAGTATAGATCAATCCCTCTGAAGAATATAGATGCAAAAATCCTCAACAAAATCTTTACAAAATGATTGCAAAAATACATCAAAAAGATTATCCAGCATGGTCAAGTCAGCTTCATTCCAGAAATGCAGGGAGGGATGTTCAACATACATAAACCAATAAATGTAGTCTACATAGAAACAGTATCAAGGATAGAAATCACAGGGTCATAGCAACAGATGTAGAAAACGTCTTTGACAAAATCTAACATCACTTCATGATACAAGTCATAGAGGACCTAAGGATACAGGGGACACATCTCAACATAATAAATGAAACATAAAACAAGTACACAGTCAACAGTGTGCAAAGTGTAAATCCAATTAATTTCCTCTAAAATCAGGAATGAGACAGGGATGTGCACTCTCTCCATTCCTGTGCAATACAGAGCTTGCGGTTTTAGCTGGAGCAGTAAGATAAGCAAAGGAGATAAAAGGGCTACAAATCAGAAAAGAAGATGCCAAAGTATCCTTACTTGCAAATTATATAATTCTATACATTAAAAAATCTCCACTGGCTCCACCTAAAATGGATAAAAATGTTCACAAAAATAGCGTATGGAAACACACACACCCCAGGATAGCTCCATAATCCTGAACAATAAAATAACTGCTTGAGATATCACCCCTGATTTCTAAGGATATCAGAGAGGTATAGGGGAAAAAAAAAGAGAATGATACAGGCATAAAAACAGACACAATGATAAATGAAAAAGATTTGAGCACTCAGATATAAGTTCATATACTTACTGCCACCAGATTCTGGACAGAAGCCAAAAGTACAACTGGAGAAAAGACAGCATCCTCAACAAATAGTGCTGGTCAAACTGGGTAGCTCTGTGTAAGAGATCTGCTCAGGCTGTAGGGAGACAAAATGCCAGCTCAGGGAAAGGTAGGCAGGAAGTTCAGCCCTAACCAAAAAGATAATGGCAAATGACAGCTCTTGGAAGAGGAAGAGTTAGTTTTCTTTAAGGGTGTGACCACTGTTAGGTCAACCAACACATTCCAGGATTGATACCATTCCCAAGAGTGTTTGGACAACACAGATTGAACTCAATGTAATAAAAGAGAAAAAGAACAGGAAAGTAGGTAGATAGGGAGATGGGAGTGCATCTGGAAGGGGCAGGGACAGAAAGGGAATTAGATCCAAACTGTATGAAACTGTCAAAGAATTAATAAAAATGAAAAAAAGAAAAACAGTAAACTAAAAATGTTAGAAATACTGAAGGAAATACCATCAGGCAGGTGATATCACTGCTTTATTATGAAACAAGAACAAAATCTGAGACAAACTAATAGGTGGGTGAACTGCAGAGGTAAATCAGAATATGAGATAAAATGCAATGTCTCACTGAAAAGAGTGTATTCAAAGAGAAATGGCTCAATTATCTAACAAATAGGAAAAATATGGTATTTTAGGACGAATGGTTTATGCATGCAAGGTGTTATTCAGATTATTTATGGACATAAAGGAATCCTATGAAGTATACAAGGTGGTTGATGATAGGAAAATCTAAATGCAGGAAGAATCAGGAGGCTAGAGCAATTACTATTAAGGTGAGAAGGCAAGTATCAGACAAAGATGAGAGCAGTGAGATCTGGGACACTCTTGGAAGCTCATTACCCTAATGGCTTGCTTATTGGTTTGCTTGTTTTGCAAAATTATTTATATCTGGAAGCGGAATAGAAGTGCTTTCAAGAGCTGGAGAACCTAATCAGAGACAGGTGACAAGGGTAAATTGAAGAGTGCAGTAGTGAGAATATGATTCAGAAGCCAGTTTCTAAGCTTGTTTATGCTGATGCAGAGAAAATGGAACTGGCCAACAGGATAAACATAGGGCTCGTGATATGAATTAGAAATGCTTAACAATAAACAAGAATAAGGTCATTAAAGTATTAATTTAAGGATTACTTTCACATTGAAAACAATTCAAGCAATAAGTTCCAAATTCGTGGGGAAGATGAGAATGAGGGAATTTGAGAAAGAAATAGAAAAGAGAGGAAGAGAGGGAAAGGAAGAAGATAGAAGGTTAGAAGAGATTTAGGGGACTAGGAAAGGAAGTAGAGAAGGAAGGAAGGAAGGAAGGAAGGAAGGAAGGAAGGAAGGAAGGAAGGAAGGAAGGAGGAAAGGACCTAAAGAGATCTCAGTGTGGACAGAGACAAAAGATGAAAGAAAAAAAAAAAAAACAGGAACCAACCATCCATCCAGTCCCAGTAAGGCTGAACTCTAATTTAGAAACATTGATGAGCACGGGAATGAAGAGCCTGAATCTGAGAAGGAGCTTAGTGGTTGCCGAAGTTTTGGTTTTGAACATGAGATCTTTCTTTCATGAATGTTCAAAACAAAAACTTCGGCAGCCACTAAAACTATTCTCTGTGCACAGATAATGAACCTACCACACAGATCTTCTGAAGACCCAAATATTTTACTACCTTACCAATCCATACAATATGCCCCCAAGTTCCTGGTACCAAATACAGCTTTCATGAGACTAGTGGAAAAAAATGATAATTGAAGTTGATTTTCTCCATCTCACCATCCTTGGGTTACTCATCAGTCAGGACTGCTTTTGAAGTCTCTTGCTTGAAGCTGTTTTTACCTGACTCAATAAGGCAGCCTGTTATCCCCTCAGGGTAAAGAATATAATGCAGATAGATATCTGTACTTTCACTTTCCTGGTTTTAAAAGCTTTCTCAGCATAACAAAACTTGGTATTGAATAATATTTGAACAAAATTAAGACTGTCATTATTAATAGGAAATTATTCTATTCTTTAATTTGATCTTTAAATTTTACATAATTTTAGAAATTCTGCTCATCTTCTAATGAAACAGATTTTAACTTTTCAGTTTTCTTCCATTCCTTCCTTTGCAGAACCACTTATTCTGCATTTATATGGAACAGGATGAAGTGAAGGTCCCAGAACAATTAGAATCCGTGTTCAGTACAACACAAGGACTAGTCTACCAGTAAGAGCATGTGAGCCCTAGCAAAGGCAGATCATTTAGAGAGATGTGATGCTGCTTTTAATAGGAAAAGGAAGGGCACTTTTATATGACTTGAATGAACTATAAGGACCACATCACCCTTCTTACTCTGAGGAAATGGGAATTCAGTCATAAGATCTTTTAAAATGTACAGTGGTTTTATGACACTCTATTTCAAAAAAAGAATCATCTTTGAGTCTATCCAAGACATAAGGATGTCTGCATATGGACCCCTTGATTTGACATGTTCTTTCCCTGTCCTGTAATGCACAGGACAACACTGTGCTTCTTAGAGGCAGTAGGTCACTTGACTCTGTAAGTCATGCCAAAACTGAATGTCTCCAGCCTGAGTGGGATGTAGGATTTAGGCTCTACTATCCAAGCACAACTCAGTAAGAATGAAATGACCTGACATATGCAGTGTATAATTTATTTCTCGTTTGTGAGTTTGGAAACTAGAAAAAAAAAAGGATTCTAAAATTCTGTCTGTCCTAGATTGTGTTTCTCATGTTCTTATTCCGCACAACCACAATGCTGCTTCTGAGATTACAACTCTGGAATGACCCATTAATTTCTTCTTCTATAAATTGCTTAATGGTTTAGTATTAATGGTTTCTTGAGAATTGATCTTTTAAAAAGGAGTCCTTCCAAGCTGTGGTAAGACAACTGGGATTTAAATGGAAATAATTGTGAACTTTTTCTTCTGTCTGAAAGAGTTTTTCAGAATCCTTGCTTTTACTGCACTGATGCTGAGAAGCAAGGCCAGCCTTTCATATAACACTATTCACTAATCTGAGTGAACCATATCACAGTGTATACATCAGAGACACAAATTCCTCAGGGGTACAGTACACCATACTTGTAGTGTTTAACTGTAAATGATAACACAGAGAACTCTGAAATAAAAGTCACAAAAACATTTCTCCTTAAATATGTTTAAAATGAAAGAGATTAAAGCAATAATCACAATCAATTGAAATTGCTTCCAGTACATTTTAAATCACCAAAAACTGAAAATTAGATCATTCAGTCACAATATGTGATATTGTATATATCAATATATATATATCCTTAATATTTCCCCTAAGGGCATTTGTAATTATAATTTCCTGCTCATAAAGTGATATATGCTTCATTCTTTACGTGCTGTGTTGAAATTGACATGTATATCTCATTTTATAATACAGTACTCATTAAGTTTTTGAGAAATCAAAAGACTTAAGAACTACAGAAGTTTACTCAATGATGCTGTCTTTAATAAATGACCAAGGATCTAAAAACCTGACATATCTCTAAAGCCAAAAACTCCCAAAATTTTACGTAATAACTTGGTTTTAAAAGAATAAGGAAACTGAGAATGATTTAAAGGCTTATTTCATGCCCTGATTCTTGTTGATATGATTGTAAAAACAGGGCTAATGTATTAGAGCAGATTTAACCTCACTAATTTATTCTGATTAATCAGAGTTGATTATCGCCAATGTACAAATAATTTTAATCAAAGAGAAAATACCATGGGTAAAGCCAGGCATTGTTTTGAAAGGATAAATAGCAATTCATAACACAAAATAACTCATCAAAGTAAAATTAAGAAACATGCAACATATCCAGGAGAGGTAGGCTGTTGTTTGTCCCCAACATCTCCTCATGTCTTGCCTAGATATCCTTGATGACTGCTCTACACAATACAGTAAATGGTTGTTGCTGCTATGTTTTTTTACACTAAGTCAAAATGTATTTTCTGATTTTGTTTGCAATTCTATAAAAAATTAGACTCAGCCTCTTCTTTTAATGCCTTGATGCTTCTGTCTTTCATAAGGCTATAGGAGTAGGCCAGTTCGAGTTGAGTTCTTTTACAAGCAGTCCTTCAGTGCTTGACTTCTTTTGCTTAACTGTCTTAGAAGTGAAACATACAGAAAAAAGTGGTTTTCTTGGTCTTCTTACATAATCAACTACCACAGCTATTTCAGACTTACTGATGGGTCTTCAAAACAATGAACCAAAGACTTTAATTAGCATAGGGGATTCTTATTTATCCCATCACAATTCCCTGCTCACACTTACTTTGTTGTACAAAATCTAATGATTTCTTTTTCAGATGTTTTCCAACACATCAACAATTCCCAATGATATGTAGCTGCTCTTTCTGAATTTCCTCCTAACATATGTTCTCAGTCACTCTTTCAATTCTGCACCTGCTCATTATCTATTATACAGGTCCTCAATACCCTCACAAAACAGTGGAGGCTTAGTTTTAAATAATTATGTGTTGCGTTAATGAATCAACTTTTGCTTCAACAAGCTTTTTCTGTAGAATTATAACAATCTACTTCTTAGAGTTGAAACTGAGGTTTTAGCTAGCATTTCAATCCCCTCAGTTTATCTAAAGAGAAATTCAAGGACCACTAACATCCTCTGTACTTCAGGCTATTGTATCATTATCCTCTTTGAAATATAATACAGTGTATGAGTATATTGTTTATGTATGTGTCTTTTACTTAACAGCATGAAGAACTGTTCAATAAAAAATGCATACTCAAACACTGAGAATAAAAGAAATAAGTAAACTGACATTTTACCTCACTACCCTGAACACTCTCGAGTTCATCTGATCTCAGAAGCTATGTAGGGTCAGCCTTGGTTAATACTTCATTGGAAAAATACCTAAACTGTGCTGGAATAAACAGTCTCCTCCAATTCATGATGAAATTTAATTCTCACTATGATAGTGATAAGAAAAAGTGGTTCAGTAGTTAGGTCATGAAGACTCACTCCATCCTGACAAATGGAATTGCTACTCATACAAGAGCTTTATACTGTGTTGGTTTCCTCTTTATACCCTTGCCTTGTGAGGCCACTTTAATCAGATGCCATCATGAGACAAAGGATGCCCTGCTCAGACATTAAACTTGACAGTGCATTGATGCTGGATGTCCAGACCTCCATAACTGTGAGCAATAATTGTAAGCTGCTTATAAAATGATACAAAGACAGTATAATGCCCAATAAAAGTGATGTATTAGATATAAAAAATGGAAGGTACTGAAAAGGTCTAACAGTTGTGTCTGTATTAGTTCTTTTTTCTGTTGCTGTGATAAAACACCATGACTGAGGCAACTTACAAAAGGAAGATTTAATTTTCCTTGTGGTTCCAGAGGGATAAGAGTCCTTCATGTCAGGGAAGGTATTGTCAGAGGCAGCTGGAGCAAAGGGTTGAGGGCTCACATCTTCCACAGGCACAGAAATCAGAGAAGAAAACTAGAAACAGGCAAGGCTAAGACCCTCATCAATGATTTGCTTCTTCTGTATAGCAAGGTTACACCTCCTAAACTTCCTAAAACAGAACCACCAACTGGGGACAAATTGTTCAAATGTTTGGAGCCCATGAGAGGCATTCATTCAAACCACCACAGTGCTGTTCTTCAATACTGGGCAAAATTTTCAAAACTAATTGAAAGGTTGTTAAGATATGTTTTATAAGGTATGGACATAGATTTGTTCTCAATATCCTTCTCTAAACTAATACCTTTTTTGAAAGTGAATTATTTGGCATGGTGTATCAGTTTTCTTTTAATTGTAGTATATGCTTTTTAAGCATTTTTTTAAAAAATAAAATGATTACATTGAAAAATTGTGTATAGTTTGGAGAAATTGGAAGTGAAATGTGGTATGTATTTTGCAGATACTATAAGCACATAGGGCAATGCAACTGCCAAAAATAATATTAAAGGGGTTACAATAGAAATTATATTTTTTCATATAACATTTCAGCCTGTTAATTTTATAGCCATCCGCTATAAAAAACATGTAATGGCACACAAAAGCTAAGTAATGTCTGTTGAGGGAATGACTGACTGACTGAATGAATGAAATGGATAACAGTGCTTTAGTGTAACTGCTGTTCTTGGAGCCTGGTGAAGTCTGAGATCCTCCTCAGGTGATATATAAAATTACCACATCAAAGTAGTGCTCTGTAGAGGAGTCAACATATGTGTGAATACGGGCAGTCCGAGAGATTTTGGATAGATTAAGAAAGTGATGTCTTTAGGTTATGTTTTATATATATATTATATTATATATATTATATATTATATTATATATAAATAACATATATATATAACACATATATATACTATATATAACATATATATAACGTACATATATATATATATATATATATATAAAACATATACATATGTATGACAGTACATTCAATTGAGTCAGGGCCAGTCGGGGATTGCTGATAGGAAAGGCATCTGAATATATAAATACCAAACTATTTTGTATGAAAATCACAAAAATTGAATAGAAAATAAAATTTAAATTAAATTACCAGTAGAATCTACTAAGCTGGACACCTTTCTTCAAAGTTCGAAAAATACAGATAATTCATTTATTTTAAATAATGAATATTACATTTTTTAAAGAAAAGAAAGTGACATCTTTTTTTGGGAATAAAAATTCTAAGACTGCAAAAATTCAGTGATCACTAAAATGCACAATATTTTTAAAAGCCCACATTATGCACCCAGTCATCCAAGTTAGTGAAAAAAAAATCACAATGAAGGAAAGATCAAATATTAAATGGTAGTCTCCCCTACGACTTTGGCAACTGGTGAAGCAGAGCTCTGTAGATGCGGAGGGCCGGAGTTTCCAGTCCTGAAGAGAGAGAGGTAATGAATCCCTAAAGTGTACAGCTATAACGAAAGACAAAAGACAAAAGGGGGCTAATTCTTGAGTGTCAGGAGAATACTCACAAAAGGGCATTTCTAAGGTGCAGTGTGTGGGGGCTGTGAAAGAAAATTTGTTGTCTTGTGAAGCTGTGACCAACACAGGAAAAGGACCCTTGTGTGCTATTTTTCTTCTACCGTGTCCCACTTCCTTTGAGTCATGCCTTCCCTGCAATTATATCTCTCCATAAGTATACTCTTAACACTTGGGTGTGGTAGGGACTTCCAGCTAAGATCAAAGGTAAGACGCCAAGCCTTGTCAACAGTGTAATAACCTAGAGAAAGTTGTGGTGTGTGTGTGTGTTCAATTGGTAATTTAAGTCTGACAAAGCACTCCTTGTGAGCACTCACAATGGAGAACTGAGCACTCCGTGAGGCCAAGTTCTGAAGAATGGAAAAAGATTACAAACAAAAAATTAACAGATTAAAGATAGCTCATGAAGAGAAATTAGGAGTACATAAAATCATAGAGGGAGTTTTAGGAAAGACAACCTAGAACTTTATCATTCCTCACATACCGCAAGGTGCTTATTGAAATATCTTCTAAGGATCTGTAATGGGTAATCTTGATTGCAAGTTTAATGGGATTTAGAATCACTATTCAAATAAATCTCTCAACATTTACATGAGAGATTATCTTAATTGGATTAAATGAGATGGGAAGGCCCACCTTAAATGTGGGCTGTATTGTTCCACTACGTAGGGTCTTGGACTGAATTGATAGGAGAAAGCAAGCTAAGTAAAAGAATTCAATTCATTGATATACTCTTCCTGACTGCCATGGGATCGGCTGCCTCAAAGTTCCTGCTGCCTTAATTTCCCAATTATAGTGGACTGTACTCTCAAACTATAAAGCAAAATAAATTCTTATTCAATTTGTTTTGGCAGATATTTTATCAGGGAGACAAGACATATAATCAATATACAATTGTATTCTTGTTAGCCCTAAAATAGGATTATCACAGTGTCTTCACCACAGCATTATCTTGTAGTTTTAAATAACGGAATCCATGAAAAAAGCACGTAGAAATGTACTGACAGATAAGCAGACCACCTTCTCAACCTCTTCCCTTACCTCATATACTCTCCCAGTCCTGTTTTCAAAGGAATTCATTGAGACAGGTTCCCCATCTACTCTTTCCCAAATTCACAAAAATTGCATTGCATGTTGATAATTTGAACTACTTCAGTATATATTTCCATTTAAAACTGACTACTAAATATGTGTTGAACTGCCTAGAAAAATGATTTTCAGAAATAAACTACTGACTTAATAATGTACAGAAATTCAGAACTATGAAACTCCAAGCTTGACATATATCATTTTTTTGATATTTTGTTTTTCCACTTTTACTTTGTATTGCCTGTCTCTGCACTTGTGCTTTATGGAATGCCCAACAAAACCCCTAATGCAGCAACTCTGTGCTGACCTCACTTTCTTTAATCAAAATTGTCAGAAATGATTTTTACCACCTGCTTTTGTGTTTATTCATAAGAGAGGAAATGCCAAATAAGTACTATTATTTTAAACATATTTTTAAAACACCCTTAACAGGGGCTGGAGAGATGGTTCAATGGGTAAAAGCCCTGGCTGCTCTTGAAGAAGACATGGGTTAGATTCCCAGCACCCACAAGGCAGCTAACAACCATTTGTATCTCCAGTTCCAGGGGATCTGACATCTTCTTCTGACCTCCAGAAGCACTGAACTTACACACATGCAGGCAATACACTCATACACATAAAATACAAATGACAAAATATTTTTAAAACATTAATAAAACATGTAATTACTGTCCTACTAAGTAAAGTATATGATGAAACTCTATGTTCTCTGAATATTTTTTCATTATTTCATTCACCAAATATGACTTACGAAAATCAGCTGAAACTATTTCTCAAAAACAAAGATCACCTTATATCTGTTTCCTCTTTGTAATGTGAAGGATAATGGGGAGTTTAAATAGGGGCAGTCTTACACAAATGGGTCCTACCATTAATCAAGCTGTCTGAATTCACATTAAAATACAACCATGGACTGGAATAAAAGGAACATGACTATGAAATACGAGAACCAAAAAATAAAATGCAGTTGTAAAGACTTTCTAATTGAAAAACAATAAATATATGTTAGATTATTATTCTCCAAAAGGGGCAAGTTACCTTTAGCTAATCAATGGAGACTGATAGCATTTTATAGATGATAGATTGAGAGATAGATAGATAGAGAGATAGATAGATATGTATGTATATGCTTGGTTAAATGTAAAACACACCAATGAACTGGTAACAACATTAAGTACATTTCTGTGAAGTGAATATTTGAATAGTCTACTGTCTATAGATACACTACTATTATGTATCTAAAGCTGTAGGAGACAGCTAGCAAGCATATGAATAAATATGAAGGTAAAGTTTGTGAGAAAGAAATCAATTCTTTTATAAAATATATCTTGTGGTTCAGAGTTTATCTTTTCTTTCTCTGCTGATTTTTTACATCATATTAATATAAGGAAACAGAAAAAATATATGTAAGGGTCTTAATTTTTACATCTGTAGAGTAAATTCTAAATAATCTGTACTTAGTTATCCAGGCACAAAGAAACAGCAATAAATCTTACAGGTTTTCTTCTAAGAGTTCTAGCTCTGCCAGTAATTACAAGCAATATTTATTTCAAAACCAAATTGCCATATTTTTACTCCTATGTTATAATGCTGGGATTCTCTAATCATAGCTCATAAAGTTAGGAAAGAATTTAAATGAGATGTTAATTTCCATGAAAATTAAGTTCTGAATATTCCACCAATAACTATTTTTGACTGATCTTTATGAGCTTATTTGTCCTATTTTACACATTCTATTTCTTTTTTTTTTCTTAAAACATAAAATTAAGTTCCTTTTGTAGATTACTTAGAGATGAAGGATGTTCTGATTATACAGCTGCTTAATTCTTGTTCTCTTACTAAATACTCTATTGTTTAGCACTAGAAAAGTATACAAACAAGGTAATTAATGAAATCATGCTGAAAGTCTGAATGACATTGGCCTCTTTTATAATTTATTTGCTGTGTCATTCCAAATTCCTTAACTGTTAGGTCTCAGCTTCTTCATCAACAAAATGGAGAAAATAAGATTTCCTTTACAAAGGTCTTACAAAGACTCCACCCAAGCAAACACAGTGTACAGCGCAAGGCTTAGCATAAAGCATTCAAGCCAAATAGATTTTAAACATTATAACACCCCCAAATATTATTTATGCCAAAGTTCTCTTTTAGTATTGTTGGCTTTTGAAGTTCGATACAACTCAAACAATAGAGAGAGCAATTGTCTTTTATAAAATGCTATGAAATATAGCTGAGCACCATTAATTTAAATCATTTCTTAGTACATTAGTAGGAACTCAATATATTTTAAGATTACGGTTGTCATTCTTTTAAATATTATCCAAGCCGCAGCTTGCTTTCTGTTAGAGTAGATGGTTAGAAGCCGAGTAAAATAAATAGCATCAGAAAAACAAATGGTCTATTATAATTGCCTCACGAGATGAACATACGCATATTCACGAACATGAGTCAATAATTTGCAACATGCAAAGCTCCCAACTTATAAAGGTTCAATTATGGTTTTCTGACAAAAGTGCTACACATTCAGTAGGAACCTACATTTTGAATTTTGATCTTTTCCTGGGCTAAGTAAATGCAGTGCAATGTTTCCTTGAGGTTCTGGTCAACAGCTGTTAGCCACAGCTGCCACACCCTCCTGGGGATAAGCAAGTGGTACACTAGAGTACTCTGTGTTGCTACTGAGGTTTACTAGGTTCAAGGCATGAAATTTATTTTCAGTTCACAATATTTGAGTATACAATGAGTTTAATCACAACCCCATTTTGAATAAAGGAACACGATTTGTACTTTGAGAATACCTGAAAGTAAATGGGATGATTTATGTTTCAAAAATGTTATAGATATTATCAATAAATGACTGACTGATATAACCACTACTTTTGACTGTTTACACCAGTAATGAACTGTGAACCCTCTTTCTATATTCTCAGAAGTACAATATATCCAATCAGAGCCCTGTATCTATATGCATAGACCAGCACTAATTGGTTCAGTGGATGAGAGAGAGACAGACAGACAGATAAAGTTGGGAAGAAGTGTGGCAGGGAGGTCTTAGAGGAACTGGAAATGTAAGCAGGGGATAGATATGATGCAAATACATCATATACATGTGTGCAATTGAAATTCCAAAAAAATTCCAAAGAACTTTTTAACACTTACTTTGCATAAACATGCTCTTCTTCTATTTGAATCAAGCCATATTCTGATTATTCCTTCAAAAGTCCATCATGGCAAACATCTCTTGGAGCAATTAAATCACTAACCCTGCACACCATTGTAAGAAGGTTAGAAGGTAATTAAGGAGACAGCTATCCAAGAATTTGAAAATAAGATGATTTTGCAACAGGCTAGCAGCTCAATAAATCAAAACAGTCACCTGGAGAGATCTGGCATATATCTTGGTGAAAGATACTGATATACCTGAGCATATTGATCTGAAGAATTGCTGTTCACTTTAAAACAAAAACAGAAATTAAAATTTCTCTAACTAGTATTGCCTTTGTCCATCCTTAGGAGTGAAACCCCAGAATAATAACTTGTGCTTTCAGTATGTCTGAGAGCAATTAGTGGCCTTTTATTTAATGGACCCCACAAGAAAATAAGGTAATGGAACTATACAATCAAATCATGGTCTCTCACACCTCTGCTCCTAGAGTGCTGCAATAATTCACTTTTGTTTACCTAATACTCTGAGTTTTCCTCCTTGAAGGTCCATAGTAGAAGAGCACTTAGCCATCCATTTAGAATGGCTCTTTAGTGGTATGAATGAGAAACTTCCCTCATAAATTAAAGTATCCCCAGTTGGTGGCGCTGTTTGGGGAAGTCCTGGAATCTTTAGGGTGTGTAGGCTCACTGGAGGAAGCACAGCACTGGAGGCAGGCTCTCAGAATCCATCCCCTCATTCATTGTGGGCTTGTCTCCTGTTTGCAGTGGAAAATGTGAGCCTGAGCTTTCAGTTCCTTCTGTCACGCCTACTACTTGCTGCGTTGGCTCCTGGCAGTGATGGACTCATTCATCTGGAACTGTAAGTCAAAATAAACTCTTTCTTCTATAATTTGCCTTTGGTCATGCTGTTTTATCACCACAACAGAAAAATACTAACACAGGCTGAGTCTCTCAGTCTCAAGCTACAATACATAGTATTTGCTTGATTTGCCATATTCTCTTTCCCTGACCTGAGGATTGTTAATCAGGAATTGGTGTATTGTGAATCTATAAAAACTCAAGCTTTGGGACCCCTCATCTATAGAGACTCATCTTAATACTCTAATTTTATGTGTCATTTCTGTTGGATTTTTTTAAAGAGCATGGAAACTCGCATACGGCTTAGAATCCTCAAGTCCTAGATCTGCCCTTGGGGGCAAGCGACACCAGGACTGTATCAGCCTTGTCCTCTCTTCTCCAATGAGAATACCATCTTGAGTACAAAGGTGAACAAAGGTAAGTAAGAAATTAATCTTCCTGCATTCAAGACCCTGAACTGTGATGTTATCATAGCAGCATAACCTAGGTTCTCTCAAATGATATAATTGACTCAATAATTTCCTACAGAGAGGGAGTATGCTAATCAGGTCAAAGCAAGTAATTAATTGGCCTGACAATTATATTTCATATATGAGCAAGTTATCTAGAAATTGATTTCATCAATGCCTCATAAACTTAAATAACAAGTAAATGACTTAGTGTCTAAGACCGGAAAAACTAAACCAAGGGCTGAATGGTTGAGAGTCCATTCTGTTCTTGTATAGGTAACACCAGAGCTCCAGGAAATCCTACACTCTCTCCTGCCTCTGTGAGCAACTGCATTCACATGTACATACCTATATAGAAACACATACACTTAATTTTTCTAAAAAAACACTTTTAACAAGAATTAAATTTTTCTTGGAGAAAGGTATGACTTAGATGTTGGCAACTGTTAAAGCTCAATGGTTAAGAGTCAGAGTATAGGGAGCTCAAATGAGATCCATCTTGAAGAATATCTCAGACGTAAGTATAGACTCTATGTCTCTACCTAATTTCGTATTCAGTTTTGTTAGATGACAGTTGTACCCCAATTTCCTCTTTGAGTGAGTGTGAGTTAACTGCATGCTGTTAAATGGGTACAAATAGCACGTGTGGTTTGAACTTCTAACTTGGTCACTTTTTAATTCTGTAACTTAATGTATATTACTTTAATCACCATAAGCTTTCATTATTTACCTGCAAGTGAGATACATAATATATTTCACAATTTTGTGGTTGGCATTAAATGAAATTGTTTAGCAAATACTGAATGAATAAAATCTGTTTGGAAGACAGCTGATGCAAAGTGAAATCATTATCCTGTGGGAAGCACAATATGTAAGGAAAGTTGTAGCATTTGTGGCAGCTAACTTCCACGATGACCTGCAAATTAAAGTCTTCCTGGAATGCACACCCCTTTACAGTTTCCACCCCTAATGACTAAGGCTTATTTATCTGTTTGGTGGCACAGTGTTGAAGAAGCAACAACAGCAACAATGTAATTTCTGCCACTGACCTACAAATACACCACTATCATCTTACACACTTGGATTTCCCACTCTGAAGAGAAACACAGTGCCAAGTCATAAGGTTCAAACAGCACAGGGGAGAGAACCCATGCCTTCTGTCACATGTCTAAGGCCTGGATGAAAAAAATCATCCAGGCCTAGACAAGCACTCAACTGTCCTTAGCCTCAGACAGTAACATGAGAGACTATGAATTGAATTATTCACCTGTTCAAACTATGATCTACAAAAGCAGAGATAACAAATGTTTGCTTTTGTTGTAAGATGCAGTAAGAATTAGGGCAATTCATTACACACTGCTGAAGAGCTATTCTTATTCTGCTTTGATTTTGTGCCCAGAGAATGATACCACAACCACCTGTTGTATAAATGCTAAATGTGTACTCACAGAGACAAAATCATTGAAATTACATAGTACGTCATAGAACATTGCCAACCTACATACAACAGAATAGCAATTCTCCAAAGATAATGAATTTATTTAGGAATGACCCCTGTAGTCAGAAATATGTAGGCAAGAGAGCACAGGGAGACAAAGATCTTCAAAGGCAGAAAATCAATCTATTTTGTTAGCCTTGGCTGTGAGGATTGGTCACAAAGATGGTGTGAGTTCAAGGTTGAACTGGAAGTTGCTGGACATGCAGACATTATTTTGTTTGTGTTTCTTTTCTAATTTTTTTTTGGCAAGTTTATGGTGGCTTCTGTCGAAGTTTATGGTTCTGGCAGAGTCTTTCATTATCCTTTTTGCTACTGGGCACAGGTGCATGAGCTTCTTCTCCCTCAGATTCTCCAGTCTGTCAGGCTTGACATAAGTCACTTCACGTTAATACTGACAATGTTCATGTTTTCCACGCACCATGTTCCTGACAACCCCATTATTGCCAAGATTCCATCAGAGTGTGGCAAAGAACTGCTGTCTCACAAGTTCCTTGCTTACTTCCCTTTTGATAGTAAATGTAATTTTATCTTTCTGTTTCCATTTCCTTCTCCTTGTTTTATGAGTCTATACTCACCATTCCAAGCCCAGCACTATGGGAAGTGTGCAGGTGTAGACACTAGTATCTCTTTTATGTTTCCTCTCATAGCTTTGATGGGGGCCTTTTCCTCCTTAACAGAAAGCCTTTAACAACAAAGCCGGAACTCTGCATGTTGTTTACCCTGCAGTGTTCCTAAGTTGAAAAGTCAGTGTCCAGGAGAGAAGACCCCTTCAGTCTCCACACTCCACTCTTCGCATGGATACCCCCAGGTTTCCCAACCATGTGCCGCAAAAGTTTAATTGCTGAGTACCTGAGGCCAGGATTTCTCTTCCTAAACAACTCTCTCTTTACTCACCAGTGATGGAATATGTTGCTATGCCAAACCCTTTTAAGCTTGTAAACACTGGCAATGTTTTGGTTCTCTTTTTCCTCTTTTTATTTTTTTTTCATTTGCTTGCAAAGTGCAAGAGATAGATTTTCAAATGTATATGAAGAACAGATGCAGAAAATCGTCATGCAGTCACTACATGGGACATTGTGTTCAGATCCGCTTACAGCTTGTGCTTCAACATGAATGTATGATGACATGATCCCAGGAGCTGGCAATCACAATTAATGCTAAATGAAACTCTAATGGAATAGTGACAATATGTTGGGAGTGTGTGACAGAAATGAAACAATCAATGTTATGTGACCAATAAAAATATCAATGAAATGTGTACAATAGGGAAAACTGAAAATTATGAAAGTAAATGGACTGTAAGTCCATAAATGGATTTGCAAAGAATTTTTTTCCTATTGTGTCTCTAGATTTGATTGATCTATACTATCTGTCTAGTAACCATCTGGGAATGTCTTCTTATTTTTTGACAACCTAGGATTCCCATATAGTGTTCATTGGCAGAATTATTATGATTTAACATAGTTAGCTGTGTTCTAATTAACTCAAAACCTTCAGGTTCATTCCTCTTTGTCTTACAATAAGAACACATGTGTCTGTTAACAGAAGACATATCTTAAGTCTGTTACATGTAATATATTGTTAAGAAAAGAATTTTAAAGAAACCATCTGCTAATTGTCTATTTTAGTCATCTCAGGCAGATATTATTATTTATGATGTCCACACTATCTTAGCTTAATGTTCAAATAAACATTGCCCAGACCATGAAACTGATTGTTATACTGTTTGTCAGACTGTGGAGATGTTCAGAATCATTAGCAAACTGAATGGCATTGGGAGCAACCAATCAAAATTAGTATCATGAATCCCCACCACTTGGTAGGTAGAAGGAAGGGGAGCTACATGAGTTCAAGGCCAGCCTGGTCTACGTAGCAAGTTGCAGACTAACTGGGGATACAGGGAGACCCTGTCTCAAAAAGATAAAAAAAAAAAAAAAAAAGAGATACCACGGGTTAATATAGTTAGAGGAGCTGAAAGGTCTGTTAGTAACAGGCGTGAAACTATTTCAGTATTTTAATAACTGAGAGGGATTTGCCACATGTGGCTGGTGCCAAACCAGCTTGATGAGATGAAATGGGGTCTTTACCATTATTTTAAAGATATTGTTACTTCTTGCAGCATATGTGAATCTACTTTTTGAGGATGCCTTCAGAAATACTTTATAAGTCAGAGAGGAAAATTCCATCACATCATTTTCTTTACCAAAAATGGTATTATACAACTTGCTCAGTCCCATTATTCAACACTCTTGGCTCTTAGTGGCTTTTCTCTATTTCCAAAAATCAGACTCAAACTCCAAAGACAAGGACATATTAAGTATATGTTTTACAGTCTCTTGTGGAGCAACTCCAAATGAGGAAAAGAAAAGAAGGGATGAAGCTGATCTGTGCTCTTACTATACAGCAGTGCAGTAGTAGAAGCTTGGGTACACTTATCCCATTTAATTTACATTCTTTTATTTTAAATCTCTGGCCACGCTGAGAGTCTTAACTCCAGACAGAGAAATTTCAGAACAAATATTCACAACACTGTAAAGAGACTGACTATCTCTGAGAGGACAGTCCACCTCCTAATTACAACTTCTGACTGTAATTACTAGACTCATAGATAATAACGTATTGAAGGAAACAGGGGAAAAGTTTCCAAATACCTTAAAATAAAAGGAAATTAAGATTTATTGAGGGTCCTTTGCATACCAAGGCTACCTCATGTCAGAACTAGCTTTTGCACATATGTAGCAAATTTTGGAAAGACTATATTTGGCCAGGCAATGTGCTACATTTCTACATTTTTTACTATTAACCAATTGCTGACTGTTATAAAAGTTTCTATTAGTATATATTTTAACTTATCATTTCAAAGCCTTTTTATGTATAAAATCATATATTGTTTTGTTTAATTGCCACAATATCCTCATAAAGTTGATGCTATTTATTTTTATTTAATTTTGTAGTATGTGTATGAGTGCTTTATATGCATTTATAGAAGTACACCTGTGTCATGCAATTCCCCCAGAGGCTAGAAGAGGTTGTTGTTTCCCCTGGATTTACTGAAGTGTGTTAGCTACCATGAGGGTGCTAGGAACTTGTCCTGGGTCCCTTGCAAGAGCAGCAATTGCTCTGAATCTCTCCAACCTCTTGGTTGGTGCTATTTTCATTCCCATTCTATAGATGAAGAAATGGAGCTTCTTTGTGATGTTAAGGAGAATTTGCTATGATGACAGAAAGGAGCAAAGATGTTAAAGTAGCCCTACTGTGGGACTATATAACCATGGTACAATGAATGAATGAATGAATGAGAACCCTGACATAGGCATGTATCATTTAGAGCCGCTGAAGCAAAACCTCACAGACTAAATGGATTAAAAACATCAAGAGCTGGGCATCCTACATAGGATGTGCATGGGCAGGTTGTGGGAGAGTCTCTCCCATAGCAGACCATTTTTGCATTGTTTCTTCATGCAGGAAAAGAGCATAAAATAGCTCTATGAAGTCCCTTTTATGAAGGTACTAACCTCACTCATCAGAGTTCCAACCTCATGAGCTAATCTTTACACAGAGATTAGAGTTTCCTTCTGTGAAATTCTGGGAGACACAAATAGTTCATTAACTTTCATTTTAAAATCAAAATAAGAGGGCTGGTAAAAGTACATGCCACCAAATCTGACAATCTAAATTTAATCCCTTGAAGAGAGAGCTGAGTCAGGTCCCTCAAAGCTGTCTTCTAATTTCCAAACTCCATTCACAGAGTGTGCATCCCTCCCACACACACATATAAATAAATAATATAATGCAAAAAAGTATTTTTAAGTCTGAAATGTGTCTTATGCTTAGTAGGGAGTTTGCCTTGTATGATTTGCATATAGGTAACACAGAAAGAGACTGATTCTGAAGCCAGAGAAAGGAGAATGCATTATGTGATAGAAAGAGCAGTCGTCTCTCAGTATCTGCTGGTCTGATCCCAGAACGGCTGGGAATCCCAAAATGAATCTTTCTTCTTGGAAAAGCAATAAGTGTCATTTTCACTCAGCTGTTGCAAAGAAGGTGTCAGAAATAATGGGTAACTTACATATCTAAAATACAGATTTTTTAAAATTACTTTTTATTTAATTTTTTTAAAGATAAATTAATTGTTCAACATAAATACACAGAAATCATTGTATATATAACTGTGTATTATTCATTTATAGATGCATTCTTATATATTAAAGAATAGCAGGAATTATCATGTAATTTTTTAAATTTAAAATTATGTCTTATTTGTTTTGTGTATATGTGCGTGTTATGTGTATACATATGTGTGGCACTCATGTTCCACTGTGTGTGTGTGTGAGAGAGAGAGAGAGAGAGAGAGAGAGAGAGAGAGAGAGAGAGAGAGAGAGAGAAGACCGCAGTCAGAGTCAGTTCTCTTTTCCCGTCATGTCTGTCTTGGGGTAGAACGCAGGTGGTAAGGCTTAGCAGCACGTGCCTTCACCTGCTGCGTCATCTCACTGCCATCTTAATGCAGTCTTGACCCAGCTAACAATAGAGCAATGCCACTACCATTGAATGTTTTCCCATCCCCTTCCTGCTGCCCAAAAGCCTGCTAGTCATTTTCTTGACCTTTGCAGTTTCATTGCCTTATATTTCTTCAGTTTGCTCTTCATGTAGCTATCTCTTGGCATTGCATTTTGAAACACTGTGCCTTTAAATTTCTTCAAATGGCACCATTGGATTGTTTCTTTTGAAATATCTTTGATATTTATCCATGTTGATTGTAGCACCAATTTGCTTATTTTGGTTGTACAGTATTCTGTTTTTATTCACTTCATTTATTCCATTAACGTTTTGCTGAACAGTCGAATTATTTCTAGGTTTTTGGTTATTGTTGCTGCCACTAAAGCAATGCTGCTTTGAATCACCTTGTTCATTTTAGAATCATGGTAAGGTATATGGCTAGGAGCAAAATGGCTATGATATAGTTTATGGTTATAGGGCCCGGGACGAGATTTCCCAGGTTCTTGCAGCCAATTGTGGCCATGTGAGGATGTTCTTGCTAATGAAGTCTAAATGTAAAGGTACTGAAAACTTCGTGTTTTAGGTCTTAAAATTTTAGATTGCTGTTCTCACTATACCTTCTGTATATATTTCTCCTTCCCACATTCTGTGACATTTCATCATTTCAACTAGAGGACAGTGTAGAATTGGAAAAAAAGGCTGAAAATAGGAGACTGACCAAGTTGTGAAATAGTTAAATCATTAATCCTCCAGTGATTGTGTGAAAGCATCTATTCACAAAACTGGAGACTTCATGTGGGGCATATGTGAGGCAAATATCACTTTTTAAAAATCTCGTTTAAGTGTCTTGACATGTCTTTTGCATTTTGTAGGGAATGCGTGTGTTTTCTTTGAGTAGGTGACGCCAAAATATATTCCAAAGTGTTTATATCAATCTGCACTCCCACCAACAGAGCACAGAGTTATCATGGCCAGAAGCTTTAAACTCACATTTGCTATTGTTAGTCATTTAAAAATTTACATATCCAGTGTATGCCAAATTCACCCTCACTGAGTTTTATTTCATTTCCCTGATTGATTTTTTCATGTCATTTTTGTTTACTCTAAGTATTTCTGTTAAGCATACGTGTAAGTCTTTTGTCTATTTATCTACTTGATTGTTTTAAATTTTACCAGAGTTCTTTAGAATTCTTGTAGATAAGTTAGCCTTTGGTTTATTATATATGTTACAAATAACAATAAATGACTGAAAGATTTGTGACTCAGGTTGAGAAGAGAAGATGTAGATTAGAAATTTATATATATGTACATATATATATTTATATATATATATATCATGTGTGTATGCATAAATACCAGAGAGTGTTACTAGAAGTTATAAAGTGGGTAACTTTAGGGTAATTACAAAAGACCTTACAGCAACTGAAAAATGCATCTTCCCAAAGGACTGATTGACTAATAGACACAGTAGTCTCCTTCCCCAATACTGAGGACAGTGAAATGGAATCTTCAAGATCATTTATCAGGGACATTACCAGTAATGGCTAATATCTATTAATGTTCACTACTGACAACGAATTATTCAACGTGCTTTGTCTGCATTTTTCCACTTCGTTCTCACAGTGGCCCAAGAAGATGGGAATGATTTTTGTCATTCCTTAATGAAAGGTCTGAGGCTTAGAGAGGTTAAGTAATTTGCCCAAAGTCACACCATTTGTAAAAGACAGAAATCACATCTGTCTTGTGTCCAGAGACTAGGTTTTCAGCTGCCCTGCTCCTCACTTGTCAGTGCTGTAAAAAGATTGGCTGGGGCAGGAGAGAAGCTGTACTATGAGGCTTTCTCATTCTGAAACTACTCGATTCTAACAAGTTAAAAACATAGCTCTCTAGATGCTTAAAACAGAGGGAAAAGAGACACTAGAGAGATTCTGAAAGGGGGCAGGCAAAATTTCACCAGGGAGGAAAGTGTCTAGAAAGAGCTTTGATCCAGGAAAAACACATCCTGACAGGTTGTAGGCAAAGGACACTTCCTGAAGGTTGTGCACACAGGAAGTGATGAGGGAGTAGGAAGTGACAAAGACATAATGCACACAAAAGCGCTCCCTGCCAAGCAAAGGTGGCATTTGGTAATCCAAAATGAGCTTCTAAGAGTCACATATTTGTTAACATGTCAGAAAGAATTAAGGGGATCAAAGATAAAAGATCATGTCTCCATCAAGTGCTAAAGATCCTGCAGTAGTCTTATCCATGATTCTATTTTATTATTTTACAATTAATTACCTATTCTCCCCTTCCAAAATCAGGAACAAGAATATAGAAATTGGATCCAAATGGACAGTTTAAACATATATTCATAAGAAGTACTGGCTGTATTCTCTGCATCAGAAAAGCACACAAACAAACTCAATTAATATCTAAATTTAAACTGTGCTAAAATAGTCAAGAGATGAAAAGACAAATGAAACAACAAAGAGTGGAAGGTGAAGGCAGAGGAAGAAAAGTTGAACCTTCATGGAATTCTACCTAAGCATCTGAACTGAAAAGAGAGAACGCCATTAAGAAAAGAGGATGTGTTCAAAGTCATGTGGGTGTGTGCTTATGAATCAAAAATACTGTGAAAGTTCTCTCAGAACTGCGAAGAGGATGTTGGCTGAATCACTTCCCTAGGCTAACCCTCATTTCCTCATTTTTACTAAGAAAATCCTAATGTTAGCCCTTTTCACCATCTAAGTTAGGGTTGGATTTCAAATGAGCTGTTGAACACAGATGTGGTCTTTAAAGTGTAAAACATGGAGCTTTACTACAAAAGATGACTGGCATTTTCAAAAACAGCCTTAGCTTCTCTGGATTAGTCATATACATGTGTGTGCATACAGACACATAGGCACACACATGCACATACACAAAATGGGATGTGAATTTATTCTCTTGGGAGTATATATACACACCAGATCCTGTCCAACTCTAAATTTATAAAACCCACCTAGAACAAACATTCTGACAAGAAATAAGTATGTCTGGTTGAAACTAAAGAATGGGGCACTTGGAAGCTCCCTGGAGCCTCTCAGCAGACCTGGGCAATCCATTTCCTTTCCATTCAGGTCTCCTTGGATTACTGAAGACATTGTGATACTCTTTCATTCACCTCGATGAAAGCTGGTTTTCCTTCTTTCTTCTGAAAGACTCAACAACATGGAACTTGCCAACTGTGCTTTTGGTAATAAATCTCTTTCCGGCAATTCTCCTGACATTCTAATGCCTTCCTGAACATAATAAAAAGGTCATTTTCCACCTGAATTCATCTTCTCCAAGCTGCCTTATATTTCTGCAAATCCAGGTTTCAACAAGTTTGATTTCATTCCTTCTCCAGTACTTTATTTGCTTTAACCAAGCTAAAAATCCCAACTGCCACCCGGAGCTCTACTCTAATAGCTTGAATGGGGATTATATTTTATTGGCTGACTGCATAATGTGGATACATTTTGAGAGCTGAACTGCTTCTTTTTTCTTGAGTGACAGAGAATTAAATACTCCTTTTCAGATATTGCCCAAGGACTTCTTATGATTTTGTTTCCCACATCAGCTCAATGATTTTCTATATATCAATTATGCCAGGACCAACATTCTCACCTCAATTTAAAACAATCCCTCAGAAGCCCTGAGACTGAGCAGGTTTTTCACTTCCCTGCAATCAGCTCAGCTATACTGTCTGTGTCTCACAATCCTGTCTCTGGTTTCCAGTGAAGTTATTCTAACAGCAGAGCATTCCAGAACTTTCACATGCCTGCTTTCTGAAAAATTTCTTCCACTAAAATCAGTTGCATCTACTTTTGATAGGTATGGATAGTTTGAAATGTAAAGTCATTTCTAGAAAACATCCAGAAGATAATGAAGGTTTTGTTGTATAGTCTCTAGTGTTGGATTGTTCCTTGTTTGCTTGATAATTTTAATTCAGAGGGTGTGTCTATCAGGGACATCAACAGCACAAATCTGGAATGTGGGAAAACCATAGACTTCTTGTCCATGGTGCCCCATACTTGCGTATGATTAACAGATTTGGAAAGCTACTATTGGTAGGTCAGTTCCTTCATTTCCCTAAAATGATGAGTCAAATGTTCGTGATCAGCAAAGCAGGCTGTGGGCTTTGCCTTGAAGAGATGATTGGTTTGTATGGTTCATATGATGGCTTCTGCAAAAGGTAGGTCCCACAGTTATCCTGTAGACTGATGGTTCTCCTAGCCACCCAGAAGCCACAAGATTGTTGAGGACAGTGCTAAAAGCCAGAGTGTGGCACCTAGCCACTGCAGCTGCCAAGTCTCTTGATCTGTTCCTTGGGAGTAATAGGGGATCTGGTCATCAAAGCAGTGGTTTCTTACAGAGGAATCATTGGGACCTTTGGAGATGATGTCAGCTACTCAGAAGTAGCAATGGCCCCTCGTCTTGCTGTCTGGAAAGCAGTTGGCTGGCAGGCTGGGGAGAATAGGGAGGTCACTTAGTTTGATTGCCTGTGTGGTTAGTGGCCCAAAGGTGGCTCTGATCTGTAAGATTAATGCTGAGAACTGTGTGGGACTTGGAAGAACTCAGGCCTTTGGGCAGTGAAGAGCAACTAAACATCAATAGTAACAAGCCTTTGTCTGTGGACTCCTGTGCTGAAGAAGGGTTTACCTTGAGGAAAGAGGTTTAAAAAGACAGGAAGAAAACATCTTTTATAGCATTTTGTTTTTTTATTTTTTGTTTGTTTGTTTTAACTTTGCAAAACTCCGTGGGGCATCAGCTAAAATGCTGGTCTAGGGTACATCCACTATGTCTTGAAAAACAAGAGAGCATTTCTTCTTCGTTGACTTTAAATCAGCAGCATTTCCTCCACCCATCTGTTCTTGGGTCTCTCACTTTCCTTTTAAATCCCCCTTTAGTTTTTCATAAACTGAAAAATCTGTTATTCAGTAGCTGTGTCCTGCGTGTTAGGTGTTCCCCTGCCCAAGGCTCTCTTACTATCAGCTATCTTGTATGCCCTCTTCCATTAATCTCAGTATCTTTCCTTTTTTTAAAATTTTTGAGAACTTTACATATGAGTATAGTCCTTAATGAATAAAGACTGTCTTTCCTACCTTTCTGATCTGTCCTCCTTAACAGGAATACACATTTTCACTGTCTATCCCTTGTATTCCAAGCTGGCTGAGCTGTTTGCCTGTAAGTTGTCAGAGGATTTGAAAGGAGTTTTCCTTTGAATGTTACTATACCTAAGTTGGTCCATAAAATGGGACCACTCTCAAGACCTGAAACTACACATCTTCATTCAAAAAAGAAAAACAAAAAACCCTATTATTAAATTCAGCCAAGGTGCTCAGACAGCTGTGAGGAAGCAGGATGTGACCTGCACTCTGCATCTTGAAGTCATTCTTACTGTTTCCCCTTCTTTCCCATGCTTTTCCTCATCAGCTTCCTCCTCTCCACCAGTACTTGAGATGCTAGCATTTCAATTTTTAATTCGATGAAGTTGACTCAGTAAGGATCTGGTTTTAGTTATTTTGGCTTTGCTGTAAGGTCACACAAGGTATCACCAACCAGTCATTCAATAAGCAGACATTAAACAACACTTAGGTGCCAGACTCTGGGAAGAGGTCCAGGGGCTAAAAATGCACAAGACGCCTGGTTGGCATCACCTTTTCTCCTCCCACCGCTCTCCTGTCTCTTCCATCATAGTCATCATCATCTCTTCTATTAATATTCATTAATAGATGATAGGCACTAGAGATGATGCTTTACATGTGTTTTGTCATTTCATTATTATAAGGATCCTATGAGTTCAGGACTATATTAGCTACTTTTTATAGGGGAGAAAACTGGAGATTAAAGAAGCTGAGCAGTTTCTTTAAACTCATATATCTAATGTGTGTTGATGCAGGTGTTTGTAAACTAGACAGTCTGACTCCAGGCTTGTGGCACATCCCTTCTAAGGAGTCACTGTTTTAGTGGAGGAGTCAGACTTGTAAACAGATAAATATATCAAAGAGCTAAGTACCAGAGCTGTAGAAATACAGAGGCAGAAATGACTAATGTTGCCTAGGGGAATCAGGAAAGGCTTAAAAGACAAATTGACATGGGAGGTGGGTTTCTGAAATAGGAGTAGAAGCATCCCAAGCAAACAAAGGAATGAGAGTGGGAGTATGTCTCAGGCTGTGGGAATCACATACGCAATGGCACAGTTGAGAAAGACTGCCATAGTATGTTTAGGAAACAGTGACTTCATGAGAGAATGTTGAGATGTGAAACCCAAACAGAGGTAAAGATAAACCTAGATGCAAAAGTGTCAACAGTTTCAGAGTCCTAACTTTTGCTGTACTTTAACTGGGAAATGATGATTCCAACAGAGATTTTAAAGAAAAAAGAAATAATTAAATGAACTTATGTCTGTCTGTCTGTCTGTTTCTGTTTGTCTGCCAGCCTTAGGATGAGCAGAAGTTCAGAGAATGAAAAGTTGTTTATAAATGCATGTGCAGATGTAAGAAATGATGAAAGCCTGCGATCAAAAGGAAAGATTTTTGTTCTCCAAAGAATATTGGCATTAAGTTGTCTATCCATGGAAAGCTGTAGACCTAAAGAATTTCACGAAGAACATGAAGGCCTTTCAAGAGAGTACCAATCATCCCTCTAACTTTTTTTTTTCAGTATGAGGCATTGAACCTTGGTTCTCCCAAATGTAAACCACTGAGCTGTAACTTCAACCCAAGCCCTCTAACTTTAAAGGTATAATGTATGCTTGTGGACTTTAGGAAGACTAAAGTCATGCAGGTAACCAGTGAAGCATCATGGGAATGACCTTTTACACATACACTGCTCTCCAAACATTCAATGTCTTTTAGTATGGTTGACCTTCATGACAACTTTGCTGGGGAAATGCAAAGCTATGTTCAACAGAAGAAACTGAAGTCAGTAGCTTCTGAAAGTACATTTGATTAGTGAATAAACTGACTTTCAAAACTCGAATTGCAGAGCTCATTCAGTTTTCATATTGTATGTTAATATTAAAACTTACACATGGGCTGAGAGAACAGTGCTTGCCTGAACAAGCATAAGGACTGGAGTTCGGTTGTCAGAATCTGAATGAAGAACTGAGTTTAAAGTCCAAAACTGAAGTTTAAAAAATGCTGGGCATGGTGGTGCATGTTGTAATCCCAGCACTGGGGACGTGGAGGCAGGCAGATCCTGAGAACTTACTGGCAACAGGCAGATCCTGAGAACTTACTGGCAGGATGCCTTGCCTAATTACGTGAGCCCAAGCCTGTGAGAGAGCCCATCTCCAAAAACAAGGTGGATGGAGCCTGAGGGGGGATGACACCTGAAGTTATCTTCTGGCCTCTATTTGTATACATACACACTTAGAGACAAACATGCACACACAATTATACACACAGACACACACACACACATACACAGAGAGAGAGAGAGAAAGAGAGAGAGAGAGAGAGGCATATACAGAAAAAAAATTAATTAGAAAAATACCTAAACCATACTTACCCCCAACCTTTCTGCCCTTATCCCTGTTAAATACATTTTAATCCTAACTGAACAGGCACTCCTGACTGACTACCTACATTAATAAAATGGATTTGGTATGGATTTTTTGCCTACCCAACATACTGTGATGATCACTTTGGAAAGCTAGAGTTTTTATGATAAAAGAAAAAAAAATATATGGCATTCATAAATAACTGAAACAGATAAATAAAGTTTCCTATTACAGGCATGAAGGATCGATGTAGAGAAAACTCCATAGTTATCTGGGATTTTCTTGGGCCATAGGATTCAAATGTTTTCTTTTCCTGGAGAAAATTGGCATGGAGAGGTATCAAACAATCCTAATCAGATGAGCTGGAACTAAGTATCAATTTACCTGACACTTGACTCAGGTCCATAAGCTCTGTGTGTTGCTGGTTAGTCAAGACCCTAGTTTAGTTCCACAGAACCAATACTCAACAAAACACAAACAAAATTAACAACAAAACACGCAATAAATAGGAAAGACAATTTGTGGTTTTTAGCAATATCACATTTCTACGGGGAAAAATTGTACCCTGGTGGACTTCAGGCTGGCTATATGCATGACTGGATGCAGTACTGAGAAGAGACATGAGCAGCCAGCTCTGGAGGAGTCTCCTGAATCCCATATAGGAGGAAGGGACACATGAGGTGTATTTTTAGAGGCAAAGTGGCAGAAAATTGGGGGGATATTTGGAGAAATAAAATCACTGAGTAGAGGTTTAGTTATTTTAAAGAAAGCAGGCAGCTGAGCCAGCTGTGGTTGTGTGAAAAAGAAAGATGGATTTAGGACAGACAGGACAGGTGCTTCCTTAACGTTACTCTTCTGGAGGGTTGGCAATTTTCTTGAAGACGACAAATAATGATTTGTATTTTCTGAAACTTTTCCCAAGGACTTGCTTTAATGACTATTGAAACTGACAACATATTAGGAGACTAGAATCAAGGCTAGGTGAATCAAAAAGATTAGTCCAATATGAATTCCTCACTTGTTTTCTATTCTCATTGCTTCTGGCAAGGACAACATCAGACTGATGAAAGAAATATGTTGATAGGGAATGTGCCTCAGGAAAAGATGTAAATAAAGTTGAAATGAGTTACTTGGTACTCACCTTCAAAACTCACTTCTTTCAGACTGTTCATACTCTGCTTTGACCTTGCACACAGAGTAAGTAAATATATTTGCAAATACTTCAAAATGTTTGTTTTGTCACTTTATTTCATCTGTTTCAAAAGTATAAACCAAAAGTAATTAATGCTTCCTTATTCCCCACAGAATTAATACTTCTAATAGTGAAAAAAGAAACATTAGTTGCTACCTGCAATTACTGCTTCCCTTCCTACTGAACCATTAATCTAGAGAATGGAAATACAATTTGACTTTCCACTTGTGATATATTTCTGTTTGTCTTCCTATCTGCTAATCAAAAGGTTCTGATGTGCACTGAGTGCAAAGGTACGCCACAAAAGCCATTAAAATACAAGAGGGGAATGAATTTGATGTGTCTGTTTTAGATTATTCACTGGGAAGTGGTGGCCTGTGCCCGTGGTTCTGAGACTCAACGAAACAATATTTACCTGTTCTTGGCTGCAGGGGGTGGACATATGCTTGCCTGGTCAATCAGCCATAGAACTGAATTCTCTTGTTCCTGGCAAATTATTTGAGAAATGGGCAAAACCATTCAACTGCTTTTCAGGAGTGAGGAGTTTCCCTTTCTTTAGAATTTTACTTAGGTGAATAGGGGTCTAGATTTTCAGGAGGCTTGTCTTTGCAGTCTGGCAGAAGCTGAGCTATGACAAGGGAAACAGAAAATGGAGGAATGAAGGCATGTGGGGCTAAGACACAGAAAGGAAAAAAATGAACTTCAAGAATTTTCCTCAAATACTGAACCCTGCTTTGCCTACACGTAGTCTATTAAAGTAAAAAGTCACTTATTTTTCTGGTCATGGTTGAGCTAATTGAAGTCCAGTTTTTGTGCTTTCAGATGAAAGTATTCTGACTGTTTCAGAACCATAGTAAAAATGTATGCCTGCTGGGATTATACAAATAATATCTTCTTAATGTAAAAAGAAAAAAAAAAAGCAAGAAGAGAAGGCAGGGAAATACTGAAAACTGAGCTTCTTTCTTGCCTAACTTATGGTAATTGTTTTTTGTTCTCTGATCTGTGCCTTATCTCTCTTTGGATACCTGATTATTTTCACTGGTGGTCACACAGATCACCTTTTACTCGTAGCTAACATTTTCACCTACAAATTCTTATGGCTTTCTTATTTAACTCAACATACAAAATCAATAGAGAACATACTAAAAACATGAATTGAGTTGGAAGGAAAACAAGGCAGAAGATATGGTGATTGTCTTGAAGGGCAAATCAGCAGAAAGAAAAATTCATTTTATTTTACTTTTCCACCGAAGGAATCAACGTGGATGAAGAGGCATTCCAAGGGAGAGTGAATTGCTGAGTTTTCAGTCATTCTGTGAATGTCCCAGGAGCTACAGATGATAGAGAAGAAATGAGAATAGGTGACTCAGTTTGGCATGTTGGGGGAGATCTGAGTGACTTGAATCTACCTTCTTGTCCTGCTGAAAGGAATGATCTCTTTCATGGACTCTTCTCAAGCTGCACTTTTACATGGCAAAATAATGAAATGAGTACTCATTTAAGTCAGGACTCAATATTTGTGTTAGCCTTGAAAAACTCCAAGGAATAACAGTAGAACATGTACACATTTGAAATGTTTTTGAGTCTAGAAAAATTGAGAAGTATTTATACATTTGATCTTTTTTGAGACAGGAGCTCCCTATAGCACCAACTGACCTGGAACTCACTATATAGACCAGGTTAGTAGTCTTTAACTCACAGAGCTCCGTCTGCCTCTGACTCCCCAGTGCTGGGATTAAAGGTGTGCACCACTATGCCCAGCCAGAAGCATATTCTTTGTTGGTTCTTTTCTAATTGATATGTTAACTATTCTTAGAATATTTCACTTTTTAATTTGGGTGCCATTCTCTATAATGAGAGAAATTATTCTCATTGTCAGATATGTCTATTAACTATTTTTAATAAAAGTTTAAAACTAGAATCATTGGTCAAAGTTTTTCCTCTACCTCTCGCTGACTGGAATGCAACTCTAATTCTGCTTTCAAAAGAAGTATATTCATGTCTATACATCTTTATCTGCTTAAGTGTTTTAATATGTATTGCATTTCCTCACAAGCATCTCTCCTTGAGGTACTATCATTAAGTGAATTTCTTGCCTTCACAAAGAAAAGTAAACATATTAAACACCTGCAAGAAATGTTAAAATGCTGGACAATAAGTTAAATTAAATATTTGTCCTATAGCACTGTGAGCTGAATAGATTATGAATCATCTGTTTGTGGAATACATTGCCTAAATTATAACTTTACCAAATTTACCCAATAAAGAACAAGTATAAAGAACACCGAGGCTTAAAATCTTTAATACTGAAATAAGTCTGTAAACTTTGCAATATTGGTGTTGCATCCATAATCTTGCCTTAGTGAAATGTTATACAGAACATTATTCAGACTATTTGCTCTGAAAAGAGTTTGTATAAATGCGCTATATTTAAAATTGATTAATGCTGTCTGATATGCATCCAGATATTTTATTATCCTTGAAATTTGACTTAAAAGTTACAGTGTCTTATATATTTGCTCTACTTGAAAGAGGTATGTTTTCATTTAAAGAAGAATGATATCCAAAGCTACACGAATTTTTTTTTAATTCGTTGACTCTTGAGACCTGTATTATCTCATTAGTCCTATGAGGTAGTCAGCCTTTCCCAGTGTTTTTTCTACCTATTATGGAAAACCTGAGAGTATTGACAAATAGAAGTGAAGCTTCAGACTGCATATTAAAATTTAGGCCACACAGTCCCACCTTCACCAATTATTATTTATATTATGTAATGATTTATTTATTTGTTCATTCATATATTCTTGAGCGCATGAATCAAACAGTATCACATGCCAACTATATGTGTTGTCTGAAACAGAATCACAAATTCTGTCTTTATTGAGCTTTCAGCCAGTAAGGAGGCAGACAATAACTATCAAAATACATTTTTAATACATGCTATACTTTTGTTGAAAAAGCCTCTGGAAAATATGATTCATAAAATGAGATTAGGATACTGGGACTGGGAATTAACTGAAAAACTTAATACTTGTTTCTGGAAAGCTTGAATGAGAGGGAACATGTGCACACATTTTACACGTGACAGTGGATTGACCCACATCAATAGTTGTGGGGCACAAGTTCTGAGGAGTAGAAACAGCTGAAGAGACAGTGTGACAGATACAGTTAGGTGCCATGAAAACACCACTGCAATCTGAATTCACGTAAGGAGAGGGTTACAGGAAATCAGCCACCAAAGCAAGTTTATATTAGGAGAAAAGGAATGTTTTTGAATAAAATTGAAAACTTAAATTTTTAGAATGGTCCTAAACAGCATTAAAATTCCAAGGTTCTTGCTTGTACTATGTGATCAATGAGCCTTGATTTGGCATTATCAATCTTGCTTTAATACTTAAACAAAGAGTCTTTGCTCTTCACGAATCACACATTTACCCAAGAATTGATTCTTAGTACTCTCATGTAAACCCAAAATATTCTGATAAAGAAAAATAGAATGGATTATTAAGGCCCAGAATGTAATATGGCTTTGCAGAAGTCCATTATATCCACAGTGATGTGTCTGTTTTAGAAAAAGAAATGTACATCATTCCCAGTTCCCAGTTATTAATTTTCCACCCAATACTCTTGAAAGTAATGATTGCATGTACTTTTTTACCACATGACAGAGGAGCAGAGATGACTCTAGGTGAGCTTCTTGAACAGAGTTGAAATTTCTCTTCAAGTTTCATACTCTCCACACAGTCTGAGTCACTGTCTCCTTTCTCAAATCTAAAAGAGCTGCTGATCTCAGTGGGAAGTTGAAATCATCTAGTGACCTTTGAGAAGAAATGCCTTATGAGACTGTTCTGGTTTTTCATTAAATTCTATGTACTTACTGAAAACACTAATGAGTTATGAGTATTTAAGACGCTGAGGGTTTCTGACATTCATTTTATATGGTGTAGGCCCTGTAGCTGAACAGCTTAGCCAGATTCTTTCTCTCTTCCTCATGTCTGAGGAAGAAAGGAAAATGACTGAGTGGATTTTTAGTTGTCCCGAGATTGCTATGCATGTCCCTACACCTTGGCATTGAGCATATTGCAATCTGAAATAAGAGCTGAATATTTATCAAAGACTTTGAAAGTTTTTGTACTGAGCTCTGGGGATGTCTTTTTTTAGCTAGCATTATTGGGGATTGGAGTTGCTGGATTTTTCTAATTTGATGAATAGTATTACTTTTAAAAATTGAAATGGAGTGATAAATTTTGTTGAATTTCTTAGGAAGGCAGACATCTGTGTGTTCTCTAGTACATATCTGGAAAAATTTGAGAAATAAGTTACTTTATAAAACTTAGGATCCAGAAATGAAAGAGTTTTATCTTAGGCGTATGTAGTCTTTGTGATCCTTTAAAATCTTTATGTCCCTTCAGGCTTAGTATAAATCCTACTTAGTCCTCTACACCAATCTTTGTCATCAATATACTATAAGCACAGCTGCTTCCCTGGTCACTGAGAGCATTTCTAATCCAATATTGGGCCTTTTGCTTTTGTTCTCTTTATTTTTACTATCCTTTCTTCCCTGCAAATAGTTTTTTTTTCACATTACATAGGCTGAGTATCCTTTATCCAAAATGCTTAGGCCCCAAAGTCTTGAATTTTAGATTTTGTTTCCTTGTTTTGGGATATTTGAACATGTTTATCAAACTACCTTGAAAATGAAACCCAAGTCTAAGTACAAAACTCATTTATTCCTCAAAATCCATTCAGAATTCACTCATCAGTGCCTTTAGACATGGTCTCCACACACATGCTTTATATGTGCAGCCTAAAAGAACTTTTAAGTAATATTTTTGGTGATTCTGTACTTTCACTTTCTTTGACATTGAGGTCAGATGTGGGATCTCCTAGCTGTGGTGCCATGCCAGCATTAAAAGCTTCGCATTAGGGGGCATTTGGATTTCAGATTTCGGCTTGGAGGATTCAACTTGTATTGCAGGGAGCTTACTCTGCTGTTCAGGGATTCCTCTTTCTCCTTGGTTTTCTAAGGTAGTCACCAATGACTCTGCAAATCTCTTTCATTCCTCATTTTGCCATCCTTTCTCTACTTTCTATCAAGAATAAAGAACTCTTCCTCACCACTTGTCAAATCATTCACAAATATTTATGGAGCATACAATGTGTTTGTGTTACATACCCAGACATGTGCATTCACTAGTAGCGTTTAGGGGGAAGTGAATCAAATTTGTTGCACTTTCTTTAATTGCATAGAACTTTAATCAAAAAGTAGGATAGATAACTGATGTGGAATGACCCAGCCAGCTGTGGTCAGCACAGTTCCCTAGGCAGGAATCCTGGATTATATAAGAATAGAGAACACAGCCTGAGCAGGAAGCATGCATGCATGTATGTGTTTCTGCTCTTGACTGTGGATGTGATGTAACTAACTGCTTTAAGCTCCTGCCTTGACCTGCTTGCAATCATGGACTATAACCTGAGTTGTAGGTCAAATAAACCCTTTCTCTCCTAAGTTGTTTTTGACCAAAGTATTTATCACGGCAACAGAAATGAAATTAAAACGCCTCTCCACGGTCACTTTATGGAGTTCGTGTTTTCCTGTTCATTTGTGACTCTGGGCCCATAACTATAACTACGCTTCATCAGTCCCTTAGGCATTGTCCCTTCAATTTCATATGAAGGATTCACTAACCCATTCAGATAGTGTGTGCTGTTTTATTAATTTCCACAAAGAAACTATATTTGAAGGGGGCAGACATTATTAAAGCTTTGAGAAGATTAAAGCATTTATGTTTAAGTAGAGACCCCAGACTCCCAAAGGCATAAAGTTATTTTTACACAATTCCAATGAGCAAGGTAGGTAGGCATTCAATAATAGAAACAGAAGGTCACGTCTAAATTTCTGGCTTTATAATCATTGCTGTGAACCTTGAGCAATTCAGTATCCCATAAGTAAAATTCTGGTAGGAATTGGAGAGGGTATTCAATCTATTAGCCCATATACATCTTTTAGAATTGTCTAACATATAGTAAGAGTTCAATAAAAGTTGCTAATTAATTGAAATAAATTTAAGGGTCCTTGAGCATTTTCAAACTCCAGCTTATATGAGTTGACCTTGACCCTTCCACTGCCCCACTCCCCTGCTAAATTCCTATTTTAAATTTTATTATTTTAGTTAATATAGAGCACTTCTATCATTTTCTGTGACTTTAGCTATATATGAGCAATAGTCTTTGGAGTTGTTATTTCAAATAACTTATAAAGACATTTCCCTAAAGTACTGCATATTCCACTCTGATGGGAATTCTGAAGATAACTGAATGTACATTCAAATATACCACATATATATATACATAAGAATAAATCGAGTGTGCCATATATATGCACATACACAGTCAGCTGCTTGAAGAATTCAATGAATGCTTAATATCAATAATTGATATGATGTATTTGGATGAACTTTTAAAAGTCATCACAGTTTGATTGTGAGAGATTGACTTTTGCTCAAAGTCACTGACTAAGTGCAAATCATGGATCCCCAAAGCTCTGTCTACTTACTCTTCAAAGCTCCTCTCCTCCTTCTGGCCACTGGCTTGTGTGAGCTCATTTATTCACAACAATCTGCAACAACTGTTATCCCTTTTTTGCAAATAAGGCTTAGTGAGACTGAGCTCATTAAGAGCATCAGACAGTGTTAGAGTCAGCATCAGACATTCTACCTTTTGCCGTGTTTTACTGATTTTATACATATACATATATATATATATATGTATGTATTTTTCCCCCACCTCAAAATAGATAGGTACTCTGAAGATCCAGGCTAAACATTGAGTTAGGATGATTTGTTCTAATACACTCTACTCAGAGCTGCAGTTAGAAGAAAAGCAGTTCCCTACAGGAATCCTGTAGAATCCCATGGGCATTCTAGCAATTCAGCTTTGTGCAAGGAATACAGAGTTAACAGGCTTTTGCCTCGGAGTGCTTAGCCTTCCTGTTGATTCATAAGACGCAAATGAAATGTAAATGTTAAAACCATGTGGGAAAAACTACTTACTTTAAGAGGAAAAATATAAGAGCTATACCCTAGAATGTAAGGAGAGCAAGACCGACAAGCTTTGGGAGAAAAAAAAAATCACGGATGAAAATGGAGCTTAATAGTTTCAAATACAGAAAGGGAAAGAATTCAAAGATCTGTGTCTGCGTTTGTGTGTATGCTTGTGCACTCTCGGGCGCGTGTTTGTGCTTGCAGTGTGGGTGTGCGCGCTCGTGCTCGCCTCTTGCCATTCCCATTTCCACCCCGTGTAGCTGGTGGTTCCCAGTCTATTGAAGACAGAGCTCTGTGTGACGATTACTAGTTAGTATTCTCTGCTGGAGACTAGCTTCACACTGGGGTGACCCTGTGATGTAGAAAGGCTATTTAATGCCCCTGCAAAGTGGTTCAGGGACCAAGATTTTATTATGCTGCGGGGATAAGAGTTGTGATCCCGCATTCCTGATTTAGAGCCACTTTGGGCTCCAACGGCTCCACCCTGGTGTTCTAGAGGAAAATATCCCTTCATGCTCTCTGCCCCATCTGAAAACGACGCGGCTTCCGATGTTATCGCCTGGGAGGTGGTTCAATCTTTAGAAATTGCCAGAGAAGCCTGTCCATCTGCTGGGTGCTTGACTTTCTAGAAAAGATTCGGAGTTGGCTTTTAATCCGAGTAACTCTGGATTTTGTTTTGTAACTTAAAATCGCCGCTTAATTCAAAAATAAATGTGACACACTTTTTTTTTTTTTTTTTTTTTTTAGACATTGGGAAAACCCGATGGTGTGGTCAGAAAGTCTCGATTTAATCCCCCACTCCCTCCTCTCGGGAGAGGTGGGCAGAAAATATTTTCTCTCTCTTTGGTACTGGTCAATAGATTCAAACGGTTTGCTTTGTAAAGAGTGTGCTTAAGGGGTGTAAAGGGGCTGGGGCTGGCGAGGTTAAGGTAGATTCCGGAAATTAAAGACCGAGTCTGTCCTGGCTGATATGGTGAACTTGTAAATGGAGAATTTTCATCTTTTCCACTTCCTCTTGCCTGCTTTCTGGGACCCAAGGTGCGCGCTCCTAACCCCACTGACGTGCCCCAACTACTCTCGACTGAACACAGAAGCTGCGGCATCTGGGAGCAGAAAATCCCTAAAGAGTGAGCCCGTGTGCTGGGCATCCGGGTGCGAGAACAGAGCATTCTGGCCAGGCTGGGTGGGCAGTAGATGGTCGAGTCGGTGTCGAGGGGGCGCTGGCAAAGCCAAGGGAAGTGCCAGTACGAGGACTCACCCGGCGGTGGCTGACTCAGAAGCCGGGGTCTTATTGGCAGGCGTGTCCTTGGGAGGCGAGGTCTCTAGGCAGCCCCGCCTACCTCCGCGCTCCGGCAGGGGGGGTCCAGCTTTCTCCCCCGCCCCCTCCCCAGTCGGCGATCCCGGCTCAGTCTCCCACTCGGTCCTGCAGCGCCTCTAGGCTGCGGATTGGCGCTCCAACCACCTGCTCCGCGGTGCTGTGGGGAAGCGGGAGGGAGGGAGGGACGGAGGGAGGGAGAGAGGAGGTGGAGGGAGGAGACAGGCGGCTGACACACGCCTCCCGGTCCCCACTCAGAGCAGCCCGGAGCCCGCTGCCGCCGCCACTGCTCCAGCTGCCGCCGCTATCACCCGCCGCCTGGGCTGCCACCTGAGGGACCGCCGCTCGGACCTGCGTGGCTACCCCCACCCCTGGCCGTTCCTTTCCAGAATCCCGCCTTTCCTGCACGTTCCAACTCTTCTTATTTTGATCGTTTTCATTGCAAGAAAAGAAAACTAAAAGAAGATAGCAGCCCCAAAGAACCACGTCCACCTTCCCACGTTGCTGAAGTGTCTCTGGAGAGAGAGAGAGTCGCTGGTCCAGGAGCCGCCGGAGGGACCCCAGGCGGGGGTCGAGGGGAGGGAAGAAGCCTTGGGGGACGAGGAAAGTTACGTGTGGCCGAGACCCGACGGCGTGGCGCTACAGCCCCAGGGGACCGAGTGTCTGGGAGCAGTCGCTGTCCCCTGCGTCGGGACTCACGAGCCAGTGAGCCCGGGAGGGCTGGGGACGACGCCCCCTCCCGCAGCGTGGACTCTCGGTGGCCCTCGAGGAGGAGGAGGAATATGGAACCGAAAGTGTCCTGTTCTTGCCGTCTGGTTTTCTGCCTCCTGATCTCCGCCGCGGTCCTCAGACCAGGTGAGCCACGGTCTCTAATTGCAGCCGGGAGAGCGACTGGCGAGGGCGGGGGCGTGCTGGGTCCCCGGCTCCTGCACCGCGTGCGGGAGGCTGTGCGCCCCGGCGCTCGGTGTAGGAAGGAAGGAAACCGAAACCGCGTCCAGGAGCAGAGCTGGCCTTGGGATCGGTCACCTGTGTCGCGCGTTTAGACTCCACTGGTCTGCTCAAGTTCGGGCAGCTAGAGTGAGCACTGTGCAAATCTCCAGGAACTTTGGGTGAGGCCGAGACGGGAGCTGCAGGAGCCCCACCCGCAAGATTTGCCCAACTCTCTTCCCTGGTCTCCGCAGTTCCGTGTAGGCGGCGAGCCCTTGTACTCCACAGTCCTTCCAATTCCTGGGGGTCAAAGTCCACGTCATCCAGCCCAGGGCAGTTTTTCTCTCGCTCTGCTATGTGCAGAAATAACTGCCTGCACTTTGTTGTGATAAATCCCCTAGTAACTTCCCCTTGGTCATAAGGTGACGACCTGAGGAAAATGAGGGGGAAGGAAGGACTGTGATCATTTCCTATAAATAAATAAATAAATAAATAAATAAATAAATAAATAAATAAATAAATAAATAAGCAAATGCTGAAATAGCTGCTGCATTGTCTGCTTGGTGGTAACTGTAGGGGAGACGGCCGCAGACTCTCGCAGTGTGGACCCGGCCTGTTAGCAGCCAGGCTTGTGCGCTGTGGACCAGAGGCTTCTGGGCTTCCAGACCCTATGCTAGAACTGAGGTTCTCACTTCCACATCGAGTCTTTGAAGGAAAAAAGACAAAATTCCCACCAACCAAGATATCTCTCGGGAAATCCCTTTTCTCACCCTAAGGGACGTCCCTGCTGACCCTCGAAGCCCCCATCCCTCCAGGCGGCTGACTCCAGTTAATCCTAAACGGACACCCTGAGTTTCCTGTCACTTGGCTGAGCCTCAGGTTCTTTTCCCTGCTGACCTGAGGGTCTGATCCTTTGAAGTTGTGATTGCTCCTCCCTTCTCAGAGAGTTGCTCCTCAAATACTTCCTTTTATTTTGGCTCCTTTCCCTTTTCTTTAGTCTTAAATCTAGAAGAAAGAAAGAACAAAACAACTTCATTTCCCCTGTGCGTCTTTTATTTGTATGCACCCTTTGAGTTGATGGTGAGCTGAAGCCACAGAAGCGGCGTCGAAGGCTGGGAATTCCCTCCCCGCCCCCCCCCCAAGGAGGGCAAAGTAAGGGGCCCAGAGTTTGAAAACCCCTGCTGTGGGTGTAGGCGTGGGTGCCCTCTCCTGATCTCTTTATTAAAGTTACATTTCTGGGTACAGTAATGAGCTCACCTGCTGTTTCTGAGACTGGTGAAGGCATCAGCGACCAATCTCTGAATCTGGGGCGGGGACCCTACTGTAACGCCAGAGTAGAACCGGATTTAAAGCAGTTGGGGCGCCGGGGGGGGGGGTGTCCCGGGTCCTTCATAGTCTAGCCTCATATTTTCCTGATCTCGGGTGTAGGATGGGGGAAGGACACCTGGAACCCAGGGCGAGAGTTACTGGAGCACGAGGGCAATGCAGCTAGCGAAATGCCAAGCTCCGAGGTGCTTAACCCTCTCACCCGGCGCTCTGAGGCTGTCACCTACACCTCACCTCTGGACTTCATCACACACCAGTTTCCCTTTTCATGCGGTCACGTTGGAATTTATTTTCAGTTGGCCACGTCGGAAAACAGGTTTTTCTTCACACTGAGCTGCCAAAGGCAGAGAGCTTCCGCTTTCAGACCTTTCTCATGGCGATTCTTCAGGCACTGAAAGCTCTCCAATCTCATCCTGGTGTCCCTGAGCGTCTCCCCCAGGCGCATCTTCGGTAGCAAACCACGAACCCTCAGAACCCCTGTTTCCCTAAATGATGGCCTTGGCAGTGTGCAAACTTCTCCGTGGGTTGTCAGTGTGCTTTAGATTGGAGAGGTGATGGCTCTAAAGATGCAGCGCCTACCAAGAGAGAGTAAGCCAAGGGCGCTTCCTGCAGAGCCCTCTGCATCGCAGAGCGACTGGGGGTGCTATGTCTGGCCTCATCTCTGGGGCTCACTTCCCTGGCTACTTCCCTCATCCCCCCCGCCTCCCGCCCCCAGCAGTTTTAATTGTACCTGTCTTGTGCCAGAGGACAGAAACTCTTACCAAAATTGTTCCTGCAGGTCTTTTGACCTGTAGTCACTGGTGTGTTTCTGGCCTGTCTTGTTTCCTATTTTGAAGGGAGAGGGAGGAGAGACTGTAACCACAGAACCTGAATGGGATGATAAAGACAATGAATTGTGGGCTGAACACCCGAAGTGGCAAAAAAAATCTCATTATTCTTGAAGAAAGAGCGTCAGCCTGTGGTGACATTTTGTACTGCTTTAAACTAGGTTTTCCTTGATTATTTACAAGTAGGTGGGGCATTGCAGTTAACTATTTCTTTACTTGGAATATCTGTGTGCACCCCTCCCTGAGATTTTTCATTTCCCAAGATAGAAGGTCCACTAAAAGACATAAGCCCACGTGAAGCTGCTTTCAGTGGGACGATGTTTATCAATTTATCTCAGCAGGGCTTGGAAAAGTAGAAACTCAAGTCATGTCCTTTCAGATGACTCATGTGGGACTATTACAATTTATTAATTTTGAAGTTAAAAACTGCTTCATAGTTACTATAGATTGTTGTTTGCTTTATTTATTTAATCCAATAGCAGTTTACAATTTAATGGAGTATTCCTTGCAGTAAATTGCTTTTCTAGACTTGGCTCAGGACCATCTACCTTCAGGCACTTGAACAAGTCATGTAACCTTTTTGGATTTCAGCTTCTTCATGTGTAAAATGAAAGAGTGGACCATGAATCTACACTTCCTCCAGCTCATTCTTTTTCTAAAGACTTAGGAAAAATCCTATTTGGCCTGGCAGAGTCATTTTCCAATAATATATTTCTTATATTCTCATTCTGTACAAATTTCATAAAACTGTATTTATAAAAGGGTTCCGGTGTTTCTCTATTTTTATAAATTTAGTAGAATATGTTGTGTTTACTCTTTAAGGATGGATTGGGGCAATTTTAATAATGTAATGGAGGGAATTAGTCTCCCACTAACCTGAGAGTGGGAAAGGTTTTTAAATCTTAGAAGACCTTAATAGTGTAGCCCACCTCTCCTGCAAGCCTGCCTTAGTTTTCACTGCTTGTGTAGTTTCCACTGTAAGGTATAAGGGCTGACTGGTGCTAAAATTCTCATCTAATAACACAGCTAATGAGCACCTAATGTTGCTCATATGATACAGGAAATGCAACATACCGAAGCCTTTCATGTCATCTCAAAATCTACAGAAATCCAGAATATTTGCATTACCAATTCTAAACTTTAGCAGAAATTTTAGAACAGTCAAACTCATTTATTTCTCATAATAGAAATTCAGATGTGAGTGCATGTGTACTACTGACTTGTTAAGAAGTAGACAGCCAAAGCCCACTCAGTAGCCTTAAGTACCATTTATATTGGAGCTAGTACTGAAGAGCTCAGGATTTTGTTTGTGCCATCTAAGAGTGTTGTGACCTTGAGAGTTACTTTTCTGCTCCTTTTTATTTCCCATCTGTACAGTTTTCCCTTTGTGTAATTCATGGTTCTGACTATAGCAATATTAGTCACTCCCAAGACCAGCATTCTGAAAATTTTAGTAGTAAGATACACTATATTAAAACTTTATTATATCTTTAATAGAATAGCATCCTTTAATTTATTCCACTTAATTATTAGTTTATCATTTTATTAAAAGCAGCCAAAATGTTTTTCTCTTCTGTTTTTTTCTTGATCCTTTTATTCTGTCCAAGTTCTTGTGCCATCCAACCTCAACCTTACTAAAACAGTGCTATATGGGGGTTCAGCATTAGTTGGCTATCATAGCAACATTTTTGGAGAATATTTGAAATGTTTTATGATCATCATGTCTTATATTCCCAGACACACCTCTTTCTCTTCTGGCCATTTATTTAACATCAAACATCATCAAAGGGTTTTAGTTCCCTGAAGCTATTAACTCAGGTAGATACATGCAATATATACCCTGAAATAGCAGGACAGATACATTGGTGCAGGTATGCCCAAAAGGGTGCCTCTGTGTAGATGTAGATATATACACTTAATCCTCTCAAAATATTTGTTTTCTTTCTCATTATTGTTTTCCCAAAGCCCATGTCATTTCTGACATATGATTTACATGACATGTGAAAAATGACCTAATTCATTGAAATATTAAGAAATATCGAGAGAGGTGATAAATTCATGTTTATTTGGTTATTACCTTAAGATTTCAGCTCCTTCTACTTTATTAAGAAATAAAAAAACTAGAATATGTCCATTTCTACTTTTTTTATTTGAGCAGAATTTTCCCTTCCATTTGGAGAACAAAATGGAAATTGAAAATTATATATTATAAACTTAAAAAGAAAATGTTATATACTGTTTGACAAGCTTGTACCTAATAGTTATTCTAACATTCCTACAATATGTAAGACTTTTAATATTTCTGGAGTTAAAAATATTTTCATCCGCCTAATTTTCTGCTTAAATAACAAAATTCTCAATCTCTTTCCTCCTTTGTTACTGAATGGAATATCATATGTTTCAGAAGGAACTGGTTGCAAATGTGCTGTGATATTCAGTAACTGTTTTATGGTAACCTCTTATCATAGTCCATTACTGTAGTGTATGTTCGAGGAATGAAATTAGCTTTTAATGATTCTTCTTATTTATCTAGTCAGCTCTCAATTACCCATCCTATTGAAGAGGAAATCAGAGCCTCACACAGGGCACAACAGGTCCCAATCAAAGGGTTACTTAATGTGACTTTGAGTTGAGGTGCTTAATGAGCAAGCCTGGGTCTGGTCTTCTAAGGATTCATTGTATTTCAACATAATGATACCAAACTACAGGGGGAATGGATGATTTAGAAATTAGTTGTCTAACTTCTATAGCTGGTTTTGCCTCTCTCTTCTCTTTTTCACTATGTGCTTCCCCTCAAATGATGTGAAAGTGTGGTCCAAGTAATATTATAATATTAAAAACATCCACTAGATGTAAATTAGTAAGTTTTACAGTCTTTACAAAAGGTGAAAATATCATGAACTCCTGACAGTCACAAGGAAAACACCCTACCGCCATGATATTTAGTGTAACCTTTGAATTTTGTTCAGTCACACATCTGTTGAGAACTCTTTAAATGTGTAAAGCTGCGCTTAATATTTTGAGTAAGATTTTTCCAGTCCCAAAATGACCGTTTCTTTTAAACAAGTTTGTTCCATTATGTCCTGTGAGAGTCTATGAATGAATAAAGAGGTAGTTCCCTTTTCTTGATGTAAGTTAGCTTGACAGTTCAGTGGACTGATACCCAGAAGCTATTTACATACTTGTTTTTAGTAAAAACAATAGTATTTTCCATGGATTTCCAGGTCATTGTAAACACCAATAATATCAAGTTTATAAATAGTAGAGGGAAATAGAATTAAATGACCTTATAATTATTTTAGTATGATGTTAAAAGAGGAAATACCTAAATTTGTTAAGATATTAACTGGCATTCCAATTCAACATTTTCTCAATGTGTTTGTATTGAATTTTTGTGCATCTTAATCATTTTTAGGACCCTTCCTTATCTGCACCCCTCCCCCATAGCCTGCCCAAAGGATTTCATGCATTCTGACATATACGTTAGGGCCTATTGAGTCAAGTTTGTGTCCCCAGATATCCTATGAGGTGAGTTCCCACTGAAGCCTGGTCAGCATATCTAGTGATTCTCCCTCACCCAGCAGTGATTAGCTTGGCTAAGATCCAATTCACCACTTTATTTTGTTTTTGACATAAATCACAAATATACTCTTACTTCACAAGTTGGTCTAAATAGACTTTTCCTCAGTGCTGAGAATGAAACCAAGGGCCTTGCATGTGGTAGTCAAGTGCTATACAAAAAACTGAGTTTTATCTTTTTCAACTGGAGTTTGTAGTTTTCAAGAATCCAAGCTATGTTATTAGAGCTGTGAATATTTACATGTAATTTTTTCCTTTAACATAAAATCAGCATAATGATCAAACTTGCTCTGACATTTCCCTTTCCCTGTACTTGTGTTTGTTATAGCTGTTGTCACATTTAATGAAGATATTGACTACTTATTCCTTCTCAGTTGACTAGGAATGTTTTGCACATCAAGGTTTTATCTATGTGTTCTTCAGTCCTATAAAAAGCTTGACACTTAGAAGTGGAGTCACTGTTTCTTATTTGTACTAAATGTATATACACAGGGCTGTATATGACAGCAACTCCCATTCATGAGTTGCCAAATTTCTTTTCCAAAAGAATTCAGAATTAAGGGTTGATATCACACCCTGAGAATGAAAGTAGAAAACAAAACTACACTGAATGAACAGACAAATGCAAAATTGCTGAGTGAGAAAAAGAACTCTCTGGGGATCAAGACATGGCAGCACTTTGATAATGTAAGTGACTTGTGCTAAAGGGTGGAATAGGCTTTTATCAATAGGAAAAATAAAAATTAAGAGTTGCTGACCAAATGTGGGTACGGAAAGTATTGATATCTCCAAGGACTTTCTGCTGTGATATGTGGCCCCTTTGACTAGAATACTTGACAGCTCAGCTGTCTTACAAATTTAACATTAAAAAAAAAAATAGTAACAGAACATATTACAAGGGCATAACACTCCAAATATTCAAGTAGCACAATGTATTTTTTTCCATGCTGTGATCTTATAGTCATTAAGAAGTCTTTTAATTATAATATGACTACTTATATAGCTAATTTACAGAGACAGACACACTGTTTGGAATAGTGTGGGCATTGTGTTCCTTCAGCAATGATTGGTCTAATATAAAGCAATAAGCTTGTTTATCAGTTTGGCTACTGAAAGTTCATCCTGAAAGATAAGGAAAGTTTTGGTAAGCATCTAAAAAAAAAGTTTCTGAGATTTCTGGGCTAAAGGTTGTACATTGATCCATAGAAAACTCATCTTGTGAACTCTTGAAGTGTAATCAACTACTATTCTCTAAATAACACCTATTTTATTGTGTGTTGTCACCTGTTGTGCTCCATGTCGTTAAGGTTTATTTACATTTTGGTGCTACTGGGATTGATAAAGACACCACTATTTGGATGGGCACTCATCCTGGTATTGTCAAGACAAGATGGAAATAGACTGGGAATGTATTTACTTATTTATTTAACCTTTAATACCAATCTCTCAGATTTTAATTCACTTGTTTTACATATTACATTAGCTCAGAGACTGGTTAAAGTTGAAAACGACCTACTTTAGTAAATTTTGTGTCTGTGTTTCCTTATATGTGCTGCTAGGTTTCAAACACAGAGCCTTATTCATGCCAGGCAAGTGTTCTGCCACTCAGCTTCAAGCACCTTCTTTAGTCTTTTGTAGTGAAGTTTGTATAACAAGTCATATGGTCAACATAAGGCCCAATGTGAATGTTAAAGATCTTCCCAAGAAGATCTTTAGGTTGGGCTCAGGGTGGCAGTATTGCAAAATGATGGCATGGGGAGAAGTGGGCCATAGTGGAGGCCTTTAGATCACTAAGGGCAGAACCATGAAAGGCATTTCCAGCCTGAGGCCCCTTCCCTTCCTTTTCCCCCCAGACATATATGGAGACAGTTTATTTTGTGGTGTGGTCCCTCCATGAAGTGCTGTGTCACAACCAGCCCAAAGTAATTACCCATTTGGCTTCAGAGCCCTAAGAACTGTGATCCAAAATAAGCCTTTTCTCTTCATAAGGTATTTATCTCAAGTATCTCATTATAGTGATAGAAAACTGTCTAACACAGAATAATTATTAGCAACTCCTCTATCTGTATGTCTTTCTGTCTTATAGTACTTGATGCATTCCTCAACCTGACAAAGTATATACTTCTTACTTTTAAAAGTTTAAGTATCAACTATAATGAAATATTGCTAAGGGATTTGGGCATTTTTCTTGTTACTACATAGTAACTTTAAGTTACTATGAAATCAAGTGTTAAAGTTCACCATTTATGTATACATCTTAAAATTAGAGACATGTAATTCATGGTCAAAAGCTAAAATATGAAAGAGGGACCTGAATAAAAAAGGATTGCTTAGAGTTTCAACTTGTTCAGTTTCCTTTGAGAATCAAGGTAAACCAGGCCACAGATGAAGACATTACCTGAAAATCAGTAATGTATCAACCACAGTTCTTAGCAACAACAATGATTTTAGTTTGGTTTGTACCAAGATTCAGTTATTAAAAGTTTTGGAACTGTAAAAAGAAAAAATTTAGTAAGGTCACATTGTTGGACAACCCAAATTTAAACTTAATGAAATTGACCACTCAACATATATAAATACTGAGTTCTCCGTATGTGCAAAGTATTGTGCTTTAGGTTAAGGAAATGAATGAATTACTCAACATTCAAGACTCTATGCCTCAAATATCAGATGCCATTTAATGGAATATGTAACTATCTCTTAGCAGTTTTGAAAAGCACCACAAAATGAACTGATTGTAGTTTAAATGACAATGACCAAATCTGGTTTGGGTTTGAAATAAACTAGGAAAACTTTCAAGAAGTGATGTCATCAGGGCGTGTACTTAGGAGGAACCGAGCAACCAGCAAACAGAGCAGGATGAATGAAGACTACGGTGGGAAAGAACTTGGCTCCTGACTTGGGGAGAGTCGGAGTGGTTCCCATCCCATTTCAGTTAAATCAAATTCATAAGGTTGACACAAAAACTAGGGATTCAAAATGCTCTCCTGAAATCCTGTTAATTCACTTACCAGTGTGGGGGTTCAAAGAAATCTGTTTAAGTATTCACATACTAGCAGATATTTGTGCAGACACTGTGCTTTAGAGAAAGGAATGAAGACACACTGAACCCACCATTTTGCACTCTTCCCAACGTAGTTTGGCAATCAACAGTTTTCTTGCTTTAGCAAAAATGTTCCACCTCATTTAAAGAATGATGCATTAGATTACATTGTACCACTGTGGTTAACATTTTGCCAGTCTTTGAAGTACAGACATTTTCTGTATTTTGCTACTGTAATTAGAGCAACGGGCATCCCAACAGATGCTATTGTCCGTATGAAAAATTATGTTGAAAAGAAGTTATTTTGGAAGTGAAATCACTGAGTTAAATAATATCTCTATTTTTAATTTGAAGGGAAAACTTAATTAGAGTTTAAAGAACACACACCTTGTAAAAATCCCAGAAACATAGATGATGGCGACGATCCTTGCCTATATGTCTTCTAAAACTGTGCTATACGATATTTTAACCCAAATAAATGCTTACATTTATTCAAAGTTTACTGAAAAAAGAGTTCTAGAAGTAATATACATTCATATACAGAGCAAAAGTTACAAATATATGGTATCTAACTTCATCATACATGAATAGAGCATGTATGAGAATAGTATGAGACTTTGATCATTGTTCTTTGCATATAAATTGTCATGTGATTTAATAAATTTCTATATTTTAGAACACAAACTATAGTTCTGAGCAATGCTTTCTTCCATTTTGAAAGACTCATCCTCTAAAATTAAACTGGCTGACCTGAAAAGTGGATTAAGAGGAAGGCATATGTGAGTCCCAAGATATTTGATATTAGTTTTCATTATACAAGTATTTTCCAAATATTCCTGTTATTTCATTGTAAGTATCAACACACACTGTGGGTGGACTAAGTATGTCATTTTGAATGCCTATACAGTAAATTGTATTGAACAAACCAGATCTTTTTAACTAAATCATATTTTGAGCAATTCTTCCAACAACTTTGTTGGAACAGGTTCATCAGCATCAGTTTTGTTGTTGTTGTTGTTGTTGTTGTTTTTTCCAAGCTGAAAAATAGCGTCCTTTACAAACAACAAAAATATCATTAAATTTTACCCAGTAATTTTTGGACCTATTATGGAAAGTAGGAGTAAAATATTCTTTATGGCCAGATTTTAATGGAAAAATAGCGATATGAGTATAGAAAGTTTCCAACGTGTTTACAATGAAGGAAAAAATTAAGACAGCACATATTCAAAACAGAGTTAAAGTGAGCATGCATAAGCTGTAGTTTCAGGATTTTTGTGTCTGGCATTAGAGTTATTACAAATTTACTACATTTATTATTTATTTATTTAACGAGTGTGTGTGTGTGTGTTTGTGTGCATGCGTGCACACACCACAGTGTGAGTGTGGAGCTAAGAGGGCATTTGCTGGAGTCTGTTTTCTCTTTCCACCATGTGAGCCTTGGAGATCAAACTCAGACCAACAGGCAACAGATGTCACTAAGACAACTTGGTGGCCTCACAGTTTAAATGTTCAGCGACTGGAGAGATGGCTCAACAGTTAAGAGCACTGGCTGTTCTTGCAGAGGACCTGGGTTCAGTTCCCAGCAACCAAATGGTGGCTAACAACAGTAATTCCAGTTCTAGGGAATCTGATGCCATCTTCTGATCTCCATGAGCATTGAATGACATGGATGCACTTACATGCATGCAGGCAATACACTCATATATATATATATATATATATATATATATATAAATGATAATAATAAATAAAATATTTTAAGTGTTCACATTTGTGACAGTATAGTTTGTTCTGAAAAGACATAACATTATAATAATGTAGGTGTATTTAGATTAGAAAGCTTATGAAATGCTTCATCTTACTAAATGGGAAATGTATTTCAAATCTGTATAGATATATTTTGGGTTTGCAAAAGTTGGCTTTTGATTTCATTAAGATATTTAATATTCCTAAATATTGTTGAGAAATACCTAAGTTTTACCAACCCTGGAAATACAAAAGAAATACAAATAAGTAGTTGTGACTTTGAACTGTAGTTTCTCCCAACCAAAGAAAAAAGAAAAAAAGAAAAGAGCACCCTATATCTAAAAATATAGGGGAATGTAATTTGTTGTATTAAAATTAGAAGTTAATTGATAAAATATATGTATGATTCTCTGTGTTGAAAAATTAAACCTAGGAATATTTTAATGCATTTGAATATTGTAAGTCTTTGAATAGTAAAATAATGAACATAATTCAATAGAGGGAGCTCCATGACTTTTCTTTTATGGCAATCATACGGTGCTTCCACTCAATATGTTTCTCGAATGACCTCTAATTTAATCTTGAAAACCACTAAAAACCTGTCATTTTAATATTAAGGTTATACTGGTAATTGAACATTATTCTCTTATTACTAAAAATTAAAATCATGTGATTAATACACATTTTAAAATCTTGCTTAATAGATTTGTATCCTGTGATAATAATTAATGTAGGTGTAGGTAGTAAGTATAGAGAAAGGCAATGAATAATTTATTTCTAATGACAAAATTATTGTGTGTCTTCATATTAATTCTGGTATAGCTATTCACTTAGAATATATATACTTGAATAGACAAGGGAAATATTTTTCTTAATTTTATAGATTTTTATAAGGAAGTGATCTACATTCACATTCTGTCTTATTTCTTATTTCTCCTAATATTCTCTTTATTTAGACAGCTATCACTGTATTTTCACTCTAAGGCTATCTTACTTTAATTTACTTTGGTTTTGGTGGTGGTGGTGGTTGTTTTTTCACAGGGTCTCTCTAGTCTCAGCTTTCCTTAAACTCACAATGAGGACAGGCTGGCCTTGATCTCACAGATATCTGCATGCCTCTGCTTCCCTAGGACTGAGATTAAAGGTGTGTGCTCTCACATCCAGTGTGATGATAATTTGCTTTGTACTTGGACTTCAGTAAAAGATGTTACTTGCTTTTTTTGTATGAAAATTTAACATTTCTTTTCAAAATTCCACTGAAATGATTTATAACTTTAAATGGTTTCAAATTTATAACATCTCCCATGATGTTTCCAGATAAGGAGGTTATTGTCTACTCAGTGTATGACACCTGCAATTCCTATATCCTTTATGAGTTTTACTAGAGTAACTGGAATCTTGTGGGGTGTGATTCATTTGGTCCTCAAGGCAGTAAAACAAATTATACTTTGATTTAGAGGAAAACTGAAAAATAAGTTTGCATGGGTTTTAATTCAGGGTAAGCAATAGCTTTATACAAAGCCTAAGGGAAAACAATCTTTAAATTGTGACCCTTATTATAAATTAAATTCAAAATGGAAATTCATTTATTGAGTTTCATACCAAAAAATGCATAAACCCACCCATTAGATTTCCAAAATTATAATGAAAATGCTATTTGTTAAATAAGACATCATATTATCTTCTGTATTTTAGGATTATCGACACAGAAATGACTTTAAAGTATTGCATATTGGAATTAGAGTATCTATCTTTGTGATGCTGTAGGAAGGCAGTCTGGGACCTGAGTTCTTTTGCCTATTCATTGTTTTGACCATTTACTACTTTAAAGATTCTTTAAAGTATGTGCTATTTTACTGAGCACTTGTTTCAGACTGTGGCTTCTGTAGTCAAACTGTGCTGTGAAACTTATGTCTCCACTCTATTTTCCAATAGAGTGACTAGGAACGTTCCTTCAGTCAGCTCTGTATGAGTTCATACGTTGATGACTGGCTAAAGGACCTCTATAAAACTTCCTTAAACTTTGTGTATAGTCTGTATATTAGATGTGAGGTCATCTAAGGAAATATAGACATTTGAAATGTTAGGTTATTTTTTAAAACTTTAGGTTTCTGAAGGAATTCAAATGGATAGACACCTTTGCTCCTAAGAATACAAACATATATTCAAGATCAGCAATGAATACCTGATACTATTTTTGATTTTCATATTTTTTACATTTTAAAAATTACATTTATTTATGTGTTTATGTGTATGATGTGTTTGTGTCTGTTTCTGTGTGTTTATGTTCCTCTCTGTCTCTCTTTGTCTCTGTGTGTGTGTGTATGTGTGTGTGTGTGTGTGTGTGCATATACATGCCACAGGGCACATATGGAAGTATTAAAGTTAGAGGACAATTAGCAGGAGTTGGTTTGGTTCTCTTCTAACCTGGATCCCAGGTATCCAACTGGGGTCATCAAGCTCGGCAGCAACAGCCTTTGAGCCTTCTCACTAGCAAACATTTAGCCTTTTCTCAATAAGGATTGAGAATGCAGTGTAGTGTCTATGTCATAAAGTAATCTAAACATAGGTAAAATTTCTTGTTTTAGAAATAGAAAATAACTTGGTCAGTATCAAGGTGATTTAAGATTCTGAATCCAATAAGGTGCATGATAACTTTTTAAAAATATCTTTTACTATTAAAAAAAAAGTTGCCACGGTCTACAACAGATATTGCCTGAGTTTTTTGGATTCTTGGTATCTCATACATAATTACCATTAAAATGTTGTGACTGAATAAAATAATTTCCTCTCAAATGCACATCATTTGTAAATAACAGAATTGTTAAAATCCCATGGAAATAGAATGTAGGCTTAATGTGCTGAGATAATTTTCATCATCAACAAGCTTTGTTTAAGCAGTGTGAGCAGTATTGGAAAGTTAACCATGAAGACAAAAGATGTCTTCGGACGTAGGAGAGTACTACATCCCATAAAAGCCTCATCAGACAAACACAGGTGAAGAGACTACCTTACATTGATGAGAAAGCAAACAGCAATGAGTGGACCTCACGTCAGAGAGAAAAGAAAGGCAAGACAAATTCAAGCAAGGAAGGGAACTTGCTGGTGAAAAAGAAACCTACTTGGTTAGGAGTAATTGTAGCATTGTGCTATAAAGCCATTTTTCTTTTGTTTAGTTGGACTCTAATGCGTACTTGATGATATATTTTAGTAGTATTCAAAGTCTGAGTCTTTAAGTAACTAACAATTTCTTATCTTAAAGTGGAAATTGCAGAGTGGAAAGAAATTTTCTATGGGGAAATAATCAAGGACTATCTTGACATCCAGAGAAAGACTGGCCACTTTTAAGAATTCTTGTAAAGTCCTCTAAAAGATATGAAATTCTGTTTCTTTGTCAAATTTTAAGAATTTGGAATGATATTAATTGGCTTCATTTAGTAAAAGTACTAAAACTCAAGAAAAGCTAGAGCATGTAATTTAATGATAAAAATGTGCAAATATAGAATGAATTAGTTTGTTTCCAACTGCATGTCATCGATGGTTTGCAGATGTACAGTCCTGCAGTCTCCTCTGCAGGTTAGTCTTGTACTTGACTAGAGAGAATCCAGTAAAGTAGTGTTCTCTAAACTACTCAGCACCCTAGATGAATGATGCATGTATAATTGAATATTCTGTACTACATTTGAGTATCATAGGCTTGCCAAAAGACTGTGTGTTAGGCTTTGGTGTCTTTCCACACAGAGAGTTTACCTCTCAACTCTGCAGAGGAAGTTAAAAATGGAGAAGAAAATAATAAATGAGTAGTGATTCAAATCTGAAAAGAAAACCTGGTATCTAAACAAATCAGGCCTAAAAAAAGTAGATATTTTATTAGAAAAACCCAATTAGGAAGCCAGAAATGAACCAATGACGCATCTGGTTAGAACAGGTGCCTCTCTACCTATTCTGAATCAGCTGTATAGTGGCTCATGAAAAAGTTGACACCAGCTTAAGCTGCAGCTTGGGATCTGGGTTTAAGATCTGTTTCTTGGCTTTTTCACACATAGAACTTAATTAATTCCATTCTCACTAGTTAAGCACATTACTTCTCTCCCCGAGTCTGTGGCAGCCTTTTTTCTACATCCTATGTGCTAGCTCTTACCTCTATTTCTTGTCATTTCTTTTCCAAGACATTATCTCCTCACTGTCTGTCTAGTCAAAAATCTACCATTATCCCAGAAAAATAAAAATCTATCATTTCTTTGTTAGTGGTGGTTTTTTTTTTCTTTTAAAATTTATATTCTTCCCTATTAAGTTAGACACATGTATATTAGCATATCTGTGGGCGCAGAGTAATTCAGAAGGGTCAGCTCTTTGTACGCAGCTCAGTCTCAACTCTAGAATGCCTTCTTTTTGAACTTATCCTACACTAGAAAGTAAGCATCAAAGGTAGAAACAGCAAATTCCACAATGTTATTTTTCTAAGTTTCAAACTGACTTTGCTTACATTTACTTTAAATATACATTAATTTACATTACGTGGTACTAATTCAAGTTGACAAACTTTTAGTTTGCTTCCATTTTTTTTTTTTAAACCACAGTTCAGTTTCTATATAGAAGTTTGGGGGTTAGATAGAATAGCTGAGGAATGACTGTTTTCCGTAATAGTGGTCTCTCAGATTGTTTGTAAAGGGGGTTTGTTTCAGGAAATGTCAGGCAGAAATTAAAAAGAAAAATCCTTTCTTTTCCCCACTCCCAAAAGCATGAAAAGCTTCAAACAAAGCTTGTGCACTTGAAACATAAGACCATCTCTTGTTTCCATTTTTCTTGGTTGTTTACTTTGCCGTCTGAAAATATTGCCCAATCTATTAGCTTTTTCCTTTTAGATGTTTTTAGAATACAAAATATACTAGTGACTTAAGCAATTTATGTTGATTCTCACAGCATACCTAGTGTGAACATTCATTAACTATAAAAGTAAAGTTGCTTGACAAATAATAAAATAAAAAGAAATGTAGAAAGCTGACCTTATGCAAACTGTCTATGTACCTTATGACTAAACTTCAACCAAGAAGCATGCAAATAAAGTGTGGGTTTAGTATTGTTGAGCCCATGATGTTTCCTAGGACACAGACAATTTAATGACAGAGACCAGGAACTCTTTCTTACTATTCACTGCTACTCAAGTGATCTAATAGTCGAAAGGCATGGAAGATTAGAGAAGGAATAAAAAGACCCAGGTTTCAGTTCTGCCTGTGATTTTAGTCACTGAGAATTCCACTTTTCTGTTTCTTAACTTGTTCTCTGGTGATGTTGAAATATAGCTGAATCGGTTTCTTTCCATGTGATTATAAATGCGTGATTTTATTCTACTACTATATAAAAATAATCATCCCATCACCCTGTTCCACATTATTTGAACTTTATTTGTCCTCATAACTATGCATTATTAACAGCTAACCATGTAAACTTTTGCAGATTGAAAATTCCCAGTGATATTGGACCATAAATAAAATAATTGAAACAGAAATAAAAATATGATACAAGTAAGCAGAGTGTGAAATTATATTAGACAAGGAGCAATTCAACCTCTCCCCATTCAATACTAAACCAACCATTCTTTGCTGAATTTACCTTCTCTGTTTGAGACAGAATCTTGCTATATAGCACTGGCTGGCCTGGTCAATCCTCCTGACTTCATCTCAAGGGTTGGAATTAGCTAACTTTTCATATAACTATAATGTAATGCTTTATTTCATTCTTTTTGTTTTAAAGTTATATGGAGATTAGATTTGGCTTGTAGAAAAACAGTAAAATTGATTAAATGTATAGAATACAGGCTTGTGTGGAATGGAGGTCTTGAAAAGGAAGTAAAAGTTAAATTAATAGCCACCAACAGAAAAGCACTGTTTAGCTACTGAAAGAAAAAGCTGGATTTGCTGTTTTTCATGTAAAGATCCGGGCCATTTTTTGTGATAATACTGAAAATATCTTCTATGCTTCTCTCTGTAATCTTTTATGTGTGTAACATACTCTGGGTGGAGATTTTCTGATGTCGTTTTAAACTTAGAAATTCACATGACATAAGGATTAATTTGTTGATAAATTTAGTGATAAAAATCTTTTTTTCCTTCTCCATAAAGTGTTAAGAACTGTAAATCACAGTTTCTAATGTTTCAAAGTCTTCAATGATGAGCCTTTGACCCTGAAGCCTTGCTTTGACAGAAGTGCTTCCTCAAGGAAACTTATTTTGGGTTAAGAAACCATGCATTTTTTTCTTTTAAACTATGGAGTGAAGACATTTATAATTTAAAAATTAGATTTCACCACACCCTGTGGATTCTTGACTGCTAAGATTCAAAGATTCAAAGTCATGAGCTATCATGGCCAAGGTTTACAGAATACAAATTAAATGAGTGTATTAAAGATTTCATGAAAGAAAGAAGGAAGAAAGAGCATTTTAATTGAGTTGTGTAATTTGGCAGGCCTTGTCCTCTCTAAGCTTCTTTCCTTATCTGCACAAAGAAAAGAATAAGAGTGATTCCTGGAGATGTTTGTTGAAAGAACTAGTGAGATAATGTTTGGAAAGTGCATAGCACAGTGCAGGAGGGGAGGACCAGCCTGAGAGGACTGGCTGCTGTTTACGTTTCCACTGGTTTTACCATCTTCATATGAATACTGCAATATGATATTCCTTCTAAGAGAGGTTAGCTATGACACATATTCAACCGTAATAGTAAAATAAAGTAAGTTTGCTAATTACTGATGTAAATATATTTGTTTCACATTGTTCACTTTTGTGTCTAATCCAGGACCTTCTGAGAACCAGTTTTAAGAAACACTATTTACAAGTAAACTGTTTACACAATGAGAAAGAGCATCCAGGTTTACAGTTATTTGATTTCCAATATCTTCTCAAACTATATTTCTCTATTATAAACAAAAACACACAGATCATAACTAAAATTAAAAGAAACCTACTCCTAGTTTCTACGAAAATGTATTTAAGATTTTGCATAATTTGCAATTAATATAACCCAAGCCTTAACCATAAACTCATTCAAATATAATCACCAGTTTGGGGAAGAAGACAGTGATAATATCATTATTGTGATAATTTTATCTGGTTAGTTGAGTACTCATAAGTGGAAATATGAAGCCTAAGTGACTTCCTAGACTAGACCTCACCATAATAAATATGGAAATATTATATTGCCAAGCCTTTTTCATCAGTCATTGAAAATTTTGAAGTATAGTTATAGTATAAAAATATTCTATTATTCTAACTTTCAGACTAATTAAAGAAATTGAAAAGTGTTAAATCTTATCTCTTTGTTGGAGGTTTGTAAGAGCAATTTAGTACAGCCAAACACTATGAAATTTAGAAATCTTTAAATCTAGAAATGATCATAACAAGGTTCATTGGTTTTATTTATTTTAAATTCATGTAAAACTGTATGTATAATTTAGTAGATTCAGAGACAAACCAATCTTCCTGTAGTCTCTGTGCAGTTATTATCTCTGGCACTTTCCAGAAAGTTCACTCACGAAAGGATTCAGAGGAAAGGCAGCCTACGTAATGGTCTCATACTTTTAGATTGTGCTTTGTCAAGGAGAAATCCAAATTTTCCTGGTTTCTAGCGCCTTTTTTCTGTCTGACATTTTGTTCACAGCTAGGGGACAGCTAATTTAAAAGATATTAGACTTTAAAACACATTTCACCGTGTTTAGAAAGAAACAACTAAGAAACAAAAACCAAAGGGGGAGAAAAAAAATCTCCAAAAGAAAGACAACAAAAGATAAGGTGTAAAGGCACACTTATCAAAATTTAAAAATATAGCGAACACCTGCCTAGAGCTAATCAGTAGCCCCAGGGTGTTTAACTGACCTTCCTCATCTAGTGCTAAAACTGGGCTGTGCCACGTGAAAGTGTTTTCCGTTCATGAGCTGGGCTGTCTGTGTTCCAAGTCATTATGAATCTGTTCAAATTGCAGTAGTACTTTATCTGCAACCAGAACAAACAAAATGTGTCTGTTTTTACAAAAAAAAAAATCATCAATCTGTTACCCAGCATGCCACACCAGTAACCAGCTACTCTAGTGCTTTCATTAAATATGATAATATATTTCATGTAAAGATGGAGGAGCTAAAATTCAGTTCTTACACATTCGAGGTCATCCATGCACTTGTGAAGTCAGAAAATTTGTGGTTGTAAGTTGGAAGTTAAATCACATTGTATTTCTCCACGAGTGCCCATTACATATTACCAGTGTGTGTTGATGTCAGAGACCCTGATATGTAATATGCACATGGGTGAGCTGGGGTCATCGTGTGTATCCTCAAGCTGCAGCAGAACACACAGTCTGGAAAACACTATTCCCAGTTCCAGATAAATACACAGGCTTCTCTAAATTCCACGTTTCCTCTTCAATAGACCCATGGATACATGTCTGCTCTGTTGTTGCTGTTTCCGTTTTCTGAGACCTCAGAGATTTCCTTAGACTCCTTTCCCAGGCCAACTTTTAAACCTGAACTTAATCTAACAGAAAGTTTGGAAAGCTGTCAGTATTAAAAGAAAAATTACAAGATAATAAAACAAATCCCACCTTTATTCCAGGAAATAATGTTCCTGGAATATTTCAGAGCTACATAATGTACACTTAGAACCACAAAGCTCTAGAACTTTACCAGCTATGTATGGATTCATTATCATAAGCAACAAGTTTTATTTGACACCTACTTTTATTGACCATTTTAATATCAACTGCAGTCATATAAAAGATGTATCAAAGCACTGACTACATTTTGGAAAATTATTTAATTTAATCGGTAGCTTGCAGAAATGACCATTCTCTGTACTGAATCTATCATAATGACCTTGCAAGGTGTTGGGCATAATGTAAGGTGGGCCTAGCCAGGCCACCTGCTAGGAGGAATAGAGGAATGGCTCCTTGTGGGTGTGGCGTTCTGCTCTGCCTAGTTGTGAGACCAGCATCTGGAAAGTACCTGCCTACCAGGGGACAAACTTACTATTGGCTGTATTTGGTACCCCACCCCATTGGCTATCCAGACCTATAAGAGCTTGTGCACCTTTTCAATAAATGAGTTCGCAGTGCCACGTGCTTGGGCTGCTTCCCGTCCAACTCCCGGAGTCTGTGCCTTGACTCTGTGTCTACTCACCCCCAACCCCTTGGGCTGGCCCCCCAAAGTTCACTTGGGCTGGCCCCAAGTGGTGAGACACGATGGTAACAGACACGATGGTAACGGACAAGTCAGGTCTGCCTCGTGTGGTGGCTCTTTTCATTAATCTAGCAGTCATTTTATAATTAGTAAAATGAATTTGAATTTGTAATACTGACCACGTTCCAGAGACTTTGATGATCTTGTTACTGTAAGCACAGTAAGCAAGGTATGTATCCAGGTTATAAAATTCAGCCAAGTTTGGAGCAGGTTAACAATTTGTGATATTTTAACTTTTATCAAATGATCTTTCATGTTAATGCAGGCTTTATGGCATTATATTTTAAGTTAGGTTAGATCCTTTTATATCCAGTAAAGACATTTTTGTGACTACAACAGGATGTGCTTTTATGTTTTGAGTTATAGCATCCTTAATGGTATTTTCTGAGAATACTGCCTTAATCTTAGAAAGGAAAATACTGAGATTTGAGAATTTCATGTTAAGGAGAATGCAAAAGTACATAGACATTCATAGCAGCAAATACATTTACATTTCCTGAATTCAGAGGTTTTCTCTTTTTTTCTCAATTCATCTCTGTGGGGACTAGAGAGGTACCTCAGTGGTAAAGAGTGTCTACTGTTCTTGCAAAGGACAGAGTTTTGGTTCCTAGCACCAATATGGCTTCTCACAACTACTTGTAACTCCAATTCCTGGCGACCTGACTCCCTCTCTGGCTTCCATGGGTTCCTGTCACATGTAGAACACATACTCACATAGGCTCACACACATACACAGAAAATTAAAAAATTATCTGTAAATTCATCGCTGTGAGTAATTATGCATTATATTTGCTATTTAGTGACTCTTGCACACACCCTTTCTACCTTAGATCATTAGCCCTGAAGTTATGTTTTCCTTTTACAACTATATGAAAGGCAATTAACTCAATTTGACCCGCAATTCTGGCACTTGTGTTATTAAGCATATTTTATTAAGGCAGCAGGAGTCTATAAAATCTTGTTTAAGGCATATTGGAAAGATCTGTAATGAGAATAAAAGAAATTTATAAGCAAGAAAGTCTAAGGAAGCTAGAAGTTAGGACTTGGGGCCAAGAGGCAGGGCAGGAGCACCATGAGGTACTTATCTCCATCTCCCAGCCTCTATGTCTTTTATTTTCCTTCTAGCTTCCTATATATCATCATTGATCATAAGAGCAAATGGCAGCTATTACCTTCTAAATTTAGCTTCCGTTCACTCAGCAAAGTAACAAACTCAGTTTGCCTAGCTCTGATTCCAAATTTACAGGGAAACAATTCTGATTGACTCAGCTGAAGTCAGGTGCCAATTAAGATCAAACAACAGTAACTGGAACATGAAAAAATGGCAGTCTACTGAGTTTCAAAAATATTGGGTAAAAAACTGGGAAGGCAAAATAATTTAACTGGTATTATGGGACAGACATTTCCTGTATCTACTGTCTATTGTGATGGAGGAAATGAGTAGAATTCACCATCTATTTGAAAAATAAAAATAAAAAAGGACACATAGAGGAAATGAAGTTGTGTGACAGAGTAGGAAGGTGGGAGTGAAGAGGAGGTAGTCCGAATAACATTAAAATTCATTGTTTGGAATTCTTGAATCAGTAAAAATATTTTTAAACATTGAAGAGAATTCAGGAGCTGTAGAAATCATTGAAGAATAACTCAGGCAGAGAATGGAGTTTGGTTGTGACCACAGGTACAACTAAGAGATTAAGTAGCTAGGAGTTGTCTAAAAGAGACTTGAATCTGTGACTGGCCAACAAGAAGACAGACCGAGCTAAAGGGACAAACCTGAACTTGGAGGCAAATGCAGACTGAGTAATGTTTTAAAGTGAGGCGAATAGGAAGAGCAGAGAAACAGAGTAAGATTGCTAAAAGTTTAGGGCTTATTTTTTGGAGGTAGAACCGAAAGGTAGACAGAGAGCACAATACAAATTTCTAATTCAAGGAGAATTACCGTTCTTAGACAGATAAACAAAGTTTGGATAGTCACTGGAAATATCTACTAAGTAAGGGTTAAAATATGGTTGGAGCAGGGTTTATCCAGTCTCTAGTCCTATGTATCTGATTCGTTTCCCTCTATGATTCATGCCTATGATATCAGTGATGATTGACATGGTCAACTCTATGGAGAACATTTAGGAAAAAGAGATTGGTCCCTTATGGGTTTTCATTCTTTTCTAAGGAATATGATTAGTGTGTGTGCACATATATATGTATAACATTATTTTTAACAGATTAAGAGTTATTTTGTTATATATTAACCTGTAAATAAATGGACGTTCTTCATAAAATGTTTATATATCAAAGGATTTGTATACTTTCTGCTTAAGGATATTTTTCTAATTTTTATCTCATCACAAGTTTCCTATTATAGATAAATTAATTTTTAGAATAATGTTCAAGTCTGAATGCTTTCTTTTGCCTCATTTCTCATTTCTCTACTGATGTTTATAATTCAAATAACAACAACAAAATACCCTAAACTGAATGACTCCTAAAATGTTATTTTATGAAATGGTGATGACCCATGCTCCTTTCTCTACCCCTTGAGTTCACATATTTTCCTCTTCGTACTTGTTCTAGTTTGTAACAGGCACTATAACTGGAGACTTTATAGAGAAAAAATCTTATTACTTTTATCAAAATTTCTTCCTTGCCCTTTCTTTATACACACCTTGCTTTTGAAGAATAAGGCATACATTTTACAGGTTGGACATTGTGTGTGAAGTGAACCTATCCAAGGTGCTAGAATTGTTCTAAAACGTAGTTGTATGAATAAATTATGTTTGTTATGTATACTTAATAACAAGAAATGTAGCTACAAGCTTAAGTGGACAATTAAATTTTAAAAATAATGGCAATTACAGAGAATAGTAGACCATTGATTACATGTTTCTGAATTGCTACAGCTTCAGGTAACTTTCCATCAATTTTCCAACAGTGAGAAAAAGGCCAAAACACTCAAACAAAAATTCAAAACTTAATGTATCTTAAAGAATATTTTTAAATATGTAATTTTATTCTAATTGCTAGTAAGAATTCATTTAACTTAAAGTTCTTAAGAGCAGCTGAATTTCTGTTTGAAAAATGGAATTATTAATTCATTAGTACAACAAAATGATTTGAAATACCTCTTGAAATTGACTTGTCACTAATTGAGACATTTGTTGAGTAACTACTACAGCTCAGCCAGTGTGTGGGGTGGGTGCTGGCAAGAAGCCTTGAACATGTGGCTCCGTTAGCCTTACCTTTTCATAGACTGGTGGTTATCAAATTTGGAAATGTGTTAGAATTACCACAGAGCTTGTTCAGACATAGACTATTGGACCCAACCCTTAGAATTCCAGACTCAGTGTTTCCGATGTGAGGTGTGGAATTTGCATTTCTAGCTGTGTCCATATGCTGCTGATGTGGCTAGTCCTGGGACCACACTTTGAGAGCAGCTGTGTGAGCCGAAACAATGCTGCTTACATGCTAAGGGCTACAGTCAGCCCACCCTCTACTGGGCCAAGCCTACTTCAGGCACCCTGTTTAGTTATTTCTGTTAGGTGAGAGCATTTTGCAGTCTGATTACTGGATGATGTACGAACTATGTAACTGCTAACAGAATTACTGAGAAATTTACAAGGTCAGGTAAATACAATTTTCAAAGACGAAGGCACCTTGTTTACTCAGGAAAAAAAAAAAAGAATATCATCAGCAGCTTTATGGCCTGATTTCCAATTTAATCATTGCTTTATTTTAACATAAAGCTTTTCTTTCTGATCTTTTGGTAACCATCCAGTCTTCCATAGTCTTTTAAATGTGATGGCCAGTGGTTCATTTATTGCAATAATTAAGATGGGTAGCAGCATGCCAGCTGGAATGACTACACTTGTGTTTATTGTGTAAATTATTTCCCTGGTATGAAAGCCTCTTTTAGAGCTTGTGTTTCGGTCCTATCACTTGCATCCTAAGCCATTAACCACAGCAAATTTCCGAGAGCTATTATAAAGAAGTTCATAGTATTTACCAATTTTTAATCTATCAGTTTATGTCTATGTTTTCTACTCTTCCACTCTTCCTTCTGTCAAAAGCAGAGGGGAAATAAAAAAGACTTGGATTCCTAATTTTTTTTTTAACCTTCAAACTTATATTTTGTTCTGTTTTTCAATCCCTTGGCTTGTAAATCTAAAGTGAATTTGGGCAGTTTACTCTCAATACATAGGAATGCAAATCCAGTATAAATTTCTTATAATATACATTTGGAATTCCATTAAAACAGAAATAGAAAAATATATTTAAAAAATGCTACTTGAGCTTGGACATCTTTTCATTTCAAAAATAAATGTACCTTGAGTTCAATGGAAATTGTTCAGATAAAGTTTGGACAGTGGTCATGTTATTTCTATAGTCATCATTGTACCCAACACCTTTCAGTAAATATTTGCTGACCTGACTATGTTTGTCCTTTACAATCTAGTTTAAAAGGAAGTTGAATGACTGTTCCCTTTCTGGGCTAGAATCGTCTTTGTTGGTATATTCACAATGCTTATTTTTTTTCTTTTAAACTTTCTATGTCTTAAAACAAAATACATTACAGAATTTGTCAGAATATTGTGAGCTAGAGTTCATATGTCAAGTACCTAGAATTAAAAGAGTTCAATTACTGCCACATGTATACATTCTTATTAACCTAGTTATATTTATGATCTTTAAGTCTTCAAACTTCTTACTAGATTTCAGTATGAAAAGAAAAAAAATGAGTTTAAAATGCCTAAGACTACATAAATTTATTGTCTATAATATTAATTTCACAATATTTTCACGATTTAGTGTTGTTATCTTGATGGTTTCATGATTTTAGGCTAATCTTTTAGGTTGTCTTTTTCTGATTGCCCAAACTGTGAAAAACCTGTCTTCCTGGAAAATCTAAAGTAACTGTTCACACAAAGACAACAAGACTCACTCTGTCTGAAAAACTTTGGCTCCTTTTCAGCATTTGCCATTGGCTTGAGAATACAGAGTATTCTCACTTACTGGCTAAAATGAACTTGGTCAGCAGACAGCCTACCTCCTTTGTATAAAAACTGTTTGTAAAGAGTGGCTGCCATAGCCCCGAATCTCCTCAGCCTCTTCCTCACTCTTGCTACTTGTTCCCCATCATCGATTTACTGGTATCTTGATTTTTATTTATCTATGTCTTAGTTTCGTAGTGCTAGAGGTGGAATTCGGGGTCTGGACAACTCCATTTAATTAGGCCTCTGACCCTTTATGCCTTTATTTTGCCATACAAATTTATGGTATGTACTCTTCCTTGAAAATTATTGAGGTTAAAATCTGAACAGCTGAAAGGAGAGACTATATTGCGCTGTACAGGATGATAAATTATTGTGCATAAATTTAACAAGCAAAGGAAGAGTGAGAGAAGTAAATATCCCTCTTTTGAATCATCAGTGATAGGATGTAGTGTGTTACTCACAGCATGTTGATGGGTATTTGAAAGCTTTTTTTCTGCCATTAGTAAAACTTGTTTTTATTGAAATCTAAATGTCTAAATACTCTATACGTCATTTCATTTCAGAGTAGCAAATTAAATTAAAGCGTTGCCATTTATATATACAAACATTTAACAGAATTTTAAATTTTATTACATATAGTGTTAAAGGAATTTAAGGCAATTGTCTGATCTGGCATGATATAATGTTTACATTTATATAATAGCTTTATTAATATCCTCCTGTAACATTACAGATTTGAAACAGTGATGCAGAAATAAGAATGTCCAAACCTGTCTCAGCCCTGTTTTCACAGATAATAAGAGACCCTTAAGATGCATCTAGAGAAAGGACCCTTCTTGGATAGCACTGAAGAAAAAAAGGAAAGGCTTTTCTTTCTTTTTACTTTATTGTAGAATTGTGTAATTTACAATACACCTTAATCGTATTTAGACACCCTCTGCTATATGTACACCCCTGTAGCCTGACCGCCAGATTTCACGCATTCTGCCGTGTGTGATAAGGCCCTATCAAGTAAAGTTTGTGTGTCCCCAGATGTGTGAGTTCATCTACAAGAGCCTGGTCAGCCTATTTAGAATCATTCCCTTAAAAAAGACTAACTTCCCCAACCAGCAGTGAAGGTTTTTATGTGAAGAGGTTGAAGAGACTATGGTGCAGAGGGGAGAGGAGAAGACAAAGTAATCTATTGTTTTAGAGACATTTAGGTAGACCAGATTGATTGCTACTCTCATCAGGAAGCCCTGTGCTTTTGATACAGTTAATTTAGGCTTTTGATCTTTTGATTTCTGTTTGCAAAAGGGGGCAAGTGGCATTTACTTTACAGTGCTACTGGGAAAATTAAACGCCTAGAATGGAGGGGACAGAGGGAATAATGGGGAGAAAGAGTCAATGGAGAGAAGGATGGAGGGAAAGACAGGGGGGTATGTAAGGAGGGGCAATTAGCCCTAAAAATATTTGAAAGAGTCACATGAAAACCTACTGTTTTATAAGTTCCCTAAATACACACACACACACACACACACACACACACACACACACACAAGTTTAATTGAGTTACCCTAAACAGGGGAAAATGCTCTTCTCTGAAACCAGAGGTTGATTTAAAAAATAAATAAATAAATAAGTCCAGTATCAAATATGGGATAACGCCCCTTGAACTTTTGGTCAGAGAATGTCCCAGAGATCCCCCACAAAGCAACATGGGCTACTGCCATGGCTCTTGGTTGCCCATCCTAACTTGAGAGTAAGACCCTATTGCTGAAGAAATCAAGTGATTACTCTCTAGAAAGTTTTCACTTTTCTGACTAGCTTTCATAATACAGAGAGGTGCTGTGCAGACTGCTGGGAGGGTGGGGGGATCATCAGTAGTCTTATCTAGATGTGAACCCTGTGAGCTACACTAACAACCAGAGAGACAGCGTATGCCCGTGAGTGCGATGGTGGCATGGATACTATAGCAATAACCAATTGTTTTCTCATTGAATTCAAGACCTACTGTACGGAAGGAAACACCTTCCTTGTTCTATAAATCTGGCCAAGAACCCATGCATGAGGATCTCATTGGCCACAAACGGTGAACTTACTATTACTTTGCTAAATGCACAGAGTCCCAAACTTCTTTCTCAATACTTGCTTCTAGACACATAAATCAGGGCAGCTCTTAGACCTCATTAAAGAATTTTCTTGGTGAATTGGATAGTAGCTAACACGGAAACTCATAATTGGTCAAAGTGCAGAAAATTAGTACCAATGGAATGCCCAACCATAAATGGGAAATCTGTACCACACCCTCTCCCTCAAGGCTGAAAAGGGGGCAGGAAGATTGTAAGAGACAAAGGTTGGGGAGAACCCGAATGAAGCAGTGTGTTCTGGGGCATGGAAAGATCATTGCATTCATGAACTTGTGGTTGCCTTCACAAGATCAAGCCAGTTAAGTGGGATCAAGCTATGGAATGGAAAGGTCTTCATGATCTCACACCCTTAATCAAGGAACTTAACATAATTGATGGCTTCTGGAGGGAGAGAATCAGTTTTCTGTAAGGCTGTGACTCCTGATAGGCTAGCCACACCTCTAGAGGATAGTCATGCACAGATGAAGATATGAGCTGCACAAATTGGACTTCCTGGGCTATTTACAAAAAAGGTCGGGGGGCGAGAGTTGGGAGGGGAGGAGTGTGCTTAGAGGTAGTTAGGGAAATAAATGGGGTGAATATGATCAAAATACATTGTATTCCATGTATAACATTCTCAAACTTTTAATAAAAGTATTGAATAAGCAATGTTTTTACAAAGCATACATGGAAGAATGAGAGCTATTCCTAAAAAATCCCTTTTAAAAGTTTTTCTAGCATAAATTAATTATACATAATACTAGATTTCAGTATGACATCTCCATGCATGTGCAGAATGAGGTTTGATCATATTTATCACACAATACCCTTTCTTGTCCTCTTCTCAATCCCACCGATTCCATTCTTTTTCCCAAATCTTTCTTTCTTTTTTTCTGTCTGTTAACCAATGAGCTTAAGTAAGATTATTTACAACAACATGAGTTAGGGGTAATTTGCTAAAGACAGCACTGAGGAAAATATCTCCACCTCTACCACAAATCTTAATTGCCAGTAAGAACAGAGCACAAACTCTGAACTGTCAGTCCTACACAATGGGTATGTTTCCAACTGAAAGTGGATCTTGATGAAAATGCAGCAAGGAAAATAATCGTCAGACACCTTCATAATACGAAAGGTTTTCTTTTCAGAGAAGCTGAGTCCAGTTGTTCATTTACTCACCAGTAAACACTATTTGAGCATTTTCCAATATATTTCACTAATTTATTTTATATACACCCATGTGTTCATTATGTGCAAGCATATAATGAATGTTTCACGATACATGTGTAGAGGTCAGAAGATAACTTGGGAGTTGATTCTCTCCTTCCATCTATGGGTTCCAGGGATCAAATTCAGGTTATTGGGTTTAGCAAAAATTGCTTTTACCCACCAGCCACTGGTCTACACTGGCTAATATTTTTTAATGTTTTTTTAAAATCTATTTTTATTTTATGTGGGTGTGTTTTGCCTGACTGTGTGTATGACATGCTGCAAATGCCCATGGTGGCCATAAGGGGGCAGGAGAGTCCCCAGGAACTGGCGTTGCAGATGGTTCCTTGGCAACTGGGAACCAAACCCAGGGCCTCTGAAAGAGCAGCCACTGCTCTTAACCACTGAACCGTCTCTCCAGCCCCACCAGTATATATTTTATCATATGTTTACTGTGTTGTGAACATGAAATTATACCTGAAAATAAAAAGTCATGTCCAGTCTTTGCTTTAATAGGCCTTATAGCATCACTAAAGAAGTTTAAAAAAAAAATCATTCATACTCTCTGGAGGACATTGTTCATGTTCGGTAGAAGAAACTGAGTAAAGTTGCCACTTCAGTGCTCCCAGCCTTCCCCATTATTGACTATATGATGGTGACCTAAGTGCCTTGAGGCAAAGTAAAAGCTTTACTTCAGAAGTTTTCCAATCCAGCTATGATGTTTGCTCATCTTGGCAGCTTAAAAGAATACTAATAATCAATCTCAACAGTCAATTAAGCAAGAAATCCTAGATCTGGGACTCTGGAATCATATTATTTTTGAACATTGGAACTGCCTCTAACAGGTAATTATGATAAAGTACCACTACTTAAAAGAGAAAAATAGAGAAACAACAATGACCACACAGTTCTGAGACATGTAATGACATGTCAGGAAAGTGAAAGATTACAATAAAACTTGGGGAACTTTACCAGATTTCCCCCATCTCAAGTAGTGACTGACAACAGAAGGCAAATAAGAAATTTTACCATTAGAAAATCTAGTGACTTCATTTGTACTGAGTGGGAATTTTCTGCCAAGAAATATGCCAAATCAGGGCACTGTCATATTGTTAAGAACTCCCTGTCCTACCTCTGTCTCATGTATCACTAATGGGAAATGTAAGATTGCAATGAACTTTGGCCAGATTGATCTATACTATTAGCAGTTCATTTTTAAAGAAAAGTTTTAAGTTTTACAGCAAAATGTTTTACAGAATCACCACGTACACCCTTCCCTCCCCAAATCTAGGCGCCACTTCTGCGAGCATTTGTTTACTAGAATGGTACTTTTGCTACAACTGACCAACCCAAATTGGCACATCAGTGTCTCTCAGAATCCATAGTTTAGATTAGATTTCACTCATGGTGAATGTTCTCTGGGTGTGTAAAATATGTAATAATAGTGATCTGTATTTTAAAAACCATAGTAACCATGTGAATGTGAATTTTGCATTTGTAACTTTAAAATGTTGATTCTATTTCCTCTTCATAGTCACCGTTTGGTACTATACTAGAGCCACCTGAATAGGTGTGTCATTGGCAAGTTCAGTGTCCAATATTGCCAATCTGGGTCACCCAGAATTAGCACAATGGAAAAGACTGGTTGGGTAGGATGAGTTAGAAGCCACAAGGACGTGTTATCTTAAGTTGGAAGAAAAAAGGCAGAGTTTGATGTGATGTCTACCATAAAATCCATCAGAAGATTAGTTCAAGATGAATTAGGGCAGAAAACTCAATGTCTGTTTTGTGTGTGTCAGTATACATATGTGTGGGAGGATACAATTGTGTTTCTTCATACCCAGAATTGATTATACTTTTCTGGAAAGAGGCTCTGCTAATTTGTATATGATATACTGTGGAATCACTAATAAATCTAAGTGTTAACTTTTTTGTTCTGTTTACCTATCAGAGGCACACGGGCTTCAATTGGCTTAACAGCATGCTAACAACTCTGAGACTGAAAAATCTAATTAAATGTTGACCATTGTTTAGCTGTCTTATCTACATGCTTTAGATTCGTCATCTGTGAAGCATGTTAAATGAAGTGCCTCCTCACAGAAGGACTTCACATAAGGAAAAAAATACTAAATGTGATTACAGGGTACTATAAAATCACTACAAAAAAGTGCTTTGATATTTGTACAGATAAAAATTTATATTTCTCATTATTGCATTTTAATACATTTGGTACCTTGTTCAGAAACATAATTTTCAACACTGTATACCCTTCTCCTAACTCATTAATGGCGTTGATAATCATCCTATGATATATAATAATATTTTTCTTAGATAAACTTTCAATTATTCATGTTAATGGAAAACTTTAATGCATATCTTATAAAATGACAAACTATTAGAGAACGACCTCAGGAAAGGGGAGGGGCCAGAAAGCTAGAGAGTCCCTGATTGGTGTGAGACTAGTACAGTAGCTTGGTCAAGTGGATACTTTTTGTCTTAAAGGCCTTGTGAACAGGGAGAACCCAACTGAACTGCACAATTAAAAGGAACTGGGAGTACTGAGGGGGTGTTTCCCAATCCCCAATGCATTCCAAATTCCAATTCAGTGGGAATGTCTCACTCAGAGGAAAGTGCATTAGGCAGAATATAAACAGCAGCAGCAGGCAAAACCTAGGAAACAGCAGTAGTGACATTAGTAGGGAACAAGAAGCAGAGGAGGGTGCAGCAGGTGCAGCCACCGGAGCAGCAGCAGCTTAACGCTTGCAAATGGAGAAGCAGAAATGGCTGGGGCAGCAGAAACAGTTGCTTCATTCATTGACTACTAGCAATGTGCCCAGCATCATTCTAAGGTCTTTACATATTGTAATTTTGATTATTCACAATGGCTCCTATACCATGACAATGTAGATTTTAGGTCATATCCTTTCTAAGAACACTAATCATCAAAACCTAGCAAAAGGCTAAAGGGCAGATCTGTGCAGTGCTCAAAGTTTACAGGTGCTGGCTTGTCCCTGGATGGGGCTAGACATGCTCTTCCTAGAAATGCTGTCTTAAAAGGTTGTCTCTCCTGGCCTGTGAGCACAGAGGGCTTCCGAGGATAAAGAAAAGGAACACAGAAAGCTCTGTGTTAGGGATTTCAGAAACTAGCAGAGGACAGAACTAGAACCTAAAATGAAAGAGGAAAATATTTTGGACATACAGATGAAAACCCTAAGAACTGACCTAATCACAGATAAACATCAATATTGTAAACAGAAGCAAAGTGTGAGGGTGTCTTTATGAACTGAAACATGTTGCTGAAGGAAGAAATGGAATCTTTCCCCCTGGAGAAACTTAATGGCAGGACTAACAGCTTCAGTATCAAATGATTCAGGTAAAGCCCAGAGAAGGAAGGACTAAACCTCCAGAGTCCTTTTTTCACAATAATTAGTAAAGTAATTTAATTCTTAGAATATCTCAGAATAGTGTTCATGAACAGAGGGAGGAATCTTTACGTCCAAGTGATTGGAACTTCAGTTTCCTTCAAAATTTGTCTTAACAACCTTGAAGAATATAGTAAAAGAAGGTCAAAAATTACTAGAAGCTCTTGTGAATAGATGTGTTAGATAACGCTTGAACTGTATAATTATAATGAATCCAAAATGCAGTATTTAATATTTCAGCAAATACATTCCTCTCACTGTTAGAAATAAAATAGAATGATTTAATATATCAGCAAGCAAAATTAGTAATCTGTATGCACTTGATATTATGCAATTAAATATTAATCTTGTGTTGTATTCTGTTCTTGGAAAATGCACAAGTAATTCAATACTGGACTCAAAATTCTTATATTATTTATTTACATCTGAAATAACTGATGATCATAAGTGCTACCCTCTTCAGAAGAAAAACGACTTACATGTAGTGCCAAAGTCAGTATTAGCACAAAGCAAAAGATGCTTATGTTTCATTTGAGAAAGTTCCCTAGCTCAACAATTTTGGAAAATATCTGAGAATACATGAAGAAAAATGAAATGTACATTTGTGTGTATTCAATATGTTCAGTATTTTATATTGGGTCTTGATTGGTATGTTAACAAGGTTAGTTACTAAAATTTCCTTAAAGATATTTATATATATATGACTATATATATATATATATAGTGATTAATCTCATCTCTCAACATAGGTACTCCTTATCATATAGTAAGTAGTAATAAAGTGTTTAAATTAAATATTTCAAATATTTAAATTTTTTTGAATTCAATGAATTCATACACATAGTTAGAAAATCCATCTTGTCACTCAAACATTGTTGTAAATCACAATTCTAGCACTAGCTAACGTTTTTATACTCTAACTTGGATAGATTAATAACAGTTCTGTTTTCTGTTTCATTTGTAACACATATATAATGATAGCCCAGTGTTTTGTGAGTATGAAACTAATTCATGAATTAGCAGTTTCATAGAGCAAATGATGTTTAATATGCATCAGTTAAGACAATAATTTGTATTATGATTTAAGATAAATATCTGATAGCAATATTCTATAGTTTAGGGTAAGAATTCCTGGTTAGACAGATAACAAAGGGCCATTTTTATACAGTACTTCTTCTAACAATAAATTTCTGCCTGGAATTGCTGAGGAATTAAGATCTGAAATTATTTCTCCATCTTCTTTATATACATGTACACAGCATTCCAGTTTTTCAGACCTGGGGTATTGTGTGATAGTTTAAAGCGTATGGGTTCTATAATCAAACACGCACAATTTCTATTTCCTCCTGTGGCCCTGAATATGTGGAGGCTGAAGAAGCCACTTGACCCACCTCTAGCTTTCATTATCATCTATAATATGAGTGAACTGACATTACAGATTACAGGTAAAAACAATGTTACTTACCTCTGTTTAACATGATCATGCTTTAATATTAACTAATGTATTCACTGTTCCTCATCAGTATATGTGGGGATTTTTTTAATAATCAAGGCTTCCTTGTAATTACAATCTCTTGTTGAAGAAATGCAGACAAAAAATAACTTAGAAAATAGTGTGCAAAACATTTTTGACTGAAATTTTGTACTAATTGAACAGGAAAATAGTCTAGTAAATCAAGTTATTCATGTACTTAGGCCCCAGCTGGTCATGCTTTATGATGTTTTTAATCAAATATTATTTAGTTCAATTTAGCAGATTTAATGTCTATGATATGCAAAACATCCCGACCAATGTTGGCCAGGGCATATGACAAATGTAAATAAATTAGACACAGTTCTGGTATTTAGTGGCTTAAAATTCAGTAGTTAACAGAAACATAGACTTTAGACAAGCAGCAAAAGCCTTTGAAGAGATACATATTCAAACTACGATGAGGACAAAGAATATTTTCTCCAGTTGGGAAGGACTGGACAGTCCCCTTATTATGCCGGAAGGATGACAGACCTGCTGTGAAACTTAAGGGCACTCTAGGAATCAGTTTACATCAAACTAAGTTCGGAGGATAGTTGAGGCATGTCCAGAGAAATGAAATGCGGGATGCTTATGTGCAAGTGTTTGTGCGATTGTGTTTGTTAGTTGAAAGAAACAGGCGGGGTGAGTACGGTGATAGCCAAATATGACAAACTCAAGTTATAATTAAATCAGAACGATCTGAATTCCAGGTCAAGGTTTTCTTTTTATCTTACCGTGGATCTATTAGGAAAACATCAAAGTCTTTGAACCAAAGGTATGAAAAGAATCAACTTGCATTTGAGAATAGCCGTTCTCCAGTGTTTCATGTGTTCGCACCGTGGCTGTGGGTGCAGAACCGGGGTTTGGGAAGCTGTGGTAAGACATAGGCTGACCCAGCAGTGAGGACACTGAGGAGACAACACAGATAGCACCAGCATGAGCCATGCTGCTGAGATAAGCCATTCTGCACAGGGCTGTTTTGTATGAATTGTAAGGCCTGAAAGTTTTGCATGGTTCCCTTTGAGAGCCTGTCGGAATAAGGTGCACGTTTTGCCGCGCCTGTTTACTGTACCACACATTCATTTTCAGGGAGTACGGATCATGGGCCTTCATCACTTTGGTGAAGGATCAAGGATTCATTAGCTATGATGTTCTTACAAAAGAAGACATAGGAACATACAGTTTTCCTGAAATAAGTAAACTTTATACGTGGCTCTTAGCTTGTGCTTCAAAGCAGATAAAAGAAAATCAGAACTTGTGTAAAATTAAAAATAAGACAGGAGCGCCAGAGAGTAAACACCAAGTCCAGCTCTGACAGAGGAAGAAAACAACCTGCCGACTAGCCCCAAAGTGATATTTAAGTCAGGTACTGAAATATTTATCAGTTCTCATCTGGAAACCATAAATATGGGTATTTTGGATTAAAGTAAGCATAAAATGAATTAGTTTTTTCTTTGACTGTAATAATTTATCACTGGTAGAATTATAGGTATATTTCCTACAATGGGTTTTTCTATCTTCTGTGTCTCTTCAAATAATTCTTTCAAATGTATGCCAAATTTATATGTGTTCCCTATATTTACCAATGGCTAGTTTGATGCATTGCTAAATGAACATCAGTAGACTTTGCCTGGAACATTTCTCTTCTAGCACTTGCTATTATGCTGTAGGTTGTACAGTTCAAGGAGCAACTCAGATATTCTAGAGGCTAAACCAAGTGTAAGTTAAAATTCGCTTTTGGTATAATTTTCTACTGAATGCTTTACTCTATCTTTATACTGTAGGACAATCAATTAAGACAACCACATAGCACATGTACTACCTGCTTGAAAACAATGCAAATATACTGTATAATGCTTCTTGGGACAATCTTCGACTCTTGCTTTTCTCCAAGTTCAGACTATTTCTGTTCGTTTCTACCTCGCTCGCTTTCTTTGCTCCATCTGTCATTCTCAATGTGAGCTTGCTTTTCTTTTTTTTTTTTTCCTAAAGATGTAGGGCAGACTGTCCTTGCCACATTTTCACTGAGAAATAAACTTACTGGGGTGTCTCAGAGTGACCTTACACTGCTACAAGGACACTTGGACATTCTTGAGATTTGTGATATTTAATTTCTCCTTAATGTTTACTTTCACTTTATCCAGTTGGCATTGTCATGTAACAACTATGGTATTGATAAAATTGCAAACTTCAGTTCTTAACTGTTCCATTTACAAAAATAAATAGTTTTGTAAATGGAACGTTAGAAGTGGTACTGTGAGAGATTGCATTTATGACTATACATATATAGTTATATTATGAATAATGTATATAAAGTCCTTATCTCAGTTTCTGGCCTACATTAACAGTTCAATAATTAGCTATCATCACTTTACTATGATAATCATAACAATGATATTAATATTAGATTAGAAATTGTTCCATATTGTTTATTTTCTTTTTTTATTTGTGTGTATGTGTGTGTGACAGGCATACAAGTGCTTATATCTATTTGCATACATGTGAACATGCTTGGGGGGATGTGTATGTGTGTTTGTAGGCCTGAAGTTGATGTTAGATATCTCTCTTGATCACATTCCATGTTATTTATTGAGGTAAGATTCCTCACTGAGGAGCTTGCCATGTCTAGCTAGTCTAGTTCATCAGAGTGCTCCAGGATCCCCTGTCTCTGTAAACAAGAGCTGAGAATACCGGCGACTGTCACACCTTTGTGTATTGAAGAATACCACAGAAATGACCACAGAAGCCAGGAAAGTAGAAAAGGATCATATAGGGAGGAGGGAGAAGGAGCACTGGAGAAGATGTCAGGACAGAGGTACTACGAATGGAGAAAGGGGAAAAATGGAAGGGAGGAGTAAGGAGGATTGCCTAGCAGCAGAGGAAGGAAGGACAGATAAGGAACACTGAGGATGTTTGGAAAACCCATAGGGAAACATTATTTTTCAAGTTTACTTAACATATATATATATATATATATATATATATATATATATACATACACACACAGTAGATGTGCAGTAGATGGAGACTCTTATTACAAACAATTGAAATGGAGAGGATGAATGACTGTGAGTTGCCCAACTCCAGTTGGTACATCTACAACACAACCTTTATACCTTAGACTCAGGGAAAAGTACAGAAGAGGGCACAGGGACATTGTAAGAGCTAGAGGACAAAGAAGCTTACTCTAAGATAGTGTTTACTTTCTTTTCTGCAAATATCTAATAACATATATATGTATATAGAATATATATATTATATATATATATAATATATATATACTCACACACGTGTCTGTGTTTGGGTGTGTGAACGTGAATACAGGTGAAAGTGAGTGCAGAAGCTGGAAGAGTTGGATCCTCTGGAGTTAGAATTATTAGGCAATGTGAACCACCTCACATGGCCGGGAACTGAACTTGTGTCTTCTAGATGAAGAGCAAGCTTTAATTGCTTAAACGTATCTCTAGCCCCCAATATAGTGTTTTCTAGACAAGACGGGAAGACAGGGAAGCTTCAGCCATGAAGTCTCAGCAATATGGTTGCCTAAACAAGACCTGAATAAAGACAACATCAGCTGACATGCCAATTGGAATGGGGGAATTTTCACAAGATTCCACCTCTAGATGAAGAACTTCGGATAATTAGTGGCTGCTGACAAGAGGAAACACTTTTCTCTAAGGAGAAGCTCACTGATACGTTGTCAAATACCGAGTGGTCAGCCATAAACACAATAAAACAATAACTGGACTCAGTAGGTTTTATGTGCATTTATGTTGTATATGTATGTGACAATAATAATTAAAGAAGATTTCATGAATTGAGAATGAGTGAGGGTATGAGGAAGAAATTAGAGGGAGAGAGGGAGGAGCAGAGTTTATGTAAATATAGTACTCATGTATGAAGTCTCAAAAAAAAGTCAGTTTTCCTGGTTGCTCTCTGGATAGTAACAACATCATACAACCAGTTTTTAGACTGGGATCTCTATGGATTCCAGGCCTTGAACTCATCATCCTCCAGCCTAAGGCTCCCAAATGCTGGGAATATAGTTATGCACTACTGCACCCCACTTTAGATCAATATCTTGAATTATTTTTAAATTAATTCTTATATTCTCTGATGACTGAGACAATTTTACTTTTTTTCATGTTTGGACTAGATATCTAACATCAATGAAAATTAGGTAAGAGTAATAACTGCTGAGAGAAGAAAATGAATGAAAATGATATGATGGACTTTATTCCCTATGCAGACCTCACCTCAAACCCCAGCTCGACCCCTTCTGAATTTTAATGTCTTGAATAAGTTGTTTAGTCTGTTCATTCTTCTTAAATCAGGAACTAGTGAGATAATTATACTCTTGTTCACATTCGTTGTGAAAGTTAAATGGGGAAACATAAAGCAGTTAACTTTTTTTTCAGCAGTTGTTTTCTGTAAGTGTTACTTCCTCTTTTTTCCACTCACGGTCAAAGTTCTTCTTTTGAAACACCTTCGTTTTGATTAACATGAAATGTTCTTTTGGGATTGGAAAACGTGATTTGTTCCTTCTTTGATCAATACTCCTTGAATGTTTGATTCTGAGTCATATTAGTTTTGGAGGCATTACTATCTTCTTTTTATTCAGGAATGTTTTTCTTCTTTGCTATGGTTTGAGGAAATGGATGACCTAATGGTTAAAAGTACTGAAAGATGGTCATTTTGTTGTTTAAGGGGTCTGACTATGTGCTGCATTTGTGCTGATTCATCCTGACTAAAAACTATTTCATTCTGACATCCTCCTAGGGATTCATTCTTCTTCACAGAAGTATTTAAATTCATTACATATGACTTCTAATACAATTCAGTGTATTTTTATTAAAATATCTGTTACTTGACTTTTGAAAGGTAAGACTCAGAACAATGAGATTGAAGAGGTGACCCTTGTTTTTCATACTGAAATACCATGTTCACCAACTATCCAATTTTAAATGAATTTTCATTTTCTTGCATGAGGTGTTTTATGTTAGCTAGTTGTTGTATAAGAATCTAAATGTCTAAAACCTCTGAAGTTAATTCTTCTCTCAGAAACAGCTGAGGGCTTGAGCATGGCATTATTTCCCTTTTAATCTGCGGTCAATCAAATGCCTACACTACCTACTGCAAGATTGAAAAGAAAAAAAAAGTCAATAACGATTCACATTCCTTTCACAGAGCAAAGATTCCTAAGATGCTAGACAGCTATCCTAAGGAACTGGACCATTTACACACGCTTCTGTTTTGGTTTGTTCTATTTTCCTAAGTTCATTTGGTGCACTGAGCTCATTTCAAAGGGGCATAACATTATAGGGTTAAGCTCAAAATATAAATGAAGGGTTAAGATTTGTGTTTTTAATAAAGAATAGCCTTCGGACAGGAAATAGTGCAGTGCAGACACTACAGATATTCAGTCTCAGCTTGAGCTTTAGTCACTTAGCTGTTTACTGTAGAGAACAAATGTTACTTGCCACAAACTGAATTTTCCCTGGGTTGTTTATAAACACTTAACCATAAAACGTCCTTGTGTATTTGTTTATATACCATTTAGTCATCTACTCTTTCATTTAGAACACTTCTTTTTTCTACTATTTAACCTTCTTTTTTGATTTCCATGTCTGTGTTTCCTTGAACAGCTGGCATTTTCTAACTTCTGTTCAGATCAAATCTATTGGGCCTCTGAGTTTTAAGTTACTGGAGAGGATATTATGTGACATAAATTATAAGACAATACCTTAATATGCAAAATGTAAATCCCACTTTATTTTTCTCAGAAATGGGAATCAATGTGGCATTAATTATAGTTTAAAATAAGTTGTTCCTTATTTATTTCGCAAAGTAAAAGCCACTGAGTTTTAAGGACATATCATGTGTAAGTTAAACAACTCTGACTTCTGATTCCCTTTAAATGGATGTTACTTATTTTCATTACTGGACTTGAGAAAACCTTGTTATAAGTCGAGATTCTACAAGGACTAATAGAAATGAAAACAAAGAACAGGGATCAAGGAAACACTAATGATTCTAGAACACTGGTGGGGAAAATGTAGTGTGTTGAGAGAGAGCAACAATCCATTCACCTTGACAGCTGGTAAAGGTGATGTCGAAATTACATTATAGAGAATATAATAACTCTGTGATGTTTCAAGGGTCATTTTCACAGAGAAAGTCCAGAGGCAAAGAAGGAAATGAATATAAAGTGCCAAATTTTGTTAAGCCCTAAAATAGATAGTAATAAAATTCTCGTAGGGAATTAAAAAAATACAGCAAACTAGATATTATGAGTGGTCCCAAGAGGGTTTTATTTTTCTGGTTGACGGGGCTGTGTTTAATCTGTGACTTAGCCATATGTTTTGGTCCAAATAAGCAGGTGGTTATGAAAAAGTACATTTTCCTGGAGAATGAACAGAACAATAGTAATACATAAAGTAATTCTGATATCACACAGAGAGGTTCTTAACAAGGTCAGAAGTGAACACAATATTCAAGGTCATTCTCCCAAATGAACACTGACTTGTTGAACCCAACTGTGTGCCTGACTCAGCTTATATATTCACTGCTCTATCTAGAAATGCATATTGAAGACATACGATGTAGGAAAGAAGATATAGTCCCTTACTATGTATAGCCCCAGATACAAAAACTCTTCTGGAATTGTTACAGAAATTGCAACCAGAAAGATTATCAAACACTAAAATAATTCTTTTCCTAATATGCAAGTGTTCTAATTTTATCTTAGAGAGATAGTTACATTGCTTAACATCTTAAGGAAAAAGTGCCCTTGCTCCTTTTCTCTCTCTTCTTTGTTTTCTCTTCCAGCTTTCATTTTTCTCTTTCACTTATAATTTTTTACTCTCACAAAAGCAGGCTGAAATTACTTATAAAATCAAAATGTACTTTGAAAGGGTGTTTTAGATATAAGTAAAAGAGATTTCAGGAATTATTTGAAGAGAAAGTGGGCACTGTTGTGCCAGGGATATGCATAAGGTAGTAATTGCTGTTATTCAAAAAGTATACCATTGATGCTGGGCATAGTGGCACACGCTGTTAGTCCTAGCACTCAGCAGGCAGAGGGAGGCAGAACTCTGAGTTTAAAAGCCAGCCTGGTCTACATAGAGAGTTTGAGGCAAGCTGGAGCTACAGGAAGACCCTGTCTCAAAAACCAAAACAAACCAAACAAAAAGTACATCATGGACAAAATGGGTTATTGAGGAGAGTCTCGATGATATCATAGAGAAAACTGCTGTTTGATCACAAACTGGTTACCCTCCAGGCCTTTCAGTAATCTCATGTCTAAAGTAGGGCTAATGAAACCCCCCTTTTAGCATCATTATAATGATGAAATAAAATAAGATGTGCGAGGCATCTTATGTCCCACACTTAGAAGGCACTCTTGACCTTATCCACTTCCTTTACCCAACCCGGAACCCAAAGGACAGGGAGGAAATAGATGAATAAAGAAACTCTTGTCAATCAGCCAGTGGATGAAACTACACTTTAGGAAACAAATCAAACTCTATAGCACACACACACACACACACACACACACACACACGCACACACCACTAAATTGGATAGGGGGCAGTGGGAGAAAGTTCAAATAAGCAAGGGGATCTAAAACCATCAAACAATTTTCTGTGAAAATTGCAAAAATTCAATAAAAATTTTTTAAACCTCCTCTTTATAAGACATAGAGGAATATAATGGACAAAGATACCGGCTCCAGTTTGAAGACACTGAGTACATTCTTAGGCAATTCGATTTAGTTTGAATCTCAGAACATTTGTTGACGAGTCCATTGGCATATAACTGAATTTAAGTAATGTTTATAGATATCTAAATTTAAATTCTTACATTTTTGGTGTTCTTTTTTTTTTAATTTTATATACATGAGTGTTTTGCTTGCATGTATGTAAATGCACCCATACACGCAATGTCTGAAGAGGTCAGAAGAGGGCATTGGATCCTCTGGAACTGGAGTTACAGGTGGTTGTTAGCCAGTATGTTGATCCTGGGAACATAACCCAGATGCTCTGTAAGAGTAGTCAGTGCCATTAACTGTTGAGCCATCTCCCAGGCCCCTGTCTTAATGGAAAGAGAACGGTTCTTCTGTAGACTCCACAGATGTATTGGAGAATATGTGGCTTTTTTTGTTGTTGTGTTTAATTTGAAAGAAATGGAGTCAATATACTGGAGAGTCAGAACTTGAAGAGTCAGAAAGGGCAATTTATAGATTTCTGAGACACCTGAGTGTTTCTTTGAGAAAAACGGTCCTGCTTCCTAAGAGTCCCAGCCATCCTCTCATCCTACAAGTAGCACAAAGCCTGGAGGACCAATACAAGGAGGAAATACTGTCCTACTGTGGAAAATGGACGTTTGATTTTTGACTTTGCTCCTGAAGGTCAACTTTCTTCTTTCCTTTCCAACTCACTGTATATAGGACTTACCTGTAAAATAATTAATAAGTGGTTAAACATTTCTCACTGCATATATAAGTAATGTTTTTCATTTTGATGATGCAAAAATGTTTAGAAGACCATTTTAAGTTAAAGAAATTCAAGGACAGATTGTGTTCTTCTTTCTACCACATAAAAACTGAGTTTTATTGTACGGGAGAGATGGCTCAGTGGTTAAGAGCACTTTCTACTCTTGCAGAAGATCCAGGTTCACTTCCCAGAACCAATTTGGTGACTCACTAATTTACAGAGGACCCGGCACCCTCTTCTGGCTTTTGCATGCACCAGACACACACACACAACACACACACACACAGACAAAACACATAGAATAAATAAATCTCTAAAAACAACTGAAAAAAAGTTTTCCTTCTGAAAATTTTTGCTCTCTCTAAACACAGCTTAAATGAGTCCACTACAGAATGGAGAAGAAAGAATGAATGGAAAGAATGAATTTGAGGGATGTACTGTACGGAATTGCCAGTTTGAATTAGGAAAATACATGTAGCATCAAATAATAACTTCCATCATCATCCCATAAGTTGTTAAGGCTTGGTAAATTCAGAGAGATTCTATCATATTCTGCCCGATTCCCAGCTTCTAAATATTCAGAGACAATTAAGGGTGAATATGCCTCTGAATGACTGACAGAGCAGTGGAGAGGTGCATGCTTTCAGCTAGTTACCAATGCGCCACAGCTGAGGTCCAGAGTGGACATAGTACTGCTATAGGCACATAAATGTGGGAGCACTACATTTGGGTGGAGGGGCAGAAGGTGTGTTTATTTGCTAAGAGAGAAAGGAAAAGCAAATGATGTATCATCTGCAAAGGCATAATGGAAGAATACTCAGCCAGCCTAGGTACTATTTGGCTGTATTTTAAGATAGAAATTTAGTGTTGGATTGTTAGAAACTATGCTAGAGAATTCTCTTGTCAGAATGGACAACCTGTGAGCAAATGATCTATGGTATGTTTTGCCCATTCCTTGGACTTTGCTCAGAACAATGACTCCAGGTATTAGACATTATATTTCTGTTAGGCATAAGTAATTTTTTTAAGGTAAACTTATTTGTTTGCTTTAGAGATGAAGAAATAACTCCAGAGAGCATGAGCAAATGGTTCAGTCTGCAATTATCACCAACATTCTAGCTTTGTGAATCAAATGGAGGAGAGGAGCATGTAGAAATGAGGAGAAAATTTAAGGTATTAATGGACAAGAAGAATGTTGTCTGTGCGAAGTGTTTGGAAGCCCATAAAACCTCAGCTTTGTGTTGTATTGAACATAACATTAAAATGCAAGATTTCAATGACCACATATTCTTTTCATAGTAAAGCTTCTTTATAAGATTCTAATAAAATTGAGAATTTGAAGAGATACATCTCTTCCAATTTTTAAAATCAAAGCACAACTAAATTGCTTTTAATAGTGTTTCCTCTCTACATCCTCATCTATCCTGATGAAAGATGAACAAGGAAATACGTGATGATAGAAAAATATCACCCTAGAAATTCTCACCTTGGGGAATTCAAGATTCTAAACCTCAAGCAATTCATAGCACTCAGAAAAGATCTCCCAAATCATGACCACATGAAGAAAATTCCAGACATACGACTATTCTTGATTCAAGAAACAAAAAGGAATTCCAATTTTGAGGCCTTCAGTTCTGAACAACTTCAGTTCTGGACTCTCTAAGATGAAAATATTTTAATGTGTCTATTGACTCCAATATTGCTTCTACTGATACTGGTAATGCATTCAGACAGAAAATTTGTTGACTTTCTTCAGTTTACTTAAATCAGCATACTTCTAGGAGACAAATGGATGAATCAACACCTATGCATGTTTTCTTTTCCATCAGATATTTTATAGGTGTAGGAAAAAGTAAACTGTGTTCATCTAGATTGCAAATGATAAAGAAAACAATGCCTTTCCTCCTGTGTGTGCTCTAGCAGTTATTTAAAGTGCATAGAGTGATGGATGTTATCATAATGTTGTGGTATGAGATATCTTTGTGTATTATGGACCAAAATATTAAAAAAATAATAGGATAGAATAGTCTCTTAAATAATCTATGTTCAAACTACTATCAAATATGAAATTAGCCAGATGAACTTGTTTTGCTCTCTAGTCATTTCCTAGAGTCAGTAGGATGTAAAACATTGAGTGGGGAGAAGCACTAATGGACAGAGAGAGCAAGCATAGTTATTACACTAGGGAATGACAGTTCAACAGCTGAATACTCTTCAGAAATGATTAAACTCATAACTAACAGTTGTACCAGTTGTGCTTTGAAAATATAGTAGCTATTTCATTTTACAACATGGTATATAGTTAAGTCATATAATTTTACTGGAATCTTCTAGTATAAGTTCCTACCTTTAACACTGCAAGAACAACTGGCCATGAGGGCATTTTCTGAAACAGCAATATGAAATAGAAATTTTGTGTAAGATCTGAGTTCCTACATTAGCGATAATGAATCAAAGTCTTTAGAGTGAAATTTTTATTGTAATAATTTATTACAAATATATTATAGTACCCTTAGTTCTTCACTGTAATAGCCTTGATTTTGTGTGAACTTTTTCCCTTACCACTAATAAATAGAAATAACTGAGGCTGAGATGGGGAGATAGTTTAACAAGTAAAGTGCTTACTGTGAAAGTGTGAGGACCAGAATTCTGATCCTCAGAGCCCAGTGAAAGCCAGTGTACATGGCAGCTTGCCTGTAATCCCAGTGCGCAGAGAGGCAAAGACAGAGAATCCCTAGAGCCAGGTGGGAAGCCAGACTACCCCAAACAGAGCACTCAGGCTGGAGCCAGAGATTCAACCTCAGTGAATAAAGTGTGAGGGAATCAAGGAAGGAAGAAACCAGATGTCAACCTTAGGTCTGAACACGCATGTGCACACACATGCACACATCAGAGCAACACATATATATGTTCATCACACAAACACATACAAATACAAGAAATTAAAAAATGTAGCTGAGGCATTTTCCAAAGTTTATGGAAAAATAAATAATTGGAGAGTGTTGTCTCATTTTTGTGTGTGCATATATATAGTGGAATATGTGTGTGTATGTAAAAACAATAAATAGGAGCAATGATTTAATGGAGACATCAAGCTTAATTTGATACTCTAGGATTTCATTATTTAACTTTTCAAACAGTGGGTAATATTTAAGCACATTTTATTGAGTATTTTAAAACACATTTGACAAAGAAAAAGTACTGTTATTACATTATAATAAACATACTATTTCTCCTTTTCCATCTTATGGAGCATTTAAAATGACATGACGCATTAGGGTTCAAGTTTACACTTAGAACAGTCTCAGTCCAGAATCCTGCTTTTTCTGCTGAACAAAAGGCAGGGCATTTCAGACAGAATAAACATGAGAACCAAAGCGTGCTATTGTTAGGATGAAAAAGATTTATCATTGTGTACTGAAATTTTACCTTGACAGGTGTTAGAGTTATGAGTATATAACTGAGTAATTGTAAATCTAGTTTAGAAAATATCCTAAAAGACAGGCATTATAATTTGGGATTTGGTAAGGTTGATATTGAAGATATTGGTGATATTTGGAAATGTATAACGGTGATGGAAGTAGGGCCATGTGTTTGAAACAGCACAAGAGAAGTCAGAGAAGTGGAGATAGCTTCAAGGTATCCAAGTGTGAGGCCACGGGCAAACAAGAATGCCCCAGACCATGAAACCCTGTGCAGACAACCAAAGTGGCAAATGATCTGCTGCTTTGTTGATTAGGCAAGGTGAAGAAGAGAGAATAATCCACTCTCCCACCCGGAGGCAAGCTCCCATTCACTCATTAAACAAACTGAAAGTTTCCACCTGCTGTGAGTGTGTCATTGTGTTTTGCATCCTGGATTAAGTGGGAGAACTAGAATTTCAACTCTGGAGTGGGTTTTTTTGTTGTTGTTGTTTTTTTTAAATGTCCTTACTCATAATTTCACGGTATCGCCTCCAGACAATGAGTGGATGCCTGTTCAGCTACTTTGGGTCTCAATTTATAGATTAAAAGAATGAGTTTTAAAGGTGCTTCAAGATGTTTTAACACCAGAAGAATGAGTGATAAAATTAAAACCTTTGCTATTTTGTTTTGCACTTGGCGATTATTAAATACTGTGACTGTTCTTCTAATATCAACCATAAGCTCCATGAAATATTATTCACTGAATTGAATTAAGGCTGTATCATGTGTTTGGTAACACACTGGCTCTTTTGTTTCCTGTGTAATGGCACACACACACACATGTGGGTTGGGCATGTATACTTATAGTATCCATTGAGGCTTGAGCAGAGGAGGGGGCCATGACTCCTCGTATTTCAAATATAACCCCTCCAAACTGTCAGAGGAGACTGAATTAGAACAACCTTGGGCTTCCTACCTCAGCTGAGTGTGTCTGGTACTAGAGAATTGATCTTTGTTCTCTAGCAATGATTTAAAGAGGAATTTATCAAAAATATAAATAGATTTCTCTGTAAAAAAAAAAAGATCATATAATTCCACTTATATAAAAGGACAGATGAGAGCAAGGACAGCAAATTACAGCATAAGGCTGTTAATTAACTTCTGATGAGCTACAGGCTTACGCTCTAATGCAGCATGCAGTATCTTATAACAAGTAAGCATGAATTAAATAGTCATTAATATGTGTATAGTAAAAGATTAATACCTCAAATACTAGTCATAATTATTGGAATGTTTTGAGAGTTTCACTTTAAAAGGTTATTTATTCAGTAGAACTAGGCACGAATGCTACATTTATTATAACAGCAAAATACTCCCTAAATGTGACCAATAATCCCATGGGCTATGTCACTAGTGATCTGTTCCTCTTTTTAATAATATGAAAGGGGTTGGAGTGATGGTTCAGTTTACTGTTAGGAAATAATTTCAGATTTAAGTTAGTTTTGTTCTTATATTCAGTAAGATTAACTTGCTGAGTTACCCTGGGCAAGTCGTTTTAAGTATTCTGAACCTTTATTCTTTAATTGGTAAAATAAAGATGTGAAATTAAATGTCCTTTTGTTAGTGTAAAAATAATAAAAAAAGAATTATCAGTTGTGTTTGCACATGCCTTCAATCCCAGTACTCTGGAGGGAGAGGTAGGTGGATCTCTGTGAGAACAAGGCTAGTCAGATGAGTTTCATGCCAATTGGGGCTACAGGAAGACCCTGTCTCAAAGAAAAACAAAATTAATAGATAAATAAATAGTAGAATCATTCATTAATTATATTTTTGAATGTTCTTGGCACCCAAACTTTTTCTATAATATTGAAATGAAAATTAAGAGAGTTTTTTTTTAAGAGATTCCATAATACTCTATCAGGAAGAAAAACACTGAATTTGCTTCTCATTGCTGCAGAATTGATTGCTAATTTTAAGTGACTAGGATTCTTCTGAATTAAGCTTTGGATTTCATGTAACAAAATGCTATCAAATTCTGAAGCCCATATAGAAGTTAATAACACTAGTATTCAAGCCCAGGACAACAGATTTGAGTAGTAACAGTTTGATTACTTACACAGTTTTGGTTATTTGAATATTAAAAAAAAAATAGAAGGGGACTAGAGAAATGACTCAGCAGTTAAGAGCATTGACTGCTTTTGCAGAAAACCCAGCTTCGAATCCTAGCACCCACATGGTAGTTAACAACCATCAATAACCTCAGTTCCAAGGGGTCTGACATCCTCTCCTGACCTCTGTGGGCACTGTACAACTTGAGTGCACTTACATACATGCAGACCTAACATTCATACACATTTCATAGATAGAAAGATAGATGATAGATAGATAATAGATACATAGATACATAGATGAAAAATAGAAGGGAAATCATAAGAGCTGAAAAAGCTCAAGAATGTAAATTGTTCTTGGTTTCACAAGGGTCTTTTCTGACTGACATGGCTGATGTAGATATGTTAAGAATGTATAGAGAGAACAGTTACATCACACAAATATCCACAATAATTATTTGCCAATGTAAAGCAAATACAAAGAGCTTTTCCTGTTGCATGCTTTGCCTTCTCTCCTATTGAAGACTTAAGGCTTTCTTTAAGAAGAGATGAAAAGAGGAACCTGGAGAAAGGAGAGCCCTAGTTTCTCCCAGTACCTATTGCTCTTCAGCTGTATCCCCTCTTTGCTGTGCCTGAAAACTGCCGAGAATGTTGTTCTTTGCTCTCAAATGCTGTAGACAAAAATTATGTATCTCGAGTGTCCATGAGTTTACCAGATTCTTAGATACATAGAATTAATTTTGCTTTAACACTCCCTATTCAGGATGCCCTTGGAGCCTCTTCCCTGGCTTTTCCTCTCTAAACCTTCATCAAACTTGACCTTGCATATATAGGCTTTTCTTAAAAACCTCATCACCTTGTCCACAAAGTTCTTCTTTTTGGAAAATTGCTACAAATTGTATATAAAGGAAGATTCCAGTGAAATCATTTCACGATTGAAGAAAACCTATTGCACTCATTAAATGAAATAGTAGGAAATCAAATATTGAACTGAGATACATATTTTTCACATTGAAGTAGACACAAAACGTTTTGAAAAAGAAAGTTAAATATTTCACTCCTTCATTTGTCATCCTAAAGCATCTGAATTAAATATACAAGTGACTGCAGAGGCCTGGAGTTGCTATGTGAACTTGGGCTCACACTCCTCAACTTCCATCATCTTCCCATGTACACATGATTACACAGTCTTACAATATTAGGGGTTTTGACGTAAATTAATTCTCAAATTCTCTTAAGAGATTAAAAAAAATGTTTCTCACAAACCCCAACCCATCAGCAGCAGTAGATGTTTAAAAGAAAACCACATATATTGAGTTCTATTTCTGTCTTTTAACTGGTTTTCAACTTTCTTACTTGAACTACTCTTTTAAAACATTTTTAAAAAATAATTTCACTTTCAAAGACATTGTTGATATTATTACTTTAGAGTACCACAAAGAGATTGAGGACTTTCTCTATATTTTAAACACATAATACACGATACATGGATTATAGTGCGTACTCCATTATTTAATTTTCTGCTATGTTCATTAATGAGAGAATTAGATATTAAATACTAGGCAAAGATAGACAGTATAGTCCTAAGTTTTATGTATCTCAGAATTGGCATGTTAAAACATTAGCTAATGAAATAATTTCCATATCTTTTAATATGTCAAACCATTATGGAAAGATAAGATATTTTATTATTGATATTTCTAAGTTGATAGAAAAAAAGTATTAAAATTGGTTGAAATACCAGAAAATATGGTAGTGCTTCAATGTACTGGAGTTGATCTCTAGATTAGAATTGATACTTATGATAGTACCATTTTCCATTTATCTTTACATAAATGCAAAAGAAACATTGCTAGTGAATCTATGCTGATAATCATACTTATTTAGACAAAAATTCATACTAAATGTATCCAATGCAACCCATGACTAGACTCTACAAACATAAAATTCCCAAGTTCATATGATTCATACGTATCTCACATTTTAGCTGTTTATATTCATAATTCTATTATCAAAAACTCTATTTTTCCTTTTAGAAATTGATATTGGGTTTTAGCCACAGTTTCTGTGATCATTCCTTTGGTTGCCACATCAGTAGACTCAGACAATAGAAGAATCTCCCGAAGCAAATACACTGGAGTTCACAGTCAAACAGAGTCCGAAGAAACCAAACAGAGAGAGCAAAAGCTGAGAGACTTGTTTTATTAAATGTCTTCTACACCTGCTTCCATTATCACTCAGAATTGTTTGCCAGTGTTCTTTGGATTCCCTGAATTGTTTGAACACTATTAATGAGTTGGTGGTTATTTTGTAGAATCATTGCAAATTTCTCTTTTTGAATCAAAATTTAAAATAATGGCATAATATTAAGTAATAATGTCTACATGCAGGAAATCCCCATGAAGGAGTTTTAGCTGAAAAGGTTATAGCTGTTAAGTTGATTGGTTGTTTATTAAGCCAGCACTGTAAATAAAGGAGAGTATTGAAGCAGCTGGTATCTCTGTGATCATACCACTAATCTTCTCCAGAGATTGTGACAAGTAGTGATATTTAATAATAATTTCTAGAAAATGTTAGTGAAAGCCAATTGATGATGTAATTTGCATGTCACTTCAAGTGCTAAATACATTCTATTCATTTAAATGTAGCATAGAATTAAAATGATTTCACCTACAAAATTTATATTATGCTTTAAAGTGGAATATTTTTTAACTTATCTAGAGTAAATTAGCACTGCACCAAATCTAATTCTGTACGGTGCTGTTTGGCAAGTCACAAATTTTGCAACTTTTAAACTATACTTGAAAGTCCAGGAGAATCTACTTGGCTATTGAAAGTGACAATAAACAAAACAGTAGCACATAAATAAAGTAGTGTGTAAGAGTCCTTCAAAACCTTGGTTGCTCTGCACCTTATTTTTTGAGACAGGGTCTCTCACTGAACTTGGAGCCTGCAGATTCACTAGCCCAGCTGGCCAGTGAGCTCTCCGCATCTGCCGGTCTCTAGGTTATCCTCCTACCTTGTCTGTTCGGGAGTATTGACGCATCCTGAGTGCCTAGCTTGAGATGAATGCCAAGGATCCCACATTCTTCACACTTGTACAAGTACTTTCCTCACTGAGTCACCTCCCCAGCCCCTAATGGATATGGTGTCTTTAAATAAAAATGTAACAAGAAAGTTTTGTCAATTTATAGAAAGGTAAAGATGATGCTTCACATGCTGTAACCAGCTTCTTCTACCACCAGCATCTTATGATTGTGCGGCATTTGTTATATTTATACACAATATTTCTATATTGGTGTTAACTAAATTTGTATTTATTCATATTTTAACATTTTATTCATGACACCTTTTCTCTTGGATTTTGGATATTTGTTCCACTTACGGACCTTGCCACTTTATCCTCTCTTTAGTCATAGGAATTGCTCAGCTGTCCCCTTTTTTTATCATCTATGAAGTTTTGAGGGGTACTGGGCAGGTGTTCGGTAGACTATCCTTGTATTGGGAGTTTGTCTGATGATGTTACTGCTCTTGAAGTGTTACATATTGGGAGGAAAACCACACAGACTAAAAATCATTCTCTTTTTTTCAATGTATAGGTTTATTGAAATTTTGTTCATTTTATACATATTAATCAAATGTATATACCCTCATTCGCCCCTCTCCAAGCCCACCCACTGGATTCCATGCATTTTGTCATATATGGTAAGGCCTATTCAGTCAAGTATGTCTATCCAGATGTCTTTTGGTATGAATTACTCCTCTGGAGCCTGTTGAGTCTATCTGGCATCACTTCCTTATAGATCAAATCTCCCTCACCCAGCCGTGATAAGCTGCCAGTAGTTACCCAGCTAAGATTGGAGTTTCCTGCCAGTTTGGCCAGCTCTATGCTAGTTTTTTGTCTGAGTGAGTTTACCTGGGTCTTGTGCATGCTGTCACCATTGCTGTAAGTTCATATGAGCAAGTTCCCAGAAACCTGGAGGACTGTTTTCTTGTGGTCATGCACCAATGCCAGCTCTTACAATCTTCTGTCTCAACATCCAGTGCACTTACAGTCAGCATCAGCATCTCTTACTACTAACTTAGATCACCTGGCAAACTGGTGGTTGTCAGAGTTTTCCAGTTATTCTTCATATGGCCTTTAGAAGGAAGTCAACATAGAAAACATACATAGAAGGCAGCACTAAGAAAACCCACACCTCCCATTTCAGAAGCTATTCTTCCCCATAAGTATTCATACTCTGCTTCTTAGAGGGCTGACAATTTATTGGAATTATTTTGTGTAGGTTTTTCTCTTTTCCTCGATTATAAATTTTAATCATTTAGTTATTGTCAGAAAGGAGGTCATGGATGTTTATTGTACATTTCGAGTTTCAGTCCATTACTAATGTGTTTTTGCTGGCTCAAGAGTCCACATTATTGTTTGAAGAGCTTATTTGTATTTGAAATTCCTAGAAGAGTTCCAGAAATACAGTTGATGTGTGGTAAATGATCATTTAAAATATAGAAATAGGCTTGCAGTCTGTTTCTTAATTAAAAATAGTAAACAGACTTTATTAAGATACACTTGATCCTTAACTGGAGATTAATACCTACACTCATGGTAGGAACGGATGTGTGGGACAAAAGTTGAGAAATAACATAGCAGATATCCCCACAGTCCTGTGGTATTATAAATAATCACCGATCTTGATAGCAAAATGGGTAAACATGGGACTGTGGGAATCAATGGGTCTGAATTGCATCTGGCTGGCTTTGACTTGCCTATGTCTGTTTGGCAGGCATAGAATGGTGTATTTGTGGTTAGGCTAAGTTTGCTATTGCTGGTTGTGTTTTGTGGAATAGCTGGAGCAACTGAGTCTTGCCCAGGATTGTGTCTTGACAGAAAGGGACATCCTGAGCATGGCTCGTCTGGAGCATAGCTCAGTGATGATGAGCAATAGCAGGAAATGAATAAGTGCTTTTCTCAAGCTTCGGGTTCCTTCCTACTTGCTATCACTCCAATAGGTAAAGCAAGGCAGCTGTGAACCCAAATTCGAGAAGTGTGGATATGATCCAGGCCATGCCCTAATGAGAAGAAATCCAGATCATGTGGCACTTGTAGAGTCTGTGGGAAGGAGTGAAAATAAGGGTCACTGCAGCATCCATCTTCTGTGCGTAACCACATGAGGGAACTGTCTAAGGTCTCATGGGCATCTTTATTGTGTCTGAAATAAGTTCTCACCCTGTTTTTGTGGTGAATTATAACAAGTGGTATAGCAGCATTGTCATTAACTATGCCTTATTTCACATGCTGCTCTATCTCAACTGACGACCGAATCACTTTAAAATATAAGATAGTAATTTATTTTCAATTCTGCACACATCTTAGGATATAATGAAATATTGTGGAATGAATATATGCAATAGGCACGTGTTCCCCATATGAATGAGTTCACGCAACAAAACATGAAGTGCAAGAATGAACAGGTTTATAAAATGAAAGTATGGGCTAAATCGATAAATCTCCCCAATGTACATTTATACTAGAATTAGGCAGAGGAGCAGTCCATTCTGAGTAAATGTTCACTAAAGTAACTCTTATTTATAAAGAACTCTCCAAAGAAATGCTTTCTTTGTATAGAATTAGCGACAACTGCAGATTATATAATTTGCAAATTAGTTGTTTTAGGGTTTATTGGAATGAAACCTCCAAAGATTCTTGCTTATCAAATATTAATATTTATGTAGAATAACTCAAACAGAAATAAATCTTTTGTTGAAAACAATGTATAAGATGTAATTAAGCATAGCCTTAATATTTCATTTCATGTTCTAAACGCAGTCCTGAATGAGACAGTGTCTATTACAAGGGTTTTATAAACTGCTTATGTGTGAGGTAGCACTTGGTAGTGAAAGACTTCAGATAGAGTCCCAGGCAGACCTAGACAGAGATCCTGACTCTGTCTTTTATAAAGTAGGATTATAGGATTAGATAATTTGTGTGTGTGTCTGTCTGTCTCTGTCTCTGTCTCTTTCTCTGTCTCTGTGTGTGCGCGCATGCATGCTTTGCAAGCCTATTTCTTTCCTTATCTGTAATAAGTAATACATTTATTTCACAGGATTTTAATGAGAATTAAATAATGAATAACATGTTAAACTTACCACACTACTTCATATACAAAAGCTCCTTGTTAATATTTTGACCTCCATGATACACACTTACATTTCTTTAATTAATGCATTCTTTCCTGTTGCAGACCTTTGCAACCAAGAAAGGAAATTGTCTTAAGAGAATGTGAGCATGATAAATGACTACCATAAATTGGCATGTTATTACAAAGATTAATACATACAGATATTAACCAGCTTGATATACACAATTTTATCAGCTAATATCGACACTGAAATATTTTCAAGTCAATAACCCTGGAGAAAATTTGTTCACAATATTTCAAGAAATAGCCACATAAAGCAGCAAACATTAAATTGTAATTTGCTTGCCACTTTTATTTTTTTTATCTTGCAGAGACAGTTAAAAACTCGTGTTTATAGCTATAATAGTCATGCTACAGTGTGAGAAAAAATTCTGCAACTGTTATGAGTTTAATTCTCCAAATGCAAGGTATTTATCATTGATATTATGAACAATGACCAAGTCCTTGGTGCCAAAATTAAAGATGAAATGTATTAAGCCGATCAATACATGTTCAGTGTGAAGTTTTTTTCAATCAGAATGTGCCCTGCTTCAATGAAACACTATGGCAGCTCAGCAACTTGCTTTTCACAAGAGCTTACATGTTATATTGCAAATAGTGCATTAATATGAGCAATACTCAGCCTACCAAAGTCCCTTATCTCTTATGGGGAGTGCTAAGGAGAAGGGTTTATTTTTAAACAGGGCTTGACTTTTCTTTTGTTGCTTCAAGAAATAATATGCACATTCCCAGACAAGATGACATCCTGGAAACTGGATTGTAGACAGTGTCTTTAAATTGTATGATGGACATATGATGAGCTGGTCAGAGGGAGTCTATAATTCAAGTCTTTATCCCACTGTACAAAGAATGCTTTGGGATCTGTTACCAAAATAAGAGACAGTAATTAAGAGCAATAGAGGAGATTTGTTTGCATTCTATTTTCATCTCCCCAAAATATCTGCTATTTCCTTGTTTCTTCAAGGGAGATACATGAGAAGCTCTTAATTAGAAGATGTACTGACTTTAAAATAGTGGACTATGGTTGCATTCAATTGAAGAATTCTTTATGATTCACATTAACTTTAAAATCTTGTCTAGTTTCTCCATGAAGTGACTTTCTCTTTAAATTCTTCAAGATTCATAGAATTAATAATACATTGCATTCAAAAAAGTCTTTCATCCAGAAAACTTCAAAGTACATTTTATGTGTCACAGGTTGTTTTATTTAGTATAACTGAAAATTGTTTATGATTTATATCTGATTGAAAATAGATTAGGAAAACCATATAATTTGGGGAAAACATTCAAATACACAGCATTTTATCTTAACTAGTTGTCTTATCTACTTAGAGTCTGTGGTAAATTAGAAGGAAATGTGCTTCCACTTAGGAACTAGCTTTAAAACATCTGTTTCTTTTAAATTGGGCTTTAATTTAAAATGACTTGTCCTTATTTTTAAAATATATTACAGAGAATATTTCGTCTCAGATTTTGAGTTTCCTTCAGTAAAAATTTCATATATTAATATATGCAAATATATTCTACATTGGCCTTTTTATTCTCTTGGGTAATTATTGAAATAATTCATAGACCTGCTCTTACCAGTAAGGAGGGATAAATTAAATTTGTCAGGACACTAAAGCAGCATTAGATAAATTATGTTTCATTGACCTAAAAGATAGTTAATTCTCTAGAAATGAAGCTATTTATGACTTAACTCTTGTACTAAGTTTATATTGGAATATTTCGGGTGCTAAATATAATTGTTTGTTACCAGATTTTATTTAGTATAGCACACTGTGAAATTCCTTGCCACTTTGCCAATGTATTATTGTATGTATATAAAAACTGAATTGGTTTTCTACATGTGATGAGAAATGTATGATTCAATAATGTTTCAAAATTCATTTATGCCTTAAAAACAAATCTACAAATGCAGAGTACGAAAACTGGTAAACCTCGGTGTGACCAAGTAGATTACAGTATTTTCCTCTCCTACTAATCATGTCAATGAATTGGCCTTTTCTTCATTATCTTCAAGTATAAGATGAAGGCATGTGTTAATACAGGTGAACTCCTTGAAGAATCCAGATTGTTCTTTCTCCGTTTCTAAAACATACCTGTGGTTGTTTGCTATTGGCCAAACAAAACTAATGATTAATCATAACTTACCTCACTTCCACAGTCAACAATGGTAAACTACCTGGTGGCAAGTTACACAAGGATAAATATACCTTCAGAGACATTGGCAGTAGAATGAATGCTCTTCTTTCTCCTTCTGGCATTTAACCTGAGTAAATGGAAACAAGGACACAAACACTGCTGGTTATTTCTGAGAGGAGATTATATCTACCAGTTTTTCTTTCCCATTATTATTTCAGGAGTCAATGTTGACTTGGTGATGTTCATTTCTAGTATATACAGGACTGTAAGTAACTGATACAACAATATCAAGTGATAGATTACTTATGACTCCATAGTAAGGGGAATTTGTCTCCATCTGAGTATAAGAAGTCAAATTTATTGAGTTACCTAACCTCAAAATAATGAAGTAGGAAAGGCTGTATGCATAGTATCTATAGCTTATAAGATGCCAAGATATACTACTCACCACCATTTAGCTTGGTTTGTCCTTATCCTTACTTCATTTGGAAAATATTTTCTTGCAATGGTGTTTTAAGGGGTCAAGAATTATAATGCATCCACTGGTCAATTTAATTTAAGCAACACCTCCTTCTTAACAATTGCAATAGAAGTTCCCCAAGGGCCTGATGTAGACAACATGCCCACCTGGACAACCATGTGGTTCAGTGGGATGGACTCTACTATGTAGTAAATAAAAAGATGGGTTCAACTCTAGAGTTTGCTGAGTTCAGGAATAGGGATGAGATCAATCTGCTTGAACTACATGGGCTGAGTTTTAGGGAGGAGTTAGGGTAGAACCCTGTTCCCTAAATTGAATGCTGTGTTGGCATTAGCTATAGCTTCATCCAATGAAGAAGAAAGAGCATCAGAAAATAAGTATTTCTTTCAGTAACATATTTAAATGTTCCTAATGTTCAGTATATACTTAGGATACAGATGTGCACACAAAGCCCTCGTCCTTGTACCACTTACTATGGTGGGATAAGTGGTCCTGAATTGATCAGTGCTCTATACATTGTAATATGGAAATAATTTTGGTCCCAAACTGGATTTGCTCAGTTATTTCATTTCTGACTTGTAGCCTCTACACTTTTGAAGATATACTAAATTGCTTAGGATTTTTGTTTTAGTTTCCTCACAGCTTAATATTGTCTATATTAGACACTAAGTCTCTGGGTATGTAGTTACAGATTTTTAAATCCCTTATGCTATAAACAGCAATTGTATTAATTACTTTTGTGTTGCTGTGATAGAAACACTGACCAAGGGAACTTATAAAAGGAAGAGTTTATTTAGCTTAAGTTTCCTAAGGGGCGAATAGTCCATCATGGCAGGGAGGCATGATGGCAGAGGTGGCTGGAGTAAGAGCAGAAGCTAAACACTCACATCTTCAAGCAGGCACAGGAAGCAGAGGGTGACTGGAGACCCCTCAAGGCTTAAGAACTCTCTAAGCCCTCCCCCAGAGACAAGCTTCCGCCAGCATGGCCACATACTCAAGACCTCCAAAAACAGTGCCACAAACTGGAGACCAAAATGTCCAGACACTTGGAGCCTATGAGTGACAGTCTCATTGTAACCACAACAGCAATCTTCAACTTTTCATTGGGAAAAGTACTGTTTTGCACATGCCTTTTGAAGATTTGTTAATTCTTTGTTAATTCTCTGTTCTTTGTTAAAGCTTTCACGCTTTCTTGAATACTGTTTTTATGATAATAATATGACTTTGTGGCAAAGATAAAATTAGCTTTTATCCTCCTACTCCTCCACCTCCCCAGAGTACGTTTTGAGGCCAGGACATTTTGAAAAGATGGTTTTGCTTAGTGTTCTTTAAACTACTGAGAAGAATTATTTATTTTCTTCTTTCAGAAGAAAATAAAATATTTTTAAAATTCCTTGGTTTCTTTGTGAAAAAAGAGTTACCTAGTTCTTAAATGTTAAAACATTAGAGCACTTCATTCACAATAATTAATAAGGAATAAAATTGTAAGACATAAATATATTCTGATTAACTCAGCAATATTATATGAACTCTTTGGTGAGTAGTTGGTAGACCTTACAATTAGCTATATAATTTAGGGAACCACTGTCCTTATACTGTATTCTTGATATAATAAGTTCTTCCTGAATCTGATTTTGCATTTTTCCCACTAAAGGATGAAAAGGAACATAAATTAACATGAAAAAGATTCTCTTTCTGGAAATACTAAAAAATTCCATACAATGCTAGGGACACATTTTCAAGTTACCGAGGAATATAAAATACCATATTTAAAATCTATCCTACAAAATCAAAGCAACTCATTTTTATAGCTATGCATATGAATAAATTCTCAGGTTTTCATGTTTTATAAAAAGAAAATGCATCTCTTTAAAAATTGATGTTAAATTCACGTCACATATCAATTTTAGGGGAAAAGTTATGACCTAATCTTAAAATGCGTTCATAAACAAGCATACAAAGTATTCCATCGTATATTATGAAATCATCTTTAAGGTATAGTTCAAAGTATATTTGCTATATTGTTCAAAATCAGCGTTCCTCCTTAAGGCATGAGGGTGATACTATAGTTAATGATCTTTTTGCCTTACAGCTTGATGGAGAATACTACATTTTCAATAGTCTGTACAGTGATTTAGAATTAATTTAGCATTCTTGAGTTTTGTATAACTTTCACAATTGCTGATATAGTTTCCTTCCAACATTATAATATTTTGGTATTTTACTTATTTCTGTATCTTCATATCTGAAGGACATGCATCATCTTTATATTAATGCTAATCAAACTCATGCAGCAGAGGAAATGAACATACAAGGCTATAAATGTGCGTGACCACATGGAAACAGTCTTATAGGCTCCTGGGACATTGCTTATATGAACCTACAGTAATGCTATCAGCATGCACAAGACCCATCTGATCTCAATTGAACTGAAACCCGGCATGGACCTGGGGAAATGGGTAGCAGGCCCTTAATGGAAGAACTATTGGCAGGTGATTACTGCTGATTGAGGGAGAGTTAATCTTCTTTAAGGGACAGACTCTAGATAGATTGACTGGACACCAGTGTATGAACTTGCACTGAGTGATGTCTGGGTACACCAGCTTGACTTGTTAAGCCTGAATATAAATGACCGATTGCATGAAATCTGGTGGGAAAGGAGGTGTAAAGATGATCAAGATAATTTTTATTAAACAGAAAAATTCAATACAAATCCTTAAAAATTCCTCAGAAAAGCATAGCAAATCTCTACTAACTCAACATATATTCAGTTTCTGCTAGGGAGGATTTGTTGTATAAATGTCAGAGGGATTGATATCAAAATTATATGATGGTCATGGCTGGAGAGATGGTTCAGCAGTTAAGAGTGCTTACTACTCTTGTTAAAGATCCAAGTTCATTTTATACCATGCATGTCAGACATCTCAGGGCCACCTGTAACTCCAGTTCTAGGGTAAATGATGCCTCTGGGTTCTATGGCACTTGTTCTCATGGGCACATACATACATACATACATACATACATACATACATAAACACACACTCACACATACAAAACACAATTAAAAACAAAATCTTAAAATTATGTGACTGGGACTGGAGCAATAGCTCAGCAGTTAAAAACACTGGCTCTTCTTGCAGAAGACCTGGGTTCAAATCCCAGCACCCACATGGCTGCTAACAATCGTCCATGATTCTAGTTCCAGGGAATCCAATGCCGTCTTCTGGCTTCAATGGGCATTGCATGACATGGGTGCACTTACATGCAGCCAGCACATTCATACACATAAAAAGCAGTAAATGCTAAAAAATTTTAAAATACATTAAATAAAATTATCTAACAGTGAATTTAAGTATTATACAAACATTTTTTAATGTTCTTTTCTTTTCTAGAGGTTTTGTTAGGGGCTTCACATTTTCAGTAGGGCACAGATGAAGGTACACTGTGTTTGCAGAAGAAAAATAGAAAAATGGTGGGAAACCTCTTGGAGCCTGAGAGTAGGAAAGTACAAAAGTTTTAATTTAATTTAATTTTATTTTATTTTATTAGCTATACGAGTTTATTCTTTTGAAATCTCACTGCTTGAACATCATCTCAGATGTTGCTGGTTAGTATGAAAATGAAAGTACTTTGAAATATATGTCCCTTTGAACAATTCATATGGGTAATGACACCTTATAAAAATAAAAATAATATATTATTATGGGGCAAAGCTTATGAAATTGGTTATATGACAATTTAAAAATGGTCATTGACATTGCTTTCGAGGTCAGAGTGCAGTGCTTGGGGAACGTCCATAGTGATGGTTCAAGGTTAGAAATTTAAACAATGGCTCCTTAGCTGGCAATAACTAATTTCATGCGTGAAAGAACTATGAAAAATGACAGTGATTTGGATTCCTCAGTCATTAGTAGCTAAAGAATTTCATAATCATCAGTTCAGCATAGGAAACATAAAAGGTCAGTTATTTGAATTATAAATATATATTAAGCACAATGTCTTGTGGTGATGTTTCAGACTGGATTAAAATCCCTGATCAGTTCTTAAAATTATTTGGGTGGTTTATGGAATTAAAATATGTCTTAGCTTGTTAAAGTAAAATAAGTCATACATAAAATAAAACACCCAAGGAACACATTATGCATGGGGTCTTTTGTTCATACATACATACATGATCATATGGAATGTTCCCACTACATGATAAATTCTCAATAAATTATAGCTATCACCATAGAGATAAAACAATACTGTGTAGTTATAAAACATGCTTATGATTCCAATGGGAAGAAAGTGATATCAATGAATGGTCACCAGGAATGTGAAGAATCTGGGCTTATCTTTGCATTCTGAGGTTCCTGTGCTCCAAAAAGGAAAGTGGAACAACATTTCTCTGGACTCTTGAAGGTCAGGTACACAGAGATCAGGATGCAAATGTTCAGGACAGAAGAAATCCAACCCCAAGGTGGAGACAACAACTTCTGTGGCCCATTTTAGATTTCTGAAAGAGTCTTCTTCAATAAAGATCAGGCGAAACGTTGTTCCCCGAAGAAGCAACAGAATCTGCTGCATTTCTTCTTGTTATTTCTGAAATTCAGCTTAAAAATGGGAGGTAAAAGTCGGGTAAAATGAGGTATTTCAATCCTATTCTATGTGCACCATCAAAAATACCGTGAGTACATAATACGAATAATAATTCTAATGCTAAAGTTTAACTTTTTACATTTAAAAATTATTTATTTTGTAGTTATTTTATTTAAGTATTTTGATCATATTTTTTATCAATACTCTGTATCCCTACGGAGACTGATTCTAGAGGGCCTCCCTCTTGAATAGTAAGATCATAGATTTTTCACATCCCTTTTAAATGATACAGTATTTGCATGACATGTACAAGTCCTTCTGTCCAGATAAAATCATCTTCACTTTATTTCTGGTATCAACTATGGTGCAAGCATTGTATAAATAATTGTTAACCGATTAGGAAATAATGACAACAAAAATAAGTCAGTATCAGTACATATAAATTTTTCCCCAAATTTTTATATCTGTGGTTAGTTGACTTCATGTGTGTAAAGTCAATATTTTATGACTATTTATTTTGTCTTTAAGTTTACTAGGTACAAGTATATTGAGCTAAGAATAATTCTCTGTCTTGACTTTGAGATTGTATTAAATAAAAGTATGATAAAATTCCTAGTAGTGGAAATTCCCTGGTAATTGTAGACTATAGTCTGCCGCCTTTTGTTAATTTTCTTTGTACTTTTACTTATTTTGACAAATCACTATCAGAAAAATGCATTATCAAGAATTATGACTTTGTAACTAAATAAGACATGTAAAGTCAAGCCAAAGTTTCCTTCATTAAGTATTGATGAAAGTTATATAAATAAAAAAGAAAATTAGTTTACAATGGTCACATCACTTCTCCAATTCTTTTATGAAAAATTTATGAATGAAAATAAGGTTCATACTACTTTTAATACTTAAAAATTTTTAACATTGGGGGCACCTGTTGCTCTTGCAGAGGATCTGGGTTCAGTTCTCCAGCACCCAAATGGCCGCTAACAATTATGTATAACTCCAGTTCCAGGGAATCCAACACCCTCTTCTTACCTCCCTGGGCATTGCATGACAATATACTCATACGCACAAAGTAAAAATAATAAATATTTTTCAAAAATTTAAAAATTAAAATTCAACATTTTTGTTTCAGTAACCTTTAAAACTGGTTTTTGGCTGACTCACATTAACTGTATGTATTCATAGGGCATAATATGATGTCTAGATTCATATATATAATGTACAATGATAAAATCCAGGTAGCTAGGATATCACCCTAAACTTAGCATTTCAACATGGTGAGGATATTCAAAGCCCTATTTTGCTATTTTGAGAAAGGCAATGATTATCAATTCTGTTCACTCTACTGTGTAACAAAACCCCAGAATTTATTCATCTTATGTAACTATAACATTTTCCATCCATGAACTGCTGTTTATTCATCTTTCCACCGACTCTCCACAGCATCTGGTAACTACAAGTCTACCTCCACCTTGTATAAGTGAGCAGATTTACAGTCCAGACACATGTGCCTGGTTTCCTTTCTTTGCCAGATTGCTTCACTTAACCTTATGTCCTCTATATCCATTCACATGTGACAAATGACAGGATTTCATCTCTTCTTGTGGCTGGGCAATATTTTCTTTTTTCTTTCATCAGACATTTAATCTGATCCTATAGCTTGACTATCATGAACAGTGCTGTAACAAGCACGTAGCTGCAGGTGTCTCTCCACCATGTTGTTTTAATTGCTTTTGGATGAATAGCTAATATTGAGCTTGATGGTTACACATTAGTTCAATTTCTAGGTCTTGGAGAATCTTTCATGCTATTTTCCATTACAATTGTGCATCACTATTTTCCTGAAATTTTATAAAACTAAGCTTTTGTATGACATTATTCGGGACTCAAAAAATTGCTTTATTTTATTATTGCAAATTTCATTTTATGATCTTTACTTTATAAAAATCTAATGAATCATTTCTAAGTGCATTTGTTATTTCTTTCTTCTCGTAAATGCTGATTTAATTCAGGACATAATCAGTCCTTTTAATGAGAGCTGTCAGCTTGTAAGATTAATAATTATTATAATGATAGTTATTCCCTCTTCTCTGTTTAGCTTTAGAGTTAAATATAACAAATGTACACTACAGGGATTAAGAAGTTTATAAATACTTCCCCATAACATCAAATATTTGGTAATAATTTCTTAATATGTGATCATTGACACTTTTAAACATGGAAGAAAATTTTAAAATTTTTTAAATTAAAAAATATTCATTTTTGTTTTATGTGTATGGATGATTTGCCTGCATGTATGTAAATGTACCATGTGTGTGAAGTGCCCATTATTCATCAAAAGAAGACTGTAAAGACTCCCTGGAATGGGAGTATAGACAGTTGTTAACTGCCTTGTAGGTGCTGTGAACCAAACCTGGGTCTTCTGTAAAAACAGCCTCTTAACTGCTAAGCCATCTCTAGAGTCCCATGGGAGAAATCTTTTTAATAAATGAAATTCATGGATGCCTGAAGGGTTTTTCCATTAGTCTTATTTATAAAGACAAAGAAATTTAGAAGATATATTTTGTAATATAATATTTCTAAAAGTAAGCTCTAATGCCTAAGAAATAATTTTCAGAATTTTTCTGAGTCAATTTCAATAAAACTTGATAAATTTCTATTCTCTAATAAATTAATTTTTTCCTTCTTATATCTTCAGTTATGACATATAACCTATATTTTGTGTTCAAAGGAATAGAAAGATATGCTCAGATGATAACTACTTTTTATTTCAAAAGGTGATTTAGATACACAATATGTCTTAACCTGTAGGAAATTTTCAGTTACGTATCATCTGCTTAGCAATATGAAGTGGCTACTTGGCATTTACAAAATTACACTTAATAAAGATAAAATTGATTAGACGAATGCTCATTGGAGGATTAGAAAAAAACCCTCAGAATTAGAGGAGGCTTGGTGGGGTGGTTTAGACGAAGAAGCATAGAGGCAATAGCTCGTATGTGAATGAGGGGCTACAATGTCAAGAGACATGGAACAGAAAGGGAAATTTCCTCCTAGTAGGGAGCGGAGCATTTAAAACAGAAGAAACAAGTTGTTGACTAATTCTGGAGTTAAAGAGCAAGCTGCCTCTTGATGGTCTACTACCCATTCTAGGGAAGCAGCATGAGCTTTTCAAGTTTATGCTCTTGAATTTACATTTTGATGTGATGCTGGAGTAGGCTGGAGGATTAGTTCAGAGAAAATATCCCCATGCTGCAACTTCTCAAAGGCAAGAAAGGAACGCCCCTGTCCTCAGGATGCAACAATGTCTCTGGGGAACACCAAACTGGAAGTTTTCAGTTAAAAGAAGAAGTTAGCATTCCTGGCAGTCTTTCCACCTCGCCTTGGATGTTAAAGAGCACAATCCCACTTTGTGTTATCAATCAAGATATATTTATGTTAACAATCCCCCTTTTAAAAGCAAGTCAGACAGGACATTTAGGAGAATTTATCCTACAACAAAAATCACCCTCACCAGATAAACCAAACTGCTTTTCTTTTATAAGTCAAGTGTGACTGGCTTTGGGAGTCCTGTCTCTTTGAATCTTACTGAGTTTCAATGGAAGATAGAATGAGAGTTTAGAAACCAGAGGAGAGAATGGTGAAAGGCAGCACAGAATGCAAGCGTGAATCAGAAACTTGCTCTGATTTATAGTTATTCGTGTTATTTCTAGGAGATAACTCTTTCAACAATCTGTACTATAATTGTTTTATATAATAATTGTTTTGCTTGACTTAATGTAAAGTAGCAAGACATGAAATTTTTACTTCGTTCTATGTATCAATCATAATCATGAATGGATTTGAAAGTGCCAGTTGAACATTTGCAGAAGGCCCATGACACACGTGACCACACAGATGAATGGGAATCTGTATCCTCAGTATTTCACTCTTCTTGTGGATTTAAACCTTTTTGCTAGCTCTGAACTAAATATTGACTTGGTTTTCCATGTTTACATATCTTATTAAACCCTGCTAGCTAAATGGGCTACTATGACTGACATTCCTGGTTTAGGGCCAATGGGTATAGCCCTGAATCATATTCCTGTTCTCATTTCTATAAAAGAGAAGATTGACTAAAAGAGAACTCTGCCACCTTATTCATTATGTGTAGCTCATTAGCTCTCCTGCTTGCCTTTGCTTTTAATCAATTGAAAGAAAGAGAAAAAAACCTCACAGATTTTTGGGAGGAAGCATATATATATATATATATATATATATATGTATGTATATATTTATATATATGTATATATAAGTGTATGTATATAGCTCATCTGTATGTATGAAGTGACTTTTAAAGGTACAGTTGACCTTCTTTTGCCTTCCCCAAGTTGCCTCTCCTAAACCCAGTGATCAGTAAACAAAATGATACCCCACTCCTTAGAGTTCACTTCCTCACATCCCAGATATCATTTAGTCATCTGTAAAACATTTTCTTCTGTGAAAAGATCCACTCTTCTCTTTAAGTTTCATAATAGAAAGATTTAGCACATATCTTTATTACTGAAGTATGCTTGTAAAATAATGAACCAAACTAATAGTTTAAAAAGACTAACTGCCCTTAACTTTAATTTTCTGTTTGAATGCTGTATCCTTCCAAGGAATTTCCCTGAGGGGAAATTTATGTATTCTGAGTGTTGCCTTCCACAGAGGTTGCTCCTGCCTTTCCCTTCAGATGAGGTTTAATACCTATATTCAGGAATTAAACCACAAATAACCAACAGTACTTAGCATACAGTACTGCATTTTTTCTATATATTCTTGTGAATATTATTGAAATAATCAAAGATGGGGAATGAATTGATGAATAATTTGAGACCACATAAGATTTTATAGTATTGAGAGAGGCTAGTTAGAATGCAACCAGGGCTCTTCTATCTTGGGGCTTATACCTCATTTTATCTCATAGAAACAAATATGATCCTGCAGAACACATCAACCTCTTAGAGAGACCATGGTTTAAATGGAGAAAACTTTAATGTTTTTAAAGTACATTAAAATGTTGTAGAATCCCAGCAAATAAATTCTGACATTAATGAAAAATGAAAATACCTTTTCACTGTGTTCCATAGGATAAGTGAGAGAAAAAGTCAAATATTTGAGAGAAAAACAATAGATTTTAAAAAGCAACTTTGTAAAAATGAAGAACATTCTGGTAATCAGATTGGAAGAGGTATTTAGTGAATCAAAACATTACTAAGCCAGGCTTAGTAGCTCATACATATAATCTAGCACAGGAGAGGCTGAAGTAGGAGGATTGTTGTAAGCTCCAGATGAGCCTAAATTACATTGTGACACAGTGTTTCCCCCAAAATAAAATCCAAGTTATATCATTACATGAGGTAGAAATCAAAGTTTACTACTGTTCTTTACTTTTTAAATATTTTATTTATTATGTTTATTGTGTTTGCATAAGTATATCACCCGGATGTGTGTAAGTACACTCATGTCATGCAGTGCACCCAGAGGTCAGAAACAGGTGTTGGATCTCCTGAAACTGGAGTTACAGATAGTTGTTAGCTGCCACATGGGTGCTGAGAATCAAATCTGGGTCCTCTGCAAAAGCAGCCAGTGCTCTTAACTACTGAGCCATTTCTTCAGCCCCAAGGTTCTTTAAGTTTTAAAGATTTTTAAAATTCATCTTTTGAGTGTATCATTTCTCATATATCCCACATATAGTCAAGATACTTTATGTATTATTTAGAAAATGAACTTGAAGCATCTACTTTGTCAATTGTCAAATAGGGGCAAAACTATATTTCAAGTGATAATCCTTAAAAGTATTTTTTCAATCTGTGTTTCCACCTCAGATCCCAAGAGACCTTCTCCATGTTTTCCTCTCCCTTTGGTGTTGAAACCATGACTTGCAGTGCAGGGAATCTGAAAGAAATGGTTGTGCAAGGAAGCCTTCCAAAAGCTGAAAACATATTGAGAACCACTGAATTATATTATAGTTATTTGAAAGACTTTGAATGACCATAAGAATTTTGCAATAGGATTTAATTATTATTGGTAAATTTCTATCTGGGGTATTTAAAAAAGACCCTTTAAAGCAGGAAAAATAGACACAATTTAAGATTTTGAAATGATAACACAACACAGACAGACATACAAGTTTCTATCTTAAGCATTGGCCCACTGTGCTACAGAAGCTCTTTGCTATTTAAAAGACGTGGTCAGGTTCCAAATGGTTCTGCACATAGACTTCCTGACAAGCTTACTTTTAAATCAGGTCAGTTATGTCTTTCCGTCTTTGAACTAAATCTGTAACTCTTGCTTTCATGGTATTAAAGAGATAAATCAAATATTCCTGTAATGCCAACTTTCATTCAGTCCACATCCAATTTTTAAGGACTGCTGTCACAATGCCAACAAACATAGACTGACCTTTCAATAGTTTCTATATCATAAGGACAACTTGGTATAACTTCATAACAGCGTCTAAGTGTTCTACTTGTGTAAACCCTTAAAATAAAACTAAAACACCTTTTGTTTCTTAAGGAGCCTTTTAAAGAATTGTCAGAATATCATGATATACTCATCAAATAACAAGAAGTGCTACTTTTATAAGTTCTTCAACATAAAAGTGATTGCATTTCATTTTATACAATATTCAATTTATTTATTGTAATGTATTGACATTTGTCTCCTCTAAATAAACATGAAAATTGATCAGATATGATATAAAACTAATCCAACTTTGCCTCAAAATCATCCTAAAATTTGTTCCATAGAGAAAAGTGATGATAAAATAAGGTGACCACCCAAGCCTTCCATTCTGAAAAAATATTATCTTCCCAATTAAACCAAAAGCCTTAATATTATTTTAGTTTTTATATGCCTTTTACATACCTTTTTGTTAACCTAGTTCAATCTAGAGTCACTTAAGAGAAGGAAAACTCAGCTGAGGAATTTCCTCCATAGGCTTGGCCTGTGGGCATGTCTCTGGACATTCTCTTGATTATTAATTGATGCAGGAGGGCACAGCCTACTGTGAGTGGTGCTATCCTCCGACAGGAGGGCCTGGGCTGTTGTAGGAGGAGTGGCTGAGCAGACTAGAGGAAGCAAACCAGTAAGACGTATTCCTGTGTAGTCTCTGCTTCAGTTCCAGCCTCCAGGATTGGCTTTCCTGTCTGGACTTCCTTTGATAATGAACTATGAGATGACACAAACCCTTTCCTCTACAAGTAGTTTGGGGTCAGTGTTTTATTATAGCAATAGAAAACAAACTAAGACAATACTTTTAAGAAGTAGTAATATTCTTTTTCTCCTCAAGCTGCCAACATTTTTAAAGATAAGAAATCAAGTTTGAGGTGAACAATCCCTGATGCAGATTTAAATCATAGTAAATCTTGATGTAAGCATGGTTTTCTTCAACAAATATGAAGTTACTTTTCATTCAAAAATATTGAAAACATCCCCAGAAAGAAGTCAGATATATGTATTTTTTTGTGATCATAATGTGTAGTTGCTCATCTATCCCAGATATATACAGGAGACAATAATCAATTTAATTGATATATGATATATAAAACAGTTTGTTTCAATGAATTTCACTTACCTTAGTCTGTAGACTCTGAGATTAAGTTTTGAATATTACCTTAGCCTAACTGTATTATAATGTGCTTAAAAGCAGTAACCTCAAAAGAAAAAAAACTCAGCATTGAGATCATCAAAGAAAGCAAGCTGTCTTACTGTGCATTTTCTGATGTTCAGGTTCACAAATATTGGTTAATTGTTATTATATGAACAAGTCCTTTTCTCTTTGAAAAAATGCAAAGGTTATCAGCAAGACTTTTTTTTAAGTAGCACTTTAATACAAAAGAATGTAGCAGAATTTTATGAAGACTATATATTTGAAGGCAAATTACCACCTGTCCTATTTAAAAGGAGTGACAGTCATGTGCACAGTTTAAAAATATAATTTTCAAAACTCTAGCATGTTTTTGCAAAGTGCTCTGCTTTTGTTAACAAATAATTCTGGGTTTTCCAGTAGAACAAGGTTCAATCTTCCCTCGTGGCATTTTCACTAAAAAATCACATGAAAAGAATGAAAGGTTGTATTTATTTTTCTTTTTAAAGTCCTAAGAAATAGTCCAAACAGGATTTGGAGAGATGTCTCAGTGGATAAGAGCACTGGCTACTCTTGCAGAGGACCAGAGTTTGATTCCTAGCACCCACATGGCAGCTAACAACCATTGTTTGTAACTCCAGTTCCATTGGATCCAATGCTCTCTTCTGACTTCTGAGGGCATTGCATGACATGGGCACACCTACTTACAGGCAGGCAATATGCTCATACACATAAAAGAAAAATAATAAATAAAATATTTAAAAATAAATAGGCCAAATATATGTGAAAGAAGACAGATACTCAGTATTTCTGATTATATATTTTAATAGTGTTCTCTAGCTTTCAACAATTGTATTTTTTAATCATGAAGATGTTTTATAAAAATATCACCAAAACAAAAGAATGTGCAATTAGGACTATAAAATTCTAAACTGTACAGACTTACTTTTTAAAAAAATATTTGCTTGTAGTTAGTTGTCTAAAATTTATCTGAATCTAAATTAATTATTACCATAGAAGATAAATTATCACCATACAAGTCATGGGATCATTTCAGTCCTGACTTAATGCCTTCCTTTGATCAATTTAAAATAGCTTTCATGTATAGATTTTTAAATATTTTACCCATTTATAAAGCCTTAAAGATCAAAGATTTTTTTTAGAAAGACAAGAAAGGGTAAAGAGAATGTGAAAATGAGTAGGGTACATAATATGCATATATAAAGATGTCACACTGAAGCCTAAATGCTAATTAAAATGACAAATAAAGAACAAAAGTGGATATAATGAGATATATGTCATTGGTTAGGTAGTCACCCCTCTGGAATACCTTCAAACTAAAGAAAAAGTAAATAAAACTCCCTAAATATAAACAAAGGAGAGAAAAGTCCCTTCACGTTTTTCATGTCCATTGGACATAACCCCTTAATCTTTGTGCCTCTTTTCAGCAACAGCTCTGTAGCATCTTGGCTCTACACAAGGTGCTTACTGCCCTTCAGTTAATTTCCAGCTTAAGAGAGATGTGTAACCATGGCTCCATCCAATTTCCTACATGATACTGGTGGCAGAACTCTTTCCTGGAGTTTTCTTGTAGACATAACTGACATTTCTCTAAGAAAGTCACTGACAAGCATCCAGCCTGGACTCTACATGTAGACTAGAAGCTGCCAGGGCTGCCAAATTGACAAGGAAAGGTTACTGATCTCTGGGATTTCCTGCCCTTCTCCTATGAAGCTGTGCTCCTGCAGGCTGGCCCGGAACTCATGTCTGAACAAGCGGGGTGACAGACCCCGCTTTGATGCTGAGCACCCATAAGCAGAGCAGGCAGACTTTTGTATTTGTTAGCTGCACAGTTGTGGTAACTGCCCAGTATCAAAACTGGGAGGGGGCGCTTTGGTTTAGGTGGAAGGGAAGACAATTCCAGTGCAAGGAGTGATCTGTTTTAGATCGTGGATATCTTTTCTCTCAGAAACCCTGGGATTTAAAACTTCACCTTTGTTTTACTAAAACTTCACAGTTAAACGTGACCATTTTTCTGTAAGCTCACACGGATAAAACCGCAATAGCCATGTTTTTAGACACATAGATTTGTACAAAGGACTGTTTTCATGCCTCCTCCACACTGGTAGTTTTATAACTATTCTCTCTGTCTGTCTATCTCTACCCCTCTCTTTTATATCCTGCCTCAGCATAGAACATTTTATCAAGGATCCATTTTCAGTGGTATTACATGTTCTGCTCAACTTTGGGTGCATGGGATGACAATACATCGATTCAGTAGATTTCTTCTACTGTTTGAGAATGGAACTTGCATGTGTAAGGAATACTCTGTTCAAATCTTGAAAGAATACAGGCATGTTCTCCAGATATTTTTACAATGACTTGAAAGAGAATCTATAGCTGGTGGCTATTTCCAGCCAGGCAAAATTAAAAGCACATAAGGAGTTAACCCAAGTGTATAAATGAATATGCTAATCAGTACTAATTTATCTCTGAAGAAACGTATTTATTGTGTATACTATTTGATTAGATGGCTTCAATGTTCAATTAATCAGTTGCCTTTCAATATGGTTCTGGAGAGCTGCTTAATTACTCTGGTGCTCTGCAACCCTGTCCATTCTCCTAGCAGTCTCTCACCAGCTTCCAATGACAAAACCCAGGAACGGTGCCACATAAAGACTTTATGTCAGTGTCAGCTGCAGTTGATAAGTGACCGGATTCTTTTTCTCTTTATCAGGCAGAACTAACCAATCAGCTCTATAGGATTCACATTTGTCAGAAAATTTTAATGGATTGAAACTAATGAGAAATAGAGGGGACAAACCAGCAAGAGAATGCTTGGACATCTCAATGTAGTTACCTACTTTTATTAAGCAGATTGTTTTCTCCCGATTTTCCAGATGAGGAATTTACAACACACTGCTGATCAAATGCAGACTAAGTGCTTAGGCTGCACTTATTAATAAACGAAGCACAGTTCAAACCTACAAACCGCTGTCTTAGAAGCAACATAGGATCTACGTATTTACGCCCTTCTGGGAACAGTTTAATCCTTCCCTAATGCCAGGTCCTGCAGTAGTTCTGTAAAAGCCTAGCAGTTTGGAGGTGATTTGTATATAACACAGGCAGCTCAGACACACACTTTGAAATCACATTTTCATGGGATCTTTTCCTCTTTCTTTGCCTCCTAAGCTTAGAAGCGTCTCTTCCCTGCTTTTCCCTCTGCATTGCTCGGCCTCCCTGTAATTTCTGTGTGGTAGTCCCTCGCCTTTGTTACACAGAAGCAGAGGCCTGTTGGTAGAAATTGCAGCCTAGGACTCCTGACGCCACCTTCACCTTCTCAAAGTCCTTGCTAACATTATCCCTTAGCACCACCTCACGGGCGTCCGCTTCACATTCCAAAAAGGAATGATGGAAATTTGAATGAAGCATTTGCTATCCCAAATAATTTATGAAATCAAACCTCCGTGAAATCAAAAGACATTTCTTGATGAGTAAGAGCCACTTTGAGATAACTGGCAGGAATAACAATAATAATTGTCATATACTTATTTTAATTTGCCATGTGCAATGTGTAAATTCTAAATATCATTTCAATTAATCTTATTATCAAATCATTCCTATTTATTATTATTTTACCCATTATATAAATAAGAAAAACTGAGGCACTAGTTTATAAACAACTGTCTCAAGACGGTTACATTAAAAAATAAGATTATAACTTAATTCTGAAAACCATAGCAGGATTTTAACAAGTTATTTTCATTACCAATTGACCAATAATCATTTCCATTCTTATTCATACCTAGAAAAGTTGGTGCATATCTTCTACTAGATAGATCTCATTTAGTGGCAACTAATGATAAGAAAACTAGTCTAGGCAAAAGAGAACATGTTGGTTTGGAATATTAGTAAGTACAGGGTCCAAGTTGACACATGGATGAATGTAAGTACCACAGGGTATCACCTGAATGTTTTCTCTCTCCATTTTTAATCATATTTTCTTCTTCATCGACTTTCTTTTCAGATGTGACAAAGTATAGCAGAGGTTTAGAAAGTGGACTTTGAGTCAGAATGCCTAAGTTCCAACACAGCTAACTCTTGGGTCTATCACCCAGTTACATCCAGTTAAAATCAGAAGTTTTGAATAATGTCTTCCTCATTCTGCACTGCAGGATAGCACCTAGAAAGAATTAAATAGACACATATTGGGTACTCATTTAAAACTGGTGAAGGAATTACTCACCATATTAAGACAAACTCTTGTTTAATTGCTGCAAGAAACTGAAGCAAACGTTTGCCTTTCATGATACGTAGATTGAAGTGAATAAGGGCACTTGCCATAATGGGTAAGGCTGAAGACCTAAGTTCAGTCCCTAGGACCAACATGAAGGAGATCAGGCTCCCACAAGTTGCCTTCTGATATCCACATGCACGCCATGGCACATGTGCCCACACACATGCACACACAGAATACATCAATAAATATAAAGTGCTATCTATAAGCCTAGTTATAAGTATAGTGAGATTTTCTCCAGTCTGCTTTATATAAAGAAAGGTTTATTAGAGATAATAAGTTTAAAATATAAAAAAGGCAATGGGGACATGGTCCACTGGATAACAAGCTTTCAGGATATCCTGAATGACTAAAAGTGTTACAAATTGTCATCAACAAAATGCAAATTGTCATTAAGAAGTTATTCACTAAGATGAACCTTTAAAGTAATTTCAGTGTTGTGTTAGGTTCAAAGCTTCCTTTCCTAACCTTTTCTTTGTATTTTTAGGAAAAGCATATTCACACATTTGTAATAATTGTTTATTCAAACAAATAATATATGTCAAGCAACTGTGCAAAAGTTTCTATTTCTGTTCATCCTGTGGATCTACAGGCAAGTCAGATTCATCAAATACTAAGAAAATGAAAAAACCAAGGTGCAAGTAAATTAAGTAAAAATTGGTAAGATGTGTGTGAGTGTTACACATTTGCTAGAAGAAGGCACTCTGGACAGCAGCCCAATCAGCAGGCAGGTCTCATGGGCTTCAGGCCTTCATATACAAGGTGTGAAATCATAGCTATGCCTGATACTGTCATTTTTCCATGTTCCTCTGGTCTTTCAACACACTCTCCATTCTTCCTAGAAGGTCATACCACCCTTCATCACTCAGAAATCCCTGGTATATTCCTGAAAGGTTTTCTTAGGTACTTCTTCCCTGTCATACTTCTAGTTGAGTCACTTTCACTAACCTTATAGTGCTCTAGCACAAATAAATGGCAGTCGCTGTTTGTGGTCCATTTTTGTATATTCAAAACCTAGCAGAACATCACAACAATTACAGATAAGCAATAAATAGAACCTGAATGAATGAAAGGATATTGGTAACATGCAGAAGAAACCTATTCAACATACTCATTATAATTTAAAAAGTATTATCATAGAGCTATTTTATTATAATCTTTGATGTACACACACACATACTTCTTATTTATTTGAACTAACACAATGTATTCTAAAACATACAACTAGAGGACAAGGACTTCTGTCTCTTTGGAGAAATGGAGGAATCACAGATAATCACCTGATTCTAAGAAGTTATTTCAACTTAAAATATATGCTATGTTGAGGCATAATAAGCTTAAGGTTACTTTAAAGTGTGGTGTTTGTATGTTGCTCTGTCAAGTATGTTACTGTCAGGGGGACTGGCTGTACCACTGACTCTTGTAAAACTGTCAGTTATATGCCATTATGTTGACCAAAGATGGATTATATTCTAGTAAGTATAGACATTATAAATGACATTGAGTTTGCCAGAAATATCATTTTGTTTTTGTTTTTATATATCAGAGAATTTTTTTCTTTGATCTACCCATTATGTGTCACATAAGCTTTCTGAATACATATTTACTCAAAAATTCAGGTTTTGAATGCAGTTGATAAGGTGTATATTCAAGCTTGTTTCATTTTATGTATTTTTTAGCATTTTATTATTTCTATTTTATGTGTGTGAGTGTAGTTATTACCTACATATGTGTAGGTGCACCCATGCTGTGGAATGCCCTCGGAGGTTAGAAGAGGGCATTGGATTCCCTGAAACTTTAGTTACAAACGGTTGTTATCCACCATGTGAATGCTAGGAACATAACTCAGGTCCTCTGAAAGAGCAGACAGTGCTGTTAACTGTTGAACCATCTCTCCAGCCCCTCAAGTTTATTTTTAAACGACCTAAGTAAAAATAGGACCTGCCTCCCATTGGTATCTGAGAACCTTCTGATGAGTATGTGGCAAAGTGAATACTGAATCTGATTTTCTTGCTACTTGCTGTACTTAGATGAAAGTCAGCACAATCTACTCAGTTACTGAAGCCACATCCCTGAGAAGCTTCTTTCACTTTAAGCTACAGCTACAAACATTGCACTTCTGAACTAGCTCTATTGTGAGGCTTTCAGCTGTCCCTTTATTTAAGGATCATATCACCTCTGAGACCACATTGCTCATATACACACACCTTCTCTATTTAACTGATATTTATCCATGGTGTTTGTAGCTGCTTATCCTCTTGAAGTTACCTAGGAGACTGATCAGACATGGGCATCTTGCTCATCTCAAGTCAGTGATGAACAGTTGCTATTAAGCCAGTGTCTACTGAGAAATTACTGAGTGACTCACTGCCTGATTCACATGGGTGGTAAACTGATGTGGCTCAGGATCTGAGCTGTATTATGTGCCATGATTACTGGTAAGACTCCTTCTCTTTCCTCTCCAATCACCTCAAAAAATACTGTATGAGGATAGTTTGTCTCCCTTGGGGTAACCTAGTAAAGGCTTTCCGCATAGTGAGTGATCAATTCAAAATGTTTGAATTGTAAAAGCACACCTTCAGATTTCATTGTAACCTATTTGAACTTCCAACAATGATGACTGTACTGTTGATGGTCATTAGAGTCATTAGGAAAGAATTGGATCTTAGGGAAAATTTTCTCTTAGTCCTTGTTCTCTTCTGGTTTCTTCCTCATTAGAAACTGACTAGTCATTAGGCTTAGATATAGAAAGGACAGTAACCTGTGAGAGAGAACACTACTCCAGGCAGAAGTGCCACTGAAATTTAAAAGAAAAAAAATTGGATTTTCTGATGGCAGGAAAATGTACAGGGCAAACCTTAGAAACCGAACTCAAGAAGCATCTTGGGAAAGAAGAAGCTAATAGGATGGTGGGGAGAGCAGTCAATGAGGGAACTTTGACAGCCTGTGGTGGGTACTCTCTCTGGTTTGACTAATTGAGAATTGATTGTGTATGCAGAAAGGTTATGTTTTATTAAGGGAAACCTTTTTCCCTTTTGTCGTTATGAAATCCGTTCTTCTGCTGATGTTATTCCCTTCCCAAACGAAACCCTCATTAATTTGTAATTCACCACATTGCTTTAAAAGTGCTGCACAGATTTCCTGTTTCTCTCACATGTCCCACTTCTAATAGAGAGAGTCAAGGAGGATATAGGTTAAAATGCTTCTTGTCTTGAGGGCCGCATGCCAGACATGCTGGTGCCAAAACTTCTCCCAACAGCCTTCAAATAGTCATAAATGTTTCAAAGTGCCATTTTGCAGGCTCCATGAAAGGGAGGTTGGGCTCTATAGTTCTTTCACTATTGACTGTAATTGACTCTGGTTTTCAGAATCTAGAGTCAAAGAGAAACAGCCTCAGGGAGGGAGTCTGTGTTAATATTGAGGACAAGAGTCCTCACAGGGGGGGTGAGGAGGTACAATTTCATCAAGTATAGAATCCAGTGGCAGAGGCAATAGAAATGAACAGGAAATGAATACCCTTGCCTTTCATAACTCTTCTCTGCCAGTAGATTTGACAGAGCCTGAGAAATCATCCTGTACAGAGATGTAGAAGGAGGAATTGGAACAGCCCTTTCATTTCTAATTGCCCAAGAGAAAAGAAAATAATTCAAGAATAACTAATTTTAACATCCACATACTATGAATTCTGTTTTTCGGATATGTAGGGAATCAGGGGATAAATCAACAATGTGAATGTTCCCTTTTTCTTGACTATGAAATGCCTAGGAGATTTTATATATATATATATATATGAGTTCTAAGCTATTTAATGCAGTTTTAAGAGCTTTTCAAATAAATTTGGAATGTGTGCACACTCATTTGTATACACATGTTTCTGTGTACATTTATGTGTATACATGTTTTTGCATGCATGGATGCATATGTGTGCTGAGGAGTGTGCATTAGAATGATGCATCATGAAGGGTTAAATCTCACATATCCATAGCTTCCAGAAGGTAACATAAATAAATAAAGGAAGCCAGGTGTGAAAAGAAAGGAAAGTGAGCTTAGACAAAAGCTACAGTAGCAATTCAACTGAGTTTCATTCTTTCCAAATAATACAGGCCTACTATGACTGAATCCTTTTTTTCCCAAGAGAAAATAAAACACAGATTTTTTATCTCGTCACATATGAACGCTGCAACTGAGATTTGAAATTTTATGATGAAAAAATAAAACATATATTTGAAAGAAATTTATTTTTACAGGCTACTGCTAAGACCTCTGGTTTGGAGTATTATTAGAGGACTTACATATTAAGCAGTTCAGGGTAGTGTAAGTTACTGGATAATTAGAATCCACATGAAATGAAATGAAATATCACTGGATAAATTTCTAAGTGTACTGAAAGAGAGAAGATCAGCGTTGGCTGAGGTTTACCAAGTAGGGCCTGAAAGTTGAAGGACAAGTGGTTATCAGAGGGTATATACAAGAGAGAAATAATAGAGAAAATAATTTGAGAAGACACTCAATAGCTTATTCTTTGCAGAAGAGAGGTCTGGAAACCATTACCTACAAGTCCTAGGCCATCGTTCTAGCTCCTCCTATCTGACTTCAGTAAAACAGATATACATACTAAGAAAATGTTCATTCCATATCTACTGTGCGCCAAGCATCATTCCAAGCTCTTGGGTACAGTTAAGGTCAGCTCTGTGAGCATATTTTCTCTTACATGAAAACATTGATTGGATCTAACTTAATTCCAAATCAAGCACATGCTCAGTCACAGTAGACATACTTTAAATATTCTAGAATAAAATTTCTATAGTCCTGGAGAAATAAACCTTTAAATGGATATTCTGTACTATGTCAAATACTTGTGTCAAATATTCTGGAAGCAAATGAGCATCTGCAATGTTATGTTTTACAGTTTATGAAAAATTAGGAGTAGCTAAGCTCATGTCTCCATTTGAATCAGTACTCATTGAATGAATTATCATCAGAAAATGCTAAAATATTAATATTTGGGTCTTGTAGCCTTCTGTGAAAAAGCACATTCAAGTCAGATAGGTAGAGAAAACAGGAACAACTGTTTTCAGGAAAACAATGCTGGCATGTATCCAGATAGATCCTTGAATGTAAATCAACATTTAATTTAATAGAGACATCATATATGTGTGTAAATACTTTACAACGGTCTTTTAGTTTTATCAATGATTTCTGTAGTCTTTTTGAAAACATGATAGTCTGGTTTACAATCAAGTATGTATCAAAGAGCAAAAGATACATAATACAAGTTCACATTAGAATGTGTTTAAAAGCACATTATTAAACAGTTGACCAAGGAATATGAGTTAGTACCTGAAGGGGAAATTTAGTTGAAGTGTTCATTGCCTATAGCACAGAACTTTGCAAAATACAAATTTAATAAAACACCTATACTGATATCTCAAATATAGTATTGCTTTTAAAACATGATAAAACTGTTGAAAGTCATGCCAAAAGCAGTAAGATTTAGGTAGCTTAATATAAAATACGTACTTACAAAGCTTACATTGCATAATAACATTCCATTAAAATATATTATGCTGCTGACCGAAACTTCCATGCATTTCCCTCAGTCCTCTTATCTAGGCATGTCTCCAACACACACAGAAAATAAGCTGTGCCGTCTTCTCAGCTTAACTGGAAAATCAAGAAAGATCAGATCCATATGTCCAAGAAAAATAAAGTGTCAGCATGATCATTTGGGGGTTTATTTAGAATGACTGCTTCTTTATAACTGACATACAACATAACGAATATCTTGGAAGATTTTTTTAGGCTTATTTTGTTACATACCTTTTGCAGAACCACACTTCGTCTGAAAAGGGACAGAATCAATATTCACTTAATATTTTTTATTTTAAAATGTGTATTCTAAAGGAAGCCCAGCATGTAAATTTCATTTATATGTCAGCTCCCTCCTCCCCGTTTCCACTGTGTCAGCACAACGCTATCTCAGGCCACAGCCATAAGGAAGGTTTTCTCTACGTTGCTGCTCTCTGGCATTCATTTCACTGGCTGCTCTGATGGAATTTTTATCTTCACAAAAGTGTTTCCTAATTTGTCAATTTCTGTGTCCAGTAAACTTTACAGTCTATATGCAAAGAAATTAAAGTTACAGTTAACTTTAGGTTAGGTCGTATTAAAAATAGAATCTTCTGCCATGAATAACTGAGTGGATTCTACTGAGGCGCTGTCAAGAAAAATAAAACGTTCTTGTTAAGTAATTTGTAATGGTTAAGAATGGGGAATTTGGAGCATTTTAAGAAAGAGGGTTGGACTGGAGATATGGTTCAGGGGTTAAGAGCACTGGTTGCTCTTTCAGAGAACCCAGGTTCAACTCCCAGCTCCCACACGCTGGCTAACAATAGTCTGCAACTCTAGTTCCAGGGGAATCCGATGCCTTCTGGCCTTCTTCTGACCTCTAAGACATTGCACGACATGGGTGTACTTGCCTACATGCAGGCAATACACTCATACACATAAAAATAAAAATAATAAATGAATGAAAATAAAAAGAGGATTATTCAGTGAGCACTTGCATGATAAGATAATTCTCTCTAGAAGTCAACATGATTCCTTTTAAAAAACCTTCTATGTTGAGCTGTGGGAATACAACAATTGTTTCTTAGAAAGCAGAGAAACATATTTTTCTGAGGGGTTAGAAGTGTTCTGAGTATAAATGTCCTCTCAGAGCAGTGTTAGTCAAAACTGTTACAGGGGGTTTTTGTTGTTGTTGTTGTTTCCAGAAAATTCTGAGCAACTAGGGAATATATACTGGAAAATTTGATTACGTGATGTGGCTGAGATTAGTCATGAGCAAATGGGTTCAGAAGATGATCAAAAGGGAAATGATCATTAAGACAGAGTAAATATGTGTAGAGAAAAGTCAGATTGGTGAGAATCAAAGGAATTTCCAATCCTAAAACCGACACTTAGAAGTGCTGGCTATTTATGGATTGACTTTGTTACTAGTTTAACAATAAAGTCTGAATACTTCTGTGTTAGTTACTGTTCTGTTGCTGTGATAAAACACTGACCAAAGCAACTTATAGAAAAAAAGAGTTTATTCTGCTGACAGTTCCAGATGGGTAAGAGTCCATCATGGTGAGGAGGCATGGTGGCAGAAGTGGCCAGGGCAGAAAGCCAAGCACTCAGACCTCCAAGCAGGCACAGGAAGCAAAGACTGGATATCCAGCAGAGCTGAAGAACTCTCCAAGCCCACGCCCACCCAGTCACATGATTCCTCCAGCATGGCCACACCTCTTAGAGGCTCCTTGACCCTTCCCAAGCAGCACCACCAACTGGGGACCAAATGTCTAAATACTTGGGGCCTATGGAGGACACTCATTCTCCAGTTCTGATCTCGCCTATAAAAGGCCACTCTGTATTTGGTAGTCACACTTCCTGTTGTTATGATAAAATGCCCTGAAAAGAAACAACATAAGAGAAAATGGATTTATTTTATCTCACATCTGGAGATTATACCCCATCATGTGAAGGAAATGATGGTGTCATGTGCCTTAGGCAACAGGTCACATTTTGTCTACAGTCAGGAAGCAGAGAGTGATGAATGCTAGGGCTCAGCTCACCCTCCTTTACACCCTTTCCAAGACCCACAGTTCTATATGGGTATTCCTACCTCAAACTTATTTTAGATAATCCCTCACAGGCTTGCCCAGATGCTAACCTAATCTTGATAACACCTCACAGATATTTCTGTAGGTCATCTCCAAGATGATTCTAGATTGGGTCAAGTTAACATTTAAGAATAATCATCACACATCATATAGCTGATAATATTCGATTAAGAAATATTTCATTATACTTTCTACTTTATCTGCTATAGGTAAGCATTTATACATACTTGTTAGTGAAATATTTTGAAACATATGGAATATTTTTATAGCTTTTCATTGCAAATAATTATAATTATATATATATATATATCAGACCTGAATCTTGACTATTAAATATTACCTAGAATAAATCAGTTCTGATTTTAAATATAGAAAAGCAGCTATCCTTAAAACCTCCCATCTACAGTGTCTTTTTAAACAAACTAATACCAGCTACAAAAATAATGATATCCACAAAATACCAGTTTTGCAGTTTTCTTTTATTGGAAGAAGTCCCTGTACAGTTTCAAATGCTTTTTGTTATTATTCTTTCACCATTTATGTAGTGGTACTGAAGTTCTAGCTCAAAGAATGTGAGGATAGCTACCTTTTTGTTCCTGGTCCATGACTATGCTTTCTTAACTCAATAATTGGAGGGGAATTGCTGTCCTTGTAGGTTGAGAGTTCCCTCATTTTCAGTGCTTTCTCCGTCTAATAAGGGCCTTTCTGGCCAATTTGAATGCTCTCCAAGAAAGCATGGATGAAGAGGCCAGGAAGACTATGCCTTTAACACAAATAGCAGACATTTCAGCATTCAGGGGGCCAAAGATCAGGCGAAAGGGTTTTCTGTTATTGCCTATCTTCACATTTTTGTTTAATGGGCATTCATTTATTTTGACTACATGTGTTCTGAAGATTCTATTCCATGTACATGAAGTACTTAAGTGCATGGCTTCTATCCATTTGTTCTCTTTTGGATTTAGAACATCCTTTTTCTCTCCAAGTCCAGTAGTTATCGAAGCCATTCTTTTTCACCTGCCATATAAACCTCAAAGGTTAATTTGTCCATACGGCTTAATCACAAGGTGACTGTACTCTGATATTCTTGCACATGCAGAATGAAAAGATCATGAACTCAGAATGTTTAGAACATCATCTCATCATGCATTAATTAGTGGCAAATGACCTCAATTGATTCTGTCTAGATTCTGGTTAAATGAACAAGCAGATATTTGATGTGTAGCCTCAGATGCTAGAAGCCTGGCTATGGAATTTTTTCACCAAAAGTTTAGTGTCTCGTCAAATGGTTTGAATGAGTTAGACTTGATTTTATCAGTCCCACATAGAGTGAGTCACTTCCTGACAATGATTTACACTAAGGAAACTCATCAGAATCAGACTAAAATGTAATTTTATCAATTTGCAGGTAAAACAGAAAGGCCACGGATTTCAGAACTGCAGAAAATGAACAACCTTACCATGTCAATGACTATGTAACTGTGAAGATGTAATTTAATCTCTCAGAATTTAATTTTCCCATTTATAAAATATAATGCCATTCGATGAATCATTTCTCTGGGAAGAATATCCTTAGGTTAACCATGAAAATTTCTTAGAACCTCTAGAATACAGTATGTAACAAGTAGTTTCTTTTCCTTGAGCCTTGTGTTTAGAAGAAAAATGTTTTCATAGTAAAATCATGCACTTGTAGATAGATTCCTTCATAATGTTAGATTATAGATTGAATAGTTCTTTCACAAACATGGACTTACACTAAAGGTATCTCCAACTAACATATACTCACTGCATACTGTTTCTTCCACATAGTTTTCAGTTTCAGAACTAGTCTTGAACATTATCCTTAAGTAGAGCCCATTACAGAAAATGTGAGAGAACAAGAGAAGAATTTTGCTCCATAGCTCTCTCTAATTATTTATGTTATGAAATTCCATCTCTCATACTATAATCTTTCTTAGAAGATGACATTCTTGGTTAGTTTGGTTTCTACACTTTTGCAACACATTGTTCTTTGTTCTCTATTTTTGACAGCTGTTATGATTATATTCACTCCCATTATGCACTGTTTTTCCTCCTCTTTTCCCACTGAACCGCTTCTTCTTCCCAATTGGTTTATCAGTGGCTACCCCACTGAAGAAAATGACATGCTTTCTAACATCGACCATTAAATAAATAACTCCTTATGGAAGATGGGGCCAAGTAGGCTTCTGCTCCTCCCATGATGGAATGTCGAAGTACATCCTAGTCTTGTGCATGCATTCATTGCTGTTGTGTGCTTATGTCTTCTCTGAATAGCAGTATTTCATGACTCTCCTCCCCATCTTCAGATTCTTACATTTTTATAAGAAATTATTTTAAGAACTTCAGAGAAGTTTAATATTTATGAGAAGTCTTTAAAGTATGATTACTATGATTTATACTTCTAATTTTATTTCATACACTGATTCTTTGATATATATATATATATATACATATATATATGTTAGATGCAGTAAAAACAGTTAAAATTATAAACAATTGGAATGGAATATCTTACTTTTCAGTGTATCATTGTGGATCTCATAATATTACATGTCATTAGCCTTTACCAGATTAGAGATCTTGTAAAATTTCTTTCATCACCTTTCATTGTTCCCTTTCAGTATTTCAGTTGTGCTGATGTGTTTAAGTTGGAATTGAGTTTAAGGGAGGGAATTCTTTCATGTATATAGACTCATGAAAAAGCAGTGTGATTTATAGCACTCTCATGAAGTCTAAATGTAGCAGGAGATGCAGGTCAAAACACAATAGTTGTTAATATATGAATTTTGTCACTGAATTGTATATACAGTGTTGTAGACCAAATGTGCAGTTTAGGGAAAGGATAACATTCATTCAAGCTAAACATATACTTGAGATTTTTTACTTTCTCATTCTCTTTTTCTGGTACTCTCTCAGAGTCAGATAGACAATTTGAAAAACCACTAAAGATCCCTTCAAATTTTCCATTTAATAATGAAAAGTTAATAAGAAGTTCAGTTGACCAAGCACTGGTTTTCTGGCTGATTGGAGAGAAATGCTATGATCCAATGCATGGTTTTTATTACCTTACCCATCCAGAGAGCTCTAGAGTCATCCCTGTGTTTTATTTTCATGTGATTGGATTGCCTCTGAAAACTTGGACATCACCCATTTGTTTCATAAAAAAGGAAAAAACATGCACCATTTTTTGACCTGTCAGTTGCAGGAAAAGGAACTCATGAATATATATGTGTTGAAGGATATGCTTGCACACCCTGGTTGAAAGTGGCCCTCAATGAAGGGTGACTGGTATAATTTACTAAGCCATCTCTGTTACCTTTCAAAAAAGAATGTTTTTACCACTGTGGCTAAAATGGGCCATAAATAATGACTAAGAATAATGTATATTTAAAAATGCTAAGTTTAATTTTATGCTGTGTTTGTGCTTGAAATGTGAAGACAGCATGCCTAAATACATTTGTGTTTATTAGGATAAATATCACATGTTCACTGCAGATGCTTAAAGTTTCAGACATTATGAATTTTCACTGTCATAATTTGATGTGGTTCTTTTTCATTTCTCTAACATCATCTGTTTATTGATCTTGAACATAAATTTGTGTGCCATTAAATGTCATTATAAAAGCTACTTTAAAACCCTTGCCTGCTGATTCCAAGCCTTGCATCTCAGAAGGGCTAGACTCCTTAGGTTGTTTTCTTACAACAATGTTTGAGTAGTAGTGCCCTGACTTTATCATTGGTACTGTGACTGAGAATTGAATAGTGGATATTGTGAATTACTTAATAGACTCTAGACTGTGTTTTATTCACCCAAAGAGGATTTTTGTGTATTTGTACTATGACACAATCAAAATTCGCCTCCACTGCCATGATCCACAGCTGAAATTACTTTACTAAGCTTTGTTGCTTTTCTGAATAGCTCAAAGTTCTATTCGGTATTAAGCAGAATTTATACATGGCATTTGTCCCATGTTTCTTTCTGGACTCTCTTTTACAGATCTTTATCTCTGCAGAAGCCATAACATTCCACCTTGTTTTGCAAGCCAATCATACTAAGGGTCTTACGTTTATTTATGTAATTTGAGGCGCAGGAAAGAAACCAAAGCAAGCAGTAGAGAAAGACGTTGATAGTTAAAACTTCAAAAGTGCAGAAATCTAGCCTCATTCTTCTACATGTGAATGTCCGGTCTTTCAAGCACAATTTGTTAAAGAGGCTGTCTTTTGCACAATATGTATTTTTTGGCACCAGCAACTTGACACACCTGGGTTGAGGGAACTTCAGTTACAGAATTGGACTGGCCTGTGGCCATGTCTGTGAGGCATTTTCTTTATTGTTGAGTGGTGTGGGAGGATCCTGCGCACTGTGAATATTGCCACCCCTGGGCAGGTTGTTGTTCTGTATTGTATAAGAAATCAGGCTGAGCATGGGCCAGGGAAGCAAGCCAGTAAGCATCATTCCTTTGTGACTGAGCCTCAGGTCCTGCCTCCTGCTTCCTGCCCTGAATTTCTACCTAGGGTTCCCTAAGTGATGAACTGTGACCCAGGAGATGTAAGTCAAATGAACACTGCACTCCCCATGTTGGTATTGGTCAGAGTGTTTTGTCACAGCAATTGAAGAGAAACTAGAACAGTCTCTTTGTCAAAAAATTGAGTAGTTGCAACTGTTCATGTTGATATCTAGATCTTCTATTCCATAGATATGCATGCTTGTTTTAGTCTCAGTATCACAATGGTTTTGTTATTAATACAAGTTCTATGTAGTATAACTTTAAATAAGGTGTGACATTAACTTCAGCACTAATTTTTGGAAAAACTACATTTATGTATTGTAGGGAGAGGGAGAGCACATGCATGCCAGGATGCACAGTGGACAGAGGAGAACTGGTGCGAGCCAGTTCTCTCCTTCCAATAGATGGGTTCCAGGGATGGAAACCAGGCCATCAAACTTGGTGGCTAGCACCATTATTGCTGAGCCGTCTTGCCAGCCCCCATCAGTGTTATTTATTTTGCCCGGGATAGCTTTGTCTATCTATGATCTTTTGTGCTTTGAAATGAATTTTAAGACTGTCTTTTTCTATTCCTCTAAAGAATAGCATTGGAATTTGGTGGGGAATACGTTGAGTCTGTAGATTTGCTTTAGACAAGATAGGCATTTTTCCAATCTTAAATCTTGAAATTCGCAATCACAGGAAGCCTTTCCATCTTGCAGTGTCTTAACGTTTTTCTTCAGTGTTTTGAACATTTCATTTCAGAAGTCCTTTGCTTCTTTGGTTAGGTTCATTCCAAGTTTATTTTTTTTCATTTGTGAAAGAGTATTTCCTTGGCCTCATTCTCAGCATGTGTGTTATTGATATATAGGAAGACCTTGGACTTCCATATTTAACTTTGTATCCTTCCATTTTGCTAAATGTGTTCATCAGCTCTAAGAGTTTTCTGGCAGTTTTAAAGTGATAGAACCATATCATCTGCAAATAAGGATCCTTGGACAACTTTTTTTTCCTATCTATGTCCCTTTTATTTCTTTCTGTTACAGTTCTAGAGAGGAGTTTCATCGCCATATTAGATTTTTTTAATTGCCAGAGAATTAAAGGAAAAGAAGAAGGGATCTGCTCTGTAATGATCTTCTTCTCACATTATAACACATTCTCTACCATGCTTGCCTTCTCAGAGCCTCAATTTTCATATGTATGAATAGGAGACATTGAGTATTAATAAAGCCATAAATACAGTATGCCATGTCCACGTGCAATAATACATCAATATACATATATTTTAATGTGATTATGCAGCTTAAATTCCTTCTGGAAGGCAACATCCAGCCCCATCCTCCCTTAGTCCTTATAAAAAACTGAGGTACACCATGGTCAGACTGCAGTCTGGAAAACCAGTGAGCTTACTGGGCTCACACAGCAGTGGGTGAGAACTTACTCTCAGGCTCTTTTCCTAAGGCCACACTGAAAAGTCTTTATCCTGTCACTGGTCTAGGCTTCACAGTCCCCCAAATGGTTAGAAAGCCTCCCTACTGTTTCCTTAGTATGTAGCCCCTCGAGCCACTAGTGCCTGCTAGTTGGTTATACGACTGACTCTCCACGCCCTTCCTTTCTAGCAGAACAAATAACACTTCAAAAGTTATCTATTACAATTAATTGAGAGGTCAAAAGGACACTTCCAATAACTGCTTTTGGTGTGTGTGTGTGTAAGCTATAGAATACCATGTATTTGTGTTGAAAATAGCTTAATCAATAGATAAGACAACCTATTGGTGGTGGAATATAGAAAACGAATTGTTAGCCATTAAATTGTGAATAAAATATTACATCTCATGGAAATTGAAAATAATTTATAAATTTTGTTTAAAAGTTTTGTGAAAATGACTATATTTTCCCATTCATCTAAATGGCATAGCACTCAGATTGAAGCAAAGAGTTAAAGGTCAGGCAAAAATTTTGAGTAACATGTGTGGTCTGCTTAGAAGAGAACTCTCTATGGTATCACTTGAGGATTGGATATAGCAAGTCCCAACTTTTACAACCATTGCAAAAATCATTAATAAGTATTGTTATCCATAATGATCATTCTGAGTCAGTTTGGCTCTCCAGACATGTTCACTCTCATTTTCAGACTATGTACTTAATAAACCATGAAGCAGATGGAATTATGTTCAAAACATTTTAAGAAAGATTGAAATGGAAAAGGTGTTATTTTCGCCTTCGTTTGCTTTAATTCATGAGAAACTTCAGTCCCCATACCATCGCATTCTCTGGGCATTATACTGTTTATAGTTGCAGAAAGATTTTCCAACGAACAGGCTGTTTTATGGAAACTTACATTTAATTTTAGACTAATTTCCTACCCTGATAAGGAATTTTAACTGCTCAAAAGAGCATGAGAGATGTAAAGGGGAAAGCAAGAAAATGTGAGAGTTCATTCTTACACTGGAAAACCAATTGATTGATTTATGTTCTTTTTAATTAGAATATTGCTGAGATAGATTTTTCATGGTGAAACAGATGAACTTGATAGTGTAGGGAATAAGATTCTTTATAGTTCAATTACTAAATGGCTTCTTTTGAAAGAAGAGTCTAAATCTAATCTTGCTAGACTGTTAAGATCAGGGGGAAAAAGTCAAGGCAAAAATAAATTTATAGAAAGGAAGAACATCATTTTCTAAAACATTTTGGCTGTACAAAGCCTGATAATTGTTCTATAAAAAGGCCAGAAATAGAAAAGGTCTAAATAAGTCAACTTAGAAAGACAAGCGTAGTTGTGTAGAGAAGGTCTACATGCAGACTGTTTAATTCTAGACTCCTTATCTTCAGGGGAGAAGGCTGTTAGAGAAGATGATTCATAACATTGACGATGGAATTGGTCAGCAGAGTCTAAATCATGTTATTTCTATTTAGTTAGTAGGAAAAGGCTCATTATGTGCCTTTTAATAATATTAAAACTACTTCTATGGAACAAAAAATGTGTTTTTCTCTCCATATCTTTTCTTTTATAAAGCTTTTTTTTTTTTTACTTTCACAAGAAATTACTAAGTCAGAAAAATAGTAGGCTTATTTGCAAAGGTCAAAACATAGTTTTATAAGCTATCATGACTATTTCTAATTATGTAACATATACAAAGTAAATACTAACCAAAATATATTGCAAAACCAGACTTAAGGGAGAAAAACTTTTTTCATTTGTTTTTTGTTTCTTGTTTTTTGAGGCAGGTTCTTACTATATAAGCCTAGTTGTCCTGGAACTCAGTATGTAGACCAGATGTGCCTTGAACTCACAAGGATCATCCTACCACTGCCTCCAAAGTACTCTGATTAAAAAGACAGGTACCATCATGCCCGATCTGGAAGAAATATTTATTTTTAATTTTATTCTTTGGCTTAAATTTATTTTAGTGATCATATACCTTAGAATTAGATTAGGTTTTGCCATAGTGTATGAAATTAGTTTTTCAGTTTCGTTTATTCTGTTCTAGAAAGAAGCTGATCTTTGTCAGGCACATCACCAACAAAGTTCTAACATCATATGCAGAGTGATGCTCTCTAGACAAAGCTGAGTTCTGACAATCAGAGCCAATGGACATATTTGGTTAGCAAATTTCACACCTTCTTCCTGTTATTCATAGCTACTAAACCGTCCAAGTAGTTCCATTCCAAGTAGTGATACTGAGCCTCACTCTCTTATTATTTCTTTACATTTTTCTGGATTACAAATGAAGTTGGTAGATAATCTACCACCCAGAGGGTGGTAATATCTTTTAATATCCCTGTATCAAAGGAGATAGGCCAGAGGAACTTCCAAGGCTCAGTTTTAAATCTGTCAGAGTCTGATTTGGCATCATGGAGTCTTTGTAATTAATTAGAAGATAAGTTGTCTAGAAGTGGTTTATTTATGCCCTAAAGTAGTACATCTGCAAGCAGCTTCCTAGTGGTAATGTCTTCTTAATTATGATAAAGTCCTCTGTGTTGTAATGTCCTCCACACTGCAATGTCCTCTTAGTTTTACATAATCAATTTACTTTGATATTCTCTGAACAAAATCCAGTATGTTATATATCTGTTAGGGATCTAGATATTGAGAAGTAATAGGATTTCAGACACTAAAAGATCCCTTTAGCTCCCTTACTAGAAAATAATAACCTTGCTGTGCATACTAAAAGGAGAAGACAAAACAGGGAGTGATTTCAAGTAGTAAGTAATATAAGAAGTGATCCCAAGTGTGTGCTGTTTTATTGCCTCCACTCATATCTGATCCTCACAAGAGTTGTCAAGTTCCTCATCCACCATGAACTTGTTTGAAATGCATTTAGGATGACTAACTGGAACAATGTATGGAAAATGATGAATGAAGTATACGGTACTGTATAAATATATTCGTAGGAAGTTAAATAGCTGTTTTATTTTAACAACAAAATTGAAACTAAAAAAACAGAATTATCATTAAAATGTAGAGCTTGATTTCATTATTTAACCCAATAATAATTTCAATTTAAGTTACAATGTAGGCTTACAAAGTTCGGTTTCTGAACAAAAGGATATATGCTTACAGGTTACTTTTACTTATTTATTTTTTCTTAAAAAAAAAAAAAAGAAAACCATGGTCTCCCTGTAGCAATAAGTGATCTGGAACTCACTATTAGACCAGTTTGGCCTCCAGCTCAGAGAGATCTGCCTGTGTCTGCCTTCCAAGTGCTTGGATTAACACCTGGCTCACAGGTGGCTTTCTTTAATTAGCTTATACCAACAAATCTTGGCATAGTGATAAAATACTTTAATGTCAGTCTTCTCACACCTTGTTCTGATTTCCTACTCCCTAGCCTGCATCTCATGGTCCTTTGTATATTGTATTTAGAATCTTGCAAACTCTTTTGTCCCTTTCATTTTCCAAGTTTTTGTATTTAACAAGACTCGACTTTTATATAAAACCAGCTATCACTGCAGTGTTAACACACAAACTGATAAGCATAGCTGAGGAAAAACATGTGACTTTTAGAACCAGTCTCATACAAAGTACAAGATCTCAAATGTCAGGTGAGCAATCACCACCACTGAGAAGCACACAGTGTAGTGCTAGAAAATCCCTTTTCCAAATGCTTGTGTATTTTTCCCTAAGCAAATCATGGCTAAGAAGTATGTGCATAGGACTCCTGTCAACAGGAGTTTTTGGTTTTGTGGTTTATTCCATATCCAACACTTTTGCCTCAAACATTGATTCTGAAAAGACATTTATCCAACTATGCCACGAAATATCAGCTGTTGATGAGAGGAATCAAGATTTTTTTAAAGCTATGTTGACTATCTTATGTCTCCATTGCGTTTAATTATTCAAAAGGTTACTACTGCAAAGGTTGATGCCATGCTTTTAAGGGGCAATGTCCACATAATTGCCAAGTCCATCATTAGGACTATGTACCTGTGGTTCTGTCAGTACCTATAGGTTTGGGAGCATTTGGTTTCACTGTCAAAATCTGTAAAGTATTCTTTGAGGTTTTAGCAATTACCTTCAGCATGTGTCTTTTTCCCAACAACATCAAATAGATTATGTTATGAGAATCTTGATGCTTGTCTGTTACTTGCCCTCCCATATGTTTTAATTAAAGCTTTAATTAGGCACTGAGGAGACTGGCTCTGCATGCCAACTCCTGTCTATGATACATATGAGGCAGCTTCCTGTGTTTGTGCATGGGCTCTAGCTTATTCTAACCTGTTCTTGCTCTTGATGGAATATTTTCTGCTAATGTGTTTTCTCTAGTTACACGATAGTATGTTCAGTTTGATAAAATTATTCCTGTAACACGAAGATAATATCTAGAGATTACATGACCATACAAAACTTCATTTATAATTGGACTAATTTGCTAAGGAGTTCCACTTTCAATGAGAATGAAAATATTCAGATGTCAAAGTTTTCTAGTAAAAAGATAAAAGAGAGAGGGAGAAAATCAAGTTTTTTATGGTTATATATGTAATAAATGCACATTTGAGAATACCAAAGAAATTGGAGACCATTGAAAATGGACACATGACCTATTTAAATTAGAATTTTTCATATTTTCTCAAATTTAGTTATAAGAATTACTGTTTTAAGACTGAGGAGACAGCTCAATGGTAAAGCACTTGCAACACAAGTGTGAGGATCTAGGTTTGTATTCCCTAGAACTCACATAAAGTTATATGCAATAGCACACATCTCTAAAACCAGGGCTCTTACAGCAAGGTAGTAAGTAGAAACAGGAGAATCAATGAACACTAACAGGCCAGCTGATGTAGACAGCCTCCAACAATAAAGAGATCCTGTCTGAAACAAGATAGATGGACAGGATTGACACCAAGTGAAATATACATGTGTTCTGGCACTTACATAGACCCATAGTCACACATGAACACACACATACAATCATATACACACAGATGTTTTTAAACGAGTATTTATAAGTTGAGCTAGTTCAGTCGTTCAACTGTCCACTTAAAGAGCGTCTCTATAGCGGCTGAACTGTAGCAAACAATGTCAGATTATCCAGCCACTCTGTGGATAAGGCACAGCTGGTTAGTTCAGCAAACTCTATAACCATTTATAAACATACCCACAATCTCATACTTAGTCCTCTGCTGTGACTGAGAACCTGACAAGGCATGTTCTAACCTATCTTCTCCTTAAGAGTGTTTCCTTAAATTGGCAGGATGATTGTTTTGAAACCCGGATTTTAATTTCAGACATCAAGCAAAGTTCACTAATGAAGAAGAAGTCCATTAATAAAGTCCATTTCTGTCTATAGTTTCTTCAATTACTGCATTTGAAAATGGCACAGACAACTAAATAACATCCTTCATGTCAATTCCGTTCATAAAACTAGCAAAATTTAAAATGAGAATTTTAAAACTTCTAGTTGCTCTGAGGTAAAATCACTGAGGTAAATCTATAAAAATAAAACAGTAATTGCAGTATGTGTTCTGTTCATCCTTTTCCATTATGTGCTTTCTTGAAAGTAATTTGGAAACTAAGTTAGCATTCCTTTTAAAATGGTCTTTGCTGAGGAGATAAAATATATCCGTAACTTTTCATTAATGGAAGCATGTGTTTTAAATACAGAAAACTGACCACATACATAATTTGGTTGTAAATTTTTTCAGGGTCAAATATAAATACTTATATACTTTATAAATATCATGCTCAGCAAAACATTTACTTGTATTCATTTAAGAAAAGAAACATCTTTTCTAGAAAGTTCTTCCTAGAAGTTGTTGTACTAACTTAAAATTTAAGTCTTTTTCAGGAGCTTTGCCCACTTCATTTGTAGCCTCTGAACTAAATCCTGGCCATCATCACCAGGCCTGGAATTTGTCTGCTCTGTAGTGGGCTCCCCTACCCTGGTCTACCTCATTCTTAAAACTGTGACCCTTCTTTTCCTCCTTCTTCCAAAGTCCTTGTCAATAGCCGTTTATAATCATGTCTTCCATATCTCCATTTTTTAAGCTTACTTTGTTTTGAGATGATATTTTTAGTGCTTGGGACTTGAACCCAGGGTCTCCCACAGGATCAGCACCAGATCGACGACAGCTCCATCTCTACTGCTAGACTCTGCTTTTCTTAACACGCAGCTCTTCACAGAAACATCTGCAGTGACCTCTGTAGTATCAATGGTATTTTTTTCAGCTTTGTTTTGAATGACTTTTCTGGTGAGTTACCAATGATTTATTCTTAATCTTTTCCATTAAAAACCATTTTTTTTCTTCCAGCACACTACACAGTATACGTTCCTTGCTTGACCCTGGCTTTCTTTGCTTCTCACTCTCATCCATCTAACCTTCAAAACTTCATCCCCTGAGCTTCATGTGACATGTTTCTGTACTGTCTTTTTAAAGCCATTTTCGTTGGCACGTGTGATTCCTATTGCTTCTCTTCTGATAATGCTTAAACTTATACCTCTATGTTAGAGCATTTCTCTGATGACCACATATTTAAAATACTTCAAGTGTGTGTGTGTGTGTGTGTGTGTGCGCGCGCGCGCACGTGCGTGCATGTACAGACACAGTATATCAAAAAAATATCTTTTCTATTTAACCACATAATTCCCTTTTCTAATGGCCTTCATGGTCTTCGGATGTTTTGAGCACATTTACTACCCATTCTCCTCAGAATGAAGAATAAATGCTAACATTTTATTCTATAGAATATTTTTGTTCAATATGCAATTCTGTCTAAATTGACTTTTCTCCTTTCAATATTTTAAAGATGTTGATTTTCTGTCTTCTTGCATCAGTTGTTTCTAATTAGAAGTCACTTGGAGTCATTATTCTCCTCTGTGCAACAAATCAATTATCTCTTGCTGATTTCAAGATTTTTCTTTATTTTTAATAAGTTTGATTATGAAGTTTCTAGGTATAGCATTAAATGCCTGAGTTTCCTATGCTCCTTAAAGCTGCAAATTTATGTCCTTTATCCAAGGAAGATATTGAGAAAATATTTGGTCATTATTTATTCCACCTCATTCTCTCTCGATTTTAGATTAAAAGATTAACGTTTATGTTAAATCTTTTTGTATCTAGACTCAGCTCTTAAAGCACCATTAGCATTTTTCTATTTTTCAGATATAGTCTGAGGGGTGTGTGTGTGTGTGTGTGTGTGTGTGTATACTATGAAATCTGAAATACATCCTAAGAGATGATTTTGAAAAGGAGTTGGATTTTGAGCCTTTGACCTAACAGCAAATCACAGAGCTCAGATCCAAATCCTTCCAAAGCCTGGCTTCAGCAGGGCAGTCACCTGGGATTGTTGAGGGCCATGCCAAGCTGACATATAGCAAAACCGATCTTGTCAGGGTTAGAACTTTTCCCAGTCATGGTGCAGAGCTTGACTTTAGATGTTCTCTTTCTTTCTTTTTAGCTTTTATGGTTGGTGCTTTAAACCCCCTGTGTGTATGAAATAAAATTTCACATAAAATGTATTTCCTAGGAACAATGAATTCATGTTGGAAAGTGCTTACTAGAGACACAAGCTCTGCCATTTATCACCTCAGTCCTACAAAGTAATTCACCAGAATTGCTTTTGGGGGCATTTTTTTCTTGTTTCCACACAAGTGGAAAGAAGGCACAAGAGAGCAGAATCCCATCGACTGATTGATGAGATTGTATTCGGTCTGTGACAGTGCATGACTCCTGTCTTTGCCCTCTCTCTTGACCCAGCAACACTGAAGAGTAGCACAATCTTGGGACATGAGAAACTGGTAAATTTTTTTTGTTGTTAACACTATAAGAATAGTAACTATCAGCAGCTCTGAGGTAAAAAGTGGAATGAATCTTTTAACCAAAAAGTTAGGACAGAATTGTTGAATGCAGGTCACAGGACAGGGCTGAAAAAACAAATGTCAACTAGTCTTTGGTCTTACATAAAACATAAAATGTTTTGTCATCTGCAAACCCAAACCAACTCTATAAATATAGCCTATAATCTATTATTACATGTCACTAATTGATCAAAAAGGAAATGAGGACAGACACGGTTTTTGGTTTGGTTTTTTTTTTTGTTTGTTTAGTTTTGTTTTTTGTAGCTTAATTCTATTCCTTTTCCAATTGATAAATAACTCTAATTTCGTGTTCATTAACAGAAGTACAAATTTACATTCACTTTCAGGTGTGGGCATTTAGGGCACCAATTATAGGTGACCAAGTTAAAGATGTAATATCAAGTATTCAAATATTTAAGAATAATGAATTGAGGATAAAAATTGTGTTTAGTTCTGAATTACTAGTTTTTCTTTATTTCTTTCAGGAAAAATAACATTATAAGTAGTCAAGAATCCAGGCAAATTTTATTAGCTACTTCTTTTTCAAGAAGAGTCCAAACCAAGTAGTATTTTACTTACTGAATTTTTGTATATATTACATTTGGAAAATTGAAAAAGCGTGAGATATATACATAAAAATATTATAGTAAAAGTTATCATTCTGTATGCTAACTTTAAATTTTCATAATAAAACAAGCAGTATATTGCAATGTAGAACATATGGAAATATATAAAGCAGTTTCTTTCATAGGAAATAAAATGGTAGTTTGTCAATAAAAAATATAAGACTTTGAGGAACATGTAGTATAATTAGATATGAAAGGTAGTTTTTAGTCTTGTTTTCTTCCCGGTACAAGACATCAAATTCATAACCTGTTCCATGCTACGAAAACGTTCAATTATTGACCTACTTTTCCTGACCAAAAGAGATTTCCTTGAAAGGACAGATATAAAATTATGCTTTACATTGTCTGTTCCTTAGATACTTCTTAGATATTTCTTTATAAAATCTTTAAAGTAGTATTGAACTATTTGGCCTATACATAAAAAATAAATTGCATATTTAATTCTAAAATGAGAACTGTATCAGATTCTTCGCTATATACTGAGTTATACCCGAAGCTCTGGAAAATAAGGTTATTGTTTAATATATTTCATGATTGTAGAATGATTCTTGAAAGAAATTTAATAGAAAAACTTTTGGAATCTTGTTAAAACCTGATAATTTCCTACAAATATCAATTAATATTATAAAGAATAAAATTTTATAAATTCTTTAGAGGTTTTGTAAAATAGAGAATGTGTTAGACAAAGTATCATTATTGTTAATGATATTACTGTCAGTATATGTTTTGTCCCATTCAGAATAAATGTCATTTAAAAAACATCAAAAAGCCAGCAATTTTAAATAACCACATGGCTGAGTTCCAGCCAAAATTGTAACTTCTAGTCTAATAAATCTGAGATTCAAATTGATCCTATAGCTTTATTGATACGTTTGCACAACTATAGTTTATATAAAGTATAAGGTCCATTTTAGTTACATTGTTCGTATTGTATTTTTCATATGAAATTTATAGAACAATGCAGTTTCTTGTTTTTTTTTTCCTTTTCATTAATTGTGGCTATAATATGGAGTCAGGTAGTCTTTATGAATCATTAATTTTGTAGGACAGAGCTCTGAGTCCCTTTAGGGAAAAACTGTAACCCAAACATATAAGCAATCATGGCTAACTGGGGAGAAAATAAATCATACTGGTCTTTATGGAAACTGTTAAATTTCCCATTGTCCTCTTCCTACCTTCTTTCCAGTGTTCAGTGTAAAAGTAGTAATAGAAAATCAACTGGAATATAAATGGAATTTATTACTTAGTGTTTCATTCTTTGGAGCTTTAGCTTGTGCCAAGCACTTCTAGTGGTAAATATGTCCTTCAGTGGAAGATACCATGCACCAGTGGGTAAATGAAACCTGGAACTGGGGTTTTCTACTTCTTAATCAGCAAAACATTTGTGTTACACATTCCCTTTGTTGGGCATTACAGTGCATTGTGAGATAATGAGGGAGGAGAAGACAAATCAGAAGACAGACATCAGTAAAAGATAGTTGGATGACTTTGAACTGATGAGTCCTATTGATGGAGGACCACTTAAGGATGACCTCGACTTCCTCTATTTGGTTGCCCCTATAGATGAGTGAATTAGTAACTAACTAGAAAATATAGGAGCAGGAGAAACCTATAGAAGATAAGGTGAGAAAACTATTTATTTCACTTGGAGGGCCATGTTGAATTTAAGATGTGTGTGAACATCCAGGTGAGGGCAATTACGAACAACTGCATAGGTGGGTCTGGATCCCAGGAGCACTGTCAAGGCTGAATACACAAACCAGGAAAGAGCTCTGCAGGAAATGTTAGTTAATGTCATCTCAATAGGCAGGAAGGAAGAAACAACAAAGTTATTTCTAAAGGACAGAGATGGCGCCGTCAGTACCATGCTTGTTTTGCAAGCATGAGTATCTGAGTTCAATCCCCAGAACCTGTGTTAAAAGAAAAGCGAGGGTGGTGGCACACACTTAGAATCGCCGAACTTGGTGGTGAGACAGGTAGATGCTGGGGCTTGGTGACCTGCCAGTCTAGGCTACTTGGTAAGTTCCAGGTTCAATGAAAGATTGCTGCAAAAAGAAGGTTCAAAAACAAACCTGAGGAGTGGCACCCGAGTTTGTCCTCTAGGTTGCCCGTCCCCAGTGTGCGTATGCATCTGCATATGAACACATACAAATATGTGGATGCATATGCACACACACAAGAGAGAGAGAGAAAATAGACATGACAGGAGAGTAAGATCCACAGAGTAACAGTAGGAAGTATTAACATAAAGCCGGTGTAAACACAAATCAAACTGGGTCAAGACAAGGTGAAATGAACTCCATACAATGATGAAACAATTTCATCAGCTTTATAGTTTGCCAGATGCTGAATGCTGGAGTTGAACACTTCTGGTTGGAGTTTTACAAAACCCAGTTAAATTACAAATGCTATTTATTAAGTGTAGATTTTTAAGTCTCTTAAACCCTCTTTATGTTCTTTTTCCTTACTGAAAGATGAAGAGGTTTTCTTAAATTACATGTAAGCAACTTCCTAGCTCCAATATATAGCATTCAGTTGGTCAGAAGCATTTTCAGGGAATAAAGGAAACAAACATAGTCATCAAATGTTAATTTTACATTTCATATAAGAAAAAAATCCATATTAAAATGTTTAAATTGTATTAGTAGAAAAGTCAAAAAGTAACTATTGCTGTGTCTTTCCATCAAACGAACCATTTGTCCTGTAAAGATTGGGAAAACAAATGAAGAATATCCATAACTGATGATATATGATGACATAATCAGAACATAACAAAATGTCTGCCTGAGATAATTAAAAGGTCAGTGAATCATATAACTAGACAATATTAAAATATGCCCTCTTGAAACATTATAGATTATTTCATACTTTGCACACAATGATTGAAAAGTACATGCCTAAACTTGAGTTTTCTTAAGAAAAATAAATGTGGATGACTTTCAGAAAGTCATTGGCACCATAAGAAAGCAGTAACAGTATTACCAGAACCAAGAGAATCAAGAGAGCAGGACAGTAATCCTTAACAACTGAAGGCATTTGTTGATGGCAGCAATTATCCTCAGGCCCCCAGGCTGATATAAACATGTAGAATAAACAGCTGTCCTGGCTCTGGCCCCCAGAATAAACGTTTTACTCAGTCAGGGAAACAACTGAGAGGTTAGTGAAATGTTACCTGTTCATGCCTTAGGAAAAGTATTTTTCACAGAGAAAATACACAAAATTTAAACCAGAAATGACTTTTTCAAGTGGTAGAAATCTTTAAAAGATTCTGAAATATACAATGAAAATATAACCATTCCAGTCATAGCTGTGAATGTATTTAATTACAGCACTCAAGAGACAGAGACAAGTGGAATTCTGTGAGTTCAAATCCAATGTAGTCAACATAATAAGCTCCATTTTACCCAGGGCTACAAAGTGAGATTGTTTCTCGAAAGAAAAAGAAAGAAAGAAAGAAAGAAAGAAAGAAAGAAAGAAAGAAAGAAAGAAAGAAAGAGAAGGAAGAAAGAAAGGTAAAGGTCTTTTTTTTTCATTGTCCTATTGTTACCCACCCAATCTCTAGTTATTGAAATGAACACCATGCTGCTTTTCATACGGAGATAGAAATAAAAACAAATGTATCTTGGCAACTCTAAGTCTTACATCTCTAATGCATGTGGAGAAAAGTTGTGGTGCTGTGTCCAAATTTCAGGCATCAACATTTGCATCTACATTTTTGACTCCTGGTCAAAAAGACCTAGTGTTTTACCTTTAGTACACTGCTAACATATATTTCAAAAATATTTTATGATTACAGTCCTGAAAGAAATCCTCCTGGATAATTTTGTCTACTTTTTAGGTTATAGCAGACCTACATTTTCTGAGGGGTTATGTGTGGGTATGAGAGAGAGAGTGAGGAAGAAAGATGTGAAAGAGAGAAAGAGAATGAGAATTAGACCACTGCATGTAACAAAAACTGAAAATTTGCTTTATAGAATGCAAAATAAATAAATAAGTCAAGCAAGACTGAAGACTGAAATATACTTCAATGGAAAATTGGAAAATACATGCCTAGCACATATGAGGGCTTGGGTTTTACCCCCAGCAAAACACACACACACACACACGCACACACACACACACACACGCACACACACACACACACACACACAAATCAGAACAAAATATGGGTAACTGAAAGAGTGAAAGTTGTATAATTTTCCATCATTTTCTATAGATGATGTTATCAGTGGTTATGATACTAATTAAATTACATATTAATCTTGATTTTAAGTTGACTAATGGGAAATTACCACATATGTTCACTTTCATATCAAGAATACTTCTTCATGCTAATTAAAAATAGTATTTATCACTGAGTACTCTAATGATAAACGCTAATCTGATATCTTATAAGGACAGTTTAATAAAATTATAATGAATCAAAATAGTGGCAGGCAATGTTAAGCTATGACTCTGCTACATAGATTAGCACAAATTGCATCAATTTACCTAAAAGAATAGTTTATAACATAATTCAAGAATGGACTTGCTCTTCTTGATGTTTTGCCCACTACTAAAATTATAGCAAGATCAGATTTCATATTAAAAACTATTGCCTACAAATCTTTTGGAATTAAATAGTTGTTTCAAGAACCCTTAACAAATCATTAAAATGATTCATCTATTTTTAGTAACAGTCAACCTTAATATCTTTAGATGAAAGTTTTGATCTTCTCATGCTTCGTAATCTAGCACATTGGACTGACAGGGCAGGATTGTCCTACCGGGAGAAAAAACATCCTGTGTATTGAATGGAGAGCTTAACAGCTTCATAGATATTTTCAAAGCTCAGCTTGATTTCTAAAAAGCACTTTCTTGCATAGTGAATGCTGACTGTACTCAGCTATTTGAGGTGTTGTAGCACTTACTAAATTTTCACATAAATTGATGGTGTCTGAATAAAACTATTGTACCAGCTTAAAAAGCCCAGTATATTTTCCACCTTCCAAATGGGCATTCAGAAAGCTTCAGCAGTGCCTTCATACTGTTCTTAACTGTGATTCAATCATTCTTCTTAAAGAAAGAGGGTGGAAGGGGAAGAATTGCAAAGCCCATACTAAAGGGAAAACGTGAGATAAGGAAAGAATGTGTTCTGCATCATTGTGTGTGACACACATATGGTATGTATATATTCATATAGGTGCATTCACATGTATGAGGGTGCATGTGAAAATGTGTGCACTTGCACATGGTCACCAGAGGTTAATTTCTGTTGTGTTCTTCAGTTACTCTCTACCTTTTTTAGTCAAGTTCTCTCACTAAACCCAGGCTGGCTAGCCAGTGAGCCTCAGACATCCTCCTGTCTTAGCCTCCTGAGCACTAAAATTACAGTCATGCTCCAATCTGTCTGGCTTTTCACATGGGAGTGGGGAATCTGCACCCGCCTTACTGAATGAGCCAGTCCCTCTACATCATTTTATATTCTCATCTTGTACACCTTAGTGATCCCAAATTTGTTATAATTTCATTGGCTTTTTAGCATGCAGTTAACTGTGGAACAGGATACATATACAGACAGTGAAATTAAGGCACTAGAGCTGGCATTTAAGGTCATCCTCTGACAGTTAACAACTCTAAAAGAATTCCTAGAATATGGATGGAAATCTTGCTTCAAAAATTAACCTCTGTTGATCATTAATTTAAAATTGGTAACAGATGATTTAACTTTAACATGTAGAAATAAACACTTGCATTAAAATTAGTTTTTTTTAAAAACAGTGACTACTTCACATACTAGCTCTCTAAACAGCATACAACATGTTTATTTATTTGTTTGTTCAGTTGTTCTGCTAGACTAAGATTCAAATAGGTTACCAGTGAAGCAAGAAAATTTCTGTCTAGTTTTGCAAGAGTTTTATCAATAAGGCCTAAAAATAGGGAAAGCTTTCATTTGGGAAACTAGCTAAGATTCAAGAGCCATGACTTTTAAAGATGGAATAACCTATTGATGTTTTTTTTTCCATTAAGCCATGCAAAATTTTATTTTGTTCATTGCTGCTTTCCTTGACGAAGATATCCCCGTTTTATTCCATTTTCTGTATCTAACTCTAAGATCCTCATAAAACTATTCTTCCAAAAGGAAATTCTAAGTAAATAAATTCCTTGCTACAAATGAGTTATGGTTTAACCTTAAATCTAATGTGGTCTCCTTGACAACTATTGAATCTATATCGGACAGAGTGTCCATCTAATAGAAAGGTAGGGTTAGTGCATGAACATAAGAAAACAGAGACTTTCAGGTCACTGGAAACTTGTTCATATGAACTTGTAGCAATGCCTACAGCATGCAAAAGACCCATGACAACTCTATCAGACAAAAGCCTAGCACTGAATAGGGGAAATGTGCAGCAGGCCCCAACCCTAGCCAAGCAACTATTAGCAAATGACTTCTGTGGGGTGAAGGAGAGTAGATCTTCTTTAAGGGATGACTAGATGCTAGCGGATGAACTTGCACTGAGAGACACCTGGATAGAAATGCTTGACTAAATAGGACTTAACATATATAACAGAATCCTTAAATCTGGTTTGAGGGACTATAGGGATTGTGGAAGGGGGATCTAAATTTTGATTAAGATGTATTATATGAAATGTAAAAACTCAATAAAAATACTAAAAATGAAAACAAAGAAAGGTAGACTGCAAGTCAAATTAGTGGTGCTAGTTTCTTGTTTACACCATAGATACGCCGCAGTGAGGAAGTGATCCCTCCTCCAAATTCCTCCACTTCTACACAGATACTTTGAGAAAAACAATGCAAGAGAACAAATAACCTAAGAGATCTCAAGAGATAACAACTTGGAAAACAGAAGAGCTCTGAAGCATTTGTTTCCTTTTTCAGAAGTTATAACCTCATAGCAATCATGCTTTCGCCATGACTAACACCAACTCTTTTAAGAGTGAGTGTGGGGACATAGAGGGGCTGCAGTTAGGTTTGTATTTTAACCCCAGAGATGAGACTCCAAAGATAGTCAGAAAGCAAACTCCACTCAGAACTAGTGATGTATGTAGACTGAGTTGTGAGAGTAAGAACTCCTAGACTGAGCCAACAATGATCAAGGGGCTTGAAAAGAGTGCTTCCCACCTGAGTGTAAAGGCCAATGGACACAGAAATAGAGAGCAGCAGAGCTCCAGGAAAAGCAAGCTTTGGTTTAGACATCTACACAGCAGCAGAAACTGAACAAAATATGAGTCACAAAGGGATTAGAAACTGACTAAAGATGTTGACATTAAGATATGTTGAGAGAAATAGAAGGTAGAATGAATGCATTAACTGTTTATATTAGGATGTGGGAAAAGAGTAAGTGATAAATTTCAAAAAGGAATAAAGTGGGAAAATCATCAAGAAATGTAATGAATACATGGGCCTGTGTGAAGATAGACTAAAGTACATTAATGTGTGATCAGTGTGGTAAAGGAGGCTGTTCAGTACTCTGGATTTCTTTCCTCTTTTGCAAAATGAGGCAATCAAACTGAATCTGGACAACGTATATAGTATCTCTTGATGACCTGAAAATCTCTGATTCAAGCTGAAGGACAGACACATTAGTAGACAATAAAACAACTTGCTCAAACTATATCTCCTCACAAAAATAATGAATTTCTTCTAAGAGTATATTGTACAAGGAAAAAGTATCCTTAAAAGTAGACTTAAGGTGATTTTAAAAGCTGAGATCCAAAAAAATAAAACCCTGGTGTCTTAAGTAAAGAAAGTCCATTCCAGGCAAGACTTCTGTTCAGGACTGCTCAGTGCTCTCAAACTTGACTTGCCTGCAAATCATCTGTGATCATGCCAGCATTCTAATTCAGTAGGTCGGGGAGGGATGCTGAGCATTTCATTTCTTACAACTCCCATGTGATGTCAATTAGTACCACTTTGTTTTTATATTGAAGTGTAACTTAAGGTGAAAAAGCAAATCCATTTGGACTGTGCTTTGTTGAAAAGTCAGACTTTTGGCATTGGTGACGATGACAGTCATTCAGACCTAGCTGGGTATCAGGAGATTCATTCTCTTGACTACAGGCAAAAGTTTTCACTCCATCTCATGAAAGACAGGATAGAGTGAACTCAATATACTATTGAATGTGATGGACAGATCAATGGAGTGTTCTATGCCTTTTAGAAAAATTGCTACCCAGAATGCCAAAGAATGTTTTGTTACTATAATTCTATAATTAAATGGGAATATTTTAGTTATTTTGAAAATTTTCTCATATAGAACATTTCATCACTGAAAAAAATGTATAAGAGGTGTCTGTGTAAATGCACACATTCTGCCTTTAGGCACAATTTGTTCTGTATCACTGAGTTGAGTGTGAACTATATTCCCTGAGTGTTATACAGGCATAAAGTGGTGGAGCAACCTTATTACTGTTTAAAGGAAAACTTATCTAAGTATTTTCTTTCCATGTTTCACTTGAACCCACTCAGCTGGGTCACCAGGAATGCTTTTCACGTGTGGTATTTTTCACATTCCAGTCATGCTAATAACAATTTAGCAAACGGTGTTAGTGTTGCTGCCATCATTTCTGACCATTCAATTGGACACTGACTGATGTACATTTTAGGATATTTTATTTACCTACCGAAGTGAGGCTTTTAAAGAAGTGAATGAGGTTCAAAAATGGACTTTCATTCATAGTTTTCTTTATTGGAGTTTTCTTAGTTGCAAGTGTCTTCCTTATTTAGGCACTGTGGGCAACTTTTCATTATCTCACATTTTCTAGATGCCAATCGGTTGGGCCTCTTCTGTCCCAGCCCTTTCACAAACATTCACTTGATGCCTAGTACCAGAAAAGTAATGTCAAGTGGCTAGGCTCAATCAAATTGTTTTAACTCAACAAAAGAAATAAAAAAAATAGAAGTTCTGGTTTGCTTTGGGATGCAGAACCCTCTGGAAATTGAAGCAAAAGTGTTTATATTCCTAAAGTATATGCTGGCATCTTGTAATTCTTTATTTCCTATATATTTTTATTGATAGTTGAGATGCAACATGTGCCTCTTCATGCTGGGGGCAGGGAGAGGGGATTTGAAAAGAATAGTAAAGAAGAAAGTAAGAAATAGATTAGGAGTTAGCGTTGTGATTTCTGTATTTTCTCTGTGTATAGTAAATTAAATACACTAGGGGACTGATTCACTCTTCATCAATTATTGAACTGGACTGAATAAATCTCCATGTTCTTGGCACTTATCTTTTTTTTGAAGGTTCCAGCTGAGTAGGCATTATCTTTGACTGTGTGACTCCAAAACATAAAAACTGAATTTCTAGTATCTCTAGTTCTTACCTAATGCTTACCAACAATTTGAATAAAAATTAATAGAAAAATACTCTAATAAAAAATAGTAAGCATCTTAAATTCTGATATTGACATTTCACACATTTGTAAATTATGGGACATAATACTGCCATGATAAGGTTCAGTGAACTTAGCTGTAAGTTGTAAAAAAAACACACTTGCCATTTATTATTAGCTTCTGAGCCAGAAAATGTCATCACCTATGCAAATTTCCAACAGTTGACTTCACTGCTGAATAGGCATTTGTGCTCGTTTGCATGTTCATGTTGTAAATCCTTCCCATGAGCTCTACAGAAGAAAGGCACTGACTGACAAACTTGCAAAAGGAGCAAGAATTGGGAGTGATTTTTTTGGTTACTGATAGAACTTTCCTAGCAATGCTTCCCATTATTTATGGGAATTTGCTATGTATTATGTGTCTAGAAAATTAAAGTTTGCCTAGTTAGACCAATTGCAAATAAAAGTCCTTGCAAGCGTATTTGGGTAATAAGATAGATATTGGGCCATTTAGCATAATTTCTACCTTACGATGCTAAATAATATAAGTTTTACCTAAATATGTCTTAAGTGTGTATCTAAACAAAATAGTACTGTTAGCTTATATTAAATTAGACTCATAAGATATGTTTAGTCTTTGCTTGTTTCTTTCATGTAAATTTTATGGACAGATGTTGTCAAGATACAATTAGAATATCCCAAATTATTTTGGTGGCTCCTTTGAACCAGTTTGGAGACTTTTAAAGAAATAATGTAGTATGATATTAACAATGTGGCACTATGATAAATTAGAGATGAAGTTAATTATTCATGCCTTAGAGATCTACTTGTTTCTACTAACCAGCTATATTAATTCAGACTATGAGAACAAAAAAGAAATGAAGAGGCAAGCAAGGAAAAAAATAAATATTGCAATTTTAAAAAAATCACTTTTTCCAAATTAAATTCTGACTTTATTTCAATGTAGTTCAGCAATTATAAGTGTTTTCCTTAATATATTTTAGGATAACTTCTATGTGAAATTATGTAAAATTTTTCATGTCTTACTGATTAAGTAATATAAATAATTTAGCTTATTTTGGTATGTTTTAGTTAGCTTTCAAATTATGCATAAATATTTGTTATACATTTTACATTATTTTTCTCAGCATTTAGGTATAAGAAAAACTTTCTATGTTGTGGCAGGAACTATGAATTATACACACTTGACATCAAGTAGCTGGATGGTTGGTCCAAATGGCTTCCAGTCACTTGGATTCTGGTTCCTTACTTGAGAGATGTTTATAGGCAAGTTGTTAATTTATACTTGGACTGTAAGAATCTAAAGATTTCTGTGCATTCAAGTGCCAATGAAATAGCAAAGATGATGGTGATAGTTGAAAGTCACATTTATTAAGTATTTCATAAAGTTCTAGAGAGCAGAACAAGGGTTTTCCAAACCTACCCAGGTTTTATCCCCCAGAACCTGGAAAATTCTACTTTACCTGCAAAGGAATTTTGTCCTCTGAGTGATACTGAGGTAGGGTAGTTATTGTGGACTATCTAGGTGAGCTTAACCTACCCATCACTTAAAAGCAAGGAAAGATTCTAGTTGAGTTAAACAAAGGATAGATCTGAAGTTACTGGCTTTGAGGATTGGGATTTAAAAATGGATGCAGCTGTGAGATGTGGAAAAGAGCCAGAAAACATTCTCCAGGAGCCTCCAGGAAAGGGAATGAACCAGCTGACACCTTGGTGTTCGCCTAGTGAGATTCATGTCAGATTTCTGACCTCTACCACCTTTATGACAATAAAGTTCTATCATTGAAGTCATTAAGTATGTGCTGGTTGGTTACAGCAGTAATGCAGCATTTACTTATTACAGCATTACTTCTGCTAAGTACTTTAAATTACCTCATTCTGGCCTCCCAGCAACCCCAAGAAATAAGGAACATCATTATCCACAATTTAAACTTAGGGAAATCAAGACTTAGAATGCTTAAGTAACTTCTCAAGCTTACTGCTTGTAAAGAATGAAGCTACCATTTGATCCTAGGACAGTTTTATCTAACAATGATGTGCTTAAAAGCCTACGATATTTCAAAAACATTTAAAAGTTTCTTATTCTATTTGTTTCTTTGTAGAATGCAGCCATTTTTCTCTATCAATTGCTAATGGAAAGGAAAGCCAATGAGCAATCTCTGAAACCATGCTAGGCCCTAAAGAGAGAAGTTCTAGATGATGTTATTTTCTGTACTAAAACCATCAGCTTTCAGTTTTCTCACAATTCTGTGATTTCCTAGTAGTTTATGTTACAAATAAAATTGCTATCCCTAGTCTGACTTTCTCTACAATGTCGTAAATGATACTGTTTGATAATGGTTTTCTCTTCCTCCCTCTGTCCCCAGTTTTCTTCGCTTCCATCTTCCCTTCCATCTTTCCTTCCTTTTTCCAGCTAAGCAGCAGTTCATTCACCCGATAACAAAGAAAACAAATGACTTCCTCTTGAGAAAGCCATATTCAGCACTGCTCCGTCCGACTGCTGTGCTCCACTGTTCATCCTCACTCTTGGTACTTCTCCTCCTGCCTTTGGTACATTAGTGCTTGACTCCCTTTATACACACTCATGCTGAGAGGGATGATTTTGCCTGGGAGCCTTGAACATTTCATAACGTCCTCACCAAAATAATGCCACTCCATCCATGCCACTGGAGGTGATAAGTGCACAGAAATTTTGTGGTCTCCTCTCCACTGCACATGACACCATATTTCCCATTAGGAAGCTGCAACAGGAAGAAAGTAACTCAGTTCTTTCGGTTGGTTTTTAGTGCTGCAATATGTGAAAGTAACTTAGAGGCTGTCAGTGTCTCAGATCCTCTGGAAGCAGGACAACCTTTGAGGGCTGTAATACAGGAAGGGCATTTTAGCTGGAAGACAGAGAATGAACAGGATGAATGCTGTTTATTTTTAGCACAGGCAGAGAAAACAGGAAAATGAATATAGATAGAAAGAGAACTTGTGAAAGAATCATGGTTGAAAAAGCAACAGTCTCAAGCCCAGGCAATAGGAGTGTCAGACACCAACTATTAAAAGAAAAAAAAAATGTGGCAACAGAAGTTGTATGAAGAACCTGAGGTTGAACTTAAAGTATGTAAAACAGAGTAGAATACAGACTGGCCAGCCAGCACTCAGAATCTGTTTATATCTAAAATTAGCAAAGTATCAAATTTCCATTCACTCTGTGTGCTTGAAAGCAAGCGATTGCCTGAGAAGAGGTTTATGGTACCAACTAAAAGCAAAGAAATGTTGAGTACTTTAAAAATTGTAGAACTAAAGAATATGTCTTAAGTGAAATAATGCATGCAGACTTTTTACAAGGGGAAGCTAAACCGGGGCGGTTTACTCTTAACTTTTAAGAACTGGTTGTTGCCAAAGCCTAAACACCTTTGTTAATTATAAGATGCAAGTAATTAGCGGAAGTGACAGTAGCTCCCCTTCAGATCTCTTTAGAAATGTGAATTTTAAAAATATTCCTTTTTCTCCTGAGGCACTTAAGAGAAGATGAGTGGATAAGTGCAGTCAGAAAAGGCTTTCTGCCCACCTGAAAGATTTCAGAAGTCAACACTCGAACTCCATGTTGCATCGCCGTTCCTTAGGAGTAAATTATACTTGCCATATAGAATGTGTCTAAAATTTGCAAGTTAAATGGATGATGCCATAGCCAAACTTTCAGTTTACAATCAAACTAAAACTGTACAGTTTTTCTTTATTATATAGTATTATTTTATATTATTGTCTCGAGTCATTAAAAATGGATGTATAGAGTTGGGAATGCAGCTTATTGATAGAGAAGTTACCTTGTATATTTCAAGCTCTGAGTTCGAGGAAGGAAGCAAAGAAGGAAGGAAGGAAGGAAGGGAGGGAGGGAGGGAGGGAGAGAGGAGAGAGAGCAGGAAGGAGGGGAATAGAAAGATGAAAAAAGAACAAAGAAAGGGAAAAAAAGTGACAACCATTCGATAGAAGCCTAACCTACTCCATGAATTTGTAATGAACTTTGTGTATTATTTTGTTGGCAGAAAACAAAGGTAAGAAGGTGTGAGATGGTGGAGGTGAATGAGATAGAAAGTTAGTACTATAAACACTAGCATTAAACAAAATTTTCTAAAAGTTTCTGTGCTCATCAGTCACTGCACAATACACGGGGATTTTCTATCTCCCCCAATGTCTCCACCGTCATTAGACCTTGTGCATCAATTGCCACAAGCATCATTCAACAATCCTTTCATTTGCCACTCTATGCTAGGCATTTTGACGTTTTGGGTGTTCAGTTTTGGGTGTTCAGCATACTATCAGAACAGAGTGACTGAGGTTGATAAGATTATCTTCAAGTAAAATTGAGGTCATCTATTATTAATAGAAGAGTTCCATTCTGATGGGTTTGCTTCTCACTCTACTCAATGGAGTTAGATATTCTGGTTGCCCGATTAAAAATGTGTGTGTGTGTGTGTGTGTGTGTGTGTGTGTGTGTGTGTGTAGAAAAAGAGGCTAGAAGATATAATGCAATCAGGAAAATTAACCCAAAATAAGGAAAGAACTTGGCAGTTTGTTTTTTCCATCTCTCCTTTTTTTCTTACTCTTTTGAATAGTTCTTAGTTAAAACTTTAAAGGAAGATTCAGATAAATCTTGAGATTTACCAAGAAAATCATAGCAGTGTTTTGTTTTATTTTATTTAAACAATAATGAATGATTCTTCCTAAGAAGTCTTTGTAATGCTGACCAAAGGCCTAGAGAGGTGGCTCAGCAGTTAAGTGTAGTACTTGAATAAGGACCTGAGTTCAGATCCCAGCACCCACATCATAACTGCCTGTAACTTCAGCTCCAGGGGATCCGATACCTTCTTCTCACCTCTTTAGGAACCCACACTCATGTGCAAAAACACACATGTATGTGCACACACACAAATACATAATAAAAATAATTTTAAAATCATTTTTTGAAAGCTTACCAAATATTTTGAAGATGAAAAACGGTCTCTTTGTAAATGCTATATAGAAGAGAAGCATTCTCCAGACATTCCCCGTGATAAGGAACTTCCTTTAAGTACTTTTGTCATTACATGTGAAGCCTTACGTATTTTTGAACTCCTAACACTTCAATTTATGTATGTATATATAATGCATATAGTTATTTTCATAGAAAATACTTTCCTAGAAAGGTGTTATGCCTCAAACTACCTAAGTTTTGTTTCTCAAGTGAAAACCACAAGGGTTCTTAGCAAATAAAATTCCATTAAACATCATCTTAGATGTCCTCCTGATGTCTAATTTACTGTAATATGGGGAACGCTCCAGGTTACACAGTGGAAACTGCGTATGTAAATGTTTTCTCCTTTGTCATCATGTGCTCCAGCTTCTCATTGTATGATGTAGTCACCAACAGAATTTTCTAACAGAATTTTTTAAGTCTTGTTGTTTAAAAAAGAAAGCATGACTATCCTTTGTAAAGCAGTTATTTGTTAGAGAGGATAACTTACTTACGTTACATTGAAAGATTGTAAGGCCTTCAGAGATTCAGAAGTGAGCTGGGGAGGTCTCCTTGCACTTAGAGTCCCAGTTCCCATCCTTTTATGTGTCGGGGAGATTGGCAGCTTATATTCATTATCTACTTAGTCATAAAATTAGGTACAATCGTTGCCCTTCTACAATTTGTAAAAAAAAAAAAAGAAACATAGAGGTTAAGATATGTTAGAGTTACACAGCTAGAAGTCATGGTGCCAGGGTTCAACCAGAACATTTGAAAATGAGTCATCAGACTTTCCTCAAGACTTCTATATAATATTCTTTACCATTGCTCTGTACCTTCTGGTCACAAAACCAAAATATGGTACATATTGAGAAATTTTTTGACAATTAATATGTGACTATTCTGTTAGGAAATTTAGGATTCTTTCTGCAATAGACAGAGAAAAGTCATGCTGAAGCTTCCCGTAAGTTGTTACCATGGTGTTATTATGTGTCACTTTGTCAACGTATGTAGTCATCTCTTCACTGGTTCTGCAAAGTGTGGATATAAGTTTCAGTCCGTTAGTGAAGACTCCAAGAGTAGTCTACATTTGAACTTTGACATTTTGACCTTGGAGTTGTGATATCTGTGAAAGGATTGAAATGTTAAGAAGCCCTGCACAGCAGTACTCCAACATAAAAACCAGCAGAGGCATAGAATGAAATGATAGTAAAACAAACTTTTGTGTGAAAATTTAGCAGTTAAGAGGACCCTTGGTTAAATCCGTATTGTGTGAAGGAATCCAAGAAAATCACATCAGGACAAGTGAGATGGCACCTGCTACTAAACCTGACAATCTGAGTTGATCCCTAGAACCTACATGGTGGAAGAAGAGAATCAACCCTCAAAAGTTATCTTCTGACTTCTACCTGTGCCCCATCTCAGGCATTTACATGTGTATGCACACACACAAAAAATAAAACGTAGAGGCTGGAGAAAGATGGCTCCGTGCTTAAGAGCACTGGCTGCTCTTGCTGAGGACCCAGGTTTGATTCCCACATTGTGGCTAACAACTGTTTATAACTCCTGTTCCAGGGGATCCAATACCCTTTTCTGACCTCCATGAGCATTGCACGACATAGATGCACCTACATACATGCAAGCCATACATTCACACACATAAAATAATAAATATTAAAAATAAATAAGAAATATAAAAATACCCCATGAGTCATCATATAACAGCTGTACTACTTCCTCTTCTAGTTCCTTCAATCTGTTAGATGACAGTTAATATCTTTCAGGGTTCTCTTTACTGTATTGACACATGTTTAGAATCATGTGTACATTCAGTAATAGAAAGGTCATAATTTCTCTCAGTTTTCTTTAGGAAAATAGGGGGGACCAGCAATTAAAACAGTATAGTATCACTAGACTACTTCTGAGTTTATGAAAATAATTAAAATGTACCAGCCAAATATAAATAGTGTTTAAATAACTATAAGATCTCGATTAAGTAGAAGGGTTGTTAATGGTAGAGTGGTTGTCTAGCATGTGTGATGTCCTTGGTTCAACCCCCCAGTACTTCAAAGAAACCAACAACAAAAACAGCACCGTGGAATTTTCAGTCACATAGAGTCAAGAACCGCTTTTATCTAATGGTTAAGAAATAGAGAATTATTTTCTCTATATGTAGAGAATTATTTTCTCTATGTATACTTTATAAACAACTGATTTAGGTAAGAAGAAACAAAAATTTGACATATATAGTACCAGTTAAGATAAAATATAAATGTTTAAAAGTCATAAAGCTAAATTATAGCCAAAAGAATATAGAAATTATAGAATATAGAATATTATACATAATTTTTCAAATAGTATTACTGATTTAGTAAATAGATCCATAGGTTTATTATTTATTTTCAAATTCCAGGCACTAAAACTCACGTAGATTAAGATGGTATGTATTTCCAATCTTAAATAGAGAGGTTTTATAATCCTACCTTATCTCAAACTTTTGTTTGGCCTTAAAAATGTCATTGATAAATCATTTCATGTCTCTCCTATATGTCAGTTAATTTCTTTTCATTGTTTAAAGCCTACTGTGGGGAGGCAGAGTAAAGAGGTTATTTGTTGTTATTGGCCTTTTAAGCATAAATGTAAATGTTTACAAAAAAAAACAGTAGGGATGGCAAAGAAAAGCCCAACTCTATTTTCCTGCCTGTCATCTGTCAGACAGCTAATATGACTTTAGAAAGAAGAATCAGCTGCCCCGAGTTCGGGAGTTCCAATACAACTGCCTCTTTCTTCCTTGTACTCTCTCTGTCAGCATCCAATTATCTCCACAATCCTTAGGGAAACTACATTTTGCTAATTTACTTTTAGAACCGCTAAGACTTAATGAATTTTGGTCCCTTTAAATTAATATGCCTACTATCTTTTCTTCCCCTCAAATTGCTTTACATAGTAACTATTTTGCTTCAGAACCTATTTACCAAAGACAGCATACCATGGATTTCCTTCACTTAAACAAGGTTTGCTAACCAGGACTCATATCACCTGAAATCTCTGAATTCATTTCTTAACTGTTATAAATGTTTTATCACCATGATCTTCACAATTTTTCACAAAAGAATTTTATCTTAAGAATTCTATGCCCAATACTGAATACATGGATTATCAGGAATATGACATAGGAGTCAATATACAAATATTCAATCTAAGTTTGCTTACCAAAAAGAAACACCTGTTTCACATTTTAAACTTTTTCTTTATATATAGGGTATGCATGTATGTTCATGTACATAGCTGTGTAAATGTGTGTGTGCACACATCCGTGCAGGAGTGTGTGCATGGATGTCAGCATCAAATCTTTTCCTCAGTTGCTCACCATCTTTGTTTTGAAACCATCGATCACTGAATCTAGACTCAATAATTCAGTTAAACTGGTGGTCCAGAAAGCCCCAAGGATCCTCCTGTCTCTGTCTATCCACGGCTGGGCTAATGGAAGTGAACTGCCAGGCCCATCTTCCTTTCTAAAAAAAATTAAACATATAAACATGATGTAAAGTTGTTAAGAAATAAAGAACTAAAGTTCTAACATTGATGAGATATATAGACCAATTTAATTTCAACATGTATGTTTTATTAAGTATAATTTCAAGACAGTTGCTCCTGTGTTTTTTGTCCCAGTGCAGCCATTTTACCAAAAAGACTGCCGTAATGGTTACTATAGAAATAATTCCCTTCCAACTCTCCACTCCAATAAAGTAAGTGCATAGCAAATCAAAGCTGGCACTCACCTCAGTGCCAACACACTTTTTATTCATTGTATTGGTCACAAGAAGGTAGAGTGCTGCTGGGCTTTCCAATCACAGTATTTTAGAATAGAATTCACAAATTTTTCTGCCCTTGCCTTCCTGCCGAAATTTGTAGCTGAAGTCTTATCCATAAACAAAATCCAGGTTAAAAATTTATTGAAAGGCAAAAAATTTGTAAACATCGTTATTATGAATATGCAAATAATTAACTCCTCTTTTCATCCTACCTTCTCCTCATCTTCTTGTCGTTTGCCTCTGTATGATTCTGTATTTTAACTTTTATAGGTGGCGGGTGGTTAGATGACACTTTTTAAAACAATGAATCCTTTGCTTGAGTCATTCCTATTCAATTTTAGCAAATATTAGGTACTGATATATTTTCACAATTCAGTGTTGGAAAAAATTTTTCCATGTGTGCTTCACTGTGTCTCAGAGCATGTGTTCTTGAAATGAATTGTCTTCATCATGCCATCTTCATCAAGGTTCCCTAAACCCAGTATAATCCCCCTTATTCCACACATTAGTCTAGCGGCAGCTGTCTCAGTTGGCAAAATTATTGTTACTGTGTGGATGTACTAAGATTTACGTTCAAATAATACTTCTTTACTTAATAATTGTCTAAAACCATAAAAGTAGTGACAATGGCAATCTTATTGTAGTGTATTGTGACAATTGTTACATGTTAGTATTAGTCATGATTGTTAATCTCTTAGTGTGCATAACTTTATATAAGGTAAACTTTATACATGTTTGTGCACATGTGTGTGTGTGTGTGTGTGTGCGTGTGTGTGTATAGTTTGGCATTAACTGCAGTTATAAGCATCCTCTAAGAGCCTATGAGTTTCCAATTATATTTCTCCCAAATAATGAATACTGAAAATATCAAGACCACTTAGGGAAAAATGCATCGTAGAAATGTCAGTGAAAAGAATATGGAATCAAGAACTGAAGATTTATTTTCTTAACTGAGTCTGCCTTCATCATTTAACTAGCTCTCTAGTCCTCTGCATATTTAGTCATACAGTGGATTGCCCACATTAAATCATCTCATAGGCATGTCTGATTCATATGCATGATGACTAAACGTCAGATCCTTATAAAAGCACAAATAAAGATATTTCATAGAGCCAGCATTTTCTTATCTTCCAACCTCACCCATTCCAAGCCCAGCCAAGAATCTTTGGGAAACACAAAGGTCTGAGCAGTCAAAATAAATGCTAGTGTGCATGAACTCAACCTTGTTCTAAAGATACTCATGGAGCCTCTCACTTAGAGACTGTTTACTCTTTAAATAGCATCTCTTTTTAAGTTTGATTATCTTGTTTTCAAAGACCTGGCACTTTAGTGGCAAATTGGAAAGGGACTATGTGATGATCACAGACTGGAGCGATGTGGGAAAGTGCTTTGTAGGCTCTGAAGCACTGTGCAGATGTGAGCTGCTGTCATTAGCAAGAGTGACTGACAACTGACAGGAACCATGAGAGGAAAGATAAACAAACCCAGTAGGGCAAAGCACTGGAATTTCAAATCCTTTTGGGGTGCAGTTGTCCAGGACAAGGGAGAATAAGTTTACTCACTTCAGTAATTTCTGAGCTATTACAGAACTATAGCATAGGATCTGCTGGAAGAAACGACTGAGTTATCAAGGAAAGGCTCATTTACAGTTCACATAATAGTGGTTCAAGAGATGATGCACTTGGAAAGCGCATTTTTAAGCTCTGTGACATCTTTGGTGATTGTCAATCAGCCTGATTTCATGTCAGAAAAGCATACAACATGCTCCAAATATTTTCTATCAAAACATCTAAAACATGAAAATGCAAACAACATACGAAAAGGGCTACATTACAAATATCTTCAAAATTGCACCTGCTTGATCCTGAATAATTAAATATTAATATAGTGTTGAAATGAACTGAAATTTTTACTTTTCACCATGAAAGTAATTAAAATATTAATTCATTGTTTCATATTTAAACCAAATGATCATATGCTTGCATCAGAATTTTCTCCCATGTGGTTTCTAAAGTCACAAGGTAATCAAAAGGTTAAAATCATGGTACAAGCTAACAGTCAAATCCTGCTGTGCTTAGGAAATGTAATAAAATCAGTCAATAATTTGTAAGTGGCATTTATGAGCAATCTAAAGGAAGCTCATGCTATGACTAAAAGCATTCATTGGGGCTTGAGAGATAGCTCAGTGGTTAAGAACATTGGCTGTTCTTGCAGAGGACTCAGGTTTGACTCGCAGCACCCACGTAGTGACTAACAACTGTCCACAACTCCAGTTCCAGGGGAATCCAATGCTCTCTTCTGACCTCTGCAGGCCTTGCATAACATGGGTGCACTTACATACATGTAGACATTCATGCACAGAAAGATAAAAACAGGGACTTGAGAGATGTCTCACCTGTTAAGAGCATTGGCTGCTTTTGCAAGGAGACCCAGGTTCAAGTCCCAGCACCCACATGTTGACTAAAAACCTTCAGTAACTCCAGTTTCAGGGGATTCAAGACCCTCTTTTGACCTCTGTAGGTACTCATGACACAGGTGCACTTGTACACACACACATAAAATAAAAATAATAAACATTAAAAATAATAAATAAAATGTATTCTTAACAATTCATCAGTAGACACTATAGTCAGGGTTGTTCACGAGATGACTCAGTGGATATGGACACTCGCCACCAGGTCTGACAACCCAAGCTCAATACCTGGGACACACGTGATAGACATAAAAAACTGACCAACTGACTCCTACGTGTTGTTCACTGACCTCCATACACACACACACGCAAACACACACACACACACACACACAGTAAAATAATATAAAACTATAGAATCATAGTTAGAAATCCAAAACAAAGAATTTCCAGTGTACTTACTAAACTATTAATTGGAAACTCCAATAGCAATTAACTTGCAAAGTAAGAATAAGAAGTCTGACAAAGTCTACTTCATAAAGCTTTTTTCAGCCCAGGCATAAAATTAAAAGGGCTTCAGATATCAACTGAAATTTAACTATATGCTTTCCTCCTCCTAGTGGGGAGCGTGAATTCAGAGGATATTTAAGTTTTGTGTTCAGCCCTACTGTACATAAATTAACTGATTCAAAGGAAAGTCATAGTGATAAAAACCACAGGTGTTTACTTTCCTATTCCATTCAGTCATAAATTATTCATTTGATGCTGAATTTTTAATGAAGATATCTGCTATCCCACCTCAGTGGTACACACTTTAAGAATGAAGACCTGGGTGGTTATCAGAGTGACGGTTCTCAGGGCTTGATGCTACTATTTGGGAACTCATTTCCCAGCACTAGGGCATCTGAGGAGAGCACAAAATGCCAGTGAGTGGTGAATAGGAGAAAGGCCAGCAGCCTTGCTGCTGCAGCTTAGAAGATGGATTGACTTCCCAGCAGGCCAGAGCACAGTTTAATCAATTACCCTTTGTGCAGTTTGGAAAGAAAGACAAGAACAGGAAAGACTGCTAACTCCCAGTTACCAATAACATTCCAATTAGATTTAAAAAGATATATATAAAAAAAAAACTTTTCCCATTTCCTCATGTAGGTAAAGCATAGATTACCATGTGACCCTTGAGGTTCACCAGCAAGGAAAGCTTGCAACAACTGCCTCTGGCAACTATCTTTAACCACGCTATCACCTTGAAATGGAATGTTTATACAACACTTGTACAATGTCTTCACATCAGGGATTCTCAGGGTCCTTGGTTCACTATGAAGTGTTTTCAGAATGCTCTGGAGTCCTGAATTAATTCAGAAATCTCTAAGAAGGAAAAACAACAATGATGAATTAAAGCCACAGCATTCTGGAGCTTTTTGTACATTTCAAATTTTGCCCCTTGTATGTAAAAGTTCCAGCTGATAAACACACAAGCTAAATAAAACAGTGATTTGAGGGCGATCTACTTAACTTTCACTTTTCAGTGAACACACTGGACTTGAATGTGTTAAAACTGAAATGCGTTTTATGTTAACAATTTGCGTTTAGAAACCCAGCCACCTAACGTGTTAATATTTGCTTTGGACTGTTCTGCTTATTTAGTCTCAAGCTTCTCCAAAGAGCTAACATAGAAAGGCCGCTTTCCTATTTGCCTAGCTAGTGTGTGATTTCACACACAGTGCATGATACACTCCCACAGAGGCTGAGTATTAGCTGTTCTTTAAGTGAGCAGTGTACTTAGATATGTTGGGAAATGTGAACGTTGGAGCTATAAGGCTCCACAAACTCACTGGAACTCATATGGATTCCTCTCTGGAAACACAGTAGCTCTCTTTGTTACTGTGCCTCGTTTTATCAGTTCCCACTGACCTATGTCATGACATTGCATAACCCACTAAGTATTTGAACTTTCAGGGCTACCTGACTCTTATACCTCCTCCAGCTGGTTTTTGTCCATGCTGCTGCTAACAGTAACTATCAAACATCTGCAGACTCGACTGCTATCTTCAACATAAGCCTTGCTTCCTTTTCTTACCTCCGTATTCATTACGGAATAAAACCCAATTCCCCCAGCTTTTGATTAACCTCTTTCTAGGTATCTTTCCTAGATTCCTCTCTGCTGTGTTTCCGTTGTTAGCTCTTAATAGACCCAACTCTCAGCCTGGATTGGTTGTACACATAAGGTTGTTCTCACAGTGGATTTTCTGCATGGAGACTCCTACATTTTCCTTTCGCTTGAAGAAGTTCTCATCTGCGATGAGTCAATATAAACATTCTTTGGGGAACAATAACTCTGTATCCTATCTATCAAATCTTCTGCACCTACAACATGGGGCTCACTGTTTCTAGTATTCTGATAAATAAAGGCCTCACAGGCATAGTAGTTAACAGTTACTGAACACTCGGTGTATGCGTGAAAAGTACATCTTAATGAAACTTATTTATAGTTTTCTATTACATCCATGATAACACTATGGGCTTGGTACTGTTGTCCTTAATTTTAGAGTTGTAAAATATACATACATGTCAGTTAGGTAACCCCTAGATACTGTCCTCACTTGTTAGGAGCAGAGTTTGGGTTGGGCCACACAGTCTGAACACATATACCATGTTCTAGCTGCTGATGCTGTTTGATGTCTGTCTTCTTACAGATTATTTTCTCCTTGGAAGTTATATCTGCCGTGTTATACCCAACAGAAGCTTTGTATCCAAACCTTTTATCTTTAATTTTTTTCATTTAACATGAATCAGAAACTTTTAGATTAAGAAAATTTGATTTCTAAAAAATAATGGAAAAGTTCCTTTAAAAAAATACCAAGGAATGTTTGGCATGATCAAGAACCAATATGTATTTAATTCAAATGGGATGTCCTCCCTGTTTCTTTATATCTTCTGTACATAAATGCTTAGCCTATCTGTACTGTAGGCTGCTCTTCAGGTACTTTGATTCTTCCCATTTCTGTAGGTTTCTGAGATCTCTAAACATACATAACAACAGAAATTGCTTAAATTCATATTTCAGAGAGAATATCAGACTTCTCTAATGTTACTTTAAGAAATTAATACCTGTCAGTTATTTACATAAGCCATATATTTACAAATTGATAATTGTTAGATAAGATGTTGTGCTAGAAATTTTGTCTGTGGAATAACTCCCAGGTTTTAAAACTAGAGTTGCAATTAGGGATTTCTGAATACACAAATCTCGAAAGATATGCTAATTATCTAGAAGTTATTTAGTGTATATATACTGTTGAGTGTATATACTTGTACCAATTATCATATTGACATCTTAAGAATTTATATATGTCATAAAACATTTTTTAAATTGCTATTAGGGTGTTCTTATCTGTTCTAAACCTACAGTGCAATGGAACTGTGGCTGAATAACATTGATATAGTACATAGATGATAGATAGGTATATATAGAGAGAGGGGGGAGAGAGAGGAGAAGAGAGAGATCTTTTAGAACTCATGAGAGAGGAACTGAAGAGATGGCTCAGAGGTTAAGAGCACTGATTGCTCTTACAGAGGACCAGTGTTTGGTTCCCATCACCCACATGGTGACTAAAATTTGTCTGTAACTCCCACTCCAGGGGATCCGGGCCCTCCTCTGACCTCTATGGGCATTACATGATATGGGTGGACCTACACCTGCAGACAATATCCTCATACACTAAAAACAAAAATAACAAATAAAATATTTTTTAAAACACTCAATAGGGAACTAACTTGAAAACTGCCAGTGAATTTTCACTGTGACAGAGTCAAAGCATGACTGTTTTCTCCTTGTGATGTGTTTGACTTCCAGTGAATCAATTCCTGGGGGAACGTATGAATCTCTTCTCAAATGAGATTCATAAATAAAACACATGATATAACTTGCAATCTTCCTGGGACCCTTAATGGCTCATGTCTATAATCTGGTATGCTTTGAATTTGTAGGAAGAGTGAACTTTTATTTAACCTAAATGACACCATTGCCTTTAAAAGCTGTTAAAAATAGCAGAGCCAAAGAGACAATATTATAATATCCAGTTAGGAGAATTTTGAGTGTCATTATCTCCCTAAGCAGTAACCACGAGCAAATTTTCCAAGACATTGTCTCTTTTAAACGGTAAGATGAAGCAATTGTATTATCACCTCAGTGGGACAGGGAATATATGGAAACATCATCATAAAACAGGACTCGAAGTGCTACTCTCCAGTCACAGAGCTTTGGATAGTGTAGGAAAAGTCAACACCTGCTGAGTCACCTGGAGACCAGCTTGACTAGGAGCATCTCTGCTGAAGATTCCTAAATTTTGTCCTTGAAAAGATTTATGTTCTGCCTCCCCCAGACTAAGAGCATTTACATGAGACTCCCTAAATATAGTGTTATCTCATAGGCTAAAGAAGTTATATACTATTATCTGCTTTCAATGTGATCAACTATTTTGTTATCTAAGTACAGCAACACTGAATGGAAATTAGACTTCCATGGACTCTTTCTACATACCAACCCCTGCCCACTGTTCCCTATCATTGTTTTGTTTGTTTTATCAAACTGATGAATTCCCAGGGTAAAGGAAAATATTTAAAGGCACTAAATATCAATCGCAGATATAATAGAAAAAATAGGATAGAATAAAAAAATTGATAAACCAATATTAATACACTGTTATTGGCACAATTCATAGTTTATATTAGGGTTTCCTCTTGTTTGGAACACTTAAGATTTTGATATATATTTAATAGCATTTATGCTTCTTACTTTATCAGAAGAATTTCACTGACTTAAAAGTTTACTGTGCCTCATGTAATCATGTCTTTCTTCCTCCCTGGAACTCCTGGCGACTCCTGATCTGCTCTTTTTGCTTTCTCCCTAGTTCTGTCTTATCTATGGGGTCACATAGCTGGAGTTGTGCAGTAACTAGACAGCCTTTTTAGACAGAATTTTCACTTACTCATATACATTTAAGGCTCTTCCATGTCCTTTCATAGCTTCCTTGCTCTTTGTAGTGCTGAGTATATGCGTCTAGATAGATACCTCGCAGTTTGTTTATTAATTCCCTTATATAAGGACAAATTAGTGGCTTCTCAGTGTTGGGAATTTAGAATAAAATTTCTATGCAAGTTCTATGTAAGTTTGAATGCGAACTATAGTATTATGTCATTTAAAGTTATAATCATGGGAAGTATTTCTGGTGAGTAGGAAGAACAGCATGATTTGAAATGGAATTTTTAAATTCAATCCTAAGCTTGTCATTCAGTCCTTGAATCTATTAGTCTTGGTGGTCTGCCATTCTACCTTTACTGTTGTGGGAATTAGAAATCTGTAAAAGGCCATTCTATTCCAAGTGCCTTTTCCACATTAGAGTGCCTTATCAGTCCTCTGCTTCCTGCTCATAGGGTGCCTAAGGCTTGGTTATCTATGGTTTCTGTCTTAATAGCCTAATTAGATGTGCTGCCAGTGGCAGAGGGCTTGTATTTCCCAGCAGTTGGTGCTCAGTTGCCACATCCCATTCCATCGGGAGAGAAGGTCAAATGAAACAGTTTGAGCCCTTCCTAATCTCTGTAACCTAGTGTCCTTTCTAACTTCTTCAAAAACCCTAGTTTTAAAAACTATTTAACAATAAATATACAAAGCTTTCGGATACTTATCAAAGAGCAGAGTTGAATTATCCATAAGGTGCAATAAATTAATAACGTTGAAAATATTTTCTGTATATCTAATAGTGACATAATTAGATGTGAACTTTTATTTTCAGTCCTGGCTCTGTTGTGCACTGATTTGATGGTGCTGGTTGATTCTTTTGATTCTGTAGGGTAGATGCAGTATTACTAATCAAATGAAGTATCATGATAGCTATGCAGATATGTCTCTTTGCTCATCATTCAGGATTTTTGTAAAGCCTAACTCAAAGAATAGTATATACTATATGTTGCAAATCATAAAATCTTGTAAGATGATTTTAGTAGTAGTATTTCAGGAATATTAACTGTATGACTTAGACAGTTTGACACATATGGCTTGATGTTGATACATATATGTATTTTTCAAGCAAATCAACACCTCCATCCCTTCTTCCATCTCCTCATATAGTTACTGTTTCCGTGTGTGATGAAAATAACTGAAATCTACTCCTTGCATACTTCCACTCTACAAGATTAGTGTTAGAGCACTTTAAATATAGCGTTACTTAACTGCAGCTATCAGTATATTTACATCTCTAGATCTATTCGTATCGTGTAACTGTAACTTTGTACCATCTGAGCAGCATCTCCATTTTCGTCGCCTCTCCACCCATGCTGACCAGTACTCTGCTGTTCTGTATTCTTTCTATGTATTTGAGCTCTCTGAGCTTCACATATAAGTGAGTTCATGCAGCTTTTATGTTTCCTTCTCTGGCTTATGCCACTTACTGTAATGCCCTCCAGATTATTCATGTGGTCAAAAATGAAAGCATTTTTTTAGGCTGAACAACAATAATAACAATAACGATAATAATTATTATTAATAATAATAAATCACAATTTCATTATCCAGTCACCCATCAGCAGAAAGTTGTTTCTACACTTTGGCTATTATGAGCAGCATTGCAACAGACTAGGAATGCCAATAGTGTTACCATGTCTCTTGGTATGCCCAGAATCTGTAAGATTACTGAATCACGTAGTAGTTCTATGTATAAATTTTGAAGAGCTCCCATATGATAACTGTAACGATTTATAGTTCCGTTAACATTGTAAAGACTTTTTTTGTCTCTACCCCACATCCCATGCCAACACATTATCTTTTTTCTTTTAGAAATCCTCACAGATAATATGTGATATTTTCTCTTGTGATTTTGATCTTAATTTCTCTAACCATTAGTGATGTTAAGCGCCCTTACATGTTACCTATGTTCATCTATATATTCCTCAGGAAAATGTTTCTTTGCCTTTGCTGATTTTTAAATATTTTTTAAAATATCATTATTTTTATTTTATGTGTATAAATTCATTACCTACATGTGTGGAAGTGAATCTGTATCATGTGATACCTACAGAGATCAGAAGAAGGCATCAAATTCCCCTGGAATTGGAGTTTCTGAAGGTTGTTATCCACCATGTAGATGCTGGAAATTGAACCCTGGTCCTTTGCAAGAGCAGTCAGTACTTAACCGCTGAGTCATCTCTCCAGTCCCTCTTTACTCTTTTTTAATCTGTTCGTTTCTTTACGATTATATACCGTGAGTTTGCTCCATATTTTGGATATTAATTCTGTATCTTATATAGAGTTTGAAATATCTTCTAAATTTTAGAATTATTGCATTCTATTACTGTGTTTCTTGATAGAAGCTTTTTAATTTGCTATAATCTTACTTGCTTAGTTTCCCTGCGCTTTGGTGTCACATCTAAAATCCAGTTTGGCCAAGGCCAATGTCAAGGAGCTTTTCTCCTTTGTTTTCTTTAAGGAGTTTTAGGGTTTTGGAATGTACATTTAAGTCTTTAATCCTTTCTGGGCTACTTTAGTCTACGTATTTTGATTCCACTAATTAATTAAATTTTAATTCCACTAACCCCCTACTAATTTAATTTTTTTTTACCATCACTTCTTCCATACAGAAAACCCCATTTTTAGAATCTGTTAAACTTCTAAGTTCAGAGAACCAGTATGATGGTGTTCTTCCTCGTTTTTTCCATGTGTTAGTTGAGATCTTCCCTGAGGTAGATGTCAAATGGATTCAACAAGCAAACATTGTAGCAGGGGTAACTCCCACCTGAGAACCAATGAGCTGGGGAGAGTGGGGAAACGGAATCGTCAGACTATCATGTCAATATAACCCTAAGTAAAAGGCCAAGAATGGAAGGCTTAGTGAAAGTCCCTAAACAGGCCTGGAGGAGTGGGCTAGCCAATCAGCCACACAGGAGTAACTCCCTCCCACAAACTTGGAGATTTTGTATTACTTGCTGCATTTAGTCATCATTTGGGAACAGCTGGTGGAAAACGTGTCTTTAGCATAAACATGCTGATAGAGTCACAGACCTTGGTGAGTTAATGATTCCTCAAAGTAGAAATTTGTGGCACACACTTTTATTTAAACTACACCTCACAATTCTTCTTCTTTTTTTAATCCTATAACCAACTAACGAAAGACAGTGAGGGGCTGGACAGATGGCTCAGCAGCTAAGAGCAGTGGTTGCACTTACAGAGAACTTGGGCTCAGTTCCCAGCACCCACACACATTGAAAAACAACTATCTGTAACTCTAGTTCTGAGGGATCTGACAGTCCCTTCTGGCCTCTGGGGGCACTGCACACGTGTGCCATTTCATAAATGCAGCCAAAGTCACAAAAGATTTATTTTCCCTAAACAACAAACAAACAAAAAAAGAATGATGAAGGACTCGAGAGATGGATCAGAGGTTAAGAGCACTGGCTATTCATGTAGAAGAGCCAGGTTCAGTTCCCAGCAACCAGAACATCCATAACTTCAATTCCAAGGCCTCCAACACCTTCTTCTGACCTCCACAGGCACTGTATCCCTGGGTGTACTTACTTACATGCAGGCTCATCCACTCATCCACATAACAGTAAAAATAAAATTTCAAAAAACACAACATATGACAGAATGCATGAAATCAAATGGAGGGAAATCATATGAAGGTGTGGAGGGGGAAGGGAGTCTAAATTTGATTAAGATGTACTATGTGAAATACACAGAAACTCAATGGAAATATATTTTTAAAGATAAAACATTTCTTTAGCTCTTGCTTAAATAAGGCTACGAATGACTGACATAGAAATCCTGCAAGAAGGCACAATCTCCAAAGATGCATCCAAGAGTGAAGTTTAATAGCACCGTCTACCTCCCCAGGTACCTGTGTGACGGGACAGCCATTTTCCTTCCCTCAAGGACCTGCTTCTTTTACCCCATTCTTTTTTTTTTTCATGTCTACTTTTGCTTTGTTTTGGTAACTTGTCTATCACATCTGGAGTCCAGAGATCTTCAGGGGAAAGAACATTAAGTCAGTACCAAAAATTGCAGGATAGATATGTGTCATTTAAAATTAAGAATTACCTTCTGGGACCAGACAATGAAGTTTTCAGAGATTAAAATATTTGAGAGTAAGGAAAAGTTTCAAAGCTGGAGGCAACTTCAGGGGCAGATTTCACCAAGTTTTACAGCATTTCTCTGTTCTCACACCTTTAGAAATAATAAAACTACCTTTCAACCTCCTATAGTTCTTATTCTACTTACCACCTTCCGAAATTATCTTGTTCTTTTCCCCTCCTTCCCTCCCACTCATCAATTAAGAATAATGACTGCCGGAGAAAATGGAATCTATGAAAAGTTATTGTTAAAATATTAATAGCTGTCAGCATTATCTCCTGAAGCTCACATATCTTAGCATTGCCCCCATTGAGCAGCATTGTGGGCAAACTACAATGGGCATTCTTCCCCTTCTGACTCAGTTCTCGAGGCTACACAGACTCTCAGAAAACAGAAAATGATTTCAGCTTCATAGAGCTTCCCAGAATTTATAATTTCCTAATTTTCTTTACAAACGCTATCAATCTTGTGTTTTAATCTTTTAAAATGTGTCTTGGACACCTGTTTCCATTTCTGGTTCCTACTCAAAGCTAGAAAATTACATTTTATGATAAGTCAAGTTTAGTTCCTAAAGGCAAAATATTATAGAAATATAATTGTCTTCCTATGACCTTAATTCATATGGCAAATTTCTTGAAAGATGTCAATTAAAAGCCCACAATTTACACAAATTTAAATTTTGGAAATCAGTCAGCAAGCTGCATCAAATATGTGGAAAAATTATTAAATTACTTTTAAAATCTCTAGTACTTTCATGTTTGATTGTATAAATCTATATTTCTGGAAGACATTGGTGATGTGAATTGAGTTGTGATGACAACTCAACCCATGAAAACATTTCTCAGAACAATTTACATTGCTAAGGAAAAATGCAAATCAACATCCTGCACAGAATCATTCAACCAGTTCAGTAGCAAAACTCTACTAGCTCATTTAGTAGCCTGGTCAACTCGCTGGTTAGCCTTGGTACTTCACTACTTCAGTGGAAAAAAATAAAGCTCTCTATGCCATTCTAATTGTTTTGACTGTTCTTTAAAGGCTAAAACAATACAGTTAATAAAGCTGTTATCAATAGATGCCATCTGTGAAAACACTGATGATTTTATCACTTGAAAATCTTGTATTATATTTTATCTATGGCACTTTGAGAATCAAGACTACTAGGAATTGGGCTTTGGGAATCTAAGAGATATATAAAGCACAGCTTTGATTTTCTTATATCAAGATGCCTTTTGTTGTCATGGTATTAAATTATTTGCAGAAAACAAACTTAATCATGTCATAGTAACTGTGAACTCTTTCTGAAGACAGACTCATCTAAATTCCAGAAGTTTCCATTACTTCAGATGATGCACTTAGGGTCTTTTGTGAAGCCTTGGGCCTGCCTTCTTATTGATAGTGTTTTTGTGAATACAGTACTGCTATTATTCCTCTTTCTACAGTAACTTAACTGCCTCTACAATTTCAATGCAATTCACATAGTAAAGTACCCAAGAAAAGAGCAATTTGTATCCACTTATGTAGAAATGATACTCAAATGGTTAAACTTAGACTTTTAGGCTGAGAGAATATATACAATAACAGAGTTTATTGTTTGTTTTCTCCAGTCCTAGGGAGTGTTCAAACATGTGTTCCACCTTCTTCTTTGGGTAAGCTAGTTCCCAAAAGAAGGTCTCACAATTTAGACAAAAAAAATATAATATGAGAAATTAAATTGTGGAAATGGAAAAATAAGTAAGATAGTATTTTGCTGATTTTTTTTTATTAGATTGACTAATTCTCTTAGTAGAGGACTCTTATATGGTAAAGGCATGCATCAAGACCTAGATAATCAGAAACATTACAGTAGAAAATAATCTTCAGTTCGTGAACATTACTAATTACATACACATTTTAACTCTATTCTCAGCAAACTATGTAATAAAAAGGGAAACATCCTTAAGCATATCTACTTAAAATAAAATTTAAACTACTCTACATAATCACCGTTTAGGTTTTTGGTTCAATATATAACCCTTCCACATACAGAGAAAAATAGAGTATCTGTTGTTTTATTTAATCGTCATGGGACCCTGGGCCTTGCCACACTGGCATGGCTGGCTTAGCTTAAAAAACAACAACAAAACACCTCTTAGAAATGAGGAATGATTTGGTAACGCAGGATACCACTGTAGTACAAGCATACAGAAATCTCACTCCCCTCTTCTGACTGAAATAATGTGAGAACTTCTGGAAAAAACAAAAGACAATAAAGCTTTAATGCCATCAGTAAGTAAGTTTATATCGGTGTGTTTTCATGTGTACATTTGTCCTGGTTTGCTTCTACTGCTGTGATAAACATCGTGACCAAGGCCAACTTGGGGAGGAAAGGGTTAAATCCAGCTTACATGGAGGGTAGCCAGGGCAGCAGCTTAAGGAGGAACCTGGAGGCAGAAACTGAAGCATGGAGAAACGCGGCTCACTGAATTACTCCTCTGGCCTGTGCTCAACCCATTTCCTCAGTCAACCTAGAACCACCTGCCCAGGGGCGGCACCTCCCACAGTGGACTGGGCCCACCTAATTCGCTCAACAATGAACAAAATAACTCACAGATATGCCCACAAGGCTAATCCAGTACAACCAATTCTCCATTTGAGGTTCCTTCTTCCCAGGTGAGTCAAGTTGACAACCAAAACTACCCAGCACATTATATTCCATTAAATAATTTTAAAGCAGAAACACTCCTTTGATCTGAGCATTTTACAACACTCCTTTCAAATCTTCTCCACACCACCTAGCTAGTTTCTCCAGAATTTCAAGATAGCACATGAATTTCTGGCATGTTCAGCTTAGAGAAAATGTATAGGCTGACTGATGTTACAGAGTTCCTCTTAATGTCACATAGATGGACTTCAGTTTATATATTAATGGGGAATACAGTTGAGGCAGGGTCTAATGTAGCCCATGCTAGACCCAGACTTACTTCGGAGCTGAGGATGGACTTAAATGCTTGATCCTCCTACTTCATCTCCCAAGTCCTGGGATTATAGGCATACACAACCATGAATGGCTAGCTTAAACATCATCACTATTTTTTCTTCAAACTTCATGATAATTAAGGCAACTTTAAAGTGAATAAAATGTAGAAACTTTTTAAAATAGAAGGCACTAAAATGGAGATTTCCTCTTTTCTTTTTCCTTACAAAAAAGAATTTAAAATTTGAACTATATAAATCAGTTTATATTTCCAGAATTTAAACTTGAGAAGAACAGGATGATTTGCTTGGGTTGGCTTGGTCTGGTTTGGTTTGGATGTGTGTGCTTGTGCAACTACTATCAGTTCTCCATCCAACAGCAGTAGGCAAAGGGCAAGGACTCATTGATCACAGACTAATTGATGAACGAGTGATTGAAAACTGTTTAAAAATTTTGGGTATGGTATCCAACACATTTAATCCCAGCACTGTGGAGTCAGAAGCAGTCTGATCTCTGTGAGTTCAAGGCAAACCTGGCCTACATAACACATTCCAGGCCAGCCACAGCTACATAAGAAGACCCTGTCTCAAAAAAAAACCCATAATAATTATAATATAATTAAAACTGAAATATTATAGAATAAAGAAAGAATGATCTATTTGATCCTCACGTCTTAAGGAGTTTATGGATAGAATTGTGCTGTTACTCTCTTTTTATTGTGATGCACAGTTAAGTTCTTGCAGGTCTTCAGTACTCACAGTGATGCTATGGATGATGTACAGAACTGCAGCAGCACAGAGTTCCAGTGAGGGAGATGCTGGATGAAACGGCACTTTTGTATTTGATACTAACAACTCGTGTTCCCTAAGTTGATTCAACTTAGCATGAACTTAAAGTTTCACTTTCCATCCAAGTGTTACTTTTAGCATTATTAACATTTTCTTTCTATGAAAATGAGCATTTCTAAACAAAATATTCAAACAAAATAGATTTTTAGAGGACTCACTCATGGATCCTAAAATTAAGAAATTCTATCCATTTCCTGACTGAAATTCAGGAGACACCTTTAAATAAAAGGAACGTTAAGGTCCACAGGTTAAAAGTATTAAGTGTTCTGTTGCTTGGTGATCATTTCTTTTTCGTATTTTAGGTTTTGGTTTTAGGGACTTGTATTTTTGTGTGTGTTTGTTTCTTTGTTTGATTGAGATAGAGTCTCTCTGTAGCCACAGCTGGCCTGGAACTCACTATGTAGACCAGGATGGGATCAATCTCACAGAACTTCACCTTCCTCTGCCTCTCCCTCCCCATCCTCCCCACCACTACCCCAGTCCTGGAATTAAACGCATGCCTCACCAACCCAGTTTTTTGATAATTTCTAAATAAAAGTTTTTTGCTCATAAATTTTAACAGGCTCCAAACAGAATTGACATGCGAGTGTTGTGATGCAAGAAGATATTCAATATCCCGTTCCATTGTAGTAGAGATGTTTATGATTCACGATTTTGTCAAAGTGCCAGTCTTATACATGGTCCTCATGAAAGTCAAAGATCTGTTCTGCAAAGATTAATAAAAATTGAGTTTGTGTTAAGAGAAGAAAAGTCTCCCCAGCATTTCTCTCTGCTGCCTGTGACGCACCTGTGAGGCATTCCTCTCACCGGTAGAAATGGTAACTCGGTGTTAAGTCAAATGTAATTTCCTCCAAGAAGCTTCACCAACACCCCCCAGTCTTGTTGCTCGGATCCCCTTCTCTTCATTCTTGCTGTACTTATGTCAGCCTAATTCTATCATGTTCATTAAGAAGGCACCCATATCTCATTTACATATTTCTCATTCCCCAATAACCTAGCACTTTACCTATAGGAGATGTTCAATGGATGAGTGACTAAATATATAAATGTAATAACTTTCAAGTCAGTTCTTAAAGAACACACAGAAAACCACTCGGAATGGATAAATCAAATGAATGATTAAGAAAAAAAAAACAATAGTGAGGAATTCTGACTTATCCAGCCTTTTATGTCATTCCATGATTGTTTTATGATGAGCAGAGTGATTATGAAGGCAAGTTTCAGCACTACAATACAAGTACTTGTAAAGTATTTTCAAAACTTTACTTACGTATACCTGTCACATACCAGGATCACTACATTGACCTTTAATCTAATAAAATGATAAATACTTAGAGCTTTATAAAATGCCAATGTCGTGAGTAAAGTAAAGGATGCATAACTTAAAACACAATTTTGGTTACTAATATTAATTCATAGTTTAGTAGAATGGTCTTTTCCCCCCAGGTATTATTCTACAATGGCTTCATTCCTCAGCTAAAATGTCAAATATTGACCGTATTTAAATTATAGGAAATAGATGGGGAAGGGAAAGGAAGAATTGTTGTTTCCTATTTACAGGTATAATTCAGCTACATGTAAATTGTCACTGTGGCACTTGTGAAAGGCAATAGAGAAGGTTAACCCTGAATAATGTTTCCTGACATCAGAGAAAAGACCAATTTGACCTCTAAGAATCACAGTTTCTTGAAGAGAAATTGACTAAAAAGAATAAAGGGTAGAAAAATACAAAAACTTTCCTCTATTTGTTAAAATGACATTAGATTTTATCAAATGTCCTCTTCCATCCATCAGCCTTTGAACATTGCTTGAACTTACAAGTCCCTATATTTCTCCCACACTTTTGTGGTATGTGAGAAACCAATAGTTTCAGCTTAAACCAGTAAGAATCTCAGTGGATAAGGTTTGGGGGAATTGGGGATCTAAGGTATATTGATCACTTCTGTAGACATTTGAATTGTCATGAGGGGAAGGATGATTGCATCAAGAATGCTCCAAACACCTTGCAGTGCACAGTACTGCCCTTTCATAATTAAGATATATTCAGCTTAAAATGTCAGGAGTGACCAAGTTGAGAAACACTACTATCTACTGATATTATAATGTATCCACACTTCAAAGAGAGCTTTAATATTGTCATTCACATGACAAATAGAAGTATTAGCATCTTTATCAAAATTAATCAAATAACAAAAGTAACTGTTCATGGTAAATATCTTCTTTACATTTAACTCTTTCCCAACATTTCATTTGCTCAAAAAGTATCTGAAATTTCTGTGAAAATGAAATTTAGTTTTTACATCATAAACTCTGGACCCTTCATAAATAATTGCATTTAATTCTTTTATGTTCCCTAACAGAGTTACCGGTATAAAGTTCAGATAATACATTTAAGGACAACAATGCTATTAAAATATCATAGAAATAAGCAGTTGCAGCATGAAAAATCAGATGGGTATAGCCAGGAGTGGTTGCACATGCCTCAGCACTCAGGCAGAGGCAGAGCCAGGTTGATTTCTGTGAGTTCAAGGCTAGTCTGGTCTACATAGTGAGTCCCAAGCCAGCTGGGTCTAAAGGGAGACCTTGTGTCATAAAAAGCACCCGTACAAAGGATGGTTCTGACTCTTAGCCTCTTCTCTGTACTACTCTGCTACTATTTGGACTGTGATAGTGGAGTCTGTGGTTGGAGCTACCCCAGTGTATGTGTCTGTCAGCAGTGCTCTGACCCTTAGAATTCATTTACACGAAATGATTGTTTGCCAACAATACAGTCAAAATTATTATATCTTGAATTATTTCTACTGAAATTTAAAAATGTTCCTGAACTTAATTTTGTTGTGTATCTGTTTTGATACCTATGTTAAATTTCTTGATGCATAAAATGTATAACTAGAAATCTTTATTTTATCATTAGTTGCTTGAGAGTCTCTGTATAAAGAATAATCATTTTATTTTAAAGAACAATAGTATCTTGGTCAAGAAACTTTTGTATCTTTTTTTTTTACCTTATTTTAAAATTTCTTTTCCAATTCTATTGTTCTTTATTTTTGGCTGATAGGACTTTATAAGAAATACTTTAATTGCACACTGTTGCTCAAGCATGAAATTTTTCATGCTATTTTATCTCAGGATATTTTGCTAGCGATAAAAATTCACAAAAATATCATTCTAGCTCTATTAAAATGCAGGTACAGACATGGCATTGACTGCATAAAACACATTCTGGGCTGGGGAGATGGCTCAGAAAGTGCTTGCCTTGCAAGCATGGAGACGTGATTTCCATATCCAAGACCCATGTTTTTAACACTGTCTGATAGTTTGTATGCGCTTTTATTATCAGAATTGCCAGCACCGGTGAAATGAAGACAGTGAGGCGCCTGGGGCTCCCTGGTCATCCAGTCTAGCCAACTTGATGGCCATCTAGAGACCCTGTCTCAAGAAAAGGTAGATGATACCTGAAGAAGGACATTTGAAGTTGTCCTCTGTTGGGCATAATGCAAGGTGGGTCTAGCCAGGCCACCTGCTAGGAGGAATAGAGGAATGGCTCCTGTGGGCGTGGCATTCTGCTCTGGCTAGTCCTGACACCAGCACCTGGAAAGAACCTGCCTACCTGGGGAGAAACTTACTATTGGCTGTATTTGGGACCCCGCCCCATAAGGTCATTGGCTATCCAGACCTATAAGAGCTTGTGCACCCATTCAGTAATTGAGTTTGCAGTGCCCTGTGCTTGGCCTGCTTCCCATCCCACTCCCAGAGTTTGTGTCTTAACTCTGTGTATACTTGCCCCCTCCCCACATGGTGGAGTTCCCCTCGGTCTCCTCGGGCTGGCCCCGAGTGCTGAGACCCCCGATAGTCCTCTATCCTCCACACATACACATCCATGCCCACATATGTCTGCACACACAAATACACACACACACATACCCACACATCCATGCACATAGACAAGCATACTTATATACATACACAATCTACTAGTTTACACTGCGTTTTCAGCATCTTTGGTGAGGGGTCTGAGAGGCAGGTTCCATTTTTGATAGTGCCCAATAACCTATAGACTACAAAACTTGTAACAATGTACTCAATATATATTACAAGAAGGAAAGTGCAGGAGAATTCTAGTGAGCTGAACTCAATTTTCAGATGTGGTAATTAAAAAATAAAAATAGTCTTCTGTGAAAAGCATAAACAGAATCATTCAGGTTGACAGGTGCTTTGGGTCTTGCTGTCCCTTCATCTCAACGATTAAGACATCTCAAGAAGTTAGGAAGCTAATTCATCACCAAATCACAGTGGTCTTTGCAGTCCCATTATCCCTAGGGGATTAGACATGTTAGTTCTCCCATTGATGCAAGCCTTTCATCTTTCAGATGAACCTAGGAGTCATAAATCCTTAACGGAAGAAGAAAGGTGATGACTGTAGCAAACGAGAATTGATTCTAAAGCAACCCAGTGATGACGCCTGGTGCCGCCCACCTTGTTCCCTCTGCTCTTGGTCTGTGGAACAGAGCAGAGCTACTGTCTGTGACTGCTGGCCTTTCTCCTGCTGCCCTCATTCTTGTCCTGTGTCTTATTTCCTTTGTGTTTGTTCTGCTCTTCAGAGCCCTGTCCTGCCTGATTTCAGGTTTAAAATTGTCACTATAAGATGCAGTCCATAAATTTTCAGAACAACTGAAGCGACTGCAGTGCTTTGTGGTCATGGGAAATGAAAGGGGGCATTTTCTGGTATCATTTGCAAATCAGAGAGCACAAATATTCCTTAATCTCACTTGAAAGGAAAGAGGGGTTTGTTTCTTGTGTGTATTCCCATCCGTGAAATACTGTGAAATGTGTTTACTTTCAGGCTTTTATTTTCCTCATAACATAAAATGACATACAATAACGAAATTCAGGTTCTCTACACTTGCAAGATAGTGTCTGCCTTTAGAATATACAGCTAGAACAAAAATCTCTCCAAGTTCCATTGTTATCAATTCTTCTCATATTTTAAAGAATATTTCAGTATTTTTATTTTATCTGTATGTATGTAAGTGCAGTCGTGTCATGCAATGCCCACAGAGGTCAGAAAAAGGTATCGGATCCCTTGGAATTGGACTTAAGATGGTTGTTAGCTGCCCTGTGAGTAATGGAAACCAAACCCCAGTCTTTTGCAATAGTAGCCAGTGCTCTTAACTGCTGAGCCATCTCTCCAGCCCATCCTCTCATATTTTTAAAGATATTAATTTGAATACCAAAACTGAAAGGATGCCACCACATTTAAATGAGATATCATTTTGTTAAGGGCCAATTAAATGCCAAGTATTGTTATTGGAGATACAAAGTTTAAAAATGCATGGTCCCTTCTCTGTGGTAATTGCTTTCATCATACTAATGATACAGTATGCACTTAAGATTCATACAGCTTATAACGTATCATAAAATCTGGTTTCTGAATAGCCCTTTAACATTCTTAAGGGAATACAAAAATGTCTCTGAGAATGAGCAGTGCTCAATGCTTTGGAAAAGGCCTTTTCTTCCCTTTGCCTTACAAAGGATTCATCTCATTGGCATCTAAGCTCTGTGAACTACTATTCCTGGGTTGTCAAATGAAGGTGACAGGAGATGACTAGAGGTGCACATCCTGACACAGTTGAAGATATAAAGACAGTTCATCATCACATTCAAGCGCTTTACTAGACACTAAAGAAACAAACCCAAAACATGAAATAATGAGTTTCCCTGACTTAGCTGACCTGAACTTTTGTCTTTGGAGCCACAACTTAAAATATGTGGTGGAAATTGAACATGTAGGAAAATGATCTGGAAAACCAGGACTGTGCTGTGAAGAAGAACTGCTTCCTCAAAGTTATTAGTATGCATGTCTTCGATCACACATCTAAAACTCTATTATCAGGACTGACTATGTAGCTCAGTTGTAAAGTGCTTGCCTAGCATGCCTGAAGCCCTGGATTTCATCCCCAGCACTGAAAAATAAATGAAATAAAAATAAAACTACACTAAGATTTCTTTGTTTACCATCTATGGGCTTCTGGTGGTTCAGTTTGAAAAGGGGTACTAATTTCAGTATTGAGAGCATAAAATAAGGAAAAAAAAATTTAAGATGACTTTACAGATACTGAGCATATGACAGTTTCATATACGCCTTCCTTCCTAAAGACCAAATGAAAATACACTGTAACTACTTCTGTTTTGTATCTCAGTAATGGTAAAAATGCTGAAGTATATGTTGCATTTTTGTTCCTTATATTTATATTAACAGAGACATATTGTTTAAAAGAGAAATACCCTCTTCAGCGGATGGAATTTTAGAACAGGAATTGTATCACTTTTTTCTTTAATATATATTTTATTTATATATTTAATATATTTATATGTATTTATATATGTATATTTAATAATCTCATCTATATGTGAAATTTTCATATGCACCCTGTAATGGGTAACAGTGAAAGATGGCATCCACCAGTGATGCATCTTCAGGAAGTCTTAAGATGGTTAATGTGTTGTAGATTGTCTGAGCTTTACCCTTTAGCACCACCTGGTGGACAAAATATCATTTGTTTATGTTTTTTCTCTGCAGGCTAAAAACCCCTTTCACTCTACACCTAGCTATGGCATACCTTAAAGGGCCCTCAGTTGTAAACATTTTAAACATTTTTTTGTGAAGAAAATAAATTAAAATTATATGAGATGTTTCCTAGATACTGTAGTCAATGTAAATATCAGAGGTTTTATTTATCTTTTTAAATTAGCACATGAGAGTTTTGTGCATTCATGTGTCTGCAATATGTAGTGATGGAATCAGAGAAAATAGAACTTCCATCTCCTCATAACTATATCATGTTTGAAAGCTTCAAATTCCTCTTTTCCAACTGTTCCTAAACATACATGATTATGAAGTACACCCACTGTAGTGGGTGCCTGAAAATCATTCTCATTTGCTTTGGTTCCCAGTATTCAGTATCCTTCCATCCATCTCTGCAATAACCCTTCTTCACTCTGATAATTACTATTCTGTTTTTACATTCTCTTGCTTTGAGGGAAACACATGGTATTTGCCTATGTCTATAAAGGCTTGAATTTTTAAAACATCAAATATGTATCTATATGTGTGTGTATATTATTTTACATTCTTAACCAAAATTATTCCTTCACATTCTAATTATTTATTGTCTCTTTTGTCTCCATAATTAAGTAACCTGGTTTTCTGAATCATAACAACAAACTGAAGTTAAAGTTAGATTGTCTCCCTCAAATGCATCTAGCCACTTTATAAATAATACTTCATTAGGACATTCAAACTGTACTTTTAGCACATTAATCGTTTATGCAAAACTAAAATTGAATTTGGTATCTTTAGTCTATAAAATCAGCTACTTGAATGCTTATTTTGTCCCTATACAGATAAAACTGAATTGGAGTCTCACACATGCTATTTTTCAGTTTTTGATATTTTTGGTTTTCTAAGAGATAAATTTGATGATTTTTCAATGTATTTTCGATGAAAATACAATTAAAGCTAATTTGAGAATTTTAAACATGTTATTCCTGGTATGATCTCATGTTTCTATGAGACATATTCCTAGTGTACAGTAAAGAATATAATCCTCCTGTAAACCCAACTATGCTCCTCTGCTACATCTTCAAGGAAACACTTAAAGTTTTTTTTTGTTTCCCTTTGTGCTCACAGGTCTTGGATGGTATACTGTAAATTCAGCATATGGAGACACTATCATCATGCCTTGTCGGCTTGATGTACCTCAGAATCTCATGTTTGGCAAATGGAAATATGTAAGTCTGAGCCTCCTGGGCCTTGGTGAATTGTCCCCAGTTTTAAAAGTAAATTATTTTTGTGACCACATGTTAATGTTATACTGACAGAAATGGCGATATCTTCACCCATTCATCCCTATATAGGAAGGATTCGTGCGTTGACTAGGTCCATAAAATTAATATGTAACTAACAAATGTTATTTTAAAATAAATCAAATAACACCTACTCTGTGGATCGTCTTTGTTTGAAAGATTCATTCTTAAGTACTAGTGGCAGAGGAAAAGGCAGAGTTCCACAGAACCAATGGGACTCTAGAAGAGTACTGTGAAGGAAGGCGACTTTTCTGCACTTGCTATGTGATATGGCTTCTGGACAGGCAGGGTGCATTAGTACCTGGAGTACTCAGATAAGCACTGGGGACTGCCAGCAGCACTGTTTCTGCTGATGATCCTTGTACTGCGTATTGGTAGTATAGATGACTTTTACAAATAGCATTGTTGATTTTACTTCTTTCTTACATACAGCTTCACCTTATTTTGTCAGGTATAGATGTCTGGATGGGTCTGGAAATTGGAGAGTAGAGGTTCTAGTAGGTGGATGTGGTAGTCTAGATAACTCTGATCCATAAAATGCCTCAGTTGAACCCAGATCAACAAAAGCTTTCTGTGTGGTATAATTTCCTAGGCTGTGTCACAGGAACCTTACAGCAGTGTGAAAGCTTCAAATAGACAGACATTTCCTGAGATACAATAGCAAGGTTGCCCTAGCTCTCTGAATAGATAGAAATATTTACATAAGGAAAGTAGATGGTGATCAGATGATTTATTGACTGTTTCTTTATTTCAACATTTCTCAGAGCCATCTATCTGTTAACATATACTATGAACTGTGTGAGGCCTTAGTTTGACTAATCTGTTAGATTTATTTGACCATGAACATTTTTCCTAAAATATAAAATGCATTCTGCTAAATACATTTTAGCAGATGTACTTAAGCTTGCAGTCTAGATGTGAACAAGTGTGGTCTTTTACAGTGTGCACTCTAACGTTAGACCAATAGATTGTACCATGGACAAGTGAGTTAAGTATATTTTCTCAGATATGATATGAGACAATATCTTCTCCACAGTGTGGTCGTGAAGTTTAAGTGATTAACTAACTCATAGCAAAATCCTTACTAGTACTTGGCAGATAGCAATCGATTTAAAAAGTCAGCCACTACAACTGTGGGGTTCAAAATCCCAGCCACACTGTGCTGAAGGCCATGAAAGGAAAGAGAGGAGGCAACACAATGCAGCACTTCTGCAGTCATTTGTCATGTCCCTCTAAGTAATGCCAAACTGCTTCTAGTTCTCTATAGAAGCAGAGGAGCGAAGCGGAGGACAGGATCTATTAGCATTACTCAAGTTAGGGGTCTACCATATAATTCACCTGCTGAACCAAATTTACTATCAAATGGAATCAACTGAGGAAAAAATATCTGGGTAATCATAGAAAAGTATAACATAGGGAACGGTTTTCACACAAACTGAATTGGCACAAGAGCACTGGAAACCAATCAATAATGGCAATTTTCAAATTGTTAGTTAAGCAAAAAGCTCCAGGAACAAATTGATGAGATGCATTTGAGTCCCTCTCAAGTCAGTGTTGATTTGCAGAAATAGTGTACATGCTCTAATTTAATGTAACCAGCTGAAAGAAAGAAAGAGGTTATGGAAAAATTGAAAGTAAGCAAACATAAGGAGAGAAAGGGTTGTCTCCATCACTGTAAACTTCCCATGAATGAAGACCCTCGTTGTCCCACTGCTCCCACTCTCATCCCTCAGCCTCTTCATTATCATGTATCACAGTGCCTGGTCCAGAAGAGGGCTCTAACCACCATCAAGATCAGAGCAATGCACTCATAAAGTGGCCACTCTGAGCTCACGTCTTAGCTCTGGTGAGACTTGCCAGTGGGGAATTTAGGAAGCCATCCTACGAAATGCTTCCTTTATTGGCTATGTGGAAAATTAGACTAATATTTTAACTTACAAGAGCCTTTATGAGAGATATGCACAGATAACCTAAAGAAGGCGCCTAATCTATGACTCATTGCTCAAAACTTAACAAATATTTCTTGCAAAAGAGAATGAGCATGGAACCTGAAGTTGTAATAATAAGTTCTCAGAATGAGAGAATAATTTAAGGCAAGGATTTGCATTGTAAAACTATGATGGCAGTAAAGGATTTATCATGAATATGTATCAATGTGTATATATATATATGATATATATATCAATGTATATATATACACAGACAGACAGACAGACAGACACACACACACACACATGCCTAAGAAACATGTGTTTGGACACCTAGGTAAGCTTTGTCATCACAATGAATACTTTCTTTAAAATAACTAGGCATGTATAGATTCTTAAAACTTATCATAGCATCTACATGCTTTATCATACTTAGTATTCTCATAAACATAAAATTTATGAGGTAATATAAGGGTGACACCTATTTTAAGCTAACTTGCATATTAGGGAAGGGAACATGCATCTCACTACTTTGTGCATGGTCTTCCATGCCAGATTATATCTTATTCTAATAATACTCTCTTATGAAGGACTTTCGAGTTTGGATTTGGGCTCAGATGCAAAAGTATGGGTTTCAGTGGTTAATCTGGTTCTTGCTTAGCGAAGAGGATTATTGTTCCTGGGGTGAATGCTGCTCCTCCATGGAGAGCGACCACATAGTGGAACGCGCTGCCACACCAATGCTAGTTGGCAGAGGTGAACGTTTAAAGTAATGAACATGTCAAGCATAATTGCCTAAGAATCTTAAGGCACTATATGAAGCTCACATATATGATCATTTTGGTGGGATTTTCTGAACATCATTTTGTATAGTTTTAAGTTTGTTTTTATCTACTTTTTAATCATATATTAAACAAGACTATCCCTTGTCTATTTCAAAGCAGCTACTGAATCTGTCCCACAGATACGAGGAAAGCTCTGAGAATTCTGTCCTTTCATTTTTCTCCCTTGAATACAAACCTATAAAAGAACTTACAGCTTCCTTCAGGCAAAGAATGATTTCTGTCTATGAGCAAAGATGTATGGAAGCCACCATCCCAAATTATTTTCTGGAGAAAAATAATACATATATAAGGAATACTATATAATATTATATAAGGAAATTTTATTATTCTGAAACATGTAAATATGCTTGTTTTTAAAATATATTGTTATTTTAATTTTTAGGAAAAGCCCGATGGTTCCCCAGTGTTTATTGCCTTCAGGTCCTCTACAAAGAAAAGTGTGCAGTATGATGATGTGCCAGAATACAGAGACAGATTGAGCCTCTCAGAAAACTACACCTTGTCTATCAGTAATGCAAAGATCAGTGATGAAAAGCGATTTGTATGCATGCTAGTGACCGAGGACAACGTGTTCGAAGCACCTACACTAGTCAAGGTGTTCAGTAAGTAGACTGCAGTGGGATTGATGCTGGTACTAGAAAATGTTCTTCAGAAAGAATCCCAAGCTCTCTGCATGTGTCCACAGCAGGAAACTCTATGCAAGGGAGTCTAAAGAGCTCTTCCTCCTCCTGGTGCATGTTGTCAGCAAAGCAGACAAAGCCTGAAATTAATATAGGAGATGTACAGTGAGGGGCTAGAACTATCCTCTCTGGTGCTTGCTCATGCAATTGTTTCTGAGATACAAAGTACCATTACTGAAAACTGGCAAATGACCTTTAACTCCCCTTGATTTATATAAATCAATATTTCATGACACAGATAAATTGACAGATGATACATATATAATTGTGCATATAATACATATGTATACATGTTGGGCTGAATCAATTGAAATAAAAAGAACACAATGTAAGTTCAAGCTATCTTATGACCCAAAAAGCCAACCATTTGATTATATATATATATATATATATTACATATACATATAATATACACACATTGTGTATATGAATGTATGTGTGCATGTGGGTTCTGACCTTCAGTGCTTACTGATGGATCTTTAAAGTGTTCGCCTTAAAGTAATAAACCTAAGCAAACTTAGAATGTGCATGAGGCAAAGGGGATATGCCAAAGAGAAAGAATCAATCTGGAAGAAAAGAAAATTGTAAAAGAAACCCGACATAATTACTGTAGTCACTATGGAAAAGTTACTTTGCCTGATAATAATATAGAGTTAATGTTACTGTGCAAATAGCTATGCAAATGAATGACTTGAGAAGTATAATTAAAGCATTTCATCTTCTAAGATTCAAATAAAAAGTCCCACCTCAATTACATCATAAAGTTTTAGAAATTACAGGAGGAGAAAAAGTAGGCCTCGGAAGTTTCAGATTACTAGTCATTTTTAATCAGGAAGAAGGTCTTGCTTTCTGCCTCTTTTACCTCTGCATTCTGATAACTTGACAGCTTCTAGAAATTACTAAAATAAATTGTGAAGAAAGAAATCCAGCAGGCCTCCAAGTGGGGCAACTAGCTGTGGATTTTTCCTGTTTCTCTTGTAATAACCTGTGCAACTAAGGAGGTCCGTCCCTTAAGTATTTATGTGGACTTCAAAGCTCCAATGTGTTCATGACGTGGATTCAAAGAGTGCTAATACTATCAAAGGAAGCCTTTGTTCTCCAGGAGAACCTTGTAAAAGCATATTACACGTTTCAGTTGATTACCTTTTAGCTTAAACAGCACTATCTGGACTTCTCAACCATTTTTCAACTAAACCAAGAGCCAGGTGTTCACTAGTCCTGCCTACTTCCAAAAACACTCCAAGTAATTAGCGTTCTGCATTTGCCCATAGCTTATATGGCTTTTGACTTGCTTTCTTCTCTTTTCTTTCACTTTACTATTCTTAGATAGATGACTGACACACTCCTAAGGACATTTTTTCCTAAAGACAGAACAAATATAATATGACAAGCTATGATATCATAAATACCACCAGATGCCAAGAACATAGGTAGATAACTCACAACATTCTAATCATTATGTGAATTAATTGGCCATTTTCAGGGTTCTTTAAATTTCCTTGAAGTTATTGAATAAGAAAATAGTGCACAAAGAAATCAAGGAAAACTCAAGTTACATTTAAGAATTGTTTGCGACATTCCAAATTTTATTTCCTTAAAACATCTATGTAGATGTAGAAAAATCTAAAAAAAGAAATTCGGTTGATCTAATGTAATAAAATCTTTAAGCTGCCTTAGAATACAGAGGATTTCTGCAATGGTGAAGACAAGTTCACATGCCACATACCACCAGGACCCTTCCCCCCTTCTCTTTTGAATGTTGTTAAAAAACAAAGTGATTCTCAGAAACAGAATTTGCATCCCAGGCTCTGGGCCAGGGAGAATTTACAAAGACGAAGTTACACACTCTTGAAAATGGTGTTTTATACTAGAAACTGTGATACCCTCCAAGCCCAACAAAATGGACAGCATCACTGGCGATGAAGATAGTGTTTATGAGATCATACAGAAACTTTGCATTTTTTATTTTAATCGTGAATATACCTCAGGGCACTTTTGATGAAGCCAACAGGAGCTGTGACAGAGACTTTCATTCTGTGCGTGTGTATATTACAGTCAAAGAGTTACTGGGCTGGTCAATCAGTCTTCTGTTTCCCTCTTTTGAATCACCTAGCAACGTGAACCATGTACCGCCGAAGCCAGTGTGGTTTGTGTGAGCCAATCACAGATCATCAGCCTTCTGCAGACTGCCAGCCTCACGAGCAAAATCAGACTCTTTTTATTCAAGACTTAAGGCCTGACTGATGACTTTACCTTCAATGTTGGTTTGTTTGTTTAGTTTTAAACTACATCACAGTTGTAAGAAATATCCGTAATCCAACCAAAGTCTGAGCATGCTTTGTCACCACTAAGCGGGTCTTGAATGGCATTATAATCAAGCTGCCTTGCATTTAGTGCACAGTTAAGGCTAATAAAACAATTGGGAAGTAAGATTAAACCTTTGAAAGTCCCAAAGATTCATTCGAAAGATTGCGCAAAAGGATCAGAGGTCAAATGAGTACCCAGAGAGCCAAATGGCTGTCTGGGTCGATATGGAAGAATCACTGAGCTCGTCACCAGAAGACCTTGCTTTGTCAAGCCTGCTATTCACTTCTGACCTTGGCAAGCCTCTTCACCCGCCTGGAGTTAAAATGACCTCTTGAGTAAAATGAATGCCTTAGATAACACAGGAGGCTTTCCAAATCTGTCATTTAGTCAGCTAATGAGCAGGGTCGGGGAAGGTAAGAAGTGGTTTCTATTCAACTAGTTAGAATTCTACTAACTATTTTCATCAGTCACAATAACTTGTTAAAAAAAAAAAAGAAAGAAAGAAAGAAAAGATAGTCACAACTACTTAGCACATGCAGAGCCAGCATGGGGAACAGAAAGAACCTATCTTAGTTTTTGAAAGGAATGTGGATTGCCTCTAAAAGGGCTTTTGAACTGAACCAGGTACCTGTACTCTGGTGGTGTCACATGGTATTACAAGAAAGCCTGTTCCTATTATGTAGTCCCATAAACAAGCGGTATAGTTCTCAAGGTGTGTGGCTAAATAAAGCTCCATAAAGTGATTTCAGAGCTGCTGTTTGTTGAGCATGGCTCACAATGCTTCCTTGAATTGGGAAATTCAGAATCCCTTCTCCCTCCCCACACACAAAAAAATTATTCAACCTGAGAATACTAAAGAAATTTTTTCAAGGGGAAGTAAGTAGAAAACGATGAGCTGTATGACACATAAGGCTTAACTGTATATCACAGCTTGTTTCTTTTGGGTGGAGAATGGAGAAAAGGAGCTGAGATAGGGTATCATGTAGCCAAATCTAGGCCTCAAATTTTCTATGTAGCCAAGCCTGGCCTTGAACTCCTCTTTCCCACACTTCCCAAGTGCTGAGATTATATATGTGCATCACTGCAACGAGTTCGCATTGATTTTTAAAATACTAAAAAATAATTTTACCCATCTAATAAGAAAAATGCCACATTTTTCCACGGACACGATAGCCTAAGTGTTTGCCATTTGTGAGGAATTTGATTGTCAACAGGGATTGAGAGAATCTTCTGCATCAACCTGACCAAGACATTTGTTCTCCTTGTTCTTCAACAGTAAACCAAGGTATCCTGTGTGTTCTCTACAGTTATACTAGAAAACCATTGGTGAACAAGAGGAGTTTCACATTCATTAGTATATCAGCACATGTCTGTGAGATGGCTAGGTATCAGAAATATAAATGTTAGTAAGGTGTTGATTTCCAGTTTTCTAAAAGTCAGTATTCATAACACTCACTTACTGTAGTCTCAGAACTAGCATTAGAAAGTGGGGTTTCTACTCTAGTATATTTATTCCTGAATTATCTTTTACTCTTCCCACCATTTCCTTCTTCTCCAGCAAAATCTAACATAAACCAGAAATTGTAGATGTAAAAGCAAGTCTTCTTTTTTTCACAATGCTTGAATTGCACATTTTAAATCTAGGTTAGCTTTTAATTATTTATGGTAAGTCCTCAAAGGATATTAGTGAAAGCCTTTGTTTTGTTTTGCTTTGTTTTGTTTTATTTGGGCTAAATAAATCATTTCAGCCTCGGAATTATAGTCCATTGCTATAGATTCTAATACCTGATGCTAAAGATATTAGCTGCCCTCTCCCTAAAAGAGAGAGAGAGAAACGGGGAAAGTATTGTATTGTTTTTGGGTTTCCTATTGATTAATATATGGTTTGCTTTTTAAATCTCCCTACCATATAATTTTAAGCAAGCATGTGATGGCCTTATGACAATTTACTTCTAGCTACTTCAATTAGTATAGACAGACCAGCAAGGAAGAAAACTGTGAACTAAGGCACGGTTCCACTGATTTGGTATGTGGTCAGTGAGTGACTTTCGATTATTTATTTGTGACTGTACAGAAAAAAAAATTGGCTTAATTTTAAATTAGTTTCCTTGACCAAATTACTTTAGCGATATAAGCAAACTTGTGACATTGCTTCTTCTCTCAGTTTTATACTTCATTATGAATCCTTGAATCATATTAAGACATAATTCACATAAAGTTTGTTTTTTTAAAAGAATACTACTTTGAAATCAATATGCAATCTTGCTAAAATAGAATGTGTCTTTTTTATGATCATCCAACTAATATACATCAATTGTTACAACCTAATATAAGAGAAAATTGCATACAAAATATGTAGTTAATGCAAAGCTTTTGAAGCAAAAGTTTAAGAGAAAATAACTCAAGGAAATGGAATGGGTATTACCATTATTTTCAGAATATTCACTGTGACTCTTGGAGAGAGAAAGATGAATGAAAATACAAGGACTAAAATTTCAGCATCATTTCACGGTTTTCTTTGTAATTTTTTTTTAATTTTGTTTGTTTCATTTTACAAAAAGGATGATAAATATTGAAAATAATGCAAAGTACATGTTAAAGTCTTAATACATGTAGTGTTTATGATGATGTACTCATTGAATAAAATATCCAAGGTATAAAAGAAAGTTAGGGGTAGACATACTATATAGTGAGAGGAAGTGAATGTGGGCTCAGTCTTTTACTTATTTTATTTCAGTAAACTAGAAAGTAGTAAAACTTGGCAAATTTACCCACTAAATTCACATTTAAAGCTAAAATCTTTAATGAGCTTCTCAAAATTCTCTATATTTTCCAAGCATGATACTACTGAAGGAGACACTGAATATTTGTTGTCTTCTCCTTTCTGTTACTTCTGACACTTTTTTGAACATGTAAATTAATTAATATTTTCTATTTCTAGATTCTTTAGACAGGTGTCACTAAGGAACTAGTTTCAGTGTCTCAAGCACTTCGGCTTATTTAATCAAGCCCCATGAATTTTTTAGAGTTAAATATTCTGGATGCATCTCTCGCAAATATATTAGATACACATCTTTGATAATATGAATTCTAAATAGAAGCCCTTGTTTTATCAGTAACTCAACTTTAATTTGTAGAGCATCCATTAAAATGGCAAGAGCACTGAGTTGTACTGATTTGCAAACAGCTTTAACCTTTATGTCATTTGTTTCTCTCAAATTACTTTTTATTTTGAGAGGATTTTTACCAACTTTTTCTCATTTTGAAGTCACCTTAACACTGAGGAACTTGGGTATCACTATTGGTCTGTTCTAACCTTCGTTTTCTGTGCAGTGCAACATTCCTATGCATTTCTCTTTCTGTTTTTCATGCTTGCTTCCAATTTGAATTTTTATGAAACTTACATTGGTGGAATCATATTTCAAAAATTTATAATATAGAAGTTCTATAATTAAAATGCATAAATTGGTTCATTATATTTGTTGTTATAATATCTAATATAAAATAAACTTGCAAGAGGAAAATTAACATTAACATAAAGAAAGTTATACCTTTTCAATACACTTTAGTGATATCTTGCAAATCCAAAAGATTTCGTCTTTTCCTTGATTTTCTCTAATGGTGAGCAGGTAATGTGTGTTATAATGGAATTTCAATTGCATAATAATCATACAAAAATCAATTCAGGTTAATGTGGTAATTACAAGTATTTAAGAAGATAAACACCAAAGATAAATGATTTTTTTCATGTTTATAAAAACAGAATAATTCTGGCCCAAAAGATTTGTAAATGGCAATAAATCAATTTACATTTTCTGTAAAATAAATATTGGAGCCATTTTAAAAATAGAAAATCCATCATTGATAGAAAATTAACAAATAAAAATATAAACACTATATCCAGAATATATAAAGAACTCAAAAAGAATAGACCCAAATAAGACCCCTAATAATTCAGTGAATAAATGGGTAAATAATTAAATGGACAGTTCTCCAAAGATGTACAAATTGCCAGTAAATAGTTTTTAAGGTCCTACCTCCTTAGACACCAAGGAATTGCAAGTAAGAGCTACAGTGAGACTGGATATCATTGAAAAATCAAACAACAAATTCTGATGAGTTTTCAGGGAAAAGAAATCTTTACTTAAGCTGGTGGGAATATAAATTAGCCCAGTTACTATGGAAATCATGATGATTCCTAAAAACACTGAAAATCCAACCACCAAAGATGCCTACTCTACTACCAGTCCTAGGTACACCCTCAGTGGAATCTAGGTTAACATACAACAGTAATCCCTGCACAGCCATGTTTAGTTCAGCACAGGTGCCAACACTCAAATTATGAAATCAGTCCAGATGTCCATCAGCACATAAAAGAATATAGAAATGTAGTACATGTCTCCATGTATAATTCAGTCATAATGAAAGAAAACTGTGTCCTCGGGAAAATAAATAAAACAGAAGGTCATCATGTTAAGCAAAACAAGATAAACTTAGACAAATGTCATATGCTTTCTCTTATACGTGACATGTATACTTAAAAATTATAAGACTTGAAAGCTGAGAAGGTACTAGTTGTAAAGAAAGGTTACTTGTGGTGCAGTACAGAACGTGACAGTGCAGATGAATAAGATCCAACTTCATTGTATACATGCACGAGAATGTCACAATGAAACCTTCTATTTTGTTGTACATCGAAGATACAGTAATAAAAGTAAAATAACTTAGATTGGTCTTAATAAGAAACCTTTGCTGCAGTTTTAATCAGGTGCTCCCAAAGCCCCTGATGAAATTTATATTTATAGAATTTTCCATATTTATAAGGCTTCTGTTCATCACATCAAAGTCCAAGTTGGAAATATTTCCCAATATTTATAATTTCATAAAGTGATTTAAGAGGTATCATTGGAATGTTTAGGAAATGGGAGCATATACATTTCTACCTAGTTTTCCCATTTCTTTATAGCAATGTTCCTTAAACTTCACTGTGCCCAAGAATCACCATAGGAACTTATTAAAAACATGGACCAGGGGGAAATTCCCTGAAGGTACTGATTCAGGAGCCTGCTCAGACCACACAATTGTGTGTTTTAAATAAAAGCTTCTATAATTGGTTCCATATGAAATAACATCTTCACTTAATGAGCTGAAGGTTATTGGTAAGCAGAAAGTACTGTGGTAATTAAATAGAAATAATATATTATATTTAGTAAATTAGCCTCTGTTTACTATCAAATCCATATTCATATCCTGGAACATCTATAATTTTTTCAGATATATTTTTCAGAAGACTTATAAGCACTTAAAACAGTATTTAAATAATAAAGCAAATATTCAGTAGTTTATATCTACCACATTCCATAAATCCAGTTTATATAGGAAAAGCCACTCTTATTCTCCTTCCTCTGCTTTGAGTAGATAAATTCTTTTTGTTGTGACTCATATCACAGTTATTCTTTATTTCTTCCAGTATCTTAAAAACCTTTCTCTACTTAACTTTAGAGCAACCATCTAAGCCTGAAATTGTAAACAAAGCAGTGTTTCTTGAAACAGAGCAGCTAAAAAAGGTGAGAAATTTTTATTAAGTACTTTTTAAAAATACGTTTTATTGCATTTTTATGGATTTAATATAGTACATCTTAATCATATTTAGCCCCCACTTTCCTATCTCCACCCTGCTCACAGGACTTCATGCGTTTTGTCACTTATGTTACAGCCTATTAAATCAACTCTGTCTAGATGCCAAGACACACAAGATAGACTTGCTTTTATGGACTTCATAGTGCTTCATGTCCAATCAGAGAGCACAGAAATGCACAGCAGGAACAATCCCTTTGTTCAGATCACTGTCCCTTTGATCATGACCATGGGCGCATGAAGGAAAGCATGACCATTTCTCAAAGTCTTTCTCTCTGAATGAAGCTGAAGCAGATGCTTGACAGAATCAATGAAGGATAAGCAACTTTTTTTCAGGTCAAACACAGGAAAGGCCTCCTAACAAAGTGAAATAATGGAGTGTGAAAGAGAACGGCATATCTGTGAAATTTCAGATTTGGGCATTTCATAAACTTTGGGTGTTAAGACACAAGAGAGAAATCTGGAGAGTTAAAAATACTGAGATTAAGAAAAGCCTTACATAAAATTTAAACTTGTTCTATTTACAGACTAAACTGCTGAAAGTTTGAAGAAAAAGGTGTAGGAAGATCAGGTGTGAACAATCACATCAGCATAGGGTGAAGGGAAGCCCAGCTGAAGTTGCAGGTCAGAGGTCACGTCCACACAGGAGCACATCAACTAAGAAGCGATCTCCATTTAACTAACTAGAATACCCACATATCTCTTTGTGTTTATGGGAAAAGATCAGAAACTTTGAATGAGATTAATTCTACTACACAGTGTTTGATAAGCACTGAATAATAGAGTCAAAACCCATTCAAACAGTATGGTGGGGATTATAGAACATGGTATTTATAATGTGAAATGAAAGTGAAACTGGAGGGCTCAACATCTTAACACTAAATAATTCTAGCATATGAAGATCTATGAACCATGTCAAACAATCAATGATAATATAATTATAATGTTATTTAGTTCATGTTAAAAATGGCTAGTGTAAAATGAATTTTGTAATGCCTTTAAATGGATTTGATTTTTGCTTATAGTAGAAAGCTCTACTGCACACTTAAAAATTAGTAAGACTGCACTTTTTATTTAAAAACTTTATATTTTATATAAGATGTAAATACTCAGTCTTTAGAGTTAGAGTTGGAAAATAAATGGTTCAAGACACTGTATTTCCTGAGCATTCTGGGGCTTCCAGGTTGAAATCATGATTTGAAACAACTGGGAAATTTCCCTTTGTATTTTCCAGTTGGGAGACTGCATTTCAAGAGACAGTTACCCGGATGGCAATATCACTTGGTACAGGAATGGAAAAGTACTGCAGCCCCTTGACGGAGGTGGGTGTTAAGCAAGCACTGGATTCCAATGACCTGTTTGCATATTCTATAGTCTAGGCATTCTGTGGGCTGCTGTCCCGAATCACACTATGCTGTCTCCTTCTCTATCTAAGATTCTATGCTTTAGTTACATTACGTGTCCATTAAATCACTGACTTTTAAAATACCACTTTACCCTTTCTGTATAGAAGAACCAGGAGCAGAGAAAATTATTCCTATATATGGCATATTCTAGAAGTTAATTAAAATGAGTGAGAGATAGGATTCCAGGATTCTATTTTTGCCTGTGTTTCTGATTCACAGGTTTGAAAAGACATCCTACCTCTCTGCATGTCAATTTTCCCTCCTGCTAAATACAATTAGAAGGACAAAATCATTTCTTGAAGGTGTTAGGATTTATAATTAAAGATGATGATTTTCCAGTGAAAGATCTTATCATTACTGTATTTATTTTTTTTTTTTTAGTGGTGGACATAATTTTTAAAAAGGAAATGGATCCAGTTACTGAATTGTATACCATGACTTCATCTTTGGAGTATAAAACAACCAAGGCTGATATACAAATGCCGTTCACCTGCTCCGTGACATATTATGGACCCTCAGGCCAGAAAACAGTTCATTCAGAACAAGTAGTCTTTGATATTTACTGTAAGTAGCTGAATATATACAAGTGTGTGATTTTAGCATGCTAGAAAGTAATATTCAAATACCATTAATCTTTGAAATCCAAATCCAATTGCTCCTCAGAATCTACTGCCAATCTTCTCCCCAAATTATGATATCCAAATAATCTTTTCTTCTTTGGAAAACAAACAGGGAAAAATGTTCAATCACTCTATAGCCTCCACTATTTACTATGCTTTTATGAATGTCTTCTCTAGTCCATAAGATGCTAAGTCCCTTAAAAATTGCTTCACTAACTTGGTCAATTCCCACCAGTAATCTCCAGCCCAAACTCATTGCCATGAATTCTACAGGAATTCCCAATGCCTTCTTACAATTTTTATAAATAAGTGACAGACAAATACAGCGTTCTGCCTAGCTTCTTAAGTGTAAGATTACCATTTAATGATGGGTTTTCTGGATTGGATCTCCTCCTCCTCCTCCTCCTCCTCCTCCTCCTCCTCCTCCTCCTCCTCCTCCTCCTCTTCCTCCTCCTCCTCCTCCTCCTCCTTCTCCTCCTTCTTCTTGTTCTTTTTCTTCTTCTTCGTCTTCTCCTTCTTCTTCTTCGTCTTTGTCTTTGTCTACTTGAGACAGGGTCTCATCTCCCTCAGGTAGATGGCCTGAAATTCACTATATAGACCAGGCTGGCCTCAATCTCACAGAGATAGGCTTGACTCTGTTGAGATTAAAGGCATGTGCCACCACGCCTGGCAAGAATTTATTTTTAATAATGAGATCAATCGCCTAATTTATATAGGATGGAGTATTCCAAAGTATCTTGGCTAACTAAATCATAAGTTTAAAACATAAAATATTAATCTAGGGCTGGATAGATGGCCTACTGGTTAAAGTGCTCTCTGAAAGCATGAAAGACCTGAGTATTTTTTCCCAGCATCACTCCACATAAAAGCCCAATATGGCAGCATATGGCTATAAAATCGCAAAGCTGGGGATGGGAGGCAGAAAGTTCCCAGCCAGCCCCTCCAAATCAGGGATCCTCCAGTTCAATGATAGACCCTGTCCCCAAAATACGAAAAGGGGTTGCAGAAAGCGCTTGACATTGACTTCTGGCCTCCATGCATGTACATAGAGTTGTGTATGCACCCACACGTACCTATCTACACCCAAATTAAATACACACAAACATTAAGATACAAAAAGCCCCTAAACCTATTATTTTATTTAACAGTATTATGAGACACAAGAGCTGCATTAACTACAAAAATTGGAATAATATCTTTCACAGTTCTGGACTTCTTCTTATAAGATAAATTTCAACATGATCTAATGATGGTGATCTTCCAGGCACAGCAGTATCTATTACTGTGGGTTTTTAGAAAAGCAACTTAATTAGTCTAAACCTCAATTTTCCGTATCTTGAAATAGGAAAAGTATAATAGCTAATTCATCATTTATTGTGGAGATTAAATGACATTACAAGTCTAAGATACTATACTGCATTACACATTAAATCCTCATTAAGTATTACTGTCACAACTATTTGGATATATATGGAAACTTGGGGGCACAACACAATAAAAATGATAATTGTTATTATTTATCTTGAATAAATGTAATGTTACCATGGAGGGTAGGACAATCTGGCACTTGTACATATTTTCTGAAAAAAAAATCCAGAAAGGCTAGATTGCTTGGAGAATTTTGTCTCATCTACATTTCTGATTGTGTGTCCTAAAAGCTTTAAAAGAAACAAACTAAACTCTAAACTTGCCTTAACATTAAACTTGGTTTTGCGATGAATAAGTTTCAGTTTGATTCAAAAGAAGGAAACCAAATATTCTCTCATGTAAAATAAAAATAGTATTTTTGTGAGTGTAGAATGATTACCTGTGTAAAATAAATCTCATTTTCAAAAGATTTATTTAGTTTTATTTGGTGTGTATGAATGTTTTGCCTGCATAGAAGTGCACCATGTGCATACAATGCCCAGGGAAATGAGATGAGGGTGTCAGTTCCCCTGGAATTGGAGGTGCAGGCAATTGTGAGTCACCATGTGAATGCTCTTCAAGAGCAGTGAGTACTCTTAACCACTGACCATCTCTCCAGTCCTAATGTCCACTCTATAAAAATTATTTAATAATGTACAAATATAAGGAGTAGCAAATGATAATTCAATACATATGCACACAAAATGCAATGATACAAATGAGCTATTCATATTTTTATCACCTCAAACTATTTTCATCATTTTTTCAGTGCGAGGCAGTTGATCTCAGGGCTTTATACATTCTAAGCACACGTTCTACCATTGAGCTATGTTTCCAGTGCTCAGAGTTTTGAGTTATAGTATCACTATGGAACTCAAACTAGCCATGAACTTGCTGACCTGAAATTCGTGATCCTCCTACTTCTCTCTCCTGATAATAGGATTAGAGATGTAAACCATAATACCTGGCTTGATTTTTTTATTAGCATTGAACAATTTTGCATATTCATGACATACAGAGTAATATTTCAATGTCTATATACAATTTGACTGATCAGATCAGAGAATTAGCATTTTTATTTCCATGTTATTTCTTTGTATTTGGATCCTTTGAATTCCTGTCCTCTAGTTATTCATAAATAATGCATCTTGGTATAAGTGTAGGCATACATGTTATACCAAGATGAATATTAATTAAGACTTGGGAAATTGCCTTTAAAGGGAACCAGAATGCATATGAATGTCAGGTATGCAGACAGTTAGGCAGAGAAATCTTTGGATGCATAAGAATGATAGAGTTGTACCGTAGTTGTGTAGGGCACATTTGGCACATCTCTAGAAAAGACAGCATAGGCACTGTTGAACTTCTTGGTGACTGCACTAAGCTGTTCATTCAAAGGCATACTCTTCTAGTTGGAAATTGTCAATGTGAGGTTGCAATAGATAAATGCTACAGGAGCAGAGTAGAAAGTCCTGAAAGGTCAGTTGTCCAAGGACAGTGATTCTCACACTCTCTTGCATATCAGTAGAACCTGAAGGATTTATGAGATTACTGAGTCTAACTCTCAAGGAAAAAAGACAGTGGGTAGGGGGAGATGCTTCATACTGAATTTATTTTAAAAACATGATGATATTAATGCTGTTGATCTGTGGAGAATATGGGGGGAGATATTGCTGCAGGAAGATTTAAGAGACCAGGGCGAGCTACATGAAAGAAGAGGACATTAATACAGACAAACTGGGTGGAAGTACTCAGCCCGAGAGAGCTTGGGAAACATGCTGTAGTCTAGTGCTCTGCCTCCACGGCCTTCTCAATCAGCAACAAAGCTGAAGAATCTGGATCTTTATTCTATGTGTGTCTGGTTTCTGCCTCTGGTACTGAATACATTTAAATCACCATTCCTGATTATCTGTGTTTCTTGCAATAATTCCCAAAATGGTCTTCCTGACTATTTATGCTTCTCTGCTCACCTAAAGAAACTAATCTCCAAGCTGCTGTTAGAAATATCTTTCAAAAACATAAACAGGGCAGTATTCCTTCTGTGACTAAGATTCTTAATGACACTCCAGAATTCTCAGGTTACTCTTTATCTCCTGTTTGCAGTTTTCTTTGAGTCTGTCTAAGCCACAGTCATGCATTATGTCTCAACATTCACCACAACACTTTACACTGTATTGTTTTCTGTTGTCTAGAATCCTTTGGTATAACAGGACTTACATGCCTGTTCATATGGTCTCATCATCCTTCCATAGCAAGTACCAATTTATTCTTTAAAATATGGCTCTGGATCGAATTCCTCCTGGAAACTCCTTAGGCTCATCTATCTAGACCTTTTATTATCTGCTGTATAGAATGTCACAGTCTGAATTGTTAAATGTGTTTTTCTCACATAACACAGAGAAAATTATTTGAAGCAGAGAGCATAGTATTTTAAACTTTATGATTCCTGCACTTGATACATATAATATAGAACTGAACAAACTAAAACAAATAGGAAAGTTCTTAGATGGGATGATAAGTGAATGAACCAATATGAGGAAGAAAACTGAATAGATTATTTTGGTTATTATGTAGGGGTTTGTGTAGAGATTTGAGATATAACAGCCTTATTCAAGGCACAGATAACTGTGTGTACCAAATTATAGGATTTTCATTTGAAATATTTTCATGTTGAGACTATGGGAAGTGTTATGAATATCATTATAATAAAGCATTATTTTAGAAATTTCATTCAGAGAAAATAATTATGAACCAGTAGAAAGAAGAAAGGCTCAAGTTAAGGGATCCAATGAAATTTGATGACAGTGTTTCAGGTATTTTAGATTAATTAGGGTATAGACTAGCAAAAGGTTAATATGAATAGAAGAGGAGCCTTAAAGGTATATCATAAAGTTAAAAAGTATTGAGACTTTTTTACTTCCTGTTTGCTAGACAATGTTTCATTATAGAAAGTATTCTTTGGTATTCTTCTACACATTGGAGAATATTCTTTTCCCCCATTTTGTCTTCAAAATACTTATATACCAATGTGGCGTATAAGTTGTGTCATATCTTGCTTTAAGGAACAAGACAGAATGACAACATATTTAAAGTGCTGATGACTACATCTCTCTCTCTCTCTCTCTCTCTCTCTCTCTCTCTCTCTCTCTCTCTGTGTGTGTGTGTATGTGTGTATTCATAAAGCTCATTTTTTGAGAGTAGATCTATTCTCCCACATGCCAAAAACCTTGCTGGTGCTGTTTAGTGCATGCCTCCTTTTATTTAATACGAGGCGTTGTTGTGTAATGGGGGTACCTAATAGCTTCAGTGACTTTGCTAGCTGATTTGGTCTTTCCAAGCCATAAGATTCATATAACACTGTTAAATTTCCTTATAATGAAGTCACACAGTGAGATTGTTCTACTGGTCCTTTACATACATAAAATAATTACAGTCATTGCCACCTCAGTTAAAGACATTTTGCTAAGAAGAAATTGATTTTTATGTAGCAGGGTCTCTTTGTAGTTTTCTCTAAGTAAGATTAGTACTTGGTATAGCAAGTGCCTATTAACTTCAATCCCTCTATAAAAAGATACATTTAAGTAATTACCATTACTAGCTTCTTGAGAAAATTGTGTATAATTTAGTCATTTACATTGTATGCACAGAGTAATTTGGCACTTGACAAAAATGGTTAACTTGTGCCTGTGACTCTTACAGATCCTACAGAGCAGGTGACGATACAGGTGCTACCACCAAAAAATGCCATCAAAGAAGGGGACAACATCACTCTTCAGTGCTTGGGGAATGGCAACCCTCCTCCTGAGGAGTTCATGTTTTACTTACCAGTAAGTGCTGAAGTCCTGGATGAGCTTGGCTGTTGTTGTCCTGTTGTCAATCTTCTAATTGACATGAAGAATTATATGTGCTTAGGTATCTTAAATGAAAAAACATACATGCGCGCGCGTGCACACACACACACACACACACACATACACACCTGTAGAACATCCTCTGAAACTCTGAAAGCTGTTGTGGCACCCGTCAGTGTTCTTTCCTTTTTTTTCTGCAACATTTAGATATTTCAAAGACAAAGGAAACCATAATTGCAAAAACTCTGGGTATAATTGTCCAAATAAACTATAGAAAAATCTGCTTTTCAGAAGGAGTTCACTATAAAAGTGAAAAATGATGATGGTAAGTGACCTGATGTAGATGATGATCCATGCACAGTGTTGCCTTGTATTCTGCTCTTTTGCAGTCGATACTTCTGTTGCACACCTTAGCGAGCCTAATAGAATAATGCTGTGGGCTCTTTCTCATACTCTTCAGGGATCAGTTCCTCAACTTCTACCCTTAACATAGCTGAAGGAAATGATCTGCATAGCAGATAACCTGGAAAACTCCTCCAGATGTCTGAGAGTCATACTGACGTGTGCCTTGACTGGGAGAGCAGTGTCTGACAGCACCCTTGCATTCTGGGAAGCTATATACTATCAAATACTTCATGCACTGCAGTGCTGGACATACTATGTATTCAATCACAACACGGCTAATCGTATTTGAAAACATAACTCATTGCAATTACTCAGAAGATGAAGATAAGAAATTTCTTATAAACATAAATGTTGACAGAAAGCCTGGTTTTTCCCTGTTAAATTGTTTTCTCATTTGGAAAGTTTGAAACTAATTTCACTTTGGCTATTAGGGATGGCAGAGCCAAATTTATTTGCTTTAGTTTTAGGAATAATATATGCTGATTTTCTTTGTTGTTGCTGATATATACTCCCACGTCTCTACATTTTTCCCATCTTTGAACTGTTTTCCTCCTTTTTTCTTGTGATTTTTTTTGCTATTTCCTGTTCTTTCAGCTTGCTTCCTGTCTGTCTTTCCTTGTTATTTGCATATGTGGCTGGCTTGTTTACCCGCTTGCTTTTGTTTCTTCTTGCCTTCCTTTTTTTATTTCCCTCCTTCTTTTATAATTTTTTTCTTCCCTTTCTTGTACTTGGGATGAAACCTAGGGTCTTGCACAAGCTAATCAAGTGCTCTATCACTGAATAACAGCAACCCTTCTTGGTAATTGTGACACAGTCCCTTATGTAGCTGAGGGTGACCTTGAGCTGACTATGTCAGGCTAGTCTTGAACTCCTGATTCTTCAGCTTCCAACTCTTGAATGCCATAATCAGCAGCATGTGCCCATATTTTCTGCTTCAGATCTTTTTGTCAAATTAGAGAAGACATACATACAAAAATAAAATACCGGACATTTAAAAAAATCTACTTTAACATTCAAATATATGCTATGCTACAAATAAAAGGATGTTGTCAATACCATAGAATTTAATCTTTCAAGATTCTTTAGTACCAAAATAAAATTTAAAAGGAATCAGATGCAGCAGAATCATTTTATTTTTGTCTAGTCAAAAAGACCTGTTAACTTTTCCTCTTATCTTTGAAAATGGCATCTTCATCAAGAAATATAGCTGTTCTCATTTTAGCTACCAAGTGTAACCATCTGACATTTTGCCTCTATCAAAAGGGTCAGCCTGAAGGAATAAGAAGCTCAAATACTTACACACTGACAGATGTGAGGCGCAACGCAACAGGAGACTACAGATGTTCCCTGATAGACAAAAAAAGCATGATTGCTTCCACAGCCATCACGGTTCACTGTAAGTCACCTCCTTCATGGCCTGCTTCACTTCAAGGCCTCTAATCATATTACATGTCTATCTTTTCTAATAAAGTACACTTCCTATCCTTAAATAACTCGGTTTCAGTAAACTTAGTAAATAGAACCAGAATACCAGAATAAGCTCAGCTCGCATGCACATTGGACTCCACTACTGAAACCTTGCATGCATCTGGTAATTGCGAATGAGTCAGTAGTAAATCTCCATCTTCTTCCTAAATGTCTTTAGTTTGTTGTAACAATAATTTTAATACGGACTAAATAACTCATTATATGCTTAAGCAAAATATGTATGTATACAAGTGTGTAAGGTAATTATTTTTGTAGTGCTTGGGATGGGACTCAGGGCTTCGCACACGTTATGCAAGTGCTCTGACACCTGGTTACACATTCAAGCTCTGTTTCGATATTCTTAAAATTAGCAAGGTTTGCAGTTGCTCAGTAAAAACTATGAACCAGTATTAATACTCAGTTCAGGCAACAGAAAGTTACTAGAGACTCAGCTATTTGAGGAAATAGAGGCTACTAAAAGCTATTTGTTGGCTGAATTTACCCAGTGTAGAAGGACAGTGAATTTCCTGAAACAGAACCTCCTGAAACTCACCTTGAACAACACCTTTCATTAACTTTTGATCTGCTTTTAGTGCTCCAGATGCTCTAAAATTATACTTAGTGTCAATACGTATGATGGGACAAAAGATATATTAAGGACAGCTATGGAACTTGGTTCTTTAATTTGTTAAATTCATGACAGTTCATATTACTAATGTACTGGATTCTTCTTGGAAATAATGACTCATTTTTCATTGACATGGCCTCCTGGTGAGAATACAATTCACACATTGTTTTGAAAAAGTGTGAGTCTTGTTTGTAGTCATAGGCTAAACTTTCCACCCAGCAGTGCAACTGGTAAGATTTCTGTTAGACATGATCCGCTACAGTCTCACAGACCATGAAGTGTTTCTTTGTTTTAAAAAAAAATTAAAGGAGACTAAGCAGTGGTGAAGAAAGAGGACTGAAGGTCAAAAGGGAGAACTGCCTGGGTATCTAATTGCAGGACTCTCTGCAGTACAGGGTCCTTAAGTGACTGAAGACATCCACAAACTTCAGGAATAGAAACTGGACTGTTCTCCTTGCCCACATTCACTGATAGCAAACACCAAGCATGTGTCTAAAAGTATGACCAGAAAACAAAATGGAGATCATGTAGCCCGCATATAGTCAGAGTGGGATTTGGCTAAACAGAAGCAGAGGCAAGCAAGGTCAATTTTTTACAAAAACACTAAAGGAGACTTTAGAAACTGTCCTAAGCATACCATGTTGAAACCTCTACTCTATCCAAACATGCAGGATAGGAGCTGAAACTGTAAGGGAGACACAGGAGGCCTCATCGGGGAATAAAACAACCAGATGGTTTCTTTTGATTGTCTGATGTGGAAAGGCACCCTGGGGAGTCCCGCAGAAACAGTGAAGTGTTGAAAACTGTTCACAGCTAAGCCCTTTCTGTTTCTTCTGTGCTCATGCTCCATGGGTTTGTGTGTGTGTGTGTGTGTGCCATCAGGGGCTACTTAGAGAGAAAGCAGTGACCTCTAAGTAGAGCAGTAGTGCTATTTTTCCTCTGAGAACCAGTCAGTCATGGGGGCATTTATCTAGGCCTGTTTTATATAAGTATAAATATATATAAAACAGTGAAGCAAAAGAATATAGCCAAGAAATACAACTCTTTGTGAACAGTTCTCTGATATCCTTGTCCATCATATCTTGAGGCCAGCAACCCATTGTCCAGCTCCTTTGAGACTGTGCAATGTGTTTGTCTCTAACAGTGTTACGTACAAAGGCCTTTTTGGTTTTGACAGCTTGACTGTAACACTGGCTTTTGAGACCTGAATGCCTCCTTAAACGTAATGAAATTATTGTGTCAATCCTTTTATTAGACATTACATGGAAACATAAGAATTGTATTTTTTCTCATTATCTTCATTTATCTATTTGCTTGTTTTATAAAATCAGAATTTGGTTCACATTCGTGAGTGACTGAGTGGAGTATGGGTGGAGAAGCAGCATCCATAATGTACAGGTTTGCGCAAGAGACCTGTCAACACAACCATCGTCCTGCAGTTCCAGAGTTCTGGCTGAAGCAGCTATCATTCCTTAGCCAATTCTTACAGACATGGATTCTTCATCAGAGCCTTCAAAGTCCATCTTCATCCTTTAAGCTTATTTGTCTTCTCACTCTCAAGTTATGATCCAGTTAATGAAAGGCCCTAAGTCTCCTTTAATAAAATTTTTGTTCAAGTCTAATTCATTCAAACATTCTAAGAAAACTCCACTTTTCTCCAAGATGGTACAGCTCTTAATAGTACTGAGAAACTACAAAGCATAAGTTTCTTCTGTTCATTCAACAATTACACCTAAGAACCTCCTCCATACCAGGCCTTGTGGATTTCTCAGAGAAAATCAAGCCACCCCCATTACTTTCATGATGCTTACTGTCTGATTTGGGGGCTGGGGAAATGGCTCAGCCCACAAAGATTCGATAGAATAAGGATGAATGCCTGAGTTCCCATCTCCAAGACCCACACAAAATGCTTGGCATGAGCAGAAGTCTGCAACCCAAGTGCGGGGGCAGGCAGAGAGGGTAGGGAAAGGGGAGTCAGGGTGGCCCCCAAGTTCATTAGCCAGTCATCCAGAAAACTCAGTGAGCTCAAAGGACATGAGAAATGTCGTCTTTAAAAATAAATGTGGAGGGTGACAAAGGAAGACACTCAACAATGACATTTAGCTTCCACATTCACCTGCATATATAGCAGTGCACTGCTCACACAAAATTTAAAAGAAAATGACAGAAAACTGACAAGTGCAACGAAATCATGAAAGAGAAATGCAAAGTACGAAAGGACTTCTGGTCTCAAATAACAGATCTACATTCCTCGGGTTATCACCAGTCCTACTAGGTTGTTCATCATCCTGCAGTCTGGCAGGCTTTCTCACCTGTTTGCTCATCTTCATGTGCAAAGGTTTCCCCTACATTTCTACCTATCAAAGCACTACTCAGTTGTCAGAGGCTGTAATACATTGCCTCCTATGCAATGCATCTCCTACAGCTTTGAAACCTAGTTTAGTTGTGTTCTTCACACTCCTGTAAGTCTTTGTTTATACCTCTACTTAATATTCAACAACTAACTACAGAGCTTCTCATGTGTAATAGATTTGTTAATCGGCGCAGATTTCCTGATGATATACAGTGTCTCCACCCCATTTAGTTGTCAGATCATTGCTCATCTCTGAATCTTCTATTAGTGCTCAGGATATAGTAGCTGTACAACAAATATTTATTCAATCGAACAGTACATACTTCATACAAATCATACTATAATAATCAGATGTTTATTTTAAAAACAAGTTTTTTACCTGAAAGGCTGTATCTTCCTTAGACCCTCTTACGCTTTTTTAAAGTCATCTGTTGACAATGTACGTACCCAACAATAGATCTTATCCAAAATTTCAATGTCATGGGAAATGAAATAGCATTTCAAAAACTGAACTATTTGCCAGTTTTCTTCTGAAGAAATATACACACTATCTCATAGCTTTCAATTTGTCACCTGCTGTCTGAATATATTTTGTTCTCCAACGCTATGCTTTACCAATTCATTCTTTATACTATTTACCTGGTCATTTTTATTTTTTTCCCAAAGTAATTTATTTTTCTACATATGTGTAGCTTCCAAAGGAATATTTTTATACACTCAAAGCATCAGTTCTGTTAACTGAAAATAAATGCATAATCAGTTAGATCGACCATTTTCTCAAACTAGTATCAACACTGGCTTTAATGCTAAGCTGAATCTGCTATAATTGAATTGTTTGAGTCATGTAAGTAAGTTCTGAATGTCCAAGGATAGTCAATAGTGGCCTTCTTCCTTCCATCTTTTCCTGTCCAAAGCATTTTGACCAACTTCCTTTCTTGTAGTTTGCATTTCAAGCAGATTTTCTGTCTCACAGATTTGGATTTATCCTTAAACCCAAGTGGGGAAGTGACCAAACAGATTGGTGATGCTCTGCCCGTGTCGTGCACAATATCTGCTAGTAGGAATGCCTCTGTGGTGTGGATGAAAGTAAGTATGGGCCTGGTGCTGTCCCGCTATGTGGGACGACTTCTGGTCAGCACTCTTTTGCATTTTGTTTTACATTCATATGTATTCGTTTATAGGCATTATGTTTATGTGCTCGTGTTCATATGCCCTCTTGTATTCTCTCTCTCTCTCTCTCTCTCTCTCTCTCTCTCTCTCTCCCTCCCTCTCTCTCTTGCTCTCTCTCTCATCTCTGTCTCTATCTTTAGTAATACTCAGTAAAACACTGTGGGATCATTCATTTGTGGCCTGGAGGTTAATTTGATGCATTGCTTTCTTTGTATATATGGAATTATGATACACACACATGCATGCATACACACAAGCATATATAATCAATGAACTTTTTCAACAATTTATTTTATTATTTTCATTTTATATGCATGAGGATATTGCCTGCATGTATGTAAGTGCACCCATGTCATGCAATGCCAGTGGAAATCAGAAGAGGGTGTCAGATCCACTGGAACTGTAGTTATAGATGATTGTTAGACATCATGTGAGTGTTGGTAATCAAGCCCAAGTCCTCTGTAAAATCAGCCTGTGCTTGTAACCATCTAGCCATCTCTCCAGCTCCTAGAGATGAACAATTTAGAGTGCTGTAACTGACATTGTTCTAACATGATGCTCATAGCATCCCTGTGAAATATGTGACTCGTTCATTGTTTTTCTCATCATTTATACAGAAATTCATGACAGATAAATCTGAAGGCTCATAAGTGAGAACAGAGGCTCAGGTTAGGCATTCTGGAATTCAAATATTGTTCTTGGTCAAACCCTTTTTGCCTACCCTGTCCTAGACTCCAAAAGCATGTTCTGCTGAGTTAGGATCTCAATAGTTAGAGAGACTTTTTCATCGCTAGACTGTAGAAGTTACTTAGAACATCATAAAAGCTTGGTTAGGCTCTGCTGAGTGAATGGATATATTCATATAATTTTCTAAAATAAAGACCGTGACTCAGGATCCAATCATTTCTGGTTTTAGGATGAGAAAATCAGATGCATAATTGATTTGAGACAAGCTTAGTCTTAAAGGAAAGATTGTGAGGATGATAGCCCTACTACATCTTTGACAAGCACCTTAGGTATTGGGTACCATCCAGAGTCAGATAACCAGGGAAGTTGTAAGAAGATCATCACATCATTTGAAGTAGGGTTCATGTTATCTTTATACTAATGGTAGAGAAACTTCTTGCTAGAGTTTCTTCTTGCTAGAATATAAGCCAGTTATAGTGCTTTATGATCTGCTCTCTGATCTAATACTGGATCCACTGTTACTCGCTCTCTCATCCGTAAAGCTCACTTTTTTCTTTCATTTTCGTTTAGGCACAACCTTGTTGCAAGTCTTATTCACTCAGATAATTAAAATGTCACCCTACAGAGTTCAGTTTTACATGTTCTATTTAAAGTCCTTAATGGCCACAAAGCTTGACAAATTATAAGTAAGTAATCAGTATTAGTATGAATACCAATAGTGTATTTTATTAGGGGACTAGAGAAATAAGCCTACTATATTTAATCAGTTTCTAGATGAAATGCAGTCACTGTTCTTAGTTGAATATTAATGTCAATGTACCCATCAGTTATAGGCAGAACCATCCTATTGGATAAAGACCAGATAATCTTACAATTGTGTCTGGTTCTCTGCTTTTATTTTAAATTACTGAAAATCTGATTATCTCTGTATATCAAGGAATAAACTTGTTTCAAATTATCGATACTGTAACAGGAGAGTCTGAAGTTTTGCCTGTGTTGTCTGATTCCAAAACTGTAAAATACAAAGTTAATCTATTTTTGATAGATTTTTGATAGTTTTAAAAACAAATCTGCTTATCTCTCCATTAGATCGAGAAGAATTTTTTTGCTTAATTATTAAACAATACATACATGTGTGTGGATAGATGGCTCAGTGGGCAAGAACTTATGCAAGAATGACAACTTCAATTTGAATTCCCACCACCCAACTTAAAATTTAAAAAACCAGGCATGTCTGCAAGTTCCTGAAATCCCAGCATTGAGGTTCACAAACAGGCCAATGCTGAGGACTCTTTGGTCTAAAAGACAAGCTTCCAGTTTAGTGAGAGACGTCATCTCAAAGCCATGAGGCTGAGGGTGATAAAGACACCAGATGCCCCGCTCTGCTCTTCACATGCTCATACATAGGTACAGGCAGCCACACACTCAGGTGCAAGCAATGTGTATTCGCGCACATACATACACACACACACACATGAATATCACATAATAAATATATAAATAAGTATTTTTAGAAAGCTACCCTTGTGCCCTTTGAATTAATTTGCTTTGAATTTGACCAGGATAACATCAGGCTTCGATCTAGCCCATCATTTTCTAGTCTTCATTATCAGGATGCTGGAAACTATGTCTGTGAAACTGCTCTTCAAGAGGTTGAAGGACTAAAGAAAAGGGAGTCACTCACACTCATCGTAGAAGGTAGTAAAATGCTTTAACAATTTTTTTCCCCCTTTGAGACTTTAATACTTGGTCTCTTTTATTATGTCAATTGTAACATTTTAATTGTAATAATATTTTAGGAAAACCTCAAATTAAAATGACAAAGAAAACTGATCCCAGTGGGCTGTCTAAAACCATAATCTGCCATGTGGAAGGTTTTCCAAAGCCAGCTATTCAGTGGACCATTGCTGGCAGTGGAAGCGTCATAAACCAAGCAAGTATTTGTCTTCCTGTTCTGCATTGCCCTTGGTCACCTCAAGTGTAGGCTGATTTCTCACCAAGTGGGATTTGCAGCAAGCATTCAGGGAAAGCTCCTAACTTGTTAATTTTCTGCAAAGACAAACATGGCTCAAAAATTTTTTAAATCCTAGAGCCTTGGAGAATACTGAAAATCACTGTGTTGTGGTCAGTATCTGCTCCTAAAAGAATTAAAAATTGGATGTCTCTCCATGGTCTTTAGTTCCTGAATCTCAGGTGATCAAATCATTACAGTATATACTTTTCTGCACCATCTACTTTGCTTGCTACACAAGTTAAGATACTCCTTAAATCTGGGCCTGGTGGGTAGTGATCATTGAAGTTACTGCTTGGGAACACATCATTCAATTTGCCTTTCAGAGACTAGGGCCAGAATAAGGGGGTGCAATATGTGATATCTAGGCTGTGCCTTCCTGGACAGGAGAGGACATTAGCCTAACCTTAATATTTGTTGTCTTGGAAGACTATTTCAGAAATAGCCAAAATTACAAACACTGTCAGTAATATTTTATTTTCCTTACTACCAAATTATTTATATATATATATATATATATATATATATATATATATATGAGAAAGAGAATATTGGGCTGTTACTGGGGATTCAGAATTCTAATCCTCCTAATTAACCAGTCTGCTTGGGATATTAATATACTTTCAGTTCCATTTTCTCCATAGCAGTTTTCATGACTGTATGATCATTGGAACTATGTAAAGACTCACCAGGAATGCAGAATCTGGCCTCATATTTTAAGAAGACAAGTATAAAGCAAAATGATTCAAATTAAGTTTAAGTTGTAAATTCCACTGTCCTCTGCAGGAAGTGCAGCTCACTGTTTCAGCTCATGTGAGAACAGTTGCTTGCTAAGCAAGGTGGATTTCTGCTCTTGCCCATGTATCACATATACAGAAAGTCCCCACAGTGCGCACTCAAAGCAAGTGACTTCTGATTGGATTAAGCACAACTGAGTCCCACAAGTGTGAAACCATGCCCCAGAAGGTTAAAAATGAAATAATAGGAGAATAGAAATGTTTCTTTTGAACTCTTTTCATTTTCTAGTTCAGTTAAGTGACACGTGCAGTAGAAAAGAACCTGCAAGTATTGGTATTTCTGGCATGCACAGTGGAGGAAAATACACATGTGCATCTAATAAATGCCTGGATATAACTATTTAAAAGGCCAGTCTCAAAATAAGCAAATATATTTTGTGGAGACTGAGGTAGCCAAAACAAAGACTTGGTGAGCAAATCTATTAAAACACTCTAGTAGGAGGTGAGAAAATGAGAGGTAGATTCACCATGAGAGAAGAAGTAGCAAAGCCTGTCTTCACTGTCAAGGAGAAAGAGCGAGCCTGGCCCTCCAGGCGGTATGTTACTTTTCTTGCTCTAGGTTTATGCTGATCTACCTGGAAATTTTTTTTTGGGGGGGGGCTTCTCTCTTCAAAGGCACGTTGAACCAACTACTTAACAGTCAGGGGGGATCTCTGTCCCTCCTCCTGGGACTGGAGGCAATTGTACTCTTATCCTAAAGGTACTTAGAGTACAGTTAAGAATAATAATAGTAAGAAGAAGAAGAATACAGTGCAAATAAATGTAGAAGAAAAGGATATGAATACTTCCTTGCATAAGTCATGTGGCACTGAGGAGTGTAATAACAAGAAGGATGCAACTGCAGTGTTTCTGATGTTTGAAGTCTTCACATTCAGTGGCGTTCCTGATTCATATCTCAGAACAATCAGGTGCGCTTGACTTAAATCAATGATGAAGGATCTATGCCCTGTATTTAGCACAGGAAAATTCTGGGAGGAAAATAAGTTTAATTTACTCATGAGCGAATCGTATATAAACCGTATTTTGGTGTGATGGTTTAAGATAAAGAAATAGATTCCTACAGTGAAGAGTAGTGTCTATATTCATAAGTAACTAACTGCTCATGTTAATTGAAAAGAAAACTGGTAATTAGATAATAACTAACAACATTCTGAAGCAAATGCCATGCGAAATGTTTGACAGAAACTGAACATTTATTAAAAAAGAAGTGATTGATTGGTTTATTAAAATTTCCAAAAGAATCATAGACAGAAAAATACCATTATGGCTTTAGAAATCTTTTCTGTGCCCACTGGAAAGCTGTAGATATACTGCATGGTCAGTATCTGTGGCTTTCCATATGCCATCAAAAAACATACAATAGAGCATCACACCTATCCTGTTCCATCCACTGCTATTCTTTCTCAGATGGTAAAATGAATTTCCATTTGTAAGCACATCTTCCTTCTTCTTCTAGACGGAGGAATCTCCTTACATCAATGGCAGGTATTATAGTAAAATTATCATTTCCCCTGAGGAGAATGTTACATTAACTTGCGCAGCAGAAAATCAACTGGAGAGAACTGTAAACTCCTTGAATGTCTCTGCTAGTGAGTATTTCATTTCTGGCATTAAAAACGTAAGAAAATTTGAAGTTATTCTTCATTAGTTTAAAAGCTTCAGTTCCATCTTCCTGTACTGCATCTTGGTAAGTTTCATTTATTTGTTTTACATTTGATCCCATCGCCATACAGTTACTTTTCCTTTATCCCTTGTTTTCATTCTTCTACTCTCTTTGTCTTCACGGCTTAAATCACTTGTAGCTTCTGACTCAGACACTCTTTGAAATAATAGGAATAGTTCCCAAGAGCAACAGAGAATAAGAAATAAGTTGCACGTATTTAACCTATTCAGAGTACAAATAATTCAAAGAGAATCCTAAAATATTTTAATAAAAGATTTAAATTCAGTGAATTTTTAATTCTGCCAGTCACTTTGCATTACAATTCATTGCAGTATTTATCCTACCATTATTTTATATAGAAATCCACAAACATAAAGTCAGTTAATGATTTAGTAGCAAAAATGATATCAGAATTTACAAAATCAAGTGGCAAGTTACCCCTTTGAGTCAAAACCCAAATAGGATGCAATTACTTTAGAGAAAATTAAGAGTCTGTCAATATCAAAATAACTAGTGGAGGGGAAGTGATTTATTGTGAAAGTGGGCACCGTTTTCGATTTTGTTACTCTTGTCATTGCTATGTTGCAATCAGAGAGATCAGAACAGATTCAGTGTAAGGCTAAATTTTGGACAGAATGTTAGCTTATCTTCAAAACATCTATTCCTTGATCAATTGGAATCTTTGCATATGCAAGTTATTGATATAATGGCTAGGGATTTCTGGAACCAAACAATTTTCTAAAGATAATGGTGCCTGATAGATTGACTAGAATATAAAAACCTAATGGATTGGCTAGAAAAAAGAACTAAACAAAATTAACTTTGAAATACAATCATTGACTTTTGAGAATGCAATTCAGTGAGTATTGATTTGTACTACCGAGAGAGAATCCATCCTTTTTTACTGAATACATCTTTAACACTAACCCATTGAATGAGGTACTTCAGTTTTCTTGGCATTTAATATAGTAATTTTCAAATTCAGTACATCTTGAGATGCCAAATTAATATACAGGAGGACTGTGGGATCTTCATTTTCTCCATCATAGAGCCCATCACTCTGAAGAATATTTATGTAATTTAACGATAATCCTCAAAACAATGATTCTTAAGATAGATGTGGCCTGATCAGAAACTTGGAAGTCTGGTACACATCATGTAGATTGCTGTCTAATCTCTAGAGCATACCAGTTTAAACTTCAACCCCAACCTCCACTAGCAGATGAAAATCAGTTCTAAATAGGGACAGGTTAAGTTGAGCAAAGTTGAGAAACACAGCACTGTAGAATTTATAGAGGCCAATGTGTTTCTCATAAAAATAAACTACTATTGTTAAGGTGTAACTAGTGGGAAAAATAATAGCAACTTCAGAATTATACCAGAGTTTGTGGGCTGTACATTTTCTATAGGAAATGAATACATTTGCATTTTTTAACCTCTCTCCTTTTCTTAAAACGAAATTAATTCCTTTGCAGGGAACTTCATGCTCTATTAAGTGCGATATTTTATTTTACCCTTAGATGTAGAATAGCTATTTTGCCTGAGTATTATTACATCATACTATAATGGTAGAGGTGACTTTCATATATCAACAAATTTTGTTTTTAATTTCATATTAACATTTTTCATTTCAGTAAGTATTCCAGAACACGATGAGGCAGACGAGATAAGTGGTAGGTACTATGCTGCAGACTCTTCCTCCTTGACTATCAGCTGAAGATGTATGAAGTGTCCTTGTATCAATAATTTTCTTAGCTGTCCACACACAATTTGGCTTGAATTAAAATACCAAATTAGACAAGATAGTCAAAATGCTAAAGAATTTACCCACTAATACCACAGTTTGCATGTAAATCATGGTAGTGCACCTTAGTCACCATTAATAAGTTATGACTACATTGACCTCTTTTTAAAATCTTTGGCACTGGACGTAATCCCATGGACGTTTCTTCTTTATTGTAGATGAAAACAGAGAAAAGGTGAATGACCAGGCGAAGCTCATTGTGGGAATTGTAGTTGGTCTCCTCCTTGCTGCCCTCGTTGCTGGTGTCGTCTACTGGCTGTACATGAAAAAATCAAAGTAAGTTGTAGAGAAAAGATCCTATTGTTCATAGCTTTTAACTGGAAGAAATACAATGAACTAGTTATGCTCACTGCCATTGTGTGTGCAATTTCTGTAAGACAGGCACATCACCAAATTGGTTTTGGTTTTCTTATTTGTGTTTGTTTGTTTATTTGTTTAGGTTCATGGTGATTATATTGCTAGCTTCAGTATTTTGATATATTTTTGTTGTGTCCATTTATCTTTCTTTGTCAATAATATGAACTCAACTATTTCATTTTTTTTTTCAGTGCCTGGGTAGAGTTTTTAAAGCATATATGGCCTTACAAGTCAAGCATTCTAAATTGATTGCTTGCAGTTGATGAAGATGAGTTAAAATGTGCTAGGACATATTTCAGGCACTGTCAAGTGATGATGCAGTTGCCAGCAATGAAACTGCCAGTGAAGTGACAGTATCTTCTTCTATTCTAATTACTTGATTTTATTTCATGTAAGAACCTAGTTAAGAGGAGAATCGTTATTTTGTCCTTAATGAAAACATCATTCAGATAAAATCCTTACAAATATATTTAAAATGGTCTAGATAATGTTAGATTTAAAATGATTAGAATGAAAATTTGATTAAGCTGATAACAATTATCAGTATGCACCTGTCGGGCACTCCTTATCACTCTAGATTCAGACTGTGCATATAATTTCCATATTAAGTCAAACACATTCTACATATCAGGCAGATCATACTTTGTGTTCATTCACAGAGACTGCATTGCTGACACAGTCGGAAATGGGATTCTTGCATTTCCATGTCTTACAAGTTCCACTGGTGATTCTGGGAATATTTCTGGTATCAAACATGGGCTTTAAATATCTTACCTTTCTTAATTAAGAAATTAATTTGCATAAGAGAATATCTATAGCTAGTGCTAATTTGATACATAATTTTGTATTTTCTATGTATCTTAACTAATTCCTCTTAAATTTTCAGGAAATATAGACCTTAAAAAGAAAAGCAGAAAAACCACAAGCTCAAATCATGACACATAATCTCAGTTTCACCCTGTAAACAAGACAATCCCATTATCTGAATGGGGTTTCCTTGGCAGGGAGACACAACTCAGAAGTACTGACATCACAGAACAAGATGAGCATACATTAAACTCTTGTTTACGGCACATCTGTTAAAAAAAAAAAAGATACATAGCTATTTGTGTTGTATGTTTGAAAGTCTGAAGCAGGGAGCTGTTCAGAGATTCCCTTTGGTTCACTAGTTATAGCAGATAGATTTATTTGACTTAAAGTGTGGATTACCATGCCTTATTGTAGCTCACAATGCCGTGTTTTCCTTGCTTTTCCCTCACAGAGAAAATTTGTTTCCGTTGTATTTGTGATGCATGTGATGTTCATTCCCAGATTGGTCCATGGCACCTCACTCCTCGAGAACTTCTTGAGCAGTCCTCCTGATATATTTGTTATGCTTCTCCACATAATTAGACCCTAGATTGCGCTCTCTCTCTCTCTCTCTCTCTCTCTCTCTCTCTCTCTTTGTGTGTGTGTGTGTGTATGTGCGTGTGTGTCTGTGTGTGAGAGACAGAGACACAGACAGGGAGAAAGAGCAAATAAAGATTTACAATAAGGAATTATCCTACATTATCACCAAGGAAACTACGGAGTGCCAATATCTTTAGGCAGGAAGCTGGACACACATGAGAACAGACACACAGCTCTAGCATACAACCAAAAACCTGAGAACCAGGAGAGCTGATGGCAGAAGCTCTCATCTGGAATCAGCTGAATGGAGGGTAAAGGGTCAGTGTTTCAGTATGACCTTGGAGATGGGAAGAAAACACAGAAAATAAGCAGTGTGGCATGAAGAATTCCTTCTCTCTTGCAAAGACTCTTCATTCTCTTCACAGCTTTAATGCTGGAATGCGGTGCACACAGCTAAGGAAAGACAGTAATTTTTTTCCAAGTCTGCTGATTCCTGTGTGTATCTCATGCAGAAATAACCCCAGTGACACAAATCATAGAATAATGTTTGGTCATATGTCTGGGTATGACTTAGCCTAATCAAGTTATCATGTAAAATATGTCATATAACATAAAAGTAGTCATCACATTTGATAACAAATATTATTTGAACACATGAACATTTTATTCATAAATGTACTAATGGAAAATATATATGGTGTCTGTGGAAAACTTAGAGGACTGTTTGTACCACACAAGAAGAAATTTAAAGTATTTCCCAGAAGAAGCAAGTACTGTAATATAGGAATCTTACAGAAATTCTCATTCTGTTTCTAAAAATTGCCTTGTGATTCCTTCATATTCCACAATTCATAATAGGATATTAACAACTCTGGCATCTTATAATCTAGGATCTTTATATTCTACTAGGATTTCCTATACACTCCAAAGTAATTTTATATCTTAACAATGAAAATAAGATTTCCATGGGTCATATAAAGGACTTTAAAATAGACATGGGTCTTCTGCATTGTAGTCAAATGAATATTAAGTTCTTGGAGTACTCCCAACATCTTAATCCTTCTATGTTAATGGTCAGTATCTCATCCGACATCAAAAGTCCCATGAATAAAAAAAATTCACCTGTGTATTAGTTACCATACGGCAACAGAAAGTTCAAATCATAGATAAATAAATGCTGTACACTTAATTCATAATGGCATTAGGTTAGGCCTCAAGCATTTCCTTTAAAGTGTGCCATTAAATTAAGGGCCACTCAACATCTGACTTGAACATTCATCTAAATAACTGCTACTTAATTGAAGAGTATACCAAATTTGATAGAATTAATACTATTGGTAATCAGTGTCATAAATTACAGCTTTCATCTCAAGCATTAAGAAGATGTTTTTATTAAGAATGTGTGGAATGTTTCAGATTTTCTAAGTGCTTTTCAATCTTACTTAGTTATTCTTTGCCCGTCCCTGTGAAATAAGCTGATGTTTGTGCAATATCAGTCTTTAACTCCTCAAACGACTGTCCAGAGGAAGTGCAGATTCTATTCAGAATAGATTTCAAGTGCAGAATCTCTAAGACCAATTTTTGTGAATGCAGTTAGCAAAGCTGCGAAGTTTTTAAGAGACGTTCTTAAAGAACTTATAGGAGAAGCTCTTAAATAGTCCTCCCTGGGTGCGGTGATGCACGCATTTAATCTTAGCCCTTGGGAGACAGACGAAAGTAGATCTCTGTGACACTGAGGTCAGCCTGGTCCACATAGCGACTTCCAGGCTGGCTGGGACTAGAGAGAGACTGTCAAAACAAAACAGCAAGAATTCTTAGAAAATTCTTTGCATGAGTTATTGTACTCATCACTGGAAAGATAAGAGAAACATTCTTCTTCTGCTCCTAAGTAAAACTGAGGTGTGCATCCAGTTACATGTTTAATACTTTCCAGAGTCCTGTAGACTCATTTATGATTTGCTACTTCATCAGTTCTACTTTGGAGTCAAATGTTCAGTTCTGACTTTGCCTGTATGAGCTTTAGCATCCTGCCGTGCGGAAGAGTGTGCCATCAGCTCAGGATAATATCACATCCTATGACCATTTAAAGTCAGTGCTATCCATATTTGATTTGGGGTTTTGTTTCTATTTTTCTGCCCATAACATGGCAGGCATCCAGAAGGAGTCAAAGAAAGAAATAAAATGGTCCATTATTCTACCAAACCATAAATAATATTCTAAAGGGGTAGCAGGATAAAAGGCAAATGCTGGAGTGTCTAGTTAATTACAGGGTCATTGGCCACTCAATGGGCAGAATTGGGCAGGGTCCCCCTCTCTCCTACTACGTGCAACCTGAACATTTTCAGAAGAAAACAAAACATTTCCATTTTAGTATTTCACAGTTGTGGCCAAGATAAAAAAAAAATGTGATTACCACTTTATCCTGAGTACGCTTGAATATGTATGTATTTTGGAGAACTTGAAGTTATTAATGTCTCTGAAATTCAGTTTCTGTATCTGTATCATGTAAGGAGTATATAAAACCTTTTAATATTACAATGCATTTAAAGTTATAAATTAAGAGCTCAAAAAAATCACAACTGTCTTCATTATCTTTTCCAAAGTTCAGGAGAAATGCTCCATTCCTTGTCACAAACCTGGCAGCTGTGTTCTGCACTAATATTACAAACATTAGCTGACACAGAGCCACAATGAAGAACACAGCACAAAGGTCTCGTTTTATGTAGATTCAGTGTTCTGATATTTATTTTCATCAGTCTTTTACTTAATGAGTAATACTCATATTCACCATGGGCAAAGATAGAAATACCATTTTCTGATTTTTTTTAATTAAAGAAATACATATTATTTATTTTATTTTATTTCATTTTTGTTGAATTTTTGCGATTTTCATACAATATAGCTTGATGGCATTTAGATCCACTCCCTCCCGTCTCTGCATCTCCCTTTACTAGCCCCCACTCAATTCCATGTACATATATATATATATGTATATATGGCCTATAGAGTACACTTTGTATTCCCCAATTTTCTATGTGAATCCATTCACTGGGCCCACCAAGAGTCCCAGCCCTGTAAGATACTGCCTTTTCCCCTCCCAGCCGCAAACAATTGCCAAAAGTTCGTTAGGATTTCTTACTCAGTTCCCCATATGATGAGATTTTGTCTGGTTTCAGCTTGCATAGGACTTTTGCATGTTGTCACCATTGTGATTTCATATGAATAACTGACCAGCTGTCTGGAAGGTTGTGTTTCCTTGTGGTCTTTTACCTCCTCTGACTCTTACAATCTTTCTACCTTTTCTTCTACAATGATCCCTGAGCCTTTGGAGGCAGAGGTTTGAAACAGGTGTACTCTTCAGGGATAAGTATTCTGTGGCCTTTTCTTCTCTGCATATTGTCTACTTGTGGGTCTCTGTGTTAACAACCGTCTGCTGCATGAGGAAACTTCTCTCCTGAGAGTGGAGAGATGCATTCATCCTGTTTGATCATTCAGGAATAGTCTCAATTTATTTCCAAAAGTGATTTTTGATGATGAATGAAAGGTACACTGTCTTTAAACATGAGGATTTATATTTAGAATAAAGTAAGAAATTAGGTTGGTCTAATTTTTTCTCTAAGATCTCTGACCTCTCCAATCATGTGTATTTGGCTATATTTATAATGCCACACATGAGTTCCCTCTCATTGAGTGGGCCTTAATTCCAGATAGACAGCTATTGATTACCCCCAAGATAAAAGTGCCACTGGCTAGTGTCACTCCCTTAAACAAGACTGACTTTCCTTCTACCAGTAGTCATCAGTTGCCAATAGTTCCTCAGCTAAGACTGGGGTGTCTTACCGATTTCTCCATTTCTATGTTGAGTTTTTAACTGATTCAAGCTTGCATGGGTTTTATGCATGCTGTCACAATTGCTATGCTATAAATTGATATGAGCAACTTCCTAGCTTCCTATCTTACACTATTTCCTTGTGCTCATTCATCCCCCACCCATCTTACAGTCTTTCTGCCCTCTCTTACATAATGTTCCCTGAACCTTCAGTGGCAGAGGTTTGATGTAGGTGTCCTACCAGGGACAAGCACCCTTAAGTATCATATTCTCTGCTCTTTGGCCATTTGTGGCCTTTTGTGTTAACTACCATCTGTTACATAAGGAAGCAAGAGTTGAGAGATGCATTAATGTTCTTTCTGCCCCTGTCCTTTTGTGTTCCATGAGCTTTAAGTGTGGAGTCTATGTTGTAGATATGTCATTTAAGGATGATCTACTCACAAATTTGACCAGTTGTGGCAATCTCTAATAGTCTCCATGTCTTGAAAACTGAAGCTTCTTTTTGATGAGTGGTCAGAGGTACACATGTCTGAAAACGTAAGGCTATAAATTTAGGATGAAGTAAGAAACCACATTGATCTACAGAATTTGATAAAAGTAGGTTTTTCTCTAGGACCCATGGCCTCTTCGGCCGTGAGTATTGGGCTATGTTTATTCCATCACACGTGAGTTCCCTACCATTGAGTGGTCCTTAAGTCCAATTAGACAGCTATTGATTACTCACAAATTAAAAGTACACAACGGCACCAATAGACAGTTTGCTGGAGCAGTCGTTGTTGTGTTTACTAGGCTTTACATCTGGGCAGGACCATTGACTGGTTTTATTCTTTGGTAGCTTGTACATTATTCCCTGATACTATGAGGGGTTAATCTTCAGGGAGGAGGCTTCTATGTCAGTCCAGCTAGGTTGTTTAAAGCTCCTGTGTCCAAAAAGTACATCCTGTCTTCTACAATAGGGTCTTACCTTCAGTTTCTGGGAGGCAATCAAGAGCTGTGCAATAACCTGTGTTACTTTGGGAGTCTCTTTGATTACACTGACCAACAAATCAAAGGGAAGCTTCTCCTGCCTAGCACTGTGATTTTTGTTATCATGACATTCCTTATTTTAGTGAGGACTTTCTCTGAAGACTCTTAGAAACTCCAAGGATATAAAATTGAAAGTGGTAGTAATAAAACCAACTATTTATTCTTCTTCAAATAAAAAAATGCTGACAAATGTCATCAGGGATTAGAGACTGCCCTCCACCTCTGGCTTTTCATTAAGATTGGCACAAGACAAGAGTCATTCTGCTGACAGCTGTGACCAGGGAAAAGGGAAACATGACTATTATCTTGGACATGACCCTAATTACCCACATAAGTGTCAATCCCAGACTGCTGGAAATTGCAGTTTTCCACGGCCAAGGTGACCATCCTCAGCACTCCCAGCCCTAGCACTCTCTGTGGTTTAAACTAGGCATACTATAAAATATAAATCACAGAATGTAGCACTGTGACTGGGAACCATGAAGGGTTCCTCATATTCCATCAGAGTATTGCTTGTTTGTTTATACAAACTTTTTTTTGAGAATTTCATACTAGAGTGTGGTTTTTACATTATCTCCATCCTTGCGGTCCCCCTCTAACTCCTCCCATGTCCCTCACTCCCTCCTAATTACTAATCTTCTTTTTTGATTATTATTATTATTGTTGATGATTATTGATGATTATTATTGTTACATACACATATACATTTATAGATATACTTTGTGTGTGTGTGTGTGTGTGTGTGTGTGTGTGTGTGTGTGTGTGTGTAATGCACTGACTCCCTTTAGTGATTATTGTGTATACCTGCCCACACAAGTTGCCCATTTTGGATTAGATAACCCCTCAGGGAGCTGGGCACTGGAGAAAACTGATTCTCTCTCCTTCAACATTCACTGATTGTCTGTAACTCTTCATCTCCAGGTGGGACTGTGTGAAATTTCCCATTTTCACCTTGGCATGTCAGTTAGATTTGTCAAAAGAAAGGGGATTAAGAAGAGAGGGGGCTAAAGAAATGGCAATGATTAAGAGCTCTGGCTGCTCCAGCAGAGCAACCAGGTTCATTTCCCAGCATTCACATGGTGGCTAACAGTTACTCATAACTCTTGTTCCAAGGAATCCTACACCCTCTTTTGGCCTCTTTGGGCATTGCACTACACAGGACAGGCACACTTATTATAGACATGTAGGCAAGATATTCATTCCCTCAAAAAAAAAAGATAAAATAAGTGAGATATTTTTGTTTTATTTCTTCCCTTTGTTATTCTTTTTGATTTGTTACCTATCATTTTTTAAACTTTAAGAATTCAAATTCAAGCTTCCAAATATGTCTTCTATATTTCAAGTTTTGTGTTAACACTTAACAGCACCTTTTTTCCTATTCCATTCTGCAAATTGGGATAATTTAAATCTGACGTTATCTATATAGACATGCTGTAAAATTTTGTGGTTTATCTTGGGGACCACTACTTCCCTGGGGAGAATTTGAATCATTACATTCATCTCAGTGCCTCTTATTTTCTTTCATACTTTACAGAATCATATAACTTGCTCTGAATTCCGGGACCACGGTATTCACCTAGAAAGTAGAGATGATGGGAAATATAAATGGTATCATATTTCTCCTCCTAACCTTTGCCTACTTTCTGCAATTCAGTTTTCTAGTGTAGTTATTTTATACTTACCATGACTTTTTTTTATTTTTTTCTGTTTCGTGGCTTCACTTTATTTTAGTTCAAAAGGCCTTACCTTACTAGGACTGTATATTTCACAATACATTACATAAGATTTTGTTTTCATGATAATTATCTTATTCCACATTCACTTTTGTTGGGTGTTTTTAATGATATAGATTTCTAATTTGAGAACTTTAAAGATTTTGAGCACTTTAACAATGGGCTTGTGGTGTTTCTAATGAAAAATCTTTACTCTTTTTTACACTGTTCAAAAAATTAGAACTTTTCAGGAATTACTTCTCCTTTTTTGCTCATTTTTTTCCTTTTTCAAATTGAGTTTTATACATTGTATACAACAGTTCCTAATCAAATGCAGACCCCATCCCCCATTCATCCCCTCCTGACTCACACCAGACCTCATGTATTCCACCGTACATTTTAAGTCCTATCCAGTCAAAAGTTTATGCCCAGATATCCTTCAGTGCAAATTCATCCACTGGAGTCTGGTCAGTCTCCCAGCAATAATCAGTCTCCAATAGTTCTCAATCCAGGTCTGGCCTCCCACCAATTTCTCTTGCTCTGCTCTAAGTTGAGTTGGTGTGGGTCCTGTGGTCCATGACACCATTGCCACAAGTTCACATGTGCAAGCTTCCTGAGGCCAAAAGCCTCTGCTTCCCTAAGTTCATGAACCAGCTCTGGCTCTTACAATCTTACTACTCCCTCTTCCACAATGATCCCTGAGTCATAGGCAAGTGAATTTCAATATAGGAGTCCTACCCAGGGACACACACTCTGCAGTCTCTTTTTCTATAACACTTTGTCAGTTGTGGCCTCTGTATGCATAGCAGTGAGTTACTTAAAATAGCTTCACTGGTGACAGTTGAAGCTTTAGTTTCTCTCTATCCCTTGGTCTGCTGTATTCTATGAGCCTTAGGTATAGAAGTTCAACTACAGATGTGTTACCTAGGACTTGGCATCTCTCAGACATATATTCTGTGTCTGACCAGTTGTAGAATTCTGCTATAGCCTCCATCTATTGCAAAAAGAAACTTCTTTGATGAGTGGTATACTGCATGTTTGTCTGTAAATATAAGGATCCATATTTAGCATATGGTAAGAAATTTAATTTTTTTAGAGCTATGAAAGAGATAGGGTTTCCTCTATGATCTATGCCCACTGCAAACCTGTGTATTTGGATGAGTTTGCAGTGTCTCCCATGAGTTCACTCTTATTGAGAAGGTTTTAAATCCATTCAGATAACCATTGATTGTACCCCAGATGAGTGTGCTACTACTGTACCAATAGAGGTTGTGTGGTATGCTGGTTGTTATACTTATTAGAATTTAGAGTTGGGTTGGACCATTGATTGATTTTCTCCCTTAGCACTTTGCATGTTATCATCTAGCATTATGGGAGCTAAACTTCAGGTAGAAGGCTTCCAGGTCAGTTCCTGCTCCATTGCTCCTAGTTCTATATCCCAAGTATGCCCTGTCTTCAGCAGTAGATTCTTATCTTCTAGTTGTGGGAGATAACCAAGAACTTTGGCAACAGCCTGTATGACTTTGGGAGTCTATTGGAACACTTCCTCATCCACTTTCTCTTCATAAGATCGGGAATATGCGTTTATTAGAAGCTTTAAATTGTCCCCAGACTGCTGAGACTTTACTAATTTTGCTTTGTTTTGTTTTTGAATCAGGGTCTCACTATGTAGTCCCAGTTGGCCTGAAATTCATGCTGTGGACCATCCCAGGCTGGCTTTAGTATCACATCTATCCACACCTGCCTCTGTCTCTAAATGCTGGAATTAAAGTCGTGCTCCACACCGAGCTCAGGGTATACTAATTTTTAAAATCTTTGCCTGTGCTAAAAAGGATACCTCAGTTGAAAGTTCTTACCTTGAAAGTGCAAGGACCAGAGTTTAAGCCTCAGAACGTACATACAAAGTGCAAGTTTGATGCCTCAAACTTCTTATACAGCACTGGGGGACAGAAATAGGCAGAGCCTTGGGGCTCTCTAGTCCACTACCCTTTCCCAGTGGACACGTTACAAACCAATTGAGAAACTAGACTTAAAAAAAAAGGAGGAGGGTACATGGTACTTCAGGAATAACACCCAAGGCCCGAGGCTATCCTCTGGCCTCCACATGTACACACACACACACAATCCCTTTGCATATTTTATTTCCAATGATTTTTTTTCTATTGCAATGCTTAGCATGTTAATAAGCTCATGTAATGAACTACAATAAATCTGTAAATTCTCATCTGTTTTACTCATTTCTAGATGTTTGATTTTATTTTCAAGTTTCTCTTCCCCCATTATTACATCTATCTTTCCCTTTAAATTTTGCAAACATACATCATACCTATTTTATAAACCTTGACTATTAATTTAATTATTTATAGTTGTATTGAGTGATTTATCATGTAGTTATGAGCTACATAGCTCTATTTGATTTTTGTAATTTTTATTTAGTGGCCGGAGACTTTGATGATGTTTTGATATGCATTTTAGTTGTTTGGGCTGGTAGTCAAGTTACTTATCAATCAGCTTAATCCCTTTGAAACTTTGTTTTAAAATTGGTTAGAGCATGCCATGTGTAGTGTTACACGCCTTTAATCCCAACACTCAGGAGGCAAAGGTGGGCAGATCTGCAGATCTTTGTGAGTTCAAGGCCTGTCTGGTCTATGTGGTGAGTTCCAGACCAGCTGGGGCTAGAGGAAGACCTTGTCTCAAAAAGACAAAAAAAAAAAAAAAAACTGTATTAGAATAGGCATTTCCAATTTTGTACACAGACAAGGGAATCAGGGAGTTTTCTGTGCGCCTCCCACATTCAGTCTTTGCAGTTTCACCCATCTCCATCAGTTAATATCACCCCCATTCTGGCCCCAAACTGGTCTTTTCCTCTTTAACTCAGTGAGGCTTGCGCTATGGTCCCTATTTTTGTAGCACAACACAGAGGCTGTGTGGCCAGAGCATATAGCTCACTTGTTCTACTTAGAAATCACAACTTTGTCCCTGTTACCCAAAGAAAGGATTTGTTCTTGTTTTTTATTACTGTAACATATTTATGACAAGAGCACCAGCCTGGTTCTTGATATCTCACCATGCTCACATACTGAAGTTTCATCTATCATCTCAGTTATTGAATTCTATATTTAGCTATTCACCCCTACAGCTCTGTCGGTTTTTTCTTTATATTTATATTAAGTACATATACTTTCAACTGATATGACTTCCTGATGTACCAAAAGTTTTATTACAGCTAAAATATTCCTTATAAACATGCTTTATCATGAATTTCAAATGCTCTCATACTAAGACAGCCAAACTAACTACACTGTATATTTATAAGTATGCCTTTTCCAAGTTTTTAGTTTGAATTATTTGTCTCTCTATAATTAAGGTGCATTTCTTATATAGAGTGGGGATGAAGAAAGTATGATCCTTCAACTCTTGTCCAATTTACAAATCAAGTTTTATTGTAACATGTTTCTGTCCTTTTCTAGTTTGTGTTTTTTTCAGGTTGGGATGGCAGAGTTGAACAGTTAAAACAAAAATAATAGCACTCCGAAGCCTAAAATGTTTCTATTTCAGTCCTTTGAGAAAAGCTTTCCAGTTTTTGGTAAAAACAGTTTATCTGAACATCAGGTGTGGTGAGACACACCCTTAATCCCAGTTCATGGGAATGCAGAGACAATTGGATCTCTGTGAGATCCAGCCCAGTCTGGTCTACATAGTCAGTTCCAGGTCACATGGAGCTAGGGAAATCCTGCCAAAAAACAAACAACCAAAACAAAATAAAATAAAACAAAACAGAAAACAATTTACCTGGGCTGAGTTTACTTATCATCTGATTTTCATACCATTGTTGCTTACTTTCAAATATTTCTCATTTTATTTGCTTTTGATTATATTAACATGATATATTTACATGGTTTTCCTCTTTGATTTTCCTGGCTGGAGACCTCTGAGCATTCTGCAAGTTAATGAAATCCATCGATCCTAGCAAGGCTTTTGTTCCTTATATGTATTTTCTATCCCATTTTCTTTTCCTACTAACCCCACAATTCCACAGACTGCTCTGTATTGTACCTGAGACTACTGAGGATTTATCTTTTTCTTGTAATTTTTTCTAACTATTTTCTTCCTCTGTGATTTTCAGAATAGTATACTATATATTTGTCTCTTTTAATTAGTTCTTACTTCTCCCTGCTACATACCATCTGATGTTAAAGACCATTTAGTAAATTTTGGCTTCACAGAATTATTTGTTTACTTTTGGTTTGCTCTTTTGGTTTTGTTTTGGTTTTGCTTCTGAGAGTTCCATCATTTCCTCATTGCTGTCTTTTAGAACATTGATTGAATACCTAATGTAATGTTCTTATCTTCTAATTCAAAAGTCTCTGTCATGCAAGGACATCTCAGGTTTTTCTGTTGTGTGTTACATTGAATGATATGTTCCAGAGTTTAAAGTCTGCTGTGATTTTTCTAGAGGATGGGTGTGGGTTTCCTGGTGGTAGTGGTGTCTGGATTTAGATAGCTGACTGACCCTTGATCATGTCAAAGTTAATTTTATATTGCACATCTATCTTAGAATAGATATCTAGTCCTGAATTCTGATTGGTAATGTTCAACTTAATTTCCTCTGCTTCTGGGAATCTAGTAGATAAATTCTATGTTAAGACTGAAAGTCTATCAAATGTTGCCTTCTTCTGGGCTTTTTGATAATTTACTCATACAGGTATAGCTGAGAGTCATGGAAGGAATTTGTTGTATTTTATGCACATTTTTGGAGCAACTGCCAATGGGGAGAATACAGAAGGCAAAAGTGTGAGTGAAAGTGAGAAAGAAGGGGATGAAGCTTTGGAAAAGGAGTGTTTCTGCAATTGTCATGATTTCTTTGATCTATAAAAATCATAGTTATTAAAATACATCGTTGGGGTGGAGAGTTGGCTCAGTCATTGAGAGCACTGATTATTCTTATAGAGGGTCCAGGTTCCATTCCCAGTCACTAAATGCTTGCTAACAACCATCGGAAACTCCAATTCTAACGGCTCCAACACCATTTTCCAGCCTATTTACGCATTGGACAACATGGGTGTATTTACATGCACATAAGCCAAACACTCATACACATAAACAAATAAAACTACTAAAGCATTTTCAAAAATGCATTGTTAATAAGTATTATTCATCAGACTATGTCTAAATATATAATTATACAATGCCACTTGAAAAAGTTGGAGTAAAGTAGTACATAAACTCTGTCATTTAAGTGTAGAATTTTAAACTTACCTATATAGAGAAGGAACTGGGTTTGAGCAATAATGGCATAGGGAACTGAAGAAGGAAGCAGATTGAAGTATATCAGTTAAATGAGGCGAGTCAGTGAGTAAAATCAATAGCTGGTAGATCGCTGCCATTTTCTAGTCAGTATACTACTTCTGTGGGTAAAATGTAAATAAAACATGGTCTCTATCCTTAAGGATGTTTTGTTTAAGTCATAAAAACTAAAGAGTTTAACTGTATTTCGTGTTTTGTTAGTCAGGGGAATTTAGCTAAGATGTTAGAGAAAAGTTGTATTTCCCTACATTTTAAGGCAAAGGAAAAAGATATGTGCAGGTTCTAAATCATAAACTGGAAGGTGCTGTCCATTAGGAATGGGCACAGACTAAAAGTAGACAACGATTTGCTAAAATTGAAACTGAGCCCCACATTAGTGTATTCTGGTAGAACTAGGATGTGTAACAATGGAAAGCCTGTTATAAAGTACACTGTGTTGGACACACTACAGTTTATTATAAAGTGCTAGCAAAGTTTTTTAAAGGATATTGGACATACAAAGAGTAAAATATATAATAATCAAGAAAAATAGAGAAAAACAATTAACTGGATAATGTGAATATTATAGCTAATAAGAGGATTAAATATTCATAAATGTTATATTAAATAAAGCAGACTAAAGATAGTCAAAAGAATGAGAGAGCTCAAGTGAAATTTAAAATATTTAAAGTCAACTTCTCATTTTAGTACTAAAAATATGATGTTAAATAAACGTATATTGGATGAATTTAAAAGCAAATTGGTCACAGCAAAACATAAGTGAAGTAAACTTTCTAGAGATCATAAGAAATCTCCAGTAAGCAAAAACAATATGAGAGGCATATAAGAACATAAGAAAATGAAAAACAGACTGCCAAGTTATGTGTAATAGAAATCGTAGGAATAAGAAGTAAATGTTCATTCCTGGTGAAAGGACTAAATGTGACTGCACGTATAATGCCACAAACTTAAGGATGAGGTTCAATGAAAAGTAAACACCAGCGAACACACGTGGTGTGATTCCATTTATCTATAAATTATATGAATAACTGTATTATTCTATGAGGGGACTCATAGGGGACTCATTCTATGAGGGGTCAGCGTTAAGAGCACGGGCTGCATTTACAGTTTCCAGCGCCCACAAGGTGGCTAACAACCTTCTTTAACTCCAGTTCCAGGGGATCCACTGCCCTCTTCTGGCTTCTGAGGGCATTGCAAGTCACGAGTACACATTCATAAATGCAGGCAAAGCACTCACACACACAAAATAAATAAACAGAATCTACTCTGTGAAAATTAAGGTTGTGTTATTTGGGGAGGCAGTAGTGACTGTAAGGGAATACAAAACTCTACCACTGTTTTATTTCTTGAGCTCAGCACTAATTACATGTATGCAAGTAAATTTTTTAAAAATCCATTGAACTAAACTCATGACAGGTGCATTAGCTTGTATAGCTATTATGTTTCACCAAAGCAATTTAGGAGGATTCGAAAACTTACTGAAAGTATGTTTGTCGTTTGGGTTAGCTGGATCTTTATTTTTGTGAAAGGATAAAAAATACCTGTGATAAGCAATAAAATTGAGGAAAGATATATTTTGGTTTGTGACTTCAGAGTTTTCAGTTCATCACTGTGGCTGGATCTTCTGCTTTGGGCCAATGTGAGATAGAATATCATGGTGGAGGGATCATCATCAGTCAGAGTTGCCATAAAGCAGACAGGGCAACAGGAATGGACTCTGATTAAGATGTAAAGGTCCATAGACCGACCATCTTCTGATAACCTACTCAGAATTTGAATTCATCAATGAATTAAACCATACATTAGGTCAGAGTTCTCATAATCTACTGGTCTCTGGAAACAGACTCACAATCAGTGGGCTCTGCTAAAGTACTAAGTTTCTCTCTCATTCTCTCCCTCTCTTTCCTTCTCCTTCTCCTTTTCCTTATTATATAGTTCAGACTAGCTAGAACTCACTAGTAGTTTTCAATACTGACTGCTTCAGTGTATCAATCTAATCAAGCTTTATAATCAAGACTAACAATCAAAAATGAGCCTCTTTTCAATTTGACGCTAAATATTTCTTCAAATGACAACCACCATGGCATAATCCTACCATAGATATTGTTAACTATCCAGAATACAACACAGAACTGAAATATTTTTCTAAATGTATCAGAAGTTCATTTGTGTATTCCTCTGAAACGCAAGACAAACTCTCTCAACTGGGAACCCCTGCAAATCAAAAAAATAAAAGTGGCATACTTCTAAGATAAAATGGCTCAGAGAAAGTATTTCCATTCCAGAGGAGGAATGGAGACATGGAAGAGAGGAAACATCAGTGCGAACATTAAATCCTAAACTCCACGTTCAGTATCCAAGGCGAATGACAGTAGAAAGGCAAGCTAACGGGTCTAGGCAATCTCACTCCTATAGCCTCACCAGCTGCAGTTCGTATGAGCTCTCTGAGGGACTAGGTCTGCTTACAACCACCACAGCTTTTCACAGCAGCAATCACATCTCTGGCACCTCTAACTCCCTGCAGTCTCCTGCATTTTGGTTTCACCTTCACAGCTTCGCACATCACTCTTTCCAGGGCTGCTTCCTGGGAATCTGACCCTGCCATGCAATGCCTGGCCTTGTAGATTCTCCTTTGAAATCTAGAAGGAAGGCATAGTAACCATGAAACACTCTAGTCCTGCATGGTTGCAGAAACAAAATCATTTGGACAAGGTCTGCTGCCATCTTGAGCACTGACTGGGCTACATTGGACTATGTCTATGGTAGCCTTTGAGTTTCTAGTTCATTGAACCTGGTGAGACACTTCCTTTATCAGCCCTGTGTGAACAGGATAGGCCAGTGAATCTGTTTTCCCTTAAAATGAATTCCTACTGTTATGTTCTTGAACCTGTGATGGGTGAAGTTCCACTGATTCCACAGATACCCTCAAGGCATCTTTGTAAATGTTCTAATACAAAATTCTTGGCCTCCTTTAAATAGTGCTAATACCTTCACAACTCGGGCCTTCCTTCATACCAACTTTATTTGACTTCTGAGTTTGCACCAGAATCACCCATCTTTACTGTCCAATTCTGAACTTCTGAACTTGCACCAGAATCATCCACTAATCTCAATTTACAAAACCATCTTACATACCAGTTCCAAAGACTATGAGTGCCATGACCAGGTAAAGTTAGAGGAACAACTCTACTTCTTAGTACTCGTCTTCTTTGTTATATTTTGCTACTGTGATGTAATTATTAAGACTTCAGTAGTCTGAGCTGGGGACATATTTTATTTGGTGGGGTACTTGCCTTACATGTGTGAGGCCCTGCTTTTCATTTCTAGCACCACATATACAAGTAAAAGATTGTATTAATCATTATTTAAGTAAACCTTCAGTGAAAGAGACTGGATCTTAACCATAGATAGATAGATAGATAGATAGATAGATAGATAGATAGATAGAGATAGGTAGATAGATAGGTGACATTCCACATTATTTTTGCATTCACCTGAAAAAATTTAGCATGAGAAAAATGCTTCTATTTATGGTGATGTAATATTTTAGTACAAGATAAAATATTTATGCAATAATGTATTATAATTCAAGCCATGGGCTCCAATTTACATCTTTGAATTTCCATCCTGTAAAATAGTCCCACATATAATGGGACTTGTCATGTTTTGTAGAAGTAGAAGCTGCTTTTTCTGTCTAGGAATAGCATTAGACACGGTAGTTTGAGATAAATTAAGCACTTTAAGATCACAAATTAAATTCTACTTGTGCTACCTCTAATGGATATTCCAGTTCTAAGCAGCCACATGTCAGCAGACTTCATCTTGTTTGGACATATATCACACCTACCACAGCACTTTCCCTAATAAAGTTGTAATTCTTAGAAAAGTGACTTAAGCAATTATATTTAAAACCTAGAAATATCTTAAGGGCGAAAATTGCCATATTCTATTCGGCTTCCTTATGTAAAAGACTATTATTCAAATTCCTAGAAGTAAAAATAATACTTAGAAGTATTTGTAGTCTTAGTTTAAAGTATCACATTTCTGTGACTCTGGTGTGCTTATAAAGAGAGAAATGCAAGGAGAGTAGAAGTAAGGCATGAAGGGAAGGAAGGCGGGGAAAGGGAAGGGGTGTATCCATGGCAATAGATTTCTCACTCATTGAAATGCATTCTGGCTGGATCCCAAGTCAAGGGATTTTTCCCATGTTATTAAGAAAGTCTGCTTTCCCTTCGTAATTAACAGTTCTGTACAACCATAGCAGTTAGTTAGTAGGGCACTAGTTTTCACACTTCAGGCAACAGCAGGTCTTAGCAGACTACAGTCCTCTTCTCTAGGGTTGGTGATTTTGTGGTTTCTGTAACTCTGGTACTGAGTGTGAGAATCTACACTTCTGACATGTTCCTAGGAGATGCTGCTACCACAAGAATGGAGAAGACAGTGTGAGAGCCACAATCATGTCACAATCGTTCTCGTTTTACCTGCCCATGTTCTGTTATGAACTTCAGCTTCTATAGTGTTGCTGTTGATTTGTTTTATAAAGCAGCATACATAAATAGAGACACTGCGTTGGATAAGCTGGGATGAACGATGGTGAATGCCCGAGGAGATAATGGAACTCCCTCAGAATATTTCTTCTGAAAATACCCAGAGTGAAAAAGTTGACTAAGACATGATAATAGGGGCTAAAGAGATGGCTGAGTGGTTAAGAGAAACAGTTGCTCTTGCCAAGGACCCATGTTCAATTCCCAACACCCACATGGTGGCTAACAACCATCCGTAACCCCAGTTTCAGTGGACTCCGCCACGCTCTTTTCACCTCCACAGGTATTGCATGATACAGGTACATTTACATACATGTAGGCAATATACTCCAATGCACAAATAAAAATAAGAACATAAATAAATGAATAAGTATAAATAAAATTATTTTTATAAAGAAATGGATCTGGACCTGGTGTTGCATGCCTTTAATCCCAGCACTCAGGAGGCAGAGGTCGTTGGATCTCTGTAAGATCAAGGTCAGCCTAGTCCCCACAGCGAGTTCCAGAGGCCGACTGGTACTACAGAGAGACCCTGTCTCAAAACAACAAAACCAAACTAAACAAACAACCAAACATAAAAAAGGTGATATTAATTACCTCCATGACAACAGAGGGAAAAGTAATCCAAATAACACCACGTTCCAAGTTCCAACAACAAAAAAAAGCATAATCTATTTTCAAAGTAATTGATCTTTGTCTCATCAGTTTTGAATACATTTCTACTCCCAGACTGGTTTTTCCTTTATGTTGTGCTATCAGTCAAGCCCAACGGACGTTTAATTGCCCATCTTACTCTGTACCTCGAAAACTCTTACTTTCGGGGAGATGATTTCCAAATTATAACCATGTTTTTTAATGTGATATTTATTTAATTTTCATGTAGGACTGCATCAAAACATGTAAACAAAGATCTTGGTAATCTGGAGGAGAACAAAAAGCTAGAAGAAAACAATCACAAAACAGAAGCTTAAGAGGGGAGAGGCTCTAGCTGTCCAGGTGAGTAGGCTGGAGGTGTTCCCAGACAGGACTCTCCAGAACGGGGGAGCTCTGTGGGGATGACACAGAAACTTCACTCTCAGACACTTCTTAATTACAGCTTCCAAATCAGGAAGAGCATTTCCACAGGGAACTTCAGTGACTCAGTGCTCTCAGAAGAAAGGAATCTTCCCAGCCTCCTCAGCGTCCCCTACACAGTCATGATCCCCTGAATCCCTTTTGAGATTTCAGCATCTAATTTGCATTTTGTTTTCTAATGCAAAAATTTTGCTGCATACAAAGACATTTTATTTTCTAAATTGGTATTTGGTTTCAGTAAGGCAAACTCTAAATTTATTTTTAAAAGTCACTAGAATAAAAATTTAAATATAAATATTTTAATCTAAGGATATGGTATAATTGTAAATGTATTTATGCAGTCAGCTCCCAAACCATTTCAATGAACAGGCTGACAGATAGTGTATATGTATACACACATACACAGACTCTTTTTCTAGGTAGTATATTATGCTTGTGTGAGTCCATAAGTATATAAGGACCTAGATATGCATACATATATGTGTGTATAATGTATGTGCCAGTGTTGCATATATTGCATATATTCACATACACAACCTGTATGTGTACGGTTTTTAAGACAACTTCACAAAGGTATATAAGACACAATGGTATTACTACATGCAGCTTGACTTTTCTCCTTTCTGACCCCTAGAGACCAACAAGAATCATTTGAATTAATTATTCTGTGTGTCATGAAGGAAACTGTTACTGTAGCTTACTAACATGATGCAAAAAGCCGCAAGTGCTGTAAACTTTGGGTTGAATATAAATTAACCACAAGTCACAATCCAAGTAGGTTAATGAGTTTTTCTCATAGCAAGGGTGGTGGGCATGAAAAAATAAAAATGTATATATATATATTTATGAATGCACCAAGGAGAGAAACATAGAATAATTCAAATGAGATCAATTTGTGAAGCCTGAAAGCCAGAATCTCCAAGTGAGGGTAGAAAAGAAGTCAGAGTTGGATTCTGTCTCCTGTTATGCCACTGGAGCCCACATGCATAGCAATCTCAGCCTTCCTTCCCACTCCTCTGTGATCTTTTCCTCAGTCCTGTGTAAACACAGTTTCTACCTTCTGATTTCTTCAAAAATTGATTGACTTCTATCTCCCTGGAAAACTGAGAACAAGTCCTCCAAATTAGACTGTGATTTAAAGGGATTTTATGTGTGAAGAGAAGTGGAATGACATATTGTCTTGAAGCATCTTATAATCGTTATATGAACTAAGCATGTCTTTAAAAAGGAGGGAGGAAGGAAAGAAGGTAGAGAAAGAAAGGAGGGAGGTAACAAGGGAGGGGGGGAGGGAAGGAGGAAGGAGTGAAGGAAGAAATAAAGGAATGAAGAAGGAAGAGATAAAGGTTGAGAATCATCAATTCTAAAAACACCGTAGAATTGATATTGCATGTGTTTTTCAGATGAATTTTTAGGTGAACTCAGGGAAAGCAGAGTTTTATGAATGATCCCTCCTATGAAGAAATTCTTTTCACTTTTATTACAAAGCATTTGTTGATGGTAGAAAATGATTGTTACAGTAACTTATCTAAATAATGTTTTTTCATCATTTCAGAGGAAAAAAAAAACATATAGACCAATTGAAGCATGAACGTCGATTGTATTTAAGACATAAAGACATTGACAGCAATTCATGGTTCAAGTATTAAGCAATTCATTCTACCAAGCTGTCACAGGATTTTAGAGAATTATCTCAAGTAAAACAATCAAATGAAAATATATTTAAAAAATAACAACAAGATTTGGCAGCCATGATAATAGGTCATATGTTGTGTTTGGTTTAAATTTTTTTCTGTAAATGTCTGCACTGAGGATTTCTTTTCAGTTTGCCTTTTATGTAAATTTTTTACGTAGCTATTTTTATACACTGTAAGCTTTGTTCTGGGAGTTGCTGTTAATCAGATATATAATGTAATGTTTTTATTTCAATTGTTTGTATGGATAATCTGAGCAGGTACAGTTCTGATTCTGATTGCTATCAGGAATGCCCTGAACTTTCTTAGGAGCACCCAAAACCCAAAGGTGGCAGCTTGTGAGGTTGGGGAGACACACACTGCCCTATTCAAAAGCTGGTTTTTATCATGAGACAGGGAGGCCAAGAATTAAACTATTAAGCACCATAGGATGTGATTTTGTGTGCTACTGAGGCACACAAAATGTGTGCTAGCTCAGAAGCAGGAAGACACATATGGAATCACTGCAGGAGAATGGTACTCCCAAACTTAAAAATTTGCCTTTTCTGAACAAGACATAACACAGAACATGGGTAAAATGTATTTAAAGACATCTGCTAGTAAATTACTTTCCATCAAAGGAAAATGTTGCGGGGGTAGGGGAGAAAAGAAAAAGAAACCATGTGTCAGAGACAGTCAGATTCAGAGCTGGCATGCCATTTCCACAAACACAATGTAAATCACTGTAATTAAACATTGGTTTTAAATCCTCCAGGTTATTCACTGCCTTAAAATGATACCCCTATTTCCTTTAAAAAAAATAAGAGATATCAGTCAGAATTGGAGATTTTTAACAGTGGTCATTATTAAAACTGTGTTATTTTCAACAGAATATAGAATATATATTTTTTTTGTGTGTGTTTTTGTTAACTACGCTACAGATATTGAATGCACCTTGAGATAATTTAGTGTTTTTAACTGGTACATAATTTATCAAGCAGTACATGAAAGTGTAATAATAAAATGTCTATGTATCTTTAGTTACATTCAGATTTGTAACTTTATAAACATGTTTTATGCCTGAGGAACTTTTTAAGGTGGTAGCATAAATGGAAACTTTTTGAAGTAGATTGGATAAGGGCCAGTAGGGACTTGTGACTAGACTTTTAAACTTTGCTCTTTCAGATAGAAGCCTGATCCTGGGATCAAAATACACAGCCATTTTTTTTAATCCAGGATTTACATACATATTTTAACTGAGAAAAGAAAAATAAGCATTAGATTTCTAGGTATAGAACTACGTTCTTTAAAAGGAAAAGGAAAACTGGTGTTTGTTTTTCAGACTCAAGGAATAAAAATATTATGAAGGCCAATGAAAAACTAATAAGATTAATTTCTGATGGAGGTTGGAGATAAGATTTGCCAGTTCTGCATACTGAAAGACATGTAATTGTACATTTGTAACCATTTATTGTCTGAGTAATACTGACTCAGTTTAATAAAAGCTTCTTGTAGTGCATTGGTATGGATTAAATACATAAAAATATTCTATTAGACTCCATGCTGTATAAACTATTACGGAAAAAATGAAAAGTTATTTTGCCTCTGAACTTTGATTTATTGAAGTTTTATTTGGCAGAAAAAAAAAAAACCCTGAATCTTGGTCAATATTTAAACCAAAGTGAAAAGGGGAAAAAAAACCAAAGTTATTTGTTTTGCATGGCTAAGCCATTCTGTTGTCTCTGTAAATACTGTGATTTCCTTTTTGTTTTCTTTTTCTTTTCTCTTTAGAATTTTGTTAAAGAAATTCTAAAAATTTTAAACACCTGCTTTCCACAATAAACTATGAACACTAAAATGAGATTATATCCATATTGCTATTTTTCTGTTTTTCTTCTGGTGTGGGAGATCAAAGGTTTAAAGTCTTACTCCTAAGATATGTTTGTAGAAAACAAGCAACAGGACAAGAGATAGAGGGCTAGTCTACAGTTCTGGTTTGGTGTCCACTTGCAGTGTGAGTCAAAAACAACTGTTAGATCCTAGACAGCAGAAGAGAAGCTCAGAGCTTTGGACCGAGAACAGATGTTTACAAGGAAAAAGAGAACAACATTGTTTACTACTGAATCAATGTCTTAAAAGAGGAAGCTGACTAGCTCAACATCAACTATAACCAGTCACACTGGAAGGAGGAAAATTCACAGTCTTCAACTTCTGGGGTTTCTTCTCTCCCATTGCACTTGTTGGCAGCAGGAGACAGGTTTTACCAGTTCAAGGTTCACTCCCTATATGTGATTATAGGAATTGTGTGTGGAAATGGATTAACATACCCCTCTATGCCTAAAAGATAATAAAAATGAAATGTGTCTTCACCTATCTCTCAAAGCTGTCTGCCTCTTGTCTGCAATCGAATACTCAGGCACAAAAAGTGATTTTCTTTAATAAAGAAAAACTTTAATAAAATGAAACACGTAATGAGACTGTCCATCCCTCTGGAAGAGAATTTTAGAAGATTAAATCTCCCTCTAACTTTTTCCTGTCTCCCCTAGGTAGCTCAAGATTTTACTGATGACTAGTTCTAAAGATATCTGTCTACCCGGGTAGGGTCATAGCTCACTGTCCTTGAAGCTTAATTAAGAGGACACTTTACCTCACTTCACATTACCACTTGGAATTATCTAGGATGAGCTTTCACAGAAATACACGTTTTTTAAAGTAAAATAAGCCAGCTGCCTATATCAGAAGTAAAATATTAACATTTTGGAATAATTGGTCAATTGAACTCAGGCTTGTAATCCCAGTGTTTGGAAGACTGCAGTTGGAGGATCAGGAGTTCAAGTCCAGTCCAAGCTACATAGTTCTGAGCTGGCCTGCACCGCAAAATGAGATCCTATCTCCAAAAAGTAAAAAGCAAAACAAAATTTGGATCCCACACCATCACTGGGACCATCCATGCTGTAAGTAATACAAAGCATCCCCGTTTTGCAGCTGGAAACCCAGACTCAGAGAAGCTCCACAACCCTCAGGGCACTTGACTGCAAAATTGGTAAGCAAATAAGAAATGACCTCTGCTTTCTGTCCCCAGACTACAAGAGTTTTCCTAGTTCCTCTAAATACACTTTTTCCTTAATGTATAAAATGGAGGGCTATTAATAGACACATGAGTTGGTGGTAAGAGGATAATGAGGTCTCAAATGTTTATATAATAGCCAATAGCGCATAATTTTTCGACTGTACATAGACCAAACGAATTTGACTTTTTATTAGAATATATCACATTCGACACCACACTTAAAACATACATATATTTCTAGCATATTTGAGTGCATATAAGATGCATGCAATATAGGATATTACTTCAGTGTTTTATCAAAATTCCCACTCACTATTTTCTTAGAGATGGTGCAATCCTCATCCCACAGATGGAGAGAATCCAAAAACTTGTTTACAGTCACAGATGGGGTAGGGGAGACACAGGCCCTAAGTCCAAGATTCCAAAGTGGTGTGACCCACTCTATAATTTATCATTCCTCATAAAAATATACATCTCAGTAATTAGAATGACTTCAAAAAAGACAAATTAGCATTTAATATTCAATTTTTCCTTTGTTAAATGGAAAATTCATAATCTAAGTAGTATGATATTAAATAAGAAACAAGAAAATTTATTTGGAAAAGTTGTTTTTTTTAAAGATTTATTATCTTATGTGTATGAGTTTTTTGCCTGCATGTATAACTGATATTTCATCTTACTAAATCTGAGGAATCAGATACCAACTAATGCTACCACTGGAAAAAAAATCGGCACAGTATATTTGGCTTTGCAAGCCTTATGCTTTCATAAAAGAAAGCATTTCAGTTAAAAGTAAGATAGATATTTCTCATCTAAGCTTCTAAATAAAAGTTATTTCTAAAATGCACAGTATTAGGGAAACATGAAGGCAGAAACCTGGAGCTCATTTTCCCTTGGCACCCTGTCTTTACCAATTCATCATCCTCATTCAAATCCAATTCATTTTTTCCCCAAATTGCCTTTCTCATTTTCCTTATAAATGCTTTTTACATGCAAAAATATTCATTGGAAAATGAATGTATGGGCACACAACTTCAAAAGCATGTCCTGTTCTGAGTTATTTGTCTAGTCTCTTTTTGTGAACCGTCTCTGGGAAAAAATTTTACTTTGTAATAGTCAAGCAGTAGAATGTGGGAGAATATCTTCAATAGATGCATGAACATGTATGTGAACACATACACAGACACACAGAGGAGATAATTTTATTCTATTTTCTTGGATGAGAGAATGCAGGATGTGTTTATGAAAAAAGGAACTGCTTAAAGGATTGATTAGATAGGATGCAGAAAGATAGTGGAGACAGTGATGATTCTTTGGTGGGAGGCATTCAACACCTGGGTTCAAGACCACCTGAGAAAGATCAGTTGCTCTGAAAGATGTATAAGTGAATGTAATTCTATAAACTGTACTATCAAGAAACAAATAAAGACCTCAGTACCCTCAAGGCTTCAAAATTAGGTATTACATTCTTTGAGAAATTTTGTATTCTAGAGAGCAGGGTTTTCTGAAAACACAGCATTTGATAAAAATACTCCTTGGGAAGTGTCATAACCCAATTTGAACTATCTGGCAACTAAATAAAAATGAAATTGCAAATCTTCTCATAAATATTTTCCTTCTGATTCTACTTTCTCAGGTAGACCATCAATTAGCAGTTTAAATTGATGTGCCTTGATTCCCAAAAGCTGAGTTCATTTCCACAGAATATATCAGGTGGAATTTAGATGTCCTATGTAATGTTTGGAATTTTCACCAGTGAGGAAACCACATTGTTAGCTAAATAGGTAGTAGTTACTGCTTCATTTTGATTCATAACAATCTCCTTGAAATGACTTATCAAGGAAATGGAATATTTCTGCTAAGAAAGGCTTTATATCTGAGTATCAATGTCATCTCCTGGATGCTAAGCAATTTCTAAAAAATCAACTTACTCTGAAGTTTTGGGCTTCCTTCTCTAAATGATGGCAATGCCACTCCATTCATTTCTCTTAGCCTGATGTGCTTTGTCCATCATCAGCTTGAAATTAGTCTTTTATGGAAAACCAAAGAGTCATCACTTATTATTGAATCTCATGCCAAGGGGAATAACTGTTACTTTAAGCATTTGTGGGTTTACTTACAACAATGATTTCCTATCATTTTTCTCAGTCTAGAGACCTTTGTGTTTTAATTTACTCTTTATATACGCAGAATTTACATGATAATGGATTTTTCTTCATACTTTCCACAACATCGGAAACAACAAATTCTTCTTCCCACATATTCCTAACTGGTACAACTGTTTTCAGAAAAATGTGATTTAAAGATTTCCCACAGTGGCTTTGTTTATTTCTTTCCATTCATTTTTGTTTAATGCTTTCAAAATAGTAAATAAAGTCAGTAAATTTTCAAATACGTACTTCACAATTGTCACCAGCATACTCATTATATTTCTGTTGTCTTGGTAACAATAGCAAAACATATTAAGAGTGTGCAAAGGGTTCAACAAATTAAGAAACAGTCTTCTTTTGTTAGGTTTCTGTTATGGGGACAGAATAAAGTTTAGATCGGTATCCTCAGAGTTATTACGCAGTAAAATAAGACACGAATGAGAAGGAGTTTATGTGTGTTTAGTCCCATCACTTCCCACTCTTGCTATTGGAAACAGGGTATAAATGTATGGAGTGGTTAGAGCATATCTGCTTCTCAACTTCTCATTAATTTTTTTTTTTCCCAGCATTTGAGCCAATGAGGAAATTATATGACTGCAAGTTAAGGGAAGTGGGCTTTTCCAGAATAGTTTTTCTGTTTTACAAATTAGGTAGCAGAAAGAATCAATTGAAGTTTAGACAGCTGGGTGGGTAGGGGGAGGGAGCTGTTCACTTATGATTTGGGATTCACAGTCAGCCTGTTTCCAGTTGTAAATCACAGGGATTTATAATTGCAATTAATTGAGCATCTGGTACAAGATGGCCCTTTGAGATAAGGCATGCAGCGAACTCCCAATCTCAGTCTACATAGCCTTTGATTTTTTAAAATATTTTATTTATTGTTTCTATTTTATGTGTATGAGTGTATTGACTGCATGTATGTAAGTACACCTGTGTCATGCATTGCCCTGAGGGGTCAGAAGAGGGTGTTGGATCCCCTGGAAATGGAGTTATACATGGTTGTTAGCCGCCATGTGAGTGTGGGAACTGAACCACCCTGGTCTTCTGCAAGAGCAGTCCTTCCTCTTAACTGCTGAACCATCTCTCCAGCACACAGTGTCTTTATAGAAGCAACTACCACAGTATTACTCCTCTTCCACCTCTCTCTCTGCAGGTTCTAAAAGACCACTTTGCAGTGTCAATACACTTTCAGAAAGCATTCTGTCTGGGTATTCATGTCCATTTACTACATTAGTTGCCCAGTTTTTTCATGCTCTTTGCCATTTGGGTTTATATTCCTCATGCCAAAGGGCCAGAGCGTGTGTTCCCAAACTTCCACCCAAGATTGGGAAGTAGGATTTGCTTTAGCCACTAAACTAACAATTTGCTAGTTTTGAGTCTAAGCTTCAAGCAACCCACCATGTTTCTCCTTGATCTTTTCTACTGCTATTATTATCATGAGAAAAACTGAAGCAGACCAGTTTATACCAGAGGCAGAGCAGACTCGGAACCAAGTTAGGTGCCAACCCACAGCTCCATGAAAGCCCACTCAGTATCATCTAAGCCCAGTCTGGATCACTTGGCTCAAAGACAGTCACAGATGAGTTGCATTAATAAATGATTATTGTGCTAGGTCTCTGAGCTTTGAGACTGTTACCTAGTAATAGCTAACTAGTACCCACCTTTAAGGGCAACTAAGTTCCTAGCTTGCTTATTGGACCAGGATAATATCAAGTCTATGCTTTTCACAAAATTGAGGTATATGTTATTAAATTACCATTGATGAACTTTTTTGTACTTTTAAAATATTCTCCTCTTCACTGAAGTTTCTGGAACTAACAGTCACTACCTAAGGCCCTTGACCTGCCATATGCTATTTAATACCATGTAGTGTTAACATTCAAAAATCGGTTGTACTAATACCAGGTAACTATTTTAGAGTCTGTCCTAAGAATATAAATCAGGTACAAGTCTTGTGGTAGAGAGCTAGTAAGTGTTTTGCCTGGCTACGGCCTGTATTTGTCTCTTTTCAGTGTTCCAAAAGTTCATCTTCCAAGATAGTTTTGTATAATTGCTCTATCTACCCACATAATTACATGTCAATACCGTTCATCAAATTAGAAATTATATTCAGCCCAGATATTCTGCTGACGCTACATTCCTCACTAAATGTCAAAGTCTCTAAAAAATATTCTCAGCTCTAAAGGCCTAAATGGGTTTTCAGTAATTCATGTCATTGGTTATTAGGATAATCATACAAATCAGCAAGTACTCAGGTCCCCAGCTACTAAATCTAGACATGAAGTTAAAACATCACAGGTGACAATCCTAAAAGAAATCTAAAAAGTTTCCTCACTGTTTTCATTAACCTTTTCTTTATGTTTTCACACTTCAGATACCAGCTCACTGCATCTATAAAGTTGCCCAGTGAAAAGGTTCAGGAAGGAATGGGAATACTATGGACAGCACTATTTAAATGGAAAACAAGTGTAAAGGAGCTATAAATATGCCAAAACATGCACAAACTCTCACCAGATTTTCTAGAAAGCACTGCAACGTCTTGCGTTTCCACCACATCCTAAATGACTTAATAGTGAAAATGGGGTAATGGTGAAGAGCCTGAGAGGAAGGCAGGGTCTCTAACTTCAAGTGTCACCAAACGGGGATGGCAATTCGGAAGGGACACAAAAGCCTACTGACTTAATGGAAAGACACGGGCTTTAGAAATGAGCAGGTTTGAGCTCCTAAATTAGTCGCATGACTCTATCATTTACCAGCACTGAGATCTGGAGCATAATACCCAAACCCTGTACCTTGGTTACCGCAGCTGTAGAACAGCAGCAAGACTAAGGACATCACAGTTTGTCTCTTAAAGAATACAAATGTGCACATTAAAGAGAAAGTGACTCTGGGATTCACTGTGGAAGAGATTAAGTTACTACGGAGCAAAGAACACAATTCACTAGAGAAGGTAAGTTCACCTTTTCCCATTCTGGAAAGCAAAGTGTCAGAGAATTTCTGACTTGCTGGTAACACCTAGCTTAACAGATCAGTTCTTGTGCAAATGCTGGCCTAGCTCTCTGTGGTCATTCTTAGAAATGATCTCTAGGCACAGACATTTCTAATTTGAGCTGAAGTCAGGTCTGAGCTACTGTGAGCCAGCAAGGTTTGTCATAGGCAGAGATCACACTACATCCTCCAGCATGGGTCTTCATTATATAGCTAAGTTCCTTTACTTCACTCTCTCTGCTGTAATTAACGATGATGTGGCCATAAGAGACTCAGTATTGCTAAGATTGATGGAGGGATATTTGATATGAAAGCACATTCAGTATTCTCATTTCAGTTAAAGGCTTCCTCTGGATCCTATGCTATTGCAGTTATATGACCTTGTGTGTTGTGGTCAGGGAAAATTTAATTAAATGAAGCAGGTTTAAATAACCTCCCAGGCCAGAAATCTTCAAGGCATCAGCAAATAATCTCCCTAGCTTCCTGTTCATTTTCTTCCCTTCCCCATGCTCCAACCCTAGAATACTGAAACTTCAGACACAAGGGAAAGTTGAGGTGGGAATGGAAAAAAAGTAGTTAGGTTTCCCTTCTGTGTCAAACACTCAGAAGACAATGGACAAACCAACGTCTCACCTTAAGTGAAGACTGGGCTGCCAGTTAACTTATTTGGTAGGCACTCTTACTGAACTGAAGATATATTTTGTAATTTCATGTGACTATAGAATTTTTTTAATCTATGAGAGAGCCCAAAATGTGTATGTCCTGCCCAATTACCATTCAGGGACAGGGAAGTTAAAAACAAGTCCCGTTTACGCCTGGGTTCTTAGACTGAAAGTAGTAGCATAGCATGCAAGATAATAACCGAAACAACTGCTAATTTTATCACAGTATTACATTTACAGACAGGCTTACCAAAAGAAAAACGATGCAGTTGTGATACATCCATAAGTGACAACAGGCTGCTAAAAATTAAAGAAAAAGATCATTGTAGATAAGAACCTACACAAATGGGAGTTTCTTTCTTGCTTTCCTTCTATGTTTTAACTTAGTCAAGTCCTATACATAGATCAAGTAGAGAATGACAGAAATTATCTGATCAACATTATAACTAATGAGATGAGCCTTTCATTTTGGATGCTACAATTTCTACTTTGTCAATAAATCAATCTTCTATTGAACTTTAATATGTAACTTAGCAAACATCCTTATAGAAGCCTTGTACTTACTGCTTCTGATAGTGGATTAAAGGATTTGAAGTCTTCATCAATCTAAGTTAATGCATAGCTTGATTATAAAACACGGTACAATGCAATTCATCCTTTACTGGATCTTCTTCACAATTAAAATAACACATGGCTAAAGTGTCTTTCCTTGAACTTCTCTTCATTCCAGACAGTGTATAATTAACATGCAAGGACAGTCATTCCAAATGCAAATTGTAATACCAGTGACATGTTCCTTCCCTAGAAGCTAGAAACTTTAATCCCTTTATTATTAATTTGATTAATGCAAACTACTTTATGTGACTGTGGAGGAACAGGGGCAAATCAAAGCGAGCACACTGATTCATTTAAATTTAAATTGCTGAGACGATATGCTCTTTAGACTATGCTTATCAAGCAAAGGAAAAAAATATTCCCTGCACAAAATAATCGATTTTTGTTCTATAGAAAAATACAGAGAAATACTTCTGATTGCATGAGCTTTTTCTCTCCAAGAAATTAAGAAAGGGAAAGTAAAATCCATAACATACCTGAATGACAGCAAGGACAACCTAGATGGTCAAAAATTCACGTGCTAAATGAGAGGTCATTTGGGCTACAAACAACACCTTAGAGACATATAACCAAGGTAATTATAAACCTCATTTATGTTTCATTTTCTGTGTGAACGACCTTTTTACATTTCTCGGATCATCATTTTAGGCAGGCATGACATTTTTCTTTTTCACCTTGAAGAATATGTGATAGTCTATAAAAGAAAAATTTCTGCTATACTTTAATTTTTAAAGAGTAGCACATGAGTATACGCACATAATTCATGTGTTATAAAAGTAAAGAATCTTAATTTTCACATGGACTTTCTAAAGAGTCCAAATTAGTTGTTAGGTAAAATGCATTTTTGTTTCAACAATTTCAACTTGCTTGCAATATTTTATTCATCTAAAATGTTTTTGTTTTTCAAGTAATTATTTAAATACTTCTCTTTCTTTAAAATTGATCACCGTGAAAGTGTGGTCTTCATTTTATTGTATAATGATCTCCAAGTTCTGGTTTCTGGTTTATAACAGATAATCAGTACATCATGTAAAAGAGAGAAGGAGGAGAGGAAATAGAAAATGCAGGGAAAGAATGGTGCATTGTTACAGCGTACAAATTGAAGAAAAGATATCATTTGGGGAAGCTACTAACTAATGATTCTAGCTCCACAAGTTTACGATATGTGGGCAAATATTTTTAAGTACCGTGTTTCAAGTAATCTCAACGCATTCCTTTTTCTTTCTTCCATTTTAACGTTTCTGTTACGGAGACCGCATTGCTCTCAACGATCCCTCGCTTTGCTGACAGTAATTATGACAATGTTATCATTTTATTAAAAAATACTAAAAGCTCCAGCATTAAAACTTGCAAAATGAAATTGAGTGTGTTGGGGTTAAAATCAGGTATGCTGTTCTAATCTACAGGATTCAAATGTGTATAAGAAGAGGTGAGGAGAAGGTAAGTCAAATGGCTTGAGCAAACGGAATTCAACATGAAAGACCTCTATGTCATTGCAAAATTGACAGTAACCTAGCTCCAGTGGACTTCAATTGTATTTTGGCCTATGACAAGACAAGGGAACCGGCTCAATGAAACATGGAACTTGATGGCTGTGCATTGAAAAGCAACATGGAAAATTTATATGTGGGAAATTCTTACTTTAAGAAATTTTAGGAATTCTCAGCCAACACTCTCTGCAAATATTGCCAATGTTAATTAAGACCAGAATGACATACTTTTTAAAAGGAATAACTGACCATTCAGAGTATACACTCGTATTGTTACTTAGAAGTCCAAGGCAGAAGGCATACTTGGATTCAGGGTCTGAGGCCAATCTGAGAATCATGGAATGATGTTGTCTCTTTTGAGAAATGAATGCCTAAAGAATACTAATGAGGCTCTTTCAATAGGCAGGAAGCGTAATTTTTAAAGAGCTAAATAGTGTTATAGATTGATTGACAATGTTTTTGTTTTCTGGTATATTAAATAATTGTGAGTTTTATAACTGATAGCATTTGAATCAAAGAAATACAGTACTGAGAAATTAGCCATGGACAAATCACAAAGAATAAATCACATTAGCCAGAGAAAAATAAACAATGCTGTTTCTCTACAGTGGAGAAATCAATGACATTGAACTTTGGAAGTTCTCACTCCATGTAAGTATTGGCTGTCCATGGAGAAGTTCTTTAGCTTCTCTGATGCTCCAGGTTCTTCAGCTAAGAAACAATGTAAGTCATGCCTTTTGCAAAGGTTTGCTGTGAGAAGTAAATGAGAACCAGAAACTTACATTCTGATCTCTAGAAACCTTTAATGAGTAGCTGCTATTGTTTGTATTTGTTTGCTTCTGTAGCTTTTAGTGAGAAATTCAAGACTTCTAACATGCAGCCTAAATGCCTGTTACTTGTCACAGAAATGACTTGTCCTCCTTTTTTACTTGTGGTTTGATCCCTAATTCTAATGTCTTCCTCCTTCTCCTTCCTCATATAAATCTTTAAAACCCTGCTCACCATTATATATTCAATGGATTTGTTATCCTCTTGTCTCTATGAGCTTGTAATTAGATATGGATGCTTGAGCAGGTTAAAGTTCAGTTACTTTTGCAAATATGCAATATGCCTTAAAGGTGATCAAGGTGATCATAGACACTGCTTGTCAATCATACCAAAAGGACTACCACCTCACATAGTCTCACTTATAGCAAATTTTAGATTTGGGGATCAAGGTGCTATCAAAGGACTCCTCCATCATGAAGTGACAGACAATATTTCCACTAATAATTTTGCATCCATTAATCAGCATTGACAAGATCCATTTATAATTCAAGAATTGAAAACTAATGATTTTCTAATTCTTGCTGCATGTATTAGAGAAAGTTCTAAAAATAAAAGAACACATCCAATTTATTATCCCTCAAAAGAATTTTCCACCAAAAGAGCAAAGCAGGTGTCCAGTTCTTTGTTAATTTTTGCAGCAATGAAAATGGATCTAGTAAAACCCAAATGGTGACCAAGGAATTGTTTTTTCTCATGACTCATTAAAAACTAATGGAATCTCTATGTGTGATGTGTAAGGATCCGCTATTGGCATCACTCTTTTTCGTGTTCTAGTTATCCTAATACAAACCCAAAGAATGGAGTCCTTCTATTTGTTTTATATTTTCTTGAGCTATGCTTTTAGTCTAGATAAATTTCTTATTCCCTGTTAAAAGGAGGCCTATATTCTTTTTCCATTTGCTGTCTTAGACCTTGCTAGAATTAGCTACTTCACCATGGAAAAATTATACTTAGAAACCATATGTGGTATCTTTACTACTAAACCATTTCTGTAGACAAAGTCAGAAAATAAACTTGTTTTGTAAGAGAAAAAGATGGGTGTAAAATTCACATTTCAAATCCCAAGTTGTATTTAACGTAGTTAAGCAATATTGCCCAGTACTTTAATATTTATTTTTGCCACTATAATGTATAAAAATATCTCTTAATTTGGTTTCATTTTTTGACCTTTATTTTTACTAATAACTTATATAACTTACTAATTTTAACCTTGGATATTGGATATTTTCTTAAGATACCCTAATTTTTGTACTTTATGTTATCCTGGGGAAGAGAGAAAGACAGAGAAAGATATACAGAGAGAGAGATACAGAGAGAGACAGAGATAGAGACAGAGACAGAGATAGACAAAGACCAGAGTCTCTGGAACACCCTCAGAGAGTCAGGCATTGAAGGCTTGATCTCTAGGATTGGGTCACTGAGAAATGGTGGCATCTTTAATAGGTGAACCTCAGTGTGAGAGCCTCAGGTGATAGGATATACCTCCACAGAGGATAGTAAAGGTGTCTTGTCTAAGTTAACAACTACCTTTGGACACTGACCATTTTAATTTTTTAAAAATTGTATGTGTATGAGTGTATTGCTCACATCCATGTACCTATCAGAAGAGGGTGTCAGATTCCATGGAACTGATGTTATGGACAATTGGTAGCTGTCATGTGGGTGTTGGGAACCAAACACAGGTTATCTGCAAGAGCAGTCAGCACTTTTAACCACTGAGCATCCCTCCAGTCTCCGACATTGATCATTTTAACTCTTGTATGCAGTACCTGTTCAAATATTTGTTGAGTTTAATTGACACCTACTTAACAGCATTACCCATTTTTACAAAGCCTACTGAGAACTTTTAAATCTTAGAGTTTTCTGAACAATTCAGTTGGAATAGTGATGATTTGTTTAATATTAATGATTTATTAAGTGGCTTATGAAGTTTATTAATGAATAACATTTTCATGATTTTGATAATCATAGTATTAAGAAAAATGAAGATTTTTTGCATATTCACAGAAACATTGGGTTGCTTTAATAAATATCTGTCACAATGGAACATCCTTTCTCTTTTCTAATCAAAATATTTGTTTTTTCTATAGTAAGTGAAAATACTTCAAAATCTGAGAGAGAGAGTTCTCACAAAATATTTTTATGGACAGTAGTGAATCGCTTTATTTCTTTAGAGGCTTGGGATTGAACCTAGCACCTCGTGCATAGTAGGCACACACTGTAATGTTCACCTGTTTCTGCAGCCTTCTTTTTACTTTTTATTTTAAGACAGGGTTTCACAGATTTTCCCAGGCTGGTCTTGAACTCACTCTGTAGGTCAAGCAGACTTGAACTTGCCATCATCCTGCTTCTGTCATCCTTGTGGTGATGATTACAGATGTGTACCACCAAGCTTGGCTACCTTTCTGTTTTCTGGGTGTTTTCTCCTTCCCATTCTATACTGTTCAAGTGGTCACCACTGTCATCCCAGATACCCTGCCGTCTGGTTATGTAATTGGTTCTAATCAAAAGAGAATGGACCGTGTGCTTTTCAGGATCTTTTGACTGAGGGAGAGAGAAAAATGCTCAGCTCTTTTCTACTACTGCTGAGTCCAGGTTTTCAATGTGTAGAAACTGATCAGTTCTATAGAACTAAATAATGCCAAGCTAAGAAAGCAAGCCAGGCACAGACTCCAGTATAATCCTTATCCTTGATTATTCCGGATCTTTCTTCCACTTATTTGCCAAACAACCAAGTTCCTACACGTGCTTCATTTAAGCTTCCTTTTAGATTAGCTACTATGGGCTCCAGTTCCTGTCACTTGCAGCATGGAGCCCTAACTGACACATGTGCATGTGTTTTGTACATTGTTTCAGGGGTTCAGAGGACTCATGAACTTCCTGAGGAAGGTCATCTTTGAACTCTTAAACTCTTTTTAATGCTCAACATTCATTCTCTGAACATTAGTCTCTATATTCTAGCTATCCAAGAAAACATAATTATTATAAATGGTCTGACTTGATAGTTTTTATTCACTTGATCACATTTAATCCTTATAGTCATAATTAAAGCCAATATAATTTATCCTTATATTTTGTTTTCCTACAAACGCAAGCTATAATGGTTGAGTAATATTTTACAAAGTGGTACATTCAGAATAGCTTTGTATTTTTGCTTTCTTTGTGGAGTTCTTTCACCTACTCTGAATTGGCTTCTAAGTCTTACTGAATCTGCTTGTCATATTTAACTATTATAATAAATTATAATTTTGTAATATATCTTTAAGTGAATAAGTATTAAAACAACTGTTGGCAATATAAAAATGCAACAACATAAACATGTTTAACATGCAATTTGAAAAGAAAGCATGTTTGCTTATCATTTCTCTTCCATTTTATTTTATTTATTTAATTTTTTTTTTTGAGACAGGGTCTCCCTGTATGTAGCCCATTTGCCTGGAATTTGCCGTGCATACCAGGCTGTCCTCAGTCTCACAGAGATCTGCCTGCTCCTGCCTCCACAATGCTGGGATTAAAGGCGTGTGCCATCACACCAGGCTTCACCCCAATTTTCAAATAAATAAAATATGGTGAATGGCAGTAGCCTTACAAAGGACTCTGAAATCAGAAATTCCTCGAGAGAAAAGAGCCACAGTAATAAAAGTGTTATGATGAATAATTAGAAATGTCTGTCACACATCCACTTCAAAGGTTTGTATGAAGTGACTGGCATCTAACCCACCTGGATTAATCTTGTAGCTTCAGTTTAGTTTTCATAGGAATCTAGTTATCCCATGGAGCATAAAACTCACAGTAGAGAACCAGAACAAACCCCGTGCCTGTGTGGGAGGGCTTGGGTTTTCTCAGAAATGCAAGCACGTGTGAATTAACCTTTTACAAGCTTGCGTTTCAGAAATAATTGTGACAACCAGGGAAATCATGCTCCCCATCATCCCGGTGTGGAGTAGCCTGCCATTCAGAGCTCTTCTCTGGCCAGACACCCGGAGGAATCTACAACAGAGCCAAAGAAAATCTGTCTGCCCTCCCAGGCTATCCCGGCTCCAACTCTGGTGAAGAAGGCCTTCCTTTAGATCAAGCAAAATACATAAATGACAAGTGACAAATCAAAATATTCTACAAGGACTCAAAATAAATCAACTGGAAGACTACGGCACTGCTGTAACAGCTGTCCTAGATTTTTGTCTTCTCTGTGGGGCAACCGTGCGACCTCCCTGTTCCTGGACTTACAAAAGGCTTCTGTTTTCTCTCTGGGTGAAGCACACGTTCCCATTGTTTTCGGTGCAGCTTTCAGGTTGCTGAACGAGTAACTCATTGATTTACAAGGTGTTCTGGGTGCCCTAGATCTGGTACAATCCCAATTCCTTTACTCCGGGAATGAATATTCTCTACAGACAGATCTTAGCCAGCTTAAAACGAGCTCTCGAGTAGGATGAATGGTCTTGTGGTATCTTCCAACCAACCCTGACTCCCCTGCTCTCTAAATCAGCTGGCAGACAGAGCCACCAGGCCGGAAGCCCAGATTTTCTCCTTGTCATCCCTCACTGAGCATCATCAGGTGTCTGAAGCCAGTTGGGGCCCATGAAATGCTCTACTGTGACACCAGGGATGTTCCAGAAATTGTAGTGTGGCCTTTCCTCGCCAGGAATGCTTGATTCTCCCCGTGTCCTACCAGCAAGCCCTGAGAATTTGGAATTATACTGCCAGAGGGTTTTTTTGTGATTTTTGTTTGCTTGTTTGTTTGTTTTTACAGTTACTTGTTTTTCTCAAGTTGTGTCAGGTTTCCCCCGAGCCCCTCCCCTCAAGTCAGCATCAGGCAAGGAAAAGGGATGGGGAGCAGAAAGAAAAAAAAATAGGCAAAGATTTACAGTAAAAAGTTCTGACAAAGGTATATCTTAGAAAATATACTAAACAAGTCTGCATAAGTAACAATATCAAGCAGTACTGAGCATTAGTTATATGCTATTTTTTCCATTAAAGCTGTCATTAAAGTTTTAATAATCCTTTACTGTTGTACATTACTACCCTCATGTTAGAGTTAAGAAAAATGAGGCTTTAATGATACAGGTCCCACATAGACAGACAATAAGAATCCACATTATACTGTAAAACCTATCACACATGCTGTTGTTTCAAAGATCACCCTCTTTGTAGATGAATAAAAGGTTCACATTATGATTCCTTAGAATCTCATGACCAACATTTCACAGCTTAATAATAGAGCTACAAGTTCAAACAAGAGTTTAAGACCAGAGAGTGACTAGAAATTTCCTGCCAGAAATCTGGAAAACATTAAGAATATAATTATTTATCTTTAAAGATAAATACAAATGGTAGGGCATTTTCAGCATACATTTAGAATGATTGGACTTTTCAGGGCTGTGTGAGCTAATGGAATTGCAGGAAATGGTGTGACTAAGGATGTGACCATGTGTGTCCAGCCAGGACCATATTCTAAATAGGCTGGTGGCATCAGTTCAGACACTTGATTTGGGTTTCTTCTCTTCTCCAGAGAAACGGTCAGATGACTGTGGGCAATAAAGCATCCTATCTGCTCACAGCACATTCCCGGGAACACTGTGTGGCAATCAACAGCAGCTGTTGCTTGGAAGAAGATAATGAGTTTCCATCAATCACTCAGAGTAGGAAGAGTTGTCTGGGGCTACAGCCCACTTTATTCAAGTGCAGCATACTTTGGTGTTAATTGGGGACTCTGATACTGGAGATTTGCCAGGAAGTGGCAAAAACCACTGACATTTATTTATCATCCATTCTTTCCTAGATACTTGACATTAGTTCCTTATAAGAATCCTTTGAGATTATTACTACCCCATTTTACAGAACTGATTCCTAGATCAGTTCATCATACTTACCTTATATTGTACAAGGGTTAGCACCTTATATATTACCATGGAGCCCAACAGTAGCATCAGTAATAGAATAAGATGGAGCAGAAGCAATGGGCATCATTTTGGTCACATTTCCACGTGCTCCTCATTTTGCAAAGACTGCCCAATTTAATAATCAAAGGAACCAAATAAGGTTGTGAGAATGATTTCTGTTACAAGTGTGAATATTACTCATCTTTTAACCAAGTTAATCTTTTATTTGGAGTTCATTTAACACTATTTCAGTTTGTAATGTAAAACAAACTGAGCTCCTTGATAACCTTGAGCTCCTTTTGTAAGCTAAAGATATAGCTTTAATCCTTAATGAACCGCCCTTGCTCCTGATCTAGAATAGTGTGCGTGTATGTGTGTGTGTGTGTGTGTGTGTGTTGTGAAAATATCATTGCTGAAAACAGGAACATTGAAAGCAATGAATTTTCCCATTATGTTGCAAGAAAAAAAATAGGTTGGATTAGAATGATAACATCTATTTGTGGTTTTGAATATTGTTCTGGTCATTAGAGGTCAGGAATGGAAAATCTTTCCCTGATAAGACAAGGTTCATAGCTTCCTTCCCAAGTCATGCTGGATGTGTTGTTTAAATAAGAAAGACAGGAAGCATCTGGTTGTAGGAAAACATCCTACAGAACTCAAAAGTAAGCTCTGAGAACAGATCAGGCACATTTTTGGTTTTAAATGACTCCATGGGTCAGGCTGATTTTGCTCAGGGACCACTACATTGTGGAATCTCTAACACAGAAGTCAGTTTTTAAAATAAAAATTTAAGACAAGAAGAATTTTAATATTTTCACTCCCAAGGCTGCAGTGTATTAATTTAATATATAAAAAGTATTAGTAGTGGGTACAGTCAAAGCTCAGCCTGGTGGTGTTAGCCATGGAATGGGTCTGTTGAGTGTGGGCCCCATCACTGAAATGAAACAGAAGAGAAAGTAATGTTAGCCAGAATCTGCAGTGTTAATGAAGCTGTGGAGCTGTAGCCAACTTGGCATTTCATCCTTGAGCATGCATGTGTACTGATGGGTAGAGCTATTAGGGACACTGATAGTCAGTTTGTACATATAATGGTCTTTCTCATTTCTTACTAAACTTATTTATTACTACAGATTATTTCTTATAATTTTGTCTTGACCATATATACGTATGGAGAGTCTCCCTCTTCAGTCCTATCATAACCCAGCTCATCACTGGCAGTGAAAACATTAAATCATGGTTTTATTTCTTTTGCAGTGTACTATGTTGAGTAGATATAACTCTCTTTAGGTTAGTGTGTATCTTTCTACTACATCACCTTTGGCTTTGCATTCAGTTACATGAGTTATAATTATTAGGTTAAAGCCATACCATAAGCTGGATAAGACACTTTCACACATCTATCAATTCTCTCCTATTCTGGCATCTGCCTTCCTCTCAGAGATGGGAACTTTCCTTAAGAGAAAGAGCCAACACCCCTCTGAGAATCCATCCATGAAATCGATTTTTACTTCTATTCTCAACTTGCCCTCCAAACACAGATGCTGTGCTTAAAAGACAAATTGATCATTTTATTTCAATTGCACACAGATGATGTTGCAAAAGTGAGCAGACCTTGGGCCATTAGAGCCCAATACTTGGCAGAAAGTGATCTGCTTATCTATTAAAATGAGACACTCAAGGCCCTCACTGTTTCTCATTGTCACTGTAATAAGGAAAAATGTACCCAAAATGATACAGTATCGACCACCAAATTTATCCCTATGGAACTATGTCTGATGCAATGTTTATAAGATTAGCACTGTCAATTACATTAGAAATCTTCTGGTCCTAATTGCCAGTAATTCATGCATATTTTCCTTTGACCACAAACCATGAATGAAACCTGATAGTCATTATATGTGATAGATCCAATTCCCATTTCCAGCACATACAACATGAAGTCATTTACTGTTATCATTTGAGTAATTTCATAATTTCCCCCAAACACACACTGTCTTTTATATTTTACAGATAGAATGGCATTCAGATCATTTGCTGTGAGAGAAAACTAGAAAAACCCAAATTACTTAGAGGAAAAAATAACACTTTTGCATTAAAAATCACTGTATCCTTCTGCCTTTAAGTGTGTGTGTGTGTGTGTGTGTGTGTGTGTGTGTGCGTGTGTGTGTTTTCCTAGTGATAGTCATTCAGTTCTAATTATCTGCTTAGCAATATATTGGAGTCAATAAAAAGCAAAATAGAGACCTGGCTCTCAAAGAGAAGTGATAGAAACAGATGCAAAGTGGTAATGAGGGTTCACTAAGGAGGCTAAAGCAAAAGGGTCATTAGTTCAATGCTAGCCTGGGCTATGTAGAAAGACCCCTTCTAAAAAACCTGTGAAAACTGTAATAAAAAGACAATCGGGTTAAATAATAAGGTCATTATTATACAGGACATTGCAACAATGCACAGGGAGAAGGGGCTAGTTGAGACTAAAGGATCTTTAGAGAATTCATGGAAAAAATAACAGAGTCTAGGAGAGAAATGAAAAGAACTTTGCTATTCAGAGGAGAAGATGGTGAAGTCTCCACTGGGGAAGATAATACAAGGCATCTCTCTTCAGCTGCATTCAGGGATTGGCTTAGGAAATTCTGGTCTCTGGTCCAGACATCAAAGAGTTGTGAGTCTGGAGAGTTAGATTTACATATTCTGTATGCTCTTAGGTAATGGGGTAAATTACAAAAGTAGTCCCAAGCCCCTTGGCACATGATTTTTCTCTTTTAAAAATAGGTTGATTTTTATTAAAAATCTTAAGTTTTCAAGAAAATTGTGCAAAATTATAAAGATTAGAATAGTGATCGCCTATGTATTTATACTCCTTCCCTGACACACACAGTGTTTCCTATTACCATCTTTCTTTTTGTTTTTTTCTACTTCATTTCAAGTTAGCATACAAAGAAATAGGATCTATAAGCAAACAAAGTAATAGGATCCATAGGATCCACATAGGGCAGTATACTTTTTTTTTTTCATAGTATTTGGCATTTGTTCTCCTCCTACCCTTCCCACACCTGTTAATCCCCTTCTTGTTCCTAAATAGACCTTCATCTGATCCATGTCACATATATTGCTTTGCTTTAACTTCCTCACCTTAAGATCTCTTCACTCTAATGGTCTCCTTTACAGTATACACAGACACATACACACATACACACACTTTGAATTCTGCATATGCTAGGAAAGAATGCAGTATTTATCTTTCTGAGTCTGACTTATTTTGCTCACCACAATGATCAGCAATTCTATGTAATTTCCTACAAGTGTCATGATTTCACTTTTCTTTAAGGCTAAGTAAAACTCCAGGTTGTATATGTAGCACATTTTCTTTGTTCCTTCATTTGTTAATATGGAAATGAACTACTTCCCATTTCCTGGCTATTGAGAATAGCCCAGCAAATAATAATAATAATAAAACACAAATATCTATGTAGTATGTTGACTCAGTGTCCCTCAGGGATACACTCGGTATAGCTAAGTCATTGGTAGCTCTTATTTCAGTTTTTTTGAGGAACATTCATACTGTCACTGAATATTTGGGGGAATTCTTGTAGAGTTCCCTCATATCAGTAGGGAATAAGGGTCCATTGGGGCTTAGTCTCGTTAGTGAAAGAATTTAAGAACAGACTAAGCAGAAGCTCAAAGACAATTTTATTAGAGTTTAATGAAAAACTCCAGAGCAGGAAAGCTGTAGATCCTGTCAAATACAGAGGGAAAGGGAGTTACAGAAAAGAATAATTCCATTTGAGTTAAACCCACTTGAAGGTCAGACAGTGCTGGGCAAGTAGACACATTGTATGGAGGAAAGCTTATCAGAGAAAAAAAAAAAAGAGAGAGAGCATATACAGGTTCTACTCAGCATCTGAAAGAAAAAGAGAATGAGAACAAGGAAGAGTTCTGCCTTTCTGGGTAAGGACTCAGAAAGGTAGGCATACCCATCAGAACCTCATGGAGGCTTGTGGGAAGTGTGTTTGTGGGTGGGAAATCCAGGTGTCTCACCAAAGACTAAAGTCTCACCTATCCTTTAGTATGACTTAAGATGAATCCACCATCCTAAGGGTTGCCCTGCCTTCCTGAAGGGTGGTCCCTTTCAACCCGGCCATTGATCTGCACAACTGGATCAATACTCTAAGGGAAGGAGATAATGGCAATTAGAGGTTGGTTCCATTCTTTTGGTTAGGAGGTAACAACTTTCCCTTAATGGGCCTTCAATGGCCCTATAAGGAAACTAATTTCCATAGTGACTACACCAATTTACATTCCACCAATAGTATGTAGGTCCCTTGTTTGCACATCCTCACAGGTGTTTGTTTTCATTTGGTTTCTTAATGTAATTCATTCTGTCGAGTTAGATGGCATCCCAAAGCAGTTTAATTTTGCATTTCCCTGTTGGCTAAAGATGTTAAACATTACTTCAAATATGTATTTGACATTTATATATCTTGTTTCGAAAACTGGCTGCTCAGTTCATTAGTCCATTTATGAACTGGAAGAGTGGAGGGATAGATAATCTTTGTGGTTCATAAATTTTAGAAATTAAGCCCCCCTGTGACATGTTTGTCAAAGATTTTCTCCACATTTTATAGGCTTCCTCTTCACTCCAGTAATTGTTGGGGTCCCCTGCACTTGGGGCCAGACGGAGGGGGATGAAGGGTCTCCAATGTGGGGGGAGGGTGAGTAGGCACAGGGTCAACAAACACACAGACAGGCCCTGGGATCTGGGTGAGAAGCATGTGGGGGTGAGTCACAGCAAACTCAGTTTATTCAAGGAAGTGCAAGGGATCTTATAGGTCCAGTTAGCCAATCGCCTTATGGGGTGCGGTTCCAACTGCAGCCAATAATAATCTGTCCCCAGGTAGATCATCTGGGTGCAGGTTTTTTCCAGATGCTGGGCAGAAGCTGGTATTATGACTAGCCAGAGCAGAGAGCCACTCCCACAGGAGCCACTCTCTTATTCCTCATAGTAGGTGGCCTGCCTAAGGCCCCTCCTATGTTGTGCCATACAAGTAATTATTTACTAAACAGGAGAGTTTTAATTTCATAGAATCCCTATTTGTCAATTATTAGGTTATTTCTTACTCAGTTGGAATCCTTTTCAAAGAGTCCTAGCTTATGTCTGTATTTTGACTTGTTTTACCTATGTTTTTAAATCAATTTCAAATGTTCAGATCTTACATTAATGTCTTTGATCAGTTTTGTGCATGATGAGAAATATGGATGTATTTTAATTTTCTACATATGGAATCCAGTTTTCCCAACATCATGTACTGAAGGGGATCTTTTTTCCAGTGCATTTTTTGACATTGTATTTGTTGATTTTGTCAACTGTATGAAATTTGGTATCTACCTAGGAAACACATGTGTCTAGAACATGTTAGTGACAAAATTTCTAGAAAAATCACTGAGGAAAGAAAGCAGCCTCAGAGTTTGTTGCGCTTTCCACCTGAAGTACAAGTAAAAGAGATGTCTCCTTTTGGCCATTTTTACTCACGGCTGTCATTTCCTGTGGGATCACACTCCAACTTCTTTGGTTTTCCAAGCTTTGAATGCCAGTTTCTCTCTACTGGGAATCTAGGACTCTAGCATAGCATCTTCTCTAGAGACTGCTTAGCAACTGAATTCACAGACTGAACAGTCACCAAATTCTACGCTTACCTAGCTTATAGACAGTCATTGTTGGACTTCTGAGCCCCTATTGTGTAATAAATCCCCATTTATAATATGTATAGATTCTCTTAACTCTGTTCCTCTCTAGAGGCCTGCTTAATATAGACATTGGTGCTGAAAAATAGAGTCATTGCTGTGATCAACCTGACCATGTGTATTTTAGGCTTTTGGGACTAGTTAGCAGAAGGAAAGCAGAAGAACTTGGAGGTATTAGAAGGTACAGAAACCATATTGAATCTGGAAGGAACACTTAATGGGCCATTTTAGTCTGGAATGCCAAAACACTGGCAGAAATGTGGAGTGGAGTCCTAGCTCATGAGATTTCAGAGCGAAGCAATAACACTTTGGGGAATTGATATCAAGGTCATTCATAGTATAGTATAAAAGAATCTGGATTCTTTCTTCCTATAAATTTAAAATCTGAGTGAGACTGAATTCAAAAGTAATAGACTAGGACCCATGCCAACTCAATCAGACAAGTGTCCAGAGTGGAGCAAGGGAAAACTGTGAACTATTGGAGACTGATTACTACTGGGTGAAGGTGAGTAGAGATAGGCTGACTAGACTTCAGTGGATGAACTTGCACTGGAGGACATCTGAGTATAAATCCTTCACTGGATAGGACTTAACATGAGGTCTGACGGGAGGAGGTGGGGGGCACTGATGGGAGGAGGGGGTTTAAATTTGAGTAAGAACTATTGTATGAAATGTACAAAAGCTCAATAAAAATTTGAAAAGGAAAAGGAGATAAAATATATAACATGAACAAAGAAGTAATTTGTTGGGCATCAGAAATTTCAAGTCAGGCTAGCATTCTGCTCCCGATTTTGGGTTATGGACCCACATGATTTGGAATTTCCCTGCTGGGTTTCAGTTTTGCTTTGCTTCAGTCTTTCTTTGCTATTCATTCGTCTCTTTTGGAACTGGAACAAGAATGTGCAATTAGTGCCACTGTATATTGCTAGTATGTAACTTTAAAAAAGTTAAAGAGACTGTCTTGAGTCTCAGAAGAGATTTTGGATTTTATACTTTATACAGTTTGGGGGAGTATAAAAGATCATGTGGACTGTTCAAGGTAGAATGAATGTATTTCTCATTATGCAGAGGTTACTAGCCTATGAGGGCTAGGAAGAGAAATCTTCAGGACTTTGAATTATCTGTTGAACCTTGGATTTGACTGTATGTGGAGAATTTTATTACTGCTTCAATGCCATTATTTGTTATGGATAGGTTAAGTCTTTATATCTTCATGATTAAATTTTGATAAATTATACATACATAGGAATTCACTCATTTCTTCTAGATACTTTAGAGTTTTTAAAATATCAATTTACAAAGTTACAAAGTATTCCATATTGACCGTCTATATTTCATATGGTTATCAGATAAGTGGCATCAGATATTATAGTAGTAACAGCTATTGGAAAGAATTTTCATGTTTATTCTGTATTAGAGCACATTAATGATACATAGTAATCATACATATTTCTGAGTTACAGTGTGGCATTTTGATATGGTATATAATGTGCAATGATCAGCTCAGCGTAACAGGCATCATCTCAGCTATATATCATCCCTTTCTATATGGAATATTCAAAATTCTCTTATTTATTTTGAGTAACCAACTATTCTCAATTACAGCTATCCCACTGTGTTATAGAAATAAGACATTATGTATCCTTCCCAGCTGTGTTGCTGGTCCCACTAACCTTAACCTTGTTCCCATTTTATCCCTCTCGCAAGCTATACCACCTGTTTTGGGATGCTGTGATTCTATTTTCACTTGTATCAATGATTTTTAAATTTCATTTTTCATATGTTTATTAACTCATTTCTCAGTTCAAGAGAATGCTAATTCTGTTGTTATTTGTTTAAATTCTAAATCTCTTTTATGGTTTATTTCTGGGTTTTGTCCATTATGATGAGAAGCTTGTATCATATGAACCTGTTAGATGAAATATGCCATAAATGTCTTTGAGGTTCATTGGTGTATAATGCAGTTTAACTTGACTATTTATTTTTTGATATTTTATTGGGGTGCTGTGTCCATTGAAAAAATGAAGTATAGTAATTCCACTTCTGTGGGGTGTTAAGTTAAAGTCTAGTTTCTACGTTGGAAGTATAACTTCTGCTCAATTTCAGGTTCCATTTGCATGGTAAATATTCTTCTATCCCTTTATTGTGATTTGATGTTCATCTTTACTGTGATGTGAATTTCCATAGGCAGCATATTTTCTTGGTTTGTTGATTTGTTTTAATTCAGGCAGTCTGTGTATTTTATTGGGAAATCTAATTCATTTAAATTCAATATTATTATTGGTAAGTAAAAACATATTTCTGTCGTTCTTTTAATTTATGTCTTTCAAGTATTTGTTTTAATTTTGTGTCATTTATATTAATCAGGGTTCTCTAAAGAAACAAATCGAGGGCTAGAGAGATGGCTCAGCAGTTAAAGAGCACTGACTCTTCTTGTAGAAGACCTGGGTTCGAATCCCAGCACCCATATGGTGACTAACAACTGTCTGTAACTCCAGTTCCAGAGGATCCACCTCTTTCTTCTGTCCTCTGCAGGCACTGCACGACACAGATGCACTTACATACATGCAGGCATAACACAAATACACATAAAATATAAATACATAAATACAATTTTAAAAAAGAAACTGATAAAATGAATATATGTAATAAATATTATAAATCTCTCTATATAGGGAGTTATTAATTAGTTTACGGGATAGATCCAAGCAGTCCAACAATGGCTGCACCACACCGAAGAGGCTAAAAATCTGGTAGTTACTCATCCCACAAGGCTAGATGTCTCAGCAGTTCCAATCTGGCACTAAAGGCTTGGAACATTCCTTGATTTCTGCTATTCCGTTTATGTTGGAATCAGAAGAAGCTGGTCACAGCAGCAAGACAAACTCACCAGTGAGAAGGCAAGTAGGCAAAAAAGCAAAAGCTACCTTCTGCCATGGCCTTTGCTGCTAAAATTATCTCTGGGAGGCACAAGCAGTGTCTAGCCCTGGTCTCCCGTCTATGTCCCTAACAACAAAAAGAGGTATAATTTTGCCAAACTATAGTTTACAATACCAGAGTTTATTTGGACTTTCTTAGAGAACAAGGGGCGAGCGAGGGGAGCTCCCCTACTGAGGGCATAGAGCCAATTCTACATTTCCACAGAGGCCCTGGGAGCTGCAGCCAGCTGTTCAAGATGGTGAAAGGGGGGTTAGTTTCTCATTAGCTTCTTCCGCTCATAGCCTTAGTCCCTCCCCTGTACAACTCAAGCCACTGGTTGGTTGGGAGGGGTAGCTGACTCTCCTGGCTCCTCCTTTTTTGTCTGTGCCGACTCAACCAGGCCTTTGCAACGGAACGCAGTCCAGCTTGCCAGGTGTAGGGACACATCCATGCAACTGTCTTTTATTTGGTCTGACATCGGAATGTAACACCTACATTTAAGGTAGGTCTTCCAGCTTCAAATGATCTAATTAAGAAAGTCTCTTTCATTTCAGTTAATTCCAGATACAGTCAAGTAGACAATCAAGATTAGCCATCTCATTAGTTAATTTAATTTATATCTTTCTAACATGCCTTGTCTTCACTTATTTCATATCTAAAATGTCCTTTATTCATTATCAATCTTTGTAGTTTAATAAGTTTCAATATTGATATGGTTTTACTTTCCTATTTTTTCCTCTTTCTTTTATCTACTGTACCATTGACTTTAGCACTTATTTTGCTACGATGGTAATACTTTCACTTCTAAAGCAGGACAGACTTCATAAATTTTGTAGTGCTAATCTTATGAATTCCTTCAATTTGAAAATTAGAAATGGAAATTCTTTGTTTCTCTTTAATTCACATTTTTCTTTTTAATTTGTATTATTCTTTTTCATTTTCTAAAAGATTTATTTTATATGTACATGTGAGCATATGCACATGAGTGTGTGTATGTGTACATGTCACTGCATGCACAGAGGACAGAAGTCATGAGAGCCTTCCCACTTCAAATTGCAGTCGTTCACTGAATTCCTAGTTTGTTAACTATATTCTCATGTCTGCACTCTGGTTCCCATGACTGAGTTGCAATTGCTAGTAATAGATGAACTATCACTCTAGTATACTTTTTTCCTTTTATTTTGCTTTCTTTTTCTCCTGACCTTCTTCTTCCTTCCTTTCTTTCGTCTTCCTTCTTTGTTTCATGTGTGTGTTTGTGTGTATATATGTGTGTGCATGTGCGTGTGTGTGTGTGTGTGTGTATGTCTGTGTTGTTAAGGATTAAACCAGGGACTCATGACTTCTGGGCTCTACATCTGAGCCACACCCTCAGAAATCTCTCTATTTGTGAAGAATATTTTGTAATATGTAATTTTCTTGGCTGGTAATTTTTTATTGTTGTTTCTAGAATGAATATGTCATCCCATTTTTCTCTTGGCCTATAATATTTCTGTTAAGAAATTTGTTTTGATTTGAAGAGGTTTACCTTATAAGTCACTTGTGATCATTTGAGTAAGAAATATCCCCATCGGCCCAAGTATTTGAACGCTTGATATAGTGAACCCAATTGTGGTACTCTGGGGGGGAAGGCTGTAGAACCTTTAGGAGGTATGGCTTTGCTGAAGGAATTAGGTCAGTGGTGGTAGGCTTTGAGAGTTCATAGCATTGCCCCACATCCAGTTCTTTTCTCTCTTCTTCACATGCTTGCTCAGATTTCTGCTCAAGGTACTTCCCGCCATGTTTCCCCCATCTCTGGACTCTCCCTCTGGAACTATATGTGCAAATAAACTCTTTCTTCTAGAAGTTGTCTTCATCAAGACATTTTATCACATCAATGGAAAAGTAATTTTATAAAAGTTTTCTATTGCTATTTTAGATTTTTTTCCTTAATTTTTGGCAGTTGGTCTATGATATGCCTGAGAGAGTAGTATCTTCTGTAGGTGATTATCTTCGTTCTTTGGACTTCCTGGACCTAGATATCCAAACACTTTCTAAGTTTTGGAAACTTTCTAGCAATTGGTCAATAAATGAACCTTTGTTTTGTTGACTTGGTTTGGGTTGGTTTAGTTTGGGGTAAGTTTTTATTTTTTTGAGAGTCGCTAATTTGAGAGAGACCCAATTTGGTTGAAACTCACTATGTAAAGAGGATAGCCTCAAACTTTCAATGATTCTCCTGCTTCTGCCTCCTGAGTGCTACAATTATATATGTACTTCATCATGCTTGACCCAAAAAATAGGTTTTCTATGACTTTTCCCTACTCTTTTTTAATACACATAATTTAAGCTTCTTGATTAAAGATGCTCATTAAATCTTTTTCTTTGTTTTATTTTTGTAAAATTTTATTGAATTTTTGTGCATCTCAATCAATCTTAATCATTTTTATATCAGCTTCCCAATGACATCCTCCCATAATCCTCCCACTGGAGCTCATATATTCTGTCATTTGTGCCAAAGCCCACCTTGCCAAGCTAGTGTCCCCATATGCTCCTCAGTGCAAGCTCATACACTGAGGTCTAGTCAGTCCCTCCAGATTTCCTTGCCTCAGAAAGGTCAGCTCTTCCTCACGCAGCAGTAATCAGCTTCCAGTATTTCTTCAGCTGCTGCCCATTTCTCTAGTTCTATGCTGGGTTTTTGTCTGCTGGACTTTGCACGAGTCTTATGCATACTGACACCATTGCTGCAGGTCCACACACACACAGGGTCCCAGGAGCCTGTAGGACCTTATTACCATATGTCCATGCATGTACTTCTGGGCTCCCTACAGTCTTTCTGCCCCATCTTTCACAGTGGTCTCTGAGCCCTGGGTGGGTGGAGTTCAATCTAGAAGTCCTGTCCAAAGACCCACATTGTGCAGACTCTTACTCTCTACACCTTGGACATTTGTAACCTTTTGTACTCATGACCCTCTGATGCATGAGGGAGCTTCATTAATGAGAACTGAGAGATTCATTAGTATCCTCTCTATTCTTTGTTCTATGTTCTGTGAGCCTTAGGTGTAAGACTGCATTGTAGACATGCCACTAGGTCTTGGGCAATGTCTGTGTGTGGCCAGTTGTGTTACTATACAATAGTGTCCATCTGGTACAAAAGATTATTTCATGAATAGTGACTGGGTACTTGTCTGTAAATACAGGGAGACATATTTTATACACAATGATAAGTTATATTTGTCTAGGGATGTGACAGTCCTGGGGTTTTCTCTAAGACATATTACTTCTCCAGTCATGTGCCTCTGGTTATGTTCACAGTACCACAAGTGAGTTTCTTCCAATTGAGTGAGCATTAAGTTCAATCAGATGCCTATTGATTGCCCTCAAGATAAAGGTGCCACCGCTTCACTGATACTGTGCTGTGCTGCCCATTGATGTGGTTACTGGCCTTGGAGCTGGAGTTGGGCCATCAGCTCATGATCTCCCTTAGAAGTTTGCATAGTGATCTCCAAAGCTATGAAATCAAGCCTTCAAGGGAAGTGACCTCCAGGTCAGTTCCAGCTCCACAGTTCCAAACTCTGTGTCTGAAGTATGTCCTGTCTTCAGCAACACCATCTTACCTTCAAGTTCTGGGAGGCAATCAAGGGCTGTGGCATTAGCCTGTGTATTTTTGAGAGTCCCTTGGATTATCCAGGCCAACAAATTAAAGGAAAATTTCTCTTCTATGGCACTATTTCTTGTCATGAAACCTTCAGCTATATACATGGACTCAGGTAGAGCTATTATATATATATTTGATCCATTTGGAACTGATTTTTGTGCAAGGTGAAAGATGAGGATCTACTTTCATTCTTGTACAGGTGGAGTCCAGTTTTACCAGGACCATTTGCTGAAATACTGTGTTTCCTTCAGTAAATGTTCGTAGCCCCTTTGTCAAATATCAGGGGGCTGAAATCGAATGTACTCATGTTAGGATCATCAATTATGTTCTGTTGATCTACAGGTCTATTTTTGTGCTAGTATCATGCTGTTTTTATGACTACAGCTTTACAATATAGTTTGAAATTTTGTATAGTAACCCCAACCCAGCACTGTTCTTTGTGCTCAGGGTTGCTTTGGCCATCCAGGGTCTCTGGGTTTCCATATGTATTTTAAGATTTTTAAAAATTCTGTAATGATTGTCATGGGGATTTTGATTGGGACTGCATTGAATCTATAGATTGCTTTGGTAGGATGGTCATTTTCACAATATTAATTCTTCCAATCCATTAGCATGGAAGGTTCTTCTATCTTCTGGTATCTTTCTCAGTCTCTTTCTTTGAAGATTAAAAATTTTCATTGTAGAAATCTTTGATGTCTTTGGTCAGGTGTATTCAGATTTTTTTTTTCTTTTGAGACTATTGGGAATGAGAAGATTTATATGTACTCTTTCTCTAATGGCTTGTGTGGCGTTAAAAAAAAAAGGAAGCAAAGAGCAGTTTTCTCTCTGTCTGATATGAGGAATGGACTTCAGCCTGACTGACAACTGAGTAGCCAATGGCTTAAGGGAAACACAGGGGAGGCTGGGAAGAGGCAGGGACAACATGGCGGCTAGTCCCGGGGATGGGGAGAGATTGTATCCACATGGGATGGAAAATGCCCCGGCCCCAGGCCCACACAGAAGGCCAGAACCCAGGAGCCAGCATGTCAAGTCGCTGCCATCTTAAGGATCCTGTGAGTGAAACAAGCTAAGAGACCTGCACCCTGTGCAGCTGTCGAGAACTTTATGGGCCAACCACCAGCAGTCACAGACTTTGGGGGCTGGCCACAGGTACCCAATGGCTTTGTAAACGTCGCTAGATAAATAAATCATTGTAAATGGAAGATCAGTTTCGTTTTATCCAGCTGGATTAACCAGATCCCACCCGCTAAGGCATGGAGAATAAATTTATGCAACAGCTTGTTATTGGTATATAGAAAGCCTATTGAATTTTGTGGGTTTATTTTATAACCTACCACTTCACTGAACGTGTTAATTATTTCTATGACTTTTCTGGTGAACCTTATCACATCTCAGGTATAATATCATATCATCGGAATAAAGGGGATACGTTGACCTCTTCTTTTCCAGTTAGTTTGCCTTTAATTTCCTTCTCTTGTGTTATTGCTCTAGCAAGAATTTCAAGCACTATGTTAAAAAGGAGTGGAAATAGTGGACAGCCTTGTCTGGTTCCTGATTTTAATTGGAAATTTTCCAGTTTTTCTCCATTTAGAATGATGTTGGCTGTGGATTTGTTGTATACAGCTTTAATTATGTTGGGGTATGTTCCCTCCATTCCAATTCCCTCTAGGACTTTTAATATAAGTGCATGTTGAATTTTTCCACATTGAGATGATCATGTGATTTTTGCCTTTGAGTCCATTTATATGATATTTATTGATTTATATATATTGAACCACCCTGATACACATGCAGGAAATATACTCATAAAATAAGGATAACAAATAAAATATTTTTTAAAGAAGAATACAATGGAAGGTATCACTCTACCTGATTTCAAATTCTTCCTGATTTCAAATTATACTACAAAGCCATAGTATAAAACATAGCATACTCATAGATTGATGAAGTAGAACAGAGGGCACAGAGAGTCTACACAAATACAGCTATTTGATTATCACATAGGTATTGTGGTGGTTTGAATGATAATATCCCCAGCTAACAATCCTGTTTTGGGAGTTCTTAGAAGGTGTGGCCATGCTGGAGGAAGCATGTCACTGGAGGCAGACTTAAAGGGTTCTTAAGCCTAGCAAGATCTCTAGTACTCTCTGTTTCCTGTGCCTGCTTGAAGATGTGAGAGTTTAGCTTCTGTTCCTAATCCAGCCACCTCTGCTGCCATGCCTTCCAGCCATTATGGCTCTTGCTCCTTTGGAACCTAAACTAAATAAACTCTTCCCTTTATAAGTTTGCTTGGTCATGGTGTTTCTATGAAAACAACAGAAAAGTGGCTAATACAGATGTCAAACATATACACTGAATAAAAGACAGCATCTTCAAAAACTATGGGGAAACCTTTATTTCTACAAGCAGAAAAATGAAACTAGGCCTTTGCTCTCACTCTGAGAAAACTCAACTCCCAATGGAACAAGGACCTCAACACAAGATGGTATACTGTGAAAATGCTAGAGAATAAAATAAAGACTATGCTTCAACTTATAGGCACAGATACAAACTTTCTGAATAAGCCTCCCATGGTAGAGAAGGGTAAAAAAAAAATGGACAAATGAAATGTAGTGAATTTAAAAGTTTCTGTACAGCAAATAAAACTGCCAATTTAATGAAAAATCAGAAATTTTCCCATTTATGATAGCCTCAAAAATATCTTTGAATAACTCTAACCATGGAAGTGAAGAACTTATAAAATAAAAATGCTAAGACACTGAAGAAACTGAAGAAGATACCAGAGATCAAAAGGCTGCCCATGCTCATGTGTCAGTAGGGTTAGTGTTGTGAAAATTACCAACCTACCAAAAGCAAACTATAGGTTCAACAAAATACACATTATAATTCCAACACGATTTTGCAGAAGAAATTGAAAAACATATCAAGTTTTATATGGAAGCACAAAAAAGAAGGATGCCGAAACAATCCTGAATCAAAGAAGAGCTAGAGGCATCACCTTTCAAATATAGTAGAAAGTATAGTAATAAATACAAAATGGTATTGGAAAAAAACAAAACAGATACGTTGATCAATGGCATAGAACTGAAGACTTGGATAGTTAAGTCTTCACAATTACTGCCAAAAATACACATTAGAAAAGACAGCATGTTCAACATATGCTATCGAATAACTACATATAGAAGAAAGAAACTAGATCCCTATCTCACACCCTGCATAAAATTCAACTTCAAATGAATCAAAGACCTTGGTATATGACCTGATACTCTGAATTCTGTAGAGTTTACAGGAGGAAATACAGCAGAACTTACAGACACAGGAAAAGATTTTCTAAACAGAGCCTGATATGCATAGCATTAAGACTAAAACTTGATAAATGGGACTTCATGAAATTAAAAAGATTCTATACAACAAAGAGTAGCATCACTTGAGTGAAGAGGCAACCTACACAACGGGGGGAAACTCCATGCCAGCTGTACTTCTATCATGGGATTAGTATGTATATTAAAAAGAACGCAAATCTAAACATAAAAAAGGAAATTAAAATCGGGACAAGGAACTACATATCAGTTTCTCAAAAGATGAATGAAAATAATTGAGAAAGATTTCATAGAAATTTTCAATATATTTAGTCAAAAGGAAAATTAAATTAAAAATATTTTGAGATTTCATCTTATTCCAGCCAGAATGACTTACACTCAAAAATCGGACCATAAAAAATGCTGGTGAGGATGTTGAGGAAAGAAAACACCTTATTTATCGCTGGTGGGAATGCATAGTGGTGTAGACACTGTGGAAATCAGTACAGAAGTTCCTTTAAATGATATATTTACAACATGATTCAGGCATACTATTCTTAGGAATATACCCAAGAACTCTATCATACAACAGAGATGCATGTTCAGGAAAAGACTTTATTTATAATAGCCAGGAAATGGAAACAACCAAGATGTCCATCAACTGATGAATGGATAATGTAACTATGGTACATTTACACAAGGAAATATTATTCAGCTCTCAAAGAACAAATTTCACAGGTAAATGAATGGAACTGAAAACAGACCAAGAAAGACAAATGTACCATGTTTGCTTTCATAAATAGATGCACATATTTAGATGTGTGTTTAAGTTGTAAAATCCATAGTGGTTAGGAAAATAATAATGGGAAATTGGTGTGAGGGTGTTCATTGGAGGGAAAAGGAATGCAGTGATATAAAGGGAAAAGTGAAAATAATGGAAAAGGAAGTGTTAAATGTATGGAAAATTGGAGGGAAGTGTTAAGGAGAAAGGATGTGGTCTGATAATTAACAATATTGGATTTTTGAAAAAGACATATAGAAACCTACTATTATAGAAGCATATTACAATATATACATATACAAAATACAAAGAGTTTGAATGCAGTTATTCTTTAACAGGTGCTCAGTGACCTAAGAGATGCCACAGGCAACCAAATAAAGATCTCAATGCCAGGAATGGACTCCATCCTTTGTAGTTGTTGACCAGAGAGTGGGGGTTCACACAGTCCTTCAAACATTTCTAGTTATTGCTATTTCTATTGCTTACCCACCAGAATTTGACAGCAAAACGTCACTACATATGTGAGTATTTAGATCAAAGTAGGAAAATTCAAAGTGTTACTAATCTCAAACATTAAAGTCTACTGGCTTTCATAGTGCTAGAAAGTGCAATGCATATAAGCAAAGAGAGAAGTAGTCATCAACCTTGCTATATTGCTGAGGGTTCTCTGCTCTAGAAGAACAGAATACATAGAAATTGTGTGTGTGTGTTTGTGTGTGTGTGTGTATGTGTGTATCTATGTGGCTTATTAGGTTGTATTACAGGGTGGAGTCACAGTGGTCCAACAATACTTAACCACTGAGAGGTCAAGAATCCAGAAGCTGTTCATTCTACGAGGCTGTGTGCATTCCCAATTTGGTGCTGAAGTCCTGGAAGATTCTGGGAGAGCTGTTGGTATTCAGTCAGTGTCAGACAAGGCAAGGAGGTGGAAAAAATATTTATTTCCTCAATGTTACTTGATCTGGGATGCCACCAAAAGATGTGACCCATTTTTAGGGTGGATCTATGAGCTTCAAATAATCTGATAAAATCACTTACAGGAGTGTCCAAAGGCTTACATTTTAATTGATTCCAGAATTCTATGAAGTTGACAACCAAGATTAGTCATCATACTTACCCAGCTGTATACCCTGCATGCTATAAGTGCTGGCCTGACTTTATCTGCCCACTGGTGCAAAAGTGATATGAACGTTATAGGAAGAGCTAACCACGTTTTGCCTGGATTTAAAGTTCATTTTACAAGATGGAGTTCATACCCATCAAGGCCAAGAATCTGGTTAGACAGGCACAGGCCCTAGGCAAGAACCTACTACTATCATTCTACTAAATGGACATAGCGTTAAAATGACTCCTAAACACTTATTGCTATATCCATAGATTAGTGCATTTCCCAGTGCTCATCAGAGAAGGTTCTTGCAATAGATGGCAATTAATACAGACTCACAACTGGTCATCATGCAGAGAATAAGAGACTGGGGAGTGGTTGCCCCTAAATGGGACACCTATATCACACTTTCTCTTCTCAAATCTCAGAGATCATCTTGGAAGAGGTGGTGTAACGATTACAATGACCAATCATTAAGAAATACAAGAAGAATGTGTTGTCTGGCCGTAACAGGGCAGTTGCACATATGAACCCGTAGTGCTGGTGATAGTATTCACATTACCTTTGCAAGGCCAAGTCAGATAAAATCCCAGCATGGATGGAAGACATGGGTAAGAAGTTCTAGTCTTAACTGATGAACTATTGGCAATTGATACATGCCAGGAGAAAGAAAGTCATTTTTCTTTAAGAATGTGATAGCTGGTAGGGTTTCCAGGTTCCAGGACATAGACCCACTCCCAAGTTCATTTGGGGAACACAAACTAGACTCAGTAGGCTTTTGAAAAATAGAGAACATGAAGTCAGGGGGCAGATAATAAGACGGGGTGACGATGAAGAAATACATTGTATCAAATGACAAATCTAATTTGAAATTCTATTTTGTAGAACATGCAGCTGCAACCCTCTTCTTTTTCCTCTGAAATCTTTACTGAATATTCTGAAGCAGATATTATGTTGCTTAGAAACCACTAGACATCTTGTGGAAATATTAAATCTAGCTTCAAGGTAGATATAGGGAGAAAACTAAGTTCCCCTGGGATCCAGAAAGAATAAAAACAAATGCTTTCTCCAATTAAGTAGTCATATTACTCTGTGTTTATAGAATCACAAGCAAATTGCAAAACTAATAACTAACAAATAAAATTTATTTTAATTTAGTATTTGAATCAAGAATTTTGGAACAAAAATACAGTCATCACTGTTATACTTGCACACTTGTTTACTGCAACACTGTTTAAAACTGTTAAGTAAAAGAATCAGCCTAGATGCCCATCAACAAATATATGGATCCGGGGAATGTAGTACATAGAAATATAGAGTTTTATTGAACCATAAAAACTGAAATTATGCTATTTGCAGGGAAATGTATGCAACTAGAGGCCATCATATTCAGCAGCTTGAAAGTTAGGAAGAAGAGCAAGAGAAAAGGTTCTCAGTTTCCACCAACTCTGTCACATAATCAGACTATATATGCATTCTGTCAATTGTGTTAAGGCCTATTAAGTCTAGTTGGTGTCCCCAGATATTACTCAGTGCAAGTTCATCCAATGAGGTCTAGTCAGTCTATCTATATTCCCTCCCTTTAAGAAGATCATCTCTTCCTCACCCAGAAGTAATCAGCTACCAACAGCTCTTCACCTAATATTGGAGCCTGCTGCTCATTTCCACAGTTCTATGCAGGGGTTTTTCCTGCTTGAGTTTGTGTGGGTCTTGTGCATACTGAAACCACTGCTGTAAGTTCATATAAGGAGGCGCCTCTAGGATTCTATTTCCATCTCGTCACACAACTCCACCTTGGCTCTTACAATCTTTCTGTTCACTCTTCTGCAACGGCACTTTAGCCCTGGGTGGGTAGATTTTAATATAAGAGTCTTGTCCAAGGACCCACATTCTTCAGTCTCTTATTTTCCATGCATTGGCCATTTGTGTCCTTTTGTATTCATGGTCTTCTGTTGCATGAGAGAGTTTCATTGATGAGAGTTTAGAGATGCATTAGTGTTCTCTCTACCCCCTATTCCAGTATGTTCTGTAAGTCCCAGGTGTAGAGGTTGCATTGTAGATTTGTCACTTAGGATTGAGGAATTCACATTTGTAGAAGCTGAAAGTCCAGATTCAGGTTTAAATTCCTCTGCACCATATAGGATGAATCTTCCTTGTCCATTCTAGACTTGTGAGGTTGGTAGTCTCTAGCATGTAGTTGTGTCACTCCAGTCACTGCTCCTGCTACAACATTCATTGCTAAGATTAGTTTTTGAGTTTTAATCTGACATTTTTCTCTTCATGTCTCTTTTCTAATATACTAGTCATATCAGATTGAGGCTCCATCTTACCCTAGTATGATCTTGCATTACTTTTACTAATTGCACCTGTAATGTTCTATTTATAAATAAGTTTATTTTTATGCTATTTGGAATTAGAATATCAGAATATGTTTTAGGTGAAAAATTTAAACTCTAATATCCCCATAGCTTCTTAAAACTTTAGCACTAATGTTCATTTATGAAATTTTTCCATATGTTTAATGCTGTTTAGAAACAATGATTGCTTTAGAAGCATAAAAAGGGCCTTATAATATCACTTATTATTTATGGAATCAAATTTAGGATTATGTTAGTTACAGTTTATGTTTATATTAACTATGTATTCAGAAATAAGGAAAATAATAATGGTTGCAGCCTCCTGAGGGTTAGAGACTCAGATTGAACTGACATTTGTCTCCTGGTCTTATACCCAATATTTTGTATTCTGAACCACATGTGTTTAATCCATCTGCTACTTAGACACTTGAGGCACTTTCAATCCAATCTTTTGTTGCTAATAACAGTATTGCCACAATGAATAGCATTGTACATTGATAATTTAATTTTTATATAAGTTTATCTGTTTGATAAATTCCTAAAGAGGAATTGCTAGGCTAAAGTATGTATGTGCTAATAATCCTGATGGATATTGTGAAATTTTTATGTACAAGGGAATGACTCATAGGAGAGATAAAGGTTGGTGGTCTGTTGTCTTTTTTTCATCTGCACAGGGTACTGTTTTCATACAACTAATTATAAACTTTATGTTAATTTGATGTGAAAGAAGTATGGAACTTAAATAAACACAACCATTTCAAGTAAGTTTGGAAATTTTTTAAATTAATTAAACAGATTCCTATGCCATCGTATAAGCTATAGGTCAATCAGAGAAGCAGAGCATTTCTTTTTTCTTTCATCTTTTTTTACCTTACTCATTTAATTCCTTTTTAGCAAACAATTTTTATTAGGACATTGCCATGCATTTCTATCATTGTGCTCTGCTCACACCCTTCATTGCTTTCTCCCATCCCTACTCTCCCACAACTAGTTCCCCTCCTCAAACAGAGAGAGTGAAGAGAGGTTGTTTAACAAAGACGGTAAGAAAGTGGTTGAGAGAGAGCAACACAGAATGTGTTAGAGAACAAATGAGAGACAGAGAGGGTTAGATTCAAAAAGTTTAAGGTTTCAACGACTTGTTTTACATGATTTTGGGGCTGGAAGGTCTGAAATCGGTAGAATCCACCCTATATTCTACAGTTGGAGTTTTTCTTCCCCAGGGTCATCTTAATTTGCCTTTGAAATTTTCAGCTGAGTAGATGAGATTTAGACAAATTTCTAAGGAGAATCTTTTCTTTGGAATGTCACCTAATAGTAGATATTAACCCATGTGCCATATACCTTTCACATCTTCACCAAGACTATCATTTAACTAAATACTATAGTAGCCAACGTGACAGGTAAAACATTCAAAATCTTTTCTCTTGGTCACATCAATGCAATAAAATTAGCTAGACCACTTCCACGGCAGCATTTTCTACCTCAGTGTCATCCTCAGGAAATCGTGTCTGCAGAGCCTTATGGTAATCATGTTTATCCACTGAGCCCTTCTCAGAACTGAAGACTGTTGTCTCTGGGTCCTGAACAGGCACAAATATAAAGTGAATGGGGCAGGCTATAGATAAAATAAATCTGTTTCATCATTCTGATCTTCCTAAATCTTTGTTTTTCTCTCTCTAATAAAAATGTTCAAGAATGGCTACATCGTTCCATGTTCCATATAAGACAATCTTGATTCAGAAGCACTCTGAGTTACTGGAGAAAGTGTACCAAATGGTAAAGTTCATGTAATCTAATATTTCGTTCCTGTTTATTCATTCAAGAATCCATTCCTACTCATGTTCTTTAGTTGGCTACCAAGAAAATGAGAAAAATCTTGAAAGTTTTTACAGCATACTTTGCCACCTCATGAGTCTGTTGGATGAGCTAGAATCTGATTATAAGTTAAGAAACAGGCTCGGGGGAAGATCATCAGGAAAGTTGGTTATTGTTGGGGTCCCTCTGCTTGGTGCGGGCCTGAGTAGGCCACCGGGTCTCCCACATGCGGGTCAACACACAGACCCTGGGAGCTGGGTGGAAGCATGCAGAGGGCAGGCCGAAACAAACTCATTTATTCAAGGAAGTGCAGGGGGTTTTATGAGTTTGATTAGCCAGCCCCCTATGTGGTGGTTCCCAACTGCGGCCAATACTATTCTCTTGAGGCCAATAGATGATCCAGATGGATCATCTCTGTGCAGGTTCTCTACAGGCAGGGAGGAAGCTGATGTCATGCCTGGCTGGAGCCACTCCCTTAATCCTCATAGCAGGTGACCTGCCTAAGGCCCACTTTGCATTATGTCCTACAGCTTATACATTGCAAGTGAGAACTTACAGGGTCTACAAAGAGGAATCAGCCTCATAAAACAGAAAAGAAGGCCTGCTTTTCCAGCATGGGTGGAATAATAGAGTTTAGAGAGACAGAGAGCTAGCATTCTTTTGAATTTATCTAAGTATATTCTGTTCTCTTGGGAGAACCTAAGTCATTCTGAAAAATTCTTTTATATCATATAAGACAAAGAATGTGGTTGTTCTTTCATTAATATTATATTTCAACAGCCTGAAAAATTATATTTGCCTTTGGTGTTTTAGCTATATCATCCCTGTGAGAACATTTTAAGATATGTGGAGTCTATTGGTGAGACTTGAGAGATGGCTCTGGTTCAAAGCACTGGCTGCTCTTGCAGAAGACCAGGGTTTGGATCCAGCACCTATATAGTGGCTCATAACTATTCTTTTCAGGATATCTGATGCTTTCTTCTGGACTCTATGGGCATCAAGCATGCATGTGGCACACATATATACATGCCAGCAAAACATACATACACATAAAATGAAAATAAATCATTTTAAAAGCATTAATCTTTGGAAATAACTGAACTTTGCATTATTTTCCTTCTTTCAACTTCCTCTTGTCCTTTCCATCTCTCTTCTTTTCCCTCCCTCCCATCCCGTTGCTGTCTTTCTTTTCTTTTCATTTTTCTTCCTCCCATCATTTCTAACTGCCCCTTCTATTTTTTCTTTCTTCCCTTTCATGTTCCTTTTAGATTCCTCATCACTATCCCTTTGTTATACTTCCTATCCTGTTTCTTTCCCTCTCTTCTCTTCTTCTCCCTCACCTCCTCCTTCTATACCTCCTCCTCCTCATTCCACTTCCTCCTCCTCCTCATTCCACTTCCTTTTCCTCCTCCTCCTCCTCCTCCTCCTCCTCCTCATTTCTTCTGTAACTGGTGCAAAAACAAGCTCTCAATCCAACTTAAAGTCTACGTGTTCTTCTTTGTGTATAATCCTCTTTCTGAGTCCAATTTTTCTAGCATAGCTTCTACTTTATTGTTGTAGGAGTTAGAGCATGGATTTATGTAACATTTTATCATTTTATATCATCTCCTCTATATATCTTTATTTTTTGCCAGTATTAAATAATCAATTGCTTTTAATCTTAACCATGTTTGACAATCCCCAGTTCCCATTCTTCAGTGTTAATTTCTTGATCCACAGATTCATCATTGTTTGGAACAGAAATCACTCTAGTAATATCCAGAATAAAGTTAATTTAGACAACCAGGCAGTTAGAAAATCACTCAGAGAACAGGTTAGTCTGGGAGAATAATTTCCTGGTATACACAGGTCTGACTCTCCAGAGCCTTTTTCACTGCAGGTCATTACTAGAGCTGAGTTCAGGAATCTCTATGGAGCTCTCTGATGCAGGCTTAAGAAATTTGGAAATAATTATCATGGAAATATATTTTAATACTGCATGATAGAAACTAGACATTGAAACATTGCTGAATGAGGGAAAAATACTCCTCAATTTTCAAAAACTCTGTCTTAAGCCTTCCAAATTTTTTCTTTAAATTTTTACTATGTTTTAATCTATTTATTTTTGTATGGGTATGTATGTGGAAGTCAGAGGGCAACTATTGGAGTTGAGTCTCTCCTTTTAACACGTGAGTCCCAGAGACTGAATTCAAGTCTCCATCACAGGCTGAGCCATCTTACCAGTTCAAGCAGCCAAAATCTTAATGGAAATTCATTTAGTGTGAATAATTGATTAACATGAAAATTAAAGGCAGAAGGAATGCCGGGAAATATAGTTCTACATTCTAATCTCACCAATAGAAGACAGAGTAAGATTGCATAAATCCTTCCACAATTCTTTTTGGTTTCAATATTTTTCTTCCACAATTCTTATCAACAGTAACATTTGATAGACTGTGGAGCTGCCTTGTGTCCCGTTTGCTTTCATTCTTATGCAGGAATTTTATGTACCTAATATTCTACAGCTTCTAGTTACAGGGTGCCTGGCATTCATTCCAATAATAGTCTTCATTCAATTTGTGCTCAGCAAGTGTTGGGCAGTAGACTAGAGAAGAGGATGCTCCGAAGGGCTCTAAGCTCATTCTTAGAGGTTGTGTGGGTGTATATAGCTGTAGGAAGTGCTTTACCAGGACAGACTTCCCTATCTCAAAAGTAGAAACATGGCCCATGGATCAGATACATTAATCTATTCATACGTCATCTACTTCTTGCAGGATACTAAGACAGCTACAAGATGCTCAGGATCTCTGATGTGGTAGGTGGTAATAGAGCACTCTGTGGAGGAAAAGCATTCTGGTTTGTAGTGTTGTTTTTAGAGTTGACATTCTTTTAGCATGGCTAATTTCTAAGTACCAACATGTTATCATTGAACAAAGAAAGTGTTGTGCATAAAAAATGTTTAAGAACATTCCAAGTAGATGCTTCCCAATGAAGCCGAGGACTTATTATTCACTGAGCCACTGATTTGCCTCCCTGGAAGTCAACTAAGGCAGGTTGTGTACTCCTCAGACTGCCTCTGAGGGGTGAGGGTCAGGACGCTAAGCATGGGTACTTACTGAAGGTGCTTGGTTTAATCTCATGGCCTCTGTCTGAACAGTGATAAAAGGCATGGTGTTCTCAGAATAATGTCCTTCTATGTCAGATCCACAGAAGTTTGGACCAGACAACTTTTTGCTCATCATTGAATTCCCACTACCTGATAAATTTACCAGATTTGCAAATAGTGGAAATCTAAAAATATTTATTCAGCAGGGTTTGGTGGTACATGCCTTTAATCCCAGCATTCTAGAGGCAGAGGCAGAGGCAGGCAGATCTCTGTGAGTTGAAGGCCAGCCTGGTCTACATAGTTAGTTCCAGGCCAGCTGAGGCTGCAGGGAGCACCTGTGCCAAAAAGACAAAAAATTTATTCAATAACATACTGCTTATAAATTATTTGACTTGACTATATGATCATGAACTGTTACTAAACATTCACTAGGGTATAATAATTAGTTTATCCTTTTTTCTTTTCTTTTAAAATATTTTATTAATTTAATTTGTGTGTATGAGTGTATTGCCTGCATGTATATTAAGTGCACCCATGTTGTGCAATGCCCAAAGAGAAACACTTCATAAGGAGGCGTCAGATCCCCTGGAACTGGAATTTATGGATAATTGTTAGCCACCATGTTGGTGATAGGAATCAAATCTGGGTCCTTTGCAAGACTGTTCATTGCTGAGCCAGTGCTCTTAATCGTTGAGCCATCTCTCAGCCATCTCTCCAGCCCCACATTCTCTTTTTTCTTTTTTGTGAAAAATATTCAAACAGATGTGCTTTCCATTTGTTTTGATAAATGGGTGAAAATAGAGTTCTAAATCTTCCTTATGTCAGGTGCCTTCTATCACTCTATGTAAGACTGCAGTCAAATAATGAATGTATCAAAATCTATCTTGGATCTTGATATAATAATGCTTCTGTCTTATACTTGTGATTTTAAAAACCGTTCAGATTATTCACATCTAAGAATACAGTAAGACTCCAAAAATGGGGCATATGAATCATACAGAGATGACTTTTATTAAGATAAATGAGAAATATTCCGGACAATTCTTCAACTGTGGAAGGAATCAGGGATGCCTCGTTTGAAACAAAACATGAGATTCCATCCTCTACCCTAATGCCTTTCTAACCCATTTCTAGGTTGACCTACAGATGTATTATCTAAAGCTGAGCTAATTTGCTCATTCAAAAATATATAACTACATTCTCTGACCTTCTTGGCCCACCATTAAATTGGCATGATATATAGAAGGCTGTGAATTTAAAGAGGTACATAAAACAAATATAGTCAAATTTTATCTGAAAAGTAATTTCAGAAATATTAAATAGAAGGAACTAAAAGTTACAAAGAACATAGGAGTAGCTTGTGGTGATGCCTTCTGATTTTCAGGTATGCCAGTTCATGATTAAAGATTCTATGTGAAATTCCAAGTACTTTAAAGAAAAAAAAACTGGTCTAGGAAACCAATTCCAAGTCATACAGATTACTGATAGCTCAACCATTTGCTTCTTGTTGTTATGTTTCGCTATCAAGGATAACAGTAATTGATTAAAAACTTTCAAATTATAGGAACTTTATAGAAAGCAGATACAATTTAATAAGAGTTGACCTAAAATTTAAGACCAAGTTAAACTAGATGCAATCTTCTTTGTGGTAATGTGAACAGTTGAGTTAAATTCTTCATAAAGCCTCGTGTATACTAAAAATCCATCTATACACATACATGATGGATGCTTCAGTCAATGGACAGTATAGTATATAGTAGTATAGTGTCTACCCAAGTGTGTTATAATATTACCTGGTTGTCTACAAAACTTGCAGTCAGTGTATAGGTTCCCTAGATGATCAATACTGTCATTCCCATATGAAGAAATTACTTGCCTCACCACATCAGTGGTATCTCGGAATGCCAAAGACATAATTTACTCAGTGCTGTAAAAAGTTACTCAATCACAACAGAAAAGCTATATATCAGATTTCCTGATTCTAACAGTGGACGTGTAGTTTTCATACCATCTCCCTTCGCATGTTATATTATAGTCCTTTGAGGGAAACAGACCACATTTCACTTTCTATGCTTTAAAAAATCAATGTGCTCAAAATGTGGTTTTGTCCCTCTTAACATCAAAGGAAACATTCAGGAGTCTCAGTTGTTGAATCAGGAAATTAGAGTGAGGGGAACACATATTTTTACCTTGCTTTATGCTGAAAGGGTTTTTTTTTTTTTAATTGTTCAACAGTTTTAAAGAAAGAAGAATGGTTCAGAGGTACTAGGCGCAAATAAATCTAGAGGTAAGATCATTATTTACCAAAATTTCTGCAAAATGTCCATATTGTTTTTGTAAATCTATGAAAGACCAGTTTAGATAGTTTACTGGTAGATAAAAAAGTTTTTAAAATACACTTTAAAAAAAATACAGTGCACCAAGAATTAAATCACCAGGAAGTTCAGAACTATAGGGCAAATGCAAACACAAATTTCATTTATAGGGCTCATTTCATCTGGAGAAGTCCCAGAGCACTTTATAAGGGATTAGTGAGCACACATATAGGAATCAACTCACCGCAACTGAAATACTTGCCTCTGGAGCCCATCTTGGCAACTTTTTAGTAAGAGGCAGCCATGATACCCTCAGACAGGTACAAAGAGTGCCCAGCAAACCAAGCACTTGTCAGCTTCTACCTCAGTGTTAGAGTCATACAAATCAACACCTTGATATAAAAATTACCTTGGAGCAGTTACCACGGAGATGATGGCATTTTTCATGCATATTAAAACAAATACAGTATAGACTGGTTTAGAGAAGCCTGGAGAAAACAAGTTTGCCTGGAGTATTAGTTATGTGACCTTGGGCAAGTATTTAACTGCTTCAAGTCTTTTTCCTTTAATACACTTGTTTTTGTGGCAAATGAAATAAGTCTTTGGTAAATAGCCAACTTTCAATAAATGTTTGTTTTCTCCCTTTACTAGTTTTTAAAAGATCATTTGTTTTAAAACATTACTAGATTCCTAAGTTAGTTTTCTTTTTTATATATATTTATGTCTTGCTTTCACAATTTCTTGCACAGTTGGTCCTCCATATTCTTGAATTCTATGTATCTATATAGTCAGTAAACTGGGAATCTAAGAGTCAAAATAAGAAAATGTGTATCTTGAACCTGCAAAGAATTACAATGTCACTAGTCCCTAAACAATGATATATAGCAACTACTTGCAAAGCACTTACATTGCACTAGGCATCACTAGTAATCTTGCAATGATTTAAAGTAAACAGAAGGATATGCATAGGTTGCCTGAAAATCCTATGACATTTTATAGATGAGATTCGAGCATTTTTGTGTATTGATATCTGCTGAAGGTCTTGAAACCAATTTCTCTGGTATAATAAGGAAAAAACACAAATGCTGTCTTATTTGTGTTTCCATCATCTGTGCTACCACTACACATGTATGTGTATATACAAAGGTATATATGTATATGATATAGAGCATGGTGTCTGCATATCAATAGAATATTATGATTTTGCTACATATGAAATATATTAAGATAGTATAATATGTGCACGTAAGCACTTGACAGGAAAGCCTCCCCTATATTTTCTTGCCTTGCCTTCCACTATTGTTAGAGGAAGGCCTAGAAAGAAAATAGCCTCTGCATAATACAGAGGGCTTGACCTTACACAGGATCCCACTATTAGGTGGGAGACTGAGCCTGAGAATGCAGCTGCTAGAGGAGCACAGAATGAGTGAATGTTCATGGGGAGATGTGGTAATAGCAGTGACAGTCTCATTGCTTCAGTTTTCTTAGTGATGTGAGAAGAAAATAAAGAGCTAAGAGCAAAGGTTCAGCAGGAGGCACTAGAAGCCTGAGTGGAAAGGCTGTGCAGGAATTAAGCAAAAAATACGACACATGTCCTCGGTGAATTCATAGCTTTGCTGCTGGTAAGGTCTCCTTGATGTTTGTGTCTATGTTGCTAAGGTAGGACTAGCCAGAATGTTTGTGTCTTTCTCTCCCTTTGTCCATGATATACTGCATACATAGAGAACACAGAGAATTTTAATTAACCACTATCTACATAGAATTTAATCAGGACTGGTTTGTCATGAGAATATGTCAGTAAGAGGCCAGAAATTGGAGAATGCACAATGTGAATGATAAATACTGGTTGAATTCAATTTAAGCTATGAAAGAGGAAAGCACAAGTCTGAAGGCGAAGACAAGTTTGGTATCATGGAGGAGTGACCAAGAATGATAGGAGATGATGGTCAGAAAGCGTACTGTGTGATTTTTGGAGGACTGCAGTTGTCATCAGAAACAATCTAGGCAGTGATCCCAGGAGAGGGTACCAGAGATGTAATAGTTGAAATGGAGTGGAGACATGTCACAGGAAGCCACTATTAGGGAGATATTATCTGTATATAAATTAAAATCACCAAGAGTTACAATAATAATCGTGTGTAGAATTTTATTAATCTAGAATTTTATTATTAATTACCTTAGGGGTAAGAGGGAGTAGTCAGAGATTTAAGCTATTTTAGTAAATTTACAGTTTATGGAATCTGAGTTCCCTTTTCTTGACTTCTGTCCATGGAAAGAAAAGAATCCAAGTAAATTTAAAAGAATAAAACATTTCTATACTACTCACAGATAGAAGTGTTTGAATGTACTCTTGCGGGTATTTTTTTTTTTAATAATTATCCATAGTGAATAGAAATAGCACAGAATCAGAAACAAACAACAAAAAAGAGATCTGTGTACCTGATGTCCTCTTGACCTCAGTGGAGAAATCAAAGCACTAGATACAGATCTGTAGAAAACTACTGTGGGTGGGTGAGATATGGAAGAAATGGGGAAAAAACATCTTTATCAGGCCAGGTATTATTTCAGAGACAGGAAATACAATCTGAAGTTAACCGAAGTTCATGCATTGCGGGAAATTTGTCCACGGCTATATATGCACGAAATATAATTTTACCTCTGTAATTGTCTGTCCTTTCTGTGTAATCAGATACATGAACATTATTGTGCTGGTTAGTTTTTGTGTCAACTTGGCACACCTGGGTCGTCTCCATTGAACTGGCCAGTGGCAATGTCTGTGAGATATTTTGTTGATTCTTGAGTGATGTGGGAGAGCCCAGCCCCACTGTGAGTGGTGTCACCCTGGGCAGGTTGTTCTGTAGTGTATAAGAAAGCAGGCTAAGCACTGCCAGGGAGTAAGGCAGTAAGTAGCTATCCTTCATGGCCTATGTTTCAGCCCCTGCCTCTAGGTTCGTGCCTTGAGTTCCTATCTTGGGCTTCCTAGGTGATGAACTGTGACCTGGGAGATGTAAGCCAAATAAACTCTTTCCTACCCAAGGTGTGTTTTATCACAGCAATTGAAAACAAACTAGAACAATTATTATCTTGGGATTACCTTATTTATTTCCTCTGCCCCACAGAAATAAAGATAGCCCAGGCCAGTACACTGCACTGATGAAGAGCTAAGTGAATGAGGAACTCCAGCTCACGAATGTTAGTTCTCACAGACTCTGAAAATGGGAGGGAAAACAGGGAGTTGGGTGTTTGTCCACTTCCATCCTCTGTACATGTATGTTATCCTTCATATTTTTTGCTTCAGTATCCTGCTTCAAATGATCTTCCTTGTTGCCAGGTAATATATATCTTCCTGCATTGTATTACAGAAATTTATGACATCTTTCATATTTGTTTCTATCCCTGCTCACATTTATTATATGTGATAACATCTTAAATTTCCGTTTGAAAAGATACTAAGTTGGTTACTCCCAAACCACTAACTGAAGAGTTAGATTTACATCGTTTACTTGAAATTATAAGAAACACAGTTCCAATATACAGTAAAGTGATTTTGTACTTTCAAACAAAATATTTTTGAAGCACAAATAGAAAATGTATTTATAACTTTATAGAAGTTCATGTTCTTAATCATTTGGGGTTAGATCAGATCATTGACTTTTGTTTATCTGGAAAAATGCTTTGATTAGCCCTCTTTTTTCTTCATATTTTTATTTGTTTGTTTTTAATTTATGTGAATCAGTGTTTTGCTGGTATGTATACAAATGCATGCAGTGCCATGGAAGAAGTAAGTGAGCATCAGATCCCCTGGAACTGGAGTAATATATGACTTTTAGCTGCTGTGTAGATGCTGGGATCTGAATCTGGGTCCTCTGCAAGAGTAGCCAGTGCTCTTCTGAAACATCTCTCCAGCTCCTAAAGGAACATATTTCTTTTGGTTTCGAGCCAGAGCCTATAACAGCTGCTCCAGCTCTCCAGCTCTAGAGGTATATATTCTTGATTAAGAGTTTATTTCACATTGCTAGAGAGATGGTTCAATGGCTATGAGCACTGATTGTCTTGTAGAGGACCTGGATTTGATTACCAGTACCCACATGGCAGCCAATAACTGTCAATAACTCCAATTACAATGGATCTAAAACCTTCTTCTGACCTCCACGGGCATTGCACGATACACAGGGCATTTAAACACAGGGCATTTAAACACATGCAGGCATATACACATACACATAAAACAAAAATAATAAATAAAATATTAAAAAGAGTTTCACTACTTCAAAAATTTCATTTCTTCCTATAAAATGTTTCTTGGTAGGGTACAGGGAAGCTGTCAGTAAGTATTCTTCTTAATATCATTTTCAGAGTTGAAAGTCCCATGATTGGGTAGTTTCCCCTACTTGTTTGCCTTTCACACTCCTAGAGGTTGAACCTAGGGTCTCTTGCATGCTGGGCAAGCAGCATACTGAGCTACATCCACAGTCCTTATTTAAAATATGAAGTGTCTTTCTAAGTTCCTCATGATGGCATTGAATTTGCTCACTATCCTAACCCTTTAACTTCTAATTTTCCAGCGTCAGACTGTGATTGCTGGCTTATGTCACCAAGTCAAGCTAGTTTTTGTTTTAGGATTTGTTGAGCCTCTTCGATCCACATTGAAAATTTTGACAAAAATTCAGTTTTTTTCAAGAAATATATCTTCAAATGTCTTTTTCTATGTCCTCTCCTCTCCTCTTCTGTCATCCTGCCCCAGAAGAGTTAACACTGCACTATTAGACTATTACACTATTGAACTATTAGACTATTAATTCTCTAATACTTCCATTCCAGTTTGTCTGTTTCATCTGGGTGCATGCTACTGAAGTAGTTTCAGATACTGTTTTTAACCTAAAACTATAAGTCTTATAAATTTTACCTTCAGACATTCTTTTTATAAATTCGATTTGCTTATTTTGCTTTTTAAGTGTCAAACATTTCTCTATTTATTTTCCTTTACACACATAGTTATGATAGTTAATATTTAAATCTTAGTCTATCAACTCTGGCATTTCTAGGAATGTTCCCATTAATGACATTTTTTTTTTTTTTTGGCTATGAACTATATTTTCTTGTTTCTTTGCAAGTTTGGTACTGTTTTTTTCTTTTTGAGATAGGGTCCCTATGTAGCCCCAGCTGACCTGGAACTCTCTGTGTAGACAAGGCTGACCTTGAACTCCCAGATATCTTCTTGCCTCTGCTCCCTAAGTACTGGGATTAAAGGGATGAACCATCATACCCAGTTAAAGTTTAGTACTTTTAAAAGGATATAGGATACTGTGATAATTACTTCATGAAAGGTCTGAATTTTACTAAGGTTAAATAGTGGGAAGCAGCTTTTGAATAAGAAACTAAGTTAACTAAACTTACGTAACATAGATCAGTCTGATCATTATGCATCTATCTCGTAAGCTTTATTAAAAGGGTTCCAGAGTGCTCCAAACAAACTACCACTTACAGTCTTTTCTTAAAGCATGCAGCAGTGGGCTTCCCCTCTATAAACAATGACTCAAGGATTTTTTACTTTGGCTTGTTGGAACTCTAAGAAACATGACTTATTGTGAGCTCTGTAAATTGTTTTTCTTCAACTTCCTGATCATTCTTTATTCTGTTTTGTGAAATGTTCTACGTAAGTATGCTGCAGTTCTAAGTAAACTCAAGGAGAAGCTAATGAAAATATCTAGGGCATATTTTCTGTCTAACTTCATTCTTTTCTGAAATTGTATCCCACAAACTTTATCTGCATTTTCCTCTTCTCTGATCTTTAACTACTCAACTGCTCAGGATAACCACATTCTATTTAGTTTCCTTGGTATTCTGTCTATAGGTAAGAGATTGCCCCATGCCTGGGAACAGTAATTTATTTTCAGATATTTTCAAACAGTTTTTAGAGACTTAGTTTTCTGTTTTTTAAAAAGTCTTAATGATCTTCCAGTTTTCCTCAAGGAAGCAGAAGTCAACAAGTAGTTTCTGCCTGTCTATCCATTTAAATGTGAGCTTTGTGCTACATGTGCTATTGGAAACTTGCTTGTGGCTATTAGTAATGCCATTATACTATGTGCAAGAACTTACTTGTATTTATTTTAGGCATTACTTGTCATTCACATAAAATATTTCATTTAAATAAATATTTCTCTCATGTCACATAAATAATACTTTGAATGCTTGATTTGCATATTCTGTTTTCTCCAAGTTGAATTCCTTTCGGTTTATGTTAAAACCTTCTAGTTATTCTCCCAGACCTCTTTATCAGTTTTGTGGCTTTTTGATTACTGTCCTCAAACCTTTCTTCCTATTACTTAATTACCATTTCCTCCATTCTAATTATTTCTTATTCTAATATTTTTTTGCTATTTTTTGCCTTCACAGTTTTGATTTTCCTTATTTCCATAATTATACTATCAATACTTATTTTTGTGTTGGATTTCAGATTATTTTCTGTCAATTCAAATTCTTGTGCATATAATACTTATGTTTGCTACAATTCTCAATCTTGTTCTTGATGGAGGTCTTGTTGATTTCATAAAATTTTTATGTGTTAAGATCTTTCATTTTTTATACAAAGGATATATGGTCTAGAATATGGAATTTAGCATTTCTATAAGAACTTATGGGCTATTATTAATCATAAATGATCTTTTAATGGATTGATTGACTAACAATCTCAGACAATTTCATGCTCTAAATGGGGAGGATTTTGATACCTCAAGGTCTCAGACTTCTAAAGCATGATTGGTAGAGCTGGACAAAGTTCCCTTAAACTCACTGTGTCTGGTTTTCCCGATTCCCCCTTTTCTGAGTCTTTAGCCCTTTGAGATCCAAGTTTTATGTAAGAGTCTATTTTGGCTTCCCCTTTTATTTACATAATCCATAACTTATGGACTCTTTTGGCATCAGTTTTATAAAACAAATCCCTTTATGATTCAGAACAATTACAGCCCCTCAGACAACCTCAGCATAAGTTACATTTATTATTCCAGTTTTTTAAAGTTCACTGCTTGTTTATTACATCTTGAGATTTTCTTTGCATTCTTGCAGGCTCTATTATGAATTCAAATTAGTTTTTGTTTATTGCATTTGTATTCAGCATCTGTACTTGCTTTTGGGAGGAAATGTTTTGATTTCAACCATACTAACTAAGAAATTCTACACTTTCTACAAAATCAAAATGAACTTTGCCTATTACATGAATCACATAAGACATGAATAATGAACACCAAAGATGTCTTTGAAATTTATGGGATTGCTTTTAAGTTTTGAGAGAAAAAAATTCACCTACTCTTTCAAAGGCTTATTTTATAGAATTTTGTTTTATCATTTGGGATTCAAGGCTGACCATAAATTTAATAATAATAGTATATATAATATTTATTTATTTATTCATTTATTTTGGAGGGAGTGGCATGTGCATATGGAGGTCAGAGGACAAAACTTAGGAATTAGTTTTTTCCTTCCACTATGTGGGTTCTGAAGATTGAACACAATTTATTACACTTGGTGTCAAGTGCTTTTAACTTATTATGGCTCATCTCAACCACCCTTAATCATAGATTTTGAAAAACAGAGCTTGTACATTAAATTTAAAAAATGAAAGATGTCCACTTTCTAATATTTAAAATTATCAATTAAATTTCATTTTGAAGTGTAAACTTAATTACAATTTTATGAATAAAATATCTTTCAGAGTACATAATTGAAGTTAGTAAAAGACATACAAAAGGCAGAATTTTTGAATAGTTTGCAAAAGGACAAAATATGCAAGATATGAGCAAATGAGGAAACAGCTTGAGTTAACTGGCTGTGATTGATTATAGAACTTTGAATTCCATAACTGCAGAATAGACTTTCTTTTTAAGTTCACAGGGATTATTTGAAAAAATAGTTCATAATTTGGTATAAAGAAAATTTAACCAAACTGCAAAAGTGATTCAGAGCATATTTTATGGCTACACAAAAATGAAATTAGAAACAAATAGAAGAACTCAAAGGATTCTTATTTACAGAGGATATGATTTTAAACATAAAACCATGAAGACTCCACCAGAAAAATGCTTAAACCTGCTAAACTCTTTTGTCAAAGTGACAGGAAAGAGACTTAATATACAAAAATTATAGGCATTCCTAGATACCCAAAGAAAAAAGTCAGAAAAGCAATCCAGTTTATAATTAGGAAGGAGAGAAAAAGAGAGAGGTACCCTGGAATAAACCTAATCAAAAAGTGAAAGACTTCTGTAATGAAAACCCTAAAATTCTCAAGAGAAGATTTGAAGGGGACGTATTTCTACATAATAACATACCATAGGCCAACAACCATCATCCATACTAAATGGAGAAAGAATTCCTACAAAGATCAGGAACAAGATAGGGATGTCACTTCATTCTTGTTCAATACTTGAAGTCTTAGCTAGAGCAATAAGAAAAATGAAGGAAATTAAACATGGAAAAAAGCCACAGTATGTTTATTTGCAGATGGTATGAGTCTATACCTAAAGAATCCTAAAGATTTCAGCCAGAATTGCCTAGAGATGATAAATACGTTCAACAAAGTAAAGGGATGTAAAATTAACACACAAAATTCATAGCTTCCCTATACACCAATAACAAACACACTGAGAAGGAAATCCAGGAAATGATTCCATTATGATAGCTTCAAAATCAAAGACATCTAAGAGGAAAACCAACCAACAAAGGAAGTAAAGGACATGAAAAATAAAACTTTAAGACACCAAAGAAGGAACTTTAAGAAACTGAAGAAGACACCAGAAGATGAGAAGACTGCCTGTGCTCATGGATTGGGAGCATTAATATTGTGAAAATGGCCATCCTACCGAAAGCAATCTACAAATTCCATGAAATATCCATTAAAATCCCAAGACAATTCTTCAGAAAAAATGAAAAAAAAAAAGATAAAAAATTTCATATGAACATGTAAAAATCCCAGAATAGTGAAAAAAAGCCTGAACAATAAAAGAATGATTGGAGGCATTACCATTTGTGATCTCAAAGTATACTACAGAGGATACAATAAAATGAGTAATAAAAACAACATGGTACTGTCGTAAAAATGGATACATTCGTCAGTGGATAAAACTGAGGACTCAGAATTAGATCCACACATTCACAACCTAAAAGAGCCAAAAATACACACTGGCGAAAGGATAGCTTAGCTTGTTCAACAATCAGTACTGATCAAACTTGATAAGAGCACGTAGAAGAATGAACCTAGATACCTATATTTCTTTGCCATGCAGAAAACTCAACTCCAAATGAAACAGGGTCCCCAACATAGGACCCAATACCTTGAATCAGATAGAGGAAAAGGTAGGAACTCACAGGTACACGAAAGGACCTTCTGAACAGGACTCCTATAGTACAACGGTTAAAACCAAAAATTGATACATAGGACCATATGAAACTAAAAAGCTTCTGTACATCAAAGTATACCATCATTTGAGTATAAAGGCAACCTAGATAATGGAAGAAAATATTTACCTACCATAACTCTGACAGCGTGATAGTATCTACAATATATGAAGAACTCAAAAACTAAACATAAGAACCCCTGAAATTCAAAGGTGGGGAAAAGAACTGAATAGGGAGTTCTCTAAAGATGAAACACAAATGGCTGAAAAATACTTTTATACATATGTTCAACTTCTTTAGTCATTAAGGAGATGAAGATTAACACCATTTTGAGATGGCAAAGATCCCTAAAATAAACAATGACAAATGCTGGCAAGGATGTGAAGAAAGGGGAACTCTTACCCACGGCTGGTGCCACTGTGAAACGGTGCAGCCACTGTGGAAATCAGCATGGAGATTCCTTTAGAATCTCAAAACTCATCTACCATATGACCTAAACATACTGCTCTTGGGCATATATCCAAAAGACTTTCTAACCTATTACAAGACTGCTTGTTCATCCATGTTCATTGCTGCCCTTTTCCTGGTAGGCAGAAATTGAAAACAACCTAAACTCCCATTAACTGATGAGTGGATAATGAAGATGTGGTACATATATACAATATTCAGCAATTTAAAAAATGAAAGTAAGAAATTCTGAGTACACCAAGAAGAATGACAACAGATCATAATCTCTCATCCTGAACAAAACTCAACATAAATTCTGTAAGAAAAACACTTCATGATATACAGATAGGCAAGGACTTCTGAGGAAATAAAGACAATTGACAAACGAGACATCATGAGATTAGAAGACGTCTGAACCACAAAGGAAACAGGTATTAGAGTGCTGAGATGGCCTACAGAATGCAAGAAACATCTCTGCCAGCTATTCCTCTAATAAAGTATTAAGAAGAAGAATATTAGAAAGATCTTAACAACTAAACAACAAGAAAAGAAACAATCCAATCAAAAACTGGGCTAAGGAACTGAATAATACTCAAAAAAAGAAATAAAAATGTCCTATAAATGTTTTTAAAATATTCAACACCCTTGTCCACCAGAGAAATGCAAATTAAAACTACCTTGGGATTCCTTCTTATCGCAGTGAGAATAACCATCATCAAGGAAATAAAGCAAAACAAGTGCTAATGGAAAAATAGGGAAAAGGGCAGTCTTTTTAAATTTTAATTTTATTTAGATGTGTGAACATGTATCTGTGTGAGTCTGTGTGAGTGTATGTACACATGTTTGTGCAGAAGCCTGCAGAGGCTAGAAGACTGTCAGCCCCCTTGGATCTGGCATTACAGTTCTTTTTGAGCTATCTGATATGGGTTGTGGAGTCCAAACTCTGGTCCTCTAGATTGAGCTCTTAATTACTGAGCCATTTCTATAGTCCTATGAAAAAGGAAAATTCTTATTCACTCTTGGAAATGTAAACAGGCACAGCCACCGTGGAAATGATTGTGGCAATTTCTCAAAAAACTAATAATAGGACTACCATATGACCCCGGTATAGCATTCCTGGGCATATACACAAAGCTCTCTGCATATCACCCCAGAAATATTTGCACATCCATATTTATTTTTGTTCTGTTCACAATAAGTAGGAATCGAATGTTAATCAAATGTTAATCAAATGATGAATGTAAAATACAAATATGGTATGTATATATAATAGAGTTTTTCATCATCCAAAAAGAAAAATAAGTCATGACATTTTCAGAAAAGTGTATGAAACTAAGGAAGACATTAAGTGAGGATAAAACAGGCTCAGAAAGTCAAACGCTGCCTAGTCTCCCTAATATGTGGCCCTAACTTCTACTTTTCATACGAGTTTATATTGGAATGAATGCGTAGAGGCCAGGGAACTGGAAAGGGGCCATGAGAGTAGGAAAAGGATGCATAAAGTGATGGAGAGATACAGCGGAACACATGTGAGGGAAATACTGGGGGTACTAAAGATTTAAGTGGGTATGTGGGGGGTGAGGATCTAGGAAATCCAAGAGAGTTGAAGGGAGGTTCAACCAAAACTAAGGGCACATGAAAAAGTCATAAGAATATCTGTTACTCATTAAGCTAATTAAAAATGAAATCTAATTTGAAATTAGTTTGAGCAGAAGTAAACTAACATGGTCATATAAAGCTGAAAGCATGATTTATTAAATTAAAATCCCAGTTCAGAAGTATGTTATCTCCCTATGAGTTATTGATCAGGATAGTATCTTATGCGTCTACCAAAATGTGGACTATTGCCACTGCTCTTGACTGTCCACCAAAAATAGATGATAAGACATTAATGCTGTGAACCCTACAAACTACAATAAAAACTGGCTTGTCAAAATATGACCACAGGTACAATAGCGGCACAGATGTTATAGGAGCAACCAGTCACCTTTTAATTGGATTTAAGACATACTTCACAAGATGGAGTTCATACCTGACACTGTTCTCATATCATGGTCAAGAATCAGTGGATAGGCAAGTCACGGGGGGAGCTTACTACTGTAATTCTGCTAGATAAGCAGTATTAAACCGACAATTCATGATTTATGATTATATTCACAGATTTGTTCACCTCTCAACTCTCACCAGAGAAGGTTCTTTTTGTAGCAAATGATGATTAGCACAGAAATGAACAGGGCAACATGCAGTGAATGAGACACTGGAGTGCTCAGTCCTGCATGGGATGCCTATATCACACTCTTTCTTCCCAAGGCTCAGGGAAGATTATATGAGCCACAGGGAAACTGTATTGTCTGGACACCAGGGTATTTGCACATGTGAACATACAGTGCTCACCACAGAATGCACAAGACCTGTGCAAACCCAAGTCAGCCCAGCATGGATGGGGTAATTTGAGAAGATGCTGCAGCCCTAACTGAGGATCCATTGCCAACTGATAGGTGCTGGGATAGGGAGAATTTTTCTTACTGGTGTGTCACCTGATAAGTTGACCAGACTCCAAGGGATAGACCTATATCCAAGAGCACTTGAGAAACACAGCTTAGACTAGACAGATATTTAAAAAATAAAAAGACAAGTAGTAATGGCATACATGAAGTCAGAGTAGTAAAGCGGGGTAGAGAGAGATAGAGATTGAATACTATCAAAATACATTGTATGAAATTCTTGAATTAATAAGACTGTGTTTTAAAAGATCCAAGCAGTAGCAAGCACGATGACGCAGTTTAATTATTTAAGTACGCATTATCTGTTGCCTAAGTTTCAATGCTTAATTCATCTGATAGTTTTTTTATTATGTTTTGTTTTTAGCTCACTATTAGGAAGCAGAGAGTGGTGATTTGTCAAATACTGCCATAGAAGTTATTGTACGTGAGCACCAAAAAGAAAATTCCAGAATGTGAACTTTGCGAAATAATTAAAAGGATTTCCTCAATGAGTGTAAGTGAGGATATGTAACTGAGCAGTTCCATCCTATTTTAAATGTCAGTAATAAACAAGAGGCTGTTCACACCTAGAAGTAGATACTTGACTCCTCCTGTTAGAACTAGTGGTGAATGTTTCTTTGTATTCCAAGACCCTGTACGACTAGCACAATGACTACTTCTCAGTCCCATTATCCCATGTGATATATTTCAATATGATTCATCCCATGTTGGAATTGAATGCCCATTTAGAGACAGTAGAATGGAACTGTAATATGACTACAATACTTAAGGGGAAGGCCTTTTGGAATTGATAGTAGATAAAACCAGGGGCATGGAGCCTCCTGTTACTAGCTAGCTACTGGCAGCTTAGTAAAAGAATGAAACCTGAGCATGCTTACACATGCACTTCCTGTCTCTTGCCTTGTGATGCCCTATGTTTTCTCAGGATTCTGACTGTAAAACAGTCATCTCCGTATGTTTCTTGCTGCCTTGTACCTCCAGGACATTGGGCCACACTAAGCTATTCTTCATTAAAACTTCCATAGCCTATGGTATTGTGTTGTTGGCAACAGAACATGAACTAGAATAGTGTGGGACACTGAATGGACACCAAAGGACCTCAGTGGAAAGGATGGCATTCTAAAATGAACTTGGTGCCTTTTTACATTGTTCCTTGAAAACAGAGCTACTGTTCACCCATGTCTCTAATACTGGAAGCTAAAACATAGTCTGGCATTCTGTCTCCCAAGTTCTACAAGTTTTATTCACTAATATTAAACAAATATGCTAAATCTGCTCAATGTGCCTGTTGAAAATAAAATGTTACCCAGCAATAAATTTTTGGTGCCACAGTTGTTTCTGTCCTTTCAGTAACTTTGTTTGCATCCAAAGTTTCACTGTATCTCCATTTCATGGATACTCCTGCTGTATTCATCTCTCTGCAGCTGTCTCCCTGTCTTTCCTTCTATTTCTTGGATTTACTCCCTTTGGGGGAATCTGTCAGCATTTTAGCCTCTGGTGATTGATAATAACTTCTTGTTCTGGTGCTACGACTGCTGTGTCAAGACAGCAGGCACAGCAGGTTGCCACAGTTTAGCACTGACTAAAAAGCAGATTGCTGTGTGCTGATTAATTGAGATGGGGGGTGTAGTGACTCAAATGAGGAAATGATTCTTGAAAAATGTCTCTTTTCCTCACATAAAGACAGAATCAGAAACCATATACTAGAATATCCATTCACAATGTTTAAAACAATGAATCTTTTCATATAGTATTAGCTGGTTTGGAATCAAGACAATGCTTAGTGTTTCCCAAGATCTTTTAAATAAATGAGAGTCAACATTGAAAGATTTTCTCACAAAGGAAACAAGTCTGGAATAGTTCACTCATCTTTCTCAGTCATTATGAAGAAATATTACTACTTATGGCAGATCTAGAATTACAGGGATTATTTCATTAAGTCAATTTCTTATGTAATATCCTCCAAAATATGCACATGCAAATAGTTACTACAGATATTAAAAGAGACAGCTTGCAATGACTTATCTCTATTGATGACATTAAAACTGGTCAGTAAAGACAGCTCATGTAGAGTTTTATTGAGCTGGTGGAAGCATTCCATTCCATTACCCAATTAATTCCTAAATCAGTTATATTTGAGAGAAACCATAACCTTTGGGGGCCCCGAACAGTAGATGTTACAATTGTAAAAAGCAAAACATGGAGCTGTAACTATTATCATGTTAAACTTATAGCTAGAATTTTAACACTCTCTCATACCATTTGAATTATAGGTGGTTAGACTATATGTACTTTTTAACCTCAGGAAAATGTAAACACGCAGTAAGAAATTTAATGTTGACTAGCCCTCTAGATGTCAAGAATAAGTCTTTCATTTTAATCTACATAGCTAAAAATATTGTAAGTGATCTACACTCCTCTTTATAGCTGGAAAAAATGTCATAAAATGGATTAAGGACAGCAACCAGCTATTAGAAATCCAGACAAGCTTGGGTCCCGATTATAGTCTGTGCATATCTCTTAAGGACAAAGTGACAAGATCAGGTGGACAAGAGGATGACACCCTGAGGGTCCTTTGAGGTGTCTTCACCTATGAAAATATATCTTTGGTAATGCCCCAAATAAGGTCACACTTGGCACATGGGCTTCATTGGCTTCTCCACATAGGCAGATTTTGTAGTTTTTAGATAACAGGGAAGAGTGCAAAGCCTAGAGCAGTGGTTAATCTCTAGGTTTCCCGAATTTAACACGAAAGGCTTTAGTGCAAACTGACTGCCTTGATGGAAGCAAAAGGTCACTCATCTTGCTCAGAAGGAAACCAGTATGTGCTTAATCTTCCTAATAACACACAAAAGTCAGCAATGTGGTGAGCTAAAAACTGGTTGAGAAAACTCCAGAATTTCTGCTTTACATTATGTTAACTTGCAGATTCCTTCATTACTGTAGCTTAATAAAAAGTGTTCCTTTGTCTAAAAAGAATTGTGAATAGCATTCTGAATACAAAGGGATACTACAGGTCAGATTTAAGTGTCATTATCTAATGTCGTTAGGTTAGCCTCCCCAGGTTAGTGGAAGAAAATATGGGTTTTAACCTCAAAGCAATGTCAATTTTGATGGTCTTCACAATCATGATGAAGAGATTTTTTATGTATAGTATTTTTATCACATAGATCTGTTGTAGATGTGGAATTAGGCCTTCACAATGTCATCACTTGCGAATGTGGCTTTGGTGGTTTGAATGAGAAATGTTTTCCATAGGCTGACGCATTGGAGTGCTTGGACCCCAGGAAGTGCCATTGTTCAGGGAGCTTATGAAACTGTCAGCCCATGGAGACTTGTCGGGGAGGTTTTGAGAGTTTGCAGCCTTGTTCCACTTCCAGTTCCCTTTCTCTGCTTCCTGTTTGCAGGTGAGGTGTAATCTCTGAGCTTCCTGCCCCTGTTGCGTGCTTCCATGACTCCCTGCTGTGATGGACTCTTATCCCTCTGGAACTGTAAGTCAAAGTAAAATTTCTTTCTTAAGTTGCTTCTGGTCATGGTATTTTATCTCAGCAACAGAAAAGTAACTAATACAGAAACTGATAGTAAGAAGCAGAATTGCTTCTGTGAGGAATCTGATCATACTACTTTTTGGAATAATGTGGAAGACTTTGGAACTTTGGACCAGAAAAGAACTTGAATGCCCTATGCAGAACCTATGAGTTGTAGTAGAAGCCTGGAAGATAGATAAGTGCTAAGAATGAAAAAATCGTAGAGGCCTGGCTCAAGAGGTTTCACAGGGGAACAAAGGCTATATTAGCAACTTCTCTAGAAACTCTGTCTGTGATATTTTGACAAAAAATCCAGGCTGTTTTCTGCCCATGCCCTGAGAATTCATGTGAGTGTAAATGTAAAAGTAATGGACTAATTTTTGATCAAGGAGATTCTAAGATAGCATAACACTGAGTCTGTGGCATGATTATAACTGATTACTCTTACATAGATACACAATGAAAAAGAACAAGTGGGGCAGAAAGAAATACACAGAGTATAGTTTGGAGAGAAAAGATCACTAAAAGCTCAATGTTACAGCCAAGGCATATGCTAGAAAAAAGGCTATGGAGAGGCCTCCTGCACCTTGAACACCACTACATCCAGCTGAAGTTCCAAATTGTGAAAGAGATACTAAGGGGCCTTATGCTACTAGAAAGCAACCATACACAAAAGCTGCATTAATGTGGCTCAAGTAGATAATGGTCCACTCAAGCTGACAGATGAAATTTTGGCAGTACTCTTTATATGTGTGCATCGCACTGGCCAGCAGTTGGCCCACACTTCGCTGATGGTAAGTGCAACAGAGCTGAACAGAACACTCCAGAAGCACTTCACCAAGATGAACTCAACTTTTATTCCACACCAGGGTTTATATAATAATATGCAGGGACCAATTCCAGTAAAGGGCATTTCTAATCATCCTATCATTTTAATGGTCAGGGCTATTACACACGTACATGACATACAAGCATTTTAGCAGGGGTTTACGAGCTGTCTACTAGACTGAGCCAATCAGACAGGCTTCCTTAGTCTCCAGCTGAGTCAGGAGATTTTGCATGAGGACGGCATGGCAAGCGTGCTGCAGGCAGGAAGTGGCCTACACATGGTGCTAACTTTGGTGGTGTGGCAAATGCAAGAGGGAAGGGATCATGAATTCTTTCTCCACAATTTCAGAGTGCTGCTGATGACAGGACATGTATGAAGGCTGGAGTCACTTTGAGAAGGCCCTGAGAGGCCACTGTGTGAAGCACGGGTTGTGGCAGCAACCACAAGATGTGAGAGATCCCAGATATGAGACATCTGCCAAAGAGCTGCCTATGAAGAGTGGTACCAGCCTGACAGAGACAGATGTATGATTCAGGCAGCAAAGCTGGAGAGACAGAGCCATCTAAACACTCTGAAACCAGAACCCTGAATACTGGACATGAAACTATAGGATTTATTGTTTGTCCTGCTGGTTTTCTGTCATACTTTCTTCACTATGCTTCCATTTCTCCCTTTTGAATGGGAATGTATATTCTGTGCCACTTCATTTGGGAAGTATATATATATTTTTATAGGGGGTTACAGTTAATAGATTGTGTTGCTTCAGAAAAGACACTTTGGATTTTTAAAACATATTTTACTTATTACTATGAGTGCATTGCCTGCATGTAGGTAAGTGTACCCATGTCATGCATTGTCCACAGAGGTTAGAAGGGGGCATTAAATTCCCTGGAACTGGAGTTACAGATACTTGTTAGCAACTGTATGGGTGCTGGGAACTGAACCTAGGCCTTCTGCAAGAGCAGCCAGTGCTCTTAACCACTGAGCCATCTCTCCAGGCTCCAACACTTGGGATTTTTGAACAGAATTTAGACTATGGAACTTTTTGAGATTGGATTAAATGCATTTCTCATCATTAGATGTTCACGAGACTGTGAAGGTCAGGGATTGTAAAATGGTACTTTGAATAGGAAGTGCTCCCCCATAGGCTAAATATACTTAAATACTTGGTCCCTAGTTCATGGTTCTATTTCGAAGGCTATGGACCTTTCAGGATCTAGAACCTTGCTAAAGGAAGTATTAATAGAAACAGGCTTTGAAAGTTTATAGCAGGCTCCACTTCCAGTTCTGTCTCTCTGCTCCCTGTTTTTAGCTGAACTGTGATTTCTGAGCTTCCTGCTCTCATCCATGCCTCTGTTTCTCACCTTATAAAGTATGATCTTTTTAACAATTTGTATTCTTAAATCCATTAAGTCTCGTGTGTGTGTATGTGTGTGTGTTGCTATCAACTTTTTTGCTTGTTTTTTATTGGCAGAGGAGGGCACTTTTGATACTGGGTCTCATGTAGTTAACTTCATATGTAGCTAAGAAGGACTTTGAACTTCTGATCTTACAGCCTCCATCTCCCTAGTGCTGGTATTACAAGTATGTGTCACTTTGTACTGCTAGAGACTGAATCATGGACTTTGTGTCTTGCAAACAATTATTTTACCAACTGAGTTACATTCCTTGGTTAGATTCATTATTAATATTTTATCATGTTGTGATTGGTATGCTTTCTTAATTTCTTTTTCAGCAGCAGAATATTTGGCATATACAATTGCTATTATTTTTATATGGGGATTTTGTATCCTGCTAGTTAATTAATTTCTAAGTTTTAACAGCTTTTGTATGAAATGTTTAAGTCCTCCATGTATAAAATCATGCCATCTACAAATCTGAATACTTTAATTTCTTTTTCTTTAATTTGGATGTTCTGTCTTTCCAAATTGCTCTTGATAAGATTTCCAATACTGTAATAAAAAGCACGATGAAAGTGAACATCATTTTATTCTCAGTCTTAGAGGAAATGTTATCAGGTTTTCTCAGCCCAGTAAAGTTTGGAGTTTTTAAAATATTTTATTTATTATTTTTATTTTAGGTGTATGAATGTATTGCCTACATGTATGTAAGTGCACCTGTGTCATATGATGCCTGTGGAGTCAGGTGAGGGCACTGGATTACCCTGCAACTGGAGTTATGGAGAGTTGTTAGCTGCCCTGTGGGTGCTGGGAATTGAACCCTGGCCCTCTGCAAGAGTAGCTGGTGCTCTTAACTGCTGAGCCATGTCTCCAGCCCCTAGTGTGGAGTTTTAATATGCAGCCTTTAACGTTTTGAGATTTATTGCTTCTATTATTGAAATGTTGAGTTTTTTTTATCATGCAGGTATATCTAACTCAATGCTTTCTCTGAATCCATTGAAATGGTCATATGGATTTGTTCATCATTTAGTTGATATGTTTTGTCTTTTTATCATATTCTTTGATTTATATTTTATGAACCATCCTTGCAATCCCCACTTTGTCATGATACATAATGTATATTCTTTATGCAGAGAAAATTTGCTTGTGTTTTACTAATAAAGTTTGCATCTGTGTTCTTCTGAGCTGTTTGCAGTTGTTCTTTATTCCTTCATTTCTTCATTACTTAATTTGAATTTTTAATTGTTTAATCTCTCTATTTATGGTACCAAACTAATGCCAGCCTTGAAAAGTGATTTTGTTAAAGATTATATTATATCAAAGTCTCTAAAAATATTTTATTTTTATTTGTTTTGCATTAGTGTATTGTCTGCATGTGTATAAGTGTGAATGTGTCATGCAATGCTCAAGAAGGTCAGGAGTCAAGTCCCCTGGAAATGCAGTTATGAATGGTTGTTTGCCACCATGTGGATGTTGATGATCTAACCTGGGTCATCTGCAAGAACAGTTAGTGCTCTTAACCACTGGAGTCTCTCCAGTTCCTCATTTAAAATTCTTGGAACAGTTTGAGAATTAGAATTATTTCTTTAAATGGTTTGTAGAATTTATCATGAAAAACATCAATTCAGAACATATTTTTCTTCAAAAATTTAACTGAATTTTTGCAGTTTTCATATAACATAGTTTGATGTATTTAGATCTTACCTATCTCCATCTCTCCATAATGGCCCCAGGCCAAATTTATTGCACTCTCTTTTTTTACATTTATTTTTACTATTTTTGCATGTTTATTGAATTTTGCCATTTTCATATGATAGAGTTTGATGTCATTTAGATCTGCTCCCTTCTCTGCATCTCCTCCCACTTCCTCCAGCCTAATTTAATGCATAGTGCATATAGATAAATAACTATCTGTCTAGAAGACTGTTTCCTTGTGGTCATTCATCTCCTGCGGCTCTTGCAGTCTTTTCACCTCCTCGTCCACAATGACCCCTGAGCCTTGGGAGGCGAGGTTTGAAATAGATGTCTTAATCAAGGATAGGTATTCTGTGACCTTATTTCCTCAGCACATTGCCTAATTGTGGGTTTCTGTGGTAATCATCATCTGCTGAATAAGGAAACTTCTTTGGTGACCATTAAGTGATACATTCATCCTAGATGTAGAGAGTGCATAGAAAATGTGTAATTAGGTTTAAGTGTCTCATAGATGCTTATTCTCTGAATTTGGCCAGTTCTTGGATTTTGTTGCAAAAAGAAGCTTCTTTGATGAGGGGAGAAAGGTACACTTTTCTGTAATGTGAGGATGCATATTTAGAATAGAGAAAGAAATTACAGTGGTCTAAGGATGTGACAAAAGTAGGTTTTTCTCTAGGATCTATGACTACTCCAGTTATGCGTATTTGTCTCTGTTTACAGTACTGCACATGAGTTCCCTCCCATGGAGTGGGTCTTAAGATCAATTAGACAGCTATTGATAACCCCCAAGATAATAGTGCCATTAGTGTACCAACAGTGTTAGCTTCTAAGTAAATCATTGTTAGTCTTCACAGATGGGGAGAACTATTGATTGATTTTCTCCCTTTATAGCTTATATAGAATCCTGTGAGAGTCAGTCTTCAGAAAGAAGTCTTCTTCATCAGTTCCTGCTCTATTGCTCTAAGACCACTGTCTGAAGTATAGCCCATCTTTAGAAAAAGGATCTAACCTTCATGTTCTCGGTAGCGGTCAAGGACTGTGGCAATAGTCTGTGGTATTTGGGGAGTCTCTTGGACTACTTGATCAAAAACTTAAAGGGAGGTTTCAACTGCCCAGCACTGTGCTTTTTGTTATATACCTTTCAGCTATACACATGTATCATATATTTTTGTATGTATATTTTTCAATAGGACTTTGAACTTATTCACTTCCCTCTCATTTTTCATACCATCTAATCATTATTTATCCCAGCTTTCCCTTCCCCAAATAGCCATTCCTACACCTTCCCAGTTGAAGTATTCCCTACCTTCCCCATTTTCCCCTTAATAGCCTCTGTCACCTACTATACCCATCTCTCATTCTCCTAATTTCCCTTTATCCCTATGCCTTATTTCCATTTTCACAGTTCCTGCAGTTACATTGGGATACATTCTTTTATTTAGGAATTTGGAGCGAAAATTCACAGATGAGAGAGAATATCTCTCACTTGTTTTCTGAGTTTGTGTTATTTCACTCAGTAAAGAAGTTTCTAGTTCCATTTATTAACCTACAAATTTTATATTTCATCCTTCTTTACTGCTGAGTAGAACTCCATTGTGTAAATGTGCCACATTTTCATTACCTATTTATCATTTAAAGGGCATTAAGGTTGTTTCCATTTCTTAGTTACTGTAAAAAGAACAGCAATGAATACAGCTCTGCAGATATCTTTGTAATAGGGTAAGTCCATTGGATGTATGTCAAGGGATGGTATGATAGCATCATATGGTAGATTTATTTTTGGTTGCACTAGTTTGCAATCCCAACAACAGTAGACGAGGGTTCCCTTTTATCTGCATCCACATCAGCATGTGATGTCATTCTTTCTCTTAATTTCTGCTCTGACCTTTGTTATTTCTTCTTGTCTGGTGGGTTTTGGTTTTGTTTATTCTTGCTTTTCCAGGTTCTTGAGTTGTTGAGCTGTACCATTAAATCATTTATCTGTGCTCTTTCTGATTTTTTTGTTGTTGTTGTCATTGTTTTTTGAGACAGGCAAGTAGCTCCAGGGAGTCTGGAAATTGCTATGTAAACCTGGCTGGCCTTGATCTTACAAAAATCCACCTGCCTCTGCCTCCTGAGTGCTGGGATTAATACATGCTGGACAGTATCTGAATTTATATAGGGACTTAGAAGTATAATGTAGGCACTTATGGCATGTCCCAGAGGTTTTCTTGTGTTATCATTTTCATTTAGTTCTAGGAATATTTTTATTTATTTCTTGATTTCTTCTTTGACCCATTCATCATTATATAGTGTGCTGTTTAATTGCCATGAGATTGTGCAGTTAATAGGGCTTCTTTAATGATGATTTTAAATTTTATTGCATTATGATCTGATAGAATGCATAAAATTATATTTATTGAAGTATTTTTTGTGCCCCAGCATATGGTCTGCTTTACAGAAACTTCTATAGGCTGCTGAGTAGAATGTGTATTCTTTGGGACTTGGGTGAATATTCTGTAGATGTCAGTTAGGTTCATTTGATGTATGATATCTTTTAATTCAGATGTCTCTCTGTTTACTGTTTGTCAAGTTGACTGGAGAGAGTGGGATATTGAAGATACCTACTATTACTAAGTTGGAGTTATTCGGTGTCCTGAAGGACTGTAGTACAGTTTTTATCAAACTGGGTGCACCAAAGGTTGAGGCATACATGTTCATGATTGTACTGTCTTCTTGGCCAATTGCTCCCTTGAAAAGAATGAAGTGACCTTCTTTATCTCTTGATTACTTTTAATTTGAAGTCCATTTTATCAGATATTATAAATTCAATGCCTGTTTCTTAGTGCTTAGAATAGTTTTTTTCATCTTTTCATCCTAAGGTTGTGTCCATCCTTGAAGGTGAGATAAATTTCTTGCACACAACATAAAGATGGGCTTTGTTTTTATTCCATTCAACTAATCTGTGTCTTTTTTTAATTGAACTTTATACAATTCATATATTAGTTTAATTAAATTTTGACACCCATGCCCCTCTGTGCCCCCTCCCAACTGCCCAGTGGATCTCATGCATTCTGCCATACATGTTAAATCCTATCCAGTCAAGCATTTGTACCCAGATGTCCTTTATTGCAAATTCATCCACTGGAGTCTGCTCAGTGTATCAAGAGATCATAAGTAAGGGATATATGCCTTCACCCAGTATTAATCAGTCTCCAATAGTTCTCAGTCTATGGTCAGCCTCCCACCATATCTCTCACTCAATTCTGGGCACATGTCTAATTCCATTGCCATGGGTCCTGTGTTCAATGTCACCATTGCCACAGTTCACATGTGGAAGCTTTCAGTGGTCTGAAAGACTCTGCTTCCTTGTATTCATGAACCAGCCATGGCTCTTACAATCTTTCTACTCTCTTCTTCTGAAATGGTTCCGGAGCCATGGGTGGGTGAAGTTTAATATTGGAGTCCTTTCCATGGATACATACTCTTCCATCTCTTATTCTCTAAAACTTGGCCAGTGGTGGTTCTCTGTGTGCATTGCACTCTGTTTATAGTGAAGCTTCACTGGTGAGAATTGAGGGACGAATTGTTTTTCTCTGCATTCCACTTTCTGCTGTGTTCCGTGAGCCTTAGGTGAAGTTCAACTATAGATGTATCAGCTAGGACTAGGTATCTCTCAGATGTATATTCTCTGTGTTGACCAGTTGTGGAATTCTACTGTAACCTCAATCTGTTGCAAAAAGAAGCTTCCTTGATGACTGGTGTACTGTATGCTTGTCTGTAAATATAAGGATCCATATTCAGCGTATGGTAAGAAATTTCATTGATCTAGAAATATGTCAGAGAAACGGTTTTCTCTAGGGTCTGTGTCCTCTCCAGTCATGCGTATTTGGCTATGTTTCCAGTGCCACCGTGAGTTCACGCCCATTGAGAGGGCTTTAAGTTTAATTAGACAGCTGTTGATTACCCCCAGATAACAGTGCCGCTACTGCACCAACACAGGTAGTGTGTGTTTTGCCAGTCATTACAGTTATTAGGCTGTAGGACTGGGTTGGATCATTGATTGATTTCCTCCCTTAGTAGTTTACGTATTATCATCTGGCATTATGAGAGCTTAGCTTCAAGAAGACTTCTAGGTCTGTTCCTACTCTATTGTTCCAAGTATCCAAAGAATGTCATTTTCAGTAGTAGAGTCTTATCTTCTAGTTATTGGAGATGACCGAGAGCTTTGGCAATACTCTGTGTTATTTTGGGAGTATCTTGGACCGCTCTGTCTGGCACTATGTTCCCTGTCAGGCAGCCCCCAGATATACATATGCTCTGATGTTTAGACATGACATGTGTATTTCTCAAGGGGTTTGAGGGGCATCACATTTCCCTCTGGGTTCCCTAGGCCTCAAATATTCATTCATCTCTACTCCTTTTCCTCTACCTGATCTCCTTCCTCCTGCTCCCTTCCCAGCACCCCCATTATCTCCACCTTCCCCAATAACACCCACCTCCCGCCATCCTCTGTCTCCTGACTTCCCTCCCTGAACTTCAATGTGGGCCCTGCCTGTCCCTCTCTCCTCTCCTCCCGCTTCGGTGTTTTCTGACTGTGGAATTGAGGTCATTTATATTTAAAATTAATATTGATTACTGTCATTTTAATTTCTGTTTTTGTTCTTGATCCTGTTTTGCGTTTCCATAGTTATGTCTTCATTTTTCGTTTATGTGGCCTCTTGGTTACAGTAATTTCTTTCTTCAGTCCTTTGTATTGCTTCAAGAATTTTCTGTAGGGCTGGCTTTGTGAACATCAATTATTTCACCCTATTTGTAACACAGAAGATTTTTCGTTGCCCTTCAGTTTTACTGGGTAAAGTATTCTGGGCTAGAATCTGTGATCATTTAGAACTTTGGATATTTTGCTTCAGGCTCTTCTGGTTTTGCATTGAAATTAAGCTGGATTTCTGATGGGTTTTCCATTCTATTTAGCTTGTTTTTCTCTTGTTGCTTTCAGTATTCTTTGTTTTCTGTATTTAGTAGTTTTACTATGATATGCTGTGGGGAATCTCTGTTACTCATTATTTGTTTATATTTTCTGTTGATTTTGATTCAGTTTTGAGTACGATGTATAAGTACACAGAGTCATCCATTTTATTTAGGTTTCATACGTTTTAAAGCAATATTTTTTTGAATTTTTGAGAATTTCATGAAATGTACTTTGATCATATTCTCTCATCTTCGATCATCAACTCAGATCAACCACCAACTTCCTACATACATCCCCTCCTAAATTGTGTTGTATTTTTAATGTGGATTGTGTTGAATCTATAGATTGTTTTTGATAGGGTGCTTTTGGTAGAATAGTCATTTTCACAGTATTTATACTACCACCGATCCATGAGTCTGAAAGTTCTTTTCTTCTTGTTCCAACTTGTTCACGATCTTTTTTATGTACTTAAATTCTATTGGTGAGTATTCTATTGAGAATCTTTGTATGTATAATTATCAGAGAGATTTACCTATGATTTCCTTTTCTCTTTGGTTTTGGTATTAGAGTAATATTGGCTTTGTAGAAGGAATTTAAAAGTATTCTTTCTTTTTCTAGTCTATGGAATAATTTGAGGGGATTTTTGCTAGTTATTCTTTGAAGATCTGGTAGAATTCTGCACTGAATCCATCTTGTCCTGGTCTCTTTATACTTGGGAGATTATGAATTACCACTTCTATCCCATTTTAAATCATTTGTTTCATTTTAGTTTAACATTGGTAGCCCATATATCTAGAAATTCATCTATTTCTTTTATGTGTTTCAACTTACTGGAATATACATTTTTTAGAGTATGTCATTACGATTTTCTGAATTTCTAGGGATCTGTTATAATGTTTCTCTTTACACCTCTGATTTTATTAATTTGGGTCCTCTCTCTGATGCTTTTCATTAAATAGGCCAAAGGTTTTTCAGTCTTGTTAATCTCTTCAAAGAACTAACTTATCATTTCATTGATTCTTTTTTATTGAATGTTTAAAAATACAATATCATTTGATAACAGAATCTAATTTATGGTCCCACATGTCATTCAGTATGGGTCCATTCACTGGAACCTGGTTAATCTACCTTAAGTCCCATCCTTGGAAAAGTCTGTCTTTTCCTCTTACAATGGCCATCAGTTGCCAAAAGTTCCTTATATTGGGTTAGGGATTCGTGCGCAATCCACTAGTCTGCTCTTTTTAGGTGTTGTTGGTTCTTGGTTTTCGAAGACCTCCAGATGCACCATTAATCTATTAATAAGACATGTTTCTTACTTCCTGATGTAGGCAGTTAGTATGTGGTCAATTCTGAAAATAATTGCATGGGCTGCAATTTATAATTGTATAAAAATTTTATACAATTATAAAAAATGTATATTCTTTACTGTTTGGGTGGAATGTTCTGCAGATATCTGTTAGTTTCATTTGTTTTAAGAAGTCATTCAATGCCTGAGTTTCTTTAATTTCTTTACTGAGTATCTATTGGAGATTGTGGAGTACTGAAGTCACCCACTGTCACTCCATTGTGATAAATCTGTGATTTTAGATCTAAAACATTTTTAAACATAAAATGAGATGCCTCTGTGCTTTGTGTATATAGACTAAGGATTATAATATCCTGTTGGTGAACTTTTCCTTTAATGACCCTGAAGTGTCTCTCTTTCTCTCTTCTGACTTGTTTGCTTGAGTTCTATTTATTTTTTTTCAGATATTATAATAGATACATTTGTGTGTTTCTTAGTTCATTTTGTTTGGAATACATTTTTCCATCCTTTTACCATAAAGTAAGGTCCACAGTTGATGGTGAGAGAGATGTGTTTTAATGGATCTTATTTTCAAATCCAATCTGTGATTCTCTGTCTCTTTATTGGAGAATTGAGGGCATTAGTATTCAGTTTTTAAAGATGTGGATAAATTCCTGGCTTGTTTTGATTTTGCAGCATTTTCTTGATCTCCTTTGATTACCTGTCCTAACATACTTTATTTGTTCCCTGTGACCTCTTGAGTGCTTTAATCCTTCTGTTCAGATTGAAGTATTCCTTCAAGCATTTTTTGCAAAGCTGTCCTAGTGGTTATGTATTACACTAATTTGTTTTTATCGTGGAGATTTGAAATTTCTTTCAGCTTTTTTTGGGAGGCAGACAGGATTTTACTGTGTAGCCCTATCTGACCTGGTAGAGCAGGCTGGCATCGAACACACAGAGGTCTGCCTATCTCTCTGCCTGCTGAGTGCTGGGATTAAAGGAATACACCACCAGCGTCAGTCATTCTCCTTCAATTTTAATAGAGAGTATTCATGGGTATAATAGTCTGGGTTAACATTTATGTACTTTCAGGCTGTGGAACACATCTTTCCAGGCCTTTTGGCTTTAACAGTTTTGGTTAAATAATCAGGTGTTATTCTATTGGGTCTGCCTTTGTGAATGACTTGACCTTTCTCTTTCATAGATTTCAATTCTTTTTCTTTATTCTGCTTTTAATTCTGTAACTATAATATGTGTTCTATTTTGCTTTTCCATTGCTGTGATAAAACATTCTGATTAATACCAACTTGGGGAGGAAAGAGTTTAATTTTACTTACATCTCCTCGGTCACACAGTTCATCATGAAGGAAGCCCAAGGTAGGAACTCAGGACAGGAGCCTGGAGGCAGGAGCTGAAGCACAGGCCATAGAGGAACACTGCTTACTGGCTTGCTCCTCTGGTCCATGTTCAGTCTGCTTTCTTATACAATATAAAATAACCTGCCAACCCACAGTGGACTGGGCCCTCCCACATCATTCATCAAGAGAATACCTTACAGACATGGCCACTGGTCATTCTAATGGAGGCAATTCCTCAATTGAGGCTCCCTCAAACCAGATGTGTCAAGCTGACACCAAGCTATCTCACACAATGTGCTGCGGAGTTCTTTACTAGTCCTGTGTATTTGGTGTTCTATAGGCCTCTTGTACCTGGACGGGCATCTCTCTTTTTGGTTTGGGAAATCTTCTGTGATTTTACCAAGACACTTACTACATCTTTGCTATGTTATTCTATGTCCATAATTCAAAGGTTAAATCTTTTCACAATGTCCCAAAACTTTCCCTTTTTTTTCTTTCATATATTATTTTACTTTCTCATTGAACTTTTTGAGTGATTCAGTTCATCTATTTTTATCTTCCATCCCGATTCTTTGTTTTCAACATGATCCATTCTGTTCTGGAGTTTTCCACTGAGGTTTTTATTTGACTCACTGGATTTTCCATTTCCAGATCATGTCAGTTTGGTTTTTCTTCAGCACTTTGAGCTCTGTTTCTCTTAGTTGGACTGATTTCTTTATTCCGTTCAGCTCTTTGAGTCTTTGAGTTGATTGACCATAGCTATAATCATTCTTTTGAATTCTTTTTTTAGCGGAATTCTTCTAGATCATTTACAACACAGGTCACAACTATATAATTTGTATTTTTTTAAGGAAATATGTTTTTTTTTTTGAGTTGTTGTTAGTTCTGAGTTGGTATTTGTGTATCTGGAGTTTGAGGGTTTTGTTGTTGTGTTGTTGTTTAAGTCACCTGCTTTCAGCAGAAGTATTTATAATGTCAGGCAGGGGTTAGTTTACAGCACCGTTAAGGTATTGATTTCTTCTGTTTTTCTGGTACTTAGGGCTACAGTTTCTATCCAAGGTATTCTGCGTGATAGCTATAGTCTGGTGCATGCAATGGCTTGTTTGGGGAGCTTGGAACAGGATTCCCCTGGCAGTGTGGACTTATCCTGAGTCTCAAGGCTGGAATGAATAATTGGAAGGTTCTAGTCAGGTAGCTGGCATGGAGCTGGTAAGTTCAGAATAGAGGGAGGAGCTGACATTTGGAAAAAATCCCTGGAGGAAACTGGCCTGGGATCTGAAACATATACCACAGAGGAATGGTGCTTACTGTCAGGCTTCCTCTGACTTGCTCAGCTACCCAAAGGTACTGAGAGGTCTCAGAAGAAAATTGCAGTCCCTGGAGCTTTGGGGTGAAGACAGGGAGCATAGGCAGCCTACATTGGTCTGCAAGACATATGGGGCAACTGGAGAATCCCTGGTCGAGGGTTGGCTGGGTTCTGGCAATCCCAAAGGGAGGTGGAGGGGTCAGGAACATAACCCATCACCCTCACACACACAAAGAAAATATAGAAATTTAATTTTTGACTTCTCATAACCTATCATGGACAATACGTAGAAGAAAGAATATATATTCTGCTGTTCTTGAATGAAATGCTCTGTAAATATTTACTAAATCTACTTGCTCAAGAAAATATTTAAACACAAATATTTTTTGTTGATTTCCTGACTGGATTATGTTTATATTGAGGAAAGTGAGTATGATAATTCTCCACAATTATTGTTTTAGAAACTATATCTTCTTTCAAAACTAGAATATATATGGGTTGTTCCGTGTTGGGTGGACACATTTTTATAATTATTATATCTTATGAAATGGTTTTTAAAGATTTTAATTGAATTTTTGTGTATTTCATACAGAGCATCTCAACCAATCTTAATCCCTTTTATAACTCCTTCCTCACTGGCACCCTCCTATAACCCTCCCCCTCAAAATTCATACACTGTCATTTGAATCAAGGTCTATTGTGTCAAGTTAGTGTTCTGGGACAACCTTCAGTGCAAGTTCATCCACTGAGATCTAGTCAGCCTATCCAGGGGCCCTGCTTTAAGATTACTAGCTCTTCCTCACTTATCAGTATTTGGGTCAATATTTCTTCATTTGGGATTGGAGTCTGCTGCCCATTTTTCCAGTTCCATGCTGGGTTTTTGTTTACTTGTGTTTGCATGGGTTTTTAGAATGCTGACATCATTGCTATAGGTTCATATGATCAGGGCCCCAGGAGCTTAAAGGATTTCGTTTCCCCATGGTCATGAACCTCCTCCCTGGTGCTTACAATCTTTTCACTCCCTCTTCAGAAATGGTCCCAGAGCCTTGGGTGAGTGAAGCTTAATATCAGAGTCCTGTCCAGGGACCCACACTCTTAATCTAGTCCTAATCTCCACTCTTTGGTCATTTGAGACCTTTTGTGTTTCTCACCCTCTGTTGCATGAGGCAGCTTTATTAATGAGAGTTGAGCAATTCAACAGTGTCCACTTTATCCTTTGTTCTATGTTGTGTGGCCTTGGGTGTAGAGGTTGCCTTGCAGATGTGTCGCTCAGTCATGGGCAATTCACAGACAATATCTGTGTGTGACCAGCTGTGGTACTCTGTAGTACGCTCGATCTGGTGCAGAAGAAGCTTCTTTGATGAGTGGTGACTGGGATGCTTGACATTAAATATATAAGGATACATATTTTGCACTTAATAAAAAATTTACATTAGTGTAGGGAAACAATTCTTTGGGATTTCTCTAAGATCTGTGTCCTCTTCTTGTCATGTGTATTTGGCTGTGATTACAGTACCACACGTTTCCTCCCATTGAGTGGGCTTTAAGTTGTTAGGTAGCAGTTGATTGGCCCCAATGCAAAAGTGCCATTAATGCACCAAACAGTGTCATATGCTATAAGGGTCATAGTTATGGTTATTTGGTCATGAAGCTGGTATTGGGCCATCAACTGATGTTCTCCCTTGGCTGCTTGCAGAGTGCTTTCCAGAGCACTAGTCTTCACGGCTAGTCTTCACAGGAAGTGGCTTCCAGCTCAGCTCCAGCTCCATTGCTCAAAATCCAGTCTCAAAAGTATGTCCTGTTTTCAGCAATAGGGTTTTACCTTCAGGTTCTGGGAGGCAGTCAAGGGCGTGGCAAGAGTCTGTGTAATTTGGGGAGTCTTTTTGATCACCCTGACCAACAACTCACAGGAAGGTTTCTCCTATCTGGCACTGTTTCTTGTTATGTAGTCTTCGGCTATGCACATGCACTTATGTAGATATATTGTATGTGGGATTTGTCCTTAGGTTGTTAGACTAATGAGTCCCTCTAGTGTTTTTTATTAACTAGGAATTATTTATCTCCTCTCTCTCTCTCTCTCTCTCTCTCTCTCTCTCTCTAATCCTTCTTCCATGCTTTTCCCCATTTAAATTGTCCCCATTTCTCCCTTGATAATACCAGTCTCCTATGGCCACACATCTCTTAAGCAACTTCTTTCCCTTTATCCCAATAACCCTCCTCCCCTCCAATTTAAACTCCCTTTATTTATTTCTCCCTTATTAAACCCTGTCTCCTAATATCCTTCTTTCTTTCCCTTTACCTCCCTGGTTTATTCCTATTTTCCTGGTTCCTGCAGTTACAACAGGATTCATAATCACAAATACGGGTTTGGTGCTAGAATCCACAAATGAAGGAGAACATACATCATTTGTTTTTCTGTGTCTGTGTTATTTCACTTAGCAGAACACTTTCTAGTGCTATCCATGTACCTGCACATTTCATGATTTCATCTTTCTCTACTGCTGAGTAGAACTCCACTGTGCCAATGTATCACATTTTCATTATCCACTTGAGGAACAATTAGATTGTTTCCATCTCTTAGCTATTGTGAAAAGAGCAGCAACAAACATGGACGTACAATAGTCTCTGTAATAGCATGACTGCCTTGGGAATATGCTAAGGAGTAGTGCAACTGGGTCAAATGGTAGATTCACTTAGTTTTTTAAGAGTTCTGCACACTGCTTTTCGTAGGGGTTGCAGGAGTTTACAGTCCCACCAGCAGAGAATGAGCATTCCTCTTGCCCCACACACTCTCCAGCATTTGGTATCATTTGTTCTCTGAATCTTGGCCATTCCTACTGGGGTAAGATGAAATCTGAAAGTGGTTTTAATTTTCATTTCCGTAATTATTGATGATTTTGAAGATATTTTAAGACGTTTCTTAGTCATCTTTATTTCTTCTTTTGAGAATTCACTGCTCAGATCCTTAGCCCATCTTTTAATTGTGTCACTGCTTTCTTGATACTTTTGGCCAGTTCTTTATATATTCTGGATGTTAATCTGTGTCACATGTTTCGCCGGTGAAGATTTTCTACCTACTCTGTGGATTTTCTCTACCCTTCCTTGGTTGTTTCTTTTACTGTACAGAAGCTTTTTAGTTTAATGAGGTCCTACTTGTTGATTATTGACCTTAATTCCTGAGTAATTGGTGTCTGACTTAGAAAGTTCTTTCCTATACCTGTATCTTGTAGGTTACTGCTGATGCTTTCTTCCAACAGTTTGAGTTTCAGGTTTGACATTAAGGTCTTTGATTCATTTGGAGTTGACTTTTGTGCAAGATGAAAGATAAGGGTCTAGTTTCACTCTTCTCTAGATATAGATTCAGTTTTGCTCTTCAGACAGAGGCTTAAGTGATGTCAAGGCATTTTCCACCAATGATTTTGGTTCAAAGGCCTTGGGCTTGGAAGGGCATTATTAGGTGAATGTAGATGTAGGTGGACATTAAAGTCATTGGTTCAGGTTTACAGAAGCTGATGAAGTCTCCATTCAGGACTTTGCAACCATGTTCCTGCCTCAGTTTCATAGTTTCTTGTACTATTAGAAGAGTTAGATAGTAGCATACCAAGGCACAGAAGCCCCAGAGGATCTAAACAAAAGAAAACTGGTGCATGGCTTTTATAGCTTGTATAGGTAGGTAAAGACCTGATCTTGATGGCTTCTGGCAGCATCTGTAGTAGATCTGCATTTTGTGATTAGATCAGAGAAGTCTCTATTAAACCAGCCAGATCCCCAAACTAGAGGTAAAGCAGTGTACTCTTTCTAGAGCTCGGAGTGCTAGTCTGCTGTGTGATCGTTGTTGCTGGCTAGGGGCCTCTGTTCAGCCCTCTTGGCTCTTCAACTTACGAATATTATACTTTTATAAATGCAAAGAACCATGGATGAATTCACATAACATCTTTTATTTACTGTTTGTTTATTTGTTTTATCTCACTATGTAGCCTTGGACTTACTATATAAACTATGTAGCCCAGAACTCACTATATAAACAAACTTTTTCAAACTAACAGCAATGTGCCTGCCTCTGCCTCCTGAGTGCTGGGAATAAAGGAGTGTACCACCACACCCAGTCACATAACATCATTTAAATCTGCCCATGGGTTTGCAAAAGACCTTGAGACATATATTTTTTTTTCTAGGTGAAGCAATTTTTGCATCCACCATGTCAAATCTGGGGTATTAGAGTTTAACATAGTTAAGAAACACAAAATTAACCAGAGCATTCAACACTGCTAAATCTATTCTGCAATTCATGATATTTTCTGTGGTATCTTAGCAAACATCTTGACAATTCTCCTAAAGCAAATGAAGCTTGAATCTCCTTATTGATATCTGGGAAGATTTTAATCAACTGTGGAGGGTCTGATTACTTTTGAATTTTCAGGTGGAAAGAAAGTGTGTGAACATTAAAAGGGAAGAAGTGCTCTTGATGCCATCTTCAACTCCAAGTGAATTGAATTTAAGGGTTAATAGCACAACGGACTGGTGAGTCATGAGATGAAGTGCTAGTGGTCCTTTGAGATGGGAGCAAGAACATTGGTCTTCGTAACACTCTGAAGTGATGATGAGAGACACAAGGGTCCTTATGTGGCATTAATGTGGAAAGCAAAGCATATTCAAGCTGAATTTGCAGCGTCCTTACCACAACAAGTTTATAGCCTCTTACGGATTAATAGCACGGCTGCCAAAAGTGCTTCTGTGCCTACATATTGAATTTTCATAAATGGGACAGATGTCTTTTATTTAACCTGTGAAAACACTTACTTGTTGTCTCTCTTTATGTATTAGCTTTTCACTGAATCCAGAAATTAGACTATTTTTCTCTTGAAGAGAAATTGTTCTCTGAAACACAGGAATTTTTGCTTTCCCACTTTTTAATAAACACAACGCGTTAACTTTTAAAAGTAGGTATCTATATAAACTCAAAATGGCTAGTTAAAAGATACATATTAAGAAGCTACTTTGGTTTGTGGCTTGCTGCAACCCAATCATCTACATGCTGAAGACAATGATCTCTGCCAAATTTGTTATTTGTAGCTCAGCTTCAACTACATGAGTCTCTTTATTAGATGGTGCTCACTAATGAACAAAATATTCTTAAAGAAAAACATGCCTCAGTGAATGAATATGCATTTGTATTTTGGAGTCATATCTACTGGGACATTAATGAAGGCCACTTGTTTCAGTCTTTTTGAGATAGGGTTGGCCTAGAACTCACTATGGTCAGCCTCAATATCACAGAGATCTACCTATGTCTGGGATTAAAGGTGTACATGACCACGCCCAGCTCAAAGGTCACTCATTTTAAATTTCTTTCTTGTCCTTGAAGACTGAATGCTTAGCTTTCTTCTGACTTCTCTTGGTTCAGCTTTCATATTTAATGTGTAGGATGAGCTTAATGGTATACAGCAGATGTAGTTCTTGTCTGTCACTGGACAGCTCAGAGAATACTACTGATGTTCTCAGGCTTACCAATTTTCTTTATATACAGAATCCAACACAATGTACTTGATCACAAAGTTTTGAGTTAAAGAATTTTGTAAACAAAAAATAAAAGTTTTCCAAGCCCAAACTATTATATAAATGTTTAATTATGCTAGTGCAGATTAAACCGCCCAATAGAGATACATTACTCTTGCTGTCGACCATTTTTTTCCTCCCTTATTTTGCAGTAAATTTCAGCTAAGTAGACATTCCACATTGCACTTGATTAAACATTTATATAGATAAATGCCTTGGCACTGTTAGTTTTGATTCATGTCTGAATAGCCTAAGGCCTAGGCACTTGTGGTTAAGTTTAATTTTCTATAAAAATACCTTTCATCTTATACCAGAATGGTTCTTTAGGGAAATGGGTTCCTTTTGAGAGTAATTCCAGGATAGTCATTAATATTCTAGGTAAGTTGCTGCCAGCTGTTTTATTTCATGCCCCATATATTTATTTCATAAATAAACTAACCAACAAAGTCGGCATAGTTCACCCAGTGAGAATAAATGTCTACAGTGAAGGGAAAGGTAGGAAGAGATGGACCCTCCCCTGCTAGGTGACAGGAGAGGGATTCTAGTCAAAGGAATGGTAGGAATTAGTTCAAATTTGTCCTAGAACTTGCCAGAGGAAAAGTATTTCCAAAGAAACAAATGAACGGTCCAAATCATAGCATCTTCACAGGAAGACCCTCTCCTGATGACTAACTGACTGTAACCATAAAAGCCCATTTGAAACAAAGTGCTCTTTCTTTATTGAACACTTTGGACTTCATACAAGCCTAGTGAATGCTTTCTAATCACTGCTTTTGATTCTTCTGTTCCCGTGTAGTCACCTGTATTGTAATTCAGTCTAGCCTCTCCACTGTCCCACAGGTTTGGCCATTCTTTCACCTTAGAAACTTATAGTAGCATGAACAAGATCTACTCCATTCTTTTACTTCTCTTTACTCATGCTTTTGCTTCTTCAGGTTTCGAAAAAGGCAAGATGAGTTTATAAAGGGAGCAGTATTCCTTTTCCTTCATGGGTGCTATTGTAGTGTGCCCTTGACATATTTTATGTAACTGGTCTACAAATATGGATGCTAAACTGACATACATGTTTGTCAGGAAACTGTCCACTGGGACACTTTCTGATAACACTGTCTTGATTGTACCTTGTTCATTGACAACCGCCTCAAAGCTGCTTGGGAGTGTGCACCCAGCAGGAGGTCTTGCTAGGCCTGGTCAAAACTGTTCAAAGCTCAGTTTTCCTGGAAGGGCTCATGTGCAGTTTGATCACATCTTGTCCTCTCAGTGATCATGTGTTAACACTTTTCAAATGATTTACTGCCATTCTTCTCTACAGTTTTGTTTTCCTCTGTTCTAATACAGAAGGAAGCCCAATATGTCCATTGTGCATACTTAAAGCAATCAGAGGTCAGTGATCTATAATCAGCTTTCCCTTGGAGCCAGCTTACTTGGATTGGGAGACTGGGAACTCTTAACATTCTCATCCATCACTCACTTCTCCCAGGTCAAGCCTTGAAAGAGGGTTTTGTCACGAGCCCTTCAACGAGTCCTACAGATCTTTACTACATGCTTTTTCAGAATGTAGAAGCAGAAGGTTATCGCATGTTTTCAGCATTGGGGCTTTAGTCTTACTCCATGAATAAAGGAAACTTCCTCTTCAACATCCAAAAGGACTTACTAGATATAGTACCTTAGTTAAAAAATGTATTTTTATTGACTTTTTGTGCATTTTGCATAATAAATCTTAATCAAATTTAGACTCCAACCCCACTGGATTTTATGCATTCTTTCATATATGTTATGTTCTGTCTGGTCAAATATTTGCACCCAGAAATCCCTGGGTGCAAGCCCATCTACTGGAGTCTAGTCAACCTATCTAGAGTCACTCTCTTGAAGATCTACTCTGCCACACCCAGCAGTAATGAGTTGCCAATGTGTTGTTTTTTCTTTACTCCAAGGAACAAAACAATTAGGGGTTTGTGAATTAGACTTTGAATTTAAAAGGACCTCTTGAAGAAGCCTGTCCACCCGTGTAGTCCTGCCAGCTAAGACATTTCTAATCTGCTGTTTTCATTGCATTGGGTTTGAATGGCAAGCACAGGGAGTGTGTGAAGGTAATGAAAGCTCTATGCAAAAAACTCAACTCTGCAGCTTACTACCTTAAAAGACTTCAGAAATCTTCAAAATAATCTTGTCCCACTGCTGTCTTAACACTTCCAGAATACGGCATGTGAACCAAGAGGACAAATGAGACACTGTTGTCCTGGGGATTCTGGAAGAGGGAGAGTGGCTTAACTCCCCTGTAGGAGATACATCAGAATGTCAGTTGTCTTTTATTGAACATTTCTTAAGCACTAGGCAATAATTTTTTTTTAATCTGAATTCACTCATGAAGTCATCTTGCCAAAACTTTAGTGTAGACATAGCTACTGTTCTTGTTCTACAGATGAGGCAACTAATTAAAAAAGAGGATGGAATACTTTCCTAAGGTTACACAGCTTGACAGAGATAGGGATTGGTTGTAGTTAATTCCAGAATCTGCACTTTAAAAGAATTATTATTTTATTTTACGTGTACAAGTGTATTGCTTGCATGTAGGTAGGGGCACCTGTGTTGTGCAGTGCCCAGAGAGGTCAGAAGAGGGAGTTGGATTCTCTGAAAATGGAGTTACTGATGGTTAGCCACCAGGTGGATGCTGGGAATCGAACCTGGGTCCTCTGCAAGAGCAGTCAGTGGTCTTAACCACAGAGCCATTTCTCCAGCTCTCCAAAGTCTGCACTCTTAAAACCACTACTGTATTGTCATAGGATTTGGTGACATCATTCTTGACTAAGCAACTCTGTCATGCCTTTCAGAAGAAATAGTCTTATCCTCTCAATATTAAAGAGTAGGTAGAATATTTTCAACTCTTTCAGCATTTAATTTGTGGATCACTTTATAGTTATTTTTTGCTCTCTGTCCCAGTGAATGAAAATTAAAGCATCTTATGTAATCACATTAATAAGTGGTTTGGTTCATAGTGTGGTCCATGAGTGAAGAAAGCAAGATTAAAAGGATGCTGTTCCACATGGGAGCTATAAGCACAACTGAGGACTTTTACCATTTGCTGTTGAGTGAAGAATTGTTCACTTATTGGAAATCTTTTACCGTGTATGATGTGCTAAGCTTTGTACTTGGAGGTTATTGGGACACAGACACAAACCAGATATACTTCTTTGTACATGAGGCCGTATATAAAATAATTACAAAATCCCATGTTGTCATAGAATCAGTGAGTGAGACATACAAGATAGCATCCCCCAGTCACCTAATAGAATAAGTAGCAAGTGCTTCATAGTGGCAATATGTAGGCTGTATTTTTTTATTTTAAAATTTAAACTTTTATTTATATTATTTTATGTGTATGAGTGTGTTGTGTGCATGTGTGTAAGTGCACCCATCCCATCTTGTGCGATGCCCATGAATGAAAAAACGGTGTCAGATCCTCTGGAACTGGAGTTAAGGCAGTTGTTCGTTGCCATGTGGGTGCTGGTATTTGAACCTGGGTCTTCTCCAACAACAGCCAGTGCTCTTAAACACTGAGTCATCTCCCTAGCCCTTTAGGGTATATTTTGAAGAATTAGCAGAGCACAGGAGAGAGGAACATTAGGAAGAATTGGCAAGCACAGATATGGGCATGTGTGGGCAACTACAAGCTGAACAGGAACAAACACCTATCTTGGAAGAGTATAGCAAGGCCTATGCATATGGAATCACCATCATAAAAGTGGAAGAGGTTGTGCAGAGTTATAGCAAGGTAACCTGCAGTATTTACATCACATGGACTTCACATTTAGTAACTAAGTTATTTAGGATGGGCATGATCAGCCACTCTATCCAATTAGCTCCTTAGTGTCTCTTTCGTAACATGAAGAAAAATGACATCATAGAAATGCTGGCAAAGAAATGTTTGTGCTCATTTGAAAAATGAAGTACAAACTATATTTCGTTAACATTCAGTTTATAAAATACCTTAAAAGAACAGATAAAGTATTTGAAGTTACATAATATCCAGAATTGAAAAAAGAATGAATAAAATATAAATTAATTGAACACATAACTATTTTGCCACATTAGACAAGTTAAAAATGCATTTAAAAACAATAAAATGGGAACTGGGAGGAAATCTTTTCATTCTATTCCTATCTTTTTCTAGAACCTCTTTCTAGAAGCACTAAAATTCCAACTTAACAGGCAGTATCTATATTTTTGTTTAACATATATTGTAATTTAGTACATTTGAAACATTTTAAAACCAGATTAGATAATTCAGTGCAAACTAGAGCTTCAAGTTGAAAATTTGAGAGCAAACGTAATGTCCAAACGGCAAGAAATACTTCTGGAAGTGAAAAAAATAAGTTCACATTATGAAATCTTGCATGTGATCTTGGTGTGTGAAAAACTGAGTTAAGGAACACACCTTCTGAGATTGTAACTAGCACTCCATTAAAATGGAGAGAGAGGGATGGGAAAAATGGGAAAGGGGGCTGGCTAAAAGTTGTAGGTACAAGGAAGTTCAAGTTAAGCATAAAATACCTGGATCTGATTCTAAAATATTTGGGCTTTGTGTATCAAGTACCACAATGTGGAAAATCAAAAAACCAACAAACCAAACCCTCCTCAAATTCAGGAAATACAATTATTGGAGTATCATTGAAGATAAATCCCAAAGTCCTTCAACATAGAGAACATATTTGCAGGCAAGGGTTAAAACTGGCTGCGATTTACTTTAAGCTTATGTATTAAATTAAATACATGCTTATGTGTAATTGTGTTACCAAATCTTGAGACAATGGGAGGGCTATCTAGCTTTCTGGATCATAGTGTACAAAGTCTGGATTGTTTCAAAGTATTAACAGGTAGTCCCTTTTACACTGAAAAAAAAACTTGAATCATTTCTTCAAACAAGTTCTTTTTGAGTGTGCTGTCACAGGCAATGGGCAGATATGAGTTTCATGTGTTAAACAGTTTCTTCTTTCCATTGTCTGCCATGTGACTCACTATCATGATGGAATCCGTGTGGCTGCTAATGACTAGAAGATGCAGAGATTTTGGTGGAGTCAAGAAAATTATTTGCAAGTTTTTCCCCTCAATCTCAGGCCCAAATTGACTATATTAAGGCGTCCTTTACTTTTAAGTTCTTGCTGGAAAATTCACTTATCTGAGGAGTGAAGAGAGACTATGTTATGCTATGGTTCCTATTATTCCTGTTTATACATTGCTCACTAATCTAAGAATTTTATAACAAAGTTATGACAAGAAAGTGGCAAGTTTTGGTTTTGGACTGTAATGATCATTGGCAAGTCATGTGAAATCCAAAATATACTGTGCTGTTCCACTATGACACCAAAAATTGTAAAACAAGTAAAAACTCATTACGATCTAACATGGAGTTCATAAAACAACACACAATCAGCCAATTTAAAAAAGTTTAAGAAACCTGTGTTCACATCTGCACACAGGAAGAGTATCCAGCGAGAGTTAAAATACCCCTCCGGGGGCACAAGCAGCTCCGAGTCATCTGAACAAATTTGCACTGTGCAAAGCCTGTGAATGCTCAAATATGGCTTCATCCTATGAAAGCCAGACTGAAAGAAATGCATTAGTTCCCCTCCCTGGGTCAACTTGGCTGTGCTTATGAATCGTGTAAAACACCAGTTCCATCAGCTCTATCAGATGTTCTGTCATGTTCTCTCAAGTTGGGATGAGGGACTCATTACTTAGGGTGCCTCTTCACATCACACTGGGCATGCACTTAAGGAGTGGTAGAAATGTACATAAACCCACAACTAAGTCTGCATTTAGAAAGCTACCTAAATGAGGGCTCAAGTATTTTACATAGTTTTGTGTCCTTTTTCCATTACTAGGAATGAAAAAAAAAAAAAGGAAACTGCTGGGGTTCTGAAGCTTTGGTGTCAACTTCACAACCTTCACCCATCAGAGACTTTCACTAAATATGCTAGAATCAGCTTTTGAGAATTTGTGCTTTAAACACACAGTGCCTAAGCATACTGAAGATGATCAATGGATGTTTTTAGATTTATTAAAAAGGTATTTAATATCAAAGTTTCAGAAGTGCCAGTCATTTTGCAAACATGGCAAAACCAAGTTAACTTCTTTTGTTTGATGGAGCAACTGATTAGAAAATCCAAAGAGGTAACTAGGAACCCTAATTTGACTGGAGAGAGTACTAAGAGTTTTGCAAGTGACATGGCCACAGCAGCACTGGCACTTAAGGATGCATTAAAGATTTCATAGTTCTATTGCCTTAGGAAGGAGATCCCACACTGGGAGGAACTGGGGTGCAATCACTCAAAAATAAAAATAAATAAATGGACTGTATTCCACTTTGGGAAAGGCATGCCCATGACCTTGTGCGAAGGTATAACAACATATTTTGAGGAGAAGGTCCTCTTTTCCAGCATGCCTGAAAATGATGCAGGCAGAACTATCAGGGGACCTCATTATATTACTGTTACAGCACCGTCTCATGCAAGTGTGAGTCTCCCACTTCTGCAGTAGTCACCATGGCACTCCTGGGGCAACAAGATGGAGAGTATGGAAAAATGGGTTACAAAACATACACTAACAAGGGAAGGTCTTATATTGTATAAAAATCCCGTATAAAAGGCAGTTTATTGACAAATAAATGCTTTATACATTCAGGTTTTTCCCATTTTTCAACAGTGATGGCTCCTAAAGAAATGATTCAGTAGTGAGGACCACACACAGCTTTCTTTCTTTCTTTCTTTCTTTCTTTCTTTCTTTCTTTCTTTCTTTCTTTCTTTTCTTTTTTGTTTTTTTGCATTAGTTTGAAACACTGAAAATCAGAATCTTCAGACTACAGCATCATATAAATGGGAGAAATGGAACTGGACCTGGGGATTGGGTGGGGTCTGGGTAGAGAGCAACAGAAAGAGGTGATTTCGCTGCTGACTTGGACAGCAGAGGCAGGCACAGGGAGGGTTACAGCAGACCTGACCACTCTACATAGGGTTCACCAGGAACACAGTACAGGTATCAAAACCAGAAACAAACTGCAACTCTGCCAACGTGTAAACAAGGAAAAGCATTTCACAGATTCAAAGTTCAAGGGAAGTAAACGTCTTTAAGTTACTTTGCAGTTCAACCCTGATTTAAAAGTATGGCTAGCACAAACACGAAAGCCACGGAGTGGCCATCCGAAGGAGTGGCAGTCTCCAGAGACCCTGCTCCAGGTGCCGTGGCTCCCGAGTTCCTCCGCAGTCCTCTTTGTTCCATTATCCTGGAATATTTGTCTTCTGCTTTACATCTTGGTGTTTGCACCTCTGGATGCTATAGATTCAGACGTGGGGAAACTGGTGGAGGGAAGGCAAATTCTCGGAGGATGCTCCTGGCCACTTCCACGTTGTTCTGGGCAATCTCTAAGGCTCTCTTCACCTCTTCAAAGGCATACCCTTCTCCCATGAGTTTTGCAATTTTTGCATCCACATTTTCCAGTGCTGCCTCAGGCCCCTGAGGCTTTCTGTGGTGAATTTCTGGTGCAGTCCTGCGGGGTCGTGGTTTGGGGGGTCTGGCTGGTGCTTGTGAACCATCTGTGGAGAATTTTTTGAGACAGATACCATTGAAACAGTGAGATAAAAATAAGATATCAGAGGAAAACAGTATGATCTCACTATTTTATGTTGTTTAATATTTTAAATTTTCTACAAATAAATTAGCTTACTCTTATTGTGAGATAGAAAATGTAATGTTCTAAATTACAAGGTGGTATGGAATGTAGTATTCTGATTGAGAAAGTATTAATTCCTGATTTCATAGTTCATTCCTGAAGCCACAAGAAATAAATGAGAGCTAGAAGGAAATAGTCAAAAGTTCAGTGAAAATGAGAAAAGTATGACTCCATAGAGTCACATTATCTTTCTCAACTATGGCTCAGTCTGTGACTGTCCTCAGAGGAAGTCTTACATGGTTCCTATTAGAGGAGATGCTCTCTCTATGAATGAATAGAAATCGTGACACAACATGTACCAAAATGTTCTCTGTCCTACTCAGGTTCCAGCAGAGCAATTCCAGAAAATACCCTTTGTTGGGTCTCCTCTTAAGTTTTTTCAAGTTAATAATGCTGTACCTTCCGAGTACCATGGGAAGAAAGTGAAGTAGCACATAGTTGGATTTTATCAGTCAACAAGCTGAACAAATGAAACATGGTGTTTTGTTGAAATACTACACGGACTCCAAAGTAGGAAGTTTTGCATGAGAAGACATCAGAAGTGCTACTGCACATAGCTTTATCTAGGGATCCAAAACTCAGGTCCTCATGCTTATGTGGCAAGTGCTTTATCCACTGAGCCACTCCCCCAGTCCTGCCGTTGTGAGGCTAAGAAGAGTACCTAGACCTAAATGCAAGTTCAAATACCTTGAATTCTATGAATTCTATAGTGATTTTCCAAGTGATTTTCAGTATTGTAACTTCAGTTCTGTATAAAATACTGAGAAGAGCACATCAGTATTATGCAGGTGTGAAACACCTGTGTATTCAAATCAAGTGGCAGTCAAAGGACAGGGTGACAATTCTTAGGAATCAGATCTTTTAGTTTTAATAAATATGCAACTCTACTTTTCACAGGTAACAATGAAATATATACCTGTGAGCATTAACTTCCTCCCCAAAGTAGGAACTGGAGAGAATGAAATGGCTGAATAGAGTTGCTCAGGAATCATCCTTACTTCCATAAAGACAAAACACAGTAGTAGATATAAAATTTCAATTTTAGGTTCACAGCATGGAAGAATACTTGAAATCAGAAAGACCGAGACTAGAAGTAAGCTTCAGAGACCTGGGGCAATAGTTTTAAAATTATTTACTTATTTTAATTTTGTATGAGTGTTCTGCCTGCATGTAAGTGCACCATGTACGTGTAATGCAGGTTGCTGCCAGAAGAGGGTGTTGGATTCCCTGGAACTGGATAGACAGTTGTTAGCTGCCATGTGGGTACTGGGACCTGAACCCAGGTCCTCTGCAATGGCAGTCAGTGCTTTAATTGAGCCATCTTTCCAGATCCTGGGACAATAGCTTTTTATTTTTATTATTTTTTGGTTTTTTTTGAGACAGGGTCTCCCTGTAGCCTCAGCTGTTCTAGAACTCCCTATCTGGCTTTGAATTCACAGAGATTCACTTCGCTCTGACTCCTGAATGCTGGGACAAGAGCTTTTTAAAAGTAACAATATAGCAAAGCATCTGCCTCACCTCAGGCTGATCCCACAACTGGGGGAGGAAGAACCCTTTTCAGGGATGAGGTTGAGTCTCAGTACACTCAGTGCAGATGCCAGCACTCTCAACTCTGAAAAGTTTCAGTTCTTATAAGCTTGCAGCCCACTTATGTAAGTCAGGTGAACGTAAATCTTGTCTTGGAAAAGGATCTCACATCAACTCTCAGTCAACTTCCAGATTCTGTATTCCGGAGCCATAGAGATGGAGAAGGGAAGTAGTTACTGTCTGACTAGACAGGTCTAGGACTCAGAAAATGCCTGTATATTCCCATCTGCAGGAAAACAAAGACACTCCACTGCACTGATTCACAAACCAATTTGACCTAACAGTGACTGATTCAAATCTGCTCTGTGACCTGCACCATGAGTTACAAATGTGGCAGCATGGCAAGACACGGAGCTACCACACCCAAGAACCGAGAGCAGGCAGCTTCTCTCTGAGACTAAGGGCCATGGGTAGACTTCTGCCAGTGCTAGGACTAAAAAGGCAGACAGGCTGGGCCTGGAAGCAGACAGGCTGCAACAAAAGGAAGACAGTTTCCCAGTCTCACTGCCACTTCCCACTGTTGCTGATAGGTTCCTATTGCTGCCCCTCTTGGGAGCATCCCAAGTACAAGTACTCCCTAGCTCTGCTCAAGGTCCTGTTTAGGGGTTGCAGGGGCACCGGAGTTGCAGCAGAATGGAGCATTGCATTTTTGATGCAGCTCTCACTTACAAATCCACCCTGGTTTACCCACATAGCCTGACTGACCATGTGGTGCAATCAGAATGGCCAGAACTGAGTGTATCAGAGTAGGTACTGTGACCCCACCACTAATTCTCCCTGTTCAGCATCCGGGCCTTCACATCTAACTAATCCGAGGGCAGGACTTCAGCCCCTTACCATTGCTGATGCCGCCAGTGACAGAGACTCATGCTAGTAGCAGAAGGAACGTCAACAGAGTCTGAGGAGAACCCCAATACCAAGGGGTGGAAGGACCACCGCTCCAATTTCAATGAGCTCCTCACGACATCACTGCTGTGCGTACCTCACCTGCCAGAAAAGCTAGGGTGTGCCATTTTTGTGTGATCTACAAAGACACAAGGCATACACTGTGTACAAACTCACCAATGACAGATAAAGAAGCTAAGGTGGGTGGAGATTACATCAGGGGACCAGCTAGAATCAAACAAATTACATAATAAACTGACACTAAGATAGCTTCAGGAGAAAGCTGCTTACGAATAAGGCCACTATACAAAAGTGGTAGTGATAACTGATCAACAAGATACACCAATTTCAAATTAGGAATATAAAAAATTTTAAAAAGTAATGTTACTTCTAGAATACAACTCTAGAAACAGATTTCAAGTAAATGGAAATAGATAACAATTATAAAAGAATTTTAAAAGAATGTATCAAAAAATGCGAGAGAGCCCTAAGAGAATAAAAGTGAACACTGAAATAGAATTAGGAAGACAGGGCAGGCACAGAAATGAGACATTAAAACAAGAGATTTTGAAAAAAAAGCTAACATATCTCAGAAATGAAAAGCTCAGTAAGTTAAAAAGAGTAGTTAAAAACCTTTAAGACAGACTATACCAAGGGAAAGGAAGCACATGTGAATGTGAAAACATGCCTTCTGACATACCACACGCAGACCAACGACAAAAGAAGCAAGGCACACTCAAGATCTTTGGGAGACGAGAAAATGAAAACAAAACAAAAATTGGAATACCCAAAGGAAAGAAGAGGAAAAAAAGAAACAAAACGTGGAGGGCATTGGAAACCTATATAGCGAAAGTTTCCCTAATCTTGGGAAAGACGTGGGATCTGTATAAACAAAGCTTATGCCGTCCTAGATAAACATGAGCAGAGAAGACCATCACCCCAGTTTATTACCGTCAAACTACACCACACACACAGACACACACACACACACACACACACACACACACACAGTTCAACTGATAAAAGCAGGTCATGGGGTTGGAGAGATGGCTCCATGGTTAAGAGGCTTCTTTTGGAGAGGACCCCAGGTTCAATTTCCAGCACCCACATGGCAGCTAACAACCACCTCTAACTCTGGTTCTAGGGGATCTGATGCCTTTTTCTGACCTCTGTGGGCACTGCACAATATAGGTACACTTACATACATGCAAGTAATATACACACACATAAAATTATATATATATATAATTATATATATATATATAAAAGAAAAAGAAAAGCCAAGTCACACTTTAAGGCATCTCATTCCAACAGTAGTAGATTTCTGAGAAAATACTTTCTATGTCAAGAAACCAGACAGTAATATACACATTCTAATTCATGAAAGAAGATTCTGCTTGCCATTATTCATATATCTTATGAGTACACCAAGACCTTCCAAGACAGCAAATATTGAAGAAATTTATAACCACCTGAGTAGCCTACAAAAGATGTGTAAGGGGGTCCTACATCAAGAATTGAAAGAAAAATGACCACAATCATGAGAACAAGTGAAAAGGTAGATTCCACCAGAGGAGTAGATACACCTTAATGAAACTGAATAAATACAGCAAACCAGCAAATCACGAGGATGAACAATACATAAACAAATTCGCTCAAAGTAGATACAAGGAAATCAAAAAAATGACAGAATAAGTTCCTATCTATCAATAATAAACATGAATGTAAAAATAACTAAAATCTCCAATTTAGAGACACAGACTGACCACCTAAGATTAACCCACTTCACCAGTACAGAAAGAGAGTAATGAGAGGGTGGTGAACAACATTCCAAACAAGCCTAGAATGGGCAGGGCTAGCTATATTTATATCTGAAAGCAAAGCTTAGTTTACTATAAATTGGAAGAAAAGACAAAGGTCATCATATAATGATCAAAGGAGCAATTCAACAAGAAGATATGTTTAAATCTATATCAACTAAGTAGTAGAGTACCCAATGTTAGACAACCAAACTATTTTATTATAGTCAACATACAAAAATCAATAGCTTTTCTAAATTTACACACTTAAATGAGAAAGAAAACAGAAAGCTACAAATAATATATCAAAAAATGAATTCAACTAAGGTTGAAAACAAGGGCTACAATGAAAATTATAAGACACTAAAAGAAACTAATGAGAAAAACAGAAAGAAGGCTCGGTTCTGTGGATTTGAAGAATGACAGTGTCTTAGTCACTTTTCTATTGCAATAAGCACCATGACAAAGGCAGCTTGTGGGAGGAAATCGGTTTATTTGATCTTACAAGACACTGCTCATGATCAAAGAAAGCTGGAACAGGGGATCAAGCAGCAACCTGGACCTAAGAACTGATGCAGAGACCATGGAGGAATGCTGCTTACTGGCTTGCTTTTCCTGGCTTGTTCAGCTACTTTTCCTATACAGCCTTTTAAGCGGATAAAATGGACTGTGTCTTGGAGGTGTAAGATGAAATAATCCTTCTCCCCTGCAAACTGCCTTTGTTCATGGTGTCTATCACAGCATCAGAAAGAAAACTAGAACAGAAATTGTTAATATCAAGTGGGATGTTAATGTGATGGTCTTGACCACATTGGTTTGGGGGAAGACTGTTGAAGTATTGGAGCTTTGGACCAGAAAAGGTTTGGAATGCTCAGTGCTTAATGAGACGTTCTATGAGAGATTGAAAAGTAAGAATATTGAGCCAAGTTCCGAAGGTAGAGGTCTGGCCTGGTAAGTTTCAGAGTAACGCAAAGACTATAGGGATCTGTCATGTGTTATTTTGTATTTATAGATATTGGCTAGCTGGGGCTAAAATAAAATCAGCTGTGACTAACATGAGAGGTGAAATCTTCTGGAAAGTATTTCTCCATGGTCAGCATACTGAAGCTATGGTCTAAGGCACGGAGCAAGGGGAGCAAGCTGCATCTCAAGCTGGAAGCCAAGCTTAGCAATGTTCTAATGTACCATCATCTCCTAGATGGTACTGGCTTTGAAGGCATGAAGGGGTCATGGACAGGAGCTGAGGCTTGACACTGTAAGAGGCCAGGAGAGGACACTGCCGGAGGTGCTGTCTGAGTTGCAGTGAAGACCAAAGGACTGAAAGGGTCATAGAGAGAACCTGACGCTTGGTACCATGTGAGGCCAGGCCAGGCCTCTGGTAAAGGGGCAGCCACAGTTGTAATGGAGACTCCAGCATTAGCTGTCAGAATCATAAGATGTAGGTGTTGAGTGGGGCTGGCCTGAGCCTAAAGGACAAGCTAAGGATAGTTGCCAGAGCTGGGGGTGGGGGACAGAGCTATCCAAGCCTCTGGAACCCAGACACTGAGCTACAGTGCCTGACTTTGGTTTTGTTTAAGTGTGCCTGGGTCCTCCCTTTTGAAATAAGAAAATATTTAACTTGCTTTTTATTTTACAGAACCCCACAGTTAAGAGACTTTGGATTTTTATAGAGAACTAGGAGTTTAAATTGTTTGACTTGTTCAAACACTGTGTCACTTCAAGTTGTACTGTGTTATATATTGTGACATTAATATTAACATGAAAACTTGGAAACAAATAGGAAATGGAAGTTTGTGGATTAATGGTGATACATGTGTGTCAAGTTGACAAGAGGTCAATTGTGATGGATAGCTTCAGATGTCAACTTGACATACCTGGGAACAGGGATCCCCAATGTAAGTATTTCCTCCAACAGCTTGGCCTCTGGTCATGTCTCAGAGGCATTTTCTTAATTGCTAATTGATGTGGTGGGCAATGCCATCCATGTGATGGGGAGAATGGGCTGTGTAAGAAAAGTAGACCAACAAGTCAGGAAAGAAAGTCAGAGAGTACAGAGAGTAGTATTCCTCTGTGGTCTGTGCTTCAGTTCCTGCCTTTAGGTTCCTGCCCTGAGTTCCTGTCTGACTTCCCTCAAGATGGACTATACTTTGGAAGTATGAAATGCAATAAACGCTTTCCTCCCATGGTCAGTTTAGGTCAGTGTTTTATCACAACATTAGAAAGTAACTCAGACATGAGGTTTTGAGATCTTCTACTGTTTCCATTTCATCACTTCTATTACCCTTCTCTTTGATTTTATTAAGCATGCTCCAAATATAGCTACTTAGTAATGTGTGTTATATAGAGGTGGGATTCTTTTTTTATATTATTATTTCCTAACAGTTTTGACTTTGTTACTGAGGTGATAACAAATCAAACTTTATTAACAAATAAAAGAATAAATGTGCGTATAGTTTACTAAAAAGGACAGAACAATTTGAATCCTACTGAACTGATACATAGTAGCTGTGTCAAATTACTAAGCCTTGTTGTTGTTTTTTTCTTTCTGTAAATTAAGATTAATAGTAAGAATGGCTATATGCATTTATTTATAATTGTATAACTATATATAAATATAAAAAGAATGTTAATTACATAAAACCCAACACAATTATATTTTAAACCAATACCTATATTTATATATGTATAATATACTTTATATATTCAATGATCTACAGAATTCTCATATCTACCTTCTTAAAATGCTTAGAACTTCTGCACTAAAATAAATGCTTAGTAAATTAAAAAATATATAAAACAATTTGCACATATTATCTGAGGCTTTAAGTTATTTTGTAAACAACTACTATTCTTGGAATAGACATAAAAACTAGGACTAGTAATCTTCTAATGCTAAATAATAGTTAAGTTAGAAGAATACTGTGAATTTTACTGATTGAGAAATAAAATCTCAAAACAAAGTATGACTTTGTTATTCAAATATAAGTTGGGTCAATTCATTCTGGAGTCATTTTGCTATGATCCTAAATAACTGTGGTCTCAGATACACTGTCCAATTATAAATAGACATGATTTCATACACAGTTTTCACTAAAGACAAATTAATGAAAAATATGTGTGAACATGATGCTCTGAGTACATGCAGTACAGTACAGAAGACATTAGTGTCGGATATGTAAGAAAAGCCACTACAGGTGCTGTAGTGTGAAAACCGAGTCTATCCGTACAGAATGTCTGTAGTGGTCCCAATTACCGGCTGAACTGCTAATACTGAGCAACACTGAAATTTCCTTTTGAAAAAAAATAAAATGCTAAACACACTTGTCAATAAAACATTTTATTCCTGACAACTATTCACCATACAATTCTAACCTTCCTGTGAATTTATAGCCATGATTTCCAAAAGAAATCTTCACAATGATTACTAACTTTAAAGAACATTGGTCCTAATGTAAAAATCTGTTCAACAACCCAGAAGTTTTCCATTAAGATAATAAAGGAAAAGTAGAATTGGAGATAATTCTCTTTATAATGAGATATCCTTTATTTTGTTGGCATATTTAGCAATAAGATCATTTTATACAGGTCATGCAAAATTCTGACATTGTCTTTAAGTGTAACCTTGAACAGCCTTTGAAATACTAACAATATGAAACATCTTCCTCAAGCCCCATGCTGCATTTAGGAACAAGCAAAGTATTATTTTTAAGAAATTCAAACTGTAGCATAATATCAAACAAGAGAAAAGCAATCTGAAAATTTATAAAAAGTTAAACATAGCTGTTCGAGACATGGCTCCATGTAAGTAATATATTCATGTACAGAATAAGTAGATTACTGGCAAAAAACTTGCCTCATTCCAGGAATATGATTTTAACATAAGTCAATAAAACTTCTTATTTTTCATTAGCTGTTTTTATCACACATCATTTGACTAAATACCAACTGTAAGATAATTTTTAAACTATATAAATATTATCTTTTGGAGGAATTAATACATTTTGGGCCCATTATATATAGATACACATGCACATATACATTCTTTCTAGAAATGAGGACAAGTGACATATTTTAAATCAATGAAACTATATTTCTGAATTCATTATAAATATGTATTTCATAGAAAGCTTGTTCATAAGTCAGTTATCACCAATTAATTACACATCTAAGAAAGGTAATAAAAATTTCACTTATTAAAGTCAGAAACCACACCAGAATCCTTATTAGGTCATTTCTAAAGGCTTTAGCAAGAATAGAAAAGCTATTAGAATCCTGAGGGCATATAGCATGTAGCTCACGTTTTAAGTGGGAAGATCTAATTTAGAGGTAAGTGTAGATGTTACAGGTGTGAAAAACTAGTACACTGACTGTGAACAAAACCTATGCCTGAAGTGCAGGCTCTTTATTTCTGTGGCTTGACAGAATTTGTAGAGGTTTAGGGAGATGGATGAAATATCAGATATTACAGCTAGCTCTCATCCTCAAGATTCTTTTATTGCTTAGGGAAAAACTAGATCAGTCTTGGAAGTGGCTATTTGGGGGTTTGCTGCTCAGAGTACTCTAGAAATTCTATTGAAATGCTAGTCAGATTTCACACCACTTGAAATAAGACATGTGAATGATGCTCTTCTGAACTCTACAACATCCACATGTTATAGGGCAAACACTAAAGAGACTGTGAGCCCAGTATGGACTGGTAAGTTCTACTTACAACCTGAACATCTTTCTTTTAATCCAGAGTTCATGGTACTGAATATCTTACTTCAAGTCTGACATACTTTTTTCAAAGCTGTGTTGTAACATTATTTCCTTAGTATTTCTGCTTTCTTATGTCAGATGGGGCTGACAGATATAATCACTCCTTCATTTTCATGTTTTGTCAAGTCTGTCTTTTCCCTGGATCTATACTTACTGGTAGATCTGAGACCTAAGTGGCTGGAAGTGAACTCGTAAAAGAACATGGAGAAACTCGGAAAGGTTAAGAAGGTTTTCTGACCTATGGATCAGACAAGTGTTATTTCTGGAAAATGTAGAGAGGACTTCTGCCTCTACTGTATGACACTGTGCAAGAAGCAGATCAATGACCTTGATTCAGGGACAGGCTGTTTGTCTTCAGTGAACTGAAGTTTGACTTTAAGAACAAGAACTGAAAACCCTGGAATTAAAAACAATCTACATAGTCTGAAAAACTTCAGATATTTATAAAGAGGAGCCAAACATGTTGCTCATAAAATACAGGTATTCAGCTTAATAAAAGTATCAGTTGCTAAGCATTCCTCCCCATGACCCATGTGTGTATGCATATGCTCATGATTCCACTTATCAATTATGGCCCACCTTACCTTCCATCCAAGAAACATGTGCTGGGCATCTTTTGGATATCTGGGAAGATGATAAACCTATGACCTGTACATGATTCCATGATCCATGATCACCTGCTTTAGTTTTTGGGTTTTTTTTTGACAGGGTTTCACTATGTAGTCCAGGCTAGCCTTGTCTTCACTATGTCACTATGAAGCTTAGGCTGACCTTGAACATATGGCAATGCTCCTGCTTCAGCCTCCTGAGTACTGAGATGTGTCCCCAGGCCTAGCTCTATAGCATGTTCTTAGGCTGAAAGATAATCCGCAAAGAGATAGTCTATGGGGTGGGTGATTAAATCTTGAGGGTGGAACTCTCATGAAAGGGATTGACATTCTTATGAAAAACTCCAGAGCTTCATTCAGCTGGCCCAGTGTGAACACACTGAAAAGACAGTTATTTCCAAAGTAGGAAGCAGTCCCTCACCAGATACAAATGCTAGATATCTTGATCTTTGAGTTCCCAGCCTGCACTATCCAGTAAATAAATGTTTACTTTTAGACTACCCAGTCTGGGATGTTCACTCTAGCATCCTGAGGTGATGAAGGCAAGTAGTAAACCCAGGGACACAGTTCTAAGTATTAAGACATCAGAAGAGACAGATGAATGAATGAATGATGAAACTTGGGGCAGATACAGGTGTTTTGAAGAATCTTTGGTTACATTAGCCCCTGTCTCAAAAGACCAGAACCAAAAATCACCCAACAAACAAACAAAAAAACAAATAAAAACAATAATGATTTTGTACTAATTTTAATTCTAGAAAAACTTCCACCTTAGTGGAAAAATAAGACAACTTATCATGGAAAGATGTACAAAGCGATTTCCCTCCCATTTCCTGAATCTGATGAGACAAAACCAAAGGCAAAGGGTAAAGAATATATCTGAAATCACTGACTGATCACATAATATTAAGCGTGATTTTTCTTTTCCCTGAGGCAGTTCTGCATGTGTCCCTTTTATAATATAAGTTTTATAAGCAAAATACAAAATAAATTAAAAATAATTCATTCTTAAGCAGGCAGTGAGCATTAAAGAAAAAGGAGATCTACAAAGCAAAAAATTCTGCCCAAAGGTAAGGTATTGTTGTTGCTGTTCTCAGCCAACTCACCTGAAGATGATGGGAGCTGCCCGTAGTCCTGGGAGGCTCTGCTGGGTTTGACATTCTCCCCTGGCAGCCGCCTGGCAGGAGGCAAAGGAACCTGGCCACTCGCTGGGTCAAAAAAGGGATCTTAAAAAAATAAAGATAATATTATAATTACAAGAATGATGCTTCTTGATTTGCTGTAGAAAGAATTCTAGGAATTTTCTACAGATTATAGCTTTTAATAATTAACTACACAACTAATTTCATGGTCAATATTAATCACTTTCTAATTTGTACATTTTTCTAATTTATTCATCACTTATCTAGGTAAGTTCTTCACATTTAATTGTGAAATAAATACAACTTTTTTACTTAGTCTTTTGAAGTTTTTACTTGCAAAATTGCTGGTAAAATCTTTTAAATATGTAAAAAATAATTAAAAATTAAATATTAATTTCTGTCTCTATGAAAATATAAATAGAAATCAAAATTATTTTACTACTTATAACTATGTCCAACAACAGGAAGAACAGGGAAAAAAAGATTGTCAATACTGGCCTGTGAAACAGGGACTATAGGCAAACTGGTTTAAAATGACTACTATGTGGCTTTCAAGTCTTAGGTGGACTCCTCTGAGAAGAACATTATCTCTGCAATCTGGTTCACTGGTCTCTGGCTATCAGCTTCATTCCCAGGTTTTTCTCAATTTATTCTTCTGTTGGCACTGTCTCTAAAGTTCTCCTGAGTTGTATAGAGGGCAGAATCTTGTCTGACTTACACTTACATGGTTTCCATCGTATCTCCAAACTCAAATATGGCAACAGATACGTTGCTTGGCAATTAACTTGTACATATTAAATATTTTAAGTACTAAAGATCAAATCATGCAGATTCAGATTTCCATCGTTCAAAGTCAGTGAAACATAAAATGCTAATAAAAGCACACTCTAAATGGTGAGGCTAAATTTCATTTCATTGGTGAACTTTCTTCTGAGCTTGACATTCAGAATATATAAGAATTCAATTATAATTGTCACTTTTTTGGAGTAATTATCACCAGCTTGGCTGGGACTTTCTGACTCAAGCACGGAGTCTGCTTCCATTCATTTCAAGATTAAAATAACTCAGATTTTTGAACTAAGAGTGGACAGTCCAGACTGTTTAATTTTGCTGAAATATTCTGGGAAATATTGAGGAGTTAAAATAAATTTCATATCACAAATGTTAATCCTTTGGGTTGTTAAAAGAACTGGAACCAAATATGGTGGTTTCCTCATAGATTTTGAGTTTTCCAAAATTTAGATTTAAATAGTCAATAAAAAACACTTAAGGTTCCTCTGTACTCCAAATACCCAGGTGTACTAAATAAGGCTATGTCTACACTGAAGATTAAAAAATACAAATTAAAAATGCCTCAGCCAATGTATCATTTATGGAATGATATTTTCTGGATAATTTAACATACATAATATGATCAATTGGCTAAAATGTAACATACTAATAACTAATTTATGTTATGGTAATGCAGAATTGAAAAAAAATTCCTTATTTTAGAGAAAAAAATTAAAGACAAGGAAAGCATTATATTGCAGGTAGAGTTGATTAACCTCTACCATCAATTAAGATGATGTTGTTAGAGTATTAATAACATAAATGATGTTCCAGACATTGTAAGAAAAGGTTACATTCAGCATATACTCTGTGAAGTTTATTACACTTATTCCTAATAAATATAAATACATTAGCAAAACAATAATAAAAAAGATGGAAATACATCAATAATTATCTTGGTTTTTTACCACCTCAAACTCTTTCAAAATTTACTCAAGTAAGGAAAAGAGGCAAACTAAATTAAACAATGGCATTTCTCCCTATGGCTACACATAATCTGAAGATTTATCAACTGCTCTCCAAGTCTGACAAATCAATCAATGTAGACATTAATTTCTAGGAGGAGTTCAAAGAGTCAGGTGACACAAAGTTATTTACTCCTGTTTGCCACCCACATTCTAGTTCACATTCATAGACTCTCTGGTATGCAGGCATCTATCTATTGACTGCACTCCTCCAAATAAGATAATCCATTATCATTGAGGGTATTCTTTCATATAATAAATGAAATAAACATTTCATTCTCAATACTTTTTGTTGGCTTTATTTTTACCTTCTGAGGTGATATGAAAGAAACATAATACTTTCACAGATACTGTAATTAGGACATTACTAAGGAGATCAAACTCTAACATCTCTAAAATCTTCTCTGGGAGATAAACATTCTGACTTCCATTTTTAAATATTTATTTTAAGTGTGTGTTTTGCATGAATGTATATATGTATCATGTGAATGCTTAATACCCACAGAGACCAGAAGAGTGCAAAGGATCCCTTGGAATTGCAGATACAGAGTTTTGTGAGCTGCCATGTGGGTGCTGGGAACTAAACCCAAGTTCTCTGTAAGAGCAGTCAGTACTTTTAACCACTGAGTCATCTATCCAGCCCCATTCTGAGTTCTTCTGGTTCACTGTAGTTTCCTTGGGGGTGGTACAGATTTTCTTTAGCATCCTTACTGCATTTCTTTAAGAATATGCTGGTGCCTAGCACCTCTAAAATGTGAGCATATATCAGAATAAGTCAAATAATTGTGAAAACACATATTTCTGGGCATCACTTCTAGGATTTTTGTTTAAGTCAAGTCCTGACTTTTCACTTCAAAGCAAATTCCCAGGAGATGTAGACACTGCAGAGTTGAAGGCCCAGTTGGAGGACTGTTGATCTTGCCCTTTAACCCGCTAACAGGAAACTGGCGGACCCATATGGGACAAGGTCCGCAGAAGACTGTTCTCCTCTGAATTTAGTTCTGTGAGAGAAACTCCCCACTGGCATGAGCTCCCTAGCTATCCACATCACAACAGTGCTTCCTATAGGTTGAGTTCAGGATATCCCCTACTTCCTTTACCATGGCTATTGCCAATCACCTGATTTTTCTTTGCATTTCACTTAAGCAATGTTCTGTGTCTCAGGGGTAAAATATTTACTTATCTTTAATAAAGTAAATCTTTCAAGCTTTTAGAATTGAATTGGTATCTTTAAGATTGGATAAGAAATTTAAAAGATATTCTATGTTAGAGGAATAGCAAAGGAAAAGTGGTGTAAGACTGCCAAATGCACGGTGCTTTCTGTGCCCCACACAAAGCCATCCATAAAGGGTGTGCACAAGATCTAAGTGCTGCCGAGCTTTGCTGCTCGAGCTCAGCCCCTGCACGATGCTGCAGAAATGCCTTTCAAACCTTTCCACATAAAGAGATGCTTTAAAAGAATATAGAAAAAGCGACATGTATGCCAGCAATGATCTTGGGTTTGGGGACAGGAAAATCATGAAGCTTTTGTGGAAGACTCCTGGTTTTGTTAAGGTTTGATTGGCTGGCCTGTAACAGATGGCTCATGCACAGTAGTGGGGAATTATTATTTTTCCAAAAGAAATCTTGCATGAAAGCCTAAGAGAAGAAACAAAAGAAGAGAGAGCTGTGTTTCTTCTTGGCTTCCCTTCCTCAATCCTTCTGGAATCATGAGGCCTCTTTGCACACATACAACCTAACCACCTGAAAACAGCAGGGCTGTAAGCCTGACAAGCTTGACCTGACTCAGTTCTGAGCCACAGAACACTGGAATTAAGTGGTAGATATCTAACAGAATACCATGGGAAAATGCTACTTAAAAAAAAAAGATATCTATCCTATGTCTTTAATTATAGATAATATTTCCCAAAGGAAACCAAATGTCAAGAAAGCATTTATGAGTTTACTGGACTAGTTACTCGACAGCAGTGAAGGAAAAGCAGTAAGATGCTCACAGAGTAAGTTAGGCAGCCATCTTTGGAAGTTTTATGGTTCTAAAACTAAGTTCGAATACAGTTTAGAAGTATGTCTTTCATGATGTAATTCTGAGTGAAGAACAATTATTAGGGATCTGTCGCTACACTTAGCAATTATTAATTACTTTGTAGAATTAAACAGTATTTTCTTCTAGCTCTTGGAAACACTGACTTGTTTCAAAGAAATCATTATACTGAGGTTTCATAAATCAGGGCTTATAGTGTACATTTATAGACGGGGATAGATATGTTATAGGAATCTAAGTAGAAACTACCTGAAACAGCATCAGAAGAATTTTACTAAGATTCAGAATGATTTATTCATTTAAGAAATCATGTTAATTAAAGTACACAAAGACTGACACAATAACAAAGTATATTGGTACTGAGGCACTGCGACATGCTGCTTTTATTTCTTGCTTGGGCAGATAGAGACAGGATACTAGTTCTTAGGTAACATCCTGGGAATTGATAAGCTGCATGAGGGATGAATGTGTTCAACATTGTGCCAAACACCAGACAAAACACTAGCTGCTGCTGCTGGAAACCTGAACTTGAAATTATTCGCTGAAAATTCTGCCACTTATAACATGAAGTGGTATTACTCCATGACTGTAACCTGGGTTTCATGAAACCCCTCCAAACATTATGAATTACTAACACTAATGAGAGAGAGAAAAGGGAAGAGAGAGACAGAGAAATGGTAGATATGAACGGTGAATAAGAGCCAACCGAGTTCTCATGAGACACCGAGTACAAGAAGTACCAATTGAGTATTTTCAAAGAAAAAAATAAAAGAGATTTCTTGTGATTTATTCCATGTGGAAATATACAGAAAAGATTAAAAGCAAAGATTTTTTTTCATTTTGGCACAGGACTCCCTGTGCAGCCCAGGCCAGCCTTAAACTACTCCTCCTCCTCCTTGGCCTCCCAATTGCTGCACGTGCCTGCAGGTCCAGCTAGGATATTTTCCCACAGCAAGTCCAGGAGGGAAGTCGTTCAGAGCACACAAACCACATGATCAGCACCAAGACAGACGGGAAACATTAATATCAGCAGATGTGACAATGCTGTTTTTCTTTTTCTGACAATTCTGACTAATATAAACAGAGAGTTTATTTAGTCCCTTCATTTTTATTTCTGTTCCTCATTTCAGAAACTTTTATTAATGAAAAATGTATTAGCTTTCCTTTGAAGACTAATGACATAAAATACAAGAAAAAATTTTAAAAATTCAAAAGAATTATACTTATGTTAAGATCCAAAATCTTAGGTTTTAAATAAAACTATGACACTAAAGCATATCTTAGAAAATTAAAAAATTAAAAATCTATTATTAGAAAAACATTACATTAGGAATAAGAGACAGAGAACCTAAAACTGTGTCTTTTCCATTAGTCCATCACATGTACATTCTGTTTGTCAGGGATGTCTCTGTTATCTAAAAGAATCACTGATGTACACAATATGTAAACGTCCTTTCTTACCTTCCTCCTCCATCCTTCCTTGATCTCTTCCTTCTTTCTTTCTTTTTTACTATTTGAAACTTTCATACATGTATGCAATGTATTTAATTACATCCTACACCAACTCCCAATTCCCCTACTGCTGCAACACACATCTCACTCTCTCAAATTCATGTTCTCTTTTTCAAATTAAAAAAAAAAGTGTATGATTAAAACTGGCGCTGCCCATACACACATGGGTGCAGTCATTCACTGGGGCCCGATTCCTTATTGCCCTTACCATCCTTATGATTTTTTATCAATCATAAAGTAAAACCACCCAACTGCTCCTCTCACTGCCTAGCAGATTTTTTAGCTGGTATAACAGAGACCAGGGAATCACTAATATGACTATGACAGCATGATCTCAGAAATGCTTTGTTTGAAGAGAAGCAATTTCTTTGTCTTTTCTCCTCTCCTACCTGAAGGAAGAAGGAAAAGGTCCTGTCCTGAGGAAGGTCGGCTACCGGAGCCTTGAGGTTTTGGATGTTCAATGAGACTATGCCTTGCAGGAGGTGGGGGAGGAGGGAGGGATGGGGGGAGGGCATCAAAGGCATCTTCACCTGCATTTAAAGAAAGGTCATTATCAACAGCAGAACTTCATTAATCAAAACACAGTATCAAGTGACAGCAATGAATGAGTTTCCTCTTGCTGCTTATAAAGAACTTCACGTACAGGGTTTATCAGCAGTTCACTGACTTCCATAATGGGAAGTGATTATTTTGTGGGAGGGTATGGAGAGGAAACACACACACACACACACACACACACACACACACACACACACACAGAAACACTCTCAATGAAACTGGGAAAGCCTTCCCTGTATTCTGGGTCATTCTATAAAAGCAGCATTACAAGTTATGAAATATCTCATGGTTTCTTTATAACATTTATACTATTAGTATACTAGAACTTTGAACTGAAAACTATCAGTCACATGAGAAAAACAGAATTCTCTGAGCAACAAATTAGAAAACCACACCATGAACATGTAATTTAATGTCAAGGAATACTTTCAACCATCTCATAACATTTGTTCCACTGGATTTTAATTCATTTAAATTCCACCAAATATTTGATTTACTGTCAAAATATATAGCAAATGCACATCTGCAGAGGAATGTATTTACTATATAACTCTCATCTCTAGAGAACATGTCAGTGGAGAGTTCCCTTTTGAGGTCCCCAACCTAGTTACGTACATGTATATATTTCTTGGGTTTTGGTCAGGGTATAAAGAATAGTGTAATATGGTTCTATGTCTATTTTTTTTTAATTTCTGACACCCCAGCTAGCCTACCCAGAGTAATGTACCTTGATTCTTTAAAAAATAAAGTGAATTATATGAATTTAGAAATATGTCAAAAAGTTTTGTCAATGAGACAGGCTATATATAAACATTACATATTCCAACAATAAAAATTTATATGTATTAAACTTGAATGACTTGGACATACTGTAAAAGATTAATTTACCATTTACTGAGCGTACGCTGCAAAAATATGGTTAATATTTAATCTAAGTAGATTTTTTTAAATAATTTACAGTAGTTTTGGATATAGGTGAAATTTGGTATGAATTCCAGGCTTTAGCTGTAATATTATCATATTCATTTTTTTCAGCCCTTTGGTATTAGGCACCATACTAGATGCTTGGCCTGATATGAAATCAATACTTCAAGAGCTTATATTTCATCAAAGGAGCTTAAAAGTGTTCATAAATAGGTATGAATGACAGATGAGACCATCTGACTGGTTCCATGAAGTAGATACTTGCTTTTGAAGAGCAAAGAGAAATACAAATGACATCCAGTGAGGTGCTGACAAGAATGAGGAATACCAGAGGCTCAGGAAATACAAAGATGGAGTCTCCTAAGTTGAGTGAACAGTATGAACAATGAAGAGATGTACAAAAAAAGCTAGAGGAAAATCTGAATACAGAGACAGCACTAATCTGCCTATAACAGCTAATAAAGTTATCATCCCATCTTTGGCTTATTAAATTTAACAAAAAGCCCATTTCACTGAATATGATGCAAATACAAGGACTTCTAGCATCCCCACAGAAAGCACTACTGAACAGTACTGATCTGGATCATGAAGACTTGCAGAACAGGTCAAGAATCACTCAGAGAAGAAGCAAAAAGTGAAAGCAGACTATTTATAGATAGGTAGTTAGGAGTTTCCTGGAATTACTGCATATGAGAACAACGCCTGACCCATATAACAGAAAAGATATTTTAACTGGGCAATTCAAAATGCTGCTCACTGGTTCTTATGAGAAAATACAAAGCTTCACTTAATAGTTTTGGTAGCCTAACAGATAATTCAGAAAAGTTTATTAAGGGATCTTTACCGTACACTAACTATTAGAGTGACTTACTATTGTGAAGCCTAGGATTAAACACAACTGTTCCCAGTTTTCTACAAAGAAGTATATATTTCTTATAACTTAGTTAGCCTAAGTGGAACAGAGCCATTTCCTGATGAAGTAAAGAGAAGTTCATATTTACTAATAATTATACTTGGAAAGAATCTGACTTAACCCTTCAAACCATCCCTTTAATGTCACTGGAACACATGGTACAGGGTAGTGAAAAACACTGGGTCTTATTGCTGAATCTAATGTGAAAGAAGAACCTGGTCAAACTCCAAAATATAGTCAGCATTTCTAGGTCATCATTTTGCTTTAGTTTTAAAAGGATTCTTTAATGAAAATATAAACTAAAACATCTGCATTGTTTATTTGCAATTTGCTCTGATTATAAAAGTAACACAATATAGAAAATTCAGGTACATAAACAACTCCAAAATATAGTCAGCATTTCTAGGTCATCATTTTGCTTTAGTTTTAAAAGGATTCTTTAATGAAAATATAAACTAAAACATCTGCATTGTTTATTTGCAATTTGCTCTGATTATAAAAGTAACACAATATAGAAAATTCAGGTACATAAACAATAAAAGATACTATGAAAATTGCCTACAATTTCACAACTTAAAACTCTTTCCTATAATGAGTTTACCATCTAGGAGAGGGATGGTGACATGAGCATGGGGCCACCATCATCTGGAAAACCCATTCTAATTTCAGATTAATTCTCAACCATGAGTCTGCATTGTACTGAGTTCTTATTACAGGAATGCAGATATGGAGAGAAGGGCAGGGTTGTTAAGAATTTTTTTTTAAAGTTTCAACCTAATGGAGGGATGAGAAGATCATAATCAGAGGGCGTCCTGTTGAGTGAAGAACCATGCTTTGGGTTGTCCCGAGTTGGAGGCCTGGCAGGTGGTAATGGCACTGGATCAGAAGCTGAATCAAAAACATCTCCTAGAGGATAACACAAAACCTTAATGTATTTTCAGCATGAAAACAGAAGGGAACTTTGCCTTTAAATTCTGACCATTAAGAAATGTGTTGCAAAAGAAAGAATATTCTATACATACCCTTCAAATAGATGCCTAACTCTGGCGCATTTGATTTCTTCACCTCTGAAGATGTACCATGTGTTCCATTCAATACACAGTGACCATTATCACAAGACCTAAAGTGGAGATCAGAGGGCAGGAATCATTTGGGTAGGCACCGAGGAACTTTTATCCCTACTCAGATAATAAAGCTACAAAACAAAGACATTTCTATTCTATAAAAAGAATCAGTAATAACACATAGCTATTCTTATTTTAAAAAAGAGATGCAAATACCTAAAAGAATTACCTTTCTCTTTCAAACTGAAACCAAGATTTACAAAGAACATTAAAATAGTTAAAAACCTAAACATATCTGTGGAATTACCATATCTTTGTCAGAATTCATAATACCTGGCCAAGGTTCTGAAGTGAACTACAATGTGCCCATATAAAAACCATGTAAGTGCCAATGACTTCATTATTAGTACATAGTAGTTAATATGTTTTGCTCATGTAACTTAAGCATTCTTTATATCAGAAACAAACAAATGCCTTAAAAGAAAGGAAAATTATTAAACTTTCAATAATTTTGTTAAGTTTCTAACAGGAATGTTCAAAGACCTAAAGTTGCTAATATTATTTTAACACCATGAGGAGGAAAACTCTGGGTCCTTGACACCTTTTAGAAAAGGGAGTTTAGTAAAGTGTTTGGGTGTACAAGTCTTTTAATCTGTGTGAATATTAATTCACTAAGAGAGCACAATTTTGTTGTTGGCATCAGTACTTCAGGAAACTAGGGCACAGAAAGATACAGGAGGAGGAGTAGACACAGAAAAATCCTGGCTGAATAATGATGGCTGACAAAGAGCTATGGAAAGCAAAGCTCACATTTTCCTTTTCTCTTGAATTACTCTGAATTCTTAGAGAAAGTAAAAGTACACACACAATGGACGAGACAGTGGATATTTCAATAGATACTGCAAGATGGATTCATCTGACATTCATTTTCATTCTCTCTGGTGGCCACTTCTTTTGAATGGGCCAGATATGGTTCATTTAAAAACAGTTATGTGTTAAATCTTCATAATGATGATAGATCTTGCTGAAACTGAATTGAATTATTCATTTACTGTTTCACTTTGCCACATATTGACTATTTATTCCTCTTAATGTTCCAAAGAGGGAGAAGCATACAGAGACAGGGAATATGAAGTCGTGGGAGAAGCTCTGGAGAGGATAGAAGAAGACACTTCATCCACTGCTTTTCAGGAACAAATTACATCAAGAATTCATTCCAATTAGACAGGGATTAACAACACTCATTCCTTCTTTATAATAGCAGAAAGATGGTTATGATTCAAATTTACTTTCAGGATCCTAGAGGCCAGTTACCAAATCTCAACTATTATCTTATGACAATTAAAATTTAATGTATTAAAACTGTATTCCTTGGTTCACCATCCATAAAAGGAATAAGACTCCCAAAGAGACCAAATAAAGCTCATCCAATTTCAGTTTTTAAAAATTACTATACATTTGTAAAAGCCAAAGAGGCTGAACTTCATTAATAATTTATGTGTGATAAGAAGGAATAACTTTTTCCCTTTAATAGATATGTAGACACTTAGCTATTCCATTGTAACAAATGCTCGTCCAGGTATTTCTTTGTCTCCTCAATAATACTATTTTACCATGAAATGTGTTAAAGACAACAATTAAGATGTTGGATGCTCTTTTGATAAAAGAAACCCTGGATTTCAGAGTGCTACTAATTCTGATTAATAACTCTGCAGAGAACTGATAACTCAAATGAGAATCACCTATGAAGTCACAACTCTGATTAAAATAAAGATATTGCTTCTCTTCCAAGTATTCCATTTTCTACCTTAGTGAGATACCTGAGATGTTCTCACCTGAAAAGAAAGGAACAATCCACTCAGGAAATGCTTTCAATTGACTGACTTGACCTCAAAAGGCACATTAAATAAAGATGGACAGATGACTGACATGTTCATGGTCTTCTGTCCCTCAGTCATTCAAGAGGGGCGAGGTGACAGGGCAAGCAGTAGAAGCTAAGCCCTCATCTATGTGCCAATCACAGCTCCAGAAATATTATGCAAGGGAACCGGAGCTCAGAAAGAGAGTTTGAAAGCTAAGATCAGATTACTAAGTATATCAGTCAGATAAAAGATATATGAATGTCCTTTTAGTTTAACAAGTCAATTATATGCATGATGAAGCATGATTCTGCTTAAGGAAAAATGGATATTTGAATAGACAAAACCCATTATTAATTACTCTTATCAACTTCCATGTGACTGAACCTTTAAGGACTAAAGATATCCCCATGAAAGCGAGAAAAACAAGAGAAACAAAGACCTTTTTTAACTAGTATTCTTTATATTCTCATCTGACCCAAGGGAAGATAAAACAGTACTTGATTTAAAAAAAATTAAGGGGAATAACTTTAGAATCTCCCTGTTAAATGTTTTAAGATCTGAAGAAAAGCACATTACATATCAAGAAAGAAAATAAAATTCTACTAGTCTTTAAATTATAAAGAAAAATTCTAAGGAAGGTTGGCCTAACACCTTAATATTAGTTCTTAAGCACTAATTTATCTTCTCTCATCATATTTGGTGCTGATGAAATTTACTAAAATAGTTAAGTAGAAATGCACAAATTAATAATCATTATACATAATACATAGCTACATTTTATTAGATTGTAATTTGGCTTTTGGAAGGGAAGAGGGCAACAAACTGTTCTACTGAATTTCTTTTTTCCTGAAAACAAAGGAGAAAACAGTATATAGTAATAGTAAGCAATGAACAACAAGTTGAAGATTTCTGACCAAATACACACGACTAAACTGCACAAAAATAACCCCTCTGTTTGACAGTATGATAACACCTATGTACATGTAGGATGAAAGGAGGATGCCCATTGTCTTACCGAACAGGAGGTTTGGCATTATGACAATGAGATGGCTGTGAATTCAGGGAAACAGGATGGGATGAGGGGATCTTATATTCATCATCATCTTCCTCTACTGTGTCTCTTGTTTTCTCTGAGATACAGTTTGCTAATGGACCAGTACACCTACCAAAAGGAAAAAAAAAATCCAATGTTGTTTAAGCAACATAAATATTTAGAATAGTATTTGTTGTGACACACTCAAATCAAAGAATCTATTTTTACATATGTATTTTTCAGCTGTAAGCTGTTTTTATGCTAAATGTAAATAAAGTCTTTGCAATTTTGCTAAGAGTTTCTTGATGTGACAGAAGAATGTTCATATCTATAGTTTTAAAAGTTTTTAAAAGAATAAACAGCCTGTGAAATAAAGTGTTTTATAATACAGATAAAAAAGGGATGCATACAGCTATTCAAACCAAAACTGTTAAATATTAACAGTTCATTCCAATTTAACTTAAATGGATAAAGCAAGATGATAAAAATGCATGTGCATTAGTAATACACATTAACGAATCTTTAAAGGGTCAACTTTTTTTGTCTATAGTGTATACTTTTTTTCTTAAAAAAAAAACTGTCAGTGAATGAAACTTAGCTTTATTCTAAACAGATCATTCTATTGCCAAAGGTTTCCCTACAATGATTAAGAACTGAAAATGAACAGATTTAGAAGCAGATCATGACAGAATTCACTAAATCTTTGAAGTATATTTTTATAGACTAAAGAATCTGAATAAGAAAAAGAGAGTACAGTGAATAAAACAGCTATCTGATGCCATGACAAATGAGCAATTTATTTGATCTTTTGGGTAAATATGCAAAATAAAAAAATAAAAAATAAATAAAAACAAGCAGAAAATTCCCTCCCACATGCTCCAGCGATTGCCTCTGGGATTTAATCTAATCTTTGCAGGTGCCAGAAATGATGACCAAGGAGAAAGGCTCAAAGTCAAATGACAAAGTGGGAGACAGACAACCAGTTTACAAAATACTTGGACAACACCTGGGTCCAAACCATTTTAATCACCACAGCTGCCTAAGAAATCTCATTAAACAGAGAAAAACACTAAGCAACTGTAATTTTGCAGCACCTTCTGCAGAGGGAGCAAGAGGCCTTTTGTTTAGGAAGAAATCAGGTCTAAAGTTAAGCTTTGCATTTTGAGTTCTTATCATGAGCTGAGTATTCCTTATCTGACCTGCTTGGAACTTGAAGTGTTTCAGATTTGGGAATTTTTTTTCTTCAAATTTTGGAACATTTGCATAAACTTTGCCAGCTGTACAACACTAGTGTAATGCTCAAATTTTTTTTTTAATCTGGAGACTTTTCTATTATTTTAGACTTCCACATCAGTGAGGCTTAACAGATGTTAGAATGGGAAATACCTTCAGAGGGGTTTTTAATGTGTCCATTCAGAAAGATATTTTGAAAACTTAAATAGTTTTCATGTTTCAACCATATAGATAAGTTTCTAGAGAGATCAGAAATCAAAGAAAAGTCTCTTTGAGTTTTCAAAAGTTTATTTTTTAGTATTTCTTTGAAGAAGTTTTCAATGATGATTTTTGTTCTTGTGGTTTTAGAATTACCGTAGGATTCAAAGGACAGATAATGGTAACAGAAACATTGCTGCAGTGCCAGGAGGTCTGAGATGACAGCCAGAGCAGAGGCTAAGCACTTCATTCATAACCAGGGCTACATCCATTATGGTTTAACCTTTGAAGAACTAACAGCCTTCCAACTAAAGGTAGGCAGTACAAGAATTTTAAAAAATGACTTGATGGTATTTTGATAAGGAATATAAATCACTGTATTTTCATGAATTCTTATAAATACAGACATTAATTCAGTCAACTAACTCAATGACCAGAAAGGTTCTATCATCAAAGATAGAACAAAAGCCTAACAAATCAAGCACATACTGGAAAGAGAAGATTTTGACCTAATATCCAACTATCATAGAATGTTATTTCTGTTACAGGTTACTTCCAATGATTTGATAATTTTCAAACATGTACCTCACTATGAATTCAGAATGGACAATTGTTTTTAATATTTTTATTTTATTTTATTTTATTTATTTATTTATTTAATTTTCATGTCTCCACTCATGCAAATGTATATGGTTAGGTCAAAGAACAACTTGTGGAGTCACAAATTCTAAGTGTTTACTTGTACCATGTGGATACTGTGGACTGAACATAGCTTGTCAGGCTTGCCAGTAAATACTTTATCCACTGAGCCATCTTACCAGCCCAAGAAATGGACAATTAAAAAAAAATCACACTTGCTGTTGCTAATTCTATGTTTCATCTTCTTGATAAAAAATCCTATTTGGGTAAATGAAAACTATTCTTTGTTCAGCCACAAGCCAATTCATAAGGTAACACTTATCTAATATTCTCTTAAATGATAATAGCTCAAAGTTTAAAATTACAAGTTAAATGGATTTTGGTGAAATCAGTACAAAAGAACAAAGATATGTGCTATTTATATCGAAATATGAAAAATGTGCTTGTATTTCTCATTTCTCGTCAGTTTAGTGAAGTTCTTAAAGTTCTGTTTTGTTTTAATATAAACACCCTAAGAAAACTCCAGTATTCGACTAAATCACAAATAAACCAATTTGCTATATCATTCAGGCACATTTTATCCAGTATTTTTAATACAAAGAATGAACACAGTTTCTGCTAGAAAATGAAATGGAAGGCAAAGGTTCAAGAAAGAACTCGTGTGCAACACGCTACAGATAAACCCAAACTCATATAAATAGCTACACCATTTGTAATTGTATGTGTAGCTTTTGCTTCTAGAAATTCATTCAAAAATAGGCTCAATTTTATGTACAAATAAGCAATGTACAAACCTACAAATAGGTTTGGCATTAGTATCTACTCAGTACTTGGGCAGTGATGAAGAAAAATCCCACTAAAGGGACATGGACAACTTCAGTCACAGACAGAACATCAGGGAAAGTTGTAAGATCCCAGGGGATATTGCAGGACAGGCCATTTGGTTGGTTCAAGTTAAAGATGCCAAGCCACTATCTATTTTACATTTACTTCTCTTATTACAATAATGCTCTATTATCCTACATGCCTACTGTGTCCTGAATTGTCACCATTCTTGATCTAGTACACCAAGAATGCACAGGGACATGCTTTTTTAAAGGTGCAAAACTATGCTGTTCTCTTTAACTTGAACATCTTGTGAAGTTCACTTTGTGTTAGTGATTTAAGCCTACTTAAGGACATAGATTCATTTTTTTCTGCATGTGCATGCATGAGTACTTTAAAATCAAGGAGGAAATTTCAGACCAGTAGAGTGTAGAGAATGGAAGGCTCACAAACACATTTCTCCCAAGACTGCATATTCCTGGTATGAGGCATATAACCCCAGGGGTAACTTCCTGTACGTGCCATTAACATTAACTCCTATGATCTAGATATCAACTATGACCTCCTCAAGCACTTTTCTTTCCTAATTTTTGATCACTCAAATATACCATTAAGTTTCTCGGAAAACACAAAGCAGAATCATCCACATTCCCTATGTCTATAAAACGCCCTGTGAAACTGGCCCAGAAATTTAACCATTTTCTCTAAATGTTTCTAGATATAAATTTAGCAGATGCCCTTCATTGCTGTTTTCTCTAGTATATTTTTACTGTTCCTGTTTTCAATTGTAAAATGTTTAACATAGACCTTGAGTCCACCAAGGATTAGCCCAGTCTTCACATAACTGGGCACTAAACAAGCTTTCAGACAAAAATAATGAGTGTATATTAGAGGAGAAAACATGTCCATGCTAGTACTGATTAAAGAGCACTCATTTTCAGAAACTTGTGGTCCAGAAAAGTATTTTAAAGATGTTTACTTGTTTTTTATCTATAGGAATCTCTGTTTACCTAATATCTGAAGGTATCTGAACATATTTTTTAAACAGAATCTCAAGCTACCATACATTTTCTTTCATGTTCTTAGGATACAGTATTCTTACCTTAATAAGGAACATCTGGAATTCAGAGAAACAACAGTTCAGCAGCAAAACCAAATAGCATGATATTTGAAATGATTATTATGCATCTGCAGCATGTAAGTCATTTCCCCTAAATACTGGCATGAGCTTTCTAAAAACTCATGATATCAAGAAAGAACAGTGTGTTAGTCTCAAGTTTGAAAATAAGCCTTAATTCTTAGCAGTTTCACCAATTTGCTTTTAAACTGGAGAAACAGATCTGAAGTTCTGTACCTATGTTCTGTCCTGGGCCCCTGCTTTTCAGAAATAAACTGCTGGCTGTTCCTGGCTCCTCAGTGTTTCTGTTTAAACATAGCCTTTCAGAAAGAAAGGCCTTTCTCAGGACCCCATCTAGAATAAAACTTGCCTGCCATTATTTATACAGCTCCAGGCATACTTTTCCTTCTAGCACTTATCATTCGCCAAAAATGCATAACACAGATACTTGCTACTCTCTGCTCTCCATAATTAGAACATACAAGAGGACACAGTTTTTATCTGTTCTCTCCGAGTCACTGTGAGTGTAGCAACAGAATAATGAGATAGCTAGGCAAGATGTCCCTTCCCATTAAAGCCAAATATTAAGACATTATTTGATTAAAAGATGTATAAAAACAATCAGTAACACTGCCTTCTACAACAGAGAACGTTTTTTTTTTTTGGTCTTTTTAAGACAGCGTCTCCCTGCAGTCCCAGCTGACCTGGAACTCACTATATAGACCAGGACAACCTTGAATTCACAGTGCTGGGATTAAAGGTATGTGCTACCACAACCTTTTTGTGCAAAGAACTTTTTGACAGAAATATAAGCCAAGTAATACTGTTTCACAGGTATTTGAAAGCCTGTGACTGATATGTCCAAAGTACAAAAGATGCAAGTGTAAATAGTAAAGAATAGCAAAATATTCTCTGGAAGCAATGGCATTCCTCAACATTCTAGAACATGGTTTTATTTGAAAGTAATCACACCACTATTATTTATAACAATGTCTCTATTTGTCACTACAGTATGCCAAGCACAATAAACATTTTGACAGTTCAGTTTTCCATTTAATTAAATTTAAAAATCAAATCATAAAACAATTTAATAAACAAATATATAAATATTTTATACATTTATGTGTACAGTATGCATTATACATTATAATTTAAATATGAGGTAGAAGAATCCATATGGAACTTTTTGTCTTTCTTATAGAAAATTAACTATAGTAAGTACCTGTTTTTTAAGCATTTACTTAAAGCTTTTTATTTACTGCCAAATGGCTTTAATGTTAAATAGAAATCATTTAGAAAAAAAAAAAATTCAAAAAACAAAGAAGACCTGTACAAACAATTACATTTTCTGTTCACTTTACCTTACACCATCATATTTCTAGAAATGAGCTCTAAATTACATACTAAGTCACATAATCATCAAAATGAAGTTTAACTTGAAAAGGAAAGCTTTTTACAGAATAGCCTCTGCCCTCGAGCAAAACAGGCATAAACTAGCAATATCAAATCCTTAATAATCACATTCTGACTAATAGTTCTAACAACACAGTAGAAATTAGAGGTTAAGTGCCAGCTTTGCTAGTTTTACTTTTGAATCTAACACTGCACTTTTCCACAGTTGTGAGAACTGTAAATTTAGTTTAGGTATCAGTTTCCAATTTTGTTTTAGCCTCTATTAAAACAAGAACCAAGAGTCTAGCCTGGCAATGGGGATGAGTCTCCATAATCCCCTTCAATGAATGGCTCCAAAGTCAAAGACTCCTAATACTCTGATCACAAACTCACACACTCAAATGTGGCCAAATGAGAGCAGCAATGATGATGATGATGATGATATTAGCCAATGTTATAATATTATTATTAAATTTATATTGGTTATTAAAATCATAGGAGCACTTTAATAATTATAAAATCAGGATAGCTAAAATAATATTAGTAATATTAGCAAGGGTAATAGTTAAAACTCATAGTGGTTTCTACAGTGAGACATGATCAGTCAATTATATTTGAGTATCCCAGTTACCAAAATATAAAATATAATTAATATCACGAGTAACTCTTAATAACCACTGTTTAGAAAGCTGAAGCTCAAAAGGGTTTTACTTATCATTTAAGTGAAGCTAATCGTCTTGCTTATTAGCTAGATAGTAGAGCCCGGAAAAAGTGGCCTGAAACTCGTTATATAGCTCAAGATGCCCTCAAAATTTGGCAATCCTCCTGCCTCAGCATTCAAACTGCTGGGATTCCAGGCATAATGTCTCATGACTGGCTTTGCAAATCAGTATTAATCATTAATAGAAGTCACATAAATTTTCTTACAAAGCAGAGGATGAGACACAGAGCTCAAGGATGAAATCCTGAAAAGGTTAGGTACAGGAGGTAACTGCACCAATTCATCAAGGCAGAAGAAAATGAAAATCAAATAAACAAGCTACAACAACAAAAACCAGAAATAATTACAGGGCGATAGGAAAAACAGAGACATTTTAGCTGTTTAAAATTGTGTAGGATCTTACAACTTGCAGAATAATATGGAGCTACTTTAGGATAAAAGATTAAGTCAAGCTGGTTTTGAAGTTAGAAAAAGAGCTGGGAAAATAGAAGAGAAATTAAATGAGCTTCAGTGAATACAATAAGCAAGATGGGAGGGAGGAGAGACTGGGCAAGAAGGGCTCTTCACCAGGACTAACTTCGCTAGACAGCACTTAATTCCCTAGCATACCTATGTCCCCCTAATTTAAAGGAGACACACAGAAGAACTTATTTCCAGCTTTAAATCCACTGATACTGAGATCAGATGTGGTCACCATATGAAAGATCTGTCAGGAGTCAAGCTTTGTGGGTGAGCTGGCAATGGGAAGATCAACTGAATATGAGAACTCCCAGAGAAATTAACAGGCCTTAGATGCTAAATGGATTTGAGAAGAAGTGAAGTTGGAAGAACCAAGTTTAGGTTGTTGATGTCAAACCGGGTGGTGGGGATAAAGAGAAAGAGAAGTAGGTTAGAAGAGAGAGCTCATTGTATGGCTTTTTTTTTTCTTTGTAGATGCAGGAAATACTTAGTTTTCTTGTCTCACTATTATGTAAGTCATCTCAAGGGGTCGGTAAGTCTTTCAGAAGTTCTAGCAGGGAACTGGAAAGTCTTAACATCTCCTACTTGATGTTACAAACCTGAATGGATTGTTTTTGTCTTTACTGATTCTTTTCTCTTCACTCTGTCATTGCTGTACTGAGAACCTCAAGACCACTCTTTCCCATATCATTATTCATGGACACATGATCTCCAAATTCAATGAAACTCACTTTATACTGGGGAGAAGAGTAGTTACTGGAGGAGGAGGAGAAAGTCGAGGAGGAACATCATATTCTTCACTGCCAAGGTGTCCATTGGAAAAGACCTGAAAGTAAATCTAATGGTTAGTTCCCTGGACATTTAAGCCCTGGCAAGGTCTTAGAATTTCACAGCAAAAATGTAATTTCAGTTTACTTAAACTAGTGCACTATCATACAATTTATTTAGGAGTCAGCAGGCTCAGTGATGAATTACCACAACTCAAAGTCATATCAGATCATATGAAAAGAGGGCATAGTATGAATCTTAAGCATAACTGAGAGATAATGCTATAATTTATACAAATAAGATTGTGACAGCCAAATTTATAAACAGGTACTATCACTTCCCAAGAATAGTTTTTTTCTTTTTCTTTGTAAACGAAGTTTGTGTAGAAGTATACTGGCATTCCTGTTTCACTTCCAACCAAATAGAAGTATAGAAGTGTTCATCCAACATCCCTTTAGGGCCACTTCCTGGTGCCACAGTGATACTTAGACTCAGACAGGCCTGTGTTATGTCAAGGTCAAGGCTTTGGAGCCAACAATAAGTAGACAATTGGTCTAGCTTTCCAAGAGTAGGAAAATTTAAATATAATTCTTAGTTTGTCAAAACCACGAAAAACCATCCACTTGTTCGAAAGTGTTATAGAGAAGCAACATTTAATTACTGGGAATGAGGGCATTCTGACTTTCAATTTCATTACTTACAATGAAGGAAGTGTTTCAATCATTGCCCATTGCTTCTCTGATAATCTGAAATTTCAGTGACCTAAAACATGCTAAAAATGAAAGAATAACATTCCAAAGACATACTCACCAGAAAAGCCTCTAGATCTTTTAAAGTCTGTATATAATTACTAATTTTTTAAGATAATGAACTTCTTTTACACACTTTTAGAGGTCATTGCTAAGAGAGAGCCTGATGGTGGGACAAAATGGCTGGAATGCACCCTGAAGTTCTGCTAATTCTGTCAAGGATCCAGCATTTATTTCTTCTTCCTCATATTTCTAAAATAATGTTGAGCATTTAAGATGCAAAACTGGAAATGTTATGCCATTAACTGAAACTGAAAATGAGGAGAAGCAGATTTAAAGTAAATTTTAAAAATATATTGGTGCTCTCACTGAATGCATAAAACCTAACTTTACAGAATTAAAGTTTCACTCTGAAAACTAAGGTCTAGGTTAGTTCAATTTCTCTTTCCAAGTCTTTTTTCATTAAATTCAATACATTGCAGTTATATCCTAATAAAATATATCTTTAAATGAAATGATTTTATTATATACTTTCGACTGAGGGCCAAATAACAGAACATAACAAAAATTTTTAAACTTCACTAGAGAGGAGAAATTTCCTAAGAGAGCTAAATCATTACAAAATTCAAAAAAATCTTTATACATTAAAATGCCTTTTAACTGAGAAATACATGTATCAAATTATAAATCCCAATTATAATACTGATTATATGAATCATTCTTTACTGAAATTTTCTGCATTGCTGGAACAGACATGGTGCTAAGACTTTTGCAAACAAATATAATGTTTTTGTCAAAAATGTATTTAAAATTTGTTATGGAAAATGAAATGTGGAGATATATATATATTAATTAAGTTGTTCTTTTCCGAAAAAGTATCTAATATGTTGATACCTAATAAAGATACCTAAAAAAGAAAAAGAGTAGCAACATAATCAAACACCTACTGATACTGATACTGCAAATGAGATGAGAAGGGTGCAAGAGATTATACAATGCTTCTGTGTGTGGTCATTAAGCTTAACAAAGAAAAGTCTTAGGGCCAAGGAGGTAACTCTGCAGGCAAAGTGTTCACTGCCCAAGCAGGAAGACCCAAGTTCAGATCCCAGCACTCACACAAAAGCTGGACATGATGCCCATAAAATTTATATGCCTATAAACTCTGTGCTGTGTGGACAGATCCCTAGACAATCAATGAGCTGTGGGGTCAGCGAGAGATCCTGTATCAAAAATAAGATAGAGAATGGCTGAGGAAAATACCTCACATCTACTTCTAGCCTCCACATACATTTATACACACATACACACACATACCCATACACACACAGATAAAAAAGGCAAGTCATACAAGCAATAAAGTTGATCATTGGTGAAAGCACAAAAACATATGAGTGAGATCACTTAATCTCTGGTAGGGCAATAACTTAAGGAAATTAAGTGACTTCTTCTAAATTGTATGGAAAAATTATTAAGCTTCAAATATAAACAGCAGCTTCTCTAATGACTTTAGAAATTCATTATAGATAGGCAGAAGCTTAAGGATTTCTCCTACCTCTGAAAAATGACAGTGTCTTTTCTGAACTACTTCTTTGTCATCTGCAATACAGTTACGTTCTTAGAGAACCCATGCCACATTATGCCTGTTCCACTAGAGTCTTTTATTTTTTATTCATTTTATAGTAAATTCCCTTGCCTACTTTATACATAGTAGGGCTTACATAAACCCCCTCCCCTATCCACATTTTCTCATACTGACCCCTGCCCATTTTACTTCTTCACTGTGGGTCCTTCTCCTAGGCCAACCAAAAGTCTCGTCCTTGTAAGGCACTGTCCTCTTCCTTCTCAACAGTATCAAATGCCAAAAGTTCCTTAGGTTGGGTTGTGATTCCCTACCCATCTTCCCCTATCCCCCGTCTATGCTGTGATTTGTGTCTGGTTTTAACATGTGTGGGACTTGTGCATGCTGTCACCATTGTTGTGAGTACACATGAATAACTGACTATCTGTCTGGAAGACTTTGTTTCCCTGTGCTCATCCACTACCTCTGGCTCCTACAATCTTTCTTGTTAAGTGGACTGCTGACAGGCTGGATGATCTTACCAAAAGGCGTACTATCCAAAGAATTTACTTTTCTTTGCTTCAGCTTGAAGAAACCTTACTTTATTGAAACATTCTCAGCAAATAAATGTAATTTGTTTAGTTCCTGATCATCCTATAATCAGTTCTGAATTATATATTAGAGTTAACAATGTTCTTAAAGCCATACACAGAAATCTTTTTTGTTCTTTCTAATGATAAGCCTGCAATCACACAAGCATGCAAACATCGAGGGATTGACATGTGCTGGTACTCATATCTGTGACTCTAATGGTGGATTCCATTTCTTGATAGTGGAGAACAAGATCTAACATTGAAATCTCACTAACTCACTAGCCTAAGAAACCCAGCTCTGTGTTCATTCTCCCTATCTACTATCCCTAATCTACAAATATTTCACTGGAAATGTTAAAGACTTCAAGTTTTAAATTTCGGGTCACTAATTCTATTACTTCTTACCCCCAAATACTTTAAAAGCACTTTTCTGTATACAAAACTGAAAAACCTTCATATAGAATTCAAGGCACTAAATAACTGGTTTCAGGTTACACTGTCCAGGTTTGACTCACCTGCCTTCTTTATATTCAAAATTTACTTCACATCCCTGTCTGCACTTTCCCACAGGGGAAAAAATAGCTTCCCATCTCTATAAGCCTACAGGCAGGTCCTCTCTTACAGCAAACTCTATTCCTTTTTTACATTTTCTTTCATTATTCCATGTTCTTTCTCAGGGAACTACATATTTTCTAGATGTTTCTTATGCCCCTTTCTTTGTAAGTTCACTGCAAACCTGTCTCACTAGCCCTAGACTGTAGTCCATTCAACACACTCTGTATTCTCACTGTGTCTTGAACATTTTGTTACACAGCTGAGACTGGATGAAAGACTGGGCACATTCACTGAAGTTCATATTTGTGGAGGCATCAAATCTTCATTGTACAATTAATTATAAAACAGTTTATAATCTATTATATTTTCCTTCATATCTAGGTCTCATATAATAAAAAAAATTAATGTTTAATTTTTTCCTATGATTAAGTATTGTCTAGAGATAGAGGATAAATCATGAGACCTTTGAGCTGTAAAAAACTTTTGGTGAAAAATTTTCCACAAGTAAAAAGAAAATTATTTTTACCCAAATACAAATACAAATACATCCCCTATCCTATATATGTAACCCCCCACAAGAGTCTGAAGAATATCCCCATCTTGTATTCTTCAATATCACATAGCAAATGAAACCAGCATACACAGAAGATTTACTTTTTGAAAGACAGCCCTTGAAATTTATAGATAAGTTGAAGGGCATCCTTATGAACATGTGCTTCCTCACTCAAAGGGCAAAAAGCCACAATCACAAGAAAAGGATCATGTGACACTCTCATCTAGGGATATCTCCAGAAGATTACTATATGTAGGGTCATGTGTCGAACAATATCATCGCAAGGCACATGACAATATAAAGATAGTGTTTATCACAGAATCAGCCAGATCCTTAATCTAAGGGAACCAATTATGACAGCAGGGTGCCAGCTAACGGCCAGAAGTCAGCAAAAACTTTCAAGTTTTTAATCCTATTTTGATATATTTTCATGCTCCTAGAATAATTAAAATGGATAAGCCAATAAATAAATATATAACCAACAAGACATTTATTAAGGAACTGGTTTACATGGCATAGAATCTGAGAATTTCAGACAACGAAAACTGCTACAGAAAAGAAACTCTTTCTGAAAGGACAAGGTAAATAATTCTAACAATTCTTACCCTGTAAATTCATTAAAACAGAAGTGTGATCTTCACTAGCTTTGATTATGGTAACAGAAGAAGAGGGAGCAAATGAGTGTGGGAGAAATTTTCATAATTACTTCAAGAGTTTCTTTTCCTCCTCAGATCTCTGACATTAACAAATCAAATGATGAGAATTTTATTTTTGCTCCCCTTACCTTTATTTACAAAAATGCAAATAAAAAAGGACCACTGGAGCTGAGAACAGCACAGAGAAGAGGCACAATGGAGGGATGTGGCCGTATCCAATGCTTAGGACATGCAGCTCTAAAAAATTCCCCTTGTAGAATTTTGTATGCATATTTAGTTTTACTTAATGCTTTAGAATTTAAAGAAGATTTATTACCACTTAAATGGAAAGATATTTATTTTCAAGTATTAGCATTAAAACAGTCAAGGAAACAACTAAATCTCAAATATGAACAATAGCAATTTGACAATTTGTACAAAATATGCATTTGCTTACATTTAAAGAAAATGATGTGCTATATGAAGACAACTAAGTTCCCAAATATCTAAATCTCGATAATGCTGTATTTACGTGAAGTACACAACAGAATCTGCACAGTGGTGTGATGGATAAGAACACATTGCTACCATTTACTATTTTCAGTAAAATCATTGGTCTGTAACTCTGTGAGCCTGTGGCTTCTGAACCACAGACATCCTCCTCTGCAAGCCCTCTCCCCATTGCATCACTGCCCAACCTCAATACCAGCAGACATTGCTTTTTAGCTCCACCACTGGCTTTAGTCCTGTTGAACATCAAGAAAGGTACTGAGTGCATGCCAAATCTGCAACAGAACTATGCTAAGTAAAAGAAGGGAAGGAGAAAGAACAAGTTTGGTCTTAAAATGAAACCAAACCAAACCAAACCAAATATTTTGGGGGGATGAGAAGTTAAATTCCTACACTTTGTCCCAAATCCCTAAGGTTCCAGCTGGCCTCTGTGTCCACAGTGCTGGGATTAAAGGTATACACCACCCCACTTGGACAAATGTTGTTGTTGTTGTTGTTGTTATACACTCAAATGCAGCAGGCAAAATTCTAGTCTGATTCTAGAGCCCAATGACAAACTCTAACCTGGGGTCCCAGAAACAGAACATGTCATAAATGTATAGTCTTAGGTCAATGGTTACTAGAAGCATGATTCTGAGGGTAGGGAAATGAAAAGAACGATTAGGTCTATTCTCACAAAATTTGTGATATTCCTTATGGAATCACTTTCCCCTCAAAAGGTAAGAGAATACAAGTTCTATTTTATAATATTTAAAGCATTAACTATATATAACTTCACTCAAAATCTACACTGAAATCAAATGAGGCTGAAAACAGATATCTTAAAAGTTTCACTTGGTTCAAACACCAGTTCTAGTCGAAATATGAAACCAACTTTCAGAATATAAACATGGCGAGCTCATACAACTATCTCTCACTGAAAGCAGGATTTTCATCATGTTTATTTCTAACCTAGACCCATGAAAATTCCATAGCTTCTGCCCGGGCCCCATGCCTACACACACACACACACACACACACACACACACACACACACACACACATACACACCTCTCAAGTGAGTACTTTTGTACTGCAATAACAATTCGTCCAATTTCCTTACTTTGTTTCATCTTTCAGTTCACTCTCTGAGAAAAAAAGAAAGATTCCTAATCCATATTGTAGGTATTACTATGCTTAGTTGTATGAGCTCGCCATACTGAAAAGAGAAAATTTTGACCTAATAGTCAGCTATCACAGAATGTTATTTCTGTTATAGGTTACTTCCAATGATTTGATGATTTCCAAAGGAGCACCTTACTCAATGGCATGAGTAATGCCCTCCCTCCCTTCCTTCTCTCTCTCTCTTTCTCTCCCTCCCTCTCCCTTCTCTCTCTCTTTCTCTCTCTCTCTCTCTCTCTCTCTCTCTCTCTCTCTCTCTCTCCCTCTCCCTCTCCCTCTCCCTCTCCCTCTCCCTCTCCTTTCTTGAGATGGGATATCATATAGCCTAGGCTGGTCTTCAATTCCCTGTTACTGGGTATGACCTTAAACCACTCATCCTCCTGAATCTGCTTCTTCAGTGGACAGGCTTTGGCCAAGTTTCTCTTTATTTCTTGAATTAACACATTAAATTCAATCCACAATTTAGAAAGACTAGACACTGCCCTTAAAAAAATCCATAAAGCTGGGGCTAAATTAATATCAGTTTTGCAAAGGGGCAAAGCCATCTTCAGTAAAGGGAAATGACAAGGATCTGATTTCACAGGCCAAAACCCATGGAAACAAACACCTCAAGATTTAAGGATCAGTGACTGCTGCTGTAGCCCCTTCAAAACACTTGGATTCTTTCCTGAACCTGCAGATGATGGGGGCGGGGTGGGAGGGGCACTCCAAGTGAAAAGTCAGCAAGGAAAGAGTTTGCTCTGTAAGACAGAAGTAGGCTACGCGACTTTAAGCAGGTGAGATTTCTATTTCTCTTGGCTAATAAAGTGTACTATCCTCTGTAAAAACTCATCCCATGACTGATGTGTGATATACACACACACACACACACACACACACACACACACACACACAAAACACACTGACTGGAATACCACTGAGTTACTAGTGGAAGAAAAATCTGTAAAAAAGGAAAGGTGAACAAATCTCTGGCAAATTATCTATTGTCTGCATATTAACATTATTACTTAGAGCTTTTTCCTGACGTTTTTCAAGTTTAAGTTTTAATAAGCTTCTGATTATTAAGAACTGTAGACGATTAAAGACCCAAGGGAAGTCCCATATTAGGCAGGTAAAAAAACGAACTCAAACAAAACAATACATCCCTGTGTTTTATGTTAGGTAGAAAACCTCCCATCAGAGCATTGGGCATGCTGACTCTTGAGCTTCCAGGGTGCAGATTTTCTTACCTTGGCTCCTTCTGAAGGCAATTCGTGACGTCTGTGTTTCCGCATAAGGACTGGGTCGGAGCCCATTCTACTGTGCCTTCCATTTAAGCTGGAGTTCGCAGTGATTCCAGGCTTTGGAGAGCCATCACCTAGGATGCGGCAGCCTACTACCTGATTAGTCCCAAATACTTCCCGAGGGCACCAGGCTTCAAGAGGCATTGGCTGGTCCCTGGAAGGCACACTTTCCCCATGATGGAAGTGTCTGCTCAGTCTATTGTCAGGTGGGATTGGGGGAGGTCTCTCTGGTGGAGGGGGAGGAGGGTCTCTTAAGGGAGGAGGTGGTGCTGGGAGTGGTTTGTCTTGTTTTCTCACCATGCATGGAGAAGACTAAATAGACACAAAAGAGACAAAAAAAAAAAAAACCACACAAAAACAAACAAACAACAACAACAACAACAACAAAAAAAAAACCAAAGGGAACTGAAATTTGCACCATTTACTGAAAAGACTTTTGAGACTAAAATGCTACTGAATTTGTATTTTAGTCACAATGCAACATTATGAGCTTTCTAACAACTTCTAAGTCACTTTTAGTAAGTTTCTTTTTATCTCTAATATAAATGTTCAAAAAATTATGAAAAGCTTACATGAATATATCTTATTAGGAACTTCTGTAGAAATGAGCACATAAATGCAAAGTAATATAAGCCGTATAGAAAGAAATGGAATTTCTTATATGCTTTGACAGACATTACAGTATCACGGCAATCACTGATTCATTTATACATTCCTACGACTTAGGAGACAAAGAATATTGCCACCAACACCGTTACACTGCTTTGCCTTTTTAAACTGAAAAGATCTGTAATATTTAAAAAGGTTAAAAAGTTTTCTTCCTTGCTCCAAATGATACCAGGCATTTTGCTTTGGTTCTTTGACTTAACAGTACTACTAAAGTATGAAAAATCATGACAGACCAGAATGGTGGAATGACTTCAATTATCTGGGTTCTTTTTAAAAGACTTACTTATTTTCATTTTGTGTGTATGAGCCTTTTGCTTACATATATGCAAGTGTACTATATACGGGCAGTACCCCTGGAAGTCAAAAGAGGGCGCTAAATCACCCTGTAACTGCAGTTACAGACAGATGGTTGTTTGCCATCAAGTGGGTGCTGGGAATGAAATCTGAAACTTGGGTCTTCTGCAAAAGCAGCCAGTGCATTTAACCACTGAGCTATCTCTCCAGCCCCATATTCTGAATTCTTAAAATGAAAAAAAAAAAGTCACTCTAAGTCTTACACAAAAATATGAAGGTATATACTACAAAGAAGAAAATGTGCTTTTCACAGTTTTCAAATATTTTGTTTTTGATTTTTGGTCTGATTATAGCCCACTTGGCCTGGAACTCACTATGCAGACCGGGCTGGCTTCAGTCTCACAGATTCACCTGCCCCTGACTCTACATAGGTGTGAGTCACCATATCTGGCTCAATTTTGATTTATATCTTTATTTAAAAATTATTTATGCTTTTTTAAAATTAGGAAATGCCACAGAACAAAAATAATCTGTTCTGTATTTATATAATTCTGCTATATCATATTAAGGATTCATATGCGATTAAATTCAAATGAACTATAATGCAAAAGTAAATACCACTAAATATTATGTACTTCTAATCAATTTTAGACTGTAAGCATATTAACAAACAAAATTTAAGTTTTTATAATTTACATTTAATAAGGCAAAATATGCTCTTATAAAATTTAAAAAGAATTGACAGAAAACTAAAATAAATTGAAGGTTTAACTTTATAGAGTTAGAATTATGCTTTTACTATTAAAGAGTAATGTAATTACTTTGCAAATATTGCAATTCGGTGTAATTAATTTCCCCAGGTTTTAAAGAGTACATATAATTCTCTCTTCTGAGTCACCTGAAGCAAGGGAAGTAATTTATCACACCTTAAACCCTATGAAAACAGATGCCCATCACATTTTTTTCTACTCATGACAAATGTAAGATATCATTTGCTAACAGCATGAAAAAATTACTTCAATGCACATAATGCATTTGAAATCCATTTTATAGAATATTATATTTATGCTGCTATTTATTTTAGCAAATCAGGGGTCGACAGACATACTCTTTTATGTCAATAAAGCAATGAGCAGGATAGCTGGCTCAACACAAAGTGAGAAACTCATCAAAGTTGCTTACACACAACTGAAATCCTAGGAACATGAGGAACAGTCTTTATAGGAACCTGAGAATTGTCTTCTGTGTTCCTAAGGGAAGTGACTTACCTTGGGTGAGCCAGTGGGGCTGCCACAGGGTGAGCGGACAATGCCTTTCTGAATCAGATCCAGGCGAGGAGGCACAGGTGGCAGACTGAGATGGGGAATCTGGAGAGGGTCTGGCTGAGGCTTTCTTCTCTGGGCCAAGGGAGAGGATCCCGGTGATGTGACTGGTGAGTTCTGCCTGTCTGTACACTAGATGAGAAAAACAGAGAGGCTTCTGGCTATCTGATGACTTTCCTTTCTCACAGGTATACAAAGTACATAAGGTCTCCACTGTTGCACAGTTCTTAAACTCGGAATAGTAGACTTGGGGAGCTCAAATTGTGCCTGAAATATATAGACTATGAGGTTTATTCCACACCCTAAAAAGTCGTTACTGGGAAAAAAAAAATTAGAATTAGTGCAAACTATTGTAGACATTCTTCCTGAAACTGCTGCATTCCCTATGCTACATAGATTATAATGTAAATTTATTTTTATTATAAATTATATTTATAAATAAATATATTATAAATTAAATTATATTATATTTAGTATATTGCCTGTATGTGTATAAGTGGACCTGTGCCCTGCAATGCCCACAAAGTTCAAAGACGGCACTGGATTCCCCTGGAACTGGATTGTGGATGGTTCTTAGTTGCCATGTGGGTGTTGAGAACTGAACCCAGGTCCTCTGCCAGAGCAGTTAGTGCTCTTAACCACTGAGCCATCTCTCCAGCCCCACAGATTATAATTTTTAAAATTTTATCTTTGAAAACAAATTTATTTGTTCCATATAAAATAATATATCCACTACTGCATATTTTCCTTTAAACCATTTATATCTTGTAGGGGTTAAAAATAAACGTCCCTAAAGTGAAAACACTTATGCCAGAATATTTTTTTTTAATTTTTCATATGGAAAAGAAATCCTCAGGTTAAATATTTTTCTTTAAAAACAGCCAAATCTAGGAAAGTCTGTACTTAAACTAAAGACACTAAAACTGCTAACCATTTAGGCTGCCACTCATTTTTTTATCTTCTCTGCAAGTAAGTAACTGCACAGCCCGCATTTAGGGAGAAGGGAATTAAACTCACCTTTGTAAAGGCTTTAAAAATTAATTTGAGGGGTTACTAGGTAAACATCCAATGAACTGAAATTAGTACATAGAAGAGTCACATGCACGCCCATATTTAGTGTAGCAATATTCACAATAGCCAAGACATGGAATCAAATGATACATCTATTGAATAAAGAAAATGGAAAATATTATGCAGTGATAATAAAGAATGGTTCACTGCTATCTCTGGCAACAATGGATGAAGCACTGTGTAAGTGTAATAGCACAGACCCTGACAGACAGATACTGCACATTCTCATTCATGTGGACTTAAGAAAGGTTCATCTCACAGAAGAGTAGGATAGAGGTCAGTAGAGGCTGGATAATAGGCATGAAAATACAACTAACAGTACAAATTAGTTCCAGTGCTCTATAGCACAGGACATGAGGTAGCTACTGTATAATATTTTATCAGATATTTAAAAAATATTAGACAAGTTCAAGCTGCCCACTAAAGAAATGTTATGAACATTTGAAGATATGGGGATGTTACTTATTCTTATTTAATAACTACAAATTGCAAACTTGTATCAAATTTGTCATACTTGAGCCAATAAATATGTACAAATACTATGTTAGTTAAAACTAAACAGGAAGAGAAAGAATAAGAAGTCAACATGGTATGTGAGGTAAGTCTGAATAATTTCCTTACATTGCTCAACTACAAAGTTTATTATTGTCTCTCTCAAAAAAACTTTAAAAAACCTAAATAATTTAAACTGTTTCAAGAAACTTTAAATAGTTCAAAAAATTAGAAATATTACACAATAGTTTTAAGCATCTTTTTATTCTTAGTAATTTTGTGATTCTTGTTAGGCCATGCCTTAGACTGTGATGATGTTGAAAAATTTTTCAGTTGTTAATAAATTTAAAAAATAGAAACTCTAAAGTCAGAAACCAATTTTTAATACAATGCTTATAAAAAACAACTACACCAAAACTCATGGAACCTCACAGGGTTAGAAATTAAGGTTCTGGTACAAGGTTAATTTCCAAATATTTACAGACAAACTATTTGAACTTTCTGCATCATAGAACTGTACTACTGTGAGACAGCAGATGTCACAGGACATTTGATTTTCTACCAACTATATTAGAATTAATTACATTATCTGAGAACCAGGAAACCTATTACTTGACAAAATGTTGTGTGTATGTGGCTAGTATCCTTTACAAAGAAGAGTCAAATGTTAAGCTATCCACAGTCTGTAGTCCAAGCACAAGTTTATATAATGTGTATATAAACGTTACCATGTCTATTCTTACATAAATATTTGTGTCTTTGTATATGTTCTTTATACACACATATGGGCATACATGTGAAGGACCTCAGGACTTCGCTCACTTATACACCCTGTACACCAGACCTGTGATCCTCCAAGCTCTTTTTATCTTCACTTTACTCAGTAGCTGGAACAGCACAGAATTTTGACAGAGCCAAGAGCTTGTCACCCCAGCTGGGGCTTAACTTTTACCCTCAAATAGATTAATTTCTAATATTTAAGCATTCCTAGTATGTTTAGGTGATGGATGGATTTGATTTAAAATGGGTTAAGAGCTTCTCTGATACCAAAAGGCATAATGGAAATCCGCAGAACAGATAATGGAACTGATATGTAAAGTGAAGTAATCAATTAAACTTCTTGATATTAACAGACTTGCTTCAGCTTTGTAAATGAAACAGGAAGCAGATCCTGTTTGGCACAATTCATACCATGTTCAGAAGCTGATGACAGACCCTCCTCCTGATGTACCAACTCACTTCAAGCATTAGGAGTTCAGTAAGTTAGCACAGTTAGAAGGATTTCACAGATGGTATACGTTATGTGATGGAATAAAAGAAGCTTCAGCCTTACTGATTATATGGATTAGATTCAGCATTAGTTTTTTTGAGTTCTTCTGAATTATAGTCAAATTTACATGCAAGAGTAGATAATATAACAATGCCCTTTTGATGCTAATGCAATGTTCTTTGCCAAACTTTTTACTATCTTTATGAAACTCTGTAACTAGGACACAAAAACACTGTATTAACTTTCATTATTGGTAAAATTCAAAACCAACCAAAAGCTCCAGGCATGACTTAGCTTCACAACTAAAAGAAAATTGAATCAGAGGTAAATGTAAAACAAACAAACAAACAACAACAACAAAACCATTTAAACTTGTAGGTTTTTAAAAATTCTAGATAATTCTTTTCACTGTCAGGTTTAAACAACTAATAGAAGTAAAAAATATTTTTTAATGAAATATTAAGGCTCTCAAAACACATTCAAAGTTAAACAGAGATGCTTTTTAGATTATTGGCTGACCATTACAAAACAAACTTAGAATTGACTTTTATTATGACAGTTTAATTTCTAAGGCAGAGTGTTTTAAAGACTACAGGTTTAACTACAATGTGTAAAGTACCTTAGGAATTCATAAGCTTAGAGGTATGCATCTGGCCAAACACTTTGTCATAAATAATATGTGTTTTACTAGACTTGATGACCATCTGCATGTGTCTTTCCAATTTTCTATTTATTTCTCTTCTTCATTCTTCACTGTAAATAATGAACTTTTAATACAGTAAATTTTCAATTAATTCCTGCAAGCAGCTACTGATGGTAGTTACTTACCAAAAATACAATTTTCAGTCTAGCATGATATTGAGAGAATTTAACCGCCATCAAATATCTTTCCCAAGCCCGTCTTTAAAGTTGCCTTACACAGAAAAATGTCAGGACCACATTGGATCATTTTATTTAAACATATCTACCATTTTTGTTTAATCATTTGCTCTAGGAAATAAATGCTCTTCCTTACTTCGAAAAAATAATTTCAGACGTCTTGGAACTAAAGAGAAAATACCAGTGATCACCATGACACACATCTGTGATTTTTAACAGAAAACTCTCATAGAGGAAAAAAAAAAATTCAAGAGGCAAAGCATTCAAAAGACAGCACAACATATTCAGAAGTAGCTAATAATCCCAGGGGCCTCCTTCGATTCTAGTCACTCTTCATTTATCTATGCCTTTAAATAATAACTTCAGAAAAACCTTTAATAAGATTCAGGCAGGTGATTATAAAAACAGGCCAACAGAAAACCCTCTAATAATTAATAAGATGAGAGTTCCAACAACCTCAGAGATAATCAAAATCAATTTTATAATATTTCTAACAAGATCTTTACTTAATAAATTTTCCTATGTAGAATAAGGCTGATGAGAAGGAATGAAGGAGTCGATATTTTTCTCTAAAAGCTTGAAGGTAAATGACCAGTGGCAAATATTTTGTTAACAAATATAACAAAATATTCTATGCATTTTCCTTTCTGTTAACTATTTTCTTGGTTCTTATTTTTTCTTCCTTTAATTTGTGAGCCTAAGTTAAGTATTATTTAATAATGACCTGTGTAGAATATTATTCAGAATCTATACAGGACAGCAATATCTACATCCATATCCAGTTTATAGTATCAGTGCAAATATATAATGCAATCTACTTTGGAGTATCTCTACCACTTATTCCCTTTCAAATGAACAATAGGTTCTATAAAATATGTGGTATAAAAGCACTTCAGTCATTTCTTTTTATTTTTCCACAGCTCTTGATCGGTAAGAATCTGGAAGGAACACAGTATGAGACAAAGTGTCCTGTAAGCATCTGTCACATTTCTTCCCACAGGAGAAGAATGCAGACACCTTGCTGCTTTATTAAGAACACAGGCAACTGATCCTTGTATAGACTGAAGATGAGTTAGTGTCTATGTTCTGCTGGTAACTCCTGGTATTTTTTAGATACCACAAATAAAGAAGAAGAAATCAGGTATAAACTTGCACATGGAGGAAAAGTGATGGGAATAAAAAGTGACTTTTCTTTGAGATTTTACAGGGAGATAGGCATGAAATTGCAAGGAGGGCATACTAAAATGTAGTAACAGGAGCACTGCATTTAACCATAACTCCGAGGGACACTCTCTATTAAAGCAATAAACTCTGCTAACAATGCAAAGTAGCACTGCTTCTTCCTCCCAGTATCTTTAGTGGGAGGGACATGAACTCCTGGCCTGTGACTAGTTGCCATAATCCTAAAATGTTTTTGAATTTTATATTTCAATTTAAACATTAATATGAATTTTATATTTTCATGCACATATATGATTTTTAATTTAAATTTGTAGCTCTTTTTTTTTCCGTAGAATTCATTCTTAAATCCTTTCTGCAAAATATGAATTTCTAGAAATATGTATGTTGATTTTAGTGGCTTCTTATGCTCTTTGGTTCATTCAGCTTCAGTTTTGAGAAAGTAGGGAAAGGTAACACATAATGCAGAAACAGTTCCATAAATACAGCTGAGGACAAGAATATCTTGGGAACTACAGGAATAAACTTAAGTCACTGAAAAAAAAAAGATTTGTCCCAAAATGACATGTAGACGTGCTATGAAAAAATAAATTACTATTTGGCTAATGATTTTTCCTTACTTTAAAGAATTCTAATTCATTTTAACTTACTTCTAGTACAGAACATAAGTATACCATAAGTGCACCAAATTTAATCCTTAAAAATAGTATTTTAGCTAACATGCTGATAGCTCTGCATTTTCTCTGAGTTTAAACCAAAATGTGGTTTAGTATTAAATTGTTTTAACACAGTTATGAAATGGAACTGCCATATTATTGTTTAAATAATAAGGTACTAAGGAATACATTCAACTTCTTGCTACACCACTATAGTTTTGTTATTTTACATACAATTTCTCATGTATTTTCTCAGTTATTTCATGAATTTGGTGATTAATGAATAGGATCAGATAATTGCTAACAAAATTTTTTGTTATTTTAATAATTTCTACATACCTTTTCTAATAATAAGGAAATCTCAGAACAGCAGAAGATACCCTCCCTTACCTCGGGCTGATGGAGGAAGCTAGAATGGTCTCACTGACTCTTAGGGCTCATACTGACGAACCCAAAAACCCTGAGAGTCTGACAGCTCAGGAATTCAGGCAATGAAACAAACTCAGGAATCATCTAAAACATCTTTTGGGTAAATCATAATCAATTAATTAATTAATACAATTAATACCTTCTATCCAAGAAGGTAACTCAGTGTTTTGTGGACTTTTATTTACTGTGCACTTATTGTAAAGATCATCATTTCTAAATATACTTAACTGATGAAAGAAAGAATATGAATACAATCCACATGTGCAGTAAGCAACAACTTATGAATTCCAACTATGGGATATGTAACAGGTATCAGTTTCTATGCTATGACGGAAGTGTTACTAATTTAAAGAAGGTACACGTTTAAGACAGACAGAAACAGCTTGACATTATAGTCATCCACCAGCTCATAAAGAGAAGAACATGAACATTTGAGACGGAACTTGAAAAATGAAGTTATCTGGGCAATGCGGGCAGTTACTTGAAATGGGAATGAGCAGGTGAGGGAGTGAATGTGGCAACAAGGATCAAAAAACAAAGAGGAAAATCTTAGGCACTCTGTCAAATTGCCAGTCACTGTTTATAACCTAGTCCTTAACGCACTGCTGGATAGGATCTATTAATGATAAATGCTTTATGCATATTCAGTATTTATTAAGAATGAATATAAGAAAATTCATCTGATCAGGTCACTGTCCTCAAGAACAGGTGTGCATTTATTGGTTTATTTTAAATATCTGCTGAGTGTCTTTAGTGACAACATAAGGCATCATACCTGGCCTTAGGAATGAATAGTTCTCTAATATAAGAATGTGGTATAATGTGAAAATACATATAAACACAGTAACAGGAACAGGATTTTTAAAATATTTTATTATTACTATATTTATTATTTTATGTGTATGTATTGTCTTCATGCACCTATGTCATGCAATGCCCACGGAGGTCAAAAGAGGGCAGTGGATCCCCTGAACTGGAGTTACAGATCTTGTTAGCTGCCATGTTGGTACTGGACTCAAACCCAGATAATCTGTAAGAATAGTCAGTGCTCTTAACTGCTAAGCTAACTCTCCAGCCCTTGGAAAAGGATTTTGTAATATTATTCCAAATTATTCTGAAATAATTTATTTTTGTATCTATATTAAAATTTAAGATGCACTGAAAGGTACGTGACAGAGGTTGATGAAATGCCATTGGAGTCATAACTGCTTAACAAATTAAAGGTAGATTATTGGACATAAAAGACATTAAAATGAAATAAGGTTTATCAAATAAAATACAACTACAAGCACCTTATATTTCTAAACTTTTAGACTGCCATAGGAGAGTGTAACACTGAATTCACACAAGTTTTATTAAGTGATAATCCACCAGAGTGTGACCTATGGGACAAGAACTTTCAAACGAATCCTGTCTGTGTCAGCTCCTTGCAAAATGCTGACAATGTGTGAGAACAACACATGGAAGACGAGAAGTGGGTAGAAATGAGGCCACTCCTCATCTGATCATTCTGCCTCTCCTCCTGTTACCAGTGTTACTATTGAGAAGAGGCCCTAGCTTCACCTCATTTCAACAGAAACAGACCAGAACTACAGCTACTCCCAAACCAATACAGGGCAAATATTTCTTTTCCTTCCTCAAGTAGCAAGGCATACAAAATCTGTGAGAGAATGATTCTTGGAGTCACAACCCCCACTCCAGCATGAAGGGCAGAAAGAAACTCATTTAGTAAGGAAAACTGTAATGGTTTTTTATAGCTCAAGAGCATTAACAATTAGAGTCACCTGAACCACTGAAATTATGCACACTTCTCAAATAATTTTCTGCCATTCTAAGTTACCCGTGCATTCAATATATATATTGAATTACAGGGTCTCCCTGTAAAGCCAGCTGGCCGGGAACTCCATATGTAGATCAGGCTGGCCTTGAACTCACAGAGATCCACTTGCCTCTTCCTCCCAAATGCTGGGATTAAAGGTGTACAATCCAGTCATGGCTCAATTAAAAAAAAAAAAAGATTACTGTGTCCTATACTTTGGTCTGCAGGCTTTCTTAAAAGGTCAGATAAAACATATATATAGAAAGACATTCTAGCAGCTCCAAGACTCACATCTACTCTGCTTGTTTAGTTAGACCCTCCTCACCCTGTCCCACCTCCACTTTGGATTTAGGGTCCCCCCTGCTCTTCCTGTCTTGAACCTCCGATTAGACTAATAAACCAGATCCCACCTGTTGGCTCTTCATCCCCCGGTCTGGGCCCAGTGCCATTATTTCTGCTCTAGGGCTCACATCTACTCTGCTTGGCTAGTTCGACCACCGCCATGCTGTTGCACCCTTGCATCAGGCCTTAGGCACCCTCCTGTTCTCCTATCTGAGAACACCGGACTAGTCTGCCAGAACCTGCCACTGGGCCACTGGATCCTGATAATCTCCATTTGGGCTTAGGCCCTATTATCACTGATGAAGAGTTCTAGATAAGACAATTTGGAAACATCCTGTCCAACCAATAAAATATCAAAATTGAGACTATGAAGCTCAGACCAACTAATTATTCATACTCAATCAGAAAGCAATCATACTTCATCAACAATATAAGCAGAACTAAACAAAAGACAGAAACAGAGGGAGAACTCAACAAGTGGGATATAATTAAACTAAAAAGCTTCTGTACAGCAAAGGAAACAATCAATCAAGTGAAGAGAAAACCCAGAGTAAGAAAAAAAATCTTTACCAGCTACACATTTGACAGAGGACTAATATCCAGAATATACAAAGAACTGAAAAAACAAAGAAACAAGAAAATAAATAAACCAATAAAAAGATGGGCTGATGTTCCTTCCTGCAGACATTCTCCATATAACCAGCATCTTATAGAGGACTTCTGTTACACCCCTACTCTTCCAGAAACCTAGGATGGTATAACTAAGCCCATCTAAAGTAACACAATTAGTATCTAAAGAGCTCCCAGAGCTCTGGTTAAAACTAAATCAGACCTCTTTCCATCCCATCAATGTGCCTGATTTCAGAAGCACAAACAGGACCTGTTTAATGCTGACCTCTGAAGCACTGAAAAGAGTAAAGCAGGAGATCATGGAATTCCTTGAAGCCTAGCTCTCTGGGTTACGATGCCTAGAATGATGGGAGGTAAATGGAGGCTGGAAGATGTATTTAGCTGAGCAGCCCTCATCTGCTCAGAACCTTCAAGGAGAGGCAGTGCCTCTATACTGAATCTGACTGTAACCCAGACCTTCCTTCACATCTGTACTCCAGTGTTTCCCTCACAGAATTAAGTATTCTCATTACAGAAAATCAGACCACCAAACCAAAGGCTGATATTAAGGGCCTATATTGGGAGGAGGTGCTGTAGAGATGGCTCAGTGTTTAAGAGTACTGGCTGCTCTTGCCTAAGACCCAGGTTCAGTTCTTAGCAATCACCTGTAACTCCAGTTCCAGGGGGGATGTGATGCTCTCTTCTGGCCTCCTTGGGCATTGCATATACATGGTGTACTTACATAAATGCAGTTAAAGCACTGTTATACATAAAATAACAATAAATAAAAATTTTAAGAGTCTGGGAGGGGGAAAAAAAAGATGGGCTAAGGACCTGAAGAGAGAGTTCTCGAACAAAGACTTAAAAATGGCTAAGCACCTTAAAAAGTGTTCAACATTTTTAGTAATTAGGGAAATGCAAATCAAAACAACTTTAAGATTCCATCTTACCCCAGGCTAAATGCCTAAGATCAAGGGAATAAATGGCACCAAATGCTGGAGAGCACATAGGGAAAGGAGAACCCAATTAACTGCTGTTGGGACTGTAAATTAATACATGGAGAACTCTTAAGAAACTGAAAATAAAACTGAGACATGATTCAGTTAGAACACTATTTGGTATATACCCAAAGGACTCTTCCTATTGTAGAGAGACATGTGCAGCCATCTTTGTTCCTACTCTTTTCACAATAGCTAAGAAATGGAAATACTCTAAATATCCTTCAACTGATGAATGGATAATGGAAATGTGGAATGTTTACACAGTGGAGTTCTACTCAGTGGTGAAACAAACAAACAAAAAAGAAATCATGGAATCTGTATGTAAATGGATAGAACTACAAGCTGCCAGGCTGTTATACTAAGTGAAATAACACAGTCTCAGTAAAATAAGGGACATATGTTCTCTTTCATTTGTAGATCTCAGCTCCAAGTCCTTAATGTATATCCTGATGTAACCAAAGGATTTAGGAAAATGGAAAGGAACCATGGAAGCAAAAAAAAAAAAAAAAGAAGAAAAGACTAAGAGACGGGGATAGTTGAAGACAGGTGGCGTCAAGGGAGAAATGGGGAAAATGGGTGTATTTAGGAAGGGAAAAGGCGAGGACTATAAGAAGCCATGGGTGCAAACAGGGAAGAAAGAACTCCAGAGATGGTATAATAGGAGACAGGTATTTTCAAGAGAGAAATGGGGATACTTTAACTGTGGAGGGGGGACAGTTATACAGGGCAAGAGAGATTAGACATAAATAACTCTCAGGTGGTAAAAAAATCAGAGGGAAATGTATCAGTACAAAAGCCTACTGAAAAATGGACATACAATTTTATATATGTGTGTGTATAGCTGAAGGCCATATATTGACAAAGATCGGACAAGGACATACTTCCGCCAAAACTTGGAGCAAAGCAATTGAAACTGACCTGGAAGCCTCCTCCCTGAACACTGGCTCTCAGAGTATCAGAGAATACTATCTAACCTTGTAAGAGAGAAAATCAATCAATGGTCCAACTACGGATGTAAAGCATAACCACCACAACAATGAGCTGTCTCTATAGAGCAGTAGTGACATTATTATCTTGTTTGGGGACAATCAAAAGTTATCTAACTGGCCTTAAAGTCCTCTGAATGGGAGGGAACTCACGAGTAGTACTGTAAACATAGCCAAATACACATGGCTGGAGACACCATAGAACCTAGAGAAAAACCTACTTTTGTCACATCTTTAGACAAATATAATTTCTAACTCTATGCCAAATATATATTCTTAGATTTTGCGACAGATGGAGACTATTACAGAATTCAACAGCAGGTCAAATGCAGAAAATAAGTCTCTGTGAGATGTCCAGACCTAAATGACATATCTGTAATACAACCTCTATACCCAAGGCTCAGGGATCATAGCAGAACTGGAGAAAGAGAGACTATTCATGCACCTCTCAACTCTCACTAGCAAAGCTTCCTCATGTAGCAAATCGACATGAAATGCCACAACTGGCCAAAATGTAAAGAACAAAGACCAGAGTGTATGTCCCTGAATAGGATTTCTAACCTCTGCCCCACAAGGCTCAGGGACCATTTCAGAAGAGGGGAAGAAAGACTATAAAAGTCAGGGATAATGCATGACCACAAGGAAGCAGTTTTCTAGACAGCTATGAACCTGCTCATATGAACTCTCAGCAATGGTGACAACATACACAAGAACCACAGAAACTCAAAACCAGACAAAAATCCACTATAATTAGTGGAAAAATGGGTAAGAAGCCCCATCCTTAGCTGAGTGAGGGAGAGCTGAAGTCTTCTCTAAAGGAATAATGCTAGATAGGTACACCAAACCCAAGCAGATGGAGTCACATTAGTGGGCATCTGGGGATACAAACTTGACTCAACAGACCTTAACATATATGGCAGAATGCATGAAATCCATTGGGGGCCCTATGGGACATGCAGACAGGGGATGTAGGTCTGAGTATAATTAAGATTCATTAAATGAAATGAATTAAAATTCATTTAATTCAATAAAATTAAAAAAGGTATAACTCCAAAAAGGAGAAATATATTAGGCTTAGAAATCAAGATAAATCATTTTCATTTGATATGCAAAATTGTTACTTTAAGGGAAACAGGCCATCAGTCAGTAAGAGCAACATTAATAACTTACACTACTTTATTCTCACATGAATTTTGTACTGTTCTCATTTTCAAGACAAGAAAATGAGTGTCATATATGGCACATGATTTGGCCACATTGGCATAACACTGAGTGGGGTTCAGCATCCTGCTTTCTGGATGAGGACAAGCACCCCAGTGTAGCTTCTGTTCCACACACAGAGATGTAGTGGTTTCTTACTAAATCAGATTATTGAATGTATCAAGGGATATTCATCACATTATTAATTTTAATTAAACTGACATTAAAGAGCAAATATTCACTGTTTCAGTGACTTAGGTTCTTATTTCATCATTTCAACAGTCAATGTAGGAAGTTACTGTGACTGATCTATTTTACAAGAGGAAGCAGAAAAAGAGAATGTAAGTAATTGCCCAAGATTCCAGCGTTGTAACTAAACTGGTTCTAGATCACACCTTTTTAGATTCAGAACTTCAGCTCTTTGGTCACTCAAGTACTAACCTATGAATTTTTTTTACCTGATCACTTAGAATTTCGGAGGTCTAACAACTTTCTCTTGTGTTAAAGGGATCATATAATTCAATCCTAAAAACTGAACAATAGTTATCACTAAAGGATGAAAGACACAATTGTTTTTCAGAGTTAACTTAAAATAAAGCTTATGCAAAATGAGTGAAGTAATGCACAAATATCTCCCGGGCCCAAAGTAAAATCTGAGAGCAGCTAAGCTTAGTGATGGCAACCTACCTTCACGTTACACTTCATATCTTACACTTCCATGTAAAAATGCTCTGGGAATGTCTGTGGTCAGCATGGACTAATAGGAAACAGAAAAATCTGGCATTTGCTCTAGACAAAGTTTAATTCAGCTTCCAAGTAACCCTAAGAAATGACTTGCCAGGACTACAACAATGATCTTTCTATGAGAGCAGCAGACACATGCAGTGAACAACCTGAGAGCTCATAGGTCTCACCACTACACCTCAGTGGCAAATGGTTTTATGTAACCTGCCAAACTCTAGTGAATTCCAGTGGAAGTTCTTTAGAACTGTGGTAAAAGGCTTGTAAGCCAAGTCTGAACACCAGGGGGGATGAGTGCTGTGACCTATCAGTCATGTCTGCATGAGTAGGGGTGAAGACTATCCTTTAACTGCAGTTAAACCCTCCCACGGCAATCACTCATTTCTGATTTTCACAGCATAAAAATTCTCAATGCCATCTGAATTTTATGCCTATTTCTGTACAAATAGCCTGATATCTAGGAGCCTATTCAGCACTATATTTCTGATTTCTAAATTCTTCAATTGGCATTTTGGTTCTTTTGTGAACAAACACCAGTGGGCAGTGGTACCCATTTTCAGTTAACTGACGTCAGCTTTCTGAACTAGCAATGTTAATGAGCAAACCTGACTACTGTCTATTGACAAAGATGAGAAAGAGGTGGCTTCTTATATATAAAACATCAGAATGCCATGATCCTAAGAAAATAAATTTTCCAGCTACTTGTAGATTTTTTAACAAAAAATGCTTTTATTCAAGTTCTACCTTACAACTTCCATATTTAATAACTTCCTTTCTTCAATTTTTCTTCACACATGTTGATGGATGTTTAATGTTATATAAAGACTTTCACTCTCTGTCATGAGGTTTAAAAGCAGTGTGGCTACTTTTGTAGAAGATTCTTCCCTCTAACATTTTTGGCACTTGTCAACACTGCTAATAGTTTCATTTTAATTCTGAATCTATAATCTTTCATTTCTCAACCAAGTAGACATATATTCCAGTTTAGACTACTTCATTCATGATCTAACAACACCAAGATTATTCTGAGTTACCTTTCGAACACTGGCCAGTCTGTTCATCATCAAGGACTCCTCTCGATCATCGTCATCATCCAAATCAAGCATTGGCATGCTGAAGGGGTCGATGGTGCTGCAGCGCCTGGAACCCTCATCTCTGGGGTCGAAGGGGTCCACAATTATGGGCTCAGTCCCTTTGATCTCACAGCGACAGAAGGGGCAGCCCTGGCCATCCGACTCCTAAGCGAAGAAAACAAACTGATTGCTCCTTGTTCAAAACAATCTTAAGTATCAATGCTCTACATACAGAAAAAGCTGCAAAACAAAGTTTTGTAAGTAGGAAGTAGGGGAAGAGATGTCTCGAACAGAAGTAAAATGGGGTTAAAATATATGATTTTTGTTTACCAAAAAGCAAAATTTGTTTTTGAAAAAACTGATTTGTCAAAATATTTATCTAAGTATTGATGTGTAATTCTAATCTAAAAGGTTTTACAGTCTTTCAGAACATTGACAAACAATGGCTGCTGGGAGCAGGAGATCAATCTTTTTTAAGTGTGTGACTGTTGGCATTTTGATCAGGCTACAGTGGATGGACCCACAACAAATGGTATTTAAGGACACAAGTTTGACTCTACAGGCCTTTATATGTATATGTGTAATATACTTATATACTTATAAGAATATACATACTACAGAATGATTCTCTCCTCTCACTAGAGAAATACCAAATATCTACTTTGTGGCAGATACTATTAGCCTACAATTTCTCTTGGATTAACAAATTAAATACTTTCTTTGCAATGTAAATTATCAAAGAAAAAGAAAAAAAAGTCTTTGAATAACAATAAAAAGAAACTTCAACATTCTCTCAATTATCTGAGATTTTATATAATCTGAAAAAAACTTGGAATGGTAAAAGGTTTGTGCTATGATATTGTTCCAAGTTTCAGGGGACGTCACATAACCATAAATGTTCTATCATGTATAATTTCACACATGAGAAAAATAGTACTGAATTCCTATATTTTGAATAACCTATTTTTTTTTTACTTTGAAAATTTCTAACACAGGAAAAAATTAAAGAAATAACCTATCTAGTGTCATTTGATATAAAGAACTTTAAACTTCAGAGAATATTCACTATATGTTACCATCTGAACAAAATGCCTTACTGCAAAAGTAAAAATCCACACTGTGTGTCTAGAGTGGGATTTTTGTATAGCCCTATATTTAACTGGACCCATGAAAACTAAATTAGACAAAAACCAAAACAGAACTGGGAAAATGGACAGAAGACCATAACTTTGATGAGGAATGACTGGCAGCTGATCACTGCTGGGTAAGGGAGAGTTGATCTTTAAGAGTGACACGGTTCCAGGAGATGAACTCACATCGAGGGACACTGGGTAAACAAACGTGACTCAAAAGGCCTTCACATATATGACAAAATGCATGAAGTCCTGAGGGCAGGCTATGGAGCGAGTGCAGACAGGGAAGGTGGGGTAAATATGATTTAGATGTACTGTATAAAATCCATAAAACCTCAATAAAATATTGAAAAATAAAATGTCATAATGAAATCCATTATCAATCAATACTAATACAAATAAAAGACAAAAAAATAAACTGAGTAATCTGAATAAGAACATTCTCCACGTGTAAGCTGTGAGAGAGCTCATGTTTTCTGTGCCTAGAATCATGAGAACAATGGGAAGTAGTGCTCTGCGCCGTAAGTGGACATTTCAACAAGCCCAATTTAAACATCACAGAAAACTTAAGAGTTCAAAGTATAATGGATACAAATATAGTGTCCCAACTTCATAGTAATCAATACATGCTTGATTAGTTTCCTCTGTGCCTTTGCTTCCTGGGTTTGCAAATGACAGTGAGCACATCCTACCCAGTGTGTAAGTTCACCCATATGTATTTTATGATGTATGAGCAAAGACAACCAAGCTTTTTAAACACCTATGTAAAACTCTCATAAATAAAAAGAATTCACTTAATCTAAATCACTAAGCTATATTATTTTTGAAGACAGTGCCTGGAATATGTCATCCCTTCTATCAGGCTCTGTAGAATTTCTCACAGCCTCCAACATTAAGGCTACAGTTAATAGACTCACATCCCCTATTTTCTCCTAAGACTGAATGACTACTTTTGAAAGGGGAGAAGATAAAAGTCAACAACATCTTCATAACACAAGAAAAAGACACAGAATTTCAGTTCTTCTAAACCTGGACTTACTAAGTTTTTCCTCTAACCCTCTTGCCTCAAAGATTAGTGTTATAAAATTTAGTGATGTGTGTCAGAGCAGCAGTTATGAAAACAGATACCATGAAGGTTATTTTCTGAGGAGTTTGACTTGTTGGTAGGTTATATTACTCATATGCTAATGGGGAAGAAAGACAAGAAAGCAACCCCTTTTCTCAGACCTGAACACATTCACGTTCTGTGGATGTTAAATACAAACAGCTGCACTGACTACACCCTGTGATCAGCAAATGGTTCACTCTGACTTCAGTAGTTACTTTATATGACTTTACTCATCACTCTTTTTCTATAATTTGACTACTATCATATGCAAATTAGACTTAACCATAAATTTTCGAATGCCACATTGGTTACTCTGTCCTAGTTTCTGTCATATGGCTGACTGAATACACATGAAGAATATCTAGAATAGACATATAACTCATCAGGATTGTGCATCAATAATTAAAATAATGCTCATGTCAACATACACATATGTCAAGATCAAAGAACATGTGTTAATGAAAAAGAAAGATGAATAAATAATTCTGTCCTTAGTGCTCAATGTATTCTTGTCTTGTGAATATTAGGAGGAAATATTTAAAACTTCATCCATTCTAATTGACTCAGTAGTTTTCACTTCCCCAATTAGGAAATACTTCAAAATTGAAGGGCAGAAGTTACGAGTGAATACTACAACTACCTGAAAATTACCTAGGGAATATACACTGTGAGTTAATATTACACATAAACATAACTTTAGATAACATTAGAATAAACATAAAATGATAGGAAATACATACACATTAAACATTCCAAAAGCAAGTCCCCTATAAATCATGTAAAGCAATACAAGCAGCGATTTGTCACAGAATCACAAATCAGTTCCTCTGTACACTATTTCAATGTCGCTGAGGTACAAACTATGTCCTAAATATTTTCCTCTTAGACTTTTTAATATAAGCATTATATATAGTATAATGCATTTTCTTTTAGAATTATTAGAGGAACACTTTGACTAACAGTCAACCACTTTCCTTTCAAGAGTGTATGAGTGTGTGTTTATGTTTTACATGCATGTGTGTGTGTACATGTGCATGCAAGTATACTTGCCAGTGCATTGGTGAATATAGGTCAGAAGCCCACGTTGGCTGTCTTCTGTATTAATGCTCTACCTCAGGTTTTGAGTCAGAGTCCCTCAGTGAATACTGAGCTCACCATTTTGGCTACAGTTGCTACTTAGTGAGTCCTGGGGATCCTCCTCTGTCTTTGCTCCTCCTGTAAGTAAACATTCACCTAGGTTTTATGGTGGTGTTGGGGATCCAAACTCAGATCCTCATGCCTGTGCAGTAAGAATGTTACCCATGAGTCCTTTGCTCACACTACGGTAAATTGTTTTCTGCTTTCTTACATATACAATACATGTGGAAGGCCACAGGGCATACATGTAGCTAATGAATCCCATTTTGGAGTACATTTTACATTTCTCCCATGTGACTAAATACTTGCATGTTTGTGTTTTCCATTTATCAGTTACTTCTAATTTATATGATTTCCATATTTTAAGAAGTTTGAACTGACCATAAATCTTTTTTTTCATTAATGACAACTATATGTAAAGTAATTTTATATGAATAGGTAGACTTTAAAGTAGGTTAGGTCTATATTAAACATTTTCAGAATACAAACTTCATGTAAATACAAACTCAGTATATGCTGAAGGTATAAATGAAAGAATAAATCAAGAACAATCACTTCAGAGTGTAAGAGATCTCTGTTTAACTATGTTGCAATTCAAAGGGCGAAAGAAATTGGTGAGTTTACTTGACTGTCCTAGAAAAATGTAGAGTAAATCCAAAATACCCTAAGGCATTCTGAATTAGAACATTGCGACTAGGCTTCTGTGACCACCAGTTACACTGGCCAATTCATTGCATCTTGTCTGTAAAGCATGATGAGATAAAACACCATTTAAGGGGCATCACTTGAACTGTAATGATTAAAGATTAAGCAAAATAAACTATTTCAAAGCTTAACAAAATCCACTTGCCATAGAAAATACCACCAAAGCTAAACAAATTAGTAAGATGATGGAGGGAACCTAGCAGCTACTGAAATAAAACTTATTTCTGGAGGAATTCCATTCCTAAAAGATTATAATTTTCAGAATAACTGGTATACATTACTTAACCATAACTAGAAATATGATATGGCTCCTAAATGATACTATCTAAAGGACTGTTACAAACTCCTTTATATTAGTAAGTCATTTTATGCCCTCAAAGGTACAGTTCCCTTTCTAATTTTCCCAGTAAGAAAATCAAGGATTTTGTAATTTGTTGAAGGTCACCCTACTTCAAGAGTATCATTATACATCTTAACACTCTCAAGATAATTTACCTACCACAGCTCATAGCCTGTGCTAAAACAAAGCTTCACAATGGTTTTCTGCAACTGGCCATTCATATGAAGACAACATTATAAAAACTTTTTTGTTCAAATTTCCGGTTTCAAAATGAAAGAAGCCAAAATAATCAATGAATATCATGTTCAAGGGTTCAGCTTTTTCACAGGATAATGTAAATTGAGTAATTACAACAGCACTCCTTAGTACTATGGAAAGGATTTTCCAACTTAATCGAGAAATGACTCAAGAAAACTTGTCCTCTCAACCCAATATATGCCCCTAGGCATGTGTAGGCCCATGGCTATGTGTGGTAAAGTATGTGCATACACACAAATAATAAAATAAAATATGAACATGTATAATTCCCATCATTCCTGTTGTATCACTTTAGCTCAGGATGCCACTATAATCTTTCTGACAATTTTTGCAGCTCTTTCCCTGCTTCTCAAAGAGAAACTCCATTTTACTTTATCACTTACACAAAAAGAGTCAGCATGTAGTCAGAGAGACCTATGAATTCTGAACATTAAAATTTTTAAATTGTGGTTATTTTTAATTATGTGTGTCAACATGTGCATGTAGATGTGGGTGCCTGAGGAGGGCAGAACTCTTGGATTTCCCTGGGGCTGGAGTGCAGGTAGTTGTTAGTCTCCTGGGAAGCAACACAGGTCCTCTGCATTTGTAGTATATGTTCTTAACCACTGACCCACCATTGTTCCATAATCATTCTGAAAGGCAACTATTACCTGACTTTTTGTTACATTTCAGTAAAGGTAAAAAATTTGACTGCTTCTGAAAGAAGATATAGGAAAAACCTACTTCTCAGTTGGATCATTCCCTGAGCTCCTTTCTCACCTCTCCCAGACACCTGTACATTCTCCCCATGGTACACTAAAATGGAACAGCCATAAACCTCTTTAATCATACAGTCAGCACTCATAGATTTTCATCTCTTCTCTTTTGCAAATTGCCACTTTGGACACTATAAAATCTTTTCTTCAAATCAGTTTGTAGCAAAAATAATCTCAGGAAAAGTTTATTTTACTTTTAATTGACTTAAAGTTCGTGGCAGCAGTTCAAATACTGCCAGTTAATCAATAGACAAAAAAACTCACTTTTAGTTTGGATACACGAGGTGAACTCAGCTTGGAGTCTATGCCATTCGGGAGCTCAGAAGTCATTTTGTAGATTCTTTTTAAGAACAGAGTGACACAGTTCCTTACTTCACATTTTACGTATTAACCCTGATGCACTATTGGAGCATAGTACACTGGACACAAAGTAAGATGTGAAGTTCATGTTCTGGTTTACTTTCAATTGCTGTGACAAAACATTCTGACCACAATCAACATGGTGAGGAAAGGGTTTATCTGGTATACATCTCCTGGGTGACAGTTCATCACTGAGGGTACCGAGGTAGGAACTCAAACAGGAACCTGGATGTAGAAGCTGAAGAACAGCCGCAAAGGAACACTGTATACTGGCTTGCTCCCCTGACCCATATTCAGCATGCTTTGTGCTTTCTTATATAATACAGAGCAGCCTGCCTAGGGGTAGCACCACCCACAGTGGGCTGGGCCTCCCACATCACTCAACTATCAAGAAAATACCCCACAGGTATGGCCACGGGCCAGTCCAAAGGAGGCCATACCCAAATTGAGGCTCCCTCAACCCAGGTGTGTCAAGTTGGCACTAAAGCTATCCAGCACAGTTCAGGACTGAGAAGATGAATGCTTTGCTAGTATCCTATTAACATGTGGAAGTGAAAGGGAACTCTGCAAGCTTAACAACTAAGGGTAGAACAGGAAAGACCTACCGAGAGAAACACTGGAGTTGAAAGAACACTGGAGAGCTTAGTATTAGGCTTATTTAGTATTCTGTGCAAACTCTGCTATGGTTATTCAATTTATTAAATAACACAGATGTTACAGAAAGTGAAAAAGGCATCTGACACCTCTTCGGGGGCATGACTAATGGGCCATTATGACAGCAATTAAAGAGTAACCAGTCACAGATAACCGATACCACTACTGGGCCTTCGAAAGTTTGCTGTTAATTACATAAAATTTAAGTCTCTAATGAATTCCAATTAAACCAAAATAGAGCAGCATATGAAAGGCGATTCTGATGAAGAATGAATTGCTGACGATGCACATTTTCTTGAACACATTATGTTTTACAGTCAAAGTTTAGTATTTCCTATAGGATTCTGATTGATAAATCCTAAGTTTTTGGCAGGCATGAAATTTCTAAAATCATTTTTATATTAGCACCTCCAACTAAAGTAGTGAAAAATAACAAAAAATTGCCTAGCATCCATAACTAAATCTGAAGGATAACCAGATACTCACTTCAAGCAATTATTAATACTAAACCCTTCTTTGGAACTTTCAAACTTCATTTTAAACTCAAGGTAGAAACTGTGTCTGAAGTTTCTTTTATATGATAGATAAGTTCCGACACACCAGCTACTCAAAGCAATATTTCCTAAAATTAAAATGATTAAAAAAACCAGATCTGAAATCATGGGAATGATTGTTGAAATATGCAGGTTTGCTTTGAGCAGACCATCAGGGTAATCACAACATATTTTTATTGGGCATCATTTACCTTAAAACTTAACTTTTTCTCTGACAAGGAATGCCAACAATCCCATAAAATAAAAGCAACAGTTTTAAAATAAAAAATTTAAAAACCTCTAAGCTATGCCAAGGAAAAGCAGAAAGAAATTCAGGCTATTACAACCTTAGTCCACAGCTCCACCATTCAGTATTCTCCACTCTGTCTACAACTTGAGCTTCAAGGTTTGAGAATGTATTGCCGAACTAAAGAAATGCATAACTATGTTCTTTTCATGCAGATAATGAATAGTTAGTATAATTGATAATGTCAATATGAGGCTACTGATAAGAGGTTGTTAGAATATCTAATATTTTACAACTACATTTTACGACTTTTTTAAATAAAAGGAATTTTTCAATAACCCCTTAAAAATTATTTATTCATGCAATGCCACGAAGCTTTCCAAACAGATTTACTGATTAGTAGGAAGCAGATTATGTGAGTTTGTATGTAAGTGTAAAATGCTCATAATCTAGAAGCAGAAGTTTTCAGAAGTTGAAGGTTTTTTAACCAATAAGATACCACTAAGATTCAGGGGCTCTTTAATATCACTTTAGAATTTTCAAGCCTTGTATTAATTAGAGGATTATTTAAGTACAAGGAAAACTTGTATCTGGGATCACTGTAAACATTTCTTGGTGTCTGACAGTCTTTTGTGCCTGTAGTAAAGTTAAAAATGAAGCTAAACAATGGGCTTCAAATGCTACTGGATAGTACAAAGGGTCTTTAGCTAGAATTTTTAAGACTTATTCTCAGATTTGCAGCAGGACAAGGTTCTGAAAGACCATAGATACTTCCCAGAAAAGAACTGTACAGAACAAATACACAATAAGGCTTTCTACAAATAATTTACAATACTGTCCCTTTAGTTATTATAATCCCATACCCTATACTTCTCTCCATAGTATCTGGCACACAGTCAAAAATTACTTACTGAGAAACTACCCATATACCGAGATGCTAATGGGCAAAGGGACTCAAAAAATATAATCCGTAGTTTAGTAGGTAAAAAGTCACAAACATATAAATACTTACATTGTAATCATGTAAAAGTTTACAGAGAAACCTACAAATAATTTCAGAATATTTATTAAAATACTATTTTTGTAGGGAATTTAAAGTTAACATTAAAATAAAAAAAATCACCTAGTTGTACACACGTATGCCTTTCCAATGATGGTTTGGTATGGCTTTACTCACCGGTGGCGTAAGTATGATTTAATGGCACTATTACTTTAATCTGTTGAATACTGCTGAACAGGTCACCCTGTACTATTCTATTTAGTAAACTATTAATATGCTACTCTCTCAGACAACTTCTGCTAAAATTTCATTCTTTTCAATGCTTGATAATATATGCACTTCTTCAATTTCTAAACATAAAATTGATTTGTATTTAAGCATTAAAAAGAGAAACTGAAAATATCAATAATTTAGCAATATTACTGAATACATCTGCATATAAAGTAACTAACATCAATTTGAAAATTATGCAGGGAATGCATGGATTGTTTATCAACTAGTAAGAGGAACACGATCTGGAGAATGGCGGTAAACACAGAGAGAAGCTGTGGCATTGTAAGAGCAGAGCAGTAACAATACAGTAGTATGAAGTACGAGATGCATCTGAGTCTTTTACATGACAGGCCTTTTACAAACTGTACACAAACTTCACATATCAAACATATGTATAGGCTCTGAAATGAAAAACAAAGATGAGCCTTCCTCAAAGAAGTATATAAAGCAGAGTTTTTCTTGTTTTATTTTCAACCACAATATATTTTTTTAACTCATTCTGGCTTCAGAGTAAATATTTTACTTTGTAAAATGTTTTAAACAATAGCTCTCATTTCTACCTAATCAATTAGTTAACTAAGTTAACGCTCCTACTACCCAAATAGTAAGCATAGCATTAGGCCAAACGCATGAATTCTTGTAATATATCACATAGATGTTTATACATACTTCAGGACTGGTGTCTGAGAACCAGTGGAACACACAGACTAGTGGGTGTTCAGGTGTGCACTAACATAAAATTTATGTATTTTTTAAGAAGAAAGGCAAATATTTTATTTTTCTTTTAGGAACATGAGAGGGCCATACTACTAGAGTGAATGTTTGAATAAATCTAAAGGGGATTTAGATTTCAGGAAAGGAAAGGAAAGATTTGACTTTCTTTTCAGTTTAGTACCTCAAATCCTGAATGGTATCAGGTGATGCAGTTCTTGGTACTCCCTCCAAGTCAGTCATTGAGTTGGAAAAGGTCTGCAATACTTTCTACCAGTAACTCTGAGATACACTTGTGTACAGATGGTTTTGTCTTCTACAAGCATATCAAAATTTATTGAAAGAGATTTTCAAAAGGGCACTGCTAAGTTTACAGAATGATTGTTGTTAATATAAACAGCAATCAAGAGCCCATGTGCTGGGAATGATTCTTGCTGATGCCATACCAAGCCTCCTCTCTCCTCTAACTTCTCCCTGTACTGTGCAGATTCATCAACAAAATGAAGGGATGGCAGGAAACAAGGTAAGGATATCAAGGAAACTTACGACAGAGTAAAAACCACAAGAATGCTGATGATACCCGTATGGGAATGCTAAACATCTCACTGAGGCAACAAAGATGCCTGTAAGTTAGAAAAGGAATGCGAAAATGCTAACCGACTAGATTGTATTTTGTAGTTCATCTCCTCTACCCATTTGTAAACACTAAAGACTATGGAATTGAGATGATCATTATATTTTATTGCCAATCCCTGAATTCAATAGGTGCCACTGCCAGGTGAGCCTGACTGTTTCTTTTCAAGGACCTCCTAGCACATCCTGTCTCACCTAAGAGGTACAGAGTTAGAAAGAGAAGATCAAAGAGAGAACTTGAGTTAAAATGTAATTATTTGCTCTCCAAATTCCATTAACACATTGCTAGATTTAACAAGACCGCATTAACTGGCAGTTGGAAAATGGCTTGATGAAAAACTCTGTCAATATTCCAAATAGTTAAATCTGGAACTCTGTCAAAAGACAACTCCCCCCACCCCACACACACTTTTATAACACATATAGAAATACAAAAGTTCTAGGAGTTTTTTTTTTTTTTTCCTCTCTCTCTCTTGGCCTTATTATCAAACATCAAATCACTTTATATTTATTAAATGGCTAACTACAGACAGTAAGGTAGTTAGTCTTAGATTCACCTTCTGAAAACTAGAAATATTCTGTTCAGGTAGAAACTGTTTCAGAGACATTTTTTCTCTGATTTTCCCGTTTTGATCCCACAATGCAACCACAGACTCAAATGACACAGAAGCCACAAATCAGGTGAATAGAGGTTTGGTTGGAAGCAACAGCATAAGATTTGTCTACTATACTGCACTGTATCCCAGAACATACTGCCTGTGTGTCCATCTGAGGCACTCTAAATGTAGCCAGGTGGTAATAGTAACATCTAGCATGTGTCATCCTGAAATTAATGGTACTGATGAAGCAGAACTACTTTCAAATAACATGAACTTGTGTGGGGGCTATACATACAAACAAAACAAAACATAAAAATAGCAAAAAAATCAAGTTCTATAAGCTCAAAATATTAAATCATTTATAAAGTACTGTTTCAGATAAAGCACTTATAAGCATTACTTCCTGGATAATGAAGAGGAAGGCTCCTAAGGGAACCTGAGAACGGGAATACAAAGAAGCATCCATGCTGCTCATAAAAGCTTGATTGTACCTGCCATGCAGTAAGGCATGAGGTGCACATCAAATGCCCACAGGGCTCAATCTTGACGTCTTTGTCATTCTCTGCACAGATTTTACAGAGCTGAAAAGTGGAGCCCATCTCACAATAGAGTTCATATTGTTCCTGAAATACAGGGGGAAAGAGGCAATGTTAATGGATTTCTAGCATAAAATACTGATACTGAATTTCCTCAAGTACAACAACTTTATACAGTAAGCCCCACACACTTGATCTTTTCAGAATTACCATTACCAGTTAGAGACATGTTTTACAATAACAATGACAATTTCACCAATAAAATCAATTTTTAAAACATCTGAGTTCTTGTCATCAATTTTACAAGCTTTAAAATATTTTGGATCACTTACTGTTTTATACTATTACTATTACCAAGGTCTTGCTTTAACAGTTGCAGGAATTCAAAAGCTAAAACCCCCATTCTGAAATATGATACACATGACTGGTTTCTCTGTGAATGCCACACACTCATCTCATTTCACTGCCAAACTGAAGAATGATTGTCTTAACACTACGTTTTATTTCTGAGACAACTACAGAAATTCAGACTGAAAGAAAAGCAATGTTTACCATCCCCACAATCGGCAAAACTAGCTTTACTTATAATATAGTCTATAACCCCTAAAGCATAAAACAGATTGAACTGAGAGAAAAGAAAAAAAGCTTCAGATGAGTAAGTTTTAACTACTTTTCTCAAATTATAGATTCTCTAACTTGAAAGCATATGAAAAGTAATCACTTTATCATCTAAAAATGATCTTAATTAAAAATCAATTTTCTTTTTAAATTTTATTTGTTTTTATTTTATGTGTATAAGTGCATTACCCACATGTATGTGAGCACACTTGTATTTTACAATGTCCACAGAGGTCAGAAGAGGGTGTTGGATACCCAGGAACAGGAGTTATGGAAAGTGGTTAGCTAGCAACCATGTAGGTGCTGGGAATTGAACTCAGGTCCTTTCCAAGAGCAGCCACAGCTCTTAACTGCTGAGCTAACTCTCCAGCCCTATTTCCATTTTTCACAAAGTTGAGAAGATAGAAGGCTTGGTAAAGTACAACTCTCAGTGTACAAATACTAAGAATTTCAGAGTTATAAAGAAGATACAAAAGATTGGTATATATATATATATATATATATATATATATATATAGTGTATGTATATAGTTTATGAGAAGTGCAAAGAAAAACAAAAATTTGTACAAATTAAGCCATGTGTTAGTGAAGTAAATCCCTACAAAGTTCCAAGTCCTGAGTAGGATAAACAAAGAGTAATGCTTAGTGTAGAGGCTATTAAAAACACTGCAATACTGCAAGTTTGAGAAAAAAATACACGTGTATGTAAATATATACCCAAATATAAACGTATGCTAATACACATAACAGTTTCATCAAGTATGTTGGGATATACATGACATATAGAGAAACTAATGAAGAAGGGAAGAAAATGAATCCAAATGGAAAAAGAATTACTACTAAACTCAATCAAAAAAGTTATAAATTTTTGATAATTTTGAACTAGCAAAATGTATGAACACTGCCTGATTATCCAAAGACAGTTTGCAATTATAATAGTTGACAGTAAGCTTAAGTCACAGATGGAGAATTAACTGCAACCTAATGAGTAAGAATACTTATGTAAAATTTATGTGGCTGATACTATTATTGAAGATTTATTCTTTTTTTTTTTTACTGAGTTTTATACATTTCATACAATAGTTCTTAACTCAGTGCTGTGGTTCGAGCTCAGCTCTTGAACATGCTAGGCAGGAACTTGGCAAACTGGGCTACTTCCCCAGCCCAAGTAAATTTTTTAAAAAGTGGCTTCAGAAAGAGAAATAATCACCCATTGGTATCCTTTCTTACATATTAGAAAACACATTATAAAACTGCTACCTTAAATGGCAGTCATATGTTACACTTTTGAAAGCCATCCACAAATAATTCAAGTAAGTGACAATGTATCTATTTCAGTTCAATATATCAAGACTAAGGGAACTGATGTCAAATAAAGTAAAACTTTCCTTTCCATCTTTGAAACCTTCATTGATTATCATAAAAAGGACTGACATGTCCAAAACATTAAACATTATAAAATGAGATTCTCTGATTACCCCTTCCTCCTTTCCCTGATTCTTCAATCCTTCAGTTAAACATGGTTTTTAGTTGGTGCTTTCTGAAATGCACACTTATACATTCAAACACAGCTACTTGCTAGTTTTAAATTTTTGACTTAAATAATGTAAGGTGATATGTTCAATTATGAGTTCTGGACCTTTTCTGGAAGGCACTCGGGTTTGAGACAGGATCTCCCTATAGCCCAAACAAGCCTGGAACTCACTGTGTAAACCAGGTGGCCTCAATCTCACAGAGATCCTCCTGCCTCTGCCTCTGAGTGGTGGGATTAAAGGCATGTAACATCACCTTACACAGCTCATTGGACAGGATTTCATGCACAAGATGCAGAAGTTCCCATGCGAGTGCACAGGTTCACACCCACTGATGCTGGGTGCACATAACCACTACAGTCAGGCCATGGCTTATTTAACTGATCAACAACCATTTAGGTAATTTGTAAATTTCTGCTTTTGAGAGCTGATGCAGTGAGCACCATTACACAAATCCCTGCGTGCCTGGGAGAGTGGCACACAGGTGGCATTTATTGCTGGTGATGTGTTTGCCTTCATTTTTGAAATTAGTTAAAATGACTTAAAAGAGTCAGTTTAGCAAATTCATTTCTCTCATAATTATTAAGGTTTTATTTCCCCTGCCAATGGATTTATCTATCTCTAGATAAATGCCAGTATTATACTGCAAGCATTACCATTAACAATATAAATTTATCTAAAATAGGTAATACAACTTATTTGCATTCTGATAACTCCTGAATTCATATTAATTATCTATATTAAATACTTCTGCATACTTGTGGATATATATACTGATTTATCAGAGGTAGTATAGATATTAATTATATTTCCAGAAATTCTCCTTACCTGTGTAACTTTTATATGATCGTGGGGTGTAGGTTCACATAATCCAGTTAAATCAGGATTATAACTGCGTCCATCAGGATAAAGATAACTGAATTTAAATAGAAAATGTATCATTTTAAATATTAGTTTTAATTGCAATTAAGTTTATTCAGATTCTTCTATATCCATACACTTTATATTTCCTTCTCAGATATAAGTCAACAATTACTATTTTATAAGAAAAAAATATGGACTTACCTATTTAACCATTTTAATTAAAGACCTCTACTATCTATTCCTTATACAGTTAAAAGTTAATTTATGGGTAAATTATATTCTATTCCAAAACTATATGAATATACTTCTAAGTAAATGTATTATATATTATACTTGAAGTAAAGATGATATTAAATGCATCATTTTATGCCATGTTGAATATCAGATGGTGAGAACAATAGAAAAAAGGCTGAAAACTCAAGTCATTTAAACACCTCTGTGGTATCATTTCCCACAATTCCCAGTTTGTCTGTCTATGTCTCTCTGGCTCTGTTCTCTCCTGACTCATTTTCCACTCTTCTTGATATGTACACATGTGCATAATGCTTCACAACATAAAGATGAAGACACACTTAAAAGAAAAAACTGAGATAACGTCTCCCTGTAACCCTGGCTGGTCTGGAACTCACTATGTAGACCAGACTAGCCTGGCTCTTAAAGAGACCTGCCTGCCTCTGCCTCCCAACTGCTGGGACTAAAGATATGTGTCACCATGACTGGAATCATACACATCTTTCAACATGTAGAAAAAAAAAATCATGTTTCACTGACTTCTGTGAAGTAAAAAACAGAATGGTTTGCAGATACAAGGTTTACTGCTCAGACAGAGCAGAATTCTAAGCAGGAGTAAATGACCTCTGGCAGTATTAAAACACAGAGTTTAATCATTATTCCAAAGTATAATGAAAATCAAGATTTTTGTATGTATCATTAAATATCATTTTGGAGTAAAGCATAATTTTATCCTTTATGTACTGTTATGACTGGTACAAGGGGAGTGTGCAGTGACACTGATAATACAAAGAGGGCATCAGGAAAATGGTGTGTGCTGATGATCAACTCATTAAAATAGAGCTAATTTCTGTTTAATTTTTTCCCTATTACAGGGCTCAATAAAAATTTGAGAATAGAATACACAGTAGAAAATATTTTGAAGAATAAAGACTGCAATAATCATTTGGTGAACCAATAAAATATTTAGCTTTAAATGAAGCATCTCCAAATATAGTAATGACTAATATTAGAATTTATGCTGCAAAATAAGAAAATAAAATTACAGGCAAGAATATCCTTAGGTCGTAAGAGACAAACTTGTCAGTTTTTTCTTTAAACACAGGCAAAGGAGTTGACTTCCTTCGAATATTTAATGTTAAGATGGAAAGGTGACATAATTCTACAGGTATTAATTTAGGAATAACAAGAAAAAGTAGAGAAACTTTTTCATATTCTAAAAAAAGTTCATTCAAAGGATTATTATACAATATTTCATTTATCACAATATAAAAAAAATCTATGGAGATTTAGACTTGGAAAATTACAAAAATAAATATAAAGATGCCAGAGAAAATGCTAAAAGGTTCTATTTAACCTTATCAAGGGCAAGTTGGTGCTTCTGTCCTCAATATACTCAGAATGACACAGTCACTGATCCTGGCTGAGGAAAATGAGCATTTCTGCTGACTTCCACCTTAAAAACCTCCCTGCAGGCTATGTTACCCAACTGTGATTCAACTATAAAGAAAGAGCCCAGTCTTGATGATAAGTAGACTCGATGATGCCCTCTGCATTGAATGGTCCCACGAAAAATTTTCTCAAATTAATGTTTACTTTATCCTAATCAATTGTAAGTCAGATTCAACTAGCTAGCTCCTTTGAAGATATTTAGCTCTGTGTGTGTGTGTGTGTGTATGTGTGTGTGTGTGTGTGTGCGCACGCATGCACGTGCATCTATGAAAAGTTAATATGCATGTGCATCTATGAAAAGTTAATTTGCATAAGAAGTTTGAGGGTTTGCTACATTGCATGGGATATTATGATTCGTTATTTTTTATTGGTTTTTAAAAAACAAAACAATACAAAGAATATCAAAACTGTTTGATGCATAAATTTATCAACTTATGCCTTCTTAATAATTTGAACATTACATTTCAAAACAATAGTCCTGTATCATTCTAAATCTAATGATACACACGGGAATCTTTCAGGCATGAGTAAAGAAAAGCAAATGTATGAAAATTAACAAAACAGTAAAATATACATGTGGGTACCATACATTCCCAAATATTTCCCATATAACTGATTTCTATGGTTGTATGGCCTTAAAAAAATAAAAGCTTCCAGGAGTGTGGGACAGGGCAGTACAGTCTTTTAAAACTGGAATCCTAGGACTCAGGAGACTGAAGTAGGAGGACTGAGAGCTGAAGGCCAGTTGGGGCTGCACAGTGGGTTCAAGATACAGATTGTTAAGTGATATTCTGATTCAAATAGCCAAACAAAAAGCAAACAACAATTTCGTTCTCTTCACATTGATATGATCTTGTTCTCTTTCTGGCTTTGAAAAAAATGTCTCTCATGCTTCTGTTTTTATGTTTAGTACTTCTTTTTACAAAAGAGGGTATCTAAATCATTTGTTCTCTGCTAACTTTGAAGGACTATCTTCTGCCAGGTTTCTTTCTGTCGCAATCCTCCACTCCACACTTCAAGCTAGGAGTTAGTTACTGACAAAGGGGTGAGAGAGAGAAAAAGGGCAGAGGGATGAAGTGATGTGATGCTGAGGATACAAAGAAAGGAAATAGATTGGAAGATTTAAGGTAAAAAGCAAACTACTCCATTCTGTCACTAGGCAGTTTCTACTTCTCAATGTTTTGAGTCATAAGCATCATCTCATACTTACAAGCCTTCCCTGCTGCCGTCAATCAAGGCTTGGAATAAGGGCTTGTTATGAGGTATGGTCTGTAAAATATTGCCGTCCCCAGTCACATAACCAATGGCCCACTGTCCCAGCCGAGTGCAGCTTAACCGGAAAATGTAGCTACAAAACATGATAAAATAATCTTCATTCACACTTAAAATGTAAGCCAGCTATGAAACAATTTGCTATTTTTGTTTTTTTCTAAGCAACATACAACAGAATCACTTAGAATTCCTGATAGAAATTTCTTTCACCACAATATAACACTATGTTTTATCAGTCTATGAAAACTCTGGTAACTAATTCCAGTTCATTTAAATATCTCTAGTGTTCTATGAGAAAATAAATGAGGTTGTGAACTCCCAAGTGATTTAATAGCATCATCTTTAAGGATGCTGTGGGAAAATGCAGCTGGTAAGTTATGGCAGTGACATCAATCATCTTTAGAGAGTACAGAAGTGAAGAAAATAGGTAAAACATTAATTTATCCAACTCAGAAACTGAACCAAGGATTCAATATGTTACTTTACAATTGAGACATTACTTTGGTTACACAATTTGCTTATAATGTTTTCTTACAAACATTTCAGCAATTCATCTTTAAACAAATCTCAAAAGAGCTGAACTGTATCAATTACAAAACAAATTTATCAAGCTGCCACCTGAACTGCCAGTTATGTATCTTTCTACAGGAAGCCAATTCAAGAACTGCAGTCATGCAAGGGAATGACAAATCTCTTAAAATTAACATCCCATGAAAGGAGTCATGACTTGGCTTTAAAATTCATCATCATTTATTTATTCATTCCAGGAGATCATCTGAGTGTAGTAGATGAGTGTACTCTACTCAGTCCTTCAATCATATTATTCTTTGGATTCTTAATCTATACTAAGTAGACAAAAAGTTTTTTATGAAACAAAAAGTTCATTATCATGAACCTACTGGCTATAGTTAACATGCATGAATGTATGAAATAAGGAAAGACATAAGAAAAATATCTCCTAATTTAGTTATTTATGAATCAAGTACATTAAAATAGGCCAAAAGATATTATTTAGCATACATGATGGCTAGATCCAATAACCTTGTGTTTTAGTAGTATAATGGGATTTCATCTACCAAGGAAACTGACCTAGAAGGAAAGGAAGAATTTGTGATATTTTAATGCTAAGAACTTCATATTTTTGACAAAGTGTTAGAAAGGATACAATCTCTCTATGAGAGCCTGCTGATAGAATGCATAACTATAAATTATTGGTATTCTTAATCAGAATCAGAAAAATATCTTCAACTCTAATTGTTATGTAGTAAAAACTGTCCCCAAATAATTTATAATAATTAATTATATCTTGGAAGATCACTTGTTACATTAAAAATGTATGAGAAACTTTCAAATAAAGAATCAAACATAGAAATCTCAAAGATTATATATACCGTGGAGTTCAGAAGAATGAAATGAAGATGAAAACTACAGTTATAAAACTGAATAGTTTGTAGTTTAAGGTAATTATTTATCATTCTAGTAAGCAGTAAAAGGCACATGTTTGAAACTGCTCGGGTTTTAGTACATATCCTTTCAGTTTTCCTAAACAATATTTTAGGATGGTATTTCTAAAATTAGTTATTACAGAGGAGGCACAACCAATTTATCAAGATAACTGAACTACTACAAACAATTTGGTGACAGCCACAATACAGTTTTGACTGAGTTCCATTTGCTCAACAGTTTTTATCATTGTTCCTGGCGTCCCTGTTGCATGCCATTCTTACCTTCCTTGTGAACTAAACACACTTTGATATTTAGTCCTTTGTTTTCCAAAATGGCATGTAATGTAATTGGATATTATGGTGGTTTGAATGAGAATGTCCCCTATAGGCTCTAAGTACTTGCCCATTTTGTCCCTAGTTGGTGGCCCTGTTTTGGGAGGTTTTAGAAAATGTGGTCATGCTGGAGGAAGCATGAGGTCTTAAGTGAGTTCCTAAGTCTTGCCGAATCTCCAGTTGCTCTCTGCTTGAATATGTGAGCCCTTAGCTTCTGAGTCTACTCTAGCCACCTCTGCTGCCATGCCTCCCTGCCAGGATGGACATTTGCCCTTTGGAACCATAAGCTAAATAAACTCTTCTTTTTATAAGTTCCCTTGGTAAGTGTTCTATCACAGCAACAGAGAAGTGACTATTACAGACAAATCTGCTTCATTTTGACAGGGTTGTTAATGATTCAAAGTCATGTTCTGACACTACATGTCATTCAAGAGATAATCCTTTGGTTTCCTTTTGTTGTTGTTTATGTAGAGGTGTTTGGTATTGAACCCAGGACCTCATACATAAGAACTCTGCCATTTAACTGCATCTCCTCATCAGATAGTCAATGTTTTATTAGTAGAGACCCAAATAAAGCATAGCTTAAGAAAAACAAATGTTCTTGGAATGGCCTCAACTATTTTGTTTACTGTGAAGTCACAGAATAAACACTTTCTAAGAGAAATGGCCAGTTAGGTGGATAGTCTACCAAGCAAATATTCATTTGTCCACAAGAAATTTTTCTAAACAGATTTTAAATATTCAAATTATATTTCATACATTGCCATCTCCTATCAAGTAGCAGTTTCATATTTTGCTATGAGGAGAAATCCTCAAATGAAGTAACATGAGTCATATAAGCTTTGGTCAACAAAATATCTGATCAGTATTTAGGGGCACAACTACTCTCCAAAGAGTCTAAAGGTAAGTACTCAACAGGACTCTAATAATTTTCTGTACCAGTAGCTCCTTTTAAGATATCATGCTGATTCTCTAAAAACATTCATTATGAGAGAAGGAACTAAAAGCCTTGGCTTTACATAAGAAGACTCAACTAAAGGTTCAGTACCACATGCTGTAAATTCAAATAAAGATAATCCCAGAAGGAAATGCCTTGGAAAAGACAAAACAAAACCCAAACTCAGCCATAAAATGGAGATATCTACATGAACATGGTACAGTATGGTACTAGAGTAACATGTCTTATTGAATGTGAAGACTTTGGGGAAGGTCTCTAGGACCAATGATATTGCTTCAATGACTTTGTTTCTGTGGATTAGATGTCATACCTAAAGGTCTGCTACATTTCTAGACGGTACATCTAAGAAAATCCATTGAGGTGGGGAAAAGGATTTTCTGGCCTTTTATTTGCCATAATAAGGTGTAATTTCTTGGCCAATCCTAGAAGAAATGAATAGATGCCAAGTGATGTGAGTGCCAGTCAGATTTAGCATTTGAAAAATAAAACATAAATCCTGAAGCTATAAAGACCTCAAGTGCTATTAAATTTACAAGGACATGAAATTGTTTTAGATTCTAACAGTGGGCTTATATATGTTTATGCACGGATATGTATTTATATTTACAGGCCTTTAAATGTTCTTATATATTTATCATAAAGACTAACTTCAAGTGTCTGAAATTGTCCTAAACAATGAAAACTAAACTAACCTATTTAATTTTGTCTTTAACACAATATTTGAGTATTCAAATATGTATCTAAATTTGAACAGAAACACAGTGTTCATAAAACAAATATGATAATATCTCACACTAACTTGAGAAGCAGAACTCTCAGAGGATTAAAGAATATTTAAATCTATCAAATTACACAGTAGCACATCCCTTTTCACTTAATGACACCAACTTGAAAATGTCAATTGAGTAAACTTAAAGGACTGAGCTAAAAAGCACCCTTTCAGTCTATTTGATTTCCACCTCACCCTGCACCAACCAAAGTACATACCAGCTTACTCAGGAATGAACCAGAGGGGCTTTTTCTTCTTTAAACACGTCGTCCAACATTATTGCTAGAGTCTTACCTTCCAGGTTTGGTGCTATACTTCTGTAGTCGTGCTTTAACTTCATCATATGTGAGAAATGCCATGTATCCAGGATGTGTTACAGCCAAGAAATTCCAATTTCGTAAAATAGAGCCCCAAGGCTAAACACATAAATAAATGGAAAGCGATTAGCTAGAGGATATCAACACACCAACTGCTTTACTTCACACACAGTGAAAGTCTCCCCAATATTTTTAAGGTTAATATGGTATATGTGCCTTACGTTAAGCTTTGTTAACTAGCAAACAGGCAGTGGTTTGTTTCCTTTCACAGAAAGGTGTTTAGGTAGAAACCATGTTTCTTAGGAATAAAATACATAGAAAAGGGAACCAAGTACTTTTTACACAACACATTTCCATGTGTTGTGTATACTGGGATTTGTGAACACTGGGAAACAAAGCACATAACTCTTTGGTTCACAACTTTCTAATTGTAAGTAGAAATAAAAGTGCTTATGAATAGCCTGAAGGACCTGACTAACCTGGTTTTCTGGGTTTAATCCTCAGTTGTCTCTCTGTCCTCACCTGCTATACTCTGCTTTTCTTCAGCCACACTGGCCTCTTTGCTATAGACTTGAACACAAGAACTCACTTGTACCTTAGAGTCAGAGAGACTACTGGTTCTTCAATCTATGATGGGAATATCACTTTCTCAATGAGGCCTTCTTAGACACTCCTTCTCAAAACTAGTAACTCTTGCCATAGTCCTCATCTGATCTTGTCTGTTTGGTCCACTGCCATGTTCTCTCTTGATACCTCATTTGTAGAATAGATAACCAAATCACAGAAGTTCAGTGTTCTGGAAAAGATCTACACTGACTATACACCTTCTAAGGACCAGAAGTGTTCCTGTGCTGCTCAGCCCTGAAGCTCAGGGCTCAGGCACAGCTCCAGATACACACTAACCAGGAGGGGATAATTACTGAAGAAATCAGCTAAACAGCACTGAAGAAAGAGTTGGTTCCTTTCAAAGTAACAAGTGCTAGTTCTCACACGTTTTGTCCTTGCACAATTATAGATCTGCACAAGGTTTAGGGTTTGAACATGAGTTATGAGGGAAAAAGTTTTCACAAAACACTTGTTTTATATCAGTATCTTTTAATCTAATCACCTGTCCCTCCAGGTACCATGGCAAGAGAAAAAAGGCAGTTAGCAGCAGACAGATTTGCTGAAGGGTGTGGATGAATCATCTCTGCAATATTTTTAAGGTGGAAGCCACATTTATTCCAAAGAATTGGCAACACACTACATCTGTTGTGGCAGATTCTTAACTCAAATATTCTACATTAAGAAAAAGAAGATATTTCATGCTGCCAAATTCAAGATGTTCAAACAGTCATTCCAGACTTGATTACTGTCAGAGAGGTTCTGCTTTGGTTTGTTTTGAGATTTGCTCTTGTTCTTCATTATTGTAAAGCAAGCTTCTAAATTATAAGGCATCAGAATTCCTCAAGAATTATGTCCCTTGAAATAAGATGGCAGGAATGATTTAGTAATAAAGAACTTTTTAGTCTTTTTATGACTTAATAAGAAAAATCTTTAGGGCATTTCCTCATCACACTGAAATATCTAATTAGGTTAAAAAAGGAGCTCTGGAGAACACTAGCATGGGAGGGCCTCACTGTGCTTGGAACAAAAAAAGCATGTTTTTAATTTTCTTCTTAAGGCTTGACTGAAATTTCATAAAACAATAATTGGCAAAATATCAGAACATGTCAAAGAGGCAACTGAGAAATAACTGCTTTGCTAGACATTTTGGTTTTCATTTCATTGTTTTGCTTCCCCATCTAAGAAGGACATGGCTAGAAGAAATAACAAATACTGGGGCCGCTTCCTTTAATGTCCACACAAATTAACTTAGTTGTTCTGCAAAAGTCTCAAACTTTAAAGAGAAGCAATTAACTGATCAAAATACAAGTAAAAAAAAAATGAAACTGAAGTTGAAAGTCAACTGCTGCAGTATTTATACACTATTTCTTGACACAAAATCCAGAGGGCTATCTTCTCATTGCACAGACATTCATAGGACAGGGTGAGTCTACACTGCTGGGACTGATCCTTTGGCACAGTCACAAGCACATGCTACTCTGTGCTTCCTTATGCCTTAAAGAAGGCAAAACAAAGTACTTTGAAGAAAATAACTCTTTTAATAATTCTTATATAATTCATTTCATTTGGATAAAAGGAAATTTCTTTTTCACACATAAGAGCACAAAACTACAAGGAGAGTTAAAAATAACTACACAACTTAATACAGTGAATAAAACAACGAGCCCCTCCTCCCAGTGCTCCTACTGTCCAAGCCAACGGGGGCTAGGGGAGGGGCTCAGCCAGCCCCTTAAATCTGTGCTACTACGGATGGCTTTCCCTTCTTTTATGTAATTCCAGATTCCACCATGGTTCTACAGTAAACCATGACTGGAATGCTTTCCCAATATTCCTCCTGGATTCTGCCAGTCCTCAAATACAGTGCCTTGTTTCTCAATGGAGTCTTCTCTAACAGTAGTGGGAAATGGGAGGGAAAAGAAAGTAACAGCTTCAGAGAAGAAATAAACCAAAAGATCATGAGGGAATTTCATGACTCTAGCACCTTCCCATTTCAGCATCTCTCTGACCTGGAGAGGAGAACAAGAAGGATATAGACAGAAGAAAAGAGGAAAACTATTGGAAGCACTGTGTTCCTCACCTAACTCACCAGCATGGGCTCAAGTTCTGCCTGACAAAAAGATGCTGGTGAGAGGGGAAGGCTTTCTAGCTCTTTCCATTCCTCTGCATTTCTACCTTTATCAATGGGCTCCCCTGGAAACATTCATGCTCCTTCTTTACTTCAAACTCAAACTTGCAGGAATATCTCATCCACTGCCAATAATACAGAGCTGGAAGATTCAATAACTAACTAAACACCAGTATTAAATTATAGTAAAATAGATGCTTATGTAGTTATGGCATCAATAAGTCCTACACTTTCATATATGTTATATAAATATAAATCTTTAATAAAGTAAATTTAAGAAAATCAATACTCAAATTTTAATTGTGTGAAGAATAAACGATAAGCCAAAGTTAAAATATTAGCGAACCAATTTTATCTATTTTTAGCCACATGTATGATTATAATTGAAGCATTTGAATACTTAGTTCAGAAACCAAAGGAAATGTAGAAATTCAGAAATAGAGCACCACTAGACATTTGAGCTACTGCTAAAATGAGCTGTTTCAAAAAACTGGCAATCTTTTGATTCAGGTAATATTTTGGCTTTATTACAGAAACTTTTCACAGTATTTCTTCTCTTAAAAATATTCTTTTCTCTCTCCTACCCCATGATATAAATAAGATAAATGAACCTTAGAAGATTATTACTTGGCTATTTTAAAGTGAATTTGTAAGAAAATTTATGCACATATTCGACAGTAGATTGGTAAGCACTTAATTAAAAATAAGCTGTCTACATATCTTTACTGTATAAATCTGAGGCATTTTAGCACATAATCTCCACACTAAAAAGTCATCTACCTGCTCCACATATACAAAACAAATAAATATACTCCCTACAATGAGAAGTTAGCTTTAATAGTGAAAATTAGTTCTTCTTCTTCACAAGGTGAAGAACCAAAGGTCTGGTTATTTAGAATGTCTTGATTCAAAGAAAAAAATAAGTCATTGTTCAATAAATCTATCATAAATCTTTAAGAAAGAATGTTATATTTTAAAGTGATCAGTATTAGGTAACACAATGTTTTTCTAAAATGTACCTTATAATCTTTTAAAAAACATGAGCTGATATGTGTATGCATCAAGATTAAATAATTACCAATTTCAAATAAGCAAAAACACCAATTTCTTATCCCACATACAATGTTATGACAGTTCAGAGTTGTGATTTAGAATTGTGGTAAAGTAAAATCTACCCTATAGTTATTGTGAATAGGTATTCCCTGGTCTTCTGTTAATGAGTGAGTTCTTTAATCTATTATGCTAATTGGATTCAATGTTAATCTGATGCATGTCTAGTTAAATGAATCAGTGACCCAATACTTGACAGCTAATGTCAACATCTTAAATCAGAGTTGTAAAATCCTTACACCACAGAACACATGAAGCCTGTGTTACACTCTAGTATCTATTGAAATCATATTCCAGATTAAAATAATAAAACAGGGGCTGGATAAAGCTCACTGGTTAAGAGCATTTGCTGCTCTTGAAGAGGACACCGGTAAAGTTCCCAGTACTGCATGGTAGTTAACAACCAGTTCAAGGGGATCGGTAGCTCTTTACGGGTACTGTATGTAGGCGGTGCACATATTTACATGCAGACAAAATACTCTTACACATGAAATGAAAGTAAATAAAAGATTTTTTAATAATAAAACAACATCAGTTAATCACTATCACTGACTATAGTTAATACTACTAAAATTGTAAATATTTTCAGAGATAATTTAATTTTGTGACTACCTAAATTGACTCATATATTTAAATTCAAAACAAAAATATCAAGTCTTTATTTTTAGAGAAATTCTATTTAGATGTGTAGGTGAAATAATAAAATTATTGTATTAATATGGTGCTACTTACTTCTGAAATCTGTGAGAAATAATTATGGAAATTAAAAAAGCAAAAGGAATAAACAGCATAAAGTTATTCTTCAGATAAAGCAGAAAAAATTCCAAATTTCCTAAAATAGCTTTTAAAATAATATCAACATAAAATATGGACAGAACATTTTATAGTAATGAGAAATATACAGCGAAGAATACCAGCTGGCATGGAAAAGTATTCATCACACTGGCTGGCTGAAAAAATCAATTGTAAAATGGTACAAGACCACAGAATATTTTATACAGGTTAGTGGGCTATATCTAACTTTATTATTTATCTTCTGACCTAAAAAAATGAATAGGCAAGAGAAGCTGTCTTACTACTCTGGTAAACAGTCATGACTGTTCTATTCCACCAGGCACTGGGTGATATACAAAACTGAAAAACTAACAAGGGAATTTAAATCAAAACTCATGCACTTGATTCTTCAAAAGGTGAAAGCAACCACCAGGCCCACATAACCTAACACTTTAAACCTACCACAGGACTCACTCTAAATTCAGAGGAAATGCCAAGCATGCACATGGAAAAAAATTACTTAGTACCAAGATTGGACTGTTTTCCATACACGTGTATGTGCGCATATGAGAAACAGATACAGAATCCAGAGGAGGGGAGGAAAGATGGGCTTAAGGAAAGATAGTTTAAGTCTGGATAAAACTTACCTGAAATAGCCTGGTGAAAATATCAAATTCAAAAACTGAAATGTAATCATTGCAAGTTAAATCAATGGTTGATTTTAGAGCCATTGCTTCCAGGCCAGAGCTAATCTGATGAACCTCATGAAGGCACTGTCTGAATACTTTCCATGGTACAATAGTTCTGTGTAAGGGAAAACACAATGAGCAATTGAATCAAGTGTCAATGAAGATATATCTTCCATTGAAACTGTCTAAGTAAATCATGGCATCAACAGAATTATATCTGTTAAAAGAAATAGTTGAAAATAATGTTCATAATTAAGATTACATGCAATGTGCTAACTTGATTATTTTGCATTTACTAAGAATATTATAAGAATTTTCATTTAACTCTCAGTCTTTGACTATCAGGTTATATCTAGCAGCATATTCAAGAGAGGAGACTATGGTTAAATTTTAGGCATTATGGTCTCTTTGTATGAAGACTAACTATGAATCAGCATTATATCATCTTTATTTCCTTTAAATAATTTAAAGATGATAGGTCCATTTACTAGTAGGAATCCTTTATTCATTTCATAAGACAGTGATGTCTAAACACTATTTCAAGAATGACAAGGTAAAAATGTCGCCTCAACCTTACTTAGTACCTCTTTGACATGTCTGCAGAGGTTGAAAAGCACATGCTATCTAATCTTCCAAATGGATGCAGAGAGAAATCTTTGTTTATAGATGCAAGTACAATGGCTATCTCATGGAAATTTATCCAATATCTACTGATATTTTATTTTGTATATCAACAGTTTTAACATTGACCTGCTTCAGGAATTTGGAAGAACATAGAATGTTATCAGAGTAAGGCCTGTCTCCCATTCTCACACCTTAGCAGTTTTTAGAAGTTTCCCATTCTCCTACAGACCAGGAAAATCTGTACCACTATCAGGCATTCCTTAGCAACCTTTCTTCTTTTACAAAGCCAAATTCCTATTCATGAGTAGGGAGGAAGAAACAACTTGTATTTTAAACATTTATACTCCGTCCTCAAAAGAGGATACCACAAGAGCTATATACATGCTCTTAACAGATAGAAGATATTTCAATATTTGGTTTTTGTTTAACAATTGTCCCTAGAGAAAGATACTCGAGGAGAAATGAACTCAATTTTTCCTGATCTCCTTCGACATCAATTTTCCTAATAAAGATCACATAAAATCATGAATTCTTTATCTACAGCAGTGCTTGTCAAACATTAGAACAGAATAAGTCATTTAACGGGCTTGTTAACACAGAGAATTTGGAACCTAAGGTACTCACTCTGGGACAGGGCCTGAGAAAAATAATTCTAATGAGTTCCCAGGCAGGGCTGGCTTTCCAGGTCTCTGAGAGCCACAGAGGGCTGTGTCCACCAAGAGCTAGGGTAATGCTGTCAAAGACACCTATGGGAGGATCTTACATCAACTCTGACCTTGATGAACACAAACTTAGTGGGTAGGATTCATAATTCTAAGAGACACAGCTGAGGAATATATAAATTCTGTTGGTTGCTGGACACCTGACAAGAGCTGGAGGGATTCGAGGAAGTCTGTGGGAAGTGACATAAATGAATGAAAAGACAGGCCTACACCACGATGCTGCACTACTTGTAGGAAAGTTTAGACATTATGCACCATGAAAAAGAAAACTATGAGGTTAAAACCTCAAAGGGCTATTCTCTATATAAGAAAAAAACAGGAAACCACAGAAAACTGAAGAGACACCACATCAGATGCCATTTAAGAGAAACACACGTCATAGTCTGATTAAAGTTAACAAAATGCCACTGTCTTAAAAAAACAAGGAAAACTTATAATATTAGGAAGCTATTGATTTATACTGAAATGTAAAGAATTAATTATACTAGCTTCAATACAGTGACCATGAAAGTGCTACCCAGGAGGCATATTTTTCTTTTCCATATTAACGTTTCCAATATTAAATAGACACAAAGAGCTAAAACCATAATATTCAGAGGGAAAAATGTTGACAAAAGGAATACTAACATGAGAATGACACAGTTATAACTTCTTTTCTGGAATGGCAAAGTTTTACTTTAAAAGTATAAAATAAATATGGCTGGGCATGGTGGTATACACCTTTAATCCTAGCACTCAGGAGGCAGAGGCAGGAGGATCTCTGTGAGATCAAAGTCACCCTGGTCTACATACCAAGTTACAGCCCAGATGGAGACTATCTCCAGGAAGCGAGGGAAACCAAGTTAAAAAAAAAAAAGTAGAGACTGTATAAAAATATTAGCCAAATGGAAAACTTCCATTTTGTTTTTGTATGAAATATAAAAGCTAATAAAAAAGAATGGCTCTAACAGATATTTTAATGTTCCCATAAAATGATCACTGTCTAATTATCACTGTCATACAAATTATAACATATTTTGAATATTCAGTGACTTTCTGGGAGAAATTATACAAAATGCAGCTACTTCTAAAATACTAGTACAACATAGACATTTAGGGCAAGTTAACTTTCAATCTGAAGAGATATACTCCATAATACTTACTAAAGCAAGATTTCATCATAGTTTATTTGTGATTAAACTCTAAAACCTCAAGCACATAATCATGGGAAACTCAATAAAGCCTGGTCTGGAATATAGAGAAGCCAGAGTATTACTGTGAAAGGAAAACATAAAAGAGCCAACGTGAGCTTCAGTATGCCATCGAACAGGAAAAGTTTAATCTGTCCTATTTGCCACTTGTATTATAAAGCACACGGACTACAGGCAGAACTTCCTCTAAAATAAATTGTAAAACACAACTAATTGTTTTTTTTTTCAACTTTTATTACATTTATTTTTGTGTGTGTGTGAGTCAGAGGACAATTTTTACGGTTGATTCACTCCTGCAATCATGTGGGTTCCCTCAAGTCATCAAGCTTGACAGTAAGTGCCTTTACCTTCTAAGTTATCCTGCCAGACCAAACAAAAAATATCTGTCAGTTTATAAGGAACACTGTACAAGACCACCAGGAAGTGGTTACAACAGCATGGTTTCAGATCTTTAGAATTTCAATAAAGGGATATGAGCTTATTCTCTAATGGATTAGCATCACTCATTTTAAAATACTGAAAAATTTTAAGGATTTACAAAAAAAGGAGTTTTGCCCACATAATTTTCAGAGAGAATTGTGTTAAGTATAGTTGTGCTATTGCTCTGTTATTAGATAATAAATCCTAATCTATCTACTAAAAATCAAAAGGAATAATCTTTAAAGACTTTGAACAACTGAGCACATTATGAAAGATAGTAAGACAGTAAGATCAATTAGATGTCAGAGAAAACAAAACTGAAAGGGGTCAGTAGTTCAAAATATCAACAGATCACTCAGTCATCTAGACAGTCGGCCATCTGTGAGAAAGATGAAGCACGTATAAGTTGAATTTGGAAGCCCTGCAATTTTTTATTGAATTGTTGCAATTTTCATTCTATATTCTTGGATGGTACGTAGATCCCCTTTCCTATCCTCAACCTCCCCCTGCTGCCACCTGCTCAATTTAATCTAGCTGTCTAGCTGTCTACCTACCTATCAATAGATAGATATGTCCTATGCAGTGCAAATTTTGTCTATTTATCTATAGACCAATAGATAGATAGAGATAGAAAGATAGATAGATAGATAGATAGATAGATAGATAGATAGATAGACAGATAGATGCTACGAGTGTGATTTTTGACCCTAAATGTCCTTTAGTGTGGGTTCCTCCACTGAGCATACCTAAGTCCCATCCATGTAAGACTTGTCTTTCTCCTTCCCAGAAGCCAGCAATTCCTTAGCGGCCAAAAGTTCCTTAGGTTGGGTTGGGACACGTTACCCACTTCCCCTTGTCTATGCTGAGATTTTTGTTTGGTTTGACCTGAATAGGACACATGCATGCTGTCACCACTGTAACCTCAAGAACTAGGAAAATGGAAAGGAATCATGAGGATAAAAGAGAAGAAGATTGAGAGAGGAGGATGGCAGGGGATAGGTGTTATTAGGTGGAAATGGAGAAAGGAAGGGGCACTATGCCTGGAGAAGGAGTAGGGAGGGCAGTGCAGGAGGTGAGAGAAGAGGTAAATATGTTTAGATGGAATGAAAAATCAGAGAGAAATGCATTCGTCAAAAATCCTACTGAGAAAGCCCTACAGTTTTAAGGCAAAAGTGAAAGAGACGAAAGACAGAAGTGTTAGGAAACTGACACAGGGAAATAAAAAAGTAAAACATTTTAATGAAACTTCTAGTTCATAAAACTGTAGGTTTTGTGTATAAAATTTAGGAAAATAAATTCTCTGTAAACAATGTAAGAATATGAACAAAGTCTACGGAGTCTAGAAACAGGACTGCACGCATTCCTAGAGGTAATCTGATAGAAAGTCTCCAAGCCTATACAACTTGAGGGTCTACATCAGGGAATTTGGACTAAGAAAATTTATATCTAGCGGGCCAAAGGCTCTCCCATTTGTCTCTTTAAGGCAGTGTTGTTTATAACAAGAAAAACAACTACGTTCATGTGTAATGATGGAATAGAAGAGTATATTACAGCAACTGAAACTTTATGGTCAAACATTTTTGTGTAGATGCATTTATGACACATCAATCAATGAACTAGTATTTTAAAAATTATGACTTTTGTGGTCCAATGTTAAACGTATTTATAATGTCCGTAAAGATCATCACAAATCTGAAATGCTGATAATTCAACTGAAAGGATTACAGTATTTTTTTAAATTCGGGGGTTTGTGCATAATTTATAACACTGCTAGTTTTCTAGTGTCATCTAAGTGAATTAAAACAATACAGCTATAAGAAAAAACAAACAAACAAAACCATTACAAGGACTGGAGAGATGGTTCATCAGTTAAGAACATTTAATGCTCTTTTAGAGGAGGCAGATTTGGTTCACAGTACCCACATGATGGCTCATACTCCTCTGTAGGATGAACTGATTCTCCGAGGGACAAGTCTGATGAGCTGTGGACAAACACCCCCTCCCAGGCCAAGTAGTTTTTATCCAGGACCACCTTGCGCAGAAAGACTAGGAGCTGGGGAAGTCCTATGCCCCTCCCCACCAGTCCACTGGCCTTGGATGTAAGAAGGGGAGGGGCTAAAAGCATTTAAACTGAGGGAGCCAAGAGGCAGGTCTCTTTTCCCCACCTTTTGGCCATTTGGATCCGACCACCAGGAAGTTGCAAGATCCAAACCTCATTGTGGATTTATTAATGTAACTCATGGAGGGGAGGGAGGGCGCCTGTGCTCTGTAAGTAACCCCCTCCCCACTGCTCTGTTAGTAAGCCCAAGTAAACTAGCTAGAAATTTTCTAACCGTGAGTTGGGAAATGTGTGGTTGTTGTAGGACCTGGGAAGGGAGGGACTAAGTTTAGTCAGCTCCTTCCAAGAGGAATTTTAGCAACACCCTCTGTAAATTCAGTTAAAGTAGATCCCATGTCACAGAGGCCAGAAGACTAGGAACGCTTACACATATGATCAAATGCATTGTATGAAATTCTCAAAAATATTTTAAAATTTATTAATAGAATTAATTAAAAGAAAATAGTTGCACTTGTTACAGTTGTATAGGTAGCAACTTTAAACTATGAGGAAGCACAACAGATTTCAATGTTTTCTGAATAAAATATGATTATTAAAATAATTATTACTTCTGGGGATGGAGTGATGGCTCAGCATTTAAGAGCACTGGCTGCACTTGCAGAGTTTGGTTCTCAAAACACGCATAGTGGCTAACAACCATCCAAAACTCCGGTTCCAGGGGATCCAACGCCCTCTTCTGACCTCTGCAGACATTTCATGACATGGCTGCACTTATATACATGCAAACAATATCCATACACAAAATAAAATAAAAATAATTAATAAATATACTTTTTAAAAAATTTAATTCTAGCCAGGCATGATTGTGTTCACCTTTAATCCCAACACTCAGAAGGCAGAGGCAGGCAGATCTCTGTGAGATCAAGGCCAGACTGGTCTACATAACAAGTCCAGGCCATGCAGGCCCTGAAGGAAAACCCTGACCCAAAATAAAAAAACAAAGTCATACTGCTATATTTGTGCACTGTATCACTAGAAAATAAAACTTTAAAAACTCGATTGATATAATACTAACTGGAAAATGTGAAAAAAATGGGAGAGGAACTACCAAGAGATGAGAGAGTCACTACATACATACATACACACACACACACACACACACACACACATACACACACACACACACACAGTCAGAAGCAGAAAGGACCTAAAGGGAAATAACTTTTCCATAGGTTGGCAGGTTCAATATTATAAGGCTGCTACTTCTTAAACTGATCTATAAATTTAATACTACCCTGATTAAGAATCCCCAGAAGCACTGCTGTCACAACATTTAAATCAAGATTAAATTAAACAATCTTCAAAAGAACATGGATAAACTTACATTCTTTACATTAGTTGGACTCTGACAAATAAGATCAATATAGATTAAAAAATACTGGTATTTTAGAAGCAAATATATCCATACATGAAAGCCTGACTATAAAAGAACAATTATGTATGAACTGGGATATTTCCCATATACTTGATATGTGAAAAAGAAGGCATTCTTTCATACATGTTGAGAGGTTTAATCAATATAAATGGGGAAAAACAGGATCTTTGCAAATATATCTCATCATATTCAAAAAAAAATTAACTATAGGTACACCTGAAAGCTAAGTAGGAAAACTGAAGTCTTCTTAGATGAACATTGGAAGATATTTGCATACATTTGGAGCATGCAAAAAATATATATATATATAGTACCCCAGAAGTTCAACAACATAAAGAATGAATTGAAAAGGCAGTGTTTATGTGAAGATACAAATAAAATGAAAAAGGAAGCCACATACTAAAATGCACAATTAAAAATACAATGGCACACTCAACTTCACTATTTATCAGAGAAAGACAAATTAAAAATCTGGTAGAATTTTACTATCTTCTACAAGATATTAAAAAGAGGAATGACAGCAGAAAAGTGTTGACGTGAGACTCCAGGGACTAGCTTTTTAAGAGGCCACCTTACTCCCAAATGGATAGCCCTAAACATAGGTACACATGAGCTTCACCGAATGGATTCAGTGTATTATCTATACATATGTGTAGATTTATAAATGTATACACATGTAACAATAATAACGGAGAGGACAAGAAATTGAAGAGGACAGCCGCATGGGAGGAGTTACTGGGGGACTGGAAGGATGGAAATAATGCAAAGACAGTCCTCGTGTATGAAATTCTCAAAAATAATAAAATTAAATATTGAAAAAATGCAATAGAAAGTGCGGAGGTGTGAATGGAGCAATGCGTACTGCTGGGCATAAGAGACTACAAACTGCTATGGGAAAAAGTGGGGAGGACTACTGAAGATAAAGTCCTGCACTCCTACACATGCCTATCTAGAATGCAGGGATGTGATTCAAAGGTGTAGAAAACACTTTACTATGGATAGTAATCCAAGAGCTACTGAACCCAAAGTCCACAAAGAACAGAATGGATAATGCTTAATAGAAGTATAAGACTCACTAAAGCATCACTAAAAGCAAGAACAGAGGGCATTCCATAAGCATAACAAAAATCACAGCAAACATATCACTATAAAGGAGTACAGTTTGTATGGTTTTTCACTCTGTATGATTCCACTGCACTATACGTGAGACTTCTGGATCCCTGCTGCAGGGATTGGGGCAGAGAATCTGAAATGCTACAGCCTTACCAGGAAACATTTATATTGGCATGTTCACTTTGAGAAATTAGTAACCGAACATTTTACTCATCTTATTCCAGGAACATTAAACTTCAATTGAAAATTGAACTTTTAAAATCCATTATTAAACATCAAAAAGAAAATGTGTGAGTAAGCAATAAAGTTCATAATGTCAATCAACATTATAGGCTGTTGGTCAGTTTTAAGGTGGTAGTTTTTACAAACTGATTAAAGTTGGACCTTATGTAGTTTCATTTTAACTTCAAAGACAAATTGGCTTATCTGTATTAACTCATGCAGTATTCTAAACTTTCGCATTTTTTGTAATATTCACCTTGATTACGAAACACATATTCAGTGTCAGTACTGAAGGCTAGCTTTGTTCAGAATATAATAGATATTCAGAAGATGCTGGGTATGATTCATTTGTTATTATAGATGCAGAATATTAGAATTGTGATTCCTAAGTCTGTTGACATTTTTGTAAATGGTTGTTACTTAAACCCAATCTTTTTTGTAATGATTCCATTTCTTGAAAAGGATATGAAAATAAGTTCTTATCAGGCTATCACTGTTCAGCTGTTCCAACAATAGGGGGAAAAAACTGTTTTCCAGCACCCTGAAAAAAGAGCACATCAGAATCACTCTTGGCAAACCGATGCCTTAAGACATCTCATTTTCCATAGGATGGTAACTATGGTTACCATGGATGTTCATAGTTAGGTCTAACTAGTTTTCACCTTCCATACAGAAAGTCACAAAAAGTATGTGTTACATATTTTTTAACTATACATAAAAACTTGTAACATTTTGTTTATAGCAGAGAAAACATTCCTCTGTGGAATGGACAATTACTCTCATTTCCACAGTATGAATCCTATATCTAGAGTTCTAATTTTTACAAGATTGTAGGAACAGGGATCTAATCTGTGTGTGTGTGTGCGTGCGTGTGTGTGTGTGTGTGTGTGTGTATGCGCGTGTGTGTGTATTCCTTGATTTCTTCAATAATTTCATTCATGCAATTTCTGTTCTCACACTCTAAACCTTGAAAATAAAAAGCAATGAATTTACTGTAGCCCCACAATTAATTTATATATACTTCTACAGCAGGTGAGTAAGGACTGGAGACCTTCCATCAAGATTAACACAGGAAAGAGGCCAGATTGCAAAAAACACTGGAAGCCCTGGGCTTCATCTGAGGACTAGAGCATGTAGGAAAATGTAAATGTTTTATAATGGTCCATACAACTCCTGGCCCAATCAACACTTTGGGGGCTTTTTCTCTCAGCTCATGAACCATTCCTATACTTGATTCTTGGGAATGCTTTTCCATTTCTTAATAAAATGTCTTTTTCCATGACCTTCTTTCTGTCGGAAACACACAAACCCAGCCCTGTTCAGCCACGCAGCTGCTTGTTGACCTTCATGGTGAACCTGCCTGCTTCCCTGACCCTGACTTAAAAGGCCTGGTTATAGGAGTTACAGGAGGACATGCATTACCATATGGAAACACAGTCCTGAGGTCTTGCTCATATGAACTTACAACAATGGTGTCAGCATGCACAAGACCCATGCAAACTCAAGCAGACAAAAATCCAGCATAGAACTGTGGAATTAGCCAGTTGCCCCTAATCTTAGCTGAAGAACTACTCGGTAGCTGATTACTCCTGGGTGCGGAAGAGACTCTAGATAGGCTGACTAGACCTCAGTGGATGCACTGAGGGAATATTAACCTGATTCAATAGGCCTTAACGTAAGTGACAGAATGCATAAAATTCATTAAGGAGTGTAGGGGAGGATAATGGTAGGAAGGAGGTATAAAGATGATTAAGATATTCCATATGAAATACAAAAATTCAATAAAAATATGCAAAAAAACAAAAAAAATCAGTAGAAAAAAGGCATGACTTTCCTCTTCTGCTTCCTCCTCCTTAAAGCTGCTGTGATTTTCATTTTGCTTTTCGATTTTTTTTTTCTCTCAAAATCTAATAAAATGTCCTTGGGCTTCAATCTTGGTTCATTTTTAAATTCAGGGGAATAAAACACACTAAAGGGAACCCCGAGTTCCCCCAATAACTTGTAATTTTTTCTGCCTTTGAAAAAACAGATTAATAGATTAATAGGCAGAGGTGCTGCAAATACACAATTCATAAAAATACATTACAATTTCTGTTTTTTCTTTCCACTTTCCACTTCATAGCCATGGACCGCAGAGCAACAAATTCTGGTATTTAAACATTGAGAATCTGTTCTCATCTTTCTAAGCCACAACTTGTCTACATTATACTTTTTGTGAAAGTTCAGTAATACTTTTAAACTTCATGAGATTCAATTGCTCAGGGGTCACAGCAAGATGTGTTTGATCTGCTACAGTCCTAGTAAATGAAATTAGGAAATTATACACATTAAAATTAAGGTGCCTTCCTACAAAAGTTTAAGTAATGCTTGAAAATGATCTGTCCTTCAACAATAAAATTTCAGTCTTCAAACAAACAAAAAAGTCAGTACTAAAACAAAATTATTATTCAACCCCTCAATAGTGGCAAACAGTGAAGTATATTAGAAATCTAAGTGCACTGAGGGAAATGAATTTAAAAACAAACAAAAAATATTCCAGACAGGAGAAACTGTGCATATGAACAATCTGATGCACCAAAGAGTTCCTTTTAAAACAGAAACTACTGAAAACATACACGGAAACAAAATACGTGTGTGTGTGTGTGTGTGTGTGTGTGTGTGTGTGTGCATATATGTGTTTTACTGGATGTTGTACACAGAATCTTTCACATGCTAAGCTATATAGCCAGAACTGCTTTACTTATAATTTTGAAACAAAGTCTCATTATGTTTCCTATGCTGGCCTTGTGCTGCCTATGTAGCCCCGGCAGGCCTTGAATTTGTAACTTTCCTGCCACACTCCCAAGAAGCTTGAGCTACCAGGCCGGGTTTCTCATTTTGAATAACTATTTTATTCCTTAAGAGTAATAAAGCAGAAATGAAAGTATACAGAGAAAGTCAATACTGTGTTTCACAGTAATAATCAAAATTCAAAACACAAAATAGGATGGATATTTAGCAGCTGGGTGTATGAATTATATATTTCTATATACTGGTTGCAAGATTTTGTAATTGTCATGCTATTAAGTCAAATAGCTTCTCTACCAGTAGAAAGTGATTCCAAGGATCCAGAGTCTGGGATTCTAAGTAGCTTCCAAGTTTCTAAGAGGGCTTTTTGTTTTGGGGTTGTTTGCTTGTTTGTTTGTTTTTTAACGGATGCTGTTTGAAGACTCCAAGTTTCTAAGTCAGCACCAATGGCTGCGTTTTACTCACAGCAAGAGTAGTGATAAGAGTATCTGCATTCTGTCTACTTGTTCACCTGACTGCAGAGAGACAGATGTCTTCCATATTCATTGTGAGATGGCAAGTAAGGGAGGGAGAACCTAGATCCCTGGAACCAACGTCTATAATGTGTAACAATAAGCTTGCCTGTCCAACCATCTGGAAGGAAATACTATCTGTACCTTACAAGGCTGAAAGGATTCATCTCTCAGCCACGTCCTCTCCCTTCCAGTCTCCCATCCTCCTGTAATCGTAGAGACATTCAGCAGAGAAGGAATAAAAGAAAGGATGTCAGGGATTAGGAACCAGGATCTCTGAACCCAAGGGCATACTAGGAGATATTTTATAAGGAAAACAGTTTGTCGCTACATGTTCTAATGTAAGGTATCTTGTGAAGTACAATGTATTTATTTCAAATCCTTTTGAAATATATTCAACATTATAATGAAACCATAAACCATTATACTAAAATATTTTTAGAAATACTGAGTTTTAAGTTGTGCTAAAATTAACAATTAAAAAAGAAAAATGTAGAATTATTTCTGAAAATGAAAATTTAAGAATCTTAAATTTTGTTTTCCTTAATGAATTAACACAAATCTGATACCTTGACAATAATTAAACAAAGGAAAATTATGGAGTTTAGGCTTTTTTTTTTTTCAAAAAGAGCATGCTCAAGAGTTTTTAAACTATATTTCAAAAACAGTTTATAGAAATAATTTTGGAAGTTTTAGTAATTAGCTTAATTTTGAGAATTTACTCACAAATCAATACTGAGCTCAAGGAATGTCATTAATGTACTTTTCTCAATGAACAGTATAAACCAGAGAAAGAAAGGGAGGGAAGGTTGAAGGGAAGGAGGAGGACACAGAGCTAAGAAGGAAGCAGGGAAGACATGAGCATGAAATAAATACCTCTTAGGACTAAATAAGGAGTCAAAAGTGAGATACGAATAGATTAAATATTAATATCCAAGGTCAGTTTGTCATTACAGATGAGAAAACCAAATCAAATCTAAGAGCCCGTCCCTCTCAGAATGCCTGGGTAACATCAGCTGTACTCCTGGAGGACAGCCAGACACGACCAAGCCTATTTTGCAGAGTAGAACCCAATGCATTTATTCACTGTACTTAAGAAATTCAACATACCTCCTCAGGGCACACTAAAATCCAATACTATTGGTCTACACACACTTAGTACACACGAAAACCCCACAAATTTACTCATTATACACGAAAATCACAACTCAAGGCAACCCACAAAGCCTAATGTTTAGGTTGTACATGAATCTTGCAGAATTTTAAAAACAAAACAGATTATTAAAGTTGTTACTACACCTATTTAAGATTTCATCCAGTTTGAACTTTCAATACCAATACCTGGCACATCACCTTCTTTTTTTAAACTTTATCTTCCATTATTAGCTCCCATACCATCATAGTCTCAAGCTTTTCCCTAACTTCTCCAGGAATTATTTCAGCATTCTTTAGCTTCTAAGTATATTCCATTTAACACATCTGTTTAAATTTTTGTACTATGAATGCTTCCACTGCATCTTCTTCAAAGGCTGTATCAACTATTTCAATGGTTTGGAATATCTTTCAGCGATTACAAAGTTAAATATCTGGCACAGGAGTTAAGATTAGGTATTGTTCTTGTAAGGGACACAGGTTTGGATCCCAGCACTCCTATCTGGCAGCTCACAATCATCTGTAAGTGCTGTCCTCTTCTGGTCTTTGTGGACACCTGCATACATGTGATGCACATAAACTCAAGTAGGTACACTCACATACACATACATTTTTAAAATCTTTAAAGCAATTAAATTTCTGAGGGTAGGCAGATAAGAGAAATGTAGGGAGGTTTAGGTGAGGACTGCAATAGAAGACAGAGTATCTAAAAAGGCAGCTGCCATGCAGGGGTGGGAATCCTAACCTACACTTGCCATCATTCCCATTTTTTTCAATGAAATTCTACACAAAAATGTTGTGAAAAGTGTATTTTTTAGAAGTTAGCAAGTGACTTTTTTTAAATAGGTTAAACTTCCAGATGGGGTGAAGAAGTTTACATTCCATAGGTTATCAACTTGCAGACAAATTAAAAATTCTGGAATTCCAACAATGTCTCTGTGTCTCCCGTTTTCACAACCCTAAGAATCTGACTAGCGAATGTCTACACATGGACTCATTCAGATAAGCAAAAAATGGCTCAAGAAACCCATCTTCAAGCCTCTTCTTCCAATGTTTCCCATCTAAGTGAAAAACATAGTTGTTCAAATCACAGATGAATTCCCTGAATGGGATTCTTTTCTTTCACCTGATATCTTAATGAGAAAATCCTATGCTTCTTACTACATCCAACAGTACATATTCTTCCATTTCTTCACTACCATCTACATTAGCCTCCTACTTCATTCTGTTCCCAATTCTGTCCTTATTTATAGTGTGCATATGTGAGTGTGTGTGTGTCCGTATAAAGGAGTGCATGACATGGAAGTAGAAGAGAGACCAACTAGGGGGAGAAAAGACATCAGCAGGAGAAGGGAGGGGGGAACAAGACAGGGTAAGAGGTGAGTATGACCAAATTACATGTATAATGAGGCTATAATAAAACATTACTTGTTATACTTCAAAAATTGTGGATGTGAATATGACAATTAAGAGACACCACAGGGCATATACATACCCTTTCCTAGATATGAGGAAAATATCAAGATTCTATTTCAATTTGACATTATTTTAAAAATTTGTATTTTAACACATTATTTTATTTGAATTGTGCATATTATGTCCATAAGTTTTAGTGTAGTAATAGAAATATGATTTCCGTATTAATGTAGATATGCAGATCACTGACTGAGTGATTTTCTGTGCTAGAGGTCACTGAGGAAATTCCTTTACCTCATTGTACTTAGTTATCGCCTAGCACAGAAGTAGGAACATTCTTCTACTGAAACCCTATTAAGGCGTTTCAAATTTTCTCAAAGAAACCAAGGAAGAGTTTTGATATTTACATACGAAAAATAAAGTGCAAAGGAAGTAGTAGACAGAAGTAAAGTTTGGAGAACCAGCATTTTCATACTCTCATCCATGAGAAAGGGGAGGACCTACCCATCATGGAGCAGAATCCACGTTCCCTTGAATGTTGTAGACTGTAGTCACCGAGAATGTGGTGTATAAGTTAGTTCTGCTGTAATTTGTCTGTAGTAGCATAAGCATTCCCCTCGTGGCAGTGAAATTAATCACTTTAAACTAATAAAAACACTATTCTGTGTTTCAGATGAATTTTTAAATTTAGATAATCTGGGTCTACTCTCTAAATATGCTCTTGGTTCTAATAACATTAAGTTTAATGCACTTATTTGACAAATTCAGGGTAAAAATTGGGGGGGTTGTCTTTATGTAACAGTGAATTTATGGTGTATCATTTTTTAAAATTAAACAGATAGCACAAAAGATCAACCTCACACAGAGTATCGCCCCCAGAGTGGAGCCACAGATATCTTATTAATAACTGTGCAACCTCTAAAATGCTCACCTCTCCACAGAATAAGTGTTCCTCTGACCATTGCAGTCAGTGACAAATGAAACCTAACTTACTACTAAGGCCATATTTGATAGGTAGTGTTTAATGGTAAAAATGCTAACTTTAACCATTTATCATCTTTGTGCATCCTACCTTTTCCAAATTGAATACATATTGCATATAATTGGAAAATTACAATTTTGCATCTTAGTCATTTTTTATTTCCAGGATATTTTAATAATGAATTCAACAAAACTACAAATTGTATTGAAGTTATATTATGAGCATAATATACTATTTTTTAAATAATTTTATTGAATCATTTTGTATTTCACACAGAAAATCTCAATCTTAATGATCTTTATACCCCCTTATGCACTGCACCCATCAGAGCAGCCAACTAGAATCTACAGATTCATTCATCTGTGTCAAGGTCCCCAAATGAACCCCAAATGACCTCAGTGCAGGTTCAACCTACCTGGAGTTCCTCACAGTAGGAATACTACTAGCTCATCCTCACCCAAAAGTAATCAGTTGCCAGAATTACTTAAGCAAAGTTCCATGCTAGGTTTTTGTATACCTGAGTTTGCATCAGTCTTGAGCATGACAAAATGACTGCTGTAGGTTCAAATGAGAAGGGTCCCAGAAGACTTGCAAGACTCTGTCCAGGGATCCACACTCTTCAGATTTCCCCTACCCTCGTGCTTTAGCCATCTGTGATCTTTTGAATTACTAACCCTCCTGTTGCATGAGGGGGCTTCATTAATGAGAGTTGAAAGACTCATTAGTGTCTTCTTTACCCCTTGTTCTATATTGCATGAGCCTTGGTGTAGAGGCTGCACTATAGATGTGCCTTTTAGGCATGGGGAATTCACAGAAAATGTCTGGGTATGACCAGCTGTGGTACTCTGTATTAGTCTCCATCTGGTGCAAAAGAAGCTTCTTTGATGAAAGGTGACTGGGATACTGGACTGCAAATGTCATGGTTTCATATTTCTTCACCACTGAGTAGAACTTCATTGTGTAAATGTACCACGTTTTCATTATCCACTTGCAGTTGAGGGACACTTAGGTTGCTTCCATCACTTAGTTACTGTGACAAGAACAGCAACAAACATGGATGAACAATTATCTCTGCAACAGGATGAGTCCTTTGGGTATATATCAAAGAGTGGTATAAGCAGGTCAAATGGTAGATTCACTTTGTTTTTCTAATAGTTCTCCCCACTGCTTTCCACAGGGGTTGCATGCATTCAAAATCACACCAGCAGTGAATGAGTGTTCCTCTTTTCCCCACAGGCTCTCCAGCATTCGGTGTCATTTGTTCTCTTGATCTTAGCTAATCAGGCTGGGGTAAAATGAAATCTTAAAGTGGTTTTAATTTGCATTTCCCTAATTATTAACGATGTTGAGTACTTCTTAAGATGTTTCTCAGCCATCTTTATTTCTTCTGAGACCCCTCTGCTCAGATCCTTAGCCCATTTTTAAATCGGTCACTTGTCTTCTTGATTCTTTTGTTTTTTACATTCCTTATATATTTTGAAAGTTAAACCTATGCCAGATGTGTCACTAATGAAGATTTTCTCCCATTCTGTGTGCTTTCTCTTTACTTCCTTAGTTGTTTTTTTTTTCTTTACAGAAGTTTTGTAATTTAATGAGGTTCCACTTTTTGATTATTGACCTTAATTCCTGAGCAACTGCTGTCTGAATCAAAAAGTCCTTTTCTATACCTATATCCTGTAGGTCTTTGACAACATTTTCTGCTGAAAGTTTCAGGTTTCACATTGAATATTTGATCCATTTAGAGTGGGACTTTTGTGCAAGTGAAAAGTAAGGGTCTAGTTTCATTCTGCGACAGGTGGAGATCTAGTTTTGCCAGCACCATCTGCTGAAGATGAGATGTTTCCTCCAGTGAGTGTTCTTGGCTCCTTTGTCAAGTATTAGGTGACTGAAATTGCATGTACTCATGTTTGAGTCTTCAATTAAATTTCATTGGTCAACAGGTCCATTTTATGACTATAGCTCTGCAACATAGTTTGAAATCTGGTATAGTAATCTCCCTTCATTGATCTTTGTGCTCAAGGTTATTCTGTCTATTCAGGGTCTTTTGTGCTTCCCTATGAATTTTAGGATCTTTTTTCTAACTCTGTAAAGAGTGTCATGGGGATTTTAATTGGGATTGCATTAAATCTACATATTACATTTGGTAGATGGTCATTTTCACAATATTAATTCTTCTAATCCATGAGCATGGGAGGTTCTTTCATCTTCAGCTGTCCTCATCAATCTCTGTCTTTAAAGACATAAAATTTTCACTGTAGAGATCTTTAATGTATTTGGTAAGGTCTATTTCAAGATATTTTATTTTATTATTATTTTTAAACATAATTAGAGCTGATTCAACAGAAATTATCTTTACTGAAAATTTACACATACATCTCTACATGTGTATAGCTAAAGGAAACATAACAAGAAACAGTGCCAGGCAGGAGAAATCGTCCTTTGAGTTGTTGGCCAGGGTAGACAAAGAGATTTCCAACATTATATAGGCTATTGCCACAGCCCTTGATTCCCTCCCAGAACCTGAAGGTAAGACCATATTGCCGAAAACAGGACAGACTTCAAACACAGGATTTGGAGCAGTAAAGTTGAAACTGACCTGGAAGCCATCTCCCCTGAAGACCAGCTCTAATGGCTTTGGAAAGCATTATGCAAGCTCGTAGGGAACATCAGTAATGTTCCAACCCAGCTTTGAGGCCTAATAACCACGTCAATGACTGACATAGTAAATGACATTGGGGAAGCAGTGGCACTTTGATCTTGGGGGTAATTAATAGCTATGTAATTGGACTTAAAGCTCACTCAATGTGAGGAAACTCATGTGTAGTACTGTAATCATAACTGAATACATATAGCTGGAAAGGTCATAGATCTTAGAGAAAATCTCAAGGCTGTCACATCCCTAGCAAATGTAATTTCCTATTATGTGCAAAATATGGATGCTTAAATTCAAAGAAAACTATCTCAGTCACTTTAATCAAAGAATCTCTTCTTGCAGCAGACGGTGACTATTACATTCTTCTATAACTAATCAAATACAGAAATTGTCTGTGAAATGCCCAATCCTAAGTGACACATCTATACCTAAGGCTCAGAGAACAGGACTCCTGTATTAAAATTCACCTACCCTGGGTTCAGGGACTATTGTGGAAGAGAGAGTGGAAAGACTATAAGGAGGTACATGACAATATGGAAATAGAGTCCTACAGCCTCCTGAGACCTAGCTCATATAAACCTACAGCAATGATGGCAGTATGTACAAGACCCATGCAAACTCAAGCAGACAAAAATTCAGCACAAAACTGTGGAAATGGACAGCAGGCCCCAATCTTGGTCAAAGAACTACTGGAAGCAGACTACTACTAGGTGAGAAAGAGCTAATCTTCTTAAAGGAAGTGAGTCCAGACAGGGTATCTAGACCTCAGTGGATGAACATCCATTAAGCAACATCAGGGAACACTAACTTGGCACCAAAGACCTTAACACAAATGACAGACTGTATGAAATATAGAACGAGGGGCTTTGGCAGGGTACCAATAGAGAAGGGGTACAAAGTTCATTAAGATGTTCTGTAATGAAATACACAAAAATTCAATAATTTTTTAAAAAAGAAATTATCCTTGAGTTTTACTTCCATTTTGTTCTTCATAGAGAACCTGCTATATAGTTTCATTGTAAACATCTTTAATTTTGATTGTGTGCCTCCTCTTTTAATTGAAGATAATAAAATTGTATTTCCTTAAACACGGTGGAAACAGATCTAGCTAATATTCTAGAAGAGCACTTATCTTATTTAATGGAAAAGAAAAGTAATTCTTTTACCTTGTTTCTTATTAAGTGTAAAACGTAAATATAGGAAACCAAAAAAGGTTCCTATTACTTTCCCTGGGAAATCAAAGTAAAGGCAATAAATGGAGCCCTAAATACATCATTTCCCCCAAACACAAGAAAGTTTATTTACATTTAATCCATTACTATATAGGGATACACAAAATAGTACAATGATTTGATTTTCACTTTTAATTATTTTTGGTCTGCTTTTAGATTGCAGGACAAAATTTTCATCAAATTTAAATTTTAACAATATTAATTCTAAAGCTAATAAGAAGTATACCTGTGACTTATGAGGTAAAATCAAAGGTTAAAACTGTTTGATTACTCTACCATAGAGATGGTTCATTTCAGAATATTATATATAAGAATATAATATTTCTTAAAGGCAGCTTATAAGCTCTTAAATCTCTATAACACCACCAGATAACATTATTATTCATATATGCATAATATTATTACTAACACACATATCTTATAAATATGGAAATATATACATGGAGGCACAAAGAGCTTATCCAGAGTGAGAGCTAGGAAATGTTCGAGTCATAACCTCTCCATGCTTGAGAGCCTCACATCTAACCTAAGTCTGTTGCCTCCCAATCAAGCAAGAAAGCCCTGTTTTTCCATCTTTCTCACACAGACCCTATGGGCCATTCACTTTTCTACTTCTCCCTCATGTGAATTAAATCAACAATAGTTCTTGAAAGTGTTGCACTGTGCTGAGGTATTTTAAAAACTAAAAGACGAATTAAATGAACCTGATTTCATAAAGTTTATAAACGAAATGAAGGCATGATTAATAATATGATCTTAATAAAAGAGTACCAATAGAAAACACAGAAGATCAGGAAGGGTTTATTCAGAATCCAGTAATCTGATAATAACAGTAAGGGGACCAAAACTGGGAAGAACTTTATAAAAGATTAGGAGGAATGTGAATAACATGAGCAAGTCTTGGAAATATGTAACTGCTAATGATTCTTGAAGAGGCACACACACAGAAGTTGAGTGAGGGATGTCAGAAAAGGAAGAGAGCTAATGATAAAAAACTCAAACTACACACTCATACACTGAACTAACAACTACTGGGTGTCTTTATGATACAAAGTACAGAAAGGACTAATTTAATAACTATTTAGAGAAAAGTTTAAAGATTATATTGAAAATGAGGCTAGCACTAAAAAAAAAATGACCACTGAATTTGACATAATTTCAAGAAACTGAGCAGGAAAAGATCATGAAAAAATACATACTCAAGGATATATATGCCTAAAATACAACAAACATACAAAGAGTAGATTAGTATGCAGAATGTCAAGTGACTGAGAAATAACCAGACAAATTAACTTCTAAGGCAGATTTGAACAAAATGTATAAAAATTCTGGAATGGAAGGACAAAAACAAAGGGAAGAAAAGACCTAAAAAGCAAAAACAAGGGAATGTAACTGTAGGAATCAGTAGTAAACAGATCATTTTATAATAAAATCATTCAAAACAGAGCAAGGAACAGAAACCATGTAGCTAACCACCCAATTATGAAAGTCAGGTTGTCTGTTAATAAATACTAGTGCCTTCACATCCAGGACATATGCCAGGCTCTCAAAAGCAAAGGTAAATGATAGTCCCTGCCTTTGAATGAAATTTCTAATACACTCAAAGTGTCTCAATTAGGAAATATGAGCATGTCACCAGCTTACTGCACTCTAGAATGATGGATGTGAACCTAGGTACCTGACAGATAAGAATACAGACAAACCTCTACTTTAGACTGAGGCAGTCAAGAAAGTCTCCGAGACGCCAATTCTGGCGAACACAGAACGGGTGGCTAGCCACCCAAGCAGTGGTAGGGAAATTAAGAGACTGAAGTGTGAAAAACGAGAAGTATGTGGAGGAAATGTGAGGAGGCAGGTGAAGACCTGTTTCTTTGCTAATGACAGAGTTGGGGCTGTTGAAGGGAAAGCAGCTAGAGGAAGAGGGGGAAGCAGATCCAAAAATCTTTCCGAAGTCTCAAGCTTAATGTTTGGAGACTTCATTTCACAAGCAATATTCATGGAAGTACTTCTGGCAAGAGTTGTACTTTCTACAGAGTTCACTAATCTCAGAAGCACAAAGGGACAGGTTCTTACTGAACACAGACAATACCAAGGTTGTTACAATAAACCAGGGAAAAGACTGAACTTTAACCTGAAGAAGAAAACTTGGAATGTATGTATGGGGAAAAGAGGACACCTAAGAGGATTCAAAGACAAACAAGCCACTGGTTCTTGCAGGATTATAATTTGTCTGGAAGCCTATGACAAAACCGCCAACTGCAATCAGACCCACTTTGAAAACTGCCACACAGTGTAAATACTTGTGCCAGTTAGTCTTTGTCAATTTGACTAAACTAGAGACACCTGGAAAGAGAGGCCCTCAATTGAGGAACTCCTTCCAACAGACCTGCCTGTGGTTATATCTGTGCAGCAGTTTCTTAATTGTTAATTGATGTAGGAGGGTCCAGCCCTTTGTGAGGGGTGCTGTCTCTAGATAAGTCGGCCTAGACAGTATAAGAAAGGTTACTGAGCAACCCAGAGGGGCAAACCAGTTAGCTCCTTGGTGTCTGCTTCAGGTCCTGCTCCAGCTTCCTTCCCCCGATGAGGGGCTGTAACCTTTTCTTCCCTAAATAAGTTTTAGTCTTTTTTATCACAGCAACTGAAGCAAACTAGAACAATAATGCCCCCTCCCTCTTCTTCACTCCCTGTCTTCCTCCTCTCTTGCTGCTCTTCTGCCCTTTATTAGCTCCTTTCCAGGCAATTAGACATTTTCTAAGTCAGAGAATATGTCAGACTCTGAAAATATTTTTGGATTAACTCTATGGTTTAATATTTTCTGGATTATAAAGATTATTCTAGTTATGAAAATTTGTTCTGATATTGGCTCATTTTGCAAAAGTTACTCAGGCACATTATTCAATGTGACTTATATTTCATACACATTTCTATTACCTCTTGATCAACAGAATAAGAAAGCAACAGCAGGACTTAACTTTTTAAATATTGAATGGATTTTCATATGAATTTAAGACCCACAGGCACAGTCAAGATTTTCTCTTCCCCTTGTTACACTCCATTTTGTTATTTAGCCACTTGGGATTCTGAACCTAAAGCACAAATTGTTCCCTGCTAGTCCCTGGTCCTTGGGCAGAGGAGGCTCTACTATGATCTCAGAGTTTGAGAAGCACAGAAATAAAGCATTGGGTCTAGAGTGGGGAAACCTGATTACCTAGTTTGTTTTCATGAAGTCTGAAATCTGATAACTGTATTTATGAGTTTCATGAAGTTGTAGAAATAATAGTTTGTTTTCTATTTTAATTCATTCTTAATGTTTTGTTACTGTTGACACTGTTCTTTTTTGGAAAGTAAATCACAATAACAGTCTTTAAACACAAAGCCATTGTATACAAACTACAATCTGGCTGTTTGTTGAACCAACCTCCTATCGGTCTACTTTTGAAAAGAATGTTATATTCAAGTTTAAAGTTACTATTTAGGTTAAATGAAATTGTTTCAATTGGCATCACTGCATATTTAGCAACTGACATTGATTCACCAACACAAGAACCAAGTAAGAGAAAATACAAAGTGGTATTGGAGCATAACACAGTAAGATAATTTAGCAATTAGGAAGTTACACTATTCATACATTGTTAATTAATCTTTTAAAACCATGGAATTATGAGATAAAAACCCATGGGGAATATGAAGATAATTCTAATAATCTGACAAAGGTATCACTCAATTGGATAACTCCACAAATAGGTATCCATTCTAGAAGCAGCTTGAAATTTTTTCATCCTAAAAATAAAAACGGTAAAATACTTTTTACAAAGCTTCCTAAAGTCAGTGAAAAGAGAAGACCGTGAGAAAAGAATTTGGGGGGGGGAAGGAATCAGTATTTTAAGACTCCAATTTGATATGGACTTGACTTCAGTCATAAACCAGCTGAACAGGAAGTTCAGTATACTGCTGTCTATCGTTCCAAACACAGGGAAATAAAGAACTAAAATTCACAATTCATTGGACTGTGAGGTCTAGGCAAAATAATCTTGAGTTGGGAGTCTCGAAAATCTCTGAGCAAAATTTCTGTTTCATAGGAAAAAAGCCATTTTAACAACCCAGAAATTTCAGTTTTCACAAAGAATTTCCATGAGCAATTTGTTGTATATGTTCTCTGAAACTTATTAAGAGAAATAATGTTTTGCAAGTTACCAATGTAGGTTCTGGCTCGTGGCATGAATACATAAGATGCAAAGCCTGAAGCTCTTCCTCCCAGAATTCACCAAGTCCTTTCTACTTTTTACCACTCACAAGCATTTCTTAGTATACTTTTGGCTACTGTAACTCACATTAGATGAGGTTGAAATTTTTAATTCCTCACTTATGAGCGGTCATAGCAATGTTATGAGTATTTAGGTTTCTAGAACACAGAATATACATGCGATTAGCAATAATGCAACTTTCTCCTTTCAATTTTAAGAAATACATCTTAATATAAGATATGAAAAACAGGACTTCATACTTTACAAAGTCAGATAGGAACGGTGGTACACATTTAAGATCCCAGCACTTGAGAGGTGGAGTGGGGAGGGTCTCACGTTTCAGGCTAGCCTAAGCTACACAGTAAGACCCTTTTCAAAAAGCAAAGGTAAATGTCTATTAAAGTACGCATTGCTCCATGAGTATTCTAGTTATGGTGGTAAACCTAGTACTTCATAACATAAAGGAAAAAAGAGAAAAATATGGAAAGCAATGCTCTAATTCACTCATGTGAAAGCATTAAACATAAAACTATGTCCCACACCAATCTAAATTCATTGATGGAATACACACAAACTTCTCAAAAGTATTTAAAAAAAACACTCAATGCAAGACCCATTGGTCTACCTCCTTACCTCTTGATCAACTGACTATTTAATTTTAAGAGCATTCTAGTGTACCTACATTAATAGGAACCTTATGAAGCTACTGAAGAAGCCATAAGCCTCACTTGAGGTGTTGCACAGTTTCCTGAGTTTCATGCAAATTGTACAGACTTCATATGTTCCAGGCTGATCAACAAGCATGTCTAGATAAAAAGCATTTATGAGATGCATCTTCACCTGTTTACTCTGTGATGACACTGTCATAGCTGGTTCAAACCTAAGGCTACTTTACGTGACAAAGCAAAGAACATGTAGCTCACTGTGCTGGGGGCTTTGTACATTTCAGTTTCATTTCTTAACCACATTCAATATATTCCTCCTCTAGGAAGAAATCCTTGATTTCTTTAATCTTAAAGTAACTCCTCTGAATTGTCAAAGCACTTTCTTTATCCTTCCTTTTAGACATAAATGTGTATATACATCTTTGCATGTGTATGGAGGCCCAAGGTGGATATTCTGTGTCTTTCTCAATCACTCTCCACTTTATACATCAAGCCATGGTTTTCTCACTTTATCCCAGATCTCAGGAATTCGGTTAGTCTACCTTGTCAGTTCACTTATTTCCTATTTATGTAGGTGTTGGGGATCCAAATTCTAGTCCTCACTCTTGCACAACTGATTTGTCCTGAAGTATATCCCTGACCCTCTTTATGTCTTTTTTTTAAAATTTGACTTTGTTGTGTATATTTTAAATTGAATTTTAGTGCATTTCACACAGGACATCTTAAACATATTTACACTCCTCCTCCATTTCTCCCCTCCGTAAAGCCCTCCTCCAACCAGATGTCATGCATTCTGTCATGTATGTTAAGGACTATTGAGTCAAATTCGAGAATCCAATGTCTTTTTCGATCTAACTATTCCCTTGTGACTTTTATTTCTATATGTATTATAGATATGCATTAAATTATGTTACATGAACAAAGTATTTTATATGCTTCTGCTTTTCAGAACTAACTCATTGAATTGTCATAATAAAATATATGAATCTGTCTAATTTTCTACTCAAATAAAAAATACATTCAATTATTAACACATGTTTCTTGATGAACTACAGCAAGAATTTTCTTTTAAGTTTAAAGACTCATCAGAGTTTAGGGACAAAGCTCAGTGCTGAAACACTTAATTAGCATGTGCAAGGCCCTGACTCAGTCCTCCCACTGAAAAGGACAATTAGTCAAACTTTATCAAAAATATCAAGTATTTATCAAAATACTCAAGTAAAATCATCTGCACCATATAAAACTAGGCCACTCTTGAAAGATGGTACTATTAACACAATTTTTACTTACTTGTCTCCAAAAAACTTTCTCCAGAATTCAGCAGCATCTGCTTTTGTGATCCGGAAGTTATCTCCCTGGAACTGCCCATTGGGAAATATTGCTTTGATTTCTGCCAGCATGTGACTGAAGATAAGTGACAGTTTTGTGAGATTTCGTCTGTCAGATACAAGGGAAAAATAAAGAGAGGTAAACATGTAGGCATGGAACCTTTAATAAGAATCTATATTAATATAAATAATATTCTGTATACATATAGCTGAGCCTTGGATATTAATCATGATCCTAGTAATAGGTTGATCTCAACCCAATTATCACTCTAAAATAATGTGCATTACACACTTTGATTCCATTTAGGCATCAGTTAATCATTTATCCATGCATTAATTTAACATTAACATGAACATGAAAAATTGCACAATTTCATTAAGCTCACAGTTTAATGAGAATGATAGGTGCATAAAAACCATAATCAAATATGGATGCTGAAATTAAATGATAAAGTACTATTTCTACCTGGGAAAGTAAGGAAAAATTTGTCATTAGAGGACATTCCAGGAAGATCAGTACTTGTGTGATCCATGAGAATCTTGAGCTAGTGAGACCAGGATGGAAGGAAAAAAAAGAAAAGGTACTGGGAGCATCAGAAGCAGCAATTTAACAGTATTTCCAAACATTTGTGGTTTTTGTTTGCTAGCTATTGGTGTCCGGCAGGTGCATTTCCCCCCAGTATAAGGAAAATCACAGTAGATTTCCATACGATTGTTTCAAAAGGACATTTTCAGTGTCAGTTATCCTTCCCCATACTCCCTCCTCTACCCTGCCCTCCCATCCTACACCCTATTCAACCCTTCCTATCCCTTACTCCCCTGTCATACCACTGCATTGTATCGGACTCCCTGGAAGTCTCCCTTCCCCCCAAACACAAATGGTTGAAAACTGGGATGAAAGTTATGGAAGTACACAATCACTTTCTCAGATCCAATAGTATTTGGGGAACACAAAGTAGATTCGATATGCCTTAAAAATATAGAAAGAAGGGAGTGAGGTACTAGAGAAGCCGAGGTAAATCTGAAAAGAGATGGAGAAAGGGTTTCAATATGGTAAAAATATACTATATGAAAGTCTCAAAGAATCAATGCAATGTAATTAAACTTTGTGGATTTACATATTTTTATTTTATGAATAAATGTTTTTTTTTCAAATCATGTAAGTGCACTAAGTGTACGCAATGCCCACAGAGACCAGAAGACGGCACAAGATCCATAGGAGTTACTGGAGTTAATAATGGTGTTAGCTGCCATAGGGTGCTGGGACTGAACCCAGGACCTCTGCAAGAACAATCAGTGCTCTTAAACTCTGAGCTATCTATCCAGCCCCCCAAATAAAATTACTTCTATAAGAAATAGGGAGTCACATGGATTAAAATGTTGAAGGGTATCTTGAAATCTTTTTTTCAAGAATAAAATTATAAAAGAGTGAAAAATGAATACTTAAAAAAATAATAGACTCAGAAAAGCAAGTGATGTGTGTTCTCCCTTATTTGTAGATCACAGCACCAATCGCTTATATGTGAACATATATGATGATGTAACAGCAGGAGATAGGCAAATGGAAAGGAAACACAAAGGTAAAAAGAAAGACAGAGTTCGAAAGAGAGGGATAGTAGGAAGAAACATATCCAAGGCGGAATGGGGACAACAGGGCTATTCAACGGGAAAGGAAGAAGGGAGGGACACACAAGGAAAATCTGGAGTAAAGGGGAAGAAGGAACTCAAGAGAAAGGGAAAAGGAAAAGTATATTCAAGGGGAAAAAAAGGAAATGGAGGCACTTAAACTGGGAAGGAGGGAGGTTAGACAGGGAGAATGAAAGAAGAGGAAGATAAAACTTATGTGGCATAAAAAGCTAGAGGGAAATGGACTCAAAACCCCCCTGAAAAATGCACATACAATAGCTCAACATCAATGCATGTGTATAGCTGAAGGCTATATAAGAAGAAACACAGTGCCAGACAAGAGAAACCTCCCTTTGAATTGTTGGTCAGGGTCGTTCAAGAGACTCCCAAAATAACCCACGCTATTGCTACTGCCCTTGATTACCTCCCCAAAATTTCTGAAGATAGAACATACTTAAGACACAGGGCTTGGAGCAATGGAGCTGGAACTGACCGGGAAGCTTCCTCTCTGAAGACTAGTTATCATAGTTCTACGATACTATGCAAGCTGCTAAGGGGGAACTTCAATCAAAGGCCTAGTCTATGTCTAAAGCCTAATAATCACAACAGCTGACACAGTAAACTACCACTATTAGTGCAGTAGTGGCACTGTTTTCTAGGGAATAATCACCAGCCATTTAATTGGACTTAAAGCACTCTTGATGGGCGGGAACTCATGGGTGACACTGTAAACACAGCCAAATACAATGACTGGAGAGGTCATAGGTCTTAGAGAAAACCCATCTCTGTGATATCTCTAGACAAATGAAATTTCTTTTCATATGCTAAATACGGATCTTTATATTTACTGACAAATGCAACTGTACACAATTTATCAAAGAAGCTGATTTTTGCAGCATATGGAGGCCATTACAGAGTCCCACTACTGGTCACACACAGAGAATATATATCTGAGAGATGCCCAGCCCTGAGTGACACATCTACATTGGAAACTCCACACCTAAGGGCTCATAGAACACAATGGAACAGAGGGTAGAGAGAATACTAACACATCCCTCAACTGTCACCAGCAAAGCTTCTTCATAGAACAGAGCATGATCCACACAGATGGCTACAACTGGCTAAGTTTCAGAGAATAAGACTGCAGAGTGTGTGTCTCTGGAAAGGACTCCTATATTAAACCTCATCCACCTATGGCTCAGGGACCATTCTGTGAACAGGGGTCAGAAAGATTGTAAGAGCCGGGCTTGATAGATGAACATAAGGAAACAGAGGCTTTCAGACTACTGGGAACTTGTTTATATGAACTTGTATCAATGCTAAAAGCATGTACAAGACCCATGCTAATTCACTTTGACAAAAACCCAGCATAGAAAAGGGGAAATGAGCAACAAGCCCCAACCCTACTCAAGGTTTGCAAATGATTACTGGGGAGTGAGGGAGAGTAGATCTTATTTAGGGGAGGGGCTAGACTCCAATGGACAAATTTGCACTGAGAGACACCTACATAAAAATGTTTGACAAGATAGGACTTAACATATATGACAGAATACCTGGTGGGAAGGGGCTAAGGGACAGAGAGGGGGAAGGAGGTCTAAATTTGATTAAGATGTATTATCTGAAATACACAAAAACTCATCAATAATATTAAGATAAAATAAAAAGAAAGTAAATGCAGTTATCATCTCTATGCTTAATTTCAATGTTTCTGGCAATTTCCACACAATTCAAAATGTTTCATAGTGTAAAATTAACAGTGTCACTTCCAGTTTTTCTTTTTTATAAGGTTATAACATAAACTATGTTGATAAGTTCCAAACTGCCCGTACCAGATAATGAAGAAATAACTGAAACAAAACATTAAGTAACTTTTAAAATAAGTTTTTAAATGACCTTATATATTTATTTAATCACAGTCACCAGAACTGAATGGATATGGAAACGCATATACTCCATTAAAAAAAAAAAAGTTCTATTTTGAAGTTTCTTCATCTTGAGTGTACATGTGTGTTGTGCCTGAGGTAGAGACAAATGCTTTAAGAAAAAAATACATGAATACAGAAAGTCGCCTAATTTGCAGTATGTAAAACCTTGCAACAGTTAAGAGCACTTGCTATTCTTGCAGAGGACTTGAGTTCGAATCTCAGAAACCACGTGGCAGCTAACAACCATCAATAAATCCAGTTCCAATACATCTAGACACAGTCTCCTGACCTCCGTGGACATTGCATGACATGGGTACACTTACACACATTCAGGCGATTCACTCATACACGTAAAATAAAAAATAATAACTTTAAAAATGTATTTTTAAAAACTTACAGTATTTCAACATGCCATTGTCATTCAAAATCATGATTCTTTATCCCCAGTTTTTCTCTCTATCTATATTTAATGACTCAAATAACAATGGGTGGAAGGGAGGCAATGACAGACATGCTTGGCACAAATGATCATTTATTATGTACCTATTATAAAGTCAGTGAGTGTCACTCTTGTGTAAACATTTTTACTAGACATATATGATGAATACATTATAAATGAAGTTATTTAAAAGTAAGAAAAATAAGAATAAAGTAGAAGGAAATCAGTATAAATTCTGCCATCACAATAATTTATCTTCATTTTAAACGCAAACTGCCAACTAGTTTTATAATGCTCATTATCTATGAAAATTCTTTTCTAAAAAACAAATTAGAAATCTGCAAATTCAGTATGGTCATATATAGCACAGTCTTCATTTTCTCAAAACCATTCCCACTTGTTTGATCCAAGTACGAATCTGCTAATCAACTGATTCTCTGAGATTAACTTTGTCATCTCATTTCCATCCATCCATCTGGATTAAGATAGCAATGAGTGTTAAGACATTCAGTTTCGGGAGATGAAAAGTAAACTGTCTTGTTCTATCAAAACAAAAGAAGCATTAACTTAAGCCACAAAAGTCCTCAAAGATTTGTTTTGAAGGAAAGCATAAAGTCACCTTAGAAAAGATTTGGTCTTTAACACTGAAAGGAACTCATGTTAAAAATACTTGACTTCATCAGTGCCATGTCATCTTAATTTTCATATACGCCAGAAACTATAATTCTATTATATTCACATACGCACACACACAGAGGAGTGCATCCTAGAAATTCAATACTGAAAATATTGATCCACAAAGGTTGTCTTCAATATTAAGATAGCTAGTCTACTATTTGGTACTGTTTTAATTTACTATCACAATAGATTGGCTTTATAAAACAAACATGTGGCATTATTGTATTCTGCTCTGCAGTGTGTGCTTCAATCCCCACTGTACTCCACACTGTAGATACCCAGCTATAACAGCATCCAATCTCAAAGTAAATACAAGAAGACAATTTTTTCTAACTAACTTAAAAGGGGAAGAAAGGGAACAAATATGCATGTTGTCCATAGCTGAGATGATATTTCCTGTATACAGTCATTTCATGCTTGGCAAATTTTCCCTAAATCCACCTGACTTGCCAAATGGTCAGAAAGAATGACAAATTAGCAGAGAATTTTATTATTAAGAATTAGGAATATGTATCACTAAAAGTCTTCTACTCACCACACCTGAAGAAAGATCTGTTCACAAAGAATAATACTCTTACAAATACAATTCTACCTCATTTTACAAAGAATTTTGCAACATGAATTTCATTTAAAATACTACTTACTTTCTATTAACCATCATTTATTGGGCCGATTTTCCATTTGCTTGGTGGGGAGTTTTGTTTGTAAAAATTTATTTCAGAGTAAAGGTTTTTTGGATACTAACCACTCAAAATATACACATCAATAGTGGGGAATCTATAAAGATACTAATAGTGCAGAAGACTGAAGAGGAGGACAGAAGAATAAAAACAAGGAGGAGTTGTGAGGAAAAGTAAAGCTAGGTATATATATATAATATAATTTTAAAAATGCAAGTATGATACATGCACCTATAATGTCAAGAATATCACCTACACTAAAGGATACTCTTATCCTAGATCAGGTCTCTAATATCACATCTTCTTTAAACCGTATGAACCAATTTATCCACGAGTCAAACAACATGTGGAGTATAAAATGAAATTTGTGATTGAACTAGAATGAATTAACATAATGATTTAGGATGATGGCATCTCAGGGTTTGATAATAAGTCTAAATAATTTACAGTAGCTCTATATAAGGACAAAAAGGTAAGTATTGTTGGATAAAGGAAGACAGAAGTTTACCCTTATTATTATGGCACAAAAGGACACAATACAGCATTTTGGGGGCAGTGTACATTGATCATAGGCATTATGACTTGATGAGTTAAACATGCAACATAAAAATACATTAAGATTTGATTGGTGGCATTCACTAAATATGAGAGACACACAAAATATATAATCTAATAAGAACATGTGTAGCCCCTGTTTTCTCCTTTGGAAAAACAAGTGTCATAAATTAAGGATGAAATAAAAATCATGAAATGCTGAAAAACTTTAAATGGCACTTCATTTTAGGGAGTCCTAACTTTGTGAGTATATATTATTTTTGGTGGAAGAAAATGGAGGATCATATTTTATCAAAAACTATTAATAATTCAATTCACACATTTAAAAGCTAGAGCATGCTCTTCCTAGTCTTTACAAGGTTAAAAAAATCCAACATAAAATGAAAGGCAGCACATAAAGAATATAAACAAGCAGCACTTAAAATTAGACTCATGTCCATTTAACATCCAGTAATTTCCACTGTATTTGTGATGTAGTGCCCTCCAAGATAGACTTAAGAGATTTAGTGCACACTTTTGTTGACCTTGGACTCTCTGATTCCTAAGGGAGTGAAGAGACTTGGCTTTCATTTCTCCCTCCTAAGAACAGTCTATTATTAAGATGAGTCCTGATAGTCTTAAATTAGACTACTCATTCCCCTGGCCAAATGTTTAACACTATCAAGACCTCTAAGGGAAATGAGAAAGATTTCAAAAGCCCAGTTCAGGCTTTAGATGAATCTCCGCACTACAGCATGTACTCAATCTTGGTTCTGTCTTCTGCATCAGAAGACAAGGGACTGATTGCCATCTGTTACTTAAGACTCAGCATTTACCTAAAGTAGAAGCCAACTTAGGAGTGTGTCTGAAGAATTTAGAACGGAAAGCAAGCAGTAAAACCATATTCAATCCACCTACCTGCACCTTCCTCATCTCACTTCCTGAAAATGGTAGCAGGAAGGCCTACTTACAGAGAGGGAGAGGGCCAACAAGAGGGGAAAAAGAAATACACAGAAGATGGCAGGGTGATAACAACAAAATATAAGGAGATATGAAAAACTGCAATGAAATGCACTAATTTGCATGAAAGATAATATATTAATACAAAATTGGATTATAACTCCAAAAGAAATTAATAAATTTGTCAAACGAGAATATTGTGAAAACAAATCTCTGCCCTAGGCAGAGATGAACCCTGGGAATTCTTTGATCTCAACATAGCATTCTCTTAAATGTTATCCACGTGGTTCTATTAAAAGCAAAGCCTATCCAAGCAAGGATTCTGCCCATGAGGCAATTGAGTCAATATATCTGTTTTCTAAAACAAGTAGCTATAAATGGACAATATACATGTATATATACATATATATATATATATATATCCTATTTGAAATAATTCAAACATCAAATTATATGTTTAGTATCTTCAAATGTAATAACCTTAGAAAGGTTTTCAAAAGCTACTCAAAATACATCCACTTTAATATTTCAAATATTCTATATTAAATATTTTACCTCTGAAGTCTGCTACTACTGGGTTCATAGTCTTACTCTGCTGGTAAGTCTTAAGTTATCAAACATTGGTATCAGTTTTTTCACCTCTGAAAAAGGTAAGTAAAAAATGACTGTGTTACTGAGTTCTTATAAGAAATAAAAGGCACGTGGAAGGGGCTAAAACACTTAAGCATGAAGAGGTGCATTCAACAAATAACACATAAATTAAAATCTTTAGACTAGCTTGGCTATGGAAAATCATCCCAGCCTTAGGGAGACACTCAGTCTTTCCTATCTCTATTCTCAGGAAATAGTGGGTAAGAAAAGTATACATTAAATCCACTCAGTTACTGTATTGATCATTTTTAAAAATTTTAACACTCATGTATGACCTTTTAAATAATTTTTGTGTATTTCATATAGTACATCTTGATCGTATTTAGATCCGCCCCCCATTTGTATCCCCATCCCCCTTGCTGAATTTCATGTATTCTGTCATATGTTAAGGCCTATCAAGTCAAGTTTGTGTTCCCAGATGTACCTCGATGTGAGTCTATCCACTGGAGCCTGGTCACCCTCTGTGTAGATCTATTTTTGCTCAGATCACATGCCATACTTGATCTATGGACTGATGATAAGACAATAGGAGGACCTAATCCTACTCTTAAAGGGGCTCAAAGATACACAAAGATAAAAATGTAACTGTGGTAATAAAAGTAGATAGAAACAGAACCACTGACAGAACAATCACTGTGAAAAAGGAGTTCAAGATTCCTAGTGTGACAATTCTGAAAAGGGATGTCTTCACAATAGATTGTTCCAGGAGAGAAGGTGAACCAGGTTAGACTGTGACAGCTCTGAGGTTGAACAAGGTTATTCTGGTGGTTTTGAAATGCCCCAGGATTATGGCAGCAGTGTGTACAAAGAGACAAATTATATCAATTTTGTCATATAGGCCATAAAACTTTCTGAATGACTTTTTGACACCAGCTATTTAACTTTGCAGCAATTCCAAAGCAGAATTAATAGCATGCCTTAATTGATCTTGGCAAATGGTTTTCCCTGGAAGTGTTTTGTTTTTATTTTTCAAAAATCTACTAAAGAATGATATGATCACTCCTACTTTCACCAGATTAAAACTTAACATATATTTATCTCAATAAAAGACAAGACAAATTTTACTTTAATACTGGGCTTCTTTTCATGCAACCTAATCTGTGATAAGCAGCCTTTTGTAATAAATTCTAAAAATAAACGCCACGGTCTGGAAAGATGTCTTGGTGGTTAAGAGCATTGGCTGTTCTTTCAGAGAACCTGGGTTCAAATCTCAGCACCCACATAGTGGCTAACCACCATCCTAACTCCAGTTCCAGGAATCTGACTCCCTCTTCAGACCTCCGTGGTCACTGCACAACATAGGTGCACCGACATTCATTTAGGCAATATTCATACACATAAAATAAATAAAATAAAATAAAATAAATGTAGACGAGTCCATTAATTGTTATAAAAAAACAAGGAAACAATAAGTCTCTAGTTCCCTTGAAATAGATTATAAAGTACAAAGAAAATTCTGTAAACTAGTGGAAAGCTGTGGCTGGGATGAGATTATCCTAGAAACAATAAGAACCCAGCTTCATTGGTTCTTTTTCATAGAGAAAGAAATATTAGAAACTTAGGGTATACTCTCATGACCTGAAGCAATAGGGTGATGGAGTTTCATCAACAACAACAACAAAAATCTGACCTCAGAAGAATGATAGTAACGAAAAGACAAAAAAGTACTGAGGAGTCAGTGAGATGGCTCAGCAGGTAAAGGTGCTTACTGTCAAACCTGATGACCTGAGTTCGATCCCCAGGACTCATATAGCAGAAGAAAATTGGCTACCCAGGTGTCCTCTGATCTCCACAAAAACATGCACAAACACACATATACACACACATGCACCCACACATACATACACACAGTAAATGAAATGTAATAATAAATTAAGAAAACAGATCTTATTGTTATTTACAATTCACAATGAACTATCAGTAAAGAATATAACAAAAGAAAACAAAAACCTCCAGTGGAGTAGAGCAGTGATCTGAATCATGTCCACTTGTCTGTATTTATTGCTCCTGATCCATTTTTCATTCCTAAACAGTTTCATTTTACATACATAAACACAGTGTAGTCAGGTTGCTTCCAAGACCTATCTCAAACACATCAGGAAAAATCACAAGTCTCCCTTTAACTGCAACATTCTTTATTCCACCATTTTTGTTTTTACTTTTAAAGTCATTTTGAACATATCAAGGATGGCTTCTGTATTGTTTTTACTTTAAAATTCTCTAATGTTTCAAAAACATCTATTGTACCTTTCCAGCTTTCTCTCACTTCTCTGAGTCTGCCCCAAGCTATCACCAGAGCTAGGCATTCTCTCTATATTTAAAGTGGAACTGAGCCCAACTGCACCACTGTACCAAGTCCCTACACCTCACTCTGGAAACTTATTTTTACCAGTTTTATATCAGGATACTCCCAAGAAACCTTTTGCCCTAACCTTTTTCACATATGACCTCTTGACTATTAAACACCCCACCATTTTACCTGTTCCAACACAGTTTTCCCAGAAGGGTAATGATGTTGATTTACATGCATAATGCAGTGGAATTTCATTGCGTGGTAAGTTTTTGCTGCTGAAGAAAAACTTTTATACTTTATAACAGTTTCTTACACCTAATATATCTCATAAATATTTAATTATAAAAGTATCAAAATATTTTTTAATTTTTATAAAAAATGATTTCCTAACACCCAAAACAATACTAAAGAACAAAAGATAAATAGAAATATATATATATATATATACAAACACATATATGTAGTATATAAAATTAAACACACACACACACACACACACACACACACATACACACAAAGGAAACAATATACTCTCAACCAGTTTCTAAACCTTGGTAAAAATATTATGATATTCAAAACTACCAAAAACTGCTTTAATAGAACTAAAATAATCTAGAGTTTAAATGTAGACTCTAGAGCAAAAAACAAACAAACTTGTTCTGTGAGCCCAAGATCTTTTCACTCTTTATCACTATTTATTCTTTGATCATGAATGGCAAGATAGAATAACATCAAGACAGTGCAAACCAGTGCTATGCCTCACATGTGCAGTGGGCAGGGATGAAGAAACTGGAACAGAGTCGCCATGTTTCCTTATGAAGCACACAATGTTTCCCACAAATCAACTGTTCCCCAGTAGCTTCTTCCTATTTGGGGCTCTTGGAATTTTCCCCATGGATATCCCTGTCTCACTTCAACCATCTTCTCTTAAAATGGAACAAGAAGAAAGACAACTGAACCTCAGAAAGTGGAAAGACACAACTCATCTCTGTTGCTGACATTGTGAAATGCTGACAAATGGAAACATTATGAGCTTTGTTATATCTCCCCCGGTACTAAAGCAGAGCTATATATACTCAGTATATAACAACTCAAAAGGTACTAATTCACCACACCCCTCCCATCCATATTCACTGTAGACAAAATCTGATATGTATGTCATAGGAGTGGACAGCAGGATTAAAGTTTAAAATGAAAACATACATATATATATATAGCAGGATAAGAAACAGAATGCCCAGTAACAACTGTTAACAGACTCTGGGTTCTACTAAAAGGTTAAATATCACATTATAGATATTTATAAATAGAAAAAATATCCTGGATACAGAGCAACACTAATAATAGGAATCTCTCAGTAGCAGAATCACTATAAATGTTTTTTCTAACTTTTTATTCTCTAAATTGCCCTATTTCCAACAAGGAACAAAAAGGTCATTGAAAACCCATTATATTGATTTTTTTTTCAGGCAAGCATGAAACTTTCATATAAAAGAATGAATACATTTCCAGACCCAGCACAGACCTTATCTTCTAAAGGGTCCTGCTAGCAACACCTGCTTTGGCTTTCAACTCAAAAATCTTCTCTGCTGTATTCATCACAAACTACTTAAAGGAACACTGGTTACTGAATTCCTACAAATAACTATATAGTCTCCTTTCCTTAAAATATGCATATATCACAAACTAATACTTTTCTAAATGTTTATATCCAAAGAAGGATTCATACTTCGTACTTTTAAAGTTAAAACCACAGGGGTTAGAGATGGGGCTCAGTGGTTAGGAGCACTTAGTGGTTAGAAGTGACTACTCTTGCAGAAGGGCCTCATTCAATTCCCAGAGTCCATATGGAAGGCTAACAATCATCCATAATTGAGGATGGGGAATCCTCAGAATTCCTCAGGATTCCCAGAATGGGGAATCCAATGTCCTCTTCTGACTTCCAGGGCATGGTGTGACAAGGTTGCACTTACAAACATGCAGGCAAGGCACTGATATACATATTTTTTTAATTAAAAACAGAAAAAAAGGATAAATACTTAAGTCCGCAGACAAAAAAATTACTCAAAACGAACAAGTCATTAAACCTATTTGATGACTCTACCTCTTACTCTCACAATAGTATACTAAAGGCACAAACCAAAATAATTTTAGGAACTTTTGGGAAAGCCCCTGACCATTGACAAATTAGTGTATCATGCATTTTGCCATACATTAACAACAACAGCAACAACAAAACCCAAGCATCTATAGAGGATCAAAGGATACCAATAACATTATTCCCCTCTTTACCAGATGCATGACAAGCACTTATGGTAACAGTTGATAATGAGATGGCTTCACCAAGAAATGTTCTGAGAATATGCTGGCCAGCTACACTTCCTCCAGGTGAAAATACAGAAAGACAAAACCACTCCAGAAAAGCATAATTACAATAGTCCACTAGTTCCTAGAACACAGCTATTCAGGACCAAAAAAAAAAAAAAAAAAAAAGCTACAATCTTTCTGAACACAACAACAGATACACTTCCTAAACATGGAAGACTTCATTAAACTGCAATTACAACGGATGTAAGTTGACCTCCATGGAGTGGTAGTGGTAAGTCCTTCTTGAGTAAACAGATTTCACACCACTAAAAACAAGGTCCAATACAGAAATTACACATTATAGTGGAGGAAAATAATGATAACAGCTTTTGGACTCTAGATATGGGCTGCTGTGAAGCTTCTCTAATCCAAAGCATCTTCACCTGTTGAAGTGAAGGGGCTGTGAGACATACACTCAAAGGCTTCACAACATGCTATGGGATGATCACAACTTTCTTCTAGTTAGCGGGACACAACTAGACTGCTCTGGCACTGAAGAGTACACGTGCTACAAGAGGAGCTCTTCACAAGTCCTATCCAATATGAAATACAATATGCCGCATCATGTTTCCAACTTCCAATTTCAACATGTCTCAGTCTTAAACATTAGAAATGTTGAAACCAGGATGCCAAGAATCAAACAGAGAAAACAAAAATTATAGTAAGCACAGAAACTATCATTAGCAGATTCTGAAGACATCTGGAGTCTTACTTGGTTCTCTAAAACCACGGCCATCTTTGATAGTTCTCTTTTTTCCTTCTTCAACAAAAGAAAATCCATGAATTATACCAGCTGTCAAAACAAAGAAAACCACAAAACAGAAAAAAAGCAAAAAAGGGGGCACTTAAAATTTCTGTGTTTCATGTTAATGAATAGTAAACAAAAGAATACTGGAACCATATGAAAACTGTAGTCTACAGCAGAAGAGAGGGTGCCCAGGGGGAAGATGACCACAAAGCTCAATTTGAACCCGCTGAAGATTATACTATAATGAACAAAGGGAAGTATCAGAATTCTTCCTTTCACCTCCCCAATGATTAAGAAATACTCAGATTTGGAGACAACACTACTTTGATATAACACATTGAGCACATGATGGCTGCACAATAATATGATCCAAATGCCTTTACACCTCCAGTCTGACTGCAAATGGGGTAATTCCCCAAGTCGAACAACCATTCTTAGACACTGCCTGTAGAGTGTAAAGACAGACACATTTCATCGGCTTACCCCAGGAAAGGCAGCCTATAACAAGGGTTAAAAGTTTCAAATGCAGTATCAAAGCCATTCCTAACTTCAAACATAAACCATTTAGCACTTGTGAAGTCCCAGGCTCTGACTTAATCTTTGTAAGCCTTGGTGTTTTCATCTTTAATGTACACAATGCAGCAGTAGTTAGAAGACTTCTAGAGGCTAAAGATGGTCAAAGATTATTCTGTCATTTTTCTCATCATGGAGCAGAGACCATTACAGCAGAAAGTGATAGAATGGCATTATATAATGTTACCAACAGTGAATGATACTGTGAGGGTACCTTTCTGATTTCTGAAGTTCTGTCTCACTCTCTTTGCAAGGGTTTTTGGATTTGGCTCCCCATGAACAAGCAAAGCAAGCTTGTAGAAGTGTTTCCACTAGCCCCCATAGCAAATCAGGATGAATGCTTTGCATGGGTGTCCAGTGGATACCCCAATTGAACCAGGACCCAACGAGCACTACATGAAGAAGAAGCACTCGGCCTATACACTACATTGTGCATGTAACTGACATTTAAACCAGGCCACTATTTGGAATAATTTGATACATAGCAAGATATAATTGGATTCGGAAACTGAAATGAGTAAGTACTGAACAACTGATACCTGTTAGGACAGTAGCTCTTATTCACCATGTTTGGGACCAGAGGTGTCTTAGATTCTGGAATTTTTGTTCTGATTTGGGGAAATCTGCATGTGTATAATGAGGAATCTTGGGATAGATGCACATATGTCACAGCTACATGCATATAGTTGAAGGAATGTTTATAAACTATTTTTAAAATAATTTTACAAGGAAGAGGTCTCCAGAAATCACACTATGTCAGCACTCAAATTTTTTTGGATTTTATGGCATTGAGGGTTTTGACTTTGCTGATTACTCATGGCTAATCTGTGCTAGCCAGTGCTACTGATTTACTATGGTCATAGATGCCCTCCCTCAGCTGCAGAAATATACAGTCCAGGATTCCTAGTGAATGCCTAAAACTACAAATACCATCAAACTACATATATGTTGTTGTTTTCTTGTGTCAGTAACTTTCATCTTTTCACTTAAAAGAAAGCCCTCTACTTTGTTTCTATCCATATCTGAATTGCCAACACTGATACTCTTGCATTTTTAAAACACTATAAATAAAATAAGGATTCCAAGGAGTGTAATACACAACAGTTGATCTAACAATGGTAGCATCCAGTAAATACCCAATGGTCAGGAAACACGAATATCATAGATACTTTGGTATACAGGTGTTACATGTCCTGACCTAGATGAAGCAGGGCAGTTCAAGATTGTAATCATGATACCCAGAAAGGCAATTCAATAAGCCTAAGCACTTGTTTATTTTAGGAACGTTGCGTTTAATATTTTCAGACTTAACTGACTATGAGTAAATGCAATCACAGAAGTGAATTCAAGGAGGACTACTCTGTCATCACCGCAAATACCAGCAGCTGAAAAAAACAGCTTTCTTCCCTCCACAAACATGACTACATAATTAATCTGCAGACAAATTATCAAGTGCATTATTTTAAATTTCTATCCTATTGAAAAAAATATTATTTCATTGGAAATTATACATTTCATTTCTTTATTTCTTTATACTAAATACATGAACCAAAAGTGTTTTTTAAGAGAAATCCTGAATACTATTATTGGAAAAGTGGACTAATCAGACCTGAATCTGAGGAATTAATGAATTTGCAAAATACTTAAGCACCAGCAGAAAATACCATTAAGCTAGTCCACCAACTTACAGCAACAAAACAGATTTAATTTTAGTTTTAAATGATCAGTTAAAGTAGAGAACCTCCTGGCATTAGTAAAGCATAAGCAAAGACATGAAATGTTTATAGACTTAACAGCAATCTTTTAATTGAGCTGCCATTTAAAGTGTGTCTTCTGAAAACAAATGAGCATAACTAGATTTGATATATATCTAGATAAGAAATCATCCTTCACGCTGGTTTGTCTACATATATTTCACTGGAGTCTCTGTCTAAAAGTCAAACACTATTAATCTCTAATTTACCAACAGTAAAGACACGCACTTTTTAAAAGCAAATATCTTTTGGATCCCAACTGTGCCTGAACTATCACAGCAACAACTCTGAAAGACACTTAAATACTGCTAAACAGATCACTGTACCTGTCTACTCACAGAAATATTTTTAGTGAAATAATTATTTAATAGATGCATTTCTAGATGAAGATTTGATAGATTTAATTTATATTCAAACAAGCAAATTCAATCATCCCTTCTCCTTTGGAGATACTAGTTACTTAAATTTAATAGAAATGATAAAATTGATGTATTTAAAATATATTAAATAAATTAAAAATGTATTAATATATTAACTATATTAAAATAAATAACTTTGGTATTCCTGTCAAACTTTAGAATGATAGGTGCATATACCAATTTATTATAAGTATGTCTGGGTTAGGTATTTCTTAATTACTTCTTAACGAATTGATTATTAAAAGAGAGGTGTGAGACAACAAATAATTCACAAATACCAGGCTGTGATGCGGCACTAGCTTATTTTTTCATTTTCTTTCATATCTTATTTCTGACACAGCTTGCTTCTTCCTTTCCTCAAAAACTACCTTAATTACAATGTCAGTTCTCTCTTTGTTTTGAATGGTGTTGCATTTGCATGGAAATTGTAATCTACATAAATGGAATGCCACTGATCTTGGATAAGCTTATTCACTCAATGAAAATTCCTTAAGGATGTGCTACTACTAAACACCTTGGAAGCAGAGAGTGAAACAGTGTATTCTCTGCTGCCTTCTCTCAGCGGAGCGGCTGCTTACATATAAAAACACACAGGTAGGACATAAAATTGCTTCCTCGCCCTGGTCTATCTTACCAGCTGATAGTGGGTAAGAACATTATCTGCAAAAGTGACTGTGTTTAAGCAGAGAGGCACAAATGGTCAGGAGAGAGAGCTTGGAGGAGACCTGAAGAGAAAACTAGTTTCCATAAAATGTTCCACAATATATAATTTAATGACTAGGAACCCTAAAATATTCACCTAAATCTACAAGTCTTGTCGCAGAAGTTTTCACCATCATAAAATTATAAATGAATTCTGAGTGTTTTAGCTGTTGTTTTTTAACTCTGTGTCTTTGCTATCACATAATCTAGAGTTAAAAAATTAAGAAAACAAGCAAAAGACAATAATGCACCAAGGCAAATGTGGCAGAAAGCTAGGTCTTCACAGCAGATGTTCTGCTTTGGCAGACTCTCAGCCCCTGGAGTATTTGAAACATGCTCAGAGATTACACTCCTGATGTACTTCTGAAAAAATCTGTCTCCACTGCAGATACCACAGTCATTCCTTCACATCCAGATACGAGTCATCAGATAAACATTCTAATGTGGTGAAGAAATCCCTTTTTTGTGATCAAAAATAGAATACTGAACTGGAAATGACCAAACCCAAACATACATAATGAAGAGCCAACCACATACTAAGCCACCACACAAGATTTCCTTGGATCATTCCCTGGACAGAGAGAGAGAATCCTTAAAGATGTCAAGAACATGTCCAGCCTGATTTTGTGGGTATGCACTTTACACTGCAATTTGTTTTCTAAAAATGTACTGGGACTAAGCATTATATTTTTCCATTAAAAGTTTCATGAAGGCAAGATTAACTATCCTGTGTCAATATCTATTCCAAAATTCCATTTTCCAGATGGCTATCTGGTGCCATGTATGTAAGTATAGAACCACACGAGACTATACACAGTTATATATAACATAGTGCTTGATTTCTAAACTGAATGAACTTTCAGTATGACTTTGTAACTCATACATTCTTTATTTTTGTTAGTTCTCATTGTCATTTTTATTTGTTCTTTCCATAATACAGTATTATTTACCACAAAGAAGAATAAAACACATCTTCACTGAAAGTAACATTTTATACTGAAGTTTAAAGAAGGAATGCTATGCGTTTAAAATATGAGTTATGGGACTTGCTTCAATAAATGTCTAACATTGCTATTCCTAATATGGTACTCAGGCCAGCAGCAGCAAAAGTTGCACCTCAGAGATTTAGAGTGTGGCTTCTAAGGCCCCACCTCAAAATTGCCATATCAGAATATGCACATTAATGAGTTCTCCAGGTGGTTAAACAAAAAGCCCAAAAGTAAGTAAATAAGTAAATAAATAAATAAATCCATCATTTTCAATTCTTCTTATAAAACTGCATAGAAAGCAGTCTCTAGGTCTAACCACCTATTTAAGATCTGTAAGAGACTTCACTGAATTGTCCCATATATGGATCCACACCTTATCAGTCCCTTAATGACACTGTCAGTGTGCTGTAAGCCTTCTCAAGTCACCAGTGGGTGGGAGTATTTGTGTTCTACAATGATTTACTTTCTTCCAATTCAGATGTCAAGGGCAACACTTATGGGACTCTCATTTGTCAGCCCTATTGCTCAATCACCCAAAGACTCACCACAATCCTTAAAGGCCTTGTCCTGGGACAGTTTGTACTTTTCACTTTTGTAAATATCAGCATTAGACAGATGATCCCAAATCACCACACCCAGTGTAACCCACAATGCTCTCCTAAGTGCCAAATTAAGGGCTAACAAATTACCAGAGGTCAGAGAAAGATTGCTGCTTTCTTCCTACTAGAGGAAAGACAAAATGAGCTCACACATCCTTGGTTTGGTGTTCCTGGGGCTCGCCTACTGCTAACCTAGGAAACAAGGAAATTAGCTCTCTCAGTGATCTCCATCACTCTCCATTGATCTTCCAGATACTACTAAGTGCAAGCCATCTATCCTCTAAGTCTGCTTGTCTTGAAGACCAGCAAGGAAATAAAAAGGTAACAGGTGCCAGCAGTCTATGAAAAGTATCTCCTGTAAATGAACATCTGCTTTCTTCCCCAGACCTGACTATTCCCATTACTAAATATCGCCTTCTAATTTAACTATTAAAGATCAATCAAGGATATTCTGCTTAGCCCACAAGCATAAATACCTTTGGAAAATATCAATCAAACTCTGCTATTCTATTTTGTTCTGAGATCCATTAATCAGGGAGACAGACCTTAGAGCAACCTATATTGTGGTGATAGGGTGAGGGGCAGAACACCACAGGGTGGTAGGAGGCCAGGGAGTGACAGAGTCTGAAAGGAGTGGCCGCAGGCTCTTCAGAGAGGTGCTGTTCCCCTCTGGCCCCTGAGAGGGAAAGTGGAAGACATGAAAACATTCTTGACAGAGCTACCTTGGAGCAATAAATCAAGGGTCAAATTAAGTAAGGATCTGCCAATCCGCCATGCAGCAAAGCAAGGCTGTCAGTATAAAGCAATTGATATAGGACTGTGTTCTATAAACCACTGGATGACAGATGCTTTTATTTAAACAACAAAAATGGGTAAAGATGACATAGGAGTCCTACTTATTTCACCTTTAATGTTAGTTGATTTAACTTCAGGAAAGATGTGTTAATGTTTGCTCTATCTTCCAGTTCCAGTCTATGCGTTGGCACAGAAGAACTCTAATCTGGAGGCATCTGGAGTTTTAAGGAGTCAGAGCTCCATCCTTTAGTACTTGCACATGCCTGGAATCACAGCTGGAGACTGTTAGGTACATACCATGAGGTTTGAGAATGGAATGAAACAAAACTGCCAAAGACACTTCACACCAAAGTGATAAAAATCAGTTACTATTTACCTATGAAATCCCAAGTCATGGATTTCTAACTTGGAAATTGGCCTGTTATAAGTTGGAAAAGGCATAATGGAAAAGAAAGGTCAATTAAAGTGCTCACAGAAGCCACTGCAGACAAGAGTCCCATTTAATTCACTATGCATTTAACAAAATATATACACATTTGGGAGATATAATTGCAAGTTGTTAAATTATTTGAATTTATTGATTTTATTGCTCTAAGTTAATTATGAATATTACCTGTTAAGCTTCTGGACAAGCATCACCATGCAAAGTTAGAACAATTATTATTATAACATGAATCTCATGTGAATTAACCTGTTACTAGAAGTCAGGTTTGCTTATTGAGAACCTCAAATGTCTTTAACAAAGTCATACATTATGTAATCATTATAAAAATGACACACTAACACATTAACCTTGTTCAGTAGCTGTGCTCCTCCAGAGTTAGCAAGTATTTACAAAACAACTCTTGCATGATCTTTGTCAGGACATTTCATAATTATCAATAGTTGTACAGGTAGAACATGCCCCAGACATCATTTGCTTATTTTCATATTTAGAGAAGTAAAGCTACAGACTCAAAACTGCTGGGCCCGGACCAATGCCACTGAGTAATTAAGAGCTTGCATTGACTAACTGAACTCCAGGCATACAGTAGTTAGACATATCTATCATTTTCCCCTCCCATGAACAAACAATACTTTCTTGTAAGCTAGCCAATTCAGAAGCCATAACTAACTTTTAAATGATTAAACATTAATGACAAACATATAAATATATGAAGATTTATTTAAAATATGGGTGCATATTCTATTAAACAAGACTCAACAATGTCACTCAGAGCTCTATATCCATCAGAAATGCATGCACATGCTTACCAAAGACACATACAAAATATTCATGCCAAGATTACTCAAGACAAATGTCCATCAACAGCACAGATAAACAATAAAATAGTCACAAGTTAGAATACTAATAGTACCAAAACAGACAAACTTCAATAAAGGATGCATCTCACAATCAATGCTGAGCAAAACGATTCACACACTAAAGTATTTAACATATACTGAACGATGTTTGTTGGTGGGGGGGATTAGAAATGGAGGGATGACAGGCAGACAAGTCATGAAGACAGAGAGACAGACAGATACAGATCTGTTTTCCCTTTGACTGGGTAAGGAATGAGGAGGAGACTTCAGCAGCCTTCTTAGCATTAACTCCCAGACTTAGAGCCTGTTACTTGGGAGGCTTTTCTCTACAAGCCACTTTTCCATCAAACATGAACCTACAGTTAACAGGTAATTACCACATTTTCACATTCAGCCAAAGTCTATGAACTGAGGCTACTATCAGAAAGAAAGTTGGTTCATTGTGGCATCATTTTATCATTATCATCATCATCATCATCATCATCCAATTTGTGTTATGGATATCTTTAAACTATGAGGATTTATTTTTCCTCTTGAAAATTCATCTTTCATCCAGGCATTTAATCTCAGCACAAGGGAGGCAGATGCAGGCAAATATCTGTGAGTTTGACTTGAGGGCACACAGTGAGTTCCAGGCTGGCAAGGCTACATACTGATACCCTCCCTGACTCAAACAACAACAGAACAACAAAGAAATAAATATCTTCTTCCTTCTCTTGAAAAATTCAACTAACAAATTTACAAAATAAACTATGATTTCAATAATAAACTTCACTATCCTTATTAAAAATACTTTCAAGTTTATGATATACATAAAATATGGGAAATATGTAAGAAATATTAGACCTGATTAAGCTTGTAACTTAATTCAACTTTAGAATTTGATTGAGACTTGGTTTTCAGGATACATATTTCTGGCCATGCACACCCCCATTCCTGCATACACAGAAACAGTGGGAAATGGATGCTCTTTCCTTTCCACCATCTGATCAGGCTAAAGAACAGGATATTTTCCTTGGAGTCAAGCACTGGGATGATGGCAGAGCTGTGGAGTCATCCCTGAGCTATCCTCAGGTGCCATGTGCAGAGCACAAAGCTAATTCCAACTTTCAAGCGGACACTCGCTGACCTTCCATAGAGACAAGAGAGTTTACAGTACAATCTTGGCAAATCATTAAGTATCTTCTTCAGAGTTGTTATACTGAACAGAGATATAAAACATTACTGAATTATTTTTTTTTCCAAAAGGAGACTTTCAGAACCATGCAGACTCAAATCAGACAAAAACCTACCATAGAACGACGGAAATTTGCAGAAGACCTCAACTGAAACCGATTGGCAACATATTAGTTCAGGGTGAGAGAGAGTAGATTTTCTCTAAAGAAGAGACTCCACGTAGACTGACTAGACCCCAGTGGATGAACTTGCACTGAGGGACAATTGGGTACAAATGGCCTTCACATATGACAGAATGCCTGAAGTCTGGTGGGTGGAGATATGGAAGGACACAGGCAGGGCAGGGTGTCTAAATTTGATTAAAGGTCTACTATATGAAATGCATAAAAATTCAATAAAATATTTCTTAATTGTCACTTAAAACTTAAATGTCTACTGCCATATGGAGATGTGTGTGTATGTATGATAAAAAAGCACACCTTCAAAAACGCACATGGATACCATATTACTGAGAATCCGACCCTTGTGAATTTATTACCGTATTTTAAAGCAAAATAAAATATAACCAGTAGGTGAATGGATTTTTTTTTATTTTGTCTCCAAAATAACACAGAAGCCCGTGGAATTCAAAAATCATTTATTTCCTTCAAGTTTCATGAAAAAAAAATAACTAACCCTAACTCTATCTAGATATTTGAAATGCTGGCATGCTGCATTACAATGGCTCCCAGAGCAAGCAGGAATCACTGCAACTTTCTGATCTCCAGTTAACAAACCATTAGCAAAAACTATCTGACCCTATAAATCACAATAAAGACAGAGATCTAACTGTTTGGGTAAGAGCAGGCTAAATGGAGACTTAAGTCTGTTTCTCCTCCCTCCTCTGTAGTCAGAACCAGATGTTAAAGATTGAGATTGGGCTAAATAGACTTCCTCTTTTAAAACCCAGGAACTACCTCCTTTTCCTCGCTTCACTGCTTATTTTGAGTAACAAGAGTTCATGCAAATATACAAAATTTCCAATGAAAAGCTGTAGTTAAATCTTAAAGTCTCCTAATTAATTGCTGGTGTTTGTGAGAGAGTGAGTCAGACATGTACAGAGGCAGCAACATTCTTCCCTTTGATTCTCAAACAATATCTAACCTGCATCTTAAGGCCATTACTATTCTATGAAGAATATTAAGTTGTAATTGATCCACAAACATTTGCGGGATAAATCACAAAGTTCCACTCGTCTGTATGTACTCATTTTCATTGCTTCACCCACCTAGTGCTAAGCCCACTGCACTAACTTTGAATCATGGCTTGGTCAGAGAACTTGCTTAGGCCAAAGAATCCGTAGCAATTATAACAAAAGTAGAGGTTATAAAGGTTCTGTGTGTGGGTAGGTTTCATCTTCTGCTGCCAGGCCACTGCACTCCTTGAGTGAAGAGAAAGAAACACATGAAAAGAAACTCCAGCCATACAGCTAGACTCCAAACATAGAGCAAGGCCACTAATGTCACCCAGCCACAGCTAAGTACCCTAGACCATAGAAACCATTTAGTCAATTCAGAGTTAGAAAAACAAAATTACTCTCTTAAGCAACTAGATTCACTGCACAATTAATGAAAACCAATCCCATATTAAATGCTAAAAACTTTAATGATGTCTCTAAAGCACTTGACTTGGTATCCAGCATATATGATTACTTTACATCTTGTACTGTTTCATTATTTTAGGCCTTCAAAAATGTACATTTATGAGAGGGAACATTAGAAAATATGAAGATTTCTTTTTACAGCCTTGCAAGCAGGTTCCACCACCAGTGTTTCTGATTCAGTAACTTTTGGGTGGGACTGTGAATATGTTCCTCCAGCAAGTGTCCCCCTCCCCCAGTAGCTTGGCTTCTGTCTGGTCTGCAGAGGACATGTTACAAACCACTGCTCTAAGTCCACAGTATGTTTACTACATTCAGCACATAGTTTTAAGCACAGCCTGTGTCAATGAGTAGTACAGACTGAAGTCTATGGAACGACAGCAAATCTGATACCAAGGAAAGAAGATACAGGTGAACATAGGCTACAGCAACCCTACAGTCAGGGTCAGTTGTGTGTGTGTTTGCTAAGTGATGAGATAGGGACAAAAAATATGGTCAGTACCTTATATTCTTCTTCTCCCTTAATAACAAAAGCATACCTCTTTCTAAATACAAAGGACTATGTAGTTAGCGCACACTACCTTCTCAGTCTTTCCCCTTTTATGATACTCTGAAAATTATATTACTAAAATACTGGCCCAGTTTACATTTATACTATTAATGTTATTGATACAAGAACATTTTGTTACGTATATTGAAGTGGTACCTCCCTCCACAAGATTACCGAATTTCATCCTAGAGAATGACCTATGTTATAACATGACCATCACAGTTCCCTCAAAGGAATTACTATGATATCTTAACCTAGTAAAAAACAATCTCAGCTGGGTTATATATTTGCCTGATTTTCTTTCAGACAATGTAAGTTATTGAATACATGAATGTTTCTAATTTTCAAATGTCATGAATAAAGTAAAAACTATATTTCTGCTATGAACTTTCATGTTTCCTGTGTAAAAATGAAGAAGACTATGTACCACACATGAGTTTCTTCCTACTGAGTAGATTATAAGATTCATGATACTGTAATCATCCCCAAATGATGGCTGAAAGGGGTCACAGACCTTAGAGAAATCCCCAAGGCTGTCACATTCCTAGGCTAATGTAACTTCTTACTGAGTACAAAATATGTATCTTTATATTTACAGTCAAGTACCCAGTCTTCACTCATCAAAGAAACTTTTTTTTGCACCAGAGACTACTACAGAGTACCACAACAGGTCACACACAGACATTGTGAGTGAACTGCCCATGTCTAAAGTAGCACACTCATAGTTCAACCTCTGCACCTAAGGCTAACCCAACATAGAACAAAGGATAAAGCTGAGGAATAATGAATCTCTCAACTCTCATTAATGAAGCTTCCTCATGCAACAGAGGGCCAGGAACACAAAACAAAAGGTCACAAACGATCAAAGCATGGAGATTATGAATCTGCAGAGTGTGGGTCCATGTCATGATCCCTATATTAAGTTTCACTCACCCACGGTTCAAGGACCACTGTGGAAGGCGGGGGGGGGGGTGCAAAAAGATTGTAAGAGCCAGTGAGGAGTATATAACCATATGGAAAGAGAATCCAACAAGCTCCTGGGACCCTGTTTGCATGAACCTACAGCAATGGTGTCAGAATGCTCAGGACCGATGCAAATTCAAGCAGGAAAAAAAAAAAAAAACAGCATGAAACTGGAGAAATGGGTAGCAGACCCCAATCTTTTCTGAAGAAACATCGGCAACTGAGTATTGTTGGGTGAGGATGAGCTAATCTTCATGAAGGGAGGGACTCAGGATAGGCTGATTAGACTTCACTGGATGAACTTGCACTAAGGAACATTTGGGGACATGAACTTGACACAACAGACCTTATGACATAGATGAAAGGATCTATGGATTTCAGCTGGGGGGCTATGGGGGTGTTGATGGGGAAGGGGGTATAAAGATGATTAAGACTGATTGAGATGTTCTGTACGAAATACACAATGAATCAATAAAAAAAATTAAAAAACTATGGAGAACCTCAAGGAGCTTTAATATGACTGGGAATCCCTCTCAAAACTGACAGGTTTGGGAAGAAATCACACACACACACACACACAAATGCTGGGCATGGTGGCACAAGCATTTCATCCCAGTACTCAAGAAATAGAGGCAGATGGATCACTGTGAGATCAGGCCAGACTGGGATGGTCTACAAAGCTAGATAGAGGTCAGCTATTAAAATTAATCATATTAAAAATTATTCACACATATTAATCATATTAATCATTATCAAAAATTAAAATTGAGGGGATGGAGAGATAGCTCAGCAGTTAAGAGCACTGACTGCTCTTGCACAGCATTTGTTTCCCAGCACCCATATGACAGCTAACAACTGTCCATAAGTCCAATTCCAGGGGAATCTGAAGCCCTCTTCTAACACTGGGAAAACTGAGCAACAAGGGTATACTTGCATAGATGAAGGCTACGAGTATACTTATACATGTAAAATAAAAATAATAAATATTTTAAAACCAAAATTTAAACCTGAGCAAAGATAATTGTCATTTTTCTATACTTAGCAAGAAAGTAGTATAATTTCATGATGTACTCAGACATATCACAACACATACTTGTTGTAAGAAGTGTAACAATTAGAACCAGGGTTCCGTGTGTCTGAGGCAACACACATAATCTCTGTGACTAGGCCTCAGATTCTTCATCTGATAAAAAGAGATAAAATCAGTCGTCAACTGTGTCTGCATGTTACAACCACCAAGTTACTTTATAAGTCCTCAGACAGAAGCAAAATCTTTCAGTAATTATATCAAAATCTCTGTGGATAGGACTCAGGAATCAAGGATGATTAAACTTCCAGGTAATTCCAATAAGCAGCCCAACCTGCAAACCACTGAGTAAGAGATCTCCAGGTAATTTCTTAATAGCCAATGGTCATAAAATGGGTTTCCCACTAGCATCATCTGAGGGACTTAGATACCCTTCTGTTGACAAGACCCAGACCAATCCCAGTCAATCAGAGCCTCAGAGGACACCAAAAGACCTTAGATGATTTCTATCTATCAGCATGACTGGGAATCCCTCTCAAAACTGACAGGTTTGGGAAGAAATCACACACACACACACACACACACACACAAATGCTAGGCATGGTGGCACAAGCATTTCATCCCAGTACTCAAGAAACAGAGGCAGATGGATCACTGTGAGATCAGGCCAGACTGGGATGGTCTACAAAGCTAGATAGAGGCCAGCTAAAGCTACAATCTAAGACCCTATCTCAAACAAACAAACAAAAAAAGAATCTCTAAAAAAAGTAAAATGCCAACTCCAATTTGTTACCCAAGTCATAGTCCAAGGATAACAACTGCTAGTTTTGGAACAAGTCACTTATATGTTCTTACTACAAAAATACAAGCATAATATCTGAATGGCAGTTTAAAAGAAAGAAAAAAGGAGTACAAAGAAATATAAAGTAGATGTTTGCATGAATTATGATGTAAACTAAGCAAGTAGTCATAACAAAAAATTAAGAAAAATTGTTCAAAAAATTTCAAAGCACTCTTTGTCCCAACAAAAGTTATTTTTTAAACATCTAGATGATAGTATTTTCTATTATTTAGATTATAAGATTACAATACTTTGAAAGTCAGAAAGTCAGAATGGAGTCCCAAACATATTTCTTGAATATTTAATGATAAACTTTCAAACATGTGTATATATGTACACATACATGCAGACACACTCCCACAAATAAACACTTTTTAAAAATCACTTGTGACTTAAGCTGGTTAAGCTTCATAAAGGATCAGTTCTTTGGGGCAGAAATCTCATCTTATTAATAAAATAATCTTTAGCACATTTGGGCAACCAGCATGAAAAGAAATAGCAGCTGTTATTAACAGACAAAGCATCTATAAAACACAGGCATGGGAAACAAGAATGATACTTAATCAGCATGTTAAATACCACACCTATGTCAGTGCTAAAAGATGGAATTTTTAATAAGTAGATATGATATTTTAATAGTTTAATGTATTAAAGATTATTTAAATGTTTTCAGTCACTTAACATATAATAAATTCAAAGGTTAGAATGGGTAATCTTCTAACAAGTGTCTAGTCAAATCAGTCACTGAGACTTTTAAATAAGCATTAAGCCTTCAGACAGGTCTGAATAATTGCCATTTTCAATCTATGAATATTTCTGAAGAGGTTAACCGCATTACTGCATTCGGAGTAAGTGACAAGTCCTTACTCTGTGTGGCACAGTGACCAAGTTAAGCAAGGGGGGTTTCACAGTAGCTTGCCTTTCCCACTGCTCCTTGAATGCTCCTCTGTTATTTGTTGTCTTGTGTTGTCATGGATAAGTGTAACTCTAAGCTAACGAACAAATGCTACAGCATTCGTTAAACTGTCTTGGAGTAAGAGTTCAAATTTGGTAGGGTTTACACAACATACCTAAGAAATAATGCCAAGTTCAGGATACTGCCTCCAACAGGACACATTAAGATATAACCTAGGAAAAGCCCTCAAAGATCCAAGGGATGTTTAAAGGAGATGAGCAAGTTGCTGACTGTATGAGTAAAAGTTTATAAATTTGATTCAGAAACAAAGAATACCAAATCACCAAAACATTTAACTGGATAATGTTTAAGACAGTCTCAGAAGCCAGTCACTAATGTGACTCACCTTTAGGAGACTCAGACTTAGGCCTGCCTTTTGCCTGATGTGAGCTTTCTCTGCTTTCATAATTGAGTGTTGCTTCCAGCCTCATTAGTTCTTACATGGCTCATGCAGTAAATCTGCAGCTCTCTAAACAGGGGTCTCCCCACCTTCAGTGCTATCCAATTGGAGTTGTTGCCATTTTGCTTCATATATATATATATATATATATATATATATTTTTTTTTTTTTTTTTTAATTTTATGTGTATGAGTGCATTCCTTGAACGTAGGTAGGTGCGCCCACATCAAGCAATGCCCACAGTGGTCAGAAGAGGGTGTTGGATCCCCTGGAACTGGAGTTACAGACTGTTGTTAGCTCACATGTGGGTGCTGGGAATCAAACCCAGGTCCTCTGCAAGAGCAGTCAGTGCTCTTAACCACTGAGCCATCTCTTCAGTTGCATCCATTTTGCTTCTTACTTTCAAGAATTCCTTATTGACCTTATGTAGAACTACTCATATGCTCATGTATATCTTTCCTGGAGAAAGAACCAATCAATCTCTAATAGATTCTTAAAGATACCTGAGCTAAAAGAAAAAATGGTCACTTCTGGGTTATCAACAAAAAATGTAAGCTAAAGTTGTATAAGTATTGTGTCAAATATTAAATTAAGGGCTCAGACACTAATGTTCAACCCAATGAAAGTGCCACAGGAGTCAAGGGACTCATAGTTAGGACTAAAATATGCCAAAAAAATAAAAACAAAAACCATTCACATCTAAAAGCATCTGCCCACAAAAATCATTTATGTGCCTCTATATTTGGAGAGATGCTTAGAAGTCAAAGATGTGTAACTGGTACATCTAGACACACCCTTGAGCTGAGTTCAGGATACAACTATTATGGAAGCAGCTCAGATACTTACAGTCATCAGTGGATAATACTATTAAATATGATCTTCCCTAAAGCACATATCTTCATTCAATAATAAAAAAATAATTAGCAAGAATATTACCATGTGAATAAAAAGGTAATATTTTCTATATCAATATACATATATATTTTGATATAGTATTCCATTTTGCCATTAAAATTTAACTGCTTTGAGGATATGAGAACTCTTTGACTGAAGCAGGTAACATTTAAACATGCAGTGTTGATGGAAATTAAATTAGAGAAATCAGTGAAGTCTTTACACCAGCGAATGCTAACAAGCACTCCATCATAAATAGCTCTCATGAATAGTCATTTTATGTACAAATTTTGGTTGCTGGAAGATATTCACTGAGCAAGCAATTCCAGGTAATTTGCTAGTTGTGATTATTGTAATGTGTAATTTTTAGTTGTGATAATTACCCAAGAGATTTAGAATACACAATTTGTAGAATTATGGAACCTCTATTTATTTCTTTATATTCAGTATTTGGAAAAGAAGACTGTGAATTTATGAGGCCTGGTGTTTCTTTTTCAAGGCCTTACTGATTTATCTTTGTATCATACTTTGTATATATCAGTTTCCTCATGCCTTTCAAAGTATCAAGGGTACAGAAAGCCACTCAGAGTATATTTTCCTGGAATAGACTCCATCCTCAGGATCCCCAGGGCTTAAAAAGGAGCCCACCTGAAACACTCCCCTGTCTTGAGGCAGTAGTAGAGGTTAGGCACAGGGGCTCACTTGTGTCCTCCTCTGTTTCCTAAAATTCTTTGAAATGACAGTGTTATTTATCTGTTCCACAGTACTAGTTTGGGTCATTGGGGAGGGGTAGAACACTCTTGGTGGAAACACAAGGTGATCTAGAGGTTGATCGATATGGCAGAGAAAAAGAAGTTGCCTATGTACATTTGCTTTAGGACACTGGAGCAAACTTGTACTTGTGAGGCTACACACCCTTGAAGGACTTATAAATCTACCCAATATAATATTTTTAAGTTATATTTCCCATGAAAAAATATATTACAACTTAGTGTCTACTGGACAGTACTGTCCCCGCTTCCCACCATCTGTAATAGCTATTAATTTATCTCTTTTTTTCTCTTTAGTTTTTAATGTTTCTTGAAGAATTATTGAATCTACTAGCTATTTTCTAGAGTTTTCCCATTTCACTAACTCTGCAGTGAGTGAGCATCCCATTTCTCATGAAATTCCACACCATTTCAAAAAAATAAGCTCTATCATAGTAATCAACTCTTCAGTCTCTCTGTGTACCTGCATCTATACCTGTCACATAGCTGCTGTCTAAGCTGCAGCGATGGCCCATCCATATGCATTCCATTGCCTGCAATCTATTACTCCTAATACTCTTTTCTAAGTCTTCAGGACCATGTTTCTGAAGCACAAATGAGATCACTTCATTTATCACCTGAAACAAATGTCAACAATCTCTTAGTTTTTAGGAAGTCCACATTTGTCTACATTTTGAGCACACTATTCATTCTCTCTAGACTGAACTGAAAACCCCAGTCATACTTTTCCTGACATCTCTCTCAAAACATCTGACCCACTTTCTTATACTAACAACATGTTCCCAATAATACTAAACAGATGAGGAGCCTACATTTATGGGTACTATTGCTTCACCATGCAAAATTCTACCTCATAGTAGTTAGTCATCAAAAGATCACTCATCTCTGTGTGGAAGTAGCTCCAGTTCCAGAAGTTGGATCTAACCGCTCCCGTCCTGTTAGACCCTAACCCTTGCCAGTACAGTAACATGAAATTCTTTATATTCAAAGAACTGTCACCAATAAATGATTAAAAGAAAAAAAAAGAATGAAAGAATGAGAGGGAAGAAAACAATCAGAGAAAAAAAGATTGTTGAGGATGGGGAGAATGTCCCATGAAGAACTACATTACACAGTGGTATGCAGATAGCAGATATGGGCTAATGTTTTACTAAATACAGGGCAAAGGGAATAAAACTTGCTCTGGGTTTAAAAATTCAGAAGCTTGGAGATATTTTAAATTCTCAATTTAGTGTGATATTGGCATCACATGTAGCATATGTTGGATTAATTGAATGAAATTCTATATCCACATGGGTCAACACATTAGATCTAGAAAATTGTTAACAAACTTGACCAGGGCTTGGTAGAGAGTATACCTACCACAAACTTCTAGTACCACATAAATAAAACAGAAATAGAAAAACATATTCAGCATGAAAATTAAATTCAGGACAATAAAGTCCAGTCTTCAGTAATAAACTGCTCATATTCTCTAATATTGACCTAAACAACACCTCAGAAGAGAAACAGAATTTGTTACTTTACATGGTTTAATGAACTGATTTCTTTAAGACTTCTCAAATGACACAAAGGTGGTAAGTGGGGGATTCCTATCTTTTATCAGAAAGCAGATATTCTTTTTAAAGGTCACAAAGATAGGATGAGCCTAAACCCCTAGCTACACTATACTAGACAGTTGGCTGAAAAAGCAGCTCAGATACATTATAACTTCCAAAGTAAGCAAAATACACTAAATCAAATTGTTTTAATTTTAAACTGAAAATTAATAGGCAGAAATCAAACAGATATAACTCAAAAACCATTTAAAATATCAATCAATATATGGAATGCATAAAAAATGAAGTCTAACTTTAACAAAATTAAAGAAACTAAGATGAAGAGACAGTGTCTTACAGTGATGGGACTGCTAATGGGCCCGATAAACAGACCTTCACTGTGAGTCATTTGAGGGAACAAAATTTGACTATAAAGGCCACATACCCAACTAGTTTTATTTCAAAGAATAAAAACTTAAAATAAAAAAAAAAAAACTTTCACTGTTGCTTCCAAACTTAAAAGAAAAAAAATAATAAAGTACCTCATAGTTTTATTCAAACCCAAATGTAGAACTAAATGAGTTTCTAAGATACTACTATTTAGCTGTTCAAGGATACAAATAAACATTCTTTTAGGATATTTACTAATTATATAATAAGCTTTTGGTTTTTTTTTCCTTTTTGATAGTTGAATTAGGAGTCATTTATTAGTCAACAGTCAGAGACGGGGACTAAAGCCCAAAAGAACTCTTGACCCTAAAGGGAGGCAGAGTGAGGTTTACAAACCTTAAAACCAAATTGTCTCATACCAGGGGCAAATTCAATAACTATAGTTACATCAGATCACCATAGTTACAACAGACTAGTTACAACACTTTTATGTCTTCTCTGAGACATGTCCTTCAAGTCCTTTCTCCTTTTTTAACTGTATGGTTTGTTTTCCTACTATTAAATTGTAGGAGTTCTCATTAAATCTTGAATATGATCCCTCTCCTAGTTAGCTTCAGCTGACAACTTGACACAGCTCAGAGTCATCTGAAAAGTCTCAATTGGGGAGGCTGCCCAGATTAGATTGGCCTGTATCCAAGTCTATGAGGAACTGTCCTATTGTGGGAGGTACCATCCCTAGGCAGTTGGTCATGGGCTGTATAAGAAAGCTAGCTAAGCATAAGCCAGGTATTAAGCTATTAAGCAGAGTTCCTTCATGGTTTCTACTTCTGCCCTGACTTTCCTCAATGATGGACTATAAGCTGGAAGTACAAATCAAATAAATCCTTCCCTCCCCAGGTTGTTTTTGGTCATTGTTTTATCACAGCAATAGAAAAGCAAACTAGAGTAATCCCCTTATCATAGATAGATGATAGATAGATAGATAGATAGATAGATAGATAGATAGATAGATGATAGATATATGCTATCTTACAGGGTCTTCTGATAGTGATAGATGACAGACAGATGCTAGTTTACAAAGTCTTTTGATAGTTCCTAGGCTACTACCTTTTCATTCTGTTGATTATTCCTTATGTGCAGAAGCTCTTTAGTTTCATACAGTTCTGTTCATTTATTTTTGCTTTTGTACCCTGAGCTTTTAGTGTGTGATATCCAAAAACATAATTTCTAAGACCAACATCAAGGAAGTTTTCCATTAGTTTTCTTGTACGAGTTTCATAGTTTCAAGTCTCACACTTGCTTTCTGCTTAACCTATCAATGGTTCATTGTTGATGATAAATGCACAATTTAATAGAAGTTCTCATGAAAAAAAAAGTATATAATGCAATGGTAATGATTTCTCTAGGGGGGGACTTGGCAAGGTCTGTGTGTTCATATTCTGTTTCGCCTTTCTGAGAATTATCTCTTTCCTCTGGGCACTGGGCTCAATGACTGTCATATGATGATAGTCAAGAGAGAAGGTGGGAGAGGTTTTCTGCTTCTGTGGTTCCGTTTCTTTCAACTTAAAATACTGAGCATTTGCCCACATACTGCAGCTTGGTCAACCTACCAAGGGTCTCCCTTAGATGAGACAGACTCTCCCCTCCTAGCAGCCATCAGTTCCCAGTAGTTATTCTATAGACCCGTATTTAAAGAGAAAGAGAAATAGAGCACATGAAATTGGCCGGGGGGTGGGGGAGAAAGGGTCTAATTTGATCAAAATCAAGAGATATTGTATGAAATTTGCAAAAATTTTAATGAAAATAAATTTTAAAAATAAAAAATTTAAAAGAAATACTGAGTATCCCAATGTGCCATATTTGGAGATAGCATTTCTTGCACGCTAGCACTGGTAGGGGCTTCCTAATACCCCCAGGTCACCACAAAAAAAGAAATCATTATTATTCTCATTCTAACTACTAATTCTGCAACGGTTTCAGAAATCATAGAAAAAAGTAACTTTACTCAAAATGAATTATAATTACACACCCCAGTACGGACAGAACTTATTGTAACCAAAATCAATGCAAAAGAAACTCATACAAATAAAATGAAAATAAATAAATCAAAAACAAGTGTTTTAAAGATGCCTAGGGATGCATCTGCTGCCACACACGTGGAACCAAACAGAAACATGCAAGAATTGGAATATCCACATGCCTCGGTCATTAGTCCTGTTACACTACTATAGTGCAAGTAATATATCACCTCCCTAAGTACATAAAATATAAGTCAGCAGAAGGAATCTCTTTACAGAACTCCTAGAGGACATTACTGATCCTGTGGATGTTTGGCTAGCTTAGCTCTTTAAAATTAGATACTGGCAACTTTCTTCCCCAGAGTCTTCTAAAACTCAGTATGGAAAGTGTCTTCCTTATAAATCTTAAAAGAAAAAATCAAGGTAATTTGCTAGCCAGGCATGGTGTCACAACTTGTAATTCCACGGGTGGGAGACTAAAGCAGGAATATTATGAGTTCAAGACCAGTGGGGAAGGGAGGGTTAGAGGATGAGAGTAATAAAGCACTTACAGGGGATCAAAGTTTGCTTCTCAGTACACACTTCAAGTAACCCAAACTGCTTATAAACCCCAGCCCCAGGTGATGTGATGCTCTCTTCTGGACTCAACAAGTACCTACACTTATATATGCACATGCCCACAGACACATACATACATACATACTTTTTAAAACTCTGAAAAGACAATCCTGGGTTATTTTTCAGATAAATGATGGGATTTTGTACATTAAAGATTTTAGGAAAGAAAACACATTAACTCTGCAATTACAAATAAACAAGCTGTTATTAAGTTTATTGATTTTCTCTAAATTTTAAGTCTTAACTAATATTTTAGGAATTACATGTTTCTCTAAGAACCTACAAGTGTATTTATTTTCAGTCTTCATTTTAAAGACAAGTTGTCCAAATATTCATCCATCTGAAATCCCTTTAAGACAAGACTATTTTTCTGCCTTAAAGACAAGGGTCATCTTTTTTCTATTACATTTCTTCAAAAGCTTTATACGTAGTAAATACAAGACAACTTCTTCTTGTTGTTGTTTAGGGGGTTTGCTGTTTAAGTTTTGGGATGGAATTTCTCTATGATGCCCAGGCTAATTTAAAACTCCTAAATTCATCTTCCCTGCTCATCCTCCCCAGTCTGTAGGACAACATAGATATGTCCCCACACCTGGCTTATAGATAACAAAATTTATTACATAAACTTCATTCATTTTTTGACTCATCAACAATAACATGCATCCACATTGAACAGAGAGTGCACTAGAGATTGACAGATATAGATATAGCTACTGCTGCCTTATTGTTTTGCTAGTGCCACTGAATGGAGTGTGTTACCTTTACCCATCTGATAAGCACACAGACACACACGTGTGTGCCTTTGTGCACTTCAAAGATAAGGAGAAGAGGAAAAGTTTGCAGATGCTTTAAGTACACTCACAAGACACTGGAAGCAGTGTCTTCCTAGTGTGATGTAGTGAGTTCTGCTGCTGACTTATCAGCTTTTAGACTTCCAGAGAAGTCAGACAACCGTTGACACACCTTTTAATGGTGCTACTCCATTTCCGTCATTAGGTGAACTATGTTATGATCTCCTAATATTAAGTTCAAATGCTGGATCTACTGCCCTGTTTTCATTATAATAAACTGGAGTGCAATGAAACCAAAGTATTGTAAAGCATTTCTATGTGTATGTTACTTTCTGTCACTCCATTTATTTCATCTGTTTGTTTGTCCAGACACCTGTCTATGCATTCACTGTTGAGTCATTGTTGCCCAGCACTGTACATTGCATGTGGCTGAGTTCAGCTCCTCTTTGATCACAGTGAATGATGAATCCATCTTAGTGGTGATTTACTTTTTGTTTTCACTTAAGCAACTGATAGATAATGTTAATTCTTTCTATCTTATAATCTTAACCTGTAATGTTAATTTTTCTGTGGTGAAAAAAAAAAGCCAAAGAAAATGAATAAAATGCCTGGAATTAATATTTTGTGATACAGATGTATTTAAAACTGATCATTTTTATTTTCTCAAGAATTTCATTTAAAAAGACTTTTTGCAGTCCACTAGCTAGTATATCTTAAGAGGCAGGACAATCTAAATACAATTAAATTATATTGTATGAAATTTGCAAAAGTTCAATTAAAACAAAGAGAGAGGTGACAAGAACAAATTAAAAGCTACAGATAACTTTAGTCACTTAGGGAGAAATAACAATAACAGAATATCCCCAGAATAGGTATTTCCAAATCTCAGAATTCCAAATCTCAGAATTCTGTCAAAGAAACTTATACACTGAACTGGAAATGTCAGATGCTAGAGAATTTAAACAGATATTCTACAACTTGAGAAAGTATTTATAGTCATAAATCATGTTCTTTTACTCATTTTCTTTTTCCCATTTCCATAATGAAATTTAAAAAAATTAACTTGTGGGGATTTCAGTGAGGTGAAAGAGTCTACTACTTCCAGAAAACATTAGATGAAAATGACTGGTCATCAAGTTTCAATTTTCTATGCTAAGGACTTCACAGATACAGGTTTAAAATACTACTCAAGTCACTACACAAATTTTATAATCTGTATAGTACAGAAACCACACATTTAAAATACAGTATCTACTTTTATTACTACTTTTTATTTTCAAAGTAATTAAATACCAAATGAAAAGCATTAGCAGATATGTACGCCATTTAAAATGTTTCATTTTTTATTCTAATTCAAGTGATTAAAAGGCAGTTTCAGGAAACCTTAATTAGGCTTTTCCCTGAATAGCAGAGGACTTCTGCTGGGCAATTCCAAAAGCAGGACTTTCACTGCAGCTTTTGACACAGATCCAAGTTGATAAAGCTAAAAAATTTGAGCCAGTATAAACACAGCTGTCTCAGAGGCTTGGTTAATATTTCTCCATATAGAAATGCAAGTCAAAAATCAAGTTCTAGCACTAATGCAGTTTAACAATCCTGATACTTGGAGAATTTTATGGTAGAAATCATGGCTGAGGACAGACAGTAGCATGATGTTTAAAAATCATGTTTTCCACTTCATAGCTGATGACTGATGCAAATCTATGAACTCCTATTTCCTCATCTTATAAAGCTCCCCCAACCCCCCCACACACACACAAAACTGAAGAAATCTGAATGTGCTCTGGGGTCTATTTCCTGATATTGAAATTGTACTCTAGCTGTTAACACAGTCGCTAGAGATAACTTTAAAAATGAAAAACTTTTACAAATAGAACAAGAGAGAATAAATCTCAGCGCTATTCCTCTTAGAAACGCTGTAAACAGCCCTAGCAAAATTACTTTCTTTTACTCTTCCTTATTATTTGGTCTTCTCCTTTATTCTTTTCCAATCCTAGCTTGTGTAAGACAACTGAGAAGCCCCTCCTTGACTACTGTTTTAAATAAAATCAATATCTTAATGTCCCAAGTATTAATTTCTCAAGAGTAATCATCATAAGCAAGTCATTTAAATAGTTTATAAATTTATTTATCTATAAAATATAAATAAAAATTATCAGCCTCATTTATGTCTCAGAGATATTAAGACACAAAGATGGAAAAGTGCATTTTTAAAGGATAAGGCAAAGAGTAAAATAACAAATATTAAAACAAAAACTATTTCAAATACTAATAAACTAACCTATTAAAACAGTATTTTTAGATGAGCGAAATTTGGCAACTAAACAAAACAAGAAATAAACTGGCAAATAACTTTCTTAAGAAAGAAGTGTGATAAAAAGATAAAGTGGAGAGATTAGCTCACCTTACAGAGAAGAATGCAAACATAAAACAGAAGGAAGTCCAATTAACCACATCAAACAGAAGCTGTAGCATGGGTCTCAAGGGGCTTATCTCTCTTGCCTTCTTCCACAGAGTTAAGTATTTTAAAGACTGATAATTACAGATATGGGAATAAAAGAAAACTCATTTTACAGCTAAATGTCACTGAATTATATAAGCTACTATGAAGCACACACTGGATGGCTCCTGAATCACTTTACTACATTTACAACAGAATTTTTAAACATAGGTATTTTGAATAAAATTATTTCTTTTCCTCTAAAAATTAATTTTTCTGCTATAAAATAAGTTTAAACTACAATTACAAATTAGTTTCAACTGTTAATTATTCCTCTGTGAAGCTGGGTAAAAATTAATCTTTCAAGGTTTTTAAAGTTATGCCTTACAGGGGCAAAAGCAATAACTAAATTTATAACTTACCACAGAAATATCTGAGAGGATATGTAATTTTGTGGAGAAATATTCACCTATCAAACACAAATAAGCTGTTGCACAATACTGGGACGTTATAGTAGGGCCACAAAAGAAAAAAATCTTAGTAACCAGAATACCAACTACCTTGTTGCTTAACTACTCTCATAAATCCTTGACTGCTTCTGCTCTTCGCCAAGTGTGGGGATGGAATGGATCTGGCAGCATTCCAATGAAGAAAATCTACCTCACATCCTCCCTGCAAAAGCTGATTTGACCATTTTGTGCACAAAAATTGTAAGGCAGCAAAGGCGATAGGCAGTACTGAAACCACATCTGGTTTGGCTTTAAATGAAATTCAACTACACAATCTTGATTCAATGGCTCTTAGGGTTAGCTGATGTTCTTTGTTTTATAAAAAGCAAAGAACCATCACTGGGATTTTAAGTCCAAATATCTGTGGCTTATAACTGGTTAAATCAAGGAAACACAACAGTTGAAAGAGTCTGTGACAAAATTAAATTCTTTCACCCAAGTTTTATCTTTATCTGTGAAACCAAAATAGTGAGAAAAATACAGCACAATGAAAAATAAAACTTACAAACTTGAAGCTATATATGGTCATTTGTCAAAATAAGGTAGTCAATCAGCATCCTGAGACTGCTGCTTTTGTTTTGTTTTGTTTTGTTTTAGGCAAATCATATTTAACTATTTAAATTATATGTCAGGATGTTGATCTGGTTTTCTTTTGATCAGGTACATACCTTCCACAACTGGATAAAATGGAAAACAGTGAAAGAACATAAGATACTTCAGATTGTTTAGGAGTCATTCCTGTACCTACTCATTTTTTTTCTTGGCATTTGCATGCCATTAGCTATAGTTTAGGTTGCAATTCTGTTGTATTTATGGTAGTTCTTGAGAGTGTGCCAATTACCCAATTGCTCAAACTCCAATTCACCATCCACAGTAGTGTAAAATCTTCATAAACACATCTCTGGTCAAACTAGTGCTGTCCAATTATTTCCTCTGTCCTAACAAATGTGAGAAAATTCCATGTCTAAGATTCAGATACATTCAGAATCAAATTGTCTGCCTCTAAACACTACTACCGTCCTGCCTCTCTGGGCCCTGGCTCAAAAAACAGTCCCTCATCTTCCATCCTCAACTCACTAATATTACTATGTTTCCAAAAACAGACTTAAAGAGCAGTTCTTCACAAAATAATAAGATTAGGCCAATCCCTTTGAAGAAATATCTGTCTTTTGAGGAATTCTTTGTTTTTTTTTTTTTGTTTGTTTTTCAAATAGGGTCTCATATAGACCAGATTGGCTTTGCATCCTTCCCATAGCCCTGATCTCCTGATTCTCCTGTCTTTGCCTTCTGAGCGCTGGGATTACATGCCCATGAGTGGTTCAGGACTCATTTATAGAAATTCTCCAATAGCATTTCCTAGCATATTTTTATGCAAAGTTATATTGCTTTGCTTTAACTACATTACTGCTTTAATTTGAGAAGCCCTTCAGGGCAATCTAAGTTTTAAATATAGAGACAGGGCCATAGGACAGTAGGAATATACATCATATTGAAGCTATAAATAACATATTTTGGACTGGGGATATAGTTCATTTGGCAGAGTACTTGCCTACCACACACAAGGCCCTGGATTCAATCCCCACCAGCAGGTAAACTGTGATGACATATACCTGTAATCCTGGTGTTTGGGAGACAGAGATAGGATAATCATAGAGCTAAAGTCATCCTTACGCAAATGCAGTGTTTGAGGCCAGGCTGGAGCTTTAGAACCTACCTCAAAAATAAATTAAAATTAAATAATGGCGAAACACTCCCTTACACGGTAGTAGCAGAAAGTGAGATAAAAGTATCCATTCTATTCACAAGATAAGCAACTATCACAGGAAGAAAGACAAGTAGCGCCTTCATTTTAGAATGAAATATCAATGATAAATTAGACTCAATGAAATTTACAAAGATTATCATAGTGTCATCTGATTTAATATTTTTTACTTTGTAAAACTATAAAATTAATAAGTTTACTGACCTCATTAATTTTTTTTTTAATTAGTAAGCTAACTGCTCCAAAGTCACTTGAAACAAATCTATCAGGGTTTTCTTTTTTCTTCTACTAAACCAATTAGACAACAATGAAGCAAGCTGAACCAACCTTTGTGTTTAGCATATAAGCTTCTCTTTTCTCTCAAAGCTTAATTTTTTTGTGGAGTGACTGGGTATACCTAAGATGGCAGGAGCTTTAACGAGACTCGCGTAAATGTTCTTTATCATTCTCTACTTTTCATTATGATTACAAATACTTTTTAAAAGATTAAAGCACTCCAGAAAGTATTCACAAAAAGAAGCAACACACTTTCTTTTAGAATTAAGTACATAAATTGAATTCTATTTTATATGTTCAGTATATGGGCTACTCACGTAATGCAAAGCTAAATATTTTTAAGAGAATCTTGGATTGAAAGCTGATATATCACCCCCTAATCATTCAGCCAACAAAGCTTACTTAGCAGGAAAAACTGGGCCTAGAAATACTACAGAGAATGCCAAAGGAACCTACATTTCACTTAAGCGGCAAGTCTGTCACAACTCCAGGTACTCCTTATTCATGAAGATGAGATTCAACCCCAGTGATGCCTGAAAGAGATAGTACCAAATCCTACATCCATATTTCACAATGACATTAGGTATTAACAACCTGTTCATATGTATTTCTTTTTCATTTTTCCTTATTAAATAGAGAATTCCTAACTTTCATTTTTTGAAAAGAAGCAACTTCCTGGCTTCTGTATTGGTATGTGAGAAGTGCCAGCATCACTACTCTTAAATGTGGAGCCATCCTTATATAAAACAGCAGTTACCTGAGTAGATGTCATATAAGATTCTGGCATAGTTGATCTGGTAACCAAAGGGCCACTGTGTGGCCTAAAGCTAATACTTTGTGCAGCACACACAGCACAGACACACCAGGCATATGCAGCCATACCCCAGAATGGGTGGAGCAGAATGGGTGGGATTTCATCATGCTACTCAAAAGGCACACAATGAAAAGGTATAGATTGTTTGTTTCTGAGACTTTCCATTTAGTATTTTCAGTTTTCACATTTGACCACAGTACTGAAACATGAAAGTAAAACTAAGGACAAGGGTAATTATTGTAATATAAAACAAAGTGCTTTGGCACACATTGTATTTGTGCTTTTGAAAGTTTAAAGCAGGTTCTGGAAAAGGAGGCTTGAAACCTCATGGAACAGCTAGGACAAAAACAGGGTGGAAAGAATGAACAGGTTCCAGATGAGGGAGAGGGAAACAGTGACTAAAGACACAGACACAAGATTTGGCAAGACACATTTTTCAATTATGAAGAAATAAGAAGAAATGGTTGTAAGTCTAAGGTAGCAAGGTAGGATCTGAAAAATAAGCATGCAGATACCTACAGAAATATACAGAAATAAATATTCTCAAAAAAATCCATCTGCTAAAAGTAAAAAGGAATGGGCGTGAGAAGGAGCAGGCAAGACTATGTTAAGGGAGGAAAAAAAAAAAAAGGAAGAACAGAGATGAACATTCCAAGACGACAGTGGTAGTAGGTATAGCAGTGCTCGGAACACCGGGTAGAGCAAAGTCAAAGGAAACCCTAAAAACAGGCAGCCTTGACTACAACACACTGTGGCCTAACAAATAATAGAAGGCATTGGTTGGGGAGAATTTTAAGAGATGTATACGCTATGTATTGAACCATAAAGGTAGGCAGAAAAGTAGCTACTTGGAGTTCCAAGGTTACACAGGAAAAGATACTGATATTCAGTGAATATCTGTAACACCTGAGGTATTACAGACATAAAGCCAAGGAACCATTAAGATCAATAAAACCTCATTTGTTTTATTAAGTTTTACATCTGTGATTTACCATTTCAATCACTATGTTTAAAGCTGCTTCCTGAAATAAAATATACTTTCATGAACAACCAAAAAAAATTGTTATTTTGTTTTAAGGGGCTATTTATTAGTTGTTTTGTTTTCTTTTTTTGAAAAATACTCTGCTTATGCTTTGTAGCCCAAAATCCTCATGAACTATTAATTATCCTACTGCTGACTTTCCTATTGTGCAATTAAATAAATACACTACCAACGCTTAGAAAACAAATTGTTTCAAAAGTTTATTAAGTCACTTGATTTTCAAAGTTGATTTGGAGAAATTCATATTAATTCCATTAATCATATCACATTAACAGTATAGTGACTCAATATTACCACAAATTTTGTTGGAATTATGTGAATTCAAAGAAATTCCAAAATATGGATCAATAAAATTGAAAAGTATTTAGAAGAGCTGAGCATGTTGTAATGCCAGAACTTGAGAAGCTGAGACAGGAGGAAAAAAAAAAAAAAAATATATATATATATATATATATATATGTATATATATATTTGCAAGATCAATGTTATCAATTAGATTCTAGGCATATTAATAAAATCCCTCTAACTGTAATAATTCCACTTAGTAAGGAATTTATTTTAAGAGTTCATCAACAATCAACATTTATTGAGATTACATTCTCAGAGTTATTTTTAAAAAATTAAAACATAAATCATCCAGATATTTACAATGCAGTTAGGACAACTCTAAAGACATTTACAAAGTAATGAAATGAAGGGCTGGAGTCATAGCCCAGCAATGCACTTGTGGAGAACTGGAGTTCAGTTCTATGGCAGCTTACAACTACTGTAACTCCAGCTCCAGAGGGAACCGATGCCTCTAGCCTCTGTGGACACCCACAGTCATGTGCACATACCACCAAGAACTCCCCCCTAAACACAAACGCATACCTACCTAAAAAGTAAAATAAAAAATTTTGTGTATTTAAATCAGTTCACATTAACAGTACTAGCTACTATTACAAAAATTTTTAAATGAAGCATAATAACACAGTCTTTTCACAGCAACAAATGCTAAAATTTCAGAAAAATGTTTATATTAACCAATAAATAAAGCCACAAAATAAAAATTTACCAACAAAAATTATAGCTGTTTTAGATCACTGTAGATTATGCATATCGACAACTGTATACTGTCTCTGGACTGAATGTAAATCTCTCTTTAATTCCAAGTACACCAGAAAATGTAAGAATTTAACAAATAAAATATGAAAAGTCTATGGGGTTTTATAGGCTATAAAAATAATTATAACTTCTCTTGTGCTATTAAACTTTTTTTATTTTTATTTTATTTTTATTGAGTTTTTGTGCATTTCATATAATACATCTTAATCAAATTTAGACCCCCTGCTGCCTCATCAACCCCCTGTGATGCCCCCCAACAAATTTCCTGAATTCTGTCATATATGTTAAGTCCTGCTATTTTTTTTTAAATCAGAGAAAATGACTATGTCAATAAGCAAAACCACAGTGAAAAGAAAAAAGCTGTTTGAACTCAGCTGTCTCTGACTTGATTTCATAACTGCAACCATCAGTGTACAAAGCAGAAATCCTTCCCGTTGTCACCACTCAGAGAGTAATTCCCCTGTGCTTTCTAGGTGGTAAAATGTTAGATATAACTTGACTAGGTTTAGCTTCAAATATCAACTAGACACAGGCAACCAGAACACCGAAGCAGATATTTGTAGAGTTTTCTACAAATATTTAAGTGAGGGGAGGAATTCCCTCTGAAAATCAAATTCATAAACCTGTCACCATGTACTATGGGTGAAGGCAGGAAGTAGAGCACACAGAGACAGTGCAGTTTTGTTATGCATGGTCTTTGTTTCCTTTTTCATTTATTTATTCATCTCCAAGCTCTTAGAAACTCAACTCTCATTTATGAAAATATACTATTATTTGAATTTTGCCCTACATAGCACAGGAAAATCCATAAAGCAGGAGAAACTTTTTTCTTTCAATTTTACTCACTCTACAAATAGAGCACTCCAAAATTCCAGAATTCCATTAATACATCTCTTTCCTATTATCAGATAGTAAAAACTATATTGCTAAAATGAAAATTTCATCTTTATAGTAATTTCATTTATTGTTTAAGATTTATATATTTTTATTCTATGTGTATGGATGTTTGTGTGCATGTATGTATATGCACTATGTGCACACCTGGTACCCACAGAGGCCAGGAGAGGGTGTCAGGTCAGGTCCCCTGGAACTCAAGTTACAGGCAGTTTTGACCCACCATGTGCTCTTGACTGCTGAACCAGTTCTCCAGCCCCTTTCAGTAATTCTAAATGTCTCACCCTATCCTAAAGACCCACTTATCCTAAACAAATTAGAGTTTGAAAAGAAGCAGTGATTTAGTGAACAGTTTTGTTTAAACCAAGGAGAAAATGGTAACATAAAGTCAACAGAATGTCCAAGGTATTAAGCTGAGTTTGTCAGTTATAATTTCCATCAAGTCATCCTCTTCTCTACATTATAGATACTAGGAAACAAAATAACCCATTGGAGAAAAGAAGAAAACAACAGGTAGTTTGTTTTAAATTCCTTCGGTAATTAAGTTCTAAGAATGTCAAGTGCACATACAAAAGAGAAATGGAAAAACAACAAATCACACTTTTGACTGAAGTAACATGTTTAAAAGTACCTCCACCCAGGAGAGGCACTAGACAGTGGCTCAAGAAAGTGAAAGGAACAAAATGTCTCTGTGGTTCTCTAACACCCCCATGACTAAGGGCACATTCTTAGGATAAGCATCCTAACAGGTACAGTTTCCTCTTTACAGGCTAGTCGTAATTCTGGATCTAACTCCTGCTATTTTGGGTACTAGGATCTCCTCCCTTTGTGTGTGGGGGGGGAGGGGGGAGGTAATAATAAGATCAGATTCATAGTCAGTTACATTTGCTGAGAGATTACTATCTGTTCAAGGACACTCAGGCCCAAACTAAACATATTAAATCTAAAATAAAGTCAAGAGGTAGCACCACAGACCTTTAGATATGATAGGAAAACATGGCCTCCTTGAAAATTTTCTTCACTCAACTCTGTTATTCTTTGATAGCAAATAATTCTACTTTGTTTTGTCTTGCTATTAAAGCTTGTGGTTTGGTTAAGATGTAACACTTATTTAATTAACATGTAACAATACTCAGATCTTTCCCTACCAACACTGTCTAAAGAACAGAATAGCTGGCTTCACATGCATCAGCATTGGGGCTCTTTATAACCTCATTACTTCAAAAATCAAACCAAGCAGAACTGCTTCCCCAGAATGGAGCAAAGAAGTTTTTGAGCCTTATCCCTCTCCTCAGACCCACTGCTATCTGACAAGCTATTTTTGTGCTTCTTGTGTTCCTGTTTATGGCTCAGAAAAGTATGTGTTTATAGAATCTGCTCAATGTTCTATTCATCCTCAGAAGTTAAGTGTGCTGAAATTAAAAGGCTGTGCTTGAATTTGATAAGTGGAATGACAGAGGGCCAAAGGTTTAACCAGCTTAATCTCAGACCCTTATAAAAGGCCTGAAAACTCAAACATCACCTCTGACTTTCTTGCTGCATCTCCCAAAAATAGTTTGAACCTCACAGAAACAGCTGTTTCTGGCTATGATCTCTGCCACTAACAAAACTACCCAGAATGGGAAGGCCACAAAACAGATGGCTCCTTGGCCTGATGCCATCTCTACCTCAGGCTTCCCCTTTTATAGAGCTCAGGGGAAGAACAAGCAAGCTCCCCAGATGGAATTACTAGGATCTGCATCTACAAACCTCTTACTATCCACAGCCACCACAGTTCAACACACACAAACTACTTTTATGAGAGAAATTTGAGTAAAAGGTCACAGTTGAAGGAACACATAGGAAATTTCACATTACCTGATTACTTAAATTTACTTTAAAATCAGTCTATCCCATATCTGCTCAATCCAGATTCAGTTGTCTGCACCCTATGACTTACAGACTGGAGCCCTCCCACTGACTCTGCCTACTGCCCAGCACAGCTTGAGCTGAACACCTGTGCATGAACAAGTGGGCACTTTTTGACCAGGCTACAGTTACCCTCTTTGTTTCAACCTACAAATGACTTCTTATATTGAGCTCTAACTGCTAGGATCCCCTGAACTCTGGATCCAGAAAGTCTCCTCCGGCCTGAGTATGGGGCTCCTCTGAGCTTCCAGTGTTCCCTCAATGCTACCTTTCATCAACATAGCCCACTACTGCTGCTTGTTAAGTGCTGACTCTGGCACCCCACAAATGAGCTCCTTGAGACCCCACATTGCCTCAATCCCTGTTTTACTTTTGTACTCATAGATTCTATCAAACTTCCCTTTTATCATGACTCTTCTCCTCAGCATCCGCCCTGAGAAGCAAACTTTAAAGCAGAAGCAGAATCTGAAGCTTACCAGTAGGTTCTTCCTGTACCTCAGCATCCCCTAAACTCTAGACTGACAATCTGCCACATCTGTTAGAGCTCCCTCTGTATCCCTTACACTCTTCCAAGAGCCATAAGGGAAAATGCCAGTAAGAGCTGGGTGCTGTGGTCTTCTTTCTTTGCAATGCAGTTTTATGTATGTGATCTTGTAGGGGTAATATTTATGGAGACTCTTTAAAGAGACTCAAATTCAAATGTCAAAAACCTCTTCTGTTATGCATGAAAAAATAGTTCTCAGACATCCAAGCAAGTTCACAAATGCGTGCCTGGAACCTTGATCAAACACTGCACATGTCTGTTACCTAAGTGCGTTAAATATCACAGGCAGCTTTGTGAGCTCAGGAAAACCATGGACCTGACAGTCTGTTTTTGTGAACTCTGATTTTTCCTTTCTTAATCCTTTTCTTTTTGAACTTTTTCTGATGGCCATCTTGTAATCACTACCTAATCACAACTGTTTTGTGGTAAAAGAATCTTAAAATAGGTTTGTGAGGCCAACTGTGGAATTTTGGGTCAAATGTGGAGGAGGAAGCTGACAGCTCGGCTACATGGTGACCCAGAGGACACAGCAAGGGCACTCAGGGCAGGACTAGCCTACAGTCTTTCTTCCCCTTTGCTCTAGCTACTGGCAGAACAACTTCACCATTCCACCTTAGATTCAGAACTACAAGAAGCTCCCAGTCTTTACAAAATGTTAGGAAAGACAGAGCTATGCACAGTACCTAAATAACCCAAATATTATCTAGAATTACTATAAAGCACTCTTTTCCACCTTCTTGCCCTGAAACACTCTTCATTACAGAACTTATCACTAAATGAAAGTAAAGTATTTTTACAGATGGTGATCCCACTGTGGTAGGACTCCTCCTCCTTCATTATTGTTGAGATGCTCACACATAAGCAAACGATCTGATAAAATCTGAGTAAAGGGCAAGCAAGCCTGATAACGTGAAATTGGTCACTGGAATCTATACGGTGAAAAGAGAGAACCAATTCTCTCAAGCTGTCCCACTGAGCTCCATATATGGATACCTAGGCACCACACACATGCATACATCATGAATACAAAAAAATGAAAATAAAAATTAATTAATTTTAAAGATTTGAAGGTGAGGCAAATTAACCATTGCAGATTTTATGGCCATATAAAATCTGGCCTCAAGTTTTATAGTGAAACTTCTTGCTATACTGTTTGTAAGGTACAAAGTGCTTGGTGACCTGACATCAGTTGATATTTTGATCTGCCTTAGACTTACTCTTCCTTATGTAAAGAAACAGAAGCATTAATATAAGAAGGGATGATGTCATCATCACAGGATGTTACACAATCACTTTCCACAGCAATAAGCTGTGTGCCATATCAACAGGTAGACCTTAATCTTTTTACTCACATTCCACCTAAATAGTATCTTTGGGAGTGTGACAACATAAAAAAAAATCCTCAAAATTAAAATCAATTTAATATGATTTAAGTTCTTAAGAACTCTATTTCCATTAAATACCTAAACAAAATATACAAACAATCTTAAAATTTAGTCAAACACACTGGGCTTTTAAATAGCTTCATCATTTCACGCTCTTATAATTTGTTTAAGGAGACTCAAGTCCACTGTATAATTCCTATAGGACAATAAAAAAAAAAAAAAAGAAAAAACAGACACCTCCAAAGAAATCTACCATCTCCTTGATGGGAGAAATGAACACACTAACATTTACAATAAATATAAAATAATCTCTATTAAAGCATTTATAAATGTGACATTGCAATATAAAAATGATATCCATTAGAAATAGATAAACATTAAGCATGACAGGCTAACCTGGAAACACCATAACTTTTCAATATAAAATTCAACAAATTTCCCACCTCATTCACTGATCTTAACCACCATCACAAAAACTATTTAAATGATATTATAGAAGCATTTTATTTGGTGCCCCTGCTTAAGAACCTGTGCTGGTTTCCCACATCTATATCATCAAAAGCATTTCTTAAATTTCATTATTTTTCCACCAACTTCACTTACCAGTTTATAGTTCATTCTTTCAAATAATTGTCACATTAAGGCTGGAAGCAATTCACTTTATCAAGCCACTGACCAGTTAATTTTGTAAATTCTCTCAAACAGCTTGGTGGGTCTCATATTGCTTCACTTTGAAGTAAGGATACATAGGTCCTGAAAGTTGGGCCGATCTCCCAAATCTACACTTAGTAACTCAGCCTGAGTTGGAACGAAGATTGATCTGGCTCACGCAATGGGATCCAAACTGGATATGGTTATGAGTGAAACCTGGGGAGAACTGAGAAACCAGAGAGAATGGCTGGCATAGGGATAAAAGGAATGCCAACAAGTTAAGTTGGGTTTCATGGAAGGAGATAATAAAAAGAGTGCAAGTATTGGGAGTGTGTCTAAAGAATACAATTCTATAATCAAAGATTCCAGGTAACAAGATGTGACATGGGCTGAAAGGAACAATGGTAACAGCTTCTGATTGTAGTCACCAAGGTGAGGAGCCACAAATTATGGTAACAGTGAGGAAAGACTGTAGGAAACAGACTCCTGACAGTGCTGAGGTGTGCTGTGGAGAGTGACACTGACTCTGATACCACAGGAGCATGCCTAACAAGGCTGAAAGCTCATGAAAGACTTAACAGGGAAGATTTCTGAAAATGAGCAGACAAACAAGATTTAAGATACTGCAATGCTTCAAGTGGCTTCCAATACTACTCTAGGATCAGGGAAGAGGGGCTATGGTATTCAGAGGTTTTCCATACCTACACGGAAGGAAACCCATAGCCTGCCCTCTGTTTTTTCCAATCATATATAAAATGAATTTTAAAATGTGAATGATCACCTCAAGAAGACTACATGTTTTCACTCACCAGTTAAGATATGAGCTGTCTTTATTTATAGGCACTTAAAACTATGCATATAGAATGTGGTAGAACCTGGCATAGCCACAAACATACAGGTTCAAAGGGATGCCTGCAAAGGGATATTTACTGTTCCCAAAATATAGAGTGCTGCTTCTTTTCACTTTTCCCCACCTAGAACCTCAGCCACAGTTAGTGATTCTACCAAGGGCAGTCTTTTGATATCATGAAACATAACTAAATAAACTAAGACCAAACCCTGACATTCAGTGAAGCTATAGTTCATCCTCAGTGTGATGACGTAAGCTGTCTTTTGAACTGAAAATGACAAACCAAATAATGCTTTCTGAAAATCTCTCATTCATCATTATGAAACTTTTTTTTTTCCCTAGTACTCATCTCCCACACGGAAATTGGTTCCCATAACATTCACAATTTCTCGTAAATGTTATTACATACTTTGAAAGGTTGCAAAGCACAGGGTGTTTTTCCATCCATTATAATGCAAGCCCACAAGCTTCCCAAGCAGCTAACTGAATTTGATCAGCATTTGTGTATTCAGGAGGATCGCCAGGCACCTGGTCTCTATTAAGATCCTCAAGCTTGGATGAACTAGCCACTCAGAACAACACTAGCCCTAGTCCTTACTGCTCACAAGCCAAATGCAAAAGAAGGGAAAGGACTCACACAGGAAGAAAGATAAGGGAAAGAAGGGCAGGGAGGACACAGAAACTGGAAACACAGGAAATCCAGACTGTCAATAGACAACATCTTATTTAATCTCACTGAAATATTAACTCCAGGAAAACGACAGTGTTACAAAACTTTTTATCATCAGTTAACTCTCCAATAGAAATCATAACAACATAAGGCTGAAGAGCCTTATAGTATGAAGTCAGTGCATGGTTCTATTTAAGCCAGGTACAGTTAATTAAGCTTTATATTTCATGTAGCAATGCCTTCATAAATTATATAAATTTGAAATTTAAACCTCAAAAACTTGTAGCAGAAATGGTAGATATCATGAGCATGGAGATGGATTTTGGCATCTAGTTTTTGCAGTGTATGACAGAAACAGAATAATATCTGCTGACACTGACATTTACTTCTTTCTTGCTTAGTCAAGCACTTCTGGTCTATGAGGTTAATTAAATACCTAGACTCCCTCTCTTGAGTTTTGCCATTCCCAAGGTATTCAGAGATAATTCCTAATCACTGTCACATCTAGCCAGCAGAGAGCATGAAACAGGAAACAGGAAACCTCCCTTTCAGCTTCTAAGGGCAGGAGGTAGGGACTAGGAGGACAGTTCAGTTCCTAAAGTACTTGCCACATAAGCATTTAAGGCCCTGAATTTGATCTTTAGAACCCTGAAAGAAAAAAAAAAAAAAAAAAAAAAAAAAAAAACTAGGAGTGATGACATGCACGTGTAATCTCCCCACTAAGAGGCAGAGACAGAAGGATCTGGGGATCAGTGGCCAGTCAGTCAAGTCTAACCTGCAAGCCCCACATCCCACTGAGAAACGTTTCAAAACTGAAGGCAGAAGGCCACCTTGAGGTAAAACACCTTATATTGGTCTCTGGGCTCCAATTACAACTCCTCCATCAACACACACACTCCAAAAATAAGTAAGTGCCCTCATCTTTACCTCTATAAGGAGAAAATATTTAAATAACAAGATAAGCTAAAGATAGAATTACACAAAATACCAAACACTTTAAAAAATGTAACAACAGAGCCAAGTATGGTGGTGCAAGCCTTTAATCCCAGCACTTGGAAGGCAGAGGCAGGCAGATCTCTGTGAGATCTAGGTCAGTCTGATCTACATAGAAAGTTAAAAACCTATTGGGGCTACAGAAAACCCTTGTCTCAAAACAAAAACAAAAACAAAAACAAACAACAACAAAAAAAATAAGCAAAAGAAATTAAAAAAAAAACTAACAACAAATTAATATATTAATCCCCCATTTTTAGCACAGAACAGGACATAAAAATACAGGCATAAAATAAATTTGAATAATGTTACTCTTGACTCGAGGGCAAACACTCCACATTTTTATTTGAGGAGAACATTTACGAGATACGGCAATAACTGAAATATTTGTTTATATTAACTTTCTGTTTTAAATATATATGGAATCAGCAAATATAGGTGGCTTACCCCTAATCCCCAAAAGATCAAAAGTTTTCTTTAGGGTCAATTTGAAGTAGCACCTATAACAGCAGTAACCAGGCAGGTCAAGAAGGTGAGAAAACATTTCAACCGCAATGGAACAGAAGCTTCTAGGGCACTTCTAGGCCATAGGTCTAGACCTGAAAATTTAATATCCACAACTTGCTACAATTCTTAAGTTACTATATTCCTGAATATATATAATTTATATATATATAATTTATATATAAATATATTTATATATCTTTTACATATATAAAATTTTAGCAGCAATTTTACCATCCATTCCCCAAGCTATATCTGCAGAAGAGACTGTAATAGTCTCTAATTTAATAAAAAAACTAACATTTTAAAAATAAATTTCTATACAGAATTTAAAATATGGGTTTAGGAAATATGAATTACTTTTCCAATCTGATTTGTTGGTTATGATAAAATAAACATATTAGTATTGAACAATAAGATGAAATGATCATTCCAGGTAACAATGAAGGCAGAAAGATCAATTTCCATACACAAAACTATAGCTATCTTTATTATACAGAACACCTTCTAAAACCAATTTTCCATTCTTTTTTCTTTAATTTTAAAATGCCATATAATTTAGTCTACAATAGTTTGTGTCATGATAATTATTATATTTTTCAAAACATTTCTTCATATTTCCTGATTATCCTTCTGAAAGAGAAAATCCAGCTATTTACAGCCATAAGAAAATCAAATCATTTATTACTGCTAAAAACCTAGTTAGAAACAGCCCTAAAAACATTTCAAACATCGACTTTTAAATAAAGGGCTATCTCACCACCTATGTAATCAGTCAGCATACCAATAACCCAGGAACTCTAACTACTAAAAACAGTCAATTTGCTTCTTTTGCTACCAGAACACTTACTTGAAGGAAACCTGATGCCTTAAATGTTAGGAATCACAATAAAATAAGAGCAAAGAGTAGAGAATACCAAATAGTGACCACTGAACTTTCCGTCTTCCCTTTCCCACAATGATGCACAGCAGTACAATCATTACTATTCCAAGTCGTTATGAGCCATGATCCATGAGAAATTCAGTCCACCATGGAACAAGGGTCTAAGATTACCTAATATGGTTGTCTACTATTTACAGGACAGACATCTTGACTCTTGGACTTCATTTCCTAGAGGAAGCCACACTTCCCGCCAGAAACTTCTCTACTGGAGGTAACACTTCCCCTTGACTCAGCACTACAAGGATCTGAAGGTTTTCCTTTTGTTACACGGAAGGGCTAGTAACCCTGATACAGTTATGAAACAATGCAAAAAAGATGGATGGAAATTAGCTAAAAACAAAAACCCACCTCTATCTGTCTATTCTCCAATTAATAAATAAATGAAACAGGCACTATAATTAAAGTTTGAAGTAAAATTTGTAAAAATGTACATTATCTGATCTTAAAATTTCTAAGACAAAGCAATGGTAGAACATTCAGGGTAAGCATAAAAGCTCATAGAATTGAGGACCTATTTCACCTGCATGTTAATGTGCAGCAACATGTCTACTACAACTTCAATTAGGGCACACTATGTTTTCCATGTGGACTAAGTATTTCCTAAGGGTCCACTGCGATCAAAGCATAACAGTTAAAAAGTGGTGAAACTAAGAAGTGGTGCAGAGTGGAAACTCCTCAGGCAACTGGGGGCATAAAGTAGTTTGCATGGGGCCCTTGAGTTCTCGTGAGAGAATTCTTCAGAGTGGAAAGCCTGGTGCTGCCCATTCACTCTCTCTGCTCCTGTTGAAGACAGGAACTCACACCGGATGCATGCTCCCACCACTGTCATTCACAAGTTTCTCAACAGGATTGTGTAAATTCAAGACAATGCCCTTGGATTTCTAAAACTATAAGTAAAATACCTTAAGACATATATTCCATGGCAGTGATAAATACAGAGATCTCAACAAATTCAAGTCAAACTTTTATCCAGTCTATTCACTTTTATTTATCCAATATAAAGCTAAACATGTGAAACATAAAAATGTAAGTCTGTAACACCAAACTTCAAAATTACTAGAACTTAACTGATAAAAAGACATAGCTCATGAAATCTTAAAATGCAAATCTCTGTCATTTACACAACCACACTCAGGCTGAAAGAAGGGAAAAATGAAAGTCTACAAGAACACTAAGCCTTATGTCAATGTCAGAAATGGACTGCATTTTATGAAATAGATCTTAAGTCCAATTAGAGATGATCAAAGGAAAAATAGTTTTCCAAACAGCTAATCAATTCCTCATATGAATTCACAGTAATGGTGACAGCATGCATAAGTCTCATGTAGCCTCTAACCAGACCAAGAAAAAAGAAAGAAAGAAAAGAATAGACATGGGAAAGTAGGTAAGAAATCCCAGCCCAATCTATGGAACTTCTGACAACTGAGGCGGATGGGAAAGAGACAGTCTCTTTCAGGGATGGTAATCTTAGTAGGTTAACCAGGCTCCAGTGAATGTATGGAGGACATACTGAGGACATTTGTAGACACAAATTAAGACACTATAGGACATATACATACATACAGAGAGAGAGAGAGAGCATTAAATCGGGCATGGGGCAGCAAGGGGAGGTGTGGATAGAGGAGGGGATCTAAATACCATCAAATTATATTGTACAAAAATTTCAAAAATACAGTAAATGTTTGTTTAAAAAAGAAAAACAAAATTTCCCAATTTCTACACTGCTAAGACATCCAACAAATAAAACTCTAACAAAACCTGTTTTCATGTAATTCCAAGTTAGGTATTCTCCTTCTACTCCTTTTAAATATCTCTGACCTAACAAACAGTAGCTTGAACTTTAGTAAAGATGTATCTTCTCATATGAAGTCTTCCCCAATTTCTGAGTGCACCTAACTACACCCCATCTGGGAATCCTAAGGACTGCAGCAACCCCTGGCAAAGGAGGAATCCAAAGGCCTGAGACAGAGTGCAACTTTCAAACCACTGGCTACAAAGTTCTAAAAATAATCAGGAATACTGGTACAATCTTTCTTAGCATATATAAGGGCATGAAATGGATTCACAACACAGTGTAGGGAATTAAAAAAGAGTGAAAAGGACAGAATTACCATTTGACAAATAGACACTGGAGAAAGTGGAGAAAGCAATCATCACACAAATCAAATCCTCAGAACACAAACTGACAACATATCTGATAAAGTACTCAAAGAAGAACCATCTAAGGAAGTGATATTTACCACCTCAATTTTCTGCCTCCCCCATAAAATGTATAGTCCTAAGGTGTGCTTTTCAGAAAGAAGAGGTTGAAAAGCTCGGCAAGTTAAAAAGATCTATGCAGAGTCCCAGAACCAAAATCAGACAGAATCAAGTTGACATGCATGTGAGTAAGCAAGAGAATAGTGTAACACACTTTTATAAAATTAAGACAAACAAACAAAGAAACCTACAAAGTGGGATACTGTGGTAATGAAGTAAGATCAATTCAGCAAGACAGAGGACTCAGGAGGAAAAGGAGGTGGTGGCCAATATTCAGCATTTGTAACATACTCAATAACTGACAGCTGTACCCATGAGATTTCCTTGACATTGTACCTTTGTTATAGAGATTTTAAAATTTTATTTAATTTATATTAAGAAAACAGAACATGGCTACACCAGGTTCCATTTTCATTGTTCTCAGTAAACTTTTAAATATGTTAATTCTGAAGTTTCAGATCTATGCAAACATGAATTTTAGACACTGGCTCTAATTAAGGATCAGTGAGCAAAAGAAATATACATGAGTCTACATGGACTTTTTCATCCTTTCTAAAATGTCACATGAAAATATAATCCCTTACTGATTAAAAGAAATACCTCTGCACCATACTTGACTAACAATACTAATTTAATTAATTTTGGGTGTCTTATAGATGATTGAATCTCTCTTCCACCCACAGAAGGAAAACAAAGTTAAACAAAACAAAACAGCCAACAATACCTGCTGCTATGGTTGGAGTATGACCTGCCTTAACCCTAACTCATGCTGAAAATTCTTCAAAGCAGCAATGTTTGGAAGGGCAGACTAGTGGGAGGTGTGTGGGTCACCGGGGGCTACTTTCACGAATGTTTAACATGATTTCTTGAGCTAGTGGGATGAGATCAGTTGCTGCAAGCTCTACTTGTCATGAATCAAGTTCAAATTCCTCGGTTTTCTCCTGCTGCTTCTCCCACAATGTGATCACCTCTGTACAGGCCTATTTGTCACCCTTCCACTTCCTGCTATTCCTTCAGTACAGTGAGGCCCCTGATACAGACAAAGATATGGATGTTCAGCATCCGGAATGTGAGTCAGTTAAACCTCTTCTTTATAAATTGCCTACTCTCTGGTATCTTATTATGGTTAACAGAAACTCAACACATATATAGGCGTACATATTCAATAATGCTGTATTATATGTGTGTATATCATGTCCACATGCGATTTTTTAAATGCCTGCCAATTTTTACAATGTCCCTTATGAGGGTACAGTTTGAGATGCAATAAACCCAACCCTCAATCTTTTAATACAACTGCCTGAATTCCCACTGTGTGGAGAAATTAAGAGTAGAATCTATGTAAGACTGGTGAAAAGAAGAAATACTAATTTTCACAGGTTCTAGAAAAAGGAAATAACAGAAATTGGAGAAAGTCATAGGTAGAATATATAGAATGACGAATCAAGAAAAACCTCTGAAGCACTGACATGTAGCTTAAAATCTGGGAAATGAGCAGCAGTGAGACAGCTGCAGAAACTTTCAGCAGGTGAAGCTGCAAATGTGGAAGGATGAGGCCTGAAGACTGCAAGTGATGAGTAGCTTGAGGGCAGAGACCTGAGGGGAGTGTCTTCTGACGGGACAGGAAGAAGTACAGGAGAGAACACTAAAATTGAGTAATATCTGAAATAAAACTGAATTAATTTAATTCTGATTTTAAAAGAAGACACATATTCTTAAGTATTAACCACGACAATTCAAATAATTTTATTGCTCAAAAAAATTTCAAAGCTAACATTTCCCTTTTAAGTCACTTAATATCAGTAATTAATGACCTGGAAAATTTTGAAATATTTGGAGCACTGTACATTTTAAAATGAAAATTGTTACATAAAGTTTCTTCAGGGATACTTAAAGAATCAGATAGGTATTTGAAAAGAATTAGAATATCACACTTCAGATTTCAATTTATCAGAAAAAAATGAAAGTAACTATATTTCTAGATCTTATCATTGAAAAAATCCAGAACTTAAAAAATATGAGCCATACAGGCCCACTCTAATTATTTTGATTATTTAAATGCCAAAGAAATCACTAACCTGATAAGCTTAGAAAACTTATCAATAAAAACTTCACACTGTGTGAGAAGTTGGGATAGTGGCAATAAGTGTTAGTCAAAGGACACAAAATTTCAGTCAGATAGATAGTTCCAGGAGATTCACTGTACAATGTATACTGACTATGGCTGGAATATATTATATACTTTTAAACTGCTCTATACTTAAATCTTACTACAAAAGAGCAGAGGTAACAGATGTGCTGATTAACAAGGCATGTATGAAATACTTCAGAGCATCATGGTATATTCCATAGATATATAAAGTTGTCAACTTAAAATTCAAATATATAGCAGGAAATTGAAAACCAAGTATAAAGGCTTTCATACTGTATATATAAAAGATTTCAAAAACGAACCATTAAGCAGTCAGTCAACTCTGATAGCAGCAGAGGTTATATACAGAAGATAAAGCCTAATAAGGAGGTCACAGTGCTACACTTACTGTAGCATTTTGGCTTTATCTGAAGAAATAATTCTCAGTTCTTGTGTGTGTTTTTCTTTCTTTCTTTAGGAAGTGATGCACAGTCACGCCATACAAGCCAGACAGGTCTTGAACTTGAACCTCTACTGTCTCAGTTTCTGGAATACTGAGATTACAGATCTGAAACTGAAATTCATATAAAGAGTTTTTATCCAAAATCTAGAATACGAACTATATAAGGGTAGTTAGGTCAGTCACGGGCCATATAAATGACAGCAATTCCATAAGATAATGATAAAAGTTAAAAGAAAAAAAAAATCTTGCAGTGCCTACTGATGCCATAGCAAGGAATTACTCTCCTACTCTCAGCCATGATGATACCACTGTAAAAAAAAAAAAAAACAAACTACTATATGGTCAATCAATCATATAAAATAATTTTAGTGTGTTAGTACAGGGCTGGAAAGATGGCTCCGCAGTTACAAGCACTGGTTGCTCTTGAAGAGAACCCAGATTTTGTTTCCAGTACCCACATGGCAACTAACAACCATTCATAACTCCAACTCCAGGGGACCCAACATCCTCTTCTGACTTCCCCAGGCACTGTAGGACACAGGTGCACTTGCACACATTCAGGCCACATACTTACACACATAAAAATCAATCATCAAAAGCAAAACTGAAAAAAAAACAGTGTATTGATATGGAGTATATGGCTGAGAAATGAATGCTGCTAGTGTATATGTTTACTATATTTTTGTCACAGTTTAAGGGGATTTTTTTCTCTCTATTAAAAAATCGTTTACTGCCAAACAACACCCCATGGTACATTAGGAACATCATGTGACAGACTCCTATCATCTGCATGTATAATTGCACACTCTGATGAATATGTAATACCAAAACCACTAAATGCAAGAGTTCTCAGAATTCCCCTTCATTAAGTACTGCCTGCTTGAACTTTCAAGGAAAATAACTAGAAATACTGATATCATATTTTATTTACAGAAAATCTTAGCAAAAATATACTATATGAGAACAAATCTAAGATTAAAAAACACAAAACATCTCTTACACACATATGTATAGTTCTTTTTTTAATCTGATTATATGGTACATGGATGTAAGATTCTACCTATTCAAGAGAGTTGATTTTCAAGTATAATTTTATTGCTTCTAAAGCACAACTTAATATTTTTCATAAAAACTGCTATTTTGAAAGGGAAAGATAAAATTATGAACAGGACCTTTTATTACAGGCTTTTGTGTTCACCTATTAAAATATTACATGCACACTACCTTGGAACTGTTGAGATACGTAAACTAAGCAACATGTTGCAACTGAAGGCCAGTCTACCTGTTCAGACCTCCTGTTAGCCTCCCAACTCTACTGGTCCCACATACTTCATGTAATACCGAGAAACAACTCCTTGTCAAAAATTTTCACAATCACATGCTATGGTTTTAGGAAGCGTACAGTTTTACAAAGATTAATCCATACAGGCTTTTTAAATTTTATTTTCCTGTGTCATCAAAAGTTCTGAGGACTACCTTGAATTTGAAAAAGATTAACAGATATCCTTCTGTGAAGCAAATTTGTACTGATCTGTAATATCTACTAGCTCAAAGGGAAAAGATTGTCTAGCAAAGCTGTAGGAAACTAAACCAGCATAAAGAATCATGAAAACAAGTTGAACACAAAGAGAGAGTAAGGCAGCAGATAAAATCTTTAAACAGACTTTATTCTAGAACCCAGCTGGACACAGAATATAGTATTTAAAATGAAATAGAAAAAAAAAAGATATACTGAAACTCTGTAAAATGTTTGCACTCTTAAAAATAGAACCCCGGAGTTCCAGACCACTTAGAGAAGTGGCTGGTGAGTTCCTGAAAACGGGCTACATACGTACTCCTACCCCGGCTTCAGTGACTGCAGTGAACTGAAAAATTCCCCAGAACACTAGCGCAAATGCTCCCCTTAGTCGGAGATGTGGCACAGCAAATTGCCTTGCTGTCACCCTGTTCACTTGCCATCTGTTTCTTTTAACTGTCAAGTACAAAAAAACACTAAAATAAATTCTAGTTATTTAAGCCTTACAATTATTTTAAGCCCACATAAATGACAGCTTGCTACAAATGCAATCAGACTTGCTGCTAGAATGATGCCACACACAGTAAAGGAAACAACTGAAAAATGATTAAAGTGGGCCTTATCTGTGTGAGTAGACATCTACGCTGACTTAAACCACAAGGGTAACCTTGAGGGCTGGAGGTCAATACTTTCTGCATTTTACATATCATCTAGAAAGTTCTGCCCCCCAAGATTGGCAGTCTTGGCCAACATAGGAAGACGACAGTATTGCCCAATGCCCAGGGGTATCATTGCTCTTAGGAGCTAGGGAAAAGGTGAAGAGAGCCTGGGGCTGGGAAACTTTATCTTACTAATGGCTTCTTAGTCAAGCCTAGAGCCTCCTGGCTCTCAGTCAGGCCAAGATACCACTGACTAAGACAAAGTCCTCTAAAGTGGCCCACTGTGTCTAAAGATACCTCCGTGAAAATGAAATACAGATTTAGGATCAGTCTCAATCTCACCATAAAAAACAAAACTAATTCTTACCATGGAAGAACAATCCAAATAAATTGAAAAAGTTAATTTAAGTGGGTTCTCAAACCAGTCTCGGGATATGCCAAAAACACATCATAAAGACAATAATGAAAGAAGAGAGGCTAGACTCTGACCTATAGGGATACAAGATGAGAAAAACAATTTGGCATATATTTTAAAGACAAGTATTACCCAAAACTGGCCTGAGAAATAGGACAAATATGACTATTTCTTTACATGGAGGGATCGTGGCCAAGCATAATGGTAAAGCTGAGATAACAGACATCCTATGCTGGTTAACTGACAAAAGCACACTAAGCCACCCCCTCCTTGGTACAGTGAGTCAAAACAAACTGCTGACAAATGCGAACAGCTATGTGAGGGGGCGCAACAATAACACACAGTGAGAACACACATGCCTCTGTCTGCCTTTCAAGTTTGTTACCAGTCTGCCTGGCTGATGTCAGAAAACAGCAATTAAGTTTTTAGAAGCACTTTCTACACATTAAAATGTCTCAGATGTGTCTGAGAGTTGATAGGCTCATGAAAAACAAGGAAAAAAGAGAAAAAGAGGGATAAGGAAGCATATTTGGCAAGATATTAGAGCCAAGCCTCCAAACCTAACTCTTAAAAAGAATGAAAGAAAGGGAGATGGCAACTAAGCATCTATAAGAGAGCCTTGACTGAAATTTGGAAAATAATCATCGAAAATCTTTTTATTTATCAAGGAGCTCAATACATCGAGAAGACAAAACAGCTGTCAGAACAAGATGTCGTTTAATATCTGTGCCTGTGTGCCTGTGTGTGTGTGTGCGCGCGTGTGTTTATGTCCTCCTTCAAGAACTGTGGCTGAACATCTGCTGCGGCAGCAAACTATAAGGATGATAAACTACTTCTGTCAGTAATTCAGCCCAAATGAAACTGGACTATTCATGCTGAAAGCACACAGTCTGGGAGGATTCCCCAATTGCTGAAAAGTCTGTATATTTGGAGTCATGAATACACCTTACAACAGAGACAAAAAGTCTTTTAAGAAATGGTAAAATAAGAATAAGAGGAAGTGAAAACAATTCACGAGCATTCACAGTAAGTCAGTCTGAAAGCTCTGAAATATACTCACAGTTTGCAGACTGAAGGAGCAAACAGCAGAGTAAGCAGGCAGAGGCAACGCAGTGAATGTTTTAGGGGTTTATCTTAGAGGTGGTACTAGGAGCCACAAACACTTAAAAAAAAAGTGTTTCTAATCCACACAGAGATATAAAAGTTGCCTTCAAATATACTGACACTATAAAAGCTGCTAAGGAAGAACATCAATGGATGGTCTAATCCCAGCTCAAAGTCCTAATAAGCATAATGACCAGCACAGCAAACTACGTTGGGCAGCAGTAACATTTTTATCTCAGAGGCAATCAACAAATACCTAATTTGATTTAAAGTCCAAGCCAATGGGTGGGAACTCATAAGTGGTACTGTAGACAGAGTCAAATACACCTAGCTGGAAAGATCATATATGTGAGAGAAAATCCTAAACCAGTCACATCAGTCAGGGTTCAGGAACCATAGCAGACGGGGTAGAAAGATTCTAAGAGCCAGCAGAGGAGGTGCATGGTCATAGGGAAAAGTCTTACAGGCTCCTTATAAACCTACAGCAATGGTGACCGTGTACACAAGACCCATACAAACTCAGTGAAAAGCCCAGCATGGAACTGTGGAAATGGATAGCAGGCTCCAGTCTTAGTCAAAGAACTATTGGGCACCTGATTGCTGCTGGGTGAGGGAAAGCTGATTTCCTTTAAGGGAGCAACTGAGACAGGCTGACTGGATCCCAGTGGATGAACATGCCCTGAGTATACTAACTTGACTCAATAAGCTTTAACATAAATGGCAGAATGAATTTAGACTATTCCCCAATTTCCAATGTAAAATTTTACCTACATGTCTCTTTCTAGGCCACAGAAGCTTATTAATTAGGAAGAAATCTTAATTTCCAAATAAGGTAACTAGAAGAAATACTGATTATTTATTTTAAATATTTGTCAAGTTGAAGCATTCTTTCATATACTATGCAACACACAAAAATGATGATTTTTGAGCTACATTTCCTGTATACATTGTACACAAAGGTGTTTAAGTTCCTGGTTAGTGATGTTATGAGCAACTACATTTTACTGACCAATGAATCGCTTATTAATAATCATTTTATTAAAATAACACAGACTGGGGAGATGGGACTGTGGATATGGTACTCATTGCCAAGCATGAGGACCTGAGTTTGGATCCCCAAAGCATGTGTAAAGTCTGGAACGGCAGTGTCTATAATCCCAGAATCCTACAGTGCCTTTAAATTTTTATGAAAGCTATATCTCCCTAGGAATTCTTCAAATCTCAGGAGTTCTTTCTCATGTTTCTTTAATAAATCTACATTTTCTTTGATAAAAATAATAATTTTATGAATATTTTTTAAAATGTCATACTGTATCACCATGTACTAATGATAGCAATATTTGATACAGAGTTGACTGCAAAAGGAAAGGCCTTGATAAAGGCTACAGTCAGAGAAAAAAGGGAAATTCTGGTGAGAGTGATCAGAAAACACTGATATGTATGTTATTAATCTCATAGACATGATATGATATGATATGGTATGATATGATATGATATGATATGATATGGTATCCAAATGAATGGTAGAAACTTTGATTTTGCTGTTCACAGTACTGGGGAATAACCCAAGACTTCAAGCACACTAGGCAAGTGCTTTCCCTCTGCACTGCTGCACTGCAGTCTTGGCCAGTGACACTGCTTTTTGTAAATGTTTTCTCTTCTTGTTGGCTTTCTAAGGGGAAATGGAAAAAAATTAAGAAAGGTTAGTCTGATACTTGTTTCCTAGTCTTTAAAAGAGAAGGTAGTTTTGATATCTTTTCTTTCATTATATTTTAAATTCTGAATGATATAAACTTATGTTTCAATACAAATAATTGATTTCATTAGGAAGGAAGATGGGAATTATATGTGATCTAAGCAATATTATGTATCAGGGTCACCAATACAGATAATTGATAAAACTCAGTATTTCTGTCTTACTAACAATTCAAAATAGTGCTATAATATCCTTTATCTTAATAGCACTGGGAAACTAAAACTTGACACAATTATGGTTTCTAAGAAAACTGAAAACACATCCTGGAAAGTTCTCCATAGATCTCTACATTTCTATGTGTCTTGTGACCAGGGTTGCTTACTGTCTCAAGCATGGAACTATCCTCTCAGGAACACACATACAGCAAATGGTCTAGGATGTGGTAACAATATTTCGCTCTGGAACTAAGAAATTTATACTGTCTGGTACAATAAAGATAATGCCTCTATCTAGGAAAAAGTCACCACTATCAAAACCTCTGCTCCTTAGGCTTAAAGTTCTCCATGACACACTCAGGGCATATTCAGACACCCTGAGGTTTCAGATATCCATGGAACCTGGCTCTGCTGGATAGCTTTAGTTGTCAATCTGACACATCTGGAAGAGGGAACCTGCACCCCAGAGAAGACCTGAGGGTACCAAAAGCTGAAAGAGACACTACAGCACACCAGCATGCCTTCCCTGGGAGCTGCACAGAACACAACCTGCCTGGCTCTCTGACTTCAATTTCAGCCTCCAGAACTTGGAGACAAACGACTTCTCTTGCATGAACATCCAGGTAGTTGTCTTCTGCTGTGGCAGCTGGGAGAAATGAAACCATCCACATCTGTGACTACCCGTGAAAGTGCTATACTACAGACAGCTCCAGGTGTCTCGCACAAGCAATTCAACAAAATATCTGAGTTACTAGTCATGTTTAATCTGGTCCTAAATGGTTTGATCAAACAGGATAGACTTCAACTTTTATTATTTTAGTCTCTAATAAAGAGTGTATTTAGTAATGACTTCCTATGTGTATCCTGTTATAATTAGTACATCTATAAACAATCAAGGTGTAAATGTACACACAAACTTCTTTAAGAACTCAACCCCAAACAATAATTTTAGGGAGAAAAGATTAATATTGAAAATAAATGTAGAAAATGGAAGAACATTTTAGTTCAAAGCAGACAGACCAGAATGCTATTTTACACCCTCCCCAACTGCCACTAAATGCTAATCTGTTTGGATTCCTGGAAACCTCATTTCTTTGTCAAATCACTGAAAAGCTAGACTCCTCTAGGGCTATAGGATTACCACTGTAGCTTGTCTTCTTTATAAAAAGGCTTTAATTTTGCTTTGTAAGAAACTGCCAAAGGAGTTTTCTCTAACTAAATAACAAATCTGCCACTTGAAAGGCATCATTCGTCAACCCTCTGTACTGGAGTATTGTTCTTATGAAACTAAAAACTGGAGTTCTTTCTTAAATGTTTCAGGATTTTAATTATCAAATCTGAATGTCACCACATAGTTACTGGAAAGAAAACATCAATTTCAATAAGCTGTGTTAAGACAGAAAAACATGAGGTATTGAACCATAAAGCCAAGTTCACTGCAGTCTTGAAATTCTGCTTATTTGTCTTATCATGTTTATTTCATGAATTTACAAACATTTAACAAGTTCTAATCTGCAAGGAAAATATATTAATATTAAAATCCAGACAATATGTGTGCAAAAATATAGTCTGACTTCGAAGATGATAAAGTAAGTCTCAATAAAACTATCTGGACTCAGGAGCTAAAAATTGGATGGTATTAGCATGGTGCTGAAAGGAAAGAGAACAAGCAGCTGATGGATGGATTACATATAAACATTTCATTAAACATTTTTCAAGTAGAATTCATTTTAACTAACATCTGAATAATTTTGTTTCCTTTTATATTCTGAAAACACACAACAAAGGGCTTTGTGCAAAATAGACAGTTTCACTTTTCATTTAAACATTAATCAACTAGAAAACTACTGTGTGTCCAGTGGATACAGCAACAGGAGTGTAGTGAGCCAAATACATAGAGGGGTCAAGTACTTAGTAGTCTGTCTGCAGGCTCACCTGCCTACTCCAACACTCTCCCTTTGTTTAACACTGAAAACATTTGTCCAAATAGCTTTCTTGGGACCTCTAATAGTCTGTCAAAGAAATGAGTCCTGTTATTTCCAAGCCTTAGAGAAATCCATTCATAATTTCTTAGATGCTTTAAAAATGAATAAAAATATCTTATCAGGACCAAATAAAATTTTACTCGTTTGTATTAAATCAACCTCAAAATAAATTCAAGTTTTCTTTTATAAAACCTACTTCCTACCTCGCAGACATTTCTACATAGATTAACGTTTCAAGTCTATAATTTCACATTTTAAAAGCAAAATACCTAGGATGCAAAGAAGTATGCAAAATTTAAATAGCCACTTACTATATTAAAATTTTTGTGTTTAAAAATTTGTAGCCACTTTGTTTTACTTAGAAACTATATTTTATGTTTGTAATCTACCTCTTTTCCTCATGAACTCAAAAGAGCTATAATTTTCAGTATTGGGAAATAGAAAACAAGAGTTTTATTTAAATGACTATAAACCATTCACTGTTAAATTTTCAAACACTGCTAAATAGCAGATACTTAATAGAATGGAAAGTATCTGATAACAGTAAAATTTACTTATAAGAGACAAAAATCTCCAGAAGAATAATCATTGCACCAAAGAACTGTAATAATAAAAGCAGTATTTTAACTGAATTTGAAAGACATTGATTCTGAAATAAACACACTTTCATTATGTGACTTGAAATGCCTGAATGAATATGTGGATACCCAGAAGACAACTTAAAAACTGAGAAATATAGACTGTTGCCAAGATTCCAGCTGAAGTTCCAGAGCACATTATGAGCAGAAACGTCAGCAGCCCCTGAGATTCCCATCCTGAGTTAAACAGCAGTCTGCACTGCCTCTTACAACATAGAGTTGCCCATGAGAAAATGTGAAGCTTAATGTGTGACATTATAAACAAGGCCATGATTCTCAAGGTCCAGTGATTATCACAACTACTTCCTAAGGTGCTGTTGAAATAGCTCAGCAGGTAAAGACCATCAGCCACCAAATCTGAGGACCTAAGTTTGATGCTGAAATGATTCAAGACCCACATGTGGAAGGAGAGAACTGGCTACTGCAAGTTGTCCTCTAATCTCTACACATGTACACCTACACACACACACACACACACACACACACACACACACACATTTTTTAATTTGTAACCATTTATTAATCAGAGCTAATTTTAAAAGTGTTAAAAATCACCTACATTTTAAAGCCCATATTGATATGCAGGTCAGTATTTTTATGCGATGACCTAAAGGGCTCTGAGGAACTTCAAAGCTATTTTATGCTCATACAATCAGCATACATTTGTACTTATAAATTAAAACATTTCTTGTTTGTTTTTTAAACAGGTCTTATTATATTGCCCCAGCTGGCCTGAAAGTGGCCAAGATCCAGGCTGGCTTCAAACTAGTGATCAACCTCTGTAAGTACTGGGATTATAGATGTAGGCAACCGGAACCTGACCTAAATTTAAACATTTTAATTAATACTCCATTATGCTTTACAAGAGTAATGATAGCATACAATGACATAAGGAAAACAAATGGGTCTGTTTTTGGCACTATGCCTTGTCTTTTCAGTAGTAGCAGCACCATGTGGGGAGACTGGGGGCTTGATGTATTTTATTGTTGTTGATGTTTTTTTCTTCAGTTCAAGTTTTAACTTAACTATGTATCTTTAAAGCATCAGTTCTGAAATGTTCTTGGTTCACTATCTCATAAATTAAAGCACTGATATAAACTATGAATGCAGTGATGACAGGCCTGTGGGGGAAAGACACTTTATTAACAGCAGATTAAAGGCTTTCCTTTCTCACCCTGGTCAATGAAGAATAAAAACCTACCTGTTTTTTTTTAATTCAAATGAAAGCTAGCCTCCTTAAGAATTATTTTTTCTATGCTGAAGTACTTTTCCATTATATTTCAACAAACATGAACATTAATAGATGAAACATTATAGATAATAAGACTCCCTCCTACACAAGCATAAACCCCATTTTTCTGAGAGTGGATTTGTCTTCTATAACATGGTATACAAAGAATGAATGAGGCACTTTGAAATGATATTAGTAAAACAGTATATATTGTTTCTGCATGTACTCTTATAGCCTTTATTTTCTCCATAGACAGTCTTTCAAATGCAGGGCTATTTTCTCCTCATGTCAGTTGAGTCTGAGTTTGATTTCAGTGAAGTATGTGGACCTGGCTCACTGAAGCAATTCTAAACATCGAAGTCTTAGACCACTATGTCTGGCTATCCAACACCAACAGCAGCTGATTAATGCTTATCTTTCTGATAAAAGAATACATTTTACTATAAAAACAGCCAACTGAACAAATGGCCAATAAAATCAAAGAAGATAAAACACCTTCAGGTCATAACTTTCATCAGAAGTAATTTCCCTCATGTCTATTTAACTTTTGCCTCCTAAGAACCAGTCTGAGATAAGTGTCTCCTTTTCCCTGTGCTCCAAACTAGAGCTCTCTGCATGTCTCTCCCTTCGCATGCACACTCACATGCCAACTCAGTGTGACAGACATCACTGAGTTACTTTGCCCAGAAAAGCCAGCTCAGAATTAATTAGGAAAATGCCAGCTAGAGATGCAGCAACTTCAGTGTAGTTCAATTGTTTCAAAAATAAAGAAGTAGGCACAAAAGAAAAAAAGGGAGGGAGGGAGGGAGGGAGGGAGGGAGGGAGGGAGGGAGGGAGGGAGGGAGGAAGGAAGGAAGGAAGGAAGGAAGGAAGGAAGGAAGGAAGGAAGGAAGGAAGGAAGGAAGGAAAAGAAAGACAAGCAAGTGGGAAAAGTGACCCTGAGGAGGTGACTGTGACAAGTAAGGCTGCCTAGAGCCTGCACATGTATTTACTCTGCTGGAAACCATCACTCTGTCAATTCTCAAGTCAAAAGGTTTTCCCTGTGCTTAAATATCTATTTCAGTAGCAAATTCATTTGCTAAGTATAATTTCTAGTTCATTCCTTCTATAGGGTAACTAACAACTATGCTGAATGTTATTTATTTTGTTTACTTATTTTCATATTTATTCTCTATATTAAATGTATATTATATTATCATAAAATAGCTTTAAAATTCCAGCTATTCATTCTCTAGCTGCCAGCTAAGGCCGTTCCAGTTTCAGAACTGATACCTGAATGTTTTTTGTTTTTTATTCACTCTATTACTTAAAATAATCCAGAAATAAGTATATTTTGGCACATTTCTCACACATACATTAAACACTAATGCATGTATTCATCTGACACAACTTTATCTCTTGAGGCAGTGTTGGTTTAAGCAGAAGTCAAATGACAACCTCTACTACTACTATTTCATTACCAGCTGAATATTATTGATGTCCTCAGTGAACCAATGCAGAATTGAAAGACTTTCAGAGGATCTGTACTATCTGCAGTAACCAGTACGTCTGACATGTTCTTTGGTCATTCTACCAAGCAGGACAGTCTATGGCCTAACTTCCATAAGAACATTCTTTGAAGATTCTGTAAGGTTCTGCAATACAAAATGCCACAGAGTTTCTAAAACCCTTTAAACACAATCTATTTGTTTGCATTTAGAATCCTAAGATCTCTGAGCAGTGAATGTGTATAATTAAATTACTGTCAGAAAAAAAAGAAAGCAAATCAAGTCTACAGCCTTGGTTCAAACTCCCAAAATGGTATGTTATAAATTATCATTAAATGATTATCTAACAAAAGTTTTGCAACTTGAAAAAAGTAGTCATAGAACACCTTTAGCAAACAGGACATAATTGATAGTAGAATTCAATTAGGGATATACTATGCCAAATGTAAATATATATTCCATGTTACTGTTGGCTTTAAAACAGTGTAAACAAAATTTACCTGAACACTTAGATACAAATATATTTTACAGAGTTGATTAATCACAGTCAGTCAGTATTATGCAAATCTACCATTGCCTATGAAAATCTATAAACATAATCCACTAAAACTTTATAGACATATTTATGATATTTTACATTCAAAAGTACAAATTCTAAACTAATGGGTAAATATAAAATATTTTCTGCATTAGAAAATATTTTTAGTTTCCTTAGAAGATTTAAAAGTGAGAGACAAGTTTACCAAATCTACATCCAAAAAACATTACTTCCATTCAAATTCCTAGACCTAAGAGTTATTATTCACTTTGTCAGCATCCTGATATTATAAAATTACTTAACTGGCCCACGAAGAACTTCAATTTGAAGATCTGTTTACTTGTTTTATGCATTCATGAGCTTGCCTGCCTGAGTTTATGTGCGCGTGTGAGTTTAGGAGCCCGTGGAGGTTAGAAAGGGTATCAGGTCCTCTGGAAATGGAGTCACAGGCAGCTGAGAGGTACCGTGGGAGTGGGTCCTCTGCAAAAATAGCGAGTGCTCCTAAACATTGAGCCATCTCTCCAGTTCCTCCAGGTTAAATGTGAGTAAAAATTATAGTGACATTTGTAAAAACAAATCGGTTTTCTTTCAGATCCATGGTACAACTACCATATGAAAATTGCAGTTTTCATATCTGGCTTCCCCAAACTTCAATTACCTTGTAAAGCCAGCAAGAATAACAATCACTATGATCTTCCTGTGTCGTACTGGTGGGAGCTTGTGTCAATCCTGACTTTCACTGGTAGTTCTGCAGTCTTTGAGCTTTAAAATTAAAAGGCAACTAGGAATGTCACTGCTCTCAAGACATATAAACTGTCTTCTAAGAACATTAAGCAAAGAACACACAGTTGCCTAATAGGCTACACTTCTGTGAGTATACTAGGGATCATGCCTATTTAGAAAACATCTGAAATAAACATTTAGGTCATTTTACCTTTGGAAGAGGGCTTTGCTATGTTTAAATTTGATGGCTTTACAAGCTCTATGTATTGGATTGGTCAGCACTTACAAACAATTTTGAGAGTTTGCATACCTAGATAACCGAGTTTGCACTATATAACCCCAAGCTATCACAGACTAAATGAGGTCATGATTTCTGACCAAAAGAAACATTTAATATTTCTTGATGTAAGGAACTAAAATCTGAAGAGGTTAACTCTCAGCCATGTTAAGACATTGCATGCTTTCATTCACATTAGTTTTTCCAACTAAAAAAGAAACTTTGACTATAAATGAATATTCTAGTTAATTTACAGTAGGTCAAAAAAAGAAAAAAAAAAGTGTCTCTTTATCTAGCTTTAAGCAGATAATGAAACTCAATGCCAAACAACAAACATTAACCAGTCCCCTACATCAAGATATGCTGGCCCTAAGGTAAATGCCTATGATCCCAGCATCCTGTGTTAGGTAGATACTCAGATACTGTCAGATTTGAAGGTGACTGGGTACAAACTCTTATCTCATAATCAGCAGCTTGTAAAACCAAGAACTAGAGTTGGAGGACTTGACTAGTCAAAATAATGGGATCCAAGTCCTATTTCTGGTCTCACATGGAGATATGACATTCTAAACTGCAGAAAAAATCCAGACAGGCATTTGATACAAGCAGAGGTAGGTGGATCTCTGTGAAGTTCAGGCTAGTCTGGTCTACAAAATGAGTTCAAGGCCAGCCAATGCTATATGGTAAGACCTTTTCTCAAAAAAAGTTAATCAAAACGGGCCTCTGAATTGCTTGAATAGGAAATCACCTCTCAGAAAAGCCATGTGTTCTAAGAACTTTGAGAAATAGTATAAAGCCTACCTAACACTATTGGTTGTTTGGCACAAAGACCCTTTTGGTCACAGTCCTCTATTATCCCTTTCTGTCACAATGGACCCTTTGGCTACTGACCACACTCATTTCTTGAGCATGCCCCACTTTTCTCTGTAGTATACTCTGTTGCTTCTATCTATACTTTCTTATCTGAATTTATTCAGCAAAGATCATAAGAACTGGGGAGCCAATAAGAGTTCAGAGTGAGATAAGTAGAGGCAGCACGATCAGTAGTTCAAAGTAAGCCTGGACTGCATAGCAAGTTTGAGGCCCTTGGCTACATGACATGCTGTCAAAAAAGAGAAGGAACTTTAAATGTAAAATGAGGATCCACTCAGCTAATGTCACATCAGCCTTTCCCTAACCAGTTTTTCACTTTAATAGTCCAAGTATGGAGGCTGAAACTGTATTTCTTAAAGCCGCTGCACCAAGATTTAATCAAAATGGATCCGAAGTACCCAATATCCAATCCTAGTGTGGATAAGCACGGAGAAATCTCACTCATTCCTGGTGAGAATGGAAAACATTAAAGCCACCATGAAAGACAGAATTTACAAAGATAAACACACAAAAGTCATATAGTTCAGCAACCATGCTCCTAAGTATTTACCTAAAAAAGCTGAAAACTTAAGTTCACACAAAACCTGAAAATGTTAATAACAGCTCAATACATAACTGCCAAAATGTGAACCCATACTCTCCAATACTGGAATGAAAAAAGAACTAGTATAAACATACAGTATTAATCACTGACACATAAAATCGAATAATTAAGCTTTAAAGAGACCTGAAAAAATAAAGTCTGAAAAAGTTACATATTGCATGAATCACACTCTGTGACACCTGAAAAAAAATGGAAAATAGACAATCAAAAGATCAAAGGTTGCCAGGGATTCAGCGAAGAGGGGTGAGGGTAGAGTGACAATGAATAGCTGGAACATACAGATACATAAAAGTATGGGTTTATGAACCACAGAACCATGAAACACAAACAGCTAATCCTAATGTAAAATCATGAATACAAGTTTATGGACAGTACTGTATACCACACAAATGCAAAGATGTTGTGGTGAAGCTCCATCTTCTAGGCTTAACATAAGTACATCCATCACAGAGCAGATAGTGATTGCTATGATGATTTACAGAGTACCTCGGCTTCAGAAGTCATGGCAACAAATAGGCAAAAGCATATAATGATAGCTACATTCATGGTAATGAGACAAAAGCATACAAGAACAGCTGTGCTCATGGTAATAAGATAAATAGCCATGTCTATGGAAATGGTAATGCAGCTCTTAACATAGAAGAAAGTAGAAGGATCATCAGACCCTCAACTGATATCCTACCTGCCATTCCCTTCTGCCCTCCATGGCCCTTTGAGAAGTGTGTTTAAAGCAGAAAGTTAACTTAAGGCAAGAAACTAAGAGATACAACTTTTGTGAGCCATCACCCATGTTAAGGGAGAACTTTTCAACAATGTACCATTCATGAGTATTGTCACCCAAACTCTACATAACCTCAAAAATCATACCAGTTTACCAAGCAGGACTTGAAGGGAACTGTTTCTTTGGTCTGTCAGGGGCCTACCTGTGGTTAATAGGTACTTATTCACATCTCCCCAGGAAAAGTCATATACAGACGTAAACTGGAGAAAACTACTCGTATGTGAGGATGGAGGATGAAAGTCTGAGTAGTTTTCCTATGAAACAAGACCTCCTCTGAAAGTAAAGTCCATAGAAAAATAAGAACCTTGGCTTATGTTCAGTTATCTTCTTGAACTTAGACAAAACATAATGTGAAAAGTAAAAACACAAAAATGGTATTTTCTCCAAAATATATTCATGACATTTTTGGTAAATTTGAAATCAAAAGCAACATAAATGATCTTAACAATATAAATAAATAAATCTTAAATTGCTTACCTGTCCTGAGACTGTTCTTCATACATCCTCTCCTTGCCTTCTTTAAAAAGTCTTATTGCTCGTTTTGACTTTTTCATTAGACTATCAATGTAGATTTTAAAATACTCATTCTCGCTCAGCTGGGCAAGTTTTTGGTTGTCATCATATTTACTCAATATAAGTCGCAAATGCTGATATGTATCAGGTAAAATATCAAGAATATATGGTGGGCTATTTTTCAACTGAAGTTTGGGATTTTGGCACAGTCTTACCTAAAAAAAAAAAAAAGTCAAAAAATATTTTATAAGAACCATATTTCTTGCATAGAAAAATGATAAATGAATAACAGAAATATGTCCTCTTCATCTTGTATTACAGAACTCACAATCTTGCATTACTAACTCAAGTTTACAAAGCACTGGCAATTTATCTCTTGTCTCTTCCTATAACCAAATCCTATTCTCTTATCCCATGCAGGCTTTCCTGTATCACATCCTCATTTTCAGCCCTGAACACTTCAATTCTCTTTTCTACAATGTCCTAATGTACATAGATTAATAGAGTATCAGTGTCCTAAGCACAGGACATCATCAATATTCTTCTTCTTAATGAAAATAAGCAAATGATCCTTTTTGGCTGGCAACCAATGAAGGTGTAATTTTTACACATTATGTTATTATATTACAGTCTGGACTAAAGCTCTTTCATAGATTTTAATTAACATTTTGTTTTATTGTTTCCAAATCCTGAGAAGAATAAAACAAAGAAATAACTTTAACAACTGAGTTATTAAGTAATGGTGTCAGGTTGGAACAAGTCTCCTCTCCCCACAGTTGTCTACCAGGCCTATAAACATATGACGTGGAAGGATCACAAATTCTACCAGGTGCCACCCAACCACTGGAGCATTAAGATTAAGTGCTGCCTGCAGAACTGAAAATACCTTCTGTCAGAAAAAGAAAAAAAAATGGTAATTCAACCACATACTTTGCTCATTTCTAGATATCAATGTGATTTAGTTATGAGTAAGTAAGATCAATTCATTCATCCTCTATAGGGTATTGGGACTCCTTCAATGAAACAATTTATTTTTTTACTCTTTGGGAATTTCACCACAGCGTACATAAAGTAGCAGCAGAGTAGCCCTCTTATGAGAGCCTCAATGCCCACAGGATATACTAAGAAAGCCAAGCATATGCCTCTGAGTCCTTTAGTTATGTGGTCCTCATCTAAAGCCCTCCTCTGGTTACTGTTTGTCTGTTTCTTTTGGTGGTTTTTGTTTGATTATTTGGTTGGTTTTGTTTTTTTGGTTTTGTTTCTACAAAAGATTTTAGGAGCGAGGTATTATAAACACAATAGATTAACAATTCAATTCCGTAATTTTCCTTTCCATGATATATAACCACCTGCTGGTTGGCAATTGGAGTGACACTTCTGAACCTAGCTAATAGAAAGCTGTGATGGCACATTTGGTATATATTCAAGGAACACGACATGTGATGCATGCAGTCACTTTCATAAATAGCCAAATTATTGTCAGCAGTCTCAAATAAACTAGACAAAGAGAGAAAATGCATCATGATCTCATGATCTTTATATACAGAATCTAAAATGAGAAATGAAGTAAAATAGTGATTACTGGGGGGAAAGGATTGGATCAAAGTGCACACGCCATAGTCAAGGAAAATATTTAATTTAAGTCTAGAGAGCTAAAGCATAGCATAGGGCCCAATGTCAGTAATATCCTATATCCTCTTGTAATTTTAAAAGTAGCTAGGAAAACAGATTGTAGGCACTCTTACCACCACACCAAATGGAAAAATAGATGATGAGCATGTTAACTCATTTGACTATAATAACTATTTCACTACATATGTATATCAAAATACATATTGTAAACCTCAATCACAGACAAGGTTTTAACAAATATATATATACATATTTTTTTAAGTGGCTTCCAGAACACTGAAAGTACCATAATGCAGGTTATCCCACTATGGAGACAGAAAGGTCCAATTCAACCTGGCAGTCTGATAACCTCATAGAACCCAGAACACGTGGGTAATCAAAAACCAGTCTAAGCATTTTCACTGACATTTTCAGGCTTATCCATATTTGAAAATGTATAATTTGCTGTGTTTTTCATTCCAAAAAAAACTGACTTTCGTGAACAATTTCATATTGTACTTCTGTGTTATGCATTCTGAAAAGGTTAACAGAATCAGGTTTCATAAAACACAGACCTGCCTCTGGTTAATAAGAGAAGTATCACTGACAAACACAAAACAGATGAACTATTATAATTTGAAGAAATATTAACACAATAAATTACATTAATAAACAATTAATGAGAACCCATCAACTATCTTGTGCTTCCTTGATGATATCACATAATTTTTTTTAAGAAGAAAAATCTGGCTTAAATTTGCCAAGTATCAACCTTTAGTTTAACAAAACCAATTCTCATAATGACTTATTGTATTATCCAATTTTCTTTGTATACTGTTCCTAATGCAGAGTATTTTAGTACGCAGTATATAATAAATTGGTATTTAGCTTGTTGAAAATACCCAATGAATATGCACACACATTTTTAATAAATAGTTTCAGTGTTTAGTTTCCTTTCTTTTCCTAATCGAGCTCCATAGATTTAGAAATTAACAACCTAGTGGTATGGGTTCATTTTAAATAACCCATATTTTAAATAAAAAGAATCTTATTCCGCAAGAGATTTCTTGGAAAGGGTTGTTGGAATCTCATTTACTAAATACTATCAAATCTTTATAAAAGTAGAATTTATAAAGGACTGACAGAGTTTTTTATCTGTTTATAATTCAACAAGAGATGCTCTCCGCCATAAGGTCCAAATATCAATGATCTAAGAAATTCTGATTTAAATAGGATACTGTTTTTCAGTTCTTTTTTACTTTTTATTACATCGATTGAGGGGAGGCATGCGATAACATGCATGTGCGTGCCAGAAGATCTCCAAAGGGAGCCAGTTCTCTCCTTCCATTCATAATGTGGGTAGGGGAGTCATCAGGCTTAGTGGCAGTGTCTTTACCTAATAAGCTATCTGACCAGCTCCAGTTTTCCAATTCTTTAAACCACCAAGATACCATGAGCATACATAAACTCACAGTACTGCCACTGATCTCTTATAGCAACCACAGCCCAATTTCAGCAACATATACTTTAAAAACAGGTAACAGACTGAGAAATTATTAACTTGTAAAGAGGCGACAGGGGAGCTTCAAATTCGTTTATTCAAATGCACTCAACGAAAAGTGTAGCCAGTTTTGTTTTAAACACCCAAGTTCTTCAACAGATACTTTTAAGTTTTGTAGGTATCTAAATCAAATTTTATACCTGACATTTTTCTTGCTTGCTTTTTGTAAAGTGGTGATTTCATATAGTAATATATTGCTTTATTGGGCAAAACTACTTGAATAACTACTATATACTAGGTACTAAGCAAGTGCCAGGAAATTATGGATGACTGGAACATACTTTCTGCCTTAAGGAGCCTGGCAAAGGAGACCTAGTTCTCTATAATTAACTTAGAAGCAATGTAAATCTTGCTCTAAGGGATCTTAGAAGAGATCTCATCCAATTCATTCATTTCCAGATTTAAAAGAAAAACCAAGAACTACAAAGATTAAGAGACAATTAAAAAATCATTAATCCAACACAAGAGCAGGCATCTTCTGAATCTTAGGTTCCTCTTCTTCCCAACTATATTACTATTTAATTAGAATTAGGCATATAATTAACGATCCCTTATAAACTCATTTCCATTTTTATTTTATTTCATTTGTAAATTTGCATGAACTTCAGGACCCATTTGTTAATTTAAAGAAGGTTTACTTGTCAGGCATTCTTTCAGAAAGAGGGAATTCATTGGAAACGTCTGGGGCCTTAAGGAAAAATTACAAAACCATACAAAGCTCTCCAGGACAAAAGCAGCAGCTCATTTACATGCCCAAGAGCATCAAGGAAAGCAGGCCTAAAGTTGCAGAAATGAATATTCCAGGCAAATCAATATGCAAAGGCTTAAGAGATACCAAGATAAGGAGTAAATGCAGTCAGGCTAAAAGGCAGACAGATAAGAAGGCCATCTAAATGGTGCATAAGATCTGAAACAGGTGAAAGTCAGTCAGTACTCAGAGCTCTACCAGCTACACTGTTTTCTAAGTGTACACACAAGAAGGTACAACTTACAAGGCTGAGCTGTTGCTTGCCCCTGAGTGTGCAGTTTATCAGCTGGATTATTACTAAACCCTGTGATTTATAATGGATCCTGCTGAAAATGAATAATCCTACCACAGGACTACGACTTCTATGCAGGTCAAATTCAATTCCATTCAATAAATATTTATTGAGTGCTTGCTATGTGCAAGGAACTGCAAAAGCCAGGAAGAAAAATAGCTTTTCTACAACAGTACACTAAGAAAAAAAAAAAAAAAATCAAGCTAACCACAATGTTAGACCTCTTCTTGAAATACCTAATTTGCTTCCTAGAATGAAAGTTGGTGTCAAAACAAAAGAGTTTTCACAACAAAATAAGATTATAATGACATTATACAATGATGAACATTTTAGAAGACTCACTGATACATAAAGAATTGGTTCATTAACAAGTTCACAGTTTTCTTTTGAACTAAAAGGCAAATCATTCAGGTTGGGATTTAGGCTGAAAATTCCATTACAGCTATTGACCCATACATTTTCATTTCTAAAGAGAACACTGGATATCACCAAAAACAACTTCCTCATTCTGTCATGACAACACTAAAAGAAATGCAATCTGCTAAGGGTACCACTCAGAATCCTGATGTTTGGTTTAAGAATCCAGTACTCTAACAACTCACTCTTGTCCTTAAAAGTATTTAAAGATGTTTAAGGAGACCCTCTTTGTGTTCAAACAGGCTTTGTTTCAAATATATAAAACCATGCATGCTATATATATATTTTTTTTCAATACATATGGAAATATATAATTATAGAATTTTATATTTTTAACTATATCAAAGCAAAGGTCCAAATATAAAAACAGAATTTATTATGGCTGTAAAATATTTTCAAGCCATTAAATATTCTTAGAACACTCACATCTAAAGAAATTTCTGGCTATGCTTTAATGAAAATTTACAGGTAATAGGTAAAGGTAATAAAAGCTAATAAAGAAGTTTTACATCAGCTAGCATTTCTTACAAACAAGGTTCAAACCAGCTCCTAAACCTATGAAAGAAGTTTTATAAAAGCAAATGGAAACTTCAATATTAAGGAATTATTTTTACACTATAAGTAATTTTCATTTGGAAACACACCTCATTTCATGGAACACTCAATGATACTGAATCAAGTCACAGACTCTCAGAATGAAATGCATATATAGACTGTGTCTGTGTGTGTGTGTGTATGTGTGTGTGTGTTGTGTGTGTGTGTGTGTGTGTCAATGTGTGTGTGTGCAGTGTTAGGGATTCAGCTCAGGACTCATTCAGGCTAAGCAAGTGTTCTACCACCACTGAGCTAAACCCCTAGCCCCAAATATCTCTCACCTTTTAAAGACAGTAGTAAGAAAGCCTTCCCCTCACTCTACAAACATTATCAGAGGTTTCCTATATTAACAATAAATAAAAGAATGTCATAATAAAAAGCATCCAACACTTCTTAAGATTCTTTCCATTTTAATTCAGCAACTTCTTAAATATACAATAGTAAAAAAGATTAAAGCACACAGAAAAATATAAAAGGTATTTTATAGCAAGTTTAAAACAATATAGCACTCCTTACAGACGATTAATTGGAAAAATAAAGCTAGCATGAAAACTTGGCCATAAGCTCAATATTATAATAGCCATAGTAGGATTTGGAGAAATTTACAAATCCCTCTGTTTTTCAATGATGGTTTTTTAAAAGATTAATTCAACAAGTACCACTAACAAAGCAACTAGTTATAAATAAAATATAAGTTGTGTATTCATCTCTTCTCTATCATTCTTCCAAATAAGGATGTGACCTCATCAAGGTAGAGAATATATCTCTCTCCCCAGTGACATATCTTTCTTTATATAAAGTAGCTGTCCAATAAGTATTTGATAAGAGAAAAAGAGAATAAATACAAGAAAGGAAAAAGACTTCTCAGAAATATAATCAGAAATCCATATAATTATTGAGTAAAGCTCCCTGAAACTGAATATAGAATTCAGACAAGAGTTTGACAATATCAAACGTAAATAACAAATGTTTTTTATTTACCTCCTTTAAGAGGACAAATATTCTGTACTACAGTACATTGCTCTCCTTCCTACAATGAACACAGAAGTTAGACTTAAGCCTAGGCTGTGGCCCTGCCTCACACTGGCTTTATAACTCTGAGCAGGTTTCTTCCTGAAGCTTCATTGGTTTTTATGGTTCTTTGAAAAGGACATGACGAGTTCTCTGCACAGAGCCCAATGCAGATCCATCATTCACTTCTTTTAAGTGCTCCTTTCCCTTCCTTGTTTTATATTCCATCATAAAAAGGACAAATCCCTGCAGATTTTATGAAAGTCCAGGAGAGAAGGGACCTGGCCACTTTGTGGGGGATCATGATTTTTAAAAGTTCTTTAAGTTATTAAAGTTCTTCATGTTACATGAAACCTTTAAAAAGTCTGGAGTATTATGTAAGACTAAAACCAGGCCAATACTTTTGTAAGCTACATGCAATCTTCTAGTTTCTTAAAATCCAAGCAACTCAAGAAAAGAATTAGGGAAAACCACCAATCTTTTGACAGACAGAATACTATGTAGCCCCAGCTGGCCTGAAACTTGCTATGTAGACCAGGCTAGCCTGGGTCTCAAAGAGATTCACTTGCCTCTGCCTTCCAAATGCTGGGGTTAAAGGCTTGTGCCACCAAATCAGGCTTACTAATGACTACTTTAACCGCTATTATATGGTAGTTTAAGTCAGCTAAAGAATTATTTGAATGTTAATAAGCTAAGCTATAAAATCTGCTCAAGAATTAAAGTTTCTTTCATTAGTAGGAAAAAATAAACAATTTACAACCATAACTTAAAAATAAACCTTAAATATGCTGAAGCAGCACAGATAACAGTGGCACCTGTAGCAGTGAAGTCAGCACACATCTCAGACGGTCTTAATGTAAAAGACGGGAAGAGACTTCCATTTGGACTTATGTTATTTATCTGCTTAATTGCTAGAAGGATGGCACATGATTTTAAAACATGGCTGAAGCACTGCAAATATCATGCCTTGAAGTACGTCCTAACAACTCAACATGGAATTTACACATCCCCACAAAACCATCCTGTCTGCCCCTCACTTCTTTGCCTAGGTGGAAATTATATTTATCAAGGTTAACCTTCCTATCTGCTCCTATATCACATTTTCCTTCTACACTGTAATCCACAATGGAACTTCCGTTACTTCTTTTTCTCTTATATCTTAAATTTTTGTCTACATCTGCCTTGCTCGTGCATACACAGACAGACAGACAGACACACACACACACACACGCATGCACATGCTTGCTAATGCATACACAGGCACACACACAAACACATACATTCTCATTCATACACACACACACACACACACACACACTTGCTCATGCATATACAGACACACACACACACACACACACACACACACACACAAAACCCAAAATTAATTTCAATTCTCAATAAATTCTCAAGCTGTCACAGTTTCCTTTTTGGTAGTTGTTACAGGTCTAGGATCATTAAATTATCCTTATGCTTATCTGAGTCTAGCCCAATCACACAAGTGAAATGACTGTGCCAAAATCAACAAGAGCCTCTAATTGTGAAATTCAATGACTTCCTAAATTTCTATCCTGGTTAGTTTTCTCCACTTGAACTTCTTCCTATTCTGTTTACACCCATAGAAATAAACATACTATGGTTCTGTTTCTAGCTCCCCATTCCTGTTCTTTGTTGAGTCTCCTCCCTTGATTGCCATCTAAATAAATACTCCTCTTACTCCCCAAAACTGATTCCATGCCTTTGTCTCTTACACTCTTCTGCTCTGCATCATACTCTCACACACAGTTCCACAGCTTGAGATGTCACACCTATGAACACAAGTACCAAATACGTGTCTCTGGTTTCAACCTGTCTAAATTACACACTCAATTTTCTGACTTCAAACTCTACTTTGCTCTGCTAGGTTGAACTCAGAATGTTCCCAAACAAATACACACACACCAACCTGCACAAGCTGTCTTCCTTCTCTGCTCCTCATCACCTTAGGGGTATCAGAGCCTTCAGAACAGGCTAAACTGAAAACCTCAAGAGTCACTTTCACTTCAGCTTCTCTTTTGTGCTCCACCCCTCAAGGCTCACAAAGAACTGCAGATTTTCTTCCAAACAACCTTCTACTTTTGAACCAACAGTTGTTATACCAACTGTCAGTTTTCTAAATCAGTCCTTTATTATTTCTTAGCAGATGTTTTAACTCCTCCTGGTGCTCATTCCTGCGCTCATCTTCTTTAGAAGGACTCCTACCTTCATGGTCAGCAGAGTACTGCATAAGGAATGGCCTGCGTTTCCCTGCTCAAAGGTGAGCCAAAGACAGAATCCAAATTCTTTGACAGTATCAAAACTTCTTCAGTCCTCTTCTAATTTATCTTCTCTTACTCAACCACCTCCCACCACTCTTTCAGACAAACATGTTGTCCATTTCCTGGAATCCCAAATCACCTTCTAGAACACCCAGATAGTCTCTTCTTGATTCTTCATGCTACAACAACTTACCACCCTCAGCAAGCAGCAGTCACCTCCGTGACCTATAACATTCAGAATTAAGATCATTTTATACCAGTTGCTACAGTGTACTATGTGAATGAGTTATTTATAAATGATGTCTGTCCCTAGATAGGATTTGAAATAATTAATAAGGAAATCAACAGAAAGGATATAAAGCAAGTTTTGAAAGAAAGAAAGATGTTGATTCAAAATCTAAATGGAAAAATATTTTTAAGAGTAAAACTTATTAGTCAATTTAAGTTTCCATTATATAAATATATAAATGCTTTCTACCACAGGGATAAACCAAGATAACCCTCAGTCAAATTCTGTTAAATCTTTTACTATAGCAAATACAGGTCTTTCTATGCAAACACGCAGCAAACTTAAAAGATCATTCATTCATCTCAGCACAAATTCAAAATCTAATTCAGTACTAAGGAAAACTGCCCAAATACCTAGTGTCATTATACCATATCTAAACCTAATAGGACCCAGGACTCTCCTAATAAAGAATGACTTTAAACAAGAAAAGGAAATAATGAAGATTTTAAATCAATGACATTTTATTTCAAAGCCCTGGAAGAGAAAGATTCTCAAAACCAACAAACATAATTTGTGTCCAAAACCTTTCAGGTCTAATGATGAAGCTACTTTACTGAGGAAGCTGAGACAGAAGGATCCCAAATTCAAGACCAACCTGATGAATTCTGAGATCTTACCATAAACAAACAAACAAACAAAATAACTAGAAGGCTGGGATAAAGCCCAAGAGAGAGCAGGGCAACACACCTGTTTAGTATGCTTTTGATTCCCAGTACTAGGAAGGAGGAGGACATAAATTTTATACCCTGTATTTTTTAGAGGTGTTAAGGAATTCAAATTTTAAAAGTACTATTATGTTACCATTCATATTTACATATTCCATACATCACTGATGATCAAACCTTAAATTTCACTCTGATAAAATGACAGAGAGAATGAAATATACTTGAAGTCTAAGCAATATATTAAATGTACAATGAGTAAAAGGCAGAATAATATTCATTGACATTATTGGTGTTTAAAACCTTTTAAAGCTTATAGTAATGTAACTTCAAATAAATGACAAGGAAAGCAAAATAACAATCCAGTCAGGGACTCAACTTGCTTTGCTCTTTAGCAAAAACTAATTATTTTCTAATTCCCTAGGCATTCATGCACACTCAGTGTATCTGTTAGATGGAAAACTGTTTCTTCTGTTTTCCATCACCTGGCTAAGAATCTTGTGCAAACCACACTCAGGAACCTCATATTAATAAAATATGACTCCAACCACAATGATTAGCAACCATTTCCTTACCCTCACTTGGACATTTCCAGCAAGAGCACAATAATGCTATTCCTAAAAGGCCAGGGCCAGCAGAATCCAGCCAAAGGCCAAACAGCAGCCAACATAAGATCGGTGTGTTCCATTCAGCCTCACTGTGCTTTGTTTGGGTGTGCACTCCAGCCTCCCACTACCCCATGTCAACCGACTATGCATATGCTCAGCTCTGATGCTGCTCTCCTGGTCAAAGGCAAGGTTGTGCCTTATCTATCTCTATACCTCCAGTAATGATCTCTCAGTACCACATAATAGATCATCAACAAATGTTTATTAAGTATTTAAGAAACCATGTCTATACTAACTTTGGAACAAGTACAATATTTCATTCTATTTATATTTAAACCCAGACACATATTCATGAAAACAGTTCTGTCACAGCATCAAAGAGGCATCCATTTGGTGACTTGCAAGTTTGGGGGTCAGTCTTTGAGGCTCACAGATAGAGCTAAGACCAAAAAAATCTGTCTAAAGAAGATGCTCTGAGACAGGCTATTTGACCTTTTCCCTGTGCATGTAACTATGTGAGCTCTGTGCTGCTGATGTTGTTACAAAACATTACATATCTTACTAGGAACAAAACTAGCAACTGCTTTCTCCCATTCTCAGGAACATTGGAAAGAATGCCTAGAATGCCTGTTCTCTGAAAACAGAGCGATCAGCTGCAACTGAATTCTTAGCTGGTCATCTTAAGTTCTAGAGAGCAAGAGATAATGAACCATACACTTAGAAGATTTGCCTTTTATAGTCTAAAGCTGATTCCTTATAAAATAAATTATTTTATTTAACAATTGCATCCAAGTAATACTTTAGATCTGTCTTTGGGAAGAGGCTTCAAGAAGAAAACTATGAAACCTAAAGAAAACTTCACACTCAGCCCTGATGTTTACTTAACAATAATGAGACCTGAAAGTTTCTTTGTTCTGTTACTCACAACTCAACTCATACCATTGCAGCTATATTTTTTAAAGGCTAGGTGATTTGTCAAAAGTTAATACCTCTGTATTAAGAATAAAGTTCCTGAAAAAAATCATCAGTGTTGGTATAGGACCCATTTCCTTCACAGCTGACAAATGAAACCACATGGCGAAGGTTTCTACATTGCACACTACAATAAAGGATGTTACCAATCGGTAAGTCTCAGTGTCTTTCTCTTACAATGTCATAAAGTAGAAATAAACATATCAAACTCTTACAATGATGCACGTAGGTTTTCTCCACAAGGACCACAAATGCACTCACCATTGTCATCTTGGATGAATAATCAAGATGAATAAGGAAAGCTCTGGTGATGCACTTTTGCCAACACCCGCACCCACATCCCACTAAGTAGAGACTTGGGGCAAGAGGTTTCACTGTGTGTCAAACACCTCAACTGAAGAAGCTAAACCTAAACCCACAAAATGGTTAATAAAATAAACAATGGCAGATGTTGAGCTATCAACCATCCACTTTACCATAACTCATGAGGAAATAATTTAAAGTGGATAAAACCTAGGTCAACAAGCAGTAATACTACAAAATTATGCACACCATTTTTCATACTGTTTCACTAATGATTTTACAGCAAGTATTGCTCAGCACTTCATTTATAAATCTTTTGATCTGATGTTAATGTTCTACCCTTCAACTGTAAATACACAGATTATGACAACCCAAAGGAGTGATGTGGACAAAGAAGGTCTACCCTGTAAAATCTGACCCATCTGTTGCGTATTCACATAACAGACAAATTGCAGAACCCTGAATTCCTTCTCCAACCTCCAACTAATGATTTAGGCAATAAGGATGACTTTCAAAATGCATGCTCTTTCGAAAAGCAAAGACAGACAGCCAGTATTGTGCCTGCCAAATATGTGCAGTTTTCCCAGCTGCATATTCTTCATTCTTCAGTGTCCACTGCTAAAACCAAAACCTGACCCCAAGCAGCAAGTTGCACTGTTCTGATACCATGACATCATTCTGTCTGGAACACTTTAATATAACAATTTGAAAAAATTGGCAGAAGCTTAAAAGGGTCACACTGATGCCCAAAACTAAGGAGATTTACCTGGCAAAAAACATTTTGGTGCTGCTTTTGACACTGTGCTGGACAGCTTTAGTGTCAACTTCACACACCTGGGTTGAGGGAGCCTCAACTGGGGAACTGCCTGCATTGAACTGGCCTGTAACTATATCTGTGGGGTATTCTCTTGATGAGTGATGTGGGAGGGCCCAGCCCACTGCGGGTACTGCCACTCCCCTGAGCAGGTTGTTCTGTATAGTGTAAGAAAGCAAGCTGAGTATGGGCCAGAGGGGTAAGCCAGTAAGTGGCGTTCCTCTATGACCTGTGCTTCAGCCCCTGTCCTCAGGTTCCTCCCCCACGTTCTTGCCTTAGGCTCCCTCATTGATGAACTGTGACCTAGAGGGTGTAAGCTAAATAAACCCTTTCCTCTCCAAGTTGGTGTTGGTCAGAGTAGTTTGTCACAGCAATTGAAAGCAAACTAGAACAGACACCAATGGCCATCCAATGACAGGTCTATCATTCAGTTACCTTCTCTGTAGATTCCAGAGCGTCAATGAAAATAAAGCAAATCTTTTCACCTTCTTATATAGTTAATACTACTAACAGTAGATTCTCTTGAGACAATTTTGTCTTTGGTAACAAACCAAAACAAAGGTAAATGCAACCATATGACTTCACACAAGCTTTGGCTTATCCTTTACCAAGGAGCATTTTTTACCCTCTGACAGCATAGTTCAACTGCTTCAAAATCAAAAAGTATGGTTTTTTTATAAGCAGTAACATTTACTTCACAACAGTATTTAGTTCTGACAGCTAGCTTTACAGTGGATCTCTGTAAGATACTCGGGTTGCACTTTTAGCTGGACTTTTCTGAGAATTAACATCCAGCTTGGTTTCTTCTTGTGAAATTAGAGTTCAACTCAAAGCAACAAACAGAAACCACAGAAGTTTCTGACACTCAGACCCACAATCCCCACCATAAATTTTCCTTTCACAGTAAACAATGTACAATCAAAAAGGTTTCCTGTTTCAAATGGAATAGTAGATAAAAGAAACTGTAATGATACCAATAACAAACAGTACAGAAAAAAAAAACTTTGTTAATGAAGATGAATTCACACAGATAAAACTGGAAACTCTCAACTATTGCATCCTCTCTCAAGGACTTGTTCTTTTGTTCTTTCCCCAATAAACATTTTCAACATCAGGCATAGGGTTTTCATAAGAGCTCCAGCAGAGACTTTTGTTAAGTTACATGTTTGTACTCTTTTGTTATCTCAAGTAAGACTAAACAAACATTTCTAAGCTATACTATGGTCATACACCCACAGCAGCCAATGGTAAAAACTTTGCATATCTGAACTACACAAAAGAACTCTGAACTTTGAAGAGTAGAAGAAATGATTTAGAAAGAAAAAAAAAACTTTGCTCTGAATTCAACTTTTCAAACCACAGAGTAGAAGAATGGTCTGACACAAATGAAAAGATTCTTGCCATAACAATAATTATTATTAACAATATGCATAAATAAACCCGGAGAAATCACATTCAGGTGAACAAGGTCATGTACACACACTGAACTCACCACTTTGTCCATGAGTTTCCAAGTCTTCTCCACAGTTCTGCGATCTGCTGCAGCTTGCTTGGGGGGGCCAACCGCATCCTGAATAGCATCAATAATCCCCAGAATTCGACCTTTGCGGGGATTTCCTCCTCGACCACCAGGGTTTCTACCATTCATTGAATTTGCCATCTGGAATCTTAGTCCTTTACAAGACAGATTTGAAAAAGAAGAAAAGTTAACTGGGTATTAAAGTATTCTCCGGACAGGAAAATAAACAGGCTAACTTGTACCTACTAACAATATTCTCTACCACCAATGAGAAGGAGAAAAAAAAATAAAAAGGGTCCCAGATTCAACTTTTCAGTAACCCTGTGTAACTGCATTCTGGTACACAGGATAAATTTAGAAGCAATGACCTTAGATTTGCTTTTAAAATTATAAGAGTTAAAGGTGCATCCTCCTCGTGTTCCAAATAGCAACAGTTTACCAATAACAGAACAACTTGAACAGGTCTCTCCTAAACTAGATAAGAACGCAGTGTTCTCCCCCATCTGCTATAAACCCGATACAAGCACAATAGTAACCCCTAAAACACACAGTTGGGCACCTCATTCAGAAACCCCACTTGCAGGCTGTTAGATTTCTCCAAGTTATTACATAAATGTAAAGGACTCAGCACATGCAGAAGGGACACGTCTGTTGTCAACAAAGGCGGAGGACTTGGATTTCCCCCCGCTAAAGCCAGCAACTATGAACACACAAGTTCTTGAAAGCACAGCGGAGAGTAGTTGTTCCCTAAAGCAACCTAAGCAACGGTGAGAACCCCGTAAGGGCGGGCACGCACCTCAGAGTTCACTTCTTCTGGGGTGGTTTCTGGTCTCCCCACCCGAGAGCGGGGAGAGCCAAAGCTTTGTTTCAGGACGCCTGTGTCCTCTCCTGGCTCGGGCCTCTTGCCTGCCTCCACTGTGGAGTGTGAGGAGGAGACGAGGAACGCGGCGAGGACACACAGCCCTAGCCCTGGAGCCCCGCAGCCCGCCAGATCCCGCACCCGGACGCACGCACCTCCCTCCGCCTGCGGTCGGCCTCCGTCCGCTCCCTCCCGGGCCCCCGGCCGGCCAGGTTCCGCTCTTTAAATCCCCACTTCGCTCAGGCCAGCAGAGGCGACAGCAGCTGGAAGCCGGGGCTGTCCCCTCTCCCCGACGGCCGGAGCCCAGCTGAGCAGCCCCGGACAGCGAGCGGCGCCAAGCCTCGGGGCGCTTCTTGCCCTCTTCGCACCGGGAGCCGCGGCGGTCCGAGCCACTCGGGATCGCGGGTCCCACTCCACAAGCACTCAGCTCGAGTGCTCGGCGAGGACTCCGTGCAGTCGCCGTAACAGCGCCTCCCAGGGAAGGAGCCACAGGGAGAGCTCAGCCACCCGGACGCGGGGCCGCGGCAATTACGGTGCAGACAGCTCCACACCCGCCCTGTCCCGCGCCACTCTTGGGAGGCCGCCGCAGCGCCCGCCAGAGGAGGAGACCATCGGCTGGCCGCCCCACCCCTGAACCATCCCGGAGACAGGGGCGCGGGGCGGGGCCTGGGCGGGACACGGAGCCAGCGGCCAATCCGGCTCATCTGCTCCCCACAGGACAACGGGCAGAGCCAATGGGCGAGACGCACCCGTCTTCCCCGCGCTCCCCCCGGATCCACGTCCTCCACCGTACACAATGGCCCCAGAGGAAGGCCCGCTCATAGTGCATTCCACATGGAGAGGAACTCAGAAGAAGTGGGCCTGGGATAGCCTGGGAACGAAAATGCGAGAGGAAAAGTAACTGGAGAAGACAGGAATGCTAACCAATGAGGGGTGCGCAGGTGGGCGTGAGCGCCCCAACCGAGAGTCAAAGCCAACTGGGGCTAAAAGGCGGGACTTCCTGCCTGCTCACCTTCCTAGTCTTTGTTTCATAGCAACAGAGTACAGGCTGCCAGGGTTTGCTTCCCAGCTTGGGGCGGGACCCAGGCTCAAGAAATTCATCTCCCTGGGGCTGCCAAACTCTGCTACACAGGACAGGCGCCAAACGGTTCTACGACAGTGTTTCATGTTGGCTGTCAAATAAAGAGCAACAGTCCTCAAGCGTCTAGAATGAAGGGGTAAACCTCACGTAGTGTAGGCGAAGGGTAAGATCTCATTGCCAACTAAAACTTCCTAAATTTCTGAAATGTTTCCCTTCTACTATTAGTTCTAGAAGGATTCCAGATCAAACATCAGGCTGATGAGAAAGCAAATAGTTGACAAACGCCGGCCAAATAGTCTCTGCAAATCGTGCCAGTGAAATAAATGTACCATACAATGGACTTAGGAGTACATGTGTTGCACCTTTTCATTCAGTACAAGTGTCTGCATAAATCACTGAAGAGAATTCAGCTGTTGTGTTTTATCTGAGTCATCTTTACTCCACAGAGATGTGTCTCCATTTTAATGACAACTTTGTATCTGATATTATCTAACAATATTCATCTTTCTGTGACTCCATCCTTTATGTACATATATAAGGCAACATAGCTGTTTTATTCTGAAGATGAAAGGTAACTCTTTCAAAATCCACATGATCATATACTAAACAAACACATTTTTTTTTCTATTTGTTTCACTCCATAGTAAACTCTACCATTGTTTTGGATTTTCATGCTTTGGAACTTTTTTCTCCCACTGTTGTTGATAGTACTGAATACACTTCAAACCTTGGGCTTCTGGATGTGGTACTTTGCGTCTCTAGAAAATTACTATACATGGGGCCAGGAGAGATGGCTCAGAGGTTAGGAGTACTGGCTGCTGACAACCCTATGTAACTCCAGTTCCAGGGGACCAATGCCGTCTTTCTGACCTCCACGGGCATTGCATGGCATGGGTGCACTTACATGCAGACAATACACTCATAAACATAAAATAAAAATAAAATATTTAAAAATATTATAGGTAATATATACAATCTTTCCTAATCAGTTAACCTGATAAAATATTTCTCAGTCGTTCTGTCCACATCAAATAGGTTTTTTATACCGTGGCTAGCACTCTGAGGGATCCTGGGCTGCCACAGAATGTTCTACAGTCCTGAATTCAGATAGGTAAAATTTTCATTTGACGAAAACCAACAAAATGTGGTCCTTGAAGCAGTCAGGTGACAAAATATGGTTCAGGAAGTACATTTTTTGTCATTATTTCCATGTAAGTATTTGAAGGGCAGTCCATTGCCTTACATTGTGTAAATATACTGGTCTCTACATGTCTCCTCCGCCATCCATATCTCCCTTAGCCCTTATAATACTAGCTCCATTTATTAAGCAGAGACTATATAAAGAAAACTCTTGTGGCTACATCACCTATGTATTTAAAAGGCAGCCTTAGAATTGATCCAAAAAGAACTATAACTGTGTGAAGAAGGTTTGGCTGTGTCAAACCAGTTGTACATTATAATTAAGCATATTACTCATCTTCATAGTTGGATAAGTGACGAGTAAGTAAACTATATATACAGTTCTTTTAAATTGCATTTTATAACTGGAGATGACAATGATAAAATAGCACTGTCTGTGGTATCAAGCACATCATGTTGATACAAATAAATGGCAAGCATCATCCTATAGTCTTTCTGTACTCTGTGTGGGACCCAGGCATAAAAAATTCATCTCCCTTGGGTTGCCAAATGCTTCTACCCAGGACAACAAACAAACATGTCTAAGGCAGTGTTTCTTATTGGCTGTCAAAAAAATAATAACAGTCACTATGCTTCTAAACAAATAGAAACCTCATATAGAAAAGATGCATATGTTGTGATATAACATGGGCCCCAAATGAGCTCAGTCTAGGACTCAGGGTTTGGTGAAGTCTGACGGGACTGATGCCTTCCTGTTTGTTAGCAATCTGTAATGTGCATGTAAGAATAAAGCCTACTGGGGGGAAAGTGAGGTACAGGCAGTATTGTGCAGTAAAAGACTACATAAATAAATAAATGAAAGCACAACAAAATTTGTCTTAATAGACATTGTGATGCTCTGGAGATAAGCAGTAGTTCCCCAAGCTGACAGAGCTATCTACAGAAACAGTATACTCATTTCTAGCAAATAAGACAGTTTCCAGCCCACACAGTTTAAAGCGAATGCAATGTCACTGAGAGGCTTATGGGACTATGACCTGAAATGTCTTGCCAGTACCACAGTGTCCAGTGGGTGAAAACTATAACCAATCTTGCATTTGAGGCCTCAAATGAGAGATTTCATGGCAGAGGCAATTAAGACAGTTTACAGAATAATGAACACTTGTAATTTGAACATTAGTATTGAACATTTATATATGCAAAGAGATTGATGTCCTCTGGGAAAATGCAGATTATATTACTATTAAAAACATAGCAAATGGGCTTCAGAAGAGAAAAAGCATGAAACTCTCTAGGGGAAAACAAGTAAGCTTTGTCCAGTTTTTCCTTTTACTTTTTTTCTATTTTCTTCAAATTCACAAGTGGCCCTTGTGATATCAGAACTGAGTTGACTAAACTGAACACTCATAGCATTTTGGTAGATTTTTAGTTTAAAACAGTGTTGACTGGTTTAGTGGGCTACTTAAACATGTCACATAGGAAAAACAAAATTCTTGTAGTTCAGCACAATGGAGAATTCACTTATTTCACAATTCCAAGAGAGCTGTCATTTTTTCCTGCATGAAATCTACGAGTAAGTCTTCATAGTATATTTTCAGTAAGTGTTCTCACACAAAACCAGAATAGCATAAAAATATTCTAGTCTCCCAGGGAGAATGTGGACATACAATCACAAGTAGAAATAAGAGCAATATGATATAGCCATGTTTGGGCTTAGCAAGTTATTCCTTGCTAAGAAGAATACACATCAATCCATTCTTTAACACACAGTAACTATTGGCAATGAAGGATGCTGATTCATGGTCATCAAATGTAACCAGTCCTAATTGGGGCTGAATGGGGATGCTTACTGAGCAACAAGACCAAAACAAACAATGGCTTATAAACAATGAAACTCTATTTCTTCTGAAGTACAAGGAGTCTGGAGGTAGGGCATACAGTTAAAAATTGTGGCTCCACAATTTTCTCTAAGGTCCCAGTTCTCATTAGTACAGTTCCAGTACCTGACTTCTGCCTTCAGAGTACTTCAAATTAGAAAATGGATGTTGACACTCAACCTTTTTCACTGATATTCAGGATTCAAATAAAATGAAAGTCAGAGGAACAAACTGAACATCTGTCAGGATCAGTTTCTTCTACATAATCTTCAAGAGAAATTCCACAAATATTTCTCAGAAAGAGCGTAAGGCCAGAACTTAGCTACAAAAAGTTTGGAAGGCAGTATATTATATGTTTTCTGATAAGCAATAAAGTCAACTAAAAATTCAGGTTTTGTTTCAACTTCCTACCTTTTTCTAGTTCTATATTCCTCCTCTCCCATTGCATGTTTCATATTTCACAGTCTGTCTTTCAGGTTTCTATAATATGTCTTCATTCAGGAAAGTATAGAAATAATCTTCTAGTATCTCAGCATTTTAGATAAAGAAGTTAAAAGAATTTGCTATAATAATTTCTATGCAATCTTACAGTATTTTGATATATATGAAATTAATACAATACTGAATTTTCATATTTAAAATAAAATTATTAATTCTGAGAGCTTAAGGGTGAAAAGGATCATGACAAGGATCACTTGCCTCAACTGGGCAGATCTGTACATTGAAAATTTATCCGTGATGATTGGGTCATCAAAACATAAGTAATAAGCCCAAATTGACAGTAATTGATTGGTGATATGAAACCACATAATTATGCAAAAATAAGTGTTGATCATTTTGAGAGAAAAATGTATTAGAAATCTATCTTTAGCAATTGTGATTTCTAACTGCTCACTCAGTAATCTAATTAATAATCCTCTTTTGAGGGACAAGGGGTTGGAGTTCAGATTTTAATGTCACAAATCAGTGTGACCTTCTTCTCATTCCAAGGCCCTCCTGGGGCTTGCTAGATTTATAGTGCCTAGAAGACTACCTGCAGCCAGGGCTTCCCCTTCCCCAGGAAAGATTCAACACCAGTCTAAAAGGACAGGCAACAGCAGATGAAGGGGATGGAATGGGAGAAGAGAGATGCTTGCGAAGGGGCCTATGGGTATGTACATACATGTGAGAACACATGTAAAGTGTCAGGTCTGAAGACCATGACTCAGAGATAATCTAGAACAGAAGAGAAGGAAGGGGAACAAGCACACCCTTTCTCACTGTCACTGTGGGATAACCCCATTCCAAGGACATACATAAGACTTTAGGTGAGAACTATATCCCTAGCTTCCAGCTTTTAGGACTTAAGCCCTTCGAGTCTGGTAGATCCAGCCCATGGTGATCCTAGGCCTCCTTTTGAAAGTTCTGGGAAGATCAGAGAAAAGAAGTAAATGGAGAAAGGACTCTGCTAGAGCTTGGCCCCTCAACTGTCACTGGCTGATTATCTCAGCCTTGTGTTGCTCCTGCTGTAGAATCTGCAATGTCTGCAGTAGTCTCATCCAGCCCATGGACCTCTCTGCTTTCTCCACTAGACAGCTCATGATGGTAAACACATGGTTATTCTTCCTACCCCTGAAAATCCATTGGTAAATTAGTTTCTTCCATTCTTCTGGCCAACACTACAGGGTCAGGAAGGTAGATTATCAAACCACTGGCAATTTCCTTTCTTCCTCAATTACTTTACCATAATCTGGGGGGAATCCACAGGAAAGTCTGAAGTGTCCCTTTGTTGAAGAGCAGGGTCTTGTGCTGATAGCAGAAAGACAAGGCTAGAAAGCACCAGGAGGCCAGCTGATTCTGTCAAATGTCCAGGTTCAGCTGTAATATACCGAAGTGGAGGAACCAATACTGCTGCTACTACTTATCATAACAGCCCAGAAAATTCCATAATCCTCCTTTGAACATAAATGACAAGAATTATGCTAGACTAAGGAGATACAAAGATCATTGTCAGTCCTTCACAAAGAGAAAGCAGGCATGTAAGAGAGCATTCTACCTGAAAGGTTGAAAGCTATGATTTCTTAGGAAAAGGTCACTATGAGAAACTGAGGAAGGACAGCTGCCAGAGACAGAAAATATTAATTACTAACCCAAAGTAGGATTAGCCAGGTATTGTAGGACAGGCCTGATAGGCCCAGCACTTTGGAGACTGAAACAGAAGGATTTCAGCAAGTTTGAGGCTATACAGTGAGTTCCAGGTCATCCTGAGCTACACAGTGAAAACCTGTGTAAAAACAAATAAGTAAATAAATAAAATCACAGAGAGAAGAAAAAAAAGAGAAAATGATGGCAGACGGAAAGACAGATTACCAGTGAATCATGGGAGTTTTATCTAAGAAGACTGATCATGAACAGGGACAGAAAAGAAAATATTTATGAACAGAAAGTGGGCAGTTTAATTTCATAGGAAGAAAAATATGATGAGTAATCACAAAAAGTATCAAGCAACAAGTAAATACAATTAAACTCATGTAGACCAGATATGGTAGCATGCACCTCGCTGCTAAGAACTCAGAAGACAGAGGAAGATTGATGATGGAGCCCATACTTGACTGAGCCCATATCAGCAGACTTAGTCACCAGATGGGTCACATGACATATAGGAGAACTTCATACATATAACTTATTGTTATAACTTATAGGTTAATGCATCTTACAACTCTAACCAGAGAAGTTTCCTTTTGCAACAGATAGTGATTAAGATGGAAAGTCACAACTGGCCAACATGCAGAGAACAAGAGGCTACAGAGTGTTTATCCCTGAATAATACTTATAAACTTCTGCCTCCCAAAGCTCAAGGGATCATTGTCTAAGAGGAGCAGAAAGATTGCAAGAGACAAAAATGTAAGATGATCACAAGGAACCAGAGTTTTCTAGACAGCTGGTCAGTCATTTATATGAATTCACAGCAACGGTAACAGCATGCACAAGTCCCATGCAAGGTCAAACCAGAAAAAAAAAAAATAATCCCAGCATAGATATGAGGAAGTGGGCAAGAAGCTCCAATGCCACCTAAGAAAATTATAGCAACAGATGGCTGCTGGGAGAAGCGGAGACAGTCTATTTGAGGCATGGAACTCTTGGTAGGTTAACCAGGCCCCAGTGGATGGACCCACACTAAAGGACATTTAAAGACACAAATTAGGCTCTATATGTACAATTATATATAACAGAGTACATTAAATTGGGCAGGAGCAACAAGAGTAGATGCAGATAGGGGAGGAATCTAAATATCGTCAAATTATATTGAATGAAAACTCAACTAAAATATAGCTCATGTGGTTTTTTTTTATGAGAACCAAATTAAGTATTTTGAGTCAGGGAAAACTGTATAGGAACAGAAAAAGCAAGAGAGATGATATTGCAAGATATGAATTTGAAATTTTTCATAGTGATAATGAGGTTGATGATGGATTAGACATAGACAACACTAAAAGACTAATGACCAATTAGGAGATATGCAAAATGATGATAAGGATCTTAAATAGAGCAGTAGTCAGTGAAAACACAAGTCTTACATTTGAGAAATACAGAGGAGAGTGGTTTCCAATCATCTCTGCACAGAATAGAATAACAGGTTCACAAAGCTCTATGCCTAGAGATTCTGTTTTAATTGATCCTGGACAGTTTTAAAGCTCCCCTAGTGATTCTAGTTAGCAGCTACGCCTGGAATCTACTGATTAGTCCTCTGAGAAGTCCCTGCTAATTAAAGAGAAATGTATATGTGGAAGATGGAGAGGGCAAGGACGAGTGACAATATTCTATCTTTAATGACAGTGAAAGATAGCTTTTGTGATTAGCACAGAGAATATTGAAGGGCAGTCTGTCTCTTGGAAAGGGAGAGTGAATTTGATTATGGAGATAAGAACTTTAAGGCATCTGTCGAATAGAGAAATGTGCATTTCAGTTAGGCAACGAGATGTATGTAATCATAAGTTTGATAACATTGACAAATAATACTTCAGAGTCATTGAACTATAAGAGGAGATTACACTGAATAAAAACGCCAAGTACACAGCTGAATACCTAGGATCAACATTTGGAGAAAAACAAAAGTTAGAAAAGAAATTCACAAAAGAAACAAATTAAGTGTGGTGTACTGATAAGAAGGAAAGGCCAGTGTTACCCAAGGAAAGAAGACAAGTTTTAAAAGATTATGAAATATTCCCTAAGAGTGAGAGGTACTTTGTGACCTATGAAGGAATAATGTCAACTAAATAGTGGGATAAAAAGAATGGGCGCTCAAAGAATACCAAGCAGTGCTTAGTCTTTTTAAAAAATATGTACAAGCATGAAAGAAATAATAAAAGGGGTATCTCAATATAAACATAGGTCACATGTGATTGGAAAGGACAACAATTAGGAAGAGGGGCATTTAAACGTGAATGTATATGTTGAGGGATGAGGTAGAAAAACAGAGATTAAAAGTTACATTAGTGAGATTTGGGGAATGATGCTGCTAATGGGTTCTAATTCTTTTAGTTTAAGTAGTACAATAATTGTCTACACAAACTGAAGAGAACTTAAAGAGAGAGGCTAATGTTTTGAGCTACATAAAAGGGTCAGTGAGAAACAGACAAAAGCTTTTCTGAGTCCCAATGAAACTTAGAGACCCAGTTGAGGAGGTTAGGGATGCCCCTGTGAAGGAATGTGCACCTTTGTCCAGCAAGCCTAAAGGAGAGAAGATTATAGCCTCTGAACAGGTTTGCAGTGGAAGTAGGGAGGAATTGCTAAACACAAGTATGAAAGGAATTAGGGAATAGGGTGAGACAACAAATGATCAACCTCCTAGATTAGGACTCATCCTGAGGGAAGAGAAAGAATACTTAAAAGGTTATCTTGTTCATACAAAGTGTTAAGAGAAGGAACCATTTCCCATATTATAAAGCATGACCAAAATGTCAGTGTTTTGCTATTTAATCTTTGGTATTAATGAAGACACAAACATCCTTTAAGAATAAAATTTTATCACCAGTAGACAGGGAAGAGGGCATCATGGTCATATCAGCATTCACGCATATAATCTGTATAAAATATAGTTCAAAGCCTTTCTGAGTTTGTGGCATATGAACACGATAAAGAATGAAGTTAGAAAGAAAAGGCAGACTTAGATAGCAGCCTTTGGGAAATGAGAAAAGGAAGGGTTTCTTGTTCTTCCCTCTGGCCCATTTGGAAATGATCTCTGTCCTTTTTCCATCTTATTCTCGAAATTCACAAAGAGATTGCTGAGAAGGCAATCAAAATTGAGACTATTGATTTTTCAATGTACATAAAAGGATAAATGTGGGATTATTTGAGCTAAATATCAACAGCACAAAGGGGGGAGAGGAGAGGGAGGAGAGAGAGAGAGAGAGAGCGCTAATTATCACCTGTTAAAGTTAGTTTCAGAAAGAGTTTTAGAAAATTTTAATTAAATTTATTTAAGAAAATAACCATCTCAATACTTCTGTGTTGCTAAATTCCATGACATTATTTTTTTAATTACAAATAAGCCTGTCACCCTTGGCCCCAAAACATAGAGGGAAAAAGAAAAGAAACCCATTCCTTACTCTACAATTCTTTATTTTATATCTTTACTTTTTCTCATGCTGTTCCTTACTTGGGTTTTAAAGCATGAAACAGTTCTGCTGTTGCATCAGCATATACAAAGAACAACCAGAGAGTCTTTGCTCTGGGTCACTTGGGAGGTAATTCTTGCATGAAATTAGCTATTGCTTAGCACAGCTAAAAATAACAAACATTTCAGGATGTTACATGGCTCACCTATCTTCCAAACAAGCTTCTTCCCTAAACTCCTTTGTGGAGAGCTTGTCTTTTCCCTCTTCCTCTTTAAAGCTACTGATGGGAAACTTTTCTCCTACCTGTGGATATTGAATGTGAATTACTACATGCTCTTTAGGGACCGAATTTTGTAGAAAAGAAATGTCATCATTTAATTATAAATAAAGGTACACAATGAAACAATATTATTGGTACATACAATGGATAAGATTTTACACATGTAGAAGAAATTCATTCTGTAAATTGAGTGTTGCTGAAGTACCATAAATATATCTTTGAAATGCCTATTATTGTTGGGAGCCATTTGACTGCTTTGAACTTTGATCAAGCAGGGATCAGTCTTGCTGATCCCAGAAGTGCTGTGGGATTAGGGCGTTTTGCAATGTGAATGATTTATTCACTTGAAGGAGAGATTATCTTAAACCCAAGGCTGAAGATCCTGTAATCCCAAGGCTGAAGATTTTGTAAATCCTTGTAGGAAGGTCTGATTTAATCACCCAGAGGAAAGCTTATCTTAAATCCCAGGTTTAGCACCTTTTGTTAAGTAGATGTAGGTGTTTTGAATAATCCCGCATATGTAAATGATGGTTGTATTGTTCCTATAAATACACTGAGCAAAATAAAGTTGTGGCCTCAGTATTGACTGAGAGCCCTCCCGAATCTGTCCTTGTCTTCTCTCTCTCTCTCTCTCTCTCTCTCTCTCTCTCTCTCTCTCTCTCTCTTTCTCAATCCTCACTCCCCAGTTCAGGTACAGTCCCAACGTGGGGCCTGAATACTGGGGGTACAGTGAAGGACACCACAAAGGAAAATTGAGCTCAAGCTTAAGGAAAAGGGGTGCGGTGAGTAACTTCGGGAGTAAAAATGGGTCAGAAGTCCCATTTTTGAACTAAATTCTGAACTAAAAGTAGCAGAATTTCAGGAAATAAGTTGTTTTATTGGAATAATGATGCCAATATATTTTATTATTTGTAACTCAGTGCTACAGTAAGAATACAGTAAGCACTTGGATGAGAAATAAAACCTCATAGATAAGAAGCTAAGTATGACAAAATATTTTAAGGGGCAGATATATTTTCAAATATTTATTTTCACTCTCAAACTATGAAAATTCAGGGATGATAAAGAAATGGACACAATGATTTAACTTTTTTAATAAATGTTCATTCACATTTCAAAAAAAAAACAAAATCAACAATTTTGGTTAAAAGCATTTTAATTAGAAAATTTTAAGGAAATATATTTTAAATCCTTTAATTATTCCATGTTCAATGGTCAAGTTCACTTAAGTAATATTTGTTGAGTCTACGGAGTGTAAAAATAAATTCATGATAGTACATAAACAATACAAGTAAGCTTATTAGAAATATTGGGGTTCAAATGGTGAAAACCCAACCCAGTAATTTAAGTATATTAATGGAAAAGAGCTTAAAGAAAATGCACCATTGTTACCCTGCCCAAATGAGCTTCCAACAACTAGAATGTGCATCATTTGCCTCAGCATTTGTTCTGCTTCTTAACAGTATCTCCCTTATGGAAGCTGATCAACCATTGGTAGTTCCAAGTTTTGAAAAACATCTACCCAACAGTGTGAGGAAAGCCCTAAGCTTGGGTTGTGTGAGTAGTTACCAGAACCCCAAGGTTGATGGACTGACCAATAGCTGCATTCTAGCTGCATGGATGTAAGAATGAAGGAAATAGTTCCTGAAATAGTTAATCAGACATAACCAAGCACCGACATCAGATATCTTATCAAAATGCTTCCTAGGTAAGGTGATTAAGAAGATATGAGGTTACCCTTCACTCTAAGCGCTACTTTTGACTAGTCAATCAATCTTATTAGATCTCATTTTCTCCTGGAATGAGAACACAAACTGCTGGTTTCAGAAAATGATGATCTGTTCATCAAATAACAACTTTGGGACTACAAAGCTCTTACTTCTTCCCCTTCATTTTGTCTTCTGCTCCTTCATGCTGCTCTCCAAATATGGAATTGGCCAATCATTCGAACTGCTCTTCTCCAGCTACTGCATCCCTTTAAGACACCTCACCTCCTCTCACCATTGTGAATACCATTTATTCTGAATACCTCCTACTCCTTATCCATCCAACTCCAGAATCATATACCTAAATACTTGATATGTGCACATGAACATTTGATAGACACAGAAGAAAACTTCAGAACTCCCTTCCTCTCACATGACTTCCATGTCAGTGAGCAGTATTACATCTTGTGAAGATACATAAGTTTAAAAGTTGGGAATTTTTCTTTTCCATGTCTCTTTCTTTGTCTATCATGTCCACCTTAATAATAAGTCATAAAAATCTGTTTAGGAAAGTCATCTCAAATTCTTTATCTCCATCTCTACCACTTAACAATTCAGTTCTCAAAATTCTGTCTCTTACCACTTTACTTTCTTAATTGAGCTCCCCTTTTCAAATATCCTATAGGTATCAGAACACTCAGAATTCCCTTATAAAATGTGACTTAGGTTACCTCACACAGAACTGTCAAATTTCCCTTTACTTGCTTTCTCACTTAGAATTAAGAATCATTATTTCTATTTGCATGACAGTTATAATGTTTCATGACTGATCTCTGATTCTTCCAATCTCTCCTTCACACCAGTTCATCCCTGCCAGTGGATTTCATTCTAACATCCTCATTTGGGAAGCATGTCTCATTGTCCATCTTGTCAAAGCCTGGCCCATCAGGCTACCATTATTAGATGTCATCTATGAAGAATGTGACTCTCATGATGCTTGACGAAAAATGGTCATCCACTCTCATTCTATTACATTGACCTGCAAACCTTTCCTATAAAGCACCCAAAAGCAGCTATGTTAAGCTTTACAGACTATAAGTTCTCTTGTCATAGCTAGACAACCAATGCTGAATCAGGAAAGCATTCATGAATAATACATAAAAAATTAAAACTTTATTTTGACAAAATTTTACTGCAAGTTAAAGCCAGTATAGGTTGCCAATCCCTATTTAATCATGTCAAATTCTATTGATCCTCTACTTAACAGAATGCTACTTTTGTAATATGCTTCCCTGCGTTAGAATTAAAACTCCACTGGAGCAACAGCAGTCTTGCTTATCTCATTCATTATTTGAGTTCAACACCTAATGCCTGGGACACAGAAGAAAATAACCATTGCATGAATAAATGAATGAAAAAACTAGTATGCAAATTCTAAGCACCATGGAATGAGAAACAATCAAAACACCATCTTCAAATGCTTACTCAATTTTTCATTAGGATAACAAAGATTAGAAAAGTATTACTATAAGAAGATTATTTTAGTATTGAAAAGCTGTATAGTTATACTACAAAATGACAGAAAGCACAAAAGGAAATTTAAATCATGATTCCACATTCCATATCTTACAAATTCTACTCACTTTTACTTTACTCTAGGGCCACCTCTCTTTGATCAGTTGTTCTCAATTTGGGATTATTTTTGAACATCACCATTTGGAAGCACGGGGGAGTAGAGGGATTGCTGGGATTAATAGGATAGAGACCATGAATAATACCCGAAAATCCTACAACAAGTGGGGAAATCCCTCCTCCCCAAAAATGAATGATTCCATTCAAAGTGAGTAATATGTTGTACAAATATGTAAGTAGTGAGGTAAAGAAAATTGCCTTAGACTTACTGCCCATTAAAATGGTTATTTTTTTGTTGTTTTAGGGAAATTCTCCTTGGAGTTTCATGAAGCTACATAAATTTGTAGATAAGGTTTAGAAAATGTGTGAGAAAGAAAATTGTATTGGTTCTAGACTAACTTTTGACCAAAATACAAAGCAATTCTGAAGCGTTCATTTCACTGAGAGGATAGAAGACAAAACCTCAGTGTCATGTTTTTAGTCCAAGAATGTTCAGCGAATCAAATAACCTCCTTAGAGGAGTCAGACTTCAGACCTGCTCTTGGACTAACTGAAGGTTAAATGCTTACTACAGTTCATGATATTCACTGACCAAAGGACAACAATGACAGTAAATGTGAGCTGAACGGCAGCAACAAAACAGGAAAGGAAGGGGCATTGTAAGGGCAAGAACAATTCAGAAAAATATCCTTTTATAGTTTCATGTAAGCTGGTGACTTCGTTGTTCCATTGCTGATACCATCCATTGCTGAGTTAAACTGGCAATGGGCCAATATCTCAAGTCAAGCTCAGACAGAAAACAACAATAGTTTCTTGACACTTAATTAGAGAAAATGTTTTATTTCTGATTTTTTAAATATCTCAACCTTAGAAACAAGAATCTGCCTAAATGCACATATATTACAGAGGACTATGAAAAATAACTTTCCTAATCGTGTACTTCGTACTCAGCCAATATAAGAGGGGCTATGTGTCTGTGGGGATATGTGGGATATAAGTGGGGATATGTGTCTGTGTGTCAGTTTGCATGTGCATGTGCTTGTGTGTCTGTGTATGCCTGTGTATTGTGTGCATATTGGATGGTGAGAGTTGAGCAGACAATCAAAAGCAGTGATTGATGTTGTTTCTGTTGTGAAATACATAACAGTGGTTAGCCATAAGCAAAATAGGTGATTCTATCTTCCGAAACTCTGTAACACTTTACTGTTCTACTTTTGTCTCTGACTTTCTGATACCTTCCCCAGGAGATTTCCTCCTGTTTTTCTCATGGGGATATTTTCTTTAAGTTCTGCCAGTCAGTGGTTTCCTTCATCTCATTCTGTATCCTACTTTCAGATTTCATCTGCTCAGTAGGCTTCAACTATCGTTCTGCAAATGACTTGGAAGTCTTTATCTTCTACCAGCTTCACAAAGCCATTCATCCTTTTTAATGGATACAGATGATGCATGCATGAAAATCAAACTCAGAGCTTCCTCCTGTCATGTAGACTTTCTTTTACTTATGTTTATCTCATACATTCTGTTGGATAATATAAAAACATAGAAGTTATTTGGTCCTTTCTCCTTAATGGACAGTGCTGAATGCTCTTTTTACCTGTGAAATATTTTTTAGCACGTTCATTTCTTCCCTGTGTCTTAACCATACTAGTCTGTAGTTCTGATTAAATCGTTTTCATGCTTAAACCTTTTTCATGACATCCTGATGCTCTTGGTGAAATCACTTTGATAAGGATACAGGAACTGGCATGTTTTTGCCTTAGCTTTTCCTTGTTCCTCTTCCTAGGATAGTACCTCCTTCCCTAATCTTCCTCAGCCACATGACTGTCTCTACCTCACACAGCCCATCTTCTCTCACAAGCTGTGCTGATAGCAGTAACAGCGATTGTTTTTACAGTAAACACTTCTGTTTTAAAAGAAATTTACTGTTCTCATTTTCTCTTTCATTCCCTGTTCCAAGCCTTCAACATTCAATTTAAGCCATTTTGAAGAAGCACTCCCCTAGAAGCTGGCATTTTGACAAAAAATTATTTTATCAATAAACACATTTCTCAATAAATAGCAACAAATAGTTCTTAAAAGTATGAATAATTATTGAGCCCATCATCTTGGCACACAGTCTGTTGTCAAAGCTCATACATTTCTAAATTCTCTAATTCTGTTAGTATAACCATCTCCTTATCACATCCCAAACTCCAGGCATAAATATTCAGAATTCCTTGGCCTCTCTTTTCCTCCCATACTACTACCATCTAATTATCGTCCATAGCATGTCCCATAGCAGGATCCATCTGCTCCTGCATTGTGCTTTGCGTACTCAACCCTGTCACAAGCACTGGACTGGTATATAATCACCCAACTAGGCTCCGCATTGCTCTTAGTTTCATTTCTGTTTCTCTGATAAAATATCCTAATAAAAAGGAACTTTAATGAAGAAGAGATTTCAGTGTGCAATTCCAGGTTACAGGACATCATAGAAGGCAGGCCAAAGCAGCAGCCACTTAAAACAAGTTTGTCACAATGTAGCCACAGTCAAGAGCAGTGAGAAATGAATGCAGGCTTGCTTATTTGTCTGCTTGCTGTGCTCACCTTGATTTACCCACTTTTACACACAGGATATGGTGCTCCCCAAAGTAAGTTGGGTCTTGCTACATCAATTAAGTTATTTAAGTTAATCCCCACAGACTTGTCCACATGCCAACCAAATGTAGATAATTCTTCACTGGGACTCTCTTCTAGGCTGTGTCAAGTAGTCTACTAAAGCTAACCGACACAGCAACTAATCTCTTGTTACATCATCCTTTTACCTATTCTCCAGAGTAGTTCCAGTTATACCTATAAGCAAACGGATTCTTTGGTCCCTGTGGCCCATAGTATACAGTAGACAGCACTGAGGTTCTCAATGATTTTCACTCTATAAGCATGTTTCCAATACAGGCCTTATATTTGCCTCTTCCAGGACGTTTTCTTTTCTGTAAGATATTCATTCTCTAGTTTTTACTCCTGCAAGTTTAAATTCTTCTTCTTTTAGAGTATTTTCAGTTTCCTACATGTAATTACATCTCTCACACGAATCTCTAAAAAACTTGTGACCTTGTAGTTGCCTCGCTCCTTTGTTTCATTCTCTATAGTGTTTTCTAGTAGTCTGGGACTCTTATTTATTACTGAATGAACTATAGTGCCTGATCACCAAGATTTGGAACAAAATGATATTTGGCAGACAACTGTTGTGTTTTGTAAATGGAATTTTGGGTTCAATTCTTGGATTTTAAATCATTAACTAGGCTCAAACAGACCTTTTAAAACCCAAATAGGAACCATTGCAGTCTACATATTTTTACCACTGGGACATATTTATTCCTGGAGCATAAAAGTGGATTCTTTGGGATTCAACATACTCCTGGAAAGCATTTCCTACATCCTGCTGGGCTTGGACACATTTCCTTGAAAAACTTTGTTGAGAAGTTTGAAGAAATGGCAGTTTATTGGCAAGAAGTCAGGTGAATATGGTAAATGAAGCAGAACTGTATGGCTTAATTTGTTTCTACTTTGAAGAACTGGTTGTGTGATGTGTGGTCGGGTGTTGTGAAGAACTGGTTACTTTCTGTTTACTAGTGCTGGCTGCAGGTATTGCAGGTCTGCGAACATCCAACTAATTTTTGAGCACACATCTCAGATATAATGGTTTAACCAGGATTCAAAAAGATGTAATGGATCAGATCATCAACAAGCCAACAGTGAACCTGACATTTATATTTGGTATGCGTTTGGTTTGGGGAAGAGCTTTACAGTTTCTTCTTGATCTAACCACTGAGCTAACTGGTTGTCCCTGGTTGGGATATATAATCCAGTTTTCATTGTGTGTTGCAATCTGGCCAATAAATTGTTCATTCGTGTTGTATAAAATATGAGGATGATAATTCAAAATGACAATTTTTAAATCAGTTTACAAAGTCAAGTCTCTTCACCTGTCCAGTTTGCTTAAAATGCCGAACAACCATTGAATTATGCATCTTAAGTTCTTTGGCAACTTCTTATGGATTGTAAGAGATCAGATTTAGTGAATGCTTTTAATGGTTATGGTCAGCATATGATGGTCAGCTTAGTGGAGCTCCACATCTTCAAGACTCCTGTATCCTTTGCAAAACTTCTGGAAACACACTACATTATTCATTCTTGAACTTTCCCTTGACCAGGTGTGTTGATGTTTTGAATTATTTACGTTACTCAACAACCAATTTTGACAACAAATATGAAATTGTTCAAATTTGCATTTTGTTTAATGTCATTTCCATACAATATAGTAAATAGAAAGCAAACAGAAAGTAATGTCTTAACAACTAACAAAGCAAGAGCCATGTACTAAAATTATGTATAACATGGTCATATTTATTAAGAATATACTCCAATATCCAATGGCAAAATTTTCAACGAAGCAAAAACAGTTATTACTTTTGCACCAATCGAATGTTTACTGAATTTCTTGGTTTCTCACTTTAGTCTTCCTATGTAGCTTTAGTCTGAGAAAGGTAAATAATTTGTGTATTTCATGTTTTTTTCCCAAGTTTTTCTCATCTTTTTAAACTTTTGTTAGGCCTTCTTCTTTCATTTGTTAAGAGTATATGATTTGCTTTTTTCTAAAACTAGCAAAGTGATAAGAGGAGATTCTTAAAAATATGATCTTTGAATGATGAGTATGAACATTTGTTAACAGTTCATATATTTATGTACTTGGAAATGGCATATAATTCATAAACTAATTAAAGCGGGATAAAAATTAAAATTATTTGAATTAAAAATATATTTTGTAAGCATGAGACGCAGGCTTACACATGATATAAAAGATTTATAGGTTAAAATGAGAATGTGAAAGTCTAGTGTATAAAGTATAAACATGTTGCAAGGGAAGTTTAGTCAGTTAATGTGAAACAAAAGATAAATCCTAGTCTCCTGAGTACTTTTACATTAATTTGGGATTCAGATATTTTTTTTTTCTCACAAAGGTCAGGGCACCAAGGTTATCTAAGATATACATTATTTAAAACATTGACTATGACTAAAATATCGAGGAAAAGATCTTATTTTAGTAATAACTGAATCAAATTAATGACATAAATCATAAGAGAAATGACAATAATTACTATTACTATTCCCTTTATGTTTGGTAGCATTTTATTATTTCCCTGTTGTATATCATGGATCTTTTAAAAGTTACCTTTCAGCACACAAATTCATCTTCAATAAAAGAGGTAACTCGATTTGGACACGTTTTAGCTTGCATTTATTGAATATTTAATTGGCACCATGCACTTTTAAAGGTACTTTACTTGTATATTCTCACCTAATTCTTTAGTTCTTCTAATAACCCCATGAAATAGGTGCCATTATCCAAAATCAGTGGAACTGATGTCTAGAAAATTTCGGTAATCTGTCCAAGTATTAGAGCTAGTAATGAGCAGAACTTAGATTGAAGGTCAGATTTCCCGAATGGAAAAGTCCTGCTTCTACTTCTCCCATAACAGGAGCGGTGTGTTGGGTGGGAGTAAAGGTTCAGAGTTTAAGAGCACTTGCCGCTTTTACAAAGGACCCAGATTTGGGGTGACTCACAACCTTCAGTAATTGCAGTTCCAGGGGATCTGACACCCTCTTCTGACTCCCCTTGGCATTGCAGGACATGGGTGCATTTACATGTAAGCAGGCTAAACATTCATACACATTAAAAACAAACAAACAGAAAACTGACCTATGTTAGAAAACGAGACCTTCATGTTAAAAATGGAAAGTGAGTTCAGATAAATCAGTTGGCTTGTGAGAAAATGTCATAGCTGAAATCGTTTCCCAGGGTTTGTCCACATTTAGAGCCTGTACTGTTTTCACCCAGTAAGGTACCTAATAGCCACCTGTAGTTTCTGAACTCCTGACAGGTTGCTAATATTACCCAGGAATTGCATCCTAAATTTTACTTAATTTAAATTAATAAAAACTTAAGTTTATATGTTACATATATCTGATATCTGCCAGACTAGGCTGTAGCTTTTTATTGAACTCTTACACTGTCCTCTCAAGCAACCTGTAAAGAGAACTTTATAAAATATTTAAAATGAACTCAATTGTTAAATAAACTCAATTTCATATATATTCAGTTTCTATCATTAGGTAATCCTTTAACCCATTACAAAGTGATAATCCAGTTCAAAGAACCTTGTCATTTCTGATGAAGAAATGAAAAGAATTTTGTTCTCAATTATTGCTTCAAGGTATTTTTTCTAGTTATTTTGTTTCTTTAACTTCCTTTCAAATTGTCCAAAAATTCAAACATTTTAAATCATATGGTAAATATGTTCTATACTCCCCCTGAATGTTTCCAAGTATAGGAAACAGCTAGAAAATGTGAACTTGGTTTTCAGTCTTTCTATGATATGTAGAATATACTGTGTATGTTCTTTCAAATTTTCACTCTTTCCACAACATGAAGTATATGCTCTACATTTCACTGGTCATGTGATAGGCAGAATCAGGAGGAACAGGAGTCAGGGATGAAGTCTGAGATTAATGTCACAGTTTCTAGTTTGTATGAATAATCCAAGCAAAGACTTTCAGTTTTTCCTTCTCTTAATAATGTGGAAAAATAATCCAAAGCCTTTCAAAATGAAGTGTTGCTCCAGCTGCAGACAAGATTATTTGTAAACAACTGCCTTGTTATCAGCTTAAGCAGCCCAATATTATGATCATAAAGTAATCTTTTGTTAGCTTCCAACCCCATATTAGGGGGTCAGAGGTTACTTCAAAATATCATTCATGTCTTCAAACTCATCTTGGAACTTGGTAGGACAGGGTCTAGATTTCTGAGAATAGGCAAAAGAACCCATTCCTCTTCTTCATCTTTAGCTTGTAGAATTGACCACAGATCCTATTTTTACTGCTGTCTTTTCTTCCTGTTCTATACACAAATATAATTTAAAAATGAAATATTTTAAAATGGAAGCATACACTAATAATTTGTTTCCTTTCTCTCTCATTCACATGACTATTAACATCTAGGAAGTTAATGAATGTCAACAATCAGGACATTGCAAGTTATATAATATATATGATATCTAATGTAACAAAACATTCTAATTAAATTTTAAATTATTATTAAGAAGTAATAAAATCCAGTCAATACTGGCATAACAACCTATTTAAAATCCAAATTAAGCTTTTTGGAGTGTTTGCCTCGATATATGAGGCTTTTTTCTTTTAATATTTTTATTGATTTGAGAATTTCATACGAAATATTTGATCATATTTAGTCCGCTCCCCCTCTATACTCCTAGCTTAGTATGCCTCAACCTCACATCCTCTGTTATTATTTGTCTTTTTAAAAAAGGGCCTTTTGAGTCTAATCCATGTTTTCTAAGTGCTTTTGTGTGTGCGTCTATCCATTGGAGTCTGGTCAACCTACCAGGCATCATACCAATAAAGAAAACTGATTGTCCCTTTCCCATAATCTATCAGTTACCAATAGAGCTTCTGCTAGGCCTGGGGCTTCTGCCCATCTCTCAAATTAAGTTTTAGCTTTCATTTTGCAGAATTAAATGAGTTTTTTAAGAAGCCTAGAAAATAGCAGTAAGAATTGTTTTTGCAATAAATATATTATTAAAAGATTACTTTGCAGTATGACTGACAAAATCTGAAAGATGGTGAGAATAAATTATTCTCACTTGGATCGCTCTGAATATAAAGCTTGAGGGACTGGGATGTGACTCAGTGGCTGAGTACTTGCCTAGTATGTGAAAGACCGGGATTTCATCTCCAATACCTGACCATCCCCCCCCAAAAAAGGTTAATTTTAATAGGAAATTATCAAACTGTTCAACATCGTTTGTAAGAAATAAATTACTCTATTGACTTTTTTCTCCTTTGAGACAAAGTCACTATGTAGCTAGTAGCCTTAAACTTCTGATGCTCCTGAGTTCTGAACCCAGAACGTTATGAATGCTAAGCAGGTACCAACTGCGTTATATACCTAGCCTAATACTGAATTTGTTTGAGATGATAATGCATTGTATTGGCTCATTATATTATATTAGCCAATGGCAGGTAGTGAGATGTATAAAGATTTAGCAAAAGTGTTGCTTCCTAACCAGAAAGGTCAGGTACATACTAGAACAAAACACCTTCGCCATTTACATTTTTCTCTGTTTTCTGCCTGGGGAGCAGATTTGATAGCTGGACGGGTAAGATCAATCTTTCACCCATCCTTGACGATAAGATATTATGTTATTACAATGGTGTGGGAGGACAGTGTGAATCTTGGGAATTTATAACACAAAGCTGCTGCAGCTTTCTAGACTGTTACACTCAAGGCAACCTGTTAGATGCTGAGAATGGGCCACTCACCCAATGGAGTCATTCTGGATCATGTTCTCTGTTGAAAGCAGTTGAATTAAAGTCTAATAATAAATAATGTTTTATTTTAAATAATAGCATTCAATTACTTGCTGTTAACATAATTATATAATGAAAGATGAAAAAGAGAATGTGTGGCTATGTAAAAGAGAAATGGTTTGATGTTTGAAATATGTGTTCTCCTAAGATGCCATCTAACTAGTCTGTTACAAATTATCATGTTTAAAATTTTATAATCATACCAAAATAATGATGATAATTGACAAAAATAGGATACCCATTTATCAAGTAGGTAGAAAACTCAGTTTTTCTCAGCATTAAAATGGAGTGATAGTTTTTATGAAAGTCATTACTGAAAATGGTCCTAGTAAAAAAAGTATAGCCATACATGGAACGTTGACTGTTCACATAGTTGGGTAAAAAAAGAAACACACAAAAACAAAAAGCCAAAAACACTTAAAAAGACAAAACCATATGAATTAATATCGTATGTTTTCCCTGTGCTTTTCTCTTCTAATTTGCCAAATCTATATAAAGAAATGCAAGAACTTTAGATACCAAGAGACAAAGTGAAAAAAATCTGGTCCTTCAATTAAAGCATGGAGAGGAAGTTATTTGTGTGAATGTATGTGTATGCACATAGTCATATATATATATATATATATATATATATATATATATATATATATACATGTTAATGTGTACATATGCATGTGGGGGCCAGAGGTTAATACTGGGTATCATCCTCAAGGGCTTTTTATCTTTAAAACTTTATAAAATTACATTTTACTTATTTTGTATATGTAAGTGTATGATGTTTCTGCATGTCTGTGCCACAACACATTTGTAGAAGTCAGAAGAAAAGTGTGGGAATTAGTTCTCTCTTTCTGACTATGTGTCTCCTGGGGCTGGAACTCATGTTAGTTTTGGTGGTATGTATCCTTTCCTGCTGAACCATCTCACTATTCTTCCACCTTGTCTTTTGTCTGAACCTGGAAAGCAGTAATTTGGCTAAACTGACTGGCCTTCAAACCTCAAGAACTCTTGTGTCTCTGACTCCCCAGCACTGAAATTACAGGTGTCTGTTGCCATGCTTGAATTTTTACATAGATACTGGGGATCCTCATGCTTGTTTGGCAAGTTCTCTTATTGACTGAGCCATCTTCCCAGTCCTTGTAGGGGAGTTATTATCTGGGACAAAAGCACAATAGCCAGACTATTTCATGATAAAACAACGAATTTTTCTAAAGTTAACAGACTAAGTTTTGGGAGTTCATTTGTCAGTCAATTGTACAAATGCTTCATAATGTAATAAATTTCAAATTCATCACATACACTAAAAGTAGCATTATTGTTTTCTATGAGTTGGCTATGAAATCGTGATATCAATATATTTTCTAATTAAATATAAAAAATAAATTGTAACATCCCCTTATTTATTACATAGATTTGAAACATAATTTATGTGAAGTTCCCTAATAAAACTCAATTAATTTTTGTGGATTGGAAACTTAATTATTAGAGCCAGAAAATGTATTATAGAAGTTATTCTAATTCAGAATTTTTTTACAAATGGATGTTCATCACTGAAATTTAAAGATTGAAAACTAATTAAAAGGAGGCATGTTCTTATAATTGATGCTGTAGTAATTTTTATGCTGAACAATATTCTGTTAATAGAAGTTTGACCTTCTCTTATTTGATATTTGCCTGAAATTAAATTATCTGTGATTTTAACTATGATATTATGACCAGAGTTAATTCTTTTTATGTAGATTCTTAAAATTATGTTTTAAAGCCTCCGTAATAGTTTTTTTCTTTTATTTTTAAATGATGGAGCTCAAAACCAGGACCCAGTACACGCTAAGCAAGCAGTCTATCACTAATTGATGACTCTTTAACTATTTCTCTAAAAGTAAAATGAGTATAATTTAACCTTCTTTAAGTGAGTGATGATAGGCTCTAGTGTATGAACTCATACTGAAGGACATCTAAGTACACAAACTTGATGTGATAGGCCTAAGTATATATGACAGAATGCATGAAATGCTGTGGGCAGGCTATGTAGGTTACAGATAGGGGAAGGAGTCTAAAAAGGATTAAAATGTACTGAAATGAAATCCATAAAAATATTTATTAAAAAATAGGAAAGTTGTGATAATACTAAAATTTTATTCCCATTACTTATTTTTAGTGTAAGCAAATAAATGTATTTTATCACATATTTATAATATATCTATTTCAATTGAATTGAAGAATATGTACATGTAGCTATAGTTTGATTCCCTACTCAGAAATCAGAATATGGGTCTAAAGTTGACACAGGGAGTTTGTCCAAAGAAACTACATTGATAAAGTTTTCTCTGTTTTTAAAGGTAGTGTTTGATTCATATATGGCATTAACAATATGTGGTCTGTGTGATGCTTTGATGTATACTTAGCTTGCCTGTACATTTAAAGATGGAGAGGTGTAGGTGAAGATTCTCTTTCAATGCTTTGTACTTTGTCTTCCTAGAGAAGTATTATAAGGTGAGTGAAAAATGCAGAAATCTACCTTCAAGTATCTTACAACACTGAAATATTTTTGCAGTGATAATTAGTTCATGTCAAAGTTAAGATAACATATTTAATTTTGGCAATAATAATTCTTTCAAGTTTGCTGTTTTGCTGTGTTCAGAGAGTTAGTGGTAAAGGTTATGCCTACTCAGAGAAAAATTTGCAACCTGCACGGTTGCTATGGAAACTATAGTCTACATTCATTAAATTAATCTATGCAAAAAGATAGAAGCGTTGTAAATTATTAGTGCAGTATATTCTTATTCAATGAAATTTTTGAAGATACTAAAAAGCATAAAAATGTGACACCCATAATTTTTTCACCAAACACACTGGTGATAGTTTTTAGATCTCTCCCTTCTAGTTAACCTCACATAATTTTTAACCATGGTGCTATTTGTATCATTTATACATTTTTCTAATCATCTTTTATAACAGTGTATATAATTTTTTTCATTAAAGCCATTAATTCAAAAAGAAAGATGCATGCATGCACATACAGATGATAGGATTATTTAAATATCATTTTGCCTTCTTTCATTTTAATGCTTATGAAACAATCTGTGATAAAGTGCATTTGCATTTCTTCTCAAAATCTTATTACACATTCCCTCTTAAAAAAACTTTTTAAAAAGCTGACTCTATTCAATGACTCAGTATCCATCTCTCTCATTTCCTTTTACCATATTGCCATATATGGCCGACTCTGCTTAAGGTTTACTCATGATTATGTGTCAGACTCACTTCTCATATAAACATACTTTTAGATAAATTATCTGTTGAGATTATCCATATTCATATTGCTTTCTTCCTATTAACAACTCCTTCTATATGATTGTTCTTTCTATTTCAGCTCCAACTTTCAATCATTCATTTGCAAATATTTATGGAACACTTTTACATGCTAAGCCATATGTAAAACACTGAAGATACTAAAGTCATGAATAGGAAACAATTCTCTGTGTGTGATTGTGTGTGTGTTCATGTGTGGGTGGGTGGATGTGTGCTTGTCATAGGCATGAGGAGTTCAAAGGTCAGCCTGAGCTGTAATTCCTCTAGAGTTTACACCTTTATTAATTAATTAATTAATTATTCATCTATTTATTGAGATAAAGCCTCTTATTAGGACTAGGGGCTCACTAGTTAGGTTAGGCTGATTGGCCAGCAAGCTCCAGGGATTCTCATGTCTCTGTCTCCCCAGTGGCAGGATTATAAGGTATACCAAGTATGTCCAGATTTTTATGTGGATCCTCGGGATAGAATCAGGGTCCTTATGCATACAAAACAGACACTTTAATAACTGATCTATTCCCTTAGCTGCAGTTTTTAATGGTTAGTTGTAACATCATGTGATAAGTAGTGAGTATTCTAAGTCAAAGTTAGAACGACAGAAAGAGCTGCAGCTCCTATTCCTGTCTTGGGTATTAAGTGATAGCTTTCTTAGGGTTGGAGTGTAATTTAGCAGCAAAGCTTCTGAATAGCATATGCAAGGTCTTGAGTTTTACATTCTGTATACTCCCCCACCTGAATAAAACAAGAAGAGCTTTCTTGAGAACATAGTTTCTGTTTTAGATAGCTTTGTGTTAATACAGTGGAATATTTAAGGAGTTAGCATATGCAAAGATTTACTTAGCTCAGTTTTAGATTTTAAGTGCATCGTCCTTTCTTTTCTTAGACTTGCTCCTGGAGAAGTTGATGTTTCTCAGATGAATTACATCATAACAGAAGCTGTGTATGTGGAAGAGTTCATATTTACCAGACAGCAATATGAGAGAGAGAGAGAGAGATTGGCATTAGAAGTTCCTTACAATTTCCTTCAAGAGTAAGATCTCAGTGTCACAAGGACTTCCAACTATCCAACTGTTCACTTCTCTCAAAGAGTTTACCACCTCTCAATGGTGCCTATCCAGCACACTGAGCCTTCATTCACAATGGACCCTGGGGGGATATTCACGTCTAGCCAAGCCATTTCATTGACTATATACTGTTGGTCCAAGATAGGACTCCATGACCAGAAAAAGAAATTTTATTTGGTATAGGAATATCCTCAAATATAATTTGCAGAACTCAGGTAGATTTAGAAATGAATCATTTAAAAATCTTAGCAATTTGACTTTTAAGAAAAGGGTACATAAGCTCTAGTCAAAGGCTAACTCTTGAAGTGAGGAGCTAACCGAAACACTTATTAATCTAGAGATTCTACCTCAGAAAACTGCCCCACGTATAGGTGGTGCAATGTACAGTACAATACCTAAAAACAGGACAAACTCTTGGGAACATACGTGGTTCACTGACATCTGGAGGTGTCAGAACCTCCTTGAGTCTGGCATGCCATTGTGGTTTACAACTCAAGATGAAGCACCATATGTCAAGAGAACTTCTTGTGTACAGCAGGACTGTAGACAATAAGTCCTGGAGGTAAGATCCAATTGTGGGCAGATATTTAACATGTTGGCATTGAATGCAGATCTCATTTGAGGCAGAAAGACATCAGAATTCAGTAATTTTGAGGTGGTGTAAAAAAATCTAATAGGAATAAATCAGGATGAAGTCTGTTAAAGGGTCTGAATTAACATGGAATATGATGAAGCCTGCATCAGTGGGAAGAGGACCATTTCAGGCCCCAGTTATATTCACTCTGTCATTAGGTTAGGAATATATTTTTAAAGATTTCTACTTAATAAATATTAATTAGAAAGTGTTGTCTAAGAAACTCAAAGGACTACTGACTCCCAGATTTAATGAATTAGAAGAGTGGGTCATCTCATTGGTCAAGCTGCCTGTGAGGAACCAAGATTTCTGAAAGAAATTTGTGGCTCTCCTGAGAGGTGTCTGAAGAAGAGAAAGACTCAACACTCAGCTACTGACACTGATTTGTGAGTGCCAAGGGTAGGTGTTGACTTTGTGGATTCATGTCAAACAAGCTTAGCAAGAGCTAATGCCCCCTTCCCACCCCCGCCCCCAAATTCTATTATAGTAACTTCTGCTGCTGCTTTCTGAATAGGAATCTGGAAGGAGGATGAAAAATTCCCACAGGCTATTCTTCTTACTTCCTTACTCAAGAATCTCAGAGTTTTAAGCGACAGCAGAAGCCTATGGGCAGTAACTATGATTCGTATGAGCTGTCAGATTAAGGGACTTCCTCTCTGCCCCTAATCTCTTAAAACCAACCACCATTCTGTTTCTCATTATTTAATTTGTAGAGACAAATTATTGGATGAATACATGTTCAACTTAAATATTTTTCAAGGTACTGGCTACCGGTAAAGAAAAGTGACTATCCATTTACACTCATTCAAACTCTTCCAATATCATGTGTCCAGAATTCTGTGTTTGAGTTCTGATTCTCAAGAGGAAAACATTCTGTGCACAGCATGGTGTCTGGTAAGAAATTGTCTCCTTACATATGAACTCTTTTTTAAAAAATAGATTCATTTAGTTTTATTTTGTGTATAAGTGTTTGTCTGGGTATATGTTTGGGTATCATATGTGTACATGGCACACAAAGAGGCCATAAGAAGGCATTGGATCCCCTGGAACTGGAGTTCCAGATGGTTGTTAGTAACTGTGTGGGTACTGGGAACCAAACCCAGATCCTCTGCAAGAACAGCCAGTGCTTTAAGGGAACATATGATATTCTTTTTTAAAAAAAATTAGCACATTTTATTGAATTTTCACAATTTTCATACAGTAGAGTTTGATGGCCTTTAGATCACCTCCCCTATTCACTTCACACAGTCCCTTATTGCCTCCACAAAATGTAATGTCACTGTTGATATATATATATATATATATATATATATATATATATATATATATATATACGTTTATGAAACCTATGGAGTCTAATCTGTGTCTCCAAATGTCCTTCATTGTGGATCCATGCACTGACAGCTGGTTAACCTTCTGAGAGTCCCATGCTTGAAGGAGAGTCTGTTGCCACAATTTCCTGAAGTGGGGTTGGAGTGTCTTACTAGCTTTCTCATGCCTTACGCTGGGATATTTTTCTGGTTTGATATTGCATGGAACTTGTGTATGAAGCCACCATTGCTGTGAGTGCAACATGATATTCTTAAAAGAATTGCAATGAGATGAAGACTGACTTGAAAGCAGGTGGAACGTTTCTATTCTGGAGCCTTCAAATGCCAATGTAGAGTTGACCCAAACTTGTGTTACATTTAGGAGAAAGATGCTTTATACCTATGTCACAGACAAACCATCGGACACCACGGTTATACCATGAAAGAGCTAAATATTGTTTGATTCATAGGAAATAGTATTCAAGATATACTTCAGAAAAAGACTATATTACTGATATTTCTGTAGAAGAAGACACAAATAAACAGGTAAATGTGTGAGTCAGCTTTCTGTCATGATGACAAAATACCTGAAATAAGGAAGAAATCTTTATTTGGGCTCATGACTTCAAAGATTTCAGGTCATGGTTAGTTACTTGGCTCTCTTGCTTTGGGTCCCAAATGGCAAAGTACTTCATGGCAGAAGCATGTACTAGAAGGGAATGTTTACCTTTGGGCAACAGGAAGAGAGAAATAAGGAAGCAGTGGTGAGGGGTCAGGTATGCCCTCTTAGAACATACTCCTAGCGGCCTAATGTCCTTCCACTAGGCTCGGCCTCTTAAACGTTACACCACCTACAAATAGCACCACAGGATACACACACACACACACACACACACACACACACACACACACGCACACATTCATATACAAAATTTAAATAAATATGTGTGTATGTGTGATTTCTTAATAGAATACACAAAATTGATTAAGAGATGATAGAAATTTAAATTTCTTTTGTGTATGCTAGGGGATGGGAAGGCAGGGGATAATGTGGATCTTGGGAGCTGCAGTCCTGTCTGACTGGTGCGGGAGGAAGATCGCTCTTATTTATTTTTATTCATCTCAGCATTTACCTATGTATTTCTATGTAATGTTATAGTTTTAAGCCTTAAATAAACACCGCAGCATAGATCTAGTAAAATGGTATGTATTTTAATAAAAAATGTACTCTGTTCGCAATTGACTGGTGAGATATTAAAAATTTATTTTACAAGGATTTCTCCTTTTCCAGTCCACAATGTATATATAGAATTTATGTGACTAGACTGCTGATTTGGGAGATAATATAGGACGTTCTTATATTCTTTCATGCTTCTCCTTGTTTTAATATGCATTATTTAGACATTTCAATTTTTTGCTCTTTAATGTATAAAATATATAAACATCTGTTTATTTTCTACTTTTTAGATTCGTGAGCATTTTATATAAACTAGTTAATTTATCTCTCCTGCTACCAAAGGAGAAGTCTTCTGGATGATACTCATCCATTGATTGACCATGAGGGTAAAAAATAAACTGAAAAAATATGCTTTCTGTTAGTTTGGAGAATGCAACATTTACAAGACCCCCTACAGTAATGTTATGTCTTTAACAGCATGAATTCAGAAAGATGTAGAACATGCTAGGTTGTTTATTTTTAATCTCCTGGAGAAAAAATATCGTATATTAGTCATGTAGATAATTACAAATTAATATTCTGACTAATTCCCAGGTAATACTTGATGATAATTTGGAAAAGTAGACTTTCATTAAAACTGAGAATATCTTTTTCCTGGATTTATATCCCAAGAATATATTTCTCTTCTATTATTTAAAGTTTTCTTACTTTAAAGTCTGCAAAAAAGGAAATGGGTCTTAACTACAGAAATTTCATCTCATTTTGGAAGATGTGTTAAATATGTCAGGAACAATGTTTTACTGGAAGCATCACCTGAGATTTGACGGAATAAAATACGTTCTGGAATGGAATAAGCAAATGAAAAGGAAGTGGTAATTTGACTGAAATCGTCTCTTCTCAGAAATCTTTTATTTTCAGACTCTAGCCTTTTAAAAATCTTTCTTTGATTGCCTAAGCATTTTCATCTTTCTTTTGTCACATAGACTTGATGTGGGCTAGAACTGTCACATTACAATAAGAATATATAAAATAGCAAACATCTGACTGATACACTTTGAAAATAAGAACAACATAGAAAGATCATTTGCATACCAGTTAGACAGCACTCAACATCTAAGGTAGTTTTGCCAGTTTGAAAGATCAAAGTTCCTCCATTTTCATTTCATATGTTGAATTTTTTCATATTCTTTGATTGAGCGGTCCAATTCTGGTACTTTATTTTCAAGTTCTGATATTCTGTCTTCTACTTGCTCTATTCTACCAGCAAAAGCTTTCCCTGGAGTTTTCAAACTGGGTTATTGAGGTTTTCAACTCTAATTTCATTTCAGCTTGTTTACTTTGATATTTCTAATTACTGAATTTACTTTGTATATTCTGAGTTGTCTTTGTCATTTCTTTCGGTTGTATATTTGTTTTCTTGAACTCACTTAGGAATTTATTCCAACCCTCTTTGGATTCATTGAGATATTTGTTCTTCTTTAAACTCCTTGAATTCTTTGATCATGTTCAAAATTATTCTTTTAAGCTTTGTGTCCTGGGGTTCCTCTGGGTATATTCACTGTAGACATTTCTACAGGACTAGCGAGTTCTGAGAGGGATATGTTATCTTGAAATTCTAGTTTGCTATTGTTGAGTAGAAATTTGGTTCTGTTTTTGATATCTAAATGTGTCGATTTCAGAGCAAGTATGAAGAATTAGTTGGTCATGCCTTCAGATCCTCGGTGTTGATTTTCAGATTGAGGTAAATGGTTTGTTCAAATATGACTCTAGAATGGGCCTGCCTGGGCGCATGCACAGGCTGTGTGCCTTGAAATATGCGGGTGCTGGTAGGGTGGAAGAATTTCTGGGAAAATCACCAGTCTAAGTTGGTGTGGGAGCTGTGTGACCCATGCAACATTTTATTTATTTATTTATTTATTTATTTATTAATGTGCATGCATGCACGCATGTGTGTGTGTATGTATGTATTTATGAATGTGTGATGACACACAGAGGCAAGAAGAGTGCACTGGATCCCATGGAGATGACATGTGTCGCATTCCCAGATTCTTATATGGGTGCTTGGATCTGAACTTTAGTCTTCATAACTGAATAGTAAGCATAGTTAACAACTGAGACCTCTCTCTAGCCCAACTAGGAATATGTTTAATTAACTTTGAAAATATTCTAAAAGAATCATTGTCTAATAATCCCATGGAAGACTCATACTAAAAATGACTAAAATTAGGTTTAGTGCTTCCTCTATTCACTGTCCCATGCCTGCTTTTCATATGGTCTTTCTAATCTCAGTAGGACTCTACTTCTCTACCTGCGGTGACTTCATCACCCAATCACCAATCAGTCTAACCTCCAACCATCTCTCAAAACCATTCTTGTCTCTCTTTTTTTTTCAATTAAATCTTTTTTCATGTTCCAATAAGTTATTTATTTCCACAGGTATTGCAGTGATGTGAAAATAATCTCCATGCCTTATTCTTCCCTCCTCCAATCTCTAAGAATTTTAAAGAAACAAACATGATTGTTGCTTCTTTGAAATGATCTCTTTATGAAGAGTTCAGTGCTTTAAGACACTTGCTTGCTTAATTTCCCATGATCAAATTTTTGTTCTGTTTCTCATGTATACTATGGATTCTCAGGCATAGTAAACTCATCTAAAGTCATGTAGACAACCGGAATTTAATATTCTGAGTGATTCTCAGGTAATTCTTGGTGATAACTTGAAAAAAAATCAGCAAATCATAAAACCACAAAAATAGAGAGTATCCATTTCCTAGATTTATATACTTGTATACATACATGATCCTAAATGAAGCAATTTCTCTTATGACTTCTTGAACTTTATAGTGTTGTTGGGCAAACAAAAATCTAGGAAAGAGTCAAGTATGGTGGTGTAAGCTTTTAATCCTAATAGTTGGGAGGCAGAAGCAGGCAGATCTCTGTGAGACCAATGTCAGTCTGATCTATATAGCAAGTTCCAGGACAGCTAGGGCTACAGAGAGACCCTGTCTCAGAAAACGCCGAAAATCTAGAAAAGCCCATTTGTAAGGAAAAATTGCAACAATAACTTAAGATTTACTTACAGAGAGCAATGGATTCATTCTATAAACACAAAGTGTAAGTGCATAGCTATAAGAAAACAATCGCCTCTACTCTAAAGGTGAACATTAAGGAAAAGATAACCAAGAACTACACTATGACCTCAGTTTAGAATGCACTTTCCTTTCTTTTAAAATAGAGAAAAAAACATTTACAGAATAATGTAAGGCTGGATGTGTGATGTGTACCTGTAACTCTAGGACTGGAGCCTGAGGTATCAGGATCAAGAGTTTAAGTTGAGCCCTGGACTAAACAGTTGAAAAAAAACATGTCATTTCATTATTACCTTGATTAGGAGAGGGAAAGAGAATCCAATGAATAATTTGTGCAAAGGCGTGAACTGCTGTCATTTCACTGGGAAGGAAGTGGTAGCAGTAATTGAAACCGATGAGACAATCTACACTTCCCATGTGCTTTAGATTCCAGGCAACCCACCCTCATTTCCCGAAGCTCCTTAAAGTAGGAAGCTTTCCTACACCTGTGGGGTATTTGGCTTTCTCTGCCCAGAATATGCTTTTTCCTTACTTTGCCTACCAGTTCACACATCTTTCAAGCTTTGTTTTTTGTGTCACCATCTTTGTGAGAACTTCCCCGCATTCTTCTCAGTGCATTGAACTCATTGGTCTCAGGTATCTTGGTTTCTTGAGAGCACTTTTGTATCCTGAGACTCTGTCATCATGAACTTTAGGTTTTATGAGTAAATTAAAAAGTGAACCTACAACCATCTCTGAAGAAACCAATAGCAGCACTATGAATGACATAAAATCCAGATTTTATAATTACTAATTTTCTTTTTAATTATTTTTATTTTCTGTGTATGAGTATATTACCTGCATGTATATAAGTGCATATGTGTTGTGTAATGTCCTTGGAGGTTAGAAGAAGGCATTGGATCCCTTTGTAGTAGCATTACAGAAGTTGTTAACCACCATGTGGGTGGTGGGAATCAAACCTGAGTCCTTTGTAAAAGCAGTCAGTGCTCTTAGCTATCTCTCTACTTGCATAATTACTAATATTCAATGACATAATATTAATTTCATCATGTAAATTCAGGTTGATCAATAGTTATCATATCTGCTACCACTACAAGGAAAACCATCCTTTTGCTCTTCTCATTGTTTACTTTCTTCATCAAAGAACTTCAGGTCTCAGCCTCATGAAAGTTTGAACTGGAGTTGTTAGGGTCAGAACATGAACCCTGGCAGCCATAAGCACCTAGACTTGGCAACTACCCTCAGTAGGTTAATCACTAAAGAAACAAATAATGTTCGAAAGCACAAAAAGTACACTTAGTATGACTACATTGGAAAGAAGAAAAAAGAGGGCTAGTGATGCCCCAAGTCCATCTTTGTGTCCTGACTCAAAGTTTAGATTTAACTATAAGGCAAGAACTGCTAAGGAGTCCCAGTCCCAGTGTTTTCTTGTTTCAGATCCAGTCTTTCCTGCAAAGGTATTTGACAAGTTGTCAGAATGTGAAAAATATTTTTTCTAGAAGACAAGGTTCCATTCTGGTTGGCACCAAAGCTTCATACTTTTCTTCTCCCAGCATGAGATTCATGAGAAGTTTAATTTGTTGGGGTCCATTGCTTTAACAGTGATAAGCTAAAGGAGGGGCACTAGTGATTTTTTTAAAGAATATCTTCATTCTGTCAGGATAGTTAGTAAGAGATCGCCCATCTGTCTGTGACCTCATTCATGCTTCTTTTTTAGGAAGGAGGAACAATTTGTAATTGAGGTAATGGTGGGAGGCTGACTTACATTGTCCTAGCTCCTTTTTCTAATGTTCAGTTAACATTAGAAAACATTCCATTTTCAATGAAAATCCATTGATGTTGATTCTCCTGTATGTGCAGCTGGAGACAAGGCAGTTCATAGAGCATGTCTACATACCCATTTCTCTCTAAATGTAAGTTCTAGTGTCTAGCCATGTGAGGAACCCAATCTCAGGTACAAGATTTTCCTATCTAGCTTTGTCTGATATAAATCAGCAACAGATTTCCAATCACAGATCACTCTTCTATGTATTTCTGTTTGAACAGAATTTGTCTTTAATGAGTAAAAAAGCATATTCAGAGAAAACAACAACTAAGTAGTCCCATAAATGACCAGAATGATATGTGGTAAACATAAGAAGTATTCTGGCTATCCAGACATCAGAATTGTAAAATGTTAGAAATAGAGGGTGTGCATAGGTTACTTTCTAATTGGTACGAGATAGTTCATGAAAATAGATAATAGAATTATATGTCCCAAAGCTCTATTTTAAAAAATCAAAGCCAGAGCTATAGCAACATTTAGACACAACCTTCTTCCCTTACCATCAAGACTTGGCTCAGCTCACATGATGATTTAGCTGGCTCCTGCATTTTATTACTGAAGCTGGATTTTATTGAGCTCTTTCCTTCACCTACTTTCTGCAGCATCTCCCCCTTTCCCAAATAGGGGAGACATCTCCAAGAAGCCAGGAGAGTGAAAAAGACAGTATCATATTTCTCCTTTTCAACATGATATTTAATTCACTTTTCTGATATAGGACAAAGATAAGGAATTTACATTGGAGATGGGGTAATTGATTTTTTTCCTTCCATCCTTGGGAAGTCTTACCCCAGAAATTAGTTAATATTTCCTCATTACACAATTACAGGCTTCCTCCTCAAGAATGCAAAAATGTATGACTCATATCGGGGAAATGGACTGTGGAAGAGGAATATCTAGGGAATAGGCAGCGCTGAAGGTTCCTGGAAAAAAAAATAGTGCAGATTAGCCAAGAGAAGCTTTAGAAAAGAAAGCACTAAAAGTGGCAGCCATTAACTTCCTTATGGAGGGGTAGGAATTCACATAAGATTAGCAAGTGTCTGGGGATATGCTGATAAGTGGATCTCTGTGGGGAACTCTCTATTTTTGTGCCCTTTTCCTCAGAAAGTGAGAGCCATAAACTTTAGTTTTTCTCATCTTTGGGCTAATTACTTCAGTAATAAAAAAATCACATATAACTGCAGAGAGTGAGATGGTTTTGGGGATGATGAAAGAATGAGATGGTAAAGAAGTAGGATGAGCTGACTCAATTCACTGGGGAGAAGGCAGCCTCCTGTGTAGACAAGTAACCTCAGTCAGTTCAGTTCCTCCCCTTTTGTGCTAGGTGTAGCTTCTTTCTGAAGCACATCAAGATGCTGCCTGTCACATGGATAAAATAAATGCAAGGCAGAAACTCGATGATCACTTCTGGCAAATAAAATCATGGAATTGTCAGTTGAATATTGAATTAAATGAATACAGTTTTGTTTTGTTTTTTTAAATCTAGAAACTACCATCTTCCCTCACAATTGGGAGACAGAAGATACTAAAGCACAGGATTAGAATCTTGAGTCCCTCCCCCTGATAAAAAAAGCCTCAAAGAGTAGTCAGATCTCACTCCTGTTTTTGAACTTGAGGTTTAAAGAGATTAAAATCCTGTTTGAGTCACAGTAGGTGTGACAGGGAATCAGGATACGGAAGCCAATATCCTGTCCATAGTCTGTGAGCCTATATGCTTTGCCCTGTGGCGATTCTGAAACAGCCTCTATAAATGGAGTTGAAAACCTCTCCTTTTCCCTGATCAGCAATCAGAGCCCCAGAATGACAGTTTTCCTGTCAAGGGTGCCTGGTGAGCTCCATGACCTGGCTTTCTCCTGCTGGGTCTCCTCAGTCTTCCCTTGCCCACTTATTTTTATGACCTGCTTAATAAGTCATAAAATGATATATTAAATTATGAAGATGCTAACTTGTAATGCTATATGATGAGGGATCCATCAGGAAAGAATCCTAAGTAGGCTATTACTTTCTTTTAATTTCACAGATATTCATAAGTTCTGCTTGGGGGAGCTGGTTTGAACTTGATATAAAGAAATTAGTCCTGTAACAATTTATCTCACTGGCAATTCCATCTTTCCAGAGCCTCAAAATGACTCCAGCTTCAGAAATGAACCCATGTTCATAGCCAGCATACAAACTTAATGGACATTGCAGTAACATTGCAAAAATCATCTGACCTGCCCCAATACATACTTTTAGATAGTTCTAAAAATGGCTCCTTCCCCAGGGACACATATTTCTATTCCTTTTTTTGTGAATGAGTATTCCCACTCTTGTGCCCTTCCTTTACAGGAAGAGGAAGAAACAGGAGCATGACTAAGGGGAGTGTGACTCCTTTTCCAGATAGCAGCTGAGCCTTGAGAATTACAGTCATTTGGCAACTGAATCCCCCTTCAGTCCTCAGAGAGGATGACACCTCAGGAAGAGCCTCCTCACACTTCAGAAGCCTAATAAGGTCTGGACTACATGCTGAGAAACAGTTTGTTTTCTTTTGTCCAGTTTCAAGGCCCTGAGATTGTTTTCTTTTAATCCTATCTGTTTCAGAGAAATTTTAACTCAATAGTTTAGTAAAGAAATTTTAAACCTAAAATTTACCATGTTAAAAACTACCAAAAAATAAATAAAAACCTACTAAAATCAGTTCATTGTTTAAATAGCTATCATGAGAATATGGCCCCTATATTTGTGCTTTTATTTTAAAAAAACTTATGTAAAACCATTTTAAATATTAATATTGATCAAGGGTGTGATTTTTAACAAAACTGGCCAAGATACAGGAGAAAGTACAAATTTTAAAGCATAACAGGTATTCAGAATAAAGATTTAGAGTAAAATGTTAAATTTATCCCTCAATATATTATGCTAATCCTTGAATTTTTTTCAGAAATACCTAGGGAAAACCTGGCAGGAATCTGAGTCCACTGTACTTTCAGGAGTCTCTGGTAACTGTTGCCCCATTTAATTATGAGTAAAGCCTGATTCTCAGGAACTTGGCGCGGAGCAGAAAAGGAAAAAAGGCATTCCAAAGACATTAGAATTTATGTAGAAGGACAGATATAGAAAGCAGACCAGTGACTGATAAATGTTGAGCAGTTTGTAATGATCAAACCATTATGAACTTTAAACACTAGGAAGCAGAGGCAAGCTGTACAAAGCTCAAGGATTTGCTAAGCCCTTAACAGATAACATGAAAGACTTTGGAAACATTAAAGCATAAAAGCCTCTAGCTTAATTCTTTCTGAGAAAGGTTCTTAATGCCACTAAAAGTTCAAGATACTGAAATGCCCTGATCTCTGAGAGATCTCCAGTTCTGGAGAATCCAGGATATTTCAAGTGTTTCTAGTTAGACTGACAGGAAAAAAAAAATCATAGTTTTAGAAGGCTCCTTATCTCAAATTTACTGCTTAACTGTAATTTTGTGAAGTCACAGAAAAAGAAAGGGTTATTATAAATTATGTAGAAACTGATTATAGCCTGCCTATGGTAGTCAAATATATGGTAGTATATTTGAAACTTTGATAAAATTTAATTCAATCTCCTTGTTTTAGATTGTTAGACACAAACACACACACACACACACACACACACACCCCTCACATATGGGTGACAAATGTAATAGGACATCCCTCTAACTTGTATAAAGACTCCAGAGAAGTAGAATTAGGAAGAAATGAGAGTAAATGAGGTTAAATTTGAAACATTTTAATTTTAGAGGTTGCTTTGGCCCTCCAAAAGGAGCTTTATTCTGACAAACTCTGGTGTAAACAAAAACAAAATTCAAAGGCACTTCTAATAATGTAATTGTTGGCAGTTTAACAAATTAGTGGCAAAGCTCTCCCAGTAAATGGATTGAAACCAGTGGCCCAGCAACACTGCCTTTGGAAACAGTTTAAGAGCTCAAAGAACATCTAGTAAGAAGACACCCTGGAATTGACTAGAATGTGGGAGGAAATATAAGCTGGAGAACGAGTGTCAATAAAACCTAGTAAGTACAAAGATTATGTGATTCTACTTGATTTAAGACAGATAGAAAAAAATCAATTTTGGATGCAGGAGAAAAATTCATAATAATAAATAATACAGCATGTATATATGTATATATATATAAAATGATAAGGAAAGTAATTTCTAGCTTAATGAGTACTTTCCTTTACATTTGTGATGAATACAAATCATTATTGTTATGTGTAAGGAATGACTTGGATGACAAGTCGGACAGAAGGTATACATTTCTTTTGAGAAGTTTGGATGTGAGAGAAAAGAGAACATTGGATGGTTTATAGAAGAAACTAATGTACCAATAGGAACTAGCTAATACTGGGAAGATTAGTGTATCAATGGATTCAGTAGTAAGAGCAAGTCGAGAAGTTTAAAACAGAGGGGTAAGAGGTAGTAGAAGGCAACAGAACTGACTGTTACATAGAAAACTGGTTTTCTCTCTACTACGAGGAGTGGGCTTCCAAATGTGATTGACAACCAACTAACCAATGACTTTAGGGGGGAGGTTTAGCGGAAACGCAGGGAAGGCTGGGAAGGAGAGAGGCAGGCACAGCACCAGGACACCATTCTCGCAGATGTGTTCCAGAGGTCCTGGGGGTACATATGAAAATGTGGCCTCTGCCGTACAACACCTACATCTCCGTCTCTCTTGGAGGATCAAGCCTTTGTAAGTAACCTGGAATAAATCAACTTCTCGAAAGGAGCATTCTCTGTCCGCTCAATTGGTTCAACCTGGGGGTGCAGTGGGTCTGGATGCTGAGCCTCACCATGAGAAATTCATGATACAGTTGGTGTGGCTGAGCAGGACCAACTGACAAAAGGAGAATGCTTCTGGGAGAAGGATTTATGGAGCCGCTGCTAATATGGGGACCAGCCAAAGAAAAAGTGTGGGCAGAGAAAATTTTGACATGCTGGACTATCCCCAGGACTGGTGTGTGTGGTACAGAGATACTATGGTTTATACTGAAATATATAACTAAGGTGAACTTGCCAAAGCAGATGAGATTGGTGGAGAAAATACTGGAAGGGCAGTCTCAGGCTAAGGTTGTAGCCCAGAGAGAGATTCAAAGTGTGAGAGACAAATTAGATTGAGAGAAAGATATGAGGCTTGCTTCTTCAATATTAGCCTCTGACCTTGCTAAAAAATTGGATAAAAGAGAAAAGGACATAGAAGTTTTAGCCTTCCACTTCCTACAGCTAGGAGGTGGAAAAGAGATGAAAACCCAGGTCAGGTTGTTAATACAAGACCCATCCTGGGATCCCAGGACTTGGAACCCCTGGAAAGAATCAAGCAGCAATGAGGGAGGGAGCATTCCAGAAGAAACTAAATGTGCCCCCCAGGTTCAACCTATAATACAAAAAGAAAAATCCAAAAAATGTCTGCATGCTGATAAAGGCCTTAACAAGCATGAGAATTTAGTGAATAAGGGATTCTTGGCTCTAGAGCTGCTGTAGCTAGGAAAGGCATTCCAACAAACCAGGAGGGAACCCTTAACTACCTGGCTTGTAAGGCTGTGGGACATGGGAACAGGTGAGATTGTTTTCAGTGATGCAGATGCAGGTCAGCTGAGCAACATAACAGCCCACCTCCCTCCCCTTGAGATTTAGGCTGTGTAGACTAAGGCAGTAGAAAGGGAATCAGTCTCCGATAGACTGGCTTGTACAAGCCATTAGAGAAACCGAGGTTCCCATGGATTTCAGGAGCTAGAGCACAACACAAAAAGGACAGGTGCTGTTAAGACAACTGGATATGAGGAAAGCAATGTACAGTGCCCCATTTACTGGACCAGATAGGACTATGTTCACTAGAGATTTAATGAGGGACTTCATTGAACAAGGACCTTGACATTGGTATGGAGGTTTAGTGTCCCTACTGGATCCCCTAGTGGGACAAGAGCTTTACAAGGGAGGAGAGGCTTTGACAGATTTAAACAACCTAGATCAGTATGTAAAGTATGTCTATAGAAAAATAGAACAGCTTAAAAAATGTATAATGGAGGCAAAACAGAAAAGGGTGTCTGCTTGGGTTACTTGTAGACAAATGTGGACAGACTTGTGTTTAGCACAAGTTCCTAAAGAAAGGTTTGATAAAAAGCCAAATTCTGTGCTGATACAACTTTGGGAGGCTTTAAGACCTGAGAAATGGTTCACAAAATGTACACAGAGGATGAAGATTATTCCAGGGGTGGATACTAACACTCCCAGAGTAAACAGGGTACATTTCTCCCCTGTGACTGGCTTTTTGATGGGTGGAGACAGTCTGCCTGGCCAGGGCCTCTCTCAACAGCCAGGTGTGGTCAATGGAGAGACCATAGATGTGGCTAGGGTCAGGAATCAGATCCAGGGTCCCCTTGGCCCTAGGAAACAACAGGAACAACAGGGGCAAGAGAAACCTTATTTCTCCCTGGCCCTATATAGGACAAAGCAGTTTGGCAAGGAGACGGAGGTGTTGTATGGCGGGGGCCACATTTTCATGTTTCCTCCAGGACCTCTGGAACACATGCCATTCATGCGAGAATGGCGCCCTGGCGCTGTGCCCGCCTCTCTCCTTTCCAGCCTTCCCTGCATTTCCACTAAACCTTCCCCCTTAAGTCATTGGTTAGTTGCACATTTGGAAGCCCCTCACTTGCAGCAGAGAGAGAGAAAAAACTGTTTTTCTATGCACAGATTAGTTTAATATTCAGTCCTTAGTTGACACAGAAAAGAGCTCAGCTTTGTATCTTTGAAGCCTGAAAGCTGAAATGGATCATAACTGAAGGTTTCAGTAGTAGTGCAATTTTAAATAAGGATTTCTGCTATGAGTGAAGGTTGTAGCAGTTGATTAGCAATCAACTTTCTTCCCAAGAAGATTAAAATCTGGAATAATCACTGAGGGGAATGCAAGAGAGGGATGGCCAAGGACAAAGGTGAACTGTGATTTCTCAGACAGATGAGCCGGCTGAGATTCGAAACTGTCCTTAATATGACCACAGTCTGCTTACATCAGTGGCTTTCTGCAAAATCCCTAGGCTACAGGAACAAAGAAGGCATACTGCAGCATTAATGGGGATTTGGTTCTTCTTTTGGATGAGGTAGCAGAGGAAGAAGAATGGGGAGAAACAATGATTTGAGTAACTTAGACTCTCAGGGTTAAGATTTAAGATGAGGAGAGAAGACAGATTGCAAGAGAGACCAGATAGCCTGAGAGAAAGAAGAAAGGAAGAATCCTAGTAAAATCCAAATTATTCAGGAAACAAATGAATGAAAATAAATAAGTGAGGAACAGAAAATAATGGGAGGTTTTTATCAGGGATTTGAATGGAAGGAAAGTAACTGAACCAAATATGACTATCTGGTGTAATTTGATCATAACCACAATGCTGTAAATCATTTAGAGTAATTTTCATGTCTCTAGACTACTTTTCTCTACTTCCTGGCTTCATAATTCCTATTCTCTTTTTTCAAAAAGAATAGTTATTACTTTACAAAGTAGGAAATTTAGGAAACATGTGATTTAAGAGATTTATCAGAATAATAGAGTATCTGTACAAAATGAAACACAGAAATAATAGTGTTTTTTGGAAAGAAGGTTAAATAAGTCATTCACAAGCTTGAATCATTTAGTCTGAGGGGTTTTGAGGGGTGGGTGTCTGAGTGATCAAAATACACTGTATGAAATTCTCAAAGTATCACTAAAAATCTTGAACAATGTCCTGATTTTTCTTTTGTTTAGGAGACATACACTATTTCCAAAACCACACTGTAGAATCAACTTTGTAACTAATCTAAAGAAGTTTGAAAGATCAGCACAGATGAAGATGTCTACGAAGTTTTCAGAAGAAATGATGGTGCTAGGTAGACTGGTAAGGGGAGTCAGGAGAGAAGAGAGAAGCAGGAAAAGGCAGAAGGAAGGAGGGAGTTTTGCCCACTGATCCATTTCACTGGCACAGGAAAAATAAAATTGTAATGAAATCTATTGAAACCAAACAAAATAGAGTTGCAGGATTCCTTCTTAATCACACACAAAACCATCCCAGAGTTCTCTTCTTCTTTGTTAGTACTGTCGACCATTTCTAGCATCTAAATTTTCTCTACTCTTAAATAAATAAATAAACATCATTCACTAAACCAGACAATTATGGCTGCTACCTTTCTCTTCCTGGTCTTCTCTGAGGACAATTTCAGGTTTCTCCTTCCTTAAAATTTATGTTGTCATTGAATTGTATGAAAGTAAAGGAAGAGGGGTGAGAGGATTAAAATTATAGAAAATTAATATGCATATCTTTCTTTTTTGGCTTGGAAAATGCGAAGATATTTAGAAATGCACTATGGATTTGACATACGATTGCTCTGTTTATAGGTTGAGGATAAAGCATCAGAGAAGTGTCATTGAATATCTTAAAGAATAAAAGTATTTTCCTTCTGCAGAAGACCAGGCTATTTTAGGTCACATTCTCTCCCTTTTCTTTCCTGTGTAGAGTCATGTAATGCTGAAAGCTGGGTTTCAATTAGGTTGATAGGACTTAAATCTTCACTCTTCTGCTTATGAGCTGTGTGCCCCTACGCAAGTAATTTATCTGTTCTATAGCTGTATTTCCTTATCTGTAACAAGGAAGGATAATGATAACATTGAATCCAAGATCATTATGCAGACTGAAGGAGATAACATTGATAACATACAGTAAGTACTCAATAAATGTTAACCATTATTGCTTTGACCAGCAGTACAGAGAAAAGAAAAAAAAAATTAGGCTATGATAACAGAAATTAAATTGGAGTCAATTTATCTCTGAAAAAGTCTGTGAGATAGACCCATCAGAATTTTTGTATTTGAGTCCACTGAACTACAAAAAGCAAATCAAGAAACCTGCAGGGTTTGAAGGTAGGTCCTCCAGAAATTACACCGCAGGTTAGTGGTTGTAAGATTTAATTATATACTTGAATTCAGTTTGAAGTGGCTTAGGGAGATGATTTCCAGCAGTTGGCTCTTCACAGTTATGTATAGTATGAGAGGTAGAAAAAGTGAAAAACGAAAATGCTTATTGAGACATTATGAAGCTGTGTGTCGATTACATCAGAAATCTCATTTAAAAATTGATCCAGTGACATAGTATTGTTTTTGTTTAAATACTTGCTGGTGAAAAATTTTATGGTTCCATAGTCTAAGCCCTAGCTATGCTATATTTCTTATTTCATCTTAAATGACTAATGTCCTAACTGATAACTGATGAAGGTAGAGCTATTCTATACATTTTTAATGTTTTGGCTTATTTTGAGACAGTCTTGTTTTATTGTTCTGACTCTTCTGGCACTCAGCTTGTAAACCAAACTGACTTCCAACCTGAAAAACTTCCTTCTGCTTCTGTCTCTCAAGTGTTGGGATTATAGGCATGTGCTGCCCACCTGGCTGTACCTACTAAATAAAATTCTTGAAATTTGAATCTGTAATCTACAGCACTACATTTTGTTTGCAGAGTCAAACTCTCATAAATTTAAAACAAGTAAACTGATCTTAGTTTCTCTGAAATAATTCATTGATACCACAAATCATTTGTAATTTACCACATCACCTACTATTATTAATTAATCTTCTGTGGTTTGACTCCTCGATTGACAAATTCTTTGAAGACAGAGTTATCTGAACCTAGAGCAACTAGTATACTACCTGTAGCCTAGACAGGGATGAGTCGCTTAGAAAACAAAGAGGTAAATAAGGTCACTTTTATCTGTGACTGTGTATCTGTTCTAGATGGAAACTTGAATTCCTTAGACGTATTATCCATTGATTGACATAACTCTGAAATAATACACATATAACAAATTATTCAGAATGAATTATAGCTTTGAAAGGTTGTAATTGAACAGATTAAGCCTGGGTAAAGTCCTGAAATCCATGAAGCTATGTTTTGATATTTTCATCCTTTATGCCTCATGCTCTCTGTTATTCTGGGGATACCTGTTTTTCACATGAGTAAATTTAGGTCATACATGTACTGAGAGTGTTTCTCAACTATCCAGGAAGTGTTTCTATCCAACAGCCTATCTTATGAAAGAAACAGGAATAAATGACTCTAGAAAGGTGTCCAACCCTAAAATGGTCTCTATTGAGTCAAGCAGGTGCCCCAGCATTTGTAAAGAGGACACTTGTGGCTTTTCTTCTTTCAAGTCTGTTTATTTGAGAGGCATTTGCCTGGTTGTTAATTTCTAGAGACACCAGAGAGAAGGTTTTGTTTTATGAGGCTGATAGAAGGCCACAGTGCATCAGGCTCCCTAGTTCTGGTTCTTCTGCTGATTGAATATAAGAAGGAATATGATGTGCTCCAACCAGAAGGTATCTGTTCCAAACCTTGGTTTTTATGGAAGTACAAAGAAGAGAGAAATCTTAGCATGTGTTTTCCCTTCTGCTAATGGTAATAGGCAAAGAAGCTGTCATTCTCCAGTCTTCACTGACCTATGGTCCATCAATACAACCAAAAAGAGTGGACAGTAGAATAATGTGTGGCTTCGCTGGAGCTTCCATCTTTGCTTTACATGTACTCAATCTAGCTGAGTCTCTGCCTCTTTGAATTTGAATTTCAGTGAAAATGAAATGACAACAACATTCAAGTTTCAGGGGAGACAACAATAAGGGTTGTGTGGGATCAAATGTGGGAAAGACTGAGATTGTGTCCAATGTTGCTATAAAGTACTCAATGTGGAAGAATGAATATAAGAACATCATAAATATAAGAACCAATAAGAATATATAAGAATTTTTTTTTCCTTTGTAAGAGACTCATCCTGAAGACCCTGAGCACTCCCAACTTCTTCTGGGAAATTGCTTGTCCTATATCCCATCCTTGTGATAGTTGACAGTAACAGAACCTGTACTTCAGAGCGTAAGGAGGAAGACATACATGCACATCCATGTTTGCTGCAGCACGATTCACAATAATGAAAAATCTGAAGAAGCCTAGCCTCCCATTGAATAATGTGTAAAGAAAATGTGATACATATGCATGATGAAATTGTTTTTCAGCAATACAGAAAACTGAAATACTGACATATGCAAGAAGATGGAGGAACCAGAGGTCATTGCCGTAAGTGTAATAAACCACACTTGAAAAGAGAAATGCTTCTTATTTTCACATATGTGCAGAATAAGGATTTGTGTGGGGTGTGTTTGTACGTGTGTGTGTGTGTGTGTGATATGTGCATGTGTGTGTCTGCATATGTATGCATAATGAAAGTAGAAAGGAGCCTAAGTGGGAAGAAGTTTAAGACTGTAGGGAGAGGGAGGATGAAGAGTGAATAACAGAAAGCATGTCAAATGGAAGAAGAAGGAATGCGGAAGGTAGGAGATCAGCATGATGGGACAGAGGGTGGGGAAGGCAGTCAGGGAGGGAGGGTGACTAAGAACAAAGTACAGTGCCATGTATCTATGAAAATGCCATAATTAATCCATATCTTTTTATGTGATCTTAAAAATGAATTTGAAATAAAAAGCAACGTAGGGTGGAAGCCTGAAGGGGGATTAGTCAGTCACTGTCTTATTTTGCTATCACAGTATGTGATACAGAAAGTTCAGTCCACATTTTTCTCCAGAATTTTTAAGCTAGAACTTACCTAGATGCATCTCTTCTGAGCAGAAGTACACAGAATTAAGATCAACACAGGCAACAATGAGGACAGACGCAAGGTGCCAAAGCTGTGTCTAATCTCAGCTGTTGGGCAGCTTCCCAGGCACCTTTTTTTCGCTTTGCAAGCTGGTTTGCCCTGGGATCCTGGCACTCACATTCCAAACTGTCCTGGTTAATACACTCCCTTTCCTTTTTGCCCTAATTTGAAAGGCCTTTCTGTTGACTTAGGGAGCTGTCTGCTTTGAATTGGGAAAGCCTAGGAAAAAGGACCCTGTTTTTTTTTTTTCCTTCACTTTAAATTTACTATTGCTTATCATTTTCTTTATTTCTCTGTCTCATGACTTGAACATTGGAATACTGGGTTCTCAAATTCTGACTGCACCAACGACTGTGGAGGAATGGGAACAAAAGTCCATATGAAAACTGGGAGTAAGGAAGATTAAATAGACTTATTAGTAGTTATGAAAATACCAATGCAGTCTTTTTGGAAAACCAAATCTGCATATGTAAAATGTCAGAGTTCAGTATTGGCTAATATTTTCCATTTCTATAGCTTTTGCTGAGATGCCTACACTGAATAGAGCTACAGAAAGTAATTAAGTGCTTCAAAATACTTTGTTATTAGGTCTAAAGTGATGGCTCAGTGGTTAAGAATGCTGACTGCTCTTGCAGAAGACCTAAGTTCGACCCCCAGCACTCAACAACAGCTAATACCTGTCCTAAACTCCAATTCCAGGGTATCTGATGCCTTCTTCTGATCTCCATGGGTATTGGATAATATAAATTCCCATATATATGTGTGTGTGTGTGTATATATATATATATGTAGGCGGTACTCTCCTATATGTAAAATAAAAATAAAATAAAAATATTTTGCTTTTTGTTGAGATAAATATAAAACAAAAAACTAGCCCTTTTATCGTAAATAACCCAGTAGCATTTAGAATGCTGTGCCAACAACCCCTCTAGTTACTTCCAAAACATTCTTATAATCATGAAAGGAAACAAATTCTTTGCTTCTGATATACTTTTAATGGCATAGTCTTCCTTATCAATTGAGACCTACCTCCAGAAAACAATTTCATAATTAAGTTTTGTGTTTGTTTTCAAATCATTCATAAAATTAAGACATGAAAAATTAGTACCTTACTGGGGTCTTTTTCATGTTGATTCTAGCATATCATACTAAAATTCTAGAGTTATAGGTCTAGATTTTTCCAAATTATAATAAAACATAACATTGCATTTTAAAAATCATTATTATAAGAATATATGAAAAGTATTGCATAAGTGTTTATATTACCTCCTTCAGTTCTTTCAGTGCAAACAACAACAGAAAGTAGGAAGGCAGAAGTACAATATTAAATGACCACTTAGCCCCTTGCCTTTTTGTTACTCTTTCTTGAAAATTATAGACATTTAACCTACACTTCTTGATGAGCTTGCGCCAGGCACTGGTTCATGCTCAGAGAGTAATTTAAGTTTGGAAGTTCAACAAGCTGCCATATAAAACCTTAGTTCCTGCTACAGAGGCCTTGTGTCCCTGTTTTCTGTCTTTCTGAATGGTCTAACCTGTCTTGTTTACTTGAGCCAGGGATCTTTGCTTGTTCTCATTAATCCCTGAAGCTAGAGCATCCCCTCTTACTTCCTGATGCATCTTGGAATCACTTGGGGCTTTGGGAAAGGAAACAATAAGAAAGATGTATCCTACCTCCCTTATCTTATAAATCATAAGGCAAGTGGCATGGTGGATCTGGGTTTGAGGACCTGGACCAGGTTATGACTGGGGAGGAGAATGATACTCTCCACATAGATAAAGGTCATAGTTAGGAGTAGGCTGCCCCGGTTATAAATGAGGATTGGGAAATTGTCTTATGGCCAAAGTTCTCTCTGCTTGTAAGCTTGGAAAGAATCCTTGAAGAAAAATTATTATCTAGAGTCTGTGTTGCACGCTGGTGACAAGGTCAAACTGAGTTTAAAAGCTGTTTGGCACTGGTGATTCCAAAAAGCTCCTGACCAAACTTCAAAATTCATGTGTAAGTATCTTGCAGAATTTAACTGTCTCTGAGGATAAAAGCGTAAATGATAATCAGAAATATATGAAGCATTTTAGACTCTGAAATTCCACAGCAGAAACCAAGGAAATGTGAAAAGGACTTTAATACTAGTGTGTAAAAGTTATTCAAAAAGACAGAGGAAGGACTAGAACCTCCAAAGTAAGAATGAATCAAGAAAGGAAAGTTATGCAGAGAACCACAAACTGTTGTAGTTAGTATTTTTAGTTTTACCAGTTGACCATTCATAATAAAAAAATTAGAACTCGAAGCATGTGCCAAAATTGAAAACTTTCTGAAATTCCAGGCCTGACCTCATATTCAGTTTTAGTGAAAATTCATTAAGAAGAATGCATAAAATTACCTTTACGACATATGTAGAAGATCTGAAACAATTTTATGTTTAGACATGAGCCCTAGCTCCAAGATGTAGTATATATGAGAATATTCCAAAATTTAAAAATATCCTGAATCTGAAACACTGGTCCCTAATACTTAGGCATAAAGAATACTCAGTTTACAGTATTATAAAACTGGCTAAGGTATTTATTAGAGCAGCTGAAGAGAGATTTCCTAGAATATAAATTTGTGGCCAATTTAGACCAAACTTTAAATCTTTAAGGAAAGGAAATGGAACTATGGAAAAAATAATCATAAGAAGATCTGTGTACTGAAAAACCTAGTTAAATGGCAGTGTGGATGGGGAAAGTTTCATGGGGTTCCACCTCTAGATGAAGACCGAGGGATAATCAGAGGATTCCTGAGTTAAGGTAGAATCAGTTTTCTCCAGCGACCAGATTCCTGAAAAATTATCTAATCTGAAATAGTCAATCCCAAACACATGTATACAGGAGCACTACTAAATGGACTCCTATATATATAGGAATATATAGCAATAATAAAAAAAGAGGACAAGAAATAATGGAGAGGAAATGGGGAGGGTAGGACAGGGAATGGGGAAAGATGGAAGGGATGCAAATAACATGCGTATGTATGAAACTCTCAGTAGTAAGAAGTATTAAAATATACATAAGGTAAAAAAAATTGAATGAAATTTTCATCTGAAAAAAAACCAGAAATACTAGTGTATATCTAAAATTATTCTCAGAAAGAAACTTGAGGAAAAGGCAGTATTTGGAAGTACATATTGATTATGAAGTAGAAACCTAGACACTCATAGTGGAATTAGTGTGATGGTAACAGAAAACGTCTCATAACATCTACTGAGAGACCTGTCTTCTAATCACTGTGGAACAAGCTGCTAAGGAAGAAGCAGACACAAAGATCCTAACTTATTAGGGTGGAAGAGTCTGAGTGAAATTTTCTTCACCAGCTTCTCTAGTTACTGTTGACGAAGCAGCAATTTTACCTAATTTCATGAGTGCAGGGATCTTTTGTTCATATATTCTTCTGTCTGCTTGTCAAATTCTTTCTATCCCTTAGCTGGTGTTGAGAGAGGGTTTTGTAGTAAAGAAGGCCATGCAGAAAAAATCAGAAGGATACCTAGTGTATGAACTACTTAGCGCTAAAGTCCATTCTACAGAGACACTTGAGGCAAACTGCTTTGGCTTCCACAGCCACCACTCTGAAATAAAAGAGCTCGTGTGTGCACACAAACATGCAGTGTTGTGTTTAGCTACTTAACACTCATCACAGAAGATGCATTCTAATCCACAGAAGCCTAAGGCTAATGCATGCCTTTGGTGATGGCCCTTCACAAGCAACAGTGAAGAGAAATTTGGAATACAGGCAGGAAGGTGCAACGTTAGTGTGTAGAAGAGATAAAAGAGATGCACCTGTACAAAACCTGCTGTAGGCTGTCTAACTGGAAGGGGGAATGTAAAAGAATGAAATTCAGTGATGCAGGGAGAAATGAAGCGCCGAGTCACAAAGCATCAAAGTTCAAGCAAGTCCGCGAGAAGCTCTGAGAGAGGAGTGTAGGGGTCTGAACACAGACGAAGAGAGTTACCACAAGCATGAAGCCGTGCAGCAGCACCCGCACTAAGGAGATCATACTGTGATTCTTTTGAGTAAAAAGATACATAACCAGATCCTTCAGAAGTTTGTTCCATGTGCTGATAGAGGCAAAAGATAAGCAAAATGCACATGGGGGATGATGGAACCATGAAGCCAAAGAGCCACTTGACCTCTCCACCTGCTCTTTGTGCACACTCACAAAAATGTCACCTTTCTTCTGACTTCTTATTTTTAGTAAAATAACTGAGACACAAAAATCAGGTAATAACTCTATAAACCCTATAATTGCTATTTTATTAATTTCCTGTTAATGGTAGGAACATTTGGAAGAGACTGTTCAGAGCTTACCATGATTTAGCAGACATCCCTTTGCAGAGCTTCATTGTGTGTCTATCCAGCTCATCACCATGCTTGTTGATTTTTAACTCCTCTCACATAATTTTAGAATTTAGAATATTTGCAATATTTTTATTTAAGAAACTTTGAGACTATTAAACTTGAGCTTACTAAGCTTATTTTATATGCTATTAAAATTACATCAATTCATATGAAATTGTCAGTATTAGTTTTAGATCTACAAATAGGAATTTTCATAAGGTCAACCTAAGTGTGAAAGGCATAGAATGGATTTCATGTGCATTCCCAGTTCCTACTTCCCGAGAAACTGGTCATGACCTTGCCAATTAAGCCTGAAAGAATAGTGCTGATTTAGCTCTGGATTTCCTCTGTCTTTTTCTTCTCAGTCCCTGTTACAGTGTCAACTGTTTTTAGGAACTTTATTGCTGAGCTCTGTGTTTTTCACTAATAAATTTTCCAGTAACTTTGACATCATTTTTTTCTTTCTCTGTCCCATTTTCTTCTTCCCTATTCCAGCTTCCCTTCACTTGTAACTTTTTAAATCTATGATTATCCTGATCTGTATCTATCTATACATCCCTCCATATTTACGTGGTACTCATGTGCACATTCTTACAAACACTATGTTTAGCTTTTGTCTTTATTTTATAAATATACAGCTGTACACTGCAAACAGTTCTTCGTCTCCTTTTTTATGAACATGTTGTGTAAAACTCTTTAAAATCACAAGAGTGATTTTAATTCTCACTGCTGGAGAGCCCATGATCTACTATAATATGGATGAAGTTTGTATAGCATACCTGAGGGAGTGCTGCGGCTTGCCTGTCCTACCTCATAAGAACCAATTCACTGTATTTCCCCTCAACTTTGTATTTAATGATATCATATTGCTATCTTAAAATAAATGATCATAGTAATATGAAAACCATCAAATGCAATAAGCAGTTTTTATCTTCACAGAACTAGTTTATCAGCATGACATGAGCTATATTCCTTTCTACATATGCACGTGTGTGTGTGTGTGATTTCTTGATTGGAATCCCATAATGTAATATGATGATAAATCTTATATCTATTCTTCCTTACTAGTCATTTTATTTCTAGTTGAAGAATTTCCGGAGTTACAAAACTGAAATGAATAGCACGTATATTTTTAATGTTAGCAGATGTTATAGGATTCTTCTCTAAGATGTCTACATCAGTGTATGAGATATTCTATGTCATTCTGATTTCTTTCATCATGTTATCTCTGTTGCTTGATTAATACTTCCCTGATGTCTCTGAGGACTGGGAATATATCCACATGATGGCCAGGCACTTAGGGTTGCTTTTCTGTGAGTTGTCTACTCTTGTTCTGCTCTTCTGTAACTTCCAGGTTGTTAAATTTTAGGTAATCATCTGCAAGTTTTCCTCCTTGATAACATCTGTTTCCTGCTGTCCCCCTCTCTCAGGCTCCTTTCCCTGTAACATTCATGGTTCTTTTCCATTTGCCTGGCTCCCGTGGTTACATCAAAATATATCAGAATAGATCCATCAGAATCCAAGGATTTGGAGCTAAGATCCACAAATTAGTGAGAAAATAAGTCACTGTGATACTTCACTCACTTATTTTCTAGTTCCTTCCATTCACATGCAAATTTCATGATTTCGATTTTCTTTAACTCTGAGTAGAATTCCATTGTGTAAATGTATCACAGTTTCATTATCCATTCATCTGTTGACGGACATTTAGATTGTTTTCATTTCTTAGAATTATGAAAAGGGCAGCAACAAACATGTTTGTGCAGTCGGATGAGTCCTTTGGGTATATGTCAAGGAAAGGTATAACTGGATCATATGTTAGATTTGGTTTTACTTCTTTAGTACAAAGGAGTTTATTTATTTTTTTGTGTGTGAGTATGTGTATGTGTTTGTGTGTGTACATGCTGTCTCATATATGTACAGGTCAGGGGACAACTTTCAGAAGTTGTTTTTTTTCTTTCCACCATGGTCCACAGGATCAAACTCAAATTGTCAGGCTTGGAGACTAATACATTACCCCCTGAACTATTTCACTGGACTCCGATTTGTTTCATTAGACTTGTATTTTCAGTCAAACTTAATGTATTATTATACACCAGTTTTAAAAAATAATCTTTGTGTTTCTTTTCCTTGATTTTAAAGATCATTCAACTTAGGTTGTAAAATAAGAATCCTATACGTTCTTCTATGATTCTTTTTTTTTGAACAGCGTCTCCCAGTAGTCCCCCACCTGGCCTTGAATGTATATATATATTTCGCAAAGATCTGCCTGCCTCTACCTCTTGCATTCTTTTAAGGAGTGCTCCTAAAATATTTGGGTGGCTACACAGTGTTTGTTTTGATGTTTTAAAAGCAGAAATGTGTTCTCAGTAAGCTGCAATTTTTATCTACAGTGGTCTGTCCTCAAACTCTTAAACCAAATAGTTACTAATCCAAAAAATTCCTCCAGCATTCCAAACTTTCAAATTAATATATTTAAATATTTTATCGAGGGCCTAACCTGATAAGTCAAAGCTAATAAGATGTTTAGTTATTGTTGTTCACTTCAATTGTTCATGAAATTTTATGACAGAATTCTCTCAAAAGTTATGTCACTATCCTTCCACGCCCATGTGGGTCTCCAAACAAACGCTCAATTTAGTGTCATCACTTATGAGATACCACATAAAAGCAAAATTAGCCAGAATTACTAAAACAGTAAATGAAGATACCTTTGAATATACATTATTTTATTATATAATTTCGGGAATTAAAATTTCAATTTCAAAGGGAACTAACTAGATCAAAAAACGAAGGAGATGATGCTTTTGAAAGTGATGAAGCTACAGTGATGATGAGTATGGTGTTTTCCATTACTTTTTAATTTGTGTGATAGGAATGATCACTAATAAATTATCTCCAAGGCACATATACAAAGTAATATATATATATATTTTGGTCTTTTTGAGACAGGATCTCCTTTTAGCCTCAGCTGCCCTGGAACTTGTTATGTAGACCAGGCTGGCCTCAATCTACAGAGGCTTGCCTCTGACTCCCAAATGCTGGAATTAAAAGTATGCACTACCAAGCCTGACTTGAAAGTAATATTTCTTAATATCAGCTTTGTTTGCAGTGTTTACAATTAGAATTATGTTTGAAGTATTTCCCTATTCTAAAGGGAGGAAGCATTGGTTATTAAAGAGAAACCTTCCATTTTACTTGGTGACATGTTAAACTACAGAAGTTATAACCAAATTAAAGCCAACAGTGAAGAAAATTCCATTATAAATTTACTTGTTACAAACTTAAATTATATTAATGATTAACATTTGTAAGTAAGATTGATTTGATAATACAGTTGCAAATACATATACTAAATCAATATATGTGGAATATGTAGAAGTACAACACACTATAATGATAACTTAATTTTTAGATTACTGCTAACAATAATCAGAACTAATATTTATTTTGTGGAAATATTTTAAGATCTTTACATAGAAGGTTTATTTTCATTCACAACAATCTTCAGAGGCAGACACATTTTTTCTAATATTTTAATGTATGAAATAACTACATAGTGTTAATTAAGTCTCATAGGATATAAAGTGGTGTAGTTAAACCCATCCAATTCCCTATTTCCCCTGAAATCTCCTAACTTGCTAACACATGAGTGAGTTACATTTCCAATAAGACCTAGAATAAATATTAAGTTGTTCAGCTTAAAATTCCTTTAAAAATTCAGTTACTGCTTCAATATGGTTAATGTAATTATATTTGCAGTTCAAGATTTCATCATTTGCATTTACCATTCAATAAAACTAACATTCAGAAGCACTACAAAATAACACTGAAAAAAGTAATACAAAAGTTAGAGAACTGTATTGTTCTAAGCAGTACAGGCCTTGAACAATAATTGTACTAAATTCTTAAAAGGCTAAATCTCTTTAAAAGACATTACGGCAGAAATAAAATTGCCATTGTTTGGTTATTAATTTGACTAAAACTTTTGAAAAGCTTGGGTTCATCATGATCCTGAGAACAAATCCATTTATAGAAATGTTTGATTTATGTACTATATTAAAAACAAAATCATGTGCATAGTTATTTAAAGCCACAGTCTTTTTAGAGGGTTGACTTTATAAAGGCACCCTTATGAAAAGCATGTGTTACATTTATAAAACGCATACACACATTGCTACATTCACTAGAATCCTGTCTCTTTCACAGCCCTTGAAAAATATCTAGTTCACTCAGTTTAAGTTGCTCTATGTTTCCCAACTTCTCATAAATCATTTAAATAGAGTAGGTATTTTTATTTCTTCATTATAGCTCATCGTTATAGAAAGATTTACTGTTGGTTGTTATTATAGCTTTTCCAGTTTCTCCTAGTTCATATACATATAGATATAATATTTCATTATCTATTTCATATATATTTCTTCTAGGTTTCCATGAATCCCTTGATGTCAAAACAGAAGCCAAAGAGGATATTGGTTTCCCCTGGAATTGGAAGTAGATATGGGTGTTAGGTGCTGTTTGGGTGCTGGGAACTGAATCCCTGTCCTCTGTACGAGTAGCCACTGCTCTTAACCACTGAGCCATTTCCCCAGTCCAGAAAAGTTCCTTTGATAAATATTTTCATTTACTGCTCATTTTGACAGACTGTCTTAAATGTTGAATGCCTCTTTCCTACTTGTGCTGAGAAACAGCTGAGTAAAGACAGCTGAAGAACAAAATGTTGGTAATGATGATTGTTGTCCTTTAATGTTAGGCAAAAAGCACCCACTTTTCTAGAATTAGTCAAACATTTTCTGAAATGCAGAGTGCCAGGGATCTGCAGGCACTTCCTCTAGAGAAGTGGACAAGCCTTACATACCTCATTTCTTCTGGCAAAGATAAAGCATTTCTTTAAGCACTTCCACTTTAGTCATATTCACCTTAGGATTTGTTGGGCTTCATTGTGACATTTGCATCCATTCCCATGCTGACCTTTGATCCTTCCTATCTAGGATTATTACTACTGTCTCTTACTTTCCTCTTCTATCCCAGTCAATGACACAGCACTTCTGTCCCCTATGTAGAGGGATGGAGATGGTAGGAAGAAGCCTATTGTTTCACGGTACCTGGTAAATTTTCACATGGAAGAAGATATAGATAATTAGAAGTAAGTATTGATTTTTCATCTACGGCCACTGAGTCTGTTCACAAAGAGTTTGCAACAATAGTTCTTCAAGAGCTAAATCAGAGACCATCTATGCTTCACACGAAAATAGAGTACTGCAAAGTATGACCTGATGACTCATTAGAGGCAGATTCAAAATTTCTGGTATTTTCCTCCTCTTGTTCTTCTTCTCTTGATTATGCATTGCACAGTCATCATAAGCAATATCAGCTTGACTCAGCAGTAGCTGTGATAGGGATGCTGTGCTCAGAACCTGTTCTTTTTCTGCTAGTCAATTTCCTTCAAACTTCTTTAATCTGTTTCTAAAAGTTTCTTTTTTTATTGTGTTTAGGGGTCAATTCTTGGGGCATAAGATGTAAAAATAAAATTTCAGTGAGTTGGAGAGATAGCTCAGAGGTTAAGAGCACTGCCTATTCTTGCAGAGGACCTGGGTTTGTTTCCTGGCAGCCACATGGTTGCTAACAAATGTCTGTAATTCCAGTTCTTAGGGATCCTCTACAAGCCCCAGGCACTCATGTGATGCACACACATACATGCAGGCAAAACACATATATATAAAATAGGGTTTTGAAAGCTCAATCCAAGTACTCTCAGGTCAGATTAAACTATTAACATACTTGTGTTTTAATTTAATAATATTCATTTATTTGAATTTTAGGATATTTTTCAGTCCATATTATTATCATGTATCCTTGTAGAGCTCTTCCTTTTTTATTTAATTATTTCCCTCTCGTTTTTCACAGTCAGGTTTGTTTTCTACAACTAACTAAAAATTCAGTGTGTTTGACTTACTTCATTCAGTGTACGTGAAGCCTGTATTTTCCTTTTGATGAGTTTAAATTCATATAAGTAATAATAGACATAACATCTCTTTCCATTTATCATTTCTCTGTTTTACGAGTGCATGTTGCTAGGCACCATATGCTATTTTTATAACATTGAATCTGTTTCAAATATATACAGATTGGAACACTTTGGATTCCTATCTAGCTATCAGCTTCTCTTTGACTGAACATCCCAGCATGGCAATCACCCGGTTCTTATCCAATGAATGCTGCCTTTACAGAGCGAAGAGTCTTTCTGTTCTGCCCTCAGGCCTGGGCATTCAGTGCTTCCCTCCCTCCCATAAATATTTAGATTTGAATTTACCCCAAACTATGAAACACAAGCATGGTTCATGTCCCATTGAGGCCTGTCACGTTGTTTTATATATCCTTCCCTTCTAGGTGCCATTTTCCACAATACTAAATCTGCGGTCAAACTTCCAGTTACCAATCCCGATATTAACAAGTTTTTCTACCAGTTTAAAATTTGATTCTCCCATTCCTTTCCGTGTGTACATTTTTTATATCTGGACGTGCCTTTAAGCACTTCCACTTATGCTCTGTGTGAGCATCCTTTCCTTTAGCTACAGTGTTACTAAAATGTATGCATTTTTTTCCTTATTTATGGGCTGTGAGTTTCTCTGTAGATTTCATTTCTTTTATTTGACTTGTGACTCTGGCATTCTTACTTCTCCATATTCTCAAGTATTTTTCTTTTCCAAAACCAGAGTCTGCTATATTCTCAGTGGTTTTTATAGAAGATAAACACTAATCTCAACATTTGACTGATTGGTTTCTTGGCTTCAATACTTGTATCCTTGTCATTCAGTTACTTCTCCCTTGATCTACATACTGACTTGTCCTAGGGTAAATCTTTGCTTTTTTGTTTTGTCATATTTTGTTGTCTACATTCCTGTCTAGCTTCTCCCAACTTCTGGTATTGTAACTCTAATGAATTTTGACTTTGACAGTTCTTAGCAAATCTGGATTTTGTTTTCAATATTACTTGATGATGTTGAAGAAATAAAAAATGTAATTTCAGGGACAGAGAGATGGCTCCATGAGTAAAAGCATTTGTTGCCAAACCTAAGGACCTACATTCAATTTCCCAGAACCTACGTGGTGGAAGATGAGAACTAACTATCGCAGAAGTGGACCTCTGACCTCCACATTCAAACCATGGCAACCATGCCCATGTACCTACTTAAAACAAATACTAAAAATTAGCGTCATACTTATTCTTTGCTACCACTGATAAGCTAGATGTACTGATCATTAATCAAGTTTTTATGCTTTTGACATTATTTTTGCAAAGTCTTCACAATTATAATACAAATGAAATTATACATGTCCATTCACTGGGTTACAAAATATTAAAATCAAACATAAGACTCTTCATTATACCCTGATATTAGAATATTAGACACCGTGTTTCTCTCTGAAGAAGCTTCTGGGATTTGAATATTTTTCTTTCTTTCTTTCTTTTTTTTTTTAGATTTTGATTTGACTTATGAACTTTCTGACACTTGTCTCGGTTTCTTTTTCCTGGAATGAAAGAACTGTCAAAAGGTCATACCGTTAAGTGTCATGTAACTTAGCCGAAGCACTCTTTCTTAGAGTACTTAAATTTGATTAATATTCATTTTTTGGTTCTTCTAAGGTCATTTAAAATGTTGAGCATTTGTGTTGTGCTTGCTGGGATTCATCTGACCTTGAGACAGCAAACATTATCAGAAAAAAAATCTGACACATCTGAACTAGGAAGGAAAGAAAGAAAAGGAAGGAAGGAAGGAAGGAAGGAAGAAAGGAAGAAAAAAAGGAAGCTTAAAACATCACAAGATACCATGTTTATTTCCTACTGATTTCTGTTGAATTGACAATTTCATATTACAGTCTAACAATTTTTGAGGCTGGATATGATGAATGTCTATAAACTAAGCAGAAAATAAAACTGTAAATAACAGGGCTAAGAATGTATAGCTCAGTGATGGAGTACTTGCCTGGAATGTGAATAGACCCTGAGTTCTATAAAATACATGCAGTAGAGTAAAGCCCATGCACCTCAAAACTGTAAGTTAACGTAGTTCAGTGTTTGTTACTCCCATTCCTCATCTGTCTCTAAGCATTATCTGCTGTCTGCCTCCCATGGGAACATCTGTACTGTATCATTTGTCTCCGCCTTTTGGGACTGAGTTCTCTCTTATTCGTCATCATGGGAAACGGTTGGGATCAGCACATTCTCTAAGGTTTTATTTGTATTGACTCAAAGCTTGATGTTAGGAGTACTGGCATTTTATTAATGAACTTATGATGAAATAGTAAGTCGTCAAGAAAGACCCTACAGAATATACCTTAAATGGTGGCCTTGCACATAGGGATTGACTGGGAGGATAATTTGGGTCTTAGTAAGTCTTCCTAGTATCCATACAATCAAATCAGTTAACCCATCAGACCAGACCAGGCTTGAGGAGAATCGGAAGAAGCTGTCTTTTCCTTGGTGCACAATTATTTTTAATGTGTGGGAAGTATGAGAATCCAGAATCAGATAGGTTTACTTCCAAGTTACGAACAGTTGGCTCAGTCTTCATAGCATGTGACTATGTGTTTGTGACCTTGTATAATATTCTTTAATTATACTTATGGCACATACTATCTGTATAATCTCCTTTAGATTAGTTATTTTCTGAAAAACTCATTAAATAAAGCAACCTCAAGTTAATTTAGTTAATTAATTAAAAATATATAGTGTCTGACACATAGTTTATAGTCAATAAACATTAGATCCTGTCATTGGATAAAGAGTGAAATCATTTATGTACTCTGTCACTTTGAAATGAAAAGGTAAACATTTTATATTCATAAATAAAACAGAAGTAGTATGTGCTAGATTTATATTTGTTCAAAGACTGAATAAAGGACAATTACGTATAACCTGGAAAGTATGGGAAGTTACTATCTGGTCCGGAGAGAAGGCTCAATAGTTAAGAGGTTAAGAGTACTTGTTGCTCTTGCAGAGGACAGTGGTTTGGTTTCCAGCACCTACATTGTGGCTCACAACTACCCGTAACTCTAGTTTCAGGGTATCCAATGCCCTTTCTGGTTTCTGCAAGTACCAGACATACATGTAGTGCACTTAAATACATGCAGGTAAAACACTCATATACATATATATATATATATATATATATATTATATAAATAAATATTTAAAAAGAGCTTAAGTTATACATAGACTTTTGAGGTTTAGAGATTGTTCTTAACTGTATTAAACATACTTGAGATAGCCTTTGTTAGGGAACATCTGGGCCATATGACTTCTGGCAATCTTTCACAGACTATGCCCAGTCTTGACTATATGGCCTTAATATTTTACTTACTTATATATCAGTTTCTCAAAATATCTTTAAGGGTGTGGTTTACCTGTCCTTTGTAATTCAATGTTAAAAATCAAAGAAAAAATCTTTTCATGTAGGACATCTAGAAAAATGTGATTTAATTCTTAAGCAGCCTGTAGCGGGGTCAAGTTGATGGAATGATGGTTGAAGGCTAACAACCCACTTTATTTATTCACTTTTCACCCATTCCCTTCAACTGAAGATTACTTCTGATTTTTCAAGCATAGACTTGATACTTATATGGGCAAGAAGCCAAGAAACGCAAGAATTCAGCTTTGTGAGTATCCTTATCACTTCAACATCTAGCTCTGGCACAGAGTCACAGAACTGCTCACAGCAGCTGTCTCGCCATTGTGTGTGTGTGTGAATATGAGATTTGTACTTATAAGAGGCTGTTTCATAAAGTCAGACATACACTTGTCTGTTCTCATATACCAGTGCGTTAAGAAAATCATCTGGTAGATTATTTTGGACTTCTTTCTTTTCTACATCTGATCTGTACCCATATGCTGTAAGTTCCTGAAGAGCACTTCGGGAGTATGGATAAGATCGAAGATACATGACACCATGCTAACAAAGTGTTTGTTACTGCTACAGTAATTCTTTGACTTTAAAAGTAGCAGTATGCCTCTGGACACTGCTTCCATTTCTCAAAGCATGGATCGTGGAGTACCTGCCAGATTGTTGGCATGATTCTGTAACCACTGTTGATAGACTTCAGTTCTTAGCCAGAAAATAATAGCCTTCAACTAAGGTTCACAAATGTAAGTCTGACAGTAAATCTATTACCAAAGCCACCTGTAATTCAATGTAAAGAAACTTTCTAAGTTGAAAAATGATTTCAACAGAGAGTCACAGGGTGCCACAGCCTCATTTCAGTTTCTAGGAGAAGAAAATTTTAGTCCTAGCTTTACCTTTCTTGTCAAAGAAAGACAATGATACTGCATATTTGTCTCAGTCTCAAAATATCCATGAAGCTTGTAAATTAATGATATAAGCTCTAATGTGCCAACTGATATCTTATACATGGAGGACGGACTGAATAAACCCATCTTGGATATGGATATGTTAACATATGTCTAATGAAGATCTTTGGAAGTTAAATATTCTAGGAAATCATATAACTAGTGAAGAGTTACAAACGAGTGAGGTTGTATTGCAGGTACAGGAGACTCAGGAAGCCCAGTGACCTTGTGCTTTGACTGCAAAATCATTTGTTCTTCTTTTTTCTATCAAAAAAATCAAACATCACTTCCTCTTTAAAACCCCTTGACTTTACTTCCCCAAGTGAACCAAACATTCTGCTTCCTCTTCTGCCTTCCTCTCATAGTCAAAACACATGTCTGTCATAACATTTTAATTAATTATTTTTTTTGCAATAAGCCTCTTGAAAGAAGTATGTCAAAATTATATTCATCTTTATTTATCATCAACTTATCTTGCTACCATATGCCTGGGCTAAAAGAGATTAATCAAACACAGCTCTGATTGCTGGGAGCTGTGAGTGTGATCGGACCCAAAATAACTGTGGCTACATGACATCTGGTGTTAAGAGCTCAGCAATTATTAAAGACTGGGTTTATTAACAACATGGCTTTGGGCTCTGAAGGAAAAACAAGGTGGAATACTTTGGTTTCCCTTCTGCTTTATTCCATCCTTGTCTTTTTCTCAGATGATTGGTCTCCTGGCTCCCTGGGAGCATACAAGTCCTCAGGCAGTGTTCCACATTGGATCTACTTCCCCCCAGAGGTCCCCTGCCCATGTTCTTTACTCAGCCTCTCTCCAGTGAGGAATCTTTGGTAAATGTCTGCGTTGGTGATGGTCTGGATACCTGATCAAACTGATTTAAATTACATAACTGAGTATGAATTATTGATCCCTTCTGGTTATTAGTAAGAGGACCTCTAATAGAAGGTATGAGTTGTTAGGGAGGCATTATTGGTTACTTACACTCATTGACTTTTTTTCTCATTCTTAGTTCTTGAACAGGGCAATGAACTCTTTAGATGTTGTCATTCTTCTTAGATTCGCTTTTTTGAAAGGGAAGAAAATATTATCTGGCATTTGGTTAGATGAGATGCCCAGAAATGTTTAATTTAAAAGTTATTAAATCTGCATTTGACAGTGATATCTATATTCTCTCTCATACCCTTGACATTTTTCTATATACTAATGAAATTTCTTTAATTTATAGAGTAAGCCTATTAAATTGTTCATATATTTTCTAGAATAGTTTGCATGGATTGTAAGGAAAATTCTGGATTAAAGTAGGAATTTGAAAACTAAACTCTATTAGCTTATTTGTTTATTTTGACCGATGAAATTAACTTCTCACCTGCATGAAGAAAATGAAAGACAAGGTGATGTGGATAAGAAAAGATTTCTATTATCTTGTAATGCTGAAATCCCATTGTTGTTTGAGAATTTCGTACATACATGTACTTTAATCAAAACCACCTCCCATTTCCTCTTCTCCAACTTCTCCTATACTCCCAAGTTCATGTATGCTTCTTTAGACTCACTGAACTTAGAACTGTAGGTGTGTGCATGGATGTAGGTCCATCCGCTGGAATATGGGTGGCCCCTCAGGGGAGGATCTGAAGGAAACTGACCCTTACTCTCCAGCAGCTATCAGTTGCCAGTAACTCCTCAGGAAGAGGTGGTGCTTTGTATGCCCCTGTTGTGTTCATGCTTGGATTTTGCCTGATTTCATCTTGTGCAGGTCTTGGATGTGATGTCGTGCAAGTTCATGTGTGCAGTAGCACTGTCATGCTGAGAAAACACTGCTTCACAACAATCTTCTACTTCCTCTAACTCTTACAATTCTTCTGTCCCCATTTCCCTAATGATCCCTGAGCCTTACTTAGCAGGAAAGAGGGTGGTATAGATGTCCCATTTAGGGCAAAGCACTGCATAGTCTCATATTCTCTGCATTTTGACCTGTTGTATGCTGATAAAAATCTCCTTTGATGAGGGTTCAGAGATGCACTAATCTATTAGTTTAAAGATAAGAATTTGAGTGCAATTTAATGCCATTCCAAAATAGTTTTTCAAATGTTGAGTTTAGTTATTCTTCCCTTTACTCCTAACCCAGTTAACCCTTTCTACATCATTATTCCCCTTTATCCATTCACATCATCCTTTCTTCATTCCCTTGAAATAGACTTCCATAGGTGCTCATAGGATCCCTTTCTATTTTCCTGACTTCTATGGATGTTGATCTTAAGCACACATGTCTAATGATTCAAAGCTATCTCTGTGTGGACTAGGTGACTCATGCACCCTGGTGAGCTAGTTAGAACCTGTCTGCTCCTTCACCACTGGTGGCTGGAGTATAAGACTCATGCCAACTCAGTCAGACAAGGGCCCAGAGTAGCGTGAGGAAAATGGGCAGCCAGCTGGCCCTAGCTGGACCTAGCCTGGGAACTGTTTGGAGATGGATTACTGCTGGGTGAGAGACAGTAGACCTTCCTTGAGATCTTTAGATAGGTTGACTAGACTCCAGTGGATGACATCTGGATACAACTGCTTGACAGGATGGGACTTAACATTTATGGTGTAATACTTGAGGGCATGTGGGGGATGGGTAGGGAGGGAATCGGAATTTAATAAAGAACTCTTGTATGAAATGTATAAAAGTTAAATAACTATATGTAAAAATAAAAAAAAAAATAGTCCTAAGAGGGATGTTTATAGTTGTAAGCACTTACATTAAAAAAACAAGAACACAAATCACTTAATGATACAACTCAAGAACTGGAAAGACAAGAACAAACCAACTCCAAACCTGGCAGATGAGAAGAAATAATAAAAATCAGGGAAGAACCTTAGCCATACCTAAGGAATTATTGGCAACCTATGGCTGCTGAGAGGGGAAGAGTCAGTCTTTTTCATGGATGTAATTCTAAGTAGGTTAACTAGGTTCCAGTGGATGGACACACAATGAAAGACATTTGGGACACAAACAAACACAAAGTAGACTCTCTTTCTCTCTCTCAATAAATATATTGGGTAGTAAAGAAAGGTTCACATGGGGGGGGTCTAAATACCATGGAATTATATTGTATAAAAATTTAATAAAAAAGAAGGAAGATAAACAAAAATGTCAATGAAATAGAAATAAAGAAAACAATGCAAATAATTAATGAATCTAAGAGCTAGTTTTTTTAAAAAATAAAAAAGATAGACCCTTAGCCCAGATAACAAAAGGAAAAAAAGAGAGAAAAACCAAATTAAAAATGTCAGGGATGAAAAGGTAAACACTACCGCGATCACCAAAGTAATCCAGAATATTTTATGGGATTACTTTAAAAATCTGTACTCTGTTAAATTAGGAAATCTAAAGGAGAGGGATGATTCCATCTAAAGTCAATCATAGTGCCAAATTAAACCAAGAAGAGATCAAGAACTTAAGCATACACATAACAAGTAAGAAGATTGAAATAGTAATACAAAGCCTTCAGGACTGAAAAAGCCCAGGTCCAGACAGATTCACAGAAGAATTTTAGCAGATTTTCAAAGAAGTACAACCAATACTTATTAAGTTATTCAAAAAGCCAGAGCCAGAGGGGGAATGCCAAAACTTCTTCTGTGAAACCAGTATTACTGTCATACCAAATGAGGTAAAGATACAACAATAACACAGAAAACTACAGTCAGTACTCCCAATGATAAAATTCTCAATAAAATGCCTGCAAACTGCATATCGACATATACAGAAATGATCATCTACCATAATCAAGTTGTCACATAAGCAGACTTAAACACAGCAATTGCATATCTGCATATCATCCCAATAAATGCAGAAAAAGCCTTTGAAAAAAATCCTAGAGGGAATTGAACTCAGGGGAGAGAACATACCTGAATATAATTAAGGCTATATATCACACTCTCAGCCACAATCATTCCTAATAGAGAAAAACTCAAAGCATCAGCATTAAAATCAGAAACTGGAAAATAATGCTAAACCTCTATACTCCTCTTCAATATAGTACTTGAAACTCTAAAGAAATAAGACAAGAGGAGGAAATTTTAAAAATCACACTTCGACACAGGACTTGCAGCAATTGAGATGTAACTGACCTGGTATGCCCCTCCAAGGATACAGGTTCTCATATTACCAGAAGGCACTCGGCAAGCTACCAAGGGAGAAAAACCAATCACTGATAGTACCCAGCTCTAAGGCCTATAAACTACAGCTATCACTGGCCCACCAAACTATCACTATTGATGCAGTCATAGCACCATTATCGTGGATGTAATCAACAACTGTCTAATTGGACTTAAGTTCTGCTCAATGGGAGGAAAATCATGTGTGGTATTGTAAACATAGCCAAGTACACATGGCTGGAGAATTCATAAACTTTAGAGGAAAGCAGACTTCTTTTGCTTCCTAGACAATGTGATTTTTCTGTCTTCTAAATATATTGACAGACAAATGTATCTCTCACCACTCACCAAAGTAGTTTGTTTTTGCAACAGATAGAGACTATTATAAAGTTCCACAACTGGCCAAATGCAGAGAATAAATGATTGTGAGGTGTCTAGCCATAGGCGACACATCTACAATGCAACCACTATTGCTAAGGCTCAGGATCTATTTTCGAAGTGTTGGAGGAAAGAATGTAAGAACTAGAGAGACAGGATATCTGCTGCTAGTTAATGCATTCTAGTCATAATAAGGAAACTACACCAATGAATTCTCCACAGTATGATAGTCCAATAACAATAGCAAAATCACAGTAACAATTGACATGACAAGGTGCTTGGGAGGAATGTCATGGGGTCCTACCTCAAAATGAAAGGCTACAGGTAATCAATGGATATTGACGGAGGGAGAATCAGTTTTCTCCATGGGCTAGCTCCTGGATAGATTATCTAGTCCCAAATGGGTAACCCTAAACACAAGAACACATGAGCACCAATAAATAAGCTCAGTGTATGTGTGTGTATATGTATGTATGTATGTATGTATGTATGTATATATGTATGTAAATGTAGCAATAATATTCAAAGAAGAGAACAAGAAGGTTAGAGGGAGAGGAGGGATATGGGAGGAGTTGGTGGGAGGACTGTGTGGAGAGGAAATTATGCAAAGTCTCAAAAATTCTCAAAAGTATAAAAATTAAATCAAAAAAATTACAAACACATGCAGTATTTGTGTTTGTGGGTCTGGGTTACCTCAGTTAGAATGGTTATTTCCAGCTCCAAACACATCCCTGTAAATTCCATAATTTCAGTTTTCTTTACAGCTGAACAAACTTCCATTGTATATGTGCACCACATTTTCATTATTCACTACCAGCTGATGGACATTCAGGCTGTTTCCATTTCATGACTCATGTTTTCAACTTAAATACTTCAATGATTATTTATCTCAATGAATGGCTAGTGACAAGCATTGGGTCCAGCACTCCAGTAACTACAATGATTTGCTGCTACCAAATTCACAAATACCTGAATACTTATTCCATGAGATTATGAAATCTTGGTGGATTGAGGTACTATTTGATTGAATCACTACCATTTGACCCTGGACTCACGCCCCTCATCCCCAGTGAGCACTTTATTATACCATGGTGCTTGAGGGCTTCTCAAGTACTTATCCAACAAAAGTTAGATTTTCTCCCTAATTCACTCTTTTACTCTATTTCTTCTGGTCATGCCAGATGACTACTGGAATTTACCCTTTTTGTTATAAAGATGAGTAGACAAATATCAGAATCAATATATTGGTTCTTATAATAATTAATATATATTTCTCATCACTATGGTTTGAAATTTTGGGCTATCCCTTCCCCTAAAACACACATTGAAACTTAATCTTTAATGTAGCACAATTAATTGGACATTGAGGTCATGAGTCTCTCTCTCTCCCTCCCTCCCCCCCCCTGCCATGAGAGTATATACTGTTCTTCCCTTCCAGAGAACACAGAGAAAGCACTTTCCCCCATGCAGACATTTGACCTTGAAATTTTCATCCTTGAAAGCTGTGACAAAGTCAATTTCTTTCTTTCATCTATTATCTAGTATCAGGTATTCTGTCACTGCAGCACAGACATGGACTAAAACATCTGTTCTATTTAATATCCCTATAAAATGACTCCCTTTGCATGCTTCACTATACCAGTCTCTTAGTATCAGGCATTTTGTTTCTTTTCAGTTTTCACTGTTACAAATAATGTCCAGCAAAAAATTAAGTATTAATATTCTCTAGCATTTGACCCTTGTTCCATTTAAAATCATTTTACCAATGACTTTAAATGTAGTTTACTTACAGGACACTAATTAGAATATACTAATCAAAATGACCATGGTTAGGAACTAGGGACACCCTTGTTGTCAAATGATTAATTTGCTACTATCATGGCAGTTGAAAGGACAAATGGGAGCCAAAAGAAAATTACCTTGATTTATTGTTTTCTTTTTCAGTTTTTCTTGTCCAAACACTGTTATTTCAGTGCTTATCTTGGAAGCTTGGGAAGGTGAATTTGTGAGCAGAACTCTCATTTTTAATTATCTGTGTAACTCCAACAGATTCCACTACACATAATATATAATATAGTATTAAAAAAGAATAATTCAAAAAAAGGAACAGATCCTTGATAACAAATAGGAAAACAAAACGGACCAAAACAAACAAACAAAAACCCCAGGCAAACCAACACCCCTTAATGCAAACCTCCAAATGATATGAGCCACACATGGGAAAAAAGCCATTTTGTCTCTGTAAATCTGAGCATTGCTGTCACAGATAGAATGCTTCTTTTCATTCCTTGAAAAGGACCATATGCTGTAACATGCAAGCTTTCAGAAGGTCAGAAGGCAAGCACTTCCGTGGAACTCTGCTTCAGATAGGCTCCCTCTTTGCTGGATCAGGAACCCTGCTCTTCAGGATCCACGGGGAACTATGGCCCTTTCTGCTGGAACAACCACCTAGTGTTAGTTTCACTAGGTTTCTGGCGTTGGCAAAACCTGGAACAGACTGTGGACTGGAGTGTGTTGGCACGTGGATGCAGCTGTGCCATCTGTCCTGCTTCCTCATTTCATCAATTTCCTCCACTTACAGTTCAACTATCACTTATTAAAGTTATGAAAAATATGTTTTCTGGATATTTTATCTTTAAGTAGTTGTAGGCATTTTCAAGGGAAATTATGCAGTAGTACATGAATAATTTTAAAATAAACTGCTATTGTAAAAAAAAAACTCCAGTAAATTATTAAAATTAAATATTTAAGCCACAGCTAATTAGCAAGTCAGTGAGAGTTGTAGTCTGGGCACATAAGGAGTGCATGGAAAAAGGAAGCTTAGGGATTGCATAGCCGCCTTGGAGAAGGCGGACTCGACCGCGTTCTGTTCAAGCTCTTCGTTTGTAACTTAGATTTACATTAAAATTTCCAGAAGGTACTTATGCTATATAAATTATTGAACTATTTAAAAATCTAATTTTAATTCTGTTTTTTAAACGGAAACTAAAAGTGATAAATCCCCAAGAGGAGAATTGCCATCCTTTATACTACCTAAAATAATTGCTAAAGCCTGAAAACACTTTGACATTTTAGAGGGGATGTATTTACATTAACATAATAATTATATTTCTGTCATCAGTGGCACAACTGTGACTGCCTCTCTGCCAGGAAATTTCCCCAGACCTCTTCGATTCATTGCAAAGAAATGCCAGATGGGCCACATGTGGGAAACAGGCAACCAGAGACACCAGAAACTCTGAGAGAGTGCAACCGTACAGGTGGAACACAAGTGTGCTGTGAGGACAGAAGCTATCAGCAGGAGCTGCCCTGCCACAATAAAAATACAGTTAAAAGATACTAATATGCAACCCCTCATACTGATTGACAAAGAAATAGTCACTTGCCTACCAGGCTGTAATTGAATGAGTCCAGGACACGATTAGAAACAAACCTAAAATTCCTGAGAAAGTCTTCCATTCCCGGCAGTCTTGCTCTCCTCCTCATCATTTCAGGTTTATTACAGAAAATGCCTTGTGGCCACAAAAACTCAAATTAAATTAAAAGGTGATGAAAATTTTGAGAGCAGTTAAAGTTGTATTTTTCCATTCCTCATGAAGAAAGCGAAATGAGAAAGATCACATTTAAATTCCCTAGCTATTCTGACAATTCCTTAGTAATTTGAAGTAAGAGTTTACAATGCTGGCTTTAAGCCTGAAGGCAACTACCTGATGGAAATGCAAATGTGCAGACCCCATCCTCTACCTGTTAACACGTGGGACAATAACTGAAATAAAACTGCACTTTCGTCTAATGGCATGGACTTCATTAGATCCAAACCCATTTACTCTACTCTCCTCCAGTCTGCTCACCATCAATTTAATTTTATTTTTCCTAATTTTGCATTGTCTGTGGAAGACAGTGTGAGGCATTTCTTGATGATCGAATTCCTGTCCACCCCATTTTTTTCCACTCACTAGAACTCAATGAGATAGTCTAACAGAACTGCAAAAATTTGATGCCCAAGAAGAGAAAAGCAAATCTCGAACACTGATGGAATTGTTTTTTTCTTCCAAAGCCTGGAGGATCTTTAGTCTGAGGTAGATAATGTCCAGTCACCAGAATTGCTTGCACACTAAGATACATATACATATACATATACATATACATATACATACACACACACACATATATATATATGTGTGTATATATATATATATATATATATATATATATATATATATATATATTTATTTACACTAGTGTGTCCTTTGCTCAACTATCACAAACTCACAATTGAGACTCCTGTATCAAAAGACAGACTACAAGAGTAAAACAGAAATTTCCGGAAGGTAAGATTTAGGTATTACATGGCCTTCAGTAAGGAAGTGAAGATGAGCCTGCCGAAGTATGACACAGAACATAGTGTGATCTAATGGTAGTAAGCTGAGAGAGATTTAGCAAGGCCTGTTTGGTCCAATTCCTTTTGGTCTCTAGGTACTCTTCCATCTGGGTAGACACTTGTCATATGAGTCTTGAGGAAAGGAGAATGAACGCTAGTGTGAGACTTTCCTATGGTTTACTTCAGGGGCGAAAGGTGTAAGAGCATTCTTGTTTCTAGGTCAATGAATCAGAGAGGCCTTCCAATATCTGCATAAATTTGTGGATATTTATTTACTTATCTTTATTTGTGTGTGTATGTGTGTGTGATGCCCTCGCTGTGCATATGCTCATGTAGAAGTCAGAGTTTGATGTTGTGTGTCCTCCTTTATTAATCTCCAACTTGCTCTTTGAAATAGGATCTCTCACTGAACCTGGAACATGTCAGTTTGACCAGTGAATGACATAATCCATCTGTTTCTACCCTCCAGAGCAGGGTTGCAGATGTAGGCCACCATGCTCCAGTTGTTAGTGGTCCAACTTCAGATCCTCATGTGTGTGCAACAAGTTCTCTATCCACTGGACTATTTTCTCCCACCATTACTTCTATAGTTTTCTTCACACTATAATACTCAGAATACAAAGGTGCTATGATTTGGGGTAATATTTCTTATACTTCCTCAACATCTAACTAGGAGAAAGGGTCAAAAAAAAAAAGAGACTGAAATAAAGAGTAGACAGCAGAAGAAAACTGTATTAGAATCCACATGACAGATGACTGTTCTGCTGAAGTATTTCTAAATTAAAGTCCCTAGCATGACGCAATGTCCTGGAAACAGATGTTAAGGAAGTGACTATGATCATCAATGAAGACTTAGCAGAATATCAATTCTTTCTTGCCATGACTGGTTTTAACAGAATAAATATATATATAGATTGCCACTGTATCCAAAGTTTTCAAAAGTGCATCTTAAAAATTTTTGTTGTTTTGGGAAAATCTGACATCTCAAGAAATGAAAGACATCTGGTTTCTGAAAAAGAAACTGAATTCATTCTGTTCATGGATCTCAAAACTGCCATACTGCCCATAATTATTCAATAGTTTCCTCATTTTAATAAATTATTATAGAATATGCAACTTTCAGAGTAGCTAGCAGAATTATTTGTAGACTTTGGAGCCCCTATATTAAAGAATTACCAAATCTTATTATGCTCTTATTATTTCACATAGGGAAGGAATGTGTGTTACTAGCCTGCTCTATTTGGAATTTTAAATAGTCAGAGTATACTGATGCTTATCCTGACATAACACACATGCTAAAAATAAGAGTGGCAATAATTGAATTTCCAGATAGAACAACAACATAGGGAAATCCTGGAATCAGGAATCACAGTCTTAACAGAGAAGAAACATAAAATGCTGTGTGTGAAACAGAGGTGGATAGGCATGGTCTAGCTCATACTTTTTTTTTCTTTCCCTTTTGCTACAATATCTTAAGTCTGAAATTTTCCTTAAAATTCCATCCCAATTTTATCATAAAAAATATTTCATAGCAATTTGCTTTATAAATAATTTCATGTAGTCTGCAGTTTAGCAGGGCTGGCAATGCTATGAGCTCCCGAGTGGTACCCTGCTTTGTAAGGGAGGATGCTGACGAAGCACTTGAGTATCCCTTCTCACTTGAGCCGTGCTTCTGAGTCCTGTTTTAGACTGGGTCACTTCCTAGTGTGCAGCCTACACTCAATCAGATTTATCTTCTTTTCAGTGACACACATTTTTCTGGGGCAACAGAGAGTCTCTCACACATCTTTTAATTTTTAGATTGAAGTTTTGACTCTTCAAAGCAACTCAGGTAATACATCTAGTGAATTATTTCTTCATTTTCTGTTTCTGTGCTTATCCATCATACACACACACACACACACACACACACACACACACACACAGAGGAAGTCTTATGCTTCATGAAATTAAGAACAATAATGATCAAGAATTTTCACAGATCCTGGGCAGAAGAGATTGCTTAGTGGTTAGGAGCACTTGTACCTCAATCATGAGGACTGGATTTCATAGCCCAATACCCATGTAAGAAGCTGGGCATCCTGCAGATACCTGCAATTCCAGTTCTGGGGGATCTGATGCCTTCTTCTGAACTTTGCATGTTCACAGGCATGTCCACACACATGTGCATACACATATATAGACAGATACAAGCATACACATAAATATATAAATTAAATATTTTAAGAAGTATCTTTATGCTTCACAAAACATAACACTATTTCTCTTCTCTCCAGAACTGGTTTCTTATCCATACTTTCCATTTAAATGGAAAAAGATCTAGACTATCTCCAATGAGTTCAAACAATTGTCCCAAAGTTTATGACAACTTTATAAAGATCTGAATGACTCTGTGAGGAACACTTAATCTTGTATTATCAACAAACTTCTTTTTCCTTCACCTTTCCTTCCATGTTTCCTTTCTTTTTTGCTCTATCAATGTCTCATACTTTCTATTATTCACTTCTACATTTAATAAAATAATATTTATTACTTGTTTTAAAATAATGATTAAAGTGCAGTTTAAGAGGTAAAAGTCTGAAGTGAAAAAAAATCTCCCAATCTGTTCTTTCCTCTGGTTCTTCTCAATCCCTGTTGTCATCATGAAATTTTTATGACTTCCTTTTATTTTGTAGTAAGACCTGACCTTTGTACATGAAAAGGCTTGCTTCTTTGATCTTCAACTTTATTTTTAGTAATATTTGCTTAGATGTATAATGTTTTAATAAAGAGAGGAAACTGGAGGGATTAATTGCACAGAAGAAGACATATGAATACTAAATCCAAAATATGGCAAATCTTGACAAGAGTTTCAATTTAATATAAGAAGTTATTCTTAGTATGTTATTTCAATACTGGGTCATCAAGACAGAGACTGCATAAGAGCAAAAGCTCAACTCATATCAAACTTTAGCTGATATTCAATAATTTTTTTCCTGGGGACAGGCACAACTAGAACATGCCATAGAGAGGTCTTTATTGATGTATTTGAATGCTTACTCCCACACAGAAATATGTATAAATCTTGGTGAGTAAGATAATGTAGGCATGCCCAAAATTTGTTTCTCAAAATCTTACAGGTTTGTGAAGTATTAAAATTATTAAATGAAAACATTTTATTTATAAATTTGTAAACTAAGTAGAAGGGAGATGTGGAGAAAGAAGAAGGGAGGAAGAGAAGGAACAGAAAGGGAAGAAAGAGGAGAAAGAATGGTTGTTACCTTTATACATTTTGGAATCAAGCAGACTTTGCAGTCTCCATTCACCATTTCTTCCCTGGTGATATTTAAACTTATGCCTCAGAAAGACTCAGCCTTCCAGTAGTCATGGGATGAGCTGGTGTTATGGTTTGGATATGAAGTATATTCCAAAAGGCATATTAGTTGAAAGTTTGGTCCCAGTTGGTGACTGAGAAGTGACTGGATAATGAGAGATCAATTAATTGTCAGTTAATGTGTAAACCTATTGACAGATTTACTATGTGGTGGTATTATTGGGGAGTGGGGTTGTCTTAGTTGCATTTCTGATGCTGTGATAAAACACTCTGACCAAAGGAACATATAAAAGGAAGTTTATTTGAGCTTGCAGTTCAGGGGAATTAGAGTCCATTATCGTGGAGAGGCTTGGTGGCAGGAGGTGTCAGATCAGGAGCAGAAAGTAGAGGCTCTTTAAGCAGGCACAGGAAGTGGAGAGTGACTGGAGATCTAGCAAGGTTTAAGAACTCTAGTGTGCCCCTAGTGATTTACTTCTTCCAGCCAGGCCACACCTTCTAAGACCTCCCAAAACAGCGCCACCAACTGGGGGCAACATGTTAAAAAACTTGGAGTTTTGGGGAGACATTCTCATTAAATCATCACAGAATCTAACCTATTGACCTCATTTTAGTCTAATTATTATTAAATATTCAGAAAAGACTTTGAACTATGGACTTTTGAATAGTTTTGAGGCTAGTAAAGACTATGGGAACGTTTGATGATAGACTATATACAGTTTGCATTTTATATGGTAATGAACCAATGGGAGCCGAAGGAAGAATGTGGTGATTTAAATGGGAATGTCTCCCATAAGATCCAAGTATTCACAGACTCAGAAAAATCCCTTAACTGTAAAACTCTGAAAATCAAAAGAGAAATCATGTACTCCAAATATGCAGTGGAACTGAATACACGTTCGCATTCCAAAAAGGAGGAATAGAAGCATAGTGAGGAAACACCGGATCAAAATAAATCTGAAAACCAGCAGGGAAAACATCAAGTTCTGTTAGCTGCATGTCCGATTTCTAGGATTTTACTTCCAAAGTACTTAGACAACTCAACTCTTCCAACTTTGGTTTGGTACCATTTTAATCTGTATGCAACTCTCCAAGGGAGATGTCTCACAGCTCTGGCATCTAGAACATCTTGGGTCTTCACTGTCAGTGAGGTTTCATCTCACACTTTCATACAATGACCTTTCAGGGCCTTCTTTATGCAGAGACATCCTGCTACATGGTGCCTGGCCTCAGGAGCTCTTTGAATCCATGGATGAAGAACCAGTGACCCTTCACATTGCATCTTTCATGCCTCTAAACCAGCACCAGGTGAATGATGCTGCCAAGTTTGGCTGCAGATTTGGGATGGGCCCCCAATCTGCTTCATTCACTTTTGAAGGTTTTTTCTTTACAGGTTTTCTAGTTGAAAACTCCTTCAGCAATTTCCCTTCACAGATTGGAGGCTTATCTCAATGTGGTCTTGCCCACACTCTGCATTGTTTAATTGAAAATTTCTAGGCCTCTCCTTAATCACTTCAATCTCCTTAGCAAGGGGATCCTTTCCTTTAGCACATGACTTAGCTCCAACATTAATCTTCCTAGTGCTCTTTCTCAATCCAAAACCATACATTCATTCTGTGTTTATTTCTACCTCATTTGCTCTTTTTCACTGTTGTTCTACATAATATTCACCATTAACAGGCATGCCAATATTTCTACACTAGGCTGCTTAGAAATGTCCTCTGTGAAAGAAATTTGTACATTGCTTTTCTACTAAGCCACAGGTAAGCTTTTTGGCTGTGGGCAGACTACAGCCATACTCTTGGCCAAAATATCCTAATTGCTGCTTAAGTCCTTATTTCCTTCTGGAACTATATTTTTCTCAGTACAACTTTTTTCTAGGTTCCTACTAGAATGGCCTATTAAGCACTCCTTACAGAAATCACCTGCTTTTCTAGCTCAAATTTCCAGTCTTCCACATTCCTCCCGAAACCCACATGATCAGATTCATCACAGCCAACACTCTTGGTACCAGTTTCTGTCTTAGCTGCATTTCTGATGCTGTGATAAAACACTCTGACCAAAGGAACTTATAAAAGGAAGAGTTTATTTGAGCTTAGAGTCCCAGGGGAATTAGAGTCCATTATGGCGGGGAGGCTTGGTGGCAGGAGGTGTGGAGCAGAAAGCAGAGGCTCTTCAAGCAGGCACAGGAAACAGAGAGTGACTGGAGATCTAGCAAGGCTTAAGAACTCTTTTAGGCCTACCACCAGTGACAGGCTTCCTTCAACATGGCCACATGTTCTAAGACCTCCCCAAACAGTGCCAACTGGGGATAAAATATCAGAATCCTCGGATCTTATAGAGGACATTCTCATTCAAACCACCTCAGGGGTCTAGTCAGATGTTGCTGAAGTTGTGACCTAGAAAGATACACTAGATTCGTAATTATTTCCTCTATCTGTTCATTTCTGCTTCTTGGCTACCATGAGGCAAGCTACTTTCCTCCAGAGTGCTTTCTGCCATGGTCTTTCAGCCTCATCATAGGCTCCCAGGAATAGAGCATGTGAAGTCTGAATGGAAACTTATGAAATAGTAAGCCAAGTAAATTTGTCCTCCTATAAGCTGATTTTTCAGGTATTTATCCTAGTTATTAAAAAAATTCACATTTATATGCTTGGTTACTGTTAGAATAATCCAAGTCTTTTACAAATGAAGATACAAGGAATTATAATGAGAACTGAAATTATTAATATTGAAATAATTTACTATCTTTGTTTTCTTAATAGTGAGACACAGGAAGAGATACTCCCATTGTATATGTTCTCTGGTTCTGATAGTTTGAACTTGAACTGTCATCACCATCTGAAAACTATTTTAATTTTTAAACTATTAGTTAAAGAATGCAACTTCTGACTTCTCATGAAAGCCTTAGTTTTAGTTCATTTTTTTTGTAACAATGACTTTATAAATGACGAGCATACACTTCTTCCAGTGCTTCACCAACATCTTTCCTATTGCACTTTTATCCATAAACCAAGATTATCCTGGTCATGACCTTTTAGGTGCATTTTACCTGGTTGAAGTTCAGGCTGACAGCAGTAGCTGTTTATGTCCAGTGTAGAGCACTCTGTGGACAGATGTTGAATTCCTCCTAACTCAGATATCAGTATAATTTTGTATTTGCTCCTGGGACATCACATGTCCTTTGTTCTTAGCAAAGCAGTTGCAGTTATTTAGTTAAAATATTTCTTTAAATGTTCGTATTATAATTTATATCAGAGATTTAGTCCATGACCTTACCGTGTGAGTTGATATACAAATCCCTCTTGGAGAATCATGTATTTGCTATTACTTTCTTCCTTTATACTTAAACCTATTAAATTGTTTTACTTCTTTGTTGACTAAATGTTTGACAGAAAAAAACTAAGAGAAGGACTCTCAATAAAGTAATTAAATAATTTTCCTTATGACTGACATTGACCAAACCCTTCATAAACATGCACAGCCATGTGAAAGTGCACTATACTGAATCATTCAATCCATCATCTTTCCTACATTTTACTAGTGTTGCCAGTTGCTACTTTTGATCAAACAGGTGCTTTGATTTTTAAAAGCATTAGAATTTATTTTACTGTTAAAATATTTATTTTTAATTAATTAATCTATCAATTACTTTTGTAATGCATGAATATATTCATAAAGTATTCTACTACTGAGATACACAGTCTAGTCCCTAAGTTTATGAATAGTATCATGTGTCATAGCTCTCTCTTAATGAAAGCAGATTGATCTTCACTGAGTAACAAGCTACTATGTTAACCTCTTTTGATGAATCATCTATCACGTTTCATAGGTAAGATAGAATATAAATAGTCTACGTTTAAAATAAAATTGTTTTCTTTTATTCTGGAAACTTGCTGGAAATTTATAAAATGTCTTGAGTCTTAAGATGAGACATGGCTCTTCCAAAATTCTTCACAGATCACTTAAAGACATACAGAGACCTCAGAGATGTAATTTTAGTTTCCCGGAGGGTTCTTATTTTTGGTCAAGTATCTAAAATTCATTTCTAGTGTGTATCACTCAGGTGTACTGTAATATATATAGCAGAACATGCATATAATTATAAGAAGGGATTCATTTGGAGGACTGACATGATCAGAGGCTGGGTAAGTCCAAAATGATCACATTCAAAAAGGAGAGTCCTGAAAATTAGTAGCTTCTCAGTCCTACAGATAGAAGCCTGAGAACAAGAAGGTGTAAATTATGCTGTCCCAGCCTGAGGTTAAAGTCCTGGAAGTTCTTTGAAATCCTCTGGTGTCAGTCTGCATTCACAGGCTAGAGAAACCTGGTCTGATGCCCACAGGCGATTGCAGCTCCAAAAGACGCACCTGCTCAAGGAGGCTTGAGTTTGCGTGTGCACAGGGGATCTACTGCTTGTGCTTTTTGTCCTAGCTGAGCTCCCAGCTTACTGTAGGATTCTGTCTACAAACAGGGGAGATCTTCCCCCAGGGTTCAAACCACATGGCGGTTGTCTCTGGAAATATCTTCAGAGACACACCCAGAATTGTGCTTCATCAATCTTCTAAGTGTTCTTAATCCAGTCTATTTGACATCTATGATTACTGTCACAATGTCGAGATACCGCCTTCCTTGGACTTCAGTATCTCATATCTAGGTTGCTACATCACTTCATTGGGATAGTGGCCTCTTTTGATGAACAACAGTAGTAGTAGTAGTAGTAGTAGTAGTAGTAGTAGTAGTTGAAGTAGTATAAATAGTAGTGGTAGTAGTATCAAAGGTATCGGAAGCCTTGAGTTCTAAGATTAGATTACTTTAGTTCAGATCCTTACTATATTACATGCTATGTGATGGTGGACTCCTTAGATAACCTCTTTAAATCTGAATCTCCCCCTTTTGAGAAAAATGATGATGGAAATGTTCACTTCACAGTTTTGCTTGTAGGTTTAAATGATATAGTCTGTTTAAAGCTCTTAGTGTGATATGGAGACCAACTTAGCCAACTGCAGTTTCCATAGAGTGGATAAAGGAAAAGACAAAGACTGTGGTAACCTCTGTGTCAGAACTGCCATTACTGATGGAAATATCAGATTTATAGTTTCTTCTTCTTTTCCCACCATGCATTTTATACATCCCTCCATCATTGTCAGTACTCTTCATTAGCTGAGGTTGATTCCTGGCATTGCATTTCTCAGCTATTGGAGGCTGTGTCTTGTTCACTCAGCTTGTCTTCTCTGCCTTAGTCTGTTTATAGACATGGGAGTTTATCTCGCTATTCTCTACATTGGGGACATTGGAAGTCATGGTCTTGGCCTCTGACTATTGGAATCATACCTTCCCATGCCCGACCCAGTAGTTTCCCCATTTCCATGTCAATGCCTTAGCATTTACTCAAGGTTTCTGTCCCTTCCAAGATACAGAAGATTCATTGTGGTTATTCTGAATTAGTTCTAGGGCGATTTTTGGCACTCAGTCCACATTCTTAAAAGCACAGTGGTTTACAAAGCACTTCTAGAATTTATCAGATGTAGATTTTAACCACATTCAAACTTCATTAGTTCAGAAGATATAGTCTGTACCTCTACTTACAGCAATTCTATTCTTGTTGAACAGAAATTTTATTTCATTGCTGTCTTCTGGGTACACATATTATCATTTTAGGTCCTCACCAGATGTAATGGATTTAGGTTCCCAGAATTAGAGTCTGTGTTTCTGTTTGTTTATTATTCCTGTCTTTTCATCATCGTTCAGGTTCCTGGGAATGTGAAATTTGTTTGTAATAAACTTTTCTGCTTCTTCCTATAAAATACTTGATAAATTCCATTTTATTTTGGTAATAAAATCCTCTGAAGTAATACTTCATTATACTGTAAGATTAATATTTTCTTCGCATTTTTTTATTGAATGAAGAGTCATTTTTTAAAGTAAGAACAGGGAATTAGTTAATGCAAAGTATTTCTCCTTAGTAAATTGATTCCGTACTCCACTTAGGACTGTGACATTGTTACAGTAGACGGACGTTGCAGGAGAAAGGTAAAATAGCTTTAATATTGTATTTGTCTTTTTACCATAGATCTCTGAGCCTTCTTCCTGCTTCTGCATGAAGACTTGATATTAAATCTTAAGTGGATATGTTAAAATATAATTTCATCAGGATGATTCATTTTCTTTAGGACCTTGCACCCATTCTTGTCTTAAAGACAATGCTTGAATCCACATTAAAACCATTTATTCATAATTCCATCTTTGCTTTATAAAATACATGCCATATATATGTATATATATATAATTGCATCTGAGCCTCTATTTTAGATTCACACATGGATCATTACACCTTGTTCTCACTTGCTGCCTTCCTCAGCTTATATTCTTATTTTCGCCTCTCTGTTTGAACTGGACTGGAGGCTTCTCCATTAGAGAAAATTGCCCTCTTCCACTTTTGCAGCTGTCATAACAGGGAATTACAGATATGGGGAGGGGGAACTGTCCATAATCCTCTGATTAACTTTCAATCTTTTACTCAAGCTGAGTCTTCGGAGTGTAGCTTTCACAAGCATTTTTGTCACTCTTCCAACACAGCACATTCTCAGTCCAATTTTTTGAGTCCGAGCACTTGCCCACTTCTTTCTCCTGTCAGGTGAGATCATAAGGCTGTTAGAAGGATTTCCTTCCTCCAGCAAGATGCCTTGTCAGGACTGTGATGAAGAAAACTTGGTGGGATGACTGCAGCAAAAGATCACGAATGTGTGCAAGTCCCTTAATAACCTGCAAAAGAATTTTCTCACTCTAATGCTGTCCAAATTCAGAATCTAGCAAGTCTTCAAACTGACAAACTACCCATTTCTGTCAGTTTATGGTTTGGACGTTTTTGCACCAAGGAAGCATATCATTATTGTGACTTGTTCATTTACCTGACATTTGGGTTTCATGATGTCGGTATAACATGTGACTGCTCAGATTGGTTCAAGAAAAGTCAACTTTTCATTTTTACTAAATTTCCCATGTAGAGGCGAGAATAGTGATATCTAAGCTAAATTAATGTTGTGACTGCAACTAAACTTAAATTCAATAAATTATTCAAACTGTTTTATGGCTGTCGGCTCTATTTCAGGTTCCCACCAGCAGCATATAGAATTCCACTGCGTCCACTCAGCATCCCACTCAGCATCATGTGGAACATTCTAAGATGCATTATCTTTTTGAGGGTTTTATTTTTATTCTCTAATGAGTAATGCTGTTGAGCAACTTTCCATGTGCTTGTCTCTCATTCCTTTGTGCTTTGCTGAAGAAGCTGTTTGTTAGCCTATTCCTCTTGAAGGAGACGGATTTTTATTGCTGAATTCTGGATATGAAGCTTTTATGAGATATGTGATTTACTAATAATTTCTACCAGTTCTTGATTTGAGTTATTTTCCACATCAGACTTCACAAGTGAAATCTAAATGTTTCAGATGTTCATGAAGTCATGACTTAGTTTTTTCCTCTTATGGACTGAGTTATTGATAATGTTTCTTAAAAAACTGCATAAAATCATAAAGATCTTTGCCTGTGTTTTGCTTTAGATCTCTTGCAGTTTTAGGGTTCATATTTATATTGTTTATATATAGGAGTTTGTTTTGAATGTTAATTTTTGGATATGAGAATTACAGATTGATGATGACTTTTTGGTATTTAGATATCAAATTTTTCCGGCATCATTTGATGAAAAGAAATTTTTTTTATAAAATATTGCCGTTGGAACTTCCCTCCAAATTAGTTATTCACCTATATCTGGATATTTCTCTTGGATTTTTCTTGAAATGAACCACTCTATATTTGGAACCTAGTGACAGTGTGTCTTGATTATTATTAAGCTTTTTGGAAACCTGTGAAATCTCTCCTAATTCCTAACTTAATTATATTGTAATCATGGCATGTGAATATGTATCTTTTGGATAATTTTAAATTCACTACGATTTCTTTTACGGCCACGAGAGGAAGTGAGTTTCGTAAGTGCAATATCATAACTTCCTGAAACTGGTTTTGTTTTTGTTTTACTCTCTCTTTACCACCATCCTTTCTCCAACAACAACAAAAACCCAGAAAAATTTTGAAACGATTCTCTTCTATTGTTTTTATAGATGATATATTCACAGATTACATGTATTCCTACATATTAGAAATATAGTGATCTCACATGACTTTATTATCTTTCTAAAAACTTATTCAAAATGAAAGTATTCCCAAGACACCTGCTAATGTTTTTGAATTAAAAATTTTTGTCTCTTTTTGAAATTTTACTTTTCTCTTTTGAAGATTAATAACAATTGGGTGATTTTATCATTTTATTGTAGCTTTCTAGTGCTTATGATCTTTTCAAAAATATAATTAATATAGGGATCATTCAGTTATATTCATTTATGGTTGTTATCAAACAGTTTTGTGTGAAAATTTAACTGATTAATTTTTCAGCATAGATGATTGAATTTAGGGCTTCATGCATTCTGGACAAATGCTCTACCACTGAGCTCTATCCCCAGTCCTTTCTTCACTTAAAAATATTCCTGAGACAGGTTTTTGCTAGGTTTCCCAGGGTGACTGTAAAATCACTCTGTAGTTTGGTAAGACCCTGAATCACCAGTCTTCTGCCTCAGCCTGCTAAGTAGTTGGAATTACTGACTTTAGTCACCAGGCCTATGCTTTATATACAAAATTTAATATGACTTTATTTTATTTTCAAAGAATTATTTAACATTTTTCCTACATGTATCTATTGTTTTCCTGTCTTATAAACTTACCAGGCTCAAGTTCAGTATTATTTCATTTCTTCAGGGCAGATGACATTAAAGAAAGATTTAGCTGTCCTCTGGATTTTTGGTTTCAGAATGAGACTGTCTCAAGAAAGATATATTTATATGTAGTTGGCTCTTTGTTTGAATTAGTTTTAATATCAGAAGTCTAACTTACCAAGAAATATATAAAACAAGAGTAACACTGCTATGAAGGAGTTTTAAGAAATCCATATGCATACAGATTTTAAAGAGAAAAAATTAAAGACATACCATGTCCAGATTTTCTATCTTTTAAATCTCTGCTACATAATATCCAAAATAAAGCTTTTATATGAATCTAAGATAAGCTTATTATATGAATTATAAGACACAAAACTTTCATCTTTTCTCCCTAAGAATCATGAGTCTTTCTTCAGTGCTAATAAAACCACTTCATAGCAGGTGTGCATGAACATATATACTGTAGATGTATGTGAGTATATGCTACTTATGAAAACACAGACTAGAGTCAACGTTTAATACTGTGTTCTCTTTTAAAGCAGGAATGAATCATGCTTTTGATTTTATCTCTAAAATACAGAGTATTTCTGGAGGCAATATTAGGAAAAAAAACATGTTTCAAAAGGGAGCACAGACTACACTCCTTCCTCTTTTTTTCTAATGTTTCCATTTTATTCGCTACACAAATTTTCTATGAAGTTTGTAACATGCTATCATTAAAACATCTGAACACACATTATTTTTGTGTCATCCACAAATTTGAGAAATGGAGATAGAAAATCAGTTCCTTTAGGATGCTTTCTTAATCTCATAAACAGAAAGGCTCTTAGAGTGGAGATGCTATTCTTTTGGATTTCATAAAGCTGACGTGGGTCTAGTGATACGATCCAGTAGGAAAAGCTGCCTGTCACTTGTGACAAGCTCAATTTGCTTTCTGTGACCCACATATATGGTAAAAGGAGGAAATCAACACCTGTAAGTTTTCCTCTGACTTTCCCACACATGTAGTGGCACACACAGACACACACACCACAGACACACACACCACATACACACACACATACACCAAAATAAATCAATTAATGTAAAAAATTAATGCAGATACATAATAGTAACACTAAATGGACTCAGTAAGTTACATCTCTCTATATATGTGAATATATACAACAAAAAATTAAAGAAGAGATCATGAATTTAAGAGGGAGTGGGTAGGGGACATTTGAAAAGTTGGAGGGGTAGAGGGATGGTTAGAAATATATATATTAAAATTTAAAAAATTGAAATTAAAAAATGGCATGACCAGATATTTATTCATGTATCTGAAACTTTTAGAACTTATACAAATGACAAGTTTTCATTAGAAATAAGGAAAATACAGCAAAGATTAACATTTTAGTTTCTACATTTTTATAGGCAGATGCACCCATTTATTTTATTAAAGTGATTAATTCTAGACAGGCCTACTAAATTCATGAAATTTGCAGTATTTTTATTTCTGATCTTTTATCTGGCAATACATTCGCTCATTAGTAAGCACTACTTTTCTAATTTTTCTTTTCTTTTCAAGCAGGTTCTTACAGCAGCTTCTGCTGATGTCAACTCTGTGGAACTCAGATCACTCTGCTTCTTGCCCGCTGTGATTCCACGCTTCTACCTTTTGACTCTGTCTCAGTCCCATCATCCTACTCTAAACAATTATCAGTAATACAAGCACCTTCTAGTTGGTCTCCCAGCTCGAAATATGTATATTTTACATACAAATCGATCATTTCAAAGCCCAAGATGTAGTTCTTTTGTTGTTTTCTTTCCATTGAATTTTCCTATCAGTATAAGCATCACCATTTCAGTGGTCTGAAATAGCTTACATGATACATTCTTAGTCATTACTTACTTTATATCTACACAGTCCCTCCTCTCTTATTCCATTTCAGTTATACAGACCTCCTGGCTATTAAAAAATATTAAGCACTGTTCTTGCTAACAACGCTTTGCATGGGCTGTTTCACCTGTATCAAGGGGTTTTTGCTCAGAAACACAGATGGCTGCAGCCGATCCTTCTTTAGGTCAGCTACTCTGTGTCCCAGGGGAGCACTCTCTTCCTAGGACCCACCCCTCATCCTCTCTGTGTTTTATGGTTGCAGAATCTGTGACTACCTGACTGATTCCGTTTCCTCATTTTTGCTTATTTCTTCACGTTGTCTGTTTCTCTCACTTTTATTATTCCATATGTCGAATAGTATCTGCACATAAACATTTAAAATGATGGATGGAGTGTTGGGTAAATCGAATGCTCATGAGACAGAGACTGTATGTTCTATTTCTGAAAGCATAAGGGTGCTTACTTGCAAAGAAGATGTGACGGAATGTTTTAATCAGAACTATCTCCAAATTCCTTGGAATGTCATCACTATGAAAAAAGAAAAAAAAAACAGTTCAAACAGAGAAGGAAATAAAGATTAAGGAAGTTCAAATACAAGAGAAGTTATTTGAAGTCATCTGTTTCTGAAATGGAATAAAATGTTTACTGTGGAGACAAGGTACAAAGGCAAAGACCGTTATAAAATATTCCTGTTTATAACACATGCCATGGCTGGAAGCACATTGATACTGTGTCCGCTGCCTCCCTCTCCCCAGCTGTGGAACTTGAATCACATCATACAGTTTCTCCTGAACCCACACTCCCTTGAAATTTGAATACTAAATGGGAATTACAGTCTTGGTGTCTACTCAGGTGTTAAGAGCATTGGCTGCTCTTGTGGAGGGCCCGGGTTAGATTCCCAAACCCACATGGTGGCTAGAAACAGCCTATAACTCCAGTTCCAGGGGACTTTGATGCTCTTTTCTGACCTCTGTGGGCACTGCATGATGAGTACACTTACATACATACAGGTAATTGCACTCATACACATAAAATAAATAAAAGCAATAAAATATTAACAAATTTGGTGACTAAAAGAAGGCTCTGTTAATTGTGGAATACCTGAATGTGCATTTAAAAGTATGTTTCGACTACCATAACTGAATATCTCAGACTGAGTGGCTTGAACAACAGAAATTTATTTTTTCACAGTTTTGGAGGCTGCAAGCCCAAGTTTGAGGTGTTGCAGGGGTCATGTCTGGTGAGTCTTTCTCTGGGGTTGCTAACAGTCGTTTTGCTGTGTTAGAGTTGAAGGAGAGAGGAAAGAGAAGAGAGAAGACAGGTGAGAAAGCCTATGGGAGAGCGACAGGGAGCCGGGAACAGGCTCACTTATCTTTCATTATCTCTCGAAGGAAACGGTCTTCACACACAGCCTTATTGGGGCTATCAGGGTTTTGACAGTGGGTTTTGGAGAAACATATTTAGTCTAACCTACAAGTCTTCATAAGAAAGCAGTTCAATAGCTGGAGACAAGGCAGGGCCTACTTGGGTGAGCGATCCCCACACAGATGGCTACCTTGAAACGTGGAACCTTAGGAGAAGATTGGTAAATCTCCCACCAGCTAGGTTTGTTTCCCCAGATACTCAAACCAAGCAGCCACTGTCTGTCATCCTGCCCTCTCTAAGCTGGTGGAGCTCACTGACAGGTGCAGCTGTTTTCCCTGACAGTGTTCTTTAGGGACAATCCATATGTGCAGAGCTCTTCCGGGTGTAGTCTCTGGGGCTCCCTGCATAGAAATATTTGAAGACACTGTTACAGTTGTCCACATTGGAGACCTGCTAAAGACTCAGTAAATCAGAATCTCTAGGGTTGGGGCTCTAAAACTAGCAACATAAACATATTAGGAGTCTCCGCCCATAACAATATTAAGAATCACTGCAGCTTCTTGAGCAGTTGACTCTGCTGCTGCTATATTGCAAAGTTTCAATTATAAGTGGTCTTTCTTACTTTCCTTTCATCTTTGTCTGTATTTTTTTTCATTTTTCCCCACTTGAAATCCCAACTCAGGAGTATAAAATAGCGCGCATGAACTATAGCAGCTTGTGGTAGTGCTAAGCAGCTGGTAGGAGGAAGGCAAAGCCCACAAGAGAGAGGTTACAGATCAGGAGCTCTGAAATCAAGGATAGACAGTGTGAGGACGCTTTCTTCTTAAAAGATGCCCCTGTCTCTAGTAGTTAAGAGGCAAGCACTTCCTTTCTTGAAAAGAGGCTAAAAAGCTTTTTAAAAAAAACTACAGAATAAACACACTGCATATGCCACATTCTCTATTTTCTTTTCTTTTTCCATTACTGTGTGTTTAGAGCTTAAGGTGGGCCGTCTCCTTAATAGAGGAACCAGTTCTTGGTTTGCAGGATGGCCAGATCAGCTTCTGAAAAGGGACATATGCTCTGTCACCCGTAGGGCTGTGAATACTAAGCAAGTAACACTTTTTAGACAGAAGAAAATTGGTTTTCGGAAAGTAGTCCCTCTGATTACTAGAATTCCTAGGTATCATGTGCAATTCTATATATACAGATCATCTGTTTGACAGGCCATCAAATTTTATATTATTGCAAAATTGCATTTCTGCACAAAGGCTTTTGATGTATGGATTTACCCAAGCCTGTTAAGCGTAATATGGAAAACAGAGCGAAGCAGGAATAGAGGCAATATCGTCTGCTCTTTTTTCTTTTGACCCAGAAAGAAATAGAATTTGAAGTGATTTGGTGATCTGAGGGAGCTTCTCTTTACTCTGTCACCTAGCTCTCGTGACCTCAATCCCTCTTATTAAACGCAGCCTGTGCAGCTTGTCTGAAGGCTGTCAGCTCAGCATTTATTTTGGAAGTTCGTTATAAAGAACCAAAGATCATGCATACCTGGTTAATCCTAAACATCAGGCAAACCATAATTACACAGCTGGGGTCAAGAGAGAAATGTTTACAGAGGTCCTGTGCCCCAGGTGTCCCAGTTCCCCATATCATTGATGGTCCACTGACTCTGGTCAGGACCTTCAATTGGTTTGTTTCTCTGTGCCGATTTGTTCCCTAGCCAGTGTGCCCTGCATATGGCTTTATGAGTAATCTTCCTAAGGAATTATTCTGATTAATGGCTTTTACTTTCTGCATACTGAACTTCTAATGTCCTTTCAGACTCTGAAAACCCTGGTGCTTAAAAATGTGCTTCACAGATGGGCAACATTTTTGAATTTGTTAGAAAGTCAAATCTCACACTTCACGTCAGATTTATCAGATTAAACAAAAAACAAACAACATCAATGTCAACAATATCAAAACAACAACAAAAACTCTTGGAAGGGCCATCTGTCTATTGACTTTGTGTTTTACCAAATCTCCAGGTATTTTTTTGTGCGACAAAAATTAAGAAGCTCTGAACCATAACAATTGACTTTTCTGACCTTACTTATATACCTTTCCATTTATAAATTTGACATGTCATCATTCTCTAAATGATCTCTGTATTTTGTGAACCCTTTGTCCTCCCATCTATGTGTTTTGCATTATCCCTGATTCTTGAATGCTACCATGTCACTGCAATTTCTTTCTACCATATACGGGATCATAGGTAATAATTACTTAATGTGCATAGGAGAGGTGTTATCTTGATCCTTCTCAAGTAGTTCTCCTAGTTGTAAAGACCAAAATACAAGTAGACAGCTAAATGTTGGGCAAGCACAAAAGAAAATCTTTCCCGCTTGTAAACTACGGGTTTATCCAGTCATTTGCCATTTGCCACCATATATTCCACAAAGATAGTATTTTTTTTTAACATTCTTTGCCTTTCTAGTTAAACTGGGTCTTGATTATTTTGTTAAGACAGAATCAGAGAGTTCTATTTTGAACAATTCTAGAATGAGCAACATGTAAAAACTCTTCTACAAATACAGTATGAAGATGCAAGATGTGGAGCTTAAACTTTTCTGATGCTCTTTATGCTGTTAATTCTTTTCATTCAAATAACAGCATTTGCTCCTCTTTTCAGTTCCCTCAAACTTGCCGTAATCAGATTCTCAAGAGCAGAACGGACATATGAATGCAGTTATCAGTAAGCATTTTTTCAACCTTCTTCTTTGTGGTACACAATAGAACTTAGAAGTAGACAGGGACCCAGCATATTTGGAAGGTGAAATCTAGTTAAACAAAGTAGTGCATAGTAAGTGGACGGTAGAAATTGTGATGATAAATTTCACGTGCCCACATGGAGGTATTTTTGAATGATGTTAATTTTCAAATTAGAGTGTTTTGAGTGATCAGGTGGTCCTGCATGGTGTGAGGTGCCTCATCCAAATCAGTTGAGATCCAGACTAGTACAAAAACACTGGTCACCTCCAGCAAGAGGGATTTCCCCATCAGATTGCCAGGCACTGGCCCACCTACTTTCCTGGATCTCTAGACTCTTGACACACACACTGTGGATTTTCGACATGCTAACCTCTGTAATGGCATGAGCAAATGCCTTACAATGACTGTATATCTATTTATCTATCATCTATCATTCCATCTACATATATTTATCTTCTTAATTGTTTATCTGGAGAAATTTAATTAATATGGACAGGAAACTCATAAGGAAAGCAAGCTGTTGAAGCTGTCAGAAAGATCTGGAAGTCCAATATTGAGGGATAAGGTTATATTGAGATGGTGATAAGACAGTTTTGAAAAGATTTCAGAAACAGGAGGCATTTAGAATCCAGGCAGTTGAATGACATTAGTCAGTTTCATCAGGTAGGAATACCAATGTCTCTAGTTCTCTTTCAAAACAATCAGCAAATATGGCATGGTCATAAAGATTTACCAGGATAGCAGCCAGGATCAACAAACACATGATAGACTGAAACTTGAATCCCTGAAGTAAAACAAACAAGATTTTTTTTTGTTAATTGTATGATATTCTGTATGTCATAGTTGTTATAAGAATACTTATATAAATAAATGATAATACAAATAATGACGTTTTACAGATTAACACAAGTGAAGAGGTCATGAATGTTGAATTAACATATCCTGCTCAATATATGATGATTTGTCTATAGCTGGTTGTCTAACTTACTCTCTTTTTTGTGCATGTGTGTATGTATGTTTATGGTGTGTGTGTGTGTGTATGAAAGAGAGAGAGAGAGGTCAGAGAGGTAGACAGCTAATGACTTCTGTAATTTTTCTCTATCTTGTTTCTTAAATTTTTTACTGAGTATTTGTACATTCCATACAATAGTTCTTAATCAAATTTAGAAGCCTCTCCTTGTCCATGCCCCTTTATCACCCCGTTGGATCTTGTGTATTCTGCCATACATATTAAGTCCTATCCAGTCCAGCATTTGAACCCAGATGCCCTTTGGTGCTAATTCATCCACTGGATTCTAGTCAGCCCATCTCAATATAACACTCCTATATTTAATTACTGGGTAGGAAATACTTTAGTGTGCAATTCTGGAAGATTTCTTATAGGAAAAGAGGAAGAAATGACTGAGACACTGTGTTTCTCATGGACATATGGTGCCAGGCCAATCAGAGATGTTGGAATGAATAGTACTTCCAGGAACACAGTTAACAGCAGGCAAAGCTAGGAAAGCATTAGCAATAACAACAACAGAAAAAATCACAACAGGGACACACAGACTGAAAATTTTTAAGAGCTTTCTGTAGTCCTAAATAAAAATATATACAGATATGGAGAAGTTATAAATAATTAAAGACAGAAGAATTCATTCCTGGGGCTTAAGATAGTGCACACTAATAGGAGAGAGAAAGCACTGTTTTAGAAGAAATGTAGATTGTCTGTGCATTAGTTGACTTGAGTTATTGTGACATGGTTTCACAGGGGAGGTGTCCTGAGCAACAGGAGTTTATTTTCTCATAGTTCTAGGGACTGGAAGTCCATGGAGAAGGTGGCCTAAGGGTTCATTCTTCTGAGACTTTCTTCTTGGCTTATAGATTGTTGTCTTCTCATGTGTCTTTGTGGCATTAGGACACTTATTAGGATTAGGCTCTGTATTAGCTACTTTTATATTGCCATGATAAAACACCATAACAAAGAGAACTTATGAAATGAAGAGTTTATTTGAGCTTACTGTTCCACAGGAATCAGAGCCCATCATGGTAGAGAAGGCAGGATGGCAAGAGATGGCTGAGGTAGAAAGAGAGCTCACATCTTCAAACAGGTGGAGGAAAGAGAGATGATTGGAAATATGGCAAGGCTTAAGAACTCTCTAAGGTGGCTACCAGTGGTGTGATTCCTCCAGTAAGGCCATATCTCCTGAAATCTCCTTAAACAGCGTTACCCACTGGGGACACCATGCTCAAAAACTTGAAGCTTATGGGAGACATTCTCATGTAAACCATCACAGGATCTAATCTCATGACCTCATTTTAATCTAATTATTAAATATTCAATTTCTGGGGGCTTGGGAGATACTCAGTGGATAAGAACATTTTCTGAGCAAGTATAAATACTTATTCTCAAATCTCCAGCACCCCAAGTAAAAAGCTAGGGGGGGCATATGCCCCTGTAATCCCAGTGATGTGGAGAACAGACGTAGGAGGGTCATGGAGACTTGTTGCTCAGCAGACTAACTTCAGATTCAGTATGAAAGAGAGCACTTGACATCTGCCTCGGGCCTCCACATGCCCAATGGCATGTGTACCTGCACACACTCACACACACACACACGCACACACGTGAATATAACACACATACACATGTACACCCACTCCTCTATACACACACCAAGATAAAAAAATAAGAATTAAAAAATTCGATAATTAAATCAAACTACATTCTAAGCTACTGGGGTTAAAGTTCAACATCTAGGTTTGAGGAGGAGAATAATCCAGCCCTCATCAGCTCTCACTGGTCTACTAAAAAGCGGTCCTAGTGTGACAAAAATGTGAACTAGCTATGTAAACACAGCATGAAACTCATGCTTTTGGTGAGCTTTGGCACTTTAGCTAGGGAACATCATATTAAGTCAGAATTACTCCAGTTACAACTTTCTTCTTCTCTGGCTTGCTCCTGATGTGTGACCTGACAGCAGCACTGGAACCATCACAGTTACCCTTCCACATGCGAAAAGAGAGAGCACAAAACTTAACGCACTGAAGCCAAGCATATGACAGCCTGTTAAGGCCAGAAGATTCATTTCTTGCCAACAAACTTGTATAGGTTTGACTGTCAGGATGACTTGTCTTATGGGGCGTGATAGAAATTCATGGTCATGCATAGACTGCTATTCATAAGAATAGGGGGTGGAAGAATGGAGAATACATACCATCTGGAACTCTGCAAAGAAGCCTGGAGTCTAACTCTGAGTTCTTTTAAAATACTAGGCAATGCACTAAGTCTTTTATATATAAACATGCTATTTAATCCATATAGTAATCTGAAATTGATGAGTTCTTATCACCACTTAAAGAGTAAGGTCCAGGTATTTTGACTTACTCAGAATTACAAAGATATTTTTATATAACATCATACAAAAGTCTTCCATAGTCAGTGTGTAGATTCTGATGTGTTTTGACAAGTGTACACATCTGTGAAAGCACTAGTACCATCCTGGGATTGACCTTATCATCTCCCAGATAGTTCCCCATGCTCCTTTCCAATCCTCCCTTGCTGCATACTCTACAGTCCTGTCTGCTAGGGCATATAACCCAAGGCAACACTGACCTGATCTCTGTTATTATACATTAGCATTATATATATATATATATATATATATATATATATATTCACTTTTTTCTGCAAGTTTCAAATTTAGTTTTATCTCATGTACTATCTTCATGCATAAATTAAGGGAATAATAGTGTTTGCCTTGCCTATTTTCTATCTTTTTGTGTCTTACATCCATGAAATGTCATGGAAAACATTTATTTCATGTTTTATCTGGCTATAGTATTGTTCTGATAGAAGCTTAATTCTACATTCTCATTGTCTCAGTAAAGATAATTGGGAGGAGCTTATATGTAACTGTTATACTCAGTGACTGATTGAAACTGAAAATCAAATCTCTTCTGTCTACTATGTTATACTGAGAACCTTATAGAGTTAAGGAACCAAGAGTTTTACCCCAGTATCCTGTAGGTTACTTTTCTATAACCTTTGTTCCCAAAACACTGTTTCTTGGAGTTTCTTAGTGTTCTACATGTAAAGATACATATTAGCATGTAGCATTCTTTCTACATTTGCTTAAGAACAGTCTTGATTATAAGTTGGATCTGATTAATAAGTAATAGTAATTTTATAGAAAATTACGCCATCTTATAGAGCTTATAATGACCTAATTTTTAAGTATTTATTTAGCCATTTTATAAAAGTTTGTTTAAGATAATTTTAATTAATCAACCCCAAAATACTTTTCAAGAAATTTGTAAGGAAAACTATGTAAGAAATTGGTTAAACGTTTGTCAGTCCCACATTGACTGCAAAAGTATGTGAAACAAACTAGAATTTATTATGTAAACATCAGGAATATTTCTCAAATTCAATTATAATTTTTATCTGCCTGACTTAAGAATTTGCATGTTAATAGACATCATCTCTTTTTCTTGTTCATTTATAACAACTGTATGGCGAAAGGAGAATTGACAAGCTACTGGTGTCATTTATCTTTACCCAAGGTTTCCATTTTGACTCCCAATTTAGTCTGTGTATATATGTCCACATACTTGTGTTGAGTGTTCATGTGTTGTGTATGTGACTGCATATCTGTCTATCTATCACCTATCTATCTACCTACCTATCATCTATCTGTATTGCTCTGTGTATATGTGGTATGTGTATGAGTCTTTGTGCTTTTATATACACCATATACTGATGGGGTGATGGTGGACATTAATTTAGGATGATGCTGGAAAATGTTTTCTACTTGATCTTTTATTTCTATTGTCATATATTTCTTTCTTTATATCTTCATACATCTGTTTCTGGCAGTTTGCAACACTCTTTGCTGTCCCTACTTTTCCTGTTACAGATTTTACATATCCTTGAAAGCTGAGTGGCACATCCCTAATTTAAGTGAAATAATTTTATATTTTCAGTTAATGAAAAGCTTTCCTGTAGAATTCCTTATAGGCTTAAGGGTAGTGAAACTCAAGTTTTATATATACTATTTGTTGCTTATTTTCTTTCCCCAGCTAGATTACCCAGACTTTTCTCTTGAGAATGTTGTAAACATATCTGCCATTGGCTGACACCACTCAGAAGTCCCTTGGACACTTTAAACTCAGCAAGAGCACATAAAATCTCCAAATCAATTTTCCTTTTTTTTTATTCCCTCTCTTGGTGAATTGTAAACATATCCCACAAGCCAAGAAACCTCAGGGACATGCTTGACATCTCCTTTACTTTTAGTTCCCCATTCAAGATGAAAATCAGTGTTTCTCAGCATGGCATATAAAGTGCTTCATGGTCTGGTTTGTGCTTCTCTCCATAAATCTTTCTCTCCCTACTGCTGTGCAACTGCTCTGGTTTTGAGGGTCAACCTTCTGTGACTTCCACACTGCTCTTCAAATTATGCCAGAAGCCTGAAAATAGCTTGAGCCTCTGTGAGAAATGCTGAAGCTCTCTCCTCTGCCTCTTCTTTCCTCTTAGCTGACCCCCATTTACTGTTAATTAATCACTGTCTTAGAAACTGCAGGTATTTTAGCCTTTTCTCCAAATTTGTACTTAAAAGGATTTGTGCTTTTTTGTTGTGATTGTCATGATTATAAGCAATTATTGGTTTCTGTAATTACTTATCTAATTTTACTTGATCTGATCTATTTTATGTTTCACAAAGTCAGGGATTCTCTAACATAAAATGCTATCCTATCAGTAGCAAGCATCCTGGGTCACCATCATTTTCAATATATATTTCTTGAAAGAATGAAGGAATGAGTGAATACATGGGTGCATTAATTGGATTCCTTGCTATCTGTTACCCATGGCATCAGGACTAGCCTTGCGTGTTAATTTTATTTTATGCATATAAGTGTAATTGTTAGTATGTATGTAAGTGTACCCATGTCATGGAATTCCTTTACAGGTCAGCAGAGGTCATTGGATTTCCCTGGAACTGGAGTTACAGACAGTTTTTAGCCCACCACATGGGTGCTGGGAATTGAACCCAGGTCATCTGCAAGAGCAGGTTCTTAACAACTGAGGCCTCTTTCCAGCTCCATATTTTAAGCTTTTAGAAGAATATTTAAAATATGAAGAACATGTCATTTAAAAACCAGTTATTGTGCTTCTTCTAGCCTTGGGCATAGGCCTGCTCCAGCTCTTAGCACCCAGATCCCTAGACTACTCTCTTAGTCCATACCATTCACTGAGTCCTGAATCCTGTACTCAGACCAGCTCAGCCTTTCAGTCTAGAATGTTAAAACCTTCATAAGCTGTCCCGAATCCCAATTTGCCATTGCATTCCTGAGACCAGTCTTCTACTGAACCAACAGAAGAAAGCCTCATCAATAGAATGAATGAAATGGGAAACAGAGTATCAATACTGGAAGATAAAGTTGAAGAAGTGAATGAAACTTTTTTAAAAAACAGGAATGGAATATGCAGGAAATGTGGGACACAATGAAAAGAGCAAATTTATGCATTGTAGGAATAGAGGAAGGGGAAGAATGACAGGATAATGATATTTACCAGATCATCAACCAGACTAGAAAAAAATTACCAAAACTAAGGAAAGACATTCCCAAACAAATACAAGAAGCATATAGAACATCAAACAAATAGGACCAGAAAAGAAACTCCACATGACATATCATAGTAAAAACCATAAGCATACAAAAACAGAAAATTCTGAAAACAGCAAAAAAATGACAAAAAGTCATATATAAAAGAAAATCTATCAGAATTACAGTTGACTTTTCAATGTAAACTATGAAAGACAGACGAGCTTGTATCAAAGTATTGACAATTCTAAATGACCATAGATACCAAACTAGAGTATTTTATCCATAAAAAATGTCTATTATAGTTATGGGAAAGAAAAATCTTCCATGACATGAATAGGCTGAATTAATTCACATCCAGAAAAACAAGCCCATCAGAGAATAATTAAAGCAATAAAAAGAGCTGAGGAAAGGAATGACTTTACTCAAAGGGCAACAGAAAGAAGCTAAATGAAGATATAACTGGGGAATCACAAAGTTATACCAAAGATACAAACAGAACTTAAAACGACAGGAATCAATATATATCTTTCAATAATAACTTTATCTTTCAATAATAACTTTAAATATGAATAGACTGAAATCCCCAATCAAAAGACACAAGCTAGTTGAATGGATCAAGAAACAAAATCCATACTTTTGTTATCTGCAAGAAACCTATCTCACCTTCAAGAACAAGCATTACTTTCAGGTGAAAGGATGGAAAAATTATTCCAAGAAAATGGCAATAAGAAATAAGCAAGAGTTGCCATTCTAATATCTGACAATATATACTCCAAACTAAAACTAATCAGAAGAGATAAAGAGGATCATTTCATTCTGATCAAAGGCTCAAATAACCAAGCAGATATTACAGTCATGAACATATATGCACCGAACTCTGGTGCACCCAACTTCCTAAAAGCAGAACTACAGGACTTTAGACATAGATTAATCCCAACTCACTAATGGAGGGTACTGCAATGCCCCACTGTCTCCATTAGACAGGTCACCTGGACAGAAAATAAACAGAAAGACATCTGAAGTAAACAATACCATATATAATTGGACCTAACAGACATCTATGGAATAGTCCACCAAAGCACCAATGAATACACATTTCAGCACCCCATGAAACTTTCTCCAAAATTGACTACAGAAAACAAACACCAACATTTACAAAAAAAATTAAAATAATTCCATGCATTCTGTCAAACCACAATGCAATAAAGCTTAAAAATCAGCACTGGGAGAAAGCACTAATAAATTCATGAACTCATGAAGACTAAACAATACAGTTCTGAAATATGAATGGATAAAAAGAAAAATTAAAGAATAAATAAAATTCAATGGAATTCCATGAAAAGGACAATGAAACAAACACAAAATAACCAATCGACCAAATAAACAAAACCTTCTGGGACATTTCAAAAGCGGTCCTAAGAGGGAAGTTTATAACTCAAAGTTCCTACATTAACAACCAGGAAGAGAACAAATAAATGATTTAACAACTCAAGAATCTTGAAAGTTAACAATAAATGAAACCCAAGCCCAGAAAACAAGAAGAAATGACAAAAGTCAGATGAGAAATTAATGAAATAGAACCAAGAAAACAATACAAAGAATCAATGAGTCCAAGAGCTAGTTTTTTAAAAAGATAAAATGATATAGACACTTGACCCAGTTAACCAAAAGAAAGAAAGAGCAATTCCAAATAAACAAAATTAGAGATTAAAGGCGAAACATCACAACAGACAACAGAAAGATCCAAAACAGTATAAGGGACTACTTAAAAAAAAACATATATGCTAGTAAATTTGAAAACCTTAAAGAAATGAATGCATATCTAAAATCATGGGAATCATAGAGCTAAACCGGAAGAGATCAACAGCTAAAACAGACTCATAACATATAAGGGAACTGAAACAATAATACATAACCTCCTGACCAATAAAAGCTCAGGCCAAGACGGATTCACAGAAGAATTCTACCATACATTAAAATAAAACCTATATCCAATAATACTTAAATTATTCAAAAAGATAGAAACAGAGGGAAAACTCCCAAATTTCTTCTCTGAAGCCAGCATCACTCGACTATCAAAACCGGGTAAAGATACAACCAAAAAAGCAAACTATGGTACCATATACTTAATGACCTTAGATGTAAAAGTTTGCAAAAAATACTTGCAAACTGCATACAGACACACATCGAAAAGATCATCCACCACGATCAAGTTGGCTTTATCGCAGAGATGCAGGAGTGGTTCAATACATGTAAGCCAATAAATATCATAAAGCACATAAATGGACTGAAAGGCAAAGATCACATGGTCATCTCTATAGATGCAGAAAAGGCCTTTGACAAAATCCAATATGCATTTATGTTAAGAGTCCTAGAAGGAATTGGACTGGAGAGAACATATCTCAACATAATTAAAGCCATATACAAATCCTACAGCCATCCTCACACTAAATGGAGAAAAAATGGAAGTATTCCCATTAAAATCAGGAACCAGACAGCGCTGTGCATTATTTGCACTCCTTTTTAATATAGTATTTGAAACTCTTGTTAGAGCAGTAAGACAAAAGAAGGAAGTTAAAGGAGTACTCATTGGAAAAGAAGAGGTCAAATTATCCCCTTTTGAAGATGATATAACACCTACTAGATGACATAAACTCCACCAGAAAACTCCTAGAAATTATTAATACTTTCACTAAAATGGCAGGTTACAAAATTGATCTACAAAAAAGAATTAATATTGTGAGAATGATCAACCTACCAAAAACAATATATAGACTCGTTGCAATCCCAATCAAAATCCTCATGACATTCTTTACAGAATTAGAAAAACAATACTAAAGTTTCCATGGAAGGACAAAACACCTCGAACAGCCAAAGCAATCTTGAGTACAAAGAGCAATATGGGGTGGGGGTGGGGTTATTAAACCAGATTTCAAACTATATTACAGAGCTATAGTCATAAAAACAGTATGTTACTAGCACAAAAATAAACACGTAGACCAGTGGAATATAATTGAAGGCTCAAACATGAGTACCTGCAATTTCAACCACCTGATATTTGACAAAGGGACCAAGAACACTCACTGGAGGAAATATCGCATCTTCAGGAAATGGTGCTGACAAAACTGGATCTCTTTCTGCAGAAGAATCAAACTAGATAATTATCTTTCACCTTGTAGAAAAGTCAGTTCCACATGGATCAACAACCTGGCCTGCAATTCACAGCTCTCTGTGTAGATGAGGCTGCCCTTCATTTCACAGAGATCCACTTACTTCTGCCTCCAGAGTGCTGGAACTAAGGGCATGTGCCACACAGCCTGAATTTTAATGCATATTTAATTTGAGATTTTTAGTTGTGTGTGTGTGTGTGTGTGTGTGTTGATTAATTCTTTTGACCATAGAAAAGAATGAAATTCTACCACAGAACTACAATCCTGGCTATGATTATTTTAAAATACAAACTTAAGTATATATTATCTTACTTAAAATTACATGGGAAATTTTAGAGTTCCAAAAATCTTCTAAAATATTATTTAATTTTGAGTTTGTTTTTGTCTTTACTATTCTGTGTAACTTTATTAACCATTTGTGATGGATAAGATCTAGCATTCATGGTTTGAAAGCTCAAGTTATTGATAATATAATTTGAAATCATTAGGTATTTGATTACAAATGGTTAACATTTTTAGAGAAATATAAAATTAATTGCTTATAATGAAGGTCAAAGAATATACTTTAATAGATACACAAAATGAACATACTGAGATATTTCATGTTCAACATAAAAATTATGGTTAATAAAAATATACTGTGTTAGTAATTTCATTAAAGGGAGTTTATCTGCTCTTTTCAGAGAAGAATAAACATGTGAGATGATTATATATTAATATGATCTACTAGATTAGGAAGCTGACTATCTAAAAGCATCTTGAGTTATGTTATGAATCTCAAAAAAGTCGGACAGATCTCAAACTATATTACAGAGCTAGAGTCATAGAAGCAATATGATACTGACATGAAAATAAACTCATAGCTCAGTGAAACACAGTTGAAGACCCAAACATGAATACATGTACTTTCAGCCACCTGATATTTGAAAAAGATGCCAAGAACACACACTGGAGAAAAGATACCATCTTCAACAAATGGTACTGTCAAACTGGATCTCCATCAGTAAAAGAATTAAAATATACTCTTATCTTTCACTTTTGACAAAAGTCAACTCCAAATGGCTCAAAGACCACAATGTGAACCGGAAACAATGAAAGAGTTAGAAGAAAACATTGGCAATAACCTATAAGATGTAGGTTTAGGAAAAGACTTTCCAAATCAGACAGCATTTGCTCAGGAATTAAGGTCAATAATCAATAAGTGGGACCTCATTAAACTAAAAAGCTGTACAATAAAAGAAACAACCAAGGAAACGAAGAGAAAACTTATAGAGAGGAAAAGTATCTTCACTAGCAACACATCAGACAGAAAAAATTTAACATCCAGAATATATTTTGTAAAATGCAAAGAACAAAGAAACAAGAAAACAAATGACCCAATTAAAAGATGGATTAAGGAACTGAATACAGAGTTCTCAAAAGAAGTAAAGATGACTGAGAAATGTCTTAAAATGTGTTCATATCATTAGTAAGTAGAAAAATACAAATAAAAACCACTTTAAGATTTCACCTTACCCAAGTCAGACTGGCTAAGTTCAAGATACCAAATGATATCAAATGCTGGAGAGGATGTGGGAAAGAGGAATGTTTATTCACTGCAGGTGGGTTTGTAAACTCGTGCAACCCCTAATGAAAGCAGTGTGGAGAACTCTTAAAAAACTAAAAATGAACCCACCATTTGACCCAGTTATACCACTCCTTGTCATTTACCTAAAGGACTCACCCCATTGCAGAGATACTTGTACAGATCCATGTACAGATCCATGTCTGTGGCTGCTTTTGCCAGCAGCTAAGGGATGTAAGCAACCTGTGTCCCTCAAGTAATGAGTGGATAATGAAAATGTACATTTACACAATGGAGTTCTAGTTAGCAGGAAAGAATGACAAAATTGGGCTGGAGTGATGGATCAGCGGTTAAGAGCACTGGCTGCTCTTGCAGAGGACTTGAGTTAGATTTCCAATACCCACACATGGCAGCTAACAACCATCTGTAACTCCAGTTCCAGGGGATCCAGTGCACTCTTCTGACCTCCTCAGGTCTTGTGTGACATGGCCACATTTCCATGTTTAAGGCAATACACTCATACACTTAAATAAAAATAATAAAATATTAAAAAAAAACAAAGATGAAATTGTGAAATTTGCAGGCAAAGGGATGGAACTAGAAACTAATATACCAAGTGATGTAACACAGACTCAGAAAAACAAACAATGTATGTTCTCCCTCATTTGTGGATCCTTGCAATAAATCCTTATATATCCTGATGTAACTACAGGAACCAGGGAAATGTAAAGGAACCACCTAGGTAAAGGAAAATAAGGAACCTGAGAGAGAAGAGCAGTAGGAGAAAGGTGTTACTAAGGAAGAAATGAGCAGAATGGAGCAGTTAAATGGGAAGGAGAAAGGGACAGTTATAAAAGGAATTATGGGGACAGAGAGGAAAAAGGAGCTCAAGAGAGGCAGGCTCATAGGAGACAGATACTATTGAGGGAGAAATGGGGATCCTTTAATTGGAGCAGGCATGGAGGAAGAGTTAGACATGGCGAGAAAGAAATGAGAGGTAAATAATTCCTAGCTAGTATAAAAACCAGAAGGGATTGTATTAAGCCAGAACTTAATGACAAATTATATATACAATATTTCTACATGAGTCCATGTGTGTACTTGAAGGCTACATAACAAGAAACAGCACCAGACAGGAGACTACTTCCTTTGAGTTGTTGGTCAGGCAGTCTAAGAGACTCCCAAAATTACACAGGCCATTGCCTCTCAATTGCCTCCCAGATCTTGAAGGCATGACCCTATTGCTGAAGACATGACATACTTCAGACATGGGATTTAGAACAATGGAGCTGTAACTGACCTGGAAGCCACCTTACCTGAAGGCTGTCTCTTATAGCTTTGGAAAGCCCTATGCAAGTTTTTAAGGGAGAACATTAATCAATGATCCAATCCCAGCTTTAAGGCCTAATAACCACATCAATGACTGACAAAGCAAATATTGCTGCAATAGTGGCACTTTTATCTTAGGGGTAATTGACAGCTAACTAATTGGACTTAAAGTCCACTCAATGGGAGGAAACTCATGTGTGATACTCTCAATGTTGCCAAATACACATGACTGGAGTGGTCACAGATCTTCGAGAATACCCCAAGGCCTTTCCTTCCCTAGATTAATATACTTTCTTAGTATGTGCAAAATACAGATCCTTATGGCTATAGGTAAATATCCCAGTCACCACTCATCAAAGAAGCTTCTATTGCAAGAGATAGAACTTATTCCCAAGATCCACACTCATCATACAAAGGGATTAGTTGTGAATTTTATCCAAGCATAAGTTGCACATCTACAATGCAACATCTACACCTAAGGCTCATGGAACATAGAGAACAATGCATCTCTCAACTCTCATCATTGAAACTCCCTCATGCAACAGAAGGCCAGGAACACAAAAGGTCACAAATTGCCAAAGTGTAGAGAATGAGAGTCTTCAAACCGTGTATCCTTGGATGGGTCTCTTATATTATACTCCACCTACCCAGTGCTCAGGGACCATTGTGGAAGAGGGGACAGAAAGATTGTAAGAGCAAGGGAAAAGGTTCATGACCATTGGGAAACAGAGTCTTACAAGCTCCTGGGACCTGCTCACGTGAACTTATAGTAATGTTACCATCATGCACAAGATCCTTGTAAACTCAATCAGAAAAATGCCAAGCACAAAAATGTGGAAATGGACAGCAGCTCCAATCTCAGCCAAAGAATTATTGGAAGCTGATTTCTGCTGGGTGAAGAAGAGCTGATCTCCTTTAAGGGGAGGAGCTCTGGAGAGGCTTATTAGACTCCAGTGCATAAACCTGCACTGAGAGACATCTAGGGACACTAAGTTGACTCAATAGGTCTTAACACAAATGACAGCATGTATGATTTTCAGTGTGGTAGGTCCTATGGGCTGGTTCCAATGGGGAAGGTGGATAAAGATGATTAAGATGTGTATGAAATGCACAAAATTTCAAAGAAAATTTGCAAAAAAGGTTGAGAACTGCCAATTGATAATTAGTACAATTTCTTAAAATGGTGAAATTAGATTGAAAATATAGTAAAAGGAGTGAGGATATGAGGATATCTTTAAAAACTTAAATCTCAATTATTTAATGAAAAATTCCACATTTATAGACAGAGATATCATGGAGTTTCTTTATATCTAAATTATTACTTTGGGGGTCTTAACCTCTGAACAGTCTCTCCAGCACCCAAAGCAATAATTTGAACATTAAGAAACTCCATGTCATGTCTGTGTACAACTAATAAATTGTTTCAATTTGAAGTCAATATAAATTGGGTAAAACTTGTCTAGTCATTATCAAGCTTTTTCAACTGAGGACTCTGATCTCTGTTCAGCTGAAGAATGAAATCTACAAAGTGCACAAGATTTTTTTTTTCGTCCCACTTTGTACTTCTACAAAGATTCAAATCAAATGCTTTTCCCAGATGGCTAATGATGTTATTTCACATACGGCTGGATTTTCTGGCCCTTGTACATTTGGATTAAGTCTTGAATGAGCACACTTGTCCTGAATTAGTGTAGAATATATTCACTCTCTGAAATATGTTCCCTTGGAGGCATTTTCTTTGCTGAGGGAATTGACATTAAGTGGGCCAAGTTATTTGATATTATTAGTGGCATTTTAATGCATAGCCAACCTTACTCATAGGTCTCAGGTGACTCTTCAAAAGACCCTTACAGGACTAGAAATGCAAGTGGATTGGTAGAATGAAGAATGTCTGCACATTTCCTTCCTCATAGTGGTCCTCATTCTCATCCTTCATTTCCCTTGTCTAAAGGACCGTGAGTGGCCCAGAGGTGAAGCCTCTTTAGCAATTTCACTTGCAGTGTACTGATCCGACAGCATTAAGCAGGAGACAAATAGACAGCTGTGGTGAACAGAGCTGTTATGTCTAGTCACTGTAAACAGATATATGTTGACATTGTATAAAGGAAAAACATACTTCTTTTGCTTTTACTTTACTGCTAATGGTAGGTTGACAGAAGGAGGGAATAAAGAACATTCTTATAAACTTTCTCACAACATGATTTAGATTTTGCTATCACTAGTTAAATCAGAATTTATAAGTTGAGGTTGTGACACAGTGGAGCTCAAGTCAGTAAGTTAAAAAGCGAAATCCAAACCAATGACCAGTCAAAAACTGAAAAAAATGGAATGAATATGAGTTTTACAATCTTCAGTGTCTCCTTATCTTATTTGATATGTTCTTTGCATGCACTAGTGGTTGACATGAATATCAGTGTGAAAATCCAGTATAAAAGAGGGATTCCTTTATTTTCTGTGACTTCATAATTTAGAACTGTTGATATTTGATTGGAATATGCTAACTTCAGCCCTCTTCCTTAGACCTTAGACCTCTTCCTCAGGGTTGGACTGGAGGTGTTGAGATACAATCCATTGCCTCTGGATCCTGACCATTAGTTCATACTGGGGGCTATGCTGTATCAGCTGTTCTGATCTGTAAGTGCTGTGGTTCTCTTCTGTGAACTCCTCAGGTCAAGAGTCTCTTGCCTACTCCCACTTCCAAAGGAGGGAGGAAGCAAGAGCCTTGGGGAATCCAATCCAGGTGTCATCCCATGTGAATTCTGGAGACAGAAAGAAAAGCTGGTGAGAAATAGAAAGCAGGCCAAAGTGGACTGAGAAGGGAGAAGGGAAGAATCACTAATAGATCTTTCCGAAGGCTTGCCTGCTTGCCTGCCCTTGATGGTCACCACATTCTGTCTAGTTCCGCCTGCTGGTGACAACAGTAAAGAAATTGATGCTGAATTTTAGAGAATAACAATCTAGGAGAATTTAACTTTACAAGTAATAGCATACGTTAGATACTCACCTCCTCCTTAATTCTTGAAGACAGATTTATTTTGAAGAATTCTCCCTTTACTATTTACTTTCCTTACAATCTTTGAAGTGTTCCTTTAAAGGTTTAAGGTATGACATACCTGCTCAGTGTCTATAGAAATACATTCTGTTTGAATGACATGAAGGGAAAGAATAAGTATTTCTAGGGAATATCTCCAAATGTTTAAAGTCCTCCCTTAACAGCAATAGTTAAGCACCCCAAATTACCAAGTTTGTGCCGTGAATATGTAAACAAGGCTTTTGTCATGACTTGGAATTCTCATAGAATAAGGAAGAAAAGGAACCAAGACCAGGGAATAAATTTATATTCAGTGTGCATTTTTATAATATCTTTTGAATTTTAGCACTAACTGGAATCAAATTATTAGAAACGTCTTGGGCTCTATTTGTCTAGAATTGTAGATTCTGAATGGGATAAGATCTCAGAGGTCACTTGGTCTGTTGTTCATATAATGTTCAAATGCCCTTATCTTACCCAAAAGTAATCATATAATAATTGCTTGAAATTTTTCATTTTGGTGTAAAGCCACATAATTTTTAAAAGTTCTATTTCTTGGAAATAGCTTTTTAGTAATAATAATTTAAAATCATATTCCTTATAATTCAACTCATTGGCCTTTACTCTGCCCTCTGGAACCACACAAAATAAGTCTAATTTCTTTGACACTGTGTAGTCTTATAATTAATTATGGAGTTCTATTTGACACTAACACATTTCTCAAAAAATGCGTGCTTAGTTAGATGGCCTCCAGATGCAGAGATTTATCATGATGTCTTGCCCGGTAATGCCTCATAATTAATGCTTAGGAAATTGGATGTGGTTTATTATTCTTTTTGCATATTAGTACATCAGTGTAAAATGCATTATGATGGATGTTCTAAATTACCATTAACTTATTCCCAGGAGATGGAACAGACGTATCTGTAGTCAGAGATGCACCAACATATTTGTAAGCTGAACTTTTCAGAACCTGCATGTATTTTCTTCATGTAATTGGAGGGAATAGAAGCTAAATACATTTTAAAAAGAATATTTATTTAGCTGTTTCACTGAAAAATATGAAATAATGGAATCAGAGAGCAGCCAGCTAGTGAGGGATATTTATAGTGGTGACAAACTTGGACTCTAGTCATTAGGGCATAGTTTTTGGCTCTAACCAGAGATGCAAACTTTCCAGCTAAAACCTGAAGAGGCTCTTGAAATTGATTCTTATGATCAAACTGTCAGTTTGTAAGATGGTGTATGGTTCACAGATCATACCCCTGAAAAATTTCTGCTTAGTAATGTTGGAACAATTAAGCCATCCCTTATCCTTTGCTTCTTCAAGACACATTTTCTGTTTGAAAAGTCTCCTCTCCTCTCTCTATTCCTTTGTCCGTTTTCAACAAATTAAAATGCAGATTTTCAAAAATGTAAAGTTTTTATTGAATTTTTCTGTATTTCATGCAGAACATCTTGAATACGATGTTCTTAATACCCTTCTTCCCCATCGGCACCTTCTCATAACCCCTGCCACTGGATTTCATGCATTCTGTCATTTTTGTTAAAGCCTATTGAGTCAAGTTAGTGTCCACATGCCATGCCCCTCAGTGCAAGTTCATCCACTGAGGTCTAGTCAGTCTATCTAGAGCCCCTTCTTTGAAGGAGATTAATGCCTCTTCACCCAGAGATTGGGGCCTGCTGCCATTTTCCACAGTTCTGCTCTGGGTTTCTGTCTGCTTGAGTTTGCATGGGTTTTGTGCATGGTGACACAAATTCAAATTTTTATTAGTAGTAACAACACAAAGGCTTGCCACGTGCTGAGTACCAAACTAAATGGTTGCAGGCATTTTGTTATTTAACTTTCATCAGAGTTTTCAATGGAGTATTATCATTTTACTTTATATAAGAGAACAATGAAGACTAGAGAAATTAATTTGCCTATGATCCAAAATTTCATATGAAATAAGACATTTATGATGTTTAAAGCATTTTCAATGACTTAGGTGCTTTAAAGCATTTTCAATGACTTAGGTGTTACCATATACTTCCTCTGAGAGTATATCCTGGAGATCCAGCATGCAGTAGAGTGGAAGAAATGGAAAAGGAGAATCATATTTACATTTTTAATATTTTAGCTCATCTCAGTGTCTATAACGAGCATACCATCCTGCCTCCCTCAGTACACCTAGAAGGCTAAAGTAATACCAGAATACAGGTGCATTTAAAAAAAATGCTTTTCTTTATTTTTTTACTAGCTATATGCTACAAGTTAAGCTTACCCTGATGAAATGTCCTTGGTGTTTATTTAACTATTTATCTGTAATGTTTAATATCCACCACAAAAGACACTCACGTAGATGGTGTTAGAAGTGACTGAATAAACGATTATTGTGGCATTATTTATCTTCAGGTTCTTCATTCAGACCTCCTCTCTACTTTAACTCAACATAATATTAGTCAGGGAGAAATACAATTTTTTTGTCCCATAGTTAAGTTGTAGCCTTGAGAATACATTCTAATCACTGTAATTAGATTGAAACACTCTGGTGTTTATTATACTCAAGAGATGATTTGACCATTTTGAAGAAGAGTTTCTAGTCTCATTAATATCTGTTTTACATATCATCTTTCTGATGGCTCAGCTCATCTGTTTTATATTGATTTTATTAGATTATATTTCAAATGCTGAGCTCTTGACTTCATCTTTCACTAGACCAAATATATAACTTTATAGTCTTTCTGATAATTCTAGCAAGAATCAACAAACTTTAATAATAGTTGAGATGTTTGGTGGGAATTTTATGAAGTAAATGAAATTTACAAGTAGACAAATTAAGCTTATTCAATTCTCGGGAACGTTTATCAAAGATTAGAAGTATTCACCTTGCATGAGGTAAATGAAATAGTAATAACCAGCATTTGTACAGTTGCGTATTTAAGCTTTTCAAGCTCTCTGCCATGTGCTTTTCCCTTTGAATCTCATGATACAGGCAGATGATGATATCTAGTAACTGTTAGACTATAAGATTGTTTTTGTGAAATGTCATTTGCATGCCAGAAGTTTCAGTATTGCCAGGAATCATCGTGGAAATGCAATATTCCCATGTTGCTTGCCAGTTAACATCTTTGGGTTTATGGTCTATTCTTGTTTTTCTCTTATATCTACCAAAAATGTTTTTCCTAGTCAAGTGGTTTTTAAGTCTCTTGGGGATTTGGATGGCAACTCCACTGAGTTGCCTTCTCATCTATGCAAGATATTTCCTGCTCAGCATGTATTCACCACCTGCTTTCTTTCCCTTATCCCATTCAGTGGAACATGCTCATCTTCATGCTCATCTTCATTTGCTTGGTGCACAATACCCTGACTTCTGGCTCAGAGGTATTTGTTACACTAAACTAACTCACTCATCATATTACCCTAAAGTAATGATACCTGGGTAATATATATGTCAAAATAAATCCGAAATTTAATAATTTTGTTTAGCTGTTTACCTGTTTAGCTTTTTGGCTGTTACACACACACACACACACTCAGTCCTTACTTCTCTTGTATTTGACATCAAACCCTCCAACAGTATAAACTTTCAAAACAAAGTCAGAAATGAACTCTTACTTATTCCATTGCCAGTATTTTGACCCCACTCATCCAACGTCTTGATTAAATTATCCAATGTCTTCACTTGTCTTTCTCTCTCTCTTCTGGCCCTATCATCCACAGAACTGTTGGAATGAAGTTATTTCTAACTCGGTCACTTTAGAACTTTCCAATAGAGAGAACCTCTAAGCTTCTTAGAGTACTGTAAAATGTCACTAACTCTAAACTTCCCAGTAGAACTCAGCTTCTTGTTCTCCTATTCAGTAGTCTCTCACTCTGTCCCTTCTCAGCTAGACTTCTTCTGGAATATACCAGGTGTCCTACTGCTCCAGACACATGAGATGTATTTTTCTCTTTTTAGAATCATCCTCTTACCTCAGATATTTTTCATGCCTCATTCCTTTACTTCATTCAGGCCTCTGATGAAAGGCTGCCATAATTATTATATATCACCAAGACTTTCATTGATGGAAATATATATATAAAAATCCCTTCTTATTTAACTTTTCCTTTATTCTATTTTAATTTTCTTAAAGTTATGCATTACTATATGCATGGAAAACTTTACATTACTGTGTAAATGATTTTTATCTATTACCTCCCTCTATATGAAAGAGATTTGCTTTTGTATATTGCTCTATCCGTAATGCTGTGATACAATTTTACTGAAATATATGGTAGTGGCTTTTAAAATAATGAACAAACAAATTAATGATTCAGATTCAATCTCCAAAAACTGATTAGGAACTCAGCTGAAAACAGTAGGATGAGGTGAAGCATTATGTTCTTATGACATGGGTCATGATAGAAATGAAATTTCATACTCTGAAGCAGAGGGCATTCAGCCCTCAGCACTCTGCAGCATTACTCTTGAAAAACCAAAGGATTCTTGAAAGGTAGAGGTGATCCTCAGATTTGGTGTAGAACTTGATCCTCTATAGCATTTTAGTCACCAAAATTCCTCTACTAAATATCTTCTGATTGAAATAATCATAATGCATTTTTCTTAGTATAACTGTGCTAATGTAACAGAATGCTATAAGCTAGATAGCTTATGAACAGAAGAAATATATTTCTCATGGTTCTAGAGTTTGCAAAGTCCAAGATCAAGTCCAACAAATTCTATATCTTTTTAAGTTCTACTTTCTGGTTTATATGAAGAAATCTTGCAAAAAAGGCTAATGAGATTCCTTGTACATTTTTTTTTAATTTGAACTTTCTATGATCCTTCTGAATTTGCCTTCAGAGTGCTGGGATTACAGGTGTGAACCATCGCGCTCAATCCTTGGACATCTTTTATAAGGACACTAGTATCCGTCCCTACTAAAGATGTGGCTTTCAGGATCTACTAACATCTCCAACAATGCACTTCTTAATGTTATCAACTTCCAAGTTTTGTTTCAAAATATGACTTTTAGGGGAAACACAAGAGTTCAAACTATAGTAGAATCATGCTGTCTGTTTTCAAGTGAAATTTGAGTCATACAATAATTACTTCATCAATTGGTTGTAGGTAATCAAGATCTAAAGAAACATGCATCTTTGTTGACTATGTGTTGAGGCTCTAATTATCAGTAGGAGATGCAATATGTATCCATGACAACCAGTGGTAAAACAGTTATTTAATTTATCTCTTGTGGTGATGTTAGAATAAAATTCTTTTGAAAACAAAGTGCTCCACACTGAATGATTGCTCAAATAGTCTAATAAATGGTGGCTCCAGTATGAAATGATTCTGGTTGAAATGGAAGCCTTTAAGTGATTGTAGAGCTTTGAATGCCTCAGAGTGTCACTAGAGAATGAAAACATGCCTATGCCTTCAGCTGATATCTGTTATACCAGCACAGCGGAAGATGTAAAAATTGAGGCTTTGTGATTCCCAAGTGTTATATGAGAGTTCAACATGGCCTCTGTGTACTGGCACTTTGCGTTCCCTTATGACAGGCTGAGAAAATTCCATTACTTCCAAAGGTGTGAATGCCAAACAAATCATACACTTCTAATGGTTTTAAACATACTCCCAATAAGAAAATTCTTAACCATTTGTAGCCTATTTAATTTTATAATCTATGAAACTCTTTCCAGAATCTTTAATCGTATATAAGATAACTTTTTGGTATAAAAGACATCTAACCTTTCAAGATACCAAACCCAAAGACAGACTGTTAGACTGAAGAACAAATTGCCCAAATAGCGAGCTGTCCTCTGCTGTCCCTCTCCCTGGGCATTCTCTAGCCCTCCTCTCATTTAGGATGGCCTCATTCTGTGAGGGTCTTCACTTGTATGACCTGTGAGATAATTGCTCAGACACAGACACTACTCCTTTGCTCATTGCACTTTTTTTTTAAATTCTTTTGAAAAGCTAGTTCTCAAATTTTTCAAACTCAGGCCATCAAGGTAGTTGTACTATATTGTAGACTGAGTTCATAGATACATCAGTTTTACTGAGTGGAAATTAAGGCACTGTTTGGAAAAAAGGATTCAGACTCATGGTGTTTGTTGAACTGGACAAGAATGAACCCCTGAACTCCTAGCTTCAGTCTTCTTCCATGACACTGTCTGCACACTTTCCTCTAGCTCATGTTTCATACTTCTCGTCTCCTTCAAACTTCTGTCATGCAAGAGAATATAGATTCTTCTTGTTTCAATATGTTTGCTTTCATTTTTTTTTGCTTCAAGGCCTATAAATGGAGCAAGGTTTCAATATGCTCCTGGGAGTCAATTACCAAATAAACAAGAATAAAATAAAATAATAAAATAAAACGAAATAAAACATGCATCCAAATAATTGGAAGCCTTTTGTGTATATTGACAGTTAAAACTCAAGAAATATTTATGAAAAGAATCTTGACATTCTAGGGAAAGATACAGGAATTTCATTTTCATGTAGCCTTGCTAAGGTTTTATAAGGGTTTATAAGACTCAAAATTCCTTAAGTAAAGATTCTGTTTAGGATTTCTAGGTTAGGTGGGAGGTTATTAGGGATCCTAAATGTCTTCTTGGTGGGTTGATTAAAACTTGGATACAGTATTGGCCCAGAACAAATAAACTTGGGATGCCGGGGCTTTCTTAATATAGTGTATGAAACAAAAATTCCAAATCTTAGAGAAATATGAGGTGTGAAATGAATTTTTATAGGCAACTGGCTCAGTTATCTCTTCATTCTTAATATCCTGAGAGGGTTTAGTTTGTACTCTCCTCTGCAGAGGAGAACTGAAGAGTACTTCAATATGTATAAATGCATTAGGCAAAGTTCTTTAATGCCTGTTCTCTGTGGACAAAAGATGAGTTTAGGAAATGATGACATTTAAACAGACTGGCTGATATCAGTGGAGCTAGAGAATCCCTCAGTGACATAGGCAAAGGAGCAGTACTTAATGAAAAGTGACAAGACTGTAATAGTCACTCTAACAGACAGCAGAGGCAAGGTGGAATTAGAAGTGATTTGGTCTGCAGTTATCTTTTGGTGTTGACTAATTGATTATGACATTTCTAGAACCAAGAAAGATAAGCACTTTTTGAATTTCTCTACCTTATATCTTTCATCAGAAAGGAGAAAACTTTATCTACTTTATGAAGATCAGAATGGAGGTCTTCACTTCTAGGGATATTGTCAGAAATAAAGGTCTATGCATTTTATGAGTATGGGTGAATTTATTAAGTTAGATGCATGGGACTCAGAGAAGATCAAAATTGGTGACAAAAGGCATTTGTAGAGAAGATTCTGAGTGAGTCTCTTGAAATAGGCCTCAAGTGGAAGATTAAAAATTTTTCCATGCAATTTATCATCTAAATGAAAAAATTTTTAAGTAAATTCTCAAATAGTCTCTTCTTTTAAGAAGACACTTGCCTGGTGGACCACATGATGCACACTGCGGATATCAATCTCCTTCAGCTCTTCTAGTTCAAGGTTTCTGGAATCAAGTGGCCACAAGAACAGGAATAAGCCCTTTTTTCTCGCTGAAGGTTTTGCCTAACTGATAACATTTTAGTGTGCTAGAGTAGAATAAAACATTATATCACATGGAACCAAACTAGCCACCTGGGGCCTGGTGAGTCTATTTCATCATGTAGCTAGAAATTGTTCACCTTGGATTTAACTCATTTTCTTACATAAGATGGTGCTATGAACGAATCTACTATCGTACAATTCTATAAATGGTTATGTAAGAATAATCCATACTGCCATCACAAATCCAATGAGCATCTTTGTATAGAAATAAGCTGTCCCTTTATTTAGCATAAAACCATGATCTAAAAACCAGAGTAAATACCATTTGAAAGTTGCATATAACACCAGAAAGGACGTAAGAACTACAATTGTGCTTAACACAGTTGGGTATGTGTTACATTCAAGATGATATGGTTGATCCTGCCATCAGACATCACCTCATATCTCAGATCTTTAAAATAGTAGTTTCTGGTTGGTAGGATGGCTCAGGATGTTAAAGGCACTTGCTACCAAGCCAAACCTTACAACTGAGTTCAATACCTAGGACTCACATGTTAGAAGGAGAGTACTGACTAACAGAAGTTGTCTTTTGATCTCTACATGCATGCTGTGGTACACACACACACACACACACACACACACACACACACACACAATAAATGTAATAAAGCCAGAAAAAATAGTAAACTTTTATTTTTTAACCATGCTCCTTGACAATTAATTGCACATTGCCAATTATGAATCACGGGTATTTAAAAATACAGGCAAAGTGAACAAACATAATGAAGATTGTCATTTATATCACTCTGGAGAGCCTCACTGTAGTCTGTAACTGACACACTTTACTTTTGCTTACAATGCATTTACAAGGCTAGTTACATGACATGCAGATAATATTATTTTAATAAGCATGATCCTGTAATGAACTGAGCAAGGAGGGCAGGACCTGAAGAGATGACCCCAAAATATCAATCTAGGAATTCTAGCAAACTCTTCCCAAGGAATTATTATTTTTGCAAAAATTTTATAGGTGTTTTATCATTTTTCAAGGCAAAAATTCATTTATCTTGTATATCTAAGGATTTTCTTGGGTGCAGCCTTGTTTCACTTTTTCCCATTCTTCATCCATTTTTCCCAATTTGCTTTGGGCAAGCATTCCGAGCGTAATGAATTTGGTGTGTAACTGTAGTCTGACTCAGTAGAGACAAGGAAAATGTTTCCATTGGGAAAAGGTCAAGGACTTCGAAAAGATGATTCTGCAATGTGCTTTGTAGAATGATAAAGAACATCACATAAAATTTAATTCTAATCTAGCTTTCCTGAAATACTTCAAGATAATGAATTGGAAGACATGGCAATAGAGTTACTACGGGGAAAACGTGGCTACATTACTGGCTTGGTAATAGTCCAGGCAGAGGTCGGGATAAGAGAGCCTGGCTTTGTAAACTGCATTGTGAAACGCTACCAAGATATCTCAGCTGTTTCAAAGTGCTCTGGATCCCTTTGCTTCCATCTGACATCCAGATGGACAGGAAGGGCTGTGCAGAGGACATGGTAAATGAGAATCATTTGATAATATATCTCCTGGGGTGCAGGGTGGGGATAAAATCCTAAATAATATGATGTTATTGCTGGCAAAGTGATGCAAGCAGGTGAAATTTTATAAAAATACAATTTAATGTTAATTTACTAATAATATTATTAAAACATTTTTAAAGATTTTATTTATTTTTATGTACATAAGTGTTTTGCTGCACGTATATACGTGTACTGCCTGCAGCAGAGGCCAGAGGAGGGTAACAAATCCTGGACCTCCTGGAACGGAAGTTAAGGGAGGATGTTGGCACCATGTGTGTGCTGGAAACCAGAACCGGGGTCCTCTGGGAGAACAGTGAGTGGTCTTAATCACTAAGAATTCTTTCCATCTCTGAACATTTTTGTCTGAGACAGCATCCCACTATGTAGCCTTGGCTGATCTGAATCTCATTATGTAGACCAGGCTGACCCAAATTCATAGAGATCCACCGGCCTCTTCTTCCCAAATCCTGGGAAAAAAACGGCTTATGATATCATCCCCAGTCTGTTAAAAATTCTTTAACTTGCTATTATTTCTCAATTTCTGACTTCACTGGTATTTAAAAAGAATGTTTTATGTGAAGAATGATGGTCAAATGAAATGTGTTTTATCTTGAGTTCTCCATGAAATTCAACAAATCTAAGAATTTCGTGAAAGTCCCCAGATGGTCATCAAAATGTTAAGAAAATTATATTTACTGAATAAATTAAACAACGAGAAAGATCACATATATGCTTCCACAACTAAGAAAAATGCAACATACATTAAAAAAAGGAATACAGTGCTTAACACTGGGCCTCTTTAGAGTAAATAACACGGTTTTCCAATAAATCCTAAGAGCTACGCCTTACCAATTGCTACTGGTTATTTTTCCCTGAAAATGTAATCATGAAGCCCCAAATGCATTCATTACTAAATCACACATATTTAGACTGACATAATCTCCTATGAGAAACTCAGAGCTCTTTAGTTTCATTGATGCTTGCTCTTAGGAATCGGAAGAAATGAGAAAAGTCTAAGCTATTCTTCTCTAATTAAAGGCAGGGAACTCAAACTGGAAGAGTCTTCAATATGCCAAGATGACAGAATCACAACCTAAAATCTAAAACGAATTACCTTCTACCTTCACAACCAGCACTCTAGCCCACATCATGTTGTTTATGCAAGTATCTGTGACTCAGTATGTTGATAAACTTAAATAGCCTACATGATTAGGCTAATAGGACAAACCTCCACAACACTGTGATATCTGCCCCTCCAGAAAGGTGTTGGAGCTGTCATTAACTCTTTAGCAAATTACTCAAGAGCAACTCAAAAAGAATCTAAAGCTGAGTACCATATTTTGAAGTTAATACTCTAAATTCTACAGAAGAATTTTCATGTATCTCATTGCCAAACGATAGCTGAAATGAGAATGAAAAGACTTGCCAAAAAAGTTTGAGCACTAGTGAAAATTTCAGTTCAATGAAAAAAAAAAAAAAACAACAAAAAAAAACTTGAATCTAAAATTGAAGAACTCCCAATAATGGCTCAATCCAATAACCAAAAAAAAAAAAAAAACAAAGACTTGTAATTAGTGATTTTTACCATGTGTGTTGATGAATATTGCAGTCTTTATAAAGTCACTTTCCCTTGCTAGACTTTGAATTGTTTTAACGTAAGCTATCTGCTTCATAAGGAGTACTAGCAGTATTTGAAACTTCACTCATGTTAACTTTACAAGAATAAACACAGTGAGGGGATTGGCATTCCTTGGAGAGAGATTCCCAACCATCACACAATGTATATGGACATATTTGGGTAGATTATAACTTATCAGTAACTTGCAATTATGCAGCCAGATGAATCACAGTAAAGATGCATGAAATGTAATCATTCTATGTTAGGTTTTATTCAATGACAGAAGTAATTAAACTTATAGTGACTTATATGCTATACAGAAAAGAAGCATTTGCCATAACACATGTAAAAAATTTCTATCTTCAGCTTATATCAGATGTACAATGATATATGAATAAATATTTTACAATCATTATGCCATTAAATACTGACAGTTGCCTTAGTATCTGAATGATCTCTCCAAACCTATATAAGTATAACTAAAATTAATAAAAGTTAAGCTTAGCTCAGTGAAACTTAAGCCTTAATAAGTAACTTTTATATACTCAGGAAAAATTATATATTTTATAAAGACAACACAGGGAAATAGAAAGAATAAAGAAACAGAAACTAAAACCTGTACTTAGTTGGGATTTCAATGATCTTACATACTTTCCTCATCTTTAAATTCTGATCGCCACTATGACAAACTGTAGGAATAATAAATATGCAAAAGTAAAACACAATTATAGTAACAAAACTCACTGTATTGATTTGGATATTAATGTTTAATCAACATAATTATCTGCTAATGTTTGCTTTAATATTTTTTTCTTTGGGTTACAATTATATTGAATTATCTAATTTCAATTCATTCTTCAAAAGAAGTAAACAGTTGTTAATAATTGATACGTTTATATCCACATATCACAGAAGACACTGTTTAAAAATAGGACTGTGGATGGGCTAGATGAACTTGCTTACAGCTTTTATTTGGGATTGTAGAACTGAAATGTGAAAGCAAATACAAATCTGAGTGTTTGCCTAGATGCATCAGGCCCTGGGTTCCATCCTCAGCAGGTCCTGGGTTTGATCTCCAATACTATATAAACTGGGCATGGTGGCACATGCTTGTAATCCTAGTACCCAGGAGTTGTAATCAAGAGTGTAAAAATTCCAAGATCATCCTTGGCTATGTAGGGAGCTGCAGCTAGGCTAACATAGATGAAACCCTGCCTCAGAAACAAAACAATAAAATAAACACAGCCATCCCTCAGAATCCTTGGATGTCCAGAACCTCACAGATAGAAACATTTGAAGACATTTGAGTTCTTTATGAAAAATGGTATACTATATGCATGTTGCCTAGCCATAACCTCCTGTGTCCTGTAAAATTATTTCCAAATTACATATAGTACCTAATTTAATAATGTCCACAGAATGGTAATAGTTATTATTCTATATTCTATAGAGAATAATGACAGTTAAAATATGCCTGTATATTTTCAAAACAGACATAGTATTCTTTGTCCTGAGTGTTTTCTAACTGCATCCAATGTTTTGGCACACAATGAACACCCTAGTGCTTAAAGAGGTCAGTATAACCCAATGAGTTGACAAGTGATTGGAAACTCCCAAATAGTCTCAGAATCTAGGCTCTTCTTGTTCTCAACTGAACCAACTATGTGATTAGAGATTTGGAAATTTTAGCCAACTTCCTAACCTCTGGGAAGGGAAGAGAGGCTAACAGTTAAGTTACTCACTGATGACCGAAGATTTTGTCAGGCATGCCTATGTAATGAAGTCACCCTACAAACCCAAAGGAGTGACATTCAGAGATTTCTCAGGTTAAACAGTTGGAGCATGTCTCACAAAGGCACACACACTCTTCCTTTTTCCTTGCATATTGCTCTGTACATCTATTCATCTCACCATTCCTGGAGTATTCTTTTTAAATGGTTATAGCAAGGAAGGTGCTTTCCGAAGATGTATGGACTGCTCTAGTGAGAATGCAAACCAGAGGGAGGAGTTATGAAAACTCCAAATTTGCAGCAAAGTTGGGTGAAAGTTGAGAATAACCTGGAACCTTAGTACAGGCTACAGGTATCTGAAATGGGGCAGTCTCATGGGACTGAGCTCTTTACTCTTGGGGTCTGGCTACTTCAACTCATGTCAGGATGGATTAAACTGTGGTCACTGCAGCCATAACTTGAGAACTGCCTGGTACGGAAAATTCTATGCACGTTGGTGAGTAAAGTGTTTGAAGAGTATCACAGGCTTTTTTCTTCCCCTATATAGTAAGTTAGATATTACTACAAGCACAGGGTGCTAGCAAACCCTGGCAAACATATTAGTTTGCTGTGCAGTGAAAACATCATTGACACAGAAAAACATTTGCATTTCTTCTACAACTTGTAGTCCAGTACTACGTGAATTTGGGACTAATGTTTATTCAACTGTTCACAATAAGTGTTTTTAAATTTTCAGATTAGAAATAAAAGTTTCTGATTGATGAAGCATGGATATGTGGTCATGTGATTTATGAGTCATGTCATTTATTCATATATCTGGAAGTGACTGATTTATTCATCCACAGAGTTGTTTCCAAGTCATGCAAGTGCTTTGTGAACATGACTGATTTAGAGTCTCAAGATGATGAATGGTTCATGTACTTGATTTATAAGATGCATTACCAACTTATAATTCCTCTGGCTGAGGTAGAAGCCAGTGCTTTATACCTCGGATATAAATATACACTTTATTAATAAAATAAGATTAATTTACTTATTTGTGTACATAGACATTAACTTTTAGTCATAGCCATTCCTTCCATCCCTCTGATTCTCAAAAGGATTTTCTGTCTATGGTACAGACTGTATGATTACAGTTTAGTTCAGGGAAACTTCTCCTGAATACTGTAATGTGCTCTTTCAGAAGAGGCTCTGACCAAGATGAATTCTTTGCTTAATTCTTTTTTTGTTTTAGTTGCAAATGTGTAAGTTTCTGCTTGTTTTGTCTGTCACTTCCTAATCTCTATTTCATTTTTTAAAAATGCATGCGATCATAACTGTTGTCTCTGGGGTTCAGTTGTCACTGTGGCATTGTGATACTACTGCTGAATGCTGTGCCATCTCCTGAGGGAGCTGGTACCAATCCTTGAAGACTCTGGGCCAGCAACCTCTAGAGAACGAGCTGCAGGGCAGGACAATGTAGAGCAATCTTGTTGCAATACTTAAAATGTGGGCAAATATGAATATTTTGTCCAAATTATTCAGAACAAAGGGCATTTAAACTAAGACAAATGCATAGTACATAACAGAGTTACATGATAACCAAATAGGTAGAGGTCAGTTATTCATGATTCTCAGAACTAATCATAGCATTCAAGTACTTACTTTGTGCTAGGTACTCTAGCTATACAAAACGCTTTATGTATATAAATACCAATATTTGCATCAACCTTTTGAGTTGATACCAATATTATCACTTTTGGAGAAAGCGACTCGGAAAGGTTAAATGTCCTACCCAAGTTCACATTTGTGATAAAACCAGTAATCACAGGACAGGCTTATCCTTTCACATCTGTCCTAAGGGCTGAGAAGGCAGTAAGTTGTTTCAGACCCGGAAAACAGAGCTCTCAAAATATCAGAATATCAAAGAGAACTAGCATTATGTTTGGATTAAAAATAATTTTCTCAATCTTATTAAACAAATATTGATGAAAGAACACTTGTAGAAAAATATTAACTTGAAAAAGTAACTTGAAGTCTCGTGGCATATGGGAGTCTAGTAACATACAGCACTAACAATTGCATGTTGAATGAATGAAGAAAGGTAGGAGAAATGAATTAGAACAGAGAATTACCACAATCAATTAGAATAATGCATAATATCATACTCCTATTAGGAACCCATCGGATAACTATTAGCTATTCAAGCTGATCATTTCAATTATAAAATCAATTCATTACTTTTCATTCAAAGCTTAAGGCCAAGTCTTTCTATTTCTAGCCATAAAATATTGGAAATTGGACTTAAGCTATCAACATAAGTAACCAGAAATCTGAAAATAAGATGAGACAATTGTTTTTAGGTATTGACCAATAGAGCAGACGAAGGTGGTCACGGTGAGGAGAACCCAGGGAGTGGGTGTTCTGTTTGGAGGGAAAACAGTTTCTGTTTCCTCTTTCCCTCCTTCCCTTTTTCTCTCACCTTTTCTCTCTCCTTTTTCTCCCTCGCTCCCTATTTCTTGTAATAAAGACTACTTAATTTCAAGCAAATATATGGTGAGTTACTGTCCATTCCAAACTGGATTCACTGAGGTCAACATTCCTCTCCTAAAATGCAACTCTATGTGCTACTTGATTGTATCTCAGTTCTTTCTGTTTCTTTAGGAAGACTGAGGACCACGAAGGTAACACAGGTCTTAGGACTCTGGATACTGATATTTCTGGGAGTATTAACATCTTTAGTGTCCTAATCAGGAGTTGCTCGCATTCTGTCAGATTAATGACTAAATTTGCAAACAAGAGAAGACATCATTTCCTTTCAAACTTTTAACATCTGAGTTCTCACTTGTTGCTGATTTCAGAGTCTTATTTTATTGTTTACTCATAGCATGCATTTCATGTTGGAGGAATTTCTGTTTTTTTTTTTTTTTTCTAGAAGCACTCATGATTAACAGGGCCATCCCCTAAAGTGTGCCCTAATTTCATTCTGATGCTAGAGAGAGTTGTGTTATTGTCTCACGTATCTCACTGACAAGAATGTTTGCAAGTAAGATTTTTTACCATATAGGACCAGGAAAAGTGTGAAGGTTCTAAAAGCTCAAAAAGTTTCATTTTGCTCACACTCAGGGCAGAGCTTTTTTGTTCAGATCTTCCAAATCCTCTGGGTTTCTTTTTTTTTCTGATCCCTTGAAAATAAAGAATTCAAGTAACAGAAGAATTTATGTAAGTCGAAGTCTCCAAGACTTAAATTTTTCTGAGCATTTCATCAGAGCTATTTAACAATTACAAAATGGAACAGAATTGATATTTTGAAAATACTTTCAACTTTTTATGAATTTTGACTATATACTAGTAAATGCATTTCATTTCATCCTATTTTATCTCAATAAATATTAAAATAAAATGGAACACACAGATGTGAAAGAACACTTAGAATATGGAACATAGTTGTTATTAGAAACAAAGTAGAACATCTTAAATATTCACATTAAAATTGAAATTCCACTCTCTATGTACCAGAAGTGAAAGGGAACATATGGCCTCAAAATTCTTAACTTGAGAGATTATTCATTAGAAATCCAAGTTAGAAATAATAAAATATTCATTAACAAATTGTGGTATGTCTGTACAAAGTAACTAGATCAGAAACAATACAAATTAAAATATAATACATGCAACAATATAGATAAATTCTGAGTGAAAGAAAACAGACATAAAAAGTATATACATTAGTATTCCACTTATATGGAACTTTTAAAAGGCAAAGCTAATCTGCAGTGACAGCACTGAGTACTCATTGTCTGGGACTGCAAGAAGGTAATTTTTAAAAAGCATTAGGAAAAGCTTTCTGAGGCAATGGAAATGTCATTTGATTATGATGGTGATCACAACAGTGAACATATTTGTCCAGTCTCAATAAACATTAAACTTAAACTAGGTAAATTTAACTATATGCATATCACAACAAATTCTAAAAAGGAGAAAGAATAAAAAAGAAAAAATGCTAACTATACTTAAAAGTTCAAGTGCTTGGAGTTAAGAAAGTATTTTGTACTGTGTAAGAATACAATGTGAGGCTTAGTGTTGGCTAGAATTATGCTAACTATGATAAAAAAATAGCAAGGTTAACAACAACTCAATTTCAGTGAGTTGGAACCCATGTTTTAGGACACAGAATTATTATCTGGTAATGTAAATAGTGCTTCCATATATACAATTGCTTGCATTTTGAAAACTTATGTTTTCTTAAATAAAATTTGTTGTTGCAATATTAAAACTATGCCAGGATGGCCACAGGTTTCCATGAACTATGCCCTCCACAACTCAAGAGACACCACTCATAATCACATGATTTGCCATAATTTTCATTGGCATTAAAGGTCATTCCCATGTCCTTAGCTAAAGAAAGACATTGGTCTTTCTTGGCTGCAGGGCACCTTGAAGTCAGATGCTTCTGAATGCTTTCTAGCAGTGGCCCTCCTCCTTGTGAGAAAGCTACCTGCTTACAGGTTAGCTGTGGAACATATCAATTGCCTTTCCAAGCACTTGTTTTTCTGTCTTTCATTAGTAGACTGAGAGAATGAGCAGGAACAGCCTTACAAGGACATCTGTGTGGTTGATTTATTTCATACCTCTTCATTGCAACTTTTACAATAGAAGGAAGACATCATTCTTCATTGGACATAATGAGCTTGCTTTATAGTCTTTCACTTTTTACTGATCAATAACTTCATTCTACAATCATGACTCTATTCCATAAATGCTGTGTAACTATAGTTGCCCAGTGTTTTTTGATATCTGTCTTCCAGAAGTGACAAGAAACGAAACAGTCTTTCCCACGGAACACTCCAGTCTGATCCTATTTTTATACAAAGGGTTAGAAGTCAGTTTTCCATGTATATACTACTGTAGCACACATTTCTGACATTTTCAGATTTCCTAATATGATAAAGTGATAAACTATTCCCTTAGTACTATATTAAACAGTAATTGAAATGTTAAATATTTTGTGACTTTCTTTAATGTATGGGGCATATAAATATTTTATTAAAAAACCAAAGTGTACTTAAACCTTTTCAGTCAAGTAGTTTCTTTTTGAATTCTTCAACTCTCTACCCATAACAAAAAAAAAAAAAAACAAAATTGATGTTTAAATGAGTGGTTGTATCTGGGTTCTGGTAACCTTTTTGTCTAAAAACAAGTGGTTGTCTCCAAGATTATAGTTTACTAACCACAAATAGATAATATTTAAACTTCCATAATACTTTAATATTTTGTGATTATATTACAATGAAACAAAATATTCGAGAAAAAATGCTCTGTGGTTTGAATAATAAATGTAAGCACTGTGGTAATAAGTGAGAACTATAATGTTGTCAGTCTCTTTTTATGAAAAAGACAGATCACTTACCACTTTCAATTATTTCAGAAGCAAAGAATTGATAATATTTCTTATTTCTCGCATTCTGTACACTTTCAGGAAGCATAACACACATATTTCTTTGGTAGGAATTAAGAATGGGTGCACTCAGGTTAAATAAGTTTGAAGCACAAGGTGTATGTGAAAAGACTTTGATCAAAAGCCATGTAATATTATGAGAGTAAATGCTACCATGAGTAATTTATGGAACAAGAATTTAATCCTCCCGTATGCCAAATTTGGGACAGAGCCCACTTGACATTGTCACATACATAAGTGACTTTTCTAAGGTGATATTTCCTTGATGATGTATTATGAAAATATATTCTGTTCTTTGTAAAATGCAAATTCATTTCAAAGCACATTAAACTTGAATAAATAAATTTTTAATGAAACGGAGAGTCATTTTTGAAATTCACTCTGTTTACTGACAGACTTTAAATGGCTTCATCTCTCTGTGCTTATCTCTTTTTCATGGTCATGAGTACTGTTCTGTGATTATTAAATTCTAACCATTTTTTGCAACTCTTATATAGTCTGAAGAAGGAATTAATGAGCAACCAGTTAGTAAGTTCCTTCCTCAACTTCTCCCATGAAGACAACTCATAAGGGATCACTCACAAACAGCTGGGTCTACAGGCCATAAGTAACAGTGATGAGTGGCGACTAAGACTTGACTCCCAGCCAGTGTTCAAATAAAATGAATAATAATTTTGCTCTGTGAAGAGTTTCTTTAAAGAGTTTCATTACGACTGGATTTCAAAAATGACACATGGCCAGAAAGGAATTTGCTATTTCAAGTCACGGGGAGACAGGTAAACCAGCTTAGGTATCCATGAACTCAAGAGACATGGTTCACCTTCCCTTGGAAAAACCAATTCCCTCTTCCTAAAGGCATTTGATTATAAAATCCCTTCAACTCTCTGATAGTGTCAGCATTTAGAAGCAGGGAACTTATCCATTCTTCAGTCTACCCAGTGTGCATTACTCTCTTATTTAAAGTGAGTGGGTCCATCTTACATGGAACCAGGTCTCAGGAGACTTGGGGGGCAGAGTAGCAGATGGTAGTAAGGTTCTGCAAAATGGGTACAAGTTGTAAACAGTCACAGATAAAAATCTTCCCTGGTTCCAGCTAGGTCAATTAACACCCACAAGCATGAGTATTTTTCTAAATTGTGCTTTGGAATATGCTTTCCAGTTACAGATGGACTAAGGAAATGTGTCAGGTGAAAATAATAATAGTAACAAAATAGTCATTTTTATTTTTAAAAGGAAGATTTCTCTTTTCCTTGTGTCCTTTTCCTTAGCTTTCTTCTAAGAACTTAATAAATACTCTCAGAAGTATGGTTGTTTATTTTTGGCATACATTAAATGTTTTTATTCTGTTATTTATACTTATTTTATTTCTTAATGAATTTTGCAATTTTCATACAATATAATTTTATGACATGTAATCTGCTCTCCTCTCTGCACCTCCCCCACTGATCCCTTCCTAATTCAGTGAACTTTCATATATCTCAATGAATAGATATATAATATATATAATTCTATGCAGTATAATGTGTGTCCCCCAATGTCCAGTATGTATTCATTCACTGGGCCTACCGAGAGCCCAACCCTGTCTTTCCCCTCGAGCAGTCATATCTCTGAATAGGATAGCTATTTCAAACCTCCGAAGGCTCAGGGATCATTGCCGAAGATGGGGCAGAAAGATTGTAAAAGTCAGAAGTAGTGGATGATCACAAGGAAACAGAGACTTCCAGACAGCTGACCAGTTATGCATATGAACTCAAGCAGTAGTGACAGCATACACACGTCCTGTGCAAGCTCAAACCAAACAAAATCCCAACATAGACATGGGGAATTGGGTAAGAAATCCCAGCTCAACCTAAGGAACATTAAATATTTTGAATTGCATCTCCAGTCCCTATGAAAGAACTCAGAAAGTCAGCATTATGAATAGCAGTAGGAAGGGCTAAGGCGGGTCAGACGCAGGGCAACTATGAAGCCTAAATGCAGAGCCAGGAGAGGGGACACAACCACTTGCTGATTGTTACTAGCAAACATCGTACCACCTTTGATTTCATCCTTACTCCGTCTGAAAAGTTCAACCATGAAGGCCAGCTGGGCTCACGTGCCACACCTGCACCTTCATGTGTCATCTGTTTTCTCTCTCATTAAATCTGTGGATGGAATGCTATGTTTTTTTTTTTTTTACAACTGTCCTGTAGGACTTTATCCTCACTAGTGGTTACCCATAAAAGCAGGCTGTAAGAAATTTAAGAAAGAAGTATATATGTATATAGAACAGACAGAACAATGGACTTACAAAATCCAACATGTATTTATGGTGTGACCCAGCAATCCTGCTCTTTATTACTTACCCAAGATAAATGAAGACATGTCTCCACTAAGAATTCTGGCAGATATGTGGATAGCAGGTTTCATGATAGTGTTCCCAAATTGAAAGTAACCTACATGATCATCAGTTGATGATACAAAAGTAAACTCTATACAGCTGCAGAACAGAATACTTCACACAAACAAAATCAAGGAATCAGCTACTGGACCCCACAAAACATGGAAGGATGTCAGCTGTGAATGCTGGATAAATGGATCTCAACAAATTTCCATGTTATTTGAGTCCATGTGTATGACATTTCAGAAAGTCAAAGTAACAAGAGGCATAGAGCATTTCACTGGAGGTTGATGGAGGAGGCTGACAGAGAGAATGAGGGAAATTTTGAAGGAGAATGGAATGTTCTACATTTTGATTGTGTGGTGTAATTTCTCTATTTGCAAAAATCATAGGGCTGCTCTCTGTAGAGGGCAAATGCTTGAGATATATAACTGTTTCTCAATAAAACTGACTTTAAATTTATTATGTCCAGTTCCACTGTAGGACTGGGGAAGTTAAACCCTGTTTCCTGTGTCTTTTGTTTCTTGAGATAAACAAACTAAATTCCCAGCTCTCTTCTTCCAACCCAACCTGTTGTGAGGAGCTAGACAGGCTACTGATTGTTCTTAACCAGTTCTTAACTTAATTACTGCCTCTGCCTTTGGTTTCTACTTATCTCTGATTACCCTGTTATCTTCCTTTGGCAACCCTGTTGATTTCTGAAATTCACATCCTGTCTGATAACCAGCTTGACATCTGCTTTTTTTGGTTCTATTTTCAAAAATTCTCCTTTGCTTTCATGGTGCATGTGAAATGTAAATGGCCACCTTAGTTACTCACCCAACAAGTATTGATCCCCTAAGTGTCTCATCCTCTGCTAAGCATCTGTGATAGCTCCCTACACAGGACATTTAATCCCAGCAGCTCTCTGTCTAGCCCAGCAAACATAGAAACAATTACAGCATGTACAAGGAAGAAAAGACGGGAAAACCTATGTGAAAGGTTAGAGAAGGGCTTGAAGCTTTTTCCTGTTAAGACAATGGATTTGCTGTGAGAGCAGGAATGGGACCCGATGAGCACCTGGAATCCACAAAAGGTGAAAGAATCAATAGCGTAGTCAAGACACATCATTTCAACAACTTGTATTAGGCAGTACTGGTAGGAACCATGCTGTTTTTGGAGGATTTCATGGGAACATTAGCTAAAGCTGTGATCAAGAGGTTGGGTCCCTGCAGCCATGGTAGTGGTGACCTTGGTGATGGTTGGTTTATGGTAGTGACAGTGCCATGGCAATAGTGTGGTTGTTGGGGATAATAGAGGGAGGCCAAGCAGAGGGAGAATTTCAGACACAAGGAGTGACAACTGGGATGACTAAAGGTGAAAAATAATATTGGGAAGAAAAGTGATTGTGGGAAATATTATATAATAAGTTATTATATTAATGCAGGGCATGGTGGTATTTGGAAGGCAGAAGCAGGCGGGTTTCCCTGAGATTGAGGCTAGCCTGGTCAACATAGCAAGTTCCAGAATAGCTGGTATTTCAGGGACATCCTGTCTCAAAACACCAAGAATTTCAAAGTTAATAATAAACTAGATAGTTATGTTTATTTTATTTATATGTAAAACAACTTGGATGTTTTATATGAACACTTACTGTTGTTAAATTATTAATTTATTGGGGGAAATACATACATTAAAGAAGTAGTGAAAATATTAATCAAGGCAAAAACATCTATGTCTTAAAGCATCTGATATATTAAGGAAAGAAATGACTAAGTGAAAAAGGCCAGGAATTCCTGCTTTAGGAATGAAGGGAGAGGAGAATGAGGATGCCTATGTGACAGGACAGGTAACGAGCAAGCTTTGCTAGTCATGGGGTTCTCCTTGAGTAAACCCAAGGATGCAAGGAAAGGAAATTTCAAAAGAAAGCAAGAGTACACTTTGTTTAAATTATGAAGATAACTTGCTTGTCTTTTCAGTGGATTTGTTCCAGCAGCATGCTCTGCTCCACTAGAAATGCTGTCACTCCTTGCTTCTCTAGGGAACAGGCATTATTTTCCCATTAGGTATGCATTTTTTTTTCATCACAACATTAAACTTGCTAGATGCTCCAATGAAATTAACAAGCTCAACATCTGGACTAATAAAAGATTCGGAATCACCTACAGCATCTTTTTTGTGCTTTTAGTATATGTTAGCTAAGCTAGGGTCTCCTCTAAGAGCACCTTTAAGTGGCCTCTTGTCCTGCTTTGTTCTGAACTTTCATTTTGAAAAATAAGGGTGGAAACTACTGTGGTGGGAATTATTGTATCTTTTCAAACACACATTTTGTTACCCTAGTTTTTAGTATAATAGTGTGAAAGGAAAGGGATTGAGAATGCAATTAGTACACAGTAAGGATAGAGTTTGTCTGACTGAGGTTAGTAAAAAAGGCCTTTTCCACCATGAGAACATCTATGAAGAACAAGCCTTCACCACATAGTGAATGTCTTGGTATCTGGCTCTCGGACTTTCCAGTTTATAGATCTTCAAGCAAGAACTCTTTATTATCTGTAAATGAATGTATTTGATATATTTTGTCATAGCAGTAGAATCCTTCCCTAGCAGGTCTGATGAGCTTTAAGGATTATTCCATGCATGAGCTGGGTTTAGTAAGGAGGGTCTCTAGGTCTCGGACTTAGGATGTCCAGGAAAGGATACATGTAGTCAGAAACCATTTTGAAAGTTGACAAATTCAACATCAGAACCGAAGGTGTCAATGATGCTAAAAGCCAAGCCAAACCAAAACCCAAAACAAGTGAACAAAACCCAGACCTCAAATCTCCACAGTTCCCATCCAGATGGAATGCTGTCCTGTTGAATCTATTGTACTTTCCTAGAAGTCATAAGCAAAATACAAGGACACCATGAAAACAGAGGTAAGAAGGTGAGCTTTTGCATACCTGTTGGAAATCATGGGATTTCTGAACAGCCTTTAAAATAGTTAAATTACACAAGAAGTTAGGGATAAAAGTCAAGGGAATATTGTTATACTGGAATAATAAACTTTAAAAAATATTCTATCTCCTTGATACTAACATCCAGACTTTTTTTTCTTTATTGAATATTTTTTCTTTTGACTACTTTAAAAGAATTTGCTATTATTTTTATTGAATTTTTGTGAATTCCATACAATATATTTTGATTGTGTTTAGATCCCCTTCCCATTTTTACCCTTTTACTACCCTCTGCCCAGTTTCATATGTATATATAACTATGTATGTAAAAGACCTAAAGAGTCAAATTTGTGCCTCAAATGCCCCTTGGTATGGGTTTTTCCACTGGAGTCTTGTCAACCTACCAAGAGTCTCGCCCTTCAAGTAAATAGACTCCCCACCTCCCCACAGACATTGATTGCCAATAGATCCTCAGGTAGGACTTGGGTTTCTTTCCCATCTCCCCACATCCTTGCTGGGATTTTGTCTGGCTTGAGCTTATGTGGTACTTGTTCATGCTGTCACCATCGCTGTGACTTACACAGCTGTCTGGAAAACTGTTTCCTTGTGGTCATCTACCACCTTTGATTCTTACCATCTTTCTGCCTCCCTTCCCACAGTGATTCCTGAGCCTTGGGAGGCAGAAGTTTGATATAGGTAACCTATTCAACACTCTGCAGCTTCTTGTTCTCTGCACACTGTCCAAATGGTAAGTTTCTGTGTTAATCACCGCCTGCTACATAAGGAAGCTTCTTTCGTGAGAGCTGAGAGATGCATCACAGTATGTCATTAAGAGTAGGTTGAATACTGGACCTATTTAGCGGAATAGTAGTATTAGGCCATGCCCATATGGCCTGTGAATCGTCTAGCCACAGATTGCTAGGCCTGATATCAATGTCAGGTATGAGTTTCGTCCTATAAAATGGATGTTAAGCCCAATTAGAAAGTCATCGGTTACTCTCATAATATTCAGGCCACTGTTGCACCAGTGGATGTATCTGGCCAGGCCAGTTGTTGTTGCAGCTTGTAGGATTTACAGGTAAATGGGTGGAATTGGAAACAGTCTGAGTAAGGTAACACAGACCCAAATGTTTCATGTTCTCTCATAGCTGAATGCTAACTTTGAAATCTTAGATATGCATGTTTCCATTTGAAAATTCAGAGAGGTCAGGAAACTATTAAAATTCTTTAAAAATTATTATTTATCTGTATGTGTCTGTATATGTATGCCATGTGTGTGTGGGAAGAGGCTGTCAGATCCCTGGAACAGGAGTTATAGGTGTTGTGAGATACCTGATTTGGTGCTGTGAATCAAACGCCAGTCATCTGTGAGAGCGGCAAGCACTCTAAACCACTGAGTCATCTCTCCAGGTCCTCTTTTAAGTTTTCTTGTTGTTATTGTTTTTTGTCTTATTCTGATTTGTTAATTAATACTTTGTCTATTAACTCCAGTTTTTCCCACTCATTTCTTTTGATCTCAGGTAACATTTGAAAAGGATTGATATAGTACTATGTGCCCTATACATAGAATGTAAGAAACACATGATAGCTGAAAATTCAAATCTGTGTACTAATTACAGATAAATGCACTTGGTTTTGTAAACACCTACATACTTAATATTTCATTTACAGAATGTTTTCCCCAAGATTTTATTAAATCGTAAAGTAGGAGCTTTATAGCCACATAGGACAATAAATCCAAATGGTCAAAACTATTGAATCCAAATTTTTAGCTGATAAAAAGTTTGTTAAATACTAAGCATCCTTTTGAAAGGACAACATGAACCTTGGTGCATAGTCCTTTTCCATAGAAAGCCAGCCCTCATCGCCAGTATCGGGAAGAGACTGGTCTCTAACTCTGGCTTCAAATTGCAATCGAGTATTTCAGCTTGCAGGAATTTACAATATGAAAAGACCATTGCATATAACCATTCTCAATTTTCCAGGCCATTCTGTATGTAAGTTTTTGTCGAACTTATACTTTGAAAAGTTTATCTCTTAAACCAGAAAGAAACTCTGCACATGGCTCAGAGAGATAGTATTTCTTTAGAACCTAGACAATATTGTGTTATTTCATATATAGAATCATTTCTTTCCCTTTATGTAGTGCTAGTTTTTTTTTTTTTTCTTTTTTAAATTTAGGACTTCCCTTTCCTAGATGAGGAAAATTTGTTCCAGAATTGCTTTTCTTTCCAGAGGCAGGATACTTCTGCCTTCTCAGGCACAAAGAGGAAGAGGAAGTGCGTACAACTGGCATTGTGCTGCATTTTGGACACCTTAACACACCCGATGAAAATAACAACAGAGTGCCAGTGTTAGCTCAGGAACAATTTCCTCCAGGTAAAACACAGCTTCACAAACAAATTCACACATTCTAAAACACCCTCCTCTTAGCATAGCTTTAAGACACGTAATTATCATAATTTGAATTACCGTCACGCTGTTTAAATATGTTTAAAGATGTACAAAAGGAACATACAATAATTGGTTAGCATATTCATTTATTTACACCCCTCAAGCCTAGTTAATGTCAATAAAATTCCTTTGCAGTTTGATAATATCTTTTAAGCAAAACAGTGCATGTGAATTAGAGAAAAAAAACATTTGTAGGAGGAAAGAACAGACATTTAGACACAATGGACTAAGCACCAAATATGAAGGCTAGAGAGCAGACCTCTTTGTGATGATACTGCAGGATCTTAACTTCATCTAGTCTAGTTATTGCAGATTCTTTATACAGCATCTCACCAAATATCCATTATATTTCATTTTAACAAATAATATGCAATTTTTATATAACATGATTTTTAGCTAAAGAGAGGTTCCTAGAAATAATAAGTTATAAAGATCAACATATCTGGGACCAGATAAAGTCCCTTTCTCAAAGTCATGAAAGAAATGTAAATTATTCTTTTCCACAAATATATTTCTCATATTTACATTATGTATGCTTGTTATATAGATTAGAAAACAAACAAAAGGCATGGAATTAAAGAAAAAAGAATGTTCTCTGAAGAATCTAATATGGTAGATGTTCAAAAAATAAAGGCAAGACTGTCAGTGTATGTATGGTGTATGTACAAAGTACACACATAAGCACATGCTTATGTGCATAGTTATAGGAATGGATTAATCAGGGAAAAGCTTGCTGCTGTTTATGGTAGAAAATGTTGGAGGCACTTCTCTTTTAATGTTTATAATGAAATAAATGTTTAAAAGAAGAATTTTATATTGTATTATAAAAGTAATGCTAGGACATTGTGATTTACAAGAAAGGGTATTAATCACCTACTGGATTAAACATTATGGTGAAGGTTCAAATAAACACTAGTACAGAATGTGCTTCTGGGGCTGGAGAGATGGCTCAGCAGTTAAGAGCACTGGTTGCTCTGCCAGAGGAACTGGGTTCTATTCCCAGCATCCACATTGTGACTAACAACTGTTTGTAATTCCATTTCCAGGGATCTGACACTCTCTTCTGGTTGCCAAGGACTTTTCATAACATGAGTGCACATACAGACATGCAGGTACAACACTCGTTCACATAAAAATATATAGATAGATTTAGAATGTGCTTCTTATCAACTACTACTTGTGGCCACTGAATACATCATTGTATTCTCCCGAACTTTAGTGCATTTGCTCCATTATTAATAAAAAATACTACTTTCATGGGGCTGGAGAGATGATGCAGTGGTTAAAATCATGTACTGCTCTTGCAAAAGACCCAAGTATGGTTCCCAGCACCCATGTCAGGTGGTTCATAACTCCTTGTTCTGGTCTCCATGAATACTTGCAGTCACATGCACATATCCACATACAGATGCACCCAAATATAGATATTAAAAAAATAATAAAAACCCTCTGTATTGGAACAGTTTTCTGATTAAATATGATGATGCATATAAAGCTTGCAGTCGAGTCTCAGCATACTGCAGAGTTGCAATAAATGTAGGAGTGAGTTTATGTGTAAATTGTGCCATTGTCTTTGGTCCTCATTTAATTCACATGAGGATGCTTACCTTTTGAATCATGAAGGAGCCTCAGACATTTGGATATCAATATGAATAGAATATTCTACAAAATTTCGATTAAATTAAGTTTTTGAAAAATATTCTACCTTTCTGTACTCAGACCTTTTACTATGTGTGGTGAGCACAGAGTATAGGGCTAAGTGATTATATTGGGGGGACACCATAAACATTTTAATTTCTTTAAAATTTAGGAGAAAAAAGTTCTATTAAAATATTAAAATAAGCCATCAATATATGATTCTGTCTGTATAGTACTCAAATGTCATTTAAAATATTTTTTCTAGTACATGGGTTTAAGAAGGCAAAATTGTCAAAGACTTATGAAGGTCATACATTGGTTTAGGTTAAAATGTGATTCTACATTGCAGATGACAGAATTTTTCTAAATCATTTTCTGAACATCGCTTAAAATATTGTACTCGATGAAAAACTGACACAGTGTGAAGAGAGCATGTTAGAATTTTGCTACTTTCATTTGTTGGAGAAGAGGAATTGGTGACTAGGTGGACTAGTGGCACTTGACTTGTTAGAACACGTGGAGCATACTATTCTCAAAATGACACTGACAGATGTTATCACAATTAAATTGACACAATCTATGGAAGAGCTACTAGACGAAAACAGATGAACATATCAGAATACAGGAAAAGTATGGTGTATGTAGAAATGATTTTCACAGTTTTCCTGTATGAAGACCAGACCTAAGGTATAAAACTGTTTTTTAAAAACCCAGTGGAGAGTTGATAAACAGAATTATGCTGCTACAAATATCACAGTATTTTCTCCACTTTACACTGGAGAAGCACTAGGTTATATTTTAAAGCACGTCAACACACATAATCACTGTCTTGGCAAAATACATCTGAACTTGTTGTTAAGACAAGCCCTAATCTTAAATTTTCAGTGTAATTATTTGAGTTCAGTATCCAATGTCTCATAAGATAATTTTGGACATCCCAGGATATATTAAACTTTGTCAAAAGTAAGGGATATGCCTTTTCCTTGCTTCTTAGCTTTTTAATATTATGTAAAATTATACTTACAAATGGCTTTCATTATCAATGTTAAGTTTTTCAAATACATTGTGGAACACTTGGAATAACAAATGTAAAGGATGATTTCTTACACAGTCAGCACTTTGAAATCTCTGGTTTCCATTATGAACCCAAAGGACACATTTTGGTTGTAATGTATAGCAATAAACTTCTAAGTCATTTAAGCAATACAATGCTGAAGTATAGATTTGTTCAGTTTCGTGAATTTTACATGCTACAGTGTAAATGCAAGTGCCATTGTGTAGAGGATGCTCTTAGGTGCCAAGAATTCTGGTTAGCCCTGCCAACTGCAGAGTAGTTGATGGGGAACTGAATTACCAGAGAAAATCATCTCATCTAGTTACCTCTGTTTTTTTAATCTGTGTACTGTAGGTAATATTTTATGCTTCATAGATTTATTGTAGGGCTCAAATCAGATAATGCCCATAAAAGTGCTTTGGAAGCTACAAGAAATGACAAAAATATAAGATAGAGTTATTGGTATCCCGTGAGCTCAATTTTGATACAGCAGCAATTACTTGTGATTAGTTAATTACTAATGGGGTTTGGGGGCTAATGTATGGCTTTCAATACATCTGTGTATATGTAATTTAAGATTTAGTGTAAAGATAATGTCCAGGGCCATGATATTTCTCCAAGGACGAATAAAAGCAAACAACTAAACAGTGGCACATTCAGTTGCCCTTTGTTGCCTACTTAGCCATTCTGCAAAGTGATTTGTTTTGCATTTACAAACTGTTAGTTCACAGAGTCTTTACCTAGAACTAACTGTCAGTGAAAATTGTGGATGTGCAACTACAATGAATTCATTCAGAATCTTCTAACTCCAGTGACTATTCAGTTCAACTGTGTCCCTTTGAAATCTTGATTGTAAAATGTTGCACCTAAGGTACTTCCTAAAATTAATTTATAATAATTAATTAATTAATAATCAAAAGTCTAATTTGATATTCAATGTGATTTAAATTAAGTATTCAGATTAATGTTTAAAGTTTAACTGTTTTTCTACTTTTTTGGCTAACATTTACTGTATATTTACTCCATAACCAATTCTATTACATATGTATCATTTCATATAGTCTTCATCAGATTCCATTTTAGAAACTATGAAAACAGAACTCCACTAGTCTTATTATTTGTCTAGGATGACCCAGATGTAAATAGCAACCTTTCTTTTTTATATATACCTTCAAACCATCATGATTTCAACAATAATAATATTTTTATTCCAAATTTACATGCTACATGAAAAGTGTCTTCAAGAGTTTTATTTGTTACAAAGTTTTGGAAGATCAGTGTTGAGGGTCAGTATCTGGTGATGGCCTCCTTATCATCAGAGTCCTGAGGCAATACAAGGCAAAAGCTCCTGTCAAAGTGCAGAGTGCTCACATTTGTGAGTTTTCTCATCTCTCTCACTACTCTTACAAAGCTAGCAGGATTGAATAATGGGGAACCCACCCTAATAACCTTATCTAATCCCAGGAACCTCTCAAAACCTCTGCCTCTAACACCATAGTCAGATTCTTTTCATTTGTCATAATGAAGATTAAATGTCAATATGTAAAGTCTTGATAGATGCATTCAAACCATTTCAAATTCTAGCAATTTACTCCCAGCCTCCAAGATTCATTTTCTCTTCCACCTCAAGAAATCCAGAGTCTTAGAGTGATATAGCATTAATTAAATTACAATTCCAAATTACAAGATCACATCTGAAACTCCAAATTGTTAATGCATAAAATCAACACAAGTTACGTTCTCTTAGTATATAACAGTAGGGTAGGCACAGGGAACACACTGCCGTTCCCAACATGAGAAATAAGGCAGAAGAAAGAGGCCGTCAGCCCAAAGTTAGACCAAACTACCACCAGCTAAGCACTTACAATCTTAAATTTCCACACAGGACTCCTCAGTCACACTGATGTGAGGACTGCTCTCTCGGGGCTTGAGTAACCCTGAATCCATGGTTTTGCTTTATAGGCCTCTGTGTTATTCATACGCCCGGGTGCTGATGGTGGTGATTCCATATGGCTGTGGCATATTTTTGGTCAGTCTCCATTTTAAAGTACCTTCTGCGGCTCTATTTACAAAGCTCTACCTGCCATCATCCCATCAGGAACTCCCTGTGGGTTCTGACTATGTAGCAAATGTTTCTTTGGTCTGGATGGGAGCTTCCATGACTCCATAACCCTTGCATTTTGTGCACCTGCAAAATCAGCTCCATGTGGGCTCTAGCATCTCCTGCCAGCATGCCTTGTGCTTTGGCTGACTTGAATAAAGGCTGCAGTTTTCCCAACAGCCAGAATTTAAAGGTAGCTTTGTTGGTAGGAATTCATATGGGTATAAAATATGACATCTGGAATCTGGAACTGGGGGAGGAGCTACAAGGATTAAACTTTTCTAACAACCTTCCTCTGAGAAATACCAAGGAACACCAGAGGAGAGGCTTCCTAAGGCTTTGCCCCCATGAAGCAAAGACCTTTCACTAGACGTTACTTTCCCAACAGATTATTCCTGAAGACCAAGATTTCAATCACAGTGACAAACCACACTCAGAGACAGTGATCACATGTGTGTGTATTTGTCATTCTTCTTCTCTCTTCTCTTGTAAAGTCACCAGGATGCAATCATTCACACAATAACTATATCCAATCTTAATTATCCTCTGAAGTTCCTGTAGATATTACAGTCATATTAAGTCCACATTCTCTTATATATCATAGTAGGGATTACTTTATAATAAATACATTAAGACTTATTACTTAAACCATATTTCAGTCATAACACTTTCTAATCAAAAACTGATTACTGGAAATAATTTGTGAAAATAATTAACAATAAGCTCTGTAGGTCTTACTGATGAATAGAACTAAAATCCTATCAAATACAAATACATCAAGAGAAAAGATGATAATGCATGTGTGAAACTTTTCCTAAAATTCCAAACCTCAAGGTGAAATCCAGTGAAAGGAACCAATCAGTGCTCTGTAACCATGTAACATAGATGCTGCTCCCCACTTAGATAACTGACAAACAGAATTCCTACAATGAGAAACAAGCTGTTTTACTTATTTGTAAAATTTTCATTTAGATCTGTAGATGCTACTTTTAGTCCTTGTGTACATAAAACGACTTGCAGTAAGACTGCCATTCTAGCTGCCACTGGCAGCATGTGTCAACTATCCCTGTGGTCTTCCTATAGGAAGCACAACAGAGACAGATCCTGCACTGAATGTTTAAAGCTATGGCTACAACTAAAGCAAGGTAAGTCTCTTTAAACAGCAAAGGTGGAGTAAAAGGACATGACAATAAATGTGGTTTGCCATAGATCAATTAAATTCACCAAAAATGAGTAAAAATATCTGTATTATTCAAATCCTTGGCATCAAAATGAGTGAGAAAAATAGAAACAGGATCAGTACATGATACAGGCTCCTGGGTCAGGGCACCCATGCTCAGAAGCTATGTCTAATTGCAAACTATTGCCTAAATGAGCGTGAAGAAGCACAAATAAACGCTTCATCTTTGCTCGGCCAACCTCCAACTAGCTTGGCAATATGCTTGAATTTTTAAAGTGCTAGATTCCAAGAAAAGAACAAGGCAACGTAAGAGACAACTGCAAAATTGTCACATGGAGAAAGACGAGGAGAGATCAAATAAAAACAAAAAACTAAATTAACATTGGACAAAACACTGAAGACTGAGATAATGGTAGAAGAAAGCAAATGATTATGAAAGAAAGCCAACACAAAGATATATAACTCTGAGGATATGATTGAAAAGTGAATGAAAGAGATGGTTATGCTGCAGAGAAATCTTAGTGATAAAACATATAGTTATTGGAATCAGAACCAATAAAAACAAACAAAATAAAACTTAAAGGGACTTCAGTTTAGAGGACGAAGAAGACATTAATGATTTAGGAATACTTAGGATTGACCTATAGCATTTGAAAGACTAAGTGAAATTTTGACATCAAAATGATTAACAGACATGGAGAGTGTATGTATAATCTAAACAATTCAGCCCTAAAATAACCTAGAAAATGCACATCAAGAACTAAGCTAAATAGCAGCATAAAATACTTAAATGAACTTTGGAATTGGTAGCTACATATACCTCTAAATAATTGCTTAAGAATAATGTCACTAGAAAGACATTTTAAATACACAAATGAGAAAGAGATTCTGTTACTCATAGAAGCTTGAGTGAGAATCCACCTCCCAAAGGTTAATATGTGCAAGAAACCAATATTTGAGAGGTGAATGGACCACTTGGGCTCTGCCTTGTTCAGGGACTAAGTGATTATGGATTCATAATTTCATGACATTATTGAGAAGGGATGGGAGAGAGAGAATAGTTAGAGGAAACAGGTTATGGCTGTCTACCTCTCTGCCATGAGATGAGCTGTTTTGCTCCAATACTTATTTCCCACATTCCATGATGTTTACCCTTGTCTTAGAGGCTCACGGAAATGGAACAGCCAATCACAGACTGAAACCACTGAAGCAGGAAGCCCAAAATAAATCTTTCCCTCTTTAAACTGTCTCCATCAGTTATTATTCATAAGGACTAAAACACAACTAGGGGCAATGAGTAACTCACACAAATAGTAAACTACTTAGCTATAAAATAATCTGTCAGACAGCATACTATTTCTTCATTATTATATTTATATATTGTTTATATTTATATTATTTATATTTTTAACAGAGTCTCAGTATACAGCCAGATTGGCATTGGACTTAGTGTCTTCCTGTTCTTGTCCCCTGAGTGCTGGAGTTATAAGTGTGCACCAACATGACTGGTTCAGAAGAGAGCAAAATACGGTTTATAATATTCAGCTTAAATTTTGTTCTTAAGCGGAACAAATACTCCCAAAGAATAAAGACATTAAAAAGTAGATAAAACCAAAACTAAAATGCTATATATTGATCATTCTCACCAAAAGAAGGTTATACATGTGGGGCTGGAGAGAGGGCTCAGCAGTTAAGAGCACTGCTCTTGTGGAAGACCTATATTTTGTTCCCAGAACAACTGGGAACAACTGTCCATAACTCCAGTTCTAGGGTATCAGATGCACTCTTCTGACCTCTGTGGGCACTCCATGACACAGGTGCCCATACATTCATGCAAGCTAGACATTCATAAGTATAAAGTAAATACATTTTGAGAAACAGAATTATTTTTGGCTAAATTTGATGGAACATGCCTGTAATTCCAGATCTTGTTGATTGGACTATATAGAAAGACTAATCTCAGAATCATATCAAATCAAATACTCTATCTCCAAAGACTGGAATTATTAAAGAGGATGTAAAGCAAATACCTAAAAAATGATGCTCACAATAATAATAATAAAAGAATTCAGTGATACATACAGAAACTGTGGAACTCTATTCATGATTAAAGTATATAAAATAAAAATTGACCAGATATTTTCAGCCAGTTCTGAGATGTTAAAGTATTCTCCACAAATCTTATTAACAAATGATTATCAAAATTACAGAAAATGAAAGCAGTGCAGTTTGCAGAAGCACCATAGGGAGGCAATGAGGATTAAAGGTGAGGTTCCCATGATGGCATTCTGTATCTGCAAAAGAAAAATAAAAGTGACTATACCTGATGCGCCTGCTATCTCTAGGCAGGGTTGCTCCGCTCCATGTTATGATGCATGGGGAAAGTCCTTACTGGATGTCGATACTACTTTTTATAAATTACCTGGTCTTAATATTTTTTATAGCAAGAGAAAACACTAAGATATGAAGTCATGCTCAAATCAGTTTTCAAAGCCAATAAAACTATACCAGAAATCAGATAAAGATATTGTGAGAAAAGAAAATTGCTAACATGAATATAAATAAAATATACTGTACTAACTTGCAAACAAAAAGGTCCAATAATCTTAAATACTAGCAAACGAATCCTGGTTTTGCCATAATCTTTAATATGTTTTGATAAATTAGGATAAATTTCTGAATAACCTAGCAATATAATATTTTGGGAAAGAATGAATATCAAGATTATCTGACACAAAAAATTTGATAAAAATTGAGTACTGGTTTAAAATTTCAATCTTAACAAATTTGCATAGATTCTTCAAATAGATAACTACCAATAATACAGTTCAAGCATTATATATTTTAATACTTATAATTTGTTTTTAATTGCAGACAATATGATTTGGTTCATAGGAAAGCCAAAAGAATCCATAAAACTCTCATAAAATGAGTAAAACAATTTATTATCCTAATAAGGTATAACATTTGATATTAAAATTAGTACTGTTGCTATAAACCAGCAAACCATTTAAAATATATGATTATATGATTTATAATAATACACAAAATGAAAGATATAAAGAAAATAAAAGACCATAAAAAGTAAGTGGATAAATGGTGTTTGTTTCAGTGAATGCAAAACAATATCATAATTATCTTCGTCAAATTAATGAATGTAGTTATTGCAGCTGATAAAGTCTTACATCCTCAAGTCAGCTTTGAAAAATGAAAAGATAGGAAAGACATGATTGATTATCAAATATATTTTAAATCCATAACATTAAACAGTAGTTATTTGCGACAAGAATCAATAAAAACAGCCTCACCAGAGAGATAACGCTACACAGGAGCTCAACAAGGCAGCGAGGCAGAGGAGCCAGGCACACGTGTGCTCTGCAACCTCGTACTAGGGCGCTGGCTCCGTGTCAAGAAAGAACCAAATGCCATTCCTTATAACAAACTGGATCTACAAAAACAGTCCTTCCTGATGTAATTCCTCAGCATGGAAAACAGTCACAAAACGTTCAGAAACAGAGCTCACTTGATGTGCCTGTATAGTATTCTGTTGCACCTTAGTACTCAGCTTCGGGCCCTCACCAGAGGCCAAACTGGAAGATGCTCCTACCTGGGCCTCAGAAACTATGCTCACCTGTATATGATTCAGAGAATCTCCTGAGCACTTTAGAAGGATATATTTTTATTGTACAATAATTTTTAGTAGTTAAATATTGGAAACCAATAAACCGATATTAAAAGAGGAACAATCAAAATATGCTGTTTTTACAACTGACGTGTGTCAACACACACAAAAAAATGAGTTGCAAATGATACCACACAGACACCATATATGAAAAGCTAAAATAAACAAACTTTGATAGTGACCACTTAAAATGAGATAAAAGGTTAAACGTATAAATAAGTGAAGTCACTACGTGTGGATGGCTGGAGCCACTGGAGAGTGAAGCCACTGGAGAGTGAAGCCGCAGGAGGGTGAGGGGAAGCAATGGAAACCAGCTTTACTCATGGCAATTTCATTGAAATGTATCTGAACTGCTGTGAGAGGTAGCATTTATCAACCTCGTTAGTTGGGGTATATATGTGTCCGGAATTTTCTAGCTTTTCTGAATTTAAAACATTTTCCAAGAATTGAATACCTATGCCCACCCACCATCATATTTGTGTGATGACATAATTGTGGCCAGTCAGAGCACCCTACAATTTCGGTTCCTAACTTGCAGTGGACTCTTTTATCGATTAGAGAAACATAATGCTTTTACGTTGATCTGGTTCCAATGAAAAGCTACTTTCCATAAATATTCCTGAGTTTGTGTCCCAGTCTCCACTCTTCCTCACCTTATTTTAATTCAGCTCTGTCTCTGTTCTTTCTCCTTATGAAAGTGCAGATTTTGGATTTGTTGGCTACTAAAGGGAAATTCCTTACAAATCTTTCATAGAAGATTCTGTGTAAGAAAAGGTATGATGCTGATTTGATTTCTAGTTTTCTTTAATTCTTGGATGAGTGTTTAAGTGACTTATTCAGAATCTGAATGTTCCACATAAAATGAAGAAAATAGTCATAAACCACAGAAGGGATATTATGGTACTTGGGCTAAACACAATTTTCATTCAGTTCTGAAAAAAATATCTTAATGTAAATCAGAAAGGATATAAGGTCACTAGGACTAAACATAATTTTATTCCATACCTATAATGAGTATTAATAGCTACCCACATTGCATGCTTTTAGCAATTTTCTAAAGTTTTTAGTCAGTTCTTTGCATTTTTATTAGTATAAATGGAGACACAGAAGAGTTATCTAATAGTAATAACCAATTTATTATCTAATATCGTTCTCTAAATTATGCACTTTTCTTGTAAATAGCTTTTTTAAAGTTAAAAATAATAGCAAATATTAGAAAGAATATTTGCTAGCAATCATAGTTGATATAAATATTTTACTTAGCATGACATATTCCAACATAATATTTAGAGGTATTATAATGAATATACAAAACATTGTCATTTTTAAGTCTGTTTAGGAGAATGTTTAAGATCATGAAGTTACCTTAGAAATTAAATTTACTCCAGAAAATTAAGGATATAATTATTTTAAATCCCTGATTCCTGAATAAAACCATTTATTGATTTCTACAGCAGTCCTTCGACTCCACCTACGGATAAAGCCTGTAATTTCTGTATTATTTGTGAAATAAGGAGTTATAGGTGTTTGATAATGTACCAGATTCCTTTGCCATATTATTTGATTAATGTTAGTAGTACTTATAATAATACTCTGTATTTTATTTTCTGAATCAATTGCTATTTTGTGCAAGAGAGCAACGTAGAAGCCATAGGAAAAATACAGTTGTGCTACATAGCAAATGTTCATGAGAAGAAACATGAACATGCGGTTCACCCTTGCTTTTCTGACAGTCTTCTGGTCCCAGTCTCCCGGCAAAGGCAGCTTTTTCTGCCGTCTGCTCAATGTTATCATGAGATTTGAATTGGGCATCTCTTCTCATCTTCATCACTGATACCGCTCCACCTGCACACACAAGCCAGGCTTCGAACTCAGATGAGCAGTAGATATCAATTGCACATGCCTGTGAAAGACGCATCCCATTCCATTTAATTTCACCCAACACTGGTTGCACCACCCCACAGAATGTAACCAAGAGTACAAATTCACTGAAGATCGAAGTCGCCTCGGCTTTTTGTCGGTCGACATAGGTTACCTCTGACTCCTAAATCCTTCTGAAAGGTTACATGAGCACTCACATACATGAAGCTGTGTACCACCCTGTGATGGCTGGTTTTCAATGTCAGCTTGCTACAACTTAGAATCACTTGAGCAGGAAGCCTCAAATGAGGAATGTTCTTGATTACCTTCATTGATGTGGGACATGTCCCAAACGTGTGCAGCCCCTTCTGGAAGCAGCCGGATAAAAAGGACACAGAAGAAAGATTACTCACATTTTTCTCACATTATCTTTCGTCCCTTTCTCCACCAAATTAATTTACCCTGTTGCTGCTGATGCTGCTGATTCCTTTGCTGACATTAGAACCATTATTTTCAGGCTTCCAATACAGCCTGAGGACCAATGGCCCTCTGGAAAACTTCCAGACCTTCAGTGCCCGATTGGGACTGCTGAGGTATCCAGCATTGTTGAATGAGCAGCTACCAGGTTCTCAGCCTCTCAAGCGTGAGACTGTTGTTACCAGTGAAAACTTAATTAATTATATTTATTCCAACAGTTCTGCTCCTCTAGAGAATCCTGCCTAATACAAATCCCCACTCTAACCCAAGATTTCACCTTTCTCAACCATCTAAATACTGCCGCAGTGTCATCTGGAACCTAAGTCAGTCATCATCACTTAGCCTGTGTTTAATTTAAATTCTTAGGTTTCCATTCCTGATTGTCTTTTTTTTCCTTTTTAATAAACCTGTTTTTTAAGTTTACGCTGTGTTTTATGTCACATGTGTGTGGGTGCTCCAGGAGAGAAGAAGGTGTGGAATCCCCTGGAATCCTGTAACAGAAGGTTGTGACCTGCCCAGTAGGGTGCTGGGAGCAAACTTGGGTCCACTAGAAGAGCAGAAAGTGCTCTTAACCACTGAGCCACCTCTCCAGCCCCTCTTCTAATTGTCTAACACAAAAATGGTCTTCAATGGGAGCACTTTGCTTGTGAGATTTGCAATTGATGTTTTTCTCTTCTTTTTTAATTATTAGATTTTCTACTTGCGAAATAGTCTCCTGTCATTCTTCCTAAATGTCTCTGGCTGTGGAGATTATATCTTAGCCACTGTAATCAACCTCTGCCCTCCCCACAAGAGTGATTTGAAACAAACTCCCTCACTCTAATACTGAACCCCAGCCCCACTCCCACCTCTTTTGCTCATTGCCAGCTCCAAAAAGTTGAGCTACAGCACGTTTTCTCACATTCCTCTGCATAATGTGGCCTTCTACACCCGGCGGGATCCGCTCTATTCTGGGTGGACTGCTACACCGTCAGGCAACATATCTTGGAAGATATGCAGCTTAACAGGCGGGAGAAGGGAAGTGGGAGGACAGAGAAAACCCAAGCATCCTTTTATTCATCTTATTCACTGCCTACATGGATCTATACTTTCTTCTTGAAAACTGCAGAGACGCCCCACGTGTTAAATGCAAGTGCTCTCTGGATTAAACACCTCCTCCCGGCAGGAAGTGCAGTTCATGTGTTTCTTCGAGGCGGACAACTTTCCTGCTTTCCTCACTTCCTCTCCCCATCTTCATCATCTTGGATTTTTGTCAGACAAAGTTTCGTTTCCGCCTCAAGCAGGATTTTCTGGAAGCCTGGGGCAAAGAAAAATAGTTAATATGATTGCTGGAAACTTGTAGGAAATCAATGAGACACTTACAAGGTGAGATAAAGACGACACATTCTGCCTAACGGACCCCTTTGTACTTGATCATATGTTTAAGAAAAAATGATGCTGACTACATGCTTAATGAGCCACAAGATGCCACCTTTTTCTGCTTTCTTTACTAGTGATTGAGCTTTGCTTTTTTCACCCTGGGTTATACTTTATCTTTTGTTTTTCTTCATAAAAACAGGATAAGAGTTTCACATGAAATGAATCAATGTGGGGCTGGTCACTGGGGTGCCTCTCCTTTCTCCAGGCTCCCAAACCAGTATGGATTTTGACAGAGCTGTTTCATAATGGGAAATTTCATTTTCTGGTAAAGCACAGAAGATGCTCTGCTATTGAACTATGGCACTGCTGTCCAGTAGGGATTCTGCCTATGATGGATTAGCTCAGTACAAAGGGGACATTAGTCACATGTGGCTATCAGGAATTTGAAGTGTGGCAAGTGAGACTGAGAAAATAATCTTTTGAAGAAATGTAATTCAAATGTAAAAGACTACTTTAAACTAGTGGCTAGTATTCTGAACTGAACTTCAAGAATGATGTTTTTGTAGCATAAGAAACAGCCTACAGTGGTCTAGGTGAAAATCAGCCAGTGTCAGCTGGTGTCCTGTTATTTTGGGCAAACAGCATGAACTAAACTACAACTGAGTGATAAGAAAATCCTGCATGAAAGGAGCAAAAAATTGATTGTGACAAAGGTCAACAAATATAATCTTCAGATTAAAATAAAATTAATTGATAGACATTTCTCTTTCAAATATTGCTAAAAGATTACTGTTGAGTAATTGCAATTGCTTATATGCTCTATAAATAGATTTTTTAAAGGAATCCTCATCATAATGTTTTCTATTATATAAATTAAAAATGATACAAATGACTAATTAAAGTTTCTTAAATAATAATTAGCTCTTTCTATTTCTGAACAGCAAAGTTATGTCCTTGGGAATACTTACATACACATCTCTACCTTCTGTTTAGACCAGAGCCCTTTTTTCTTTTAAACAAGCTATGCTCATTTTATTCAATTTAATTTTCTCTCCATTATTATTCAGTCAGTACTGTGTTTGATACAATGTTACATCTTCACTAGATTCTCAGCTCTGAATAAATAGGAGGACAGCTCCTTCAAAGTTCTTGATCAGTATGTGTTGCATGTGGAAGGAAAGTTCATTCACTTTAGAGGAAAGAACTCAATGTATACAAAATAATCAGAATGCTTTCCAGTAGTGAATTTAAATAATATATGCTGCTAGGTAACTATGCTTCCTTTATATTTCCCTTTCCAATGACCTGATGTAATGAACAATTCAACTCTCTTCAAAACCAATGATAATTAATGGGAAATATATAGACCGTAAACTAGACTAACTGGAAGTCTTCCAAATTAAAAAAAAATAATCGCCTTTTGAAAACTGTATTTAACATTAGTTGTATAACAATTGGCAACATAATTAACTTCAGGACTCTAAAGTTCACTAATAGTTTCTCAGTATTGTGTTTCTTGCGAGTTTAACTCAGGCACTTAAGTGGGGTGAAGACCACTGACAGGACTGGCACTGTGTGAAATGATTTTAACCATTTGTTTCTGGTTATTTAATCCTGTTGCATTCATTTTGTCACTGGAGTATATTCAAATGTGGTACAATTCCTTCTAAATAAGAACATCTTTAAATTGGGTTAGAATTAATTTCCAGGATGCATTTTGTATAGTGTGTTTGTTTGTTGTAGCTAAAATTCCTTCTGGGAGTTGCAAAAATGCTGGGTCCCCTTCTCTGGTTCCTATGACAAACTGAGGTACAATTTCACCAAACTGCAGTCTGGGAAGCTGGGGAGTTTATTAGTCTTACTTACAGAGAAGTGGGTGAGAGTTTACTCACAGGACTTTGGTGCTCCCCTCTAAGGCCACAATGGAAAGTCTCCATTCAGGCATGTGGATTGTGACTTCCCAACAAATGGCGAGAGAGTCTCTCTATGGCTTCTTCTCCTTATATACTCTTAGACCCTCTCTCTCTCTTGCAATTAGGCCCACTTGTTGGTTGGGAGTTGTGGCTTTGTGATGATCTTAGGCAAGCAGGTGCAACCAAGCTTGAAAAGAAGGCGTCTGGGCATACCTTGTTGGTTGGAGAACCATCCTATGCAACATTTGTATATAGGAAGGTCATTGATTTTCATGTAATTTTGTACCTGTTACTTAGCTAAATGTTCTTATTAGATATGGGAGATGCTGGAGTCTTCAGGGTCTTTTATATATAGCATCATCATATGATTTTTTAAGTGCTGGGTACCAAAAAATCTTTCATATAAGCACTGCTGCAAATTATATTATGAGTATCTTAAGTATTCCACATGCATTCTTCAATAACCTTCAATAAGCATCTACTCTGTCAGGCAATGTGGTATTCACAGGGGATGAAGACATAAAAAGTAAACAGTTCTTTGTACCCTCATAGCTGATAGACATGGCATAGACTGTTAGTAGTCTGTTATTCATTTTGCCTTAATTTAACATGAAGTGACTAAGTACTTGAGTAACTAATTACTAGCTAACTAAAAGATTATGTGAGATAATCTTAGATTTAAGTAACTATAGCCCTGTGATTATTTTTTTTTATGTAATGCTTGTTAACTTTTGTTATAGGACTGGTTGGAGTATTTCACAGAGAGCTTGAATATTGGTCTGTTCTCTAGAAACACCATTACTCTTCCTTATTTAGAATTCCAGTTAGCTTCTTGGGGTAGTAAGTGATCCACTGTAATTGGAACAAAAAGTTTTAAAAATGTTTTTGATGTATATTTATTTTATGTGTCTAAGTGCTTTGCTGCATGAATGTAAGTATGTTTGTGCATACAATGCCTGTAAACGACAAAAGGTGGGTGGAGTTGACTGTCCTACGACTGGAGTTACAGACAGATTTGAGCCTCCATATGGGTGCTGGGAACATAGGTCCTCTGAAAGAATAACCAGTGTTCTTACCACTGAATCAACTCTCCATCTCCAAGAACCAAAAATAATTTAGAAAGTCTTGTTCCCTTATTTGCAACTTATGAAACCACCACATGGCTATTAACTTTCAGTTGCTCATATTTTTGTTTTAATTTTTTGTTACAGTGTTCAACATATCTAAATAAAAAATGATGTTAGAAAATAAATGCATCCTCTCTTCAATATTCTATAACGAAAATGTTGTGTAGTTACACAGAGTCATGATGTGAAGGGCGGCTACCAGAAGCACAACCATTTGAGTTAGGTCAGGAAGGCTGTGTAGGAGTTTCCTGGATTGAGAAGCAAAGAAGACAGGACATGATGGGTATAGTTACATGTCATAGCAAAGGACATAAATGTATAAAGCATTGTTCCATTTAAAAGGTGTTAGTAGATTAGTAATGAATAACTCGATGATAGACTTTATGGGTAAGTGGAACACAGAGGAAATCAGACTATCCGTGCCTTTGTACACCAAAAATTTTATCTCCAGATTATGGAAGTCTCTAAATTAGGAGAGAGATAATTAGTCTGTACTTTTATCAAGATGGATAATCAACATGGATTTCCATTTATCAAGATGAAGAGAGGACAGCAATATGCTTGGAAAGACTTTGGCATGAGAATTGATGGAAAATAAAATTTCAAAAAAATGCAATTTTTAGTAGCATGGAATAGTATAAATCTAAGGGAAAATATCATGCAAAATTTGAAACATTCTTACACTAGAAATGGAAAACTGTAATGATATAAATTAAGGTCATAAAAGGACAAAAAGATATAGTGTGTTCATAGTTTGGAGAAGCAATTGAAAAGGTGTAAATTTTACTGAGTTAATTTATTGACTCAATAAAAGTACAATAAAAATTAAAATTCCACATTTTAAAGTAACAAATGATAATTTGATTTAAAATTAAACTACACATTTTTTTTCTAAGGATATTAAAATTCATTATGAGGCCACAATAATTAAACCTTTCTTATTGTGACAAGGTAAGATAATTACCCACAGATGACATCAAATAAGGTGTGGATAATAAAAATATAATCATACAAGTTGATACATGGTCAACACAATATGATGGGGAACTAACACTATTTTCAAAAAGTCATGTGAGATTGATTAAAAATAAATAATGAATGTAGAGATCATTAGCCTAACATGGTTCTGGTTATTTATTTTATTTTTTACTGAATCATTGTGTACTTCCTACAGAACACCTCAATCAGTCTTAATCATCTTTACACCCCTTTCTCCACTGGCACACCCATAGCCTTGCATCTGTAATCCACATATTCTTTCATCTATTTTAAGGTCTATTGTTTTAGGTTACTGTCCCTGACTATTTGTTTTTCAGGGCAAGTTCATCCATTAAGGTCCAGTCAGCATATCCAGATTACTTCACTTTAATAATATTAGCTCATCCTCACCCAACAGTAATTAGTTGCCAATGTTTCTTCAGTAAATATTTGGATCTTCTGTCCATTTCCCCCCTAGTTCCATGCTGAGATTTGTCTGCTTGAGTTTGCATGGGCCTTGATCATGCCAACATAATTATTGCAGGTTCATATGAGCAAGGTCCTGAGAGCATCTAAGATTTTATTTTCATATGGTCAAACACCTATTAACAGGCTCTTATAATCTTTCTGTCCCCTCTTCTGAAATGGTCTCTGAACCCTGGGTGAGTGAAACTTAATGAAGGTGTCCTGTCCAGAGACCCATAGTCTACAGACTCCTAATTTCCATGCTTTGGTCATTTGTGACCTTTTGTGTTCCTGACACTCTGTTGCGTGGGAGAGATACATTAACAGGAGATAAAAAATTCATTCGTGTCCTCTTTACACTTTGTTCTATGTTGTGTAAGCTTTAGGTGTAGAGGTTGAATTGTAGATGAGCTGCTTAGGCATGGACAATTCACAAACAACATCTGTGTGTGACCAGTTGTGCTATCAGTAGTAGTCTCCATCTGACACAGACGATTCTTTGATGTGTGGTGACTGGACTACTTGACTGTTAATATAAGGACATATTACATATTTTGAACATAGTAAGAAGTTGCATTAGCTTAGGGATGTGACATCCTTAGGGATTTCTCTAAGACCTATGAGCACTTCAGTCATGTGTATTTGCCTATGATTACAATAACAACAAATGAGCTTCCTCCCACTGAGTGGGCTTTAATACCAGTTACGTAGCCATTGATGACCCCCAAGGTAAAAGGGCCACCACTGCGCCAGTTTCCTTTGCTTTGCCATTCATTGATGTGGTTATTTAGAATTGAAGCTGGTGTTAGGCCAACAATTGATGTTCTCCCTGATCTGTTTGCATAGTGCTGTCCAGAGCTCTGAGAGCTAGCCTTCATGGGAAGTGATCCTGAGCAGTTTCAGCTCCATTATTCCAAATCTTGTGTCTGAAGTATGTCATGTATTCAGCCTTAGAGTCTCACATTCAAGTTCTGGGAGGCAATCAAGGACTGTGGCGACAGACTGCATAATTTTGGAGTTCTTTTGGACCACCCTGGACAAAACTTCAAGGGAAGTTTTCTCCTGTCTGGCACTGTTTCCTGTTATGTAGCCTTCAGCTATGCACATGGGCTTATATAGAGATATTGTATGTGAAATTTCTCATTACGCTGTTAGTCTAATACGATCCCCTCCGGTGTTTCACACTAGCTAGGCATTATTTATCCCATCCCCAAGCCTCCCTCCATGCCTTCTCCTTTTTCCCCATTTCTCCCTTGATAATTCCAGTCTCCTATGGACCCACCTTTCTCTTTATAATCATAGTTCATTGTATAATCTTTCTTTCCCCTCCAATTTGAATAACCCCATTTTATCCATTTCTCCATTAGATACACCTGTCTCCTACTGCTATCCTTTCTCAGGGTCCTTCTTTCCCTTTGCATCCCTGGTTCCTTTTCCATTTTCTTAGGGTCTGCAATTACAGAAGGATGCATATTCACATATAAGGATTTGGTGCTCAGATCCACAAAGGAAGAATGTAATGTCATTTGTTTTTCTGAGTCTGTGTTACTTCACTTAGCATAACAATTTCTGGTTCCATCCATTTACCTGCAAATATCATGATTTCTTCTTTCTTTACTGCTCAGTAGAACTCCTTGTGTAATTGTATTACATTTTCATTATCCACTTGTCAGTTGAGGGACACTTAGGTTGCTTCATTCACTTAACTATTGTGAAAAGAGCAGCAACAAACATGGATGTACAAGAATTTCTACAATAGAAAGAGTTCTTCAGGTTTATGCCAAGGTTTGGTAGAACTGGGTCAAATGATAGATTTGTTTTTAGTTTTTTAAGAGTTCTCCACATTGCACAAGTTTACAGTCGCACCACAGTGAATAAGTATTCTTCTTTTCTCACATCCTCTCCAGGTTTGGTGTCATTCATTCTCTTGATCCTTCACAGTTTGACTGGGGTAAGATGAAATCTTAAAGTGGTTTCAATTTGCATTTTCCTAATTATTAGTGATGTTGAGCAATTTTAAAGATGTTTTTCAGCCATCTTTATTTCTTCTTTTGAGAACTCTCTGCTCAGATCTCTAGCCCATCTTTTAATTGGGTCACTTGTTTTCTTGATTCTTTGTTTTTCTGAGTTCTTTACAAATTCTAGATGCTAAACCTCTGTCAGATTTGTCACTGATGAAGATTTTTTTTCCCATTCTGTGTCTTTGCTCTTCACTTCCTTAGTTGTTTCTTTGTCTGCACAGAAACCTTTTTTGTTTAATGAGGTCCTACTTGTTAATTATTGATCTTAATTCCTGAGTAACTGATGTGTGATTTTGAAAGTTCTTCCCTACACCTATATCTTGTAGGTTTTGACCAACGTTTTCTTATAACAGTTTCAGGGTTTCATGTTTCACATTGAGGTTTTGATCCATTTGGAGCTGATTTTTGTACAAAGTAAAAATATGTGTCTATTTTCATTCTCATATAGGCAGAGATACAGTTTTGTGAGCCCCATTTGCTGAAGATACTATCTTTCCTCCACTGATTATTATTGGTCCCTTTGTCAAATATCAGGTGTTCATGTTTGACTCTTCAGTTATATTCCACTGGTTTATGATTCTGTTTCTGTACCAGAACCATTCTATTTTTGTGACTACAATTCTGTAGTATAGTTTGAAATCTGGTATAGTATTCCCCTTGCAATGCTCTTTATGTTCAGGGTTGCTTTGGCTATCCAGGGTCTTTTGTGCTTTTAGAAAAATTTTAGGATTTTTCTTTCTAATTCTGTGAAGAATGTGATGGAGATTTTGATTGGAGTTGCATTGGATCTATATATTGCTTTTTGAAGGATGGTTATGTTCACAGTATCAATTATTCCAATCTATGTACGTGGGAGGTCCTTCCATCTTTTGGTGTCCTCATCAATCTGTCTTAATCACTTCTTAATTTAAAAGAGATTGAGAAAACAACATGAATGCAAATTTTCTTCTGTTAAAGGGATATGCCAATTGTGTGACTTAAATGAAATATTGGTTGCACTTTATGTGAAATCACTAAGCCTTTTGTTGTTAAGTAGAAACATTTCTTGGATATTAAAAATAAAGTCTTGTTATGAGTCACAGAGGATGTCACTCTTCCTCCGTGTGTGGGTCTTTGCTTATGGAATTGCCTAGTAAATTTTCCTTTACCTCTCATTCACAAGAACATGCATGGAGCATTAAGTTACCAAATTAAGATCTTAAATTAATATGTGGGAATAAAAATTGGAGTATGGGATTAGATGGTCTAAACACAAATAGAAGAAAAATCAAAAATCAAACCAACATCTCATAAGTCACAGAAACTGGGCATGTGATCTTTGATACTACACACACTATATACTGTGACCCTATGAGATGATACCCTGGGGAAAATAACTCTGAAACTCCAGTGTAGGAACATAAGCCCTACAGCTATCTTCTCTTAATGGAAGTTATATTTTTAGCAGTTTTAGTTTCACTTGGTCAGTCAGAGTCAGAAAATATTAACTGGACATTTTCAGAAATAAATGATTTATAAATTTTAATTAACTTCTTCATAGTACATTTTATGGTCATTATCTTTTAGTATTGGTTCATATTAGTCTCTCACTGTGCCTAATTTGTAAATTAAATGCTATCATATATATGAATGTTTACATTTTATGTTTTACCACATATGGTAAAAATTAGCATGTAGCCACAGCTTCAGGCCTCCTCTTGGACTCTTGCACGCTCTCTCATGTTGTTCGGGGGTTCTACTGTACAACTATCTGAAGAGAGTGAATGGAAATTGGCACATGCGCCAAGAGTGCATGCTCATGGGGAAGGAAGCTCTGAAGTAAAGCTCTCTCTATTAATGCTTTTTTTTATTTAGATATTTGCTTTTGGGGCATGGTTCACTTAATATGCAGTGTACAAGACATAAAATTTACCAAGCAATGTGTATCATTCACTTGTTTCTGCAGTATTCACAGAGTGGCACCATCATCAGAGCTACTTAATTTTAGAACATTTTATCACTCCAAAGAAACCCTACAATGATTATCAGTTCCTTCTATGTTCTGTCACCTGTTGTTTGAGACAACCACTAATTTCACTCAACTTCCACTCTGTGTCTGTAGAGTTTGTATTCTGGCATTTTTATGTGAATGATGTCATCTTTTGTGGAAGTTTTCTACCTTAGCATTATATCGTGTGGGTCCTTCCACACTCTAGCATGCATTTATGCTTAACTTCTTTTCATTGCTGAACAGTATATGGCACTATATGCATATTCCACACTTTATGCCCCATCCGAGAGTTGATGGACATTTATTTTTTCCTTGTATGAAAGTTATTATCTTTTGTGTTCAAGTTTTTGTGTTTTTTTTAAAAAAAAACACCTATTTTCTTTTCTTTGTGTATGTCTGGGTATGTGTACATATGTATAACACTGCATGCCTGCGGAGGTCAGAGAACAACTTTCAGGAGTCAGTTATCTCCTTCTACCATGTGAGGCTCAGGGATCAAGCTTAGATGGTCGGGTTTGGCAGAAAGAATGTTTAACTGCTGAAATCCTTATAGTCCCAACTTTTGTGTTTTTAGTTCTTATTGGTATAAATGTTGGGTCCTACAGTCATTCTGTTGTTAATTTTTGAGAAACTGCCCATTTGTTTTCCCAAATGAACATATGATTTTACATGCTATCCTGGAGTCTCCAACTACTCCACATCCTCAATATATAGAATAGGAGTAAGTAGACGAAAATCATACAATTAATAAAGGATTTATATTCAAAATATATAAAAGCATGCTTCTATTTCAACAATTTAAAAGATAGTTTAGAAAATGAGTAAGGAGCTTGAATAGACTTTTCTCAAAAGAAAGGGCAATAACACAGAAAATAACATCATTTGGGGGAAAATTATGAGGTAACTTTTTATATTTCTTTGTCTTTTAATTAGGTGTTATGGTCAGCCTATGTGGCAAGAGTTGACACAGGGGACACATGAAACTCCCCAAATATTTATGGCTTAGGAATCCCAAATTTGAAGCTTGGATATTGTAACTACTGAAGAGGGGAATCCAAGACAAGAAGGAGGGAGCCAGTGGTCTTCTAAGTTCTGATGCTCATATCTTTGATCTCTGAACACATGCAAATCAGGGGATAAACAGCTGCACTTAATTTAAAGGGAGATGAACAGCAGAAAGTTACTGCTCCAGGAATAGAGTTGTCGATTCAAGAACGTTATCTGAAAAATAAAGCATTAGTGAACACTAACACAATTCAGAACCTCTGAAATCTAACATTTACAGTATCCAAGACACAGTGCCTAAGAGTTACCTAGTGAAACAAAACCCAGAATGTCTTTCAAAAATCCACTGACCTTTTGGCTCAAGTGTGTGTTAAGAAAGTCATAACTTTAGAAAGAAAGAAAACTGATCAATTACATCCTTGAAATGAAATAAATGTTCAAACAGAGAGACAAAGATTTAAAAATGGTTCTCTAGTGCTGGTTTGGTTTCTGTTGCTGTGATAAAACATTGACCAAAACTAACTTGGAGAGAAAAAAGTTTACTTTATCATATATCTTTCCAGGTCACAGTTCATCACTCAGGGAAGTTAGGGCAGGAACTCAAGGCAAGAACCTGAGGACAGGAGCTTGAGGCAGAGAACGTGGAGGAATGCTGCTTCTGGCTTGTTCTCCGTGGCTAGTTAAACTACTTTTCTTATGCAACTTAGCGACAGTATAACCCAGTGTGAGCCGGGCTCTCCAACATAAACTTGCAGGCAAGAAAATGCCTCACAGTCATGGCCATAGGTCATTCTGAGGCAGGAAATTCTCCAATGTAAGCCCCCTTTTGCTAGGTGACTCTGCTTTTATCAGGTTGACAAAAACTAGCCAGGACAGATAAGGTATCATTAACTAAATAAATATTAAACATGTCAACAAATAAAAATTCCTCAAATAGAAATTTTAGAGATAAAGAAAATTCAATTCATAAAATTAAAAAGAAAAATTCTCTAAAAGAAGGGAGATGACAGAGTGAATGAATTTGGTAAAATACAATTGGAAATTCCCCAAGTTATGAAACTGTGGTCAGCCTATGTGGCAAGAGCTGGCCCAGGGGACACATGAAACTCCCCAATCTGGCTTAGGAATCCCAGATTTGAAGCTTGGATGTTGTAACTACTGAAGAGGGGAATCCAAGACAAGAAGGAGGCAGCCAGTGGTCTTCTAAGTTCTAAATATTTGTAAGAGTAATTGCAAAAGGAAAAGCAAATGAACAGTGCAAAGATTGATTTCTGACATCAGCAAAACACAGGATAATAATGAATTTTCCATTTCATTTCTTTATCTATTGCGTGAGTGTGTATGTGCACGTGTGTTGTATCTTTCATTTTTAAAGTGTTACTTTTCAAAAGAGGCGGGAAAGGAGTATCTATTTGTAGGGCTGAAATATTCATAATAGCCTCAAGTTGTAAACAAGTCAGTGATACCAAATGCTATCGAGGATGTGGGGAACATGGATAGCTCATTCACTGCTTGTGGGGATTGCAAAATGGTGTAACCACTATGGAAAGCAGTGTGGAGAACTTCCAAAAAACTAAAAATAGTTATCCCACTCCTTGGAATATACCTAAATGACTCATCCTGTTGTAGAGATACTTGTATATCCTATTTGTGGCTGTTCTTTGCACAATAGCAAAGAGATGGAAGCAACCTAAGTATCCTATATCTGGTAAATGGATAATGAGTATGTGGTACATTCACACAATGGAGTTCTACTCAGTAGTAAAGAACAAATGGAATCATGAAGTTTTCAGGTAAATGGATGGAAGTAGAAACTGTTATGTTAAACGAAGTAACACAGACTCAGACAAATAAATGACATATGTTCTCTTTCATTTGTGGATCCTAACACCAAACCCTTATATGTGAGTATTTATCCTAATGTAAATTCAGGAAGCAGGAAAATGGAAAGGGACAGGGAAGACAAAGAGGGAGGATTATACAAGGAACTATGGGAATAAAAAGAAAGAAGGAGCTCAAGAGAGGTGGGGATATAAGAGGCTGGAGAAATGGCAAAATGGGGACACTTTAAATGGGGAAGTCATGGAGAAAGGATTTGTCAGGGAGAGAGAGAGAGAGAGACAGACAGAGAGAGCGACAGAGAGAGAGACAGAGAGAAGAGATAATGCCTAGCTAGTCTAAAACACCAGAGAAATCATATTAGAATCACAACCTAATAACAAATTATACGTACTATCTCTACATGAGTCTATGTGCATAACTGAAGGCTACAGAGCAAAAAACAGTGCCAGACTGAAGAAAGTTAACTTTGAATCGTTGGCCTTTGAGTTGAGGGTGGTCTAAGGGACTCCCAAAATTGCACAGGCTATTGCCACAGTCTTTGATTGCCTACCAGAACTTAAAGGTAAGACCTTATTGATGAAGACAGGAACTGTCCATGAAGGCAATTACCCTGAAGGCTAGTTCTCATAGCTCTGGAGAGCATTAGGCAATCTGCTAAGGAAGAACATCAATCAGTGGTCTAACACCAGCTTCAAGACCGAATAAGCAATCAGTGACTGACACAGCATTTGACACTGGTGCAGTATGGCACTTTTATCTTGGGGGTAATCAACAGCTACCTAATTGGACTTAAAGCCCACTCATTGGGAGGAAACTCATATGTGATACTATAATCATAGTCACATGCATATGGCTGAAGAGGTCATAGATCTTGGAGAAATCCCTAAAGCTGTCACATCCCTAGAATAATGTAAGTTCTTACTGAATGCAAAATATAAATCCTTATATTTACAGTTAAGTATCCCAGTCACCACTGGTCAAGAAGCTTCTTTCACACCAGACAGTGGTTACTACAGTGTACCATAACTGGTCACCCACAGACGTTATCTGTGAATTGCATAAACTTGGTAGATTCCCACATCTGCAAAGCAACCTGTACACCTAAGGCTCATGCAATATAGAGCAAGGGGTAAAGAGGATGCTAATGAATCTCTCAACTCTTATTCATGAAGCCCTCTCATGTAACAGTGGGCCAGGAACACAAAAGGTCACAAATGGCCAAAGAGTGAAGATTAGGAGACTGCAGAGTGTGGGTCCCTGGACAGGACTCCTGTTTTTATCTTCACTCATGCAGGGCTCAGGGACCATTTTGGAAGAGGAGGCAGAAAGACTGTAAGAACCAGAAAGGAGGTGCGTGACCGTATGGAAATAGAATCGTACAAGCTCCTGGGACCTGCTCATATGAGCCTACAGCAGTTGTATTGTAATGCTCAAGACCCACGGAAACTCAAGCAGACAAAATCCAGCACGGAATTAGGGAAATGTGCAGCAGACTCCAATGTTTCCTGAAGAAATATATGCTAGTGATCATTGTTGGGTGAGAAAGAGCTAATCTTAAATTAGATTTGGGGAAATGGGCAGGAGGCCACAATAGTAGTGAGGAACCATTGGCAGCTGATCACTGCTGAGTGAGGAGGAGTTGGTCTTCTTTAATGGAGTGTTGCAAAGATAGACTGAACAGACTCTAGCAGATGAACTCACACAAAGGGACACTAAGGCTGATCTGATAAGCTGGGCTATTGTGAACAGCACTATAATAAGCATGGTTATGTAGATGCTTCAATAGTATGCTGACTAAGATACTTTTGTGTATATTTCCAGGGGTAGTAGAGCCAGCTCACAGGCCAGTTCTATTTTTCTTTTAAACACACAAAAAGATAAAATGTTCACTTCATCAGGAATATATACAATTATAAACAAAGCTTTGATTCACATAAAGTTTTATATAATCAAAGGAAAAATAAACAATTTCAAAAACACTATTGAATGTTTTAATACCTCTTTTCAATGAATAGATCTGAAGGCAGATCTGTGTGTGTAGAATGTATAAAGAGAACTCTGAGCCAACTTGACTCAGTTGATATTTACTCAATGAAAATATCAAACAAGTGTAGAAACCATATACTTTTTCATATGCAATGACATGATTAGCAGGACAGATCACAATCTAGAGCACTGAACGGCCTTAATAAATGTTTAAAATATCTCTTTTCATTATTCTCACAAAAGAGAATACAGAGAAATGTGAAGGAAACTGGCCAATGGACCAGCTAAGAGAATAGTTATCTGTCTTCATTGTCAATTATCAGAAAGTCCACTGAGTCTGTATAAGAAGTCATAACGTTTTTCCACCAAGAACCCCATATGTGAGGGAAACTGAAAGTGCAGAAGACTCTGTACTAATGGGCCTCAATCTCATGCAATGATCTATTCTATCCTGTTTTGTTTATCAAACATCTATCATCTGTCTATCCATCCATCTATGTATCTCTATCCATCACTGTTCTCCAACACTGGAAAACATCCATCTCCTTTCGATAGCTTTGTGCCCTTAACTTAAAGCTTAGCTTCCTCACCATCTCTCTGCATAGTTTTTTACTATGTATTATAATTATGTCTTAGTTTTAAGTTTCAAGAAAAGGTATGAATCATGCTTTCATTCTCATTATTTGTCCATATCCCTAATATGGTGCCTATATTATAGAATACACTGACTAATGGGTGTTAAATAAACAAATAGGTCATTTAGTGATCTAATGTGAAATATCATTAATGCTCTGAAAATATCCAGAATTTCATAATTTTCTTGATATATCAGGTATAATTGGCCCTAGATTAATATATTCAGGTAGGAAATACTGAGAATTATTTTTGCATCTTAGTTTTGCAAACTAAAGCCCTCCAGTCCATGTATGTGGCAGTATATTGGTTTCTGTTTATTATTTCAGTTTATAACTATCTGAAGGGCAATAGATATCTTGATGATGGAACTAGATATTCTTGTAGACTTGAGTGTTTCTATTCCCAGTTTGATAGAAAAGCAATCAGAGTCAAAGTATGGTGCTATAATTTTGCCACTACGAAAAGAATTATTTCCTCCCATTCTACACAGTTATTTGTTCGAGGCGAGACACTTATCTTCCCATAATAACCAAAAGCAAAGGTAGCTATTTGTAAATAATTATCAAAGCTGGAAAATCCCTGGTCTTAAATAAACACAGTTAGGTATCTTTCCATTGCCCTAGACATAATGAGATATGTTAGTAAATGTTTTGACATGTAGATATTCATAATATTTTTTCTTCTGTTGAAGTATGTCTATCAAGTGAGAAATTTGAAAACAGGTCAAGAATGGTTAAAATTGCTCTGCTTTATTTCTTCTCCCCTCCCCCCCCAAAAGTAAACAAAACTTAAAGCCAAATATCTCAGTTTTGTACACATCAATAGAAAACACAAACAAGAAATAAAAAGAACACAGAGGCCATTATTGATCCTCTTTACACAAAAAGAGTTGTTTTCTTTGGTACTGGCTTTTAGAAATGGTATTTTCTCCCCACACCTCTCTTTCAATAAAGAAACCAACGATTCATTGTATGTGAGCTGGAGCTGCAAGGAATTATTGAAAAAGAACTTAAAAGAAAAACGCATTCTAGCAGAGAGCAACACATTTCAAGTCAGACTTATCTACGCTCTTGGATTTAGACACATGCATCTTTTGCTGTGTGTTGAATGAATGCAGTTGAATGCACACTTGTATTGAGGGTGCCTCGCACCCACCTTGTTACTAAAACCCTTTTTCTATAGAAGTTCCCCACTGTTCCATTCCTTTTTTCTCAGCATTGTTGCACCAGAAACACCTAGTTTAAACTAGCATACAATTCAAGCCTCTGGAGAGGTATTCGTCTGAGTACATGTTACAGCAAAGAGGACAATCTGGCCCTTCTAGACAAGCATATTTCATGTAAACAATGCCAGGTACATTCTTCTTAGAATCGATATTGAGGATTCTAAATTTGTAAAAAATAGACTTCTTCTGTTCCAAAGACTAGTATGGTGTCTTCAACTTCATATATAAAAATTTCATTGATGCATATTTAAAGTTGCTTATAGTGCATATTAATCACAATACACAAAAGCTAGTCTTTTCAGATTTATTTTATTTTATTGTTCATCTTAAATATTAAGAGTTTGGTGTCCCTATTTCCTAATATCCATCCATTTAATATAGAGAGAAGAGAGGAATAAAATGCTATTTGTATGTACTATTTTTTAAAAAAACTTAAGTATCACAAGGTTTTTAAATTAGTGTGCTCTTCTTTGAATTTTTTTTCTGATTGCATTTAACACTATCCCAATGTAGTCACTTAATTTTTGGAACAGGTAAGGAAAACTCCAAGTCTTTTCCCCAGTTACAACTTGGAGTTGTGACCTGGCCTAAGGGGATGAAGACTCAGTGTCTCTAAGAATACCTTCACAACTGGAGAATCACTCAGCCCTTAGAATCTTCAGCAATTTCTTAATTTTATTTTAGTCCTGTTTTTAAGGATATTGGAGGTTGTCACTCCATCAAGAAACAAGTAAAGAGCTGAACCAACTCAAAAAGTGCAACTCTACTTTGATCTTTCCAAGGAGCAAGGCCACAGGGCCAATCAACTTTCCCACTAATGAGTAAAAGACTGAAGATGAAGAATCACAACTTAGAGTATTGGAAAGTCCCTAGCAGGTCCCTCCATGAAAACATGTGTCAAAGCCAAACCACTTGGCAAATTCTTGAAAACTTTGTATGGGCAACTTCAGGGGCTAAGATTTTCAGGGGGAGCTGGCCCATCCTCCTACCTGTTCTCTTCTATGAGTTTTACCTTATGGAGCTCTAGCGTATCATCTCACAGTGAATAGAAAAGGGAAACCCTTGAATCTGGCAGGGTTGAAGGGAAAAATAAAACAGTTTTGAAACAGCAGAGCAGCCTGTTCTTAATATAGAATGTCCTCAGAAGGTAGAAGTCTATCAGAGCCCAACCTGATGGGCCTTAAGCAGACTGAACATATCCGGAAGATGAGAAACACCCAACTCAGCACCCTCTAGCCTTCCAGAGGAAGAGAGAGAAGTGTGTAACTACAATCCTCTCTAGCCATTTGTCTGATGCACCCAAAGAACTAGGTACACTGACATGCAAAGGTAAAGTTCAGGAGCTCAGGCTCACAGAAAGCCATAGAATTATAGATCATCCCCACCTTGCCACTCCACTACCAAATGCCTATTTATTGCATTGTCCTGTACTCAGCACTGCATGTTTTCCTTTTAATAAAGAACTCTTAACACTTGGTTAAGAAGAAATGAAGCAGTTTTATGAGATAAATGGGATTCAGAAAGAGTTAGATATAGCATGAATGGCTATCAGACCAGATTTAAAATAAAAGCTATAATTAAAATGCTAAGGACTATTATGGAAAAAGTCAACAACAAGTAAAGACAGAGACATATGGTAACTCTAAGAAAGAATCAGAAAGGAATGATAGAAATGAAAAACACAGTAATAAAAATGGAGAATGCTTTTGAGGGACTGGTGAGTGTTCTGGAGTAGACATGGCTGAGGAAAGACCTTACAGGCTGGAGAATGTGCCAATAGAAAGATCCAACACTGAAAAGAATAAAAAATCCAAGAGTCCCAGGATACATATTATAGGTATCGCATACTCAACATGACTATCAGAAGACAAAATAAAAGGGACAGGAGTAATATTTTGAAAGAATAAAACTGGTAATTTCCCCCCATATTAACAGCCAACAGCCAACCACCCATTCAGGAAACTCAAAAAATGCCGATAGCATACGTCGCACACAGTAACAATGCACGGCAGTGTGGCAGGTCAAGTTTAAGCTTCAAAAAATAAAAAATACAGGACAATCTCAAACAAGTTTAATGACAATATCTTCTTAACTAGAGAGGAACAGAGATGAGAATTACATTCAAGTTCTCCCCAGAAATCATAAGCGTACAGTACAATAATTAAAATGTTGATAGGGAAAACCCTCAAATATAGAATTCTGTATCCTGTGAAATTATCCTTTAGAATAAAAGCAAAAAGGAGGACATTCTCAGATAAACAGTGTTAAAAACGTCTGTTGCAAGTAGACCAGTGTGGTAAGCAGTGTCAAAGGTGTTCCTCAGTTCTCTAAAGAAAAGGAAAAGCAATGTTATCTGGGAACTTGGATGTGCATTACAAGGGAGGAGCATCAGAGAATAAGTAAAGTTGATGTAAACACTTTTGGTTTCTGGTTCTTAACTGAAGAAGTAAAATTTGCTCAAAATGAGTACAGCCACAATGCATTTGAAGTTGTACATGTCTGTGTACACATATAAACTAAGGACATAGATGCAAAGGAACAATTAGACAAAGTTGAGTGTTCAGAGTTCTCCAGTGTGTTTTATTATCCCCTTATCTCAAGCTACTTCTTCTCCTTTAGTTCATGCAATCTAGTGAATTTTGCTCACAAGAACACCTGATATATTATATATACCATTTTAATACATTTTAACTTTGTGACATGGGGAGGCTTACCTCATTGACTAACAGTTTCTTTTAAGCTATCTGTGAGTCTTCTTTTCTAAAAAGCTAATATTGGTGAAGTCTCCCCCACACTCCAAATCAGCATTAAGGGATGACCACAAGCAAATTAAGTCTTCAAACATCAGATCAGTTAGTCATATGAACTCACAACAGCAGTGACAGCATGCACAAGTCCTATGCAAGCTCAAATCAGACAAAATCCCAGCATAGATATGGAGAAGTGGGTAAGAAACTGCAACCCAACCTAAGGAACTTTTGACAACTGATGGTTGTGGGGATGGGAAAGACAATGTCTTACAGGGGTGGACTCTGTTTGGTCCAGTGCATGAACTCACACTGAAGGACATTTGGGGACACAAATAGGACTCTGTAGGTCATAGGAGAGTGCATTAAATTGGGTGGGGGAGGTGGAGGGAGGTACAGAGAACAGGGAGGGGATTTAAATGTCATTAAGTGTTGTATGAAAATCACTAAAATGCAGTTTTAAAAAGTTAAAAAAAATAAAAACAAGAAAGAAAAATTAAAATGAAAGACTCCATATAACCAAACAAACAGAATAACCATGGAACAAATATTACTTTTTACTTGTTAAATTTTCATCAATGTTTCCTTTGAAATACTTGAACAAGAAATGAGATACTATTTATTTGAAGTAGTAATGCAATGCTACTTGGTTAACAGGATTGCAAACATTTTTCTTATCCGAAACAAAGATTATTTGTTTTTGAGAGATAAGAACCTGGCTGAGTTCCCATGGTCAGTGTCCTCTGGCACTTCGCTGCAGGGTGCTTCTGGATATTCATACCATCCTTTCAGTAAAATGAATTACTCGAAAAATTATAACAACTTGCATATAGCTCTTCCAAAAAATATTAAACATTACTGAGAAAAGTGTATAATAAATCCTAAGTTAATGAGTGCTAATAATTATATCTCTTAGAGACCAAATGAGCTGGTGATATGGCTAACTGGGTAAAGGCACCTGCTGCCAAGGCTGATGACCCTTGTTGGATACCCAGAATCCACACCCTTAAAGGAAACAATCAACTTGTAGTGGTGGTTCTTTGACTTTTAGAACAACACTGGTACATGTGCAGTCATACACATACACACATGGATACGTGTCCAAAAAATACAAGTTCTAAATGTAACAAGTATTTTTTAAAGCAAAATGAAAAATTCTGGCATTATCATTTGAAATTGGATTTATCTCATTTCTACTTCTTTTTCATGGTTTTGATTTTGCCTTATGATAATATCAAGGTTTGTTTTCATTGGAAGGAGTTATTTTAGCCATGATCAAATATGGCATATATTGTCCCCAAAACTATTTGGCCTCCTAGAAATAACATGACTGAGGAGACAGATCCAAGGGCATATCCGTGTAATGCAAATTTGGGAAAATTATAAATCTCTTTGGGCTTCTATGTCATATATCACAAAGTTTTGCTAAAGGTTATAGAGATTATAGGTAATAGGTAAGGTCCAGAAAAGATTGACTCCTGGGCTTAGCTTATAAAAGTCATCCCACAAAATCATACTATCATAAATAGTATTAAAATAAACAATGATTCTGTGCCAACAAAACACTAGGCTTAGATGGATTTTCATGTGAAGTCTACCAAACATTTAAGGATGAAAAGATTTATCTACCATCAATATTACAAGAGAGAGGCAGAGGAAATACATTTTTAGGGTGAAAAAAATTTTATTTAATAGTTGAAGTCTCTTGAGGATAATAACAAATAAATAAACTTGATGGAGAATGGATTCTTTACAGAAAACCTCATTCTATAACATTACACTAATATCCTAACTAGACTAAGACATTCAAAATATGATTAATATTGATTATGAACACAAATGCAAAAAATTTTCAGTACATATAATCAAACAAAATATTGAAATATGAAACAATTACACATATTTTATTGATTAAAAGAATATAAGACGGTTTCGGTATCAGAAATTTAATCTAATCCACTGCATTAACAGGCTAATGATGAAAAATCACTTTTTCATGTCAATAAATGCAGAAAACATAGATAACAAAAATCTGGTACCAGTTCATAATAAGAGCTTTCATAAGACTGGGAAAAATAACAAAATGTAGTCAATATGGTAAGTCACCTCTTCAAAAATATACAGCTAATCACATTTGTTGGTGAAAATCCCAAGGGTTTTCCAAGTTCAGCAAATCAACAATGTTTCCATTTTGCTCACCATTGCTTTTCAATGTTGTAACTGGAAGTCTTGGTTAATGTTGTGAGAAAAGAAAATGAAATGAAAGGCAGTTTGGGAAAGAACAAAAAAAAATTCTCTTGTTCACAGGGGAGAAATTACAAAGAAAACTGAAAACAAACAGATAAAACAAAAGCCTAACCTAAACTTTCTAGAATTAATAAGTAATTATAGGAAAGTTGTAAAGTATAAGGACATTATATAAAAGGAAATAACTTTCATATGCAATAGACATGGGCAAGTTCAATTTGAAATTATAATCATATTACCATTTATATCAGCATTCCAAAAATAAAACACATAAATACAAGCCCATTAATATGTATAGAAGAATTACAAAAGAAAAACCACAAAATTCGGATAATAAAAGCTGTGTAAGAACCAACTTTTCCAAGTTTGTAGACAGAATGATTCAGTGTTTTGAAGATGAAGATTCTTCCCAACCTGGTTCAAAGCTCCAATTCATCTTCAGTGAAAATTCCAGCAAGTTGTTTTATAGGCAATGATCCCTCACCCACAGGATTGCATGAAGTGTCAAATGGACCCCAATAGTAAACCTTTTGTTGAAAGAAACCAGAGTTGTTGAACTGACATGACTGACTTAAAGAACTGGCTACAGGAACTGAGGACTGCGTCACCTGTTGAAAGACAGATATATAAAAATAACAGAACAGAGGGGCTGGAAGCACACTTCTTAAACATAGTCAGACGCTTTTTGACATAGAAACAAAGGCAACACAAGAAAGCAAAAGTCTTTTCAACAACTGGTGCCAGTCCTCAGTGTATCAAGAAAGACAGGAAGACAGATTGTATATCAAAAATAAATGAAAATGAATCATAGATCTAAATGAAAATGCAAAAGTATTAAACTCTCAAGAGAAAACCTAAGAGGAAAAAAAAAAGACTTTTGGTATGGCCATAGTTTTAAGACTCAAAATCAAAATGATGAACCATGAAAGTAAACTTATCAACACTAAAAGTTTCTACCATGGGATAAGCCAGTATCCAGTGCTGGGGAGACAGTTCAGTGGGTAAAATGTCTGTTTCACAAGTCTGAGGAAATGAGTTTCATTCCCAGCATCCATGTAAAAAGACAGGCATGGTGGTACATGCACTGTGAGATAGGAAGGTTTCAGGGGGTTTCTGGTTAGCCGGTAATGAATCGGTGAGTTCCAGGTTCAGTGAGGCAGTGTCTCATAAACCAGGGTGGAGAGAGAGAGAGGAAGACACCTGACACTGACTTTCGGTATCTATATAAACACTAATGAGTGTACAAACACACGTATACAAACAGCACAAGCACAATGGGAGAATGGGAAAGAGCATCAAAACCATAAGAATCCAAGTCATGAATACAGAGAAAATATCTTCAAGGTCTTGTACAATTAATATTACCTAAAACACAAAAACTTAATGGACCAAAGATGTATCTGTAAGTGACAATTTTCTATAATAAATAAATTAAAAACTCAATGATGTGGAAAGAACAACCTATTTAAAAATAGGCAAAATCTCATTTAACAGATATCACAGCACAAAAGATACACAGATGATATGAAAATTTATTATTATTTATTGTTAACACTTGTCCTCAGGGAACTACAGTGAAACAGTGATGGAGTGCATCTGTCAAAATGACCAGAACTCCAATAGCTGACAAGAATGCAGGCCAGCAAAGATATAGAGTAACAGAGTCCCTGTCACTGCTGATGGAAATGAACACAATAAGGTGCTTAGTTAGGCAATCGAGCAGCATGTCCTTAAATTAAACTTCTTAACATACAATTCAGCAGTTGTAATCATTGATATTTTTCCAGGAGTTCTAAATTATATACATAAAAATATCCTACATACATTATAACAGTTACATTCATAAGTGCCAATACACAGAAACAGAGAAGGTATTCTACAGTTGAGTAGATAAGCTGAGGTAATCAGGCAGCAGAATGTATTTCACTACTAAAAATATGAGCTACCAAAGCCATGAAAAGACACACAAGAAAGGTAAATGCATATCACTAAATGAAATGTGACATTTGAAAGGCTACATATTGTATGATTTCATGTATATGATGATAGTCTGGATAAATCCAAATGATGCCAGGAGTAAAATGTATTAGTGATTTCCAGGGGTCAGGGTGAGAGACAAGGAGGTAGAGCACACAAGAATATTAAGGTAGTAAAACAATGGTGGATGAGTCATTATCCATTTAACAAAATCCAAAGCATGTACATCAACTTCAATATATAGAACAGATGTCAGATGTGGTGATGCCAAAGTCTCTTCGTTGTCTTAACAAACATCTTTCTCTGGTGAGGACTGTTGACAGTGGGCAAGAAACAAATAACAGAACTCGGTTCTTTGTGCTCAATTTTGTTGTGAAGCTTACACTTAGAAATAAACTTTACTTCCTAGAAAATAAATGGGAACTATAATGCTTACCCAGATATGTAGGTGATTTATATAAACAATGGAATTTGTGAGACTAAGACAAATATAAATTATTATGATTTTAATTTGAAATAAAAGAAAACTCCATAAAGTAAAAATATAAATGTAACTGTAATTCCTTAAGCCCGACAACATCTGTTTATTTGTGAAATCCACCAGAAATTCACGTGGTGGAAGGTGACAACTGAAGCCTTCTAGCTGTGCCCTCTGGTCTCTTCATGTATGTTGTGGTGTGTGCCAAACTTGAAGTAAACAAACAAATGCTTAAAAATTATTTAAAAGGTTAGATTAGTACATGCTCATAGAAGTTATAAAGTTTTCCTGGATTAAACAGAAGTTTTAAGTGAAATATTTCTGAGTTTTGGAAAATTTGACACTTCCCATTTGAAAAAAAATTTTAATAGAAAAAGATGTCAATAAGAAAACAGTTCACTGATCTTTAAATTTTGTTTTCAGACCTTCCTTGGGCAGTAATTTCAGAAATTTGACATCTCAGTTTTATATATATATATATATATATACATATATACATATATACATATGTGTATATATATATATGTATATATATATGTATTATGAAGTTCTCTAGAAGAACCAACAGTTAGAATTATTTTAGACAGCTGAAGGGTTACAACCTTTATTTCTAAGGCAATGTCTTTTGAAGTCATGCCTGATTTTTCCTTCCTCCTCTGGTCTGAAATGTGATTGGTTTCCAAAACTGAAAATAAGGAGTGCCATTCTTTTGTATCTGAAAGGGACTGCTTCCAGGAACTGCAAATCTATGGATGCCTAGATCTCACATAAAATAGATTAGTTTCACAAATAACCTAAGCACATATTTCTGCACATTTAAAACCATATGTAGATGACATACAATACCCAATACAATAGAAATGCTATGTAAGTAGTTGTTATATTGAATTGTTTAGAGAGTAATGACAGGATAAAACATCTGTTCATGTTCTGTAGAGATGGAGTTCTTTTCTAAAGACTTTCCTCCATGGGTGATTAGATCTGAGGATGCAAAACCCACAGATACAGGTCAAAGCTACAGATCTGAGCTTATGGCATATGCACACTGATTTTTCTCCTTACCTATGACTTCTGATCACTCCTTTTCTTCTCAGCTTTAATGGTCCAACTCTACTCTTGAAAATGACGTTTTCCTTGGAAATTAGTGACCATGTTTTATAAATATTTAAACAATACTCTTTATGGTATTTATACCAATATACATTTATACAAAGTTTATCTTTCTATTTTGACATGCAACTCCTTTCCATTGTAGTTAAAACAAACTGACTTCATTAGTACCAGCTTAATATTTCCAGGAGCTTTGCAGAAGGGAGGGGGAGCTGTTTGGTGGATAAGTACCCATTGGCCTGGCTATGTGATTTTGATGGATTAAATGCTATTTCACTTTGGTTTTACTTTGGAAAAAATATGATTGAATTTCAATAAACTATATAAAATTACTAAAGACACATCGTATAATTAACTATTATTAGTTAATTAATTTTAGGATTTCGTTCTGGGGAACCGAGTGAGAATTCTACAGTTCTGGAAGATTTTCCTATTGTTTTAATATAATGTACAAAGGAGAATTCAGTAGAAAGATGAAAATGTGGATCTTCAGAAATTCAGAGTTGTGTTTAAGCAAGCATGTGATGAAAAATGATAATGTAGGTAAGAGGAGTATGTAGTGTCAGATTTGTAGTTCAAAGAGAAGTTATATATGGCATTGAAGAAGAAAGCTGTTCTACATCCCCTCTGGCTATCTCTCCATAGCTACTAAAAAGTAACAACTGAGTGAGACCACAGTGGTCTTGTATGGTCCTCCCTCGCAGGAATTCTGAAGCGGTTAACCTACTTTCGTGAATGAGTGCATTGCTCGCTTCCCAGAACCAAGGAAAGGAGGTTAGTGCCTGATAATCAGGTTCCTCACGACATCTGAAAAAGAAGTACCCAAAATGAAGTTGTATCAAGTTTATTTTTGAACATGGGAGCAGGGTGTGGGTATCTTGGTCTGAACAATAGCTTGTGATGAATAAGGAAATGTGTGTTGGATTGGAACCTTTATCTCTCTTTCATCATATTTTTAGAGAACTGCTACCTAAAAGGTAACATCACCTGAAAATAAACCCAATGAGCTGTATGGTAGAGCTGAAAGGAATACGATTAAACACTGTGGGATGGTAGGTACTGTCAGTAAATGTAGTCCAAGGTATGAGAGCACTGAGGAGAGATGTGGCAGTATATGTGTATTGAGAGCAGCAATATAACTGGGCAATAGGCTGGCACCATGGGAAGGATCTTGGGAACAAGGATGTACAGAGCAGAAGAACTGTAGGACCACAGGCCCCATCCAAACGACAAGGGAGGGTTCAGAAGGCAACCCAGCCTAGGTAAAAACCTAGCACGTGTGTTAAAAATTACGAATATTTGTTAAAGGAAAGAATATAGACAGTTAAAATGATCACTGTGAGAATTAGAAGTAGTTTTTCATGTACATATTTAAGAAGTTATTATTACACAATGGCTTTACTCTGTCTAAACACTTAGGACGGAAACTTTAAAAGTCATCATTCCTAAATCTCTTGGGAACTTTATGGGATTGATTAATGTACCTAGCTCATTCCTTCTGCTCTTATTTCAGGTGATACTAGCCCAAAGTATTTCAGAGAAACCCAGGTAATAGACTTGCAGGTTAAATGGGGGAGAGACACTCACTCCACACACTGCACTAACCAATTGACACAAATCTGTGCCATCTCTGAAGTCCCAACCCCATTCTGAAAGAGAATAAATGTGTGAAATACAGTGCGTAATATTTTTATACAGGACACTGGGACATTGTTAAACTAACAACAGTCTCTATGTGGAACAATCACCCAAAGGTACAAGGCCACTGAATTTTCTACGCCCAAGTTTGAACAGCTCATCACAAAAGAGACAAATGCTTAAATGGAATGCTAGGACAATTTCTTTCTAATCTACCCAGGAATTTACAACATCAAAACTTAAAGTAACTACTCTGTAATATTAGTGACCTTCCCCCAAAGACTATAGGCAGAAAACTCTGCTATTTCTACTAATATCATCCATTTCTTATAAAGTTTATATTGTCAATATAAATAACATTGAATGGCCTACCCTGGGGTTGGCTTTTAGAAATCAATTTCCACTATGATGTGTCTAAATAATTGAAATATGAAGTCTTAATAGCAAAGACAGTCTGCTGGGTTATTGTTTTTGTTAGTTTTCCATTGTTGTGACAAAATGCCTAACAAAAGCAATCAGTAAAGATTTAGCTTGGCCCGCAGCTTGAGGATACAGTTCATGGCAGAGAGAGGATGAGGTCATAGTGTAGTTGGTCACACTGCATCCAAAGTCAGGAAGAAGAGAGGGATGGATGTCGGGGCTCAACCTGCTTTCTACTTTTTACTCAGACCAGGAACCCAGCCAATGGGGTGGTGCTACCTGTATTCAAAGTGGCTCTTTCCAGTTCAATAAACCAAACCCAGAAACTCCTTCAGAGACATGCCCATATGCTTGTCTCCTCTATGATTCTAGATCATGCCAAGTTGATACTATTATCCAATCTAATCATTAAACTTCAATTTCATTGATGCTCAAATGGGGCTTTAAAGAGGAATGCCAGTAGTTCATCAGCATTTGAGGTATCAGTTTACTAGGCATACTTATTACACAACATAAAGACTTGATTAAAAACAGAACAGTTTTATCTCAAGCTATCCAGGTATGCACCTTTAAGGCTGTTGGGTATATGAGAAGAAAAGGTAGAAATTATTTAAATGTGATATACCTTAAAACACAAAGTGTCTTGGGTTTTATCTTTATTGGTCCAGTGAGACAAAACGATATGTTGGCCAAAGCCAAAATCACCATCAGGACAGAAGCTACAGACTTCTCACTTCCAGGTCGCTCATCTAATCTGGCAGGGAGGCAGTTGAGGCAGATCTGAGGTTAGCCATACGGAGGGGCCCTTCAAAGACTGCCTTCAAGCTGCTGGGATGCCTCAGATCATTTGTTCCCTGAGTGACTCCCTGGGCATGGATATTACGATCCTGGCCCCTGCTGCATGCTGCTGCAGCCCACAGTGGTATGGGGAAGAATACAAAAATAGATTCTCCCACAGACCGCCTCATTCAGAAAGGCAGAATGAAAATACACATACATAGAGCTGTTTCATCTTCCCCGGAAGAGTCCATCTGCTCATTCATCAGCCAGTGATCAGAGCTTACAGACTGGAGGCAAACCCTGAGTTATGAAATATAAGAAGCTTCTCCCTGACACAGATGTGCCGTCTCCTTTACACTTCTTGACATTGTCTAAGCATTGAGTCTACCAAGCTAAATGCAGTACTTCTTTTGTAAAGAGCCCTCTCTTAATATTTTTAGGCAGCTGTCACACTGTCATTCAGTATTCTCAGCCCTATCATACAAGCCCTGGATCCTTCCAACATTTCCTACATAAAATGGCTAGATCTTTTAGTGTTCTGATCATAACTCTGAAAACTCAATACAGTTTCATCAATCACAGTAATTTTAAAAGACATAACAACATATAAATATAGTATATCACAGGTGGTTCAACCAGAAGGAAATAAAAGGATCTAATGATGATATTTTTATTTTGATAGAGATTATGATTTTAGGAATGTATTTCATTGAGTTCCTACCATAGAAATGAGCATCAATATTAAGATAAATTTAAACATATTTATAATATGCAATGTACCCATCTGAATATCTTTTCCTAACTTCTCCCTGATAAATGATTTTAGATTATTCCTGGTTGGCACAATCTTCCTCAACCTGTAACTGTAAGGAATGACTATTATTAACCACATAACTAAAATATTGAATTACAGGAAAATACTACTAAATTATCAGAAATTAACAGTAAGATCTATATATGGACTCAAAATTTTTAGAAAAACTCAGTCTATGAATAGACAATTTATTGAATTCAGTACTTACTCTTTTCCTCGTGCACTTTATTATGACTCAGTTAATGTTTACTTATTTATTCAGCTTCTGGATATTTTACTGTGTGTGCTGAGCCCGTGAAGTCTCTCTTTAATCCATCTTAGTGGAATCTAGTCCTTTTCTGTGATGACATGTAGTTTGGGTCACTATCTTTCGGTTTTGTATGCCTTCCTCTGTTGGTGTTCACCTAAGATTGCCCAGTGTCTATGCCAGTTCTACACCAGAAATACCCTTCTTGTAAAATTTTTCATTGAATTTTTGCGATTTTCATACAATATAACTCTATGGTATTTCTTGTCCATGAAAATCCCTCCTAAGTGACCAGCTCCTGTGGGGTTCATGTTTTTCAAGTGTCATCATAATTATAATATTCCCATAGCCTTGGGGGGGGGCAGGAAAAAAATCATTCCTTTCACATACCATTTTAGAGTTTAGTTACAAATCCCTCTAACTTTACCTGATTTTGAAGATTAGTACAATCTTTTGGTGGAGTTTCATAGAAGGAAAAACAGTTGACAGGAAGGTCCACAAGGTCTGGACATCCTAGCTATATGTAATACTACCCAAAGTATAATCTATTAGGAAAACATCTTCCAAGACTTTCAGATCACTACTTTTATATCTTTGCCAGATATTGTTCTCTTGCTTTTACGACATATTCTGGCATTCAGTTGCAACACAGTGAAGGACGCAAAGCCACATTCAATCCATGATTCTGGCTGGATTTCTCTATCATTTCCCTCAGATTGTGAAATATTGGATTGTTCCAGAAAACATGAAGATGATCATTGCTAGTGCAGGATCCTGTCCAGATTTTGAGTCCCAGATCTGTTATTGTTTGATTTTACATTGCATGCTGCATCAGATTGGGAAGACATCAGTAAGAAAGACAGCAGCAGTCTCACCTGACAATACAGAGAAGGAAAACTGTTTTGTTATTTTCCAAGGGGAATTCCTTACATAGGCTGATTGGGCCAGGTATTATTCCTGTTATGAAGGATATCTATGAAGTGTGACCTTGATATAAGACTAAATCTTTTCAAGAAATATATTTCATCCACTTGACTTAGGGGTTAATAGTTATATAAAGAATCAATAAAGGTATGTTTCTAGATAATGTACCTAAATCTTTTCTTCATTAAATGATTAAAACCATAATTTTCTCTACTTGCTGATGAAGACATAGTGACAACAAGCAAAAGCTTTTTACTATAAATTCTCCCTCTGTTCTCTAGGTTCTGCGTTTTGAAATGTGAGCCTGAGCAGCCACAATGTGCATGCTTGACGTCATTCCGTGACAATAGTTGATCTTCTCAATATTGTATCACTAAGGTGACTATTCTAAAATCCTGCTTTTTTTTCAGACAGAGATTGTTTTTTAAATCTTTCTTTTTTAATTCCTTTTTCTTTTTTATTGAATTTTTGCAAATTTCATATAATATATTCTGACCATACTTAGATCCTCTCCCATGTATGCGTCCTCCTTACTATTTGTTCATCTAATTTCATGCAATCTATTATATATTATGTAATGTATACAATGTAATAATACATATGTAACGATATGTATGTGTGTATAGGCCTATAGAGTCAAATTTCTATTCAAATGTCCCTTCATATGGGTCCATTCACTGGAGCCCAATTAACCTACCAAGAGTCACATCCTTAAGGAGACTGACTCAACTCTTCTCAACAGCCATCAATGTTCAATAGTCCCTCAGGTAGGGCTGGAGTTTCTTATACACTTTCCCACTCCTGTCTTGTGATTTTGCATGGCTGGAGCTTATGTGGCATTTGTTTGTGCTGTCTCCATTACTGTGAGTTCTTATTAGTAACTTCCCAGCTGTCTGGAAAACTCTGTTTCCTGTGTCCATCCTCCACCTCTGGCTCTTTTAGTCTTTCTATGCCTCCTTTCTACAATGATCTGTGAGCCTTTGGAAGCATAAATTTGATATCGATATCAAATTCAGATATAATTCATCTGCAGTCTTTTATTCTCTGCACACGGGTCAGTTGTAGGTTTCTGTGTTTATCACCATCTTCTACATAAGGAAGTTTTTCTGATGAGTGTTCAAAAAAGCCTCAGTGTATGGGTGTAAGAATAAATCATTAGGAGTTGCTTTAATACTATATCTATTTAGCAAAATAATAGTAGTAGGCTCTCCTCTATGAGCTGTGTCCTGTCTAGCTACATGTTCCTAGGCCTCATATCAATGTCAGGTGTAGACTTCATCTGAAGTGGAATTGAATTTCAATTAGAAAATGGTTAGTTACTCACATAGTATTCATACCACTACAGCACCAGAGGTTATAATTGCCAGGCCAATTGTTGAAGCACACAGGATTCACAGCTGGGTAAGGTTAATGATTAATTCTTTTTCTTCCAGTAGCAGGATTAGCACCTTCCAGCACTATGTAAGCTAGCCAGTAGATATGAAGCTTTTAAATTAGTACCAGCTAGATATCTCCTTACTTGTTCTATGGCTCATTTACATAGTATCTTCAGCAATAGGATCTTACTATCAAGTTCTCAAGGGACACTGAAAACAAAGCCAATAGCCAGAATTATTTGTTTATGGAGACCTCTGGTGAACAGTTACAAGAGAGGTAGTCTATTCCTAGCATTAGGTTTTACTTTACTAGCCTATGGTGTCTAGTAGGGGTAATGTCTCTTGTTATAATGTAACTTCTTTTAATCTTTTGGATAGTGTACATGTATATTCTTTAAGAATCTTCTATAATTTAAGCAGACTCAGGAACCAATGAGTTAGAAACAGTAATTAAAAAGTCTCCCAAATGAAAATGGTCCTAGAGAAGATGAATACAGTGTAGAATTCTAACAAACCTTCAAAGAAGAGCTAATACCAATGTTCTTCAAGTTATTCCATAAAGTAGCAAAGGAAGGAATACTCCCAAATTATTTCTATGAAGGCAGTATTACTCTGATACAAAAACCAGACAAAGAATCAACAAATGATAAAACTGCAAGCCCATCTCTCTTATGACCGAAAACGCAAAACTCCTCAATAAAATACTCACTAATTGAATGTAAACAAATCAAGAATATTATTCACACTGATCAAGTTGATCTCATCCCAGAGATGCAGGGGATAGTTCAACATTTAAATCAATCATCATAATCCACCATAGGAAAGAAAACATATGATCATCTCATTAGATGCAGAAAAGGCCTTTGACAAAATTCAACATCCATTCATGATAAAAGTCATGGAGAATTTAGGGATGCAAGGGACGTATTTCAACACGGGCCTATAACAAGAAGCCCACAACCAACATCATACAATGGAGAAAAACATTCAAAGAATTCCTCTTAAAAATCAAGAACAAGAAAAGGATGTCCAGTTTCTCCATTCTTGTTCAGTATAGTACTTGAAGTCTTATACAGCACAATAAGACGAATGAAGAAGATCAAAGGGATAAAAACTGGAAAGGAAGAAATCAGAGTATCCATATTTGCACATGGTATGATTCTATACATTAAAGACCATAAACAACTCCATCAAAACTCCTAGAGCTGATAAACACATTCACCAACATAGCAGGGTGTAAAATTAACAGGTAAAACCATCAGCCTTTCTGTATACCAACAACAAAATATATGAAGAAATCAGGACAACAATCTCAATCATAATGGCCTCAAAAACCAAACAATATCATGTAATAAATCTAACCCGGGAAGTAAAACATTTGTATAATAAAAACTTCAGACAGAAATTGTAAAAATTATAGAAAAAGAAGTGGAGTATAAAAAGTGCCATCTACTATTGCAGGAAGTATTTTCTTGTCTTGGGAACTCCATGATTTTCTGGGAAATATTGCTATAAAATATCTGATACTATTAGAATGTTTCAGCGTAAAAATGTGTTGCACTTTAACATCGCTTTATTTTATTGCTAAATAAAAATTATAAGCTTTGTGTTATTAAATACAAGATTGTCTTCACTCTCCCCTTGCTCTTCCTCCTATTTACAAAGATTAGTATTCCCTGGTTCTCTTCTTAGCCTCCTCTGGAGTAGGAGACTGTGCTGGGCATTCATTAAACATCTAGAGCAGGACTGTTTATTCCTGATTCCTACTAGGTCAAACAAGCAAGTATCTTTACTCATAACCACCATTAGGGCATTCCCAGTCTATGTCCACTTCCCTAGTTCTCAGTGCCCCTACTAGACACCACACTCTAACAAATAAAAAGTCAAGTACAGGAAATAGGTTACCTCTTTTGGAGTTGTTAGCTGGTGAGGATCCATAGACAACCAAACAATATAGACTATTGCCAATGATCTTGGTTCCCCTCGAGAACTTGGTAGTAAGACTCTATACCGAAGACATCACATACTTGAGTGATAGAAAAATGGGAAAACCAAGCTGGTAATGACTTTGAAATTTTATCTTTATTAGTTAGCTTTCATGCATGCTACTGAAAAAGAAAAGTAATTGTTAACCTTGCTCTGTGAGCTACAGTAATGACCAACCTGGCAAGACATGGTGCAATAGTGGTACAAATATGGGAGCAACCAACTAGTTTCTGATTTGATTTAAGGCCCACTCCATGAGATAAAACCCATACCTAGCACAATTGTAGAGGCTAGACAGAATATTTAGGTAGATAGGTTATCGGCTCAGGAGAAAACCTGCTATTATTATTCTGCTAAATAGACAGCATTAAACTGACTCCTAATAACTTACATACCCTTAGGTTACTGCATCTCTCAGCTCTCACTAGAGATGATTCTTTTGGCATCAGATGGTTATTAATACAGAGCTATGCAACTGGACATGGTGCAACAAATAAGAGACTGCGGATTGCTCCTCCCTAAAGGGAAAACCAGATGATCTCCTCCCAAGACTCAGGGATTGTTAAAGGAGGTGGTGGAATGATTATAAAAGCCTTAGGTGGTGGATGACTACAAGAAAACAGTGTGTTCTGGACACAACAGGGCAGATGCACATATGAACAAGCAGTGCTTGTGACAGCATGCACAAGTCCTGTGCAAGCTCAGGAAAAATTCCAGTATGGTGAAAGAAAGTAAGTTTTCTATAAGAATGTGGGCTCTGGAAGGCTGACCATGCAGTGGATGACCACACAATCAAGCACAAATGGGCAGCACAAAATTGACTCCATGGGTTTAGAAAATTGATACAAAGTTAGGTGGGTAAGGAAGGGGGTGGGCCTGAAGAGTTGGGGGAGTGGGTGAATATTATCAAAATACATTGTATAAAATTCTCAAATAACTAAGAACACAAACAGAAACAACAAACACTTCAAAGAAAAGTGCATTAAATAACTAAAGTTGGGGGCCTTACCAACAGAGAAAATCAGGATCATCATTATTACTATGAACTTCAATTTCACAAAAGTCCACAAACAGGAATCTTTGGTTCTGAGAACGGAAACCCACATTGTGAATATCAACGCCTCTAATAATATAGCATATACCAATGAAAACAATGAGTGGAATTTTCCAGAGTTCTTCTATAAATAAATAACTTCAAGCCCTTATCTTATAAAATATTTCCTTTTGGGAATAACATTTTGAAGAATTTCTATACATCTCCAGACTCTGAGTCCCAAAGAATTCCCTGCAATACCCGCATGGGGCTTGATTCCATTTTTCCTTTCTTCCTTAAAGAATGCTACCAAACTATTAGAGGTGGCTGACACCAGCCACATTTCCTTTCCCTTTTGTTACTATTTTCTCTAGCATTGTGGAGAAGACCAGGCAGAGGAAGAACTCAATGATCAAGGAGTTAAATACAATGCTCAACTATCTTATCTCTGAAGTCATGTTAGTACTCTCTTTATTCCAGTATGACCAAGCATGACATGAGAAACAAATCCTGAGTTATTAGACACTTATTTCCATAAGGAATGCATTTAACCAGTGCTTGGGAAAACAAAATTATTTTTTTGCTTTGGGGAAAGCACATTATCTCACAGCATCTAAAACAGGTAGCAACAGTATTACCATCATAGTAACTATTTTCTGGTATGCATGGGTTTCATACAGGCGTCCGCTGTGGATTTCAGCCTGTTTGTATTTTATAACTGATGATAAATCTGAAATCTTTTATATAAAACAATTTCATAACTTCATTAAGGCAGACCTTTGTATCCAAAGTTCTTTGTAAATCTACTTCCAGTTTCAGTAATATTTCAATGATCTACATTGCAAGTAAAAAGTGGCAGCTGTATTACGTTCAATCATGGAATTGCCAGGTGATTAAAAATAATTAAGCATTTATCTTGAGTATTGCTAGAGTCTGGTTTGGGAGTAGGGTTAAACTGAATGAAAGCCATGTATAAGGAGGTAACTAACCTGCTTTCCACAAAACATGATCTAAATTTCAATATGGGAAGACTTAACTCTACTCACCATGGCTTCCTTCCTGTCGATAATGATAGTAGGTTAGTGGTGGGAGTACAATGAATTCTTTAAGTGTTTAAATAGGCGGACTGAGGAAGATATTAGGAGAAGGATAAATTTCCAATGCTCATGTATTAATAGAATTAAAAGTGTAATGTAATAGAATGTAAAAGTGATGATTCTAAAAAAGCGATTTATAGATTCATTACAAATCCAATCAAAATCCCCATGACATTTTTCAAAAAATAGAAACAATCCTAGAATGCATATGGGACCACAAAAGGTCTGGTATAGCCAAAGCTATTCTGACATGAAACAGCAATGATGGAGGGATTACCATTCCAGATTTCAAACTATTTTACAAAGTTTTAGCATGGTATCAGCACAAAAACATAAACAGGAGACCCAAACACGAGTACATGCAATTATACCAACCCAAATTTGACAAATATTCCAAAAATACCTATTTTTGTTGCTGGGAAAACTGAACCTCTACATTGTAAAATAATTAATTAAACCCATATCTATAACTGTGTACAGAAGTTAATTACAAATGGATTAAAGACTGAATGTGAAACCTGAAACACTGAAATTGTTGGAAGAAAACAAATAATTTTCTATAATATATTGGTGCAGGAAAGGACTTTTTAAATTGGACTCATTACCTCAGGAATTAAGGTCAACAATTGATAAATGGGACCTCATTAAACCAAAATCTTCTGTACAGCAAAGAAAACAACCAATTGAAGGAAGAGGAAGCCCACAGAATGGAGGAGAATCTTTGTCAGCTGATAGACATTTAATATCCAAGATATCCAGAAAACTCAAAAACAAAGGATAAGAAAACAAATGACCTAATTTTAAAAATGGGCTAGAGTTATGAACAGAAAGTTTTCAAAAGAAGAAATAAAATTGGATAAGAAATATCTGAAACAGTCTTTTACATCCTTAGTAATAAGTGAAATGCAAGTTAAAATGACTTTAATATTTCATTTTACTCCATTGGAATGTCTAAGATCAAGAGAACAAATTGTACCAGATGCTGGTGAGGATGTGCGGAAAGGGGAACGCGCATTCACTGCCTAGTGGGTTTGGAAATGGGTGCAGCCGCTATGGAAATCAGTGTGGAGAATGCTTGGAAACCTGAAATTAGATCTACCTTATGATCTAGATATCCCACTCCTCGACATATCCCCAAAGATTCAACGTCCTACTGAAGAGATACTTGCTAAGCTGTATTGTTGCTCTTTTCAAAATAGATAGGAAATAGAAACAACCTAAATGTCCCTCAACCAATGAATGGACGATGAAAATGTGGTTTATTTACACAATGGAATCCCATTTAGCTGTAAAGACAATTAAATAATGAAATTTACTAGTAAATGGATATTACTAGAAGTTGTTATGCTAAGTGGGGTAATTCAGACTCAGAAAAACAAATGATTCATGTTCTGTCTCATTTGTGGATCCTAGATCCATAGCCTTAGATGTTAGTAAATATCCTGATATAGCTGCAGGAGACAGGTCAATGGAAAGAGTCCACGCTGGGAGAGGGAAAGAGGGAGCTTGAGAGAGGGAGATGGTAGCAGAGAGGCTTATCAAGGGAGGGATGGGGAAAACTGGGGGCACTTGAACTTGGGAGGGACAGGAGAGGCCTATAACAGGGAGAATAAGGAAAAAGAGATAAATTATACTTAGGTGGTGTGTGAAAAGTCAAAGAAAAATGAAGTATTTATTAACCCTAGTGAAAAATACATACATATAATACATACATACATATTATATAATATATATATATTATATTATATGTAAGTATTTAGCTCAAGGCCATAAAACAAAAATCACAGTGCCAGTCAAAGGAAACCTCCCTTTGAGTTGCTGGTCAGAGAAGTTGAAGAGACTCCACAAATACTACAGGCTATCGCTACAGGCCTGAATTGCCTCCCAGAACTTGAAGGTGAATCCCTATTGCTGAAGACAGGACATACTTCAGACAGTGGACTTGGAGCAGTTGAGCTGGAACTGACCTGTAAGTCTCCTCCATGAAGACTAGCTCTCATAGTATCAGAAAACACTATATGAGCTGTCAAGGAAAAACAAAACCGATGATCCTAGGCAGCTTAAATCTACAAACCACAACAATGACTGCCCCAGCAAGTTATCTCTATTGGTACTGTAGTGGCCCCTTTGTCTTGGGGGTAATCAACAGCTGCCTAATTGTAACTGAGGTCAACACAATAGGAGGGAATTTATGAATGGTATTGTAAGCAGAGCCAAGTACACAAAGCTGGAGAAGTCAGAGACCCTAAGAAAAAACCTGCAACCATTGCTTTCTAACACCAACATGTCTTACTATTTTCTAAATACACATCCTTGTATTACAGCCATATGTAGCTCTCACCACTCATTAAAGAAGTTTCTTTTTGCAACAGATGGAAACCATTACGTAGTTCCAGAACTGGTCAAATGCAGAGAAAAACTGACTACAAAGTCTGCATCCCTAAGTGACACATCTAGAATGCAACCATTACACCTAAGTCTCAGGGGACATCCTAGAAGACGCAGAAATAATTTAAGAGCTAGAAGTCAAAGACAACTGCTACTAGTTAATGCATTCTACACATGAGAGGGAAGCTGCACCAATGAAATTTCCACAGAATGGTAGACTTACATGAGTATGTATATTATACTCTTTGCAGTTTGGTAAAAACTGTCTTCAGTCTTTGTATACTCTAATAAAATGTGGAGTTAAATGAATCTGGGACTGGAGAGATAGTTCAGCAATTAAGAGCACTGGCTGTTTGTTGAACTGTGCTTTCAATTGCTGTGACAAAACACTGTCCAATACCAACTTGGGAAGGAAAGGGTTTATTTGACTTACATCTCCCAGGTCACAGTTCATCACTGAGGAAGCCCAAGGTAGGAACACAGGGCAAGAACCTGGAGGCAGGAGCTAAAGCACAGGTCATGGAGGAACACTGCTAACTGACTTGCTTCTCTGGCCCACACTCAACCTTCTTTCTTATACAATACAGAACAACCTGCCCAGGAATGGCACTGCCCACAGTGGGCTGGGCTCTCCCACATCACTCAACAATCAAAAAAAATACCCAACAGACATGGCCACAGCCCAGTCCAATGGAGGCAATTCTCCAGTTGAGGCTCTCTCAACCCAATTGTGTTAAGTTGACAATTAAAGCTATCCAACTCACTGCTCTTGTAGAGGACCCGGGTTCAGCTCCCACTATCCACATTACAGCTTTCAACCATCTGTATCTCTAGTTCCAGGGGATCTGATGTCATCCTCTGGCTTCTGCTGGCGTTTCATGACATAGTTACACTTACAAATATACAGGCAAAGCACTCATGTCCATAAAATAAATGTTTTAAAAACATAATTACTTTACTTTCTGCTCCATAGAGCTATCTGACTATAGGATATAGTGGACTCAATGTCGTTGTTATAAATACGGCCTCATGCTGCCCTCATACCATTTGCATCTGTGTTAAAAGAAACACTCAGTTTACAGTATTGAGATTTGTACACATGGAGGCTATTCGAGGCATATTTAATTATGGCTTAATTGAATATATACTGAACAGCCAATATGCATGTCTTTCAATAGGGGATGCGCCATTTCATACATCTTAATATATAGTACCTAAGAAGTTTTATTCTTTAATTCAGCCAGGCAACATTTTTTCATGAGTAAAGCCAGCCAGTTATTTCTTATTTCAAGATGCTGAATATTCTGTTCTTTCATTTGTGGTATCTACAATGGCAAATGAAACCAGAAACAGACTTAAACTCTCAAATTTCCCAGTACAAACTACAAACATAAATTCAATCTGAAGTGTGTATACCCTTTTCTCTTTTCGACATGTATGCTAGAGACATTAGCCTTGATTGCCATGCAAACTAGCCTTGATTTCTAGTGAGAAAAAGGCTATAGATAGGTTTGGAGAAGTTATAGACACTTTGTGGGTACAAAATAATAATGAAAGGAAGCAGGTCGAAACTATTTTGGGGTCAATAACTTTTTTGATGTTGCTTTTTCCTCTCTAGCGATTTTTGTAGTCATTTTTCACCTCCTCATTTCTCCACACCAATTTAACCTTCTCTGTGAGGTGCAAGCTACTGACAGAGAGGCATGATTAAAAGTTAGCACAGGTGGAGGAGCCAAGCTTGGTCCTCACAGGCTTTCTTGCTTTGGTCAGAAGAGGTAAAATTACATTTTACTTACAGCAAAATAACTAGATATTCTAAATGCATATGTTTGTGAATTTAATAGGATTTTTCTCTTTTATTGTCAATAATCAAATGGTGCTAAATTTCTTAACCATTTTAACTGTCTATCTGTTCTCATGATAAAGAATGAAACTGGAGATCAAACTTCAAATGAGGTAAACCTGCAGATCCTGCTGAAAGAAGCCATTGGAAATGGGTTACTTTTCCCTGGTTATTTTTTCTACTCTCTCTTACACCCAAACTTACATCTGTTGTTCTTGTCCCATTTCTGTTACAGTGCCAGTTGCGTGCACAAATATGTTTCAAGAACTGCTGAAATGTTTTCTTAAGTATTTAACTTTTTTCTGCTATGTCTTCTTGTGTTACATACAGTGTATGTAACATTGTAAATTCTCAAATGGGTTTGGCAGGTTCTGTTATTCGCTTTGATAGAGAAGAAGGTAAGGCTTAGAAAGTTTACTGAAGCATTTCTTCAAAGACAAATATTCACTGAATAAATCTCAGAATTAGAGCTCATAGAAATTCACTCCTTGTTCAGCATTCTTTCTGTCTTAACAGTCTGGGTATCTCAAAGATGAACACTGTCAGCACATAAACCCAGAACCACACATACACACAAGCTATCTGTATATCTTCATACACATAGTAAGCTTGTATTGATGTTGAAATGACTAATCACACAGGTGTCTGGGTAAATGAATGAGTTTTAAATAAAGTTGAAAGTATTTCAGTTATTCATTTTAGGCCAATATTTAGCAAACCCTCACATCACATATCAGGAGAGTTATTCAACAAGGTACAACAGGTTCACAGCTTTAATCCTAGCATGTTGGGAAGCAAAGGAAGGTGGATCTCTGTGAGATCCAGGCTAGTGTGGGCTACATAGACAATTTCAGGTCACCTGAGGCTATAGGGAGACCCTGTCTAAAAAAAAAAACAGAACCACAACAGATCGAAGGCAGTATACCTCCCTTTCCCCATATAAGGGAATGAATTCCTAATAAACAAAGTGTCCTTAATGGATAATAAAGATGACCCACTGATCAGAGTGGCAGGCTTTTTCACCTGCTGGCAGGATCCAATTTCTGGGTGACTGGTACAGATCAGTTTAGATAAGACCAAGGCCAAACTCGATATCTAAGTTAGCTATGGGCACTCTCTTCTTTAACAAACAAACTTTATTTAGAAAAAAAATGAAGAATCACATTCATACACAATTGAGCCAGAGAGAAAAGTTCTCCTCAAGTAGAGCAGCATGTCAGAGACAATCCAAAGCCTCCAGAAGGGCTTTGAAATTTTGAGTATTCTTGTTGGTATGGGGCAGGAGAACTTTCCTTAATTTGGGGTTGTTCAACTGAAATATTCCCTGTCTTTTAATCCCTTAGTTGGCAGAGGAAAACGCAGCTGTAATCCCTAGACAGTGAACATTCAAAACCCCCTCGACAACACACAACACCTAGAACACTTAATTTATATTTGCAACTGTAGTTTCTTCTGCACAATTAGCACATGGAAACAATTTTTTTAAAAAGATGCTGTAATTATCTATTTCAACTTTTATATGAAATGTTTAGCCAATATCCTTTGTAAAATTCCTCTACAATTTTTAGCACACTCAAAATTCTAGAAATGTATATTGCACAGTTAGAAAAGGAAAAAAAAAGATTGGCCTTGCTCAGTTGATAAAATGTTTGCTTTGTAAACATGAGGACCTGACCCCCAACACTCATGTAAAACTCTAGGTGTGGTGGAAAACACTTGTGATCCCTGCACTGATGAGATTGCGGACAGGAGGGTCCTTTGGGTTTGCTAGTGAACCACTTTAGCTTACTTAGCTTACTCAGTGAACTCCTGACCAATAAAAGATCTTATCTCAAAGTAGGTGAATCATGTTCCTGAGGTTGGCCTCTGGCCTAGACACACAGCTGCACAAAAAAATTAACAGAAATATTTGAGCAAAATATTCATGCTTATAACCTCAAAATCAAAAGATTTTCTATTTGAGAGTGAGGTAGATGGTTTAACTCTTAAAGTGCTTACAGGGACCTGAACTGAGTTTTAGATCCCATATTTAAAAAGTGTTGTGTAGTTGTCTGTTTGTCATCCCACAGCTAGGGAGTGGAGACAGGAAAATGCCTGGAGCTGCCTGGCCAGCCGGTCCACATTACCTGGTGAGTTCCAGGCTAGTGAAAGATCCTGTCTCAGAAAGGTGGTAAGCACCTGAGGAACGTTACCTGAGCTTGTCCTCTGGCCTCCATTAACATGTGCGAACATATATGCATTCATGGCACACATACATATGCATACCTGTACCTTTTTACACATAGACACTCACATATACACAAAATAGCAAGACTTTGCTGTTTTCTCTTGCCTCTGACAGGAGGAAATGACTTATAAGCATTTGATAATACAACGAAGGAAATTTTAACTTTTAAACATCTTGTTTTATCCAAATTATAATTTAAAGCAATTCATGGTGAGTCATAATAAAAAAAATGCAGCAATTTAAAAGAATTTGGAAGGTTCCAGTGGCCATTAAACAAGCACAAAGCTATTACATTGCATTAGATAAATTCCTGGTAATCATAAATCACTCTTTCAAATGACAGAGAGGGAATTATTATTATTTATAAAAAACATTATAATGGGTATATTTTAAACCCAAACCATTAAATTTAATTTCATGTATTTATTTGAAACCATGATTAAGAACAGCCTATTAGACTTTGCTTCCAGATTCATCTTCTCTTTGTTTTATAGAAATCAAAAGCATATTAAGCTCAATCATTATTATACAATGCCTAAGTATAAAACACTATCTATCTTTTTGGTGAAATGGTAGGTAGTCAATATTTGACAAATGGGCCAAGAACACTCACTGGAGGAAAGTTAACATCTTTAGCAAATGGTGCTGGCAAAACTGGATCTCCACCTGTAGAATAATGACACTAGACCCTTATCTTTACCCTTGTACAAAAATCAGCTCCAAATGCATAAAAGACCACATTATTAAACCTGAACTCTGAAACTGTTAGAAGAAGACATTGGTGGTAACCAACAAGATAGAAGTGTAGGAATGGATTTCCTAAATCAGACATCAGTTGCTCAAGAATTAAGATAAACAATCAACAAGTGGGACCTTATTAAACTAAAAAGCCTCTGTACAGCAAAGAAACATCCACGGAAGTGAAGAGAAAACTCACAGATTGGGAGAAAATCTTCACCAGTGACACATTTGACAGAGGTTTAATATCCAGAATATATAAAGAACTCAAAAAACAAAGAATCAAGGGAACAAGTGACCAAACTAAGAGATGGGCTAAGGATCTGAGCAGAGAGGTCTCAAAAGAAGAAATTTTAAAAATGGCTAAGAAACATCTTTAAAAGTGTTAAACATAATGAGTAATTAGGGAAATGGAAATTAAATTCACTTTAAGATTTCAAGATTTCATCTTACCCCAGTCAGACTGGCTAAGATCAAGAGAACAAATAATACCAATGCTGGAGAGGATGTGGGAAAGAGGAACACTAATTCACTGCTGGTGGGATCGTAAACTCATGCAACCCCTATGAAAAGCAGTGTGGAGAACTCTTTAAAAAATATAAAAATGAACCCACCATTCACTCCTGGGCATATGCCCAAAGGACTCATTGCAGAGACACTTATAAGTCCGTGTTTGTCACTGCTCTTTTCACAAAAGCTAATGGATGGAAGCAACCTAAGCGTCCCTCAGCTGATGAGTGGATGATGAGAATGTGGTACATTTACACAGTAGAGTTCTACTCAGAAGTAAAGAAAGATGAAATCATCAAATATGAAGGTAAATGGATGAAACGAGATATTGTTATGCTAAGTGAAGAAACAAAGACTCATAAAAGCAAACATGAAAGTGAAGGCAAGGGAGGTTTAGACAGGGATAGAGAGAGGTGAGAGATTAAAAACACCCAGCGAGTGTAAAACACCAGAAGGAATCATATTAGTCTTACCTAATAATATATTTGGCATACTGTGTCTCTACATGAGTTCATGTGCATAGCTGTAGGTCAATAACAAGAAACCATGCCAGACAAGAGAAACTTTTCTTTTAGTTATTGGCCAGCATGGTCTGTGAGACGCCCCAAATAACACAGGCTATTGCCTAGAACTTGAAAGTAAGTCTCTATTGCTGAAGACAGGACATACTTTGGACACAGGATACGGAGCAATGGAGCGGGAACTGACCTGGAAGCCACTCCATTGCAGGCTAGCTCTTATAGCTCTAGAGAGCACTGTACAAGCTGCTAAGGGAGAACATCAGTCAATGGTCCAACACCAGCTTCACGACCAAATACCACATCAATGCCCTGCATAGCATATGACATGGAAACTACTACAGAGTACTACAACTGGTCACAAACAGGCACTGTGTGGATTTACCAAGCCTAAGTCCACATCTACAATGCAGCCTCTCTACCTAAGGCTGTAAAGAGGACATTAATGAACCTCTCAACTCTCAATAATGAAGTTCTTTCATGCAACAGAGGGCCAGGACCACAAAAGGTCACAAGTGAGCAATGCATAGAGATTAAGAGCCTGCAGAGTGTAGGTCCCTTGACAGGATTCCTATTAAGTTTCACTCAGCCAGGGCTCAGGGATCATTTCTGAAGGAGGGTGGAAAGACTATAAGAAACAGTGAGGAGGTGTGTGACCCTATGGAAATAGAATCCTACAAGATTCTCAGATTCTTTATGAACCTACAGCAATTTGTTGGCATACTCAAGGCTCACGCAAACTCAAACAGCCAAAAATTCAGCATTGCTCTGGGGAAATGGGTAGCAGACTACAATCTTTAATGAAAAATACTGGAGGCTGATTACTGTTAGGTGAGGAAGAGCTATTCTTCTTAAAGCAAGAGACTCCGGATAGGCTGACTGGACTTCAGTGGTGAACTTACACTGAGGAATGTCTGGGGTCACTAACTTGGCAGAATAGGCTTTAACACAAATGACAGAATGTAGAAATTCCAGTGTGTATAAGGGGGTTCATGAGGGAAGATGCCAATGAGGAAGGGGGTATAAAAGTGATTAAGAGGGAGATGTTCTGTATGAAATACACAAAATTCAATAAAAAGAAAAAAGTGAATCAAACTGGGAATGGTGGTGTTCACCTTTAATCCCAGTGCTCAGGATGCAGAGGCAGAGGGATCTTAGTAACACTGAGGCTAGCCTGGTTTGTATGTTAAATTCCAAGTCAGTTGGAGCTACAAGGGAGAGTGTGTCTCAAAAACAAAAACAAAAACAGAACAATAAATGAATCTAGCTCTAAACAAAAAATTTACAAAGTAGGTGAGCATAGACCCCAAATCTCTCAAATCCTTAGCAAAATTTTGCTGACCTTTTGAAACATAATTAGCAATAGCCTTGAAGTTCTCCTTAAGTTAGTGTAGCCTTACTACACAGCTAACCAGTGCTGATCAATATTTGTTGTGTCTAAAGCTTATTTAATTTGCATGTAAAAGATTAATCTGATAAGTAGTTGTAAAGTACTATCCACTGAGTCAGACAGCTGCATCTTCACATTCAGCTGTGCCCACTTGCTAAGCCAATCACCACTGGGCTTGTTGATTGTTGGCTTCCCCTAATAGAAGGAGGGAAGATTGAGGATAACTATACCCCTACACCTCAAAGCGAAAATTCTTTCAATGTTAAATTCTTTTTGGTATTTAATAAAATAATACAGGGTAAATATTGTAGTTACCTAATCTTCATGTGATTTAGAATATAAAAACAGGGTTCATTTGATAGTAAATTCATAACTGAAACCACTGATCACAAAGAACAGTGCTGATAGAAATGATAAAGATGAGTGAATGAAGGAGCCCATCACTGTTAAGTGGTTCCTGAATGGGTCAGCAAGTACATATCTTCCCTGAGCACTCTATTCAAATTGTGATCATTATGAAGGACTTTTCAAAACTGAACTAGAGCTTCCCATAATCTAGAGTGTAGTGGTTAACAACAAACTACAATGCTAATGATCTCATTACTTTTGTCCTGATATGAATGTTGTGGCCATAAGGAAGGCAGGGCCATGATCCAGCAAGCACTGCCTGAAATTACTGTCTGTGCATCCAAATAAATAGGAACATACTTGACTTATAAATTTTGCTCATTAACTATTGGCTAATATTCAACTGTTTGCCTTTTAATTTTTAAAGAAAAACAAATGAAAAAAAGAAAACACTAAACCATTCCTAAGAGAGATCCCTTGGTGTGCATTTCCAAATTGCACTTTCAAAAAAGTAGTAAGATACATTACCCTGAACTGTGTGAAATAGAGTTACTATTTTGAATATTTTCTCTTGATTCCTGAAATACTCCACTGGGAGTTTATCTGTCTTTAATGTCTTTGTTTGATGCTTTATATGTTTGCTTTTAGCAAGGAGGGAAGAGAGCACTGCAGATGGTAACCGTGGCTAGAGCAACAGCAAGGGGTAAAACAAAGTTGCGCGTGGCATTTCGTGGCACAGCGTGTCTAGAACTATGAATAACTGTATTCCTGCCCTTGAAATACGGCTAGATCAAATGAGTTCATGAGACTCAGTAAAAAAACATTATAGTCAGGAGAATGGAGAAAATAATTTTAAAATGATTACTGACATTAATATCAATCATGGAATTCATGGGAAATTTCAAGGTTAAACCAAATTTATCTCTGACAGTTTCATAGATCGTTGAGGTAGCAAAAGTGAAGCAAATTCAAACATTTAGCCAAATGTGTAGATAGTTATAATATCACTGAAATCTTTGCTAAATTATAAAAGTTGACTTTTAATACTATGGAATGAGCATAATCTGCACAAGAAGATATAATACTTATCAGTGAAAAAAATTCGGGTATAGTCAGACTGGAGGGATGGCTCAGCAGTTAAGAACACTGACTGCTCTTGCAGAGGACCTTGGTTTGATTCCTAGTACCTATACAGCAACTAACAATCATCTGTAATTCTAGCTCCAGGGGAGCTGAAGCCCTCTTTTGACCTCTGCAGGCATTGTACAACACAGATGCACTTACATATATGCAGGCAATACACTCATACACATAAAATTAAAATAATAATATTTAAATAAAAAAGAGAAAACCAAATTGGTTATAGCTAGAGAAATAGGAATTACAAAGACGTATACTATAATTATTAAGCAAAAGTAAGTGATACCTCTGTGTGTGTATGTGTGTGTGTGTGTGTGTGTGTGTACAACTATATATGTCATGTGTCAATATCAAATTGTCTTCCTCAGATGCTCTTATTTTTTGAGATAGTATCTTTCATTGAACTTGGAGCATACCACTTCAGCTACACTGACTGGCCAACAAGTTCCAAGGATCTACTTGTCACTGGCCTCTCCCTGGCCCCCAGCACTGGAATCACAGGTATGCTTGGCCAGGTTTTTACATGGATGCTGGGGACAAAATTAAGGCCCTCATGCTTGAATGGAAAATATTTTACTGACCTCACCACCTAACCAGCCTCTATATTATTTCTTATTAAAGAATTTTCTCAGGAATTACAGCATAAAATATACATTGGCATTAAAAAATGATTTGCAAAGACTGCATATTGACATTTTAAAAATAGGAAATTGAGTTGCATTTTGTGTTTTCAAAAGACATTTTATTTTGACACAAGGTTCAAATTTGTAGTTCAAGCTTCTTAGAACTTACAATGTGGATTTAGTTGACCTTGAGTTCTCAGGATCTAGAATCAAAGAGCTTTCTAATTAACATTTTAATTATACACCACAACCATTCTAGTTTCTAAACCATTTTCAGCATTTAATAATAAGCCTATTATGTGTTAAGCACAGTATTAAAACATTTTACTACACAACAATTAGGTATTTAGCTGGTAACTAACATGCAAAGAGACATGTTGTTATTTGAATAGGTCTCCCAAAGTTCATGTGTTCAAACCACCATCCTGAAGTTCTTATGTTGATGGTGTTTGAAGCTGTGGAACTTAGCAGTGAATGTAGACTTGGAGGAAGTCCTGGATGAGTGGCCTGTGATAATATTAATGTCTTCATAGGATGAAGAGAGAGCAGAGCTCATGTGCCTCAGTTTTCTCCCTGTGATGACCCTCTAACATGCCTTGATTCAGCAAAGGGCCCTCACCTCTTGTCAGCCCCTTGATATTGGACTTCCCACTCAAGAAGTGTAAGAAATATTTTTTTCCCCTTTGGAATAAGTTACTTAATCAATGTTGCTCAATTATAGCAAGAGAAAATGACTAAGACGAGGGCTAAAGTGTAGAAAGATTATATAGCAAAGGATGGGCTACTTTAGCTTTTATAAAAGTAAAGAGGCTCTGGTAGTTCAGAGAATGGGATAACTAGTTGTTGAGGAAAATGTAAGCTCTTGTTTGGGGAGTCATTTTAGGGAAGTGAAAAATGTCCATTTCATTAAGTTAAAGGACTTGACAGCAGATAAAGTAGGTGACACAGGCCACCTCCTATCAGTACCAGAGCATGCTCAGAACCGGCCTGCCAACTTAGAACTGCATTCCCTTTCAGTCCAGAAACTCTTGTCTGCCCTGTTCATTTCCCACACATCTCTGTAAATGATGCAGCCTCATCTTTGCAAGGTGGGTGAGGGAGGATGGAACAAGAAAGGAAGGAAAGATGGAAAGAAGGAGGGCACAGAAGAAAGGAAGAAGGGAGTGACGAAGGAAACGGGACTTAGTTTGAAGTTCTGAAAACTTATCTACCACATACTGATACAAATTTGTGCATTTTTGACTCTTATCAATCACAATCTCTCCACAACATATTATATTGAGAAAATAAATTAACTAGTCACTAAACTTACCATGTCTTATCATGTTGTTTCATTTGAGCACAATCTAACAGAGATATCCACCACAGTGGAAATCTGAACTTTCAGATACAGTAAGGGTTATCAGCACTAATCCATTGAGCATGTGAAATATATTTAGTTGAGCTGAAGAAATAAAATACAATTCAATTAAGTTTGAACTTCAATAGCCATGACAGGCTAGGAACTGTTAGCAATGAGACTCTTGGTGGGCCAAGTGGATGGACCTACACTGAAGGACTTTAAATACACAAATCAGATTCTATAGGATGAATTACATAAACAAGATAGTACATTAAATTGGGTGGTGAAGGAAGGTCAGTGGTAGGAGGTATGGATGGGGAGAAGATCTAAATATCATCAAACTATATCATATGAAAATTGCAAAATTTCAATAAAAGTTACAATATAATTTTAATTTTCATGTCTTCATAGGATGAAGAGAGAGCAGAGCTCATGTGCCTCAGTTTTCTCCCTGTGATGACCCTCTAACATGCCTTGATTCAGCAAAGGGCCCTCACCTCTTGTCAGCCCTTTGATATTGGACTTCCCACTCAAGAAGTGTAAGAAATATTTTTTTCCCTTTGGAATAAGTTACTTAATCAATGTTGCTCAATTATAGCAATATTGGTGTTTACAGCATCATGTTATTCTGAGCTAGATGGGTTCTGTATTATTCTGGTATTGGTTTCCTTACTGCAACATCAATACCCTATTGCTGATAAAAGTACTATCTCTTATTAATGTTCAGTGTTCTAATTCTCCCTGAGTTTTTTAAAGCACAAATAGATTAAATCAAGGTCTCCTTGTACTCAATGGTTTAGAGGCCTGCAGTCTATTCCATTTGTACTTCCTGTGCTCTGTGCCTGGGACATCTCATGATCCTGAAATCTACCTTGTAAAGTTCCTTTCTCTCTTTTCTGAATTACAGATGACATTTCTTGCACCCTATGTGCTTGTTTCTTGATTTAGTGAGAAGCAAATTTCTACTACCTCTTTGAAGAGACCCATGGGAAGACTCATAGATTGTAGAGTTTACAGTTATCAATTCAATAGTCATTTCCCCCCCAGGTCTTGAAAGCATTTCTTCACCATCACTTACCTTAATCACATTCCAAGGATCAAAACCCTTTCTAATCACTGATTATTTTGAAAATACCTTTGGAGCCTTTTAGAATCATAACTGTATCCTTAAAGTGCTGTAATTGTATAACTGTACACCCTGTGTCAACTGACTTGCAGTAACTATGTTGGGCACAATCTGGAAGCTCACATAGTAAAGTAATTTTCTTGAATTATTAATGATTTCTTACTTTTTAATCTCCCTGTTTCCGTCATCTAAATGTTCTGAAAGTCAGACGATAGACCTCATAAATGGGTTCTCTAGCTTCCTTATACTTATTTTTTTTAATTCTGTCTTAGGATTTAATTTTTTCTGTTTTTTTTTACTGAGGATTTTTGTATCTTCTCTGTTTCTAAGTATTTTCGTAGCTTGTTTTCAAAATAATTTTTATTATTTTACTTTTGCTTCTTTTATGTCTTAAGAAAAAATATTCCTTTCTTGGTTGTTTACATAGCTTCTGAGATGTCTGATCATGGCTGGATTGTATTCTCCAAGGGTTAACTTGTTAATGTGAATCTTCGTTATGAGGTACTCTAAACAGAAGCTTAATTTGACTCCTGATATATAGGAGGTGCTGACTAGGGTTAGGACAAGTATGTAGCTCATTTAACTGAAGCATGTCCACATTTTCAGGAAAGGGAAGGGGAGAGGGGAGGGGGGAGGAGGAGGAGGAAGGGGAGGAGGGAGAGAGTCAGCATCCTGTGATGGTCCACACTGGATTCTTCTGAGAAAGCTACTACCAGATTTTGCTCTTTCACTTTAGGCCTCAATTACCTGAATCAAAATAAACTTCCTTTCTTTATAAAGTTACCCAACCTCAAGTACTTTGTTGCTATAACAAAAAGTAGAGGGACTAGAGAGATGGTTCAGTGATTAAGAGCAATGACTGCATCTTACAGAGGACCTGGGTTCGATTCCCAGCTAACAACTGTCTGGAACTCTAATTCCAGGGGAATCCAACGCCCTCTTCTGACCTCCATGGGCATTGCACAACATGGGTGTACCTACCCAGATGCAGACAACACTCGTACACATAAAAAATAATAATAACAAAAGGTAGATTAATATCAAGCCCTATTATTGTTCACGATGCAAAACATTATTAACCTGAAATATGCTAATATCTATTTCAAAAATTTCTGTGTTATGCATAGTATTTGTATAGTATTTGCTTTCTCAAGGTTGTGTCTCTGTTTGAAAGTGATACTTTGCTTTTAGACATACACAGGGAGATTTTATATATATATATATATATATATATATATATATGTATGTATACTGAAGACTTCACAGCAGGATCTTACTTAACCTGTTACTAGGAAACTGAACTTTAAGAGTTTAGAGCTTTATCTGAGTCTGGTCTGAATCTTCAGAAAACACTATTTCAGATATAAGAAGTTTATTGTCATTCTGATAACTGTATGAGAACAAGGTTACAGGGTCCTCAACATTCCTTATGTAAACTGTGACTCCTCCTAACACAGCTGATCCTCAGCCAATGTCCCTCTTCTCAGAGTCAACTCCCTCTTATCCCAGAAAGATTCTCAACTGGTTGCATAAATCTATTGAGACAGATCACAAGTCAGGTAAAGCTGCCATTACTCAAAATATGCAATGGATTTTCAGTATTTAAATACAGAGTGTCAGGAATACAACAGGAAGAAATACAATGCATATTGTATCTGGTGGGACTGTCACTGCCAAGGCATTTCTTCACATGTGAGACAATGTGCTGAAGAAGCTTTCTCTGAGAGCAGCAGACTTCACCATGTTAGGATTTGGAAGAGCTGCACTCTGCTAGTGGAGGTCTCAGGAGTCAGGATTCTTAACTTTGATTGTTGATCATCTCCTGCACTATTGGTAAGATTTTAAGTCTCTCATTTGTGCTTCCTGCCTTTGTTCTTTCGTGTTTGATTTGTTGTATTGAAGGTTCAACGCTATCGATTTTTAGAAATATATGCCTTGTTAGTAAACATTATCATAAATATAAGACATATGCTCTATAGAGAAGCTAAAGGAACTCAGTCACAACTAGAGATGAAAACAAATGAGGAAAGAAGGCTACTTAAGAACTGAAGGCATTTTGTCCTGTTTACCAGGATTTGGTGTTTTGGCACAAATGTATGTAAGTTTCAGGCTCAAGAAAACACAAGAATATTTCCTTAGAGCATAGTTTGCCTTATGCACGTAGAGAATATGTGTAAAGGGTGTGATGTGGTGAGTTAGAACACTCAAAATACATATAGGCTAATGGGATGGGAGTTAGTGGTGAGAGCATTTAGAGAAGGATATTTGTCAACAGTCAATGGCCTTCTTGAGCTTGTTTTTAATCCCAGGTGGTTAAATAAGAGGTTTGCAAAAGAGCCTCTAGAAAATACGAGGATACAAGAAGCAACCTGTTATTGTCACAAAAACAGGGGAAAGTCATTGGCAATCAGGGTTGGGACAGACAGCTGCCTCTCAACAAGAGTGCTTAGCTTGGTCCTCACCCTTTGTGAGCCATTATGTCCTTCACTTTGGAGTTTCTGGGAAAGCTAAATCCACTCCCATATTTAGCGTTATCACTGTAAACGCACCCTTTGTGAAGAGAAAAATGACAACAGTGCTTTGCTTTAATGAGCTTCATTTCCTTTACACTAATCATGATGGAAGCAATGGAGGGAATAGCCTACATTTAAAACGAGAGCTCTGCACTCTGGGGTTTACTCTTAATTATCTAGTAATATGAAGACTGACCTTGGGCGATTACTCTGTCCATCTGCAAGAATAAAGATAACATTATTATCACTGGAAGAACATCTCCTTTCAGGAAAATTGGCAAAGTATTCTTTAAAATATAATTCTGTGTTTCAATATATTATTTTGTACTTATCTTGTTGATATGCAATTGAGCGGTTGCACCAAGATCAGTACTCAATAGGTTCAATGATCAATAAATCCATTATGTATCAACACCATTGTTGCACCACCATATGAGGGTGTTTCTGATTTATGACTATGAGATTCATGCCAATGAAAGCAAGTCAATAAATTAAGAATAAATGATACCATTGTCAGATATGGTTCTTAGAGCCTTCATTTTTAGCCTCAGGGGAGAATGAACTTCTAAACTTTTCTATAACAATAGTCTTTCTCAGAGCTTATGCTCTACAAATATATTTGGCAATGTAAACAATACCAACTAATTTCAATCCAAGTTCATCTTCAATTACCATGGTACTGACTCAAAGTTTGTCAAAGTCTCTATTTTATGAAAACACAGCAAGTAACAACATTCAGAAAATAAATGCCCCAATTGAGACCGATGCATATATCATAAAGGGCTCAGGGATCATTATGGAAGAGGGTTAGAATGACTGTAAGAGCCAAAGGAAGAGGAGCCCAACCATATGGAAATAGAGTTTCACAGAGTCCCGGGACTTTGCTCAGATGAATTTACCTCAATGGTGTCAGCATGCACAAAACCCATGCGAACTCAAGCAGACAAAAACTCAGCATAGATCTGTGGAAATGGGCAGCAGGCCCCAATCTTAGTTCTCAAAGAACTATTGGCAACTGATTCATGCTGAGTGAGGAAGAGCAGATTTTCTTTAAGTGTGTGACTCTAGATAGGTTGACCAGATCCCAGAGGATGAGCTGGCACTGAAGGAAATCTGGGGCCACTAACTTGACTAGATAGGGCTTATCATAGTGAGAGAATGCATGAAATTCAATGGGGGAACTATAGAGGGTACCAAACTATGGAGGGTACCGATGAGGAAAGGGGTATGTTGTGTATGAAATACAAAAAAATTCAATAAATATATAAATATATTCCCTGGACAATAATAATAAAATGCTGTTAATATTTGAAATTTGCCTAATATATACAATTGACTTTCATTGTTCATAAGAATTATGTTGTATAAAATTACATCAAATAATGAATTAATACATTATTGTGTAGGCAAATAAAGGATTAGGGCTCTGTAATCCTCTGGTCACAACATTGTCATCAAATAATCAAAACGTATTTCTCAGTGGGTAGGAGCACTTGTTCTTCAAGCTTGAAGGCCTGAGTTTAAATCCCCAGCACCCACTTCCATATCTAGGCAGGACTGTGAATGCATGAATTATCTCAGCTGTAGGAGGCAGAGACAGGGGATCCTGAGAACTCACCAGCCAGTCAGCCTACTGAAACTGTAAGCTTCTGGTTTGGTGGGAGACCCTGTCTTAAGTTAATAAGGCAGAGAGTGATGGAGGAAGACACCTGACGTCCTCTTCTGGTCTCTGCATGCAGCACACAGGCATGTGTGCCTACACACTCGTGTACATTTGTCACGCATACACAAAAACAAAAAAGGAAAAATAATAACCTTTGTTTATTTGTTTCTTTTTAGAGACAATATTTAACTAATGTATGATCTGTATTCATTAGAACTGAATTCACACATAATCACACTTCTGGCCCTTACAATCTTTCTGTTCCCTCTTCCACAATGATCACTTCCTGAAACTTAGAAGGAAAGAGTGTGATATAGGTGTCTCACTGGGGTCTGACCTCTTCCCAGTCTCTTATTTTTTTCATGATGACCAGATGTGGGTTTCTGTGTTAATCTGCACCTGCTACAAGAAACTTCTCTGTTGACAACTGAGAGATGCATTAATCTAAGGGTGTAAGAATAAGGTGGAGCCACACTGACCCGGCCATGAACCACTCTCATCCCTGACGCTGACGTTTCAAGAGTTCCAGGTCACCTGGACAACAAGCTTGCGTGAGGAGCTTGGGCAGTGGGTACAATCAATAGGTGTCTGCAACCAGGCTCCTACACCGACCCTTGTGCTGCTCTCTTGCGAGGGACTGGGGCTGCTAGAGGCCACTTCACAGTGCATCCTTCGTCAGCCAGGCCATCATCGTTATCCAGTGTCTGCCAAGACTTGGCTGAAGTCCTCAGCAGCAGTAGGAAACTGAGAAATCTACAGATTTCTGAAAATAAGCTAGTGGATACAGGTATAAAGCTGTTTCTTTTTAAAATAATAAAAAAATACAAAGAAACATTTAAAACATAAGTTATCAGGACTTGGTTTAATAGTCTAGTTTGAAAAATAATAGCAGTAGGTTCTCCCTTATAGCCTGTCTGGACACAGGTTCTTGTGTTGGTTGCATGGCAGTGCTGGGTATAGGCTCCATCCTGTGGAGGGGGCCTTCAGTCCAATCACAGGTGGCTGGTTATTCTCATAACATTCATGCCACCATTGCATCAGTGGACGTGTCTTCCCCAGCCAGTCCTCAACTCCATGGGTTCCAGTTGGGTAAGGTTGATTCTTCTTCTTTTCATGTGGCATGCATACCACTTTCTGATCCTATAAAAACTACCCAGTAGAGATGAAGCTTTGGAGTCGGTCCCAGCTTGATTTTTTGTGTTTGTTCTATAACAAGCATGTATAATGTCTTCAGCAATAGGCTCTTACTGCCAAGTTCTGGTGTGTATATGAGAACAATGGTAATAACCAGCATTGTTTGAGGGTCTTTGGGACCTTGTGGTCAATAACTCCAAAAGAGGGAGTCCATTCCTCGTGTTGTATTTTCTATCTGCTAGTATATTAAGTGTGGTGGGGTCATTAGCCCCTTCCCCACTATAGGCAAACTCCATTTAAACTCTTTATATAGTGTGTATGTTTGTTTTCAAGAATAGTAATAGGAGGTTTCCATATGACTTTTTCCAATGGCTTCCAGAGTTAATTATCCCTCCCCAAATGCTTTCCTCTGCCTTTCCTTCCCATCCCCACTACATTTAACCCTTCCTATTCCATTATTCCCATTATTCCTGTTTCCTTCTGTATATCACTCACTGCATTCTCTTTTCCTCCCCAGGAATTGCTCTCTTCCCATGGCCCTTAATTAGTCTGTTTGTTTGTTTGTTTGTTTTTTACTTCTATGACTTTTCTAATGGAATCACAAATATCCAAAATTCAAAACTAGCATCTCCTTCTATGAATGAACACAATATTTTTCTTCTCTAGGTTACTTCACTCAGGATGATTGTTTCCAGCTCCATCTATTTACCTACAAATTTCATAATTCCATTTTTCATAATCACTGAATAATATTCGATTGTGTCAATGTTTCATATAATAGATATTCTCTCATCAGTTGATGGACATCTAGATAGTTTTTGTTTCTTGGCTATTGTGAATATAACAACAATGAACAGTTATTTCTGTAGTAAGGTATAGAGTTTCTGAGGGCATGCCCAGTTATTCCTGGGAGTGTGCAGATGACTGGAAAGGCAGGTAAGATCTAGAACTGACCAAGGTGGGCTTCTGCAAAGGCTACATGACCTGGTGTAGACCCAGGATAGTTGGACACCAGAAAGAGGATACTGAGTCTAGGGTATTCCCAGGTCTGGTGGATGCTCTGGAGTGCAAGACTTGAGCAGGCCTGGGATCTAGGACAATAGATAGGGAATGACTGTGGTCAGAGAAGTCACAGGTCTGATGAAAGTAACGGGTCTGGAGTGTGCATACAGCTGCATGATCTCAATAGGCCTGGGAGCTTGGATGATGGACAGGGAATTGTTTCATTAATTTTCAAATTCCCTGAAAGAATTCTTGTGTGGAATATATTTTCATTGCCTATGAATTCATATGAAAACTTCAGAATTATGAAAATTAACTCACAAGAATGGCTACAAAAACTCAGACTTGGAGCTGCAAGATGCTGGAATTGAAGGAAATAGACCTGGGGAGCTTTAAGTTAAAAGAAGCAATCCTGATCACACTTTCTGTATTTGTGAATTTGTTTACTTTCTTAAATTTATTTGTTTTGTTGTCATAGTCCATTTGGACTGCTACCACAAAGCACAAAAATCCAGATGGGTTGTAAATAATTGAGATTTGGTCCTGTCAGTTCTAGAGAATGAGAAGAGCACTACCAAGGCACCAGCAGATTCAGTGCCTGTCAAGGTCATAGATGCCCATCTTCTCCCTGTGTCTGCACAGAGTGGGTTCAGAGCCTCCTTCATGAAAGCTCCACTCCCATGACCCCGTTAATCTGCAAGAAGTTCCAAATTGTACTGCTGTCACCTTGAGGGTTAGCATTTCAGTATATTTACTAGAGAAGAGGACTGTAAATGATTATTCAGCCTCTAGCAAAGCCTAAAATAAGTATTTTGACAGTTTTCACAGTTGTCATAGACAAGGAAGATGGCACATATCCAGTTGTCCAATGAAAATGTTTCCAGTTGTGAACAAAAAAGGCAGCACTCTTCCAATTTGGTACATGCTATAAACAGGTTATCTTCTTCATGGCCCATTTGGTGCAACTTTTAGACATTTCTGCATTTTGCTAGTGACTGCACTGTTTAGAGTGGCTCCAAATATGGTGCTAGTATATTTCAGTGCTCCAAATTATAAGAAGGTTGTGATAGGAGAACAGTCACGTGTTCAATAAGCATCGCTCAGAATTAATTACAATGTAATTATGTGTGAATTCAGTGCTAATGAATACAGATCATATGTTAGTTAAATGTTGTCTCTAAAGAGAAACAAATAAACAAAGGTTATTATTTTTCCCTGTCTTTGTTTTTGTGTATGAGTGACGAATGTACTTGAGTATGTAGGCACACATGCCTGGTTGGAAGAGTGGAGTATGGATTGGGGAGGGGTCTAAATTTGATTAAGAACTGTTGTATGAAATGAACAAAAGCTCATTGAAATTAAGGAAAAAATTATTCAACAGCTGTTTACTGTTTATTTGTAATTTTTAATGGTCATGTCTTATGTTTCTGAAAATGAAACACAATAATACATGTATAAATTTGTTCTTGGGCACAAAAATAAATGTGCAATAAGATGGCTATTTATATTTCTAATAAATAGCAAGTGGTATTGCTATGAAAATTGCTATGACTACATCTGCTTATACATGCTTAGAAACTACACATATAAATGTTCAATCAACTTCATCTGTAGTTACAGGAAAATATCCAGAGATGGGTCCATATGGAATGAATAAATCATGAGATAGTCCTGTGTAGGAATGACTTTTATAATATTGACACATTCTGGACCAATAACTTTTACCTAACCTTGTAACCAAAATGTTGCTGTTTGTAATGTATACTGAGCCATGTGCTTTTCTTGTTACCTTGTCATATGCTATTTGTCCCTAAAGACCTTCCACCCAAGATAGTGTATGAATGTTTTACATATCAAAGCTCTGTAAACCACACACTTTTCTCATTGCAAACAAAGAGAAATTGAAAACCCTTTGTTTTATAACTGTGTGTGTGGTATTCTAGGTTTGGGATCAAATGGTGAAATTTTGATAAGATTGGGGTGTCTGACCTATTCCATTTCATGCTGGAGATAATTATGCTTCATTTTTAAAAGCACCTTTACTTGACAAACTTTCCATCATACCAAAGACAAGTTAAGATCACTTTGGGGCATCTGTAAATTTATGAACAACTTTATGATGTGTGCATCTTATACCAAAGAGAAAATGTCAGCTGCCCTCATTTGCAGTGCTGGGAAACGAGTGGTGAGTGACAAATGAATTATATTTTCAAGTCAGAAACTTTGAAGTGAGACTTCAAATGCTATTCCTGAACTCGGGGAGACTAACTGGCTGACACTTTACTTGGTTCTATGAAATCTATAAAATCTTCTCTTCAGGCTTCCTACATGACTTTCATTGCTCTGTTTATTTCAAGATTTAGCTTAAAATTTCCACCCTTGATTTTAAAGCTTATCTGATTATTATTTTTTCTTTTCACCTCATTAATAGTTCTCTCATTTTTTCTCTGACTTGCTTCATTATTTCTAAACACTTCACTGAGATTTCTTGACACTCAGTTGTAAGAGAGATGATTTGCTGTTTCAGTAAATTCCTTGCAGAAATCATAAGGGTACAGAAAATTTCATATCTATTGAACGATAATGATGTACAAGTTTTGATGTGGAAAGTCTGAAGTCAAACCTTAAACTGTCCTTGCTGTTTCCCTTTCGTCTGCTCTATCTGGGTGACATCTTGTTCTCCCTACTCATTAAATTTTATTAATCATCAGTCTTTATCCTTATTATCCCTCCTTTCATTTTACCACGAACAGAGAAAGAAAGCAAAGACTGTCAAAGATCAGTAAGTTTAAGAGACAAACAGTATATGGAAACTTTTAAAATATATTATTACTTTTTAATTTGTATGTGCATGAGTGTATTGCCAGCATGTATGTAAGTATATGTATGCCATGAAGTGCCCATTGAGGTCAAATAGAGCATCAAATTCCCCTGAAATTGGTGTTATGGATGTTTTATAGTCACCATGTGAGTACTGGGATCCAAACCTGGGTCCTCTGTAAGAGCAGCCTCTTAGCACCTGAGCCATCACTCCAGCCCTGTAGAAGCTCTTTAAAAGGATCAAACTTATAATCAGAAAGTAAAAGTAAAGAATTTCCAAGCCATTGTCTAGCCCTCTAGCATTTAAGCATGCATACACAGAGCCATTCACCCGGAAATCCTTACTTCTCACATGGTAAATGACCCATTCTTTTCCTTCAGCAATCTATATAGATGTATTCCATTTGATGCAAATCAGAAATTTGAACTGTATTATGTTCAGGCAAAAAGACAGTAGGCATTGCCAATGCTTATGTCACTAGCTAAGAAGATCTTTACTCTCCTTTTGTCAAGAAGGTATCACTGTAAACTAGTTCCTTTTTACATGTAAACACTTATTTTAGTTTAACCAGTAAACAAAGTCTTTCCATACTGCATAACAGACTATTCATAACCTTGTTCCAACTCTTCCATGGTTGGGTTATGTGTGCTTTCCTGTGTTTTTTTTTTTTTCTGAGTTTTGTGTATTTCATATAATTTGCCTTAATCAAATTTAGACCCAACCACCCTCCTTGTCCTCCACCCTCTACCCACCAGAATTCAGGTATTCTGTCACATATGTTAAATGTTAAATCTTATCTGGTCAAGCATTTGTATCCCGATGTCCCTCGGGGCAAGTTCATTCACTGGAGTCTATTCAGCCTATCCAGAGTCAGTCCCTTTAAGAAGATTTACTTTCCCTCACCCCACAGGAATCATTCACTAATAGTTGTTTGGTGAGGTTTGGGTCCTGCTGCCCAGTTTCCTCATTTTATGCTGGGTTCCTGTCTGATTGAGTGGGCACTGATCTTTTGCATGCTTTCACCTTTGTTACAAGTTCATGACTAAATTCCCAGAGACCTGAACACCTCTGTTTTCTTATGTTCTTGTACAAACCCTTGCTCTTCTGGTCTTTCTGCCCCTACCTCCTCGATGGTCCCTGAGCCGTGGTGAGTGAGGTTAAGTATAGGAGTCCTATCCAGCGACACAGCCTCTACAGCTAAACTTGAATCATTATATTTACAGACAAGTCCACTGTACACCACTCACCAAAGAAGCTTCTTTTTGCAATAAACAGAGGCAATTACAGAGTTCCACAACTAGTCACACATAAAGAATATATTTCTGAGAGATGTCCAGTCCTAAGTGGCACATCTACAATGGAACCTTTATACCTAAGGCTCATGGAACGTGGAGAAACAGGGGATTGAGAGAATACTAATACATCCCTCAGCTGTCAACATTGAAGCTTTCTCATGCAACAGAGAACAATGCACACAGAAGGTCACAAGTGACCAAGTTTTAGAGAATAAGAGATCAGTTGATTTTAAGGCTTTCAGAGATGCTTTATCAGGAGAACAGTGAATACAGCCAGTAGTTTCAGCGTATTTATACTGGGTCCTTCCTCTTCTGGCACCAATGGAAGAGTGAACGTCATGACCACAGCCCCTGAACCCCTTGGAATTACACTCTAACTCTTCAAGCGGTTCAAAGAGAGGAGAAACAGATAGGAATAGTAGTTTCCTTCAGTCTCCACATTGCATTGGTGCTTCTTTCCCATCTTTCTAGCAAATCTTTTAATTTTTTTGGTCTGATGCTCACTTACATCATTTCTGTTTCTCAAATAAAAAAAGATCCAAATAAATTAAAGGATATTTTTAGAAGTACATCTAAGAAAATATAGTTGCTATGTGTTTTGTGCGTTTCTCTGAAGGAGACATGTGTAAATGCCTATTCACCTCAGATAGGGTACTGCTGAAGGTCCAAGGGAATGATTTCATAAAAATTTAGTTAAGTGAACCAGAGAGTTTAGTGAGGTTACTTACAAGTACATGATCCACTTAACAGGCAGCTCCATCACTGAAAAGCCTACCTTGGCATAGATAACAGCTCATGAAAAGTTACAGTCTTGGAGCTTTCTATACAACATTTAGGAGACTGTCAGATCGGAATCTCTCTCCCTAGAAACTGCTACTTCTTATATAACCTTGAGGAGGTGCCTTGTAAGTAAATCTTGTATCTTTGGGGAGTTCTTTGAACTTTATAGTTTCCTTGCTTCCTGAGTCTTGAAGATTTGTGTACTTACTGAGTCTTATTCACCTTCTCTTTCAATCCAGGAGGGAACGTTTACATTGGGAGGAAAGAGTTACACACGGCCATGTACTAGTCCCATACAAAACAGCCCTCTTATTACATATGTCAAACAAAACAAATTAGCACATTATTCTTGAGATGGAGGAGGCAGTAGTGGCATTATTTGGTGAGCAAAAAGAATTGGATTGGGAGTAAATGATTTTCTTAGCAAGGAACTGATTTTACTTTGCATCAGGTCACAATATTCTTATTTCTGGTGACTTACCTTCTACTTGGAATACAGAGAAGTAACTTATGTGTCTTTGTTTAAATTGTGCTGGCCATAGAAATGACTAAGATTAGTGATACCTAGCCCCATAAATGTTAGTCAGCATTCTTTCATACCGTTGAACTGGAAACACAGTGTATTGTATACTTTTGTTTCCCCTTGCCCTAATGCATGGGCATACAATTTGTGTTCTGGGCTCTCAAAATCTGTTTCCCAGTGAGGCCTACTGTTCTATAATTCTTTAACTCTATAATTTCTACACGAAGTTGATTTAATAAATAAAATGTTTATAATTACAGAATGGATGACAGTGTTATGTTTATACCACTATTTTGGATTTTGCTCGTTTCTTACCAGCTTTATACTAGCTATTAGTAAAAGAAACAAAAAATCCATTTCACATGTCTTCCCAGCTAATATTTTACCAGAAAATTTTAGGTTAGTGGACATGTGTAACCCTTAAATAAACAATAAAATTTTAGGAATGAACTAGGCATGATGGCTCATCCTTCTAACCTCAGGACTTGGGAAACTGAGGTAAGCCTACATAGTGAGTTCTAGGCTGGCCAGGTCTCCATAATGAGACCCTGTCTCAAAACAAACAAACAAAACAAGAAAACCCAAAAATTTTGAGAATGGTAACAGGCCCAAGCTATAGTCTTTTAATGAATGGTCTAACCCCAAAGAGATTCATTACATGTGTATTTTAATAATATTTTTATAGTGCCATTAATAGCAGCATTGCTACTTCTTGATCTTGCCCATTTAGACAGTGTCCATTGTCTTTCCACAGCAGATACTAAAGGTTTTTCTCTTGTGTTAGTATGTGAAACGTCTCCCACAGATGCATGTGTTTGAGCATTTTATCCTCAGTGGCTGGCATTGCTTTGGTAGGATGTAGAATCATTAGGAGATGTTACTTAGCTGGATAAAGAGGATTGCTGAGCCTTGAGGATTATAGCCCAATCCTGCTTCTGGCCTGGCATCTTTGATTCTTGGTTTGCCTAGATGTGAACAAGTTACCATGGTCCTACTACCTGAAATACCTTCCTCTACCATGATGGACTGTTGTATTGTAGATACATGTTTCTCTCTGAGTTTGTTTTTTGTTTGTTTGTATTTTTGTTTGTTTGTTTTTACTATTGGTTCATTCAGCGGCAAGTCTCACTCTCTGACCAATAAGGGGCAGGAAGGCAGAGAGAGGAGAGGAAACATGGCTGCCAGTCCCCACCAGGGGCACAGCGAGTACTCAAAGCCAGGAAGACCAAGACTCAGGAGGCAGCGTTCCAAGTCCCCTCAGTCCTAAGAATCGTGTGAGGAGAAGCGAAATTCAGGCTGGGAATGGACAAAGAGCCCTGCATGGCTGCTCGGGACCATGCCAAAGAAAGGGCAGCTGGAGGTGGGTAAACAATAACTTTGTGAGTCGCCCTAAATAAATCAACCTCTCTAAATGGAAAATCAGTTTTCGTTTTATCTAGCCGGACTAACCAGAACCTGCCTGCTAAGGCATGGAAAATAAATTTCATGAGACCACTGCCTTCTCTCAAACTGTAAGCCAAAACAAATGCTTCCTCTTTTATTTACATTTCTTTCTCTCAGGGATTTGGTCACTGTAATGAGAAACGTATAAAGTGCAACTCTCTTTTACCTGATAGACTGCAGAGATTGCTTCCCATACTGCATCATCCTGTGTTTTCCTTCTAAAAATATAGTATCATTTTGATTAGAAATGTTCAAGGTACAGTATTATGTCTGTGAAAATATTATTCACAGCTTTGGAAAATAACACAACCCTTTTACTTTGTTAGGTAGCATTTTTTTTCTAGGTCTAATAATCATTGGGTCTTATTGTTAGCATTTTTAAAAAAATGGTTATTTATTTGTTTTATGTGTTCGAGTGATTTGCCTCCATGTAGGTAAGTGCACCATGTGCATGTAATATCTATGAAGGCCAGAAGAAGACATAGGATCCCTTGTAACTAGAGATATGGATGGTTGTTAGCTGCTTTGTAAATCCTGGGAAACAAATCCTGGAACTCTTAATCACTGGAGCATCTCTCCAGCCCCTGTTCTCCATTTTCTATGAATGAATAGATGAAAGATTCCAAGATCTCTGCTATTTCATACATTTTGTGAATTTCTCTTTGTCTTAGTTTTCCTGGGATTTTTTGCTGTATCATTCTTGTTCTTGAATGCTGTCCCATTAGCGGTATTCCCACTTATCTTCATCCTAGACGGCTTTCTTTTTATAAGAAAAAGAATAAAACTATATTTTTCTGGATTCTATTTCTTTCTGTTTCTTGGTTGCTTCATCATTCTTTTTAAAAATTTCTCAGTTTGTTTTATTTTATTTTTCAATATATATTTTATTGAATTTTTATGCATTTCATGCATCTTAATCATATTTAGATCCTCTCCCATATCTGACAGTCTGTAGACCCCTGCCAGATTTCATGCACTCTGTCACATATGTTAAGGCCTATGGAGTCAAGTTTGTGTCCCCAGATATCCCTTGGTACGAGTTAATCTACTAAGCCTGGTCAGGCTCCCTGACATCACTCCCTTAAAGAAGACCAACTCTTCCTCACCAAGCAGTCATCACTGCCATCACTTTTGGTTTAAATTTGGGACTTCTTGCCCATTTCCCCAGTTTAATGCTGGATTTTTGTTTAGTTTGAGTTTGCTTGAATCTTGTGGATACTTTTGCCAGTGTTGTGAGTCCATATGAGCGAGTTCCCAGAAGCCTGAAAAACTGTTTACTTGTGGTCATCCATCACCTCTGGTTCTTACAATCCTTACTCTTCACTAATAATCCCTGAACTTTGGGTGGGTGATGTTTAATATAGGAGTCCTTTTCAGGAATATACACTCTGCAATCATTTTGGCCAGTTGTTACTTTCTGTGTTAATTGGCCTCTGTTGTATGAGGAAGATTTGCAGATGAGATCTGAGATATGTATTAATACATAGATACGCTCTACTCCATGAAATATGTATCAGTATACGCCCTAATCCATGTTCCACTAAGTTCTTTGAACCTTAGGTGTAAGGGTTTCATTATAACTATGTCACTCAAGTTGGGCATCTTAGAGATACTTATTATCTGTGTGTGACCAGTTGTAGAACTCTATAATTATTTCCGTTTTTTGCAAAAATAATCTTCTTTGATGAGTGGTGACAGACACATTGCCTGCAAAATTTCATGCTTTTGTTTTTCTTTACTGCTGAGTAGCACTCCACTGTGTAAACGTATCATATTTTTATTACCTATTCATCGGTTGAGGGACATTTAGGTTGTTTCCATTTCTTAGCTGGGTAGTTCAGAGGTCTCAGGCAGGACAATTAGGAGGGGGCTTAGGGCCAAGGAAGTGGTGGGGACAGCATGAGGGAGTTCTCACTAGGTAGGCATAGTAAGTGTGGGACTTGGAGCAGGATAATGTAGTTGGTCCAGGTGCAGGAGCACCAAGATGCAGTAGGTAGGGGTGCAGGTAGGAAGAGCAGGAGTGGGCCTGATGGAATGGGAACAGTGTTGGGAGAGGGTATGTAGCTGCTCAGGATCCAGTGGGATCAAGACCCAGTGGGCATGGTTTGACTTACCAGTGTAGTCTAGGTGTCTCAGACAATGTGGTTAGGAGGAGGCCTAGGACCCAGGAGCAGGTGAAGACAGCATGGGGAGGATCTAACTGGTTAGGCAGAATCGCTGTGGGGTCTGGAGCAGGAGCATTGCTCCAACATTCTTGTATTGTATTCTTTTAGAATATTCCTAAAAAAGGTTAATTGAAAGTAATCTTTTCAAACTCTTGAACATGTGAAAACGTCTTCAGTTTATTTTTATGATTGATTGATTGATTGGTTAGTTTAAATAGACATAGTGGAAAGAGTCAGCATTTCTGTGACTCAGTCTCTCACATTGACATCATTGTTGCCTGTCTACTTTCAACATTGTTCTTGAGAGACCCAAGGGCATTCTATTCCCTCACCCTTTGTATGGAGCCGACTTTATTTTTCTGATCTTTATTTTCAGATCTTCTGTTTAATCTGCAGTTCTGAATTTTCACTCTGAAGTGCTCTGGAGTGTATCTATTATTTCCTTCAATAGGCACTTAAACATTCTCTTTCCTGGATTCTGTGTTTTAGAGGTCTGAGACATTTCAGTGACTATGGAACAACTCCCTGGGTGCTGCCTATCTATTCTATCATCACTGAATCTTTGTTATTTGAATGCTGCTATTTTGGGGAGCATTCATTAATTTTTGCTATTTTAAAAAGTATAACTGTTATCTCTTTGTTACCCTAGCTCTTTTTTGAGAGATTACTTTGATTTTGGTCTTCTAATTTTTGCTGTGATATTTTCCTTTATGATGTCGTGCTTTAAATTTTTAAGCTTTTCTTGTTCTTTTCAAAATATAAAAAACACAGAGACACATGCACATACCACCCACATATGCCGCACTCCATCACACACAGACCACACAATACACAAACATTCATGACACCCTCCCTCACCATTTACTCACACCCCCCCACCCCCCACACACATACTTCACATATACCACACATACACCACACGCACCAAGCCCCCCCAAACGCCATACTGTGCAAACATACACACAGTATACCGTACACATGCACCACACACCACACACACACACACACACACACATGCACACGCACACACACACACATGCACACACACACACATTTCTATTCTTATACCTTAAAGCACTGTTTCTTTGTTTTTCTGGGCTTGTTGAAAGACACGTGCTTAAAGTTTTATTTTCTGAAGCATTCATTCCATTTCTTCTGGCTCTTTTTTTCTGTGTTAATGTATCTCTACATTTGATTCTGTCATTCTTATTAGAAGTTTTAGTGAGGTATCTACTATTCCTTTGTTTTCTGTTCATATATTAAGCCAAGCATTAAAAACTGATTGGAAGTCACAGACCGGTTGAATTTAAAATTCACTGTACAGGAATCTATATCTTATAAAAAAATAGTAATAGTATACTTTTTTTTAATTTCAGATCATCTAGCAAAGAATAATTTTTCCTAAGGTTTTCAGTTTAGCTGTTAGCTTCCAGGAAACAGAACCAAGAAGCATTATAGTTCATTTCAGCACTGTGGAAAATAAACATCCAGGCCACCTCTGTGCCCAGAGTCCATTCAACAGGTGGATAAAGTCCCAGGCCACCTGTTGGCATCTAGTGCCCTTCCTCCCACTTGAATGCAATGTCTGGGGAGATTTCATGGTCCTGTCCCCGGAGCATGAGCTTGCATACCTCTGCTACTGTGCTGAGTAGGAACTTGATATCAGATTTTGCCAACAAACTTTAAAAAATTAATTTTTTAGCCTCACCTTTACTATCACCTTTAGATTTTTAGGGTGTTATCATTTGTTTACATTTGTGGAACTTAGAGGGACAGCTGGATTGCTTCTTGTCTTTCCCATGCTTCCTCAGGGTCCAGTAGCAGCTTCTTTTAAGTCAAATACTGCCACTCATTACTGGATATTCCTCACCAAAATGCTTTGATTTATTTATTCATTTTATGAACATCCCCAAATTCACTCCTAAAAGGTTTTAGAGAAAACAGAATTAAACATATACTGATAATATGCCCTGTTTAAATGCAAGTTTCAGTAACGTAGATTTAAGAATGTATTTTATACTTATACCTATGTTTGTACATTATATATTTATGTATGATATATTGTATGTATAATGCAAAAATATTTGTATGTCTAATTCTTATGACCACTCAACATTGGCCCTGCCTCTACTTTACATAAGAGGAAACTGAGAATCTGAAAATAATTTGCCCAAGTTTTCCAAAGAGTGTAATTTGAATATAACTGCCTAAAAATGTTGGTTATAGCATTTGTGGAAGAGACATACTTAGACACATGTGCATAATTAGTTATATATACTTCATAAAAATAAAATGACAAATGATTCTGTTTGTGGTTCTCTATGCACTGGCAATGGAGACTTTTAGGCAAAGGAGGAGTATTCAAGGAGTGCCTGAGAAACGTGCTCATGCTTGTCCTCTGTTCATCAAAATCAGCCTCACTCCTCATTCGCTACTTATGGATTTCATTCCATGTTTGATTACATTAAATATTCAGTATGTCTAATATGCCCATATCACTTTATTTTGAAAAACTTGGTAATTTGCACTCAGTTTCTTCACATCAGATCTGACTGGATACTTACATTGAACCAGAAACACAAACTAAATAAATGGTAGAAGACACCATAAGCATGAGTTCTTCAAATTGCTAACTGCTTTTATTGAAATTGGGATAAATTGGATGCTAAACCTGGTGGGCTACAGGGAAATCTAAGAAGTCCTGTATTCTACCTTTATATTCCTCTTACCTGGAATGACCACAGGAGGGTTTCCATTCGAACAGTTTCGTTAAAGTGGAGAGGAGCAGACCCTTTAAGTTTATTTTGCACTTGTATCTATAGCATCTCAGAAACTTTTATTGAGTGACTCAATAAGGCAGGTAAATGAAGAACGGAGAATAATTTTAACCTTGTAGTCACAAGGTCTCTTGTAGTAAGCTCCATGTTGAAGTACAATAGCAGTAGTAGATAGTATACATTTTCAGTTGTATCATTTTCATGTGTTACAAAATATTAATATTTCATGTGTTACAAAATATATCAGCCATCTGAAATGCAAAAATAATGTTTAACTCACAGAAGCAGGTGAGCCAGTCTTGGGAGAGCATGTTACCATGTCTCTAGGTCTTTGTTGAAAAGCATATAGAGAAAATCAAATGAATAACTTTCTCTAATTGTGAGTATGGTCATATATGGAATGGAAAGTATTTCTATGAGACATTACAGTAACTGCTTTTTTCCATGAAATCAGCATGGCAGCTTTGAAAGTCCATCTGTTCAGAAACGATAGTTCCCATATTATGGCAATAGCATGTATTGAACCATTTTTTCATCTTTTATTTCTCATTGGTTTGAGAAAACCAACTATACTGTCCCATTTCTTCAGCTTCCTTAATACTTAATCATCTTTGATTGCTTTTTCACCGTTTCCCCACCTCAACTCTTGAAGCTTGTTTATTTCTAAATTGTGTCATATTTTCATTTTCTTCAAGTTCTAGATGTCTTTTCCTTAACCCCCACTTACAGCCTAGCTCAGTACCACATGAACAGTTATATTTTCTGAAATAAACATTTTATATACTCTATTTTTCTTCTGCCAATCATTTGTCACTATAATCCTCTGAACTGTGAAGATGATACAAATAAGGACTCTCATTAGGGAACAGCACACAGACATTTCCCTTACAAGGACAAGCCTAGGACATTTGTCAAAATTACAAGACAGCTAGCTTAGAAATAAATACAAAGAAGATTGTTTCCAACGGCATGGGTCATGACAGAAACAAATTGCATGGCTACGTTGCATTTAACCCAGACAACTTATTCATGGAATTTGCAACTGAGAAATTGAAAAGAAGTGGCCAATCAGGATGGCAGGCAAAAATTAACCAACTCTCAGGATCAGAAGGAAGACTTCCATGGTATCTTCTTCAGGTTTTCAACATAACTGCAAAAGTTTCTCTGTAGAGATCTTCTTATTGGATTCTAAATATCTGACATTGACATTCAGGTACCACAATTGCTGGAAATCGTACGTTTCTGTCTCTCCTTAATGTTCACATGCTGAATTCCTGAACCCCAATGTGATGGCAATTGGAGACAGCCTGGGGCAAAAACCAGGAAATGATTGTGCTGTCACAGCGGTGGGATTTGTTCCATTATCAGAACAGGCAGAAGAGAATTTACCAGCCCCTCTTTCTTTCTTTCTAAAGATAGGAATTACAGTCTCATCAGAAACAAGATCTGCTGGCACCTTAATTTTTCCCTTCATGGCTTATAGAACTGTGAGAATAAACTTTTATTTCGCTCCCCAATCTGTGGTATTTTGTTAAAACACCTGGTACTGATATTACTTTTTAAAAGTTCCTGTCACTTTCTTAAAACACATCAAGTTTAATTAATACTATAAAGTGTGAATCAATGAAGCTCCAGAATATCAAACTATTACTTTGTAATTTTCTATTTGCAATTATGAATGTGAATCTCCTCAATTAAAGCAACAGTAATATCAAGGGAAAAGGGGGATGAATCTTAAATGAGTCAAGTAAATGATTTACTCAGCCAAGACTGTAAACTACAGTTTGAATTTTCTTTGCCCCTGAATAGTACTTGGATTAGTCTAACCTTGACATACATCTGTTCTCAAGTGTTCTCTTTATTCTTTTTCTGTGCGGGAACCTTGATTTATACAGTTGTTATGGGTGGGTTCTTCTTTTTCCTCTGGAAAAATGTCCTTTCCCAAGGCCTATCACCCAATATTCCTTTGAGAAAGTTGTACTCCCAAGGCAGCTCCCTTCATTTTGTATTTATTTACTTCTCAACCCTCTAAGGAAACATGTGCACGACACAGAAAAAGACATTCATAAGTAGGTGGTAGATTTTAGTCTCTGTCCATTTGATCAGTTATTGCTAAATGAAGAGAAGACAGGAGGAACAACTGGAAACCTTTCCTGAACTGTTAAATGATGATATAAATAAGGCCTTAAATCCTGTCAATTTTCCAGATGATTCATTCTAAGTAGTCTCAAATGATGAGTGATAAAATAAATAGTTGTCTTTGATTAATGGTATATGGGTGATTTTGTTTTCTTGACTGGATTTTCAACATTTCTATACTTATCATGTTTAATCAAAAAAATACAAAAATTAATGAAAACATATTGGGATTTTGGCCTAAATATCATAAGGTGATACTAAGAGAAAGACAAAAAGCTACTGCATTTGTAATTTATGTCTAAAATTCTGTTACATAAACAAAAACGATACTGATATAGCCTGTAAACTAGAAGAGGCAATTTATCAGCTATCAAGATGTTAAGAAAATTCTGAATCTTAAAGAAGTATAAACTGAGTTGAAAACAACAGTAATTTAATATCAACAGGATGGGTTAGCAGAAATGTAGCATTCAGGTAATAAACATTAATAATATTAATAAGACATTCAGACATTTCTCTGAAAGGCCTTTTTGAACCTGAATATGATCATAGTCTATACTGCATTCCTAAGAGAAATTGAAATTAAGGCTACATAAAATATACTCTCCTTTAAGATGATCATGGTTATAGAGGTTGATATTGTATCACTGAATGAATGGCATAATGCAGTATGGGCCTTAGCCAGGTCAGATCACCTGCTGTAAAAGATAGAGGAATGGCTTCTGCCGGCATGACGCTCTGCTCTGGACAGGCCAGCTTATGCCCAGCATCTGGGAAGAACCTGTACCAAGATGATCTACCTGGGGACAGATTACTACTGGCTGCAGTCGGGACCCCACCCCATAAGGCGATTGTCTAACCAGACCTATAAGACCCTTTGCACTTGCTTGAATAAACTGAGTTTGTAGGGGTCACCCAGGTCCGGGTGGTGTCTGTTTGTTGACCCTGCGCCACTCACACCCCTCCCATGGCAGAGACCCTTCATTCCCCTCGGCCGAGCGCAGCGGACGCCAACAACTGAAGAAATTGGAGAAACACACAATTTGGTTTTGTTGATTTGCTCTGTTTGTGGTGCAGGTACTCAGTGCTCCATGCTGAGCTACATCCTAAGTCCAGAAAAAATAACTTTTGATAGATATTTTGACATTTGTGGTGGAGACAGTTTAGTTTCTAGTGAATTTATAAATATACCCTCCTTGTTGTACACTGTGCTGCTACACTAAATCTTGTTTTCGTTTTATGTGAAGGAAGAACTGTATTTCACACCTCTCTGTTCTCAGCCTTGACCACCCAACTTCCTTTGGCTACTTGTGAAGAGATGAACGTTGTTTCTTTTGAAGTATGAATAGAAACCTTAAGACCCATTGCAAAGTTTCTTATGTTTTCTTTCTTTCTACTCAAAGTCTAGTGTGTCTTAGGGAAATATCTGTCCTTCAGCCTAGGCCCTAGTATAAAGCGTATGTGAAAAGCAGCCAAAGTCACCCATAATGGTGATGTAAAATGAATGAGAGAGAAATCTTTACTGTTAAAAGAAGACATTTATATCAGTTTTTACTAGTGTGGAGTATGGTTTAGAACTTCTTCTATAACTTATACCTATATGAAATAATATACTTATGAATATTATATGCACATGGACATCTCTTGTTATATGAAATAATATACTTATGAATATTATATGCACATGGATATCTCTTGTTATATGAAATAATATACTTATGAATATTATATGCACATGGACATCTCTTGTTATATGAAATAATATACTTATGAATATTATATGCACATGGACATCTCTTGTTATATGGTTCACTGTTCCAAACCACTGTTAATACTTATCAATATGGAATTGAATAAAGTATGAAAAATTAATATAAAAGTTCTGTTATGACACAAATAAAAGAATAAGAAACTTTTATGTGTTAATATGGATTGATCTCCCATGCAATTGTAATTATATATAGCAAGACAAAAATAACACAGGTATATGTGTCTAAAATAAAAACTGAACTTAACTGTTTAGAAGAACATAAGTGTATATTTGGGGGTATAGTTATTAATGTCTACTTATATATTTTGGAGGTTAAGTGCATGTGATTCTATATTATATACTTAAAAGGAAAACATCTGAATGATAATTGGAAGATATGCTACTTCTTTAAACAATATCTGGGTAATATGTATCCCAGGCTCACTATGTCATCTCACTATTTGACTCTGAGGTGGGAGCAGGCATCACTACTACTGATGGGGCTCATGAAATTTGGGGTTCTGACATCCTCTGGGAGGGGTGAGCACACCTCACTCTAGTCAGAAAACTATGGGGCCAACTTCCCTCACTTAGACTTTACTGGCATCAAAGGTGAAATCACTGTACTGGAGTATTGTTGAGCAAGATTAGTTATTATCTTAAACTTTTCATATTGCTAGTCTGCCTCATTTCTGGGCCACAGGGTAAACAGAATAAATTTCTTTTGGGATGTTTTCATTGGTTTACATTCATTTATGTTCCTTTGTTTCTAGATTCTTTCCTTCCAAACCCAGAATAAATGAGCATAAAGAAAGCCCATAGAGCCTACCTCTGTGTCATGCCTGTCCCGTGTCTCCAGCTATACTGTCTCTGCTCTTCAGATTATTATTGTGTTTGTTGTATATATAAATTGTACTTAATGGGAAGAATAAAGAAAATACAGTTGGTCCTTCTTGGAAGCAAACTGTCAAGAACTCTTAAAAAACACAAATAAAATCATTTTTGTTTTTAGATGTATATTCCCTATTTCAGTGTTAACCAAAGTTTGTATTGTATTTCACTCTCAAAACAGAAATCTACTGGCTCCTTTGCATTCCCAGGGGTTAAAAAAACCCTCTAGTCTCTTTCCATTCCTCACACTGGTATTTCCTTATGCTGACTTTAATAAATGCTTTCATCAATTGGCAGTTGATCAGATGGTTTGTGTGCCCTGATAGGGTGACACAGACGCTCTTTTCAAACTGACAGAATATTCAAAGCCCTTACTCTTTCTACCAGCAAAGCTGCTTTGTAAATGCCAGGCTCTTTTAAAATTGTGTTCTTCACAGCTGCATGTATTATTCATCTGACTGAGGTATCCCACACTGCCAAGGGTGAAAATTGCAAGAAATCTATCTCTGAGCTTCCCTTTGAAGCCGCAAGAAGATTCAGAATGACTAGACTGGAAGATGATTGTATTTTTCCTTTACCTTCTGGTTAAACTGAAGATATCTGCCTTCTGCTTTATATCACCATGTGACATATCACCCAGGAGGATGACCCTAAGAGCTTGAGTCACACAAGAAAAGAGAAATGAGCTGTGTGATTCAAGTGTCAACAAGGAGTCCCTGACATTGCCAATTGAACACATGCATTCCTTTAGCTTTGTATGCGATATTTTGAGAAGGGGCCACCAAACAAGGCATTATATGGAGGGGCAGCCATGCAGATGCTGAGAGATAGATATGTATTTTCTTCTTGCTATACAGTCTCAAAGACCAGGTCTTAAATGAGATAAAATTCATGAGATAAAAGGCAAGACTGGAAATCACTTCATAAGTCCTCCACATCCCAGAATTCTTCAAATGATGAAGTTAGACAGCTTTGGCAACTGGCTCAAACTGATTAAAAGTGAAACAATGCTTATTCAGATAGTGGGTACTCATTCGGGATCTTCAAACACACTATTAATGACTTTCAAAGTTCTGGTAGAGTGTTTGATAATAGACAGAAAATTATCTATCATACACATGCAAATTGAGATTTCAGAACCCATTCCTGTAAAAGTTAAGACTGTCATAACTAATCCATTCAAAAACATCAAGAAGTTGCAGAATTTGGACTGTGATTCATTTTAGTGGGTAGCACTATGTTCCATGTGACAGTCTATCCTCAAATTGTCTTGATGGTCAGCTGAGAAAAGAGTCAAACCTGCACTCCTCTGAGGTCTACAAACCACAGAGTACAGCCCAGGGTTCCTCGTTTTACCAGGCAAGACTTGAGCAGTAAGTCTAGGAGAGCTTTCTTATTCTATTTTGGTGAATGACCTCTAGATGGCTTGTGTTTTCCTGAAATCTTAAATTGAATGTTGTGTCCATCATTCTCAACTATCCTAAATTATAGAGTTCCTCTACATAGCTTTTTATAAAGCTGTAAATTCTATACAGAGTTATCAAGGTTCTAGCAGTTTCTTAAATAACTTGGCTTTGAGACAGTTTCATTTTGTATCACACGATAGTCTCAATTTCATCACAATCTTCCTGCCATCTCTTCCCAAGTTCTGAGATTACAGGTGTGAACCACCAAGCCTTGCCAATTAGTTTCTTACACGTGTCAATGTATCCTATATGCATATACGTTTCCAGGTTTGAGCATCATACAAACATTTTATTAAATATATTTGATATTCAAATCTAGTCTAGATTAGTGTTTCTGTTATTTGCTGCCAAAGCATATAGAATTTTGAACTTCGGTACTTTTTTGAATTTTCTGTATGTATTAGAATTGCTAACTATTTTGTTTGATATTTATTATTTTATTTTTATTAGTGTTTGTGTGTTTGTATTACATGTATGTGTGAGTGTGGGTGGGTATGTACTACAGAGTATTTGTAGTCAAAGGATAACTGTTACTTTCACCAGTCAGTTCTCTCCTTCTACCATGTGCATCCCATGGAGTGAACTCAGGTGACTAAGGTTTATGTTACAAATGTCTTTGTCTATTGAGCCATCTCACTAGCCCAGCTTATTCTGGCAATTTCTTGAGGTTAATGCCACATAAAAAGCAATAAGTAATATTAGCTGCATTAGGAAAGGCAGAGTAGATTATAAAGGCAGTAGAAGTTTGTCTTGCTTCTGACAACTGTTGGAATAAAGGTATCTGTTGAAAGATGTATAGGGTATAGCTAGCCTCTGTTGCTGTTATAAAAACACTGACAACACCACCTTGGGGAGGAAAAACTTTATTTTATCATACATCTTCCAGGTCACAGTTCATCACTGAGAAGTCAGGGCAGGAACTCAGAGCAGGAACCTGGAGGTAGGAGAGGAGGCACAGACCATAGAAGAACGCTGCTTACTCGCTCCTCTGGCCTGTGCTGTTTAATGCAACACAGGACCACCTGCCCAGGGCTAGCACCACCCATACTAGACTGTGCATCCTACATCACTCAACAATCAAGAAAATGCACCACAGACATCACCACAGGTCAATTCAATGGAATAAATTTCCCAATTGAGGTTCTGTCTACCCAGGTGTGTCAAGTTGACAAGTGCATCTATCCAGTACTTTTTGAAAATTGTCCTGTGAGACAGAGATAGTCTCTGTTAAGATCATAGAGATTTGTTTGCTATCCATGAAAATAATGATACGGTCTCTCTCAAAACAACATTTGAAAATCTGATATCAGATCCCAGAGTCTCCTTTCTTTCCTTAGCATTCATCAAAGTGTTTCCAGCTAATCTACTGGCTTGAAAGCATCCTTCTTGGTAATAGGTTTCATTATCAACATCCAAACACTACATTATACCATTCCATGCCAAATAAATTCTGTGACCTAAACTAAATGGGTCTGTGGAAAATTCCAAAGAACATAATAGGCAAAGTTTTAAACATTATCCTCATGTGTGGTAAGATGATACACCATCCCATATACCCTGTTCTCATTACAGGCATAAGTAAATGTTGGCATGGAAACATGGGTGGTCTAGAAAGGTAATTAGTGGGGGTGTTACAGGGAAAGTAGGACGAGCACAGAAATTACAGCCTCTGCTCGCATAAACTCTGGACATTCTCTGTGGTTTACAGCACCCATTGGCTTTTCCTGTTGAGAGCTATAATTTTGTTTCCATTCTGGATCTTTTGCCTTGAATGTGAGAACTTTTCAGAATCAGTTAGTAAGATGTATGGGAGCATACTGACAAGTTGAATAATGAAACAAATTCAAGAACATAGCTCTATCATGTCTTCTCTGAAAGACATGATTCTAGGTCCTGTGGCCCCTCATTTCTCAGCTCTACAAAATAATGTAGATCTAAGTTTAAGTGTAGATTCAGAGGCTGAAGAGGATGCAGAGAGAAATGATCAAAAGGATTAACTACTCACCACTGCCAAGGAAATATTGAACTTTGCCATGGTCAGTAGTCACAAAGAGCTACTAAGGACTTGCAAAGTGATGCAAGACCAAATGGGTATCTAAGTATAAACACACAATGATTTTAAAGACAGAGTACAAAACAACACCTAAGTGCCTATTAATGCGTTTTTATGTTGAAATGATATTTTAGATAATTGGGTTAAATAATTTACAGCATTTAACTTATTTTTACCTAATAATGTCTGTCATGTTTCTTTTCTATTTTAGATTGTATTTGACAGTGCTATAATAGACTATACTTTGTCATGGATTTTAATGATGAGACCTAAGTGAGCCTATCGCCTATCACAAATCTTGGGTCAAATTCAATATTATGCACTGAATAGTATTGACCTTTATGCAATTGATGAAACAATTAAATCTCTTGAAGACTTTCAAATAGTCTTCAATTTCTTAAGGGCAAAGGTCATCTATTATAGATTTCTATAATCTTTTCTGTTCCCTAGTGATAAGAGTTGTCTCTCATTTAGTTTAATTTTTTCCAGCTGAATGCATAATAAGGACATCTAAGAAAAAGAAACCTTATATGTGTGATGTTTGTAGGTACTAGGAAGTTCTTCGCTCTGATCACTCTGCCTGGCTCCTACTTGACTTTTCTTGGCAGTTATTCATAATCCTCTTTTAAGAAAGCAGCCTTTAGTACAATTTATTTGCAATAGATCCTCCCACAATCACCCATGTTTTCCTACTCCAAAGATAAGTGTCCCAATGTCAAACACTAGTCAAACTACTTAATCTCTCTCAATCTTTGGTTATTATTAATTATAAAGGAGGTATAACATCTCCCTTCAATGGCATCTATGAGAGTTATATACATAAAAGGATAAAGTGGTTTTCCTCCCATCTTCCCTCTCTTCCTCACCCTCCCCTCTTACTCTCTCCTCTCAATCTCCACAGACTGGAAATACTTGTGTTTCTTGTGCATATCTCCTTCTCTTGGTTTGTGTGTGTGTGTGTGTGTGTGTGTGTGTGTGTGGCGTGTGCACACATGTGTGAACAGGTGCATGTGCCTGTGCAGGCATGGAGATCAGAGGAGGATGGCAGGTGTCCTGCTCTGTCACTCTGTCTTGTTCCTTTGAGAAAAGTTTTCTCAGTGAATCTTGAGCTAGGCTAACAGCCAACAAGTCACAGGGATCCTCCTGTCTCTGCCCATCACAGCTCTGAGATGACAGGTGTGTAACCCATTTTGTGTTTTCATATGGGCACTGGAATCTGAACTCAGTTCTTCATGCTTGCTCAGAAAGTGCTCTTACCCACTAAACCATCTCTTCAGAATATCTCCTTTTACAACATACAGAACAGCCATAACAAATTAAAGTGTAAATCACTTGTGCACAAATAAGCAATTTGTATACTATTATAACCAAGTATTTTCAGATTTTCTTTTTCTTTTTGTGACAGGGTCTCCTTATAGCTCCAGCTGACCTGGAAGCTGCTATGTAGACCAGACTGGCCTTGATTTCACAGAAATATGCCTACCTCTGCCTCTTGAGTGCTTGGATTAAAGGCATGCCTGAAAAATTTCTTAACATTTACTTTCTATATTGGGCATAAGTTGCTCTGGAGTTAAGGTCAACAATCAACAAGTAGGAACTCATTAAACTAAAAACTTCGGTATAGCAAAAGAAACAACCAAAGAAGTGAAGAGAAAATCCACAGAGTTTGAGAAAATCTTCATGAATGACACATTTGACAGAGGTTTAACATCCAGAATATATAAAGAACTCAAAAAACAAAGATAAGAAAACAAGTGACCCAATTAAAAGATGGGTTATGAATCTGAAAAGAGAGTTCTAAAATGAAGAATTAAAGATGGATTAAAACCATCTTAAAAAGTGTTTAACATCATTAGTAATTAGGAAAATGCAAATTAAAACCACTTTAAGATTTCATATTACCCCATTCAGACTGACTCAGATCAAGAGAATAAATTATACCAAATGCTGGGCAAGACGTGGGGAAAAAGGAACACTCATTCCCTGCTGGTGGGATTGTGAACTGGAACTCCTAGAGAAAGCAATGTGGCGAGCTCTTTAAAAAACTAAAAATGAATCTACCAGTTGACCCGATTATACTATTCTTTGGCAAATATACTTGTACATTAATGTCTTTTGCTGCTCTTTTCACAGTAGCTAACAGATGGAAGCAACCTAAATGTCCCTCAACTGATGAATGGATAATGAAAATGTGGTACATTTACACAATGGAGTTCTTCTACTCAGTTGTAAAGAAAGATGAAATCATGAAATTTGCAGGTGAATGGATGGAACTAGAAGCTATTATACTAATTGAGGTAACACAAACTTAGAAAATCAAATGATTTATGTTCTCCCTCATTTGTGGAGTCTAGCACCAACTCCTTGTATGTGAGTATGTATCCTGATATAACTACAGAAAGCAGGAAAATGGAAAGGAACCAGGAGGTAAAGGGAAAGAAGGAACCTGAGAGAGAACAATAGGAGACAGGTGTTACTAAGGGAGAAATAGATAAAATGTGAGTATTTAAATGGGAGGGGTAAGGTTGGTTATACAAGGACTATGGGGATAAGGGGAAAGAATGAGCTCAAGAGAAATGTGGCCATAGGCTCTGTCGTTTTCAAGGAAGAAATGGGGCAAATGGGGAGACTTTAACTGAGGAGCACATGGAGAGAGATTTAGACAGGAAGAGAGAGAGGAGGAGATGAATAATGCTTAGCCAGTGTAAAAAAGAGGAAGACATATTAGTTTAATAACCTACTGAAAAATTATACACACAGTATTGCTACCAGAGTCCATGTGCAGAGTTGAAGGTTACATAACAAGAAACAGTGCCAGGTAAGAGAAAACTTCTTTGGATTTGTTGATCAGGGTACTCCACAAGACTCCCAAAATTACACAGGCTCTTGTCACAGGCCTTGATTGCCTCCCAGAACTTGAAGGCAATACCCTATTTCTAAATACAGGACATATTTTGAACAAAGGATTTGGAGCATGGAGCTGGAACTGACCGGGAAGCCATCTCCCCTGAAGGCTAGTTCTCATAGATCAGAGAGTACTTTGAAAGCTGCTAAGGGAGAACATCAACTGAGGGCTTAACCCCAGCTTTAAGTCTAATAACCACAACAATGACTGATGCAGAAAAGTATATTGGTGCAATGGTAGCATTTTTATCTTAGGGGTAATCAACAGCTACCTCATTGGACTTAAACTCATGTGTGGTATTGTAAACTTAGCCAAACACACATGTCTAGAGAAGGTATAGACTTTGGAGTCAACTCTTAGGCTGACACATCACTAGACCAATATAATTTATTCCTATGTGCAAAATATGGAATCTTAAGTTTACAGACAAGTATTCCAGTCACCACTCATCGAAGTCATCCAATATTTTTATATTTGCACATAGACATAAAATTTTCAGCATAGAGGACTCACAGAATTCCTGTGATGCCCTTGTGTTTTCTCCCTGTACTGCTTCTCAGCTGGTAGGAGCAATTTTTGGAAGGGAGGGATGTATCCCAAATACAAGATCATAACAGCCATTAGCAGTTGTGAAAATTTCAGCAGAAACTAATGGCTGCAGCATGAAGGATGAGTAAAGGGACCAATTGTTTTCTAAGATATATCAATCATATGCCTTGTGTTCTGACATCTAAGACATATAAAACATAGTGTCCGTATTCTTGGCTTGGTGTATTAATATTTATTCTGATAGACTGGCATATTATGTTTGTATATCACTTATAAGTAATGATGTGATGTTATTTTGTACTGTGCTTTACATATGAGTGTCATAAATATTAAGGAGGGAGATGTTATACCTTCTTTGTAATTAAAAATAACCAAAATCTGAGAGAGATTAAGAAAACCGACTAGTGCCGGGTATGAGAAAATATGCCTGTAATACCTGTACTTGGAAGTTGGAGGTAGGAGGATTGTGAGTTGAATGTCATCCTGGGATTACATAGCAAGTTCCAGGCCAGCTTGAGTTACAAAGCAAGACAAGAAGGAAGGAAGGAAGGAAGAAAGGAAGGAAGGAAGGAAGGAAGGAAGGAAGGAAGGAAGGAAGGAAGAGATGTACTAAGGTCATATCTTAATGGTCTGGATATTGATGTCCTCTTACAAATTCCTATATTGGAATCCTCACCCTCTATGTGATGCTTTAGAGATGATTTTATTGGAGAGGATGGTATTTAGGTGATGATACTGTAAGTGACAGGAGTGTAGGCGATGTTACTGTAGGTGATAGGAGTATAGGTGATAGTACTGTGGGTGATGGTAGTATAGATGACAGGAGTGTAGCTGATGGGACTCTAAGGTGATGGGAGTGTAGGTGACTGTACTGTAGGTAACAGTATTGAAGGTGAGTGTAGGTGATGGGAGTGTAGGTATGATAGTGTTGGTAGTGCAGGTAGTAGTACTGTTAGTGACAGGAGTGTAGGTGTTGGTTTTGTAGGTGCTAGTAATATAGGTGATGATAGGTGTAGGGAATATAGGTGATGGGTGCATATGTCATGGTAACTTTTATATTTACCCTATTACAGATGGGACCTCTGATAGATGCACTGACTCAGAAAGCTGGCTCTCACTAGACAATAAATGTGTTGAACGTCCAGACTCTAGAACTGTGGGAAATAAATTTCGGCCATTTATAAGCCATCGCTTCATTGTACAGTGTTGTCTTAGAGTACTTTAATCAGACTAAGAGAATATACTGTTTATTAGGTGAAGAGTCAAAATATACCTCAAATCTCTGTGCTAGTCCAAGTCCATCCTTATCCCTGTGCCACCTTCTTTCCAGCACAAATATTAGGATGACAGGAAAAAGTCAAAAGACATGGCAGCATTCCTGTCTGTTCCTCTGTTGTCCCTTCTTCCTTCCTTTCCTCTTTAATTTGATGCTCTTGGGCAGTTTTCTTTTCTTTCTTTCTTTCTTTTTGACACAGGGTCTTAGGTATCCCAGCCTGTTCACTATGGAGCAGAGAATTTGAACTCCTACTTTCCTGCCTCCACGTCCCAAGTGCTGGGATTCTAGGTGTGAGTCACTCAGCCTGTCGGCGCCAGCGTTTTCCGTTTCCTCTCCATTACTCTGGCTTTTACTATTTCGTATTTCTCTTTCTCTAACTCTTTCTTTCGTTTGCTTAGCTTACTATTTATTTCTTTTCCAGTTTTTATTAAATTAATATGTATTCTTCCATGTCCTCTGGGAAGTTTTACATGTGACAAAATCTGACAGCTGGGAGAATGCAAATGGCAACTGTGATAGTTGAAGAAGAAAAGCAAACAAAAGCTCTAGATCTACTCACACTTGAAAAGAATTCTTGCATCGATCCACAGATGTTTAAGTATTGTAGTTAGAGCCAGAAGAGGACTCAGATCTTACATCGCCTGACATCCACATTCTAAACTAGACAGACTTCAGAGTAATGAAGCTTAAAAACTATATCAAATGATCCAAACTTTTAAAGTGAAAATCAGATCAAGACCCTGGAATTCTCATTTTGTTTTCTAGGAAGGTATGTGGAAAATTAAATAGGACAAAGTAAAACAAATGGCATGGAAATCTACTGACTAGCAGAGCATAAGGTCTCAAAAGATAAAGTTCATTTCCTTGTTCTATAAAGATATTGATGGGAAGGATATTGCATGTAAAATTGCTCAAAGCTATTAGAGAAAGCTGATTTAAATTTAAGGCAATACTTGTTGGCTAAAAATGAAAGATCAATGATTCATTGCTTTAAGCCAACCAAAAAGGGATTTTTGAACTATATAGATACTTTTATGCTGTTGAATATAGGTAATAAAAAGACTCCTCCATGTAGAATGAATTGTGTTTAAGGGATGAAAAAAAGATGTCTGTTTCACCATTATTCCTACTAAATTGAAAAGCTTTTCTTTCATTTTTTTCTATGTGTGTGCCTAGGTTTCTGTGCATGCAGTAGATGGAGTCTATTCTTTTTCTTTCTCTGTATAATTCCCCAGCAGACCCTAAAAGAACATTTGTAGCTACATTCTAATCTGTTTTAGAGTTAGATTTTGTCTTTTCAGTCCAATGCACGCTTTGGTTGAGGGAAGTGGCTTGTTTTGGGGGGAGGTGCCTGTACTGAGAGGTAAAACCTTGATCTTGTACCTGGTTGTGATTCTAACAAGCCAAATGATCTGTACAAAGTGTGTAACCATTTGCTTCTCCACATTCTCATCCATAAAATGCATCTAATATTGGCATTCATCTTCAAATGAAAATAGCAATCACAATAGCCTTCATACAGCAGTTTGCCAGCATCTGGCTGGTTGTGAGGTTCTATAAATATTAGGTATTATGATTTTTGGCATAAACTTTGTCTTTAGGGATGAGACTTTAGATTATCAATATTTCTGTCTTTGAATGAGTATCTTCAGAAAATTGTGTTTATCATTCAACAGATCAAAGCTCTGTGAACTGAAAATGTGTTTCAAAAGAACAGATTGATGCCTCGTGCGCACAGATGTCTTTCTCCATCCCCAAACCAACAGGGCAAAATGCTTTACAGATTGTATGTTTGGCAAGAGCAGAACCCTGAAATAAATCTCATATTGTTTTTTCTTTTACTTAAAAAAAAGTTTTTAAAGGGAATTGCAATCTTGGTTATTTATTTTGTTCTATGCAGAAAAAAAAGCACATCTGTTTGCAATAGTGGATTGAAAGCTCTAAAAATAAATGCTTGAAAAAAAAAGAAACAAAACTTTGCTGGCAGTTTAAATCCAATCGACAAGGAAAAGATGTTTGTACTGGAGATGTTTGGCTTCTTTTACGAATGGGAGGGGGTTGGAAAGCAAATAATATCGAATCATACAGTTTTAGTGAAGTGACTCACCACATTAAAATGAGATTTTTTATTCCTCTGCTAAATAGTGTTTTTGCCATGACATAATGTCTTAACATTTACATTAAAATTATGAGTATATCCTGTATCTGTCATTTTGTCTAAGTAGAGATGGGTAAGATAGAAGAAAATGATTTCATCACTCTCCTATCCAGAACTAGAAAGCAAAAGCAAAGTTCAGGTAAGATTTCTTAGTTACACTATTCTGCAAATGCTTTATTTAGGAGTATATTTTTACTTAGGCTATCTCCTTGTTTTACTTTATATAAATAAGAGATTGTGAAATAGGCTTTAAAATACTGTGGTAACAATTTTACCCAGAAAGGAATTAAATGCTGATGGCCTGCAGTAGATGTTTCCCTGAGAAGCCCAGACAAACTAAGGTTAAAGAGTAGAAGCTAAGAGGACTCACACGGAAAGAGTACAGAGGAACTAGAACAGAAAACAGATGGAGTCTAGAGATGGGTGGACTGCTGGGGTATACTAAAAGACAAATATTGGTGACTCAAGATTCCACCGAGCCAGAAAGTCCTTGATACTTGGCTACTGAAAGGCATTTGTCCAGGAAAAGATATACAAAGGGAAAACAAGACAGAGAGAGAGACTGAGACAGAGAGGCACAGGTTAAGGAGGGTGCCCAGAGGTAAGAGCACAGGCTTGCTGGTTCCAGCTAGCTTGAAAAGGACATGGCAAGGGAAACAGCAAAGTCCCTGCCTCCTTGGCTAGCTCCGGATGATATATAATTCTGTGTGACCTAAAGTTGTACTGTAGATACTAAATAAAAATTACTCTCAATAACTGATGAATAATTTAAATATTTTGACTTAGTTTGAACATGAAGATTATGCATTTGATATATTATGTGGAAACAGTGTTGACAGTAAGGAAAGGCACAAAAGAAATGTCAGTGGCATGGACAAGGATGCTGAGCCCTTTGGTGAGGGACCTGAGGCTTTTGCTTTACCTCTATAGAAGAGGGCAGGCACAAACATGTATCAGTTTGGCATATGTAAATGTACCAGAATGCCTGAGAGCACAGAGCCCTTAAGGTTTCTTGTAAATAACTGCTAGCATTGCCTCAGAGGCTAAGAATTACCTTTTCCTGGAGTGAAAACTGATGTATGTTGCATTTGCTAGGTCTTTCAACATAAATGATACTGTTCAAAATACTGTTTGGAATAAGTGGATGCCCTCAAGCCAAGAATGATGATGCCTTTTTTCATAGAGCCCTCTTGAAATATAAAGACTTTTAAGTGATAGCACAGAGTAGAACAGCTTCAAAAGTTTTAGTTTTGTATGTCTATGACATGCTATATTTATGTTTGTGTGTGTGTGTGTGTGTATGTGTGTGTGTGTGTGTATGTGTGCAGGTACATGTAAACCATAGCCTCTATGTAGAGGTCAGCGGACAACCTTGCATACTGGTTCATGTTCCCTTCTGTGTATGCTGGACTTTCTGGTCCCAAGATTACAGAAATTTTCCTGTATCTGCTTTCTCTCTTGTCTTAAGGAGAACTAGGATTACAGATGTGGGCTAATACATCCCACTTTATGTGAGTTCAGGGAAACCAAAGTGAGGTTGTCGTGTTGTTGAGCAAGCACTTTACTCACTGACCCATTTTCCCAGTCTCCTTCAAAACATAGGGAGTGATGGCCCAGTGGGTGCTGGTGCCTGTGACCAAGCCTGACCAAGACTCACATAGTTAAAGATAAATGTATATACACACCAATTCTCTCTCTCTCTCTCTCTCACACACACACACACACACACACACAGAGTAAATACATAAATGAAAGTTCCATAAAAATTTTAAGATATGAGACTTAATTGGGGAATTGCCTCCATTTGATTGGCCTGTGGCCATGTCTATGGGGTATTTTCTTGATTGTTGAATGATGTGGGAGAGCCTTGTCCACTGTGGACAGTGCCACCCTTGGGTACATTGTTCTGTATTGCACAAGAAAGCAGGCTGAGCATGGGCCAGAGGAGCAAGTCAGTGAACCGCATTCCTCGATAGCTTGTGCTCCAGCTCCTGCCTCCAGGTTTTTGCCTTGAGTTCCTAACTTGGGCTTCTGCTGTGATGAACTGGGACCTGAGAGATGTAAGCCAAATAAACCTTTTCTTCCCCATGTTGGCATTGGTCAGAATGTTTTGTCACAGTAATTGAAGGCAAACTAGAACATAAATTGGTACCTGAGAGTAGACTGTTGGCTGTGAAGAATCTGACCATATACGCTTTGGAGGAATGTGGAACACTTTGGAAGTTTGGGCTAGAAAAGTGGTTGATTACTGTAAAGCAAACTTAATGGGACATTCTAGAAGGAACCTGGAAGAAAGTAGTGCTGAGAGCAATGTAGGTCCAGAGGAGAATAAAGACTTCAGCAGCAATTGGGAAATTTTGGTAAAGAATTTGCCTGGAGTTTGCTTACAGCCCAAAAGCTTTTCTGTGGCAAAGTTTAAAAGCAATAAAATAATTTATTTGTGGAAGAATATATCAAGACAGTCTAATGTAGAGATGGTGGTGTGGCTGTTAATGATGAATATTATGCAGTCCTACAGCAAAAAAGAACAAATGGGGTAGAAAGAAATATAGAATGCACAGTTTGGATTGAAAAAGAACACTAGGAAGATTAATGTTGGAGTCATAGCAGGGGCCGAAGGAGAGGATCCCTTTGATAGGTCATTAAAATGATTAAAGAGAGGCCTAGAGATTTTCAAAAGTGGAGCTATTGGTTTTGGCATTTTCCATGCTAGTTTTCAGTCTTGCTTTGCTGTGCTGCTTCCTCACTATCCCTCTGTTCCTCCATTTGGAATGGGAATGTGCATCTGTTCCCACTCTATGTTGGGAGCATATGGTTTAAATTTTGGATTTTAAAGGGGCTTACAGTTAAGTGACTACCCTGAGTCTCAGAAGAGACTTTGGACTATGGAATTTTGAATAGTATTGAGACTGGTAAAGACTATGAGAACTTAAGTTTGGTCTAAATGTATTTTGCATTTTATATGGTCATGAGCCTATGGGGTCAGGAAGTGGAATGTAATGGCTTGAATGAGAATGTCTCCCATAGGCTCCAAGTCTTAGGACATTTTGTTCTCAGTTGGGAGCACTGTTTTGGGAGGTCTTCAAATGTGTGGCACACTAGAGGAGGCATGCCAATGGGGCCACTTAAAGCGTTCTTAAGCCTCGCGGAATCTCAGGGTTGAACTGAGAAGCACAAGCTGCTTCCTGTGTTGTATCAGCTTGAAGACGTGAGCCTCAACTTTCTGCTCCCGATCCAGCCACCTCATCCCCACCATGATGGACTCATAATTCCTCTGGAACCCTAAGCTCGAAAACACTCTTCCTTTTATAAGCACCCTCGGTCACAGTGTTTTATCACAGCAACAGAAAAGTAACAAAGAGAAATAACCTGGGTTATTTGTGGGAGTCTCTTGGTGTACTCTGTCCAGTCACCCAGAGGTCACCCCAGTCTGACACTGTACAACATGCACTAACATATATGTATTTCTCAGGTGATCCCCAAATCAGCCCATTTCCCTGTGTCCTCCTACAACATCCGTTTTCCATTCATCTCCCCTCTCTCTCTCTCATCCAGCCTCCCTCCTCCCTCCCAAGTTCAAGCACCCTAGTATACTCACCTTCCGTCCATAAAACCACTTTCCACACCCCCTCTACTGAGTTCTCTCCTCCCACACTCCCATGGTCCCTCGACCGTTCCTTCCCCTCCCCTCCCCAGCCAAACACTTCCACTCTCCCAACCTCCTTCCTAGCAGCATCTGTTCCCAGTATTCCCCTTTGGGGGATTTTTCTTTCCCTGTTTCTTTTCCATTTTCCTGGCTCCTGATATTATATCAGGAGATATGAGTATATATGAAGGATTGGCGTTACATTTGCAAATGAGGGAAAACATACGTCACTTGCTTTTCTGAGTTTGTGTTTCTTCACTTAGTATAACATTTTTCAGTTCCATTTATCTGCTAATTTCATAATATCATCTTTTCTAGCTGCTGAGTAGAACGCCATTGCATAAATGTACCACATTTTCATTATTGTTGAGGGACATTTATGCTGCTTCCATTTCTTAGCTATTGTGCAAAGAGCAGCAACAAACATGAATGTAAAGGTATCTCTATAGTAGGATGGGTTCTTTGGATGTATGCCAAGGAATGGCATATCCAGATCATATAGTAAACTCATTTTTGATTGTTTAAGAGTTCTCTGAACTGCTTTCGATAGTGGTTGCACAAGTTTGCAACACCACCAGCAGTGATTAAGCATTCCTATTTCTCCAATCCTCACAAGTATTGAGTGTCTTTTGTTCTCTTGAGTTTAGTCAGCCTGGCTAGGGTAAGATGGAATCTTAAAGTGGTTTTTATCTGTATTTTTCTAATTACTAAAGACTTTGAGCATTTTTTTATTGGATTGTTTATTTCTTTGTTTTTTTTTTTGTTGTTGTTGTTCTTTGTATATTCTAGCTAATAATCCTCTGTCAAATGTGTAGCATTTGAAGATTTCTTCTACTCAGTGGGTTTCCTCTTCTTTTACATGGTTGTTTCTTTTGCTGTATCGAAGCTTTGTAGCTTAATGAGGTCCCACTTGTTGATGTTGACCCTAATGCCTGGGCAACTGATGTCCAATTTAGAAAGTCCTTTCCTATGCCTACATCATGTAGGATATTGCCTAAATTTTCTTCTAGCACTTTCAGAGCTTTAGATTTTATATTGAGGTCTTTGATATATTTGGACTTACCTTTTGTGCATTGTGGATGATAAGTGTCCAATTTCATTCTTCTATAGGTGGAGATCCAGTTTTGCCAGCACTATTTGCTGAAGATACTGTCTTTCCTCCATTGTGTATTCTTGGTATCTTTGTCAATTATGCTTCAGTATTCTATGGTGTCCCATTAATCAATGTGTCTATTTTTTCTGCTAATACTATGCTTTTTTATGACTATGGCTCTGTAATATAATCTGAGATCTGGTATGGTGATCCCACCAGCATTACTCTTTTTACCCAAGATTGATTTGGATATCTAGAGTATTTTGTGATTCCATATGAATTTTAGGATGATTTTTTTCTAACCCTCTGAAGAATGTTGTGGGTAATTTGGCCAGTATTGCATTGAATCTATAGATTTGATTGGTTTTGGTAAGATGATCATTTTGACAATATTAATACTCCCAGTCCATGAGCATAGTAAGCCCTTCCAACTCCTGCTATATTCCTCTATCTCTTTCTTTAAAGATTGAAATTTTCACTGTAGAGCTCTTTAATGTCTTTGGTTGGACTTATTCATAAATATAAATATTTTTGAGGTAATTGTGAACAAAAGAGTTTCCTTGGATTTTTTTTCCTAATTGTTTGTTATTGATATATAGAACAGATATTGATTTTTGTAAGTTGATTTTGTAACCTGTAACTGAAAGGATTAATCATTTCTAGTAATTTTGTGATGGAATTTTTTTGATCTCTTATGTAAAATATCATATCATCTTCAAATAGTTATAATTTTAGCTATTCTTTTCCAATTAGTACTCCTTTAAATTCCTTCTCAATATATTGCTTTTGCAAGATTTTCAAGCACTATATTGAACAGGAGTGAACATACTGGAAAGCCTTATCTGGTTCCTGATTTTAATGGAAATGCATCCAGTTTTTCTCTGTTTAGAATGAAGTTTACCATGGGTTTGTTGTAACTAGCTTTAATTATGTTGAGGAATGTTCCCTCCAGTCCAATTTCCTTTAGGACTTTTTAAAAAATTTATTTTTAATTGCATCATTATGTGTTTCATACAGAACATCTCAATCAATCTTCATCATCTTTGTACCACTTTCTCCACCAGCACCCCTCCCGTAGGCCCCCCCCAACTGGAATTCACACATTCTTTCATCTGTCTTAAGGTCTATTGTGTCAAGTTAGTGTCCCCAGGTGACCCCAGTGCAGGTCATCCACTGAAGTCTGGTCAACATACCCAGATTCTTTCCCTTTAGGAAGACTAGCTCATCCTCATCCAACAGTAATCAGTTCCCTCTAGGACTTTTAACATAAATGCGTGCTGGATTTTGTAAAAGGTTTTTCTGCATTCATTGATATGACCATGTGACTTTTGTCTTTAAGTTCAATAATATGTTTTATTACATTTATTGACTGATGTATATTGAACCATCCTCCTTCTCTGGAATAAAGCTGACTTTATCATGGTGGATGATCTTTTTCATATGTGCCTATATGAATTTTGCAAGTACTTTGTTGAGCATCTTTGCATTTATGTTCATTAAGGATATGGGCCTATAATTTTCTCTTTTCTTGTATTTTTATCTGGTTTTGGTATTTGGGTGATATTGGTTTCATAGAAGTAGTTTGGCAGTTCTTCCTCTGTTTCTCTTTTTGAATAATTCAATAATTATTGGTTGTAGATCTTATCTGAATGTATGTTGAAATTCTTCTGTGAATCCACCTGGCCTCGACCTTTTTTTTTTTAATTTGGGAGATTTTGTATTACTGTATAAATTTCCTTATTTCTTATTAGTCTGTTTAAGCAGTTGATCTGTTTTTGGTTTAACTTTGGTAGTTTCCTTGAATTTAGAAATTCATGCATTTCTTTAGATTTTTCAAGTTTAATAGAATATAGATTTTTGAAGTATTTCCTTATAGTGTTCTGAATTTTTAATGTTTATTGTAATGTTTCATTACTGATTTCACTAATTTGGATTTTCTTTCTTTTCTGGTTAACTTGAATAAGGGTCTGTCTAACTTGTTTAGCTTTTCAAAGAACCAACTCTTACATTATTTGAGTCTTTTATCCATTTATTTTTGTTTGTATTTCATTAATTCCTGCTTTTTTGTTATTTATTCTCATCTACTAGGTTTACGTTTGGTTTGTCTTGCCTTTGCAGAGTCTTGAGTTGCACTGTTAAGTCATTTATACCTGCTCTTCCTAATTCTTTTTTTTTTTTTCTTAATGTAGGCACGTAGAGCTATAAACTTCCCACTTTGGACTGCTTTTAAAAGGGTCCCAGAAGTTTAGTTGTGTATTGTCATTTTCATTTAGGTCCAGGAATATTTATACTTTTTCTTAAATTCTTCTTTTATCCGTTAATCATTCAGGAGTTGTTGTTTAATCTCCATGAATTTGTGGAGATATTAGAGTTTCTTTTGTTGTTGATTGTAAACTTAATAGCCACTGTGGTCTTATATCAAGCATAGAATGATTTCAGTTTTTTTTGTATTTGTTGAGGTTTGTTTTGTGTCCCAGTATGTGGTCAATTTCAAAGAAACTTGCTCAGGCTGCTAAGTAGACAGTGTATTCTTTGGAGCTTGGGTGAAATATTCTGTATATGACTATTAGGTCCATTTAATGTATGATGTCATTTAATTAAGATGTATCTCTATTTTCTGTCCGGTTGACCTTTGTATTGGAGATAGTGGATAACTGAAGTTTTGTCTTGGGGTTAATCTGTGTTTTATAGTTCTGTAAACCATTTTTAGGAAACTGGGTAGGGAGCAGAGTTTTGTGCATATATGTTCATGGTTATAATATCTTCTTGGTCAGTTGTTCCTTTGATTAGAATGAAGTGGCTCTCTTTATCTCTCTTGATTAATTTATTTTGAAGTGTATTTTGTCAGATATTAGAATTGTAACACCTGTTTTCTTCTTAGTGCCATTTTCTTGGAATATTTCTTTCCATTCTTTCACCCTAAGAGAGTGTCTATCCTTAGGCTGAGATGATTTTCTGGAAGACAATGAAAAGGTGATTTTGTTTCTTAATCTATTCCAATGCTAGGGAGTTGAGGTATTTCATCTTTAGTGGTATTATTGAAAGATGTGGATTGGTTACTGTCATTTAAATTGGTTTGTTTATTTGGTCCTGTTTTGTGTTTCCATAATTAATTATCCCTTCCCTTGTTTTCTTTCTGCAGCATCTTGGGTATACTTATTCCTATCTTCGATCCTTTGCATTGCTTTGAGTATTCGATGTAGAGCTAGTTTGGTGGATATGAATTCTCTCTGCCTTTTCCTGTTATGGAAAATTTTCCTTTCCCTTTTGACTATGATAGATAGTTTTGCTGGGTAAAGTATTTGGTGTTGGCTCTCATGGTCACTTAGTACTGGGAATACCTTTGTTCAGGCTCTTCTGGCTTTCATAGTTTGCATTGACAGTTCAGCTCTAATTCTGATGGGTTTTCCTTTATATGTAACTTGTTTATCTCTATCAACTTTCATACCTTCTCTTTGTTCTGAATATTTTGTGTTTTTACTATCATATGACATGGGGAGTTTCTGTTCTGGTTTGGTCTAATTGGTGTTCTATGTGCTTCTTGAACCTGTATTGGTATCTCTTTAATTTAGGGAAGTTTTCTTTTATAATTCTGTTGAAAAGCTTGTCATTGCCATGGGCCTGAGGTTCTTCTCTTTTCTGTACGCATGTGATGCACAGGTTTGGTCTCTCCATGATGTCCCACATTTCCTGTGTATTCCATATCTGTTTTATTTTTAATTTTTCATATTCTTTGCTCGAAAACTCTATTTCTTCAACTTTGTCATCAATCTTGATATTCTGTCTTCTCTATCATCATTGTAAAAGCAAGCTAGAAGGGGCAGAGACTGTGGGGATGGGGAAATTGGAATTTCTGAGCCTGCAGGGGAATCAAGGTACAGTGGACAAGATCACAGACTTACTAGGGAAGAAGAAGGCTGGTCTTGGGAATTCAAGGTTAGGTTAGGGTGGGGGCAGTCGGGTTTGAAGAAGTTCAAAGGCAAGCTGGAGTTGGGGTCAGGGTGTGAAGGGTCTAACAAACTAGAATGAAAAACTGCACACATTCAGTGGTCAGGTCTGGATTAAGAGAGTAGTTCAGAGAATTGAGGTGCTAAGAACAAAAGCAGGCCTGTGCCCAAGGCTAGAAGGGGCTATCTATTTAGACTTTTAATATCATTATATTTAAACAGCAGAAATGTAGTTAAAATAATCACTCAGATTTGTCATATCTGTTTCTCCACTTTCTTACATCTGTCTGTTCTGACAAGTTGTCTCACTCCATCAAACACTCCGCCTTGAAGATCTCCTGAGCTTCTAATTGTTAATTATTTTTATTGATTTTTTGAGATTTTAAACAGTATAATTTGCTGCTATTTAGATACGCTCTAATATCTGTTCCTCCTCTTATTGTCCCCTGCCCAATTTAATGTACTGTATTCTATACATAATAAGGCCTATAAAAGCCTATTTTGTGTTCAAATGTCCTTCATTGTGGGTCCATCCACTGGGACCTGGTTAACCTACCAAAGTCCCATCCTTGAAAGAGACTGTCTCTGCCCCTCCCAGCAGCCATTTGTTGTCACAATTTCCTTAGGTGGGGTTGGAGTTTCTTACCTACTTCCTCATGTCTATGCTAGAATTTTGTTTGTTTAAGCTTTGGTGGGACTTGTGCATGTTATTACCATTGCTGTGAGTTCATATGTGCTAACTGAGCAGCTGTCTGGAAAACTCTGTTTCCTTCTGGCTATACATTATCTCTGGCTCTTACCGTCTTTCTGCCCCTTGTTCTGCATTGATCTCTGAGCATTAGAGGTAAAAAAAAAAAATTGACATAGATCTATTCAGGGGTAAGTACTCTGCATGCTCTGCAGTTTCTTGCTCTTTGCACATTGCCCAGTTGTGGGTTCTGGTTTAATCACCATCTGTTGCATGAGGAAGATTCTCTGCTGAGAGCTGAGAAATACATTAATCTATATGTATAACAATATGCCATTGTCAGTTCAATACTGTAACTATTTAGTAGAACACTAGCATAGTTCTCCCTTATGTCTTGTGACATGTTTAACCTCAAGTTCCTAAGCCTGATATCAGTGCCAGGTATAGGCTATGAAAGCGAATGGAAGGAAAAATACTCACCCAGTTGTGAATCCTGAAAACTACAATAACAACTGGCCTGACAAGATATGCCCACCAGTACAATTGTGGCACAAATATTATGGAAATAACCAACCAATTTTTAATTGAATTTAAGGTTTGTTTCCTAGGCTGGAGCCCATCAGGATTATTCCTTATTTTTTTAGTTCCTTGCCATTTCCCAAGTGTGTCATTTATAAATTCTTTCAAATAATTTTGATAATCACTGCTTGTTTTTTCCTGCCTTTTTGACTCATTCTTTTTAATCTGCTTTGAACTGTCCTTGTGCACTCAAGAGAGTATTCCAAATTTTCCAGAATTGTCTATTTTTCATGTCCTATTTTTTCCTTCTAGATAACTTGAGCCACTACCTGCTTCATTTATAAATAAAAATTTACAACTTTAACCAAAACCTCTGCTCTGAGATTCTATCACATATTAGATTATAATTACATGACTTAACTTTGGGGATCAGTATAGAGAAACTCATTATTAGAGATTTTGTCATTGTGGAAACATGATAGAGTGTACCTCCATAAGCCTACAGACATGATCTTTCCTCCTGCGTATCTAATGCTGTATGGTATGGTATTTATGATACAGCTATTTTTCCTAAGGCTGTCGGAACTAAGATTAAAGCAAACACCAGAGAAAATGATGTAATCAGAGGACAGCATTAAATAAGAGCTGAAAAATTTCTATTGCCAATATAGCATACTATTTTGAATTTTCTTAAGTAGGACTACAGTCTAAAACAATAATTATGGTTTGGGATATAGCCTGCATCTTACAGAGTGTTATCTAACCTCAAGGACATTCTGGGTTTGATTTTAAGCACCCTGTAAGCCAGTCATGATAGTGTATACCTGTGGTCTGGCACGTAGGCAGTGGAGGTAGGAGGACCAGAAGTTCAAAATGATCCTTGGCTGAGCACTGCGTTCTAGACATGTCAGAAAGATAGAAGATTGACTCAAAAACAAACAAACAAACAAGAAACAGGGACTGGAAGGACAGCTCAGTCATTAAGGGAGCTTTCTGTTCTAGAGGACCCAGGTTGAGTTCTCAGTACCTCGTGTCAGCTCACAACTATCTTTAACTCCAATTCCAGGCCCTCTAACAACCTCTCCTGGCCTTCACAAGCACCAGGCACACTGGTGGTGTACATAAATATAGGCAGGAAAACATAAATAAAAACCTTTAAAAAAATCCATGGTTGGGAAGATTGGAGGGGCAGAATGGGATTGTCAAGGTACACTACACAGGAAGTTTACAAAGAATAAATTAAAAACATTAAAAAGTAAATATACAACAGTCAATGAAAAGTATATACAATAAATGCATAAACCAAGAATGTATTTGTTTAATATACTCAAATATTGTTTGTATATATATATATATATAATTTTTAAGAATTAGCCATCCAGTAGATTTGCTCACACCAGGGTCACCCACTACAAACGTGTGAGTTACATTTTACACTTTGAAGTTATGATGGCACTAAATAAAAAATGGTCTTCTGTTTCATCATACTATCTCTGTATGTGCATGTGTATATATGTGTGTATATGTGCATGAGTATGTCTCTGTGTATGGATGCACATGTGAGGTGGTACATGCATATGTCAGTGTGTGCATGTGGAGCTCAGAGGACAGCCTCATGTATTGTTCCTCAAATACCATCAAGTTTTAGTTTGAGACAAGGTCTCTCACTGGCCTGGAAGTCACCAAAAGTTGGTTGGTGGCCAACTAACTTCAGAAATCCACTGATATCTGCTTCCCTAGGACTTGACTTATGGGATGTCTGTCAAACACTTGGGCTGTCATTGTATGAAATATCATTACTCAGAAGAAGGTTTTAATGTATCTATATAATTAAACTATACAATTATATTTTCAGTATTTTCTCTTTTGATTCTCATCTTAAAGAATGAATCAATACTTATCCATTTTGTTCTTGCAAGGAACTGGGGTGCACTCTCGGAAGTCTCTTCCATCTCAATTTATGCCCAATCACCATAATAATAATGAAGAGAGATTACATATTCTATTTTCTAAATTGTAATATTTATGACATGATGATATTTTAAAATCAATTTGTCTTTTCACATAGGTCACTATTATTTGTCTTCAGAATTAATTTCTTACAAGAAAGATCTGTACAAGCCCAAACCTGACAAAACCCAGCATGGATTGGGGATGTGGTCATGCCTGTCTAAAGAACTTTTTGGCAATTGATAGCTGTAGAACTGTCCAGTAACACTACAAATATAGCTACTTTAGACCATAGTAACAGTGCAGGTATATGGAAAAACACCTTCTTAGTAATCATTAACAAAAGCAAAATTAATAAAACAAGTCAACAGCACAAGAAAGTTCTCTTTAGAAAGAATGATGATCTTGGGTGATGATAAAACATTCCCTGTGGAATTCTGGATCTTTATTTTACATTCCCTTTGTTAGCCATATGTTTCCAGATATTTTTTTGAAAGAGTTGCGAATTTGACACCACAGAATGGAACAGCTCAGGCGGGGTTAGTAAAGGCGCAAGTAATCAAATTTCACAGAACTTCTACTGAGAGCATTTTTTTCCTCTCAAATCAGACATACTTTCATTTTCCCTTAATAAAAGTATCGCAACCAATTCTAGGATTCTAATCCAAACATTAACATGACATAAGAACCAAGAAAAAAATGCATTTAAAAATCCACAGTGAGAAATTCTTACCATTTGCGTCTTAGACGTTAATGATTCAGGAAGAATTTTATATAAAAAAATGTTTTGAAGATTGTATTTAACCTCACACAGCCCTTAAGCCTGAACCAGTACTACTTTAACACAAAATATTTGAAAATAATATTAACTCTATGTTGTCAGCTCGAGTTTTGGCTTCTCAGCTTATAAGAGGCTTTAATCAGATTCCAAGATGAAGGTCTCTCTTCATATCTACATAATTTTCCAGTCTTTGTATTCTGCCTCAGGTCCATACTAGATCCTATTCCCCCAGGGCACCAGGCTTTCTTTATATTACTCAAGCTGAGATTGATGACAACAAGCTCCAGGACTCACTCTTATCTCGAGGAAAAGTAAAGCATCTCTGCACAACAAGGTTGCCTAAGATTCTCCCTAACAGTGATATTCCTGGATTTAAGTCAGAAATTGGATTATAAACTGCCTCTGGGCAGGCAGAATCAGCTTAGCCAGTTATACCAGATACTTCTATGCAAGTGAGAAAAAGAGAAGAAGCTAATTTCCTAGGCCAACCTCTTTGTCCCTTTGTCAAAATGCTAGTTGTTAAGGGTGCAAAAGCTCAACCAAGAGAATTTGCCAAAGTCAAGCTTGAGAACAGAGGCTTATTTCATGGCTTGGATTATCTAAGGCAGACTTGGTTTTTTCTTCCTTCCTTCCTTCCTTCCTTCCTTCCTTCCTTCCTTCCTTCCTTCCTTCCTTCCTTCCTCCCTCCCTCCCTCCCTCCCTCCCTCCCTCCCTCCCTCCCTCCCTCCCCCCCCTCTCTTTCTTTCTTTCTTTCTTTCTTTCTTTCTTTCTTTTTCTTTCTTTCTGAAACAGGGTATCTCTGTAACCACGGCTGGCTTGGAACCCTCTGTGTAGACCAGGCTGGACTCAGTTTCGTAGAGATCTGCCTGCCCTTGCCTCCTGAGCACTGAGAGTAAAGGCATATGCCACCAAACCCAGCCAAAGCAGAAATTCTTTAGGAAAGGCTATAAAATATTTTCTGTGAGACGTTCATATTTTTTAATTTAATGATTCCATGAAATAAGAACTCTAAGTGCAATAAAAATGATCCTTTCAGAATTATTAGCATATTTTATTTTCCTAGAGGCAATTTATGAGTTTTCAACCTTTCTCTAATACATCCTCCAAACTAAATAAAAGCATAAGTGCTCCAGATGTACAGTGATTTGCTTAATTTTCCCCCCAATGGAGCAAAATAAATAAATAAATAAATAAAAGAACAATAATGAAAAATTTATTTGCATAATAAATTGTCTTCATCTGCCAAAGGCTCCAAAATACTTGAAAATCTGCTTTGTGTATATGTATGTGAACTCTTTGACACACACACACACACACACACACACACACACACATATACACTGTACTTTGATCACATTCCCTTCCTTTATTTTACTCTCCTCCTTTTCCGTGCTACACAAACATGTTCTTCTTCTCAACAGATCCCTCCCTTTCTTTTGTTTTATTTGTGGTGATCCACTGAGTTTAGTTAGGTTGCACATATGCGCATAAGGGAAGAGTTGTTTACTTGGGTAAGGGCAACTTAGGAGTAGCATGACACCATTGTGGAATTTGTCTTACCTTTCCTCAATCAACTGTCTTTTGGCTCTCGGGCTGGTGTGGGCCTCATGAACCTCTCCCTCATTCATGATTGAATGTTTGCATATCTCGTTCATGACACTATTGCACTAAATGGGCACATCCTATCTGGCAGATCAGTTTTATAGCATACAGTGTCAATAGCTAGTAGGCAAAATCACTGATGACTTTTCTTCCCCAGCAGCCTCCATAGCATCTTCTAGAACAATGAAAGCTAGTCAGCAAGAGAATGCTTCCAGTGTAGTACTAGTTTTATTTTTTTCTATGTCTTACAAAGTGTGTGGATTCTTCAACAACAGGGTCTTTTGGAGAGCCAAAAGCAATGGCAATAGCCTCTGTTTTGAGGGGACCTCTGGAGCCTCCCAGCCCAACACTCACGGGGTTATATCCCACACCTGTTACTGAGATTTGTGTTTAATGCAGCTCTGGGAGCAGCATGAACTACCCACCCATGCAGCATATTTCTGTTCAAACTATTTCTGCTTCTTCAATTACATTTTTAAAATTAGCTCACAGAGTAGTGGGGTTCGCTAGGTTGATTAATTAATTTGGTTAAACCTTCCCTGCAGCTCCTCTTTCCCATCATTCCATCATATTCCACAGAGACCTTACAATTCCCAACGTGCTTCCCTGTCCTTTCATATCTCATGCACTCGACTATTCTCTGCTTAGCACCTTCCTTCCTCACTTCTGGCCCTTTTCTCAGCCCTTGACTTTTAAGGACGTTCTCTCAAATGTAAACATACAAATCCAAAAATTTGGAGCTGGGATCTGCATGTGGGAGAAAACAAATGACATTTGTCTTTCTGACTACGGTGCCTCATCTAATATAATATTTCCAGTTCTATATATTTTCCTGTGAATTTCATAATTTACTTTTATTTATGGCTAATGAAATTACACTATGATATTTTACTACATTTTACATCCATCCGCTGATGGATATCTTGGCTGATTTCATACCCTTTCTAGCATGCGAAGAACAGACATGAATATGGATGTATAGGTATTTTTGTAGTACCATTCCCAGAATGGTATAGCTCTATTATATGATGGTTCTATTTTTGCTTTGCTTAGAAATCTCAACAATTATTTCCATACTGACCACACCAGCTTACACTCCCTTGAGCAGAGAACAGTATTCCTCATTCCTCACGTCCTCACCTGCATTTGCTGTCATTTTTTCTTGATGATAGGCATTATGACTGAGTGGTGGTATGGAATTTCAAAATAGTTTTGATTTGCTTTTCTCTGATAGCTAGGGGAAATGAATATTCTTAATCTATGAAGGTGATTTTCTTGGAAATAACAAACTCAAAAGTCTTTACAAATAAGAAGTAATTGTGAGAATTTCTACTATGAAGTGTCAACGTGAAAAGCAAAAAGCAATTACTTTGGTGAATTTCCCTAGACCCTGCTCAGTGATTGAAATAGCTCTGGCAGCCACATACCACTTGTAAAGTGTGTAGGTGTGAGATCTTCTTTCTCATGTGCTACGTGTCAAAGTGGAATTTAAAATTAAAAAAAAAAAAAAAAACCTTAGGTTTCTAATCCTGGTTATGACTTAGACACAGTGGGTGACCTTGGACAAACCAGTTACTGGTACATCCAGTAACATCAGCATCAGTAGATGCAAAAATCCAGAGTCCAGCCTGAGGAGTTCTTTTAGAGACCTCTCTTCAGGTGAATCCAGATTCCTGAGTAAACCACAGCAAAGAATTATCATGATGAATCAATATGAAGTAGAGCTGGAATTTATTAGGAAAAAAGTTTAGAATAGATTTAAGCACAGGGGTTTAATAGAGATATACTTAAGAAAATACATATGAATATGCGCATAAGCTTCTTGAGAGATAGTTGTGTGAGAGAGAGACTGTGTGTCTTAAAGTAGCCATGTATGCCATTTGGGTATTTTTTAGTGACTTCTAAAGTTACACTGTTCAAAGGATTCCTAAAATAACTTTTTTTTTTTTGTATGAGTTACAGGCTGATTTCTAAGCTGTTTTGGCTACAGTTACAATCAGATAAGGTAAAACGGTGGATCATAAAGGTGGCAGACATGATTTTTACTGTAAATAGAGTTTATATTATAGCTTGAGTATGAGATTGAGACACGATTGCAAGTTTACAGCTATGAAAAGAGAAAGACAAGAGTTGATCACACATTTTGGCTTTAAGCACGGTTCATTACTATTTTAACGTACTTATTTGAAATATCTCTTTATAAAAGAAATAATATCTCTGTATAGGCAAAAGAAATAATACCTCGGTATAGCAAGTTTTGCTAATTGTGCTGAAATCTGTCATTCTTAGTCTGTGACAGACTTGAATCAGACTCCTGAGTGAGGGGTTCATTTCCTTTCTGTGTCCTTCAACTTTCGTTATCTCTTTTGTCCTATTTCAGCTTATTTTTACTTTTCCATGGTCTGTTTTCCACAATTTCAGTTACCCTAGGCCAAACTTGATCCAAAGTATTTTTAAAAAACTATTTATTATTTTGTATTTCATGTATATCAGAGTTTATTTCCAGCCGGTGTGTAAATCGACCTGTGTCATGCAATGCTTGCAGAAATCAGAAGAGGACATTGGGTTCCCCAGGAACTGGAGTTAGGGACAGTTGTTAGTCATCATGTGGATGTTGGGAATTGAAACAGGGTCCTCTGCAAGAGCAGCCAGTGCTTTTTAACCGATGAGCCATCTTTCTAGCCCCCCAAAATATAAGCTCCAAATGATAAAATTCTATCTGACAGTTATATTTGAGAATAAAAATAGAAATTTTAAAGACCTTAGAATACCAAGTCAAAGCAACATTGCTTTAGAGAAATCATACATGTGAAGCATCTTCTGATTGCTGTCAAGAAATGGTGAATTTCTTCTGTTATATCTACCAGTAAGCACTTTCTATTTTGGAGTTTATTAGATGTAAGAACAAGTTTGGGACAAAATAATAGCCCCAGGGAGAAACTGCAGTTTGCATATTCTTCATGGACTTATTAATAAGGAACAATTTTTTGTGGAAATTAACTAAAAGTTTAAAGGTAATTTGAAAATATTTAAACTTAGAGAATACATTTAGCACATTTCTAGAAGTCTTAGAAAATTCTGTATACTCAAAATAATGACATTCTGGAATCACTCCAATTTTCTTTGACTTCTTATGGTCATATCTTCACTAGATATTACTAAGAATAAGAATTTAGTGTCTGTGAGATGCTGAGCTTTAAGTGACACATCTATGCATGGAACCTCGACACCTAAGGATCACAGAACAGGGGGTAGGGAGAATAATAATGCAACTCTCACTAGTGAAGCTTTGCTGTGCAACAAAGATTGCACAGTTGGTCACAACTGGCCAAAGTATAGAGAATAAGAGACTACAGAATAAGTGTCCCTGCACGGTACCCCTATATTAAACCCCACCCCCATGGCTCGGGGACTACAGTGGAGGAGCAGGTGGAAAGGTTATAAGAGCCGTCAGTGGTGCATAACTCCAAGGAAACAGTCTTCCAGACTTCTGGGAACTTGTTTATATCAACTTACAGCAATGGGGACAGCATGCACAAGACTCATACAGACTCAGTCAGACCAAAACCAGTATAGAACTGGCGAAATGAACAACAGGCCCCAAACTTAGCCACCGAACTTTTGGCAGCTGATCGCTGCTCGGTGAAGGAGAGTTTAGCTTTAAGGAAATGACACTAGATAGGTGGAACAGGCGCCAGGGGATGAGCTCATAGCGAGGGACATCTAGGTACACAAATTTGACTCGATAGGCCTTAACATAAATGAGAGAAGGCATGTAATCTTACGTGAAGGCTATGGGCGATGAAGACAGGAGAGGGAATCCAAATATGATTAAGAGGTGTTGTACACACAAATGCATAAAAACTCAATACAACTATATAATGAAAAAAATTAGTCACATACAACCCAGGAGATACTCATTATACCTATAATATGACTAGCACTTAGGAGGGCTTCATAAATGCTAATTTATTTGACTTTTGACAATTTTTAACTGAACTATTAAGATGTTGTTGGAGGAAGAACAGAGACACCTGGTGACCTGGGTAAGATTGGACAGGTGGAGGGTGTGGACCATTGCCCTTGACCAACAATAGAACCACCTAGTTGCTGTTTACAATGGAAAAAGGACAGGATAAAATACATCCAAGTGCCATTCTTTTAGACAAGAAACTTGTAAGTCATAATATACAAAAATTATACTCTTGCTAATTTACAAATTTATTTGCAGTGTAAATGTAAATATTAAATCTTTAATTTTATTCCAAATAGATATACATATATTTATATATAACTATGCATATAAATACAAAGAATTATAATAACATGTTTCTAAAATATAGTTTAGAATTAATATCAGAAAAGTAACATAACTTCATGTAGATATAAACCACAAATGGTATTAAGCATTAAAACAAATTTATAGAGGCTTGGCTCTGACAGCTTTGTTTGCTAATCTAATTTATTCCTGAGGAATGCTATGGCAGTCTGGTAATATTAACATCCCTGTGCTGCAGGAAAAGAAACAGGGTCAGGGGTCCTAAGAGGGCCACTGTTCACACACACACACACACACACACACACACACACACACACACACACAGTTTGGCATCTGTTTTCCTGGTTGTAATCATTACTGTTTCTTGTTTATCTCATCCAAGTTAGAGATATGTGATAGTGATAAACTAATCCAAAACGCATGGGATTCCCAAGCCTTCTCTGTTAGTAAAAGAGCATGCTTCTGGATGACACAATGTTGGAATATAAAGGAAGATATCTGCAGGATCACATATCAGAATGGAAGAAAGTGAATAAACTAGACTAGATGCCATAGCTCTGGGAATCAGAAACTTCCTATGGAGCTTCCATAGATGAATATCATAATGAATGTAGAATTATTACTTTGAGACTCTATTTTCATTATGAAACACCAAAAAGTTGAGCTACCAATTAAAAATAAAATAAGATAAAATAAAAAACAAAACCACAAAGACCAAACTAATCACATTTGTGATTACAGTATCAGAAGTTACTATGTAAGCTGCCAAGGAGGAAAACCAGTCCATGGTCCTACCAAGCTATAAATCCTATAAACCACAGCAATGACCCAGTACAGCAATTTATTTCTATTGGTGAAATTGTGGCACTTTTATCTTGGGTGTAACCAAGACATGTCTAATTGGGTTTAAGTCCTGTTCAGTAAGAGAAAAATCCATGCATAGTACTGCAAACATAGTCAAGTACACAAGACTGGAGAGGTCATATACTCTAGAAAGAAACCTACAACTGTCACTTTCCTATACCCGTGTAATTTCTTACTCTATCCTAATTATATATCTTTATGCTTAAAGGCAGGTACACCTGTCACCACTCATCAAAGCTTCTTGCAACAGATAGAGGATATTAAGAAGTTCCACATTTGGTCATATGAAGTGAATAAGTGACTGTGAGGTGTCCAACCCTAAGTAATATCTCCAATGCAACAGCTACACCTAAGGCTCAGGGAACATTGCAGAAGAGGGGCCAGAAAGAATGTAAGGGCTGGAGGGACAAGACACCTGCTGCTAGTCAATGCATTCTAGACACGATAGGGAAGCTGCACCAATGTAATCTCCACACTATGATAGTCTGACAAGAGCTGCATAGTGACAAAACCAGTTGAATACCTATTTGCATGGGGAAAAAGTTCACAGGGTCCCACCTCAAGATGAAGAGATATAGATAATTAATGGAAGCGGAGGGAGGGAGAATCAGTTTCCTCCAGAGTCTAGCTCCTTGGGAGGCTATTGATCTCGTGTGCCACTCTAGACACAGGTACACGTGAGCATCAGTAAATGAACTCAGTGTGTTGTATTTAAAATGTATGTTTATAAATCTATGTCTGAATATGTAAGAGTAATAATCAAAGAAGAGGACAAGAAACTGTAGGAAGCAGGGGGCATGTGAGGAATTGGAAGGAGATTGGGAGGCCTAGAAATAATGTAAGTACATCATTCATATGCGAAAGTCTTGAAAATAATTTTTTAAAGTACTAAAAATATTGAATTGTAAAAACCTTATCAACACTAGACCAGTCCTACAAGGAATGCTTAAAGGGATCCTGGACTGATGGTTCAGTGTTTAAGAAAACTGGTTGCTTTTGTAGAGGAAGTGGCTTTGCGTCCCAACATCCACATAGCAACTATTCCCTAACTCCAGTTCCAAGGAATTTTCTGGCCTCTGTGGGCACGTACATACATAGGGTGAGACAATCAAACATATCAAATAAAAATAATAACTAAATAGAGAACTTATTAAAGGAGCCCTATGCCTATAGTTGAAAGAATGATGACTATCATTTGAAAAACCAGGAAAATGAAACATATAGGAAGATGATGATACACAAGTGAAAGAAGGAAAGGAATAAAATCTATGACTAAATAAATCTATTATTACACGAAACTACTAAACCACACACAGGTAGTAAGGGAAATAGAGAGCAACAGAGAATATACAAGCCAATCAGAAGTACTCTAATCACTGGAGGGCATTCAGATGTCATAAATGCTGAATGAGGTACAAAAAGAAAATAGAAACCCTATCTCCAGTTTGCAAAACTTAGATCAAAAGCAGCCTTCACTACCAAAATAATACACACAAGTTTTTGCAATGTTTGTGCTGCTTTCAGTTTTTAAGAAACATGAGTGTGGAAAATGAAGTCTGCGAAACACAAACACACCGAAAAGTTGAAGACAGCGTTTTATATCAGGCTATGGCCATCTGCACACTTTTGAGAAACAACACAAAGGACAAGGATGTCTGCCTTGTGTAATAAGAAGTGAGCACAGAAGCTAGCAACAGTTCACAAGGCAAATACTGAGATGAGGGCAAGGGAGTCATCACACTGTCCAGAGCACAAATATGTGGGACATTTTTATACTAACCATTTTCAAGGAACTAGGAAATTCAGTGCAGTACAACATGGCCAGTCTCTGGTTATCTGAAGACAAGCATCATTCACTGTTGAACCACTCAGAGGTGATCACAAACCTTAGCCGGGTGAACAAAAGCCTCTGAAGCAGCTTTTGAAGTAGTCACGTTGGTGTTCCTCTAGAGCGAAAAGCAAGCCACAGAGACGCAGTGCCAAAGGTGTGCTGTCTTAGAGCCTGGAGATCAGACCTTTTAAAAGTGGGATATCTAAACTGGAAAAGAAAATATTAATAAAACAGACTATGTTAAAACAAAGAGTCAAATTACAAGGGCAACATATTCTGAGGTTTCCAAGAGATCAGAAGATGAAAATCTGGTTATATAGTCCTCTTTAAGTTTCTAGGTGTTTGTTCAGTAAACCTGGAATAAATTAAAAAAAAAAAACAAAGGCAGGTAGGATAAGAATCTACAGACATATTATTCTCACACTGAAAACTCAAGGAAGGTATAGTTTTATTCACTAACCTAAAACTTTCAAGCCAATGTCATTTAGTAACAACTTTCTAAATTATTTTGGCTTTAATTCTTAAAATGTTTCTGAGTTAATTTCTATAAATATATCCTTTATTCTCCACATCAAAGATGATGAATTTCAATTCCCCTATTCCAAAGAATTATAGGATTGTTCCAATTATATAAATGCTTCTTTAGCACAAAGCCAATTGGAATACAGATACTTTAAGATGTTTTACAATCAGATTTATTAATACCATGTGGGGTTAGAAGAATATCACATATGTAATGAGAACAAAGGGGCTTTCTGAACTATACACAAAAATATATGTGTACAAAGATATACTTCAATTCTAAAATTTCACTATGAGTTAAACATAAATATGGGAATGCAAAATTCACCAGTTTGTATTAAAGAAATAGTCCATTTCTAAGTAGTCTGATTTCTTCATTTATTTGAGATCAAAATATAGGGGTAAGTAGAAAAATTTTTAAATCTATTATTAATATTATTATTTTACCTAAAAAAACAAGTTCTTTGAAAATGAATTAATTTTTTGCATAGGTAACCAAGTAAATTGATTAGATGTTAAAATGAAAAGAAGCCAGCACTGGAGAAGTAGGAAGTAACTGAGGTTGAATATTTTCTCCTCTCTCAGTCAGAACTCAGAGAAGACACCCATGAGTTGGACACAGTGTTTGCTCTCCTACATGGCCAAATAGGAATGAGAACCAACATCATAGAGACAACCTCATTCCTTACTAAGTACAGGGTAACCTCACGAAAATCCCATTCTCCTCAGAGTCATGTTTCAAACTATAGAAGACAAAGTACACTGAACAAAAAAAATACCATTTTTTTCAGACCATGGCAATAGGTAGTATATTTACTAATTTGAAACAGCTTAACAAGAAAAGGCAGGGAGCCTGGGCTGTTGCAAAAGTGGGCGGCAAAGGAAGCTGTCCATGAGTTCCAAGCTTACGTTGTGAGGATCAATACAGAATTGCACTGTCTGCTAAGATGTAAGGACATGGCAACCTTTTGCCATACACTGAAACACACAGGAGGCAGGGGAATTTTTAACTGTTCTGCTTCCTGGGATCATAGGGCTCACATAAAGTTTAGTGCTGTCAGATGAAATAATTTGTCCCAAACCATAAAGACTGTTCGTAGCTAACTACAAATCAATCTTCAAACTCTACCTAGTGTCATTTGAGAAGCCTTCCAATTCTATTTCTACTTGTATGCTATGATCTTCAAACTTCCCACCTCTTCTTAGAATCAGAGGAAGTTCAAAATAAAAAGAGTCTTTAGAAAATATTTAGTGTACTGAATATCATTTTGTTCTCAACTGCAGCCCAGCAGTTGAATACCGGCTTCACCAGTCACCGAATTACCAAAGTTCAGCAATCTCTATTGGGAAATTAAAGTGTTAGACTCCTCCAGATGCCTACCATTCTCTCTGCTTTTCTCTTTGCTGTTTCTCTTCCCACAAAAATGACAGGGCCATGAATGGGTATTGATCAAACCTGGCCATTTAGACTCTCCATTCCAGAAACCTGAAAGTAAAATACATCTGTTCCAAATCCTGGTAGACATCATGTTAACTAATTTTAGATGTCCACACACTCACAAAGCAAACATAGTGATTACAGAGAGAAGCTGGAGAAAAGAGCAGAGATACTCAAGAAAAACCTCAGATTCATTGTACCTGTATAGGTGTGTGTGAGAGAGAGAGAGAGAGAGAGAGAGAGAGAGAGAGAGAGAGAGAGAGAGAGAAGGGGGGCAGTTACATGATTTGGGATTGCATGAAAAACTTTCATTTGGAAGATGGATTACTATCCTTTGGAATTCAGGTGATCTAGTTCATTATTCTTGGTTCATTTATTTTGAAACAGGTTCTCATGTGGCTCAGGCTCGCCTTGAATTCTCTATGTAGCTGAGTATGACCTGTGCTACTGATCCTCCAAGTCATGTTATTTCTGGGATGTGCTACCATGCCTGGCTTCAGTGTTCCCATTTTAGAGAGAAAGAAACCGAGTCCATTTTAATAATATGTCCAAATTCTTATTCTATTTATTGGTGAAATCAGAGGCAAACTTCACCCTCTAATAAACAAATCAAACTTTAAACACTTTACCCTCAACAAGTCAAAGTTAATGAGATTTTCTCATAACTAAGAAAACCAAGTTACAAACATAGAAAAGGGGGTCCAAGCAGCAGGAAACTTAAAATGGAGAAAACTCAAAAGAAAGATAACCCGTATCTTTAGAAAGCTCGTACTTATCAACCAATACTGGGCAGCAGTTCTCTCCAGGAAGTCATGAGCTTTAACCATTCCATCGCTCATATTTTGTGTTTAAGAATGTGTCCAAGGCCTATGTCTTCCCCACAAATACAGGAAGAAGGTGATTATAAAATTTATCTTAAAGTTTTGAAGTGGTATGATCTTGGCAGAGATGAAGTTAGTACAAAATCATCATCTGGAACAGGAAAAGGTCTGTAGTTATCATTTCTGGCTTGCCTCCTGCTCTCCCCAGTTTTCAATCCTGGGAACTTAGCTGTTGAGTTAACACAGACTAAATAATGTCTTTGCAGAGAGTTTTGTCCATCTATTTCAACGCTGTCTCCTTTCTTACTACTGCCATCTAACCATCTGACACACTGCACTTGTAAATTAAAGGCAATTTTAACTCTTGGAGATTCTAATTTTTTTCCTTACTTGTTTATAATGACCAACTCTCACTAGATTTTGTAATAGTAAGGGAGAGATCTAGCTAGCCTCCCTCACGCATGATTGTGACCTTATGCATGTAAAATGTTTCTTAAATGACTAACACAATAAATGAATGAATGCATGAAGAGACAGAGGATAACAGAATTATCAGATGATTTCCTATGGACAACTGCAACCCAGTGTGAGAAAACGGCCTGAAAGCAGATCTCTGGTGAAGTTATGTTCCCTTTCTACTGAGCTATAAACCACATCTCCTTTTACACAACTACACACGCATACTTAGTAAATAGGAAAAAAAATATAGACAATTCCTTCACAATGAAACTCTGAAATAACACATCCAAAACTGTTTCATAAAATAAAATACTTAAAAGGAAAAGTGAAAAGAGTAGTAATGAGTTTAGAGAGAAACTAGAATTTCTAGGAGCTATAAAACCACACTGAAAGAGTCTGGTCAGGCAGGGGTCAATCGAATGCTCATGGCTTCTTCGAAAGGCTGACAGACTACAGAGAAGAATACACACAACAAAAAACCTCTCATATCACATGAAACAGAATGGTAGAATATAACCAAGCTCCGTGCAAATCCTTTTTTGATATTAGAAAATGTTAACACAAAATAGAGTAAATATGAGTATTCACACTAAAATTGGCCATCACCACTAACATAAAACAAATGACTGTAGTCAAACACAGTTTCTGGAATAAAGGCTTTCATTTCTGTGTTGAATTTGATCAAATACTGTTTAATTTGCAAAGTATCCCGTTCTCTGCAGGGTGTTTCTAAAATAAATGAGAGTTACTGTAAGTCTAGTACAAAGAAAAAAAAAATTCTAGGCTTAACACCAAAATAATTTTCCTAGGTGGAAGTCTACTGAATTGTGAAATAATCTTTCAAGTGAAGTACTTATGCTTAATTTTCAAAGCCACAAGTTTGGCTTTCAGTGTCTTGTGAACTTTTTAAATTCTCTGAAAATGCTAGAAGATTTCAAGCCAAAGTCTTATCTGAACCAATGAATTCTAGTGAGAACTTTTGCCTTCCCACAAATTCTAAAGATAAAATGACTTAAGGAAATGATGAAACACAGATTTGGTTTAAAAACTCATTTCTTCTTTTCCAGTGATGAAACTATTGATACAACTGTATCCTTTATAGAAAGCTATTAAGACAATGTTGATGTCCACTTGTAGGTAATTTTGAAAAGGACTTAGGAGAACCATTTGTGTGCTACTCTAATTTTATCAGTCCCATGCTTAAACATTTGTCAAATATTTTCAAAATGAAATAATATTTGAACGTGTTAAGAAGATTTTTTTGTCATTGTTTTCTGAATTATTTCAAATGAATTATTACTGGGGAGTAGGAGAACTGATTCAGAGGTTAAAGGCACTGGCTGCTTTTTAAAGAGAACTTACTTTAAATTCTTAGCACTTACACTGGGTCACTTATAACCACCTATAACTCCAGTTCCACAGAATCTGACACCCTCTTCTGGCCTCTATAAGCACTTACACACATATTATGCACATATAGACATTTAATAAAAAGAAATCTGAGAAATTATTACAAAGCAGAAACAATAATACATTGTGTGAGGAATTTAGAGCAATTTTTAGTTTAGAGAGCGTGGAGAAAAGGAGCTCAGAGGCCTCTCATTAATGCATCATCAGTCTGGGCATTTTTCTTTCTGCTTCTCATTTCACTCACTTTTCAGCCAGTTGATATTTGTTGGGTGTGTATGTAGATTATCACACTGCAGCAGCTAGCCTAGAATACAGCTCTCCTTAGTGTGTGTCCGCCTGATATTCACATTCCTGGGTAACTCCTTTTCATATTGCTCCAGGACGTGTAAATGCGACCAAGTGAATGGGTGACATATAAATGTGTGACAAAGTTTGGTCATAAAACATGATTTAGTCAGCTGAAGATGCTGTATTAAAGTACAACAGCCTGGGTAACTTAAACAAAAAATATTTATTCACAGTTGTGATGTATAGGAAGTTCAGGATCAAGCTGTTGGAAAATCATGCCTCTCTTAAGGCTCTCTCTCTTGGCTTGCATGGTTAACTTTTCATTGTATCTTCACATGGAAAAAGAAAGAAAAAAACAGACCTGAAGATTAGAAAGGCACTAATCCCATTCATGACTTTCCACTCTCGTGATCTAATTACCTACAAACACCCATTTCTTTATACCCTCTTACGGACAGCTGTGATTGCAACATGGGAATTTTGGGGAAATACAGTCATTTGGTTTCTAACAAATTCATTGTCACTGGTGCACTGTCCTGTCTGGAGTAATATGTTCAGGCTAGGCTGTCTAAAAAGATGCTCAAGGAATTTAGCACAGAAGTCCTTATGATGAAGCCTAGATCTCCCAGAACCAGAACCACTCACTGCTGATATACTTAGAAATCAGGTCACAGTTAAACCTTCAAATGATTGTCACCTCACAGCTTCTTGACTCTCAAATTCATCACCCAAGAAAATAAAGAGGAGAAATGGTTTCTTCTATTTGAAGCCATTAAACTATGAATTGATTTTTATATATCAACAAACAATACAGCTTACATCATTACATGAGGAAAAATTTAGAATGTGTTAAAGGAGATGATAGATAGATGATAGATAGATAGATAGATAGATAAATAATCTACTATGCTATAAAATCCTATTGTTAATATCCAGGAAGAAAATAGTGAATAGAATAGTAAAACAAATTTACAATTCTATCATTTGAAAAATGATAACATTTCACTTTTTAAAAATTTAATTTATTTTTGTTTTATGCATTATGAGTGTTATGCTTGCATGCATGTAAGTGCACCCATGTTGTGCAATGTCCGTGGAAGACAGAGGAGGATGTTGGATTTCCTGAAACTGGAGTTGCGGATGGTTGTTAGTTGCTATGTAGGTGCTGGGGTTCAAACTTGGGTCCTCTGCAAGAACAGCCAGTGCTCTAAACCATTGAGTCATTTCTCCAGTCCCCCCAAATTATAACATTTTCATAGTACACTCACTATAAATGAGTATTGAAAGTAAGCTTAACTTTTATTTTGGAATAATTAATAATTTCTTTGGATTATATTGAGCCGTTAAATAACCTACAATCTATAAAATACTCAAGCTAATCTCTTAGGTAGCCTAAGAAAGGAGTGAAACAAATACAACTTCCCATAAGAGTTAAGATCGATTGCATCAAGACTATGAGTAGATGGTCAAGAGTTCAAAGAATAATTTTTTATGTGGAGGGATGGGACAGGGAGGGCTTAGACTTGATCATTACTTGCTCATTGAGAGTATATGGAAGTTACCGACATAGGATCTGCGTCTCTATATCAGCAGCATATTTGACTGTAATTTGTTAATGAAATTATGTAGAATTTATGTCCACATTCTAGGTCAGGCTGAATATCAACAATAAAGGAAAATATATAATAACTGCACATCCCTTATTGTTAAAAATGTCTTTATATAGAAACACCTTTCACCTCTTTTTAAAAATTTCATTGTATATATTCATTGTACATGATACAATGTTATCTAACACATTTTCATATATTACACATTCACTGAGTACATTCCCTTCCCAACCCTCCTACCCTTTCCTTTCTCACCCCTCCCTCCTGTCAGTCCCTTTGTTCTTCTAAACAGTTTGCTTCTACTTTTATGTCATATATAGATATAAAATTTTCTTATCTATATACAATCTAGAATCAACAATAGAGAAAATATGGATATTTGTCCCTCTGAAACTGACTTAATTTGCTCAATTGTGTCTTCCGTTACATACATTTTCCTGAATGATGTAACTTTGTTCTTCTCCATGTGCTAATTTTTAATATTTGATTAAATAAGAAGACATTTTTCATCAGCGCCTCCCATAAGTAATGAAGCTGTGACAAACTGTCCTATATGAGAATCGTGAAAGGGGCAAAATGCCTTCCCCTGTCCCACTTAGAGGCTACCTCTTCCAGATGCTGGTGTCCTCAGTAAGATGACAGTCGGCTACTCTAGCATGTGTGTTGTACTGTTTCTCTTTATGTTCTAGCTAGGTTGGAAGATGCCCAATTAGGCAGGTGGTGGAGGGAGATAGAGGGAGAGATGTACCTGGGATTAATGGTTTTTGCTTAGCTTTCTGTTTAATCATTAATAGAAAATTAAAACCTTTCTAATTTGTCTCTATTTCATTGTGTACCTTTAATGTGTTTCAGTGAAAGAAAAAAACAAAACAGAGCTGTATTCCTCAGAGCTGAGGGTTATGCAACATTTAATTCATTTGCATTGACTTGTTTTGAAAGTGCTAATGTGTATTTCATTAGTTAGGCCTAATAGTAGTTTATAATCCATGTAAATTACTTTGAGTAGGATATGAATGCATGCTCATCTCTCTTCCTCCTTAGAAGAGATAGGACAGAACTTCTGCCTCAGGGAATTGAAGCAACTGGGAAACAGGTGTGGTATTATGGAGAAGGGAGTGGGTGAGCTGTCTCTTGGATGCTTTCAGACAGCAGCAGGCTATGTGAAGAAAGCATTTGGATGATACAAGTGAGAGGCGAGAAGGCCCCAAACCCAAGAGGAGTGGGCAGAATAAAGTTAGTTCAGCTATAGAAAGGAAACTGTACCAACTGTGAAACTGTCTAGGATTCAGGAATTTGTAACTGCTATAAAGGATCTAAAAAATTATGGGGCAGAATTTTTTTTTAATCAAATCATGTTCTTGAATCCCCAAAAGTACAAGAATAAAACTGCAGTTTTCAAATTTGTCATTCCCTTTTCCACTGTTGGAATGGGGATTATAGAAATACTTAGAAGGAAAGATATTCTAGAAGTAGTTTTCTACCAGTTCAAGCACCAATAGATGGATTATTGATGAAGCCAAATTATGTTTCCTACCTGCTTTGGGGATTGTCTTCATCAATTCAAGAAATAAAAGGATTAAAAGACAGGTGATAGGGCCTTGAAACTGGACTGGGTCCAAATCCAGGCCACACTGTGGGATAATATGCCTACAAAGCAAACTTTCTCCTAGTGTGTGGCTTCACAATTGCTCTTAAAAGCCCTTGTTAATGACCTAGTAATTGCTTTAATGTCTCCTCAGTCAAGTGTGAAGTGTTGCAGGGACATGTCAGCACTGGATGAAGCATTGTGAGAGTTCCCTTCCCTGCTGCCTGTGGATCCAGAGCAGCATTAAGCATTCCTGCTCAGTTTGCTTATTTAGCAATAAAAATGTATTTACCGTATTCATAAAACTTGTCTCTGAATGTCTGGGGAGGTCTCAATACAGGTTGTGCTGTGAGAGGAATGTTGAAGGAATGCTTGCTGTGTAAGTAGCTCCTTGCTCTTTCTGTATGGCTTTTTCATAGCTAATGGAGTCCTTTCAGTCAAAGTCTTGCTGCCTCCCCAAATCTCAGGAAGTTAAAAAGCATGTGTTCAGACACATATGTTCAATTATCTATATGTATAAACACTAAAGAATTCTTATGTTCTAGAGACCAATACCCACAAACAAAACACACTGCCTCAGTTTCTTGTGTGATGCTGTCACAGATTACCTAAGGCTGAGTTAATGGTTTATAAATAAAAGAGGTTTGTTTTGTGTGGTCCAGGAATCTAGATAGTCCAAAGTCAAGGTTTTATACATGCCAAAGACCTTGTGTCATAACGTGATTAGAATATTACATGGTGACAGTGCACTCCTAGGAGCACAGGAGAAAGAAGGATCCACTCCAGCAATAACTGTTCACTCCCATGATAACTGCATTAGCCCATCCATGAAGATAGGACCCTCATGACCTAACCACCTCCTAAGGGCCGTACTTCTTAACAAGGTTGCATTGCAGGTTAGGTTCTAACCACAGAAAACATATCCAAATAGTAGTTAAATTCTCTTTGGAGAAATAAGAAAAAAATCAGGATGAATTCCAGAGGTGATATGATGAGAACATATATCATTTATCAAAGAGGACAAGGAAAGTTTATATTTGAGCAAAACAATGGAAAGAGGTAAAGATGACCAGGAGGCATCTTGTTGAAGAAAATTCCAGGCAGAGAAAAAAGGAAAATACCCCAAATTGAGAGAGCACTTGGTATGTTTCAGGAACAGCAAGGTTTCCAGTATGGATAAGCCCTGAATAGGAAGCAGAGCTTATATGACCTCATGGCAGCAGAAGGACTCTGAAGACTTACCTCTGAGTGAATTAAGAAGAGTTATGATGGGAAAGTTACACAATCTGAGTCACAGCTTAAAAGATTCCTCTGACTGTCATTGGCAGCTGCTTTCTGCTGGCTGAAGGAGAGTTGATCTTTAAGGGAGAGACTCTAGATAAGCTAAACATTTGGGCACACAAACTTGACTTGATTGGCTTTAACATATATGACAGAATGCATAGAATCTGATGGAGAGGGCTATGGGGAAGTGTTGGTGGGTAGGGAGTATAAAGTTGATTAAAATGGTTTGTGTGAAGTGTGCAAAAATTCAGTTAAAATAGCTTTATAAGATGTCTCTAGATACCATAGTGTGTTTCTCTCTCTCTCTCTCTCTCTCTCTATCTCTCTCTCTCTCTCTCTCTCTTCCTCTTTCTCTCTCTCTCTCCCCAGCAGGGGAAATTGTTGAAGAAATTAATCAAGGAGAGAAAGCAATTATCCAAAGAAAACAGAGTGTACTAAGACTCATCTGGTACAGAAGTTGAGAAGTGGCTGTCATCAGCTCTAGATATATTGGAGGCTCAGCTGGTCGTAGCTTTGGAGTCAGAGACACAGTGAATAAAGGAAGACTGTAGAATATTTAATACTGAGCAACAGTATTAACTTTCCATGAATGAGATAGAGAATACAGAGTATTTATCTTAAGTCATATGTACACTACTGTGAATCTAGTGAGTGACACAGAATTCAAGTCTCATGTGGGAGAAATTTCTTCTCCTGCCCAGTAGATAAAATATGCCCTTACTTTTCAGACTACAAGAGAGAGATACGATGTTTGTAATTATAACAGTGTGAATTGTTTTATTGCCAGTAAGTTTTGTTTTAGTCAGGGTTTAGGTAAACATGAGACAGTACATACAAATGCTGGAACTAGGAGTTCAGTCAAGAGTCACCTGAAGGGTTTCATCTAGAGTGTTGGAGAGATGGCTCAGTGGATAAGAGCACTGGCTGCCTTTGCAGAGGACCTGGGTTCGGTTCCCAGCATGCACATGGCAGCTAATAACCATCTGTAACTCCAGTTCCAGAGGATCTGATGCCCTCTTCTGACCTCCGCTGGTATTGCATGACACAGGCAGGCAATACAGATAAACAGATAACATAAAAATAATAAATAAGATGTTTTTAAAAGAGTTATCATACTTGAACTAATGATGCTTTGTTTTAGTTAGATTGTACCTTTCCATAATATATATATATATATATATATATATATATATATATATATATATATGTGTGTGTGTGTATTTCAATCTTGTCAAATTTAAAACATTGTTCCTTCAATACAGCCCAAACAGCACAACAATAACAGTAAAGATGATATTTCAGTATGAGCAAAATACCCTTATGGAGTGTAGTTCTCTTAAGTCACAATGCCTATAATTGTAGGGGTAATCAGGAGAAACATCTAATAAGAAATAACACATATTCTTCCTGAATAAAGAAAATAAAAGCAAGCACAGCTTAAACTTGAGCTTAAACAACTTGAGCAGTGTAGGCTTGGTAGGCTACTGCTAGTGTGATCTTGGATGAGCCACTTAACCTCTCAGCTTTCTACTCTCACATTTGCTTATTGAATTCATTTATGATCTGACCTTTTTAAAAGGGACTTGTTGGTGAGTCAAATTGAAAATGTATTCAGCAAAACTCACAAGATGACTGTTGGGAATAAATTGTATGAGTTACGAATGTGGAAGTGTTTGAGAACTGTAAATACATGGAGATGCTATTGTTATGAATAGTCTGGATTTCACCATAAGTTTACATTTGTTCACGTCACAATATACTGGCACTTGGTTTTATTGAATATTGAATCCTTTATGGGAATAGAGTTATTGGCACTTTCCCCCTTTGTAGAGATCTTAAATAGCTAAATTCATTAATCTCTGTTTTCATTTGCCCTTTGGATGACAATATTCTTTAATAATAGGAATGCCTTCTCCAAGAATAAAGATTACATTCTATCATAAATCTATGCCATTAAAATACTGTATGTTTTCTAACATGGACATTTTACAGCTCATTGACCCTGTTAATAAGGGAACTTGTTATAACTCCCTGTTATAAGTGGAACTTATAACGAGATCTAACAGTGCAACCTCAGCAGATTAGAGTTCAATCTATAAACATCATGGTCTGTCCCCTATCTCATGCAATAGAATTCAGTAAAAAGCAAACTGGTATGGCCAGGATTAAATCGCTTAACAACAAACAGCTAGAGAAATTCTTTGTAATAACACATCCTGCAACAGAGGAGTCCCTCCTTTGGCAAACTGTTCTTTGAAGCATTTGAGGCTTTTCACAGTTCAGCTGAGTCTGGAGCTTAACCCATGGTTTTTCCTTCCTCTTCTGGTTTTGGCACAGGTTTTACTTCTCTTTCCCCCCCCCCCCAGGCATCTGACTGATTGTGACGGGGATTAGTTCTGCCTCTATTTCCATTTCCCTTAGTAGAAGTTGCCACCTCCAGTTTTCAGAAAGACCCATGCCACCTTTGATGTGTACAGGTGAACAATAGCAAAGGGAATCAGGAACACCATTCTTTATTTTTGACACCAAACAGTTTACATTTGCACACAGAGAGAAGATAAGCCAGACAAATATTCGTATTAAATAAAAATGTCACCCTGCATTTGTGGTTGCACACTAAGATCTAAGCAGATCTGCACTGTACTTAAATGTGAAAAGGACTTCAGAATTCCATTGAGACTCCACGACTAACTCCAGCGGTTCAGGTGCATCAATCAGAAAATAAAAGGTGCATTTTTCTAATCTGGTAAGACCCCTTTTTTGAATTCATCCTATAGACACCCTGACAATAGAAGATATGTTGAAGACCATCATAGAGAATGAGGAATTAGCTCATGAGCAGAGGGTTTGTCGAATATGTTCTACAATGAGCTCAGTCCCTGGTGCTGAGAACAAAAGGATGATTATAATGTTATTTTTGTAAAATAAAAATAGAGACTAGTGTACATTAATTTTCATTTTAGTATACACCTATCAAGATTATGGTATAGCTCCATATATACTTATAGAAACAGTTCTACTGTTACATCAAAAAAGACTGCAGAGAGGGTATAAATATGATCAAAATATATTGAATGAAATTCTCAGAAATTCAAAAATTCATTACTCAAAATGTGATGAAGGGGCTGGAGAGATGGCTCAGAACTTAAGAGCACTGATTACTGTCGTAGATGAGCTGGGTTCCATTCTCAGCACCCACATGACGGCTAACAACCATCTGTAATTCCAGTTCCAGGGGATCCAATGCTCTCTTCTGATCTCTGTGGGCATCATACTGCATGGGTGCACTTCCCACATGCAGACAATACACTCATACACATAAAATGAAACTGAATTTTTAAGTGATGAAATAAGGAGTGCATTTGAACAGTATTTGTTTATGGGTGTGTACCTACAAAGACTTTGAAACATAGCAGAAAGAGATATTTATTGAGGAGATTTAAGGATAAAAGACTTAGGGCAAAGATAAAAGATGATTTCTGATGTTATCTTTCTATGTATTTATTTTCTTATGTGTGTATATATATATATATATATATGCCCACGACTTTTTATAAAATCAAACAGATCAAAGACACAAAAGAAATAACCTTTGTAGTGTCACTTGCTTTTGAAAAGCTGCATCTCCCTTCATTTCCGTAGGCTCCTTAGTTACAGAAAAATTTGCTCTTTGAAAAGCACATGTATGTGTCACACACACATATACCTTCAGGGGATGTGAAGTCACCAGCAGTGAATAAAGAGTACGGAGCAGAAACTAAGGGAAACAGGAGGAGAGAAATCCACCTGGAGTGGGAAGGCGTTCCACAGCCTCAGGGTGTCATGGTGCCCTTCAGGCCCAACACTTGAAATCTGATTTTTCAAGGAAAATTAGAAATTCAGATCAAATTATTTAATTAAAAAATGGTTTACATGAATTTATTATTGTTTTGTACATTTCACTTTGAAAATATATTAGGTAGTATTTATCATTTTGTAACTTAATTCACTTAACATAATACCTACCAAGTTCATCCATGTGGCCACAGATGAAGAAATAGAAGGATTTCTTCTTTTATAAACCGAACAATATTTCACTATATATTCCTTTTATTCATCATCTGATTATTTAGACCTAGGTTGACATCATATCTTGGACACAGCGAAGTGGAAGGCAATGATGATGAGAGCTCAAATATCACACCAACACAGTGGTATGTTATCTATTTATTTACTTTGCCTTTTACTCAAAAGTAAGATTGCTAGGGCGTATTTTAATTCTATTTTTAATTGTTTAGGAGGGTCAGAAGATGAGATCAATAGAGAGCTACTGATCAAAATGCACAAACTTTCACCTGTAAAGTGCATTCATTCTAGAAACCTAATATAATATGGTGATATCCATATACTATTATATACATTTATATTTGAAATTTGCATGTATGCTTAATACTTTTCAGCACACACAGCTAATGCATATGCTGATTAGCTTGTTAGCATTAATCATGTGACAATGCATACATATATTAAAACATCACATTTTATATCTTAAGATATAAATATATACATTTTAGCTGTCAGTTATGCCACAATAAAACTAGACAAAGTATTAGAAGCACCTACATGTTTAAAAATCTAAAAACAATACCTCCAAACAAAACAAACACATTTGACATGTCAACACAAATTATTTCTGCAAGTTGGAGCTGGCCTCAGAAATGTACTTGCTACTTTGGGTATAAAAGTTTGACTCCTGCACATGTCTCTTATGCACATGTAGTACTCAGAGTAACTTTGAGATAAAAAATGATTATTAATGAAATTAATATTATGAAATGAATTAATATTATAAAATTATGAAATAAAATTAATGAAATGAAATTAAACTTGGAGGACATTTCAGTATGTTCCAGTTTGACAGTTCTAGCACATTACTCATAAAGTTTGAAGTTCCCTTACATTAGACCTCTCCTTCTGTCCTCTGTCTCCTGAGGTCTTAAGTGTACATTCCTATAACACTGCTATCTCACCATTTTCTGAACTCCTCATTATCCCCAATAATTAATGTCAAGCTAATTTTCAAAAGTTTGTTTAAAAATAATATTTATGTTCAATTTACCTACACCTCAATTCCATTTGCTCCCTCCCTGAGATTCAAAACTGGCTACAATTGAACCTTACAAACTTCATAAACATGAATGTTTGTACACTTTGACCAATATCTCTCTATTTCCCCCGCTTTTTGATCCCCTGGATAATTAAAAGTAGAATTACTATATGTTCTAGCAATCTTACTCTTAAGCACATGGACAAAAGAAATGAAATCAATATATTGGTATGATATCTGCATTCCAGTATATTTGAGCCAATTGAAAGCATTTTGTTGAAACAAATAATCTCCAATAACAAAAAAAAATCTAATATAACCTCATAGATAAATGAAAGGAATTTACTGGCTTCTGTTAAGAGATTGAGGATTTCTAGATCTTTCTCCTTCTCTCTCTCTCTCTCTCTCTCTCTCTCTCTCTCTCTCTTTTCTCTCTTCTGTCATTCAGTTCTGTTTTACTCTTTATATTAGCTTTATTCACTTAAAGTTATTTCTAAAAAGGTCTTCAGGGTGATATTCTTTCCACCTGGCAATCCATGAAAGAAGGGATAAATTCCCCAAATTTGTTTTCATGTTTGTACCCCCAAGACCTAGAGCCAAATTAGTTAATGCTGCAGCCAGGAGTTCTGATGCTGTGATTACTCACCTCAATGAACTCAGTAAATAAGTAGCAATCTCCAAAAATCATGCCTTTCTGGGCACCTCAAATGTGACCTGCTAGTCAGTTTTCTGTTGTAATATAAAAACACTTGAAGCTGGCTAATTTGTAAAGGAATGAGGTTTATTTAGCAGCCAAACAGGTTGAAGAGTATAGATGTAGCTCTGGTAATGTTTCATGGTAATTTGACATCCTGTAATGGGAGCAAGAGGAATCAAATGGGGACAAAGGAAGCCATGGGGTGGGAATGTGGCAATTAGTGATCTTTGATGATAACTTTCTCTTTAGAACCATCTCAGTGTTGCATAAGAACCACATTTAATCCCTTACTAGAGCAGCAATCACTTCCACCAAGTCCCACCTCTTAATGATTACATTCCTATGCTGAGGACCAGGATTCAAACACAGGAACCTTTGGGAGACACATTCAAAATGCATTCCAACAGTAGTAGTGACTTTATTTGGAAGTGGAGGTCCATTTTACATGTAATTCGAAGAGGTTCAAACTAATTACTGAGTAGGATGTTCTTGTAATTCAATAGGACCAGTGGCCTTCTGAAGAAAAGAGACAGAACTGTGCATATAGGAAGACAGTGCAAAGATTCAGTGAGAAAGCCTTTTGACAGTGGTGGCTGATTGGCTCATTTTACCTATAAGCCAAAGGACATCAGTGATTTCCAGACTATAACACTTAGATCCTGGGAAAAATATATGAGGCATATTTTTTTTTTCCTACTGAGAACCCAACACTGTTGTCAAATTTACACTTCTGACGTGAATTACTAAGAAAACAAAACAAAACAAAACTATTGCCTTAATGCACAAAGTGTGTGGTGAATTAATGTCACAGTCCAAGAAACTAATCTGTCCACCATGGGACAATGAATGGGAGAGAGACAGGTCTTTTTGATGAAAGGATAGGAAAGAAACAGCAAGCCAACCAAACCAAAACACAAATGAGCACACACACAAAAAAAGAAATTAAATTTATCTTGTGGTAGTCTTGAACTGTCCCCAAAGCATGATTCAACACCCCCCTCCCAATATCTATATGGATCTGTTCATGTTCTTACCCACATTCATTTATACAAGCAGTTTGAGATAATGTCAATTAGAAATAATAGCATTATAAAACCATGAACTCGTGTGGGAAAAGCAAATAAGCGACGGGAGAAGGGGAGGACCTAATGTATGTGTTCTGATCCCTGGAGCTCATCGTTGGGGTCTGTGCAAATTTCATCACCCAGTGAAGGGAGCACATTAGGATGTTTAGAAATAACCTTCTTTCTATCCATAAGATATCACTGGAGCTTTCAGATTTCAAAACTAAACCATCCCTCAGGAAAATCAAAACCCAAATCTTAAATTAAAGGATCAAGAAATGGAAAAATTAATTGGGAGAATAATGTCTTACAAAATTTCAAAAATATTTCTGCAGTTTGTGATGTGTTACATTTGACATTTGAAACAAAAACTCACCCACTATACCTGAAATTAAGAGCAAATGATTAAAAAAAAGAAAACAAGCAAGCAATACAAGGAACCCCATCAAGCAGAAATCCTAATGTTGTGAAAGAGCTTTGATTAATAACTTAAGGATACAAATGAAAAGGTGGAGAATTTAAGCTAACTATCAAGATAGGTAAGAATGTTTTTTATTTAAACAGGCCAAGTGATGCTGTTAAATGGGCTATACATGGCTGGCTACAGAGGAGTCTGGGAAGTGCTGCCCTTTGTCTATTTCTTCAGCTGACAATGATTCTGTGGGATTGTTCCTTCTTTGAAAAGTAATACATCTTATATTTTCTGTATATATTAATATAGCATATACTTCTGCATATGTGGTATATAGAAATTTATTTTTTTTTCTTGTCATTTTTGTGTGGTAATAGGAGTTACTTAGAGCCTGAAAAGGATGGTAGAAATATAGTACTGAATATACAAAGAACTATTTTTTGTTGTCTCTGGTTCCCAGTTCTTTACTTTACAAGCAGAAAGCACATTTCATGATATTTAAGTTAGTAAAAAAGAAACAGTCTTTACATATTAGGCCCTGCCTATGTCCTTTCTGAGCTTTATTTTTTCTTTTTCTTCTCTTACTTATATCTCTGAAAAGAGCAGTACAAAGTTCTCCTGGTCAATAGCTGTACAGAAAGTAACTATTGGAAATATTGTGTTGAAGACCCCAGAGATGTTAGACTTGTATCTGGGGTTGGAATAACCATTTCACATTGAAATCCAAACCTAGCTTTCAAGTGGCAGAGGCTGGCAGGTCTCTGTGAGTTTGAGGCCACTCTGGTATATATAGCGAGTTCTAAGACAGCCCAGCCTGCATAGTGAGACTATCTTAAAACTAAAAAAAAAAAAAAAATCCAAACTTCTCATACTAACCATAGGACTTAATAGATTTCCAGAAATACATATATTCTATTTCCATTGTATTTTAAGGAAAACCAGAAAATCTCTTATTATAATTTTGGAGTGTTAGTATTGACAAAAGTAAAAATCCAAGGGTCTATTCGAGAGTCACAAATTTGAGTGAAATGTCCCTTTCCATTACTTTAAAATGAAGGCCTCACTTTAGGGTTCAGTATGTATTTCTAATGTGGTTAATGTGAGTACATCAAAAAAACACTTTAAAGGGGAAAATCAACTCTTTGTTACTTCATGAAGAATTCACAAAGGGGTCAATTTAGGGAAAGCAATGACTTAACAATAATTGCATCTGGGTTTTATGCCAGAAAACTGGGTCACTTATGCATATATACATGATCACTCACTCGACAAATATAGAGAAGCCTGCTGTTTGCAAATTAAATTATGTGATTCCCTCAACTGCCAGTTGTTTGTTGGAATGGGAGAACATGCACCCAGGTTACCAACACAACATTGCATGTTGATGCAGAAAATAGTAAAAGGAAACTACAAATACCAAATGGATTTTCACAAGAATCTTTGTGAGGGAAGCAAACCTTAGAACACAGCAAGGTGTTAGTTTGGAAGAAGTTTCTTTCCTATGTAAAGTAAGAGGCAACATGTGAGAAATGCTGCGTTTGCATTTTGAGGAGGTATGAGAAAAGCATACCTGAAATAGGGACTGTAGGAAGGGAAGCATGTAAAACAAAGTTGGGCAAAACTTGGGAGAAAGTTCACTTATGCTAAGGAAGTTGTTTGGATTTAAGGCATAACAGCATAATGCAGTCACTTTCAAACCAGATGAAAATCTAAAGTCTTTAAGTAAGAGTGACTTGACTGAATTGTATGTTGCCCAAATATGTCAGATTTTCTATTTCCTCCTTATAAAAAGAAGATAATATTATCATTTAGGTTTTATGAGACTTAAAAACAGTAATATGTGTAAAGTGGCCAAGCCATATAAACCCTTAATAACATGCTTAAAAAAATCATCCCACTCTTTATTTTTTTCTCTGTAGAGTTGAATGCTATAAATTTTTTGAGTAGGATAATGGCTTGATAAAGACAGTGTTTTAGAAAGAGATTTAAGAGCAATATACAGGAAGAGTTGGAGGAGAGGAAGCTGGCAACAAACCCTTTAACAGGACAAAGATTTTGCCTCCTAATAAAATGTGCGTGTATAATAATATAATTCTTCTAGTTGGAAGAAATGGACTTCTAATTATTGGAAAAGTTCATGGCTACTGAAGAGATTAAAAGACTCCCAGAAATATCACAGAAAATAATAGAATAAGAGAGACTAAGAAGGAGAAGTGGAACAAAATAAACAACATTTAATTATTGTATATGTGAATTAAGGGAGATTTGAAAATCACACTGGAAGCTTAATCTTTTGTCTCTAAGAATACTATAATACAGTTTTTAGAGACAGGGAAGTCATTTTGGATAGGAAAGTTGTATGTTCAATTTTAAAAGTATTGAGTCTCAAGAGTCTACCAGAATGACTTTGGTGAAATCCTCAATATATGGTGATTTTGCCTGGGCCTAGGTAATACTACCACATGGTATAGTACAAGGTAGTACATCCTAACTTGTGCTTCTGCACTTGGAGTATGTGGCAGGAGGCCAGGGAACACAAACAGACACAGTATACACAGAACTTGGGAACATACTCTATGATATAGAGGAAAATTCTAAACATTTTTAGAGTTACCATGAAAAACTGTCATACACATGTATGATGAAGCATTATGAAATAGCAAGTAAAGTGCAAAAACACCTTGAGGGTAAATTACAGAGTGAGAGGACTCTGTATTCTTTCCCTATTGCTGCCAGGAGTGATTCAGAGAAAAACTGAAAAAAAACAAAAAACAAAAAACAAAAACAAACAAACAAACAAAAAAAAAACAAAACCTGTCATCGAAAAAGGTTCATTTTTGGAGCGTGAAAATCAAATTAAAAAAAACAAAACAAAACAAAAAAACAGAGGCAAACACTGGGAACTCAATATATCCAGAAATAAAAGACAAAGGAACAAAGTACAAGTGAGGAGGATTTGTCAAAAAGGCAAGTAGGTGAACCATAGCAATAAAGCATCAGAACCTGGAAAAGAGATGCCTGAGAGTAGGTTGTTGTCAGTGTCAAATGCAACAGGGAGTCACACTGAACGAGAAGCAGTCAGGGCATTAAAGTCTTCACCACTGAAACTTCAAAGAGACTGCGAAACAATGCTGCTACCTTGCTCAGGTTGCTTGCAGCAATGCTTGGGTTGTAATTCCAGAATATACGGTTTAATGCAGAAACTTCTCTTCTTGTACAAATTCCCTCCAGAGATCGATAATCAATCATAAATGTGAATCCGTTAGGCAGGTCATTTATTTTCAGTGCTTTTTACTCCCCTCATCACAGCAGTGTGCAGCATCCTTTATCCAAATCTTAGAATCTGACAGCGTCATCCACTTCAGACTTGATGAGAAGTTGAACATTGTTAAGAACAGAAAAATTTCTAATTTCGAAACTTAGCACTTTAGGAGTGATGATGGGATGAACCAGTTTATGTTATCTGTATTGAAGATTAAATACCAGAGCTCTATTTTTCACTCTCTGGCATTCATCAAATGTAACTTTCCCCAAAAGTAACAAAAACAGCAAATCTGTTACTGTTGATGCATTTGATGAGAAGGAAAATAACATATATAATTTTGTGTTTTAATTGACTACAAGCTGAAATTTGCAGTAGGAACACTCTGGGAAACCATTGCATTAGCAGATAATCACAATCTGGTCACTCATGATGTTGCTCTGAAGACAGAAAACTGCAAGAGGACTGATTCAGTCAGGGTGGAAACAACAGAAAAGAGCTGAACCAGATGCCAGGTCCCACTTTCACTGCTCTGCATGATGAATAGGAGGCACCGTTATCTCACAATCTCAGTTGTATGTCTCTAAAGAGGGAAGGGCAGCAGCTCTCCAAATACAAAAGAGTACAGTGTTTGTGTGTGTGTGTGTGTGTGTGAGAGAGAGAGAGAGAGAGAGAGAGAGAGAGAGAGAGAGAGAGAGAAAGAGAGAGAGAGAGATTGGTGGGGAGCATTACAGCATTACAAGTAAAAAGTTTTGATGAAGAGCATGGTTCCAGAGCATAAACAGAATAGACTCCTAACAGGAAGCCTTTGGCACACGTGTCTTTCCTATGAGCTTTCCCATCATATCCACCTTGCAGGAATATGAAACTTTGAGGCACAAATCAACCCAGGCAATGCACTGCAGATCCAAAGAGGAGGAAGAGTGGAAAGGCTGTGTAAAAGCATTGCCACTGGGTCTCAGAGTTGTAATGAATAGCCTTTAACATACTTAGAACTAATCGAGGGAAATCAGATCTTATGAATATGCAGTCCCATATAAGTCTATTTAAAATCAGAAATTGTCATTCAGTTGATGTCTGTCACTCTTGTGGAAAAGGGTGCATATACCTCATGGGCACTCTTATTGCTTATTGAGTTCAGGTATCATTATTTAATTGCTGAGCATGTTGAATTTTCATAGAGTAAACATTAAAGATTCCAAACTGTATTTCAAAACTATAGCTGACATTTATTATTAATCTACGAATACATGCTTTACTTTCAAATTCTTAACAATTCTAAGTCAATGACATCTCCATTTTCCAAAGAAGAAAACTACAGTAGAGAAGGGGTGTGTCACTTGTTCTATACATCAGTTAGTGAGTGATGGGACCAGGGTTTCAGCCCATGCAAACTGACCTTAAAGCCCACATTGCTGACTTCCAACAATGCTACTGGGTGTTATTAGTATAATACTTGACAATAATGAAAACATTTCTTTGTGCAAGTATCAATTCAATGGAATGAAATCATTATACACAGAGAACTGTATCTTTATTTGCGAAGAGACCTAAACCAGAGACTTTAATTTTGAGTGACACCTCAGGCTAAAATTTGGTTGGATGTCTCTGCCAAATGTCAGTGAATTAATTTTATTCCCAACAGAGGTTTAACTCATTATTTTGAATTGTTTCCAAAGTACTTCTACTGCAATACATTTAAGTGTTTTTAATCTGGTGTGTGTGTGTGTGTGTGTGTGTGTGTGTGACACAAGAACCAATAGACTAAACCATTTGATGTTAAAATTTTGCATATGACTATATATAGAAATAAGATTTAGAATACTGAGATAAAATACCCAGCCCTTAAATATACCTTTTAAATAAATGTTCACCCTCAAGCTCTCACTCCAATTTTTGAAAAGCTTATTGAGCAAGAGTTTTTAAGTAATTTCTAACTCTATTTTAAATTCTTTTCTATGTTACTAAAAGAGAAGATAAAGCACTTTTTCTATTATACATTAGCTGCTCTAAGGGGCATATCCTTTAAATGCCTGGAGGAAGTTAGCTGTTGGTTTCGAATCACTTTTTCCAGAGAAATAAGGTGTGTGACTCAGATTTCCACAGCAAGGTGGTCCCTGAGAGAAAGCCTTAGACGTATATAAAAGAGAGGTTACGTTTTTTGGTATCTCCATTATTTCCTTCAGGCAAACCACATGTCAGAGAACCTCAGTCTGAAAATGACACGAGTTAAATGTCTTCCTTCCTGTTCTTTTCTAAGGTCTTTATGTCTTTCAGTTTTCATGTTTGCACTTGATTAATATTTTTCAAAAATAAATGTGTTTAACAGAATGAGAGTCATTCCGTTCCTCAGGAGAGATATCTTTGGTAACCAAATTCTGAAGACGTGAAACCAAATGAGGCTTGAAACAGAGCAGCAGCAGATACAAACTGACATGTAGATCACAATTTTTGAAGATCTTCAATGGTCAAATGATTTGATAAATGGAAAAGGAAAGCATGAAGTCCAGAATGAGCATTGACAAATCCGTGTATGCCTCACACCATGGTAGGTATTATCACACAGTGTTTCATTTAATTAAATAGGCATTTCCTCTTCATTGTATTGATGAGCCAGCTGACATGTGGAGAAAGAAAACAATTCACCCAAATTATGTAAGCAATGTGCAGAAATATGAGGAAAATAAAGTCTCAGGATGTGTGATTTCCATGATACTCTTTGTTTTTAGGCAACATTAACTGGTAAAAGCTGAAAACATAATAAAATTGAGACCATTCTAGATCTCTGGAAAATGGAAATTAAAAACAAAACCATAGTCTCCAAAATTAGTTCCCATGCTTGTATTCCAACATTAGTTTTACATCAATAAAAGACAATTGTAATTGAGAAAGTATGCTATTGACCCTAGATGTGTGAGTCTAAGAGGCTTTTGTAACCTGAAGGACTTCACACAGATTTTAGGTCAAGTGTGAAGCATTTTGTTTCAAAATAAATGATACATATTTGGAAATTAGTTTGACTCACCTTGGAATTAAGCATCATGTTGCTTCCAGAAACTTTGAGATTGTAACTCATTTGGAATTATTCCATCTTTCATAACTGAGTGAGTATGTGTGTATATGTGTGTGTATGTTTGTGTGTGTGTCTTTTCTACAAGAATCATAGTTTTCTATAAGATAAAAAGTGATAAATTACTCTTATCTCTGTAGTAGGTGTCTGTCAGTATGATACTTTTTTTCATTATCATTTACTGTAATCAATGAAGTTTAAGTATTCCTAATTGTTTAATGATTTTTATTTATTTTTGTTTTATGTGTGTGAGTGTTTTGCTTGCATATACATCAGTGTACTTCATATATGCAAATCTGTGGAGGCCAGAAGAGAGTGACAGATTCCTTGACCTAGAGTTTGGACAGTTATTAGCTGGGAACTAAACCACTGTCTTCTGTAAAAGCAACCAGTGCTCCTATCTGCTGAGTCTCCAGCCACTTCTTAATTGTTTGGGAGTTTATTTTTCAGTGTCCCATAAATCTACTGAAATTGAATCCTTTTTTTCTGAGGCAGGATCTTACTAGCCTAGAACTAACTATGAAATCCAGGCAGATCACAAAGTCACTGAGCTCCACCTTCTCCCAGAGTACTGGAATTAAAAATGTGCAACACCAAACTCTGCTAGAATTGAGCCTTTTAATTCATTAATTTCCTTAAGTAAAATGTATTTAGTTGTTGAATACTTAAGAGAGCTAGTTGTATATGAGACACTAAGGATGCAATGGTGAGTACAGACTGGCAGAAAACATACTAGTCAAATCATTAGCAATAATTGCAGCATTGCAGGGTGACTAGTGCTGATGTGCATGTGGCTCTGAAGTCAATGTTAGAGGGCAATGAACTCATGAAAATGTTAAAGTGATTTGAACATGGTAAGATGAATGAATTAGGTCCAGAGTAGAGGAAAGAGAATGCTACCTATTAAATACCTGAGTACTGGAGGTGCTGATTGTATAATCCAAGACACCTTGAGCCAAGTAAACAAAGCTACACAGGTCAGCGACTGTGACCGGTTGGGTGGGAGATGAGGGCATTCCAAGACTGATGTGTGTTGGGGATTCAGAAAGGAATGGCAATGTTATATCAGTGTTGAAACGATTGGGAGGTTATCTGCAGATGGAATGGGACAAACAGAAGAGAGGACAGGATGGGTGCTGGGAATAGAGATTTATGGGAATTTGAAGCAACATCCTACCATACTAGTACTCAGTCTTTTGTGGAAGGAAAAGAAAAAGTAGCAGAACATATCAGGGAATATGTTCCAAGTATTTGGGAATAGACATTGATGATGAATCCAATATTGAAGAATGGCAACAAACAAGACTTGATAGGGAGGGCTCTGATTTCTGACTCTGCTCCACTGCATTCAAAATCACCTAGACAGGGAGGAGACTGAATGAACATACCATGCTTAGAGTTCTGTGTACTAAACTCCAGGACACAGAGACATCAAAGTGATTTTTCTTTGTAGTTGCCAAGAGAAGGAGAGAAATGGCAACACTCTTCCTTAATTAAGCCAAGGAATAGGTTTGTAAGTGACAGACATTAGAGAAGAGTGTAGAAGTAAAGCTCTTCTACTCTAGTGCTTCCATAGATGCTTTCCAGTCTAGTCTAAACAGGAGGCACACAAATTATCTGATGCTATAGATCACTAACTAAAGTTGAAATAGCATCTGTATTTGGGAATCAGAAAAATTCAGATGTCTCCTGGTCTTAGCCTTGAGCATAGTCCATTAAAACTGTTATCTCTTCAAGAATAGATTCCTTACTTTATAAAAACAACTTTGATCTTGAGATCAATTAGTTTAAACCTTGGTGGAAACCTTGAAAAATTCTGCTCAGGCATGACAGTGTCATTAGTAGCTTTTCAGCTCCCAGCATGACATCATGCCTACACAGTACTTCACCAACATTGCTCAGTGAATGATGATTTTGTATGATTGAAATATTTAGCACAAAAAGCTTTGGTTTATCAACTGGAACTCAGGGGAAGATAAAATTTTTGTTAAGCAAAAGGTACAACTTCTTGTCATTTTTAATTGTTTAATGTTCCTGGAACATAGTTTATTGTCTTTTTTAACCTTTTCTACTATGGAAAATCTAAGGACATGCTTAAACTACAGTCATTTTTAATTCTAAATGAAATGAGCCATGAGTATATTCACAGAATCATAATTTCAAAGATGTGGTGAGAACATACTATGCTAGACATTATGCTAATTATCTGAGTTCTTTTAAAGGCCAATAGTACTAATGAGATACTGAGTATCATCTATGCATTCCCAGTGCAAAAATGGAGGCACAGAAGCATGTCCAAGGTCATACACAAACATCTACCTCAGTGGCAGACCTAGAATTCAAACTCAAGCCTAAACCCTGGTCTCCCCATTCCCCATGGCTCTAGGGGGCCTGGATTTAGGTATTTACTCTCAGTCAATCTTGCTAGCTTGGAAAAAATATTCCATTGTTCCCTCTAACACTACATGACTACCTGTGGATTCCAGAAATCGTATGGAAACAAATGTGAGCATATGCTTTCTTTTGTCTATTCTTTGACTAATTAACAGTTTGGTAATTTTTATCAGCTTATATTGAAGGCAGACACAATTATGAGGACGGTTTCAAATAACTCCAGATTCTTCCTACTCACTGACCATGCAGAATCCTAACTGTAATGTGCAGAATGGAGCCATTCTTCACTCTACTGTATAATTTCTCCTGAAATATACACAAACTATTAGCTCATTCAGAATGGCTTAGGATGAAAATAACAAATAATGCTTAAACCTCACAACTGAGACAGAACACAGTCTATGGAAGAGGCTGTATGTCCATCTTTAGTATTGCTTAATTTTGATTGTATAAGCGAGTGCGGACGGAGGGATATTGCAAGTTCTATGGCATAGTGTTCATCCTCACCTGTGCTTCTCAGCTGCTAGTGGAAGTGAGATTGGAAATGCTAGTTTATGCTGGTGAAATCGAAAAGTATTCTGAATGTTTACCAAGAGTTGAGCACTTGTCCACTTGCTTGACACGTGTGATTCACAATAAGCCCATGCTTGGTAATTTTCAGATAAGGGTATGTGATTTTGGCCAAGAACCCATGGATGTCAGGTAGCAGACCACCCAGGCATTCCTACTACAGAATTCCTCACAATCTCCATGCGGTTTTGTGGGATGGTTAGTATTAATTTTCAACTTGACACCTAGGAGAAATCCTTCGCACGTGTGAAGCGTTGTGTTAAGTTAATTGATGTGAGAAGACTAATGTTTATTTTGGGTGGGCCCATTCCTTGAACAGAGGAGCTTAAGTTGTAGAAAATGGACCAGGCAGAATGAGCACTTGCATGAATGTGTGAATCCATTTCTCTCAGCTCTTGACTGTAAATATAAGATGACTCACTGCTTCCAGTTCCTGTCCAACGATAGAATAGAACCTGGAACTGTGAGCTAAATAAACCCTTTCTCCATTAAGTTGCTTTTGTCAGGATATTTTAATGTAGCATCAGAAAAGAAACTAGGACTGGCTTGCCATGAAATTCTCTTGTTATTGTAAACTGATGGGAATAAAGATCTGGGTGGTATTTCTCCTGTTAGCTATATTAGTCAGTCAGTGTCTTTGAATCAGTCAATGATTTCATTTGTGAACTGAAATAGAAATACTGTCATAGGTTCATATGGGGTAGCTATTTGAATTGATAGTCTTTCTAGGTTTAGTAGAGAGATGCTGAGATGAATTTCCAGTGATATGTCTTTTAGTAACACCAGCCACTTGCACCAGAAGCTGAAATATGAGATCCCAACGCAATCTACAGGACAAAAGAAACACTTACAAACTTCAGAGGGGAGGGGTGACTCTAGAGGGGGAGAATGTTAGCAAATCAGTGAAGGTACTAGATAGGTTAGAAACCTGAAATTAAGGAAGCTTATCCTTTTGTCCTGCCCTGCCTTGGGGCTGCTACAAACTAGGAGCTTGGCAGCCTAGGGAAGGTACTAGAAAGATATAACATGTGACTGATCCACTCCACGGGGGGGGGGGGGGGCAACATCTGTGATCTGACAGTAACTAACCTGTATGAAATAAAGTAGCACTATGACTGGAAAATCCTAAATACTGAGTTATAATGATTCTTATTTCTTGACTTATCCAACTTTTATTTCCCCAAGTTGATTCAGGCACTAAAAATAGACCACAAATGCATCAGTCAGATTTAATTGCTTTCTTTAACTCTGGACTTAGCAGTTTTACATTACTCAACAATTTAGTACAATTTAACATTTTCAAGGTTCCACTCTCACAAAGATAATTAATCTCAGCAATCATCAGCCAGCTTGTGAACTGGCTAGGAATTAAAACAGCAAGTTTCACATGAGAAAACCAGCAAGCAAGTGAAAAATCTTGCCTTAGGACACACTTGAGTTCAAGAAGTGCTGCGGATTAGCACCAAGGCATGTTAACTAACCAGAGGAACCACTTATCTCTTCTCAAAGCTGGGACAGCCCTGGAGCTCATGACTCCAGGCACAAGGAAAAAAAATGAGAAACACGGCCATCTGGAGTCCAGCACTGCCTTTTCTTCCAAGCTGGATACCTTCCAACTACATTAAAGTTCTCTTCACTAGAGTTGCTCAGTCGTGTTGGCAAACTCTGCCTTGTATAAGACATCAAGTAGAAAGCACAGTAGAGAAGAAGAAAAACTATAAAGGCACAGAAAGATCACCTTAGCAGCTGTCTCATTAACCCAACGACTTTAAAGAAATTAATGGGGAGGGAGAGAAGACTTGGTTTGTGTGACAGATTAACTAATTTTAAAAGAGGATTTTTTACATTAACATTTTTATGTGCATTTTACCAAGTGCATTATAATATGTAAACTCACAGCTATGTTTACATAAAAGTAAATTCACAGATGTGCTTCTGTGGTAGAGCAGCTTTAATGACAAGGTACTTTGTTAGTTTACTATAAAAGGCTCCATTTCACTGTCTGGCTTCCCTTCCATTCCCACTCTCTGCCTCTAACATTTAACCCCAACACTCACACCCATGCTGAGAACACTTGTTTTTATCTGTCTCAGAAGCAGAACAATAATCTCAGTATTCATTGGTTAGCTGAGAAAATGCCATGAGTTTCTTTTTGAAAATGTAATTGTCCTTCTTAGCTTTGTTTCTGGAACAAAGCCACTGCCTAAAACCAACTTGTGAAGAGAAGGGCTATTTGGCTAATCACAGTTTATCCTTGAGGGAAGTCAAGGAAGTGAACTCAGAACAGGAACCTGGAGGCAGGAACTGAATTAGAAACCATGGAGGAATGCTGCTTACTAGCTTGCTTCCATAGCCTATGCTCAGCCTTCTTTCCTTCCTTTCTTCCTTTCTTCCTTTTCTTTTTGCTTTCTTTTTTAAAATTTAATCATTGTATATTTCATAAAGAACATCTCAAATAATCTTAACACCCCTTCCACACCAGCACCCTACCTATAACATCCCAACTGGAATCCATACAATCTTTCATTTGTGCTAAATTTTATTGTGTCAAGTTAGTGTCCACAAATGACCTTAGTGCAGGTTCATTCACTGAGATCTAGTCAGCCTACTCAGAGTCCTTCATATTAGGAAGAATGGTTCAGCCTCACCAATCAGTTGCCAATGTGTTTTAAGCAAAGGTTGGGGTCTCTTACCTATTTCCTCAGTGTCATGCTGGGTCCTTGTCTGCTCTAATTTGCATGGGTCATAAGCATGCTGAAACCATTGTTGTAGGTTCATAAGAGCAGGGTCCCAGGAGTTTGTAGGATTCTCTTTCCGTATGGTCATGTACCTCTTACATGATCATGCTCTTACAATCTTTCTGCCCCCTCTTCTGAAATGCTGAGCCCTGGGTGAGTAAAACTTAATATAGGAGTCCTGCCCAGGGATCCACACTCTGCAGATTCTTAATCTCCTTGCTTTACCATTTGTGACCATTTGTGTTCATGACCCTTTGTTGCATGAGGGAGCTTCACTGATGAGAGTTGACAGATTCATCAGTATCTTCTTTATCCCTTGTTCTATACTGTGTGAGCCTCAGGTATAAAGGATGCGTTGTAGATGTGCTACTTAGGCATAGGCAATTCACAGACATTTCTGTGTGACCAGCTGTGGTACTCTGTATTAGTCTCCATTTGGTGCAAAAGAAGCTTCTTTGATGAGTGCTGACTGGGATAATTGACTGTAAATATAAGGATACATATTTTGCATTTAGTAAGAAGTTACATTAGCCCTAGAGATGTGTCTCAGTCTTCTCTCTTATTCAATCCGGTACCACCTGCCCAGGGTTGGTACTACGCACAGTGGGCTGGGCCCTCTCATACTGCTCAACAGTCAGGAAAATGTCTCACAGGCAAACCTCAAGCTAATTCATTGGACAAAATTCCCCAATTAACGCTCCCTCTTCCAAGATGTTTCAAATTGAAAACTAAAGATATTCAGGATCATAATTTAATCTGGATTTGTGGCTCACTCCTATAATTCCAGTACATGAGAGATTGAAGCAAGCCTTTCAGGCACATTTATAACAACCCCCCCCCCACACACACACATATACACACTTACTTAAAATGCTTTATGTTGGAGGGAGTCCAAAATTGGAGACTAGGCAGGTATGTGGCACATATCTTTAATACTAGAATTTGGGAGGCAGAGGCAGATGGATGTCTGTGAGACAAGGAGACAGTCTCAAACACAAAAGAAAACTAAACAAAATTTCGATCATGAATGTATAAGCATGATGGTTTGATTTCACTGAAAAAAAGAGAAAAATAGTAAAAGTTCACCTGTGATAATGAAAACATCAACATTCTGATAATTAGATTTGGGCAAAGATGGTATGCTTCTTCCTTGAATGGAATTTGAAATGACACTTTCCAGTTCAATTAGAAGTTTTCTGGCTCATTAAGGTTTTCTTTCTTAAAGGACATGAAATAAATTCTCAATAAAGATGATCCACTAAAATTGTAACTGGAAGTAAATCCTTCCCTAGGCAATATAATAACCAAGGTCAAGTTAGATTGCTGGCTGTGTATTCACAGCTTCTGCTTCTGCCCCTCCCTCCAGAGTTCTCTCTCCCTGCTTCTTGTCAAAAGGTTAACAGTCAGATAAAGTGTTAAACAAGCTTAGTCTTTTGCCTTTCAGAAGAGACGTCTCCAGTTTGTAAAATGAAAACATTTCCAAGTGGGAATTACTAAAACATGAAATTCGGTAGTTCAGTTACCAATAACTTGAAATTTGAAATATAATAAACTGCTTACATGTCATTTTTGTCACTTCTAGGCTTTATGACTATAGGTCAGGATTTCAACATCTCTTGAGCTTATAGTCATTATATAATAAAAAGAGTGGGATAGCAGTATCACCCCTCATGGTGAGGATTAAGTGAGAACAGTAAGACTGGTAATTTGTAGATAGGTTATCTCTTAATGATAACATCAAAGGCCATAAATGCTACTTACTGGTGGTACAACTCAATATGTGTGTCACAGATTTTCATAATTTGGAGGAATTCAGAGATTATCCCCTGGAAGCCACTATTCAGAGTGGGCTGAATCAGTTTACTTGGGCTGAATAGGAAGTGAGAGACTGAGTCTATGTCCAGCAGAGGCTTCCTCCTGCAGCCCTAGCTGCCTTCACTTTTTAGAGTTCCTGAGTCCAGGGAACTAATAGTGGACATGTACATTTTGATATTTGCATACCATTAAAAATGTGTCACTTGTATAACTCTCGAACTCTTCATTCCATTTAATTATCTATTTGTATGGTGTTCGTTGAATAATGATTTTATTTTTCTTGAAATTTAATCATTTATGGAAAACAAAATGAGTTGTGAAATTTGTAGAAGAGGTATGATGAGGTTTCATTAATAAACACACATACAGTAGTGCAACAGACAAATATCCTAGGTAAAATGATGCTCAGGCATGGATGCCAGAACGATTTCTGAATTGTACCTTCTTTTATAGTATTTTTACTTTTCAGATATATAACGATTATCTCAACAGAATTTTTTCTTTCAATATAGCACTTAAAAACATCTAAGCTAAGCAACATGAAAAAATCTGGGAATGGGTTGCAGAATCAAGCTTGGAAAAGGATGCCATCTGAGTTAATATTTGGGAACTGTGATATTATTTGTTAAATTAATAGGATCTAGAATCTTCTAGGAAACAACCCTCTGGGTATGTCTGTGAGGTAGGTTTTAGGCTGTCTTAAGATGGGAATATGCACTCTAACTGCAGCCAGCACTATAACACGGGCTAGGATCCCAGGCTGACTACAAAGAAGAAAGAGAACTGAACACAGCATTCATCACATTTGTCATCCTAACTGCAGATCTATGTAGCCAATGGCTTCATGTTCCAGCTACCGAACACTGCCTACCATAATGGACTGCACTCTCAAACCATGAGCCCAAACAGTTCTTTTTTCTTTAAGTTGTCGTTGTCAGGGATTTTGTCACAGCAATGAGAAAAGGGACAGTGTATATTGTAAGAAAATAACGTTATCAATTTCACATAGAAGTTTGTGGAAGAAGGTGATCAGACTCTTTGATGTCAAACTATGCCATTTTGATACAAGGGGTATTTTGAGTTGAAAACAAGTGATGAAAAATAAACGCACAAAAAGCTCCCTGTTATCCTTTTATTTCCTTAAAAGAGCATGTACTAATTGTGATCCTTTTCATTTCCCCACACCAGAAACAAGAGGCAGCCTGCATATTTAGTAATGGATGCAGCACTGAGCTGTATCAGCACAAAAGCTCCTGTCTACATCACTCTGCCTCCCACATTCACCCTCCATTGATTCACCCAGAAGCCTAAAACTTTTGAGTCATTTGCTCCCCAACAATGTGATTCTTTGGAAAATGGAAAGAACACCCCAAGTTTACTGTTTCTCTGGGTTTTCACATCTTCTCTAAAGAAGTCTTGCATATAAGATTAAAAATAAATTTTGTATGCCTTTTATTTTGTTGATCTTTCTTTTGCTAGTTTATTTTAGAGGACTCAGCTATTGGACACAAGAAATGGAGCAAATGATTTCCTTTCTACATGTACTTACCAATAATAAACAAAATATATTAAATTCAAACAGGCTACTAATAAAAAGCCTCTTCACTACTGGATTTGAGGGCTGAGGATGGGATTCCGTTCAAGGCCAAGGGCGTATTCAGGAAATGTATCAATTCTATGATTCACTGCATCAGTTTTCTTGGTTTTCTGCCCTTTGTTATTCTAGCTTGATTTGCCATATACTCTTTTTGTTTTGCTTTGTTATTATTTTGTTATTATTATTATGTAAGGAAGATTGTTTTGTGTCCTTAGCACTCACTTTTTAAGAAAATCATTTCTTAATCCAGTCTCATTAAGATAAGACTGTTCAAATATAAACACATCATATTTTTCACAAGTGTGAAGCAATTAACAGGACTTGGATCTTATTGCAGTCAAAAGTTGACTATGAATCCTGGATCTGTGACTGAACTTGTTATGTACTCCTGTTTCAAAATTTTCAACCTTTTTCTATTGAAAAAAAAAAAAAACACCTTAACACCTTTAGTGGATGGTCTTAGCACTTAGGGTCACTGTAATCAAATAAGATAATATGCATAATTTTTGACATAAATATATACATATGACAAAATTTTTATGACCATTTTGAAATTTAAAAGACTGATCTTTTTATTCTCTTAAAAGTATTACAATTTTATGTAAAGTATAGTATTTTAAATTAATATTTTCTAAAATCAAGTAGTAAAAAGAGAAATCTACAATGATAATTTGCTTAAGAACACTCTGAGCAATGCTGCTGGAGAGATGGCTTAGCTAGTAAGACAGCCGCTGTTCTTCCAGAGGAAAAGAATTCAGTTCCCAGTATTCACATCAGACAGTTCATAGGTACCTGTACACTGACAAGTAAACACACACACATGAATTAAAAATACACATTTGAATTGTTAGTTTCTCCACTGAGTCTGCTATACTGGATATACTGACAAATCCAAGAACCTCTAGTTTAGCTCATCTTTTCTTTCCTTGTGGGATAAATAATAATCTCAGGTAGCATGAATAAGACTTTAAAAGAAAAGCCATTATTAAGTAAAAGGTATTCCCATTAATCCTACTACTTAATAACATGGTACAGCAACAGAACTGTTGTCAGATTCTATTTGAAATCCTAAAACATAATATCATTAACTGGGTGTGTTATAGACAAAAGAAATTTATTTTTCACATTACTAGAGTCTGGGATCCTAAACTTCAGATGCTGACAGGTTCAATGTCTGGCGAAGTCTCTCATCCTAGCTCAAAGAGGGCACTATTGTTTTGAATCCTTACCTGATACGTGTGTGAAGGAGTCTCTTTGATGAAGGCACCAATTTATTCAAGAAAAGCCCACTGTCTTGATCTAATCAATTCCCACAGGCCTTCCATTCTAAAACCATCACGCTGGTAATTTGGTTTATAAGTATGATTTGGTGGGTACAAACACTTAGATTGTATCAATTTGTGAAGAAGTGTGAACAATCTTTCAGAAAGTGATTCTCAGCAAACTACAACTCTTCCTTTTGTGTTGATGGTTAAAAGAAGGAATGAGTGAGAAATAAACACAAGAAAATTCATGGTAAATTTCAATACACATTTCTAATTTATGTTTTTCATCTCAAATATTGCTGAATGATTATAAATTAATACAAATAGTGACTATATCTAGCATCTCTGGAAAATTTGTGTACTAAGGATGTGGTGAGGAAGTTGCCTTTGTAGTGTTTAACACATCAACAAAAAAGCAAGTTAGAACATCAGTTCCAGAAAGTGATACCAGAAGAGTGGGGTTGTTGCTCTGTTGGTCCTGATCATGCTGTTTTTGAGGAGAAGTGTGGAAGAGTTTTAGAGCTTTGGCTAGGACAGTTATCAAGTTCCTGGGTCAAAATGTGTTACTCTATGGAAGCTTTGAAAATAATAATTATGAAATGACTGCAGACAATCGAAACCTGGCTAATGAAGTAGCAAAAAGAAGCAAAGACCACACTACCAGGACTGTTGATTTTGATGGTTTGGATTAAGAATCTTTTGAAGTGGGGATAGAGAGATGGCTCAGCAGTTAAGGAAACTTGCCATTCTTCTAGAGGACCTGGGTGTGATTTCCAGCACCCACATGGCAGCTAACAATTGTCCATAATTCCATTTCGACGGGATCTGACACCCTCGTCTTGCCTCTACAGGGCAATACATGCATGTGGTTCACTTACATACATGTATGTAAAACACTCATACACATAAAATAAAAATAATAAAATAAAAAAATAATCTGTGTTAGTAATAGTCTGGGCATGGTGATATAGGCCTTTAATCCCAATACTCAGAGGCAGGTGGATCTCTGTGAGCCTGGTCTACACAGTAAGTGCAAATGCCAGGCTATCTGGGGTATAGGAAGACTCTATCTCAAAAAGACCAAAAAATAATTTTTGAAAGCTTTACAGAGACAATTGATACATGAAAGTTCATCTGTAATAAATAAGAGGCCAGCATTATTGAGGCAAAATCTTCATGGAATTGTTTTTTCCTCAGGGTCAGTACATGAAAGCTGTAATCTCAGGGGCACAAGACTGCATCCCAAACTGACAGTCAAACATGATAATGAGTAAGAATCTCCTATGTGGTATTGGTTTTGAAGGCATGAGAGAGGAAAGGTTGAGAAGGTCGTGGAGAGTGACTAAGGCCTGGCACCTTGTGGTGGGATTGGAGTCTCTGATGAGAGACCACTGATGAAATTGTGGACTCAGTTGCAGTGGAGACCCCAGGATATTGGAGATCACAGCACTATGAGGCAACCTCCAAGGACAGTATCATGTGTGGCCTAGTGCCAGTCTAAACTTATTAGATGAGTTAAGAAACTTCAAAAACACAGAAAACTTTTAAAGCATTGGGATTTTTAAGACTGTGGGCTTTCTAAAGTTGGTTTTAATTTCATATTATGATATTAACATGAGATCTTGGGAATAAACAAGAAAGGAAAAGTAATGACTTAATTATGATCTGTTTGTATGTCAAGTTGACAAGGTATACATTGTCCTAGATAATCTTTATTGTCAATTTGACACAACCAAGTGTCACCTGAAAACAAGGAGTCTCAATTGAGGTATTTCCCAGGTCTGATTGTTTTGCGACCATGTATGCTGAATGGTTTCAGTTGTTAACCTGCCATACCTGGGAAGAGGCGACCTCAATTGAGGAATTTCCTCCATTGAATTGGCCTATGGTCACGTCTGTGAGCCATTTTCTTACCTGCTAGTTGGAGTGGGAGGGCATAATCCATACCGGAAGTGCCACTACTCTGCAGGTGTCCTGAGTTATATAAGAAAGCAGGCTAAGCACAGGCCAGAGGAGCAAGCCAGTAAGGAGTGTTCCTGCATGATCTGTGCTTTGGTTCCTTTCTTCAGGTTGGTTCTTACCTCCAAGTTCTGGCCTGACTTCCCTCTGTGATGAACGTTGGTTATGTGGGATGACATATACCCTTTCCTTCCCAGTGGCTTTTGGTCAGGCTGTTTTATCACAGCAACAGAAAGCTGACTAGAATATAAATGGCACCAGAGAATACGCTATTGATGGGATGACCTGATTGTGTTTGGTGGGGAGGATTGGAGAAGGATATTGAACTTTGGGCTGGAAAAAAATGTTGACTGTTCAGAGCTTAGTAAGTTGTTCTCTGAGAACCTGAACGATAATGCTGAGATAAATGAAGATGGTGGATTCCCTTACTTGTGAGTTTCAAATAGAAGTTTGAGAATGCCTCAAAGACTCTATCATTGCTGTTCCTGTGATATTTTGGATTAAGACTTTGTAAGTAAAACTTTCATGCTTTACCTGGAAAGTGGATGCCGGTCAGCTTTGACTAACAAGAAATCACAATCATTGAGGTAAATCTTCTGTGAAATATTTAGGGTCAGCACACAGAAGTTGTGGTCCAGAAGGGGCCAAGCCTGCATGTCAAGCTGGAAGTAGAACTTGGTAATGTGTAAGAGTCTCCTGCATAATACTGGTTTGGGTGGAATGAGAGATGCAGGATTGAAGGGATTATGTTGTGAATCTAAGGCTTGGTGACGTGTGAGGCCATAAGAGTCCACTGATGAAGGTGTAGCCTCAGGTGCAGTAAAGAACCCAGCATACTGGGGATGACAAGAATTTGGCCCAACCAAGAACAATGGTAGGTGTCTAGTGGAATTGGCCTGAGCCATGAGACAAGCTGCATATGCTGCAACCCACAGAGCCAGAGAAGTAGACTGCCCAGTTCCTTTGGAAGTAGAAGATCCTGACACAATCCCAAATGTCTAATCTTGAGCTACATTGTTGCACATTGCTTAAGTGTGCCCCGTAATTCCCTTTTGAAATGAGAAAGAATTTAACTCGTTCTTGATTTTTACAGGGGTCCACAATTAAGAGATTTTTGGAATTTTGAAAAGGTATGGCATTTTTAAAGTGTTTGGATTTTTAAGGCCTGTGAGACTTTTAAAGTTGTACTATGCTTTATATTATGATAATAATAATATTGATATAAGATCTTGGAGACAAGAAATGGGAAGTTTCTTGTGTATTCTGTGTGTCAAGCTGACAAAAGGTCAATTGTGCTAAATAGCTTTTGTGTCAACTTGATACACTTGATAAGAAGGAACCTCACCTGAAGGATTTTCTCCATTGGAGCCATATCTTAATTGTGAGACATTATCTTAATTGCTAGTTGATGTGGGAGGGCCCAATCCAATGTGAGTGCTGCCCTGGACAGGTGATTCTAGGTTGTACAAGAAAGCAGAGTGATCACAAAGCAGAGGGTCAAGCCCCGAAGCAGCATTTCTCCATGGTCTTGGTTTCAGTTATCTTCCAAGTTCCTGCATCAAGTTCCCTGCCTTAGTTTACCTCAAGGACAAACTGTGGTCAGCACATGTTAATCAAATAAGCCCTTTCCTCCCCAAGTCGGTTTTGGTCAGTGGTTTTATAGCAGAAATAGAATGCTAAGTAAAACATAGTCTGTGGGGAATTGTCTTGGTTGCTGTTTGAGGTGGAAGGCCCAGTCCACTGTGGGAAGCACCGTCCCTGGGCTGGTCATCCTAGTTTGTATAATAAAGTTGACGGAGCACAAGTCAGAGAAAGCAAACCAGTAAGCAGTGTTCTTCCTTGATTTCTTCTTCAGTTCTTGCCTCCAAGTTCCCACCTTAAGTTCCTGACTTGGCTTCCCTTGAAGATGGACTATAACATATAACGTGAAATAAACTTTTTTTTTTTCCTGACATGTTTCTTTCGGGTCACTATTTGATCAAATTAGGACAAGAACGTAAGGTAAATACTGGAGACAGAACAGGGGAGAGTTTTATCCTCCTCAAAACAAGACTTCGAAGTTCTGAATTAGCCCTACTCTTTAGATCCTGTGCCTTGGTTGGCACTGTTCCTTCTTCCTGAATGTTCTCAATTCAATTTGCTTCTCAGACTTGCATGGCTACAGCACATTAAAGGAAAATGAAATAAGACAGTAGAAAGCTTCTTTAGCCTTCATCTGCTCCTAAATTGTTTTTCTGTTTCAGTCCTTCAGGTTACAGTTTTCTATCACAGAAAGTGTCTGAATAATCACAAAATGACTGATTCACATTTGGCCATAGAGCCAATATTTCTTTATCCACTGAATCCTTAGGTTCCTGCTCAGTATATGTAGTTAGCAGAATATGGATATTCTAACAACGTTAGCTAAGTATTTCCTTAGGATCAGAAAGCCACTGTGTACTGGAAGTGGGAGCAGCACTTAGTCCAATGGTTGATATTAAATCTGTGAGGGCTGTAATCAAATCATGTCTGTCTGCCATTTCTTACACAATGATTTGGTGAAGTTAGAGAAGTTTGGGGCTTTTTCTCATTATGTGAAACTTAGTGAGTGGTTCAAATAATAAACCTTTGCTATATCAGTGGAAATCTAATCAACTTACATAATTGGCACAGACACTTTTATATATTAATCTCCACCAATCTGCAGCACCCAGCTTCTGTTTAGAGAGCTGATCCTCCCTCCTATTTCCTTTCTACTTAGTTCCCTTGAATCCATTTACATAAAAATAGAGTTTAGATCCCTTATAATCCTGACTTTGCTCAGACTGAAGTTCTGTCTTATAAAGCTATAATGCTTTCCCAGTGAGTTGATATGTTGTCAAAGATGTTATTTAAAACAATTGAAATTCAGCAAGTATGGACATGCAGATTTGAGAAAAGGATGAGAAGTCAAGATGTTGAATTAATTAACAATAGAGCCATTTTATCATAACCAAAAAGTCAATGAATATTTTACTCAGTGTTGTCCTATTTAGACTAAGGTATTAGTGTTAAAAGCTTAAGAACACCATATTATCAGGTCAGAAAACTTAGGTATGAATGTAAAATGGGCTTTAAAATAACACAGATTTTGTTAAAGGATTATGGCTGAGAGAATCTTAAAAAAAAAAAAGAGTATTGCTTAAGGACTGATTTTAAAAATTCCATAGACATTTTTGCACTTCAGAGACTGAGTTTAGCAAAATAATTGTAGTATGCATTACATTCTGTTTTCATAATTTTACTCAGCTCTTTTCATGAGGAAAATGGGGATGGCTAAAAGTCTGTTCCGATGACTAACATGCATGCTCCTGCTGAATCACTGCACGTAAGTGTATTTTATTAGGAGCATTTCTTTTCCTGCTATTGTAACATGAAAGGTAAAAATCTGGCAGAAAGAAAACAGAAAAGGAAATATTTTATTTTACTTATCCTACCAGAACAGGAAGCAATTTAAATATACTAATGCAAAGTGCCTCTTCACAGCTTGCTATTGGTAATTGCTCCTGTCTTAAGTAACAGTCTATTTAAAGTGCAACAGTCATATATTCACTGGTCTAAATGACATAGGAAGATATTATAAATACATTCATCTACTAGAGTATAAAACTCACAGTTGGTACTTTTCAAGGTTTTTGTGAAGGGAGAGCCTGTTGACCATTGCTTAAAGTGAGGATGCATAGCTAGGACCTTCTACTAATGGATGGAGAGGAATGCAGAAATTAAAGAGGATGGGAAATATGTTTGCTAATAGTCTGGTAGATGCACTCAGAGGCAGTATATCCAGAATCTCAGTTCTAATACTGCTCCAGGAGTAGACAAAAACCTGAGAGATGCCAATATTCACTTTCTCTTTAGGCACCTACAAATCCTCCGAGTGGGGAGGAGACAACAATCACAACTCAAAAATCTTCCATATGGAAAAAGCATGTCTGTGGATACATGGTTGAACTGTGTACAGAAACTGCTAAACTGCATATCCCACATCCATCTTTTAAAAGTTCTGCTAAGTTGAACCAAAGAAAAACAATTAAATGATATCAAGAAATTAAATGATCTTAAGCAAAGCAGAAAGACTTGCTTTGCTGTTCATGTGTTTGACCTTTCGGATTTTTGTTGTTTTACATTTCATGTGTACATGGTGTGTGCATGCTGTGTTGTGGGAAGTGGACTACATTGTTGGGGGTCCCAGCACTCAGGGCCAGCCTGAGGGGAAGGGACCAAAGTGTCTCTGCTGTAGAGTGAGGGGGTGAGTAGGCATGGAATCAAGACACCGACTCTGGGAGTTGAACAGAAACCAGCAGTGGTGGTCTGCTGCAAGCTCATTTATTCAAGAAAGAGCAGAGAGTCTTATAGGTCTTGTTAGCCAGTAGCCTTATGGGGTGGGTTCCTGACCACAGCCAATCACAGTTTGTTTCCAGGTGGATCAGGTTCCTTCCAGGTGCTGGGCAGAAACTGGCTTCACAATCAACAGGTGTGGAGCACTACACGCACGAGAGCCATTCCTCCATTCCTCCTGGCAGGTGGCCTGGCTAGGCCCACCCTGCACTATGCCCAACACTACATGTGTTTCTCTTTTGCTTTCTACTTTATCAATGCACAGTCTCTCACTGAATACATCTGGAGCTGACCAGTTCCTAGTCTATCTAACCTGCTTGCTCTGAGGATCCAAGTCTCTGTCTCCAGAGTGCTGGGATTAGAGGCAGCTGCTACAGGTCCCCAGTGTTCATTAGTTGCTTGCTTCATAAGGGGTTTCAGTATGTCACCCCAAATGGCTTGGAACTCGCTATATAGAACAGGGTGGCCTCAGACTCACAGAGATCTGCCTGCCTTTGTTTCCTAGTGCTAGGATTGAAGAATTGTGCCACTCTACCCAGGCTCTGTCTTGTTTTTTGGTGGGCTCTGGAGATCCGAATTCTGGTCTCTCCCTTGTATAGTACTTTATCCACTGAACTACATCCCTAGTCCTCTCTTCAAATTTTTATTGAAATTTTGTAATTTTAATACAATATAATTTGATGGTATTTAGATTCCCCTCATCTTCACCTCCCCTTATTACCTGCCTGATCAATTAATGTACTCAATCGTGCCTATTGAGTTTAATTTGTGTCCCCAAATGTCATTCAGTGTGGGTTCACCCACTAGAATCTGATTACCTTTCTAAGATTCACATTAGGGAAAGAGACTTACACTTCCTCTCCCACCAGCCATCAATAGCCAAAAGTTCCTTAGTTAGATTTGAGAATTATCCACTTCCTCATGTCTATGCTGGGATTTTGTCTGGTTTGAATTTGAATGGGACTTGTGCAGGCTGTCACCGTTGCTATGAGTTCACATGAGTAACTGATCAGCTGTCTGGAAAACTCGGCTTCCTTGTGGTCATCCATCACCTCTGACTCCTAAAGTCTTTCTCTGTCTCCTCTTATGTAATGATCCATGAGCTTTGAGAGGCAGAGTTTGACATAGGTGTCCTATTCAAGCATAAGCACTCTGCAGCCTCTTGTTCTTGGCACACTGGCCAGTCATGGCTTCCTGTGTTAATCAACATCTATGAGCGTAACAATAAATCATTAGAAGTCAGTTTCATACTATAGCTATTAGCAAAAATCTAGCATTAGATTTTCCTTTATGTTCTGTGACATGTCTAGCCTCAGGTTTTTGTGCCTGAGATCAATGTCAAGTATAGGCTCTATCCTATACAATTAGAAAGTGGTTGGTGCATAGCACCTTCCAGCTCTATGAAAGCTAGTGAGTAGAAACTAGGCTTTCAAATCAGTACCACCTTGATTTTTTTCCTTGCATGTTCTATAGCTCATGGATTTAGTTTCTGCAGCAATAGGATCTTATTGTGAAGTTCTGATGGGTAACCAAGAGCAGGGGAAATGGCCAGTAGTATTTTAGGGTCTATGGAACTCATGATCAACAAACAGCCTTGAGAGAGGGAGGCCATTCCTGGCATTGAGGATGTATTTTGTTAGGCTAGGTACGTAGTAGGGACCAAGCCCCTGTCATAAACTAACCTCTTTGAATCTCTTTGTATAATGTATATGTATATACTTAGGAAGTCTTTATAGAAATGGGTTTTCCTATGGTTTTTCTAAAGGACTTTGGTGTTGGCTATCCCAGTTCCCTCCTCCGCCCTTTAGCCCAGTTCCCACCCCATTTAACCCTTCACATGCTGCTATTCCTCTACCCTTTTAGATCACCCCAATTCACATTCCATCACGCCTCCCAAGGAGCTTCCCCGACTCCATGGCCATTTGTTTGTTTCCTGACCTTTTTTGAAATTTAAAATTGAAGCGTGCGTATCTAAGATTTCAAAGCTAATATCCACCTCTGAGAAAGATATGTGGTGTTTGTCTTTCTGGGTCTGGGTTGTCTGACTCAGGATGATTATTTCCAGTTCTATCTATTCACTGGTGATTTTCTTAAAATTTTGTTGTTTATTTTGATATGAGGAATCCCTGTAGCTGCAGGTGATCTGGAATTCACTTTGTAGACCAGGTTGGTCTCAGTATTACAGAGATCCATTTGTTTCTGTCTCCCAAGTGCTGGGGATTAAAGATGGACACTACAACACTTGGCTTTAATTTTGTTTTATTTTTAAACTAAATATTCCACTGTGTACATATACATACTTTCAGCATCCTACTCATCACGAGATAATTCCCTTTTGTAAATTTGGGGAATGGGGTTCTTTGGTAAATATCACAAAGAATCAAGGAGACAGAGTCTTCAGAACCTGAGGAGATACAGAAAGCGCTCATTCTACCCTAAGGTGTCTACCATTAGTAAGCTGGAAGCTCAGCAAAAGTTTCAGCAAATTTTGATTTCTGCTGCCTCTGTTTCCTTTCTTTTCTGCCTGTCTTTAAGTTATGTATCTCTCTACTGCTTGATTTCTGCTTTACCACAAAGGCTGTGTTCCTTCACAGCCACTTCCGGGTCCTGGGCAGCTGTGTATTCTTTGTGTCCTTGTACTCAGCTTGCCCACAGATCTGTCAGATCCCACAAGAGAACACTGCTCTAGTTTCTACAGAAATGACACTTTGGTTTGAGCAGTAATTTCTGATTCCGTCAGTTTTGATAGGGATCACAGTGTGACATGGTACAAAGCACTGTCAGCTCAGTGTAGAAACCTTTAGGACTGTAACTCATGTGCCTATGTGAGTTACAGTAGCTCCTTCCCAAATAAGGATCACCCAGTCCCATGCTTCCTTCAGTTCATCTTTCATACTTTCTCTGCTATGCATTGTTTAAAATTTCACTCCTTGCCTTTCTGAAATCTCTACATAGATAATCTATAGATTCCTTTCCTCTCTTGTTTTGCTCTTTATTTCTCTGATGTATAGCTATCAGAATCAAACTTGATGTCCTTCTCATTTACTTTGTGTATAGTTTGTCTCCATTCACTGAAATAGATACTACACAACTTTTTTTCCATTATTGTTTACCTAAGCACCAAGGTAGTACCCATTGTACGCTACCACACACACACACACACACACACACACACACACACACACACACATCCATGAGAGATAGATTCAGAAGCTTAATGCATCTAAACTGAGGTGGTATCATAGCAAGATTAGATAGAGCTAGTAATACAAAGCACGCATGGAAGCCCAATGTGCTGTCACCAACTTATGCATCAAGTATTTGAAGTAGGAGCAGGAGTTGAAGTTTTCTTAGAGATCTCTAGAAAACAAACACACTGCAATTCAATAACATGCCAGACTGATATTGTGAAGGGTTGAAAGTAGAATGTTCCCCACAAGATTATTTGTTTGAACACTAGTGGAACTGTTTGGGAAAGGCTTAGACCCTAAGAGGTACTGTGTTGATGGAAGAAGTGTGTCCCCAAGGGACTGGCCCTTGAGGGTTTACGTGTTTGCCCTGGCTTCCAGTCCAGGCTCTCTCTGCTTCCCGTCTGCTGTCCAGGGTGACTAGCCCTGCCACTCTCCCACAATTACAGAATTCAGTCCTATCCTACCATCAGGCCTTCCTCATCATAACTGTGCCTTCCTATTTGTCAGCCAAAAATAAATGCTCCTTTAAATTACTTCTGTCAATGATTTGTCACAGTGATGAGAAAAATAATGCAGAAAATTGGCACCAGGAGGTGGGGTGATTTCTGCAATAACCTGAACCAGTGTTCCTTAGACCTTATGAGTGGGATTACATGGGGGAATATAGAAGAGTTTAGAATTACAGACTAGAGAAGTCCTAATTGCTACAAGTTGAACTTAATGGCCATCCTGTTTACAGTGTGGCTGAACAGAATCCCTATAAAAAGGTAGATAGTAAGGGCCAGACTCTTGAAGCTTCTAAGGGCAACAAAGGCTCCATTGGGAATTGGGCTACAGGTCATTCATGTTACATTATGGCAAAGAATTAGGATTTGTTTTGCAGGTTTCCTAAGAATTTATATAAGACTGAATTCAAAAGTAATGGATTAAATTGTTCGGTAGGTGGGATTTCAAGAGAACATAACAGTCAGACTGTTGATGCTATCTTAGTCAAATATCCAGTGAGGATTCTGAGAAAACAGGAACAGGCATATGTAAAAGAATGTGAAATTTTGTAAAAAAAAAAAACAAAAAACAAAAAACAAAAAAAAACAACAAAAACAAACAAACAAAAAACAAGGAGAATGAAAAAATTTTTAATTGTTAATCAGGTGGCAAGAACTGCAGTCAAGGAAGCTGTGAGAGAAACAGACAACATAGCAGTAATCAAAGCACTTTACATTGGGGCCATGAGAAAATGACTGGAGATGCCAGACCCCATCCTTTGCGGGTTCCAGGACCAAAAACATAATTCGTTTGAAAGAAAGGTGCTTTAAATGGCAGAACTCCTACTGGAAAATAGCCACCTAGAGAGATGTTTCCCTCAGTTCATCCACACAAGTACTTGGAAGCCATATAGCCATGGTCCTCAAGGGCCAGATTATGCCTTGAGCTATCAGAAGAGCTTTGTATCATTCATGTGACAGGTATGAATGACAAAAGAGTGAGATGCCAGGGAGGCTTGTACCAAAGTTCCAATAAAAAGTTTCTGAGGCTGAGCAAAGTGCGGTAGATGAGGCCTTCTATAGATACCCTGAGAAGCCAATGTGTGAGTCTGTGAAGGTGAAAACTCAGTTGTAGTGGATCCTGGGGCGATCTTGGAGATTCCAGAAGCATGGGCTATTCACTGAAGAAAGCTATAGGCATCAAGCAGACCAAATCCTCTGGGTGCTTCCCACATTTCCTGCAGGCAACAAGGCTTTAAGGGAAGGGTCAGCCAAGCCGTTGATACTAGTCACTGAGCTGGAGGGTTTGATACTGGATTTCACTCTTGTTTTGCCTTGGTTTCTGTTCCCTGTACTCATTACTCCCTCTCGGAACGGAAATGTGTGACGGATAATTTCAATTATCAATTTGATTAGATTAAGAAATGCCTAAAACATTAGTGAGACACAGATTTGAGCTTTTGTGAGGCGTTTCCAGAGACAGTTAACTGAGGAGCTATGACGTGCTATGAATGTCATATTCCCACCCCATGGGTAAAGTCCTGAACTGAGTAAAAGGAGCAAGGAAGGTGAAGAGAGTGCGGATATTCTCTTTTTCTGCTTCTTAGTCTGCTTAGGTATGCACAACTGCCATGTTGTAAAAAACCCCTGCCAGCGTGGAGTGGACTATGAACTTCAAAGGATGAACCACAATGCGTCTCTCCTTCCTTAATATGCTTCTTGTCAGCTATCTGATAAAAGAAATGAGAAAAGAGGCACTAGCAGAGCGTTTTCCTTGTGTCATTTCATATTGGAAGTATATGGCTTGTTCTGTGATTTTTATGGACACTTATCATTAAGAATATACCTTGAGCCTCAGAAGAAACTGGACATTTCAACAGTATTGAGACTGTTAAGACTATGTATGAGGGCTTTAAAAGATGGAGTAAATGTATGTCTACATGGCTATAAGCGTATGGGACCAAGACATAGAATGTTCTATATCATGGGGTGAATATGAAATGCCCCTCACAAACTTATGTGTTTGAACACTGTGTCCCCAGATGGTGACTGTTTTAGGAGGCCATGGAGACTTTAACAGGTTCTCACTTGTTGGAGGAAGTAGATCATGGACCCCACTTCCAGGCTAATCTCTCTCTCCCTCTGTCTCTCCCTTCTGTCTCTTTCATTCTGTTTCTGGGTGTGTGTCTTCTAATGTAACCAACTGCCTCATAGTCTTAACATAACAGAATGACGCCGGTTCTGTCCCCATGCCTTCCGAACCCAAAGTATTGCTTCCTCTGAGCTAACATAAACTCAACTTCCTGCAAGTTGCTTTTAGCAGGTAATACATCACTGTGATGTGAAAAGTAACTAATAGAGTTACCAATTAGGGAAGAGCAAGGAAAATGAATTTGTTTTTTTTAAAGCATAAAACCCAGAAAGTTTGGTAGAATTATAAAAGAAAAGTCACAATTAAAATACATTAGTAGATACTGGAAAGAATAATAATCATATAATTTGTATTGAGGCACCTGAATGGTTCACAAATATATTTACATTCAATAATTTGTAGTCTTGCTTAATCTTCTCTTCTTGAGGACAGAACTGTGACTTGCTTCTAGTCAATAAAAATGGCGAGTGTAACAGCATGCCATTTTCTTACTATATAAGACTGTAGCATCTGTCTTGCTAGCTGATAATCTCCCTTTTCTGGTTTTGATGGAGTGAGCTGCTGGGATAAGGAGTAGACCATTGGTTAGATGTCTATAGCAGTCTGCAGCCAATATCTAAGAAGAATTCAGACCCTCAGACCTTTAGCCTATAAGGAACTTAATTTGGCCGACTATAGTAGGAAATTCAAAGTAGGCTCTTCCATGATGATCTTGAAAGTTGACAGCATCTGTGACCTGTTCCTGAATTGCTACTCTGTGAGAAGACTCTGAGCAGAAGACTCAGTCAATCTGTGCCCAGATTCTTGACATACAGAAACTGTGTGGTGTTACCAAAGTGTGTTGTAGTAAGCAGTTATGCTTGGGATCTGTTATAAGCAACAGATAACTAATGCACAGCTGTAATGATTTCAATTTTTTGTTGATTTCTTCTCTGAAGATCAAGTTATCTGTGGAATAAAAAGAATGAATGCAGATGGTGACAGTGTTCACATAATTCAAAGTTAACCTTATGAAAGTAGGAAATGGGATGTAAAGTGGATTTGAGAAACAGAGGGGAATGTAAGCATGTTCTTCATGTTTATAGTGGAAGAGTCAACATTATATAGCCATGAACAAAGCTGTAAACATCTCACTTAGAAAACAGAATGAAGGGGTGATAACTACAGTGTTCCAAGCTCAAGCATGGGAAGAAGTCAGTAAATTACCAGCTCATCCATGGCACAGCACAATGAAAACACATGTTCTGTAAAGTCAGTAGCAGTACAAACAGAGTTGGAAGTATTTCCTTCTTGTCATGAAACAATGGGCCTTGAATTTTATTTTCCTTCTTAACTATTCTATTTGAAACCTTGTCTATGTTTACCTTTGAAAAAAATACAAAATTAACATATAAAATATTGCATTATTTAAATCATAAACTAAAATTAAGAATAATCCTAAATATCAATTCTGGCTCATCAAAAATCTTTAAAATATTTTGGTGGCTCATGCCTTTAATGCAGCCCTTGGAAGGCAGAGGCAGGTGGATCTCTGTGAGTTCAAGGCCAGCCTGGTCTACAAAATGAAGTCCAGGCCAGCTGCGGGGTTTTGGGAAACTGTATTTCAAAACAATCAAAAAGAAAGAAAAAAGTATTAAAGTATTTTTAATTTATTGTTCAATTTTTCTGATACCATTTAAATATATTTGAATATCTGAATAAATAAAATATTAATGCAGCTCATAGAAAATACCTGAAATTCTACATCTGTGGAATAATAATCACTGGTATTTTGGTGAGCAATTTTAATTTATTCTATTTTGGCTTGATTTTTTTTTTTTTGTCTTTTCTTTTTTTCTTGAGACAGAGTCTCGCTATGAAGCTGTGGATGGTCTAGTAACTGAAACGTAGCCTAAGCTGGACTTGAACTCCCAGCAATAATCTTGCCTCAGCCTTTGGAGTCCTGGGATTATAAGCATTCACTAACAAAGTGTCATGGTCTTACTTTTTCTTTTGCACATTTAAAGCAGGCATATCTCCATGCTCTTATACCTTTAATATTATTTTATGAGATTATATCAGAATACAGCATTTAATATTGATGAATACATCCTTTTGAGGTCTATGTTGCCTATATATGCTTGGATATTTATTTCAATTTCTAAAAGTATAATAAAAGAAAATTGCCTGTGTATATTTCTTTATCAAATTTTTGATGGTTTTGAAACTGAAATGATTATATATACTTGAATTGACTTTAAATCATGGATAGTAAAAAGCTATTAGTCAAAACAAATACATAACTATATGTAAATATACCTATACATAATTCTATGTAAAAATAATTTTGCTTAAGAAATTGTTCTATATACATGTGAATTCACACAAAGATGCCCTCACATACTTATTTGGCAATATCAACCAGCTGAAATACAACAACCAATCAGGAAGGAAGCAATTACAATCCTTGATCTACCCAAGTCACAATCATAATAAACTTGATTATCTGACTTCAAGCAAATTAAAAACACAGTCTTGGGGAAGTCAAGATAGACTATAACTAGCAGGTATAGCTGTCAATTAGTACTAGAATTTGGCTATAATTAATGTTAGGGCTTTGATTCCTAAATGACCTTTAAACAAATGAGAACCCATTAAAAAGAACTGATATTCAAACGACAATTCTGAGTCATGAAGGAAAAGTTAAATTATCTTCAGTGTCCTCTAGTAGAAAAAATATCAATGGAATGTCTAAAAATATTTCAGCAAGATTGTAATTCAAAGGCTAACATTTAACCAAAGTTCTTATTGCTTTAAGGTTTAACCGTCTTGTTAGTGGAAAGAACAGACATCACCTCGACCACAATCCCCACACTGCCACCTTGCCGCTCCCAGCTCTTCACCTGTCCCACTGCTCTCTCCTCCCCCACCGTTCTCACCATCACCACAGCAACAGCAATATTTGTACCCAAGTTGAAGCTGGTAATCTTCAATACTCTTTAATACAAAAATACTCTTTATTTTGATGGAATTAATCCAATGACAGCTGAAAGAAGATGTTATTTTATCTCTTTTTCAGATAAGACAGAAAAAACTGGGCAGCTGATATGGCTCAGAGTTAGGGGCATTTGCTGCCAGACCTGATGATCTAAGTTCAATACGTGGAACCCACATGGTGGAAGGATGAAACTGACTCCCACAAGTTGTCCTCTGACCGCCACATGTGAACACTGGCACAACACATGTGCTCCCCCTCACCACAAAATATCACACACATACACACACACACACACACACAAAAAAAAAAAAAAAAAAAAAAAAAAAAAAAAAACCTAAGAAAAATTTTCAAAGAAGTCTTAAAGATCTTAAAAAAAATAAGACAATGAAGAAAGAAAACCGAACAAGAGAGAGTGTTAGGGAGGGAGGGAGGAAGAGGTGGTTTGCCTAGGTTCTCCAAACTAGGCTTGCTCTTCTCACTCTGACCTCTAAAGTAGTATGTGCCCTTCACGCCTGCTGATTTAATTAGCAAACTTATTGAGATAATGTATAAATTTATATTTATGTCAAAGCTGCTCCTCTAATCTAGGTCATGTTTCGAATGCCTTCTGAAATCTTCTCTTGAAAGTCAGCTCAACTCAGTCTATCCCACACTAAATTTATACCTCCCCCTGAGCCAGGTCTCCTGTGCTACGTTTCCTAACTATTGACACCATCTCCAGCACAGCAAGTGTCAACCCTGACCATAGCAGCAGCCTCTTTGTCCATACATTTCTCACCTAGTTCACTATCAAATGGCATCAGAGATTATTTTAGTACTAAATTCTCTCCAACTATGTACTACCTCACACAGTCAAAACCACCATAAACAAATCTTTGGCCAGATATAATTATTAGCAAAGGATCTTTCTCTACTCTAGATTCTTAGATTTTTACCAGAATAAATTTTTCTGAAAACATATTTAGTTAACCAACATTAAGGAAAAAAAAATCTTCCTATTACCTTGAGGATGAAGGTGAAATTTGTTTTTGCTGTAAGCGAGGCTTTAAAGTACTGGTCACTCTTCATTTGTGTTGCTCGGCCACACCGGGCTTCTTTCCACCCTTTTGCTTTGTCTTTGTCTTAGTTACATTTCCTGTTTCTGTGATTAAATGCCTTGACAAAAGCACCTAAGGGAGGAAGGGTTTGTTCTGGCTCACCATTCAAGGGCACCGTGAACCTGGCCTGGAAGTCAAGGTGGCAGGATCCTGAAGCAGTGAGCCGTACCGCACACAATCGGGAACAGGGAGCAAAGCGGCTGTTCATTTCCATCTCTCCATCTGTACGATTCAATATCTCTGCCCAAAGAAATGGTGTCACCCACCACAAGCAGATCTTCACACCTCAGTTAGCACAGTCAAGATAACGCTCCACCTGAATGCACAGAGGCCCATTTCCCGGGGCATTCTAGATTCTGTCGCTGTTGGAAGTCAATATAAACCACCCCAATTCTTTCTCTTTCTGACAGCGGCATGAAATTTTCTTTAAATGTGTGAATTAGTTACTTTTCTGTTGCTGTGATAATGAACCATGACTAAGACAAGTGGTAGAAAGGAGAGTTCATTTGGCTTGTTTCCACAAAGATAAGAGTGCTGGGAAGGCATGGCCCGTGGGCATCTCAGGCCTTCAAGCAGGCACAGGAAATCACATTTTGTCCACTCTTTTTACCATGTAGGCTCATAGTCACATTATAATGCAAAATGCATTTGGTTCAGCCATAAAGGTGACCATAGTCCTTAACAGTTTCAACACTATTCAAAAGTCTAGGTCTCTTGAGAATCGAGGTACTCTCTTAACTGTAAGGCGCTGCAAAATCAAAGGGCAAATTGCATACTTCCAGCATAGATTAGCACAGAATACATATTCCCGTTCCAAAAGGGAGAATGGTTGTAATAGTGAGAAAATACTGGATCAAACAAGACCAAGAACCAGCAGTGCAAGCCTGAAACCCTTAGTTCCATGTCTGATATCTGAGACTTTAGTGTGTAGGGCATATGTGGCTTGGCCCCTCCAACCTTGCTACATGCAGCATTCATCTCTCTTATACTGGTATCACTCCCTGACTCTCCCTGGCAGATGTCTCACAACTCTGGTGTCTACATCTTGGCTTGAACGTCACAACTTCATGCAATGACCTCTCTGTGCTTCTTGGTCTGTCAGGGCTTTCTTGACACAGGGATGACCCTGCCATATGCTTCCTGGCCTCAGGGGCTTTCTGAAACCACAGAGGAAGAATCAGTGATGTTCTCCTTCCACTGTTGCTCCTTTCAAGCCTCTAAAGTCAGCACCATGTAAATAATACTGTAAGTTCTTCTGACAGCTTAGGATGGATCTAGAGCCCTTTCATCAACACTACCAGAAGCTTCTGTATGTTGTTATTTTCTAGCAGCAGACAACTCCTTAAGCCTTTTCCTTTCATAAATTAGAAGTTTAACTGAGTGGGGTCATACTCTGAGAGTACTATTTCCTTTGTTCAAGGGCAGATCTGAAGGCTCTCTTCAGTCTCCCTAACAATGAAAGTCTCACATCTTGCTTCCTGGTGCTCTTTTTCTCTCCATACTATATATTTTGTATATTTTCTGCTTTTTTGTTCTACATAATAGTCACCATTAATATCCATGCCACAGAGTCAACATTAGGCTGTTTGAAATTTCCTTCACCATAAAAATTAATCCATAACTTTTCAATTTAGACTCAGGCAAGTCCTTAGACTGGGGGAAGAAGACAGCCAGATTCTTTTCCAAAATATCCCATTTGAATTTTTTAAGTTCATATTTACCTATGGAACTCACTGGGCTAAGTACTGCCTTCTTCCAGGCTCCTACTGAAAGGGCTGTTTAAATTCTGATCACAGCATTCAAATGCTTTTCTAGTCCAAACTTCCAAAGCCTTTCACAATATGTCAATCATTAATCTTCTTTTTCATGTAATGTAGTGAACTCATTTTTCTTCAATTACAATGTTTATTTCATGAATTCTTAGCCTGAAATTCCTGGTTAGGACAAATTTTGCTTTTACAAATCTTTACATAAACACATACAAGTCATTTGTTTCATTTAATGTATCTGTGTCCATTGATAAAAATTATTTTGTCAGTCCTTCCTATATAAAATAAATGAAAAATAAGGTCTCTGCTGCTATTCCCTGTCAACCTCACAACATTTGATAATCTATGACATTTAAAAATATGTACTCAATAACAATAGTAATATTGTAAAAATAAAGCAGCCCTTGAGAATGTCATACTGTCTATTTTAAGTTGTTTCTTCCAGGTTTCCAAGATGATAAATTTACTGAGAGCACACATCAGATTATAGATTTGCATAATTTTCTTAAGTAAGGATGGTTGATCTCAAAGAGATACTAGAAAGCTACATGAAAGCCAGAGAGAAGATGAGAAACTACAAATATTATCTTCCAGAATTACACAGGCCTTTCTTTACTCTTTTGGAAACTTTCAGCTCTAAAGACCAGTTCCCATGTCAGCTACTCAAAAGAACATGTGCCTTTCTTGGCTGCTTGCTTCAAACATCATGTTTCCATTGAGAAGGAAAGAATTAAAGACTTCGGAAGCCTTGACTTCTGGCACTGATTTGATTATTCCCCATCTGCCTATAAATAGTTCTTTAAAAGCATCACAAGTAAGCAAATTCAAATAATAAAACTGAAATCTCTTGCAGGCATAATGTGTGTCTAAATGAATTTTCTTAAAGAAATAATTTACAAAAAGTTGGCTCAACTGTATAAATTATTGTAAAAACAAGTGAAACTTTTCCCCCTGAGGACATGAACAAAAGTATCTATTTAAAATGTAGATGATGGTAAGTGTGTTTTCATTACATTTTCAAATGTGACTAGTTCATGAGCTCTGATTTAAATGAATAGTAAAGGGGATCCTGAGGAGCAGATTGCCATAAAAATAATACTCTCCTGTAAAGATACTTCTGTAAGTTTTGAATGTCTCAACAGTAATTTTAAAATTTGTATTCAGCAGACAAAAGAACTAGATCTCTGACAAATCACTCTATTAAAAACACCAGCCAAACTCATCTCTTCTAAGTTTTAAATTTTTCAAAAAAAATTGGAAATATGAAAAATCTTCCCTTTCATGACTTTTGTGCATTCTAAGTATTTCAAGCATTCAAGAATGAATTCTAAATAGTCTAATAGTGTCTAAATAGTCTAATAGTTGTAGGACTTGAAATTTACAGAGTAAGCCTGAAACATCAATTAAAACTCATTCACATATTTCTGTTTCCTGGGTTTTATAGGAAAACATTGCTTTGAAATGCACAGTCCTGTGGACAGAAGCTAGACAAACTTCTATGAGTGAGTCCTACTTAACCTACCATTGTGAACTTGGAAAACGGGGAAAAGAGTACATTTGTCACAGTATTAATGAATAGATTAAAGAATATAACATTCAAAAACATATCAGGTATTCATTAAGAAATCTCTGAGAGATGATTCAATTAAAATGTAGGAAAGAGTTTCTTGACTTGGCTCAGCAGGTTAAAGAACATGAAGCCAAGGGTGAGAACTGGAGTTTATTAGATCCCCAGGGCCAACATCATGGAAGGAGAAAACTCCCCTGAATTGTCCTCAGATGTCTATATGGATGTGGCAGCGTGTCATGTGCACACACATGTGTGCACACACACAAATATAATAAAATCAATTTAATAAAAATGTTGAGAAGGTTACAGCTTTTTGAATGTAGGACTACGAGTTAAAATTGAAAGCAATATTTCTTAGAGATCAACCAGAAGGCATTTTCTAATTTAATATCTACAATATATTTTATAGATGTAATTAATACCTGTTGCATAAAAATATTTTTCAATTAAAGATAATGAATTACTATGTTCAGAACCGTAATTCCATTGTTTGCAACATGTTTTTTTTCAGGAAAAATCATGGTTCTCCTAAAAAATAGTGACAGATTATATCAATAGATATAAAGGAAAGAAGGAAGAAAGAAGAAGGAACGAAAGATGAAAGAAAGGTGCAAAGGGAGAGAGGGAGAGGTTTTTATATTCCAAGTTTATCCACTTGTGTTTTTTTTAGTGATCTCAGAGTTTCCATTTCCTTGCTTTAAAACATGAATATACTACGTTTCATGACATTTGGGAGAAGAGAATGAAAAATAGAGTAGATGACACATCGTGAAATCTGAGCTGAAAATAAAAATGTCATCATCACCTCCCTTCCTTTTATGCACATAACATCTGCAAAGCAAAGCAATCATTCTTGTCCTGAACTGGTTTGTTACCTTTGTCTTAGAATCTGGAGTTTTATTTTACATATAATGAAAGTTATATGTAAAATTCTACAGAAGAAATGTTAAACTATCACCTAATTTCTTGGGATGGCATGGAAAGGCAAAGATTAAGTTCATAAGTATAAACCAGAGGTATTTAATGACTATGTAATGATTTGTTAAATCTTAGGAGTAGAACTTGTTTAAGTGATATCACTTAAAAAATGGTATAAGTCATAACCATGTGTACATTTAAGAAAACTGTTGTAATTTACTATAACGTAAAATGATTAGGGGTGAATAAGGATATTTGGCATATAGGAATATTACTAATTTTCATTTTAAAATCTCTTTCTGAGGCTTGGGAGATGTTTCTTTGGGCAAGAGCACTTGATGTACAAGTATGCAGACTTGAGGTTGGTCTACCCAAGCACCTACCTAAAAAGACAAAAAAGGGTTGTGCCTCAGTGCACACCTGTAACCTCTGTCACTAGAAGAGAGTGGGGCAGGCAGAATTACTGAGGCTTGCTGGCTGCCAGCCTAGATGGAAAAGGGTTAGCTTTAAGTTCCCTGAAAGATCTTGTCTCAAGGAAGCAAGGTAAAGTGTGACAGAGGAGGACTCCCACTGTCTTCCTCTGGGCTCCTGCACATATGTTAAGGTTCAGACATGAGCACCACACACTCACATACACACATGCACACATGCTCATTCCACATTCTAATGTCTAATCAAAGAGAATAATCCACTCACTGAGTCACTGTTGCGCTATATCACATAGACATCAGAATCCCTTGTAGTGCCAAATCCCTTCTTGGTCGTTTTTGACAGATGCTGTTGGCACCCTATCTGTAGTCCTTTATCTCCCTGAGGTTCCCCTGTCTACCATGCTTTTCTGCTCCCTTCCCTATGTGACAGTTCTATCCAGGCTCTGAATTGTTTAGCCCATGGAAAGTGGAGGAAGCCCCCATCCAGCTTTCCCTTACCTTAGTGAGAAATTTTCTTCCTTTACACACTCTCAAATGGATTCCCTGTGTCAAACTTCAAATTAACAATGGATTACTCCATTCGTTGATCTGCTTGTTCATGGTATTCACCTCTTCTCTGTTTTATTCCTATAGTGCTTTATATTATTTCTTTTCCAAGTAAATTGGGCCTAAGGAGGCTGCTTTTGCAGGCACTACACTAACATGGTCATGAGCGTGCAAGAAGGAATTAAAAATCTTAGATGGCCAAATCCTTATCCTTCTCCTCCTCCTCCTCCTCCTCCTCCTCCTCCTCCTCCTCCTCCTCCTCCTCCTCCTCCTCCTCCTCCTCCTTCTCTTCCTCCTCTTTCTCCTTCTTCTCCTCCTCTTCCTTTTTCTCCTTCAACTTTTTAAGGCAGTATCTCCCTATAGCTCCAGTTGGCCTGGAATGCATTATGTAGACCAGGCTGGCCTTGAACTCACGGGGATAAACCTGCCTCTACCTGGGACTAAAGGCATGTGCCACCATGCCCAGTTAATATTTATTATTATTCTTTATTTATAATTTTAGAAATTATTAATTTTGCTTAGTTTTTTCTTTATATTTTGTGTGTATGAGTGTTTTGCCTTGATGTATGTATATACACAAATGTTGTGCAATGCCCGTAGAGGCCAGAAGAGGCTGTGGGATCCTCTGGCACTATAGTATTGAACAGTTGTTATCTGTCCTGTGGATACTGACAACTGAATCTGGGTCTACTGCAAGAGCAGTCAGTGCACTTAATTGCAGGGCCGTATATTATGCCTGTCACTGTTGTTTTAACTTGGGATTGCTTTTTTCCAGCTACTCATCTCCTCTCTCTTCTGATACAGTCATATCTGCCAATGTGTATTCATGCCTTGGCGCCCTCAGTGGTCAGGAATCTGAAGTTTCAGATGTAAGACCTCTATTTTATCATGTGTAAATGGATGTTTACCAGTTTTGCCACCTCACAGACTTCCCTGTCTTTTAGGTGATAACAAGTTCAAATACCAAGTTGATGCAGGAGTTTTCTCTCCACCTTAGGCTGTTTGTGTTAAAATGCTTACTGTGTCTTCAGTATCTTTACCTAACATCCTTTACAGTTCATGTGCTGAAAATCAGGACTTAAACTTTATATGTATGGTTTTAATCTTGCTATGGATTTACAAAAGACTGTCAGTCAACAATCACTGGTAACTGTAGTATAAAAAACATCACAGTTGGTGTCTCTTCTTCATGGTGGTCCTCTGCAGCAGCAAGACCTCCAGCTGTAGATCCTACCATAACGGAATCTGTCTAAATCAGCACTGACTATAATACCTAATCAATCAGGAAGTTCAAAGCACATAGTCTTTGCATTTAAGAGTGCTGAGGGAGGGTTCTCTTACCACATCATCTTAGAGCAGGAAATTCTTATTTCCTATAGAAGCAGCCATCTGGATCCACTATTGCTAAAGCAGAGCGATCCAGTTACAAGCATCTATTTGAAAGAGAAATACCCAACATCTTTTAAGAGAAACTCTGTTACATAGAGTCAAGGCCAGGGTTTACCTGTGGGAAACAAGATCAGATGAAAAGACACTCTAACACAGAAAGAAATGAGAACAAAGGAGAAACGAGATGGATCTCTTGATTTTTCCATCATTCAAATTGCTTTCAAATCCCAATGAAACTTCCGTAATTTTTAAAAAGAAGATTGCAGCTTGTAATTTTCTTCCATAGCAGAGAGAGAGAGAGAGAATGATCAAGCTCAAGTTACAAAGTGAGGAAAAAGATGAAAGCTTACCAAGACTTAGAACTTTGCTGACTTACAGACAGAGGCTGGGGACAGGCTGAAAGGCAGGAAATAGTGATTACTATTTGTACTGCATTTCATAGTTTCCAATTTGGTTAAACTAACTGGAAGGAGCTGAGTGATTAGGTTACTTGTGTCATCATTTACATCAGTCTTTTCTTTTTCTTAAATCATTGCCCTTTCATATGCAAGAAGAAGAAGAATCATTACTCTGTCATATTCTTTGTCACAGTCAGATGGTTTGTTACAAAGATGGGACATATTGAAATTTGCATTGGTGTATGTACTAGTTTAATCATAGAGGTGGTTGTGAATTTACTATGAGACATCAGAGGTTACAGATCAGAGGAAACAAAGCATCATCTGTGGAACTCATCTCTGGGCTCAGCTTTGTTCCACTACATGAATTCTCAAATACGTTTGTACAAATACAAAATCTCAAACAGAATTTTCCTGTTATTTTTTTTTTACTTACATGAAACCTATTTTTTTTTCAAATAAACACCCTAATCAAGACTCTTAACAAAACAAAACAAAACAAAAGGAATTGATGATAGAGCAACTGGGCACAACACATATCCATTGACTCTTGTCCATTGGAGACTCTAGAGAATATTGAATAGAGGATTAATGACAGTTTCTCGATGGTTATATCTCACGCTTATCACTCTGTAACTCAATATGACTTCAATCCGCTCTTAATACCAAGGAGGCTTGATTTTCAGTGACCAGGAAATGAAAATAGAATAGGCTAATATAAAAACTCATTGTCAGCTGCATGGATTCAGTATAAAATAATCCCATGGTATTTCTGTCCAGTGTTATTGGACCAATGAAAAGGAAAGATTGTGCCATTCAAGAGAAAGAACTCATATGTTAAAGTCATACTCTGTGAAGAGGATGAGCCTGTAACCACTCTGAAGATAGCAATATCATGTATACTCTAGTGTTCTTAAAGCCATCACTAACTAAGAAATGTTCTTCCACATGCTTCTCATGCATTCTGCATTACTATTTGTCTTAAGTAACTGAACATGCCTGTCAAAATAGCTCCGGAGGGTGGGAGGGGAGGCACTTGCTGCACAAGCCTGATGACTTGGGTTCTTCCTTAGAGTCCCACAGCAGAGGGAGAGAAATGAATCCCAGTGGTTGTCCTCTGATCTCCATGTGCAAAGCTGTACACATACATGTACCACACATACACAAACACACACACACATACACACACAAATTGTTAAGAAATTTAAGTAAGTAAATAAACTATTTGAAAAATAAAATGAAATCAGTAGTAAATTTAAAATATATAAGTCCAGAATTTATTTTTTCCATCCTCATATTCAACAGACTATATTATCTGGCCAAATTGCCACGAATGTTTGCTCTAAATTCCAAACCACCTTTGCCACCAATTAGAAAGGAAACTTGTGAAGCAATACAAATCCTCAGGCTCACACTTGGAGGAGCATTGTTGTAATGCTAACACTCTCCAGGGAGCTATTGCTGACCACCTTAACAAATAAACAACCAAGCAAGCAAAGCGTTTGGTTTTTTTTTTTTTTGAAAAAACTTTTATTTGAAAACTGCTTCTGGTGGTCAGAGAAATAGAGTTTGGGTGCATATCATTGTCTCTGCTTCTCTTTTTCCATGGCTTTTCCTTCACTTTTATTCTGAGTAAAAAATGTAAGCAAATACTTTGTGTTTTGCAAAGAGTCAACCTCTGTGAATATAATTACCATGGGAAATTTTTAATACTGCTGTGCTTTTGGTAATCTTAAACAATCTCTAATTAACACCCATATTTTGGTTTTACTGTGAGGTAGAAAGTCCCTCTTATATTGCGTTTATAGCAATGCTTTCCAAAGTTGCTTTAGTAATACCAACTATTACTGATGTCACTGATACTTTGGTATGGTAAATCATTTTCTTTGAAGTTAATGGCTAGCTTAATTAAAAAAAATTATATATGTGTGTGTGAAATCAGAAAAGAGAACAGATTGAAATGAATTGTATCAATAAATACCATAAATTGGTTCAATGTCATTTTACCAATACAAATGCATATCTTTAATAGATGAAACAGCAACTTAGTCACTGCTATCAGGTAAGGGCATTGTTCAGTTAATGTTCATAATGATATGTATGCCAGTTAATGTTTGATGAATTAACAAAAATTAACCATAAATAACATCTTTTACACAATTGCTTCCTTACTCTGTGATTTCTTGATTTCTACTTTTGTCATTTCTTTCAAATAAATCTTAACTACAGGAAAATAAAAGTAAGTAAATGTGCTTAATTACTTCCAGGTATTAGAAAAACATTTATAATTTTTCCTTCTGAGAAAGTGATGCAGAATTTTTCTTCCTGTATTACATACCAAGAGTCTAAGCCAAGACGGGTTCCTCATGCTCCTGAGGCACTAGGAAAAAATGTGAATGCTTAAAAAAGAATAAAGATTTGTTTCCAGGTATACTTTAAAACATTTTGTAACTCTTTCTCTCTAGTAACTGTGAAGCATTCATTGTGGTTAGGACTTTAATATTTCCTAGGAAGTGTTAGCAGCTTATACAGAACATAAGAAATGCCATTTGTGACTGTAAACAAAATCCTAGTGTTGGTTTCTATTTTCACAGTTATTAGGTCATTAGCAAAATCATACATTTAGTTTAGCAATATGTGATGTGTCATTATCCATGAAACAAACCAATTTTATTTGAACAGGTTTTACAGGCTATTTAAGATGGTCCAGGGAAAGAAGAATAAAGAATACAGAAAATCTGGGAGTATCAATATTGTCCCTGAATTTAATTATATAGTTGATTCTTTATCCTACTACATATGCAACATTTCATAAGAATTGCTGTATAGAGGTAAAACCCAAAAGGCACTAAGAAGAAAGGTGACAAACAGAACTCTGAAAAAATTGCAACTACATTCTATAATGTAGAAAGACTGAAGACTGGAGGACTGTTTGTTTTCTTTTTGTGCCTTGAGCAGAAGCAGGAGCAAGGCCTTTCAGTGCCTGGGAAATGTCAATTAGTCAACAGGGGATGAGCAGAAAACAAGAACATAAAAGCAAATCTTAACATAAATTCCATGTAAGTCTCTAGTGGGGCATTTAAACATATTGCAAGATGTTAGAAATTTCCAATTTGCTAATATTTCCCTAGTTTAAGCATTTCTTTTTATAATACCACATCAATAAGTGTTTCAGTTTTGATTAATGAAGGAAGCCCAAAATAACATAATTCAGGGCTGAGTACAAATGACATTTATCTTCCCCTGAGAGAGGTGATGAGACTCTTCCTTGATGGCAATAAGCCACCTTTGTGCTCTTCGTGTAAAGATTAAGGTTACATCAGGGAGTAGAAATTAGGTATTTTCCTTTTTACTAAGATTCTTTGTAGTCTTTTACTAAAAATTTTTGGGGGAAAATGTGTTGCTGTTACTGGTATAAATCAGTTTTGAAGGTCAAATGGCTGCCACTATGGAACATGCAGCAATTCTTCATATTAAAATATGTCTAACTTAGTTCCTGAAGTAAAAAATTTCATTTTTTTCTTATTTATTGACTGTGATACTTAGAATTGAATTTAGAGCCTTGAACATGTCGGGGAAGCACAGTACCATTTAGCTATATACATAACTATAGTAATTTGGAATGAGAAATGGCCCCCACAGGCTCAAATCTTTGGACTCCGGGTAACAGCACTCTTTGGGGAGGTCATGGAGCCTTTAGCAGAGGCTGCATTGCTAGAGGAAGTACATCGCTAGGAGCAGGCTTTGAGAGTTCATAGCCTTGCCCACTCCCAGTTCTCCTTCTGCTTAAGATTTATGGTTGAAGGTGTCAGCTCTCAGCTTTTGGCTTCTGCCTCCATGTCTGCCTCCTGCTGCTCTGTCTCACACTGTGATGGGCTCATCCCTCCAGAACTGTAAGTAAAAATAAACATCTGGTCATGATGTTTTGTCACAGCAACAGAAAAGTAACCAATACAGACAAGCCCTCACTTTTCTCTTTAGATGAACAAATAAGTATAAAAGAGATCTCCAAAGCTCAAATAATCAATATTATAGACCCTAAGCCTCTCCAAAAATGGTCCTTCATACAAACATCTCTTTGTTGACTATAACTGAGGAAGTTTTCCTAAAACAATTATATAATCACATATTTTGAAAACTAAGGATTCTATAAAATATTTCAAAGGAAAACTACTGTATGCAAGCTTTACATGTGTAAGTGGTTAATCATTGTTTCATTTTAAGCATTGTGAATAATTTACGATGACAATTTTATAACTTCTCACATTTGTTTGACATTCAGATAATGTCAGTTGAAGTTATATTTTAAAGCTCTGTGGAAGAAACAAAAAAATTATATCTTTACCCAACTTCAATGATCTGAATTGAAATTGGAGGCATGTTGGTTATCACCTATTGGGTATTCTCTCACATGAATAAAGAGAATGATGTTATCATGCTTAGAAACCATGATATTATTTAAGCAATCACTACTTTTGGAGACAGGAAACACTTGAAGTTTAAGGAATACTAAGGAAAAAAAAATCATGCAAAAAGAATCTAGGATCCAGTTAGTGTATAGAGGCAAAATTGAATGAAGAACTCAAGAAATAGTCAAACTGGTCATCTAGATGGAAATGGAATGTACTCAGGTTAATGGTAATCTTATAAATGCCTTAGGTTCTTATTTTATATCCTATGACATTCTGTAGAAGAAGAGAGATTGTGAGCCATCAATCATATTTTCCAATAAATATTAGTGAGAATCCAGCCAATTATAAATGGAAATTCAAAAGAACACAGGATTGTATTTTCACCAGGCCTATGAATATCGTTGTATGAGGGCATTTGGATCAGGCATAGGAGCGTCATATGTGAATACTACAGTACTGAGATGTGTTAGGGATGGAGACAATGTCTAAGCAGAACCTGAATGCTGAAAACAGGAGCAAGGTTATCCACCATGATAGATGGAGAAAGTGTCTTCACTGCAGGTGTACAGATGTCGTTCTGGACTAACCAACAGCAGAAAGTAGGCTGGAACATGGTTGTTGAGTCTGGTGGAACAAGACATCTTTGTAGGGCATGAGGCCCTTTGAAGACAGAGATCTGGAAGGAATGAAGCAAAGAGGCTGTGCCTGGGTTGCAAACTACTGAAAATAGTGAAGGCTGGGCTTTGGAAGAATTTGACAGTTTCATCAGTTGTCATGTTGCTCTGCCCAAATGAAGGCAATAACGGTCATTTCACTTTGAACATAGTAGCTATTTAGATATCTTTGGACCAAATATAATGCCAAATACCTTTCATTAATTAATTCATCAATGCTTTGCAATAATTCTAATGTTCCTATTATTGTATTTCATTGATGAAGAAACTTCCCTAAAGTTATAGAGAATATAAATTGAGACTTTCTGTTTTCAAAACCTGAACTTCATGTCCTACATTTATAAATTTTTCAAAAAATCTTTCTGCGTCCTTGTTGCACATAAATGTTAATTATTATTCATGTTTGAATATGAACTTTTACCATATGCTCATGTGCCAGGAGCTTGCTTCTCAGCTCATGGTGCCATTTTGGAAATTTCTGGGTGCTCAAACATGTGGAACCTAGATGAAGAGAAATTGGGTCACCAGGGGCAGGTCCTTGGAGTACCTTTTTCCTGACCCCTTCTTGTGTCCGCTCTGAGATGAGACTCTTCTCCATTAGGTACTGCAACAATGTTCTGCCCAAGCACATGGAGCTAAGAAACCATAGAGTTCTCTGAATCCATGAGTCTAAGTAAACTTTTTCAGCCTTTACATTTTTCTCTCAAATATGTTGGTCATTGATGAAAAAGTTACTAATACACTAATATTTATACTTAAAATGCTCATTACAGTGCCTAATACTATTCTTTTTATTGAATCATTGTATATTTCATACAAAATATCTCAATAAATCTTAATCATGTTTATATTCCCTTCCCCACCGGCACCCCGCCCCGCTGTAGCCCCCCACTGGAATCCATACATTCTTTCATCTGTATTAAGGCCCATTGTGTCAAGTCAGTGTCCCCAAGTTTCCTCAGTACAGGTTCGTCTACTGAGGTCTAGTCAGCCTATCCAGAGTTCCTCGCATTAGGAAGATTAGCTCATTCTCACCCAACAGTAATCAGTTGCTAGTATTTCTTCAGCAAAGATTGCGGTCCATTCTTATATTGCCTCATTTATTCTGGAGGGTGGACTGTTTGACTTGGGTGGAAGAAGCAAGCTGTTTATCACCAACTAGAGAAACCAGCCGTATATAGAACAATCAAGTGAACAGTGTCCACAAGGAAAAGGGAATCTTGCTTCAGATGTCTTTTAAAAATTAGAACTGGTGTCTGACCATCTGTTCCTAAAGGAGGAAAGAAGTGAGCGAGAACCTAAACTGAGAGTCAAAAAAATATGAATAGAGCCAACGTGCAGTTTCTCATGCACATCTCCTGGAGACAGCATCTAAAAACCACACAGAAACGTCTTCCTTTGTGAAGCTGTTACAAGAGATTCTCAATTTTTCTTCTTTCAATTTACAGGCCAATCAACTTTAAGTATATCTAATAGCACCTTGTAAAACCTAAGAAGTTTAAACAGCAGGCCCTGTCCTGATGTGATTGGTTTTCTGAGTCATTGCTTCTTTAAAAGGCTGAATTGATCTTTTCTATCTTGATTCTGGTAGAAATATGAGGGAGTTTTGGTCAAATGACAAGGACCCTGCCTATTAAACTACTTTCTCTGATTTTTGAGGACAGAGTTGGTTTTCCTTTCTGCCTTTTTACACAGAAGCTTGAAAAAATAAATTGGATTTTTTGTTTAAGAATGACTCATACCCGAACTTAAAAGACCGCCATTAAATTTTATTGTGCAGGTAGTCTTGCTAAGAACTAGATTTGAATTTGATTCCCCTCTCCATGTTAGTGCACATTATTAGGACTAAACCCTACACATAAAGTGAATTTACAAAGGGAGTGGTCACCAAGCATCTCAGTCAATACTTAACATGGAGTGCTCCTTGTTTTTTAAGGTGTGTTTTATTTTATTTTTGAATTATAACTTTTGTATAAATGGGGGGTAGTGTTCATGAATAAGAAGCATGTAATGTAGGAGATTCGAAGAGAATTTATAGTCACCATTTGCCTTTATTCCTCTCTATTGGAGGAATGAGCTCAAGAGAGAAAGCTCTCAGTAGAAAGCTGAATAGGTTTCAGAATACTTATATACAAAAATATGCAGCTTTGGATATATTTTTGTCCAGTAAGTTGGCACTTCAAAGGAAAAATAAGATAATAGTCATTAAACTCTAAACTAAAATAGGAATATTGCTAAGAAAGGAATTGCGGGAGAGTGAATGAGAGGGACAGGGTAAAAATGCTTTTAAATGTTACTGTATACACTGCTTAGTGGTGCTATTTGTTATGTTTTTCTTAAATCTGCAGAAGACTTATCTATAGATCTCCCAGTGATATCATATAAAGAAATCAGCATTACAATGGCTTAGATGCTCTCTCTCTCTCTCTCTCTCTCTCTCTCTTTCTGAGGCACTATATAAGTGTGTGTACATCAAATGTCTCATTCTATCACTCTGTGTCTTAATCCCTTGAGACATGAACTTTCATTGTTTTTCAGGGTTGCTGACAAACCAAAAAAGCCTAGCCTTTTAGATGGTTTCTGGGGACATGAACCCCAGTACACATATTTATACAGCAAGTGTTTATTTTAAAACATCATTTACATAAATAGCTAGCTAGCTAGCTAGATACTTGCATGTATTTATGTGTTCCATATGTCCATATGTGTACTGGAGCCTGCAAAGGGCCAGAAGGCATTGGATCTTCTGGGACCAAAGTAATGGGTGGTTGCGGGTCACTATGTGGGAACTGAACAAGGATCCTTTGCAAAAGCAGTAAGTGCTGTTACCCATGGATCCATCTCCCTAACCCTCCTCTCTCTTTTCAAGTCTGTATTTAGCAACTATCATACAATGGGTGAGAATAGTGATAATAGTTTTTCAATAAATTTAAAGAGAGGTGACATAACAACAATTATGGCAAGTTCTTCCTAGACAGGAGCACCAATGTCCATCTTTTGTATTTCTTTTAAATCTACTTCAGTCATTCTATTTAGAGTATTTGTGGCAGAGTTGCTGTGTAATGAAAGAATTCAAAGTAGTAAGTTCAAATAGCAACTAAAGTATTGTGAAGTCATTAAATACTACTGTTGGAGAAGAGATAGCTCTCCTCCCGTTTAGAAAACAGATTCAGGTTGCAGGTGTTGCTCAGTGGTTGAGTGCATGTTTTATGTACCTGAGGATCTGGCTTGATGCCTTACCACTAAAAAGGGAGAAAAAGAAAGGAAAAGAGGAGGGAGCTTAGGATATTGCACAGCATGCAGGTTTAGGGGTAGAACCAGGAAGAACTGTGGAAGCTGTAAGGAAAGCAAATAGAAAAACATAAGTCATCGAGACTAAACAAGAAAGGACTGGGGTTTTCATCCAGTTCAGTACTGAATAGAAACAATGCCGGCCCAATGAGAGGTTAAGTACTGGTTCTATGAGTGTGTTCATGATCTGCTCTTGCTGGTCTTGCATACCCTTCAGATCTGCATGAATTAACTGCTGCTTCACAATGGAATTCTGTGCAGTATTCTGTATTACGAAAAAATTAATTTAGAGGTCATTCGGCTAACATGATTCTGGTCATTGATTTATTTTTAATGTTACCCTTTCTTGCATTCTTGAATCATATTCCTTAGTTAAGATGTATTACATCATGACTAGGGAGGTGGATCAGTCAGTAAGGTGCCTACTGCACAGGCCTGAGGACTCGAGTTCAGATGCTTGGCACCCACAGAAAGAAACCAAGCATAGCAGTACACTCCTGCAGTCCAAGTGCTAGGGATGGAGATATAAGGATCCTTGGGGCTTCGTAATAAACTTTCATAGTTGATTTATTTCAAGTAATTTGTTCATTTTATACAAGTTGTACAGTCTGTTGGCATATAAGTATTTTTTTTCCTGGTCTACGTTAGTTTTCTGACCGACATATGCTAATCAGTACTTAACTGAATGTTCTAGGGAAACTCCCTTTGAAAAGCACCATAATTTCATTGATGTGCACGTGTCTCTTCTCCAGAACTCTCTCGTACATATTGCTCTTACACTCTAGCCCCCAGGAACAGCTCTCTAACATGGATTCCTTTTCCTTGTGTTGTGATGCTGAACTTCAGTGTTCACCCGAGGTTACATGGAGTTCTTATTATTTGTTTCACCTTAACATGAATTGTTCCTTCCCCGCTGATGGCATTATCATAAGAAATTTTCTTTCATATGCATTGCCTCATTTTTAATATTTTTGAATCAGAATTTACTTGGATTTAGACTTTGCTTCCTCATCTTGTCTAGAAAAATTATTTTCTAGCACACTACGTTAATGTTAAAAGGCAATACTGAGAAGCTAGAGAAATGGCTCAGTGATTAAGAGCACTCACTACTCTTGTACAGGATCCAGGTTTGTTTCCCAACACCCATAGATCCAAGGCATCTGATGCTGTCTTCTGGCCTCCATGGGCACCAGGCATGCATATAGTGCACATACTTACAATCGCATAAATGCTCAAACACATAAAATAGAATAAATAAATTTTTAAAAGAGTAACATGGAAAGAGAATGTAAGGCATGGTAAGTATACAGTATACTCAGTACAGACCAAAAATCTTAGGAGATCAACACCCAAATACATAAGATACTTGTTTTCAAATACTGAGATCACAGAATTTCTCTTTCTTCTATTCTCTGTAATTTTCTATGGAGATCGCATATTGATGGTATAATAAAACAAAGGACTGATGTTATGATAGAAAAATACAATTAAATAAGATACTTAGACATGAGTATAGTATTAAAATATGGAATTTTCAGTAAATAGAAACATAGAAAAATTTACATTTCTGTTTATTCATATTGCAATGAATATAAGCCAGAAATTACATCTAGGACTTTTACAGCAAAAATATATTATTATTGACTAATTTAGAGTTTATACTCCACACAAACTCACATACTATTTCTGAGGAATTACTTTCTAGTTTACATTTCTGCATCCATTTTCTATGTTATTTGATAGAAGATATAAGTAACCTTTATATACAAGCAATATATTGCAATTATTTCATAAAATGAAATCTAATTAAAATGAAACAGCATATGTATACACATAGTTTAATAATACCCATACACCCAAATTGTTATAAAATTAATTATCCCTGCCCTATGGACTGCTCTGCAGTGGTATTACTTTTACGCTGCCTCCACGTTAAAACACAGTTCCCCTCATATTGCTTGGATTTATTTCTTTCTCCTCCAATTCCAACTCCAACTCCTCCTCCCGCTCTTTCTCCTCCTCCTCCTCTTCCTCCTTCTCCTCCTCCTCCTCCTCATTTTCATCCTCCTCTTCTTCTTCCTCCTCCTCCTCCCTCTGCTCCAGTCTCTCAAAGATTAAACTTTCTTGAACTCTATAGCTGCAAGAAAGTAAAATCTGTCCACAACTTCAGAAAACTTAGAGTCTGAACTGTCTACAATGAAGCCTCCAGATGAAAATATAACAGTTAATAACTTCATTTCAACTTTGCAAGATTCTGAACAAAGGCTCCATAAAACCTAGGCAATAATAAATGGATGCTATATTAATGCTTGTGCAGAAAATAGGAAAGTCTGTAAAAATAGATATGGTAAATTTTTAGTTAACATATTGACTTGCTTTCTATTAGAAAAGAATTATACCACACCCATTCCCCACGGCTCAGGGAACATCATGGAAGATGGGCTAGAGGTATTGAAAAACTAGGGGCTGCAGAAAACCTGAGTGAAAGTGTCTTCTGGACATTGCAGGAGTGGTGAACACACAGCAGCTGTGGTTGCTTTCAAGAGGCCTGCACAAGATCAAGCTAGCCAAAATCCCAGCATGGGTGGGGAAGTGGCTCATGAAGTCTCACCACTAGCCGTGGAGGAGCTGTGGTCAGTTAGTGCCTTCTAGGGGGAAAAGACTCAGTTTCTTTAAGGGTATATTCCCTTGTAAATTGCCTATGGCAGATGGCCCTTCTCCAACACACACACACACACATACACACACACACACACACACACACACACACACATACACCCCACAAATGGGAGTCAGTGGGTTGTAAAAAAAAAAGATGAACTTGACCAGAAATGAGGGTGGGGAGTAGATCCAGAAGGATATAGAGAGGTAGGGGAGAATTATGAAAGTACATTGTATACATACATGAAATTCTCAAAGAATTAACAGAATACTTCTCGCACCACCATATATTAGTTGTATGATAAATCTGGAGTAAACGTTAGTGTTTCTGTGACATTCATATGAAATATTAGTCAAAATTGATCCACAGGACACATTTTATTTCATACGTGTCTTTATTTCTTTACTTTTAAAAGTAGTAGACACAAATTAGGTTTTGAACTCTCCAAGTTCTTGAAATATGTCCTCCAAACCAGTATATCAATTAAGTATTTCTTATTTTATCATCTTCTCCTGTTTGAAATAAAAATATGTGCTGATCCTTCCTGTGGCTTTGTTCTAGAGGAAGTGGCCTTTGGGCGGCATCTTTTCCTGTGGACACCATTTCCTTTCCTGAGTTGGAAGGTTCACATTTTCTTGGTTTATGCCATAGTTTAACTAAAATAGAAAGAACCTGGATCATCCAATAAATTCAGAAAGAGACACATAGAAATTTTGTTTATTTGTTGTTAATAATCTCATATATCTGAATACTTATTTTATTTTAATAATTAGAGGTTTTACTCAGCTCAGAATTCCAAGTTGAATATCAAGTTTCTCTAAAAATTGTGGATTGAAACAACATTGTAGTTTCTAGTAGCACTCTTAGAGAGTTAACTTGGTTTAAAATCTGTGTGTGTGTGTGTGTGTGTGTGTGTGTGTGTGTGTGTGTGTAGGCCAGAAATCTGGAGTCATCCATGTTGGTTGTAGAGAAAAGGACAAGATCTCTCAGTGGGATCTTGGACTCTGAAATGATCCTCCTGCCTCAGCTTCACTCTTCAAAGCCCATGCCACTATGCCATGCTTTTTCTATTGGTTTTGGGGACTGAACTCTGGTCCCCATCCTTGTGTTCAAAATACTTGACTGACTGACCCGTCTCCCCAATGTAAAAATCTTAAAAGTTTCTATAAATTCTTTTTTTAGTATTGCTGTCAAAACCTTTCTTTGTCACTAGAGTTACAGTGATTTTATTTATTTATCTGTTCATTTATTCATTGATTCATTCATTTTATTTTATTTGGTCTTTTTGAGTCAGGGGCTCCCTATAGCTCCAGCTGGCCTGGATCTTTCTAAGTAGACCAGACTGACCTTGAACTCATAGAGATCCACCTGCCTCTGCCTCCCAAGTGCTGGTATTAAAAGCCTGTGCACCCATAGCTGGCTTACAGTGCTTTTAAATGTTACATGTAATACTTTTACACATTAAATATGATTCTGATGTGGTTTCAATCACTATATGTGTGAGTTCTGTAATGCCTTGTTTCCTTTCTTAGATAACTTTCTGTCCTCTCTTTGGAGTGTGTGTTGAGGGGAGACCTCTAGTTGGATGTTCCCACTTATTAAATGAATATTTAAATTCTCCTCACATATTCCATCTCTCTGTGTTTCTTTTGCCATTGAAATTTTAATTTGTTTCTGACAGTTTTCCTTCATTGTAATTTTCCAGCCTTGACTTTTTAATTCCGAGAATCTAGATTTTTTTTAATGTTGTTTTTATACAGAAGCCTTTTCTTCTTTTGTGATCTTCATTAATTTGAACACTGATTTACAAAATCTGTATACAGTCTGATTTTGCTGAAGATCTGGAATTTTAGTCATTCATTCCAAAATAATACCTATATTCTCCAACCAGTCTTTCCCTTCAGTATCAAAATGACCATGTGTCACTTCAACATGCATCCATCAGCACCCTGCATGCATTCAGGGTTCCTGTAACTTAATTCTGACTTGTCAGGACTTGCTCACAGTCTAAGTGACCTGGCACAAACTATTTCTGAGGCAGAAACATAAATGTAAAAAATAATATGAATTAAAAAAATATAAGTGTATGAGGTTTGAGGGTTTGATATTTGGAATGGAGCACCCTGTTGTCAAAATGGATATGCATTCTTATTTAAGAGTGGATGTTGAGATTCGTGCCATGTTCACATTTATCGGATAGATGCAGCCTAAGACTATGGTATTATAGTGGAAAGGAATAAAGCCTGTGGGAAGGGATTCAGTCATCTATTTCTGTTGTGTTTCAGGTTCCTAAGTCAGACTTGGCTGAGGCTTTGCCTCAGTACGTCTCCATTTTATGGGTCCATTGATGATTCCAGAATCCACAATGCAAAGTATGCATGACATTAGTATATGGTTAACTACACTCATAGCAAACTCTAGAAAATACTTTCAGCTGTAGTACATCTTAATGCCTCACATTCTCATTTTCTTGCGATTTAATTCAGTTGAATTGAATATGCCCCTTCAAAACACCGCTTGTCATGCTAATTTGAGATAGGATATCACTATGTAGCTCTGACTGACTCAAAATTTGCTATGTAGACCAGGCTTGCCTCAGACTCACAGAGATTTGCCTACTTCTGCCTCTCCAGTGCTGGCATGGAAGGTGTGTGCTACCATGCCTTGAGCCGGTGTGTTAATTTGAACACAGGGCACTTGAGAAATAATGGATGTAGTAAAGGCTCGTGAATCTCCTATTTGTTCTTGGACAGAGGGCATAAATCTTGCCATGAGCATATGCTATTTTTAATAGGGAAAGAATGCTATTTTTAGCATTACAGCTATGGAGTTGACATGAAGTGTGACTACCAGGAACAGTAATCTTCGTGCTTTGCTTTTTTCACTTACATTCTCTGGGAAACTTTCCCATATTCTATCACCAATAACCCAAACTCCTTTTCTTTTTTCTTCTCATGCCTCTGCATTTATCTTTCTCTGTTACAATGTATGTGAGCTCAGACCTATTCAGTTCATTGTGGCTTTGTTATTTCTACATCAAGGCTCCCCTGATGGCTAGTTTTAGTTGTCAACTTGCTACTACCTAGAATCACCTGACAGTGAGGGAATGTGTAAATCAGGTTGGCCTGTGGACATGTCTCTAGAGGACTGTATTGATTGTTAATTGATTCAGGGAGACCCAACCCATGTGGGCAGCACCGTTCCCTAGGCAAGGGGCCTGCAATTATATGGCCCTGGAGAAACTTAGATGAAACCCAACTGTAAGCAGCAGGCAGGCAGCCTGTATGTTCCTTTGTCTCCTCTTCACCATAGATGTTGTGCAGCTAGCCACTTTGAGTTCTTGTATTGGCTTCCTCTCAACGATGGACTATAACCTGGAATTGTAAGCCAAATAAGTAATTTCCTCTTCTAAGATGTTTTGATCTGAGTGTTTTATCACAGAAACATAAAGGAAGCTAGGACAGACTGTATGTATATGTAAAAAAGACTGACACTAAGTAAAATCTCAGTGCTTTTCTGTTGGTGATCTGTTGTTCTTCATCAGTTTCATTTGTAGGCTCCGGCAGGAGCAAGAAAAATCCTCTTCTGCAAGTACAACAATGTGTCCTTATGTTGGTAGATTAAACCATCACTATCCTCACTAAACGGTGTAATCTCTACAAAATTATTTAAACATTTTCATTTCAGCAAATTTTCTATTGCCTGAGGATGAGAAATCTAAGTATAATGTTGCTTCCTTTTATAGATGTATGTGGTAATTATGGGTCCTAAAACGCATTAATAGTGCTAATAGAAATTTGATTACTACCCTTACTGTTATTGTATCTAGCTAACATTTATTGAGTGGCTTTTATCTGCTATCTATGATTTTCAGCGATTCTCAAATTGTCTCACTGAATATTCTCAGGAAATCTCTCTAATATCCATCCCCACATGCTCTCACAAACAGGAGATGAGAGCTTATGGAAGTGTCTTAGCCTCAGGGAGCAAAGTGGTGCTGAAGAAAAGGCCTGATTATATTATTTTACTCTTTATCAAGAGGGATCTTGCTAGCTTACATTCTTGTTTCTATGAATGGCTGGAGGAATATGTAGGGAAGTAAAATCTTTGAAAGCTCCAGGAAGATTGAGGGTTCAAGTATAGAGGGATTTCATGCTAGAGTACCATGTCCTGTGGGTTCATTTTCAATGACAGAGTAGACAAGACGAGAGATCCCCTCCAAATGACAAAGAAATGGGGCATCTGTGTGCTCATGTGCATACATTACCATGAGTAAATATGGAAGTAAGACTAATGTATGCAGCAAGGGAAAGACATTAACAAATTAATGAAACGGAGCTTGGTTTTGCTCTACTGTGAAGGACAGTCATTTATGGGCTAGTCATAGGTCAAGGTCCCGTGATTCTTTCCCCTCCAACATCTCAAACCTCAAGACCCCATTTTCTCTTATGTGACTGTATTTGGTTTTCTGCATTGACATTTTAGTGAGTGTGCCTGCCCTAAAATTTCTGCCCTAATCCATTTTTTACACCCTCATCAGAATTTTTGTCATATGACTCAGAGTTGACACCAGTCTTCTGCTTAGAAAGAGTCATTAATAGTGACTATTCATTAACAGACTCATCAGTCTTTCAAAAGGATGCCCAGGTTAGTTTAGAAAGCTAGTGACTTTCTTGTCATCTTTTGTTTTATCATTACAAATCCTTGCTTTCCTCTGGTACCATACATATATTTTCAGGGTTCGAAGCAGAAAGTGGAGAGAGGACTGATGATGATAAGCTCTTATGCTTAAGTGGCTTATCTGAAGACTTCGGAATCATTCCCAACAAAATGTTATCAAGTTACTTTGGATTTGTTCATTTCATGGACTATGACCACGGCTTTAGATTTTTCTAACACTAAGAAGAGCTGCACTAAAAGAATGAGAAGGGATTTATTAATGAACAACTGCAAAACAACGGAAGCCTAATTATAAAGAGCATATACAATCCTTTCAATTGAAAGAGAGAAAAATTCAATAAGTTTATTGTAAGCTCAAAGATTAAGAAAGTAATTTTAAAAGCCTAGAGTTAAAACATGTCATTTAGTATTCAGGCTTGCTCTGAAAATCCAGGCAGCATTAGAATTGTTTTTCATATGTCTTTTAGTATTAACTTTCAAATGAGAGTGGAAATACTGAGAAAAAAAAAAAGGTCCAGTGACTTTGCTGAAGAAAGAAATGATTTTAAGAGAATACTTTACATGTTGAGGAGCTAGTTAGGAAGTAATGAAAAGAAAGAGAGGGACCTGCCAATCAGCTGAGTCCTTTGCTCTCTGTCTCGTCCCTGAAACTTTAAAAGTAATTTCACATTCTACCTAAATTTATTTTTAAATAATGTCAGACATTTGGAGACATTGAAAAATGAATGCGTTTTCATCAGAATCCTCAATGCAGGTACTTTATTTCTTTAACTTTAATTCTTTCTCTGAACCATGTGAGTAAATGTTGCTGTTACAGTAGTATTTTTTTCACTGTTTGCTTTAAGTGAGATCTTGCTATTCAGCCTTATCCACACAATGTAAACACTGTACCACTAAACCAAATTTTCAGCTCTCATAATGTCTTTTTAATCATTGGAATCCATGTCCTAAAGACAACAACTTCCTTTTCTTTAATAGTGCAATATAAAAATGCTGGTGTTAATAAAATTATTATGATAATCTTATTTTAGGCATTTCTTATCAAAATTTCACTAGTTTCCCCATTGATATAGCAAAATAGAATCACTTTTTGGATTTACACATCTTATTAATTTAAGGTACTTTTTAATTTTAGAAACAGAATAATATTCTGGCTCTGAGTTGCCTGGAATTTGCTATGTAGAACAGGCTGACCTTGAACTCATATGGATCTATCTGCTTCTGCCTCCTGAGTGTTCGAATTTAAGGTATGAGTCACCCAATACAGCTTACTAATTTACTTTAATCGTTTTTGCTTTCCCGACTCTACAAAATATCTCATAATCCACCAGTAACTTCCAAACTGCTGAGCCCTATGGTCAGCTTTTCTGCTATCTTAGGTAATTTAACTTCAGCTCTGGACACAGAAGATCACTTGCTCATTCTAAAACCTTCTGTTGACCTCCAAGATACTGCATGTATTCTCCTAGATTATCACTATTTATTTATTTATTTATTTATTTATTTCATATGTATGAGTGTTTTTGCTGAATGTATATAAGTGCAAACATGCCCACAGTGCCTCTAGAAGATAGAAGAGAGTAACAGATCCACTGGAACCGGAGTTATGAACAGCTGTTAGCCACCATGTGGGTGTGAGGATTTGATCCTGGGTCTTCTGTAAGAACAGCCACTGCTCTTAACTGCTGAGCCATCTGTCCAGCCTCCAACTCCTATGTTATCTTATTGGTTACTGATCATTAATTCACAGTTTCCTTTCTTCTCTGTCCATCCCCTGTCTACAATATATTATATATTAAATACTCCTAACACCATCTTCAGACCTGTTTCCATGTCTGTCCTTCACAAAAACCTGATTTTTACTTTCAGCCTAGACGTCATTTCTGGACTCCGGTTTCTCTTTTATTTTAATATCCACAATGTGTAGTTTTTTGGGCACGTCATACAAAAACACACACACACAAAATACCTGTGATGCTCCTCATTGACAACCCTGTGCTTGCTCTCTCTTCCCAATCTTAGTGAATATCACTTCAGTTTTCCAAAAAATGATCACTTCTTAACTCAGTTTGCACAATCGAGTCAATAAACCCTTGAATCGTAACTTCCTTTTTCCTCTTATAGCTTGTAACATGCCTTATTTGTCTAATCACACATACTCTGACGCTGACCTGTCCCCTGGGTTGTATGTCTAATCATCTCTCCTTTAGAAGGTGGCAGTAACCTTTGCACGGGTGTCTCCCATCCCGCTGTTATTCTCTTCAAGGTGGCAGGATTGCTCCTCTTTAAGTGTGAATCAAATCCTGTCACTCCTGCTCATACATCTCCAGTAGCTTCCCCACTCCATCAGAGTAAAAGCCACGAAGAATCTTTAAGTGCTCTCTAGGCCTACAGTGATCTTAACCCATTTCCTGTCTCTTACATTTCACCTCTGTCTCATCTCTTCTTTCTCTTTCTCCCTACGCTTCTGGAGCACTAATTCCTTTATGACATCAACACAAGGGCCGCTCTTTCCATAATAGCGGCACTGCTAATGTTTGCCTGACATATTTCGCCTACATGCCTGCATGGATCATTCTTTTATGAGCCTTATTCACAGGCTAGTGTAGCAGTGAGTCTGTCCCTGAAGCATGCTTTATGACTATGTGTTAACTCACCACTGTCTGCCTGTGTTTCTGATGCATTTCACTCTGCTGCCTTCATCATCAAATTCTCTTTATATTGCAGTTTTTCATTTAGGTCTCTTCTACTAGGATCCCACTGTGATTTGATTAGCTGCCTCACATTTCCTCAGCTTCTCTCCCATGATTGACTACTTCTCCTCAAATCAAGAGACAAAGTCAATCCTCTCTTTACGTTGCTTTTGTCAGGTATTATCTAATATCAATAAGAAACTAATACAAAAAATGAAGCATTACTATTTACATTTGATATATTTTCATAAAATATATTTGCTTGAATATAAATATATGAAATTCATGCAAAAGATTAATAGACTATATACATATTCCACCTCATTATCCGTCAATTTATTTAGAGCTGTTCTGATTCCTTTATTTCTTTAATTCCCTAACACTTTCTTTACCCATTAGTCAGCTGTGATACATTTGAGTGATTTCCATTTCCTAGCTATTGTGAAAAGAGAAACAACAAATATGGCCAAGCAGATCTCTAGTAGGATGCCAAGTCCGTTGGGGGGTAGAGATATTTAACATTTTTCATTAGGTTTATTCCTAGAAATTTTTGAGGCTGTTTTAAATAGGGGTGTTTACATGGCATTTTGTCCATCTACTTGTTATTTCCAAATGCTATTTATTTTTCTAAGTTGATTTTGTATTCTGTCACTTTGCTGAAAGTATTGATCATTTCTATGCTTTCTAGTAAATTTTGGGGATTCTTCTATATAATAATATATCATCTGCATATAATCTTTTCCTATTAATATTCCTTTAATTTCCTTCTCTTACTGTTCTAGGTAAGGTTTCAAGCACTATTGAAAAGGAGTGAGCACAGTGAATAGTCCTGTCTCATTCCTGATTTTAATAGTAATGTTTCACAGCTGGGTGGAGGGAACCAAAATTGAGAAATTTCTTTCATTGGGTTGGCCTGTGACCATGTCTGTGGGGCATTTTTTCTTGATTGTTGAGAAAGGGAAGGGTCCAGTGGTGGAGCCCCCCAGCCGATATCAAACGGTACCTGAAGCGGGAGTGAGAAATATATATTTATATACATATATATGAGAGAGAGAGAGAAAGGATAGATTCAGGAGGGCTGTCAGTCAGTACTGTAGCAGCGTGACTTTTATATACTTTTAATACTCTATGAAATGATGAAAAAAACAGGTCAAAAGTTCAACACAAAAACAAATATTAACACAGGCAAAACAACTTAATCCAATCACATCTTCCTTCAGGGGTCTCAGCCCTCGGTATAAGACAGACTTCCCCTCAGGTGTAAATTGTTTGCATAGCAAAACATCCTGCTCCCACAGCACTTCTGTGCACAAGATTGACTTCTGCCTAACCCTAAACTAGGGCATAGTTCAAGGCAGGCGAATGGCTCCCGACAGTCCAGTACACTGTGCGTGGTGCCACCCCTGGGCAGTAAGTCCTCTGCTGTGTAAGAAAGCAGGATGAGCAGGAGCAAGGGAACAAGTAAGCAACATTTCTACAAGGTCTGAGCTTTAGCTCCCGCCAACAGGTTCCTGCCCTGATCTCCCTCAGTGATGGACTGTGATCTGAGAGACACCAGATTAAATAAACCCTTTCTTCTCCACGTTGGCTTTTGGCCATGGTGTTTATCATAGAAAGCAAAGTAGGACAAATCAGTTCAAATAATATGTGTCTTTTGATTAGGGAACTGAGGTCATTGATATTTACAGTTTGTGTTGAAAGCTGTGTGTTTGTTACTGTCATTTTATTTTCTGCTTATGATCTAAGTCCTACTTTGTGTTTCCATAATTATAGTTTCATTGGTTTTTGATAGCCTCTTGTCTATGTTTACTTATTTCTTCAGTCCAGCATGACTTCCAGTAATCTCTCTAGGGCTGGTTTTGTGTATATGGACTATTTCAGCCTGTTTATACTATGGAAGATTTTTCTTTTGTTCTCCACTATGGCATATAGTTTGTTGGGCTAGTTGTCGGCCACTATGATCTTTTAGAACTTGGTGTACATTCCTCCGGGCTCTTCTTCCTTTTAAAGTTTGAAATGAAATGTCAGCTGTTATTCTGATGGATTTTGCTTTATATGTAACTTGTATTTATCTTGCAGTCCTTTCTTTGTTATGTATATTTAGTTTGTTGTTGTTATTGTTAATGTTTTTTTTTTTTTCTCTGATGTGCTATGGGAAGTTTTTTTCTTGTCTGTTTGGTGTTCTTTGTGCTTCCAGTATCTCTATAGGTATGTCTTTCCTTAATTTAGGAACATTTTCTTCTAAAATCTTGAAGATATGAGCTATACATTAACCTGGGATTCTTTTCCTCAGTGCTATCATTCATAGATTTGGTCTTTTAATGGAATGCCAGATCTCCTGCATATTTCTTTCATGTGGACTTTTAAAAGAACTTTTCATGTTCTTTGCTTGAGTGATTCACGTCCACTACTTTATCTCCAAGTTGATTCTGTGTTTTCTACTTGATTCATTCTACTGACAAAATTTTCACCAGACTTTGCTAATTGGATTATTGAAATTACAATTCTATCTTCATTCCAATTTATTTCTTTAATATTTCTATTTTTTCCTAGATTCATTTTTCAAATCCTAAATTGTCTTTATCATTTCATTTGCTCATATATTTATATTTCTTTGTGCTTCCCTCAGGAATTTATTCCTATCCTCATTGAGGTGTTTGTTCATATTCTTTAAACTTCTTGAATTCTTTGTTCAGGTTTATGATTGTTCATTTCAGTTCTATGTTTTGGGGTTCCTCTTAGTAGTTTTCTTTGTTGAACATTTCTATAGGACAAGTGGGATTTGATGCGGACATATTGTCTTGGTTTTAAATGTTGCTTGTGTTTTTGTGATATTACCTGAGAATATGGAATTCTTTTGTTATCTGTGTATATAATATGAAATTATAGCCTGCCTTTTGTTGAATGGGAGTTTAGTTTTGTTTCTCATGTTCTAGCTTGGTTGATTTCAGATCAATTATGAATAATTAGTTGGTCAATGTTTCAGATTCTCACTGTTACTTTTTAGCGGAGGGACAGAGGTAATACCAGGCTGATCTAGGATGCAGGTGAGTTATCACAGCTAGGACTGTGAGTGTGGACATAGTAGAGTGGACGGTGTTCTGGCTAACTACTCTGGGAAGTCTGGAACATGACCAGGCTAATCCTAGAAGTACAGAGAGGGTGACAGGTTATATCTTTCTAGTGCTACCCGTATCTGCATGGCTGTAGGACCACCTATTGGAGCATGGTTATTTTCCCAGGGCTACATACCTGAGGAAAAGTTATTCTCTTCTCCCCTGGGGCTCCTCAGAGCTGTTTCACCAGACCCTCCCCTATCCATTCTGGGGTTTTGGCTGAGAGATCTTGCGCATGTCTTGTGGGTGTCATCCCGGAGACGGTGTGAGTTCGTGTTTGTAAGTGTGCTGTTACATCTTGCAAATGCTGTTTCCATACAGACATCCAGTTCTCTGCCTCCGATACTCTCCGTACACTTCGATATGATGATCCCTAGGACTTGGGTAGAAGAAGTGGGATACAGAATCCCATTTACAGGTGAGGAGTCCACAGGCTCTTATTCTTTGCATATTGAGCAGTTGTTGGTCTCTGTATTAATCACATTCTACTCCAAAAAGAAGTTTAAATTTAAATTTTATAAAGTTCAATAAGTATTTTCTCTGTGGATTTTTTTCTTTAATAACGTATATAGAAATGATTTTCACATTTTCGTTGCTTAATTTTTCATGGTTGATTAGACTATTGTGACAGATCATTGTAAGACGTTTTCTTTATTTCCTTATAATTTCTTTTAACTGGACCAAATGTTTGAAAGCATCCTCCACATTCTTGGAATTTTGATCAAAAGTTTCCACAAAAATCCCACCAGTTTACCTTACTTTTAGGTGGTTGAGAGTGTCTTTCTCAAGATATGTCTATGTTTAGCCACTGTTTACAGAAGGAGAAGCATTCTATGTTTAATCAACATTATGAGCATATATCTGGAAACATGAAAATGCAGGAATCCTCAGACAACGGCAAACCACTTATCTCTAAATGGAGAAAGCCTGACCTGATGTTTGATTTGGATTCACAAATAGTGATGGCATCATTATCAGCATCATTCTCCAAACTAGAATGATTACTTCAGGTGAATAAAGGACTTTTCATATTTTATTGTAAAATAACAGAAAAATTCACCCTGCGAAATCTTTGTGAAAAGATTTTTAATCTTCTGTTAAAAAAATTGCTGATTCTTTGAGAATTTCCCAAATGTTTTAAAGTGTCTTCTACTAATAGTTATCCCATACTATTTTCTATGTGCCTGGTGCTTAGTGGGTTCTCAGAAATATTTATGAAATGGATGAGTCCAATTTTTGTAAATTTGAAAATATTAAATGTTAACCCGGTCTTTTGCTTTTGGATTTGAATTTCTATTACAGTAATTAATTTATTATTAATGACAACCTCTGTTACCTCTTAAATATATTTTGAATTATTATTTTACAATTATTCGATTTTCAAGTAATTGTAATTTATTACCACATCTGAATTCTAAATGATTTAACATATGAATAATGCCTGATCTAATTCAGCATCATTGATTTTGATTAATAAATTACTAACCGATAATTTAATTATGTTCCTGAAATATACAAAGGGAATCTATACATGGAAGACAAGTTTGTTTGAAGATATAAACCTGTCTGTATTTTTTTCTTTGAATTTATATTCATAAAGAATGAGGGCCTTGAGGCTGGAGAGAGGGCTCAGCAGTTAAGAGCACTGACTGTTCTTGCAGAAGACCGGGATTCAAATCGCAGCACCTACATGGACGCTAACAACTGTCCCAAACTCCGGTTCCAGGGGATCTGATGCCCAATTCTGTCCTCTGATAACATGAGTGCACTTACATGCAATCGTAACACCCATACATGTAAAATAAAAATAAATAAAGAATGAATGAATGAAAGGCCAAAGATTCTGTTTATATCATTGGCCTTCCTTGCAGAAATCACTGTAATTCTGGGTCTAACACTTTGTCACTGCTGTTATACCTAAAAAAGCAGTCATATTAATATCCACCTTTGTCGCTATTGCAAAAATTAAATGATATATATGTCATCACAGTGTCTGGTGAAACCTGACATTTACGTGGAGTTTAAAATAAGAAAATAAGATGGAAATTCACAGTGCTCTGTTAGTACTCTTTCCATCCTTACCCTTGAATCTCGGGTTTCTCATCAGGAAAACCTGAAGGCAGAAGAATCTCATTTTCAGGAGACTCTAGTAAACCACAGTACCTAACTGTCTTTGAATTTTTCTAACGTTTCTCTAAGTTTTATGTTTCATTGTGGCAGGCATCTGGTTTGTGTGTGTAGCCTATAAAATATGGGAGTACCATAGCTAATATCCTAAAAGGAACCTGGATGACCTTGAGACTAGCTTATAAATCTTTGGATGCTAACTTTCTCCAGTACATAAACTGAATACAATAATAGTTCATAAACCTGTAAAACATTTAGTTTAAATGTAGTGGATGCATAAATTTTAGTGGAATGAAGTAAGAAGAAATGTGGTGACTTGAAATCTCAGGAGTGTTAATGTGATGGTTATTTTTTAAGAAAAATGAAGACAGATTTCGCCACAAGATATGGGAAGTGGGTGTATAAAGTAGATGAAAAGGAGCCTTCTATACATTCTGCAATTGCTTCTAATCAAACTTAAGTAAATATCTCTGGAAATGGCTATTGATTCTTGCCTCCCAGCTAATGCCAAAAACATTTATCAAAGAGACAGATAGAAGATTAATTTTTATTGTTACATAAACAGAGAATCAGGAGTTAGGAAGCTTATTTTCCACATTCTTACTATTTGTCTTTTATTTGGGATTAAAAAGAAAAATATTCTTACTTTTAATTTCTCATAAATAATAAACCTTTCAATTGGGAAGGGAATTTTTCATTTTTAATAGATCTTATACACATGTATTTACACAAAAAGCAAACATATGACCATAATTATATATATACGTAAATAAATGGTCATGTATATATAGATACTGTGTTTATTGATAGAAAAATATATAATGAAACTAGAATTTTAGCATTTCACAGGATCAGATTGCTCTGTCCTTTTTTTTTTTCCTATGTAATTACATTTTCTTTTTTTCTTTTTAATCATCTGGCTGAAGTTTTGAATAGAATCAATTAGAATACTTTTAGACCAACTTGCTTTGTATCTTTTCACAGTAAGTGGACAGAATAAATTTTTTTAGGTTATCTTTGTTCTGGAGGCACCTTGTACCTCCTGGCCTTCTCACAGATGCCAAGACAAGGCAACGGGGCAGGGTGCAAATGAACCACAAACTGTAAACTGCAAAATCGTATGCCTAAGGAACCTAGAAGGTCCCAATATCTAGTTATATTTATGCAAAAAGTACGCCAAATACTAAAAATAGTTGCTTTGAATTTAGCTGTTCATTGGAGAAGGGTGCCTAAGACTCTCCCAAGACTCCCTCCTTTAATAAGCAGCAGAAACTGTACGAGTCCCAGCAGGTGATCCCTTAACAAGGTTTCACACTAGGAACAGTATTAAAATTCATGACACTTAGATACCATTCATGTTCCAATTAAATTCTCATTTCTCAATCAAATAAAAATTTCTATTATTTTTACCTCATTTAAACTACTTGATACATCTAAGGATTTTCTTTTAAGGATTTAAGAACTCATCTTTCCTAGTATCATGTTCAGCATTCATGAATCTTCTTCATCCTTCTGACCCTGTGAATCCCAAAAGGCAGTTTGTAATTATAATCATAAGACAATCATAAAACATATGAATTTGGACAGAAGATGCCAGGAAGTCCTTGTGCCTTCCATGTCTACTGTGACAAGGCTTTTGGGTTATTCTTCTTGGGAAATCTTTGCCTGAGATATTATCACAACCATATATATCCCCCTAAAATCATGTGGAAGAAATAGATGATTTTGCGCAAAAAGCTTATGATTTATTCTGTCATGGAAGTATTATGTGCTCAGACTAAAAAGAAAGAAAGAAAATCACACGGAGTACATACTCATCTTAATGCATCTAGCATTTTCCAAAATGCATCAATTTTAGAGATTTTTAAAAGTGTAATGGCTATTTTTACTGAATTTATTATAGGGCTTTTCCTGTTATGATGCACTTTCTCGAAGCACAGAGTTGATGACTCTCAATAACACTAAAGGAATGTTGTTTATATTCTCCTTCATATTTTAATTATGAAAACTTTTGTCAGATATAAACATTTTAAAGATTTGCTATAATGCTGCTGTTTATCCTGCCCCCAATAGTGATGCCTTTGTTTAGTAAGCTGCCTTTCTGTCCCTATTCTGTTAGATTCTGAGAGAAAGCTGTCTTTTCATGCTCTTTATTCTGTTCATGGTGATTGTTTCAATGAACACCTAGACTGTAGCAGGATCAGTCTCCCCTGCTGACAGCAAATTGCCTCAGATGTAGACACCTGAATAAAGTGAGCTAATGAAACCATTCTTGAGGACTTTTGATAAGCAGTTTTTTACAAGTGTGATGAAGAAAGAGATTTGATTCCTTTCTGTGGAAAGAGGGGCTCTTCGAATGCTACCAATGATGGTCCCCACTATATAGAGGAAAGTGCACAGCAGAAAGGAAACAATGTAGGGGCGGTACTGCAGGCAGACAACATATCAGCTTGAGTTATGTTTTCACGGAGGCGGAGCCTCAGTCATGTGTGTCTGCTAAGGAATGCTGCTTGCTCTGCTTGTTTTCTTAAATAGAGTTTCTGTTACAAACTCAAAAAAATACGAGTGGATAGTATATATGCCACTCCTAATTTGTTCAGAAATATGATGGTATTATCTAAGTCAGCATACTACATTTTCATTAAAATGTAATTTGGTATTTTCAACATTGGATTGATCACTTGAGTGACTGGCAATAGTGTATGATTTATTTATTTAGTGTGGGGAATGGGAGCATGTGCCACGGTGGGCAGTAGAGGACAGAGGGCAATCTGTGGGGGTGTGTTCTCTTCTTCTAGCATATGGGTCCTGAGATTAGGGATTAAACTCAGGTCCTCAGACTTGGGAGAAGGCACTTTTACAGTGCCATACAGAAGAAACCTCCCTTCGAGTTGTTGGTCAGGGTAGTTCAAGAGACTCCCAAAATAACACAAGCTATTGTCACAACCATGGATTTCCTCCCAGAACTTGGGCATAAGACTCTTTTGATGGAGTCAGGACATACCTCTGACGTAAGATTTCAAACAATGGACTGGAACAGACCTGGAAGCCTCTTCCCTGTAAACCAGCTTCCGTAGCATCAAAGAATATTATGCAAACTGCCAAGGAAGAAAACCAATCAATGATTCCATCCAGTTGTAGAGTCTGTGAACCACAACAACGATCTGCCCAACAAATAATTTGTACTGATGGAGTAGTGGCACTTTTATCTTGGGGGGAGGGGTGATCAGTAACTATCCAATTGAACTTAAGGCCTGTTCAATGGGAGGGAACTCTTGTGTGGTACTGTAATACTTAGGTGGTTTGAAAAACTGTCTCTTTTAAAATTTTAGTTTTTATTGAATTTCTGTAATTTCCATGGAATATAGATTGATGGCTAGATCCCTATCCACACCTTCCCTGACTACCCACCACCCAATTTAATCTACTCTCATATGTGTGTGTATATAGATATATGATGTCATCTGTCTATCTAATAATCAATCATCTATAAAAGGCCTGATTAGTGTCTTCAAAAGTCCCTCAGTGTAGGTCCATCCACTGGGCCCACCAAGAGTCCCGTCCCTGTAAGACACTGTCTTTTCTCTCCCAGAAGCCAATAATTAATAAAAGTTTCTTAGGTTGGGTTGGGATTTCTAGGTGACAGCAGGTACAAGGCCTATGAAAGCTCAAACTAGAGAAAATCTCAGTGTAAATATGATTATTTTGAGGAGCTTTATTCTTAGTGTTGATAATTCTTGTGGTTTTTTTTCTGAGTTCTATTTTAATTAATAATAATTTTTTGTTTTGTCATTTTTAATTGAACTTTTGTAAGTTTCTTCCAGCAGTTCTTAGTCAAATTTAGTCCCTCTTCCCCATCTATGCTTCCACCATCCCGCTGCACCCACCAGACCTGATACATCCTGCCATACATAATTAAGTGCTATTAGGTCAATCATTTGTACCCAGACGTCTTTCAGTGCAAGTCTACCCACTGGAGTCTAGTCAGCCTGTCTAGAGGTAGTAAGTGAAGTCTACTCTCCCTTGCCCAATGGTAATCAGTCTCCCAAAATTTCCATGCTAGGGCCAACCCACTGCCCATTTCCCTTTCTCCCTTCTGGGCCCTTGTCTGATTGAGTTGGCATTGGGTTTGTGCTTAACGCCACCGTTGCCACAAGTTCACATGAGCAAGCTTCCAGTGGCCTGAAAGTCTCTGTCTCCCTATGTTCATAGAACAACCCTGGCTTTAAAATCTTTCTACCCACTCTTCCAAGATGGTCCCTGAGCAGTGGGTGGGTGAGTGTTAATATAGGAGTCCTATCGAGAGATACACAATTCAGTCTCCTATTCTCTAAAACTTAGCCAGTTGTGACCTTCTGTGTGCATCATATTCTGTTATGTAAGGAAGCTTCACTGGTGAGATTTGAGGAGTGCACCAGTATTATCTCACTCCTAGTCTACCGTGTTCTATGAGTCTTAGGTTCCACTGTAGAGTTTCCACTGTAGATGTGTCATCTAGGACTGGGCATCTCTCAAACATATATTCTCTGTGTCTGACCAGTTCTGGGACTCTTCAGTAGCCTCCATCTATTGCAGAAGGAAGCTGTCTGTAAATATAAGGATCAATATTTGGTATATGGTAAGAAATTTCATTTGTCTAGAGATATGACAGACATAGGGTTTTCTCTAGGACCCATGACCTCTCCAACCATGTGTATTTGGCTGTGTTTACAGTGCCACACGTGAATGAGTTCATTCCCATTGAAAGGACTTAAAGTCCAATTAAGTAACTTTTGATTACCTCCCAGAAAACATTGCCACTACTATACCAATAGAGGTAGTTTGCTGTGCCAGTCATTATAGTTATTAGGCTTAAGGGCTGGTTTGAACCATTGATTAATTTTCTCCCTCTGCAGCATTCCTAATATCCTCTAGAACCATGAGAACTAGACTTCAGGTAGAAGGCTTCCAGGTCAGCTCCTATCCCATTGTTCCAAGTCCTGTGTCTGAAGTACACCCTGTCTTCAGCAGTAGGGGCTTATTGTCAAGCTCTAGGAGATAACCAAGAGCTCTGGCAATAACCTGTGTTATTCTGAAAGTCTTTGGGACTACTTTGACCAACCACAAGAAGGGAGATGTCTCCTGTCTGGCACTGCACTTCTTGGCATACAGCCTCCAAGTATACACATACACTAATGTTCAGATACCATATGTGCATTTCTCAGAGGGTTCCTGAGACAACACACTTCCCTCTGGCTTCCCTAGACCCCCGAGCTCCATTACCTCTCCTCTCTCTACCCCAACCTCCCCACTGTCCCACCAGTCCAAGTGGCTCCATTATCCCCACCATCCCCTTTCTCTTGAGTCCTCCCACTGCATGGCTCCCTACATGTCCCTCCCTCCTCCCCTCCCAGCGAAACACTCCAATTTTCCCCAACTGCCCCAGATAACATCTGTTTTCTACTATCCTTTCAGACTCTTTATTTTTCTTTACATCCATGTTTCCTTTCTTGGTTCCTGCTGTTGCGTCAGGATATATACTCACATACAGGGATTGATGCTATAATCCATAAATGAGGGAGAACATGTGGCTTGCTTTTCTGAGTGTGTTTTACCTCACTTTGTATCACACTCTCTAGTTTCATCCATTTACCTGCAAATTTCATCATATCATCTTTTCTTACTGCTGAGTAGGACTCCATTATGTAAATGCACCATGTTTTCATTATTTTTTTTCAGTTGAGGGATAGTTAAGTTGTTTCCATTTCTTACCTGTTGTGGGAAGAGCAACAACAAGCATGGATGTACAGTAGGATGTGCCCGTTGGGTAATGCCAAGGAGTGGTATAACTGGAGCATAGTAGATTCATTTTTAGTTTTTTGAGAGTTCTCCACACTGCTTTCCATGGTGGTTGAATGAGTTTGCATTCCCACCAGCAGTGAATGATCGTTCCCCTTCCTCCACATCCTCTCCAGCATTTGGTGTCTTTTGTTCTCTTGATCTTAACCAGTCTGACTGGGGTAAGATGGAATCTCAAATTCATTTTTATCTGCATTTCTCTAATTTCTAAGGATGTTGAGCAGTTTTTAAGATGTTTCTTAGCCGTTTTTATTTCTTCCTTTTAGAATTCTCTGTTCAAGTCTATAGGCCATCTTTTTATTGGTTCATTTTCTTGTTTCTTTGATTTTGAGTTCTTTGTATATTCTGGGTATGAATCTTCTGCCAGACTTTAAGTGTGGTAAAATATTTTGACATGAACTATATTTCACAAAGTACTCTCATTTCTTGTCACATTCCAAGTTTCCTGAGAAGTATATTATTATTCATGTTAATAGATAAATAAGCATATATTCAGAAATGCTTGTTTGACTTTAAACAATTTTAAGAGCTCAAATGTGAACTGTAGGACTCATAGATTATTTAAAAGACCAAAGTCTATTTTAAGAGAACATGGAGGAGTAATAAGGTGAGAAGAGGCCTTTATTATCAGGTCATGGTTCACTAGAATAAGGCTCTGCCTATTACTTTTCAAGTTGACTGTGAAACTGTCAGATCATAGAGTTTAGAACTTGAAGTAACTATAAGACATTTTTAAATCAACTCTCATTTCTTTGTGGAAATAAAGACTGCTATCACCAATTAACCTTCTTGAAAAACTACGGATTTAAAAACTTTGTTGAAATAGCTAATAGTAAGCCATTAAATAGGACTAGATCCTCAGATATGTTTGTGTTAAAAACATACAACACAAAAAATACATCATACCTTCATAAGAAAACACAAAAAATGTATTTTTAGACTTAAATGGACATTAGGCTATATATTTTGTTAGTACTTTAGATTTGAGGAAAACATGGACAAAAGAGGTAGGAAAATTTTCACCCAACATGATTTAAATTCAGAAATTGAAGATTTGAATATGAGCTCAGTTTATACGCATTTCATTTTGGTTTTCTTTTATGGTGCAGAGAGAAGAACAAAAATGAACAATAAAAACTCTTTATCCCAAATTCTCATAGAGCAACAGACATGAATCAGAAATATAATAACAAATAAACCTTTATTAGAGGAAAATGTCAATAAGTGAAAAAATATTAGAAATAAAGCAGTTGTCTTAGATCTGCAAGTCATACAGGATGTATCTGAAATGTTCAAGGAAAATCTAAGTAAATGTTTTATTTTTCCTTCCTTGGTTTTCTTGAAAAAGAAAAGCTTAGCAGTATCCCAGGCCCCAATATTGTTAACATTAAGTGAGCTAGTTCAAGCAAAGCACACATTTGGGAACGTAATAAGCCCTTGATAAATATTCATTGTTGTTAATTTCTTTTTGTTTATAAAACTGAAGAACATTTTGAGCCTTATAAACAGAATAGACCCTGGGGAGAAGGGTGGCATTTCCTTACTACTCAATAAAACACATGTCACACGATGTTTCCCCCAAATTCCATTCTTCCTGTAATGCCTTCTGCTATACAGATGACCACACATCTACAGGTCTTCAAATTTGGGGCTTTATTCATTTTCCATATCTCTGAAGATTCATCAGATTTCTTTTTAAATTATTCTTTATTTCCAAAAATTTTTCAGCACAACCAGTACATCTGTAGCAGTATAGTAAAGGCCAGGCTTAGTGTGGACCTCTACATTTGGTATCAAATGCATGTATGAAAAGATATAGTGCTTTGTAAACACTGACCAAATGCAGCTTTTTAGAATCTTCTGGCTTTACTGAGGTGTGCACTAGACAGCTGCATTGGAAATAGAATGGGTTCTTGACTGCTGTTCTGAATTTGAATTTTATGGTAGGGTTCCTTTCATATCACTATCTAATTTAAAGTATTAATACAATATTGGAGTTTGAGTTTAGGCCTGATAGACCTGATTAGTTGAAAGTGAAAATACTAGAATCTCTAGAAATGGAATGTCATTGATACTGTTTTCTTTTCCTCCTTTGAGGATCATTTTCCTCAGTCACTGGTACTAACAATAGCATGTCTAGATTAATTAATTCCAGGACCTCATGTAGATTCTTACCTTCATCTTGAGACTGTCTAGCATTTAAATAAACATTTCAAGCAAAGGATTAATTAATGTATTGAACTCTTCTCATTGAAAAGTTTAACTATGTGGTAACCCAAAGAAGGTCAATATGTTGACGTGATATTTAAACGTCATATTTCTCTAATTCCTTTTCATGAGTCTGTTCCTATGACAGGTAGACCTTAAGACAATGGATTCTCAAAAGAAATGTCACAATTTACTTGTTCAAAATATCGTGTTAGTATAAACTGTGTTTCTTATAGAAGCAAGTGTGTCTTTGATTACAGATGTATTGTCATCCTAAATGTAGAACCAGGCTTTAGCTAAACTTGAAATTAGAAAAGAAATGACTTAGTAAAACATTTTAACCATGAGTGCTACTCATATGGTCTCAGAGTGTTTTTAATAACAAGTTTGTTAGGAATATATGATGATATAAAGTGAACGGTGAGGGTTTGTGGAGGGAAGTAGCATTTTCCTAAAGCTGTTTTAAATGACATCTTCTTTGGTGCAGAATCCAGAAGTAGTTATGAAACACTTCAAGCAGAGAGCACAGCCTCTAACAATTACCTGCCTCTCAATCATTCCTGTATAACTTCAAATCAAGGAAGTTGTATGTCCCTGCGGTAAAAGCTGCTAGTGTGATTTTTAACTTATCTGAAAAAAGAAATATGGAAAAGTAAAACATTAGTAGCTATGTAAACTATGCACAGCGAGTCATGGGCATGTATTGGGATATGAAGAATAAAATAGAAGGTCCAAGAGAAAAACAAGCATCTCAAAATATATGCTGTAGTATACAAGGATGCTTTGCAGATTATGAAACTCTCAGTTACAAGTCTGAGTGGTAACATTATTCAGATCTCTACACCTGATTCTTATGACTCTCCCTGAAGCTTATCATATAAAGATTCTGAGTAAAATTTCAGATTATGCTTAGGATGGAAAGAAAAGGCAAATAGTAGAAAAATACATTTTAATTAATGAGAAGATAACTATGTATTTTCATCTTTTGCTACATATTTGAGAATTTTAATGTAACAATAAAGGCTAAATCACAAGTTGTAATAATAGATTTTAACATGAATGTGTTGAAAGTATACACATATGTAGCAAACACATTTTGTCTATATACTGAACTAATTACCATAATTGAGGCTTTAGAGAAGCTAGAATCTGTGATTTTCATCAATAGACATGGATATAATTAACCAATAACTAGGAGGATGTGGCTGTATACAGTTTTAGAATTTTAGCATTTGCCAGGAGCACATCTGTTGTGTTATATCCTGTTGGCACACTATGATTAACTATACACTATTAAATAGTTGCTTAGGATTTGACTTTTATATGTTTACACCCTTTAAAAACCACCACAAGTTTTACATTTTTGCTTTATAAAAAATTTTCCTTGTTCTCATCAATTTACATTTGCTACTTTATCTTTCTATGCCCACGTGCATGCATCTGCATCGAGGTATACAGCAAACTAAGTACAATGTGTATTTATCTAAGACTACCATGTGTGCATATGGAGCATTTTCTTTCACTGAACATCATCATTCAGTATAAATAAATATAAGATTAGATTTTTGTAGACTTTAAAATACTTCATAAGTGTAAGTGATTATGTGTACACAGAGAATTCTTTTGTGAGCATGGTCAGTCATTATTTAATTTGAATATGTCTGTATCTGTCCTTATATAATTATCCTTAAACAAAATTTTCATTATGAATCTACTGCTCTATATTCTTATCTCATATGATTCTAAATGAGTGGACAGGCTCACTCCTCCTGATTACCTCCCTTCTAAGACTTTAAAGTAACAATTGTTACTGCTGTGGCTGTTGCTGCTGCTATTACCATGGCAACTACTGGTTCTGTGAGTACTCCTAGTGATATTGTTAATACTACTATTGCTAGTAGTTGAGGACTAGAGAAACTGAAGGTTAGAGAGACACAACTGTCCTTGGCCTTCTTTAATCATTTACTGCATACACATTTATTGGTCTGTTGTGCACAAACATTATCAGAAGAGTAAGAATGTGTTATTAAATTTGCCTCAAGGAAAATTATGAAAGTATTCTAAACCAGACAAAATGGAGTGAATCATGGACTGCATTGTTTTAGACAGGTGCACTTGGCTTTCTGTGCAGGCAATTGATCTAAGTTCTAAGTTGGAGCTGTATACACACTTGATTAAAATGCAATGACTTCTAATAAGTAACTGTTACTTTTTTCTTCTTTTAAAATTATTTTATTTATTCTTTTTATTATATGTGTGTGAATCTATTGCTTCCATGTGTGTAAGTGCACCCATGCCATGCAATGCTCACAGAGGTCAGAAGAGGACATTGGATTCCATGGAACTGGTGTTACAAATGGTTGTTAGATGCCATGTGAGTGCTGGGAATCAAACCCAGGTCCTCTACAAGAGCAACCAATGGTCTTAAACACTGAGCCATCTCCCTGGCCCCTGTTTTATTCTTCCTATTGAAACAAGTTATCATAAAATAACTTTCACCATTCTTTTAATCAGAGAATTTGCTAAACTGTAATTGGAACTCAGAAACCACTCTGGATCTTTGGTAATAAATGCCATACATCAGCATTTTAGCATTGCATGTCTGCCCTTATCATCTATTTACAAACTGAATTTGCTTTAAAGAAAAGTAAAAACATGCTTAAATAAAAATAGAAATACTGAAAAACTATCATTGGGATAGCAATAATTGCTCATGAACATAATGCTGTGCTCTTTGTAATCTTTATTGTGTTATACATAGGTGTTTTAACTTTAAAACTTTTCATTTCTTGAATTTATAATGATTCCATGTATTTTTCTGATATCTACATGATTGTATTTGGTTATTCACTACATTTGTTTTCATTAACTGTTTTTGTTTTTAGCCAAAAAAGAAACTGGCTACTTTTCCTTGGGGTCTTTTTACCCTAAACTGCCTAGCCAAATTCTACCTCCTATTCTTATTTTCACCCTCTGAAGACATCACCCTAATTGCCAATAGGGAATTGAGGCACTGACTGCTCTGGCTTCTTCGAGGCTGTCCTGGTAAAGTGGGGAAAAGTCACATACAGCACAAGCAAGTAAAACAGAACCAGGTGAGAGAGTCTATAAACAACTAGGCAGAAGCAAACTGTTGAAATGTCACCTTTTTAGAGATATGCTTATAGAGAGATTTATTAATCTGAATAGCATTAATAAGGACGAAGTGAGCAATTTCTGTGACTACGCTTGGCATAGTTTCTGTGAAATATGCTCATCACTCAACAAAACCATAGGATTAATAATATGAAATATACTGTTGAGAATCAACAGAACCTGACATTTCAAGAATGAAGGAGTTACAGATTATACCACAGTGTGCACGGAATCTCTCTAACCATATCCCTTAAATATAATTGTTACTGTTTACTTGTGAGATCAACTGGGAAATAAATGTCACCTTACAATGTAGTAATTGATATGAAAACTATTACCTATCCACCTATACCAATGGATTTTAATTCTACTAAATGGATTTACAGATTCTACTAAATTATCTGACTAAGGCAAGAACATTAAAAATGTGGTATAACTGAATAGGAATACTATTGCTTTATGACAGAAAACTTAAAAATGGTGTCTCTCTTCCTATCTCACTGACTATTCTTCCTCCATCCTCTCTGCCTTTAACATTCCAGGTGACTTGCAGGGACTAGGATGACCCTGTCAAAAAAAAAAGCATATGAACAAATACATCATAACCCACCTCCAGGTTGCTCACTTAGTAATATTTTTTATACTTCTTGATTATCTTAGGGATTTGTAGTATGTCTATCTGTCACATCACTGGCATATTTTTTGACCAACAAATTCATATAGCATTAATGCCAATTAACTCTTTCAAATTTTAGTTTGCATCTCATCTCAATGAATACACCCTGTTTAAAATTGTAGTAACTTCTACTGAGTTATCAGTTTCGCTTCTGACATTTTCTGTTCTATAGTATTCATTATCATTAAAGTTCCTGTGTAACTTAGCTAATTTTTATGTTGATTTCTTATATCTGACTTCCGCAGACTAGATAATAAACTCCATGAAGGCCAAATTCAATGTTTTGCATAGTGTTTTGGCCTCCATTGGTTTATACAGGTTTGTTGCTATTACTCTTTCGAAGTTTCAGTTCCCTCAATACAGGGTGTCAAGGTTCTCTACACAAACGTGGAGGGTAAGAATCTCCACTCTCCTCTGTATACAACCTGGAGAGCTATGAAGGATATTGGTATAGTTGCTGCCCACATACAAGGGCCTGAGACCAAGAAGAACAGTGGTGTACATTTATGTCTACATCAAAGGAGCCTTGGAACCAGAGAACATGTGATGTAAATGCCACTCCAAAGATCTTTGGGATGATTATGCTGATGGTGCGGATGTGGATGTCTGACAATCTCATCTGAAGGTAAGAGAAAAGCAATGTCACGTCTCCAGGAACCTGGGGGTGGGTTATGCTGTTATAATGTATCTGTTCCGATTCTTTTTTTTTGGCAGGGTCTCCCTAGTCCCTGCAAGTCACCATGAGGACCAGGGTGGCGGTGATCTCACAGAGATCTGCCTCCAAGGGCTGGCATTAAAGGTATGCACCACCATGCACAGCTACCTTCCTCCAATTTTAATTTAATTTGTGCTCTGAATGTAGATCACACCCACTTCCCGAGGGGAGAAAAATTAATTTCACTCAATGAGAATACCAATTCAAATACTAGTCTCATTTGGAAGTCATCATATATACACTCACAAAAATGCTAAGCCAACTATCTAGGCACTCTGACAATGAAATTGACATGACTTTAGCCTTCGCTCATATAATTGTCCTAGGCTTTTATTTAGCCCAGAAGGCAAAAAGGTTGGGGACAGATTTAAAATGAGGAGAGGTGATTTTATATTTTGAGAGAATTAGGGACTTCCAAATTTTCACACACACCCACCAAGATATATAGATAGCATTTATCAGGTTCCTATCTTTCTCAAATAGGACGATTATATAGAGAAATTTCAGGCTGAGGCACAGTTCAGAGAAAATATTGTAAAGAAAATGGTGAGACCTTCCATTTTATTTTCATTTCTGGTGTTCTGAAAAATACCCTTAGAGGAGAAAGTGTTTGCTCAGCTTATAATTGCAGCTTACATCCCATCGGTGAGGAGGACAAGGCAGCAGAAACTCAGAACAGCTAGTCCCAGCACAGCCACAGCCAAGAGTGCCGAGAGCAGAGAGAGATGGATGCTCGCGTGCTTCTTTCTTGATTGCTTGTTCTCAGCTAGCGTTGTCCTTTCTTAGGCTGCTCAGGAATAGGGAATAGTGTCCACCCACAGGGGCCTCACCCTACATCAATTAGTGGTTAGGGACATCCCCCAAAGACATGCCTACAGGCCAAGTTGATATAGATAATTCCTCATTAGGACTCGTTGTCCAGGTGATTGTAGATCCTGTCAGGTCAACAGTTAAAGATACGAGGGAAGAGTATCTGCTGGAGGGGCCGTGTATTGGGCAGCAATTTCATGACTCAAGTACCCATATTGTGTTCAGTCACTGTGTAGCTGTAGCTCTGGAAGAAGTGATTCTTTGGTGGTAGTGGTCTGATGGTCCCAAGGTTTTAGAAGCTGGAAGCAGCCAGTCAACTGTCTTTGCTGCCATAGGTTCTCCTAAATGAAGATCTCACTGGCCACACTTCATGACCACCACATATGGATATAGTAATTTATGAATTTAAAGGAGAGAGCTATAGCAGATTCTTTCCAAAGTTATCTTTGGCAACATAGCCCTCATAAAACCAGTGTTCTGTGATTTGGACATCTGGTGTAGAGAATAGAAAATTATTTCACTTCTTTGTGGAATAATGTATAAGAAAATTTACTAGTCAGGGCTTTTGTTTTCTGGTGTTTTGTTTTTACTTGCAACAGAATAAAATAAAAATAGATGATGTCTCTGAAATAACAATTTATATTACAGATTATGAATATTATCAAACACAACATGTAGTTAAATGGTAAAAGACCATTGAATGCATTTAAGAATTTCAAATACCGTATTAGATGAATACATCTTCCTCCCTAAAACTCTTTTTTTCATCCAGATTTTCAAATACATCAATTGGGACTCTCCTCTTAAATTTCTGCTCTTTAGAATCTTGTTTCCCTGGTTTGTTACCATGACAGCCACAATCACACACTGCTCCTGTCTCTGGCTATAGCCAGAGTACATAGGTACATAGTTGTTTTGGAGGACAGAACGAGTTGCTTTTCCTCTGCTTCCTCTTCTGCCTATCTCCTTACCTAGCTACCACACACTCATCCCTCCAAACCTCGTTCTCCCACACGCTGAGCATATCCTGATTCCTTGTGTTCCTTCCAGCCTGACCCAAACTTCAAACGGATTTTAAGCTGATCCTTCCATCTCTTGCTTTCGCACTCTGGAGGAGTTTGTCTTAATAAATTTATTGCCTGTCTCACCTCATTTTGATAACTGCCTCTCAGAGAAGCAGAAATAATACACTCACATGTATATTCATAGAATCTCGCACTTTATCGTTGATTATCTTCTGGTTTTGCTCTATTCTTTCATTAATGTCATATTCTTTTATACCAAGGAATACCAAATCTTCTGTTTAAGATCTTTGGGAGCTAATCCTTTATTTTCATTATCTCTCTCTCTCTCTCTCTCTCTCTCTCTCTCTCTCTCTCTCTCTCTCTCTCTCTCTCGTCTTTCTGTTTCTCTGGTTTAAAAGAACCTGAGATGAATCAAGGTATAGGTTGGTGGCACAACATTTATCTCAGATGCATAAAGCCCCATTTCCAATCCCAGCACCAGAACAGACACACACACACACTCACACACACACACACACACACACACACACTACATAACCTGAGGGCACTCTTGATTTGTGCCTCCATATTGAAACCCGATGTCCCTGTGTAAGCATCTTCTCTTTCACTGGGCCTTTTGAAATGATGCCATGATTGGACAGCCTGCACTCAATTCCTCTCTGTCTGTTTTCCATATTTTCTGTAAGACTGATCATTTCCCTAAAATACAATTAGTCCTTAATCCCCATTGAACAAGCATTGCTAGGTTTCCTTTACTTAACAGTAAGGGGCAAAAATTTTATTTTGAAGTCTAAACTCACTGACAGATCTTCACAGGACTTTCTTGCATTGTTTACTCACCTTTTATACACTTTCATCTTGAGCACAACTGAACTGTGTTCAGCTTTTGGAACATGAGTGTTCTAACATACCATTGCAATCCAGTCACGTCCCAGAGGTCCTACTTCTGAACACTGCTACACTGAGGCCTTCAATATGGGAAGTTTCAGGGAACATTGAAAATCTCAATCACAATTGCCAAAATATGGAACAGTCTAGATGTCTATCAACACTATCACCAGATGAATGGCTGAACAAAATCTGGTGTATGTATGCAATCCAATTTTATTCAGCTCTAAAGAAAAATGAAATTATGACATTTGTAGGAAAATGGATGGATCTGAAGATCAGTATTTTAAATGAAATAAGCCAGAATCAGAAAGATAAATATATTTTCTCAAGAATCTAGATTAGATACACACACACACACACACACACAAGTATATGACAGAGTAGAAAGAGGATAACTAGAGGAATGAAAAAGATCTAAAAGAAAGGGAAAGTGGAATTCAAAGAGGGTAAAGGAGTATATGTGACATGAAAACAGAAAAAGGAACTTTGGAAAAAAGATGTCAACCTGCAACAGAGCTTGAAAAAGGATTGAGAGGTCATTGGGTGATGGCAATTAAGAACAAAATACTATGGTTTATATGTATGAAAATGTCACAGTGAAACCTATTTCTTTGTATGTTGAGTAAAAAATTAAAAAATAAAATTCAAAGCATGTCCATAGCAAACTGGTCAACTTTCAATGTTCTCTAGAGAAAGAGAACCCAGGTAATATATATAATCATAAAAATGGATTTATAAGACTGGCTTATACTGCTAGCATCTGGATGGTTCAACAATGACCATCCACATGCTGTAGAAGCCAAGAATTCAGAAGCTCAGTACTGGAAGCCTCAGAAAAACAAAGGCTGATGATGTAACCCTAGGTTAGGACTGAAAGCCTGGAAGTTTCCTAGAGAGTCACCACCGTTTAAAGACCGTATTGAAAGGCTGAGGCATGTGGAGCTTGAAGTCCACAGGAAATTAAAGTAGCAACAGATGCACGCACTCAGGAAGAGTGGAGCTTGCACAGCCGGTCTGACTTCTTCCATCTTCATCTTTGTTTGGTCTGAGCCACAGCCTATTGGATGGTTCCAACCCCCTATCCCATCTGCCAGAGCTCCCTGGAAATGACCTCACAGACATACCTGGAAGTATGTTTTAGTAATATACTAGGTATTTCTCAGTCTTACGGACAATCAAGATTTCCATCACAGGAGCCCAAATGAGAAAAGGTACTCTATGTTCATATATATATATATATATATATATATATATATATATATATGAATATATCAGAAAGAGAGAGGGAGGAATAAACAGAATGAATAGTACTACATAGAAAGGAAATAGGTATTCTATGTTCTGAGAGAGAGAGAGAGAGAGAGAGAGAGAAAATAAACAGAATAAATAGTACTAAATAAATAGGAAAATATAAATATTAACTTTTAACTAATTCTTTAATCAACTTATAGATCGTGCCTAGGGAGTAATGCATTAAGATTTCCAACCTTATTTTTCATAAAGTACTCACAACACTGTTGTTTATACATGAGCAGTAAGAAATCTAAAGGATGTGGCTTGTTTTGAAATGTGAACATTTGCATATTTTGCTGAGTGGTCTGGTTTGTCAGGCTAACCTGAATAACATGTTTCTCACAATCAGTCATGGACCTGTTCTTAACAACTCAGATAATAACTACCAAAGAATGGTTAAATTTACAGTAGATTTATAACGAGAAAATGAGCACATCAGTTCTACCCAGATATTCATAGAATAGAAATACTTATTACCAAGACACATTAGAAACTACACATAGGTAGGAGTATTTCAGAATATGAAAACTATGATTAAGATTTCTATTAAACTGAAGAGAAGCAGTAGTTACCGATGCTTGGGTTAGGACTACGATAATGCCAATGTGTCCCTGCCTTCTGGGGGTGCCAGTGGGTGCTCTAGGGCCTTTGGGTTGAGACACTCATTCCTATTTGGGAGGAAAGAAAAATTCCACACTCTATAATTTTTTTAAAGACTTGTCTCTTTTTGTTTCTTCCCTTTTCTTAATTATGGTGGGAGCTACCTAATATAATATTGACTGTTTTGAACTAAACAGTTCACAATGTTCCATAATTCTTAGCTCATCTCAAAACGCATTTTGATCATTACAAAAGAAAACTTCAGATGCATTAAATGATTTCCCTATTTCTCCTTTCCTCAGTTCCTGGCGACCACTACTTTAAAGATTTTTCTATGGATATAGCTATTTTGAATACTTCCTGTAAGTAGACTCCTATAAGATGTCAAACTTTGAGTCCTACACCTTTACTTTTTCATGTTTTTAAGTTCATCCATGTTGTAGCAGGAAACAGGCACTTTATTTCTTTCCTTGACAGGATATTCCTCATTTTTATCTATGTACTAAGATGTGTTTAGTCATCCATCAGTGAACAGTTAGGCCGCTTCTATCTTTGACTGGTATTAGTTTTGCTGTGCCTTTTGTTGGTAACTAACTGCAGATCTCTTTCATTCACTCTTACCACATACACTGGTAAGACTCTAATTGTGCATTGAGATCCGTGTTAGATATTAGTTAAAAATGATAAATAAGACATGGTCTTTTAGTAACTCACCGTCTAGTTTAGGAACCACAAAACCCAACTGTCTTAATATCCTTTGCTATTCGTATCAGAAAGTTAGTGATGAGCTTCAGGGAGCAAACGGTGCAGAAAGGTTGTTTTCAGTTTACTTCCTTGTACTCCTGTGTTTTGACAGATGCTCATTTTCGTATCTACATTCACGTGCAGACCACTGGTATTTTCTTCTCTATGAATATGGATGATTAACCAAAATTTCAAGAGTATGTTACACCAGTACATTAATATTTGATCTCTACATGAGGTACCAGAAACTAAGGAATGTCTTTTGCCAGAATAATTATGAGCATCAGGGCAATGGGAGCCCTGTAGAGTAATTTTAGTCATGACAACAACAGAAAACAGAAGGTATGCTCAAAGATAATGTAATGATGGGACTGTTTACAGAGTGTGGGCAGGATTAAGAGAAGCAAATACCAGATGTGAAGTGCTTAGAACTGAGAAAGCAAAGGCAAACTATTGCCACCAGATGGGAAAAGAAGAGGAAAAGAATTAATAGGATCTACTGAGACTTTGAACCACAGGAAGACAGCATTCCAAGAGGAAGTTTAGCCAGAACAAATGGCCAATCAAAGGACATTCCTTACCCGAGATTCTGAACATCTGTAAAGATTTACTAATTTCTGAGTGTTTCCTATGGGCCAACTCTACACATCTTCCAGAAGACATGTAAGTCTTGGTCATGCAAAAGGCTCCAGTGAAACACAGACAAGAATAAATTGCTAAAGGCACAAGGTAGAAGAAGAGCTATCAAAGGGACACACTGGCAAGAAACAATGGAAGCCATGCCTGTACTACCTAAGGCCATCTAAGGAGGGTCTGACTGCCTGCACAATGTCACCCATCTTTAATCATGAAAAAAAACAAATTAGTTCCTGACTAAAAGAGAAAAAAAAAAAAAGAGTCCCGAGAAGTACAAAGAAGGCACAAGTATACAAAAGTGCAAGGAGAGTGTCGAAACATCCAGGAAACATTGCCACCATTGCAAAGAATATGAGGATCAGGCACTCTAGGACATGCGCAGAAACTGAGAGCACATGTGTCACAGCCTGCTATGTTCTGGGGAGATGAAAAAGACTTTACAATAATGTGTAGGATTCCTGGTTGAAGAAATGATCTAGAAGGACTTGAGCAAACTGATAGGGCATAAATTAGAGGGATTTTCTAACTGACTAAGAGATGCCTGATCCAATACCCTTTACCTGTGCAAGTTAGGCTAACTGAGGGACTCACACAAAGCTCCCCATTTATATCTTCCAGGGGAGAGCTGAAGTAGGGTAAGCTCAAAGGTGAGATCCTTCATACATGAGATATCCAATCAAATCATGTGGTTGTGATTTGCTGTGAAAACTGTATCAGAGGTTATAGTACAGCAAAGGGATCTCAGTGTGTTTGTGTGTGTATGTGTATGTGCACATTACCACAGGAGAAGTAAATTTTTGTTGCCTTAGTTTTGTTGTCTTATGTCTTTTGTTGTCATATTATCTAACCCAAGTTTGTCTTTTATAATTATCTCTAAAACAAATAAAAATAACCTGCAATCTAAGATTACTAAACTAGGGGTACAGACAATTCACATCGACCCTTCCATAAATTTTTCTTTGGAGATTTTCTTGATTTTTGTTTGTATTTTTAAAGCATCTCCTGTCTTAAAAGTTACTACATGGGCTTCTGCATCTGACAGCAGGCAAACTTGCCCTCCGCTATGCTCAATAGGTGGTCTTGCTGTCACCTATCATCCTGCATTTCCCAGGACACAATCATCAATTAGACAAAAAATTTAGGAATCTTTGAACTCAGTCTGTCTTCTTTCAACATGAAGATTTTGTATAATTTAAGCAAAAATAAAATATTATTAGAATAAAGATAAAGAATCCTGTCTAAAATATTTCTTAATTGCATTTATTGGTTTTATTAAATTTGACAAATATGTTTACTAACAACAGGTTAAGGTCACTGATGATGTCTGTGTAAGTACCATTAAGCATTTTACAGCCTTTTTCACACTTTGATCTTTTTCTGTCTTCCCATCTCCACTCTACTCATGTGTCTGATCCTAAAGCATCTTTGTGCAGAATGATCCCAGAAGTACATTTCAAGCTAGGTACTCATGGCCTTTGATCTATCTATCTATCTATCTATCTATCTATCTATCTATCTATCTATCCATCCATCTATATTAACAATTTCAAAATGTCTCTATATCTGCAAAATCATTACACAGAATCATATATTTTTACAGTTCAAGTTTTAATTCACAGATTCAATAAATTACAGAAGTCTTGAAACAATCTACATAGTTATTTACTTGGCTATTCCGTAAGAATTATTCGTATGCATGCATGAATCTATCATACATGGTTTAAAAAGTGTTGCGGAACATGATTGCCAACATTTGGCATATTTTTCCTTTCATCCCCGTTACAGCTGCAAAGCTTCTACCATTGAAATGAAAGCATTAGCTGAAATTAGAAGAGAAGATTGGGGCTGACAAGACGGCTACAGAGGCGCTTACCACCAAACCTGAAAGCCTGAGCGTGAGCCTGAGAGCACACATGGTAGAAAGAGAACTGACTCCTGCAAGTGATCCTCTGACCTCCACACATGCATCATGGAACAGGCACACACACACACACACACACACACACACACACACACATACACACACACTATAAACAGAAACACAAAGAAATAATGAATTATTTGATCATTCTACTCTGTTTAGCTTAGGATATGATATGGATAGAATGATGAAGTTTGGTGGCATGAGGCAGAAGACATTCAGCTCCAATTTCCTGTTTCATAACAAACAATGCAAATCATAAGTAATTAAAATTCCTCCACTGGGGACAGTCAAAAAATGGTGAAACCAGAATTCATGGTGGTTTCTTGCTTGTAAATTATCATAGTAAGTTATTATGTATTTTGTGAGGATTTTTCCTATGCATATTTCAATGTTCATAAGGAAAAAAATGCCTTATTCATGCTACAGTAAACCATGGCTGTCACCTAGAGAATATTATGTGAAATGCATTAATCAACAAATAAATAGCTAAATGACTGACTGAATAAATGATTCAAAGGTCTCCATCCACCTGTAGAGAAAAAGGCAGTCTGGGGCTCAAATACCCTGCTCCCATCCCCAGAGCACAAGTAAATCTCAGGAGCTTCTTGCTATTTTGATGCATATATTTTAGTGTCACTCCTGGGTCCTACCAGGATCCTCAGGAGATAGCCTACTTGATCTATGGTTCTTGGTAGCACAGTAATGAATGATACAACTGTCAAAGACTCCATGTGTCATCACCTGCTTACCAGTCACCAGTGCTTTGCTGGCTGTCTTTTCAACTGACACCTCCCAACCTTTTGAACAGATTTTTGGTAAACACTGGGATTTGTGATAGTGCTTCTCCAAGGTAACCAGAATGACAGTCTACTCTGATCTCCCTTTCTTGATTAATCTATCAGGATTGGGGAGAAAATTTGCTATCCTGGCAATCAACACGAACAAATAATACTAGCCTTAATCCTCTTAAAACAAACGTACTTTTTACCTATGCGTACAAGCTAAGATCTTTTATGAAGGTTTTGCTGAAAATAGCCCATCCTGTGCATATGGTTTGGACATTGATTCTGAATACTAAATGTGTGACTTCCTCAAGTAACTTTGGTGTTAGTTTGACTGTTGCTGTAGAAACCAGATGGGCAGGAAACCTAGCTTCTCTATAAATGCCCTCTTAATAAATAGACATGTGTATTATTGTTACACTTATCTGCCTGAAAGTTCTTCTTGACTAAATTAACAGAAACATACTATGCAATACTTTAAATCAGAGATCTATAAGAAAAAAATTAATGATCTTGAATTTGAATCTTTGAATTAAAAGTAAGTGAAATGGAACAAATATTCTGAATACTTCTGTTTTGAATACTGTGCTAGGTATTTCATGGGCATTGTAGCAGGAAAATCCTACTATTCAGGCAGGAGCATTGAATTGTTCTATGACATTATTTAGTTATATTAATTCAAATGGATTATCTCTCTTTGACATTGTCCATAGTCATAGAGATAATATTAAAAATAACTAGCAACATTGTTGTTACAGACGAATTTACGATTCCTGTGATGAGGACTAGCCATGGATCTCAAATGCTATCAGCTCTCATACCTAACAGTAATACATAAGATCTGCCCACAAGTGCTTAGGCCACCTGGGATCATAACTCTATACCATCATCATTGATATACAATGATTCCTTCCTTGGTTCATATTAGCTTATCTTTGTGATGTATTTCCTTTTAAAATTTTTAAAATTTTATGTTGTATGAGTATGTTGCCTGCATGTATGTAAGTGCACCCATGCATGCAATGCCCTTGGAGTTCAGAAGAGGGAGTCGGATCCTCTTGAAGTGGCTGCATGGATGATTGGTGGCCTCCATGTAGGTGTTGGAAACTGAATCCTAGTACTCTGCAAGAGCAGCCAGTCCTCTTAACCACTGATTCATCTCTCCATCCCCCTTTGAATGTATTTTCAATAAAAATATTATTGCTAAGCCAATTAGCCTTTTCTGAGAATGACTTTAATAATTTGCCAAATTAGAGCACAAAGCTTGGACTACTCTATTTGGGACTGTAAAGGCAAGTATGAACTCACTGTGAAAATTCTGGAGACTGGAGTCTGCTATGCACATGAAATGCGGAAGATAAGGGTATGTGTGCTAACTACCTGCCGCTCAGACAAAACATGACTACAGAAAACTCCTTGTCTTTTGCAAAGTTAATCTTCAAGTTCATCTGGCATTCTATTCAAAAGCACATTGCTTATCTTTGATATTCTCAAGAAGAATGTTCTCTTTCCTTTTTAAAATGTTTTTGATTTATTATTACTATTTTTATGTGTATGAGTGTCAGGCCTGCACGCTATGCTCATAAGTGCTACCATGTTGAGCAGTGCTAGTGGAGCACAGAAGAGGGTGTCAGACACCCTGGACTGGAGTTATGGACATTTGTTACCTGCTATGTGAGTGTGGGATTTGAACCTGGGTCTTCTGAAAGAGTAGACAGTGATCTTAACTGCTGAGCTGTTTCTCTAACCCTGAAAATTCTCCTTTCTTACGAGATATGTTGTATATGCTTCTTTGGTACATTATATAATACTGAAGCTAATGTTTGTAGAATAGATTTAAAACGTTAATACCATCATAGCAAGTTTTTAAAACATAAAAATATTCTCTTCACTCCAAAACACTGTCTTTAACAGGAATTATTAAGCACATGATCTTATTGTTATATTCTGTTTAGAAGAGTGAATTGGGACTGGGGGATATTTCAGTAGCAGAGTGCATGTTTAGTAGGTAAGAGGCCCTAGGCTCAATTGCCAGAATTTTACACAGTACACACCAATAAGCATCAGCATGATTTTCACTACTTACTAATAAATTCCTTTCTCTTCTTATATTGAACGGAATTGAAAGAGAAAATCAAAAAGAACCACAGTAAAGACACTCTCTGTGAAATCCAACTATCAATTCTGAAAATTCACTGGTAAATATGAGTTGTAAACACACCTGACATTTTTGGCATCTGGAAACAATCTTTAGTTGTTACATACCTCTTATACACTTCATGATTCAGGACTAAAACCTGAGTCTTTGAGAGATTTCACTGGGTCTAGAGTGCTGGGGGTTTGAATTTTTCCCCTAAAAGCAATCACACGCTTGGTTTACAGAACATCAAAGGCAAGAGAGTAGCACCATATAATAAGCTTCCTGTCAGGGCTCTCTGTAAGCATCTAAGTCAGGCCAAACATAAAGTGTCCATTAGTGGTAATGAAAAGGGGACACAAAATAAAGTGTGCTACCACTTAAAGTTGTAGCAGTGAGAGGAGCTTCACGAGGAAGTCAAAACATGAAGAGGGTGGAGCTCACCCTCCATAGCAAAGTTTTGTTTCTTCTTCACTTGTTATAGTAAAACATGGGTTTCTTTCTCTGAGTTAATATGTAGATTTCTGGGAAAGTCTGAAAAAGAGGAAGAGAATGGATATATAATTAGATATCCAGTTGGGGAATGAAAGACAACGTGGAACTCTTAGAAAATTTGTATGACATTTTTTAAAAGAAGATGGGGCTCACTTTTTAAAAGGCGATAATCTTTCAAAAATGACCAAATTGATGAACAAAATACAATAAACTTTCTCTTAGAAATTCCTTACACTTAATCCCTGAGAAAGGTGGGATATAAATAGGAAGTTTCTAGCAATAAATCCTTCACAACAGCTTTTTTTTTTAAAGTTCAGACCTCATTCTACTGACTTGAAATGGCCTTTCCAAGAAGATAGAGTGATAGGATGATTATCTCTGAACTATGTTTTAGGGGATTTGATTTCTAACAGAAGATAGAGTTATAAAATATTTAATAAACGTTAGAGGGTGGGTGTGTAGGGAAAGATTCAGTAGTAGAAGACACATTTTCCCTCAAGGCACTAGTTCATTTGATACAGAGAAGAGGGAATACATATATAGAAGTAGATTTAAATAATCAAGGATAAAAAGTCCAATATCACGTTAATGACAAACTCAAATCAGATTCATTATAGATGGCAAAATAAGCAGGAATTCTGGGAGATAGATTTTTTTTTAGATGTACTGTAAAATATTTAGCAAAATAGCTTTTATTTTTAAAAGTAATGTCTTTGTGAGCCTTCTTTCATACAGGAAGAACAGACAGCAGTGATTTTTCAGCCCATGCTGTGTTCTTTAGCCGAACGTTCTGATCATTGATGATTGTGGTGGAAGAAGGACATGACCACTGAGGATACATTCCAGCACTGTTAATTAGTGTCTGTGTGTCTTTTGATCTATTACCCTGTTAGAAAAATATATGGGTTATTAAATGGCTCAATGTCACTCAACTGTTTATTGATTTTTGGCAGATAAAATGACTTGAAATTATTCTATTTTAGAAAAGCAAAATACATAAACATAATCATTGTTTTATCAGTATGGCATATATAAATAAATCTGTAGGAAGATGAAACTAGGAATCAACCCAGTTCTCAGCAGATTTTATGTTTGATGAAGATCATGTTTTATTTCACAGAGGAAGAATGGGTGACTAACACATAGTTATCCACACATGCTATACAAGTGAACCCCAAACAAGTTTCAGATGGAGAAAAGGCTTATTACAAAAGTAAAATAGTAACATTTCTTTTGCAAACATATGGGAAATTATATGTACATCTTGGGGTGAATGGGAAACTTAATCCTGCTCATTCCTGCTTTCTGCTTATCTTCACTATTGGCAGGTCCTGTATTTTACACAAAGCATGAATGAGGAGAATGCTTTAATCTTCTCAATAGGTTCTTCGGAAGTGTTTGTGACCTTAGCTCTCTGCATCTATCTCCTCTTCTCTAGTTGATGCGCAGTCTCTTCTTTTAGTTTTGATTGACTGTATGTCATTAGCCCTCATGCAGCCCAGGCTGGTCTTGGATTTTTTATGAAACTATGGTTGACCTCAATCTTGTGATGCTACTGACTCTACCTACTAAGTGCTTGGATTACAGGCATGCACCAGGATGCATGGCTGTACTGAGCCTGCTGGACAGTAAATTACTGTCTACCAGCTGAGATTCAGCTACCACTACAGTGGCACACAGGTTCTGAAGTGTTTTAAAATTCATAGGTGCACGTTGAAGATCCTCCTGTTGATCTCAAACTTTATGGGTGCTGATGTGCTGTGGGGCCTGGCCCTGCGGGTTCTCATTTTACAGTTTCCTTGGACTCGCATGACTATAGTGAAGAAAAGACACAAATTTCAAATTGAAGCAAACTTTATTTCTAAGTCTTTCTTCAGGCAATAACAGATCAGACAATTTTTAGGAGCAAGAACTTTATCTTGAAAGTCTCCAGTTCAGCATGACTAATATAAATGACAGCAAGTTGAGGATAAAACAGAGGTTGAACACTGAGTGCTAATCAATATATTAGCAGGAGTCATTTCTAACTGTATATCTCACCGTCAAATGTAATTAAATATCTTTAAAAATTATTTTTATTTCAAAAATTACAGTGTGCATAATTTGTATATTCAACTCTGTACTGAAATGCATATGCATAAATGATGTCAGCATTAGTAAGGTCCAAAGAGCGCTTATATGGAGAACTTGAGCGATTACATAGATACATATATGCTTGGTGTTGTCTTATGTTTTCTTACCTTCTAGAGTTTTTGTTGTAACAAATATGAATGTTATCTAAGCTTTCTAGAATTACAAACTGTCTTTTGCAGATATTGAAGAAAATCAGAAGAAACTGTGTATTTGTAGTCTCCAACTAAGCATCAAGATTCAAAGTAGGAATGAATGCTTTTGACTCAGTGCAGAGAACTTAAATGGCTTTGGCCAGTCCCATAGAGGATTAATTGATTTTGCAATGCACCTGGTGGATCCTTGGCTTAAAGGTTCTGTTGCATATAATCTTACTTTAAGAAAATATGCATGACATTATGCTACCACCAACACAGGATGAAAGAACAGTGTATGTAGTGTTATGTGCTATATACTTTCATTTAGTTGTAATTATTTCTCTTGTTGATTTTGCTTCTAGAAATCTGGTCAGTTGCTTTTATTTACTTTAAAATTTTTATTTATTATTTTAGGTGTACGAGTATATCACCTGCATGTGTAAGTGCTCCCATGTTATGTAGTGCCTGCAGCTGACAGAAGAGGGTGTCAGATGCACCGGAACTTGAGATATGGATTGGTGCTAGCTGCCATGTGATGCTGGGAATCAAACCTGGGTCCTCTGCAAGAGCAGTCATCATTCTTAACCCTTGAGCCATCTCTCCAGCACCTCAAACTGCTTTTAAATCTACATCTTGACGATTCTATATTTTAGGTGTCTATTAGTTTTGTACACATGTAACACATTTTTAATGTCAAAAGATAAAAGTTAATATTTTGCCATCCATATATTTCATAAGAAGAGAAAATTATTATATCAAAGTGACTGAAATTTCAGGGGTAAAAGTACTTTATACAAACATTTTTTATGTTGCTTTCAGATTTTTTTTTCTGTCTTATAAGACATTATGAGATCTTCTCTCAGTGTGATCACAAAGAAGGTGTCCAGTAGATTATTAAATAGTCAAAGAAACAACAATGCATTAAAAGTGCAGTATATTGAAAATTGGCCAAGAAATAAAATGTCAGCTCTACTGGCGGGTAGGGCATGGGTAAAGACAAGTGTTCACCGGTGGGAACCGTCGATTTGAATGACGACAATTGTGTAAAAATTTAAGAATGCAGGAGCTCTTTTCAAAATAAGAAATAGATGTGATTTATCATGCTTTTGTGCTTGAAAGCTATTTTTAGTGCATTGAACAAAAATACTTATATCTCAAAACTGTGGTAGATCATCCATCAACTCTATTTTCTGATATAAAAGTGCACATGAGAGCTTTTTCATACTGTAGGAAAAACATTATGGCCTGAGTTTTCCTTTATGTCTAAATAAAAAACACTTTTGTTAAACAAGGAAAGAATAATGCTTGCCATTTGTTGCATGTTTTCAGTTGTGAAATTAAATTATATTCATAATAAAGTAGTATTTACAATAACACAAGTAGACATTGTGTTACACACATATGCACACACATACACACAATGTACAAAGTTCAGATAAAAATAGCTCTAGGTATTAATAACTCTCACAGCATCGCATCACGCTATGCCTTGCGTTTATTCTTTTACTTCTCTCTTCACCCTTTCCTAAACATGCAATTATTCTTATTTGAAGTTTAGAAAATATACAAATGACAATCATTATTTTCAAAAATCTACACCTGAGGAAGCTAAATCTGTAAGATTGTTTATCAATCAAAGGTGATTATTTTCCTATCTTTATAAAATAAAAAATATGAATTTATGTATAAACTAGAGCATACTTAAACTGCACAAGGATCAGAATGAAGGCAGATAAAATCTACTGGCATGATTAATTTGAGGAAAAAGTATGCAAATGCCCAGACATGTAACTCAGGAAAGAGAAGACAAGAATTAACATAAAATATTTTTATGACATGTTTTGTTCCTTCTGAAATTAATAAGAGTGAAAAAATTTGTCAGATCTCTATCTTGCTGTTATGTTACATTTTGTTCACTAAATATAATATTCCACTAGACTTTTGATATCATAGAGATTACAGTGAATCAAGAGTTGAGAATGTTAAATGACAGTCTTTAGGGTCTGATGTTTTGGACTAAGTTCTTATACTAAAAACCAACAGAAAAGACCAAGCCTGATGGGGTCCCAAACTGCAGTTGTGGAACAGCAGATAGGTCCCCAAACAGACTATTTTTTCCTGAAAATTTGTAATTCCAAATCAACATAAATGTTCCTTCTGCTTTGCCCTTTAAAAAGCATGTATGACAATGCCACACAGAAGTCTGTTACTTTGTAAGATAATTAAAGTAATAATTTTTACTGAGAAAACAATAACAAACTTATCTAAATTAGGCATGATTCCCAGCATTTGGGAGGCAGAGGCTAGTGGATTGTTGGGAGCTCAAGGCCAGTTGAAGATGCATAGTGAGTCTGAGTCCAACAACCTCAGTTAGACCCCCATCTAAAAGGAAAATAAAAGTAATATTTTAAACTAAGTTTTACTGTTTCTATTGTTCTATTCCTTGTTTTCACTTTATGAAAGTCACTGTTATGCTCACACCATTCTTGGGTTACTAATGGAAATAAATTAAGTCCAATTTTAAAATTGTTATAATTTTCTGTTTTGAAATTCTTACTACTAAATAATATGAGGAATTAAATAATCGTAAAAGCATTCAAAAAGGGAAGAATATCTACAAAATACTGTTCACTGCGCGAGAAGGGAGAGGAAGCGCTCTGCTCTTCCGGCCCTGTATTCTAGATAGTCTAGTGGACGTGATTGGATGCAGCCATGCGCTAGGAAGACAGCCTCTGACAACTGGAGAAAAGGTGAGGAGAACTCAAGTGTGTGCTGCTAGTTGGTCCATTCTTGTGGTAGCAGGACAATTGGGGGACTTCCAAGTGACTCTTGACACTAGCCGTTCTGTCACAGTGATTAGAAAGCAAGGAAGACAGCGTTGAAAAGGCTATTTGGAGGCTTGTGACGTAGAGTGCTTGCCTAGAATGCACAAGGTCCTGGGCTCCACCATCAGGACTGCATGAACCGTAATCCAGGCCTGTAATCCTGGCACACACAGAGTGGAGGCAGGAGGAATGGAAGGTCAAGGCCATCTTTTGCTAGCTTGTGCAAGATCTGACCTGGATACAGAGACAACGGACTACTGGTCCTTTTTTGCTTCCATTTCTCTTCAAGATGGAAAGCTTACAGTGACTGTGCACAGCCAAGGTTTATTAAAGCAAAAATTGCAGTCTAGACAGAACAGAAAGGAAGACTCCCTAAGAGGACAGCATCCAGAAGTGGAGCACCCTCGAAAAGCCTGTATTTATATAATCTTTATGGTAACCACAGGGTTAGGCTCTTCTTTCTCCTTTCCGATTGAACAGGACAAGCTGTATGCTGCTAGTTGGTCCATTCTTGTGGTAGCAGGAATCTGGCTGGGTAAAGTGAGAGTGTGAAGTTTGAAATTACAGCCTGGGAGAGCCCAGAGAGCCTGCCAAAAGGGTTGGCTGGTAAAAGAACCTGGGAGTGGGCCATCTTGGATGAAAGCAAAATAACTGGAACACAGCTGAATCTGGGTCAGGTCTCTTTCCCTATCTGCCTACATTTTTATTATTAAAAAATTTTAACAGTATCTTCCTGTAGCCTCAGTTTGCCTGGAAGTTGCTTTGTAGAACAGGCTATCCTCCAGAGATCTGCCTGCCTCTAGGATTAAAGGCATGGGTCACCATGTCTGGTGTCCTACCTGCCCAATTTAGAATGAACTATCTCTCATTCTTCTTCACAGAGATCCCAGATTATTAAAACAATAGCAAACAAACAAGTAAAACAATCCCAAAAGACTATATTTGGGCATGAAAGAGATTGATTGCATAGTAGCTAGTTGCTAATACATGATAAACTGATACTGATAATTTCACCCTAAATTTGAAAAAAGCACAGAAAGCTAGAAATAGCCTACATTTTCCATGCTTTTCCTTGTTTGGGGGGGTATTATTAAGGACCCAAGTTCTCATTTTGGAGTTCTTAATTTCATTAATAAAAAAGAATTTGAAAATGAATTTACAAGGAAGCTGAAGAACAGCAGTGCAGATGAGATGAGATTTCAGCAGCTTCCAGGAATAGGAGAGACGGGAAAAGTGTTGCCTTGCTAGTTAGCCATGGAGATAGGAAAATCAGTGAGCAATCCCAAGTGTCAAGGAATATCTGCGTAGGAGTGCCCAACCATATATCTACGTCCAAAGGGCATTGGGTCCCAGGCTTTTGTGTCTCAAGACAAAGAATTGTACTCAGGAACTCAGTATTAGAAACAGAAATAGGAATCGTCAGCAAGGAAAAGCACTCGCAAGAACAAAATCGGGTAATGGGTTGAAGAAAGTGCCCCCCCCCCACAGATCATCCAGCCATGTGATTCTCTCTTCTCTCTCTCTCTCTCTCTCTCTCTCTCTCTCTCTCTCTCTCTCTCTCTGTATCTACATATTCTCTGTCCCTTAGATGAAGCTCAGGTAGGAAAGGAAAGGCTTTCTGTTGTTCTCTGCAAAGTGGCTTCTTGCATATGTTACTTTTGATATTTCAGACTAGGCCCTTATTCTGTCGCAGGGATAAAGGTTTCAGTGGCAACAGGATGTAATGATGATCCTGGGACATCCAGGAAATTGTGCTTCTGTCCTCACTTTTCTTTTCTGCCAGGTAACTAACACTGCCGTCACTGCAATTTGTCATGCTTTCCTCCTTTCAGTACTTGATCCCATTGCCCTGAAGATTCAGCTCCCTGAGCATAAAAACTATCTTTAAAATGAAACACAAATGGCATGTTAATGATTTGTAAAAACACAAGGCAGGGGGTTAATGACCATCTTTGAAATTAAGGGCTTCATTTTTATCAGCTCAGCAGGGTTTGAAACCTCCAAAGGAAACTCTGGAAGGAGACCCACTAATGCAGCTGCTCCTAAGCAAGGGGCATCTTAACATTAACTTTCAGTCAATGATCCATTGCTTTCTTTAGGAAACTCACCTTGCTCAACTCAATGAAATATGCAGCTCCTTGGACAAACTGACACCAGCTGAGATCTGAAACCCAGTTCAGTTTCCATTTATGACCTATTCCAAAGGTAATGAGACCAGAGACAGGCAAAGCTTTCTTCTTTGTATCTGAGAGGTGACTATTGTCTGCCTACTTCATGAAGAAATGAGAAGCAACTTGGATGACTCATGCTTGCATTTCCTCCTTCCCCTTAGCCTCCCCTTGTCAATGAAATCTTCATCATATCACTTCATGTCTGAAGACTGTTCACTGGGTCATGTTGCTTAAGATCAATTTTCATAGCATGTTCTATAGTGCCCTGCCTGGCTTGGTCCTAGCTGATATTTCTAGTATCAATGCACATTGAAATCCCTCCCATCTGTAATATAGGCACAGTGACCACCTTTCAGCAACTCCACTGTGCTAGAGAGGCCTTGACACAGTGCCTTTGCCCTTGTTCAAGCTTCAAAATCTCTTCCTCCTTAAAGAATCTAGTTTACACTTACTCTCAGAGAAGCTTTCTTGTGATAACTTTAGTTGTTTCAAATCAGACATATCCTTTATAGAAATAGAATCAAGAATCAGACAGTGTAAGTCATTTGTATTTATTTGTATAATTATTATTTTAATTTTATCAATTTTGTGATTTTTCTATAATGTAATTTGATGGTATTTAGAACTTCTCCTCCATCCACACCTCCCCCGACTCCTACACCTAATTCCATTGTATATAACATTCGCCCTATAGAGTCTGGTTTGTGTCCCCATATGCTCTTCAGCGTGGGTCTGTCTACTGGACCCTTGTCAACCTGCCAAAAAACCCCATCACTGTAAGAGACTGTTTCTCCCCGTCTCAGCAGCCATCAATTGCCAAAAGTTCATTAGGTTGGGTTGTGATTTCTTATTTACTTCCCCATGTTTGTGCTGGTATTTTGTCTGGTTTGAAGCTTGCATGGGACTTACACATGTGGTCACCATGGCTGTGAGTTCATATGTGTAACTGCCCAGCTGTGTGAAAAACTCTGTTTCCTTGTATCCACGCACCACCACCACCACTTCCGGCTCTTAGGCTTTCGGCCTGGTCTTCTGCAATGATCCCCGAGGCGTCTAAAGCAGCAGTCTGAAATAGGTGTCCTATTCAAGTATGAGCCTTCTGTAGTCTCTTGTTCTCTGTACCTTGGCCAGTTGTGGGTTTCTGTATGAATCACCATCTGCAGCATAAGGAAGCCTCTCTGGTGAGAAGTGAAAGATGCATTCAACAACATAGAGACTGCACTGAAAATGTGTCACTGAGGGTTAAACATCTCACACGCACTTATTCTCTGTGTTTGACCAGTTGTGGAACTCTGTGTTGGTCTCCATCTTTTCAAAAAAGAAGCTTTTTAAAGCATTTTATTATTTCTATTTTTTACATGTATGAGTATATTGTCTGCATGTATGTAATTTCATTTGTGTCATGCAATGCCAGCGTAGGTCAGAAGAGAGCATCAGATTCCACTGGAACTGATTTAGGGATAGCACCATGTGGGTGCTGGGAATCAAACCCTGGTCCTCTGCAAGAGCAGCTAGTGCTCTTCTGCTGAGCCATCTCTCCAGCCCCAAAGGAAGCTTTTTTGGAGTGGTGAGAGGTACACTGTCTATAAATATGAGGGTGCACATTTAGATATAGTAAGAGATCATGTTGGTCTAGGTATGTGACAAAAATTGGATTTTAAGATCTACGACCTCTCCTGCCATGTGCATTTGATTACATTTACACTACCACACGTAAGTTCCCTCCCATTGAGCAAGCCTAAATTCCAATTAGACAGCTGTTGATTACCCTCAGGAAAAAAGTGCCACTACTGGACCATAGATGGGCCCAGCACACCGTAGATAGCAAGCACTTTAAAATCAAAGAGGGCCAAGCATGGTGGTGTATTACTTTAGTCGAAGCATGCAGGAGGTAGAGGCATGTGCATCTCTGTGCGACTGAAGCCAGGCTTGTCAATACTGCTCACCCTTGGATTCCCAACCAGCTAGTACTTTGACAGACAAGGAGAGAAATTTATAAAGCACTTATGAAATTGATATAAATTGTATTAATGTGCATTACCTGTACACATAATTGTATGCAGTTTATTTTTGCAAATGTAGGCATTTATGGAGAACTCAATAAGGAATCATTAAAATAGGGTAGAAGAGTATACATAGCCAGTGAGAAAAGAAGGTTGAAAATCAAAGGAGAATTAAATAATAAAAAAAACACACAGCCAAGATCACACATAGCCATTAAAACCAAGATCATGCCAACAATACATTGTTTTAAAAGGTTATACGTTCTACAGATGGCAATATGAGTCAAGAGTCATATGTATAGTCATAGCTGAACATGTGAAATAGAAATATCATCATGATATACAGAGTAGAAACATCACGTGTTACAAGATCCCACTAAAAGGAGTATGTTTGCTTTTTCTGAGGGAAGAAATACAAGAATTATTTCTATCTGAAAGTCATAAATATTCTTAAAGGAAGATAAGCAATGCCATAAGGAATGGTAATTCAAGGTTATAGTCATAATCTGTTTCTTTCTTTCCTGGAAGGCCCGTGACGGCTGTGTGCTAGCCTACAGCATGAATGCACTACATGTCAATCCCCCCTCCCCCGCTCCAAGAGCCTTCTACCTGTCAAGGGCAAATTTAATTCATGCCCTGTCTTCTTCACCATTAAGCTGACAAGATAAAAGGGACAGTTTCAAATAGACTTTAAGCTTTCAAAGAAAAATGAACGTGTGTAACATATACTCCACAAAGCTTAACTTCAGATCTCTGCTCCATACAGTCAGCTCTTAACATTTCAAAATGTCATATCATTTCTACATATTATTTAGTGTAAAGAGATAGTTAACAAAATAGGAAAATCATCATTAAAGGGTGTGCTCTTGTAGCATCCTTACATGTCATATGTACCACAGATAGATACTGATAAAATTTTTCTTTTTGGAGAATGTGAATAGTAAAAGAAATCTGTATCTACCAAAAAACCCCAATATTTATATTTATTAATTGACTAGACTTGGGAGGTTACATGTGTAATTATGGTTGATATGTAGAAAGATAGATGGTTTCATTAACCATAAAACAAATACAGAATGGCTAATGATAATGGCATTTTAAACTTTGACAATTATTCAGCTTGCTAGCATGTTAAATTACAACTTAGAAATGTGAAAATTTTATTTACGAAAAATATTCTTCTCTCGAGCCTATCAAATAAAGCCTTAATTTAATGTCATGCCTCTGGAAAAAAATAACCTATGTCAGCAGCTTTAACAAGAAATATAATAGGCATAAAAGTTTACTTCTTCGCCAGGATAGAGTCTAATGCAGATGTTGCTGACTTGACAGATGCTTAAGTAACATGGAAGCATGTGTCTCTTCTGTGTGATGACTCAAGATCGTATCTTTGAAGTCACCTTTAATGAATGATCAATATCATCACAAAAATAAAAGAGACTAGAGAGTTGTGTGGGGGAGTCTATTATGAGACATATTTGGAAATGCATATGTTACATCTGCTGGCCAGAACTTAGCTCCAAAGACCCCTTTAGCTTCAATGGAAATATGTTCGCTTTGTATTCAGACTATGACAGGAGAGGAGACAGACTCAGACACCTCACCAGTAATTTTTTTTTTGTCTTTCTTTGTATTTGTCTGTCTTTGTTATTCCTAGGCTAGATAATGCAGAAAATACACGAAAGAGGAGTTTCTTGTTTTTTTATCTTTTAATGAAAATTTTATAGTATAATCAGAGCACAGATACTTATGAGGCAATTTGTAAACTAAATAGTGTAACATATGCCTAATAAGCAAGACTGATACACTGACAACAAAGTTCACTATCAAATCATATAGTATAATCATGATTGGTCAGAATATTATCCAATCATGTGATGCTGTTATTGTTCTCATTACTATTACTGTAACATGGCTAGTAGGTGAAATGGAATTTTAAATTTGAGAATGTCAAAAAGGTCTTCCAAACAAGAAAGAATTTAAGTTGGATCCTGAGCACCTAAGCCATGGGTATTATTTCATAGTGGTTGAATGCGGTGGAATAGGAGCCATGCAAGAATACGACTGGCAAAAGTCTTGGTTTGTAATTCTCGAAGCTATTTTTTGTTACTTTGTTATCAGAAATAATAGCAAATGAGGCCAAACAGGCCATTATTGGGCTACTGAAGCAAAGTCAGGAGATGACAGTTTGCCACTGTGTGTTCATAAGCAGATAACTGACCTGAAAAAAAACTATAGCAGTGGTATTCTAGACTGAGCTGGTGACATAGGCCTGAAGAGCATGCTTGGGTGAGAGTCTAGCTTGCAGAGCTGTTAGCTCTAATATGCACTCAGCTTGCCCTGAGTGCTCTTCTTAATGACTGTTGGATGTACAAACTAAATGGCTTATGACTTCTGTTACCTCCCAGGGGTACTACTGATTTGAACATTACCTTATTATTAGTCATTCTTATGAATACTTTTCAGTATCCTCAAGTAAATATCTGTTACTAGAGGAAAAAAAAAACTACTCTAGAAGCAGAAAGATTAGAATCACAATAACGTTATGCAATCTTTGAGGGTTGGGAGTTTGCAGGAGGCTCAGCAGGGAGGCTGGCCTTTAATGTTACTCATGAAACTGTAATCATAATACTTGTGATCACTATCAGTTGAAAATTTGAGTGAGATGTGAACATCCATTTCTTGATGTTACGTTTGTGTTTGGGGGGTCCAGTTCCTCATTGCAGGAAGTTCTTCATACACTGTCTTGGATGCCGTTATGGCATGGCAGCCAGTTCCTAGGCTGAGTAATACAGAAGGAAAAAGGATGCTTCAGTCCATGAGCATATGTCTGCAGGTTTTTGATCTATCACTCTGTCACATGTTATTTGTTAAGAGCACATCAGTAAGAGTAGATGCTGAAGTGTAGAGAAACTAAGTTTCTATCTATCCTAGTTTCCTTTCTGCTGTGGTGATAAAACACTCTAACCAAAAGTAACTTAATGGCAAGTAAGATTTATTTGACTTACACTTATAGTTGTAGTCTACCATTAATGGAAGTCAGGGCAGGAATTCAAAGCAGGAGCTTGGGGCAGAAACCATGGAGAAATATTGCTTGCTGACTTGCTTGTAGACCCATGCTCAGCTAACTTTCTTACACATTCCAGGCTACCTGAGGATGGTGTCACCCACTGTGGGCTGGGCCCTCCTGCATCAATTAATAATCAAGACAATCCCTCATGGACATGCCAGAAGCCAATCTGAACTAGGCAATTCTTCAAATGAGGATTTTCTCTCACATGATTTTAGGCTGTGGCAAATTTAGAATTAATGCTAAGTAGCGCCATACCTTTTCAAAAAGAGATCTACCACAAGACTTCTGAACACTTCTTAAAACCAAAACAATAATTTTACATTTGTGTCAGGAGGAACCTAGTGCGCCCCCTGGTTACATTATTCTAAATGGAACAAACTTGGAAGCAAGAGATGGGAGAATTGCTATGACCAGAGAACCGCTCCTCAAGACCACCACGGAGTCCGGAGTGTATGCAAAAAAAAAACAAAGAGCCTTTATTCAAGCTTAAACTTAGTCCCCCAGATCTCACCAACACAGTACATCCGTTCTGGGAGCCCGGAGCAGAGAGGTTAGGAGCCTTTCATAAGTTTGAGATAAAGGAAGGTGGGGAATAACAGTGTTACATTCTGTTTGGTTACAGGAACCCGCACACCAAGCATATTTTAAATTAATTGGTTGTAATGAACTATATGCCAAAATTGGTTAATAGAGGTTTGGAGGTTTCTTATTGGTGGGTGCTGCCTTCAGGGCAAAGGAATGTGTTGATTATTATTTAAACCTTTTGCTAGTTTTTGTTTTAGCCTTATTTAATCTTGTGGCCTTGTGACTGCTTAGAAGGAACAAAGAATAAGATGGAGTTATATTTATCCATTTTCTGACGTCCTATAGCCAGGCATTTTTACAGAAGCGAAGAGAGCAGTTATTGGGTTGAAAAGAGGTTCCAGGGGTCCCACAAGAATCACACTGAAGCCCATTTAGCCTGGAGTCCACTGCAAGGAAGAAACAAGAAAGGTTAGGTCGCAATAACAGAACAGACTCCTCAATAGTGTCTTCTGACCTACGCCTGTGTGCCCCCCCACCCAACATCCATACAACATTAAATGTCATTTTTCTTTACCGTTATTCTACATGCACCTATTCTTCTCTGTCCAATCCTAATCCTAACTTCATTATTATTTTAGTGTCCTGACTTGTTTACCTTTTCCCTACTTACTTATCACCCTTCTTTGTGAACCAGGAATCAGTCTAGCTGCTCACTATTTCTGCTGTATGACTAGACTATACTAGAGAAATGAATTGCTTGATATGTATTAACCATTGTTGGTGTTGTCTGACACATTGTTGGTGTTGTCTGACACTGTTCCTGGGGAGCCATCAACAAACATCTACTTATTCCAGATATAGAACCATTTTTTAAAAAGTAAGCATACTACCAAAGTCCAGCTTGGTGAAGCAATGAGTTTTAGTGGGGGTTACTTACAGGAGTATGGATGAGGGATTACTAACAAGACCGGAGATGACTCAAAGACAGCTGCATCGCTAAAGCCCACATGCATAGGTGACAGCTCATGATAGCAGGGAACCTGGAGCATACTGTGTGACCCCGCAGGCAGTTCAACAGGAATGGAGACTGGCCTTTCCAGGTTGCTCAGTTGGTTTGAACCCTTCAGGGCAGTTTGGCGGGTCCACACCTCTTCCAGGCAGCTCAGTCGGTCTGAGTCATTCCAGCTGTTCCTAGGGCTTATAACCTGGGGTAGAAAGAGGCTTAGTGAGCCCAGTCAATTTCAGGAACTTCCTGAAGCTGTTGTGCTGTTTACTTTCCAAACTTAATGGCTACCCTGATGGAAGGCTTTACTTCCTCTCAAAACTTCCTACTGTTTACTACCTTGCCAGTCTGTTGTTTACCTTACTTTAGAACATCCTGTTGTCCACTCAGCTGCCCTCCAAGATGGGAGGTTTTATCTCAGAGGACATTTCTATGTAATAGCTGGGTACAAACTTAGTAGCTGAATGCACTTGCTATTTTGAAGGGTTTCTTTTTTTGTGTGTGTGCCAACAGGTCAAAACCGTGAGTTCAGTTCTCTAAAAGGTGAAATGTGGGTGTTGCCCAGATTTAGGTGTGAACTGGAGGCTCCATGGGAACAGTCTTCTAAGTTCTTTCAGATTGTTAACAGAAGCTCTGCTTGCAGATGAGGCCTGAAGGGGTGCTTCCATGCCAGCTGTCTATGTGGGCCTGCTCTCAACCTTGATAAGCCACCACTGCTGTCATGTGATGAGTCAAGGAAAGTAAGTTATTACTTACTCTGCTTTAAATTCACTGCTGCCTGAAGCACTCTCTTATCCTAATGCTTTATTGAAACCTTCTTTCTAAATTTACGAATGCCTTTTCAATACTCTATTTAATGTCTGCCTTTCAATACTTTTCATAAGAACTTCTTTATGGCAATTGAAGTATTGATTACTCTTTCCTTTCTGCAGTGTTCTTTTCTCCTCATTTTGGCATATAGTCTGACACTGACTTTTTGACTTCCGTAGAGACATCGAACAAAACAAATAATGAAGGATAGACAGCAACCTAAGACGTGAGAGAGAAAAGTCCCCATTGAGCACTCTTGTAAGTACCTCTCTTTTTAGCTTCCTCTGAGATAAAATGTGTAATAGTTATACTATCAAAGATCAAGTGAAACAATGCCATCTTTTACAGTGACAAAGCTAATTGTCATGTTGTTGCCTGTTTGATCAAATTTCAGACTTTCATTCTATCCAGAGCCTTCTAAATACAATGTGACATTGTTGTGAAGAATCAGCATCAGACAAACAGGTAATGACTCTGTGACAGGAGTGATTTTGAGACTTGTGTCTGGCTTCTCTGGCCATTGTACCTCTAGAAATTTGTGCTGGGTTTTCTTTATGGGCAGCTCTTCAGCCTTTTCTTCCTTTAATAGGGTACTTAAAATAGCACTTCTTTTCACTGTCTGACATGATTTTCTTAGTTGGTGTGCTTTTAAGCATTTTCACTATTCTGTCTTAAGTAGCATTGGGTGCCCCAGTATAAGATTGGGTATAACATTTTTCTTTCCTTAACTTTTGAGATATGACACATTTTTTTAAAAAGTACTTGTATTAGTTACTTTTCTGATGCTGTGATAAAATACCATGACCAAAAGTACGTTAAAAAAGGAAGAGATTATTTGAGCTTATGGTTCTAGGGAAATCGGAGTCCATCATGACAGGGAGGAATGGTGGCGGGAAATTCTGGAGCAGAAGCAGAAAGTGGATGCTCACCTCTTCAAGCAGGCATAGGAAAAAGAGTACAACTGGAGGTCTGAAAGATTTAAGAACTCTGAAGCCTGCCCCCCAATGACATGTGTCCTCTATTATGGCCAGACCTGCTAAGACCTCCCAAAACATTGCCACCAACTGGGGAAAAGAACAAATATTTGGATCTAATGGGGACAGTCTCTTTCAAAACACCACAGTGCTTAACAAGATGTGACTTCATGTAACATATTTATGCTTAACCATAAGCAACTTATGTGACTGCTTTGTGTAAAGGCACTGAGCTGTATATGAGACTAACCAATTATCATTTATATCATGGAGGTGTTATAAACTTCCTAACAAGTGAGTAATTGCACATGAAGTACTCACATTACTGTCCAGTAAGAGGTCACAATCATGATTTTGTGGTACTTTCCTCTGACTCTTTCCACATCAACCTTCCGCCAGAAACAGAACACCAAAAGAGCAGTGCAAAGTGATCTGGGTGCATCTGTCTCTAGCAAGTGGCTCAAATTGTTCTGCTGAAAAATTAGTGAAGTTTGCAGAATCCTTCACACACAGAGTCCTTTCATCTCACACGTCCGGAGCAGAGATTCTGAACAAAACCTCACTCAGCTCAAGCACTGACTTTCAAGCCCTGGCGCTGACGTGCCTGTATTTTCTTTTCATGGTGGCCCTGCTGAACATTGTATGTGCCTGTCTGATTTTTTTGTAGTCTCTTCTCACCTTTTCTGTGTGTGTTGTAACTGCTCTAAGACATCTGTCTTCAAAAGCATTCTCTAGGAATTATTCTTGGCCAGCTCTCATGACCAGAAAAATAATCTTGTAATGTATTTCCAGCTGCGATGTGTAGAGATAGTAATGGAACACTTTTGGGCTACTGTGAGCCTTTGCATTTGAAGATAGGAGTTTTGAAGAACAAATTCTTTCAAGTATCAAATAACTCATAACAGGGATATAATGCAACCTTTAAACCGTGTTATAATATTTGAGAATAAAAAAGTCAGTGCTTTGCTATGGAAAAAAAATGCAAATTTAAAAAGAATATATGAAAAATGCCCCCTTCATCTTTTCTTTCAATGTAGCCCATTCGTTTATCTGAAATTGTCTAGATTCAATACAAGATATTTCCAATAGCGTACATCAGTTCTAAAGAGTTCCAATATAACAAAGACATTTTAGCACAAAATTTTCATGTCTGTGGGAAAATTTTAAGAAATATATATATGAGACAATTGAAGAGTATATTAACAGCCTGTCATCAGTTACAGTCAAAATACTTGAGAATTTTTGTCAAAATAATGGAGTATTTTACTTTGTAATGTAAATATATAACACCCATGTTTTGAGAGGACAGAATTCCAGAAGGTTTAAAGAAACGAATCTTGATGAACTGAGGGCATAGGATTACTGGTGAAGACAATAATGTCCATTGGGTTGGTGGCAACTGTCTGATGCCACAGTGCAGAAATGCTTGAATGAAGATAGCCTGTCTCTTAGCATCCTGTTTTAGCCAAGACTCTAAACTGTTCTTAGCACCAATCTTTCAGATTACACAACTGTGCTGTCAGTCAAGGACTTTCCTCTCGCTTTTATTGAAACAGTATATCCAGCATGAAATGGGGAAGTAAAAATGAACCCTTATCAAAGGACTTTGTCCTCTTTAACCTCTACTTACTTAGAGAAACATATACACAGTCACAGACATCTTATCAACTTAATCCCATCTATTTCTTCCAACTCAAATGGGATAATTATCTCATTGTTTTCAGTAAGGTAAATGCTTCTTGTACTGCTTGCTTGATATAAAAAATATCCACATTTAAACAGTCATACAATATTTTGGTCAAGGGCAAGGAAGGGTCATGTGGGATTAAGGCTACATGCCCACGTCACAAGAGAAACACAAGACTCTCTGTGCTTGTCTTCGCTGTAAAACAAGCTAAGATAAGATTAACCTTTTGGTGTCAAGGTTAAAAATCGTTTGTCCAGAGTATGTCCATATTGTAAAAGTCATTACTACAGTGATTCTTTCAAAATTAATCTGCCAGGTCAGCATTCTTAAAAACAAAACTACCATTAAATTTTTTAAACAATATCACAAACACTTTTGGAATTCATACTGAAAAATAAATGGCTAATGCAATTCTCAAAAGTCTAAATACATATACATATATATAAATCATATATATATGATTTAAAATGTTGTTAAAATAAAGGGGCATATTCTTGCAACTGTTTCATCTAGCTTTCGTAAGTCAAAGTTAAAAAGTTAAAAGTTTAAAAATATTTTTCTCATGGGAAATTTCAGAATAATGGATATATTGGGTGGAAACCTCTTTTTTTAAGCATATGACTGGTCTTTCCTGAACACAGCACTTCAGCATCTTGCTCAAAGCCATTCTGCTGTCTGCTCATCACATTGCTTTGTGGACACAGGAATCTAAGTTTCCTTATCTTTTTCCTCTACCATCTTCACCTTGATTTGTTTCCCTCTATTGCTGTGAGTGGACGGATTCAAATTGGACTCTATGTACCTGCAAGTGCATGATCTAAGTGAAAAGTATGCAGAAGAGTTATGAGACATGTAAGAATCCTTTTATTCTTGTGATTTTTGTATGCTTTCTTAGCAGCAAAGTTAAGAAAACCTATAAAAGATATATCTGTCTGTCTCTTTTTCTTTCTCCTACTGCTCGGCTCTTTTTTTTTTCTCTCATCTTCACTTTTCACTAGTTATAGAAAAAGTAGGAAAATGATTATGACATAGTGTGTTCATAGAGATCCAGAACAAAGATAAAACCCTCATAGGAGGTTTGGTGGAGGCCAAGATCCATTATCTTATGATTTGGGAAGTCAAAAAATGAGTTACTGGAGATATTTATAGCAGTTAAATGGGAAATGCTAATATTGAAAAAATATTTCTTTCAGTTTGGTTTTCTTGGAAATATAATCTGGTAGACTATCTAAAATGCACTGATTTGAGAAAACCAGCAATAATAATATTATTATTCTGTTTTCATTTGAACATTACATTTTTCTATGTATTGCCTATGAGAATAGGATGAATTGTTATGGTGAATAACATTTTGCAAGCATGTAGGTTTTGGAGCAGTGTGGTACGGATAGGATGTTACGTTGTTTAATACTGAAAATACTTGTTTCCAGTCGTGTTGTCCATGTTGCGATTATGTAATTATTTTTGCTTACTTTCCCCATGCACAAGTTTCCTAGCATTATTCTTTATGTATACACTTGTTCCCTAGTGTTACCACAGTATTTTTCCTTCTAAAATACCCAAATCTGTGATTGCTGAAGTACCTTGTTTAAAATGGCTTGGATTTACACATGGTCTATGCATTCTCAAGGCTGTTTATAATACTCAGTATAATGCAGGTGTTACAGAAATTACTATTGTCATACATTGTTTAGGGAATAACGGCAAGAAAACAAACACAGTATAGATGCATTCTTTTCAAATAATTTCTGTCTGTTGCTAGTTGATTGCACATAGGCAATGTATGGATTTGGGAACATACTGTGATTTTTTTGTTATGAACACCTATCATAATCTTTACCTTTATTTCTATTGTCACAATTGCAGTATCATAACTCTTATCCATAAGCAAGACAACACTTGACTATTAGACTCGACCATTTTTTATTTTCTCATTTTTTTTGCCATTAATATTACTTTTTTGGGCATTTAAATAAATCCTACTTCAGTTCTCTCTCTCTCTCTCTCTCACACACATGCGCACACACACACACACACGCACACGCACACACACACACGTCTTGGTAATCTGGCCTCATTCAGGTACCAGTCCCTGTGCTGTAGGAGTTTACAATTCCACCAGAAGTGGAGTAGTGTTCCTCCTTCCCCACATCATCTTCAGTATTTGGTATCATTTATTCTCATGATCTTAGCCAGTCTGACTGGGGTAAAAATGAAATTTTAAAGTGGTTTTAGCTTGTATTTTCCTAACTAGTAATGATGTTGAACACTTTTCAAGATGTTTCTCAGCCATCTTTATTTCTTCTTTTGAGAACTCTCTGCTCAGATCCTTAGCCCATATATTAAATGGGTCACTAGTTTTCTCGATTCCTTTTTAAATTTTTTTGAATTTGTTATAAATTCTGGATATTAAAACTTTGTCAGGTGTGTCATTTGTGAGGAAAATTTTCTCCCATTCTGTGAGTTTTCTCTTCATTTCCTTTATCGTTTCTTTTTAATTTTTTTGAATTTGTTATAAATTCTGGATGTTAAAACTCTGTCAGGTGTGTCACTGGTGAAGAAAATTTTCTCACATTCTGTGAGTTTTCTCTTCATTTCCTTTATTGTTTCTTTTGCTGTACAAAAGCTTTTTATGTTAGTGAGGCCCTACTTGTTGATTATTGGCCTTAATTCCTGAGAAACTGATGCCTGATTTAGAAAGGCCTTTCCTACACCAAATCTTGTAAGTTATGTCCAATGTTTTCTTCTAACAGTTTCAGTTTCATGTTTCACACTGACATTTTTAACTTTTGTACAAGCTGAGAGATAAAAATCTAGTTTCATTCTACAGGTGGAGATCCAGGTTTGCCAGCACCACTTGCTGAAGATGTTCTTGTTCCTCCTGTGAATATTCTTGGCCCCTTTGTCAAGTATCAGGTTGCTGAAATTGCATGTACTAATGATTGCGTCTTCAATTATATTCCATTGGTCTATTGGTCTATTTTTGTGCCAGTACCATCTGATTTTATGACTATTGCTCTGTAATATAGTTAGAAATATGGTATAGTAATCCCTCTTTATGATCTTTGTGCTCAGGGTTGCTTTGGCTCTCCATGGTATTTTGTGCTTCCATATTAGAAAGATTTTTTTTTCTAATTCTGTAAAGAATGTCATGGGGGTTTTGACTGCAATTGGGTTGGAAATATATATATTGCTTTTGATAGAATGGTCATTTTCACAATATAAATTCTTCCAATCCGTGAGCATGGGAGGTCCTTCCGTCTTCCGGTGTCCTCATTAATATTTTTAAAGCTTTCAGCCTATTCATGTCGTAGGTTTTTCTTTCTCCTTCAACTATAATAGACATTTTTGCTGGGTTAAGTATTTTAGGTTGATATCTGTGGTCATTTAGAACTGTGAATTCTTTGGTCCAGGCTCTTCTGGCTTTCACAATCGACAAGTCAGATGTAATTCTGATAGATTTTCCTTTATATGGGACTTGTTTTCCTTTTGTGACTTTCAGAATTCTTTCTTTGTTCTGTATGCTTACGGCTTTTACTGTCATATGTCGTGGGGAGTGTCTTTTCTGGTCCTGTCTATTTGGTGTTCTATGTGTTTCTTGTATTCCTATGGGAATGTCTTTCCTTAATTTGGGGAAATGTTCTTCTACAATCTCCTTGAGAATCTGGCCAATACCATTATCCTGAGATTCTTCTTCCTTGATGCCTTTGATTTGTGAATTTGGTCTTTTTGTGGTGTCCCACCTTTCCTGCATATCCTATTTCTGTGTTTTTAAAATTTTTTTCACAATTTTTGCTTGAGTACTCCAATTATTTAACTTTATTATTCATATATTGATATTCTCCTTCCCTTCAATTCATATTGGTGAGTCTTTCTCCCATCATTTCAAATTGGCTTAGCGAGTTCTTCAATTCCTTCTTCATTTCAGCCCATTTTCTTTAGTATTTCTTTCTCTTTTGTGAATTCAGTCAGAAGGTTTTCCCTGCCTTCTTTTAGTTCTTTGATAGGTTTGTTTATGTTTTCTTTAAGTTCATTAAATTCGTTGATCATGTTTATGACTCTTCTTTTAAACTCCATATTTTATGTTATCGCTATGAGGTTCTCCTTGTAGAACTATTCTCTAAAACTGGTGATACTTGGTGGGGATATAATGCATTTTGGGTTTTTCATATTATTATTTTTTCATTGTGATCTTTGCATGTGGATTTTCTTTTGTGATTCTGTGGTAAGATTCAAGTCTTCCTTTGTTCAGTTGAAGTCTGATTCTGTTTGTATACTTGATGTGACTTGGTTGTTTTCATATTGAGTATGAACAGGTGGCTGTTCAAGGCTTCAGGTTCTCTCTTTTGATTTTATTTTGGAGCAACCAGATGGCTCTAGTCCAGTTGCTCCTTAGTTGCATATATTAGGTGAGACCAGGCTCTCTCTTAAGGCCTGAGTCCCAAGAGCCAGCAGACAGACAAAGCACAACTTGAAAAAAATTGCTAAGCAGAAGCTGAATTCAGTCTTTTTCAGGTAGTCTGCAAAAGTCTTGGTCTCTATAAAAGGACACAAAACCTTAGTCTTGCTGCAGTGGGAAAGACGGCAGAGGGTTCCATTGTAGGGAGATGGACACCTTGTGATTTGGAGAGCTCTCAGCTCATCAGAGGTAAGAAGGAAGTCCAGAGTTCTGGGAGGCTAAGAATAAGATTGTGCCTGTGCCCAAAAATTGATGAAGAACAGGATGTGGAGGGCATGTTAGAGTTACTGCAGTTTTTGGGGAGTGGAGATGTGGTGGGCAGGAACAGATTTACCAGGGAAGAAGGCTGGTCTCTGAAATCCCAGGCAAACTGGGGGTCGGGACTGAGAGAGTAGAAGGCTAGTCTCAGGAATGCAATGGTAATTTGGGGGTTGGGACAGCCTGTGAAGGCTCTAACAGACTAGACTGAAGAAATTGAGCTGGTCTGAATATGGGGTTCAGGGTGTAGTGGGTCTGGACTAAGAGATTAGTCTAGGATCTGGAGTGCTAAGGGCAGGAGTGGGCCTGTGCCCAAGGCTGGAAGATGATTAGGACATGGGGCCGAGAGAGACTGGAGTTGGTACAGGATCTTTATAAAAAATATTCTTAATTTAATCTTCATAGATTTTGATATCATACATCTTAATCATATTTAGTTCCACTTTCCTTATCAGAACTTCATGCAACATTTTGTTATATATGTTAAGGCCTATTGAGTCAAGTGTGTGTACCCAGATGTCCCTCGGTGTGATTTCATTCGTGGGAGCTCATTCAGTCTATCATCATGCCTTTGAAGACAGTCAATTCTCCCTCATTCAGCTGTGATCAGTGCCAACAGTTCATTGCTAAAGTTGTGACCTCCTGTCTATTCCCCCATTCTATGATGATCTGATATAGTTTGCATGGATCTTGTATATGCTGTCACCTTTGATGTAATTTCACACTAGCAAGAGCCTGTAAGACTCCGTTTCCTTGTGGTCATGCACCTCCTCTCCTGGCTCATACAGTCTTTCCACTCCCTCTTCTACAATGGTCCCTAAGCCCTCCGAGGGTGTACTTTAACAGAGGAGTACTGTCCAAGGTCTCACATTCTACTGACTCTTTTCTCTCCACTTTGGCCAGTTGTGACCTTTTGTGTTCATCACAGTATGTTGCCTGAGGAAGCTTCGCTGATGAGAGTTGAGGGGTGCATTAGTATTTTCTCTACTCCCTGTTCCACTATGTTTCACCAACTTTAGACGTAGAGGTACCATTCTAGGACCATCACTTAGGGTTGGGTATCTCACAGACACTAATAGTCTCCATCTGATGCGAAGGAAGAAGAGTGGGTGAGCTGCATACATATCTGTAAATAGAAGAATCCATATTTAGCATATATTAAAAAATTACCATTTCTAGAGATGTGGCAGGCTATAAGATTCTGTTATTTTTTTTTTTATTATTTCTCTCTTTTTAAATTGAATTTTTGTGATTTTATTGCAATATGATTTGATGATGTTTTGGGTGTTTAGAGCCCCTAACTTATCCACACTTCCTTTTATTGCCCCATGCCCAATTTTATATATATATATATATAAATTTTATAAATTTATTTATAAAAAATAGGGCCTATAGAGTCTAATTTGTGTCTCCAAATGGCATTCAGTGACAGTCTATTCACACCTGTTAAGCTAAGCTAAGAATCCCATGCTTGCCCGGCTGCCAATTGTTGCCATAATTTTCTTAGGTGGAGATTCTTACCCACTTCCAAATGTCTTTGCTGGGATTTTTTTTCTAGTTTGAGCTTGCATTGGACTTGTACATGCTGTCACCATTTGTGTGATTTCATATAAGTTGCTGACCAATGATCTGGGAAAATGTTTCCTTGAGGTAATTCACTGCCTTTGACTCTCTAGTCTTTCCATTCTGTCTTCCACAATGATTCCTGAGCCTTGGTAAGCAAAAGTTTGTTATAGGTGTCCAATTTAGGTTAATCCCTTGTATCCTTTGCATATTGACTAGTTTTTATGTTAATCATCATCTGTTGCATAAGAAAATTCTCTGGTGAGAGTTGTGAGATACATTACTCTATGGATATAAGTCATTATGAGTCAATTAATTATGATAACTAGTTAGTAGGAAACTAGTATTAGGTTCTCCCCTATGATGTATTTTAGACCCGGGTTACTAAGCCAGATTTGGATGTGAGATGTGGGTTCCATCTTAGGAAGTGGACCTTAAATCCAATTAAAGTGGTTGGTTACATCCATAATATTTGTGACACTCTTGCACAGATGGGCATATTTTACCAAGCCAGTGATAAAATTGTAGTTCACAAGATTTACAGCTGGGTAAGGTTGATGAAGGTCTGTTTCCACATAACATAGCTGAATACCTTCATAAACACCAATTATAAGATAAGAAAGAAAAAAATAATCTCAAAAGCATAAAGAAATCTAGTTTTTAAAAGAAGATCTAATAAGTGAACCATTCTGTCTCAATAAGTGTAAATGTAAAATATAAACAGGAAAAAAAGAAAAGTATTCCCAAAGTGTATATAATATTGATCAAAAACATGCATAAACAGTTAACAGAATATTACTCAATGCTTATATTTTTGTCACTGTATACAAATTATGGATGAACTATTGATACTCCACACTCATATTTTCTATTACTAGACTTTGAGCAAACAGCAGTATATTAATATTAATGGTTTAATGTGACAAATATGATTATTCAGTCTATGTTAGGTTTATAATTTCATTTAAAAAAAAAAAATATATATATATAGTATTCCTATCATTCAATAGAGAAAACAGTCTCCTGAACAAAAAGCTTATTTAAGGAAGAAGTTATAGGAAATTCACTTTTCAATTTACTTCTAAATTTTATACAAAGTAAAATTGGGGAAATATAAAATAATACAGGTAGTTTGAAAGACATTTCCAAAGATTTTTTTCCAATATAAACATATAACTACTATATAATACAGGATTCTTCTTTCTGATTAGTTACTCAAAAGAATAAATGACTTAATTCTGCACTAAAACCTGCACCTGGGTTTTGTCACAATTATATCCATAATTGTCCAGGCTTGGAAGAAATAAAGACATCTTTCTCTAGTTGAACAGGCAAAAAAATTATGGTATAATCAGACAGTGGGATAGTATTTAGAAGTCACAATACATTAGGTGTCGACTATGAAGAGATAAGGAGGGAACAAATGCCCGTTATTTAATGAAAGATAGCCTGAAAAAGCTTCAACAGTACATAATCCATGTGTAGGAAATTCTGTGAAGATCACGTGGTAGAGACAGCAAAGTGATCAGTAACTGCTAGGAGTTGCAGAGAAGGGGAATCGAGGAGGAAGAACCAAAGAATGTTCAGAGCACGGAAAAGATCTCTTTATATTGTTAAAATTGGTGGGTGCCTGTCATTAAATGTTGGTCAAAACCTGTGCCATGAAAATTGATCTCAAATGTAAAGGAGGGGCTTCAGAATGATAAGGAAGTGTCTATTTTGCTAGGAAGGTAAAAATGCGCCTAAATAGTGGTCTAGATTTTTTCAAGCAACAGTGTTTTTAATTTTAAAAAGTTGAATAATGAAAGAGTAAAATAATAAAATTTAACGTAGAAGGTAAAGTGCTCAACTTGAACACGCACAAACTTGCTATCGGCATCTCTCAAAATCTTTTACCCCCAGAGCATCCTTAGTCTGTCCTTAGTCAGCAATTTTTCAGTAGCAATCTCCACGTCAAAGAGAAATTACAAAAAGACCAATACTGTTCACTGTTCCAGAATTTGGTAGTGGTGATGGCACTGTCGTTGAAGATTAAAAGAAGATACTCCTATGAAAGAATTAGTGGAAACCTGATAAATTAATTGGAAAATTATGAATGCATAATTTTCTTGCTGTATTATTTATACCATGAATCCCGGAAAGCTGCTGTAGTTGCGGTGTTGAGACTGCAGACGAAGAATGAAAGATGCATGTGGTGCTTTATTTCCACCCTGAGCCTGAAGGCAGTTCCTGTGTCTCTCACCCCTTAATCTAGTTTTAAAGATTCCTAAATTTGTTATTCATTATTTTTAAAGCAGCATCACAAGGCTAAGCCTTTTAATTCATCAATCAGAGTCAGACTAAAGGACTGGAGAGATGGCACAGTCCCCATTAACTGCTAAGGCTAACAACCAAAATGTCAATGTCAGGCTAAAAAGTAAATAATGTGTTTCTTTATTTCTATCTTGTACTAGGTGTCAAAGCATGACTCTCTTGAACTGTAAAGAGACCAATGTATTATTCCTAAAAATATCTCTTTTAGGGTAGGACCATAGTGTGGCTTCTTTAAAATCTGCACTGTTAATTAATACGCACTATATTTTCTGTACACAAAGAATATATAGTATTCAGAAAGTCTGGTTATTTTCAAAATCCATTTCAAAATCCCTGTAAAATAATAGCTAAATACAATTTAATCATTTTGGTACTTCAGAATTTACTCCCATATTTAGTACCATTTATATAATCTTTAACCACAAACTTTCTCACTGTTCTGGAACTTCATACTGCCTATCTTGTTCATATTTATTAGTAAGAAAAGCAATCATAACATTACCTTTCTTTTAACTTCTTCATGAGCAGCTTTCATGTCTAACTTATTAAGAGACCACAGCATAGTGTAGCTGTCTTAAGAATTTCTTTATATAAGACGTGACCTCTCTAGGTCCTGAAGAACAATGTGAATGAAGTATGATTTCACCTAATTACAGTTTTGGAAATCAGAGTTTATTTGGGCTTACTTATAGAGCAATTATCGGGAAGGATGAGCAGAAATCTCTCATGAAGTCCAGAAAGGGAATTTCACATCTTTGCCCGACTGCCAGTTCTACTGACTGCCCCCACGATGGTGAACCCCACATGCAACTCAAGTCACTGGTTGGTTGGGAGAGGTAGATGACTCCACTGACATCTTCATTTATAAATCAAGCTCCTTTTGCTGTGCTCTGACATGTGCCCATTTCATTCTGACAGTCAGAGGAAAAACTTCATACAACGGTAGCCAAAGAAGAATTTGGAATAAATTTTTGTACATGCACATGTGGAAAAGTCAAGGCAAATTATAGTATGATATGATTTGGTAAGGTCATGGGGTCACAGAGAAGAAACCTGGACACTTCCTCATTTAATGACGACTTATTTTTAATTTTTTTTTATTGTTTCGATTTCAATGATGGCTTATTATGGGGAGAAAAGTATATATTTATAAACTAAACAATAAGGGTATATATTAATGGAAACTATAACCAGAAGGTTCTTTAGAATTCAGCACAGCTCCTGGGACCAGAGATTCAGGAATTAATGGCTCTTTATTCTAATTGCCTGCCATTAGAACAACTGGGCTAAGCAAATATTCACCTTCTGTCTGGCCTTAAATTATTTCCCAGCTGATCTTTTGCTCTCTAATTCCAGGGCTGTAAGTTGGTGAACTTGCTCAGAAAAAGCCCAAGAGACAGTTCTTTGTCAGGCAGCACATGTTTGGTGTTTGTTGGTTTGCTCTTAAGAACTATAATTTTGAATGCCACTTAGTCATTATTTGCATTTTCCAGTTTGCCATAAGCTGTCCACAGCTGTTCCTCAGAAGAGGGGGATGAATCTGTTAGAAGGAATTTGAGCAGAGATACATGTGATTGACAGGTCAGCCATGCCCTATGGTAGGGAAAGAGAACCTACTGAAATTGACTAGCAGTGCAAGCTTTGGCCAGCTTTTCTCTATTTATCTACATGGTCAGTTTGTGGTTTGCACATAGTGTCTCCCAGAAGACTCATGTTTCAAAAGCATGTTTGGAATGAAGATCTCAGAAGTGTGGCCTTTAAAAAGATACTGGATTGATGAGGGCTCTGACCACATCGCTAGATTAAACCACTGATGGATTAATCGAATGGACGACGGGGAGATGGTGGAAAATGTGGAAGTTGGGGCTGGTTGGATGAAGGGGCTTTCTCGGGTATATCTTGTGGCATATATTGTCTTGGTTTCTCCTTTTCATTCTCTTTCTGCTGCTTAGCCACCATGAAATAAGCTGCTTCATCTACCACAGGCTTCTGCTAATACTAGGTTCTGCCTTACCTTAGGCCCAAAGCAATGGGCCAACCTTACACTGAAGCTTCTGAGACTTGGAGTCAAAATAAATCCCTCCGTCCTCTTTTAAGTAGTTTTCTCAGGAATTCTTCCACAGCAATGAAAACTGACCTACAATATATTCAACCTACTGTAGCTTGTCTTAAATTATTTCTTATTATTACTTTACCAAGATATAATAGTCCACATTCAATAGACACTGCCTATGACAAGTACCATTTCTTTAAATTTTTCTTTTTAATTTAATTTAATTTATTTGATATGTATGAGTGTTTTGCCTACATGTATCTTAAGTGCACTCATATCATGCAATACCTGCAGAGGCCAGAAGAGGGCATCAGATCCTCTTGAACTAGGGTTACTGACTGTTGTTAGCTACCATTTGGGTGCTGGGAACCAAACCAGGGTCCTCTGGAAGAGTAGTCAGAGCTTTTAACTGTTGAGCCACCTCTCTAGCTCCACAACTAGCGCTTCCTAAAAATTAAATGATGAAGAAATGGGCAACTCAGATAGGTGTGCCTGAAGCAAATTTATTATATTTTGTTTTCAATTTCATTTATGTTGTTGTGTCTAAGGTTTGAAATAGAAGAAATTATTGTGAGTGCTTTTACAGTAAGGTTTTTGTCAATATTAAAAGAATCCATCTTGGGTTATCTCACCATAAGAGCATGTGTCTTTATTACGTTATTTTCTGTGCTAGTTTCAGTTGTTAATTTTAAACACCTAGAAATAGGAAACCATTGTTGGGGAATTTCCTCTATTGGATTGGCCTGTGGGTAAGTTTGTGAGGTATTTTCTTGACTGTTGAGAGATATGGGGTGGCCCAGCCCATTGTGGGTGGTTCCACCCATGGACAGGTGGTCCTGGATTAGATAAAAAGGCAGGCTGAGCATGGGCCAGGCAAGTAAGCCAGTAAACTGTGTTTCTCCTTGGCTGTGCTTCAGCTCCTGCCTCCAAGTTCCTGACCTGAGTTTCTGTCCTAGTCTCTCCCTTGATGAACTGTGATCAGGTTGTGGAAGTCAAATAAACCTCTTCCTCCCGAAGTTGGTTTTGATCAGAGTGTTTTTATCACAGAAATAGAAAGCTCAGTTTCTTTTCCTGTTGCTTTGATAAAAAAAAAATTCTAATAGGGTCTGGAGAGATGTCTCAGTGGTTAAGTGCATTGGTTGTTCTTGCAAAGGACCCTGGTTTGATTCCCAACACCCACCTGGTGGTAAAAACCATAACTTCATTTCTAGGGCCTCTGACAGCCTCTTCTGACCTCTTTGGGCATAGCACAGCATGAATACAGTTAGTAGATATACAGGCAGAAAATTTAGGCACATTCAATAAATAAAATATTTAAAATTTTTTTAAATACTCAAATAAAAGCAATTTTAGGAGGAAAGAGTTTATTTGGCCTCAGTCTCAGGTACATTCTGTCACTGAAGGAAAGTCATGATGGAAGGAGCTTGAGGTAGCTGGTTACATTGCATCAGTGGTCAAGGAGGAGATAACTATAAATGAATGCTAGTGCTGAGCCATCTTTCTCGTTTTTAACCCTAGGGAATGGTGCTGCCATATTTAGTGTGAATCTTCCTGCCTCAATTAACCTAATCTGGATAATCTCCCTCTGGTATGCCCAGAGGCTAAATAATCTCTTGGGTGTGCCTGGAGGCTTGTCTTCCTGGTGATTCCACATCCTGTGGAGGAGACAGTTAACACTAATGCTACCACGTGGTAATTAACTATTGTGCCAGAGTGTGGAAGTAACTTTTGGAGAGCTAACAATGGAGAAAAGGTTCCTGGATTGAGATGTAATTTATCTCTAGCCCATAAGACACCAGTTTTGTATTTTATTACCAAATTTATTTCTCTGCTTTGTAATGTCTATACGCACCATTCATTTACATTTATTTCTTCTTTAATCTTAGAGATTTTCTAAATAAAAAAAACCAAGAAAACTTGTCTAAGTACAATTATTTACATGTATCTATTCAACATTTTCTTACTTATAATCTTTCTCTTTAACATTTTTTCATTTACCACTATTGCTTTACCCTTCTTGAATAGATTGATTTCTTCTCTCCAGTTGCTTAATTTTATTGCTTTGTACTAGACTTAATACTCATCCCCTTTATTGAAAAACTCCTTTTATTTACATATATTAACTGTACAAAATAATATGTTTCATTATGATATTTCTATATAATTCATATCATATGCCTTTATTATATTCGTCCTTGTGGCCTTTTCTCTCCCCTCTTTGACCCTCCTTTACTTCTTCCTCTTTCCAAAGAGAACCATTTGTAGTTTCATGCTGTTTTATAAAATCTGGATTTCACGTAATATGGAAAACATGATGCTTTCCTTCTTTGTCTGGATTATTTCATTTAACATGATGGTCTTCAATTTCATCATCTCCATGTCATATTTCTTTATGCTTGAGTAATACTTCAATGTGTGTGTGTGTGTGTGTGTGTGTGTGTGTGTGTGTGTGTATCACAACACAACTTCTTTATTCATTGACCTATTCATGGGCATCTAGGCTGTTTCTATGCTTGGTTATTATGACTAGATCATACAGAACTTTCAGTTTTACCTTTTTGAGGATCCCCATACTGATTTCCACAGAGGTATACCAACTTTCTTTCCCATCAAAGATGTGTAAGAATTTCTTTATTACTTCATCCTTACCAGCATTTTCTTTCCTTTAGAACAGTAATTTTGTCTGGAGACAGATGGAACTTCAATATATATATTTGTACTAGACTTAATACTCATCCCCTTTATTAAAAACCTCCTTTTATTTACATATATTAATTGTACAAAATAATATGTTTCATTATATTTCTATATAATTCATATCATATGCCTATATATATATATATAGAAATATATATATATATATTTTAAAAACTTTCCTTGATGTTAAAGATGTTGAATGTGTTCTTATTGACAATCTGTGCTATTTATTTTGTAAATTGTTCAGTTGCCTATTAATTGATCACATTATTTGTTCTTGGCTATGCAGTTCTGATTTCACATTCAGACTGTTATTCCCATGGAAGATGAGTTTGTCTCACCTCTTTTATGCACTTGCTTTTTTTTTTTTCTTTTCTTTACTTTTGCACTTTTCTTTCTTTTAAAACTAAATTTTGAGAGTGATCCTACACTGCTGTTCTGGAACTCACTCTGTAGCCAAGGCTGGCCTCAAACTTCTTCTGCCTCAAATTCCCAAGTGCTGGGTTTGCAGGTATGTGCCACCATGCCAAGCAGCAATGCTTTTAATGTTTTTTTCCCCAATTAAAATCTATAGTTACTATGGTATTAAACATTCAAATAACTAATCCAGTACAATTTTTTTAGTACGATTTAAACCCTATTTGGAGTTATAAACCCAATAAAACTGCTATCTTGTCATCTTTGGGCTTCACTATGTAAAAAATGCTTGAGGCACGCAGCTCTATGAACCCAGGAAGCAAACCTATGATCCTGTTCATGTTTTTGTCTTTCACTCTGTTCCTACGCTTGTGTTCCTAGGATGTTGCTGGGTCCCATTGTTGAGGGTTCTCAACTCATTTGGAGAGCTTGGCTTCTGGTACTGAATCTTAGTCCCAGAATCAGCAACCACACAAAGTACCTCTGAACACCTAAGTTGAGATGAATGAACTATTTGGGAGAAGACAAGGGTTCAGTGCTACTGGGTTAGAGATGAAATCTGAAGCTGCTCCTCTCTAGATATTTAAGCAGCCTCCTTCCTTAGGATGCTCTCTCATGGCTTGGAGATTCCTAAAGCCATTATGTTTTAGGACTATGTCAGGCAAGTTGGGCAGTCCAAGGCAGGATAGGAAAACAAATTCTGTTTTTTAAAATAACTGAATGTGTCACATATACTTTTCTTCTAGATTTGAAAAGACTCAGTAATTTATGTTGGGATAAAGTGATTTGCTCTGGTCATGATGTGGTCATTGGCCATCATGGAACTGCTAGTGACTTACAGAATGTTTGACCTCCTAGACATGACAATAAAATAAGAGATTACCATGACAAATGGGTCTGTAGTAGTGGAAATGGAACTTTTAACAATCCCTGGAAGAAGGAGAGCAGAGAGGGGCAGGGCTGTCACCTAGAATCCCAGACATTATCCCTCATACATGCTGCAGATAGTCTCAGGGGAGCTACTGTATGTAAGAGGAGAAAGGTTCGCTGAAAGCAGACTCCATGATGGACCTTCCACGAAGATCACCTGTCATAGGGTGGGGCATGTCAGTGATGCAGCTGTTTTTGATCATCTACCCTCACCAATGCTACTGTAAGGAACTCCAATAAACTCATCAGTGCTATCATAACTCATCAATAAACTCAACAGCAGTGATTCTTCTGGTTTCTGAGAAGGCTTCAAGGCTTCAAGGTGCAGTTGGATGAAATTGTCTCTTAGATCTGTTACTGGTACTCTGTAAAGGGAAAACAGATGACTGTTCATGACTGATGGAAAGCTTCGGTTGTCACCTTGACACACCTAGGAAGAAGAGAGCCTCGATTGGGAAATTCTCTGTATTGGTTTGGCCTGTGCCCATGTCGGTGAGGCATTTTCTTGATTGTTGAGTGATGGGAGAAGACCAGGATTACTGTGGGTGGTACCACCCCTGAGCAGGGGTTGAGCAGCATTCCTCAGTGATCTGTACTTCTGTTTTTACCCCTAGGTTGCTGCCCTGGCTTCCCTGAATGATGAACTGTGATCTGAACATGAAGACAAATAAATCCTTTACCCCAACTCCTCCCAAATTGCTTTTGTACATGATGCTTTAACACAGCAGTAGAAAGCAAACTAGAATAATGTCTATCCAGGAAAAGTAACACTTCACCATCTGATCTTTTATAGAAAGTACTGTTTGCCAATCCCTGCTGTAGGTTTATTGTTTTAAATTTTGTTGTCTTTCCAAAAGGCTTGTAAGTTTGAGGCAATAAAGGATGCAATTGATCACTGTTCTCAGAAATTATTGGTGATTGGTTATTTTATTTTCTGCAATTCATATCCTTTAATAATCAAATTCTTCTATGTCTTCTCCATCATGGGTTTGTAACTTCAAAAAGTATATTTCAGAATCAGAGAAAGCCAGGTATAGTTATTATGTATTTGAAAGATTAAAGAAACATTTAAGATACGATCTTTTAAAAGTAACATTTCTATGTAATACAGTGCCAAAAGGAAGACACAAGAGAGACACCAGGCCACAAAGAATTTATTTTTAAAGAAAATAAAAGTTCCAATATAGGTCATCCTTTACTCTGGCATATTAAATTTTCAGGAGTTTGACAAAGTATCCATCTCCTCCTTTCAAGAGTTCTTAAGGTGTTTGTTTTTGTGAACAGAACATTGAACTCTTGCCTCCCTCTTCTGCTCCTTGTTTCCCTGAAGCCCATGGATCTGATGAACCCCCATAGTTCAGCTGAACTCTTATGGCCCAGTTGAACTACGTATTTGGAGTAGTCTTAAGCCAGCTATGTTACAAAAATGGTGTCATCAAGGGGAAAGCAAAGCACTGCTCAGGTTTTATTGATTTTTCTGGTTTCTAAAAAGGCTTCATCTTTATTTGAATCAGATGAATCATGCTATAATCAGATTTTTACTAATAAAACCATTCTGTACTCATGAGCTATACAAGCATGTGTGTTCAAGCTAGCTTTTTCTTGGAATTTATTCCATTTAAAACGTTTAAAACTGGGGGAGGGGGAGTGTAATCAGAAAAAAAAATGAGAAAGTGAAATATCCCCAGGAACATATTTCAGTTTTACTATGAATTTCCCTTGTCAGAAGGTTCCATGAACATAGGTTACATATTGTCTGCTAGGTACCTTCAAGGTTGGGGACTCTTTGGTCATGTGAAAAGGTTCATTATCAAAGGTTAATTTTTAACCTTCAGCTACACCCAATGTGCTAGTCAGGGGATTGTTAGGATCTAAATTAGGACTCTTTCCATACAAATTTAAGAATTTTTCAGGATAGCTAACCCAACTGTTTGGAACATGTAAACATTTTGTCTATAAGCGTGAGTGTGTATGTGTGTGTGTATGTATGTATGTGCATGTGTATTGACATTTTATATCTATCTACATGGCAAAACTACATTTCCTTCTAAATTATACATATATCTCCTCTAAAATCTTATGAAAAGGTCTTTCAGTATGGTTATATGGATAAATCAAATACTATGAACTAATGGCTTATAAAGAGCAGAAACATACTTCTCACATTTCTGAGAGCTGGAATGTCCAATAGCAATGTGCTGACAGATTTGGTGTGTGGTGATGATCCACTTCCTGGTTCACAGATCACTGTCTTCTCACTGTAATCTCACATTGTAGAATGAACTGTGGTCTCTCAGGGTCCTCTTTTATCAGGACACTAATCCCATTCTTGACAGCTCCTTCTCCCTTAAGACCAATCCCACCTCCTGAAGGCTCCACTTCCTAAACATCAGCTTGGAAATCAGGATTTCAATGTAAATGTCAGAGAACCCCAGACTTTCAGTCCATAGCAGGCTCATTGTTGCAAAGGAAAGACTGTAAATTGCTCTGAGCTTCGAATCCAAGTTGTTAACTTTATCTGGAAGGACTGAGCCTGTGGCAAAACTAGCCCTAACTATCATGAACTATTTCTTCTAAAGTCTATAAAGGAACCCTAGAATCGTACCACTTATGTAGTATGAAATGAAGCTGTATGAACCAAAGATACTTTTCAACTTTATATATACACACAAGATTTGACAAATGAGTTCAAGTCCTTCAGGAAATAAGAAAATGATGCAGATTAAAAGCAAGGAAAGAAACATGTGTCAGATGACATATGCGGAAATTGAACCAGGGGAGCTAGAAAGCAATTTCTAAGGACGCCATTATTAGACGTAGCTTTTCATGTAGACATCACCACTTATTTTTCTTGTAGATGGAAAGAAACTAAACTAAATTGAAAGAACAAGATTTATTACTACCATTTTTAAGATTGTGTTCAGAAAATTTAAACAAAAAAAGCTTATTTGTTTTTAAAGTGAAATTAAATTTGGCTCTGCCAACTCAGAGAGGACAAGATTGAATTATTGATAAGGATCTGGCAATGTTCTTTGAATAACCGAAGGTGTCATGTCAATAGTCTCAAAAGGGAGATCAGAGCTTCCAAGAGGAACAAAGGTTGCATTGGAGTTAAAATGCATTTTGCTATGTTCAGTTAGATTTTGGCAACTATTGCCAGTCAAATGAGCTAACAGATTCAGTAGGAATCTGCATGCAAATGAAGGGTGTTCCCACAGAGTTCTGGAAGGAGAGTCCAGATGAGGAGGGATATTCGCTGTAGCACTACTATATGCTAGAATTAATGCTTGCCATTTCACATTCAAACAATATTTAGTAGTCAGAAAGGTACTTCAAAGTATATATTTTTAATTACTAGTTGAGGTGAGAAAATAAAGGCTCATATATGTTTTAAATGATTTACTGAAAGTTGAAAAGTCACTTGTAGATTTAGTTTTGTATAACTCCAAAACTGATAGCTTTAGTCTATCCTAACATTATGCCAGAGGAACATAAAAATAAGCCAACAAAAATATGAGTTCCTTTCCTGCCACAGAAACACAGAGGGCAGTTTACTGTCTCATTAGCAAGGCAAGCAAGCAGTAGGTAGTTTGGATTTAAGTTTTCCTGTTTCTACTGACAAATAATGTAGTTTTCTTCTCTAGAAACCTCAAAGAACTCTTGACTTCTTGGAATCTAAGTAAGTTTTAGTTGAACACATCTCTTTTGATCTTCTCAGGATTAATACATATCACTCATCCTGAAATGTCAATAATTATTGGCTTTCTTTTGAGTTTCCTGAGTCTTTGTTTTATGATGTATTGATCTGAAGTGGTAGCATTAGACAATGAAAATGCTGGGAAGTATGTCAGGCTGGTGAAGGATGACAAGGAAACTAGTCAATTATGAGATTTTTTTTTGTTTTTCATCAGAAAGGTAGGAAAAGAGATGTCATCTTACATACTTCAGAAAAACATCATGCTTATTTGAAAGAATCCACCCAAAGCATTATTGAGCCATAGGTGTCAGTTCAAAGCCTGTTCTTTGTCCTTTTAGTTTTGTAAAAAAGGAATGAAATGTGTTCAAAATTATATAGTGCTTATTCACTTATGATCACCATAAACTCTCTGTACTTAGGTGTTTGTGACTGCTAACAAATGTGGCACATGGTTTTGGAAACCATTTCTCCACTCATAGACAGGGAGTATCTTTTCCAATTACCGTTTGTGAAATGTGTTGTCCTGAACTGTTTTCTTCTTTTCTCTTCCTTTCCAAACCTGTGCCTTCATCAAGGTTCACCAATTTAAAACACTCAATAAAAATCGATGTTTAAAGTCAAAGAAAATGTGTAGTATATACAGCATTTTAAAGGGTCAGGACATTGTAAATATTGTCTCTGATTCCATTAATATTTCTAGCTTTGTTCAATCATCTAGTATAAAAATAACATGCTTATTTTACACTTCGACTGGTTTTCTTCTTGTCACTTACCCATGCTTACATGCAACTGAAACATAATTATCAGGCACCAGATGTACGGCAAGTATTGTTCTAGTCCTTGGTTGCACAAACAAGATAGCATGACATGTCAAAGTCTCTCAGTCCTGTTAGACAAATACTTAATTAGACAGCATAGTTCTGCATACCAAGGGAAGACTGATTTCACAGATATTTTCTAGAGAAGGAAATATGCTGGATTTTGTAAAACTAACATTTAGATTTTTATAGGAAATAAATTCATTCCTGCACACAGGGGTCTCTAAAGAGTCTTTCCCTAACATTGTGTGGTAAAAGACCAAGTTTATTGTTAGTTGTGCTTTGCTTATCAAATCCACTGTGAAATTCCAGTTTCATAAAAATCTATTGAAAGCTGGGCCTGGTGGCCCTTATCCTTTTATCCCAGAGTGTGAAAGGTAGAGGCAGGCAGATCTCTGTGAGAACAATGCCAACCTGATCTATATAGTGAGTTTCAGAATAGCCGGGGCTAGCAGCAGACCTGGTCTCAAAAAAACCCAAATGAAACAAAATTAAAAATCCATTAAAAATGAACTAGCAATACGGACTTCCTACAACACCTTATCTAAAATCCTGTAACCAGTGGTTTCCAACTGGTTTTATCCATAGACTCTAATTTGAGATGCATGGACTTAGTTAACCAGGCTCAGGAATGCATTTACAATACTGATCTCAGCGGCTCCAAGCAGCAAATTGAATTTCCAAAGCCGCTCTCGTCCCTGCCCACTCCATTTCCTCATGCTATAAGACACTCTTCCCATCAGGCTTGGAGATGAGAATACTATTGGCCCCATTCCATGGACAAAGATACTTCTAGAAAACATCTAACTGAGAAATAAAATCAGAAACCCAACTCTGTTCATAAAGAAGGAGGACATGGTGCCACTATTGGAGGCAGCTTTCTTCTACTCAGGCTATAATTGTGTTTCTCCCTCTTTCATTTCCATAGACAGCACCGAGTTCTGTGATTATTAGCACAAAGGAGAAAACCTTACAGTAGTGCAGAGTTTTCTAAAATAACCGTTTTTCTCTTGAAGTGTATTGAGGAACCGAAGTCATTTAAGTCTGTTGCAGTATTCTTCACGAATATATGTGTGCTGTGGACAGTGGGGAATTTTAATTCTCTGTGATTGTTTTATGTGCCATTCAGGCTGAGCTGTTTTAGCCAGTTGTTCAATCTAATACAAACAAATGTTGATATGACTAGGTGTTTTATAGATGTGGTTAACCTTAAGTACTTGATATGGCCTTTTATAATGTGCCTTGCATTCATTCTATCAGGTAAAAAGCCTTAACAGTAAGACAGAGATGTTTCTGAAGAAATTCTGCCTCAATAATGTAAAATCAATTTCCACTATGATATTCCAGACAGTCTTCCTGGTCCATAGTTTGTGAGCGTTGAGAAAAATTTACATTTATATTTATTTATAAATACTTATTATACTTATATTTGTATTATATATTTATATTACACACAAACATAGACACACACACACACACATATATATTAGAGTTGAAGATGGCTCAGTGATTAAGAGCTCTGATTACTCTTGCAGAGGACTGAGGTTTGATTCCAAGCACCCACATGGAGGCTAACAATCATCTGTAACTCCACTTCCAGGGGATCTGAAGCCTTCTTCTAACATCCTTGGGCATTGCATGACATGGGTACACTAACATACACTCAGGCACATAAAATACTAATACACAGAAAATTAAAAAATAATATATTGAAAACAATACATACCCCCCGACACACACAGAGGATACTGGTTCTGTCTAAAATTACTTAATTTACCTAAACACAATTAATTTGTAAATGTTATTATGTCCTCCATGTATATTTGTTAAAAATTCAGCTTGAAACTCTAACATATGCATGTGTGTAGTAAGATTAAATATATCTTCCTCTACTGTCTAGAATATCACACATTTGAAACAGGATTCTACATTCCAACCTGCATTGACAGCTTGAAATATTCAGTTTATATCTTTTAATTACTATTATCACTTAACAAAGCAAACCAAATCAGTATGTCTGTATTACTAAATTCTAAAGGGAAATTATTTTGGAACCTCAATTTTCTACTTTGTGTAATAGGAATAAAGCATCTCACCTATTTACCTTATATCTTTATGTATAATTTAGAGAAAAGCAATCTACTGAGAGACAGATGCAGTGCTATTCGACTTGAAGTATTTATTAAACTCCTTTAAAAACTTTGTAGACATACATGTGGAATTGAATGTAGCTAATTATTTTGTCATGGTCACCACTGACAATTTGTTAAATAATTTGAACTGTAAACCACTACTTTCACATGCTTTTTAAAAACTATATTTTAGGCTTCATATTCTCAAGAGAATTTCTTGAGAAATCAACTGCCAAAGCTGTGCCATTCATTCTTCCTGAATTTAAAAAGTGAGCCACCAGTTTGAGGCAGAGACTACTGAAGTCATCATGATCTCTGCAGAATATCTTTTGTCAGACCCTTTCTAATCTGAGGAGCTATTTATGGATTATTGAAAGTACCTTTGACAAATGACTTTCAGCAAGATACAGACTAATTCCAACAGTGAAAAGGAATGTCCTTTATTATTTGAATGCAATACATTCTCTATTTCCAGAATTTCTACTGATTTCCTTTCTCTGTCCTTTTGTTACATCGTCTTGATTGCTCCATTCAAGTCCAGGGAACAGAATGATTAATTTTACCCTAGTGAAACTGCAGAAGCCTGTGTGGCTGTACCAGACATCTGGCTTGTTACCCATCAGCAGATCAACCATGCAGCAGCTGATGAGAGCAGACAGCATTCTAAAACAACAGCATCCACATCAGGTGCTTATTTATGAGGCAGGAGCCAGTGATGAAACACACATGCTGCCTTCAAATGTGCTGCCGAGAAATGGCACCAGATGTTATTAAGCAACTTTTCCCATACACCCACCAGAGTGACATGTACATTGTTTCCCAAACCAAAGGACAAAGTCACACTGAGAGCCCAGCCTCAAGAGGACAGGTTTCAGAAGTGAGTCCAAGAAAAGGATGAACGTCTACTAATTAATTGTGTCAGATCAAAAGTACTTTATTGTTACAAAGAATCACGCATACATGGACAAGTAGAATTTTTTCTTTTTTGCTGCAAACATAGGGATGGATGGATGTTAAATAATGTAAGTACCCTTAAGTACTATACTATACTATACTATACTAGCTATACCCCTGGCTCAAGTATTATTTTTTTTAACATTTTGTAGTCATTTCTTTCTTTTATTTTTTTTTAAAATTCACAGAAATATCTTGTGGGACTATTGCTCTTAGAATTTCTTTTGGAAAGTCCCACCAGTGGAACCAAAACAAACTGAAAGTCCCGTTCGACACATCTTTTTATTACTGCTGACTCCAGACTTCTTCAGATAGTAGCAGATAAAGTTCAAACCAGTAATTTCCCCCAGCAAATAGGACTCAGAAGTCTGTAGAATTAATAGGGTTTTTTCATGTCAACTCAACCCTGTGATCTAATTTCAGATTTCAGGAAATATGCCAACTTTAGGGTCTAATTAGAGTTATTCATTGAAAATTATTTGTGGGCAACCTTTAATCTTTGATAGCAAAGCACACTGACAGTGTTGGCAGCGGAAATATAGGCAGCATGTATGTAGGAGAGGGTGTCAGTAAAGGGTTGAAAAAAGTGTTGTAATTATGTTGATTATACTGTTGGCTTGGCTGAGACATATCTCAGAGTGTGTGATGCTGTTTGAATAAACTTAGTGACATTTGAGTGTTTGTGTGGGACTTTAATACAGTGTCCTTTCTTTCTCTCACCCATCTTCACTTTGAGGAATAATTTTGGAGCAAACTGACACATGTTTTGGTAATTAAAATTTAATTACATTTATTAATTTAAATTGACATTCAACCATAAACTCTCTCCTTTTGTTGTCACAGTCATACCATTTGAAGTTTAAACATATTTTTAACAGAGGGCGTTTCTTCCTAAAATAAATCCCATGACCTCATGAATAGTTGTTCTCAGTTGGTTCACCGCTAGATCTCAAAAAGCCAGAAACATGATGAAATGCTCACCAGATTCACTCAGTGACCGAGTGAATGAAGGAGACTTAATCAACTGGCGGAGGGATGTCCTTACTGGTTTTTAGACTGGAAAATGTCTGGCAGAGCTAATGAATGACCTATGTTTCTATATTGATTGTAGACCAGCAAAACTTAGGTTTCTTTGAAATAACACAGCTCTAAGCCAGGAATTTTTAAAATAAAGTGCAGCTTTAAATCATGTAAAATGTCTGAGGCATTCACAATGGGCTGCTAAAAACAGCAATAATAGAAACACAAAGAGCAAGAACCCATGCAGTCAGCAAGTTTCCTCTTTAGTGCTCTGCTATAAGTCTTTATTATCATGCCTCGTGCTTTCTGCCCAAAGGGAGAGATTTCTTCCACTTCACGTCATCACATGATGACATGACCACAGTGAAGTGTTCCATCTGCCGTTCACTCACTGTGCGTGACCAATGAAACAACCTCCTGCTATCCAGAGGTATCAAAATGCTACGCAAGTATAGTCACCTTCTAATTGTGTAAGAACTTTGGGGACAAGAGGCTGACACAGAAGCACTAGAATCATGTCTCCTGTTCCTTATACTATTAATGAGTATTAGTTAGCAGCAAAGTGCTTGGTCTAGTGGAAGCAAATGGGTAAAACTAATTCTAAATATCCATTAGTGCTAATAATGTATGTATATGTAACAGGACTATTTAAAAGAGGGATGATCAATCTCCCAGGTTATTTGGAAAAAGCATTACTTCATGGACAGCCTTTTCCATTGTTGGATAGCTTTAATAATTTAATTTTTTCCTCTCTTGTGGAGCTGAGTATTGCTTTTATGTTATGTTCTTTATACATTAGCCAAGTACTGGGCTTTGGAATAGAAAAAAAAGATTATAGTTCTTCAGATATTTTAATGTTTTCTCAGTAAGAAAAGACACGTCATAGTTTTATTAGGATACACTATTTGAATTTGATTTTTAGCTGTGCTTGAATTATGAGTTCAAACACAGGAGCAAGCTCATTCAATAAGAATAAATTATTTCATAATAAAAATATAATGCTTATTTGTGAAGGAAATGCTCTTCCCAACACAGTAGCTGACACCTTGGTCTCCCAAAAGATGTGATGTTTGCTGTGAACAAGGCAACATGCTCTACTTTGTGCCTCTTTTCCCAGTTTCATCTGTGGTACATGCAGGTAAATGATCATATTTTAGATATGTGTTCAAATTACAATGTTTAGTAAACACCGATTGGTTAAAGATATAGTTCCATGTTTTCTGGGACTGGAGGATTAAGGGAGAGTATTGAGGGATAAAACCTGAGCTTTTTTATTGTCTATGGAAAGTGGTTCAAATTAGCCAGTTTCCATTATCACAGAATCTCTGACACAAATAAAGGAGATCCATCTATCCTCTTCACAATAGAATTTTCCGACTTGTATCATTAAAAGAAAGAGCTAGACTTGTGAAGTGAGACTGAAATGTAAGCCTCTCACCACACATCCACCCTTCTGTCTAACTTCACTCATTCCCATCTGTAGTCTCACTGTACCAGTAATCACTGTGATCCTAACTACAGGGCTTCGATGCCAAGCTGAGGGATTGTGGCACTTAGATTTGCAAGACTCAAGTATTGGAATCATAACAATGTGAAAACCACTGAATTGTAGCATTTGACTCCTGAAGAGTTTCCACATATCAAATAGCATTGCCCAAAAGGACATAGCTTACTAAGCTGGTCTCCCCCGCACCCTTCCTTTAATGGATGACTGGAGCAGCTGGTAAGTGTGAGCAAACAGCTAAATTTAGAAGTGTGGTTAGTGGACAAACATTCTCTGCTTAAAAGTTTTGGCTGAGTGTCTACATTCAAATTATCTAAGTTTTAACTACAGCACAGAGAATTGGGCAATCCCTCCCCCACCCAAATAGAGTTGGAAGAATCCTTTGAGAATGTCTACTTGAAATGCACACCCAGTGAGGACATTCCCACAGAGGCCAACATGATGGGTAATGTCTGTCAGTCTGTGAGGATGGAAGGAGGCCCGGCAGCTGCCTTGTTGTTGCGTTTTTATAAACTCTTACTACTTTCTTGTAAAGCAGACATTTCTACTTCCCTTTCCATTGACAGATTATCAAATATCTGAATGCAGCATTCTGCCTTAATCTTAATTGATAAAAAATAACAATGAGAATACTCAAGAAGCCAAGAGGAATGGCCGGCACAGACATGACCATATCAGTGCAACTAAAGCTATATATATATATATTTTTTTTTTTCCCTGCTGCAGTTGTGTATCTGCTATGGATTCTTTTATTAGCTTCTTAGTTATCATCCAGAAAGAAAACACTGTATCATTCTAGAAAGCTCCAATAAAGCACACTCACTACTATGTATCATTAGTGTTAGTCTAATTTTACCAGTTTTTTTTCCCGTTGTTTTCCTTGTTTTGATTTTGTTTTTGCTTCCTGTTGTGTTTTGGTTTTGTTTCATTTTGGTGCTGGGGATCAAAACCAGTGCCTTTTACATACTATGCAAGTTCTTTACCACTGAGAAGCTCTATCCCCAGCCCAAACATTTATAGGTTAAGAGGAAAATGATTGCATAGTACAGCATATTAGTATCCACCTCTGTTATTTCATACATATATTCCTTTATTTTTAAAACCTTGCTTTGAGTAGTACAATTGTTTGAATTAATGAGCCAGTATTAATATGTTATTAATATATAAATTTTATCTATGTTTTATTGAGTTTCTTTAGTTGCTGCTTTGTTTTACTGGGATCCCACACAGAACTCAGTCCATTTAATTGCCATACCTTTGCAGGTTCCTCTTGACTAAGGATGTTTTGTTTTCAGGACTTTTGACATCCTTGACAGGTTTCTGGAATGCCTGTCAGGTGTTTTATAGAATGTTGCTCTCTGGGGATTTAGCTGATGTTTTCTTCATCATAAGGCCTGAGTTATTGGTTATTATAAGATAGGTCACAGAGATGGAGTACATTGACTTTGACCAGTAGTGTTTCAGGTTCTTCAATTGTAAAGTTAGTTACTACTTTCCCCTCCTAGTCATGCTGTACCTTCTGAAACTAGGTTGCTCTGTGGGACCCCCTTGAAGGAGGAGGGAATAATGATCCTCTTCCCATGGTAGAATGTCCACATAATGTTTTTGGAATTCCTATGAGTAGCTTTGCCTCTTTTTCAGCATTTCTTTCTTTATTTAATTACACATGTCTATCATTATGTATCATGAACATTGATTTCACATTTTCCTTGTAAATCAACAACCATTTATTGATTTTGTTCCTCTACTTTCTCTCACTTTGGGCTACTGTAAACTCTTTCAGTTGGCTTTGGTGTCTGCTTGTCAAAACTCCATTAATTGATGTTGTTTTATTATGGCTTTATTGTTGCTATTGCTTACTTTTGTTGTGTTCTTGTTTGATTTCTTCCTTGTTGTTCAAAAGTTAGCTTATATATATCCTTTCAAAATCGTACAATATTATACTTCTCCAAAGAACCCTTTTAAATTGATTTTTAATTGTTATTGAATAATGGCATTAGAAATCATTATCAAAGTATAAGATATATGTATTTCTACTAATGTCTTATTTATTTGAAAATCTCTCAGATGAAAGAGTAAGAAAGTCTGTCCTAATCTTTGTATTTAGATGCACCACTAAACATTTCTATTTGTAATCTATTAATTTAGACATGAGTCCATAATGATCTAATCTTGATATACATGGATTATTTTAATCTATTTCTGACCACCTGTAATTGTAACTTCAGCACTGAGAAACATAACTTTTGCAATCTGTTATCCATATAGTAAAAGTCCAGTTTTACTGTAATGATGCAGCAGTACCAAATTGTTAACTTGTATATTCTTGTAAACAGCTTCATGAATGCACATGTTCAGTTTTGGTTTTTTAACATGAATATATGCTTTCCTTTAATTAGAAGGATTTCCAAAACGTGGTTTCTTTCTTTCAGTGCCCTTTCTGACCTTCAGTAATGGCTTATTGTCATGATTGCAAAAATTTAAACTTTGCAGAAGGATACCATTCAATTTGTTTATTTGTGGACTCAACATTTTCCATTACAGGGAAAAGGGTATAACACTAACAGGTGCATTTTAATCAATTCCACAGTAGTTAGTTTAGCATTTAATAATGTTGATGAGATCACCAACACCCTATCATACCCTAGATTACACACATACACCCTATCATACCATCTAGATGTCAACAACAGGATGAAGAAAGGTGAAGAAGGTCAGGAAATAAGATCTGCAAACCTAAAAGGGATCACAGAGGCCATAGTCCTTGCTGAGATTTCTTGGAAGATTTCTCACTGCTTCAGAGACCACTTCTCTACAGTTCAGCATCTTTGTCAGTCAATGGAACCTATTAGGTGATTAAAGGACATTTAGAGTTCAGAAGCTATTTATGGTTAAGACCTTCCAAAACAGAGATAGCCAACATGCCAAAGTTTGCCAGATCCTGTGTGCATGTGAAAGCCTGATGTAAGTGCTTTGTCTTCTAACAGCAGCATCTTAAAAATAGAGGAAAGGCAAATTGTGGTGGAAGAAGGACATGACCACTGAGGATACATTCCAGCACTGTTAATTAGTGTCTGTGTGTCTTTTGATCTATTACCCTGTTAGAAAAATATATGGGTTATTAAATGGCTCAATGTCACTCAACTGTTTATTGATTTTTGGCAGATAAAATGTGCTCTAGCAATGGCAGCTCATGATGTTATACCCTTTTCGTTCATTAAAGGAAGAAATAAATTTATTATCTCCAAAAAATAGTTTTATATAATGAAATTTAGTTTAATACCATAATTACTAAAATTTCATTAATACCATGAAATAAGCTCCCTTTGCAGCAATCATGTACCTGTCTTCAAAGAGCTTATGGTCTAGTAGGAAACACTAATAACTAACCAGCTTCTTACAAAGGAGTGTGGCAAGGACTCCGATTGGCGGTGAGGGACAATCAAAAGCATTTAAGAAGAAAGTCCCAAACATAAAAATACCTGTTTTTAGGAAAAAAATATGAACATAATTTTATGAAAAAAAAACCTGTGAATAATTTAAACATTTTTCCAGTGTGGAGATATCCTTTCAGTTTAAAGCTCTATTCCACTAGAAAGTGAGAGCTAAATAGGCATATTTAGACCTGAGGGACAAGAGCATCTTGAAGCTCTTGACCTCTCTGTAGTGGATGATCACTTTAGCTGCCTTCTTGGCCTATAGTTGGGTCTATCAAGAAAGACTCTCCAAGTGTTATTTTTAGCAGCTTTGGAAATATAAATATTCAGTATTGTTAAAATAAGAAAGCCTTTCAGTCAACTTGTGACTTTGTCCACATGCTCTGCAAGAAGGACAACCTGTCCTAAGTGATAACAAATTCTTAATTTACTGAAATCTCTGCTTCAATCAGATCTGCTGCAGCAGCCTACTGCACGAGCTGATAGCTCCCTTATCTGCACTGACTCAGAAACAAAGGTGGCAAAGCTGAACTGCTGCCAGTCTTCTTCCAGTCAAGGCCTTTGATTCAAAGACATAGAAGGGCCAGCTTCCTGTTCAGACTGTCTCTAAACCCTGCTATGGGGTAGAAGTTCAGCAAAAGGAGTTAGGGATAAAGCATTAGAGCTAAAAAGAGAAACAAAGAAGAGAGAGACAAGGGAGAGAGGAAGAAAGAGAGGAGGGAGGGAGAGAGGGAGAGAGGAGGAAAGGAAAGAGGGAGAGAGAGATTGAGAGAGACAGAGAGAGAGAAATTGAAATTGATTATTCTGAGGGCACTTCCAAACTTTTCAGTATTAAACTCAATTAATCATGTTATGCCAAAAGTGTTTGTGGTACTGGTGTGAGATAAACAGAAAATGGTCATTACTAGATTTTCTGCTGAAGAGTGTTGTATATTTTAACCTGTTAGCCTGTTAAGTTACTTTTACAGATATGTTTTTTATGTGTTTCACCAGATTCTGAATTACTTTGTTGTTTGTGAACCGAAATGAATGGAGTTTCTATCTGTGTGGAAACAGTGCCAAGTTGCATATTCTGCTGATTTTTAGAGCCCAGCCCTTCCTTACCTATAATTTCTACAGCTCTCCCTCCTACATTATGTTTATTTTCTCATTAAGAAGTATGAATCTATCTTTTGCATTCCTTACCAAACATTCTGTTTCCAAGCACAGCTGATCCAAATTCAAGTGTCAGTGCAGGACTGTTGGCCACGAAGTCCTGGCATTAACAGTTACAGGCTGCGATTGCAAACTACACTGTTTATTCTTATCATTCCTTCCTCAGCCAGCCTTCTCTTTTTCCAGGAGTTGAATAGCCTGCAAGATGTTGAGCAATGAAAACAAATACCAGGCTTGTTTTCCTGGTCTACAGGCGGGACTTTAGCCAAAACACTGTTCTCTTTGAAAGGTGGTGTTAGGAGCCTGAAGACTGAGGAATAGAATGAGGTGAGTCAGTGTCAAGGGACAGAGTATATAACTAACTGACTTAATGTTCTCTCCATCAATTTGGGGTTCTGAGTTGTCTCAGATATATGTCAATAGGAAAAATGTCTTCCAAATTTCTTTTCAGTTGTCTCTATTATGTTGTGTCATTTTCTAAATATTTTTCCCATTTGGGAGATGTAAATGAAAATGAAGTCTCGATACACATTTAGTGAGGCAGCAAAAGCGGGAGGTAGAAATAATACAGAGAGTCTTCTTCAGTATTCCGTGGACACCAGTCATGGGGTCCACGTTTATGCTGAAAGCTGACATTTGGGTTTGCCCTCTGGTGGTGCAATGCTAGGAGGAGTTGGGGTTAAGAGGTGGTCCCAGCTTTCAAGAAACTTACGTGTTATCAGAAAGAGACAAAGATTTGTCTCAGTTCAAGGACAGTTAGTATTTAGAGTTCTAGAGACGCTGGGTAGAGTCTGAAGGGAATGTGGGCAATGTGGTAGGCACTATATCATTTCCAGCAGAGCCCATTTCTGTTTCAACAGTAGATCCCCCAGATGAGCAGGGATTCTGCTCTCTATGGTGCTCATGAGGAAACAGTTGCATACTTGTTTTAATTCTTGATTTGATGGCATGCTTTACAGGGTAGCTAAATATCCTTTTATTCATTTCCTTTTTTTTTTCAATAAGTGCATTTTGAGCATCTGATAGATACTAGGAATTCAGATAAGTGGCAAGGTACAGAAAAAAAAAGCATAAATCAACAAATTCAACACTGTCACCTAACTCAGTGATTTAGAAAATGCTACACAGTCTCTAGTATAATCAATGACTGAAAATGAGAACACTTAGAGGAACTATCAGGCTGTAAGTGGCTCTCCTCCCGAGAGACTTGACTACCCAGTGGAGATCTGCACTACAGCACTACAAATGTATCAATTAATCTGGTAACTTCTGCATTCTCCCAAGTGGGGCAAGTAGGAAAGGATGATAACAGTAGACCGATTTTCCTATAATTTAAATGTAATTGAAGACAAGAGAAAATTAAAAAAAGAGAACGCGGATTTTTATGGTTCTTTCAATTTGATAATGCATCTTGAGTTGAAAAGATAAGACAAATAGGGTTGCAATTTTTGGTGTTTTCTTTTGTAAGCATTTGTCTTCTACTGAGAACTATTAGCTCAAAATTTGTGGGTTATTTATTAGCTGTCAGCAGTAGTTACCAAGTTAAAATTCATTATTAATAGTGTTTATTGTTCAGATAGGAGTTTGATATATTCATTATTTGTTTTTATTTTTTGAGACAAGGTCTTTAGGTAGTCCCAGGTGGCCTGGCCTGGAACTCACTATGTAGACCAGGCTAGCCTTGATCTCACAGTGATCCACTGTCTGGGATTAAAGGTGGGCACCACTGTGGGTGGGTCTCCATCTCCAGCACAGCTGTTGTGCTCCAGCCATGCCAGAGAATGGAGGATGATTGAACAGGGGGCCTCAGGTGGCTCATAGGGCGCCAGAAGGAGTTCCGGGGATACTACGTTGGTGGGTAGTTCGGTTATCAAAACCAAGGCAGAGGTTTATATAGGGAGGTCTTTCTGACTGTTGCAGAAGGCCATGAAGTTAAAGGTGGGGTATTTAGGTAATAGTCGGAAGGTTGTAGGGCTGATGTAGAAATTAGGAATGAGGAAATGAAACCCAAAAACCTGGTTCTGGTCTGGGGTGATCTTTGTGGAGGTAAAGAAGATTCACATCTACAGTGGCTTCCTGGGGCCAGGTTATCACATCAGGCAGAGCAGGCCAGACTCTTACCGTCCCTTTAGGGTATCTGGGGTTGCTTGGCTTTGCTCAGTACCTTTTTATGACAGACCCAGTCCAAACACACCACCATGTTTGGCTCAGTTTTGAAAGAAATAAGGACATTGCTTGAACAATAAGCTATAAGAGTAGACATAGTTAAATCACAGAGAAGTAGATGTGCTGTTGTAACAGATGTGTGGTAAATGATTATGTAAATATGTTTCCAGTGTAGAGAGAAACTAAAATGTATATATGGAGATAATGATATTCTTAAAAGCATGGTTCATTTTTGGTATATTCATTTGGGTATATGAAGTATTTCCTGTACTAAAAGAAATAAATTACGTAGTAAACAGCTTGTAATAACTTTTCTCAGTGTACATCATGTTATGTTTTGAATTAAAGGCTAGCCATTATGGCTAACTTAACTATTCTGTAATGTAATGGTCTTTGATGGTCAAGGAGATACGTAAAGTGTCTTCATATAGAAAGCCCAGGGATAGGTGAGACTCTTTCTATAGAAAAGTTTTATTTTTAGATGGAAATTTATCTGAGATAGCTTTTCTCTCTGTGAGTGTGAAAAGAAATACCTTTTCCAATATCAGGGGTCCCTATACTTGGGGCCAGCCCGAGCGGACGAAGGGTCTCCACTGAAAGGAGGTGAGTAGGCACAGAGTCAAAACACACAGATTCTGGGGCTGAGAAGCAGGTGGGGGCAATCTGCTGTAAGCCCGTTTATTCAAGGAAACAGAAGGGATCTTATAAGTCTGATTAGCCAATCAGCTTATGGGGGGGGGTCCCGACTGCAGCCAATAGTAGTCTGTCCCCAGATAGATCATCTTGGTGCAGGTTCTTTTCCAAATGCTGTGCAGAAGCTGATCTCAGAACTAGCCAGAGCAGAGCACCACGCCCAGGGGAGCCATTCCTCTATTCCTCATAGCAGGTGACCTGGCTGAGGCTCATCCTTCATTGTTCCCTACATTCCAAGGCTAGGAACTTGCCTCAACTGTGAATCCAAAGTGAAAGACTTGAAAAGAAATCTCTTTTCTTAAAAGGAAGACTAATATTAGTGTGTCTACAGGAAAATCTAGAATTATAGTATAACAAAGTAGATTTGATCTGAAAGTACTCTCTTGATTTCATACCTAATGTTTAGATTATTTCAACATGTGGAACAACTTCAACAGGAACATAAACATTGTTTGGAATTATAGGAAATTTTAAAAATATCTTACCCACTCTTAGAAATTATTGGCAACTGACACACGGAAATGTTTCTGTTAGAATCAATTTGAGTTTCCTCTTTTGGTGATATTATCCTCCTCTTTTCTTACTTTTTTTTTTTTTTGAAACAGGGTCTCCCTGTAGCACCAGCTGGCCTAGAATTCTATTTGTAGACAAGGCTGACCTTGAACTCACAAAGATCCACCCATTTCTGCCCCTCAAATGCTGGGATTCAAGACATGAGCCACCATACCCAGCTTATTTTCATTTTTAAAAGTTACAATTACAGTTTTATTTATTGCCTTTATTGAGTTTGTACTTTGACAATCCCAAATGTGTAAATTCTATATGCTTCTCTTGACCTTATAATTCAAGACCCCATTAGCTACTAATGGACGAATGATAGTTTAAAAAGAATGGCTGTATTTTCCCATATGGAATTAGGAAAGCAGTACTTGGAACTTTCCAACGTGTACAGTGTCCCTTCAGGGTAAATAAATCACCTATGAGGTTTGCTGGCATTATCCTTATTACTAAAAGAAGTCTGATATATTGAGAAGAGAAAGAAACACAGGTAGATTTTCCTGATTAGGGCATTTTGTGAACTCTCCAGACAGCAAGTACATGGAGGCTGGTAGATAGAGTAAAAAGATACAGACACGTATGCTCAGAGGAAAAATTTGCTCAAGTGTTTAAGTCTCATAAAATATCCCTAGTGCCAGTCTCTTTCCTCTGGCAGCTGCTCCAGTGACTTATCTAACACAGAAGAGGATTCTCTGTATGCTTCAAAATATATATGCATGCTGTATTGTCTAGAAGACATTAGATAGTTCACATTAATAGTGTTACATTTACTATCTTTAGAGTTCTTAACGTTTAATTATTAACTCTGATTAAGTCTTTCATTATTATCTGTAAGATATTTCCTAAGCACTTAAGGACTCAAAGCTTTTAAGATTGCCCCGAGCATACCAGTCTCTCCAACATGCTGAGATACATGAGCTTACGTTCACTTTCACTGAATCCTGTCGTTCTGCCAAGCTTCATTTGACTGTGAAATTGTATACTTTTAACCTACTCTCTTGTCCCTTTCTTGTCATTGGAATATATGCCTACTGATGTTAGGACTGAATAGCTGATCATGATGGTGCCCATGTATAATCTCAACAAGAAACTCTCAGGCTTGAGATCAACTTGGACTACCTGGTGAGACCCTGTCTGAAAACAAAATAAAAACGTAGAAAACAAAATGCAAACAAACCGATACCATCTAAGTGTTGTAACTTAACCCTATAATCCCAGCATTTGGGAAGTTGAGAAAGGACTACCAGGAGTTACAGAGTTATACCTTAGAGAAGCCTCACTATCACAGAACAGTTGTGCTTTCCCCACAGTGATCTTGTACTAAACTAGAGATGTTTCTCTTTCATCCATGATGAATGACCAAAAGTCTTTGTATGTTCGGTATATTTTAGGTTCTTATCAAATGTGCAGAATTAAAACATAAAAGATGAGTATATCATTGAAAAAGCACAAAACATGTCTCTTTTCAAATTTGAACTGATATGTACATGTGATTATAGTTAATTCTCACATTCTGCAAGGTAAAAGTTATTATTTTTACCTTCGAGAACCGGAAATCAAATCTCGTGAAGACTAGTTGCCTTCACTAAGGGGTTAGACAGAGATGTTAACTCTGGTCTCTCTGGAGCCAGCATCATGTATTTGTTGGCTTTGCAGTCCTATAATCTGATCCTTCATCCTATTCGAAATCATTTTATTTTCTATATCTGTGAAACAACATGACCTGTGGAAACATGACTTCATCATTTCATACATTGTTATTCTTTCGTTCTTGACTGCATTCCAGAATGTAGAAACTTACAAATGTATATTTTAACATACTTCAATTATTGTTCAAATTAGGAAGTACACAGATAAAATTCCTTCATATGTATTCTATAGTATTGAAAATTATGTAAAAGTACAAATGTGGATGCTTAAAGAAACCTGAATTGTATTAAACTATTCAAATGAAAGTTCTATAATTCTTCACCATTTAACTTTACATATTTTTTATTTCTAAACTCTCATTTGTAGTTATAGTTTCAGAAACATATTTCTTCACACAAAATCATCATGAGCCATGAAGTTCATGCAAATGTATCAAAATGATGCTACTTCCTTCAAATTTACAAATACTGTATTTTTCATTTTATTTGTTATTTTAATTTTATGTGTATGAGGGTATTACCTGAGTGCATGAAAGTGCAACCCTGTTATGCAATGCTCACAGAGGTCGGAACAGTGCATTAGATCCACTGGAACTGGAGTTACAGATGGTTGTTAGCTGCCATGTGGGTCCTGGGAATCAATCCTGAATCCCCTGAAAGAGCTATCTCTCCAGCCACCAAGTACCATATATTTAGTTCCGTTCTTTTCAAAGCACTCTGATGATGCATGTTAATGTGCTATAAAAATTTTAAAAATAATGGCTTCTCAATGTGCTGTATTTCTTAAATGGCATGACTTCATGCGGTCTGAAGCTGGTTAGCTCTCTATGGCTTATTTCATTATCATTAAGGAGTGAGATGAAAGTTAAGGAGGGACTTGCTTTCTCACAGATTAAAAAACACAGTTCTGTTAATGCAAAGGAGATTCTTGGCTGAGGTCTTTGGACCAAAAAGCTCTTAGAACCTGGAGCTGAGCCATTTCGGTGACAAGGACAATACCAGATGCACTTTTCTACAGTGGGCTATGGATGGACAAACAAGGTGGTGAATTGAAATAGGGGGTGCTTAATGAGATTGATTTTACTGGAGAATAATGCAATTGATGCAATAACATTAGCCTCTGACTAGCCACTAGACTGGTGTATCCTCCTCTCGCTCCTGGTAAAGACTGCACTTCCCTCAAAAATGTATTTTAAAAATTAAGGCTGCATGAACCAAGTCCTAAGACATATTTGAGTTCTCAGTTCTCGTGGAGAGAAAACTCATAATCGATTTGTAGCATGCAGGCAAGGTTTTTCTTTCTTCTGTCCTAATTTATTATATCAATACAAATGAAAAGAAAACCTGAGAGTAATTCAGCCAACAAGGGAGACAAGTCACACATACTGCCCAAATACAATATCACTAATAAATTAAACCTTCTTTAGAAACTCATAAATAAGTCTTCCCTGATTCTAGAGAAGAAGAAAGGTACGAAACTGGACCATGAGTCCTTAAATAGAATGATACATTGCTCTTCCCACTCCCCTTGTGGACACCTTTTTCCCTAATTTTATCCTTGCCCCAAGACATTGGTTTTACAAATATATGAAGAGTGCATTAGGCGCTATACTGCTTTGAAAATCCAACATCTCAGAAACATGACCTAAGAATGCATACCCTGTACAGATATCTCTAGGACAGTTCCTATCCAGTGTGACCCAGAAATTCACTCTGCTTGAAACTTTTGCCTTCACCAGCTGTCAGGCGATATGCTCAGTAAGAGCAGGCTTGAAAGAACACACTAACTAATAGTGCCCTGGCAGAAACACACATAAATTTCCTCACAGCCTTCTCACCAAAAACCAATCAAATGATTCCTCTTATGTCTAAGGAGACTTAAGTAGATATTTGGTGAGAGCAAATGCACCTACCACACGGAGCCAGTTTTAGAATAATCCAAGAGAGAATAACAATATTTATGACAAGAGAGATAAAGAATATTTAATATCTAAAAGCTACTTATCTTTTAAAATAAGAACCAAAGCTTTTAAAATCAACAGACATGCTTTTCCATCTATCAATGTTCATGTATGAATTTAATTCAGAACCATGTCAGTAAATTGTTAATTTTACAGAAAAATTGTTTGGAAAATGGAATTTGCTCCTTTTCACAGTCATTTTAAAGATGTATCAGTTTTTAGTGTACCTTTTTTTGCCGTTTCACTCATTTTATCCAGTACTTCAAGTTTTCATTTAATTTATCACATATACAAGGAGAACTCAATATTCTTGTCTTCCAAACCATAACCTTCTTGTTAAATTGAAGTTCAGAACCCATTTTGGGTAAGCCTCTCAAGGGAACTTTCCCTCAATTAACTAAGGCTCATTCTTTGATCTGCTCAATCCCTTCCTTATCGCTCTCTGGAAGCATATTTCTTTGTATGTATTCATATTCACCGAATATTGACCTATCGTGTCTTTTCTGGAAGATTATGAAATTCTCAGGGCATGAGTCAAATTTAATCTCAACTCTATACTTCAGGTTTTTATTACAGTGATAAGCATTAGTGGATGCAGATGTCAATGACCCATATAAAAGACTTGACATTCCTTAGAGTTTGGGATCCCGGAAGACTACACTAAATTCTTTGATGAATTTCCTCCCATTCATCAAAGAAGTGCATTTGAATGGATGAAAAATAAATCATTTAGCAAGATAGGTTTTAGAGCTCTTTTCAGCTTTGCAGTAATGAAGGACAAATTGGGAGAAATGTTGATACTCTAACACACTAATGTGTTCCCTGGATTCCAGAATGCATTGTGAAGAATTCTAAAGTACAAAAGTAATTAACATTAAACAGCAAATAATAGAAATGGCATTATCTTCAGAAACCAGCACATGCAAAATGCAGCTAAGAGTCTCAAAGAGGCTGTTGCCAAGAGAAACCCTCTCTCTGTGTTTGTTTTCTAGCCCTGGGAGCTCGCTTAAAATTCTACAGAATTCAAAGTCAGTTTTAATCTATCCCTGGTTAGTTCTGAAGATAGTCTATCAAGTTACAAAACAGAAACATTTTGCCCACTGACTTGGTCTTACTGAAGTATTTCCTTGCTTTGTATATCTTCGTTTCATTGTTCTAAGATCATATAAAGATAATCCTTTCTTAAAGTATAGAGAGAAAATAGAAGAGTAACTTCCTGCATATTCTAAATCAGTAAGATGAGCACATTAGATCTCCTCTGGAAGTGTTTACAGAGCCACTGCTTGTGTTCTGGAGAGATTTTGCTTTAATTGATTCACAGTAGAATGGAGTATTAGACTGGTCTTTTAAGTACACCCAGATTTCTTTTAATGTGAAGCTGGTATTCTGAATTTGTGCTCTAAATACCTGACAATGGATCCAATTGTTTTGTTTTGTGATCTCCCAGATAGCATTCCTATAAAATGCTATCTCAACTCAACACTGTTTAATCTACTTTTGGCACCTTAGTCCTTGAGAGTAGAGTGAAGTAAATGCAGGTAAATGAAAGAACCGGGCTCTCATTACAACGATTACTACTCAGTCTGGCTTTGTGTGTGTGTGTGTGTGTGTGTGTGTGTGTGTGTGTGTGTATGTGTGTGTGTGAACACGTGAGGGTGAACGTGTGAACACTTTGTAAAGATGGGAGTAGATTTAGTAGTGATATAGAAAACAGAAATATGTAGGCACCTACTTAAAATGTTGCTAAAATTCATTCCAGAAATGTTCATTGGCTTTAATTGACACTATTTATCGCATACATAACATTATAGTTTCTTTAGTGCTGTTCCTTTCTAAACCTCTCTTTCATAAACATTTAGTTTGACTCCGATTTCACCATCAAAATGAATTGCAGAATATATAATCCAATTTATCTGAGTTTCACATTGCCTATGGTTACCATGGATAACTTTGCAAGAGTTTTGAAGTTTGAGAAGTAACAGGAATTATTCAACTAATATTAGAAACTGACAAGAACATATTGTTAACATGGAATTTCAAACTTTTGGCTAAGCAGTATAGTTATAGATGAATGGCAAGTAGCTGAGCTTCAAGTGAGCAGTAACAGAAATTTTTGATAAAAGTTTCTTTTTTTAGAATGAGAATTTTTATTTTATAAATGAAAAGGCAAAAAAAAATGGTATTGAATTGACCCTAAAGCCACACTTTGATTTCATGTCATGTAGTTGAATTTTCTAGTTCTTCAATTAGTTCCTCTGAAAACTTACTAAGCAGGTAACTGCATTGCTGTCACTTTCTTTTTCTTCTTAGAAGCATACTCAATGACGGTGTGAAACTTAGACTGACTGTCCTGGGTCAGAAATAATGTGATATCTTCTGAGAGGTTTAACAAACCAGGATATCTTTTTGCCATAGCATTCAAAGTTCTTAACTAAAAATATTTTATATATTATTTTTATTTTATGTGCATGAGTGTATTGACTGCATGTCAGTAAGTGTACCCTTGTCATGCAATGCAGACAGAGGTTAGAAGAGGGCATTGAATCCCCTGGAACTGGAGTTGTGGCTGGTTGTTAGCTAACATTTGGGTGCTGGAAATTGAACCCGGGTCTTCCACAAGAACAGCCAGTGTTCATAACTGCTGAGTCACCTCTCTAGCCCCTTAAAGTTCTTACTCTTACCATACCTGTTACCTTTAGAGAATACTCTTAATGAACAAGTGAGGCTCCCATGGCAACAGAGGAATCTGAAACTTCTTCCTGACTCTCCAAGTAGAATGGCAGAATTCTCTAGTACCAGAACCCTCACAGATGCTTTGCAGATTTCTGTCCTTTATGCCGCCTCCTGGCATTGCTACAGTTCTGCCTTATGCTTCATCTAGGTGTTGCTTATTAGAGGCAGTCTTTCTAGTGCTGGACTGTCATGTTCGTAGATCAAACTTTCAAGTTCCAAGATTAGGATGGTCTCCAGAGCTGTCATTGGATCATGAACCATGTCAAAGGCTGGGTGGAAAGTGACTGGTAGAGGACCACAAAGAGTCATAAGTGATACACACAGCTTTTTGTTCATGTGTTCATCTTCAGGTCCACGTGTCCATCTTCAGTCAGTGGTCCAAATACCATAAATACCATAAAGCCTAACAAGCCGAATGTCAGCATTCATCATTCAACCTCATGATCTGAATCTAAAAGAAAATCATCTCCATGTGCTGAATCATCACCCAAATTGGAATCTGGACTCTGTTTCCCTCCTTGGAGGATACCCATGCTGTGTGTGATCCCTCCTAGTCAACCAGAAGATAATTCAATCCAACCATCATCCCCCTTTCTGCATTCATAGCTGACTCCTCTCAAACTACACACAGTTCCATGAGAAACCATTTGCACGTCCCACCTTCCTAGATGGTAATGGTTCACAAGAGGCCCCTTTATTCATTCCTTCCCTGTCTATATATCAAATGTTTATTGAGTACCTAACAGTGTAGACACTCTGGTAGGTCCTGAGGAAAACAGAAATGGATAAAAGGGACCGTATGCACAATCTCCCATCTCTACTGTCCTGTACATGTATCACTAGGGATTGCTAAAGCAAAATCTCTGGAGGTTATGAAATGTTTTATTACCTTTGTAAGTGAGGTTTGTAGATTTTTGTTTGGTTTTGTGTGATTACTCATAATATGGCAAACCTGCTACGTTTTTCTGTTTGAGTGACTATTTGGACAGGCATCACCAATATTAAATTTCAACATTTTTATTGTACTGATTGTAAAAGTTATTTTAGCTGAATAGTTCCTACCAATTTTCCTGTTTTCATTTTGGTATGAGCACCTGGGTATAACTGATGAAAAGCCCAAAATGCTCCTTGAAAAATCCCATGCAAAGCTTGACTAAATAGAACCTTCAAATTGCAAGGCCTGGAAATTGAGGGCTGAGAGACCAGCTTCAGCAAGGACAGTGGGTTCTCACCACTCTCTGGGGGGCCCAGTGACTGCTTTGATATACACTGATACCAAAGAATAGCATCTATGTGGAGGAATCGGAGTCTATCTTTCCCCTGCCAATCTCCTGGCCCTATTAGGGAACCTCGTAGGGAGTTATGCAGGAGACCGGCAGCAAAGCTCCGTAGAGCTGCACTCACTGGCTGCATGGCTTCACTGCCGCTTTGTTAAAGCTCCACAGTGTCCAGGGAGCACACATCACTGCTGCAGGAGGGCACAGAGCACAGAATGCTCTGAGGTCGGGACCCAGGGCATTCCATTCCTCTAGGTCTTAGATGACAAGGTTGTCTGGGAAGGGGTGCAGTCTGACTTTTATATGATCCAGGCATCATGAATCTTACTTCACACAAAAACCAAAAATGAATGAGATTTCTCTGATTGGGTTAGTTAAAAACCAAGATATTAGTAATATTTAATATTTTAATTTTATCCTGGGTTTCGTGAGTTTCTGAGGTTATTGTTAAGCCCAGCAATCTGCTCACTGCGCCTTGTAGCTCAGATGGCCCTGCTTCTGGTCTGTACCTGCTCATTTTGCAGGTGTCCATTTGTGCCACCTAGCCTCACATTGCTTTTTAAGTGTAAGCTCAGATTTTATATTATTTCCACTGTTTCAGGAGGTCAATAAAATAGACTACTCACTTTTCACAAGGTAATTTCAGAGAGGAAAGGTGAATTCCCCACTCCGTGTGCTTAGCAGTCCTTCCGTGCCCCTGTTGTCAAGGTTGAAACAGTCAGAACGCATGAGCAAACATTGAGCTTGTCCCACCCGTGGTTGCGGAAACCTTAGAGGTAGATAACAGCTACTGTATGCCTGTTAAGTAGACACATTATTTTGGTTTTCACCGGGTAGAACAATTTTTTTTGTTGTTAACTAAGAAGCTTTATGACATAATGGTGGCACTAAGGCAGCCTTAACAAAGTGAAGAGGTAAAGTGAACCACTTCACCAAGGTGTCACTAGAGACCCAAAGTGCTGAGATGTATAGAAGCCAGAAGACAGAGGCAAGCAGAGAGACACAGGCAAAGAAACAGAAAGAAGGAACACAGAGAAGCAGCCTTTGACAGTGAGCTGGGACCACGAGGCCTAAGGGAGGCAGTGTCCACAACTGAAGGAAAAAAAAAAAATGTGTTAACTTCCTGTCACTGAGACACATAACTGGAAGAAATCACCTTAAAGGTAGATAGGCTTATTTGGGCTTATGGTTTCAGAGATTTATGGCCATTGTTGCATAGTCCTGTTGTTTTGGAGCCTAAGGCAAGACAGTGTGTGATTGAAGGTAGGGAACACATGGCCCAGGTCTGTTCACCTGGTAGCAGGGAGATCAAGACACAAGATGATATTGGGCTGGCCTGCTCCAGTGGCCTAACTTTGATTGGTTAGGCAAAATCTTCCACCATTTCCCAATACTGTCACAGGTTGGTGACCAGACTTTAGAAGAGAAACCTTCAGAGACATTTAAAACCACAGCATAGATTTCTCTTTCTATTTATTTTCGTAAAGATGTTCACCTCTAACGACCTATACTCGAAAGCATTTTCTGAAAGTCAGGCTTCCAAAAGCTATCATTGAAAAGACAGCTCTAGGAAAAGAAAGATTGTTTCAGGATCTTCTGGTTTAGGGCTCAGTACAACAATTTTGTTTTGTTTACTGAAATTATGGGTCAGTGCCTTAATTGAGGCACAGTAAGGATGGATGTTGCTCTGCATTGTTTAAAGTACCAGATAGCACATTGTGTTTGGAGAGCCCTCTGGCAGACAAGAGCTGGAATGATCTCAAGACAATTTCATAGTGATTGATGTTGGTACTAGCCAAAGTACAATTGCAATTGTTGACTGAAGTATCTTCATATCCATTCCTGTGAGGTCTGAGTTTACTTGCAGTATGGAACCTTCCAGAAACAGGATTTTTTGGATAACATAGTTCACAGGGAGTGCAACTTCATTAGCCAGGCCACGGAATATCATAACATCAAGTCTCTTATCATCTCATGGGTATAAAAGGAGACAGATCATCTCAGAGTTAAGGAGGTTGTCCTGTCTCTTAGTGGAATGACAATCAAAGTCTTTGTGGGTCTGTTTTAAAGCATGAGAGGTTTTGACGAATCTTCCTGCCAGTAGCTTTTCTCTGTTAAAATGTTACATCAATTATGTTCACATAGACCTACTAAGCCTTGCTTAAGACAGCAGAACCTGACCTATCACTGAGCATATTCCCAACAAAGAATAAAAACTAATGTTCTGTCAAATACCCTTCAAATTATAGAAATTGTACAACCCAGTTCACAGACTACTAAAGAAATGCTCAGTGTGATCAAGGGCCTTCTTCTATCATGCTATAAAAATATAAGCTATAACTCCAGTGTACTCAAAATAATAACTCTATTGATATCTGAAATATCATTATTAGTCCTATGTCTATATGTAAGAATTCTGGGATAAAGTTATAAACTGAGCAGATAACTTTAACAATCAGCTCTGAAATCACTTCAGAAACCTGAAGTTCAAATCTCAGTATTTCTTAGGATTGGTTCCTGCCATACTCCATATTTCATCTGAGCAGCACTTGGTTTGCATAATTGACTAAATAACTTCTGATTCAATACTAAGATATCTGTCAACATCTCTGTGAATTCTTACATGTTGGATGACCTGAGCTATAGCTCATATTACTTTCTTTTGAATAGCACTTTCTTTAAAAAGTTCTAAATTTTTCCTCTTTTTTATTGAAATTTTGCAAGTTTCATACAATATGGTTTGATGGTACTTAAAGTTCTTCCTCTCTCTGAAACTTCCTCTACTATGCCCAGCACAAGTTAATATATATATATATATATATATATATATATATATATATTTATTTATTTATTTATATGGCCTGTACAGTATGATTTGTGTCCAGAAATGTTGCTTAGTGTATGTAGGTCCATCCACTGGGCCCATCAAGACTTCCATCCCTGTAAGACACTGTCTTTCCCCCTCCAGCAACTCATCAATTTCCAAAGGTTGCTTAGGTTGGGTTGGGCGTTCTAATGCATTTCCCGTATTTATGCTGGGATTTTGACTGGTTTGATTTTTGTCTAGGATGTGTACATGCTGTTACCATTTCTGTAAGTTCATATGAGTAAATTACCATGGAAGGCTCTGTTTGATGTGTTCTAAACTTTAATTGGGAATGGGGATGTAGCTTAATTGGTAGAATACTTACCTAAAATATATGAACCCCTGAGTTCAATAGGCAGAACCACATAAACTGAGTTTGGTAGCATATACCTGCAATCCCAGCATTTGAGAGGTTGAAGCAGGGGAATCCTCATTCAAGACTGCTCTCAGCAACAGTAGATTTGTGGCAAACAGAGATCCAAGAACCCTATATTCAAAAGAAGAAAAAATCTGATATTCTCAAACTGCATGAATTAATGAACCACAGCAGTGTTTTCAATGATTTCAGATATATTACTGTACTCTCCCCAAATTTTGAGTTCTTTGCTAGATTTTGTATTATATTCATTTTTATATCCAACATCAAAGTTCTCTTAGTTTCTTAGGGGTTGAAATCTGATTAATTAATATATTAATTAACATATGTGGAAGTCTTTTTAGTAGTTTGGCAGTAAGAGAAATACTGAGGAAGTCCACAGAAATTCAGATATTTCATTTGTGGCAAATTCACTTATGATGACAAAATGAAATGAGAGGTTTAGGTCTGTTTAGCTGAGATTGCTGGGAGTGGATTCTATGTGAAGGAAAGAAGACACACACTCATCTACACTAGGGGTGAGCCAGAGTGGGGTCCAACGCTGAAAGGAAGTTTGCTGCCCATTCCACTGAAAACGAAGAACAAGACTCCAAGACCAAGGAAATTTCCAGTTACGGCCATGTACAGAAGTTGGAAAATATAAACAGAATCAACCGGAGCCATCAGAACATTAGGATTCTGAGATTCTATTAGTTACATTTCTGTTGCTGTAATAAAATCTCATGTACCAAAGCAACTTAAAGAAGAAAGAGCTTATCTCGGTTTATGATTCTAGAGCGATAAAATCCATTATTGGTGAAGGAAGGCATGGCATGACCACAGGAGGAGGAAGTAGAAGGATCTCATTTCATCAGCACACAGGAAGTAGAGAAGAACGTAGGATCAGGGTATAAAACCTCCAAACCCATCTCCAGTGGCACACTTCCTCCAGCAAGGCTCTACTTCCCAAAGGTTCCATCACTGTCCCAAATAGTGCCAATGACTTTGGATCGAGTGTTGAAATACATGAGCATACTGGAGACATTTCTCATTCAAACTGCCATGGAGATTTTTGTAATTTTCCTGTTAGCCATTCTTATTGCTCTTTCATTTGTTTCTCTGTGAGCGCTAACAGTTTTGAGACTAAATTCAGTGTGACATATCCAGGTAACAACTTTGTGTTTCATGCTAAAGGCCAGGCTTAGATCAAGAGAGCTTAAAATTTGAGACTGTTAGAAGAATTAAAAACATTGTCCTTGGGAGTCGCTTGTACTACCCTGACTAACTTGGAGGGAAGTTTCTCCTGTTTGGCTCTGTGTTTCTTGTTATGTAGCCTTCAGGTAAACACATTGAATTCAATGTCCAGATAGTTTATGTGTATTTTTCAGTAAGTTTTTGAGCTAATGCATTTCTTCTGTTTTTTTTTTTTTCACAGTACCTGTGTTCTCTCTCTCTGTCTCTCTCTTTCTCCTCTCTCCTTCCTCTCTCTCTCTCTCTCTCTCTCTCTCTCTCTCTCTCTCTCCAGCACCTGTCTTTCTCCCCTGTTAAAGTACCCACTTCCAAGTGGCTGCCCAAGAATGAGAGAATAGTGTGGTGCTCAAATTACCTCTAATAACCACTTGGAAGGGTCAGAGTAGGAAAACAAATAAAAACAGATAATCAAACTAAAAATCAATTTGTGTGTTCTTCTATTAAGAGTTTTAGCAATAGCTCATACCTTTAGAAGCTATCCGTTACATTCAGAAGTATAATAGTGTCACATTTTGTTGACTATTAATTAAGGTTATTTAGGACCTAGGACAGAAAGTCAGATTTTTCAGATTTTTTTTTCTTTTGTGAGAATTCTCACATGGTCTCTCTTATTTGAACTTTACAAACCTGTCACTTGGACATCAAACTTTCTTTTAAGTATGACCCACACATTCTAACTGGGCCTCAAAGACCCCTGGCCTCTTTATATCTCTCAAGCAGCCATGGATGACGCTGGATGAGCAACTGCAAGGAACTGCGACTTCTGTTCAGTCCTTTTCTCAGCCTCTTATGCCCAGCCTGAGCAATGAAGCAAGAGAATAGTAGTTTGCAAAATAAGAAATGTGTTACTTATTTTTTTAAACTATAGCCAGATCAAGAATTGGCTTGCTGAGTCAGTATATTGAACTCTTTTGTAGTTCATGAGTAGCATGAGTCTCCATTTAATTGGCTAAGCTCTAGCAGTAAAACCCAAGTTGCAGTAATTTTTATTATTTTTCTATCCTTAGGCTTTGTTTATTTTTTTCCAGTGACTCATAGCATATCTAGATGCCTAGCATCAAGGTGACCAACAATTGATTCATGTAATGATCACGTAGAATTGCTGACTGAAATATATTTATTTACTTTAAAAATACATACTATTTAATTTCAACATTGAAGTTTAAGCTTCTTTTCAGAATGGTGTGCCTTCTATGTTTTAGGTCTTCTCTGGTAGAGTATTCCCTGAGCACATTTTATCAAGGACCAGGTTTTTGAATTTGTAGAATTTCCCAGCTTTGATCAGATGCTGTTTCTGTCAGCTCTTCCACTTGGGACCTGGACTCTGTTCGTTCTGTTCCTTACTCAAGTCAACAGTTACAGAAGTTGCCAGAGAAATGTTAACACAGGGTCCAGTGAGTCTCAGGTGACTGCTAAACAGAACTGGAGAGTGGAGGCAGAGCTGATTAACAGAGCTCTAAGTAATGAGCAGGAAAGTTACTCATTGACAGACCTCAAGTTACAAAGGCTAAGATATGATTTCTGTATGCTTGCATGCATTTATAATTTTTTATTTAAGAAACATGCATTATAGATGCACTTTAAAAAATCTGAACAACCAACGGGATTAATTACTAAAGGAAACTGTATAAAATTAAACTGATCTGCAATAACCTCAATGCATTTTGATTTCACTCCACATTTAAAATTCTGTGCAAATAGCCAATATATGAACAAAGTACCCAGGCACTTTTATCTCATATAAAAATTTTGTTCTTTTTTTTTAATGTTTAACTCTCCTTATTCCCATTTTCTTCTTTCCTTTTCTATTCAGGTGAACATGTATTACCATCACACGTGCATCTGACAGGTGTGAAAATGCAGGGTTTTAATTCACTGTTCATGAATTTTGTTTTATTGTTTATTTTACTCAAGAAATTATTCAGTATTTACTTTTTTATATTTTTCTCTTATCACTGAACAGTAAATCACAGAAATCATACAATCAATTATTCACTATAATTGATTTTAAATATTTTATTTATTATTTATAGTCTGTGTGTATGGATGCATTTTGCATGTAGGTAGATACACCCCTGTCGCTGGGAATTGAACCCAGGTCCTCTGCAAGAGCACCAGTGCTCTTAGTCACTGAGCTTTATGTTCAGTCCTTGTAATTAATTTTTAATAGCTGAAAAATATTATGTGATGCTAATTTACCAAATTTTGACCTTTCTACTGAGGGGTCTTGACCTTCTCTTCATTGCTAAGTTACGCTGCGTATCTCCCTGCTTTTCTACTTTATGCTGGACTAATAAAATGTGGGGTTTCTATGTTGAAGTTGTGATAGTACATTTCTAATTTTGATAGATACTGCATTTCAAAATGCCTTTAATACTTGGCTTTCACACTTGCCTGTCAAGTCCTCACCCTTCTAAATTGTTGCAGGCCTCTTGAGTGTGATCTGGTATCTCTTTGTTATTTTAATTTGCGTTTATCTGATTAGCAGTGGATTTGAGCACCTTTTTCATACACTTGATCATTTGAAGATGCTCTGTGAATTGATTCTTTACCTTTTTCTCTATTGAGTGTCTGTTCTCAGCTTGACACATTTTCAGTGTCCTATGTGTATTATACATACAACCTTCCATCTGTATTCCCCAGTGCATGTATTTTTGTTTCAAAACCTCTTATACATCTTTTTGTGTTGTTTTTCTCTTTTGCTACTAATTTATGTGTCTTGTCTATTGTAGTTTCTTGATTTTTGGTCTTAGTCAAGGAAGGCACATTCACCCCAAGATGTACATATAATTTCCCATATGTTTGCAAAAGAAATGTTACTATTTTACTTTTGTAATAAGCCTTTTCTCCATCTGAAACTTGTTTGGGGTTCACTTGTATAGCATGTGTGGATAACTATGTGTTAGTCACCCATTCTTCCTCTGTGAAATAAAACATGATCTTCATCAAACATAAAATCTGCTGAGAACTGGGTTGATTCCTAGTTTCATCTTCCTACAGATTTATTTATATATGCCATACTGATAAAACAATGATTATGGTTATGTATTTTGCTTTTCTAAAATAGAATAATTTCAAGTCATCAATATCTTATATAATTCTATGATTATATCTTATTTATTTAGGGGTTATATTTTACTGCTCTTTGTTGTCTGGGTGATCTATGAAATTTATTCAGAAAAATTAATTTCAAGACAATTTTTTATAATTCCAAAAATTCTCAATTGAGTTTCTGATTCATATTAAATAAGTCCACATACTAATTCCAAAGCATTAATACTTATATTGTTTCCTATAAAAAATTTATCTGCCTTTCTATTATCGACCAATTGTTTTATATCCTTTGATGAGATTTTATAGTATTGTTCATGTAGCTAGATGTAGACCTTTAAACAAATTTTCTTAAATGGATCTCAGTACATAATGACATTTTATGGCGCTTACACAATCCTAGAAAAATTTATGGGATCTGTTACATAGGAGTTACAATAGTAAATCACGTTGAAATGTGTGATTCTCTCTCTCTCTCTCTCTCTCTCTCTCCATGCTATGTTAAAAGAGCACATCCATTTTCTCTACATCATAATCCACACATAAACTATGGTTCTTTCTTATCTTCTGTCATTAGTTGCCTGAGTGTGGATTGTTTATAACCACTTATCACTTCCCCTGCTTTATTCTTGAGTCAAAGAACTTATATTATCTCTACTTACTCTCAGTAGCTAAAAATATTAACAATACTTTGTCCCAAAGACATTCATACAATCACCAGGTCTTTTTATTTAGGACAGATTATGAGTCTGATAAGTGATGATGATGTCATACTTTATGCCGCAGTCTTGTCTGCTCTCTATCATCTGTCTATCTGTGTATCCATTGTCTATCATGTATATATGTATGTATGTATGTATCTATCTATCCATCTATCTATCTATCTCTCTATCATCTACATAATCTATCTGTATATATGTTGTTATTGACCTAAAATACACAATACATCTCAATGCTAATGGAAATTTTGTATAATTTTAATTTTTCAATCATTTAAGAAAACCCAAGTCACACTATTGTTTTGTAGAATTTTGGGCAATATCCCAACATTCTACTAAGAAAATAGGGAAACAAAGCAAATGAATATTTAGTACATAAATAAATGCAAGTCAAACTATTTGGTTACCAGAGACCTTGGACCTAGAGAATAATTTCAATTAGAATCCTGCTCTGTACTGCCACATTAGTTACAAGTACATATATCCATTTTTATAACAACAGAACAGATGCTGAATTATACTCAAGGACTTGATTTGTCTAATAAAAAATGAAATCCAAATATAAAGATGGTACATGATAGTTTAAATACAACAAAACTCATTTAGAGAATGACTGATTTGTGAGGATTTTATCACAATTTATCCTATTCTGTGTTAAAAATCATAGCACCCATGATCAGGAGACTTATCAAATAAAAATCCTGGGTTTTGCATTCAGATTCCCTTTATGATGGTAATGACTTGTGCAAATTAAATTTCCAATAGCGCCTCTGTGAACTACTGTGTATTTTGTATCAGAAGTCTGCCCAGGGCTCATATCGTCCAGGGTTCTTACAACTGGAAGGTGCTGCAGTCATCTAGTGAGTAGAGGTCAGGCATCCTTCAGACCCTAGGTCCCTACATTCAGCCTACAATGAGAAAATGCTGATGCTGAGAAAGTCTGCTTTCCAGTGATTTCATGAGCATCACATGGAACACTGCTCGAGAGGCACATTCAAGAGAGTGCCTGGACTCTGATAAGCATACACATGGCCACTGCTCTCATCACCCTTATTAATGGATCTGAATTCACTCATTTATTTCCCTTCAGCCATTCTTGAGGTCACTTTGTATTGCTGTGAAGAGGGATGAAGTGACCTATTTTCAATATATTGAGGTCTAAATTCTGCATGTAAGCAAAATGCTTTAGAAATATTATTAAGGTAAATTACTGATAACTGTTTGCCAGTGTGCTAAGCCTTCTAAATCCAAGTGTTACTCTTCCTAGAATATTTTTCCCATTCTCAATGTTTTCATCAGAATTAGTAAAGCAAAACAAGCCTTTTAATAGAGCTGCATCCATTTCTAAATCAAATGTTTTCATATATATCCAGACATACAGACAGATTTAGATGTTTAGATAGATAGAAACAAGGATAGAGAAATGGTTAGATAGGTTTTTGCTGTATTTTCAAGTTCTACCAGATATTCCTCCATAAGATAGCGCAGTATATGAAATGCCTTCTTTAAGATAAGAACACAGACCATTTACACATTCATTGAATTGACTATTGTATTATCTGAATGACCCCAAATGATAGAAATGTATTGTGATCCCCTTGATACTGATGAGGCACCAGCTCACACTATGCTTAGTGTAGCCTAATATGCACTTGCTTTGCATTTAGAACCTTCTGGTTAATGAATCAATCCTGAGTTACTTAACAAAGAAAATTCTATGTTAGTTAAAGGTTAATATTAGATAAACTAGTCCTTACTAAGTTTATTCCTGAACAATTTAACAGCACTAACTCTGTTTATTTTAAGATAGTGTCTAACTGTGGTACACAGACCAATAACATTCTCAATACCTGGGAACAATTTAGAAATATAAATTCCTAGGCTCCCATCCAGCCTGCACCAGCGTGAAGGGGAGCAGCAATGGGAGCTGGAGCACAGCTTTGTAGGTCACTCGGAAGCACACTGGAGTCTGTAGGCCACTGCTGTGCTGAATAAGAAATCAAGACGGACAAAGAACCAACAAGAAAGAACCAACAAGAAAGGTGCCTTTCAGTGGCTTCTCATGCTGAATATTTTCATAAGGATTTATTTTCCATTCCTCAGGAAGGATGCAACTCAGGATTACTTTTTATGGGGCTCTTTCATCCTGTCTGAAAGAAAAAAACCAAAAGATTAATTTACCTGGATTCCTATCTTCAATTAGAACTGAAAACCATCTGGTATTAAGTAAAAGAAAAATTCCCAAACTCAGTTTGAAGCCTTTTATTTTTTTTCTTTTATTTTCCTATTTCATTAAAACATTAGAAGCACATGAAAGAAGGATAATTCTGAGTTTAAACAGAATGATGTTATTGCTAAATGATCTTGAACACATTATCGTCAATTTTCTAGTCTATTAAAAGAGGGCGAATAACGAAAAACCCTGGATTGCCAAAACAATGCTGACCATGAAGTGCAGTGCCAGGGTTACTGTATCAAACCTCGGTCTCTGTTACAGAGCTGTAGTCACAGAAACAGCATAGTATTGGCACAGAAGCAGACTCGTAATTCAATGGAACAAAATAGAATTTCCAAACGAGGGAATGCAATTTCAGCCACCTGTTATTTGACAAAAGTGCCATGAACTTTCCTTCACACTGGAGGAAAGACTGTAATGAGCGGTGTTGGCAAAACTGGATCTCCAAGTGTGGAAGAATGGAATTAGACCCATACCTATCACCTTGCACAAATGTTAACTGCAAATGGATCAAAGACCTCAATGTGAAGCCTAAAATGATGAAAATGTCAGAAGAATACATAGGCAGCACCCTATACAAGATATGAGTGTGTGAAAGGACATATCAGACATCGGTCACTCAGGTATTAAGGTCAGTAATCAGAAATGGGAATCCATTAAACTGAAAAGCTTCTGTATAAGAAAAGAACTAATCAATTAAGTGAACTGGGAAAGCCTACACTGGGAAAAAACTTCACCATTTATTCTTTTGACAGAAGATTAATATCTAGAAAATACAAAGAACTCATAAAACAAATAAGCAAAAACAAAACAAATAACCCTCTTCTGCTGCATCTGTAGACCAATGTAATTCCCTATGTTATTCTAAATATACATCCTAATGTTTTCAAACGAGTATAATTTTCACCCCTCCTCAAAGAAACTTCTTTTCTGTAACAGATGGAAACTAATACAGTGTGAGAAACAGTCAAACAGAAAATCACCATCTATAAGGCCTTTAACCCTATGTGGCATATCTTCACTGCAACTTAGAAACATAAGATGAATAAATCTCTCAATTCTCACCAGTGATTAACACAGAAACACACAACTGACCAAGGTGCAGAAAACGAGAGGCTGCAGAGTGCTTATCCCTGAAAAGGACTCCTATTCTGCCTCTCAGGGCTTCAGGATCATTGTTAAAGCCTTGACACAAAGATTTTAAGAGCTAGAAGTGGTGGATGACCACAGGGAAACAGAGTCTTATAGGCAGCCGGTCACTGAAAAGAACTTACAGCAATCTTGACAGCATTTACAAGCCATATGAAAGCTCAAGTTAGACGAAATCCTAGCATATACATGGGGAAGTAGGTAAGAAATCCAAGCTCAACCTAAGAAACTTTTGGCAGTTGATGACTATTGGGAGGGGGAATGACAACTTCTTAAAGGGACCGGATTCTTGGTGTGCCCACACTGAAAGACATTTTGGAACACAAATCAGACTCTACAGGCCTCATTATATAAGACAGTTTATTGGATTGGGTAGGGAGTAAAGGCCTGAGCTGCATCAGGGGAGGAGATCTAAATACCATCAAATTACTTTGAATGAACATCACAAAAATTCAATAAAAACAAACAAAAAAGAAGGTGAATTCATAATACTTAAATGTATAAATGCAAGTTTAAGACAAATATTTGGTACACATTTCAATGTTATAAATGAAACTCTGAAAAGGAATAGATGTTTAGAGCCATTTGAAACATTTTCCTCCCTATAAATGCCAAGTTCTCAAGGAAGCTTGAACAGATGGTGGTTTCACGATGTAGCTTCAGGGGGTAACCCATACATTCAGAAGCTCTTGTGGATTAAGGCCACCTCTGCCTTCATCTCAGTTGCCATACACATCAGCAATTCTAGAAAGGAAGTGGTATTGTTATCCCTGGCATATATATGGAAAAACTAAGGTGAACAGAACATGCTCATTCATGTTGCACACAGAGACTGGTAGGAATGTACAAGAATGAGGCAAAAGATACTGGAACCTTCTATTTAGCTACTTAGCTGCTATACTGAGAGGATCCAGTCCTTAATTTAGAACTGATTTAAGTTTTTTTTTTTTTTTCTCCCAGAGCCCACTGACTGCTTTTGGCTTAGAATTTCCTCCATCTTCTTTCTTCTTCTTTAAGAAGTTTAACCTGTGTCCTGGTTTTGAAAGAATCCCAGCCAGGCTTTCTTTGCAGGTGTTGGGCAGGTAACAATTCTAACAGGTGACAACGGAAACTGCTACTTAAGTTTCAGTCCCAATAAAGATAAAGAAGGGTCAAAACAAGTAAAAAGCTGAAGTCAACATTTGGACTTTGATTGAAACTAAACAGCAGCAGTTACCTCTTCTAGCTTTAATCTTTTAATGTCAAATCTAGGAAAGTGGGGGTTATTTCTTGAACATGTTAGGCAATACTTTTGTGTTAAACATTTATTTTTCTGGTCATTGTTAATGGCTCTAAAATATGACAGAGAGAGAGAGAGAGAGAGAGAGAGAGAGAGAGAGAGAGAGAGAGAGAGAAGAATATATCTCACTTTCAACATTCATATCTTTTCCCCTTTACAAAAAACTGTGAACATGCATTTCTTTTAAAAACATTTCATTTCTTATTTCTGTTTTATGCACATGAATGTTTTGTCTACACACATGTAAGTGTATCCGTGTTGGGGGAGGAAGAGAGCATTGGATCCTCTAGAACTGAAGCTGCTGACAGTTGTTAACCAGCATGGTGGTGCTGGGAGCCAAACCTGGGTCCTCTTGAAGAGCAGGCAGTACTCTTAACTACACCATCTCTGTAGCCCCCAGCAAAACTTCTTGAAATCACACATACCTGTACTTCAACAGTATTTGGAATTATGACATTCTTAAAAAAATGATCCTAAGTTTTGAATCAGCTTTTAGTGATTTCCTCTCTCTTTACTTTTTATTATTTTACTTTTTAAGCAAATAAGTCATGGATTTAGAGGTTTTTCCACCTGTGATCAGCTGATTTCATTTCATGTACCAGAAATGAAGAAAAATATCATGGTGGCCAGAGTGTCTGGTACGGCAGGGACTACTTACCTTCTTCCAGCCAGGAAGCAAGGAGAAAACAGTAAGAAAGAACTATGGTTCCAAATTATGCTCTAAGGGCATGCCCCTGTCAGGGACATACTTCCTCTGAACAGGCCTCAATGGGCAACTCAGTTACCAGTTAATTAATGCAAGGATAAGTTTACCACCATCAATGATGCAACTTCCTTTCAAGACTCCACCTCTGCATTGAAATCAAGCATGCATTGTATGACTCTTTTGGGAACACTTTATACCCAAATCACAGCAGGCATACAAGACAAACACTGTAAGACTTACTGATACAGAATCTAACAAAGTTATTTTCATGGAAGTTTCAATGTAGAACTATAGATACCAGAGACGCAAGAGAGTAGAATCATGGGCAGAGTCAATCAATATGTACTTTGTTATAGTTCAATGAGGTCTGGTTCTTTTTGGTATAGGAAGGTAATTAAAATTACCAATCATGCATAGTATGTTTCAATCAGCTACTGTTGATGAATGCTGCTATGGACAAGCAGGGCTCATAATGAGAATAAAAAAAAAACAGATTGGAATAAGGAAAACACTGGAATCAGAGAAACAAACTTGTCACTTGGGATACTACTCCTGCAATTTTTGTTACACGACTAGGGACTGTGGTAAACAATGTCTCTGATAGAGAAATTCCTGGGTGATACTTTGTAAGTTGCAGCTCTCTGCACTAGAATGAACATAAAGCAGCAAGCATCTAAAAATTTGCTATCGGTACAAGAGAGCATTAGAGAAAAAGACTTTTTTCCTACTCATTCAATATTCATTATTTATAGAAGATCTTCCCAGCACTCCTATGGGCTGGCAATACAACAGTAACCAAACTGACTAAATCTTAACTCACTTAGAAGCTAGATCTCACTGTTTGTCAGTAAAACCATGTGGCTGTTTGGAATAAGGTATAAATCACTCTTTGCTAGTTTTGTATCCAGGATCCATTTAGAATGTTTAGAATGTTCCCCTAGCCTGAAGTACTAATGACACATTTTATAAAGCTTTCCAAATAGGCACTTTCTTCCCCAACACTTTATGACATATTAATGGGAAGGAACTGTTATTGAAGCAAGGGAAGATTTTGGAAAATTAAGGAAACGTGAGCATAAGCTTGTTCTTGTTGCAATTGTTCAAGTTTTTCTTAAATTTCACCTTTAAGATATATTCCTCATACAGAATTTCCAAATGTTCTTCATGCTGTACAGGTAAAAGCCTGACACATCAAAAGAGTAAAGCAATTGTCCATGTTTAAGAAAATATGGCTTTCAAAAAAACCTCTCATTGTATTTTATGCATAAAGAAGACTTTGGAAAAATTATTAGTGAGAATGAAATTGAAAACTGATGATTAGCTTTCATAATAATCCTTTTCCTTGATGTATTGGAAAACTTTGATTATTCATAGAATAATGAGAACAAGATAGTATAAAATACTTGTTCATTTACTTAATCAAGGAATGTAAGCTAATTTATGTTAACCTAACACTGGATTATATTCAGAGTATACATTTTTGGAAAAAAAGTTAGGTAGAGAACTACAATTTTAATGAAGATGAAAAGTTTACTGCATTATAAAATTTAAAATGTTCAGCCTGGTGTGGTAGTGCATGCATTTGAACCCAGCACTTGGGAGGAAGAGGCAGGTCAATCTTTGTGAGACGGAGACCATTCTGGTCTATGTAGTGAACTCCAGGCCAACTGGGGCTACGGGAAGACTGTCTCTAAAAAATCAAACCAAAGCAAAGAAGTTAAAATATTCAGAAGGGGTTGTCTTAGTTCCCTAGGTCTGTAAATGTCATGACTCAGTTGGCTAAAACAATAGTAATTTATCCTTTTGTATTTCTGGCCCCTGCAAGTATGCAGATAAAATTTCAAAAGTGGCAGGCACCTCTGATAATCCAAGAAAAATTCTCCTTTACCTTGTCTCCGTTTCTGGTGGTTGCTGGAAGCTCTTGGATGTCATTTCATCTTGTAGCTGTGTCATTTCAATCTCTAACTCGTTGCCACATGGGCTTTTCTCTCTGTGTGTCATGCCTTCTCTTCCTTTAAGGTCAGCATTTATTGATTGACAGTCCATCCCAATCCAGTATGATTGCATCATAACTTAATTCCAGTTTCAAAGACTGTTTCCAAATAGTGTTGTAAAGACTCTGGAGGGACAGAACTTTTAGGAGGGGCATGAATGATGTATAAGTAAAACTATCATTTGGGATAATTAGAACATACTTAAAAACATGAGGTACTACCTCCATAGAATAAACTTAGCTTCAGCTGCATGCAAAGAAGATAGTCAGTAAATAGTATGAATACCTGATAAGTGAGAAAACTATGAGCAGAGAGGTTCCATTATTGATATGATCTTCTATGCTTTTTAATGTGATTGTCTTTTTTTTTTTTTTTGAAATATGAGCTTGCGAAGGCTCACCATTAGCTTTCCATAATTTTTGCTGGCTATCTGTAGAAATTGTCAGCCATTCAGATCTTTATTGTCATTTATTCACATCATAAATTGTGTGTTAAGCTGTTAAAATCTCAAGGTTATCAGGAAACATAATGTTAGTTACCTTTGTTTATGCATTGACTTTGGGATTTCAAACTAACTTATAGATTGCATGACTTTTTCTCTTTATTTTATAATGAGAAAATAGGGAGAAAAAGAGGTAGAGAAACTTATCCTAAGTCACACAGCTGCTTAAGAGTTACCCAGTGAAAGAGGCTAAGTTCCAATCTTGTGAGTTCTTTGCTTAAGAAAGCTAGTGTGACTGAGTGATGACGATACTGCACAAACGTATTTCATAGTATTTCACAATTTGACATTACAATCCAGTCACATAGTCATATTGTTTTGAGAGTAAGAAAAAAATTAATTAGTGTGTAGAAATGTGTACATTGTGCTGGAAGTGATTAGTTGTGCATGTGATATTGGTAGACTCTAAAAGGAAATAAAAGACAAGGAACAAAGACTGACTTTTATTTCTGAGACAGACTGCTGATAATCAAGAGAAAAGAAGGGATTGGTAGCGTGGGAACACATCTTTTTGAAAACTGAGACAAACTGGCAAGTTAGAGATACAGATGAGTTTAGGTTAAATATTAAGCATTATAGAAGTTCTAAAATGAATGATTTAAAAAGTGGCCAGATAAAACAGTCCTTAAAGCAAAACTAAAAGGAGCTGTGGTGAGATTAAATGAAATACTGCTTGAAACAAAATAGGATAAAGTCAAACAGAGACAAGACTGCATTTCAGATTTTAGCAAAGCTTTCATGTATTTTGAGGAATGAAGTGGTAGTTGGAAGAATTAGAAAACCTTGATTTTTGAGAACTAGAAAAATCCAAATAGCTTTAAAAGCAGAGGTGATGCAAAATCAGGAGCTTCATGTTTGACGAGGGAGAACCTCCATTAACAAATATTGAATGTATTCAAGAGCCATTTTGAACACAAGTACAAAATTTGATGTTTGGTATTTTGTTTAATTACTTTGCAAGACACTAATATTTTTTATTTTACTTTATCTGATTTCCCTGGATAATCCTACCCCGTCCACCATAACTTTATGCTTGTAATCGTTAGTGTAGCGGAAAGACTCCATTTAGCAAAGAAAAGAAACCCACACATTTTTTGTTTAAGTGCCTTTTAAAAGTCCACAAAAGTTCCATTTAAAATGAATCTTTTAAGAGAAATTCATATTTCTTGGGAATTCAAAGTGAAACTTCTAAAAACTTGAATTAGAGATGCTTGTTATTGCTACTCATGAAACCTGTACCTGTCAGCCTTAGCTGCAGTCACATTGAGTTTTGTTTTAGACACTGACTGTGAAGTTTGACTGAAACTAATTTAGCATAAAGAATGTATCCCTAGTAAAGGAAGAGCAGCAATTAATTTACTAATGAAGTATAGACTTTCAGATTATGTATAATTAATGGACTGACTCCCCCTGGGTGTGTGTATGTACAGGCTTCTGTAAGTAGTGACTGTGCGTGTGGCAGACATACTCATTCTCTTTTCTTTGAGTGGCACCAATTCTACGTTCTTGAGAATTACCCATTCATCCCTATGTATGATTATATTTCCTCTGGACTACAGAAATTTGTGTGGGAAAATTATCTGACATGTCATAGGCATTGAAATCTTTGCCTGACATGTTGTATAGACACTAAGGAAAAAAACATTTTCTCTGTTTTATCCATGAACTATAAAAATGTCATGGCAAGCTGCTAATAACCATGATGCTGTTACAGAAAAGAGACCCTGGAAAAATTCTCAAGAAGGTCCTTCAGTGCCACAGCTCTTCCTCTGATGATTTCCTGTTTTATACACTATAGAGTAAGAAACCTCAAGGCAAATACGTTATCACTTTGTTAAGCTTTCAGTTTGAGTTAATGGTCTGTGACATTTCAATCATTGTTTTATCCAACAGATCCTAAATGATGATGCATTTCTTCCAGTTATTTGATAGTCCTGGAGATACAGTGGTGAGCAAACAGACAAGCTACCCAGACTCATGTACTCATGTACTTTACAGTGTATGGAAAGGAAGATCTTCAGCAAATAGATGAAGAATATTTATTTATAAACTGTGAGTATTCTGAGACACATATAGCATATTTTATACTTATATAACAGGGATGTCTACTTGGGATTTTGTGGCCAGATATGCAGTGACTGTGGTACAGAGAGACTTGAGATTTGGTATTGGCAGAGAAAATCTAAGCTTAGAGATGTGCTGCTGAACCTTGAAGAGAAGTTTGAGGCCACAGCAGTAAGGAAAGCATACTGCCTTTAGGTAAAATGTTCAGGGCCTCTACTGCCATTTCCTACCTTTCACCTTGACACAACCATGTAGCCTAAATATTAGAAGAAGAAGAGTTGAATGGCTAGGAACTACAGACTATAAACTGAAGTCAGGTGTATAGTATATTCAATTAACCAGAGATGATGCCCGATCCCCCTGAGGAAATAGCTTATGATGCCAGTAGTCAGATGTTTTCAATAATATGAAAAAGCTCAATGGGGAAAAATTGGATTACTTGTCGCAAGTGTAACTTATAATGGGGACTGTCATATACGATCAGTATATATTCTGTACTACCTCACAGGGCAGGGATGATGCCATTTCTCTCTGAAGTGCATATCCCCTAGACTATAACCCTACAAGGCACTGTAGAAAAGAATTTTAAGAAAAAGAAAAGGTCAGTTCACTGAACATATTTTATCACATATTTTAACATTGCTTTACGAATTCTGAGTCATCCAAGTACTGGTCTGGCACAGTGTTTTCTGTGCAGTAAGTATTCTGTCATTACACTGACTAGATGAAAGATTGAGATTAAGATGAGAAACACATCCTGAATTTGTACTTAGTACTATGCCTGACTTTCTAGATAGAATAACCTTTTTACTATGATGTCTTCTTTCCTGTGCAGTTCATTCTTATTACTGGTCCTTCATGCATCCCTTTTGGGGGTGGGGAGAAAGTTTTACCTCTGATGACTTCTTCCTTTGGAAAAAAAGTATCTTAAAGTTGTCTTGTCTGTATTTCCAATCAAATGGAATGTTACATAGAGGAATTTCACTAATCAAATTCTCATTCAGAGAATGAAGACATTTAGTGATGAACAGGATACGTTTATTTGTAGAGTATGTTATTATTTATTTCTCATTCTTCAGCATTTGGGAAATTGGTGGAATTTTTTCTAGCAAACAGGAAAAGACCTCATAGTAGAGTTCATTTTACTAGTCCTGGACATACTGATATCTAATGGACAGACATAACAGAAATAGCATTTTAAGAAAAGGAGAAAAACGAATAAAAACTATAGAAAGCTACAGCTTGATTTAGGGAGATTCTCCAAGCTTTAGAAAATGCATAGATAATGAATTTCACTTATTTCAAAGGAGCTGTCCTTTTATACAGTTCATATTAATTTCTGTCAAAACATCTAATGCGGAAAACACTTGTATGGAAAAAGACTAAATAAACCTTACTTATTATAACAACGTTCTCTAAATTACAAAATGGTGGGAGTTTGCTATGATTAAAGACAGTAGCAAGAGTGACTTCAAGTTAATACTCTACCTTTGAAGAAATGGAGTTTAGTCAAATTATGAAGCGTTCACTTATTTGTGATTATAAAGTTTCTTTTCTGTTTTATTATGTAATCTATATTTTTGTTCATTTCATCTAATATAGTTCCTTTCAAAATTATTTACCTTTTAAAAAGAAAATGAAAGTATATTGGGAAAAAATTAAAATAAATTTAAAATGTAAATAAAGCTATTAATTAATTTAAACAACTATAAAATATAGCAAAATATAATACAGCCGGCAATAGAATAAGCTGATTTGCTAGTTACAACTGAAGGACAGAAGACTAGAAAAAAACTAAAGGGTGACTGAATGAAGAGATAAACAAAAAAATAACGATTCCATCAATTCAATCACTTCTCCATCTGTGTGGCAGTTTAACCCTGTCTACACTCTGGATTTATACTCCCAGATATTCTTTGGACAACTCTGGTAGCATCAGTGTCTTTCAAAGTTGAAAGCAGTAACATTTATTTAATTTCTCAGCATCACAAACTTAATCATTTTTGTTCAACATTTTCCTTTGCCACTCACACAAAACTGATGATTGGGTGTGCCCCTGAAAGATCTCATTGCTTTTCCCTTTGTGGAAGGGGACACTGTCATAGATCATTTCTTGCATGGATCACTGCAGTGGGATGCCATCTGGTTTTGAACTTCACAGAGCACACCCGATTTTTTCTATTTATTGGTAATTGATATAATTTTCTTTGAACTACAGTATATCACAAATTATGTTATGGAAGAAAGAAAGTTTAATAAGCATTAAACTTCACATTTTTGCTTTATGAAATTCTGGTTTTGAGAAAGAACATTCTTCTGCTAAGAGTGAAGATACCTTTGTTCCCCTATTTACATTTCCCTCTAAATGTTCCAGATGTGCCTCCAAATGTCGTGTGAACCCAGAGCCGTGAAGCTGGAGTGCATGCTTCTCAGTCGTTTAGAGAGCAGGGCATGCATGTATCCATCCAAAAGAACATTTTTTTTTGTATACTTACACATTTTAAATTAAAACTACTTGGTACAATGCCAGACATATTTCTATGCACCTTGATTTTTTTTCACTTCCATTACCTCAATGTATTTTTATTTCATGTTATTTTATATATCTATGTGGTCATAATTAATTTGAAATGTTATATGATGGTCCATCTTTCATCTTCCTTATTACTAATATCAGTGTTTCACTTTCAACTTGTGCTTAGCCAGCAAGTCTGCCCAGTTGCTTATAACTTGCATTAGTTAGAGTGGCAGACCTAAGCAGTAGAAGTAACAGGCAGAACAGCACAAGTCGATGTTCAAGTACAAACATCTTCATCAGTTGTTCATTTTTCCGTGTATTCTACTCTTTGTGTGTCAGATTTCTTCCAGTAAAGTATAACTGTAAAACAATAAACTCTCTGAGTATTTGAAAATGCCATTTAATCATTCTCTTAACTGAATCCATAGCAATGAGTGCATTCTTAAGTAGTCAACCATTTAACCTGAGAAACTGATATTATTTCATTCTTCTCTGGAAATAGTTTACTTTTAGTCTAGTTATTAATTTTGTGGCTACCTGTTCAGGTTGTCATAACAGAATATCATAGACTAAATGGCTTAGAAACAAAGGCAATTCTTATTAGCGAATTCTAGAGAATGGGAATCTCAAGTACTAGGAGTTCCAGAGTCTGAGAAGGCATGTCTCTGATGTGCCTTCTGGCTGTGTCTTCCACATATTTGAAAAGGTCAGCTAATTTCCTAGGAATTTTCTCACGTGGACACTGATGTCATCAATAATCTTCCCTCAGGATCTAATTATTTTCCCAAATCCTTTCCTTCTAATATTAACCCACTGGGAATTAGGTTCCAATATAGATTTTTGGAGGAATGAAGATATTCAGAATTCAATATTTTTTCTGAAGTATTTTTAAGGCCTCTGTGTTACTAATGTTATACACTTCTTAATTCCTGTTCTTTCTCTGTGATGGAACACTACTCAAGGGTTAAAGGATATCTGGATATAATTAAAATAATGGAAAGACTGGATCCTCAAACCTCTCCACAAGGAATTCAAATTTGCCAGCAATCTGATGGAGCCCAGAATCATATGTTTACCACATAACTCTCAGATGAGAACTCAGTCTAGCTGCTTCTTGATTTGATCCAAGTGAGAGCAGAAGTAGAAGACACAAGTGGATCTGCCAGGTTTTTTGACCTGCAGGTCAGTGAGTTAATAAATGAGTATTGATTTAAGCCACTAAGTTTATAGTAATTTGTGACACAGCAATAAAAAATAAGTATGTGACTTGGACCAGTATTCACTTGATTCCTTAATTTGGCATTCCATAATCATGGACAGTGTAATGAGAATCTCTTCTGCTGGTGAATAACACAGCTGTGGGTTTCAGGTTGGGTATGTAAATGTTTCCCCCCTGAGCTTCTGGAAGGTAGGCTCTTTCCTTTTTTTTTTCTTAAACTGGTAGGTGGAATGTGACTAGCCTTCTTTTAAAGGAACAAGAGGTTATTGGGTTTATTAAGTACCTCAGTTCCAGGTCTCCACTTCCCAGAAGTGCACACCACATTTCCTGATGTTATTTAAGCATTAAATTCCAAACACAGTCCTCACATCCTCCACCTAGGTCAGTGTCTGCACAGACCACCATACCATCCAAGCTAATGACTTGGCCATACCAGGCCAAGCTAATGACTAATATTGAGTGCTTAGGTGTTTCTGTCACCTGAATATTTTTTTCATTAATGCTTAGAGTTTGGAAATACTTTCCTATATCTTATGTTAGTTACAATGTTTGAGTTTGTATCTTGAATTAACCAAACGTTTGTCTATTTTGAAGGCTATTAACCCTTAAAAATTAACTTCGATTGTGATCTTTACAATACTTTTCCAGACAGCACTCAACAGAAACATTTTTTTTTCTCTTCTGTGCTTCCAGAACTTAGAATATTTATTTATTTATTCCTACTTTACACTCTCTTCCTCTAAAGAAATCCCAAGCAAACATGAAGCAAGCCCCGGTCAATCTGAGGATTCATGTGTCACTTTTGTAACTTTGGCACAGAGGCTTTCAAGGAGTGTTTGCTAAATACAAACCTTCCCAGGAAAGTTTGTAGGGTCTAGTCTAGAGTTTGTGTGTGTGCATGTCTATGTATGTGTGCACATGTACATTAAATACATAAACGTATTTCTGAAGAAAGTGCAAAAAAGATTATATTGATCTACCAAGGTTACCAAAACATAGTGCTGTATATAGGGTACATAAATTTTCTCTTTTGCAATTCTGAATTCTAGATGTTTAGTTAATTCAAGCTGTCAGCCAGTTTGCTGTAGTCTGAAGTTTCTCTCATGGCTTAAAAACTGTAGACTTCTTTCCATTTCAAAGAGTATTCCCTCTTAGATGACTGAATCCAAATTTCTCCCTTTTGGTAAATATTTCATTTATTATTTTTATTTTATGTGTACAACTGTACTGCCTGTAGGTATGTAAGTGCCCCTTTGTAGTTTGTGTGGTGCCCATGAAGGTCAGAAGAGGCCACTGAATTCCCCTGGAACTGGAATCACTGTTGGCTGCCTGTCAACTGCTAATCACCATGTTGGTGCTGGGAATCAAACCCAGGTCCTCTGCAAGAGCAGCCAGAGTCATCTTTCCAGTCCCATATTTCTTCTTTTATAAGGATTCCTCTCATATTAGCTTAGAAGCCACTTTGTTTTATTATCTCTTTAAAGAAGCTATGTCCAAAAACCAGGTGCATTATGGGGGCTTCAGCATATGAATTTGGTAAAGACAGTTTCTCTCACAGTAGTGACACTGTATGAACACTTGCCAGGGTCCTGTTCAGAGGGTACTTCTGTTTAAAAAATGCTTAATCCCTTGCATTTCAGGAATTATTATTAAGACTCCTTGGGAATAAAGAACACAGAAGATTTTACATAGAGAATAATCTTATAATTTTACAAATGTCAAAATTTTGTTTCCTGAAGTATTTTATTTCCATTAGTTATTCTATATTTTATTCTAAGCTAACTGCATATCCTTTAAGCTATTGCATACCTGCCAACTACAGATAGAAACTTGGTGTATGTAAAATGAATATCAACATAACATGCAAGTAACAGTTTCATTACTATGTTAAAGATTATTCAATTGTTTTATTTTCTTTTTGATGTTATGTGTGAACCCAAGTCATTCAATTTAAAGTAAACTTTATGGGCATACATATTCATAAATAAGTATATTTTAAATAAAATTAAGGTTTAAGTATTTTACTGAACTTTCATTATTAAGTTTGCTCACACGATACATTAAGTGTAGTCTGAGGTTTCTTTGGCTGATAATTCAAAACAGAATAGGAGAAAAATAGCAATGCAGAAATTTCTTGTAGCAAAACCAGTAAATTACGAACTCAAAACTTGTACGCTGCATATCATAATTATAACTATAAGGAAAGCTAGGATCAGGTGGCAGAGTGAAAATACAGTCTCACCATCACTTCCGTGAATCCCTTGGAGACAGATATTTCAGCACCCAGTGTGTTTCCAATTTGACAAAAGCAAAATAAAACATATGCTGCATATCCCATAATATCCCTTGTAAACTGGAGCAGAACTCTGTAATCAAACATACTGAGCTGTAAAGGGTAAACACTACTTCAGTAAATGAAAAATGCAATGCACATAGTGTCACATAAGTAAGGGGATTTAACTGGTACTTAAGTTCAAGTTAGGTTGAACGACAACATAAAATCCGCTAAAATAAATGCTCACATTTTTAAGCTCTTGCGTTTTAGAATTTTGAATGAAGGGTGCAGACTTCTCTCTTAAAGACTGAATCTTTACAAGTCAGTGGATTGTGCTTTTATGAAGCAAAAAAAAGATAAGATTCTCCAAACTGAAATGAAAAGTAATATCTTCCCATGAATAACACAGAGAGCCTTGACAACATGGCCATCCAGATAACTGTAGAACTGTTAAAGAGATAGACTCCACAGCTGCTTTTATCTTACTCTATCTGTGCGTGTTAAAACTTCCCTTTTAAATGGAGAATTCCATCTGGCCAGGACCATATTCCTATTAGCACTATATAAATATTTTGATGCCAAAGGTAACCAACCCTTTTGATTGTTTGACTCTGTGCTGCTTCACAGATCCTGTCCTCACTTTTCCGTAGGGGGAGCAACATTGTCTGTTAGTAATTGGACACTGTCATTCCACGGGGAGTCCCACACCCAGATGCTGCCATCGCTGAGGGGAATCTGATTTGCAGCTTAACTAAAACAAAGTCATTTACTTCTTTTGTGGCTTTTCAAAGGCAATTAAATCAGAACAGCTGCTGCATGTAACACAGGAATAAGGCTGAATGGGGAGCGCTCTCTCTCTCTCTCTCTCTCTCTCTCTCTCTCTCCATGCATTGCATTTTGCATCAGGAATAAATATGCAACTTTAAAATTTATTTGAATTCTTTCACAGAAGCTATCATTGGGGAAAAAAAGAACAGAAGAGGGTTTTGTCAAAGAGCAAATTTATAATCAATCTCTGCTTTTCATTCCTGTCACCTTTAATTCCTGAATCCATTGTCACAGTTCCTTGCAGTTCTGTGCCCAGGGTACTTGCAAAGACAGAGAGTTTAAATTTACCACATCTTGATCTTCTACTAACAACATTTGTCACAATTCAAATAAACATTTACCTCTTGCGCTAAATGGTTTTCTTGACAATTCCTTGCCTTTATTTTGACTTTGCTATTTGTTCTCCTGAGGCTGTTTTCTTTAATCTTACTAAACCAACTGAGAGATCAAGGATTGGATCTTGTTAAAGAGGATAGAAAACATTTCTATTAACACTGCTTTTGAAATGCCCCTCTCCTCTAATTTAACTTTAATAGTTTCTGTTACCATGTTGCATTTTCCATTAAGAAAAAGTCATCATCCTCATAGGTGACAAATGGAAGAGATTGCTACCAGAAGCAGCAGTGGGCTAGGTAGCAGTTAATTATGCTCTGGTGCATGTCTTTCATTAAGGCACTGTTTCTTCCACCAGAGCCCTCAATAAGCCAAGTCTCGAAGGACCCCTTAGGAGTCTGTGCAGGAAGAAGCAGCCTATCAGGTAGCGCCAGGCAGACTGTAGTGTTGCAGCTTGTGAGGCGGCATTAATGAGGTTGAGTAATGCAAGCTGACAAGGCCTGATCAATGGGGCTCTCTGCGGGGGATGGTCTGACAAATGTAGGTTCCATGACAAGCATAGTTTTCTAAACAACGTGAGCCTTTCTTTAGTGGTTGATTGGCTATGAAAAAGAACTAGTTCAGAAGGAGGTTTGGGATTTAATGAAGAAATTGTCCCCGGTGGTTAGAAGAATATAGATGGATGGTTTTTCCGTTAGTGGATTTATTGGTATTCATACCTTTCATCTTGATGCAGCAGTGAAATCTCTGCCTAGGGAACATTATGAGGGATTTTTTTTTTCTAATGACGGTTTGTGGTGAGAAAATGATACATCTGGACATGACATCTTTGTGGCTGCCAGATATGTTCAGATATGCCAAAGATGTCAAGTGATGCTGTCCAGTATATTTGGCTTCTAAAATATTCTCCTTCATAACAGTCCTGGCTAGGATCGTTTATATCTCTAATTCAGAGGAATCTTCTGGTGGATTTACATGTCCCAATATCTAGAAAAATAGCTTTGGAAGACAATGGAGAAAGCTATATGCTTTCCTAGTTTTTTACCACATTGAAAACTCGACTTGGACTACATTAATGATCTCAGTTTCACTAGATAGCACATGTTTGGTATCAGATTCAAGAGGTGATCTTTAAGTCAAGGATTTTGTAGAGATGGATATAATTATGTTGAAGGAAACTTAGAAATGTTCATGTAGAATGAAATGAAGAGCTCGTACACAGGGTTTCACACCCAGTCTAGAAACTTTACTAAGAATTTCTAACATAATATCTATCTAGTCTTGAATAACGATGCAAATATCAGTCAGCATGAGTTTCACACAGAGCAGCTATAGTATCACTTTATATTTTTTCATGAATGTTTAAACCATACACTTCCTAATTAATAAAAAAGTCTATATTTAAGACATAGATATTTTTTGTGAGCTAGTTTTGTGGAAAAGCTTGTAACAAGATGGATAATTCAATATAGATGTGTAGAGTTTTGTCTGTTTTATTTTATCATTTATTATTTATTTATATTTTATGTACAGGAGTGTTTGGCCTGCATGTATGTAAGAGCTCCCATGAGTGTAGTGCCCTTGGAGGCCAATGGACGAGTGCACTGTATCCCCTGGAACTGGAGCTCCAGATGGTTATTAGCTGTCATGTGCTAAGAACCAAACTTAGGTACTCGGAAAGAGCAGCCAGTGTGCTTACCCACTGAAAGCTATCTCTCCAGCCCCACAGTATTTCTATATACTGTTTACTGACTAGCTTCTTAAGCAAGCGATTACAAAATGTTTGTGTCTTTATACTTTGAGCACCTGAGGTCAATTTCTTTAAAATCAGAGCCACTGAAATAACAGGGAATTTCACAAACAATCATTAGTGCATGTATTGGGCACATGTTATTGTTCAGTGATTCAGCATAGAAAATTAAAATAGAATACCAATTTTCTTAGGGAAGCATGTTCAAATATGAAATGTGAGAAGTCACAGCCAAAACGGAGAGTGATGCTGAGATTCAGCAGATACAAAACAATTGATGAAATGAGGCAAAATTCACATCTAAGTCACTTGGCAAATTTTACTTTAAAACATTTTTTCTGCTATTCTGGGTGCTATCTCCTTCTTTCATGTTAATTTGATCTCAGCACAAATTCTGCATCTCTGACAGCAGCAGAGCCGTCATGGTGTACCCCAAGCTATCAAATGGACGGGAGGGTAGAAGCCTGTTCCCTGAAGCAATTTGTCTCACCAGTGCTGCTGGAGTGTAGTTCAGCATTATCTTTAATATGAATGAGAAGCTGGAGCCTCTTGAATAGGCAGATGGAGTTTTGTTTTTTTCCCACCAGACCATAAATGTGTCTGCTTCTTTTTTTCAAAAGCACATTCATCATCTTGGTTGCTATTTTGTTTAACCTTGTTCTGCCACTCTTCCCAATTACTCTGTTTAGTTTATCCATTCTGAGATAGCTAATTGGCTTTGCTTAGCCCTCCTTTTCACACATTTCCATCCCATTCCACATGTAATTCAAGTCCCATTAGCTCCTACTCCATTTAAATCAACATGGGGCTCATGGGACTAGTTGGGCTGTTGGAACCAGGTGCAGTTGGCCAGATGGCTGACTTGTCAGGAGGGCAGAGAGGACCAGGCAGCTGCCCTGCCAAATTTACACTGTCAGACTGAGACAGTGTAAAGGGTTAGTAGAGGGCTAAACTCTCATTTAATTGCCATTGTGTTTCTGTTATTGTTTCCCCTTAGAATCTAAACACATAGCATATTTCTTTCCTTATTATAGCCAACTTTATGAAACAATGAACTTGCTTAAGAAACACCAAACACACACCATTATAAGATGTTCCACCAAGGTATTGTTTTTTGAAACAGGAAGTAATGCCAGTTCTAAAAGTTATTTGAGTGCTAACTTTAGGCTCTGAGTATTTCCATGCTGCATTTCATCTTTGGAGTCTCTTATTCTGAACTCAGAAGATATTACTTTGAACGTTGCATTGCCTCCTGACCTACATTCTTAATAAACAAAACAAAACAAAACTAATTTTCTTTATTTTTTGAGAATTTCATACATGTGTACAATGAAATATTATCCTATCTACTTATCTCGACCTCCAATTTCCCCATATCCCCGTCATATCTGCCTCTCAACTTTGCATCTTTTTGTTAAGAGCCCACTAATTCCAGTTTGTAATTTCATACGGGCATGAGTGTGGTGCCATTCACTGGAACACTGGAAACTCACCAATGTCTCATCCCCAGGAATTATTCTTCCCCAATAACTATCCACTACCAGCAGCAACTCAATATGAGGTGGGGCTACCTGGGAGGCAAACTGAAACCCATCTAGAGGTCGCCCACTGCAAATTGAGATAATCAAAAGTCAACTTTGAGCTGGCATAATTGTTTTCCAGAGTACTATACAATATTACCTCCATCACTTTCACGAAGATGACTGTGCCTCCATTTCCTTGTTACTCTTGACATATATTAAAAATATTGAATTTTTAAAATTGTGCTAATATTTATATTTTATCTTTAAGGGGCAGTTATTAAACTTATAATTTCCCATTGCAGGATTTTTTTCCCCTTCAATACTCATTTTTCCTGACCATTGAACTATGAAAATGATGATCGAAAGTCTCCTGGTAAGGAGATTTTAGGTCTAAGCTCAAGTTTCTGACAACATTGTTGGTTTCTGTTTAACATCTATCTATCTATCTATCTATCTATCTATCTATCTATCTATCATCTATCTATCATCTTTCTATCTCAATCTCCTCATTCCCATATCTTAATTCATTCTGTATGGTGGGGGTTTCTCAGTATTCCCTCACAATCTGAAATTATGTCTATTTGAATTTCTACAAAAAATGGACTCCACTATGTCTGACAGGTGGACTCCCTATCTCTGGGTCATGTTCTATTTATTCATCACAATCATAAGTTTCCAGTGTATCTGATTATAGAATTAGTGGATTTTTAGGATTGTTGCCATTCTTTTTCAGTTCTTTGAGTTTGCACATTATTACTTATTTTTATTTGTTTCATATTAACTTGAGAATTCTTCCTGCAGTTTTTTTCTTTTTATTAATTTTGAATCCCCATTTTTCTCAGTTTTATTCTAAGTATTTTGTTCTGAATTTTCATAAGTATATTTAAATTAGTACAATGGATTCTACTTAAAAATAATTGTAAATAAAGCAAGCAGAAGCAAAGTATTATTTAATATTTATAATATGGTAAAGGTGTACACACCTTTAATCCCAGCATCTGAAAGCAGGGACTGGCACATTTCTGAGAATCCAAGGCTAGCCTGATCTATAGAATGAGACCCTGTTTGAAACAAACAACCAAAACAACAAACAAACAAACATCAAAACACTTCAATATTTTTATTGTGGCAGATAGCATTTTGGTTAATTTAACGCATTAATGTCATTCAGTTGTTAAAATAGCTTATTAACTAGCCATTTACTAGATGAAAACATTGAGTTCCAGAAAGTTTTTGCAGTTTGTACTGTTATGACTATTTTATTTTATAATTATGACAAGCTAGGAATTGAACCTAATATTTGTGAGAAGTGACAGTTTATGCCAAGGTATTTAACTTCCTTCTTTTCCTTCTCTTGTTGGGAATAATGTGTTTTTCAACCAAAAGAGGGTAACTCTGGGTGCATGGGTCTCAAAAATATCTTAAAATAGAGCAGGGCACATGCCTTTAATCTCAGCACTTAGTTGGCAGAGGAAGGCAGATCTCTGTGAGATCTACAAAGTGAATTCCAGGCCAGCTGGAAGATCCTGTCTCAAAAAGAAATCCTAAAATACTGTCACATAAATTTATGTGCAGGAATCTCAACTGACTTGTAGTCCTTCTATGCAATTTGGCTACATAATTTATTTTGAAGACTGAGTCTATACTTAGAAATACTCAGAAAGGAGAAACAAATAGATCAATATTTAGAAGGAACACAGTTTTGAGGATTGAATCTTCCTCCAAATAAAGATCTATTTTTGAAAGCAAGGCCTTAAAAATCTTACATTTTAACATCTGATTTCAACAATTATTGCATTAGCGTAACCCATGGACATCTTTATTTTTTAAATTCTACATTGATTTTCTTAAATCGCCAAACCTTTTAAAATTTATTTTAATTAAAAATGCATTATTATTTTTATTTTATGTTTATGACTGTATTGCCTATATGTAAGTGAACCCATGTCCTGCAATGCCCATGGAGGGCAAAAGAGGGCGTCAGGCTCCCTGGAACTGGAGTTACTCTTGGTTGTTAGCCACCATGCGGGTGCTGGCATTTGAACCCAGGTCTTCTACAAGAGCGGCCAGCGCTCTGAATCAATGAGTCATCTTTCCAGCCCCCACCACACTACTTGCTGTGTCACCTTTGTCCCACTTAGGAGAGATTCATTGTGGTCTACTGTGTGTATTTCTCACCTTGCTGTCATGTGTTACTGTAGTTTAGTTTCCTCTTGTCCCAGTCCCTGGTAAGTTCCCAACTCTGTGGGTTGAAATTTTGTCCATTTTCAAGAGCCAGATAGTGGTTTTTATTGTCCTCATGGTCAGAAGTTAGCTGTTTCATCTCATTTTTCATTTTCTGTACATTATTAACAAAGGATTAGTGTCAACTGCTCACTCATCCCTTTCAGGTAACAGTAGATGGCTTGTAGCAGACCAGTAAATATTTATTGCTAGTAAAATAAAGTAAACACTCTCAATATTATCTCAGCTTTAAAGTGACTTGATAAAGATTCCAAGATGCAAATTAGCATGATGTGGATAGATATTAAGGAAGGAATGGTAACTTCACATGGGACAACAGGACAACATTGGCACTTTCTGCTTTGAAACTCTTTCTAGTGATTAATGCTGTTCAAACAGCATTTGCTATAAAACATTTTCCTTAAAAATCTTTGGTGTCTACAACCTCTGGTGTTTGAATTTCTCATATTTGTCAACTAATTATATTGCACCAAGTTTGTCCTATAAATATTTCAGGGTGTGGAGTATGAGCTTTAACTTTACAAAGGAATTTGAACATTCATAACTAACTGAAACTAAAGGAATTGGAGCTTCCTGGCCTTGCTAGGACTTTACCACTATGATTCTAGCAAAACTGAACTTACATCCCACAGGTCATGCCAGACTACTCTGGAGTGGGTACATTTGTGTTTCTGGTCTTTTCTATGCATGGACAAGAGGAAATTTACATTGATTTTGCAACTGTTTTAAATGCTGGACTTTCAGCTCAGAGTCTTCATCAACTCTACAGCTGGAGCTCAATTTTTGCTGATTCTCCTAATTTGTACTTCTTTAGAGATTTGGGCTGTGCTGAAGCATGAACATTTTTGCTCTCTCAAGTCTATTTTCCAAAGTGCTTTCAAAGGAAGCTTTCAAATTTTCTGGACGTTTTCCTTTTCTGTTTCACAATACTGCTCCCACACCTCCAGTTTATCTTTGCCTGAGATAGCGGAGGAGTCATGCAACCTACTCTGGGTCTGAGCTCAATGGGCAACAAATTCCTTTTTTTCTGATATGCTAAACAAGCTCTTAATTCTCTGAAAGGATTCTCTTCTTAATTATTTTGTGCTCACTATGGCTGAGTCCAGGAAGAATCTGTAATAGGATAAAGTTACATTTGTAATTAGAATAAAACTATTTTAATTTTGAGAAAAAAACAAGCTTTACAAAGTTGTCACCAAGTTCAAGTAGTGTTTCGAAAATGTTATGTATTTTAAGTGACTCTCAAAGATTTTTCTTTGTTCTAAATTTTTTGAGTTATTATCTGGTATACTGTTCACATATTTAATAAATTGATCACATCACTTTTAGTCATAGCAATGATAATACTTGGAGATATTAAATAAAAACACTTTTATGGATGCACTTTAATAATCTCAAGATATTTCACTAATTGTCTCTGGGCTATTTATCGACCCATAAGGAAAGCAGTTTAATGTCCAGAAGTTCCAGATGACTATTTTAAAATTTGTATATATCAAAATTGAAAAAATATACATTGAAACTGAATTTGACATTGGGCAAGTTAGCACTATTGCAACTCTTCATGGAAGGGATAGTGACTTACATACATGTAACTCATTAACCCCAAACTAATGGTCTCCAGTGTAGCTTCCATGTGGTGTATTCCTGCTTACTTGGCACCTGGAGGAGAACGTTATGAGAGGAAAAAGACACAGCTATTTAACCAGCTACAGAAATATTTTCTGTAACTGTTAAAGTATGAGTTTTGTGAGAGCTCCTTCTAGAACCTTGGAAGAGGTCAGAATCTCTTTCTATGGCCCCAAAATTCCACAAAGGAGCCTACAGAGTTGTTTCTGATTTCTCTAAAGAGATAGCATTTCCAAAATGGCATAGCACTAGTCTTAGGTCAAAGTACACGGTCACATCAGTTTTATCTCTAAGTATTGTTTGGGAAACTGTCAAGCTAAGTTGGTGTTTTCCTTTGTTAAAATGTCAAGATGTGAGAATATTTGATCTTGGAATTACAGGGAAATAACAGCTAGAATTACCCTCATCCACACTGGCCTAAACTGAGAATAAGTTCCCATTTGGTTCCCATCATCATCTCTTTGTTCCCACTGCTGCAGTCCATGGTGTCCAGGGTGGAATCACACGCACCATTTAATCCTGTTTTGCCCTTGGGACTCTCTTCTTCCATTTCTTAGACTCCCAAATGTTAGCGGTTCACTGGGTTCTCATCATGAGATGGGTGCTGCTGCCCATATGAACCTTCCATACACCCACTCACCAAGCATTTTTGTCAGCATCAGAAATGTTGTGAGATTTTGCTAGTTCTAAAATGAAATGTTGATCTTTTCATTTATGACCTTGTATTTTGTGCTTATATACTATATAGTCTTCTCCAATTGTGTGTGTGAGACAATGAGATGATGATGAAAGAAAGACAGTCAGTCTAACTCTTGATGTCATTTAAACCAAAGGTGAACCCAATCTATTCTCTGAACCGTTCCTTCTGATTTGTCTCAGAACTAGAGTTACAGATGGCTGATAGCCACCATATGGCTGATGGGAATTGTACCCAGGCCCTCTGCAAGAGCAGACAGTACTCTTAACCACTGAGTCATCTCTCCAGGTCCTAGAATATTTCTGTTTTTAATAGTGGTGACAAGAGATACAAATGAAGGAAAGTAAATATTGCATATTAAAATCACAAAATGGGATTTCAAAAAATCACTGTAGTAAACTGATTCATCTTTTGTGAAATGTTACTCTGCACTTTGGCATATATTTTGCTTAGTGTTGTTTTGTCCCTAATATAAGTGAACTTATTATTTTCCATTTGCTTGAAAGTTAGCTTCATCCTTTCTCCTAAGTTCCTTCTTTCTCAAATCCCATATTTATAGGTATGAACATATATGTACCTACTTTTTTGCATCTATATACTTAATATCCTGTTTGAAAGTTGAATTTTGTTTAGTATAGTTTTTCGAAGACTATAACCTTCTGATTGCTGCTTTATTACTTTGGGACACGTAGCCAGTTTATTAACAAGATTCCTTAAATCCGAAGTTTTACAATGATTCAAATAAACCTTAATCACACACACGCACGTACACACACACACACACACATACACCAGAGAAGCATTGTATATGATTGTCCTACTTTATGTCTGCTGCTGTGATAGAATACCCTGACAGTCAGCAATTTATGGGAAAGGATTTATTATAGCTCAGAGTTCTAGGTTATAGTCTGTAATTGTGGCAAGACAAGGTAACAAGAATTGTAGCAACCAGTCACAAACATCTATGGTCAGCATCAGAAAGCAAATGAATACGTGCATGTCTATTCTCAGCTCACCCTTTCTATACAATTCAGAACCAAACCAGGGAATGGTTCTATCTAATTTTAGACTGGGTCTTCCCACATCACTCAACCTAATCAAGACAATTCGCTTTACGCAGGACAGGTCGACAGGTCATGATGATCTAAACAATCCCTTATTAAAACCTTTTTCCCAAGTCATTCTAGAGCGTGTCAATTCACATTTGAAATTAACAATCGTAGAGAAACTGACAATCCACTGGTTATATCATTTCAGTTCCCATTAAGACAGCTTAATAAAATTGACCCCAGAGGCTCCAGTATTGGAGTACTTGACCCTAGCGGGTAATACTGTTTTGGGAAGGTCATGGAATCCTTGGGAGGTGCCACCTTCCTTGAGGTGGGCTTTGAGAGTTCATAGCCACATCCCATTTTCACATACTCTCTGTGTGCTTGAAGATGTGAGTGCTCAGCTTTCTGCTCCAGCTGCCTCCTGCCATGCCTTGTCCAATAAACTCTTCCTTCTGTACATTGCCTTGATCATGCTTTTTATCACAACAGAAAAGTAACTAATAAAATAATAGCATAATCTATTGCTATCATTTCTCAAGTATAAATTAAATCTGTTAAAAATAATATGGAATTCTTTGAGAATAAGGGAGCACAATATTTGAGACATCACTATTGATAATTTAGTTTTAATTACTAATTTTAATAAGCATTTGCTCAATTGACAAATTGTCAATTTTTTGTGCATATCGTATTTAGTCTTTGGAACACAAAAATTCAGTTACTGTTATTGGCCCTCTTTTACTGATAAGTAAATGAAGCTGATATAATTTAAATAATATGCTAATGATATACAAATAAATTTTACATGTAACAATTAAATTCTGATCAAACTGATTTCAGCAGATAATTTGTGAAGTACTAAGTATTTCCCAACTTGGGTTACAAAAATGAACACAATTATTTCAGTAGTTATGTTATTATCTTAATGTATACTATAAAAATATAGCACAATTAACCAACATCTATTGATGATCCAAACCATTGTATTTAGTTAATGATTCACTAGCTAGAATCATGAAAGTCCTTAGAAAGAGGCTACTATAAAAAAATTCCTACAGGCCCCTGAGAACCTGCTCATATGAACCCTCAGCAATGGTGTCAGCATGCACAAGACTCATGCAAACTCAGGCAGACAAAACCCAGCACAGAACTGTGGAAATAGGCAGCAGGCATTTTGATTTTATTTCTAAGAATAATATGTAATGACAAAATGAGCAAAAGTATAATAACTATAGCCTAACCTTCCTGCCTTTTCCAATATCCATTTCAGTTTAATTACATTGTATGATGCCATATCTGCAAGATATAGATATGGGTAAGTGCCACGACTATTCTATGTGGACTCCTCTTTTCAGTGGAAATTGATGAAGGGAAATTTGAGGATCAATTAATCAACCTGTGTGAGTCAGCAAAAAAGGCCAGTTTGTCTTTGTGGTTTGTCCAATCAGACCCATATTGGCTTTCACTTTATTTTCTATGAACTTCACTGCACAGATTATTCATACAAAATGCATATTCATACAATTCACAAATATTCATACAAAAACATAGAAGTAACACCATAGATTCCATTATTAATAAACACATAAGCTGTGGCCTTTGTGATACATGTCTGTAATCTCAGCACTCTGAGGGCTCTGAGGGCAGAGACATAGGATCACAAATCAGCTTGGGTATGCTACGAGATACTAATTTAAAAAAGATACAATTTCAATGCTAGTAATTACTTAGAATTTTACAATAACTCATGGTTGTAGTTTCATTATGAAATATTCCCCATCATCTCACATATTTGAAGACTTGTTCTCTATCTGGTGGCATGGTTTGGGAAGATTATTGAACTTTTAGGAGGTTAGAGCATTGCTGGAGAAAGCGGATCACTAGGGATGTGCTTGAGGCTGTATAATGCACCCTCATTTCATCTTCATGCACTGGTTCTTGAGTGTGAATGCAGTGTGACCATCCCACTTCCTGTTCTTGCCACCATGCCTTCCGAACTCTGCTGCCATATCATCCCCACCATGACTGTGTCCCCAGAGAACTGTTTGCCAAAATACATCTTTTCTCCCTTAAGTTCTTTTGTCAGCGTATTTGTATTTTATCACAGAACCGGGAAAAGAAAATAAAACACTCATAAACACCACTGTATGCGTATGTGATGGCTCATTTTGACTGTCAACTTGATACACTAGGGAAGTGGGAAGTCAGTTGAGGAAATTCCTCCATCGGAATTGCCTTTGGACATATTGCAAAGTATTTTTTGATTTCTAAATGATGTAGGAGGAGCTATCCCAAGGTGGACCTGGATTTTAGAAGAGAGGTAGCTGAATGTGAGCTTGAGAGCAAGCCAGTAAGCAGTTTGGTCTGCTTCAGTTCCAGGTTCCAACTTTGTATCCTGGGTTTCTTAATGATGAACTGCAATCACTATGAACAACAAACCCTTTCCTTCCCAAACTGCTTTTCCATAGAGTGCTTCATCGCAGCAACAGAGGAGCAAACTAGGACATTTCCTCAATGCTGAAATTTCCAATTCTTTATACATATTATGAATTAATATATCAGTATATATTAACATATCATATAGTAATGTATACATTAATATGTATTTATAGAAATATACATTAGGATGTATTTATAGAGATATATATTATATATTTATAAATATATATATATCATTCATCACAGTTTGTTTAAACTGAATATACAATGTAACTGTTTGATGTGACAACATTTAAGTCTTCTTTTAGTCTATAAGAATTACCTTTAATTTTATTTATTCACTGGAATTTTAATACTGAGGGTTTTTCAGTTCCTTCATTTCAGCCCGAGTTTTCTTCAGTATTTCTGTCTCTTTTGTTAATTCAGTCAGAAGTGTATCCCCATCTTCTTTTAGGTTTTTTTATTTGCTTGTGTTTTCTTTAAATTTGTTGAATTCTTTTATTATGTTTGTGATTGTTCTTTGAAATTCTGTGTCTTGTGTTATCTCTCATTGTAGAACTCTTCTCTAGGACTGGTGGTATTTGGTGGAGACAGATTATTTGGGTTTTTCATATTATTATTTTTTCAGTGTGATTTGGGCATATGGGTTTCTTGTGTTGTTTGTCATTCTGATGTTAAGCTCAAGTCTTCCTTTGCTGAGTTGAAGTCTGATTCTATTTTTATTATTGCTTTGCCTTGGTTGTCTTATTATTGGGTATTAAACACTAGTTTGTCTAGGCTTCTAGTTTTGTTGTTTGATTTTATATTGGAAAGACCAGATGGATGTCTAAAGTCCAGCTACTCAAGTGCTTCTGCAGAGACACAAGTCAAGCACTAGTCAGAAACTCTCAGGGTTCCTCTAAAGATCTGGGCCCCTACTAGCCAGTGGTCACAGCAAAATTTGGGAAACTCACTAGTCAAAGGCATGTTTCAGGTGCTCTCAGGAAGTCTGCAAAAGTCTAGGCCCCGACTAAAGAGCAGAGAAGCCTAGCCAGAAGTAGTGGAATGGACTGTAGGTGGTCCAAATGTAGGGTGATGAATGTGGTGTGATTTGAGAAGCTCACCACCACAAAGGCTCCAATTAGTTACTCTCAGGCAGTCTGTAAAGGTCTGAGACCTTACTAAAGGCTACATGACAAGAAACAGTGCTATACAGGAGAAACCTGTCTTGAGTTGTTGGCCAGGGTATTTCAAGAGACTCTCCAAATTACACAGACTATTTCCACAGCCCTTGATGGCCTCCCAGAACTTGAAGGTAAGACTTGATTGCTGAAGACAGAACATACTTTGGACACAGGATTTGGAGAAATTGATATGGAACTGACCTGGAAGTCACTTCCCTTAAAGGTTAGCTCTAATAGTTTTGGAAAGCACTATGTAAGTTGCTAAGGGAGAACATAAGTTGATGGTCCATCTCAAGCTTTAAGGCCTAATAACTATATCAGTGACCAGCACAGCAAAAGGACATTTGTGCAATACTGACACTTTTGTCTTGAGGGTAATACATAGCTACCTAATTGAACCTAAAGTCTACTCAATGGGAGGAAACTCATGTGGCACTGTAAACTTAGCCAAATACACATGGTTGGAGACTTGTTCATAGATCTTAAAGAAAATCCCAAGGTTGTCACATGCCTAGACAAATGTAATTTCTTAATATGTGCAAAATTTCTTACTGTATGGATCCTTATATTTACAGACAGGTATTCCAATATCCACTCATACAGGAAGCTTCTTTTTTTGCAACAGATGGAGACTATTACAGGGTTCCACAATGGGTCATACACAGACATAGTATATAAATTGCCCAAGCTTAAGTGCTGGATAGCTTTAGTTGTAAACCTGACATACCTGGGTTGAGGGAGTCTCAACTACGGAATTTCCTCCATTAGACTGGGCCTGTGGTCATGTGTGTGGGGTATTTTCTTGGCTGTTGAGTGACGTTGGAGGGCTCAGCCCACTGTGGGCAGTGCCAACCCTGGGCAGGTTGTTCTGTACTGTATAAGAAAGCAGGCTGTGCATGGGACAGGGGAGCAAGCAGGTAAGCAGTGTTCCTTCTTGCCCTGGGCTTCAGGTTCATGCCCTGAGTTCCTACCTTGGGGTCCCTAAGTGATGAACTGTGACCTTGGAGATGTAAGCTAAATAAACCCTTTCTTCCCTAAGTTGGCATTAGTCACTCATTAGAGTGTTTTATACAGCAATAGTGAAGCAAAGTAGAACACACATCTACAATACAAACTATACACCTAAGGCTCACAGAAATTAGAACAAGGCATAAAGAGAACGTTAATGCATCTCTCAATTCTCATCAATGAAGCTGCCCCATGAGACCGAGGGCCAGAAACACAATATGTCACAAATGACCAAAGCATATAGAATGAGAGCCTGCAGAGTGTAGGTCCTTGGGCAGGAAATCTATATTAAACTTCACCCACTCAGGACTCAGAGAACATTGAGGAAGGATAGGGGACGGGGAAGACTGTAAGAGTCAAGGAGGATGTACATGACCATATGGAAATAAAGTCCTACGGGCTCCTGTGACCTTGCTCGTCTTAACCTACAGCAGTGATGTCAACACGCACAAGACCTACACCACCTCAAGCAGACAAAATCTCAGCATATAACTGTGGAAATGGGCAGTAAGCCCCAATCTTAGTCGAAGAATTATTGGCAGCTGAGTAATGTTGGATGAGGAAGAGCTCGTCTTTTTAAAGGGAGGGACCCTAGATAGGATGACTAGATCCTAGTGGATAAACTTGTACTGAGGGACACCTGGAGGCCCTAACTTGACAGAATGGGGCCTTAACACAAGTGACAGAATGTATGGATCCCAGTGGAGGGTTAGAGCTATGGGACAGTGTCATTGAGGAAAAGGCTATATAAGATGATTATGGTTGATTAAGATATTCTGCATGAAATATACAAAAATACAATAAAAGCCTTACAAGAAAAATCAATAAAAATTGAGGGAACAAAATGGAGTTATTTCTGATAACATCCCTGTGGTATTATTTGCCATGTGCAGCAGTAATCTTTATTTTCACCGAATACGTATTAGGATCTAAAGTCTTCCTCAGAATCATATATCTCTCTCATTTTATTTAATCTTTCAGTATTTTTCATTATAGGTCATACGTTATATTGAGAAATTAAGTGCAATCATCTTTCTTCATTTTTGTGTGGCTCTAGTAGCTATCAATCATCATCAACACTTAAATTCTAAATCTCTTTTAGCTTAATTTACCTATATTTTAAACTCCTTGTCAAGAAAACTTATATTCTTCATATCCCATCATCTGAATACAGAAAAAATGCAATTTGCATGCCATTTGTTCTTCATCAAGAAAAAGTGTTTGAGATGGAGAAAAATTAGAGAAGAAGGCAGTCAGGGAAGGAGAGAGGGAAGAAGAGAGAGAAGGGTGACAAATGAGATTAATTAAAAGTGTTAACTACTCTTAGAATTATTTTAACTTGCCAATATCATTGAGAATGATATACAAAAGTCCTGATGAATATAGGTCATCTTGATATAAATGTTAAATCTTACAGATATTTATGTATTTTCAGGTTTTTATTGAATTGCTGTGTACTTCATACAGAACACCTCAATCAATCTTAATCATCTTTATACCCCCTTCCCACTGGCACCCCCCACAGCCCCCACACACTTTTTCATCTGTGTTAAGATCTATTGTGTAAAGTCAGTGTCCCCAGATGTTCATCAGTGCAAGTTCATCCACTGAGGCCCAGTCAGCCTATCCAGAATGCCTTGCCTTAAGAAGATCGGCTCGTCCTCACCCAACAGTAATTAGTTTACATTATTGCTTCAGTAACGATTCGGGCCTGCTGCCCATTTCCACAGTTTTATGCAGGGTCATTGTCTGCTTGAGATTGCACGGGTCTTAAGCATGCGGACACCACGCTGTAGGTTCATATGAGCACAGTCCCAGGAGCTCGTAGGATTCTGTTTTCATTTGTTGTCACACCTCCTCCCTGGCTCGTACCTTCTTCCCACCCCTCTTCTGCAATTCCTGAGTCCTGGATGAGTGAAACTTAACATAGGAGTCCTGCTCAGGGACCCACACTCTGCAGACTCCTAATGTCCATGCTTTGGCCATTTGTGACCTTTTTTGTTGTTTTCCCTCTGTGGCATGAGAGAGCTTCATTAATGAGAGTTGAGGCATTCATTGGTGTTCCCTTTATGCCTTGTTTTATGTGGAGTGAGCCTTAGGTGTAGAGGTTGCATTGTAGATGTACCATTTAGGGCAATTCACAGTGGTTATAGGGTCTTATCACTCCGAAGATTATTTCATAAGTTAGAATTTGTTTCTATTTAGATGTGTTTACTGTGTGATTAAACTCAATGAATCATAAAAATGTCCCATTACTACTGTCACCCTGGACACAATAACTCAAGAGTAGAAATGAGAGTGCAGCCGGTTTACATGTTTTGGCACCGTTTCAACTCAAACCAAGGAAATAAGCACAGGCAGAGATGAAATGAAGTGAAAAATCTGGCTGTGTCAAAAATCAGGTTCTCAAACACTTGAAAGTACAGGCAGTGAGCTAGACTTTGCGGAGTGAATGCCTTGGGAAGAGGGAGGCTGGAAAACTTTGGAAATGGAAGGCGCTGGAGTGACAATGGCTGGTGCCCTGGTTTCCACGGGGTACGGCGAACCACAGCCAGTGAAGAAGAGTAGAGATGGTGACCCGATCTCATTTGCTACACATGATGCCTTTGCATGTGGGCATTGCTGAATACAAAGTTTAGCCCAACTGCTAAGTGATAGTCTGATTATATTCCTTTCAGTTCTCCAAGAAGCACAAATCAGGATAGACACAGAAAGAAGTGTTGTCTATAAGGGACAAGATGGAGAAGTCTGGGAATATTATCTAATCGTGATCGAAGTCTATCCTTACAAAAGTGAAAGAGAAGAAAGGAAAGTTTTAGATTACAGTATAGCTCAAAAGAATATCAGCAGTGCTAACAGGCAGTCCTTGAGCCAAGTCACTCATTAGAGCAGTCCTGTGTCACCAGGAGAAGCCCCCATTAGTGTTTCTGTGACATTTTTATCATTAGCTGGGGTACACCATAGAAACTGTGACCTCAGTGAACGTGTGCAGATGGACTTCAGCCCTGAACAACTACATCCAATAAATGTTATACAAATATCTGTTCCTTAGAATTGTTGATAATTCAATAAACATGTATACAACAGATAAACTAAAGCATATAGTATATACAATATGGTATATGCATGTTATATAGCAAGATGGAAAGGCACTGTTGCTCATAGTTTCAGAAAGCAGTGGTAAATGGAAGTTATTAGTATATACCAGTTTCTACGGGAGAGAGTGCATGGAGAAACCTCATTAAAATATTCCCATATTAAATGGGACACCGAGTGTAGCAAAGTACAACAAAAACCCAAACTTGGGTCTGGGCTACCATAAATGAAAGGAAGGGAAAGAACTTCTGTGGTCAAGATATTCCACATTAGGTTTGATGGTTAGGAAGCCAGTGATGTTCAGGAATTATGAATTTTAAAAAAGCTATAAAAAGCCCAATTTTATTTTGTATATTACTTTGAATTTTAAATATTTAAATTTGTGATACTAGCAGATTAATACCATCAGATCTGGAGGTTAGCAATTTAGGAATAAACTAAAGCACATGGAAATGAGCTCGGATCTAATTGAAACAGGAAACTAAATTCTGATTAAGAAATCAATATGATCACCAAGAAAATGAAGATAGGATACAATAAAGGAAAAATATCCGAGGTTTCATATATTCCACAGTTTAGCTCAGAGTTAGATGCAGAACACCGAGAATCATCAAAAGTGAAAATAAGAGGAAAATAGATTGAATTCAGGAAGAATTATTAGAAGCAAATGATGGATTCTGACAGCACAATGTTTCAAGAACAATTTGTACATTGGTACTGTAACTGAGGAGGAAATATTTGTTAAGTAAAAGTTGTTTTTGAGATGAAGTATGTTTGAGAGAAAGAGCTCTGAGTATATGATGTAAGCAGCTCTGTAGAGGTGCGACCTCACGAACACAAAGACTCCCCAATATTTCTGGAAAGAAAAAACAGGGCTAAGACAGAAAGATTCAGAATAAATTGCTTCCTTGCAAGTAAGTAAACAGAAGTGACAAATTAAAGATATCTGAGTATGTGTAATATCAAAGCACTTATTTGACAAATCAAAGTCTTAAAGAAGTTTGAATGATGAATAGGATTATGAAATAAACAGATGGATTAGCCTAGGTTTAAAGAATATTTCTCTCTCAAATGGAAACTTGAGGGAGAAATAGAAATATTTCAAAAAGAAAAACAAAGTATTTTCATTTAGGAAACCTGGAACTTCAGTATATTAGGAAGCAATATTATCACCCCATTTTTAACTAGCAACATAGCTTACTTAACTTGGCATATTTCACTGTCGGCCAAACTATGCTGATCATTTTGAACCCAGGTCTTTTTTTAAATGACTAGAATATTTTCTACTCATTCCTGACAGTATTAATGAAATTGTTCCATTAAGGTACAATTTAGGTTAATACTTTATTGAATTAATTTATTTAGATTGGGTCTGATTACTTAGGTATCATGATAATCACCCTGGAAGCATTTGAATAAGAACCCAATTAATATAATGAATTCTTTATTTACTTTTGCATTCTAGATGTAATGGAGGAATCAGTTTCTTCCATTAATATGGACTTATCAGTTCAGATTGCCAAATGAAGATAAAATAGCAAGCATGAATGTCATCTTCATAATCTTTCTTTAGAAAGACTATGCTGGAAATATAATCAGATAATTCACATTTTCAAATTTTATAGGATTGCAAAATTATAGTACAATACTTATTCTACATTTAGATTAAACATTAATTTCAATTGAGATAATAGTTTAAAAACAATTTAGAAATGTCTCATTTTCATTTACCTTATTTATTAATAAATTCTAATATTAAATAGCTCATTTTACTTTCTCCAAGATACATATATATATATATATATATGTATAAAACAGTTGTCAATAATATTGATAATGGACTTCAAGCATATCCTCCCAGGATCATTCAATGCCATGTGTTAGAGACACACCAGGACAAGATGTTTATATAGATTTTGGTACTCCTGTGACCTTTTCAGACAACAATCATCCATGCTGTGTTTGCTCAAGTTGAGACCCTATCCAGAAAGTGTTCAAGTAACAAGCCTATCTAACATCTTGACAAGACCAAGTTTGTTTATTTACAACAATTTTCAAAATAGTGCAGCACATTTTTCTGGATCAAAAAAATTATAAAAACCTGAGGAGGTAAAGGTACGTGGGTAGGGAACGAGGATGGATCTGAGAGGGGCTATGTGAGGATATGCGGATGAATACGATCCACACACATTGTACGAAATTCTCAAAGAATTCAGAAAAATATTTTTAAACCAAAACGAAGTTTAATTTGTATTTTTTGCCCCAACCCTATTCAAGGAACTATTAGCAAATGATTACTGTCGGGTGAGGGAGAGATCTTTAAGGAAGGATTCTACATAAGCTGACCAGAATCTAGAGGATGAACTAGCACCAAGGGAAATCTATATACAAGTGCTTGACTGGATAGGACATAACCTGTATGACAGAATGCATGAAATCTAGTGGAGGGCTATGGAGCAGGGCAGAAGAAAGAGGGCCTAAATCTGATCATACTGCATTATATGAAATACACAAAAACTCAATAAAAGAGAAGGAAAAAAATAAACAAAAATATTGTGTTGGGCAAGTGAATGGGGAGAGGGGTCTTAAGATCTATTATGTGAAATGTCTATTATATAAAATCAATAAAAGTATTTTAATAGAAAAAATATAGCACTCCTTAGTGCCTATGGTATAGTAAAATGCCACATCCATTTGAAAAGTTGGAAACTTTCTTGAACATATCTTTGAAATTCATACATGCCCAAAGTGACAGTGTCACTGCCTTTTGATAGTTTAGTAAGAAGTATTTAAATGTCATGGAGAATGGCACACAACCTTCACCTTCTTCCCTGCCTCCCTTCCTCCCTCCCTCCCTCCTCACCCTCCCTCTCTCCCTTCCATTAGAAGAGATGCAGATTAGCTGTTTGAAGATAGATATATCTGGAGTGTCTTTTACAAATATGTACTCATGCATGTCTATAAACATACAAAAGGAAACACATACCACTGAATTTCTCAGCTTAGCCAGCCTTTGGCCATTAACTCCATTTATTCATTTCAGATTTCATAACAAAGAACCAGTTGGCATGGATACGTAATATTTCTTTATTCTACTGTGCTCTGGGGAAGTGAATTTATGAAGTTGCTTTTGAATTATGTTCCTTTTACTTTGTCTATAGATAAGACAGCTACCACATCCATGGTCACTAACATGCCATAATCTCTGACTTGCACCTCTGTCACATCTCCTTGCCTTTCCCATTCTGTCACTCTTCGGTTATTTCCTCTTGTTTAAATTCACCTCTGACTTTCTTCTCTTTTGAGCACTTGCTCAGAAACCAGAGTACTGTTTTGCTTTTTTTCTACCGACTTTCTGGTCCAGTTTATTACAGCTGCATGGACAGCCAAAGAAAACCCTGTGCTACCTTAAATTTCTTTTGTTTGTAGTTTTGCTTCTGGCATTCACATGGTTTATAAAGTGTAATGTTATCTGCTTTGCCTGGCTTCTTGCAGCAGAAGCCAGGCCATAACAGAGGAACTGTTGAGAAATACAGTTAACGAGACTAAGATATGTACACAGGCTTGTGCTTCCTCTGGCCTTTCTTCACAACTGAAAATTATTTGTGAAAGAGAAGCAGCAAATGGGATGTTCAAAGCAGCTACACTCCCACTGTCACTAACGTGCTCTTAGCTCCGACCTCTACTCTACACCTCCATTACGTCTCCTTGCTTTTCCAATCCTGTTATTCTCTGGTTACTTCCTCTTTTTAAAATTTTCTTCAGACTTTCTTCTCTTATGAGCACATGCTTTGCTTTTATATTTTTTTTCTACCACATTATCTCTGTCAAAACATTCTTCCTGATTTTAATAATCTACCCTTTCTTCACACCCTTCCATTTGAGCTTAAGGGAATACTTATTTGTATTTTCTTCTTCTGGCAAAGAAATCCAGATTTATGTTCAGCTGATGGAAGAGAAGAGAAAGTGAAGCAAAAACGAGAGAGAAGATATATTCTTTGGAAGTATTTAGCTTCTGATTCATAGAAATCGAGCCAACGACATTTAGATCCTCCTTTGAGAGATGTAAGATGCTAATTTTCAGTTCAGCCCGGCTATGTCGAGAAGTTCTTTGCTATATGTGACTTTTCCCAGATATTCAATTCCATGAAGTACTTTGGAGGGATTCTGCATTCCAAATTACAGTCTCAAATCAGCTAACTTTCAGATAGATAATCCAGTGGTCCTGAGCTAATCTTACAAGCTCTAATATTTCAGTCTAGAGGCTCGAAATAGATAGAAGTAGATTTAGAATCAGAAAGGCAGGTCATTGTGGTCATAGAAGACAGCAAATGTCTACAAGGAGTGGAGGGTGGGCTCCTAGTAGCAATGAATGGTCTCTAGACACATTTATTAAGAAAATGGGACAGTCCTATTGTTCTAAATAATTGCATTCTGTCAGCAACCTGGATAAACTTGGAAAAGGACTCTAATTGTCATATGAAGATGACAGTATGAGATGATGCTTGGCAGCAGCTTTGATTGTAGCATGAAGAAATCCTAAATAATGAATCTAGCTCTACCATGCTCAGAATTCAGATCCACAGAAAATGTAAGATAATTGATATTTATTCCTTTAAGTAAATGCTGATGTTGTGGTAATCTAAGATGAACTGATAAATTGATAGTTGATTGATATGTAAACTACAGCAAAGCAAGGGTTTATCATCTGTACATAGTTGATTGGCCAGGCAGCTCTTCACCTACTGAAATCATTTTTAAAATAGACTTAAGATTACATAAAGAAAAATGCTCTTAAAGTTCTATTTATTTTCTGATATTCATATTTATAGGTACAATTAGTATACATGCTACAAATAATTTATTACAAGTCTCCTAAACAGAGAATTTGGGATGCAGAGAACTGTAATGAACAAACAATTGAAATAATATACCAAGTATTCATTGATCTCAACTCTGAATTGATTAACAATTAAAGTACATGCACTCATGTTTTAAGGTTACTATTTCTAAATGATTAAAAAGTGAATTTCAAAACAGTTTAAAAAAGAGAAAGTCAGAATTATCAGAACTTTCTTCCTTAGTTTTTATTTTTGTCCTTATTGAGCAAGATGCATGTCTACTATTTAATGACAAGGGATAGAAAAATAAAACTTGAAAAATTCCATTCTTTGAAAGTTTATTTCAGTGCACAGTCTGCTTTTAAACATTACCTCTGTTTATTTTTCTCAATATTGTCACAAACAGCCAGCAAAGCAACTTAAGGAAGGAAGTGTTTATTTTATTTGAGTCACAGTTTACTCAAATTTCCGTCTGTCACTATGGGGAAGGCATAGAGCCAAAGCCACTCGATCAGTGTCTGTAGGAGCATGAGGCTGGACCAGTCACATTGTGTTGTCCAACCGGAAGTGGAGATCTTTCCCAGATGAATAACGACTTCAGGGGCCAACCCCAGTGACCTACTTGGCATGTTAGGCTGCAGGTGCCAAAGGTTTCATAACCTCCTCAGTGACATTCCCGGGGGAACAAGTGCTCAAACAGGAAAGCCCTCAGAGGATATTTTGCATTCACACCTCAACACCTCTCCGTTGTGTGAAATGGGTGACAACTTGCACCTATTCTCACATTTCTTCTTCCTGACACAAACCCCTTCAGTCCAAAGCTTTGTGAGATAATATAGTTCTCAAGGGGGATTTTAATCAGTTTAATGCAGTCAGAGCATAGCATTCTCCAGACAATAGGTGGCTGTGTGAATTAAAAGTTTTTAATTAGTTTAAAGAAACCATATGCTTTCTATGTATAGGGCACAAATTCTGCTTTCCTTTTCTTGTTAGCAGTACTTAAGAATTAATGGCACTCTGATGCTCATCACAAACCATTTTGAAGCCATAGTACAATCAGTCTTAGGAAGTATCCAACACTGAGTATAGCAATGCAGCAGAGGGAAAAGGCCTGGGCATAATTTCATTGGGCCCCATTGCAGCAGAAGCCCTCCTGCCTCTGGTCTACAGGGTACATTAGATAATAAATTAATTTGGTGGTTATGCCATTTTCTGTTGGGGTTTTCTGTTATCTGAATCTTGGATATCCTAACAAGTAGCATAGTGGACCAACACTCACTTTCAGTATACTGCTTAAACTTCAGCTGAGCTTTATCCTCCAGTGTAAAGACTTTCAAAGGCCCTTAGAATTTCCTTTCTAGTTTCCCAGGCAACTATCACATGTCACTCATGGATGTTCCAAAGCACACAGGTAATATCCCATCTCATCACCTCGATTTTAAACGCACAAAAGACAAATGAAACGGGTGCCGATAAATCCGCAAGTCTGTGGTGATAAAAGAAAAGAATGAAAACCCAGGCAGGAAAGACAAGCACACAATCTGTTCTGCTATCTAATCTTCCTCTTTCCGTTCTTTGTTTCATTTCTCTTTTTTAATGCTGTCGTGAGAGATTTAAAATTATATATAAAATTCCTTGGGGGCTAAGGCCTTCTTCTTGCATTTTCTTGCACACCCTTGAATCTCACATATAAGAAGCACTGTCTCCTTCAGAGAGGGGATTCAATAATTGCAAGTAACTCCTCCAAAATCCTTTGTTCTTTTTGCCTCTCACATCATAAGAATAAATTTCAATCTTGGACCTAAACAGGTATAATAGACTTTAATGCAAATCATTAAAATGCTAATATTTTACTCTTCAAACATCTCTTCAGTAGAGCCATATTGTATACTTAGGAATGCAAATAAAACTGAAAGATTAATTTTTGTATTATAGAAACTCTCCTTCACCACAAACAATATGTTGGATATAATTTCAAACTAGAGCTGGTAGCTTTGTTCACAGGTATTTGGGGCAGAAATCAAATGAGACCTTCATTTATGTCACAGAGAACTCTCCTAAGACACAAAATAATCAGGGCAGCTGAATAAGTCTACATACCTAAGAATTGCTCAGCTAGAAATTCAGTAAGAAATAGGTACCATTACTCTCATCCACAGATAGAAAAATTCATAAATAAATCATTACTGTCAAAAATATTCTACAGGAGCTAGAAAGAAATCTCAGGTAACACAGGACTCCCTTTGTATGCACAAGGACTTGATTTAAATCCCAGAACCCACATAAAATTCTGGGCATAGTGGCATGCTTATAATCCCAGTGCTGAAGCACAGAGCCTAATCCTCAAGTTTCAAGACAATGAGATACCTTGTCTTATATAACAAGGTGAATGGCTTCTCAAGAATGACACCAGAAGTTGTTCACTAGCCTATGCATACTAATGCACACATGTGCACCTATACCAGCACATACACATGTGCTTGGATACACATACAAAGAAGCACACGCACACACGCACGCGTACACACACACGCACACACTTCAACAACTTTTCATTTCCGTCCGGAATCCCACATACCACAACACTTGTTGCCTGTGTCTCCACATCTTACCCTCTCCCCTTATAAAAATCCATCCCATTCATTCTCACCCTCATGGTGTTGAAAAGGACATGTACCCATATGCATGGCACTTGGGTACTTACATCTGCCTTGCGAGGGTGGTTCTGAGTTACATCATTCCACTTGACCATTGTAATCACTCTTCTGGAACGTCCCTGTTCTGAGGGTTGGTCCAGGCACTCAATGTGTAGCAGCACCTTTTGCGTCACTTTCCATCCTCTTGCCATGTTTTCTCAGATTTTTTCCCTCATGACTGTATCATTAATGAATAAACTACATAATTGAGAATTGTCTATCATTTCCAACTAGAATGAGCTGGATGATATCAAGAATTTCTCTCTTTGCTGCTGTATCCCAGGACAGTGTCTGACACTTGATAGGAGCAAGGTAATTATATCTAACAATGCATGAGTTTTTATTTCAAAAGCTATTGTCAAGACTGCACAATATATCTCAATAGCATCCTTTTGATAAAAGCCAGGCTGCCATTTAATTTTATATAATGGGATAATTTCTCACCGACTTGATATAAAAAAATTCTCATTTCTTTTTACATTAATTATGGTAAAGTGCATGTCTACCAGGTGTGTCTAAATATGTAAAGGATGAAAAAAGTGTAGCTATAAAAGCATCAAATCAGTGATGCTAAACATATTTCCGACGGTGGTAGTTTGAACGAGATACCCCAGATAGATTCCAGGTATTTTAATACCTGTCCAGTCGGTGGCACTTGTCGCTTGCTGGCACTGTTTGGGGAGGGCCAGCGAGTCTTCAGGAGGCGTGATCTCGCTGGAGGAGCACATCACTGGAACTGGACTTGGAGAATTCAGAGCTTCCTTGTCTCTACATCTTTTCTCCACTTCGTGTGCATGCACGAAGACCTGAGCTCTCAGCGTCTGCACTAGCTGCCTCCTGCCACACCTCCCCAACCCGTTGCATTCGTATCCCTTTGGAACCGTAAGATAAATAAACTCTTGCATAACTTAGTTTGGTAATGGGGTTATAGTGTTTTATCACAGCAGCAGAAAGCAACTCATATAAAAACTATATCGAAAGTATGTAGGGAAAAGCCATTTGGTAGACTGGAGAGAAGGCTCAGCAATCAATACTGCTTATCACTCTTATAGAGGACCTGGGTTTAGTTCCCAAAACCCATATGGTGGCTTACAACTGTCTGTAATTCCAGTTCCAGAAGATATGAACCCCTCTGGTAGCCTCTCTATCTCCTGCACACATAGTGCACATAAACTCACATAGACAAGCACACACACACACACACACACATATATATATATATATATATTAACAAATAGATAAATAGAAGAAAAATAAATCTTCAAAGAAAAAGCAGCCAGGCACCACAAAGTGGTATTTAATACCACTATAAAGCAGACAGGCAGGTAGATCTCTGTGAGATCAAGACTAGCAGGTTCTATATATTGATTTCCAGGGCAGCTAGAGATACAAGAAGATCCTGTCTCAAAAAACAAGTAAAACAACAAAAACAGGAATAATGAAAAAAGGAGGAAGGGAAGGAGGGATGGAAAAAGAGAAGAAGGAAAGGAAGGAAGGAGCAAGCCATTGTTACTTTCTGGAGAATCATTTAAATTAATATTTTACCCTACATACTCAGACAAGTTCATGCTTTGGTAAGAATCAGAGTAAAATGCATAAAGACTCTCTGACCTCCCAGGGAGCACAAGCACTGTCCAGATTACTCACTGGATTCGTGGACATTTGTTTTGTCTTCCTGGGAGCAGAGTCATTACTAACTTCAGAGCTTTTCTAGCATCTTGTCTTTAGCAAAGCAAACAACACATCAGAAAGCAAAACCAAAACAGATCGAACAAAAATGTCATTGAATGTCCTTAATTTTAACATCTGGTTAAATACTGTTATAACTAGGGCCAATATATATTGCCCTTTACAAATACCTCTATGCTAAAACCAATTAAAATGTCCCTCTATGGAAAAAGTCAGAGCCTTCTCTCTTTAAAGTACTATCTTCTATGAGTCTCTTGTGATATACTATATTACCAAACTTAATTAAAATAAAATAAAATTGATAGCATAGCACATCTGGGCACTGTGCTCATAGATTTCAATTCTAATATAGCCGACCATGTAGTGATCTTTAAGGTGTTTCCATAAGTTCATAGAGTGTTTAGTTTGTACTTGCACAATGCCGATGCTTTGTTTATATTTTTCCCTTTGAATTAGACTACCTAAATAAGAAAATGCAGTTTTGAAATGAATTCATCTCTACTAATGTATCTAGCAAGGAAAATTAATGTTATGTAAGGTTACCCGGTTACCCAATGCTATGCTGCTTTCAGCTTGTTGATTTGATTTTCTACCGAATTTTATTGTAACAGATGTTTTTAAGAGACATGACTATTTACACCACCCATTATGTGTGTTTGTACACATATGTTTGTACATGCATAGATGCAGATACACAGATGTATTTATAGAGTTCTAATGATATCCTCAGTAGAACTCAAAACAGTCTCATTGTGTCAGGAGTATCTTGTATACCAAAGATTGATACATAGTGTACTTAAACTGAATCTACCCATGCAAACACAAAATATTTTTATACTCTTTGACTTTTATCAATTCAGACTTTATTTTGTTTTCTAAAATACAATTGCAACACTCATTTTTACTAGTAGTCATTCTTCTTTTGGAAAAAAGCAAGAATGAAATATATGTATATAATACAAATTTCTTTGATCTGTCTAAAGTTCATGGCTAAAGTGAAAATGTGGTCCTAGTTAAAGGGGACAACATGTCAGTAAAGCAGCTGCCCAAAGAAGTCTTATGTTTCTTTTACGAAGAACATCTTGAAATAATGTCATTTTACATTTTCTTAAATTCTCATCTAAGACAATGAGAACAACAAATTTAAAACTATAGGTTAGGACTTGAGTCTTTATACACTTATGACACATTTATAGGAATATGTTATGCCTGACTGTCAAAATAGATGCTACAAGAAGCTGATACCTAATAGAACACAGTATTCAGTGCTAAAAATTGATTTAGGTAACTAACACTGAATTAGGCCAACACTGATTGATACTGAGTTACTGTTAAACTCCCTTTTAGAGGCCAGGCAGTCAAGCAAAGTCCCATCATTCCAAGGAGCTTATGTATGATCATCTGAAAAATAAAAAGCCAGTGGTTCAACCAAGAGTATCTCAGACTTTTCAATGTTTTATTGGTGTATTCAGGAAATGTAATATCAAGTATGATATATATATATACATATATATATATATATATATCCAGTCTTAAGTCATTTTGGAATTTCCTAGGGATCACTTGATACTGTTTATATGATACAGAATTCCTTGGCTTCACTTCCACCAGATCAGAATCTGTTCAAGAGCACATGTATCTAATGTCAAGAACTGGCAGCCAAGAGATAGGATAAGAAGATGAGCTTCCAGAATTCTTGCCTGTGCCCTCTTCATTCCTTTGTCAGTCTGAATCCAAGCCCCTCTGGTGCCTGTCCTCCCTCTAGTTTACAGAGCTCAAAATTCTGTTCAGCTTGATGTAATAATGATAACTATAATCACACAAATTGCATATTCCACTCAGCTTGGTGCTGCAGAGAATGGATGGCCTCACACAGGGCAGTCGTGTATCAAAGCTGCAGGACTTGTGTAGGATTCAGGAAATGCCAGCGCCCTCCCTCCTTTTATGTTCCCCGTAACCTTGCTGCCTCTCTCAGTCACTGTACCACAGAGCAGGTAATCTATCAAAAGAGAAACATCATAAACTCCTCTTCTGCCCTCCAAAGTACCTTTTCTTTTTTTTTTTTTCCCCTTCCACTTTTCTGATTTCAACATCTAAGTTAGAAGGAGTAGTGAAGTAGTGTGGGCTGCTTGGAGCTCTTATAATCCTGATCAGTGCATTTTGTACCTCAGCCAGTCATGACTGGGTTTTTATCAGAGAGATTACATACTTGGAGTCACTAAACTGAGGCAATAAGGAATCACAGACCACAAAGAAACTACAATAAAGATCAAGACGCGTTTCTATCAGATTTGTCAAATGCTCTGGCTCAACCCACAGCTCCTGATAGGACTGTATTCTGTATATTCTGTATTCTAGCGGTCCAAATACACCAGCATTTCTGCACCACTGTGTGTGTGTGTGTGTGTGTGTGTGTGTGTGTGTGTGTTCTCTGTCCTTTTTTTTGAGAGAGAGGAATAACAATGAAAAAGAAGCATAGCAAAGAAAAATGGAGAAAATGATCTGTTATGAAGTTCTAAAAGGAGTGGTGCAGAAATGCTCTGTGTTCAGAGCCTGGAATACAGCCATAACAGGTACTGTGCTGCCATCCCCAGCAGCTCCTAGTGCCAGAGAGACAGAGTTTTGCAGTGTCTGAAAGTGACCAAAACCTTTTAACCCATGCTACTGTGAAAAAACGTGGTGTTGTACTGAGTGCCTTATTTTTTATGGTTTTTGTACTCGCTAATGGAGTGGCACCTATTCTCTGCTCCTTTTGAACTTTCACTTTAATTTTTGAGATCAGTCTCAAGGAGGAGTAAACTATTTTGCTGCACTCCATGTGCGGCAGTTACACTGAACATTGTGCAATAATGCACTTTCATTTTGGTAATTCTATATCAAATATTGCTTTTATTGTTAACATGGCAAATATAGATAACATACTAATTTCATCTTTATGTAAGGAGAGGGCTCCATTTTATTTAAAGGCAAAATGAATTAGTGAAAACTAATTTGTTATGGAAACAAATGCAGTGATCAGTCCTGTTGAAGGGCCCCATCCTGTAGTGATATATGGATTCCACACTTACATCTAACTCAGCTATGTAATATGTGAGCACAGTTATTGCCTTCCAAAAGAAAGTAATCATGAGGACCTGTGAAGCCTCCAGGTGCCTGTCAAGAATAGCAGATCATCTATTCCCCACCTTGGTAGGAGCTGCTATTTTCCATTTGTGCTCAATGTCCTTGCTTTTGAAGTTCTTTGATTTTCCTTTGTTTCTTTGGGGTTTTTTGGTGTGTATGGAGGGGGTGATTGTTAGTGTGTATGCATTTGTGCATGTATGTGGTGGATGTGCTCATGCTCATCCATTTTTGTGTCAACAGAGGCCTGAAGTTGATGTCAGGTTTCTTTTGCTGTCACTCTCCATCTTGGACTTTGAAAGAGTCTCTTATTGAACCTGATGATCATCATACTGGCCCAACTGGCTTGTCAATCTCTACCTGCCTCCATTTGGGGCTTACAGGTGGATGCCATCTCCAGCTTTCTCCAAGGATGCTGGAGATCTGAACTCAGGCCTTCCTGCTTGTACAGAAAGCATTTAATCCAGAAAATATCTCCTTAGCCTTGCTTGTTTGGTTTGACTTGGTATAAATGTTTTTGAGATAGGGTCTCTTACATTTGCTCAGGCTAATCTTGAACTTGTAACTTTCCTGCTCAGCCTCCTGAGGCCTGGGATTGCAGGTCTGTGCCATCACACCCAGCACTTTTTGACAGTTTTACCACCTGTTTGTTCATAAACAACAGTGCTGTGTTTATTCACTTTTTAACATGGATATTTAAAGTTATACAAAGTAATGGGTTTGATTATGGCATTTTTGTACATAGCTCATATTTTTGAAATCACACATTTATTTTGCATTTGTTTTTTAAATAATTTGTGGCATTCATTTAATTGGTAAATAGGGTAAACTTAGTTTTCATTAATGAATACAATTGTATTTTATGAGCATACTTTTTTTTCAATTTAAAAGCAAATAGACATTTGAAATACTTCCAGTTATTCTGTTTTACTTGCTTGCTTTCCATTTAAAACCTAGCATTTTCCCAGGGCATTGTTTCATGTGAAACAAAATCTAGGCTATTAACTATTAAATCCACACAAAGGAATTACTTACGTGTAACAAGATTCATTGTTTGGTTGTACTTGGGAGGTGGGCCACAGAAGTCTCTTTAGCATTGTTTATGTTTGAGAAAATTGTTTCAGGGTTTTGTGAGGCAGGCTTCATTTGTTTTCTGCCCAGCCTCGGCTCCCAATTCTGTAGTTTATTTCTCATTCTTCACAACCCCCTTCCCTCTGAAATACAAACAATAAAAAGCCATGCTACAGAAAAATGGACGTGAGACCTTGTAGGGCATAATGCAACTTGGGCCTAGCCAGGTCATCTGCTATGAGGAATAGAGGAAGGGCTCCTGTGGGCGTGGAGCTCCCCACCAGCGAGTTGTGAAGCCAGCTTCTGCCCAGCGCCTGACAAGAGCCTGATTCACCTGGGAACAAATTACTATTGGCTGCAGTCGGGACCCCACCCAATAAGTTGATTGGCTAACCAGACCTATAAGAGTCCTTGCATTTCCTTGAATAAACTGAGCTGGCAATGCCATCCGCCTGCTTTTCACTCAGCTCCCAGAGTTTGTATCTTAACTCTGTGCCTACTTGCCCAGGCAGCGACCCTTCCATTACCTCCGGCTGGCCCCGAGCACTGGGACCCCCTGACCCCACAAGACCTGGCCACCCTAAAGAAAGCAGTAAGAGATCTGCAGTCTTTGTCTTATGTTGAATATTATTTCATAGCGAGTATGTGAACATATTTGTACCTTTACTTAAATGTTTGTGATGCCAGCTGGGCATGGCTGTCTAGGTTTCTGTCAGTGTAAGTTTCTCAGCTGCAGTGTCTGGTGATTTACTGGGCTCTAGCTCCCCTCCTGGACACCTGCCTGCTCCATGTGGCTCATTTCTCTTTCCTCCTTTGGCTGACTGAGCTTTACCATCCATTTCAAATGTTTTATTCCTATGGCAAAGACGGATAGCTTTGGTTAAGTTTTTCAGTTCTGTTGCAGATAGACTTTCTGACAAGCTGAGCTCTACACATGTGAGGGCTTTACGCAGGATTGGCAGAAAGTTATTATTCCTGACAAGGAAATTCAAAAAATATACTTAGACTCAGTGTGGAAGTACATAGAACTACAAAGTTCTATCATAAGAAGTATAAATATGGGCTGGAAAGATGACTCACAGGTGAAAAATGTATATTCGTGCAGAAGACGAAATTTCAGTTCCTAGCATAGGCTTTGGGCTACTCACAACTACCAGTCCCCGGGGTTCTCACACTCTCTTCTGGAATCTATGGTCACTGTGTTCATGCACCCCCCCAATATATACATAATTCAAAAATTAAAAAGTTATGTGTGAGGTTATTAATTATGGCTATCAACACAATAATTCAATCTTAATCACTAAGGATTTCTGTGAGAATCACTATTGAAATCAGTTTTGGCATTGAGAAAACAACTGTAGATCATAGCATCAAAGAGCAGACACGCTTTTATTCCAGTAATACTTTATTAGCCAAGGGAAATGGTGGGAATTATTTGTTTTACCTTCCATTGCTTCTTGTTCCATGATCTAACTATTAAAACCTGGGAACCATTTAAGAGATACCATTTGCTTGCATTATTTTCCTAAATGTACTAGTTTATTTTCATTCTGTTTTATGATTATTTCTTTATATTCTAAATTTTTCAGAAAAAAAGAATTATATAGGACATATGCTTTCAGTAATACCATATTACATCTTTGTGGTTGAGATGTTATGTAGTATTCATTAAAAAGAAATTTAAAATTGTGAAATCATTTTCAGATTTTGCATTCAAACAGCTTCTTAAAATATAGCTTATTTAGATAATTAAGAACAGGATTCTGAACACGTATTTCAGGTATGACATTATAAATCCTGTTTCCATTTATAGGCAGTAAGTGGTATTCATATTTTAATGATTTGTTATTTTGAAGTTGACCATTGTGTGGCTTTACTGTCTAAGTCTTAGGTATAAATTATTACGGTCTTGCATGCTAGCTACAGCTATTTTTTATTTCTATAAAAAAGCTGCAGCACTGCCTGTAATTGTAACACTCGGCAGGTAGAAGGTTCCTGAATTCAAGGCAAGCCTCGGGTAAGTAAGCATTGAATTTAAGGCCAGCCTGACCTACATAGTGAGATCTTATTCTCCCCAAACAAGTGCTGGTAACGTAGCACAGCGCTCGTGTGGTTGTCTAGCTTAAATAAGATCCCGAGTTAAACCCACAACACTAAAAAATAATAAACATTTAAAATAATACAAATATGTTTGGATGCTCTGAATTAATTAATACTGAGATAAAGCCATGATAACATAGGGCATGCTATGACACAGCTTATTGATGGGTACAGTTGGTTACAAATGTGTCCTTTCGTTTCATTGAAATTAAGCATCCTTGGGGTACAAGTATAGTTTCAGGTAGTCAATGATTAAGTCTGTGTTGTGGATTAAATATGCACCTAGAGAAGAAAAAATAATCCAGGAATACAGAACATCTGCAAATGTATAAAAAACAAAGCCAACAATCCTATTACAATCAATTGTATATTTTTATTCTGGAAATGACTACAATTTTAGGAATATTAGTTCACTTACATTTGTCTTCAAACAATCATAATCCCCTTTGCTCCGCAAATCTTATTTAGTTCCTAATCATATTTACCACAGATGGTGTGTAGTCTTTGTCTTTTTCTTGTTATTTTAAATTTGTATGTTGTCTTGGAATCAGATTAATTTTTATTTCTGTTTACATAATTATTTTTAATTTTACTATGCCAAAAGCACAATTTACTCTAGATTACTTACAAATCTGCCTTATAAAACAAGCCATTTTTAATATGAGAGTAAACAGGTCTTGCTTGTAAAACTGAATGAAGGAAGAAAAACACGGACCAATTCTTTCAGGAACTTAGAAGCCATCATTACTGTATTGGAGCTCTCAATTTTGGTCTGAACATAGTGGGAATCCAAGAAAAATTAGAACCATTGTGATATGAATGATTCTCAATATAAAAAGAAAAGCCAAATTCAACAGAATAGATGCATTTTCTTATAATTGTATACTAAGTGAATGAAAATGAAAACTAGTCTATCTTCCAACTGCTTTAACTAATAGATTGGTGGAAAAAAAGAGTTGTAGTTTTAGACCATGAGTTTTAAATCATTATAACTAGGCTCAAACACCTCATTATTAATCAAAGTAGAAACCTCTCCAATCAACATGTTTCTCAATAAGAAATGTTTGTTTCAGAAGCATACAAATCCATGCTTCCAGATTCAACAAACTCTTAGAAATCATTCTCTAAAGCCTCCTCCTGCTGGTTGTAGAAGCTTTTTTTTTTCCTGCAAAACAGATGTGAAAATGTTGAGATAGTAGCAGTTGGCGAGAAGTCAAATGAATATAGTGCTTCAGGCAAAACCTTTGTAGACCAAGTCACTCAAATTTCAGAGTTGGCTGTATAACTTGTAGCTGGGTATTTTAAAGAACTGGATCCTTTCTGTCAACTAATGCAGGCTGCCGGCATTGCAGTTTCTGGTGCATCTCAGTGATATTTGGAGCATATGTTTCAGATGCAATGATTTCACTGCAATTCAGAAAGCTATGTTGAATTAGATCAGCTGCATGTTACCACACAGTGACCATGACCATTTTTTGTGGGGTGGGGCGGGTGCAATTTTAGCTTTGAGAAGTGCTTTGGAACTTTTTCCTAGTGTAACCACTGAGCTTATTATTGCCAGATCTTGAGTAAATTTCTTTTTTCCTTGCTGTGTACATCACAATCTCATCAAGTTCTACTCAGTGAACATTTTCACCATTTCAGTTTGCTTCAAGGACCAGGCAGTTGCTGAATGGTGGATGTTTAGTTCTCTGGTACCTTCCTCTGTTCTTGTAAGATCAGCTTTGATGTCTTCTCTGAATCAGTCGTTATCAACTTCCAATGACCGGTGTCTGTACTCCTTGCATTCAAGGTTCTGTTCTCCTTTAAAAAAATCTAGAACCACTACTGCCCTGTGTATTTCTTAGCAATTCTTGAGCCAAATGCATTGTTGACTCCCCAAGTTGTCTTTGCTGCTTTATAATCCATTTTTGACTTGAATAAGAAAATCATTCAAATTTTCTTTTTATCATTACTTACATAACATAAACATCAAGTAATAAGTCACTTTCAAAAGAGCATAAAATGAAAACTGTTTATTAAAATAAGGAATAACATGATTCTTTTATTTAAAAATGCATTCTATTAATAAGTGACAGCTCTAACAATGCAAAACACACAATAAATTTAGCAAAAAACTAATCTTACTAAAAGCCAAGAAAATATGAAAACATAATTCAGTTGATTATGAACTTAACTAAGAAAATCTCAATGCAGGCTGGGGAGATCACCCAGTTGGTAAAGTGTGCCAAATAGACATGAGGACCAGAGGGTGGTGCCCAATATCCATGTAATAGTAATTGTGCATCACATTTGTTTATGCCTGTAGTTCCAGAGACAAGAAGATGACTTCGGCTTGCTGGACAGTCAGTCTTGCTGAATTAGTGAGGACCAGGTTCATTGAGAATCCCTGTTACAGCAAGCGTGGTGGGAGTTAACAGAGGAGAATATTTGACACTGGGCCTATCACACAAGCATGAACTTATGTGTGTACCCAGACGCACACAAACACAGACACACATACACCCCACATACACACACAGACACAAATACACACATACACACACAGAAAGAAAATATAAATATATCTAAATAAATTGCTATGCAATAATAGATCTCTGAGAGAAGAACAAAATGAATGAATAGATAATGTCCCTTATAGTATATAACTGGTATTTTGTATTTAATTCATTAGTTGTTTCCAGATATTATTGATGGGACCACTATCAGATGTAGGAAATGTAAGAAAATTTATTATCATTGCACTTGACAGTCATCTGTGCATGGCAAGCCAGAATTTTCTGCTTGTAAAACAGACATGTAAAATACTACATTTAAATACACTAAGTAATTTTTAGATTATCTGATAGGGATAAAGCCGGTGTAATTGTTTTTCAGCAAAACTGTCCTCTTTGTGGGGGATATTTATTGGAAATGGATATTTTACTTAATTTAGTAGTTCTAATCCTTGCATTTCATCTATCAGATAGTTTGTTTAGATCTCTAGCATCATTCTATATACAAATAAATTATTTTTATATGTCCTTATTTGATTTCAAGTAACATGATTAAACCCTGACCAAAGACAACTTAGGTGATGAAAGGATTTTTATTTGGTTTGCAGGTTACAGCCAGTCATCCAAGAAGGCCAAAGTAGGAATTCAAGGCAGGAACTAGGTGGTAGAAATATGGAGGCAGGAACTGAAAGAGACCACAGAAGACCACTACTTACTGGCTTCCTTGTTTGTGCAATCCAGGACCACCCGTCCAGAGGTGGTACTCCCCGGAGGGGGCTGGGCTCCTCACATCAGTGGACAATCAAGGAAATACCCCTCAGAGATGCTTACAGGAGAATCTCATGGAGCTAATTCTTCTACTGAGTTACCCTTGTCCCAGATTCTTCTAGTTTGAGTAACATTGACATAAAACAACCAACACAATAACAATGAGGCTTTAAATCAAGCAGCCAAAAGAGCAGGATTTGTATTTCAATGTAGAAGATTTGAGATTCTGTTTGTCCTTGACCATGTCGTTTAAAATAACCACCTAAAGATAAAGCCAGCTAAAAGGCTGGTATTTTGCACAGCAGGATCTGGTTGTCTGTGAAGTATAAAGATCATGCTAGTTACAGGTCTATTTTGATGAAGAATCCTTAGCACATTTCCATTGTACAGTTGAGCAAAACAAAATCTGAAGATATATGTACACACACACACACACACACACACACACACACACATATATATATATATATATATATATATATATATATATATATATGGGATTTAAATATGACTTCTCCACTGAGCCTTAGTCATGAAAGTCAGGAGATGACTGCATGACTTTTTAACTCAGCAGGGTGAAGATGGTGCCCAGGTGCAGGTGCCCCTACCTGCAGTTCATGAAGTCTTTTAATGCCCTGTGTCATGTAGTTGGGCATAATAATATTTATTTAGCTCATTCCTATAAGTTCTTTTTTCTGTTTGATATTGTCTGTTTGATATTGTTCCCCCATTTTGTATTTTATTCTTTATAATCTTCTGGATACTTTACTGTATTAGATGAGGATTGTTCAAAGTAGAGTGAAAGATTTCTCCTTGTAGTCTTCCATCTCTATTCCTTTATCCCATTTAAGTCATAAACTGAAGCACTTAGTAAGAGGCAGTAGTTCTAGGTTGTAAGTAGCTCTGTGTTCTGCCTTATAATTACACATGTTAGTAGATCAAATCTGGGAAACAGTCCTGGGAAGTGAATGATACAGGAAGGTTCTTTTCTTTCTTTCTTTCTTTCTTTTTAAAGATGAGAGGGGAAATTTCAGGTTAAGGTCACATAGTGAGCAAGTGGTAGTGCTAGAATTCTAATACCGGCAGTGTCACTGAAGAGTCTGCTTAGAACAACCAATCTCTTCTGTCTTTCAGTCAACCGAGAACCCACCAGGTCAACAGTTATTTTCACTTCTTACTAACTGTGTGATTTGAGTCAGCTCACATAGCCTAATCAAGCTTCAATTTTCTCATATTTTCAAGAAAGGCCTAATATCCTCACCCTTTTAAAGGGGAACTGAAGCGATAACTCAGTGGTTAAAAGCGCTGGCTGTTCTTGCAAAAGACCTTGGTTAGAATCCCAGAAACCACTTGGTAGACAACAACTGTCCATGACTCCAGTTCTAGGAAATCCATTGTCCTTTTCTGCCCTCACCGGCACTGTGTGACAGGATGCACTTACACACGTGCAGGCAAAATACTCATATACAGTAAAAATAAAATATAATTAAAATTTTTTCTCAAGTTTTTAAACCTTGAGTAGTTGTGGCCTTCAGTGTGCATCTCACTGTGTTGTATAAGGGAACTTCCCTTGTTAGAGTTGAGTGATGCAGTCATATTCACTCTACACCCTGTTCCGCCGTGTTCCATGCCACCCAGGTGTAGAGGTTCCACTGTAGATGTGTCACCTAGGACTGGGCATCTCTCAAACATATCTTTTCTATGAGTGATGAGGTATGGAACTCTGCAGTAGCTTCAATTTGTTGCAAAAAGAAGCTTCTTTGATGAATGGCATACAGTATATGTGTCTGTAAATAGAAGGATCCATATTGAGCATATGGTAAGAAGTTTCATTTGTCTAGAGATATGAAAGCAACAGGATTTTTCTCTAGGATCTGTGACCTCTCCAGCCAAATGTATTTGGTTGTATTTACAGTGCTGCCCATGAGTTCACTCCCATGAGAGGGCTTTGAGTCCAATTAAGTAGCTGTTGATGACCCCCAGATGAGGGTGCTACTACTGAGCCAGTCATTATGGTTATTAAAATTTAGGGCTGGGTTGGACCGTTGATTGGTTTTCTCCCTTAGTAGCTTGCATAGTATTCTCTAGAGTGATGGGAGCAAAACTTTAGGTAGAAGACTTCCAGGTCAGTTCCTGGTTCATTGCTTCAAGTCCTGTGTCTGAAACATGTCCCCTCTTTAGCAGTACCGTTTGATATTCATTCCAGCTCTGGGAGATAACCAAGAGCTCTGGCAACAGCCTGTATTATTTTGGGAGTCTCTTGCACTACGATGATCAACCACTGAATGGGAGGTCTCTCCTGTCTGGCACTGTGTTTCTTGCCATACATCCCCCTGGTCAGGGGCTTCTCAAGCCAACACATTTCCCTCTGGCTTCCCTAACTCCACAAGATCCATTCATCTCTGCTCTTTCTATTTCCTATCTGACCTCCTTCCTTCCTCCCCAGTCCAAGCATCCTCATTATTTCCACCCTCCCCTCAATAACACCCGCCTCTCAACAGTCCCCTGTATGAGTCCCTCCTTCCCCACCACGCCCCGTGCATGTCCCTCTCTCCTCCTCTCCCAGCAGAACACTCTCACTTTCCTCGCTTCCTCCTGATAACATCTGTTTTTTACTTCCCCCTCTTTTGAGTTCTTTCTTTTCCTTTACCTCCCTGTAGCCTTTCCATTTTCCTGACTCCTGGTGTTACATCAGAATATATACTCACATATAAGAGATTGGTGCTATCATCCGCAAAGATTATATATGAGGGAGAACATACATCATCACTTGCTTTTCTGTGTTCGTGTTACTTTGCTTAATCTATCACTCTCTAGTTCCCATTTTTGCATGAAAACTTCAAATTTTCTTGCTGCTGAGTAGAATTCTATTGTGTAAATGTACTACATTTTCATTATCCATTTGTCAGTTGAGCGACATTTAGATTATTTCCATTTCTGAGCTATTGTGAAAGGAGCAGAACCAAACATGGATGTACATGTATGAGTCCTTTGGGTATATACCATAGAGTGGTATAACTGGATCATATGGTTAATTCATCTTTAGTTTTTTAAGAGTTCTCCACATTGATTTCCATAATGGTTGTATGAGTTTGCATTCCCGCCAGCAGTGAATTAGCTTCCCCCTGTGTCCACATCCTCAGTATCACTTAGTGTCCTTCATCCTCTTGATCTTAACCAGGCTGAGTGGCATAAGATGGAATCTTAAAGTGGTTTCTATCTGCATTTCTCTAATTACTAAGGATGTTGAGCAATTTGTAAGGTGCTTCTTAGTTATTTTATTTTGTCCTTTGAGAACTATCTGTTCAGGTAAGGGGTCCTTAAAAAACAGAAACTGTAGAATGATTATACATATATAAGTAGATTAGCTTACATGATAGAGTCTGAGTAGTCCAACAAAGGCTGCACCACCCTGGGGATGCTGAGAATCCAGTAATTGTTCAGTCCTTGATCCTGCATGTCTCAACAGTCCCAATCTGGCCTGATAGATTCCAGGAGATCTGCTAGTATTCAGTCTACTCTCACTCACCAGTGAGAGAGAAGGCAAGGCAAAAAAAGGTTGAGTTCTCGCTTGCCATGGCCTTCTATATAGGCTGCTACCTGAAAGTAATGCCCACATTTAGGGCGGGTCTTCAAGCTTGAAATGAATGAATCAAGAAGATCTCTCTCATTTCAGTTAACTCAGATCCAGTCAAGTTGAAATCCAGTATTAGCTATCACAAGTGGAGTGCGGAAGTCGGAATGAAAATGTCCTCCATAGGCTTTAAGTATTTGGACATTTTGTTCCCAATTGGTGGCATTGCTTTGGTAGGTCTTAGGAGGTGTGGCCATGTTGAAGGAAGCATGTCACTGGGGAGCGGGCTTAGAAAGTTCTTAAGCCTTGCTGGGTCTCCAGTTGCACTTTGCTTCCTGTGCCTATTTGAAGATATGAACACTTAGCTATTGCATCTACTCCAGCCATCTTTGCTGCCGTGCCGCCCTGCTATGATGGACTCTTACTTCCTTGGAATCCTAAGCTCAGTAAACTCTTCTTTTTGTAAGTCCCCTTGGCCAGTGTTTCTCTCACAGCAACAGAAAGCAAACTAATAAAAAGTCTATAGCCCATCTTTTTATTGTGTCTTTTATTGTCTTTTTACTCAGTTTTTAAAGTTCTTTATATGTTCTTTTTATAAATCTTCTGTTAGATGTGTCACTGGTAAAGACTTTCTCCCATTCAGTGGTTTTTTGCTTCCCTTTCTTGGTTATTTCTTTTGTTTTTTAGATTAATGAGGTAAGGTTCCACTTGTTGATTATTATTGAATTTATTCCCTGAGCAGCTGTTTGGAAAGTCCTTTTCCTAGCCTATATTATGGAGGGTATTACTTATATTTTATTCTAGCAGTTTCAGAGATTAAGGTTTTATATAGGGACCTTTGATTCATTTGGAGTTGACTTTTGTGCAGAGTGAATGATAAGGGCCCAATTTCATTCTTCTACAGGTGGAGATCCAGTTTTGCCAGCACATAATTTGAAGATGCTGTCTTTCCTCCATTATGTGATCTTGGCACCTATGTCAAGTATCAGATGGCTGAAATGGCATGTACTATTGTTTGGGTTTTCAATTGTGTTCCATTGATATATGTATCCAATTTTGTGCCAGCACCAGTCTGTTTTCATGACTATAGCACTGTAATGTAATCTCAGATCTGCTATGGTGAACCCCTCAGCATTTTCTTTTTGCCCAAGATAGTCTTTGACTATCCTGGGTCTTTAGTGATTCCATATGAATTTTAGGACGATTTTTTTCTAGCTCTGAGAAGAATGTTGTGGTTATTTTGATTGTCATTGCATTGAATCTGTAGATTGCTTTAGCTAAGATGATTATTTTCAAAGTATTGATTCTACTAATCCATTGGCATGGGAGGTCTTTCTATCTCCCAGTACTTTCCTCTATCTCTTTCTTTAATGATTTGAAAATTTCATTTTAGATATCTTAAATGTCTTTATTTAGATTTCCAAATATTTTTGGGTTATTGTGAATGGGAGAGTTTCTTTGAACTCTTATTCTGATTGTTTGTATTGGTATGTAGAAAAACCTACTAATTTTTGTAAGTTAATTTTGTAACTTACCACTTTACTGAAAGTATTAATCATTTCTAACAGTTTTATCATAGAATTTTTAGGATCTCTTATGCATAATACCCCCCCCCCCCAAAATACAGTGATGATTTGACCTCTTCTTTTCTAATTAGTACTCACTGCTTTAATTTCCTTTCCTTTTCTTTTTGCTCATGCATGAATGTCAAGCACTATATTTATGAGGAGTGGAGATAGTGGACAGCCTTATCTGTTTTCTATGAATTTGTCATATATAGACATTAATTATGTTGAGGTATGAAAATTTGGCTTGGTTCCAACAGAAGAAATTATGGGGGCTTCAAGGAAACATTTGTCTTACTAATCCTGAACTGAGAAATTAGAAAGTATGAATTTACTATTACCAGTCTTTGATCTCCAGGGATAAAGCTTTCTGTACATGGAGCTGAACAAATGTGGTGCCCAGAGTGATCACTGAGCAGCAGTCCTCCCTGAGTTACCCTAGAAACTTCCCACTTCATGATAACATCCACCCATTCTCTCTTTACGAAAGTCAGTTTGAATTGGTACTTGTTCTTATTTTATTTCTTACCACTGGTGACTGAAAGAATAATAGTGATGCACTGTGGGTAGCCATGCATTTCGAGAACCATTAAGTTTTAACAAACATCATTAGAGCAGCAAAGTAATAGTTCTATTTCAATATGAGCATGCCACTTTCCAAAGCCACATGAGGAAATACACAGACACTATGTCTATTATGAATAAATGTAGAGATACTAAATTATTTTATGATTCTTGTGAATAATTTGAATGTGCTATTTGTTCTCAACCAATAATTTATTTATTCAAGAGAAATCTAATAAATACTCTGTACACTTTGAGAAAGAAGACTGCAAACAAAATTGATTTGTCTAGATTTATATATTCCAACATGCACCCATTTTGATGATTTTCCTGGGCTCATTCTCTGGGCAGTTACCTTTCTCCTGTCATGTGCAGGGAATGCTTGAGGGTGTCTTCTGTTCACTTCTTATAGAATGTTTCTATGCCTGCTAGGATGTAACATTTAAGAACACATGTTCAGGTCAGCAGAATTAGTTTATCACATAGTTCAAATGTAGAGTGGGACCTAAAGTTTACATAGAAATGATCAGATGATACCCATAAGCAGAACAACAAAAATCCCATAAAAATTATTAGAATTATGTTGAGAAGAATATTTTATCAAGGTCTTTCTCACAAGCATTGACTTTTTATACAGTGATGCATTATTTTACTTTCTTCAATAAAACGAAAATTATTTTGATAAGCCTTATATAGTCGTGTCTGTTACCATCATGTCTCACCACTCAGGGCCAGCCCGAGTGGACTTTGGGGGGCCAGCCCGAAGGGTTGGGGTAAGTAGATGCAGAGTCAAGCCACAGACTTCAGGGAAACAGGCCAAGTGCATGGCATTGCCAACTCGTTTAGTGAATAGGTGCACAAGCTCTTATAGGTCTGGATAGCCAATGACCTTATGGGGTGGGGTCCCAAATACAGCCAATAGTAAGTTTGTCCCCAGGTAGGCTGGTACTTTCCAGATGCTGGTCTCACAACTAGCAAGAGCAGAACGCCACACCCACAGGAGCCATTCCTCTATTCCTCCTAGCGGGTGGCCTGGCTAGGCCCACCTTGCATTATGCCCAACAGCCTTACTATTCAGATCACTACAGTTAAAACTGGTAGAATGCACCAATTGTTTTTCTTGACCCTGAAGACAGTGAGAAAGGACACCCTGAGGGATAGAAGATTGTTCTAACAAACAGCTTAATCCATACAAGACATTGACTAGTTCACACTGTGAATAAGGCTCTAGACACAGGCTAATGGAAAAGCTACAAAGAAGACTAGAGGTTCTCAGGTGGGAGAATTTTAACCTCCAGACAACATAATTTTGCTAAAAGCTGGTTATAAAAAATACAAATTTTCAGTGCATTATGCACTTCTTTCTACTCATCTATTAAGAAAACATTTCCAACACAGTTCCTCATGACTTGTGGTTCTGATCTCATGTAAAGGGAGCCCTCCTATGCACCAAGCTTCCCATGTTACCTAATTCTGCTTTCATTTCCCTTGTTGGTATTTATTAGGCACTACTAGATGCAAGTCAAAATATGCTGACTTCCTAAATAAAGACACAGAGTTACAGAACAATTTTCATGCCAAATAAGAATAGGCAGTTGAAAAACTCTGCCTGGACAGGGCTTGAATGAAATGATTTCTCTGGAGAGCCTATGAGAGTATTCAGCTTTCATTTGTAACAAGACTCTTCATTCTGCACTGCAAGGTCCCTCCGTTTCATCATTTGTACATGTAGGCTGACGTTCAAAAACATTACAGTCCTGTATCAATCTTCTTAAATCTATTTGATCAGTGAGTTCTAAATCCTATCTTCTAGTTTTGGCAAGATTTCTTGACCTTGAGATTTGATGCATGAAAAGACAGCAATTCCTACCAAGTACCTACTTAGGGGCAGACAATGTACTGATAGATTTTTTACATTACGCTTTATATTTCTGTCTTTGAGACATGTCACTCTGTTTTTAGTACAAACAAAATTTCATGTAGTTTATGAATTGGTCTCTAGTTCACATTTCTTTCATTACTATTATTATTGTAAGGATTTGTTTCATTTAAAAATTTACACGCATGTGTGTATTTCTTTTTGGTGATATGTGCACAAGAATTCAGGTGTCCTAGGGAGATTGGATCCCCTATAGCTACAGTTACAGTGGACTGTGAGTCACTGGCAGAGGTTCCATGTGGGGAACTGAACTTGTGTCCTCTGGAAGAACACAGTCCTAGTCATTGAGCCACCTTTCCTGTTCTCAGTTCTTATGATTCTTATTTATGGATCTGGAGATAAAGCATTCAGGATATTATGAACTTTTTTGCATCTCGTTAAGGAACATTTTAAAAATGAACCCTTGAGAATTTGTTCTGTGAGCTGTGTTTAAAGTTTTTTTTAGTTTAAGCTTTAATTGGCAATTCTTTATAAAATCATTTGAGACTATTTCGTAAAAAAATCAGAAAATATGGGTGTTAAATTTACTAAAAGTGGTAATAAACAGTGATGCTTGGTCCTAAGATGAAGCAGACACAAATTTCCCTTAGAAGATGCAGTTTATTAGGAAAAAACGGCCTTAGGTCCATGATAAGGCCTTGAGGTATCAGGAAGAACATTAAACAGAAACAGTGCAATATGTAGAGATCTAAACATGAGGCCTTAGAGGCAAGGAAACCATTCCTTTTAAACCAAGGGGAGGTTCATAAAGAGTAAGAACAAGAGTTATAGGAAAAAGAGAGCAAGAGGCATACAGACAGAAAGAGGGAGGAAGAGAGAGAGAGAAAGAGAGAGAATGCTTACAAGCAATGCTTGGGCAGAGGAGCCTCTTCTCTTTTCAGAAAGCATCCTTCAAAGTATTAAAGAGACAGATACTATAAACTGAGAATTGTCAAATCACAGCAGAGAGTATTTCTCAATTCTGTCCTAGAAGAGTGCTTCAGGGAGGCCTGGCCTCATCTCTTTAGGGTGTGGGATCTTGTCCAAGGTACAGGCCAAGGTTCTGACAACAGATAACATCTATAAGTAGACGTAGATATAAACTGATAAAAGTCACCATATTTGAATGTATCAATCTTGATTTAGTGGTCCTAACAAAAATGTATACTTTTCTCAAAACCCACACAACTATATCCTTGAGATTCTATCCACTTTTAATGTTGTGAGAAGAGAGAGTTGCAAATATAACTTTGTATGGTTTCATCCTTTTGACTGGGAACAGGAACTTTCTTTCCCAAGCCCTTTTCTCCATGTGATCAAAAGGAATTGTATAATGCAGAATGCAGATATGAAAAAGTCATCATTCATAAACAGCATCATAGTTGGACACCATTTCTGGTATCCAGGAGGTGATAGGGTTGTCTTGGTTCTCTTTGGCTCTGTGTTTAGCCTCTCTTGTTCACCAGTGACCATGTGGAACACTAGCAGGCCCGGGCCACTCCTAGATACTCAGCTGTGAAGCCATGGAACTTTAGTGGTGAACATACATGACTTCTGTCATAATACTGCTATAATGGCCAAGTAAAATAGAAGACCTAGTTAAATTTGAATATAAGATGAACAGAGGAAAATTGCATAATTAGTTGTATCTATTGAATGGTTCATGCTAGGTCTTATAAAATTTTTCTTAAAATCCGAGTAATAGAGTGTTTGCCTCTCTTCCTTCCTTCATTCTTTCCTTCGTTTTCTCTATTCCTTTCTTCCTTCATTCCTTCCTGCCCTCTTGCCTTCCTTCCTTTCATTCAAGAACAGGGTGTCTTTGTAGCCCCAACCAGTTGGGACCTCTATGTAGACCATCCCAGGCTGGCCTAGTTCAGGAGATTCACTTACCTCTGCCTTCCAAGTGCTGGATCAAAGGCATGTGCCACCACCTCAGGCTTGTAATAGGGTGCTTTGTTTTGAGTTTTTAACATTGTTAACTCTTTCGACCTAGTCTTACAAACTGTGACAGGATACTGAGAGCATTATGAGTGTCTGTCTCTCCCATATTAAGACTCACTTCTGACTATAACAGGTCACTGTGAGGTCTAGAGAATGTAAGGAATGAAGTAATATTATTAAATCTTTATATGCACAGTTAATTTTCTATTTTTTTTCCAAAGTAAGCTCTTGCTAAAAACAGAGAGTCAGTGTAAGCGCTGAGAAATATAGATAGGTGGTTGAAGACTTACAGACTTATATAATGCCCTATGTTAAATTCTCAGAACTTTAAAAACCAAGAAGAGGAAGTTTAATGAAATGCACATTCATAACAAAGGCTGTGACAAACTCCAGCAGCTGGGCAGCTGTGTGCCTGAACTCTTGCCCTATGCGTGCAGGGCAGGCCTCTGCAGGTGTCATCTCAGGATTATGCTTACATAAAGAGAAGCTCAAATTTGGCTTTCCTCAGTTCTCAGCAGTTAATGAACATTCTCACCCATGTTTAGAACAGCCATAGGCAGAAATCTGTTATAATCATTTTAAAAATTAATTTTAGAATCTAACAAGCCTAGGGGTAAATCTTATTAGCTATGCTATCCTGGACACATTTGATAAGTTCTTTGAACTTTGCTCCACAAATGTGCAATTTGGGCTTTGCAAGGTCTAGTTTATACAGTTGCTGAGAGGATTGTTTAACATACATAATGTTCATAACAGAGTCACTGCTACAAACTATATGTAATTTTTTGTATGAAGGACACCTAATAAAATATTTAATTTTCATAATCTGGAAGTTTGCACAAGTCTTGTATAACCACCTTTCAGCCTTAGGGCTCTAGGAAATATATTGAAATTATTGCAGCCTTCATTCTGTATTGAACTTGCAATGACCTTGTGTCTTTTAGAAACAGGGACATTCTGTCCCATACATTAATACCTTAAGGTTAAGATTTTGAGGTTCCAATACTTTGGGATGGCTATCTATAGATAAGACATTTGATTCTGATGGCATTTTTACATTTTCAAGATGATAGAACTTGATGGTTTCAGGTGATTTTCAGTTATAGGAATTTTGTTTGAATTCTCAAAGGAACTAGGGAAATCTTATGTCTCATAATATTGATGACAGGTAGAAGACCAATTCCATAGACAATTAAAATCCAAGGCTTATATGCTGCTAAAATAAGACCTACACGAGTCACCACAGAAATTTGAACTGTCCAGATATTTGATGGTATTAAGATTTTTAATTTTATATGAGATGGCATTTTATACTAGAGGAAAGACTACATATCTTCTAGAGGTTAGAAAGTAAACAACTGGAAAGCATCCTTCCATTTGATATAATATGAATATTTTATGGAGAATAAGGTGATGGTGATATGGCAAAGTAGAAGGACTAGATTCGCCTCTCCCTTGGAAGAGGCAGAAAAGTGAAAACAGTCATTTAAAACAGAAGTGATGCTAGAGGCAGCCTTGAGAAGAGAGGGAGCGCACCCTGTGCAGACCCTGGGGAATGAAGGCAAGCTGACCTTCCATTCTAACCACCCTACCTCTTCACCGCAGGAGCCCATTCCTCTCAACCAAAACAGCTTCCTCTAAGATGCCAACTCACTGTTCTAGGGAGATCCACAGAACCTCTGTTCCTTCCATGATTTTCAAAGGAGCAAGAGCCTTGTCATCATCCCAAGTCTACCTGATCCCAGTTCTGCAGTGCTTTCCTCCAGGGGGTCGTAGGGGATGTGTAATTATCTGACAGCCTTCTGCTCTCTTTCCTCTTATCATCACCTGCTCAGTCAATCAAAGTGTTGCCCACCCAACTCTATTTTTTTTTCTAATCTGGTGAAAGCTCACACAGACATTCATCTCACTTGCTCTCATGTTTTGCTGAAATATTGAGGTAGTTACTTCTCAAAACATCCAGCTTTCAATATTATCCTTAGTGATCAATATGATCCACTTTCCTTGATCCATCCTTATCTTATGAAAATGGTAAAATGTTTAAGAATACTTCATTTCCCGGGCATGTTTTTTTAGTTTATACTACCGATGAAGACTGCATTTCCCTGACATAAAATGTCTATATAAAACTTGTCTATTTTCCATTACAAGTTCAATCATTTAGATACTGGATAAATGGCATCATTCATAAGCTTTAACACCTAAAAATGCCATATAGCCAACATTTAATATGCTAATGTAAACAGTAGTGATAAAGGATATTTTTACATTTTACCTATTCATTCATTTATTTGCTTATTAATTAATTAATCAATTTATTTATTTATTTATAATGTGTGTCTGTGTATATGTGTGTCTGAGCATACATGCAATGGTCCTGTGTGGTGATCAGAGGACAAATTTAGCAGTCAAAGTCAGTTCCCACTCTCCCTCTTGTAAGTCCTTGAAGGATGAACTAAAGCTGTGAAGATTGACATACAGGTATTTTTACTTGGTGAGCCATCTTGGCCTCAAAGCTATAGTTTTAAACATTTATTTCATTTGGCACTAGATGATAACTTTGTATATAAAATTTCTACCATAATCATTAAAGAAAGGGACTTTATTGTCCCCATTATGCAGTTGAGAAACTGAGACAAAAGAGGTTAATCAACTGGTCCAAGTTCTTAGAATTACCAAATATTGAATTGATGAAGACTTTAATACTGGCCAGGTACTTTGTTTTGTTGTTTAATTAATGCAGAGAAGTGGGGAGGGCAGACCAAGTTCATGAATTTACAGCACTGGAATGTCACAATGGACTAAGCAAAAGGACAAATAAACACAGGAGATGAAGAGAACTGAAGACCATTGGCTTTCAGTAGCTCAAATCACATTTCCACAGGAAACTACTTAAAATTGCTGTAAACGTCGATCCAAAGGAAGCGTGATGAGCAGGACAGGGGTTCTCTGTCAGAGGCAGTAGCTCACAAAAGCCACTTGTTCTTAGAACTTAAGAAATTAATTTTGATGATTACTTTTTTTGTGTCTATATGTGTGATGTGGTACACCTGCCTGTGTATGGGTGTGTGGAAGGCCTCCTAAAACAAAGTACCTGAACTGTACACTGAACTCCATCCCTGGGACAAAACATAGTGAATTTCGTCTCCCCCACATCAATCTAATCAGTCATCGGAGATTTGTTTCATTTTATTTTGTTTTGTTGCTTATTTGGTTTTGCTCAACTTCTGTTTCGAGAGGAGTGATTTTGTTGGATTTTATAAAACTAAAATTAGGCCTAGTGTGGTGTTGCACAACTGTAATCCCAGCACTAGGAGAGAATTTCCAGTTAAAGATCAGATTGTATTACATCGCAAGACCTGTATTAACAAGCAAAAAAATACCATAAAAATAGAACTGAAGGTATGACTCAGCTGTAAAGAGTGCTTGCTACTCTTGCACAGGACCAGATTTCAGTTGCCAGCAACCCATGCCCATCGTCTCACAACCACATAGCACATTGTCTGAATTCCAAGACCCAAAGAGATAGAGCTGCATTCTGTGTACTGACTTTAACCACTCATCTAGAAAGAGCTGCTATTGGAGCATCAGTGCATCAGCACTTTTGTCTGGGCCCCTTGATAGGTCACATTAATCTCTCATACATAGGAATCCTTATGCTTTATGTGGAAGCAATAGTTATCCTGGAGAATGTTCCACCGAAACTGCATGTGACTCCCAGGGAGTGCTGATGGAGGATCATGGGGAACACCAATACTAACTGCTGCCCTCTAGAAAAAGACACTGCTTCTCAGGGGATCACATCAACACACTTAGATGCAAGCTGACAGAAAATCCAGCAGGGAGTTAATTCTTCACACCTCATTTGCTTCCTCCTTCAAGGTAAATCAAAGCAGAGATGTGCTGTACCATACATAAACGTCATAAGTATAGGTGAAACTCTTTTAAAAGAAAACACAAAATAATTCATGTCCCTTCTCCCTCAGCATCATCTAGTACTGCTTCTCAACACACTGACTTCAACTCCATAGGAAAAGAGCATTCTTTATTCAGTGAGAGCTAAGTCTTGACTCAAGAAGTTGTAAAGAAGGCTAAGGAGATGGCCTAGTGGGTAAAATGCATGCTGTGCCCTGAGCTTAGATTCCCTTCATTCATGTAAACGCTGGGAATGGAAGCATGCATCTGTATTCACAGTGCTGAGTGTTCAGAGACAGGCAGATGCCAAGGACTCACTGACCAGCTGGTCTAGCCAAAACAGTGAGCTTCCATTGCAGTGAGAAACATGTCTCAAAAAGTCATAGAGACTGATAGACAAAGACAGTTGATGTCAACCTCTGTGTTACACACACACACACACACACACACACACACACACGCAAGTACACTCTACCATGCACATGAATACTTATGCATATAACATACACAGAAGAAAAGAATAAAGAAAAATGAAGTCATGAGGATATCTGTACATCTGTGTCTAGATATGCATAATGATATGAAAATATATGAATATGTTTACCTTCACAATTTTAAAATGTTTATATATAGGATATTTATGGGTATGTAGATACATAAGTTAAATAAATCTCTCAAAGATTTTTCATCATTTTGTAAATGTAAAATATTGTTTCAATTCTTTTCCACAAAGAGCACAGGAACAATTCTAATAGTCATCAGAAAACATCAATCAACAATCAATCAATCAACATATTAAAATTTTATATGATAAAATTCATTTATATCAGCAGGAAGTTAAAATTTAAAGATGCAAATAACTTTCAAAGTTTAATAAAGAGTAAAAATATATACTTTCTTCTGAAAATTCAAAAGTTAGCTCACAGCTTATATAATTAATAGGCGATTTTGCTCATACCCACAAATTATCCAGATAATGTACATTTGGAATAATAGCCATTGTCTGGCTAGAACTGAGCATTTTCCTCCTATTCACTAGTAAGCCTGCATTGTGTATAATTATAATTATAAAGACATTTTTCCTTGCCTTTGTAATCTTTACCTTATCTTTGCCAGCCTTATTATTTGACTTCCATTTCTGTAAAAGCAATGATTGTAGATACTAACAGCTACATCACAGCCCCCCGTCATTATTTATGAGCCAAGGCTGATCCCTGTACACATAATTAATGTAGAGTGGTGGCTATTAAAACGTGATCCTAGTGCCTTTGGCCTTAGATGACCCTTTTTCTAGCTTTACTCTTAAAAGATTACTAATGTATCTCATCCCATATATAGATGAGTATCCTGAACACCAAATCCCCAAATCTGAAGTGGTACAAAACTTAACACACTTCACATGTCAACATGATGTCTCAAGAGGAAATTACTCACTTTCATAATGTGCCATGGATCAGAAATACAGCATATAGTTGCACAAACTACCTCCACCCTATTTCCCTAAGATGCATATGACATATGAATAGATTTAGCATTTAGATGTAGGTACCACCATTAAGATGTGCCATTATATATGCAAATATTCCCAAATCTGAAACACTTCTGATCCCAAATATTTCAGATGAGAGATGGTCTTCAGCCAGTTGGAATTTTTCTGCAAAATCTGATTTTTTCTAATTGACCAGAGGACATCAGACACTTGCAGGTAAGATACAGTTCTGTGACTAAACTTCTGATAATCAAATGGTTTTATAATTTGAATCAGTCATGCACAGATGAGGTTTGGAATTCATTTTCTGTGGCACTGGCCAGTATGATGCAGAAGAACTGAGGCAGATAGTCAGCATGCTGGGTTAGCTGAGATATTCTGGGAAGTAACTCTGGCTGGATGTCTTGCTTACATTCCTAATGAATCTTCTATAGTCTGTCCTCATCATTTTTGTTGAATATAGGCAAGTGCCTGGTCAACACAGATATCTTATTATGAGATTAATAATGGTGGTGATTTCTTGCATGTGTGAAATGTGCTCCAGTTTTCAGAGTTCTTCTGCTACACTTTTGTATTTGCTTTGTAACATCAAATAAGAATAATGAGCCCCAAAGAGGTAAGGTGATCTAGCAATGTCAGGATGCTGGAAAACTGCAAGACTTGAATTTAGCATTTTGGCAGTAATCTTAAACTTTTGCCTGACACTTATTTGTCAAGAAATACAAAGACAGCAGCTGATTTCATTAAAAATGAGAACTTCAACTACCAAATGTTATTCAACTCAAATCTATAACAACTGGACTGACTAGTGGAGATGAACCAAATGATTTACAGAATACATCTGACAAATTCATGCTGTCATTTGTTGCTTCAAATATAATACTCATATCTTAACTAAAACTATAAAGCAATCAGAAAAAAATTTGAATGTCAGTATTGCAAAAAAGTTTGCAAACAGACTGAAAGCTTCTAATATCACCAGCTTATGCAGGACTACCTTGATGACTTCAGTTTTACTTTTATTCAGTGACAAGTATTGAGAGTTAATGCTTTGTACTAAAGTTGTGCCTTTAAAAAAATAATAGTGTGTGTGTGTGTGTGTGTGTGTGTGTGTGTGAATTTGTGCATGTAGAGGCCAGAGATTGGCATTGGGAGTCTTTCTAGATTTCTCCTCACCCTCACTCAATGAGGGCCTCTCATTGAACTGACAGATGAGCAAGCTCCAGTGATCCCTCTGTCTCTAGCTCCCAAGTGCTGGGATAACAGGCATGCACCCTGCTCAGTTTTTTTACATGAATGCTAGCGATCCAAACTCATGTCATTGTGCTTATATGGCAAGCACTTACTGATGGAGTTACTGATACAGCTCCAGAAGTATGTTTTAAATGCTGGTAGTATTAATGAGACTGGAGTAGAGAAACAGAACCAATATAATGGATGGATAGGTAAACAGATGTATATATAAAAGATATGTAGATGATAGATAATGTATAAGTATTAAGATATACAGAGTTAGAAAGGCAGAGAAAGACAGAGACAAGGGCAGAAAGTGGCACACCTGTAATTGTGTAACACTTCTCTATATTCCAAAATGAACCTGAAACTCTGAAACTACTAGAAGAAAACATAGGCAGTGCCCTACAAGATATAAGTTTAGGAAAGGACTTTTTAAATTGGACATCAGTTATTCAAGCATTAAAGTCAACAGTCAAGAAATAGGACCTCATTAAACTGAAAAGCTTCTGTACAGCAAAAGAAATAATCAAGGAAGTGAAGAGGAAACAGACTGAATGGGAGAAAATCTTCATCTCTTACACATCCAAAATGGTTAAAGTATATAAAGAACTCAAACAACAACAACAACAAAAAAAGAGAGAATAAATGACCCAATGCATTATGGGCTGTGGACCATAACAAAGAGTTCTCAATGAAGAAATAAAAATGGCCAAGAAACACCTTAAAAGTGCTCAACATCCTTAGTAATTAGAGAAATGCAGACACAAACCATTTTAAGATTTCATCTTCCCCCTGAGTGGCTAAGATCAAGAGAACAAAAGACACCAAGTAGTAGGGATTATGTGGAGAAAGGGGAACGATCATTCACTGGTGCTGAGAATGCAACTCGTGAAACCAGTATGGAAAAACTACCATATGATCTGTTTATATCACTCCTTGGTATATACCCAAAGGACTCATCCCCTTATAGAGATACCTGTACATCCATGTTTGTTGCTGGTCTTCTCACAGTAGCTAAGAGATGGAAATAGTCTATGTGTTTCTCAACTGAAAAATGGATAGTGAAAATGTGGTACATTTACACAATGGAGTTCTACTCAATGGTAAGTAAAGATGAAATTACAAAACTTTCAGGTGCATGGATGGAAGTAGAAATCATTTACTAAGTAAAATAATACAGACTCAGAAAAGTAACTGACATATGTTCTCCCTCTTTTTTGGATCATACAATCAATCTGCTCTACGTGAGTGTATATCTTGATGTAACACCAGGAATCAGGACAATGGAAGGAACCATGGAATAAAGGCAATGAAGGAGCCAGGGGGTGAGGGGGAGTAGATGGAAACAGATATCACCAAGGAGAAATGGAGAAACTGGGGGAATTCAAATGGGAAGGGAAGTGAGAGGGTTATACAAGCAATCATGGGGGCAAAGAGAAGGAATTCAAGAGGGGTATAATAGGAGTCAGGTGTTATCAAATGGGAAACGGGGGCACTTAAACTGGGAAGAGAGGAGGGAGGTTGGACAGGGAGAGAAAGGGGAGAGATAAATCATGTGTGGGTTGTGTGAAAAGCCAGGGGGAAATGTATTAATTCAGTTCCCATGAAAAATACACATGCAATATCTGAACATGAGTGCATGTTTATAACTGAAGGCTGTCTTCCTTAACCAAGAAAGCAAGAAAGTTAAAGAGAGCAAAGAAAGAATAGAGGAGAAAAGAAGAAAAGGAAGGAGGATTTACTAAAGATTACACACTGAAGATTGTTCTTTTATGCTATTGAAAGAAATTAGAATGCATTCTCTTCTGCTGTCACAAGAATCTAAGAGTCATAAGTCTATTTCATGGACAGATCAGAGAGAATTGCTATAGATGTAATTACTATGTTTGAATGGCTATCAGTATTCTTGCACCTTTAATTAGCTCAAGTGATACTCAAAGCTGTCCAGCCAGGGAGGAAGATGGTCAGAAAAGAGACTGAGGGATAGTGCAACTGTTACAAAAATTTACACTTCATATGAAATATTATTAGAGCCCAATATGAAGAAGTTTAGTACTTGCTGATTGAGTAAAAGCCAATTCACTGATACATAGTATCCTATAGAGATATTAGCACCAAGTATCTTGAGTGCAAACCGACTCAGTCTTTGTGTTCACCCTCATTTTTGTGGTTGAAGGAAAATGGGAAGCTTCAAAGTTTTACTTATGCAAAAAGAAATACATAGGCAATGGGATTCTGTAAGAATGTGCATGGGGCAGCATATGAAAATCTTAAATGAACAAGCATGAAATTGCTTCTTTGTTACTAAAACATTAAATTTATTGGTAGGAGAAAATGATGTTATTTGTTATCACTATGCCTTATGAAACCTGTCACAATTTAGTTACCTCTAAATTCATTATAATAAACTTCATTTACCCCACTGAGATGAAATTGAGTTTCAGAAAATATAGTTTGGGTACAGAATAGAGAATGTGTATTATAGATATCAATGAACGCACAGGTAAACAATGGAGAACTCCGTGGTAGCTAGTTTGCAAATTTGGTCTCCAAATAAACCAAGTTTTTGTTTATTGCGCACCTTTGCATGGTCCCATTCTGCAATTATTCTGGAATATGGAGGAAGCTGTGAAGAGAAATGCTGAGTGACTGTTTAAATTAAGTCCTATCAATTTTGATACGTCTAGCAGAGTTTCTAAAAATGCTTGATCTGGAAAAAGACAGCACCATGAAAGAATTTAGCTTCAGAGAGAATCAAGATTTCTGCAATGAGGCCACTTGGGGAGAAAGACATAACTTAACCCCCTTTTCCCATACAGTCAAGGGATGTGAGGCTTTCAGATCTCCAAACTTCAAAACAGATGTGGGGAAATACATTTTTTTTCTTTTGTTCTGAATGGCTCCGGTGTGATATAAATTGTTACACAGAAGTTCATAGTATACAGGGGAGTGTGAGATAAATGTATGCAATGAAATGTGGCTTTCAGAGTGATGTCCTGAGGAAGAAACTAGTCTCTTTTTAGTCTGAATTTTGAGAATATGTAAATGAACTGAGAGTAGCTTCAAATGACAAAAGATTCTCTTTCAGGAATGGTCTCAGGGCAAGGAACACATCCAGCATCACACTAATAAAATATTACCTCACTGCTTTAATGGGTAAAAGCTTTCAAGGAGAGGATATGAGCAATTTGATGTGGTTGGGAATGTGGGATTTTGTGGCCAGAGGTCTGATTATGGAAGATTGCATTGCCTCAAAGAGAGCTTCAAAGTTTGCCTGGAGCTGCAAAAGTCTGGCACGTACAGCTGACCTTTCTGATATCCACTCCAGAGCTGACCCGTTCCTCCACCGACTAGAATCGGGATTGACACTAGAACAACACTGGCAAAGTGAGCACAGTGAGGGTGCTGCTCTGCTTGCAGCCTTGGGAGGGTTAGGCAGCTGCTTTCATTTCTCTATTCGGAGCCACACAAAATGTAAGAACTAAGATTATCTGGGGACCACTAGGTTCTAAGAAATACGCGTGAGAAGAAAGGGTGCACAGAGAGCATGATGTGGAGACAGACGGATGCAGCTCTGTGAAGATCCTAGACTAGAAGCTGAGAGTCCAGCCCCCATCACTCAGCTGAAATTAAATACCCAGCTGATTCTACTTCTATATTCTGATTCAAAAAAAGAGGAAAACAAAATGGTTGTAATAAAACTAAAAGTCTAATTCTGCACAACTCTCTTGAAACTCTGCTCTATCAGAAAAAATCAGAGGAAAGCCAGAGATGAGATGTGATTTGGGATATTAAATTATAATAAAACCATGATTTCCATTTTGACACACTCTCTCATTACTCAGTATGTTTAAGAGAAACCACAAGTCAGGCTGTGAACTTCCACATGATGAGGACACTCAGACACCTACAGGAAGGTCCACCATCAATGAGTCAAACAAAGGCTGCTCGCCAATTGTTGTCTTTTAAATCTTTTTAAGTGCTTGCTATTTACAGTTATTTACTTCTTTCTTTCTTTTTATTTTGTGTGTATAAGTGTACTGCCTGAAAGTATGTAAGTACACCCATGTCATGCATCGCCCAGGGAGGTCAAAAAGGGTGTTGAATCCTCTGGAATTGTAGCTATGGACAGTTGTCAGCCACCATGTGTGTCCTGGGAACTGAAACCCAGATCCTCTGCAAGAGCAGTGAGTGCTCTTAACAGCTGAGCCATCTCTCCAGACGCTAACTGTTCGATTTTAAGGATTTTATTTTTTCTACTTTTATCTGAAGCTTCAGTGTGAAGCAGATGCATTGTTCTTTGTATGTACTGTATTATAAGTTCCTGGTTATTTCTGAACAGCTGTTTCCATGACTTGGTAACTATTTTGAAAATCACAGCAATATATTCCCCTTATCTCTTCTAGTCTTTCTTCTTTCTCTTTGAGACGCCAACTACGGGATAAAGTTTGACATGTAATTTTTCGGTTTCTCACATTGCTTTATTCATTTTTTATTACTTTACTCTCTGATATTTATTTAGTCTTCTGTCCCACCTTCCATTTTATGGGTCTCTTAAGATATTTATAAGCTGTTAGGAAATCTATCTTCTGTATCCTTGATTTCAATTATGTATGTTTTTCAGTGCCTAGATTTCCATCTTGTTAAATAATATATCTTTGTCAAAGTTTATTATATTTATTTCTTTAAAATACTCAGGATTCATATATCAAAGTATTATTCAATTCCATTATGTGAAAATATATTCAAGGTAGTATTTATAAGTCATTGTATAATTCCTTTATCTGAATATGTGTGTATCTGATTCTATTATTTTCTGTTTTAAAAAATAATCTTTTTTTCCTCTAGGTGCCTGATGATTTTCAGTTTAGTAAACACAAATTTTATATAATTAAGCTTAGTCACATCTTCTTTGTCTACAGGATGTGTATCTAGAGGAAGTAATGACCTTGTATAAACTTAATCTAATGCTAGGAAGTAAGATGATTTGAAGGTAGATTCTGTCGTGCTGAGGGAATCAGGCCATTTCCAGTTCCCCAGGTCCTGGAGTACATCCCTAATTGTGGGCTGTTTCCCAGCACTGCTTTCTTGGCAACTTTGGTTTCTAATTTTGTCACTCTTAGCCTCATGAGATTGTTTAAAATTCTGCTTAGTGTCTCAATTTTTACATGCCTTTGGCATTTTCTAAATATCATGTTCTTCTTTCTGAGCTTTTGGCTTCTGTTTTTTATATTATCATTTTCTAGTGCCTTGTGAGCTCCATGATGCCTTCAAGCAGGTATCTTAAACTTTAAAAATCGATCTTTCCTTTTGTTTATGTAGAAAGACAGTTCACGTTTCCCTCTTTGTAGTACTAGAATTAGACTTCTCACACAGAGCTTTTGCCTCTCCTGTGAGAGAGAATTTACTTAATTTGGAGTAGAATTGCTCTTTTGATTTAGGGCAATGAAAGAACTGATGTCTGCACTACGGGGAATGTGGTTCCTACTTGGTTCTTTTTTTAAAAGGAAAGATTCAACACATATTTTTGTCCAAATATTTTTTTTCAGTCTCTTTTATTATAATTGCCATCTTCATTAAAGCTTTGTTAACTAATCTCAACCAAGACTATAAAGATGATAGTAGCCAGTTATAATGACCTGTTTTGGGAAAATGGATATATTACTATGTTTATCTCTGCAAATTCACAGTAATGCTTATGAAAGTACACTGCATCAGAAACATTGATGGACTGAGGATAATGGGCTTTCTAAGTTGCTAAAAAGATGTAGACTGAGATCTATAATTGTGTTCCTTTGATGTTGGCCTTTTGACTTTCTGGTTGAGAGTGTGGTGTTGATGGTACCAAATCTGACTGAAGTACCAGAACACAAAATATTCTCTTAAAACAATCCCTCATATTATGTGCAAATCATTCCTGAACAACTATAGAATCTATGAGAGAATTTTGCCTTAACAAGAAATAGACATTCTTTGTACCCTCCCTAGGTTCTCATTTTGCCAATTATGTGGCCAACTGTCCACCATTTGTCTTAGGGAAGCCTCAGGCATAGAGTCTGACATTTATGTCATCTGTTTCTCTTGTCCTCTGTCAACTCCTTCACCATGTCTATGGTAGTTCATGTTCTCTGTAGCCGTGATTCAAGATTTGGGTTTCCCAATCTGTACTTACTCTATAGGTAATTTCATTCTGTTTTGTGGTTGAAAATACTTTGTCTGACACAACACTCCCTAGTCTAATCCAAATCTACTCAAACTTCTCCTTTTAACATTAGATTTATATATCTTGTTCATTGGTCATCTAAGATATATTTAAAACATAAATGACCAAAATAGAAATATTTTACATGTGTTTTTAATTCTTGCTAAAGTTATTCTTCAAAAATTGTTTTCCATTTTAGTAAGTATGAGAATTGGTCACTAAGTTGTTCAAGCCCACAAATCACTATTAAATTATTTCTTGTTTAGTTTTTAAAATTATCTTTTAAAATGTTTTGATTTTATCTTTTGGGCGGGAAAAATGGCTCAGTGGGGAGAAGTTCTTACAGCACAAGTCCAATGACCTGAATTTGATCCATAAAACCCACGTAAAAAGTTAGATACATAAGTGCATCCGTCAGCCCAGCACAGATACAGAGAAATGGGAGGAGGGGACCAGAGAACTGATTAGAAGCTCAGGAACAAGTGAGCCTGTAGTCTGCAGCAGAGCAGCAGAAACAAGAGAAAGCCTGTCTCAAATATGGTGAAAGAACGGAACTACCTCCTAAAACTCACCTCTGACCCCCACGCTGTACATAAGTGTGTACATACATACATAGTAACAAAAATAAATTTAATTCTATTCATATATGAAGTACAAGTTTCGATTTATGTTTAAAATTTTATATTAAAATTATTTCCATTTTAAATGTACCTGATGAAATCATTCTTACTGCTACTACTACTACTACACACACACACACACACACACACACAATGAAGTTACTTGAAAAATAACATTTAAAAATAATCAGTGCTATCTTAATAATGGTTGTATACCTGTAATAGATTTCACATTGTAAGTATAAAAATCTAGACTGTGGTGCAGTGACCAGAGGCTTGTGTGTCCTGCTATTGCAGAACTCTACGACATCACCCACCTTTGTTATACTGTACTATTTCACCCACTTGGATGTTGATTTTATGTCTTGAACAAGAAAGCATTTATTTCCCTTTGAGTAGCTGTATTTGTTATTTCCTTGACCTACAATTTTCTGTAGCTTTTCATTTTGTTAATTTACTTTCTTGGCTCAGTTCTTATTTCAAACACAAACTATTCAAACATGAAGTTCAGTGATAAAGTACTGCTAGGGTCAGAGCTAAAGAGAAATTTCTTCGGTAATGAGCATGGTCAGTGTTTGAAAATTTTCCTGAGCTTTGGCAACTGGGATTTGCGATGGCCTCATTGCATGGAGGGGTGGTGAAGATGCCTTAATATTTGGAGAAGAAGCCAGTACGCATGGCCCCTGGTCCAGCACCCCCTGGTCCAGCACCCCTTGGCAAGATGGTGCCTGCCGTTGATAACCCCACATTAAGTTCAATTCACAAGTTCGTCCACTCACTCCATATACTGCTACCTGCTGTGCTAAGAGGGCAGCCTTCTGAGTAGCTACCTCTCCAAGAGCTTGTGGCCATTGCACTTTCCTTCCTCCAGGGGATCCCGCAAGGCTTTTTTTTTCTTGGGGGTGGGGTGAGTTACAGTCCTGTGTGTGGGATCTTCTTCTGAGCAGCCACTCAGAAAAAGGCTTGTTCCTTTTTTCCTTTTTTTCTCTTTTTTCTCTGCTCGCCTTCTCCCGCCCCTTACTGGTCGGAGAGCTGGTCTTGCCGCTGAATGAGCCAATAGCAAAATACCGAGAGAAATCCCTGCTAAATTCAGTCTACAGTCAGTATTGATTTCTGTAATGAGCCAAGAATGATGGGATTCTGTCCTGATCTGTGATGTTTCTAGACTTTCACAGTTCTTCCATGATAGCTGTCTAAGTCAGCCAAGCACAGCCTTGTGATCTCTTATCCCAGTACTCAGTTTTATTTCCTTTACATAAATAAAAACTGCCAGAAATGATCTCATTCATATGTTTATTGTGTGTCACCCTCACCCAGTTAGACTATAAAATATTCAGGGCATGCATTTTGCTGCCCGTTTTGCTGTATTTTGAGACCTTTGAACAGTATTAGAGACATGGTAATAATTGCACGAAAGATTTTGCTTCCTATGTTAAACTCGTACAGATTGTTGGAATTCATTAATTCCTTATTTTATTCAAAAGGGGATAATATGTGGCAGCATAAACCTTTAATCCCAGCACGTTGGAGGCAGAGGCAGGTGGATCTTTATGAGATTGAGGCCACTCCGGCCAACATGGACATTTTCAGGGCCTGCTGGGGCTATAGAGAAACCCTGTCTCATAAAGCAAAAATATATAAATAAATAAATAAATAAATAAAGCCCTTTACTTATCTATTGTGATCATAGATCACATATTGTTGTTTTGTAATCAGATCGATTCATGAGACTATGGTACATGCCTCAAAAACTAAAAGCTTTGTGGCTTGCTCACTTCCCTATTCTAAGTATGCAGAAGAAAGTTTGGTGATTAGTTTGGCATTAAAAATATTTATGTTCAATAATGGGTGACTGAGTAAGTACATGGATAGATGGGTAGGTGGATTTTTTTTAGTTCTTTTCTTTGTATATTCTGCATATTAATCCTCTGTCAGATGTGTGGCTGATAAAGATTTTCTCCCACTCTGTGGGTTTCCTCTTCCCTTCCTTGGTTGTTTCTTTTGCTGTACAGTAGCTTTGTAGCTTAATAAGGTCCCGCTTATTGATTGTTGACCATAACACCTGAGCAGTTAATGACCAATTTAGAAAGTCCTTTCTTACTCCTACCTCTCAGAGGATACTGTCTGTGTTCTAGCAGTTCCAGAGTTTCAGGTTTTATATTGAGATCTTTGATCCACTTGGAGTTGACTTTTGTGCAGAGTGAATGATAAGGGTCTAGTTTCATTCTTCTGCAGGTGGAGATCCAGTTTTGCCATCCATTATGGGTTCTTGCACCTTTATCAAGTATCAGGTGACTGAAACTGCATGTACTCATGTTTGGTTTTTCTGTTATATTCCATTGATGCACATGTCTATTTTTTTTACCAGTATTGTGCTGTTTTTTTGACTATAGCTCTGTAATATAACATGAGATCTGGTATAGTGATCCCACAATGTTGTTCTTTTTTCCCAACATTACTTTGGCATTCTGGAGTATTTTGTGATTTAAAATGAATTTAATAATATGTTTTTTCTAGCTCTGTGAAGTATGTCATGGCTATTTGGATTGGAATTGCATTGAATCTATAAATTTCTTTTGGTACAATGGTCATTTTCACAGTATTGATTCTACCAATCCATGAATATAGTAAGACCTTCCATCTCCCATCTTCCTCTATCTCTTTCTTTAAGGATTTGAAATTTTCATTGTAGAAATATTTAATTTTTAAGTTTTATTTTATCACTAAGCTTTTATTCCTAAACATTTTTTGAGGGTTTTGCGAATGGGATGTATTCCTTGAATGTTTTTCTGATTGCTTGTTATTAATATGTAGAAAGGCTACTGATTTTTGTAAGTTGATTTTGTTTTCTGCCACTTTACTAAAAGCACTCTTTTTTTTTTTTTTTTGGTCCTTTTGAGTCAGGGTCTCCCTATAGTCCCACCAGGCCTGGAACTCACTATGTAGACCAGGCTGGCCTTGAACTCACAAAGATCGGCCTGTTTCTTCCTTCTGAGTGCTGAGATTAAAGGCATGCACCACCATACCAAGATTTGAAAAGACTCATTCATTTTTTTTAAAGAAAAAATATGAGGATATTCTTTTCGGGAATTCAATTACTACTGTTTCTATACTCATTTTGACAAATAAGAAGTAATACAGCTAGAGGAATGAGAGTCTACCTAATGTGAATGACCTGAGACTGCATAATTATCTGAGGGCCCAGGAGATGAATGTTTAATATACTCAGTCGCTTAGTCATTCTTTTCTCATTCTCATTTATCATTGTTATCCCCATATCTGGGAGATACTAAAGATGCAAACAAAGAGAGAAGCATTGTGTCTTATCCAGTGTCAAAAGCTTATCTTGTGCTAATGTTTCTGCCTTAGCAAAGGCATTGTCAGATACTGTACGTGCTGGTTAAGCCTACTTCAATAGACCTTGAGGCCTCTGCTCTTCCCAGGCAGGAGGCCAGTGTGACAACCCAAAATCTATAACACTGCAGGCTTTTCATAGCATTGCCCCTGATCATCCTTCCTGCTGTCTGCTCAGCTCAGATGACATTGCATTAGGGAATTTCAGAGAACAGAAGTATTACAGCTGGCCTGTAGCCTGGACGATGACTTAGTCACAGCCATATTTCCAGCTGAACATATTTTGCTGCAGACACAAAGAAACATTGTCTAAGAGACTCCCTTTCTTCCAGCACTAAGCTGTCTTTAGGCACGAATACTCTTTATGAAACTGCTCAAGTGTAATTTTTTTTGGATATCAATATGCAAAAATTATGAAATGGAACATAACTGAATGGTAATACAATATCGGCAAACATGTATAAAAATAAAACCTGTCTAAATGAGCATGTTTGGGAAAAAATAATGGAAATAAACAGGAAGTATACAAGTATGGGAGGAAAGAGGGATCAAAGGAACAATGCTTTCAGAAAGATCTATTTTAGAGTACTTCACAGGATCATATGACATTGGAAGCCATTTTGAAATATCCTTGGCAATCATAATCGTTTATCCCTGACAATCTGCTCCCAAAGACTAGAGAATAGGATGCAATTTAACAACATGATGCACTCTTGCTGTATCATGAATATCTCTTTGCCTCAGGGAAGATATTTTTAGTTCAAGATCTGAACAGAAGAGATCTTACTAAATAAAAGGATTGAGTTCTTTTTTGCACCTTCTCTCTTCCTGCATTTAAGAAGATCAGTTCAGAACAAGGGAAAAAAAAACACATCTCACAAAAAAAAGAATGATAATTAGCACATTAAAAATGGAAAAAAATCAGAAGCAAAAAAAGAATATTTCAACATAAAACAATACAAGACTATTGTAAATAAGTGTAATATACATGCTACATGCTTTAGTTATACTAAGCTATATTAGCTTCATGGTGGAAAACTATGGAAATGTACAGTTTGGGTATCTGTACAATGTACTGGTTGACTCTATTTTTATTACAAGTGTGGATTTTCACATTAATTTCAGCAAACATTTTTTGCCAAATCCATTATAACCTTTATTAACAATGTGAAAGATAATTTAATTAAATCGATAATAGATAAATAGTTGTTTAGAGAAGATATACACATATCATTGAATTAAAATCCAGTTTCAAGCATGTACAAAACAAAGTGAGAAGGATAATGATGCAGAATAGATTCATTAAAATGTGCAATATTATAATGCCACATTAAAAAAAGAGATATCTGTGCTCTGTATGCTTTGGTGTGAGCTGTTAGGTGTGTCTTGTCTTAATTTATAATTTATTTCCATGCTGGCTACTTCACAAGTTTTATAGCTATCATGATAATGGTCATTACAATATTTTACCTATTATTTTTATTTTATGTGTATGAGTGCATTGCCTGCATGTGTGTAAATACACCTGTGTCATACAGTGCCCTTAGAGGTCAGAAGAGAGCATAGCATTCCCTGAAACTGAAGTTACTTTTGGTTGTTGCCATCATGCAGGTGCTGGGAAGCAAACTGAGGTGGGTCCTCTGCAGGAGCAGCCAGTGCTCTTAACTGCTGAGGCATCTCTCCAGCTAATAGTGGTCATTTGATAGACTTACAAGTCTCTGTTCTGAAAAAGGCCACATTTCTATTTTTTTTTTTTTTGGCTTCTTCTATGTGAAACAATCTTTGATACGTCAAGTACAAAGATAAGTCATTTGGTTCTACCTTTAAAGATATTTATGGCAAAGAGGATCATCTCTAACTCTCATGATATTGGGGGAGGGGGCAACAACTGAAGCTCAAGGAGACTGTATTCTCAGTTTAAAAAATAATAATAAAAATAAAGTTTGAAATTCCCCAAGGAGAGAAGTATCTGGATTTTGTTTCAGCAAGCAAGGAAAAAAAAAATGTGTCTCAGTGATAAGGAAGAGAAAGTGGAAGAGAGGAAGGGGCACCGAGGAAGAGGAGGTGAGCATCGGGTACCGGGGAGGGCAGGAGGAGGTGAGCATCAGGCATTAAACAGGGTTGCAAACCGGAACCGCGTTCTCCCACACATGGTTCTACCTCATCGCACTTCTGTTGCCTTCTTCCTTTTCTGATTATCAAAATTAATTATTACCTCTTTTCCTTCCATTAGCTGAAAAATGAAGCTGAATATACTATGAAGGTGAAAAATGGAAACTATTCATAAGAGAGAAACGATTGCCTCAGGATCTCTCTCTTAAAAATCTTCCTATCATTGGGATAGATATCTGTTAAGGCCTGAAAGATATATTTTGAGGAAAGGTCCCATAAACATAGACGAATAAATAAACGAATAATATCCAAACACTGTGGTTTCACTACTGTACTCATTAGTCTATAATGTTTGAAACATCAATTATGTCTTTTTTAAGAAAAAGAATTAATTTGTGAACAATGACAATCATTTTCCTTTCACAAATCGGGACAAATCTATTTTTTTTTAACTGGATCCTTTAATTGTACATCTTAATCTGATACTCAAGTCCTTGATTTCTCTCAGATTTCTTGAGCTCTTTCTCACTATCTGTTTTATCCCCAGGGCAATCAATAATCACCACAATAAGTTCTTTTCATTATAAAAATATTAATGCTGAAAATCTCCATGTAAGAACTTGTGATTATTGTGCTCTGCAGGTGTTCTTTCCAGCTTCCTTCCATTCCTAAGCATCCTCTGAGCAACTTATGCTAATTAACTAGAGAGGAAGATGAAACTCAAATTGCATTTTAAGTAGACAAATCCTCATTATTGTCTAAAGCAAAATAATTATAATAAAGAATGTTAGCATGAAGTTTCTTTCAAATTAAATCTTTTCAAATAAACATTATGTTCCTACAATTAAACTTCAAGTCACTTATAAACTGAAAACTTGTTAAGATACCAGTGTGATTAATAGTTAAAAGTCTGTTGATGCTTAGGGTTCTTTCCCCTCTAAATTAATTAGATGAAGAAATAAGATCTAAAGTGGGTTTTATATACTCCATGATCTCTACAAATCATGCATTGCAATGTTGGAAGGAAATTTAAAAGTTCTTTTTTAATGTGTTATTTTATTTAAAAAAATCTAAATAAAAATTTTACCTTATTTTTCATACACAATTTGGAAAACTTTCTTTCACTTGTCTCTCACAAATAATTGTGCACAATTCTGGGGAAAATGTGGAGACTCATTATTAACCATAAATGGATGATATTATTTAAATAAGAGCTTTGGTCTTAAGATACAGACCACATAAAAGAATTTTGCCTAGCATGTTCAAGGCTCTGGGTTTCTTCGACTGCAGTAAAAAACAGCAAAAACTCTAAACAGAAAAAAGAAAAACAAATAACAGTAATAAAATTCAAACACAAGTGTGTGTATGTGTGTATATATATATATATATATACATAAAATATATATACATAGATATGACATTGGAGTAGCAAAAGATTTATAGCAAGCACTTTTTATTTTAATCTTTCATAAACATAACGGTTTATGTAACAAATGCTTTTCAGAAGCTAAAAAGAAATATCAAGTTTTAGCTTAGAAATTGTTAGGATTTATCTTTCAAAAAGGATAAAAATTTTGATTATTCTGACCTATACTGCGTAGTAGGTGACTATGGATTATTATCTATTTTATATTCCATAAATTTATCCCTTTAAGGAAACAGAACACATTGTAGCTGCACAAAATATTAAATTAAAATTTCTGAAATCTTCAGTGCCAATAGTTTAACTTAGTTAAGGCAAAAAGTCCTTGATTATTTTAATAAATAAATACAAAAGTACTTTGGAAATGACACTTGATATTATCTCTAAAATGTTTTGTAATATTTTTATTTATTATTGCATGCACCTCGTGTGTGTGTGTGTGTGTGTGTGTGTGTGTACGAGTGCCTGTACAAGTTCTATAAGAATTTTCTCCTCCTAACACGTAGGTACTAGGTACTGAACCCAGGTCATCAGGCTTTGTAGCAAGTGTCCTTACCTACTTTATACACTGAACCATATCTCTAGTCCATATCTCATTTTTGTGATATTAATATTTTGCATATTTCTAATAAATATGAAAATAGCTTTCAAATGAACAGATAATGCTATGGTTTGAATGTATCTCTCAAAGTTCATTCTTGGAAAGCTAATCTGCAACGTAGCAGTGTTGAAAGGTGTAAAGTTTGAGAGACCAGTAATTCACTCATCTGTGGTTTAATATCGAATCTGTAGTAATATGTTATTTGGTTTGGAGTGGGGTTCTCAGATCAAAGAATAATCCTTCCTATCCTAAGCTTTCTCACTTAAAAATTTTCATTCTTTGATCCTCTGTTATGGGATGATACAGAAAGGTCTTTGACAGACACTGGCCCCAGGTCTTGGACTTCATGGTCTCTAGAATGTAAGAAAGAAGTCTCTGTTGCTTATAAAACTTACTAAGTCTCAGATGCTTAGTTACAGCTGCAACATACAGATAGGCAGCACAAGATAGCACAAGAGGTGCTGAATTCTAATTGCTAGCATTACATTACCATGAAAATATGAAGAGATCTATTAGTAAAAGAATTCTAAAGCAGTGGACTAGGACTCTGTTTCCATATGGCCATGTACCCCTACCTTGACACTCACAATCTTTCTACCCCCTCTTCCACAGTAGTCCCTGAGCCTTGGTTGAGTGCCCAAGGACCCGCGCACTGCAGACTCTTATTCTCTATGCTTTGACCATGTGTGGCTCTTTGTGTTCATTGCCATTTGTTGCATGAGGCAACAGACTGCCAAGAAAGAACCTCAATTGATCGTCCAATTCCAGCTTTAAGGCCTTATAATAACTACAACAGTAACTGGCACAGCAAACTACATTGGGGCAGTAATGGCACTATTATCTTGGAGGTAATCATTGGCTACATAATTGGACCTAAAGCCCACTCAATGAAAGGGATCTCCTGTGTGGTACTATAAACACAGTCAAATACACATTGCTGGACAGGCCATAGATTTTACAGAAAACTCCAAGGCTGTCACATCCCTAGACAAATGTAATTTCTTACTATGTGCTAAATACGAATGCTTACACATACAGACAAGAAAGGCAGTCACCATTCATCAAAGAGGCTTCTTTTGCAGCAGATGGAGACTTAAAATTCCAAAACTGGTCACACATAGGTTGTGAAATTCCCAACCCTAACTGACACATCTACAATGGAACTCTACACCTACGGCTCATGGAGCATAATGAAACAAGGGGTAGAAATAATACTCATGCAACCTTTATCACTTATTAGAATATGCATGAAGAGTTTAGAAGTTTTACTTCTCCATGCTGTAAAAGTAAACTGCCTCTGTCTCAGAATCCACTAAGCCTATGCTCATATTTACCTTTTGAAACTTAGCTCTGGAAACAATGTTGGATCTTTTCAAGGAACCCAAGAAGTACCAAGGGCTCCAGCTTCATTTCCACCTCTCTCTCTCTCTCTCTCTCTCTCTCTCTCTCTCTCTTCCCCCCTCTCTCTCGTGTGTCCCTCCCCCTCTTGCTCCTCCTCCTCCCTTTTCTTCTTCACTTCCCTCTCCCTCTCTCTCTCTTCTCCTACTTCTTACTACTTCATCCTTATTCTTTCCTGATTGGTTGTTGTACGGTTTTCCCTGTTTTGGCAGGAAAATGAGCTCTAATGTAGTTCATATGTTTTATAGATGATGAAGTTTAGATATAAATTTCTGTTCTGCAATCTCCAACTTTAAAACTTACAGTGTGCAAATTTTCCATACCTATAAAATTTCAACTATTTGGAACATAAGTTATCTTCTCTCTTTAAAATTATATTAAATTTTTCAATCGGTTTGTTTCTCTTTGACTCTGTCCGTGTTTTCCCAGATGTAATGAATGACATTAATTTACTAGGAAAATAGCCTTGAAAAAAAATAACATATCAAAATAGTATTGCATTAAGTTATATCTTATATTAATTTGAAAACATAGCGTTCTTTTGACAAGTAAAATACATATGTTATAGATAAATACAGAATGTACTCAGATAGTTGTTATTATGAAAAATGATAGTGACATTTAATCCCATTGTTTAGACCTTGTATTCACAGAAATAATGAAGAATATTTACAATGCTACCGTAGTGGGACTAGGCTAAGACATTTCTAAGTCAATTGAATTAGTGAATATGGTTCTCAACACTTTAGGGATACATTTGGATCTGAAATTTATCTATATCTGGGTCATGATAAGCTTGGAAATATGTGTGGAAATTTCTCTTTATAACTTTTAGGAAGGATAAATCAAATCCCATGAACATTCTATTTTTACCAAATTCTATAACATGAAATTTCTAAAAGTGTGCTTATTACCAGGGCTCTTAAATAAAACTGAACTCTATGCAGTAAGGCTCCCAACACAATGATTGGATTTGCAATAAATATAACACGTTCATAATATACAATTCCACTTCATCCTTTTATATTATGTCCATGTTTCACGATGTAAGTAGAGGCTTACCTGACCAGTTCTCTATGTAGGTTGCTTTTAATTTTCAAAGGAAAAGCAGCATCATTAAACTGACATCTCCTTTGTAGTGTACCATCAGCTAACTACTCGATGTACACAACTCGTAACAAAAACGAGGAAAAAGATTTGTTCTAAATCTACTTTTTCCCTTGGATTGACAATCTTGTTGGTAGAAATAAAATTTTCTCTATAAATTCTTACATCTCTTGAAAGTATTGTCAGGTCATCAGTTATATTGTCTACCTTGCTGAAAATCAATCTGAATTGATGACAAGCCTTAGTATTCTCATCAAGAAACCTCTTAATTAACCTGCAGCTACTGTCAAGACCACATTCACCTGGTTTAAATTCAATTTTATACCGACAGTTTTACTTTAAATACTCACTAGAATCAAAATGAGTTTTTAAAAATGAAAAAGAAAAAGAGGAAAATGATGTGTCTTGATCTTATTGTTCAAATGTTTTATTTTCTCTTTCACCTTTTGAAGGAATCCCTTCACATACAACCATATGACATTTGTTATAAACCGTAAAACTGTCTATTTGTTGTTATGAACTGCTTTATTCTCATTATGAGAAGAAATCACTGCATTCATTTCTAAGTACGACCCATGCATGGTTTACAGAATGGTGGACATATGCATCTTTTCTTTGCCATCGGTGATACACTGGACATCATTTGGTTATACCTGCAATACATTTTCTAAGACAAGAATTTATTGTATGGTATACCAAGTCTTAAAATGATATATTTCTAGAACTTAATGATAAGTCCATATTGCTGAAGACATTATGTACATGAAACATAGAAAAAGCAAGGAGAAATCAATCTGGTACTGACTTCAAAGCTTCAGCTAGTGCTAGAAGGTACTATACATGTTACCGGAAGACAAGTTTAGTCCTTAACCTTATCCAGATGTGAATCCCACTTGCTTCAATAGTAATTCTCCCAGAAAGATATGACCTCTGGTGCAAGGGGGCAAGAATATCATGGAATTAACCAATAATCCATAGATTAACCTGTGACAAAAAAAAATGGAAAGCTAAAAACAAGGTCCTAAAGATGGAAGAATTTAAGTTTTAATTATTCTCCTTAATATTGGTGAGATTATTCAAGTAGTTAATACTAGCTGTTGTAACAAACAACTTAAAGTGATCCAGTGAGTACTTTACACAGTACATGTTTGCTCCTAGCTGTCTTCACACACTAATGAATAACAGCCATTTTTGTCGGGTGTCGTTCCTTCATGTTCTCTTTCCTCTATCAGGATGCTGTCTGTCATTTATCTTCCACATCTCCCTTATCGGTGTTACTTGTGATAATCTAATTATTGTCACACTCATGTAGTAGCACAATAGGTCTCAGTTGAGAACCTGTAGGGTGATTGACCTGTTTCACGGGGTAAGTCTGGAAGCTGAAGTCCTTGCCACGTTCTACTTAGAGCTTCCAGACACTTCGAGGGCTTCTTGATTCCAGTTAGGCAGAAGAGGTAGCCACACTCAGAAGCCAGTGTTCAATAAGCCGGATCTGAAAGTGCTGTGCTGTTGGGCATAATGCAGGGTGGACCTCACTAGGCCACCTGCCAGGAGGAATGAAGGAATGGATGGCTCTCTTGGGTGTGGAGCACCACACCGGTGGGTTGTGAAGCCAGTTTCTGCCCAGCACCTGGAGGGAACCTGATCCACCTGGGAACAAACTGTGATTGGCTGTGGTCAGGACCCCACCCCATAAGGCTATTGGCTAACAAGACCTATAAGACTCGGTGCTCTTTCTTGAATAAATGAGTTTGCAACAGACCACCACTGCTGGCTTTCCCTTCAACTCCCGGAGTCGGTGTCTTGATTCCATGCCTACTCACCCCCTCACTCTGCTGCGGAGACACGTCAGTCCCCTTCAGGCTGGCCCTGAGATTGGGACCCCCAACACCATGTCTTGCTTTTATTCCCATTCCATTATATGATGTATCTAATTCAATTACATAACCTAATGTAGGTTGGAAAGGTAAAGGCAGGTTGTAAGTGATCCCAGGGAAGATGAGAATCCCTGAAGAAGGGTGGCAGTGTCCACAGTCTCTTCCAGGCCTATTGTGAAGTCCATCACAGGACATGCCTTTCCCCCAAATTTTCTCAGAATTTGTAGTCATGATGTTGTAGTTTGCTCGCAAATCTTACGGTTATTTCTAGAGATTATAATCTCTGTACAGTCATCACAACATTCATTCATTTATATTTGTCCCTTTTCTTCTATTGGTACATTGTTTGCTTAGCAGCAGTTATTGATACATTGAAAGAATTGGATAAAGTAGAAATTCTTACCAAAAACTTTATGAGAAAAAAATGAACCTCAAGTACTTTCTTTAATGAGTGCTCAGAAATTGGAGTAATTTTTTGTTAAGCTCTTCATTTGGAAAGATAACTAAAAAGTACTGAGAAATAAAGTCACCCCCCAAAAATCTGTAGGAATTTCTAGGCCATATGCCTTTAATTTCCATTTTCCCTTACTTTTCCCATAAGAAGACAGTAACTCATACAAACTTGAATGGAACTTTAAATGCACACATACATTATAAGTATTATGGTTTTAAAAATGCAATACTGCTAGCATTCTAATTTCAATTATCTAAGGTACAAGACAATTTAATCTTTCAGATACAATCCCATCTATACTGAATAATAGCATCTGAGTCACCAAATACTTGAGCTAAAAGTCACAGACATAGCTGTAATGCAAATATAATAATTATAATAATAAAGGCAGCACAGAGTAATTGAGGATCCTGGGAAAGGCACACTGGAGAATAAGATAGGTTGAATAGTAGAAAAAGAAAAAAAAAATCTCTGTTACTCTGAGATATGTACAGAATTGCTTTCTTGTTAAGAACATAGATACAAGATTGATTATTGTCAAAGATTAGTAGTCTTTTCTGTATCATTGATAGATAAATAGTGAGGTCTTTTACCTGATGCCAATGGTTGGTGTCCAGACCTTCTTTTCCCGGCAGTATATTCAATTAATGTTGGCCTCCAATAACTCATTACTGAAGCATTCTTGGAAGAACTCTCCCCTATTCTATGAGACTCAGCTTTCCCAGAGACACCTGGAAGGTTATCGTTCTTCTTCCAGGCAGTAGCCCACCTCCAATGACTGATATAAAGTAGAAAGGAAATCCTGACTCCTTTGTTTTTTGACAAAGAATAGCCACAAATGGCTCTTTCTACATGGATATTTATGATTTACAGAAACATATCATCCAGGATTTGATCAGAAAAATGGTCTTTCCAGTGATAGCACAAGAGAATTTATAGAGACATGTACAGTCATGAAAGAAGGTAAAGCATCTATGGAAGAGTGCACTTATTTAATATCATCTGAGCAGAGGTTATGAAGAAAAGTGACACATAAACTGAAAGGCAGCAAAAGCACACTGGAGTTCAAGATGGCATAAGGAATCCAATGAACACAAATTACTATCTGTTTGTCTCCTGTAGCCTCCAACCACCATAGTGCAGCTGGCTAGTCAATGGAGCTGGGGACCAGTGTCAGGGAGATGCACAATGAAATGTTCCAGGACTTGGAGAGACTGAAGAAGAGCTCAAATGAGAGCTGGAGTTCCCACAAAGCGAATGCATGGGCCAGCAGATCAGCAACAATGGGACAATCTGCAGCAGTTCCTCTTGCTGTTCACTGACCTTCAGAGCAGACTGACTATTGCATTATTACCTCTGCCTTCCAAAAGCATTACAGTTCTTTTGTAGACTACCATAACCCAAAAGTCAGAGAAGGAGGTGGTTTCTAGAAAATTTATAGTCAGTCTTACTACATTGACACAGTTGAGTCACCACAAGTTTTCTCTAGATCAGCAAACTCACATATTTACTTAGATGTACATAGTCTTTAGCCTAACACACATTCTTATCTTGATCTGTTTGCTTCATATTTTGTTTCCTAGATACTCCTATGTTTCATATGAAACCGCCATATCAGTCAATTATGGACTCAAGATGTCTAGTCTGCAAATTATCCACCTTCCTCAGTCCATCATGAAAATAAAACTATGCTTCCTGATCACTGTGAATTATTGCTTTCTATTCCTAGGACAGGCTCTCAATTCATTAAGCATTCATTTCTGTAATTCACCAGTATCACTTCTCTCAGTATCACTTTTGTTTACACATTTAAAAGTTGCAACAGAAATAAACTAGGTACAGTGTATGAAACACTGCCCTGATATATCAAATTATGTATCTATTCAGAGTGGTCAAAGTCCACGGTTTTTAAAGGCTAAATCTCCATGCTATCAAGAATATTGACAATGTAAATTTCTTGAGAATTTGATGAATTTTCAAAAACTTCTATAAGCTCAAATGTGCTCCCTTGCAAAACTGGTCTGCTCTGACTTTCTCTTCAGGAATGCTGCTCCACCAATTTCCAGAATATTTGTCGATGCCTTTGACAATCATATACATTATAATACTTGGACACTTGAAATTTGAAAAAGAATTATTTACATTAACAAGTTTTCTAGATGTATGTGCATATTATTATAAATAATCAGAGCTCTAGCACCGGTTATTTGAGTATTTTTACAAAATCAAATCCAACCTTAAAATTTCAAACACATTAATGGCTGTGGTATGTACCTCAAGTGGATCATTTGCCAAAGGCATAATTTTATTAGTAATTTTATTATATCCCCAAAGCATGTTTCAAAGTTAATGATAGTTCATTTTTTTAAACTGTATTTCATCACACATTTTAAAGTCAAACTTTGAAACACAAAGCTTCTTGCTGGTTCATATAGGTAAGACCAGAAGACCTGTTTAAACTCTGGTTTATGTTCTCACCGTAATTATACTGATAGCCTCTAGGTGGGGCAAATACTGGTTCACAATCAAATAAAAAGTATGTCTAATAAAGCATCACATTTTGCATTTGCCAATTTTTCTAAATGCTGCTTCCCTTCATTTCAAACATAAGCCATAAAGAATCATCAGTTTTCATGTGTCACCAAGTTTGTCATGCTTATATTTATGTATTTTATAAAATTACCATAAAGTATCAAGTATTTCAAAAGAAGGAGAAGGGTGAATGGTGCAATCAAATTCCGTGTACTAAGCAATTATCAATCTTAAGGCACCCAGATTTGAATATATTGATAGAATATACTACAAATATTAACTGCATTTGAAAACAATTGCAAGCAAGTTCTTCATTGTAAGAAATATAAATGAGCTGGTTTATTTGAATAGAAAAGATGCTACTTAGTAGAAACAAGGTCATCTATAAAAGAATATGAAAACTCCCAGTGAAAATATCTACAGAAACACATGAGTGCTTGTGAAATTCCTTAACAGCTACAGGAAGGTGGGTGTAGTTTTCACCTCTGCCAAAACACTCCTCTAAATTTGACATAGACCTTTATCCTCTAAGCCACTAGCTTCAGTGCTGTGATGAATGTCAACTAGTATGCATGCCTAAGCATAACTACAAGCAGAAGTAGAAAACTAGCAGCTGGCTTCTATGGAAAGAGGTGTTGAAGTAGGAAATGTCTGAGATGCAGAAAGGCACTGCATAGTCAAACTTAATAATCACAACCACCACCAGAGCCTGGGCTAAATCTTTCACAGGCATTCTTGTTCAAACTTGCCTATAAATTGGTCTCTGGTATCATCTTCACTACCGAGATAAAGTAATTGAAGTTAATTAATTTTCTCAAGGTTAAACAGCTCCTAAGTAATGAAAACTTGGATTGTAATAAAGTGGATCCAAAGTCTGTGTTATTTTGCACTTAATTTTGAATTTAAAAAGAGTGTTTCCAAAAGTCTTCTATGGCAAATAAAATCTCTCATCTTATAACAAGACCCTGAAGTCAGGGACATTGTTAAGAGTGATTTTTCAAAAGCCATGTTACCAGCAATCCTAGACAACCTCACAGCAGATCAGACTATCTGATAGTATTTTGATATATGATGGTGCTTATTGGAGTGCACACTGCTGATCGATTGCGTTGATGTAGGAAATCTGGCATCCCCCAATTCAGACTCCATCTTCACCATTAGGTTTTTCTAGAATACTCACATCTCAAAACGATAAGACACAGATATAATGTATCTTTAAAGCACACACACACACACACACACACTCTGAAGAGTTCATGCAAAAAGAAAGGAATGTTGAAGTAGCTTACCCAGAGCTTGATAACAGACAAAACAGTCTCCTCCCTGAGAAGAATACCTTGATTTGTTGGGGCCTTTGCTTAGACAATCTAGCTGAAAAGAACAAGCCAATGAGAAATCAATACAATTTAATGATGCTCGTATCCCTGAAATTGTATTAGATTTCTCTGTACTCAGTTCTCGTTCACCTCTTCATATTCAGTACTCAGCCCTGCTGTTCTGGAAGATTCTGTTTCCTGGTGATCATCCACTACCTCTGGCTCTTAACAATCTTTGTGCCTCTTTTCCACAATTGCCCCTGAGCGATGAGAGACACAGGTTTGAAATAGGTGTGCTATTTGGGGATAAGCACTCTGTGGTCTCTTGTTCTCTGAACTTTGGACAATTATGAGTTTCTCTCTTAATTACTATCTGCTGCATAAGGAAACTGTGATGGTGAGAAGTTCTGTGTCTGAATTATGTCCTTTATTTAGCAATAGGGTCTTAACTTCAAGTTTGGGGAGGCAATCAGTGGCTGTGGAAGCAGCCTGTGTTATTTTGGGAGTCTCCTGGATTTCCCTGATCAACAAGTTGAAGGGAGGTTTCTCCTGCCTGGCACTGTGTTTTGTTATATAGCCTTCAGCTATACACATGTACTTGATATATGCTGTATGTGTATTTTTCTGTAGGACTCTGAACTAATACATTTCCCTCTGGTTTTTCACATAGTCTAAGTTTAATGATCTCTCTTCTCACTCCCCCGAATCACCCTCCTTATTCCCTCCCAAGCTAAAATTCTCAACAGTTCTCAACTGTTAAGAATGTAGTTTTGAATTTATTTTGCTAGCAACTATTTTAAAGGCATATATTATATTAAAAAAATCAAATTTAGACCTTTTCAAGACTTTAGTGATTGGGGAGGACTTATAACGTTCATTTTCAATTTATTAAATAATTTTCAATTATTACAGCACTTCATGGAGTGTCTAAGCGGTTTACAATATATGTCTTTTTCCTGTGTCACATCCATTGACCTACAAACTGCAAGATATAATATGAATATTTTTGCTTCAGGAAGTATAGTGAATTTCAAACAAATAAATTAAGGAAAAATCCTTTAGAATTATTGTCATTTTATTCTCCTGTTTCATTATTTTGATTCTGATTTTAGCTGATGTATTTCTTCTGCATGATTTTAATAGATTTTTCTTTTTTAATTGATATTCTGTGCATTTTATATAATGCATCTTAAGCAAATTTAGAACCCTTCCCCAACTCCTTCACCCCTAAAATTCCCGCCACAAAATTTTAGGTGTTCTGTCATATATGTTGTCCTACCCAGTGGTCAAGCATTTGCACCCAGGTGTGTCTGAGTGAAAGTTCATCCACTAGAGTCTATTCTACCTATCTAAAATTACTCCCTTAAAGAATATATACTCTCCCTCATCCCCCAGTAGTCATTTGCCAATAGTTCCTTTGCTAGGGTTGGGGCCTGCTGCACATTTCGCCAACTCTATGCTGGGTTTTTGTCTGATTGAGTCAGCGTTAGAAAAATATAGAAATTAAAATACTATGGTATCAGCTCAGATGTAGATAGAAATTGATTGAAGAGAACATGGAATCAAGATATGACGGTCTTAATGTTAAAATGAGAAATTTCAGTAGAACTAGCAAAATAAATATTTGAAAATAGTCACATCAAGAGCAAAAGTAATGGCAGAATGGACAAAATTGAGATGATCAGAACAGATAAATAGAAATTATTTAAATTGTAACACAAAGGCCATGTTGTCACTACAGTTGTTAAGTTCATGGACAAGTTCCATGAGGTCTGAAAGCCTGTTTCCGTGTGTTTACACACCAACACTGACTATATATTTCTATATTTTTATAACAGACCAAGCAAATGAATAGTTCGACATGTTTTGGTAACTTTGCAAAGTTTGTGTTACATGTGTGTTCTGTTTTTTAATCCTAAAGTAATTGACATTCTATTTTCTATTTATTTTTCTGACATACTAGATTTGTTTTCTGCAAAACTAATGAAGTCACTCATTGTTTATATTTTCTCTGGGTTAGCATGCTGACTTAATAAAATAAACTAGTAAAATCTGACTCCTTATTTATTCTCTAAAAGAATTTTCTTCCTAGGGTTACTGAAGTTTCTTCCCACGTCTTGGGGAAAAAAATCACCAGAAGAGATAAATAGGCTGTGAATACCGGCCTCCCTCTATCAGAAAGAACTACTGAATGCAGCAAAAGCAACTAGTGGCTGCTGTCAAAGGGAGTGGCAGTCTGGTTTAAGGTTAAGACTCTTGGTAGGTTAACCAGGCTCCAGTGGAGGGACCCACTCCAAAGGGTATTTGCAGAAACAAGTTTGACACTATTACACACACACACACACACACACATAATGATAGTGGAGTGGTGCAGATGGGATGAATCTAAATTCAATCCAAATATAGTATGAAACTCCTAAAAATTTAATTAAAAAAAACAGATTATTTATAAAACCAGGCATGAGTATTAAGCCCAGAATGGATTTGTGTCAGCAAAATCCATTTATGTAACTCATTAAAATGTCATTAATATGAAAAAGAGGAATTTAAGCATATACTTCATTTATTTGATTCTTAGGAGAATTTAGAAAATTCTCCTTTAGAAAATTAGGGAAAAAATTTTTAGTGTGAATTTTCTCTAAAATTTTTTCTTCACATATAAATTATTGAATTTATTAGAAAAATTGTATATATTACTTTTCCATGCTTACTGATTATATTCTAATATTTCTTTTGACAAAATTTATATTGAGTAATTTGTATTTTCTCTCTTTTTTCTTGAACTCTTTTTAAGGAGTTAGGAACAGTAGCAGTATTTTTGTAATATTGTATTTATTATTTTAATTTTATGTGTATCTATGTATTGCCTGCACGTGTGTAAGTGCATCTGTGTCATAAAATGTCTGCAGAGGTCAGAAGAGGGCATCGGATTCCCCTGGAACTATATTTATAAAGGGGTTTTAGCAGCCATGTGAGTGCTGTGGACTGAACCCTGGTCCTCTGCAAGAGCAGCAAGTGCTCCTAACTGCTGAACCATCTCTCCAATCCAATGATAGTAATATTTTTAATATCAGCTTTTATCTTTGTTTATTTGTATATTTCTTGTGAGGTAGAAAGATAGAAACTTAATTTCATTTATAACACTTATTATTTTCCTTTTCTGAGTTCTAAACTTGTTTTTGGTCATTCTTGAAATGAAGTCTTGGACAACTCAGTTCAATTGCCCTTTAAAGTACATTCTATTTAATGTGCAAGTTTTCTTAAAAAAAAAAAGAAAGAATAAACAATAGATTTTCAGGAGATTGAATACTCAGAATTAACCACATTCTGAAAAAGTACCCAAAATAGACTCAATGAAACATATACGAGGGGTTAGAAAGATGACTCCAGCACCCAAGAGCCCTGTCTGCTCTTGAGAGAACCCAGATTCAGTTTCCAGGACCCACATAGAGGCTAACATTCATCCATAACTTGAGTTCCAGGGGATCCAACGCCTTCTTCTGACCTCTGTTGGTACTGCACGACATGGGTGCACGACATGGGTGCACATACAGGTAATACACTAATACACATAAAATAAAAATAATAAATAAAATATTTTAAAACGTGCTAGTACTGTAGAGGAGGCAATGGAGTGTGTGTCCTGTCATCTGTTGCAGTGATGATGTGTATGTGTGGTTTGTTAACTGTGAAGTCTGCAATCCTCAGGCACTAATGGAAAAAAAGAACTCTTTCAGAAAATAAAATAAAAGAGGATTCTAAATGGACTATTTTTACTCGATAGAATAATATCCAGGAAGATGTTATAATCAATAACTTTATTAAGATCCATGAAAACAAAGTCAGTATGTGAGCAACTTAAATTTCTAAGTACTTTTCTTTTTTAGCTGAATCACCTTCATCTGAATTTTATTAGTCATTTAAAAGTATTATTCATTTTGGTCTCCTCTTTAGCTTACGCATTAGTCAGAATCATATTACTCAAGTTCCAGTTGATGGATGGTTGATCTTTTGCTTACTGATTTTCAGTTTTACTCTGTCATGTCACAAAGTGTGGTTTAAACAAATTTAACAGCTCAAGATATTTTTGAGTAGCAATATGGAATTTTCAAGAAGATGCCCTATGTTTACATAAAAGTATATTCTCTCATTCATTCTGTTAGATGTGTTGATTAGGCCAGATTTATGACTTGTGCTTTTTATATCCCATACATATTTATTTTAACTGCCAGTCAATGTATTCTCTCAGTTACTGAAACTAATAATTAAATTTCCCTCTATGATTAGGATTTATCTGTTTAATTTTTTTAGATCTCCTTGATTTTTTTTTTTTGCTATATGTTATGTCTGTATTTTTGGTTAGTCACAGAATTGAGATAGCTACCTTGAGGTTTCTTAATTATTTTGAAGATTATGTCTCCATCTTTCATCTGAAAACGGCTGTGCTGCCTTCCATTGCTTTAGTCTTGTCGACTCCTTTAACTTGTTAGGTTTTCAAAACCTGATTCAGTTGAGGTAATATCGCTTCTTATGTTTAAACTGAATTTCTGTTTAATGACATATTATTTTATTATTAAATAAAATCATATAATCAGACCTCCTGGCACCTCATTGATATATTTTTTCTGTAATTGCTAATTTGATGAATCTATTTCTATCATACATGATTTGACCTATAATACTTTGTGCTCCTTTTAACTTCTTTCTTTTATCTTTCACTGAATTACTGAAAAAATGTTCTTATAACATTCTATTTTCTACTTTTTAAGTTACTAGGCACTTTTCCTAGACACTAAACATTACTGCGTATTTATCGTTCTCATTATTATTATTATTAGTTGTGTGAAATGTTTCATTGTGTAGTTTCCATAGATGCCTATAATGTGCCTTGATAGTCCTGCCCGCATATCCTGCTTGTACTTCTCTCTCCTGTTCAGATAACCTTCTTCTTAAAAGTCTCTTTTTTCTTTCATTATTTCTTTCTTAATTTCATATATGAGAGTAAAACCATGAAAACTCATGTTTCTGAATCTAGTTGATTTCCTTTCCTATGATAATCTTCAATTATATTTTATGTAAATAACATGTTTTCATTCTGTATGGATGAATAATACTCCACTGTGTCTATTAACAAATATTCTTGACTTACTAAACCATATATATATATATATATATATATATATATATATATATCATCATCACAACCTCCTTAATAGTATTTTTTAAAGAATTACAAAAATGGAAATATGTCAGGTAATTTAAATAGCTTTTGGGTCTTCAATCCGGTCAATGTCTATGTGTAGACACATGATCGTGTATGTGCACATGTTTATGTGTGGTGTAATTATGGTGTATCTGCATTCAATGTTTGTGCATGCACATGGATGCAAAGTTTATGTCAGGTGAAGTGTCTTCCTTAAGCTCTCTCCATCTTTTTTGTTTGTGTGTTTATTGAGAGTCTCCCTTTAGCTCCAGCTTTTCTGGAACTCATTATATATACCAGACTAACCTCCATCTTACAGAGATCCACCTGTATCTAAGTCCACATGCCACGATGAAAGGCGTGTGCCACTATACCAAGTCCCACCTTATTTTTGAGACAGTATTTCTTAAAGAACTTGGAGCCTACTGATTCAACTAGTTTCTGTGACTAATGAGCCCCCGAGACCCAGCTGCCTCTGCCTTCCCAGTGTTGGAATAACAGGCATGTACCACTGCGCCCAGCTTTTTCTTTGTATATTAGAGATTCAATCAGGTCCTCATGCTTGCACAGCAAATGCTTTACTGACGAAATCATCTCCTCAGCACCTGCGTGTGTATTATGATATGTTTACTTTGTAAAATATTTTAGATCATTCACTTTTTCATAGGAATGAGTCATTGAAGTTTGTTCCTGTCTGCCACCTCCCGGGCCTGGCCTCCTTGCCCCTGCTTCCTGTCACTGGTCCCGCCTGCTCTCATGCCCTGTGTACCCCATTACCCACGTTCCTCTTTCCTCCTTTCCCACCCATTCTTTCTCTCTCATAATCCTTTATCTACATCCATGTCACACACACACACACACACACACACACACCTAGATTCTGCAAATGAGAGAAAACATGAAATACTTTTTAAAATCAAATTACCATGTCAATGAATTATGGAATATGTTAAGAAATAGTCTTTTCACAATAGCTAAGATATGGAAGGAGCCTGTGTCCCTTAACTGACGAGTGGTTAATGAAAATGCGGTACATTTACACAATGGGGTTCTACTCATCAGGAAAGATGAAATCATGATAATTTTGGGTAAATGAATGGAATTAGAAACTGTTACGCTACATGTAGTAACACAGACTCGGAAAAACAAACAACACATGTTCTCCCTCATTTGTGGATTCTAGCATCAAATCCTTATATGTGAGTATTTATCCTGGTGTTACTACAGGCACCAGAAAAATGGAAAGTAACCAGGGGTAAAGGGAAAGAAGGAATACGAGAGAGAAGAATAGTATGATTCAGGTGTTACTAAAGGGGAAATAGCTAAATCGGGGTTATTTAAATGGGAGGAGGAAAGGAAGATTTTACAAGGAACTGTGAGGATAAAAGGAAAGAAGGAGCTCAAGAGTGATAGAGCTGTAGGAGACTGGTATTACCAACGAAGAAATGGGGAGAAGGGGGGCACATTAAATGAGGAAGGCATGGTGGGAAGGTTAGACAGATAGAGAAAGAGAGAGAGAGAGAGAGAAAGAGAGAGAGAGAAAGAGAGAAAGAGAGCGAGAGAGAGAGTACCTAGTGTAAAACACCAGAGGGAATCATGTTAGCCTAATGACCTAATGACAAATTGCACATACAATATCTGTACATGAGTCCATGTGCATAGCTGAAGGCTACATAAGAAGAACCAGTGCCAGACAGGAGAAACTTTCCTTTGAGTTTTGGCCAGGGTGATCCAAGAGATTCCCAAAAGTACAGAGCTAGTGCCACAGCCCTTGATTTCTTTCCAGAACTTGAAGGTAAGACCCTATTGCTGAAAATAGAACATACTTCAGAGACTGGGTTTGGAACATTGGAGTTAGAACAAACCTGGAAGCCACTTCCCCTGAAGGCTAGCTCTCATAGCTCTGGAGAGCACTACGCGAGCAGCTAAGAGAGAACATCAATTGATGGCCCAACACCAGCTTCATGACCAAATGACCACACCAATGCCTGTTACAGCATATGACACTGGGGCAGTACGGGTTCTCTTATCTTGGGTGCAATCAAGGGCTACCTAATTGGTCTTAAAGCCCACTCCATAGGAGGAAACTCATGTGTGGTACTGTAATCATAGTCATACACACATGGCTGAAGAGTTCATGGATCTTAGAGTAATCCCTAAGAACGTCACATCCTCAGGCCTATGTAATTTCTTGCTAAGTACACAGTATGTATCCTTACATTTACAGTCAAGTATCCAAGTCGCCACTCATCAAAGAAGCTTCTTTTGTACCAGATGGAGACTACTACAGATGACCACAACTGGTCACACACAGACATTGTCTGTGAAATACCATGCCCATGTGTCAAATCTACAGTGCAACTTCTACACCAAAGGCCCATGCAAGTCAGGACAAAGGATAAAGAGAACACTAATGAATCTCTCAGCTCTCATTAATGATGCTTCTTCATGCAACAGACTATTCTAACCATGCTAAAAACAGAAAAATAAACCAGCTTTTTTCCGACTCTCCTCAGTTTTTCCCTTGCTCTATTTTGGTCATCAAATGTTCTGTGATGCCCCAGTATTTCCATGAGAAATGCACATACAGTGTCTAGACATTGGTGCATATATATGCTTGGGAACTGTCTGGCAGTGTACACCACTCATCAAGGAAGCTTCTTTTTGCAACAGATGGAGGTTGCTGCAGAGTTCTACAACTTATCAGACACAGAGACTGTACATCTGAGAGATGCCTAATCCTAAGTGACACATCTGCATTTGAACCTCTACACCTAAGACTCATGGGACATATTGGAAGGGAGGATAGAGGAAAAAAAATAATGCATCCCTTAACCCTCACCAGTGAAGCTTCCTTGTACATCAGAGTGCAATACACACAGGGCCCACAACTGGCCAAGTGTTAAAGAGTAAGAAACTATAGAGTATATATCCCTGGATAGGACTCCTGTATTGAACCTCACCCACCCTTGGTTCAGGGATCATTGCAGAGGAGGGGTGGAAGGATTGTAAGAGCCAGGGCTGGTTCATGAATGCATGGGAGCAGAGGCTTTCAGACCACAGGAATCTTACACCTGTGAACTTATGGTGTAGCTTCAAACACAGGATCCATCCCACTTCAATTAAACAGGGACCCAAAGGGAGGAGAGAAATGGGTGGCAGGCCAATCCTAGACTGAGAAATACTGGAGACTGGTTGCTGCTGGGTAGGGCAGAGTATGCCTTACTTAGGATCTCTGGACGGGCTGACTGGAAACCAGTGGATGGGTTTGCACTGAGGGACTTCTGGGTGCAGGTTCCTGATTGAATGGGCCTTGCTGTGTATGGCAGAGTGCATGGGGTCTGGTGGGGGTTGGAGGGGCATGAATGGGGAAGGGTCTGGGCTTAATTGAGAATTGCTATATAAAATTTAAAAAGCTCAGTAAAAAGTAAAAAAAAAATAAAGTTAAAAAATAAAAAGAAATAGACTTTTCCTCCATAAGGAAAATAAGTAATGAATAAAATTTTAATTAAAACTTATTCGTTCATGATTATTGAATACATTGAATGTTTAAGTACATGTTGCGAATAATAGATTAATAACTAATTTATTAAAATTTTAACAGACTATTTGAAGAACTGCTGTTAAAAAAGATCAAGAACAGTAATTATCTCTATTTTATAGACAATGAGGGGGTACATACCACTACTGAATGGTTTAATGACCAGTTTCCAAGACAGAACAAAGCTGAAGTTAAGACACTGTTATTTCAGAAGGATTGCGTAGACGATGAAAGAGGAGGCTTTGCTCTTACCTATAATTTATTAGGATAAAAACCAGAAAATGTAACCTAAAAGGAAGAATTAAGAACTTTGTAGTAGTTCCCTTTATTTCAAATCAGATCGCTTTCTGTCATCTACTGTGAGAAGGACACTAGCCAACTGGTGCTCCTTCACTATATCACAGTACCAAGGCAGTATGGCAGTATGACCCCATGATTTTGACAAGTTTAGCATTACCTTTCAAGATGTTCTGATTTTATGTACTGGATGAAATTTTTTATGACATTTTCTATGCTCAACTTATCTTCTAATTCAGTTTTATGTTTAAAATACTGATACACTGCATTTAGTTATTATATTTTAGTTTGTAATGCATTATCAAATTAAATTTTACACATCCATTGTAGCACAAATGTGACTGCAATATATATGCTATAGGAGTAATGATTATTCAGTTCTAAAAAAGTAGCATAAACATACTTTCTTAGCTTTATCACTCATACTCCTACAAAAAATTCTTCAACTTTGAAATGATTTTCCTTATTATTCTTCATTTTCTCTTGTATGGATTCAACTTTCACGATCAACAAAATGTTATTCAGAATACTTCCTCTCTCTCTCTTTTAACATATTATTCTGTCTATTTTTTGACTTACTCTCTTGGCCAGTGTTTACTTCATTCTTTATACTTCAATTCCAGTTTAAACCAGTGTGTGCCAAATGTTCTCTTTCAAATCAGCTTTAAAGATATTTTCTCCGCTTTACTCCCTGTCAGCTCTGCTCCATGAGCCTTAAGTGCAGAGGTTCCTTTCAGATGTGTCACTTAGGGCTGGTCACCTCTCAGATATGTGATCTTGTGTGTGACCAGTTCTGGAACTCAGTAATAGTTTCTATCTGTTGCAAAAAGAAGCTGCTTTGATGAATGGAGCCTGGTCTTCTTGTCTGTAAGTATGAGGATGCATATTTAACATACAGTAAGAAATTTCACTTGTGTAGAGATAGGACAAGAGGTAGGGTTTTTCTCTACAATCTATCACCTTTTTTAGTGATGTGCATTTGGCTATGTTTACAGTACCACCCATGAATTCCCTCCCATTGGGATGACTTTAAGTTCATTTACATAGCTGTTGATTACCCCCTAGATAAAGACACCACTATGAACCAATAGAGACACTTTGCTGTGCTAGTCCTTGTGATATTATCATTTAATGATCTGATCATTGATTGATGGTCTCCTTCAGCAGCTTGTCTTGTATCCTCCTCAGGGAGGAGGCTTCCGGGTCAGTTGCAGCTCCATTGTTCTAAGCCCTATGTCAGAAGTGTGTCCTGCCAATACATTCCTCAAGTCTCACAGTGAAGATTCCTCATACAACAGAGTGCAATGCACACAGACAGCCACAATTGATCCAAGTGTAGAGAATGAGAGACTTCAGTGTGCATGTCCCTAGAGAGCATTCATATATTAAACTTCACCCACCTATGGCTCAGGGACCATTGTGAAATAGGGGGTGAAAGATTGTAAGAACCGGGGTTAGTGCGTGAACATAAGGATACAGAGGCTTTCAGGCCTCTGAGAACTTACTTTTATGAACTTGCAACAATGGAGACAGCATGCACAAGATTTATGCTGACTATATCAGAGAAAAGCCTAGCAAAGAACTGGGGAAGTGGCAGTAGACCCCAAAACTTAGCTGAGGAGCTATTGTCAAGTGACTACTGTGGGGAGAGAGAGAGAGAGTCAATTTTCTTTTAAAAGAGTGACTCTACATAGGCTGATGACTCCAGGGAATGAACTTGTGCTGAGAGACATCTGGGTACAAACGCTTGACCAAGCAGGCCTTAACATATATGACAGATGCCTGAAATCCAGTGGGGAGGACGATTGGGGGTGCAGATTGGGAAGGGAGTCTAAATTTCTTTAATATCTATTATATGGAGTGCAAAAAACTCTAAAATATATCTTTTTCTCTCTTTCCTTTCTTCTGTCTATCCTCCTTTCTTTTTCTCCTCTTTCCCTTTCTTCCTTCCTTTTGTCCTTCTGTTCTCTTTCTTAGCAAAATCATCTGGGTGGGGGATCAATGAAGGCAGGAATGTATTCCAGGAGTGTTCAGCACGGACGTCTTCACAGGGTAGGAGTTAAGCAGCAGCAGAGTAGGAGATGCATCCACACTGAGCAACGTGACAACCAGGGTCATCAAATAAGTAAGCATGTTGTCATGGGTAGGATTTATAGCTACCTCAAAGCATTACCTACACCAATCCTTTTTTTTTTTTTTGAAAATTTAAGTTCGTTGTTATGAACTTGCAGTTAGATACATATAAATAAAAAATAGATATTACGTGTTATGCATCTTATCTCTAACCCCTGACAGGATTTAAAAGCAGAGTTTTAATAAGCTACGAGGTCTTCTAATACCACAATCTTATCTTCTAAACACTAACTTGCCTGTGATAGAAACCAGCATTACTTAGAGAGATGATTGACTTGAGGACTGTGAAAAAGTATAAGACAAATCATGAGAAAGCATCGAAAGAATGTTAAGAATACACTGGTCTTGGGCTGGCAAGATGACTCAGTGGTTAAGAGCACTGGCTGCTCCTCCAGAGGACCCAGGTACGATTCCCAGAACCCACATGGTAGCTGAAAACATGTCAGCGTCTTATGCTGCTACAGTCACTAGAATCTGTTGAGTGATTATTGTTTGGGATTCTCCAGTGATAATGAAGGGTGGCTGGTACTGGGAACTAAGGTTGAGCAGTGTAGACACCAGCCCATTTGGTCAGTGTCTGCAGTCCTATTTTCTGTATAACCTGAGATTCCTATGCAATGATTCCTGGATTTATAAATGAAGCATTCAAAGAACAAGTTTTCTAAGAGAACAAGCCATACCCAACAAAAATTTGGACACTTAACCTGGAAGAAATGTGATAACACCTGCTGCATTTTATTGGTTACTGGGGCAAACAAAAATTCACTGAGGAGGGAAATTATAGAACTGTATATATGTACAGCAGGAGGCATGGTCTGGATACCATTCACTGTCCTCTGGAACCAGTGACTACATTCCTCCCACAGGTAAAATACACTAAACCACACTATCTGAATGAAAAATCCAATATGAGTTAATACCAGGCTTAGGATTGGTAATAAGATGTAGAAAAATTCCTTGATTACAGTTCCTTAGGTACATTTCCTAAGATGCAAATTTTCAGCACAAGTTTGAGTAAAGTGTGAAATGAATTTGCTTATTGACCTGAATCACATATTGTAGGTAAACAATAAAATACTGTGGAATACTAGAGTTTAGTTAGGAATATCTAAGAAAAATCAAACAATTACGTAGTCTTTCAAATAGAAAACGTCTCCCACAGACTCACAGTTTTGAACACTTGATCTCCAGTGATGGCAGTGTTTGGGAGGTCACAGAATCTTTAGGAGGTGTTGCCTTGCTGGAGGAAGTATGTCATTGGGGCTGGGCTTTGAGAATTCATAGCCTCACCTCACTTCCAGTTCCCTCTCTCTGTTTCTTTTTTTGTGTTTGAGATGCAGTCTCTCAGCTTTTTGTCCTGTCACCTGCCTCCTTGCCTCCCACATTATTGTTGACTCTCCCTCTGGAAACATAAGGCAAAATCAATTATTTCTTCTATGGGTTGCGCATGATCATGTTGTTTCTTCACAGCAACAAAAAATAATTAATACGAATTACAAAAAATACCCTGGAAATATTTAATGAAGAATCTAAATGATAAATCAAGGGCTGGTTAGCATTACTGTACACAGCCATATAGTGGATATCTGAAACTATGGAGGTCACACAATCTCTATTACAGTTTTATTCTTTGGTTTTTTTCATGATCCTTAAAAAATGTGAAAAGTATTCTTGGTTTACAGAAAATTTTAAAACATACCATGAACCATATTTGACCTTTAGTCATAGTTCTCCTGTCCCTATGTTAAATCAATAATTAGTACATAATTGTTGAAAGAAATGTAGCAAATTTGGTGATATGCATATTAAAACAGTAATTTCACAGTATTTATGAGAACACTTCTATTTTGATATTCTTTGTTGTATATGAAATTTGTAATCTTAAATATGTAGACATTGAAAATATATCTGGTGATTATGATGCTCATTCAAATTGTGGTTTACAGCAATTCTGAACCTAGTATACTAGAGTTGCACAGATAAGTATCTCTTCTGTTTTTCTATGTTGTCTTATAGACAACCCAAATGGCAAATGTAAAGGCAATGCATTCTCATATCAAGCTCACCCATAACATGTTCTGTGATACATTTCTCCAGTGTACATAATTTGCTTTCATACTACTCCCTGCTTAGTTACTAAATATTTCACTTGAACTGCCCAGGGCTGTTCATCTACCAGGCAGTTTGCTGAGAAAGCAGATGCAAATTGTGCTTGGTCATCAAGCTCCTGGACTTTCTAATGGACAAACTATAAAAGTTATTCATGCAGAGACTTGCAATTTTTTTTGTTTGTTATTGAATTTAAGGCTAACTGGCTGTAGACTAAGTATTCTTTGAGCTTCAAAGCTAAAGTGTTGAAAGGAAAAGGTTTTCAAGGTGTCTGTACAGATGGAAATAAGTAAATGACAATTACTCATTGGAAGTTCGACTTTCCATCAGGAAGTCTTTCCCACTAGGTGAACGAGACAGATGAACAATGGTGAATGGGGAAGATTTTGTTTGGTTTTATTAAATCAAAGCTTAATGTGTTTCTCCTGAAATGAAATAGCTCTGGGTTTAAGAGTACAGTTTTTGGAGGCTGAGCATCTGGCTCTCAGCTTTGGTAGGTAGGAAAAAAGTCAAAACATTCTGGAATGTTTTGCTTCTTCTATTTCCTCGTCTGTAAAAGGGAGAGTCACATTAGCTAATAGGTAACAGCCTCCTGGAAGAATTACTGAAATGGCATAAGTGCTTAATAAATAACAGGTCTTATTATTAGTTTGCAGTTTCCAAAAACAGCCTTTGAATGGACATATTTTTGAAGTGTAAAAGTAATGATCAAAATGTAAGAAAATGGATTAATTAAATATTAGCTTGTGAACATTCCCTATAATAAGACAAATGGCTATTAGGTTTGTGAAACATGCTCAGCATCACTAATCATCAAGGGCATGCAAACTGAAACTACAGTGAGTTACAGCCTTACACCTGATAGCAGATGTGACTGATAGTCAAAAATAGGTGAGTGTGCAGGCTAAACAAAAGAATACCACCTGCTTTTAATGAACTTGCCAGGAATGAGGAGAAAGGGAATAGAGAGATGGATCAGAGGCTGAACTTGTGCATTGTTGCAGAAGAACTGAATTCAGTTCCCAAAATCTGGCTCAGGTGGCCTACATCTACATGCAACTCCAGCTTCAGGGGCTCTTATGCCCTCTTCTGGCCTCCGTACCTGAACTCATGCACACACATGTGTCCTCACATAAATACACATATACATAAATAAAAATGAATCTTTAAAATTTTTTTTTCAGATTTTATACAATATATTTGAGCATATTTATACCCACTCCCATATCTGCACCCCTCTGTGACCCCCACCAGGTCTTATGTACTTTAATATGTTGTCTCTTTGAGCCACATACCCATTGGTGTGTGTCCATCCACTGAAGCCTGATTAGCCTTTCTAGTATTACACTCTTAAAAGAAACCACCTCTTCCTCTCCCAGTGATTATAAATTGCCAGTATTCCTAGGCTAAGACTGGGGCTTCTTATCCATTTCCCCAGTTCTATTCTGGGATTTTTATCTGGCCTGAGCTTCCATGGGTCTTGTACATGCTGTTACTGTTGGTATAAGTTCATGTGAGTAGCTTCTCAAATGTTTGGAAAATGCTGTTTCCCTGTGGTGATCCACCACACCTGGCTCTTATAGCCTTTCTTCTCCTTCTTCTTCAAGAGTCCCTGAACTTTGGGTGGCAAAGCTTTGGTATACATGTTTTATTCAAGGATAAGTTCTCTGTAGCCACTTATTCTATGCACTTTGGCCAGTTGTAGCTTTTCTGTGTTAATCAATTGGTGCATGGGGAAACTTGACTGGCGAGAGTTAAGATATGCATCAATATTCTTTCTGCTCCCTATTCCACCATGTTCCCTAAGACTTAAGTGTAGAGGTTGCATTGTGGTTGTGTCAGTTAAGGGTGGGCCCCTCAGACATTATACTCTACATTTGTTTGACCACTTGTAAAACTTTATAATTGTTTCCATTATTGTAAAAACATGTTTGTTTGATGAGTGGTAAGAGGTACACTGTCTGTGAATATAAGGATGTACATTTAGAATACAGTAAGAAATTACATTGGTCTAGGCGTATGACAAAAGTAATTTTTCCTTTAGGATCTATGACATCTCCAGCCATATATATTCGAGTATATTTACAGTAAGATACACAAGTCCCCCTCCATTGAGTGGGCATTGAGTCAAATTATATAGCTGATTATCCCCTAGGTAAGAGTATCGCTACTGCACGAGTAGAGCTCATTGCTGAGCTGGTCATTGTTGTGGTTCATAGATTTTACAACTGGGATGGAATGATTGAGTGTTTTTTTTCCCTTGACTGTGTAAATGGCATCTTTTGATACTGACAACTCAAAGGGCAGTTTCTGCTGCCTGGCATTGTGCTTTCTGTTATATAGCCTTCACATGTACTAAATATTATAGACGTGCATTTTCAGTAGAATTTTGGGCATTTCCCTCAGATTTTTTACATCATGTGTTACTTATTTCCCTGTGTCTCCCTATTCTAACCTGTCCTATCCGCTCTCTAGTTAAGGGTCCTCCATTTCCCCATTTTTCCCTTCATAACATGCCTCCTACTATCCCCCTCTGGCTGGCTCCTTCCTTCCCTTTACTGCTGAGGTTCCTTTCCATGTTTCTGGCTACTGAGGTTACACCAGGATATATACTCACATCTAAGAATCTGCAAATGAGAAAGAACATGCGTCCTTTGTTTTACTTGAGTCTGGGTTACTTCACTTAGTATAACAGCTTCTAATTATATCTATTTACCTGCAAATGTACTCATTTTGTTTTTCTTTATGGCTGTTTATAACTCCATTTTTTGCAAATGGACCATATTTTCAACATCCATTCCTCAGGTGAGGGACATGAGGATTGTTTCCATTTTCTAGCTCCCGTGAGAAGAGCAGCAGCAAATATGACTGAGCAGGTATCTCTTGGGTACATGCCAAGGAGTGGTATAACCTGAGTACATGGTAAATTTATTTTTAGTTTTTACAAGAGTTTTCCATACTGATTTCCACAGTGATTGCACCAGTTTGCATTCCCCCAAGCAGCCAATGGGAATTCCCCAATCCCAACATCCTTGCCAGCATTTAGTGTTATCTGTTCTCTTACTGAATTTCTGTGCATTTCATACAACACATCTTAATCATCCTTATACTCTCTTACCCATATGTATCTGCATACCCTCCACTGGATTTCATGCATTCTTTCATATATGTTAAGGTCTATCAAATCAAATTTGTGTACCCAGATGTCCCTCAGAGCGAGTGCATTCACTGATGTTTAGTCAGTCTATCTAGAGTCTGTCCCTTAAAGACGATCAGTTCTCTCTAACCCAGAATTAATCAGCTGCCAATAGAGTTTCAGCTAAGGTTGGTGTCTGTTGCCTATTTCCCCAGTTCTATGCTGGGTTTTTGTCTGAGTTTACATGGGTCTTGTACATGCTGATGCTATTGCTAGAGGTTCATATGAGCAAGTTCCCAGAGGCCTGAAAATCTCCGTTTCTTTATGATCATGCACAAACCCTGGTTCTTACAATCTTAGCCCTTCTGACTAATGTAGGTTGAAATCTTGAAGTAGTTTTGATTTGCATTTCTCTGATTACTAAGAATGTTGAATACATTTTTAGGGCATTTCTTAGTCATTTTTATTTCTTTTAAGAACTCTTTGTTCAGAACTGTAGCCCATTTTTTGTTGGGTTATTTGTTTTCTTGATTGTTTGGTTTTTGTAGTTATTTATACATCTGGACATTAAACCTCTGTCATATCTGGTGAAGATTTTATCCAACTCTCTAGACATCCTCTTTACGCAGTTGGTTGTTTTCTTGTTGATTTTAATTCCCAGAACCCCTTTGGGTGGCTTACAATTGCATGTTAACTTCAGCTCCATGGGATCTGAAGCTCTCTTCTTGCTTACACGGGGATCAGCACACATGTGCACACATATACTGACAGAAACACACATACATGTATACATAAATAAAATATTATTATGACAATATAAAGGCAGGATAAGAAAAATGCCAAGCAAGTCTTTGTAATGGAGAGAGAGGGAAAACCAGGAGAACTTAGGGATATAAATATCAGTTGCAAAGCCAGTGGTCCTCTGACACTACTTGGAGAGGCATAATGCTAGCAGTCACTTCTAGGCATGTTTACTCTTTGAGAAGAAGACTCAACTAACTATAGTCAAAAGAAAGAGAGAAAAGAAGGTAGAGATAAAAAGAAAGGAAGAAGGCCATAATTGCAGAAAAATAATTTTATATAGAATTAAGTTGTTACTTTGTCAACTCAAGAGAGGTATTTTATCAAAGTATAAGTCACTGTAGATTATGCACACCACAAGGATTGCAGAAGTAATGAAGCCATGAATGCCACAGAGGACTGTCTGGAACGCCAAAAACACAGCACCGTTTACAAAGTTTAGATATCTTTACTTGGAGGGGATAGTTAAACCCACACTCTGAAATCTGGGATCCATGAAGTCACAGGCCATTTACTGGATGGCGGCTGTTTATAAGATTTTTCAAATATCATCACTTCATTCGACCTCTTCCTTGAGCTCATAAAAGGATCTGGGATGCAGAGACAGGATGTGCAATGAAGCACAAGATTGGACTGCCTAGAAATGAGTTTATTGTCAGCACCTACTGACAGTGCTCCAGATGTTAGCCTAAAAGAACATAAATTTTCTAGCTTTGGTAAATGCTACATGTGTCCTATGTCCTAATAGATGTCAAATAGTAAAACAATAAGATAAGGAAGAGAAAATGATGGTTAAAGGGAAACAAAGCATTTCTTGTATTTTAATTCTGAGATGCTTTTTGAATTGTTTTTTTATAAAATATTTTATGTATTTTAGAAGGATATAAGATATAATTTTCTATAAGATCACATGAATTTTTGAGCCTCATTCTACAGATGACAAGGCACTGGTCTCTGTATTTTAAAACATAGGGTAATAAGTTGCAAAATTGAACTTTGACACAAGTATATCAACTTGCTAAAATAATTACATATAGATGAAGGCACCATCATAGTTTAGCAAAAAAATATCTAATTTTAAGCTGAAGTAGTTAATGAAAGCTTTTCCAGATTATGTCAGATTTCCATTTTCAGTCATCTGATCTTATTAAGAATTATTACCTGTTAAATAATTAGAATTTTTCTATTTACAAACTTAGAGCATTGTTAGATGAATACTTAATACCATCACCCAAAATGTAGGCTGGCATCTTGGCATTAGTAGAAGGCAATTTGAGCAAATGTAAATAAAAGAATGCTATCATTTTCTAACCACACAGTACACTATTTATTTTCCTGCTGCCACACAGATTAAAAGAAAGATTAACATCTGTTAAACTAATGTTAAAACAAAATTAATACCAAAGTTTAGCCTTCTCCTTGATAAACGTAGAAAAAGTGCAAGGAAATGGAAATAGGAAATCGCTTCTCTCTACATAATTCATACTCTGTTAATGTTTCCTGTGCACCAATTAAAATGATATCTCCTGCAGTTTAAAAATACTGTCATGCAGGAAGCTTTAGGGCAACCCTAAGCCTTTAATTGGATTTTGTTTTCATTGTTGGGGTTTGGGCCCAGCTCTAATATATGCTAGGCACGTGCTCTACCACTGACCTACAGTCCCAAACCTAATTGAAATTTTTCATAGAGTATAGATGCTTACTGAGTTTTAAGTCATCAAATGTTGACTAGTCCATTGTTATGAAATCACTCATTGTAAGGGGATAAAAATTATTGGCGAGTTCTCAGTTCTCTTATTATACGGGGCCTCAAATTCAATGCTAAGCAAGGCAAATCACATGCAGTAGACATCAGGAAAGGAATTTGAGGAGGAGGCCATAGGTACAGTTTATGAGAATAACACAGCATAGATCAGAAACTCGAAGAGGAAGTATCTGGATATCAGGAGCAGGATGAGGGGTAGTCACCCCATCTACATGAGGGAATCTGAAGGTCCTTGCTGTGAGTCACAGAGCTGAAGATGTTTAGTGAGAGAAGCTAAGCAATCTGATCTAATCTAATTGAAAGATAAAATAAAACAAAGAAATGGATTCTGGTGCTCTGCTAGAAGAGAAAAAGCCAAGGGGAAAACAGTACACAGCTGAGTGCACAGCAAAAACGATAGTTGCAGAAGCAGGTATGCATTCGATGATGTAAGCAAAGTCGTGAATGGAACTATTAATCTGATAAATATTCCAGAGAATATACAATACAAAGAATAAGAAAGAGGAAGCTCAAAGTGTGCTGGGTTAGGATAGAGGATATTAACCCCTGTGCAGTTGCAAAGGCTACATAGCTAGTGACTAGCACATCTGGGTGGGGGTGGGAGAAAAACAGGATCAGAATCCAGTATTTTCTTGGAGCCAAACAGTAAAAGAGAAGTTCATAAGGAAGAATGGATTCTCTAGTACAAAGGGTTATATAAAAATGGTCCAGAAGATTGACAAACAGATCCCCAGTAGTGTCCTTAGTGTATACACAATGAAAGCAAGATAAACTAGGAGATAAATAAGATAATGCAGAGGCTGAGGGCACACACCAGTCAAGCATGCCTACTTTATCTCTGGATCAGAATTTTTGCTTCCAATCTAATTTTAAAGTACCTTATAGGCAGATATAAAAAATTAGTAATAATTACACATTTTCTTATCAAATTGATAACACCTAAATAAATATGCAGTATTTCATCATTGGTTTGTTGATTTATCTATTCCTTTAACTGACACTCATTATGAACCTAGTGATGCCACTCACTCTGCTATTAAAGCCACACGTGGAAAAGTTATAATAAATATACAGGGAGAGATTCACTAAGGAAACAACTTAATTCTGCTGGAAAGGTAAGGACTGACTTCTTGGATATGATGCTCTTGTTCCTCATTATAGTCATTAGAAAAGCCAATACTACCTGAAGATTCATCAAGGAAAATCAATTGAGTTTTCAGAAGGTCAAGTTTTTGTCAGGGATGACCTTTACCTCCAAGCACTCCGAACTCACTGATGGGACGTCCCTTTTTACAGTCCTTCCTAAAGGAAACAAAGATTCCATACTTACAACTAATTTTCTGTTACTATCACAACTTACTGTCAAGTAGAGGTTGTATTCTTTTTCTTAAAATAAATATAAATACACAATAAACAGAAAGGATGAGTCTTAGTGTTTGCAGCACATAAAGCTAGTCTCTAAATACCAACCACAGTTGGTAGTCAGTTGTTAAAATGACTTTATAGAGTCCATATTTTAATTATATTTGAACTAATATCAAGCCAGGGGAGTGGATTTGTGATGAAAATTGTGTTGGATAGATTTAGTGGTCAACTTGACATACCTGGGTTGAGGGATCCTCAATGGGGGGAATTGCTTCCATTGGATTGGCCTGTGGCCATATCTGTGGGTATTTTCTTGATTGTCGAATGATATGGAAGGGCCCAGCCCACTGTGGGCAGTATCCTACCTGTCTGTGTTGTATAAGAAAACATGTTGAACACAGGCCAGGGGAGTAAGCTTATAAGCAGCATTCCTTCATGGTCTGTGCTCCAGCTTCTGCCTCCAGGTTCCTGCCCTGAGTTCCTACCTTGGGCTCCCTCAGTGATGAACTGACCTGGGAGATGTAAGCTGAATAAACCCTTTCCTGCCCAAGTTGGAATTGGTTAGAGTGTTCTGTCCCAGCAATTGAAAGCAATCCAGAATGTAAATAAATAAAATTGCATGCAGACATGAAGAATATTTATAATGCTGTTGCAAAGGCTCAAAAATTCCCAGTAGAACAGTATAGCCAAACAGAGCTTGTCTACGTAAGCTTTTGGATGCTGCAATTTGGTAAATGGTAAGTAAATCCTGTTCCTTTCCCATCCTTCCCTCTAGTATCAAGTTACCTAGGCTGTTGCTTTATTCCTCTCTAGTATGATGAGGACTATTGAAAGAGCTAACTCTCTCATCCAATATATAGCATTTGGAATATCACTGTGACATTTTATCTGTTTTAGAAGACAGGAGCTTTAGGCTTTTTGAAAAACTTATGAGTAATTTCTGTCTATGCTATGAAATACCACCTTATTAATAACTATAAAATATCCTTAGAGATTGGGGAGATGACTCATCTAGTAAGGTACTTACTTGCTCAAAACTCATGTAATTAAAAAAAAAAGAGTGAAACTTTCAAAGGGCTGGAGAGATGGCTTAGTGTTTAAGAGCACTAGCTGCTCTTGCAGAGGACCGGGGTCACTTCTCAGCTCCCACATGACAGCTACCAACTCCAGTTCTAGGGGATCTATAACCCTTTTCTGGCCTCATTAGGTTTGCATACCTGTGGTGCACTTACACATACGTACAGGCAAAATACTCATACACCATTTTCAAAAAACAGACTTGTTGGCATGCACTTGGATCTGTGGTGATTGCCAGCCAGCCTAACTTCTTTGGAGAGACAGTAGGAAACTCTCTTTAAAAAAAGAGTTCAAGGGGATGGCAACATGGTGCAGTGAAATCCCAGCACTCATGTGACGGCTAACAATTCTATCTGTAACTGCAGTTTAAGGAAAACTAACAACCTCTTCTGACCTCTAAGGGCATTGCACAACACAGATGCACTTACATTCCTGCAGGGAATATATTCATGCACATAAAATTAAAAAAAAAAAAAAACATTAAAAAAAACAAAATCCCAGACAAACAAACAATAGGTAGATGGCATCCAAGGAATGACACTCAAGGCCTCCATGTATACAAGTGTACCTACAAATCTACAGAGAGAGAGGAAGAGAGACAGAGAGAGAGAGAGAGAGAGAGAGAGAGAGAGAGAGAGGAGAGAACACCAGATGCAGACAAAAGCAGTCCTTGCTAACTTCATTCACTTTGCTGAAAAATCTTCAAGGTTTAGATGGTAAAGAGCAGCAAACCCAAACTGCTAGATGCAGAAATCAGACCCAGAGTCAAATCTGTACTATTTCATTTCACCTTCCAGTGCCTCTGTCTTGCTGACTTTATGTACATTTGAGTATTTCTTACTTCCTTGGTTAAATTACACTTGCCTTTTACCTTATCAAATTCCACCTAACCTTTTTATATGTCCAGCTCAAGTTTCTCCACAAATCCTATGTAATGTATTGCAGTTCAAAGTGGCATCTTTCTTTGGGACTCCTAAATCATAAACTAGCTCCACCATTTGGTGTTGTTAATAACAAAATTATGAAATCCTGTTGTGCTCTAAATGGTGTCTGCCTTTCACTGAATGGGAATGTTTCATCATTCCTCTTCTGCTTTAGCTTGGGCTCCTGCTCTTCTGTTCAGCTTCCAATATCCTTTTTATCTCTCTTGGTTATTAAACCCTAACCAGTTGTAGAGCCAGTTTTTTTTTTTAAGTGGCATTGAACAAAGTATGCCTATGAATTCTCTCATCCTACATTAATTATTAATGCATCATTTTAAGTCACTATTTTAAAATCTGTTTTATTCTTTGACAGCTTCATATATAGTTAATCATTTTTACCCCCAGCCACACCCTCTCATTCCCCCTCCCTTTGGAGTCCTTATTTTCCCAACAAGAGCACCTCCTACTTTCATGTCTTTACTATGTGTGAGACTAGTTGAGGTTTGTTAGGGTTGCTTGGATGAGCACAGATTAGAGTTTATTTACTGGAGCATGGGCAAGTTATCAGCACCTAAACCACTGAAGAAGGGGCACTCTTTTACATAGCCACCAGTAGTTACCAACAGTCTTCCAGAGAGGGAAGGAGTCTCACGAGGCCCTCTTGCTTCTGTGGAGAAATGTTGCTGGGCCCCATCTTGTATGGGTATTGTATGAGTATTCATTGCTGCAGTTCCAGTTTGATTTCTCCATGTTCAGCAACCCAAATATGTGGTGTCTTCAGCAATGTTTTCCCCAAGTACTGGTACGGAAAGGAAAGTAACAGTAATAGCCTAAATTGTTTGGGGGTGTCTTTGAAGCCTCCCTGACCAACGACTTGTAGTGAGGTATCCCACATCTGGTACTAGAATTTTTGTTTAATAACATATGGCTTGTGGGAGAAGCATTATCAAACCATGTAAGGTACTTCTATTCAAACCCTTGTTTTAAAATCATATTTAATAAGTCTATAAAACAATAGATTTCAGATGCTACAACATATTATATTATTTTATAATTATACTGTGGTAATTTACAACTTCCGTAAATCACATAATAAATACAACATGTATATAAACTAACTTCTTAAACTTGTCCAATGATATCACAAAACAAATATCTAACAAACTTAGAAATAAAAACATTTTAAGACAATTATAGTGCACACTCTGAATATCATCGTCTTGCATGAAGTGAAAAATAGAAATATTTTGGGAGGAAACTTTGTTTCTATTAAATCTTGGGTGCCTTAAACAGAGGCTACCACTGAACAATGTAATTTGAAACCATTCTAACCACAGTGTGACATTTTTCCCTTAAACCCAATGTGAGGATGAATCAATTCATATTCTCTCTCTGTCTTTCTCTGTCTCTCTGTCTCTCTCTCTGTTTCTCTCTCTCTCTCTCTCTCATTACTAAATTTTGTTTGGTTTTTCCACAGGCAGGTAGTTTTCTTTTGAAACAATATGCTGCAGAGCCACCACACCTAGATTTATTCAGGAGATAAATCTTGACAAAACAGTGCACAGCAGTTCAATTAACCTCCTTCAGGGAAACCTAATGTAATTGCAGAAATGCAATCACTTCAGCTGAGGTTATAAGGTCTGAACCTAACTTTATTATCTGTGGATAAATGTATAAGTATTAGATGTCCTTTGACAACTAAATTCAATATGAAACTAACCAATGAAATTGCTGAGCAATAATAGACAATGGAAAAGTCTAGAAGCTACTTAGATTCCCAAACTGGTGGAATTATTATTATTAAATGGCAAGAACAATATTCAGAGAGCACAAATCAATCAAAATGTTTTCAGCCTTTGTTTTTTAGTATATTAAAGAGAAGAGGAAGGAATAAGGAATAGTAGATAGCAAAGCTGAGAGTCACTGGCTATCAGATTTGGAAAAGGCAATATTGATTGAATATAGTAGACTATATTTCATGGCTAAGAAACTTGCCACTATTTTTTCCCATGAATAGAAAGGACTTTAGAAAGAGCAACAAAACTTAATTGAATAAAGTATCCTAAAGAATAACTAAGCATTTTCCTTGCTTATAGATTTTGACCCGTGCAGGTTTCTGGGTAGGTCTGTCTCACCATGAAGTTCGCAGAACTCTCTCCTATAAAATGACTTCCTGTAGAAACATTCGGGACAGTGTCAGAGAATACCCAACAATGTGCCCAGCAACTGGACCAGACGAGGTGTCTTTTGAGATCCACTAACTTTCTGGAGCCACCATCACCCTTTTACTCTATCCACCCCTGTTTGACCAACTTTAGAAGAAGAGTTGAGTTCGAGTCCCTAGCTCTCATTCAATTGTTTCTTTCTAATAAAAACGATCAAATCTGAACAGAAATATAGCATGCAAGAAAGAGGTTCCCACCTATCGTTCTGCTTCTTATAACAGCACCATAAGCTATGCTGAATATCACCTTGTCTACAAACAAGGAAAATACAGCAATTTTCCAAAGGTCACATATTAAGTAGAATGGAAACTATGAACATTCAAATCTACTTTATTTTTGTTCTTAATCACTATGGTTTTACAAAACATGCACAAAAGTCCACTTCTTTGCCTAGGAAATGTAAATTCTTTTTTGTTGTTGTGATGTCCAAAAACAGTCAAGGGGTATTTTTTTAACGTCTAAGGATTGGTAATATCAAATCAGAATTTTAAATGTGAGGGATATATTTACAATTATTTGGGACCTATTATAAGGCATATCGTAGATATTTCCTTTTGAATGAATCTGAATAAAACACAGCATATGGAAGAAGCAACATTTGTATATATAGGTAGTACAAACCGAGATGTTGTAGGATAGCACTGCAATCCTCATCAAAATGTTAAATGAATACATCATTTGAATCAATATTTTGACATTGAGGATTTACCTTATGTGTGCGTACTGGTAAAATTTTACATATATGCCCAGGAATGTTGGTGTAAATCTTTAATTTCCTGAGTGTTGACTAGGGAGACAGGCAGGCAGATTTCTCTGAGATAAAGGCTAGCCTAGTCTACATAGTGAATTCCAGGCCAGCTGTGGCTATAAGGAGACTTTGTCTCAGAATGACCAAAGGAAAAAATGAGTTTACATATATGTACATATAGGTTTCCTCGTTTATAAATGTATTTAACATTATTTTATTAAAAATAACTTTGAGCACACAATAAAAAGTTTAACACTTTTAAATGAATTGGTATATACATACACTATTGTGCTTCCAAGATAAACTATTAATAAGCACAATAAAAAGCAGTGTGAATGCAATGCTGTTCCTTTGCTAAAGGCTATCTGGGAATATGTGAAATTTATTTATTCATTCAGGGAAGAGGCTGCTAATAATACATTTGGGAGAGGGGGCAAAGGAACAGTGGGGAGGTGTTTATTAGTTCTATGATAAAATCATGAATAATAACTGTATACATGAGCAAAATTTACTTACAATAATAGGTTTCATGATAGATCAATTCTTTGTTTAAGAGTCCATCAGTAGCAATAGGATGTTTCACATGGTGTTAGACTATATCTTGAATATTTGAATTTTCCCTTTTTAATGAATTGTTGAGTATTTCATATAGAATATTCCAATCGATGTTATCATGTTTACACCCGCTTCCCCCACCAGCACCCTCCCATGGCCCCTCAACTGGAATCCGCACATTCTTTCATCTGTGTTAAGGTCTATTGCATCAAGTTAGCGTCCTCAAATGTTCCTTAGCGCAAGTTCATCCACTGAGGTTTAGTCAGCTTATCTGGAATTCCTTGATTTAAGGAGATTTGCTCATCCTCACCCAACAGTAATCAGTTGCCAATATTCCTTCAGCAAAGATTGGGATCTGCTATCCATTTCTCTAGCTCCATGATGGGTTTTTGTGTGTTTGAGTTTCCACGGGTCTTGAGCATGCAGTAACCATTGCTGTCGGTTCATATGAGCAGGATCCTAGGAATTTGTAGGATTCTATTTCCATACGGTGTCATACCTCCTCATCAACTCATAATATTCTGAAATGGCCCCTGAGCCTTGGGTGAGTGAAACATAATATAAGAGTCCTATCCAGGGACCCAGATTCTGCAGATTCCTAATCTCCATTCTTTGACCATTTGTGACATTTTATGTTAATAGCCCTCTATTGCATGAGGAAGCTTCATCAATGAGAGTTGAGAGGTTCATTAGTGTCCTCTCTACCCCTGGTTCCATGTTGCATGAGCCTTGGGTATAAAGGCTGTACTGTAGATGTGCTACTTAAGCATGGGCAATTCAATTCACAGACAATGCCTGTGTGTGACCAGCTGTGGTACTCTGTAGTAGTCTCCATCTGGTACAATAGAAGCTGCTTTGATGAGTGGTGACTTGGATACTTGGCTGCATAAATAAGGATACATATTTTGTACTGAGTAAGAATTTTTCAAAGCTTATAGCATACAAGATATGAATGGACTATTAATTTAATTCTTTTGATTGTGTAACTCATTCTTGTATACAGCAACCATAAATGGTTAGAAGTGCTAAGCCAAAGAGAAAAGTGGATGTCTGAATCTTTCAAACATTCTTTTAACAAACACTATACACAGGATTGCCTCTGATAGTATCCAGAGACACCTGAAAATATTCAGATCTACAGGCAATATCAGCAAGGATAATTCCTAGAAATACATCTCCACTTGCCTTTTGTTGTTGTTATTGCTTTTATAACGTGCACAGGAAAATTTGCATACAATTTATTTTATGAAATGCTGAAAAACATCATATAAGAATGGAAGGAAGATGTGAATATTCATGTCAGTAGGCCAAATAAAACATATATTAGTATATACTGTTATATTGGAAACATTCCTTGGTACCTAGTAGAAAACCTGTCTTCAATATGAAGTAAAACTCTTGGAAATGCCTGTGGATAGTAAGTGAGGCAGCATGGTTCTCTTTGCTAGGGGGACATGGGAAGCACAGATCTCCCTGATTAACTTCCTTTTTATTTATCCACTGTTGAGTAGCACAATAAGAATAATGAGACTTCTTGATGTAGTGTTTAAATGATTGAAGGACTAATAATGAATGAGAACATTTGATAAATTGATTTTACTCATATTTCTGTTTTTGGAGAAAAAAGAAAAAATTCTTTAGAGTACTCAGAGAAAAACATGTGGATGTGATTATAATCAAGACCTGGATGGTTGTCAAAGGTTTGTGTGGTTGAAAACTATGAAGAAGTCAATACTTTTTGCAGAAATGCCTTGGGTGAATAAAATGAGTCATCTTTCACTGATTCACTGTGTTTATTAATTTGATTAAATGTAGATGAGGTAGAAAGGCACAAATTGCATTCAGATTCTGGATGGTAGCTAACACTCCTGGGCAAGCTGTTTAGAACATGCTTGCTTCCACACCATTTAGACTTCTTTAAGTTATGCTAGGATATTTAATGGAAAAATGTAGTGGTTAAAAAAATAACATATGAAGGAGCCAATTTTTACTTTATTATTAATGATTTTGAAAGAGCACTACATCTTAGTATGTGGTCAGGATAAAAATCACATGGCATCTGAAACACAAGTAGACAAAGTCTAGAGAAGACTGTACAGGGGAAATGATTCTGTTGTTAATACATTTCCAAACAATAGTGCTAAGACAGGACAGTCTAAACCAATACACACACACACACACACACACACACACACACACACACACACACTTTTCCTAACCCAGTGGTAGCGTGTAAGAGTCTCTTGCTGGATGCTTTGTGAGCTTCTCCACGTTCCCATCTGTCCTGTGCCCTGCTCCCTACTTGATGAACCAAATCATCCACTCTCTGTTTAGATTTTATTTCCGGAATGCCTTCACAGGGCACAGGAGGTCAGGAAGACAAAATACTAGGTGAATTTCTTCCCTGACTCCCTTTTTACTTAGTCTCAGTCTTGGGAATGGTTTCATATCAATGTCATATCTCACATTGGTGGATCCTATTTTATCACTCCAGCTCTTAGCTATTCAATCATTCAGGTGAAGAATATGATGCCATTTGCTACTCTCTGGTTCTTCACCGACGATAGATAGTGTTCTTAACTGTGTCCATATTCACTAAGCTGTCCCTTCAGCTGGAATATCACATACTCCTAAGTGGGCAGTGCAGTTCCTTCTTCAGTTGTGCCTGTCTACTTTCAAAATGAAGAATTTAGATGTTCATTAACTACTTCCTCAATACACTGTCTAAAAAAGGATAGCCTGTGTCGGCAGTCAGAAAATGATACCCCCCAAATCAGTCCTTTGATATAATCTGGAAAAATTCTACTTAACACTGTGTTGAATATGTGTTTGTGTGTGTGTGTGTGTGTGTGTGTGTGTGTGTGTAAGAGGGAGAGAATATGCTACTGTGAGTATATGTGTATTAAAAATCATTGGTAATTTCACAAATTAGCCATAAGATAAATCAAACAAGATAAAAGAACAACCACCGACCACTCATCTGCTTCATGGGTGTGGGATGGCAGCTTTGACTAGTTAATATCTAGAAAGAACTTTGAAGATGAAACGTACTAAAGATTATCTAACAGCTCTGTGAATGCAAATTTGTCAGGTCATTCGAAATTGGGGAGGGACAAACTATTCACAAATACGAAATGCTCATCCTAAGCTTTGCATTTAGATAGACCAGGTGGGGAAGGAAAGACGTTTTCCATAGGACAAATAATCAAGGAAATCTATGTCCCGTCCCCAATCTGTACCCCATTGCCAACACACAGCCTGTAGGAATGTTTAATTTAAAGCCTGAAAGATGATGCACTTTATAACAGCATGTAAATCAATGTTTTATTAAAGCCTATTAATTATTATGCACAAAAATGCAAAAAACAACAGACCACAGTGGATTCAGACCTCCTCTCCTCTCAGTGGAGCAAGTAGGATATGTTGTACTTTGGCAAGGAGGGCATTTACCTAGATGTAGTCAGTTTCTTGTCTTTCATAGAAAGACATGAATGATACAGACTTTCACAGTGACTTCTCTTCATCCCAGAAGTAAAAAGGATCAAAATTTTCCACACTGCTATTTTTAGATTTCATTTGAAATGGTGTGCAATTTCTCTTTATTGACTTTAATTACCCTCAGCTATGAGGCTTGCCTGGTCAGATAACACTTTTACACAATAGAGCTAACCCACTGGAGCATTTCTCTTCCAGCATGTCCATCGGTAAGAAGGCTTAGGAAGAAAACTAAAGCCTCCCTCCACTTTCACCAGTGAATCTTACTCAAACAACAGAGTGCTATCCACACAGAAGGCCACAACTGGCCAAGATTTATAGCATAAAAACTGTAGAATGTGTATATCTGGATAGCACTTCTGTATTGAGCCTCACCTACCTATAGCTCAGGGATCAGAGAGGGGAAGAGAGGGCAGAAGATTATTAGAGTCAAGGCTAGTTCATGAAATTAGGGAAGCAGAGTCTTTCAGGCTACTGGACACTTACACATAAGAAATTGTGGCATTGATGGCACTGAGCACAGAACCCACCACAACTCAAGTTAGACAAGGGTCCAGCGTGGAAGATAGAAATTGGTGATGGACCAGACCTAGATTGAGAACTACTGGAGACTGATTACAACTGGGAGAGGGAGAGTATGCCTTATTTTCAATCTCTGGATAGCCTGACCAGACACCAGTAGATGAATTTGCACTAAAGGATATCTGGACACTAATGCTTGACCGGATAGGACTTAGCATGTATGATGGAATACATGAAGTCCAGTGTGGGTTGTGGGGGTGATGGATAGGAAAGGAGGTCTAAATTTGAATAAGAACTGCTGTATAAAGTGTATAAAACTCAATAAAAAAGACACCAAAAAAGAAGGCTTAATATCTTTAAGCTTGTTTCTTTGCAGACTCCTTTTATTCACTTAGAATATATATATAATTAGTAACCCAACTTAAGAGCTACAATGATGATCTAATTTCATAATTTCCAGAATGATTTTTCAGCTATTAGGTCAGGAGAAAAGCTCAAGTTCACTGACTTTATTTGCCACTGACATGGAAACGTTGTCTAAATGACAAGATTTCTTTAAAGAGTTTGGGAATAATGACAAATATATATTAGCTAAAACTGAATGCAAACAAAAAGAAAAGAGTGAATATTGGGAAAATGGAGAGAATTCCATGTCAAATCAAATTCAGTGTTTCATTCAATCACTCTGAAAGTGAAAGTTACTAAAAGTAAGCAGGATTTAATGTCATTTTAATCTACAATCTTTGTATTTAGATTAGGAAATTCTTTAATCTCAAAGTAGGCTATAATGGGCTTCACCAATGTATGATTTGTTTAAAAAAATCACACAATAAATAAACTATAAACAAGGTTACATTGTCCAGTCTCTAAGGAATTAGGTTTTTAAGGCTCAATGCTTTTTAATTTCTTAAACAATCAGATCTTTGTGACAAAATAAATGGAAATTCTTGTGATTTCAAATTATTGATTCCTTGAAACTTAACAGCTAAGTGAATTTTCAGGGGGATATTTTGTTTTATTTATGTGAAATAGAATGCATAAGCTAATCAACTTTCCTATTTCTCAAGCATTAAGCCCTGAAGATCAAATGAATGTTAATGTGACTTAAAGAGTACTACAAGCTTTACAGATATTAGGTTTTATTAGATGCATAAAATAATGTAATACCTTTGGAAAAGGACAAAACAGTGATATGAATTTATAAGCCACTTATAATGATAACAATCACTGTTCTTCCTTATGGTCTAATCCAAGAACCTTTTCCAGCCTATGTTTTCATGTGAAAATAACATAAACTATATTTACAGCCAACACTTTGAAGATGAGGGGGATATTCCTTACCCAGTGCCACTGACCTGTGTCTTGTTTATTCTGAAATTTGTCAGTGGGAATAGGTTACCAAAGAAGGTATTCTATTTTATGTAAAAGCATTTTCATTAAGAATATGCAGTCACGGAAAGATTATCATTCCATAAAAGTCAATGTCTTCCATATCATGTTCCACTATGCCCCAGGTCTATAGTGTTCCTCAGTAGCCTACTAGAATTACAGAATAAGGTGATGTCCTGTTTTTTTAATGTTATTTATTGAATGTATTTTTCTATAGAAGTGATATGTTCATTGTTAGTGCCTAGAGCTCTATAGGAGAAAACCAGTGTTCATAAACTGTCTAGGCCCCACCTGCAAGAGAACATGCCCACTAAGGCCCACATACATTTTGATTTCTAATGAGTTTATACAGAGCACTTCACTTTGATGGCAGTATATGTGATTCTATAGCCTTTGGTTTTCCTACACTTTGGTAATCAAGCCCTGCCTAACTCTCTTGCCATCTTCTCACCAGCAAAGTATACTTCATTGGTTTACTGTCATTCAGTTCCACAGAAGATTATTTTGGGGATATGCAGAGGATAACTGAGAATAAAGACAAGGAAAAACCCTGTCATAAACAAAGGCAGTGTTGAGACTTCTGAGGAAAATTTAATGGAAAACACTTTAATATATGCAAACATCTTACTATATAACTTTTAATTTTGAAAGCACAGAGATTCAGGAGAGCTAAATTGATCTGGCCACGTTCACACTATAAATAAAATGGTTTGCTAGAGTTCAAGTTCATATCATTTATTTACCCTTTAATATTTCAAAGTATTTAGCATTTAGTATTTGAACTTGGTGACAGAAAATAGCAAAAGAACCAATATTAATGGGAAGAAATTTGCTTTGTTGACAAGTTTTGAATGTGACTCAAATTTCTGAAATGTAAAACACATCAAATGACAAAGAAGTTCATAGAAAAAATAAGCAAAATTGAGTATATTTAGTGTGATGTGTGATATTATTAGAGAAGTCTTTTGTCCATGATGAAAGAATGGACAAATAATGCCCCAACATTTGAAATTTACATTAATAGGACAATTTTATAGGACAAACAATTTTCCAAATAATTCCCTGCCTTTCCACATTCTTACAAAACCTATAACGGACTAACATCGAATTTCATACTTTAGTTCGGGAATCTCTTAAGTAAACAGTAGCTTTTATAAGTATTGGACCAACACCCAAGAACATGTTCTTTTTGGCTTCTACATATGAAGGTATTTACCTAAAGAATAGGAAAAAAATGACAGAAGTCATTAAAATAATAAGTGGCTTTAGAGAAACAGCTAAAATATATACATCAAATATAAGTACTGCTTATAGTGATGGCAAAATCAGTTTGATTTTTCTTTTCCTTTTTTTACCACTTAAAAAATTCTTTGTACTTCTTTTTATGTGTATGTTTTAGCATGAGTATGTAAAATTTTGTAATTGGAGAAATAGTAAGTCTTTATGTTGATATGTGTCATGTATGCCTTTTGGTATTAAGTATTAAAACATTAGAACTCCATTAAGTGAGTCATGTTCAAGTATGGCTATATTGTCATACAATGAGTATGCCAATCCTTGAAAGCAAAAATAACACCAAATTCAACTGTTTTAAGTAAAGGAGAAAATAGTAAGATTCAAAGTTCTCTAATGTGAATACATCCTTAAAATCAAAGCCACATAAAATAATGTGAAATTGGAGGTTATATTGAATCATCCATTTATAAAAGGTTGTTCTAAATAATCAATACACTAAATTCAGTCATATATTCTAAAAGGAACATAACATACCATACCAAACTGAGTTTTATCTCAGGGATACAGAGCTTCAGTTGGAAAATATATGAATATATCAAAAATGCAGAAAAAGAAATTTATGATTAAAAAAACTCTAGGCAAACTTGGAAAAGATGACAATTTAATAAAAATGGCAAAGACTTCATAAAAACTTTATAGTTAATAATCAATGTATACAAGCATTCTGAAGAAAATAATAAATTAGCAATACACAATGGATGATACATTTATAGTTCACTGGAAAGTCTGGATAATGCGATGTTGCAAGAAATGGAGAGAAAGATTGCAAGGATAGGATGAAATTATCATCATACCCAAATGGATGACTGCCTACAAAAAGAATCCAAGAGAATTGGTAGATAAATCTTAGAAGTAGTGAAAATGTTCAGTAAGTTTGAATGATGTAATCTCAAAAACATCTAAATTGAAAAAATATAGTATTGGTTTTTAAAAGCATCTTATTCTTAATGTGCTAAGATTACAGATTTTCTTGAAATGAATATGAAACTGTTTATAAAAGAAAACTTTTAAAGTATTATAAAACTTTACTGAGCATTGAAAGTAGCCTAAGTAGTTAGAAGTCCTGTATTAAAATGTAATCACATAGCATTTTTTAAAAATCTCCTTCCCACATAAATGAAAATTAATTTCAATATATCTTCAACAATAATTGGTACTCATATGATAGATTTATTAGTAAATTTAGCAGCTGTAACTTTTAAAGATCTCCTAAAGAAGAATATTTGTGTTTTAGTGAGGTCCGTCTTCTATGCAAACAGACTTGAACATGACTCACTTAATGGAGTTCTAATGTTTTAATACTTAATACCAAAAGGTATACATGACACATATCAACATAAAGACTTAATATTTCTCCAATTACAAAATTTTACATACTCATTATAAAACATATACATAAAAAGAAGTACAAAAAAATTTTAAGTGGTAAAAAAAAGAAAAGAAAAATCAAACTGATTTTGCCATCACTATAAGCAGTATTTATATTTGATGTATATATTTTAGCTGTTTCTTTAAAGCCACTTATTATTTTAATGACTTCTGTCATTTTGTTTTCTATTCTTTAGGTAAATACCTTCCAGTGTTCTCATACTCTAACTGTGGAATCTCTTATGCTAACTTGGGAACCTCAGAGATGCAAAAACCTGGGTCTGTGCATTTCTGCTGCTGAGAGGAAGTCAACTGGACATGCTCAGTCTTCTATAACTTTTTCATTATCTAATTGGGAATTCCACACAATAAGTTTTGATCATATTTATCACCTTTACCTCAATTCCTCCCATGTGCACTGTGCCTTCCCTACCTACCAAATTTTGTGTTCGCCTTTTTCGAAACCCTCCAAAAGCGAGCTGTCCATACTTATGAGTGTGAGCTTTTTCACTGGCATATAGTTGAGATATCAGGGGCCACACTCTTAAAGAAAACTGACTCTCGCTTTCTCAGCAGATATAGCTCCTCAGCGAGGTGTGGGACATCATACCAAACTACCATCTCTGTGCTGAGATTTTGACTGGCTTGAGTTTACAAAGGTCTTGTGTATACTGTCAGAAGTATAGACACTGTTTCCTTGTGGTCATCTACCACCTCTGGCCCTTACATATTTCTGCCTCCTCTTCCACAATGGTCCATGTGTCGTAGGAGGGGATAGTATAATTATGTTTTGCATTTAGGGCTAAGATCTCTGAAGCTTCTTATTCTCTATTGACCACTTGTGAGTCTCTGTGTTAATCACTGTTTGCTGACAAAAGAAGCTTCTTTGATGAGTGTTGTGAGATATACTCATGTACTCATGATAAAACGTTAGAAATTTGTTTAATACTATGTCCATTTAGTGAAATAAAAACTCCAGATATTCCCCTAGGGTCTATGACCTAGCAAATCGTAGGATTTTGATCCTGATAATAGTATGAGGTACGAGTCTCCATTATTGAGTTTGTCGAAATCTAATCAGTAAATGGTTGGTTAATCCCATGATAATTTTGCCACTACTGCAGCAGTGGACATGTCTTTCCAGGCCAGTCATTATTGTGACTCATAGAGTGTTCACAACTGGATATGATTGATGATTACTTTTCTTCTCCAGTAGAGTGCTCAGAGCTTTCCAGAACTATGAAGTATAATAGGAAAGAAGATTCCAGGTCAGAACTAACTTGATTTTCCCATGTTCTGTGACTCAAGTATGTGATATCATCACTAACAGGGGCTTACCAAAAAATCTAGAGGGTAACCAAGAGAATTGCTAATAGCCTGTAACGTGTGCATGTCTATAGGCTCTCACTGGCCGATAGCTCTAAAGAGGTAACCAGTTCACGGAACTGGGTGCTTTATTTGTTAATCTGTGGAGTCTATCAGGAACATTTTCATCCTGTTCTAGGACAGCTCCAATTAAGCTCTTCTTAATATATATTTATGTGTATGTATTTTAAGAAGACTACACAGCAGTAGGTTTCCATACTAGTTGTTGCCCCTTTTTCAAAGTGCCTTTGGTGCTATAGTGCCCTTTGTTTCCTCCACTACACTACTTTCCAGTGCCCAACCCGTCTTAAGACTCCTGTTCCATTACTCCACTCAATCCTTTTTATATTACTGTAGTCTATGCTTTCTCCCATGAAAGCTTCCCTCCCATGACCCCTTATTAACTTCCTGACTTCTATGGGTATTCCAAATGAAACACACCTACCTAAAACCTCAAAGCAACATCCACAAATGAGAGAAAACATGTCACATTTGTCTTTCTGAATCACCTACCTTAGAATGACTATATCCAGCCCTGTTTACCTGTATACTTTATAATTTAATTTTCCTTAACAGCTAAATAAAATACTATTGTGTAAATGTACCACAGTTTCAATATCCAGTCATCAGTTGATGAACATTTAGACTGTTTCTATTTTCTGGCTATTATGAATAGAGTAACAGTGAATGTGGCTGAACAGGTACTATGTGGTAGGATATAGAGTCCTCTGGCTGCATGTTTGAGTGGTATGTCTGCATCACGTGGTAGATCTAATTCCAGCTTTTTGAGATCTTCCACACTGATCTGCATAGCATCTGTGTTAATCTGACTCCTACTGGTGGCGAATAACCGTTCCCCTTTCCTCGCTACCTTGGCAGCATTTGTCAGAGAATTTTTTGCTTTGTTTTGTTTTTTGTTTCTTCTTCTTTGGCTCTTAGCCATTCTGACTGAGGTAAGATGAAATTTCTAAGTGGTTTTAACTTTCATTCCTCTGATGGCCAAGGATATATTCACTATTAAAAAATATTACTCTGCAATTTGTATTCCTTATTTTGAGAAGTCTTTGTTTAGTCCCATGCCCCATTTTAAAAATTAGGTTAATTTCCTTGATATATAATGGTTTTGTCCTTTATATGGTCTAGATACCAACTCTCAATCAGATATATATCTGATTATATAGCTGGTAAAGACTTTTACTTATTCTGTAGGCTGTCTCTTCATTCAAATGATGATGTGCTCTGCTGTACAGAAGTTTTATAGCTCCATGAGATTTGTCAGTTATTGTTCTTAACACCTCTACCTTTGGGGACTTGTTGAGAGAATCCTTTCCTGGACCAATAACTTTGAGGTTATTTTTGACTTCATTCACATTCAGTTTCTGGAGATCAGGTCTTATTTTGAAGTCCTTGATCCATTTAGAGCTGAGTTTTGTGGAGTGAGAGATGGATCTAGATTTGTACTTCTACGTGTGGCTCTCCATTTTGTCCAGCACAATTTTCTGAAATTTTTTTTATTGAACATGTATTTTTAGTGTTTATGTCAAAAATTTGGTGGCTATAATCATGTGGGCTTGTGTCTCGGTTCTTCTTTCATTTTATTCTATTGATTAATGTGTCTTTTTATGCCAGAATCATGCTGTTTTGATACTGTAGCTCTGTAATATATTTTGAAATCAGTGATGGTAATAGGTCCAGCAGTATTTTTTTTTAATTTTTCAGGATTGCTTTGGCTATCTTGGGTCTTTGAGTTTCCATATGCTATTTAAGATTACTTTTCAATCTGTGAAGTATTTCATTGAACTTTTATACGGATTGTGTTGAACCTCTGGATTGTTTTTGGTAGACTGGCCATTTTCACAAGAATAAACCACCAATCCATAATATGAGTGGTCATTGTATCTTCTGGTGTCTTCTTTAATTTCTCTTTTCAGTGTGTTACTGTTTTAATTGTACAATTCTTTCAATAACTTTATTATATTTATTCCAAGGCTATTGAAATAAATTTATTTTGAGGCTATTGTTTCCTTGATTTCTTTCTTGATAATGTTTTTCATTGATATAGAGAAAGCCTATTGATTTTTCAGTGTCAATTTAATATCCTCTTGTCTGAGTGCATTCATCAGCTCAAGGAGTCTCCTGGTGGAGTCTTTAGGGTCTTTAATATATAGAGTCATGTCATCTGCAAATAAGAATAATTTCACTTCTTTTTCTCTTTTGATTTCTATCCCCTTTATCTCTCTCACTTCTCTTATTACTCTAGGTAAGATTTCAAGCACTATATTGAACACTATATTGAAGATTGTGGGAATCCTTGTTTTTTCCTGATTTAGTGTAAATGCTTAAATTTCTTCTTTTAAAACACTGTTGAATGTGAGCTTGTTGTATGTTACCTTTATCCTCCTAAACTATGTCCCCTTTATCTCTAGATTCTCAGGATTTTATCATGAGGGGATGCTGTATTTTATCAAAGACCTTTTCTGTATCTAATAAGATGATTGTGTGATTTCTGCCTTTGTGTCTGGTTTTCTGATGGGTTACTTTTATTGTTTATATATATTGAACCATACTTGAATCTCTAGGATGAAGCTGACTCAATCATGTTGAATAATCTTGTTGCTGTGTTCATGAAATCAATTTGCAAGTATTTTACTTAGTATTTTTGCATTAGCATTTCTCAAAGATATTTGCTTTTTTGTTATTTGGTCTTTATCTGATTTTTGGTAACAGGATAATATTGGCTTCATAAAAACTATTTGAAAATGTTCCTTCGTTTTCTGTTTTGTGGAATAACTTGAGTAGTACTGGTGTTAGATCTTCTTTTAAGGTCTGGCAAAATTCTGAACTGAACTGTATTTTGGTGGGAAAAATTTAAACACATTTATCCCATTGGATATTATTGGTCTAGCTACATTGTTATTTCATGCATATCTAGAAATTCATCAATTTCTTTTATGTTATCAATTTTAGTAGAATATAGAATTTTAAAAGTATGTCTTTATTATTCTCTGAATTTCCTCAGAACTTGTTGTAATGTCTCCACTTTCATCTCAAATTTTATTCATTTGATACTTGTCCCTGTCTTTCTTTTGATTAATTTCACTAAAGATTTCTTTGTCTTATTAATCTTTTCAAAGAAACGATGCTTCATTTTATTGATTCTTTGTACTGTTAAAAGTTCCTGTTTCATTCAGTTCAAACTTGATTTTGATTCTATTTTTCCATTTACTTTTTTGGTTACTGTTTGTTCTCATGTTCCCAAGGTCTAGTTGCAAAGTATGAATTGATGAATCTGTAGAATCAAAGACCAGTAATGAATCTAGACCTGGTGGTATACACATATAACTAAAGTACATAATATCTTAAGGCAGAAATTGGGACTTGGGAATAGACTGGGCTACCTTGGGAAATTCTTTCTCTAAGAAACAAACCCAAAAGCCAAAAAAATGTCCGAATGAAATGCATTCCGGGCACACATACATGGCAAGCTCAGGATATAGAGGCATATTAGCTTAATGTGTTCTAACTTGTTTTATATTAATAGCACCTGTTTGTAAGTACCTTGCTAGAAAAGAATTTTTAGACTATATTTCATAAAAATGAAGAACTAACTTATTTTTATTTTTTCAAGTTAATAATCATTCCCCATTGTCACATGTTTAAGCAGAAAAGGCAAGATTCTAATTTCTTTCTTGTAAATAAGTGACTATCCTCATTTGATTATCTACCCAGGGGAAAAGGTTTTAATAAGTAACTTCTCAAGGGAACAATACACCCAAGTAGAATTTGGAAAACAACACTGTTATTTTGTGCCAAACCACAGATTTTCCCTGTTAGGAAAACGGAATAAATATGTACACCTTTATAGCTGTGGCTCTCGTCTGATGCCATCTGATTAGTTCTTAATGCCTCATGAAGCCTGAAAGGTAATTCATGTGCATAGTTCACAATTTGTGATAGGTTTTATTGGTGCTCAGCTAAAAGCTGCATACCGCTGACATTATCTCAGACCCAAAGCTTCTGGATGAGGTCACATTCTAGGGTTGTGTCAGTTATACTAAAGCAGTTAAGAGTGGGTGTCTCCCCAATCTCCATAGTTAGAATCAATGAAAACGAAAACACAGGTCACAGTGTTTTGAGAAGAAAGGAGGCCAAGTACTAAATTCCCACAGGAGAATTATGACACAGAAACTCCTGTACAGCAGAAGGAAAGGAATATGATTGAGAAACCCATCTTATTTTTGACCAGTCATTCAAAGATTATGATTTTTACCAATATGATTCAAATGATTGTTTGATTTCTCTCTTTCAGTTTTAAGTATCCTACAATTTCCATGGCAAAATATAAAATGAAAAAGTTCTGCTAAAATTATTGTTATTACAGTCTACTTACAAAGAGCTATAAAAATAACCATGTTATCACTAATTATCAATTATAATTAACACAAATAGTGTGTTGAGTAGCATTTATTGGAACCTATTATGTGGCAGGTAATTGTGTGCTCTGAGCCATTATGCCATTTTACTTCACAATTATTCAGGGGTCACAGCTATTCCTCTCTTTACAGATGAGACACTGAAGATTCCGAAGTTAAATTACAAAGCTCACAACTGGCAAATGTAACAAACATTCTATTTAAGTGTGAGATGCAAGAAAATCCTGGTTTGAATGAAACTGCAGGAGTCTTGGAGTAGATAGACTTGGAATGTATCATTCTTCAAACTTTTAGAAAAAGAGTAAATTCTATGAAATGGAAAGAAAAGCACTAACCTAAAGGGAAGTCTGAGGCATTCCACAGTCTTGACACTGAGTTGGATTTATCTACATTAGGGCTTCATGCCTGTGTTCCAGTAGTCAACAATCTGATCACAATACTCTCCAGCTCTTAGCCTCTTACTGTGTGGAGCTGAATAAGGCAGCATTTTGAAATGAATTCTGGGATGAGCATGCTATCTACGAATATCCTTGCCTATCATTGGTCGGTGTTTGGAAACCTGCTCTCAAAATGGCAGCAAGGTTCAAGAAGAGACAAATTTATAATTGAGGGCACAATGCCAAATGTTGGCGCAAATTAATAGCCAACCATTCATTTCCAGAGAGTTTTCATCTTGGTCCCATCTGAATCTCTCCTTCCCATGCTCACATTAAGTCACATCTTCAGCAATAGGGTCTTACTGTCTTCTTTTGGTGTGCAATCAACATTAGTGGCAATGTCCTTCATTGTGGAGTGGTCCTTGAGAAGTTCCCTGACCAACAGCTTATAGGAGGGCAACTCATGCCTGGTACTGGAATTTTCCATTAACAATTGTATCATTTATAGGCACAGGCTGTTGTAGACTTTTTCCAACCATTATGGTAGAGAGCACGTGTGCCTTATCTGACAATAAAGCTCCAAAGAATTTTACAGCTATACCTGGTTCTTTTGCTCTGTGTGAATTTATATTCCCCTTGTTTATTCAAGTGTACTTGATGTCTCTCAAATGAAGTTAACTTTATATACTAAATCAAACATAAACAAGATCTATCACAGCATGGAAAAATTTTATCCATTTTTGTTAAGAATTCTCTCAACAGATCCATGTTGTGTACAATAGAAGGATAAGAGGCATCAATTTAGTTCTTTACCATCTTTAATCATCTTCTTGAATCCATTTAGTGTTCTGGAGTTCTTACATGGAGCCACCCTGCATTTCTTTATTCTTGATAAACTCATTTGGGCTGGCTCAAGCTGCCTGGTCCTGCCCAGGGCCAAGGAGGAATAGGGGCCTTCTTGCCTGTGGTGCAATGTTGTTTCCTGGGTCAGGCAGGCTCTGGCCTGATTAACTCTAGCCACACCTATTGTCTCTCCGTTGACCACATTTGGGTGCTGGGAGAGGCTCTGGCTTGGCAAACTATACCCAAACTTTGAATAACCTCTTGCAGGAGAGAAAAAATATCCTGATTTCTCTGGGGGAGTAGAGGGATTATTATCTACCCTGGGATAGTTTTTATCTTTTGTATATCTTTTGTGAACTGTTCTTCAGGTTTCAAAGCCTTCCAGAAGTTGTTTAGCACAGAATTTGGCTTTTTTGTCAGTTTTTTTCTTTAGGAACTTAGACTTGGCACAAGTCTTGCCACATTTGCCTTCAAGTAACCCATGCAGACCTCTTTCCGTTTTGATTCTTTTATATCTTTTTTGGGATGCTCTATTTTTCTACAGACATACTTTAACATACTGATCTAAGTCACTTACATCTGTCAAAGCCTCTCCTACCTTATAAAGTTCCTACACAACTAAGGGCCTCAGCACAGCCACTAATCCCCCATACCAGTTTTGAGGTCCTTTCTCAAATCTTCTGTAACTCTCTAGGGAACATAGTCCCATTTGGTCCAGTGAATGTGGTATTATACATTGCCTTCCACCTAGTTCTCCAGTGGTGCTTGTACATCTTCTATTTTTCTCCAGCCCCTGATATTCATGGGAAGCGTCTCTGTTGATAAACAAATATCTCTAATTTTTTGTACAAGTCAGTCCATCAGAGACTGATCCCTGTATCTCAAGGAGGGATAAGAGGTTATATTGCTCAGGTTTTCTGCTTCTTCAGCACTTAGACTGATACCATCTGCTCCCATGCCCCATATCTTCACAAACCAGGTGAGGAGAGGCTCATTCACTGCTTGTTTGAACATCTTCCCTAGTTCCAAAAGCTCCAGTGCTGAGTATTCTCTGATTGCCAAAGTCTCTTGTTAAGGCCTCCATCTGCATGTTGAAACATGGATTTTTTTTTTCCTTTCTCTGAATTAAAGGTTGAACCCAAGGGCATCTTTAGCTTTTCCCGGGTTGCTCCCTGTCTCTTCACTCTGTCTTCTCCTGTGGGTTTCAGGTTGAGGGGTCCCAGGATAAGCCTTGTATTATCCATCCAATCTGGGTTTTATTTCATTTTCAGCCTCCTAGTTAAAAATATTGCAGGTTAAAACTTCCCTCCTTTTCTCTTTTACCTAGTTTATCAGCAAGTTAAGAGGCTAGTACTGAAGAGGTCAGCTTCATATCTCTCTCTTGCTCTAATTCCTCTCTTAAACTTTTAGTATCCTTCCAGGCTGCTGCCTCTGCTTGGAACATATTTTGTATCACACAAAGCAGTGGTCAGGCTGCCAGTGGCATGTTGAAACATCTACCCTTGGTGCACTATTCCCAGGACTTGCAAAATCTGCTCTAGACCCTCTACTTTAGTAAAAGCGTGACCCTACTCACGTGGCAGACCCTGCTGGACAAGCATGTGTCCCATTCCATACCACCTTCAAGTAGATTGCCATCTCAGGATTTCTCCCACAGACATCATCTGCCTTGGTGGCTTCACCTTAGTTAAACATCTCACTATCCATTGCATGATTCATGCAAAATTTCCCTCTGCTCACCCTCTCCCCTCACCCAGCTTCCCCTCAGTTGCTGGTCTCTTTTTCCCATATCAAAGAGAACATAATTGTTCTTCCCAAATTCGTGGCAGGATTATCCTTCCATCTATGGTAAGTGCTGTAAAAATTCTTTCTGGGAGGCTCTAGTGGGAACCAGCCCCGCCCTCCTCTCTAGGTCCCTAACTACAAAGTGAGGTATAATTTCACCCAACTACAGTTTGGGAAGCCTGAGTCTATTTGGGCTTACTTACAGAGCACTTGGCCGCGGGGGGAGGCCCTACTGGGCCACACATCAAATTCTACATTTCCACAGGGACCCTGTGAACTGCGGTCAATCATCCAAGATGGTGAAGATGCTAGAATCTTCCAAGCTTTGTCCATTCACACCTTAGTCCCTCCCCCATGCATAGCTCAGGTCGCTGGTTGGTTGGGAGTGGTAGCCGACTCTCCAGGCTGTTCCCTTTCTATGGAGCACTAAAAGTCCAATTTGTTTGTGCTAATCCAAGGAGATAGGTGCAGCTGAACATGTAGTCCATTTGGGGTGCCAGTCCATTTTGGCAGACTTTGGCAAGCAAAGGACCAATTTACGCCACACTTCTCTTGCAAAAGACCCAAGTTCAGTTTACAGTTCCCACATCAAACTTGTAACTTCAGCCTCAAGGTATCCAATGCCTTCTCTTGGCCTCAGTCACACACACACAAACACACACACAGACACACACACACACACACACACACACACACACAGACATACACACATACACATAAAAACCATCTGTTGCTAAGGACCCAGAGATGCAGCTAAATGAACACCAAAGAAGGATTCTTCTTTTGGTTCCATTTTAGTTTCACTCTCAGGAAATATTTTGCATAAGAGTCTGTCATTTTGAAATTTGTTTTTCCACATAAATTTGATTTGATTAAAGTGCTTTAACTTAAAAATACCATGTGTCTGTGCTATGAAGCATTGGTGTGCATAATTATTAAAGTATAAACAATATAAGAATAGAGTTTGCTAAATATTTATGTTTTTCTGTATTCTCTCCATTCAGAAATTTTACTCACATATATGCAAAGGACTCCATTCTTGCTGTCTCAAAGCAGACAAACACTGTACTCAATCTTAACAATACACAGAGAAATCCCTGATTAGAAACAGAGTCTTCCTTTTTTAAATCCCATTTTTCCATCCAGGTCAGATTTTCATTCTCATATTTACTGAATTTCAACATTGTTTCTTTTATAATTGAAGTCAAGTATTTTCATCATCATTAAACATGGAACATTTTCATTTTCTTAATGTTAATTCTTAATGTCATGAGACTTTACTCAAATTGTATACGTTTAATCTGAGATGATTAGGAAAATGGTCTTTAATCCTTCCTGTCCTTGAATTTATAATCTTTACAGTGTGATGCGACAAGTCCATTTCTCCATAGTTGAGTCTGGATTGGAATTTCCACTTGCGTGTCATTATTCCAGTTTCCAAGGATTGATCAGACCTTGTGACTTGCACTCTTTTTAATGCCATTTCTACACACCCAGGCTTTCTTACTCTACTGTCCAAGACCAAGTGAGATGAAGATGAGCCATTCCCGCTGGCACCGTCACGGAACTGCCAGTCCTCGGCCAACATGAAGGTTGACTGCAGTCACTTGAGTGAGTCCTGCTGAGATCAGCACCACATGGTTGAGCACAGCTCCAAGTGCTTGCATACACACAGTAAGCTACGTGGATGATTTTCTTTTAAACTATTGAGTTTTGGGATGAGTTGGATGTAGCCAAAGACAACTGGCACATTACTTCCATAATGTTATCTCCTAGAATATTAGAATCGGTATAATAATTTTACTCATTCACAATAAAACCCAAGGTCAAAGTTAAATGACTAAGATATAAGTTTGATTTTTATATTAAATTCGATTTTGGATTATTATTTTGAAATAAAAAGTATGTTGTATTTTGGAGCAAACATTGGCAACTCAATGCACAAATAGCCAGATGGTTTTCTAAATATCTGTGTAATTTGATTCATTTTTTGTTGTTGTTGTTTTTGTTTTTGCATGCACATACATAAATGGCTAGTCTGGTTTTAACAGTAGTACTAAAATGTACTTAAGACACTATTAGATACTCTGCTAATCAATAATAAATATTTTATAAGCTTTACCTTAGAGTAGTCTGTAAGGTTTAATTGTTACCATCACCTTCCCTGAAAACGCACATACAGGAGAACTGGGTCTTGAAGAATTAAGTAATTTTCCCAAGGTTTAGCCAAGAAATAAAACTGAGATTGAATGCATATTCCCACACTGACTCTACAGTCTAAATTTATCCATAAATTATTCTGCTTAACCATAAAGTATAAGGAAGGGGCAGACTTTTGTATAATCTCAAAGGGTTATTTATTTAAATGCTGATGGAGAAACTAAAATAAAAAAGATAACTACATTAAATGAATTAATTTTACACTAATGAAATTTAGAGTCCTTAATTAACATAGTTAACAATTCACCATATTAACCTATGGAAGTGACACTATCATAATAGAAACAAACTAAAATAATGATAAAATGTGCATAAACATAATAATGACTGTTATTCATCATGCAATGTACAATTTCTTCATAAGCTTTATCACAGGAAAAAATTTAAAAATGAAGATCCAAGTTAAATAAGAGTAATAGTAAACATGAGGGAAACTAAACGTACTTACCCTTACAAGACACAAGACGGCAAACTATTTTTACCTAATGCTGCTCATCTGTATCTAGAGTTATAGCATCCAATATGTTCTGAAAAGTTGGGAAACAATGTTATAAAATTGATATCTACTCCTTGATAATGAAATCTGGATTATCTGAACTGATATGAAGCTATTTATAAAATGTGTTTATTTGCACCACTTAGTATGGTCCTTTATATATTTTACAGAATAGTTTCAGTTATATGATTCTGACTGGAGCCCTGTGGATAATATTATGTAATATAGAGTATATTTATTGCATAACTTTTCTAAAGTGTCTTAGCAGACCAATAATGAGTAAGGAGATTGAATCAGAATTTTAAATTCTGTAATTAAAGAAAACCCCAGGACCAGACAGCTTTATGGTTAAAATCTATCAAATATTTTTGGATAATGTATATCAGACTTTCTGAAGCTCTTCCAAAATATTAAAAAGAAGGGAATACTTCCAAATTCTTTTTATTAGGCCATAATTTCCCTGACATTAAATCCAGAAAAAGACATTAGTAAGAAGAACAATGGTAGGCCATTATTCTGGATGAACAAACATGCAAAAAAAATAAAGTCAATGTAAATCAAATTGAACATCACAATAAAATGTCACTGGTAATTATCAAGTGTAATTTATAAGAAGGAAGTATGGTTTCATGAAACACTTAATGAAAAAAATCACATTAATACTTTAGAATTGTCTTCTCAAGATATAAGCAGAGAATATAATTATTAGCTCATTCTGTGAGGCTAACATTACTGCAGTACCAGAACTCAATGAAGTCATTACAGAAAAACTATAGACCCATGTCTTTCATGAACATTCATTCAAATATTGGCAGAACAAATCCAACGATCTTTAAAAAGCATAATATACCACAACTAAATGGAAATTAAGTATACAGGGCTGGTTTAATATTTTAAAAATAATTAAAATAAGCCACTACTTTAGCAAGTTAATGTAAACTGACATAATATCAATATAATCAACAAAAGCACTTGATAAAAATTTGACATTACTTGTGGTAACCCATGAAAGCACTTATCCTTATAGAAAAGTGGTTGTCCTTCTCTGGAACCATGTATTGCTTATAGCTCTTCTTACAGAAGTGGAACCCTAGGAAATTTTCTCCATCTATGTTGGCATGTCAACTGCTATTATTACCATTCAGATCTTGTGTAGGAAAACATATTGTAGAGATTCAACAGGTGCAGCTTCCCTGTCCTGTCCAGGAGACACTGTCCAGCAGCAGGCATCCCGGTCCTTTGGTTCTCACAACCTTTATGTAACTATCCTGTGACAGTCCCTGAGCCATAGGTGTAGAAGCTGTATAACAGATGAATCAATCAAATGATGTTTTATGTTTAAAGAAAAAGAAAGGAAACCAAAACCTGAGAGAATATATTTGTAAAGTTTATGACTTACAAGCTTTATCCAACATACACAAAGAAAATAACTGACACAAACAGAATTGAAGATATATATATCTATATATAGATATATAGATATATAGATATATATATAACTGTAATTTCCAGGTGGCTAATAGATGTAGAGGAAAGAGCCGGGACACTATTATTTTCCACATATTATGCAACAAAAGGGCACCATATTAGATTAATAGGAAAAGACACTGAATTTACATATGTTATACCATATTTAAATACCAACAGTAGAAGAGGTAAATGTCAATAGAATTATCTTTGGAGAGGAAGGGATGAGGGGAAATGAGGAAGGATACAAGTGAACTAAAGCTTTACCTTTAAAGAGCATGTAAACAAATATAACAAAGCTGATAAATGAAGAAATAAATATAACATGTAACGTTGAAAGTTAATGAGAAGAAAGAAAGCACTAGTATAAAAAGTGGTCACAGAGAAGGCAGATCAGAGGCTCATTTTAATGACCTTGGTCACCATTTCAAAAGTAAATTAAAGCAAGAATACAATAGAGGAAGTAGATTCAGGCAAATTATTTGGCTAGAAGGTAGTGGTCCCTTACATGGGATGATCTAAAAATGGCCTAACTTGGAACACAGAGCAGGCTTGAGAAGATGACGAGACACCGGGCTTCTGAGAAAGGGTGTCCTACGTGCATAGGTACACACAGGTACACTAGCCATGATGGTGCCCTTAGAGTGAGCCCAGGGAAGTGCATTACACAATAGTAAGTATGCAAATACCAATAGGTCACAGCGTGAAGTATGATTCATATTATATTGAAAATAGGAGGCTATCAAGAGGTTTAAATCAGTAGAAAGATATTCTGATTTGGGTTTAAAAAGCCAATGCTGCAGGTAGTAAAAAGAAGGTTTAGAAGCATGAAGACAAAGAGACTAATTGGGGGCTTTCATGTTATGCGTAATGTGTTAGAGTCTCAAAATACTGTAATTTTTGGAACTAAATCAAACAAGGCTCTGATGATCAATTTCAATTTTCCTTTAGATAGAACCTAAAATTACCTGGGAGACTGGCCTCTGGGCATGCCTCCAGGGAACCATCTTGGTTACCTCAGGTGAGTAGGAAAGACTTGTCTTCAGTGGATGACATCACCCACAGCAGCAATCCTGGACTGTCCAGATGGAGAAAGGGAGCCGAGGAGCAGGAGTTCACTGTTCTCTGCCTCCTGGTTATAAATGCAGTCTGAACAGCTGCTTTAAGATCCTGTTCTCTTGACATCCTCTCCATGAACTGTACCCTTGAACTGTGAACCAGAATAAACACTTTCTCCTTAAGTTGCTTCTGCAGAGTATATTTATTATTGCTTCAGGAAAAATAACTAAATAGAAATTGGTACTAAGAAATTGCTGTAATAAATCTGACCTTATGGTTCGTAGGCTTTCTGAACTGGTTAGCAATTAGAATGTGAAAGATCTTGGGATATGGGGTTAGAAAGGCCCTTGCATAGTGTAAATACTGTTAATGGAATGTTTTGTGGGAGCCTACAACTTAAGAATCCTGAAAGAAACATGGACAATGAGGACCCCACTCATGAGGTTTCAGAGGAGAACCAAAATCCAGGAGTTGCTGTTTTGGCCAAATATCTGTTTTCATTCTGCCTGTGTCCTGAGAATCTGAGAGAAGTTAAATTTAAAGATAATGCACTAGTTTGTTGAATAAAAGTAAGATTTGTGAGCAAGCTTAAGGTTTCCACAAGGAGAAGGCAGGTAACAAAGTAGTTGGCAGCTGTTAAGGAGACTAGCATCACTTAAAAGAAACCAGGCGCTTGTTAATGGAGCACTACGAAAGATGGACAGCAAGACCCGATTTATAAAGATGAAAATTTATATGAAAAGAGGAAGCCTGAACTGGAAATTCAGTTGAAGGATTTTCTTATTCCTGAAAGTAACCACCTAGGAGAGTGCTTCCATATGGCCATCACACAGACACTGATAGAGCTGTGGTACCAAGGGGCCAGGGTCCATCCCATGCTGGTGGCAGAACTTGGCAGTGTTATCTACTTGGTACTGATTTCGAAGACAGGAAATATATAAGACTCGGGCGACCAAGAAATCTTGTTCCAAAGTTTCAGAGCAGTGGCAAGACTGGGCAAAGCATATCAAGAATGGAGTGCCCCCCAAGGAGGCCTGGAGAGGTATATCATGAATCTCAAGCTGAGGCCCAGCATTTAGCCCCACCACACGCCCAGATTTGAACCAATTGAGCAGACAGAGAATGCTCTTTTAGAGAAGTTAATTTATTCCAGTTTACTTACAAAAGATTCATCCCCAGGGAGAGATGGAGGTGTTGTATGGCAGAGATCACATTTTGACCACGAGTCCCCGTTGCCCCCCACCCCCCACCCCTGGAACACGTGCACAGGAATGGTGCCCTGGCCACTCGCCCACCTCTCTCCTTCCCAGCCTTCCCTGTGTTTCCGCTAGACCTCCCCTTAAGTCATTGGTTAGCTGGATGTCAATCACATTTGGAAGCCTATCTCTCACAGCAGAGAGAGAGAAATCTGCTTATCTATGCAACAAAAGGCCATTTTACCAAGCAATGACAGTGAAGCCTGGGTTGTAATGGAAACTACAGGATACCAGAGATGCCAGAACCATGGAATATCCAGTAAGGAGAGCCCCAAGCACAGAGTGGAATTGGCCCAACAGAAAGGCTGTGTTTGCTGTTTTTGGCAGAGCTGAAGGGGTTGGGGATATTCCATGTCCTTTGAAACCCAATCAATTTCATCTTTAAAAAAAGTTTTAATTACATTCATTTATTGTGTGTGTGTGTGTGTGTGTGTGTGTGCGTGCGTGTGTGTATGTGTGGGTGGGTGTACCCATGTATAGGTGAGAGGACAACTTGAAAGAGTCAGCTCTGTCCTTCTGCCATTGTGGGTCCCAGAAATCAAACTCAGATGCAAGTAACTTTAACTGTTAAGCCCTCTTTATGGCCCATTGTTTTTTGTTTTATAGGAGCTCATGCTTAAGAGACTTTGGACTTTTAAAGTGTTAGAATTGTTAAACTATTGGGACTTCTAGTGTTGGACTGAATGATCATGAGACTAGGGGGATAGAGGCTAGAATTTTATGGCATATAAGTGATGTGCTTGGGTGTCAGCCTGCTTCTGACCTCCTTGGGCTTTGCATGACACAGGTGTGCTTACATACATACATGCAGGTAATACATTCAAACACATAAAAGTAAAAGTAATAAATAAAAAATATGTTTTTTAAAAAGTAAGCAGACTGAACAGCAAAACAGTAAGCAGTGTTCCTCTGCAGTCTGTGCTTCACTTCTTGCCTCCAGATTCCACTGTCCCAGCTTTTCTCAATACCTGGGATATATAAACCAAATAATCCCTTTGTTACTTTTAGTCAATGATGTATCACAATAGAAAGCAAATTAGGATAGCATCGGTGTAAAGGTGATTCTTAAAACCAGAAGGACCTAATTTCAAGGGAATAGTGCATAATAATTTCATCTGATGCTTGTTACATGCTGATATGCCTGATGTTCACCTAAATATTCCTTACATGTTTCTATCAGGAGGTCATAAGACCACTTCTATTTCTGAGCTATACTAAGAAGCCTCACAATACACAGCATGTACTCATATTTATGATTATGATTTATTGTAATGAAAAGATACTAAGGAAAGTCAGCTAAAAGAAAGGGCACACAGGACACAATGTATAGGTATGTCCACACTTTCAACACTGCAACATGACAGTCATGTTGCATAAAGTTCATGCTCAAGAAACATAAAATCAAGTAATAAAAAATTTCACAAATGAATCTCAGAATATTTTAAGTTTATGTTTATGTTGGGCCACATTCATAGTTTTCCTCAGTCTCCTCTTCTTAGGAAAAATCATGGGAAACCTCTCCCAGTGGGGTGGCAGAACATGTCTAGTTCTCACAGCAATGAACTGTGGTGGTAGCAGGTGAAATTTCACCATCCAGGGTCTATTACTATATATCCAGTGTTGAAGGTTTTTATTGGGAGGTCGATTGCATAGGCAGCCTCTGCCTGTCTTTAACCAAACTTCCAGTCTCTAAGAGATGGCAAGTATTTAGCAAAAAACATGTTGTCTTCATAAATGGTATAAACACATGAGTACTTGAATCACTTGAGTGCGTGGGAACTCTCCCCAAATCCAAGTTCCAAAATATACTCATGGGCTCATCCCTATAACTAGACCCTGAGTTTATTCCTGATATGCTAACTAACTCTTTTTAACACACATTTTAAATCATTTTGTATGACTCACACAACCTTGTCAACTAAGTCCTATCTTTATTTTTCAGCTGACAAGGGGAAAACTCAGAAATTACTGCCAGCCAGTGTGGCTTTCATGCAGGAGCTTGATAAACCTTAGAAAGCCTCTTCATATAAAACAAAGAGTGTCAGGTTTGGGGGGCATCAGCATATAATGATTTTTAAACCCAAAAGACAAAGTAGTGAAATGGGCAGAAAACCATACAGAGGCCCTAATGAAAGGTTCAGAAATGGGGTTCTTTATAATCAATACATCAGAAAAGCACAGTGATTATTAGTACAGAAGTAAAATAAGAGGCCTCACTGATGTTCTGGCTTCATCTTCTCACCCAGATCTCACAGTCACCCTTTGACCACAGGGACCTCATGCTTCTCTCCAGACATTAGCATGTTATTCAGGTTAATGAAACTACACACACCTTACTTTATTACCTGAACTCTTTTTCCACTATTTTCTAAATATCAATTCCAAGAACTAACTGTGTCTTCTTTGGAAAATTCTGTTATTTCTCCCAAATAGAGTTATTTCCTTTTAAATTTTCTCTTCATATTTGCATTGAAATCTTCTTCTTCTTAGTTTTATTTTATTTGCTTCTCAACATCCTCCTCTAAGCTGCCAGCTGTTGAAAGGTTAGATCTGCAGCTTCTTCTCTTCTCTACCCTCAGCACCTGGCTCAGTGCCTAAAACATAGCACATGATCAAGAAATGCAGGAAAGGGAGAGGAGAAGGGAGATAGAGGAAGGATGAAAGGAGGAACAGAGGAAGAGAAAAGAAGTGAGGAAGAAAGGAGGACAGGAGGAAATCCTATCTGGAAAAAGAAAAATGCAGTAAAACGTTTGTTCCGTTTTGTTTAATATTTCTATTAATTCTTTGAGGATTTCATACATTATATTTTGCTCGTATTCTTCATCCCCTATCTCCTCTAAGATCTACCCCTGCTTCCCTAACCCCATACCTCCTTTTTGTTTAAAGCCCATGGATTCCAATCTATGTTGCTCAAATACTTGGGTGCAGCTTCATCGTCCAGAGAATGGCCAACCTACAAATGGTCACAACCTAAAAAATTACGCTACTCCTTCTTGACCAGCAACTATCAGTTGCCAATAGCTACTCAGCTATGGGTGGGGCTTAATGCATAACTCGTCCTCCATGCTGGGATTTTGTCTGAATGCAGTTTGAGCAGTTCTTGTACATGCTGTCACAATCACTGTGATTTCATATGTGCAAGTGCCCTTTGGTGTCCAGAAAACACTCTTTTGTGTGTGTGTGAGTGTGTGTGTATGTGTGTGTGTGTGTGTGTGTGTGTGTGTGTGTGTATGTGTGTGTGTGTGTGTGTGTGTTGTAGTCATCCACTGCTTCTGGCTCCTATAATTTTTCTGCTCCTTTCTACATGAAACTTGAACCTTGGGGAAAAGGGTATGCTATTGATGCCCCATTTAGGGCTGAATACTCCTCAGTCTCATTCTTTGTACCTTGGTGATTTGTGGGTCTCTGTTAACTGATATCTACTGGTTAACACTGATGATTACATTTCTCCTCCAATAGATGCATGGTAACTTGCAGCATTAAGAAATCTAGCCAGCTGGGAGGAAGCTCTGGGGTCAGTACCAGCTTGATCTTCATGTTCAAGTCCGAGTGTCATCATCAACAACAGAACTCTCTTTTATTTGTGTTTTGGTATTGGGAGTTGAATTTAGGGGATTAAACCTGCTAGCCAAGCACTCTGCCATTGATCTATATTGCTGGTCCAGCAACAGGGTCTTACTCTCGCATTCGGAAGAGTACCCAGGAGCAATGGCAATCGTCAGTAATGTTTGGGCATCTACAGGAAGTTTCTGGCCAACAATTACTAAAGAGGTAAACCACTTGTAGCACTGAGTCTTTTATTCACTAACATACGATGTCTATACATACGGATAAACGAACAGCAAGGAAATCAAAACACAATCGCATTCATGCTAACCCCCCCCCCAATTATCGCAGAATAAATCTAACCAATATAGTGAACATCCTGTGAAATTAAAATTTTCAGACACTGAAGAAAGAAATTAAGAAAGTATCGGAAGATAGAAAGCTCTCCCAAGCTCATAGATTGGTAGAATCAATATTGTGAAAACAGCTATGGGACCAAATTTTCAATGCAATCTGCATCAAAATTCCAATGCAATTATTCTCATAAATCGAAAAGAATTGCAAATGTAACATGGAGATATATAAAAAAATACATTGTAGCCAAAACAATCCTGAACAACCAAAGTTCTGTAGGTATTACCACCCCTGAATTTAAGTTATATTAGAGAGCTATAATAATGAAGCCAGAATGACACGACACAAAAACACGCACTGATTGGAGGAACAGAATGGAGGACTCAGAGTTAACTCAACCCACTAGAGCAACCTGATTTTTGACAAAGAGGCCAAAAGTACACAGTTGACAAAAGAGAGCATCTTCAGCATATGATGCTGGTCAAATGGATGGTTGCTATGCATGGGGAGCAATGAAACTAAATCCTTAATTCACCCCGAAAAAAAAAAACTTGACTCCAAATGGGTCAAGGACCTCAACTTAAGACCCAATAGAGTGAGTCTGACAGAGGAGAAAGTAGGGACACTTAGAGGCAAAGGAAAGCACTTTCTATTCAGGACCCTGATAGCACAAACATTAAGACCAGCACTTGACAAATGGAGCCTTATGAAACTGAAGTTTCTGCCTGGCAAAGGGCACTATCATTCAATTGAAGAGGCAACCTAGAGAATGGGGAAAAACTTAACAATTATACACCTGACAGAACAGTAGTATCTAGAATATATAACAAACTCAAAAACTAAACACCAAGAAAACCAGCAACTCAATTAAAAATTAGGGCAATATATACAGATAAGTCTACAGTAGACCACTCATCACAGAAGTTTCCTTTTGTAACAGATGGAGGCCACTGCAGAGTTCCACAACTGGTCTCATTTAGAAAATATAATCTGAGAGATGCCCCCCTTTGGGTGACATATCTACAGTGAAACCTCTACACCAAAGGCTCATGGAGCATAGTGGAACAGGGGATGGAGAGAATACTAGTGCAGCCCTCAACCCCCACCAGCAACGCTTCCTTATACAACAGAATGCGATGCTCACAGAAGGTCACGACTGGCTACGTTTTAGAGAATAAGAGACTGCAGAGTGTGTGTCCTTGGAGAGGACTCCTATATTAAACCTCACCCACCAGTGACTCAGGGACCATTGTGAAAGAGGGAGTGGAAAGATTGTAAGAGCAAGATTTGGTCCAAGAACATTTCCTATAAAAGGGACCCAAGATTTTCTCAGATTAGAAAAGTTAAATCCTAGGAATGTGCACGTTGTATTTCTCTTTGCCTAACTGCTGTTATGCAAACAAACATATAAATCTTTATTTCCCTTTGTATGTAAGTATCTGAGAGCTGGAGGGTATTTTCACCAGGTACTGTATTTTGCTTGTTTGTTTTCTTCCACTGACTAGTCAAAATGCAAGATTTCCTGAGAGGAGATTAAGAACATTTTAGGGAAAATATACTTTTTTTGTTAAAATCTTTATTTCTTAATAAATATTTTCTCATCAGATTTTCATATTGGTTCAAGGAAGAAAAGATGGTACAGAGATCTTGAGAATCTAATAATAGGTTGCTAAAAAAAGGGAGGTATTCCAGTATTATATGATAGCAAATTACACTGGGTAAGGAAATACTGCAGATAGGCTCAATAGTAAACTGATCATTCCCAAGTCCTTGTCAGAATTCCACATGAACATACTGGGTTAGCACAGTAATTAGGACCTGCCTAAGAAAGCATGGCATCCGGCCAGGCTAGAAAGGCACTCTTCTGTTCAAGCCATGTAAAGTGGTATGCGTTAAAGAACTTTTTTCAGGCTTTGGTAGATGAGACAGCATGGAAAGTTGGCAGAATCACTCAACCACAGCTCCACAGTTCTCCTGCATTCACAGATGTTTCCTGCCTCCGACAGCACATGCAGCCTCCTCTAAGGCCTCTGTGTTTTCTTGTAAATGCATCAGATGTAGCTGGATTCTGTTTCAAGATTGGTTTCTCTGTCATTAAAAACTGAGCTATCAAGAATTTATTAGAGAAAATGCTGAACACAATCAAATGATTCTATATGTCTCTACCTCTATATTTCAGAGGCATAGTTTTTATTACAGATAAATTGATTTTACTTAACTGGGAGAGAGATATTCTTCATCCATTCATTTTCATTCATCCATTGATGGGCCAGTGGGTATCCTCTCCACATTCTCTCCTTGTCAACATGAGGTCACAGGCTCAGAAACTTGCTGAACACGTATCCGAGGTACCCACACCTTTTCAATTGTTATTCTGATTTCCTGTGCATTTTAGAGGATTTTTCACAGGTTGATATCATATTTATTTATTTTGTTATTAGAAATCATATGCTCTCTGAGCTATGGCTTTCTTAGAATATCACTGTAACCCTAGAGCATGAACAACAGCTTCTGGCTTTTCAGAAGTCCTAAAAAGTACTTGATGTGAAAATTGGAATGAAGTTTAAGGTACATACAAATTTTGATATGGTCTCCTCCAACTCCTGTGAAGGAGAGGGTTCACGAGCCTGATCTGCTTCACTAAAGGCACGCTCTGCCCCATGAGAGCCATCTTCTATGTCGAGTACTTTAACTGGCCCCACCTGCTCTAAATGTTACTGCCCTGTCCAAGATCTCTCATGATTCTAGATTGATATTTTATTATATTTATTTAGATCTTTTTATAGTCTGGACATGGTAGAGTTATGCCATAACTAATTTTCTCTACTTGATATAATGTGTCTTTTTAATTTGTGTTTCTTCATTGAAATCATTTCTAAAATTGTCACCTTGGAAAGAATCTTTCTGTCTCAGGCAAATTGAACTTGATATTTGCAAAGCTATTTCTTATACTGGAGGCAGTAGCTTAGACTGTTACTGGTTAATCATGTTATGTTTAACATCATGTTGATTATACATACAAGGGAGTAAATAAAGAACAAGAATCAGGTATCTCAAGCTCTGTTAGGGCTGAGGACTGATGACCAGTGAAGTGACATTCTCAGTTGTAGATCTTTTCAGCGTTGAAAAGGCTAAATAAATAAAGCTAAATATTTCAAGCTTTCCCTAAAAAGCTAATGACCAGAAGGTCAGAGGATCAAGTAGACACATGATCTCACATTTTACTAACATACACGAACTGTCCAGGAGCCCATCTTGCCAGCTCCTCCTGTGGATGCTCCCAGGCTGACATCTTACCTCCACCCCTGTCATTAGAACTTTGTGTTCTCTCACCTACTTTGACTGCTTGAGAGATTCCAGTGGGTTCAAATTTCAGTTCTCATTTCCCCACATTTGCTGAAGATAATATATTCTTATTTTTTTAACTGAGAAGAGTAAATCACAACACAAAATTAAATATGAGGAATATATTTGTTGTATCCTACCTAAACAAAAATATAGAAAAATCCGTGACTAGATTTCCATCGGCAGAGGAAAACGTTACCAGTATTAGCATCATCTTTCTTGGATCAGAAAATCAGGGTGATATTGAACAAAGGCAGAGCTTCAGCTTTACTTCTAGGAGTTAAAAAGTGTCCCGGTTTCTCTCAACAGCTTCAAAGCACAGCGTGTTGAAGGAGACAGAACTCGTTTGAATCCTGACTGTCTTCGAGGGTTTTGCAAGTCACCCTAATGCTGTGAACAGCACATGTATACACTTCTGCGAAGGACAGAAGGAAAAGGAAATGCACATAGTGTATGTGATCCTACACGCAGATAAAATATTCTCTTTTACGCCCTTCTGTGCGTATCATACCCCATGTTTTGACTGTCATACTATTTAGATGGCCTCTAAGATGATGTTAAGAAAAAGAGGAATTCAAGAAAGTCAGGGGTATATGTTTAACCTTCTTTGTCTAAAGACAGTCATATAAATAGTAAAATATAAATATTTATAGGTATTTATGCCAAGTACATATCAAGATGAGTAAGTCCATGTGGTGTGCAGATTTCTAGATTTCATGAGGCAGAACATCTTTTAGGAAAGGTTAAACATATTTTCTCTCCTAACTGAGAGCATTAATATATGACAAAAGAAAATGATTGCCATATTTTATCATTAATATTCTATACAGGAATGGATATCTTAATACCTGCCCAGAAAAATGATATTAAGGGCATAGTCTAAAAATGAAGGCCAATTCTTGAACCTGAATCAATTTAGCTTAATGAGAATCTAACTGGATTGCTTATATTATGCTTGTTTTCCTATGGACTATGAAAATGTGAGAATTAAGTATGACAGTATGTTAGTATAACTCCAGCAGCTGGGAAGAGCTGAGGTCGGAAAATGTGAATCTGGGCTAGCATGGGTTGCATAGAGAAATCCAGGCCAGTCTTTGCTATTCAAGAATATAAACATAGGTCTAAATAGTAGAGTGTCTAAGAAGCATCTGTGTAGAGTCTACTTGAATTCTTCTTTTAAGTGTCTAACCCCAATTATCATAGTTTCATTTATTATATCTATAGAAAAATCGAGCTGATCTAATTAGAATTTATGTTTCTTGAAATACCATATAATCCTCTGTCACTAGAATTAACCAATTGCAACTCTCTGTGTATGGTGGGTTGGCTGGGGAGGAAAGAAAAAGACTCACTGGATGCGTCGTTCTCTCATTCCCTACCTTGCTGTCCTCCACTAAAACCTGTAGAGGGCGTTGGGGGCGTGCAAGTGAGACAGCTGGCTAGTTAACAACTGTTTTTTGTTGTTGTTGTTGTTGTTATTTTCCTTCTGAACAGAATCTTGATTATATTAGAATCTGCATCCAGCTCAGTCAAATCCTCTTTTACCAACTTGCTTTTGGCAAATGGTAGCCAGATGACACTAATCTGCCTAATGAGCTGTTGCAGAAATTATTGGGTGAGGCTTGAGAAAAACTATCTAAAAAGAGATGCATCCTTGCCTGTCCTCTACTTTTTCAAAATCACCTTTTCTTCTTCTCTGGAAAGGGATGACAGATACAGAATATATATTTGAATATTCTGAGTCAAAGACCCTCAAATCACAAACCCTGACATGCTTCAGGTGCAAACTCTCTGCTAGTTATTACTTACCTGGGCTTGTTGGCAGCTAAGGAATAGTCTTTTACCAGTTATGCAGTTGTAGTCAGTTCTTCCCCTTGTAGTCAACCTCAGTCCTTAACTCACACAACTATAATAAATAGAAAGAAATAGACTTTCCTCAGTAAGAAGAATGTTTTTGTTTTGTGTCTAAAAATCTGATGGATAATTGGTTTGTAACAAAATACATCTGCTTGAGGGTTGCCCCTGTTCTTGGTTACTCCCCGGAGCTTGATGATAAGACACTATTACTGAAGATACTAATACATGAACCATAGAGAAAACAGGTAAAAATCAAGCTGAAACTGACTTTAAAGCTCTTGGTAGATTAACTAGGTTCCAGTGGATGAATCCATACAAAAGGACATTTTCAGACACAAATTTAACTTTATTGGCCTTAATATAAATATAATGCAGTACTAGAAATTGGGTGGCAAATAGTAAAAGGGAGATGAAGAAAGGGGAGGGGATCAAACTATACTGAAAAAATTTCAAAAGTTTAATTAAAAATGAAAAAAATATTCTTGCTTCTTTCATTAGGAATTTAAAAATTAGAACCTCCTGATGTGTGTGTGTGTGTGTCTCTCTCTCTCTCTCTATATATATATATATACACATATATATATGTGTATATATATATATACATGTGTATATATATATACACATATATATATGTTTGTACACACATTTATATGCAAAAGCATACTTCATACATGCTTTGAGTTAAATTGTGTCCTCACCAAAGACTACATGAAAGTCATAATCTCTAGTACCTTGGAATATGAGATTATTTGGAGTTAGACTCATTGCAAGGTTAATTGGTTAAATGTAATTGAGTCATTCTGAAATGAGTTGAGACCTTTGTCCAGTATGACAAATTTCCTTTTAAGAAAAGAAAAGAAAAGATAGACAGGCAGAAGGAGAAAATCACAGGGCAGGTGATGTAGAAGGTAAAGTACAGCAGCTTCAGAATGAAGGAACTCTCAGGATTAATGGAGTGCTGACATCACTATACAGAAACATCTGGTGTCTTTGAGTGTGATGGAACCTTTCTTAGCTCTGTTGTGCTTAGCTTGAGAGGCCAGGGTTTTTGAAACTCAAGTCATTAAAGCCACCTTAAGTCAGAGGCTTTAATGTTCTCGGGGAATTAGAAGAATGAAATTTAGGGACCGCAGAGGGTGGGTTTTGGAAAGAAGTGTTTTATTTTATTTTAGAGAGCTTAGAAGGGAGAAAGAAGGCAGAGCTCCTATGCAGCAGGAGGGGTCCACATGAATGGACTACCATTGAGTGGAATACTCTCCTCAGAAGTTAAGAAGGCCATAATGGAGGGAGGAGGGGGTGGAAAGATGAGCTGGTCAAGCCAGTTACCAATCTAGGTGTCCAGGTCCCTCAAGGTTCTCATCACATCCTCTGTATGGTTTCTAGTAACAGGGTACCATTCTAGGAACAAGAGATAATAGGGGAAAAACAATCAAGCCCTCTGTGGTGGCACATGCCTTTAATCATGGCAATTGGGTGGCAGAGGCAAGCGGATCCCTGGGAGATGCAGGCCAGCCTGGACTACATAGAGAGCCCTAGGCTAGCTGGAGGAGTTGCAGGGAGACCTTGTTTCAAAAACAAACAAACACAAAGAATCAAACAGAAAAAAATCTGAAACCAAACAAATAACCAGACCTCCCCCCTTCCTGGCAACCCCAGCCTGTGGGTATGTCGAACTAGAGACGTCTCTGGCTAAGGTACTTCTGGCATCTCCGACCTCACATAGGGCAGGGTACTTGCAGCCAAGGGCATTTCCAGCTCTCAGCCATTAAAAGAACTGGTCACTTTTCTTTTTAATGGAGTCTTTTGATTCTAAAAGGCCAAAGCCATTTCTACTTCCTGCTCTCATCATTCAGAAGCTAGCAAGAGACAAGAGACGAGTCTAGACATATGTTCAGTAGGAGACGAGTCCTGCTAGTGCCTTAGATTTTTGTTGTTGTTTTGTTTATGTTATTTTGTTAAATAGAAAATAAAGGATTGGGAGGACAGAGGAAAGAACAGAAAGAGAATAAGAGGAAGACCACTGAGAACTACCTGGTTCCTTTACTGTCAGTTGTCACATAGAGCTTCTGAAAGAGAATGATGCAAGGGAATGACTGCTTTCTGGTCATAAAATGCAAATAGCACAGAATACTTAATATGCAATATAAGAGCACACTGATCATATTCATGGGAATCATCGTTGTCTTTAGCAAAAAATTTGAATCTAAAAATAAGAGAATTTTGAAGGAGTGTTTTGCAGAGATCAGAAGTAACCTTGAAGGAAGTAACCCCTGCTGCTAAAAAGATAGTACACAACCACTTTACAAGCCCACTGCTTCCTAATACATCTTAAGAGGAGCTAAGGGGTCTTTCTCTAAGATGCTCATTTTGCCTTCTTCAGCTGTAAAAGTCACAGGGAGATTCTTTGCAGTTTAGCAGCTTGCTTTATTTTTACCTTTCCTTGAAAGAGAAGTGGCAGGCTTGGTACAAGCAATCCTGATGGGAAGTGGTAAGTGCTTGTCCCATTCCACCTCCCCAAAACAGCTCCCAGAGGAATGACTGTTCCTGGTCAGGTAAGAGAGCAAGGATGGTGAACAAACAAATACATAAAGGAATACAATATTAAAGTTTACAGTGCTCAGTTCTCTCTTTGTTATTTCTATTTTATTAATACATGTGTGTACCCGGGTGTGTGTCCATATGCCATGTTTGTGAACGCACTTGCTGAGGTTAGAAGGTGTTGGTTTCAAGTCACCTGATGTGGGTGTTGGGAACTAAATCCAGGTCCTCTCTAAGAGCAGCAGGTGCTCTTAACTGTTGACCAGTGTCTCTAGCTTCTCAGTGATCTCTTTGATCCCTTAACCAGCCAGGGTACAATGTTAGGTTGTTACTCAGAATAAGACATTAACGGTTGATAAAATGGAATGTCCCATTTCCCTCCTTACTCAGTATCTAATTTTTACCCTATCAAGATTCGTTCCTCACCTCCAATCAGAAACTTACACATTATATTGCCAGGTTAACTATAAAAACAGATTTTAAAATATTTTTCATGATAAATATTTTTGAGAGAGATCTGAACTATTGTAATAATAGATCCACAGAGTCAGAATAGATACTAGAGCCATCCACGAATACACAGATATATGCCTGACCTTCCCTAAAATGTATGTCTGTAATCATTGAGTAGCAAGGTGAAGCAATTCTCCTGAGTTCACAAACATGGAACTGTCAGTGAAATCTGAAAAAATCCTGGGCCAGTGTCTGTGGCTTTCTTCCAAGAAGGAAGGTCTCACATTCGGGATAACCACTTGGACCAAGTTCCTTGTCCACGTAATTTGGAATTTAAATGCTGAATAGTGGAGGTATAATACGGCTGCTTGAAGATTTCTTCCATTTCTCTTAATCTTACCTCAATCATGGACACCTATTCTGGAAACTATTCTTTCTTGTTCCTAAAATATCCTCATGAGTCTCTCTTGAGATAAAGGTGAGTAGTAAGGACACAGTCAGAGCTCTTTACTAACCTTCACAGCTCACTGAAGGCCTCGGTTCAGGAACTGCTAAATGGCTTCAGTGTATGCATGCCTTTGTTAGGTTTCTCGTTAGAGAAGAAAAAAACGCAATGTGAGTTATAAAAAGCAAAAAGAAATGGCAAAGACACCTGAACTTAATATACTGAGGCTGATGAGACTTTAAAATCTGACCTACATGACCACTGATTGCACCTGTCCTTTTCCCAAATGTGTCACTGTGTAGTGTCAGGGTAGTGACTAAAAGAGAGAAGCAGATGCTTTCCCACCCCCTGCTCGTTAATTTCATCTTCCTCATCATTTATGTCACTACCCCATGCCAGTTCAGAATGCTACAGCCCGGATCTGACACTATCCTTTTACTGTCAGTTTTATCTTGAATGCTTTTCAGAATTTCAACCAATGATTATATAAGAAACTTTAATTTCAGTACTGGATATGAAGCCTAAGGCCTTGTACACGCTAGTCAAGGTCTCAACACTGAGCTGGATTGCCAGCTCCAGGAATGCTCCCAATTTTGAAATCAGCCAAAGTACAGCATGATTTACTACTTAAAAATAAATAAACAAATATTTAATAAATTATACAAATGTCAAGAAAACTCCATTTTAGAATATTATAAATGAAAAATGTAATTACTCTATTAAGTTGTCAGTGTTTTGTATAGGAAAACATATTTTATAAAAATGAACTATATAAAATAAACATACATGCAATACATGTTTAATGATATAAATATACATATATATATATATATATACATACATATTCTTAGAAAACACACACAAAATGTCTAACCAAGACTTGCTGTACAGTAAGATGAACGTATGAAGTAGATGTTTCTTTTGATATTATGATGAATTTTGTGTACAATATCAATTTTGTGATGTATATGAATGACATTTTTAAAACATGTTCTGGAGGCTCTAGACCATAATCAGTTGTCCTGACTGTTTTGGAACTGTGTGCAACACAACACAGCAGTGGTAGACAGAGAGCATTCTGTGCTGGAAAAACACTCACCTCATGGCCAGGGAGCAAAAGAATGAAGATGTGTCTCTTAAAACTTCTACCTACTAACTGTGTGAAGCTGGAGACTTTAAGGGCATTCCAGACCTAAACTGTAACACTGCATAAAATTGTCCTCACCCTTAGGCTTACTGCTTGCAAAATTTCAGGCAGAAACAATATTTCCACAGAATGACACCTACATATGTTCTCAATGCAAACCATATATCAAATCTAATAACACATAAAGTAGTTAACAGGGATAACTTCCTCTTATGTAACACAGAGCAAATATGTGAAAACTCTAGAGAAATATTTATAAAAGGAATATGGAAGAAACAAACAATGATCCTTTAGAGTGCCTGGAATTAGGTAGCACCCTGTTAAAGATTGGAAGCCCTTATGCAGAAAGTATTTTTTCCATTCTCCACCTAATCTGCACTGGAATAAACTATTTTATTGTTAAATAATAACAATAGTATATATTTGATAGAGTCTGATGTCATATTTTAAACATGTTTACATTTTAGAATAAATCAAGCTAGTTAGTGTACTCATTTCCTTGGTGAGGAGGGTTATTAAAAATCTACTCCTATCAGAATTTTGAAATAAATTAATTGTGGTTAACTACAGTCACCATGGTGTGAACCTGGTATTGAATACTAACCACCTTCTAACTCAAAAGTCTTAACTTTGAGCCACGTGTTTCAGCATCCTGCCACAGCCGCCATCCTCTGATCATCTTTATTCTGCTCTGCACTTCTGTGCGTTTGACAGTTTTATTTTGATAACACAAAGCTTTACAGCAGGATTCTTAGCCTTGTTCTCCAAGCATCTTTCTATAGAGAGGAATTCAAGGAGTCAAAAGTTATTTCTTAGTTTCATCAAAATCAAACTGAAATTAAATATTTCTGGAACTACAGATGTCAGTATCCACCACACCTTCACCAGCAGTGCTCAGAACTTTACCTGTAAGGAAACCACAGACACTATACCATCTTGTGCCAGGCTTGGTGTTGTGCATTTAGTACCAGCACTTGAGAGAAACAGAGCTGTATCTCCATAAGATTGAGGCCAGCCTAGTCCATATATCAAGGTCTAGGGAGACCGGGCTTATAAAAACAAGACACATGCACGCACACACACACACACACACACACACACACACACACACACACACACATACACACACACGCTTCAAAATTATAGTAGTTAGAATCTGCTGCTTTGCTGGTTCCTATTATCAGTACTTTAATAAGGCAGCACAAATTTCTTTTGGAAAATATTTTGACAGAAGTGTTTTCTTATTCCTGATTCCCCTGAAATTATTCTAAGAAGCCTGGTGGCATTATCAGATTCTAAAGAAAGCCATGACATAAAAGTTGAAGAAGCACTTGTGTTCCTGTGCTTTTTTTGAGCTGTCCATTCACTTTAGATGCCTTTCCTGCGTTTCCATGTACCCTGTGGGTACTTCTGCGAAAGTGCTTACTGCCACAGTTGCCATTGATTTTTTGTCTGCCTCCCTAATATTCAGCACAATGACTGACATGAAATATATGTACATGAAAAAGTTTTGAAAGCAAAAAGAAATGGCAGAAGAAACTGGGTCCCTGAGGTAGAGACCAAACCAGTGAGTGAAATAACTCTCAGCTTTTGTTGGACTCAAACCCTATAAACATCTATCAAACACAAGAATTCTGATACTTTGAACTAGTTGTGGTGCTATGAAAATGAGACTAAAATCATCATAGCATTCTACTATACACTATCTTCTTTCAGAATTGTCAATACATTATACAAACACATACATACATATAAACATACAGACACAAAGTCATCCCTCCATGTCTATGGGGATTGGTTCTAGGAGCCACTGGGGATGGTCAATCCATCAATGTTCACATTCCTTATAGAAAAAAAAGTATGCGCAAGATCAACACTGACTCAACTAGACAAAAGTCCAGCACAGAACAGGGGACATGGCTAGCAGGCCTGATCCCTAGCCAAGGAACTACTGGCAAATGATTGCTGTGGGAAAGGGAGAGTAGATACTCTTTAAAGGAGTGACTTTAGATAGACTAAATGGACTCCAGTGGGTGAGCTTGAACTGAGGGGCATCTGGATGCAAATGCTTGATCAGATAGTGTTTAACATGTACGACAGAACACTGGAAATCTGGGGTGAGGGTTACGGGGACAGCGCTGTGTGAGGGGCGGGCTAAATTTGATAAAGATATATTATATGAAATGCACAAAGACTCAATTTAAAAATAATGTAATATTTGTGTATAGTGCTTGCTGGATACAACTGAATATAACTCTGTCCTCACCACAGGGACCTCATATTGTAAACTAGCTTATAGAAAATGGAAAAACAAAACACTTTGGGGAAAGGAGTGAAAAATATGTATTTACAAAGAGGCCAAATGAGTATTTCATTATGTTAAAGTAGAGGAATAGTCTTTTTTTCAGGGGAGCGATGAAAATACTAACATTGGTGTCTTTTGTACAATGTAGTAAAATGTTAGCTATTTATTAATTGAATTTTTAACATTTAGATAATTTACCACTGAAGAAGATTTCCTTTAAAAAATGTGTATTTTCGTCATTTTTCAATCACTAAACCACCACAGTGCTTACATTTATGAGTACCACATTTTACATATAATGGTAAATTACATGTAAATGGTTCAGCAATGGTACTCAACTATTGCTGAAATGAGTCAGTATTTTGCTAGGTGAACCCCCTGCTCATCACCTGTGGAATAAAAAGGGATCACATGGTAAGTATCACTTTATTTGGGGCTGGGCCTTCTAGAAGCATACTCATATGAACCTGGGTTGATTCCCAGCACCCACATGGTGACTGACAAAAATCCCTAACTCTAGTTCCAGAGAATTTGATGCCATCTTCAGGCCTCTGCATGAATTGCATGCATACGGGTAAAACATTGACACACATAAAATGAAGATAAATGAATTGAAAGAAACAAGACAGCATGCATCATCAGAATGGACTGACAGGCTCTATGGTTCCATTCTTTGCACACACACACAACTTTTAGCTGTTTTGTAAAAATTGGTGCAGCAGTTTTCTTTCAACAAGAATTGTAGACCGTTAAGGATTTTGATTATTTTTTATCCAGAAAGTCATTTGGCTACCTAAGTGGTTTTTTTTTCCAGACATTTGAATATAACTTCTGCAATAAAAGCTACTAATTAAGAAGCATGTTGTCTGCCGGGTGTAGTGGGGTATGTCTTTAAACATAGTACTTGAGAGGCTGAGGCAGACAGGTCTCTGAGATTAGGACAAGTCTTATCTGCAAAGTGAGTTTCAGGCCAACTTGAAATAGAAGGAGATAAAGGGAGTCTTTCTCTCTGTCTCTGTCTCTCCCCCCTTCTCTCTCTCTATCTCTGTGTATGGAATTTAATGAATGCCTAATTTGTAAGAAAATCTGAAGTCAATAATGAAATAATATTTGTGCTAATATGGACTCTTAAGGCTTCTTAGAGTTCTTGATTCTATGAACCTGTGAAGTCAGAAGTAAAAGATGAAGTATGACAGAAGAACTGTTGTCTGACCTGGAATGATCACAAACATTGCTTCCATCTTCTTGAACAGCACTACTTCAAAGTTGAGTTTCACATCAAATGGCTAGATGAGTTCCTTGAAGTCCCAGATTATAACCAGTCAGGCATTCCTTTAGCAAAGTTCATTGCTGAGTAATTCACTCAGCCTGAACAGAAAATTAAAAGCACTAGCCCATACACATGTGTATTTATTTTTGAGTATGAGGAAAGTTAAAAATGGAATCATGGGAAATATGGTAACAAAGGTAAACTGTGAGCTAGTAAACAGCGTGTATGTTTTAAAAATCATACATGTGCTTCTGAAAAACAGAAATATGTACAGATTAAACTGGGATGCTACAGTTAGAATGAACAGCTTCACTTAAACTCAAAACTAGAAAACAAGCAAGCATGATGAGCTTCTGAATGTATTTATTTATTTGTCAGTTTATTTATATGTTGATTGATAGACAGGTGTGTGCATGTGTCCATGTGCCTGTACACGTGAACCCGTGCTTCTGGAGGCGAGAGCAGAAAGGCAAGTATCTTCTTCCATTGCTTCGCCACCATACTTTTTGAGACAAGAACACTCATTGAAGCTTGAACTTACTGATTCTAGTCTGGCTGCCCAGCAGGCCCCAGGGGACACTGGGATTGCAAGCCTCTACTGCTTTTCCTAGTTTTTAACGTGGGTGTCGGGGATCTAAATGCAGTTCCTCATGCTTGTATAGCAAGCACTTTACTGACTGAATCATTTCCCAGCCCCTATTTTTGTTATGTATTTTTTGACTTATGTATCTATTTGTTTTGAAGGAGGCTCTCACATAGCTTCTGCTAGTCTCAGACTCACTAAATGGTTAAGGAACTTCTGATCTTCTGTTATCATGTCTCCTGAGGGCGTGCTGAGAGAGTACTCTATGAACAGAGCTACATTCGCAGCCCAACATTATTTTGTATTTATGTTTTGATTGTTTGAGAATTTCATACATGCATAAAATACATTTAAAATATTTTTGGAGTAATATTCACTTGTATCCAGCAATCACTATATACAAATATTACATTATTTTCAAATTGAATTTTTGTGTATTTTATATAATACATCTTACTCAAATTTAGGCCCCCTCCCCAATCTACCCCTTAAGTTCCGCCACCAGATTTCAGGTATTGTATTATATATGTTAAATCCTATCCGGTCCAGCATTTGTATCCACATGTCCTCCAGTGAAAGTTCATCCATTGGAATCTAAACAACCCTATCTACAGTCACTCCCTTATGATCTCCTCTCCCTCATCCTGTAGTAATCATTTGCCAATAGTTCCTTGGCTAGGGTTGGAACCTGCTGCCCAGTTGTCCTTTTCTATGCTGGGTTTTTGTCTGATTGGATCGATCTGAATCTTGCCCATGCTGTCACCAGCTGCAAGTTCATGAGCAAATTTTCAGAGGCCTGACAGCCTGTTTCTTTATGTTTGTGCACCAACCTTGGCTCTTACAACCTTTAAGACCCCTCTGCTGCAGTGGTCCTTGAGCTGTGCATGGGTGGGTGAGGTTTAGTACATGGGTCCAATCCAGGGACACAGATTCTACAGTCTTTTATTCTCTCAAATGTAGCTAGTTGAAACTTTAATGTTGAGAGTTGTGGGATTTATTGGCTCCTCTCTATCCCCTGCTTTGCGATGATCCATGAGCCTTAGAGGTTCCATTGTAGATGTGTCACTTAGGGCTGGGTATGTCTCAGATATATATTCTCTGTGTATGCCCAGTTGTGGAACTCTGTAATAGCCTCCATCTGTTGTAAAAAGGAGTTTCTTTGATGAGTGGTTTATGGTATACATCTCTGTAAATATAAGGATTCATATTTAACATACAGTAAGAAATTTCATCTGTCTAGAGATATGACAGATGAAGTTTTCTCTAGCATCTATGACCTATCCAACTACGTGTTTTCTCTGGAATTGATGACCTCTCCAGCCATATGTGTTTGATTATATTTATAGTGCCACCCATGAATTCCCTGCAGTTGAGAGGGTTTTAAGTCCAATTAGACAGCAAATGGCACTAAGAAGCAAGCAGGTGTTGCAATTCCAATATCTGACAAAATATACTAATTAAATTAATCAAATGAAAACTAATTAGAAGAGATAAAGAGGATCACTTCATTCTAATCAATGGAACAATTGACCAAGAAGATGTTATAATCATAAAATACATTTCAATCTTCAAATCCACCTCTGTCCCCTCTCCTCTGTTCCTTCCTCATTCCTTCACCATTTTCCTTCCCTCCTTCCTGTGCTCTTTTGTTTAGTCTCAGACCACTGAGTCTGCTTAGTGCTGTCTGTATGTGCATTGGTGCAGGACCATCAACTGGAACTTGGGTAGCCTATCAGGGGCCACATTCATAAGGAAAACTGACTCAGCAGCCACATTGTCAGTAGTTCCTGAGCTAAGGGTGGAACGTCAGAAGTCCCTCACCTACCCATGCAGGGGCTTTGTCCGTCTTGATTTTGTGCTGATCTTGCAGCCCACTGTTTTTCAGTTGTGCTTTGTTTCTTTAATAATTTATCATTTTTATTTTATGTGTATGAGTGTTTTTCCTGCATGTATGTAAGTGCAAAGCCTGAAGAATCCAGAAGAGAGTGTCAGATCCCCTGGAAATAGATTTAAAGGGAATGGAATTGGGGTCTTCTAGAATAAGAGCAAATGTTCTAACTAACCCTTGGGAAATCTCTTCAGCCCGGAGCCCAATGTTTTCAAATGTAGCTTGAAATCAAATAACACTGTCCTCTTGATCATATGAGAATGTGATTCAGTCAAGGGTTTGAATGTGATCCCCCCTACACACACACACACACACACACACACACACACACACACATCAGTGCAACATAGCCTCATTTATTTGTCTGTAATATCAACCCCTCACTAGGCTCTGTATTTCGAATAGATTTCACCAAAAAAGCAGACAGCCCTCTAACTCCAAGCAAATAAAGCTCATAAAAATGATTTTTAAAAATTCAGAGCTTTTACTTTATACACACACAGGCAGGATTTTTTTTTCTTTCATCATGACTACATTTCCCAAGTGTACAAGTGTGTCTCAGGGAAACCATGCCACGTGGTCTCAACTCCTTCATTTAATGACCAAATAGTGCATTCTTGGAGTCAAAATTTACAAAGTCCAAATTCTGACATTAATGATCACTGTTTTGGGGGAATATTCACAGATAACACTAGCCTGTTTTTTTAAAACCTTTCAAACTTTTTGAAAGCATTGGTCCCAGTTCTTTTTCGATTTAAGCTTTACATAGACCTTGTTCTGCAATACTCCTTGTGATTGTGAGACTTAGTACAGTAGACATTTGACAATCAGAAAGGCCAAGGTCAGTGTCTTACTGCTGTTGCTATTATTACTGTTATGTATCTGAATAAAAAAGACTATCATCTAATGATGAACCCCGGAAAGCTCATGAGGCTGAGCTCTTGGCTGCTGTATCAGTTACCTCCAGAGAACAGACAAGATTCCAAAATTAGCTCATATGAAATTACAAACATTTACCATGTATGGGGTTAGGTACTAGTAGAAGCAATTGTGTTGGTTAAAGCTACTTGCTGATGTCACACATTCAATGGGCATTTTCAGGGAGTCTCAGATAAGTAGTAGTGCAGGGAGAACAAGTGCCTCCCGGAGAACACTGAGTTCTAATACCATCAGAACAACCCCTAGTCTCAGCGCATGTTAACTCAAGCTGGCAGTGTCCACGAGGCTTATCATTCTGATACAGAGCTTTTATGCACATATTTTACAGTGACTCCCACATACAGTTGTGTTGAATCTGCTGGGTAAGTAGAATGTTGAAAAGAAGGAAAATAATATACTAATGAGAAGTATATTTTAGGGAACATTTGCATCACAGAATATTTGAATTTAAAAGTTCTGTAGTCCTAATAGAGTTAGATTTGAATAAGAACTCTCATACTAGCAGTGTCAGTGTGTGTGAAAAAAAATCTTAATAATAGTAGAATCCATTGAGCATTTTTTAGGAAGGCCTTATGGGAAAAGCTTTAAACTTATTATGAGTGTTTCAACTTGCTAAAATTAGATTTTTTTAAGGTTAAATAATTTCTGTAAGGATTTAACTTGTATTGAACATCGGGAAGTGCTAAATACAATGTTTAAAATTCAGAAATAACAGTTACTCTGTTAAATCTAGGTCCTCCATTTCATTGCAAATTTCTTTTTCTAACCTTTTAGTAGGTTCTATGTGGTTAACATTGTAGACGTAAAAAATATGTGTGAATAAGTTCCCAACAAGAAAACACTTTGTTTTTATATGTTTAATGAGGATAAACAGCTATATCGCACAGAGACAGCTAGGATACATAGCTAGGTGCCAGAAACAGGTTGCGAGTGTGGAAAACTATATAACCTGTGAAAAGGAATCAAAGTCCTTCTGCTTTATCTGCTACTTTTTCCCTTACCACTTTATCTGTTTGGGCTATCTGTCACTGTAACAAACTAGGTGAGGTAATCAACTTAAAAAGAAATACAGCTTATTTGGGCCTACAGTTCTTGAGATTATTGTCCAGGACTGATTGACCCATTACTTTATAGTGGCACATAATAATGAGAGTGTGCATTGTGATCAGTTTCTCCTTCAAACTGACATTCTCAATGAATGAACAATCTTTTACAGGTCCACCTCTTAAGATTTTCCATCATCCCCAATACTACCTAGTTGGAGAATATGCCTTTAACACATAGCTCTTTGGGAAACATTTAGGTTTTAAACTAATAGAACTATCTAAAATGATCAAAATCTCATGTGTGTATGTGTACATACTGAACTCTCGCTTACCATGAATCAGTCCTTCTTTGGATCTCAGTGTCATTTTCTCTCACCTTCCTCCTTGTTTTGCTACCTTAATTCATTGAGGAATGGTCTCAAGTATTCAACACTTAAAATATAAGTAGACTAGAAGATTTTAAATAACATGTCCCTTGAATTGTCTAAAATGGTTTTTTAAAATTTGAAAGTTAGTGGCTGGGGAGATGGCTTAGTGGTTAAGAGCACTGACTACTCTTGCAGAGGACTGGGTTCTATTCCCAGAACCCACATGGCAGCTAAAAACTTTTCATAGCTCCTGTGCCAAGGGAATTTGATGTCTTCTTCTGACACTTTCAGGCACGGCACAACATGGGTACACTTACATGTAAGCAATGCACTCATAAACATAAAATAAAATAAAATAAATGTTTTTAAAAAGGTGGAAACCAAAATAAATTTGCAAATAGCATTCCAAAATGACAATAAAACTGCTAGTTACATAGAATTGAATATATATATATATATATATATATATATATATATTCATACATACACTTGATTTTATAGCTTAGCATCTGTAGGCCTTATCTTAACTAGCTTAATTTGTATATGATATTCTTATTAATGAAGTCATAAATTTCTTATCCAGTATCATAAGCAAAAACAATGGTGACATTTAAACTTCCTGTTCTAGTGAGACATAAAACACATAGCAATTAAAGAAGAGCTGATTAAAATTCCACTCAAAGATGGAGAAAAATATCCAAAACTGACAGTATGGATAAGAATATGTAGGGAATAAATATTCTGAGGGTGAAAAAATATCTAGTTTTTGAAATTAATAAGTTGCCCAATATAGACTCTCAGTTGTTCTAAGTAGCATTAGAGACAATAAAGTGATTTTTGCAAATTAACTGAGTTACCACTCAGGGAATGGGAAGCGGTAACCACAGAATGAAGCCAGAGATGGGACAGTAGGTGCTGTCCCAGGCTGCAATGGACCTACCGATTAGATCCTGGTCAGCCTGCTCTGCCCTGTTTCTCATGAGGATGACTTAATTCTACCGATTTCATTCAGAATTCTTTCTATCCTACTTGACTATATGGGCTCCTTCAGACATGATATTTCTATATATTTTCCAGTAATCAGTTTAGAGATGACCATATGACCCACAGGTGTTTACAGAATTCTGAGTAGTAAAAGTGAATACTTGTAACAATGAAATGCAGAAGTAATCAACTAAAAATTCAGAGGAAAACAAGAGTTTTTAATGGTGATGCAAACAGTAGACACCACTGACTGCACATACAATTAATTATATATTCTTATGGTTATATTTTTTTTCATATATGACATCAATATTGTTTAATTTTCCACAATTATCCATTTATCTCAAGTGACTTAAGGGAAATGAGCCAGCTAAATTCCCATAGAGTCTGATTGATTTAAGCCAACAATTACAAATCCCATACTTCAAGCCAAGTCTAATTAGTCACAGGATCACTGTGGTGAGTGTTTTGACTTACTATACTTATTGCTTCAGATGACTGGGTTAGAGAAGAAACAAAAATGTCCAAACTTGTGGGGATTGATTGATAATTCATAAAAGTAGGTGAGGACGCAAGCCTGTTCTCCTGGTTGCTGCTGGCAGTCATGGTAAAACAGGAAGGGAAGCGTCTAATGACCAAGCTAGAGAAAACAGGAAAGAACTGAAGACTCTCCGAGAAGAAGAATTACACCCCACCATCGACTGTTTGTTAACCCATCTCTATTTTATTGCTTGGAAACTCAAACTAAAGATAAATCTAGTTACTCTAAAATGTTTTGAAAAATTTTAGCTAAAATTAAAATCATCCAATATATTTTGGTAAAACTTTGTTTATAAAAAGGTATTTCTACAGTAATCACACCGGTAAAATGGAAAGGAGTGACGGCACTTCTTGGTAAAGACAGAGGGATAGTTGATAGGTGAGCAAATACATATGAAGAAACAGGAGGACAAATGAGTAGATACCCAAATAGAAGGTTAGCCCAAAGAAGAGCAAGAGAAAAAACACAGGAACCATTACCAGTTCACAGTCACCTCACTAGGTAGAGCATTAAAGCCTAGAAAAACACATGTAATGTAGAAGCCAGGCTGGAAGTATGAAGAGAAGAAGACAGTCTAAACCAGGCAGAGCATGGGCTAGGCTCATCCCTCTCTCCATGGATGTAATGAAAACACCTGGGCATATACATTTTCGTTTCCTTCACACCTCAGGAATGGAGGCCAAATAGTCTGTATAGCTTGACAGAGTCACCAGTGGTTGAGAAGAAATGTGAACTGTGTGCCGATCAAGGCTGAAACCAGGTATCTCTGCATTTCATCTGACATAACCCACCACAAGGAGACCCAGTAGGTGATATCGAAGCCGGGCAAAGCCATAGCAACAGGGAAATCCAAAGGACAGGAACATGACAGGGAGGTTGCTGAGGATCATCTATGGATACAGAAATGGTTATGCATATGATTCTGGTGAAGACAAAAATCAAGTGAGAAAACTAAGCATTTAACTAAGTGAACTAAATGCTTTATACTTGGAGGTAATTTCATTGATCCAATTATATTTTAAACACTGAAAAATTTTCATTATATTAAAGAACAATGAAGAGCAAACAAATTTATTTATATGCCATATTGTAAGAATTTCGATCCTAGAATTAGTTTATAACATTGGTGAGTATGGTCCATACTGTTAATATTAGATTAACCTGTGGTTTGAATAAGCATTGTATGAACTAATTATAGAGAATACACATTTGATAATATACCACGAAAAAACTGAACAGTAGCTTCATATATATATATATATATATATATATATATATATATATATATATGAAGGAAATAGTTACTCTGGTTCCTGTGGTTTATACCAAGTCAAATGATACAGGAAATTTTTCCTATCAGCAGTTTCCTATGAATAGCCAATTAATACATAAATTGGTTTAAGTTATTAAACAATTGCCATAAAAAAGCACTGACTGTTAAATGCGCATTTTCAGAGCTTTCATGACACACAAAATCCAAACTACAGACTCCCTGCCCTGCTGTTCCAAATAATCAAACAGAGCTTATTACGATAAGCCTTCTACTTTAAGCAACATTCTAAGAAAACATGTTGAGAAGTTACGTATGTGACCCTAAATGAAGAACTAAGCAGATGTGGATATAATCCAAATAATCTTTTCTGAGATTCAGAATGTTTTTCCTGGTTCATCGTAAAGAACAGAACGCTCTCTTGAATGCAGCACAGCATTGAATGGATACACTTAGGTTCTGATAGGGCCATTTCCTCTAATATTTAAAAAGAACTGGGTCGTAAGAGGGCTGGCAATGTAGTCAGAAACTGGCTTGTAGGTTAACATACATTGTTCTTTTGTTACACGTAATAGCCACTTACCTGTAATAATACAGGGCATGGACAGCGTATGGCACAGACATGGTGCTAGTGTACAATTCCTGTTATTAAAGAACTAACATCGTTTTCACTCAAGATCATGCACCACAATACCAACAGTGCGAGTTACACAATTCTAGGAATACATGTGGAGTCACACGCACTTATAAAATTGGAAAACTTTCAAACTTCTGTTCTTTAACCAAGATATCACATTCTGATTTTCCTTTGTCTTCTGTCTGCCCTTCTTAGCATTCTCTGTGTGGGGTGGGGTGGAGTGTGGTGTGGGTGTGGGTGTGTGTATGTGTGCGTTTCACTGTATATTGCATCCCCTACCTTAATTTAATTTCTCATTTTCATCTAGTCCCAGTGCTGTAAATACAGTCAATACACATGATTTCCAAATTTCTGTCTCCAGGAGAGACTATTCCTTGAGCTGTGGATTTGAAGAGTCACCTGCCTACCCATCATCTCCATTTGAATGTCGATCACTATCTCAGACTTAACAGATCCAAATCAAGCCTCTATCAACCCTTGTATTGCTCTGTACGTGGCATTTGCCATATGCATCTCTGGTACTTTTAACTTCTTAATTAATAGGGAGTATTATTTTCCAAGTTGCTCAGGTTCAAAATATTGAAGTCTTTCTAAATTTGTTTCTCAGATCTTGTTTACTTTTGCAGCCTGAATTTGACTACTTCCATGACATTTAGATGTAGAAATTCCACTGTAGATGTGTCACTTAGGGCTGGGCATCTCTCAGGTGTATAGTCTCTGTGTGTGACCATTTATAGAACTCTGTAATAGCCTCCATATATTGCAAAAAGAAGCTTCTTTGATGAGTGGTATGTGGTATACTTGTCTTTTTAAATCTATGCTGACATTCCTTTTTCTGTTATGTTTTTAAGTTGACGAATAAAAATTGTGTATATCTATCACATAAAACAAGTTGTTTGAAAACAGATAAATATCATGGAATGACTAAATTGAGACGATAAATACATACATGTGTTACCTCACCTCGCATATTTAGTTTGTGTGTATGATGAGAACAATCAGTTTTGGTGAGTTTTTAAAAGCTCTCCTAATTCTTTTCAATAGCTTCCTAAGCTCTTTCTAGTGTCAGTTCTCTTTTGGTTTTTTTTCAACACAGAAACAGAGAGATTTTTTTTTAAATGAAAGTCAAATCATGACATCCTTTCATTTCAAAATCTCTGAAAGCATCCTCTGGCATTCAGAGTTAAAAAAAAAAAATCATGTCCCCAAGTACTAAGATTCTGTCTGACTTCTCTGACCCTTCACACTGCTATCCAGGTCATATTCCTGTTCCCAAGCGTGTCAGATTTCTTGCATCCTCTCTTTAAAATCATTACTATTTATCTTTGCTTTCAGTACTCTTCTATTTGTGTGGATGAGTCCTGTCACATTTTGTAAGGTTTTCACTCAAATGCCACATTCTTAGTTGAAGCTATTCAATCGCTCCGTAGTAAATACATATTCCATGCCTGCCAGACACCATCTGCACCTTCTTTCATTTCCCCTCAACGTTTATTTCCATCTAATGATTGCTATGTTATTTATCTTGTTATTGTCAGTTTCTTCCAAACAGAAGGAGCTTTCTAGTAAGAATGCATACCTATATATTTAGATTCCTGTAAAATTTAACGTCAAAAGTTTCTGGTATATGATGAATGCTCAAGTTTCCTCAAAAGAGGAAATCAGTCAATTTCTCTTTACTTACCTCACAATTGTTGGTATAAAGCACCATTCTATAAAGAACAAATAAAATCTTCTATTACAGAATATTTCAAGTGTTTATACTTTCTAATAGCAGTATTTTTTATAGTCTTCAATCTTACTCATGTTTTGTGAAATTTAAGCATTTCACGTCACTGATAATATATTATATACCATGAAATTTATTCCAACTTACCATTGCTAGCACATATGTATATTTTGATTTTTTTATTTCTAATATTATTTTTTATTTCACAATATTATTAAACTTATTTATCAGTTTTGCAACTTAATCCAGCATTTAATTTCAAAGTTGTATATTTTGCTTCCCAGCCCAGTTTGTTTTGTTTTTTTGAGATAGGGTCAGGCCAGCTCCAGCTGGCCTGCAACTTGCTAATGTAGATCAGGCTAGCCTAGATCTCAGAGAGATTCTCCTGGCTCCGACTTCCCAGTGCAAGAACTTAAGGTATACACCACCACATCTGGCCTGCATTTTTTCTTATGCATTTTTGGGCATCCATTGAGATGATCATACAGTTTTGTCTTACTTAGCCTATTGGGATAGATTCCTTTGATTGAGTGTATTTATATGTTGAACCAGTCATGGTCCAACTACAGTGGTTATTACCCTTTTATATATTCTAGAATTTAATTTTTTAATATTTCATCAATTATATCACATCAAAATTCATGAGAGATAATATTTTGTAGTAATTACTAATAGAAATATGCAATATAAAATAAGTAGTTTTTCTTCAACTTGGTGAGATAAGGATCTTTTTCTCTATCTTTAGTTGTGACATCACAATCTTTAGTTGTGATAAATATGAAGATCTGAACTATATCTATGAATTAAGTTGATTAATGCCCTAATAAATCTAAATTCTTAATGGCAATGCAGAGATAGATGTCTCTGTCACAGTCCTAGGTTGTTCTTCTAGGTAACTTTGTTTTAAATAGAGATTTTAGGATCTAGACTTCTCTATCTTATGTGCCTTTCACTCCCTACATATCCCTGCCAATTCTACACTGAATTTCCTGTCTAGCTGATGAGGAAGAATAAAATAGGCTAGGGTTTAAGGCAATGTAATAACTTAAAAATAGGTCCCAAATCCTCTCTTTAAGAGATAGAAGCCCATTTTCCTTCTCTCAAATGTACTCCTGAATTGGTGACTGAATTTTAACAAAAATAATGGAGCAGAAATTATTGTGAATAATCTCTAATACAAGGTCATAGAAGACGTGGAGATTTTTTTCTTTCTCTCAGCTTGGGAGGACAATGCGAGCTGCATGATTGTGGTCTATGGTGCCTCATTTTCCACTTGGTTTTACTGCTCAGTGTCTCTACTTTAATGATTATTAAAAGCTTTTTACAAGGTGCCACACATTTTCATGTTTTACTGAGTACTCAAAGCTTGTAGCTGCATCTCTATGAACACAGTGAAGCAGTCTTATGGAAATGGCTACTTAATGATGAACGGAGACTCAGTCAAAAGCCAATGAGAAAAGATTCCTACTAATGCTCCTGTGCATGAACTATGTTGGAGTTATCCTCTGTCTTCATTCAAGTCTTCAGATAGTGGTAGCCTCACTGACATCTTGTGTGCTACCTCATTAAAGAGTCTGAGCAAGAAATACCTACTGAACCAGTTCCTCATTTTGCACCCACAAAAATCACAATATTAAATAGTTAAAAGGTTTTCTTTTAAGTCCCACTAGATTTTAGAGTAATTGTTATGCAGCAATAGGAATAAAATAATGAAATTTTAGACTGATTCTGAAAGCCACATTCCTTTTGGCCCACGTCCCATTAAGCAAAACCTGTGAATTCCGCCAACTGAGAGAAAAGTGAGACATCAAGAATTTTTGTTTTTCCTAGAGAAGGAAAGAGGGACCAGGTATATCATAACAACAAGTAGAATCTTTATCTTCACTATTTAAATATAAGTTTGGTAAGAATGCACAGCACGGGGTGAGTCACCATACAAAATAAGAGCCTAAGACCATAAAGAAACCCGGGAATGGGGTTCATTGGTATGTAGATTTTTAAAGAAAATACATTTGCTAGAAGTAGCAAAGTCATAGTTACATCACATATATATGTAAATATAGGTGTAGTTAAAATTAATATTTTAAGAAGAAAGAAGTTAGCTACTTGAATGCACTGTTGATTTTATTATAAAGTTAACCCAGTTATTTTAGAAATAAACAAAACTGGATCAAAAGTAATCTGCTTTTGTTCAAAAAGTAAATTTAAGATCAGTATTTGTTATAAACATATATATATATATATATACACACATATATGCATCTTTGAGTATATAAATTTACAAGTATATACAGAGACTCGGAAAAGCAATTATGAAGAGTTTCATTTTATAAAGGAAATGTGAAACACCGTTATAAAACAAGGATTTTGCTCAAACCACCTGCCACATTTTCGTTGATCTTTGTACCTGAGATTGAACTTTGTACATGAAGCTTTTAATATACTTGTGTACAACCTAAAGGTGCCCAAAGAAAAGGTTCAAAACAAGCAACAATGTATTTCAGATCGAATTTGTTGTTCATTTTAATCATATCAGACTCCTTATCAAGGTGCTCTTATTCTGCAAAAATATTTTCCTAGCAATAAGGGCCTGTTGTATAAAATATTTAATGTTCCTCCCCAAGTTAGCAGAAGTGGACAAAGAATTTTAACAGCTCTGTCACTGATAACTCCTGACAGGAAAGGACCTAGTTGCAAACAAGTTAGTCATCAGGATAAGAAGTAGAAACCAGATAGCAAAAGGAATGTCTTCAGGTCACAGGAAGCTTACTGGGAATTAGGAGAAACTAATTTTGTTAAAAGTAAGAAGGTGATATTTGATCCAGAAGGGAAAAACCTGGAGACTGTACTGGATGAGTGGTTATTAGGCCTGACGTGTGGTTCTTCTAACATGGCTCTAGGTGTCTTTCTGCTAATAAACATTGTGGTTTTATTCCTCCACAGCTACAAGGTGTTGCATCCGAGAAGGTCAATTTGTAGATGCTTCACCAATGATGTCGCAGAGAAGGTGGTAAAATCGAGCGGCCTTGCAAGGCTTCTGTGACCTACGTTCTTCAAGGGGTCACCAACTTGAAAAGACAGGTGACCTTGACTGCTAGGAAGCAATGCTTCTGGAAAGACCTTGAGAACACCCAGCTCTCTCCCTCTCACCCCTAGTTCTGTGTGCATAAAATTCACAGACTTATTCAGGTGGGAGAAAATTCTAATAAAAAATAAGAGAAAAACAACAGCAAAACAGGCTTCCTTCCTTTAAACTAGCATAAGCTTTGAGAAAGCATGGAAGCGATTTTTTTTTTAAAGCAACATACGATGAAAGAAATAATTGTGAACCAAGTAGATTGTACTGTGGCCTCTGATGATTGTTGCTTTGAGTACCTTAGTCACACCTCATGGATTTATCGTCAATGCTTTTAATTGGTAGCTTCTCTTATTTCAAGGCTTCACATCAAACATGCACGTCCCTTTGCATTTCTTTCAGTTTTTATTGCTTTGCTGTTTATTTTTCCAGCTTGCCTCAAAGCACCCAGAACACAGTTCATAAGTATAATTAGGGCTTCCTCTTTAATATTTTAAACTCCGTGATGAAGATTGTGTGTGTTCTTGTTGCCCTTGTTTTAAAAATCCTTTTTGTCTTACCTCATTAAGGTTCAAATGAACACATTCTGTTCAGACTATTCTAGTAGCCAGACTGCTTTCCTGATACTTAAAAAATCTGTGTCATCATACAACAGCAAAACCAAAATCAAAAGGAAAAGTGCGAGGATTTCAGCACTCAGCCTCCTGTTTTACCAATTTCAGTCTGGGATTTGCTTTAACAAAGTATTAAGTTAGAACTCAGGACAACTTCAGAATGGGGGATGCTACCCAGAATGGTAGAAATTAATCAGTTCTCTCCTTTTCCTACTGGGTTCTGCATGAATACTTTTTAACCTCTTGCTCTCTAAATACAAACTTTTGAAGTTGTTTTCCACTCTATTCCTGCCTATTGAAAATTGAGAAGATGCTGGCAACCCTGAGTTGAATAAATCACCAGTGCCCCCTAGTGTTTGGAGTAAGCGCCATCTTGGAAACCTGCCTTGCAGTGGTTCGCCAGTTCAGCTGCTAGTTTTCTTAGGAAGAAATGTGGTTTGTTTCCATTACATCTGGGGAACTAGTTTCAGCATTTCTCATAAGCTCTGTGGAAACAGAAATGTTGCATTTTTTCAGATCGGATGATGTTTATATCATAGTTATCACTAAAAGCACAATGAAATGCAAATATGCAGTTACATCATCTTGAGGGAAGAAACAGTTTTACATTTTTTCATCTCGTTTTCTATATTTAAGAAACTCATGCAGGCACATTCTCTGGATGTGAGCGAGTGTGCGAGCTTTTGTAAAGGTGATCACCTTCCCCAAAGTCCTCAAAGACCTGAAGGGAGAATGTTTTTGCTCTGCACCAAGCTTTCATACCCTCTCCATCTGCCTCACAGAAGGTTTGCCTTAAAGGGCTGTTCAGATTCCTTCAAAGTCAGCTATGCTTGGATCAGGGCTGAGAACACAGTGGACTTCCAAGCACAGCAATAACAGTGATTAAATGTCAGAGCAGGATGACTCAGAAATTCATAGGAAAACATCTACATTTGTTTTGTTTGGCTGAAAGAATAATAATGGTCAGCAAATTTATGAAGCATGGAGTTGTTTTAAAGTAAATAGTGACAAAGAGGAAACTTAATTGATGTACAGGGAGATGTTCTGGAAATTTCTCAACCTGAATTCAGGAAGTTAGAGAAGTATTCCAGAGAGGAAAGTGATAAAGCCCAAGTTAAATGGAAGCAAGTTTCACCATAGTCAAAAGTTCTACAGTGCCAGGAAGGATGAAGTGACTATCTACAATGCTTGGCTTCTAATGCCTAACCTTCATCAGAGATCACCTATTCATATTTTGTATGTGATGCAGTCTAACTGCACTGGAATTTCTCCCATTTTTGCCTCTTACGTCACTAGTTTCTGCATACATATTTTAGCTATCATTAGTACCCTGTCCTCTTCAAAATTATCCATTCTCCACATTCACTATTTTCCACAGAATGTTCCTCTCCTGCTTACATTCGCAGTCCCTTGGGCTTGAGTTTCAGGGTGTTCAGAGTAGTGTGAATGGCAAATCATTTGGCTACATGTTTTGTTTTAGCACTGAGTAAACACAGCCTCTTGAGTGGGCACATAATGTTTTCCATTCTTAACAGTAACAATGAGAGAGAGAGAGAGAGAGAGAGAGAGAAATCCCATTATTTTGACAGAATGTCTGAGTGATAGAAGGTTCTAGTATCCTGTTAGTGCTCCGTGGGAGGTTATTTTAAGAAGAAAAAGTTAGCATGTGGTTCCTGTATTTCAGCAGAGCTAAGAAGGTTTGGATAGCAAAGCACTTCATGGCATTTCATGAACATAGTACGAGCGTATTTTACCTCTTCCCTCCAAAGCAACATGCCAGTCAATTGGACAGAAGTTCTGGTGACTCTATGTATGTGTAGGAATGTGCCCTCAATGTTTATAGGATGCTATACCTTAGTCTCAAATAGTATTTAATAAAGCCAGTTAATAGTATTTAATAAAGCCAGTTTTCTGAAATATATAGTTATATGTGCAAGAGTGATGAAAATATCTTTCTTTACTTTTAAGCGTCCCTTAAGAGGTACAAGAATGTCAAAGGATTGAAAGAGTAGAAAAAGCATTGGTTGTCTAGAACTAGGAACTAAAATGTGTTTTCTTTTCTATTGATTCCTCTTGTTTTTTTTCGAATCCATAAAAAATTAAAGATTAAGCAATAATACTCTAAAACAGTGTAGGTGTGCCTGTAATGAACCAAGAAGAGTCAATGTAGCAACAATAATAATAATAATAATAATAATAATAATAGTAAACAAAAATTAGTCCTGGTGAGTGTGGCCAGCCTGTGCTCTGTAGAACTTTACAGGACTGGTATTGGATTTCTTGAAGCCGAGAGTGGAGACTGCTCTTAGAGAGGCAGTCTTCTGAGGTGGCTGAGCCACAGCCTGTGACCCTAGAGAATGCTCCCTGATTTCACTCATAGATTTGGCTTCCGATCTGCCAAACTCTGAACAAGAAAACAAAAACAAAAACAAAAACAAAACAAGCAACAATATGAATCAGAGTTAACTGCAAAACACATTTCTCACCAGCACACTCTGTTTGCATCGCCTACTGCACAGCATACACAGAAGATAATTTAATTCAATAGCTGCAACTCTCTGCTAACTGCATATCCACAATGACTATCATTTTCCAACAAAATGAAACCTTTTCTGTCCTTTCCTAGAAAGAGCTATGTGCTTCCTTTACCCAGTATTGCAGACTCCAATGAGATAAGTGATATTTATGATGTGTATCCAGTAACTCATAAAGATCTGACTACTAAACTATTACTATTGTGGTCTTAAGATATTCTCTTTGAAGTGATTTATAATTGCAGAAATGGCCTTCATATTCTAAGAAGCAATCAAACATCCATATACACAGGAACTTGCAACACTTGATATTGTAAAAATTCTTCAAATTCTAAATCTAGGCATAGGAAAAGGTGTAAATTATAAGTTGATGAGTTCACTCAGGGCAAATATGTCTTGGCGGATTAATTGTGGAGTCTAAAATTTAAACACCATGTGTATGGCTAAGGAGAGGTGGTGTCATGGCATGTAACAGGTGCCAAAGCTCAATGGCTTAACACACAAAAGTTTGCACACAACATGCCCAGTGTGAGTTTTCTGGTCATCAGAGTTGGTTTGGAATCTATCTCAGCACATGTTTCTGTGATTATCACACCCAAAAGGAAGAACTCATATCAAGTAGCCTAACACTCATATACTTGGAAATAGTATGCATCATTCACACCCGTGTTTATGGGCCAAACCAAGTAAAGACATCTCACTTCAGTACAGAGGAAAGAAACAGGACAGAAACCCTGGGAATCTAGAATGAGAATAGGATATATAACAAAGAGCAACTCTAACAATATCTATAATAAGTTATAATTTTTCTCACATAAATTCATTTGGTGACAAAGACCTGGTCACTGATAGTTCAGTCTCTACTTTCTATCTCCTTTGACACAGTTTATAATCTATTTGGGCTATAAAAAAGCCTTTTACCTATAGTCAGCAACTCCAGACCCTATAATGCCCTATAAAACTTCGTTTTATACCTTAAGATTCTTCTCAAATTCTCTCTGCTCTCTCTACCTGCTCCCTTCCACAGCCTCACAGATTTCAGCCCACCTTCTTCTAGCTTATGTTTTATGTAGTAGCAATTGCATTTATGTTTTCGTTTATATTTTATTCACATTCATGCAATTACTGATAAGAAACTGCCATTTTTATGTTCCCTGAAAGCAAAAATAACTCTTGTAGAATAGAGACAATTAGTCACCATTTCATATTTCTGTCCTTATATTCGCACATTTTTTGTTTGGTTCCTAATATCTAGAACACCATCCAAGTGCAATAAGAGACACATACAACTATTAATTTGCACTGAGAAATAATAGCTGACAGGAACTCTTGATACACAGCCCATGCTAGAGAGAAAAGATAATTAAAAACGAGGAAATCACAGCAATGTGACAGCATGTGCATGACCTACTAAAGATCAAGTCAGACAAAATTCCAACATAGAAGTGCTTCTGGAAGAGGATTTGAGGTCCCACCCCTAGGTAAGAAGCTATTGGCATATGACAGCTGCTGGAACAACCGGAGTTGGTTTTCTTTAAGGGTGTGACCCTTCATGAGCTGAGGACAACCCAAGGCAGACTCACCATCCGAGAATATTTAGACAAGGCATATTGGACTCAGTGGAGGAAAATATGAACATGAAGTTGGCGAGTACGGTGGTGTGCCAATTCTGGGAGGAGTTGTGGGAGGGAGGAGATATGATCAAAGTACACTGTATGAAGTCCCAAAGAATTAATAAACATATTAAAAACAACAAATAATACACATCTGTTACTACAAATACACAATGGGAACTGATGCATGAAGTTTTGTACAAAAATAGTGTAAAGAGTATTAAGAAATGTTGTGATTAATGTGCAATATGCAAAATTGCCCTCACGGAAGCTGGCTGGAATTCTCTTTGATGGTGCAGGATACAGCTCGAATTGTATTGTTTCATAAAATCTTCCCAGCATATAATTTTCTTGATATTTATCATTGAAATAAACCCTACATGACTCAGTTCTCCACTTTTACAAGTTGGTATCATTTCCAAGATTACAACTTTTATTTATATTCTTATTGTGTCTGTTAACTTACTGATGTTTTCTAGGAAAGTATTAACTGTTCACTATACCAGCAGAGATGAGGACAGAAGACGTCCCTCTACCCCACAGCAGACATTTTCTGTAGACATTTCTGTAGACGTTTTTTCTCAGGGATGGGTATCAAAAAACTTGTCCTTACCTGCCAGAGTGGAGGTATTCCGGATGGCTACATGAAGTTCTTGGGAATGTGCTGGTGTCTGTATGGAGGAAGTCACTGTCTGTATGCTGATGTTAATTGCTACTTTTAATTAGTTTCCTTTTTTTTTTGCAAATTTCATTCTAATTTTTCAGATTAGCATACAAAATGACAGCTTTTTATGATCGCATCTTCATTCATGTGTGTTATTATACTTGGCTCTCATTTGTGTGCTCCCCAACCACTGTCCCTCACGAACCATCCAGCTACTTCCCTTTCTTCTCCCAGGTTAGACCTCCTTCTGTTTTCCTACTGCATGCATTCCAGTACCTTCTCTCTATCTAAATGTCCCATAGGATGTTTCTTCCAAGGCTTCTCAGTCTTTTGGTTAAAATCAAATAAACCTTTCTTCCTCTTCTCCCATAATTGTAATGTTATGACCTAAAAGTGAACACATATAAACACAGATGCGTGCGTGCACACACACACACACACATACACACACACATTTTAACTCACTACAATGTGATAGAAAACATGCTGTAATTGCCTTTCTTATTCTGTCTATATCACTTTACATAATGATTTCTGGTTGAATCCATTTTTCTGCAAATGTTGTGATTTCAAGTTTCTTTACAATTGTGCAAATTTCTATTGTGTGTATGAAATATATTTTCTTTATCCATTCATCTGTTTTAGGAAATTTAGGCTGATTCCATTTCCTGGCTATTGGGAATAAAAAGTTACAAATATAGATGTGCAAGTATCTCCAGGGTGTGTTGACTCAGAATCCTTCAGGTATACACACAGGAGTGGTAAAGCTGGATCAAATGGTAGTTCTATTTTTAGAGTTTTTAAAAGTATTTTATTTTTTATTTTTATGTGTATGAGTGTATTGCCTGCATATGTGTAAGTGAACCCATGTTGTGCAATGCCTGCAGAGGTCAGAAGAGGGCGTTGGATTCCCTTTGAACTGGAGATACAGACCACCATTAGCTATGATGTGTGTTCTGGGAATTGAACCTGGGTAGCCAGTAAGAGTAGCCAGTACCCCCAACCACTGAGCCATCTCTCCATCCCCTGTTTTCAGTTTTTTAACAACTCCATAATGATGTTCACATTGGTTGAACAAGTTTACAGTCTGACTAGCAGTGTAGAAGTGTTCCTAGTTCCCCACAGTCTCACAGCACTTATTGTCATTTGCTTCCCTTGTTTTATGATTAACCATTTTGGTTCTAACTGGTGTGACATGGATTCTCAAAGCAGGTTTCATTTGCATTTCCTTGATGGGTACAGATGTTGGATGTTGTAGTGGATAGCTTTAGTGTCAATTTGACACACCTGGGTTGAGGAAGCCTCAATTTGGAATTGCCTCCATTGGACTGGCCTGTGGGACCAAGTCTGTGGGGTATTTTATTGATTGCTGAGTGATGTGGGCAGGTTGTTCTGTATTGTATAACAAAGCAGGCTGAGCCTGGGCCAGGGGAACAAGGCAGTAAAAAAGCTATCCTTCATAGCCTGAGCTTCAGCTTCTGTATCCAGGTTTCTGCCCTCAGTTCCTATCTTGAGCTCCCCCAGTGATAAATGGTGACCTGGGAGATGTAAGCCAAATAAACTCTTTCCTTCCCAAGTTGGTTTTAGTTGTAGTATTTATCACAGCGACTGAAGGCAGACTAGAACAGATGTTGAATACTTTTCAAATATTTGTCACCCATTTATCTTATTAGAATTGCTAATTGTTCACAAATCTGCTATATTTCAGTTTTATCTTATTTACAGTTAAGGATAACTTTTAATGACATAATATTTATATATTGATTTGCAACTCGCAAAGCATTAAAATAGTTTCTGCAAACATTGGCTAAAATTAGTTTCTTGTAAACACTGACATACATTGAGTCCCATGTAGCTCTGTATTTTTGTATTTGAAATACAAGTAGCAACAAGCAGCTCAGATGCATGCTGGAGAAACATGAGAGCGCTCTTAAGACACCTAACTGGAGAAAAAAAATGGGTTGTTTTTCTCCCTTTCACTAAACCCAGGTTGTTTCTGCACAAGTGTAAACCGGCAGTGAACTTAAATCTTCAGCCTAGTCTCTACCAATATTCAGGAGATGCTCCAGTGAAGTAGGAAGCATTCAAAACTTAGCTGTAACACTGGCACTTCCATACATTGCTAGATCTAATATTCTAAGAACCCAGAAAGTTCTCCTATATAAATGAAAGTGTATGAATTTTGCATCCCAGAGGAAACTAACAAATCATTGGTTTTCTGAGGCTCTTTTTGCCATCTTCCTCCTTAGAATCTGTTGTGGTTTTTTTTGTTTTTTTTTTTTTTTTCAGTCTGTGCTCCTGCCATAAGCCTCATGGGAAACTGATCCCATGCCTGCCTCAGCAGGTACATCATTAGTTTAGAACCACAATCCAATTAATCTGGACAGTGATTGATTTGGACGGAAGGAGAAGAGGAGCTGTAGCTTTAGGGCTGAATCTTCAAAGGATTTCTGGGTAGTTACCTTTCTCTTGAGAAAATCGTACTGAAAGAAGCAGTTTATCTTCTGCTTGCGGACATTGCCACCTCTTGGAGTGATCCAAGAACTGATGAAGCTACCACACCATGCACACAGGAAGGGAAGCCTGGGATGAAAGGCCCAGGAGACTGAGGGATCTGGTCCTTGAGGACACTGCTGAACTGCTGGTCACATTGCCCCTGGGGTCTGTCTTTTCATTTGACTTTTAGCTATGTGGGGGTAACATCTCTTATCCATTTTGGATGTGGTTAGAGATAATTTAGTCTCTCGGTGACTCTACACTTACTTCTGGTTGTTTATCAGATGAACAGCAAAAGTATTTCTCACTGATTTTATTGTGAATTGCAATATAAAAACACAGAAATTCTAAATTTGACTTTCGATGAACAAAGAATGATTATTTTAGCATAATTATGCCCTGTGTAATATTAGAGACATGCTAATATGAACAATTATTTATCATTTACTATAAATTAAAATTCAACTGTGTGCCATATCTTTATATTTGTTGAAACTAGTTCTATTAGACTAACATTAGAAAAGGGACTGGAAAAACAGCTCAGTGGTCAAGGGCATATGCTAATCTTACAAAGGACCCAAGTTTGGTTCCCAGCATACAACTTGGTTAGGGTGGTTCATAATCACTCACTTCAGATTCAGGAGGATTTTGATACTTTTGGCCTCCAGAGGCACCTGCATTCACATTCACATACCTGCACACGGACATTGTACACAATTAAAAATAAATAAAAACTTTAAGAAAACAATAATACCAAAAATTGTATTAAGTTACTATTCAATAACCAGTGTGAAGTACCATAAAACATTGTGCATGATTTGATGATCAAACAACTGACTACATTCTTTTGGCATTTGAAGACGAAAAATATTCTACCCAAATTTTCACTAGTTATAGGTTACATACTTCTCTGAATGCATATATGAAGACTTCTAAACATGGTGTGGTGTATTGTCAGAGAAATGAGCAAAGAGGTGAATTTTCTTCAACTCTATGCTTATGAAAGGTATTACATTTAGACTCACTCCAACCTTTTATTTTCAGAGCAATGGCTTATATATATATATTCATACAGCTTCTTGGATTCAAGATCTGAAGATATAATGTCTAGGTAATGAAACTGTTGGAAGTATTGATTGAACATGTTTTGCAATTTTTAATGAAGAGAGACTAGAGAAGGGGATAACTAATATGTTGAATCAGTGAACATGAACTTGACGAAACAAAGTGCACTTTACATTAGACCCAGGAAACACACCAAAGGATCCAGAAAATGAGAATATGTTGTTTTGATTTTTTTCAGACGAAAGTTCTTTGAGGATTTAGGCAATGTTCTTAACTTCACATTGTTAATATCTAAAATGGGAACATGACTTATTTACCATATTTTTGTGAATTTAAAAGCATTTCCCAAATGATAAGTCCCAGTAAAATGTTAGCATCATGAGTGCTATAATTAAAATAGATTTCATAAAAATCAACTGCTACAGATCTGTAATTCTGGAAACATTCTCACTATTGCAATCCACCAGCATTTCATTTCAAGTTCTCCTACATATCTTGCCAAGATTCCATTTTACATTATGGCTTTCCTCTAAAAATGTCTCTTGCTTTTGTGCAATCTAGTTATGAAATTATCCTCTGATTCAGATGCTGTCAATAGCATGTGAGTGGTTATTATTACCTCTGCAGCTATCTTCCAGTAAGCGAATTCGGACTTGCTGTTTTATACATTGATAAAAATGATTTAAAATGTTTTCTCAAGTTTAGCATGTGAAAATTTATCAACTCTGGTCTTCTTTGGTGGTTTGATGATTATTTATTTATTCACTATGTTTATTTGTAGTAGTGTTTTGTCTGCATGTATGTAAGAACACCAAATGCATTCATTGCCTGAAGAGGACAGAAGAAAGTTTTGGATCCTTTAGAACTGGAGTTATGAACTATTGTTAACTAACATGTGAGTGCTGGGAACTGAACCCAGATCCTCTACAAGAGCAGTCGGTGCTGCTAACCACTGAGCAATCTCTCCAATCCCTCAGTTCTATTGTTTGACTCTCAACATTTCTCTGTAGATGTACAGATAGACCAGAATGCCTTAGATAGAGCACTTCTCTTGCCATGAGGGAAATAAATGGAATGAGTTATTAAGTTCATTATAAACCTTGGATTATTTTAGAATTAAAAATACATGTCACTGAAAAGTCTATGGAAGCTAAAGTGTTTTTTGAGATCTACTCAGAGTTTTATAGAAAGAATGTTTGTAAATTGTTAATCAAGATAAACACATCCCAATCAAACACATAGAAATTTTAATTGTTCTTTAAAACTCTTACTTTCGAGATGCTGCCAGAGTGAATGATTATCTTCTAATTATACAATTGTTCTCACTGCAGCCCTTCAGTTTCCAATCAAGACTGTAATGCCTTGAAGATACAGAATAGAATGAAATATTCTTATGATCATAAAGCAATCTGTGCTGTTACAACTAGGCCTGCATTATTGCCTGGACCTTAGTCTCCTTTTGCATACAGGAGAAAAGTTGGTACATTTTGAAAGTATTTGAATTGAAATTTCGTTGTCCAAATGTCATGCTATGCATTTTTCCTTTGAAAAAAACTAATGTAATCTGTACTTCAATTTGAAGGAGAGAGAGGGAGATGGGGGGGGGAGAGAGAGAGATTATAATAATTGGCCACCGTAATGAATTATTGGCATGAGAACTTTGCCTCTAGGACAGTTGAATGGTCCATAGAGTCAGAGGAGTCCCTGAAGGCAATGTGGCTCTAGACAATTGTGATTCTCAGATCCCCAGACCTTATTATACATGATTCTTTAGTGTTCTGAGGTGCCACTAAGATTTCTACTTTTAAGAAGATTCTTAGATGATTGTGTCACTTTGTGTCAAAAAAGAAATTCAACAGTTGGAACCAGTGTTAAAATTTTAAGATGGTGGTTAGATGTTTATCTCTCATAGATTTAGGATCAGTATCTATCATTCCCTGCTCTAGATATATGAATCTATCAAAGTGAAAATATAATAAAACTAAGATAAAGAAGCAAAACTGTCTATGAAGCTAAGACACTTCAGTGTGAAATCTATAGTTCAGAGAAGCATTAAAATGAGTTGGCAGTGGGAGAGGGAAGGAGGGAAACCCACGATGAATTTTATAAACATGGGGAGATGATTAGCTTCAGGCAAGTGAGAGAAGCAGGTGGCCGTGATTACTGGGCGTACTTACCAAGTACTTTGCTAGGTTGTGATTACATTGTTTTCTTACCGAGCATCACAATCTGAACTAGGGAAGAAGGATCAAGAAAATCTGTGTTTCTTATTTTTACAAACATAAACAGTGGATGTCTCTATGTCAATATAGTAAATTTGGCCAGCCACAGGTGGTATGTGGGAAAGATAAAAGGGGGAACAAAGGTGTAATGTTTCTGAGTATATCTTTCAGAAAAACTTTCATATTTGATCCTGTGATGAAATTTTACAAATATTTGAAAGATATATAAAATCAATGAGGATGAGAGAAAAATATTCTCTAAAATGGAACAGAAGTAAAAATAAGCAAATTCTGATGTGTTTAATCACACTGAAAAGGGAAATTAAGTCCCTTAAGTAACTTTCAGAGACACTACTTTGACTGTATAGCCTTATTATGAAATTAAAACACTGAAAGCAGATATTCACCTTTAGCTAATATTTATTCTTGAAATTGCAGAGGCTATCAATCTTGAAATCAGTTTCTATGCATAGGTTGAACCACTGAAGGAAATGGGACTCAAAATTCTCACAGTAGAATAAATGGCAATATGGAACAGAAAATTAGAATAATATCTGTGGTCACTGACTAGAATGAGAGGAAAGAAGAGCTGGCTCAGTAACTTGAGCCTATTAGCCAACTACTGGGAGGCAGCAGGTAGAGATCACCAGGTTGCTAAAGAGGGCTGAGATAGCCCAGATCATAAAATGAGGAGGTCAAAATGCCATGTTAATTAGGAATGAAAAAAATATGATTTCTTATATTTCCCATTTATAGGTAAGAAGCGAATGAATCATAGGAAAATGTACACATATATGTACACATATAAACATATTTTGTGCATATATACATATTTCCATGTGGCATACAAAAATAAATGTAAATGCATTCACATGTGCATATATGTATGTAGAATGCATACATGCATGCATACTAGCCAGTTTTTTTTACTGAAAAGGCCTAAATTTAGTAGTATTTCAAAAACATTGAAACTAAATATTGGTTTCTAATTTCACAATTTATTAAAGAATCTGGGACTCCTTTAAATAATGATTGGATCCATTGTGGGTTCAAGGAAGGTACAAAATGAGCTTGAACAACATCTTTTCTTTAGAAAGTAATAGAATGTTCAAAACAATAACAGTAAAGGAAGAGACTCAGGAGTCAGTTTGAATGGGTTTTCACAGACAAAATCTGGGAATATAAGCAAAAAAGTAAGATAGATTATACTAGAACTCAATCTGTGGAATAATTCAAAGTGATCTGTTAATTCATACTGAATGAATAAATAAACTGTGTTGAAAATAAATGCTGTCCTCAATGTAAAATGCTAAATAATAAGGGATAAAAACGATGCTGGCTCCTGAAAAATCACCTCTTCATAATTATAACACAATGATGACCCAGAAAACAATCACAAGTGATACTACAACTAGCACGTGGAAGCTTTTCAGGAAAGAAACATTTAGGTAGATCTCATTCATCACAAGGGAAATGAAGTATAACCTCAGTAAAAGCCTCATATAAACAATCTTAGGCAAATAATTGAATTAATGTATAAATGGGTCAATGATAACAAAGAAGGAAATGATAAGGAAATCTAAAGATTGTTTTATATATAAATAAAAGATGCTAAATGCACAAAAACTATTTTCTTTACTTAGAAAATGAAATATCAGGGGCTGTAGAGATGGCTCAGTTGTTAAGAGCATTGGCTGATCTTGCAGAAAACCTGAGTTTGATGCCCAGCACCCACATGACAGCTAACAACCGCCTGTAACTCCAGGTTAGTGGAATGCAATGCCCTCTTCTGATTTCTTTGGGCATTGCATGAAATAGGTGTACTTACATACATGCAGGCAATACACTCATACACACATAAAATAGAAATAATAAATAAAATATTTTTAAAAGCACATTTAATAGAAAATGTGCAAAACTGAGACTTGGAGAAAAACTGCAAGAAATAAAGAAAAATTGCTTTGCTTTTTAATATCTCTAACAACATTTTCCCTCACATTTTAGGAAAGCTGTAATATATTTTCATTTTGCATTAGACATGGGAGTTTGAGCAGTTAAACCTTCCCCAGGAGAGACAGCACTGTTGTGTTATGTTAGAATCTCATACTTGCTTCCCTATCACAAACAGCATCTTTTTAATACCCTTCTCTGAAGGCTACATGGTTCTAAAGTTCTGACTTCAGGGACAACTTGATTTATCTAATTTAGTTTCAGGAATGACATGAAGGTGTAAGTATGTCGCATTTATAAGACGTAGAGCTAAAAGGTGTACTTGGAAGTAGCTGAATTCCAAGCCCTGCCTCCTAATGTCTACACCATAATCTCAAGGCATCCATTTTTCAGAACAACTGAAGAGGCAAATTGAGAAAAATGACTAACAATTGTTGGCAGAAAGATTTGAGCTCAAGATGAGAGCACAGATCACTTTTACAGTTCACATTTAAGAACGACATTTAAAGCCTGGGTGAAATCTAAGGTAGTAAACGCAAATAGGTGAATGATTGCACTCTTGCCTGAGGAACCTCTCCGAGACTAGAAGGACCAAAGCTCTCTTAATACTGTCAGTATATAGAGTGCAACCGTGTCCTAAAGATAAGGGCTTATTGCAACTATGATATCAGACACAGGCTTGACTGAACTTCAAAAGAACCTATATATATATAAAAAAAACATCCTGGGGTTTTGTATGACTGGAAGAAAACAAGATCTTCTGGGTCTCTGGGACCTTACTCATATGAACATTCAGCAATGCACAAGACCCATGCAAATGCAATCAGACAAAAACCCAGCATAGAACTAGGAAAATGGGCAGCAGGTCCTACCTTAGCTGAGGAACTATTGGCAACTGATCACTGTTGGGTGGAGAAGAGTTGATCTTCTTTACGGAAGTGGCTCCAAATAAGCTGATTAGACTCCTGTGGATGAACTCACACCAAGGGACATCTGCAGACCCAAACATGACTTGAAAGGCCTTAACATATAAGACAGAAATCATGAAATCTGTGGGTGGGCTATGGGAGTATGGGAGAGTGCAGATAAAGGCGGGGTCTAAATATGATTAAGATTTATTGCATAAAATGCACAAAAATTCAATAAAAATATACACTGAAAAAATAGTAACAGAAGAACCTTAGTCTTATGAAACTTATTTCCTATCAGCGTTATTATAAATAAAGAACTTGATAATGGCTCCTAGTTCAGACATATAACTGTGAGACTTTAGGGAATAAATTCCATAAGGCTAAGGTTCTTCATCTGAAAAATAAGAATAATTACATCCTACAGGGACGTAATATAAACTCCATGAAGTGCCTATACAAAGCCTGGGATAGACAGTGATTCTCAGCAAGGATGATGAAGATTATTCTGATATGCATATGTCTGACAGAGACAGTGTTGGGAGATGATTTATACTTTGATTTGAAATAATGTGTAACATTAGTATTTACATAGGAAATGGGCAGATATTTGAAACTGTGGATTTGGTAGAAATACAAAGGCAGGGGTGAAATACAAAAAGAAAGAGAGGAACTTGGATTTGAGCTTAAACTCCAGGCACAGGTGAATAAAGACACCAAATGGAATAGTCATTTTGAGAAACTTGATGCTGTAGTTTAGGAGGAGCTGGGGGCTGTACGGTACTCTCTAGCTTTGTCCCACTAAGACAGCCACTAGAAGGAAAAGACTAGACTCTTAATAACTAAATAAAAATGAAGTCAGACCCTCAGGTTACCAGTCACTTTTCTAAATATGCATATAATGGCTACTGCCTTGGGTAGGAAAAGACACACAGAATCTGTGTCATTGCAGCAAGTTCTAGGGGACCCTACAGTTTCCTGAGGAAGAAGTGCACCATCTTATATTCAAGTCTGTGGTTTCAGCACCTGTAGCACCTACTTATTTGGGGGAGTACATCTTTTCTCTCCGATCACATCTACTGCAAATTCCCCACCCCGCACTGAGCCGTTTGACGGAAACCAAGACAAGTCCGGTGGTAGGTGGTAAGCAGAATTCTAAGAAAGCCTCTGAAATTTCCAGTACTGTCACATCCCTCCTGTATAACCCCCTCATCAAAGAGTGAGACCTAATCTGTGCAGATGAGCCCTTCTACAACAACAACAAAAAAGATCCAGCTGTAAAAGAAAGCAGTTAGGTGAAAGAGGAAAGACAACAAGACATTCTGCTAACTGGGAAGCAGAAAATGGCCAGGTTGTAGTGTCATAACACAGCAGACAAGATAGGTAGTGTCTAGGAACATAGAGCAGCCCTATCAACAGCCAAGAAGGAAACATAGACTTCATTTTTTTTTTCCTTTTTACCAATGGTATTTGTATGGATTCTTTGAGAATTTCATACCATGCATTTGGATAACATTCAGACCCTTCCCCCATCTTCTCTCAAATTCCTTAATCCCTACTTCCTGTGCACTATTTTTTTTAAGCCTAATGAGTCCAAGTTGTGGTCCCCAAATACTCTTGCGTGTGTGGATTTACCCCTGGAGTGTAGTCAACCTACTGGACATCACACCCTTAAAAACAAAAAAATAACAACAACAACAAAAAAACAGATTCAGGGCTGGAGAGATGGCTTTGCTGCAATAAAAGCTTCTCTGGTGAGAACTGAAAGATACACTAATCTATAGGTATAACAATAAGGACCTCATTTTTATAGTTAAAATGGGAAAGTTGGTAAGAAATCCCAACCTAACCTAAGGAACTTTAGGCAGCTGATGACTGCAGGGAGAGGGAGAGACAGTCTCTTATAGGTTGACCAGGCTCCAGTGGATGAACCCACTCTGAGGGACATGTGGGGACACAATTCAGTCTCTGTAGGCCATATTGTATATATAGTGGAGCTATTAAATTAGTCAGGGGGCACTGGGAGGAAGGTGCAGGTGTGGGAGGGTATCTAAATATCATCAAATTCCACTGTATGAAAAATCACAAAATTTTCAAAAAATTCTAACATATATATATATATATATATATATACACACACACACATAATATACAATTATATACAGCATATTGAACATTTATGGCAAAAAAAAATGCTACCAAGCTGACTGAACTTGCCCCTCGGATGAGAATCCATGAGTCTAAAGCAGGAAACAAAGTGGAACTTTGCCCGGATTTTGGACATGTGGAAATTCAATACCTTGAACTGGTGCTACATGAAGCTACTTAGTGTGTGCAGTGCAGTAATAGGAAGCTAACACAAGCCCTTGTGCACAACCTAGCTCCACAAATATGTGAAACAGGCTCCCTGTGTTTGTTAGCTATCAACCTGTGTGAGTCAGGTGAGGCAGTACATTCTCACACACAAGTTACGTAAAGAGGGTTCATTACTTATAGATAAGCAGCAAGACATAACTGAAGCCTATGACGCACTGAGCCAGTTCCTGCAGGCTCGTTAAATATGGTATTCCTAATTAACCTTCCTATTTGAACTTCATGTGAAGGACCCTAAAAATTAGTCTACCTTGGATGATATATCTCAGGTGCAACTTGATGTACTGAATTAAGGACTGGAAGGACATTTGTTTCTAAGACAGAAAGACACAGATGAGTGTTTCCGGCCAATACTTCTCTATGTCAGGATGCTGAGTTTCCAGTGTATTCTATGGTTATTCTTTAGGACTATAAGTAAGAAGGAGGGGAAGTATGTCAGTCCAGGGACCTTTGGAAAAATGTCCTGGAATATAGACACACAGACAGAAACCTACATACAGACGCACATGAACACACACATACACATACACACGTATACACACACACACACACACACACACACAACTTTTCTGCTCCTTTAAAGTACAAAACAAATACCCTTTAAAAGTTTGATGTGCTCTGGTTAAATGAAAGTATATTCTAAGTTTTGCTGTTGGTTTTGGCAGCGGAACAAAAAGAGGGTGAATTACCTGATATTCCACTTCATTCTTCAAATAGAATTAAATAATAGTCTGGCTTCTCAACAGTTCTGAAAAGGCAAAGAATACATTTTCGTGCAACAAAGAGAAAACTAACAAAGATGTTGGCTGCTTAGTATTGTCAAACTCTGCACCATAGCTCTAAGTGTTTTCTAACTTTGGTTAGTTTCCTTTCAAAATGCCTATTGAATTGTCCTGTGCTGTGGGGTCAGTAGGTAGAGTGAGGGTTCTCTATGAAATCTGTGGCTATGCTTATAAGACCTGGCCCATAAGTTTCTAATAGAAAGCATACTGGTAAGTTGGGAGGACTGATAGGCTAGATGGGGATGAGGGAGAAAGGTCAGGAAAGATTACCTCAGCATGCAGTTTGGGGCAGATCCTGGGAGAATAGTTCTCACCCAGGATGGCAGGAGCACATGCTGAGACGATGAAGCTCAGAAAGACCAAGTGCAGAAGACAGAGACAAACTTTACCTGCTTTATAATTTTGTTCTCTGCCCCCTGTTGTGTAAACACCACCTTTCAGTCACATACACATTATCTCCTCTGAGGGAGGAAACATCACAGGTTGCTCTAAGTGGCTCTTGACAGGAACTTGAGGAATCCCTGAGGAGAGGAGACATTTTTAAGAGAGTAGGAGAATCCAATTAACTTTCCTCCTGATGAACTTTGTCAGGGATCTTTCTTTAACAGAGTGGAGATAGAAGGCTGCATAAGTATCCAGACAGAAATAACATTGCTGATGGATTTGGCTCCCACACCTTTTGTAAAAAAAAATTTAGAAGAAGAATAATATTTCAAGAATATATTATTTCCATATAGGAAATACTTTTTCAGAGACGATGTTACAGCTCTATTGAATTATACCAGGCAGAACAAGAAAGAGATATGACTGTCCATTCAGTTGAAATCACCTTAATTTTTGAAATTTTGGGACATTTAGCAGTGAGGAGCACTGTATTCAATTTTAGTTTCCTATGTGTTTAATAACAGGAACATGAGAAATGTGTGGTTCTTTAGCTGAGTGAGCTGTAGTATTCATACAAACCTTCAGGTCAGAGACACATTTTCATTTGATTCCATGACCTAAGCAGAGCTTAGATAGCCAGTAACTAGCAGTGAATTATCAGTGGCTATAGCCGCTCCATGTGATACAGTAGCATCATTAAGTGAACAAGATACAACTCTGAAACATAGAACAAGCCCATGAAGAAATGTGACAAATGGGTCATATTCTTCCCTATTCCTGAAGGAACCCAACAAAAGAGAAAAACAAAACAAAACAGAATTCCTTTTCTTTGAGTCTTCTTTGACCTTGCCTTCACACAGGCCAAATTCAATAATGCCAGCATTGACTTAGCAGAAGGGTGTTTTCCTAGAAGTACAAACCCTAGCCTATTTGTTTTCTAAATCAGGGGTTACTTGTCCAAGTATGAATATCCATAACTGCCTGGCGACTTGCTTCAAGAGAACTTGCATTGCACACTTTAAAGGGCATACATCAACATACATCAGCCAAATAATATCTGTTTGACAGCTTATCATCTGCAGATTAAATATAAGATTACCAGGGACAGGAAGATCAGGATAAAGACAGATGGTTAGGAAAAATTTGCAGAGGCAATATGGGGAAGGAGTTCTGAGTAACAATGCAGGAGTGATTACAGGATGTCATTTTAAAGATAACTGGCTTCATTTTATCAGTACACAATGTACACACATATCAAGCTATCGTGTGATATACCATGTTGGATAGATTTAGTTGCCAACTTGACACACGTGGGTAAAGGGAGCATCAATTCGGGAATTTCTACATCGGACTCACCTGTGGCCATGTCTGTGAGGCATTTTCTTGATTGTTAAGTGACGTGGGAGGGTCCAGTCCACTGTGAGCCTTGCCATCCCTGGGAAGTTTATTCTGTATTGTGTAAGAAAGCAGGCTGCACATGGACCAGGGGAGAAAGCCATTAAGCAGCTATCCTTCATGGCCTGTACTTCAGCTCCAGAATCCAGGTTCCTGCCCTGAGTTCCTACCTTGGGCTCCTACAGTGATGAATTGTGACCTGGGAGATGTAAGCCAAACAAACCATTTCCTCCCTAAGTGGATATTAGTCAGAGTGTTTTGTCACAGCAATGAAAAACAAACTAGAACATAGATCTTGAGTATATAAAGTTTTATTTAATTATAAAATTGAGAAGTTGGGAATGGAGAGATGGCTCTGTGGTTAAAAACACGTGTAGCTTTTTCAAAGGATCTGAGTTTGGTTCCCAGCACAAACATGTAGTGTATTATATAGTTATTATTTCTGCTCTCAGTTACCACAATGTGGTCTATCAGATTTTCATTAATAGAAATCAAATAAAAACAACTTGTAAATTTCAGAATTCTCTTATACAGTAAAAAATTACATCTCAAAATCAATATAAAGAATTCAGAATTTGAAAGTATTTTAAGCATAGTTAATTACAAAATCATTAATGGAAATTCAGATCTTTCACATTGTGTGGCCCATAAATAGCCTGAAAATGCTTAGAAGTTGACGGGTCTTAATAAATGACTGGTGATAACTCTAAAATATACTTCTAACATAACGAAATACCTTTTAAGGTTGGTCAAACAATTCTATAGTAAAATAAAAAATATATAGAATGCTTTATATATTTGCCTGTCATCTTTGCACAGGGGCCCTAAGGAAGCTGAAAGCAGGAAGGAGATGAAGGGAAACTGACCTCTATGGAGCCAAGCATATTTATTAGGGAATAAACCCGAGAGAGCACCCCACATCTCCTGTGGCTTTCTCTCCCCTTCTCCCCGCTGTGGCTCCAGGAACGAAGCAGATGAGCATCTCCACACAGCCCAGTGTCCTGAGTGGAGCTCGCTTCCCTTACAGACTTGGGGTTTCTATATTTTTCTCTCTTCTGGGAGGCGAAAGGAGGACAGGAGTTTGGAGTTGTTGAGTCATCTCAGGCACGTGTCGTTTAGCTTTCCCCTTTGTGAGGAGGGTCAGTCATCCAAGTCCAGGGAGTGCCCTGTGAGGGGGTTGAGTCCTATGAGGGGGACCAGTAACGGTGGAGGGGGTTCTGGCGGTGGGGGGCGGGGTGTGTGACACAGCCTTCCAGGAATCCTCCAGGACCATGGGAGAAGCATTCAGGAACCAAGCTTTTTCTTTCTGAGGCCATGTTAATCTCTATTTCCTTCCAGTTTTAGTATGTGTCTTGCGGAAGTAAGCTCCGCTGAGAACATTTCAATAGGACAGCATTACACTGTTCTGACACAACTGACCCCGTGTTGGATTTGAGACATGTATAATGCTTCTTAGTGTATACATTCCATGTATACCTTAAGTATGGTTTTTCTTTCTCTAAGTAAACAAAAATAAGTAACTAAAGGTCATTTTAATGTATTTAAGAATTCAGAAAAGAACAAAACTTCAAATTTGGGGTGTTTCATTCTAATTTTCAGTATAAAATTCAAAAGACATAGTATAACCCTGTCCTATACACCACTCGTCCATTAAGCCTTGTGACTTATGGTATTAGTTTGGTTTTGTTTTAGGGCATATGATCCACAAATTTGTGATTTAAGCAAGAGTCATTCACTGATAGGACACAGACTAGTGCCTTGCAATAAATTCAATTAAACAGTTTGCTCAAGCATCTTTTTTACCAGATGCCTGGTTAGCTTATGGCAGCTGATTTTAAAATGTCAACAGTTGTCTTTGTTTTACAGAGCCTCTTGTTTACCAGCAGCTCAGCTAAGGGTGTTCTCAGAGAGGCCAGACGGATTTAAAGGAGAATGAGAAGTGTCAAGGTTTTTTGAGTCTGTGCTCAAAGCTGGCATATTTCTTGTGCTACAATGATACTATTGATTCTAGGAATGGGTGAATAGATTAAATTTTTCTATAGAAAGAATTAAAAGCCATGTTGATAATCTTGTGGGTCTATGAAGATGAATAATTAAAGCCATTTTGGCAATCTACCATACACCCTGGGTCTATAGTATATGCTTGTAGTCTCTGAATCAATCATATTTTTTTACTCCAACATCTTTCACATGCTTAGTGCTCTCCTCATCTTCACTGATCATCTTCTTTATCTTGACTTCCACTTTTATATCAAGATTCGGACATTACTTCAATAATGAGACTTCTCTGATCTCTGAACTAGGAGGGTTCCCTTCACCTTATGACCCTTGGTTATGATTCTGAAAAAAGTTTCTAGTATTTAAATGGCCCCCACACTCTAAGACAATGAAGGGAATTTCATCTATTTATTTCCATAACAGAGTAGTTCCCCTGTGCAGCAGGTACACAGGAGTTTTTATTTCCACTGACAGTGCACTGGAAATTCATATGTAACTAACTACCAGCAGTCTTGTTAAGAATATATTCTCTAGATATCAGCTTTAAATGCTGTCTCTCTCTCAATGAAGCCTAAAAAAAATTTAGAGTTCATAAAATTAGGTTAAATAGTTTTTGCTTTAAAAAATAATTCAGAGCAACAGAACTGCTCTGCCCAATAACTTCTCCAAAAGATAAAGTTGGATCTTTAATGTTATCAACTAATTCAGACACCGTAACTTATACAGTGTGTTAAAAAGCAATGTGCCTGGCACTACATCCTGAAGGCTCCCATTTGTCACCTCCCAATGAGGATTTGCTGCGTTTTGCTACTCTCCTATGAATTTTAGGGTACAGCCAGTTCTCTAGCTAGACTGGCACTTAGACTGAAGTCTAGCATTTTGCTCATTAACTTTTCAGAAGTCCCACCTGAACACCTGTTAAATTACATCTACTTCTGCACCCTAATATAATTACTCGGTTACTGCCACAGAGAGCAATAAATTGTCTGATAAGACCAACTTTTACTGTTAGAAACCTAAGATACCATCTCACATTTTTTTTTCCTTAAATGAACCAAATTGTCTGTTTCTTGTAAAGGGTTTCAAAATCTTAGCTGTTTTAATTCAGACACTCAGGCCTTTATCTTTCATACATAATACCTATACATTTTATACATGAATATTCCCTCACCAAAATTTCTGCCACACATTTACTAGCAGTTTAGTAAGATTAATTAAAGCTGAAAAAAACCTTTAAAAAGTTATTTTTCTTCTAAGTCTCCAAACAAGTAAAATCCATTCTATTTTCCACAACAGTTTTACTGTAATTGGATAAGCCGTCTTACTCTAAATTTTTCATAAAAGTTCACTCAGTTTGAATGAGCATATCTGATATCAAGAATAATATTTTTTTCCTAGCTTCTTACTTTGATAAATGAGATGTCTGTCCTGAAAGTATTTCAAAGTCAGAATTTTATGGTGGGCTGACTGTAAGATATACTAACGATTTTTCATATTATTCATTATTATTTTTAGTTTTGTCTACTTAATATATAATTAATGTGAGCTTGATAATTATAGGAGTCATGAACAAAATCACCTAGGCATGCTACCTATTTCATAGCATAGGTAGTCCTTAGAAACTGTATTTTGCTTATCATAAACACTTAATGAAAGCCACTCTTTAAGATTAATACTAGTTCTTACTTTATATGAAACATAATTTATCATTATACTTTTTTGACTATCTCTTTTTAAAAAAAAATAAATAAAAATGTTATACATTTGCATGGTACTCTGTGATGTGTGTATATATATATATATATATATATATATATATATACACACATACAAATATCTACATATGTATACATATATACACATACACACATCTATATAAATGTAATGTTAAAATAAGTTTAAACATGTCTCCTAAAACATTTGTGATTTTTTTGTGATAGAAACTTTCAAAATCCTACATTCTGGCTTTTCAAAATGTACAGTACATTTTGTATTGTTACTTATCTAACTGCAACTCAGGAACTGTTCGTGTTTTCCTTCCTCCCTGTCTTGCCTCCACATTCCCCAGCCTCTGGGGACCATTATTCACCTCTCAACTTCTAGGAGATCAATTAATTTTTTAAAATTTTACATGTCATTGAAAATTTGGGGGATTTGTTTTCTTTATAATGACCTCCTATTCATCCATGTTGCATAAAATGACAGGATGTCATTTTTTTCTTTTCAAAACTGAATACTATTACATTGTGTGTATATACTAAACATCTTAATTTTTCATTTGGCTCCAAAGAGTTAAATACTTGAATTGTTTATAAGCAGTCACTTAATTGGTCATTAATTTTTTTCCCGATTCCAAATAAGTGCCCTATGGTTTGGATACCAGGGAAAATATTTCTAAATAATCTTTAAAGGTTCACAAATTTGCTTTGATGACGCTTGAGTTCCATATATGAGTTGCTATGGGATCACACAAGACTTAGGAGACTAAGAGACAACAAAAGTAGAAAGATGAAAATGAAAGTGAAATTCTGGGCACAGTTCCTTGCAGTTTAGCCTGGTAACGGCGATAAAAACAAACGGAATGAAGAATCATTAAAACATGTTGGTGAAGCTACAGGAAATCCTTGTGCTTACTGTAAAACCTCTGACCCTCACAGATGGGGTCAGAACGTCTAGCAATTTCCTTTCTTCTCAGGACTTCAGGGGCCTACTCTGAGTTAGCAGTGTGGAGTGAGCAGTCAAGGACAGCCTTGCCTCCCTGTCGCACATCTTACAGTGTACGATGGACAGTCCAGGTTTCCCTTTCCTTCAGAACTTCTCCAGTCACTGACCTGTGAGTTCGGAATAGTCTCTTCCTCCCATGAGGTACCACAATGCATCGTAATTGTGCCCAGATGACAGTTATGCCTGAGTATACAGCCTGATTCTTTAACTTGATTTTTAAGAGTGTGCCCAAACTTGGGGGCACCCATTCCTCCAGATGTTCCCTAGAGCTGTGCTACTGAGCCAGGCCCCACACGTACTTATATTCAAACCATTTCTTCCGCATTAGTTTGGGGCACTAAAGTTTGGCTCCACCCTTATTAGACAGTCTTGATCTTTGATCCCTAGGCCTCAAATGTCTCATAAACATTTTTCTCAATTTCATTCTTTCCAGTGAGGGTAAAAATAGGAATAAGCTGCATTCAGAGCTTTAATTCACTAATTCAACCGCACTAACATTCATTTACTGTCTAAGGAGAAGGGAAAACTGGGATTCTAATGTCACAAAGGTATAAATCCCAGGTCACAACAGCACATAGCTCAGTGAGCTTATTTGCATTTTAGCCCTTTGGTTGCAAGTTTAAGTAAAAGTCAATAGTGTAGATTCTACCCATTTTGTTTGATTGTTTGTTTTTTGCTTTGTTTTGTCTGTTGAGACTGGGTTGCCTTGTAGCCCCAGCTCGCCAGGAACTTGTTCAGACTGGCCTCTGTCTGATAGAGTTCACCTGCCTCTGCCTCTGGGTGCTGGAATTAAAGGTGTACACCACATGCCCAGCAATGTTCTGTCCATTGTGTAAAACATCATTCTGACATAAGTGTATATAGGATTTCCAGAAATATACCATATGCTGTTTGGCATCACAACATAGATTTCTTCTCTTATAATTCTGAAGGCTGAAATCCAAGATTAAGGTGTTGGCAGCTACAGTTTCCTGTATGGCTTCTCTCACTGACCTGTAGTTGTCTTCTGTCATTTTTGATCTTCATGTGACTTTTCCTCTGTATCCTTGGGTCTTAATGTCCTTTCTTTAGAAACACACCAATCATATGGGATTACTGTTCACCCACATGATCTCATTTTATGTTAATTGCCTTTGTAAAACCCCACATTTATATGTAAGGTATTCTAAGACACTGGAGGTTAGAACTTCAACATAAAATTTTGTTGGGACAGGATTTTGTATGTACTAGTTTAATAAGCCGACTGCTTGGTGTGGCTACTATAAAGTTTGCATTGAAGGTGAAGGAAGGCAAGAGGCTTCTGGTCTGATTAATATTTCCTCTGTATTAAGGGCACAGATTACCAATGGAGGTGAGAAAAAAGGTGGTGAATCTGGAAACTGGAGAAAATGTGACGAACTTAGTTGTTTTGGTCTTTATATCTGGTATCTCTTCTTTCCAAGGTGGTCATTTCCTCCACAAAAGCTAGTTCCATCAATAATGTTTCTGATTTAATTTCACATCTTCAAATAGGCCTTCCTTTCTAGAGTGTCTATATTATTCTCCTAAATTTCTCAAAGATGTAATTTCCTGTAATTTTAACGTGGCATAACAATTAATTCCATAAATGGCACAATCTATTTCCTTGATCAAATACAGAAATCTAATGTATTGGGGGTATATTATATTTGACTTTAATTTTCCCTTCAATGGAAATTCCATTATAGGAGACCAGTGGGTTCTTCACTGTGATATCCAATGGTACCTAGCTCAGTGGCAAAGTATGAACTTTACATGAATGTGGCCCTTGGTTAAATCTTTAGCATACACACACAGACACACAGACACAGGCACACAGACACAGGCACACAGACACACACACACACACACACAGACACACACACACAGAGACACACACACACACAAACTGGTTTTGTATCTGGAAGATTAAGGATAAACTTTCACTAAAACATAAACATAAAAGCTCTTTTGAGCTCTTCCTACCAACCAGCCAGTGGCCACCACTATTTCTAGGAACTTGGGCTGTCAACAGGCACTATGAGACAAGATAGAAAATGAACATGTACAGATATTTGGGCTAACTTGACAATAAAGCTTCAAGCTCTTATCTTAAAACTGACCCAGTGCAGGTGGAGTGGGGACATGGATTGGGGAAAGGTCTAAATTTGATGTAGAACTGTTGTATGAAATGTATAAAAGCTCAATAAAATATTAAAAATCAAGCAACAACAACAAATCTGTCATACTCCGATTGCTCTTTAGTTCTTCTTTTGTAAAATCAAAACAGAAAAGCATCTGGACTGAACTTCAGATTCCAAGGTAAGAGAATTTTTATTAACAGTTAGCATGCGATTGGGTCTGTGGTATGTCTGTAATTGTGAAAAAATATGATACCTGTGTGGATGTTGGCCGCATCCCTTATCTAACAATAACAGGTATGGACAAAATTAATGAGCAGCCATATATAAAGTCTCACTCCATGTTGCACGGAGAGAGAGAGTATTTTAAAAGTCAACATAAAATGCATCTTGTATCTTGTCTGTTCATTTTGGTCTGTATCTGATAAAATTGGGCATCACTTGCACAAACAAGCTCATGAGAGAGATATCTACATTCCTGAGCGCTCCGGGCAAGGATCATTTTCTGCAATTCTTCATTTTATTCTAAGAACAGCAATTCTAGGAAGCTGGTGTTACTATGCCCATTTTTTCAGTATGGAAACTGAGACCTGGGACAAGCACACTTCCCTGACTAGGATCACGCAGCTACAGAGTGGTGGTATGACCTTCCAAACATTGCTCATGAAATGAAAATAATCCTCATTCATTTTGTTAGACAAACCCAGAAAGTGATTGAAGACCATCAAAAATTTAATTTAGTTGTGCTGTAAAAAAATATTTCTCAAGCAGAAACTTCCAAAAAAAATCAATAATTGGAGCTAGGCAAGGTTATGCATGCCTTTAATCATGGGCACTCAAGAGGCAGATATAGGAGGATCTCTGTGAGATCAAGGCCAGCCTGGTCTGCATAATGAGTTCCAGGCCAGCTGGTGCTAAAAGGAGACTTGGTCTCAAAATGTGTTTTTCTCAAACAAAAAAACAAATCAATGACTGGTTTGAAATAAAAATTATTCTAATTTCAAGCATTTATTTATTTTGACTCATGACTGAAGTCCACTTTCTATACTGGGAAATTTTCCTGTCTAGTAAATGCTCTAGAAAAGAGCACATCATTTCATAACTAAAGGTTATGTTCTTGAGACCTTTATAGTGCTTGGTGAATAAGCTGCTTTTCTCCTCGCTCTGACAAAATGCCTAACAATAAATAATTTAAGCGGGGAAGGATTTTTTTTTGGCTTACAAGTTCAAGGAGACTTACAAGTTACAGTCTATCATGGCAAAGAAGCCAAAGCAGTGGTTGCTGGAGTAAGAGGTAACTGGTCATATTGTACCACAGTCAGGAAGCATAGAACGAATAGTTTGAATATAAAACTTAGGGTTCAGTGAGTCATCCTAGTGAACCACTTTCTCCAGACAAACCTCCTGAAGGTTCCACAACCTTTTCCAAAGTGCCACTTACTGGAAACCAAATGTTCAAACACATGGGCATATGTGGGACATTTCACATTCAAACCACAGTGTTCTGCCCTTGGTCCAGAGGTTTATTGTCATTCCATGGTGCACAGTGCATTTATCCCAACTCTAAATGTACTCATGGTCTTTACAGTTCAAACATTGTTCAACATCAAAAATCAAGTTTCTCTTTTTTTCAGTATTTTGAACATTCAGCCGCTGTTCATGGCAACAGATCAGACCATCCACCTTAGACCATGGCCCAGCCTCTTGGTCAACGCTGCTCTGACTACTCAGGGCCTGAATTGGCCATATTTTGACACTATGCCAAGATTGAGCTGGTCTACCCAATGCTTGGTAAGATTCCTATAGCTATTCAGAGCTTGAAAATAATAATCTAGTTTGGTAGCCACAGATGTATCTGAGAGCTCACAGGCAAGCATGGGATTGCTGGCTATAGGGTTTGAAGATGTGTCTTAAACTTATCTGATTTTATTTGATTTATTATATGAATGTTCTTAGACTTTGTGATCAGACTGCTCTCTGAATAAAATAAGATCTGTTGAAAATACACAAATAAATTAACTTTAGGCTATATAAATGAAAACAACAACAACAAAAAAAAACAAGTCACCTAGTTCCAATATACAATGGCACTTAATTAACATTCTCATTCCAAAAGAGAGAAATGAAAGTTGTGTCCAAAACAAGACCAAAACCCAACATGTAAACATTAAAGCTTATAGCACCATGTCTGGCATCTGAGACAAGTAATTAAATCATCTGGGCTCTGAAGGATTTAGGTATCATCTCCAGCTCTGTACCCTATAACACAACACTTGGTAACAACAATTTTTATTACTTATTTTTAATGTGAATATGTGTGCACATACATGTGGAGGCCAAAAGACAACTTGCATGTCATTCTTCAGGCTCTAACTACCTTTTTTATTACAAGCTCTCTGGCCAGCCTGGAACTTGCAGTATGCTAGTCTAACTTGACAGGGAGACCTGTTAATCCACTTGTTCACAACTTCCTAGTAAAAAGATTAAAAAACATATGCCAATAACACCTGACTTTTTTCTTGTTGTCCCATTGGTTCTGGAAATCAAACTCTGGCACTTATGTTTTCCAGCCAAGCCTTTTATAAAGTGAACTATCTTCCCAATCCAAGAATTTTTAATCTCTTCATGAATAATTCATGCCTATCCAATTATTATTGTCTAATCAGATTACTACTAATTTTATAATGACCCCTTCAGTTCTGCATTTATCACTGTCGTAAATTGAATCGTGATCTCTAAAATGTATGAATAGCCCTGGCACCTACAAATGAGACATTTTTTGGAAATAGTTGTTTTGAAAATATAAGCTAAGCAGATCACAATGGACTCATCCTGAATTTACAGAGGTTTCTGGATCATAAAGTAAAGAAAGGGGATTTTAGGCACAGAGAGAAGATGATGTGAAGATTTTCATTTTGCATATGAATCCAGCATTTTTTGAATAATAAGGAAAGGCACTAGTTCATAAGCATAGGTTTCTGCTTAGAGTTAATAGAAAATAAAATGACTAATTTTAATCCCTTGCAGAATTAGAACTTGATGAGTGAGTGGTAGCACTTTTCATTGTGGTTATTACTATTATACGCTGTTTCCTGTGCCTTCATCGTGTATTTACGACTATATTTTTACTATGAATATCATTGCTTGAATTACATACTTTAACTTGTTGAAAACAATAAGCCTTATGGAATATTTTACATAATGGCAAGGGAAAGAAGTCAGAAATCAAAATCCATAAGTCATCTGGAAAATTTTTCCAAATATTGAGATCTAAACCACATACTTCTAAGTAACCACAGAAGAGAAAAATGCCAAGAAAACTAGAGAGTATTTTTAGTGGAATTAAATTAAAATAAAACCTATCAAAATACACAGAATATAACAGTAATGAAATGGAAGCTACAATTTTCAGTAATATTAGCAAAAAGAAATATCTAAACAAAATTTTGTTATGATCATTGCCTTCTATACCAGTTGAACATATTTGCCTCTTTCTAATTCAGTTGCATTCTTCAGTATAAATCCTACCTATAATTGATGCTAGAATTATGATTCTTCCTATTTCCTCATTTCCCGTCCGTACCATGCATGTATAGCTATGTTTCTTTGTATACACAGCATACAAAAGCATGCACACAAACATATATCTGTTTTTCAAGATAATTAAGAAAAATGTCTTTACAGTTCTGGTTGAAAATGAAAGTCCTTGTCACAGTTGTCTCTTGTTTTATAGTGAGTACTTCCATATCCTCTGTGATTTGAAAGTTCTACTTTCTCCTAGATCTTGTATAATTGGTGCATGAAAATAAGGATTTTGCATATGCCTGTTGTTTCTCTTAAGCTTTTTGTTATTACTTTCTCCTAAAATAATAAACCACATAATAAAAATGCAATCGTATGCTTAGTCTTGGATTTTTAAAGCACACTTACATGCTTCGCTGCCCTGTACTCAAAAAACACAGCTGAATTCATCAAATCATAACAGAGTAGCAAAGAATTTTGGAGTGGAATCACTTGTTACACAAGAATCTCATGGATACTGGGTGAAAATGTCCACACAGTATTTCCAATATCTTTTACAAATAAAGCAGAACCCTTTTTTATAGTTTTAAAGTTAAGCAAGTATTTTTTAAATGAATAGACTGAGTTGCTCTGACCCCAGTAATTTATTTAAAACAAAATGATTTTTAACTCATTCATGACTGGGTATCCATGTATATTCTTTCTAAATTTATGGAAAAAGTCATATATTTCAAAGTTTAAATGAAACATTTTAATTATTTCAGAATGCTTAACAAGTTAAAAGTTTAGCACAAGTCAACAAAGGGCCATAAACTATAATTTTCTGGGTTTGAATATGATCAAAATACATCATGTGAAATTCTCAAAGAACCAATAACAATATTTTTTAGATGTTGAAAACTGTCACGAGAGAGATAGTTAAGAGCACATATTGGCTTTGTAGAGGACCCAAGTTCAATTCTAGGGACCCATATCAAGAAGCTCACATCCACCTCTAACTCTAGCTCCAAGGAGATCTCACATGTCTGCTCTCCACTGGCACCACATGCCCATGCTCCCACCTACATGTAAATAATTTTAAAAACTAAATAAATCTATATAAAAAAGAAATCCAATATCATTCTTAAATATATAGTAAAATGAGGCTAGCCTTGGTTACATAAGTTTATCTCAGAAAAATAAAATACATAAACAAGAAAATAACAAGAATTTTAGTTTTACATTAAACTTTGTAAAGTAGGTTACTGTTGAGTCTGAAAAAATTATAATCTATGAACATATTAATTAAGTAAGAAATAATTAATCCTCCTGTACTAAGCCAAGAGTGGATTTCTGTTTTGTCTAGTTTTGAGTAGATTTCCTGACAAACAGCCTGCTGAGTATTCAGAACTTGGATGCTCCATGGTCATTGCTGACAAAGGAAAAGCAAAGAATATTAAAACATATGAGATCCAACAGGTGTCTGTTCATTAATTTCAAATTATCCTACATAATTAATTCCAAATTTGTATTAGCCTGTCTAAATATGTGAAACCATAAATTATGTGTAATTAGTCTACCATTTTTTTAAATCATTGAATACTTACATTAGAGTTTTGATTGTAAACTTGAGAAATGGGAGTTTAGAATATAAATGAAATAGAATATAAGTCAGTTTCCTTGTGTTTTTTTTTTTTTGGTCATGAGCAATGAAATCTATATCACTGATGATTCCTATCAAAGGATCAAAATTAGTGAAACCCATAATAATCTTGTATCTAATTTCATCTATGGAAATAAGATATAAATGTGATTTCTGTGTAAAATGAAATAGTTTTTCTGAAATAGACATATATAGCATTGAGGGAATTCTGATTTTCTGGACAGTTTACCTTGTAATTGAACTCTGAGCCTCCTGTTTTGCATTATTTTCCCTTTCTTTGTTTATAGTCAATGTCTTTTTCACAGTGAAACAGCTCTACTCCTGGGACTCTATTCTTCACTGTGATTTCGGCAAACAATTATATCTATCATACCTGCCCCCCTCTCAAAGCACCCCTAATTTGTCCCATCATGTAGTTTCCTTTTCTGTTACCAGTCTGGATCAGGTGTCACAGAAGATACTCCCATGTCAACCTGGACATTCTGTGGTGGCAGAAAGAACCATATTATTCTAATCTGGTTACTGTTTCTCTAGATCACAAAGCAGAAAATGCACTGATATATTTTCTGTATAAAGCTCAAAACTATTATGCACCTGTTTAATGTATAATGACAGGAACATGACAGATAACTCCCAGATCATTTCCTGCTCAAATGCATAAGCAACTGCACAGGGGGTGATGAGACAAAGGACACAGGTAGTCAAGCCACCAAAGAGAAATAACATTAATTAAAAATACCTGTTCTGCAAAACAAGGTGTAAAGGGTGCATTAAGACAAATTTATGTTCTGCAGATGTGCCACTTGGGGCTGGGCACCTCACAATCACTTATTCTTTGCATTTTGACCAATTGTGGAACTTTGTATTAGTTCATCTGTTGTACAAAGAAACTTCTTGAATGACTGATGAGAAGTACACTTGTCTGTGAATATAAGGTTGTATATTTAGAATACAGGAAGAAATTATGTTGGTCTAGGAAACAGAAGTAGGCTCTTCTTTAGGTTTTATGATCACTTAAGTCTAACCATGCAGCTATTGATTATTCCCAAGATAAAATTGGAACTATTACATCAGTTGACAAAACTGATGAGCCTACCATTGGTGTAGGAAAGGAGAACTTTTATTCACTGCTGCTGAGAATGTAAAGTGCAGCCACTAGGAAAGTCAGTCTGAGATTCCTAAAACAGTTAAAAATACATCTACCATATGATCCATTCATACCACTGTTGGGCCTGTACCCAAAGGACTATATATCCTACTACAGAGCTACATGTACATCAGTGTTCATTGCTGCAGTATTTACAATAGCCAGGAAATGGAAACAACCTACATATTCATCAGCTATAAATGGAAAATGAAAGCATGTGACATTTACACAATAGAATATCATTCAGCTGTTAAGCAGGTAAATAGATGGAACTGGAAACAATCATCCTGAGTGACATAACTCAGATCCAGAAAGAAAAAAGTCCCAAGTGGATGATAGCTTTTGACTTTAGATAGATATTTTCAATTGGAAAATCCATAGAGGTCAGAAACTAATAAGGGGCCATGGGTTGTTGTTCATGGGAGGAGCAATAAAATACAGTAATCTAAATGAGGAAAAGGTCATAATGGGATAGAATGGGTTTAACAGGGTAGGAAATGGGAGGGTAGGGCAGAAGAGGGAGTAAGAGGAGCAGTAACTAAAAAAGAGTTATATGGAAATCTATTGTGGAAGATTCTTTCATAATATACATATAACGCAAAAACAGTTTAAATGTACTTACCATAAAACAGGGGTTAAATGATGTTGACAGACACCACAATGGAAATGCTCAGTGTCAAGAATAAATTCCTTCTGTTGGAGTTGTTGACCAGGGTGTTGCCATGGATCCTTAAACAATATTAGCTACTTCTTTTTCACTTGGTTATCCAACAGAACTTAATGGTAAGACTCTACTGCTTCAGATACTACATACATGAGTCATAGAACAAACAAGAAGAAAGCAAATTGGTAATGACTTTGAAGCTCCATCTTTACTGGCTAGTTTTCATAGTAGCAGAAGGTGCTATGTAAAAAATTTCTGAAAGAGAAGGGTAATCATCAACCTTACTCAGCTGTGAATTCTGTAAGTTACAATAAGGATCAGCTTGGCAAAACATTCCCACTAGTTCAAGAGTGGCATGAACATTATTGGATTTCTTAGTGGATTTAAGGCCCACCTCACAAGATGCAATATATACTTGGGACTGTCAAGAGCCTGTTGCTGGACAAGTCATGAATCATAGGGAAAAGCCTACTATTCTTCTACTAAATAGACATAGTATTCAACTGAATACTGAAGCATCTTCTTGCAGCAGATGACTGTTTGCAGAGATGCTTAACCAGCCAACATGCAGAGAATAAGGAACTATGGAGTGCTCAGTCCTAAATGGGATGCCTATTTCACATCCTCTCCTCCTAAGACTCAGGAATGGTTGCCAAAGAGGGGGTGGAAAGATTTAAGAACCAAAGTGGTATATAACAAGGAAACTATATTGTCTTGACATTACAGGGTAGCTGTACATATGAATCCATATCACCCTGGCAGCATACCCAAGACCTGAGAGAACCCACTCTAGAAAATCGCCCAAAATGAATGGGAGAAGTGGAAAAGAAGCCCCACTACTAGGTGAGGCTCTATTGGCAATTGAAAGCTGCTTAGGGAAGAGTCAGGTTTTTTTACTGGTGTGTTGCCTAGTAGGATGACCAGACTCCAAAGGATAGACTCACACTGAAGAGCATTGTGGAAACATAGATTAGATTCAATAGACCTTAAGAAAAGAAAAATAATAGAGGACATAAGTTCTAGGTGACTGTAAGAATGACATGGAGAGTGGTGGGGGGATCTGAATATAATCAAAATAAATTATATGAAATTCTTGAATCAATAAAAATATTTTTAAAACAGATACATATTTGTAGCATAAAGGAAAATGGAAATGTGTTCTCATAAAATTATTGTGTGAATAAGAACTGTTAAAATGTTAAAGAACATTTGACCCAATTTGAGAATTTAGCTTTAAGGAAAGAATAAAAGAAGGGAAAAGCTTTTATCTCCAACTCAGGGCTCAACCCTGAGCACCAAACACATCTACCCAGCTGAGAATTAGACAGCTTGACTAAGGCATTTGGCAGTCGTTCAAATTCAACACATTTGAAATTAAACCTGGTCCTCCCTGGAAAGCTGATATTGGTTATGAGCCAGAACGTAATTGTTTCTTTGTTACAAAAATTCAATTGTTGACATAAGAAACCTGGGAACTATCTTTAAATCCCTCCTCACTACTTTATTTGGCTCATCAATTAAACACAAAGCTCTTTCCACTTTACCAACTCCAATTACTTCTTTTCATCCTTTCTCCTTCTACTTCAGCCCAGGGGTCCAGCAGGCCTCATTTGAAATGCTTCAATGGCCTCCCCACTTAGCCAGCAATTTTGCATAATACAAACCAAAAGATCCTTCTAAACACACATTTCCCTGTCTTGTCACTTTCCTAAGTAGATCATTTTGCTGTCTTCTTATTTTTGGCTTCTTAACTTGGCTTAAAAAGCAAAATAATCTCTACAGGGCACTTCCATAATCCTCATACTACATGATAGTCTGGTTCTCCTGGTCGGAGTCTTTCCCATTTTATTCACCAACTTGTTAGAAACATCTCACCAACTCACATGCACTTCAACTCAACCTATGATTATTATCCATCCAGTTGGTTTCTGCTTAGGTATTACTACATTTGAGAAACTCTAGGAAGGCAGTAATATTCTATGTTGCATATCAATGAATGTGTTCTTGATGTGTAGTAATTGTGTACATGAAATAGTTATACAATGGATGAACAATTCCGTCACTGGAAAATAAGCGTCCCCCTCCCCCAGAGATACATATATCTAGATACATCTAGGTATGTAGGAAGATGGAGATAAAATTAATAATGACAATAAAATGAAATGGAAAGGAAGCAGAAAGTGTGGGTGATATAAATATATATGTACATTTTGATTAAGTAATTTATCAATATTTGTGAAAATAAAAATTCTTCTTCTCTTTGGAAGATATATGTTTAGTTTTGCAAACAGATCAAGCAGGGATCAAAGCCCTAGTATATAAAAAAAACCTATGTACAAAACAAAATTGAAATGAAACAACAATAAATTTGAGAAGTACTAAATCTATAAATATGTTTGGATTTACCATAAAAGAAATCTCTGAATATTTTTATATGAACAATGAATGCAGCATTATATAACAACCACAAACAAGAGAGAGCACATTACTGAACTGAATGTTCCACAGTACACTGCCACGTAAATACAAAAGTTTATTTGAAAAAGATCAGCAACAATATACTTAACTGTGTATATATAGACATATGAGTAAGCATATTAGAATAGCTATTAGCATTATTTATCACAAAGAAGATTGAGAGATAGTGGAAAATAATAAATTTGCTTGTATAAATTTCTGTGTTATTTGATTTCTAGGAATGAATTTACAAGAAAATATGTATTTAACTAAAACAAAAATGCATGAATAAAGGATCTTGAAAATCTATGCTAATTTGGCAATATGTATGTTAAAATTTGGAAATATTAACAAAAAATGAGGTTTTATCTGTGTTTCCATCGATCAAAATTAGATACCTAAAAGTCCCTAAGTATTTGTCACAGCTTGACATTCATGTTTTTCCATACTTTTTTCATTGGATTCAAATATCTTTCTTCCAAAATCCTTCCCTTGATTCCCTGAAAGCCTTCTAGTTTGCCTTAACTCACTAGTTTCTGAGCATATGTTCTTTTGGAATCTGTGGACAATCACCATTTATTTCTTCATGCTCAGTGGACAGAGGTGGGACACATAATTTTCATTTTACCCATGACTACTCCTACAGGTTTACTTTTCCTTATTAAAAGAAAGACAGAGAGGGAGGAAGAGAGGGAACTAAGAAAGAAAACAGGAAAAGAACAGGGATCTATTTGACTTGAAAACTTGAAATCTTAGCTTCTGTTTTCCTGGCTCTTTATTCACAAGAGCAATTAAAATCTCCTCCTTTATTTTCATCTAATTCTTTAATTATTTTTTGAGAATTTCATACATGAGTATTGTATTTTCATAATTTCCATCCTTCTCAGCCCCCCTCCTATTCTTCCTTACTTTTCTCTCAAAATTGTCCTTTTTTTTTATTATTATTTTGCACAAGCATACATATATAGCACACTGAGTTCAGTTAGCGGCGCTCATGTGTATGTATGCTTAGGGCTGCCCACTTGGAATTAGATAGTTCTCATACAGCTTCATCCCCCCCATAGCATCCCTTCCCCAGATTTCATGCATAATATTACATATTTTAAGGTATATTAGCCAAATGTGTGCTTCAAATGTCCCTCAGTGTAAATTCATTTACTCGAGCCTGGTTAACCTATCTAGCGTCATTCCCTTAACGAAAACCAACTCTCCTCTCCCAGTAGTTATTGGTTGCCAATAGTTCCTCAGCTAAGGCTGGTGCTTCTTACCTGTTTCCCCTCTTCTGTGCTGATTTCCTTGGTTTGACTTTGCGTGGTTCTTGTGTATGCTGTCACCACTGCAGTAAGTTCATATGAGCAAGTTCCCATCCACTTGGAAAAATCGGTTTCTTCCTGGTGTCCGCCATCTCTGGCTCTTACAGTCTTTCTCCATCCTCTTCAGCAATGGTACCTGAGCCCTTGGTGGAACAAGGTTGATATAGTTGTCCTCTTCAGGGATAAGCACTCTGCAGTCTCTTATTCTCTGCACCTTGGCCATTTGTGGCTTTCTGTGTTGATCACCACATGTTACATGAGGAATCTTCACCTGTGTGAGATGAAAGATTGTGCTGGATAGCTTTAATCATCAACCTGACACAAATGGGTTGAGAGGGCCTCATTCAGGTGTTTACCTCCATTGAACTGACTTTTTGCCATGTCTGTGGGGTATTTTCTTGATTGCTGAGTGATGTGGGAGAGCCCAGCCCACTGTTGGTGGTGCTACCCCTAGGCAGGTTGTTCTGTATTGTATAAGAAAGCAGGCTGAGCTTGGGCTAGAGGAGCAAGCCAATATAAGCAGTGTCCCTTTATGACCTGTGCTTCAGATCCTGCCTCCAGATTTCTGCCCTGAGTTTCTATGTTGGGCTTGTCAGTGATAACTATGTGACCTGGGAGATGTAAGCCAGATAACCTCTTTCCTCCTCAAGTTGGTTTTGGTCAGTGTTTCCCCACAACATTGCAAGCAAACTAGAACAGAGATGCATTCATATTTACTCTACTTACTGTTCTACTATGTTCCCTGAGCCTTAGACATAGAGGTTGTCATTGTAGGTGTGTCACACAGGGCTGTTCATCTCATAGACACGTATTCACTGTGTTTGACCTGTTGCGAAACTCTGAACATTCTCCATTTGTTGCAAAAATAAGTTTTCTTACTGAGTGGTGAGAGGTATACTTGTCTATAAATATAAGGACACATATTTAACGTACACTAAGAACTTATACTTGTCTAAGAATGCTATAGATGTAGGTCTTTCTCTAGAATTTATGACCTCTATAGTCATGTGTACTTGACTATACTTACAGTACCACATATGAATTTCCTCCCATTGAGTAGGCCTTAAGTCCAATTAGACAGTTATTGTTTGTCTTCATGTTAAAATAGCCACTACTGTATCACTAGAGATAGTTTGCTGGGCAGTCATTGTTGTTTTTTATTAGACTTTATAGCTAGGTAGGATCATTGATTGGTGTTATCCTTTGACAGCTGGCAGGTATCCTCCAATAGATAGTATGAGAACTAGTCTCCAGCTTCCAGATCAGTTCCAACTAGATTGTTCCAAGTATGTCCTCTCTTCTACAATAGGATCTTAAATATTTATTTATTTTTATTTTCCATGTGTGAATGTATTACCTGCATGCAGGTAGATTTATGCATGTTGTACAATTTCCATGGAGGTCAGAAGAAGGTGTTGGAGCCACTTGAACTAGAGTTACAGATGGTTGTTAGCCACCATGTGGGTGCTGGGTATTGAACATACATCCTCTACCAGTGCTTTTAACCACTGAGCTGTCTCTCCACTTTGTCAATAGGATATTACATTAATGTTCTGGATGGCAGTCAAGGGCTGTGACAATAGTCTCTGTTATTTTAGGAGTATTTCGAATTACCTAAACCAGCACCCCAAAGGGAAGTGACTCCTGCCTGTCTCTGATGTTATAAGAAGTGAAGGAGCATGTTATCAGAAAAATAAGTAATGCATGTTCTGTCTAATTTGTGGATCTTAGGTCAAAATCCTTACATATCCTGATGTAACTGTAGGAGCCAGGAAAATGGAAAGGATTCATGTGGGCGAAGGGAAAGGAGTTCCAAAGGAGACAATGGGAGACTAGTGATATCAAGGGCAAAATGGGGAAAACCAGGGTACCTTAACTGATCTGGAGGCCACTTCTCTGAAAACTAGCTCTCATAATATGCGTGGGTACCATGCAAGCTACCGAGGGAGAAAACCCAATCAGTACCTCCTCAGCTACAAAGCCTACAAACCACAACAAAGAAGATGTCATCAAATTATCTCTATTGGTGAAATAGTGGCATTTTTGTTTTTGGTGTAATGAACAGCTGTCTGCTGGAGCCTAACTATTAATCAATAGGAGGGAATCCACGCATGGTGCTGTAGACATAGTCAGTGTTGGAGAAGTCATAGACCAATTCAGAACCTTCTTCTGTTTCCTAGTCCAACTTAATTTCTTACTATATTCTAAAAATATTTCCTCAGAGTCATAGACAAGTGCAACTCTCACTTTTCATCAAGGAAACGTCTTCTTACTCTTACAATAGATGTCGACTATTAGAAAGTTCCATAGTCAAGTGCAGAACACAGGTGACTGTGAGGTGTTCTTCCAATTCTTGACATGATTCTCTATCTCTTCTGTACAAAAAAGGGTCTGAGAAGTGATCACATATATAAATTTTCCTTTTAAAAACGTTCAAAATCTACCTCATCTATCTACTACCATTGTCAGCAATGTTTTCACCTCTGAAGTCACTTGCATGCACACCCACCACACACGCACACACACACACACACAGAGGCACACATGCCCTCCCCCACCCACCTCACTCCCCACATATAATCTGAGTGCTGATCCTCACTTCATATCCTTCAGGCTCACTCTATTATCAGCCATTGTCATAACTCATCATTTGATTCTTCTTTTAATTTTCCTCATTGACTACAAGGTCAATCCTTTTAAAACTGGTCTTAAAATACCTCCAGCTTTCCTTGCTCCTTTCTTCTGCTTCATTGATCTGGGTGCAATGCCGAACCTACACGATGTCTCAGTTACCTTCTTCCTTCCCACCTCTCTGCGGCCAGTGAACAACACCATTACATTCTTCAACCACTGCAATCTTGCTTTGCAGTCGGGAGTTTGATAAGAAATGACTTGCCGCGGTAAGCAATACATTTCAGAGCGCTACATTTAATAGACACTCTTCAGTTCTCATGAGCTATTTCAGTAGCACTCAGCATTATTTACCATCATCTCTGTTTTGAAAGCTTCATTTCTCTTGGTTCCGTTGTTATGTGCTCCTGCTTTTCATCTGCTTCACCACACCGTTTCCTAGTCCTTTTGGGGACACTCTTCATGGAATGTATGGTTCAACTTTTCACATTTCAGTGCTCTGCTATCTTCTCACTCCAGGCTAATTTTCTAGGGGAGCCCTACCCACAGTTTAGATAACCCTGAAATGCAAGCAGCTGATATTACAGTCCACAGAGGTTTCACCAAAGCATGAATATTAACTTTTCTATTCTAGATCATTCGTCTATTCATTTGAGACGTTGTAAACTGAAATATTCCTTCCTTCCATATCTTTCTTTTATCTGAGTATCTTTTCATCAGTAAATGATATCATCATATCAACAAATTTCTATATACAAAAATATGAAATCATCATGTATAGCTCCTCCATATTATTCATTATAGTTTTCAATAATTCAATACTACTTCCAAAATAGATCATATTTTCAACTTACTGTAATAGCCAGTGTTAAATTATATTCCTCATTCATGCTCCTTTATAGAACTGTGCATATTCATTCTTTATGATACAGTTCTGTCATATGATTCACTAGAATAATCAGACTGTAGTTCCCCACTCATCTTGTGCTTGTTTATATGTTTAGTTTTTGTTCTTCTGATGACCTCTCTTAAACAAAATAAGAAATACAGGAAAAGTTGCTGGTGTTTTGAGAAAGAAATCAGGCATGGACCAGGCATATTTCTGATGCTCCAGAGAAACCCTCTGGCCCTCCGTTCATTTGCAGACTTGTGATTGCTAAAAAGAAATGAAAAATGTGGTGATTTTTAGTGGCTGTTACACAAATGATCAGGAGCAAAATCCTCATCTCAGACACCAGTTTGAACTGATGCTCTTTTACCTGGATTATTTTGCAGCAGCCACGTGGCTGGTGTTTGGCTAGTCCTCTGTGGTTATTCTCCACTGAGCAGCCCCCAGAATATATTTTAGAAGTTTAGGTTCAATCATGTCACAATGTTTATATCCACTTAATGAATTCTTGTTGAATTATATATAATATAGAATATAATGTAACTTAGTAAAAGTCCTGATAATCCATTATCAAGAATGAAATTCAGATCAGGTCTTAGAATGATAAATGAGTTTAGGAAAGAAGCATTTCTTTCAATCACTGAAACTAACACAGAAAAAGCTGTACTTGTTTTGTTTTCTTGATTATGCAGAGTGCTTCCAATGTGACAGCTGTAATAAAAAATGAAGCTCTCTCTGGACCTTTGTCTCTGGTCTGTCATAGTCTGGCTTCTGATTATTTATCCAAAAACCTGATTATAGCTCCAATTCTATTTGTGATTTTTTTGTCATATAAGATTTTCCCATCATAACACCACTCCTTGCAGTGATGTATACATGTTTATTTACATAATATATGTTGGTTTTGTTCTAGTACACTGACATTGTCACAAAAATAGAGCTTGCATTTTGTTCATCCATGTCAGTATTAATACCTGATTTCTTGAGACTATTTTGTTCTTACTGAGTTCCTGTAATCTGATTCAATACTGATTAGGGATGAATGACATTAATCTAGGTAAAGATGAAAGATGAACTTGAATGACCTTTTACTCCTCCGGTGAATACACTAAAGAGTGATAGTGACTAAGAAAGTGTAATATGAAAGGAAACATAAAGTTTAACTTGGTGTATTAAAATATAAATAAACCTACATAAATATTTTTCTTAATCATAAAATACATTTTATATGAATAACTGAAGATTAAAACATAATTGAAGGGAGATTTCTCCCATCTAGCACTGTATTTCTTGTTATTTAGCATTCAGCTATGGACATGCATATATTTACATATGTATATGTAATTTGTATTTTTTTCTGTAGAAATTTTTTGAATACATTTACCTCTGCTTTTGCACACCACAGAAGCATTACTTATTTATACTTTCTCACCCCCTATATCAACCTTCTGTATACCCACATTTTCCCAGTTACCTCTCTGCTATAAACCTCTTCTCTGGAGTTCCTTCTTCTTCTTTTCCCCTGTGAAGAAACCTCCCTTTAAGTTGTTAGTCAGGGTAGTTCAAGAGACTCTCAAAATAACCCAGACTAGTGCCACACCTCTTGATTACTGCCCAGAACTTGAAAGTTGGACCCTATTGCTGAAGACAGGCTATACTTCAGACACAGAGTACAGAGCAAGCGAACTGGAACTAACCTGGAAGCCTCCTCCCTGAAGGCCAGTTCTCATGGTCTCAAAGGATACTATGCAAATTGCTAAGGGAGAAAATCAATCAATCGTCCAATCCAGCTATAAAGCCTAATAACCACAACAATTACCAGCCCAGAAATAGTATCTCTATCGGTGCAGTAGTGGCATTGTTATCTTGGGGGTAACTGACATCTATGTAATTGGACTTAAAACCCTCTCAATGGGAGGGAACTCAAGTGTGGCACTGTAAATATAGCCAAGTACACAAGGCTGTGGAGGCCATAGTCCCCAGAGAAAAATCTTCATCTGTCACATTTCTAGACAAAAGTAATCTCTTAATGTATACTAAATATATATCCTTATATTTGTAGAAAAGTATACCTCTCACCACTCATCAAAGAAGCTTCTTTTTGTAGCAGTTGAAGACTATTAAAGCGTTTTCAGCTGGTCAAATGCAGAAAATAAGTATTTGTGTAATGCCCAGTCCTAAGTAGCACATCTACAATGCAACCTCCAATCCTATCAGGGAACACAGCAGAACAGGGAACAGAGAGAATATTAGTGCATCTTTAACTCTTACCAGCAAAGCTTCCGTATGCAGTAGATAGTGATCAACACAGAAAACCACAAACAGCAAAAATATAGAGAATAAGACTGCCGAATGCATGTCCCTGGATAGCGATCATATATTTAGCCTCCCAGGGCTCAGGGACCACTGCAGAAGAGGTAACAGAAAGAATGTGAGAGCCACACATGGCAGATGATCACCAGGAAACAGAGTTTTCAGGTGGCTAGGAACTTGCTCATATGAACTTACAACAATGTGACCATATGCACAAAACTCATGCAAACACCCACCAGAAGCTCCAGCCTTAGCTTTGAAACTCCTGACAATTGATCACTGCTGAGTGAGGCAGAGCTGATCTTCTTTTAGGGAGTGATGTTACATAGGTTCACCAGACTCTACTGGATGGACTCACACTGAGGGACATCTAGGGACGCAATCTTGACTCGATATGTCTTAACATATATAACAGAATGCAGGCAATGTGGGCATGGGTCATGGGGTACAGATAGGGAAGGGGGTATAAATATGATTTAAGATATATGGTATGAAATGCAAAAATCAATAATAACTAGAAAAAAATTAAAATGAGGACCTCTTGGGAAAAAAATATCTTCTTGAGTATCTTAGGACATATCTTGAAAGAATGAAAAGTAATAATAATCATTAGTGCACTCTAAAAAAAAGACTAAGGCTTTCTTATAAGAATCTGCACTATACAAGTCTATGATTTCCTATCCTTGAAGCGATTATCCTCTGTCACACACTCCCTGGGGATACTAGTGATGGAAAGGTACCAGTTGTGGCTTATTTGAAAGTTTATCTGAAAGTTTTACATGATTGGAGCAAATCAGCAGGGGAAATACTTAGGCTGTATTATTAAGTGCCAGATGGCTCTTAGGGCTGGCAAACACATTATAGATGTACTCATGTGCATGCTGTTGATTCACATCTAGCTTGCTCCTCTGAAAAGTATTACTCTTTCCCCGTTATCAGCTCACAACACACAGGGATGTTTTTCAACCTATTCTTAGACCACAGGTAACTATACTGCAAATCTTCTCTCTTTCAAAAACAACATACTGTAGAATTTATGACTATAAGGATGAGTTACTTAAGTTCCATACTTTCACATAAACAGCAAAATAGTGGAAAGCATTAAAAAGAAGTAGAAGAAATTTAACTTTACTATTTCTTATCTCCTCTACCACTTCCACATCAGGAAAAAAAGTCCTTAATATTTCTAAGTCTCAGTATTCTTTTCAAAAGATAAAGAAAATACAATTTATTATTTTTCTTTATTCAAGAAGACAAATATAGGAGAAAATATGGAAATACTTATAAAATTCATTGCAAAATTTAAAGACTGTTAGTATGTTATCTGCATAATAATTTTATCTGTCTCTTTGTCTTGGTCAGGTGGCTGCTCAGACAGACTAACAGAATGGAAACAACTGAAAATACATACTTTGAGAATCAACATATTCAGAATTGATGTGACTTTAGACAAAGCACACTAAACTTTAGTGCATTTGATAAGAGGTTACTGACTTAATAACTACCAGCTTGTATGCATATTATTTTTTGAATTGATAATTGATAATATATTCCCATTTTAAAAATAAATGGTATATAAAAGACATACTCTTGAGAGTATTTTGTCCTCACTTCAGTGAGGAATTTATACTTTTTCTGCCCCTACCAACAATTTTTTAGGAAACTGGAGGGAAAGAGACCCATAGGACAATAGTACATATAGTATGTATGTAAGCGGTAGAAGGAAGAAACTAAAAGAGACATGGGAGGAATTTTGCCACATGATTACGAAAGACAGAACATTCCATAAGCTGACATTTACAAGCTGGAAAGTCAGTGCTATGCTATGATTCAATCACAGTTTGAATGTCTAACAACCAGAGGAAGCCAATTGTCTGAGTTCTGATAGAGACCCAAGTATCAATAGCCGGAGGTAATAGCAAGAGACAGAAACTGTACCAGGAGTGGGGTCATTGTTGTGATTGCCTGGGAATAGTTTGTTCTGATTGAGTTCTTGTAATTATATCTAATACTGATTAAGGATGAATGGCATTAATTTAGATAATAGATGAATTTGAATGCCATTTTGCCTCTTCATTGGTTAGACCAAGGAATGACAGTGACTAAAAATTATAATTGGAAAGGAAAAATAAACTTTAATTGACTTAATTTAATTTCATAAATATATGTCTCCTAACCATTCTGCTTTTCTCTGCTTTTATGCCTTGGACTAATTTGTGGGAAGAATGTGGAAATATTTGATGCACTGGAATAAAAAAAGCAGTTGAATGCCAGAAGCAGTGATTGGTGGTTGTTTCACTGTATGCTTGGAGGATAAGGAGACTGAGAAAAATATGGACAGGTGAAGCCTGACTCACAGGAGTTTAGAGAGAAACAAAAACTATCAGAACTAGGGATGTCATCATTCATGTAATATTTTGACCAAGACTATGTATGAGCTGATCAGGCCGGGGCTCAATAAACAGCTGCTGAGTGTCAAGGAGATCAATACACTTAAGCCAAACCTCCTGTGCATCATTGGGACAATGGGGAATTGCTGTCTCAGGGTCAGCACACAGAAGCTAACACAGCTGAGATCCAAGATGGACAGGTTACACCTTGACCTGGCAGAAGATTCTGGCAATTCAAGAGTTATCTACATGTTACTGTTTTTGAATGAATAGAAGATGCAAGATTGAGTGGGTCATGGAAAGCCACTGAAGCTTAGCATCATGTGAGAGCACTGAGTGCTTTCAAAGAGGAACTGAGAAGCCATTGCATTAAGCTGTTATGAAGCCTCACTGAAATGGAGACCTCAGGATACTGGAGATACCAGGACTGTAGGACATCTGCCAAGAAGACCTGTGGATGTATGAGAAGACTGACTTCTTAGTTCAGATAGTGTATGCACTCCTCCCCTGACTGTTCTACTCAGGCCCTCAGTAGATGGGATGGTTCCCACTCACATTGGGTGAGGGCTGATGTTCTTCATTCCATATACTTATTCAAGGGTTCATTTCTTCCAGAACCAACTACAGCTGTACAAAATAACTCTTCACTAGATTTTTGGACATGCTTTAACTCATAAATAATCACTTTTCATTATATTATAATTACTGATTTTTGTGTAAATTCAAGTAAATATTAATACATATTTTTATTTGATCTCTTTGTTATGCAGAAATGATGTTCACTGAATTTATATTTTACACTTTTAGTTAGACTATTTATACAATGGATTTAGATTCACAGAAACATTGTTAAGACGATATATATAGGAAGTTCCATATAACCTACACCTACTTTTTCAATTGTTATTATTATTATCATTATTTCAGAAAGAAGAGCTCATTAAGTACACTGCAAGAGGCAAGAGGCAATTGGCTGAGAAATAATAAGAGTACCTCGGTGATTTGCCATATTAGCATCTTGACATATTTGTTACAATAAACAGGACAATAACTGTATGTTATGAAAAAATAATCTACCAGTATTTGTCCCTTTCTTGCTATTTTAATTACTTTCTTCATCTTTTATCTATCCCAAAGTAATTGAAATTTATATTCCAGGGCTACTTGGACTGTTAGGGCCTTCTTTATGCAGGGACGCCCCTGCCACACGCTGCCTGGCTGCCATAGCTCTCTGAAACTGTGGAGGAAGAACTGAACTGATGACCCCTTCACTCTTGCATCTTTCATGCCTCTAAAGCCAGTACCATGTGAATGACATTGCCAAGTTTGGCTGCAAGTTTGGGATGGGCGGGAGCCTACTTCATCTACTTTCACATCTTTTCCTCTCAGTGATTTTCTAGTAGAATACCTTTACAACATTTTCCTTTCACAAGTTGGAAGCTTAACTGAGAGTGGTCTTGCCCTAGAGGTACTCTTTCCATTGTTTAAGTGTAAATTTCTAGACCTCCCTCTAATCACTTTAATCTCATTATCAAAGGGATCCTCTCCTTCAGCATATGCTTTGACTCCAACATTAATCTTCCTAGTGTTCTTTTTCAATCCAGACTGGACATTCTACATTTCTTCCTGCCCCATTTGTTCTTTTTCACGGTAGATCTGCAAAATAGTCACCATTAATAGCCACACCACCATGTCTATGTTAGGCTGCCTTTTTATGTCCTACACCAAAGAAATTTGTCCACTGCTTTTCAACTTAGGGTCAGGAAAGCTTTTTGGCTGTGGGTAGACTCCACAGTGGGCTGCATCTGCCCACACCACTCAATAATCAAGAAAATACTCCAGAGACTTAGAAACAGACCTAATGGAGTCTTAATGGAGGAAATTCCCCAATTGTGACTCCCTCAACCCATGTGTAGCAAGTTGACACTAAAGCTATCCAGCACAACAAGTAACATTAAAAAATAATACAAAAAAAATAAAAAATGGTGGAAAATATTAACCCTTGGGGATGCCCAGAAAAGGGAATAAATATTAGTTTTTGTGTAATTAAAGGAATGTTCAATCTACTTAAGAGTGAAAATGAATAAATTATTCTTAGCCCTCACATTTACAGTAATGTATACTGTTCTTTTGATAACTAGCTCTCTAATATCCATGTGCCCACTAATTTAAGAGTCAGGATCAGAAGGATGTAACTCCATTTTTCCTCCCTGCCAACCCTTTGAAATATGTTCTACCTTTTGTTCAGAATGATCTCTTTTAGAGATATGAAGACTATTCTTACTAATTTGGCTTATTGCTTCCAAGAGAATGTAAAACATGAAAAATGAACAATTAATGAAAAACTGCTTTATGCTCTGTCAGATAATCATGAGTTCTATAATAGTGGGAATGGAGAATGACCTGCAAGTATCACTTTTTTGATTATTTTTCTTTTTGTGTAACTTTTTAGACTATGTAAACACATTTGTCTACTTGTCTTTTACAAGTTTTGTTGCTTATGCTTCTTAATTCTTATCACACCTATCAAAATAATCTTTGCTCATATCAATGACACAGAGCATCTCAACTAATTTTTCTTGTGCTGTGTATTTCAAAATAATAATAAGTTTTAATATTCTTATTATATAGAAATGATAAGTATTTGAAATGATGGTATAGCACACACACAAATTTGACTGTTCCACAATGTGTATATGTATTGAAATATCACACTGTATCAATTTAAAAATACTTTAAAAATTATTTGTATGAGTATACCATTTTAAACGCTCTGTCTTGATTACATAGAACTCTAGAGATTCAGATTTTAGAGGGAAGTAATCTGAGAAAGTTTCTAGAAAGTTAAGTGGGATCATGAAGGAAATAAAAAGGGCTTTTGTTCTCAAAGACCAAGGAAGAAACTATAAAATGGGGACGTTTGTTTATAAGCAAATTTTCTTTTGCCGTAATGGATACTTTTGTAAAATTAAGGGGTCCTTTTAAGTTCCCCCTTCTGACCTAAGTCAAAGGTCTGATGATGGCTTCTTTGCTAGAAAGTCTGAATGATGTAAAAATCACATGGAAAAAGACATGGAAAATTATATATATAATTTTATCTCTCTCTCACTCTCTTTCTCTCCCCTCTCATCTTCCTATAACATCACCAGACTTCAACAATGGAGCCTCCAATCTGATAACCTTATCTAATCCAACAGACCTCCCAACGACCCCATTGCTGAACTCCACATTTCAATTAAATTTATACCCTCTTAATACCCATAGTGTAGATTGAATTCCAGCAGTCTTCTAAGACTTTATTTTAGAAGAAACTCCAATAATATCAGTCACAGCTGTGAGTTTATGCCCACATTCAATAAATAAAATAAAATGAGGACCAAGATGAGATCACTGCATCTATGAATATTTAGAGATTTCCTTTAGTAAGAGCACATACTGTAGCAAGAGAATAAATGTTAGACTGTCGTGGGAATCTAAAGAGTATAAATACATACTGACAACTCTTTTGAGTTTATTGGAAGAAAGTTCCATAGTATAATTCTTAGAACATGGGACTCCAACTACAGGAACATTGTAAAAGGAAGTACAAAAAAAGGTTTTTTTGTCACTTTAGTTATTAAAGAAAAAAATACCATTTCAATCATTTAAATGTTATTCTGTGTATCACGAAAACTTCCTCATTTGGACACACTTTAACCTTGGATATGTGTTAGCTGCACAAGAGAATTATCTTTTATGTAGATTCTTTTCACTGCTTTGCTTTGAGCAGTAACCCCACACAATTCTGTGAGTGAATTCCTTTGGGCCTAGACCCCTTTCATACTAAATCATAGCAAGGTTCATACAACCTTTGACCTAAAATGTTTTAGGGAAAGTTAACTTTTCTTGATGTAAATGCTTCTTAGTCTAGTAACAGAATAGCCATGCAGTTTTAAATTTCCCAGAATGAGTCTGGTGTCAAAAGTCGGCTTCTACAAATAGCCTTTCCTTTGCTGTATTTTTTGTCAAAGGAAAATGGTAAAGTTATCCTTTTGAGGATGAACTGAATACTGATATTTTTATTTAATGCTTACAATACCCAGCAGTGCACTAGAATCTTTATTCAGAGTAAATGATGTGATGCCCACAGTACACCCATGAGCCATAACCCAGTTTAACATACGGATAAATAGAACAGAAAACACTAAGGAATGCTCTCAATGTTACATGACCACTAAGTGGAAAGCTCAGGATAATTCCAGCAGTGGATCTGTACTCTGAGACTCAAAATCCATACAAACTAACTGACACCAAACTCAGGAAAACTAACTTTGTAGATTTGAATCTATATTTCATACATTGTTGGAATTAGGTTCTGAAGCATTGTATCTCCACTAATGTTAATAATAGTCTGACACAAAAATGTCCAAATGGAGAGATAGTGTCTGTTCTGTTATCTTCCTTCTTATCTTACAAACTTACAGAGAGACGTTCATAATTAGAGATGGTTTGCAAAGAAGGAAACATGGAAGTATCCAGCAGTGAGCAGCGGAGGCAGTGAAGGATATGTCCTTCTCTCAGTAAATCTCTCTTTATCAAGATCATTGCTAGAATCCTGAAGGCAGCTCATTCAAAAGGCAAAGATTTTAATGATTCCTGGAGATTTTGATTCTTGCAGTATAAGCTATGTACACACTGTAACCCTGATTTATTCTACTTCTGATTCCTACTGAAGTAATCCATTAGCTAGAAGAGTTGGACCCTAAATTTTATTCTCTGTATTGTCTACATGAATGCGATCTATAGATTCAATAACATCATATACTCGATAGTTTGATAATTTTACTTACATAGGGAGGTGGTAGGAGATAGATAATAGATGACAGAGAGATAAGAAATACAATCTATAATCTTACAAAGCAATCTGATAGTTTATGGAAATACTTCAATAGTCATATCATGGCTTTGTTTTCACTCAGTCTTCCATTCACCAGTTTGATTTGTAAACTAAAGCACCATTGAAAATTTCAGTATATGCTTCATTCATAAAATCCTATAGCATAAATTATTTATATTTAACATCCATAAAGTGTTTCAAAGCAGGAATATTTCCAATGAAAGATTGTAAAAGTGCATGCTGTTACCTGTAAGAATACAGTTAACTATAAGAAGAGTGATGTTGACATCATTTTGTGTAATATTAATAAACAAAAATATTTGTGCAAATTTTTAAGCAAATATCAAGACTAAGAAAGCAGTTTCTGCTGTGGAGACGCCTTGGTGATGTGCCTGCAAGCCATGAGGACCTCAGTTCGACTCCCCAGCGCCCGCATCAAAGCGAGGTCCAACAGCATCTCTCCACAATCCAGTATTGGGGGGACGGTGGAGACAGGCAGGTTTTTGGAGGTGCTGGGCCAGTAACCAAGTAGCTTAGATGAATTAATGAACTCCAGGTTCAGTGAGAGCCCCTGTCTAAAAGAATAAAGTGGAAAGCACTCAAAGAAGATGGCTGACGTTGACCTCTTGTCTCCACCATTCATGCACACACATGTGCTCATACACTGTTGCTAAGATTCCTTCTGAGGGGGAAGATGTGAATAACATCCACTCCTTCTTCCCATGGTATCAATGACAAACTGAAGTTCAACTACATCAAATTGTTCTTTGGGAAACCAATGAGTTTATTGGGCTTACTTACATAACAATGGGTGAGGGTTTACGTACTAGAGTGTTGTTGCTACCCCGTATGGCCCCACCAGGAAGTCTTCACCCAAGCATGGATGATGGCTTCCCAAAGTCACTTGAAGAATCTTTACTTAGTCTTCCCTAGTCTACGTTCTCTAGCCCTTCCCCCAGGATATGTGCAATTAGGCCTGAATTTACTCATTATAGGTTGAGAGGTGTGGCTGGATACTCAGGTCAATGTTCCCTCACGTCACTCTGCCTACACCTTCTATGCAGTATCAGCAGCCAGCAAGTCAAGTTGTGATAATCTTAGGAAAGTGGGCACAGCTAACTCAGGAAAATGGCATCTGTCTGTCTTTGTGAGAATAGTACTATAGCACATGTACACACACATAGGATCATGTACATACATCATACACACACATACACATATGCAGACACACATGCAACCAGCCTGTGATTCAGGTTTAGAATGGGTCTTGAAAGTGAAAAATGGTTTGGGAAATTGAGTATCCTTTGGGATGCTGAAGCAAGGAGAAACAGCTTCCACAGACTGCCAATTGCTAAAATGAAATGGAGTCTAAGAACCTGAACTTCTGTAGAAATACACATTAGCTTAAGCTCAATTATAAAATCTAATTACATTTCCTGTGCAACCTATTTTTAAAATGGTGATCAATTATTAACAGTGTAATACCTGTAACTACTTGAAACATAGCAAAAAAAATCCCATTCTAATACAGTGAGACAAAATATAAACTATGCTCTCATCCATTCAGGCATCATGCCCTGTGATTACCAAGAAATGAGGGGCAGTTCATTTGTGACTAATTGGCAAAGCCCTCATTACAAAAGGAATCTATCCTAAACTGAAAATTTTCTTAACCATTTCTTAACAGGACAAATATATTCTCTGACCTGGAATCTGTGTTTTGTTTGTTAAGTGAAACCTTGCTTGATTTTACTGCTGGGCTTAAGGATAAAAGCACAAGAAACTGATCAATACAGTAATCAAGATAATTCAATAAGACACATTTTTTTTTGTTTGCCACCATGTACCTGCCACAGAGATAAACGCTAGAGGAAAGACAATGGTAGAAGGAGCTCTAGGCAATGTGTGAGATCATTTGCTAGCTTTAAAGATTCTTTAGAAGCTGCCCTTTGGTCCATATGCACAGATTCCAGTGCCATCAATTGAAGCTGTGTATATAGGGAGAAAATGTCTGTTTTAAGGTTAATGTGGTTTTAAACTCACAATGTGACTTCTCTGTTTGAAATGTGGCTAGTTTCATCTAGTCTAAATTGGGGAAATGCATCGGTGTCTCTTTTTGCCTCAGGGCAGTAACAGAAATGAGATGTTTCATTTCAATGCACTTTCTCCAGTTGAAATTGTGTAAATAAATAGATTGGGAAAGATTTAATGAAATCATCAACAGCCTGGAGCCAGTCAGTGGTTCAGTGCTAAACATTGGGCATAATCAACTGTCTGAGAGAGTGAAAGTCCTAGTTTTAGGATTTAAGATTATCAGATCAGAGAACTGGGCAGCTAGGAATGTGCTGACAGAGGAACTTTATCTACATAAGTTAGGTCAAAGGAAATAATGACAATCTGGGAACTTTTAACCAGTAGAAGAAACTATGTAGGCCTGGGAGATGGGTCATCAGGTAAAAGTATTGGAGTTGATAGTCTGCATACTGCAGCTCAGTTTCCAGAACCCATGCAGAAATCCAGGTATGGTGATACTCATCTGTAATCCTAGCGACCTTACTGGGAGATGGGAGACCAGAGACAGGAGAATTAACATAATTTTTACGCTAGGTAGCCTGGGATGAAGGAGCAGAAACAATGTAGAAGACCCTGCCACAACAAGATAGGAGAGAGCAGGCTCCCAGAATTGTCCCTGACCTCCAAATTTGCACACCGTGACACACATGTATGCATGTAGGTACATGTGCACACACACACAAATAAATAAATAAATAAATTGAAAAAAGAAGCCATGTTGAGGATTCAGACCTTCCTTCTGATTATATTAACATCAGCACTTTAGAGAAGCCAAATTATTTCTCTCTGTTTTATTTCCTTGCAGGAAAAAAAGAAAAGCATGTTGCTCTGAATGAATAGCAGCTGCTACATTCATACTCAGAAAGGGTTTCCAGAACACAGTAAGGAAGTGACAAAGGATGGCTCTTAGCCTGTCATCCCTGGGTTGAGTTAAGAGTGTTGCCATTTCCCTATTGTAGTTGCATTGTTCTTTGACGGAGTCTTACTGCAATAGAAAGTTTTGAAAAAAAAATTCATATAGTCTGCATGAGTATTTTTTAAAGGACTTCTAATATTTATGATTGCACAAGTGTTCCAGATAAAACATTCCATTCAAATTCTACCTTGAAAAACCTCTGTAGACACAGGTGTTGCAACAAAAGGATTTCCCTCAACACCAATTACAATTAAAAAGTGAAAACCAGTAAGAGAACAACGAAAAGACTATAGTAAGGGTATGCTCTGGAAGCCCACACTCTCTAATAGGAAATCCATTAGAACAATTAAAGAAGAATGTGGTGATTTCATAACTTTTCACTGAGTGGAATAGAAAAGAAAAGGTATATATTAAAGTGAAGGAATGTCTCTCTTGTAGCACTGAATAAGACCTCAAACTATTTCTTGAGAATTCTATTCAATTTAAATAAACTATGCTTTTTGACAATGATCTGAAGAAATTATTGGATTAACCTTTGATTTGATTGTTGTCTTATTCAATGGTGTTTGAAATTAGTGAGCTTCCGTTCAACTCCCTGCCAACATCTTGAATAAAGGACCACAAAGATTTTTAGAACCAGAAGCTGAGGGTGATTGCTGTGAAGTAATTCAGTCTTCTTATTTTATCTCATTGTGATAAACAGAAATTATACTGAACCCCATCACGCTATTAAGTAAAGGGAAGTTTTATAAATGTATAACCTTATCTTTTCTTAGGTTCAAAAAAAATAGGTATCACTCAGAAAACTGTTTGCAATAGAGGATATTTTATAAAAGGCATGGAGCTTTACAAAACAAGATATTGTACCTAAAGTTATTACCCATTTTCAGATACCCTCAGTATCTACACTGAGATAAAAAAGCCGTTCTTGCTTGTTTTCGCATCAATGTTGGGAGAAGAATTCGCATGGCTATGTCAAAACAACACCATAGGCCAAAAATAATTGTTTTGTTGAATATGTGTAAAAAAAGACAAAAAGTATTAATTTGTTCTCAAGGACATTTTATAATACTCACCAGAAGAGAAATTTTGTTTCTTAATGTTTTAAAAGTTACCTCAGCACTTCTTGAAGAAAAGCTACTTTTCATTTTACCAATTTCTTCAGACTGATGTGAACAGGCAGGAGAGTTTACAGAACAATCCCTCAGAACCAGATTACAGAATTCTGTAACTAAACAAGCATCCTTTTAATTAGAAAAAGAAATATGTTTTCAATTATATTTCCTATTTAAAATTTAAATTATGTATGGTATATTCAATAACACATAAAGCATGAACTAATATAAGTATGGATAAGCAAAATGAAGCAAAAGAAAGTAGAAAAATTCCTGAAAGAAAAAAATGCATGAAGGCAAAGAAGTAGATCAAATAAGCACAACATTGATCCCAGCCATGTTGATCCTAGTGCATGTCGACACCCCCTACTTAACAAAAGATTCCTCTTTGTTTCCTGGAGCCAAGAGACGGTGACTAACAAGGGAAAAAATGCTGTTGCCCACTTAGAAAAACTGTGACTCAAACCAGCTAGTCAATGAGACAGTCTTGTGATTAAATAAATGGTCTATTTTTCAGTATTGTGACAAAATGATTGAGTCATGTCAAACTCTTCATAACATTGTGGGAATTTGACTAGCATAAAGAACATGCAGCAAATAGAAATCTAAAGCATAAGCACATCAAATATATAACCCCATCCGTGGCTCTACATTGCTTTCTCCTGACAAGCCTGACAAGTTACGATGTTTTGATTTACTTAGGGGTGTTTGGAAGTTAATTCAAAAGACAATTAACTAGGTCATTGCTCAAAAAGTGATCCAGTCTTATATTTTTCATAATAGACACAAAGCTTTATTTTTCTCCCACTCACCTTATCCCACCTACCACAGTATCCACTAATTCCAAGAGTCACATGCTACTGAACTCTGAGGCTGGCGAACTCTCAGAGTGGCAGAAAGAAAAAGAATTTTTTCCATTCCTCTTAGTAGAGTCAGTCTCCAAGGCAGATGGTTAATTCATTGCACCTGTAACCAATTAGCCATTCAAAACAACTGATTCTTCAGCATAAATTGTTGCCTTGCCAATCTGAGAAGCAGGTGCATATTCAATGGCGAAATCGCCAAGTGCTTGGGTACACAAGACAAAATCATCCAAATACAAAAATCTGTTAGATTAATGTGGAGAAAAATATAACCAGTTATAATAATTCCATTCTAAATTAAGAATTTAATTATTTCAAGTTTTGAATCCCAAGTATGAAAGTTTTTCTTTCTTATTCTAATATTTGGCTAGTGAATTAGGCAGATTTTTTTCAATGAGAGCTAAACTTTAAAAACCTAAGACTCAAAGTTTAATTTTTCTTCTTTCCTGAAATAATGAACTTTGAATACAATAAACATATTAAAATTTCATTAAAAAATAATGCATTAACATGTCTTCTCTAAAATTGATATCTGTATACAAAAGACATAACTTCTAGTCAGGGCTTCTGGGTACAGTTTAACCACTTTCATGTTACATAGAATGAAAATTTCTGTGGATCATTCTATCACTACTGTGTTATTCTTAAGGACTTGAGTAGACCTGAATTACTGTATATTGGGAAGTTATTTATAGAATATGTCCATTTTACATATATTAATTAAATATATATTGAATACGGAGAAGGAATACAGTGACAATTTCTTAACTATTATCTACCCATACCATCAGATCTAAATTCCAATCGCATTTTCCTTTTACATCAGAATTCTTGGATGTTAAGGAATAGAATGTCAGACCCTAACAATTGGCACCAGGAGCTCTCACCCATCCCTTTCCATCCTGGGAATCAGTCTGGAGGAAGTGTGTGTATGGATGTATAGATCAACATCTTATTTACAGAATTAGCAAGGAATCTCTAAACACTTCAACCACTTTGTTCACAAAGAGAAGAGATTCTGTGTGAGAGGAAGCCAAGCTGTGCCTAGACCATTGCAGAGACCATATTATGTTAACAGACACCTTAAATCCACTGCTTCCTTTCTACGTTTCACATGTCTCCCACCCTTTGAATATTTCTTTCTGCATATTTCTTGAAGTTTCCCTTTTTGTTTCCTGTGTTCTTCTAATGATCAAGCCTACTAATGAATTTATTCAGAACATTCATACTTTTCTTCACTTACTTTCCCAATAAATATGGATTAAGTATCTTGTAGAGGTTAAGCCTGGGAAATGAAATGGAAAGGCAAAGATGACAAATACTGAATGGGATTGATAGTCTAATTTATAGACATTGACACTGTAAAATGTTATTGTCATCTGCAACGTTCATGCTCAAGAACTGCGCATTCCAGTTACCAAAAATTTCATAATGTTGGTAATGTTTAAAGAAAGTATACAATTTTGTGTTAGGCTACATTCATGGCTATATTTGATTCAAATATTGGCAGTGCATTCGTATTACAATTCAGTTGTTCCCCTGGCACTGAGAATCAGAAAGGCTTCCTGGAAGAGATGAGTATATGACCCAGATTGAAGTAATGAGCTTTTTCACTCATTAGGCAAACAGAGAAGAAATCACTTTCTAGGAAAGTGTGGTGATTTGTTTCTTGTTCTCAGTACACTAAAGCTTACAGAATTATGTCCTTAAATATTTCAGCTCACCACCAACTTTTGTTTAAAGATTCCCTACTGTCTACCAAAGAAAATACAAAGCAGAGATTAAGCTTCAGTCTCATCTTCCTCAACAAAGAGGCTACAGTTCGATTTCATTGTAGTATCTATCCTTTGCTGGACAACAGGAACAGATACTTATCTTCTTTAGTGGCTTGTGCTATCTGATAAAGCTGGAAACCCCACACAGTAAAATCTCCTCTTTTGAGCTCTACTTATCCTCTAAATCTCTATTAAAGTACCAACTTACCTGGAAAGTTTTCCTTTGCCCCTTTATTTGGAATTAAGGGCTTTTTCTTTTTGAAATTTCACAGTCCTTTCTTTCCTGTATATTCTTTGTATGAGAGCTCTTTGTTTATAGCTGGAATATAGGCACACCAGTGACATGGAAACCCCACCTTGTCCTTGTAGGCTTCCTAGCCTCATGCTGCAGTCTGCCAAGGCATTTTTGCTATTACCTACCTCTCTCCCACTGAAAAATTGAAAAGCTCACCATCTTCTTTCCCCCTCCCTTCAGTGAGGAGCCAGACATTGCAGTGGTATTTCTCAGTATCCGGTTCCCTTTTAGTTCCTAGAAGTCAGTCTTGGCTACATTGTTTTTCTCCGTCCTTCCCAGGGCCCTGTGTACTGGCATCACCTCACCTCTTCATGCTGTGGTAGTTCTGGTGAATTCTCACCTAAGATTGTGGTTCCTTCTGTACATGGGAGAAACTTCTATCAAATATGACTTATCTTTAGCAGATTATAGATTTTAATAATTATATGATGGGATATTTCCGGCTTTAAATAGAAGCTACCTTCTATAAGAAACTTATACCAGGTTAAGGAAAGTTGGATTATCTCTATCATTCATTAGCTCTGAAATTTAGTTCCTTAGAAATTCCCAAACTTTAGAGCTGTCACAGGGAATAATCTCCCGGAGTGTGTAGAAACACTTCATCTCAGCTGTATAGGATGTTAATATGTAAAGAAAAGCAATTCTTAGTCATAATATCTCCTTCACATGTGCCCTGAGGAAGCCTGTCTGCTTTCTTGTAATTCAACCCACTGGAAAACCTGTGACTCTCAAAGCCCCAGAGCATCCCTGACTGCCTGCAACTAGACTATACTTAACATTGATTTGCACATGTCTAGACTTCATGAAAATCTGGGCTAGGATAATGCTTTGTGCACAGTAGATACCTAATAACTGTATGTTGAACTGAATTCACCCAGGAACAAACATATGGCACAGATTATTAAGAAGTAAAAATCCTTTACAGCATACTGCATTGTCAGTTAAGGGGGTGGGGAATCTTGTTAACATATTCTGTGACAAGTTTATGTCTTAAAACATGAGATCTGATTAGCTTTTTTATTTAGCTTCCATAACTCCTGGTTTTATTGCAGGTCATAAAATCATCCAGCTCATTTTGAAAGTCAGTCACAAAATAAAACATATTGGCCTCCTATGATTATAACAGTTTATGTGAATCTACGACCCCATGTCTGGGGGTTTTTGACTAGGATTTGGGAAATCAATGGTTGTGCTGAAGAATCCATAGAGCGTCCCAGGAATGGGAGCACATTAGGTGCATTTGATAGTGATAACACCAAAGAGCATAAAAAACATCTTTAGGCAAATCATGGATTTACTTTCTGTGTAATTTTCTTGACTATGCTGTGCCTTTGAACAGTGCCCACTGATACCTGCTGTTCACTGGAAACCCTACCAAAGTATCACAGGGGGAGGCAACATAAAGTTATTTTTAAAATATGCATTGAGCAACTATTAGGGGTCCTAGGCTTATCCTGCTGATAGAGAGCAAGCAGCCTGCTTTAGTATTAAGAAAAGATCAAACTACAGAGGCTTTAGATGGATTGAAACAGATTTCTCTGATATTACCATTTCCTAACTTGCTCCCCATGAGGTCTATGAACACTTGAGAGGAAAATATTCACTGATAGAAAGCTATAGTTTGGGTTGATGCCATCTGTCCAGATTGGGAGACATGAGATAGCAAGAGTCTTTGCACTTACTTTAGACTGACTGACTTTACGAGATACCAGGACTGGGAATGGTAAGAGGACTGGCTTTCCATCATGACTATTGGACCCATATTTAGAAAGGGTTGGCAAATGGTTCTAGCAAGTCACAAGACAAGATAACTCTATTCCATCAAAGAACTGGGGAGAAGTTTCCCATTGACTCAGTAGCCTTGAAAAACACGGTGATATGTGCAGGGCCTCATGTGAAGTTGTGAGGATGAGAGCCACCACAGTGCTAGAGGAATTTGGTGTAATTCCAAAACATAGACTTTGATTCTCTAGAGAAGGTCGAGGACAAAGACAATGTGACTCACAGGCTTGCTCCCAATGAACACAGAGACGATGAGAGGGTTGGTTCTGCTCTCCCTCTGAACTTTATCAGAAGACCAGACTCCAGATTTGCAGTGAAACTTACTATGATGTCAGAGAACAAGGGCACTCTTGACCCTTCCTTTCATCTGAAGTGGAAATAGGAAGTGTTTCTTTTTTTATTGATCCTTTGAAAAGTTCATACAATAAATTTTGAACATATTCTGACTCCTATCTTTACCACAACCTTACTCTTCTCCTCCCTGGCTTCCTATCCCTATTATTGTTTATAGGCCTATCAAGTGTAATTTGTATATCCGAAATTCTCTTGGGAAGTGGGTTCATTGCTTGGAGTCTCGTCAACCTACCTCATGTGAAACACAAATAAAACAAACTCTCTCTTTAACAGAAGCTATTCACTGCCAATAGATACTCAACGGGGAGGATGGAAATTCCCCCACGCATGATGGTTTTTGTGTGGTTGAGCTTACACAGTTCTTATGCATGTTGTCACAAGCACTGTAGGTTCATATGTGCATGTTCAATAAGATTGACTAAGTAATTCTATGATGTTGTAAGAGGTCATGGAACCTTTAAGGAATGAGGACTAGTGGAAAGAAATTAGGTCACTGAGGTTTCCTTCAGGTAGGTATTAGAACTCTGGCTCTTTCCTCCCTCTGTCTTTGCTTCCCAGACTCCATGAGGTGACATCTTTTTCTCTGCCACATTCATCTGCCCCAACAGAGACCTAAACACACCAGTAGCAAAGGACCATAGACTGGAAATTCTAAAACAATGAGCTCTCATATATCTCTCCTCTCTATAAGAACTTTTCTCACACATTTATGAGAAAGAAAGAAAGCAGATGTACATGAGGTGAAAGCACTTGGAAGGGGCAGGAGGCCAGAACCAGTGATGCCTCTCCTGTGCATGGCATTGCACTGTTTTCATTTTCCTACAAAGACTGCAGATAGTTAGACATGCACACAAAAATTCCTCAAATGTTAAAGAGATGTTATGTCATTTTTCTACTTATTACCACTTTTGAAGAAGACACAGAACAGGGACCTTTATACAAGTCTTTAGCATGTGGGCCTCTCAGTGAAACTTAAATTTCAGACACAGCAAACTTCTAGCATTCCCTTTCTAATCCTCAAAGAACTTCACATATAATTAGATAGATGTTAGATTCAGCCCTTTCTAAACATAATATATTGAGCTTATCTCCTGCTTCCTTAGGGATTTCATTTCTTCAGACTTCTTGGGTATAAAACTGAAAGAGGAAGGAGGCTCTCACAGTGTATGCATTTGGAATTTCTTATCATTTAAATAACTGTTTTCTTGAATCTTTGAAAATTTCATACAATGTATTTTGACCAATATTCAGAACCCCTCTACCATATTCTCTCAAATATACCCCAGTGCCCTATTCTCACTTCTTTTAATGTCCTTGACTATTTTTGTAAGGCCTATCAAGTCTTATTTATATTTCCCCACTACATGTCCATACCCTGGTGTCTGATCAACCTACACAGTATCACACTTTTAGAGCAAACTGATTCTTCATCTCCCAGCGGGTATTAATTACCAATACATCCTCCTGTAGGGCAAGGCTTCTTGCCCACTTCACCTCTCTACTGAAGGATTTTGTCTGGCTTGGTCTTACATAGACCTTGTGCGCAAGTGCTTTAGGTTCATATGTGTAACTGCCCTGTTGTGTCCAGAAGACAGGCTTCTGTTGTAGTCATTCACCCTTCTGGTTCTTATATCTTCCCACTCTCTTTTCCATAATGACCCCTGAACCTTGGGGAATGTATCAGTTACTTTTCTGTGATAGAAACATTGACCAAGGGAATTTATAAAAGGCAGAGTTTATTTAGCTTACAGCTCCAAGGGGGCAAGGGTCCATCATGGCAGGGAGGCATGGCGGCAGAGGGCACTGGAGTAGGAACAAAAGCTAAGCACTCAAATCTTCAAGCAGGCACAGGAAGCAGAGAGTTGAAATCCGGCAAGGCTTAAAAACTCTCTAAGGCCAGTGAGAAGCTTCCTCCAAATTGGACACACCTTCTAAGACCTCCCCAAAACAATGCCACCAACTAGAGACAAAGTGTCCAAATAATTGGAACCTATGGAGGACATTCTCATTCAAACCATTGCAGGCGGGGAGGGTATGAGAGAGGTGTCCCATTTAGGGATGAACACTGTGAAGTCTCTTATTCTGTGCACCTTGACCAATTGGTGTTTTTTTTTGTTAATCACCAGCTGCTGCAAAAAGAAACTTCTCTGTAAAGAATTGAAAGATGCACTAATATATGAATGATTAGGAGTCAGTTTATTACTATGTCTACTTAGCAGAATAATAGTAAAATATTCTTCTCTGTCTTATGACCCATCTAGCCTCATGCTCTTGGCCCTGATAACAGTTTCAGATATGGGCTACATTACACTTTAATTTAGCCTCAGATAAGCTCTTAGGTGATGGGCAGGTGGAAGCTAGATGCTTTACCAAAATATCCCACGTGCTGTTTGAGTCCTTTCCCTCTGGAACTGCATTGTTCTCTGTTGAGAGCACACCTAGTGCAAGGTCACAGGTGGTGGCACTATTGTCAAAGATATTGGAACTAATATGCCTTTCACAAATGTTTAAATTTATTAACAATAATGAAATCACACATTACAAATTTGTCCTCACCAATCCAGGAGGGCATTGCAGGTGATTGGAGGGGGTTTCTCAGGCACATGTGTGAGCAGAACTCGACCTGAAGAACCCAAATGCCGGGTTTGGATCATAGGAATATATTCAGAAGTCTAGGAGTGCTGGCAGTCCTTGAGAGAATAGTTAGGGTTACTGATGTTACAAAGGTGAATACAGCTTAGGGCTCACTCATTAGTGCTTCAAAACATCTTTGGCCCACTTGGGTTCATTCATTAACATAAGAAGCAAACATACATTTCAAAATAACTTTGAGCTATCCTTGGGTTAGCAACAGGTCAGGAACATAAACTAAAACAGTCTTACTTTCACATGTCAGGAAAGTAAATAAACACACTCTACTTTTGCTTTCAATATGGTGTTAGTTTTTCTCTTTACAGCCTCAGTGCTACCTTCTTCTAGTCTCCTACTAGAAACAGCCCCATTAAGTTCTGCTTACATTATTCAACAACTTTTCCAGTCCAAACATCCTCCAAAAATTAACATGGTCAGGGTCTTCACAGCAACAGTTCATCTTGTCATACTGATTTCTATATTAGTTATTTTTCTGTTCCTATGATAAATATACCATGATCAAGGTAACTTATAGAAGTGAAAGTTTATTGGATCAAGGTTCCAGATGGATAAGAGTCCACAATAGCAGGAAACAGACCAGAATATTATTAGCTCACATCTTCAAGAAGGCACAGGAAGCAGAGAGAGGGAAACTGGAAATGGGACATGGCTATGAACTCTCAAATCTCATCCCCGGTGATGTGTTTCTTCCAGCAAGGACACACCTTCTAAACCTGCAGAGAAAGTACTATCAGCTTTGGCCAGGTATTCAAATACTTAGAACCTTTGGGAGATGTTCTCATCCCAACCTTCACATTATGTCATTGAATGAAGATCATACATTTATCCTCCAAATGTCCAAAAACGTAAAAGCTGAAATGAGTAAGCAGTTACATTCCATGTTATCCATTTGTTGACTAGCTCTCCTTTTTCTGAAAAGAGCCAAATATTACAATAAATAAAAAAACAAATGATAGAAAGGAAAGTAAAGACACTTTCAGGAGAGGGAGGTGAGCTCGAGCCGTTTGTGTGAGGTGAAAGGTAGTGGCAGAGGTAAAGTCATCCGATGTGCTATGTGTGATATTTGCCGCCTATCTGTTTCCCTCACTGGTGTACATGTGCCTTAAACTCGAAACTTGTAAGTGAAACAACTAAATATGCTTGAAAAACTACAAGATTAATAGCATTGTTATGTGAGAGAAACAATTTAATATTTGCATTTTAATTTATAATATATAATAATCAACTATTCCTCAAAATATCATTACTTCATTAACTACTTCTACTATAAGAGTTATTAATGTTAAATTTAATGATGGTCCACTGAGCTAAGTAATTTACTTATACATAATTTTAAAAAATAGTATATGTTGTAAGTGTAATTATCCTCAATACAAATAAGGAGACCATATAACTTCTTAAGTAATAAAAAAGTTCTCACTTCAAAGTCCATGTTTTTAACTATTAAGAGGAAAATGCAGACTGAGAGAGGTTCTACCTTCATTCCACCATGTGTAATTAACCATCTAATATTCTAGCAGTAAGATAGATGTGCAAACTTTTTAATTGTGTTGCCCAGAGATCAACATGTCACAAGAATTCAAATGTTCAATGGAACCAATATGTAACATTATCTTAAGTAGATGACAAGGGTCTTCATTCTTAGTTTAATTTATCTACTGAATCTCAAAGAAACGTATCCTGTTATTTCTTGCAAATATTGCATCATCATAATTATGTTATACGTCATATACTTCACTAGTGAAAGTTCTATGGTAAAATAACTCAAGAAAATTCAAAGAAGACATGGCCTAACCCTTAATGCCACATCAACTAATGTGGTAGTTTGAATGTGAATTGTCTCCCATCATCTCCAAGTGTTTGAATATTTGGTCAGTTGATAGTGTTTTTGCAGTTTCATGAAACCTTTAGGAAGTGTGATCCTGATGGAAGAAGCACATTACTGGGGTAAGCTTTGAGTTTGTCTCTGTCTGCTTCCTGCACACGGTTGAAGATGTGAGTGCTCAGCTCTCTGTTCTAGCTGCCATGGTCCCATCACTTCCTTCCCAAAGGACTCTTATCCTATTAGAATCATGTCAAATAAATTCTTTCTATAGGTTGTATTGATCATGGAGTTTTATCACAGCAAATGAAAAGTAATTAATACAACTATTGATAGCGTTAACTCTTTATTAAATGCATGTGTATGCGTGTGTGTGTGTGTGTGTGTGCAAGAGAGAGAGAGAAGATGAAAATATTGTGTGTTCCCTAAAAGATCCTATAAGTCATATCTTTCTCATAAAGTAAATAGAACAATAGTCATGGCTTTTGCAAATACACTTATATACCAGAAAATTGAGGAATAAAACTGGTTTGTTCATTGCTGCTCTCCAGAACCCACTGAAACAATGTTAGCTCTTTAATATTGTGCAATCTTTTGAAAACTGATTTAAAGTTAAAGTAAATTAGAGCTCATCTATACTTACATTTGATTTGCTGGACTGTGTGCCCATACATGCGCTCTCTGACATTTCCCAGAGCATGCTCTCAATTATCCTCACTTATTTGACTAGAGGTAAAGGTATAATCCTCAATAAATGATTATGAAATTCAGCTACCAAAAGCTTATTGAAGTTTAGAAGAATGTGTGTGTGTTCAAGTTCAGATTTCCTCAGAGAAAGCTGAAATAATGTAGACAACCTATACAATAAATAGGACAGAAAGAGATAAACAATTTAAAAGTGAATCCAGATAAATAGAAAATGAGACTCAGTACAGTTTTCCCAAATTATCGGAACTTCTCCCAGTGTTAGTCCTGGATTTGGCTCTGAACTCCCTAATATCTAAAGTCAACTGAAAACTGCTGTCATTTTATACTTCACTGAGTTTATAAGGGGATTAAATGTCTTTGGGCTGAAAAAGCATAGTTGATACACATATAAAAATGCTGACTCTTTGAAGGCTATGGAGTTATTTAAACTACATTGCCATTTCACTGAATACTATTATTCTTTTCTGTAGAAATGACACTTCCCTGTGTGTATAAGAAAATTCTTTAACACGCCACTACTCTATAATTGCATCTCAGTTCTACAGTATCATTTCTATCATGAATCAACCACAATGTATGGTACGCTTATCTCTAGTTGAAATTCAATAGTTCTCAACACCCCAAACAACATCAGAGTCTGTGAAGATACCATGACAAATAATATTCAAAAAGTGACAGACTCTGGGAAAAGTGTCAAAGTGCTCAGAAGTGTTTTTAGGTGATATCACAGAAGGTGATATCACAGAAAGATGTCTAAGCTCTGAAAGTGGATATTTTAATGAGATGAGTGATTGTTAAGATGCTTTTCACGTTTATGTGCTCAAATAATGATATAACTGTATACCACAGAACACAACAAAATGACTCCAGCTATTGAATAGTCTTTACATCTTTTGAAAGTACATAAAAGATATCCCTCAACAAAAATATCAGTTTTCTGCATGTTTCTGTGCATATGTCTCTTTTGTCTTTTGAATTCAATAATAATAATTTTCCAAGGAAAACACATTTTCAAAATTTTTTTAATTTTAACCCCTGACCAGTAGCAAATTTCTTTTAGGTGCCAAAAAATACTCAAATGAATGACCTCAGCTTCCTTGTCCTAAACCACCAGAAAGTTGCTCTGCTCTTTGGTCACATGTATCACATAGGCATTGCCTTGAACACATTATCAAATAGTCTTTCTTAAGCATGCAGCAGTTTAATAATGAGGAGGTGTGAAATATATCAAAGGTGTTTTAGTTCCTTTCTCCTATGTTGGGTGAATCCTAATCAGAGGTACTGTAATCTGAATGACCAGTTCAAAAGGCAGAGAAAACTTGCAGATAGTCTCCTCTCAAGCTATTAAGCTCTGACCAATCTTTTCAGTATATTGAACTGAAAGATCATGTTCCCATCATTTCATGAAATTGGTAGTGTCACAGCCCAACAACTTGAGAAAATAACATTAGTTCTGAAGGGAAGTAAAAAAGAAGAAATACCAACAAAGGAGCTATACATGGCCTCAAATTCAAAATAGTAAATATTTGTCTCCTGTAAATCAAAATTTGGTCGGTGTGAGGAAAGCAGTAAAAATAATATCATTGTGATTTATTTAACTAACTGTAAAATCTAGAGGACCAGGATTTCTGCTGCTGGATAGTATCTTCTAGACATGACAGAGAGGCTGCACCCAGGAAATCTCAACAATATGGTTATTTAAACAAGGCCAGCATAATAACACCAGTTGACATGTCAATGTGGGTTGGGGAAGTTTCACAAGGCCCCACCTCCAAGTGAAGAGCTACAGGAAATCTATGGCTGCAGAGAGAACAGAATCTATGTATGTTTTTATGAAGAAGAGGTCATGAACTTGAGTGGGAGTAGGGAGGCATGGGAGGACTTGAAATGGGGAGAGGATGGAAATACTGTAAATCCAATACTTGTTTATGAAATTATCAAAACACAAAAATGTTAAATTATAAAAATAAAGAATAATAAGGTCTTTTCCAAAGTCATCTGAGAAATGATATGATTTGGATGGATAAGCACTGCTTATTACATATTTTTCCACCTTAATTTATTTGATTATGAATGAATATATGTTATAAAATTGTCAAATTTTCAGTTTCTTTTGGTATTCTCTCCTATTTTTCAAAGATGATCATATATATGTTTAAGAGGATTCTATAGAATACCTTCAAATAATTGTACTCCCCAAAGAAGCCTGAGTTTTTAAAACTGATCTTATTCAAATTTGTACAGAAGAATGTGAATGTTAAATTAAAGATGGATGTGTATGTTGATTGACTAAATTTCATTCTCTTTCAGAATATGTTATCTTTTCCTCATAGACAAAATGCTCCATAATTAAAGTGATGGGAACACCTCTAAATCCTACTGTTTAGATTCTAGCAATTCAACATGAGAAATATTTCCCAGGAGAAGTGCATAATCCTGCTGGGTTGTGTTAATGAGCCATGGAAACCTATTTTAGGGAACTTTTCTAATTAAACAATTTATTTTGAAATCATTGTAGACTCACTTTTGTTTGCAAATAAAATAAAATAAATTAAAAATTATCTCCCTTATCCTATTTGAAGTTCTTTTAAAACTTTGGTGTGATCCACACAACAAGGCACTGTTAGTGAAATTGTATTCAAGCAACTCTGCTACCAGACCCAGAACTCTCTATGTTGATAGCTGTACATATGGACAAAGATTTTTCACTAAGTGATAACTAGCATTCTGTACTCAATGCAATTAATAGGCAACTCTATACCAAGGAACTCTAGTGAAAATGACAGCCCATTAAGAGAATGCCCCCTGGGAATTAGGGACTATCTCTTGACTTGTAACATTTGAATAAATTATTTATTAGGCATTAGATAAAATGATTTGTCTCTAAATTTTTAGTATCTTGTTGCATGTAAGTCTCCCTATGGAGAAGATGACCAGGCAGGGAATTAATTAGGTAGAGTTCTTGGGATAAATACCATTGAAAGGGAAGAAAAAGGGTAGCGGGAAGTGTAATGGAGCAAACTGCCTCATCCAACTCCAAGCTGCCCTTCATAGCTGGTTTGGATGATGATTAAGGTGGCAGATCTTTGCTCTTATAATTACTGACCATTGGAAGTAAACTGTTCATTGCAAAAGTGTGTTATCTTAAAACAATAGTTCAATCAGATTATTTTCAGAAATAATCAAGAGCTAAGGTCTTTCAGCTGACCATGTGTCCAGAAACCAGAATAAATACCTTAGCTTCAAAGAAGGATCAAAGTAACACAGAATAGCATCCATTATAGTTCACCCCTTCTACTGCTCAGATTCGTTTCTTCAGATATGTTCTGACTGGGAGAAGCCAATGTGAGATGATGACTCTTAATCAGGTCAGAGTTAGTTGATGAACAATGGTATGAGTATAGCCTGTACACTGTAGCTGATCTTAGAGCTGCAATTAGCATTCATTATGTGCCTACCTACTTCATCTATAGTTTTCCCTCATTGTTGGTGAACACAGATTCTGGTTTTGAGCCTGTGGTTACCAGGTTATTCCCAGATAGCAGTATTTGGATAGGTCTTTTTATTGTAAATAAGGTAAGGGATTTCAGAAGTGTCCAAAGGGATCCTGTGGGAGCCACACATAGTGTTCTGTCTCTTTATTGGGTAACAAATGCATTATTTGCCCTGGATTATCACAGTCAGTTATCTTTCAGCACAGTGACTTGTTTTGTACACTTATTCCATGGCCCAGGGATTCCATGTGCTTAGATGATAGCCAAAGTTGCTATCCACTAGGATGTTTTTAAAAGTATTTCATCTTCTTTGAGTAACAGGAGTTTTAAATCTGCCATAAGTTCAGAGTTATAAAACAGAACACACACATGAAACTTATATATCAATGATTCTCTCTTTTTAAAATTTCTACAAGGTCATAAATAAAACAGAGTGAAAAGTCAATCTTAGTGCAAAAGTTACTTTTAAGTGGTGGCAGCAGTCAGTTGCCACACATAAAAAGCACAGCCATATAAAATACAAATTTAGCAGTATCTTCTGATACTGCTTGTCTCTAATATAAGGTGTCTAGCCCCAGTGTCATGGTGAATTTCAGACTGGCCTGTTCATCTTCGTCAGAGATTCACCAGCTTCAGAACGCTCTGATGATAATATCCATCTCTATCAGTCAGTGCTGATGACAAAAGAGAAACTTTCCAAAGGCTGTAGAATTTTCCAGATCTTTGCTACTTGTGTTTCTGATCCTGGAACCTATCACACCAACATATTTTCCTCACAGAAGCGTTTACTCAGGAGGTGGAATAACTTGTGGGGCAATATGACTTTGCTATGTATCACTTGTGCTCTACGCCCCACTCAATGGTGGAAGCTTTACTGACCACACTTACATAGGCACGGCAGGATGTGTATGTTTCTTTTCTAACTGCCTCAAAGGTTGAAATTGAAGTGTTTCAACATATAAAGATTTTTATGTGAGTTGCACATTAGTGTATAAATACAATACGATTCATTGATCTGTGTTAATTTAAGATTATTGTTAATTGTTGATACCCTTCTGACGTGAGAGCATCTGTGGAGTTTTATCTTTAATTATAATTGTGAAATGATAATAACACCAAATAAACATGTGAGTTGCAGTCAATGCTTTGCTACCATGGGTCAGAGTCTAGAGTTCAGTAGATACTTACAAAATATTCTTGCTGATTAAAGAAGTTTCTAATTTTTATAATCAATAATGATCAATACACAGATGTAATTGATTGTTGCTAACTGTAAAACTTACATAAACTACTACGATAATATCATAATCATCATGTTGATTCCAAGAAGGACATTTGATATTATAGAGACATAATATTTTGGGACTAGATTGATTTGGCCTCTATATTCAACTTAGCTAATATTATTTGTCCAAAATGAAGAAATAAAGGTTCAGATATGAACATGCATATTTGAAATTAAGTTCAACTACTTGTATAGTAGTGACAGGATCTAGACCTTTAAATAATCTGGTAAGCATTCTTAACATCACACATTCAGTAAGTCATTGTTTCTTTGTTCTGTTTTTTACAAAAGTAAAAGAGTTTCTAGTACAATGCAACATCTTAAATAATTGTTTTCCATTATAACTCACATAAGATTATTAGTCTGGGTTTGAAATCTTGAATACTATGGAAGAATCTGAACAAGTATTTTTGTCCAAAGGAGTTAAGAAGAAAGAAAAATTAAGTGGCATCATTTTATTGAAGTACATAATTGAATTTCATGTAATTTCTATCTTCAGAAACCAATCAAATTTTCCATCCAATATCCAACAATTTACAGGAGTTCTATTAACATACTTTCTCTTATCTAGTTCCCCTAATTTTATCCTTGCCATGTGAAATATGTATTAAATGTATTTCACAAGAAATACATTGTTTATTAATTACTGGAGCAATAACAATTTACAGAATTACATAAGTTCTGATCTGCTCTAACCAAAAAAATAATTTATTATTTTTTACATATTAATGAATAATGTTTTCCGAGTACTGCATGGAAAATTTATTTCTTTTTACCAAATATTTTATTTATTACTTTTATTTTATGTGTATTACTGCATTGCTTGCATAAATCTAAGTGCATCCATGTCATTCAATGCCCACGGAGTCAAAAGAAGACATTGGATTCTACTGGAACTGAAGTTAGGGATGGTAATTAGCTTCCATGTAGGTGTTGGGAATCAAACCCAGGTCTTCTGCAAGAGCAATTAGTGTTCTTAATCGATGAGCCATTTCTCCAGCCCTGGAAAATTTTATTTCTAAGCACACAAATCCTAGAAATTGTTTTCCTAGTGGTTATTTGGAGAGACTAATAGAAGACATTGGAAAAGCCATCCAGAACAGATGGATAGTTAAGTGAATTTCCTTTATGTAGAAATAAAGACAATGAGACAAAAATTCTAAATATACAAATGTCATCACAAGAATCTAAAAAAAAATCCAAGTAATTCCTGTAAATTTTCAAATCCAAAATGTCATGTTTTAAGAATTAGCAAAAATAAGATTTGTTGAAGTTTCTTTACCAAAGAACTGAAGGAAATTAACAAGTGTCTTGAAGAAGTAATATGATTAGAGAAATCTTAGCAACACTCCAAAATGTGCTTTTTTTCTCAGAATGTAAAGTGACATAAAATATTATAGGCTGGGAAAAAAAAAAAACAGAATGCATCAGTATAATTCTCCACAAAAACACTTCATGGAGTTTCTCAAAATTTGTATCAAATATATCTTGGCTTATGTTCAAGAATTCTGGGGGTCATTAATTTAGTGTGCTTAACCATAGTCTTAAAAAGAAACTGGTTATTTATTCACATTCAAGATTGTCTTCTGACTTCTTTCTTTTTTGGTTCACAAGATAATAGAAACATCAATTTTTATATAATATGGATAATTTTTAACATTCTTCAATGACAAGGGATATTTGAAAGTTGTATGGGGTCATATAGAGAGTTTGATTAAAATGGAGATATTTTGCATCCAAACACTAACCATGAAAGAAAAGCCAATGTTTTTGGTCAGTGTGCCCTTTAATTTATACTCACAGAGATTTGGTCTTCTTATTTTTTAATAAATTGCTTTTGAAGCACACAGACCTCTTCTTTTACTCAGAGAAATTGGGAAAATAGAGTTTATGATCTTGATGTTCTATTCAATCATTCTGAAAGGAAAGTTAACAATTTTCTAATCTACTTTAAAAATTTCACCAGCCTTTATATGTCCACACCTAATTATTAAGTGCCAATCAAAACTGACAGTAGGACAACAAAGCCACAGAATTACATAGAAAGATCTACTTTAAAATGTCACTCTAAATTCATGAAATTGTATAGTTTTACATTTCTCTTATGAAAATGTCAGAAAGTGCCAACCATAATCTTTTCGGTGAATGGTGAACCCTACCAGTTCTCATCCTTAACGTATTTACTTTTGTTCCCACTAAAAAGGAAGACTTGAAGTCTAATTCTTTTCCTTTTTATTTTTGAAATAAAGTTATTATTTGTTTCATATGTATCAGAGTGCTTTTACACCCAAACAAAAGTTTTTAAATATTAATTTAAATTATGTTTATATGTCTTGCTTAAAAACAGTTTGTTCTATTATAAAATATTAAAATACTCTGTATTAACATGGAGCTCAAAATAGAGCTTGCCACTTAGCTTCAGCTTCTAATTCCTAACATGGAGTGATTAATATGGAGAAATTCATTATTAATCAATTCTTGCCTATTAAATAGGCATATTCTGTAAATTTGTTGTATATAGGTTATCTATGGATAAGCTTATATGTAAACATAGACATTAGCTATATTAGCATATATAGAGATATACATATATTACTTAGTCTGTACACTAACCTTGTAAGTTGTCTTTAAATATATTAGATCAAGAGATAAATCAAATTCTGAAATATTTGACATTAGAAAGTGCATATATGACTACTGAATTATCATATATAAGCTGTTTTATTCTTTTAAATAGCTGCATAATATTTTGATATCTATTAATATCCTGATTTGTTTAATGAGAATCTCTTGAAACATTTCTGGTTGTTATATTGGGGAAAATGCTTCAAAACATTTGGTTCATATAGTTGATCATGTATTGTTGTCTGATTCTAAGAATGCATAGAACAAATTCTTTATTGGGAAGTGATTTTATCAATTTTTTTCAGTATCTTATTGGCTTTTTGTGCATTTTACATGTCTTAAGTATATTTAGAGCCCTCCCACATCTCCTCATCCCCCCATTGCCCACCTTCAGGATTTCATGCATTCTGTCCTATATGTTAAGGCCAATTGAGTCAAGCTTACATATCCAGCTGTCCCTCAGTGGAGTTCATCCACTGGAGTCTAGTGAGCCTGCTTAGTGTCACTCTCTTAAAGAAGATAGACTCTTCCTCACCAAGCAGTGACCAGCTGCTGATATTTCCTCAGCTAAGTTTGGGGCTTCTCATCCGTTTTCCAAGCTCTATGTTGGTTCTTGGCTAATTGAGTCTGCATGGGTCTTGTGCATGCTGACACAATTTCTGTAAGTTCATATGAGCAAGTTCAGTAGGACTCTGTTTCCTTATGGTCAACACCACCCCTGGCTCTTATAATCTTTCTGCCCCCTCTTTCACCACAGTCCCTGAATCCTGGGTAGATGATTCCTATTTAGGGACACACACTCTGCAATTTCTTATTCTCTACATTTTGGACAATTGTGGCCTTCTGAGTTCATCACCCTCTGTTGATTGAGGGAGCTTCACTGGCGAGAGCTGAGAGATGCATTATTATTCTCTCTATCCACTGTTCTACTAAGTTCCCTGAGTCTTAGGTGTAGGGATTCTATTGTAAATGTGTCACTTGGAATTGGACAATTCACAGACTATCTCTGTGTGTGACCAAATAAAGAAGTCTATAATAGTCTCCATCTGTTATGAAAAGAAGCTCCTTTGATGGGTGCTGACTGGTATATTTATTTGTAAATATAAGGATCCATATTTAGCAGACAAAAATTGTGATAGTCTAGGGATGTGACAGACCTAGGGTTTTCTCTAGTCTTTATGACCTCTCCAGCCATGTGAGTTTGGCTATGTTTATAGTGCCATGCATAAGATCCTTCCCATAAAGAGGATTTTAAATACAATTGGGTAGTGGTTGATTACCTCCAAGATAAGAGTGCCACTACTGCACCTGTAGTATGCTGGGCTAGTCATTGTTATGGGGAGTTGAACAATTGATTAATTTTCATTGCTTTTATTTTAATTAAATTTATTAATTTTAAGTCACTAAATATAATATGTAATTAGTGTATTCCACATATTATAGATTTTAAGTTGGAAGTTAATTCTGCAACAGAGCACAAATATTTTTTAGCAAAATAAAATAAATCCTGAACAGTGAAAATACAATGAGGAACTAGTTAATGACCAATAGTAAGACTAGATTTTAAAGAGCATGACCTAATCAGAATAATAATCAATAATTTCTAAAATCTTAAATATAAAACTAGAAATTGATCTATATCAGGATAATAAGTTTTGGAGAAAATGTTAATAGATGTTAATATATATTTCCTGAATTTTCACCGTTATAAAAGAAAAGAAAGTTATCTGATGCTGAATGAGGCACTCTGTCATGAGTGAAGTCAGAAATAGCCAAATCCTGAAAGGTTCGTGTTGCTATCCATCAACATTGCATAATGCTCTGAAACTTTAAAGTAAGCCTATATAAATGTGAATATTTTCCCTAATTTCTAGCCATTGTTATTGATGCAGAACAAACATTTGATTCATCAAAAATGTACTATTTATCCTCTATAATTTCTTTATTCATAAAACTTCAGGTGTTTGCAAATTGTGTCTGCATTATAATTAATTATTTTCCTGTCTTAATAATAATAAAATTTCCCTTTGGGATAACTTAATATCTAGTATACATAGCACTAGTCATTGTGTCATAAGCAGACTTTTGGGTTACAAGGGTTAGCGATTTTGATACCTCATTGGAAGCAAATTTGCCTAATAGGGAGACTGGAACTGGGCAGTGCTGGACCTTGGGTATGTGTACGAGATACAGGCCATCTCTGAGTATTGTGAAAAGACACCAAATGGCACGTAAATTTTAGAACTTCATTCAGATGTTTCTTTTTCTATAACTTTTTTGGTGTCTCTGTGTCACTGTCTTTCTCTCTCTCTCTCTCTCTCTGACTCTTTCTCTCCAACACACACAGACACAGACACACACACACACACACACACACCTATTCACAGGTAAATTCAGCCAGTTATCAACATTTATAACAAATACATTTATCCAAATGATCACCATCACCTTAGATTATCAGTATCTATCTGGTTCTAAATAAGGATGCAGTAATAAAATTAAATGGTATTCACAAAGATTACTACCACTTTACTGAGACTTCTTTTCCAGGATTTTCAGTATCAATGACTGAATTATTTAGTGCACTTGCTTTTTTATACTCACACTTATCTGCAATGCTGTCTGAAGAATTCATTCATCCCTTTCTCAAGATTAAATTTAATATACATGTTACATGGATCATTCTTATTAAAAATATATTTTATATATTAAAAAACAATATATTTATCAAAATTTGAGTATGGTTCTCTGCCAAGTTTTACAGGGTCAACAGGGAAATATAAGATTTCTTAGAACATAAAATATCTAGATATTAATGGCCAATCAAGAAAGTATCAGGCATTGACAACATGATAAGTTACAAATGAATAGAAAAGCAACATAGGAAGAAAGGTCACAAGGAAGAAGGGGAATGGTGTGTCATAGGAGAGATTTGTCCAGAATCAGCCTACTTAAAGATGAATGGTATTTACACCTGAGGAGGCAGGAAAGAAAAAGGTATAAGTGTAATTATATGAATAAGAGATGCTAAATTATACAAAGTACACTACACAGTGATCAAGTTAGGAAGACTGAACAGATTCAGCCGGTTGAAGTAGACTTCTAAAAGAAAGTGAGATGCATTCATGTAAATCTAACAGAGCACAGGTTATAGGCTACAGAAACATTCTAGCCCATAAGGACTTTATTCCAAGTCTAAGGGAAAATTATTTTATCTCATATGAAGAGATTATGTGCTGGGTAGCTTTAGCTGTCAACCTGACATACCTGGGTAGATGGAATCTCAACTGAGGAATTTTCTCCATTGGACTGGGCTGTGGTCATATCTGTGGGACAATTTCTTGATTGCTGAGTGATGTGGGATGGCCCAAGTCAATGTGAGTGGTGATCCGCTGGGTAGGTGGAATTGTGTTTTTGTTGTGTAAGAAAGCAAACTGAGAAAAGGCCAGAGAAGCAAATCAGTAAGCAGAATCTCTCCATGGTCTGTGCTTCAGCTGTTGCCTCCAGGTTCCTGCCTTGGCTTCATGCAACGAGGAACTGCGATGTAAAGTGCACAGTAGACGAACATTTACAGGAGATATAAAATAAAACAAACCCGTTCCCCCATAAGTTGTTTTGGTCAGAGTGCTTTGTCACGGCAAGTGAAGGCAAACTAAGACGGGAAAGCATCTTATTTGGTACAATGCAAGAAATTATTTACAAAAATTAGTCTAAGTATGAAACAAAATATGGATGATGAGACGGATGGTAATCCTAATTCTAAAAATTGTCTCAGACCTTATTGCATAAATGGAATCTGCTCTCGGATAACAGCAGAACAATCTTGCTTGTTTCATCTTTAAACTTCTTTTTGTTATTTATTATTTTTATTTTATGTGTACGAGCGTATTGCCTGCACGGACGTAAGGGCACCTGTATCGTTCCGGGCCCATAGAGGTAAGAAGATGGTGTTGGATTTCCCTGAAATCGGAGTTATGGATGGTTGTTAGATACCGTGTGGGTGCTGGGAATCAAACCTGGGTCCTCGGCAAGAGCAGCCAGCGCCTTTAACCACTGAGCCATCTCTCCCACTTCTTTATGTTTAAATGATCTTAAAAAGTAATAGTATATTTATCATCTTATAAAAAGAAGGAAATGTGATATGAGAGAAGCAAATTTTTCCTTGTGATTCCCACTGTGGCCCATATACCCAAGACTCATCTTAAATTGTCGTTTGTCTGAAAGTACATTACAGGTGGCAAAATGGAGTAAATAAGTCATTAAAACTAGTTTTCAGCAATAAATTGTGCTACCGTGTAACCATGATAGAAGCAAAAAGGAACGAAAGAGTGTTAAAGACAACGTGAACAACTTCAGTAAAGTCGGCTCTGTGAAAAGGCACCAGGCTTAAGTCATAAAGGCTTTTGCATAAGCATGCACTGATATTGGCAGCATTTTTTCCCAGAACTGACTTCTTCCCTTTCTGAACTGTGTGGTCACGCTAACAATAGCCAGTTATCCTAGATCGGTGTGAAAGAAAATTCAAGATGAAAACAATTTGCAGATATCTCACAATAGACTCATTTTTGTCTGATTGCTCTCTTGGTGATGGTTTGGTTTTGTCTGAATAATTTTCCCCCAACATGTGTTCAGGAGAAATGATACCAACTAGCTTTGCAAATAGTCCCGCCAAACAATTTACTGTTGTCCTTACCTATGTTTCTGAAAGGCATCTTCCCATCTTATTATTTTTCAACAGTTTCTCCTAGGATAAAACAAACATAGCATGAAAAAAACTGCGCACATTAAGTTCTCACAGTTTCTTTCCAAATAGGCTCCTGTGGAAAAGGAACAATAAGGAATTCATCTGGGTCTGTCAAGTCTCACCTGCTTTCATTAGAGGCATACTTATCAACTAGCTTCCCACAAAGAAGACCTAGTTAGAAATATAACTATCTAAACTTAGTGCTGTTTGAAAACCGTCACCACTGAAAGAATATGTTTCTATACTGAGATCTTTTTCTGGGGACTATATACTATGCCTGATGAATGTTTATTTTTGAATAGCCAATGTAAAATCCACCAATGCTCCACATATATTCTGAAATGAATTTATATAAGATTTATTTTGAGGAACTGGAGAGATAGCTCAGCAGTTAAGAGCACTGATGTTCTTGCAGAGGACCCAGGTTTGATTCCCAGAGCCCATATGGCAGCTAACAATCATCTGTAATTCCAGTTCCAGGGAAATACAACTCCTTCTTCTGACATCCTCAGACATTGCACTACCTAGGTGCACTTACACACTTGCAGGCAATACACTCATATACATAAACTTAAAATAATAAATAAAATATTAAAAAACAAGGTTTTGCTTGAGTGATCAAGTGAACCTAATTCTGTAAATTCCATCTAACAATGTTCAGATGGACATGCTCTTCAAGCATAAGTAGTTGATGTCACTCTGCTTTTGACCCAGTATGGCTCTTCTCTTCCCTGTGTGGTCAAAACACTCAGGTGGTCTTTTCTAACCTGGAACTGGTTACATTTCTGATCTTGGCTCTGATGTTCCAGTCCCATTGGTGACTTTGTTCTTTCACAAACAAAATAGGTACATTATATGTTCTGAAAATAATATTTAAAATAATTGTTCTTTATGCAAGATTGTTACATTGAAAGGTGGATAGGAAGGAAACTGAAATGAATTCCCTCCAGATAAGCTTTTTAGGAGTATTCTAACACAATGGCAATAAGCATCCATGCTTTAATCTTGAAGAGGAAGAGATTTCCAGCACTTTCCTTCCATTCCTAGAAATAAAGGAAGCTTCTTGCAATTATAGGTTTCTGTGACAGAGGCAAGTCATATTGCCTACATGCCAGAATCTAGGAAGTAACTGACAAGGACTTCCTAAAACTCAAGGTCACCTTGGTTTTGGGCATGGGAAGGGAATAGTGTCAATTTAAACACATTTGTAAGAGCCACAAAGTCATTCCTGTGATGTTATCAGTTCTCTGGAGAGAAGCAGCAAGGAGGCATAGCCTGAAAGAATGAGAGGAGTTAGAGGATTTGTAATGTAACCAGATCTATCAACCCTCCTGTATTACCCACCTCTCCTCAAGCATTCTCTGGAAAACTAAGGTCAACTCTGACCATGCCTGTATGATGTTATATTTCTCATTATCTTCCGCTTATTTTTTGCCTCTTATTTTCTAACACACTAAATAGATAGGGCACCAATGAGAGGTGAACTGAACCAGCAAGTTTATTGAGGTTACTTAGGGTGACTTAAAGCCCATCCAGCATAGGTAACAACTCAGGAAATGTCCTCCCTGCAGCTCCCAGTACAAATTTCAGACAGCAGAGCTGATGAGAGAATCTTCATCTCCCCAAACATTGTTCACTGCTTTAATGATCTTGGGAGGAAGCTTATGAATCTCACCATTTTCTGAGCTCTGTGGATTTCATTATCTTCCTTGGTTTTCTACATGCCATTTTCTTCCTGAGTCTTAGGAGTCTCCTTCTTCTATGCAGGATAGAATGTTTCCTTATGGAGGACATTGTTACACAGCATGTATCTTCTTAGAATTGTATATCACTACTAAAAATGTAAGCTCCTGAGTCCAGAATGTTTGTTCTGTGTGTGTTGAATCCTAATACATGAGTGCCTGAATAGTAGGTGCTGATTTAATATTTTCTAATTGAGGGAATAAATGGAAATCTTTTGACATTCTCCAACTATAATTTTCTTATACTTTCAAGCTGTACTGTGAAGGGTCAATAACTTCTTCTCTAAGTGGCCAATCCTTCTGCAGGGAAACAATAATGAAAACAGTTCTTCATAGCTTAATTTTGCTGCTTTTATGACAATTGCTAATTAAATTCTGTGTTTGTTTTTGAAGCCTAATGAGCACTACCATATGAAATTTCAAACAGGATGAAAGTAGACACTCTTTAAAATCATTTACCACTATTAGATTATATGATTAGATGCCAAAGAACATGTCTCTGAGACAGAAAATTATCTGCTACTTTTAAGTTCTTTGAAACCCATCATTGGATAAAATTCTTCAATATCCTGATGCTAATAAATTCTCCTTAAATATTTGTTGATGGAGTGTGTATTTCAAAGGTATCTTTTCTCTACAGCCTAGAAAGTGTGAAGACCTTAGCTCAGGATTAGGAAACTATCTGTTGGTTTTCAGGATACTTTAGATGAAAGAATATTAAGAGAAAAATTAATGGATAGGGATCTATTTGTGCCCAGATTATAATGCTTCAGTTATGGTTCTCTTTCATTTTTAGCTAAAGATATTCCAGTCTTGTCGGTAAACCACAATCATCACAATGAAAGAATGCCATGAATTTTTTCTCTCTCTTTTAATATTATATCACAAGAAGAAACTGTTCCAGTTGATAGACAAATATTAAATAACTGACTGGATTTCATCAATGATGAGAAAACAATTCTATTATTTGGGGAATCAATACCTAGTGCAATTGTGTAATATGGGGTATTAGTACATCTAAGAAAAAGTGTGCACCAAAAATGAAATGAAATACCTTAAATTGGATCTTTTGCTCCTGGTAATATAATAGAATACAAACATAGGAGAAAGTTAAAGAAGGTGAAGCTAATACAAAAATATTTGCTTAATCTTTATTTTTCTATCACACAGTTGTTCATGTATTAACTGTACATAGTTCTTTAGAGGATTTTCCCTACAATCTCATATAGTTGAGGAAACTATCATGATGTAACTCAAGCACCAGGTTATTTTGCTCCTGAAGATCTATGATCTATTGAAGGTCCCCATATAGCCACTCTGTCATGAATGTCCACCAAAGTTGAAAGGGGACACTGTGATTCTATGTCTGGGACATGATCATGCTTGTCTACTTTTCATGTCAAGGATGTAAACTACCCAGGATGAGAATTCTATAGGGACTCTTCCCACAAAAACAACAATGTCATAACCCTTAATAGTAAAGAGTTTTCCTGCTGGCATCCTAATCTTCTCATGAAAGCAAAATAAATGGGATATGTGCTTCTTCAAAGACTGATTTATAAATGAATTAATTTAATATTCATTTTTACCCAGAAACAGTGCTAGGATCTGTAACAGGGCATTTAGCAATGACTAAGAGTTGATCTAAACCTTTTCTCCCATTATGGAGGTCACTTAGTCACACGTAGCCTCTAAGTATAAAGAAGAAAGTGAATGATAATTTTATTTAATTTTAATGAAGAAACACATAAAATTAAAAGTCTAAATTTTCTGAGATTATCTACTGGACAGTACAGTTCTGTAATGAAAACAAGCAGGTGTTCTGCTCACAGAAAGCTTATAACAAAATAGGTAATTGAATTTATAGAGTAAGGCCAGTTTGTATAAAACCTTTTTTTCCAAATGTTATTATTTGAAGGAAGTTATAAATTATTTGTGGTGGTAAATTTACAACTGTTAGCATTAGAGCAGAGATAAAGCTTTTTTCAAAGACATCTAATAATCATCTTCAGAATATATGAACCTATCCATTGGAAACAAATTACAATTATCAAAAGATGTGTAAACACCAGGAAATCTTCCCATGCATCCCTTGAAAAAAATGATCTGCTGCAACTGGCAATAAGAATGGCTAAAGGAGGCAAGAAGAACATCAATTTTAGGTAATTATAAGGAATGCAGACATCATTTTAATGATTATTTTTACCCCCGAAAATATTCAAAAGACAATCCAATTACAATTATAAGTATTTCTCTAGTGCAAGTCATAGATTTTGAACAAATGGAATATAAATTTAACATTTTTTTTCTTTTTGCTACTTAGGACTCAGTCACACTATATGTAAAATGGCGACAGCAGCAGTATCAAAATAAAGGGTCCAAGTTTCTCACTTTTAAAGGCTGTGACTATTTTACCTCTTTATGTTAATCAACTCATTTCATAAATTAACAACAAGAAGAGGAAAGTCAGTTTATTTTTTTAACTTGTGTTATTTAAATTTGTAGTATATGATTTGTAGGTATTAAATAAATGACTAAAATTTCATTAAAAATGAAAATCTAAGTTAAAAACTAAAGCTAAGTAGAAGATACCACCTCCATAAGAATGTTGTTCGTGTTTTTTAGTAACATGAATTCACTAAGCAAACTAGGTTTTTAATACAATAAAGCTGAAAAATATGTGATTTTTTAAAATCTGTATACCCCCTATCTGCTTATAATCACCAAATGTGTGTGACATTCAAAACTGTGCTTCTGTTCAGGAGAAGTGGTTATTTTAAAGACAGGGACAAGGACAAGCAGGGAGTGAGAAAATTTCCCAATGCTGAAATAAATATGTATTGTGGAAATAACAAATGCTTCATTTGCTTTTCAGAAATATGGCAGAAATTATGAAACCAAAGTGGATGTTCACAGTTGTAAGTTTTCCATGTAAAAATTTCATTCAAAATGGAAAGACTACAACAGATAACTAAAGTTTGTCTGTAAATCAATGCATTCCTCTGTGTTTCACCCATTTTATCTTTATCTTATTCTGGTAGAACATCTTTGTCCAAAGAAAGCAGTTTGCATGGAAATATTAAACTGAGTTTATTCAAAATGCTTATTATGTTGCAATGTCATTCATTGTTGAGCTAACTGATGGAGTCAGGGAGACGATGCTATGATTGTGAGGATGAGGCAGAGGTGCAAGAGAGTGCAGGAGTGAAATGATGTAATGGAAGACTATTTATGCTGTATAGCCTTAGTGTCAACTTGACACACCTGGGTTGAGAAGCCTCGAATGGATAATTGCCTCCATTGAACCGGGTTGTGGTCATGTCTGTGGGTATTTTCTTGATTATTGAGTGATGTGGGAGAGCCCAACTCACTGTGAGCGGTGACATCCCTAGGCAGGTTGTTCCGTACTGTATAAGAAAGCAGATCTAGTGTGGGCAGAGTAGCAAGTCAGTAAACAGTATTCCTTCATGGCCTGTGCTTCAGCTCCTGCTTCCAGGTTCCTGCCCTGAGTTCTTACCTTGGGCTCCCTCAGTGATAAACTGTGACTTGGGAGATGTAAGTCAAATAAGCACTTTCTTCCTACATTGGTATAGGTCAGAGTATTTTGTCACAGCAAAGGAGAAGCAAAATAAAATACCATTCAGCAGATTGAGGGCAGGACAGAAAGGGAAATTGCATTTGGAGTGACTAGTACTGGAATTCAGAGACACATGAAAAACATCAGGAGCTGAAGAAAGGTGTCTCAGCATTTGACAATATCTGTGTCCTTGGATGTTTATTATTTTCTTTGAAAGAAGATTGGGAATAATTGCTTAGCTGAACTGTGCCAGAATCTGATCAATATTACTTTCTTCCTCCAGAAATAAAAAAAGCAGTCCTAGGTATTCCTCAAAGAAATTAAAGACAATATTTGGCTTATTGAAATAGTTTTGAGGATAACTTACAGACAAGGTGAGATAATGCTGATGTGTCGGAAGAACTGTCTTTTTATCAATACCTCAGGCGGTACCATTGTCCACATTTAATTTCCAAGAGAATTAAGTCACAACTGCAACAAGCAGCTGCTGCGATACTAGGAGTATGATTGGGAATAATAATAATGTTTTTGACATTATGTCAACTTGGAACATAATTGTTATTATTATTTTTTAAATGGAGAAAAATTACAAAAATGGTCTTTTAAGGTATTTTATTGAGTTTTTGTAAATTTCATATGGTAGATTTAATCAAATTTAGAACCCTTTCCCCATCTGAGTTTCCCCATGGTACCTCCACATCAGATTACATGCATTCCGTTATATATATTAAGGTCTATCCAGTCACGCATTTGTACTGGTTATCCCTTGGTGACAGTTTATCCACTGGAGTTTAGCCAGCCTGTCTAGAATCACTCCCTTAAAGACCTTTGCCTCACCTCACAGTAATCTGCTGCCAATAGTTCCTCAGCTAAGGCTGTTCATTTTCCCAGTCCTATTCTGTGTTTTTTTTCTGATTGCATCTCCATGGGTTTTGTTCTTGCTGTCACTACTGTTGCAAGGTCCTAGAAGCAAGTTCCCAGAGTCCTGAAAACTTCTGTTTCCTTATGTCTATGTACCACATAGCAGAAAGGGTAAAGAGAATACTAATACATCCCTCAACTCTCACCATCAAAGCTTCCTCATAACAGAGTGTGATGCACACAGAAGGCCACACAATCAGCCAAGTTTAGAGAGTAAGAGATTGCAGAGTACATCATAGTGCATGTGCCTGGATAGGACTCCTATATTAAACCTCACTCACACATGGCTCAGAGACCATTGCAGAAGACAGGGCAGAAAGTAATGATCTTTAATCACTCTACTTCCACTTTCTGATGATACTATTTTAACGTTATCTAAGGAATCCATGCTTCCTGACAAGAAGTCAGATTTCATATATCTAAAAGTGATAAATGCAAATATTCATTCATATTAATAAAGAAGCAGAGCCAGGGATATGGTTTAGTGCATAGATTCAATTGTCATGTAAGCCTGGAGCCTAAGTTCAATTCCCAGAACCCATGTAAATGTGGAAGGAGAGAACTGACTCCAAAAAGATGTCTTCTCCTCTCCACAGGACACTGTGGCCTGTGTCCCCACCCCACAAAATGACAGGATTGTAAGAGCTAGAGAAGCTGGACCACTGGAAGGAAACAGAGTTTTCCAGACATTCATATGATACTAACATTAGCTCACAGCAATGGAGATAGCACACTGAAATCCCATGCAATCTAAAGACAGAAAAATATCCCAGCATAGACATGAGGAAATGGGTAAGAAACCTCAGCCTTTGCTGAGGAACTACTGGAACAGACGGCTATGGGGACAAGGAGAGTCGATCTAATTTAAGGGTGCGATTCTTGGTAGGTTAACCAGGCTCCAGTGGATAGAGCCACATTGAAGGACATCTGGGGACACAAACACAAACACACACACACACACACACACACACACACACACATATATATATATACACACACACAAGTGTGTGTGTATTAGAATACATGAAATTAAATTAGGCAATGGGAATTAAAGAGTGATACAGATTCAGAAAGGGATCTAAATACAATCAAAATATATTCTATAAAATTTGCAAAATGAAAAATAATCATGAAAAGAAAGAAGAAAAGAAGTTATTTTATTTTTCCCTCCAAGCGTTTTTTGGGAAAGAAAAAATTTCCTTTTGTTGTTTTACTTTATCATTCACTTTTCCTAGTAGGGCAATTGTGTGTGTGTGTGTGTGTGTGTGTGTGTGTGTGTGTGTGTGTGTGTCCTATCTTTCTTAGGCTAAAACCAATTCTAATATTAACTTTGTGTTATCCACAGTGCTAAAAATCAAAATTTATATTTTCATTCAGCTCTAGGAAACATAATGGAAAATGACCTCTAATAAAGAAACATAGTTAGATGGGGCTTTAATAATTATTTGTTCACTTTCAGAATGGTGGTCAAGGATTTTGTAGTAAGGTGGTACTAAATGTCACTATTTGCCTTTCTGCACTAATTTTCTGTGAATTCATATTTGAAAAGCCTCAGTTACCTAGTGCAATCATTTACACATTATTTATTAAAATGAGTAAGTTTCCAGAAACACTCTAGTTTTCCTTTTTCACATTATCAAAGGGAATCTGTTTTCCACCAAGCTTTAATGTATATCAGTGAATAGCTCTAGAGACAGCTCTCTTCCCTTTGGGCAATTTTTCATAGCAGAGGGCAGTGCTGTTTGAATTTAAATGATGCTGTGCTTGGGGCCAACAATAATAAGCAAGTTCTGCTACTCATTCATTACTTTTAATCATCTGATTATAATCATAAGCACTCAAAGCTAGCTCCCACAGCCTTCCTGTGAATTATAAATATCACATTTAAGTTTCTCTTTACAAGAGAAACAATGCTTGTGCTGTAGAGGAAGAGAAATGGAAACAGCCGAACAGCTTGATTTGTTTACCAAAGTGCCTGACATGAGATGGAAGCAAAGGACTTAGAAAATGAGAACTGGTGTGACAAGTCGTAATTTGAAAAAAAAAAAAAAAAAGTCTATACTGGATGCACTCCTGAACACAGAATTAACCTAGTCCTCCACTGTCAAAAGAAAAGCTCCACTGGATGCTCAATTACTTACTCAAAAGACCTTCCCCTAGCATCTGGGCAAAGGTATTCATGGTGGAAGACTATGCTGCAGGAAAGAGAGAAAATACACACACACAACACACACACACACACACACACACACACACACACACACACACACATACAAGAGAATCAAGACATTCTCTTTTCTCCTTAGGACAAAACGAAAGGACCCTTTTAGTCTAAAACTAGTTCTACATTTGCCCAGATAGATTTTATTCCACAAGTGGGATTGCATAAAGCCCACGTGTACCAACTAGCAGAATTTATTCTTGCTTAATCTCAAACTGTCACCAACACCGTAAAATGAGTAATTGAAGAATAAATAATCTACTTGAAGTTACCTGAATCTGGATGTAGGTGATTGTCCAAGTCTTGATGTCACTAATTACTTTATTGTCAGGCATAATGCAGGGTGGGCCTAGCTAGGCCACCTGCCAGGAGGAATGAAGGAATGGTTCTTGTTGGACACTGGTTGGTTGTGAAGCCAGTTTCTGCCCAGCACCTGGAGGGAACCTGATCCACCTGGGAACAAACTGCGATTGGCTGTGGTCAGGACCCCACCCCATAAGGCTATTGGCTAACAAGACCTATAAGACTCTCTGTTGTTTCTTGAATAAATGAGTTTGCAGCAGACCACCACTGCTGGCTTTCTGCTTAACTTGATTCTGCACCTACTCATCCCCTACCCCACTGCGGAGATCCTTCGGTCCCCCTCGGGCTGGCCCTGAGTGCCACACTGCAGGATATATAGCATCCATGTTTTGAAAAATTGTACTCTGAGTCACATTCATAATATCCAGGAATTCCAATTTTTTTATAACCGAGCAACACTATATTCAGACAAGGCAGTCACTAGATCATGAGAAAGTGGATAGTTGAGTTTTCCAACATATAAATCACAATTGGTCAATATCTATGCAAGAAAATTGGTACTATCTTTTCAAAACCTTGTACTCTATTATGTGGTTAAAACACTGATATCAAGAAGCAAATTGTCTCTGTTCAATTCTTAACTTTGCCATTTGCTGCTTGGATGACACTGGGGGAGTTGTTTAACCTACTGAAGCCGCAATTCCTTTTATCCAGAAGAAAGATAACAGTCATGACTGTTTCTACAGGAAACAGAGTTTTCAAATTCCTTTACTGTTTATTAGCCATATTAATTAAAGTGCCACAATCAATTAGCAAATATTTCATGTTGATAATAAGAGTCATAATAAATTATCAATACTAAATATTTCCCCCTTGAAACACATGCTGAAAACTGATTCACATTACTGTGGTATTGGGAGTTAGGCCCTTGAAAAGACGACAAAGTTTTAAAAAATTTTTGTTGAGTTTTTGTACATTTCATACAACAGTTCTTAATCAAATTTTTAGGCCCTCTTCCCCAATCTATGTCCTCCCTATCAGACTTCATGTATCTCCCCATACATATTAAGTCCTATCCAGTGAAGCATTTGTACCTGGTTGTCCTTTTGTGTAAATTCATCTACTGGAGTCTAGTCAGCCTATCTAGAGATCATAGGTAAGGCCGACTCTCCCTCACCAAGTAGTGATCAGTCTCCAATAGTTCCCAGACTAGGGCCTGCCTGCCACCCATTTCTCTCGCTCCATTCTGGGCCCTTATTTAAGTTTTTAAGAGGGAATGATGTCTTTTTCTTGAAAGTGAGTGTTTCCTTTGGCAGGACTAGGTTACCTACTATATGACTGGATTACTCCAAAGCCCCGTCACCCCTTGACTCTTCAACATGCTCACCCTTGCATTTTCTTTTCCAGCATAATGTGCAAAACTGTCACCAGATGCTAAGCAGATGTCAGCCCCATGTTCTTGGACTTTTCTGTTGCCAGAACTGTACACTCTGGTTTTATATATTGTGGAGGATTGAATATTCTGTTTTAGCGACAGAAAATGAACCAAGACATTCTTTTTTTTTGCTTGTGTGAATATCATACATGAGTATAATCTTTGCATTACTTTTAACCATCCCAGTGTCCCTCCAACTCCTTTTATGTCCTGCTCACCTGTCCCTCAATGTCTTGCCTTCTTCCTAAACATGACAGGAAAGCTACACCAATGAAATTCCTATACGATGATAGTTTAACAAGATCTGCATATAATGAAAAACCAAGTTGACATACCAAGGTGGATGGGGGGAGGGATTTCCAGGGGTCCCAGCCCAGACAAGATCTTAAAAACATTTCTATACATGCCTTACTTTTATTTTCCCTAAAACACAGACACAAAGTGAGAAGTACTGTAGACACTGATATTACGGTGACTCACTATACAATAGAGAATATGAGCCTACTTCATGGATTTAATGAAATGCTAACTCTGGAGCTGCCAAACTCTGCAACAGAGAATAAAACTGGGAAAATTAAAAAGGTCTTTAAAGAAGGGGAGAGTAATCTGAACCCAGAAAGATAAAACTATTGGATGCGAAGAATATAATTTTACATGTCAACTTTGGTACCCAACAACGACCGGACAAAGCAATTTTGTGGCATTATCACAGTATTTGAATTATTCAAAACTGAGAAATGAACATGGATAAAAGATCCAAGAATAAAGAAACTCTATCTCTGTTCTTTAAGGAGTTTCTTGAGTGCTATCAATTCTCAGATTTGGCAGATATTTATATTACCTAGGAGTTCCTGATGGTTATTGGAGACTATTTAAGAATTTACTTTTATTTGAGTGGAGATTAACATAGAAAAGGTTATAGATGGGTTGATCAGAATGCTCATCGTTACAGTGTCCTCAAGAGATGTTGGTAAACAAAACCAAGAAAACTAAATATACTTGTTTCCTTTTCTTGCAAATGTGGTCGTACTGAAATATATTCTTGTTTATGTACTCACTATGTAGCTTTGCTACAATAGGAAAATTAACTAGGTGTAACTGCATTCTTATACTTCCTGAAGGCTAAAATAGTTCCTGTTTGGCTTTTTATAGAGAAAGCTTACAGATGTCCAACCTAAAATGTTAATAACCCAAGTATGGTCTGCAGATAATAGCATCTGCAGCAGAAGAAACTTGCTAGAAATGTGAAATTTTGGCCTCACTTCAAATCTACTGACCTAGACTCTGCTTTAAAAGTATCTCAAATGATACAATGGTAAATGAATATCTAACCACATGACCTGCTGGTCCCTGTAGCTCACAGCTGTTCTCCCATCACACAGGAGGCAAAGGCAAAGGGATTGGCATGAGCCCAGGGGCAGGGCTACAAAGTGAGAACCTGCCTCAAACACACACACACACACACACACACACGCACTGCCATAAAATATTTTCTTTTGTTTATAAATACATGGAGTATGGAGTCTTGTGAATGTGATATTTATCATTTTCTGGCATATAAATTTGAGGGGAAACCCCTGATTATTTTCCCATGGATTTTAAGTCTTGGTCTTCATAAAATATACATGCCATACTCCATAACCCAAACCTCTGATGTGCAGATTGTATTAAGAGTTAAATGTGAAAAATAAATACAGCAACAAAATATTTGATAATTTTAAATTTCCACCTTTATTAGTCTTGTGTGGCAATGACTGCAACAGCATTCACTTGCCTCACTCTCAGGAGATGCCTAATTTAAATGCTGCTAGACGACAATGATATATTTTTAAAATTGTTTATCATTTTGCAATTCCATCAGTCTAAAGGGTTTTATTAGTATACATCATTCTCTTAATCAGACATAAAGACAGAACTTGCATCTCATCATCATGAGAACATGCTTCAAAAGAAAATTCATAAATGAACTTTTCTTGGCTGACAGAAATGTAGTTCTTTTTTAACAGATATTTTATATTTAGTATTTTATTATTAAGCTTATTTCCGTAAAAATGCATATTTCAATGTCATGAATGCACAGTATGACTGATGGGAGAAGCAATTTGCATTTATATAGCACCTTTCAAAGGCTTAGGGTAGCAGAGCAAAGCATAAATGGTCCTGTAACTTTGCAATTAAGAATTCACTTCTAATTACTGCTACTTAAATGTGCAGTCTCTTTTTAATCATAGTTTTACACCTGTGGTTAAGTGCTCTGACAGAGCCTTAGCCTTATCTCTGAAGCAGGCAAATTGCATGACTGAATTTTGTACAGAAGGCTGCGATTACTTGGGGAAAGTGATCACAGGCATGTGACACGGTAACAATGCCAAGGACATAACTAAACTTGAAAGCATCATTCTCCTAGGTTATGTACCCATCCTGATCAACACATATACATGCATTCGCACACACAAGCACATGTGCATGCACGTGCACACACACGCAAATATCTATGGAGCATGCTTAAGATTCAGGCTCAAATATACTTCTGCTGTAAAACAGGAAGTTAGGAGACGAGATCTGAAAAGCAGCTTGTTAACGTATGCTTGCCTGTAGTAAATCTTTAGCTACTAGAGCTGCAATTGCTTGCATGTGTGAGATTCCTCGTTTTCTTGTATAAGCAAGGGACCAGTAAATAACATGGTGTTAAAAAAAATGATACCCTACTACGACTAGGGGAAAGTACAATTCCTCTAAAACATATGGTTCTGAAGGGCTGCAGCCTCATAAATGGAGCTAAGGAAAGAAGCTAATGCATTCTAGGAGAGAGGCTGTAACTGGAGAAAAGGCCCCAGTGACAGCCATCTACATAACTGACTGCAGTAAAGCATGGAGTTCTATTTTCAAAAGCTGATTAGAAGAAGATTTATTAAAAAGCTATATTGCTCTCGGGACCTGTGATCACAAATAGACAAGGCATCACTCTCGAACTTTGAAACGTTGCCAGCTCATAGCAGAACTGGGAGGACCCAGAAGCAAACAAATCTCAAAAAAAAAAAAAATCCATAGTCAATTGTGAACAATTAGAAGTTAGCACTTGAGAAGGAAGTGATGGCTCACACTTCTAATCACAGCACTCTGAAGTTTTAAAAAGGCAGGAAGATTCGGAGTTCCAGGCCGTCTTCACCTAGATGGTGAAATTGAGAATAGCCTGGATTACATGTGACTCTGTCTCTAAACAAATGAAACAAAATAAAGACAATGAAAAAGGGCTCTAGTTAATATGTATTAACTGCCATCCACTGCACAAAGAAAGTTTTCCAATGAAGTCGGAGAGCTGCACTAATCTAAAGGTAGAGAGACATCAATTTAGAAAGCAGTTTGACATTATGTCCCTGTCATAAAATAGTAGCAGTGTGTTCAGCCTTAGGACTTTCGAGCTCCCCAATCATAAGTTCTTGCCAGGATTTGCAGTACTAGTCATGCGTTTCTTCCTGTGGAGTGAGCCTCAAAGCCCATCAGAAAGACGCGGGTTAACCCCATTTTATCCATGGTACTTCTATAACCACACGTCGATGGCCATTATTGCAGTACACAGAGTTCATAGCTAGATAAGACTGCTGATGACTTTCTCTACGAACTGTGGACAATCGATGGCTTATGGGGAGAGGGGGAATCAGTTTTTTTTAAGAGTAGGTTGATTCCTGATAGGTTGACTATGCTCCAGTGGAGAGCTCTACATTCAGAAATAGATACACAGTACAGATTGGAGTCAATAGGCTATTATATATATATTTTAAAGAGGACATGAGTTTGGGTGGGAGATAAGGAGGTAAATGTGGAGCTAGAAAGAGTTCAGAGCAGAAGGTGTTGGTGATATTATCCAAATATATTGCTCGAAATTATCAGAGAATTAATCAATTTGTAAAAGAGTAATACGCTAAAAAATGAAATTAGATATCAAACTCTCAATGAAGTGTTATTGCATGAAAAATAATTTTAAAAAGAGGGAGAGATAGCTCAGCAGTTAAGAGCACAAACTGCTCTTGCGGAGGACCTGAATTCTATTCCCAGCACTCACAAGGCCACTAACAACTGTCCATAATTCCAGTTGCAGGGGAACCCAATGCTCTCTTCTGACCTCCAATGGCATTGCGCCCATCAGTGCACTTACATATATGCAAGAAATACACTCATACGCATAAAACATAAATAAAACATTTTTAAAGTATCAAGGCTTTCTTTAAAAAGTAATTTTAAAATAGACTGTCCATTTAAAAACACTTGTTGAGTTCTTTTAAGATATAAGCAGTATGATCCTCTCTGATGATTAAAAGATAACAGTGGTGACAAAAATCATAGAAATGTTTACAAGGGAAGAGTGGACATGCGACAGTGCTTCCTGCTTGAGGAAGGCCTGTGGAGAGAAGGCAGGACACAGACAACTAGAGAAGGCAACGCGGGCTTTGATTACAGAAGAAAATAGGAAATTTTGATTATACTGCTCTTTGGGAAAGACTTCAGCAAGGCAAGAAAAATTCAAACAAAATTTGAAATACCAATGGAAATTTTCCAGTCACAATATTGGCAGAAAGGTTGTTGCTCCTAGAAAGGAGGGACATTCCAATATGCATATTCCCAAAAATTTCTCATGTGACCATTGACTTCCTACAAAAAAATTGCAGTAGTAGTTGTTAAAATTATAGTCCCCAAGGCAAAATATCTCCATATATTTTTAATGTGTTCCTTTAGACAAATCAACCTCCCTGAGTCTCTTTATCTCTGTAATGAGAGAAAATAAAATATGAACCAGAAGAAGGTTGAGATGACTGAATTCTTAATGTAAGTCATCTAGAATTTGAACACATGATCAGTATTCAATAAATGTTACACTGTGGTGTGATGCTTTGAATGAGAACTGCCTCCCCAATAAGTTCAGTTATTTGAACACTTTGTCCCTAATTGTTGGCACTGTATGATGATGGATTCTTTATGGGGTGTCTCCTTGCTGGAAGAAGTGTGTCACCCAGTGTATGTATTACTAAACTACATTACAGTTGTACTTAATAACAGAATCAGCCTTACTCTTAGTGTTAGTTTTAAATGCCAAGACTCAACCCAAGTCTGAGTTTGTTCCTTCTGATGTCTCATGGATTTGTGCTCTTGAGCCTGGCCTCACACATAATTTTATCAAACATTTTATCCAGGACGAATTGGGGAATTACAAGACTGGGTCTTCCCATATCAAGGAATTGTGGGCTTTGATCTCTAACCCAAAAGATCTCATGCACACAGTGTCAAGCACACTTCTCAGTTCTCACTGTTTCCAAAGAGGATATGAATACACTGCTTCACATGTTTTGATATGCTAATTCAAGCACACCTACATTCATTCACTATCTTGGGTGGAGGTAAAGTGGGGTTCTGAGGGATTAAGATCAGGTGCACAGGTCACAAGAGCACATGCTCAGGGAGCTTGTTTTTAGTATAAAAAGCAGATTTTAGTCTAGATTATGTCCCTATTGTAAATCATTCCTACAGATGCAGGCTTTGAAGGTCATATACTAACTTCCTTTGCAGTTCATTATATGTTTCCTGTCTGGGGTTTAAGACATGAGCTCCTAGCTGTTTGCTCCTGCTACCATGGCTTCCCTACAATGATGGACTCTTAGACTTCTTGAACTGTAAGTCAAAATAAACCTTCTATAAGTTTCTTTGCTCGTGGTATTGTATCACAGCAACAGAAAAGTAACTAATACTGATTAATTTCTTTCTTTAAAAATATTTTGTTTCTATTTAAGAAAAGTTGCAGCCTATCTCATTTATAAGTAAGGCTTCAAAATCTGTCTCTATTTGGAAGCCTCTGCTGCAAGGCACAAGAGGGAAAGAAAGGGGATTGTGCTACCATTTAAGATAATAATACAGTATCTGCTACTATTTTTAAGAGTGGTTCTTTTCTTACCTATTTGCTGTAAAGCTATGCTCTAGGAGAAATTCCTCCTAGAGCATATCTTTACAATAATCTTGTTAGGCCCCAAATACCATAACAAGTGCTACAATTAAGAAACTAAATCTTAGAGATAAAATGATTCTATAGACTTAATAAGCCAGAAACTTTGGAAGTCCTGATTAGAATTTAAATTTGTATTCAATGATTTATTTTTGTTTTATGTGTATGGATATTTGGCTGCATGTATGTAAGTGTACCACATATGTGCAATGCCTGTTGCGGTCAGAAGATCAATTGGAACTGAAGTTCCATATGGTTGTGCACGCTGGGAATGGAACCTGAGTCCTCCATAAAGGCTCTGAGCTGCTGAGCTCAGTGTTCTTAGCTGGTGAGCCATCTCTTCAAGCCTGATTAAAATGAAATGTTCTCACCACCACCTTGGTTTCATTAAGAACATTTAAGGATGAAGGGAAATCACCCCTTAGATTGCCCTACAGTAGAATTTGATCCACAGTAATTACCCACCAGGTACTGAAATGCAGTGTTTTCCCTTTGATTCCACATATAATAGGATGATTCCTTTGGGAATTATGAAAGACTCCACTAAGTAAAATCCTAAAATGCTGTATTGAAAAGTAATTTTTAATTATACAGGGAGTTTATCACAAGGGAAGGAAACTGATTGTGTAAAAGCAGGAAATACAGACTACAAGTTATCTGTGTTCAACCAGGAAGTCACGATAGAATCCTGGAGAACTTGGGCTACTAATTTGACTACCACATGTTGTAGAGAAAAAGTGGAAGCTAAAACTTTAGGAATGACCTTGCAGATGACAGCTACATATAACCATAGCCCTCATAAATTCAAAAAATAGATGAGAAGATAACCCCTCAGAGTGGCTTGGTTCACTCTGTAGGCCACAGCACAGTCAGAACACAAAATAAAAGAAACAATGTATCTATGTTATCTTTATCATAATGAGTTGGGGCCATTTTACTAATTGGCTGTGTTTACTAATTGTTGTCAGCAATGCATCTGAATATCTACACACTATTGCACATTTATTTCCTCCACTCAGACTGCTACTAGACAAATTTCCAATCCCAATTGTGACCCCAGTGCAGACTAGGTAGTTAAACTGTGCTAATTTCTGACCACAATAGCAACAGCAATAACTGTAAACAAAAATAATCAAATGAAGATTAGTACCCAAAATTTTCTGCCAGGATTTTTATGTAGACCTGGAAAAATTCACTCACACCCAGCAATTTTGCTTGCATCAAGGCTAATATTCTTGATTTAAAGATATTCTTGAGTTAATTATGGTTCTAGAACAGATTTGTGCTTCATAATTTCTAGAATAAACAGCACCTCATTTTTACTGAAATGTCTTCCTTTCTTATATTATTGATCAGATTGTGCTTCAATGTATGGAAGTCCATTTTTTATGTATCATGTTCAGGGTCTAGATGGATCAAGTGTGTTAACTGAAGAACATTAAAGAACTGGATGAGAGAGGGAGAGAGTCTAAGTATAAGATAACGTGGGATAGACAGGGATCCCCCAGTAGAGGACAGGAGGTCAGCCAGGATGTCCATAGAGAATAACCCGGTAGTACATAAAGCAAGTAGACAACTGCAGCAGTTAAATGAGAAATATAGCATATTTTCTTATAAACTAACAGAAACAGACACATCGCTCAGGAAGTGAAAGCACTTAAATGCAACTCACATCAGTTTTAAGACCATAAAACATTTCTACCAGCACTCCACTGTTTCTGGCACTTCTCTTCACAGTGTTCCTTGTGTGTTTTTGTCCTAATTTTCACTGGCTACATGAGGTAACTTACTAAAGATTTGGAAAAATAAGAAAAATAAATGTTTAGATATGAGAAGCCAGACAAAAGGCAGATTTTCTGAAGACTGTAGATTTTTCAGTGAAGGGATTAGCACAGAATGAATAGAACAGATGGGCTGAAATTAAGACTGGAAGCCAAATATTGTCATCCACAACACAAATGGATTCTTAAACCCTTTCCTATGCTAAAATGATGGAGTACTGGTTCTGAAGGGTAGAGATTTGTGTGCAATTTAATTCAATCAATGTTAGTATCAGACCTACCACATTGAAACAAGGAGACAATCACCACTGAGCTTAAGTTAAAATCAAAGCTGGTAATCATATGTGTAATTTTGTTGGTTATTTGTTACAAAATTTGGAGAATGCTTTTAACTTCTTTTCTTCTGAGGTTGCTCAGCATCTCAGAATGGTAAGTTCTACTAAAAAACTGAAGATGAAATAATTTAAAGGAAAATTTTCAATTATTTAAAGACTAGGAGTCTGTAGAATTTTCCACATGGCTCACAGTATGAGACTCTGGAGCCAGAATGACACACATATTATCCCTGGCTCTGTCATATTCAACTGTAAGTCCTTGAATTTATCTCTGTTAAAATAGGGATAGCATGACACTTCACAAAAGTACAATAACAAAAGCTTTTGTGAAAATTAGAAATTATAATGCCTGACCGTGAATACTTATTGTATGAACTTTTTTTTGGTCTCTAACATTAAAGGAAAACTTAAAGCATAAGTTGAGATTTCCAAACTGAAGAGTTTTCTTTACAATTCTACATATCAACAGATAAAATCACCAGTATTTTATTTTCACTCACAACCATCAACTTCCTACATGTGAAGAGAATTCTCTAGCTATTTTGGAATGTTATGTAGTCAGTTGCTATTTTATAAATCACTTTGGTTCACCTACAGGGTAAAATTACTTTAAACAACAACAACAAAATTCATAGTATAAAATGGCATTTCCAGAGACCAGTAGGCCAGACTGAGGACTATAAAAATATAGAAAGAAATCATTAAGGCTCACTACAGGGTAACATCTCCAGAAAGCACACAAATGCCTTTTGTTTTATACTATTTTTTCAAAACAGGATGAAACTTGTATTAAAAAAATGTCTCCTGAATTTTATGATAGATCACTGCAAGTTTTATGCAGATATGTGTAATGTTGCATGTTCTTTGCTGTCCTTTCCTTTCCCAATGTCATGTGTGATGAAGCATGGCTTTCAAGGATGTGCTTATGTATTATGTGGTCAATTTTTATCCTACTTCACCTCTCTGAGGCTCAGCTTCTTTATGTGTATATTGACAATATGTTAGAGCATTTGATTTGTAGAAATCAAATGACATTAATTGTGAATTGCACAATGTCTTCTATGTTTCCTAAACATGACCAGCAAGTCATGGCAGTTATTGTTAGGAAGAGTAAACACAGGACCTGATGTCTATATAAGTTCAGGAAAGTTCTAAGATCTCTGTACTTCCCTGATAATATATTATCAAAACTATGTAGATCTTGAGGACAAGATCACTCAGAGTCCTAAATCTTTGTACCAAAATCTTAAAGAGATTTTACATAAAATTAGATAATTATTTGAACTTGAAAAGCCACAGGCATTAAGACAAACTGTTTAAAGTTCTAGGCTTGGTTGGCCAGACCTTTGACACTGTGACTGATCTAGTTTGGTTTCAAGTGTTGTGACAAAAAAAAAATTCTGCCTGTTACCAACTTGGGGAAGAAAAGGTTTATTTGGCTTATATCTCCCAGGTCATAGTTCAATTCATCACTGAGAATACCCTAGGAGGGACCTCAGGACAGGAACCTGGAGGCAGAAGCTGAAGAACAGGTCATAGAGGAAATCTCCCCTGACCAGTGCTCAACATGCTTTGTTACACAAACAGGCCTGGCACCACCCACAGGGGGTTGGGCCCTCACACAACATTTAAAAATCAAGAAAATGCCACATCGACATGGTCACAGGCCACTACAATGGAGTCAGTTCCCCAACTGAGGCTCCCTCAACCCAGGTGAGTCAAGTTGACATGAAAAGCTATCCAGCATAGTGACATAACATTGTTGTCTACAAGATTCAAGCTTGGGAGTTATGTAATCAAGTTGCAAAAAAAAGTCTCAGAAAAAAAAATCTTATAATGCTTTCAGTAAATTTCTGATTTTTTGTGTGATGGGCTCCATTCATGCTATCTTTGTTGGGCAGGCTGCAGGTGGAAAGATTTCGTTCAAATTGAGATGAATATATATGTAGACATAATGTCCAGTTAAGCTACTAAGTGTCTGTGAAATTCCAACCCTAAATGACATACCTACAGTGGAACCTCTACACTTAAGACTCATAGAACATAGTAAAACAAGGGGTAGAGAGGACACTAATGCTTGGGATCTGGATGTAGGTGGATAGGAATTCAAGACCAGTACCAGGGACACAAGACTCTACTTCAAAATACAAAACAAGCAAACAAAAATAAAATAAAACAAACAGCAATAACAAAAAACTGCCTCTGTATGTCAATGCAGTTAAGTGAGGAAGTGCTGGCTGCCAGAGTCTCTACAGAGAACAGTGTTTTAGGCTGGATGTAAGACTGGAAGAAGATTGTACTTTTTCAGCACCAGGCGTTCTGATCTTTGTTCTGTATCACCACTTTTAGGTCTCTCAGAAGCACAAGACACAATATTGGCAATATTATTTTTCTCCTGAGGCCTAAACCTTAGACCTAAAGACATGTGCTCATGAGTGATAAGGAAGGGTGGAGGGAACAGCGAGAGGTAAACTGCGGATTCCTGCAGAGCTGCTCTTCTGCTGGAAAACGTCCAGATCGTCTTGAAAAAAGACTCCCTATGACAGGGTGTCATACTAGTGTGACTCTTAATTTCTCACAGCGTCACGGAGCAAAGTAATGGTGAAATCTCAGTTCAGAGCTCGGGTCTTACACTTCTTCACAGTGAAAGAAGAGGGAATTAAGGATAAACAGTACAGAAGCCCACTTTGTACATGCAGGGCCCGCCTCCTTCCTATAAACTTATGTTTGAGTCTTCTCTTTAGACAAAAGACTTCTATTCACATTTCCTCTAGGAAGTCCAAGGAACTGTGAGAAATAAAGCACAGTCTAGTTAGCTCTCAACTTGTGAGGTACTGATAAATTCATGTCACCTCTTTGATTTTAGCAGGACAGATTTAAAATGAGTCCTTTTTTCATCTAAACATTCAAGAGGACAGCCAGATTTAAAACAGCAATAAGAGGTAAATTATGTTCTACCTTTTCAATTAATATGTTTGTATTTGGAGTGATGGAAGTTCTTCTGGTGAAGAGAAGTGCTCATCCCTTACTTTGGGAGAGCTACCATGGCATTTCCAACCCAAGAACTTTTATATGTGATTTATACTTTTATAGCCACACTTTTCTCCAGTTCACCCCACTGAAGACTATATTGACATGTTGGGTCTCTGTGTGCAAGGCTTCAGACTTGATTTTGACAACACTAGATAATGCTACTAAATATTTATTCCAACTTGCTTGTGTGTTAACCATCTCACGACTTCCCTTTAAGTTTGGGTAGATATAAGCTGGAGATGTCATTAGAGAAAGAGATGCCAGGAGAAATGAGAGAAAGAGAGAATACATTTAGAATACAGCGTATTTAGAATATGTCCGTCAACTGTGTTCCTTACTAATGAATATTCAGACATTTTTAGCTTCTTTTTATATTAAAAATTAACTTAAGGAAATATCCTTTATATCTATCTTCTACTATAATGTACATTTCCGACTTGTAGCCTCCTCCTTCTACCTGCCAAGTGCTGGGATTAGAGGCATGTGCCATACACCCTGTGACTCCATTTAATACACTAAATAAAACCAGCGTTCTATCGCAGTCTGTGCTGATGTACTGTTTCATCAGCAGTGTGAAAGGAAACCATCTCCTCGGACTTCTGACAGCAGATGCAGGGTTTTGCCGTGTCTAAGGGCAATGTTAGTTCTGAGGACTGTAGTAAGGTCAGTGGCAGTGGTGTTGATGCAAGCTGTCACGCTTGATCCGTCTTTGCAGCGTCTTTTCATATATATTTGTAGGAAAATACTAGTTCCCGTTTCAAATTGTGGAAAGATTTTGTATACTTACAGTTTTGTTTTGTCTATGCCATCACAAGAATATATTCTGAGAACAATTTTTTAAAATTTTTTTTCTTTTTGAGACAGGGTCTTACTCTCTTTAGCACAAGGTGACCTGGAACTCATTACATAGCATAAGATGGTGTCAAACACAGAGAACACAGAGTGATTCTCCTGTCTCAGCCTCCCAATTGCTGGAATTAGAGAGATGAATCCCCATATGCAACTTAAGAAATTAACAAATGTTCTTATGTATCTAATTATAATTCTCAATCTTGTCAATTTCCCATACTGACACTGAGGATCATCTTCATAAACAAGGGAATATTTATATGAGTTTGACAATTTGGCACTTGTTTCAAGAGACTGTTATCTATTATGTGTTTTATAAATATATAATATAAATCCAAACACAATCATTTTTTAATCTCAAGATGTAAATGTAGCACATTGAAAAGTTTCAAAGTGCTAACATAATATTCAGGACAAAAATAATGATTTTCCACATGGTTTCTTTTTCATATTTATTCAATCAGAAGAATAGTTCTTTTTTTCATTTATTTTCCTTTCTAGTGTTCTGTTTAATGCCCTTCCTTCTTTCTTGCCTTCCATCACCCCTTTTTGTTAAGAAAAATTACTATATTTTAATGAATCATTTCAATGTATATTTCTTTCATCTTAGTCTTCATTTTTGTCATATATTTGACTTTTAAATTGGATAATGAACATGTCTGGAAAGAAAAATAGCTAGAAACATAGTAGGAAATAGTTTCTAGGAAATATAGTAGTGCTTATATATTCCAAATTCAAAAGGCAGATAAGTGACAAGGACTTTAAAGTGTCTTGAGCACATCTGAGACACATACATCAACTTGATGGGGCATCATCTGATTGTTGTCTAAATGTTTGATTTTAAGCAAGAAGTATTATTTCAGAGAGAGGAGAGATTAATAAGAGCAACAGCAGTAACAAATTGCTTGTGCCTATGGAAATGTCTGTCCATAAGGAAATCTAGATCCTATCAATCTAATGAAGGAACATATAAAAAATTCCAAGGCCCTTGTTCAAAAGCATAATGTTTTCGGTTTTACTCTATGGAATTTATTTTACTTTAGATTCTCATCATTTTTAATTTATCACAGGCTAAATTATAAAGTATTGTTTATCAGATTTTCATGGCCTTGATAGAAGAATGATGTTTATTATTATATTATGTAAAACAGGGCAATTTTTTCACAAAGAAAATTCCATGAATGTTTCTTAGATATTTATCATTTTAGCAGACTGACTCTAAAAATGCCATTATCAAGGCAGTTAAGATAGCAGACAAAAACACTGATATGTTGATAACCAGCTCAGACACAAGTCAAGAGAAAGGTGTTTTTTTATATTGAAGTCCTTACAGAAAAGACAAACTATCAAAACACATTCATACTGAGAAAGTTAATTTATAAATTCTGCATTGCTAAATTTTCCATGTAATACATTAAAAAAATTTTAGTACTATTTGTAAGATTTTTAAACATATAGTAAATATTGTGACCTCCATTGTCTATGATGACATTGGTTATTGATAATATTAGTTAAGCATGTATTATATGCCTAGATATTACAACCAATTCTGCAATAAAGCCATTAAAAATGTGACCAAAGTCATGCTAATCCTAGTAGAACTGTCAGACCTTCAGATCCCAACACAGCTGTAGGCTCATAGGAACTTGAGGTCTGCATTTTCTGCTGTTGCTCTGCTAATGGTAGAAAATTTATGACACCCAGGGAGGGTGACTGTTTTCAGAAAAGAGTGATGGATCCTTTGCAATTCAATAGAGATAAGAATGATCTTCAGAGTCTTCATCAGTGCCTTTGGTGTTGTATAAGTTGAGCATGGAAAAGTTAAAGTGATAAAAAAAAAAAGGAAAGGGGAGTAGGAACAAAGGACAGACCCTCAGCCTTGCCCTGAAGTTGCACAGTTTGTCACATCTAGTGCTAATGTAAGTGCATCCCAGGAGAGGAGATAAACAAGTCAAAAGCATCCAGTGGTTAATGATGAAACACATTGAAAAATTCAAAGATTACTTTCAAAAATCTCCTAGTGACCAAAGCTAACTGTTTTGTTAACAACAGACAAGGTGAAAATGACTTTCTTGAAAACCTGAAGTAAAAACTGGAAAAACTGACAGATTTTTGCATAGTTAATAATAAAAAGTTCAAAGAATTGTATTATCTGCATATCCCCATGGTACTAAATTGTAGCATTTATTATTAACATGTTAGCTTCGATTTGAAATGTATGCCCCTTTCTTTACTGGTCCCTTATGGAAATTGATATTTTATATTGCTTAAATTTAACCCTCATTTACTATCTTTATGCGGCAAGTTCTAAGCGTCATGAAGACAGATGACAATGCTACATCTTAGGCTATTTTAGAGAAAATATTACCCAAGAGGCCATGTCATAGACATAGAATTATTATGCTGCTTTCTGCATGAAATAGTCAATGTTTCTTGTATAAAGTATGTTCCTTCTAAAGTGTATTTAGATTTATCATATCTCAAGGACCAAATTTTTTTGTGTTCTAAATTCTATATTGTCTTTTATTTTAGTTTGAAAGAGAATTATCACTTAATTTTTGTGAAATATTACTTGCACAGTTTTAACATATATAAATAATACATATGACTACATAAGCAAAATTTCCTTATATTCGTGACAGTCTTAATGGAACCTATTTAGGAAGAGTAAAGCCCAGTTCTTTGTTTATGGAAATGTTTACAGTATAGTAGGACATTACTCAAGCATCATTACAGAGTCAGAAATACAGGGTTTTCTTTCACTTTTTTCTTTGAAATACTTTTAGTTTTAAAATGTCCAACATGCCATATAGAATTGCTGCATAGTTTTAACTCAATTTCCCTTAAAACTAACATCATGCATGATCATAGTATAATCCTCAAAATCAGCAAATTAATAGTGATGCAATAATATCCAATGAGCTGCAGATCTTATGTAAATTTTCTGATGGTTGATTGATGTCTTTTTTTCTTTTCTTTTATTACTGTAGCATCCCACCTAGGATTCTGTTATTTAGCTATCATGCTTTCTTCTCTCCTCCTAACTGGCAGGCTTCTTTCCTGACCTTCACAGTTTTGAAGAGGACTAGTTAGTTGTTTCATGTGTGCTTATTTTATCTAAATGACATTGGGGGTTACATATGTTGGCAAAAATAGCTCAGAAATGGTATACCCTTCTCTACTCATCCTGTCATGAGTTTCATGGTGTTGAAATGTCTTCTTTCCAGTTACATTAACATTTGTCACTTGGTAAAGGTCTTGTCTGGCACACATCTCTCCCTACATTATCATAAATAGTATCATAACTGAATTTTGTTTCTCAAATATTTCCAGCTTTGACATTTGAGAGTTCCTTTTGATACGCCCTATCATTCATCACTTTTCAACATTTCTTTTCGGGCATCAAAAGATATTCTAGAATAACGTGTATATGTGTTTGTGTGAGTGCACAATCTCATCACAAGATGATATCCTTTCTATGGGATCTTCGCACCTACTAGACATTCCTAAACAGAAATAAGATTTACAGACTCACCCATGCATCTAGGCATACATAAAAGGTCTACATTTAGTTCTATACCTACATATGTATAGATGTGTATGTTAACATTTATTTCTATTCATCCATTTCATGAGTTTATACCTCTTGTTTCAATCCAGCAGAGTTCTATTAAGCCTTCTCTGTTTTCTCAAACCATTTTTCTCCACCTGTGAGTCACTCGATTCTCATTTTCTACAAATAAACATGTTAATTTAATCCTAGTATACAGCAACCATTTTCATCATTAATAACCCATACTCCTGCAAAGGAAAAATATAATAATCGAGTACAGAACCAGAGTACAGCTGTTTTTGTTTTGTCTTCAGTCTTATAGAGTCAAAACTACCACCTTCCAAAGTACTTTTCAGTGTTGGTTTATTTCTTCCAAACTCCAAATTCTCTTAGGGTGACTGTGTATAATAGAACACTTAAACTTAGTGGTATGCACTACCTTTACATCTGGTACATCTGGTAAGAGGCTCTCTAGTAATAAAAAGGCAAATGCTCCTCCTCACTCCTCTCCCACAGAAACAGTGCTCACAGACTGCAGCTGCTGTCATTCAGGTCCTGTACTACACAGAGTTTCCATTTTCTTCAGACTTCTGCATTAGTCAAGCAAACTAAATGCACCCTCCCACGGGAAGCGGAAGATTCCACGGATTTGTTAATGTTCCATTTCCCCAATATTTGAGATACTGAGCTATTTTTAAACTTTCCTGTATTAGCAAAGTCCACATATTTTTTTTGCAGACTTTTAATTTTATTTGACTAATGAAGAAACAACTGGTGATTCTTTTTCTCCTAAGATCCTATATTTTCACCTTTTGCTTCTCACACTCCACCAGTCAAATGCTAAAAAGTGCTCCTCTCAGTGTCTAACTGTCTTTCCTCCTCGAAGGCCTTTAAAGATACCCATTTGCCCATGCATATTTTGTGCTTCTCCCTTCTCCCCGGAGTTCATGTTCTTAGCTGCCCAGGAAGATTTTCAACTTACAGTGAATTAGTCTTCAGAATCCTGACTTCAAAACAACAATAGGTCCTATCTCTAGTTTCCATCTTCCGTCTTTTATGACTGGCTTTGTTTACCTAAGAATCTGGGGTCATAGCAGGGGTGTGTTAGAGGGTCAAAGATCACTAGAATAGCGGTTTGTGTGTGTGTGTGTGTGTGTGTGTGTGTGTTTTCATTCAAATTATTTTGAAATTTCATGATTCCCAGTCTTCAGCTATAAGGGACTCTAGTTGTCTGTCATATTATATACAATTCCAAAGCATTATGATTCTTTATAATTAATGTTTGTCTGTGTCAACAGTTAACATACCCACCCTAGTCTAACCATTTAAATAAGAGAGAATTCCTGCCAGTAAAGATTTTCCAGAGAAGGTGGGGCATTGCTTAGTGCAAAAATATCTAAGGAAAAGTAAGTATAGCTACCAAACAGTTGATTTAACCAGCACCATCTTTGAAACATCAATAATCCTGACACCATCTGGAAAAAGAAAAAAAGAAAAAGGAAGCAGACTAAATAGAATGTCTTTCTATGCCTTTGTGACTTATGTCTGTGCTCTGAGTATCTCTTTTGTGAAACACACAAATGAATACTAAAAGTAAGGAACCTTGACATGAATAGAAAAGATGGCTGTGAGCTTATAGTAGAAGTGTTTCAGGGCTGTCCTTGTTCATTTCCTAAAACACCAGAGTGTGGAGATTTTGTCAGATTCCCCAGTTTGAGATGCATTCAGCTCCTTGTTTGTAGTCGTGCTAGCGAAGAAACTTGCATTTCAGTTTTGCCGGTAAAAGAAAATTATGCGGTCTCACTTCTCTTTGAATTATCCTAGAAGGTTTCCTTAACATCACCTTGTCATGCAAGTAAATGCACCAGTTAGCGATAAGGCAAGTTTTAAAATGTGAGTTTCATCCTCAATCCATCATTCTTAGTAGAAATATAATTCAGCCTACATTTCATATGAAAATGATATATACACATGATGTGTGGGTTTTGCATATTTGTGCACCTGACATATTGCACAGCATGGGACATTTTACAAATATACAGAATGTTATACAGAAAGTTTGAAGGCCATTAACATTGTACCAGGAAGGAGCAATGATGGAGAGACTCATTGCAACTGAAAATTGATCCTAGAAATTCAGGGTCAGTGTTCCAAATTCTGTTCTAGCTACTATTCACAAATAGCTAACTAACAGGAAGTGGGGAGAAATGAGTATTGGAAATAATTACCTGCTATCAGGTAACAAAAATGGAGTCTGCTATCTTGCTTATTTTATCAAAATTGCATCTGATTTCTAAACTCTGGTTAAATTAAGAATGCATTTGAAGAAATATTTGCAGTATGTTAGATAATACACTTAAACTAGGTATTAAAACTTAGGACACTAGAAGGAACCCTGAAACCAGTTTACTCAAAGACATCAACCAAGAGCCAGCACTAGACAATAATATAGCAAAAGGAAGAGATGTTCCTAACTAACTCAAAGAGCAGTTCATGGTTTAAGCACAGGGAGCAATTAAAATCTGTGACTGACAGGCCAGGACATCCAAATGATCAATGTACCTCTAGCTTGATACTTGGAAGCTCATAAAAGTGACATAACAAACAACTTGTCATCTTAAGAATATTTTATGAGGCAGTTGGATTCTGGAAGAATTGCATGAAGTTATAGCATAGGCTTAGAAAATTGTCTTTTCCATGCTCCCACCAAGTTGTGAGGGTCAGACCGACATTGCTGAAGTGGGACAACATAGCGATGTGCAGCCTATCCAGACCCTTCAAGGAAAACCGAGTACTTAGAGAATTCTCAGTTTTTTTTTGAAATCATGCTCCTTTGGTTGTTTTAACATTTGTTGTTGGTAGTTTTAAATAATCTATTTGATTCTGTTGCTTTCTATTCTCTTACTTCTTATAAGCATCCCAGTTTATACTATATATCAATTATACGAAACCACATTTCATTACATTTCAATACATGTATATAAGATGTTTGGGTCATATTTATTTCCTCTGCTACTAACACTTTCCACTCATCCTTCCCTCTTTTTAGAACCATTTGAATTCATTGGTAATATGTTAGAAAAACATAGGTTGGATATTCCTGGTCAAAATGCTCATACAGAAGTACTTTAGATTTCATATTTTTAAAAACATTTTATATATATTCACATATATGATGCGATCTCTTAGGGATAGAAAATCAGAATATATTTTTCATGTATCTCTTATACACACAGCCTAAAGGTAATTTAAAAGTAATTTTATATAACATGGTCCTCATTTTTTACATGAAATACAGTTTGATGGTATGGAATTTTGTACTAAGGAATTATGTTGTTCATAGACTTTTGAAATGTTAGAGGATTATGTACTTTATAGTTTGGGATTAAGACTGTTCCACCTGTATTTGTGAAGAGAAAAAATTTTACATGGTCACAATTCTGAGAAAACTGAAATAAAGACTTTGACTTGCAGGCTTTCTTAGAAGACTTAGACTTTTGCCTGCCCATGACCTTCTTTATTACTCTTCCTTTTATAAATATTTTCTATTAAAATAAGTATTGATTATAATACAATACATATTATAACTGCAGTCTATAATCTCCTTTAGTTTACTTTTAATATCCACTTGATTAAAGATTCCTGATGTTTAGACTACGAGAGAAGAAACTTCCTGTGTTTTCAGCCCTGTGTTTATAATGCGTTATGGTACCTGGAGGAAATCAGCACAGTGAGCAGTAAGGTTGTCTTTCCCCAGCTACTATAATAGAGTTCAAATAATTTTAAGGATGTGCTGTCAATGTTTTAAACTGTGATGTGAAAGGGAAAATGTAGAATAGTCTGAGTGCCAACTGAGAACTGTGATACTGCAAAGACGGTTCATCTACAGAGTGAATCTCAGGTACAATGACTGGGGCCAAATCACAAGTGGCAGAAAGATGATGGCAGTAAGTCTCAGTCCTGGTCTCAGCCACACAGGAAAGGAAATAATTTCCAAAATTTATGGCTTCTCTGTTGAAGTATCCAAAATAATCTTGATAGGGAAGAAAGTTGAGTTTATATTTCCAATGTAAAGTTAAAATGACACGACATTTAAGTCAGGGTAGAAGAGTTGACATTTTGGCAAATGAAATAGAATTTAGAATCTAAAAGTAATATCATACATATATTTGAGATCAAATTATTTGCTGTGGAAGTACCAAGACCATTCAATGGGAAGGGAGGTAATATCTTAAACAAATCAAACTGGGATAGATGGAGATCCACATGTCAGACAATGAATTTGGATAGCTATCTCACACATATATATATTAGTCACCAAAAATGGGTCAAAAACCTAGGGATAATAATTAAACTACAAAACATTCAGAGGAAACCTAGGGAAAATTTCTGTGGCCATTGATGAGGCATCAGTTTTATGGCTATAACAGAAAACATGAGCAACAAATTAAATATATAAATAAATAAAAATTATTAAAATCTTTTTATGTGTCAAAGTACACTAAGTACTTTCACCAATAAGTGCTTAAATTACTCAATTGGGAAAGGAAGATATTTTCCAAGATAGTTATATTAGCTATTGATGGAAACTGGAATTTGAAGTATATCTCTCCATGACAAAAGAATAATCTAAAAGTAATAGCAATAATAATAATTGGAGAGGTTGTATAAATCTAAACATAAAACCTAGAGGACAAGATGAGAAAATCTTAAAGATACTGGACTACATAAAAATTTCTTTGTGGCTGGAGAGATGGCTAAGAGGATAAGAGCTCTGGCAGCTCTTGTAGAGATTCCAGATTTGGTTTCTAGGACCTGCAGGGAGGCTGACAACCATCTGTAACTCTAGTTCCAGGGGATTCAATGCCCTCTTCTGACCTCCGTGGATATTGTACACATGGGTGCACTTACATACATGCAGGCAAGTGTATATGTGAAGTATACACTCATATACATAAAATAAAAATAATAAATAAAATATTTTAAACTTTTCTTTGATAAGACTTGAAAACTCTAGTAAATTTTTGGTAAACAATAGATATTTTATTGAATTTTTGTGTATCTCATAATCAACATCTAAATGATCTTTATGTACTCTCCCATTAGCACCCTCCCATGGTTCCTTCACTGGATTTCATGCATTTGGTCATTTATGATAAATCCTATAAAATCAAGTTAGTATCTCCTGATGTCCTTCAGTGCATATTCATCCACTGATGTCTAGTCAGTCTATCTATAATCACTCCCTTAAAGAAGATCGTCTCTTCCACACTCAGTAGTAATCAGCTGCCCAATAGTTCCTCAGCTAAGACTGAGGCCTGCTGCCCATGACCACAGTTTCATGCTGGGCTTTTGTCAACTTGTGTTTGCATGGATTGTGTGCATGATATCACCATTGCTGTAAATTCATGTGCACAATGTCCCAAGAGCCTGTACGACACTGTTTCCTCCCCTCAAGGCTCTTACGATCTGTCTGCCCCCTCTTCCACAAAGGTCCCTGAGCTCTGGATGGATGATGTTTAATGTAGGAGTTCTGACCAAGGACACACACTCTACAGACTCTTATTCCCTATGCTTTGGCCATTTGTGGCCCTCAGTGTTCATTGCTTTCTGTTGCATGAGGGAGTTTTGTTGATGGAACTGAAAGAGCCCTCAGGGTACTCTTTACCCCTGTTCCACTAAGTTCCATAAGCCTTAGGTATAGAAGTTTCATTATAGAAGTGTCACTTAGGGTTGGACATTTCACAGACACTTAATCTCTATGTGTGACCAGTTATGGAACTTTGTAAAATTCTTTGTCTGTTGTAAAGTAAGGTTCTTTGATGTGTGGTGACTAGGATACTTGCCTGCAAGTATAAGGATCCATATTTAACACATATTAAGAAATTACATTTGTCTAGTGATATGACAGCCTTGGGGTTTTCTCTAAGATCTAGGACATCTCCAGTCATGTATATTTGACTATGTTTACAGCACCATACATGATTTCCCTCCCATTTAGTGGGCTTTAGGTAGCTGTTGATTACCATCAAGATAAAATTGCCACTACTGCCCCAATATAGTTTGCTGTACCAGTCATCGTTGTGGTTATTAGGTCTTAAAGCTGGGATTGGACCATTCATTTATGTTCTCCCTTAGAAACATTCATAATGTCCTCCAAAACTATGAGAGCTAGCCTTCAGGGAGGTAGATTCGAGTTTAGTTTCAGTTCCCTTGCTCCAAGTCCTGTCTCTGAAGTATTTCCTGTCTTCAGGAATATGGTCTTACCTTCAAGCTCCTGAAGGTAATCAAGGAGTGTGGCAATAGAATGTGTAATTTTGGGAGTCTCTTGGAATTCCTGGTCAATAAATTGAAGAGAGATATCTCTTATCAGGAAGTATTTCTTGTTATATTGCCTTTACTTATACACATGAACTCATGTAGAGGTATCTTATGTGTTTTGAACATGTATGACCCTTCATCCTCCCTTCCTAGTGAAGGTATCTGTGTATTCCCCATTTCACAGTTAACAGTACGTGTCTCTATGGGCTCCCTTTCCTGGCTCCTTCTTTCCCTTTAACTCCCTGGTTCTTTTCCGTTTTCCTGACTCAAGCAGTTATATCATGATATATACTCACAGATAAGGATTTGGTGCTGGGATCCATAAATGAGAGAGACCATGCATTGCTTGTTTTCCTGAACATACATTGTTTATTTTTCTGAGCCTGTGTTAGTTGCTTCACTTGGTATAACAATTTCTAGCTCCATCCATTTACCTGAAAATTTCATGATTTCGTCTTTCTTTACTTCTGAGTAGAACTCCATTGTGTAAATGTTCCATATTTTCATTATTCACTGGACAGCCGATGTGCACGTAACTTGTTTTCATTTCTTAGCTATTGTGAAAAGAGCAGCAAAGACCATGGATGCACAAGGATATCTGTTGAAGGATGAGGTTTGGGGAAATATGACAAGGAATGGAATATAACCAGATTATATGGTAGATTCATGTTTAATTTTTTAAGAGATCTCCATGCTGATTTGCAATCCCAACATTAGTAAATGAGTGTTCCCATTTCCCCAGATCCTCTCCAGCATTCATTATGATTTGTTCTCTTGATCTTAAAATGAAATCTTGAAATGGTGTTAATTTGCCTTTCCCTAATTACTAAGGATGTTGAACACTTTTAAGTTGTTTCTTAGACATTTTTTTTCTTCTTTTGAGAACTCACTGTTTAGATCCTTAACCCATCTTTTAATTAGGTCATTTGCTTACTTGATTCTTTGATTTTTTTGAGTACTTTTACATCGTGGATGTTAAACCCCTGTCAAATGTGTCTCTGGTGAAGATTTTTTCCCACTCTGTGGGTTTGCTCTTTGCTTTATTGGTTGTTTCTTTTGCTTTCAGAAGCTTTTTAGTGTAATGAGGTCCCACTGGCTGACTGTTGATTGTTATTGGTATATAAAAAGGCTAATAATTTTTGTACATTGATTTGTAACCTGTCACTTATTGGAAGTGTTAATCATTTCTATACTTTTTCTGGTTGAATTTTTAGGATCAGAAGAATAATATTTTATCTGAAAATAGGGATAATTTGACCTCTTGTAATTAATACTCCTTTAATTTTCTTCTCCTGTCTTATTGCTCTCACAAGGATTTTGTGCACTATATTAAAAAGAAGTGGATATAGTAGGCAGCCTTGTCTGGTTCCTGATTTTATTGGAATGTTCAAGTTTGGCTCATTTGAAATTATGTTGAAAATGGTTTCTGTATTTTTTTTTGTATATAGCTCTAATTATGTTGAGGTATGTTCTCTCACATCCAATTCCCTCTAAAACATTTAACATAAATGCACATTGAATTTTTCAAAGGCATTTGTTGTCTTCTTTGGGTCATTTATATGATTTATGACCTTTACTGACTCATGTATATTGAAGCATCCCTGCGTCCCTGGGATAAAGCCACCTTGATCTGGGTCTTTTTGTTCTGTTGTGATGCTTTCCCTTTCATCTCTGATTTTTTTTTTTAATTTGAATTTCCTCTTTTTCTTTGTTAACTGGGATAAATGTAATTCTATCTTGTTTATCTCTTCAAAGAACCACTTCTTAGATTCGTTGATTCTTTATATTGTTTTCTCTGTTTTTATTTCATTAATTTCTACTCTGATTTTTGTTCTTACTTCTTGTCTGGTGGGCTTCACTTCTGCTGTTTTACCTCTCCAGATTCTTGAGTTTCAATATTAAGTCATTTCTTTGTGCTCCTTCTGATTTTTAATGTAGGCATGAGAGCTATAAACTTCCCTCTTAGAACTGTTTTTAAAGGGTCCCAAATGTTTTGTTGTGTTGTATATCTTTTTTCATTTAATTCTAGGAATACTTTTATTTCTCTCTTAATTTCTTTTTTCAACCATTCATCATTAAGGAGTGTGTTGTTTAATTTCCATGAGTTTGTGAGTTACTCTAGCTTCTTTTGGTGTTGATTTTAATCTTTATTGCATTGTGTTCTGATAGAATTTATGTAAGTATTTCATTTTTTTTCTCTTTGTTGAAGAGTGTCTTGTGCCCCATTATGTGGTCAGTTTTAGAGAAAATTCCATTGGATGCTGAATAGAATGAATATTCTTTGGTGCTTGGGTGGAATATTTGTAGATGTCTGTCAAATCCATTTCATGTATAGTATCATTTAATTCTGATGTCTCTTCATTTATGTTTTGACCGATTGACTTGTCTATTGGAGATGGTGGGTTATTGAAAATCCTTACTATTACAACATTGAGGTTAATCTGTGTCTTAAGGGCTTTTAGGAATGTTTTTAGGAAATCAGGTGTACCAGAGTTTGGTGAGTATTATGTTCATGATTTTTAAAGCTTCTTGGTCAATTGCCCCTTTGATCAAAATGATGTGACTCCTTTTTATCTCTTATGATTAGTTTCAGCTTGAAGTCTAATTTGTCAGATGTTATAATGGTAACCCCTGCTTTTTTCTTGGAGCCATTTGCTTGGAATATTTGTATCCATCCTTTAAATTTACAATAGTGTCTATCCTTGAAGATTTGATGTGTTTTCTGCAGATAACAAAAAGATAGCTTTTTTTTTCATAATCCATTCAAGTAGCCCTTACTTTTTGACTGAGAAATTCAGAACATTGATATTTGAAATTATAATTGGAATATGTGTATTGGTTGGTATCATTTTAACTTCTGTTTGCATTTCTTGGTCTAATTTTGTGTTTCCAAGATTATATCTTCATTTATCTTCTTTCTGTTGTCCCTTGAGTATAATCATTCCTTTCTTTAGTCTTTTGTACTTCAAGTCTTCTCTGTAGGGTGGGTTTAGTAGACATGAATTCTTTCTGCCTTTTCATGTGATGCAAGATTTTTCTTTCTCTTTCTACTATAATATATGGTTTTCCTGGATAAAATATTCTGGGTTGGTATCTACAGTCATTTAGAGCTGGGCATACTTTGGTATAGGTCTCTGGCTTACATAGTTTGCATTAAAAAATCAGCTGTAATTCTAATAGGTTTTCCTTTATATGTGACTTATTTTTCTCTTGCAGCTTTCAGTATTCTCACTTTGTTCTGTACATTTAATGTTTTTATTATGATATGTCACTGGGAGTTTCTTTTCTGATTCTATTTGGTGTAGTGTGTTTCTTTTTTGAGTATGGCCATGTCTTTCCTTAATTTGGGGAAAATTTCTCCTATAATCCTGTTGAAGATATGGTCAATAGTGTTATCCTGAGATTCTTCTCCTTCATCTATCCCTATGATGTATAAATTTGGTTGTTTTATTTTATGGTGTCCCACATTTCCTACATAATCATTCCTGTTTTTTTATTTAATTTTTCATACTCTTTGCTAGCATAATCTAATTCTTCAACTTTATCATCCAATCTTGATATTCTCTTTTCTATTTCATTCTTTCTATTGTTGAGGCTTTCTCCTGTTTCAAATTGGCTTATTGAGTTTTTACTTTCTTCTTTATTTTTGCCTGTGTTTTCCTCAATATTTCTATCTCTTTTGTGAATTCAGTCCGAAGTTTATCCCTGTCTTCTTTTAGTTCCTTGATTTGTTTGTGTGTTCTTTAAGTTCCTAGAATTCTTTGCTCATGTTGATGAGTGTTCTTTTCAATTATGTGTGTTGAGTTATCTCTAGGGGGTTATCACTGTAGAACTTTTCTATAGAACTGGTGTTATTTGTGGAAACATTTTTTTCATGTTATTATTTTTATAGTGATTTTAATGTGTATTTCTTTTGTTGATTTTGATTTTGGTATGAGACCCGTCCCTTCCTTTTTTCAGATAAAGTCTGATTCTGTTTGTATTATTAATGTATCTTGTTTAATTACTAATAGAGTACAAATCTAATTGGTCTAGACTTCACATTCTCCTTTTTGATTTTGTATTGGAGGCACCAGATGGCTCCAGTTAGGCTTCTCAAGAACTCTCCAGAAGGAAGAAGTGGCTCTGGCTAGTTAGGAGCATTTTAGAATCTTCAGATGGATAGTGTGACCTTTCAAGGACAGGAGATGGGAGATGGAAGTGTTGGTCCTTTTTGGTAAGCAGGGAAGCCTAAGCCCTGGATCAGTGGGAGGGGTTGGAGATGGTCCCAGACCAATGTAATGGGCATGGCCATATTTGAGGAGCTCATCACATGAATGCCAGAGTCAGGCAGTCTCAGGCAATTTCCCTTTAGGTTATCCTTTTTAAAAATTAAAATAAGTGGAGCTGTTGAGGTGACTCCGCAAGTTAAAGTGCTTGCTACCAAGCCTGAAAATTTGAGTTTGATTCCAGGGATCTACATGTGTAAGGAGAGAACCAAGACTCACAAGTTGTCCTCTGACCTCTACATAATCACACACCGTAGCAGGCATATACAGGTTAAATAAATAAGAGAATGAATAGAATGTAAAACAGTAAAATTTCAAAAGTTCTTTGCTTTTAAAATTAAGTCTTAAGTAAACAAGATAACAGTAAATTTTGAAATTCTTTTTTTTTTGTATTTTGAGGATTTGATTCATGAACATTTTATTCTCATTCCTCACAGATCCCCCTCTGCAGTTCCTCCCTCATCCTTACTCCCCTCAAAAATTCTTGTCCTCTTCATTTTTACAAATGCATACCTTATAAATATGCATATATATATATATATACACACAATGAACTCAATCCATTTAGTGATGCTCATGTGTACATGTGACTGTTAAATCTTGAAAAATATGAAGACCATCAATAATGCAGCAATGAGAGAACAAATTATTTCAACAAACACAAAAAAGAGATAAAAATAGTGTTCAATATGGACAAGAAAAGTTGGTTAATGTCATGTTATTAGGTAATCATGAATTAAAATCACAGTGAAATGCAGCATTAAATTCTGAGAAGGGCTGAACATATAAGGGTGGAAAGGTAACAGAACACCCCAAATCCTCAGAGATCACTTGTGCGTATATAAAATACTCCAACACTTGGGGTAACAAGAAATTCTATAGTTAATATTTGCCTTTCTTCTGACCTGACAATTCCACTTAGAAAAAGCCAAAGCGAAATAATATGTACATTCAAAACATGTTTCTCATTGTTCATTAAAATGCATGTGAACACGACATCAAAAAATGGGTGAAAGGCTGGAGACATGGCTTAGAATTTAAGAGCACCAGATGTTCTTGAAGAGGACCAGGATTCCATTTCTAGCACCCACAATCATCTCTAAATCTTTTCAGGGAATCTGAATCCCTATTCTGGCCTCCTCAGGCATTGCATGTCATGGGTGCACTTATGGGCAGGCAAGACATTCATACACATACAGCAAAAATAAATATTTTTTTTAATTGGAAGAACAAACTAAATACAGTATGAAAAACAGAACTGAGAAAGCAAATAAAAACCCGACCTATACGAAGGTTGTGATACACAGAGGAAGTGACTGGATAAACCAGCAAGGATCTAGTAAGGAGAAGTTTTTTTTCATACCACTATTTCTGAGAATATTCCAGAACTGAAAAATAGGAATGCCCAGAGAGAACAAAGGAAAACACCACTGACTACAGTGGGTCAGCAGAGGAGCCAAAGAAGGTTAAACTTGAGAAGTTATCAGAGCAAAACAAGGTAAACTGATACTTAACAGTTTACCATATCAATGAATGATGAAAACAAAAGAAAAATAAAGTATATTTTCAAAGTGCTGAGAGGATTTGTTGTTTTCCAATGAAAACAGTAGCAGCTTTAGACAATTTTTAAGAGTTAAAGGTGTAAAACTCAAGAGTAGATAATAATAAGCAAAAAAAAATTATACTACTTATTTTCATTAATCCAAACTTAATTAACAGTCTAGCATACTACTGGATAATTTGTGGGGGGGAAATGCAGCAAGAAAATACTTGGCAAAAGCAACATGTAAACTGAGAATTAAGTAAGATTAAAATGCTTTGAATGCTGCTCATGGTGATGCATGCCTACTATCCCAGCACTCTGAAGACAGAGCCATGAGAATCTGGAAATCAAGGCCGTCATCAGCTAAATAACAAACTCGAAGCCAATGCGTGCTAAATATAACTTTGTCTCCAAGAGGAAAATATTTAAAAGGAATTCTTTAAGAGACTCTGAGAATCCATTATCATGACTGAGTGGTCTAAGATGCTCTGAGATGCTTGTACTATGCAGGTAGAGTGAAAATGAGGTATCTAATGTTATCTTTTGCTAAATATATATTGGAATTTCTATGATAACAAATAAAAACACAGGCTGAATGGCAGTAGGCCGGCACTAAAATAAGACATCAAAAGTCTATAACCTGTAAATTAGTAGTAGCAAAAAGAGAAAAAAAAATGAAAGTCAACCATGAATAATTATGAATCATAAATTTAGCAAATCTCATCAAAGTATAAAAAGTTACTTTTCTGCAAACTCTTTTCTAACCAAAATATACTTAGAAATTGATAATTAAAAGAGGAATATAAATTCAGTGTTTATAAAATGATATACTTTTAACCAGTTATCAAGAAAAAGGAATGTCATTTTGAAAGAGAGAAAACTCTAAATATTAAAATAAACAAAATGTTATAGGTTGTAGTTTTCAGAAATCAGCTAAGTCTTAAGGTATGCTTATTAAATAGAAAAGACTGGGGTCTGGAGAGATGGCTCAGGGGTTAAGAATACTGGTTGCTCTTGCTGAGGAGGACCCAGGTTCAGTTCCTAGCACCCACATAGCAGCCAACAATTGTCTGCAACTCCAGTTCCAGGGGATGTGACACCTTTTTCTAACCTCTATGGGCATTGCATGACATGAGTGTATGTACATACAAGCAGGCAGTACTTTCACACACATAAAATAAAAATAGTAAATAAAATGTTTAAAACATAAAAAGAAAGGATTGAAAATAAATGACAACCAACCAGTTTAGGAAGTTGGGGTAAAAAAAATGAACATACTTAAATGTATTAATAACAGCAGAAAAAGAGCAAATTTCATCAAAATGAGAAATAATTGTCATTACTAAGACCAGAGGTTAGGTGAAGTTACTCTGGACTGCCTGCTGAAGTTGACCCACAGAAACCCAGAAAGTGCAAATCACACTGTACCTTACCCCAGTTGCAGTTCCACATCCCCCATCAGCCAAGCCTTCCTCTTGTCTGCAGGAAGGAAACATTTATTGTTTAAATGAAGTCAAGAAAGGTGAGGAGAGTTAAACTGGGGATGATTTCTAGAGCCTCTGAAGCCTCCAGTAAAGGAGTGCTAGGTACCAGGGAGGGCCATGATTTTCATTCACTTAGGAAAACATCTACAACACTAACAACACTATTCCAAAGTTCTTGCACCAGCTCTGAGTAGGGCATCCTGCTCTGCCTAACTTCAGCCAGCCTTTCAGCTGTGTGCTTTCAGCCATTGCTAACTGCCTGGAATATTTATAGCTGTACAGTGGTGTTTTATGATGTATATGCTCCCACAGGCCTTGCTGAGTAGCATGGCTTATGAATTTATTGAATTTCAAAACAGATTTATACATTTCCTTTTGGCTATGCTTTATTGGGTGCTTACTCCTAAACCTACACATAGAAGATGGTGTCCTGTCTGGAGGGGAACTTGCCAATCACTGCACACTAATGAGCAAAGTGAGAAACAGCAGAGCATTTTGAGCTGAATTGAAATCTATCTCCAGCTAAGTGAGAGAAGGAATACTGAATGCTTGCATAAGGGTACAGTGTGCTTATAAATGAGACACTGTGTAATACCACTTTGAAAACAGAGATGGTGATTCACAGCTTACTGCCAACATGTAGAGAAAGAATTCAAGTTGTGGAATAGCATGCAAAATGCTGGCCTGAAAAACTATCATAATATATTCTAGAGGACTGAAGCAATATAGAGATTTTAAAGAGAATTTCAAAAGCACTGTCTTCTCCTCCAACACAAACATTAAAACGTCTTATAAATATATCTGTCTATCTATCTGTACAACATATATATATATATATATATATATATAGCCACACACATTCTCAGAGATGCTTTTAGAAGTAGCAAGTCATAAAACTAGCACTCATTATGGAAAATGAAAGCCCCTGTTAAAACTAATGTTCTTTTAATGGTAGTATTCCTACGTCATTTGAAATTGTAAGTTTTCTTTTCTTCTAAACAGTGGGACTACTGGAACAACAAATAGAGATTTGGTTGCTTTAGTCATCTTTAAGTTTGAACTTTGGTTATCACTCCCCTCTAAGAAAATGTTTCAGAGAATGGAAAGTAATTTGTATCTATTTGGACTGAGGTATTGAAGTGAGTGTATTGGGCTTATATTCTCCCACACCCGTACAGACCAAATTCACTGGAATGGCAATAGCATAGCTAAAGCGCTTACAACTCAACCACCCACCAAGCAGGGATCTCAGAGGCAGCATTTCAAATCCTTCTAGTTTATTTCAGACACTCTTTACTGAAAAAAGCCAGAATCAGAATTTTGGTGCCTTTAACTTTGAATAATGTGTTTTAAATGAATGTACAGAATCATATCTGAATCAGAAACCAGTATGTCTTTAGAACAGCAAGACCTTCATAAGTTTTCATTTCTGGACACTCATGACCTATTTTTGAAACATATAAATGACATACTTTAGGGTAAATTTTGCATAGAATATATGTGTATATTTCTTTTTTCCTATGGAAGGGATATATATATATCCGTGTACCAGAAGTTCTTTCTTTATAGAACAATAAGAGTTTTATCTGAAAGTTATTACCTTTTTTCTATGGGATAAACATTATTTCTTCCCAAGGGTCAAATTCCAGGTTTGCCCAACCTTTTAATATTGTGATATAGCCTTGTCATCTACAAAATTCATGTTCAAGAACCAACCAAATTACCAAAAAAATAATTCACAAAATATCTCATAATGATTCAAGTATGTTTAGTTTACAATTTTGTTTTGGACTGCACTAATAGCTATGCTTGGCCACATGCAACCACTGAATTATAAGTTCAACATGACTTCTACATAAATATGATATTTAAGCTCCTTTAGGAATTGTACATTGTTTATAGATTTATTTGTGCCACTCTAGAGTTTGGGCTCTGGCAGACTCTAGTCTTTTAAAGAAATTGAGCAGATTTCTTGTAGTGTTTGACTCTAACTTTCATTAGATCTCCATTCTATAGCTCAGAGACCTAAAGAAAAATGTGTATCTTCACCCTAACCACAAAACTTGGCAGTTCCTTCAATTGATGTCTGGTTATCAACCAATTATTGTACAACAAATCACTACATATTTAATAACGGCTTGAATCATACTCATACAGAAAATTACATTCCTTATATCATAAATCTACCATGTAGTGACTTGACTCTCAACTCACGTAAGCACAAAACTGCATTCTAATAATCAGTGAGTCCGGAGATCATTTGAAAGTGGGAAGAACTCTATTTCCAATTCATTCTTCATTTTAGCAGAGCACGGTTCAATACAGCAAGAGAAATGTGCCCCATTTCCTCACTAGGCATCAGGAGAGGCGTCTCTCAGATCCTACAAACGTTCTTTGCTGTATGGCCCAATGTCAAGTCAGAAATAGTGGGTCAAACTCTTTTTGTGAGCTCAGTTCTTTACAGGGAATATCCAGTTATATCAGACTCACCCAATGTAAATTTTCTTTCTGAAAGTCAAGTGATTTTGCTCTTTAATTATATCTACAGAATCCATTCACATTCAATCTTTGATTAGATTTGTATTTGAGTAAATAACAGATATACAAGCAAATGATTTTAACACTAATAGCAGGAGTGTTAGAGACCATGAGAATTCTGCCTGCCACATGTACACTTGGTTTTACCTCCATGGTCACGTTACTACATCCAGAGCATCTGAGACCTCTTCTGGATCATTGTAATACTAGATTTTCTCTCGACTATGAACTTAGATACAGCCAAAAAATTTCATTCAGTTTGGTAAGATAGGAACTCATACCAATCTTTGTATAATAAATAAGAACTTGACATACACCTGAAACACATTTTAAAGTAATTTTTATTATGTAGGTAAAATTTCCATTTTTGTGACAAAAATCATTCTTTCATTGGAACTCTCATAGAGTAAAACTAATCTGTACATTAAAATCTTGAGGGCCAGTGTGATGGCTCAGCTGTTACAGGTGATTGCTACCAAGTCTAATAACCTTGTTCCATCCCCAGGACCCACAGGTAGAAGGAAATAACCAACTCCTGCAAGATGTTCTCTGACCTCACGTGGATGCTCTGGTACATGAGTCCCCCTACCTCCCCTCTCCACAATAAGCAAATAAATGTAAAAATAATTTAAATCTTGAAATCACCTGGCATTTTCTTTGAGTTTTTTATTTACTCTCCATCACACATGTTTAGTCTTCAATTGCCTGCGTTTCTTCACATGTTTTGTGCTCATTGTTACCACCCCACTAACATTATTCTGGACACAATCGTTTACTGTTGGTTAGTTCTTACAGATAAACACAACCTTATGGATCATGTTATATTTATTTCTTTTGTGTATTGTTTTATTGAATTTTTGTGTATTTCATATACAACATCTTAATCATATTTATGCCCCCTTCCCCATTGACTGGACGCTTTTACCGCACATTTGATTTTCCACACACAAATTCTTGTTACACTAGTGAAAAGGACTATAGGTTTATGATCACTGTCTGATTTCCAGAGCTCTCTAAAGCAGGTCCAGAGAGCAAGAGAATTTTTTAGAAGAATTTAAAAATGGTTGGTACACTGAGCCTGCATTCTACTGTATTCTTGAAATCTTCTTTAGACATGTGCCTCTGTGAGTTACAGTCCCTCAAGAGCAAGCACTTTTCAAAATTAAATGCAGTGATTCCCATTAAATTATTTAATTGATGCCCGGTGTGGTGGCACATGCCTTTAATCCCAACACTTGGGAGGCAGAAGCAGGCAGATCTCTGTGAGATCTAGGCCAACCTGGTCTCCGTAACGAGTTTCAGGCCAACTGGGGCTACAGGAAGATCCTATTCAATATATAATATATATATATATATTTGATTAAATTGAGCCTTTTCATTATGGTCCTTGAAGTTGGCTTGAGATCCAGAGCTTATCATTGAATAACATTTAAGTATCTCTCCTTTACGTCTCTTCTCGTGGTTCTGCAGACTGCATGCCATATTTCAACTGTATCTCCCACCTTCATGCACCACTGACTAAAATGTGAACTCAAGTGGGCCAAGGAGAACTGTGTTTTGGCCTCTGTGTTGCTGTTAATCCATGGAGCAGCCTGAGCCAGTTCCAATTCACTTGATATTATTTCTCAGCTGACATCTAAGCTACACTTCCCATAGTAGGTTTTAAATACTCAATTCAAAAATAATGTCTACAATAGTTCCCTAACTAGTCAAATGAAAAAGTCCAATGTATTTTGGCAAAGAAAATAAACTCTAAATGTACATTAGAAATGCTTATTGAATATCAGTTCTGTTCTGAGAATTTACTTAGATTATGTAAGAATTTAGAATTGACTTTACCTTTTATCTTCCACTTTTAAACAGATAATCACAAAAAGTACATGTGTTTTGAAACATAATTACTTTACAATTTGAATGTTTCCATAGAGGAACAGCTAATACATTTACTTAAGGATTCTGTAACAAATGTAAACAAACATTGTATAGATACTTTTAAACACATATTTTAGGTTTCAGTTATTTAGGAGTTGATAAGTCTTTGCATGTTCTTCTTACTAAAATTTTATTTTCATTAACTTTAATTGGCTGATTGGTTCAGTAAATAGTTCACACATCTATTGTGTATTAAGCTGTACTTAGCACATTATGTTAGGTAATTTATAATCAATTTAGTGCTAAGTAACAGAATCATCATAAAAAATGAAGTGTGATATTTAACACCGTATAGAGTTTGGCCAAGTTAACACTTTACATTTTGATATTGATGAGTATCATCAGAAAAATGATAAATAAGGCTGGATACATGGCTCAGACATTAAGAGCTCATACTGCCCTCGCAGAGAACCCAAGTTCAATTTTCAGCACTCACATTGGATGGTGAACAATTCCCTGCAACTTCGGTTGTAGGGGATCCAGTGACCTCTTTTGATCTCTACAGGCACTTGTACGCACATGTACATAACCACAAAAATACACCTAATTAGAAATCAAACAAAAATCTTTAAGGAGTAAAATGACAAGTAGAATGCTTTCTGAGAGATGAAAAAGAGGAGATCACACTTAAGCATCTCTATAATAATATCTTTCAGAGCAGTAAGTGTGGTGTGCTCTGAAGACAAAGAAATAAAAACAGTCTCGCTACTGAAATCTTCCCAGCGTATATGTTATGCCACAAAACCCTTAATAGAACTTGTAGTTTTTACATTGTACTTTAGAAAAAAGTATGTGTCATAAATTTGAAGTGGGGAGATATTGAAGGCCTGCACATAATTTCAACACTAAGAGTATAGCTCAGGAAACAGACAATAAGGGTATGAATTTATGTAGAGAATCCATCTTTGGGAGAAGATATAAGAGGATTGATTGGACTACATTCTCATTGAATATGTGGGAGATTGAAATGGAATAAATAAAAAAATGTTTGAAGTTCATTAGTTTATCCATGAGAATAATTCCTCAAATAGATATTGGATTTAAAAAAGAGAAATTTTCAGGTGGCCTGAAATGGTAGCATATTTCATATTGCTACTAAACTTTATTAAACTTTCAGTTTCTGAGTATTCAAGAGTCAGACATTAGCAAAGTCTCATTCACCAAATTATTTAAGGCTAAGAGAAAATTTATTGGTTCAAGAATTTCATAATATGAATCTTTATTATATTCAGACCTCCTCTTCCATCTCCACCCTCACTCTAATCACCCCCCACTCCACCCCACGATCCCTGACTTCATGTCTTCTATTAACAAATGAAAAATCCCATCCATTGTACATTACCTGAGCTGGATGCCAGAGAAATCATATCCCATTAGAGTGACAGTGATCTAGAATTCTTACACACAGGTGTGCTAAAGAAAAGGTTGACTCCCTTTCCTTGAAATGTGATTTTATGGTCAGAATATGCCTGGGGTTTTGAGTCTGCACACAGCTTAGGAATGTCAAGTCAGGATTTCTCTCTCAGTGGTTGGAAACACTTGATTTTCCTCATCAAAGTCAGTTGCATGCAAGTTTCACTTTTGCTGTTTCCAGGCCTCACTCAGCACAATGACTGCACTGTGGATCAAGCCAACAGGTTGATTCCCCACAGGGTTTTACTATAGGTAAGAGAAGCCACAAGGTCCTCACAGCAGGCAGCATTTAGCTCATGGGCCTCCAGTCCAAGATTCTCTCAGTGTTAATTGTGAAGTTTTAAGGCTTCACATACAGTTTTACACCAGTGTCCTCCAGTTTATTTTCCGAAATATGTGGACTTCTCAGACTCCAGGTTGTTGAGGACTGCAGCCATGTCCTGATAGCCACTGAGTGATGATGAATGATGATGGTTAACTGACCGTGGGTGTCACCAGGGCACGTTGGTCAAGGCAGCTCGGTCCTGCAGGTGCAAGTGGGCAGCGAGGGCAGTGTTGTCAGGCTGGAAGGATAATGCACCAGCTTGGGTCTCTCATTATTTTCCTCTTACTTCTCAAGTTCTGAATTCAGAATTTGGAGATCAATATAGAAGCATCGAGATTCTTAATAAAATGAAGACGTCCAGAGTCATGGTCTAAGTCCTGTGTTGAGAGTTGTCACTGCCATCGCTCCAGTTGTGTCATCATGTTGACCTACCAATCATTTTATTTTTTACTTGCCCGGTCCTGAGTTCAGGATTTTGATATCAATATAGAAGAGTTTATGGTCAGATAAATAGGCATCTTGTCTGATTAGGTTCCTCACATAATCCATTACACACATTCGGTCTCTTGGGGAGTTGGAGGCACCCCATGCAACAAGGCCAGCTGCCTGGGCTCACCTCATTCCACTGCCCCCTTTCGCCCATCATCCCCAAATGTTTTTTGCAACAGCTATTTTCCTGATAGTATTACTACTCTTTCCAAAGCAAAAATGTCATCAATAGAGTTTCACATATTATTAATGACTCTCGAGAACTTAAATTTCAAATTGGTTCTGATTCATTAAAACATCTTGTATTCAACAGGTACAACGACAGAAGTATTGATGCAATCTCTCACAATCTTTCTACAGTAACTCTGTTCCTGTATTCCCTTTGGAAGAAAGCTTCAGCGGACAGCAGAATCTGAGTGTCCCCTCCGACCTATGCCCAACCAAACTGCATACTATAAACACCTCCGCATAACTGATCTCCAACCTGTCCTATCTTCACCTGTGGACACCCTTTTATTTAAGACCTATGAATTGCCCTCCATAGCATAGCACTATAGAGGGGTCTAATTGGTCTCTGGCCTTCACACACTGTACTACGTACTCAATACCTTGTCATGGCATGTCTTTGAATAGAATCCATTGAAAGTTTGGCATTGCTTATGTAATTAAAAATAATAAACTCTGTGAATGGGGCCTCACTGCCTCTGCAAGTATGAGCTTCTGTGTGGTCACACTAACACTCCAAACACAGTCTCTAGTCATAACACAGACGGTAGTGCTTGAACTGAAACAAACTATTGTCTACACTGTCCCTGTCTGTACCATTTCCTTGGCTGTGCATAGCCACTTGCCTCTCTTCAGTCTTCTGAATTCAAGTTTACTTTTGCTTTGAAACTTTCTCACTTATTTCTGCTATCATCTGTCTTGTCTACCCCTTCAGCATAACATGTGTATTAGCCTATTGGGGTACATGTAACCCTAATAGACTCAATATGTTTATTTGTACACCTCACTTTACTACATGATAAACTTTTCACTTATATTTAATGTGAGTTTTTATGTAGCATAGCCTACCACATAGAACACTTAATACTACCTATTTATTGAATAAAGGATTGTTCTTTAAGGGAACTGACTCAATAACTAATTCAAGCCAAATCCAAGTAAAGTGACAACTATTGTTTCTTAAAATACAGAAAAAAGCAAATATTCATTACATGACAAAAAATAATTAGGAATGGATTTGAATATCCAGTTACTTAACAAATTCCTGGAAAAAATTACAAATGGCATCATTAGAAACAAACTAAAACCCTTAAGTTCAAAATAATATGCTTGGTGTCTGTAATAAACTCCCATCCAATGTGCTTACACCAATTATTCCTTTAAAAATTTTTTACCACATCCTCCCAAAGTTAAAATGTCATCAGTAGAGTTTTAAATACATTTCTTTTAAACTTAAAACTTTACTAATTAATTCATCCTCATTAAAACTACTTATGACTTTGCACTAGGTGAATTTTCAAGATAAGAGAGAATTGTTTTTCTCTCAATTACATGAATTTTTCACACAGTTTTTTAAAAGACAGAAAATAATGAAATTTGAGATTTTATTTTTAAAAATGAGTAAAACACTATTCTTAACTCCTATTACACTTCGATCAGAATGGTTCCTCATTTTTTGCTTTCTTTCATGTTGAAATATTTTATTTGATTCCAACTCAGGCAACATTTAAGTCAAAGAAGTATACTGGTTTTCTCTGAAATTAGAAGTAAAACAAAAACGTATTAAGATGGCACTGTGACACAGAAATCATGCAGCGATGCAAATACCTTACTCACAAATATTCACTGATTGTCAGGTTAATAACTCCAAAGACTCTTTCAGAATCACTTAAAACTCTCCAGTATGGATTTGTTATGATTCTGTTATTCTGGGCCATAACGACCCAAGTTATTTCATAGGTAAACACATTCAGTATCTTAGTTCTTTTACAGGGCAAATATGTTATTGGCAATTTGGTACATTTGCCAGTTAATGGTACAGAATTAAATTAAAATACATTATATAAATGGCATCAACACACTCTGGAATTGAATCACTTAAGAAAAATGATATTGTTAATTAAAGTTCTGCACTGCTGAGTTCATCAGCTAATGCCTAGATTGACACAGAACGCTTAGGAAGTAACGTCTTCCTCTTTGCAAACTCGATTAAAGTGCTAATATCCAAAGATATAATAAAATTAGGAAATGAATACATACTTCAAAAATTTGAGAAAATACTACATTAGGTAACAAGGGACAGGTTCATAATAAAAGGCGGGGCTGCCTCTCTGACTCCAACAATGCTTACCTTAAAGGAATTCTGTAACTGCGTTTGTCACTAAGCGGTGCCCCATTCCACTTCAGACTGGCTTATTTTTCCCGTCATAATCATACTTGCTAAGAGTGCTGCCGCTTTTCACAGGATTATGTCTAGTAGCTCATCTTGGAAAACACTCTCTCCGGAGCTTTTAAGACACTGAATTCGTTTTCTCGCCTCCAACTTCAGCTTCTCTAAAGTACTTTTTGTCAGGTTATCCTCTGCTCCTGTGACATCCACGTTAGGATTATCATGTTTGTGTACAACACGCTTTCTCTTCTCTCTGTTCTTTGCCTGTGGAATCTCAACCAGGGCAGCAGCCCCATGAGTACTGGCTTCTTTTTCAGGGATTCTGTGTGATGAATGACTCCACCGTGTTGGCGACAGTTACTAGAACATCTTCAGGATCTGTTCATATTTTCCATTTTAACTATCATTATGAAAGAATGCCATCAACGTTCCCCACCCTTACTAAATGCAGTAAGCACCTCAGTTGTCCTCTCTTCCTTGCTTCCTCCTGATGCGTTCCTTATTCTACCCTTACAATTATCTTTGAAAATGTAAATGAAGTCTACCACCTTCTCCTGGAAAGTTGGGAAAGCTTTTGGATTGGTTTTAGAATGACTATTTCTCCTTACCCTTCAAGGCTGCGTGCCTAGCCTGACTTCCTTTCACTTCTCTAACTCCTCTGAACCGAGACTCCATCTGAGTCTCTGTGTTTCAGCCACTTTGCTTTACTGCAAATCCTTAAACTCATCCTGCTCCAGTTCCCAAAGCTTTTTAACCATATACAGGCTCCTTTCCTCCTCCTCACCCTCTGCATCTTGGTTGACTATTAAGTTAATGAGAAATCCTTCCATAACTCCTCAGATATCTGTATATGTTTCGGGGATAATCAAAAAGTTATTAAAAAGAGTGGTAGGAAATGAAACATTAAAAATAAATTAGTAAGCCAATTTAACAAGCCTACTTTGTTCCACCATGTGTCTCACAACTTTGATTATTTAATGTTTAGAATTGTCAGGCTAAATTAGTGGTTTAAGAGTCTGTATTCTGTAAGGGATGAACTTCATAACATCCTCAATCTCAGCTGTAAAAGATTATTTTGACAACCCAAATCTGTACCAAATAGTGGGTTTGGAAGGAAATTCTGTTAGTTTCCATTTCAATATAAGCAATACTTTGTACTGCTTCTTAGTCTTTTTTCTGTTTGTTTTATTATAAATACTCCAACCTTTATCTTCCTATTTGGTTAAATCCAGTGAGGTAGATCCTGCTAATTGACTAGGCTAGAATAATGGGTAGGAAATATATATTAAATTTCTTCTTAATTTTTAATATTATTACAGATCAGTTATTAAAATTGCATAATCTTATATTATGTTCCTCAGATTCCATATGAATTTGAGAGAAAAATATTTTTAAAAAAGATTTTTTGAATTTTATTACCAGAAAATGTCTATTGTTATAATTACAGAAATTTTATTTTATCCACATAAGATTTTTTTATATTTTCATCCTATATCTCCAATGCATAGCCCAATGAAGATTAGCATTAAATTTTTACAGTCTTCCTCTCAAAATGACTGTGGAATATTTCATGAGAAACATTCTGTAGAATATACTCCAGAGAGGTATGTCTGAAACATGTCAGAAGAATATAGACATCTTTATTTTAGCATATTGCATAAAGACAATATATAGTGATTCATTTTAATAAGCACATAAAATATTTTCAGAAATAAGTTTACAAAAAATAATAAAAAGTCTATTCCAAATAAACAAAAATACTTTAGAAAGAAACAAGAAAGGACACTGCAGTGATGAATGAGAAGAGAGGGTAAAAAGAGCCTGATTATCACAGGGAAGGAAAACACAGTCTGGAAACCACAGTCACACATCACTGCAATTCCCTGGCTAGGGCAAAAGATTATTACAAGCATCACACATATATTTTCATTAATGATCTCTTGAAATAACTTTCAGGAAATAATATCAAGAATTGGTGATCATTCACATCCCACAGTTTGATTTCAGTTACCCTGAACTCACCATTTCATAAACATCTAAGATACAAAAGTCCATCTAGACGTCATTCAGTAATATCTGGCTTGAGTAGACCCTACTTGACTACTGCAGTAAAAATTCAAAATCAGTTGTAGGGAAAATCAGGTAAGCATTATCTCTTGTGGTTTACTATTTCATCCAAGAATATTTCCATCTTGTAGATAATTTCAAGGCAATTTGAGCATTTTATTGTAGTGCTTTGACACGAAAAAGCTAAACTACAAATCTCATTATGAAGTAGTTTTCTATTATTGAAGCCAACAATAAACTTTTCACCTTTATTCTTTGACATGTAGTTAAAGTCTCTCATATGACAATTTCCATGTTCTCAAGATATATTTTAAAAGATTGCTGGATAAGATGTAGCCTACAAGGGACCAATGAAGGAAAGGCTCAGAATAGGAAAAAATAAACTATACCTCAAAGGGCAAAAATGTCTTGGAAATCCATGATGGAAGTGAAAAAATATCAAGTAATAAAAGGGAGAAATAAAGATGTAATATCGAAGAGAAAAGCCACACACCACCACAAGCATGCAGGTCTCTGGCAGGGGATGAGGGGAAGGGAGCTCCTTCCAAAAGTTGTGCCAAATTAAGGCTGGGAAGTCCTACCCTTAGAAGAAGCTCACAGTTCTCATATGCTTCAAATCCAGTAGAAGACTTGCTGAGATAATGATTCCTCCAGCAGGCAAGTCAGGTGGAGAGAATAACAATTTTGTTACTCTATATAGCTTAAAAGGCATTGTTCTAGTGCCATCTTGATAGAGAATCTATTGTTTAAAAAAAAAAACTGGGTTATCCACAGGTCATGGATCCAAGTTTGGCCTGTTATAACCCCTGAGTGAGGGAAACCCCAGAGAGATAGCAGTGGTGGAAAGCAGAAGAAACTGCGGTTGATTATTTGAAGGATGCAGGCTGCTGGAGGCTGGCTCACGCTGAGAAGCATATAGGGAGAGATAGTCCAAAATTTTCATTATCCATTCAATTGTTCATGGTTATCTGTACTGGTTCAATTTCTTGGTTGCTGTGAATAGTACACCAAAATGCTTGGATGTGCAACTGCCTCAGTGGTGTGTTAGCTCGGAGTCCTTCCTGGATCCTGGCATAGCTGGACTATTTTGTGTGTGTCCATGAAAACTTGAAGATAGTTTTGTGAAGAGTGTCACTGGCTTTTGGTAGGGATTGCACTGAATCTCTATATTAATTTCAGCAACATAGTCATTTTAACAATATTAACTGTCAATCCATGAACACGGATCTTTCCATTTTCTGATATGTTCTTCAGTTATTACTGTAGGTATTGCATTGTGTGTGGATATGTGTGAGAATGTATGCATTATCTATATATGTGATGAAATTGCAAAAGAATAAATTGGAAAATAAAAAATGAAAACAAATAGGTTGACTTAAGAATTAAAATGCTCATATAAGAACTCCACATGATTGAACCATGAAAACATTTTAGCTGCCAGTTCTGATAAATGATACAAATTTAGATGACAAAAGAAATCTTTCTTATTAATATGGAGAAAATATTGTATGATGAGACCTTATACTTTTCTAGACTATTGGTAGGAATTTTAAAATTTGCAACAGTTTTTCTGACAACTAATCTGGCAGGAATCTTAAATATTCCGAGTGTTGTTGTTTGTTTGTTTATACTTATTTGCTTCCTCCTGTGATCTAACAGTTAGGCCTAAAATTAAGAGCTGCTTCCTTAGTTATAGTTTATGATTTTATAATAACAAACCATGCATATACACACATAGGTATAGAAATTCAATATGCACAGTGAAAGATGGAGTGATAACAAAGTAATAGATAAATTATTTTACATTCATATGATATTTATTATATAATCAATGAAGTTTTTTCTGAAGATGTCAGTATTGAGAAATTGCTCATTCCTTAACATTTAAAAACATTATTTATTCTTTGATAATTCCTTAGATGTGTTTAACACATTCTGGGCATGCTCACCCCCACTCTCCCTTATTTAAGAGTTCCTTAGACTTATAAAACACTTTATGGGCACACTCACCCCTACCCTCCCTTATTTAACAATTCCTTAGATATATAAACCCTTTATGGGCACACTCATACCCACCCTCCCTTATTTAAGAGTTCCTTAGATGTATAAACCCTTTATGGGCACACTCACACCCACTCTCCCTTTGTCTCCCACTTCCACCCTCTCTTCTCTCAACAATTTTTCTTCCCACTGCCATGCACTTTGGTTTTGTATTTGTTTTTGTTTTGTGACTCATTGAGTTTAGTCAGAGCTGCTTCATAGGCATGGGTATAGGGTGTGGAGTTATCTACTGGGTAAGTACATCATCAAAGATTACAGTGCTGGACAATGAAACCCCCACTTCCAGCAGCCCCAACTGCCTTCAGCTTCTCAGGAAGGAGCCAGGTCCTCAGGAGCATACCTTAACCCTTAAAAATTAATTGATTAATGCATTTATTATTTATTTATTTGTGTGCGAGTGTGTGTGTGTGTGTGTGTGAGTCCATGGATCTCTTAGAGCTGGAGTTACAGGTTTTTTTGAGCTGCCAATCATGAATGCGAGATCTGAATTACCCCAGGAAATACTTTGAACCACTGAGCCATCTCTCTAGCCCCCATCTTAACCTTTAAATAAGGATGTCCTGACTGATTTTTCTGATATGTTTTGCTGAGAAATTCATACCAATAAACAAGCACTCTTTAGTGTATGTAGTTGATAGCCCTAAAAGGCCACATACAAGAATTTAATCTCTTTTATCATCTGTATGAATACACACACACACTCTATACATCCAGTCTTATTAACACTAAGTATTGTTTAATGATTGTTCTTTTCAATTGATTGCAAGAAGACTAGAGAAACACTGCCCAGGGTAAAATTCTGCATGGTCAAAATGCCTTTGTTAGCCTCACTGTTTTCTCTGTCATTCCTATCTCCCAGAAGAAACAGGTAACTTCTCCCTGGGAGTCTATATTTCTAGAGACTATGGAAATATTTCACAGAAGACTGTCACTCAATGCTATTTAAAATGTTAATGTGTGGGAGCTTAAGATCTAACACTTCCCAAAAATATATTAATTTCCTGTATTTTAAAAAAATTATGCATTTGTTTTTGTGTGTATGGGTGTTTTATTTCCTTATATGCATCTGTACAACATGCGTGCAACACCTGCAAAAGTCAGAAGAGGGTATTTGATCTCCTGGGATTGGAGTTACAGCTGGTTGTTAGCTGTTATGTGGATGTTGAAACTCAAGTCCTCTGCAAGAGCAGTCAGTTCTCTTAACACAGAGCCATCTCTCTAGCCCTAAGATACATTATTTTCAGTAAGGACATTAAATTTGGGTGAAGCCTAGGAGACAAAAAACAACAACAAAAAATGTATTCGTATTGAAGAGATGTTGGCAGTGTTGTAACTATATTCCTATAAGATTCTGTTAAAACTCACACTACATAGATCACTCCATTCCAGAAAATATGACATACATATGGGAATTTTTTTTTAAAAAAGTCTGTTAGTGTCAGTACAATGATTTCTCATTACTGTGAAGATAACTGAAGTTCACATCAAGGTGACAGTGAGTTATAATTACTATTGAAATGTTCAACTGAATGTGTATAAAGCATTTATAAGACAATTGAGATGTATTTTAACACAATCTACTAATGAAGATACTACAAAGTCATTGATTCCTTTGGATACTATAAAGTCATTGATTCCTTTTAAAGAAATCTGATTTTGATACACAATGTACTAGAGAGAAAATGGGGCTCAGTTCATTGGTCTTACTGGCAGCTAAAGACTAAAATAAGGATCTCCAACGCAGCCTGCATACATTTTAAGGAACGGCTTACTTCAACACAGTCTTTTTCAATAGCTGCATCTGTACTAGTTCAAGGAAGAGATATTCTTTCTTTATCAAACAAATTGTAAACTTTGTTTGATCAGCATTATGGAACTAGTCAGATTCCATAGTACCAGGAGAACTATCTAATCCACCCAGGTAGAAGAGAAATCTACCAGAAATTCTGTGCATGCTCTACATTTTCTTAATTCTAGTTCCAAAGGGCAGCTCAGTTCCTCCGATAATTTGACGAAATCATGAAAATGGAGTAAGCGGGCCTCAGACGCGGGGCTGTTTCCCCAGGTCCACAGTCTTTCCCTTGGTCCCACTTGATATCTACTGCAAAGGCTCACATAAAGGATTCTGGTTGTCTGCTGCAGAGGAGCAGAAGAGAGTTCTGTGGGATGTTGTTTTAAGGAAGCCTACCTAATTTAATATCCAGGATTTGAACTTGATCCCTCTGCTGATGAGAAGGAAATGACCTGAGATGCCACTGTGGATGGTATTTGTTTTGTTGAAAATGCTTTAGGTCTCCAGTTTCCAGAAGCACACAAGGAAAAAGATCATTTCGGCATTCTCTCTTTTCTTTCTGACAGTGCAGTTCTTAACTCAGTGAGTCAGAAATGGCCAAGCACAAATGACAGTGTCTTTCCAGTCTTCTTGAAATACCAAGGGAAAATAAAAATGCTCCTCAGTGGTGCTTAAAATTTAATCCCATTTAGAAAACAAAAACCATAAGTTCTAGAGTAAAAATGGTTAACGCTGAAATAATTCTGTAAATGCTGTGCAGATAAAGAGCGTTGAAATGTAAGTAATCCAGTTCTCAACTGATGCAGGTCCTTAAGCCATCCCACCTCCCACCTGTGTATTCAAGGAAACAAGAGAGATTAGTTTAAAAAAATGTGTATGTGATTTTCCTTCTAGAGTGTACTTCTGGCAAAGAGTACTTAAGCAAGAATATGCATAAAGATAAGCAATAAATTGAAATGAAGGCCAAGAAGAAGATAACACAAGTTAAACTGCATGGAGCAAACATATTTTTTAAGGAAAAGAAAATGAGAACATTGTATAAATGATTTTAATTTATTCAAAAACCTATAAAATACTATTCATCCATAGAATAGTACAGTAATGTGCCAAGAGATTTTTGGTAAAGTACACATTGCATACCCCACTTGTGGTATCGTCTTGTGTTACTTTAGACATTAAATTTAAAAGCAAAATTGAAAGAGCCATAACCATCTAAAAGAGATCCCTTTTCTAAATACACATTATCTTTGAACAGACACCAAATGACCTCTACTCACTTGCTTCAGTCGAATTGAGATTTTCTGACTTACTGTTCAGTCTCTTTATTTTAGGCCCATATACTACCTCCCCAAAGAGAAACCAAGGTCTAGAGCATAGCACGTTCTGCAAACCAGATAGCTATGTTGGCAGAATAGGCTAAAGACATTAACAAAGTTCTTTTCTCCCGAAATCGGCCCCCTATCATACATGTACACACACACACAAAAAAAAAAAAAAAAAAAAAACACAGATAAGGTAATCACAATTTTCCAATAATCCTCACTGGAGGACACTGAGAAAGTGTTTTCTAAATCAGTAATATAATTTATTAACTTTGGTATGAAGGTATTCAAAATGATTCTACTGATTTAATAAATAATATAATTATTGGTGTTCTCTTTACTTCTAATTCTTTTAAATGAAAACATTGTGTGTGATCAAAAAGGAAGTACGGGACTGTGAGAGAGCTTTATCTCTTTTAGAGCAAGATATGAGGGGGTTGTTTAAAAACGTTGATTTGGTTTATTTGTTTTATAAATCCATGTGTTAAATTCCGAATCACAATTATCAGTTCCAAGAAATAAAGAATTAAGATACAAACTAATTATTTTCTTCAGAATATAATCTGTTGAGCTGGCATTTGAACTCAAATAATAATTTCAAACAATTTGGAAGCAGCTTTCACATAATTTCATGGTCTATGAAAAATCCATTTGGAAACCATGCAGGACATTTGTTACAAGTGGTGTGTTCATTTGTTTATCCTGATTTTCATTTCAAGCAACTGCTGCCTAACAGGCAAACTCTGCCTTTTCTCTGAAGACAGTAGGTTTTGGGTTCAGTAGGAAGCCATCAATTAGACTCCTGTAACTTTATGTTCTGCATGAGAGTCCAAACACTGTACTGTAGCTGTTGAGGAGTAGATGTGCCTATTTATAACAGAGATCTTGTAAAAACAGCTGTATTCCTGTCTAAAGATAGTCAATCATGTACTGAAGAGAAAAAAATTCTAATAGCTAGGGCTATGTTAGCTTTGCTTGACCAGACCAACAAACTATCTTAATTGATCTTTAATGGAGATATGATGTTTGCAAATTAAAAAAAATATTAGTGTAAGATTGAAGAAAAAGAGAATGCTGAATATTTTCTTACATTCTTGTTAATTTTATAAATATAAATATTTGTTTTGACACAGATCTATAAGATTCCCCATGCAGTCTGCAGTATTAAGCATAAGCATACAAGAATTAACAAGTCATTCATCAAGTTAGTTTGGACTAACTATGCTTTGGACTCATAGCTATGACTAGAATAGAATCTGTTTAGTTAGTGTCCTGATCAATGTACTCTGCTAATTAAGCACATCCCAATGACAGTGACCATGGCTCATGAGCTACACATGTTGTTTTGCTTCAGGGCTTCATAATAAATATGAAAAGACACGGTCTGTGTGCTTGAAGGTGCTGTTGATCAAAATATCTGAGTGTGTAACTGGACTGAAAATTCATCAGATTAGGGAAATCAATTATAATGACTCATTTTCAGTCCACAACTTCATTTTATCAATATAGTCAAAAGTGTTTAAATTGACAAAAGAATTAAAATATGATCTACTTTTTGTAAGAATTTAAAATGGATCAAAAGACCACAATTGTATACAAAACAAAAAATCTGAACCATTGTCTGTCTTATATAGAACTACTGTGTCTTAGGCCATTGCTCTCTATACTGCTTTGACCTCTATATTTCATTAATGTTTCTGATAACATAGTGATGTTTGGCCTTTAAAAGTGCAGGAATCTTCATAGATTAAACTACAAGAGCAGATTTAGGACAGGGTAATATGAATGAATGAATGATACTTAGTTTATTACACAATATGCATTTATCAAAAAGTCGGTTCAGAAATAATGAGTACTCTCTCTCTTTAACAGTACAAGCACTGTCTGGTTCCTTTCAGAGAACACAAAAGAATAATGTCAACAGCACATACTTGTTTGTTTCTGTCTTCAATCATATTTGTAGAACTAAAAGATTTCATTGGACTTTGTGAAGATATAAACAGGCTCAGTAACATTCTGAAGCAGGTATTTCAAACTCCCAGTAATTTGGTGAGTAGTTATAGAGTTGACTGTTATATACGCCAGTTCATATTAAATTGGTGCAGACTGTACAGCTCACTCTGGAGGTAAAAAAGCAGGTACACAAGGCACTAAAGTGTGGTGTTCTGAACAATGAGATGGGAGAGGCATACCGTGGTGACCTAGGATTAGTATAAGATGAGGACTGATGTGGTGGGCTTTTAGGTCGTACAGGGCCAAGAGTTCAGAGTTCCCATGGAACAGAATGCATGGGACAAAAGGAAAGCTCAAGAACTCCCAGGATCAAGGAAAGGCTGCATTTCAATACCCACATATAAAGTTCACCTATGACTCAATTGACCGAAATCTGGACATAAACATTTAACTATGCGGTACTTATAATTCTCATAGAAATAGAATTTTCTACCTGAAAAAGAAGCTATGTGGATTTAACTATGAGTAAACTTCAGCTAACTGAGCCTGATGGGGCAATACAACTACTGGCTTTCCACATGTCATGCAGAGCCTGTGGAGGACAGAAGAGGGCATAGGATCCCCTGAAACTGGAGTTATGGGTAGTTGTTAGTTGCCTTGTGGGTACTGGGATTCAAATATGAGTCTTTTGTAAGAGCAGCCAGTGCTCTTAACCTCGGAGCTATCTCTCCGACCATAAATGATTACTTTCAATGGCTGAAACTGAAGGTTTGAGATTGCACAAGCAAAGTGGGAACCTGGTAGCTCTAAGGTGCATGTAAACAAAGGGGGATAAGATATAAATGTTTGCACATAAAGAAAACCATTCTTTTAAGAGTATATTTGTTTAGATATGAATGAACATTTACAATCTTTGACTTTTGCAGTAGACACTGTCATGATGAATATTCTAAAACATTTCATATTATTTCCTTCCTTGACATCTTTCCCTTTGTGCTGCTAATATTTTCTGCAGAAGATAAAAAATGCATCAACTGTGTGTTAATGTTTGGGCAATTTTTATAGCACAAGACATGACTTGCCTTGGTAAGTGAAAACTTGAAAATGCATATTTAACTCTTGTTGGGTGGAATCTTCTTCATATCTCATGAAAGTCCATTGATGGGCTTATTCTTCAGATGTCATATGCCTTTGCTGATTTTTTTTAGTCTATTGTTGTGTCAGTTTCTAAGAGGAAGATGGTGCCCTATGTTGTAGCATATGCCTTTAATCCCAGAACTCTGGAAACAGAGGCAGGCAGATAAATCTCTGTTTAAAGACAGCCTGGTCTCCATAATGAATTTGAGGCTAATCATGGCTACATAGTGAGAACTTGTCTAAATTTAAAAATTAAAATAAAAGAAGTAGATGTTTGCATCTTCAATGATAACTATGGATTTTCTTTCAACTCTAACAGATTTTATTTTGTGTATTTTGAAGCTCTATTTCTTGCTACATAACTATTTATAATTATTATAATTTCCATTGTATAATAATTCTATCATGTAATGTCATTCTATGTGTTAGGATTTATTTTCTGTAAAATCTACTTTATTATTTGCTAATAAAACAAATTCTGAATTAATTAATTTCACATTAATTTAAAATCAATGTAGTATAATTTTAAATGACATTTTATTTGTAACTTGCCTCTGTTATGAAATTAGAGATTTCTTCCAAATAACATATGGGTAAGTTATTCTTTATCCATTTTATTCTCTTTGTTAGGTTTATTTTCTCTACAATCTCTGTCTTTTAAAGCATTTTTACTTAAGGTAATTATTACTATGACAGTGCTTAAGCCTGCCTTTTGAATATGTTTCTTTATTTGATTCTTTTTATCATGTTATTATTTTCTTTCCTACTGTTATTTGGATATTTGGGGGATTATTGATTTGCTTACAGTGTTTTGTGTGGGTATTTTTGTATTGTATTCAGAGTATCTGCTCTAGATATTTTACATGTAGAAATACATATTTATAGAGATGTTATTAATATGGATATATAAATAAGACATGTAACCTATTTAAGGTCTGCGACTACCAGTATCTTTCAAACAATGTGATGTACTTCTATTTATATTTCTTTTCCTTCTATGATTTTTTTCTTGTGTAGTTTTGGAGCTCAAACCCAAGCCCTCTTATGTACGAGGCAAAGGCTCTATAACTGAGCACTTTGATTTTAAGTACACTTGCCTTGGGTATCATAGGATGGCATATTTTTTATCTTAATCACCAAATGTTATTTATAAAATTCACAAGGGGAAAATATGCACTTAGCCTTCCATAGCTACGGATTCTGTTATCTACTTATTCAGCCAACTGCAGATTAAAAATATAATTAGACCTATGGTGGTTGCAATTGCGCTGTACAAAATAGACTTTCTTCTTGTCATTCTCTCCTAATCAATACAAGGCAACAACAATTTTCATAGAATTTGCATTATAATATTTTGAAAATGATCTAAAGATGTTTTAATATGATGTGTGAATGTACCTAGAATATATGCAACTGTTCTGTTATTTTAAGTGAGGGGTTTTATCGCCTATTGATTTAGTATATTCATGGGGATCTGTATTCGATTCTTTGGAGACTGGGGATGATTAAAGCCTGATTTATGTTCCCATATTTTTCCTCTACATATTGTTCTTTCTTTCTTCAAGATCCAGAATTCTTTATTTTTGAAAATTGACTTCTTTTAAACCATTTGAAAGGAATATTTTCTAATGATGGATATATAAAATATAGTTAGAATTTGTATAGGATTCAGATGCTAAGTTTTTTTTTTAAACTGGAAAAGTACATTGTGTTTCTTCCCTATGATGAACATGGTTTTAAATAAGAAACCTATTTATACTTAATTTGTAATTATCCCGCAGGTAATGCATCTTTTCTCTCTGGTTCTTCCTAATGTTTTTGTCTATATTCAACTTAAATTTTAAGTGTGGTGCTATTGGCCTGACTTTTGTTGGGCTTATCTCTGAAATTTCTTGGGCTCTTTTTGGTGTAACTTTTCTCCTATAAATTTGGGAGAATTTTCACTCAATTTTTCTTGAATTTCAACCCAGGTTTTATGTTTGTTCTATGTCACAGATTACTGACCTCTGTTCAACTTTCTGCATATTTTCTCTTTACTCTTTCTATTTGGTAAGTCTTATTATCCTGTCTCAAGTTCAGTACCTTCAGCCCCCACCATCTCTACTATCAAGTCCATTAAGCAACATTTTTATTTCTCTTATTATATTTTGTAAATCTAAATATTCCATTTGTACTTTTAAAATTTTTAGGTTTTGTTGATACTGTCTACTTTGTCTCTCAACAGAATTCTAACTGCTATTGAAACATTTTATAGTAATGCTGTTGTTAGAGAATTCCATATGATTCTTATTGAAACTGGCATATAGTTGATTCTCTTTCCTCATTGACTCTGTGATTTTCTTTGGGTTTGATGTGTGTTTTTAACTCTATTCTGGACACTAGTTTACTACTCAAATTTTTAGGCTTCTTTAGACATTTACTTTGCACAGACAGTTACTCTCTTTAGCTTTAGCATGTATATTTGGTATATTTGGCCTAAGTTTGTAGACTGTGATTCCAATGACAGTTTCGTTTTAACAGCGATATTTTAGTTTTGTTATTTGGTTTTGGTGGAGTGCACAGTGTCTGTGGTATTCTGAGTTTATTCCTAGTGGATCTTCTACCTGTTTTTTCACGACCTCCCAAACGTCACATCCAGTGGAGACAAAGGGGCTTCCAACACAGGATAAATTGTTGAGGCCTATTTTTGCTGTACCAGTCTGCCACACTCATTCTCTGGGAAAGGGAAGAGAGCTTCAACTCACAGGAAGAAGTGCCCCAGTTCAGGTCATCTGCTGTAGCTGAGAATCTGACTGGATCAGTTCACCAGCTTCAGTTTCTTTTCGTGGAAAATAGAAATTATAAGCCTGGAAGGAAAGGGCAGCGTTCATTTGTCAGATTCTCTTGTAGGTGTCTCAATAAATTCTTCTTGATATTGACGTCAGGCTCCTCTGGTAAAATAAGATGGGCTGCCCTTGTATCTATAGGCAAATGAACCTGTCTGGACTGATCTCAGTTTCAGTTTTGGGTATCATATCGGAAATGCCAAATATTAAGTAGACTATGCAAGACACTTGGTAGCTGTCATATTCCCAGGTCTTGGGATCTTAAACCGACTCATCTTCTTAGCATCTTTGGAGCAATGTTTTAGTTGTCTTGTGTTTTTTACCCATGTTCAATGGGGAGGAGAGGGAAAATTAATCTAAACTTATAATAATGGAAAATCATGACCCAATGTATTTTAAGAAATATATTTATAGTATGACACAAGCAAAAATTAAATGTGACTATGAATAATAATAATTTGTTTCCAAAAAAAAAATAATGACAACCAGTTAGCATGACGTTTGCCGGTTCTTACTATTTTTGATCAATAGAAAACCACACCCTAGCTCAACTTACATAGAGGAGTAGAACACCCAGAATGCTGATCTCTTTACTGCATCCATTTCATTCTAGAACAGAAAGCCCATAGTAAATAGTCTCTTAAAAATATAAATATGCTTTGAGTAAAAAATACAGATTAAAAAGTTTTTTATGAATTAATTTTTTTTACTAATTAACTGTTGTTTGACAAATTCGCATATGTATATACTGATGACGTTCTCCACATAGTCTCTTTTATTTCCTTCCTATCCCTACCAAACCTCCTCTTTCCTACCAGTTCCTTTCCCAGATTCATGACTTTTGGTTATGTTTATGACCCATTTAGTTTAACCAGGGCCATCTGTGTGACCACTGGGTATGAACTTCACGAATCACTAGTGGGCACACAGTGAAGAGAGGCCCTAGAGGTGCCCAAAACACAGGCTTTTGCCATTCTTCTTGGTTCCAACCAGAACTAAATGATAAAACCCTGTTTCTGAAGATACCACCCTTTTGGATGCATAATATTGAGAAATCAAGCTAGAACTGGGCTGTGAGTGCCTTACTCACCAGCTAGCTTTCACAGTCTCAGAACATGCTATGTAGACTGCTGGCTTCATTGTTCTTACCCATTTGTGGATCCTATGAAATATGAGACCAACCTAACATACAAGGTTTGCACATTGTGGAGCTACTGGTTTGAAAGGAATTAACTGCTCTGATTGGATATCCAAAGGAGACTATCCATACGTAATATACTAACCTGGTCAAACACCCATGGCAGGGGACATCATAGGCCCTAGGGGGAAATGAATGTGATTTTTTTTTACCTACATTGACACAGCATCAAATTGCCTTGTAAATATTTATGTTTGTATTCATAGACAAATGCCACACTCAGTCTTTACCAGAGAAGTCTTTCCTTTCATTGCATGATGGATAATTATTTTAAATAAATTTTCTTTTCCATGATATATAACTGAGTAAACATATAGATAACACTGCAACATATAAATATATTTTTATATATTGATTTATTAATCAGAGGTTTATTATAACTTATAATCTTACCAGAAAAGATGCAATCATGTTGTCTGTTCTGGACCTTCTATTAAGGATACAAGCAGTGGATTTTATTCTATATGTGAACTGTTACCAGTTATTTTTGTGGAAATAAGGATTTGAAATAAGCTACTTCTAAGTTGTATCTATGCATATCCTCCACATGGTTAGGGCTAAGTTCCTTATCAGGAGAAGGAGAAGGAAATGTGCCCAAGCAACTGCATAAGTCTGTGGCTACTGGATTATTGATGAATAAATCAGAATCAAAGTTGTGAATGATGTTCAGTTAGAGAAGACTGACAACAAATGCAGAGAAAGTGGATTTTTGGGAGGGTGGGCAGAGGAATCACAAGAAAGAAAAACGCTATGTTCACGCACTTCTTAATGTACAGAAAGGCATCTATATTATTTAGCTCTCATAGGCCATTATATGTGTTTCTTTTGGAATGGAAAGAAAATAAATGACTTCTAGGTTATTTAAACAAATAAAATGAAAGTTAAAAAGAGTTTGTACAGGGATCCATTTATTTACTTCCGTGTTATGTTTCATAATGCCACTGTACAATAAAGTCAATATTTCTCTCCCTTTCTACTAGTGCATTCTTCTCATTCTAGAACCATAATTTGCCACTCTTCTTTTGTTTTAATGAACTTTCTGTTGCTATTAGAGACATTGTGACAAAAAGCAACTTGGGGAAGAGTTTATTTCATCTCACAGGTCAGACTCCATCATCGAGGGAAGCCAACTCAGAGACTCAAAGCAAGTGCTTGAAGCAGAAACCACAGCAGAAAGCTGCTTCCTGACTAGCTCCATGGCTGAACCTCAACCGGATTTCCTACACAACTCAAAACTACTGGCAAGGAGGCAGCACTACCCACAGTGGCCTAGGGCCCCCCACACCAATCAGCAGTCAAAACAAGCACGCACAGACCTAGCTGTAGGTCACTCTGATCTAGAACATCCACCAGCTGAGGTTCCCTCTTCCCAAGTGACGCTTGGTTGTGTTAAGTTGACAATAAACACTAGCCAGAATTTCCTTCCAAAGAAAATCCTCTCTCAATCCTGATTTTTTTTTAACTTGTCACTGCTGATTTCTCCATTACTCTGATCTACAGGAATGACTTTCCTTCTCTTTATCTTTCATATACCCCTGTAACAGGACCACCTGATTCCAAAGTTGTAAAATTCGGCTTTTCATATTTCTATACACATATCATTGATCTTTTCTATCTGAATTTGCTGACAGATGGGAGAAAATCCAAACCTAAGCTGCTTAAGCCTAGCAACAGAAGTAGAGCACTGATGAGATTTCAGTCCCCGGTGCTGTTTGAGAGTCTGCAGATCAGCACAGGTATCTGTTTCCAGCCTAGTTCCTCATGAACAAACATGAGCTGCCCCTACCAATGTCAGGGCTTATGAACAAGTATAAATATGTATTCTTCCTAGAACTCGGAGAACACGCCTAATAACAGGTAGGAAGATAGACATGAGGCAGTGGACTGATGAATTCTAAGGTCACTAAATCAATATTTAGAAGTACTTAGAAGAAAAGCCATATCTTCAGCATAGAGATTTCTTTTTCAACCCAGAAAATAGTTATATTTAGAATTGCACAGACAAGTAGATCTTTGCAGTGCATGGGAACACAATGCATGAACCCTCATGGCCAGGGCTACAGCCCGATCGGATCGTGGCTGTCACTTGGTTCCTCAAACTTTTCATATAATGCATTAAAAGCCATCATACTTAATCTTAACTTTTGTTAGGTTACCAAGTTTTTTTTTGTGATTTAGGGGCTATTTAATTCTCTTGATTGTCCTTCATTATAGCTTTCCTTTGTCATAGCTTTCCTCTCTTCTTATCAATATCCTCATTCCCTGTCAGAAGCAGGTAACAGCTTGACAAAAGCTTCTCATGTAATCTTGCACAAAAGATGCAGCATGCACCCAGTGCTACCTAACAACATGAGGAAATTAAGGATCCTTGAAGATCTCTGAAAGAATAGTGTTGCTGTCTTCAATTCTGTAACATATCCTCCCAAGAAGTCAAAGAAATGAATTTCAAAGGAGAGAATATCAGAAGTTTGCTCTATGACTAGAAACTTACTTTGTGGAGAGGAGTCGGGTGGTTCATACCCATCAACTCACAGAATATGAATGACTTTATGTTTTTCTCTACAAAAATAGATTTGGTTACAAGCAGAAAATCAGTAAAATCAGAAATTGTTTGAAAGTAAAAAGTAATGAGTAGCCACAACTATTTTCTCTAATATTTTAGAATTCGTTCTAAAAATTATTTTATCAGTCTTTAAAAAGCCAAAGCTGTATCCACTTTTAAACAAATGTCCTCTAGAATATCTAAATATTAAACTTCTTGGCTGGGATAGGAGGGGGCAGTATCTCAGTGGGTAAAGTGCTTGCTGCCCAAGAATGAAGAGTGGAATCCAGATCCTCAGATCCCATGGTCCCAAGGTCAGCATGGCAGCTACCTTTAATACCAGCACAGAGGCGGCAGAGGTAAGAAACCCCTAAGGCAAACTGGCAAACTAGGTTAGCTGGAATTGGTGAGGTCCATGTTCAAAGAGAGAGACTCTGCCACAATAAATAAAGTGAAGAGTGATCAAGAAAGACACCCAAAGTCAACATTGTATTTCCACAAATATGTACACAAGTGAATGTGTACCCACACACATGCATGTGTCCCCCTTCACATGTAAATATGCATATACAGACATATGCACACACCTCTCCACAAAAACCCATAAATGATATAAAATAAAAAGATTGGTGTAAGTAATATCTGGAACATTCAGTGTTTTTGCATGGTAGAGGTAACACAAAAAAGAAAAGGCAGGTTGAGATCTATTCCTTTCTCCTCTACATTTTGGATGAAAGACTTCTCATATTTAATTTTGATAGGAACAAACAACAGCACTTGATTTCTGAATCATGGGTTAACTAAGGAATCCATCCATTTGCAATGCTGTCGGTTAATAGGTCAATTTCAGTCCTGCTCTTATTCATAAGGGGCACATTTCTTTATCCAGCAAGTAGAGAAATAGCTGAAAATGTGACTTGAGACCTCTGCTTGGCACAGTACTGGAGGAGAGTGAAAACAGAAACTAATGACCTCATTTTTAGCCTCTCTCACGGAAGGAAATCTACCTTCTCACACAAATCAGACAGGGAAGTGAGAAATCATGACTTGCTGCTTAATGCTTCTCAGGGGCATTGTTCAGGATCCCGAAGACCTGCCTCTGCAGAAGGAATGCAGAAACTCAAATCCTCTGCAGCAATTCTAACGAAGTCCCACTGAGTCCTAGTCCAAGGCGAAGGTTTGAATTTGGGTCTGAAAGTAGTTCTAAAATATTTCCCTTGTATTCCTTCTTCCTTCGCAGAAAAAGCCAAACTTAGGGTGTCTAGTGCAGCAGAGCATGGCTAAAAGACATGAAAATGCTATGAGCAAACCAGTGTGTTTATTACAAGCACGGGACTTTAAGGTGTGTTTTGTATATCCTTATCGAATATTAATTAATGTAATTCAATTTACTGAAACAATGAATTTGAAGCAGAAATCCTCTTTGCACTTATAAGCATGAAGCAAGTGATTGAAATCAAGGGAAATAAGAAGAAATCGTAAGCTGTATACCAAGAAGACTGCAAATAAACCATAGCATAAAAGCATTTGATGGAATAGAGAAAGGAACGGTAAGATTTAGAAATGTCTTTGCATAATGATGGAGAGTCTATACGTTTTCTTACGTTTGAAGGAAACATTTGAAGGTCTGTGAGAAACCTTCTTTTCTCAGAGAGAAGCTCAACACTGGGACACACTTTGAGTGTTCTGTGACTCCCTGGCCCTTCAGAAGGTATGAGACTGGGTCCTGAGATAACCCTGACTGAGCCCACCCTAACCGACTAGGGTGGTGAGTTCTCAGAAAGTAGGTCTCCATGACTAGGCAGGAAAGAAATCTCAGATTTTTCCTCTCTCTCTCTCTCTCTCTCTCTCTCTCTCTCTCTATATATATATATATATATATATATGTATGTGTGTGTCTGTGTATCTTTGTCAAAAGTATACCCATCTATTCTACTACTGTATATTCTAAATATCACCCTAGGATGAAAAGTAATGTGGTTAAAATAAGCCAAATCTTAATTTAAAATTTTAAAATCATAATGACTTTTAGTTTTGGAATCCATAAAGTGTAGTTCTGGCTCTTCTGCATCTTACCATATTCACAGGTACTTCCTTTATCTGCTATAATTATGACTCGAAACAAAGCCAAGCCTCTTTGTCAGCCCCTGGAACAAGCCTTCGAGGAATCTGTGCACAGAGGAGACACTGCCACCAGGATTAGAAGTTTAGCAGTTTTGACTATAAAACATTCTTAATGGTCAGGGAGGTGAGTGAGCCCTACGCTGTTCTTCCTGAGCTACCCATGAGTCCAATCATTTAACTTGAGATTTAGTCTGTGACTAACATCTTTTTTCTTAAGATATAACATATGGAACCACTTGGGACCTTAAAGAACACAATTTATATATTGAGAAAGAGTTATCCCCAAAGTGTTGGAGGCAGCTTTGTTCAGGTTTCTACTTCCTGAAGCTTTGTGCTTTAGGTAGGACAGCAGGGACAGTAGTAGCACTGGTAGCAATCTCAAATGGTGGCACTCTCTGAATGTGACACATCCGTTAAAGTTCTGTCTGGAGGATGACACTGTACCAGAGCCCGGGAAATTGGCTAACTGAAGACTTACATAAGTAAGATGCTCCCTGAAAACTTATGAATAATAGTAGACCTTACATGGGATCTTGTATTAGTCGGTAAGACAAAAATTAGAAAAACAGGACCAACGAATTTCTTCATTAGAAAGTGCTGTTAGGACTTGATGGAAAACATTGTTATGAAAGTAATACAACATTGTATATTTAAGATTAATCAATGACACAGAGTAGTTATATATTAAATAGAAGAAAGGGAAGGAAAAGTAGATGGCATAGATAGCACTTGTCCAGATAACATAAAACCTACTGAGATGAAGGTAAGTTGGGGAACAGTAAACTTTAAGTGATAATTGAGGGATTCAACACCAAATGAGTCTAAGTACAGCCAATTTAGAACAAACAGCATCGGGAGGAAGAAGACTCATGGGGGAACTGCCCAATGTTCTGAAAGTTTAATAACCACATAAGTAAATATCTTCATTTTCCTCTTCTCTCCTCCCTTTTCTTCTCTGGACTGAGCAATTTAAACCTTCTGCTCATAATCCTGGAAGCCAGAAAGTCCAAGGTCAAAATGCCCGCAGATTCAGAGTCTGCAGAGGCATTGTTCCTCATGGATGGCATCTTCTATGAGTCTACACAGGACAGGAAAGAGCATGTTTCCTTGGACTTCGTTTCTAAGAGCACTAATCCACTTATGGAAAAGGTTCTACCCTCATGATTGAATCACCTTCTAACTAATCTACTTTTTTTGGCACAATTACATGGGGGACTATTTTTGAACTTACAAATTTTAAAGGAACATAAATGTTTACACCTCAATGTAGAGAATAGAAAGAAGCACTTACTTTCAGGGAAGATGGTCCATCAGATAATATGCTTGCTGCACTAGTGTACAGACCAAAGTTGGGATCCTCAACACCCAAGCCAAGCATGGAGGTATATGTCTGTAACCCCAGAGGTTGAGAGTGGCGGGCAGAGAAAGGGAACTCCTGGGGTCTTGCTGGCCAACTCTCTTAACTAATTGGTAAAGTACAGGTTCTATGAGAGATCCTGTCTCAGATAAGCATAGCGAAAAGTGATCAAGAAGACCACTAATGTGACCTCTGACCTCTACTCTCAGGTGTATAAACACACACACACATACATGTTTACATATATGTATACACCACATAAACACACAATAGTATAAAATTAATAGCAGCACTAGAGTTGGAATGAAAAATATTTTTCAAATCTTAGTATTTATACCTATGAAATACAAAAATTTGGCAAAATTATCTAAGTTCTCTGAGATATTTTGTATTTGAAAATAAGGAACATGTACATTGCTAAAGTGTGAGGAAGAAGTTACATAGCATATGAAAAGAACATGTAACATGCAATAGGAAATATATGTTAGGTAAAAATTTGTTTTGTTAATATTTGTTAATATGTATATATGCCTAATGTTAGTCAAAAGACAGAGGTAGTAGCATCAGAAATAATACCTAGCAATACCATATTTTTTAATTGAGTTGTTGTAAACTCATTGCAAGTAAAGGCTGCCTACATATGATCCATGACTATGTCCCCTTTGTGAATTGTTTTACATATATGAGTGTTCTGCCCTCAATGAATCATGAGCTTATTGTGGGCAGGATTCATACCTTAAGCTTTTACACACCGTTTGATAAATGATGTGTGCTAGGAGCAGTGAATTGATTGTTGATGGATAGAAAGCAATTGTCTATGAAAAGATAAATTGGTATCCAAAAGTGCTAAATTCTATGATTAGAGGAATCAGCAGTTCATATTGAGTTTTCTTGATTATAATGTTTTATCTTTTTCCTCCTTTAACATAAACATAGATCAAATATTTAAGTTACAGCCATCATGTGATAAAATATTGATCAATTATATGCCTTTTACATTGAAAGAGAAAATAATTAAATCTCACAACCATTTCAAAGGAAAAGATGCCTGGTTGTTACAGCATGTGTGTATTTCTGGATGTGAATAAAAATGTATTCTTCCATCTACAGTTACAAGACATTTCCTCAAATTCAATATTCTAGATGCTCCACTGTTGTGTATTTTCAATGAGAAAAAAATAATTTCTTCAAGTAGTAAAACATGGCTCTTAAAGATTCCCTTAATAGTCACGGGGAAAATAAAAGGGAAAAAGTTGTTTTCAAACATGACTTTGAACTGCTATGTAGTTATTTAATTTGCATAGAGGGTGACTCTGTTCCTTAATCACTTGTCTAATTTACAGTCTCACTCTCCTTTTGAGAGCTGCTACTTCTTGCTCAAATCCTACCTAGCCAGACAAGTCTATCATTTTCTGCTCCATTCTTCCTCCTCAGGCAAAGCAAGTATGTTCTCTAAGCCCTATATTCAGCTGCATATCTGTCCTCCCTAAAAGTCCCTTTAATCTTGATCTTTTTATTTAAAAATTTTCCAACTATATATTTTCTTCAAAATGTTATGGTGTTAATATGTCTTATTTCATACCAAGAAACTCCTGGTCTGACGAGTGGATGCTCAGCAAGCTATAGCAAGCAAAGATGAGTTTGATGCACAGTGACTCTTGACCCAAGACTGATTGGGACCTGTGTCATGACCTTGTTGTATTCAAATAAGTAGCAGTCATAAAAGTTCATTCTCTGGAATTTAAATTTTTAAAATATCAATGATGACTCAGAAGAAGAAAATAAAATTTGCGATGGAAAATGAAAAAGAAAGAATCTTTAACACACAGAAAGTGAAGAGGAGAATCTCAGATGTGATTAGCATGAAACAGAGCAAAACAAAACTAACAAACTCAACGAAAGAGTAGTGGGATTGGATGACTGTGTACAACATGCTGGGGTGGTGGGGAGAATGTTGGTGTGAAAGGAATTAGAATATTTTCCTGTACAAGAATAGTGTTGATAGCCAAGAAAATCTACTTAGACCCCCAGCTCTGCTTGCTCTGAGTGTGCCTTGTGGCATTCACGTGTCCCTAGCGGTCTGACACATGCTTGTGAGTATGTGTTGCTCATCAATTTCTAATTCATTAAATTATCTGTACTGCCAGATTAGAAGCATCTTCAGAAGGTCATGTCTTCTTCTTCTTTTGTTCTGTTTCATAGAAATACTTAATAATCCTTGACACTCATTAAATACTCACTGATTGATTCAAAACAATTTGGAGATGCTAGAAATTAGTACTTGTCTAAAATATACCAGGTACCAACTCCAAAACGTATTATTTTAGTTTACAAGATAACAGAGAATGCAGCTTAATTTCTCCTTGCTTGCTTCCTTCTTTTGTCACTATTAAGGATTGGCAATAACTCACTGCATAGCTGGAGCCAAGTGTCAGAAAAAGTTATTACATAGGAAGTTGAATTTGATAAGTGACAAGAACTTGTCAAAGTTTGTTTATGACAAGAAGAAAAAAAAAGCTAACTATCCTTCCAACTATAAGAAAAAGCCAAATATAGCCATACAGTATTTGATTACCTCTTCTCACCACTTACTCCTTCAAATGGATGAATGCTGTTGTATAGATAAGCAGGTTTTTCTCTCTGCTTCGAGGGACAGGTTTCCAAATGTGATTGACAGCCAACTAACCAATGACTTAGGGGGGGAAGTCTAGTGGAAACCCATGAGAAGAGGGGGACACAGCACCAGGGCTCCATTCTTGCATGTGTTCCAGAGATCCAGGGGACTTATGATCAAAATGCAGGCTCTGTCATATGAAATCTCCATCTTCCTCCCTGGGATGAATCCTCTGTGAGTAGCCTGGAATAAACTGGTTTCTCTAATTGTAGAGCATTCTCTATTCCCTCAATCAGTTCAAACCTAGGAGCGGGGTGGGGCTGAATGACAGCGGGCCTCACAGTGAGAGAATTCATGATACAGTTGGTGTAGCCGAGCAGGACCGACTGACAAAAGGAGAATGCTCCCAGGCAAAGGATTTATGGATCTGTCGCTAGTATGGGGACCAGCCAAGCAAAAAGTATGGGCAGAAGAAATTTTGATATGATGGATTATCCCCATAGGACTGGTGTGTATGGCGGCCATTGCAGGGTTGGGGTGGTTTATAATGAAATATGTAATTAAAGTGAAGTTGCCTAAACAGATGAGTTAGGTGGGACATATACTGGTGGTGGTGGGGCACACTGGAGGAGATGCCATGGCGGAGGCCACGGTGTGCAGGTCCAGTTCAGATGGCAGTCACAGGCTGAGGTCTTAGCACAAAGAGAGGTTCAAAGTGTGAGAGACAAATTAGATCGAGAGAAAGATATGAGCCTTGCTTCTTCAATACTAGCCTCTGAGATTGCTAACATATTGGATAAAAGATAAAAGGAGATGGAGCTCTTATCCTGCCACTTTTTACAGCTAAGAAGTCGAAAAGGGACGAAAACCCAGGTCAGGTTAATAATGCAGGACCCATCCTGGAACCCTAGAACCTGGAACCCCTGGGAAGAAGCAAACAACCTAGAAGGAGCTGAAAGTGCCCCTGAAGGCTTCTCAGGCCTAGAACTGCTGGGGCTAGGAAAGACGTTCAAACAAACCAAGAGGGAACCTTAGCTACCTGACTTGTAAGGTTGTGGGACATGGGAGCAGATGAGATTCTTTTCATTGCTGCAGAAGCAGGACAGGTGAGCAACATAACAGCTCACCCCTCCTTGAGATTTTTGGCTGTGTAGCCTAAGGCAGTACAAAGGGAAGCAGTCTCTGATGGACTGGCTTATGCAAGCCATTAGAGAAACCTGGTTATCACCAGTGGAGGTTCCATGAACGTCAGGAGCTGGGAACAATAAAAGGGGGCAGGCACTGCTGAGAGAACTCGGTATGAGGGAAGCCACATATGGTGCCCCTTTCACAGGATCAGATGGGACTGTGTTCACTAGAGATTTAATGAAGGACTTCACTGAACAAGGACCTCGACATTGGGATGGAGGTTTAGTGTCCCTGCTAGATCCCCTAGTGGGACAAGAGCTTTAGAAGGCAGGAGAGGCTTTGACAGATTTAAGCAACCTAAGCCAGCATGTAAAGTATGTTTGTAGAAGAACAGAACAGCCTAAAAGATGTGTAAGGGAGGCAAAACAGAAAGGAGGTCTACTTGGGTTACTTGTAGGCAAATGTGGCGAGACTTGTGTTTAGCCTAACTTCCTAAACAAAGGATTAATAAAAAGCCAAATTCTGTGCTAAGACAGCTCTGTGAGGTTTTAAGCCTTGAGAAACGATTCACAAAAGGTACACAGAGGATGAAGCTTATCCCAGGGGTGAATACTAACTGCCCCCAGAGTAAACAGGGTATATTTCTCCCCTGTGACTGGCTATTTGAGGGGTGGAGTCAGTTTGCCTGGCCAGAGTCTCTCCCAACAGCCAGGTGTGGTCAATGAGAGACCACAGGTGTGGCTAGATTCAGGAATCAGATCCAGGGTCTCCCTGGCCTTAGGAAACATCAGGTGTAACAGGGGCAACAGAAGCCTTATTCCTTATTGGCCCTATGTAGGACCAAGCAGTTTGGGCCAGCCCCAACGAGGTTAGCAAGGATAAAGTGGTACATGAAAAGAATGGTCCTGAAAAGCTCTGCTTAAGGACAGATCTTGTGTGCTTCACTGTCAGATGTCTCTACAGGTGTAATAGAGGCTTGTCTGGTATATGCACCCACCAGCATATTTAAAATTAGAGTCAGCACCCACACTTCAGGGAGTTCACACACACACATCTGATATAAGGAAAAGAATGTCGACCCCCAGTGGTGAGGGGGAAGAGTTAGAAGCCCTGTAAAGAAGCTACAGTAATCGTTTTCAAGATAAATATGATGTGCTTACTTAGGTATTGCCTGAGCACTTGTGTTTACACCCATAGGTTAGGTCATTCAGCATTTGTATGGATGTTACTTTTGCTGTTGTTGTTGTTGTTGTTATTTTACAATTGTTGTGTTTTTACAGTAGAAGGAGCATCAGTGAAGCAAGATGATAACCCATGCCAGAGTGGGAAGAACATCATCCTGTACCTGTTATTCCATCCCCAAACTCCTTGCTCTTGTGGCTCAGGGACTATTCTAGAAGAGAGTGGCAGAAAGTGTGTAAGAGCCAGAGAGAAAAAGGGGTGGGGTGTTGTATAGATAAACAGTTTTCTCTCTCTGCAGCAAGGGACAGGTTTCCAAATGTGATTGGAGCCAACTAACCAATGACATAAGCGGGGAGAAGTCTAGCAGAAGTGCATGGAAGGATGGGAAGGAGAGTGGGGGATGCTGCGCCAGGGCTCCATTCTTGCACACGTGTTCCAGAGGTCTGGGGGACTTATGAGCAACATGCAGACTCCGCCATATGAAATCTCCATCTCCTCCCCAGGGATGAATCCTTTGTAAGTAACCTGGAATAAACTGCTTTTCCTAATTGAAGAGCATTCCCTGTTCGCTCAATTGGTTGAAACCTGGGGGCCAGGTGGGGCTGAATGCTGGGCCTCACCGTGAGAGAATTCATGATACAAATGCCAAATACAAGTTTGGATTTTTTAAATTCAAAAAAGAAAGAGCAGTGTAAAATGAGTCTACTACTTCTAGTGTAAGAAAATTCAGAATAATTCCTTGGTAGTTTAAAACTCTATAGAAACAGATAAAACGGAGATAGAAACCCTCTTGAAATTCAAAGGTAGTTATTAAGTTAGCTTGCAACCTCGTCTTCTTTCAACTGATAATTCCATCTTCTGAGAGTTCTCTGACAGGTCATCTTTTTCATCTCTTTAATCACTGTGGTCAGTCTTTTTTGAACCAACCATTTTCTCAACATCTTTCTCAGGTAATTTTCCCGACTTTAAAATGCCTTGTGTTTAATGACATAGTGAACCAAAAGAATCAGAGATTTATTTGACTCTTCTTGGCTTGTATCACAACTGTGACAGAATGTTCTGGCCATAGACAAGGGGGAAGCAATAAATACAGCGTGTCCGACCTTCAGGAAAGTTTTCAGTCTTATTACAAATGCTCCTTCACTCAGCAAGCCAGAAAGCTAATTGTTTTCATTGAGTAAGGGCCTGGGCCTCATGGGACCTCACCCTTCCACTTCTAATTGTTATAATTTTGGATGAACTAGAGCAGCTCTTCATGTATAATTCTATAGCATTGGGGTATGCATGCTCATACTTGTCATTTTGGGATACTCCTATAGTGACTCTTTCATATAGCTTTTCTGGCTCAATAGTGAATGGACTAAAAGCACTACTTTTTGTGCGGTACTAGAGATTGAACTCAGGACTTGCACATGCTAGGCAAGTGCCCTACCACAGAGCCACATGCCAAGCCCCAGAAGTACTTTTCTATGCTGAACATTTCTGCTACTCTTTTTGACACTGGTATACTATTTTCATAGGTTTCACATAAATTTTACCCATATATGTATATATGGAAGAGAGAAGGACAGAGAATGAGTGAGGAAAAACCATAAAAAAATTCTTAACATTCCTAGAAATTATCACAGAAAATTAAATTCCCAACTCGATGATCTGAATTTTTATTATTATCTTGCTGGGCACCTAAAACAGTCCCTTTTCGATATATTTCAGGCTCCAAGGTAGTCTACTGAGAACCCTATGGATGGTAAGTAGTGATTTAGAAAACCATGGTTTTCATATTAATTTGATGATTATGAATAGTGAGAAAGTCACTTTTCAAATTTCAAGACTTGATTTTTCCACTCAAATAGTATATGTAGAATAACTCATGCTCCACACTGATTTCTGCTGTACAGGATTGTCCTTCAAGTTAGGTAAATGCCATTTTACTATGCTCAGTTATGCTGCCTTGCTAAAGATCCTCACGGTTGTTTTTGTTGACTGTCGATGCCACTGCATAGAAAGAGTAGCAGGGAGAGTCACAGGACCCTCACTTGAGTGTCTAGCTACACCTCCCAGTCCATGATGAGCAATTCACCCTAATTGCACACGGCTCCAGGGAAGGGATAGAATATACAGAATAGAAAGGTTATGGGAGATCCTCTTACCATTTTCTGCAGCTATGAAGAAGCCATCATCCACTCTTGGGTGCAGACTTTCCAGTGCAGCCTTGTGGGGCCTGAGGAGTCATCCATACTCCTGTAGGTAAACCCTCCTCCATTACTCTGTAAGAAAGCCCATTTATCCCCCATGATTCTTTTGTATAACTCTTCCTGTTCCCCTCCCAGATAAGTACCCACTTTGTACCATTGTACCTAGTAAATTCATTGACTTCCCAGAATGCATTTTGGTGGACATAGGGAGGAGGGGTAGACATTGTTTACATTTCTACACCTCACTGGAAGGAATTTTAACATTTCTAAGTACTTGATTTCTTCAGTTTAGAAAGGAAAGGAGTTAGGCTTGATACCTCCAAAGTTCCTTTCACATTGAAAGGTGTATACCTTCTAGCCTTAATGATAACTGAGACCAAAGAACTTGTGCTTAGGCAGACATAAACATCCTTTTTGTATATTTTTCTATTGCTCCTAGTGTTTCATTTTGCAATAATCACTGATTTCAGTCGAAGCTACTGTTCCTAATGTTTAGCTAGTTGGACTAAACCCAGAGATTGATTATGTATTAGCATATCCCCTTCCAATTTGTATAAGCAATGATCATGACAGAGTAGAAAAGTTTCCCAGTATCCGTGGATCACAGGTAACTGTCCAAAAGTTTGAGAGGGCAGGGGTAAGATCCTGGCACTCCTTTACAGCCCTCTTTATGATGGGTACTGCCTACACTATATTGAACTCATGCCTCGGGATCCAATGAGTATGGATGACTCCTCAGGCCCCACAAGGCTGCACTGGAAAGACTTCACCCAAGAGTGGATGATGGCTTCTTCATAGCTTTCTCCATCCTGTTTGAGCAATGAATGCTTCTCATGTGTAGAGACCACTAAACATTTTCTGGCTTGTTATGAGATAATCAATAAAATTAAGCCTTCTGAAAATTAGTATTATATAAACTGTACTGAATAATGAATTCTTAAAATAATTAAGATCAAAAGCGTAACTTTCTAAAATTTAGAAAAGTGCAAGTATGATAACAGAGATTGCAAAGTTTGAATTAGTGATCACTTGTTATTTTCTTGCTTTAGTTTCCAAAGGATAAATTTAATACTGTGTGAAAAATACATATTTGCACCCTTTGCTTCAATATTTCACATGATTTTGATTTGCAAAAAGCTAATACTGTAAATAAAGCAAGTATATGCAGTTCCACTTCTTTTAAAGGGTGATTAATAGCACTTCTTGGGCTTGTTGAAGCTTCCTGGATTTTCAAGCATGTATAGCAGTGTATACAAGCAGGGATACAATCACATCTTGTATGGGAAAAGTAAGAATTTTTCATGATTAAGAGACCACCGCATATAGGATGAAGAAAGGCAAATCCTTTACTGTTGATTCAGTTATTGACTCTTTTTTCTGTTCCTGTCTTCTCTACAGCTTGTCCTGACCTAAAAAATTTCTAGGGTTCTAAGTTTAGGATTCAGTAAGAGTGCCTTCAAATAATGCTGAACGGGTTTTATTTTATTTTATATTTTATTATAGCTCAGTTGGGCAGAGGAGATAAAGGGAGCTAAAATCACATGAACTCCTACCTCAGTGTGCTGTTGTGAATGTGATTCTTAACCTAAAGGCTCCAGAATGAAAAAGAGAGCCCTAAATATCTCTCTCTCTCTCTCTCTCTCTCTCTCTCTCTCTCTCTCTCTCTCTCTCTCTCATCTCTGTGTACATGTCTGTGTGTTTCTGTGTGTGCAGAGAAACACAGAAAGAATGTAGTAGAAAAGAAGACAGGATTAGAGAAGACTGAGACAAAACTGGGAGTGAGAGCAGAGGAGGCCGGAGCTAATATGAGACTGCGCAGAAAAAGAGATGACTGCAACTGATGAACCTTGTCTACTGCTGGCAAGGGATCATTCAAAGCGCCCCAAAGCACTTTATGTTTGATAAGCCAAAAATACTGTCATTGAATGTAGAGTTTGTACATATGTTGAAATGGAGACACACCGTATTTCAGAAAATATAGATTAGATATGTATTCCAAATTATTTAAAATACAATGAAAAATAGAAAACAGTGATAAAAATGTCATAACTTTATAAACCGAATACAAACCTCTCTCTCTCTTTCATTATAACCAGTATTCACATTATCACTGATATGCAGTAGTATAATACTAAAACCATCAGGAATGTTGGCAAGTACTTAAATAGCTGTAATATTTTCATTAATTATGGCCAAGATAATACATTATTACATTTAAATTTATGATGAAGGAATGGCTATAATTCATAGTAGGTAATTTCATTCATTGAAACTTAAAAATCTTACCATAATCCTCTTTGAGGTATTTCAGGACTTGGGATGTTCAATAATTTATACACTTACATTATTACTATTTAGATACTGGATACAGGAAACAAATTCAGTTTCCTGTTATTCCAGGGTAAAATAGTAAACTAGTTAAGCTGGAGCAAATTCAGTGGAAAAATAAGCCCTTGTTGTTTAATGTCTTTTTTTTTTTAATTAAGACAACTGCATATGCTCTGGTGACTGTTCTAATTGATTGATTGACTGACTAATTTATCTATATTTTGTGTGTCTGCATACACAATATTATGTGTATAATTGTTTTGCCTGCACATATGTATGTATACTACATGCATGCAGTGCCTGCAGAGGCTCAGATCCCCTGCAACTGGAGTCATGGATGCTTATTCTCTTCCATGTGGGTGCTGAAAACTGAACCTTGGCCCTCTTCAAGAGCAGTCAGTGCTCTCAGCTGCTGAGCCATCTCTCCATCCCTGACTGTTCCAATTACAGATGATTACATTAAAAACTATCTCAAAATGAGGAGCAATGAAATGATTCAGCTGGTAATGACACCTGCTGTCAAGCTAGATAACCTGAGTTTGACCCTGAGTACCCACAGATAGAAGAGAATTAGTTGTTACAAGTTGTCCTCTGACCATGTGAAGGTATATGTCAGGTATACATCCACGTACATACTTATCTCAAAATGAAATGTCAAGAGGCAACTATTGTGCTTATACCGTATAGGTCAGGTGGTGCTTAGGTAGGCGACTCCTATCTGTTCCATATGCCGTCAGCTGTGGTCAATTCCACACTTGAAGATGAGTCCCAAATGGCTAATTGGCTTATACTTTGACACCTCCATTGTCCTGGTCTTTATATCTAGTCTAATGTCCCATTCTCCAGGGACTCTGCACACAGATTTGGGCTTCAGTCATTACAGGTATTACACAGTGGGTGGGTTAAAATATCCAAGAGACAAAAGCATTGAGGCCACTTAAGGGCTGCGTACATTAATGAAACATGTTAACCCTGCATATTGAGTTAGTTAGAGAATTCGTGAGAACTTTGAGATTCAAGTAATAGAAAAAAAAATACACCTTTTTATGGGTGAACTGCAAAGCTCATTGGAGGAGATATGGTTGTGACAATCTTTGGAAATGGCATCCAGTCCTAGATATCAAATTCAGCTTCTTCAATTGTACATGAGTAATATGTATTAATTACAATTAAACTAAGAAAGACTTAGAACCTGGCCGTCCTTTTTAACACATGTATGGTATGAACTTGAATGCAGGTCATAACTTTCCTGCACTGAGTCTCTATAAAAGATAGTACATAGGACATTTTCATAGAAGATCTAGAGGAAAGCTCATTAAGGAACACCAGATTTTATGTTCATTTGGACAATGATCTGATACTTTTGCATTTTTGCATAATACTTTCTATATATAAACCTATATTTATAGAATCTTGACTTGTCAGTTACAGACTTTCTACCCAAGAAGATGGACCATTTGTTGAATCAATGTGTATCTCTGTGGGGTACTAAACTAAACACTATACTAAACATATACAACTTAGTAGTCAGTCATCATTATTGGTAGATATGTACATGAAACTCCCAAATAAACTTGCCACTTTCATCTCAACAAACATTGCTTGCTTGTGTAAAGCACTGAAATATTTGACCCACCTGCATGCATAGTCTCATCTTGAGATTGTCTTTGGTGTAAGCAAGTGTCCTTTGGAGGTTCACTTACTCTTATGCTTTTAACTTTTTCATTCTGTTTATTGGTGATTTTGCTGTTTAAAACAAATCCCAGGTACAGTGCTGACGTACTGTCCAGTGTTTTTAAGCACAAGGCCATTTGTGTCTTCTGAGCAAAGATAAGCATCATTCACACCTGACTTCTAATGCTGCAGCTTATAAATCCAATGTTAATAAATCAACGTACAGTTTTAAAAGGTATCTTTAAATAGAAGGACACATGGGAGACAAAGTTATATTTATACACTGAGGAAAATAAGAAATGCTCACAAGACTCTAATCTTATATTTCCCCTAAGAGAAATGGTACAATATTCGCTAATTTAATGTGTCTGGCAAATTTGGAGACTTATATGGCAAATGAGGAGACTTAACTGTATTTATTCTTCAGTTATGAACAAGTTATCTGAGGTGACATGTATGGGTATATATTATGGATGTTGTCATATAGTACACAAATATGAACAAGAGCATTAAAAATTTATTGATAGATATAGTTACAGAATAGCATACATCAAGTCAATTAGAGCTCAGTTGTCTGGCCTTCAAGCGAAAATTAAGAGAGAAGGTTGTTATACAACAGGGTATCGCTGACTCCCTGCTCTCCCAGTCTGTGCCTGTTTGTCAGCCTTGGCTCTGTTTTCTATATATTTGTCATTACTACTAAATTACATTCATAGCTATTGCAATAAGGGTTTGGGGGCTCATGGTTTGAGGTGCACAGGAAAGGCCAAACTGGCTAATTTATGGTTAGCCCAATGATGTGAATTCAGAAATCAGTCAGAACTAATTTATATAACGTTTGAGCCTGTAAAAGTTGATTGTTAGTAATGCAGTTCAACAATATTATCACATAGTTCACAGAAAAACATATTGCTTTCCTAGTATAGCCATTATATTTATCTTGGAAAACATACTAAAACAGAATTTGCAATCATTAACTTCATCAAAAATAATATTTTTTGTTAACTAAATAAATTATGTTCCTCTCAAGTGTGTGAGGGTTTTGGTTACTTGTATATAAGTACACCGCCTGTGTGCAATGCCCCTGGAAGCAGAAGTGGGTGTTGGGTCCCCTGTAACTGGAGCTACAGATGGTTGTTAGCTACCATGTGGGTGCTGAGAACTGAACCCTGGTCTTCTGTAAATTTCAGCCATTGATCTTAACTACTAAGCCATTTCTCTAGCCACCATAAAAAATAATTTTAATTTGTTCCTATATTTGAATTGTCTCCCCTAGTGTGAGAGCAGTTTTTTATCCACCATTAACTTCTGGTTCAGTGGGAGCATTGGATATCAGAGGCAAAAATTTGAAAAGGTATGATTGTTGTAGGCTTGGAATCCACAGATTAGTTGGAAAGAAATTCAGAGTATAATCTACTGTGGTCATTGGTAGAAGGTTGGCAAATAAACAGTATTATCCAGCATTAGCAAGAAGTATTAGAGTGGGCATGTGTCCTCTAAACAGAGGCTGACATATTCATCCACAGGCCAATGGGTCAATTTATAGTTTAAGATGATTTTCCTAAAGTCAAGTGCTGCCATTCTCTGAGAACTTAGTTAGATTATAGATTCTGACCTAGCAGCTCTGGATAAGGGCCTGAACTGCATTTGCAAGTTCTCCAGTATTCTTGGTGGTACTTATTGGCAAACTACTCCTTAAGAAACAGTGGATTCCTGAGCCCTACTCCAAGATATCTGAATTCAGTAGTTCTAGATAAGGCCTAGTTTCCTTCATTTTAACCAGCAATGAATGATATTCCAATGCAAATGATTTTCAGGAAGCGTTTTAGCACATCTATGTATGAACTCAAAAATTTCTTTTTAATGTATATTTTTATTGAAATTTTGTATGTTTGATACAATACACATTAATCATATTTAGAACCCCTCTTTCGTATATGCATCCGCCTCATAGCATGCTCACAGGATTTCATGTGGGATTGTGCAGGACCATAAGGAAACAGTCTTACAGCCTCCTGGGAACTTATTCATATGAACTTACAACATTGGTGACAGCACACACAAGACCGTCCCAAACTTTATTAGATAAAACATGCATAGAACTGGGAAAATGGGCTGGAAGCCCTAACCTTAGCCTAGGAATGATTAGCAGCTGAGCACTGCTGGGTGAGGGAGAGTTGATCTTTTTCAAGCAAGAGATGCTAGATAGGTTGATCAGGCTCTAATGGATGAACTCACACAGAGAGACATATGGGTATAGAAACTTGACTTGATAAAGATTTCTTCTTTAGCAGTCCCTCCTTCTAAGATTAGCACATTTTCTAATTCTTGTACCTGTACATTTTAAATACACCATGTTAATTTAATAAGATGATAAGATTCAGAGTAAGACTGAGAATCAGTACGTTGTACTAAATTAAAATGGAAATCAGAAGATATACAAAAGTTTACTTAGAAACAAATGTTTTGTTAGTATTTATGATTAATTAATGTCGTAGGTGTTATGCTAGGGGTGTGGATGACAGGACTGAGAAGAAAAGATGTTCTGTTTCTTGAACAACCTATTTTTAAAGTTTGATAAATGTTGAACAGGCACAGAACTACGCTCTGAGGACTTCCCTGTCCTGGAGGACCAAATATCATCTGTTTGCCAAGTGTTGCTTCAACATCTGAAATTTTCTGTTTGGTCTCCAAACTATTCTGAAAATATGTGCTATGTATTGTTTTCTGTGCCCTTTGAACTGCTATCACATAATATACAAAGGATGTGCTTAATAAATGTTGAGTGTATTTAATACAATTGAATTTCTCAACTTCAAAAAATTATTGCCAAATTCTGAATTACTTATTAAAGATAAAGTGTCAATCCAAGCCTAATGTTATTTTATAAGAATTGTCTTTAAGTATGTGGTTTGCTTTATTCCTGATAGTCAAACCTCTGTAACAGTGCTGATATTTTTTTCTCTTTATTAAAAGACTTAAGAATTCATTAATAGAAGAATATAAAATCTACAAAGCCACTCTGTGTGTCCCATTTCTGTTTTTATTGATAAATTTCCAAGTATTTATAAATTAAAGCATGAAAACTTTACAGTTAAGATTGCTCTTAAATGCAACAGTACTTTATTCAAACAATAGTTTTTTTTTTTTTGTCAGATAGCTATGTCAAATAACAGAAACAGAGTAAACAGTTTCAATAAAAGTCATTTTACTTGCAAATGAAGAGTACAATTTCTTCTAGGCAAAGTCTATGATCTGTAACATTGCTTGCTCAAGAAAGATGAAGACTATTCTGCTTTTTTCATTTATGTTTCAAACATGATCGGTTAACCTTAAAAATACCAAGTAAATGCCACAGAAAGAGCAACAACCTAAAATTCTTGAAGGAAAATAATTTCAGCTTTATGTCTATAGTTTAAAAAAATGTGGTATGTTTGGGGTAATAAGTCACTGTGGAGATGTTGAACTGATGAGGATGATACTGGAAAAAAGCTACAACCACACCAGGAAATGCGGTTTATAAATGTGGTTCGGGAGAACAAAGCTTTCACCTTGACCACTGTCTTACAGGAGCTCTGATTCCAAAAGGTTTTATTAGCTTTGAGTAAAGAACAGTTTTCTTTTCAAACAAGATCAGATACAGGGTAATTCTCACATCTGCCTCCTACTGTTTCATTTACCTGGCTCTGTTCTAACCCAGCAATAACAGTGGAGTGAGAGGGACACAGTGTGTGTTCTCATCCTACCTTACCTTGATACATCAAGACCAATTATTAGGGCAAAGCAGATCCCACATCCTTAAGAGCATCATTCAGTTGTCAAAGGAGGGGGTATCAATAAAATAATAAAGCAGAATAATGTCTGTCTGAATGCATACATAATACTCCACAGAAATGGGAAACACTGTTTTATATGATGGCAATTCTATATATATAAATCAAGCTATCAGTTTGAATTTTCAAAATACTAGTTCACGTGTTTAAATTATTCCATGTTTCTCTGCCATGCCCCACAATTTGTACTAATAATCAAAACTACCTATAATGGTCTTATTCTGTTCAATGTATATTACTATAAATAATAGGCCTTATAATCCCCCAGTTTTCAAATACTTTGAACACTTTGTTTTTAACAAGAAAAATATTATTTCATAGACTACTACTTGATTCTTCCTCACATTTAAGGGAAAAATGCAAACAAAATGTCCTACATTTTTAGCACTGAAATGTTTAGAAGTAAAACTTGATGTGGTAATATAATTATCCTGACATCTTTTGTAAGTGATAACACATGATTGACTGGCTCCTGTACCACAAGAATCACAACCAAGTAAAAAGACAAAGAACCTAATTTTTTCTGAGTAATCAGGATTGATGTTAATTAAAGGAGAGTGCAAGATAATGACTTCTCGTTACTACCTGATAGATAGAAATAGATTATTTTTCTTTTAGGTAAAATAGCAATTAAATAACTTTTTAAGAAGGATTTATTTTCAGAAGGCTTTTCCCTATAATTGGCAAAGCATTTGGATAAAGGTCTTTTTGAAAATTCATCTACAAACTATGGATTTCTTCAAAGGTTGTTTATTCTTTAGAATTTTGTCACATTTTGGTAGATATGAACAAGCAAAACATGTTTATTGAACGGGTGATAATCAAAACAAAATTGACTTACATTATTCTGTGAAATGTTTACATTAAAGAGCATAGTGTAACAAAGGGATTAAGGAAGGAGTTCAAACACACTGCATTCATCAACCAGCTCTCTGGCTTCAATCAAGTATTTTAAGTTCTCCAAGGTTTAATATTCTAATCTGGTAGAATTTTTTAAATGACAGAATTGCCAAATGTCCTGATGTAAAATGGTAATCTCAAAACTCGGGAAACTGAGGCAGGAGTATCAAGAGTTAGATACCAGCCTGGGCTACTATTGAGTTCCATGCTGGCCTAGGAGGTATATGAGACCCTGGCTCAGATACTAATACTAGTACTTGATTCTTCTTCATGGGTCCATTTGTTTGTTAAATTACTGACATTGCTTCCATTGAACAGAGTTTGGTAGGTAAAGGAACTCAACAGATGTTGGCAACTATTCCAGTTTCCAGACAGCAACTGAAAACACTCAGTGGCTTAAAACCCAATTTTATGGTATCAGAAGTGCCAGGTGTTTGTAGTATGAGCAAGATGAGCTGAGTCTTCAGTTCGGGTTCTCCACAGATTAAACGAAGGTATCAGCAGAAGCTTCCACCTCATCTGGGACTTGGGTTCGGTTTCCAGTTTGTTGGCTATGAGCAGGATTTAGCTTCTTAGAGATGGAAGACTGAGACCCTCAAACTAGAGGCTTTCTCTTTCCCCTGTCATGTGGCCCTTCTGGGACATGGTGGTTTGCTTCTTCAAAGCCGCCATGGGGTCATTTGATGCTGCATCTCCCTGACTTCTACTTATAACTTCTAAAATCATTTTATGCAATGTTCATCTGATTAGGCCAAACCTTCTTAGATAAACATTTGATTAACTTAAAACTGGCTGATAATAAACCTTAATCTCAACTACTCCAAGCTTTCATCTTTGCTTCTTGAAGTAACTGAATCATGAAGTGATATTCCTCTATATATTCAGCTCCAATCTGTGCTCACAGACAGGGATCTACACCAGGAAAAAGGATAATGGATCTCTCTTAGAATTCTACATACCAAAGCTTTTATCTCATTTTTATTATCACTGTTTTTACTAAATATTACCTGAATTATTTCTTTGAAAGGCATCTTAGGATGTGGCTCAGATGGACTTTGAACATTCTTCAGGTTCCACAATCCAAAATACCAGAGTTTACATTTCATAACAATGTAATAATTTCTTTTGAGACAGTGTCCCACTGTAGCTCCAAATTGCCTTCAACTCTCTCTGTAGATCTGGTTGGCCTCTTTCTCACAGAAATCAGACGGCTTCTGGCTCCCAAGTGCTACTATGTCTGGCAAAAATGTAATATTTTCTTGAGGATTAAATTTACTTCATTAAATTGCCCAAGGTTGTCTTTCCCAAGTATTTACATTAAGGTTGAACAAAGAGTAGCTGTAAAAAAAAAAAAAAAAAAAAAAAAAAAAGCAACTACGTAAAATTTTAATGCTCAAATTCAGGTTTGTCTGCAGAGTGTGGGTCCTTAGGCAGGACTCCACCCACCCAGGGCTCAGAGACTATTGTAGAAGAGCGGGTGGATTCTAAGAGCCATGGAGCAGGTGTATGATTATATGAAATAGGGTCCTACAGGCTCCTGAGACCTTGCTCATATAAACACACAGCAATAGTATCAGCATGCGCAAGACCCATGCAAACCTAAGCAACCAGAAACTCAGCATAGAGGTGCAGGAATGGACAGCAGTCCCCAATCTTAGCCGAAGAACTATTTGTAGCTGATTACTGCTGGGTGATCAGCTGATTTTAAAGGGAGGGACTCTAGATAGACTGACTAGACATCAGTGGCTTGATAAATTGGCTTGATAGAACTTAACACAGATGACAGAATGCATGAAATCCAGTGGGTGGTACTGGAGGGTGCCAATGGGGAAGATGGTATAAGGATGATTAAGATGTTTTGTATGAAATACACAAAAATTCAACAAAAAAATTATAAAAACCAAAATTTCCAAACAGTTAAAAAAATAGAAACAATATAATGTTACTGCTTCCCCCTGTATTGGACTCCTGTATTAAACCTCTGCCACTCAGGGTTCAGAGATCATTGAGGGAGAGGAGGCAGGAAGACTTTAAGATCCAGGGATGGTGGATGACCACAAAGAAACAGAATTTTTCAGGAAGCTGAGAACTTACTCATATGAACTTAAAACAATGGTGACAGCGTCCATAAGACCCATGCAAACTCAAACCAGACAAAAACCCATCTCGGAAGTAGGGAAACTGGTAAGAAACCCAGTCTTAGCTGAGACGATAATGGAAACTGATCACTGCTGGGTGAAAGAGAGTTGGTTTTCTTTAAGGGAAAGACCAGGCTCCAGTGGATGGACTCACACCAAGGGGCATCTGGGCACACAAACTTGACTTGGTAAATCTTAACATATATCGGGGAGACAGGGTGCAGCTGGGGCAGGGAGTGTAAAGATGACTAAGTGTTGTATGGAATGCCCAAAACTTCAATACAAAATATATATTGAAGGAAAAAGTCCTCCTACAAATATACAAATAGGTCTGCCCAGCAACCTCAGTTCAATCTTAGGCTTATCTCACTCGTTCTGACTATTAGTCTATAGTCAGACACTACTGTTCAAAAATGTCTGATGTGATTCTCCTCACTTTTGTCTTTAAACTTCTCTTCTATCACCCCTGTTAACTATGCCCTTAGCTTATTAGGCAATGCACAGCCTTATTCGAGTGTTCTGCTATTTCCAAATAAATATCATTATCATCTGGAGAGTAACTCTTTGTTCCTGTTGCTGTTCCCTTTTCTCAGACAGACTCCAAAATTTAAATTAAGTGACTTAGGGAATAGCAGATGCTATTTTTAAGACATAGCTAGGGAAAATCTATAGTAATGTTTCAGGAGTATATACTTTTTACAAATAGTATCAGGATCATCTCGCAGTAGAGTCCTTATGTGATGAGTGTACTATGTGTATGCAGTTAGTGTCTTTTTGAATTGTGTTTTTTTAAGATTTTATTTGTTTATTTTATGTGTATGAATGTTTAGCTTGCATGTGTGCATGAGCACCAGGGGCATGCCTGGTGCTTGAGGAGGTCAGAAGACAGTTTTTGATCTCCTGAAACTGTAGTTATGGTTGGCTGCAAGGTTCCCTGTGGGTGCTGGGAACTGAACCTGGGTCCTCTACTAGAACAACAAATACTCTTAGTCACTGAGTAATCTCTCCAGTCCCTAATTAGTGTTGTTTATGGAAAAAAACATAACCTGAGGAAAATATCACTCCAGAAGTTTCGATATTGGGACTGGAGAGATGGCTCAACAGTTAAGTGCACTGGCTGCTCTTGCAGAGGACCTGAGTTTGGTTCCAAGCACCCACATCATGGCTGACAACCATCATAACTCCAGTTCTAGGGGATCCAATGTCCTCTTCTGACCTCTGTGGGTATTGCATGACATGGGTGCATTTACATACATGCAGGCAGTACATTTACACACATAAAATAAAAAACTAAATAAAAATATTAATAAAGAAGCTTCTATAGGAAGATAAAAAACTGTGAAATTCACTGTATGAATTTTTGAGCTCAATTAAGAAAAAGAAGCAAATTTCAGGAATTAAATGAATCAAAGCAAGAAACTTAGGAAGGGGTATTCAGGTACAAAAATATCTTGTTGAACCAGATATAGTGACTCATGCCTTTAATCCCAGCACTTCGGAAGGATTAGAGACAGATCTCTGTGAGATGGAGGGAAGCCTGGTCTATATAACTAGTTCCAGGCCAGCTGGGGATACAGAGAGACCCTGTCTCAAAAACCAAACAAATAAGCAAAAATGCCTTTTAGATGACTGCAGTGGATAAAGCCTAAGGACCTGAATTCAAATCCCCCAAAACTGGGGACAGTAGTTCCTATCTATTATCTCCCTGCTCCTATGGCAAAATGAGCCCTGGAGGCAGACTCCCCCAAAATTTAAATGCCAACCTGGCATACCCCCCTGTACAACAACGTAGAAAATACCTTGTCTCAAAGACTGTGGAAGGTGAAGACTGACAACTCCATACAGAATATTTACAGTATTGCTTATACACAAAGAAAGTAGAACTCAGATCTCAGTGAAAGTGAGCAACACAGTAACTTCCCCCTGTGCTTGGTATCAGGGTCTTCTTTTCATAGCCATGTTTAATAATGAAGAAAACTCTGTCAATTAACTAACCCTTACTGAGAGAACCTTACCAAACCAAGCTCGCCTTGGAGGGATATTGAGAAGGCTCCAGAGGCGTTGTGAAGTAGGCAAGAATGAGACCATACAAACATGAGGTTCAAATGTGATCTGTAGAGGGCTAAAAGACGGCTTGCAGTGAAGAGATTACATTGCCTTTCCAGAGGACCCAAGTTCAATTCAAAAGAACTCTTTCAGATGGCTTAAACGCACCTGTAATTCCAGCTTCTGAGGGAGCAGTGCCTCAGGCTTCCACTGGCACCTGCACTAATGTGTACATACCCACACACGGACACATAAATATACTAAACAATCACAAATAAAATTACAACTTGAAAAATGTGACATTTATAAAGGAATTCACTTAAGCTTGCTTAGCTCAGATTATAGAGAACTGTAATCATAGTTGACACCGTTGATTCATCAAGGTCAGAACTGTTAAACCAGTTTTGAATATGGAGGAAGAGGAGCATCAGCCAATAAGCATCAGAATCCTGTTGCAGCTGAAAAAGGAGAGGAAGCATTCTCTAACTGCTACTGCAGAAAAAAAAGAGTCTCTATGACACAGTGGTTTTTATTCTAAATGACACCCAAATCAGACTTTTAACCTACTAAACCAGTGATAACAAATTTGCATAGATTTGTGTGATCACTTTTTGGTAATTTATAAAAGTAGCAACATATTATTCTTAGAATAACTAATAAAATTTTGATAAAAAACTATCATATTTGGGTAAGAAATAGTTCTTATAGGAAAGGAAGAGAAGATAAGATAGAAATCAGGACTAGTAAAAAAAGCACTATGCCTTTGTGGGCAGAGGGAACTGGGGTAGTCAAAACAGCAGCTATATGGAAAATCAGAACTATATCTTGAATTTGGGTTAAAATACAATGCCTGGAGCACGTTTGCTTTTAACCATACTCTTCTTGCCAGGAGCCTTCACGTTCATCAATCTTGTATGCAAGATGTTTCAAAGTCTGAGTGGAGGTTGAAAGAAGACTTTTTGAAGGAAGAAAATCTTAAAACATTTTAATAAGCCACCTGATAAAATACTGAGTACTTTTCATGAGAGGAATCACAACTATCAGTTGAATGTTTACCAATATACACCAATACCTTCTCCTGTAACAAATCAATACACATGGCCAAGGTGGGAAAGACAGATTTAAAAACTGCCATTTATGAGGAAGCTTCACTGGTAAGAGTTGAGAAATGCATTATTAGTATTTTCTCAATGCCCTGCTCCAGTATGTTCCAGGAGTTTAGGAGAAGAGGTTCCAGCATAGATATATCAGCTAGGGCTGGGAATCTCAAAGACACTCTCTACATTTGACCAGCTGTGGAACTTTGTAATAGTCTCCACCTGCTGCAAAAATAAGCTTCTTTGATGACTGGTAATAGGTGTAAGGTCTGCAAATATTAGGAACCATATTTAGCATACAGTAAGAAATTATGAATGTGACAGAGGTAGGTTTTCCACTAAGATGAGTTATCTCTCCAGTCCTGTGTATTTGGCTGTGTTTACAGTACCACACATGGGTTCAAATTGTCTGTTTTTTATTACTGTTTCAACATTGTAACTCAGGACTCTTGAAATATAAGAACAAATGAAATACAATCCCATCAGAAGAAATAACAAAAGTCAGAGCAGAAATTAATGATATGGAAACAAAGAAAATAATAGAAAGAAACAAAGAATCCACTAACTGGTTCTTTGAAAAAAACCTTGGCCCAGTTAACCAAAAGAAATAAATCAACAAAATCAGAGTTGAAGGAGGAAACATAACATCACAACATACAACTAAAAGATCCAGAACACTGTGGGAGAATACTTTATAAACCTATATGCTATGAAATATGAAAACCTTACAGAAACGAAGGTATTTCTAAAATCATGGGAATCACCAAAGGTAACCAAGATGAGATCAGCAGCTAAAACAGACCCATATAATATAATGAACTTGAAATAGTAATACAAAACCTCCTGAGTAAAAAGATCCCAGGCCTGATAGATGCATAGAAGAATTCTACCAGCTATTCAAAGAAGACCTAATCAAATGCTATTTAAATTTTTCAAAAAGATAGAGAGGAGAATTTCCAAATTCCTTCCACGAATCCAGCATCACTCTAATACCAAAACCAGGTAAAGAAAAAACCAAAATGAAATCTATAGACCCATATCTTTAATGAGCATAGAAACAAAAATTCTCAGCAAAATACTTTCAAACCACATACAGACACACATCAAAAACCTCATCCACCACGTCAAGTCAGCTTTATTCAATAGATGCAGTGATGGTCTAATATACATAAGACAATGAATTTCCAAAGCATATAAATGGATTCAAAGGGAAAAATCACATGATCATCTCAATAGATGCAGAAAAGGCCTTTGACAAAATTCCACATGCATTTATGTCAAAAGTGCTAGAGGGAATTGAACTGAAGGGGACATATCTCAACATAATTAAAGATGCATACAAAAAATCCACAGTCAACATCCTCCTAGATGGAGAAAAACAGGAAGCATTTCCTTTAAATCAGGAACCAGACAAGGCTGTCCACTATCTCCACTCCTTTAAAATACAGTACTTGAAACTCTTGCTAGAGCAATAACTCAAGAGAAGGAATTTAGAGGAGTATTCATTGGAAAATAAGAGGTCAAATTATCCCTTTTGCAGATGACATAGTATTATATCTAAGAGATGTCAAAAAATTCTTCCAGCAAACTCCTAGAAATGATTAACACTTTCAGTAAAGTAGAAGGTGAAAATTAATCTATAAAAATCAGTAGTCTTTTTAATACCAATTACCAAGAATTGGAGAAAGAATATAAAGAAACCCTCTCATTCACAATAGCCTCGAATAATTAATTAATTAATTAATTAATTAATTGCTGGAGACAGGGCATACTACTGAGACAGGATTTGGAACAATGGAGCTGGAACCGATCTGGAAGCCACTTCTCCTGAAGGCTAGCACTCATAGTTCTGGAGAACACTATGCAAGTAACCAAGGAGAATAATCAATTGATGGTCCAACTCCAGCTTCATGACTAAATAACAACATCGACGACTGGCACAGCATTCAACTCTGGTGCAGTAGTGGCACTTTTATCTTGGGCTACCTAATTGACCTTAAAACCCACTCAATTGGAGGAAACTCATGTGTGGTGGTATTGTAATCATTGCCAAATACACATGACTGGAAGTAATAGATCTTAAGGTGATCCCCAGGGCTGTCACAAGCCTAGGCTAACATAACTTCTTACTAAATGCTCATCATGTATCCTTATATTTACAGTCAAATATCCCAGTCACCACTCATCAAAGAAGCTTCTGTTACAGCAGACAGAGTTTAATACAGAGTACTACAGATGGTCACACACAGACTTGTCTGTGAATTGCGCATGCCTAAGCAGCACATCTACAATGCAGCCTCTACACACCCAAGGCTCATGCAATATCTAACAAGTGGTAAAGAAGTCAGTAATGAATCTCTCAACTCTAATTAATGAAGCTCCTGTATGCAACAATGGGCCAGTAACATAAAAGATCACAAATGGCTAAATCATGGAGCTTAGGAATCTGAAAAATGTGGGTCCCTGGGCAGGACTCTTATATTAAGTTTCACTCACCCAGGGCTCAGGGACCATTGAGGAAGAGGGGGCAGAAAGATTCTAACAGCCAGTGAGGAGGTGTGTGACCATATGGAAATAGAATCCTACAAGCTCCTGGGACCCTGCAGCAGTGGTTTCAGCATGCTCAAGTTCCATGTAAACACAAGTACCTAAAACCCAGCATGGAACTGAGGAAATGGGTAGCAGACCCCAATTTTTGCTGAAGAAATATTGGTAATTGATTATTGTTGTGTAAGGTTGGGCTAATCTTAAAGCAAGGGACTCCAGATAGATTGACTAGACTTCTGTGGATTAACTTGCACTGAGGTCATTTGTTAACACTAACTAGACATAATAGACCTCAACAGAGATGAAAGAATGTATGGATTCCAGTTGATGAACTCTGTGCTGATGGGGAAGGGGGCATAAAGATGATTAAAACTGACTGAGATGTTCTGTATGAAATACACAGATGTTCAATAAAAATCAAGAAAGATAACCTAATAGCCAAAAATATTTTACTCTCATTTGCCTTTAGATTTATAGAAAGTACATGAACTTCTCTTTATGAGCATAACTTTTAAAAATTTCTATTATATATATTTACTTTTTTTTCATATGTGTATATACATGTGTGTCATGATGTGCATATGAAGGTCAGAGAACAACTTGCTGGAATCTGTTACTTCTCTCTACCATGTGGGTCCAGGGAATGAATGTTGGGTCCTTAGACATGGCTGCAAGTATCTTCACCTACTGAACCATTTTACTGAATATTATTTGGTTCTTATTACTTTTATTTTTTATTGAGTTTTATACATTTCATACAACAGTTCTTATGCAACTTTATATCGCCTCCTCCATCCATTCCCTCAACCCCCATTGGACCGTATGAATTCTATTGTACACATTAAATCCTGTCAAGTTAAGCATTTGTGCCCAGGTGTTCTTTAGTGCAACTCCACCAGAGTCTGGTCAGGATATCTAGAGATCCTAAGTAAGGCATACTCTCCCTCTCCCATTAGTAATCAGTCTCCAATAGTTCCTAGTCTAAGTCTGGCCCGCCACCAGTTTCTATTGCTCCACTTTGGGCCCTTGTCTAATTTGAGTTGGCATGTAACCTGTGCTAAATGCATTCATTTCTGCAATTTCATGTGTGCAAGCTTTCAGTAGCCTGATACTCTGCCTCCCTAAATTCATGAACTAGCCCTGGCTCTTACAATCTTTCTTTCCCCTCCTCTGCAATGATACTTAATCTGTAGGTGAATGAATTTCAATATAGGAGTCCTATCCAAGAATACACATTTTGCAGTCTTTATAAAATTTGGTCAGTTGTGGCCTTCTATGTGGATAGCACTATGTTATTTGAGGAAGCTTCACTGGGAGAGTTGGATGATGCTTTAGTTTTCTCTCTACCAATATTTTGCTGTTTTCCATGAGTCTTAGACGTAGAGATTCAACTGTAGATGAGTTCCCCAGGACTTGGCATCTCTCAATCATATATTTCCTGTGTCTGACCAGTTATGTAGTTCTGCCATAGCCTACATCTGTTGCAAAAAGAAGCTTCTTTGATGAGTGGTGTACTGTATGTTTTCTGAAAATATAAAGATTCATATTTAGGATTTTGGTAAGCAATTTCATTTTTCTAGAGATATGGCAGAGATAATCTTCTCTCTAGGATCTACGCTCTCTTGTGTATTTGGCTGAGGCTACAGGGCCATCCATGAGTTCACGCCCATTGAGAGTGCTTTAAGTTCAATTAGATAGCTGTTGATCGAATAGCTGTTTATTCACAATAACCAAAGTAAGGAATTAACTAAGCATGTTGATAGTTGGTTGGACCAACTCCCCCACCCTTATCAGTTTGCATGTTATCATCTACAATTATCAAAGCTAAACTTTGGGTAGAAGGATTCTAGGTCAGTTCCTGCTCCATTGCTCCAAGTCCTGAATCTCAAATATGTCTTGTTTTCATCAGTACAGTATTACCTTTTAGTTCTCAGGGATAACCAAGAATTTTGGCAATAGCCTGTATTATTTTGTGAGTCTTTGGACCACTCTCACCAGTCACACAAAGGGTAATACCTTTTGTCTGGCACTGTGTTCCTCCACAAACATCCCCCAGGAATACAGCACTAACATTCACACACTGTGTGTGCATTTCTCAGGGGGGTTTGGTGACATCCCATTTCCCTCTGGGTTCCCGGGCCTCTGAGATTCATTCATCTCTGCTCTTTTTCCTCCCATTCAACCTCTCTCCTCCCTTCCCAGTCCCAGCACCTCATTAGCCCCACTGTCCCCAATTAACATCCACCTCCCTCTGTCCTCCCTCTCCTAACTTCCCTCCTCCCCACAGTGCAACCCCCTGTATGTCCTTCCTTCCTCTCCTCTCTGAAAAACACTCCCATTTTCCTCATCCCCCCTCCTGGTAACATCTGTTCCATACTAGCCCCCTCTTTCAGGTTTTTTTTTTCCTTTACCTCTGTATATCCTTTCTCTTTTCTTGGCTTCTGGTGTTAAATCAGACTAAAACATTACAAGTTAATTTTTCTAAGTATTAATTAAGAATTATCTACAGAAACTTTCAGCATAATAATTGGTAGAAGATAATCTGCACGTCTTAAGTTAATTAATTAATTAATTAAGATAGCTTCTTAATCTATAGCCCAGTCTGGCCTGAAACTCACTATTCTATGTACCCCCCAGGCTGGCCTCAAGCTCACAGCAATCCTTTAGCCTCAGCCTCTTATGTGCTGGAATTACATATTTATGTTACCATGCCAAGGTTCACTTTATTTTTAAAATTCTTCTTCTTAGTAGGATAGCATTGATAAATACAGGCTTAGAAATCAGTCAATTATTATTTTATAGTAATTTACATTTATTTATAAAATAATTAATTGACTCATTACATACTTTTAAAACAACTGCATTTTGATGAATGATTCATAAGCCACAAACATCAGTTTCCTGACACACACATGAACACAATCTTAACAGGTTAGATAATCCATTTCCAGATATGCCATAAAGCAAACAGCACTTTTTCTACAGTACAGTTAGCTCCCAAAACCAATCTGTGCTGCAACACAGGAGTCATTTCATAACATCTAGAGGGCAAGACCTGTCCTGGGAGTCTCCCTAATGAATCATCTCATCCCGTATTCTTTGTCAAAACCTTAAATGAATTAAGTGTTTGGCTGTCTGATAAGTGGAAAGCACCAAAACTAATTGAATGTGGTAATCGAAAATTTGTTAAACCTGTCGCCAGGCATCATTATGCGCTCTAAATCCAGCACAGCACAATTAGCTTACAATAGTTAGAGTTGAATCAAGTCCACGCCACGGTTGGGTGAGTAATGCACACTCTTCAGTAAATTAAATTAGACTCCAAGTAGATGAGCAGAATAAAGGGTGCCTGTGTGAATAGTGCAAACAGGGTAAGCCTGGGATTTATGGAGTACTAAACCTGCTTCCTGAAGCAGCACAGGCTAAATAGCTTTCATTACTGCCCGTTAACCAGTGAATGTGTCACAGATTAGACAAGAGCCTAAAAATAAAACTCTACTTGACACTGGCCCCTGGCTTATGATTGATTTCTTAAAAGTAAGTAATATGATGGGTTTCTATTGATAAGCAGCTTTCCTGCCTTCCATGGCCACACGACTGCATGGGAAACAGAGTGGAAGGAAATGCGGCAGCCCACTTGTCCTTCAAATTTCTGAAGAGGTTTGGAGGGAGAAGGGTCCACTGTGCACTGCATTCTCATGGTTTCCTTTCACCCCCACTCTCCAGACTCATATTTATAATGTGAAATTATAATCATGACAAATCTTCACATAGAATTTACACATGGTGAAAATAACTTGAAATGCTTTATAAAGAGTCATTTAGCAAAAAGTAAATTACAATAGTCTATATGGTATATTTACATATACATTTATGATGTCTTTTAAATGAAGATATGTGTTTGGAGGAATGCCTTGGAATTGCCATGCATATGATTAAATGAAACCTGAAAAGACAAATATTTTTGTTGCATGTTTGGGAAATGTAGATATAGAAACTTAGGACAATTGTGTAAATCCTAGGTGTAACTCACAGTGTTGTACATGATATAATGAATATCTTTTGATCCAAAGGTACTCTAAATTTTATATCATTTACATAGAGTAAGTGATACATTATGTAGGCTAGAATTTTGGCCAATTTGAAACTAGAGACTGATTAATCTTATAAAAATGTTATGGAATTTTCATATTTTCTGATAACTTTATCTATTTCTCCAACATGGAATCTGAGAAATAAAATTTGAAATATTTTATGGGCAGCATGCTTTTTGTCTTGACAAGCATTTGATTTCATTTGTACTCAGCATAAAAAGGAGGAGTATATTTGAGTCTTTAAAGGCCAGCCTATTTCTTGCTTTGAGATAACATAGTTGGGAAAATTAAAAACCTTAACTAGGTTTTATTTCCCCAAGCACTTCAGCTACTGCTTTCCAAATTTCCTCATTGTCTGTCATTTCATCATATTTTCATCACTTTTATGTGTTTGGGCATTTCTCACAATTCCCTTCACTGTTGGTCATTTCCTGCTGCCTAAGAGCCAGCCTCCTCCACCTAAACAATGATGTCTGCCAATCTCAATATAGAAATAATGGGTTCTGGGAAAATTTCCCAGAGATAGTTAAACTCACCCTTCTGAGTTCTTGTTGTCCGCAATAATAACCTGGTAAGTTCTAGTAAGCATTCATGTATTTTTCTGATTGGTATTTTAAATATATTATTGAGTCTTTGAGTTACAGTTGAACTGACAACTTCATGGTTCATTGAGTTTCAAATAAATACACAGCATATGAAATTGGAATTTTTAATTTATTTATAGAGTTTTTTAATCTGATGAATGGTCCTGAATAGTTTACATAGAAGGTTCATAAAATTCCTGCTACTTGAATCATATGTTCGTATGAGAAATTCCCATCTGTCTGGAAAACTCTGTATCCTTGTAGTCGCCCATCACTTCTGGCTCTTACAATCTTTCCACCCCTTTTCCTACAATAGCCTCTGAGCCTTGGGTGGCAGATATTTGATATTAGTGCCCGAGTTGGGAATAAGCACTCTGTAGTCTCATTTTCTGTACGCTGGCCAGATGTGCTTCGTGAGTTAATCACCATCTCTTGCATAAGGAAGCTTTGCTAGCTTAAACCCTTATTTTGAAATATTCTATCTTAGTACTTTGATGTCAGATATTACTAAATAGAACATTACCGGCACTCCCAGAAAGTCATCATCTCAACTTACCTCCCTGTTAATCCTTGAGCCAACTGTTTCCAAAGGCAACCACTTATTTTAATATTTTTGTACCAAAGATTAATTTACCTGTTCTAAAAAAGAATATGGAGAATAGAATGATATCATTTTAAGGCTTTTTCCCTCAGTACATTTATAGAATGTTCCCTTTTGTGGATCATAAGTAGTTTCTTTTATCATGGATAGTATTCCAAAATTAATATAGTTTAGTCTGTTTCTCCATGTATCTACTGATAAACAATTTGTTCACAACTTTGAACTATTATAATCCCCAGCTTTATATTCGCCTTGCTGTGAATATATGCTTTGATTTATTTTAGAGTAGAATCAGTGAGCCATGGAATAGTTATGAATTTAATTTCATGAGAAACTATAAGACTAATATTTTATACTGTCATAATCAATGGGTGTTCCAGGTATGTTACACCCTAAGCCATGTTTTGTGTGTGCATATATGTGTATACCCAGGCAAACTGAACATACATTCAAATGCATTTGTGTTACATCTCCTTGTGATTTTGGTTTGTTCTGTCTAATAGTCTGAATAGAAAGGTGCAATGCACACCACACAACAGTTAAGCTACATATAAGTTAAGTGTAATATAAACAAGCACTAAACTATAATAAAAATAAACCATGTACACAAATGCCTTTTGCCACCCTAGGCCTCAGAGAGGGTACCTCTAGAAGGACACATTGGAAGGGGGTATTCTCCTCAAGTATGGACTTCAGAAGTTGTTGGAGAATGTCCGAACAGTGGAAAAAACCCTTTGGTTAGTTCAGGGTAATACTGATCTGCAACACTGAGTCAGCATGCCATAGTTCTCAAGTAGAGTTGGGTAGAAGTCATCAACAATCTTGCAGGACCATGTCAAGTCAGGAAGGGGTCCCCTGTATTTGGGACGATACTCACTGGTCTTAGAGAGAGCACAGCATGAGAAGAGAAACCTCTTGTATCAGAAGGGAATCCACAGACGGAATGTAAACCTTAGCAGAGGTTACCTGGACCATTAGTTTCTCTGTTGCTGATCTTCAACAAAAAGTTATTTTAAGAACGGACTGCGAGTCCAAGCTCTCGATGGAGGTGTGCACCGTAGACCCATGGCTGAAGTAAATCTCCACAACCATCCTCCCAGCTTCATTTCAGCAACAGAGACTGCTGGAGGGCTCAGGGAATCAACATCACGACTACGGCGCCCTCTACTGGAAGCTCAGGTTAAAGACGTACAAAGACTGTCTCAAAGAGTGAATAGGCTAGGTGAATTTGGATCTGAAGAGACATAAATTGATAACTAGCATAATAACCAGGAGTGTCCACTTTTCTGCCTGTTTTTCCTATATTTTTATAGTGAAGTGCTGTTCAAACTATTGTTTTTCAAAAACCCGTGTCAGCGCTTTGATCTTGCTTGAGCTTTACCTGGGTACATGAATAGCTACAACATCAGAGCATACCTCTACTTCTGTTACGTGGTTTGATTTCACAAAAGAATTGCTTCAAAAGACTGTGGTAGCAAACCCGTATCATAAAACAATGCTTACTGTATAAACATTGTGATAAAAAGCCAATACTACTGTGTATTGTAAAAGTATCAGAATTAAAAAATAGATTCTATAATGTCGTTTTAACAAAGAAAATAATAATAAATTCAGGAGAGTTCGAAAAGGGAGGTGTCATGAATTCCTTATAATAGGTACTATTACAGAAGACTCAACCAGAACAACAGTCTTGTACAAAGATAACTGCAGTCACATATCCCCCACATCCCCACACCACTCCCCAGTCACACATAATTATTTCTGCAAGGACATTTGCACAACCACTGTTTATTTATTTAAAATTAGGCTGATAGTTTCTCTTTGTTGTTGAAAAGACTTGTCAAAAAGATTGTCTCAAAACATGTTTTCCATTGTTATCTACTATAAATTAATTTAGATAAATATTAAAAAGCAAAATGACATGGGTAGAAGAACTAACTTTGCAGCCAGAGCCCATCTATTAAAATAAGGCTTCTCCACTGGCTGGATAACTTTGGGTAAGTTACTTCAGTTCACTGGGTGTTGGTTTCCTCCCGTGTAAAACAGAGATAATAATTATACCTCATAAAGCTGTTATGATGAATATACCAATCAATATTTGCAACGTGCTTAGAATAGTTTCTGACGCATAGTATGCATCAATAAGTGTCTAATATTTGGATATACTTTCTATTAAAATATTTGTATTAATTATTATATTAAGAAGATATCAATAGCTATCCATAATAATGTAGTATATATCTATAATATATTATGTAAGTATATTTATGTATATATATATTTAGATGCAGATTAGCTGACAGTAATATCAGCAAATATTTCTACAGAGTTCATATAGCAGACACTATGCTAAGAAATACACATATGCCATCTCATTGAATTATCCAAAATGAATTCTTTCTGATATATGTACATTAAAGAAATGAAATCTTACAAAGGTTAAGTTTATTCCAATCAAAACATTGGATTCAGGTAGCTGTGGAAAGTCCACACTATATCCTTACCGCCATCCCTGGCTAGTTCCAATAAGTAAAGGAAAAGCCTAGATAAAATGTAACCATATTTAACAGTAAGAAACATATAGCTTAAAGCCACAAAAATAAATGAACTAAGAAGGAAGTCTGGGGTAAACTAGAACCCAGAAACTCTTTGGGGCTGGTGCTGATGCTTCACTAAGTCAGGTGCTGAAATTAGAGACCTGTATACAGAGGAAAATTGGATGTAGGTCTCTATGTAGGCCAGAAAGCACAGGCTGTGAGCTAATCTCCATGAGACATCCACAACTCTCAGGGAAACAGGGTTATGGAAAATAAGAAAGAAGCTGAACTATTCACTAAGAGCCATGGTTGCAAGAGAAAAACCTTACACAAGCATTCAAGCCTGACCACACACCATCTATTGGTATTAAATCTGAAAATACACTAGCCAGATAGAAACCAGATGATAGGAGATGGCAAAAACACATATTTTTCAGCAGAGGACAATATCAGTTCTTCATAGGTGTGTCCACAGGACTCCAAGCACTGAACTTGGAGTTCAGTGGAAGAAGACGCATGAATGCCAGCTACAAAGCAGAAGGAACCTACTGCACAGGGGAATGAGCGACTGTCAGCCAGCAGAAAGAAGTATCTATCAAAGCCAGGCTTTAATAAGTGCAATAAAAGAATGAAGTTAAAAAGACTTGAACAAGCATGTCCAGGTAACCAAAGACATCAAAAGAAAGGTGAGTGCATGGACAGGAATGGCATGCTATTTTTTACAAAGTTACACTGAAAACAAATGTAGGCAGACTTCAGAGCTCAGATAATCATCTATCTAAAGATAGGTTCAATGTTTGACCTCTGGACATCTAACTTAAATCCTTTGTTGTCCTGTCTGTCAAAACAGTATGAAGCAGTATGTTTTATGATAAGCATCCTCAAAATAGGCAATAGAATGTTTTTTATACAGAAAATGATGTTTCCTTTTCTTCCTTTCAATTTTAACATGTTAAGAGAACATATAAAATTAAAACTGAAATTTCAAAAGGTTTATGGCCTCAAAAATGATTTGAACTAAAGAAGATTATCTCAAACTATTTCATCTTGGTTTGATTGATAAAAAATGCTGTGTATTAAGTATTATAAGTGAATACTCAATGTTAAGCTATGTCAGAGAAAAACTGCCTCTGATGAAATTAAACAGGAAACATGATGAAAAGGAAGACTTTCTTCAAGTTTGTTGCTGTGGAGGAAAAGACTGAATCCAGATTCACTTGAATTAAAGTGAAAGAATTCTACTAAGTGTGGTAAGCCGGAGAAATCACTGTTGGACTTTAAGACTACAGCTTGACCAAAGAAGTTATCCTCCGATCCCCTCCTTTCACTGGGACAGAGAGACTGGGACTCAGTCTCCCTTAATGATTGCATTTCAAGGGCCTGATTCTCAGGTATTCATGGGTCATAAAACTTGCCAGGGAATGAAAGAAGATTTAAGAAGATTTATATCTCAAAGAGACAGAGAAAGAGCTTTTAATTATAACTTCCTAAAGTAAAAGCTCCAGGGCAAAAAGATTAGAAACCTATCTACTGTTCAGTTGAGCCAGGAGAAATTTAGGCATTTTTAGTCAGCAAGCAGTGTGTGTGTGTGTGTGTGTATATATATATATATATATATATATATATATATATATATATGTGCCGAATTAGCTTGGCAATATATTTAAACCCATAGAAAGAGATAGCCTAGTACTAATACTACGTATTTAAAGCATTATGATGCATAGTTTACATATGTTCCATCTTTGCTTGTGTCTTTGTTCTGTCCCCTTCACTAGTGACTGCTCCCTATTGTTATCATCATTGTCGAGATTTCCCTGGTCCATCCTCTAACATCATCTATCATCTCTGCTCACATTTTGTCTCAGGTAGCTACTGAATTTTGAAGCTTCAGTTAAGAAAGATACCTAAATTGACAATTTTATACCCAAGGCACACATGTATACATTACAGGGTTGCTGTGAGAAATGATTCTAGTAACATATGCAAAAGCATATTGCACAGTGTCTGGAAAGTACTTAACATTTGAAAGAAGTGAATTCATTTCAGCAGTTCAGTCTTTTGGCATTCATTTCACATTTTTGCTTTTCCTTTAGCCCACCCTTACTTCTTTCTTTTCCTTCTCTCTGGTACCCATCTTTTTGTCTCCCACCCTTATCTGTGGGAATTTACTATTCCTGCTGACAACAGCATTAGTGTATGGTTCCAGCAGTACCAATTCCTTTACTTGCCTAAACTGGATCTAGTCCTACATGCTCACAGGCACATTCCAGATGCCACACTCACACAATTTAGCACTGAGGAATCCAAGCCAGCCTGTTCCAACACAGCCCCAGGTTCACCGGGCACAGTCAGATCCTGGTACAGCCAACATGTGAGCAAACACTCACAGAAATGCCCTGGATACTGAGTTAGACAAAGTGAGGGAGAGAAAAACCAGGGGATAGATGGAAAAGAAACAGAAGAGAGCCTCCATGATAACAAACAAACAAACAAAATATCACAAGGGAAAGCAATGAGAACATGCAGCGATAATTTGTTTTAAAATAAAAAGCAGGAGGAAGTGTCACCCGTCTTTTATTTTCTTCTGTTGTTTTATTTTAAAAACTATAGGACTATAAAATGACAACATGGAAGAGCAGAGGAGACAGGACTCAGTGGGGAACATCAAGCCGCAGACATTTTGATGAGAAAAGGCTATACATTTCTAACAATGGAAAATTGAATTTTTTCTCATTTCCTTTAGTTCTTGCTTCTACATAAATGCTAATGGTAAATTAATTTGAGTCCTGGTTTACTGATGAAAAGGCAATGACCAAGCAAATTTTCCCCCCTCTAAATCCCTTCTCACTGACTCCTGTCCTGCCTGTTTCCTCAACTCAAGTCTCTTCTAATGGGACATGCAACTCTACTTGGGGGCTATTCCTTCAAACTCTCTTCACCCCCCCAGTCCTTTGCTTTCCTTCAGTGTTCTGTCCCAATAATTAAAACCATTTCTCTTCATAAACAATGCCCCATCGTCAGTGTGCAGAATATTTGTAAGTCAAGTCTAAAACACACAGCAACTTGATTATAAATATTTGAGTAGCTGTCACTATTATCTTGCATAAAATGTACCATGAAAAATTTAATACATAAAAGAAAAATAGTGGACTAAAAAGAGCAAATGCCAAAAAACCAGGGACCATTGCCATGCTTCTTGAGCACAATCCGCCATGACATTAAGAACATGAACACTTTCTAATGAAGTGAGTAATGATCCAAGTAAAAATGTAATTTTCTCTCCGTTTAAATATATTGAGTTGTTATTATACCTACCCCTTAAAAAGGATAACATAATACTTTCTGTTTCTCACAAAAGAATTGCATTGCATGGACAGTATTGTGCAAATATTCCTTAGATCTCTTCTCTGAAACTCTAGGAGTTTCGAACATACTCAGTATAAAATGAGACTCTGAATGTGGATGAAGTCATATAACAATATGCAAGGCTGGTTCAGGAAGAATATTCAACCCTAGAAGCCACTGGAAACATGTTTGTAGAGGAATTGGTCATAGGATAAAATCTGGCACTTTTCAGTAGAGTTGTTGCATTTCACACATTAAACTTATAATAACATGAATCTGAAGCATATTTAATTCATGGATCATTTCTGCAATATTGCATCAACACATACTTAGGGAGCTTGTGGTGCATGAATCACTGCAGTGATAGACTCTAATATTCTGTCATCTATCACGTTAATGTACATTATCATAGAACATGAATACAGAGGTTATTGAAAAGATTCAGCAGCTCATGCTTTGGAAGAAATTCCTTAAAAATACTCCCCACATTATCAATAGACATAGCAAAAAGCAGAATCCATCACTAAGAATTTTAAGGAAAAAAAATAATAAAAGCTTTACTACAATTTTATTATTCTTTGAAAACAATTGTAACATTGAAAGATTTGCCTAAATTTTTCATCATAAAGCATATTAGATCTTCTGTCTATTTTGTCTATTTATGTGGGTCATTTTCTTAGGCTTTCACTAACTATTTAGAAAGTAGAAAGTCTGGTAAATTAAACAACTATCCATGGTAAACTGAGATTGATGTTCATTTACCCACTCCCAGGGAATGATAAAGTGCACAACTTTATATTCATTAAGTCAAGTGTTTCTGCTGGCATTTCATGGTGATGAGAGTGTAAACTGGTATAGCCAATATGAAAGTCAGTGTGGAGTTTCCTCAAAAAGCTAGAAATGCATCTACCATAAGATCCAGCTATACCACTCTTGGACTTACAGACCAAGGAAATTTAAATCCTACATACAGATGCTTGTTCATCCACATTCATTGCTGCTCTATTCACAATACTCAGGAAATAGAAACAGCCTAGATTTTCATCTAATTTAAATAGATAAGAAAAATGTGGTACATTTATACCATGGAATGTTATTCACATATTAAGGAAAAAGGACATTGGGGCTGGAGGGATGACTCAGTAGTTAAGAGCACTGGTTGTTCTTCCAAGTGACCCAAGTTTGGGTCCTAGAATCCACTGGTGGCTAACTCCAGTTCCAAAGGATCTGATTCCCTCTTCTGGTCTCTGTGAACAATGCACCTCATGGGTACACTTACATATATGCAGTACCTGTATTTAGCAAAAAGAAATTATGAAATTTGCAGCTACGTAGATGGAACAGGAGGAAATAATCATCCTGATGAGGTAACCCAAACCCCAAAGGATAAACATCACACATTTCCTCTGTTATACAGATATTAGCTTTGAATCTTTAGATTTGTGTGCTTCATTTGGAATATCCACAGAAGTTAAAAAAAGTAGCTAGCAGCATACAGGAAGGGAGATCTTCAAACAGAAGAGAGATGGGATATAGTGGTAGAAATGAGGAAAGGGAAGTAACAGTATAGAAAAGATTACACGGAGTGGTGGATGTGTGGTAAGGTAGAGCAGGGAATCTGGGGAGGGATAAAAAACACTAATGACCTTTGGAAAAACATGGAACATGTTACTGTATAAACTTTCTAAAACATATAAATATATGCAAATATTTTAAATGTAGTTACCATATAATGGGAGACAATACCCTGCTAGACACCTCATCCTAGCAAATGCAAATCTCAGGACAAGGAATGAGTTACCTCCCTTGGAGTTGTTAGACACTGGGATCCCATAGATGTCCCCAAATATTAAAGGCTATGTCTAATGCTTTTTGTTATCCTGTAGAACCTGATGGTAAGACCCTACTGATGAGGGAAACAGATTCTTGAGTCATAAAACATGGAGAAATCAAGCAAGTACTGACCTAAAACTTTCATTCCTACTAACTAGCTTTCACAGTACTGGAAGATACTCTGCATGCTACCAGAGGAGAAAAGTAATAGTCTTTCTTGCCCAACTTTGGACCCCATAAACTGCAATAATGACTAGCCTGACCAGCTTTGCCCACTAATACAATAGTGGTGTGAATGCCTTGGGAGTAACCAATCCACCCTCTGACTGGATTTAAGATTCACTGCAGGAGATGGAACCTATACCTGACTGGTATTGGAGCCAAAAACTTGTTGCTAGATTGATGATGCACCCTAGACAAGACTCTAGAACTAACATTCTACTAATTGAACATAGTATTTAAATGACTCCTACTGACATTACTCTACCTATATGTTAATGCATCTCTCAACCCTCATCAGAGAAGCTTCTTCTGGTTGTAAAAGGGAGTTATCATGGAAATCTAAAACTATTCAATGTGCAGAGAATAAGAGATTGCGGACTGCTCAGGCCCAATGCCATACACCTCTCCCCAAGGCTCAGCAACCATTGTGGAGGAGGAAGTGGAAAGATTATAAGATCCAGAGGTGGTGAATGACTACAAGGTTGCTGTGCTTTCCAAAGAGCAGGACAGTTGCACATACAAACTCTCACAGCAGTTATAACAGCATACACAAGAGTTACTCAAGTTCAAGTCAGAAAAATAATGGCAAGGAGCAGGGAAGGTGGGCAGAAAGTCCCACACTTAGCTGAGGAACTACTGGCATATAAGTTTTCTTCAAGGGTATGACCCCTATTTGACCATATTCCCAGGCATGTTCCACACCTAAGTGTATTTGGGCAATACATATTGGACACAATATGGAAAAAAAAGAAAAATAATAATATGAAGTTGGATGGGTTATTAAGTACTGATAGATTTGGGAGGAGTTTGGGAAGAAATATGATCAAAATATATTGTATGAAGTTCTCAAAGAATTAATAACAATATTCATTAAAAATAAATAAATGACAAAAACATCTTTCAACATGAATGAATATAAAATCTTCACAAGTGGAAGAAAACCACAGTAAGTTAATTAAAATTCGTTAATTCATTTTTGAATGCTTAGATTAATTGCATCAAAATTAGTGTTTGCCTCTGGAACAACTAGGTGGTGATAAATTTATTAAATGTCTTTTATCCTGACAAATCCTAAATTACCAAATGTTGCTTTGTTTATGTGTGTAAATATATGCAAAGTTATTCAAATTTTGCTTTGGAAGTCGTCAACTTTATCACTAAAATTGCCTATCAGCCTCAAAAGAGACAAGATGGTAATTTGTTAATGGTTACAAGTGGAGACCTGGGAGGTTTGATTAACCTGACTAAAGTCAGTGAGGATTTCTTATAGGCAGATACATAGGATGATGCTGATTTTTCATAGTGCTCTAAGTTATGTCTTGCCTCCTTCTAATCACCTAGGTTTAAGATACTCCATCTTGTCAAGAGCCAATGCTTTTAAATTTCCTCCACTACAAATTTATAGTGCCAAATATTTAACAGCAAAGAAAGATGAAGTCCATGTGCTATAAGACAGAGTGAATTATACAATAAAAATCTCAAGAACTCATACTTTAAAACTTTCTCAAAGTTCTATGATTACATGTTGTGAACTCGGTAGACTGTATGTTTCACATATAATACTATTTCTATTAGTTTCTTTTGCACAGCATTGACCAAAATACCTGAAAGTACAGCTTGAAGGGATAAGTATACATGGTTTCAGAAGGCTCAGTTCATGGTAACTGGACTCCATAGGATTGGGTGAATGACATGGTGGCAGGAGAAGGTGGCAGAGTATTTTCTTCATTTCATGGTAGGTCAACAGGGAGCACAGTAGAGAAAAGGAGAGCAAGATTTTCTCTTCAAAAGCACCTCTGTGCCCCAGGAACCAAAAGATTCGTGTTCATCTCACTGGGCAAAATATTCAGTCCCAGTTCATCTCCATGAGTCTCCATGGTTTTAACAATTCCAACATTGTACAAATGTCAGAAGGAAAAGATCCAAACAAGACACAAACCTGAGAGGACCAATCTGTAAACTCTCTAGCCCCACAGGCAGCATTCAAGTCTCCTAGTGGCATGCTTGGAGCTCCACAGGGCTTCAATAGACCAGCTCCTATGGCCTTGCTAGCACTGGTCTCTGCTTGCTGCTCATAGCTTCCCTTGTAAACACTCTGGTTTTTGCAACTCTAACACTGCAAGGTCTCCATTGCAACTTACGCTTCACCTTCATGGCTTCACACATTACCCTCTCTGAGGCTGCTTGATCCTTCTATACATTGCCTGACTTTATTTCTTTGAAATCTTGGTAGAATTCCCACAAATCTTGTATTCTTCATGTTTACAAGACAATATATTGCGGATGTCACAAAGCTCTGCAGGCAGCTTAAGAAGTAGCTTGGCCTCTTGGACCATGGCTTTGGCAGCCTCTGAGTACATAGTGTAATAATGTGGTTAAATGAACCCTAGGGGAACAGCTTTCTAGGTGGCAACTCCTTCTTTTCAAAGGACTTTTTAAAAAGGAGTTTGTACTCTTGTGGTGCTATGGGCGAGGTCTCACTGATAACAGAGATTTTCCAGGTACAAAGTATGTAATGCCTGCTTATGGGCACTGAACTCATTTTTAAAATATCTTAAATTATTAATTTTATGTGTGTGAATGATGTAATGATGTACTATTTGCATGTGTGTAGGTGTGCCTGCGTTGTGCAATGCCCACAGAGGTCAGAAGAAGGCGTCATAACCTTTGGAACTGGAGTTATGGACAGTTGTTACCTGCCATATGAGTGCTGGGAATCAAACCCAGGTCCTATGCCAAAGCAGTCAGTGCTCCTAACTGCTGAGCCATCTTTCTAGTTCCCTAAGGGCACTGATCTCTTTAACAGCAATGCTCTCTGTGTCCAAAATTTTAATGTGCCCCTTTTCTGACCAAACCACAAAATTTTCAAGTTTTTGTTCTGCTTGAATTCCTGTTCTCTCTGCTAAAATGGCTAAAAGCAGCCAGCAATAACCATTCTATACCTTGAAGGACAGGCAGCCTTTAAGTGTCCTGTAACAACTGAACAAATCTAGCCATAAAACAAAGTCTCAGGATTTGACAAAATTAAAACAAGAACTTTGTTTATTTTTTTTTCTTTGTTGTTTATTTGTCTTTGCCAGAATATACCACAGATGTCCTCTATTTCAATTGCCAATAAATCCTCATTTTCATCTAGAACTGTCTGAACCTAGCCTACATTTTTCACATTCTTATTGGTTCTCTGATCTTTAGATCTCCCTCCAGAACCATCCATTGAACTCTTCTTACAGTACCCTTTGATTTTTATATTCTATTTCCCAACACTCTTCCAATTTTCTCTCCTAAATCAATTCTAAAAGCAACCCGGTCATGCTTAGTCATGAAAACAATTCAACATCTTTGGTGCTAGTTTTCTTAATTAGACACTGTATTCATGTAACAAAATATTGCATAAGTAGGTGCTCTGGGGATGGTGAAATAGCTCAATGGTTAAAAGTGCTTGTCCCCAAGCTATATAACCTAAGTTTGATTTCTGGGACCCACAAGGTAGTAGAGAAACAACTACTTCAAACTGAACTCTAACCTCTACCTTTGTGCCTTAGTACATGTGTACTGACATACATACACACATACACATCCTCAATTCCGCCTCCTACACACACACACACACACAAAATAAATAAATAAAATGTGAAAGTATTTAAATGAAGGTATTATGGTTTGAAGGCAAAATTATCCCCAGAGATTCATCTATTTGGCTTTGTCTCCAGCTGGTAGTGCTGTTCTAGAAAGTTACAGAACCTTCAGGAAGTAGGGTCTTGGAGGAATCAAATCACTTTGGTTGGGGGGCCTCGAGGGTTCTATCTTGATCCCATTTCCTGTTCTCGCCTGCTTCTGGTGGTTCTAATGCAAGGAGCCAGTCTCATGTTTCTGTCTCCATGTTTTCCTGTCGCGTCTGTCTCGTCCAGCAAGGAAGACGCAACACCAACCAGACTCTTCTTTATGCAGTTTATTCAGGAACCTTGAACAACCTTTTGGCCTTTTTACTTTCTAACTTCTCTTTCTCCAGGGAAAGCCCGCCACAGAGTTAAATCCCCTCCTGCCAGCCAACCCCAAACTACCACGTGGTGAAAGCAGATAGGCGCACACAGGCGGAAGCAGGGCCAGATCTCAGCCACAGCCAATTATGGAGCTCTTTGCTCCAGAGAGCACTCACCTTTGGGATGGTGGAAGGCGGAAGCAGGCGCCATCTTTAAGACGAGGCAATCCGCAGCTCTCTACGTTTTCCCCATCATGATGAACCATATTCCCCCTGGTTCTGTAAGCCAGGTTCAACCCCATCTCCCTTAAGTTTTATCAGGGTATTTTACCACAGCAACAGAAAAGTAACTTACATAGAAAGTAAAGGAAATAATTGTTTATATGGATACAATTAGCCCTTGGTTGTCTGGGCCTCCTACACTTGAGCAAACCTCACAGAAGTGGGAGCCAAATAGTGGCAAAAGAGGTTCTTCACTTTCAGGCACATAGGAAGCAGAGAGGAGCCAAGAAGGGCCAGGACAAGTTATTCTCTTCACTATCCCCCATGCCCCTGTGAACTGCTTCCTTCAGTTTCAACATTTTCCACTACTTCTAAATAATCTATTTTAATTTTGCATTAATTAATGGGTTGACCATTGATCTGGATAGAGCCCTAATAACTTAATCATGTCTGAAAATACCTTTAAAGGGACACATCTAAAAGTGTGCTTTACTAATCACAGAGGTGTTTCTCAGTCCAATCAAGTTGATAATCAAGATTAATCATCACAGTATCCAACACTTACTGCATACTCATTCCTTAGTAAATACTTTGCAAGTAATTTATTTTATGGTTAAGATGACCTTAGAATAAAGGAGAGTTGTGTTCAGACTGCAGATAATGAAGCTGAGGCCTGGTAATCTTTAGAAGTAAGTTCAAAGTCACACAACTAGTGAGTTGAAGAACCACATTCATATTTAAAGCAAATCAGTACAATTCTGTTAGCCATATTTCTTTGTATATGTGTGTGTGCATGTGTGTGTGTGTGTGTGTGTGTGTGTGTGTGTGTGTGTGTATTTGAGACAGGGTCTTCCTGTAGCCAAAGCTGGCCTAGAAATGGTCCGGAACTCAGTATGGACACCAGGTTTAACTCGATCTCACAGGGATCTGCCTGTCTCCAAGTGCTGGGATTAAAAGTGTGTGTTACCACACCTGGCCGTGACATGCACTCATTTTTTATTGAATTTTTGTGTATTTCATATGCAGCATTTCAATTATCTTTTTACTCCCTTCCTCTATCCTCCCACTGGATTTCATGCATTCTGTGGTAGGTGTTAAGGCCTATCAAGTCCAGTTAGTGTCTCCTGATGTCCTAGTCAGCCTAGATAGAGTTACTCCTTTACAGAAGATAAGCCCTTCCTCACCCAGTAGTAATCAGTTGTCCAATAGTTCTTCAGCTAACATTGGGGCTAGTTGCCCATTCCCACCATTCTGTGCTGGGTTTTTGTCTGCTTAAGTTTGCATGGGTCTTACGCATGCTGTTACCATTACTGCCAGTTCATTACTATGTGCTAGATGTGATCTATATTCTTAATGTTGCCCTGTCTATTCTAGTTTGTCCTTGTATCCAGATGGTGCTGTTAGTAAAATAGAACCTGATAAACAAAATACTAATTCTTCAAGACCAATAGTTCAATATGGCTATTATTTTTCTGGTAGTTTTTTTCAACTGGATCTTCAAATGGACATTTTATCTTTGAAAGTCTGGTCCAATTCATTTTACTTTGGGAGACTTTCTTTTCCCACCTAAGAACAACCAAAGATTGAACACCCAGGAATAACCAGTAGGTTTTGGTTATTTCTGAAAACTTGAGTGAAGATTGCGTAGGCTAGAAGCAAAGAGGAGACTGACATTTGAGTCCCTAGAAGGAAGCAACTACAGTTATAAAAGGAGCCGTTTTATCACCAGAGCAAGAATCAATGTGGAAGTTGAGCCAGTGTTGCTCACTTGAACTACCTTCTAAGGTATCTATTGAGCAGCTATGGAGGGAAAGGATTTTGTTCACAACTACCCCAAAGGCTTTTTATCACTCAGTGGAACATTGTTCAACTTGAACTGTGAAATTCACATGATGTATACATGGAGGATGTGGCTTTAATGAAACTCTATTAACATTAGATCGCTGTAACAGTAGTACTCTTACAGCAAATTACTTGCCACTCTAGCATAGTATAAATCTTTTCTGAAGAAAATAGATTTTCTTATATCATTAGTTTTATTTTACTTCTATATACAGCATTTCTTTCCTATCTTTCAGGAAAGCAATAAACAATATTACCTAGTATATTTAATTTTTAAAAGCTATGCATATAAAAATAAAAGTGAAAATTGTCATACAGTAAACGGGAACAATTAGGTTGAATTTTGACTTGAAGTAGTACTTGAGACATGATTTTTAAATTTTTATTATATATATATGTATATATATATATATATACATACATATATATATATATATATATAAACACATGCACACACACAAATATACACACCAAAACATACATGTCGAATTTGGAGGACAACTTGCGGTTCTCTCCTTCCACCATGTGGGACCCAGGGATGAAACTCAAGTCATCATGTTTGCTGCAATTGTCCCTCTCTCTGAGCCATCTCACTGGTCCTAAATAATGATTTTATTCACACCCCAAGCTTATAGACACTTGCATAATGTGACCAAAGTAAAAGTTTAAGAGCATAGTAATCTAGGTAAAACAAGTTTTCAAGGCAGTAAAATAGCTCTATGACCAGCACTGTTGACAAGCCATTTTAGCTGTATTGCAGACAAGATCATGGGATAATGCACATGTTCTTCCACTAATCCAAACACTGTTACAGAGGCCCCCATAATGTAGGTCAACCCCAGCCCACCCCTTAGTGAAATGATGACTAATCAGTCTCAAAGGTCTAAGGAAATCCATCTATTTCACTCTCACTTACTGAGCTTTTGTGATTTTGTGGAAAGTAGCTGTTTGATCTAAAAACGTATTTTATTTCTAAGAAATGGACTGGGCCAACTCCCATTTCTTATGGATTCTCAGAAGTCCAGGATAGCCAGACATTTCTTATATTCTTATTTGCTTGTATTTTCCCACTACACACTTTAACACAACTCATGCCCCAATCTCATCTCTCTCGACTTCAGCAACTGGATTTTCAATTTCTGTGAGGTCCCTTTTGTAAAACACATTTAGTTTTCCACTCATATACTGTGAAGGAAGAAAATGGACCTATTTCTTCAGGCCTTCTCAGGAAAATGAATTTGGCTCCATCTCTCCAGCTTTTAGTTCCTCCATTAGTGTATGAGAATGCATTGGTGAAATTTACTGGATTCCCTAGTTTGGAGATCCTCTTCCCTTCACCCCAATGCTGGGAGCCTTAAAAACCAAATTGCAGTTACCAATTGTCCAGTAAAGTCTAATGAAAACTCATATTGTTGTCACTATACGGATTTAATTGTATACAACATTAAAATATACAAATATGTAAGCCAATTAATTAGTGGTTTAAGAACTGTGATGATTTTTATACTTGGCTGCATCATTGGGCTGGACATGCCCCCACTGAGGTGGCTCTGGAGAATTCATACGTAATTTCTCAAGATTCGTAGTTTTCATTAAGAATTTAAACTCAGAAAATTTTTACTTCAATTATTTATAGCTGTGCATGCTGGCACACACCTCTAATCCCAGAACTCAGGAAGCAGGCACAGGCATATCTCTCTGAGATCAAGGTCAGCCTGATTTATATAGCAGCTTTCAGGTCAGCTGGGGCTTCAGGGGGTCTTTGTCTCTAAAAATATTAACTACTTAGTTAATGAGTGTGTGTATGTGTGTGTGTTGACACATTTGTACTCCAGTGCATGTGTGGAAGTCAAAGAACAGTTTTTTCAGGAGTTGGTATCACTTTCCATCTTCTTTTTAAGGCAGAATCTCACTTGTTGTTTCTGCCCTTGAGCAGCTACTCCAGGGTAGCCAGTCCTCCTGCCTTCTTCTCTCACTTCATCATACAAGTGCTGAGGTTACAGACGAGAGCCACCACATCTGACCGTTCACTTGGGTTCTGGTTATCAAACTCAAGTAGTCAGGTTTGAGCAGAAAATTTTTTTTATCCTCCCAGCCATCTCCCTGCTCCAGTTTTTACTTTCTTAAATGTCAAATATAAAATAACTTTCTGGAGGCCATAGTGCCAGAACAACATCCAGATGTAGATGTCATCCTCTAAGAGGATCTAAAAGATGATCCCAATTTCACTGCCAATCCATTTGGAAAAATAGTTTGAAATTTATACAGAGTATAAATTTAATATTGCACTATATTTATACTCTGTATAAATATTTGCTTTTAAAAGTATATATTCACCTAACTAAATGTCATTTAATCTAATGTAAACTATTCATTGCCCGTATATGTTTCTGGCCATGAAATCTCAAAGTTGAAGTGATCATGCATGTTGTATTGTAAATGTTTATACAAGTATTGTACAAGCATTGTAAATGTATATATAAGTGACAGTACTAGACCTAGATTCTGGGCTCCAGATTACTAGTCCAGGGATCCTTGATACGTTACTTTATGTTAGAAATCTCTTCTGGAAAATACAAAAGTAGAGGAGAATAAAAAAGAATGAAATCTCTTGTGGAATTACTGATGTTTCACTTTAGATATTTACATAGAATGACTCTAAGATTACAAAAGACAGACATTTTATCTGGAAGCAAAGAATCACAGTATCCAAATCCGTATTTCCATCTCAGAATCATAAGCAGAAAAAAAATGCCTCTTGTTGAGATTTGATAATTTATAAAGAAAATTGCACCAAAAGACATCTGGGTACAAATGCTTGACTGGATAGGACTTAGCAGGTATGGCGGAGCAGGAGGTTGGGGAGGGACATGAAGGGGGCGGGGTCTAAATTTGAGTAAGAACTGTTGTCTGAAATGTACAAAAGCTCAAAAAATTTAAAAAAGAAAATAAACTATTTTTCATCAAATGCATAACTAATAAATACTTAATATTAAAATGTATACATATATATAGACCTTGTGTTTATTGTGATTTCTTTCTTGAAGACTCCTTTCTGAGTCTTTTTTTGGTGCATGACTTGTTCTGAGTGCAATGGAAACCCACTATCACCTGTGTTCTAATTGTGTTTACCCTTTGCACTCATGTGTAGCGTGTAATCTGTACTCTAAAGGTTTGTCTGAAAAGTAAGAAAATTAACACTTTTAGTCAATGATGTTTCAGGTAAGTTATTCAGCAGTTAGTGCAGAACATTTCATTTATTCCCTGCTACAATTTATGAGATAGGTATAATTTTCATTTAAAGATAAGAAAAGTGAATCCTAATATCAGGCAAGTGACATAATACTTAGCCCCAAAACTTAGGAGAACATTTAATGTTTAATGAAAACTACTCAACTTGGGGTGACTGTGCAATGTACTTTACAGGGTCTGGAAGCACCTGGGAGACAGGCTTCTGAGCGTGTCGTGAGGATGCTTCCAGGGAGGGTTTGATTGAAGACAGAAGGCTCTTCAATTATGGCTAGCACCATCCAGTGGGCTGAGGAGTTAGACTGAGAACAAACGAAAAAGAGAGAAATTCAGGTGAGAACCAGTATTCACTCTTCTCTGCTGCCTGACTGTGGATGCTGACTCGCACTCCTGCCATCCTATCTCCCATACTGTATGCAAGAAAAACAGGAGCCAAAATAAACCCTTCTCCTTAAATTGCATTTATAGGATATTTTGTTACAGAAACTGGAAAACTGAGCGACATGTTTAACAGATCTACAGTGATGTCACCACAGTGATACTTATGAAGAAATAAGAGGAATAAGAAAGGATAATTGGCATAATATGTCAGAAAGAATACATGGAAGCAGAGGCAGACTACAGACAGGCACAGAGAAAGAGAACTCAATAATACTATCAAAACCAAAAAAATGTATCTACTGGAGATGTATTAGAATGGGAAATAGACCATTTTTTCCTTTTTATATGTTTGAATTGATTTTTGTAATGTACATACCTCATACTTATAAGATAAAAAATTCTGCTTTCTGAAAACTGAAAATACACTTAAATTTCTACAACACTAAAAATTGATCTAAAAATAAATTTTATTGACTGTAAGTATATTTTTTGAACTCTGAAATCTGACATGTCATTTTGTTTCATGATTCTTCACAAAAGTGTTCATATTATACTGATATTGTATTAAATTATATAATCTCAAATTAAATATAGTATCTTCTTATTGACTTTGTAAAATTAAATTCTGTAATGATAATAGACAATGATGCTTTTCATATGGAAAATATCAGTCCAGAGAAAAGATTTTAGCAGCTTAGTTTAGCTCTTGCTTTCCATTTTGATAAGAGTAAAAAGGGTTTTATTTTTGGAGTTCTTCCTCCCTATCCTTTGCTTTTACATGCAGCTGCATGTTAAATGAGTTTTAAAAACAATTTCAACCAAAAGCAGCCTTCTTGGTAGTAACTAGGGTAGAAAATAGAAATACTGGAAGTTTTTTGTATGTCTTGCTTTTTTCTTTCCTTTTGGGACAGAAATAATTTGGCTTCAAACCATCATTTTTCACACAGTATACATGTCTGCTTTGTCCATTTTCCATCAGCTGAAAAAGGAGAACATTTAAATACAATGACAAGAAAGCAGCCTGTGAGGTAGGTGGGCCCCTGATGCCAAGCCGGATGACCCGAATCCAGTCTCTAGAACCCACATAGTTTAAGGAGAGAACCAACTCCTACAAATTGTCTTCTGACCTCCACCCAAATCCTATGATATGGGCCACCTTTCCATGTAAAGATAAATAAATGTTGTGAAAAAAAATATGTCTTTTATACTACTTGAGTTTTTATAGCACTTCAAGTTAAAATCAATGTATTAAAATATTTGTGTTTGAGAGATGGCTCAGCAGTTAAAAGTACTGACTGGACTGTTCTTGCAGAGGACCCAGGTTCAATTCCCAGCACCCACATGGGGCTAACAATCATCCATAACTCCAATTCCAGGGGATCAGACACCTCTTCTGATCTCCTCAGGTGTCTCACCACAGGGGTACACTTACATACATGCAGGCAATACACTGATACATGTAAAATAAATCAACCAATGGTTCAACACAGCCTTAAGTTCTCATAACTGTAACAATTGGCAGAACACACTACTTCTATTGGTGCAGTTGTAGCACAGTCATCTGCGGGGTGGGGGTTGGGGGGCGCAACAGCTACCTAAATGGACTTAAAGCCTTCTCCATGGGAGAGAACTCATGGATGGTGCTGCAGACTCAGTCACAGACACAGGGTTGGAGGGGGCATAAATCCTAGAGAAAACCATATCTGTGTCATATCTCTAGACAAATAAAATTCCTTACCATGTGCTAAATAAGGATCCTCATATTTACAGACAACTACAGAGTACACCACTCATCAAAGAAGCTTCTTTTTGCAACAAATGGAGGCTACTGCAGAGTTCCGCAACTGGTCACACACAGAGAATATATGTCTGAGAGATGTCCACCCCTAGGCGACATATCTATAGTGGAACCTCTACACCTAAGGTTCAAGGAACACAGCAGAAAGAGGGGTAGAGAGACAACTAAAGCATCTCTCAACTCTCACCAGTGAAGCTTCCATAAACAACATAGTGCTATGCACACAGAAGACCACAATTGGCCAAGGTTTATAGAATAAGAGACTGCAGAGTGTGTATCTCTGATACTGAACCTCACCCATCTATGACTCGGGGTCATTGTGGAACATGGGGTGGAAGGATTCTAAGAGCCAGGGCTTGTTCATGAACTTGGGGAAGCAGAGGATTTTAGGCCACTGGTAGCTTGAACACGTAAACTTGTGGCAAAGGTGGTACTGAGCACAAGACCCACACCGACTCAAATTAGACAAGGGCCCAGAGTGGAGTGAGAGAAACTGATGGTGGGCTAGACCTGTGCTGAAAACTTTTGGAGATTGGTTGCTGCTGGAGGAGGGAGAATATGTCTCACTTATCTCTAGAATGCCTGACCAGACTCCCATGAATGAATTTGCCGTAAAGGACATGTAGGTACAAATGCTTGAATGGATAGGACTTAGCATGAATGGCAGTCCAGTAGGGGTTAGGGGAGATGTATTGAGGAGAGAATATAAATTTGATTAAGGAATGTTGTATAAAATGTTTAAAACTCAAGAAAAATACATAAATGAAAATGATAAAATATTCAAAATATACGTATATATACTTTCAATAATCCCAGCGGTTTGAGTCATAGAAAAAGGCAAGTTCATGTACAAAGATCAGTGTTCCCTTGCATCCTTTTTACACTGTAGTGAACACAACCTGGACAGCACTGATGTGAGAGCTGGAAAGTTCTTGACCTTATGGTCTGATATGTAAGAAATAGTTTTCTAGCAGGAGAGAAAGCCTGAGGAATGCATTGTAGCATCAGTCACCAAAGACAGAGATGCAAGCAAGATGAGAAAGGAAGTGTGCAACGTCAGAAAGGGGATACTAGAGGGGACTAATGAATACCACACAAGATAAAGCACTTATTCTAAATGCATTAGTGCCACTTCCTGCAGAAGCCTTCCTTTCCTGCAAATAAGTACAATATTAGAACAAAGCAGGTGAAAAAACTAAACCCCCACCCTCACACATACAAATGCAAAACACTGGGGAATTACCAAAGAACATTCCTAAATGAATAGAATTTAAGCAAAAAGTAGCAGCTTTGTTCTGTTTTGTTGCCTGAAGTATAAAGCTATGTAGTTCGGGTCATTAAAATAAATGGATGGTAAAAAGGAAAATCCCTAGTGAGATCCATACAGCTAACAGGATACTTTCAGCTCTCCACTTTCTCATTGGATTAAGACTTCACAGAAAGCAGGTATCATAGTTAGCTTCAATTGTCTATTTGACTCATGTGGGAAGAGAAAACTTAATTGAGGAGTTATCTTGATTAGATTTATCTGTGGATGTAACTGTGGGGCATGTTCTTGATCTCTAATTGATGTTAGAAGGCCCAGTTCATTTTGGTCAGTGCTATGGGCCTGAGCTGTATAAAAATGGTAGCTGAACACGAGCCTGGAAGCAAGTCAATAAGCAGTGTAACTCCATAATTTCTGCTTCAGGCTCCTGCCTTGAATTCTTGCCTTGGCTTCCTCGATGAACTGTAACCTGTAAACTGAATAAATTCTTTCCTCTAAATTGCTTTTGGCCACTGTTTTATCACAGCAACAGAAAGCAAACTAGAACACAAGGGAAGGCAGTATTCTGAGGTGATCTATATGTCTAGAATTTGCCTTCCAAGTGACTACAATCTACTATACATTTATAAGACGTTAAATTCTAGACTTAAGATATATATTTACTTTAAATGTGGCGTGTACGTGGATAGTTGCACAAAACTGGTGTAATGGATACCATTTCCAGGGAGTCGATATTAGGAAAATTAAACAAGCTTTGAAGCCAGGGAACTATAATCCCAGATCCACCACTTACTGATCATATGACATTGAATTATAAAACATGTCTGAACCTATGCTTTCCAGTCAAATACTGGGAGTGATAAGTTTAGTAGTATGTGACAAGCATATAATGTGAGCTGAAAGTGTCATAAAAACTATATGGTTAAGAGGTGATTTTTTAAAAAAGAAAAGAATAGTTTCATAATTAGAGGTAATTGTCTTCTCAATGATGTAAAGAAATATGTGCAGTACATATATGTCTAATAGAGCTTGGGGGGCAGCAGAGAAAGAAGGAGGGGGAGAGAGGGAGGGAGGGAGACAGAGCAAGTTAGATCAGCTATTGTGGTTACAGTTAAGGTCCAATGCTTACATTAGCACAATAGAAGGAAGCATAAGGAATTCAGAGCTATGTCTTGGAGTTCTTGTGAGGACTGAGTAAATTGCAGCATGAAAAATTATTGGCCTGGTGTCTTGTATTCAGTAAACCCTCAACAAGAAGCAGGAATAAATGTATTCATATTTATACCCAACAAAGTCAAAGCATGAACACTAATAAGTATAACAAAAGCTTTTAAAGAATTTTATCTTATTCAGATTATACACCTAAACAGCAACCCTGACACTTTATTCCAATGAGTCATTTATTTTATTATAGGATAAATTTTTAGCACATCAATGCTTTATGCGGTAGACTTTAAAAACATATCCCATAATATAAATCTAATATCTGAGTAAAGGACATTTGTCTTTACTATTTGCTCAGTTATATTTATTCCATATTTTAATTTGCACACATCCCCAAATCAAGCCTACAAATATGTTAATCCTTCCTATGGCCATTCCAATACATCATCCTTTGTTTATCTAGTTCTGATATGTGTGAGAGTATTCAGATTTCAGCCAGGTTTAATTAGCTTTTACATTTTTAAATCACTGAAAAGTTTGTCACATAGATATACTGAATAGATCCTGAAGGCTGTAGTGTAATTATAATTTTGTCAACTCGGGAATTTCCATCGTAATCACACCTCTTATGATGAGTTGCTTTGATAAGAAATTTCAGTGTAGTGCCATTCCCCACTCCTCACATGATTATGTTTAGCATTCTTTGCATCTTTGGTAAACTATGGGTCATTCATGAAATAAATTTCTGAACTGTGAATTATTTATGCTTTTATTCATTAGATTTAGTGAGGTCCTTTTACAACTCCTTCAGTGTTTTAATTTTTATGTATTTTAATAATCAACTAGGCCTTTCCAAACTGAGGATTTGGAAAGAATTAAGTGAAAATGAAGTCTTAAAAATGAGTTATTAATATTACTACCCACCCATAAACCCTTTAAATAATAGAAAAACTGACATACATTAAAATTTTTCTACTACAGAGTAATTGAAGAAGTTATAAAATTAAAAAAATGCATTTTGGGTATTATTCATTAAGAGTCAGATATACTTTTCAGTATGGATTTTCTTTTTAAAATTCTTTGAAAATGCCACATATGTGTACATTGTATCTTGATCATATCCACCTCCAACCACCTTCTTCCAACTCTCTCCAGCACTCGTGCTCCACATTCCCCCAAGCTTTGTATTCTCCTTTTCTAATTGAATATATGCATATTTATGCATACATGTGTGTACATGTGTGTTTTAAATCCACCGAGTCTAATTGCTGCTGAACCATTTGTACATGAATGTCTGGCATCTTCTGAGGCATTGGGAACCTACTAAGAAGCCACACTCCTAAAGAAAGCAAATCTCTCTCCCTAAACAGCCATTGACTGCCAATGGCTCCTCAGTGAAGATTGGGGCCTCGGGAGCCATCCTGCCTCCTTCCATGCTGGAATTTTTAACTGTCTTGATCTTTCGCAGGTCTTGTGTAGGTAATCACAGCTGCAGGGGTGAGCTTATGTGTGCAACAGCCACATAATGTCCAGATGACAGCATTTCAAAGACTCTTCCCCATCTGCCTGCTCTTACATACTTCCCGCCCCCTCTTCTGTAAACTTCTTTGAATCCTGGGGATCAGGAGAGTGATAGAGATGTCCAGTTTGTAGTTGTGCAGTTATAGTCATTTATACTCAACACTTTGAAAAGTACTAAGTATACTCACTCTTAGCTTCAGAAACATTTATTATACATGTAGTAAAGAGTAATAACATATACAAACATACCAATAAATAATTTCTTGGAATTACAGTCACTTATTTACAACAGAATAGTGTGTTTGCATTTTCTGAAACTCAATTTATGCTTATACTCAGGAATTTTCTGAGGCTGGGAAAATGGCTATTAGTAAAGCGCTTCCAGCATAAGCCAGGGAACCTGAGTTCAGATTCCAAACATTCACAAAAGAATCAGGTACAGTACTGTACATTTGTAACTCCCAGCGCTTGGGGGAGGGTAGAGACAGGCAGACAACAAGATCTCAGTGGTCATTCATTTCACTGAGGGAGCCAATTGGTGCACTCCAATTTCAGTAAACAAGGAACACAACTGATATGAACCTCTTGCCTCTGTCTGCAAGTGTGTGTTCACCTCCACCCACACACACGTCTTTGAAAAACCAATGTGTTAAGCATATTGACTTTTATATACAAATACAAAATTTATTGCAGGTCTTGGAAAAAAGTCTCATATTCTATGCTAATACAATTTAATATAACAGGAATTATATGTAGACATGTTACAGTTTAATTCAACTTTTTATGTCTATTTTTTTCATTGTTATGTTAATGAATTTTAACATTTTATGTAGCAAGGGAACAGCAAGATGAAAAGGTTTGCTTGGTTTCACTTATTCTTAATACTTTAAAAAGTACTAAGTATACTCACTCTTAGCTTCAGAAACATTTATTACATATGTAGTAAGGAGTAATAACACATACAGACATATCAATAAATAACTTCTTGGGCTTACGGTCACCTATTTACAACAGAATAGTGTGTTTATTTACCCTAGGAAGCATTTTTAAATCTCAGAATTTTAACACTGAAAGAAAAATAAAATTAACAGCTTTTTGTTGTTAGCATTTGTTATTCACTTATTTATTTTTTCTTTCTTTATTATTTTTGGCTACTTTGAGTGCAAAAAGATGAATGAAATGTAAGAAATCACATAAAATATATGCTTTTCTTGGTAGATACGAGGGGAAGGAGAGTAAGTGTTCCTTACTGGTGTGATGTGTGGTAGATTGACCAGACTCCAAGAGATGGACCCACACTCAAGAGCATGTGAGAAACAGATTAAACTCCATAGACCGTTAATAAGAGACAGTAGCAGAGGACAGGGACTGCAAGAGCTAGTAAGGTCGGGGAGGACTCCTGAATATGATCAAAATACATTGCATGAAAATTTCAAATCAACAAAAATACTAAAACATGTGTGTTTTTCATTGCCTCTTCATAAAAAAGCTATCTTTAATATAAAAATCAATTATTAAATATCATGTTTCTCATACAAAACTAAAATAAATACATGACAAAGATATTGAGTTCATTAGTAAATTAAAGAACCAGTAGGATTTCATATCATCCTCTACACATCAAAATTACAGTGTCACTGGGTGTAGTGGCACATGCCTCTAATCCCAACAGAAGCAGAGGCACGTGGATCTCTATGAGGTGGAAGTCAACGTGGTCCACATAGTGAGTTCTAGGCCAGCTGAGGTTATAGGGAGTCTCAGAAAACAAATTACAGTGTCAAAGATGGTAATAACACTCAGGCATGGCCTGACAAAGTCTAGGGAATAATGTGAGTAAATCTATAAAATTGTATCAGTAAAAAAAGAAGACATTCTAGAACACTGGGAGAAAGGTTACACCCAGGCCAGAGCAGTGGTATAAGCGGCAGGAGAAACTAAGAAGCTTGCTCCCATTGGTACTGACTGTTTGGCATCAGCAACCAACAGAGCAAAAGCTATTTGTCATCTTGAGATCCACTGTGTATCTCACATAAAGAAGTCATACAGGGTGTCACAAGACTCTATGTTGAAACTTGACAAAAGGATTATTGCAAGACTACAGGAAAGAAAATATGAATCAAATCTATATAGCAATCAGGTAGCTTTTGAAAACCTGGTGCGAACCAAGGTAGATAGGAATTTTCACAGAGATTCCAAGCAGCAGGCAGGACATTAGGAAGGACTGCACAAGAGCGGGACCAGTATTCCCATCTGGAGCGTGAAGGAATCACAGGAGTGTGACCATCATCTGACACTGTCTGTGAAGCACTGCCCATGGACCACAATACTGGTAATCTGATCATTAGCGGACTCAAGGGGGAAATGGGACTGCCCTTCTTTGTTGAGAGAGAATTCTCAGAACTGGGTCAAGAACACAGGAAGATATAGAAAGAACCCACCAATCAGGCCACCCATTTTCATATTTATGTCTGGACTCAGTTCACTCTCTCACCCTACATCTAGTCCTTACTTATTCAATAGCTGATGCCGTTTACTCAGGCCAGATCAGCTCTGCTTTGTGCTTCCCTTCCTTATTCTTCTTTCTCTCTCAAAGAACATAGTCTGGTTTGTTTTACAAAGTCTCTGTGCCTCAGGACTCTTCCACGTCATCTGCTAGCAGGTACCTGTGTCCTGTCAGTGCACCTTTTAACTAAAACTTCTTTATGTTTCTCATTCAGTCTTTTAACTTCCTTCTATTTATGTTCTCCTCTCTACTTTCTACCTTTCTAATACCAATTACTAATCCCAGTGTGTCACTTCTTCTTTTCTATTTTCTTTCAGTTCATCACACAATCACTAACATTAATACACATAGTAACACAAATGTCTCTTTATTGTATAATACGAGTGACCATGCAAGGACAATTGTTTTGTACTTGATTATTAATCTACTTTCATAAGGGGTCTCATCCTATAAAGTGATTACTAATGTAGGTGGTATTTACCCTCAGAGGAGGACTAAGACAGAGCTGCTGCCTACAAGACAGTAGTCTATCAGAGGAAAATTGTAGGGACCTGGGTATTGAGCAAGGCAAGCAACTCCAGATACCCTAAAGGGATGGCAGGTGTCTGACTTGCTCTGCCTGTGTGATATGAATCTTCCTTTCCCCCACCCCAGACCAGAACCAGGTTTTAGGGTTTCGTTTCCTCGTTCTTGAACTTCCACAGCCTTCCCGCCCTTTACCCCAAAATCACACCTCTAACTTTCCCGCCTTCTGTAACGGTCAGGAGGCCTCCCTATATAAAGCCCTGCACTACCCACCGACGTAGTCTCCGGGGAGGGAGCTCCTCCCGCCGCACTCTGAGCCACCTGAGGTCCCGTTAGATCGTCCTCCATTCTCTGGCATGGCTGGAGCACAACAGCCATGCTGGAGATGGAGACCCACCCACAGAAAATGACACTCTTATACCCCTAAAGCCCAGTCAGTCCTAAACATTGAAAACTCTTTCTTTAAAAATTCATCCAAAGACCCAACTCCTCATATACAAGTCTGGATGCAAACTTACAAGTAACATGAAAAATCAAGACACCATGCATCCTCCAGAAACTATGATTCCCAGAATAATGGCTTCAGTTAAAGGGACCTGGATGAAATACCACACGCATAATTCAGAAAAATGACTATAAATATGTCTAAAAAAGTGAAAAGGGAAACAAGTGAATTCCTGAATGAACACAAACAACTGAACGAAATAAAGGCTTCAATAGAGGACATGAAAATGGAAATCAATAAAGACATTCATATGCTAAAGAAAAATATCTGAAGGATGCTGGGAATGAAAATATCAATAAGTGATAAGCTCAGTGAAAATTCTCACCAACAGAATGGGTCTTGTGAAAGAGAGTATATAAAGGCTTAAAGACAGGGTAAAAGACATTCAGTCAAAGACAATGGTAAATGAAAAACTGGAAAGAGATGAGGAATGAAAGGAACTCATCCCAACATTCTAAAGGCTACCTATGATAAACCAAAGCTAACATCATATTAAATGAAGAAAACTCAAAGCATTTTACTGATGTCAGGAATAGGATAAGGGTATTCACAGCTCCCAATCTTATTCAATATAGAACTTGAAGTCTTGACAGAGCAGTAGGACAAGGAAAGCAAGTAAAGGGGATACAAATGGGAAGAGAAGAAGCCAAAGTACTCTTACTTCAGATGATTCTATACATAAGAGATTGTAAGGAGACCTTGTCGCACAATGGTAGCACTTTTTCCCCATAAGAGATCCGAAAGTCTTCAACAAACATCTTTTAGAGCTCATAAATACTTTCAGCAAAATGACATGATACTAAATTAACATACAAGAATCAGTAGCCTTCACACATACCAATGAAAAATAGCCTGAAGAAGAAATCAGAAAAGCAATCCAATTCTCCATAGCTTCAGAACCAACCCCAAACAAAACAAAACAAAACAAAATCTTTGGAATAAACCTAACCAAGGAAGTGAAAAACCTCTCTCTACAACAAAAATTTTAAACATTGAAAAAGGAAATTGAGAAGAATTAGAAGACAGAAGGGCCTCCTGGGTTCATAGCTGGGAGTGTTAATGTTATCAAAATGGGTGTCTTAACAAAGCAATTTGCAGATTAATTACAATCCCCACCAAAATTCCAGTGCCATCCTTTACAGAAATAGAAAAATATCTAAAATTCAGAAACAGGAAAGTCTCCAGGTAGTTAAAGAGATCCTGAAGAGATCATGAAATTGAGAGGGAGTAGTTGAAACTTTGGAAGAATTGGAGGTAGGACAGAGAGAAGTGGAAATGATGTAAATAAAGAATGCATGAACTCAAAGAAAGCATTAAAAATAAATAAGATATAATTAAAAAAAGAAAAAGCCTCAGGAAAATCTGATACTTAGTAAGTTAACCAAAGGTAAAATGAAGAGAATTGGAATGGCGACTCGTTTCATGGGAGGATACAGCTACCCCCAGAAGCCTAAACTACTAAATGAAAATCTCAATGCCAGAAGTGGGCTGCTTCCCAACCCCCGAATGAAGGGTTAAGCAATAAATGGTTTATAGGGGTGTCAGAGACATCTTTTTAAATCTGTAGCTATTATTAAGGTACCCATGCTCCTGTAAACGGACCCTGCAAAGCAACATTAATAAAGCTCATTCGACTACCAAAAGTGCAGGAATTTAGAAAGGGTCTAGTTGTAAAGAGGAAGGTTTCATATGGAGTGGAAGGAGGGCAAGAAATGATAACATGGAGTGAATAAGATAGAAATACATTATTCATATGTATGAAAATGCTAATAAAACATTATTCATATGTATGAAAATGCTAATAAAACATTAAAAATTTTAAATGGTCTTGTATAATGTAAAGAGAAACATTCTGAAATGGATTTATAAACAGATGCAGAACTGGTCAATATCAGGAAGACAATTATCAATTTAATCTCATCCACCACATAAATGTGCATTTCTGTGAGGAAAACAAAATCCCTTGCATTATTATTTAATGTAAGTCTTCTAATTCACTCAAGGGAAAAGCAAAATTGTAGTAACTCGAGAACTGAATATTTTTGTTTTCCCATTTCCAGATATTTCATTTTTTTCTGATGCTGAGAGAGCTTAAAATTATTCTGAAACTCTTTAACTTTCTTCATGATTAGAGCTTAAATAAATAGTTTTAACTTTTCAAGAACGTTGATGGTGTTACTATGTTTTAGGGCTAACAAGGTAGGTTAAAGATAGATTGTATTACAGAGAGGAAACAGTTTCCAGTATGTAAGACAGAAGACAAGATTTAGGGAGATTCCACAAGGGACAGAAATCAGGCTCTCTAGGAAGAAAGGTAACCAGCCCTGATGGAATCGGAAACATCACAACACGGTATTGAGCAAAGAGACAACAGGCCTGTGGTAGATGGTGTGTCAAGTGTTGTCAGGCAGCAAAGCAGTGAGAGACAGCATAAACTCACACAGACCAGCACTCCAGTACAGCACCCAAACCAGGCTGATGGGGATGGCAGCATAGACTACAATTCCAGTGGTCCAGGAAGCAACTCAAATTTCTCAGATCTCTGTATACTCAGAGTTCCCAAGTGATAGAAAGAAGCCTAAAAATGCCTGCTTCCAAATTTCTAGTTCAATCTCACACCCCCAAGACTCAGTGTTGGATATATTTTATTTGTAAAGGATGCAATATGGCAATTCTGGAGCACAAATATAGTATAATAAAATCTGTGCCCAGAGTACCACTTAAAGTTAGTTAATAGCCTTATAAGAAAGGATTATTCTTCATTTTTATTTCCAAAACTTATAGAGCACCTAATTACTTGCTGTCTTAGGTAGCCATATATTGCTGTGATAAAACACTCTGACCAAAAAACAACTTGGTGAAGAAAGGGTTATTTGGCTTACACAACCTGATCATAGTCCATTATTGAGGGATGCTAAGACAGGAACTCAGGGCAGGAACCTATAGGCTGAAACTGAAGCACAGACCATGGAAGAACCCTGCCTAGTGGCTTGCTTCTCTGGCCTGTGCTCAGCCTGCTTTCTTATACAACCCAGGAACACCTGCCCAGTAGTGGCAACACTCACAGTGGTACAGGCCCTCCCACATCACTCAGTAATCAAGAAAATGACTCACAGAGATGCTCACAGTATAATCTGTTGAGATAATTCCCCTATTGAGACTTCTTGTTCCTAGGTATGTCAAGTTAACAACACTGTCTAGCCCACCTGCATTACACAAATATGGATCATAAATATAAATAGTAAAATATCATATTGAAGAATGCTTTTTGGTAGCAACAACAGTCTTTAGTTTTCAGAACCAAATGTGTTGCACTATACTTTTGATAATTAGTTCCCTAAAACCTTTAGAGTTTTAGGATTCTACTGGTTATTTCACGGTCAGAGATTAGGAATATCCCTGGGGATCCAAAGATGTTTATACATGAATGAACTTTGCCAATGAATATGTGAAATCCTTTCAGTTATACTTTCACTGAAAATATTTTACCTCAAGAGGAAAAGATATATTTCCTCTATAGTTATTTCAGAAAACAAAGTGGATTATCAGCATAATATAATCATTCTTAGTCATGACTTTTATTTACATACATTTAAATGTGCTGAGTTGTGTATCCAGTCAATAGACATTTATCCAGTGATATGTACGTACCACATTGTGCTGAGAACACAGCAAAGGACTAAGCAGGCAAAAAGCTCTGCTCTTAGAGAGCTGTGATCTGGAGGAGGAGGAAAACCTGGAACAAGTGGTATGAAAAATAAATGAAGAATATGAAGTGTGTGCATGCACCAGGCTATGGGAAATGAAATCTATTGAGGTGTCAGGGAAGACTGAATGAAAAGACAATGGAGCACAATTCTCAGAATGTAGAATTAAGGTACCAGATGCAGATTTCCAGGCAAAGAGATTTGCTGCAGACGAATATAAAGCCAAAACAAAAGCAAAAAGAACAAAGAAAGCAATTTTACTCTGGGGTAGAAGCATCAAGAGTATCTGCAACATTGAAGAAAAGCAAGACAGCCAGTGTTGCTGATGCTGGCTGCCAGAATAGGCAAGGGTTGAGGCTAGTGCTGTTAGCATGACGTATACCATTGCACGGACTCTGAATGGAAAGAAAGTCATCTCCTGCAACATGCAGTATCAGTTGTTTAATTCCAAGACTGCCAGACATTTACCCAGCGTAGTGTACAGAGTGTACATTTATTGCATTTAAATTTGGTAGTTATAAAATATTAACTTGCAGCATAAAATTTGCAAACTACTAATAGCACTGTATGTTCAGTTCCTGTAACTGAGACTTAAATGTCAGTACTTAAAACGGGATAAATGTTTGCTATCTTATAGAAAAGTCTAGTCAGGAAAAAGCTAGGGCTGGCAAAATCATTCTGCAGTACTAAGGATCTCCATTTCCTTATAACTTCTTTACCATCTCTAGCATTTTGATATTGTCCAGGATGAATCATGACATCATCACTACTAGGAAGAGTGAAGGAGAAGAGGAATGGAAGAGTCTGCCTTTCCTGTAATCAGGGTTGTGTGTATCATTTCGTCTTACCACCATGGAGTTTTTTTCAGCTACACATAACTGAAGGGGTTGGTAGACCTGTGCCAATTTAAAATTAGGAATTCTGTTACTAAAGAAGAAAATGATAATAAGTATTTAAGAAAAATATTTATTTGAAGTATAATCACAAAATAGTTTTGTTTGTAAATGCCTTTAACACCCTTAATCTTGTAAGAAGGAAAGAGTAAAGGCCTGACAAAAGGCCCAATGATGGCAGGGTTCACCTTCACCAAGAGTGAGCTGTGTGTCTCTGAGTTAGTCACTTCACTGCTCTAGCACTCACGATGTCATCCCCAATATTGAACTGAAATACCAAGCTGCAGTTACCAGCAAAAGATTCTCCCTAAAACTTTTTGAAAGTCAATTTTATCCAAAGCATAGTAATTTCAAAATGCCGAAGCCTGCACAAGATACAAAAACTCAACAGCAGAAATATCTGGCTTTGAGCCCACAGCATACCAGATGTGTCTCCTAAGAGCCAATACCAACTGTCTTTATCTTTGGAAGTATATTCTTTTAGTAGAAAAGTCAAGTTGACAATAATTTGTCTTATTTCTGTCCAGATGGAATTTTTGTGATTGTCTCATAGAGAGGGCATAGTGACCCAACGGGCTAGCTAGCACTCTAAGCCCACAGGTGATAGGCCAGCTGGGTGTCCTTCAACAGGTGGACAGAAATCAGCAGTTGGACTGAACACACCAGTGTTTCTGGGTGTCACAGCATTTGTTTGTGAAAATCCTTTTACTGCAAATGTGCCAGCAAACGCAAGTAAGAGCTTTTATTTGGAGTCACAGGAGATACTGAGATAACTCTACCATGTGTACAGTCTTGTCAGAGATTTTATTTCCTTTGTTGAAAGTAGGCCTTCAAAAGGCCTACTTGTAATTTTAACATCTTCCACCACGGTGCTGAGATAATGTTCATTTACAAGGCCACAGTCATCCTTGCCAATAGCCAGGTGTTTTGCTCCACTACATGAGGTAGTAAAGCCTGGAAACAGGAAGGAAACGCTTCAGTCTTCATGTACTGACCAGAGTCTGAGTTCCTAGCAAAGTCAGTTAATGAGCAAAACAGAATCTAGCACACAATGACAAAAATATATCCTAGTGTCTACTAGTGGTTTAAATGAACACATTTTTAAGAGAAAAGAAAAAATGGGAACTTATAGATCAAGGTATATATATACATTACCTGTCTGTTATTAGGCACTAACAACCTCAACATATCTGAATCAATTATAATGATATCTTGCTTTTAATTTCACTAACATTTGTTTTGATGCTGAGTGAGAAACATGGTTAACATAAATGATGAAGACACATACAGTTGTGCATTATCCAAATGTTCATAGCAATCAGTAGTGCTGTTTTATTAGTGTTCTGTTAAAAAGGGCACAAATAGCTAAATGTACATACATGCCAGAGCTATAACAACTAGTTAATTTGACAGGATGGGTTTCTGTGGGTGAGTTTAATAACTGAGGTGCTGAATAGATAAAGTTCAGCTTATTCACTTCAATCTGCTTCAGACAATGGTGTTTGAGTCACTGAAATAAAAAGTCCAGTGCTTTCCATCTCAATCTGGCTCTTTATTTTCCTCCCTTAAGTCAGGCATTTGGTAATATGGGCTGAAAAAAAACAAGATAAAATGTCAGTGCACAGCAGAAATTTTCAGAGTCTAAAATTATTCATCATTTCTCTATCTACCTTTGTTACAGATGCTTCTGTAAAGTATGGTTACTCCTTCTTTAAAAGGAAATCTTAACAGAGGGCTAAAGAGATGACTCAGAGGTTAAGAGCACTGGCTGTTCTTACAGAGGATGGGGGTTCAATTCCCAGTACCCACATGGCAGCTAACAACCATTTGTAACTTGAGTTCCCGGGGAATTCTGATGCCTTATTCTGACCTCTGAAGACACTGCATGACACAGGTCACATACATTCACGTAATAATAATAAAGAATAAATAAAATAAATGAATCCTAACAAACTATGTTTTGGCATCTGTATTAGTTATTTTTTGTTGCTATAATAAAATGCCCTGACCAAAAACGAGTTATGGAAGAAAAAGTCTATTTATGCCCTAAGTTTCCATAAAGAGAGTTCATAGTTGTATGGGAGGCATGACAGCAGACATCAGAGCAGGAAGCTGAGAGATCACCTCTCCAACCGCACTCAGAATCAGAGAGGAGGAACAGGGAGTTGAGAAAAGCTACACATTCTCAAATCCCACCCCCAGTGAGATATTTCTTCCAGCAAGGCTGTATCTCTAAAAGTTCCATAACGTCTCCAAACAGCTCAGTCAACAGAAGACCAAGTGTTCAAATACACGAGCCCATGAAGAACATTTCAAACAATGACAGCATCTAAACTACAAAAGCAATTGTGTTTAGTAAAGTTAATATTTATGTTATAGCCATTAAAAAATAGAACTCCATCATTTTCTCAATGATCCAGTGACCATTTACTCTATTTATAAATATGATACATACTAATAGACTATGGTATTGTAGAAAATAGGTGAAAATTATTTTATCTTCCAACTCAAGCATAAGTTTACTCTAGAATGCTCTCAACTGGAAAAAAAACACTGATGTAAAATCATCAGCTATCTTGACTTTCTGTCTCATTGTGCCTTAGTTTCCTCATCTGTGAAATAGGATGCATTGCATAGTATGGTTATGAAAATAAAGTAGAAGTTTTTCTTTGCACTGGGGAGAGAGGACCTAGGAGATAAGCCATGGAACCCAAGAGCACAGGAAGCTGCAATAAGTCCCAGCCTTCAATGCACATAGGAGCTCCATGTAGTGTGGATGATAACTGAGGCTCCATATTAGTTCCAGACCAACATCACGCAGGCAGAGCTTGTCCTCAGAGGAAATGAGCAGCTAGAAGATGAGGATAACTCTCTCATACAATGTCAATAACTGACCGAGGAGCTTGAGTCTCTCAGCATGGCAACACGGTGGCCTGTGGAGGTCACCACACACATATGCTGAGTCCATATGCAATGATCTAGAGCTGTGATGATGCAAGCAGAAAGGAAGAGCAACACGGCAGGCAGACATCTGAGGTCTGTTTCCTCTGCCTCCCTCCACACTGAAGTGACAGAAAACTGGTAAATACGTTTCTACCCTTTGAACTCCTAACTACGTGGCAAGACAAAACACACACACAAAGATTTCAAAACTAGCTCAAGGATTTGTTTGTGGTGGGTTCAGAACTAGCAGTCCAGAAGAAGAGAAGGAATAAAAGGTCAAATCTGATACAAGGACAATGAGGAAATTCTCAGAGGCATGAAAATGCATAACATGCTCCCAAAAGAATATTTAATTACAATTATGGGGCCCTGGAGAGAAAAGACGAGGAAGTAGAGGAAGAGGAGCCTGAGGATGGAAGGCTGGGGTTTCACACTGGGCAGTGAGAGCTTTCTTCTATACCAACATAGAGTAGGAAATTCATTCCCTAGGAAAGTATGTGCCCACTGGAGCCTGAAAACAGGAGAGTGTATGTGGCTGTGTAGCTAGAATTATTTCTGTGGTCCTTCTGGGAAGACCAAATGCTGTCTGACTCCTCTCCCTTGGTCTCTATGACAAACTGACATACAATTTCACCAAAATACAGTCCAGGAAACCAATGAAATTATGGGGCTTATTACAGAAAGCAGTGGGTGAGTATTTACTTACAGGAGCATGGGTGCCCCCGCACCACCACAAGGCTGTACTGGAAAATCTCCATCCAGGCATGGATTGTGACTTCCTCACAACAGCACAAAATGTATGAGAGTGTCTCTCTACAGCTTCCTCTCTTCATGTACTCTTAGTCCCTCCCTCATGTGTAACTAGGGTCCGCTTGTTGGTTGGGAGGTATGGCTGACTCTCCCTGTCCCTCCTTTCTTGTGGAGTGTTAACAGTTTGTGATAATTGTAGGCAATCAAGTGCAATCAAGTTTTGGAAGAAGGCTTCTGTCCACAGCTTGCTGGTCAGAGAACAGTTCTATGCAGCAGGCTAATGCCATATCTTGGCCCACATCTCACCAATGGTAGAGTGGAAAGTGACATGGAGGGGAGAGACTGGCCTAGCAAGAGAGTTTAGTGAAACAGACCACCGGATTTATACCCATAAAAGTAGTTTCCACAAAATGAATGTCTACAAGAAAAGAAAAAAAAAAGGACTCTTACTCCTAAGCATAAAAAACTCTCATTTCTGAAATCAGAAATTACAGGTTGATTTCAAATGACTTGTCATTTGATATGAAACCCAAGTAAAAAAGGGAACAGACTTGGAGAGCAGTAAAGGAACATGCATAGGTTCATTTCATTGAACCAGAAATCTCCCAGGCATTAGTGAACCATCACAAACCATTAAGGTAATGGTTGTCTACTGTTAAAGCTTATTGCTGCTTTATCACACACATACACACACACACACACACACACACACACACACACACACACACACCCTTACATATCAAAGTGGAACTAGGCACACAAATATCTACAACACATCTGATGCTGATGAGCAAATAGTGTCACTTACTAGAGGTTCAACTCCATATTGACCCCATGTTAGCTTTCTACTTGACCCTTCTTTTTAAATTGATAGTAAAGAAAAACAAGGCAAATGAGCCATATGCTTGGCAAAGCATATTTAATATCAGGTCTGCCAAGTTCACACTGAAAATGCAGCAGCTGTTTGTGCGAAGCATGTGCCAGCAAATTCCTGCATGGTTGACAATATGTTTTTCCTCTTGGCCTCACCCTCCCTGACCAGGGTGCTCATTTCAACAGCTGTCAGCTCAGCCTAGAGAAGACTGTTCTTCTCAGTGTTGTGGAGATGGTTATGGGAACAATGAATAATGGCAATGTTCTTAAGGCAATGGAAAGGACCATTGCCACAACGAAGACACATGAAACACAGAGCACGTCCTGACTGTTTCAACAGGCATCTTCCAACTGTGGCGGAGGAGAGTTCTCTAGGTAAGTCTGGCATAGTCCTGAGACTGGAAGACACTGTTTCTTACGCAAGTCATGTATGTCCTGGTGCCAGTCACCTATGGCTGTCATGGCAACAGTGGAAGTACAGTAACAAGCCCTGAGCATTTGTCTTGGGCAGCATTATCTTTCACATTGGCCTGGCAGCTGTGATGGGAACAGGGCCAAATGCAGTTCTGGAAACTGTCCAGCAGGGACAATGGCCACATTCTGGCAAGGGAACAGCCAGCATATGGAGACAAAGCATCTAAGCTTCAAAATGCAAAGGAATTCCACGGTGATAACCAACGTTAATAGTGCTGAAGGCCACACCAGTGATTTAAAAAATAAAAACGTGGGGGAGTTAAGGGGAAAAAAGAGCCCTTTTATTTCCATGATTTAACCTCAAAACAAATAGATGAGAATAAAAACACATAAAGGCAAAATTATCACAATACTAGAAAAGCTACTGCAGACCATTGAATTTTATCTTTAAAATAAGTAGACTTGTTTATATTTTGTCCTAAATTAGACATTGGCATGGCTGGGCAACATCAAGCTTATCCAAGGAGGTAGGAGGAGATTGGGAAAGCAGAATATGAAAGGTTATGTCCTGTGCGCAAACCTACTCTTAAAAAGAAGGAAGAGGCTCAGCTGCTAATTAGAACTGAACGCTGCTAATCAGCTATCCATGCTCTCCCCTATTGGAAACAGTAAACAGAGAAAGATAAAAGAGGTTCCCCAGACAACACAGATTTCTCTCCAGGACAGTAAATTTAATTATATCCCCCTTTCAGAAATATAAGGGGCAAAGTTTGCTATTACATAAGCTGTAAGACTGACGAAATAGTGACAGCAACCACTGTTTATTAAGTGCTTATTGACTACTATTCTCATGGTTTGTATCAGTATTTACTTTAATATTTGATACAACCATGTAGATAAGTATCATTTTAAAACCACTTTTAAGTACATAACAAATGGGGATTGGCCATCTTACTCCAGATTCCACTATTCTGAAGAGCAAACACCTAGAGTTGGCACTTCTGTGCTCTTTTGCCTCCTCCAGAAAGAATCCTAAACTCAGCTACCTAGTGTTTCGCTAAAGAAAGCAAAGAAGAGGAAGAAATAATAACGGAAGTAAATTCAAGTTCCACGTAGAGACTGAGGGGAGCGGTGAACTGATAAACTGCTGTTAGTTTAGCCATAACCTATTTCTGTCATAACTGCAGAGCTAAAACTGGAAAAAAGATATATGAAGCTCCACACACAGAGAGAGGAGGTTCAGAAAGAAGAACATCGTGAAGGTTATTTTAAAGTTATTACATCCTAACTAACTCCATTCACCACATCTCTGTAAGTTAATGCTGATTCCAAGTATGCTTATAATGCAAAAAAGATTTCAAGTGTTTAAGTTCTGGAATAAGCAGAATAGACCCGAGCAGCTCTGGGAGACCCTCTCTGTTCTCTTAATAGCTTGAAAGCTCAGAGAACTGTTAAGAAAAATTCTAATTTTGCTCTCTTTCTTAAATGTATACCCTTTTAAGGTAGATAAAATTCTAGGTTTAATGTAGCATCCAAACAACATTATCTAAGATGCTTCTTTGTGCCTGCTTACTTACTAAATAGGAAGGATTTAAAGTTGTTTATGGAAGGAGCTCAGTAATTAGGTAGGAACCCAGATATGCCAATAAGCAATTAAAAGGCAATGTCCTAAGTGCTGTGGTAGACCTATTCAGAGCTGTTGGAGACAGAAAAGCTAAGTCACCATGGAAAAGTAGCAAGTGACTTCCTACAAAAGATGTGTTTATAACAAGATGTGGAACAAGTATAGATTTTGGTCACAGGAAGAGGGAAGGAAGCATGAGCAAACTCTACAACATGAGCAAGGGAAAGAATGTATGGTTAAATTATCTATTTATATCTTCTTTTGACCCCCAAAATAGCAACTGTTTCCAGACACAAAGAACATTCATACATCACCTTCTAATTAGAGCTAAAGACATACCTGGACGTTAAATTCATCTGCTGAAAGTTAGAAATGCTTTTCTTGAGACATATACACTAAGAGACATGTATGTGCACATGGAAATTATAGTACATCTGTAGGCATCCAGGAGAAAGGGAAAATCTTTAAATTGTGGTCTCATTGCTTTCACTTATAAGTATTGGTCCCCACCAGTTGCCATGTACTTCTCAAGGCATTGCAGATTTATTAGACAGAAGTTAAAATCTGATTTCACTGAGCTTACATTCTTGAAGAAGGAGAGAGAAAAATAAACAAGAAACCAATGTGCAGTGTAATTCAGATGTGGCTGAATTCAAGCATCTTTCGGGTGGTTAAACTGGAGTTACTTGCAGAAACCAATAATGCTCTCAAGAAAAACTAAAAAGCAAGATGAGCACAAGGAAAACATGGCAGCAGTTGACTTAAGGCTAGCTATAGCTATTAGAGCCTGGATGACAGGGACGTTGGGACAACAGAGAACCAAAACCAAAGCGGTCATTTATCCGCTTGGGGCATTTCTTGAGGTAAGAATAATGATGAGTCAAACAGTGAGGTTCTCCTGCCCTTTATGTGTACAGGAGTCACCTGGCCCTCTAAGTGTGGTGATCCCAGCAAGAGGCACTAGAGAATTCCTATGCTATGACTATTATGGTGTGTAGTTATTTCCTCCAAATTGTAGCATACCATCCTAGAAAGAGGCTCATATAAAACTGGGAGCTAATCACACTTTCAAAGCTCAGGAAGCTCAGAAAGTTTCAAGATTCACAAGGCTCTTCCCTATGGTCATTAAAGCAGTAAACAACTTCAGGGAAGAGCAGATTCTCCAGTAGAGCAGCCTGAAAGCTGAGCACTAGGCTCCTAGGTTCCTGCTTTCATAATGAGTCATCACTCTTGCTGAGGTGGGCTTTCCAGTAATGCAGTTGCCTTTGAGTCATCCATGCTCCGGTAAGCAATCCTTCACCTACACTCCTGTCAGTCACCTCAATAAACTCACTAGCCATCATGCTAAGACTTGGGAAGAAGTCTTTCTTTGGTCTATTGCAGTCCTCTCTTCTATTATTGGCATCCTCTGTGGGGTGAACAGATACTTGTTTACATCTTCCTAGGAAACATCACATAGTAAGCTGTTCACACTTTGTGCATGACTCAGGAGATTCATGGTTTTAGTTAAGCAATAGAGAAGTCAACAGAGATTAAACCTGCTGATTGGACAGAAGTATGACTCTAAATATATCCATGGCTTAAGGATTACAGATCCCATAGAGAAATGACCTCCCCAAAGGTCAGAACCCCATATTTCACTCTGCTTTATTTGATTAAGCCACAGAGAAAAGGAATAAAAAGCTAAGTAGGAATGAATTGAAAAGAACAGTAGTGAAAGCTGCTGTTGCATGTGAAGTGGAGAAACTCGATGGGTGGAGTGCCACACTAGCATTCCAAAGGACCTGCGTTGGATTCTCCAGCACTTCACTAGCCAGGGAAGTTGCATACAGGCCTGATATCCCAGTGCGTGGACCAAGAACTCAGTGCTGGAGCTGTAGTTCAGTGAGTAGAGTTCCTGCCTAGCACATCAGAGGCCCTGGGTTCAAGCAGGGTCTGACATCCACAATTTCTATTTGAGTGATTCTCACACTTTCCTATCAGCTGAAATTCTCCATCCGTTCATGTTGTCCTGCCTTTCCTCCAGAGTCTTTCTCAGGGGCTCCGATTGTCTTAAGCCCCTTTCTGATAAATTCGCACTGGTTGTTTGCTGTTTTGACTCTCCACAGTGTTGCTTTTTAGATTTTTGTTTTTGTTTTTCTTCTCTGTGTATCTGTACCTTAATTGAAATGTGGATATCTTGTAAGGAACGTAGCAATATTAGTGCACCTTGCAATATGTGCTAGGGCAATACACGTGGCTGTTCTCTTACTCTAAATGCTTATGCTCACGTAATCGGGTTTGCTGAGCTCAAGTCTCTTTTTGTTTGCCATGGATACTCCCAGGCATCCCTCCGCTGTCTCCTTGGGCGTCACACAGGACACGGTGCTTTCCAAGGTTCCTCAGTGTTCCTCTCCCCACTCTTCCTTCTTTCTGCTCTCACCTTGCCTAAGGAAATCTCTCATTCCCTACCACTCCTTCTGATCCCTGCATGGCTGTCAGCTATCATAGGCCACTTATTGGCCTGGAAGAACAGAGTGGGCGAAGGATGACAGATGAACCATTGGAATTGTTCTGGTTCTTTGGTTCAGCTTCCATTGTAGGTGGGCACTGTGGGTGCAGGTTTCTGGGGATGGCCTTGCTATGCCTATGCTCTACCCCAAGGTAGCCTCCAGATTCTCTGACTCCAGTAAACTCTCTGTCCCTCGTACAAAGTATGTTTTCTTCACCTCTGAAATGGATATTCACCTGTCTCTTGAGGGTGCCCCTCCCACAGTAGATACAGGAGAATTTGTGTCTTATTTCCACAAGTCCCATTGTTGACTTCCCCCACATCAACATGCAGTGACTTTCTTACGTCTGCTCTACTCCGGAGCTCTCTTATAAACAGTTGATAAAGTTTATAGAAAGAGGAAAAGTATGCATAACTCTGCCCTCCTGCCGCTACTGGGAGTTCTACAAACTCATGCAATAACCAAAGTCAGCTTCCAGTAATCTACAAAAAGTTTTAGTTGGATTCTTCAGAAGAGATTTGCCGGGCTGAGCATGATCACCAGGTGAGCCAGCACACATCCTGTCCTTCCTCCTATGTGAACATCTTTCCTGAGATTTTAATTTATTCAGATGCCCAACTCTGAGGAGTCCAAGAACAGCTATGAATCTGCAGATGAACTGTCTTTGTGGGGTAAGGAACGATGCTCTTTTCAGCCTTTTATATCCTAACTAGAAGCCAGAAGATAACCATTAAATTTTTTTGAATTTTCTTTTTTAGCCATTACAACGTCAAGCTTTTTCACACGTTAAGAAGAATTAGCTAAGCTAAACTTTATAGCATTTACTACACTTGAATTTTATAAATTTAAATGTTCTTACTACAAAATACAGTAAGTATCAGAGGAATGTGGTATGTAGCTTGAATATAACTCGACCCATACAGTATACAAATATCATAGTTCCACTTTTTGTTTCCTTTGTTTTGGTATCATCTTATCTATCTTGAGTCAGGATCTCTCTATGTAGATCAGATTTTCTCATACTTGTGATCCTCCTGCCTCAGTCTCCCAAGGGGTAGGATTACAGATGTGTACCACCACACGAGGCTTATCACTATCTTTTATCCTCTACTATGTACAATTATAATTTTTAAACTTATGATAAAAATTTTTGAATGAGTAAAATAACCTAATAATGACAAAACTTGTTAACAAAATATATCTAATAATCATAAAATATCAAGTGCCTACCTGTGAATTTTCTGTCAAAACACTCCAGCCAGTTAGAATGTATGAATGACATTTTTAGATCTTCTTCTTAAGGCCATACACAAACAGATGGCACAGAAGCATTAGCTCCCTTAGCATACACTTGTGGAATGGCAGGTAACTTCATGAAATGCATGTGTATTTTATGACAGTAATTGTGCCACCATATGAAAAAAGAATTTTAAAACTTGTTTTTTATAAGATTCTGTTTGCACTAGCAATCATTTACTTGGAGAAAGTTCTCTTTCACAAATTTTCCGATTTGCTAAAATTATTGAAATTAAATTAGCAAGTAATCTTATGTTAGTCGTATTTGATGTTCTAAATGACTTGTATGACTTGTACATGGCCCAAGTAGTAGCTCATTTAATTTAAGAATGAAATAATTAGGTGTGTTCAGTTTAAATAAATTTAAATAAATCACCTGGGAAAAGGCTTTCTTGAATACTTTACAAGAGAGGGTGGGGCACAAAGGGCTTGATAAACACAGACCGGTTTCCTATGAAACAAAAGGCTTGTTTGTAATAATTTGATGGTGATAAAAATATTTTATTTAGATTTTTTAACACAAAATGGGAAGGATAGGTTTAAGTTCTGAAGTCTCAAAGAGTTAAGCAATCTTCTGCCAGCCAGCTCTGCTCAACGTATGATTTGCAAGTTAAATGTTGCCAGCTGATGACATATGGCACTTCTTATTTCTTTAAATATCTTACTCCAAATGGGTTTGCTGCTCTGCCATTACTAACTGCTTTTAGATGCTGAGCTTGGACTTTCCGAAGTCTAGGCAGTTGCCATAGTCCTTAGCAAACAAATCTAAGTAAAGGAACACAGATCTAAGTCTCTTTGCTATGTTCCCACCCTATGACTTGACTCTGAGTTAGATATATTTAATGGCAGAGATGCTCACAGAGTTTTAGAAACTTATAAAATTGTAAGTTTATAATTCTAATTTTTCCTTAGTGATTTTAGGGTAATGAGGTACAGAGGATAAAAGCTTCAACTTCAGTTTTGATCTGTATCTGAGGAAAGAGGGCAAAAAGCACCCTAAAGACAAATCTTAAAGCATATCTGAATTTAATGCCTCATCTATAGCATGTTGTGCCTGTCAGCTGGCAAAAGAGTTGAGGCTTAAGAAGCTGCAGCAGCCCTAGGGTATTTAAACCACCAGAATACTACAAAGCATTGCATTCTTAATCCCAGGGGCCTAGAATCACAAAACTGTTTCTCTCAAGGTTTTAGGCTTGTGAACAGGTACAGGTGGGTCTTCAAAATTAGTGAATCAAAATAACCTGAATTTAGAGCATAGTATTCCCCAAGGCCTTTTAAAAATATTTTACATTTGTATGTATGAGTGTATTTCCATCAGATGTATGAGTGCACAATGTTGTGCAGTGTCTCAAAGGAGGGGGGCATTGGAGTCCCTTAGAACTTCATGTATGAATGGCTGTTAGCTACCAGTGCATGCTCGGAATCAAGCTCGGGTCCTCTGCAGGAGCAGCCAGTGCTCTTAACTGCTGAGCCTTCTCTCCAGCCCCCTCCTTCAGGTCTTTTAATTATTCAGCTTCCATTAGAATCTGCAAAACAGTTTAATAATACCTAACTGAAACAACCTATATAAGACAGATCACTATAAACACACACACACACACACACACACACACACACACACACACACACACACACGTGGTCAGCATACCAATTGCAATCCTCATGTTCACCTGTAACATTTGTGTTTCTTGTATTGGAAGGGATATATTCTATTGATCATTGATATTTTGGATAAGTTTTTTGAATCCTCTATTCAGGCACAATTTTTTGATCATGAATATCCAATGCACAGCAACCACAGGTCATTCTCTTTGGACAACACTCGGTCCCCTATCATACTTATGGCCTTCTTTCCAACTAACATTGTGGATTTCATCACGCCAAGATCAAACTTAAGCTACTTACTATGCTTATCATCTATAAAGTAAAAACCTTATATATTCCCCAAATAAGGCAATGTATCTTAAACATTTCATTACTGTTTGTACCTGTGGCCACAATAGGATTTTTAGAGTATGTTCTTAACAAATAAGTGGCAACTGAGGTGAATGAATGGGCACCTGAGAAATAAAGTGCTTATGGAACACGAGATGTTTATGTAATTGGGATTTTTTACGGAAGCTGAATTGCCTGGCCCTGGCCCATCAAAACATAGCTAATTTAAGAGAGTATATAGGACTTGAGGCACCTGCTTTGGTTGGAAAATTAACTCTTTAATTGCTGAATTGTGGCAAGATACAGAAATTAAGCAATAAGCAAAAAGAGAAAATCTGAGTCAAGGAAGTTAGCATATAAAACTGGTCCAAAACCATAAAATACTTTGACAATATGTCTAGCAACATTGTTTTAAATGGATGAATATTAATCCAGATTCATAGATTTGCATTTAACGTTCACAATAAGGAGTTTTTCTTAATTTTTAGTGTTTCAGAGAATGCCACTTGCATAGCTCTAAAGGTTATACTAAATCCTAACATCAACTGCCATGCCTCTTCATGCACCCAGTATCAACAATGCACAAAAAGCTTTACATTTATTCAAAGAGATGTGGGTGTGCTGTATGTGTGTGTGTGTGTGTGCGCGTGTGCACGCATGTGTGTGTGTGTTTGCGTGTGTGTGCATGTGTGTGTGTGTGTGTATTGAATGGTACCTTCAATTAGAGCATACCTAATAATTCTAACTGCTTGGATATAGAATCCTAATCATTCCTCAGCTTTATTGAGTATAAATTTCTGTCACGTCTGTAGCTGAGCATTATCTTCTCATCTTTACTTGGAGGCATGCCATCCTGCCTACAGGGCTGCCCCTCTTCACCTCTGTTCTAGTTTGTTTTCTATTGCTGTTACAAAAACACTAAGCAAAACCAACTTGGTGCGGGGAAAGGGTTTATTTGGCTTACAGCACAGTTCATCATCAAGGGAAGTCAAGGGCAGGACCTTGGAGCACAGACAATGAAGGTACACTGTTTACTGACTAGCTTCTCTGGTTTGTGCCCAGTATGCTTTCTTTTACAACACAGTACCACCTGCTCAAGAATGGCACTGCCCACAGTGGGCTGGACACCCCCCACATCATTTAACAATCAGGAAGATGCCCCACAGACATGACCACAGGCCAATTCAATGGAGGAAATTCCTCAATAGAGGTTTCCTCTAACTAGGTGTGTCAAGTTGACACTAACCCCATCCAGCACAGCCGCCTACATTTTTTGAAGTTTCTGTAGTATGTCCTGTGTTCTTGAAGCAGAATCTCAGTTTTGGGAATCATGTGACATCCATCACAGCCCATGCTCTCAGACTCTCTACACATGGTGATTCTCCCCTGTGCCCTGGGCACCACTATGGCTGGTGCTGTGGGGACAGTGCTCCTTAACTACCTGGTTTCAGCTGCTGCTTGGTCAGGACTTCAGGTGCTGAATCATCTCTACTGAGGTGATAGTATTCTCATCGTGTTCCCTGTGTGCAACTTTTATCCAGACCATGAAATGTCAGTACTTTTGAACGGCCAAAAGACAAAATTACAACAGATGCAAAGATCTTACTTTCTTATTGTTTGCGATTTTGGAATTGAACAACATGCAGTTCCTTCAAATAAAATAAATTTTCCAATGATCAAAACAGAAGATAGTGGTTTTACAGTCAAAGAAAGACAGAAGGAAGTAGAAATGAATAATAAAAAAAATGAATTGGTCATTTCAAGATTTCTTATAAGGTTGGAGAAAAAGTTACCATCGGGATGCCAAGATTATATTTTTACAAAGATTAAAGCAGAAAACTACTTCATTATGACAATGATTAAAATTGGTCTACTTTGGAAATTTCAATATTTTTCTCTCTCCTAATTTCCTAGTAGGCCAAGTAAAAACTTAGTTTCTGTTTGGGGATGTAGAATTCTAGTATGACTCGCTCCATTTTAATGTCTGATGCAATTTGTTGGGGGCTAGTGCAGGAGCATAATTCAAAACAACGAGTTCCATTGTTTTGTATTTAGCAATAATTTCTCACAAAGTGAACTTCTGTTTTAATCATTTGTTAACTGTGCCTCCCAATAAACAACTGTCCCAAAGAAGTATTTATATTCTTCCACACAGTGAGTGACTAAGCAAGGCCAATTGAGATACTTCTTAGGGGTTGCTAAGACTACTAAAGAAATGGATTCTATTTCTCTTTTTAAAGTTAAATGCCAATTTACTTAATTTTCATTGACTTTTGTGCATTCCAAATAATACATCTTAATCAAATTTAGACCTCCTCCTCACCATAATGCCCCCTCCCCCCACCGGCAGACCTGAGGCATCCTGTCCTATATGTTAAGTTATATCTGTTCCTGCATTAGTTTCAGATATCTCTCAGCGCAAAGGAATCCTCTGGAATCTAGTCAGCATATCTCAAAGTATTCCTTTAAAAAATATCTGCTGTCCTTCACCCTACATTAATCATTTGCCAAAACCTCCTTGGCTAAGGTTGGGGTCTGCTGCCCATTTTTGTGGCTCTATGCTGATATTTTTTTTTCTGATTGAATTGGGCATGGGTCTTGTGCATGCTGTCCACCATGGCTGCAAGTTCATGAGCAAGTTTCCACAGGGCCAAAAGCCTCTGTTCATGCAACCCTGGCTCTTACAATTTTCCCCTCCTCTTCTGCAGTCGTTCTTGAGCCATGGGTGGCTGGGGCTTCATGTAGAGTCCTGTCCAAATTTCTTTCTTTTTATGAGCTCATTTTTTCTCCTAACCCCTCAGCCTTCTGGGAGCTTCCAGAGGCCATCTTGATAGCACAGAGCAGTAGATGGTCTGATGATGGAGCTGAGAAGTGACACAATATGATTCTGGGGTGTGATTCCTATAAAGTAGGTACTGTGTGGTGCTATGTGTTCTAATGCATTCAAATTGCCTGAGAACATCCATTTCCTTGGTTGCTATGAATCTCATGCTATGTGTTCAGTGACTTGTACTGGGAAATTCAGATATTTTTATCATTCTAGACTTCAAGAAAATTTGCAAAATTGTACAGTATAAAGGTGATTGGACTAGCTACAGCTAGCGGCTGAAATTCTAGAAGCTAGGATTCCAGAGACTCACAAGACCCTATGCTTCCTAAGAATGATGTTTCAAAGAAATTCTCAGATCTTTAGAGAAGACCCTCCTGAGGTACAGAAAACGCACATATTTCAAAGGCACAGTGAAGGTACACTATTATCAATTTCTTGTACATGCAAAGAAATAAAAACTTGTCATGAGTTGTTGGTCAGTGCAAACTGCACATTGTTCTGACAACCAGTTTTTCAGACAGGGTCTTCAAAGAGGGTCAGTTGTCCCAGGGACACTGCTTCAGGCTGCTGCTGGGAGGCAAGCAAAATTCGAATCATGTCCCAGTGCAAGGTTTGAATGTGTGTCCATGCCAAGAGTTCTTTTCAATTTTCACTATGTAGAAATTTTCAGAATGAATGTACAGCCAAACATAAATTGTATAATTTAATCCACAGAAAACTCTTGGATATAGATATCATTATCCATTTTACAGATGAAGAGATCAAAGCTCAGAAGGTTTATATTACTTGTCTAGGCCAATACTGAAAAATTAAAAAGCATATTTGAACCTAGATTTATGATTAAAGATTGCATCTTTCCACATGTCACCTGTAACTGTCTCCACACAGATCTCCTTCACTTTTCATACATGTTTCTGTATCTAGTTTTTATAAAGCTGTCATTTCCTTAGAGAACAAAGTCCATGAAGTGTGAGGTGAATAAGAATGGGGCAACGCCCCACCCCCAAATATCAGAAACTTGTGGTTTACAGGGAGCAGGTGTACAAACTGAATGTGTGCAATGCATATCTACTGTCATCTCAGCAAATGGCTTAGTCCCAAAGTTGCCAAAGGGGGAAATTTGATTATCTTTGCTTCCCCAGAAGACTGATAAATCGATTTCAGACCGCTATTGTTCCAGATACAGCTCGAATCTTCCACAAGATTTTAATCAGCAGCAGCATTATGTAGCATATGGGAGCTATTTGGCTGAAAGGAGACTCCAACTGTCACTGGTACATCCACCCAACATGAAAGGAAAATAATAATATAGAGTAATAGAAGTTTCTTCTCTAGAGAGCAGCTTCCCTCTGAGAAGCTACGTGCTTTACTGTACTACATCTAGGCATCAGCTTGCTACTTGGGTCAGGAAGCTGTTTGACTGTAATCTGGGAGGTTTACTAGCTGATTCTCCAACATTTTAATGTCTGATGTAGCTCTTCCACTATAAATCCTATTTCCCTTCACATTTTACATTTTTCTGTTCTCTTTGTCTAGTGACTAACTATACCCCTCCCTCCTCATCCTTCAGTTCTCTTCCTCACTAGTAATTTTCTTCCCTTTCATCATAAAAATATTTATATAATTTAATTTTTATTTTTGAGAGTTCATACATGAATATATTTGCATCATTTCCGCCCCTCTCTCTTCCCATCCAGCTTCTTCAATTCCCCCTATTTCCTCTCAAATTCTTGAGTATTTCTTAAATTATTATTGCTACATACATGATATATATGCATATATGTGTGTGTATCACTACAGGGCATATTTATTATTGTGTTTGTTTCCATGTATTTAAAGCTGAGCACTTGGGATTAAATAAAACTGATTAAACCTCTCACTGCAGCCACTGATTACCTGAGACTCTTCATCTACAGATGTTATCTTGTGAAATTTCTACATTGGCCTGTCAACTGGTGTTGTCATTATGCAGGACTTGTTTAGGCCACCTTACTGTTGAGATTACATAGGTGCAGCTTCCCCATCATGTCTGGAAGGCACTGTCTAGCTGCTGGCATCCTGGTCTTCTGTCTCTTATAATCTTTCTGTCCCAACTTTCTAGATGTTTCATGAGCCTTAGTTGTAGGGGCTGCATTGAAGATGTATTCATTGACATGAGAATGACTGGGAAAAATAATCTTTGTAACAAGCCTTTACAAATTGAAATTTTTTATACATCATCATATTAGTGAGCATGGCAGGAGGCAGCAAGAACAGAAAGCTAAGAGGTCAGATCTGCTAATATGCCTAAGAAGTAGAGAGACTGAAACCTGAAGTGGAGCAAGACTATGAAGTCTCGGTGCCTGTCCTGGTGTCTTGCCCATTCTAGCAAAGCCCCACTTCCTAAAAGTACCATGGCTCTCCCCAAACAGCACCACCATCAACTGACAAAGTGTTGAAATACTTAGAGAAATGAAGGACATTTCTCATTCAAACTTCCACATAGATTACGGAGTCCTTTGATTACATTCCCAAGAGTGGAAGGTGGGACTGTGTGGTAGAACAATTTCAACCTGTTGGACTAATCTCCACACTGATTTCAAATGATTAATAGATAATAAAGATATGGTAAATTTACACAATGGGATATTATTCAGCTATTAAGTAAAACAAAATTAGGAAATCCTAAAATAAATGAATGGAACTGGAATCGAACTGGAAACAATCATCCTGAGTGAGGTGAACAGACTAGAAAGACAAATGCTCCATGTTTTCTTTCAAAAGTGGATGTTAGTTTTGAATTTTCAAATATATGTGTTTAAATTTAAAAATCTGTAGAGATCAGGAAACCAGTAAGGCACTATGTGTGGGCAGTTCACGGAAGGAGAGAAAGACTTTGATGATATAAAGGGGGAAAGAGGAATTAAGGAACAAGAAGAGTTAAATAGGGGAATGGCAGGGCACAGCAGAGAAAAGAGTAGGTGGAGTAACTAACATAGATGCCCTTTGAGAAAGTCACATGGAGACCCAACACTATAAAAGCTTCTTCAAACATATACAAAATATATTTAAAATAGTTTAAATGGAGTTACTTTATAATGGAAGGACAATGCCCCTACCAGACACCACAGGTTAGCAAATAAAAAGCTCAAATGCCAGAAATGAACTCCCTCTTGGATCTCATAGATACAAAAAAATACTGGTAATTGCAGGTACTCTTGGGTACCCACAAGAACTTGACAGCCATTCGTTATTACTGAAGATACTATATATGTGAATTGTAGAACAAACATGGAGAAATCTAGCTGGCACTGATCTTGAAACTTTATCTGTCCTGGATACTTTTTATGGTATGAGAAAGTTCTATGCATGATACCAGAAGAGAAAAGTAATGTTCAACCTTCCCCAACTGTGGATCCTGAGAGCGATAACACCTGTAATGGCAAGATTATGCCCACTGGTTTGATAGTAGCAAGAATGACATGGGAGTAACCAGCCACACTGTGATTGAATTTACTGCCTGCTGCACAAAATGGAACCCATACTTGGTACTGTTATTAGGGCCAACAACCTGTGATTAGAGAGTTCACAGGCTGTAGAGGTGAATACTATGATTATTCTGCTAATCAGGCATAGTACTAAACCAAATCCTAATGACTTACTCTTACACACATAGATTAGTGCCTCTCTCAGCCTTCACCAGAAAAACTTTTTGCCCCAAAAGACAATTAACACGGAGAACCACAACTGTCCAGTGTGCAGAGAATAAGAGACAGTAGAATGCTCAGCCTTAAATGGGACAAATCTATCACTCAAGGATCATTGCAGAAGAGGGAGAAGAAATATTAGAAGAACCAGAGGTATTGGATAATTATGAGTACATCATATTTTCTGGATACAACATGGCAGTTGGCATATAAACCCACAATGATTTTGATAACATTCATAAGACTTATTCAAGCCCAAGACAGACAAAAATTCAGGATGGTTGGGAGAGGTAGACAAGAAGCCCCAGCCTTTGTTGGGAACCATTGACAGTTGATAGATTCTAGAAGAGGGAAAGTCAGCTTTCTTTAAGGTGTGATGTTGGATAGGTTGACTGGGCTCCAGAGACGGACTCATACCCCAAACCCTTTGGGGAACCTAAATTAGACTTTATAGGTCTTTGGCAATTATAATAGAAGACACAAAGTTAGAAAGGTAATAGATCAGATGGGGATGGAATGGAGGAGGGGATCTAAATATGACCAAAATACATTGTATTGAGTTCTCAGAGAATCAATAAAAATGCACAATGGGCTAACAAGTGAAAGCACAATGCCTGGAATGGATTCCTTCTTTCAAACCTGTTACCATAGACCCTCAAACAATATTGATCATTGCTGCTGCTCTTGGTCACCCACCAGATCTTCACCTATGTAAGTTGTAGAACAAACAAGAGAGGTCAAGCTGGTGCCTATTTCAAAGCTTAATCTCTACTGGATAGCATTTATAGTACTAGAAAGTTCTGTGAGTGCTACTGGAGTGCTACCAGAAAAGAAAAATAAGCAGCAACTTTGCCGAGCAGTGAATCCTGTGAGCTACACTAACTGGACTTACAAGACATGCCCACTAGTGCAATAATGGCAAGATCATCATTAGAGTCTGCTTCATCATATAGAACCCAAGCCTAACACTGATATCAGACCTGGAAACCTCTTGGCAGGACAGGTAACAGACCATAGGGAAAGAGCATAATGCTATTATTCTGCTAAATAGACTGTATTAAACTGACTCCTACTGACTTACTCTTATACTCAGAGACCAATGCATCTCTCACCTCTCACCAGAGAATCTTCCTCATGCAGCAGATAATTAACACAAAGATCTACAACTGACCAATATACAGAGAATAGGAGACTGCAGAGTGCCTGTCCCTGAATTGATCATCTATATCAAAATTCTGTCTTCTAAGGATCAGATACCATTGCAAAAAGCAGGCAGAAAGATTGTAAGAGCCAGTGGTGGTTGATGACTACAGGAAATAGAGTTTCCCAGACAACTGGCAGTTGCTCATACAAACTCACAGCAATGGTGACCGTATACACAAGACTCACATAAGCTAAAGGCAGAAAAATCCCAACATGAATGTGGGGAGGTGAGTAGGAAGCACCAGCCCTAGGTGAGGAGCTATTGTCAACTAGTAGATGCTGAGAGGCAGAGTCAGTCAGTTTTCTTTAACTGTGTGAAAGGCTGGATAGGTTGACCAGGCTCCAGTGGATGGAAGCATGCCAAAGGACATTTGGAAACACAGGGTTGAAATATATATATATATATATATATATATGTGTGTGTGTGTGTGTGTGTGTGCGTGTGCGCGTGTGTGTGTACATGAAATTGAGAAGGGCTATTGGGGAGATGCAGATAGGGGAAAAGGTCTAAATATAACCAAGGTGTATTGCATGAAATTCACCTAAATTCAATAAAATTAGTAAAAAAGAACCAAAGCTGAATTTTGAAATGAACCATCATAATAGTTTTAAAATGTCTCTATTTTGTCCAAATATACCATTAATTGTGATGCATTAGTCAACATTAGTTTTAAATTCTTCAGGAAAAACAGGTTTATCAGATGACACAAAGAAAATTAATGTACAGTGAAATGGTCATAAATTGCAATACTAATTCAGTGTTGAAATTATGTAAAAAAGATATTGTTTGTGGGACTGGAAAGTTACTGAGCTGGTAGAGCATCTACCGTGGAAGCATAAAAGAACCTAAGTTAAAATCTCCAGAAATGAGATAATGCTGGGTATATCAGCATTTATCTATAGTTTTAGTGTTCATGTAGCAAAATGAGGAGCAGAGACTAGAAAATCCGGCCCCAGGTGCCAGGGCCTCCTAACCTTGTATATGCATTGGAGAACAGCAAAGAGACCCTGTATCAAACAAGGTGGAAGGGGCGAATTGATGTGAGATTGTCCTCTGACTTCTGCACACATAACATGGCATAGTCTTATCTTCATTGGCATATAAACACACACACACAAACACACACACACACACAGAGAGAGAGAGAGAGAGAGAGAGAGAGAGAGATTATTATTTGCTTCCTTGAGTATAGCTTAGTTGTCTAGATTTAAAAATTTGACTTCCAGAGGGAAAGAAGGTATTTGCTTTACCACAGTTTTCCAAGCAATGGTAAGAATTCTATGTGTTGATCCTGTACAATAGTCAGTCTTCAATAACAGAATTTTTTTCTTATGAATAGTAGGATAAAACAAAAATATTGTGTTAGCAATAAATTCTAGGAAGCATCAGGAAACAGAAAAATTCAAAGTCCTTCACATAAAGCCTTCATATGAGAATCAGGTTACTTAGGATCTTGAGAGGAGTCATATTGTCACTGAGGTTTTACACTGTGTGAAAAATAGATTGCAGTGTGCTAAAGGTGAGTTTGTAATATATATTATTTTCATTATTAAGGCTGTAAGCTCTTTTGCCCTTTCCTATTTTATAATCACAGTATCTAGGACAATAAATGCAAAGAAAGTGCTGCATGTAGGATTGAAAAAACAATTAACAAAACGTCATTTTCAAATACTCCAAAACAAGATTGATAATTGTTTAAATGATTTGTTTAAATAAAAATACTGAATATTATAACCAAAAACTGTAACTAGATGGTCAGCTAAAACTATAAACCTAAAGCCTAAAATGTACATATTAACCTCCCAGACTTCTTAATCATGTGTTTTTCACTGATAATACTATGATTATAAAATTCTTACTTAGGATATCTTTTAACCACTTCAGCATACAACCCTCACTGCCTCTCTTTATCTACAGACTGATTTTTTCCTTATGTGTGGCAGGAGTGACTGTAGTAACCAGCCCGGCATCATGAAGTTACTCAGGGCTCCTATTCTTTTTCACTTCATTGGTTCTTCCATATTCAGTCACTCCAATAACCTTTAGCCAGAAGGTGAAAGGAGAGAAAAGATGCACTCGCTGTATGTCATATAGAAGGCTGTGGAGCAAGCATAAAAATAAGCATGTCATTTCTGCCCACCTTGCACTTGCTAGAACTCTGTTTTTGATTTTAAGTTGGGTGAAGTTTTGTTTGTCAAAGTGAAATCGGCCCTGTCAGTTTTTTTTCAAAGCAAATAAGTAATTTTGATGAAAGTAAGGAATTCAATTGGCTATGCTGAATCGAAGAGTGAATCAGAACTTGGAGACCAGAAGGTGCTCTAGGAAGGCTCTTCAGTAATACAGAGAGAATAATAAGGTTGTGAATGAGTTAGGAGAAAAAGAAAGACAGAAAATGTGATGAATATACAACATGCATTAACTGATTGGTGAGTGAAGCAGAAAAGAACCTGATTGAACCTGATCAGAAAAGACATGATCGAGTGAGCAGGAAAAAGCGAAGTAATATTGTACTTTAATTTATTTTATAAATATTAATATACAAATATATATTAAAATTTGGGTGGCCTTTAGTTAACAGATGCATGTTTTGTTGGATGGTTAACTTTTTCCCAAAGGGATTATGATGTAAAGATTTTATTGTAAATAAAGTACAGAGACTATGGTGTATGTACGAAATCAAGAAATTTAGGGAGGAATCAAGGAGAAGAAACACAGAGAATGTTTAGGGATTCTGTGTCTCACATTGAGAGCTTTAAAGTCAAGTAACAACAAATTGTCAAAAGAAGAAAAATTCCATCCAAAATATTTCCCCATATTTGTTTTATTGTCAAATATTGAGATGCATATAAAATGCTTGAATAAATAATTCCATTTTGGCTGTGGGAAATGGCTTATACGCTATGCATAGTGGAGAAATCTCTAAGATCTTATTTTTAATGTTTAGAAGTGAAAAAATGTACCTGGGGAAGCTGACTGATATCCAATTAATCACACAATGGAAGTTAGCTTTGGTCTCATTGTTGGCATGCATTAGAGCAATTAACCAGTGCTCAATAATTTTGAGATATACAATGCAAAGTCCATTACTGGGACAAAGAAAGGAGTCATTAATATTTGGAAAAACAAGTATCTACATTTTAAAGCCTCTTTGATCCTTCTGGAGTCATGGACGACGTGGACAGAGCCACAGAGAAACCTATTTCCTGGTGGTGGCGGCCACCATACAGGCTAACATGCGGACTGCAGTCTCTCACACAAGCCATTCCTTCTATGAACCCCACTTGGGATATTGAGCAGATAATTCCAGAAAGTGCTTGTTCTTTCTGCAATGAGACGTTCATGGTAAAATAGCCATCTTTCTTTTATGACTTCTACACTTTTAATTGTTTTTTTTTTGTTTGGTGTGTGTGTGTGTGTGTTTGTGTGTGTGTGTGTGTGTGTGATGTATGGATACTTACATGTACAACTTCATGTGCCTGTATGTGCACATATAGAATCCAGAAGAGGCTATCAGGTGCCCTGTTCTATCACTCTCCACCCTGTTCCTTTGAGACAAGAACTTTCACTGAATCTGGAGCTAGGTTGGTGGTCAACAGCCCCAGTGACACTCTGTTGTCAGTCCTCCAAAGTCCTGGAATTACAGGTGGCTGCACTGCCAGACCTGGCTTGTTTAGTTTGGTACTGATATCTGAACTCAGGTCCTCAGACTTGTAGAGTAAGTGCTATTATCTACTGTTCCAACTTTCCAACCTTGTTTAATTTCTTTTATGCATAAAAATAAATTCCCATACACTCTATATATGTTATACACTATTGGTAGACACTTTCAGACAGCTACTCTGTCACTAAGCAACAGAAAGATGTTAAATAAATTTTTCATTAATTTCACAAAATTATACAATGATCTGCATACCCAAGTACTCTATCAGATGAATACCTTTTATCATACATATGCATAAGGTAAAACCAGAAATGCTTAAGTACATATTTAATATGCTTAGGAGCATAGTAATAGATTCAGAATGCAAAATGGGGCAGAAAAGTCCTTCAGTACATAATACAGCACCCAAAGAAATATTCTACATTTAATCCTAATCAGAAGCAGAATAAAGTAAATATGCATGTTATTATCAATTTGATAATCATGAAACTGAGGCACAAGAAGATATAGTAACTTGTAATAGGTCACCCAGTAGGGAAGCTGCAGAGTAACTAAGCTATTTGTGTCTCCTAGAGAAAGCATGAAGATTTCTACCATGGGGACAGCATACCTGGTTTGTGCTTTGGGTGGCAAGGTCTGGCAGGAAGAGTCCTAAGATGTGAGGCAAAAGAAATAAGCAAAAGTCAGGCCATGAGGAAGCAGCTTGACATAATTTTGATTTTCTTCTACTCTGTGTGCTTCCTCTTCTTTTTGATTGGTTGTTTCCTTCACTGTACTGAAGTTTCAGAATCTTTTTAGTTTAATAAGTCCCATTTTACAATTGTTGATTTTAATTCCTGAGCAACTGATGTCTGATTTAGAAAGTCCTTTCCTACACCTATATCTTTCATTTATTTTTTTATGAACTCCATGAGAGTGATACAATGTACTTTTATCATATTTCCCCCTCTTCCAGCTCCTACCAGATGTGTACCTCCTCCCTAATTCGTATTCATCTACCTTCATGTTCTTTTTTACCATTTACTTCAATTTATGTTTCTCAAACACTGTTGAGTGTGGTGGACCTGCCCTAGAGTGTGGTTGAGTAACAGCAGCCAGGTCACACCTTTAAAAATCTTATGCTTGCTCACCCAGCAGCAACCACAGGCCAATAGCTCCTTACTTATGAGTGAGGCATCCTGCCCACCTCCTCCTCCATGCTGAGATTTTATCCAAGTTGGGATTTAGCAGGTCCTGTGCATGCTATCATAATGGCTCTGATTCCATATGTACAACTGCCCTGCTGTCTAGAAAACACAGAAACAGTCAGAAGGGAGTTATCACAGAGACCCACAACTGGTCAACCTGCAGAGAAAAAGAGACTTTTAAGTGTTGAGCCCTACAGAGGATTTCTATATCTCTCTCTCCTCAGGGCTCAGGGATCTTCATGGAAAAGGGGCACAGAAAAGCTGTTAAGAGCCAGCAGTGATGAGTGAGTACAAGGAGACAGTTTTTTTTTCTAGCAGTGCTTAGGTTCCTCATATTAGACTTTAAAGTCCCTATGAGTTTCATGTAGTGAAACCAAAATGAAATAACTTATTATAAGGATTTTATATTGAATTTAACCACTCTCAAGAGGTAGGAGAAATCAGAGGTCATGTCTTTTCAGAACTGCAGACACACAGACTTTTTAGGTGGCAGTGGAACTTTAGTTTTGCTAAACTTATAATATTTTCTCATTTTGAAAAAGCAAAGATTAAATACCATCAACACCTAGAATTTGATGCTGGAGTCAAGAATAGACTTTGGCTTTTGGACTGTAGGTAGCTTCCAGGCAGGACTGGTAAAACTGTAGATAAGATATTTTCGATAAATTGGCATTCTCCCAACTATAAAAATACAATTTTATAAATTGTAATATAAGTTAGAATGACATTATGAAAATAGTTCTTTGTTTATCTCACTGATGTACTAGAAAGGCTAAAACCCTGGTTTGTACCATACTTATTCATTTAATTGAATAATTTTTAATGTAATTTTTTGATTTTGTGTTCATTTTATACAAGGCATCTTAGTAATTTTTATATCCTCTCCCCCATCCACATCCACCTGTAGTACCTCCCCAACACACCAGATTTCATGCATTCTGTCATACATGCTAAGGTTTAGTTATTGCTCCCAGACATCACTCAGTACAAGTTCATCCACAGGCGTATAGTCAGCCTATTTAGAGTCTCTTCCTTAAAGAAGATCAGTTCTCTTTCACCCAAGAGTAGTCAGTTGTCAATAGTTCTTTGACTAAGGTTGGAACCTGCCGCCCATTTCCCCAGGTCTATGCCATTGTTTTCTGATTAAGTTTGTGTGGTCTTAGGCACCATGGCTTCAAGTTCATATGAGCAAGGTCCCAGCAGTCTGTTAGACTCTGTTTTTATGGTCATGCATCTCCTTTCTTGGCACTTACAGATTTTCTGCCACCTCTTCCACAATGGTCCCTGAGCCCTGGGGAGTGAAGTTTATTTTAGGAAGCCTGTTCAGGGACCCACATGTCAAGAGTCTTAATTTGGGCATTTGTGGCCTTTTATATTCATTGCCCTCTGTTGCATCCAGAAGTATTGCTGGTAAGAGCTGAGAGATGCATTATTATTCTCTCTACCCCTTGTTCCACTATGTTCTGTTAGTCATAGGTATAGAGGTTCCATTCTACATGTATCACTTATGGTTGTGCATCTCATAGACACTCATTCTCTGTGTTTGACCAGTTTTGAAACTCTGTAAGTGTCTCTGTCTGTTGCAAAAGAAGCTTCTTTGGTAAGTGGGGACTGGCATACTTGCCTCTAAATAATAAGGATCTACATTTAGCATATGGTAAGAAATTACATTTGTCTAGGGATGTGACTGATTAGGGTTTTCTGGAGTAGGGTTTTCTCTAAGCTCTATGATCTCTCAGCCATGTGTATTTGATTATGTTTACATGAGTTCCCTCCCATTGAGTGGGCTTTAAGTCAATTAAGTAGCTGTGGATTACCCCCAAGAAAAAAATTGCCACTACTGTATGGGTATTTTGTTGTGCTTGTTATTGTTGTGGTTATTTAGCTTTAAAGCTGAGGTTCGACCATTGACTGATTTTCTCCCTTATTAAATTAAACACAAATGCATTAACTCAGAAGTCTCTTCCCAAAAGCAAGTACTTTTGTTTGCAAGCTTCAGCCAGCCTCAGAGTAAGTTAAGCCCCTTAGTATCTATCCTAATGAAGGTGCTGACTCACTATCTTCGAGCTCAGCCTTTCCGTCAGCTTGTAACTCACTAAACTCAGCCTTGTTAAGCTGTCTTTCTGGCTTCTTCAAATTGTCCCCTGAAATATCTGCCATCATTTTTGTTAGTGCTCTGAGAAATTTTAACTTTTATTTAACTCCATTTTTCTCAAAATGTGTGTTCTTCCACTTTGTTGATTATGTAAATTTATAGAAATGTATATAATAGGGCATTGTGTAGCACTTACCTTCTCTTTTTTCCATAATTTTTTGTATCAAAAGTAGAAATAAAATGGTTTAACTCAACATTTAAAGGGTTAAGACAAAAAATATTCAAAGTTCCACTTTGTTGATTATGTAAATTTATAGAAATGTATATAATAGGGCATTGTGTAGCACTTACCTTCTCTTTTTTCCATAATTTTTTGTATCAAAAGTAGAAATAAAATGGTTTAACTCAACATTTAAAGGGTTAAGACAAAAAATATTCAAAGTTTATTCTTAGGAGGACTAATGATCCATGAGCGTCCTTCATCTAGCGTCTATGCTGATGGAACAATCTCCACACACTTTGACTTGCCCCCATTACTCAGTCTTATTCTGACAAATCAGAGCAGAATTTTGGCATCTACAAAGATCAACACTGAAGCAAAGGGTATTTTCTGACTTTCCCTTATTAGATGTTCTCAGCATTGTACTTCTGTCTATAAAGACTTCTACAATTTATGCTGAATTTTTTTCTCATGCAAAGTTTCTGACATAGAATGCTGTGTTTGATTGTGCCAGCAGACTCTCCCCTCTTAAGTAAAAAAATAGTAGTAAACTGCACAACAATAATCACCTAATTAAGATTTGCATAATTATGATTACTAAATTCCAAGTAACCCTATAACAACTTATCTAAGGCCAATTAACTTGCATTTCTGTTCTGATTTAATTTATTTTAATTCAAAGGATCTATAAACAGGATATGTCTAGTTGATGATTTAATTAACTACAATGTGTTAAGAAATTAGAAATTGTTATGATGATGAGAACCTTAATGTCCTTCAAAGGTGGCATCTTCATTGCTTATTTCCAAAATAGATTAGAAGTTTTACTATTTTCATAATTAAGGCCATATCCCAAGTTAAAGTAATTATGCCCCCAAATTATGGTTCAATGATGCTTCTTCTCTTGGTGACTGAGAACGGAACAGAGTAAAATAATTTTTAATAAAATCTAAATTTAGCTTAATGCCTTTGATGATCATGTTGGAAAAACAGCCATGCTAAACTTGAAACTCCATTTACTTTCTGAAATAAGCTGAAACATTCAAGGACAGAAAAAAATAAGACAGAAAAGAAGTCTTGATATAGATTTTATTCAAGATCTCTGATTCAGGTGGTTTGAGAATATAACAAGGCTCCATGAAGAGCACAAGACTAAACGTCATTGTATGTCAATGTGTTTCACAATCTGAACCAAAGACTCAGAGACAATTCAAAAGAGGAAATCCTAAGGAATATTTGTCTAATGCCCAATTATAATGATAAAAATCCAAATGTTTTGTCTTATTCTCTTCTGTATCTGAAGTTTAAAAGTCTGTTGGTTTCATGCTCACACCATCCAGCATGCTCTGTAATGGCAGTGATGCTGTTAACGTCCACACCTGTCCGCTCCATGTTGAATCCTGTACTTGCATTTCCCTGTTTTTCTGATCATGAGTATCTGATGCTTCTTCATTCCCCATTTATTTGTTTGTTTGTTTTATCAATCTTGATTCACCAGTTCATTATCTTTCCAGAGATAGGTTGGCATACCCCTTAGTTGCTTTCACTTTAAGTATGTTTGACCTCGATATGGTGATCCATTCCTGTAAAAAAATCACCAACAAAAGTTCCTATTAAATTCAAGAGAATTGCATTTGCTTTCCTGAGAGCCATCAGTGTTTAACATTTCTCAAGGATGATGGGTTCACATAGTTTTACAGAGCTGTCATCGGTGACATTTTTAAAGAGATTTGTCCTGAGCATTTCAAACTATGAGAAAAATTTGATATTAAACTAAAATATCATCAAGTGGGGCCTGATTTACTGTCTTATTATTAAATCTTTTAACATATATGACCTTCCTAAGCATTTATTTCATATTTCTCATCCTTTTGAATGCATTTTTAATCATTTTTAGATTCTAACATCTGTTTACATGCAAAACAATCATAGATGCAGATAGTCCAGATGTTAAAATTGGGCCAAGGCCAATGTTGGGGTTACCAACATTTGCTCAAACAGAGATCAGTAATTCCATTGCTTTCTCACAGCTGCTGGAAGGGAAGCTGGAAGAACTCATGTCCTTGAATATTACCACTGAGATACAGAAAACTCACTGACTCTCCCAGAGAACTCTCAGTTCTCATTTCTTCTCTCCTTAATATTTTGAGTCAAAATACATTAAGAGGAATGCAGTACTCACTTAAATGGAAAGGTGTCATCACTAGTGAATCTCTAGGCAGAAAAAAAAAGTTAAGAGTTGTGTCAACTCTTTAGAACTGGAAACTACTTGCTAAAGATTAATAATGTAGATTCATATTAACATTATAATGTTTTCCTCTATGCTATCAAGAGGAGTTACTGTATTTCTTTAATTTTCCAGATCTTTTACTGTATTGAACTCTCATCATCTTCTTTTTACCTTACTTTCTCAAATACCAACTCTGGTTTGCATGTTTATAAGGCTGAATCAGTGTCATAAAAATGAGAGTAATATTAAGAGCACCATTTAGCATATATGAAGGGTTTTAAATTTAAATAAGTAATTAAAAGCCATTTTCTTTTTATACTTACTTAAGAATTATTTTAGTAAGGAAAGAAGTTCTGAGGGGTCACTGCAGTTCCTTTTCCTAAGGCAACTTATTTGGTTTAACAGAACCCCTTCATCTCTTGCTTGACTCAAGGAAACAACCTGATTCTGACAATGTATGAAGAGAGTATGTGATTATAGAAAGAAGCAAATATATCATCAGGAATCAGTTTTGAGTTTGTGTTTGTGTGGGTTACACAGTTTTTGGAATAATTACTGTTTTGGAAACGTTTCTACACTGCAACATATTCCTGTATAGATTCTTGTTTCGAATTAGGAACTTAATATCTTTCATTCTAAACTCAAAATCAAGGAGAATGGGGAATTCAAAAACACAGATGTTCATGACTTAATAGTTTTAACATACATACTATTTTCAGATTATTTAGAACATTCAAATTTAGCTCAGGAAATTTAAGATGTGTTTAAGATTTACAGAACAAGGATACCTTGATCCTGTTGATTCTCAACCTGGCCTAATCTAGAATCACCTAGGAAACAGGTCTCCAGCACACCTGTGAGGGATTATTTAGATTAAGGTTAGCCTCTTAGAATATCTGTTTTGATTATGTTATTTCCTGTGAGAAGACCTAGTTTAATTGTAGAGCAGACAATTCCTTGGGCAAAGATCTTAGACTGTATCAAGTGGAGAAAAAGAGCTGAAGACTGGCATTCATCACTCTCTATTTCCTGACTGAAGGTGCAGTGTGATATGACCAGCTGCTTCCCTGGCATGATGGACTGTTCCTCTGAGCCGTGTGCCAAAACTAATCCTTCCTCTTTTAAGTTGCTTCTGCCAGGTTATTTTATCACAGCAGCAAAAAAAAGGGACTAAGATACTATTAAAACCAAAGTAAAAAATTGCGAAACTAAACCTTTTATATATATTATCATTAAAGAATCACTGGGTGTTTTGATTTCTCCAACTATACCGAACTTGATCAAGACTAAGTTCAACAGGTGTTTGTCAAAAAGATGCTTGTCAATTCTGAAAAAATTGTGGGATTTAATTTGTTTAATTAACAGTTTTTTACTATGGCAAAGGTCCTTGCAATAAAAAGTTTCAGGTAGAATATAAAATATCAATAATATCAATCTGCTAAGCATAACAATGATATGTTTAAGAGATTAATTATGGATCAGTCCAAAAAATCATATCATCTAATACTTCACTTCTTAAAAGACAACTTTTCAATGCAAGTGTATCACTGACAGATAACACAGACTGAGCCACTTCTCTTTCTTCACTTCCTGTTAAGAAAACATAAAGTATTTTACCCAGAAGATATTTCTATTTTTCAAAGAAAAATACAATTATAGCCTTTCACATTCAATACGTATTTCATGATTTTTTATAATTTTGCTTTCATCAAATATTTAATGAGCACCTATTATGTAAACATTGTGCCTGTCCTCAAGGTGTTTGCAGTCTAGTGATGATGATGGACATTAGAGTAATTTAAAACTAAGTAGATATGTTTGTGGTGGCAGAGATGGAGACAGTTCTAGGATGTTGTCGACTTTTTATAATTTTGCTTTCATCAAATATTTAATGAGCACCTATTATGTAAACATTGTGCCTGTCCTCAAGGTGTTTGCAGTCTAGTGATGATGATGGACATTAGGGTAATTTAAAACTAAGTAGATATGTTTGTGGTGGCAGAGATGGAGACAGTTCTAGGATGTTGTCTGCAGTCTCCTTCGAGGTTTATTTTAGAGCCCTCCATTCAGGGAACCAGGATTCTTGACTTTGTTGCAAAAAAAGAATTTCAAGGCAAGCCTATATAAAAACAGAACTGGAATTTATTAAAAGAGATTTTAATAAAGACTATAGGTGCAAGAGTTAAGTGAAACTTGAGTTCTCCGGAAGAAAGACACTTCATAGAGCATGAGTGTAAACTTGAAGAAGACTCCTGCTTCATTGTCCTTACAACAATCATACATCAGATTTGAATGTTTCTGGTTATTATTCTGAAAGGGTTGCTAAAGAATTTAAATGAGATCAAAGGGTAATTCTTCAGTTGCAACTCACAGAAATTTAAAATTACAAATCATAAAGATGTAGGAAGTTAGGGCATCTTCATCATAAAGTTAGTAAGCTTGCTTGTGAGTTTCCCAGGACATATCTGGGAGAGGAGTAAGGGCCTAATGAAGACAATATACATTCAGGTTTAATGTAACATAAAATATCTCTATTTGAAAGGAATATTGTTTTTATGTCAGCAATCTTCATAGCAAATGTTACTAATTTTGCTGGAATTCTGGCTTCTCTGCTATGGGAAATTGCAGCCAGACTCTGGGGTGAGATGATTCCTGAATCCGAGTGTTACAGAAGACTATAATCGGCAGATTTAACCTGAACAGAGGGAAAGGAAGGAAATCAGAAAAGAGAGCAGCAGTTGGGTGAAAAGCTGAGAAAAACACCTTCTGGAGAGCAGGAATCATATAAACTCCTCACAGGAGAGTCAGTGGAAAGGAGAGAAAAGCTCACCTAAATAAAGATTGAAAAAGAAAATAATGAGTGGTTAGGCTGAAGGGCCAGCCTCCATATCCTAACATGGACGAACCTTGTGCCACGTTGAGCAAGTGCTTTCATTTTATCCAATAAAAATACCTAGATAGGCACTTCAAATGGTATGTAGTAATTAATATACAACTAAAAATGAATTTTGAATAACATGAAAAACTTAAACAACAACAAAAAATAAAACTTGCCTAGAAATAGGCAGTCACTGCAAAGCTACCGTGAGGTTCTGCCCGACTTCTTAGTGCTGACTCAGAAAGGCAGAGCTTCTCTTTTTAGTTCTCTGCTGTCTTTTTCTTTCAGATGCTGTCCAGAGCCTAAACATGCTTTCTCTGGCACTTGGGGTATTTTCAGTCTTTCTCTGAAAGCCTCCCTGCCATGTGGCTGTTTATGTACCATGTGGCTGTTTATAAAAGGAATATTTTCTATCTTCCTCTTCACCATTTCTGTTCTCTGGACAGCTGCAGAGATTTATAGCTTGTCTGTCCTGAGGTTTTTCTTTTAAACTCTAATAAAACTGTCCTCTAGAATTTTTTTCTAAAAGATAGATAGATAGATTGACAGATAGGATATAGTATCTTCAAATGTATGTTTAACTCATCAGATACAACCTCACAAATGGCATTTTCTAAGGTGTGGGCTATACAAGATGATTTTTCAAATACTTTCAATTCAAGCACAGATAATAATGTGATTGCCCAGCAGTCTAGAAGGACATCAGCTGGCACAACACACTGGTGCATATGGTGTTTGGTGATATAGGAAAGCTGATTAAAGACTAAGAAAATATCTTCCACAGACAACTACTTTTGGAAAATAGCTTATGCCAGCCATTCCTTATGAGACTTCATGTCATATATATATATATATATATATATATATATATATATATATATATACTTTGCTTGATTAATCCAAAGTTTAATTTTATCAAGAATTATTTTCTAATAAATAAAAACCTATGTCCTGTGTTTAGCAAGACCTACTCAGTGCCTGTAGAATATAATAATTCACATATATTCCTTTGACTGCTTTTACGCTAAATTGTTATTTTGCAAAGCCATGTCTTGTCCATATCCATTTCTTCCAGTTGATAGCTATTGCCACTCAACTAGAATGTATTCTGTAACATGACACATTCTATAGTCTAGTAAATTTGAGAAAAGTGACACATCTAAAATTAAATCATTTGAGATAGTAACACTTTCCTGGAACTAAGGATGCATTTCTTGCTAGATGCTTATCAGCAACAAATAATAACAATGCATTAGAAAAAGATAAAAGAGATAGATTTTGAGAAAATCACATACAGACCTTTGGCAGTGTCATCCCTATCGATTGCTCGAAGATCTTTGCTGAGAGTTCCACAGCTAGATCACAATCCTGATAGAAACTCTAAAGTATAGCGAGTAAGAATCTGCCATGAGTACAAAATGAATGAGAGAAGGCCTGTGTGCCAAGTATGCTGTGCCTCTTGAATTGAGTAACATTGAAAACGGAATCATAGCATACATTCATCTAATTCCCTATTCATATTTAAATGTTGCTTGTTCTAGAAAGAAAATGTAATTCATCTTTCTCAATCCTATTGGTTCTGAGAAAGGAAGCTCTGTCTAACAGTACAATGTACTCGGTATTCATTATGTCATATTACAGCATTTATATAACCCTTGAAGGTCAACCAAAATTGTGTAATGAGATACCGCTAAGGCTAAATACATTGAAAAAGATCATTTTCAAATGAAAAAGTGTGTGTGTGTGTGTGTGTGTGTGTGTGTGTGAAGAAATGAATTTTAAACTAAAGCAAGTTTGTACCTGAGAGTAGTGGCTCATACCTATAATTCCAATATGGAGGAGCCTGAGCAAGGAGAATTATTATGAGTTTGAAGGTGCAGTTCCAGAAAAGCCTCTTACAAAGTCAGACCTTGTCTCAAACAAAACTGTAAAACAGGAAAAATAAATTTAAAAATATCACTTATTATTTATCATAAAGCTTTTTAATTTCATATATATATATGCAGAGAGAGAGAGAGAAGAGGCTAGGAAAAGACACAGCATCCTAAGGCACATGCCTCTTAGTGACCTCCTCCAACTAGGCCCTCTTCCTGAAGTTACCAGAGCTTCTGAAGCAGCACCACCACTAAGGAGCTAGCAGCACATCTAATCCACAAAACTCTGTCCCAAGCAGAGCATAGAGAAACCCCGTGCTAAACAGAGCCTATGAATCCTGCCTGTGATATGTACCTATAGACTGAGTCAATAGAGTTACAGTATCTAGGCATCATTGCCTATAGAGACCCTTCTCCAGTTGGAAAGCAAAGGGCAAACTGTTGTACCTGATGGGGAAGAGAGTAAGGAAGCTAGCACAGCATTCTTGCCTTAGAGCTCAGTGCCTAGCCTGACACTGTGAGTCCCTAACACTATACTGAAAACAGTGGCCTATAAATAGGAGAGCACTATGCAGATGGAGCCTCTGGATGTGCCCTTACATAAAACAGGGATATGAACCCTGGAAGAACAGATTTTTGCCTTTTTGTTTATAAACTTGTGACCTTGGGCAGGGATCAGAAGGTTTTGCTTTGATCTCTGAGAACCGGTATCTCTACATTTGTGAAACTTCAGTGACTTAGCTTGAACTCAACCTAAGAATTCAAGAAGCTGACTTCTTCAGTCCACCCCAGTCTTGAGCAGCAGCATGATGCAAGACCCTTTACTGAGAGCATCAGAGTAAGCTAAGAATTTTGCCTTGGACCTCAATCCAGAACTGTTGTAACATCGCTGGGAAGATCTTAATGGCCTCCAACCCCAGAACAGTGACTGTAAACAGAGACATAGCATAGCTTCAATATATGCTTATCTTTAAGATTTAAGAATAATTTACTTTAATCAAATTATAGAAATAGGATAGGAAGCAAAAACATATTTCAACTGGTGCAGACCAAAAAACAATGATGCAAAACAGTGATCAAAATTTTTAAAGTTTTTACCAAAATAAGAGAAATAAATATATTTAAATGTGATAAAAGATAACTGACATAATGGTCTATAGCAGAAAATATTGACGAATTAGGAAACATTTCTTTAGAAGAGAGAAAATATTATAAGGATTAAATACCTTCAGTTAAATGCTTAGTTGCCATATCTAATACACAGTACTTGACTAGAAAGAGGATAAGAAACTAGGAATGTTAATGGAATAGGCAAAACTCATTATTCACAGATGATAAAAGTGACCTACCTGAATGATATGGGAACTGACAAAATTACATTTAGTTTGTTGACTTTAACATTAATATGAAAAAAATATTGTGGTTTTGTACCCCATCAATAAACAATTAGGAAAAAAGTCTAGCAAAGAAGCCTTGACCTCTAACAAATGGAAGGGTCCGAGAAATAATTCTTAAAATTCAAAACCTTGACTGAGAAAAATAAGCAATTATTAAGGAATGCTCCAGATGATAAGTTAATTAAAATACAGACTTTTGAGAGAAAAGGGAACTAGTCAAAATCAACATAAGATTTGTTCTAAAATTTGTTGAGCCACTCTAAAAGGTTTGTAGAAGATCAAAGAGGCAAGAATATCCAAGGCATTCATAAGGAAAAATATTCCAGAGAACTTAGATTGCTGAATGTTTTATATTACAGTTTGATGTGGTATGTTCCCCAAAGGCTGGTTTGCTAGAACTTTGGTCTCCAATGTGGCGGCAGCGAGGTGGCAGAACCTTAAAATGTGAGATGTAATGGAAGGTACCTAGGTCATGCGGTCAGCAACTGCCTGAGGGTTACCTTTCTTTCAACGGAGCAGATCGTGTCTGGATTGCTGTTCGGGACAGGCTTCGTGAAGCAAGCACACAGGTTCGTGGTCTTCCTGTTTGTGGCTGGTTCAACTGACAGTTCTCAGCCATGCTGTTTGGTGCAAAGCCAGGAGGCCTCTTGCCAGGATGACAGGATGGACTGTTTGGACTTTCTAGTCACCAGAATTGAGAGCCAAGTAAGTGTCTTTCCTCAAGCTAAGATAAACTGAGACAAGGTGATGCAATCACAGAAAATAACCAGGCACTTAGTGGACTAGACTATGGAGCTCACAATCAGATTCATATACCAGTGGAGGAAATGTGTGAGGGAAGGTGGCCACAACAGGAGAAATAAGATTCTCTCCAAATAATGATGCTAATCTTCCACACATAAAATAAATCCGAATGAATTCATGACTAAAATGCACCAAACCAAACTTTAAACTTAAAAAAAAACACAAGAGAATGTATTTATGCTTTGTAATTGAAACATTATTTTAAGTCATTATGATGCTCAGAATAAAAGGCTAAAATTTCACAATACTTTTTAATGAGTAATATGAATGTACAACACTAAAACTTTACTTAACCTAAGTGATAGCTTCCTACGTTACAATGCAGATACTTCATAAGTCATCAGAAGATGATTCAGAACATTCTCAATAATAATAATTCAGCACAGATAACTCCAACTGGTAAAGGTAGCTCATGAATATTCAGTAGTCATTTTCTAGAGAAAAAGAAATAAACTTGAATAACATGTACATAATAATTACAGAATCAGGATGAATTAGAATGTAGACTGTTCATTTTGATGTTTTTTGCTGTTGTTTCTCTCTTAGCATCATTTTTCTTAATCCTAATAATTCTAGCTTTCTAAATAAAATCCTTCTCAACCCCTAGAGCACTTCTCAACCCCAAACGCATCAGTGATCTGATGAAGGGTATAATAAGAGAAAAGTGAGAGATACTGCCTTCCCTCCACTGTATTCTAAGAATATTTCTTTATTATCAAATATTACAATAAAATCTAGATTTTTCTTAAATTTGGAAATATTTCCCAAGTACTTAGTCACTACATGTTTAAAAGCAGCAGAATTCTTTCAGTTATTTAAACTTTATGGAGTTATTCAACCTTAGTGACTATAATTCTCAATCCTGGATAGCTTGGCATCTTTTCCTGGCAAATATGTATAGGGCAAGGATGCACCCCAGTGGTAATGAGAAAAGTTCAGGCAGACAGTGAGGAATTAGGGGCACAGGCCACATACTGTATTATTAATCTAACCTTTCTTTCTTTCTTTCTTTTTACATATGTTGAGACAGACCACTTCAATATCTTACTCCTTCTATCCAATCAGGAAAGAATAACTGTTTCCTTCCTGGACCCTTCTGGGTCTTCAAAGCCACAACTAGCCACAAAACTACCAAAGTATATACAGGTGCTCTAAATCCACCACCAGGTGATCCTATATGAACTTCTACTGCTGGCATTCAACCAGGAAGGGAGGATGTACAGGAAAATTGGTCCCAATGTGCATGACTGGATGTGATTTTTGGCTGATGTGACCTCAGTGCAACCATAGGACTTAATTTATATCAAAAACAGAATACAACCAGATAACTCCATTGGAGCAACCCCTCATTTAACATTTTCTAATCCATAAAGATGATATCCCCAACAATACCCAAACTGGTCCTCCCTCACCAGATTGCCTGGCTACTCCACATGTATTTTCACTTTCTAAATAATAAACCATTTTTATAGGTGGTCTGAAATACTCAAAAATTATTTTGTCCACAAGACAAAGAACCTGGACAGTAGGGATCTGGCTTCCACAGATGAGTATTTTCCTAGTCTATGCTACCACCTGAGTTCAACCTCCAGCATCAAAATCAAGATGAAAATTAGGCTGCACTTGTGCCTAAGCCCTTGCCATGCCAGTCTCCACAAATATAACCAGGGGAAATCATTGGAAATATCTTTGTTTTCTTAAACTCATGGGTCATTAGCATTAGACATCTAGTCAACTTAGAAAGTACTGTAAAGTGTATACATATGTAACTGTATCTTATCTGGTTTCCTGCTACTGACGCTAACAAATGGTCAAATAAATTTCCAAATTACTATCTCTATAGATATGTTTTCAGTATATTATTTTAGAAATGGAAGGAACATATAGCAATGAATATATTTCACTGCAATGTAAGTTTCTACAGAACTGTCTCAATTATCTCTCACACTCTGGCAACATATTCCTTGTATATCTCTTTGAAAGAGTTTGCTATCTCATTTCCTATACCAAAGTTAATCTAAAAAACTGAAAGATGGTATTGATCTTTGATCTAGGATTATTGAGAAGTTTTAGAAATAATGAAGAGAAAATCATTCAAAATATCAACTGTTATTTAAACCTCATCTGTAACTTGGTGATTTTCTAAATCTTGAGAACCAAAGGTTGTTGGTAAAGAGGTCAGTACAATACCCATGTGCTCATCCTAAAATCCATCAGCCCATCTTTGCCATATTTTATACAGAAAGAATGATTTCTCTCTTTCCAACTAGCATTCAGCTCCCCAAATTCAGGATCATTTTCTTCTTATTTTTGTTTCCTCTCACTCTCTCATGCTTAATTTTCTCCATGTACTATTAATTGGAAAAATAAAGCTACAGAACTGAAATTCAGTTAATAATGGTTTGAACTGATATCTTGTGGTTGTTTACACGCATGCCTCCCTTTATGCAGATACACCTTTTTAAAAGATGCCCTCTGAAATTTAAATAACTATTCCGTCGGGCTTCATGGAGTCATAGATTGAATGAAATATTTCTGGGGCATTGCTTGAAATAACAATATATCATAAATAATGTTTAATTTCAGTTTTTCAGGTGACTGCATACAAAATTTTTAATCAAATCTTTTGTTGAACTATTGGCCCCTTATGAAGGTCACAGAGTTTAGTTTCCTATGGAACAAGGACTTTGAACTAAAGTTTGATGGGGTTTTGAATTCCTTTTGAGTCCAGTTACTCAGTAGGTGAGTTCTGTTCTTTCTGGTAAATAAAAAGTTATCCTCTTCAACAGCACAGACTGCTTTTGCTTCCTTTTATTTTAGTTCAGAGTCAAAGGTGTAACTGTGTCTTTGTACCAAGAAACATGTCATTTAAGCTTTTGCCAAAGCTTTGTGCTTAAGCAAATATCTCCAAATTCAAAATAATCTAATCTACTCCTAGCCTTCCTTGCTTAAAAGCTACCACTCCTTTAATTTCTAACTCCCTCAGAAGAAACAAAGACCCAGAAACAAGAGTCTACACTTCTCAGAAAGACAGTCTTTTCCTGCCAGACTTAATCAAGAATTATGAATTCTATAGAGTTTCCTGCATTGATATACTTTTTTAAAGGCCCTCCATAAATAAGATGACAGTGGGAAGCAAGCTCCTCTATGATTGTGTGGCATAAAATTCATTAGAGTCTAGTCTGCATGCTTTCAGCATTGTTTGTGGCTATAAGACAAGCCAGAAGCATCTCCAACAACAAATAAATGAGCAAGGAGCTCAGAAACTCATCACATGTTTATTTTGATAAGAGACCTCTACTGATTTCAGTGATGCTTTGACAAGCAGCAGCAGAGACAGCAGCGAGGTCGTTTCCCATAATTCTTTTCGCTCAGTCAGAGAACTTTCCTTTTCACAGAAGCACACTGCTATGGTTACATCATTAAACTGTAGAGAAGAAACAACGTCTCCCATTTCTCATATGTTTGGAAGGACTGTGTGCATAAAAACTGCCACCCTAAGGCTTGATTTGTACGAATCAACTTTTACTGTGGCTCCCAACAACTAACACTGACATTACTATTTGGAAACCATTTTAAGTTTTATCTACCAGTTATACTCATGTTATTCACATTAAATTTACTAAACTATCCCTTATTAGACATTCAAGGATTTTTTTTTGTTCAAATGGCTATGTAGAATGCATGTGCATCTCACATTTTATGATTCAGTAGTGGTCAGTCTTTCAGCAGAACTGTCTGTTCCAACTCTCTAAAAAATGAGTAAAAAATGTTTCTTAATGACATCACATATAGTATGGAATCTGGAAAAGAATTTAAAACAAAGATGATATTCCAAACACACGTGCATTTCTCATACTTAACTTGGTGTCATTAAAATGACACTTCCTGCCCTCAAGAAAAATAATCAATAACAATCTATTTTTATTTATTTTTTAAAGATTTAATTTTACTTTTAATTGTCTGTATATGTGTATATAGGGTCCAGCTCTGAGTAAGACTGGAGGTCTTTTCTTCCCCACAGCCTAAATATCACCTTCTGGCTAACAAGGAATACGTTTTCTGGTTAGTTTGAAGTTGATTTCTCTATGTCCTACATTCATTGATGAGGAGAACTCATCTTAACTGTTGGTGAGACTTGGGCATAAATGCATTATCTTATTGTTTTATGCCCTTGACTACAGGTATAATGTGACTGGCCTCTTCAAATTCCTACCACCTTAATTTTCCCACAATGATGTCATATAACCCAGAATTGTGAGCCACACAAGCCCCTTTAAGTTGCTTTTCATCATCGTATTTTATCACAGCAACAGGAAACAAATCGAAGACACCCTCTGATCAGAAGGAAAATTATGTATTGAGCATGCACTTTGTGCCACCTTTAATGTTAGTTTTTTCACATGTAAAGTATGATGATAAAGTCATATTTAATCATGTTTATGTACTCCAGATTGTAATACTGCAAGTGTCATGATCAAAATTCTATGGTAACAGCTTTCTAGAAAAATGCTTCAGTTTCCTCTTGAAAACCAGCTTGCATAGGTACATAAATCATGCTTATAGTTCATGAGTTGGCTCCACATCATGATCACTTGAAGCCAGTCTGGGATGGCATCCTAATAACTCCAGGAATGGGCCAACAAGATCTTCCAAAATCAGAAATTAGAGTGGCAATGTCAACCTACACCTGGTTCCTCCAGGAGTAAAGAATCCAGGATATTATTATTCAGTATAACACATTCAGCCTTGCTGGCAAACACAATTCAAACCCATGCTGCATGCAAAATAAGGTATTTAAGAGCATGGGCTGTTTTTCTAAGAGTAATATTAATTATTGTCATTTTCAATTGTAACTCTGGATAGTAAAGGACATTTAAAAATAGAGGACATGATCAGAAAATACATATCATGTGTGTCATATCCAAGCTATAAACATACAATAAATACTCATGTACCCACCCCCAGTTATAGATGAAAGCAGACATTTTTTTTCTCCTCTAATCTATGAGAATCTGAGGATGGTCTTGAAGAACACACCGGTATGAGAGTCCATCAACAAACACAGGTCTGAGACAAGAAAAATTGCCACAGCTTGTAGAAATATCAGAGCAAGATGTGTGTGCTTCCCCTCATCCCCTTACCTGCAGTACTCACCTCACCTACATTCTTTAGCTTCTGGATCTGTTCATTTTTAAAGCATACACTTCTAGGCACCCAGTAAAATTTCCCCATTTGCCATGTGTGAATGTGAATTAGAGGTACCTCTATGCACTCCAACCCAATATTATCATTTCCAAGAAGCTTCCTGTCAATCTCTCTGGTTGTAGATTCGGTCCATCCCGTATTCCATCCATTCTCGAACCTCAGCACTGCCAAGTGGACACAGTAGCACACTGAAAGAATCCAGCATGATAGAATGTGATAGAAATAGAAACGTAATTCTTAAATATTTAATAGAATATCTCTGTTGTACCACTTTCCTATAGTTACTGTAGAAAACTACTTCGAACTTACTGACCAAAAATAACCGAAGCATTCTCTGACCAGGAGTCACAAATCAAAGTGTGACGGATTCAGGTGGTCCTTGACTTGTGGATATCACTGTATGCCTACACTGATTTCCTTTGTTCTTTAAAAAAAAAAACTTCCCTCTGTCTCTCGGTTATGATAAATGTAATGAAAGTTAAGTCGGCTCGTGCTGACCTGTTCCCTCCAGAGCCTTAACTTCATCAGGTATATTTATAGGTTACAGGGATTAAGATATAAATTCACCATCCAAACCAATACAAATGAAGATTATCTGAATACTCGATGTAGAATCAGTAATGGACAGAGATAAGACCTTAACCAGAACCTGAGTAGACATATAACCTTAGGGAGAGCTGCTCGGCTTCCCTCCTGCATCTTCCCCAAAGCTGTGCAAAATCTGGAACCACCTTTCTCCCACTGCATCTTCAGCATTCTAGTGTGAGAATTATAATACCATAGAGCCTTCCATAATCTTTATTTTTCAAGAGCCTCTCATGTTTCAAACACCTTTTCCACACAGCATATGAATCATTACCATTATTACTAAGACACACATCCATTGATTCATTGTAGGTAATTATCTGTGAGTGTTCATGATAGAAAAGGCAATCATCTGGGTTTTAGTTTCCTTAGCTGCTAAAATTGTATGTAGGCATAAGCTACAGGAAATATATGATAAAGTGGTTTGTGGAAAGAACATATACTTGAGATATATTTGAGAATTATTCAAAACTTTTTTAAAAGTTTTGAGTTCAAGAATATGTGAGAAAGAGAGAGAGGGAGAGAGACAACAGGATGAAAATCAAAGAAACCATTTTAAAAGCATTCAGAGGACAAAAGACAGGGCTATAGTCAGGTAAAGAAAAGAAGACTGTTAGGGTGCTGCTCATTAACACAGGGAGGACACGATGAAGCTTTCAAGGTCTGAGCTAAAATTTTCATTCTAAAATTCTATGCAGAGTTAAATCACAATACAGAAACAAAGCAAAAGAAAAATATGTCCAATTTTTCTTAAATTACCACTTGCAAATACTTATTAAAGAAATGATTAGAAGACCATTCAGGAAGGAGGTTAGAAATTTATGATAACGAAGTAGTAGGGTACAAGGAACAACAGCAAGCAGGAAAATCAGCAAGCATAATAAGTCTAATCAAGCATTGTGTAAAACACTAATAATAATGAACAATCTGGGGATGAAAAGCTAGCAAATGAAATATTAAAAAGTGATAGCTCCTGTGTTTCTGTGAGTTAGAATTTCTTTAAAGTGCATGCATATTATACTTTTAGTCTCATAACAAATTTGTGAGACAGTTACCAATAACAACCTCAGTTTTGATGGAGAAACCAGGTCAAGATGTACTATATGACTTGCTGAAGAAGCCATGTCTAGAAAATAGCAAACCCAGGGTGAGAGCCCATCCTGCTCTGCAACTGGGCATTAGAAATATAGAAGGACCATTCTGAGAAAAGTATCAAAGATGCAATAATCACATTAATGTAGAGAAGACCGATCATAATTAAAGATTTGTTTCATTTGGAGAAAATTTAAAGACACTGAACATACCTAAACATTACCCAGATAAATAGAGGTGTGTGGGGGGGGGCCCTTTTCTGTGCTGTTGACAAGAGGTGACACATAATAAATTTCAGAACATGCACTTCCTTCCAATCCTTTTGCTCTTTGGTTTGTACTTGAAACTCTTGGACATGTGAATCAGAAGACATTACGTGTATATTCTTGGAAACAGTATATGCAATTGTGAACATTAAAATGCCTATTAAAAGGATAATGAAATAATCCTTTTCATATATTAAATAATACAATATTGTGCAGCAGTGAAAATAAATAAACTCTGAATACCCACAATAATACAGAGAAAATGATGGACATTATCATAAAGAAGGTTAACGGAGAGTTTCATGAGCTGGATACAGGTTGAGCATCCCTAGTCAAACCAGCAAAAACATCTCAGATCTGGAACCTGTTACTAAAAAGTCTTCGATTTCAGAACATTTTGGACTTGAAATGGCCCTATTTGGGATCCTGTGCCAATAAAATCTATTCAAATATTCTTAAAATCTGAAAAAATGAAATGTGAAATACTTCTTATTCCAAGAGTTTCAGAAAAGAGATACACATCCTGTAGTGTTTTGTTGTGGTTTAAGTTAATTAAAATGAAAGAACTTGCTTTTTGCACATATATATTTATAATGAAATTACTGAAGAATTTAAAGACCTGAAACATTAAGGTGAGAGAATACAATAAAAGAGGAGACTTGTTCATGGGTGGGCGCTGTAATCCATGCCCTGTTTCTTCAGTTGCTTGATTGAATGAATGAGTCATTTGTACCAGACTGGCACCAATGATGATCATTTTTCAATGTGCAAGAATAATGACTTATTATAATTATAGGAGAGGAAGAAACACCTTAGAATCACTGCTGGGCCCCTACAACGAATGCCAGATGCATAAGACAAAAACATTCAAATTCATTTTGTAAGTTTCACGTGGCACAAGAGACGTCATAAGACTCCAAAGAAGAGTTAGACCTAAACATCTTTACAGTGATATAGTGGATAATAACAGAAAAATATAACACTACAAAACCATATGAGCTAATGTAATAAAAAGAGGAACGCACAATACCTAGTTGTTCAGATTCTTCTATCTTTGCAAACAAATATCTTCAGAGAGAAGAATATTCATTCCTGCTGGTTTATAAAGGGCACTCTTACATGAGAGTTTTAAAACCTGCTTCATGGCAAGGTCAGACAATTCTAGATTTTATACCCCACTTTAGGGAGGAAGGACGGGGGAAGATCAGAGAGACTCCCTTGATTCTGAAAGAATTTTCCTGAATTTCTCCAACTTAAAGTACTTTGGGTAGCATAACCCAAAGCTCGCTGAAGTCATAAAAGCACGCTTATTTGGGAAATATGAATGGATGAGAAGTTATGAGGAACTGGTTAATTTTAAGAAGACTCATACATGAAATCAAAGAAGAATACAAAAGTTAATCAATATTGGAGCTGGGTATTAAACAATAAGTTTTCTCTTTATCAATTCAAGTCACTTTTGTAGTCATTGACAGAAAAAAAAATGAATCTCCTGGATTCAATTTCCAATTCTACTGTCAAATGGCATTGTGAACTCAGGGATAATTGTACTTCATGGCTGCACAGGTCACAGTGTGCATGCGTGCTCATTCATTATCCTCATCATACATCTGTGAAATCACAGTGTAGTAAAAGATCTTAATACTTTTTATACATCACACTTATCCACTATTATTATTACTGATGGCATTCAATGTATTTATGATGAGAAAGTTAGCATACTATGACACAATACAGCATTAGTTTTCATCTATTATTCAATAGAATGATTACTTGATAATGTTACTAATGCAGAATTTTAGGACTCATCTCTGGTTATTCTGATTTCTCTCTTCTGGAATTAAAGTAGAGAAATCAATAGTTCAATAGTTATAATAATTTACCCAAATAGTTCTAATGCAGACTGTACATATGTACTTTGACACATATTGAGAAGGGCCAAAAATAAGCCAACCAATTGACTAGGGAATTGTACATAACATGGTATACTTACAATATCTAATATGTATAGGCCAAGTCTTAGGTATTTCCAACCCATCAAATTATGAGCTGAGCCAATCTAAGAATCAAAATGTGCACTCAGTACAGAATCTAGCTCCCAATAGCCAAATCTAACCCTGAGACCCACAAACAGAAATTCAAAAAGGCTCTGTATTAAGACTCTGTAAATAATGTAACACTATAGATTAGGCCTCTTCCCCAAGAATTTCAAAGACTGACACAGAAGATAAGGATTCAAGTCAGTATCTGTAATTAACCATGAACGGTGTTAACAGATCAATGATGTGAAGATCAGACCAACATATCTAATCCTGACTTTTAGAGATAAGATTTCACAGAGGAGGGACATCTTCAACAAGATTCAAAAGATAAATGGGAACTTTAAACCAAGAGAAACAGAAAAGGAAAATAAGCTCAGAGTTGTGCAAAGCCCTGAGGCAAAGATCTCACTATGGTAAATATCCTGCAGGGAGAAGAAGCCAGGCACAAGACCATGACAGACATTTCTTAAAATACCACAGGAAAAAGGACTGAAAGAATGTAAGAACCAGAAGATAGGTAGAAGGGTTTTGAAATGCCACGTCCTGGACAAGACACAGTCATTGTAATGTAACTGTGGCTGCCTGCACTAGACCTGAATGTGACTGAGTCAGTCAACAGCCAGTCTTGAAAAGGGAGGGACGTCTGGGGTCCCACCCCTCCTTGATGAACTCTTTCTTGGCTTTGAAAGATTTTGGAGATTGGTGAGTCATTATCTTCTTATGGGTGCCCACTGGTGAGTCCATCAGGATCCACTGAATGTTTCCAAACCCATAACCACACAGATGGCCCTGGTTAAATTCTGGTAAAAGCTCAGTAGGTCATGAAACAAAGCAATGAACAGGGGAAAGGGATCTGTAGAAGGAGGCAGAGCTGAGAAGGACAGGGGCAATGTAAGAGAGGGAGCAGACAGCTAGAGTACACCATGTGCCTGCACGACTTGTCAAATGAGTACTTTAAATTTGAAAACTGCAGAGACAGAGAAAGGAAGTGCTGGTTGCCCAATGATGAGGATAAGGATAATAGGAAGACATTAATTAATCAAAATATATAACATTTTGGCTCTACAACCTAACTTAGTTTATATGCCAAAGCACCTATAATAACACTATTTAATGTATGCTAAATGTTTTTGTGAAAAATACTAGTAATAAAAAGGGAGAAAAAACTTTGAGGTGGTTGATAGATTCACGGCATAAATAAAAGGTGGAGATAGTTTCAAAAGTATATCTGTATCTTGAAATTATATACTTAACATATGAGCTTTTGTATGTCAATTATGTCTCTTTAAAGTGGCTTAAATAACTATTGGCATTATACAAAGAAGGAAGTTTCCCTTGGAGAGCACAATCAGATAATGGAGAGGTTTGTATACTTATCTATGGTACGCATAGTTAACTGGTAAGGGTAGATGACTTGTTAGATGATTTTTAATAAATGAACTTGTGATTATACTTGTATTTTGGAAAGAGGACTTGGGGATTAATGTGAGAAGGGACAAAAACGGTAAAAAAAATAATGTATTCAGTGTAGACAAGGAATTATTTGCAAAACATGTTGTAAAGGGTGACAATGTTAATAAACTAGGAAGTCGTATTACTGAAGGGAACTAAAAGGAAAATCAACAGAAACACTAGCAAAATATGCAAACAGCTATTTCACAATAGAAGAAATAGAAGTGGCCTAGAAAATATAAAAAGATATAAAGGATAAAAAGATGATGAACTCATATGCAGAAGGAATAAAAGCAATGGTATTTTGTCTCCACAGTTGGCATAAATAGCAGCAACAACGGTGCATGTGCTGGCGCTATGAAGGGCTGAGAAGGGGAAATCCTCACATATTTGCTGATGATGCAATTACAGTCTAAGTGATGGATGAGTAAAAGATATTAAAGCCAAAGGATTATGTGGCCAGAGTAAGTTCTGTCTATACTCGGTTTCTTCCCTTACAAAATGAAATTTTCCACGGTTGGATTTTTGTTGTTGTTTGTTTTGTTCATCTCTGTGTGTGTTTGTATGTTTCTGTGTAGCGTGTGTACATCTGTATGTGTGCATGCATGTGTCTTTGGAGGTCAGAGGGTCACAGCAGGTGTCCTCCTCTACCACTCTCCACTTTGTTTTTTTGATGCAGGGTCTCTCACTGAACCTGGAGTTTGCTGGCTTGAAAGCAAGCACTAGGTGTCTCTTGTCTCCCGCCACTAAGTTTACAGGCACATGTGGCCTGGCCCAGCTTTTTGATTGGGTGCTAGGAATCTGAACATAGGTCTTCCTGCATATGCAACAAATATTTTACTGACTGAACCATTCTCTAACTCCCGTTGCACATGGCTTTTGCAGAGCAACACAACAAACACAAATTCTCTGTGTACCTTGTTTAAGGGTCTCATCTTCTATTGTTCTAATTCCATACTTTCAGGAGATGGGTTGCCCAGCACTGTCCATGAGGTGTGTATTCTTGGTTGAATTCCATACTACAGAAGGTTGTCATATGACACAAAGCTACCTGATCTTTCATGGCTTTCAAACTAGCTTGTGTATTGGAAGTTTTTCCAACAACCAAACAAATGACAGAGACTGTATGAAATGTCACTTAGAAGTATTGTTTAGGGTGTAATGGTTACTGTTCAAAACATGCAAAAATCTTTAATTTCATCAGCAAGGAAACAAATATCTTATTTTGAAGATGATCTCATCAAAGGCAATGCATTATAAGATCAGAGCTTAAGGAGCTGGCTCATCGGGTAAAGAGCTTACCACTCATGCCTGATTGAAGTTCAGATCACCAGAACCCATGTAAAGCTGGGTGTGGTGCATGTGTCCATAACCCCATTCCTATTGTGAAGCAAAGACAAGAGAATCCTCAGATCCTCCCAGGCCAGCCAGCCCAACATATGCAGTTGTGAACAGTAAAAACTTTGTCTCAAGCAAGATAAAAAGAGAGAACTATCTGAAGATATCTGCTGTCTTTCACACACTGTTGCACACACATATCATACACACATACACAAAGATTCAAAAAACAATGACCAATCATCCTATGAAATAACACTCCTGAGGATGTTACTGGGGGTTGGGGAGCACAAATTGAAATGAGATATTATTTTACATCTGCTAAAATTACGAAAATTCAAACACTGACAACACCAATGCTCATAGTAATATGGAGCAACAGGAACTGCCATTCATTGTTGGGTGAATGAATATAGCACAGTTCAGAAATATCTTTATCAGTTGCTTGTAGAACCAGGACTACTCTTGCCACATAATCCATCTACCCCAGTTCTTGGTATTTACTCCCAAAAGTAGAAAATACATGTAAATATTAAAACATACCATTTTATTCGTGATTGCCAAACTTGAAAGTAACTAAGATATCCTTCAGGAGGAGGGACAAGGAAGCTATAGACATACAGACAATCGAATATGAATCCTCACTAAAAGGAAATGATCTATTTTTATCTGAAAACACATGAAGTAAACTTACATATATTTCCAAGTTAAAGAAATCAGTCTATACGGTACTAAATGCTTCTAGCCAAAAGCTACTTTACAAAAGACAAAATCGTAGCGATAATTTAAAAAGCAGCGGTTGACAACAATTTGAAGAACAAAGACCCAGACAAATATGTACAGTACAGAGAACTTCTATGTCAAGTCACTTTGTGCAATATTATAATAGCGGACAGCTTTCCCCACATGTACGATGTGCAGCGCCATAACAGAACACTATTGTCAACTCTAGGCTTTGTGCGGCAATGAGATGTGTCTGTGCACTTTCATCCGCAGTGCCAATATACCACCATGGGGAGAGCGCTGATGACAGGTGAAGTCAACTGCACCAGGGCAGGAGGTAGGAGTAAAACTTTGTATCTTGTCTCAGCGTTGCTGTGAAGTTAAAACGGCTCTGAAAATGAAATATGTTTAGAGAGGAAATCGAAGATATCATTTATCTCTATCTCTATGAAGTAAAAAAAAATTCCCTCACTGACTTTTAAATTACTATAAGAAAACAGAAAGATGTGTACACTAAATAAATAAATAATAAAATTTCTGACTACTAGCTTAAAATAACAAAGTAAGAACACGCACTTAACTTTTTACCTTCTCATAATTACGGTAAACACATATGACAAAAGATGATCTTATAACCATGCAAGTTTTAGATAGGAGAAGCATCTAAGAACTGAACACTTTGTTGACAGAACCCCATTCCCAGGTGAACAGTACAAATAGTGCTTCTGTGTCCACTGAGCAAAAGCAACTACATTAAAAAACTATGTCCATTGCTTAGAAACAGTGAACATTCCAAGTGCTGGGAATTTTTTTACACATACTAAAGATGCCTTCATTTTTCTCCAAGAGATTCTGTAGGAATACTGCAGCCTGTTTCCCATCTGTGTATACTCCATGTACCTTCAGATCAAATGTATTCACACACCCAGTGTGGTAGTGGTAGGTAGAAATAAACCTAAGAAGGAACCTACAAACAAAGCAGACATACGCGCTGTGTATCCGCAGCAGCACCCACAAGGCTGTGCGACATTGTGAGAGGTACTATGCATACATCCCAGAAATCCTGTGGAATCAGCCTGTTGTCAGCAGCACATACTCACAAAGCATTCTGAAATTTAATTTTTTTCTTCCTTACCAACCTTTTCTGGCCATTTTCTCACTTCTTATTCTTGAATTCTATACTTAAACAGCTACCTGCACCTAAGTCTCTGCTTCTAGGTAGAATCAAAATTAAGATAACCAGACTGCTATTTAACCTGTGATCATCATTATCATGATAAGTACTTATGAGCACTCCCAGAATGCATGTGAGATTTTTATACCTGTTACAAATGTATTTTCAGACATGCAAAAATTTTAAGTTTTATCTCCTGTGAACCTTTTCTGAAAAAAAAATTGAAGGTGAACTCTAGTAAATTTAAAATTTACCCTCAAAGATTTGAAATATAGCAAATAATTGAAACAACTCAAGAGTATAAAGAAATCTAAGTTAATAGTTTTAATAGTTATCTACGAAGTATTCAGTCAAAATTAGATTTTTATGTAAAATATTAGATATCTAAATGTATGATTATTTTATTTCATGAAAAGGAAGAAGTTAATTCCATTGATTCTATCTAATTTTCGAATTTGTTTCCATTGATGTTCAAATTGACATTAATGAGGAAATACTTCACAAAATTAATGCAGCCTGATTCTAATAAAGATTTGAAATCATTTCAAACTTTGGGGTCAATTATTACATATTTTTATCCTAACATAATTTTAACAGACTAGAGCTCTGAGTTTTTATATCATAAACTCATTCTAAATTTTATGTGATAATTAGTGACTCTAAACTTAAAATTGGAACACATACTATAAGCCTTTCAAAATTGGGTCACAGTAGTGTTTTATTTCAATTGTTTGTTTTCCTTTTAAGACTGCTGGGTGAATGATAGTAGTTAAAGCCAGTGACTTCCAACAGGAGAACAGAAGAGCTCTACAGAGAGGAAAAAGATTTATCAAGGAGCAGAAGAACTGACCTAAAGTATTCTTATTGTGCTTTACACACAAACGTAAAGCACTATAAAATCCCTATGTACTCCATGCCTTCCTGCCCTCAAAGCCAGGTGTTTACAGAAAATACTAAGAAATGAAAGGAAACAGCTGTGTAGAGTAGCAATACTAAATTACTGCAATGGATTGTGTTCCGCTGAAACTAAATAAAAACTCACGCTGTAAACATAGCACTGAGTGCTATATTATAAGTTTATGGAGGTCAATGAACTAGTGATCCAGTGAGGGTACTCGCCCTGCCTACCATGACTCTGCTGATCCCACTGACAGCAGGTGCCCTCTCCTCTGTGCTGTCAGTGCATTTGCATTTCAGATCAGCCTCTCTTTTCCTCTTCTCAGCCACTGCACATGGTACATTTTGTGTCGATGGATGCTTAAGCGTCATAATAAAGTCTTAATCCGTGAAATGCTTTTCAATAAAATTTTTAAATATAATGTGTCTCTGGGAGAAAGTCAGGCATGTGTCAAATAAGAAATGATTTTATCGTTTTGATATTATAATCCGATGGTGAATTTGCTTGCAACAAAAATTCAAACATTCAGTCTCCCCCCAAAAATTCCAATCATTTTAATCACAGAATTTTTAAAAATCCTGTAATTCATATGGGTACACAAATGATCTCATATAGTTAAACTAAGCCTAAGCAGAAAGAGCAATACTGGAGGTATCAAACTAAGCCAAAATAACAAAATTACCATGGTACTGGCCAAAGCAGACATATCGAACACGGGAATAGAATAGAGGATCCAGAAATAAGCCCAAATATCTACTGTCACCTCCTTTAGGACAACAGCACCAAAAACATACATTGGAAGAAGGTGGTCTCTTCAAATGGTGCTGGGGAAACTGGGCACCCAGAAATGGATGAAATTAGATCCCTATCTCTCAGCCGACACAAAAATCTTTTCAAAATGGACCAAAGGCTTTAAGTTCTGAAACTTTGGAACTGCTGAGCTAGAGGAAAACATGGACAAAGTACTTCAAAATCTGAATACAGACAAGGTCTTTTCAAATTAAAACTTCAACAGCACAGGAATTAACAAATGGGAGTATATGAAATTAAAAGTCGTCTGCACAGAAGAGGAAACAAACATCCTACTGAGGAGGTTGCCTGAGAAAATGGAAAATAATTTTTTCCAACCATACATCAGGCATAGGATTAATATCTAGAACCTATAAATACCCTCTATCTTAAACACTAAAAATATTTATTCAACTGATAAATCAAAGCTAAACTAAAGAGCAGTTCTCAAAAGAAGAAATACAAATGGCCAATAAATACTTCTGAAGGTATTCAACGTCTTTAGCCACCAGAGAAACATAAAACTACTTTGAGAGTGCATGTTACGTCAGCACGTGTACCTGGATGCTAAACGTGGAGCTAAAGGAGTTCATGTTTGTCCCGCTCGGTTTCAATCTTGCATTTTATGCCCCCATTTCATGCCATTTTAGAATGGGAATGTGCCACTGTATGTGAGAAATGTATTCTTTGATGTTTTCTTTTTATTTGTTTGTGTTTTTTTTTAAGTGTTGTTATGCCTGCATATGTGTATGCACACCTGTGTCTTTTATGCCTGTGGAGGGCAGAAGAGGGCCTTAGATCCCCTGGAATGGCGTTATAGATGGTTATTAGCCAACGCATGGGCACTGGTATTCGAACCCTGGTCTTCTGCAGGAACAGCCAGTGCTCTTAACTGCTGAGCCATGTCTCCAGCCCCCTGTTGTTTTTGTTTGTTTTTTATGAGCATCATGGATGGTAGTTTGCCTTAACTCCTAAGGGAAACGTTTGAATAACCTTGGACTTTTTAAAATCTATTTTTGTTGACTTTGTGCATTTTATACAGTACACCATAATCATATTTAGACTCCCTCCCCACTCTACAGCCCCCCACAACCCGCCTGCTTGATCCCATGCACTCTGTCATATATGCTAAGTAAGGCCTAAATTTGAACTTTTGAAGATTGCTGGAATTTTGGGGAATTTCAAGACTCCTGGTATGGCTGATGCATTTTGCACTATGAAAAGGATATGATCCTTTGGGATCCAGTTTGGATCTGAAAAAGTCCCCCGTGGTCACACACTAAAATTCTGCATCACAGCTGGCAATGATACTTGGAGCTGTTGGAAACTGGATTTGGAAGCACAGAACAGGAAGCAGGCCACCATGCTTCTGCCTTGGAAGGAAACACAGGGCCTTTCCTGGCTCTTTCTTTGCTTAGCAATGCCATCCCTACCATGACCCACTTCCTCGTCATAGGTCCACAGAAATGAGACCAAGCAGCCTTGAACTGAAACCATGAATCAGAATAAATCTTTCTTTTTTAAAATTGATTTTTTTCAAGTATTTTGTCATAGCAACATAAAGTTAGCTAACATCTTATTTGCTTTCAACTTGGGGCAATTATAAAGGGAAACTTATAAAAATCACTTTACATATTTTGCACAATCATAAGTTTTAAATTCTTTCAGGCAAATACAAAGATGTACAGGTGCCAGATTATATTATATAATTAATTTTTTCTTTATGATAACATTTTAAAAGTAAAACAAAAATTATACATATGATACATATGTATATTATACCAGTTGATTACATGTATACATGTGTTGATGTTAAAATCAGGTAAACATATTGATCTCATTCATCATTTTTTTTTTGTTGAAAGATTTCTCCATTCGTTCAGAACTGCTAGCATTGCCTTTCACTGTGGCTATGACATTTTACACTCAGATCAACAACTAATGAGAGTCCCAAACTCGACACAAATTTGGTGTCATTGGAGTTCTAGATTTTGGAAATTCTAAGCAGTGTGTTACAGCACCACTTGGTTGTTCAAATTGCATTGCCCTGATGATATATGGTGTAGGCCGTATTTTATTGGGCTTGTTTATTTTCTGTATGTCTTTTTGGTGGGGTGAATGCTAAGATCTAAAGTTCAGTTTTAAGATAAGTATGTTGTATCTTTATTGTTGTGTTATAAGAGTTCTTTGTCTATTTGAAGGATTTTTTATATCTTTTGAAACAGTTTTTATCAGTCTATGATTTATCATCTCTTTACACTGTCTTCCACATAGCATAAATTTTTTATGTTAATGGAATTTTACTTATCACTTTTTCCTTTCATGGGGTATACTTATGATGAATTATGTAGGAAGATATTACCAAACTCAAGGACAAATTTTTCTCTAGGAATTTATAATTTTACATTTGTGTTTGTACATGTGACTCACGTGAGGCTAACTTCTGTGAAGAGTGTAAGTCCTTGCCTAGATTTGTTCTGCTTCTGTTAATCTCGACTGCCTTTACTCCACTGCCAATAGCCAGTTGACATTTTGGAATAGATCTGTTCTTGTGATAAATATTCAGTTTTATTCATTGATTTGTCTGTTGCTTCTGCATAATCAGGCTCTCTTAACTATGCAGCTTTGTAAGAAGTCTTGAAACCGGGTGATACCAGTCTCCTTCACGATTGTGTTGGCTATTCTGGATCTTATAATTTAAACTTTATAATCAGTTTTTCAGAATCTAGAAATTAATTTCCTAAGAGTTTGTTTGTAATTTCATGGAGTTTATGGGTCAAATTAAAAAGAACTGACATCCCACAAGGACTGAGTATTCTGGTCCAAGATGGAACATCTATGCTGAAACAGTAAGGAACATTTTTGACGCACTGATTCTACTCTGTAGGATATTATCTTTTGCAAATATCTTTTAATATTTCACTAAAAAATCAAAATGGTGCTGAACAGATGGCTTAGCAGTTAAGAGCACATGCTGCTCTTTCAGAAGACCTGAGTTTAGTTCATAATACCAACATGGCAGCTAACAACCATCAGTAACTCTAGTTCCAGGGGATCCATGAGCTCTTCTGACCTCTGTGGGCATTGCACATACGGTTTTTACTCATATATACACATATATACATGCAAGCAATACACATATAATACACATAAAATAAAATTCATAGGTAAAATATATTTTTAAAGTGAAAAGTACATCTGCAGGCTATTTATGTCAGGAATAATAAAAAGTATTTACATTTTGAATTTCCAATGATGTTTCAGTTAGTTCATTTTTGTTATAATTACTGGCAGTCCAAAACATTTAGTGACAGACAACAACAAATGCTTGCTTATTTTTCATATAAATCTATGTCGAATGGTGACCCACGAGGAATGTTTTTGTGGGTAGAGATCATTTAAATCAAATAACAGCAAAGACATATAATCACCGCTCTTGTGGGAAAGGAGAATGGTTGAAACTATTATACATGAACTCTTCTGAAAAAGGAAGAATAAATAGTCAAATCTACAATATTTTTTGTGGTGAGAAAAAAAAACTTGAAAATAAAATCCCACATGAATAGCAACATATGGTCAAACTGAAATGAAATGTCTTACATGAGGAAAGGTGTAGATGTTAATACTAAAATATATGAAGCTAAATGGTTTATCATTAGAAGATATGTCACTATAATTTTCAAAACTGACAAAAGAGTAAAAGTAAATTTCAGTAAATGTGGAAGACTTTATAAAGCATTCCTCTCTGTGATTAGTCTAAAAAAGAAGTAAAAATAGGGAAGAATTTCATGAATAAGGTATACCAAAAGGATAAATAAATAGTACACATTTTATTAAAATACAGGAAGAATTTCCCTACAAAACAAGAGCAAAAAAAGGCACCCAACATGACTGTTTACTTTCTAAATTGATTTGTAGGACTATTATGTAACGGGAAAATATAAGGTCAAACTTTCCTCAGTACCACACCTAACTGCTTCAGCTTCATCATACTGTACCTTTCTTGTGGCCTTCTGTAAATAAAGTGCCTGCCATTATTTGGAGCCACCCCAAAGTCTTATACATTCCATTATCCATTCCTCCTATATCATCAGGACCCTTCAGATTTTTCTGCTTTTCATCGTGGGAAGTAAAGACACATAACTGCCACCAAGCAGCAGCTATATCTGTTTCACAAACCATAGTCTCTCTCTGTCTCTCTCAAGCATTTATTGCACATGCTTTAAATCCACAAATGCTGCTATTTAATGCTTTCTAGATATGATAAGGAAACTACAGCAATGAAATCTCTACAGTGTGACCATCTAATAAGATCTACACACAATGACAAAAGCAGCTTACATAGTAAATGGATGGGAGAAATTTCACAGGGTTTCACCTCAGGATGAATATTTACAAGATGAATATTACAGTGGATTCTGATGGAGAGAGAATCAGTTTCTTGGGGACTAGCTAGCTCTCTGAGAGTTTATCTAAGTGGGCAGCCCTAGACACAGGTGTACATGAGCACTCCTAAATGGACTCAGTACCATATATATATATATATATATATATATATATATATATATATATATATGTGTGTGTGTGTGTGTGTGTGTGTGTGTGTTTGTGTGTGTGTGTGTGAAACAAGATAATCAAAAAGGAGGACAGGAAATTGAGAGAGTTGGGGAGTGGGGAGGAGCTGGTGGGTGACTAGGAGGGATGGAAATAATACAAAGAAAATACGTATATATGGTATTCACAAATAATAAAATGTACTTTAAATCTATATAGTCAATACTTGGGCTTCTTAACTATAATCTCCAGCAGGGTCTTATACTATACTCATAATACTCTTGCCCAAGAAGCTTTTATTTGCTGTCAAAGACAAAGAATGCTGAACGTTACATAAACAATGTCTCTAATGTGGGCTCCCCTAATTCTTCGAGCTCTCAGAAAAAGGGACATGAGTCCTTACAGATTTTTATTTCACTGGCTTAGTGAAGGATGCTGCTGCTAAACTATCTGGGAAACAAATAGTAGCTATGTTGTAAAAGCAGCTCAGTTGCTATTATAATCACAGGCAGAAGTAAATCAGCGCTAACGCAAAAGACGTGCGGAGAGACAATCAGAGGGGAAATCTAAGAATGGACAGAGACTTTAATTGAAGTTAATCCCATAATTGGGAAAAAAGAAGCATTATATGAATAAGGAAAATGGAAATAGTCATTAGTAGCAGATGTCCTTGGCTACAGACCAGAGACCAGTCCAGGAACACTGACTTCCACATCTCCAGAACTCTGCCATCTATGGCTTATAACCTCCCACCATGGGAGATTTGACTATTTGAAGGTTAAAGCATGGCTTGATCATTCTAAGCTATTTCTCACTGTCATTTAGTAAAATTGAAACTTTAGAGAAGTAATTTTCAGTGTGAGAGCAAACTCACTTACCTCTGATGTGTCAAATCTCTTTGATGTCATCTAGGCTATACTGGGATGCCTCATAAGTACAAGGTCCTGTCTTAGATGTTTTATACAAGGTATCTCAGTTAAGCATCACTGAGACACTCGAGCTAACTATTATTAATCACACTTTATGAATTCTGAATGACGGTTCAGACAGTTGAAACAACATCCCCAAACATTATATCAAGCTACTGAAAAACCTTAAGCTATGATTTTTGTTGCATCATATGCTCCTTCCGTTGCTCTGAATAAAATCTGTCTCATAATTGACATTCTGTTGATGAGTATCTTTTTTTCAAACAGTAGGAAATTAGGAATTACAAGATAAGATGTCAATTGAAAGAAAAAGGAGTAAGAAAAGAAGTTGCTCTGGTCTGAGAAGCAGAGTATACTAACTCAACAAAAGTACATGATGGAATAGGTCAAAAGACACAGAAAATCTTTCTTAGGGCCTGAGGATGAAGATTAATTGGTGGAGTATTTGCCTAGCATGAAGGAAGCCCTGGATTCTATCCTCTCCACCCCATAAAACCTGGTATGGTAGTGCATACCAGTAAGTGCATTCCAAGATAAAGAAATCTTGCTCAGCCTAGTTGGTGAGGGGCAACGTCAGGGAGGAAGAGAAACTGTCTTTTTGATCACTAAAATTATTACCATTTTCACTATGTATACAATGTTTCAATATTTTGCGTCCAATTGTTTTTTACAATGAAATCAGGAAACTAAGTACTTCTGAGCATAGACCAATTGTGTCAATGACTCCCTTTCCACGTAGACAATTCCAGAGTCCTGAAGAGACCCTGATCAATTTTTAGATGTCGTCTGTATAGTCACTGCTTTACTGAGAGTGCAGATCATAGCACTTGCTTCTAAGGGAGTAAGAAGTTGTTTATTCTGTGCCAAATATGAGCTATAATAGCCAATTATAATATGTTTCCCTGAGTGGTGTAAGCATTATAATAAAGTAGTGTTACATGAATTTTCGTAGTCACAAAATAAAGTCATAAACCTAAGCATTTACTATATACCCTGGTGGAAACTGAAGGCACGCAGGTTATAGCAGGTCAAAGGAAATTCCAAGAGTTTTCAGATGTTATCTGATGACATTTTAGCTTTTGGGTTGGTGGAAGCTAGTGGTCTGCTCAGACTATATTCCAAAGATGCTACCTAATAGGCAAGAAGGATGTTAGGTCAGATACAGAGGTTGATAATAAATGCCTCTTTTGGCAACTAAAATTTATCCAAGATTATTTTAGCTCTAGATATATAACAATCCAGTTCCTCATGACCATGAAGTTCTAAGAAGCCCAATCAGTATGCAGAATCTTCAATATAGGAATAACTTTTTCAGGGATCTTCAGTACATAATACTCATAGCCCACATTTGGTAGGAATTAAAATGAATGTGTTTTATCTTCCTCAAATAAAAAAATCAAACAAATGGGGTATGGACTAGAGAGTTGGTATCATCCAAGAGATGCAGGGATTGGTCAACATATGTAAATCAATAAATATAATCTATCACATAAATAGACAGAAACCACATAATCATTTTATTAGATGCAGAAAAGGCCTTTAACAGAATTCCATCATAATAAAAGCCATGGAGAATCTAGGGACATAGGGTTATATCTCAACATAATAAAGGCAACCGCTATCATGCTACACAGAGACTATATCAAAGCGTTTTCACTAAAAGCAGGAATGAGACAAAGATGCCTATTCTCTCTAATAGTGCTTAAAGTTTCAGCTAGATCAAAGAGAGAAATCAAGGAGATAAAGCAGATACAAAAAGGAAAGGAAGAATTCAATATATAGTTATTTGCAAATGATGTGATTCTATGCACAAAAAAAAAAACAGTAAAGACTGCACACCAGAAAATTCCTACACACTGATAAATACATTCAGCAAAGTATCAGAACACAAAATTGACTTGCATAAATCAGTAGCCTACCTGTACAACAACATTTCGAGGCTCATCAGAGAAGCTTCTTTTTTGTAGTAGATTAATACAGAGACCCCACACTGGTCAAAATGCAGAGAATAAGAGATTATGGAATTGCCAGTTCTAATGGGACATCTGAATCACACCATTCCCTTTAAAGCTTAGGAAATATTGCAGAAGAGAGGCTAGTAAGATTGTAAGACCATAGGTGGTGGATGACTATAACAAAACAGTGTTTTCTAGACGTAACAGGGCAGTCACATATATGAACTTACATTGTCCACAACATAAGACAATCACAAGATCAGGTCAGAAAAAATTCCAAGATGGCGTGGGAAAGAGGTTGGCATAGAGTCACACCTCTAGCTGAGGGCGATTGAGATCTGTTGGGTAAGATCAGTTTTCTTTAATGGTGTGAGCATCATGCTCCAGAAGATATATATATACACACACACACACACACACACACACACACACACACACACATATATATATATATATATATATATATATATATATATATATATAAGAGAGAGAGAGAGAGAGAGAGGATGACATTGGGACTGGGTTGGTAGAGAGGTGTGGGGTTTCATCTTCTAGGAGACAGGAACATAGCGGTGAATTTAATCAAATGCATTACATGAAATTCTCAAAGAAAGTGAATGTTCATTTTCACAACATTAATTCTACTAATTCAAGAGAATGAGTGATTCCTTGATTTCTTTATTCATCAGTTTAAAGTTTTCATTGTAGAGGTCTTCCCCCTCCTTGGTTAGGTCTATTCCTAAATTTTGATGCCCTTGTATCTGGGAGTGTTTCCATGATCTCTTTCACAGCATGATTGCTATTTACACATCAAAAGGCTACTGCTTGATGTAGGTTGATTTTGTACCCTGCCAGTTTGGTAAATGCTTTGATCACTTCTACAAGTGGGAATTTGGGGGCTTTCTTATTTGGGATTATGGTTTTTCTCATGTTATATCATCTACAAACGGATTTTATTTCATTTATTATTAATATCCCCTTAATTTCCTTCTCTTGCTTTGTTGCTCATACTAGTCCTTCAAGCACTATATTAAGAAGTGGGGATAACAAACAGAACTTCCTCATTTATGATTTTAATGGGATTTCTTCAAGTTTTTCTCTAAGATAATGTTGGCTATGGATTTGTCATTTATAGTCTTTATTATATTGAGGTGTATTTCAATGAGTCTATTCCATCTAGAACTTTTATCATGAAGGCATGTTAGATTTTGTCATAGGTCTTTTCTGTATCTATTGAGATGATCACGTGATTTTTGTCTTTAAGTCCATTTATATGATTTATTAAAGGCATTGGCTTCCATATGTTCTAACATACCTGAATATCTAGGATAAAGCCAACATGATTGTAGTGGATGATCTTTTAGATATATGCCTATAGCAGGTCACAAATATTTAATAGGGAAATTTTACATCCATGTTAATCTGGGACATTAGTCTGTCTTTACATGGTTTTTGTACTGGAGTCATAAGGATTCAGAGAAGGAGTTTGGAAGTGCTTCATCTGATTCTATTTTTTAAAATAATTTAAGAAGTAGTAATCATAATAGCCCTTTGAGGGTCTGGTACAATTCTTTGGTTCCATCTGGACTTGAGCTTTTTTCCTTCAGAAGGTTTTTTTATTACTGTTTCAATCACCTTATTTGTTATAGCTGTGCTTAAATTACTGATCTCTTCATGGTTTAATTTGGTGATTTCAATTAATCTAGAAATTTTCCTTTTTAGCTTTCTAACTGAATGGAAAATAGGTTTTAAAATATTCCCTTAAAATGTTCTGAATTTCTTTGTTGTCTCTTGTAATGTTTCCCTGTTCATCTTGATTCAGACAATTTGTGTCTCCTCTTTTTTTTCCTTTTATCAATTGGGTTAAGGGTCTATCTGTCTTTGTTGCTAAATTTCCTTCTGGGAGGCATGTACAATGTCTAGCCTCTTCCTCCCTTGATCCTACAGCAAAGTAAGCTACGATTTCATCAAACTCTGATTTGGAAAAACAGCAAATTTATTGGACTTACTTACAAAGCAGTGGATGAGAGTACTTACAGGAGTGTGGGTACTCCCCCAACACAAGGCTGCTCTGGAAAGTCTCCATCCAGAAATGGTTCCTCACAACTCAGTAGCCATATAAAATAGCTAGAGAGCACCTCCTCCACTTGTATATTATTAGTTCCTCCCCCTGGTACAACTAGGGCCAACTGGTTGGTTGGGAGGTGTGACTGCCACTCCTTTCATGTGAAGCAGCAACAGTCATGCTTGTGGTGACCCTAGGTGAGCAGGTGGAGCCACGTTTGGGAAGATGGCATCTGTCCACAGCTGTCATTTGGAAGACAGTCTTATGCAATAGTCTCATTGACCTTTTCAAACATCCAGCTCTTAGATTCATTGATTCTTTGTGATTTTTCTTTGTTTCTATCTCATTAATTTCTAGCTTTTATTATTTCTGTACACTAGATTTGAAAATGATCATCCTACCAAAACTAATTTACAAATTCAATGCAATCCCAGTCCAAATAACCATGACATTTTTTACAGAAATAGAAAAATAATCCTAAAATTTATATGGAATCACAAAGGGCCCTGGATAACCAAAGCAATCCTGAACAAAAAGAATAATGTTGGAGGGATTAACATTCCAGATTTCAAGCTATATTAAAAAAAACCACATGGTACGTGCACAAAAACAGACGTGTAGATCAATGGAATAAGATAGAAGACCCAAATATGAGTGCACGTGACAATAGCCATCCAATATTTGACAAAGATGGCAAAAACACACATTGGAAGAAAGACTGTATCTTCAATGAATGGTGATGAAAAAACTGGATGTTCACATATAGGAGAAATAAATTAGACCTATATTTCTTACCCTGCAAAAAAAAAACAAATCAACTCCAAATTGATCAAATATCTGACATGGTCAAACAGTAGCAAACACATACAGTACCCTACAAGGTACAGGTTCAGAAAAAGAATTCAGTTAACACAGACATCAATAGCATCAGTGGGTAAATGACACCTTATGAAACTAAAAGCCTCTGCATAGTAAAGGAAAGAATAATTTGAGTGAAGAGAAAGATACTGAAGAGGAAGATAATCCTTGCCAGTTATTCATCCCATACAGGGGTGAGCACATGGACATCTTTGGGAACATTGTTCAATCTATTACATCATGTTTGTCTGGAACTCACATATTCTATATTCTGAACTAGAAACAAAGACTTCAAAAAGTTTATACATAAAAAAGGATCACTCTTTTTAAATAGTAGACAATGTGAGAAGCACATTTTATTATCAAATAATAGAGTATATTTATGTTTCCAAAGAGAAAAAATTGTTTTTCAATTTGACATCTACAATGGTTCACAATTAGTCTATAATACACTAAAACATATTTAATGAGAGGAACAAATTCTAGCATAGTGAAAATCAGTTTCATGAAATGTTGGGCTGAAAAGTGTGCAGGAGGTCTCTACCACTGTAAAATCCTTTACAGCTACAGCTTGAATTTCAGGTTCTGTGTCCACCAGATAGATAACTGTTGTTAAGCTACTTGAGAAATCTGCACCTCAGTTTCTCACTGGAGTCTTTGTGTGTATCATTACTTGTCACATTTGTTGGAAGGATTTGTAATCGTGCTCTTTAAGTCCTTGTTATAAAGCTTGGTTCAGAGTGCTACTTACTAAATGATCATTTATTTCAACTTTTTATTGTTGTTGTATTGTTTTGTCTTATTTTTTTTTCTGAGATACTATCTTGCTAAATATTCTGCTGGCCCAGAAATTACAATGTAGACTAGACAGGCCTAGAACTTGCAACATTCTTCTGGTCTCTGCCTTCCAAGTGTTGAAATCTTGCCATTTTAACTTATTCCAGTTCTGTTGGCATTGTTCAGGAGCTCCTTTTGCAAGAATGCTTTCCATTATAAGATTGAAGGATATAACATTCACGTTCTTGAACAAACTTTGCCTTTAGGAGAGTTTCTGGTAGACTAGCACTCCTTTCAAATTACCTAATGAACAACCTGGTAACTAATTAAATGATCATATTTTGAAGTTAAATTGCATACAGATCCGAAGGCCATATCACAAAATTGAAAAAAGATAACACTGGAATGCTAATCCAGGTAAAAAGACACCAGTATGAAGATTTATAGGCTGCGGGCTCTCAGCGAGGATATAAATAATCTTTGAATTTGAGTTAGAGGTCAATTTAATAAGTAAAGAAACACAGATGTAAAGATCTTACAATGTAAATATAATTACTAACCTCCTGTTTGGATCTTTAAGGTCATTAAGTAATTCCTTACACCATCACCGCATGTCAGCATCAAAATGAGAAAAGTTCTGACCTAGCTGATCAGTCAGAAATTATATCAAACCTCAATTAAGATGGAATATAGAAAGCTTATATTTTTACAACATGGAGTTCTAAATATTGAACAAGTAATGCATTTCTTACACAAACAGAAAACAATATGACATGGAGTACTATTTTATAAATTAAAAATACAAACATTTGTTGACAGAAAGCCCTTTCATCAAAATAACCAGAGCTGCGTTTCTGAACTCACCATTCAACAAAGCAAATATCCCTTATAGAAAGTACATTGAAGAAGGCGATTTCATCAATAAAGCGAGAAGAATTGATTTTGGTATAGTTCCTGTGGCACACATCAAACTGTACATATTTTGTCTCAAAATCTGTAACAAATCCCACCTGTAAGGTTTGTAGGTTCTTTAAATGATATGAAAACAGTCAACTTCATCCCACAGGCTCCCATGTTCATAACCAAAATAAAGACATGCTAAAGCAATGGTAATGTGTCATTTATAACATCATCTCCTTTGAGGAAAATAGTTTATGGTTTTTTGTTTTATTCTTCTGAAATGTAAGTGAAATCAGAACACTTATTTTCCCTTAAATTTGAAAATACAAATAACAGGTAAGATAGTATCAGTCAAGCCAAAGGAAATTTGCCATATTACAGGGCTAGAGTCAGTGTCTATCGCCAAAGGCTTTCCTTTCCAAGTTAATCACTGTGAATTCATCAATCTTGGGATGAAGAATAAAAGAAAGTTTTTTATTCCTATGCCTGCTATAATGCTGAGGTTTTAATACTGTTGAAGAAATTAGATCTTGGGGGATTTACAGTGGGTGGGAGCCTTTAGCTATCTCCACCTCTTAAGTTTTGAAGCTCAGAAAACTATTAAAATAAGAAGAATGTAAAATGGCAAGTGCCTTGATGTGAGGCCTTTGCAGCAGGATGTGGTGTTAAATGAAGCCAACCAATTTCCACTTTGTAGTTTTGATAGATGTCCGGAGGGCCTTTTGAAAGTAAAACAAAATGAAAGGAACAAAGGCTGAGTGATCATTTCATCAGGAGACCCTTGGTTTATACTGTAGTTCAATTTTGGCAAGTCAATATCAGAAAGCTCAAGAAATACTAAAGAAGTTCTTTACCCCCAAAACTCATTTCATCTCTCATTCAAGAGCATACCCTAATGCATACATTTCATCAATCCCTGAAGTTAGACTGCACTTGTTTTCTCGTTATTGAGAAAACATGACCAAGTTGGCTACAGTCTACAGAAGCAGTAACACACCTTAATACAGACACACAGGTTTTTCCATGTCTTAATTTGATTGCATTAGCTTGTAAGGAAAGAGTTTTGTGATATCTATTATATTTTATGATGTAAGCTAAATTCTGAGAATGAAACAAAGTCAAAACAAGGGACAATTCCCTCACCCTTAGATTTTACAGCTTCTTATAGAAACAAACAATAACTACTAATTATGCATTCCAAATAAGCCCCGGGAAGCAGAACCCAGCACTATACTAGATTTTGATGGATTTAACTCAGTAGAGTTCAGATAGTTACTCTAAGAAATGGTTGAACAGCCTGATTTTGAAGGATGAGAAGGATCAATAGGGAAGAAAACTGAAGTCTAGGAGAGGGAGAAGAAAGTGAATGCCCAGGTTGAGCTAAATGGAGTAAGCTGGAGATTGAAATTATGGAGCTTTTGAGCCAATTGTGGGGGGAAGGAGCAGTAAATAGACAAGGGGACCTTCTTCCAAGCATGCCAGACTTGGAAGTCATGTTAAAGGTTTCACTTTTAATCTAATGACAATGAAAAGTGTAGATGATTGCTATCATTTGAATGTTTTCACATCTACTTCCCATTTAGCTCTCATTGTGAAGTGCCAAGAGGTCAGCCCACGGGGGATGCTTAAGAGTTGAATATGCCATTGGGCTCTGCTCTCATGAATGGACTAGAGAATTCTCCTGAGCTAGTATTCTTTGGCTTGATTGCTATCTGTTCTGCTTGGAGACTGTGCAGAGCTCCTACCAGCAGGAAGACCCTAGACAGATTTAGCACCTTAGCCTTAGGCCTACAGAACTATAAGAAATACAGGTTTTGTTTTGTGTTATAAATTAGCCATTGTTTATTTAGCATTTCAGTTACAGCAATAGAAAACAGATCAAGGCAAACGTTTTGAGCAATAGACTCATGAAAAGAGACTTAGAGTTTGGTAGATCATTTAAACTGCAGTAGGAGAATGGATTTATTATATTTAGACAAGCATGACTTTCTCCAAGTGCAGAAATCTCAGAAGTAGACCGCATATTCCATCACAAATTCTAAACCGAAGTGAAATTTGTGAAAAGTTAATTAAATGTAACAGCAATAAACTCAAATTCATAAGGTGTAACTATGAGATTTGATAGAAAACCAAAAATAACCTTTAGCTAAAATTATAATCTCCGTCTTTACCAGTATGATACAAACTCCAGGACCATATTTATTGTTACTAATTATATCTACTAAATGATTCACTAATTTATCTCCAATCCCTATAACTATGGTGAACAATAGCAGATACTCAACAAATATTTAGTAAATTAATAAATAAGCAAAAATGTGCTTTCCGTACAAATGGTAATTACCGGCCTCACTATGCCACTCGTCCTGACGGTCACCACTCATGCCACCTCTCTGTGAAATCCTTCCTTTTCTTACTTTCTTCCAAATCTGAATAGATAAGCTAATGGGGCTCAATGGCAAAACAAGCATATTGCTAATTGATGTGGGGAGAGTGGGGTGTCTCTGAATTCCACAGAGGCTTTTCCTCTTGTCTTAGGTGAGTTTTAACTCGGGAATTAGGGTACCAACAGACACAAAACTTCCAGTTAGTGATCTCCAGGTTCTTGTCTTATGAATTCATAAAATGAAATTTGTAGACTACAGCGAGTCTTCTACAATAAAACAGTTTCTTATAGATTCATGAGTAGGGGCTTAAGAAAGAGGTCATAGCAGCCAGTCCTATGGAATGAGATACCATTGAAATGCTAGTCTGGGACTTTTTACAAGACTCATGGCAAAAAATGGGGTGCAGCACAGGGAGCTGGTCAGTCCAGCTGCCCCCCTCCAGGTATCCCTTCTTAAATTGCTCACATTCACCCCTGTTACAGCTCCGAGACTGGGATAAGAGACAAGGAGCTGGGAACCAGAACCCTCTCCTTGCATTCCTGGTCTCCAGTAAAGATATCCTGGGGAGTATGGCTTTGGGCCCTGCATAACCTGACTAGTCTTATCTCCTACTCTCTTCAGTAGCATCAGATAATAATGAAAAGACTCTAGAAATATGAAAAGAAAGAACTAGCTTGGAGAAACGAATCATGCGTCTAAAGGATTTCAAGCACCATTAGAGACTGGCAGTTGATAATCACTGATGACACCCTATCCCCAAGTATTATACAGAAATCACGTGTTGAAGGTGGTAAGTTTGGAGAGTATGGCTGCCCACCATAGAACAATAAGAAAAGCGCCTCAGGCTGAGTTAGCATAGCCACCCTTGAATGTGAAGAAATGGGGGAGTGCAAATAGTGCAGCAGCATCAGGAGGATGTTTTGTTCTCATGAAATACTGAATAATTCATATTTTCAATGTTTAACCTGCCATGAGAAATTCATTCTCATGGCTCCATTTCCTGTACACATACATATACCTTCAACACAAGAGGAGAGAGAGAGACAGAAAGAGACAGAACAGAGAGAGAGAGAGTTTCTGTCTCAAAAATTACAGATAAACTACATCAAAAACTAAGTTTTCTCTTATTTTTTTCCTTAAAATGTAGTTTTAGCCACTTTAGTTCTATGCTTTTCCATATATACTTTAGAACAATCTTTCATAGACTTTCAATCCATACTTGGGATCTTGTGGAAATTGTGTGAAACCTGTTTGTCAGGGTGAGAATTGGTACTTACCTACTCTGGGTATTCCAGTCCATGAACAAGAAAATGTCCCCCACTAATTTAGATTTCATTCTACTTTCCTCATCAGTGTTTTATCATTTTTAGTGTGCAAGTTCTATACTTTTTGTTTTTTACAGAAATATATATATATTTTTTTTCCTTTTAGGGATTTATATATTATTGCTTTTTGAATGCTTGTGCATGTGTTCATCATTAGCTTAAGGCAATAAAATGGAATTTGTAGATGTACAGTACAGGTTTTCTGACCAGCCTAACTGTCACTGGACAGTGGATTAGATTTGATTCTAACAGCATTTCTCTGAAGCTTCCTGAGAGGGAAGATGAACATGTCGTTGTTGCTAGTGCCAGCGGACGTGTTGAAGTCATAGGAAAGTTTCTCCTGATAGCCTCACCCTGGAAGGGATGAAAGTCCTGACAGTGACTTGACTTCCCGATCAATACCTTGGTAGATACTTAGGTACTTCATTACTGCATGGCCAAGATGTCTATTTAGAGCCCCACACTCCCTCCCCGGTCTTTGTGAGCATGGATACAGGATTTTCTTTGGGATGTAGCTAAAGTACAATGATTATTGTCTGAAACCACCTGTCTTGACAGCCCTTCTGGTCTACCGGCCAGAGAGAAAGGACCTTTGCTTTGTTTGTTTGTTTTCTATTGCTTTTTTCAGGTCAAAAACATTTTCAAATTCAAGTCTAAGATACTCAAGCTAACCTCCCCTTCCCCCCTCAAAAAAAACAAATTCTCAACTATGTTATTTATTTAGTTTTTCGGTCCCAAGTCAGTCAGTTTTCTTCTTTTCACATTTCAGAGTCTATTTGGGGTTAAGTGTATTCAGTGAGAAAACACATCTATTCCATCTTCAGTTAAGCAGCAGCCTCATGTTTCTACTGTAGAAGGTCCCTCTTGCTGCTGTATGGGAAGTAGAATTTATTGTGACAAGGGTTTAAGGGCACAGACCCCACTCTAAGTTATCCAAGAGAAGTCCTGCAACTTCTTTGTTACAAATTTTTCAAGATGGTTGACCATTTGATGTATTGCTTGAATGTAATACTCATCAACTTGCCTCGTATGCTTTGAAGATGAAGCTGGTAGGACTGTGTGATAGATAGCTGTGGAGGAAAAAGGAAACAAAGGACTTGAAGATAACTTTGGGGTCTGAAACTGAACAGTGACGCTATTGACTGACCAGGGGATGACAGCTGTAAGGGCACAGAGAAAGGGCCTATTTTAGACATATCGAATCATATATGTCAATGGACACAATATCAAACATTAATAAGATTTGCAGGTCAGGAGGGGAGTTGGAACAGAGGTTAAATCTGAGATTCATAAGCCTGTAAGTACACAGTGTCTACAGTCATAGAGCCAGATGGATATAGGCAGAGAAGATGTCTTGTGTTGGTCTCCCAGCAAAGGGGCGCCATTGAAGAAGTAGCAGAGGAAACGGCATGAAAAGGAAATTGGAAGCACTGTGAAACAGATCAGAATTTCCTGTTGCAAGGGTCATATTGGAAAATCCTGAGCCATTAGACAGTCTTCAAGTTCAAGCAAGACATTCCTCCCTCCACCCACAGATTTTGAAAAGCTCCACAGTAGACTTTTGTATGCATTTCTCCCTTTATCCCCTCCTCCACCACCAAATGAACTGAAAATCAAAAGTTACAGTGAGCTCAGCTTACTGCCAAGAAAGCACTTTCCTGAGGCAGGACTTAAAATATGCTAATAGGAATGTAAAAACACTAAATTTATTTTATGTCCATAAGATTCATACTGGAATATTCATCTTCAGCTGTGGATCCCTATCTTTATGTTTAATTTAATGAAACTGAAGACATTTGAATAAAAAGTTGAAAAATTTATAATAAACAACTGTTTGTCATGACAATTTATTACTAGTATGCTGTGTGCCTGAGGATGTAATTTTATGCAGTTTAGATGCAAACATACAGCATTATCTTTCATATCTGTAAGTACTCTGCACTCTGTCTTTGTTTTCTCTTGAGATGGGTTCCTGAGTCCTTTGTACTCTGTAGGGCTGTGAGATGGATAGGGACAGATACCTTCTTACCTCTTACCATTAAGACATGACATACTAGGTAAGGAGAACCAGCAAATCTCAAGAGATCTCTCCACTCCTCAGGGGACCCAGTATCTTGGAGACTACAAAAGCTCTACCTTTATTACTCAGAATATTTGTGAGGAACATTTATCCCATTAACACTTCTGTTTCTTACCATGCACTTATCTCCTAGACTTATTTAAGGTGTAATTAAATACATTTTAGCTTATAAAAACCTCATGAAGATAGAATGCAGTCTAGCCTTTAGGTAAGAGTTAGCATCTTTACCATGAAAAAGGGAATTTGTTCTTACCATTCTCCATCAACTTCTCTACATACAAGATAAGGAGTAAATAGGGCCCTGGGACTGGTCCAACCAGACCTTATGCCTCTACTTTAAGAATGTTCTATTTGTGTATGCTCAGGACCCTCTCAAACATTATAAATTTTGGCTTTGTGAGTTATTTTAGAAGGTTTTATTTACTTAAAATCAAATACTTGGGCCTATAAAATGGGACAGTGGGTAAAGACGTTAATCATGCAAACCTGATGACTTGGATGTAACCCTGGAACCCACACACAAGTGCAAGGGGAGAACTGACTACACACCCAAACACACACACACACACACACACACACACACACACACACACATCGAAAATAATTATCAATAATATAAGGAATGATTTTTTTAAAACCAAGTGCACTATTTTAAATTGACTTTTACATTACTATCTTTAATCTACTGTTGTTTTATGAAGAAGTGACTTTTATATGAGTTTAGTGGATAAAGAACTGCCCTAACATTTTATAGAGTATATACCAACTTAGTCTCTACTTTATTGAATAATCCATTATCCCTCCTATAAAATTTCTGGTTTACAATATTAAATTTAAAGACAGAGAGATGCTGAAGTTTACTCTAATGTCTTTGTCGCTGTGTTTTCTGTTAATCCAGGCTGAATTCCCACTTCATTACTACAGAAAGGCTTTGACATCAAGAGACAAGTTGCCACAACTACCTTTATTCAGCCTCGTCTCAACTAATTTTCCACATTACTGTTATTTATAAATTTTTGTCTACATCTTTCATTTAATGAGGAAAAAGTCATGATTTGAGTGACTTGGCTCTAAACATAGATTTGTCTTATAACAATGAAAATATTTTAAGTAGTAAGTTTTCTTATCCCCAAATTTTCTTTTTTATATATGCAAATGTTTCATTCAATTTCTATTGTGATAAAACACTGGCCAAAAGTAACATGGTAGGAAAGGGTTCCTTTGACTTATAGGTAGATTAGAGTTCATCACTGAGGAAAGCCAGGGCAGGAGCTCACACAAGAACCTGGAGGCAAAAACCATAAAGGAGCACTGCTTACTAGCTTGCTTCTCCTGGCTTACTCAGCTACCTTTCTTGCATAGCCTAGGCACATCCATCCAGGGATGGCACCTCTCATAGTGGCCTGGGCCCACCTATAGCAATTAGCAATCAAGGAAATGCCCCAAAGACATACCCACAGGCCAACTGATGGAGGAAGTTCCTCAACTTAGCTTCACGCTTCCCAGAGGTGTCAAGAAGAAAACCCGTGTTAACCATCACAGGTAGATTTTCTAAAACTCTTTAACAAGCATGGAGCTATTTTGGAATTTTAAACCTAAGATTTGTGGACATCACTCAGTGGCCTTCTTTTTTTAGATATTTTGTGGCTTTGTGTTTTTGCTGTCATTTTGTTGTTATATATGCTGATAGTCTACCTAGCTGCTTAGCAAGTAAGCTTATAAGTACTGAAAAGTTTTATGATATTGCCTTCATTATTTTAGTAGATTTTCTCACAGTATATATTTTTATTAATTTTTGTGCATACAATGATATCTGCACGTCCCATAGCCCTCCCACAAGATTCCCTGCACTCTGTCTGTCTCCACACCAAAGGACATCTGTGAAGGACTGGTAGCTTTTAAGGTGATTCCAGTCATCCTCCCCATGTACCCAGGGACACTGCCATTTCTGCTGCTGTTGCTCTTGCTCTCCAACACTTGGTTAAACAGTGGTACTTTTTAATATGATGATTTTTGAGAGATTTTTACAAAGAATCATCAATATAACAACTAAGAAGCCCCAAACTTAGCTTAGGAAAAATTGGCAGCTGACCACTGATGGGTGAAGGAGAGTTGGTCTTCTTTAAGGGAGTGATACTAGATAAGCTGGTTGGGCTCCAGTGAATCCCTCACACCGAGAGACATCTGGAGATACAAACTTGACTCCATAGGCCTTAACATACTTGACAGGATGCATGAAATCTGGTGTGGGGGTGGGCTATGGAGGGATGCAGATAGGAGAGGGGGTCTAAATATGATTAAGATGCACTGTATGGCGGAGCTGGAGATATGGCTCATCGGTTAAGAGCACTAGCTGATCTTGCAGAGGACCTGGGTTCAATTCCCAGCACCAACATGATGGCAAACAACTGTCCATAATTTCAGTTCCATAGGAACTGACTTCTGTAGGCACTTCACAACACAGGTTCACTTACATACATGCAGGCAATACACTCATACACATAAAATTTAAAAATAATGATAAATAAAAATATTGAATTTACATGAATGCACAAAAATTCAATAAAATATATATATATTGAAACAAGAAACCAATTTTCTAGCCTTTATTCATTAGAGAATTCCATTTAAATCATACTGCATGTTTTTCTTTAATTGGTCAATATTGGATATTCCTTGACAAATTTTGTTATTGTTGAACTATTGTTATATTTTTGTGGTAAGTACTGATTATTATATTTAATTTCTAATAATTTTTGTTACATTTATTTATTTATTGTGTGTGCTCATATCATGGTGCATGTGTGTAGTTCAGAGGATAGCTTAAGAAATCAGTTCTCTCTTTTCACCACATGGGACCCACGGAACGGATTCAGATCATCAGAATTGGAGACAACTTCCTTGACTCACTCATATATCTTGTCATCCCTGTGTAACAGTTTAATTTCAACACATTGGTTAATATGTTCTATAAATACTTTAAAAATTCACATCTACATATAGATTTTCCTATGAATATGAATACTGTTTTTTCCTCATTCAGTGTTTGTGTATGTATATAATATGTTATTCTTTTATTGCCTTTTATAAGCCAAACACTATTTCTTTTGTTTTTACTAAGGATTTGAAAGTTATACATCCTGCTTCTCTGTTCATTTTAAGTAAGTATTTTATACTCATTATTATACTATTTTCAGCTTAGGCTAGCATTAAATGATGTCCTCACTATATGTCCATCAAAAAGCAAGAACTATAGCTTGTTTATTTTTATTTCCATTGAATTTACCATGTGGTTCCATTTGTCATTTTAATTATAAATGTTGGATTTTAATTACAGTTACTTGAAAAAAAAGTCACAAGTGATTCCTTATTATTGATCTTAACTTAGTTGCTTTTAGTGCCCTGCATATTCTTCCTGGCTTTATATTTCTGTTCTATGTGAGAATATCCCAAAGTTATTCAAGCTCTGTCTATAACTGATGCATTTTTATGAATCAAAATAACCCTATTTCTCTTTCACAAGACAATGATTAACTAAATAACTACAGGTTCAAATTTGCTTATCTTAAGATGCAGTTTTCCATTATTTTCTTGCATCTCAGATACCCAATGTTTTTGCAGAAATCTAATTTCAATCTATCATTTCTGCCTGTGCACTCATATTTCTCTGGAAACTTTCAGGGTTCTATTATTAACATTGCTGTTCTAATTTTATTATGTTCTCAGAGCTGCCTCAAGATTTTGCTGAGTGCTTATGGGGTCTATAGGTTTCATTATAATAAAGAAACAGCATCTTCCAATTTTAAGAAATGTTTGAGCTAATAATTCAATTACTGCAATTTACTGTAGTAATCTCAAACTCACAATCCTCCTGTCTCAGCCCTTTGAGAGCAAAGATTTCAGGCATGCCCTTGGTTTTCATTTAGTCTTATATTGATTATTCAGACTAGGGGCCCTCGTGCTGACTTTAGTTCATTAAGTTTACAGGGATGTGGCTGATAATTTTAATCTTCCTGTAATGTAGTTGATTGATTTCTAGGTAGGAATCTTCTTTTGAAAATTTGTTTGCTGAAATATACCCAGATAAGAAACTATTTCCTGTTTATTGCAGCAATGATTTCTTTGTGTTTGAGTTCTGATCACTGCCTCTTTTGTCTCTGATGACGTGTTCCCCTATGTACTTGGTGATGTTTTAGTTACTCCCTTTGTAAAACAATGATCCTGAGTTAGGATGTGGACTGTAGTATTTCATCATCTTTCTTTCTGGGATTGCAATCTTCCTTTCGGTATAACAATGAAATTCTGCATTACTTGGAAGAATGGATAATAGAAAGATTATCTGTATTCTGTGATGTGCATGCTGCCACCTATTTCCTTCTGGAGAATTTGGGTGTACTTCCACACTTGGAAACTAAATAATCACTAATCCGTGGGTAAGAACATCAATTCTGCCTGAAAGTCAAAAACAAATAATGATTGGAAAACTATGAACCCGATACCACCAGATTTCACCATACAGAAATGAGACCTCAGAAAACCAAGGTCTAAAAGAGAAAGCAATGGTGGGGATATTTTTCTTTAAAATGTAGGTTTTTATTTCAATGAGTAAGAATGTTAGCTTCTATTTCATGAACACTATTCTTCATAGATGCAAAAAAAATTGCTGTTTCCTAGACTTGCAAATAAGAAGTATTTCTCCTTTTTTGATAACTCATTATAGTATTTTTCAATTGTCTGAAAGCTCTTTTTGCATGTGGTATAATTACTTATGCAAACCACTTGATTACTGGGTTCTCAGTACCACTGAAATGCAAGAACCACGTGTTGAATCCTGAGTAAACTCAACACGAAGTTCTCATCGACGCTGCTCTTCATAACCCTGAAGCTTATTTTTTGTTAATAAGGGCCAGAGAGTTCAAAGAGAAGAGACGATAAACACCTGTAGACCTACGTACACCAAAACACCTCTACAAAATGCGCTCTCAGTAAAACATGCACGTAGGCAGGACTGATGTATTTTCCAAGAGACACATGATTAGCATGAAAGCATCATGTTCAGATCTCTAGTAAAACAGAACAGCCAGGAGGGTCTGGAAAAATGATGCAGCTGCTTCTGAGATGTCTTTCCCTAGAATTTCATGGACAGTGCACTTTGCCAAAAAATGTCAGTAGCAGGCACACCTTTGTCTGTGCGATTGCCTCCGGGTCTCCTCTGCAGCATTGATTGCTAATGAATATGCAATATGTATTTTTTAATGTTCAGTGGACTTCAGATAGGCTAGTGACAAACAACCGTGACTGCATGTTCTCTGAAGGCCTTACATAGAGGGATGGGGCACTGATATGGTACCAGTTCCTGCTGGTTGTGCTCTTGTCTGCTGAAGGCCCAGCCAGGTATTCAGGCCCTTTCTCAAAGGTAACTTCTTTAAGGATTTGGCATTAACAGCCTACCACTTATGTAGATTTTAGACCTATGAAAAGAGGTAAGTGCCCGAACTTGTTACTGAGATATGGAATAGTAGGCAACAATTAAATTAAAAATAATCATAGCTATGCACGCATGAGTTTCATTGTGTGGTTTTAATTAATATATCTTTGGTGTCTATGTTCATTGGAAATCTTTTCTATAGTTAGAAATAGTAATTCATTATGCCTTAGTGAAAGAGTCATGATTGTGGCCAGCAATCATTTATTTTTAAAAACTGATTTAGGGGGCTGGAGAGATGGCCCAGCACCTACATGGTGGCTAGCAAGCATCTGTTAACTCTATTTCAGGGAATCTGAAGGCATCATCTGGCCTCTGCAGGTACTAGACAATACAGGTTTATATGTGCAAACAAAACATTCATCCATAAAAAATAAACATAAATAAATAAATAAAATTTTAAACAAAAAACTGGTTTATATTACGAAATAATATATTATGAAATGTGAAAAGCATACAACTTGTTAAAAATAAGTGAATCTTCACAAAACTAATTCCTGTGTATCCATCATCAGGTCAACAAGGACATCAACCACTGCCCCTTCAGAGAGACTCCTAACCACTGCTCTTGTGCCTGCATCTTGTAGAAACTATCTCTTGCCTTATGACTCTGTGCTTCAGTTTTGGCTCTTGAAAATTATACCAATGACATTTCACATTTGTCTGCATCCCTCTCCAACTCTCTTTGTGAGACTTATCTCTGCTGCTGGGTACAATCATCCTCTCATTTCATCATTGTCTTCACTGTGGGGCTTTAACACACTTTATTCCAGGACTGATAGATATTTATTTTTGATATTTTATTTATTATTTTTACGTTTGTGCATGTGTGTAATGCCTGTGTGTATGGAAGTACACCTGTGTCGTGCAATGCCTGCGGAGGCCAGAAGACATCATCGAATATATAACTCGAACTAGACTTATAAACTGTTGTCAGCTGCCATTGAATTGAACCCAGGTCCTCTGTAACAGCATCCAGGGCTCTGAACCACTGAGCCATCTCTCCAGCCTCTGAGTGGACATTTATTCTTTTCCTGTTCAAGATTATGAAGAATATTCATTTGTCCTCTTGTAGAGGACTTGGGTTTACTTCCCAGCACCCACATGGTAGCTAACAACCATCCATAAACCAGTTCCAGAGATAAAACATTCTCTTCTGACCTCTCTGGGCATTGCACGACATGGGTGCACTTAAATACATGCAAGCAATACACTCATATATATATAAGATAAAAATAATATATAAAATTTTAAAACAGGTAGTAGTAAATACTTTTCAAACTGGTTGAAATTATATTCCCACCCCTGCAGTGTGGGAAAATCCTTATTTGTGCAAGTAAATCACCATCATCCATCCAGCAAAAATCATGAGGCAAAGAATGATAAATAACTTATTTATGCAAATATAAAAATCACTTCTGAGCTTACCAGTTTAAGACAGAAACACAAAGGCATGTAAGAATATAAAACTATATCAGAAATGCTAGGCTCTGAGATGATCAAACACACCAGATCAACAACTGATCCAGTCCCTTTACCTGAGTCATAGAAACACTGAAGAACTTGACACAGGAACAGCAGTCCAATACTCCCTGTTGCCAGTGATCAGGATCTCCATTGTGACATCTCAGGATCATCAGATGGGATAAATTCCCAGTGCCATTTTTTCCTTATTAAGGTGACTCACTCTAACTGCCTAGCCATCTAGTCTCACTGAAATGAGCCCACTCTGGGTCAGCTCTCTCCACATGCCTATAGTAATAGCACTTTATTTTTCGGCCATACTAAATCTTTCATGTTAAATGACAGTTAATTCAGGCAAGACTTGATGGTACATACCTACAACTCCAGCAAGTAAGAGGCAAAGGCAGGAAGATCTGAAGATCCCTAGTCCTGGGTTCAAAGCCACATAAGTATGTACTGAGAATCTGTCAGAGAGAGAGAGAGAGAGAGAGAGAGAGAGACTCATCTTCTACAAACATTGATTAATTCATTGATATTAAATAAGCCTTTTGATACTGTGGAAAGACAAGCACATTTCTTGCTCTGTGGCTGACATAGCTTGCTCAGGACACTGTTAAATTATTGTGCTCATTGTTGCCTTAATTTTCTTTGTCTTGTAGTTTGGCAGCTTTTAAAAATTCTAGTTATATATTTGTTGTTCATTATATTTTCACTCTCCTTTCACTCAGTGGTATGTTTTAAATGGCGGATGCTTCAGTTTTATGTCTTTCAGTGGTTAGTGTGTGTGTTACGTAGTAAATTTTCTCTTATCCAAGACTATAAGTTATTCTCCTATATTAACTTTATAAATTATATTGATTGCCTTCCCATATATGTGTGCCTTCTGAAGAAGGGCTCATTTTACCCGTGTGTGTGTGTGTCTGTGTATGTGCATATATTGACTCTCTTTGAGCTAGAGCCATCTGCTGAAAGTGAATGCTTTCTTGTTTTCTCTGTGTTGTAGTCCTTCTTATAAACCAAGTGTCCTCCCAAATGTAATTTCAGTTTGAGGCTCTCAATTTTCTAATTTATGCTCATTTGTCTACCTTTTTCCAATTCCATATTTTCTTACTACTATAGCTTTATAATACATCTGGATTTCTCTTGAGTTCTGGGAGAAAAACTCTTGCCACTTAGTTTCACTAAAGGTGTTTTTATAATTTTAGTGTTTGGTATCTCCTCATGAATTCTAAAAGCAGTTTGTTAGGGGCGGGGTGGGGGATGGTTCAGCGTTTAAAATATCTGGCTACTCTCTCTTTCAGAGGATCCAGGTTTGTTTTGCAGCACGCACATGGTGGCTAACAACAGTCCACAACTCCAGTCTGAATGGATTCAGTGTGGGTGGGTCTCCATCTCCAGCACAGCTGTTGTGCTCCAGCCATGCCAGAGAATGGAGATGGATCCAACAGGGCCACAGGTGGCTCAGAGTGTGGCAGGAAGAGGAGCTCCCGGGATGCTACATTGGTGGGTAGTTCGGTTATCAAAACCAAGGCAAAGGTTTATACAGAGAGGCCTTTCTGACCCTTATAGAAGGTGGGAAAGTTAAAGGTGGGGTCTTTGGGGTAAAGGTGGGAAGGTTGTAGGGCTGATGTGGAAGTTCAGAAACGAGGAAACGAAACCCAAAAACCTGGTTCTGGTTTGGGGTGGGGGAAAAGAAGATTCATATCTACAGTGATTTCCTGGGGCCAGGTTATCACATCAGGCAGAGCACGCCAGACACCTCTGCCCTCCCTTTGGTTGGTATCCGGGGTTGCTTGCCTTGCTCAATACCCAGACCCCCACTATGTAGCACTTTCTTCTGACCCCTGTGGGTATTGCATGACATGAATGCACTTACAAACATGCAGACAACACACTCATACACATAAAATAAAAATAATAAATAAAATGTATGTTAAAAAGCAGTGTATCACTTGATTTACAATCAATTGATACAGAATAGACAACCTTAAAATACTGAGATTAAAGCTATAAAAACATAATGCATTGATGCATCTACTGATTTTCTTCTAACTTCTTCTAGATCTTTCAATTATAAAGCTCTATAGTTTTACAAGTAATGATAATTTAGATGAAAAACATGTAGTAACTACTTAACTGTTTTTTCTTCTAAATGTATTTTTATATATATAAGCACTATGATATTTGTCTAGTAATTTTGCTGTATGCATGTGTGAATTCTATAGTTTATCACATAGATTTTTCTACATACATACATAATCATATAATCTACAAAGAATTAGATTTAGTACTTTTCTATATTTATATTGAATTTTTTAATCTTTTAACATTTCATTGGCAAAGACCTCTCACATGGCATCTCTGTGCTTTTGTAGCTTTGAAAGGAAAAAAAAATTCTAAATTTCATCATTAAGGATATTTGAAAGATTACTTTATAAATAAGTTGTTTGCCTTATCAAATGCTTTTTAGACTGCACTGAAATGACTATAAGATTTCTTCAGCAAATACTGTGGTCTGCTGCCCATTTCTCCAGTTCCATGCTGGGTTTTTGTCTGCTTGAGTTTGCATGGGCCTTGACCACGCCTACATCATTGCTATCGTTTCATATGAGCAGGGTCTCAGGAGTTTGTAGGATTCTATTTCCATATGTTCATGGGCTTCCTCCCTGGCTCTTACAATCTTTCTGCCCCCTCTTCCGCAATGACCCCTGAGCCTTGGGGGCGTGAATCTTAATACAGGTGTCCTGTCCAGGGACCCACACTCTGCAGGATCCTAATCTCCATTCTTTGTCCATTTGTGATTTTTTTGTGTGTTGCTGGCCCTCTGTGGCATGAGAGAGCTTCACTAATGAGAGCTGAGAGATTCATTAGTGTTCTCTTTACCCGCTGTGCCTGTTGTGTGAGCCTTGGGTGTAGAGGCTGCATCGTAGATGTGTTGCTTAGACATGGGTAATTCTCAATGTCTGCTTGTGACCAGTTGTGGTACACTGTACTGGTCTCTGTCTGGTGAAACAGAAGCTTCTTTGATAAGTGGTGACTGGGATACTGGGATATATAAGAATAGATATTTTGCACTTAGTAAGAACTTATGTTAGCCTAGGGAAGTGACAGCCGAAGGGATTTCTCTAAGATCTATGACCTCTTCAGCATGTGTATTTGGCTTCCTAAAGCAAGGGACTCCAGATATTTGTACTAGACCTCAGTGGATAAACTTGCTTTGAGGAACATTTGGGGACATTAACTTGATACAATAGATCTTAACGCAGATGAAAAATGTATGGATTCCTGTTGAGGGGGTTATGGGAGGGTGCTGGGATATAAAGATGATTAAGATTGATTGAGATATTCTGTATGAAATACACAAAGATTTAATAAAAAAATAAAGAATAAAGAAGAATAAATAAATACAACCAAAGTCAGACAACCTCACCCAATGTAAATACAATGTAGACAGAAAGGACTATCAGGAGTTCAATTGCTCGGCACCACTCTGCACAAATACAGCCAGGGACAGTCCAGTTATTCAAAGTCACAGGAGAAGACTGAGGTAACTCTGGTTTGTATGCTTAGAGAAAAGCTGTTGCAACACTGGGACACACAGTGTATAGGAAATTAAAATAGCTTACCAGCTCCATATTTTCTCCTCTGTTATAAAACACAATAAAAATGCTGGTATGATCGAATTATTTTGAGGATTTCAAACATCTACACACTTAAAACAATGCCTGGGATGTGGCCAGTTTTCAGTAAACATAACACTCCTTTTTATGAAATGTCATAGAAATGTGGAAGATTGCCAAATATTATAGCCAAACAATGTAAGCAAGACAAATGTGGTCCTTATTACACACATTCATTAAATGTTTCAATGAAGGATTAGGTTGGCTTTATAGTCTCTAAGAACTACATATATATATGTGTATATATATATATATATAATTGTGTTATGTCTATTAACATACATTAAAATGTAACTTTCACAGTCATACAAAGATTCTGAATTTTCTAGGAGTGTCAAAAAGTACTTAATTTTTATTATTGTATTTTGCATATAAAACGTCTAAAAAATGAAATGGTTATAAGATTTTTCATCTTTATCCTCTTAGCCCTGTAAACTGCATTGGCAGTATTGTTACACTATCACAGAATTTCACGCGTTCTGTCATATATGTTAAGGCCTATCGAGTCAAGTGTCTGTCGCCAGATGTCCCTTGGTGTGAGCTCATCTGCTGGAACCTGGCAACTTCTGTGGTATCACTCCCTTAAAGAAGAGCGACTCTCCCTCACCCTGGTCAGCCTGTCCACTGTCACTCTGTGCATAGCCCATGACCTCCTCATCTACTTAGCCAGAGACAACTATCACTGCACATTCTGCCTCTTTCAAGTTCCTGGTTCTGGTCATTTCATATAAAAAAAAATCCTGCAATATGCAGTATTATGTGACTAACTTTGTTCTTTTATCAAAGCATTTTGAGGATCATCCCTGTTACGAGTATGAATCAGACTTGCATTATCTTATTAAATACTGCTTCATTTTATACATGCCCCAGATTTCTTAATATCCATCAGTTATGAGCATTCCAATGATTTTTAATTTTTGATACATCAGAAAATCATTCCTGTTTAGTTCATCTATTAGGAACACAAATTAACTTCTGTGCATGTTTACATCAAACCAAGTGATTTTCTGTCTGACTCTCTAAGTTTTAATGCTCAAGAATTTCTTTCTGCCATATTTTTCTGATCCTTGCCTTTATCTTTTCATTTTTCTCATCTTCTAGCAGACTGGCAAAGTTCTCTTGGCTTTTCTTCTCTGTTCTTCTCTACTAATTTGGAAGTTTTATACTATATTCCTTTATGTGTCTAAATAGTGAGCTACTTGTAAATTTATAAGCCACTTACTGAAATTTTTCACATAAATTTTATATTTCTATCCTTCTAATACTCATATCATTAATATATTTGAATAGAGGACTCGAATTTATTCCTTTTCTAAGATATTCAAAATGAAATTCTTACTTTTTTCCCTTCACTATCTTGCTATACCTCTTTCCTGTAGAATCAAGAAATTTGGAGAGAAGCTATGATAGATGCCTCTCTCTGGGGGCTGACATCCCACAGTTCTTTATTCTATACACTCTGAACAATTGTGGGTCTCTTTATTAATTGCCATCTATGATGATAAGTTTCTATGATGAAGGTTGAGAGGTACACTTATTTATGATTGTAACAATAAGTCATTAGGAATCAGTTTAATACTATGCCCTCTTATTTAGCAGAATTATAGTGCTAGGTTCTCCCCTAGGGTCTTATGAACAGGTATGCATAGGACCTTCTGGCCAAAAGAGTTGAATCTTTAAGGTTAGTGCCAGCTTGACTTATCCATGTTCTGTGATTCAAGAATGACGTTGTCTTCAGCATTTGGGTATTGCCATCAAATTTTGGAGTGTAACCAAGAGCAATGGCAATATCCTGCAATGTTTGAGCATCTATAGGCCCTCACAGACCAACAACTTCAAAGGAGGTAATCCATTCTTGTCACTGGTGGTTTTTATACTGCTGTGTAGTAGGAACATAGTTCACGTGCTATAATTCCTATTCAGCCTATTAACTAGGGAATGAGTCTCAAATTATACACCAGTCTACTATATATCTCTCCCATTTTCACTACTTGTTTGAAACAAATATTGAATATTGATACTGGTAATTTTCATAATGGCTTGTAATTGAAATAGAGAGCAGAGAAATGAGATCAGTACTTAAGAAGCATTCTAATTTTAAAGCAGCTCTTGAGTGTTTCTCCTACACTTAGAAATTCCTTTACTTAGACTTTAAATGTTAAATTCAAATTTAATGCTAAATTTGATATTGTATGTAAGAATTACTTTTTTAGACCTGCAAATTTTACATTGCTCAAAATATACCCTCTCTTATCAAGAAGCCATAAAAATAAATGCCCTAGAATGAGCAAGCTTAACTATAACAAACACGAAGTGTAATACCTAGATCCATCTCTACCTACCCCCAGTCAGAGATCGTGCACACACTAACCCAATGTGATCACCTATACTTTCCCAGTCACAAATTCTCATCTGCTTCAAATGATGTGTTGGTTGTTTATGTGGTAAGGAACTCAAGAAAATAGCTGTGCTAAGTAGAAAACCAAGTACTCAAATAACCCTGGCTCCAGCAGATTCAACAAAAACCCTATTCCCCCTATGAAGTAATGTAAAAATCATCACAGACTCAGGCATCTCTTTTGGAGAGCTCCAACTCCATAATTACCCCCAAATCCTTTCTGTTTCCTGGAGTCCAGTACGTTTCTGATGGTATATTCATTCTCATAGATTCAAAACTTCAGTAATCCTGGGAGGTCATACATGTCTAAGAAGGAAGAAATCCTCAGAAAACGCACACCTGAGCCTCTCTAACTGAAACCACATAAAATGGGTCAAAGGAGAGTGTGCAGTTGTGTGGAATAATGTGCATCCAAGAAGTTGTGATTCTATCTCTGTGTTTTCCATTATGTTTTCTCAACTTTCTGATTTAAATGAGATGTCACCATTCTTAGTCAATGTACTAGATGAAGAACTAAGGCAATGATCTAAAATATTTTGCAAATAAATGTAAATGTTACATATATTGTTGAAAATATTCTTCATTTATTTCCCTTCTTGTAGAATACATCTTTTCTGAATAGACAATGGGTTCTTTTAGAATGTGTTTTATATATTTGCCATTACATTGAATATTCATGTTGCCCAACAAGCTATTTATTAGAATGTCAATATAAACACTGTTAATATCTTACCAACAGCACAAATCCTGCCACTCATATGAATTCACTGAAGCTATATTCAAATACAGTAATTATCCTAAGGTATATGTTTAGAATATATAAGTTATTTATATATTGAAGCTGGTAGTTTCTGCCTGCCTTTATTTTTATTTTGACTTATGAATCTTCTATACTTAAAAGGAAATGTGTTTTCAAGCCCCAAAGCTAGAAATCTTTTCAAACTACATTGAAAATGAGTCCTATTTCCCAGGTCTATTTCAGTATACAGTAGTTTGTAAAATAAATACTCTAAAGTGGTTTGACTTCATAATAGTAATTTCTTAAAAACAGCCCCACGATTAGGCTTCGTATTGCAAATTTTGTCTGGTAGCCGATTACTATGGACCCCTTAATGCTCTAAAACAGTTCCTATAATGGAAATGCCAGCTTCAGCATCGTCATGTGAATGAAATACTGCAAATAAAGTATCCAGCTGATGTGCAGTCTCTCTTATGAAATACAATGAATGGTATTCTCCAATACATTTTCAAAATATATTTGTGCAATAAGATTGATATGAATGCCTAGGGACTATAGCTAAACTATTGTTGAATTTCATATAATCCAGTGTTTTATGATATGGTTTTATTTGGTGGCTAGTCCATTACAATTTCTTCAGAAAGTATGGCAGCCTTCCCTAACTCAGACAGGACATCCACTATGCTTCTTTACTGGGTACTTCAATGAACATTCTAAACCATCATTTATGGAGGAAGTAGAATGTGATCGAGCCAACATGGGCATGTCAAAATCCCTATTTACCCACTTCAAATTCAGAGCTGAGATGAGTATTTCTCTCCACTTGTCATAGCCATTCTTCCACAAAACCATGACAAAGAGGAAGACTTTGGGGACAGCAGTAAACTGTGATTCTTAAGTTTGTTTCTTCTCTTGATATCACTTTCTGTCTGTTTTAAGAATAGTGATCAAACTGTATGTGTAATAGAAGAATCTAAGTGTAAACCTAGGACATGTAATGTAAGCATCCGAACTATTTCAAAAGTTTGGAAAACTAACATGCCATAAGCACAAAATCACACATTTGACCTTATGGCAGGTAAAACTTTAAACGTAGGCACACAATTCCCATTGCTTAATGTTTGCAAGAGAAAAATAACTCTCTAGAACCCTCAGCCATCATAGGTCTTTTCTATGTATGCCTAGATTCTCCAACAATTATATTAAGAGAACATGTGCAGGTCTTTTTCCCCATGATACGCCACAAAGAGCCAAGACCTACATAAATTACTGTCTTTCTTTTCAATGGAATTAAGATGTCATTGAAAATGTCAAAGAGGCCACAGATACCTTGATACATAACAACAAAAAATGGAGACATGGATGTTTATCTACAGCACCAAAGGCCAGATTGTTGAGGAACTAGACAATGGGGCAAGTGTGATGCGTCACACCTAGGAACATGGCATGAGAATGTCCGCCACATTTGACACGAAGAAGCAGCAGGATGAACTGTTGACAGTCTGTGGGGAAGTGATGAATAGAGTCGATGAAGAACAGACAAGCGCTGCACACACCAGTGCTGCCAGCAAGCATTGTTACTCAGTAGCTTAGGTGCATTAAATACATGCTGCACTCTCAATATTTTCAACTTATGACAATGATTCATATCTTTATTGTAAGCTGGGAGAACATCCGTAAAGAACTGTTATAGCCTATAAGCTATCATTTACTTAATAAAAACTTTAATCCTCTTTTCAACTCTTCCCTAGACATATTTGTTCAATATAAAAAGTGTTTTGACTTTAGATGAAATATCATCTCCCAAAACACTCAAGTCTTGAAAGCCTGGTACCTAATGCAAAGACCAGAGTTGGGGCTTTAGGAAAAAGATTGGATGGTGAGGGTTCTGACCTAGTCTATGGATTAACTTACTGAGGAATTTATAATTTAATAGCCATTAGGGAGATAGTGTGATCTAGGAGAAAAGGCCTAGTTAAAGAAAGTAGACCCTTGAAGGATATTCCCTGGTACCAGTGCCTCCCTCCCACACACCACGCTCCATGTCCCGGTCACCATGAGGGAAGCAGCCTTACTCCACCACACCCTGCTTCCATGATGTTCTGTTTTGCCAGAAGCCCGTAGCAATGGAAGCAGTCCACAGAGAGACCCCTCAAAAAATGTGAACTAAAATAAATTTCCCCTTAAGTTGTTTTTCTCAAATGTTTTGTCAAAATAAAATCTGACTAAAGCAAAATATTTGAAATTAAGTTATGTTTTTCTTCTGTAAAGATGTCGGGGAAAGGACTGTATCTGTCCTGAGAATTAGGCAAGGGGTGTAGCGTTGACCCCAGGATGTTACTGAAGTAGGGACAAGCATTTAGTTGATTAGTGAAGATGCAAAATGATATTCCATGTGGAAGAAAAAGGATATGAGAAACAGTAAAGATTGGAAATAAGCATCCAAGAGCAGAGTTAGCCAATGTGACCAAAGGAGGCAGCTTCAGACACAAATCTTGGATTGTAATATTTTTTCAAATACAATTTAGCTGCAATTAATGAAACACAGATGACTTTAAACCTGCTGTTGAATTCAACGAGACTATTGTTTCATCATTCCTCAGCACCGGTTCAAAAATCCACACTAGTATCTCTGGGGATTCCGAAAAACTCTGACATTTAAAATAAATCTTCTACTTGGAACTGTTGAGAACCACAGGTCTTGGTCATGCTACATCACAAGAATGTCATCCCTATCTCCCCCAAGCTCCCTGGCAAGCAGCAAAGGGCACTTTAACCAAGACTATGCAGAGATTAGAAGTGTTCCTGCTAAGCCTTTGCTCCTAAAGGGCTCTGGGTATCATCTGCCTAAGTTCCTCTACATTTGTAAACCTATTTCACCATAAAGGAGAAACTTTTGACCAGAAACAACCATTATGGGTAAAGATTATCTTCTTATCAATCTAGATAAGTTGAGATAGAATGAAGGTTATTTTACTACAAATCTTGCACTGATGCAATGTTTCCAAATACCAGTATTGTCTTTCTAAATATTCACCTTCCGTCAAACCTCTTCTGCTGGATGCTATGATACCAGCATCTCAAATATAGCAAAATTCATGCATATCTCAAATATGTATGTCTGTGCTCTGCAAGAAACACTGGGAATGCAACAGTGAACATAAGAAGCAGAGAAAAGTCAGTGTCTAAATCCCATGTCAAGTGGAGAGCTATGTAAGCCAGGACTGGTGGTGTATATCTGTCATCCCAGCCTTGGGAGACTGAGGAAGGGGGAACACACACACATACACACACATACACACACACACACACACACACACGCACACATAATACTACTACTAATAATAATAATAATAACAATAAATTAAAAGAAGACTGGTTTCTTATTATATTCTAGTTTTTTGCAACTTTTTGAATAAAGAATACATCTATCAGAAAGACATGTACTCGGTGTTTACCTATTCTCTTTTTTTGTCTGTGAGTGTAATAACAGTGCATTGCCATTTCATCCTGACCAGTGAGGCAGATAAGACACAGGCCAAACACATGCAATAGGTTCATGAAATCCAATTTCATTTTTTCCCTCTTGAAAACATAATACTCCATTTCCAAATTGCCCTTGCTATTAGGTCAGAGCTGGGTGATTAGACTGTCACATGTAAGGTGTGGATAGAATTGATATGTGTAACACAAGTCACAGAAGTTATACATGAGTTTATGATCTCTATCTACTTTCTTCTTCTGAAACAGTTTAATACTTGCTGATAAGTTAACATGAGAAAAAAATCCTGTGTTAAGTTACACTTATTTCATGTCCTAGTTAGGTAACTGATACAAGGTTCTAAACAGTCTACTTTCCAGAATAAATAGAACAATCTTCTTTCTACAGTACATTGGCTTTGGAGTTTGATAATGATGGTTTTAAGTAACAATTTCTATCTTATGATTGAGATGTTAGAAAGTTAAATAAGACTTAAGTCCCAGTATGCTGCCTATAGAAGTTAAAGAGAATCACACAGAATGCAGGATTGGTATGCAAATTATTTATTTAGGGAAATAAACATGTGTGTATGTTTGTGCGCAAATACGTGTTTCATTTTCAGCCTATACTAAGTACATAAAATTGCCAAGTGAATGTTAGTTTCTTTGAACATGCAATATGTTTGACAAATGTAATTTAAAAAGCAATTAATGAGATATTCAAAATACTGGTGTTTCAAGAATAAAATTGTTATGGAAAACACCTAATTCCACTCGTCTTTTACGGATCTGTAGACCAAGGTAGAGATATAAATGATACCGCCCACAGTGGCAAGCTTTTCCAGTCTACCATTTCATACTTCGCGTTACATACCAACCTGTAGAACTGTGCAATTTAGCGTCACTCCCCTACATGACTCAGTTTAAAATTGTTCATCAATATTGCCCAACTTTACTGAAATTAGAGACATATAGAATCAAACGTTAGTCACACAAGGTGACAGGGAAGCAGAATTATTTTCTCTATGCAAGGCCAACAGGCTTGTATGCAAATTGGCTGTGTGACTATATCTTCACTAGTGAATCAGGTTCATTTACACAAGTAATGTAGTGTATAAATTATGGGCCTTAATGCTCATCAGCATAGACTCTGGTCTGATTATAGTTCTGCTGTTTTCTAACTCTAGGGCCCTGTGCACTTGCACCACTGTTTAGCTCTAGATTCCTAACTCTGTTTCCTACTCTATAAAATCAGGATAAGAGTACTTGCTGTGCAAAATTTTTCTGAGCATTAAACCAGCTCATGTTTGTAAAACCATTTAACTCAGTGTCTGATGAACAGAAATGATAATGATAATTATCATGATGTGCAGAAAATGCATTACTCTCAGAAAAGTCACACAATGGACAAACCTGGATATAAATATTCATATCCACATACCCACATGAATGAAAGCATGTTACATCTGCTAAATAATTTATTTTGGTACATCTACAGAAACATTATTATAATTGAATTACCACATAGTATTTGACTTTTGGGAAATATGAATGTGATCTGATATTGTATAATATAGGCTTGGTGATTAAAATTTATGTTAACTATATTTTTAAAAACATTTTAAAGCATTAGGATAGAGTCTTTAAGCAATTCATTAAAAAACAAATATTTGCCTTTTAAGTGCAATAGCCAAATTAGGTGTTATTGATTACTTTCATGTATTGTGACATCAATTTTGCATGCCATAGCTGTTCCTGATACATGATATAAAGAGTAAGGATCACAAATTCAAAGATAAACCCCGACATGCCCACTCTGTATACATCGAATGATTAGCTTTCATTCTATTCATTTGCATTTTTCTTGTGAAGCCGGAGTAACCTAACATTGAGCTGTCTATTCTTCAAGGCAATGGAACAGCACACACTTTTAGAAGAATACATTAATAAATTAAACACTGAAGTAATCAGCCTTGACCTGTTTTACTTGCCCTCTAGAAAATTATCTTCTTTGCTTATGCCTCCAGGATCTTTTGAAATGTCAGCACCATTCAAAACATTTCTTATGATTTCACCAGGGATGTCATTTAATATCATCTCTATTGCTTCTCACACTGCCCTCTCCTGCCTGAACCAAATGAACAAATTTGACTGTGTAACTGTGCATCAGAGTGAGGAATCACACTCAGCCTGTAATGGTGGAATTTTTAAGTTGCATCAGGGTTATTACTGCTGGGTTATTGCTTTTCCTTGGGCTACTTTCAAGAGGTTGGGAAGCTCTAGCAGATTCTGCTTTATACTTCAGTATTTTACCTAGAATTATCTCGTTTCTAAGCTCCAGGAATTAGAAGGTTCTAAAACAATCTCAATTTTCAAATATTTGGATTCTCTTTTCCTCTGCCAGTAACTAGCTAAAATCCTGCTTTCAAACCAGATGGACTGTCACACTCCAGAAACCACCAATCCCCACCCACCTGATTCTGAGAAACACTACTACTGGGAAGCCCCAGCTGCTGGTCCCCTACCACCCAACTTTAGGCTCAGGGCATCAACTCAAGTCAGGTGGAGATGAAATTTGTTGCATTGAATTGGAGCCAGACTCAGATTTCTGCCATAATCTTTGAAGACCAGTCTTTTGGCTGAGCACATTTCCTGAATCTTGGTATTACCTATGCCCAACTTACTTCTGTCTTCCCTGCAGGCCAAATAATTGAATGCCACATGTGCCATATGAACTGTCTCACCAAGTTCATTAGAATAAGCCATTTATACCCCTGCAGCCTAGCGTCACTTTCTTCCTTCCCAGCATCCCTTAATGACACAGTTTCTATAAGAAGAGCCTTTATATTGCCACCCAGTTCACTTGGATTCTGTGGGGACATTTCCAAGTCTCTAATGCCTCAACAGCAAAATAATATGATATTCTCTACACTTACGACATGGGGGCGTTTAAAAATGTGTTTTGTTTATGTTGTACCTCGTCCCCCGTGAACCTGGAAGGAGGTTCTCTCTTCCTCTGTGTGTCTAGCTTCCTTGAGTTGTGACATGTACTATATGTACTATACTTTTCACAATATAACCTGATGCACTTGGAAGTGCCTGTAGAACTGAGTCTTTGAACTGGGCTCAAAGGAACTGTTGAGAGTACTGTTAATGAGTACTCTATGGATCTAAGTTTTGTACTGAGAGGATTGGTAGGTGTGGGAGGAGTGGGCATTGAAAAAGAGACAAGAGAGGCAAAATAGAGGAAAAACAAAGAAAAGGGGAAGGAGGGAGCTGGAAGCTTTACCAGCACACGAGAGGAACAGTTGGTAGGGAGGAAAACACGTCAACGATGACCAAGCAAAGGGCAGTCCCTTCCAAATTTAAAGCGGTCTGCTGATTATGGCGGAAAAGCTAACATTATTTATTTAATCTTATTTACATGATCACAGTCTTCTCTGGGTGGAATAATTACCTTTTGAGGTTTCATTAGCATTTGGTGAAATTACACTGTCTCCATTTTTAAAATGTTCTATTTCCAGAAAGGCATCTAAAGCCCCTTATCCTTTAACTCGTGGCAGGTGGTTAGTTGTTGGCCAAGTTTTCTCCTAAAGAATCATACAATTAACAAGAGTATGTTCCATTCCCATTGGTGGATATCCTGTTACTGATTTTTTAAAATCAGTCTTCATTCGATTGTAAGCTGGCATTTGAGATCATTGTTTATTCACAAAGCTATCCCTTTGCCAAACCTGCTCCAAGGTTTCTCTTCCCATAACACCTGTTAGTTGCTCTCACGCCATCATACCCTGAAGCAGGTGATAGCTTTTCCCTCAAAAGAGACTTTGAGGGAAAAATATCAAAGTAGATAGGCTGTGTCTTTCTGAAAAGTACTTTGCCTTTTCATTTCACATTCTCACAAGCACACAATTATGGACCTGCTGTAAAGCTGAGGGGAAGTAGCAGGCCCCTTGTTTGACCTGAAGGACAACAGTGTGGAGGGAACAGCTATGAATTCATAGAACAGGTGGTGCTCAGATCAGGTCTTGGCCAGCTAAAAAGTCAACAAAGTGTTATCAGACTACCTTAGGGCACTTATGCCAGTAACTTTTCAGAAGCACGAGAGACATACTTTTGATTGAAAGCATCATCTTCTCCACTGGCCAGAATAGCTCCTCCCCCAAAAGAGGGTAGCTTTAAAAGAATCGCTTCCTAAAGCACAAGTATGTGATCATGGACTCAAAGCAAGTGGAGATTAATATGACTAAAAAGATCATCTGCTCATGGCATGACTTCTTATACTATACTCCAGCACCTGTAATTCTTTTTCCCTAAAGTCCTATGCACCAAGTATCTTCACCAATGTAAGTTATGGTTCCTGTTGTAATTACTCAGCTCTGCCATTCAGCTGTGGAAAGGGATTTTTTAATAAGCATGATTGTTCCCCAATAAAATTTTATTTACAAACAAGCATTAGACTTGGTCACATTACAGATATGCACATGAACATCTACAAGATTCATTCCAATTCTCCAAGACAGATACCCACCATCTCAATAAGAATCGGACCCTCAGAGAAAGAAATTAAGTGATTTACTAGAAGTGAATAATGTAGAGATTACCTTAAGCCAGGATTTACTATTTCAAGTCTCATTCTAGTACCTCAAAATTGGGTAGCCCAGAGTTCATTTAATTTAGACCCTGGTGAAATCTCATTAATTTTCTTTACTTCAAAAAAGGTACTTTCTGCTAATCCCCAGTATATAGGTGTCAATTGCAAAATGTTATTAGTTGTTCCTAAGAGTGCAAGGCAAATACCCATGTTTTAATCTTTTTTATAAGCTGTATGGTTCATGCTAAGTGCAGAATTTGAATATTTGATTTTAATATGACTTCACAGCATAAGGAAAATGGCTTCCTAATTTTGCAAACCTACATTTATCTTTTTTTATCATTTCATATTGTGCTGTGAAGAAGGTTTAGGGGGTGGTGCTATTTAGCCTAGTAGTTAAACAGTTCCTCTTTCTCTGGTTTCAGCCTGTTTAAAAGTAATCTCCCAATTAGAACTGGTTTAAATTTACCTCTTTCCCATAATGTTAGAGGTATCTGATGGCAGCTAGGAAGGTGGTCAGTATTTCCAAACTCTCCATTGGCCTTGCTTTTCTCAAATTTATGAGGACATAGGGAACTTGAGAGGGCGGTGGGTACATTTTTTTCTCCGATCCACTTTCCTGCTGAGGCTGAAAGTCTTCTGCGTACAACATCCAAGAAGACACGACCAGCCTGAATGGATAAAGTGCCCCTGACATTTGTCTTCATATGTCCAAAGTCAACTCTACCTTCAAATTCAGAGAGCTAATAAGAGCCTGTATTTCTATATACACACCCTTCTCTCTCGTTCTCCTCTACTGCTCTCTCCAAATATCTCAACTATCAGCCTCTCTGCCCCTGTCTCTGTCTATATCTCTCTTTCAAAGGCCACCAGTAAATAAAGCTCTGCAATCAAGCGTTATGAGTATCACTTCGATTATACCTCACGAAGAGCAGACAGAATATTGATTTTTCTTTACATCACTTTTAATCTCTCCCTAATATAGATAAATGCCTATGTGTAGCTAAGAAATTAAATAATTAGTTTAATGCATGGGGATTGATCCTTTCACAATTCATGGATTACTTTGGAGCAATCATCAATGTATTAGTCAGTTTCTGTTGTTGTGAGAAAATACCTGACAAAGCAATATAAAGAAATAAAAGATACATGTTGGCTCACGGATTCAGAATTTTCAGTCAGTGGGCTCTTGGTCTTCTTGCTCCTTTCCCAAAGTAGAAATCCAGCATCATGGTAGAAGGCATGCAGTAGAGCAAAGTAGCATATCACATGGTATCCAGGAAGCACAGAAGGGAGAAAAGACCAAAAATACCCTTCCAGAGCACACCTCTCAGGACCACTTACTCCAACTAGGTTGCCTCTCCTCATCTCTGCCACTTCTAAATAATGCCATTAAATTATGAGTCTTTCAATGGATTAAACCACTCATTAGGTCAGAGTCTTCATGATTCAATTACTTCCCAAAGACTGTTTTCTAAACTTGCTTTGGGGACCAAACCTTCAATACATAAGCCACCAAGGAACATTTCAAGTCTAAAGTACAACAGATAACTACACATTTTGACTTTTTGAATAGATTTTACTTGAGTCTGAGCCCCATCTATGTGAACTTGTGAAAGTAGATACAGGGAAGAGGAACAAAGTTGTCCAGAAACAATTATGTGACTTATGTGACGGTGTCATGAGGGAGTACATATTCGAAACATCTAAATTAGGATTCAGGCCAAACTACATCTGTGAAAACTGACACATCAAAATTTCTGGTCCCTGAATGACAAAAGATCATTTCCTTTCCTTAAACTTTCTGGACAGAAGAACATGGGCCAGCACAGTACTGGTCCATCCTGCAGGCCTAGCATGTAAAAGGTAAAGTAGTTAAGATTGGAAGTTGGAAGACAACTTGGAATTCAAAGACTCTGTTCTAAACAAAACAAATCAAAACTTACCCAAAGTCTAAAATAATTTTTATTCTACACCATCATATTAGTCACCTTCTGTGATCTGTCTTGCCTTTTGACTGTGTATAGAAAAATTTATTTTAAATTTTTAGTTTTGAAAAGCCCCTTGTTGCTATTATGCTAATTTATCATTCTCATACACAGAACCACATACACATTAACAAACAAACATAATTTTGACATATTCAGGGATTCAGCATATTTTATAACATTATTACAAAGTTACATCTGAGGAGGATTCATGTTCAGTGTTATATTCACATCTTACACAAGTCATATAATAATGGCTTTGCCCTAATTATATTTGGGATTTTAATTGCATCTATAGATCTCTTTCTCATTTTAAAAATATACTTATATTGAATTATTATGTATTTCATGCAATAAACCTTAATCATACTTAGACCCTCCTCTCCCGTTCACACCCCCTAACATCCCCCACCAGATTTCATGCATTCTGTCATTTATGTTAAGGCCTACCTGGTCAAGCATCTGTACCCAGATATCCCTCAGCGCAAGTTCATCCACTGGAGACTAATCGGACTATATAGAGTCTCTCCCTTAAAGAAGATTAACTCTCCCTCACCCAGCAGTAATCAGCTGCCAATAGCTCCTCAGCTAAGATTAGGGCCTGCTGCTCATTTCCAGAGTTCTGTGCTGGGTTTTTGTCTGATTGAGTCTGCATGAGTCTTGTATATGGTGTCACCTTGCTGTAAGATCATATGAGCAGGTTCCCAGAGGCCTGGAAGTCTCTGTTTCCTTGCCATCATATACTAATCTTGGCTCTTGCAATCTCTCTCCTCCATTCTGCAATGGTTCCCGAGCCGTGGGTGGGTGAGGTTTAATACAAGAGTCCTATCCAGGGACATGTACTCTTTTTATAACCCTTTGAATATTTTGTGATGATTCAGCCTTTACAGCATTCCCACTCATCCCATAAACTCAATCTGAAAGTATTTTGAATCTTTCTTAATATATTTCCCAACTATGCTGACAAACCCCTGATTTCACTTTCCCTTTCTGAATTATTTCCTACTAGCTATTGATATGATTTTGTTAAACTAATCATAAATTATAAATTCTTGCTTCATATCATACATTGCCTGTATTTACATTTTTTACTATATCTTGAAAATATGATGAGCTCATTATAAACTGTGGAAATAAAAGGCATTAATACTACACTTAAGCTGCTGTCTATAAGGTTGTTAGCAAAGTATTTCAAATCACAATATGTGGAGACTTAATGCTACAACATCTAATCAGTGAATCTCTAAATGTTAAGAAGTTAAGTAGTACTTCTAGGACAGGTAAATGGCTCTTGGTCTTCAAGGAAAACAGAAAGCTTTTGTAAGTGAAACTCCTCACTCTAGGCCAATAGACTAACATTTCATTTATTTGGTGAATAATGGGAAGTCGTTAACTGATTGATGTTTCACAAATATCTGTGTGTATTTTTTTTAAAGAAATCAAAGGCAGACTCTGTCTTTTCTAACACTAAACTGTCACCAGTATCTGGCTATATGGCACACACACAGATGTGCTTATATGTTATTCACATACAAGAGTCATCTAGAATTTTGTAGATCAATTTCATTGACTCATATACATTTATATCTGCATATATAGGAATGTGCTATTTTGTTCTTTTAATAAGTTCTTATTCATAACATTTTCCACATTCCCCTTTATAAACTCTCTCCTACCTTTCCTTTGGTGATGTCATCTGTATGAGCAGCTAGGAAGATCTCTCTGCTTCTCACATTTGTTTGTTGATTCAAGCTCCCATAGTTTCTGTTTTCTCACCAACAGAATAGTGACCATAAATAAGAAAATCTCTTCTTTGCAGTATGGTTATAAGGATTAAATGTAGAAATTTATCAAAGAGTAGTCTTACTGAAGAATGTCTATCGGGCATTCCCAATACACAGTTAATATCAGTTGCCTATTATCCCTTCTCTTATTCTATATACAATAGTTGCCATTTATTCTGCAACTATTTTGTTGAAGATGATTTTCTGCATTTGGACCAAATTCTTCTCCACCTTGAGATACTTCTACACAGGGCTAAACAGAAATACTAGCAGTACAAGTGATAGGAAGCTGCAGCCCTTTCAGTAAATAATAGGCAAATACAATCTAACAAAAAGAAGTTTAATTGGAAACTATAGTGTCTCCATCTGCTCTAATATATTTTATTGCTGGAGACAGATAAGCTTTAGACTAATCTGAATGAAGTAGGTGTGTGACATTAATTGTTGCATTTGAGCTCTATCCAGATTAAAAACTGTGCAGTTAGGCACTTACCACTTAACAGATTTCAATTCCTTCTAATTTTTTCAGGACATTATTTTATCTAGGCTACATCGATGTGCTATTAAAATTAAATTTTGGGCAGGATGATATATTTTTAAGACTTTGTTTCATGCAAGAGAAAGAAATGCAGCTACAGCATTCCTATAAAAACAAAATGTAGTTAGCATCTCTGCCTTCCAAGGTGCAGGGTTAAGCCTACCTGTGGACAAATCAAGCATCTAAAGTCATTGTCTTAGTTTTGGAGAAGTTTAACTTGCTGTGAAAATATTGCTATCTTTGGAATAGTAAATCTCCTAGGACAAAATTAAATTCAGAGGAAGAAAAAAATGAGCCAATATTTAGAATAAGAGTATAGCCACCAAGATCTACCACTGGGAAATGTTACTAGTAAAACAGGCTCATGAAGTGAAGCGGAAGTGACAGAAAAGGATGATTGATTCAGACTATTCTGATCTCGACCGAGGGGCTCCCCTCTCTCCTGACATAGCTGATTCTCACTCCAACGTAGCTGATTCTACTGTTCCTTCCAGTTTCATCGACAACAGACTCAAACGGTTACTGCAATGATGCAATCAGTAATAGAAGAAACACATTCCAGAATTTGAAGGATGTGGTTTGGGCAGGTCAATGAACGATTCAATTTCTCCATGAGTCTAATGAAACACTGCGGAGATAAAAATGAGTGAAATTCTAAGAACCACTTGGAAAGTCTAAATACTACCAGGTATTTAAAAAAGCAGCAGGTGCCTCAGTCTTTCCCTCTTGCCTTCCCTCCCAGCCCTTTCGCCACAAACACACTTGAAGAGACAAATGTCCTTAAGACATATTGTTAAGAAAATAAAATGAGAAGGTGAAAAAGAAAGTGCTTAAGATCTTCAGGGAGGAAGGAAACTGTTTCATAGCCTAGGGCAGCTTTCTCGGAATTCTTTCAAAAAATGCAGTGATATCATTATTTACTTGATTTGTAAGCTCTACAATGGCAAAGGTAGAGACTTATGGTACTTTGTATTTCCAGCATATAGTTCAGGAAAGAAAAATTAATAAATGCTTACTATTGGAAGAGAATATATGTACATATGCCCATACAAGAAAAAAATGATTAGATGGTAGTGAATCCTTTCACTAAAACATTTTTCTTGCATTCCTGCAAAAACAACTGAGCCCAGGATGGTGAGATTCAAACACAGATTAGAAGTTCTAGAGTTTGAAAGCAGAAATAAGAAAAATGTTAAATTATAATTAAGAGTCCAGTATATAGGAAGAACCCAGAAAATTACAGTGTCAAAAAAAAAAAAAGACAAGAGGGTAGAAGTATTTTAGGAAGAGAACTGGTAGTGTTAAATCTTGCCATAATGTAAACTAAGGTGTGCAAAGGAAACTGTCCCCAACATTAGGAGACCAGGAAGCACTGATAACATCAGACATGATGAAATGGTTCTGTCTTTTAATATATCTATAGTTTACTTTATTGAAACAAAATCTAAAATGTCTACATCATTTCACATCTGATACGCTTGGAAAACTCAGTGGCCATAACAAAAGAGTTCATTCATTCAGAAAACACACAAAGAGCATATGCCAGTGTTATGCTGGACACCAGGGAGAACAAGTGGATAAATACTGTAGTTTTTCAAGCCACTGTGTACCTAATTAATTTACCATTCTTCTCAATTTTGGGTTCATATCAAAGTCAACTTAAGGAGCTTTTGGAAAGTACATGTACTCTTGAGTATGTCCCCAAACTAAACGAATTTGAATATCTCACTCTAACACCAAAGTATCTATAATTGTACCAGATCCATCGATAATTCTAGTGTACATCAATGTTTTAAAGCACTAATACATTACCCTTCAAATACTCAACATACAAAGACAAATCTGTGGTTTCTTTCCCATTTCCAAAACTTGGAGAACTAAAATAACTTAAAAATTCTCAGATTAAAATGCTAAGAATTATGGGTAAAGTACTAAGCAATTCTGCTTCTAGTGAGAGGTACAAAAGAAGACAAAAGGTCTTGGTTTGGTAGAAGGAACAATGTATACACAAAGAGAAGTCATAATTCTGTGTGACTAAAGAATAATGGATGCCGTAACTCAGCCTTGGGGGCCAGTACCTGGTGTAGCCTGGTTAACGTCTGCAGAGCCTTCTCAAGGTAAACTCGCTTCATCTAGGCTCATGAAGCTCCACCACCTGGGTGCCATCAGGAGCGTTTGGCAAATTAGGAGCCATGCAAATTTTTAAATTTTCTAGAACAAGTAGTTCTCTCCATCTATAATTGGTAGAGGTGAAATCTGATAGAAGGAGTTTGAGGACTTGTCTTCCATGCTCATTTATTTTTGCAGAGGATTCCTTTTTAGTAAACATTCAGACACGACAAATGTAGTGACTTGGATGTACATCTTAAAGAACTAATTATACTCTGTTACATGAAAACCTATTAGTCCATCTTGTAAATTGCTATTTTATTTATTCATTTTTGAGTATTTTAATCGGTTCTATGAGACTTTTATACAATGTGTTTGATCCTATTTATCTCCCATTACCCAGCTCGTACCAGATATACCTGCTCTTCCATTCCCACCCAGTTGCATATCCTTGTGTTTTTTTCTAATTTCAATTTGCATTTCCCTGATAGCTAAGGAGAATGAACATTTTAAAAAGTATTTCTGAGCCATTTGTATTGCTCCTTTTGAAAATGTTCTCTTTAGTTCCATGCCCAAATGTATTTTCATCAATTAATTATTTAAATATTTTAAACTGAAACACTGTGTGTTCCTTACATAAAATGTCAATCAGTCTTAATCATCTTTATATCCCTTTCCCAATCAGCCTTTCATAGCCTCTTAACTGGAATTCAGTCATTCTTTCATCTGTGTTAAAGTCTATTGTGTCAAGATAGTGTTCCCAAGTGACCTCAGTGCAGGTTCATCCACTGAGGTCTAGTCTCAGTCAGAGTCCCTCACTTGAGGAAGACTAGCTCATCTTCACCCAACAGTAATCAGTTGCCAATATTTCTTATGCAAAGTTGGGGGTCTGATACCCATTTCCCCAGTGGCACGCTGGGTTTTATCTGCTTGAGTTTGCATGGAACTTCACCATGCTGAAATGATTGCTGTAGATTCATATGAGCAGGGACCCAGTAGCTTGTAGTTTTCTATTTCTATATGGTCATGCATCTCCTCAATCTTTCCACCCCTTCTTCCACAATGATCCCTGAGCCCTGGGTAAGTGAGACTTAATATAGGATCCCTATTCAGGAACCCACACTCTGAAGACTCCTGCTCTCTTCTCTTTGGCCATTTATGACCTTTTCTGTTACTGGCCCTTTGTTGCATGTGGGAGTTTCATTAATGAGAGCTGAGAGTTTCATTACTGACTTCTTTACCCCTTGTTCTATAATGAGTGAGTCTTGGGTGTAGAGGCTGCATTGTAGATGTGATGCTTTGGCATGGGAAATTCACAAAGTCTGTGTGTGACCAGCTGCAGTACTCTGTATCAGTCTCCATCTACTGCAAAGAAGCCTCTTTGATGAGTGGCAACTGGAACACTTGACGGTAATTATAAGGATACATATTTTGCCCTTAGTAAGAAGTTACATTAGCCTAGGGATGTGGCAGCCCTAAGGCTCTCTCTAGATCTCTTCATCCTCATGTATTTGGGTTTAATTAGAGTACCACACTTGAGTTTCTCCCATTGAGTAGGCTCTAAGACTAATTACGTAGCTGTTGATTGGCCTAAGATGAAAGTGCCACTACTGCACCAGTGCTTGCTGTATATTGTCCTTATTGTGTATTTATGTCTTTATTATGATGCATCCCCTATATGTTGGTAAAGATTAACAATAATGACAAAACTTTAGTCAAACTCAACAAAAGAATGAGAGAACCCAAAGCAATAAAATCAGAAATGAACAGGGAAACATTGCAGGAGAGAATCATAAGCACATAATTTAAACATCTATGTTCCACTAAAATGGAAAATCTAAAAGAAACACATGAATTTTGAGACACAGATGACCTGCCAAAGTTAAATCAAGAGCAGGTAAATAATTTAAGTAGGCCATAGAATCAATGAGATAGAAGTAATAATTAAAACTCTCCCAACTAAAAAAAGTTCAGGACCAGACCTCAGAAAGAACTAACACCCAAATTCTTCATAATATTCCATAAAATATAAAAGGGAGAACCACTTCCTATTTTATTTTTCTAGAGCAGTATTACCTTGATAGCAAAGCAAGACAAAGAATGCACAAAAAAGAAAATTATAGGTCTATGTCTTCAATGAGCAGAGACACAAAAATTCTCAATAACATACTTATACACCAAATCTAAAGCACATCAAAATGATTACCCACTATGATCAAGATAGAGGGATGCTTCAATGTACATAAATCATGAAATGAAATTTAATCCACCATATAGACTCAAAGAAAGAATCGTATGATCATCTCATCAGAGAGAGAAAATGCCTTTGAGAAAAATACATCCCTTCACTATAAGAATTTTGGAGATTCTAGGGATAAAGCATGCAATCTTGAACCATGAATTAAAGAAATCAAATGGAAAAAACCTATGAAACTTAGCATACCACCTCTTAAAGGATGCAGCAAAGGTGGCACTTTTTTCATTTCAGATAAAATAAAAATAAAAAGTACAAAAAGAGACAAATAAGGCCATTATATAAGGTAAGAGAACAACGTTAAGAATTGTAAATACTTATATATACAACTCTAGACTGCTTAAATGTGTAAAATAAACATTAGTTTTTAATAGAGAGAGAGACTGTAATATAATGTTAATAAGGGACACTACACTACGTTTTCATAGTGAGAGATAGCACGGACAGAAAATTCACAAAGAAACATAGGCTTTAACTGACATAGACTAACTCAAAAGGACATAACAGACATCCACAGAAAATTTTATCACAGTTTAAGAAAATGTTGTCTTCTGCATATGGAAGATTCTCTGTAATGGATCACGTATTAGGCTACAAAATGTGTGAAACAATTAAAAAAATAAAAATTACATCAAATATCTTTTATGATCACATTAGAACAAAACTGGAGATCAGCAACAGGAACTATATACACTGCATAAATAATGGAATTTAACTTCACATTCTTGCAAACCATTCATGAAATGGAACACACTGAGAGATATGCCAAATGAAATATGTCAGACACACAAACACAAACCTTGCATAATCCAACTTACAAGTAGTATCTAAAAAAGTTAATATTGGGCTGGGATATTGCTCAGTGGTTTAGCATTTGCCTATCACACTTAAAAAGGCATGACTTTATTCTCAGGCTTAGGAAGAAATGAATAAAAACAATAATGACAAGAACAAAACCAAAGAAACAAAGAACAAACACACCTCCCAAGCACAGAGAAAATAAATAAGAACATAAATAAATAAATAAATAATAAACCTCTAAACAAACATCAATTGATTTCTGAGAATCTGAGGCAGAACGGTAGTTAGCAGAGACTGGGAGAGAGGGAGAGGTTGGTTGGCCAGGGGAGGCAGTGCTATTGTTTCAGAGGAGGAATTAGTTTTGTTGTTCTGTAGCCCAATAAAGTGAATATAGTGAAGCGTAATGCAGCAAAATCTCTAAACAGTTAGAAGAATTTAAATGTACTTATCATAAGATAGTTTAAAGTAATACATATGCTAATTACCCTCAGTTGATTACTAGTTAATGTATACATGAAACAAAACATCATATTGTGACTTATAAATATGTGCAAATATTATGTTACAACCAGAAAATAAAAGACAAATAGAGATAGTTGGAGTACTTATATTGAAAGTAGTACACAAACCAAAGCTCCAGTGATCTAGGCATCAGAATTGGTATAGACACAAATATATCTCAAAATACTTGATAAATATATATATTCATATAATCTAGTCCCTGATCTCAGATCAAAACATAAAATATTTTTATCTTTCCAGAAAGTTTTGCCTTGTTACTTTCCAATCAATCCTCCCCTTCCCTGGAGACAGACATTACTATCAATTGTGTGATCACAGATTGTTTTTGTCTGTCCTTGAACTTCACATAAATGGAATAAAACAGTGGATTCTTTTGGTGTCTGATTTATTTCACTCAGAATAATGTCTGAGGGATTTTTCATTCTGTTGAGTGTCTCAATAGGTTTTTGTTTATTTTTCTTTCTTGTTTGTGGATTAATGTGCTTAGAAGTATGAATATAACATAAGGACAATTTGTTTTTCTATTATCCTCTAGATGGGCATTTGGGTTCCTCCTGGGTTGGGCTAACACAAATAAATGTGCTATGTAAATTTGTATACATGCTATTTCTTAGGCACATTTTCTCTGTTTCTTAAATAAATGTCTATGAACTTCTAGCCTAGAATGTGTTTAAAATGTGCATTTAAAAAAACTAAAATGCTTGTATAAAATTCTGAAAACCAATTTTCCAAGATTGTTGTAGCATTTTGGGCACCTGTGTATAAATTTTAAGAGTTCCAATGTCTTTTATATCCTTGTAAATATTTGGCATTTTCAAGCCCTAAATAATTTCTTAATGTGAAATGTTCTCATGACTAATGATTCTTATTTTACCGTGTTTATTGAGTATTCCTGTAACTTATTTTTAATAAATCTTTTCATTCATTCACCTATTTACTTCCATTTAGTTGATATTTTCCTAGTTGGTTTTTGGAGTATATTCGGTTTTTGGAGTAGAGTCTATATTTTTTATAAGTCCTTTAACAGATATGTATTATATATTTTTCTTACAATCTTTGGGTTGCCTATTTCATAAAATAAATATGTCAAAAACATTTGTCAATATATTACTGAGGTAATCACCAAGAATTTTTAGCTGGCTAATATGAGCTTTTGATCTATAAAGTCTTTAATAATTATCTATAGAACAGAAATCATTTACATTACCCATGAACAGGATCCTTTATTACTAAAAATCATTTGTGTAGCTGTTAGTTTTCTATGAGTCAGTCACTTCCTGCATAGACAAATAAAATTGTCCAACCAATAGAAAGTTAAATGAAAAATGCATGTTACGGTAGAAATAGATAATATATAAGAGAGGCTAATCAATGTCTAGCATTCCACTATAAATATTCTTTATACACTCTTTTGTTTATTTCTAAATCTCAGAGGTTCTCAACAGAATTCTTCTTTCCAGTGCTCTGTGACCATAAATGACCTCTAAAATTTATTCTTGAAAAAAACAAAACGTCTGGTCCCAACAAATTGAATCATATGCCTTACCTAAAAGTACCAGAATTAAGTATACTTAATTAATTAAGTATATCACCTTGAATTTTCTCTGCAAAATAGAACCATGCAGTATACAGTGACTACTAAATCTAAAATATTTCCACCTGAAACATTCGCAAGTGTTTATGGGTTGAAATGCTTAATTAACTGCTTACTAAAAATAGGGTATTCTCCCCTCCCCTTCAATTTATACCCTTAAATATCCTAATCAGCAAGATACTGGTATTAGCAGATAAACTTTTTAAAAGAAGAACCCTCACAAATGAGATAAGTTTCTGTCTAGGCATAGAATAAATTAGAATTCTGCCTTCTGCAATGTCCTGAGAACACTGTTATATATGAGGCAGAAAGCAGCCATCACAAAACACCAGTTCTTCTGGTACCTTATTCTTGGACAGTCAGCCTCCAAAACTGTAAGAAATAACTTTCTATTACATAGTACTGTGTTTGTGTTATTTTAATATAATAACCCAAATGGACCAATTCGGTGCTTTCTATCTATTTGCAAGTTAAGAAATACTTGCAAATGGAATTCAAGAACACATCAAAGACATCATCCACCATTATTAAATGAGCTTCATCTCAGAGTTTCAGGGCAACTTCAAAATACATAAGTTAAGAAGCTCAATCCAATACATAGATAGATTCAAGGACAGAACTGCATGATCATCTCATTAGATGGATAAAAGGTCTTTGATAAAAATCCAACAGCCTTCATGATGAAAGCCTGAAGAATCTAGAGACATAAAGATCATACTTAAATATAATACAGGCAATATCCTCAGAGAAATGCCACAGAGTTTTGTATCAAATTTGGAGTCCTCTATTAGTCTCTAGTAGTGGTCATAGAGGGGTCTAATGCCCAAAAGAACTCTCACCCTCATGGGGAGGACAAGTGGGGTTTATAAAGCTTAAAAGCACAGTTACACCATTCCAGGGGCAAAGTCAACAAAATAGTTGCATTTTGTTCACCATAGTTAGCCCAGACCAGGAGAGTTAACCGGGTCAGTTAACAAAGAGGTTTTCAGTTAACAAAAAGTTTCAGTTAGGAAAAATAAGTTTCTCAATATTGCAGAATCAAATGGGCTTCGTGGAGATGCAGATAAAGCTGGGAGGGAAGACTTGCGACCTAGCTACTTGCAAGCTTCCCAGGATTGTATAAACAATGTACCCCCTGAAGCTACAGATAACAGTCTCAAGAGTCACTGACTGCAGTCAGAGTGGTGGAGCAAAAACACAGGGTAAAGCAGAAGTCAGCTAAAACAAAACTGAGTCAGCTTTGCCTTTTCAAAGGCAGAGGGAAAACACTGATAGTCATTCTTATCTACCTGTGAACCCTATGAGATGCAGTGATTGTCCTGGCAAAAGATGCTTATTGCTGCAATATTGGTATAAATTTTATGGACTCAGCAAAGCACATTCTGATTAGATTTAAAGTCCATTCCACATGTTGGACAGCATACATGGCACCATTATTAGGACGAAAAATCTGCTGTTAGATAGGCCATAGACGCGATGGGAGAATGGACTACTATTTTTCTGCTAAATGGACACAATATTAAACTGACTTCTCTTGCCTTATTGTTATACTTATAAATTAGTACATACCTTAGCCCTCATCAGAGTAACTTGTTTTTAATTATAAGTGGTAATTAACACAGAGACTCACAACCCACTGATGTGCAGAGAACAAGGGATTCCAGAGTGCTTAGCACTAAGTGGGGCATCTATATCACATCTCTTCCTCCAAGGCTCGGGGATTGTTGTGGAATATGAAATGGAAAGATTACAAGTGCCAGAGATGTTAGAATAATGAAACAGTGTTTTCTGTACATAGGAACGCATGCACATGTGCACTCAATGTGACTGTGACAAGATGTGAAAAACTTGCCCAAGCTCAAGCCAGACAAAAGCTCAGCATGGAGGGAGAAGCTGAGCCGAAAGTCCTCCTGAGGAGCCATAGATGGCTGCTGGGAAAGAAAGTTTTCTGTAAGTGGGACCCACATTCAACAGTATTTGGCCAACACAAATTGAATTCAATGGACTTTTAAAAAATAAAAAAGAGAACACAAAATTGGAAGGTGGATCTGGGAGGACGTGGTAAAGAAGGGCAGTGAATATGATTAAAATACATTGGAAGCGGAATGTTGTGCTTTGAATGAGATTCGGCCCACTAAGGTTCCAAGTATTCCAACTTTTTCCAGCTGATGGTGCTGTTTGGGGTGGTCCTGGAACTTAATGGACCTAATGGACTTAATGGACTTAATGCGGTCTCGCTGGAGCAAGCAAGTCACTGTGAGTGGACTTTGAGAGTTCGTTGCCACATCCCGTACATGTTGCTCTCTGTTTCCTGTTTGCCATTGAAGGTATGAGCTCTTAACCTTCTGTTTCATCAACCTCTTGCCACTCGGCTTCCCTTGCAATTATGGACTCATCCCTCTGGAACTGTAAACCCAAATAAATTCTTCTTTCTGTAGGTTACTTTGTTCATAGTGTTTTATTGCAGCAACAGAAGAGTGGCTAATACACACCGAGACTGAAAAAAAATATGCTTGGTATACTTTGAATCCTCTTAAGCTCACCTGGACTTACTTTGTGATCTAGCATTATCTATACTGGAGGATATTACATGTACACTTGACAAGACTATTCTGTTCTTTGGGGTAGAATGTCCCACATCAGTCCCAGGTCGATTTGATCTGTATTTCTCAGGTCTTCATTCATGATGATTTTCTGCATATATATTTTATCCATTCCTGAAATCTTCATATTAAAATCCTCTTTTATGTTACAGTTTCTTCCATCAGTTCTGTTACTGTTAGCTTATGTTTTTGGTATTCTAGTGTTGGGTACACATTTATTCATAATTTTCCCATATTTCTAGTTAATTGATCATTTTATCATTACACATGCTCATTTGATCAATTTTGCTTATGTAAATGTGACCACCCCTGTTTTCTTTTGGGTTCTACTTACATGAAATAACTTTCCTTCCTTTCAGTCTCTGAGTCTTAATTAGAAAGTAAATTCATTGAAGACAAAGTTACAGCTGAATATTTTTGATATTATTTACATTTTATCCATTAAGCCATATTTTTATTGTGGTCTTTAATCCATTTATATTTAAACTATACGATAGGAAGGACATATTGCCATTTGTGAATTGCTTTTTATTTTATGGTTCTTTCTCCATTCATTTTTTATCATTGCTGTAATTTATATTTATTGTTATAGAAACATGTTTTGTTTCCTTTTCACTCTCTTTTGTGTATCTTTTACAGATATTTTTGTGGCTAAAGTGAGGCTTTAAATAAAGTTTTTTATATTCTTAATAACATATTTTAAGCAAACATACACTCATTTTTGTTTGTATATTTAAGAATGAAAGTACAATAAAAATAAATTAAAATAATCAAAGACAGATAACTTCTTACTCAGACTTTCACTGAGTGAAATACTTATTTTATTATTATTGGGTGTGTGTGTGTGTGTGTGTGTGTGTGTGCGCTCATGTTGCAGTGTATGGAAATGAGAGGACAACTTTTAGAAGTTAGTAACCTCCTTCCACTGTGGATGCTAGGATAAAATGTAGTCACCAGTTTTGTATAGAAAGCTGTTTTATTCATTGAGCCAACTCACTATCCCTGAATTACTAAATTTTTAACAAGATGTAAATTGACTGGACAACATGAAATGGGTTGAAAGAAACCATTGTGAACAAATTATCAAACTTTTGGGTCAATCTGAGAAATATTAATTTTTTTAAATGTTGGTTATAAAAATATATAAGAATAAAATATTGAAAGTAGGACTTTTTCAAATGAGAGAAGGAAGAGGAATTTAGGATTTCTAAGCTGTGAATATTGTGAATATTGTGAATATTGAGAGAAGTCTGATGAAACTAAATTGTCAACTTGGGTACACAAGTCTATAATGATCAAAATATATTTTACTTCAAAATCCTCATAAAAATTGTATCTAGTTCATCAGGTAGAGTTGGGATTTCTTAAGTGCTTCCCCATGTCTGTGCTGGGATTTTGTCTGGTTTGAGCTTACATGGGACTTGTGTATGCTGTCATTATTGCAGTGAGTTCATATGAGTAACTGACCACCTGTGTAGAAAATCTGTTTCTTGTGGTCATCTACTAATTCTGGCTCTTACAATCTTTCCACCCCCCTTCCACAATTATTGAACTTTGAGAGTTTGATATAGGTGTCCTACTCATGGGTAAGCATTCTGCAGCCTTTTGATCTCCGCACACTGGCCAGTTGTGAGTTTCTGTGTTAATCGCCATCTGCTGCATAAGGAAGCTTCTCTGTTGGAAGTAAGTTTCATTAATCTATGGATATAACAATAAGCCATTAGGAGTCACTTTAATACTATTCCTATTTAACATAATAATAGTATTAGGCTCTTCCCTGTGATCTGGGGCCTACCTAGCCTCAGGTTCCTAAGCCTAATATTAATATCAGGTATGGGCTCCATCTCATTTTTTACTGAGATAAATAATGATACGGCATTCTTTGGCATAAATAATTTTGCTCACCTTTGATGATTTCTGTAAGAGCCTCAGAAATGGAATTAGTGATTGTGAATATTCATAAGGTCCTTCTTCATTCCAGTATGCTGTTTTTAGAGCCTTCAACTTGCATGCTTATTTCTTTGAGAGGTCAGAATACCTTAACAAATCTATGCTCTGTTTCGGTCCATTATAAAATATGTGATCCCAGGACAGGACATCTCAATCTTCATAGAGTTTTCTGTTGTCTGAGAAGTAAAAGACCTGAAACCTTTTCCTTTATTCCAACATACTTGCTCTTGTGATCTATTGCAATTTGATGAACTATGTTGTGGAAAAACTGTCTTACGGTTCTGCAGAGTAAAGAAGAATGGAAAGGTGGCATTCACATTCTCCTGAAGACTGGACGGCACACTATAAAACTCAAGCACAAAAGGTGATAGCAAATGAAGAGTTGGATTTAATACACAGGAGCAAACAAGTGACTACGTTGCTTCAGGGCTGGTATTGCAAAGAATTGAACTTAATGTATCTTTAGATGTTTTCAGAAATCGAAACACCTTGTTACCTTTCACAAGTAGGCATTTTCTTTCAGTGGAAACCCCCAAGCCATTTCACATTATCAAAGAAAACTTACTTTAGAAAGTGAATGATGTTCCTTAATTATTTCTTGTCATTTCTAGTCTTACAGGTCCCATTTTTTTCCATTCTTTTCTCAAATGCTTATTTAAAGTTAATAGAAGAATTTGTTTAATTATTTTTGTAACATCAACAACAGGACATCTGGCACCATGATGATGTGTGGAAGCAGAGAGAGCCTGTTCAAATTGAGGCATCTGCTGCAGGTCTAGATCTCATAGAAACTTCTGGAAATTTATCCAAATCATTCTTTCTACAGTGTTGATGAACACTTCCCATATGTCTTGTGCTTCATTAAACAATAAAGACTTGGGAAAACCCTAAAATAGATGAACTCACTTCATTGGGTTCATAGCATGATAAGAAAAATAAACATGTCTACAAATAATTACAGTAAGTAGAGAAGTGCGACTTCTGGAAGAACACCCGGGGTGCATTAAATAATACAAATGGAGCATCATTGAGTACGTCTGGAATGACCTCTGAGAGGAGGTGACTTGAACAGATCAAAACATAATTTTCTTTTTCTTTAATGAAAAAGAGTTTATGATGTTAAAACAAAGCAAAACAAAAACAGATTAAAAACAGAAGAGCTCTTAGCATTAAAAGAATATAAAGGGTTAGTGAGTGGAAAAAAGCTCACATGAAAGAATTCCCACTAGAACATATTCTAATGCAGTTTGCATCAGATATTATTCTATTCTTGCTGCAGCCCCCTTAAGGCCACTAGAAACTCTTTTGTTTGATGTTTCTATACAGCTGTTTTGAACAGTTTGCCCACATGAAAACTGACTTTTAAATGAAATATAAAAAAAGCATGAAAACAAATCACTGAATGACTGTGATGGGACCAGAAAGACCATGAGCCTTCAGGACTTCAGTCGCTACAGTGATCAATAGCCAAGTAGAGATTTAAGAAGCTGGTGGAACATGAAAGCGATGTTTCCCCATATCTTGCACTCAATGCTTGGAGCAAAGAGTCCAGAACAACTGAGAGGCCAACAGAAGCACTTGGAATTCTTTCCAGGTCACTCTCAGCTTCTGATCAGAACTTTGATCTCTGTAGAGTGAGGCATAGTGAAAATACAAAGTATTTATAACTAACTTTTCACATAAAAAATTTCACAGAAAATTTTAAGGTTTAGCATTAATATTTCAACCTAGCCAAACAACATTCTTATTTTATGACTAACATCTTGCTAAATTACAGAAGAAAAATTAAAATGTTATGAGCAATTGACATCTCTCACACTCACAGGGTATTTCTGTACACATGTCTATTAAATATTAAGGTGGTGATAGCTGGCAGTGCTCCAGGACTTCACAAAGCCCAGTGCATCAGTCCCGCCGTTATGTCTGCCCCAGCCTAGGCTGCAATTCAGAGATAATCATATTCTCTCGCTTCTCAATTTGCACCTATTTGTTTGTTTGTTTTTTCATTTTCTTTTCCTCCTCATTGAAAATATAATTTGGCAATATAATATTTCTCTTTAAAAATTACATACAAAAAGAGATAAATTCAATTAAAGTGGAAGATTTATTATGAGAGAATGCCATGCTGGAAAGTTTAAGATTTTCTTCTTTACTGGAATAAAGCCTCTGAGAGAGAGAGGTGAGAGAGAGAGAGAGGGGAGAGAGAGAGCACTGTAGACAAGGAACTACGGGATCACAGTGCCTCATGGCCACTATCCACAGTCTTCTGACTTCCACACAGTAAATCTGATCATATTTAGATTCCCTCTCCCATCCTCATCCCCCTTAATACTCTCCAACCTATTTCATGCTCTCTCTCTCTCTCATTTTTAAATATATATATATTTAAGCCTATAGAGCCAAATTCGTGTCCTCACATGCAAACACTCATACACAGTGCTACAATTGAGGTCTGTGACTTCAGAATGTTTTCTCTCTAGAATCTTTTCTGTGTCCACAGTGGCCTTGTGCTTACCTCTACTTCGATGCTCAACATACAACCCTGAATCTATTTTTCAGATTACCTATAATAGGAGAATTTGAAATCTACTTGTCCTTGCTTCTCCTCTGTGTACAGATTTAGACAGAAAGTGTTCAAGTGAACAAATGCATGGCTATACTTTCAAGAAGTTTATGTTGTAGTGTTTAACATAAAAGGTATTTCTATAGTCAAACTAAACCCTATTAAAATGTAATTTAACACAACAATGCTCCAAAGGCTCCTCTAAGGGTTTTGGAAACTATGCCAGAATTTTCACACTTCTTGAAAAATTTTCTGAGGCAAGATCTCACTGTGTGATCCAGAGGAACCTACAACTCACAGTCCTCTTTCTCAGCATCCTGAGTGTGGGATTACAATTGTGTGCCATCACATGGACTAAGGGATTTTCAGTGTTTGTTGAGTAAAATGATTCATACTTCAGATTCTTTGTTTCCAGTGATTTTTTTCTCTCCTCATTTTTATTAGTTTTTGAGAATTCCATGCAATATATTTTTAATATTTTATTTATTATTCTATTTTATGTGCAAAAGTGTATTGCCTGTATGTAAGTGCACCTATGTCATGCAATGCCCATGGAGGTCAGAAGAGGGCATTGATCCCCTGGAACTGGAACTATGGACGGTTGTTACTGTCATGTGGGCGCTGTGAATCAAACCCAGGTCCTCTGCAAGAGCAGCCAGTGCTCTTAACTGCTGAGCCATTTCTCTAATCCCAAGAATTTCATGCAATGTATTTTGAGCATATTCACCACGCCCACAACAATTCCGCAACAATCCATCACCCCTTCTCTACTCACAAAAGTTTGTATCTTCTTTGTCCTTAGCTTATCAAGTCCAACTTGTGCTGCCCATATGTTCTTGGATGGAGGGTCATCCATAGCCAGCGCACCAGATTCTTAACTCTACTAATTTTGTTGTAGCATCTTTGTGTATGTGCAATTGTGTGCATTGTATGATGTGAGAGGTATATGTGCGTAGAGGTCAGAAAACAACTCTGCAGTGTTGGTTCTCTTCTTCCATCTCTCTGTGAATTCCAGGGCTTGAACTCACATTGCTAAGCTTGCAAGGCAAGTACCTTTACTTGAGGAATGAGGCCCTGTCATATAGCAAAATAATTCTATTGGTCATTTGAACCCTGCTAATGTGGAAAATAAGGTTTCTAATATTGAAGATTAAACCAAGTTACCAATTTCTTTGAATATACAAAATCTATTATTGTGAAATACATATTTGATTACAAGTAAAATTCCTGTATTTTTTTCCATTTTGTTAATGTTTAAGTTAGCAGACAATGTTACGGTAGAAGGGAGCTATTTGGCATGGGGTGGGAATCAACAGGATAAAGCAGGAGGCATGGAAGAGAGGGATGAATAAGAATAACATACAGTGGCATATAAATTACTATGTTAATGAAACAGCATAATGAAACTAGAGTACTTTTTTATGACATTTTAGAAATCTTCTCATAAAAAATAGATCAATTTTCCAGGTATCTGAGAAAAATTCTGCCAAAGGATTCAGGCTAAATGTGCTGCAATCAAATGAACTCTTTCTGTGCTCTAGTTAGCCTTTCTTGTGATTCCTTATAGCTCTTAAACATCTAAAAATCAAAATTAAATCAGTAGCATGGATGCACATGCATACAGCAGCCCTCTGCCAGGAACTGGCACTTCATTTCAATGGACACTTCATTCAGAATAGCTGTCTCTTGCTTCTGATTCCTGGCATCCAATGTAGAATTTGATTGCACACAATACTCAGAGTCTCAGTGCTGTCTTTGATTTCTCAGCTCCAGTAGCTTTGCAAGTAGGACTTTTTTTTTTCTGCTCTCTGGAGAAGAGTTGTAGTTTTAAAGTAATCCAAAAACAATTCAAGGAGCAGGAGAAACAATTTTAAAAGTAATGGGCTGAGATTCCATCAGAACAAGTGCCTCCTAATCTTGATACCTAACTGCATGGCCTTTGACTATTCTCTGTAACCATGACCTACTGTTTCACTTCTCCATAAACACAGAAGGTTTTAGTTATTACACTATCCATAAGCAAAACACAATGTTAAACTTTATAACTGATGCAAGTAACCTTTACATTACTAGCTGAAATGACTATTACAGTTCATTTAGGAGTGAAGTTAGCAGGAACTGAGTTCAGATAACTATTATTTCCAGAAGCCTGTAAATTCCTAATTCTTGTCTTGTCAGTCACACATTTTTTGAAGGGATCTCCAAAAGGAATTACCTATACAAGCAGTACCACATAAGAACTAAAGTATAATTTTGTTAATGCATTAATAACAGCAATAATAACCAAAATTATTAATAGTCTACTATTCGCCAGAACTCCTTTTAGGCATTCAACACACATTAGCTTTTCTGAACCTCAAAGTGAACCTTTAAGAGAACATTGTCAAGGAAGTCAAACAGAAACCCAGCCAGATAGTAAGTGGCATGTCTCAAATTAAGCTCAGCATTTGCATACAAGGACAGTGTTAACACTCTCCCATGTGTAGCCTGAAACAGTATAAAGACTCATAATTTGTTCCATTGCAAAACTGTTGTTTCATTGCAGCAGTTGAACTACAGAAAATTGTTGGGCATAATGTAAGGTGGGCCTAGCCTGAGGCCACCCACTAGGAGGAATGGAGGATTGGTTCCTGTGGGTGTGGCATTCTGCTCTGGCTAGTTGTGAGACCAGCATCTGGAAAGTACCTGCCTACCTGGGGACAAACTTACTATTGGCTGTATTTGAGACCCCACCCCATAAGGTCATTGGCTATCCAGACCTATAAGAGCTTGTGCACCTATTCAATAAACGAGCTTGCAGTACCACGTGCTTGGGCTGCTTCCCATCCAACTCCCGGAGTCTGTGGCTTGATTCTGCGTCTACTCACCCCCAACCACTCTTGCTGATCCTGAGTGGTGAGACACGACAGAAACTGAAACAACTATAACTGGCACCCAAACACAAATTTATTGCTGTCACTTCCTTGCTGCTCCTAGAACAAGCTAGATGCTTACACCAAAGATTTCATCTCTCCCCCTCTACCCAGAGCTTTCTCTTAGCCAATGTAAGCACCTAATCCATACATGTAAGGCCTGTGCTCCTTTGGCCCCTTTAGGCCCACTGCAATGACAGGGAATTAATCCTAGAGGCCTTATGCCAAATGCCACCTGGCAAATGGATGTCACCCATATACCCCCTTTTGGCAATCTTAAATATGTCCATGTTATAGTGGATACTTACTCCAAATTTGTCTTTGTTATCGCCCTTTCAGGTGAGAAGGCATCCCATGCCATTAAGGCAACAAAAACTGCTATGCTGGTCATGGGTGTACCCTGGGCGATTAAGACAGATAATATCCCAGAATATAAATCTGCCCAATTCAAGTTTTTCATAAAATCCTGGGGGATTAAACACTCCACTGGCATCCCCTATAACCCTCAGGGCCAAGCCATAGTGGAGAGGACAAATAGAACCCTCAAGGAACTCATTATGAAACAGAAAACTGCAATGACACCCAGGGAGCCCCATCTGACCTTGGTAGAAGCTCTCTTCACCCTTAGTTTTCTTACCTTTGATGAAGCAGGACTCTCTCCAGCCTATAAACATTGGAGATCTCAGCTGACCATTACCCACCTGCCCTTTGTTCACTGGAGAGACCCTCTCACAAATGAATGGGAGGGACCTCACCCACTCTTAACACAGGGTCAAGGGTAAGCTTGTATCTTTCCAGAAACTTCATCCTCCCCTATCTGGACACCTGCCAGAAATGTCAAACCTGCCACGGATGCACCTGCAAATGCAACAGATGCCCCCACCACCGTGGAACCACTGGATCCATAACCACATCCCCTTCCTCTTACTGTTCATGCTTCCACTCCCAATACTGACTAGGGCTGATGCTCAGCCATTTTTTTGTTCCTTAATTTGGTAACTTGGAGCATTTTGCTGTGGCCTTCTTGATTATGAACTGACCACTTAATAACAACACCTCTTCATAATACTTAACTATTCTCTATTCTTTCTGAGTCTTCTACAGGTCACAAAAGCATTCTGTGACAAGAACCGTGGCACATGCCATGGGAGCCTTCCTGCAGACCTCCCATGCCATCCTAATTACCCTCCTGAGCAACAAGTATCACCCATTGGGTTATTGCACCAGAACGGCAGGTAGCCAATGACAGGTAAGACTCCGATGCCTACAGAGGCAACCTAAGACAGACATCTCTGGCAAAGATGAACCCCTCGGGTTGTTTCACTAGAACAGTGGATAGCCAATGACAGGTAAGACTTCGGGGGCCGGGTCAACCTTAGACAGGCACGATCGCCTAAGGTGATCCCTAAGGGCCTGGGGTCAACAATGGCATGGAAAAAAATAATGCCTCCCAGGGTCACTCAATTAATAAAAACAAAAAGGAGGATATGTTGGGCATAATGTAAGGTGGATCTAGCCTGAGGCCACCCACAAGGAGGAATAGAGGAATGGCTCCTGTGGGTGTGGTGTTCTGTTCTGGCTAATTGTGAGATTAGCACCTGGAAAGAACCTGCCTACCTGGAGACAAACTTACTATTGGCTGTATTTGAGACCCCACCCCATAAGGTCATTGGCTATCCAGACCTATAAGAGCTTGTGCACCTAATACCTTGCAGTGCCACGTGCTTGGGCTGCTTCCCGGCCAACTCCCGGAGTCTGTGGCTTCACTCTGCATCTACTCACCCCCAACCACTCGTGCTGGCCCTGAGTGACTATAGAAAATAGCTTTGTAGTCCTTCATATACAACCTGAGAAACTAAACTTTGCTTCATGATAGGAAATACCACATGTGAAACTGATTATCTTATGCCATTTCAAACACAGTTGTCCTCAGGTTTGCCTAAAGCAATAAGAACAGGTGTGCCCTTCCTGTAAAACCCAGTAACAACAGATCTGGTCCCTCCTCCAGTTTTGTTCAGAACTCTGGGACTGTTAAAATAACAGCATCCCTATTCTCTCCTATCAACCTTCATCACACGTGTCTAGAAAGGAGACAGCGTCCTCGTCTGTAGTCTTTAGAAAATCCTTCTGTTTTTTATATTATGGTGCAAAGAAGTTTAGCACACCTGGGATTTATGTATCTTTGTGAGTGTGGGCTGTCTATGCAAAGGCATACTTATAATGAATAAAAAAGAATTTTTCCAAATGTCCCTCCAACAATCACACAGACTTTAACTCAATTAATAAGGATGGATATGCACTTATAGGGCCTTCATGGTCCCATGAAGATATAGATTCAAAGTAGTTAGCTGGGTTTACAGAGCCTGCTCTGGGTCTATTATCATATCCACTATAGTCACAGAAGTTGGGAAAACTCGTGTAGAAAACTCGAAACAGGGAGCACTGACATAATCCCACTAATCTGTCCAGCTATTCTAAGAAAACAGAGAATAACCACTTGATTTTAATGCATCTGTCTCCCACCTGTCAAATATGACTTAGTGAATAGTTTTCTCTTCTAACTAATGATGGAACAGAGAAGCAGAAAAGCTAAATGGAAGTTTTCACTGTCATGTAAATGGATAAAGTATTTTTTTCAGACAAATTTCCTATCTGTATTTCTTTTTATTCTCTTAACAGTAATGAAAAACTACTATCTCCATTTCTGCAAAACACAAATATATAGAGTATCTCCAAATATCTTAGTTCCAGACAGTTGAACTGATATTAATTCATGTGCATTCTATGTTTAAACCAATAGTGATTTAGGAAGAGACTGGTTGCATTTTGATTCTTCTCTCGCTGGTATATTCAACACAGCTAACTGCAGCAAATAAAATAGATCTGAATATGTTTATGCCTTTATTTCATAGAGCGAATGCTTATCCAGGACTTCATGTATATTTGGAGCTCAATTGACTCAACTCAAGACAGAAACTCTGATTTGGTGGTCCTTTTTATCTATCCCACAAAGGACAGATTGCCCTTAACAATGGGGGAAATCAGAATGCCCACTCAATTTCATTTTACTACTCTGAAATGGACCCTCTATTCCCTAAACTAGCAAGATCCAAGTTGAAGTGGCTTCTATACTTCCTTCAGATGAATTCTTCTCAATAGCCACTTTAGAACCATTTAAGACTGACTCAAGAGTATGCAACATTCAAGCTATTAAACTGTTGCTTTGGAATTTATACAAAAGCTCTGCAGGAGACTGGGGAGGTAGCTCAGTAGGGGAAGTGATTGCTACAAAAGCCAGACACCCAAGTTCTGATCCTCAGCACCCAAATAAAACGTCAAACATGACAGTAAATACCTGTAATTTCAGGGTTGGGGAGGCAAAGACATGAGGGTCTCTCAGAACAGCCGGATAAATGAATGAGCCCTAGGTTCAGTGAAAAAACCCGCCTCAAAAAAGTAAGTGGAGTGTGATAGAAAAAGACACACAATAAAGACCTCTTGCTTAGACTCACTTGGCACTCACATGAACACATGCCTACAATATAAGACAGACAATACACATCACAACAATGAAGTAGCCACACACTTTCTGCATACACAAAATATGACTACATTTGTCAGTAGATATAAAATACTGTGCTCAATTAAGAATTATTGATTACTTGGGATTGGAGAGAAGGCTCGGCAATTAAGAGCACTGACTGCTCTTCCGGAGGAACTAGGTTTGATTCCCAGCACCCACATGGCAGCTAACAACCATCCATAACTCCAATTCTAGGGGATCCAACACCCTCTTCCAGCTTCCGTAACTTATGCAGGACACAGGTGCACTTACATACATGCAGGCAAAACACTCATACACATAACATAAAAATAATTAATTAGTTTAAAAGAATTATCTCATACTGAAAAAAGTATACTTTCAATACTGAGTTGAATCAAGTTTGACCCTATATTTCAAGTATGAACAAATATCATTTTTTTCCTTTTCAATTCAGAAAGCATATAAAATATTTTAGAAATACAGTTTTACTAAACAACAAAGAAAAATGGAGATAATATTTTCTTGCCTACCACATCACTTAGCATGGCTAGTAAATGGAATATTTATCCGAGAGACCACACTAAAACCTGAGTGACATCACTGATTCCCTTTTGTGGTAGTATGAATGAGAATGTCCTCCATAAGCTCCAAGTATTTGGACATGTTGTCCCGAGTTGGAGGTGATGTTTTGGAAGGTCTTAGAAGGTATGGCCATGCTGGAGGAAGCACATAACTGGGGTGGGCTCAAGGAATTCTTAAAATTTGCAGGATCCCCAGTCGCCCTCTGCTTTCTGTGCTTGCTTGAAGGTATGAGTGTTTAGCTTAGCTTCTGCAACTACTTCAGCCAGTGCTCCTGCCGTGCTTCCCTGCCATGCCAAACTCTAATTCCCCTGGAACCATAAGGTCAAATAAATTCTTCCTTTTATAAATTCCCTTAGTCAGAGTGTTTTATCACAACAACAGAAAAGGAACTAATACACCCTTTCTCCTTCATGACACATACCTAATATACTCCCCCCCCCACACATATATGCATGCCCCTGAATCCTCAATGCCACTGCAACTCACTCTTATAATATTGTTCAGTCATCTAAAAAATTATTTATTGACCATTGCAATACACTGTACCAAATAACATGTCAATTAGGGAGTGGATTAATTACTTTTACTTTTTGTTGCTTTGAAAAACTACTGTGACCACATAAAGAAGGAAGAGTTTATTTGGATTATAGTTTCAGAGGGATGAGTGTCCATCTGGAAGCTGGAGCAGAAAGCTGAGTGCTCACATCTTCAAGTGGGCACAGGAAACAGAAAGAAACTGGAAACAGGATAAGGCTGTGAACTCTCCAAGCCCACTATCAGTGATATGCTTCCTGAAGCATGGCCACGTCTCCCAAATGTCCTATGACCTTCCCCAAACAGCACTACCAACTAACCGAGTGTTCAAATTCTTAAGCCTACAGCGGACACCTCATCCAAACCACAATAGTGAGCACATTCAAAAGTTGGAAAATGCATTTATCAAAGGTTAGATGTGTAAATAGACACCAAATCAATTATGTAAATTTTACTAAATGACCTAGACTTTTATAAGAATTAGAACAAAACAGTCTTTTTAGGGAGTTGGATGTGGATATATTGTTTTGAAAGTCTAGTTTTAGAACTGGGGAGGATCACACAAAGTATATTGAAGAAAGAGACTAGGACATGCAAGACAAGGAAATGCTGAAAACCCAAGAGATACTGAGAGAAGTCAAGGACCCGAGGACCGGACTCTACGCAGTCCTCTCAGCTGTCTTTTGGTTAGCAATATCTTCTCATTCTGTCCCTCTTTCAGTGACTATCACTTCTGTTTTCAATAATTATGTCTGGTTTTATTGTGATTAATAAAATTTATGCAATCTTATTATCTAAAGTATAAAATACAATCTTTGTATCAGATATCCCAGAGTCCACATTTAAAAGAAGAGCAGTCCTTTGGCAATGATGGCAGTGGATGGATTTTGAGTTAGCTTTTTCACCTCATTATTTTGACAGTTCTGTAACAGAATGCCTACTTCAAAATAATATAACTTGTCTCTAACTAAACTAATCTTTCTCCTTTGCTTATTATGATCTAAGTACTCTTGTACATGCATGGAGTTTGATAATGACCAAATAAATGAAAAGATTCCTACCTTGTGGAGATTACATGTTAGTGAAATGAGAGAGGCAAAGGAAATAAACTACTGAGGAAGAGAGATACAAGTTTAAGAAATGTGGCAACTTTATTCATTATGATTATCAGGATGCCCTTCATTGAGCAGGCAGTGTATGGACAAGGATTTAGAATTGGTGAGGGAGTTAGCATGAAGCCATCAGGACAAGGGTGATTCCATCAAAAGTTAACCCCAGCCCCAAGGTTCTTGAAGAAGGCAGTCGGTGTGCTCAAGAAACAACACTGAGGCCTGCGCAGCTGGAGAGAGTGAAGGGGATAATATAAGACGAAGGCAGAGAGGACAGCATGAGGACAGGTTATTGGGAGACTTCAAAGTTACTGAGGAGTGTTCGCTTTTCTTGGGAGTGAACCAGGAAGCAACTCCAGGGCTTTGAGCAGAGTGGTATGCTTTGGTTTACATTTTAAGGCATCACTCCAGTTGCTGTCTTAAGAACACATGAAAGAGGGAAAAAGAAAGAGAGCAAAGTTAAGTGGTGATTGCCTTGATCTAAGCAGAAAATGAGGACTCTAAACAAAGTAGAAACAACCAGAAGTAAAATTCTGAATTTAATTTCAGTCTTACAGTTAAATTAACAATGTTCAAAGAAGTTGGATACACAAAGGTAAGAATCAATTACAGGAATCTATTGTATGTTTTGATTTTGTTGATGGTGATGGTGGTTTTGACCTCTAAAAGTTGTCGCTAATGCACCAAAAGAATACAGGCAGCTTGTATAGAAGCCTCTGATAACATGAGGCCTAGTCTTAGTCCAAAGTAATTTCTTACGCTATTCTAAACATGCATCCTCATGTTTACAGACAAGTTTACAGAATTCTAGAACTGTAGAATAAATAAATGTATGGGAGATGCTTAACCATAAGTGACACATCTTCAATGCAACCTCAACAGTCACCAGAGAAGTTTCTTTCTGCAGCAGATTGCAGAAACCCATAATTGGATTAATGTACAGAGAACGGAGGTTTCAGAGTGCTTATCCCTAAACAGGACAGTTATTTCAAAACTCTACATCCGAAGACTCAAGGATCATTGCAGAAGAGGAGGTAGAAAGATTTTAAGAGCCAGAGAGGGTGGATGACCACAAGGAAACAGAATCTTCAAGGCATTTGGTCAGTTACTCTTTCAGGAACTCCCAGCAAAGGTGACAGTATGCACAAGTCCTATGCAAAATTTCACCACAGACATGTGAAAGTAGGTGAGAAATCCCAACACAACCTATGGAACTTCTGACAATTGGTGGCTACTAAGAGGGGGAGAGAAAATATCTTACAGGGATGGGTCTCTTAATGGGCACAATCCACACTGAACAACATTTGGGGACAGAAATCAGACTCTATAGACCATGTTATAGATAAGAGAGTACATTAAATTGGGCATGGGGCAGTGGGGGACTGCGTGCATAGGAGAAGGAATCTAAATTCCATCAAACTATATTTTATAAAAATTGCAAAAATTCAATCAAAAATTTTAATTAAGGGATTAAAAAAAAAAATCCCGTGCTAGCAGTGACCAAAAGAAAGCAGGGATGGTTCCCTGGTGTCACAGAAAACGTGTTTCAAAGCATAGAGTGTTGTCTAAGATAAGGTTATTTCATAATGATAAAGTTGGTCAAATTACTGAAAGGCCTTAAAAATTCTAAATGTCTAATTAACAGAGTATTCTGGCCCACAGATTACATCACAATAATTTTAAAAGACTAAATTTTAAACAAAGTTTGTTCTCTGATCACAATAGAATTAAATTAGAAATCAGCAACAAAAAGATATCCCCAAATTTCTCAGAATACTTAGAAATTGAATAGTGCAGTTACGAAGAACTTAAAGGTCAGAGAAAAATTCAAAAAGAAGCTGGAAAGTATTTTAAACTGAGTTAAAATACAATATATGAACGAAGCATGATGACACATTGCCTATTAAAAATTAGAAATAATATCTTAGATATCTCAACTTCTACCCAAGAATAAGAGAATGAAACTGAAACAACTGAAGTAAATGAAAGAATAAAATTCAGAGAAAAAAATCCATAAAATTAAGAATACAGAAAAATAGTAGAGACCACCTGTGAAACAATGACTCATTCATTGAGAATAAATAAAAATAATAGACCTCTGAAGACACCAGTGAGGAAAAAGAGAAAACATTACAATGTCAACAGTGAGAGGTAACAAAGAATAAATTTTGCTGTTGCTAAGAGCATAATGTGTGACTGACTGAGAGATGGCTCAGTGGTTAGCAACACAGGCTGCTCCTGTAGAGAAACTGGGTTCGGTCTCCTGCACCCACATGGCGACTAATAGCAATCTATAACATCAGTTCCAGGGGAACCAACACCATTTTCTGACCTTCTAGAGTATTGCATGACACAGGTGCACTTACAGCCATGCAGGCAATACATTCATACAAATAAAATAAAAATAATAAGTAAAATATTTTAAAAAGAAAAACACAAATGTTGGCACAAACTGTATTCATTATTGGGTGTTTTGTGAGTTTCGAGATCAATAAAAATGTCAATTTCCTTGAGACTGATCCACAAATACAATTCAACTCTCTTTAAAGTCTTATTTATTTTTTGACTTGATCAAATAAATGAATGAACTTTAAAAAATTAGTGAAAGCACATCATGCAATATTTGTTAGCATTATAAAGAAATGAATATCAAAACACAGTTTAAAATGTTGGGCAAAGCTAGAGCACCTATTGTATTATTCCATCTATATTAGATTCTAGAAAATGAAATATACTATCTTTGGACAGAGAGCAAAAGAATAGCCACCCATAAAAAGTAGTGTGTAAAGAAAGAGGACTTCAGGGATACATGAGGAAACTTTTGAGAGGAAGGAAGAAGCTCATTGTCTTCATCATTTCCAGGGTGACAATGATCCCATAGCACCCTCTGTGATGCTGCTTCTATGGGTTTCCACATGAGTTAGAATATATCAGCTTGTACATCTGCAGTTTGTTGAATATCAATACAGCATCAATATAGCTGTTTCTAAGATTGTAAATACTGATGTGCTTTCTTTGAGATACCATGTTCAACGATAAGTGAGGAGTAAGAACAGAATCTGCATACAAATGAACAGATTAGACTTCTAAAGAAGTTAGATTCAAGCACAGGGGCAGGAATGTGAGCAGGACGCTAAGTGGATGCTGCTGTAGAAATCCTTCTATGTTCTCTCTTAAGGGTTTCCATTTTCTTGGTGAAATAGGAAGCAGAGCTGTTAGCTGAAATTGTGATTGAAAGACAATGTTTGTAGGCTTCAGAAAAGGGTGCAAAACAATAGTGTGGGAAGTCCACAGGAGTCCTGGAAATGTAGTATGACTTTTAGATAGCATTAAACGTTTACTTCATGTTAGGCCTATGAATTTAAAGTGTGGCCGCAGCATGTTTACACACATTTTTTCCTAGTCAGTAGACAGGTGCAAACATGGGATAGGCAAATGGTTCTTTTGACTAAAATTGTGATTTTTTTTTCCAAGTAAACTTGATGAAGCAGAAACAAAGTAACAGCATTTATGCAAAAAACATCTGTAATGATCGACTGTAGAGTTCAAGCCTCCTGTTATAGTTTGAATGTGAAATGTGCCCTATAGACTCATGTGTGTGAACACTTTATCCCCAGCTGACATTGCTGTTTTGGGAGAGTATGGAACCTGCACAAGACACAGCTACACTGAAGGAAGCGGGTCACTGAGGACAGGCCATGAGGTTCAGAGCCTAATTCTGCTTCCTGTGCCTTCACTATTCCTTAACGGGCAAAGATGTGCAAAAGCAGATGCTGCAAGTTCTAAGTCTAACCACCACCATGCATTCCCTGCCACCAGGGACTGTAAACCTCTCCTCTTTTAATATTTTCTTTTTTCAGGTATTGTGTCCCAAAAATATAGTGGAAACTAAGCACCTATCCAAAAGTGGAGTGCATGATTAATTTATTGGAAGATTATTTGTAAATAAAAGTTTAGCTAATATTAGTTCAAAATTGAAAGGGAGTAAAGGAAAAATGAGTAGAAAACAGAATGTTAAAAGGATCACAAAACTGAAGTTGAACTCAAGCAGAAATAAGTCAGGAATGATTATTGTAAAAGTGTCAGGCAGTTACATGCTAAAATCTTTGAAAAAGTAATGAAACTACCCAGGATTTCGGATGATCGCAAAATGATAGGCAGTGAGTGACATAAAGTTCCTCTCCAGTTGCAGCAATATGGATATGTGGGAGAAAAACTATAGTTCAGAGGAAAAGCCCTTAAGACCTGGAAAGCGAAAGTGTCTGTGCACAGGTTCCCACTGTGCGGGAGAGAGCATTTCAATGTTTCCATAACGTCATGGTTCCATGTAGGATAGGTTCTGAACACAAAGTAAAAATATTTCGAGACTTGGAGCCCAGAGACTTCTCTTGGTGTTTGGAAAATTAGAGATAGAAGGTCTAGGACCTGGTCTGATGGGTTTCAAGGCCCATCATATCAGCAGTGATCTGAGATTAGAGGAAGGAATAGCTGTCTGGAACTCTCTCTGGACTCTTCTCCCTGAACTCGGTGGAGCCTCTAAATGTTCAGCCTCAGCCCAGGGCATATGAAAAACTCCATGTTGAGGAAGCACGGTCTCAGTTACAGGGCATGGGTTCAATTGAACCCCATTAAAATAAGGGGTGGACTCTGGGCACCTTACGGGCTCATCCTTCATTATGTAGTTCGATTTGTCCAGGGAAGTCACAACCATGGGAAATAATTACTGCTAAACTGTGCAATCTAGCTTCCCATCCCACCAATGCTGCCACCCTACAAGCCCAATTTCACTGTATCCCTGGAGAGTTTAAGGAAGGTGTGAGTTGTCGGTGTCAGAGACAGAGTAAGAGCATCTTTGTGAATATTATTCGACATTTGCAAAAATGATTTAAAATAAAGTGTTTTGGAATTTTTCAGAATATTTTGGCATTTTAGGCAACATCAAAATATCATGTGGCTATGTAGCATTTGACATGCTAATTCCCCACTCCTCCAATTCTCTCTTGTACTCTGGAACATGTAACTGTTCACTATTTAATTTTTCCAAATTCTGTCATTGCTCTCTGTCTTTGCCAATGTGACTTTGTTGGCCTAGAATTTCACCCCTGTTCTTTCTATGTGATATCACTTAAACTGTCCCAAAAGCCTTCCCCAATGTCTCAGATAAAATGTTTCTTTCTTAGTATGAATCCCTGACTCTCTCTTCTGGTCTCCATGAGCATTACATGATATGAGAACAGCTACATACATGCAGGCAAAAAAAAAAAATCAAACACATAAAAAATAAAAATGAATTTTAGAAAATATAGTGTGGATCACTATTCATAGAAATGATTCCATAAGAACCTAAAAATATACTAAATATTTATGCATTTGTATTCCCTGATAAACAGTAAGTTCTTCAAAGTTAGAAAACTCAATTCAACCTTCTACTATGAGAGCCTCAGTTGCTAGGTGTTATTTAACTAAATTGAATACAAAGTACTCATTATGTAGTTCTGAATAGGCGATATTAAAATTCTAGATTTGTATAAAGTTGATACAATTTGAAATATGTGATAGATTTATATATACTTTTATCAAGAAATAGCTTATTCACATTTCCAAAATATAAGACAAACAAAGCTTAAAAGTTTTGTAAAGGGAAGGATGATACATGAATTTAATGCAGCATTTAGGAGGCAAAGGCAGCTGGAGCTCTGTGAGATCTAGGCCAGCCTGGTCTGCATAGTGAGTGCCTGTCCAATTGGGGCTACATAGTAAGATCCTGTCTCAAAAAAGCAAACAGACAAAAAAGAATTTTGTAAAGGGAACTGTTTATTTTCTTTTACAATGGTAGGTTAGTCATTCCAGAAACATGATTAGAGTTAGATCCCTCTATCTTCTTTATAAAGTAGAGCAAGTTTCAGAGAAGAATTAAAAGATAAAGCTGAGCACTGTTGTCAAAATCCAGTAACACCATACACTTAAACATCACAGAGAAAAAAAGGTTACTTGAAACCTAAGCCAAATTCCATTTCAGTAGACAAAAATAAGTTTGTGATCAAAATGTGGAATTCAGTATTAAACACTATAATAAATGTGTTACCATGTGAGATCTTGGTTTGTAAAAGCATCATAATTAAGTTAGTTTTATTAGAACACAAAAAAATTTGCTGAATATAGAAACATAACTAGCTACAGCACAAAAACAATCTGATAAGGTACAATTTACAGCCTGATTCAAAACCTGCCAGCTAAGAAATGAAAGCCTAAGTTGCAAACAATTTATCCAGCAGGATTAATTGTTACCCTAGTGTTAGTTCAAGCCAGGACAAGTGTGTGAGCATCCTAGGAGGTCACTTCAGATTGAAAAACTTGACTGAAATTTGTGCAAAGCCCTACACAATCAAACGGTCACTGAGTGACAATAAATCTAGGTCTTCCTGGGGTTTAATTTTGAAGTATAAGGTTTTATTTGAAATTTTTCATTCAATCATTTACTTTGTTGTTGCATTACCATAAAAGTTAGTGCATAATAATGTCAATAATTTGTTTGAAAGTCAGTAGAAAGAATTACAAGCTGTCAACGCTTCCAGGAGCTTATGCCAGTCATACTGATAGAAGCAATTCACAGCCTTCTTCGCTGGACACTCACAGAATGTCCAAAATTGACATGCTAGGAAATTCTATTTTCTCCGAACTTATAGTTTATCTCAGGAAATTGGTGTTTCATATCACTGGGATACCCAAAAGCTGCAATTCCTCCACACATATTTCTCACCTGCAGCACGTGACCTAGATAGTGTCTTTGTCTTGAGTGAGGCTTCAGAAAGGAATGACAAGGTGTCGGTGACCTTGCTTAAGCACAGAGAAACAGGTTTACTTTTTCTCTGTTTTTCATAGAATTTCAGCCTCCTAATGAGATACTTCACTAATCCTGTGTTAACCACAAATATAAAGTTCTGTATATTCTTTCAGTCCACTTGGGAAGCTAAAACTTCTCACCTAGCTGAGCAGTATTATCATTAAGTAACATGTATGAAGTCCTAGATTTACATAACTATGTGTTGGAAATTTGTAATTAAAATCTAAGGGCAGCTCTCTCCAGTACTGCATTCACATATTATTTTTTAAACTATGAAGGAACTCATATAAAGATGATTGTTTGCAGTTGCTAAATCAAAGCAGCAGCAACATCCATGGATACATGCAGTCTGACTAAAATACCTGAAATATAGTACAAGTGGGTTTATGCTAAAGGACAGAGGATATTTCCAGTCTCCCGTTTGTCTGGAGTATATGTGTTCAATGTGGCAACGAGAAGGTACAGAATTTAAGAAATTCAGAACACATCAGAGTAAAAGTCAAGAAACTCGAGCCTCAGCCTCAACCTCAGCTTTCCCCAGTGTGAAAGCAACACTTTTTCCTACTGATAGTTTATTCCAAAAGTCATATGTGAGGCTGTGTCATCAGCAATTGCAACAGAAAGTGACCATTGGTTACAGAATTCACCCCTGGGAAGGTAAAAACATACCTACAACATAGGTAGGTAATTCCCCTTCTCTCTGCATGTAAAGCCAAGGCCTACATATCTGCCAAGAAATACACTGTCATAAAATACCAAGGTGGCCATCAGGAATATCCACTGTCATTGAACAAGAGCAGCTCTGCAGAGCTCCACCCAGGATGGCAGGAGACGTTACAGTGGCAAGGGTGAGTGATGGAAGTTCACAGGTCAGCGAGCCCCACTGGCAGATCTGCCCCTAAAAGGAGCAGGAGATTGACGTTCTGCAGCTTCGCATAGACAGTGAAGGAAGGAGCGTGAAAACATGCAAGTGGAGCTGGGCGTGGGGACGCATTTGTGTAATCTCAGGACTCTGGAGACAGGGGCGAAGGATCTCAAACTGGACAAAAACCTGGACTACTTTCAAACTCGCTCTTTTAAACAATTAAAATAATTTTTAAAATGAAGAAAAGGACTGCTCACATCTATTATTGCTTACTGATTACTTTTTAAAGATTTTTATTTGTTCTCCAGAAGTTTCATAAGGCATACAGTCTCTTTTGATCATATCCACCCTCTACTGCTCCCCTCAAACTCTTCCTGTGCACCCAACATGTCTCCCTCCCAATTTCATATCCTCCTAGTTTTTAATAATCCACAGAATCCAATTAGCAAGTTACTAATTCTTGACAGGTACTCTAGCATCCTGCTTCTGTGTCTGTCTGGTAGTTCCTAAATGCCGAGCAGTGTGCTTTTTTTTCACTAAGTTCTTTATTCAGATAGCCAAGACTCTTAGTGAATTTTAGCTTCCTTCATGGAAGGTGATTTAAATTGCTATTAATTGTATTATAGCAGAAAGGTATAGTCACATATAAAATATAATTTTCCAGTTGCTTCCATTTGCCATAGGGAGATATTTAAAAATTAAAATTTTCCATGTGGAAATACTATAGCGGTAGAAAATTTTCATTGAGAAAGGCAAGTATCTACCTATGTTTTACTTATTACCAAAAAAAGGATCGCTTTGTGCTAAATTTAGGAATAGATTTGAATTCAGTTGTCCTAGCAGTAAATATGTTTCTTTAATTGCCCTCTTAAAAGTCTTATTAACATTTGATTGTAACACAGGTTGAACCACATTCCTATGAATATTTCATAATGAAAACTATGGCTCATGTGATTTCTTTTTTCTCCCTTGTAGCAATTGGTAAGTTGAGTTCAACATCTTCAACTCTGCATTTATTCTGCTGTTTTGTGTCATGCATTCAATGGCCAAGTAAAACAGAAGGGGCACTAGGAAGTGTGAATAGTAAGTAATACTACCTTGGGAGCATTTGAATCATCAACCTCCAAACCTATCATCAAAAATCTTTTCCATCCAAAGTATAATGATATAAACGAATCTCAGGACCCCACTGGTGACCAAACAATCAGAACTGAAGGATTAATCTAACACAATTCAAAATTCTTACCAAAAACCTCTGCAGAACCATTATGTGCAAGGCAGCTGGGACAGGAAAAAGGAGGCTGTGTACCTTAATGAATAACCACAGACAGCTGAACTATGAGACTCCAAGTGATGTGTGTCAATGCAGGCACGTTAAAGAAGTTAGAGGTCATACATGTTGTCCTGAAGTATTAACACCAGGAATAAATTTCTTATAGTTCATATATTTTTTGTCAGGGAGTAGATAGCAACATTTAATTCTTATATTTTATTTCCCTCTTCGTAATCTAGCTGAATATAATTGAATATCTATATTTATTTCTGACATATATATACTATGTAGTACTTTAAAATTGGTATTTTTAAACTGAGCATGGTGGCACATGCCTTTAATCCTAGCCCCCAGGAGGCAGAGGCAGGCAGATCTCCATGAGATCAAGGCCAGCCTGGTCTACATAGCAAGTTCCAAATTGGTTGGGGCTATAGAGAGACCCTGTCTCAAAAAACCTGATTATATTTAAATTCAATTAGTTAAATACATTTTTCATAATATATGAGCGAAAAAAATTAGTACATACAATATAATATTACATATGCCCAAAATACCAAGAAAAAGTATATAATCTACATAATTCTATTTATATAAATTCTAAGCTCTTAAAACTCCTCCAGGAAAGAATGCTGAAAATATGATTTTAACTAACTCAAAGGAAACATTTTTTAAGCTTTCAAAATCAAACTTAGCCCCTAAGGAGACTATAACCCTAAGAAATAGTCAGTGACTATCATGAGTCCAAAGGATGGTGTAGTGAATAAAATCAAGCAGCAAGAAGGACATATGAAGTTCACTTACATGTCAGCAACAGCAAAAATATACTAGACCAGCAGATGCTGAATAGATCCTGTGCAGTACTAGTTCTATGATACACTCTATTCGGAGAAGAGGTCCAAGTTAGAAATTTTTCAGAAAACCAGAGTGAATTAGAGAATCATATTTCATATCAATATATTTAAACATAGTAAAAGTTCCAAAAAGTTGCACAGTAACAAAGTTTGTTGAGCATGGTTTAATTTCCCTCTCTAAATATTAGTAGCATCTGAGTCTTCAGAATGGCTAAAGGTAACTTGTAGATTGTGGCTATAGCCCAGCTCTTTCTCTGGTTGACTGCAGTGTGTAAATCATTTCATCTGTTTCTATAAGCCAAAAAATTTAATCCCACTCATTCTCTGATCTCACATATTCAATCTAATATCAAGTATTGGTAATTTTACATACAAATTATCTCATTTCTATATATTTTCTCTGCATCTGCTTTTTCTATTGTTCTATCTACTACCATTATTTACTGTCATAACTACAGCTGTAATTACCTGTTCAGGACACCAAAATTCACTATTACTGTCCCTATTCTTTCACTCAAACTGAGGTGACCTGAATATATGGCTTGGGGCTTAAAGAACAGAAATTTATCTGTTTTATTTATTGTTTCTGAGGTGAGAACATGGTTAAGGTGCTCGCTGGTTTGTTTCTTGGTGAGGCCTCTTTCAGGTTTACAAATGACCACCCTATAGAAGAGTCTTCATATGCCCCCTTCTCTGTGTATGGTGGGAGAGGAGGAAAGAGACAGAACACTCTGGTGTCTCCTGTCTGCTTATAAATAACCATTCCTATATGACTAAGTGTCTGCACTTAGCTTGCATTGTCATCTTAGAGGGCATGTCACCACATACTGTCCCAGTGGAAGTTGGAACTTCAGCATGTAACTGTCAGTAAACACATACACCCCTTCCATTCTAATCCCACATTACAGTCAAAGTGCTACTCTGAAAATCTGATAACAGCAGAGGAGGATGATCTAAGCACACTTAGATACAAACAATGATTAAGAGGACAGTGCTCTGTCCTTCAAAAATGTTCTTTAATAAAACTGCCCACCTGCTGCCTGTTACAGCATCTGCTTGTCTCACCAGCTGCCATGTGTGCTTCTACTGCATTTAAACCTATTTAAATTTCGCCAACATCATACTTCTGTTTATCTCTAGGCCCTTGTGTGTATAGCTTCCTTCCTGCACTGCTGTGTGCTCCTTCTTCTAAGACGTCTTCCCTAGCTCCCACGTCCTCCAAAATTGCAAAAAGCTTCCTAAAATACTCTACTATAATGTCTGTGCACTGTTACCCCTAACTATCTATCAAAATTACATATTCATGCAATTCACAGACTATTGCCTGTTGTCCTTACAAGACCAATAAGAGGAAGTGGCCATTTTTCAACATTCTCTCTTCATCATTTACATTGTGTCTAGCAGATATTAGGTGTATTAGTCACTTTTCTGTTGCTGTGACAAAAACACTGACCAAAGGAACTTATAAAAGGAAGAGTTTGTTTAGCTTACGGTTCCAAAGGGGCAAGAGTCCATCATGGAGGAGAGGCGTCGGGGCAGAAACTAGGTGCTCACACCCTCGAGCAAGCACAGGAAGCAGCAGCACATGACTGGAGAGCCAAGAGGTTTAAGAACTCTCTAAGCCTGCCCCCAGTGACATGCTTCCTCCATCATGGCCACACCTTCTACCACCTCCCAAAACAGGGCCACCTACTGGGGACAAAATGTCCAAATATTTAGAGCCTATATAGGGCACATTCTTATTCAAATCACTACATTAGATAAGGAATATTTGTTCAGTGAGTTAATATATGCATAATTTTCTTAATTTAGTTGAAAATGATTGCTTCTAAGTGTTGTGTTTCACTACATCTGTGCAGAATACTCTTCAGGAAATATGTCAATACTCTAAACTTCCTGGGGTAACAGCATATCCTGGCCAAAAAGAAAGAAAAAAGAAAAAGAAATCAATTGAAAATTTTACTCAAATTTGGGGTTCAGAAGATCATATATCTGTATAAAGGAATTAACAGAATGCAAGATTCCTTTAGAAGAAACATTAAATAGATTCTTGAAAGTTTTCAAGTGACTTCAGAAGGGATCTTTCTCATCTTCTCTTGTATTAATGGTGACTCTGGTCAGAATTAAAGTCCTGTTTCTCAGGGAAAGGGACACGTGTGTGTATGGATTAAGACTTGCTATGATGTGTTTATTTGGCTCTAATAATAAATTAAGTCCTTATCTGCTTTTTCATGGCTGTGTGTGAGTGGGATTATGATGGATGAGGGGCAAGTCAGTATCTGATGAACTCTACATATAAAATTCCCTCTTATTATAGCAAAAGACTTTTTAATATTTTATTTATTATTTTTATTTCATGTGTAGGAGTGTATTGCCTGCATGGATGTACTGCACCCATGTCATGCCATGCCCATGGAGGTCATTGGAAGAGGGCATTGGATCCCCTGGAACTGTAGTTACAGACAGTTGTTAGCTATCATATGGGTGCTGGGAACTGAACCCAGGTCCTCTGCAAGAACAGCCAGTGCTCTTAACCACTGAGCCATCTCTCCAGCCCCCACACTAGAAGAATTTTACAAACAAAATATTTTTTCAGAATTGTGATTACAGGGCTGGAGAGATGACTCAGTGGTTAAGAACACTGGCTATTTTCAGAGGACTCAGGTTTGATTTTAAGCACCTCCTCGGCAGCTAACAGCTGTCCATAACTCCAGTTCTAGGAGATCTGATACCTTCTTCCGACCTCTGTAGGGTATTGAATGCATGTAGTACACTTACAAAATGCAGGAAAAATGCTCATATGCATAAGATAAAAATAATAAAATATTTTAAGACTAATTGTAATTAATATATCAACCAGCATTGTACAAAGGTATACAAGTCCTGCCTGCACTGGGTGATTATGATCCCACTTTTTCATACTTAGAAGTTGATACCTAAGACAGATAAGTGATAAGACAAATAAGACAGATAAGACAGATACCTTGATATTTGAGAGGCAGTGCTTCCAGAATGCCTTTGGGGGCTAAAAGCACTAGAGGATCTAATCACATAGATCCTGAGGTGAAAATGGGCTTACTTTAGAGATAAGATGACTTGCCTGAATAATTCAAAGTGCTAATAAAATTTTATTTTTCTAAATTGTCCATGGATTCATTGAAAATCAAGACTAAGAATCAATGTGAAAGAAGAAATCAGTCATACCAACCCAGGGCATATCAGTGTTCCTTATTGGATCAGGTGGTGTAGGACTATGGAACTCAAGATCATAAATTCTCAAGAATTTGTTTTTCCATATTCAAGATAATGTGTATTCCGTTGATTAAAAAGTTTGCTTTTATATAATTCATCATGAAAGGACTTAATAAGCAAATGAATATCATATGCAAAATTATAGAGATAATGTTTATCCTTCTTAAGTCAAATTGTTCAAGTACATAAAATCATTTGCATATAAGCAATTAATATGCTCAATATAAGAGATGCTTAAGTACTCATTATAGTAATTCCTATGGGACAGCTACTACTTGGCAAAGCTTTGGCTATGATTAAACACAAATTATATTATACATAGGTAGTTGAATACATCAGAAAACATTTAGAAAAATTGTTTGTTAACCAGTTAATGACTGATTGTCCTGTGTACAGATGCAACAGATGCAGGTGGACTAGAAAACAGATCAAATGCAATATGTTACATACACTTCTGAAAAATAAATTTCCGGTTTTTCTAAATATTCATGAATGCAAACTCAGAAATTCTTGCTAGCTTTCCCCTACTTGTTTGGAACCAGCTGGCAATGAATGCTATCTCCAGAACAACAGAGAGAAAGAGAAGTTCAGGAACAGCCCAAGTGTGATAGCCTTGACCCCATCCCCACATTCATCCAAGTCTGTGCCAGCCAGTGATGAGTCTAAAAGCACTAACTGGAACCCCGTCAGCAGGGAAAGACCACATAAGAACAAGTTCGCAGAAAGTGCCAGCTACTGTGTTTTCAACCATGCCTTAAAAGACAGACCTTGGATGTTTAATAGAACATAACCCTTAATGACAAATCCACAAAGTTCTCTGAACTAGGAAGAGAAATGACAAGCATGAAAAGACAAGGCTAAGGTTGAAAAAAATCAGAAAGGAGTTAGAAAGAAGCCCGCAGAAGTGCCAGCTATTGAGCTTTTTCCATTTCTACAGTGATGTACATTTTGACAAATTAAGTAAGAGATCAACTTCAAAGAAGCTGACATAATGTCTGACATATTTAGTTGCCGAAAACCATTTCTTCTTAAGCATTAACTCAGAGTGAGTTTTTCTGGAAAATATAAATGCTGTATATTTATCCCTTTTTCTTTCTTCTTTCTTTCTTCAAGATATATATTCCTGAAATGCAAATTTTCCTGAGGTCTAACAGATAGATGATAGATAGATAGATAGATAGATAGATAGGGCCCCATAAAGATGGGATTTTATGTCAGAGTGGAGAATGGACTCAATAAAAAAAAGTCAAAAAATATAATTTGTGTGAATGATACAAGTTGTAAATGCAAGCAACATTTTTCTCATTGAGAGGGCATTCAAGAAATGTTTGCTAATGGAGAATTCCTAAGTGTTCACTAAGCTTCTAATGCATTTCCTGTCACTTACCATATGCCATAGGGCATGTTGTACAATATTTAATTAATGCAGTCAGTGTTTATCAAGAAATCAATTAAAATGCAAGCTGCCTGCAGGCCAACTTCTTCCCTTGTTGATGAGGACAGAACACTCTCTTCCCAACAAACATACCTGTGCTTATTAAACAGTTTTCTGCAGAGACCATTCACACTGTCCTCAGAACTCCAAGTAGATCTTGGAAGAAGAGCTTTCCTACCATTTCCCAGCCAGTAATTACAAGGTTAGACTCTTATGGGAAAAAAATGACTGTTTTTAAACTATAAAATTATAGTCAGTAACTGACGAAGCTTTTGTTTCTCAATCAGAATGTTCGCTGTGTAAATAACAAAGCAGTGAGCATTCCGATGGGGTGTAATCCATTCTTCCTAGTTCACAGGCCTCTCAGCTACTGTTTGTATTACCCTGGACATAGAAAGCACTTTAATATAATTCTCACATTTCATATGAAAATAAAATTATGGTGTTATATTTTACTTTCATTGTGACTTTCATACATCAGAAAACAGAAACTGAACCCAGGACACTGAACTTTTTCAAGTTCATGGTATCAAGAAGAGGCAGAGCCTCGTCTCCCCCTTCACTACGTGGTCTTTGTATGTTTCCGTAGAACTTGTGAAACTGTGCCATAATTTCAGGCTTGGTACACGTTCATTATTCTCTAGATTGAGAATTTGAACTGGCTCTACTCAGCACAAAAAGATCAGCAGTAAGGTCTTCCCTTGAATCTAGGACTGACCTCCATATGAAAATTTAATATCAATCTTATGCAGAACTTATAACACTTAGGGCCTAAATTTAAACTCAAAAGTGTTCTCTTCATCTAGGCCTGACCTAAGGGTCAAACATACCACAATGTAGAATCTTAGAACTCAACCCAAGCCCAGTAGAATTTCACAAACTCCAGGTGATCCTTGTACATGTCACTGGAATTTATATTCAGGTGGACTCCATGTTGTGCCATCATCTGAAGTGTGAGACTGTGGATCAACGCTGTAATCATCATGCATCCCTTGGTTCAGCTTATTCATCTCATACTGATATATGTTAGTTCATTCCCTACAAAAAAGAAAGAGGAGGACACAGTGGTCAGGAGAGTGTATAAGACTCCAGCAGAGCTCAGCACAGCTCATGACACTGTCTGCAACAGAACACTGAAGAAAACATCTGAGGTCGGGCAGAGGGTTCTAATATATTGGAAGTATCTTTGTTCAGAAAAAAAAAATTGTTTGATTCCTCCCTGACAAAAAAAAATGAAATGCCACCCTGTTCCTTCCAGTCTTACTCAGTCCCAAAGATCTATGAACTCCAACAGTGCATACTGTCCAAGTCATCTGAAAACTCTGATGTAGGTTGAGCTCTGCTCCAAAAACTTAAGGTTACTACCCACGGTTTATCCTTGAAGTGATGCATATGGCTCTGAAATAACAATCTGCCCAAGGAAAATAAATGTGAGTAAACTGGATCAGGTTTCAAATATTTCTAACAGTCATAATAGCTCTGGAGATTTGTTTTCAGATTCATGATTGCAGAGTTGAGAGTGAAAGAGATATCTCACACAGCTAGGTAGCTGTGGTCAAACAACATCCAGTCCAGGTCAGCGTGCTTGGGAATGGATAAGATCTGGTGTGGGCATCAGGCTAATCACCAACAAACTGAAAGATCAGAAAGGAAGGATGTCACAGTTAACATCCTAGGATGTGACACTAGACCCCTACTGAAGTGCCACCTGGCTTCTCAGTCCTTTTGATTAGAAACAACTGCTATCCATTCTAACTAAAAGGAGTCATCATGTAAACAAGATGATTCCAATTAACCATGACACCTTAAATTATAAGATAAAAATCTCCTTTAAAATATTAAGCAGGAATGAAGAAAAAGCATGTCTCAGGAAGAAGTTTTGATTGATAACAGCAACTAATAAAGGCTCTTTTAAGGTTCTGGGTGAAGGATAAATCATTCAGTACAAGCAATATTCACCCCCATTCCCCGACACACACATCCAGTCTGGCTTCTCTTCAGGATTCTCTTCACTGCTCCAACAGTGAACATGTTTGGCTCTGCTGCAATTCCTTTTCACAGCAGCAGTAAGATTTCCCCAAAGCAGTAATGTGGAAAAATTGTTATCTTGCAAGCATTTCTGCTGGAATGGGTCACATCCACAGAAAATATGAAATGAAAAATAAAGTTGCAAGCAGTCGTAGTGAACTGAAGTAGAATCTGTAATGCAGAAAATTGAAAAGTAAATTTATAATTGTCACAAAATTTCCAAGAGTGCAGCAAAGCGTGTGCCCTTGAAAGGAAGAAGCAAAGCTTTTCCAATAATTGAAGAAAGGATTGTAAGCCACGACACAAAAATGGATCCTTGTGCAATAGGGATACGGATGTTGATAGAATTACAATCTCATCAGGCCACATTCACATAGACTTATCGGGTTTGCCAGATATGATATCACCTTAGAAAATATGAGATCCATATCTCCCTGTATATGTGCATTTCACAACTCTATGTAAATCTTGCAAGAGCCTTCATAAAAATCAAGATTAGGAAACTATTAATATTAAAACATGTTTACTGAAAATCTGTTACATATAAAACATTCAAGAATATGTGGGGTAGAAGTTAGGGAATCTGTATTAGCTGTAAAGCAGCCATATTCATGAGTCTTCTTTATGGTCTACTTAAATTACCTCTGAAATGGCATTATGTGAGAGAAAATGATCTTGCTACCACATACACATTTTTACATAAATCCAGCTGCATCAATCACAAGATGTTTCTTGTTAAAGAATAATTATTGCCTTTTCTAAAATGGATGTGACCATTTACAAAAAAAAAATACTAGCCATCATATCTTTGGGGAAAATTAATTAGCAAAATAAAGTCTCACATTAGAACATTCAAGAAATGACCTTACAGATGTAGTGATTTTTGGTAACAAGTTAAGGTTGAAATAAAGGCAAAGCTGACCTGGATTTAGCAGAACAAAACTCAGAGCATGGACTGTTTCTATATTCCAAAGCAGAACAATTCTGTAGACAATAAATTACAATGAAATGTGTACCACCAGCACAAGCACATAAAAGCATAAAGAATTAGCATTGTAGAGCACATTTATGGCTTATCCTGGATGGTACTCAGAATCTGAAAGTGGTAGCTACTAAGTGTATCTCTGTTAAACTGCAAAGCAAGCAAAGCCCTGTTGCCTAAGGCAATGCAATGGGTATTCACTTCAAGTAGCGCAAAGACCTTATACTAAATTTGATCCCCAGGGCAGGGATTAAGTGAGCCATGAGCTATGAGCTCTATCCTGAACCCTGCAAACTCTGAAATAAAAATGTTTATACATCTTCTGATCAAAGGTATATAAAAATGAAAAAACAATAGCCCCCAAAATATAGTTTTTAATGTTACAAATGCTTAAAGGGGAAAGAAGGAAAGAGAAGTCAGAAACAGAAGGGAGAAAGGAGGAGAAACAAGAGCGAGTCCAGATTTCGAGTGCTGCTTGAATTTCTAAATTAAATTTTGAAAATGAAAGTTCTAAAAAACTCAAGAAATATCAACCAAAATTATTGTTAGCCAAAGTGAAACCGTCCCTATTAAACGTCAGTGCATTTTTTTTCTACGTTTAATTCCACTGCTCAGAAGTACCACTGAAGACATAAACTGGAAATGAAAATAATGCATTTCTGAGACATGTAAAGGGGAAGCACATTACAGCAAGAGAAGATGACACTGCTGAACGGAGTGACTTTGAAGTGATAAGGAAAAATGAACAGGGGAGAAGAGACTTGGAAGAAATGGAGCAGGAAGAACATTATTTCATGTAAATTAAAATTAAATGTAAAAGGAAGACAGTAGCCCTGATCTTGTCAGGCAGAGGTATTTTGGTGGCAGACAGTAATATGAGAATTATAAGCAATTTGCAAACCACAGGCCTGCAAGCATGCACATTTCTCCTCTTATGATGGCTAATCAGGGATTTTTCAAGGGGAAAAACAAATTCCAAAATATCAGTTTCATGAATTCCTGCCAAAACCAAGAGCACTTTAGTCCCTGCCAATAAAAGACCCCTGTGAGCCAAAGTAAAATCACACAAGCACTCCTCTGTTGTTGATGGCACACACACACACACACACACACACACACACACAAACACACCTTTCCCAGAGTCCAACTCTTAGGCAGAATAGAGATTGATTCCTTTCCCTGAGTATCTTTCTCATTCAGTACCATCCTTTGTTCTCTCAGCTGCTTGGGCACAGTCGGTGAGCCTCCACCTTCCCTCCGTTGTCCTTCCCCAGGCTGTCTGCACCCTTGCCACATCCCTCTCCATTCGGCCACGCTTCTTCCCTATGCCCCAGTGGACAGAGGTCCCTAACTGCCTCCTCTCCACTAATCATCATTAACTCATTGTAATTGCTGTGTGTCAGGAATGTTTACATATGCTCTTATATGTAACATATTCTATCATCAAAACCAACCTGCGTGTTTCCTTCTGTTATAATCCGCATTTAGACCATCACGAAGAGCCTGATACAGCAAGTGGAGCTGGGAGTCACACAAAAGGAAAAGATCTAATTCAGGCAAGTCTGGCCCAGAGTCCCATCTCTTCAAAATGGCATTCTACTTGTTCACGGATTAGACGAATATTTCTTCTAGTCGGGTTGGATACCAGTTGCTGTGTTCGATGCTATGGTAGGATACATTACTTAATAAAAGCAAGAGGGTGCATTTTCTTGGGAATTAACAGGCAATGAGCTAGTACAGTGTTATCACTGAGAACGTGCTCTGAAGGTAAAGAGCAATGTGTATTTTAAAAATTTAGAAATAATAAGGAGGGTGAACATGAATGACCAAGGGCTGAGGGATGAAAAGGACCCATATACACACTAGGCAAGAGCAAGATAAGCTTTTCAGGAATAAATATATTGGGAAATATGTGAAATAGAAATTATCGCCCCCGCCCCTCAGCAGCCCCAAAAGGCTAGATTCAGCCTATCCAGTCCAGTACATCTATTAAAACATAAGAATTGGTGAAAAGTAGAGAAAGGATATTTTAAAAGCCTGTTAGGAAAACGAACACATGAAGGAGTCCAGTGACATGAAGTTTGTCTTTGGAGTACTGACAGGAGCTTTACTTTAAATGGAAGAAGGCTTGGAGCAGAGAACAAGAGGCATGCTAAGTAAACAATCTTGGTCAAGCACACCATCATTGTCTCTACACAGGTCTCTGGAGGTAGTCCAGTAAACTGCTAATTTGTCACCAACCACAGGGACTAATCCTGTTCCTATAAGAGGCCTGTTCCAGGTATAGCCTTTCCACCACAGACAATTGTTTTCATTTTAGGAATGCCAGGCCTTACTGTTACTGAAATTCAAGGGAACTGTAGGTTTTGGACAATGACTCTGTGCCTTTAACCTTAAAGGAGAGTGAGGTAGATTATACATCTTAGTTTCTGGACAGATATTCCTTTACTGCCTAACATACCTATATTCACAGATAAGCAAGTGATCCAAAGAAAGGAAGCAAATGAAAATGAAGACAGAGATGGCAGGCTTTTCTTTTGCTTTAAGTAACATTGCATGCAAGGCTTTTTAACAAAATCAGCCTCAAAATGTCTGTTTCATATATGCATAGTCTTGAGCTTCCACTTTTCTGTATAATCAATATTTGATCAGCTCCTTGATAGGAATGGAGATACATGCTGGAATCTGAGAGAAAAGAAAATCTTTTCCTAGGTGGGGGTTCTGAAAAGGCAAGAAGACCTGAAATCTGAATTTCAAACATCATGCAGGGTCCCCAGATATTATGTGTGACACCAAGGTACCTGCAAGGGAGGAGGGCAGCTTAGAACAAATGTCTCGCTCTGATGCCAAACACTGATGCCATTTTGAGGAGTGTCAAGAGAAGAGTGTGAATTAACTCAGTTTATATAATGATGAAAAATCATGAAGGTGACTGGGTTAATAAGTGCAATTACAGTATAGGTTTGCGCCTTATATTTTAAATTTGAAAACTGCTTATATTCTTTTAGAGATTCTTCACATCTCTAAACTTTCTTGTAAATCTGCACTAAGTAAAATATTAATATCCCCATGGCCTTTATTTCTTAATCCCCTCACAATCTCTCCAGAGGTCCTAAAGGGCACCCTCTCATGGGGCCGTGAGTGGATCTGCCCTGGTTGCATCAACAGTATTAGACCCTTAGTATTAGTCAAGGTTCTCTAGAGGAAAAGAAGTGATAAAATGAATATACATTGTGAAAATGGATCTATCAACTCGGCTTATGCAACAGAAGTTGGATAGTCCAGCAATAGCTGTCTGCACACTGGGGAGGCTGAAAAACAGTAGTTGCTTGATCCAGGAAGCCTCAACAGTCCCAATAAGGTGCTAAACACTGGAAGAATTCTTAAAAAGCCTCTGGTCTTCATTCACACTGAAAGGCTGGGTTTCAGTATCAGAGAAAAGATGGTGGTCGTGGGAGCAGCAACCCCAGATCAGAGGCACCCATAAGCAAAGAGTGAAGGTAGGCAGGCAAAAGCAAGATGGCATTTCCCTCCGCATATCTGGGCTGCTGCAGAAACAGGACATCTCTCTAGTTGGAGGATCTTCTCTCTTCAGGTCATCCTTCCTGGATATTCCCTCATAAACCTGCCCAAAAGCATATCCTGTAGTTGATTCCAGATCCAATCACGTTGACAATCAAGCTTAACCATTACAGCCTTTAAGAGACTGCAAGTTAAGGCTGATAAGACGTCTACTTCTTAGAATGACTTGACTCAAATCATTTCCATTTTGCACTCTCAGATCCCCTGTCCTTACTAAACACATCCCTATCCTCCACAGGACTGAGTTTTTGAAGTCATGATGAAAGACAAATGTGAGAAGCTGATATAATGTGTTCCTACACACATATAGTAAGGCTTCGTTCCTAGATGAAAGCCAAATTCCACTGAAAATAAATTATCTAACAAAGAAGACCCTTGATTCCCTGGAAAGAAACCTCTGGAAGGCCTGTCAGCACAGGAGTGATGCTCATCAGCCCGCATCTTGCTTTGACACAAGTTGTGAGTCTCACCTACCCAAACACACAAAGTGGCATAAGTCTTAGAAATGTTACACCAGGTAGAAATGAAATCAATTAAGCCATTTGAAAAGAAATTTTGAAGAAACTAGGTCCTTATACAGTGACATTCCCATCAAGTTTCTTATACAAGCATCATGAAAGCCACTTTGAGTGACCTTTGCTAGGAAATGCATGTCATGCTGTACCTATGAGCTCCCAGATGGATTATCTACTCTTAAATAGGTAGGTAGGATCTGCATTTAGGTTGCCACCCTCCTCCTCCTCCTCCTCCTCCTCCTCCTCCTCCTCCTCCTCCTCCTCCTCCTCCTCCTCCTTCTCCTCCTCCTCCTTCTTCTTCTTCTCTCTCTCTCTCTCTTTTTGTCTCTCTCTCTCTCATTTCTATATGAAATTGTAGGGATTTCTTCTTTTGAAACATGGTCTCAGTGTGTAGATCAGGCTAGCCTGGAATGTGTCACTCCTCCTGACTCAGACTTCTGGGTGCTAGGATTACAGGCATGCTCCATCATGCCTGGGACTGTCTCCTTTCTACTCCGCTTCTATCTTTTTAGTCGAGAATTTAGGGAGTAGGTAAGATAACAAATACAGAATAAATCATATAATATTTTAACTTGATTTGGTTGAGTACACTCAACCTCATTAAAATTTGCACCTGGATCACTCTTCTGCTTCGCTAAATGTTTCAAATAAATCTCATCAAATGTCTGCATCCATCTCAGAGATCTTTCAGCTCCTTTCATATCTTACAATATGTTGTCATTTGGGATTAAGATTATCTCATATCTTGTTCAAACTCCACTTCTCTCACGGTAGTGGAACATACTATTAGCTGCAAGTGGAACTGTTTTAGGGAAGGGAGGAAAGAGGTGGTCTCCAGAGATAGCAGCCTCATCTAAATTTCAATGGAACTGAGAAGAGATGAGGAGACATCTGGTCACTGAAGTAATCACAATGCCCAGTGACAAGCCCACCATTCCCTTCCCCTCAGTTGCAGTTTCTGTTTTGAACACTGACTGCTTGTCACTAATTCCAATTGTTGCTCTGTGTAGGTTCTTTGGAGGCACTTTGGGCCTCTCCCTACATGATTCCTTGCTAAGAGAGGAGGCTAAAACTGAAACCATTTTTTCCTACCTCTACAAGAGCCACAGCTGGGACCTTCCACACACACACAGACACACACAAAAAAAAAACATTTGTAACATTGCGCAAAGCATTGCCATGATCAGTGCTATTTGCCCAACTCATGGAAAACTGACAGACAGACCTTTACTAAGCATGGGGGATAAGGCTGAGGCTCAGCCACTGTTACAGACCTGTCATGTCCCCTATCCATTTTTGCAAACTTAGAAGTATAGAAGTATCAGACAGTATGTGAGCTCAAGCTCAGCATGCAGAAAAGAAAGTTATCAGCTGTAGACTTTTCACAAACCTGAGGCCTTTACTGTCAACACCCATAGAATGGTGTATTTCTTTCCCTAGAATCCCTATGTTGAATTTCTAACCAGCATTTGGTGTTGGTATTGGTATTGGGAGGTCAGCAGGGTAGGATTAGCAGTGAATTCATGAATGGAATTAATGCCCTTACGAAAGAGTTCTGAGAGCCTTCTCACTGTCTTCCCACAGTATGTGGATACAAAGAAAAGTTAGCAAGTGAAAGAGGACTCTTACCAGGACCCAACCACAGTGACATCCTGATCTCAGACCCCCAAGGCTCCAAACATATAAGAAAAACTTTTTTGTTGTTTATAATATAGACAGAGTATCTCTCAAATTGTATTATAATAGTCCAAATGACTGAGGCATACGTTCAGCACATCAGTAGCAAAGCCTCCCAAGACATCATATCTTGCTTGAGATTGGTGTCCAATCCTCAAATCCAGGAGCTTCAAATCATGTGAAACATGGTCCAGGCCTCCAGCCTTACTCCATGCCATTCCCATCCCTTGCTATTTATCAAATCTTCCAGGCTACTCCAGAGTTCAAAAAAAAAAAAAAAAAGAAAAAGAAAAAAAAAAAAAAAAAAAAACAACAAAAGAAGCCAAAGGAAGCATGGAGCAGATCCCCTGAAAATGTGATAAGCACAAGCATCATGAGGAGAGTGTCTCTAATATAATGGGGTAAGTAAATTAAATGCTTCTAGAATGGAGCCAAAGAATTGGTCTTTACATCTGACCAGCTGTGGGAGACTATTGACCATGAAAAAGAGTTTGGTAAAGATTTGAAGCTCCGCAGAGGTACCGTAAAGGTGAATGAGAGGTGAAGAATTAGATTCTCTTTGTGATAGTTGTACTTCATAGTAGGAACAATCGTTATTAATAATTTAATCATTTTAATTTAAAGAGCCCTCTCACAACTTGCCATGCACTGTGCTAAACACTTTATGTGCACTGTCTCAAGTCCACAGAGAAACACTATTTGCTGAGAAAACTGAAATTTAGAAAGGTTCAGTAAATTGTCCAAAGATATAGCTATGAAGCTGAGGTACCCTGAAAAATAACTCCCCAAATATATCCAGGGTCTAGTACCTGAACTTTAATGTTAACTTGCATGACAAGTGGGTCTTCATTATGATTAAGTGAAGGATCTTGAGGTACTGTTAACCTGGATGACCCTGAATGAGCCCTAAATGTGATCCAGCATCCGAAGAGATAGGCAGAGGGAGATGTGATACAGAAGAGAGAAGACAAAGCCATGTTCTCAGCAAGAGAGACCTTTGAAGAAGAGGGGACTGATGGGAGAAAGAAAGAGAAGACAAAAATGGAGTGGAAGGGAAGAGGAGGGGGAAAGAGAGGAGGAGGAAGAGGAAGAAAGGACCTCAAGTACTCTAAGCTTCCTAGAAGCTTCACCTTGGGACCTGTTATCCCCTCTTGAGTCGGAGTGAGTTGGCACAGGCCCTTAGCAGACTCTTGGAGGTACGATTACAGTGCTTAAGGGCTATAAATCCTGAGGTGTCACAGTCAGAGGGAAAGCAGATTGATGTGGTCTTAGTTTGGAGGTCAGTTGGCTTAGTCACTATTAGAAGCAGCCAGCAGTTAAAGACACAAATATTAAATGGTTAGATATGAAGTTTAAAAAAAAAATTACTTGATTTATTTTGTACCACCGGCTCAATTAAGGTCTTAATTTGCTTTTTAATATATATTCTGCAAGGTTTTATTTTTTATATGCAATTCCTTATTACTGATTATAACTTGCTATATTATAGTATAAATTGATTTTTCACTTAAATCTTATGATTATTCTATTTTCAACAAGCATTTTTATAAATGCATTTTTATTCTTGTAATTTCATGTTTATACAAGGATCTTAGGTATAGATGACTGAAGCTTAAAATATATACCTGCCTCCAATATTTAATAAAAGAAAAAGTAGATTAAGCAGGAAAGCAAATGAGTAAGTGTTTAACGGTAGCATTTTGAGCATTTTAACAATATGAAATGTGTAACCACATTTGTCCTTGGGCTAGAGCACTGATCTGAGAGGCAGTGTGAGGACCGGATCCTTGGCTTCGATTCTGTGTTCCACTGTGAGGCTCTTCCTAGTTAAAGTTCATAGAACATCATTTTTCACTAAAGAAATTAGAAACTATATTTTGAATTTCTTTAAGGTCTGGAAGAGATTGAGAGAGAGACATGTGGAGTCCACAGACAGATTCTGAAGAGATGAAGCACAGCGATTTTCCTAATTTTCTAACAAACAGTCCTCATCTTATACTACTGAAAAGCAATATTGTGAGGAAGCCTTAAGAACGACAGAGGATAAAAGGTGAGGTGCCTTGGTGGGAAGAAAGGCATTCAATTCAGTCTATTCTGCTCAAAACCGGTAAAGAAAATAGCAACCAAATACCACAACATACGGAGTATCTGTTTTTCGATAAAAACGCCGGGTAAAGAGGTCTTATTTAAATCCACACAGACTACATTATTCTCCTTTTCTGAAGATTGGTTTTCTCTTTGGCACAAAAGGGCAGGCCCAGCACTGTTTGTATCAAAGCCCTGAGTAACAGCGACATCTAGTGGACTTTGCTAACATAGGATAGCAAAATTCAGAAAGGCTGTGAGCTGAATGAGAAGTTTCCTGATGTGTCTGGCAACACCACGCATGCCAGTGAAATCAAGAGTCCTTTCCCTAGGTAATGAATCTATCTGGAGTCAATATTTAACGCCTGGGAAAGTCACTATAGGACGGGGGGAGCCTGTAGTAGAATCCCAAAACCTTAATTTTTTAAAAATGGAAATGTGACAATATTGATGAGACTTAAAAAAAAAAAAATGTATCGGAGCTGGAGAGATGGCTAAGCAGTTAAGATCACTGGTTGCTCTTGCAGAGAACCTGAGTTCAGTTCCCAGCACCCAAATGGTGGCTAACAACGGTCTGTAACTACAATCCAAGGGGAATTCGCAGTCCTCTTCTGACCTCCACCAGCATTTCATGATACTACTGGTGTACTTACACACACACAGGCAATACATTCATACACCTAAAATAAAATGAAATTAATAAAGAAGTTTTTTTAGTGCATCACCAATTTGACCTCAAATTGTTACGCTTTTTGGACAGGCCAAAATCCACTGACTAGGCTTCCAAGTGCCCACACTAAAAACTTGATCCAAAGATATCAAATTGCAAGTTATTTTCTCTTTTATTTCTGTACAGACCAATTTCTACTTTCTGTAGAAAAGGCGACCCAGCCCATGTCGAGCAGCTCAAACTCAGGCACTTGGCTCTTTTTGTAGGACCTACCAGCTACCCAGGCCTGGCCCCTGTGCCTTGGTGCCAGCAACAGCATCCCTTTGTCTGGTTGCCAGGTCAGGAATTTCTCTTGGCAGCTGCCTCTTCCACCTCTGCCCTTCTCCTCCCCTTCCATCAAGAAAGCTAATTCCAACCTGGCAGGCAGAAGGTCAGAAATCTTTGAAAGCCGCAACTCCTACCGCCTACTCTCAGGGCCTCGCCTCTGCACATGCTGCCAAAAGCCAGCTAACTTCCCTCCCCTTTTCATAGCATCCTGAGTCTCTGAATGTCCAGGTTGTCATCTGAATCCTGCCCTCACATCTGCTTCCTCCCCCTCCTTCCTCAGTTATTAGTAACATTCTGCTTAGGCTGTCCCACATCCTGTCATCCATCCCAGAATCAGCACTGAGTTATCAACTAACTCTGGGCCTTGCCTGCATCACAAGCGCCCAAGAGACCAGAGCTGGCACACAGCATCTGGAAGAACAGAGCTGCCGACCCCCTGAAGTCCACACAATCGCATCTTTGAAAACTGGACTATGTTAAGTCCAAGGACTGCAGGCTAACATGACGGAAAAGACAAAAGACAAACATCAAACCCAGGCTGAATAGGTGACAGCTTTGTTTCTTTATTCATTTTGACATGACATGTTCAGGGCAACTTCGGAGCAGCCTTTTAATAAAAAATCTTCTATATATGTTCATAAATGTTTAGCCACAATAAAAAAGATTTTTAAAAAATATGTGCAGTAGAGTTTTATACATTTTATTTTGATGTTTTAAAATGGGGCTATTTCAGTGTTTAGCTTTGAAAATACAAATTGCAAAGGAATTACATTCTACAAAAAAATAAGATCTCATCTCACATATTCCTAACCTTTTATAACTGCTGTGCTTTCTCTATCATTTATTCTCCAAAATGGCAAAGTCAGAGCTATCTCACAAGGAGGCAATAAGAAAAAAGAGCAGTAGAAAAAGTTCTGCAAAGAGAAACAAAGAAAACTATTAAGTATACAAATATGGACCAGGAAAAAGCTGGGGCCTGTGAGGCAGGGGATGACTCTCAAAGCTTTGCAACTACAAAAATATTTTCTTATAGTATCTCACAAAAGAAGGTGAATGAATCACTAGCTAGCAAGGGAAAAGTGGGGTTACAGAGAAGTCTCTGACAGGGGCTTTGGGGATATTACTTCTGTGTTGCTGTTACATTGACAGCATTAAGACTCTTGACAAAGTTGTTTAAAATTGAGATACATAAAGACCATTGATTTCCACCTGATTATTTAACATATGATGAAACAGAAGTCCAAAGATTACGTTGGTTTTCTCCAATAAAGGAATCATAACCTAAGTTTCTGCTCCCCAGTGCAATGTTACCTTTGCACCTGTGTGAATTTTTAAATGTGAAAGGCAATTGCATTAAGTTGATGAATTCTTTATGCAACTTTGGCATTTCTAAAATAAATGCACTTAGAATCATGGAGTCCTAGCTATACACTAAATTTTAAAATGATCCAATTCACAAAGATTATCCAAAGGATTGGATGAAGCAAGAGGTGAAATCAGTCCCTTAAAAGTGGTAAAGGTACTGGACAACAGTCTTGCCAGAGTCTATAAAAGTAAAAAAAAAAAAAAAAAAAAAAAAAGGGAGGGGAGGGAGGGGGATGGCACAGGCACAGACTGCAGATCAGAAGGAGCGATGATGACTAGAAGGCCTACAAGGCTCAGACTTCCTTCCTGGAAGGTCCATGGAAGAGAGAAGCACTGGGCAAAGGGACTGCATTTTGAACTTGCATTGACCTCACAAATATCTTGTTTGTGTAACGAAGATAGTCGGTTTGGATCACAGGAAGCCAGTGTGACACCGCGGATTAATGATAAAGAGAAGAGAAAGGTGTGAAGGATGAACAAGCTTCTACTCAAAGGAACCAAAAGGTTCTTCCACCTTCTGCAGAACAAGTGATAGATGATGCTTGTCTGTACCTGGAGCGCATAAACCATCCATTATTATTCTTTTGAATGTGGAGCCCTGAAACAATTCCTTGACCCTGTAACAAAAGCTTAGTTGAAGCTTCCTGCAGTTTGGTAGAGAACGAAACCACCACACTTTACCACACCTCAGTAAATCCCAATTTATCACTCCCTGTGACTATGAGGTAGTTTCAATGTGAATTTAAGCCAGATATTTAACTTTAGTGGACATCAAAGTCATCCTTCAGTTTGGATATAATCTTACAAAAGTCCTTTATGACTAGAATTTAGAAATTTTATGAAGTAATGTCTTGCGTGCTACTGAATAGCATGTAATAAATACCTCTAAAGTCTAAGGAAATACATAGCAAACAAACACACTGATATTTCTTTGGCAAAAGGTATCAATAGTGTACTGAGATGATAAATTTATTTATAGCTTTGTGACAATTAATTCAAAATTTAGAGCCTTCTGAATTTCAGCATTATGGCTACTGGATTGGTGACGTAAATACTTTCACTGAGAAGTAAAGGACAATACAGGCCAAAGAGTCATCAGTCTTCACTGAGTGCGAATTCCATTTGCTGAGAGAACCAAACCCAGTTGTCAGGGAACCTGAGGGCACAGTGGCAAGGGCAATGGTTTCCTGTTTCTTCTCACTGGACATTCTCTTCAGCTCCTCCGTCACAGAGCGCTACTGGCAAGGCTGGGAACAGAGGTTGACATGGAACAATGTTTTCTTTAAAAAACAAAACTTCCACATACTCTTTTCCTCCTCGCTGCTTTTCCTGTGAGCTTCAGGGTCTGTAAAGTGCTTTGCTCATTGTTCTCCAGGCTTTAAAGCATGGTTGCCTCTGATGACTTCTTTAAATGTTATACTAGCCAATTGTAGTTCATGCGGGACTTAGGTTCCTTACTTTCTCTAATCCCTCTGGGAGGAAATTTTCATTCTGGAAGCTTCTCAACCTGGCGATTGAGCCTTAGGTCCCAGCAGACCTGCTTCTCTTAGTTGAAAGCTCATGTGTGCTTTTCGAATCAATGTACCAGTTCCCTGTTTCTAATCTGAAGAACACCTCCAATCCTGCCCTGTGACTCATTCACAAACATCCCACACACATTCCTCTCTAAATCCCCTAGGCATCCACCTTCCCAAATTCTATTACTCTGGATTTTACAATAGAAAATTGCTTCACAGTTTCAGCAGCAAGGCAGTGATTCAGCCACCACAGCAAGCAAGGATTTGTTCTCTCATGACTCCTGTGTAGCTGAACAGTAGCCATAGATACAGACAGATATTAAATCTGTCACTTCTATACACCAAGTCACCACATGGAATGTAACTTGATTTGAATCTGAATTCTGAATTTTGAAAACTCTAGTGACACTAAGACAAAGGTTTGGGAGTTTCCATGCAAAGATCATAACTGCTTACAAAAATGTTTTATGATGTATTTCTTAAACATCTTTAAAAGACGATAGTCAATCAGGGCAGGACTGTTAATGTCAAATAATCCGGAAATGGCTTAAAGACTTACTATAGTTGCTATCCCTTTTATTTAACTTCATAATTCAAAAATTGTGTGCACATATGCACACATGTATATGTACAAATAAATTCCCAAATGTTTGCACATAAATCTCATGCTTTTAGATGTTTTTAAAAGTACTAAAACATACTCCGTTCCCACGTTGTTTTTAAAATTACTGCTTTTGAAGCAGCAGAATTACCCAAGTATCTACTAAAATATTTATTATTACAGTTATGATTATTTCATCAATGTAACTACATTCCTATTATTTCATAGGACATCATTCTGATTGGATACCAAAGTGCCCCTCCCCACAGGCCTCCTATTCTTTCATGCTAAGCATGTAGATTCTTTTTCTCACATTTTATATAACGTGATACTATTTGTCTATTGGGCCTCAAAACACCAGGTGGTGAACACTTGGAGAATTCAAGATGCTGTTACCATGGGGATAAGATGTAAGTCTTTCCTGATGTAATCAACACACTTCCTCTTTCAAAAAAAAAACTCATTTCCACTGGAAAATAAATGAGTTTAGAAACTGAAGGGGTTTTGTTGTTGCTGTTGTTGCTTTTTTTTATTTTTTATTTTTTTAGTTTTAAGTGAATGACTATTTTCTTAGAGTTCTTTTAAGGTAAGCAAACAAAGGAGAAATACATGGAGAAAGTTTGTCTTGCTTCTAACTTTTGTTCCCTTTCCTGGCTAGTACTGTGTAAAGAAACACACTTCAAATATTCTTCTTATGTAGTAGATTACAAAATTACATAAATTTTCATCTTCCGTCTTCTATATCCATTTGTTCTTGACTTTGTAACTCTTGCCATCTAGTGTTGAAACTTATTTCCTTTCTCTGCAAATATAGGTTAACATTGTATCTTGAAACAAACAGACAAACAGACAAACAAACAGACAAACAAAAAAATGAGGCAAAACTGTGTGTCTGAAGCATGCCCGGGTTTAAGACCTCTACCCTCTTCTTTGTCTCTTTCTTGGAATCCTCCCAGCCTTCAGGAGCGCACGCCTGAGCTGGTCCACAGGAGGATGAAAAACACTTGGCTAATTCATCTCCATCTTTGCTCAGCTTACCACTGACCAGCAGTCTGCCTGGATGCTGAGTAGGTGCCGTAGACCAGTAAGACTAAAAGAGCACAGACACACAGAATCATGGGCTAAATGAACAAGAACTTAGAGCCACAAAATTTCTTTATGGTTTGTTATGTAATAAATGACAACTACAGATCATATTTTGGCCATGTTTTGCTTATCTTAAAGGACAAATTTGTAAAAATCCAAGTAGGTTCTTAAAACGAAAACTTTGGTTTCAGTGATATGACATTCTATTGAAAACCCTAGAAAATTATGCAGAAGTTTTAACTAATTTACTTGTCTCACTTTAACAAAAATAAGAAATGGTTTTGGTTTTGTTTCATTTCATTCATGAAAAATTCAGATTTTATGTCATAATCTATTGAGTTAGATAGAAAAATTTGACAGTGAACAGTCCCTCTATACCTATTACATGTTTATTAAATGAAAGCACATTTGCTCTCCCAAAGATAAACTGTATGTCCTATGGTGAAAACATGTTACAGAATACACACATATAACACACAGAGAACACATATACAAATACACTGAACACACACAAAGAACTCCTATAGAGTACACACACACACATGCACACACACACACACACACACACACACATGAACAATATAAAAGAAAACTCAATAAGGACTTTGAAATAGAGGGTATAATCTTTTATCTTATATTTTATTTTATTTCATTTTGTTTTATTTTTTAAATCAGGTTTTCACTTTGTAGTCCAGGCTGGCCTTGAACTTGAGAGCCTCCTTCTTCAGACCCCTGGGTGCTAGGTACTGGCAAATTCCATTGTCTTTATTTACCAATGGGAAGTGAACTCTTGCATAGTAAATAGTACAGTTAAAATACCTGGAATGTTGCACTGTTTATCTCTAAGGACTATTTTTTCACCAAAAATATATTGTTTTTCTCCTTTCCCCAACTGTGTGCATATGCCTTTCCCTTCACTTTTCCTTTCCTATGAGGTTCCCGCCCCTGTGTGTTAATATTGTGAACACAAGTGGCAGGAGGGTTACCTAAGAAGTCATCCAGCACACATGTGGTATGTGAGTGAGAACACCAAACTGTTGTGTATGCAAGGACTGAGGTGCACTAACTACAGCACAGCACAGCCTAGTCTAAATAAAGTTTTAGTGTGTAAAATATGCTGATAGAAATGGTCTTGCAGAACGTATGGGAAAGTGATGTCGGGAGCAACTGAAGGAACCATTTCCTTGAAGACAGTCAGAGGAAAAGCAGACATGCCACTTTAGCCAGACCATGTAGATGGCTCATCTGTTCTTATAACAAAGTATAGATTATGTGGAAAAAGAAGTAAGGGAGGTCATCAGTTTAAGGGAAGGAAGATTGTGCAGGCCTTTTTGATTCCTTCTAGTCTAGCCCAGAAAAAAATGTCAAACATGCAGAGGGAATTAGAAAATTCAAAACCAAGAAGGTGAAGTGAATCATTCTCAGAGAAGAAGAAAGTGAATAGCTAGAGAGATGCTGGACATGAGATGATCTTGCCAACCCATGGAGATCTTTCCTTGAACCATGTTTAGCTACTTGGTCATAGACTTTTTCCAAGCAGAGTCAGTGGAGTCAAATAATGAGCTTTAGAACAGTCTGAGCTACAAAGTAAGACTCAATCTCAATTGATAGAAGATAGATAGATAGATAGATAGATAGATAGATAGATAGATAGATAGATAATAGATAAACAGACAGATAGATAGGGAAAAAGAAAGAGATGGATAGATGCCCTCCATTGCTTGTTGTGGACATAGCAGTCTAGGTATTTTCTCTTGCAAATAAGATATTAAATGACTCATCCTTGTGGATAGTGAAATTGGCTATAACCAGGCAAGATTTATAACATAAGACATATAATAGGGTAATGGTGGATCCAGAGCAAAAAGTGAAGAAGGGTATGATTATTTGGTCAGACCATGGCCTTTGAGCTATGAAAGGGAGACATAAGAGCACAGGGATACTATAGTGTGTGTTAGGTTCCTAGGACTGATGTAACAAAATACCCTAGATTAGGTTACTTGAAAAAATAAATACATCTTCTTACATTACAGAGGCTGTAAGTTCTCACCCAGGTGCCAGTGGACTCCCCTTGGCTTATAGATGGCCAACTTCTTTGATGTTGTCCCCCCCTCCCTGTTCTCTACTTCTTCAACTTTTTAGAACAACAGTCATAATGGATTAGGATCATTTTACCTAGTTGCTTCTTTAATGATCTTGAAATACAGCCGCATTCTGAGTTTCAGGGGCCTAGAGTTTCACCATACCAATTAAGGCAAAAGCAATTCAGCTCATAGCAAAAGGTTGGAAAAACAAAAAGTAATGGCCAGTGTGAAAGATGCTCAAAATTGAGATGTTGGGGGTGGAAGGTGGGCGCATGACCAACACAGTGAGTTTCAAAGCTTGGAAAAAAGACTGAAGCATTTGGTAATGAAGTTGAGACAGGTAATGAAAGAATTGCCCTAGTAGATATTAAATTCACCAGATTCATGCAAAAGGCACAAAATAGGAAAACTCAGTAAGTCAAAATATAACAAATACTCAAATCTTCTGTTCCTGTGTAGGTGGGTCAGAAGAGTGAGCAGAGGGGCAGAGGGCTCCAGTTAACAAGGGTACACGGTGATGCAGACAGGAGACACGCACTTTAAAGGATCTGAGAAGATGCTGGCAGAAGTGAGTAAGGCCAGAGAAAGACATCAATGTTTAAGGGAGTAAATGTGCTTGCCTACAAGCCCAGAAATAATGGATAGTGAAAGGAAACACGTCATCATTTGAAAACAGGAGGGAAATCAGGGTCCTCCATGAGACTGGAGATAACAGACGATTTTTACGGCTAGGATAGACATTACTGCCAATGATTAATCCATTCTCTTCCCTTTCAGTAACAACGAAGCCATTACTTATCAATATCAATGCATTCTAAGTCATCCTAATATTTCTGATAAAAAATGGGGAGAATAATATACATAGAGGTGAAATGTCCAAGTGCAGTTTTCCCATTTCATCCTTATCCTGTTAAAATCCGACTGGGGTCCCATAACCAGGTGTTTTCGATAGAAAATTGCCACAACCTTATCAGCTTCATCTCTTGGTGACTAAGTACAGAGGACTCCTTGCCAACCAATGATGACTGCAAAGTTCAAATGAAATATAAACTCTTGTTTTACAGGCAAAGGGTTAATGAATGGTGTTTTAAGATGGATGGCTAACTTGTTAACATAGTCCAAAAAAAAAAAAAAAAAAAACAGCCTCTCCTGATTTATACACATACACATAAGAACATTCAGCAGGAAGTGAGCGAAACTGAGACTCACACTAAGAGTGTGAAAATAAGGGTTTTTGTGAGAACCGTGAGCCAGGAGGGCTGGATTTCTTGCATCAGATTAAGATTAGAGAAGTGAGGATGCAGGCCTTACTGGAGTCTTTACAAAGAGACAGATTATTATGTATAATGGCTTCATCCTTTAATGACCGTGGACCTGTGGTAGTGAGAAATTATGGATCATGGGCAGGAGCAAAATCCAGAGGTGACACCATACAGAGTCCTAAAATTGGCTTCTGCCTCCAGCACCCTGTCATGGCAAAGTCAAGATGTTGCTGTGATTTCAAGATCATTTTTAAGAAAGTCTTTTTAAAATGTTTAACTTTTAAAATTTTATGTGTATGAGTGTATTTCCTGCATGTATATAAGTGACACATATCATGCCTGCCCAAGGAGGTCAGAAGAAAGCAACAGATCCCCTGGAACTGGATTTATGAACAGTTGTTAGCTGCCATATCAGTGCTTGGAACTGAATCCAGGTCCTCTGCAAAAGCAGCCAATGCTCTTAACTTCTGCCAGTCCCTGTAATTTCATTTCTTAAGGAGATTCTCATGGCGCTAATGCTCCTTGGAAAGTACTAGAAAATTCAGATCTGTAAGCATGTTAGATTAAACTTTTGTGTAGTTTAATGTCTATAGACCAAAGTCTCCTGAAAATAGGAAAAAAATCACAAAACGTTTGAGAAGATGACTTTCTTGGTGGGTGCTCTCACCAAGTAGGCCTTTTTCTACTTAAAAAAAAGGAAGTTTCCTAAGAAAGCTATAGAGATAACAAGTGAGATAAGCGGGGCCAAAGAGAATATGAAACCAATTTTCCAATGTCCAGGTCTAGTGAGTGAGGGCAGGGATGTGCAGAGAATATAAATGGCACGTGCTATCAGGCAACACAAAGGAAAGAAATGCAAAGCATGCAAGAAAAGCAAAAGTAGATACAACAAAACAGACCAGGGTAAGTCACAAGAAGGACTGAGGCAGGAGAGGGAGAAGCATCTGTGTCCAGACACAGAGCATCAAGGGCACAGTGAAGAGAACTTCCTTCAGTGAATATTCTGAGGAGATAAATAGAGTCAGAGTTGAAAAGGCAGGAAACTTGGAGAACTGTAAAGTTGTCAAGAAGCTGAAGTCCTTCCAATCTACTCACTGTACTTGCCACATTCCTAAGAAAAGAATGAGAGATCTTGTATGCAGTGATCACTGAGGGAAACGAGCAAGGAATCCCAGGGGCAGACCAAACTTTCTTCAAATCATGACTTGGGCATTGATTAGCCCAATTATTGCAACCTTTATAATTCTGCCTCTATCCGTAAAGTGGCTCTGACAATAGCTCACTGTTTAGCATTGTTGTAAGAATTGAATGAAACAGCAGCCACGAAGACTCAGTAAAATGTATGCTGCATAGAGAACATTGCAAAGAATAATTCTCATTCCCAGAAAGCAGCATGAAAATGTATCTGTACCCTTGGAAGGCTACAGAATATTTACCAGCTCTCAACATGAGGAAACTTTATTGGCCTAACTTTAACTCAGCCCTGTATGTATTTTGTGCTGTATTCAACTCCATAGCAAATTCAGTAAAAAGTTTATACTTGCAGTAAATATTCTTTTTTCTCCAAAGTTCAGATAAAAAATAAAAATGCCGAAAAGTGTCTCTGTATATTCCTCACACACCAGGAAGAAAGCTGGAATGTTTGTGTTTGAGGAGATCTTTAAGTGACTGCTGTCCTTCTGTTCCAAAGAGTGAAAACCTACCATTAGTGGTCCAAGGACCAAGACAAGCAGTAAAGCAGCAGGACCGCCTGTCTAGACAGGGATGCCTGCTGCCTTTTACTATTTAATTTTCACAGGAAATGCAAGCTCAGGCAGTGAGCTCTTTGACAGTAAATGGATGTCCATTGCTTTAAGTACTACTGATACATAGTACCTGCCATGGCCTAACTACAATAACTGACTATTACTAATTTAGTTTGTCAGGGCTTCCAAAACAAAATGTTATCAACTGAGTAGTTAAAACAATGGAAATTAATTTTCTTCCCATTCAGGAGGCTAGACGTCTAAGAGTAAGGTGTCAGCAAGGGTGGGTCCATCCAAGGACCAGGAGAAGGATCTGAGAAAGTCCTCCCTTTTTGGCTTGCTGATGGCTGTCTTGGTTATTTTTCTCTTTTCTGTGATAAAAATGCCTTGACAGAAGCAATGCTTTCATCCTCTCATTTTCGCCTTTTTATGCAGTCCCAGACAGTGCATTTAGGGTTCGTCTTCCCACCTCAGCTAATGAAGATAACCCCTCACAGACTGGCCCAGAGAATTTTCTCCAAGGAGATTCTAGATCCTGTCAAGTTGACAATCAGTATAAAGCATCACACGATCTTCCCTTGGTCTTCACATGGTCAAGTGACATTGTCCTATGCCACTATACAAATTTCCTTACATTATTAAATTGGAAGACATATTGGCCTTTTGGATTCCCATGCTATGGGTTTCCCCTTAATTTGATTGCCACTGAAAGGACACTGTGTCCAAATACAGTCAAACGTGAAAGTTAGGATTTAACCATTCAGAGTTGCCGGTGGCAACACAGTCCAGCACATACATCCAGTCCTTGCTCAGAATACTCATAGCTGATGGTTCACTGGGACGCCCTCAGGAAGGGCTGGAATGGCAGATGTTCTGTTGCTACCCAATACTTGCTTTCACTGAATCCTACTTCCCATTAATGAGTTTATCTCTTTTGCACTCAAGCTGCAGCCACAGTAAGTTCTCTGCAACGAGAATTTCTAGCTAGCAACTCCTCAGCCAGAGAATTAGAAAAGCACTGGATTTGTCAAAAATCCTGTAGAATGAGAAATTGGTAAGGTTAAAGTTTGCCCAAATCAGACATGTACATGTGAGAAAAATAGTAAACTCAGAAGATGGACCCACTACAGGCAGGAAAAAATGATTAGTTACTCATGAACTGCCCACACTCTAATTTTGTCTGAATAATTCCTCACAAAGGAAATATATTCCCTCACAGAACTCTGTTCTCTGTTTCCCACATAATTTTGGTTCTTGCAGTACAGACATAGAGAGCAGACGGTCCCCATGCAAGTTCAAATTTCTGCTTAAGTAATACTATTTAAATATTAAATAAGAAGCATGGCATCTTAAAGCAAACTCTACACAGTCTGCTCATTCAGTGAATACTTACACAATGTTATTAAGGGCTATTTAGCTACCCCCAAAATTCACCTGTGCATATCATGCTATTTCAAGTAAGTTCACTTGCTTGCAGATCAGTTGCTCATAAAGTTTAGGGTCAATTTTTACTTCTGCTTTAACAATGTCAAAAAAGTAATGGAAGGGCTGGAGAGACCACTCAGTGGTTAAGAGCACTGGCTGCTCTTGCAGAGGACCCAGAGTCAATTCCTAACATCCACCAGTAACTCTAGCTCCACAGCCTCCACTGGCATTACACACACAGGCACACTCACATACATGCAGGCAAAGCACTCATACACATAAAAGTTTTAAAAAATAAATGCATATTTTTCAAGGTAATAGAGAAAAGCTGGAGTCTGAACAAGCAAGTCAACGCACTTCTGTTTTTTCGATGTTCACAAGTACATTCATTCATAAGGAAGTTAAGACCCATTGATTATACTATTACAAAGAATAACAGAGTTTTAAACATGCTGTGGTCCATGAAACCTAGATTTCTATCTTTTCTGCTAGACACACGATGTATGTATTTAGTTAGAGATTGCAACTTTATGTTCATCTTATTATCTTCAACATGTCACATGAGCAAATCAAATTTATCAACCTTTTTTTTCTCCAGCAGATTCTCTTCATTTTCCTGAGTGTCCTTCTTTAATTAATAAATTGAACATCTTTCTGGATGTCTCCTCTTGAAGCCACCTTTTATGTTTTTCTCCCCTTTACTTCCATTTTCTACTCAGTTCTCAAATTCTTTTCATACGACCATGATCATTTAACTTAGCAACTTGCTATGATGTGTCAGGCACTGAAATAACAACAAAGAACAGGTCTATCCCATCAAATGGCTCATAATCTGTTTGAAACAGAAAGTTATTAAGCATAGTGATATTTGCAGTGAACCTATATTCTGGGTGTTTGGGTAACTCAGAAGCAATATTCTTGAAGAGAGACTTAAAAAGGAAAACCGGGGCTGGAGAGATGGCTCAGTGGTTAAGCGCACTGGCTGCTCTTGCTGGATTGGAATTCCAGCACCCACGTGTCAGCTAACAACTATCCTTAACTCCAGTTCCAAGGAGATCCAATGCCCTTTTGTGAACCCCACTGGCATTGCATGACACAGATGTACTTATATACATGCATGCAAAACACTCATATACATAATTTTAAATAAAAGCTAACTAATGAAGGGACCTGAGCTGGAGACAGGGGACAGAATAAGAAAGTATTTAAAGAATGCAAAAACCCATGCACCTGAAGCTGCATGATAAATTTGGGCAACCACTGGACAGCAGGGAGCCTAGAGCCGAGTTTCTGAAGGATTTGTGAGATATGAAACTACATAATAAAGCAGGGTCAGATCATGAAGTACTTGGTGTTCAAAGTTATGAGTGAGCCAGTAAAGACTTCCAAGAATTCAAACAATCAGATCTCTTTCCTATAAAGCTTCCCCTGACAGCATTAGGTAGATTAGATTGGGTGGATATATACAGGAATGCTAAAGGATGGAAATCAAATAAGAGCTATTGGATAGCTGGGGAGGAATGATATTATCTACCTGTGGACTCCCTTCTCCCCAGCATTAGCTATAAATAAGGATGAGAAAAAATGCAAAAGGTGTTTCAGAATTATAAAAACAATACATACAATTGGATGCTCACTGTGTGCTCTAATCAGGATACTGTAGGAATGACCAAAATTGACAGAGAAGTATTACACTGAACAATGCTGTTAACAAAGAATAATGATTAAAATAGAAATTTCAGTGTGAAAGAGGTCTTGATACAAATAATCGTATAGATAGCAACATGGTGCTGAACCTCACAAAGCCTAGGTTTCCCTAGCAAGTATCAAGATTAATAATAATATACATCTTCTAAAGTATTATAAGGAATAAATGTGCTAATTCATACTTTAAGCACAGCAACAAGCACAAAGTTATGCACCAGTGTGGCACTGGTGGTCTTGTAATAACCTGCACCAGACTCTAGATCTGCTTTTTAAATTTATTTATTTTCAAATATGTTACTTTCATAATCTATGCGTTTTTATTTCCTTTAATCAAATGAAACAAAAAGTGTCTTACTTATGTAATAAGGTCTTTTGATTATGAGATCGATTGTGTAAAAGTAGCTTGGAAATTCTACAGTGATGACTATATTCTAGGAAATGTGTCTGACCTTGGTAAAGTTCATTCTCGGCATCCTTGGCCACACTGAGGTGGTGATGAGAAGCATAAAATCATGCCAGAACTTCTGGCTTATGAGGGAGCCGGGACCCCAAACTCAGGGTTTCCACTTACCTGTGATCCCATGTCAGCCACTCACGTGCCTAGAGCCTCTACTTCCTCATCAGCAATTTAAGAGAATGGGTTCACTTAAGACAATCTCAAATGTTCAATATTCCCTATTTTCCTCTAGGCCAACCATTTCATAAACTGTGAATTACAATCCTAAATGGAGTCATGTAACTGAAAGTGGGAATGACAAAAAATGTGATGGTAAACTTTATCTAAATGTGCAACAACCAAAACTGTCTTCAAATTTAAGTATGTAATGACCCAGTCATGCAGTTTCACTGCAACCTTGGTTCTGAACATACAGCAGGTGCCCTGCCTTGTGTGTGATGTCACTCCAAAACACCTTGCATAATACCCAAAACACCTTGGTTCAGATCTGAGACTATTAAATGGGGTGAACGACAATGTGTTCACTGCCCTTGCAGAGTTTTCTGGTCTTATAGAGACAGAATAGTTTAATCATGGAAAATAGAGACGTTTAATCTTTATCTACATTACTTCCTCAGCATGTGAATACCAAATTAGTATATCTTTGGGTTGCATTGTGTTAGAATGCTTGATTTAAAAATTTGCTGATTGAGTAGCTGAGTTAAATTTCATTTAAGAATTGTTCAATGAATTTTGGCTTAGGCTTAGGACAGTGTTTCCAGCAATGTGTAAAATGGTCCTCCATTTTCTTATTTCTGTACTGCGTATTTATGCAAAATAGCATTCTCAGCATTAATGATTATAAAATCAAAACATAAACCAACTCTGATAAACATTAAAGATGCTGAAAACCTTTAGACAGTTTCAAACATTTGGTCATGATTTAATTCTTTATAAAAGAAAATAATAAGCACATCCTTGACATTAATCAATAAATTTGTTTACATTTTTAACAAATTGTAAAATTATGTGTATACAGAATTATTTTAATGCAAAACTCTTTGAGTTATTAGTAGTAAATGCTTGATTTTTATACCTATTTTATATCTGTATACTCAAGGTCACATAACATTTTCTTTGGTGCAAAGGACTCACAAGTGGAAAAAGTTTAAGACGCTCTGCTTGAGGCTAATAAACCCCACTGAAATTAAGCAAAGACAGGATTTACTATGGGTCAAGAGAATTGCTACCCCAGAGTCAATGCAATCTCACATTATTTAATTTTTCACATGCTTTAATCTGTGATGACATTCATAAATGAGCAAATTAAATGCAATTAGCCCACCAGCACTCAGCTATCAGGCTCTACAATGAAAGGAATTTATGCAGCACCTTTTGACCAAAAGAGGGCAAATCTAGAATGATTCCAATCAAAACCAGGGAAACTCAGCCTGGGAAAGTGAACCTGGAGATTACTATTTTTTTTTTTCATTATTTCTCAGCCACATATAAAACGGTTCTTTGTTGCTATTCCTGGTTCTTCAAGATCATCAGACTACAGGAAATTGAATTTCTCAATATTATCAGGAAGGTTAAAAGGGGAAAGAGCCCAGAGTAGATAATGCTATAAGAAAATTATTGTTAGGATGAATCAGTAGCCACCAACTCTCCCATTATGTTCTGAGGTTCAAGGACCTGAACTGTAAACTCAGAAAGACAAATAAGATTTTATCACTGTTGATATTGGTGATTATTTTAAGGTTTTTTTTTTTTCTGAATGAAAATGACTGTCCCAAAAGGAACAAATAAAAAACAGTCTTTTAGATAGTTTGGGGGTCAGATATTCCTTACTAGGGGTCACAGTGTCTCTCTGGACACTGTAGCAGTGACTCTGGCCTCCAGTGAGCATACCCAACTACTCCAATTGGACAGTAAAGAAATCCATAATTTCCCTTAGGATGGCAAAACTACTCCCATTTGTGAACCACTGCGTTAAAGAAAGTTCAGACAAGACTTACCCAGTCCTGCTTGTCCTTATTGCACTGAGAATGTTCTTTATCCATTGTTATGTAGAACAAGAAGTGTTCCTCAAAGAAGTAAAGTTTTAACATGAAACCATTTCCTAAACCTGGTGGTCAGTTCAACAGGATAATAGCCGCAAAGCCTGTCCTTACATGAATTTTCATTCATAAACATTGCTGCGGTGATGAAGACCCAAAATGTCTCTGAGTTCTGAACTGAAGTTCTCAGGAAAGAGGGGCAGTGGGTGTTCTGGGGGTGGGGTAGGGGGTGGGGGAGGTGCCCTGCAGGAGAAAGAAAAAGAGAGAAGTTGCACCTGTATTAAAAATTCTACAACCAGACCTAATGACTGAACTTGGAGACTATGGAACATTAAAATATTGACAAAAGACAAATTATTCAAGGTTATTTTTAGTCCCTTTGAAAGCTATCCATTGCCTATCCCTGTGTCTAATCTAACATCTGGAGAGATAGCTCATCTTTAAGAGTGCTTGATGCACTTGCAGAGAACTGGAGTTTGATTTTCAACTCCCACATTGAGCAACTCACACCTGCCTGTGACTCCACCTCAAGGGGATCTGGTGCCCTCTTCTGGCCTCCATGAGTTCTCGCATTCATGTGCACATCACAAACAGATAGCAAAGGCTAACAATGTTCTCAGCTAGTACCTGAAACTGGCAGCAGAGTTTTCCCCATTTTGTTGTAACCCAACTTCCTGTGACTCCTACCAATGTAGTCAATAACTACTTTGATCTATAACTTTCTTCAGTTTGTTACTAATGTAGAAGTGTTATTTGGGAAAACCTGAGCCTGTGTTTCTGTGCCATGATCACATATATTTGGCTCTAGAACAAACTAATTCTTATTCTTCCTGAGATAAGAACTATGTTTTGAAATGATAGAATTTCTCACTAACCCCATCAGCATCGCACAACACGAAGATGATTCTCTTCCTGTGGCTCAGGATCTCTGGTGTCTAGGGACTTGGCACATTGATAAATGCCTATTATTCTTTTATTTCTAGATCTCATTGTCCTGAATAAAGGTAAGAAGCTTCTGCATCCTAACCTGGCCTTGAACTTGTGATTCTCTTGCCTCAGTTTTAAGTAGTTTGGATTATAGGCTTGGCCCACTGGGCACAACTACAATTAGAAGTTTCGAAACATATACCAGTATATTAGCCCAAATACAGCAGAATTTTAGAACACCAGATGGCCAATATCTCTTCACACAGGTTCCAAAGTTATCACACTAAAAGTCTTGGGTTCAAAATTATTTGTCCCTGTGAGACCTTTATATTGGCTATAGCATTCAGATAAGGGTTCTTACCACTCCTGTGACAAATAGAAGTCAAACTCTTTCTCTTGAGTTGAGGTGGACTTTGCTAAGACAAAGAAGTCCTCTATCCAGTATTGGCCACACTGGAGGAATTTACATCTTTCTTATATTAACCTGTGTGAGCAGTTGCAAATTTACTGGGGAAAAAAAACTGGCTAGAAATTTGTTGTTTTTAGGATCAAACAGTTTTTTATTTATATAAAACTGATTTTACTCAAAGGGATTCCAATAAGACATTTTAAGGCAAATAAAAGAGAAAAGAATGAACAAAACAAAAGTTTTTCCAGGGTGTGGGAGAGTGTTGCAATCTCCAATTCCCGTTTTAATACACGGATCCTGGAGCGCATTTTTTTCCTTTCCTTTCCTTTTGATACTCTCCTCTTATTTGTTTTTCTTATTGTCTCTCTGTTCAGCTTTCTCCTGAAACCAGTCTCGGCTGGTGAAATTTGCAATGAAACGCTTCTGATAGGAATCATGGGAAACAATTTAATGTGTTTGTCACTGGAAAGGGCAGACTAGGTGAGTAGAGTTGCTAGATTTAATTTTTATTGCATTATCTTCCACGATGCTTGACCATTTACAACTTCCATGAATTTGTTTGGAAATTCAAAGACCTAGCTCTTGGCCCGGGTGCAGCGGCAGACATGGATGTAATCTGGGACATGGATGGAAGCAAGAGGATCCCAAGCTTGGGACCAGCCTGGGTTCCGTAATGAAAGCACATCTCAAAAAAAAAAAAAAACAAATAAACCAAAGAAAAGAACCAACCAGCTACCGAATTATGATTTGCCACAGAGAATATGCAAGTTACTTTGGTTTTAATTAGGAGGTGGCAGAGACTGGTACTTTGAGTATTTGAATGATTCTCATACGTTCTTGAGCATATGCTAACCATTGCCTTAAGGATGAACAATGCATGGAGAATGTGACGTGCAACACAGAGCAAGTCAGTCATTCATGAAGCTGTTGCATAAAATAGAATTCTATGACCCTATATAAGGTCTAAGCAGGGGGTATTCCCCGTAGCTCACTCCTTCTAAGACTGTATTTCTAAACTTTTGAAATGATTTGATCCAAAGCTATAGATTATACTTGCTCCATTGAACAAGGTCTTTCACATTACACAGAGTGACTACATTCACCATGAAATCACTGTGACTCACTACGAATCCTATGACATGTTAATGCAGAATGGATAAATTGCATTTAGCTCCTGGTATGCCAGTACACCCATATATGTTTGTGTCTGTTAAGATATTTTTAACACAGACTTATTCAGGTCCTACCCAATGCTTGGCATATTGCTAAGTACAAACGATAAAATGCTGAGTCTCACAGAGCTGTCCATTCCTCACATTGCACTGTTAGGTAAAATGTGTAGAGGATTAACTTTTTGCTTAGTATATTAATATATTTCTATAAATGTTTCATCACTAATGAATATTTACTTTCTTTTATCATTGAAAGAATCCTAGAAAAAAAAAAGAAATAAAACAATGTTCTAAAACAGAATACTATGGCATCCTAATTTTTTTCCATGTAAAATTGTTCTCCTGCTATTGTAAAGGATGATTCTCCCAGAAACATAATGCTATGCTCACCTGCTTTTAAGAACGGCTTATCTGTAGTTTGCTTCCATATTTTGTTGAGAACTTATGAGATTTTTTTCTCACTGTATCTTCAACATCATTCAAGGGCACAGATTTCTTATTCTTTATTATGTTAATTATTTAATTAAAGATAGTATTGGTTAAATTTTCTATTCATGTTGAAGGAAAACTGGGCCACAGAACACAAACATCCTAAGAAAAAATCTTAGGAGCTTTATCTACCATAATCAGAATTGGTTTCACCCATAAAATAAGTTATCCTGGTTGCCTTATCTAGGTATGCTACTCCAAGGTATGAATCAATGGCTAGATTCCTGGCTTTTATTCTAAAGTTTATAATTTGATTATAAAGCTACAACTGAAATAAGACTACTCTGGCTGGCTAGATAACTCAGTGGCTAAAATGCGTCTGCACCAAGCCAGACTTGATGACCTTAGTTCAATATTTAAGACTCATGCGGTGGAAGGAAAGGGTAACTCCTGTGGATTGTCCTCTGACCTCCACGTGTGTGTCATGGCAGATACCCACCAACGCACACATACACATACATAGAATAAATAGAAATGGGATTTTTAAAAAAGAAAAATGTGATTACTCTACATGCAAGTAGAAAAGCTGTCAAAAGCTGAGAAGAGTTGAACTGGGCTCTAGGTGATGGGATTATCAATTTAAAACAACATGCCAAAGTGAAAGTAATGGTCAAACCTCCATCCAGTCAGTTACTGTGGTACTGGGATCCAGTTTGAGAAAAGGTTGTCTCTCATTGCTCGTTTGTTCCATGGTTCAGCTCTGGGAAAGGGTCGTGTTGAATGAGTTCAGTAGTTTCAAACAAAAGATTCTTGTGGTTTCAAGAACCTAGAAGACGAGAAGGGTCAGTGGGAAATTTCTTGGAATTAATAAGTACTAAGCACTAGATGAGGGTGGGGAAAAGTGTCTTTCAAGCTTTCTCCCTCCCCCAGATGAGGGAATCTCAGGAGAGATGCTGTGGAAGACTCCTGAAGTTCCATTGAAGAGGGGCCTGGACTCAGAATGCGGATGTGTAAGAACATGCCAGGCAGGGTGTCCTGTGACCGTGACTGCCCCTACTTCCGAGTCTGGTATGAGGAGAGATGCTTTTCCCCTGGAGCCTGCCAGGTAAGGCCCTAATAGTTTCTCATCTTCAAGCTGGAAAAGTGACACATGAGGTTTTGAGCAAAAGCCAGATTCATCATCCATTAATAAGCAGGAAGTAACGTGAGTGGAAATCAGAGACTCCTCCAAACTGCTCATTTACACTACCCTGAGAGCCCTGGTCTCCCAAAGAGAGGCGGCCTGGGATAAATGCTCTAAAGTCTGTTGCTAGGTAAGTCTGTCCTGATTTCTGACCTGTCTAAAGAAATCAAACCTGATGGTCACTTTATACATATGAAGGAACTAATAATCTAAGGCATGGGGACAAATTCTGAGGCTGCTTTTAAATTTATCTATGAGGCAATAGATGGAAAACCGCCATTATAATTGCCACAATAAATAAGAATTAAAGACTAAATCATCTTCATTATACTAATAATCACTCAGTTCACTGTATCTATGAGTAATGAATATTATATTCTCAAACACACATACCTTCAAAAGATTTAACTCTTTTCTAAAGCACTTTACTTTCCAAAGATATGCTTAGACCCAGGGAAAAGCCCTTAAAAAATGAACTCGATAATACAAACAATAATAAATGAATGTCATGGACCCCATTAAAGGTAATGGAATATAACAATTTAGATTTTACTAAGGACTCAATAAACATTATAGTACTATAAACTATACACAGTTTTTGGACAGGAGAACCTTAGTTTTGTTCAATAGATCAAGAAAGAGAAGTAGGGAATGGTTTTTAATACCATCCTTGAACAGTGATTCGGGATGATGCTTAGGAGTCTTGAGACCATAAATCATATTATAATGGGATTTGTAATGAAAATGCCATTGAAGGATAATAGTCTAAGGGTCTTTGTCATCCTATGTGACTAACAGTCACTGTTAGTGGTTATTTCCAGAGCCAATATCCTGTAAAAGCCTGGCATACAGAAAGAAGCATGCCATCTTGGCTTTATCCTTGGTAGTGAACTGACACTCAGCACCTCTGGGCAGCAGTGAGAAGAACAACTGCATAAATATTTAGATAAGAAAGAAAAAGAGGTAAAGTATTCCAGTTACTAAGCTGTTCTTCCCTGTAACTCTCTACAAAAAAAAAAAAAAAAAAAATTCAAGCTCTACTGTATTTTCCAAAAAAATCTCACTGCTACTTACACAGAGGAAAGAAAAGAAGAAAAAATTTGAAAATAAAAAATAAAAAACATAGCCTTGAAAATGACTTCCACATAAGTCAGAAACGTTTGACTTGCCTAGAAAGATTTTTCTAAAGGTTTTTCTCTGTGTTTAACGAATGGAAATTTTATTTTTCTGACAGTTTTATGGGCACTGTTTGTTGCGAATATCATCTCTAGCCCTGGCTTACATCTCACGTTCACTGGAAGCCAATTCCACTTCATTTCACGGTCATCCACAAATGAGTGATGTCTTTTGCTCCAGAGCTGCACTGTGCGCTTTGGGATAACAGCAAGGCTGCTATCTCTGAGGATTTCGGCTGAACTGGTATGCTCTCAATGAGTCCTGAGTCGGATCTCATTAGATCAATGAAGCCTTTAAACACATGAGCCTTAGAACAACCATGCTGCAGGCCTCCGTTGGGCTAATATTTCCAAGACACCCAACCTCTGTATGTCAGCCCTGTAGAAGATGGTTCTGTTGTAACAGATATTAAGGTAAACATGGCAGTTCCAAAAACAGGCAGAAGATATCCAGAAAAAAATGCAAACTAGTCAATATCAGAAACGATTGATAAATAGTCCAAACACATTCCTTCTTCATTCTTCATATCACTTAATAACAGTAAGTACTGCATGATGGGACAGTCTTAGAAGTCATGTTGCCAATACATATCAAAGCAATAAACATAACTGTTTCCTATAGCTTAAACTTCAACATAGTGATCGTTTCAATTGCTGTGTTGTTTCAAAAAGAAGTTCCCTGTGTCTCTATAGATGTTTACTTTCCTATTGTGTCATACAACTGAACGGGAACCTGCTCTTAACACAAGCCTCAGGCATGGAAACAGAGGATCTGGTCTTCCATATCATTTCTCTCTTCTATTTCTCCATATATTATGGGTATTTGTTCTAATGCTTTTTCTCCAGACTCCTTTGAGGACAGAGGGTCGCCTTTAATTTTCTAGCTATGAGAAATATAATTTGACCAATCTTAAAAATGCATTTTAACCTAAATAAATATTTAGGTCTCCTTACATATATTCAAAATTTTTTTAATTCATTTTGTCTTTATCTAAAGCTGACATTTGCAACATTATTTTTAAGTATTCACAGGTCTATCTTACATTCAACTGTACATTTTAAAACCACAATCTTGCACACAAATAGGACATGTATTTAGTCATCAGGATACAAAGTCAGCAATTGTTTTTAGAAAATCCAAAGCATGCTTTGCTTCTAGCATAGGAAATCTTGAAACAGGTTGAGAGGCTCAGCACGATCTCACAGAAGGCATAAATTTGAGATAGAATTTGTAACTGGATACAATTTCAATGCACTGCTCCCAGTCATCTCATTTTAAAATTTCACATCATATAAATATTCAAACATTCTTTCAAAATATACATGACGAGACTGCAGAATTCATAGACTTTCTTGCCCCTTAGCACATATGCAGTCCTCATTAAAATTGTGTATAGTTCCAAAATAAAGGTGCATCTGAGGTATAGCTCAATGGTGGAGCATACACTTAGTATGCATAAGACCCTGGATTTCATCCTCAGCACAAAAAGAAAACAAAAGATGAAAAAAATGGGTGCAGTTGCTTCTGTTTCACACTGACAATATCATAAACTAAAGATAAATGTTCATAATTACCGGGAAATGAGTACTGTGAAAGAAAAGGTTGTGTATTTACCCACATATATGCGTGCATGCTTTTAACTGACTTGTTAGTTTTCAAAGAATATTCTGCTAATCTTCTATTGATTCCATTATTCGCCAAAGAAAAAAAATCTTTGCCTAAAAGTACACCTTACCGAAATAAGGCTGAACCAGAGAGATTCACGTGGATGGCCTCATGGAGAGGTGCAGGCACAGTGGAAATCCATCACAACAGCACTGCCTCCTTTGGTTTCTGTTTTACAGTCTTCCAAAACTCCAAAGTCACTGACAACAGCATTTATTTTGGCACATTTAACATGCCCTTCAGCTTACTCCAAGTTAGATATATTATATGTGATATAAGCAAAATACATACAAAAAGTATATTTACTTTATCCCAGAGTATTGCATTTGTTTTAACCATAATTCCTTGGGGTCCTTAAGAGCAAAGAACAAGAAGAGGCCCTCGGGTCATATCTTTCCTATGTCTTAGCTAAGTCACCCCCTAACCTAACTATTCAGCACAAATAAATGTGGAACCCCTATTCCTGCTCTAGACACTGGAGTATAACCTGAGGCACAGAAACAACACAATTCCCTCTTTGAATTTACATTTCAGTGAGAGAAAAAGTCAATAATCAATGAGATATTCAGCATAGAAGAAATTATTAAATACTACAAGGAATGAGAACCAGACCAAAGGGCTGCATGGGCATGCAATTGCATAGGCTGGTGTCCTAGGAAGGGCTCACTCCCTGTGTACCTACTTCGAAGAAAATGATCCAGCGAACTGATGAAGAACTCCTGCTGAAGTGTCAGATCCCCAGCAGAAGCTTCTTGATGTGCTCATACTGCTGAGGCAAGTAGGAAGGTGGGGTGAGTAGGAGAGGACACAGAGATGAGGCCAGAGAGAGGGAAGAGGTACCGCTCCCCGCTTACATTTTTATTTTGTTCTTTTTTGTGTTCAGTCTTACTAATGTTGTGTTCTTTCAAGCCCCCTCTACCTCTTTCACTGTTCTCCTTCCTGAGAACAAAGTTTAATTAATCTCTCATGAAAACAAAAGTGTTTGGACACATCTAGTGTAGAGGCAGATTGATAATGACTTGTATGCAGGGCATCCGCCGATTTCCTCAGACACTGCTCAGACTGCAGGCTCGGAATCCACCTCTTCCACAGCCCCTTAAAATCCCTGTTGCCAAACTCTCCTGGGCTCTCCGTATCTGGCCATCCCCTTAAATATGTCATTCAATATATGGCAGCCTTAGGTCTTTAGAAATCAACCAGAATAATCAAGAGTACACTGAAAAACACCATTTTGGTCTTGAATGTCATAAATAAGGGTAATTGGCTCAGAGAAAAATGAAGGAGAGATTCCAAGGTGATCCATCTGTTTGAGAAGGATCCACTACATACAAAAGTCAGAATTCTGCTCTTCTGTTCCTTGTCCAGGAGTGCTCTGTTCCATCCATGAGTATCTAGTCAGTGAGCACTAATGGTGAAGGGTCAGAGACAATAGTCAGAAGTCCACATGCCATACAAATTCTCTATGTAAATGCAATATACTAGATTTATAAATAATTTGTAACATGGATAGAAGCCCGATTTTTGTTTTCTATACATTTATACTAGTGAGAGCAATCCATATAAAGATGTGTAGTGTAGCTTCATATACATGATCAGGTGATAAGCTTGAGACAAGAATACAGACAATTGGGGTTGGAGAGATGGCTTGGCAATTTAATGCACTGGTTGCTCTTGTTGAGGACCTGGGTTCAACTCTCAGCACCCACATGATGTCTCACACCCATCCATCACTCCAGTTTCAGTGTCCTCTTCTGACTTCCACAGGTACTGCATGACACAAGTGCACTTACAAACATGTAAGCAATACACTCATACACATAAAATAAAAATAATAAAATAAGAATACAGAAATTAATCTTGTATATAAATAGTTACAAAAGCTGAAACACACAGATTCATTCCAAGTGGACAAGGCTATCTCAAATTCTGTGAATCAGGTAAGGTAACCTATCACATCAACAGCTTAAAAAAGAAAAATCACATTATCTTGACAATATATGCAGAAAAATATTTGACAAAAATCTAACATTCATTTAAAATCAAAATCTTTAAGCTGTTGAACATAAGTGCATGCCTATGATTCCAGCGTTGGGGAATCCAAGGCAAGTGGATCTCTGTGAATTTGAGGGCAATCTGATCTATACAGCTAGTTCTAGGCCAGCCAAGGTTATGTAATGAGTCGGTGACTTTAAAAAAATCTCTAAACAACAAATATAAAGAAATTTCCTCTGTTTGATAAAGTGTATCTTCAAAATGCCTATTGCTAAGATTTCACCTAATGGTGAGAAAAATCAAAGCTTCTCTCAAGTTCAAGGAAAGGATGTTTGTCCTCTCATCAGGCCTTTTCAGTGTACTGGAAATTTCAGTTACCACAATAAGGACGAAAAAAATAAGAAGCATTATTCATACATGAAAAGTACATAATATGACTATCTATGTAGAAAACCACCATACCTCACAAAAGACTTCCAGAATTACAAAACAATTATAGCAAGTTTTCAGGACACATGGTTAATTTAACTTACTCAATCACTTCTTACATACTTGTAATAAATGAGTGAAATCAAAACTAAAAGCACTACACCATTAACATTAACATCTCCAAGAATGAAATTCTAAGGCATAAATCCAACGAATATGTACCGACACACGATCAACAAAATTTAAAAACTAAATAGGACTGAGATGGCTTACATGGTAAAGAACCTGAGCTCAGTCCTCCTCCATCAGGAGCATCCCAAGGGCTTTCTGGTCAGCTGTGATTGAATAAGTAAGCTGTGAGTTCAGTGAGAGACCTTGTCTCAGAAAATAAAGTAGTGTTTGACAAAGACACCTGCTGTCAGTCTCTAGCCTGCAAAGCGCACACATGCATATGTGTGTACACTTGTACATATTCATACACAGATATACACACAAAGGACTAAGTAAATGGAAAACTGTTTCATTTTCATGGATAAGAAGAGCCATTATCATCAAGAAGCCCAGTCTCCCAGATCAGCCTTTACATTCAATGTTATCTCAACTAAAATTCCATCAAGCTAATTTTTTTTTGTTATCAACAAATCGATTGTAGGGTTTGTATAGAGAAAAAAAAAAAGACCCAGAAGAGCCAATAGTGTAGTTGAGAACAAAGAAGACTGATACTTCATATCTTACTGTGAAGCTACAGTTACTACTGGAGTGGCTTTGATGAAAAATAAATAGGTCGATGCAAGAAAATAGAAAAATAAAAAATAGTTCTATATAAACAGAGTCAACTGATCTTTGACAAAAGAACAAATCGTCTTTTCAACAACTGGAGTTGGAACAACTGGATACTCACAAGTAAAAAGTGAAGCTAGACATAAATCTTGTAACCTGCATGCAAACTAAATTTTGTACAGTTGACAGTTAACACTAACCATCACAATTACCAAGTGAAAGAAACTAAGAGCTTTGTGCCAGCTGATTTCAAGTATCTGACATCTGAAACAAAGAAGACAACAAAATTATCAGTGGTTGGCAGAAGCTGGGGTGAGGCTGAAGGAGCACAAGGATTTTTAAAACACTAAAAATATTCTTTATGATATTATAGATAGATAGATGACATTGGCCAAATGCATAGAATGTATAGCACCAAGAGTTAACCTTGAAAACCCTGGGATTTGAATGATTATGATGGATCCTTGTATTCACATATGTCATTGGTTATGATGCTTCACATTGAATTCTTTAAGCTACCATTGCTATTATAGATTGAACTGTGGAATCCTAAGTTTCACTTACTGTAATTCCAACACCTAGTGCTTAAGAAAACAAGACATATGAGGTAAGGGCTTTAAGAAGGTGATTATGTTAAAATTAGGATGGGGCTCTAATCCAATATGACCAGCATCCTTCTAAGAAAAGGAGGCAACACAAGAAATAAGTGCACAGAGGCCACCTGCACATGAACAAGAGAAGCCTCAGAAGACACCTAGCCTGCCACACCTTGATCTTGGACTTTGAGCATCCAAAGCTGTGAGGAGACACATTTCTGCCTTGAAGTCATACAATCTGTGGGATTTTGTTATGGCAGCTATGGAAAATTAACAGAGCTGCTACATAAGGATGAAGTAAAACTGCAATTACTGGTACGATTCTGTTCTTGCCATGAACAAGGTTAAACACAAGAAGCCAAGAGAAGTTTTGAGAATTTTCATTTCTCAGCTAAAGGAAGGAATGGAGCAGGTGAAAATCAATGCCAGCTTTTAAATGACAGCCATCCCACAACACAGTCTTGTTTCTGACACTGTAAAATCACAGACTCTGTGGCAAATCCTCCTTGCCTGTTCTCTGGAGCTCCCTTTCTCCCTCCTCTTCTGGTCACAGCTCTGCTCTGCATCTGTACCCAGGGCTCAAAGGATCCAGTGTCAGCACTCAAGCAACCTGGTGAACTGAGGAACTGGAATATAGACGTGGATTTGACTAAAGGTTACAAAGAACTGATAGTCTATTTCTTCCCTCACTCTTACATTTCCCAACTGTAAATGGCTGCTTCTTTATAATGAAACAGAAGAGGAAAACAGTCAGGTTGAAAAGACATCAAATCAGAGTCCAGAGAGGCAATAGAGAATCTCCAGATTATTTAAAGGGAAATGACATTATTTCAAGTTCTGAAATGCAACCCATGAGCCTTGCATCTTGAGGTAATTAAGGTGGCATGTTCTCCAGGGCCTGTATGATACTCCAGTAACCCCCAAATGTCCTGTCCTCTCCTAGAGGGAATAACTGAGATGGCAACCTGGTGAGAGAAGCAAGCTGGTCGACTGCATAGGCTGGGGCTAAAATAAGTCACAGCCAAATCTCTGGGACCTACAGAATGAACATAACGGAGGTGGATATAACAGGATAAAATCTCCAAAATCAGCCCAACAAATCAGAACTGTGCTGCTGTGTGCGTTCATGGAACAGTGGCCAACACATCAACCATAGAAGCTGCCAAGGAGAGGACTCGGTGCACAAACAAGGTTAAGACTCAACAATTAGCGGAGAGGAGCCAACAGACTGGAACACCCTCCAGCTTCCAGCTTCTGATTCATTAGTCTCCTCTTGCAACCAACTTGCCATCCTGGGAATGCAGAGAGGGAGGTGTAGACTACAATGCTATTTGTAAGAAAAGCAGCAGCCCACACAAGAAGTCTGAACTTTGAGCAGGCTGAATATTTATCTACGAGGCTATTTTAACCAGAAGATATTTAATCTCTCTTTAACTGTCAGGTTTCAGTTTTCACTCCATTACCTCAAAAGAGATCACTCTGCAAGGAAAACTAAATCAGGTACAGACAATTTCCAAAACTTTTATAACAACATATGAGTTGTACTATCTGTTTCTACTCCTTTTTATATATTTTTCTAAATACAGAAAGCATAAATGCATAGGATCTTCATGAAGTGACCAACCAGAACATCCAGTTTATGGATTAATAAATTTTTGTTTCTCCGTAGCATTTAGCATGCACAAGAGTTGTATGTGACCCATATGGCCGGTCAGTGGAGGATTGCTGGTGACTGTGTGAACTGAAATTCTCAGAGAAAAAGCCACATCTATGATAAAGACTCCTGAGATTGACTAAGTACAGTTGAGATGTTGCAATTTCTGTTGGGTTATCTTTAGTTCTTCAAACAGCCGCTTGTGGTTCACTTTGGTGCCTAACCTAACATCCTTTGGATTATGTTAATAGACTACTATCTTCTCCTAACCTCCAAAATAAGAAGTGTCATCAGGTAGTATCTGAGATTAAAGCAGCCATTTCTCTAGTTTTCTGTAACCAATTTACCAATGCTTTTAAAACAGACTTTGATTTATGACTTTTGTTATGTGACTGTAAAATCTTCATGAATCTATTTCCACATTAAAACATATTATTTGGGGTAACATGAATCCATGTGACCTGGTCATAACCACTCAAATTTGGCACAAGAACAAAGTATTTCTTATTCCCTTTGAGGTGAGACCTGTGTTTTTTCACAGACGCATGTGGGAGGCACAGGCCTGTAGAGCCACCACATGCACAGTTTGTGGGTGGAGGGACCCAGCAGGGAACAGACAGAAAGCAAGGGTGTGGGCATAGACATCCCAAGCTGAGCCATGACGTCTATATCATACCTGACACACATTAACTTGCTTTGTTGGCTGCTTTTTAGACTGAAGTATAGAACATTATAAAAATAATTAAAGAAATCAAAAAAATGTTCGCTCTTTCTAATTAAAATAACTACATATCTTTAATGGATCCTTCAATATTCTAAGGATAACAGGGCATTTTTTTTTATTTCCATGACCCTGATTTCCTGGTTTGTGAGTGGATCATTACGGCTTTAAGTAGATGCAGATGCTTAAGTTAATTTTATTGTTAATGCTTCATGGCATTTTTTAGGAAAAGTGCACAAAGCTTTTAAAAATCCAATAAATTACACTGAAACTTAATTTATTTCATATTATACCTTCAATTGAGGAAGAACACAGAAGCACCCTTGAATTTAGATCTTGCTTTTATCACCAGTTGAGTAAGTATTTGAATTACTAAAATGGGCAAGGCACTCTCTTGGAATGTTACTTATGCGATAACAATCCCTCATTAGTTACATAAAGAATTACATCTTGGCTAAAATGGATAAGAAGCTTATAAACCATCTTATTAATTTGCAAATAATGACAACTTCAAGGCATATATTATGCCAACCTCATGTCAACACAAATGAAAGCTTTTCTGGAATCATTCTATAAAAATGTTGATTATTCACTCCCCTCCAGCTACTGAATCTTGACTGCAATTTTCAGCAGAAATCCCCTCAGTTCAGTTAATTATGTATAATAACATCTGGGAGGAATTAAATAAGTATTTTATAAAGACAAAAAATGGAGCATGATTATATGTGCACAGTAGATTATAAAATTATGATTGCATACACCTTAAAATTCTATTTATTCACTTGCAATCCCATCAGACTGACCTGACTGGGTTTCCCTTCTCCCAGAAGTGCATGGAAGTCAAACTTGAAATATCATCTTTCAGTATACAAACACATGAGCTGTATGTGGTGGGACATGCCTGTAGTCCCAGCACTCAGGAAGCAGAGGCAGGAAGATCCTTATGAGTTCAAGGCCAGCCTGATCTACAAAGTGAGTTTCAGGCCAGCTTGGGGTATAAAGAGACCATGTCTCAAAAAGACCCCAAAACAAAACAACCCAGTATACACATACATATGCATATACAAGAAAATACATTTGCCAACTAGAGTTTTTTAAGTTAGAGAGAGGTTCTCCAAAGAATATTTACCTGGGAACAGTAGTGCATTACAGTGTGGGTATGGGAACCACAGCCAGTTATGGGCTCCTTCAAAACACTGATACAACAGGAAGGGCTTTTTAATATTCTTAATTACATTTAAATAATTAAAAATTTAGTGTGTGTATGCATATGTGTACATGCATGCCACAGATCACACATATGGAGATCAAAGGACAACCTGCAAGAATCAATTCTCTCCTTCTACCATGTAGATCCTGGGGATCAAACTCAGCTTATCAACCTCGGCAGCAAGCACCTTTACCACCTGAGCCATCTCGATGGCCCAAGAGGAAAATTTTAAAGACAGAAATTGAGGAGTGCTGCACCAGACATTTTGAAACAATAATTTTAGGCCAAAATAATTAACAGCAAAAGTGGTGCCAGTCCACAGTTAAACAAACAATTGTTGGGCAGGTGTCTGGGTAGACTTACATTTTGTATGCGGTTGCCATAGCTTCTGTAGAAGGCTACTGTCTGGCAGATTCCTTTTATGGTGACTTACCAGGCAGTTGTTTTGGAGAATCTTTCATAATCTCATAGTCTTAATTACTTTCCTTGTTAGAGTTGACACAAGCAACTCCATTTTTGATTCTGGCAACTTTCATATTTCTTTCACATTCCCAAACATAAATAATGTCACTTGCATGGAGTTCCCACATTCAAAAGAAAAAAGAAAGCTTATGATTAGGTAATATTTAACTCTTAAACCAGCAAGCCATATAAATTTCCCTATCAAAGAGCTTGCCTATCAAAACACTATAATTTACCCTTTCCTGCCCACGATGAAGTCCTAAAGTGTTAAAGTTTACATAAGATACAAATGTGCTCCTAAGTTGAATTACAGTAACATAAAAAGGACACCTTCTGGTGGAGCTTCCGGCTGGTCTGCAACATGAAATCAGTCAGTCCTTTACCCAAATCCTTTCTGTTACTGCCAGTGTTAGTTTTGATTTGGAAGGTCATTACGGTGTACCATTTCACCTGGTCTTGATAGGCAGACATGTCAGAACAGGATGACAAAATATATTCTACACATCTGCCCAGCAGCTCTTTCCTTGGCTGTCTAAAAAGAGCGAGTCTATGCATAAAAATATATTCCTGAATTTCTGATCCCTTTCCAGGTGGCTAGCATGTTTAGCCCAGCGGGGAAATGGTATTTTTGCATGCATGTTTGTATATATTCAAATTTCTACAATTAAGTGGAATCTTGTTTGGATTTAAAGAGATTAAATAATGTGTTGGGAATGTACCTCATTCACAGAATGCTTGTCTAACCTGTGAAACGTCTGGGTTCAACCCCTAATACTGGAAGGGAAGAAATACAAAGAACTTAATTAGTGAATATTTTATAAGCATTTGTTCTTTATGCTACTGATTCAATTGGGTTAGTTAATAATCTATGGTAGTTTTTATTACGACTTGATACATTTTATATAATTCTTAATCAAATTTAGATTCCCCTCCCTCATCCATGCCTCCATCTTCCCACCAGACCTCATGTATTTCATCATACATGTTAATTCCCATTCAATCAAACATTTGTACACAGATATTCTTTAGGGAAAATTCATCCACTGGAGTCTGGTCAGCCTATCTGAGGTTGTAAGTAAGGCATACTCTCCCTCTCCCAGTAGTAATCAGTCTCCAAAAGTTTTCATTCTAGGTCTGGCCTGCCACCAATTTCTCTGTCTCCACCCTGGGCCCTTGTCTAAATGAGTTGGCATGTGTTCTGTGCTCGATGCTACCACTGCCACAAGTTCACATGGGCAAGCTTCCAGTGACCTGAAAGCCTCTGCTTCCCTCAGTTCATGAGCCAGCCCTGGCTCTTACAGTCTTTCTATCCCCTCTTCCACAATATCCCTAAACCTCGGGAGCATGAAGTTTAATATAGGAGTCCTATCCAGGGTTACACACTCTGCAGTCTCTTATTCTTTAACCTTCGGTGTGGATAGCACTATGTTGCATAAGGAATCTTTACTAGTAAGAGTTGAGGGATGCAATTGGTTTGCTTTCTGCCCTTGCTCTGCAATGTTCTTGAGCCTTTAGTGTACAGGTTCTACTGAAGATGTGCCACCTAGGACTGGGCATCTCTCAGCTGTATATTCTCTGTGTCTGACCATCTGTGGAATTCTGTCCTCTCTATCTGTTACAAAAAACTTCTTTGATGAGTGGTGTATTATATACTTGTCTGTAAATATAAGGGTCCATATTTATCATATGGCAAGGAATTTCATTTGTTTATAAATATGATAGAGGTAGGCTTTTCTGTGGGATCTATGTTGTCTCCAACCATGGGTATTTGTCTATGGCCATACCACTCTGAATGTGCCAGATCGCATCTATGATAATTTTTGTACAATCTGATCACACAGGTATTAACAAAGCTAAGCCACATAGACACCTTCAGGCTTGCAGGACACAGCATTTCTGTCTGTCTTCAGGTCATTGCCACATAAGATGGCAGTTATAGTCACAATCAAAGATAAAATGAAGAATCAGAACATGTTTCTCATTAGTAGGAAAAATAATCCTTTCTCAGTTCTTCAGATCACAATTTTGTGTCATTTTCTTAACACTTCACGTTCAATAAGAAAAAAAATATCATCATATGCAATTTAGGAAAATACCGAGAAATATTTTAAGGGAAAAAATTTACCAGCAATTCCAGTAATGAGATAACGTGGCACTTTGAAGCTACACAGAGCTGGTTTGAAATCCTAACTCTGTTAAGCAGTAGGTGTGTGATTGGGGTAAATTATAGTCTTCACTATGTTTTATTTTATTCACATGCAAAATGCAGTTACTAACCAATTTTTAGATGGCACTCTTACATGAAGAATCAGAACCTGTGCTGAAACCAGTTTTTCTTCATCTGCATGCCTTTGTGCATACCATTCTAAGATGAAGCTTACCAGAAAGAAGACATCCTAATGAAAACACTTGATTACTGACAATAACCAGAGTTTAGAAACTGATAAGGCTATTAACACAATAAACAATACCACCTTTATTAACCCTTCACATGCCAGTATAGCTGACAGGAAGAGGGCAATAAGTGGAGAGAATTGGTAAAAAGTAGCTCCTATAAAACTTGGACTCCAAATGGTTTAGTTCTTTGGGGAGGGTACTCTTGTCTAGAGTTACTTATAAAGCTCAACTACAACTCAGGCTGGCACAATGCAGATTATTTTCTGGGAGCATATTAATATGCTAAGACAACAGAGGCTCTAGCCAGGTCTGTAGAGAGAAACAATTATCATTAGATATTCCAATATCTGAACCTAGTTTTCCAGCCTCCACATTCAGAAACATTCTCAACATAGCAATTACATTACCTCTAAAGAAACACACTCATAAAATTAATTGTGTTTGATTTATATACCTACCTCCTTCCAACATGTGAAATGGCATGTCTTCAAATTATTTGCATATGATTTTTCAACTTCACAATAATCTGAAGCAATTCACCCTGAAGATCTGTTCTTAATATGATTCTGCATCACTCAGAAGAATAACAAAGGGCGCCTGTGAGCAGTAACTGATAAGACCTTCAAAGTACTTATGGCAGGGTCTGACATGCAGTGTGAACTGATACCCAGCAGGAAGTTAATCAGGGAAATTTTACTATTTTGACATTCTAACACCCATTTGTCTTTTTTTTGCCATTTGCTTATTTTGCTTTTAAAACAAGGTAAATGGTTGAAATTCTATTGTTCCATAAAATTATCAATAAAAGCTTAAAGACAAAGCACTACATTTTGTTGCTGAACAAATAAGTTTGACTCATGATGAATTATACCCCTAAAATTATTCTAACAGTCCATCACCACAAACAGTCTGGGTGATTTCAAGACCAGTTGCTGTGATATTTCTGGTTCTACTATAAAATACTTATTTAACATTTATTATATACCAGGAATTTGATGTGCATAGTCTTGTTGAACATTAGCATGACCCTGTAGTACAAGACTTTTTATCCTAATAATGTAAGAGTTCTCTATCCTGAGAACTCTCAAGTTAAAGTGTGGTGGGGTAAAGCCTTCCAGAAGAAAAATGGCAGAGTTGCAACAGGAAAAGAGCAGAAGATGGTCATGTTAGTTACAAACAAGTGGGTGTAGATGCCAGGTAATGCCTTACATTAGGTATTTCCACACGTTCAGGTAGACAGTAAGTTCAGCTTACATGAAGAGTACTTGTGCATATTTCACCTAAAAAGTATTTCACCATCTCTAAAATATTATTGATATTTTGTTGCAGTTTCTACATTGAATTGCATCATGTATTCCCAAGAGAAACAGAACTTGGTCAGGGAATAAGCTAGCTGTCTCTGAATGCATAAGAATCATGACCATGTGTGCAATAATTATTCATCCCCCACCACATCCTATGTCCTGTGAGAGGTCATCCACTTAGATCAGCAAGTTATAGCCCAAGAGTCAAATCTAATACCTGTTTTTCTTCAACCCACAAGGTAAAGATGGATTTTTTTAGATTTTTCCCAAAATTATTCCTTATATTCTATTCTGCTTCTCATATTTAACCACCTGAGCCCTTCTTCAATATTATTATTTTTATCTTATTTTATTTTTGTGAATTTCATGTAATATATTTTGATCATATATAGATCCCCTCCTATATTTGAATCCTCCTTTCCTACACCACAACACAATTTCTGTAGTCTAAAACATAAATACATTAGACTTTGTATATATTATGATATATATGGCCTATTAAGAGAGTCAGATGTGTCCTTTGGTGTGGGTTCATTCACTGGTGCCTAGCCAACCTACTAAGAGTCTCACCCTTAAATGAGACTGAATCTCCCCTTTCCAGCAGTCAACAGTTGCCAGTAGTTCCTCAAATAGGGTAGGAGTTTCTTACTCATTTCCCCCAAGCTGTGTTGAGATTTTGTCTGACTTGAGCTTAGCTGGAACTTTCATGTTATTAGCATTGTTGTGAATTCATATGAGTAACTGACCAACTGTCTGGAAAACACTGTTTCTTTGTGGTCATCCACCTCCTTTGGCTCTTACCACCTTTCCACCCACTCTTTCCTAGTGATCCCTGAACCTTGGGAGACAACATTGATAAACATGTCCTATTCATAGATAAGCAATTTGCAGCCTCATTTCCTGAATGTTGGTCTGTTGCAATTTTTCTGTGCTAGTCACCATCAGGTTAATAAAGAAGCTTCTCTGCTCAGAGCTGAAAGATGCATTGCTCTATGGGTATAATAATAAGGAGTTAGAAATTAGTTTAATACTATATTTAGTACAACAGTTGTATTGTGTTTTCACCCATGGCCTGTGGGCTGGCTAGCCTCGGGTTTCTAGGCCCAATATCAGTGTCAGGTATGAGTTCCATCCTATGAAGGGGGTCTTAAATTCAGTTATAAAGTAATTGGTTACTCCTATAATATTTGTACCACTATTACACAAGTAGGCACTTGTTATTGTAGCTCACAAAATTCACAGCTGGCTAAGTTTTCATGCTAAATTTTTTCTTCAAATAGCTTGAATAGCACCATCCAGTGCTGTGAAAGCTGTGTAGTAGAGATCAGGCTTTGAAATGAGCACTGGCTTGATTTCTCTTTGTTTCACAATTCTTCAGTTTCTTTTTACAAAATATTTATTATACATACAATTGTAGGTGTTCATTGTCATTGTGTGGTATTTTTATTTTAGGAACTACTCTTGTTGGTTTTATGCATCTTCTAAAATGCTTTTCAGGTAGCTGGACAGAGTAGCATATACCAATACTCCTAGCGCTGAGGATGCTGAAGCAGGAACACTGTGCGATCTAAGATAACTTGTATTACATAATAATACCCTGCCTCAAAGAAAAACTTCTAAGTCCATAAATAATAAATTATTTTCCAATAATACTTTTTGGATACTTTGATAGCTGAAAAAAGAATAATGTTTAAAAATTTTAATTACACTATATGGAATAAAAAACATATTAGATTTAAATATTTTTGTTCAAGTAAGATGATTACTGTATATGGTATTAATTTAAACCAGAATATACACCATATAGCAGGTATTTCAGTGTTTTTTTATACATCATAGATGAAATGCTTTGTCAGTGTATTTGGAGAAAAGGTCAACAGCATTCTTCATAAGACTTAAATATTTACTTCCTTGTGTCACCTATTATCCTGTGCAGGTTGAAAGAGTAAAAATAACCTTATAAAATCCATATCCACAAGCCTATAATGCAAAGAAGATGCCATAGTAGGTCCATAGCTGTACTTCTTATTACCCACAAACCCTCCTATTAATCTGATCAGAAATGTATGACTTTACTTACCCCTAGCTGACATCTGTCAGAGTTCCTATGTAAAAAAGGCAGAAGAGCACTAATTTATAACCAGTGCTTAGGAGAAATTGTTTTAAACTTGTCAAAATTTGCCAGCGTCTATAACACAACATGAAAATAATTATTAACCACTTATCTAAGGACAATATTAGCATGTCATAAGGAACCTAAAGAATGCTAATTTAAATTAAAAGTCTATGAGTAGTTTTTGAGAAAGAAAGCTGCTAAGAAAGAAAATAAATAGGAAAAAGAAAAGAGAAAGTCGATGTTTGTCAGACTGTGTTAATGCAATTATAATAATGAATTATTATGTACCTAAAAAATTAAATATGATCTCTGTGCAGAAATAGCTCATTGTCCTCCAAGCTTTATAGAGACAAAAGCACCTCTGTTACCCTCACAGTTTTAGAGTTGGTCAGAAATAAACATGTTACAGAATCTTATTCTATTAAATTGTTCCTGGCAATATGCCAAAAAAAAAATCCAGATTTTTGAACATCAAAACACACATATTAATTTCCCATAAATCAATTACTGAGAATCTATTATGTGTACATATTAAGATGTCTGATATTACAATTCCAGGGAGATTAAAATATCCTGAAAATTTAAATTATTTCATCATTAATCCAGTCATACATTTGAACACTGTAGTTTATAAAGGATGAATATAGTTCATCAGATTAGTTTTAGATAAAAATTCTTCCAAGAGACTTTAAATATGCATTCTTCAGGAACTTACTAGAAAATCATTTGGATAATGCCACTGATGAAGGAACTCATGCTTTAGAACATCTAATCTCAGCTTCTGTGTCCACCAGAGACAACTCCAGCTACCTCAAGTCTTCCATTATGACCAGAGTCAAGGTAAAGTTGAAGACATGAATTAAAATAAAACAATAAGGGGCTTTCAATTCTACTTTTGAGCTTTTATCTAAACTACAATATAATTTTTGAGGACTGTGCTACATTTGATCAGGGAATGCAGGAAAAAATTAAGCAAGTTTTCACTTTTCAAGAGAGTTAAGATTTTCTTCTCTCTATTCTGTAGTCACACAATACTAGAATATAAAATATACCAGACAAGAAAACAAATGTAAGCCTTTACTCTTAAGAAGTCTTCAGCCAATCAAAACAGATAAAAATACACGATGAGCAAAAAGGCAAAAGTTTAGGGAAAGCGCCAAAGAAACTCCATTCATCCTTAAAGAATGGGCCATAAATTTGTAGAAGAAAAGGCTTAAAATGGGCGGGGGAGGGAGATAGCTGAGAAGCGCTTTGGAGTAATGTGAACAGTGTAGTTTCAGAGAAACATGACAAGGGCATAAGAGACGGAGTGAGACATGCTGAATTCATGAGCGGCGACGATATCATCAAGAGAGGAGGCAGAAAGGGCAGAACAAGACAGATGAGTCCTTCCAGGGTGCCTGGATAGATGTGTATAGGAATGGACACAAGAACAGGTAAACTGAATCCTGGGGGTTTATATCCCAGACAGTTGAGTGGGTGAAGAGCCCCCTCAATGCTGTTTTAAAACACAATACTCATGCATGTAGTTGCTTTCAATATTCATTAAATATTTTATAGTCAACAAATGTTCATTAACAAAATAAACAAGTTCAGAATCTTTTCTCCAGGCACCCTGCCCTATACACCATCATGATATATCCAGGAATCTTCCAAAAACCCAACAACTTGTATCTTCCTTTTTTGAAAACCAGTATCTTTTGAGCCACTTAGAGCTGGAAACTGCTAGAATTCCCCATCAAAACTTGATGTTCCTTGTTTGCTGTCCCCTGAGCTGTATGGTGTCCTCACCTACCCATGCATGCAGGTGGCTCCAGTGGGAATGCTGTTTCACACACAAAGCAATGTGTCAAATACTTGTGTTTTCAGAACTTAATGTGCTTCATAGAGACTCTTGGCATCTCCTTTCCTTGTTCCATCCAAATTCTTTGGGTTTTGCTTGTTTGTGTTTTGGAGGATTATTTTTTGCCCTACATGCAGAAGACTAAAGACTATGACAGACACTGATGTTAAGTAAAATAATATATAATAGTAGGTGGGACGTGCTCTCATTCTTCTCTCTTAGCAAGTTGTTAATGAATGTGCAGAGATAGTCGTGAAAATACAGTGCTTAGACTTGGCTTTAGTTTAGTTTCTGTCTACGTGACAACAAATATTTGACAGTGTCTAGTGTCATTAGTGCTCAGTGCCCCTTCCCCTACAGTACTGGGCCCCAAACTTTCCCTTTCTTATATGTTTGAAGATTAAAGGGCCCATATCAACAGCATTCATCAACCAACCAGTGAGATCTGCTAAGTTGTGACAGGATTGCCTTGACCACACTACAGTGTGGTCACTTGAATTCCTTGAGGTGGTCTCAGATTCCACCTTTCCCCCAGAGACTTGCTTCCTGCCTGAATGAGAGGAGCCTCTACTGGACAGTTCTGAAGTGGGGGTTGAGGATCCATGGGCTGTCACTGCTATTAGAAATCCTTGCCTCTGGGCTTTTCCAACCTTAGGGCTTTTCTTACATCTTAAAAAGAGCAGACCGCACACAAAGTGGATATCAGAGTTACTACCATGAGGAGATCAAATAATTCGAATAGTTTTACCAAAGGTGATGAAATACCACTGCATGTGTTCATTTTGTCATTGATTTGAGTTCATTCTTAGAGCATAAAATATAACAAAAAACACCAGGACATTTCTGGAAATCGTATGATCTCTAGCAACTTAGTGCATAACCAGAATGTGTCATAGTGTAAAATAATAATAATAATTTTTTTTAAAAGCGTGCTCCTGTCTGAGCAGCTGACCCTGTCAAGTGTGAGTCCACAGCTGAAATGCAGACTTCCTAATGACAAGACCTTTGCAGCCTTCTACCCATTATTCCATCAGTAACCCTTCAGCATGCAGTGAGGATACCAGCCCCTCACAGCTGCATTGGTGCTATACCCAAACAAGGTTTTAGAAGTTACACTGGAATTCTTGAAGATCACTTAAGAATTGAGGTCCGCTCTGCAGACTTCAAGCCAGCTATCCTGGATGGCATCAAGACCCTGGCTAAGGCCCAAGGCAATCCCTTCTTTCAAATATTGTTTTTAACAACATTGTGACTTTAGATTTGGTGACTTTCCTGAGTCCAGGTCACAACTTTTCTGTTGTGCTAATTATGCTTCAACAGGTAGAATTTAAAGCAAACCCAATTAATTTGGTGACACTAAAATGAATCTACAATTGATTGGAGCAATAGTATACTGAATAAAAACATTTATCTGGAAGGAGAATACTTTGGAATTCCAGCCAGCCTGGGTTCTAGAGTGAGACCTTGTCCCCAAAAATAAACTAAACGCACACACACACAAATTTATCATGGTTTCATAAAAATCTGGCATTTACCACTCATATGCTCCCAAATGCTATTTAAAACTTATTCTTCAGGATTATTTTGTGGATATTTTTAGTTATGTTAAACCATTACAAAGTAATAAGTACTTATTTACTAATCTTCTCAGGGTAGTAGCAAATTAAATAACATGATACAGTTGTTTTCTCAATATAAATGACACACGTTAAAGCGTGAGGACAATTAACCAAATCTTAATGTTTTAATCAGGACCATAGAACTTTTGACTCAAAGTCTGAAAGAATGATAAAAATTAGATTCATATGCTCAGATATTCATGATAAGTTAAATATCTACAAGTCACCAAACACTATAGATTCTGAGACATTTAAACATCTAAGCCTATAATAAAATAAGTGATTGAATATGGAGGACACAGAAATATTCAGACCACCTTAGTACTTGTGGAACACAGTCACCGCAGGGTCTCAGTTGTTCCGACTTTCTGTGAACATATTAGGCAGCTTAATACAGCATCCTAGTACATTGTTTGCTTTTTTGATAGCCAAACAAGACAGACTGATTGATTGACTCACTCACAGGTATTTCTTCCTCCAACAAATATTTATTGAAAGATTATAGTGTCAAGCACTTGGCTAGAGCATGTTCTCACATCACTTAATTGAAATTCCACGAGTATTCTCATGTTATAATGAAGATTAAGTCAACTAATATTTGCACAGTGTTTAAAGGAATTCATGGCACATAGTAAGTGCTATATAAATATTTCTTAAATAAATTATATTGATGAATTCATTGTAGTCATTTCTTTGTATAAGATTTTGTTGCCCAAGCCTTCTCACTCAAACATTTCTATCCGCATAAGAGATCATGGTACAGTCCTAAAACACAACGAGGAAACTGAGCACATAAAACAAGTCAGTGTATGCCCATGGTAATGTCACTTGACTGTAAGTTTCTCTGGTGAAATTAAAATGACATGCAACTAACATAAGAGGTTTTATCTCAGTTTTAAACATTTATTTCAAGTCCCTATGAAATGCTACAAACTCGATTCTAATCTGCTTATAACAACTCATTAAATTCTCACATTATGATACTGTCATTTTTCCCCTTTACAGATGAGGAATCTGAGGCATCAAGAGGCTAAGGAGCCTGCCAGAGCCTCTCAGCTAATAAGCAACAGGTTCTACAACCTAGCTAAAGCAATCATCCCCAAATCCGGGGCTTAACCGCTCAGTTAAAATATCGGAAGATACAGGGACCAGCATTCACAGGGATCCTATAGGATCTGTCTTTCTTATCAGAACTATTCTGTGTGCATCTGTTTATTTCCCATGTGCCGAGGTAATGGGAGATAAAAGCACAGATCTTATATTACAAAAAGACAAAGGAAATTTTGAAATGTCCCAAAACCCACAAGAATGGTGAAACAGAGAACCAGGATGAGAAATGGCAGTTCTCATCTCAACTGAGTCTTGTTTCATGTGATCACAATTAATCACTTCGATATCCATAACTACTTGCAAAAAGACATAGTTGGAATTCATCATGTATTAGCAAATAGATGAAGCATTCCTAGACCTAGTGAACTGGCTGGGAGATACTCTAACCTTTGATGCCCCTCCCTTGTCCCTTGACATAAATTAACTCATTGTAAATAAAGACATGTAAGCAAGCTGCAGATCTCATTGAATAGCAACTGCCAATCAGTGTGGATACAGTTTCCATACTACAAGAAGTATGATTTTGATAGAACAGTTTTGAAACGTATCCTCAAATTAGAAAACTTCTTTAAGAAACATGGCAAAGGAAGTTGTTTATAAGAAGAGCATTCAAAAGTCTTTACTATGTCCTTTTCCTGAAGGCCAAATCAATATTCCAAAATCTGGATAACAGCCAATAATTTTTCTGCCTTAAAAAGAAAGATCCAGAATAGACCCACCTCTACTCTCCCACATTCCAAGGACAGAACTGTATATGTACCCCAATTCCTCCCACTATTCATCTCTGTCCCATGACTAAACTAAGGAAGGAGTGGAAAAGATGCAGAGACTTTCGGACACACTTGCAAACAGACCTTGCCAACTGCCGTTCCTCATTAGCTGACTACTTTAAGGGCCTCTGGGTGTGAGCTGCTGGGTTAAGGATGAGTCAGTAAACAGGGAAACCGCAATATGTTTTCACCCAAATGCTCAAAATAGACACGGGCTTCTCGGGCCTGATGCTTGGACCTTCTGCCGTGCTGAGTCAAACCACTCTATCAGTCATGATGATCTGGTGCCCTCCTCTGGCCTCACTGAAGCAATCCGTTTTAGCTCCACCAAGAAATCAAAGAATTCCCGAACAAAAAAGTTCAAGATGAAATCACCAAAATCTGCCAGTAAAAGAAATTTACTTTATCTGTGTTTGCAATAATCATCCCAATTCTCCAAGGCAAAGGGAAACTTGGCAGGGATGACTGCATGCATTTAGACTTGGCGTACTTAAGGTGATGTAATTTTGCTTTATGTATTTTTAAACATTCCCCATGGAGGTATAGGGCTCATCAGCTCTTCACAGTTAATATGACTAGCCTACCTGGGCTCTGTTCAGAGAAGTACCAAAATTTACTCAGGAGACATCATTCTTTAAAACTCAGACAGCCTTAGAACATTGTGCAGGTAAAGTCTGTAACAAGAATGCAAGTTAAACAATATTATCTATTAAAATCACAAAACTGTCATTTTAAGTTATCGCAAATCCTCCCCCAAATCTCATGGGGATTTTAACTAAAGAGAAACAAGTTGTATCCAGTTTTACAAAGCTTCCAGTATTACAAAGTGAGTTTCTCCTCCACGTCTAAGGTCTCTTTTACTGTGGTCCCTCCCTCTAATATGACACCTGATGAGGTAATATTGTCTGATCCCTGCTGACAGCACACACAAAGTCCCCAGTTTATGTCCTGAAGGAGTTGAGCAAGGAGATGGAACATATACTCAAAGTTACAGGGAGAGAGTGGAATCAGAGAAAACTCAAGCTAGGCCCTGCAGGGTTTCTACAGCAGTTCTAAGGATGTCAGATCATAAAAGAGCAGAATGATGCCCTGAACGCTATAGAGTAAAGAAGCACAAAAGGTACTTGTGAGTTAGAGGAAAGTGACTATGGAGGAACTCTGGGCATGGCTTTGGGATTAGTGCCAACTCTTCATGCCATAGGTATCAACAGGGCAGATATAAGGCACACAGGGGAAGGTGTGAGGCATACTTTTCTTCCTTTCTAGGCCTCTCTGCGTCTTCAAACTCGGGGACTTCCTGGATGGAGAAGCATATGTAAATGCTTCTTGATTCTAAGTGGTGAAAAATAAAGCTGAAAAAGAAAACTCTGAGACAAAAAAAATCAGCCTTGAAATAAGAATCAAATCAAGTGTATGGCTATAACTCCTTTTCAGAAAACCTTGGAACCAATTCAATTTATATCCAATTGAGTCTTTCATTGGAGTGAGATTGACAAGGAAGAGTAATAGGATTATTCACAGTGAGGATTTACATTAGTACTAAGTCCCATGGAAAACGATTGTCTAGTCCTACAATGACAGACCAGAATGGACAGGTGGCTGAGTGCGTACCATGCAGGGAACATTATGAATATCAGAGGCTGCAAGTCAAAGGGCGCTATACTGAAAATGTTCTTACTGTCTCTCGATATTGTCTGTTAGGCAACACCTAGTAAAATTATCTAAGGAAGTGACAACTTGATAAATAGTAATTTCCAGTAGTACAGAGCAATGACATTTCCTCGCCACATATGTGTTTTCTTTGGCAGATGAGATTAACTGAATCAAAAATCTACCGTCACTGAAATCATAGAAAAGAATTCCCTATTACAGTACTTATCACACTGGCAGGAGTTGTTTGTTAAGTGTCTTACCTGACTTTTCTGGGTGGTAACACATTTGCCTTTTTCTCCCCAATGCCTGTCATAGAGTTTCACATAAAATAGGAATTCCTGAATTCAGTTGAAGTCCCTTTCAAGGCCATTTTTCTCCCTGATTTAATAGGACAGAAGTATCCTATAAACTCTGATCTTCCATAGCCAAGTAATTTTTTAAAAGAATGAGAAGCCTGATTTGAACAAGATGTTTTCTTAAGTCATATGCTGCAGCTTATTTAAAAGGGAGGAATTTTGGACCATGTAGATAGCAAGTTTCTAGTCAGTCATCCTACCTATTTTAGCATTCCCCCAAAAAACAAAAAAAATTATTTTTGTGAAATGATAAAATAAATATATGAAACAATTTAAATTTGAATACTCATGTAAAGAAGGCAAACACTATGAGCCTCAAACTTGGGTTTTAACAGAGATTTTTAAAAATTTTCCAAATGCTTCTAATACTCCTATGGCAATACAAGATGAGACTATCAGGAACCAATTTCCTCCAAAATATACAAGTGGAAATTGATACAAGAAAGTCCATTTCCTTAGGTCACAGCAGAAACTTTTGGTTCATTTAGTCAGACAAGTGGTTTAAGGTTATCTGGTTTCAACCTGTACCATCTAGTCTGGACAGACAAGCCCCAATAGGAGAGTTGAAAAGAATAATTTAGTCCCATCTAGATTAGTGATCTTCTTCTGACATCATGTCTATATGGGAGGAGATAATAATAAATCAATAGTTTCAAGTAACTCCTCCCCATACCCCTTTGTAACCAGCAAGGGACTTAACTTACCTGTCTTATACACAAGCAGGAGATGCACAGCCTTGAATCCCAAGTAGGTCTGGGAGCAGCCCCAGCAGCGCCTGTTCCAGTCAATAAGCACATCTTCACAAATGACCAACAGGCCCTTAGTGCAGACACCCAGATTTCCAGTAGTGTTCTCTTGTCTATGGCATGTGCCTCCGGGAGCACAGTATTCTTAGGAAAAATAACAACTATAAAATCATGTGTACTTGATTCTATATATTTGTTTTTTGCTTCCTGCTCCTTTAAGGCTTTTTTCCAAATCAAATATTCATTGCCTTTGGAAGAGGAAAAATTATCTGCAGGATTGATAACTTCCTTGTCTCACTGACCTTCTGATGCTTAGTTAATAAGAATGAAACCTTAAGTCATTAAAATTCCTCATACAGGCACTGACTCCATTCTCTGCCTCATGTATTTTATTGCCTGCAAACAACTGTGGACTTAGTAGCTTCCAATGTAACTTCCTCCTGAGGAGATCCAAAGAGTCAGTCTATAGCTATGGCATAGAAGCTTCTCTCTCTTTCCTTAGACATTTTACACAATTCTGAGGATACAACAAAGCTCATTTGGGAGCAGCACACCATCACCCACATATTAACTTGTCACCTTGAGCAATAAAGTTCACAAGCTCCATTTCATTTTCTCCTTCACCTTGTTGCCTGATAATATAAAAAGGTGTCACATCCTTTGATTTGTAGCTTGTGTGTTTGTGAAATAGCCTCTCACAAACAACCTGATGAAGTCAAGGAAGCTGAATGACAATTATTTAATACTCAGGTCTGTTTCTCAATAAATATTCATGTGCATAAACATAAATGTGTTCAATGAAGTAAAATCTGGGTAATTGTACAAATAGAAAACAGATAAGGCATGCATATTCTGAGTGGAGCGGAAATTTCTGGGCTCAGTGCCCATGTTTAAAAGTAGTGACCCCAAATAACATAGGTAGGTATGGAATTTCTAGAGCTTTGAATTTCTAAGATATCAAAAAATGCCACACTGATCATATTTTAATTGAAAAATGACTCTCTGCTCCTCCAGAGCTTCCTTAATGAATGTGACTTTTGTGATATGCAAAATGTATTTATGCCTGCTTTTTAACAGCCTCTTTTCTAATAGACATGCCTGTACTTTATTTTTGACAGACCACATCTCTAACCTTTAGGTGGGGAAGAGGATGACAAATGATCACAGATGCTGTTTGGATTTCTGGTGGCCACATTTCTAAAAAAGTGATAGACTTTCTGTGGAATGAGGGGCAAGAGCATGAGCTCTCGGGATTATTCATCAACAGGACCCTCTGCTGGGCAACTTTTAATAGATGGGATAGCACAGGTGCCTGTAAGCATATAATAAAAAATTACAGCTCTTTTCTCCGAATGAAATAGTAAACATTATTTTCAGGGTTTTTTGTTTGTTTTATTGACATAAAAGTATGACTCTCACCTCAAAGTAGATAAGAGATAGTTTATTCTGGAGCCAAATATGGCTGACCATGACCCGGGAACAGAAATTCAGACCACCCCAAATTTCATGTTCCAATATGGTAACAGACTCATGAAGATTTTATAGTAACAGACAAAAGATAAGTCATAAATCAAGATGCTTTTCAACTACATTGCTGGATACAGCAAGAAGAGATCTTAGCGGTAGACTTCAGATGCTACCTGATATCATTCAGCCCTTTGGACAGTGGAAGCTGGCAATTTGCTAAGTTAATGCATTCCAAAAAGGTTTTTATCTGTCAGCCATGGGATAGTAAGTCAGAAACAAAGGTGGGCACGGAGTGGTTATTTAGGGAACTAAAGATGGCCCAAGATAGTCACTGGGCTGCAATGCATTGGAACTGCAGCATTCCAAACCCTCCACAATCACTGAAGTTCCAATCAGTTGATCAGCCTTTGTAGAATGCTCAGTTTCAAGATGTAGTTTTTCTGGGAACTTTGTTCACAGTTCGATTGATTGATTGATTGATTGATTGATTGATTGACTGATAATTGATTTTCAGTATTGGGAATTGAACCCAGGATATCTTAGATAAGTGCTTTATCACTAAGCTATATACACAGCCCAGTAAATACTACTTTTATACATAATTCATGGGATTCACAGACTTCTAAACTTCACCAACTTGGGTATTTCTCATCAACAATCTCTGTTCTAGGATTTCGATTAGACCTGTTTTTAAACCACCATTATAGGATAGGATGGAGAACAGGTTGGGGTAGGGCTACTGTGACAAGCAGAAGAGATTTGCTACTTTCATTGAACTAGTGAGTAACAAGTGTGATTTAACCAGGACATAGTAAGCAACAGATCACAGAACAGAAGATAAAGCCCAGAAAACCTGGAAATTTTAAAAAGGGAGTTATTTGTTTATAGAAAGAAAAAGGAAATAAATAGCCTTTCTCCCTAAAAATGTCTAACATTAAATTATATTCAATGGGAAACCAGTTGTTAAAATGTTTTAATGGGGTGGGAGACATGACTCAGAGGTTAAGAGCACTGGCTGCTCTTGCAGACGACCCAGGTTCCATTCTCAGTACCTAGATATCATGGCAGCTAACAACTGTCTGTTGAAGACTATAGTTCCAGATGACCTGACATTCTCTTCTGGCTTCTATAGGCATTACATGACACGCATACACCTACATGTAGGCAAAACACTCATAAAATAAGTACATGATTTTAAATACAATTTTAACATGTGTTGCTATATCTGTATTATACATTAGAACATTCTTTTAAAGCTAATAATGGAGAGCTGGTGAGATGGCTCAGTAGTTAAAAGCACTGGCTGCTCTTACAGAGGACCTAGCTGGGTTCAATTCCCAGCACCCACATGGCAGCTAACAACCATCCATGATGCCAGTTCCAAGAGATTCGACGTCTTCTTCTGATCTCTGTGGGCACTGCACGACACAGGTGCACTTACATATATGCAGGCAAGACATTCACATACATAAAAACAAAAATGAAATATTTAAAATAAATAAACAAAAACTAATAAAGAGAGAGAATTTGCAAATACCAGGTTTTTGGTGTTGAAGCATATAGTAGTTGCCCTTTATCCAATGTATAGGATAGAATAGGCCCCAAGACTCCTAGGGAATGCCTGAAATATGACAATATCAAATGTTGTACACAAGTACTGCAGTTTTGTACAGACACTCTGCAGATAGAGATTGACATGTGACTAATAGTAAGTGCATGATGTATACAGTGTAGATATGATGCACAGCTGAGATAAAGCAGACTACCATGGAATTTCATCACAGTGCTCAGAACATAGCACAATTTAAATCTCATGAGCTTATGAAAAACTATGCCTGTAATTTCCTACTTAGTTTTCAAACAGTAGTTGACTGTGGGTACTGAAACAATGGACAGTAAAGGGGTCAGCTCAAGAGGCACTGTGGGAGCCCTGAAGAGGCTAGCTTCCAGGTCATACCAGACTGGATTGCTAGCAATATACTTTATCCCACTTGTAATGAGAAGGAAGAATAGTTGAAAATAATTTCTTCTAGACCAACAAGATGGCTGAATTGGTAAAGCAATTGCCATCTTAGCCTCACAAACTTGAGTTCAATTCCCAAAAGCCATGTAAAGGTGGAAGAAGAGAACAGGCTCCACAAAGTTGTCCTCTGAGCTCCACATAGGTGCCATAATACGTAAGCACCTGTTTCCAAACATCAAAAATATGCAATAGCAATGAATGTTCAAATATTTCTACTTTTGAAGGAATTATAAACAGTATGAAATGGATCAAAACTAATGAATAAACCAAGGGAAACTTAAAAATAAGAAATAATGAATTTATGAACCTAAGATTAATTTGGAATAACACCAAATTGAACAGGTGCATCAATTCTTTCTCTATCATGGACTCACAGCTCCCAAATAAAAACTTAGGAATTAGAAAGTACGTACCCCAGAGGGAAACAAATGGGGAACAATACCACAGGCATTTAAGAGATTTCAGTAGAATTTTAAACATAGGAAATAGCAGTAGGATTAACAACCGACTTAATGTATGAAAGAAATTATGAGTAGATGTGTTCAGCAAGGGAAAACGTCATTGAAGAACCACAGTCAATTGACCTCATTGACAAGAAGAGTTAGATTTGGAGGGTCAGAGAAGAATACTAGGAGAATACAGAGAAGGAAGCAGCCCGGTATATGGTGAAAATCAGAGGCATTAATTGAAACTCTTATGTGAAAAGTGTAATCTGTAGAACTTTACCAACTACCTCACATAGCCTGGAGGTTATCTCTCCCCTTTTCCATACCATTTCCTGAACATCTTTCCCTGAAAGACAAAATATATGCTCACTGAATAATTTTAGTCTAAAGAATCCAGAATTCTATGACCAGTTTAAATAGAGGTTGCAAAGGTGGGAAATGGCACCCACAGCAGGACTGAACCAGGTTTCAAAAGAACAGTAATTACCAGCTCTCTTCCTTCTCTTTGCATGTGCAGAGAGGACTTTGTAGATTAGAAGATCCCTCCCTAGAAAAACATAGACTAATCCCAAAGAAAAGACACCCTTAATTTGAAGATTCCTGATGAAAAAGCAGAATCCCTTCTGATTGTTCTATAACAAGTGTGTTTCAGTACATTTGTGCTACTATAATAAAAAAAATACCAAGACTGTGTAATTATAAGGAACAGTATTTTATTTTCTGTCAGTTCAGAAAGCTGGGAGGTCTAAGAGAGCATTGTAGTGGCTGGTGTGATTGTGTAGTGAGAAAGACTGTCTGCTTCCACAAAGGTGTCTTTTCCCGACATCCTCTGGCAGGGAAGAGGCCTGTGTCTTCTTGTGGTGAAAGGTGGAAGGTCAAGAAACCAAATAGTACATTAAGTTTCTTCTATAGGAACTTTAACCTCACTGATGAAAATGTGCCCTCATGGCTCCTTGCAGATTCTGCTGCTTAAGAGCATCACATTACCAACACTTGAAGAGGACAGGACGGGACGAGCTCAGCCCAGTAGTCATCAACAGACAGACTCCTCAGTTCACAGTTTCAGCTGAGCTTCTATTGCCTCACCCTGAAATATGAGTAAAGTATCATAACTGCTTGAGAGAGCTCTGTAAGAGAAACAGCAGAAAAAGAAAAATATAGAGGAAGTCAATGCCATGCAGGGAATAAGAGCGCAGTCAAAAACCATCATTACCAGACTCCAGCAAATGAACCCAGACCCAAGGGCATTTGGTGACACGGATTTGTCTCATCAGAGTACATGAAATTAGGCGGGGCATTGAGGAGGGGAGCAGATAGGAGAAGAGTGGAATTAATATGATCGAAACATATTCTATAGAATTCCCAAATTTTCAATTAAAAAAAATAATATGAAAAAGGAGTTAAAAATTAAAAAAAAAAAAGAAAATGTGGGTCTCACACAGCATTTTTCTCACCTTGTGCCCAAATCTTCATTCTTAGTAAAAGTGATGTCATTTTTAATTTGACTTATTTATTAGCACACAGGATGGCCTCTTAATAGCACCATCATCAATAATAATATGATTACTGAAAAATGTCTAGTTGTTTTAAGCTTGATAGTCCATTTCCCTGAAGGCATATCCCACTGTGGATATGCAGCAAATTATTAGGATGTAAAGTCATTTGAACCATTTCCTTTCACAGTGATTGTGCTAAAAACTGAATTACAGCCGGTATGGGCATGGTGGCAGACCCCATTAATTCCATCACTTGAGAGGCAGAGGAAGGCAGATCTCTGTGACATGGAGGTCAGCCTGATCAATTTCCAGGCTAGCTGGGACTGCAGGAAGACCATGTCTCAAAAATTTTTTGAAAACTGAATTACAGGCTCTCTGTTGCATAAAGAAGCTTCATAAAAGAGAACTGAGAGATTCATTAGTGTCCTCCTTACCCCTTGTTCGACGTTCTGAGTCTTAGGTATAGAGGTTGTATTGTAGATGTGCCACTTAAGCTTGGGCAATTCACAAAAATTGTCTCTGTGTGACTAGTTGTGGTACTCTGTAGTGCAAAAGAAGCTTCTTTGATCAGTGGTAATTGCAGTATTTGACTGTAAATATAAATATACATGTTTTGCACTTAGAAGTTACGTTAGCCTAGGGATGTGAGAGTCTTAAAGATTTCTCTAAGATCTATGACCTCTTTAGCCATATGTATTTGGCTATGATTACAATATCACACATCACTTTCCTCCCATTGAGTGGCTTTTAAGACCAATTAAGTAGACATTGGTTTGCTCCCAAGATAAAAGTGCCACTACTGCCCCAGTGTGGGATGTTGTGCCAGTCATTGACGTGGTTACTTGGTCATGAAGCTGGTGTTGGGCCATCCATTGAGATTCTCGCTTGCTATTGCATAGGACTCTCCACAGTTATGAGAGCTAGTCTTCAGAGGAAGTGACTTCTAGGTCAATTCTAGCTCCAGTGCTCCAGATCTGGTCTCCAAAGTTGACCTGTCTTCAGCAATAAGGTCTTAACTTCAAGTTCTGGGAGGCAATCAAGGGCTGTGGGAATAACCTATGTGATTTTTTGGAGTCTCTTGGACCACCCTGGCCAAAAACTCAAAGGAAGGTTTCTCCTGTCTGTCATTGTTTCCTGTTATGTAGCCTCCAGCTATGCACATGGACTCAGGTAAAGATATCGTATGTGGGATTTGTCATTAGGTTGTTAGATCAATATGCTTCCCTCTGGTGTTTTAGACTAGCTAGGCATTATTTATCTCTCCTCTCTCTCGATCCCTGTCTAACCCTCCTTCCACACCTTCCCCATTAAAGTGTTCCCATTTTTCCCTTGATAACACCAGTCTCCTAAGGCCCCACCTCTCTTGAGTTCCTTCTTACCTTTCATCCCCGTAGTTCCTTGTATAAAGTTCCCTCCTCCCTCTCATTTAAACACCCCCATTTTACCCATTTCTCCCTCAGTAACACCTGTCTCCTACTGTTCTTCTCTCTCATGTTCTTTCTTCCCTTTACCTCTCTGGTTCCTTTCCATTTTCTTGGTTCCTGCAGTTACATCAGGATATACACTCACATATAAGGTTTTGCTGCTAGGATCCACAAATGAGGGAGAACATACATCTTTTTTTTTTTCTGAGTCCATGTCACCTCACTTAGCATAACAGTTTCTAGTTCCATCCATTTACCTGCAAATTTCATGATTTTGTCTTTCTTTACAGCTAAGTAGAATGCCATTGTGTAAATGTACATTTTCGTTATACACTGGTCAATTGCAGGACACTTAAGTTGTTTCCATTCCTTAGCTATTGTGAAAAGAACAGCAACAAACATGGATGTACAAGTATCTCTGCAATAGGATGAGTCCTTTGGGTATATGCCAAGAAATGGTATAACCAGGTCAAATGGTAGATTCATTTTTGCTTTTTTAAGAGTTCTGCACACTGCTTTCCATAGTGGCTGCATGAGTTTACAATCCCACCAGCAGTGAATAATCGTATCTCTTTCCCCACATCCTCTCCAGCATTTGGTATCATTTTTCTCTTTATCTTAGCCAGTCTGACTAAGAGAAATCTTAAAGTGGTTTTAATTTGCATTTCTCTAATTATTAACGATGCTGAACACTTTTTAAAGATATTTCTTTGCCATCTTCATTTCTTCTTTTAAGAGCTCCCTGCTTAGATCCTTAGCCCATCTTTTAATTGGGAAATTTGTTTTCTTGATTATTTGTTCCTAATATATTCTGGATGGCCAAAGCATAGAGATCAGGAGTCTGTAGAGTGGGGGGTGCCTGGACAGGACTCCTATATTAAGTTTCACTCACCCAGGGCTCAGGGACCATTGTGGAAGAGGGGGAAGAAAAGATTCTAACAGCCAGTGAGGAGGTGTGTGACCATATGAATAGAATCCTGCAAGTTCCTGGGACCTTGCTCATATGAACCTACAACAGTGGTGTCAGCATGCTCAAGGCCCATGCAAACTCAAGCAGACAAAAACCCGGCATGGAAGTGGGGAAATAGATAGCAGACCCCAACCTTTGCTTTACAAATATTGGCAACTGATTATTGTTGGGTGAGGATGAGCTAATCTCCAGGACTCTGGATAGGATGACTAGACCTTTGTGGATGAACTTGCACTGAGGAACATTTGGGAACGCTAACTTGACATAATAGACCTTAACACAGATGAAAGAATGTACGGATTCCAGTTGGGGCCTATAGAGGATTGACAGTGAGGAAGCGGGTATAAAGATGATTAAGATTGAATGAGATGCTCTGTATGAAATAAAAATGATTCAATTAAAAAATTTTAAAAACTGAATACAGAGCTTGAGGGTGTCACTCAGCAGTAGACAACTGGCTTCCCATGTGTAAGGTCCTGGGTTTGAGTCCCAATGCCCCAGCACTCAATTACATCATTATGGTTATTCATTTGACTGTATTTTATTTTAGGACCATTTTGTAAAATTTAATTTCATTTTATAATTATATATTATGTGCATGTGATTTCAAAATCTGATTTATAAAGCAAAATATCTTTCAAGAAAACAACAACAACAAACTATTAATGTTCTCTGAGGAATGAGCAGGAGGAGAGCACACTAATAACAAAGGGCAAAATTCATTGGACAGGAATAATGGAAGATGATATTAAAATATCAGTCAAAAAAAAGGAGATTCAGATTTAGTGTTTCAAATATTATGCCTTTAAAAGCTATATTCTGCCATTTTTAGTTGTGTTTGGCAACTAACAATTTCAAGCCCACATTCTTCTCTCCATCAGCTGCACATTCTGTCCTTTTGAGGGGAAAAACTCCCAGACCATTAGATTACGCATGTGCAGTCTGGTCTCTTGTCCCCACCCACTCCTGCCATGAAATTCTTAGGAACACTTTCTGCATAAAATTCGACATGCTTGCCTTATCAGTTAGGTTATAAACTTCTGGAAAGCAGAAGCCAAACTTCTTTGCTTTATACACATAGCATTGAGGCTTAAGAAAGATTGTCAGAAAGCCTTTTTGAAACAATGTTTATGTTTCCCAAACATCTCTAAAATCTTTTTAGATTTTAATTCTTTGAGAATTTTGTGCAATATGTTTTTTAATAATTTTGATTCTTTGAGAATTTCGTTCCAGAGAACTGCATTTACATCACAGTTCCCCCTCCAGCTCTTCCACACCTGCCTCGGATCCCTCTCAATTCTGTGACCTTTTCTTTAATTACTATTGTTACATGTATTTTACAAACCTACTAAGTTCATTTAGTTTTGCTCCTATGTACATGTGTTTAGAACTGATTACTCAGAATGAGATAATCTATCAGGGAGCTAGGACCTGATTCTCCCTCTCTCAGCAGCCATTGATTGCCTGTGGTTCTTCATCAAGGAGAAGGACCTTGTGAAATTTCTCCCATCAGCAGAGGCGTGTCAACTGTCATTATATAAGTCTTGTTTAGATCACCATTGTTGAGATTTCATGGGTGCCGCTTTCCTGCCTCATCTAGTAGCAGACATCCTGGTCCTCCGGCTCTTAGAATATTCCTGGACCCCTTTCTACAGTGTTCCCTGAACTTCAGGCGTAGAAACTACCCTGCAGACATTTCAGATGGACTGGGCGTCCCACAATCACTTAGTCTCTGCATTTTGACCAGTTGTTGGTCTTTATCATACCCTCCGTCTGTTGCAAAAAGAAGCTTCTTTGAAGACTGATGAGAGCTACACTTACCTGTGGATATAAAGTTAAGTATTTAGAATTTAGTTAGAAATTATATTAGTTTAGGAAACGCCACTAGTAGATTCTCCTATAGGGAACAGCTACAGGTCTTTGGCTAAGTTTACAATACCAGGCATGAATTCCCTCTTATTGACGTGAGCGTTAAGTCTAATTAGGCAGCTGATGGTTCCGCTCAAGATAAAAATACCACTATTACACCAATAGAAGTGTTTTGCTGGGCTGGTCATTTTTGTGGTTTGTAAGTTTTTATAGCTGAGCAGGACTAGTGATTGCTTCTCTACCTTGGCAGCTTACATACCACTTTCCCAAACTAGGAGGGCTGGTCGTCAGGGAGCAGGCTTCCAGGTCAGTTCCAGCTCAGTTACTCTCAGTCCTGTGTCTGAAGAGTGTGGTGTCTTCAACAACAGAGCCTTTCTTCCCTTCTAGCTTTGGGAGACAACCAAGGGCGATGGGAATAGCCTGTATTTATTTTTAGAGTGTATTGGATGACTCTGACTCTGACCAACAACTTGTGTTTCCCATGCCTGGCACTGGGATTTTTGTTAGATAGCTTATGGCTACACACACACACACACACTTTTAAGTAAGCTGATAAAGCAATGTGCGTCCCTGTAGCTTTTTCAAACATCTACAGTGTTCTCTATCTCTCCTTCCTCCTTGCCCCGCTGTATTACCTCCCTCCCCTCTTTCTAGTTAGAATTTACCCCCCACCTCCTTTTCCCATTTCCCCTGATAGCACCTGTGTCCTCCTATCCTCGTCTCTGGATGTCCCCCGCCCCCCACCCCCGCGCCATGCCCAACACGGTATGATCATATTCAGCCTAACTCCTCCCCTTAACCCTTCACAGATCCACGCCCATCTCTCTACCTTCCCCAACTTCGTGTTCTCTTTCTTTTATTTTATTTATTACTTTTAGTGTATGATTGTGTTGCCTTAATGTAAATGCATTCTTGTCATGTAATGTCTGTGGGAGTCAGAAGAAAGCAGTGGTTTCCCCTGGAACTGGAGTTGCAGAGTTGTTAGCTGCCACGTGGGTGCTGAGAATCAAACCCAGGTCCTCTGCAAGAGCAGCCCATGCTCTTAATCATTGAGCCATCTCTACAGCCCCCTCTTTTGAAAAATAATTCATTAACATCTCCTTGGGGTGTGCATACACTTTGGGGTGTGGGGGCATCAATTAGAATGTGGTCAACCTACAAGTAGCCACAACCATTAAAAAAAATAATAATAATTCTCCCTCCCCAAGAAGCCATCAACTGTCATAGCTCCTCAGTTAGGAGTGAGGGCTCATGAACTCCTCCCTACTCTATTCTAGAGTGGGGACTGACTCAATCCTGTGAAGGTCTTATGCTGAGAGTCCATGAGTGGAGTAGCCCTGGCGTGTCCAGAAGACAATGTTTGCCTGTGGTCCTGCCCATCTCTGGCTCTTACTATCTTTCCACCCCCTCTTCTGGCTTCTGTGGGGCATTGCGTGAATGTGGTACACTTACACACATACAGTCAAAATAATAAAACATTTTTAAAAGAAAAAGAAAGCATTCTTCTATGAAGGTAAAAACCATGGAAATATTTAGAAATTCTAATCAACTCAGCAAAATAGTTATGGTGCTTATTGGAAGTTAAGATAAATATCCTGAGTTTATCTAGCATCATATAGCAAACAGTTATCAGCAATCAGCTATGTGCTAAACACTGTGCCAGCTGTGACTGAAATGAAGAGACATACAGAGTGAATAAAGCACAGCACCTCCTCTCAGAAAGCACAGCATAGCAAGAGCAGACTAAAATCAAATACAGTAATCCCTTTCCCTGAGTGAGAAACAAGACCACTTTCAATCTGGAAGGGAAAAGAAGATGGATTGGAGCTTTGTTTCTAGAAGCCCATTTAAGCAGACCCTCAATAAACAAACCAACATAACCAAATCCAAAGGATATTTTGACCTAAAGTGCTAATCCATTCTGGTTTTCCTGGAAATCCAGATTGCTAAAATGGAGCAGATGTTCAGGATTAAAACAGGAGAGTTCCAGACACACTGGAAGTTGGTCATCCTATTCTTAGTGAACTGGTTTAATTAAAGAATAAGAGAAAATAGGTGTTTGGAAACCTGATGGATTCCAGCATGCTGACATGCAAATAAAAGACAAAATAGCAAATGGAAATGCAGGATCCAGTAATTCTGGGGGATTGCATGCCATAGAAGAGTTTCTAGCACAATCCTGAGACGATGAAGAACCACCGACAGATTTTGCTCAAAGGAATTAGACATTTAGTTTTGTGTGTAGAAAGGTCATTCTGACTGTGGGAGATAAATAAAGCTACGACAGTAAGAAAACAAACTGGTTAGGGGGCTACAGTATTTATTTTTGAAGGAAAAAAATGAGAAATGGGACAACTTTGACAAGAATGCACAAAGATACACATTCAAGAGATAATTAGCCAAAAAGGTTAATTTGAAACACTTATGAAAGAATTATCATTATTCTCATATTTCTGGTTAAACAGCTCCAACAGACAGAGGTTTCATTCATCAAGAATGAGAACATAAAACCAAAACAAGGTGGTAAACAGAGATTTGGGGTGGGGGAAGATGATACAGGTACCATTAGAGCATCCTGTCTACGTAGGAGAAAGTGGTTATTTTAAACAGTTCATTTGCCCACAATAGTGCTTTAAAGGTGAAGGCAAATTGGGGCTGGAGAGATGGCTTAGCAGTTAAGAGCACTGAGTATTCTTGCAGAAGATCCAGGTTCAAATCCCAGTACCCACATGACAGCTAACAATTCAGGGGATCTGACGTCCTGTTCTGACCTCAGTGTGCTCTGCATGATTCAGGTGCACTTATATACATGCAAGCAACACACACATATATACATATAAACTAAAAATAATAAATAAAATATTTTTTAAAGATGAGGGTAAATATTTAGAAGTCATTAGCATAGCTACCAGTTAGATTTTGTCAATTTTACACAAACTACGGACTTTCCCTGGAAAGAGCCTCAACTGAGGAATTTCTTCCTTCAGATTAACATGTGGTCATGTCTGTGATGCGTTTTCTTGATTGCTAGTTAATGTAGGATGACCTAGCTCACTGTGGGCAGGGCCATCCCTGAGCAAGTGGGCCTGGGTTGTATATAGAAGGGTAAATGAGCAAGCCAAAGGAAGCAAGCCAGCAGGCAGGGGTCCTCTCTTAAGTTCCTTCGAAGTGAAATAAACCCTTTCCTCCCATGTGGCTTTTGGTCAATGTTTTAGCACACCAGGAAAGAAAACTAAGACATCATACAAAGTGAGAGGACTCTACTAACTAATATTTAAATGGTGAAAGGAAAAAGAGCCCAAGAGTGTAGCAGAGTTCCCTGTGGAAAAATAGAATCTCTAAGACAGACTGCTGTCAAAGAACAAAGTAGAGAAGCGTTTCAAGAAAGAGCTGATTAGCCAATGTGTTACTTAGGATCCTCTGGAAAAACAGAACAAGAAAGAGAGATAGATAGATTAATAATGTCATAGTGATTATAAAAGCTAAGAAGTTCTGCAATATGCCAATATGCCATATGCAAGCTGTTGACCTAAGAAAGTCTGTGGCATAGCCAAACACTTATGACTCAAAAGTGCCACTGGAGTCAGTCCTAGTCAAGGACATAGGTCAACCCAGTTCAGTCAGCCACTTTTTCCACTTTTTAATTGAATTCTTACCCTCCAAGCATTATGTGATGCCTACCCACGTTGAGAGCAATCTACTCAAGTCAGTCTCCACATCAACACTAATCTTACTTCTACAAACAAAAATCAATTACCCTTGTTGATTTAGTCAGCTTAACTTTCTTATCAATTATACAGTACCACAAAGTCTTCGGTGTCCTCATCAAAAATCAAATTAGAATCTACAGAAATTAAAATGACCAGGTAAATTGAAGTGAGCATGTTTTCTAGTGATAGATGAGATTCAAGTGTCAAATAATATTCGTTTTATGCAACCTGAGCACCAGGATAGTGCTTTGAGTAAAATTTTCCCCAAATGATACAAGTTGAATTCAGCTTGGAACTTGCTGCAATAACAAAGTTTCTGAAACTTAAACAGGAAAGATTTATTCTCTTTATTCTCACTGTTGTTACCTGTCTACACAGATTAAAGCGGGTTCTGTTTATCTAACATGGTTTTACAAAAGGCCATGGTAAAACTCATAGAGTAAGAAAGTTCTAACAAGAACTACAATAAGCCTGAGAGAATAGTAATTGTCTCTGCTCATAAATTCTATTTGGCTAGAATTAGTCATGTGAGCCCACCTAAATATTAAAGCACCATAGGATTACGGAATGCAGTCCTATCGTGAGCTCAAAAAATAAAGATATAGGCACTCCACAGCCTCTTGTTCTCCGCATATTGGTTAGTTGTAGGTTTCTGTGTTAATAACCATGAGCTGCAGAAGGGTTTCCCTCTGGTGAGAGTTGAGAGAAGCATTCATCCTTCTGTGTAGAGGTTGCAAATCCCTGAATAGGACACCTATTTCAAACCTAAGCCACCCAGAGCTCAAGAATCATTGCGGAAGAGGAGGCAGAAAGATTGTAAGAGCCAGATGGGATGGATGACCACAAAGAAACAGAATCTTCCAGACAGCTGGCCAGCTACTCATGTGAATTCACGACAGTGGTGACAGCATGCACCAGTCCTATGCAAGCTCAAACCAGACAAAATCCCAGCATAGACATGGGGAATTGGGCATGAAATCTCAACCCAACCTAAGAAACTTTTAGCAATTGATGGCTACTGGGAGGGGGAAAGCCAGTGTCTTAAAGGAATGGGATGCTTGGTGGGCCCACTGAATGAGCTCACACTGAAGGACATCTGAAGACTATTAGGCCCTGTTATATATATATGAGAGAGAACATTAAATTTAGAGGTCATTGGAGGGAGGTGCAGATAAGGGAGGGAATCTATATGCCACCAAACTATATTGTATGAAAATCATAAAAATTCAATAAAAAATAAAATTAATAATAATAATAGAGAACATGAAGATGGGAGCTAGTAAGGTGGAGATGAAAGAAGGTGTCTAAATATGATCAAAATATAGTGTATGAAATTCTCAGAGAATCAATGAAAGTATTTTTAATAAGGATTAAAAAACCAGAAATACTTGGGAAGCTTTATGCTAATGACTCCTGCAAAGATCATAGTGGTGAAAACTTCAGTTCCCCACAGGTTTGTGTACATGCATGTGAGTGTGCCTATATTACACAACTATGAGAAATATGGCCGAGTTTTGAATATATTTTACATAGGATCATTTGCATATGCACACACCCAATCCCATGCAAGTAGACATCGTATCTTTCTGAAGTATGCAGCAAAAAAATAAAAATTTAATTTCTGTTAGAGAAACTGGGCATTATGCTGTTCAGGAGATGGAATTCGATGTTTCACTCATTTCTAAATGAATGGTTCTTTGATAAATAAATAACTATTTTTCACTTGAAAAGAGAGGAAGAAAAACAAAATCCACTCTCATGCACTGTTAATATTGCTGAGTCTTTCCCTCTGGCCATAGCTTTAATTTGTTGGTTCTTTTCCAGACATAGTCAGACTATGTAGTAAAACAGTAGAAGAAATGCAGTGTCTTGCCCTTGACCTTGTGCCAAGATGCCCTTAATTCTTTTCTCCTAAGCCTGTTGCTTCCCAAAGTCAGGCAAGTATTCTTGTGCTGATATTAGGAATTTCTTTGATAAATCTAGAATCCTTAGCAACTTACAATTTAATTATAAAGCAAAATTATTCATAGCATATTTGGAAATTATATTTGTGCACTGAAGCTAGTATTTGAATGTGACATTTATTTTTCCAGTTATTGTCTTCCATTTCCTCTTGTTCACTCACTTCTGCACTTATTCCACCTTCATCCTCTGGAAATTACATGATAATTGGTTTTGTAATCAAAAGTATTTTTCAGAGCCAACAGGTATAAAGTAGCCATCTTCCTAAACCAAAGACTTGTATTTAATTTTTAAGATGTTTCATTTATTTATTTTTACATGTGTGAGTGCTATGCCTGGATGTATTAAGTGCACTCATGTCACGAAGTGCCCATGAAGAACAGAAGAGGGCATCAGCCCATATCTGCTGAGCCAGACCTCCAGCCCCAAGATTTGTGTTTTAAAACAGAGCTTTGATTCTGTTATCCCATCCTAAACCAGGGCAGGTTGCAGAGTATCTCAAGGGAACAGATTTCTAGAATCAGCTTTCTCCTTCCTTTGAACTTATAAAATGAATAAACTCTTTGAGCTGCCCCTTGGTACTGAATTCTTTAGGTGCATGTTTTTGCATGGATTCAGGGAGAGTCTGGAATTTGTATAAATACCTCAAGGTAATACTGCAAAAACAAGTTGGCCAGGTAGCTTTTCAAAAAGTAAAATTTAAAGGAAAATGGACAAAGTTAACCCTTGACAGCAACATTTAAAAGTTAAGCACGTCTTTTCCCCTTGTGAATGTGTCTTTATATGGTCTGGCCAATGAAACTAAGCCCTCAGACCCTCAGCTGCCCAAGGCTTAGAAAGAGTTCCTAGCATGGCCATAAGTCACAAAATCTATTATTTTTCTTAAAGAGAAGTTCCAAATTGTATGAGTCTCAGGGCTCAGAACATTTAACTCTACCTCAAATATAGATAGATAGATAATAGATAAATAGATAGATAGATAAATGATAGATGATGATTATACATGATAGGTAGATTATAGATAGACAGATGTTATAAAGATATAGGGAGATACAGATATAAAACCCTCTTGGTAACTACAGCTCTGAAAAAAAGAAATAGAGGTCTTTTTCATTCTGAATGGTGCCATCTAAAATGAGCAAATGTTTTGACCTCAACCTTATACTAAAACTGCCCCTAATTATTTTCTCTCAAACCTGTTCTTTCCCAAAGTCATTAACTGGAAGGCAGGTGATCAACAAATCTAAGTTCTAAAGGAATTGGGTAATTTAAAGAACTAGTTGCTATGGAAACTGGAACATTATAAATTATGACCCACAGGTAAACACTGTCTTTATATTGCTTTTATTGTGACTATTTGCTATATTCGTTCTTTGCTCTCCACCCTTGCCTACTTTTTGAGATTGACCTTAAGGATCACAAGTTTCCGCAACAGCCGTCTGCTGAAGGTCGAGGCCCGGGACTTCAATAGACACAGCACTAGCTAAAGAGAAGGGAAAAGCTTAGCAAATTCACTAAGACAGAATTTCCACAAGGAACTCAGTGTCTGTGGGTGGGCGGAAGCCCTGAAACCACCGGTCATAGCACTGAGAAGCAGTCTCTGTGACTGTCTGAAACACCAGTGGTTTCTCCTTCCGGGAAAAATATGTATTTGCATTCTTTTGCACATGATTTCCCTGGAAACCTGTGCGTGACATGAAAATTGGTTTATCCTTGATCATATGTAGATCATGGTATATTACAACTTACGCTGTATCGCTCAGTTCTAATGGAATTCTGTGATTCACTATAGAATTCTATAATTCTAATGGAATTCATGATTTCACTAACCAAATAAAAAATTTTAATGTGGTGGAGGGCTGGAGAGATGGTTCAAACCGACTGCTTTTGCAGAGGATTCAGTTCTCACCACCTACATGGTGGCTATCAACAATCCGTAACTCTAGTTCTAGGGAATCCAATGCCCTCTTCCGGCCTCTGCAGGTATTGCATGCACCGAAAGCCTTACATACATGCAGGAAGACACTCATACACATAAAATAAAAATAAATAAATAATAAATGTTTTAAAAACTTCAGTAGCCCCCTCACTTGACTTTTTAGTCGTCTCTCTACTGTCACGAATAAGCATTGAGGAGCTCATGCCCTTGCATTAGGTCTCCTCATCCCATCACTAGAATGTCACATTTGCTACTCTGGGGGATTGCATGGGTTCTATCCTTAAGCTAACGTTAGTCTCTCATCTTGTCATCCTGGTATATGATTTATTTTATGTTTCTCTCTTGGTTCCCACCCAGTTATAAGATCTTTGTTTTAGATTCTAACTTTATTGTATCCCCAAATCTTCAAACACCTACTTGATTTCCACTCACTTCTTCCCTGACTCCACTAGTATCAGAGTGTAGATACTCTGTCTCATTCACACACACCAGGAGCACACACTTACTCTTCAAACCATACTCACATCTCCACTTTCCCACACTTATTCACACTCATTTCTGGCTACTTATAATCACTCAGCCACACACAAAATCACTCATGATTGTCCCATTTGTTCACACCCCTGCAGACTCTTACACTCATGACCCCACTGATTTCACCTTGGCTCTGCTCAGTCTCATCAGCCCCACTATACATACTTCAGTCTACTGACATAGGGACATGTAGTACCTCACTCTCCTCCAAAACTCATACTTCCCTTCACTCAGATGCAAGTTCTCATTCATCTTCAAGGCATTTCTACCCCTCAGAGTGACAAAACCCTCGGATATCTAGGCATACAAACTTCTGGGAACCATCAGTCCTACTCACCATACCTATTCATGCTCAGAACCCTTCCATTCCTTCACAGCCACTTCCACTCACATCAGTTACATCGTCCCACTGAGCCAAGGACTCACATACTATTTCACTGCTTCTCAGTCATTTGTTCTCACTCATCCAATGTGTTAGCAGAGTCTCTCTCCTCTGTTTTCACCCCTGGGTTCAACCGCAGTACTCCTGCAGGTTTCCAAGGCTCATAGTCCCACAGTCATATAAAGAAATATCCTCCATGTTAAATGGAGTTAGTTGGCAAGCCTTATAGCAAATGTCATTTGAAAGGTCTAATACCCTTGTTATATATGAGAAGGAGAAAGACTTGATGAGATTTAGATAAGGTACCTCTCTGGCATGTGGGTGACGGTTTTCAGGCTGCGTTAATTGAGGTAGAGTGACCAAACCTAAAATGTGGATGGCACCAGTCCATGAGTCGGAGTCCTGGGCTGAAAAAAAATTTTTTAAAAGATACAAAGCTAAGTACCAGTACTCATCTCCCTTTTCTTCCTCACTGCGGATTCAGAGGAATTAATTGCCTTACTACTTCTTGCCACTATGACCTCCCACCATAATGGACTGTGCCCACAGCCTGTGAACCAAAAACACCCCCTTTCTTCAGTTGCTTTTGTCAAATCGTTTGTCACCGCAACTAGAAAAGTCACTATTAAAAATACACTGAAGCCAAGTGTGGTGACGCACTCCTTTAATCCCAGCACTAGGGAGGAAGAGGCAGGTTGATATCTGTAAGACTGCGACTAGCCTGGTCTACGTAGTGAGTTCCAAACTACTGAGCTACAGGGAGACAAAAGAAAAGGAAAAGGGCACTGACCCAAGCAAGATTTGCATTCATGAACACTACCACTCAAGACCAGATGCAGAGCAGAGCAATCTCACTCATGAACACTACCACTCAAGACCAGATGCAGAGCAGAGCAATCTCACTCATGAACACTACCACTCAAGACCAGATGCAGAGCAGCGCAATCTCACTCATGAACACTATCACTCAAGACCAGATGCAGAGCAGAGCAATCTCACTCATTAACACTACCACTCAAGACCAGATGCAGAGCAGGGCAATCTCACTCATGAACACTACCACTCAAGACCAGATGCAGAGCAGAGCAATCTCACTCATTAACACTACCACTCAAGACCAGATGCAGAGCAGGGCAATCTCACTCATGAACACTACCACTCAAGACCAGATGCAGAGCAGAGCAATCTCACTTCGGTTCTTCTCAGAAATTTACAGCTATCTTCCTTCAAAGAACCCCTAAGGCCTGGGTTGGAAACAACTTGAATGGTTCTAAGAAACTGGTATTCAGGAACCATACAGCCTCTTAGTGGCTCTAAATTTGAGCTGTAAGAGGGCCTTGGGTGTTTTTAAGCAAAGTAAACCCTCTTGGAAGGGTCATCTCTGATTTTATAGGCAGGTGGATTAAGTTGTCTCCAAAACATGCATTCCACTGGTTTCTCTCACTCATAATCCTGGGATTATGGAATGGCTAGCCCTTTGAGCTTTAATGTTTACATACACAGTTTCTAATCTCAGTAAGCTTGTTTAGGACTTTCTACATATTCTATTACCTTCCAGATCACTCCAGAAGGATGAGGAAGATTAGAAGACATTCAATTTTTACATTCTGTGTTTATGAATTTACATCCTGCAGTTTGTCTTGATGAAGTGAAGAATCCTTTCATTTTTAAAATGTGTTTTCTAGGAAAGAGACTTAATTATGCTATGAACTATACAGTCACATCTATCTTCACATAAAAGAGTATAAACAAAATATTAGAAGCTTCCAAACAGAACTTCTTTTCAAATACTCTAGAAACCATACAAAAGAATGTGGTACAGTCCTACAATTAATGTGGAATCTGTTTTTCCACCCAATGCAGAAACAGCTTCTACAGAATCTTTTAAAGTGACCATCTGGCTCTTCATTCACAGTTTACAACATTCTAATGTTTTCTGAGACAGGGTCTCCCTGAAGCCCCATCTGGCCGGGAACTCTCTATATAAACCAGGCTAGACTCTATCTCACAGAAATCTGCCTGCCTCTGCCTCCTGGGTGCTAGAATTAAAGGCCTATGCCACCACACCAAGCAACATTTGATTTTTTAGTTCATGGAAATACAAAACAATAGTTTTTGAAGACTTATATACAAAAAAAAAAAAAAAAAACTGACTTCAGAGCTGGAGAGATGCCTCAGCAGTTAAGATCACTGGCTGCTCTTGCAGAGGGTTCTTAGGTTCAGTTCTCAGTACCCATGTGGTAGCTAATAACTGTATTCCTAACTCCAGTTCCAGGGGATCTGATGCCCTCTTCTGACCTCTGCAGACACCGCACGACACAGGTGTACCCACCTCATGCAGACAATACACTCATATGCATAAAAATATTTTTAAAGATTTTTTTAAAAGCAGCTTTATATGCCAAGATACAGTGATGACTGTCAAGTACAAACTCCTCTTAGGAAGGTTTAGTTTTAGTGAGAAGAGAGAATAAAAGAGCCAAAGGCGGAGAACAGGAAGTGATGTCAAATCAGGATCCTGAAGGAGAAAGGAGAAAGGAGAAAGGCTCTTGGAGGAAGATACAGAGAATAAAAAAACAGAGAAGTACAAAGAAACATCAAAAAAGACCCAAAGTCGAAGTGATGAGCCTTAGATGAGCTTAACCTGGAGTAGCAAAGTGAAGACGCCCCTGAAAGCCATAGTCAAGTCTCCACTGGAGTGTGAGAAAAATGTGCAAGGCTCCTCCGTGTGCCATGTGATAGTATGAGGCAGTGGTGGCCGGGCTGCCAAACACCTAGCACTACTGAAAACACTCCCACTCGCAGAAAGAATTTTCCAGGTCAAACACCATCATCTCCTTTGAGCAACCCTGACAACAAATTGTGAATGTGTGAGAAATTGACAGAATAGAGGTCAGGAAGCACATTAGACAAAGTTCTAGGACCACAGTATAAGTTCAGGTTGCTATTAAAAGTGTGACAGATATCATTAAACACCGTTTAAGTAGGCAAATATTTTCCTAAGTTCTAGGGACAGGAAGCAGAAGGTTTCACAGAGCCCTCTTCTCTACCTCTGAGTCCCGATTCCTAGAGGACAGCTTTCACACTCATCTTAAATTGTAATGTCTACTTTAAGCTGCAAAAACTACAACTGGAAGTTCTGGAGAATTCTGTCCCCTCTTCATCTTCATCTCCACTTTCATATGTCATCACACTCCTGACTCTGGGACTAGTTCTAAGTTCTTTAGAGGAAATTCTACGAGTGAATGCAGTTCATGCGTATGGATCTTAAATGCAAGTGAAATGATGTGCTCTGCCCACTTCTCTGCTTTTCTTATTGGTCTTAGCTCTTAGTAGCTAGCTGCTGGGACTCAGTCACCAAGTCATATTCCAAATGACCCTTTTTACCCGAACTGAGGGTATGCAACCGCTAGCCATTCAGAAATCTCATTCTCCTCCTTCTGGACCCTGTTTCGTTTTTGCCCATGTCCCACACCTGAACCCTGGCCCCACAGAAAATAGTCCATTTATGTCCAAGCAGACTTTGCTAATGTCACCAGATGGCTAACCTGGCTGTATATCTACACTTCATCTTTTTTCAGACATGTATGCATTCAAGCTGTGTTCATCTGTTGAGGTACCCAGAACGAAAGCAGACTGACTCTTCAAGAATAGTTACTTGAGGAGAGTCAAACACAAATGTGAATTCTGATGCAGTAGCTTATTTACTACAGAAATTGTTTGAAATCTCTTAGACCAACCCTTCGTTTTGCTAAGTAATAATGACAGTGATGATAACAATACTTGCCTCCAAGCTCTGTAATAAGCAAATGAACAAGATGTAAACATTCAAAAAGATATCATCTCTATAATTGATTGATATGCCTCAAGGTCAAATAATATGTGGCAGGAGAGGAAGACAGGCTTAGAGATTGGCAGAGTGGAACCCTCTCCCCACCACACATGCCAAGGCCAAAATATAATAGTGGAGTATATGTAAAAATACTCTGAGAAAGCCAGGGCTATGCAAATAGTCATTAAAGGTTACAACCCTTGAACACAGAGCTGTTGAGCCTGTAACCTTCCTCCCACACCCCTGCCCTCTGCTTGAAAGTGTACTATTTCTTAATAAACCATTTCTGTTTCTGGCACTATCCAATTCTTTGTTCTAGGGACAAAAGAAGCTGGAAATTTCAGACATCCACCAGACGCTGACACCAAACATTCAATTCTCTAACCTCACTGCTCTGTTCCCCACATCTGTGATTCATACCATTGTGCCTACATGTGGATTCCGGTCCCCTGTCATCCAGGAATGAGCCATAGGCCAATACTCTGAACCAAGAATAGCTACTGAATTAACCCAGAAACAATAGACTGCAGCAGGAAAAGGTGGGTGTACAGAAAGGAGGGAGATGCTCAGAAGCATTCTCGGAATGCTAAAAAGGTAGAGCAATAGGAGAGAGGAGCCTGAGTGGAGAATGGAGTCTGGAGAAAGAGCAGGGAGTGGGAAGATACAACACAGCAACTCTGATCCTCAACTAGCCCTCAGTTTTAAAACTGGCGCACATGAGCAAGATCTTTGTTTACATCTCCCTTGCTTTGGTTATAGAGGTCTCTTCTGGTGGAGCCATGGGAAATTTCATAAACTGCCCTTCCAACCCTCTCCCTCCTGTGGTTTTCACTGGTATAGAGGAAGGGAAAGACTCAATAAAATCAGTTCTTTCCCATGAGCACAGCTGCTTTTCTTCATAGAGATTTACTTTTGGCAAGTAATTCTTGTTGCTTTCAGTTACCACAGACTTTTACTGGGGTGAAGGAAGAGAAAAGAATTCAAGAGAAGATTGCTTGGGAGTGTCCTGGTGTAGCTTGTAACAGGTGGCCGGAAGAACTGTGACTTGAGGTTTGGCCACAGCTGAGCTTAGCTGGCTTGACTAATGCAGATGCCTGACAGCCTGGGCCAGGCACAGGCCAGGTATACCAAATGAACAGCTGCCTGCTTTTTAATCACTGGAAGAATTGGGCACAGATTTGAAAAATATAATAAGAACCAGAATGCAAGGAGATGATGTATTTCCACTCCATCTGACTTGTTACGAACAGTTTACAAAAACACACTGAGTGAAAGAAAAGTGTCTCCCTAGAGGTTTTGCTCCGTGCCGCTGACCAGTACTTGCCGTAGTTCGCTGTACACACAAATCATTTGGGGTGTGATGAGGTGCAGATTCTGGTGTCGAATGTTTGCAGCAAGCTTGAGAGTCTGCATAACAAGCTCCAGGTGATACCACTTCTATGAATGGCCAGAAGGAAATCCACTAGCAAGACTATCAACCACACAGCACTTCAGAATGAAAGCATTGTGAAAACACTGTCAAGCTGTCAAATGTTGGAAATGGTCTATTAGTAGGGCAAGAAAGAAAACTACATATTGATGAGATTTTAAAGGAAATTGAATGACTAAAGAAGTTATTAATATTAATGATTTTAAAATTACTCTTGTGACCCCCTTAGACTTCTGACCATACACCATGGACTTTAAAGTACCCAATACAATTATGTCAGAAATGGCCCAGTGCATGAATATTTCAATTTCTGAGACATTTAGCTGCAGCTTTTTTTTTTATTACTTCAACTAACAGAAAAACTAAGAGATTCTTTAAATTATTAAATCCAGCAATTTATTTGCTAAGTTGAAGAAAGGCTCTCCCTCCCTCTACGTTGGCAAAATGTTTAATTCAGAGGCATTATAAGTTAGTAGACATTAAAGCAAATCATGAGAATGCATTACATAGAGAAATGGGACTCAGGAAAAGTGCGCGGCGAGCTCACTGTGTGCGTCACAGCTGCTAGAAAAGGAACATTTGAGAATGCCAAACTGGTCTGTGTTGAGGAAGGAGAGCGGTACAGAGTGGAGGAGAGGAGAGAGGAAATACAGACGCCACCCCGTTCTTCCGTTCAGCTAACATGGAGAGGCCTATAAAAAAGATGGAAGCTCGAGGTTCTGTGTGTTCTGACCCCATTGCTAGGCAGCGATTTTAAACACTAGCCTCACATCAGCCTAGAGTGGCAGTGGAGAGTGAGAGGTGATGCGTGTATCATTATTGGTCAGGAAGCCCAGGCCTTGCTGTAGCCTTTCTGGGTCCGCCTCAACTTCTGAGAGACATGGGCAACACACACTGTGTGCTGATCATGCTAGCTGACAAGAGAAAAGCCCCCTAGAGGTGAAATGGCCCAGAGACTAGAAGCAGCAAAGAGCCGAGCTGGGAATCAAATCAGTTGCAGGAAGATTTCAGGGAGGCCCATGGGGCTCCCGAACGGCAGGGTGAGACTGGATCTTCAGGCAGACCCTCACGGTGTGAGCAGACAGTCGGAAAGTTGGTGCCCTAAGGAGGGGGAGTAATACCAGGCTGTGGCATCTTGAGTCCCATCAGGCCTCCCCAGCACCAGTTAAGTAAAGCACTTACATCCTCACATACCTCAGTATTATAAGAAAGTGTAGGAAGTAAGAATCGGAATAATCAAAACTTAAATTAAAGAAGCGGACGTTCCTTAAGAGCTCATATAAATATCAGATTTAATTAAATAATTTAGTCATTATGAATTGAGGTGTTTTATTTTCCTCTTCAATAATTAATAATTCTCAAAAAAACAACTCTTTCAGAGAAAATGATGCTTTAAGTTTCAGTTTTAGATCTTAAATATGTCTCTTTAACCAGTTTTGAATGCACTCTAAATGAGTGCATAGAGATCTGTGGATCAGAAGTATAAATGTTTGATTTCATTCTTCTGCACATGGATATCCACTTTCCTAAAATCCTTTATTGAAAGATTGTCCTTTTTCTGTTGTGAATTCCTGGCACTTTGTCAAAGATTGGATGAATGTAATATATGGATTTACTTATCTTGATTCTATTGATCTATATCTGTTTATATGCCAATACCATGTTGTTTGGGTAGTGTGTGTGTGTGTGTGTGTGTGTGTGTGTGTGTGTGAATTAAAACATCATGGTGCTAGGGAGATGGCTCAGTGTGTAATAGCATTTGCTCTGTCAGCCTGAGGACTTGAGCTAGAATCTTCAGCACCCAGATAAAAAGACAAGCATAGGTATATGTGTATGTAACCCCAGCATTGAGGGTCAGAGTCAGACAGATCCCAAGAGCTCATTAGCCAGCCAAGTCTAGCCAAAATGGCAAGCTTCTGGTTCACTGAGATACCCTGTCTCAAGGCTAGGCAGAGAGTGATAAAGAAAGACCCTACATCCTTCTCTGGCCTCTGCATGGGTGTGCTCTTGCACACTCCTATGCATATCATACAAAGTACACAATACATAAACAAAGAAAAAGAAAACAAAACATGCTAGATGTCATGACACAAATCTTTAATGCTAGTGTTAGGGAGGCAGAGGCAGTTCTAAGCCAGCCTGATTTGCATACTAGGGCTACACAAAGATCCTGTCCCCCTCAAAAAAGAGCTGGGCATGGCGGTGCATGCCTTTAATCCCAGTACTAGGGAGAGAGAGAGACAGGCATAATCTCTATGAGTTCAAGGCCAGCCAGAAACCCTGTCTCATAAAAACAAACAGAAAAAAAACAAAAAACATTTTATTGTACTCTCAAAACACCTGCCATTATTTTCAATCAACTAAAAATAATAAATTCAAAAATCTGTAAGTCTTTTGCACAGATCAGTGTAGTGTACAAGTTTCAAAACCCTGAATCACCAGCAACAACTCATCATTCAGTGGGTTATCCATCTCATGTAGACTGGAAACACCAAGCTTGGCTTCCACTGTCTGCCATCACTCCTCCACAGCTCTGCCCTTGTAAGCTGACGAAGTCCTCATGTCATTGTTAGGAATGTGCTTAGTGTGGACTGCAGAAGACTGTGCCCACGCAGTCTGTGGCCACTACAGGATTTGTGCGGTTCAACACCTTATGCAGCTATGTTTCCAGAGTGTATCCAGGGAAGAGTGAGCGACAGAGCTTCGAAGAGCAGCCGCTTCCGGCGTTTAGCCTTTGTCTGACTATAAGCACATTACAGCTCCATTTAAGCCTCCTGTAAAATGGAATTAGTACTTCCATTCAGGAATATTGTACAGATTAACAATTGTATATGAAACTCAATCAATTAGGAGGGGGTTCCAAGACTGAGGGCTTTGAATGCTGCATGGTGACACACCTTCCCCCTCAGCCAGTCCTGCTTCGTCACCTTTTCCCTCCAGATGCCGTTCTGGTTGGTTACATGTGTCGTTTGACTCAGCTAAGGGATGCCTGTGCTTATGGAGGAGACTTGAGTCACCTGAGTAAGGAAAGCAGATCACCCTCACCGGTGTGGTGGGTACATCCAACACACTGAGGTCTCAACAGAACAAGGCAAAGTATCCTAGTTTTCGGTCTGTTGTGATAAACATCATGACTAAAGGCAACCTGGGGAGGAAAGGGTTTATAGCTTGTAGTACATGCTGAGGGAAGCCAAGGCTGGAGCAAGATGGGAACTTGGAGGCAGGAACTGAAGCAGAGACCTTGCTCTCCTGGCTACTCCTTGGCGTGTTCAGCTAACCCTCCCATACAGCCCAAGCCCACCTGCCTATTTATGGCACCACCCACCGTGGCCTGGGTCCTCCTCCGTGAATCATCAGTTAAGAAAATGTACCACAGACATGGCCACAGGCCAATCTGATGGAAGAAATTCTTCAAATGAGGTTCATTCCTCCCAAGGGACTCGAGCTTCTGTCAATTTGACAAAAATCAAACAACACACAGAGGAAAAGTAATTCTTCTGCAGCTTCTTTCTTGAGCAGAGACATCCATCTTTTCCTGCCTTAAAATATCAATGTTCTTGTTTTATAGGCCTTTGGGTTCAAACTGAGTTACACCAGCAGCTTTGCAAGGGTCTCCAGTTTTCAGATGGTAGGCCACAGGAGGTATGGCCTCCACAAGCACATGAGCCAATTCCTGTAATAAATTCCCTGCTATATAAATCTATTTTACCTTTTTTTGGTTCTGTTCCTCAAGAGAAGCTGAGGAATATTAATTGAATTCAAACAGCTCTCTCTCATGAACATCCCACAGGCTGTTCTCTAGCTCCAAGACAATTTCTTAGGGAGAGCACGTGGTTAAAACATGTCATCACCGTCCCCGCTCAAAGCAACTCACCTTGCTGTTACTGTTGACACTGTGCAGTTATCAGCAAAATAGTTTGGTGACATAAACGCTCAACCTTCTTAGGCACTGTTTCTGTGCTAACACTGCATGCCATAGCCAGTGTCATGGCATTTTTCTGGTCCTTCCTTCCTGAAGACCATCCACTACTTGCCTACTAGCCAAATGCTTCCAGCAAACTACTTAGACTGCAGTTTGGGGCTGCTCATCACACTGTAGGACTGGGTAAACAGACAGAGCCTGTAGCCTTCCCTTGATCTATTATAAGCTTGTATAACTGACACAAGGTTTCAACAGCATTGATTCCACCCCACCTCCACCCCCAGTGAATAAACAGTGTCTATAAACAGTGTAATAAACAGTTCTATGTGGAACTGTTACCTCCTCTTCACAAACTAATAACCTGTTCATATTATTGCCATACTGTATACAAAAGGGCCATTTTAGGGAATAAGTAACAAATGCTAAGGATATTGTAGTGCAAGCAGGGCCCAATTTGCAGAGAGAAGTATTTCCTGAGTTGAGTTAAAAATGAATTATTTTGGACCCTAGAAGCCATGTTAGAAATGATGGTCATCTTCACAAGTGTCCATAAAGCTCCGTAAACTCACAACATAATTAAAATGACACTGACTGCAGTAACAGACTGTTATTTACGAGGAAATGTCCTTCACAAGGATGAGAAGGACACCATGGGCATGCTCATGTGTCTCCAGCTGTTTTCACCTCTCTTCCATTTCTGTCATCAGTAAGTTAGACAGAGTTAGACATCACAGAGTTAGACAACCTGGTTTGTTTCTGCAGAGCCTGAACACAAATATAACGCATACTTAGTAACTCCTGGTTTTGAGTAGATTATAAGTGGAAGAAAACAGAGGCATCGAGAATATTTCTTGATTTCGAAGCCACAGGACATGTTTTCTCTGGCAGAGTGCTGTGTGTTTGTAATTTGAGAATACTCAACATTTAGAAGAGAAAAAGGAAATCCTCAAAGGAATATCATGACCCCCCCATTCATATAGTTGAAAAGGAATGGTTGAGGAACCCCCAAATTCTACATTTCTAAAATTTTACACACAATATTCTTCTGAAATATTTTTATAAGACCTTCTAATGCAAACTAATTATATGGGTAGTCTAATACAGAAACTTTCAGAATACAATCTCTTATTCAGCAGCAGCAGCAACAAATGCAAACCTGTTAGAAAAACTACTTTGGGATACTGTCTCCTACCTGCAAGAATCAGAAATTATGATGTGTAGGAGAGCCATCTTACAAATGAGCTCTCTAGGTGAGTCTCTGCACACTAAAGTTTGAAAACCACTGAGCTAATGATTTTAACAAAATAAGGGACCTGAAGAGATGGCTCCGCGATTAAGAGCATTGGCTGCTCTTATAGAGGACCAAGATTCGGTTCCTATCCTCCATGATATTTAGGAACCCACCTGTACTTCCATTCCCAGTGATTAAGTGCCCTCTTATGGTTTCTGAAGACAACTACACATGGTAGTGCATATACATACACTCACACACACACAAACACAAATAAAAATTAATAGATCGCCCAAAAGAAAAATAGCTAAGACAACCAAGATTAATTTCACTTTTCAAAGGAATGACTAAAACTATCATCAATCCCATCACTCTCTGTGCATACCATGGAATATTATTTTTACAAAATACAGAGAAATTCAGCTAGAAAAGTTCATTCTCTATCTATGCATGCAGGCTGCTGTCTAGTCTGCTAAACAGTAAAAGTGAGTAGACAGTGATTAGAACGCAAATTAAAGATTTACTATTCCAGGGTGGAGCGATTGGCTCAATGGATAAAGTACCCTCCAGGCAACCATGAGGACTAGAGTTCAGTACACACACACATGACATCCATCACTCCTGCAGTGAGATGGAAAACAGAGGTAGGAGACTCTAGAGGCTCTTGAGCCAGCTAGGGTGGCATATGCCGTGGAAAAAAAGACAATGCCACAAGCAAGGTGGAAAATAAGGATTTAACACCGTAGGTTGTCCTCTGGCCTCCAACAAGCTCCATGGCATGTGTGTAGTTCTTGTATTCACACACACACACACACACACACACACACACACACACATGCACATGATTTACCCCTTTATGTCAATGAAAGGAGGGGGTTATGAGGATATAATAATACCTGAAAAATTATCTATAATTTTATAGAGAAGTATATAATAAAATAGTATGGGGAAACCAGAAGGAATTCAGATAAGGTTTTGATGTTGTAATATTGAACTTAGGCCTTATAAATATGCAACTATTTTGACAAGGGAAGCAATGTGGTGAAACAGAGGAGGAGAAGGGGGACACATGAGTTCAATGAAGGGCATGGAGACTACATGACAAGACTGCAAGTGCATGTAAGCACAGTCCAAAACTTTCCCTCAGTCGTTTTTCAAATAAGTAATAGCTGTGACTGAATACATTCTCAACTCTTCATGAACAAGTTTAGGATAATTAACCCTGCCATAAACTGCTAGGTATAGTTACCTCAGTGTGATTTAGTACTGTTGTTCCTATGTGTACCATGACAAAACGAGCTTACAGTCTCAGCTGTGATACTCACTAGGCTGGATTTTATTTAGAATATGATATTATGTTTGATCCAGGAATAAAGACGGTTTGCAATGGTTGTAACATACAATGTGTAGAATGGCTTGGAGGCGTAACAGATGGAGTCAGGCAACTCAGTTAAGATGTGGTGAAATTAGGACAGACAGGGAGTTCCTAGAACTCAAACTACTGTGGAAAAGAAAAGGAAAGGAGAGAATTGGATGAACTTTTCATTTCACTAACATCTGCTCGCCTGTGGTACACACGGACATACCGTTACTTTGTAAGAAATAAAAATTAGAAAGACTATGCTATGATAAAATAAGTTGAAATCGCTAATGAAGATATACATACAGACCACTACTAATTATGAGTAGTAAAGTAGTTATAATCAGAGAAACATAAGTGTCATAAAAGTTTATGACTATACTATAAAGAATTATTTTATTAATTTTTTGATTTAGCTTCAAATATTCAAGTATAAATTATCAAGGATGAAAGTTAAGCTCCGCTGGGAGAAAATTATTCAAACACATTCCAACAAAGGCCTAGCATTCAGCATACAAAGAACTCCAAAAATAAAAGAAGAAATAATCCAATTTGGAGTAGGAAAATAAATGCAAAAAGGAATATGTATATATATATATTATAATTAATACAGGAAAAATGTTTAAATCATTAACCATTAAGGGAATTGAAATTAAAACTACTTTGAAATATTATTACATATCTATTAAAATCACTAAATTTTGAAAAATTGTCTCACTATCAAATGCTGCCAAGGATGAAGAAATACAGAAATCTATGATTTGCTAGTAGGAAGCACTTGAAAGGAGATTGGTGTTTTCCTCAAAAACTAAATACGTAATTGTCACATGACTGAGTAATTCTGTCCTTGAATATTTAACTCAGAAAAGTAGCAAAATTTGTTTACATACAAATTTGTATATGATTGGTCATGTTTCATCATAACCCAAATCTGAAACCTACCCACATGTCTCAAAACTTTAATTGTTGTATAAACTGTGAAATATCCATACCATTGTCTCCTTCTCTATTAAAGTAGCTATGAAAGAGGCTAGAGAGATGCTTAGTGGTTAAGAACATTGACTGCTCTTGCAGAGGACCCAGGCTCGATTCTCAGCATCCACATGACAGCTAACAACTTACTGTTTGTTACTCCAGTTCCAGGGGATACCCTCTTCTGGCTTCTGCAGGCATTACATGACATTGGTACACTTACACAAATGCAGGCAATAGAGACATACACATAAAATAAGTAAAATATTTAAAAACAATATTAAGAGACCAAGTTATACAAACAAAACTGGGGAAATCTGAATAAGATAGATAACTGACATTGATATCTTCAGGATATCTTCACTGGGATTTGGATGCTATATTACAATTTGACAAAATAGTACATTGTGGAAAAACTAAGTAAAGGGTACCTGAGATCACTAAGCTTTATTTCTTACAACACAAAATTTAAAAGGCTAATATTTAAAACTTTTATAAAGTATATAACCTACTTGACACTATGCCCAGCCTTGAAAAAAGTTACAAATGTTTTTAGCTGTTAATGTTTTGACCCACATCTTCAATTCAACTACAAATACCCCAAGATCTTAATGAAGTGATCCACTTAATCTCTACAAGTCATTTTAATATTTTGAAATGGGAGATACTGGAAAGATCTCTCATGGAATATGGAAATGTCAGTCAATATAAGTGCTGAAATAATAGAACCTACATTTCCTATTAATACCAGGTACCATGTTAAAGAGGAGAAATCTTTATCTTAGTATAAAAATAAGACAATATTTAGGCTATATCTTACACTGAAAAGTTGATCTTGAAACTTTTAGGAAAAATCTCTACTTTGGTTCATTGGGAGAAAACATAAATCTGGATTTTCTTACTAGAAATTCTATGAAACACATTTATGATACTGGCAGGTGCCCATCTTTCAAAGAATCCAAAGTCAGAACCTGAAGCCTTAAAGGTCACGTCCCATCAAGGCTTTTATTCTGCATAACAGAATTTAAGGCCTGGCAACACCCAAGTTATACTTAAATTTTTAGAAAGGAGAAGAGTGCATACGGTAAGAAATAAAACTGTTGATAAAATAAGTTTTCTTTTAAAATGGAATATCAGTGAATTTCTGTTATAATTCAATCCAAAATCATATATTCAAGTTATGTAGTTACTGGTGCTTAAACAGATTGATTCAGACATTAACTTCTTAAAAATGATCAGATTCTGAAAGAACAATAAATAAAAACCAGCTACTTAGCCCATAAGGGGATTGTACTGATCAATTAGTGAGTGACCACATAGGCTTGAATAGTCTCATAGTAAAAAGAGCTACACAGGCATAAATCACCATTATGATCAGCTTTAAAGCCCTTGGTTTCTCATCGGACTATCTAATGGGGATATTTATTGTATGCCTAAAGCATCTGATAGGATTCTGAAATGTTTTAAGTTATGTTTCATCACCCAGGGCTGTGAATTCATATCCTAACAATTCACCACAATTAATTAAATGGAAATTCTCCCACTTTAAAAGCTGGTATATTAGTAGCACTTAATATTTATTGCACAAGTGTATGTATTCCTGGATTTCAAAGCCAATACAAATGGTTTTAATGCTTCCAACTAATATTTTCAACATTCAGTAAAATCATCAGTTTGTCCAATTTTAAGCAGTATAACTCATAAATGAGACATTTGGCATGGAACCTGATTTAAAATGCATTCTTTGCTTGAATGATTGAATGATTGTAATGAAAATTTATAATTTGTAGTATATTACAGAAGGAAATGAATTGAACTTCTTTATCAAAATTATTCATGGACCAAAATCTCTTTTTTGCTCTAACACACAGAAAGTGGCAGACAGTTGCAATTACATTAGATAGGCTGTCATCCTGAACAGCTGAAGAATGCTATTTATCTGATCTTAGCAATTTCAGCATACCCTGCTACCATAGTACAAATACGAGGCCATGACTATCACATTAGTGCCGCAAGGCTATCCCAAATGCCATTGCTAGAAATCAATAGAGTTTTATTGGGACCAAGTTATTTCATTTGAACACAATTGTCAAAATCAATCTGTGTCTAACTTAATTTGTAACTTGATTTATACCTACAATACGTTTGCAGATTAGACAACTGATTAAGAAGGACCCATTTGCCCTCAGGGGAGAAAAATGGAGCTTCCAAACAAATAGCATTATTACTTTTCATAGGCATTAAGACACAGGATTTCCAAAACACATTAATTATTCAGTAAAATTAATGAAGGGAGCACCATGTTCATAAAAGCAATTCCCATAAATATATTGCTTATGAAAAATTTTGCAACATTTTAAAATTCCTCAACTTACCAGAATACACAAGTTATTAATTTATATTGAAAGATTTCACATTGCACATGGGGTTTAGTTCATATAAAAATATATATAATTCACAAAATGTCATGCTAGTTTACCTTTAAAATTATCTCTAATATAAATGAAGTTAATTCTTCACCTACCAAGACCGATAATGTCTTGTCATTATAAACTAGAATATTATAAAGTAAACTCTGTGAACTAAGATCTTAATGGATTTTGCCCTGAATTATCGGAATCAATTTTCCTCTTGAATTTTAAAATGGGAGTTCTGGAATATGCACAATAAAAAAAAGAAATCAGGAAGACCTTATCTTAGGATATTCTCATTTACTTGAATATGTCATTTTCCTCATGAAATTGACTATAAACTGGATAATTAGCCATACGTTCATTTTATTTGCATTTGTCACTCAAAATATATCAATTGAATTTGCTAAAATTTTTTAATCAGCAATAAAGACATCCTAGAACACTGAGCTAAGTTATAAAGAAAACCTATGTCTATTCAAGAATACTATTTCGAAACCTTCCAGTTTGATCATGTGACCCTTTCCCCTCCAGATTGTCAATATTCACACCAACAAATTAAAGGTTGGGATGAAGTACTTGCCATCCAGGGTCTGGGCAGTGTCTGCTTCATCTCCACACCACGGAGCACTGATGATGCTCATTCCTTGTCGTCACCTACCCTCTGACTTCTTTTTACTAGAACTGGAGTATAAGTTGTTTACAGTGTACATGTCGTAGGAAGAATTGCCATCTAGGCCATAATGCCTTTTCCAATAGCTGCTTTACGTGCTTATCTATGCAACCAGCTAGCACTCCTAGAATAAGTCAAATATAGTCTCCAGATTCAGGTGGACCATTACCAATGCCATGTGACTCTGGTTTAAATCTTTGGAGCATCTATCCCAAATGTTTCCTCAAGATTCGTCTCACTGTAGCCCACTTTGTACTCAACAGAGAAGTCCTCCCTGCAGACAGCAAGGCTAGCAAATATGGATTCTCTGAGCTTGCTAAGCCGTCTTATATCCTTTCTACCAGTCTCAGCAGTGAATCTGATTTATGTTCAGACTTAAATCCTGCTTATGAGCTGACACCTGCTGATCTTTCCATCTATGAACAAGCTATTCTGTCCTGTGGGTTCACTTTCTTCTGCTCTAATGATTTTCAACCCACTTAAGTCATTTTCTTCCCTACTTCTCAGAATATAGACTGATTTTTTTCAAAAGATTTTTTTACATTGTGTGTGTGTGTGTGTGTGTGTGTGTGTGTGCCCATGCAAAAGCAAAGGCAAATAATGCAGTTGGTTCTCTCCTTTCACCTTGTATATTCCAGGAATCAAACTCAGGTCATCAGGTTTGGTGACAAATGGCAAGTGCCTTTACCTGTTGAACCATCCCACCAGCTCCTGAATGTACTTCAACAACAGTGAAATATAACTAATTCCATCATCAAATATGGATCTTTTCACAGTAAATCTAACTTATCATC